>OY728166.1:1381572460-1391572460 GCA_963277665.1 Viscum album | reverse complement strand
TAGATATATCATTAATTATATATATACATTATATACATGTAATTTTAATAGTACATTACATTTGGGGATAAGAAATGAAATGCACCGTTCATGGAGACGGTAAGCCGTACGTACGCATGAACGCTACTTTCATTTCTATATCATACTTTAATGGAAGGAAATAATAATGATATAGAGGTATATTATAATTCCAGTATAACATCATATATAATAACTTTAAATCCATCCTTTACACGTCCCACATATGGTATTAACGAATCACATCACTTTTAGGGGGCGGTAGTCCGCACTTCCTTAAATGAAGATATCGTGTTTACCCATACTGGAAACCATAATGGTATGACCAAAATGAAAAATAAAGAATCTTAAAGAAAACATAAACATATTATATATCATATATAAAAATATTGACATCATAATGGCCACCCTTGAAGGTGTTAAATGAGTATTGAACAATCATCGTTTCGGGAGGCAGAATTTCTCCATCCACGGAAACCGTATGTTCTTTAACCATTTGATGTAGTTGTGTGAGAGTGTTGCTCAAATAAATATTATAAAAACATCCCAGTATATTGAAGATACTGTTTTTGTTACAAAAGAAGTAAATAAAAAGAGTTTAGAGGGTTGGAGAAGCAAAATAAAAAAAATGAACAAGAGAGAATGAATTACCTTTAAAAGTGTAACTCCCTTTTGATTTGAGCCTAAAGGCTTCCTTTGAAAGGATTCTTCCCAAAGGGAATCCTCTAGGATGAGGAGAGGTATGTGGATAGAGTAATTGGGCAGGGTTTGGACGAGCCAAAGGCTTGAGAAGTGTGTGAAATGGGGTAGAGGTGGGGGCCTTTTATAAGAGGAGAGGAGGGGCACTTTTGGAAAGTAAAGAAATATTACTTTATTTGAAAATGTGTTTCGGTTTTATAAGGTCCCAAATTGATATAATTCGTGGATAAGGTGATAAGGGTTCGAAATAAACTCATCCAATTGGTTTTGGACATGTGTAGTTCATAGATTTTACATTATCGTTCCATTTTATTTAAATCATCAAATAATGATGTCATCGCTGCATCATTATTATGTCATATATAATTTAATTTATTTAATGTCTAAAAATTATAAAAAAAATACTATGATGTAGGAAATCTTTTTATCTTTCCTATTACTATTTATAATCAAAATTTGGACTTGTATAACCCCACTCAAAAATTATTTTAGTAAAACAATTTATGTTAGTGTCATTTTCACTTTAACGTTAAATAAAAATATATTAATGTCATTTTCCAACTATAGTGGCTCCATGGGGTCCCCAAGTTGGCCCATGGATTTTCATGGTCGTCCATGACTCACCCAATAGGTGTAGGACAAGTTTCATGGTGTTTTCACATTTTTATAATATCATTTTTACATTAAATTACACTAATTACCTCTAATCGCGATTAATTAAAAAAAGTTACTATTCAACAAAAAATTATTTTAATCCCATTGAACCACATTTTACTTCTTAATGAAAACCATGTATGTCGGATTTTCAAAATTCAATACAAATTAGTGATAAACTTTCATTTAACTGAAAAATCAGTTTGCTTGATTACAACTTAGTGGTTTCACTATTCATCAAAAATTGAAGTTTTTCAGAAAATTACCAAAAATTAACCCTAAGCTATATTTGATATTCCGAATTCAAAAATGAAGTCTATTTTACGATATTCAAAACATATAAGTCAAATTAATTAATTTAATAATTAATTCCCGCTGTCATGACAAATAGCGTGTTTTTGTGAAACAATAAGTATCAAAAGATTGACACCAGTTTAAGTCCAATTTCAAAGTGAAATTGATTCCAATGACCACCATTGGATTAACTGGTAAAAGTATTTTCTAATTTCACTTTAAAACCAATTAAAATAATAATATAATCATATAAATAATTTATATTAAAAATAGGTTTTGAATTAAAATACAACATTTTACACTATTCATAAAAAAATGAACTTTATCAGAAAGGTACCAAAAATTTACACAAGTAAATTTTGATGTCCCGATTCTAAAGAATAGTTATATTTGGTCCAAAATAAAGTATAAGAGTGATCAAAACTATATTTAATGAAGGTTCACCATTAAAAGGTGATAAGTGAACCTTTAGTGAAAATTAGAGTATATATGCCCTAAAATTGAACTCTTTCTGTATTTTAAGCCTTTATATTTTATTGGGTAAATGTATAAACATTTAAAAACATATCTAATCATATTTTAGTTATTTATATCCATTCCCTCCAGTACAACGGCTACTTGTTAACTAACATTTAAAATAATATTATTTTATTACTAGTGTGCTACGTAAGTTTCAAAGAAACTCATCGTTGCGTATCGGGTACGCTATCGAACATAGCAACCCCTTTAAAATAAAATTAATATTTAATTCGTAAATATTAATAAATATGAAAATTATTTATTCTTTATTTACCTGAGATGTTACAGTTAATTTCAATTTTTAATTTACTATAACTACACAGTACTCTTTTGGATGTTTTTACCATAGAAACACGCATTGTCATCCAGTCCGTGGGACTAAATTTAAACTAATTTATTCCAATTATGTGATTGGAATTTGGAAAAATAGATTAAAATTTAGGAATAAGATTTATTTATTATTTATAATATTTTTATCATAGATATTTAAAAATAATATTACTGAAAATAATTTAAATTATTTACAAAAATTATGGAAAATATAATCTTAATAAAGGATGAAACATTAATCATAAGGGTCCAACTTACGTATTCACATTTCCAAAATCCATTTTATTGTAATATTTAGAACCTATAATACCGTTATCCAATTGAAAACACTATTTGAGCCACTTGAAATGGAAAAATCATATATGTAATTCATTATCCAAATCAATACAAGAGTGCCACTCTTCCTCTACAATAAAAAGGCCTCATCTCCTCCCACTTACTTACATGTCTCAATACACTAGGGTTAATTAATTAAGTACATAAATAGAGACTAAAAATTTATCCCCTTATCCTATAAGAATCATTTTTGATTTAGAAAAAATAAAAAAATCCATTTGGTGAAAAATAACAGGAGTTACTCGAATAAGGGATAACAAACATCCTCATGGTTTTAAAATTATTCCAATTCTCCAATCAATAAAATTTTATTATTTTATTATTGTATAAAAAACACATGTATAATAAATATACAAGGATATATTTATGACAATGGTTCTACATAAACTTATACACAACACTATATAATTGATTATAAACATATTATTTTTATTTCCAACAATCTACCACCTCACGAAATGATAATTGTCCATTATTACATCACCGGATCTCATGGTGGCCATTTTGATGGAAATTATTCTTTTATATTATATTTATGATATTTATTATGCCTTTCATTTTTATTAATTATTTTACAACTTATATTATTTACATTCCATTTTGTCCAAATTTGATTATATCATTTGTGGTGGTGTGGTCTAACAACTACTCAATATGAAGTGATTCCATTTACACATACATATTTATTTAAATAACTATATATGATTAAATAATATTCTACTTATGATATAATGATAATTATATAAATATTATTATTACTTACCTTCTTTCCATAATGAACATAAAAAATTGGATTGTTACTCATTCATATTTATGGCCTACCATCTGCAAGACTGTAACGTTGATTAAATTTTGATAAGAATAATTAATGATTTATTTTTATGAATAATTTATGTATATATATGAATATCATTTCATGATTATCATATTGTGAATATTTTATAATAACCACTTTGACATTAATTGACATACCAAATGTGTTTTTGACACATTTATCGAATTTAGTCAAATTGAATGATATAAAAATACTTTTTTATGTAGTTGTATATAAGATATTATTAATTGAAATAAAATTAATTATTAAAAGAAAGAATTTTATCAGTAAATTAGATAATTAAAATAAGTATATTAAACTAGATGATAATATAAGTTCACTCAAAATTAAGCATAAGGTAAGGGATTTCGTCATAATTTACATTGCATTGAGACTTATTAGTTGTACACAAAGTTACGATTACATAGAGTATATACTACCATTTTACATGATATATCATTATTATATATAGTATCAAGATATTATAGCTTTTACTTAATTTTATTCCTTCTAAAGGTATATTATTTTATATTTTATAAAGTGGTATGAAACACTTTGAAATATCTGAATATTATTTTCCTCTCCAATAAATTTGATTATATTTCAATTTTATTTCCATTATAAAAAATAATATATCCATTTATAAATAAAACCATTCATTTTAATATCCTTTATTTATTCATGATCATTTTCAAGAATTAGTACCATTTTCTATGTTTTCTACTCCAAAGGTAATACAAAATATTTTTATGAAAACATGAATTTATTTCAAACTATAGTTGGGAACCTATTTTATTTTAAATCCATGTTTTCTTAAAATATTTTAAAATGATTTTAATATTGTTTGGAAAAATAATTTTATGATTTTTTTACAATTGTTTTAATGAATATTCATATCGCTTTCCAAAAAAAGTCATTTCAAAACCTTTTTACCATGAAAAGGGAAGGTTCTTCAATATTGCATTGCAAATACATATTTACTCTTCATAATTTATTTTTAGTTTCCTTCGAGTGTTTCTAAAGCTAGTTTTTAAATAAAATGTTTCCAAAATTTAATTTTAATGAAAAAGTGTTCCTAAAAAATCACAATGAAAGGATATTTTCCACAAGAATGTTTTTTAAAAGAAAAAATATTAATATATCTATTAATGAATGACAATAAATATTTATTTTACTACACTATGGATATCCTTTATTGATACCATCATTATTCTTCCTTTGGATTCTTTATTATTGATTTTTCCATGGATGCAATTCCACTCCTTGATTCATCTATAAGTCCCACTGAAACATTAAATTTCCTATGATAAATTAACATCGAATTTCCACTAATTACACATATAATTTATCATGGGTATGTTTATTTACTAAAAAATATAACATTTTTCATATGGTTCTTATTTTGAAATTTATTTTATTATTCCAGAAAATATTGATAAATCTGTATATTCTACTTCAGATGGCTATTCGATAAAGACATTTATAAAATAGATTATTTGATAAATGAGGAATTATTTAGACACAAACAAAACTGGTGGGGCCTATTTATAGATTGATCCTCAATGTATTTGTAGTCTCATTGGATGAGTCATTTATCTTGATATCATAGATGGGTTTTTTACCTTATAGCTAAGATTTCGTTTGAATGGTCTTGATGCTACTGGTTTAATGTTCCATGGAAACATTCAATCTAATAATTAAGAAATTCCCTATATTAGTTTCATTTATTATTCCTAAATTTTATTTTTTTATCAACATATATTTAGATATATTTCATTTTTAATTATTTATTGGAATGTTTTTTAGTTTATTACATTTACATATTTATTTTTCCTTATCGTGTAAATTGAATAAAATGTGTTTCCAGTTATTATATTTCAATACTGGTTATAAACATCCATTATGTATATTGATTTCAGGGCTTGTGTGTTCATTTATTTACCTTTATATATTAACTATTCTAATTGATTAATTATTTCTTATACTATATTTTTTCCTTACTAAAAATTTTAGCTCACTATTATTTTTTTTCCCATGAATATTAGAATAATAATGTGATATATATGTTAGGATATACTTCATGTAATAAAGATATTCTCAATGTAATTTATTTTTAATGAAGACAAAAATATTTTGTGATTAGTGTAGTAATTTGTAATAAATGAATCTTTTGTGTATCTACTTTACCATGACTAATAAAATCTCTGTCCATGGAGATTTTATTCTTTATAATTATGTCGATGTAATTGATAAAAGAAACTAGATCTAGACTATCGTGGATCAGGTCTCTATATACATTCATTATGTTATTTCACTGAAAAATGTGATTGTTACCCATTCACATGTGCTGAGTACTACCTCCATGAAAAATATATCATTTATCTTCACAAAACATCATTGATTTTTCGTCTAATGTATTTATTGTCTATATATTATGTCTATTATATCTTCAAACTTATTTATATTTCATATTTTAATTATCAAAAACTATCCTCTTACTTATTATACCATTATAACACATTACCATTTCAGTTTATTGATCCACTTTTGTAAATTATTTTACAATATTTATGTCATAAATGAATAGTGGATGCTATAAAATCGTTAAATAAATTAATAACAAAATATTTACATTTTTTAGTCAATTAATAAATATTTTTTTATTATTTAAATAATTTATTAATATATTACATTGGGATAGCAAAAATGATGAAAACTAGTTCATTGTGATTTCCATTTCCCCAAGACAAATTCTTGTACATCACATATTGAATAAGAGACAAAAGAAATCACTAAATGTAAGAAGTTAATTTTTATTTAATGATATAATATTTATGAACATGAAACCACGTAGGGAAAATTGATATGTCCTTTAGGATGTTTGTATAAAAAACTAAATGTTCTAACACATGACAATTAACAAATAACTATAATCCATTAATATATTTATAATATATAATAATAAAATAATTTTAAAAATGGAAATATTTATATATTTAGGTTATAAAGTAAGTCATTAGTATATTAAATTTCATTATATTTGAGGTTCAAGCAGTTTTTAATAGGAGGGAATACATGCTATCTATTTCATCTCAAAAGTAACATTATTAAGGTATTATTTTTTACACACCTAGTTTCAGAAAAATAGTGTGTATAATAATATTTAGATGTATAATATCATGAATTTTAATTATGAAATTTTTTATAACTTATACATCATTCTCTCTCTCCTTCATGGGTTTTTATTAGAATGTTTTTCTTAATTTATAATGACATTTCATCTCAAATTTATCTCTTTCTTACATGTTATTATTTGTTATCCAATTTTATATTATTTTATTTATATGATACCATATTTATATTTTATATCATGTAATAACAATTAATAAATGAAATTTATGTTAAATTTATTGTTATTTCACTTAAAATCGCGTTTTACTTACAAGCCCATCAAATTGTAAGAGGGTTTATGACTCAAATATTTACATTGGTATATAATCAGTCCTCTTTAAATATTAAATTTATTGATTGATCTATTCTAATATGTGAATATGATATATTATATCTCCATCATATTTTTTATGGAAATCATATTACATACTTAAGTCTCCCTCCATAGTTATTCAATTGTTTTGTTAAAATTATATTTTTAAAATAATAATTACCATCTCTTTTATTTGATGTTTACCCCATATATAAATTTTTTATTCCAAAAAAATATTCTTCTTTCCTAAGTGGACACTCAAATAGTTTTTACGTTCAATTTTCCTTTTATACCATATTATAATTTTTTTTAAAATATTTCATTGTCTTATTAATGAAGTTGGTTTTCAATAATAGGTTTTTCAAATATTTAAATGGATTTTTGTTTCAATAAAATTATATTTTTCCATTCAACATCATATTGTGAAATTTGATTTATTTATTTTGATGATATATTTATTAATGTTTATTTTGATGAATTGTTTTAATTTATTATATATTTATGTTCAGAAACATAATTTCTTAAAATGTCTTGATAATAATGTATTTTTTAGATCATATTATTAAATGATTTCAATGAAATGTAGTTTTTTTATTTCACATCCATTTTTAGTGGATTATTATCTAATGATTTATTTTTTAAAAAACTATAACCATATTAAATAATCGTTCATTAAGATTATTATATTTTTATCAAATCATTAAATTTTATATTAATGTGATTCCAATTTGTAATTATTGAAACCCATTTTCTTCTCCAATGTTATTTATGAACAGTTGAATTATTTAATTTTAAGTGGAACAATATGTATGGATTATTAATGGGTGGGGTACTATATCAGACTCTATATTTTTTTATATTTTTTAATATCACATGATATTATGAAATGTTCTATGATTTGGGTGAAAGAAACTTGTAAAAAAGATTTTTATCTGAATGAGATGTGTGGAGAAATGGTTAAAAGTATATTTTGTGAATGAGAAATAGAAATCATTGCCCAAAATTGTGTTCTATGTATTAGATAAAATAATATATTCCAAAAAAATTATGTTAATAAAATGTAGGTATAATTTGTTTAAAAGTTATTGTTTGAAAATCATTTGGGATTCTTTATTGACATGTTTTTATATTATTATTTTTGGGAACTATTTATTTTTTATTCTATACTTAAATATCATCCTATATTTCTATATGAATATAATTATTCCCATTGAATAATATTTAATGTCTTAGGATAACGAATAAAAATTCAATGTTATATGTTTATTAATTTTAGATTATGTTTCTTTTTATAGAGACTTATAGATAGTTGTTGTTGTCTAATGTTATTTTTAATAATAAATTTCTCACATATCCATTTTTTCTCATAATCTTATGACATAACCCCTGATAACATGTTGGTAATTCTTCTCTTAATATGTTTTAGAGATCATACCTTTATTATATTTTCATTTTAGAGTGAATAATAATCATTATAATATATAAAATGGCTAGGATTGGATCTATTGTGGTTCGAGTGTTGTTACAATTTCAATAGTATTATAAAATGAGTTTTGTATGAAGTGTACCCTCATATAAACTAAACCATTTTTCCTGGTATTTGGAAAATTTTATGTTTTTTGTACTTATACTATAGAAATTTTGTATAATAAAAATAGTTTCATATCAGTATTTATGAAATATATTTTATAGGGATGTTTGTTTAATGCCAGATCAAATATTGTGGGTCTATAGTGTAATAGTTGTTGTCATAGTAAGGATTAGATATTTTTTTGGACTTTTTAAGATTGTTTTATTTAACATTGGTTTCATATTTTGGGAACATTAGTGAAAATCCGATATATAATTCTAATTAAGTGATGATAAAATGATATATTATTAAATCTATATATATATTGAGTCCCTAGAAATATATTCCTTTCAGCATACTATAATGTTAATACATTTGTGGAAAATATGCACATAGGGGTAATATAATATCCTAGACCCCTAAAACCCATAGCTAGTAGTTATATTATATTTTTAGTAAAAAGAAGAAATTGTTTTGAAGGATCAAATAATAGAGTAATCATGGAATATTATATGCATAGATATGTTACACATGAAAACATAAGATACAACATGAACACATTTCAAGATCATTATCATACCTTAAATCTAATATATAAAAATGTCCCATATTCCTAAAACAGGTTTCCTAAGGAAGGGAACGAAATAAAGTGGAGCTCAGATTCCATGTAAAGAAAAGTATTCAATATAAGTATACATAACATAAACATGTCATTTGATACAGACAAAGAATAAATGAGTAGGTGTAATCTATAATCAACAAAAATTAAGGGCATGTTATATCTATGAAAAAAAAATATAATACATATAAAAGTACCCATTTATCTCATATTGAGTTAATTTCTAATGTCATAGATCAAGAACATGCTTTCAATGAAATTTTTCTTGAAAATATTCTACCATAGGAAGAGGTATACACCAAAAAAATATGTTTTATATTTGGAGACTCATTAATGAATTAAGGGGATACAAAATCAGGGGACTCTTCCATGACTTGTTTATGTCCAAGGATATCATCATAAGAGTCTTAATTAACATTCATTCCATTATCTTTGTAGGATCATGCTAAATAGAAAATTATTATCTATATATTGTGAAATACGTGCATAAAATACGTCTTTATTTAATAAGACAATTAGGATTTCTATGATAACATCACATAATCAACTTGTGTGACTTGGGGAATCATCAAAGTAACATGATGTATCATTAAGAAAAAATATAGGAAATGGTTTTAAAAACGTGGTCTAGGTTATGCATGAATGATTATAATTGGATTTAATAGGTTTAATTTTTAAGATATCAAAGAAATTGGAGGTGAATTCCTTCATCATGGTTCATTAATGGTGTGTTAATATTAAACAAAAGATCGCTCGAGAGTGTCTCACTGTGTCCGAAGTATTGGGCCCATCCATCAAAAATAAAGTTAATTATTGATTCTACATCAAAATAACCCTTTTAGGTTTATTCCACTAAGTATAAGATTATAGTATAATCATCCACCATTTAATATTGAGATAGGAATTTATTATAAACTATATTACATGAACTTTTATATACTAAAAAATTTTATGAATTTTACACCATGAAAATGATAACTCATAATTAAAAACAATTTTATATAAGAATAATATTATATAATTTTAAATCCATTAAATATCATATGAAACATGAAAAAATTATTCAATTGAATTTTAATTACCATTCAAATGAAAATAGGTGCAAATAAAAACATGAGACCCAAAAAATGAAAATTGGGACGAAAAAACCACTTATAGTTCGGGTAATAATTTAATCATAGCATTCATAAAAAGTGAGAATAAACATGACCTTGAAATACCATGAAAAAATTAATTTCATTATATAGCTTTTCAATTTGTCATCAAATAAACCACATAAATTTAATTAGGTGTACAATAAAAAACTAGTCTCAAATAGAAGAATTTTATTCAGGAAACCAATACCAGTTTTCAAGACTTCCATGAAAATTGTTTAAAATATTATAATATAAACATGGATATCATAATCACATGATTTTATAACCATAATAATATCCATTTTCATTCATAATATTCATAAATGATCATTCATCATAAGAATGTTTAGAATTTCCCACATTGGGTGTTTCTAGTTTTGATCATTTGTACCAGTCTCATTATAACAGTGATAATTTGGATTATTATTCAAAGTTAAATTATTAATAATCCATTAAAATTACTATTGGTGATCATTTAATTTAATTTATGAATTTTAAAATTCCCTTTATGGGTGTTTTAGACATTATCATTGGACATGAAGTCAATAATAAGAATGTTTTGGTGTTTTGATGATTGAAGGGTGTTTCCATAATTGATGGATTAGATATGGATATAATATATAAAAAACCCAAAAATAATTCTTATATAAATAATTTTATCATATTTTTCGATAAATAATGTTCTTATAGTCAGTCACGGTGTAAAATAAATGTATTATTCAATTAGGTGATTATGCTTACCCAAATAAAAATATACCCTGCTTAAATGAATGATTAAGGGGTGGTTCTATTTAATATCCTTATAATATAATTATTATAATATTATTTATTTTTAAAAATAATAAGAAAATTTCAATAATCCTTGATACTCAGTGTATGATTATATTTAATGGTTAAATTAATGATGATCATTTGTTAATCATATGATTAAATGGGTTTTAAATTTTTCATATTATAATATTAATTAATTTATAAACAAAATATTTATCCTTTAATACTAAATTTATATCAGTCCTTATAAACATGTTATGAAAAACAAAACACATTATGTTGTGGACGTGTTAGTCCACCCAACATATGAACAATAGTTTTGATCTTATTATGGACGTGGTATATGAATCTATAATGGTAATAACATTAAATTATTAAAAACAGTGAATATAAATTAAATAATACAATTATATTTTTTGGATACAACTTATTTTAATAATGATTATTAATATAGAGAAGCTATTAAGTTGATAATACTCACGTTTGGAACTATATTTTTCCTTTTAAAAATCCTTGGATGTTGATCAATAATGTTATGTAATGGTGCTCATAAGCTATTGAACAAGAGATATGGTTCTAGGTGGATCATAGAGGGAGTGTAACAATGATAAATTTCAATTATATGTTTGTATTTATGATGTCAATATGTTACCCAATTATAAGTGAAGTGGAGGGTTGTTTTGGGAGTAATCCTTACATTTTCAACAATATAACGGTACTATTAAAGTGTAAAGTGAAAAAAATGAGAAAAAATGTAGTTAAATTAGTTTGGGTTGAAAATATCCATAATCAATAATTTTTCATATATCAGTGAATGCTTTATGGTTTTTGTCATATCTTTTTAACTTTCACTCTAATTTATGATTAACTTGTTAAATAATTTCTAACCTTAATAATTAATTTTAATGAAAAAGACAAAGTTTTTCCATTTTACCTATTTTAATTGTTAAATTTTAAAATATCCAAATCATTTTACCTAATATTACTTTTAATTCTATGAAACATTCATTTTAAAATTAATATCGTTTATCGCCAATAAATAGTTATTTAGAGAAATAACGTTTAAAATTAATATATATATATATATAAGATAATATAATGTTGGATACTAATTTTCATGAAATAAATTTATTTATTATAAATAATTAAATTAAATGATTAATTTAAAAAAATTAAAATAATCAATAATTGAAAGAGTTTATTTTAAGAAATCATAGAAAACTATTTTCTAATAATGTAAAATTTTAATTTTTTGTAATAATTTCTAAATTGTGTTATATAAGTTCCGACGGTGTAGTAAAATAAAAACTAATATTAATTAAATTAATAATTGAGGAGTAAAATGTTTTTTTGAAATATAAATATCATTCTTATATAATATTAAATTAATATAAATTACAGGTTTATTTGGAAATATTAATTTGTGAATGCAAAAATCATTTTTATGGGAAATTTAAAATATTCATCATAAGATATTTTCGAATGTGTGATTTCAACAAAGGAATTATTTTTTCCAATTAACATTTCTATGTTTAATATTTTAATTAAATCCTTAAATAATGCCTCATTAAATGGTGAATTTGTGGGTTATTTTTGAAATAAAAATTTTAATTTCTATAGTAGTTTCTCTGTGATTACATTCACCCCCTCCCATATATAATAATATTTTTTCCCTAGTTATTTGGTTATATACCATTTCTTGATAAAATGTGGATACTAATTCCTTATAGATTCCTTAGGGTCATATATTTATTCTTCTACACTTTGATTTCTCAAAATGGAATTTACTGAATGAGTTATCCCTTTCCATAGTACTTTTTCCCATTATGTTATGAATTTTAATAGGCTACTCATTATAAGACATGATAGGTTTCAAATTTCTTACCTAATATATGATAACACGTGTTGGATATAGAATGTATTTCCCTAGAAAAGAAATCATGGAAGAGAACATGTACTTTAGGAATGTGGGTTGGTATAGTCAATCGGTAACCAACTTCCCCAATTCATTCTAATAATTCAGAAATACGAATATACCTTGAAATTAATATCCAATTTTTAACAAACATTACACCCCCTTTAATGGATAATTCATAAAAAATACATGATCTCATACATGATATTTTTATTTGTTTGTTCTATTTTTAACATTTTTCTTTTTTATTCTATTAGAAATATTACTAATCTATTAAATATTTTATACAATAAAATTAATATCTTAAATGAGATTTGGACCAAAGAACTTTATTTCCATTACTTTTATCCAATTGGTTTTAGTAATGAAACTATTCTTATAAAATGATATATGTGGAACTATATGGATGGAAAAATATAAAATATTATGTTATAAAAATTAAACAAAGGTAGATATTGACCCCAAAACTATGTATCTCAAGTGAACATGATCTCATAATGTATTACAATGTTTGTATAGTTCTTTCTAACTACCCATTGGGCTGTGATGATTGTAGGTGCTAAACATTATCCATTTATTTAGAAACTTTGAACGACTCTTCCAAAAAATTTATGTGGAATGAGGGACATGTTCATATATAATTGAACAAGGTACCTGATTAAACCCTAATTTTTCATTAATATATAGTTATTAAACATTTCAAATGGGGTAGTCTTATCTTATTTATCACAAATGAGAATACATATTAAGACCATCAATGATAAAACATATAGAATTTTTATTTCATCAAGCCTATGGATTTCTACTATAGAAATCCATTTCAACATTGTCCCATTTCAATATATCTAAATTAAGAGGTTTTTTGACCTCCTCAAGAATTTTTTTTATTCATTTCATACTATCATATGAAACATGTTTACCTAAAATTTTAAATTTCCAACTACATACAAACCCACTACAAATTTTTTCTTAAATCCATATAGATATCTTTTCTATAAATGTATATAGAGATACCGAAGGAATGTGTTTTATATAGCCATTACCTTTTCAAATATGGTATGGATGGAACACGTTACCTCATTCCAAACTTCAACACTCCATCTTCTATAGTTAACGTAATAAATTTATCACAACACATTACATTATTATTCTTTCTTATCTTCTTATAATACTATCGTTAAATTTATATCCTTTATTGTAAATGAGGTTTATCAATTTCTTGTTGACGGATTGATGTATCCTGTAGCATATAAATAAATATATTCATAATTAGAAGATCTCTATATATAGGATACTTGTTAATAATCATCATGGTCAGAGGACCATTTTCACTCCTATTCAATGAATCATTATATATTGTTTCCTTTGCATGATGGTAGTGCATCGAGTGGTAAAATTCATTGATTTTTTTGAACCATATCTTTTTTAATAGGTTGAGATAATTATTAGAGATTATATATATAAAACTCGTATAGTCTATATATATCTCATATTTTTCAAATGATATAGTGTATACATATTCTCGAAGAAATGATTACACCATTCATCACGACATCCAATATTGTATAGTATTATTCATGGATTTTCAATTTCCATAATTCCTAGAAAATCAACATATTATTCTACATAAGGAAAACACATGACCTTTATTTGATGCATCACAATAAATTACTAAAGATACCATTAGAACATGTTCTCTCCCATAAAAAGGGGGTTAGATCAGTGGGGGAGGTTTTTTACAATTCCATTTAAATAAAATAAACAAATAAGAATTGTTAGAGTATGATTACCTAAAAATATGAAAAATCATTCTCACAAAATCATGTAGAAAAAGAATGAGCCCGAAACACATATTTGTTTTAGGTATTTTAACCAAAAAGGTTTTCAACTCCATTCATATATAGTTGTTCCCATGAATAATGGATATTTTTCTCTATATCACAAAATTAAATCCTCTTATAATAATTTTTGGCAGAGTCCCACCACGCATGTTATTATCCACACCAAACATCATAGCTTCACAATATAATATAAAATATGATTACACAATGAAAAATATAACCACAAACAATAATTTTATTGACAATAATGAATGAATATCAACTTCCACAATCCTAAAAGATGTGTAAGAAATCATTTCCCATAGGAAAGAATTGAATTCACATTACAAAAATTCATAGAGTATAATTAAATCATATAAAGAAACAACCTTCATCAGATAATGATCACCGAAGAACTAGACTCGCCATTAGGATCCCATGATTTTTTATCATTATCAAATATTCATAATACATCTACATTTACCACATATTTCTGAATTTCTCAAAATAATTTAACTATAAATACCAACATTAAAACAATCTGTACGTAGTGATGATTCTGAATCAGCTACATGTGTGGTTCTCAAATGGAATCATCAATGTAGCATATTGTTCTATGTGATTCTATATTCATTTATGTAAAAATTAATCTATGTTATTCTAAATTCGATTGATATAAAATTAGTTACATGAAAAATATTTATCTCTGGATACCCAATATGGCAACATAGATCATTTTTCTATATGACAAATACATTTAAAAGGCTTACTTGGATATTTTATTATCTGATATAGGGAATATTACTACCTGAATTAACCACATATTTTACCTTAACCAATTTATCTACATAGAATAAATGGCCTCATGAATCATCTCTTAAAAAATCACTTACATCAATCCAAAAATAACTCAAACTAAAAAAATACTATTTCATTCAATCATTTGTCATCATGAAATGTACTTGCTTGTATCATGTAACTTCCATCCATGTTATATGCCTCTATAAAAACCAAAAAAAAAAGAATCATCAAACATATGAGTTCCATGTAAAATGATTTAAAAAAATACACGAAGCCATACATACCATGAATCGTGGGATCTTCATGCTTTATTAAAAAAATCAAAAAAATCTATGGGATTCTTCAATATCCCACTATAGATTTATTAAAAATCAATTAGAAAAAACCTACTTCCAATACATCATATAGAACCTTGGGTCATGAACAATATAACCATGTTATTATCTTAAGGATCATATAATTATTGATGACTATTACTGTAAACTTTATGTGATAATACTTTTAGCACAATCAGGGAAAATTATTTGAATTTTATTTTATCTAATCCTTAATTAATTTCAGATATACATAGAGCCTTCATTCCCGTCTACCTTCAAATTCTTCACTACATCTATCAGGAGATCATTCTATGGAATATCATCATTGAGTGACGATATTTTTTATCATAAAATTACGAAAAAAACACTACACATTTTAATTATTACCCCTAATTCATCATATGATTCTATCCAAATTTGGATATATAATACCAAGGATCATGGGGGATCTCATAGAAGTAATTTATCAAGTCAATATGGAAGGAGAAACATTATATTTTTGTCCTGAATAAAAAAACATTCATGCACATGGATTTCAAAAATATTTCGGCACTCTTTTTATTTGTGAAAATATAAATCAGCTCAATTTCCTCAAAATACACCTTATATTTGTTAATATAATATCAAATAACAATATTGTTATAATTAGTGTGTTCAAATGGACTATTTTAATGATTAACATATCTCTTATTATCAGACAAAATATTCAATAATCTCTGAATAGAAAACAAAAAGTTTGATAGCTGAATATGAATTGAAAATAACTATATAACTACATGAGTATCCACCAAATAATTTGAATCATCTATAATCTAGTTCATAGAACATTGAATCATAATATAACATTGTATACACCTGACACCATTAATGTTGACACCACCTAATGTTGATCTAAAATTGGTATAGTCCCCTTCCCAATATACGTCACTGTATAATAAAAAACACTAGACCCCCACTACACTTGTATAGAAACACACAATTCACTATTACTTTTATATATATCGTAATTATATAAATTAAATTTATATGTGACTACCTCAGTTCACATTGATACCATGTACACCAAGTCACTACATAGAAAATGTATGGGGTGAATGTTGTTAGATACAACAGGCTACTAATCATGTTTTTCAAAATCTTCTAATCAACCTTATTTACATGTTTATATTTTCATAACATCATGTAAATGGATATGGGTGTAAACACCTATTTTAATCTTTTATTCGAAAAATTATCAATAACTATCTAGCATTTTTTTTACGTGAATACATGATCAGTGTTCAACTAAATCATTAAACCCAAAAATATTTTAGCTTAGTAGAATTTACATATCAATTTATTTTTAATTTCTATAGATAATTCTCTGACTAAAAAATAGGTATTAAGAAATTATTTTATCCATATAATCTATCAATACATTTGTTTTTTATCAATTATTCTTCAACGGTGTATTTTTATCAACTATGTCTTTGGATTAAAACATTTCTACTTATCGTAATAATGTTTATAATATGATTCCCATGGACCATGTTTTAATATGTAAGCTCATTCTTAAAAACCAAGTCATTATTTGATCATTGTTAATAATTATTCCTTCATGTTTTTCAATTATGTTTTTTTATTCAACTTCAAATTTTAAAAATAAAGACTTAATACCAATTTGAATAAAATTTTTATTCTTATAAGACTAAATTTATAAGAACATATATATTATCTAATGTCTAGAAACTAGAGAAAAAGTATCTAAAATTTATATACTGTCAATTTATTAGTTTCTTTGGAAAACAAGTATATAATAATTCAATATCACTTCACCTTTTTATTAATTATTTATTCTGAATACCAATTTTTTTACCAATTAAATTTATATTGTTTTTCCTAGAAAAAATTTACCTTGTATAGGTCTTATCAATTTGATTGAGATATTTAGTCAAAGAGTTTACCCAATTATCATGCTCTGTAGAATTATCCAAAAATCTAGGTTCAACATGTGATACTATATTTTTTTGATTTCCATGTCTTTGTATCCTTTTTTATTAATAATTAGATTCTAATTCCCAATGATATTCTCAATATCAACATGTTTATTTAATCTCTGAATCTAATTTCTCTTACAACTCTCACCTTCATCATTATCACTAGAACATTATAAATTAACATCAATTGTATCTAATATTATTTAAAAAACATTACAATGTATTTCATCAGAAATGTGATCGCTTTATCTATGTGATAATCAAAATATTATTAAACATCCAAAATCATTTATCTAGGAATTTTATCAACTTTTACATCTATTAACTCAAATATTTTATAAAATATATTCTTCAAAAATATTTAACCATTCCAACCATTAAATTTCCCATTAAGACTCCATCATCCTCCTTTTCTTCATACATTCCCATCCTGATTACATTAATTTTAATATAATAATGAATTCAAATGGCCTTGTAATATTTTTTTGGAGGATTATATTGGTAAAACATATCATAGGGTGTATTAGGTGTTTTGGATCTCAATAGACATGTATTCTGAATTTGAACCATAGTATACACTTCTTCTCACAATTAATATTTTAAAATACCAATCTCGGGAAGTATTAATCTTCCCATTTTCACAATGCTCTTATCCTTCTTCTCTATAAAACCATTATGTTATGATGTACCAGGGGTTTTATATTGATTACAGATTCCATGTTTCATTATATTAGTTTGAAATTCATGAAATGATCATTCACTCCCACAATCCTCACTTGGTTTTTTAATATTCAATATGAGATCATTTACAACCTACCATCTACAAAATTTGAAAATAATAATAGCCTTAGATGTCTGATTATTGAATAGTAACTAAGTCATAATGGTGAAGTAATATAAAAATGTAATGAAACAATTATAAAATCATGTATTATTTTTTCTCATGGGTTCACAAATATAATATTATACTTATCCTAATATTTTAGTGGATGTAATATTCACATTCATATGAGCCTTATGAGTTATTTTTCGCATATAAAAGTTTCCAAATATTTCACATAGATCTAAATTTATCATAGGTAAATCTCTGACAACTTTGTGTTTCAAAATCCTACAAGGTTTTCATTGATCAATATTCAAAAGTCTTATATTCCACAAATGATATTGTCATTTAAGCCTAAGAAAAATGAATTATAATGATAACCAATGAAGATTAAATTTCTATTTATTCTACTGCCCTGTCAAATAAATATTCCCTATGTGGTTTATTTAATAATTCATGTATAAGATTTTAATATTATCTAATGTCCATTATCACAATGTTCGACAACACTGAACATGTTGAGTTGTATCGCATCAGCATAAAGAACATCATCTGATTTAAAATTATTATTCTCAATTTTATTTTTGAATGTATATTTCATTTTCATTGGGTATTTATTACCAAATGTTACAATACCTATTGATGATTATTAATTTTATTAAATATATAACATCACCAGTCATGTGGACGGAATAATCAATATACTATAATAATATATTTTCTTCCTTATTGCTTGAAAAGAAACATCAATCAAGCATTGATTTTCTTTCTTGGAAAATTGAAATTTCTTCCCCATATAATTGAAAGGAGGTTGACTAGGAAAAATATTCATGAATTTATATTACCTATTTTCCTATGGATTACACCTTCCACCTAGATCATTAAGATAAATAGTTTTATTTCTATAAATGATTTCTATTTTTGTTTTCTTTCTTCCATAATCTTAAATATTCTATTGGAACTACTCCACATGTCTTCTTGTTTTTCTTTGGTAAAACATTTTTATTCCACAATTTGTATTATTTTTGTCTCAACATTCTACAACACTTGTATTATCCTTATTAATTTAATTTTCATGGAAAACCAAACATACATCCATAGTTTCTCTATTTAGAATTTTACATTGGTTGAATCTATTTACTCTATTTTCATATATAATTTCAAATAGAAATTTTATTTAATCTTAGTATATCATATAGTAAATTTTATGGAACTATATTTTCATTTTTATTAGTCATTATTTTTATATAAAGAATATTAATTCTTTTATTTCTAGTTCCAATAGTTCTAAAAATATTTTTACATAGGAAGACATTTCTAGAAATTTTAATTCATCTTTAGAGGATTCACCCTTAACTTAAACAAAGATCATTAATTACTTGTTGATATTTTTTATATGATTATCTATATCAAGAAAATTTTAATATGTCCCTTTTAATTTTTCTTCTTTTAGGGAATTTCATCTTTAAAATATTTTATAATTTTCTCATATTACTTGTCTTTCAATATGATATTATTATTTCTTTTTGGCATAGTTTCTTACCTTTTAAAATTTAATCTTTTTAATTAACCAATTTATTTTGATCTATTCCCAATATATTTTTCGCATTATTTTATGTGTTGTTTTTCTTAAAAAAATATTAAAGGTCATATTTGAGAATATATTAAAAATATGTGGCTGATAAATCAACTTCATACTCACTAGATGAATGAATGATCATAAAAACATGATCCATAGAGTGTTAAATTTTTTCTTCATTGTCTTTATCATAAGCACTGCATGAGATAAGATCATATTCCTCTTCATTTTTAATAAAATTTGTTTTTTTGATTCATTGAAATATCATCTTTCCTCCACCATCCATTAATGTTCCATTGTAATCCTTCTCAACATCATTCTATATGTATTTTCATAATTATCAAATTCATAATCATATCCTTTCTAATTTGGAAAATTAATATAATATTGAAAAAAAACATCTCCTTAATAATATCTATATGAGAATATACAATTGTTCTAGATTTTTCCCCTATAAAATATTTTTAATGTAAATGAATGAAAACATTGATATAATTATACATTCCCAAAATCACCTGTGTCGTAGAAATATTTATCATTTTTATTTTTTTCTATTTATTATTGATTTAAAAAACATCTCATATTTAAATTTTGTAATAAAATATATAATTTCATTAATTTCATTATCAATGGAAATATTATGTAACGCATCATGATAAATAAATTTCCTCTCACAATTTACTAATTTTATTGATAAAATATATCCATAGAATATCTCATCATGTTCTTCATAAATATCGAATCGTTATGTTTATATCCATTGACTAAAATATTTCACACAATTTATTTTACATATGTTATGAAATTATTAACACATTCAACACATTCTAGTTTTATTTCTTTATGTTTTTTCTCCATATCATAATCATTACCTCTATAACATTCATATTATATATTTACCGTTTTAATAAATATTCCCATACGACTTTTTCAATTTTTTCCCACAATTTTTTTGGATAATTTATCTAATAATGACATAAAAATATAATTTTCACATTTATATGCAAATCCAAATTCATTTCCTTAGAAAATATTATACAACCATTATCTAGGAATGGTTAAAATCCCATTATCAATGAAACAAAAACATCCAGACCTTGAGATAATATTTTTTGAAATGTTTGATTCTTCTAAATATGAAATTATTTTCCAATAAATATTATTAAACCAATACTATTAAATATCATCATATTATTCATGTATCAAAAGATAATTTCTTGGATCCTCTCTTATAAAAATTGACGTTTTTGATAGGATTAGTTACATCCACTGAGAAGTGTGATCGAACTAATGAAGGTATGTGTTTAAAAGATTGTTAAAAAAATAATATATATTGACTAGTTAGAGTATGATCCACTCAAAATAGAAAAACTCATCATCACATGATCCTAATGAAATGGATTGATCCTGAAAAACATGTATTTTTACAATCATTATATCATGTGAGTAATCCCCCTTCCTGACATTGTGGGTTATTCCCCCAACCAAATATTCTAATCAATGTAACAACATATGGATTCATCTTACAATAATATAAGTGGAATACAACCACACATGTTAGGATTCAAACAAAAAAATACCAGATTTATGCTACAATACAAAATATGGATACACAATAATTATTATATCAGGAAAAACCATGTTAATTCAGCAATAAGAAAAGATGGGTCACTTCATTAGCCCTATAAGATATACATGAAATAATTTCCCACTGTGCATTTTTGAAATTACTCAAAAATAATTCTCAAATTAAAAATAAATTTTATAATGTCATGAAATTCATCAAATGTTGATATTTTAAGATCCATCATTTTCTTTAGTCTCGCCTCTTGTTTTTCTTTAATTTTTCTCAATATCAATTATCTACATCAATTTAAGTGTTTCTCATTTTTTTAATTACTGAAAATCCTTCAATTATGAATAAAATTTGAAAAAACAATTATGTGACAAACACTCTAAATAAAAAACTTGAAAAAATTGGTTGTGTGTATAATAATAATAATTAGATTCATAGAATATTAACCTATGTGTCATCATGTGACTAAATCACAAATTAGTTCTGTGATTCGAAATTGGTTAGTTATAAAATTGACTACATGAAATAAAATTCTATGTGGAATCCTAAATTAGTTATTTCGACTATTTGGAAATATGAAACATTTAGTTACAGAGTTGAATCAGCTACGTGATTCATGGAGACAGAAAAAATGGATAAACCAATCACTTATGTGAATATACATTCACCAATATGGCCACATAGCATAAATTTATATATCAAAAAACCATTTCCAAATTGGATACATGGATCCCGCAATCAGCCAAACTCAAACGTTCCACTTCATACAATCTTCACCATTTTATAAAACCACTTAATCGCATAATTGAACATTATTCCATGATATATAATACCGTACAAACAAAAATATTAATATTCAGTCTTGTTAATATCTATGATAATTTTTTCCACAAGTAAAACAACCCATACTCACCATGATCTATGAGATATTAAATAATTTTTAAACTAAGAGTTAAACTATTAAAAATTATTTTTTATGTGATGGTAGAGTCCAAACATGTTCATTAATTAGTCTCTTATTTATACAATTAATATTAATATACACTCCCTTAACTATATAATTATAAACCCTTTATATTCTAACTTGGTTAATGGGTGATAAAAGCATGAAACATGTCTAACAAACTACTGATAGTAACCTATAAAGCATAAGAAACATCATATCACTATTTTTGTAATCAGAGTAGGACATTCATTAACTACCATAGGCTTTGAAGGAAAACATATTTCCTATCCTTAGAGATTATATGGTCAGAAAATTGAATGTTTTCCACAAAAATTCAGATATATAACAATTCCCATAAAATTATAGTTTTTGAGGATCTCCATAATTATTTATAGATGAATATAATTCTCTTCATAGATCATATAATATATCAGTATATAAATTATAAATACCACTAATATGTTATCATGATACTTATCCAATAATCAATTCACTCAGAATCATAATAACAATTAGTTTATTAGTTAATCCAAGAGGCATTACTGTTAACTCGAAATATCCATACCTTGTTTGAAATTTAATCTTTGGTATATCATCCTTACTCACCCATAGCTTGTGACATCAAGAGCATTGATCACTCATTGAAATGTAATAAAATCCATAAATTTGATCAAATTACATATAAATTTTTTGAAAATTATATTTATTATTTAGTGTGATGACATTTAACTCTCTATAATGGATCCAAAATATCATGTAATCATCAATCTTTTTTTATAAATAAAACATGGCTCTCTACTGGGAAAAGCTATGGAATTTGAGTCCACTATCACCCAGCTCCTGTTAAGGTTTCTTTAACTCAATCAAATAAAAGTCTCCATTATATAAGGAGGTTTATATATGTATTGTGAACTATAAATGTAATAATTGTAGAACTAAACATTAGGTTCTGGTGAATTATAATGTAATTCAGCTAGATAAATTCAATAAAATTTTGTTCCATGTGGACATTTCTTATCTTACAATACCTCCATTAGCCATTAATCACTATTGATATTTTTCTTTATATATAATTTCATTATGAAGAGCTATTATGGTAGGATATGGAAACAATTTGAATGATAATGTTATTCCTATAAATGAAATAGATTCATCTTCACTTACCTGAATCATAATCTCCATATATTTAAGATATATTTTTTTATTATAATTTGGAAGAGCATCAGTATTATGGATCATATCAAATTTAATCACTCTTATAATATCTAGGATTCAAAATAATTTATCCTTATTCATCATATATTGAATGTACTAACATACCTTTATTTATATGATACTAACATGGTGAAATAATTTTTAAATAAATTTTTAGTGTTTTAGGGAAATATATATTGTTTTTGGGAAATATGGAACATATAAAACATTGATAAGATTCATAATCAAATAAAACATTAGATAACATCGAGACAATGAAAAATTTACCATCCACTACATCATAGGTGCTTTGATTTTAGTTTTATTAACAATATAAGAATGGAAAGTATACCTCATCCTTTTCTGAGGAATATTACCATGATGTTTGTGAAATTGGATCACATAATATCCCTTTATACAAAATTTAATTACTAAATCATGAATATATTCTACATCAACCTATAATTCATTATCTTAAGGAATTTTTATACACACATATAAAAAACTCTTGTCCCCTTCATACAATAACAAGGGTGTTTCTCCCAACATTTATCACTCATGGGAAATCCCATCCTTCCTTTATTTTACTATCCCACATTTTTCTTCACATGATTCTCATAAGATCTTTCATTCTCATTATTTTTTCATTAAATACATACTTCCTTGAGAAATCATTTTTTATTTTAATGGGGATTCATAGTATATACTCAATTTATTAAGTCATTATTATTTCTATCAATATTAAAATAATCAGATTTAAACCATTAAATAAATTTTTAATTTTTATTTGAAGTATACATAGATAGTCTACAACATTCCTAGATAAACTTGAAATGTTATCCTCTCACACAACAACATTTCTACCCTCCATTAGTATAAGATTGAGGAATTTGCTTCCATTTCATAAATTTTCTCATGAGGAATGTATTTTTCATAGAATACCTCCTTGAATTTTTATATTTTCATAAATTTGATACCATATTCTGATTTAGTTTTTGTAATTAGTGAACAAAATTGTCACAATATCATTAGAAGATAAACCACCGTGATTAGTTCTCCCTTTTCAGTAATTCCAAAATCGAGTAAGGATTAATTTAGTTTCATGATCCATTTATATATACTTATTGGTTAGTAGTTTTACTGAATGATATATGATGTTTACTAATTATGTGATCTGGCATATTTAAAAATGTTTTCAATCAATATAAAAATTTATCAGGGATGTATTATTTGTAATAAACCTAGGTCAGATGCACTAATATTGATTCGAACAGATTACCCTCAACTCTAGAAACATTTAATTGTTTAGGGGGAATACCCAAAAAATGACAATGAGTGTTGGTATGGTTTTGATTCCCCCTTTTAGTTCAGATACTTTGACAATTGCATAAACATAATACGATCATAACATTTAATTTTAAAAAACATTTCATATTATTTTTTCTAGAGTGTTCCCTATTTATTATTAGTTAATTTCATAGTAATTTTCTATCTATTTTGTTAATATAAATATAATCCCCATGGACTCTACTAAATTACATTTGATACTCAAAATAATATCCTAGACTCAAAAAACATATATTTTGTAGTTATATTATATTATTGGTATAAATTATATGAGTTCCCTTTGGATAAAAATTTTTAGTAGACATAGAAGAATATATACATACAATAATTAAACTTGAAAATTTCATATATGATACGAAGGAGGTTCTAAAACATTATTAAACCATCTGACATATAGTAAAAATATAATAAAAAATCATCCTCTATGATTATTTGGGAATTAAAAATGAATAAGTGTGAGATTAGATGCTCAGTATGGATTTTTATACAAAAAATACATACATAATAAAAAATTACATAAGTAATAAGGATGGAAAAATTAAACTATATGAATCAATATTAAACTAAAATAGATTTAATATTATATAACATTCAATAAAATAAAAAATGCATAACAATAATAATTGATTACATAGTAATGGATTACATAATATTGAATATCAAAAACATATCATCAATTCCTTATGTCAAGTAAATTTTCTATCATTGAAATACACATACTCTAAAAGTAAAACTATTTTACCTCCTTAGACTCATTGATGCATCAAAGGGATACATAATTATGAGGCAGACCCATAACTAGTTTAATTATATATTATTCCCTATATGTGTCATCAATACCATTCATACCATTATCTATGTAATATCATGATGAAAAAAACATGCTTATCCGTATATTGATTAATGTGGACATAAAAAATTAACGATTCAATAGAATATATGGATTTCTAGAATAATATCATTCAATAAACATGTAATCTATGGGGCATCATTATAATAAAATGATGTATTCTTATGAGATAAATATTGTGGGAGGGTCTATAAAATTTAAGAGGTCATAGATAGAATATAGTAATTGGATTCAATAGGTTTTATTTATATAAGAAGAATTCAATAGTAGAAAAAATCATACTTCGTGGTTCATTAAAAGAATGTGAATATTCAAAATCATATCCATGTGGTAGTGTCTCTACAAGTGTGTATTATTAGGCCCACTCATTGGGAATACGAATGATAATTTACTTTATGCCCAAAAAATAATTGTGGGGGAAATTACAATATGTTTATATATAACATAGACACATCTAATTTCCAACATACAGATAGTGATGTATTTTCTAAGAAATTATACACACTTTTACCTTAACAAAACGTAAGATGATTTTCCCACATTGGAAAAAATAAATATTATATCAAAAGTATATGAAAGTGGGATAAACATACGTACACGTAAATTCCTTAAATTTAATGAGTAACATTAAATAACAATTCAATTGAAATTTTTTTCTCACATAAATACAAATATATATTGATTACAACATGAGTCCCAATGAATGATAACTATGATGGAAAATTAAATTTATGGATTATGTAGAAATTTAATTATAACATCATGAAAAAATTGGCATAAATAATATAAAATACAATTAATAATTTTTTTATGATATAACATATTAAAAATTTTGTATAACCACCACATATAAAAAATTGGGTGTATATTAGAAAACATGTCTCAAAGAGAAGAATTTTATATGAAAATACCTTAATTTTTATCTTGAAATTGATGAATGTAACTAAACCTATTGTATTATAAATTTTTTAATATTAATTACATAATTAATACCATTAATAATATAAATTTTCAATCATATTATTCAAATATTAGAGTCTTCAATAATAATTATTCTGATTTTCAATATCGGGTTTGTAATGTTTTGATCAGTTTTAATAGTTTCATAATATCTGTGTCGGTATCCCTTCCTCTTCCAAATTTAATTTTTTAAATTTCATTATTATTCATTCTATTAGTTAATTGTAATAATTATTAATGTTTTTAAATCGTTTCATCAATTTGTAGGACCATATCCTTGAATATATTGCTGATAATAATCACATTTTGGTGTTTTTTATGAAAATAGGGGGATTTCTTATTTAAAGAATTATATAGTGATAAATAAATAAAAATGATAAAACATATCATTAATTAAATATTATTATCATATTATAAATTCAATTCAGTTCATATAGTAATTCGAGGAATATATTTAATATATTTTTTATGTATGTGGTAAAACATACACAAACATAAACATACCCTGATTTAATTAATGATTTAGAGGTTGTTTTGTAGTAATATCATTATAACACAAGAAAAATGAAATTATTTAGTTTTCATTAGTGATATATATAATAATAGTTTTGAATTATAATAGTTTTTAATGTATAAGTAAACATTTCATGATTTTAATAAATCATTATCCTCTCTCTATGATTGTTTTAAATGACATAACAAACGATGATCATTTATTAATCATATGATTAATAGGTCACAAATTATTTCATAAAAAAACATTAATGACACATTAAACATAATATTTATCCTTTATTACCATCATTACATCACATATTTTAAATTGGTCGATGAAAAAGAAAAATGCTACATCATTGAGCCTGAAATCCACACTACACACGAAAAATGGTTTTGTTTTGTTAAAGAAATAGATAAATGAATAAAAAATGTTAGTACCACTAATTTATTAACATTAATGTATGTAAATGATAATAAAATATTATATTTATTTATTTACTTTATATTTTAATGTAATGTTTTTAGGAAAAAAATACCTTGTATTTGATAATACTCACATAGAGGACATGAATTTACATTAATATGTTTCATTCAAATTAAGACCTTAGGATATGTAATTGTAACCATAGGTCATTTAGTGTTGGATATAATTATAGGGTGATAAAATGGTGTAGTTTTAATGATAATTTTCACGGATAGGTGAGGATTTATGTTGAAAAGAGGAAACCCTTCATTAAAAAATCATAGGGATGTTTTGAGAGTAACAATTAAAATATAAATAATTCATGGTTAATATTAAAGTGTAAATGAAAAAAAGTTTAAAAATTAGGGGAAAACAATTTTGTGTCTATAATCTCCACAACCACTCCTTTTATAAGAATATTTGGGTTCATTGATATTCTTGTTTTAGCTATTCAAAGTTTAAAATAATATAATTTTACCACTGTAATTAATTTCTAACATTAAAAATTAATTTTAACGAAAAATACTATGATTCCCCATTATACCTACTTTGATCATTCAAATTTGCAATTTGAAAATAATTTAATTAGATATTATTTATAAGGGTGTGGAAAATGACTTTTATAATTAAATCATTTAATCACATAAAAATATTTTCTTGAAAAATAACAATTATAGGATTTATATATATAAATAAGACAAAATTATTATGGAAAATGATTTTTAAGTTGATTTAATATAAAATAATAAAATAAAATTTTTATTTTAATAAAATTAAAAACTGAATCTCCTATGAAAATATTTTATTTGATGAAAAGTAAGAGAACTGTTATTATTTAAATTTGACTGGTTAATTATTTCTTAAAATGTTTTCCCCGGGTATGTTCAAATAAATTTAAATATTTAATTTAATTCCTCAAATTAATATTTTATTAAATAATTTTTTTTCAAATTTTTTGGGTCATTCATATATAATAGTAAATAGAAAAAAATTACAAGTTTCATGAAAATCATACTTTTTGATTTCAAATTAATCTTTTTAGTAAATGATGAAAAATTTATACAATGGAAATTTTTTTGTGATGAATTCAAAAATTGAATAAATATTTTCAATATAAATATAATTTTTTTAAATTGTATATAAATTATTTAATAATGTTTTTTTAATGTGTGTATTTGTCTAATAAAACAACTATAAGGAGTTATGTAGTGATATGATAAAACAATATATATATATATATATATAAAGAATTTTGATTATAATAAATGTTATATAATATATTAAATAGATTGATGAAAAAATAACATAGGATGATGGTTGACATTGTACCCTTATCTCCCTTTGGATGTATGTTGGAGCCTCATAGCCTTACCATATGCGAGAGGCTAACGCTTAGTCAACAAGATGTATTTTTCCATAAAATGTGAAAATAAATTATTTTTTAATTTCATTAAAAAAATTAAATTAATTAATCATTTTTATATTCAATTTACTTACAGAAAAAATATAATAAAATATTCATTGGAATATCTCGTATATTACATTAATAAATTGTCTCCACTACTTTTTAAATTTTCTTCCACAACCAAATGAGTTTATATTAACATATGTATAATATCATTCTTAAAATTTATTATTTATTTTAATTTATATTTTATTCCTAGGAAAATTATCATTTCTTATATAATATTTATTAAACTATATATGCAACATGATAAGATTAATACTTGTGAATGAGTTTCCAATTTACCAACATGATAGTTTAGTGAGGGTTTCATCATAATAATTGATATATTAATATTAATTTATAAAGATATTAATGAATATAAATGTGATAAAATATATCACATTGCTTTATATAACATAAGAACAATTTTAGTATGTGATTTTTTGTTTCAATTAATTTCAACATCATGATCATGTTGAATTTTTTAAACTTCAAGAACCAAAATAAAAACATAATGGATGATGGGGTCTAATATAAGTTATCGTTCAATATTGTATAAATGATTTTATGACCATTTATTCATTCTTTTTTCTTTTTATATAATAAAATTTCAATTGATAAAAAGAGTACATTTGAGGAAAAACTTTTCAATACTCCAATAATGAGGAAATAAATTAATATTAAAAACGTGAATATATTACAAAACATAACTAGTCAACATGAATATTTCCAAAAACTATAAAAATATATTTAAAACAAATAACATTATGCAAGAAAAATTTTAAAAGGAAATATTGATTTGAAAAACAATGTCTTATATTCTTCAAAACTAAACATCTTAATTTTATAAAAAATATTATACAGTAGTAATCATAAAAATATGAATTACAAAATTTCTATATAATCAATTAATGGTAAAACTTATTATATATTAACTAATAATTAAAAAAATCATAGTATCCCTAATAAAACAAATATTGTAAACGTTACCCAAAAAATCATTAATAAAATTATAAACACATCCAAAATATTAATATAATATTTTTCCTATAAATACTATCAACTACTATGATCATATAATATCCATTAATGATTAAATAAATACTTTAATAATATAATAATCCATTAAATAAAAAAAATTCTAAGATTCATCAGCCTGTAAAATCCTATATTAATCCCCCTGGTTATCTACCCCATCAATCATGAAATAATAATATTTACAAAAAAAATTGTGAAGATTTTATTCTATGAAGACTCTCACATTCAAGGCCTCAATGCTCAATTCATTGTAATATTTTCGAAGGTTGATAATGTTAGTGACATTAGTCAGTAAAGGCTAGTTGATCTCATAAATACTATCCATATGATCATTACTAATGTTTTGGCCAATCTAATAGATCACATATCTAATAAAACCATCCTTTTGCAACAATATGGTTATGTTAAATGAAGGATGATCCAAGACTGCCTTTTTACAGCCTTAGAATGCATGAATCTTGTTCAAAAGAAAACAAGAGGGGGAAACATTTCTATTAAAATTGATATCAGGAAAGTCATTGACACAATTAACTGGAGTTTTATTTGTCGAGTTTTTCATGAATTTGGTTTTTACACCACTTTTATACGGAAGATATATATGATACTGAGCCCTACTCACATAAACATCATTATTAATGGCTTACTAGAAGGTTATTTCATGTTCTCCAGAGGTGTGAGGAAGGGAGACCCTATCTGTGCTATTATTTTTTCTATAACAGAAGATTATCTAATTAGACTCATTACTTACAAAGCTGAAAAATGAGAAATCAAAGTAATTATAGAAACCAGAGGTATTTGGGCACCCTATAACTTACTTTTTTCAAATGATATTATTCTCTTCATTTTGGGGGACAAGAGGAATAGTCAACATATTAAAAATTGTATTTTACATTATGAAAAATTTCTTGGACAAAAAGTCAATTAGAGAAAATCTTTTATCTATTTTGGGAAAAACATTTATGTTAATAGGGAGTATAACATTATAAAAGATCATGGAATAAGACAGGGATCCCTACCTCTTATTTACGTTGGGGTCCCAATTTTCCTAGGATGACTGTGTTCCTCCTACCTTAATGAGGTGGTGAGTGGGGTTAGACAAACCCTCTCTACATGGAATGAAATATCTTTATCAATAGCGGGAAGGATTTTTCTTGTTATTCATGTGATTGTCTCAAAATTGGTATACTCTTTCATGGTGTATCTTTGGCCTGCCTCCAGCATTAAAAATCTCAATAATCTTATAAGTAATTTTGTGTGGAGTGGTAGTATTCAGGAAAGAAAATTTATTTTCGCACCTTGGAATAATTGTTTATTACCACACATGCTTAGGGGATAGGGTATAAAAAACATTGATCTTTTTAATCAATCTATTCAGGATCAATTTATTTGGAATCCTATTAATATCAAATATCACTCCCTCAGTTTTCTTAGGGATAAATTTCTATGAAAAATCCTTGAAGGGATGATTATAGACATGAATTCCTCAGTTTTGCCAAGTCTTAGAACGATTTTCAAAAGGATTTATACACATTTAAATTAGTTGGACAGTGTAAATTATTCTCTAAAATTCTAGAAGGATAATTGGATAGGCTCTCCTATGATTGATAATATTGATATTAATGATTGTGATATTGATTATAATGCCTATATACAAGTTCAGCTTCAACAGATTAACTCCTTTCCATCTCAAATTTCATAGAATGTCTCAGTCTATCACTTCCACCAATCTAAAGATATGTATATTTGGGAACCTAGAGGAAATGGGATTCTCTTTTCCAAGCTTCTTTACAATCACCTTCTCCCAAGAATAATCCATAGACTTCTGAATTTTAACAAACATTGGATTCATCATTGCAGTTATACACTGTTATGGATCCTACATCTGTGTAAGCTTCTAGTTGATATTAATCTGCAGATGGTGGGAATATTCTTGTGATCTAGGTGGTCACTATGCCATCAGCATAGGGATGATATTAACCATTTATTTATTTCCTGCAAAATGGATTCATCACTCTAGAATTTGTTCTTCTGCTTCTTTGAGGTTCATAGGATATAGGTCTAGAAAATTATTGACCTTATTCATTATATTTCAGAATTACCTCTCTCAAAATAGGTTCGCATGCTTTTCGTATTTTCTTGTGCAATGATCATATATATTATTTGGATGGGTAGGAATAAGTGTCGACATGATAATGCTACTTTTAATAATAAATATACTCTCTCAAGCATATCTATGGCAATGAAAATGGATAAAAAAATTCATGTTATGCATTGTGATCATACAATATAAGGCTTTTCTTTATTAAGGAGATTGCAACTTCAAGGTAATTATCCTTAACCACTTTTCACCTTTTATGTCTTCTGGACTCCACCTTTTCATGATGGATTAAATGAATCTCGGATGGTGTTTTGTGAGGAAACCCTGGACATGATAGATATGGTGTTTCCTTCATGGATTTTAATAATGATTTTGTTGAAGGGATATAATGACCTTGTGGATAGTTCACTGCTCTGGAAGCAAAAATGATTGCTCTTATCACTATATTGGATGTACCACAACATCAAAATTGTGATAGAAGTTGGTTTGAAAGTGACTCATACAAAATTGTTCAAGAAGTCAGAATGGTGAAAATTCACATTGATTGGAGACTCACTTCCAAATGTATTAAAGGTCTTTATATCCTTCCTTCAAATGAAATACATCATAACTCTTTTCTACCATGATGCCAATTGCCTGGCTAATATCCTTCCCAACATAGGGATTTCTACAATCTCACGAACTCCTATTTTCAACATCATAGGTGATCTCTTCACTATTTTTCATAGAGAAAATTTAAATTTACTACCTTTAAGATTTTTTAAGTTTCTAATTTTCTTTTCTTGTTAATAAAGATTTTTTTCAAGCTCTTTTGAAAAAAAAACATCAAATATTATTTATAAAAAACTCTAAAATAATATTTATGCCCTAGAATTTATAATCACAGTAAGACCCATTAACCCATAATGGTATATGAAAGCCTTAAATTCTACCTAATTGATAACATACTATACTCTAAATTCATCCAATCTTTTCATTGATACCAACTGAGATGTCATAGACCCACACTCCCCCATATAGTTCAAAAAAAAAACATTCGTTGAAAATATATGTGTTGAAAAAAACATAAATATCCATAATTTCATAATAATTTATAAAATATTGAGTAATATTGATACATTCAATCTTTTTATATTTATAGAATTAGATAATAATTAATAAACGTAATACAACATAACCTATATACATTACTTTTATCAATTTGTTTTTTCCCACTATATCCTATAATTACAAATTATATTATCAGACATAATAATTTCAAAAAAAATTATCTACAAATAATATTATTATATACATGTAACATATAATTTTCATATTCATAACATGGAATATAGAAACATAGAAATTTATGATCTCAAATTCTTATTAATGGTACATGTCAGAGACATCAATCAATGATAACAATAGAGAATAAGATGTTCTATGAGTATCATAACATAAAAAGGTTCATTGATATAGATTACGACCATAATTACAACAAGAAAATTAATTATAAGTAAAGTGTAATATAATAACATTTTGGAATAAATGTTAGAATGAATAATAATGGTTCTAAAACAAGAACATATATTTATGAGAAATAAACTGATAAGAAAATAATATAAATGAGACATTATTTTATATGACATAGATATGAATATTTAATATTTTCTTTTTTATATATTTTTTCAATGAAAATAAACACATATTGGATCAGGTCCCTTAGTATATTGGGTTATCCCAACTCATTCACTTCGATCATTGATGGACATAGTCCCTTAATGAATTTTGATAAATCCCAAGTCACCTACAAATTATCTAATGACATAAAACACTTTATGCAATATATTAGATGAATAGTAAATTCTAGACCATCAATTCATATAAATAAAACCATATATATATATATTCTATAAAAACATAATAACATTCATAATTCTGTAATAATTTAATTAACATGTGGGAAAGGAAGAAGTTTCATTTAAACATCCACAACCAATTATCATATATATTCCCAAAATTGAAAAAGCATTGTTTCATTAGATCGTGCCGCCATAATAAATAAAACATAATATATAATGATATAAAACATACTAAAAATAAGAAAACATATCTTTTTTATTTCATTATTCTTGAAAATTTAAATAGTGATAAAATAATGAGGGAAAAGTTTCATTTTATATACCATAAAAACAATTTATTGATGAATTATAATTAATAATAGGCAAAAATTTCATCAAATTCATTATTTTATGAAATTTTAAAAAAAATTATTTTCATATTTTAGTAATTAATGTAAAAAAATGACTCATTCATAAAATTTTAACAAGATTTATTTGAATAATTTTTAATGAAATTAGAAGAAATCATAAAATAACCATAATGAACCATTAAATTATAAGACAATTATTCTAAAATTTCTGCAATAACAAGGACATATAAGAAATATTTTTATTCATAAAATGAAAAGATAAGTTAAATTCCACTTTTGAGAAATATTTTAATTTATTACCATACCCATGAGAATAAAAATAAATAAAGACATGAAAAATCTAGAAATAACAAGAGTAAGATGTAATATACTGAATTTGATATGCCAAAAAATGTGAAATATACTAATATAAATTTATTCAAAGCAATCCTAATTGAATGTGAGATTTTGAAATTATGCTGTACCATAGTCTTTTTGTTGGTAAATCATGGTTATAAGTACTTGTGTAATAAATTTATACATATTATTTAAATAATAAATAAAATAATCACATTTTATTTCATATAAAATAATTAAATTATAATATCTTGTTACCCTTTTATTCATTATTTTCCATTAAATATTCAATTCAAGAGTCAACTGTTATATTTTCTATTTAGGCTTCATCTTTTCAATTTCATAACATATATTTGGAAAATATCTTCATCATATTCATTATTTTTATTAATATCTATAGTAAATTTTTTATTTCATTTTAATATCCCAAGATCAATTCGATGAACACATATTGATGGATTTCATCCAAAACATATTAATCATATTTATAAATTTAATGTTTTTTTAATAAATGATTTTATTCAGTTATATAAATATATATATATAAATTATAAAATATTGAACACATAATAAATAAATATATTATATATAATATTACTATTATATAACATCCTTTAATCATTAGTGATATAAATATTATAACATAATTTATGTAGATGGTAAAACTTACACAAATGGGAGCATGTTATAAATACTAAACGAGTAAGGAAAATTTATTATAATTTTATGATATAACTCTTATAGAATCATAAGGATTTATTAAACAATTTATCTATGTGATAATTCATATTGTTGAAGTGTTATATTTAAAAAGTACTTTAGAACTATCAAGGATAAGACAATAATTACATCAAAGATATGAATCTACTAATAGAAACCATAAATGTTATAGAGAAATGTGGATGATATATAAGGACTAATAGATTCCCTAAACGTGGGATAAATTATTTAAATGTATACCTAGAAGATGATATAAGGTTAATTGTGTCGTAGGTGTTTTATTAAAATGTTGAAGTAGGGATCCCATTATATTTTAGTGGAGTTTCCATTTTCAAAATAACAATTTTTTTTATATATATAATAAATTTTATATTCAATTAATGTGAATAAATAATGTATAAAAATAAATAAGAGATATTTTATGTTATAAAAATAACTCATCAACCTATTTGGTGATAATCATTCACTAATATTCGGGGCTTTATCACTTAATTATATCCAATTTAAATTACTTTATCCATTATCGTGTTGAATAACATTCAACTAGATAAACTATTTTTTATGAATAAAATTAAAATTAAAATATATACATAATATAATGTTTGAAATTCAATATTTGAAACCATTTGAACAAAAAAAGTCTGTAATGGTCAAAAATTAATACAAAAAATATTAATGCAAAACAAATAAAACGATTTTTTTAGAAAAAATAAATATTTTATCTTAAAAAGAATATAATAAATCATATCTTAATAATAGTACATTCTATGATATTTATTTTAATGTGATTAAATTTAATATATTTATTTTAATTTTGAATCATAAATGAACTGAATTTAATCATATTATTAGCATCACATATTGGATCTTTTTTACAGTTGGGGAATAAATCTTTCTACAAGACATTTTCCATCAATAATTTATTATTTTCTATCAGTTTATATCCTCCATAACTTTTCGTTATATAATTTTATCACAAACCTCTAAATAAAACTCTCTATGACCATATCCTAATGATCCCAAACATTTTATACAAATTTTTTTTCCTAAGTCAAATAGATCATGATTTTGGAAAACAATAATTAATTATAATTTTTTAGAAGGATTTTCTTATTGTATTATTGTTCATTTATTTATCAATTCATTATAAATTCTCATTACAATTAATTTCATTATTATATTTATATATATAATTATTAAGTACTTTTCAAAATTAATATGGAACATAATTACTCTATACACTATATTTTATATTATACATTTGTTGGAAATGGAAATTTGATTAAAAATATTTATATCATTTTATAATTATAAATTTAATATTAACTTAATTATTTTATTTAAATTGTAATTTTATTATATATTATATTTTTTAAATTATTATATTAAAATTTAATGTGGTTTCAAATAAATAGAATGTTTGAGATTATTATGATTTTTTATTTTCTAATAAAGTCTATATTTGGACTCTCAGAAATAATGTCTTAATATATTATTTAATATTAAATGTGTTAAAATATCTTTTACTTGAATATAAATTAAAAAATATTATTGAAACAAGTAATATCATTATTGATGTTTTTTACTATTAAAAATCATTTTATAAATTTTTTTTCATTTATTTATAATAAGAAAAACTATTATAATATTATTATGTAAGTGAATTTTTCAATTTAAAATGATTAGAAATATATATTTTACTATTATATAGTTATTGGAAGAAATGTTTTTTAAGAAAATCCTAAACCAAGAACATTTATCCTAGTTCATAGTACATTTGTTAAAAATAAAGAGAGTTGATGGGGTTTGTAATTTCAAATGATGTGGCATGGAAGGACACAAAATACTGTATTCTAACAAGTAAAATTCTATAATATGGAAGTTATAAAAATATATTACCTTTTACCCATAATTGGTGGTCAACCCCTATATTGATTCCATCCTCTCTTTCCAAATGTAGGATTCATCCTAGGGTTGTTCATGTCATCAATGTGAAAAATTTCTAGGACCACTTCTATATAGGTTGTATTCCCTACCTTAATTACTGCACTGGTTTTAACAAAACTCTACTAAATTTCCATGGAATTTCTTTTATTTCCAAACACATGTTAGACTAGATATGATTTTCAATATTGGAGAATATTAAATCCACGACTGACAGGTAATAATTTTACATAAAGGGGAAGATAAATTTTTATAAATATTCTCATCTTATGATTCAAATTATTCTATGACATCATTAACATGACCTTGAGGTAAAATATCATACAGAAACTCTTCTTATTGTAATTTTATTTTCTTGACAATAACCTCATCACATTCCTCTTTTGTTCCATTCATGAAGATGTGGTAAATTTTCCTGACCCCCTCCCAAAAAGGTAACTCTCCTAGGCCAGAAATGAGAGGAGATAATATCCCTTGAATCCCATATCTAATAAACCTTGGGTTGGTGATAATCACTAAGATTATATCATACACACATATATGAGTAATTAAACTATGTGATGTGATAAATTTAGATATAATATAGAAACATTTAAAAACACTTTCTCTTGAAATTAAAATCTCGCAAATACATGAATTTCAATTCATTCAACATAAAAAGTATAATGAAACTTTAAGTAAATAAAATCTAATACTTGACATTGACCATAAAATACCAAACAACTCATAAAAACCAACATGATATTAAATTCCATCACATTCACCATGTATCACATACATGTTAAAAAATAATATAATATCAAAAGAAGGTACCCCACTACCAATTCCACTTTGGTTTTTCAATATACCAAAACATTCCATGTCCTGAGTCATGTCCCCCAAAAAATAAGCCAACCCAAAGACACGTGGTATAAGTATGAGAACATACATCTTATGCATCACATTATATATCATCATATACAGCACACCATGCTTGTCAGTTCATCATTTCATCTGATTACATATCTCTAGATAGTAACTGAGATATTTCTGGGATCCGCCATAGACTGTATTTCATATATTATACATCAATCCATCTTAACCCATACAATTCATACGTATAATTATATATAAGATACTATATCTGGATATACGTTTTTTTTTTGAAATAAGAAAAATTAATTAAATCAATCTACAATGATATATTGTGAATTTTATACACCATTCATACATTATGAGTTTGAAAGAGAGGGAGGTTATAGTGAATAATTATTCACCCTCCCAGAGTCCTCTGGGTGTCATTCACCCTACCTTCATGGGTGGGGTAGTATACGAAAATAAAAAAAATTATTGGATAATATATATCTTATAACTACACTATTGAAATTAATCGTATCATTTGATCAAATTCATTTATCATACCTTGGTCACCCAACAACCACTTCTATGGACTAGATATCCTATATGCATAAATGTAAAGTATAATCCTTTTAGGAGTAATCCAAAAAATTCCAAAGCCCCACTAGATTGTCAATATTTTCATTTCATTCAATCACCAACCCCATGGGGTAGGAAGTTAATTAAAAATTATAAATCCATAAAACTAGGTACACTTGAAATCATCTTCTTCTACTATAAATGATATAAATAATCCATGAATGACTAGTTACCTCAAGTAGATAACATAGTAATGTATATAAAAAACCCATACATCTAGCCATTTTATTAGAACATAACCCAAAAATCATATAGCATTCAACAAAAAAAGGAAAACTCATATTCAACCCATTACATTAATCCAAGTCTCTTCCCTGACACCACCGTGCAACCCACCATCACATTGGTCATCCACTTTAACAAACATAGGCCTCCGACCATATTTCATTTTCCTTCTACCTAATGCTCACTTTTGTAATTAATATAGAAGGTTAAACACAATATTTAAAGTAAAATAGGAACTTATGTCCTAAAATTTAGGCATCTAACTATCACATTAAAATGGGGATACTAAGACTAGAAATTTGATCATTATCAAATAACTATATTTTTACATACCTGGATTAATTGATAATTTAAAATCAATTATGAATATGCGTAACCTGATGCATTGTAAGTCAAAAAATGTAAATTATTTAAACATGATCAAAATCATAACTTCAAATTTTAATAATTTCATGGATGAATAATATCACTAACATTCGTCTTAATTATTATTAAAAAAGTATATTTATAAAATCATGTTCGTTTGAAAATTACATAAAAAAATAGAATAAAGAATTAATTAAACTTTCATCAAGGATCATTTTATTTCTATTAAATTATATGAATCAATAGATTCTATAGACTTACCGAATAAATTATATATCCAACCAATCATCAAAAGATTAATGTTCTTTAAGTATTTTTATAAATTTAAACATGTTATAACATATAATAACATAAATTCCCAACCATATGATAACAATCATGCGGAAAAACCTAGAACATATTTTGAACACTCTATAGTTATACAAGCGGTAAAATCTCATCAAATTTGAGACACATGAAATTTATACAACAATAAAAAAATTAATTATAATTATTCATATTTAATATTTATTATAATTATTTCCAAAATCACCAGTATATGTGATCTTATGTAAATGTAAAATTTCACAAAAAATAATAGGATCTTAATGGAATAATGTGCCTCAATTCTTACATCACTCTTTAAATGAGAACTGAAAAATGATCTAGATATCTAATCACCTAACCCACAATGAACTACAATCCTCAAATAATTCCATACCACCACGACACATAGAAAATAAAAAATGTCATCAGACATGAAATTTTATATCATAGAATGAATGAGGAGGAAAATAAATGACTGACTAAAGATGAAACCCTAAGAGAAATATGGAAATATCACCTTGAATTACCATGAATCAAGAATAAGAGACAGAGGATCAATCTACTTCGAAAGGGATTCAAAACACCTTAACATTACAGCTCTAGTCACTATTGGTTGGGAGAGAACTAGATCATTTGACAAAACTAATGATGTTATAATCTTAATAGTTATTCTATAAAACACACCTCCATGACATAAATGGGTAATTAATGAAATGAATTCACCTAATTTACCACCCACTAAAAAATGTATTTCCTAGGTCTACTAAATATATGGATAATTTACATCCAGAACTACACATTCAATACATAATTTTCTAGAGCCATATTTTTGAAATCAGAAACCATATGCAATCATGTCATGAATATACTATGGAAATATTGAATCATGCTAAAAAAATACATAATAGGGTCACATAATACATTTTGGGTCCTGATCCATATTGTCATATCGTAAATTAATAGTTAACATCCGGATTTTTTTTCTATTTCCAAATTGATTATACCAAGATCCAATGATCCTACTCATGGATTATTTGAAGATCAAGTGAAATCATAAAACAAAATATTATTCTATAAGTATCAAACACAATCCATCAGATACATCTAGAACAATTTTTCTCCTCAAAAAAATAATACAAATTCAAATAGATGGAAATCAAATTGTAAATTATAAACAACAACTCATCATAAACCGCTCAAGAATATAACCACCATAAGATATCAACAACCTCACAAATAAGAACCATCTTCAATTCTATACAAAAAAAATAACATTTTCCTAACCAATTTCCCAGGGGGGGATACCTTTTAAATTTTTTTAAGGATATAAAAAATATCAAAGAGAAGAAAAACCATCCCATATTCTAGATAATGCTCAGAAACTACAAATGAGGATTTGAACACCAAATAGCTTTGGACCGTAATCATGTCGTTATGACTCACATTTCAATGTGATATACTCTACACCACCATATATCCATAAGACCTAAACCAAGGTAATATCATGAATGTGAAACACATTCTTTTGGAGGCCCTTGAACCTCACATGGCACTTCTCAAAGGTTGTATCTTCATTAGCATTGATCTCGCCCACAATTTATGACATGAGGGCCATTATGATGATAATATTGAAGATCTAACACATAGAATACATAAATTATAAGAATAATTTTTGGGGAAGTGTTATATAATTCACAACATCTCTAACAAGATCAAAAACCATGAAAGGACCAACAAGGCAAAAAGATTTCTAACTCCTACACCAGTACCATCACTACCCAATATGAAGGTAAAAAATTTGGAAAATTTATTCATCAACTTAAAACTCTAGTGGTGTCCTCCTTTGATTGGTATATGAATTATGATTATCATTTACTACAATCATCTTCTTTTGGATCACTTGAACCATGTCCATCTTGCTCAGAACTAGTTGTATCTCAGGAATTGTGCACCCCCCAACCCTAGTCTATCACAATAGAGGATGGAAATATTGGCAGTATAGAGATTGAAACAGTTTTATGATAATGGTGGAGTGAAAAATAATATTATTTGTAAACTCGGCCAATGGTAGTTTCCTCATCCAGGAACCCCAAAATTTTAGGACATAATCACACTAAAAGTCTTAATGATTTTGAATTGTCCACACTTCATAACAAATATATGTGGATGAAAAGTAGTTTTAAGGAATAACAGGGATCCAAAATCTTACTTGAGATATATTCAACCCATAGAGGTAAATCTAGTATAACAGTCCTAGATGATCTTCCTTATGAATCTACGGAATATCACAACCTCCTTGTGTACTATGTTGAAAAAAATACTGAGCATGACTCATTAATAATTATAATGTGTGATTATTAACTAAAAAAGACAATTATCATGCATATTCCATCCATGGGTCCCAAATCTATAGGTAAATCAATGAAATATTCAATATTTATATCCTCAAACTCCTACTTTGGGACATCTACTAGTTGGAGAAACCCACTGAGAACACAATGATCGACCATCACATTATGGAAGTCCAAAAATAGAGACACAAACATTTTAATTATAAGACTTGAAACATGAATCAAAAACATTACTCTTAGGTATTGGTTCATAATTTTCATTCTAGGAAGTTTCTCTACTGTTGAGCTATTGAAATCATTTAGAACCACCACACACATCACTAAATTAATGGAAAGACTCCCCCGGACTAAAACCAGGTGTTGTTCAATCTTAGACTAAAAAACAGGGGAATCACCATAGATAACTCTTTCTTTCAGGACCTCTACATCTATTTGCTCAAGTAGGGATTCCTTCAATATTTAAACAAATTCTGATTTCAATATCATTTGAACAATGAATCCTATTTCACCAACCTCTCCCATATCAAGGTGAATCATTGATATCCCTTCTATCGCACTCCTATCTCCAAAATGATACGTGGTTTCAATTGATACTTCTTTCCCAATATATAAGTAACATTATTATGTTTTCTATGTGTTAATAAAATTTATAGTCCTGATATTTGAATAATATAATAAACATTACATTTCACAATTTATGGTCACACTGAATGAAGACATACCACTAGATCCTATGATATGTAAAAAATAAAAAATACTCATTGATGAGGTAATGTCACAAATTATTTAGAGAAAATATGGCTATAACCATCATGATATTATGGGTAATATAGGTAGTCTAAAAAGGATATAAATTTTGATACTCAGAAGAACAATTGATCTATACTTTATTAGAAAACATCGAAAATAGATAGGTGATGTGTCACATAAACCCTAAAAATGAACTCCCACTAGAAAACAATGAACATGAGAGCTAATAAACTTTTCATTTAGGTACTAAAAATATTTATATCACTCATCATTATATAATAATTCCTATATATATTCAGTAAGGATATCCTATGACTTCACCATCCTCATGGTTTTATGTTTTTCGAAATCAGAAACACTTTTTCTTATGTTCTGAATTTTTTTTATGTTCTGTATTTTCCTTATGATCCGAAAGTTTCATTTTGTTATTCTCATAGATATATCATTACTTTTTCCATTATGTTAGAATTACAGATCTGTCATTTTGAATTTCAATTCTGTTATACTTAAAACTTTTTCATTACGATTTGTCATTTAGTTTTTATTATTCCGAATTCAGTGTATATATGATTCAGTTTTAATGATTCTGATTCAGGTGTATATATGCTTCAATTTTTATGATTGCAATTCCATTTTATATATGATGATGATCTTCAAAATACCGATTCTGGTGTATGTGTTACGCCGACCTTTATGAAACCAATTCTGGTGTATATATGATACCATCTTCATGATACCAGATCTAGTGTATATGTGACTCTGATTTTGTGATTCTGGTTACAGAACAAATGAAATACCAGTTTCTCAATCCGATTAATATTTCCATATGAACACATTATCTAGATAACATTTTTCTCAAGAAGCAGTCTTCCTCTATATGTTAGAGTTTCCAAATGTATCATCCCAATATTATCAGATATTGTGTTTCTTATACTTAATTGATATCTTTAACATAACATTGTTTATGTTACTTAAAACGATGTAGTACAATATGTGTCACACTAACCATTTTATGTTCGCCACATGTCCAAGTACCTCTTAAATTTAAGGAAAATATGACTTTTGGAGTGGAGATGACCATTGGAAATTTTTTCATATAAATACAAGCCCATTTGAACGAGAAAACAACTTCAACTTCGACAACTGACTTTGACGGAAAAAAGTTGTGAAGTGATTTATAGAGAGAGAGGCTCTTACAACACTATGTGCATCGTGAAGATGTTGTGAAAAACTTGTTTAAGCATGAACATATTTTTAATACTTGCATTGTGAAGACTCTGATCGTACTGATCATGGGATTCTGGGATTGGAAGACATAGGATTTTATTTCCTTCTAAATTGAGGGCTTGCGGGGATAGCAAGAGGGATACTGATCTTCGGATCGAGGTCTTACCTGGGTATGGGTAAGAAAAACATTCTTGAAAGTATAAATCAAGGAAACATTATCCATGTTTGTTGGATACCCTTATATTTGGGATAAAATAATCTTATTGTTATCTATTTACTGTTACAATTTGTTTTAATTCCTATGTAAAATTCAATAGGCATTAATATAGAATATTTCATTTAATAGAATATAAAACGATTCACTAATATGCCTTGTGAATATTTGTTTAACCTTTCTAAACTTAAATTTAAAGGTTCCAAATGATTTTTAAAGTAAAACATTCACCCCCCTTGTATTTGAGTGTCTCATTTTTACATATTAGATCCTACATTTGGTATTAGAGGAGGTCTCTGAAATACTTATATCTACAAATTTGTTTTCTTGTTCAAATTTTCATTTCATTAGTTCATCATATTTGTTTTCAAACTTATAAAATTAATATGTTTTGTGGAAAGAAATTCCTCTTAATATGGAAGGTATTCATGTTGGATATTTGATAATCTCAATCCTACTAGACCACCAATCTTCGATGGAAATGACTATGTGTATTAGAGAGATAGAATGAAGAACTTTATGATAAACTCAAGTGTAGAAAAATTCATTATGTTAACTAGAGATTATAATATTAAAGATAAGGAACATATAACTTTTACTAATCCAAAAAAGGAGGAATACTGTCTAAATATTAAGGTACATAATACATTGCATGGATCCATGTCTAGAAATATTTATAGCCAGATATAATCTTGTGAAGTTGTGATTAGTATTTGGAAAAAGATAGAAGTAACTCACTTTGGAACTTCTAATGTCATGGAAACTAGTAAAGCTATGCTCAAAGATGAGTATCATTGTTTCTACATCCCTTATAGAGATACCATATGTATGAAACAAGAACGATTTATGACTATCATCAACATCTTAAAATCCATCGGTGAGAAAGGTTTAGATGATGAAGCACTTGTAGAAACAATTAATGATATCATGCCTAACGAATGGGATTCCAAGAGGACTGTTATATATGAGAATAGTAATGTTACTCACATTTCTCTTGATGAACTGTTTGGAACTCTTCTTCTATATTTAAACCATAATTAATAGAGATGATGATAACATTAAGAAGAATAATGGAAATAATGTTGTTAATTTTACAACTACTTTAAATCCTATGAAATCAAAGACTCCTGAGAGAACTACATGATCACAATCTAAGAAGTTCAGTTTTCAATATGAATATAGTGATAGTGAGCTTCATAAAATTATTTACCAAATCATTCTTGGATGATTAACATGATATTTGGACAAAAGAACCTTTAATATATATACAAGAATAAATATGGAAAAGATAAGAATGGTGGATAAGGGACATGCTATTAATGTAGAAGAACCGACCATATTAGACCTGATTGTCCCTTTCTTAAGAAAAGATACAAGAAATACTTGAAATTTGAATGAAACTAGAATAATTTAAATAGATAAATGAATAATAATGTCTTGAAAGCCAATGACACTTGCAGTGCCAGTGGTGGAGATTTTTCTGATTATTTTTCAGAATATAAATCTTCAAGGCCAAAGAAGATTGGTCTAATAACAAGAGTTCCATTTAAAAATAATTGTCTTATGGATAAGGTATGAACTTATGAATCCTTAACCAATATGTCTTTAAGTGAAAATTTTCCAGACAAAGGTTTTTCTTCAGATGAAGAATCTTCTTCATCCAAAAATGATAATGATTTTCCATTCTATGAGGAAGTTTCTAGATTTGATAAGTTGTTGGAAAAGAGGAATTGTAATGTTTCTAAGAATCTTGATAATAAAAATTCTAGATATTCTATTTTAGTAAAAGAAATTTTTGATCTTAACCAAGAGCATGATTAGAAAAATTATGTTTTAGAAAACTTTTTTAAGAATATTCATGAAGATAATTTTGAGAAGCATAATCTTTCTAAGGATATTAAAAATCAATTTTTATAAAATGATATTTTTGATAATAAACTTATCTCTAAATATATTTTTCCCGAGGATAAGGATTTAGTCCTATGACTAAAATCTGAAATATTTTCTTTGAAAAAACTACCAAATTTTTCTTCTGATAAGGAATATATTGACAAAATGTATTCTTAGATCTGACCACATGGTAATAATCAGGGATTATGTTATTCTCATGAAAAAAAATATTTTTTTAAAAAAATATTTCGTTCCTTCTAGAACCCCTTTTTGTACATAGTGCCAGAGTGGTGGGAAATGGAAGGTAAAATGTTCTTTAAATAATGTAAAATCTCTTGGGTTTCATAAAGATTAGTTTTCTAAACAAATATGGTTACCCATGATTTTATTATTGAATAGTTTCTGATCCAAGCCAGCTTGGATTATGAAATCCTAACACATTCTTTTTCAGGAAAAATAAGGATGTACGAACAACCTATGGTACATGGATAGTTTATGTTCCCGGAACATTACTGGTAACAAACTCTATTTCAAGAATATTTTAAAAACAAAAGGTGGAAAGGTAACTTTTGGTGATAACTCTCAAGGATAAATTTTCGGTATATGTACCATTATTATTCTTGGTAAACCAGTTATTTCTAAATTTATTTTTGAAAAATACCATAGGCATAACCTCATAATAATTAGATAATTTTGTGATAAAGGTTACCTTGTCAATTTTAAAAATGATAAATTTTAGTTCACAATTCCAAGGATGAGTTTATTTTCTCTACCCAATGGTAAGTGAATGTGTACACCATAAACATAGAAAACCATTCATGTCATTATCAACCTTTCCATAGTGCATTTGAAGATCAATCTTGGCATTGGAATTGGAGACTAGGAAACTATAACATAAGGAATCTTAGTAATCTTTCTAACAATGAAATTGTTCAGGATCTACCATAACATAAGTTTGTTTATTCGAATGTTTATGATACTTGTCAATAATAAAGTTACATAAATATTTCTTTAAATCTATACGTTATGTTACATCTTTTAAGGCATTACATTTAGTGCACATGGATTTATTTGTTACAACACAAACTTGACGTATTGGAGGCAAATACTATGTGTTTTCATAGTTGATAACTACACTAAATTTTCATGGGTTTAGTTTCTAAGAAATAAATATGATTGTATTTCTTATTTCAAAATATTGAGAACTCAAATTAAAATTGAGAAAAACCTTCCATTAATAACTAATCATAGTGATCTTGGTGGAGAATTTGAAAATTCTGATTTGAAAATTTTTTTTGGTAAAAAAGTTATTACTCACAAATTCTCTAATCACGGAACTCCTCAACAAAATGGTGTTGTTGAAAGAATAAATCACATCCTTCAAGAGATGACAATTACCATTTTGAGTGAATATTATATAGCTATACATTTTTGGGTGGAAGCTACATGTACTTATTGTTATACTATAAATTGTGTTTTCATAAGACTGTTTCTTAATTAAACACCTAATGAGTTGTGGACTGGCCAAAAACAAAACTTTTATTACTTCAAATATTTTGGTTGAAAATTATTTATCTTGAATACCTAGGATAACTTAAATAAATTGGCACCCAAATCTGATGAATGAATTTTCTTATGTTACTCTACTAACTCTAAGTCATATAATGTTTTAAATAAAAACACTTTAATTGTAGAAGAAACAATACATGTTAATTTTGATGAAAATGATCTTTTCATTTTAAAACAACCTAAATATTTTTATGATATGTTTCCCAAAAATGATCACCAACTATTGATAAAACATATTTCATAAAAGGATATTGTTCAAGAAATTTTTTCTGAAACATCTACTCCTGAAGATTTTCTATCTTAGGTTGATGAATTGTTTTTTTGAAATCCATCTTTTTTGGTACTTAGGAATCATCCTAGTGATAATATCAATGTAAATGTTAATCAACCAGTAAGGACTAGATGTTCTTTAAGAAATGTAGTTTAACATATTTTATTTCATTCCCAATTAAATCCAATGTCTCTTGAAGAAGCATTGGGTGATGAATATTGGATAAAGTCTATGCAATATGAACTCAATGAATTTGTAAGGAATCAAGATTGGACCTTGGTTGAGAAACCTAAGGAAACTTCTGTTATTAGAGTAAAATGGGTTTTTAGAAATAAATGCAATGAAAATGAAGTTATTGATATAAATAATGCAAGCTTATTTAACAAAGGCTATAACAAAAAAAAGGCATAGACAATGAAGAAACCTATTCCCCTATAGAAATACTTGAATCTATTCATATTCTTCATTCCTCTATAACATTATTTAATTTTAATCTCTATCAAATGGATGTTAAATTTTCGTTTCATAAAGGTTATGTATTAGAGGAATTATATGTAGATCAACCCATGGATTTGACGATACAAAATATCCTAATCATGTTTATAAATTTACCAAATCTTTATATGGACATAAAAAAGCCCCAAGAGCTTGGTATGATAGACTTTCGGGATTTTTTCTTCAAAATAAATATGTTGAGGGAACTACTGACCCATCCCTTTTCATAAAAAAAATAATAAATAAGTTTTTATTGCTCAAATTTATGTTCATGACATCATCGTTGGATTAACTATAATATCCTTAACTGATTCCATAGTGAATCTTATGAAATATGAGATTGACATGAGTATGAGAGGTGAGTTAACATTTTTTATCGGTATTCAAATTTCAAAAAATCCATAGGGATCATACATATCTCAATATAATTATATCAATAATATTCTATATATTTTCGGGTATAATAACACTAATAGTATAAGTACTCATATTGGAACCTCTAATACTCTTGATATTGATGAAACATGGAAACCTTTAGATATAACATATTTTAGAGGGATGATAGGAAGATTACATTACATAATATCTAGTCGACCATACATAATGTTCTCAGTAAGCTTATGTGCATGATTTCAAGAAAATCCAATAGAAACCTATTTTAAAGCTGTAAAAATAATTTTCTGGTATTTATAGTGAACTTTAAATTTGGGAATATTTTATTCCTCAAGAAATGTTATTGAACTTCATATTTATCCAGATGCTGACATTGGTGGTTATAAAATGGTTTGGAAAAGTTCATAACGAACTTGTCATTTCTTTGGAGATTCCTTAGTTTTTTGGTCTTGCAAGAATCAAAATTCTGAAGCACTTTCCACTGCTGAAGTTGAATATGTAGCAGGTGGAAGTTGTTGTGCTCAGGTGTTGTGGATGCAACACACACTAATAGACTATGGTGTGATTTTTTGTAAGAATAAAATTATGTGTGACAACAAAAGTGCAACTAAACAATGTAAAAACTAAGAAAATCACTCTTGTGAAAATCACATAGATATTAGACTTCACTTTTGTAGAGATAACACAATTAAAAGTGATATTATTCTTCAATTCATCAGAATGCAAAAGCAACATGCTGGTATTTTTCAAAAACCTCTACCTTATGATAGATTTGAACAAATTAAATAGATTCTAGTAATTATTTCTATATTGTAGTCATTTAGGAAGACTTATAGATTTGAATGATTCAGATTTGAAAATATCATATTTGAAAACTTCCAAGAAAAACTCTTATAATAATGATAAATCTCTTAGAGTATTCCAAAAGGAAATAATTCTTACTCTTTATTTTCTTTATATTATGATTTAATTGTTGGTATTTCAAACAATTTTAAATTCTATTTCACTTTACTTTAAAATATTGGAATTCATATTTTCAATATCAATTCTCAACCGTCAGTTCAGATAATGTTATTGTTAGCCATTTAATTATCTTATGGAAGTCGAAAATTCATAGATATGTCTATATAAGGGGTTCCTCATTCCCAAGTATCAAACCATACTTACTGATCATAGAGACGATGTTCTGTTTCCATCAAAGCCTTCATTACGATTATTTTTTTCTCAATCACCCTGAATGACTCTGGAATCCTGAGTAGATTACATGCCAGTTAGAAAGGAGATTTTGGAATGTTCAATCATTAGGGAATGTTTATTCTGCCCTATGTTCTTTGAAAAATATGACTCCCTTAATTATAAGGTGATACAATCTAATGGGTGTGAAAGTGTTTGTGTGGCTAAGGAGAAATATGAGGATATAATTTATCCTGACTTCCTTATTCAATTCTATGAATATGTTACATTCATTCAAATGGAAAGTATGGATCTGTTTAAGTTCAAATGATATGATAAATCATATATAGTCCCCTGCAAGAAGGAAAAATATATTCGTAACATACCATATGAATTGGAGGCTATTCATTGTTATCAAAAACTTCCTGAGAAGGAAACCATTTTTGAAAAATTCATGGATTTGGATATTCTCAGTCTTTTGTTTGTTTTGAATCAAAAATTTATGAATCTTTCAATGAACCAAAATATGGTGGCTCTCTGGATGCAATGATTTATTATTCAAAGAATGGGAGATAATGAATCTCTAAATATATGTGATAACATTCTGTTATACTTTCATGTCATCCTATGGAAGATCAACATGGTGATGTAAATCTTTCTCAACATCCAATAAATAAACAGTGGAACCATCATATCATATATCCTCATGTATCCAACAACTATTTCCAGAATAATTGTTATGTGTCTTCTATAGATGAATGTTCCATGTCGATCAGTCTCAAATCCTTTTAAGATTTTTTTTCGTATTGAATCCACTCTAAGGAGGTTGAAATTATTGTTTATTCTAGAATTGAAAATCATTGAAGGAATGGTTGTCCAAAAAAGGGTGATGTTCCAGAATCTTCAATATCTGTTCCTAAGAAAAGGAAACTTAGTGAACCGAGCTTGCCAGTACCAATTCATGTTGTCTCTGTTTCAGCACCTCATCCTGCAATGAAACCAAAAGTAGATTTAGATACAATAGTTGCAAATTGGAGAGAAATGGAAGCTACTATTAACGAAGGATATCCTTTTTTGGTCTCAATCCTTTAGAGGGTAAGTCTCTAAAAATCATGAAAGCTGAACATCTTGAGAAAGAAAATAAGTAGAATATGGTAAAGTAGACATCTTTGGAAGAGAATGTTTGTCAGTCTCTTCTAAATGCTGTAGAAAATTAATCTCAGGAAGTACCTGAATCTCAAGTTGATCATAAGAAACTAGTGGCCACTCCTGAAATCCAGAACGCTAAGAGAGTCCTATATTTTTCAAATACAGCTCAAGAAATGGAATATTTGGTGATCCAAGATGATGATGATGATGTTTTAATGGAAGTGGATGATTATATTGGAACCCCTTCGAGTTCAGTTTCTAAATCAGTTTTAGAAGAACAAGTAAAAGAAAATATTGTAGAAGAACACTAGGAAGAGATAGAAGTTGAGGCAGAGGATGAAGTTGAAGATGAAGAAGAAGTTGAATTTGATCTAGAAGAAGATTGGGAAAATAGAAGAGGTTGAAAAACAAGGTGAAGAAGATGAAAAATTTCAAGAAGTAGAGGGACAAAGAGGATCTCAACATCATGAGTTTGAAATAGACGTAGATAAACAGGTAGATCTAAATGTTAATCATGTTTTAGCTGAAAAATCTCCAGTTTGAGACCCTGTTAAATGAAATAATGTTTTGATTGCTTCATATGATAAGGAAACGCCTCTTAAGACCTCTATGAAAATGGAGAGTCCAGCTTCCTTAACTCCAAGAGGATTTAAGAGGGGAAAAGTTGTTTCCGGCTTCGAGTCCTCTCCATCTGCTGAAAATGATTTGTGAAGCAGTATTTATGAAATTTATTCAGCACCATTCCAGTTCATGCAAACAAAGATGCCCAAAGTCAAATGATGAAAGAGACCCTAAATCAAAAGAAGACATCATCCAATATTCTTATAGACATGGTTGTCCAGAAAGAAGCAGACTTCAGTAATATTTTGATTGATTACAATGCCCCGATGGTGTCTTCTATGAATGTATTTAACCACATGAAAACTATCAATGAAGAGATAATATTGTTCAATGAATTCATGGATTCAAAAAATGGAGATTTTAATACTTGTGAAAACGATTTCATCTAGGTTAAGGCATCAATCTCTTTTAAATACAGTCAACTCAGTTTCGTTGCTTGATCTCTTAGCATTTAGAAGGATATCAGAGAAGAATTAAAGAGAATGATGGATGCTCGAGAAGGGAGGATCTCATCTTTAGAGAAGATAAATCAGTATCAAGAGATCGAGTTGAAATTTTTTGATGAATATAATAGGGATGTGAAGAAACTCAAACCCTTGATAAAGAAGATGTTTTCTGAGCAGATGAAGAATGAATGACTTTTCTTTACATTCCGATGTTTTTTTGTAATATAAACATTATTATTAAAAGTATCCTAAGAAGATTCTTTCATTTCATTTCTGTTTGATTGTATGATTTTTTAACCTTACATGTACATCTTATACTTCTCCATCCCTTTTCCCACTTTTTGAAAATCACAAAGGGGGATAATTTATTTAAAGGGAGAATTTAATGAAGATCTTTGAGAAAGAGAATCTAGTAATGGGTAGTATGGAAATAAATGATAATGTCAATGTAAGGGGGAGTTTTATTTTACGAATAAATGTTTATCTAAGGGGGAGATATTCCCTTATGAAAACCTGACATCAAATATCAAGAATACGATCCATGGGAAACATAAACTAAGGATGGAGTTAGTCATATTTATCCAAAATTGTATTCAAAAGAGGAGATAAATTTTTTTCACATACTTATTAATCTATGTAAATATATTGTTAATTAGAAAATATGTTTGTGTATTCCAAAAAGTAGGATATTATTGAGTCCATAAGGATATCTTATGACTTCTCCATTCATTATGGTTTTATGTTTTGAAAATCACACACTTTTTCTTAGGTTCTGAATATTTTCTTAAGTTCTATATTATTTTTATGATCCTGAATTATCATTATGTTATGCTTACAAAAATATCATTACATTTTTCTATTTTGTTAAACTTATAGATCTATCATTCTAATTTTCTATTCTGTTATACTTACAGTTTCGTCATTATGATTTTTCATTCAGTTTTTATGATTCCGATTCCAGTGAATAAATGATTCAGTTTTTATGATTCTGATTCTGGTATATATATGATTCAGTTTTTATGATTCCAATTACAGTGTATATATGATTTTGATCTTACTAGTACCGATTCTGATGTATATATGATGTCGATCCCTATGATACCGATTTCGGTGTATATATGATACCATCTTCATGATACAAAATCTGATGTATAAGTGACTTTGATTTTATGATTCCAGTTCTAGAAAAAATGAAATTTCAATTTCTCAATCTGATTTATGTTCCCTTATGAATCTATTTTATTGATAATGTTTTTTAAAAAAAACCACCTTCCTGACAATGTTAGAGTTTCCAAATGTATCATTCCAATATTATCAGATTCTATGATTTCTTATACATAATTTTCATCTTATATTAATATTGTTTTTGTTACTAATAGTGATGTCATACAATCTGTTACAAACATACCACTGTATGTTTTCCACATGTCCATGTCACTTAGAAATTTAAGGGAAATATGATTATTGGAGTTGATCCAACCTTTGGGATATTTTTCTTATAAATACAAGCCCATTTGAACGAGATAAAAACATCAACTTTAACAACATACTTTGACAGAAAAAATATGTAAAGTGATTTCTAGAGAGAGGCACTTACAATTTTCAGTGCTTCGTGCAAATGATATGAAATACTTGTTTAGGTGTCAGCAACTTCTTTAGACTTGATTTGTGCACACTCCGATCATGTTGATCATGGGCTTCCAGGAATGGAAGGCAATGGTCCTGATTTCTTTCTAAATCAAGGGATTGCAGGGATAGCATGACAGATATCGATCATCGGATTGAGGCTTTCTCGGGATTGGGTAAAACATACTTCATAGAATTTCTAAATCAAGGATATTTTATCCACGGTTATTGTATATCATTATCATTGGGTTAAATTAATATTATGGTTACTTTTTTTCTATTTCATGTTGTTTTAATTCTGATGTCAGATTATATATGCTTTATGGCAGAATCATTATTTTAATAAAATAGGAAAGGTTTCTATAAGAGGTCTTGTGGATGTTTATTTATCCTTGTCAAACATATCTTTAAAAGTTCCAAAGGAGTTTTTTATATATAAAATTCACCCCTATTTTATTTGAGAATCTCATTTTTACATATTCGATCCTGCAGAATAAACATTTATGTTCAGGTATGTTAGTGGAGTCCCAACATGATATAAGTCATCATAAATCCCCTAATATTATCCTACAATACCCAATAAACTCCTCACCTACATAGCTAACTTGGGGTGTTCCCATGAAATTACTGTAATGATTTTGTAAGGATACATTTCCATTAATCATATGAGAAATTTATTCCTCAATAAATGAACACCATGAGTTCAAAACTCACTTTTTAACATCATCCTGAACAACTGCTGATGAAAAATAACTCCCAAAATAGCCTGAAGATTATATATGTGATTTTCCTCTATAGTAGATACAAAATGATGTTGTTGATAAACACGATTATGAATAGTTCCAAATAATATCAAAGCACTAAATTCATTGAAATCATAAAACATATATATATAATAATTCACACTAAATATCATCACAATGAAACTGTAATGCCTATAATGACATAAGAATGTAGTCTTTGTAATATCATTAGCATTCTCATATATATGCTGATATTCTTACTACATATCAATCTTGGATAACTAACTTGTTTCTTTTCACAATTCAAATAAATCAAAAATAAGTATAAGAGGATAGTGGTTATTTAATTTCTCTTGATTCAAGAATTCAAAATCAATACACAGAAGAGGACCATCTTTTTCCTTCTTCGAAAACTCAAGTAATGCACTCTAAGGTATAATCAAGGTTGAAAACCCCCCCATAAAATATATCAGTGATCTATAATAATATATCTATGAACTCCTAATGTTAAATATTAATTAATGATATTGATATTATAAAATCTTTAGGATTTATCACTATACGAAAATTAAAATCGTTTTTGTCCACAATAGAAAACCCCCCAAAAAATACATTAGAGTACTCTTATATAACTCTAGAAAACATCCTCATATGAACGTATAATGAACATATAATCATATATATAAGTTAGGAAGATAGGTAAAATTATTCATCTTACCCGACTAAGGATCACAGTCACCAGTGAACAATACAAGCTCTCCATTAGGATCAAAAAAAATATTCCACATTAATTAATACAATGTAGTCTACTTCCGACTCATCTTGTATATGCAATGGATGACGTCTAACTGATATATCCATAAACATTCAACATCTCCTAAAGATTGTTTTTTCCCCAATAGTAGATTATATTCCCTATAGACTTCATAGAGATAAGCTCAGACACCAATTCACAAAGTCAATGATATGGCCATTGGAAGCCTCTCCACCATAATTCCTAACGAAAATACTAGGGCATGTGATATCATGGAGTTTTTAGATCCTAAATAAAATAATTCAATCACCCATGTAGGAAATAAGAAATCATACCTCGAATGACATCTGTATCACCTAACAATGGAAACTCCATATCATGTAGCATACCATGACCATCTTTGTGGCCTCTATGACCCCAGTGGATACTAACACCATGGTTATGGTATATTCTCTGAGGATACGTTTCATTTATAGGCTTCCCAATTCCTACCCTATCTCCAATATTTTGATCCAATGAAAAAGAAACATTCTTGTTGTACTTCTATTAAAATTGAAATCATTTTTGAAATAATAAACATTCATTCGATACCACGGTAGGGGCCTAAGAACCACCACCCTCAGAGAAATGGGATTATGGGGGATGGTACCTAGACCCATCCATCCAAAATTTCTTATATCTAGGTAACAGGTAACGCTAGACCATAGATCGTCTACATAAATAATTCTTATTACTCACCAATTGTGAAGATAATATTATAGACAACACCCTCTCAATAACCTAATCTCTTCCCTACACCATGAGATATGTCTATAACATAAAAATGGTGACATTGTGATAGTTATCTAGAACAAATTCCTTTTAAATGTTTCTCTCACATGTAACCTTATCTAGAAATAGGGTAGAATCATGATGACGAATGATTTCAAAAATGGATCCCAGGCACCAAAACATTGGACAACCCTTATCAAAGGTTTAGTAGTGATGGAATAATGGACTCCTTTGAAGCCAGTGAAATAAATTATTCTCACAAATATTATAGAAACAACTTGTAGGATACTAATAAATCTGTTCAATCACTAAGGAATAATAATAATGACTACCTATCCTCTCCCCATAACATTGTATCCATCAATGAAACTTAGAGATCCATCAATGAATGGATTGAATTGATGGATTTCACCACATCCTCCAAAAAAGACCTCTATTACTAATTCAAAAATGGAACCTTCATAATAGTTCACAGTTTCTTATTGTAACTTATAGAGTGTCCATCACTAATTGTTATTATCATCAACCACTACTCTATAGTGATATTCTGACACATCCTTCTCAATATATTTAGTGTGAATATGATAATGAAATATATTTAGATCCATATATCTATAATAAAAAACTATTTGGGACTCATAAACCTAGATCATATAATATTTGAGATTATTATTTTAACTATTAATTAACTGTTTATCCTTATCCATGGGTCTTCCAATTTCAATCATCAGTGTACTGAATAATGATGTATGATCTTCCCCTATGTCTCTACCCCATAACTAATATAGCTTTTCATAGTAGGCTAATTAAACATAATGCTCTATTAAATGGATAATATAGGGCCATAAACAAATTTTTACATGATCTAATCCATATTTACAGTTCTTACTACATTCAAATCACACCATTTCCAAAAAAACCCTTATAGTAATTAATTATACGACATAAAAAATCCATAATATATTGAAAACTAGAGCTTCCATAAAACTCTTTCATGACCCTATCCCACAAAGTTACCCCTCGTTGGTTTGAAATGAGAGAAGTGAGATAATGATATCAAAATTACTTTTCCAATAGGCCATGATTTGGTGACAACCACTAAGGTTATATTTTTTTAAAAATCATGAGACATTACCCTCTATGAATTGTAAAAAGTAGATAAGCTAAAAATACCCTACAATTCATGATAGTAAAAAAATTAAAATATCTTAATTACAATCATGTAATATCATAAAAATGAATAACTATATTAAAATTACAAGTAACAAATTGTAATACTCAACAATGACCCAAACATCTATAACATCACTTGAACAACCCATGTGATATTTTCATCTATCCCACTCACCAAACAACTCCTTAATATTGTAAAAATATTTATATATATGTAGTTTTTTCATAACATTCATACATATAATAATCCCACTTATCGAATCTATTGAAAATGATACAAAAATAATTCCAAATACTAGTGAACAAAAAGTGAAGCAAAATCATCAAATAAATAGTTATTGTGATGTCCCATACTCACCATTGATGTCTCTAACCATGTATCAAATATAAGTGAATATATAAAAAAATATAAAAATACCACACCCTACTACAACTTCCCCATAGGTTTTTCACCTTGTTCCAACGTCGCACATCTTGGTCTATCTTCTTCCAAATGTAAGCCATCCTAAATAAAACTTCTCTAAGTATCAATACATAGATCTCATGAAAAACCTAATATCATAATCATTAATAATAAATCATGTTCAAGACATCATAACAATACCCCAATCAACATATCCAGATAGTAACCCATTAGTTTTCAAGATCCACTATTACTGGTATGACATGTATTAACCTCAAGCCACTAGAATCCATTCAAATCATAACTAAAATAATATAAATATTGCTATATATTTCTATTTTTATATTCAAAATAACCAAAATAAATTAATATACTCTACACACATATATGGTTAATGATAAAAACTGTGAATGAAAGAACAAGATACAACTAGGATAAGAGAGTGGGACAAGATGGGGAAGTTAACCATCCATTTCATGACAACATGGATATTGGTGAAAACACCCAGTCAATGTCTACTGGATGCCAGTCAGCCTTCCATCATGGATGTGGTAATGGATTTATGTAGTTTGATAATACATTATATGGTCATTTTTATTATATATTTGTCGATATATAATTATGGGGTGGTAAAGAACTTTCTATTCTTATTTGGGTGATTAGATAGATTAACTTGTTATTTAATCTAAATTAGCTAGATTTATTTATATTTTTTAATGATTGGATCAAGAAGGTATCGTACTATGTATATTTTCACTAATCAAAATAGATGAATATAACTTTTTTTAGGAATACGAGAGATGTGTGGTGATCTGGGTGGACTTTACTAGAATATAGGTCATTCATGAATTTATTTGGAATTTATGGTTTCTACATAACATTAAATTATATATATTGTAGTTTTCTTGTATTTTTTCATTTTTTTGACATTACATGCATGCATTTTTTATATTATAATTCTATTATCAGATGTATTTGTAGGTTTTTTTATCTAATCATTGATATTATTTAATCTCATAGGGAAATGGGTCAAATTTGATTATATGATGTACCCTTCATTATCTTTACAAACACATGGTATATTGGAGGCAACTTTCAAGATTCATTTTATTCCATTAGACATTTATGGCCTAGATAGGGTACCTATGGTAGTGGTGCTCCTAAAATAAATTGACATGGTTAAATTAGATAAATGATCAGGATATTAGTATTCATTAATCATAATAGCCTATGTTGATCCATTGTAATTGTCTCCATCAATTTATAGTTTGAATCCACCATCCACATAATTTTATGATAATTAAATGTATTTTTTGTTATGGTTTTAATAATACATTTTTACATTATAAAAAACATCATTGTATTATGAATTAGAATGTTTCAAAAAAGTGGTGTAATATTAATATTATTTTTGGATTTTATGATATGTAAAAATTGAAAGGATGTAATATAGTTATTGTAATTTTTTTTGAAGATCATAGCGTAATGACTTGAAAATTAAATCATTGATTAATAAATGAACTATTTTTTTCATATTGAATATTACATATATTTCAAAATTTAATTGATAATAGTAAATTTTAAAAATAAAAAATATTACATTTCATGTAAATATACCATTTATTATAGCTATAAATAGTGCATGGATATAATAACTAAGTAATAACCAAAACAAACTGGAATATTCCATTGGATTAATATCATTCAAGACGATTACACCTTACCTGAATACAATTAAATGAAAAATAATCATTAGTTTTATAATTTATATTTTGATAGGAATTTTAATCTAATATGGGAATATACAAGTAAATATTTATTTTTAGCGGTATATATATAGCATGCACTCAGAAATGTGATCAGCTGTGAATAACTGATAAATTACAATTATGTTACCATTGTTTAATATAACCATTTCTCAATATGACCATTGGTAATGTGGCCAATATAAAATGGAAATACGGTTTAGTTAATATTTATATTAACGATAAGAGTTAATTGAATGTAGAAGGATTAAACAATAGTCTCATCCACTAAAATCATGAATTATGATGTCATTTGTCAAATTTTGGGAGGAAGGTAGGATCATTGGGATTTTCAATTTTTTAATCATGAGAAGTGTTTCAAATATTAAGGCCTAAATTAAATCATCTTTGAGGGATGTTCATGTATGTAGAGATCACCAGTAGATCAATATTAGTCGAACCACCTCAAAAATCTACAACCATCACACAACATTCCCTTATAACATATATTAATATAATGAGGGGCTATTTACCTAATACATATTATTACTAAGAAGTAATTTTTTTTATTAATTAATTATTAATTTTATTTATTTATATTTCTTATTTCGTTTTACAATATTATATTAAATCATAATATTTGAGATTATGATAAAATATATTTTTATACCAAGTTCCCAAGATTCCATTTTTTTCGAAAAGTATATATATTTATTTTTTATTAAAATAATATCACAAAATGATAAATATATATATAAAACACCAGCATTTATAGGTTAAATATTTTTATTCAATAATATATAATATTTTCTAATGGAATAAAAATTGATTTTAAAATAAAAATTATTGTTTTTAATAAATAATTATAATATAAAGAAAATTATTTAAATTTTCTTATAGAATGTTCCTAATATAATATATGATTTTCTAAAAAATAGCATGTTGAAATTACCTGACAATTATTTTTTCCAAATTTTTTAGTAATATTGAATTTTTAGGAAATAAATAAAATATAGTTTGTATAATAACTTCAAGAATTCACAAATGATATATCATTAGTAATTTAATGATTTTCACATATAGAATTAGATTTCATTTTGAAAATTTTGTATTTAAATGGATTTAAAGAAATTCCCAAACCTATAAATGAATATCAGAAGTATAAAATCGAAATTACATTTTTTAAAACATTATTTTGAGAAATAATTACTTTTCCATGGCCAATGTATTACTGGAAATTTAATTTCTGTACTAATAAATCCAAATATTATAGATAATAACTTACATATCTTAAAAAATTAGCAAAAAACATTTGATTTTTTTTTTATATTTCATTTACTAGAAATATAAATCCTATAATTATAAATTATTAAATAATTCTTTCTATTTTACTAAAAATACCCACCAATCCAATAATTCATCTATACTAAAAATAATTTATCCATGAGTTCCTAGTATTTTTACCACCCAATGGGTCCCTCCAATATTTTATTAAGGTCTTAATGTGTCATCCTCATGTTCTAGGAATAAACACTTCAAGTCATGGAAACTCTCTGATTCTTCTTTTCCATTATTGTACCACTTTTGTGGAATTCCCTCTAAATTTTTAATTTCATATTATTCTACACATTTTTTATCGCATTACATTAAAGTTTGTTTTAAAAATGATATAAAAATTACCCTCTCATTATTCCCTCCTTAATCCTTGATGTATAATTCTCATGTCACCCAATTATTTCTTTAATATGTATTAGGTCAAGATCATATTATCATTACATTTTGTTATTCCTCATGATCACATGCTATAAATTTATTTTATTATTCCTTTAATAGGATTTATACTCACCCAATTCTTGTAATGTTTATCCCTTGGATATGAAATGCATTAAAATTATCCAAGGGTGAATCAATTAAGAATCATTTCATGTGGATAGGAATATATTATTTGTATTTTTGTATCACATTACTAATTTGAAGGAAAATAAAAATAAAAATATCCTATATGTTAATAAATTTTTTATTGTGTTAGTAATTTTTTATGTATTAAAAAAGATTGACACCAATATTGGTATCATAGCAAGGATTTGTTTTTTTAAAATTATAACATGAAAAAATTATTAATATCCCTATTTTTCTGCCTAAATATATGTAAACATTCTTAATTTTTTGTGATGTATAAATTGGATAATTTCTAAGAAATTAAATATATATCTCTATACAATAGGTATATGTGACCCTGAAAGTGTTGAACATAGTTGTAATTAATCTAAAAATAACGAACTGGCTATTAATGTGATCATCACCTGGTGCATGACAATGTGGTCATGATGAAAACCTTCTTTGACACTCTAAATGGATATGTTTAGTAATACACATTATTTTAATGATCCATTAGGAATGATATATTGAAAATATTATTTTTGTTAGTGAATATTACGTAATAATGACATTGAATCAAGTATTTTTTATATAAAATCCATTAAAAAATTATTCTTAAAAGTAAAAACTTTTATCACTATGGTTTTTATCTTTTATTAAAATGGAATTTAAATCTAGGAACAACATAAATGGTGAGTGTAACTGATGATTCAATAATAAACCTCTTTAAATTGTGGGTTTTATAATGAAAAACCCAATATAGATGATGAATCAACTATCAAGGTTTATAAATAATAACCAGAATCATGTTGATAGACCTTATTCATCATGAAGGAAAAACATTCAGTTTATTCCATTATAAATGAATGACTACATTAATTTTGAGTATTTTGTGGTCCATTGAGTTTATAATAATTTATTTTCTATATATAAAATATTTTTTATAATATTTTTTTCATGTATATAAATGATCACCCAAATGTTTTATGTCATGAAAGAAGAATCTAATCAATATTCGACATTGATTAATAATAAAAATCGATTTGGAGTGATTATTTCTTTGAAATGGGATGAGTTCAAGAGAATATTTTTAATAAATTTTTTTTCCCATTCGATGTGAACAAGAATAAAGATGGAATATTTATATATAATTAATAATAAAAAGGAATAATTGGGAATCTATTAAATGACTGTTACAATACTTAGCTGGTACAACTCCCAATTTTGTAGGGACACAAGGGAAAGGCTCATATGTTTTAGTGGACTTAACAACATCTATGGAGGAATCAATAAAATTGATAATATAAAACCTATGGAGACATAGTGTGTAGTTCTATGAAGGATGAAATAGAATTTGGAGATATGTGGTGGTCTCATAGTTAGTAAGAAAATAACATAAAAATGTCTCTAAATATAATGATTAGATTTGATCATGGATGATAAGGAAAGATACATCAAATACACACATTCACCAAATGTGATATGAAAAATTCATGTAACATCTAAAATTTTAGTGTAATGTTTAAATTAAATTGATGGACATATATCTTGGAACATTCACTGTGAGGTGATTCCCCAAAATCCCATTGAATATGATAGAGGGGTGACAATATAATCACTTCCCAACATTTAATGATTGTAGATACTATAGTCTTCCTTATGAAAAAGATATGGGAATTTCATGTTCTTTATTATTTATTTTATCTTAAATAGTTATCATATCATATTTTTGGATTTGATTAATTGATTCATTAAGGACTACAATGATAAATATATGTTCATGATGTTGAAGACATTATACTATATTAAAAAGTTTGGGAGAGTATGTCGATCATACAGTTCTAATTTTATAATCATTGGGGATGGAAAAGATATTTGGTTAATTCAAAAAATGTGTGATCTATTAGCAAAAATATTTTTTCTTAGGTAACATCGAACCTTGTGAAGGAATAATAGTAGACCCTTCCAACATAAAGGTTGTGGAGAAGTGGATTAATCAAACAATATTAACTAAGAGTCATCATTTCCTTCTTTTAGAAGGTTATTATAGAAATTTTCTAAAACCTAATTAATGATATTCTATTAAAAAAACCATGTTATCAAAAAAAGATTTACGCATATCCGTATAAAGTAGTGTGAAGAAGGTCTCCACAAATTAAAGAATAGATTAGTTAGTTAAATTGTGAGAACTCGGCCCAATATCAGAGTAGGATTAGTTATATAAAGTGATGAATCTCAAAAATTTCATGGATTCCCATTTACAAACAAATTATATTGGGATAACCTATGTATCGATATAGATAAATCATAAATATTAGAATTATCATACTCATAAACTATATATATTTATAGTTCTTATTTCTCTAAACAAATATATAAATTACCATTATTGGATGATTTTGATTTATATGTAGAACACTAATGTTTGATGTATATATTTACACAAAAGTAACTAACCATCAATAAAATGTTATTGTTGTAGCATATTAAAGAATATTATTGTTCAATTCAATGTCAAAAAGGAAGAGAAAACAATGTCACAAATGAATTGAGTAATAAATATCTTGGTCTTCTAAAAACGATGAGAATGTAAGGAGATCCATTGATTAATAACATAGTATGATCAGACATGGGAATCATAAGGGAAAGGACATTATAAATCCTATACCAAAAACAATTATCTACTGTCGTTACTAGAGAAGGTAAATAAATATCATGGAGATGATATTATGATGAAACATAAGTTATAGGTTAGGACGAATTAAAAATTTATATAATTCAATATTAAGAAACAATGTGTACAAAAATGTGGTACAATGGTATGTATTAAATATATTTCGAAGATAAATAATGCCATATTGATGAAGAGAAAAACGTTACATTCCATAGCCAACATGAAAGTAAATAAATTTAATGGATAAATTCATGTTTATTATTAGTTGGATTATATTAAAAGTGATATTAATGATTACATTTCATGGTTCTTGGTGTGTAATGAAGTTAATTTTTAGACAGAAATTCACAAAGGGGTATTAAAACCACAATCCATACCTTTATTGAATTGGGATAGAATCACTATAGACATTGTCACGGAAATACAAACGATATACAAGGGAAAAAATTATATATAGGTAATAATTAACAGGATAAAAAATTATAACCATTTAGTTTTTATAAGAGAATATTTCCCCAATACTACCAATCTCACATATATATTAAATAAATAATGATCCCATGTAGAGAAACACTATATATTGTTTCTTGATATTGTAATAAATTTACTTCTACATTTTTAAGGATCCTTTAAAAGGATAGAAATAAAAATGTAATCAATATCATATCCTATCATCCAAAAATTGATGGGAAGTCTGATATGACAATTCAATCATTGGAAGATAAGATTAGGAACACCTCACTTTATTCTCAAGGGAGTTGGGTAAAACATTTTCCATCATTGAATACTCTTATTGAAGTATTTTAAACTCAATTAGTAAAATTTATCCTTTCACATATCTCTATGTCAAAGGTTGTACAACGTCAATATATTTCGATGTTGTTTGGGAATGGAATCTTTTGGTAATTGAAACTACGAAGGAGACTATATAAATGATTAAATTTATTCAAAAAAAAATATCAATGCTACTCATAGATGAAAAATAGTATGGAAAAAACCAAAGTAAGGACATATAAATTCATTTTGGGTATTCTTTATTTCACAAGATAATACTAGTGAAAATAGTCTTCAGATTTGGAATGAAGATGAAACTGATCTCATGGTACATTTTACCTTATAGGTTACTAAATCATGTTTCTGTGGATTCATATCGATTATAAGTAACACTAAATAATTTAAATTTCAATGATTTCATCCATGCGTCTCCACAAAATAATTATATGGTTGTCCAAGTAAATTTAATTTATATGAATGGTTTATAATTGGAAGGTAAATTTTAATATGATAATTAATTGTGATAGATTTTTTATAGAGGGTAACATGTTTTGAGGAACATAAAAAACAACTTGTGAATGTCTTTTGTAGAAATAAAAAGTTTGAAGAAACTACGTGAGACATGATAAACCATTGAATTAAAAAACCCCATTATGTCTTAATGTAGTAAAAAATAGATAGCATTATTTATCATAGAGGGGGAGAGAATGTAATGCAATGAAATTATACTCTTTGATAAAGAACATAACTCTTCTTTTTTATATTGAAGCTTTTATTATATATAACACATAAATATATAGAATTACTTTTTCTAAAAAAATTAATAATACATCTTATGTTAAAATGTAATTTTATAATAATAACACAAGTATAAAAAACATCGTGTAATGAGAAAACAATTGAATACTCAATATGATCAAAATCTTATATGAACATTACACTTACCATAACAACATTTAAAATAAAAATAAATTTTAGGAATATTATTGACATTATCAAATGGATTTTAAAACCCTTTGGTAATGATGAATTAAATATTAATTTTTTTGTGGTATATATATCAGACATAATCAGAAATCTGATCATTATGGAATGACAATATCATTAATATTACATGATTAATCGTAAATATAATCATTTTTCAATATGATAGTTCGTAATTTAGTAATTATAATGTGATAGTTAGGGTTAGTTTCTATAATGGAAAATGAAAGGAGTTAATTTAATGTAAAATAAATAAATGACTGCCCCTTCTAGTGGAATCATACCATATGAAGGACATTTTATATAGATGGGGATAGAGTTGTCATTTTGGGGATTTAATATTGATCTATCCCAAGAAAAGATTTATCATATGAGTCTTGAATGAGATCTCATATGATAGAATGTTTACCTAGTAGAAATCAGAGGTAGATAAATGTAGAACAAACCAATACATGAAAAAACTAGCATCATACACCATTCCCTTATATAATTTCATATTAATTTGGGGTTATGTATCTTGGCCTTAATAGAATCAAGGTGTAATTATTTTGGTAATGAATAAACACTTTTATCGATTCCACATTCAATTTTTTTTAGACCCTTATATAAGAGGCATATTATATGAGAATATGATTAAAATTATTTAATAAATTCAAATATATAATTATTTAATTTCTATGTAAATTATATATATTTAATTTACATTAAATTCCACTTCCAAAAAATGCTTTATAAAAATTTGAAAAAGATCATTTTTATCACTATTTTTATAGAAATATAAATTCTTTTATAAGGTATTAAACATTATTTGAATAGTATATATTAAAGGGTTCATCAAATAATTATTATATATTTTAAAATTAAATTTCTCATATTTAAAAAAAATCCCACTAAAATCAATTTTATTTTTTAAACCAGCAAATCAAAATTAGTCGAGAGTGATGTTTTCATAATTTTGTGAGACAATAACTTTTTTGGGTAAAATATAAAATTCAATAAGTATTTCTAATCACAAAACAATTTTTTTTACTTATGTTAAATTATTTATTAGATAATAAAATTATTTTATTAATATCATATATTTTAATGCACTTTAATTAACATATAAACCTATAAATAACATTCCAAATTCTAAAAGGGAAATTAAAAATTTAAAATCAATATTTTGTGGTAATTTTAAATTTAAAAAAAATTAATATTAAAAATGGATTTTGGGTTTAATTCATTAAAATATTATCAAAAATAAATATATTTATAAAACAATGTGAAATACCATGGGTATGACAATGATTTTTCATATTTTGAGACCTATTATTCCAAGAGTTATTTTTAGTGTTGTTTAAATAATTAATCTGTTATTACTATAAATACAGAAAAATATGACCATTACACTTCACTATAAGTACATTTTCCATAGTTTTCTAGAACGTTTACCTCACAAGTACTCCCTCCAATGTTTATATATAGTCTTAAGGTGTAATCCTTATTTCCTAGAAAATAATATTAAAGGTAAGGGAACTATCCTCTTCTTAGTTTAAATTCCGGTTCCACATTTGTGTTATATATTCAATGTAATGAATTAATTTAATTTCATACACTTTTTATTGTCTCACCATAATAAAAACAAAATTTTGTTTTAACAATTTTAGACCTTCATTCCATTTCATTTTTTCTTTTATATTATCCATGAGGTATGTCTGTCATGATGTTGAATTCATTTCCTAAATTTATATCTATCACATGAAATAGTATTTTATTTTGAATAACTAAACCATTAAATATATTTATAGATACTCGAATATGTAAAAATAATTTATTTAATAGGTATTTAAATGTATCAAACACATAATCCCTTCTCTTTAGTTCAAAATGATTATATGTTCCAGTCTTCAATCACTTTCATACTGAATGATTTTAGATGTAACCCATTTATTATAATTCATAATTCATTGATTGAATGGTTTATTATGATCAATGTGTATTATATTAATTAATACATATGAAGGGTGAATTTTAATTATTCAATAATGTATTTAGTAAAGAATTAATCTCTAGATATGACATGTTTTATAATACATTTTTAGAAAACTTTTTAACTTATTAATTAACACCTTGGTGATAAACCATGGTCACATACTTATGAATGTATCATTTTTGTGGTTTTTCCACATTTCCATGCAATGATTCATGATTAATCTATTATGATATTCCTCATAAAGAGATCATTATTCCTTAGTGTTATGTCTCAGGATTACGTGATAAATATTTCACTTTTTTTAAATTACTTCGATTTATGATCTGTATATTCAATTAATGTATTTACCTCAGATAACAAATTTTTAAGTTAACAAAGTATTATTCTATGAATAATCCATTCAATTGGATTAGAATAATGTTTTTGTTTTCATGTAGTATGTTCCAAATATAGAAAAAATGTAAACCTCAAAATATCATTAGTATTATTTATTGTTTTATTATGTAAAGAGTGTTCTGTGTATTAAAATAGTTTGTTATCATATATATTATTGTTATGTATCACATCAGAATATCACTAATATGATGGAATTTTTTCTATCAATGTTTGAAAATTATTCAATTGTGTTTTTAAACAAATAGTGAACTGATAGTATCAACAAGAATAAATACTTTAGATGTTTATTGATTTCATAATTCATATAAATAATATATTGGTAATTATAAGGGGGTTATTCCTAAAAAAATTATATTATATTATTTTTGAAAGGCTTAGTTTTAAATGAATCCAACAAACTATTAATATTAACATGAAAATGTTATAAATAATGTCTATATGCATATATTTCATGTGAGCAGAGGGGATTAAGGGATTATCTTGAGAACCTTGAATAATAAAAATATTAGTCTTCATTGTTCATTACATTTGATTCTATTTTACTGAAAATATATTTTATAAATGATAGAATAAAATTATGTAATTGAAACTAGAAGTTAATGAATTAATTTGTGAAATTATGAGTCTCCGTTCAACCATCCTATGTAATTGTAAAAACTATCACTACTGAAATACATATTTTAACACTAGATGAAATCTAATGAATGGTTTCATGTGAAAATTGACCATTATAAATATCCTTTAACCCCATGATAATAAAAAAAATTATTTAGGTTGTGGTAGATATTATCATAATATATGAATAAATTTAAAATACTCTAGTGTGTTATGATGTTAAGGAATGAAAAAGGCATATGCATGTGTTTTTTTCATTCTCAAAAGTTTAAATGGGTTTCAATTTTTCGAATCTATATCACTGCATTGGATATTGATTGATATTTAGGTCCACAATGACAATTTTATTGTTATACAAGTGATCTATCTAATCTGATATTGATTCAGAATTTTGTAGTGTTTTAAAAAATAAATGAATGTGAATTAGCTTCATTTTAGACTTTTGGTATGCTATGATTACATAAGATATAGATTAGAGTTTTCCACAATCTGGAAACATGAATTATGTAACACTTCAATTTGAGGACTTGTAGAAATAGATTTCAATTGATTTTTTTTATTAAAAAAAATAAAATATGTTTTTAGCTTCAATTATATTATATCTATGATGGTTTGTTGATTTTTGATGATATTTAAGGACCCAATGAAGACATAATGGTTATGGTGGAGATCCATGAATCCCACAGTGTATTATTTTTAATAAATATGTTTTTAATTATTTATAAATGTGAACAGTTTTATGGTAAATTTAATGGACCCTAGGAATTCATATGATATATTTAGTTTTATATTCTAGACCAATACGGTTTATTTAGTTCTAGTAAGTTGATATGACCCATAAAATACAATGTCTTTGTGGATTATTTTAGTTTTAACAAGAACGTTGAATATTGATAGAATTAGGTTGAAGGTGCTAAAATGTCTATATTGGGTCAAAGAGATCTTCCAATTTAACCCCTAAGGGGCACTGAGAACCCTTACAGTTAGAGTCTAAATATTAAATCCAAATTATATAAAATGAAAAAAAATGTTATTTATTATTGTAATTCTTTTCTAAAATTAAACAAATAACATGATGTAGTATAATTTAATAGTTTTGGATGTTGTTCTTTTTATCCTAATTTTATGTTCACCAATGATTTACCTTATGAGGTCATGTATATAAGAACCATATTAGGAAATTCAAGATCATAAAATCTAAACCAATATTTTTTCATTAAGGACCATGTAATTAAAGAAACATAATATAGTTCATGGTCATGTTGAATAGTACATTGACTAATATATTATTCCTTTCTTAATAGGATTATCATTTCTAATGGATTATCTTTATATGAATAAGATTAATTAATATTGTAATTTATAGTCAAGTGACTAGGAAAAAGGTAAAATTTTTAAAAATTAAAAAAATTGTTAAACTTTTACTTGTCTGACACTATTATTTTTCAAATGTAGAGGACCATGGTAATTTTTTGGGGATTATGATGAATGGAGAAATAATAATAATTAATGCTCAATAAACGATTGGATGATAGTATAGATAACTCAACTAAGATATATAATGTCACAAATCCTTAGTATGTATTTATATAGTGATATGTGTAATGTTAATGGATTTGACCAAGTGGTTTCCGAGATTAAAATATCATTGAACAATACTCATGATGTTTATTTCATTAAATTTGTTCCCCATGGGATTTCAATGACAAATAATCTTCAATATCAAAGGTTTTTTTCATTAACCACATCATGGGAGCTGATAATAGGAATCATAACACCATGTGTGAAATTATATATAGAATGTAATGTCTTATTTAACAAAGGAGGATGTAATTAATTAACCCTTCCATGTGATATGAATATCACTCATGGAAGGTGGGATTTATGTTGGGAAATATGAATACATATATATTACTAAATTGGAAAATATAGATGATATTGGTCGATATTACATATTGATCAAAAATTTCATGTGGCCACGTTTGTCCTTGATATTTATTATGATATTATTAATACAACAATTTTTTTTGTGGTTATGGCTTTCATTAGTGTATGGTATGTTACAGTTTTATCAATAAGAATTAAAATAATTGACAAGAATAAAATTGACTCACACATAAAATAGTGGTTATACTCTGAAAATATCTCTGGGAATGATATTAAATTTAGAATGAATGATAACTTCAATGTCAAGAACATCAATCACGAATAATGAATATTAACTTATGCGGGGATAAGATACATTATCAGCCAAATTATTTCCATCATGTTCACAAGGTTTTATTAATGGGAGATAGGATATATTCCTAATGATGATAGGTTAAACAAGTCATTTGGGTGGATCTTCTATCGGATATAAAATATTAATTTCTTAATCAACAATTGATCTACAAAATTGGTTATATCTAGAAAATTATATATTCATTTTTTGGATAGGGAAGTTATATAGTCCCATATTCTTGTGAAGATGGACATTCCTCCATGTAATGTTATAAATAATGGTTTTTTGGTTCAAATTATCAAATTTCCAACATAGTTATCATCCACTGATGTATCCCCAAACATTTCATAGTCATTCATGGTAATGGTTTAATAAAATTTCAGGTGACATTAATTGCTAAAAATTTATATTTATTGTAATATATGGGAAATATGGTTATTTTCATGGTTTATAAATAGTAATTCACAAATCAATATTTATTATTCTAATAATATCCCTTTAATAGTAATGTTATATGAAATGAGCTGACAATTTTATATTTCATTGAAAACCATATCCATAATTCACATTCAAGGGACAAAAAATTATAAATTTATTAAATTTATGACTTTTATAATTTGAATATTAAATATTATATGACTGATGGATTATATGTATTGAATCATACTATTATGAATAAAATAAGAAATTAATTATGCAAAAATATTTTATCTGATAGTTATTATAAATAATCAAAAATACTTATAAAAAATAAATATCATATTATATTAATATTAATGTTATTATATATAAATAATTTATATTAGAAGATGCTTTATTATTCTACAATTAATGTACATTGGAAAAAACATTTCCATGGATGTCTAAACCAAATTCAATGGTTCTTAATCCTCTCTTATTTATTCCAACTATAATTTTTTTTATTAACTATATTAAAAATATTTTTCATATTATTAGTAAACTCGTCTCATGGGGTTGTTGATTATCCTATCCAAAATAGTATTATATATTTTAGTGGTATTATTGAAATATAACCCTATAATATTAATTTTTTACATCACGCGACTCATTATAAGGGTAAATAATAGTTATTAAATAGATGATTTCTTAATATTTGAAAATAATATACTTATTATTTAAATTTTCCAATGAGTGTGTTAATAATAAATCCATTATATAAATATATTATATATCTATTCTATTGTTTAATTCCAATAATAGAGATTTTTTATATCAATATTCATCATAATAAAAAAAAATTAATCCTTTAGCTCCTTATCAAAAGATTTTTTGATGATACTCGTATGTCATCAGTGGATGGGTGGTTGTCCTTTTCTTATAACATATAACATAAAGTGTGTTATTTAAATATCACTATTGGATGAATTAATATAATTATTACTTCATAAAAGGATATATATAGATTCTATAGTAATTCCAAAAAATTGATATTGGTGGATGTTTGTACATCACTATACATTTAGGATCAGATGGATGCACATCACTGAATAGTTAGTAGAGCATATATGTATGATTCAAACTACACATCAGATAATGGATTTGTATATGGGGTCTATTACAATATTTATAATAAATGTCACTATCCTCTCACCTATGTATTTTTTCATTCTTCTAGCCAATCACTATTTGATAAATATACATTATCAATCTTGTTGCAATAGATAGATTCTAATCCCTGGCATGTCAACATCAAGTTGATAGATATCCCCATAAAATCAATAATACATACATATATTGTTTTTTCAAATAATAAATAAATTTATCTATATTTTATCATTAAGAAACATTATATATGTAAAAAAATTAATATTTGTATATTTATGTATTTCTCAAGAATATCATGTATATATTGATAGATGTCTCCACCTTTCACTAGTGTATGGTTTAACATTTTTATACCATAACTAGTGTATGGATATATTGGTTAATCAATAAATGGATGTTTATTTTATGTTCAATTTGGGATTATTCTCATGCGGTAAAATTTTTAAACACCCATAACAATGGACTCAGTACCCATTTTGTACAGTTCTATTTGACAAAGAGAAATACTACTTCAATGTCATGTGACATTGACAACTGTGGTTATTAGTTTATTAACAATGCAATGAATATAATTTATTTAAAAAAAAATTTATATAAATACTACATCTTTGATAAATATGATGTCGTGATGGATTGAATACTATGATAGAGGTGTTATAAATGGTTATTAGGTTACAAGCACTTAAGAAAACTTTTGGTTTACAACACACACGTGATCAACGTCAAATTTTAGTTAATGTTGAATTTTATTGTTACAATTCATAGATGTATGACTGCACACATGATTAATAATAACAAATATGGATATGGTTTAGATTATATTATATTTTAATCCAAATCAAATGGAATATTATGACTGTAAAGAGTCTCATTGATGTCCATATATATTTGAATGTAGAATGGATAATCAAGAGATGTTAGAAATTTGTGGGTTCTAATTCAATGTTTACAAGATAAGTATAGTGTTATAGAGGAATATCCATTTTGTGAATAATTAAAGGGATCATATTTATCAAAGGGAAAAATTATTTTTTACCCTTAGTAATATTAATTAATAAGTAGAACATCCAACATAATAACACCCAAAAAATTCATGACTCCTTATTAAACAAATATATTGTTAGATATGGGTACAAGAGAATTTCTGTTTCCCCTATCATGTAAATATTTAGGATGTAGAAGTTGTTTTCAAAAGATATTTATATTTTTGGTTTTCCCCAGGATATATGATATTGAAATGGGGTTTTCAATAAATATAGAATATATTTGGATTCCACCTATATAGTTGATTTATGGGTAGTGGTTTTTATGTTATATTTCTAAATTATATAAAAAATAAACTTTGGAATTAATGTTCGCTAAACTATAAAAATTGACATTGTTAACTCCTAAGTCCATTGATGGTGGTAGAGGGTGAATTAATTCCATCACTTAGTAATTAGATATTTTTTTATTTACAATAGATAGATAGTTAACAATGGGTCAATACTCACAGACAAGAATTAAAAATAATTTGATGATTCTAGGAAAACAAACATAGAAGTGGATATATGTGTTTAGAAGTAAATGGTTTGTCAACCTTATAGAACTGGTCGAAAAACTCCCCATTAAAGTCTCACATTCATAACATTTAAATGAATTATAATGATTCTATTGAGCGTTGATAAATATAAAAATATGTTATAATTAATTCCAAACACTAAATTAATTATTGCTTTAATCCACTATAAACTGTGTTTGAAAAAAATACCTCAACATGTTGATTCTTCCATGAATTTTTTTGTCATCTTATCCACCCAAAAAAAGGAATTTTACTTTCATTAGCTATGTATAGTTATATTAATGTATAGATTATAATCCTCCAAATATGTATTAAAATTTCCATCAAAATATTAATTAGTGTTTCTAAAATTGTTTCAATCAAACATCTATTTATAGGAGAGATATGTCAATTTCTCCCCACCATCCATAATACATCTTCATAGCTATAGTAATCAAGTGAAAATCAGTAGTCATAGAACCAGCCATCATATTCCCAGACTACATAGGGAAAGGAATCCATTTTTTAACCACCATAACAAACATTATTAAACAACATTAATGTGATATGCATTAATAAGGTGTAGATTTATTTCCATTATACTGTTTATAAAAAAATTAACTGGTTATATTAAACTCCAACAGTATTATCTAGAAATACCCACTTAATTAATTAATTTTATCAAAAAACTTCCAGTCTAAAAATTCTAAAATATATTTTGCGAAAAAAAAACAAATAGGACAACAATAAAATACATAACATGATACACATGTGTAATTTTATGATAGATTTTTTGGGTTTAGAAAAATTCAAAACTCAATTTTAGATATTATTCCACTCTTAGATTTTATATATTCTTCATGATATATGTCAACATCCTGAAATTGAATTAAAATGATTAGTCTAGTTTCATAATAATAAAATACATTTCATAAAAATAACCCATTTTTCTATTCACTTTTTCTATATATTTTTGAAATTATATAGAATATATTCCTTATGGGGTTATTTCAAATCTTCTACAAACTTTTTTTGAGAGGGTTGTCCTTAAACATATAAATGAAGATCCCTAATGTTGTAGTAACAATGGTTATTTATGATATATATTGATCATTATGACTATAATTCCTCATTTAGTGTGGATTAATAAACCCTAATTAGTCCACCATATGCTTATTTACATTCATAATACTCAAATGATATTATAAGTCTTCCATTAAATGATAATTTTCTTATGCATCTTGAATAAAACATATACATTTGGAAAATTCACCACATTCCTCTCCCTAATGAAGGGGGTTAAATCCAAATTTACCTATAGAATCAATAAATATAGACAGATAATTAAATGGGACAATTCAAAAGAAATTTTTGGGTCAATTTCCATTCTTATCCTTTTAATGTTGGAAAATTCTAATTGCCCCAAAAATTAAATTAATTTTGATGTACAATAGTATATATGTATCCCTGAGTTAGTGAGGTCTAGAACATGTGATTAATAGTCATGAATTAATAATAATAGAAGTTATACATTCTATCTATGTCCATAGACTATAGTTTCTTTTATTTAATCCAATATTAATTTTACCTTGTATGAATTCGAACGTTATGAAAATTGCATGATCTCGCTATAGAAAAACACCTAGTGATGTGACAAGTTATCTAATTTGTCTTACAGTCCTCAAAGATATAATAATATAATATAATTAAAAAATAAATTGTCACTATTTTTTATCCAAATAATTTAAGGTGATTACATATTTTTATCCACCTCAGTAAAAATCCTATTGATAATGAGGTGAGATAACATAGAGGTAGTCAATTATAAATTACACAGGCCCCCAACTAGTTTGGTGGTAGAAATAATATAGATAATTTTAAATATATTCACTATAATACCATGAAATCCTAATAGAATATTAAATATTTGAGGTTATAGAATAAATTCATGATATAATATCAATTCAAAACTGTCATAGAACTACTCAAAGAATTCCACAATCTGAAGTCCGTCACTTACAATAATTTTCATTAAAAACATGTTAATTTCGAAATTAATGGAATCACAGATGGAAAAACCAATGAAAGAGAAAAATATTATTTAAAAGGTTCACTTAAAAAATTATTCTGGGTTTTAGGATAAATTAATTTACCAATACTAAAAAACATGTGATATCACACTTAAAATTTTATATAATTCAATAACTGTAAAATGGTTAGTCCACAATTTTATTGAAAGGAGAAATGAAATAAAAATATAGGAGTAGATATGAAATCTTTTTTGGGAGATACTACAAAATCTATATCAGAGAAGATTTTATTAGCAACTGTGTATAAATCACATGTTTATTTATCATTTAAAAAAACTACTAAGAGTAAATCTTTGTGAAATAGATTCATCACCTTGAAAATATGGCATGCATAGTTTTTATGGATGCTATTATTCTCTATGTGATAATATTTTAGATGACATTCCTAAATATAGTCACTATAAATATAATGTAATCAAATATCATCCTTACTCTGGTAGAAATTGTTATTAGTAAGAGAGACATCTCAAGCATCATGTTCTTGGTGTTTTGCACGAGAGGCATTCATGTGAATAACCATTCTTTGGGACTCACACATCTGGGTATTGGGTGGATCCTCCCCTTGATTCCATAGTTATATCTTAGTTAATTGGAAATAAAATAATTATTTTTCGTTATACACATGATGATTTCACCAAGAGTAATATATAATTGTTCTATCATTGTATGACAATCCTTAATTGATCAAACATATACCTAACAAAGTGCTTGATTTATGTTCTATTTGTACCATTATTTTTAATGTGTGTATGTGTGTAATTTTACAGTTCTTAGAATATATTTATCTTGTATTCATTTTAATTTACATATTCCTATAACAAAGGATATCCCTAGATATTAGTATTATATGGGTATTCATAAGCAACTAGGTTTAGAGAATAACATCTCATTCATGCTTCAACTAAATTAACCATGAATTACAAGAAATTCTTTTTTGGATGATGTTATAATATTGGTATTATAGGTTACTAAAGCATTATTTAAAGCATACCACATGGTAATCATGGATAGAAAAAAAATAACATTGGAAAAGACTAATTTTACTTTTTCCCCAACTCATAGATGCACCATGAGTCGAGCATACCAATTTCATTCATCAATTATACTTATGTGTGCTCAAATTGGTCATACAAAAATTGTTATATTAACTTCATCATCTCCATCAAATTTCACCATTAGAATTGGATTCATTAAAAGTGTAAAAACTTCTATTGTATGGGCAATGAAAACGATATTCTCATTAAAAAGATATTAGTGTGGAATCTATATTGTTGAGAAAAATGTATTGAACATGTATATATATGGGTCATCTCTATTTTAGAACAACATTTACCACTATAAGAATCTCGATAATGAATTGTTTATATCCCGACCAATCTAGCACACTATCTTAGATCCAAAAACCTATTTTTTAATGAGTAAGAAATTCTATATATGTCATCCTACATTAATCAGTGATGTGTAATTTAATTAGTTGGACATTCCACATCCTTTTCGATGTATTTTCTATGTTTCATATATTTATTTAGACGTTTAATGGTTATTTACAATATAATGATTATTTTATGCCAGAATCTATAACACATGAAATTTACAGTTATTTTTTATTCAATTAATTATTTTTAATTTTGTTTTCTATTTAATTATTTTATTTCTATAATTAATTTTAAATTTTTATTTTTACCTTTTTTAGTTATATATGATGTTATTCAAATTGAATTAATAGTAATGTGTATTTAAAATTAAATAATTCATTAATTAATTGATGTATAATTCATTATATCATATTGTAAAAACATTAATTAATGATAATTATCTTTTAATTTTAATTATTTTGTTTCCTTGTTTTTTATGAGTTAATTAGATGGTAAATTTTTTTAGGATCTTTTAATTAAATTATATAATTTATATTTCATATAATATGTTTTTAGTAAATAATAATAATTTTTTATTAACAACATATACGGTAGTTTTATTTTATGCAAATTTTGAAATAGAAAGTGACCACATGTTTTATTAAGTGACCATGACATGTTATTATATGTTCAATGTGAAGTGTCAACTTATGAAGATAAAAATAATCAGATGAAAAATAAATATCTGTCTTTTGAAAATAAAGCTACTCTGACTGTTGTTATTGTTCGAAGAGGAAACCAAAAAATGGAAATGAAAAAATACATGAAACATTAAAAATAGATTGACCATGAGTCAATTGAGTAGACCAAATAAATTTCATGGAGTTAAATATGGAATTTATTTGACCATGTTTTTGCATCTATCACCAGTAAAAAGGCATCTGATAGAACGTGTGATATCATTACTGTGCAAGTAATTTTCAAATAATAGAATATCCTATCAATGAGATCGATCATCCAGCACAATCCAATGAACCTCACCCCTAATCTAATCGAATATCAGAACATAGTAATGATCGAACCTCCACTGGAGATTATATCAAATTCCAAAATGAAAAATATTAATCTGCAGGTCGATCTGAACACAAGAGCTCAATCTTAGATTAATCAGTGTCATAAAATTTGATAATAATAAATTAGGAACAAGTGCCAAATCCATATCCCATTGTCACCCATCATAAAAAATTGAACTATCGTCTATGATACAATACGCGCATATACTGCTTGATATTTTCAAGGACCACATATCAGTGTTTTTGTCTCTTCCACTAAGGATGTATGCACAGTGGTAGAAGTCATCACTATGAGAGTGTTTACTGATCATAGTGCTATCATGCCTAGACTAGTGTTTTAAAGAGATGGTAGTGTGGACTTATCACAATGCTATCATGCCTATATTAGTGTATAAATGAGATTATTTTAAGCTTCAAAGAGATGTATTGTACTGTGAAGAATTAAATTTTATATGAGGAAAAAGTGATATGATCCTGTTCTGGTGGATGAAACCTGGACATCTGAAAACTACAACTCGAAACATTCAATGTATGATGATACCCATAGATCAGCCACCTAGAGACCATTCCATCACACCAAGGGGATGCAAACACTTGCCAAAATCAAATTTTATAGAATAAATACCAATTTTGAGAACAATATATTGTCATCCAAGGAAAAAGTTTGGATGTTGTTCAATTTATTGGACATGTTATTTTTCAGATGGGTAGCAATGGACTAAGTGATTGTCATGGTAGTGTTATCTAGGGAGCCACCAAAGAGCATGATAGAGGTTCATAGATCCCATTTGTTGGAAAGATACAATTGGAGATCCATAAACATTTATCCTTGTTATCAGATACCTTTATAGCTTTCATTATAAGGCAGAATCCATTCATGTGGGTAGATATTTTCAATTAGGATTTCATTGATTTGAGTCCGAGATTGAGGAGAACTCAACTATTGAGACTTATGGAGGAGGGTGTCTGGTATTTTGTGTTGAGATATACAACGGGGAACGGTCATGGTTTTGTTCTAATGCATATGTGGGAAGTGATTCCCTATATTAATCAATACAACATGAGTATAAATAGTTGACCCACAATCTTCAGATGGCAATGGTATTCTTCACAATAATTTTTTGGGGACACTACAATATGGATGAGAGATATATCATCTATTCTGACCATAGAAGTCTAAAGCATATCCTCTCTCATAATGATCAGAACTTGGGAAAAAGGTTATTTCTAGAGTTATTCTAGGATTACGAACACGATATTATAAATACTTTTTAATGGGAAATTTTGTAGCAGATACTATTAGAACGATATCTTCTTCTTAGCTATTGAGAGAGGTGTCAGGGTTGTTGGCCTCATTGCGATTATCCTTAGTGGATGGAGATAGTTCACCTTTCCTATAGAAAATGGATGTATCCATATCACCTTTATATTAATCCATGGATGCTCAATAATTAGATATCGACTATACGACGATACATATTAGATATCCTCTACATGTGCCCCTGATTGCTTTTTTTGATGGTACGGAGCATGTGATCCATTTTAGTGGATGAAATGTGGTTCTTGTAATGTTATTGGAGGAGGTTCCTTGGGAGATTTATTCATATCATATAGTGGTACATCTAGTTTTTTTCAAGATATATCATAGACTCTCATATCAATTATGGTGTCCATGTTAGAAAAATGGAGTTCCATAGTTCGTATCACAATGAATTGGTTGTTAGTAAGGGAGGGTTGAACACTAGGTTCTAGTAGTATTAGCACAACCCCATGATTTTCCAAAATGTATTATTTATGATATATTTATGAAATTTATGATTGGGTTTCTATGTTTTCCTAGGGGAAAGATCAAATATGGGTAACTGTGGACCATCATAAAATGACATTCCACTTCCTAGCTATCCAAGAGTAGTGTTCTATAGAGAAATAGGAATGGAATTACATGAAAGATATTGTTAATACTTATAGTGTTACCTCCATGATTGTTTATAACCATATTTATATATAAAAATCTTGGTCATAGAAGGTATTGTTGGAATATATTTTGAATTAGTAATGTTTGGGATTGACTTTTCATCTTATGACTGACCACAGCACTAAGAGAACCATTCAGTTTATGGAGGATATGTATTGTTTCGGCATTTAAGAATTTGGATGTAGTTGGGAGGATCACATACCACTTATAGGGATTTCTTAAATAATATATTCCATTCTTTCACTTCTATGACACTGTATGAGTCATTGTATTGGTGACATTGTTGGTCACCAATATGTTGGGCCAAACAAGGTGAGTCCGCAATTATTGGACCTTAGTTGGTGACAGCCTTGACATGAATATAAACAACATCAAGAAGATGATGGGGACTATATAGGGGCATCAACAAAAACTTTTATGGATTGATGATAGAAGCCTTTGGAGTTCGATGAGGGAGACCATGTGTTTCGGTGGGTCTCACCCAGACATGGGTTGGGGAGATTTGGCTATGTAGGAATGTTTTTTCTGATATTCATTAGCCAATAAGGATACAATGTATAGTTAGTGAGGTAATGTACCTCTTGGATTTACAATTGTAGTTAGAAAAGGAACATGAAATCTTCTACATGTTTTGGCTAAGGAGGTATACTCATAACCAATTTCATGTTATCAATTAGTGAGATATTGACATAGAGAATGGATTTACTTCTGTAATGTACCTAATAGTGATTGAGGTCGAGTAACAGATAATCCTCCCGGTGTGAGATATTCCTTTAGTTCATGTACACTGAAAGCATGGGGATCATTAGGAGAGTATTTGGGAGAGGGAGACACAAAAGGGTGACCTGTACCCACATCCATTTGTGTAGCATTTTTTAAATTCTAAGACATAAATCCCTAAGGCAGGAAGAATTTATCAAAACAATTTTTTTCCATATAAAGTACTTTAATATTTATAGTTATATTATTTAGACCACGTGTTGAGGCATCGGGTGATTCTGAGGCCTAGTGTTCCCTTAATTAATATTTTAAATATATTTAATTTATTAATTGAATGTGTTTTTAGTTTTCTGAAAAAAGAGAAAGTGGGGAATCATATATGAAATTTTAGTTTCTTGTTATGTTCAGAGTGTTATTTTCACCCGTGGTGTGGCATAATCCTTATCACCATCATTGATTTTCGTAAACTTTGGCATAGGAATAAAAAAATAAATAATATTATATAATTTTTTTTATATTTTATGTTGCAGTTACCTAATAAACATATATATAAACTTTCATATAATAAATTATTGGGGTTGGACTCACAACCTTGGTTTTTGAGAGAGAAGCCAATGTAGGACCTACGTGGGACGTATGTTGATGAATCATGGTTTGCTGACTTGGGATCAAATGTAAATTTATGATCTTGACAACAAATATGACATAGACTGGTACTTTATAATAAATATATCCATCTTAAGGATAAAAATTTGTTTTATGGGGATTTATTCTTGTTTTTATTTTTACAATAATTATCATCAAACAATCAACTTACTAATTGATTCAAGGATCAAACATATTGCAAGTATGAGTTATATATTATCTGGGATTGTATATTTATATTTTTGATTATATATATCACTTTATTCTTCAATATAATAGAAAATAATCATGGATAACATGAATATTGGTCTAGTTACATTCCCCGTGTTTGTGTTTCATGAGTTTCATCCCCCATTATTCATTCATTAATCACTAATGTTCTTTATGAAATATAGTTTTACAAATACCAAAAAATCTATCATTTCACACATAATTCAAGGTTGAAATTATTGATATCATGAATCTGAATTTAGATTGACAATATAATTGATCTATGATGATAGATCAATACTATATCAGAGTTATTATCAATGTTTTTAGCATGCAATTAACTTGATATATAATATATGGGTTTTAGCATGAAAACTGGTGTCAATATTTCTATGAGAAAGTGATGTAAAGGCTCAGTCCCTCATATCAACCATCTCTGGTGAGATTTAGGTAAGATCCATGGGATAAATTTTTGGAGGAGGTAACCACATAAAGATCTACTGGTTTAGGAAAATATCAGTATCCATGGTATCTAATTCTGGAATATATACCACATGGGGATCTAGTCAAGGAACTATGATTTCCAAGGAGATAAGTAACAGACATCATGTGAAATATGTCACATGGAGTGTTAACAAAACTAATTACTCAGTTTGTACTCAAGTATCATACAACTAGGAAATTAACTAATCCAACAGTACATTGGAAGATCCATGTAATTGGAAATGTCCGAGAACAGGGGCACAACCTCGTGTACAGAAAATTGATAATGGGAATGGGATATGATACTTGGTTATAATTTGTGCTGATGAGATAAGACATGTACACATAGTAGACATAATTTAATTTTTTTAAATTTATTAGATCCCCTTTTCAATTGAATATGGAAAATTTCTGCCATATTGTGTTCCCCCAATCCATTCCCTAATGGTTTAATATGGAATTTTGTTGTATGTATTGTAATTTGATATAATATGAGAGGATTCAAACTTGGATGGATGTTTTGTAATCCTTATGTGAGGCATGGAGTTATATACTCTATAAACCGTATTTCCACAAGGTGGGGTTATAAAATTCATTATATCCAACACTGCATGATCATCAATCCCTTATTTATAAAGTTAATCAAATTTGGGTATCTATAAATCCTAGAAACTTCAGTTGGATCTTTAACAGTGTATTGATCCCTTTAGACTTCCACTGTAGACTTTTTATGAAGAGAACATAAGAGCATGACATCTCTGATGAAAACAATCAATGTTATTTTGATCATGGATCATGTTAACATTGTAAAGATTTATATAGAACCTTGGAGTATAAATCAATGGATTGGAATATATTTGTGTCCTTACTTTGAGACTATGTGTATTTTATGAGTACATCTATATATTCTTCTTATTGATGTTGATAATATATCATTTTGATTATATGACTACCATTCATGATTCTTTATTTCTAGTGATTTTGGTTTTTCCTATATGGTACAGTTAAACCACCCCGTGCATAGGATCTTCCCACCCATGTAGTGTCATATGTAGATGATCGATTGTTCAATAGTTTTCACAGTGGACTATAAATAGATAGATCCTTGATTAGGTATAAACCTACTATGGTTCACATTAGGAGTCACATTTGAATATAGTGTCCACTTTCTATTTGGATAAAGCTTATTATGTTATTTTGTTGGCTTGTATATGACCCTTATCACCATCTAGTACTTTTTAATAGTCTGGTTGTGGTGTTTTAAGGTGTATATATATAGGGTATATGTTTAATTTTATTTTTAATCAACATATGGTCTTAGATATGTTTGTGTGTGCATGTGACTTATGATAAGGCCTCCCTTTCAACTGTTATTCCTACTCATCATTATACTATAGTATGTGTCTTATTGATGGTGGTATTGGGGTACTCACAGATAGCATATCACCGGCCAGGAGGTTTGGTGTGGGTCGGGTCAAGACACTACCAATGTAATTATCACATATCCTTTTGTAAAATAGTTTGTTTTCAATTCATCATGTTATATTACTTGATTTAACTACATCTACATTAATTATTACTATTTTCTTGTAATAGTAATGGTTTCATTTTTTTGTTTTTTTTTCATGTTCATTTTTTAAGAGTCACCTTCTCTAGGGTTACACACCCACCTCAATAAAATTAATATTTTTTAATTGGGATATAATTTATTAATTTTTACATTTTTGTATATTAATATGATCATATTTTGGTTATATGACCCTAAAAGATATGAGAGACGAAGCAAAATAGATACAATTGTTTTTTTGGAAAACTCATAATAAAATTAAATCTAATATTATAATAAAATTTAAAAAAATTGTCCAAAAAATAATTATTTTTTTATAGATTGAAGAATGTTAAAAATGATATTTAATATGAGTGTTTATTCACACTAGATCAAGTGCAGAAAATTTAGAACCCTTTACTTCTAAAATCCACATTCACTAATCATCTATTAAAAGGAAAAAAATTAATGACGGAATTAAGATGTGAAATTCTTCATAAAAAATATAAATATGAATAAACATCCCTTATGCCATGATATTGTTGAGATATTGATCCTTATAGAGCTTTAATTGAAGAAAATATATAGAAATACATCTTGCATCATGCACACCCGTAGAGTATGAAACCATGTGACTAAATAATCCCATCTTTCCATATTATCATCATATAAAGGGATACCAAATCAATACTCTTTACATCTCATTAGAGACTTCAACCATATGTGTTTGTGATTTCCATTGAGAGTAAAGGGTGAATAAGATCTTAACATTAAGGATTTTCCATTATGTCTAAGGAATGTCTTAGGACATGTTATCAATAGTTTGATGAAGATATTTTCGATATATGGGATCTTATATTTAATTCCTTCTTAATAAAAAATTATATTAAGATAATTAAAATCAAAATTAGGCACATGATTATTGTATTATATCATGATGTTGGTGGGATATTCCATAAGTCAAGAGATATATTTACTAGTCTTCTTATATAGTTTCTAAATTATTGGTTTAATCCATAGTTCTGTATAGATACCATTTACAACAGCCTCACCACATACCACCATAACATATTTGATCAATATTCAAGAGTGGATTTTTATAATAAAATTTCTATAGTGTTAATGAAAATATTCTATTAACATACCCATGACCCTAAAAATATGTTTTTGTTGGTGGAAAAAAATTGTTAGAAAATAAAATAACACAATTAAACAAGAAAAATTTAATGAAGGTATGTATGAATTTTAAAATGAAGTAAATTTACTTTTATATATGTTCCACCATTATGTCATGTAAGGTTATTTCAACTCTTGATACCATCAATTTTATTGGTCTTCTTAACATCCTAATAATTCCAATATATTTATGATTATGTACCTATGTTACATCCACAAAATATTTTATATTCTAATAATTAAAATTATTTTTATATAAAAAATCCCAACCTATTCTTGTAGGAGAAGGGGGTCAGACAATTTTTACCCCAGGTTTCCAAAAAAAGCCATACTAAAATCAACAATGGTCATGGATCTCTAATTATCAAGAATATTTGAGGGACAAAAATTTTCAAATCATTATAAAATTTTAACATAATGGAATAACAAGGTGAAAGGTTCAAGACTCAATTTAACCAAAAAAATGCATAATTTGAATTTGATAAATTTTAATCAAATGCTCAGATTAAAAATAAAGAAACTGACTTGGGATGAAATTCTTGGGTAATGAATCAATGATATTAAGGAAATTTAATATGTAAAAATTAACTCAATCATATGTATAATATCATGGATATCAGATCTTGAATATATATTTAATCTCACCAAGAATCCCCTTGGAATCCTAAATCTGCTAAAGCTGAAATTCTAAAAGTAAATGATAACCAAAATAATGAATTCAGTAAATCTAGAAACCTAAATTGCACCATATAAATTTATATACAACCTTATATAATACATATTAATAAAAATGATATAGAGCTAATAGAAATGATAAATTAATAGAAATAAAGTATCGAAATAGAAGCTGAATGAAAGCCTATAATTTTAATAAATTTGGATTCACACATTCCTTTTACTATCAAAATTAAAAAGAATGGCCATGAACCAAAAATTAAATTAATTTTATTTGTTTAAAAATAATAAAAATAATATCCCATTAATAAATGATTTAGTTTAGTTACCTTCATATTTGAATGGGTTAATGAAAATAAAAATAATAAAAATATTATAGACTTTTCAACATACATTTTAACTGGGGAGTTTAGTTATATAATTTAGAATAGGATTCTTATTAATCTTTTATATATTTTTAGTTTGGTTATTCTATGTACATTTCGAAATACGATATTTTTCAAATTCCAATGTAACATAAGATCTTGTATCAACATTATTTTTTACCCATATTTCCGGAATTTGAGATTAGGATATCTATTTTCATTAACTCTTGTCATGCATTTTGCATACCCCACCATCACCCACCCAATAGGAAAAGTGGATGATTTTATAGTGGGGGCTTAGAAAAATATTTTTTCATCTTATTTAGTTATAATTGATATCGAGTGCGATAAATTAGTTTATATTATTCATGGTTGGACCTTCTCTTCCACTAAAGGTGCTATTATAATTGATTCTAACAATAAATTAATATTGAACCTAGGAAAGAAAAGAGAAGAGTTTAATTCTTTAAAAAAAATTAATTTTTCACAAAAATATAGAAATTTTTCTAATGGAATGTTGAATGAATCTGAAAAACCCTTTTTATGATGAAGAATAGGAAATTATATACATCATTCGAGAGATATGTTCTACCATTGCAAAAATAGATACTCACATGGAATTGTTTTCATGAAAATAGGTATATCTAAGTGATATTATGAGGGTCAATTTCTTGAAATTATTGATTAATATTTTGTATAAAACATTTTAAAAACAAAATTGGTGATTCAATTTACGGATTTTTTAATTTGGACAACAGAAATTCCGATGAGCTAATTAACTCTTTTTTATTTTAGGAATCTTATTGAGAAACTTTGGCATCATAAGCCCACGATCCTTCCTTTTACACCATAATAAACTATATTAAAGATAAAGAATATTCCTTTCCATATCAAATATAATTTTTCGGGTGAATTCTGAACACATCCAAAAATAATCTTAGTAAATTTAGAAATAATGAAATAATTGAGTTTGACTTCTATTATGAGGATGTTTATGTCAATTATTGGATAGTAGATACATGAAATTAAGGTAATAAATCCATATTTTATAATTTATAAAATAAAAAGAGGGAATATTGAAAATCATAATGTTAATGGTAAAATAATATTAAATACTAAAAAAGGAGAGACAATTAGATTAGAATTAGTTAAGTTGGTTTAGGCTGGAATAATTTTTAAATTTTATAATGGACCATTGAAAAATATGGTGTAAGTGGTACCTTCTAATTTGGGTTTCATAAATATGACCAAGGATAAAAATGAATAAATTAATGTGAGGAATGATTAGATGTGGTGGGTATTTATTGATTATTAAAATATTAAATATTCCACCAGAAATGATATTTTTGAATTCCATTTTGGGTTAAAATTCTTGAGATTTTGGTTGTATGTGATTTTTGTATTCACCGAATGGATACTCAAGTATTAATAATATTCTCATTTCCCCAGAAGACTCAAAATATCCACCGTCACATGTCTATTTGGGGTATATATTTACATGTAGATTCCCTTGGGCCAGTGTAGGTCTTATGACACCATTCATTAGAGTATTATGGCTATATTGTATGATATTATTGACATAATTATTTAATAGTCCATAGATGACTTCACAATAGCTGGTTCTAATTTTTTATGTATGGAAAACATGGATAATACTTTACAGAGATGTGACGAAACTGTTCTAAACTTAAATTTGGAGAAGTGTTAGTTCATAGTTAATGAAGGGATAGTTATGTGACGAAATGTTTCTAATAATGTGATAGAAGTAGAAAATTATATGACTATAATGATTCAAAAAATTCCCCCTCCTAAAAATTTAATAGGAATTAGTTGTTTTATATGAATTTCTAATTTTAATTGTTGTTTCATCAAAGAGTTTTCTAAAATTGTTATGATACTTTTCTCATTTTTAGTCTAGGATATAATATTTTTTTAATTATGGAATGTTCAATGAAATATTTAACCTTTTAATGGAAAGGATCATGTCACCCTCAATAATTTCTTCCCCTAATTGGAAGCCACCATTAATGGTTATTAATGGTTTATGTGACTGATATGTATGGGATATTTTAGTAATGATAATAGATATGAGGTTACATGGGATTTACTATGCTGGAAAATGCATGGTGATACCCAAAAAAATATTATACTACTATAAAGTTGACTACTATAATGAATTTATTATAAATGTTTACAATAATTATCTTATATTAAAAGTCAAAATTTTTTGTGACCATTCTTCTCTAAAATAACTTTTTCTGAAGAGGAAATTGAAACAGATAATTATGAGGTGGACTTTGTTTTTTAAATAGTTTTGTATAGACATTAACAATAATAAATGTGCACAAAATATGGTATATGACAACATATCATGGTTACCCACTACAATAATTACAACTAGTGAGCCAATATAGATTAATACATCTTTTCCAGATGACTGGTTTGTTGATTATTTTACGAAATAATATAATTATTTGGATGATTTTTTGAACATATTTGATGTATGTGTCACGAAGAAATTACATTCCCAAAATAAAAGGAATATGTTCATTACTGAGAATAAATATTATTTTTTAACTATCAAATTATTTTTCATAGGATTGGTGATAGAATACATAATAGGTGTGTTCTTGAGGAGGAAATGATAGCTATTTTTGGATGTTGTCACTATTATCAATGGGGAGAACCCCATAGATGAGAAGGGACTACCTAGAATTTACTCCAATCTACTTTTTACTACCCAAACCAATTTATATATGCATTATGTCTAGTTATAAGATGTGATAAATTTGAAAGTCTAGGGAATGTGGGTAGAAACAAGAGTTTCTAAAAAGATGTTTCTGGAATATAGAATTTTAGATTTAAAGGGTTTAGATTTCATTGTAATGTTATCATCTTCATATGTAAATTATTAAATCCTTTTTTAGACTATATATATATATGGTTGGGGTGGTAGAACGTCTAAAAATCCTACTAGTTGTATTTTGAGTTACATTATGAAGATTAATTTCTCTAGATTCAGTGTGATGAAATATTTTATCACTTTTAATGGTAATGATTTTAATCACATTACATTAAAATAATTAATGTAAAAGTATGTTTGTATTAATTATACTAGTACCTCCAATCACCCATAGTCTAGTGTGCTAGAAAGGATGTCATATATAAAATTAAAATAGATTCCAGAGAAAATAGTCAGTAGTTCATAGAATGATTAGTTTTAAAAGATGGATGATAAATAATGGGCACCAAATAATGATTATAAAAAAACCATAGTAATGTCTTTATATATAAATATATATGGAAATACATATTATTTTACTATATCACTCTATAAAAAATATTATTTGGTAGTGAAAGAACTCATCTTTGATTTCATGTTTCCAAGAGAGATAGAAGATTGATAATTTTAAGTGAGAGCGAAGGAATCCAAATATATTCTTATGTTAGTTCTATAATTTATGTTAATGAACCCAAAAATTTAATTATTAAAATATTAGAAATATGAACATGAAATTATGTCATAGGGAGTAACATTTTATGTTCATATTGATGATTTTCCCAAGGAAACTACAAACCAAATGGTCTAGACCCAATAATATTCTAAGAGTTCTTGTTAATGGGGATGTGGAATTAGGTAGAGAGGAAAATAGATCATTCATATTCAATGATAAAATACGTAGACAATTTAATGATGGGAAATAAGAGGGAATTAATGTCAATTGTGTTCAAGAATTTGGAATATAAACTGAGTCTAACTGAATAATTAAAACTCGATTCATCTTGGGTGTCAAGCAATGGTGCCTCTCATTTCAATTTTTTCCATTATATATAATTTTTTTTCTATTTGGTTGTAAATTTATCTCATATATGCTAACAAAATTATTTTCCCAAGTTCACAAGTGTACAAATTTCTTATGGCAGGTCATTGGAAAATGAGGTGGCATATAGCTATCGTGGATCAAACATTAACTTTTCACCAGTGCTAGAATTAGCTACAAGACTGTGTATACCTTTCTCACACACTTAACATTGTCTCTAGATTATAACATTATTATTCTCAACATAATATAATATAGTGTTGATCATTCCATCTTATAGGTTATGTAACTTACTAACCCTAAAACTACACTCGTAGAGTAGTTGGGTAGTATATTTGAATGAACATAAATGATTAAAGATTCTATTACCAATGTAATTTTTTTCCCGTAATATAAATTTTCATCATTTTACAAGAACTTATGTGTGGGTAAAACTACCTAGATATTTTGAAATTCTATTGAAATTGGGTGTTATCATTTTGTTTTTCTATTCATGCCTTTTTTTATTATAATTTTTTGCTAATGTATTTGAATTCATTCCTAGAAACATGAATCATTCATCACGTTCTAAAAAAATTATGATTTGACGAAACAATTGTTTATTGATAAAACAATTATTAAATGTGTTATAATATTATTCAAGGTTAAATTTTTTTCTGACATGTAAAATAATATTAATGAATGTACATATGAATTTTATTTATAATTTATAATTTATATATATTCAATATCATATTCTTGTAAAATTATTATGTTTCATGTATTTGAATTTAAAAGCATATTAATTATAAAGTATAAATTTAATCAAAATTAAATTTTTCACACAGACAAAATATATAATAAATTATTGGAAAATGAAAGGAAACTCCAATATATAGTAAACAAATTATATTTTACATGACATAAACATAAATTTTTAAAAACATTAAATTTATAATTTACATAATTTATGGGAATATTTCTATTTTAAATATTATATTATTAATTATTTTTTTAGGAAATAATATTAAATATGTAATTATTTTTGATTGTTATCTTTTTGATATATATATATAATTATATATTTTTCAATTATACATAAATATACATAATATTTTAAACAAATTTATATGATTATAAATAAAAAATTATATTACCACATCATTATAAAATTTTAATAAATATATTTATTTAAGGAATATATGAATGATAATTATAATTATGTATTTATATTTATTTAAGTCTATTTTGATTTTTAATTATATATATACATATATACATATATATATATATAATTATATATAATTAAATATATAAATATATACTTTCAATTGCGTTAATAATTATATAACCATATATTTGTCTTTATAAACAAATATATAACATTATATTAATATAATTATAATTATTAATCAATAATTATTTAAATGTTTTTTTGTATATATATTTAAATATATATTTATAATTACTTAATTTAATATACATTTAATCAATTACTAATTTTAAAATAAACATTTCAGCTATATATATGTGTGTATATATATATTCTATAGTTATATATTTAAAAAATAAAATAATTTTTAATTATATTTATATTAAATAGTTATAAATATATATTTATTTGTATAAATATTTATTTAAAATTATATATACATATAATATTACCTAAACCCGTCTAGATCAATGAGATCTATAAACATGTTAATAATATAAATAAAAATAAATATTAATTATGTAATTTTTTTAAAAGTATTATTATTAATAATAATTATGTTTTTAGAAATTTATAATGTGTATAAAAATATTTTAAATTTATTTATAAATAAATATTTATTACTTTATAAATATATATTTATAATTATATAATTATAAATATAATTTATAAAGTAATTACAAATTATTTCATATTATTATATACATACTAAAAAATATATTTTAAATAATTGTAATTATTTATTTTAAAATATAAATAAAAAAGTTTATATATATTTATTTATTAATATATAAATTAGGGGCCTAGTGGGGGAAAAACCTCGTTTAAAGTGGTGTTCTGGGTTTAATCCCAAATACTCTTACCTTTTAATGAGATTGTCAATGTGGTGATTGAATCAACTGTAGGTGTATTATGGAATTGAAATCTATTTCCATTTAGTCATGTTTTCGTACCGATCTCCAATGCGCACACGTGTAATTCATACTACCATAATTGTAATTTCCAATATTATGAATATCTATTAAATGATATTGATCATTCACCTCAAACCTATCAACCATACCTCAATTCCAATCGACCATCAAAAATGAGGATCGATCAAATGATCACTGTTGATGAAATCAAAGGCCGAGCTAACAAAGTCTAACATTGCGGTTGAGGAAAATTCGTGTGCTTAATCTTAGATTCATAAAATTTAGGACATATGATAAATAAAAATAAGGAACAATATCAAAATTTATATTCAGTATCCACCACCATTTTCAAATCTAGAACTACAATTGATGACAAAATATTACTGAAGACAACAAGATCTGTTGAAGAACTACCTTTCAAAGTGTGGGTGTCTGAAACTTAAATGGTATCCACCTCATTTTATGTCATCACCAGTGGGTGTTGACAAATATTAATAACTCTAATAATGGATTAGTCTTTGAATGTAATGGTTGTACACATCACGATGATGACCTACATTTGGAAAAACCCCATTTAATAGGGGTAAGAATAGATTTTATCTCGTTCATTTTTATGAAATAAAAGACACTAAAAAATACAACTCTAAACATGATGTATAAAAAGATACCAATAAAGATACTTCTTGGAATCGAAGTAGGTGACACCTATGTGAAGAGTTGGTTATCAGAGATGACAAGACCATGCATGATTTAAGAGGTTATTGAAGACATAATGTCACGTTCGTTGTAGAGTTCTTGATAATAAATGAAAGGCTTAAAAATCCGAGAATGTCTTCGGGATAATTTTTCATTAGGGAAGAATATTGGAAAGTAATACATTTAATTCATCTTAGAATTACTATTCTTCATAGATTTATATTTTTTCAATTCAATTCTTTATGGACTTTCTAACTTATTCCTTGATAAGTAATGAATTTATTTTGGATTTTATACATTCAAAAAATTGTATTTATATTTCCAATCATTTGATAAGATATTTCTTGAAAGAATATAAAAAATATATTACATATTAAATTTATCCACTATAAAATAGATCTTTTCCTTTTTTGAATGATTAATTATTCTATTAATAATCTATAAATTTTTCATTGGTCACAGGCTAACATGCTGATAGGGATTATTAACCTTCATCAGAAAAAATTATAGTGAGCTAATTTTGTACTTGAGTGGAGGGAAAACATTTAATTATACAATCTACTTCCTTGATATCAAAATTTTACCATCCCCTCCCGTGAACTCAATTATATTAAATTCACCACATATATGACTTGATTGAACTTCTTCTTCAATTTTTTTGAGTTTTTTCTTATCATCGTTTTGTTTCTTATTCAATTTCTGATAATTTATTTTTAGTTTGTTATAATTTTACTTCTTTATGGTATGAATACCTAATAAATTTCTATAATATTTTTTAGTTGTTGATATTAGTTCATTATTTTCACTTATTTTTAAATTTCAGTTATCAATTAATCTAGCATGATTTCAATCAAATAAATTCAGATATCAAAACTTACACATATATTTTCAAAATTCAAGGATATCCATATTTCTAACTAATTATTACACTATTTACTACATTCAATGTAGTAAATGTCCAGTCACTCCAAAAAAAAAATTTATTCAAAAGAATTTAAAATTTTGAGTGATGATGGTTGAAAATATGCATACTAGTTCACATTATAATATCTCTTCTACAAAAATACCTTATGAATATTTGTGAACCAAATCATCTATCTAATTTGTTTTTAAATAATTTGTTCATTTTAGCCTATGTTATGAATCCTCTATAAGTACTCCAAATTATGGAATTTGATATATGCCCTTATAGATGGTAATAGAGATCCCTTAACCAAAAAAATCACATGAACATGAATTGGATCAATGGGATGTAGCAGAATCATTCATTTGGAGTCCCTCCAAAATAATTACAGAATGATAAGATCAGATATCGAAAACCATTTATCAGTAGTAATCAATTACATTAATTGCTTATTAAGAATACATTGGAATATTATTGATTTTAATGTGTGATCTCCATCCTGGGGAGAACACCTCTAAAACATGGGTTAATGTCAACTAATTTAATTAGTGTTTATAGGGGATTACTTCGCACCATCATGTAGTTGAGTTTTTAAAAGCTGTTTAGATTATGGAATTCTAGTCTATTGGAATCGTGATCAACTAGTAAAATAACTGAGACAATGTTTCTTATATAAGAATAGATAACATTATGTACAATGGGATATTTGGATCTTTACTCAATCAGTGTCCATACTATCCTTAATGAGATATAAATTATGTTTCTTCCATTACTCAATGTTTATGATCTCACAATGTTGACTTGCATTTTATTATAGAGATGATGCTGGTATCCACAAGGAATCATAATAGAGAGATTCAACTCAAATTATTCATCCCATTCATTTTTTTATCAATATATTCATATTGCTTCATATATCCTAACCAAATTAAAATCATTCAATATAGACCCATGTTAGTAACTCATTGAAAAGTGTATCATATTAAGCCACTATTAAGGAGGGCCAAAATAATTCCTAGGTAAATATGGCCAATTAAGAGGTTCCTTTAGGGAAATAGCCTATAAGATTTGTAACATACTAAAATAACAGATTGGGTCTAAGCCGGATGTTATGTGACCTCATGTGTGGAACCCCATATATAAGAGGCTCTTTAATACCTGTGATGGTATGTGATCATCAATGGGGAGATTGTACCCTTAGTATCATTTCACAACAGCAATAATAAATAAAATAAAATATAATAAATAGTTAGACTAAAAAATTATTAAATCTAATGAAGGAATACTTGTCATATAAATAAGAAGCTCCCGAAGGGGTATGGAAAACCTATGTAATAAGCAATAGATAAATTAAATAACTAAATAGTGGGTCCATTAGTGTTTATCCATGTCTGATAATAGTATCATTCTCCTCTACTGACTTGTCTACCACAAGTCCATTTCCATTTGCCGGTTTTCACCTCAAATATTTAATAGCATGGAAATACCCATGTAGGGTGACAGTATAAGATTTATAATGACATCACTGATGCATCCTTGACATGATATTCTCACGTATACAAGTTTATTTAATAATAATAATTTATATTTAAGAAACATAGTAACAACCAATCCAAAAACAAGTAGTTGAATACTAAAAAACTACCACAACCCTTGGTCATACCTACTTTAGATACATGAAATAAATGTATCATCTGTCTATGTTATCCTTACTAGAAACATGGTTGTTTGAGATTCACTTGAATTACACTAGGAATCAAGTGGAAAAAACTTACCCAAAATCGAGACGTCGTTGGGTAATACTGGGAATTCACAAGGCAAGGAGTTTCTTTAACATACCCAAAATCAACAAGTCATTGGGTAATACTCAAAAAACAAAAGGTATTAAGTTACTTTAACCTACCTAAAATCCATAATTCATAGGGTAACACTAAAATTCCATAAGGGAAAAAGTTGCATCCATGTACTCAAAATCTAATAGACATAATTTAGATTCTATGTTACAATGTTATCATGTTGCACCGTCATCATCGCCGCACACCATGCACACACCCTGAATGGAGTAACCTTACCATAACCACCATCTATCATGTTTAAATATACCAATACTATAATTGAAAGGATGACTAGTAATTTCATGATTATACTACATAACACATAATAGAAAATAAAAAATTATCATATACAATAACATGTGAGTTAATCATCATTTGGGAATCTAGATTACAAATAAATATCATGGAATCACTCATAACAAACCATGGGGTTTACACACACACCCACATGTGATCCCAAGTCATGAAAATATCAAATATGTCAATTCATAAATCATATTATGGAAAACTATGTAACAAAGATGTCATGACTCATCCCTTGGGGCTCGTTCATTTACTACCCCAAGCCTGCCTTCCATAGGCCAGGGGATGGTGAATAGAACCAAAATGGTGTATCACTAAAATGGGAAGGAATTTTGCTTTTTAACCTGTATAGACACATAGTCAAAGAACACCACAATAAATAACCACCATGTAATGTACTATAGTAAAAAGAGTTCTGAAAGTAAAGGGTTGGAATATAAGCCAAACTATAAAAGTTCAAGTACAACTTAATGTTACAATACTCCTGAAAACAGGGAATAATCTCATGGGTCATCTTACGAGGATCCTACCTGATGGGTAGGTAAATATCAACACCACATCACTCCACTTCCTCTGGTCTCCTCCGCGTACCACCTTGTCCCAGCTCCCTCAATCTTCACCTAGCTACTCGTCGTCTACACAAAACACAACAATGTGCGGGCAGAGCCAGTGCAGGGGTGAGTATAACAATATCCAGTAGGGACCCCAAGAACCCCGAAGGTCTATCATAAATCAAAAACGGAAAACCTCATATAGTGATCTCAATCATGAAGGACAAGTCAATTGACACACCTCAAAATTATTCTCACCTCAAACTTGGTTTTCGGTGAAGTATAGATGTACCTATGATTATTCGCGAAGCTATAACATATTATTCTTTCAAGAGGAACTCTTACAGACCATACTAAGTCAGACGCACATAGGATCGATAGATAAATATCCCCCCCATTGATCCACATATGATCTCACCCACACAGGATTGATAGGTAACTATCCCACGCAATGTCCCACATATGATCTAACCCACACATGATCTGTATGCGCTAACCCAGAGATGATCGTTGATCAATGACCCATATAGGATCATAGAGAAACTAGATTGGTATGATTTTACCCACATAATATTACTAAACACTTATCCCCACAGGATCTAACCAACACAATATTGGTGATGACCCACAAAACAATCTGTTTCCGACGCTTTCGCTGGGGCGCGCACGCATCCGTCCGTCAGGGGGGGACGCGTGGCTTTGTTGCCCCGCATTCCCTCTTTACAAAGGCGGGCGGCATTCGTTCCTTGTTCAGGTACGTCTGCACCTTGATCGAAACGGGATGATGGGATGTCGGTTCTTCCTTCCTTGGATTCCTCCTCAGAACTCGTCACCTAGTCCGGGTCTCCCTTATAGATTTAATATGTAGTTCGTGAAACTCTTCCCAGTGCCATGTTTCCTTGGACGCCGGTTAATTACACTACTTCTGTCGGGACATTCCAAAGGGTCCAGTCAGGGCATCAACCTTTATTCAGGGGAGTAGTCACGTTGAGGCATCAGTAGCGTGTCTGGATGCTGGGGTACCTGGCATGTCTGTCTGTTATCCTTGACCACAAGGCTTCTCGAGGGCGTGGAAGCCCGAGGCATCCCACATCGAGCGCGGGGAATTACATGTCATAGACACGTATCTGAGGTTTTCCTCAGCTTCCTGTGTTCAACACAGGGTATGCCGCGAGTTTAACGTCTAGCGGAGACGGATGAGAGTGAAATGGGACCATCGCAGGGGGGTGACAGTGAAGTTGGGCTTGAGACTTGAAGAGGCTTCCTACGTACCATGCCTTGACATGGATCAAAGACCTCGTAGTTCAAATGGTTTGGTCGCAATGGCTTACCACTGGACCAGAGTGTAGTTTAACGTCATGCTGGACGTAGGTAGAACACGACGTGAATTGGGTGATGGGTGGGCTTGAACCTCGTGGAGGCTTCCTACGTACCATTCCTTGACATGGATCAAAGACCTCGTAGTTCAAAAGGGGTTTTGTCGGTGAACCAATGTGGAAGTGGACCTTGGTCCAATGCGTGGTGGGCTTGAACCTCATAAAGGCTTCCTACGTACCATGCCTTGACACGGATCAAAGACCTCGTAGTTCGGAGAATACAGTTTAACGTCATGCGAGACGAAGATGGGACCCGACGTGAAGAAACGACGGGTGGGTGTGTCGGTGAACCGACGTGAAAGTAGACCTTGGTCCACTATTGGTGGGATTGAACCTCGTGGAGGCTTCCTACGTACCGTGCCTTGACATGGATCAAAGACCTCGTAGTTCGTTAGGATAGATGGGTCGCAATGGCTTACCACTGGATTGGAGTGCAGTTTAACGTCGTGCTGGACGGGGGTGAGACCCGACGTGAAATAACGGATGGTCTTGAACCTCGTGGAGGCTTCCTACGTACCATTCCTTGACATGGATCAAAGTCCTCGTAGTTCACCTGGGTTTCGCCGGTAAACCAACGTGAAAGTAGACCTTGGTCCACTATTGGTGGGCTTGAACCTCGGGGAGGCTTCGTACATACCATTCCTTGACATGGATCAAAGACCTCGTAGTTCAAATGGTGGGTTGCAATGGCTTACCACTGGACCGGAATGGGACCCGACGTGAATGAGCGACGGGTGGGCTTGAACCTCGTGGAGGCTTCCTACGTACCATGCCTTGACATGGATCAAAGACCTCGTAGTTCAAATGGTATTGTTAGGGTCGATGCTCACTCTAAGCCCACATGAGTCATGCTCTGTGTGAGAAACAAGAGGTTGCACAGACCTGACGATCACGTCCCGAAGGGTGCGTCCGTGAGAAGCGAAGAGGGGCTTACGCGTTGGGTGGCCCATGGTGTTGGGACTTACTCCAAGATGGAGGCCCATGGCGCGACAAAGCGCGGGAAAGATGGACCTTGGTCCGACAATGGGAGGTGCCTCGTTCCCTGTCACGTCCTCCACTGACCTTGGTAGTGGGGAAGTACCGAGATGCTCGGGTGCAATCATCCGTACCAAAGGTTAGGGGCTTACGCTCTAAGGCGACCCTTCCCCTGCAAACATACACCACTCCGACAAGGAGGATCTCATTCCATGTGCGGAAGAGTTCCATTCCCGTGGAGACGAGTGGTGTAATGAATGTTCGAGCTGGGGGGACCCTTCGTGAGGGAGACGAGGTTGGGTCACAGTTTAACGTCATGTGTTGAGGACGTGGTGCTTGGCAGTTTATCGTCCTGCAGCTCGGACGAGGTGGGTTCACTCCACACCCCTAGGGCTTACATAACCGGTACCCTCTGGTCCTTGGGGAAGGGAAGGTGCCGGTAAGGCCATGGTAAAGGGGGGTCGATGGATGAACCATCGAGGGGTCCACGTTAGCGTGGCTATGCGATGAAGCAATAGCCGTTAGCGTGCCTATGCGAAGAAGCATTTGGCGAAGCAACGCTACGGGAGGTGTTGTCCATGGGACATTGAAATCACATCGTGCAAACCTGGAGGGTCGCACGGAAAGAGGAATCGCTAAGCAGAGGAGTGTGCTTTGCGAAGTGGGGTGCCTTGGCCTTAGCATGGGGCATAGGTGGGAGTGGGAGGTGCTTCGCGAAGTGGAACAGTGTTCGCGGAGCATTGCCTCGCGAAGAAGGAGTGGTCTGCGAAGCAGGGTCCTGCCAAGAAATGTGCTTCGCGAAGTGGAGCGATCCTGCCTTAGCATAGGGATTACTCGTATGGGTTGGGTGTTTCACGAAGCACAAGTGCTCCGCGGCTGCCCGGGTTCCCTTGGGAATCCCCTTCCTTCGTGAACGCCCTTGAGCTTCGCGAAGGGCATCCCTCTCGGAAGAGGGGCTCAAAACGAAACAAATCAGAGTCGTCTCGTGAAGTAGAAATACCTCGCGGAGCTCATGATTCCCGGGGCAAAGCGTGCTTCGCGATTCGGGAGAGGAGAATCCAAAAGGTCGGATTGTCCGTCTTCGGGACTCATGGGGAGTCGAGTATTTATAGGGAAGGGGCGCCGCGAAGCAGGGCTCGCGCGCCGCCTTCGGGGCTTCGCGGCGGCTCGCGAACGTCGAACGGGTTCGCGGAGGATTACCGCCTCCGGTGCTTCGCGGCGGCTCGCGAAAGTCAAACCAGTTCGCGGAGGATTACTGCCTCTAGAGCTTCGCGGGGCCGCCAAGGTGGGGACGCTTCACGGAGGGGCTTCGCGGCTGTGCTTCGCGGCTGTGCTTCGCGGCTGTGCTTCGCGAGGCAACGTGCCGGCTGTCTTTTTCGTTCCTTCCTTTCGGGCCACATTTTTGGCGCCAACAAATTCCCCCCCTCAGACTTGGAGCCGCGGAGGGCGAAGGGTCGAAGTCTGAGGGACAATCACCAAAACTGTCGGTGGTTCGCGATGCAGTATCGCGAAGGGGGGCCGCGATGCTCGCCGGGGCCGCGGATCCGGACGCGCCGCGATGCTTCGCGCGGGTGAGGCGCGCCGCGATGCTCCGGGGTCGTCGCCTATAAATAGGGGGTCCAGCCTCTTTTTTCTTCACGTGCCTTGTCATTTTGTGCGCTCTCGATTTTGCGAAGCTCCGCGTACTCCGCGACAGCCCTCCGCGAATCGAGCTTCGCGGCGAACCGCGGGTCTCCGACTCCGCGTCCGCGCTAGGCGAACTTCTTGTCGGCCTTGGCCAGACTTCGCGACTTAGTCTCGCGACCGACCTTCGCGGTCCGGCTTCGCGATCGAGCTTCGCGATTCAACTTCGCGGCCGTGCTTCGCGATCCATGGGAAAAACTTTTCTGAGGGTCGGCATCAAAAAAATGGCCCATCAAGAGGCTGTGCTGGGAGTGCTTGCAGATGTCGCGCGCCGGGATGAGATGGCCAACCGTCCAGGCTTGGGGGAAATGGTTCGGAGCCACTCGAACCACACTTCCTTGACAGACCTGCTGTCGGAAGGTCAGAGGGAGTACCCGTAGTGCAAGAAACTGCCATTGTACGGCTTCGGCCTAAGGGTTGACGTCTTCATCCCTGAGGCGAGAAGGGATGAACCGGCTTGCTGGTTCAGGAGCACACCGTGCCAGCCCCAATGGTTCAGGGCGGCCGATGGTCACGCGCAGGAGGATTTCACACCCGTCACCGCTGATTGCCTCTACAATCATTTGAACGACATTGACGGGAGGCCACTGCAACCGGAGACGTCCCCTCCTCTCTACCGCACCATGCTGAAGGCGGCTCTGCAGGATCCGAAGAAGGGATGGTCCGATGAGTGGGACCTGCGCCAGGGCGGCAACTTTACCGATGACTGGGCCTGGGCCTACTGGGTAGGCGCCTCCTGAGAGGAGTTCGAGGCCGAGCTGAGGAGAGTGGGATTGTATGATGCGGCATGGGTCTCCTAGTTCCACATTTACCAGCCAAAGCAGCTGATGCCGGAACTGCTGAGTAGATGGTCGTCCAGGACCAACAATTTTCACCTACATCACGGGGAGGTGGGCATCAGCCTGTGGGATGTCCACCAGATTTCCGGGGTCCTGATCTTGGGGGCCATGTATGCCGAGTTCCTCCCCGTTGCCAGTGTGTGGGGAGATGCGGAGCAAATTCCACGGCTGGCGTCAGCGCTGATGGCGCTTGTCCCTGGAGAGGACAAGGAAGCAGTGAGGGATGTCCACTTCAGAAGATGGTTCAAACGCTTCCTGAACTTCCCAGAAGATCGAGAGTTCCCTCCAAGGCCTCGAACTTGTCCGAGGGAAGCCCAGCGGGGCAAGGGACACTCGTATTGGCGGGTTTTGGAGGACAACCAATGGAAGACCTGGGGTTTCAGTGTTAGTACTGAACAACAGCCAATAGTCAGGCTGGCGGCGTTCATCGCGGCTCTCATCTGTGGGTGGATTCTACCAGTGAGAGATACAAGCATGGGGGTACGGCCCAGCTCGTTCATCATGGCATCGATGTTGGCCATGGGGCAGCGGATCAACCTGGGGATCCCGATGCTCGCCAAACTATACAGAATGCTGCGGCGTATTAGCGAGGGCAAGAAGCCGCTAAGAATATGTGGGCCCTTCCACCTCCTGTATGGGTGGATCGCGGCACATATCAGGGGGATTTACGAGTATCCAAACCCCATTTCTCCGCCGGGATCAGACTTTCTCCCCTCCATCCTGAACGCAGTTGGGAGCTTCCCATTCAAACTGGCCGTTCCGATGGTGCTGAATAGGGTGTGGAGGGCGGACGAGTTCAACTTTCATCCCTTCCCACTGCCGACGGGGAGGCTTACTGATGATGGACGGGGGACGGAAGAACATCGGGCTTACCTCCTGGCCTTCCGAGGTTGAGTTTTGGTGGCTCGGATAGACCGTGAGCCAATCTGTAAACCGTACACCCCGTATCGTTTTGCGAGGCAGTTCCGGTGCCTCCAGCGGCTGACCCCGCAAGTATACTGGGAGGTACGTCACGAGGAGCACCCGTGTGTGATGAGGCAGCTGTGGCTCATGTTCACACGTGAGGATGGAAAGATGCAGAACGTATTGCCTCCGTCCACCGCTGCCTTTGGCTTAGTGAAGGAGTACGCCATCAGCTGGGAGGCCGCTTACCCCGGGGAGATGCTGAAGCAGCCAACGATCCGGGTTGGTGACGGTGGGCCTCCTTTATCTCGAGGTTGAGGTCGGAGGGCAGCTAGGGCCGCCCGCGGCAGCGGGGCTTCCATGGCAGAGAGACCCACACCGGCCGAGGGTATGGCAGCAGCGGCGGATCCGGTGGTTCCGGGAGAGCAGGGTCATTCGGAGGGGCGGCCACCGAGGGGATTCCGTCGGATATCCGCTCAGGCTCCGGGGAAGCGGCTGCGTCACATCGACATGGCAGAAGATGCCGTCTATCCGGAAGCTTGGGACATTTGGGATGTCAACCGGCAATTCCTCAGCCCACCCGAGATGTGGGCCCACCTGAATCGCCTTGGGATGAAACTGCCGGGCATAGGCCTAGTTCGGGCTGGATTCATGGTGTCTCTGGCGGAGGCGGAGCAATACTTGAACGAGCTGGAGGATTACGTCCACTCCAGCGGTGTTCCTCGCCCAATGACAGATCGGGTGAGGGTACTGTTGAATAAGATGGTGCCCCCACAGTTATCGGCTGCCGATCTGAGGGAGAGATTCCCCTTGCCGGAGGAATCAGGGGACTCTTCTCAGGGGGACAAGGTTGGAAGAGGGATCCTGTTGGAGGAGGGTGAGGTTGGAGACCGAAGCTCAGAATCCGACGACTTCGCGGAGGCTCTCGAGGTAGCATTCCGAACTTCTCTTCTTACGATCTGTTCTTGAATCCCTATGGACTTCTCACCAATGTTTGAGCCATGCAAGAGGAACTTGTTCGTAGGCCTCATTCTCGCTCCTTGGCGGGTGATGTCGCGAGACCTTCGGAACCCGCGCCTTCGGAACCCGCGCCTATGGCTGCGTCTAGTTCTGCATCTGGTGGGACCAGGGGGTCTGAGGTGGCTCCTCTAGACTCTCTAGGCCTTCCAACAACATACGGGGGGCCTCGTCTCGGAGTCCCCTTAGTACCGGCCCAGGAGCAGCGTTCGGAAGTCGATCTTCGTAAGTCTCCTCCACCGGTCTCCTCGTTGCCACACGTGGGCCATGCCAACTAACGTTTATGTCTCTTTCTATCATACAGTTCTCCGACTGGCGTGGGCTGCTGCAGCTAGGCTGGTTGGGATGTCTGGCGGCGTCCCTCCCAAGGGCATGCCGGTGATGGTGACGATAGTCCCTTCACCTCCTCAAGCTGCGGCGCACACCATCACTGGCGGGACCACCAGCAGGGCCATAACTGAAGTCATAGAGGTGGACTCTGAAGAAGAGGATCAACCGGTCAGTCCCAGTCCTGTCGTGCCTGCGCCGACGTCAGCTGTCGTACCAGACTCAACACCAGATGCAGATCCCGCTGAGGAATTCCTGCAGGCATATCCTGCGTACGAGCCTGCCGACCGCGCGGATTGGGACGAAACGACCTCTGATGAGGAAGACAACATCATAGTCCGCCGCCGGTCGTGGAAGCTGATCACGCGCTTTATCAGGGACACTCCCCAAGCGCAATGGCTGGCCGAAATGGATAGGCTCCGCTCGCGGTTGCGCGAACTGTGTGCCGGGGGAGTGGATTCCCAACGCCCTCACGCGCTCATCCGAGACCTCATGGATGAGAAGATCCGGGAGCATGATCGTGGGCTGAGCGTGGGATGGCAGTGGAGGAAGGAGACCAGCATTAGGAAGCTCCAGGAGGCTGAAGGCGAGGTCCAACAGATGCAGATCCGGGCCAACGAGCTTTCAGCCACTCTCGATGCGCAGTCCGAGCTGGTCTCACGATTGAAGGCCCAGCTAGCAGAGGCTGAGGAACATATGTGGAAAACCTCTGGAAGGATGGCTGCCGTCCGGGCCGAGGTAGAAAGGGCCAGGGCCAGAGTTGACGAATTACGCCCCGCTGCTGCTGAAGAGGAGCGGGAGTTGAATCAGCGGCAACAGGCTTTGGACGCCCCAAGTCAATGGGTGGCGGAGCTGCAACGCTCTTTTGACGGAGTCAACCCGTCCATGGGGGAAGTCAACCCCCGAGTATTGTAGAGAACCCGAAAGAAACTTTTATTAACAGTTTTGTGCTTCAACTCTTTCTTTCTCCTTTATTTCTGAGCTCCGTAGCACGCACGATTTCCACTGTTGAATTTCCTTGTTACATCCCTACAATGTATGCGGGACGTTTGGAGACAATTCCATCAAACCAGTCCAGATTCCCGAAAGATGGGGAAGGCTTGATCGGAAGAGGAACTTCCAGGATAGCCGAATTACCGTTTCTCCAACGTGCTCTTATGCACGAATGGGGCAGCACCGGGGGCGCTGAAATCGGTTCAAACAGGTGAAAATGGGAAGTGTGAATCACGATGCCCAAATTCGGAACACTGTGGGGATGGCGTGACAATAAAGGACAACCGGTAACCGTGGCGGACAAACGGTATCCTTACTGCGTTAGCCTGAAATTGGGACAACAAATGAGCATCGACCACTGACCATATTCACAACGCGGGATTTTATCAATTTGTTGTCGATCAATCTTCCAGGACGTTGGCCCAGGACAGTTGGTGGACCATAGGTCAGACATCCATACTGTTAGGGGGTCCTTCCAGACATGACCAGTCTTCCGGAACGTTGGCCCGGGACGGTAGGTGAGCCGATGCGGCATAAGACCAGGCCGTTAGGGGGTTCCTTCAGACATGAAAGAGGACGAGGGTCCGAATAAGGGACACGCAAAGCGTGGAACATGGAGTGGTGGTTTGTTCAAACAGAATCCAACACCTTGGTAGTTGCACCACCGTGGTGGGAGTACGCCAGATGGGCGCATCAGCCTGATCACAGATCATTCTTTTTTCCAGACAGGGCCTCTGGCGAGGGCTGGAAATGGGGAGGAACAAGATTTCGTGATTCCAGGGGCGGAACCCTAGGTGAAATGCCTGGGTGTCTCTATGTATCCCACGTGATGATGGGAATCAAGCCGCACGTACTTCTGGAAGCGCAGTTTAACGTCATACTGGACGAGGAGCAGCCTGACCGTGTTGGTACACATCCAGCCAAAACTACTAAGCCCACGTGAGTCGTGCTCGGTGTGGGAAACAAGCAGTAGTGGTGGGAATTTCCCGATGCAGAGAGGGGCAGGTTAGGGCAAAGGGATGCTCGGTGACTACCGGCCCGATGACACTAACACGATCATTCAGCGCACCTAGATGCGCGAAGATAAAGAGCCGAGTATGATGGAGTTCCACTTGAACATGAGGGAGTGGAAATGTGTGAATCATGGTGCTCGAGATTCAGATCACAACGATGGTGGCGTGACGATGGAGGATTACTGCTGACCATGTTCGCAACACAGCATCCTGTCGCGTTAGCCTGAGGTGGGAACAAACAAATGAGGGTCGACTGTTGACCATGTTCGAAACACGGGACCGTGTCACAAATGATGTCAAATATCCGTAGGGACGTAGGCCTGAAACGATTGAAGGGCCCTTAGGTCCAGCATTCATGGAGATCCCTTAATCTTAGTATCCACGTCGTCCGAGGGTCCTTTTGGATGTGGAAGAGGATGAGGATCCAAATAGCGAGCTCACGAAGCTTGGTCATGAGATGAGGGGAATGTCCCTGTGAAAATCTTATGCTTCGGGCTTTTTGTCAAAGCACATCTGAATACGGCAACGAAACGTATTAGAGAGAGGAAGCAGATTCTTTTCCCTTGGGGTGATCTTAGTTTATGGTCATAGAACTCAGACCATGGGTTGGAAAAAGGGATCAGGGGACGCATGACATCAAAACCTGACGTGAATGAGGACATAGTCCTTACCATGCATTCTCTGGGGAAATGCTTGAGTCGAGGGACCGAACACCAGGGTTAGGCTGGGCCCGCGGGGAAGTACCCGGGCGCTCCTACGTATCTCATAAGGATGAGAATCAAGCCAAATGTAGTTCTGGAAGGTGGCACTGTAAGGTACCAGTGCTAGGGGAAAAGGTAAGTGTGGGCATAGCCCTTGCACTAATGAAGCGGAATTTGATGTATCTTGTTTGTTCATTAAGGTGAATGGTTTTTTTTGTGAAGCGACAGGCCTAAAACGGTAGGTCGTGATGTCGCCACAAGAATCAATCCATGATGGGCGTTGACAAACGGTATGGCACATGACCAATACCAAACGTGATGTCCTCTACAGCGAGGTCACCACAATGCGGTGCCGTTTTTCGTCGTGCGGCCAGGACGATAATGTCACAGTTTAGGGTCTTATGATAGGACCAAGCATGCATTTTATCGTCATGCATTGCAGATGTAGCAGAGACGATGCTAGGCCGGAAATGTGCGCAGTGTTATAAAACACAATTGACGGAGACATGATCCCACATCAAATTGTACGCCATCCAGAGAGGGGAACCTTAGGTCGAGGGGCCTACACGGAGGTGAAACAGGGAGAGAGACTGGCTTCCTGAATGGGTTGTACCCGGAGACAGGGCGTCTGGGCGGTCCTACGTGTCCCATGAGGATGGGAATCAAGTTGAACATAGTCCCGAATGGGTCTTAGTTTATGGTATTAGAGCTCGGACCATGGGAGTCCCAAAGGACGCCAGATTGCAGCTTTGTCCCCCTAGCATGCAAAGGTGCATTGAGGGATAGCGCCAAAAGTGTCGAGATTCCACCTGGACATGATGGGGTGGAAAATGATGTGAATCATGCAACCAACATTAAAGGACTGAAGGAGCTGGAGTGACAACAGAGGATTACTGCTGACCATGTTCGCAACACAGCATCCTGTCACGTTAGCCTGAAATGAGGACTAACAAAACGAGCATCGACAGGTGACCATATTCGCAACGCGGGATTTTATCGATTTGTTGTCTGAAACCCTGGAGGGCGTTGGCCCGTATCGGTAGGAGAGCCCTTGGGCGTAGTATCCAGGCCGTTCATGGGAGTCCCTACAGGTGTGAAAGATGATGGAAGTCCGAATAGATGGGAACACGAATCTTGACAAGTGGAAGGAACTTGATCAAGTTGAATCAGACACTCTTGGTCCTAGACTAGAGTACTCTTAATACATGGGTGAACCACTGCAAGGAGTCAAGGGACTCAACTTTGAGGGTGATGGGGAGATGGCAGATTCCCATGGGAAGGGGGCATGGTGCCCAAAACCTTGTATCATACCTATACACCCCCCCCCCCCCCCGCTGGAGAGGGATGGACCAAGTGGCCTAGGTGACCGGGAAATCAGGAGATCTCCCAGAGGTGGGGCTGGACCCGAATCTTAGACATTCAGGTGGTCATACGTATCCCATTAGGATGGGAATCAAGCCACACGTAGTTCTGAAGGGTGCCTTTTAATGTCATGCAGGACAGGGAATAGGAGGACTGAACCTCAGAATGGGGGCGTGCGTGGTGCAGTTGTTGCAAACCCGACGCGAATGAGGACATAGTCCTACACTCCGCCACGCAGTCCTGTGATCAGGGACCTGAAGGCAGGATTAAAGAGGTAAATTTGCTGAACTCAAGCTGGGTTCGAAGACATGGGGTCTTGAACGTAGTCCCAGATGAAGGTCTTAGTTTATGGTCTTAGAGCTCGGACCATGGGTGGTGACAACTCCCGAGTAAGCACAGATGTCAACCCAATCCCTAAGCCCACGTGAGATAAACTCGGTGTGGGAAACAAGGGGGGTATCCTCATCGCAGTACTTTGGGCATCCACCAATGGGGAGTCAGCAGAGAGTTTCGAAGGACACCTTTGATGTAGCTTGTTCCTCGAACGCGCAGATGTGCACGGGGGAAAAGTACCAAGAGTCCCGAGACTCTACTTGGACATGATGAAGTGATGAAGGGTGTGAATTGTGTACCCGGCATTTGGGATTAATGGGTTGGTGTGACGACAGAGGAAAACTGTTATCCATGATGAAAACACAGCGTCTGTATTGCGTTAGCCTGAGGTGGTAACAACAAACGAGCATCGACCGCTGACCAAATTCGCAACGCGGGATTTTATCGATTTGTTGTCTGAAACCCTGGGGGGCGTTGTCCCGTATCGGTAGGAGAGCCCTTGGGCATTGTATCCATGCCGTTCTTGGGGGTCCCTCCGGGTGTGAAAAGGTGATGAAAGCCCTGACGCGGGGATACGCAAAGCCTGGGAAGCGGGTGCGGACGTGTCCGAGTAAAGCATGGCATTCCAGGTAATGAACCAGAGTACTCTTAAGCACATTGGTGAACCGACGAAGAAGAGGGATCGACGAAACAACTCAGTAGGGGGTGGGAGCATGGCGTGGTCATCACGAGACTGTCGTGAATGTGGACATAATCCCACACTACACCATATGATCCCCTCATGGAGGAAGGATGGGCCAAGGGGACAAGATGGGATGAGGATTCCCAAGAGATGGGGCTGGACCTGAAGCCTAGACATTCAGGTGATCCTACGTATCCCATTAGGATGGGAATCAAGCCACACGTAGTTCTTGAAATGCAGTTTAACGTCATACTGGACGAAGAGGGGAGTAATATACCCCTAAACAAGGGAGGTGTATGGAATGGTAAAGAAGTCGTCATGAATAAAGACGTAGTCCTACATCACACCATACGATCCTATAAGATAGGTCATTGGACGCGGCCCGGAAAGGCCAAGGGGCCTGGGGATGAGCCTCGGTCAGGAAGGCCTGATTGGTTTATAGTTTAACATCTTACATGAGGACGGGGGGCCAGGGGCCCAAGGAGGCCAAGGGGCCTGAGGATGAGCCTCGTAAAGGGAGGGCGTACGGCATGGTACATGATCCTGACGGGAATGAGGACGCAGTCCAACATCACACCGTACACCCTTATGAGGAATCCTGGGCCGTGGCCCGGAGAAAAGGGGAAGTTATCAGTCAGAAAGGTCTGACTGGTTTGTAGTTTAACGTCTTACATGAGGACGGGGGGCCAGGGGCCCAAGGAGGCCAAGGGGAATGAGGCTGAGCCTCGTAAAGGGAGGGCGTACGGCATGGTACATGATCCCGACGTGAATGAGGACGCAGTCCTACATCACACCGTACACCCTTATGAGGAATCCTGGGTCGTGGCCCGAATCGCTAGCACCACCTGGGGGAAGTTTGTCACCTTGGGACAGAATCCCAGTCAAGGAGTGGGTGAAGCTCAGTTGCGTTCATCCACGAAAGGGGAAAACACCTCCAGGGGGAATGTGCAGCCGGGTCGAGGCTTGCTCGACGTGGGTCGAGGCAAAAGTGTGCACCCTGCCATGTCTTGACCCGAGGAGAAGATTTTGGCTCTTGGGCTGGGCCAACGGACTAAATGTCTGGGCGTTCCTACGTATCTCATAAGGATGAGAATCAAGCCATACGTAGTTCTTGAAGGCCATGCAGTTTAGCGTCATGCGGTGAGGACGTGGGAGGGTAGAAGAACGGGAGTGGGCGCATGGTGCGACCTTTACAATCTTTGCGTGAGTGGGGTTGCATGAGCAGGGCCAAGAAAGCCTACTCCCTGCTACACAAAGATCCTCCAAGGAGACTATCACCAGGGGGAATAGAGGAAGAGAAAAGCTTGAGGTTGGGCTCAAGACGAGGCGTCCGAGCGTTCCTACGTATCCCATAAATATGGGAATCAAGCCGTACATAGTTCTTGACATGCAGTTTAACGTCATGCGGGATGAGGGGCATCTCATTCGGGGATGTGTACGGTATGGTACATGATCCCAACATGAGGACGTAGTCCTACACCGTACCGCACGATCCCGTAAGAGGGTAAGTCGGAGAGAAACGACGGGGCCTGGGGCCAGACCGCGGTAGAGACGGGGCCAGGGGCCCAAGGAGTCCGAGGGGCCTGAGGTTGAACCTCGGTCAGGAAGACCTGACTGGCTTGCAGTTTAACGTCTTGCAGTGAGGACGGAGAGGCATTTTAAGGTCATGTGGGACCAATTCGCAGTTTAGGGTCGTGTAGGACCCTCTCGCAGTTTAGGGTCGTGCAGGACCATTTTTTTTTGCCCTAGGCAAAGTATCGCTTAAGGAATTTGGCATTGGTGGGAGGAGTTACACGCTCTCCATCTGTGGTCACCAAGGAGTAATCTCCTTTAGGGTAAACCTTATGGATGATATAATGTCCTTCCCATTTGGTTTCTAACTTGGGTGGTTTCCTACCGGGAATCATTGGCGCTCAAAGGGCCAAAACCAGGTCACCCTGCAGAAAATAGCGGAGACGAACCTTCTTGTCAAAGCCTCTCGCTATCTTGTCCTGATGCCTTTCCAGATTGTGCAGGGCACGGATCCGGTTCTCGTCCAGTGCCTCTAATTCAGCTAGACGGATCTCGGCTACCTCATTTGATGTCTGGTGATCATAAACTGCAGTGCGTAGCGATGGCAGGTGGATCTCAATGGGTAGGAAGGCCTCAGCTCCATACACCAGGGAATATGGGGTCACCTGGGTAGAGTTGCGAGTCGTCGTCCGGTAAGTCCAGAGGGCGTTGGGGAGCTTGTTTGGCCAACTCTTCTTGTTCTAACCAACCATCTTCTTCAGAATGTTAGAGAGGGTCTTGTTGAATGCCTCGATCTGCCCATTCGCCTGCGCGTGGTAGCGGGAGGTATGGTTCGACCGGATGTCGTACTTAGCATACAATTTCTTCAATTCAGCTGCCCGAATGTTGGTGCCGTTATCGGTGAGGACAGCGTGAGGGACTCCAAACCGGTGGATAATGTTGGAGCTCACAAATTCAACGATGGAACAGGCCTTGACCTCTTTGAGCAGAACTGCTTCTGCCCACTTGGAGAAGAAATCTGTAGGAGTCAGGATGAACCTACACTGGCGGGCTGTTGCCGGCAGATACGATCCCACTACATCAAGTCCACATACCGCAAATGGCCAAGAGTACTTGGTGGGGTGGAGGGGTTCTGGCGGCCGATGCAAGAAGTTGGCGTGTACTTGGAACGTGTGGCATCTTTTGGCGTATCCAATACAACCGTGGATCATTGATGGCCAGAAGTACCCTAACCTCCGGATTTGCTGGGACAGCTTCGGCCCAGCTTGATGGGCGCCACAAGAACCGGCGTGAACCTCTTGCATAACTTGAGGTATCTCTACTCCTTGGATGCAACGGAGGAGGACACCATAGAAACTCCGTTTATAGAGGGCCTGCTCAAGACTGGGGCCACTCTGGAGGGTAAATTGCAGTGCGCGGCGTCGGATTCGCTCGCCTTCGGCCCGGTCGTCCGGGAGCTGACCACTTTGGAGATACTCGACAAAAGGTGCTCTCCAGTCGGGGGTGGTTTCAACCACTGCGTCTGACGAACCCGGGACTCCCGATATGGAGGGTCCGGCGGTGAGATGACATACCCGCATGCTATCACGGTCCTCTTGGGTGACAGGAGCAATGACTCTCCGGTGGGCCACGTGTATGACCAAATCATCTTGCTCGGGTTCTGCGAGAGACGCGGCTAAGCCATCCAGGGTTTCCGCTTGTCCGTTCTGCGATCTTGGGACATGGGTAACCTCTGGCCGAGAAGAGAACTGGGCCATTAGGAGGAGGGTGTACTCCAGTAACGGTGCAAGCTATGGCTTCCTGACGACGTAGTCGCCATTAACCTGTTTGATCACCAGCTCGGAATCTCCCTTCACATGTAGATGGGGAACATGGATCTCAAGGGCCAACTCGAGGCCGGTAATGAGAGCCTGGTACTCTGCCTCGTTTTTTGTACAACCTTCTGACAGTAGGAACGAGTACAGCAGGACGGCTTGCGCCGGGGTAATGAAAAAAATGCCCAGACCCACTCTGTTGAGCTTGGGGTCGTTGAGCCTTCTACCGGTGGGGCTCCGGGAGGCACCGTCGAAATGCATTTGCCAACATGGGGCAGCATGATCGACTGAGAGGATCGTCTCGTCGGGAAAATCCAGGTCCAGGAATTGATCCGTGGAGGTTGGATGGGCAGCTAAAAAGTCTGCCAACACTTGTCCCTTAACGGCCTTCTAAGGCACGAACCTGATATCAAATTGCTGGAGAATCACCGCCCATCGTGCTAGTCGGCCAGTCAGCATGGGGCGGTTCAGGATGTACTTCAGCGGATCTACCCAAGAGATCAATTGTACCTCGTGGTGTTGCAGGTAGTGCCGCAACTTCTGCACAGCGAAGACGAGCGCAAGGCAGCTCTTTTCGATAGGGGATTATCTGACCTCCGTATCGAGAAGCATGCGGCTGAGATAGTAGAGACTGTTCTCAGTACCCTCGTTATTCTTCTGGGCGAGTAGCGCACTGAGGGATCTCTCCAGGGCGGTCACATAAAGGACCAGCGGCTTCCCGGAGACGGGTGGCATCAAGACCGGAGGTTGGAGCAGATACTGGTTGATTTCCTCGAAGGCGGCCCGACACTCCTCATCCCATTCGTAGGCAGCGTCTTTCTTCATGAGCCGGGAAAAGGGCTTACACATGCCATCCAAATTCGCAATGAATCGGCATATATAGGCTAAGTGGCCTTGCATGCCTCGAAGCTCCTGAAAGTTGTTCGAGGGAGGCATTTGGCTGATGGCCTTGATCTTCTCTGGGTCGATCTCGATACCTCGGTATCTGACAACGAAGCCCAGAAACTTCCCGGAGGTGACTCCGAAGGCACACTTCAGCGGGTTTATCTTCAGGTGACGGGAACGGAGGAAACCGAACACTTTCTCAAGGTCTTTGAGATGGTCCTGGAGCTGGCGTGATTTGACTACAAGGTCATCCACGTAGCATTCCACCAATGTCCCGAGGATCGGTTTGAATATGCGATGCATGTCCCTTTGATAAGTGGCACCTGCATTTTTCAAACCGAATGGAATTACCCGGTAGCAAAAGGTACCCTGGGGAGCCCTGAAGGCAGTGGACTCCTCGTCTTCGGGGGCCATCCGGATCTGGTTATACCCGGAATACCCATCCATGAAAGAGAGGGCTTGGAACCCGGCCTTGGCGTCAATCAACAGCTCCGTCACTGGGAGTGGGAAGTCATCCTTTGGGCAGTGGCGATTCAGATCGCGGAAGTCGATGCAGACTCTGATCTGCCCATTCTTCTTCCTGACCGGCACAATGTTGGCGATCCATTTGGGGTACTAGACCTCCTTAATGAAGTTATCTTTGATAAGCTTGTCAACTTCGGCCTCAACCATAGCACCATGAGAAGGGTGCATTTTCCTGGGAGGCTTCTTGAACCCATGATGTATTGCTGGGAGGCCCAGACGGTGGACGGCCACTTGGGGATCCAGCCCTGGCATCTCATCGTAACTCCAGGAAAACACATCGCAGTGCTGTTTGAGGAAGTCTACATACTGCTGCCGCTCCTCGAGGGACATGGCCGCACTATTCAATGTGGGTCTTGGATCTGCCTCTCTACTGAGGTTCACCTGTACCAGTTCATCAACCGTGGTAGAGATGCATTCTTCAAAGGCTGGGGGAGCATCCTCCAAGTCTTCCTCCCCAGCCATGGGGGGACTTCTTGCGACAGAAGATGCTTCTGGGCTCTCAAGACCCGAGGGGCAACTGGTGCCGGCTTGGCCAGCAGCGGTCATCAAATCAGGAGGCTCACTTGTCGTTGAGACCATAGCAATGAATGCATTTGATCTGATCCCATCTGGAATTCGGCCTAAGGGGCCACGCTTGATGATATCAAAGCAGTGGTGACGTGTTGGCCTGAGTCGGTTAATTCCAGCCCGACGGAATAGACACGTATGGCGCACCGCCGTTGTCATCAGCTTGACGTCCCGGTAACGTACAGGGGTAGGAGGTTCCGGGATGACCCGAGCCTCGTTGATGTAGGAGTACGAGGTGATTTTCCGTCCCCGCTTGGACACGGGAACATGCCTTCCCTGCGTACCCTAAACAACAAAACATTGTCCCATGTCGGGGGTCGTGGCCTCCAACCGGTGGATCGGGAGGATGTAGGCATCGTCCATGCTTGCCCAGGGATCACTTGCGATCGGGGCGGGCTTATCCTCGCTTACCAGGATTTTCTTGTCCTTGCATTTGTAATAACCCGCATCCAGATAGCGGTCCTCACAAGAAGCGAAAGGGGACGCGTCTCCTTGGAGCACGCCTACTCGACCGTTGAGCGAGTACTTAAGGCACTTGTGATATGACGAGGTGACCACTGCATGCAGATGGAGCCATGGCCTACCCATCAATGCGTTGTAGGCGGTGTCCTATGAAACAACCATGAACTCGGTGCTGGCAATTAAGCCACCGAACTGGGTCTTCAGGTGGATCTTGCCGACTGGGGTTTGCTCTGTCCTGTCGTACCCCTGGATCCTGAGGTCAGAGGGAGTCAAATAACCTTCGGACAGACCCAGCTTTCGCAGCGTCCGGGTCGGAATTAGGTTGATTCCAGAACCCGTGTCAACGCGACATCGGCGGACTTCCACACCGTTGAAGTGTCCAGTGATATACAGTGGGCGAATGTGCCCCTGTATAGGGGGGTCTTCATCTTCACCGGAGAACGAGATAACCGCCTGACATTCGGCATTTTCAATCATCTCGGTATGGAAGGCTTCCGAAGCTGCCACATCCGTCTCGAACTGGAGGGGGCTCCTTAGGGCCTCGACAAGTGCCTCGCGCATTTCAGATGACAGGCGAAGGGCCTCAAGGATGGAAAGCCTCGCCGGGATGCCGGCCAGATGCTTCAGGACATCGTACTTTCGTGCCAAACGCGAACCTCTGCTTACAGGAGGTCGTTCGGCATTTGGATGCACAGCGGGTCCAGCTGGCTGAACCGGCGAGTAACTAGTACTGGGTACATCTTGCTGCCTACCAGTAGAAGCTTGAAGAGTAGTCGCCGGGCTAGGATCGGACATCAGAGGCTGGCCTGTCGCCGGGCAAGACTGGCTGTGATACGAACGAGGCGGCTCCCCCCGATCCAGCAGCACGAACGGCGGTGGAGGTAGAGCCAAGGGTGTTGGATGGGTCTGCGCGTGCTGAGATCTGCGCTGAGCCTGCTGCCTGGTCTCGGTAGCGTGCACGGCTTGGTCACAAGTGCCCGCTGACGTACCTCGATGACCGGCGCAATTGCGATTCCGCCGACGCTGACGTCGGCTGGAAACGTTGGGGAGGTCTGCCTGGGGTTCCCCCTCGTCGGTGGTCATATAGGGCATTACCAGCTCCACGGTGTTAACCGAAGCGTACCCTTGACTGTCGCTCGAAGAGTCATCCACCGCTGGGCGGATTCTGGGAGGAATGCCCATTTCGGGAGGCATAAAGTTGCCGAGAGTGCGGGATGACGACGGCACTGGCGGTGCACGTTGCTTCTTCTTACGTCGCCGCTGCTTTCCCTTTTGTGCACAGGCCAACTGTGAAGACGATGATGAGGCACCGGCTACTTCTTCTGAAGGTTCCGACTGCTTCAGGCATTCCCAGATGATACCCTGGGCACGGACGACGGTTTTTCGAGCCATCTAGTTGTCATATTTCTGGGACCCGCGGCTAGGGACCTGCTGCCACTCACCTTCGTTGTCGCTGCCGATTTCCGATCCCGCAAAGACGCCTTCCACTTACGCTGGCGCTGGGCCCAACTTGACTATGTTGTTGTTGACCTGGTCCTGAAGCCAGTCTTTAAACAGATAGCATCGCTTGAGGGTGTGCCCCAGGATGCGATGATAAGGGCAGTAGTTGGGGTGATCGGTGAGATGCGCCTCTGCCGGCCTCCTGCACTCAGGAAGACGCACAATCCCTTGCTCTAGAGCACTTTGGAAGTACCCAGGGAGCTGATTTTTGTTGAATGAATAGGTATGGTACTTTCTTTCCGGGTAAGGAGCCCTGGGGGCCTGGTCCTGTCGAGGTACCGGAGGGGCCTGCCGAGGAGGCGGCGCCTGGTTGTCTCGCCTAGGTGGCGGTGCCGCATTGCACGGGGGAACCTGTCGGTTCTGAGGCGGTCGCTGCTGGGCAGGAGCCTGCGCTTGAGGTGGAGGACCTCTGCGGGGTTGCGGGGGTGGTGCCGCCGGTAGCAATTCCAGCTTCCTCGGGGCTTCTATTTGAGCCACCGCGGCGGGTTCAGCCCTGGCGGCCCTCCTGGCTGGGATCATAGGGGGCAGCAAACATGCCTGACTAGCCTGTTGCTGGGCCTCCTCGAGGCGCTGGGCCTTATCCGAGAAATCTCGGAACCCTCCAGGGTAGTTCTGGGTAATCAAGGAGGGTACCAGCTCTGTCTTGACGTTCCCCACACACATCGTCAGTAATTTCTCATGAGTCAGTGGCATATCGAGGGAATACGTAAGTCCTTTCCACCGGGCGATGAAGTCTGCAACCCGCTCATCAGGCCTCTGTTTATACATGAAGAGGTCTGCAATGCTGGTCTTTCGCGTGGTGGAGCTGAACTGGTATAAGAACTGCCGGCGAAGATCCTCCCAACCGGTCACCGATCCGATAGGGAGCTGGCTGTTCCAGACGAATGCCGGACCTTCCAATGTCTGTACGAAGCATCGGAGCTTGGAGGCTTCTTGCTGAGCCGAGTCCCCAGCATGGGGCCACACATAGAAGAGAAATGAGCCAAGTGCTGGGGTGGGTCCCCTGTCCCGTTAAAAGGCGAGAAAGTGGGGTTCCCAAAACCCGGAGGCGCGGGCATATTATCCACCCACGCGGGATAAGGCTTGCCATCCGGTGGGACCGCCACCTGTCGTGTTTCCAACGCCTCGAAGCGGGCTGTGAGTGCCGCAATAAGGTCCTCCGGGTGGGAGTCCCTGTCTTGACGGGGATCCCTAACCACAAGCGCATTGCCAGGTTCTTCAACACGGTAGACGGCTTTAGCCGCTCGCGGGTCAACTGGCTGGACGACCTGCTGGGCGACTGGGGGAACCTGGGTTGGATTCTTCAAATTGCACCGTCGCTCAGGGGGGTTTGGCGAGACGTATCGCGCCCTCCTGCCGTATGTTCCGGCTTCCGCCCTGTCCGCGGTAGTAGCATGATCAGGGTTGCCCGGAGGCATCTCACCGGGGGGAAATTGTTCCTGCCCCTGCTGCCCCGGCCTGGGATTACCATAGTCGGGTCGCCGCTCTGCGGCACGCTCAGCTAATAGTTCTTCAACCAGCCTCTTCTGCTCAGCAAGCTGCTGGCGCAACGTGGCCTTCTCAGGATCCTCGTCTGTTTCCTGCACAGAGGCGGACGGGTCGGAGTGCTTGACGGTTCCGACGTGCTATTTACCTTTGCCGGTGTTTCGACTGAGTACCAGCGACTCGGTGGGTAAGGGCAGGCCTAGCAGGTTCCTCTACTGATGGGTGACTCTCCCTGATGGGTCGAGTAGTGGCGGTGCACCCTCTAGGGGGAAGTCTCCATCAAGGAGTTCTAGTTCGTCTTCCCTGTCCACAATGTCGGCCATGTGGACCACGATTCCTCTCGAGGGCATGTCCTCGATGTCGCATAGCGAATCGGGTTGTCGTCGAATAGGATCGAACAGAAGGGCAGTATAGTGTTCCCAGCCACGGACTTGCACATGGGGGGTGGCTTCCCTGACGATCTTGTGGAGTGCCTTGAAACTCTGAACGCATTTTCGTTGGAGGGCACTCTGGTGACCGGGCGACTCGGGGTGCTGGGCCACAAGGAGCGCCGCTACATCAACCAGGCGGCACTGTTTTCCAATCTCCTCGAAGTGCTCTCGACTCCTGGAGTACACCACCCGTTCACAGCGGAGGCGGAAGTGCGTCGCCCACAGGGTTCGACAAAAGCATCCAACTTCTTCAGGGGTAAGCGACTCGGGTACGCGGAAATTCAGCACCGTCGTGGGCCAGAACTTCTCTGGGAAGTAGTCCGCTGCAAGAATACTCCAGAAGCTCCTTGGTTCGTCCTCGGGGTTCGGCCCTACATTACCCCACTCGTCAACCGGGGGTGGCTGAGGGACCGGTAGCGGTACCGAGGCAGACCTCTGGGATAACAAACTCGGCGGTGGAGAATACGGCGAGCGAGCAGACTGGCCACCGAATTCTGGGCCTTCCTCTGAAGAGCGAGGTGACCTGACCACAATGTCACGATAGGACGGGCTAACAGGCACTTCTTCGGGTACGGGAATCGCCGTTACCGGTGTCCGGTCATGTCGTGGCTCTACCACCGTTGACCCCCAAAACAGCTCCTTGTGATCCCGAGTAGAGGTAGAGGGCGCTTCGGGTGACGATGGCGGTGACTGCGCAGTCGAAATCTGCAGAATTCCCAGGATTTCTTCCTCCTGGATGTACCTGCGGAGAGAGACGGGAATCCGGTGGACCTCAAATTCTGGGAGAACGAGGCTGACGCGTCTGGTTCCTGCCCCAGTCCTTGATACGGAGGAGCTGGGAGAAGGTTCCATCGCTGAATCGCATTCCGCTTCCGAATCGGAGAAGCGGGCAGGTTTGATCTCCGCCTGGGCCTTCCCAGGGTTCTTCTTGTGGCGGCGACGACCCGCTCTTCTGCCCCTGGGTGGCTCTTCGGGACAGGGTTGGCCCCTATCAGGCATCCTTGGGGCGGCGCTGGCGCCGTGGCAGAGAGGGCCCCCACTCGAGACAGCTGGGGTGCGAGGGGCACCAGGGAAAATGTCGAAGGGTCCATGGGGAGGTCCTCCATGAATAGTACCCATGTGGGCGGGGCCTCTGTTGGAACTGGCAGGAGCATGGGGAAGACCTCCATGGTCGATGCGAGTGGAGCGAGGCTGACCTACACTCCTTGAGTTTCTAGGGCGAGGAGGACCTTCGCCGGTTGCAGAGAGGACGTAGGGAGGGCCCCCACGTTGGAGAAGGACCGGATGGACGGTTCCGTCAGAAGGATGGACCCCATACCCTGTACAGCTGGCGCGAGAAATGTTTTCGTGCTGAGCATCACTGCCCCGGGGCAGGTCTTCCTACAGGATGGGGGCAGCACGAGGCATGCCTCCATGACGAACCTCGGAGCAGGGAAGGCCCACGCTCTGTGGAGTAGTGGTACGGGGAGGACCTCCGTACGGGGTGGCATCACCGCGGGTTAGCTCGCGGAGATCACTACTTGGGCCTGCAACCCGGAGAGTCAACCCAGCCTGCCCGTGGGGCGGTTAGGGTCTCGATCCTGGTTGGTTGAAGGGGTGCCCCTACTCAATGTACGCGGGGGCTTCATAATGAACGTCGGCGGTGGCTCGGGCCACTATATCTGTCGACGTGGACGCGGCTAGGCGAGCGTCCTCAGCCCGGGCCCGGCGCTGACGTCGGGTCAGGCGGGCCGATGCAGGTGGTGCAGGGACGTAGTCTGCCTGCTCTTCCTGCGGGGCCGGACGACGGCGCTGACGTGGCCGGACGGGAGCTCTCGCCTGGGGGCCCTGGGTCGGGGACCTGAGCGGACTGAGCCGGACAGCGCCTGCCTCTTCAGCGTAAGGCGAAGAGTCGTCCAGGCGTTCCGGAGATAGGCTCCCGAAACGATTGAATGTCTGGATGGGGAGCAGGGGCTCCCTGCGCGGCCTGTTAGGGCGGCGTTGACGGCGGGGCCTGGAGGCCTCCAGGTCCAAGCGGGCCATATTCCTGGTCGGGATGACCCCTTCATCCTCGTACCTGCGCACGAGGCTGTTGATCACCCTTCGTTGGATGACCTCTGATGGGGAAAGGGGACGTGGACGTCCCGTATTCCGTGATGTGGCAGCCTTCGTGGCGGTGGTGGCGCCATGTGGAGTGGCCATCGTGGTGTTGCCCCTGCCCCTGCGCGGGCGAGGAGCGAATGGTGACCGCATCTCTGAAATGGCAACCTGGTTCCTGGCAAGCGTAGGGATCAACTCATCAGTACTGAGAGGAAAAGGATTGACAGCCAGTGCCCCAGCGTTCTTCCATCCTCCATGTCTGTGAGAAGGATCCACGCCAACACGCTACAGAGCGGAGTGCCCCACGCTCTACTACCCCGACTTCCGGTGAGTTCCACGACAGACCCGCTACTTTCTTGGCGGGACCAGGAACCGGATATCTGGATCCGATGACACGTCAATCTACTGGTGTCTCGAACGCTACTAATCTCCATGCTGAGGAGAAGAGATTCACGTCGGGTTCACCATTTCTGTTTCCGACGCTTTCGCCGGGGCGCGCGCGCATCCGTCCGTTAGGGGGGGACGCACAGATTTGTTGCCCCGCATTCCCGCTTTCCAAAGGCGGGCGGCATTCGTTCCTTGTTCAGGTACGTCTGCTCCTTGATCGAAACGGGATGATGGGATGTCGGTTCTTCCTTCCGTGGATTCCTCCTCAGAACTCGTCACCTAGTCCGGGTCTCCCTTATAGATTTAATACGTAGTTCGTGAAACTCTTCCCAGTGCCATGTTTCCATGGACGCCGGTTAATTACACTGCTTCTGTCGGGACATTCCAAAGGGTCCAGTCAGGGCAGCAACCTTCGGTCAGGGGAGTAGTCACGTTGAGGCATCAGTAGCGTGTCTGGATGCTGGGGTACCTGGCATGTCTGTCTGTTATCCTTGACCACAAGGCTTCTCGAGGGCGTGGAAGCCCGAGGCATCCCACATCGAGCGCGAGTAATTACATGTCATAGACACGTATCTGAGGTTTTCCTCAGCTTCTCGTGTTCAACACAGGGTATGCAGCGAGTTTAACGTCTAGCGGAGACGGATGAGAGTGAAATGGGACCATCGCAAGGGGGCGACAGTGAAGTTGGGCTTGAGCCTTGAAGAGGCTTCCTACGTACCATGCCTTGACATGGATCAAAGACCTCATAGTTCAAATGGTTGGGTCGCAATGGCTTACCACTGGACCAGAGTGTAGTTTAATGTCATGATGGACGTAGGTATAACACGACGTGAATTGGGTGATGGGTGGGCTTGAACCTCGTGGAGGCTTCCTACGTACCATGCCTTGACATGGATCAAAGACCTCGTAGTTCAAAAGGGGTTTTGTCAGTGAACCGACGTGGAAGTGGACCTTGGTCTAATGGGTGGTGGGCTTGAACCTCATAAAGGCTTCCTACGTACCATGCCTTGACATGGATCAAAGACCTCATAGTTCGGAGAATACAGTTTAACGTCATGCGGGACGAATATGGGACCCGACGTGAAGAAATGACGGGTGGGTGTGTCGGTGAACCGACGTGAAAGTAGACCTTGGTCCACTATTGGTGGGCTTGAACCTCGTGGAGGCTTCCTACGTACCGTGCCTTGACATGGATCAAAGACCCCGTAGTTCGTTAGTATGGATGGGTCGCAATGGCTTACCACTGGACCGGAGTGCAGTTTAACGTCGTGCTGGACGGGGGTGAGACCCGACGTGAAATGACGGGTGGTCTTGAACCTCGTGGAGGCTTCCTACGTACCATGCATTGACATGGATCAAAGTCCTCGTAGTTCACTTGGGTTTCGCCGGTAAACCGACGTGAAAGTAGACCTTGGTCCACTATTGGTGGGCTTGAACCTCGTGGAGGCTTCCTACGTACCATGCCTTGACATGGATCAAAGACCTCGTAGTTCAAATGGTGGGTCGCAATGGCTTACCACTGGACCGGAATGGGACCCGACGTGAATGAGCGACGGGTGGGATTGAACCTCGTGGAGGCGTCCTACGTACCATGCCTTGACATGGATCAAAGACCTCGTAGTTCAAATGGTATTGTCAGGGTCGATGCTCACTCTAAGCCCACGTGAGTCATGCTCGGTGTGATAAACAAGAGGTTGCACGGACCTGACGATCACCTCGCGAAGGGTGCGTCTGTGAGAAGCGAAGAGGGACTTACGCGTTGGGCGGCCCATGGTGTTGGGACTTACTCCAGGATGGAGGCCCATGGCGCGACAAAGCGCGGGAAAGATGGACCTTGGTCCGACGATGGGAGGTGCCTCGTTCCCTGTCACGTCCTCCACTGACCTTGGTAGTGGGTATGTACCGAGATGCACGGGTGCAATAATCCGTACCAAAGGTTAGGGGCTTACGCTCTGAGGCGACCCTTCCCCTGCGAACATACACCACTCCGACAAGGAGGATCTCATTCCATGTGCGGAAGAGTTCCATTCCCGTGGAGACGAGTGGTGTAATGAATGTTCGAGCTGGGGGGACCCTTCGTGAGGGAGACGAGGTTGGGTCACAGTTTAACGTCATGTGTTGAGGACATGGTGCTTGGCAGTTTAACGTCCTGCAGCTCGGACGAGGTGGGATCACTCCACACCCATAGGTCTTACATAACCGGTACCCTCTGGTCCTTGGGGAATGGAAGGTGCCGGTAAGGCCATGGTAAAGGGGGGTCGAGGGATGAACCATCGAGGGGTCCACGTTAGAATGGCTATGAGAAGAAGCAATAGCCGTTAGCGTGCCTATGCGAAGAAGCATTAGGCGAAGCAACGATATGGGAGGTGTTGTCCATGGGACTTTTAAATCACATCGTGCAAACCTGGAGGGTCGCACGGAAAGAGGAATCGCTAAGCAGAGGAGTGTGCTTTGCGAAGTGGGGTGCCTTGGCCTTAGCATGGGGCATAGGTGGGAGTGGGAGGTGCTTCGCGAAGTGGAACAGTGTTCGCGGAGCACTGCCTCGTGAAGGAGTGGTCCGCGAAGCAGGGTCCTGCCAAGCAATGTGCTTCGCGAAGTGGAGCGATCCTGCCTTAGCATAGGGATTACTCGTATGGGTTGGGTGTTTCGCGAAGCACAAGTGCTCCGCGGCTGCCCGGGTTCCCTTGGGAATCCCCTTCCTTCACGAACGCCCTTGAGCTTCGCGAAGGGCATCCCACTCGGAAGAGGGGCACAAAATGAAACAAATCAGAGTCGTCTCGCGAAGTAGAAATACCACGCGGAGCTCATGATTCCCGGGGCAAAGTGTGCTTCGCGATTCGGGAGAGGAGAAGCTGAAAGGTCGGATTGTCCGTCTTCGGGACTCAGGGGGAGTCGGGTATTTATAGGGAAGGGGCGCCGCGAAGCAGGGCTCGCACGCCGCCTTTGGGGCTTCGCGGCGGCTTGCGAGCGTCAAACGGGTTCGCGGAGGATTACCGCCTCTGGTGCTTCGCGGCGGCTCGCGAACGTCAAACCGGTTCGCGGAGGATTACCGCCTCTGGAGCTTCGCGGGGCCGCCAAGGTGGGGACGCTTCGCGGCGGGGCTTCGCGGCTGTGCTTCGTGGCTGTGCTTCGCGGCTGTGCTTCGCGAGGCAACACGCCGGCTGTCTTTTTCGTTCCTTCCTTTCGGGCCACATTTTTGGCGCCAACACAATCACTCAATATTAACCTCCACCCCACTACCAGCAACTGGATTCCTCACACTCGGTGCATTCATGTTTTATAGTATCTTCCTCTCATGGTATTGGTTGGAAATAGACCTTTACTAAGCTCCCCAAATAAGTAACCCAACGTATATCCATGTCGCACGGGTTCCAACGTGATAGATGGTGCGTTAATCAGACGCCTGGTCGTTGTGTTATAAGAGTTTTTGTTTCGGGGGCCTAGTAGGATTCAGTTTCGATGCAACCCAGCCATACTCCAATTAACCCCAAAAATCAAGATGAGTACAAAAAAAGGACCTCCTCGGTACAAGGTTCCCATCAATTTAGGTTGCTTATCAAATGGATGTCTAGTTCTCAATATATGAACCTTTATGTGTTCTTCGGCCCAATGGGGCCTAGGTCTGGTCCAACCCGGTCAGATAGACCCCAACCCAACCCTTCTGGGGCTGGGCCGTAGTGGGAATGGCCCAACCCATAGGGGGCTGCCCACAAAGTTGGCCTGCAATGGTGTCCCATCCCACAAAGGGAGGCTCGACCCAAAAAAGCGGTGGTCCGTAAAGTATGCCCTGTAAGGGGGTGGTCCAACCCGCGTTGGGTGTAGCCAGCAAGGGGGCTTCCAGACCGTGTAGGGCACGGCCCGCAAGGGTGCGTCCCAACCACTTTCTGCCCGTGCTGGCAGTGGGGGGAGGGGGGCGGTGACCCTCAGTCTTCCGAAAATCCATAGGTTATATAGGTCATTCAGTTTATGAAGTGGTGGCACCACATGGGCATCACCCGATTATTGTAGAACCCACCAGAGACTTGGGTTCAACCACCACTGTAGCTTCGACTGTGGCTTCTTCTCGCCAGCAGCAGGCTGGTCGCACTGCCTCTCCTTCTGCTACCTACCAAAGTGTATTCCACCTCCAATAATATTTCCGGCTGATGATCATTGACCCCCTGGTCACTGGTGGTGCGTGATGGCATGCCACACCTCCTCCACAGACAGTCAGTGTCTTCAGTTCTGATGACCATCGCAGATTTCTACCACGGCCACCTCTGGCGGCCTGGGTAAGTTCTTGCCTTCTATGTAGTCGGTTAGTGTCATCATGGTGGTGGTATTCCACTGAGAACGCAAGGCTGTTCCCATGTAGAGAAGGGTCTAGGCTGGATTCATTAGTCATGTTCCCTCCGCATTAGTTCATAACACGAGGGAGGATAAATTGTTCAAATATTCACTGAAATAAATGAGAATACAAACCCCTACTAGAGGTTTTTTAAGATCCTCTATTCTTGTGGAAAGCAGTAGTCACCTTTTTTTTACAATAGGCTTCCAACAATTTTTCTTTCACGTCATCCTTTAGTTCTAGGTTTGGTGTCTCTCGTCCCCCCTCATAGGAACTGACTCCATCCTCCAAGGGTTTGCATCTTTGTTCTCCTTCAGCACTTTGTTTCATGGTGAAGCGATTTCGATACCCCTCCCCAAGCTCCATATAAAAAGGAGGGGGGAGGGTAGGTAACAACATGAGGATTTAATGGGGGATCATTAATTTGGGTGCTTCCCAAATCTCCAATGATACTTTTACATAGGAATGATAGGTCAATCCATTTAATGGGCTGACTCATCGTGGGGCCCATAATATATTATTCCATTGGAGGATATGAATGAAAATAAAATAATAATTTTATTTTGTTTTATTTCTTTTAAAAAATAACAAATTTGATCTTTTTCTCTAGACCTTTGGTGGTCAATAAAATGTCTCCCTTAAGATAATCCTAGCACTATAGATTCAATGGTGCCCTTAGATTTTTAATTCGAGCACCAGTTAAAATGTTTTAAAATGATTCTCACGCATTTACTGAACATACCTTAAAAAAGGTAAAAAATTCATTACGAGCACTTTGAGGATCGGAATAATGCGTAGTCAATTTTCGCAAACTCATAATAATTCCACATGATTTAAAAAAATTACCTCGAAAATCCAGGTCTTCACATTCACCCAACCTTAGGACTCTTCATCCCAAAAATCCACAACACAGTCTAAAGAATAAAATGGGGGTACTGAGCACGAATCTGAGCCTAACACTCCCATATGATCTCTGGAAAGTTCTCATGCTGCCAGCGAATGCGATCCAATTTTATCGATCACACACGAATGACTCGCTCATGTCAATCTCCAATCTATACTAGAACCTCCGTAAATGCCACCTCATCATCAATGTATAGATCTTCGTGGTTGATGATGTGAGATGGGTCATGCACGTATCAGCTCAGCTGGGATATGTGGAAGACGTCATGCATCCTCTCCAACTGTGGTGGATGTGGAATGTAGTATGCCACATCACATATCTTCTGATGTATCCTAAATGGTCCAATGATCCTCGGCTATAACTTTCCACCTTGACCAAATATCTGTAATCCCAATAGAGAAGTGACTCGAAATAATACATATTCCCACTCCTGGAACACCAAAGGTCTACGTCTCCTATAATCATAAGACTTATTCCTACTTTTTATAGTCTTCATCCACTCCTATATGTCCAAAATATTCTTAGTGGTACCTCATACCAACTCTGGACCCATAAGTATTGACTCCCCTAGGTCTGTCCAGCAGAAATGAGATCTACATGGTCGACCGTATAGGGTTTCAAATGGTGTCATACCGATGGTGGAGTGATAATTTGTGTAGTATGAGAACTACACCAAAGGTAAGTGATCCTCCCAAACATGTCAAAAATCTATGATTCATGCATGAAGCATGTCCTCCAGCGTCCAAATAGGCCACATCATCTCAACATCCTACAGATGATGAAAGGCGGTGCTGAAACATAGCTGTGTCATGAACACCTCCTGCAACCCCTTCCACAACTAGGAAGTAAAACGTGTGTCACGGTCAGAGATGATCATCAATGGCACCCTATGTAGTCACACAATCTCTTGTACACATAAGCATATGAATCCCTCTAATGATCCATGCACTTGTATAGGTAGGATGTGGTCTCACTTTGTGAGTCGTTCAACGATCTCCCAGATAGAATCATGTCCCCCATAAGTATGTGGAAGACCTATCACAAAGTCTATGGAGATTCTATCCTACTTACACTATGTTACCTCTATTGGTTGTGCTAAACCTACTAGGACCTGATGCATGGCCTTCACTTGCCGGCAAGTGAGGGATTGAGAAACAATCCTTTTCAATGCTTTCTTCATCCTGGGCCACCAATGCCTCTTCCAGAGGTCCTGGTAAATCTTAGACACACCAGGATGTTCTGTCAGAGGGGAAGTATGGAACTCCCTTAACACCTCCTCCCATAGCGCCACTAGTACCATGGTACGTCCTCTGAAGAATATGATGTGCTCCCCAACATTATAAAATCCATTAGGTTCTTGTCCTAAGGATATCTGAGCACGTCAAGCCTTAAAATCAATCTTCCCATGCTATGCCTCCCTGACTCGTTGATGGGGTGGGGGAGTGACTAACATAGATTTGAGGTATGTTTCTCTATATCCATCCAAAAAAATATCTATAACAAGGATAGTTTCCATGTCTCCTCACTCAGAAAATGCATACCAGACCTCTAGCTGGGTGCATCTACTACCGTGTTCCCCATCCAAAGAGTATTGACTATCTCAATGCCATGGTACTAGAGGAACTCTATTCATCACCGCAGACCCAGATTTTGGTCCTTCTGAGAGAAGATATACCTGGGACTCCTTTAATCATAGTAGACTGTAAAATTGTCGCCCATCAAGTAATATCACCACACCGTCATGGAAGAGACAACTGCTGGTAACTCTTGGTCAAGGGAAGCATAGTTATTCTCATGGTGCCTTAAATATCACGAGACATAAGATATCACTACTAACTCCTGCATTAGAACACACCTAGGTCGAGTCCCTCATGCGTTATAGTAGACTACATACCCAATTCCCTCTCATGGTACACTCAATATGGGGGCACTCGTTAGTCTCTACCTCAGCTCTGGGAAATTCCAATGGAATCTCTCCGTCCATACTAAGTGTTTTCCATTCTTTATTAATGCTAAAAAGAGTGCCACAACTCTGTGAAAGGTAGGCACGAACGTATGGTAGTATCTAGCCAACCCCAGAAAACTCCGCACCTCGATCTCACATCGGGTGCCTCCCTTGAAAGAAGAGCCTCAATCATTTCTGGATCCAATGCATCTCTAACATCTGAGAAAACAATTCCTAGATAGTTGAACTATCGTATCCAGAACTGGCACATTGCAATCTTACCATAAAGATGGTGCTTCCAGAGTGTATATAGAACTATTTGGAGATGATTGGCAAGCTCCTCCTCTGTTGCTGAGTATATCATGATTTCATAGATGAACAACACCACAAAGAGATCAATGTTAAACCGAATGACCATGTTCATGAGTTCCATAGACACTTATAGGGAATTGGTAATGCCAAACAGCATTAAAAATAACTCCTATTGTCTATACCGACTTCTGAAGGTTATCTTATGCACATCCTCATCTCGTACCCTGAGCGGATGATAGCCTGATCTGAGGTCTATCTTCGAAAACCAATGATCTCCCTTCACCTGTTCAATACGATCATCATTCATCCGAAGTGGATGATTGTTCATTACACTCACTTGTTTCAGGCACTGATAACCCACAGAGAGACTTCAATCCCCATCATCCATTTTGGGGAAAAAATCTGGGCCATCGATAAAGAATCATTGGGCCTTATAAACACCTTTTTCTGTAAGTCCTCCAACTGTACCCACAACTCACAATGCTCTGTAGGAGCCATCCAATATACTGGTGTAGATATCAATGATGTATCATGGTACAGGTTGATGTTGAACTCTACCTCCTTGCATGTAGGTAATCATGGATCATCATCAGCATACAGGTCCACCACTACAGGATTGCTCGGACTCTCAACATCTACTAATCCAAGGGTAAGGCTATCCTACTGATGTGTAATCAGTTGCACCCTCTTCTAGGTAAGTCCATCATGTACTGTGAAGGTTCACTTCTCACCAGTGAATGAAAACTTTGTCCCATCCATGCGGACACACCACACATTTTTCCAAATACAATCAATCTAGGCATGGACTATGGATAAATAGTCCATACCCAAGATTACGTCGTAAAGGTCACAATGTGACTACTAAAATATCCAAGTCAAAGATCTTTCCTCCAAGTGTATGCTCAAATTGTAGGCACCAATTTTTAATCATCAAATCCTTTCACGTAAGAGCCTGTACCAATTATGATTGAGCCAACAGCTCCACCAGAATCTCCGACCTCTGAATGAGGGATATGGAAATAAAAGAGTGATCGGAACTTATTTCTATATGTACAGTAGCTGGGATGGAGTAGACATAGATAGTACATTTATTCATCTCTAGAGTGTCGTGGTCATAGGAAACAGTTTCCTAGAACTATGATTGTCCCTATCCACCTACTCCCTTTGTTAGAGGTTGGCCACCTGGTTGTGGTGGTGGTAGAACTTCGATCATCGCCCCCACCTATTGCACAACCAACTCCCATGCAAGATCTGCATGTCTGCGGACCTCCTCACTCGAACCTCTACCTCTGCCTTGGTAGTCTATCGACCATATACTGGTCATCCGTATGGCGGGTTGGGCAGTCGCGAGCCAAGTGACCCTACCCACCGCACGTGTAACACTGTCTGTTCCTCAGAATTCTTCCTCTGCCCTGTGAACTACACACCACCATCCCTATATCCAAAGGTCATCCACCAGAAGGTTTGGGCAGCTTGGGCCCCTGTGCAATCTTCCTACTGCCTGCTGTAGATGAATCTTCTACCTGACATCCGGTGATGGGTCTCGGTGTTAGTGTATGATCATCTAGGAATCTCTCCACCAAAAGTGATCTCTTTAGCACCCCATCCTGCAACAGAATGCTGAGTGATATCATCGATGCTCTGATCACACATCCTAGACCCTGATGAAAGGTCTAGTCCCTGATGAAATGATCTTATTCCATGTTTGTGGAGAAGTGGGAGAGATTAATGAAGCCCGCCGAGTATTATGCCACATTCATGCTACCCTGTTGTATGTGCAGCAGCTCTAGTATACGCATAGAGAATTAGGTCACGAGGATGAAATATACACTAAAAAGGCTCTCGATGTCATCCCATATGAGTCTCACATCATTGTGTATTTGGAGCTTCAATCTCCACTATCTCCCTACTGCTCCTTGGAATATAATGGATGCTATGATCACCATGAGGTTAGTGGTTGTCCCAACCAAGTGGAAAACATTGACTACAGCCTCCAACCAGTCCTTAGCCACCGGTAGGTCCATCATGCCTCAGAACCTTGGAGTCCTCTTCCAATGAAACTCATGCAACATTCTCAGTTTCCCTGAACCCTTTACAGGTGGGGCTGGGGGCAATGAATACCCAACGAGTAGTGGTTATCCTAGTACACCACCCAAAGGTAATAACATCTTAAGAGGGCCCTACTCCGAGGCCTCATGAATTGGTTTTCCATCATCGAGTACTATCATAGGAATCCTGGATGACTGTATATATGGTGGAATATTTTAATAAAATAGGTGTTCCATGGTCATTTGGTTATATCTGGTGAGATGAATCAAAATATCAATAGAAAAGTTTTTAAACACATGAAATTAGATTTTTTGTGCACTGAGATGGGAATCAGAATTTAGGGTCCTGGTGTATGGATACATCCACCGCCAAACCATCATAGGATTCCCTAAACTGAAAAACACAATCATTACACATAACACTATTAGATGATCGAAAAAAACATATTCCTAGTTATTCAATATAATTGACTCCTCTGATACCACATTGTCAAGACCAGTCCATTGGGGCTCGTGCCATGACTCCCCCAAGTCCACCTTCCATAGGCTATGGGATAAAACTAACAACAGAAAAGAGTATACCTAAAATGGGAAGGCATTGCCTTTTTAACCTATATAGACACAAAATCTAAGAACAAGACTAGAAGCAACCACTAAATAAACTACTGTATTAAAAAGATTGCTGAATGTATTTGGGCTGGAATAAAAGCCCAACTATAAAAGTAAAAGTTCAAATAAAATGTATAACAAAACTGAAAAAGGGGAAACAACTCATGGGTCATCCTCTGAGGATCCTACTAGAATGGTAGGTATAGATTTCCTCCATATCACTCCACATCCTCCCATCTCCTCCACGTACCACCTGGTCCCCGCTCCCTCAATCTCATCCCAGTTTCTCAACATTTGCACAAGACACAACAAGGTGTGGGTAATGCCCGTGTATGGGTGAGTATAGAAATACCCAATAGAGACCCCAAGACCCCCAATGTTCTCTCCGAATTCCAAAATGGAAAATCACAAAGCATGATCTAAATTACGAATCACAAGGTAATAGACACCGCTCAAAAAGCGTCTCACCTCGAACTAGTTTGTAGTGAAGTACAGAAACACATATGATTAGTCATGAAGATCTTCCAAGAATCATTGTTGCTGACAATACAGAGTCCTTCCCACAATGGATCGATAGGTAACTAATACCCCAGTGACCAACATAGGATCAGACCCCCATAAGATTGGTATGTGCTGACCAACACAGGATCACTGAGTGCTGACCCAAAAAGAATCTGACCCACATAGGATCAGTATGCACTGACCCACAAAAGATCAATGAGCGCTGACCCACACCGAATCTGACTCACAAAGGATTGCTCAGTACTAACCTTCGTATGATCTATCTGCAACCTCTGCCTCACTTCCAGCCACAGGGTTACTCGCACCCGGTGCACTTGAGTTCTATATTATTTTCCTCTCGTGATATCATTCATTATTCGTCCCACACTAAACTCCGAAAATTGAGTTACCAAAATGGCCACCATGTCACAAGTATTCCAACATGATAGACAATGCATCAATCAGATTCTCAGACTATGATTTATAAGCATTTAAATTATGAGGGCACTGCTGGATTCTGGTTTGATACAACATGACCATACTCTAACTATCTCCAAAACTCAAAAGTATAAACAAAGGGCTGTCTTGAACCAAGGATCCCCAAACTGTAGACGGTTCCCCAAAAGGACATTCAGTTCTCATGATATGGCCCTTGATGCGTTTCTAAACCCGGTGGGGCCTGAGTTCTGTCCGACCCGGTTAGACTGACCTGGGTCGAGACAGTCTAGGTTGGGTCACGGTGGGCTCAACCCACAGGGGGCGGTGCGCAATGGAGGAATTACCTTCATAGGGAAACCCACAATGGGCATCCCCCAAGGGCGGTCCAGGCTGAAAAAATGGGTGGCCCGAAAATGGTGGCCTGCATTGGGAGTTCCAGGCCCACTTAGGGCGTAACCCGTAAGGGGGAGTCCTGGCTGTGTTGGTCGTGGACCGAAAGGGACATCCCGACCAATGTCCACCTGAGCTAGCGTGTGGGGGTGTGTCCCCTGGCCTCCCAAACGGCCTGGAGGCCGTTTGGTTTGTGATACGGAGATGACACGTGGGCATCGCCTGGTCATTGTGGAATCCACCGGAGGCGTGGGTTCGCATAGCATTATTATTTATTCTCACCGGCGGCGCGCGGTTCATGCCACCTCCCCATTAGTCGGAGGCATGCTGGTCGTGCCACCTTTTCTTTCGCGGCTAACAGATGTGTTGACTGCCTCCTCCAATAATTGCAACTGACGAGGTACAACCCCTTGCACACCAACATCACATGACGGTGCACCACACCTCCTCCACGATCGACGGGTGCCAGCCGTAATGATGACTGTCACGACTTTGTGTCGGGACCTCCTCTTACGACATGGGTTGGTACATGCCTTCTTTGTAGCCGGTCGGTGTCACCACACTGGTGGTATTCAACAGAGAACACAAGTGTGTTGAAAAGTAGTGGAGGGTCGAGGCCAGGTTCGTTAGTCCTGCACTCTCCGCTTTAGCTCGTAAAAATATAGAGGATAAAGTGTTCAGTATATTCACATGAAATAAACAAGAATAATAACCCCTACTTGAGGTTGTTGGAGAGTATCAATACTTGGGGAAGGGGGTCGGTGATATTTGATTCCACCACAGGATTCCAACGATGCTGCTTGCATGGTGTCCTTCAGATCGTGGTTTGGTGTCGCTCGTTGTTCTTGCTGGAAGCTGCTCAATCCTCCAATGGTCTGGAATCATGGTACTACTTCATCACACCGTTGTTTGGAGAATTTTTTTCGATAACCCTCCCAATGCTCCATAAAAATAAGATATGGGGAGGGTAAGAGACGACATGTGGAATTAATGGGGGAACATTAATTAGGAAGCCTCCCAATTCTTCTAATGATACAGTTTCATATGAATGAATGGTTGATCTATTTAATGGACTGACACATTGCTGGTCCCACACTATATTTTTACATTGGAGGATATGAATGAAATTAAAATAATAAAGTTATTTTATTTCATTTCATTTAAAAATTCACAAAACATTCCTTTTCCACATGACCTACCACGGTCAATGTAATGTCTCCATTATGCGAATCTCAGCGTTGCGGAATCAATAGTGCTCTCAGGTTATTAATCTGAGCACTGGGTTCAATAGTTAAAAGACTCTGCTCATGTGTTTTCTAAATGTACCATAAAAATGTTCAAAAATTCATTTGGGGCCTCCGGGCCTCAGAATCACGCACTGTCAACTTTTTAAAGACTAATAATAATTCCATATAAATAAAAAATATATTTAAATGTATGATCTGGGTCTTTACAAAAGAATCCAAGAAGGTAAGGGACTCCCGACCACGAATTTTGTTGACGTCAAGGGAATAAATAAACCAATCCATGTAATTTTTCAATTTAATTTTCAATAAATCAACAGTCGAGTTTTATAAAGGGAACATAGAACCACAACAAAATATTTTACTTCAAAAAGAAATTAAATATCACATATGATGATAGTTTCAAAATCCTGTATAATTTGAAAATTATTTTTTATGTCAATTAATGTTCTCACAATATTTTCATTAAGAATAAATTTCATCACATAATTTTTTAAAAATTATATATTTTTATTATATTTCGATAATTTAATTAAAATTATCCTTTTATAATTATAAAATTAATATTTATTATAAATTTCTCTTATAAAATTATATTCTGATAATTTATCATTTAGTATACATTCCTAAAACTATGAAAATGTTCATCAATAACATATAAATAATCATTTGATAATTTTAATATATTTCCAACAAATATTCGATATTCAATCATTGATAATTTTGAAAAATTATCATTCGATAAAAATAATTCAATTATGGTTTAATTGTTCTAATTATTTCCCTTTGATAATACCTAGAATAATCCTATGATAAATTAGATAATATTATCCATATTATAATTACAATATAATTATAAATTTATTATTTATGAAAAAATACCTTCAATAATTTTTTGAAATTATTATTTTATAAAGTGTTGAAATTATTCAGTTCTATGTGAAGGTGGGATAATTCAACCAAAATTCATTCGCATGGTGTCTATCCTCGACATAGGAGATCAAGAATATGGTCCTCTATTACATGATTTTAACTCCAAAATTAATCATCCTCTTACAGCATTGAAGGCTCATAAGATTCGTATTAAAGGGTTGAAATATTTTTTTGAATCTTTCACCTAGTTGAGACTCTGAAGGATTCACTTGTTAACATGATATTGAGATCATATTGGGAGTGCATCCATTTAAATACCCCATATACATCCATGTTAAATATGATTAGTGTTCTGGTAGAAATAATAGAGAGGAAGGGACTTATAAATCCTAGAACTTCATAGTTAGGAGAACCATTTCTAATTTCTAAAAAGTCCTATGGTATTTTTCTACTATGTAATGATTAACAGAAGATTATCCAATTGATGGTGAAGAAACAATATCTTTTTCCTAGGATTTATGATCTTTTTTATCAAATTTAGGGAGAACTATGGTTATCCATTATTGATCTTCAATCGAGCTATCATCTATTGTGCATTCGAGAGAAATGCATTTTAATGATAGATTTTTTGTGTAGGTATGGAAGATATGATTATTTGATTATTACATTCTGAATAATTAAGGTAGGTAAAGAGTTAATTTACCTCATCAAAATGAACATTCATTCATAAATGGACTCATTCTACATAATATTCATTATTGATATATTCATCTACTTTCTAAGATCAGGGAAACATTCAAGTAACATAGTGAATTTTTTGAGTATGATTTGAGAACACATTATTTACTCCAAATATTCTTATTGTGACTTTTGGACCAATGTGGTTGTTTTCCTCTAGCATGTGGTTCTATAACTTGCTTCTAAATACCATCCTTTTGGGTTTTATAGGATAATAATGATGTTTTATTCAAGACATCTCCCAACTATCATCACCCATGGTATAGATGACCGTTATGTTAGTGATGTTCTATTATTTGGACCAATGGGAAGTGGTTATTCTTGAATTAAGGAGACGATAGATGAAATATATAGTATTGATACTCCTTCAGACTAGGATTGGTTATGTAGTGTACTACGATGAATTAGACGTTGGTCTGGGAGTAGTACCGATGTAGTGTGAGTGAGTTGTATCATTCTGATATTGTTAGCATGACCCCATGAGAGGAGATACCCCAAACATGACTTGGAGATGGAATCCATGGTGCATGCATTTTAGTGTTGGTGACACTATCTCTTTTGTGAGATATTTCTTGCTTATGTAGACCATCAATGACATCACAATATCCTAACACTATGGTACATAAACCTGAGATAGAGGAATTGGACTTAGTATATATATATTTTTAACCTTGAGATGATGTATGCATGTATTAAAGGTAACATTGATTTGAATACTCATAGTAATAACTTTTAGGATGAGCATGAGCTTGGTGAGATTCCTCCATATGAGCCGAGATGCACCATGAGCATGTTGGATGAACGTGGGATGACTTCTTTTGAGGATGAGGTATTGATGAATTGTTCCCCTTAGTGATCACAACCTCACTTGTGGACAAGGTGAAGACTGTCTTGGAGCCATCAAAAAGATTCCTATGATGAGAGATTATCTGGATGGGGGTGACTCAATTACTAGATGGTTTTGGATGTTGATGATGTGATCATTGAAATTGGGGAATAGTATTCCATGATTCTATTGTAGTTAATATGATAAGGGATTACAATTACAGTAGATGGGAATTATATCATAGTGTGACCAAGATGTAACATGAATCATGGTGGATGTTTTTTTGACCAGAGATGAAGAAAGGCATTCATAGTTTTTTCCTGATACCTTAACTATTAGAGTGTAATGGTCTAGCACTGTCATCTTGGTATGTTTTTGGAGCCACTCAAAACACTTATATGGAAGTTGGAGGACATCATGATTGAGATTTTAGATTTTTTACCTATGACCCTAAGGATTTTCAAAATAGTCTGGGTGATTATCAATCTGTTAATTATGTCTTCTCACTTCTTATCAATCAGGGAGATTTGCTTAGTGGAGCACCTAAGAGTTCTCTATGTAGATGAAATCGTACACCCACATGGGGTTCCCTTGAGGATAAATGTTTATAGAAACACAAAAAATAAATTACTCTTTTGTGATGTCTTGTAGAAATCTAAATCGGATCGACTGAGATTGATCCCTACATTCCATCCTCAAACCAACGGGCAATTTTAGTTGAATATACACATGTTTTTTGATTTTCTTTTAGTTTGAGTGCTAGACTTTAGTGGATCATGGAATGATTACAAAACCATGATTGAGTTCTCACATTATAAAAATTACATTACATCAATTCATATATCACTTTATGATGATATTTATGGTGGTTCATGTCTCTCACAACCCTATTTGCATGAGGTGGGTGAGGTAGCTGTTGTTGAACCCAATATGGTTTAGGAGTCCTATATGGGAGTGAAAACGATATAAAAGATGATGGTCAAAGTTCAAATAAGAAAATATATAATGATGATAGTATGAGGATACACTTGGAGTTTTTTATAAGATATCAGGTTATCTTGAGTGTGACTCCCTAGTTAGGGAAGAAATTTTTGGGAAAGCAGAGAAAACTAGCACCATGTTTTGTTAAACCCATTGAGATCAACAAGCGGATAGGGGTAGTAATGTATCATCTGGACCTCCATTCCTTCTATCGGGTTATACATTATGGGGTTCATGTTTCATAAATTTGGAGGAATATACCCAATATTGTACATATTGTTTGTTGATATGATATTGAGCTAGAGGTTGATGTATCCTTTGAGATGTATTTTTTGTGAAATAAAAATTTAAATATTTTAAATTATGCAAGTGTGATTTATAAAAAAATAATTGAATATATCTCAAATGATGTATCACATGAGAAATCTAAGACCATTGTTTGGTCCACAATATGGGGTTTACCTTTGGTGGGGTTTATCATTCATGTGTGTCAGATATCTGGTAAGGTCACTCAAAAGGATAATATTTTAAACATTTATTAATAAATTATTTTAAAAAAAAATCATATCTCTTAGACGGTGCATCATATGATATATTTAATTTCATCATTAGTTACAATATACAAGGATTACCCTAGGTGGGGTATAACTTTTATGCATTGTGTGAGTTTGGTTAGGTCAATAATTAATTTTAGTTTTTTAATATTTCCATTAAATAATAATACTTATTAATTATTTAAAAAAATAAAAGGGGTGTGGTATTCATCATCCCTTCTCATGCAAAAAAACAACATTATTATCACCAATGGATTTTCGACCAAAATATTTAATACTATTTTGATGGTGATTCTACTTGAAACACCCTTATTAGTGGAAACAAATGACTCCACATTGTTTTGGGTTGTTTAAAGATTGAAATTCTATGCTAAATTTAAGGATTAATTACTGAAATTTTTGTTGTTTTAAATATTGGAACAACTCATACTACCTTGTTAGTTTATTCTGTTGACTACTGGTGACTATAAAAAGCCATTGCACAATATAGATATTTTCTGGTGGGCTATTTACGTAGTTCATGGAAATATAATTAAATCTAATCCATGATATATGCACCATGTTGGATTATTCAAGGATAGTTTTATTTTTTTAATATCGTTTTCCCATTCTATTGTTAAATTATAGAAAAAAATTCATTGATTTAAAAAAAAAGATGAAAAAACAAAACATATTGTCAATAATATTCCACTGAAACAACCAATTGATAGTATTGAAATATTATCAAATTCGATTACATGATTTATTAGAAGCTATTTGTAGAAAATATCCATGGTATAATTGTTCAATATTTTTTGTATACAATTTATAAAAACATTATCCAAAAATATTTATAGTGAATTGTACAAGGATTCCAGTGAATAATTATCAATTGAAAATTTTAAAAATATATAAATTAATAATTGCGTGAAATTATCAAACATCATTTAACACAAATTATAATAGGATAATTATAAAATATTTGTAACATGGAAAATATTATAAAAATTATCCTAGGATAATTAAAATCATTTTCAATAGATATTTAATATAATTAATAAGTGATTATTTTAGCATCTTATTGGAAGATAATTTTTTAAAATTATCAATAGATAGAATGTTGAATTATTATGGGTGATATTTTAAAATTTTTAAATGAAAAATACATTATAATAAATGGATAATCACTCGGATTTATTGATGGATAATTTATGAGATACTATAAAAATTTAATTATAAATGAATATTATATAATAAATTATCAAAATATAAATATAGAATTGTAATTCTTATTAAATTATTAAATAATTATTATAAAATGATATTTTGTAAACAAATTATCTAAATAAAATTATTCTAAAGATTAATATTTATATTGAATGTGTTGACCTAAACAATAATTTTAAAATTATCTAGGAGGGTGAAATTATCATCACATTTATTATTATTTTTTATTTTTGAAATAAAATAGTAGCGATTTGTTTTTAGGACAATTATGGAACTTGAAGTGTAGAAGATTTGATTTTAAGGCTACAAAGAGGAGTTCTTGATTGGATTATCATTCCCCTTGACATTGACAGATTTTGGGGTAGTATGTTACATACCATCTCGGTATCTCATTAACATGTGATTACATAATATGACTTATAGGTAGAAAAAATATCTTTTTTTCATCGTATGTGATTGCATGTGGATGTCATTGTATAGCTCATGGAATTACGTGAATGTTTACGTGATATTGATGTGATAGCTAGATTCCATGAAGATTCTAGATTCATATATTGATATATATATAATGATGTAATTTTTCTTATGATGGGTGATATGGTTTTTTTCTATGATATTACCTATAATATTTTCTATTTGAGGATTGGTATGTGTATACATGACATGTGGATGTCGTGTATTACTTCATGTGGGGTGTGTGGATGGTGTATGATGACGATGAAAACACAACATGAAAACCATCTAACCTAAAATATACTAGATGTCTTGTGGATTCGGAGTAGATTATCAACACATGATTAATATTGGATATTTACGGTTACCCAATTCCTTATGGATTCTATATAGGTTACAGATACCTGATTCCTTATGGATTCATTTCATTTCTAGATGCCATGTTTATTGCATGATGTTTTTTTTCACTCTATGCCTTAGGGATTTAGTGTGAATCATCAAAATTCTAGGGGTTTTTATGGATATTTATCCACATAAAACACATTTTCATCATGGATCCAAAGTATGTACGACATGGGGTTTTGGTGACATGACTTTTACTGAATTGATTATTATATATCGTGGGTTACTATTTCTATCATACATTTATTATTATTTTTAAACATGATTGTATACATAATTACATTACAGTAATGATTCATTGGTGGTTACCTATTGAGTATAGTATTCACACACAAAATGGGAATTTCAATTCGCTTATAAATTTCATGAAAAATCCAATGAAGTGAAATAGTCCAATGGTGGAAAGATGAGTAGAGGAGTGTAGACCAATTTTCAGACAGTGACAGATTCTGAAGGACATACTTTTTTTATTTAATTTTTCTAATACATTCTATACTAATTTTTCTAACCACTTTGGGAGATGAATTACTGTATTCCATGTATTCGATCATTTACACTCTATATTTTTTTACTATGAATATTTTTATATTTTTTATTTGAGGATGATTTTTCATATGACATGATACTGAGTGTATGGTCTCCCCCTTGAAAGAATTAAATCCTCATTTCTTGTCAATTGCATCTTGCATATGAGGAGGAACAAATGGGGTCGCAAAAAATATGTCATTAAAATGGTGGTTTGGTTCTGGATGCTATAGGTACCATAAAAAATTACATTAGTGAATGGATTTATCAGAAACATTATACATATTTATAGGTTATAAATAGTAAATTTATGATTTTCACATAGTGAGTAAAAGTGAATCCAACAAATCTATAATTAATAACTATTCCTATAATTTACCCAATAATATGACACATTTCATAGAGGTCGTTCTATGTTTTATTTTTGGGAGAATAAATGTTTTTATGGTTCTATAGTAGATTATATTATATTTTATTAATTCAAGAAATATCAAAAATTCTCCCTTATCCATCTATAATCCCACTGAGATAGATATCACTATCACAAAACCCGTTCCACCAACTATTGTTGAGATTTTTATTTTAATGAGGATGCTTTGATAATTTATGTGTTACTCCTAAGGAATTACAATGAGAAATTTTAGAAGAATCTAGAGGCACCCCAAAATATAACTCATATATCATCTTTAGAAGAGACATGTTACTATGGCTCAAATTGATTATAAAATGATATATGTATTCTTTATGTAAAATTATTTATCATGGAAATTTATGTGTGTTTAAACAATATATCCAGTAACACATTGTTTTTAGGTGAAAATCATCTTATAATCATGAAACACCATGAGTTAATCATAAAATATATGGACATGAACCAGTAGGTAACCCCAAATAATGTGGTCTCCATGAAAATGTTTCTTGGTATATTGTTGAACTCTCTTCAATATACAACCTAAAAAAATTGTGTTGAAATTTACTATAAGTTATATCTTTTACCTATTGTATAATCTATATGTAATAGGATATTACGGATATTACAGTTAATGAGGAAGATCACCCTATGAAGTATCTTTAGAGTTTAAATTAAACTTATAGTATGAATGGTATTCTTATTATAGAGAAATCGAATACACCCACCAAATCCACTATAGAATATGGTCCTTCATTGGAAGGATCATACGTAGAGACCATGTTTTATCCTTTTAAAACATTGAAATATTTCAACATATATTTATTGACCAAGTTGATGAGATAGATCATGAGTTTGAGACCCAGTTTTTCACTTTTCTGACTTTTAAATATTTGAAAATATGTATCTATATATATATATATTATTGGGCATGAGAAAAAATGGGTTGCCAAGGTTGTTTGGACTCCTGGAAAATTGGTGGCACATTTATTGGATTAAATTAATTAATTAATAAAAATAATTAAATTATTTAATATGAATCATGTTATAAATATATTGTCCTAAAAAAGGAATTGCTTTTGCATCATAATGTTGTGAATTTTCTAGATCTCACTCTACCCTTCATTGGGGGATCTCCTCAAACAATTAAAGAACTATATATCAGATTATATTAAGAAATAATGAACACAACCTCTTCATTTGAATAAATATAAGGTATTTTATTCTTTGTTGATTGATTCATAATAAAGGTAGGACTCGTCTTTTAGTGTTTTTATTCCATTTGATTAAATTATTCAGAAGATCCGTCCATTTCCATTGATATGTATCATTTTTAGGACAACTGAATGTGCCCGCATATTGAAATCTCATTTTATTTTCTTTTTTAATCCTTGGAATATTGTTCTTGATCGTTTTATAAGAACATATTCCAAATGAAAATTTATACCTTTTTTGGTTATTTTCTCCCATATTTCTTCACATTCATCATCAACTTGAACCTGAGGTCCCTCTTTTACTATTTTAGGCAATACTAAGCCTGATCAGTCACTTGAAACAATTAGTTTTGAAGAATAAAGCACAAGATGATGAACCTGGAATAGATATGGGACCATTTGAAGTTGATGACGTTTTTTGGTGTGTTTAGATCAAGTAATAAAATCTGGAACCCATAGTGTTGTGTAGAATGTGCGATGAAACCCTCATGAAAATCCAATGACTATTTTCATTGAACAAAAACCATGATCCATGTTTTCTATAAAGATCCATCAATTTTGGATAGAGATATTTCCAAAATAGAATCTGGATGATCATATTTATTAATGGGAATTATATCTAAAATTATGGATAAAAATAGGACCTGAATATGTGTAGATTGATGAACACATAACATGTAGCCCGTTCGCAGCGGTGTCTAGGGTTTCAGAGAACACAATGAGGACATAGAATCCTCACACACAGTGTACAGCTTACTTAGTTGAACAAACATAGTGATGTGTCACACATAGGGGAACCCATGAGGATGTTCACATGGTATGTTTTATGGCCGTGAACTCTGGTACACAAACACAAAGAGCTTCACACATCACAAGTCCTAGTTAGCCAGGACACACTATGTAGTCCTCCTAAAAGGGGTATACCGCTACAAGGACATAGATCTATGTACCAGTCTATGGTCATATCCATGACATGATGTGGGTCCACATAGCATTTGGGTCCCCTAAAATGTCATGTACCCCTTGATCCCCTTCAAATAAACCTTCATCGTCAGTATATCCTTTGTATGAACATGGATTGTGGCCCTTTGAAATTCTATCCTGAGTTTAATTCCATGTAGCAAAAGATGGTTCCCTTGTTTGTGGATTTTGATATAATATGAGGAATGCTATGGAAAATAAACCTTATATGGAAATTCCTGATGATTGTGGTGATATAGCCGAATCACTAGTGATCATATTTTTAATACCCTCCAGCCTGATTTGGTAGTGGGTCCCCAACCGCTTTTTAGTGGTACCCTCTATCTTGGATAGGAAGTGTGAAGTCAACATCTTTGGAGTGGTAACCACTCGCTGGGGTGGGTAGTGGCTCCTTGAAATATTTCGAGTGGTACCCTATAGTATAGCTGGGCAGTGGGTCTACAACATCATCCAAGCGGTACCGTCCAACTGATCTAGGAAGTGGGTCCTAAAACTATAATAAGGGTTACCCTCCAGTAGAGCATTGTAGTGGGTCTAGGATGTCTCCGGATTGGCACCCTCTAGTTGATTTGGGTAGTGGATCCTCAACGTCAACCAAGTGGTACGCTCTAGTTTTTTTGGGCATGGTTCCTCAATTACAAGAGAGTATAAAACATTTAATTTTAATAGGTAATGGTTCCTCAACATTGATCTTCTTCCCCATATACTATGATGTACTATTAAAAGGTGTGGTTTTTTTATAATGTTACTTCTAACAGGCAGATGCGATACTAAGCATTGTTGATTTGGAATTTTCAACTATTGGAAACCCTTCTTCTTGGGATGATCTGCATGATAGAGAACCCCTTACACTCTCATTTGGGAATATTTGACTCATTATATATCAATATATATATTATCCTTCTATATCCAACCCTAAGATTTTCCAACTCTACCTCTAATAGAGGTGAATATGCAAAGGTTATTCAACATGATTTATTTGTTCTATTCTCATCATTGGATGAGTATACTCTCCTACTATAGGTGGTGGAGGCTTGAGGATTAGTTCATATACCCATCCTATTTATCTGCTTTTTATTTTACTGGATTATATTCACTCTTGGTTGGGATGAGCTATACTCATTCACTATACTTTGACATATCTGATGTCTTTATCTTCTACTCTTCCTCTTAATATCCCACATTATCTTTTGGGGTATCCTAGTGTGAATGTATATACACACCCCTACATCAATGTTTCTTAAATGTATCATGTATTATAAAGATGATGGAATGGCCGACCGTGAAAATATGTTAGTTTATTGATTTTTGATTCCTAGACAACATTTGGTGGTCATAGCTTTCAATTCAATCTATGGATTCATAGTCAATTGTTTTAATTTCTTATTTTCAATCATCTTAGGACACAATTCTTTTTGTTTGTGTATTTTTTTACTTTAAATTTGTATTTACACTACTCTACTTTTATATTTTTTATAGGTTCATTCATTCTAGGTTTACATTATATTATGGTTTCATCTTTTACTCATTCCCTATTCAAATTTTCATGAAGATGGATGTGTGTGTATGTACAGGTACTAAGGAACCAGAATCCCTAGGATAGTTATTCCTTCGGTGCGGGTTGCATCCCATTATCAATCGAAGTAGGTGTGTGGTAGTTTCACCTTGAGTGGAATTTTTTGGTCAGGTCGTGACAAATTGGCGTCATAGAATGTAAATTACAATGGGCATTTTTCAGACGTACCACTTTAAAAGGAAATGGTTCTGTTTTGGGAAACTGTTTCAAAGTGTCTCGAGTTCTGACCTTAGGATAGGGATTCCAATGACTATGTGTCAGTTGATGTTCTTGATTACATGGATCATGACTACATACTAGTCGCCTCTTCATGATAAGAAATTTGTTATAGGGATATATGTTACATGCACCAGAAACAATTGGACCTTTTACTATACATCAAGAGTCAGCTCCCCATTATAATTATATATATATATATATATTTTCACTTAAGAATTTTTTACTACTTGATAAATTTCAATATGCCTCCAAGACAACATCCGGTCAGGATACCATCAATTGTTCATGATGACGGTCCTATGTATGACAACCCTATATTTATTAAAAACCTAATCCAGATTTATTACATAAAACCTTCACTTGATATACTATGGAAGATCAAGAGGTCCAGTGTATTTGGGGCTTAGAAAAATAACGTAACAACTTAAAACATGAAATAAATCATCTTTATTGAAAACTTCATTTACATGACCACTACATTCCCTTGTACATATCATTGTATAGGATAACCTAAGGACATGTATAAGAAAAGGGTGAGCTATAAATCCTATTAAGGGAATAATCATGGAATAACATGAGGAGTACAATACATTTTAGACAATATGTATATCAATAGAGTACAAGAGTAACATTAACATAAAGTCATGATAAAGCATGATAATCCTAACATGGAAATGTGGCAACAACACTTAACATGGAATTAGCATGAGCCAAGGCTCATTGCACATTGAGCATGAGTAAATCCTTATTCAACATGATGCACGAGTAAAACCCCATTGCACTTGAATTATCTTGAGTCAACACCCATTTCACATGACGTATCATGATACTATACTTTACCCAAGGAATTGGAGCACTATAAGGGCAGACCCTTCTTAAAAATTTCATTTCATGCATAAGTGTGCCAAATGGATCATATAAAATGGATTCATAAAACACAATCATTTATTCCAACATAAAGGAATGTGTAATTAATAAAGGGAAACTTTATATTCAATAATTAAATGTTCATAAAGTCGAATACCCTTGATAGAGAAATGGGCATGGTATTCACTACACAATAACATTTTCTTAGAAAATCTGTGCAATTTCGGCAGCGTAACGACGTGATGTAAGAAATAATAAAAATGGTTTATGACTATAAAAGGGGATTATATTCGTATATAAATGAAATGGATATTAAGGGGGACCTATAGACACATTTCCCAACAAATGTAATGGAATTTTGATTCATGATAAAAATGAATTTCTCAAAAGTAAACGAGGAGAGAGAAATTCCATTCGGAATTTTGACATAGTTACAGGTGTACATGGAAGGAATTGAATGAGTGATAAAGGGGTATAAAATAATTCAAAAAAATATAGGTATGTATGGGGGAGCTGATAAACCATATCCCAACTCTTTTAATTGAAATTAATAGGGCATAAAAATTTAAGGAATATTGGACAAAAATGAGAAAGAAAGAAACCCCTTACTTGGAAGTGCGCTTCCAAAGGCTTGAGAGTGGCATGAGAGAGGCATCATGGGAGATTGGGGCTCATTGGGAGGATTCTAGGGAGAGTAGGGCAGAGGTTGGATGAACTAAAAAGGCTTTGAGTTAGGAGAAAGTGGGAGCTTGGGTGGTTTTATAAAGGAAAGGTGAGGGGATTCTTTATTATATAGGGTTGGGACACCTCACATTAATCAAATTCAAACCACAAACCAGACCATGGTTTTTCCCATGATTTTTTCCAAAGGGGAGTGGAAACCTATATTTTATATGGAAAATGTCCTAAAATCTTAATATAATCGGCTTCCTTATGTGGAGGTGAGTGACACTCCCAAGGAAAATAATTTAAAAAGACCATATGTTTAATAAGGCTTAAAGGGTCCATTAATGATTTTGTAAAATAGGTCAAACAAATCAAAAATCACATTATTTTAATGGAAAAAAATATATTTTACGAACAAAAGGCTTATAGTATTTTATTACATTACTATAGGGTCATTATGATGTAATAAACACATTATATATTTAAACGGTATTTATTTTTTACCCAAAAATTTGATTGTCTTAAAAAATTATGAAAAATTCACCGTTTTCTAATTATGACATCCTTATTCTAGAAATAATATTCATTTTATCTAAATAATTTCTAAATATGTTAATTTTTCAAATTTATAATAAAAAACCGACATTTATGGAAAAATCATGGGTTTTGAGAAAAAAATGGCTTTCAATCCTTAATAAAAATTACAATTGCATTCATAAAATTATACAGAAATTTATATTTAATAAAATTATATTTAATTATAATATTATTATTTTATTAATATATTATTAAATACTAAAATCCATTAATTAATTAAAATGGATTTCCTAGTTGATTATTAACTAAAAATACTATTTTAGATTAAAAAACTATTAAGAAGGTAACAAAAATAACATTAAAATATATAAATTATTATATAAAAAAATAATTTAAATAACCATATTGTTATGGTATTGTTACATAAACCCTTATAACACCCGCATAAGACCGTAGTCTTAGGTCTGCGATGATGACAGACTCTTGGGGTGGCTCAAATAACAATGCTCGGGTGGTAATCTCTTTCAACTTCCACTTCTCTCGTAGGTGGTCCCACTTGAGCTTAACCAGTCGATGCTTAACATGGGCTTGGTCAAGAGAGAATCCCAATGATGCCAACTTGTTTCTATGTTTCGATAAATGGGTTTCGTATGGGGTACGTCTATTGGATGAGGTCATCGCTTCATTTTTCTGATTAAATTGGATTCATTAATGACCTATATTTATACTAATCAAGTGATCAATTTTCAATAGAAATATTAGAAATGGTCACAATTCGTAACATAAAACCAAATAATTTGACATTTTTTATAAACATTTTACATAAAGATACATTTAATTATATAATGAGGGATTTCCATAAATTAATGCTTGGGTTGCTACAATCATCCCTCCTTAATAAATTTCGCCATCAGAATTTCATTTTACCACATTAAAAAAATGTGGGTATCTCTGATTCATTACTTCATTTTATTCCTATGTCTCTTCTTCAAACATGTGGTTTCTCCACAACAATATCATGAGGGGAATTGTCCTATTTCGTAGAACGTTTTTCCTTCGATCAAAGATCTTCACGGGTTTCTACTCATAAGAAATATCATCCTCTAACTGTACCACCATTAAAGAGTGAACATGTGAAGGGTATACTATGTACCTCCATAAGAGGGATACATTAAAGACATCATGAACTTTGGTCGTGGTAGGTGGAAGTGAAAGTTGATAGGCCACGACCACAACATGATCAAGAATATCGAAGGGGAAAATGTACCTTGTACTTAACTTCCCTTTCTTCATAAACCTCATGACCTTCTTCAATATAGATATGCATAGAAATAACATGTCTACAAATTTAAACTCAAGGCCGCATCGATGATTATATTCACAACTCTTTTATCGGCTCTGGGATACCTTGAGATGTTCCTGAATGGTTTTCACCTTCTCTACCATTTCTTCGACCATTTCTGGTCCAAGCTGCTTACTCTCACCAACCTCATATCAACATGTTGGTGTTCTGCACCTTCTCCCATGTAGGGCTTCCTATGGTGCCATTTGAATTTTTTAGTGGAAACTTTTATTATAAGAGAACTCAGCCATAGGAAGATGTTGATCCCATCCTCCTTTAAAATCTATTGAGCATGCTCTCAACATGTCATCAAGTGTTTGGAAAACCGCTCTTATTGGCCATTAGTTTGAGAATTATAAGTTGTACTGATGTTACTTTCAGTATTCAGAGAATATTAAAGAATCTTCTAAATCATAGATGTAAATCTTGGATCTAAATCAGACACAATAGATAATGGTACTCCATGCAGCCTTACCAATTTCATGGTATATATATATGCCAGTTGATCCAATGATAAATCCTCCCAAATAGAAATAAAGTGTGGAGACTTTGTAAGATGGTCAACCACAACCCAAATTGCATTGTTGCCTTTGAATGTCTTCATAAGTCCAGTGACAAAGACCATCGTGGTGTTCTCCCATTTCCATTCTGGTATGGGCAACAGTTGAATCATCCCATTAGACTTCTTCCTCTCTAACTTCACTTGCTGACCCACCAGACAGTTTGATGTATATTCATCGATCACCTTCTATATATTATCCCACAAATAATTCACTTTGAGATCTCGAAACATCATTGTGTTTCCTAGGTGAATAGAGAAATTTGAACTATGTTCATCATCTTAAAGATCCTTCTTCATCTCTGGACTTGATGGAACACATAGTCTTTTCCAAAATCTCACAATTCCTTCTTCAATAACATTAAACTCTGAAGATTTCCCTTCTCTAATAGCTTCCACTTTTTCCTGAATTCCCACATCATCCATTTGATCATCCTTTAACCTTTCCGAAAGTGATGTTTCAGAAATAATATGTGAAAGGATTGATGATGTTCCCTTATTTATGATTCCCATGTCCATCATCATCGAATCTAGGAATATTGGATCCTTTTCAAATCTCATCAATGATAGAAGTGCTGGGTCATTTATACTTAGAGAATCTTCCACCTTGTTCTCTTTCCCATTGTTGTAATGGATAGAGGATTCATAGTCTTTGATCATCTATAACCATCTCAGTTGGTGCATCTTCAACACTTTTTGTGTGAATATACACTTGAGGATTTTGTGGTCTGTATATATTTCAAACTTATCCCCAAAAATATAATGCCGCCAATTTTTCAAAGAGAAGATGACTAAAGGATGCTCGAGGAAATGTGTTGGATTGTTCTATTTATGAACATTAAATTGCGTGGAATAATAGGCAATGTCTTTGTCATTTTACCTCAACACACATCCCGGGCCCTTCTTCGAAGCATCACTGAATACCCTGAATGGTTCACCACTTGTGGGTAAAGTGAGAATCGGTGCAGTGATTGGACTCCTTTTCAGAAACATGATTCTTTCTTCGCATTCATCAATACAAGTGAACATTAATCCCTTCTGAGATATCTTGGTAAGAGGGTTAGAGAATCGTGATAAATTTCTCACAAATCATCGATAATATCTAGCTAACCCCAAGATTCTATGGATATATGTTACCCATGTTGGTCTAATCCATCCCTCAATTGCATTTTTTTGAGGGATCCACATATATCCCAATGATTATGATGATATATCCCAATAATGATACCACCTTTAACCAAAAATCACACTTGTTGTACTTGGAATAAATCATATCCTTTTGCAAGGTCTCTAGTAAAGTTCATAGATGCTCTGCATGATCCTCCTTGGTTTTGGTGTATATGAATATATCATCTATAAATACTAACAAAATCATTTCAAAGTAATCTGTAAAGACTTTATTCATCATGTCCAGGAAGATTTCGGGGGAATTAGTGAGTCTGAAAGGCATTACTATGAATTAATAGTACCTATAGCTTGTTCAAAAAGCAGTCTTGGGAAAATCTTCCTTCTCCACCCTTACATGGAAATATCCCAACTATAGGTCCACCTTGGAGATGTATTGAAATCCACACAGCTGATCAAGCAAGTAATCAATTAGTGGGATAGGATACTTGTTCTTTATCGTGATTTTGATGAGCTCGCGATAATTGATGCAAAGACACATTGATCTGTCCTTCTTCGTGATGAAGAGGACTGGTTCACCCCATGGTGAAGAACTTGGGCGTATAAACCCTTTATCAAGATTATTTTGTAGTTGTTTCTTTGGAAGTTCAATCTCCACAACATCCATTCTATATGGTGTTTTGGATATTGGAATTTCCCCCAGTATAAGTTCACTTGAGAATTCCACATCTCTTCTAGGAGGAAGACCATGAAATTCCTCAGAAAACTCTTTAGAAAATTCCCTCACAATTGGCATGTCTTCAAGGATGGATGCTTCATTGGACTCAATCATCTAAACTAGATACGCGTTCTCATAGGGCAGTAATATCAATACTTGAGATGATAGAGCTAAACAAGGTTCATCTTCCTCCTCACACTTGTAAAGAATTGGGGGTCGATTCTCCACATGGAGAGTGATTTCTATCTCACTATAATTTATGCTGGCTCTATATAAGGAAAGCCAATCCATGCCAATAATTGCATCAAGTTCCACTAGAGGGATTTTGATGAGGTTCACCAGGAATTTCAATCCATTTATTGTTATAGGGGTGGAGTTATATTCATGGGATGCAATAACCACCCCATTTTCCGTACTCACCGACATCTTCACTTCCATGATTTGTAGTGGTGATGGTATTATTCTACTAAACATTTGATATATAAAACAATACGTAGAACTAGAGTAAAAATAATGTTCACTATTATTGAATGAATAACTAGAATAACTATAACCAATTCATTATTGGGGTTCACTTTGGTAGTAGTGAAGGCAAAATCTCGCCCATACTACGTTGGAGGTTGTTGGTTGCCTCAAAAAACTCTTGGCAAAGGGAACTGATTTCCAAGATGCTCTGGTACTTTGTAGTTGTAGCAATGAATCACGCGTTGAGGTTGGAATGGTGCATTACTCTCCTCTTTTATAGCTATTGATATTTATTGCAGACAGTTAACAGCAAAATTCCCTTCTCTTCCATACCTAAAGCATTTCCTCACCCCCTTTAGGGAATTTAAAGTGTGTTTCTTATTCACCTTTAGAAAGTGGGGTGATAAATCTTCTTATCACCATTAGATTTATCTATTGGACCAATTGCATTGAAATCCACCTCAGTATTCTTATCCACATGATACCCTTGAGATTCTACAATCTATATTTTGACCTTGACGGCACATTAGACAATTTCTACATAGCTGTTGAAGTCACGAATTTCCAGTGCTTTCTCCATGCTAGGTTTCCACCCACCAAAAAAGCGGTCAACCTTGCATTCGGGTTTAATGAGAAAGCTGGAAGTGTATCATGCTTGCAGTGTGAATTTTTCCTCGTACACTTCAATATATTCTTTATAATTTTTCTTCAGGGAATGGAAATCCCTTTCCATCTTAAGCCAAAAGGTGCGTGGAAAATATTTAACGAAAAAAATCATCCAGAAATTCATCTATTATAACGCCTAGATCTCCTCCGTAGGCTTCGTATTTTTAATCAACCTCTTTTATTGATCAGCTTCACCCTCCATACGATATGCGGCTAGGACAACCTACTCTTGTTCAGAGCATTATAGGATATAGAAGATCTTTTCAATGGAGTTGATCCATTGTTCAGTGATTGAGGGATGGGATGATCCATTAAAAGTAGGATGCCTTTGTCTCATGAAGATCTCGAATGAGACTTGTTTCTTTCTTAGAGGGGTTGAACATTCCTATAGTACCATGTTTATTTTTTAATATTGAGTTAGATGAGATAGAATCATGACAAAGTTCGCGATTCCCACTCCCATTGGATTGGGCGTCTCATTAGTACAGTCATCACATAGAACTACACATCGGTTTTTTGCCCGAGTCTTCCTATTACCGACCATTAGCTGGAATAAAAGGAATGTTATGGGTAACACATAAAGGTTAATACAAGTATAAAAATGATGACCTATAAATATCTCTTATGTCCTTAACATATTAATTTACTGGAATCAGTCTATGTTATCCACGATCCACTTTCCAAAATATATTCTTAGGGAATTTTTTGTCCATTAATAATGGTTCATACTAATCTTGTGAATTTACCAAAGCATATACTTCGAGAGTGTCTAACCAATAGAGAAGCAAGGCCCGTTTTCTTGCACCAGTTCCCATTCATCTCCAGCTCAAATCTGTATTTTTGGGTTTTACCCCTAGGGTACATGTGGGCTAGAGCCGCCCCAACTGGATCATATCCAGACATGGATGTATTTTTTCTTGATAAAACACTTACTATATACACACAAAAACATAGGGATGTTTTTATTATACTTATTCTTCTCTCTAAGGAATTACTAGGGTTTTCCAATCCTAATCCTAGAAATAACTAAACCTATCCTTTGATACCAACTATGACAACTCTGCTTTTATTACAAACTTTAACATGATTTATTAAATAAAAACTTCACTTGATACAACATGGAAGATCGAGTGGTCTAGTGTCTTTGGGGCTTGGGATCATTACATAAAAACTTAAAATATGAAATAAAATATTTTTATTGAAAATATCCTTTACATGAAAACTACATTCCCTCGGACGTAGAATTGTACTGGATAACCTGAGGACATGTATAAGAAAAAGGTTAGCAATAAAGACCAGTAAGGGAATAATCATGGTATAACATGAGTAATACAATACATGTTAGACAATAGGAATATCAATGGAGCACAATAATAGCATAAGCATAAAGTCGAGATAAAGATTTATAATCTTAACATTGAAATGTTGCAACAACGCATAACCTGGAATTATCATGAGCCAAGGCTCATTGCACATAGAGCATGAGTAAATCCTCATTGCACAATAATTACGAGTAAAACCTTGTTTCACATGAATTATAATTACTCAACACCCGTTGAACAGGATGTATCTTGGTACTATACTTTACTCTATGCATCAGAGCTCAATAAGTGTGCACCATTCTTAAACATTTCACTTAATGCATAAGTGTGCCAAATTGATCATATTACATGGATTCATAAAACAAAATAATTTATTCCCCAATAAAGGAATTTGGAATTAATACATGGAACATTATAATCAATATGAAAATGTTCATAATGTTGAATACTCCTGATAGAGAAATGGGCTTGGTATTCATTACACAATGACATTGGCTTAGAAAATCAGTTCAATTTCGACAGCATAACGGTGTGACATAAAAATTCATAAAAATGGTTGATGAAGTAAAAATGCATGTCTCATCATATGTACATAAAATTTAAATTAAGGGGGTAAAATATATACATTTCCCAACAAATGTAATGGAAATTAGATTCATGATAGAAAATAATTGCTTGAATGTAAATGATGAGAGAGAAATTCCATTTGGAATTTCGGCATAGTAACGGGTGTTCATGGAAGGAATTTAATGAGAGAGAAAGGGGTAAAAAATTATTTAAACATAAATAGGGCAGTATGGGGGAGGTTTGATACTATACCACAATGCTTTTAATTGAAATTAAAAGGGCATAACAATTTAAATAATATTGGATAAAAATGGGAATGGGAGAAATTATTTACTTGGATGTGTGCTTCCAATGGATTGAGAGTGTCTTGAAAGAGGCTTCTTTGGAGGTTTGGGTAGCTTGGGAGGATTCTAGGGATATCAGTTCAGAGGTTGGACGAACTCCAATGGCATTTAGTGAGAATAATATGGGTGCATGGGTGGGTATATATAGGAAATGTGAGGGAAATCTTTATTAATTAGGTTTGAGACACCTCACATTAAACTAATTCAAACGACAAACCAAACCATGGTTTTTACACATGGGTTTTTCCAAAGGGGAGTGGAAAACAATTTTTTTTTTCCAAAGTCTTAAATTCTTATATTAATGGGTTTTCTTATGTGGAGACGAGTCACACTCCCAAGGAAATCAATTTAAAAAGAAAATATGTGTAATAAGCCTTGAAGGGTCCATTAATTCTTTGTAAAATAAGTCAATCATACCCAAAATCACATTATATTAATGGTAAAACAAATATTTTCTGAAAGCTAGGTGTATATTAATTTATTACATCACTATTGGGTCATTATGATGTCATAATACACATTATATATTTAAACGGAGTTTCAATTTTACAAAAAATATTGGTTGTATCAGAAAATTATGAAAAATTAACCATTTGATAATTTCGACATCCTGGTTCTAGGAATAATATTTGTTTTATCTAAATGATTTTATAAATACGTAAATTTTACCTTTTAAAATAAAAACCAATATTTATGGAAAATTCATGTGTTTGGACAAAAATGGATTTCAAACCATAACAAAAATAACAATTGCATTCATCAAATTATACGATCATTTATATTTAATAAAAATTAATTTAATATTAATAATAATATATTCTAAAAATATTATTTAATAAAAAAATCCATTAATTCATCAAAATGTATTTCTTTGTTGAATATTTCATAAAAACACTAATTGAGCTTTAAAAAATATTTATTAGGTAACAAAAATAACATGAAAATATATCCATTATTATATAAAAAAATAAAGAACATAACCATAGTGCTAAGGTATTATTAAATCACCCCTTATAACACCTGCATATGATTGAAGAGTAAGGTGTGTGATGGTGGCAGACTGTTGGGGTGGCTCAGATAACATTGCCTGGGTGGTAATTTCTATCAACTTCCACTTCTCTGGTAGGCGGTCCCGCTCGACCATAACCTATGGAAGCTTAGCTTGGGCTTGGTCAAGAGCGCATCCCAATGACACCACCTCTTTTCCATGTTCCGACAAATGGGATTCGTATGGGGCACATCTACTGGATGATTCCATTGCTTCCATTTTCTGAGTTAATTGGATTATTTAAAGCCCTATATTTATACTAATCATGTGATCACTGTTCAATGATTATATTAGCAACGATCACAATTCATAACATAAAAACAAATAATTTTACATTTTATATGAAAATTTTATATAAAGATACATTTAATTAGATCAAGAGGTATTTCCATTAATGAATTCTTGGGTCATTACACTATGGGTGACAAGGCCAAAGTGCAGTGCAATCCTGTGTCCCCCTTCATCACGCTATGAAGGTAGTAGAACCTCCAATTTTTGAGTAGCAGATCATTCCATAAAACTAGACTGAGGATCTTTGAAGGATTAACACACTCTATGTGTTCTATCACTTGAGTATTTTGAGGTTCCTCTTAGAGAAAAATACTTAGGAAATTTAGGATTGGCTAAAGTCAATGGTTTGTATCGTCAGGGATGTTCTTACCACGATTGGTCAGGTGGTTGTGCTGGAAGATATCATTTTCCACAGTGTTGTTGGGAGTTAGTAGAGACTCATTACACAAAGGCACGATGCCGCAACCCTCTCGTGGCCTAACCTCTATTATATGTTCTGTGAGGAGTATCATTTCTTTTACTTATTCTCAATCTATATACAGGATCCTCTTCTACTAATACAGGTAGTGATGAAGGTGGATGAGTATGCTGAATGGTTCATGATCATTATGCGATAAGTAACACCCAAATTATTTATAAATTAATTTAATATTGAATTCATGAAACTTTGGGTCACTACAAAACACCACTATGTTATAACCTACACAGTAAACAAAATTTTTCCACAATTATTATTTGAGTTCTGAAAAACTTACATACGCAGTTGGGAACAATATGATATTTAAATTTTGATAGGATCAACTTAAATTTTTTTGGGAAGAGTAAATTATCCTTATGAATAGTAATATGAACAACAGATTAGTAAACTCCTAAAAAAAGTATATATAGTTTCTTTGTTCCATCATTTCTGTTTTGTTTTTTATTTCCGACAAAAATATGATAAATATGATAGTTTTTTTAAGGTTAAAATTTTAAATTTCATAGGGATTTAAATTATTTTATAAAAAATGGTTTTAGTAAGGTTTATAATAATTAAATAGTCTTATCAAAACAATTTTCATTAATTACAAATTATAAAATAATTTTTTTAAAAGTGCTGAAAGTTTTAATATGAATTTTCTATCTGCTATTATATTTAATAATTAAGTATTTTTATAGATAAAAGATAAAATTTTTATATTTATAGAATTATTATGATAAAATTAATATAATTTTTGAATTCATAACGTTGATATTATGTTATTTTGAATTTATGAGAATTTTATAAATTAATTTCGGTTTTCAAGAATAGTAAAAATACAGTTTTGAGTTTTTAGTATCATTTATGATATCATTAATTATGTAATCATGATGTAATAATTATAGATAAATTTTGATCAATAAAATATTATATGTGGTATCCTAAGTATACAATACCATGTGAAATCCCATGTTTTAGAAAATACAACTAATCAGGTGTCCTTAGAAATTAATAAAAAAACTCCCTCTATTTTTATATAAATACCCACCCATTAACTCGTTTTTTTTTCATTAAAAATTTACCATCCCCAATGATTGATTATATTTACCTCCTTATGAGTGAAATAAAGGATTCCTCAATCCCCATGGTTGCAAAAATCCTTTTTTAGATGTAACTCTACAATGTTAGGGAATCTACCACCATTCTCTTTTCTAAGAACTATTTTTATGTTATTCTATTATAATTTCAATTTTCATATGTTGGGATATGCCACTCCAAATCACCCATACAATACATATTATTTTATAATGATGAGATACCCCTTTTTCTTATCAAAATATTTCAGTAATTTCTATGTGATTCTTTTAGGCTGCCGGATTTTCGTAAGCGATTTCCAAATTTCGCTTTTTTATTCCAAGTTCCATTATTTTCTTTTCCTCTCATCGACATCCCCAATATAAATTGTATGAGGACCCCATAAAATAAAATATAATTATATTTTGTTATGGTAGTGGAATAACTCATCATAATCTCTTTTTCTCCCTCCCCAAATACAAAAAATGAAAACACTGTTTAGGATGTGTTAATTTATTGCATTCAAGGACGACAGGTTTTCAAATTCAATTACCATATACCTGAATGGACATGAAACTATTTTTATCATAAAAACTACTATAATATATATATATTATGACATATTAAAAATTATATAACCAATTTATATGCATAATACTAATATATATGATAATCTAGTTTGTAATAATCAAGATATCACCAAAATAATTTAAATTGTTATGCCTAATGTTATATATAATAAATCATCCTCATACTATATATATATTGATATAAATATAACCCGTTAAACTTATGTATGTTAACATATAATAAATAAGTTCAATTTTGGGGAATTATATCCATTCCACGTAATGTCCATTACATATAACCAAGTAAATCGACCATGAAACCAAGGAAGAGAACAATACGGAATGATGAAATTCAATATTATTACTTATCAATGAGAACATGAATGAACATAATAAAACATTAATACAAAAAATTTATGTATATATGGTTTTTAATTAGTTAATTAATTGAATTAATTTGATTATCCATGAAATTAAGGTCAATGGAAGATAACGTTCAGACATAAGGTAACAGTTTTCATCCCAAAGCTCCATTTAAATTTTGGTTACTCTTATTCATTACTTACCTATATTAAATTATTATTTATTAATATTTAATCCTCATAAATTTGGTTTTAATGTTCTATATATTTCTACCAACAAGATTGCTACTTTAATTTATGGGGAATTACATGTTCAAAAATGATGTTTCAAAAATGATTTCCAAATTAAAAGCTTGATACCCAAGAATTTATAAAATATATACCAATTGTCAAGGAAACTATATAATATGTTTCTTAAATTATTAAATTTTTATAATTAGTAATTTTTTATGAAAATAATATCTTACTTGAATTTTTTGTTAATAAAAGGACTATTCCAAAATAACTCTTCATTTCAAAGTAAAATAGTATTTATCTCAATAATTGCACGATGATTTTATTAGAGTGGCTTTATCTATTTAAACACTATAGTTGATTCTTTTATATTATTTTGATTGATAATATATGTTATAATCTAACATATTGAATCTAATGGTTTAGCATTAGTTTTACTATTGATGTTCCATCTTAATACAATTACACTATTTTCTCTGAATGATTAGTGTTTATGCATAATGCTCAGGGAAAGTTATTTACATTTCATATGTTATTTTCAATATTAATGTATACATTTTTTATGTTTATGAACAATAATATGTGGAAGTCACTGATATTAGTAATTGATTGGTGGGGCCAACTATAACCTTTTGATTCATCTGTAGTTCTCATGAGACTAACTATGGTCTTGACACTGGACATTCACAAAACAAATATTTATGGTTTTGGAATGAGGCCATGAAAATATGGTAATGATTTCTGGAAGTATGAATTACATCAGTATGAAACTAGTAATTTAATGTTCAAATGGTTATTCTACATGTATAATACCCATTATTATGCATTATTATGGCATTATCTATTCATCTATTATTCCTGAAATAAGGTGTTCAAGTATATTTTTAAGTGAATGTGTTTTTAGTTATTCACCATGCCTAATGTTTTTGTTTACGATATATTACACTTTATTGATAACCCTCCTCCAAATAATTTTTGTGATATTTTCATGAAATCCACTTTAAGGGTAGAGTGGGAACCGATTAAAATACACCAAACAAACAGACATTCATTATTCAAAATTCAGGGGAAACGTAACAAAATATAAAATAAATGGTGATGTGAAAACAAAATACCATAGATCATTAGATCCGCCTGAGAATCAACTACACCATCGCGTCATCATCGTCTTTATCACATTAATATATTTATCATCACATCACCTGTATTGATAACTCATACTGATCATTTGGACTCACCTCTTTCTTAAGTTTCATTTTCCCAGGTCATGAAGATCTATATTATTAATGCCATGCATGGATAAAAAAGGAGTTACAGATGATATCAAATAAATTTCTATATTGAATTTTCATTAAAGATGTAATGTTGAACTCAGGTATTCATCTAGTTTTATAAAACTGCTGAACTATTCGTTCCTTTAGAATACAACTTTCATGAAATCATGTTAATGTAATAAATTATAGAATTGGCTCTAGAGAACTGGGTTTGGGTCATTATAGTTGGTATCAGAGGATGTTTAGTACAATACATGGGAACTAGATTTAGAAATCATATATTAGAGAAAAAAATATAAGATAGACATTGGGGATAAATATACAATAACATACTTGAATTTTGTTATGGAATAGATTATGTGTATATTTATAGAAAATAAATCAATGAATCAAAACTAAAAGTGGATGTGGTTCAAGAAATGATGTACCTAGGAGTAACAAATCTGGACAGGAGTTTCGGTATTGACCCGATGTATAATGGTACACAACAATGAGCCATACTAAACACCTCTTTTAACACCCCCATTGGATATACTTTGGGTAATTTAAATTATCTTTACAATCCATTATGAAGGATTTAAGTTTAAATTTTTCCCCAAAAAATCATGTTTATTATTTGAAAATTAGCATTGTATAGGATATCAATTTATGCTTTGTAATTTTAAATGTTGGGATTATAGATTATGATTCATAAACTAATATATTGAATTCCATTATTTAGAAATGGTTCATAGTGGAAGGAATGGAAACCACATGAAGGGTTGTGTCCCATGTTGGGATTTACCTTTGATACAAGGTAATGATGTTGGATCTGGGGTTGGAACTAGTGTTGAGCAACTTATAAATTTACTGGAACAACTGACTCAGGTTATGAAAAATAACCTTCCCAATATAGAGCATATGGATCAACCATATGGAGGATCTATGTTAGATATTTTTATGTTACAATATCCTCCTTCATTTAAGGGTACTACAAATCCATTCATTGTGGAGGAGTGGATAAGATCATTAGAAAAGATATTTTTCTCTTTAGGATATAACGAAAGAGAGAATGTTATCATTGCAGTTTATTGTGTATCATGAGATGTAGATCAGTGGTGGCCTTTAATACAATACAACAAGTAGGAAGAGGAAATAAAAGAAATGTAATGGATGGATTTTAATGAAATATTCTTAGAATAATACTTCCCTTGTGAACAACGATAAGATATATAAAGGTATTTTCTAAATCTGATGAAAAAAGTGTATGGTAATATAGAAAAGTATGAAGCTAACTTCACAAGTTTAGAAAGATATTTTTTGTACTACATATGTAATATAAGGATCCTTATTTATCAATTCTTTTATGGATTAAAAACATTCCTATAAATGTCTCTATAATCCCATTGTTTCTCATCATATGTATATATAGTCCCATGTGCTATCAAGATTGAAAAGGAATTATCTATGACATATGATTTTAAGGGAAATCCTTAGAAGAATATGGCTTTGGAAAACTATGGAAATGGAAATATGAAAATGAGGAATAAGGGAATAATTGACCTTCTACACATAGAGAAATATTAGAAGAGACTCCCTGGTACATGCCTGATGGGTATGTGGGTTTGTTACATGTGTGAAGAAACATTCCACCTCTCCTGGGATTGTAATGGGAAAAACAATTTACCAATATTTAATGGAAAAATTGGAGATAAATGTGACATTATGAAAATTATTGACATAGGAGTTAAGGAAACATTCCCCAAAGAAGGCCAAGGGAAAAAGGCCATGCATATGTAAACACAACTGTAGATATTTATGTCCCTATGGTTGTAGTGGAATGTACATGAAGTGTTCCTAAAAATTATCCAATGCTTTATCTGATATTGGATCATCTAATTGTTTAATATCATTTGAGTTTTCCACAAAATTATATGTTTAAAATTTGATTTAATAATGGAGTTGTGAGTCAAAACAACAAAGGTATATAACAATGAAACAAATTTAGGCCACGAATTCACCATTATGGAATATAAATGTACTTTATATTTAAATTTTATCATAATACCCATGATTTACATTGATATAATAGTAGGTATGGATTGATGTTGAAAATATGATGTGAAAATTTATTATAATAAGAATGATGTTACATATTTTTAGGACAATGTATAATCCATTATTTTTAGAGATGAAACTCCACCATCTAATTCTCATGTAGATCAAACCTAAATAGCTATACTGAATTCAATTCTTGGGGGTGGTTGATAACTTGATATCAATGTGTTATGAAATAAATGTTCAAATTGATGGTCTACCTATTGGGAATGAATATATTGATTTTTCTTCGAAGGATTTACCAGGAAATCCTTTTAATTGAGATGTTATGTTCCCTATTGATTTAATTGCTGGTTCTATGACTATATAAAAGACTTCATATATAATATAAAATATGTAATTAGTAGAACTGATGAAATAAAAAAAGGAATTGAGTGATGAAGTATTAATTCCCCCTAGAGTATCACCATGGGAAGCCCCTGTTCATTTCATTAATAAGAAAGAAGGATATTTGAGGTTGTGAATTGAAAATAGGGAGATTAGTTCTATTAAAATAAATAAAAATTACCTCTACCACACATTGATGACTTATTTGACCAACTCTTTGGGCCCTATTATTTTACAATGATTTCCCTTAGATCTAGATATCATCAATTGAATGTGAGGATGAAAGATAATACATAGACACAATTTCGATCCAGGTATGGGCATTTTGAGTTTACAGTAATCCATTTTGGACTGAGTAATGCACCCTCTATCTTCATCGATATAATGAGAATGATTTTCAATGAATATATTGATGAATTTTTAGAGGTATTTATTGATGATATCTTGTTATATTCCTAAGGATAAAAAAATCATGAAAATCCCTTGTGCATTATTCTGACGACTCTTAGAAGAAATGAATAAATGTGATGTTTAGAAAGTGTAAAATTTGTCATAAATCAGTTTCATTTTGTGGCCATATTGTCTCCAATTATTGAATATCCATTGACTCATTTAAGTAAAATGATGTTAAGGAATGTCCTAAAGCAATGAATAGAAATGAGGTGTGCAATTTTATTGGTTTAGTTTGTTATTATCAGCATTTCAATTCAAACTACATCTCTTTAGCAAACCCATTGGACAAATTTTATCGTAAAGGTTTTAATTTAATATGGAAAAAATAATGAGAGGAATGTTTCGATGAATTGAAAATGTGATTAGTGAATCCTCTGGTCCTTACACTACTATTGGGTAATGGTGGATTTGTGATATATGGTGATGAATCAATGAAATAACATTGTTCTGTACATATAATGAATAATAGAGTTATTACATATGAATAAATGTTGTTAAAAATTAATGAACATATGTATCTAACTCATGATCTTGAGTTAGTAGTAATAATATTTTGTCTAATGATATGGAGACATTATCTCTAAGGAGAATGGTGTTATATATATATGCATAATAATAGTTTAAAATATATATTTTGTCAAAATAACTCAATATGAGATAAAGCATAAGGCTTGAACTACTAGTTGATTTTGATTGTTCAATACACTAGCACCCCGGGAAAGAAAAAATGTTGGAAAATGAATTAATTAGGAAGAATCATGCAGCCCTAAATTTTTTTTGATTTAAATGAATCCTCTAACCATATATCTGGTAGGTACGGACATGTGAATTAAAAAATAATATGAAACATCATTACATTTTCAATTTTTTGTTAATCCAGCTTTATTAGAACATACTAAAAGTTCTCATCATAATGAAAATAATAATAGAAACAAAATTAGTGCTACAAATGATTGGGAAGTTGGATTACTTTTTGTGTGAAGAAGGAATTCTTAAATTTGTGAAGAGGCTATGTGTTCCCTCTATACCCAAGTTGAAAAGGGTGTTATTGGTTGATAACCATAGCTCAAATATCCCTATAGACCCCGGTAGAAAAAAATTTATAGATATTTGATGGACAATTTCTCATGGGACAACATGAAGCGGAAAATTTCTTATTACGTATGAAGATGTTTCGTATGTCAATAAGTAAAGGCAGATCGAAATTATCATAGAGGACTCATGAAACCTCTACCTATTCCATCATATAAATGTGATGACATTACCACGTATTTTTTTAATAGATTACCCTAAACTCCTAGAATGAATGATATAATATGTTAATTATGGATTGAATTATGAAATATGCACACTTCATTGAAATAAGGGATAATTTTCCATTGATGTTGCTTGCATGCCTCTATATCATTGAATTTTTTAGACTTTATAGAGCACCTATTTCAATAGTTTATAATCGTAATCCATGATTTACATTGAAATTATTGAAAATATGTCAAAATTCTATTGATACTAAGTTTCATTTGAGTACTTTTTATCACCCTCAAACTAATGGGCAATGAGAAAGGACAATCCGAACTTTTGAAGATAATGTGAGATCATCCTCACATCATTTTCATGGTATGTGGGATCGGCATTTACCTATTTTTGAGTTTTACTACAATAATAGTATTCATTATATCATTCAAATGGAACCATATAAATCATTGTACAGAAAGAGATGTCGTACACCACCAAGTTGGAATCAAGTCAGTGAAAGGTAGCTTATAGGCCCAGATCATGTAGAGAAAGAAACAATAAAGGTAAAGGCTATTCAAAACCATATCAAAGAATATCAAAACACACCTAAGTTATATTCTAATAATAGAAGGATATATTTCTAATTTTATTTAGGAGATTTTTTTTAAACTATCTCCATGGAAAAGTGTTATTATATTTTGGAAGAAAGGGAAACTAATCCCCAAATAAATTTCCCATTTGAAATTTAAGAGAGGGTTAGAGTTGTGTCTTATCATTTTGAAATTCCACATAGCCTTTCTAAAGTACAAAATGTGTTCTATGTCTCATTGTTGCGAATTCACATTCCATACGAAATGAAAATCATCAATTTTAATGGTATTGAACTGGAACCTAACTTATCTTACTATAAAAAGAATATCCAGATTATGGACACTAAGTAATAGTTGTCGAGGAATAAGAAATCCTTAATGGTGTTGTAACTTCAGAAAAGTCCTATATTTGAAGAGGAAACATGTGAGCATGAGGAGATTATGATGAAAAACTACCCAAATCTTTTTGTGAGGTGACATTCTGGTAATTTGAGGGATAACTTTTATATAGTGTTGGGGAGAATATATGACCCCAATGATTTATAAATCAATTTTTATTGATTTCATGAAACAATAAGTATCTAAAAAACACCACTATGTTATAACCAAGCTAGTAAACATAAAATTTCTCCCTCTTTGATTATAATTTCAAAAAACTGGCAAACACGATTGCGATCAGTATAATATATAGAGACTGATTGGATCAACTAAATTTTTTCTTGAAAAATTACATACCTTTTGAATATTAAACTACCATTATGAAAGGTAATATGAACAATGGATTAGTAACGTCACATAACAAAGTAAAAATAATTTTTTTAATAATTTCTTTTTTGAGTACAATTTTTCTTAAAAATATGATGAATTTGATAAATTGATTTTCTGGTAAAAATTGTACATTTCAAAAAAAATATTAAATCAAACAAAGTTTTATTTAATGTATAAAATAATTAATTAGACTTAACAAAAAAAATCTTCTTCTGTGAAAAATGATAAAATATTTTTTTAGAGTAGAATATTTTACTATGCATTTTATTATACATTTTATACATGTTATTATTTTTAATAAATAACTATTTTCATAGATAAAGGATAAAAATTTCATATTTATATAAATATTATGATAAAATAAATGTAATTTTAGAATTCATAACATTGATATTAGGTTATGTTGAATTTATTAGTATTTTATAAAATACATTATTTTTTCATGAATAGTAAAAATACACTTTTTTATGTTCATTATGTTAATGATATCATTAATTATTCAATCATGATTTAATAATTTTGGAAGACTCTGGAATAATAAAATATGATATGATGTGTCCCATGTGTCCAATACCATGGGAATCTTAGGGTTTTTAAAATACCACTAACGAGATGTCTTTGAAAATTATTAAGAAACACCTTCTATTTATTATAAATACCCACCCATTCCATTGTTTTCATTCATTATAAATTGATCATTCTAGAACATCAGGTATTTTTATCACCCTAGGATTCCTACAAAGGTTTTCTCAATCTCCCATTTTCCCAACCATCAGGAATTAGGTGTTACTGTACCAGGTAAGGTAAAATACCACTATTCTCCTTTTCAAGCACTATTTTTATGTTATTAAATAATAATTTTAACTAGATTATGTTGTGATATGTCATTTCATATACCGATTACTATTCACATTATTTAATAAATATTATATACCCCTTTTTTTCTCATCAAAATATTATATTTTTTTTGTGAATCTTTTAGGTTGCCATATTTTTTATGGGATTTCTCAATTTATCTTTTTCTTTCATGTTCCTTTCCTTTATTTTTATCTCCAAAAATATAATCATAAAAATTGTATGATGACTCCATTAAATTAAATATAGGTGAATATATTTATTATAATTAAATAATTCATCATCATATATTAGGTTTCCTTTTAATAAACAAAAAATGAAAACACCGTCTGATATGTGTTATTTTTTGCATTCTTGGATGACATGTTTTCAATTTATATTACATTATTCATGGATAGTCATGAAATAGTTTTTATGGTTAAAACAGACTATAATATTGGTATTATAACCTATTAAATATTAATTAACCAATTTATATACATAATAAAATTCATACGACTAACTAGATTGTAATAATCAAGATATCACCGAAATAATTTAAAGGTTTATCACTCATGTTCTATCTAATAAATCATCATCTTAAAATGTAAACAATTGGTATATTTAACCATTAACACATATTAATGTTCAAAAATAATATATATGTTCAATTATAGATAATTATATCCATTCCACATAAACCCTATTAGATATAATAAAGCGAACCAATCATGAAATAAAGGAAACAAATCCTCCAGAATGATGGAAGTCAGTCATATAACGTATCAATAAGATCATAAATTAACATAATAAAACATTAATGAAGATAAAATATGTATATAAGATTATTAAATAGTTTATTAAGGGATTTTATATTATTATCAAGGACGTTATGGTAATATATAGAATATGTTCATACATAAGGTAAGGATTTTCTACCCAAACCTCCATTTTCATTTTGGTTTCACTTATTATCTATATAACTCAATTAAATTATTATATATTCATATTTAATCCTCATAAATTTGGATTCAATGTTCAATATATGTGTACCAACCATAATTATACTTTCATTTATGGGGTGTTATTTGTTTTATAAAGATCATTCAAAATTTCATCCCAAAACCCCACCCTGATTCAAAGGAATTTGTCAAATTTTAACATAATTTCAAGGAAACAATTTAATCTATTATTATCAACCATTTAATTTATAAACATTACCATTTTATTATGAAAATACTATCTTAATTCAATTCTAGGTTTATACAAATACTATTCATAGTGAACACTTCTTCTGAAAGTAAAGGAGTACCTCTCTCAATAATTGATCGATGAATTTATAAGAGTATCTTCATCTATTTTATAACTATTGTTGATTATTATGTATTATTGGGATTAATATTTTAATATATAATCTACCATATTTATTTGAATATTTTATCATTTTTTTACTCTGTATATGCTATATTAAAACCATTATCCAATTTAGTCATTATGGTTAGTGTTTATGCTTAATGTTTAGGGAATGTTATTTATATTTAAAATGTAATTTTAAATATGAATTTATATGTTGATTATGATTATCTCCATTCATATGAGGAAATAATTGGACATAGTAAGTGATGGTTTGGGCCCACAGTAGCCCCTTTATTTACTATTTGGTCTCATGATACAAACAACGGTCTTGTAACCAATCCTTGACCAAATATATATTTATGGTCTGGGCACGAGGCTTTGACAGTATAGTTATAATGTTCAGATTTATGCATTACATCATTATGAAAATTGTAATTTAAGGTTCACATCCTTATTTGACTAGTATAATACCCTTGATTATGCTTTATTGTGGCATTATTTATTCATTTCTTATTCGTACCAAAATGAGTTCATGTTTTTTTAATGTAATGTGTTTTTAGTAATTCACCAAGCCAAATGTTTATGTTTATGATATCTTCCACATTATTTCTAACCCTTACTGAAAATTTTATCGGACCCCTTTCTTATGTTTCATTTTTCAAGGACACGATGAGGTATTTAATGAAATAAATACATGGATAACCTTGGATTTTTGGATGTTGTTAATGTAATTACGATGTTTAATTTCCATTAATGTTGTAATGTTGGACTTATGTATATATCTGGTTGTCCAAAAATACAAATCTATTTTTCCTTCCAGGATACGACTTTATTATAATCTTGAAAATTTAATTAATTAATACAATATCTCCAAAAAATAGGGTTTGGGTATTTATAGTTGGTATCATAGGAATATTAGTAAAAAAACTGTAAACTGGATCTATAAAATGTAGATTAGCGAACATAACCATAAGATAGCCATTGGGGATACAAATACAAGAACATCCTTGTTTTTTGGTAACGAATGTATTATTTGGATCATTCCATTAAATATATCTATATCTGGATACAATAAGTGGCGTGCTTCTGGCATAGATGTACCTAGGAATGAAAACTATAATAAGGAGTTTTGGGCTTGACCAAATGAATCCTTGAACATGACAACGGGCCTGACTAAACACCTTGTTTTTCTCACTCGGGTATATACATAGGATATTTCATATTTTGTTAAAAATCAATTATAAAGGATATAAATGAAATATTTTCCATAATGAAAATAGGTTTATGATTATGATATTATCTATGAATAAGATAAAAATATATGGTAATTATTTTTCTCCCTTTAGATTATACAGTATGATTCATAACCTAATATAATGTATGAAATTATTTATAAATGGTTCATAGTGGCAGTAATGGAAACCACATGTACATGCATTTCCCATGATGGGATTTACCTACAATACAAGAAAATGTTGTCGGATCTGGTTCTGAGAAACTTATAACTATACATGGACAAATGACTAAGGTTATGAAAAATAACATTTCTAGAATGGAGCATCTAGATCCACAATGTGGAGGATCTAGGATAGACCACATTATGCAATAGAAACCACTTTAATTTAATGGAAAAACAAACAGGTTCACATCAGAGTAGTGGATATGATCATTATAGAATATATTTTTCACATTTGGGATGTAATGATAGGCAATTTCTGAATCTGAGGAATACAAGAGGATGAGAATGTTGTAATGTATGAAGCTAACTTCACTAGGATATAAAGACATGTTGTGGACTACATGCAAAATAAAAAGAGAAATATTTGTCAATTATTTTATGGTTCAAAACCATTCCAATGAAGGGCTCTAGTCTCCCAAATATTCTCATCATATGAAGATATATTCTCATGTGATATCAAGCTGAAAAATGAATTCTCAAAGTCTTATGATATTTAGGGAAAGGATGAGAAGAAGAAGGATTTAAAAAAAATAAAACAGAAATATGGAAATGGGGAAGAAGGAATGATTTGACCTTCCACCCTATGATAAGTTTTTGTAGAGACATCCTGCTGTATGACATACGGGTACAGTTGTTACAAATTTGGAATAAAAATCCCCCAATCCTTTTATTGTAATGGAAAAAATAACACACCAATTTTCAGTTCTAAATTTGTAGGGAAAGGAGACATTATCCAAATAATATTTCTATGTGTTCAAAAAAAGCTCCTCGAATAGGTCCAATGGAGAAATGCCCAGTATATAAGATCACATCTTCTGATATTTAGGTCCGTAATGATGTTGTGGCATTTACTTCAATTGATTCCTCAAAATTAACCAATGTATTATTTTATTCTCAATCATCCAAATATTTTATATCATCCTAGTATTAGAAGAAAATTATATTATTTAAATTTGATTTAATGAGGGGGTTATTCTTCAAAAAACATAAGGGGGTATCATTACAACAATTTTTTGTTAGGAAGTCACCATTATGGCATATGATCCTGCTTTGTACGATGATTTGATCATCATACCCATGATTAAATTCGATATAATCCTTTATATGGATTTAATTTTACATCATTGTGTGAAAATATATTGTAAGAGTAAAGAAGTAGGAATGTTTAGGATGATGAGGAATCCCAAATATTTAGAGAAGAAATGTCACTATCGAATTCCCATCTAGATCCACCCTCATTAGCTCTACTGAAATAAATACTTATGTTGGATGAGATCTCGATATCTATGAGTGAGGAAATATAGGTTAAAATGGAGGATGTACCTATTCTACAAGAGTATAATGATTTTGTAGAGGTTTCACCTAGAAATAATATATAATGGGATGTTGAGTTCTCTATTGATTTAATTACTGGTTCATGGCCTATTAGAAATACTACTTATAGAATGGCCCCTGTGGAAATAGTAGAACTGTGAAAAAACTGTAGGAATTGAGTGATAATAGTTTTATTATCCCTATGGTATCTCTATGGGGATCCCATTTTATTTTCATTAACAAGAACAAAGGATCTATGAGGTTGGGGTACGAATATATTGATATCAATGCTATAAAAAAACAAGTCTCCCCTATCTCACATTTATGATTTTTTGGATCAACTTCATGGAGCCGCATATTACTCGATGATTGAACTTCGATCTGGACATCATCAGTTTCATTTGAGAATGGAAGATGTTCCAAATACACCATTTCAAACTAGGTATGGCCATTATTAGTTTACAGTAATTCATTTTTGACTGACTAATGCACCCTATATCATTATAAAACTAATGGGTAGGGGTTTCATTGAATGTCTTGATGACTTTACAGTGGTATTTACTAACGATATCATTGTATAATCCTAATGAAATAAATATCATTAAAATCACTTGCATAGTATTATGCAGCCTATTAAAAGAAATGAATTTATTGGGATGTTTTGGAAAGTGTGAATTTTGGCTTCAATCACATTATTTTCCGGACCATATAGTCTCTAAGGATGGAAGATCAATTAATCCTATGAAGAAAAAGGTTACTCATTAATTTCCTACACCAATGAACATAATTGAGGTACATAGTTTTATTGGTTTAGTAGGGTATTATTCGCATTTCATTCTAAAATTCACCCATTTATCCAACCCATTGACCCTGATTACCAATAATGGGGTTAATTTCATACGGGAAAAAGAATGCGATGAATGTTTCGAAGAATTGAATAGGTGATTAGTGAATGATCCAATCATGACTCTAGCATCAAGGAATGTTGTATTTGTGATCTATAGTGATTAATCAATAAATAGACTTGGTTGTGTCTTTCTCAGAAATGATAGAGTTATTTCCTATGCATAATTAAATTTAAGCATTCAGGAACAAGACTATAAAACCCATGATCTAAAGTAAGAAGCTATAATATCAGATCTTAGGACATTGTGGAATCCCTTATCCTTAGAAAATAAACATCACCATCTGATTCTCATCTAGTTCCACCATCACTAGCCCTACTGAATTCAATTATTGTGGTGGATGAGAACTATATATCGATGAGTGGGGAATGAAATGATAAAATTGAAGATGTACCTTTTGTGAAAGATTATATTTATTTTTTTCCAGTGGAATTACGTGGACATCATCCAAATTGGGATGTTTAGTTCTCTATTGATTTAATTACTAGTTCAAGGCCTATATCAAATACTCCTTATAATATGGATAGTTTGGAATTAGTAGAACTGAAGAAACAACTAGAGGAATTTATTGGTAAAGGGTCAATTCTCACATGTGCGTCTCCTTTGGGTGCCCCTATCATTTTTCAATAGAAGAAATACTGGTATGGGTGGTTGTGTATTGACTATAGGGACATAAGAGCTATAAAATTAATAACAAGTAACCCCTAGCTCACATTAATGATTTAGAAGATCAACTCCATTGAGCCAAATATTTTTTGAAGATTGACCTTTGATCTAGATATCATCATTTTTGTGTTAGGAGAAATGATACTCAAAAGATATAATTTCAAACTCAGTATAGGAATTACATGTCTACAGTCATTCCTTTTGTACTGACAAATGTACCCACTATTCATGGATCAATGAATAGGGTTTTGAGGGAATCTCCTGATGACTTTTTTGTGGTATTTATGGATAATATCTTAGTATAATCAAAAATATAAAAATAACATGAAATTCACATACACATTATTTTGAAGACTCTTAGAATAATTGAATTATATGGGAACATTACAATGTCCTAATTTTGGCTTCAATAGGTTTCTCTTCATGGCCATATTGTATCTATGGATGGAATATCCATTGATCCTGGGAGAAAAAAATTTATATAGGTATTTCCTACAATAATGGACGTAAATGAGGAATATATTTCGATTTGTTTAGTAGGTTATTATCGGGTTTTAGTTCCGATATTTACATGTTTATCCAACCCATTGACCAAGCATACTCATAAAGGGGTTATGTTAATATGGAAAAAATTATGCAAGGAATTATTTGATGAATTGAGGATGATATTAGTGAATGCTCCGATCCTAACTATTTCATTGGGGAATGGTATATTTGTGATCGATAGTGATGAATCATAGAAAGGACTTGGTAGTGTCTTATTGGAGAATGATATGGTTATTTTCTATACGTAATGGATGTAAAAAGATTATTGAATAGAATTATCCAACTCACGATATTGAGTTAGAATCTCTAATAATTTCTATTAATATGTTGTGAAATATATCTCTATGGTGAATGGTTAGAGAAATATACAGATCACCAGAGTTTAACATATAACATCACACAGAATGAACTTAACATGAGGAAAAAGAGATGTCTTGAACGACTATGGAATTATGAATTTTCAATACACTACCACCCAGGGAAGGAAAATAAGGTGGTAGATTCATTAAGAAGGAAGGATCATGGAGGCCGAATCAAAATTAGGATCTAAACGGATCATGTGTTCATGGTTCTAGTAATAATGGATATGGGAACTGTAAAAGAAGGTGAAACATCTTTACATTTTCAATTTATTTCCCATCATCCTTTATAACAAGGAATTAATAGTTCTCATCTAGTAGATGAGAATCTTCAAAAAAACATTTATGTGAATGAATGGGATGTTGGATGACTTCTTGTGTGAAGATGGAATTATGAAATTTTGGAATAGGCTATGTGTTACCTTTATACCCTAGCTGAAAAGGGATTTATTGGATGATTCCCATATTTAAAATTTCTATTCACATCGAAGTAGAAAATAAAATTTATAGATATTTGAAGGAACATTTATTGTGGGACAAAATGAAAAAATAAATTATATATTATATATCAATATGTTTAGTTTTTCAATAAGTGAATACTTAATGATAACATCTTATAAGAGTCATGAAACCTCTACATATTCCTACATGTAAAAGGAATGACAACACTATGGTTGTTTTCACTAGATTTCACAAAACTCCAATAATGAATGATGTAATATAGTTAATTTTGGATCGAAATATGAAATATTCACATTTTCTCTCTATAATGGAAGAGTTTCCATTGGATCGCATTGAACAGATCTATATCAATGAATTTATATGACTTAACGGAGATCCTATTTCAATAGTTTATGATCACAATCCTCTATTTACATAATTAAATTTGTAAAATCATTTATAAATCATTGGATTCAATTGTTTTTTGAGTACTTCTTATCACCCTCAAACTGATGGGCAATCAGAAATGAAGATCCAAACAATATAAGAAAATATGAGATCATGATAACATGATTCTTGAGGATTGTTGGATCTTTATATAACTTTTGTGGAGTTTTCCAACAATAATATTTTCAACTATAGCATTCAAATTGAACCATATACATAATTTTATGGAAAGAGATGTCGTACACCAACATGTTGGAATGAAGTTGGTGAAAGGATGCTTGTGGGATCATAGATTGTGGAGGAAAAAATAGTGAAGGAAAAGATTATTTAAACAAATATCAATATATCTCAATGATTTCAAAAGTGTTGTGATGATCATCGAGGAAGGAATTATAATTTCAAGTGGGAGGTCATGTTTTCATAAAAAAATCTATATGGAATTTTTTTATAAGATTCAGGAAGAAAGGGAAACTGATCCCTAGATTTATTGGCTATTTTGAAATTTTGGAGAGAGTTGGAGTTTAAGCATATCATTTTAAAATATTAGTTATCCTGTCTAAAGTACGCAATGTGTTCTATGTCTCATTTTTGAGAAAGTACATCAAGAAGAAACACATGTCCCCACTTTGGATGGTATAGAACTGAAACATGAAATTTCTTACTCAAAAGAGCCCATCCAGATTCTGGACACTAAAGAACAGGTGTTGAGGAATCATAAAACCATACTGGTAAATATAAATTGGAAAAATCATAAAATTGAAGTGTAGACATAAGAGCATGAGGATCTTATGATGAATAACCATCCAAATAACTTTTTTAGGTAACATTCTGGTAATTTTTTGAAGAATATCTTATAGGGGGAGAATATAACAGCTCAAGGATTTATGAATAAATTGAACATTGAATGCTTGAAACATTGAGTCTCTACAAATCACCACATTGTTATATCTTATCTAGTAAACATAATTCTTCATCAACTGTGATTTGAATTTATAAAAACTAACACACAGTTGTGATCAGTAATAAATTTAACATCTTATAGTTTAATTTTTTTATAGTTAATAGTAACATACCCATATTAATAGTAACCTACCCTTATGAATATTATTATAAAAATATAGTACTATCAAATCCTAAGAATGTATAAAAAAATTTGTTAATCCATCATTTCTGTTTTGAGTATAATTTTTCATTAAAATATGATGACTTTGATAAATTTATTTTTCAAAAAGAATTGTACATTTTTGAGATATTTAAATTATTATATAAAAATATGGTTTTGTTTAATTTTATAATAATGAAATAGTCTTATCAAAACAACCTTATTTAATTACAAATAATAAATTGATTTTTTTAAGTGTCAAATTTTTAATAAGCCATTTATGTCCTTTGTATTTTTCATAAATAAGTATTTTCATTGATAAAGGATAAAAATTTCATATTTATTGAATTATTATGATAATATAAATTTCATTTTTGAATTTATAATGTTGATATTAGGTTACGCTTATCATATGGTAATTTTATAATATACTTCAGTTTTTCTACAATAGTATGAATATAATTTTTATTTTTTAGTATGTTTAATGATTTCATTAATGATATAATAATTATGTAATAATTCTGGTCGACTCATGATTAATAAAATATGATACGAGGTTTCCCATGATTCCAATACATTGGGTAAGCCCATGGTTTTGAAAATACAACTAATGAGGTGTCTATGGAAATTAATAAAAAAACTCCCTCTTTTTAGTATAAAAACAATCCCATTCCATCATTTTAATTCATCCAAATAAATTTATCCTTGATACTCTTGTATTTTTACTTCCCTAGGAGTACTCTAAATGTTTTCTCAAGCCCCCAAGGTCCCAAAAATCATTTTTTTACGAATTAATCAATAATGTAATGGAATATACCACCCTACTCTTACTAGAACACTCTTTATATGTTATTATCTTATAATTTTAATAAAACCATTTTGGAATATTTCATTACATATCCACTATATATAATATATTATGTAACAATTATGAGGGACACCTTTTTTCTCATAAAAAATATTTTATGAATTTTTATGTGACGTCGTTTTGATGCTAAAGTTTTATAAGGGTTTCTCAAATTTTATTTTTCTTTCATGTTTCTTTGTTTTATTTTTTATCCCCTAAAAAACCTAATAAAAAAGGTTTTATAACTCCATAAAGTTACATATACTATAATTGGGTTATGATAATGGGATGATTCATAATCTTCTCTCATTTCCCACCTTATGTACAAAAAATGTATACATCGTCTGATATGTGTAAATTTATCACATTTAAGGACGATGTGTTTGCAATTTATATTACCATATCCATTGATGGTAATGAAATAGTTTTTTTTTATTTTAATAGACTATAATATTTGTTTTATTAGATATTCAATATGCTTAAATTAGTGTATATACTTAATACTAATTCATATGATAAAAAAATTTGTAACAATTGAGATATCGCCAAAATAATTTATATGGTATCAATAATGGTCTATCAAATAAATAATTATCATAACATGTAACCAAGTGATATATTTAAAAATTTACAATTATATATGTTCATCATTAATATATATGTTCAATTCCAGATAATTACATCCATTCCACATAAACTCTATTACTTATAATCAAGCGATCCAATCATGAAATGAAGGAAACTAACACACTGGAATGGCGGAATTGAACATTACAACTTATCGATTAGGAAATTAATTAATATAAAAAATTTTAATGTATAAAACATATATATATATGGTTCTTAATATGTTAATTAATTTATTAAATTAAATTGCCTGAACATTAAGTTCAATTGAAATATACGTTCAGACATAAGGTAAGTGGTTTCTACCCGAACCTCCATTTTCATTTGGGTTACTCATATTCTCTAATTACCTAAATTTAATTATTCTTTATTAATATTTTCTACTAATAAATTCAATGGGAATGAAATATTTCTGTGTACCAACCAGTATCCTACATTCATTTAAGGTTAGTTAAATTTTTTTAATGGGTCTTTCCAAAATCCTTTCCAAAACACAAGCCTGATCCAAGAAATTTTTTCAAATTCATACATATTTTCAAGGGCAATCTATAATCTATTTTATTAATAATTATGTTTATAAAACCACTAATTGTATTATGGAAATAATATCTTACTTCACATAGAGTCTTATATTATGATTTTTCCAAAATTACACCTCCTTTCAAAGTAAAAGAGTATTTATCCCAAGAATTACTCGATGATTTAATATGAGAATCTTCAACTGTTTCAACACACTTGTTGATTCTAATGAATTATTGGGGTTAATTTTTTAGGATATAATATACCATATTTAATTTAATGGTTTATCATTATTTTTACTATGGATGTTAAATCTTAAAAACATTTTCCAATTTACTTCGAATGGTTAGTGTTTATTCTTAATTTTTGGGGAATGTTATTTACATTTCAGATGTTAGTTTTAATGTGATTGCATATATTTTTTATGTTTATCCCTATTCATATGTGTAATAAACTAGACTTTTTAATTAAGGGGAGGGGCCTAGTCTATCCCAATAATACACATTTAGGTCTCATGAGAGAAACAACGGTATTTCCATAAGGCCATGACAAAATCGATATTTATGTTCATAGTATGAGGCCTTTACAATCGATTTATGATGCCTGATGTTATGCATTACCTTATTATGAAAATAGTAATTAGAATTTAATGTCGGTATTATTCTTGTATAATACCCATAATTATGATTTGTTTTTTAATTATTTATTCATTTCTTATTCCTTCCATAATGTGTTTAGGTTTTTGATGGCATAGGGTTTAGTTATTCACCATACCTAATGTTTATATTTATGATATCTTCCACTTTATGGCATAACCTTAAAAATAATTTGAGCTCACCCCTCTCTTATTTTTCATTTTACCAGGTCATTATGTGGTATATTATGAAATACATTCATGGATAACCATGTAGTTATAGATGTTTCAAAAGAAATTTCTATATTGTATATCTTTCCTTCTTCTAATTTTGAACATATTTACGAATCTAGTTTTCTAAAACTAATATATTATTAATTCCTTAAATATATTTCTTTATTTTAATTATGAAAATTTAATGAATTAAGTCACTGACTTTGGGAAACTGGGGTTGGGACATTACACATTACTCCCTCGATATGATCTAGGGTGGCTACTTCCAAGCATAGAAGTGTGAGAAGGGGAGTTTTAGAGAGATTTCAGCCAACACTGTATCCTTTTGAATCACCACCTATACCAAGTTGTTGTAGCTGGAACTTATGAAAGAGTGATTCCTAACAAAGGGATTTAAAATATATAAATTTTGGAAGTGGGTGCCATAGGGATGAGTCATCTACATCACCTAGTAGATGCCAGGTGTCGACATCTCCACACAGGAGAGCTTTCATGATCAGACTCAAGCACACAATTAGAGGTATCACAGAGTCCCATGGAATCTCAATGATTGTGTATTCCTTATATATAATGGGATATGTAACATGGAAAGTGAATTTTTGACTATATATGCTGATATGCATAGGCTGATAGCTGATAGACCACCACGAGAGAGGAAACACTACGACAAGGGATCTCATATGCATGGATAGGGTGGTCCCTAGGGAGGAAAATCTAGTAGAGGATAAGTAGAAGTTATGGGTTTTGGACTTGGGTATGAGATCCTTCAACTAACACCACTAGGTGTCCCATGTTAGGCTTAGGGAGTGTGTGGCTATGTATGTAAATAGCTATAGGCTTTTGAGGTTTATGAACTTGTAAGCCATGCGATGATAAGATATATAATATGTGTGTTTTATACTATTGTTTTAGTTCTAGAAGACACTTTTTCCATCAATTCCTTCATATCAAATACTCTTGGTGTGATAGTTGGACCTCCGAGAAGGGGTATTATCCCAACAACATTGTCTCGTGGTTCTAACCTGAAATACTTTTTCTGTAAATTTCATAAGCTGAAAATGTGTCCTATATATTGGTTGAGATCACATGATACCTTTTTCTAATCAATAATGATACCTATAGTTTCATATTTTGTATCGATTGGATTTCCTTGTTCAGTAATCCATCAGAATGTAACAATAGACAAGTCAAATGCCTATTCACAGATGGGATGAGATTCATCTTTTCTTTTGAGAGATATCTCATGTATATAAAGTGGGTTTAGAAAGAAGGAGGATAACACTCATAATCCATCGGTTACAGAGTGTAGACCTTGCTTCAGAAGTCTATTTATGCATATAGGTTTCTTCAATTGTGGAGGATTATCTGGGTGTCTACCTTGATGATATTTTGAGAATACCTCTAATGAGGGAGATGGAGTTTTTCATTTACCTACATCACATCACCACTATGATATCTTTGTGGAATATTTCATAGAAACTAATTGGATCTGGGAGTTTTATTTGTGGTAAGAGGTTCGTTGAGATAATGGTTTCATCATACCTATTGTGTCCCCCTGTTAGATATAATGTTTTTCATGAAAAATATTGACATGTGCATGCAGATTTTAGTTATTTTATCATTTCCTAAACCATGCCATAATAACCAAAATTACCCCTTGTCATAGACTGATGACCTCTTTATCCTATTGTGTGTTGCAATTTGATTATCAAATATCAATATCATGTCAACGTATCACAAGTTAGGGTTCCCAAGTCTAATATTCCAATGTTGGAATTACAATTTCAGAATGGACACTATGAGTTTATATTGATTCAATTTGATGTGAAAAATACCCCTTAATGATTAAGGATTTTCGGAATCATTTTTTAACGAAGTATCAAACATGTTTGTTGTCATCTTCATTGAAAAAATACTGATATAATCTCTTTCGAATGAGGATCTTGAAGAGCACTTGGGTATGATCCTATAATTGCTTCGAGTGAACCAGATTTATGGTATGGTCTCAAAGTTCAATTTCAGGATTCATGCGGTTCAATTCATAGGTCATGCAATCTATGAGAATTGTTTAGTCATGGATCTAGTGAATATATAAGCAGTTATATCATGAGATCCACACAATAATGTTTTATATGTGTGCATATTGTATCACTTTTAATGGTACTAGAAGAGATTTGTGGTAGTGGTCTCTACAATAAAATCACATTTGACCACCTTGATGTGAAAAGGGTATCCATTTACCTGATACAACTAATTCTAGATATCCTTTGATGATTGGAAAGTTGTTGATGACTGGTATTAAATTTTCATAACTACTAGAGTAATATGTAGTATTTTTAGTGTATTGAGATGGCTCAATAGATGGGATTGGCTATGTGTTGATGTATAAGAAAACAATTATGAAATACAAGTCGAGGTAATTGAGACATCAGTAGTTGAACAACAACAATCACGACATAGATTAGGAATCAGTATTATTTGTCCTAAGGATGTGGATACAATACCTTCTGGGATAGTGAATTATGATTTACTGAGACCTCTAGAGTCTTAGGTATACCTTCACATAGAGTAAACTAAACATGATAAAGTGATTTTGTTTGGAGTTAATGTAGGACTATTGTAACTCCCCGGAGAAATAAGGGGTTAAATGACTAAATGATATGACTCAAGTAAATAGAGTACTCTTTCTTTTTTCGGATTCCTCTCTAATTAGAACTCAACAGTTAAGAATGATTGTCCTGGAGTAGTGTTTAAGACGAGTAACCATCTTGGATGTTTCATAGGTTGTGTTTGAGTGAGGATAAGGAACATAGAGAAGGACATGTGTTGGCATGTGGGGATATTCATTACTCAGATGACCCATTCAAACATGTGAGTGGGCCCTAGGGTGGGGACCACATGATTGTAGGGAACCCAGTGGTACCTAGCAGTCCATGGCTTGGCAACCAGGTTTTGGAAGGGTGTATGTGTTTTCATCAAGTCATAGTTTTTACATTATTTATTAGAGGATGAAACTATCCTTATGTGTGTTTCACTACATATGTTGATACGTAAGTCCAACAATGATGACGTTGTGATCTAGGGTTGGGTGAATTCAACACCCTATAATGATAACGGGTTAAATAACAAAATGTTACGACTCATGTCAACAAGGTGCACATTCCATTTTTGGAGCCCACCTGATTGGAACTCAATTGATAAGTGTGCATCACCTGGAGTTGTGTTCATGATGAGTATATATTTGGGAAGTATCCTATGGTGTGTGAGAATGAGGAAAAAGCACCCTGGAATGAACATGTGATGGCCTGTGTGGATAGTCGTTAGATATATTACTCGTTTGATCATTTGGGTGGGCCCCGGGCTCGGGAACATCTGTTTGTAGAGAAACTGGTGGAACCTGGCAAGACAAGGACCGACGACCTTGTTAAGGCGGGGTGCATGTGCTTTAATTCGAGCCCAATTGAAACATTTGGAATTAGAGGAGAAACCCATCCTTATGTGTGTTTCACTGCCTCGGTTGAGACTTTGAGCTCACAATGAGGACTTTATTATCTATGGGGGGTGAATGTGACCCACCACAGAATGATAATGGGTTAAATGATGAAATTATACGACTGATGTAAATAACGTGCACATTCCTTTTCGAGATCCTACGTGATTGGAACTCCACAGTTAAGTGTGCTTCCCCTATGGTAGTGTTTAGGATGGGTAAATTTTTGGGATTTTTCCCTGGGTGTGTATGAGTGTGGACAATGAAACATGGAAAGGACATGTGTTGGTCTGTGGGGACAGTCGTTAGACAGATGACCCGTTCAGGCATATGGGTGGGCCCGGGGGTGTGGACCACATGTTTGGAGGGAAACCGGTGGTACCTGGGGGCCCAAGGCCTGATGACCATGTTATGGAGGGGTGTATCTTCTATCATCAGGGAATAGTTGTTACATTTATTATCAGAGGAGAAACCCATCCTTATGTGTATTGGACTACCTTGTTTGAGACATAGGGCCCACAACAAGGACATTGTGATCTAATGGGGGTAGACTGTAACACCCTAGAATGATAAAGTGTTAAATGACTCAACGACATGACTCATGTAAACAAGGTGATCCTTCAGTTTTAGGATCCTACCAGATTAGAAATCCACAATTATGCTTTTTGATCCTGGAGTAGTGTTCAAGATGGGTGACATTTTGGGATGTTTCCCATGGTGTATGTGAGTGAGGACAAAGCACGGTAGAAAGGACATGTGTTGGACTGTGGGACAGTCTTTAGTCAGAAGACCCATTTGGGCATGTGCCTGGGCCCTGAGGTGGGATCCACAAGTCTGATGGGAAACTAGTGGTACCTAGATGGCCAAGGCGTGATAACTAGGTTATGTCCGGGTATTTGTGCCTTTATCAGGGCCTAGTTGTTACATTTGGTATTAGAGGAGGAACTAAGACTTATGTGAATTGGACATCCAAGTCTCAGAAATAAGTCCCATAAAGAGATTGTTGAGTTCTATGGGGGGGAAGTAACATTCTAGATTGAAAAAGGGTTTAATGAATGAATGATATGACTCATAGAATCAAGGTGGACCTTCCTTTTCAAAAGCCTACCAGATCGGAACTCCACAGGTAAGTGTTCTTAGCCTGAATAGTTTTTACGATTTTTGACATTCTGGGATGTTTCCAATGGTGTGTATGAGTGAGGACCAAGAACTCTGAAAATGACATGTGTTGGCCTATGGGAATAGTCATTAGTTAGATGACGCGTTCAGGCATATGGGAGGGCCCCTAGTTTCGGACAACATTTTTGTTGGGAAACTGGTGCTACCCGATGGCCCAGGACCTGAGGGTAATGTTATTGTGGTGTTCTAGTGATATCATTGGGGACCAGTTGTTACAAGTAGGACATTAATATGGTCTATAATCCAATGAAGGGAAACACTGTAAAATATTACCATAGCAGGATGTCCCAAGGTCACTTGGTGTAGGAAGCTTCAGAGTAGTTGGCTTCTCTATAACACACCTTGGTTCAAAATAAGGGTATAAAATTCCTTTAGCCAATGGTGTTCACTATACACTTGACATGAATGCGAGAGTTTCCTATCTATGAGACAATGAATGTTAGATTATCATGGCCATATATTCACATGAGACTCACATGAATGTTATTATGTTGGTGGGAATCATGTAATCATGTTCCAAGGGAAAACAATGGTGCCAGTCACGAAATGGGAGGATGTGATATGAGATTACCACAGTTATCCCCTAGCAATACATCTCGGTTTGTTTAAGATGTATAAGTTCTCTTAGTAGATGTATTTGATGTCTGAAATGGGAGAAACAGTAGCTGAGTTCCTCTCTCGGCACCTCATCTGTCATTAGGTAATTTTTGAGAACCAATTACCAATAGGTTTGATGTATCTCCTTAATGTCTTCAATTGGAAGTGGTATGACATATACACACACTTTCTCATAGGGATTATAGGAACAATGAAGGTCCCTGACTCCATCTGGTCGATAGTTAAAAAAATCCCAAAGATTGGGCACTTCCTTTGTGTTACGGAGAAGTTCTTGAGGGAGATTTTAGGGATGTTTTATAAATGGGAGACAATTATACCTCATAGGGATCCCTCAACGACTGTATCTGGTCATGAAACACAATTTATGTCAAAATTGATGATATTTATATAGGAGGTATTCATGAAATATTTTGCGATGTGTATAAACTTTCACCATAATATCAATGGGAAGACCAAGTAAACTATCCATGTTTTGGACGATATTTAGAATACTGGGGTGCTATAATTTTCTTTGAGTTGGTAGGATGTACTTCCCTTAGTAGAGTATATATGAATAAAACCACTAACACATCATCATATAACCTTTTGTGTCCCTATACAGGAGACCATACAACTATCCTTTTAATTAGATCCAGATTTCTGTAACATCTCTTGTGGGCCTTGAGATGGTTCATGTTACAACAGAGAATGTATATGTCATCTGTGAATGGATTATAACATACCCAATGAGAGAGAAATATTATGAATATTTCATTTGCAGGCCTGTTGAGTTTGTTTTTTGAGGCCGCATATTTATTCGAGTCTCCCCATTAAGAGTATTACAGAGATTCATCCTTGGAGGAAATCAACCCCATAGACCATCAGGTTGTTCAAGATCATAAATAGGGTTAGAGTGGTTTTGAACATGAGAAGCATCAATTTTATATATACTTTAATGTCTTTTATTCATATGTTTTCATTTAATTATTTGATAATTCATGTGGTATGTGTTTAATTTTGATGGAAAAAATCGTCACAGGTTTTCAAGAATGAAAAGGATGAAAACGTGAAAAAATCATCCAAGTACACATCATGATGATGTAATTCCCATAAAGTAACTAAGGATCAAAACCTATACCATGCCATGATGTGATGACTTGGAGAAAAAGTATAATGGAAAAAGTCACTACACATCATGATTAGATCAGCCACATCATGACTACCAATGAAACCGATTAGTGAGAAAGACATGAGGATTCTACAAAAAAGAAACTGTGTCAGAGTATACATCATGAACAAAGACTACATGTTTTGTATGTAATCAAAAATCATATCCACGTGAACCATTTTCCATGCTAGATATCTGAAGGAAGATGAAATGGATCAAGGATACTCATTGTGTACTATAGGTACATGTCATGACCAAAAAACCTATGTAAGTAATAGAGTGATAGATCATTGTATATATTGGGAGAGGTCCTCCTTATTCCATATCGATTCAATATGATCAATTCATAATCATTCTCCCTTTTAACTCATTTTCTTCATATTTGATCACATTTCTTTCAATTCAAGATTCATGGAGCATACATTCCTCAAACCCTTCTCTTCACCATTCTATGGTTAAAATACAATTATTCATTCAAATTGAAATATGTTATTTAGTTTAATTCATAATTATCTCATTCTTGATTTGTCTTCGTTATCCCAGAATGTCATTTTTTATAATACTATTAAGATTGCTTTATCTAGTTAATTTTATTGTTCCACTATCCATAATTAGTAGATAAATTTGTTATTGGTAGGGAATAATTTATATATATATATATGCATAATTAAATATATATTTTAACCTAAACATGGAATTACTAATTGAATTACTATCTCTAATATGAGGCTATAGTTTATCCCATTTGTTTATACATCCTTGACAACAGGATTTCCAAAAAAAAAGACTGTATACTAATTGTAGTAGACTAAGAAATAATCAGTAGATTAGGATACATTCTACTCATAAATCCAAAAATAATGAATATATATAGTTCCTACCACTTGACCATGGATTAACTGCTTCCGGGGTAGAAATAGGTGGCTAAGAACAAAGATAAATATTGACCACAATTTTCTTTGCCGATTAAGACATAAGATCTTTCAATGGATAGAATTAAAAGGCATCCTTCTCCAAGATACCTGAATTCATCCTGACATCTAGTTTATTATTTTATATAATCCAAAATAGAATATAGACCAAATTTCCCAAAAAGTCATCGATAATGGACTCCGGAATAAGTTTAGAAACCAGACCCTGATGATTATATCTGGTGAATCCCTATGGATTCGACACCATACTCATGCTACACTACGTCTTAGTAGTTGGTGAATGTTTGGGAAAAATTATAAATTTACATTTGATTCATGTTGGAGGAAGTAATGAAACCATATAATAGATGCCATCAAATTTCAGGAACCTTGGCCAAGAAGACAATGTCGTTTCATATAAGTACTCTATATTTTATAAAACATAGGATTACCTTTCCCCACCATTTTCTTTCTTCCATTTATAGACCCCCTTGAATATTTTACTACTGGAAAATGTATCTTTCCCAAGTATTTTATACCAACGGTTCAAAAGAACCTTTGGTAAAGGTGTTATTAGGGAATATTTCCTAACGGTTTGAATAAACCATTGGGAAAATGAATGTTGGGAAGGCTTTCCCAAACTGTTTGAAGAAACCGTTGGGAATGCATAGTATTTCCATTCTTTCCCTAATGGTTTGATGAAACCGTTGGGAAAATTCACCCCCAAATTCCCCTAAACTCTCCCCGACTCCCCCAGAACCTCCCAGACCGCCCAGAATCAGATCACCCACCTCAGAAGTGGCCGTCCAGGTAAATAATCCATCTGAAACTCCCCCATTCAGGTTAGATTCATTAAAATTCTTCTCATATTAGTTATATATATACTTTTATTCTCAACATTTATCCATTTATTTCACTGTTTTTCCATATATCATGTACTTTTTCCCTATTTCTAGGGATTTTGGAAAATATTATGATTCATTATAATCCCTTGAAGAATTGTGTACTCGAATCACTACATCAATGTAAAAAATATCAAAATAATGTTTTCATTAATCATTTTTAGGGTTTTCATTAATGGTTTCGTTAATGTTTTATTTCAATTAATGTTTTCCATGATGTATTTCTTAATGTTTTCATTAATTAATGTTCTTTATTGTGTGTATGCATTTTTTTCTATTTGATTTGTGTGTGTGGGGGGTCTTCGAGGGGTGGGGGCTATCCGGGTGAGTGGGGGTTATCCGAGGGGTGGGGGATGTCTCGGGTGAGAGGAGGGCTGTCTGAGGGGTGGCAGGTGCTGTCCGGGGTGAGTGGGGGTTTCTGAGGGGTAGGGGTTGTCCGGGGTGAGTGGGGAGCTATCCGAGGGGTGGTAGGTGATGTCTTGGGTGAGTGGGGGGATTTCTGAGGGGTGGGGGTTGTCCTAGGTGAGTGGGGGCTTTCGGAGGGGTGGGGGGATGTTCGGGGTGTGTGGGGGCCGTTCGAGGGGTGTGGGGATGTCTGGGGTGAGTGGGATGGAGTTCGATGGGTGGGGGCTGTCTGAGGGTTGGGGGGCAGTCCGGGGTGAGTGTGGGGCTGTACGAGGGGTGGGGGGATGTCAGGGGTGAGTGGGGGCATGTTCGGGGTGAGTGGGGGGCTGTCCGGGGTAAGTGTTTATGGTGGACATTGATCTCCCTAGGAAATATGTTTTAAATAAAAAATTCTTTAATGGAATTAAAACATTATTGTGAGGACATTTCTTTCTCAAAAATAATCTAAGACAATCGATTCATTGTAGATAAGTACACCTTAGGGATCCAAATAAAAATAAATTGATATAAGGCTTTTGATATTAGAGTAAAATAGAAAATTGGGATGCAGTGAGGAATATTTTAGATATTATGCATCATGTCCAAGAGTAAATCCATTTTTAAATATCAAATAAGTTATTTTTTCACAATTTTCACACATTAATAGTTGGAAAAAATGGAAAAACATTTATAAATGTTCAAATATATAAAAATGAATCCATTTGTGGATATAACTTATCCAGCAATGTCTAGCTATTTTGTCTCTTCCAAGATCATCGATGTGCATGTCCCATCTCCATCTGACCTCGTACAACGGGTGACTCATTATCTGGATAATTTCGAGCACCAGATTCTCTTTCTTCCGCATCAGATTCACGGCCGCTACACTCCTGAAGTGATAGATCCCACTAAGCGTCCTCGTGAGCTTGATGAAACGTCCACCAGTTTTTGTAAGAGGAAGAGGAATTCTGAGATGATGGACCAAGAAGATTGACCAATTTCAATCTGTCTGACTGAAGACGTAAAACATAGTGCTTTCTGGGAGGCAACCAATGTTATAGAGTTTCATCACATTCCTTGTTTTACATTATTTTAGGAAATAAACATGGAATGAATGCAATAATTGTTTAGCTGCTTCTGATTTGTATGGGCACTTGTCATTATTCTGCATGTATGCTTCTATTTTGTCTGATCCTTAGTGTTAATTTTTATGATATGATGCAGGTATGTCCCCCAGACAGCCCCCGAACAGCCCCCCCAGATAGCCCCCTGGACAGCCACCCACCCTCCTCCCTAGACCCCAAACTTCCCCCGAATAGCCCCTCGGATAGCCCCCGGAAAGCCCCCCCACCGTCAACCATGGTCCTCGGACAGCCCCCCCAGGACAATCCCCTCACCCTCTTCCCCGAACCTCAGATAGCCCCCCGAACACCCCCCGGACAGCCCCCTAAACACCCCCTAAACACCCCTCGGACAGCCCCCATACACCCCCGGACAGCCCCCCGAACAGCCCCCGCCTCAATCCGAGGCGCGGTGTGGAAGGTACCATTCAAACTATCTCTATTTTGTTCAAAATGACATTATTTTTAAGTGAAAACACCAACTGGAATACGTAAAACTGAGCAAACACATTCCAAATTGGTTGAAACATTAGTACTACGACACATGGATAATATGTGACATGTACAAGTCAATCTGGCCTCAATCTGAGGCGCGGTGTGGCCGACACCACCCAAAATGTCCTTCTTTTGTATAAAATGGACAATATTTTACGTACATACCCCAAACCGATCAAATGGTTTCTTATTGTGTGGATACTTTTGCATAGTGATCCATAACTCTTATGTGACGTGTATAAGTCAACTTCATCTCAATCTGAGGCCCGGTGTGGCCGACACCACTCAAAGTGCCACTTTTTTGTTAAAAATGGACTTAATTTTAAGTGAAATCAACAACTAACATACAGAAAACCGACCAACGCATTCAGATTCTATTTAAACATAAGGACAACGATCCATGGGTAAAATGTGACATGTACAAGTCAACTCCGCCTCAATACGATGTGTGGTGTGGTCGGTACCACTCAAATTGCCTCTCTTTTGTTCAAAATGGACTTATTTTTAAGTGAAAACACCAACTAACATACGGGAAACCAACCAAAATCCTTTTTATTGTGTTTAAAATTTCGTAAAATGATCCATGTGTCATATGTGACATGTAAGAGTCAAACCTGCCTCAATCCGAGGCGTGGTTTTGCCGGCACCGCCCTAATTGTCCCTCTTTTGTTTAAAATGGACAATATTTTACGTACATACGCCAAACTGATAAAAAGTTTTATGATTGTGTTGATACTTTTTCACAACGATACATGACTCATATGTGATGTGTACGAGTCAACCCCGCCTCAATTGGAGGCCCGGTGCGGCCGACACCACTAAAAGTGCCTCTGTTTTGTTAAAAATGTACTTAATTTTAAGTGAATTCAACAACTGACATACAAAAAACCAACCAAACGCATTCGTATTATGTTGAAACTTAAGGAAAACAATCCATTGGTCAAATTTGATGTGTACGAGTCAACTCTGCCTCAATCTGAGGCGTGGTGTGGCCAGGACCACTCAAACAGCCTCACTTTTGTTCAAAATGGACTTATTTTTAAGTGAAAACACCATCTGACATACGGGAAACTGACCAAACACATTCTTATTGTGTTGAAACATTAGGAAAACTATCCACTGGTGAAATGTGATGTGTATGAGTAAACCCTTCCTCAATCCAAGGTGTGGTGTGGCCAACACCACCCAAACTGTCCCTCATTTGTTTAAAATGGACAATATTTTATGTACATATTCCAAATCAATCAAACGGATTATGATTGTGTTGATAGTTATTCACAACGATCCATGACTAATATGGGATGTGTATGAGTCAACTACATCTCAATATGAGGCCCAGTTTCGCCGACACCACTCAAAGTGCCTCTGTTTTGTTAAAAATGGACTTAATTTTAAGTTAAATCAACAACTGACATACGACAAACTGACCAAACACATTCGGATTCTGTTGAAACCTAAATAAAATGATCTAAGGGTCAAATGTGACGTGTAAGAGTCAACCCCACCTCAATATGAGGCCCGTTGTGACTAAAACCACTCAAAGTGTCTCTATTTTGTTAAAAATGGACTTAATTTTAAGTGAAATCAACAACTGACATAAGGAAAACTGAACAAACACATTCGGATTCTGTTCAAACATAAGGAAAATGATCCATGGGTAATATGTGACATGTAAGAGTCAACTCCGCCTCAATCCGAGGTGGGGTGTGGCCGGGACCACTCAAACCGCCTCTCTTTTGTTCAAAATGGACTTATTTTTAAGTGAAAACACCAACTGACATACGGGAAACTGACCAAACACCTTAAAATTGTGTTGAAACTTTCGGAAAATGATCCATGTGTCATATGTGACGTGTAAGTGTCAACCTCACCTCAATCCGAGGCACAGTGTGGCCAACACCACAAAAACATTCCCTCTTTTGTTTAAAATGGACAATATTTTACGTACATATGCCGAACAAATCAAAAGGTTTCTGATTGTGTTTATACTTTTTCACAACGATCCATGACTCATATGTGATGTGAATGTGTCAACCTCGCCTCAATCGGAGGCCGTTTGTGGCCAAAACCACTCAAAGTGCTTCTCTTTTGTTAAAAATGGACTTAATTTTAAGTGAAATCAACAACTGATATACATAAAACCGACCAAATGCATTCAGACTCTGTTGAAACATAAGTTAAACGATACATGTGTCAAATGCGACATGTATGTGTCTACTCCACCTCAATCTGAGGCTTGGTGTGTCCGGTACCAGTCAAACTGCCTCACTTTTGTTCAAAATGGACTTATTTTTAAGTGAAAACTGCAGCTGATATACGGGAAACATACCAAACACATTTGGATTGTGTTTAAACATTAGGAAAACGATCCATGGGTCATTTGTGATGTGTACGAGTCAACCCTGCCTCAATCTGAGGTGTGGTGTGGCTGACACCACCCAAACTGTCCATCATTTGTTTAAAATGGAAAAATTATTTTGTACATATGCCAAACTGATCAAACAGATTTTGATTGTGTTAATACTTTCTCACAATGATCCATGACTCATATGTAATGTGTAAGAGTCAACTCCATCTCAATCTGAGGCCTAGTGTGGCCGAAACCACTCAAAGTGCTTCTATTTTGTTAAAGATGGAATTAATTTTAAGTGAAATCAACAACTGACATATGACAAAGCTACCAAATGCATTCAGATTCTGTTGAAACATAAATAAAAAGATCTATGGGTCAAATTCGACATGTACGAGTCAACCCATCCTCAATATGAGGCCATTTGTGGCCAAAACTACTCAAAGTGCCTCTGTTTTGTTAAAAATGGACTTAATTTTAAGTGAAATCAACAATTGACATACGGCAAATCGAACAAATGCATTCAGATTCTGTTCAAACATAAGGAAAACGATCCATGGGACAAATTTGATGTGTAAGAGTCTACTCCGCCTCAACCTGAGGCACAGTGTTGCTGGGACCACTCAAACTGCCTCTCTTTTGTTCAAAATGGAGTTATTTTTAAGTGAAAACACAAACTGACATACGGGAAACCGACCAAATACATTTGGACTATGTTGACACATTAGGAAAATGATCCATGTGTCTATTGTGATGTGTACGAGTGAGACTCAACCCTGCCTCAATCCGAGTCACGGTGTGGCCCCCACCACTCTAACTGGCTCACTTGTATTTGAATTGGAAACCATTTTATGTGAAAATAACAAATGACAAACGTAAAACCGACCAAACACATTCAGATTCTTTTTAAACGTCAGGAAAATTATACATGGGTCTATTCTGACGTCTACGTGTAAACTCCGCCTCAATCCGAGGTGTGGTGTGGAAGGGGTCACTCTTAGTGTATGTCTTTTGTTTATAATGGACCTAATTTTAAGTACATATGGAAAACTGGCCAAACGGATTCTGATTGGGTTGACACATTAGCATAATGATCAATGGGATATATGTGGTGTGTATGAGTCAACCCCGCCTCAATTCAAGGCAATATGTGGTCAGCACCACTCAATGTGTATCTCTTTTGTTTAAAATGAACAAGATGTTAAGTGAAAATAACAAATAGGATACGGAAGACCGACCAAACGCATACGGATTCTGTTGAAACTTTAGGACAACGATCAATGGGTCTATTATGACATGTACGAGTGAACCACTCAAAGTGGCTCAATTTGGTATGTGTATGTTTATAATGACGTATGTTTATATTATAAATGAATTATGTTTGTTTATATTTTTTGTGTGTATGTATGTTTATAATATCGTTATTAATTATGTATGTGTTTGTAATCAAATTATGCATCACATGTTAAATGTGTATGAATTAAAATGAATTATTATTTAATTCTTGTTTTGAATCAAATTATCCATCAAATTATTACCAGACACCTCCACCTCTGTTTGCTGTGCAAATTGCAGGGATGCTGTGCAATTTTCACAACATAGGGTTTTCCAACGGTTGGACACCGTTGGAATATGTCATGAAGCAAGATTTTTACCAACAGTTCTATTTGAACAATTGGTAAAAATATTTCCCAACAGTTGTAGAATGGATGGGAAATCCCTCATCCTTTGGTTTTGCCAACGGTTTAGCACAACCGTTGGTAAGACCTTTCCCAACGGTTTTATGAGAACCGTTGGGAATGGTTAACTTTCCTACCCCTACTCCAATGTTTCGTTGTAAACTGTTGGGAAATGTTCTTCCCAACGACTTACATGCCTACGGTTGGCTGAACTGTTGGTATAAATTATAACAACGGTTCAATAGCCTTTACCAAGGGTTCTGTACCGTTGGTAAAACCCATGTTTTCAGTAGTGTTCCCCTTCATCTTCAGTTCATGTACTAAGGTCCGTTGACCTGATTAGTGAATGTTGAAGCACAATATGCTTTGTCCTTAGATCCTGAGATCGAAATTCATCTCATTTCACTCTTCCAGTCAAAAATTCTTGAGAAATATAAAAATTTAGGACCCATGAACCGAAATCATCAAATCATACCCATAGATCACCCGATGCACCCTAAAAAGACTGTCATTATCTATGTATCTCCATCAATCCATGGTGTGATACCAAGCATCATTCACCCTCCAATTCAAGCCTGTAAATTTAAAATCAAGTATGGACACATCCATATGATCCAGAACATGGGAAAATTTAGGGGTATTAAGAGAGAAGACCTGTATGATCATATTTCCAATCTCCTTGAGGTTTTCGATACCTTTTTCATCCAGGGAGTTTCTTCTGACATGATAAGATTCAATTTATTTTATTTTTAAATAATAGATGGATATAAGGATTGACATAAACACCAATCTCCCAAGTTAATCACCACTTGGGGTGAGATCTCAAATTTTACTATCGATAAATAATTTCAAACGACCTGAACCGAGAAGATCTAGTATGAAATTCAGAACATTGCAGATGATGATGGTGGGTCTTCATGGAAGGCATGTGATCGATTCCAAAAACACATGGGGAAATTTACACGTCACTGACATGAATCATGTATTAAAATACAAACCTTTCATTAAGTACTCCATCAGGAAACATCAACAGTTTTTTATGATGCCACTAATGGAGGTTTGATGTTCAAAACAGCTGGTGCAGGTTGAGCTATTTTGTACGATGTATCCCACAATGCAAATTTTTGGAATATTGACCGTGGACTACCCCTATGTGGAATATAAATAGATGACAGAACATCCTTTTTATCAATGCAAGTTGAAGCATTAACCCATATTCTAGAGTCATTACCAATAAGAACCATGAAACCCCCTCCAACCCCATTAATGGTGATCCAGTCAAGTGAGATATGTGCTAGAACACACAAGTATCAATACTATAAGGAATTATATGAGGAAACACATGATTTTAATGATGTTAACTATATGTATCATAGTCAACCATTTCATAAGAAACAAAACATTCATTTTTCCAACTTAATCCTAATCTACTGCAGACTCACAATAATCAATAATATTTTCAGTAGTGTAGTTGTCAAGCTCAGTTTCATAACCAGGGGTCACTAGGGTATACACCATTGAACACTATCCTGAGACCACAGTAGCTGAAAAATCTGTGATAACCCTTTCCAAGGCCCCAACATCAAAAATTTACACCACCCAAAAAAGACCACAAAATCCACCACATCAGAGGAATATAACATGGAGAACCTCCTAACATCCGTCATTAAAAAATCATATCAATCGATTAACAGGTCTGGAATAGAAATTTTAAATCAGTGATCATATTTTAGTAAGATGGAATTTAAAATGGTTCATTTCTCAAAAACATTATCATAATTTTTTCCAAGCAGTCAACCTAGTAGCACATATCCATACCCACGAGAGGTATCCCATTCTTTTGCGTAGAAGAGTGTAAAATTATTATATTTCCAACAATAAAATGAAAAATAGGCCGTAGAAAGATCCCATGAAACAACCAGAAATCATAGAATCTATAGCAGTTGAGAAAGTGCCAGTCCCATAAAAAGAAAATGAACCCATTTATGTCACCCCGTGTCCATATCAACCACATGTTCCCATTCTAGAACGAAAAAATCAAGTTAAGTTGGAGTCTTAGTATAAAATGTTCCTCAAAATATTCAAACAATTTCTTGCCAACATTCCTTTAGGTGAGGCATTCACTCAAATTCCAATTTATGAAAATGATATATTGAAGATCATGGAGTAATCTCATTAAATAAAGAATTATCTCATATTGTATAGTATAAAATTCCACCAAAGATGATAGATCCTGGAAGATTTTCAATTCATTGTGTAATAAGAGAATGTAAATTTTTAAGAGTGCTTTGTGACCATGGAACAAGAATTAAGCTAATGACGATGAGTGTTTTCCACAAACTCAGACATCAGGAGATCATAGAATCAATAGTATAATTATAGTTATCCAATCATTCTGTTTTGTAACCACATTGTATTCTTGTAGATATTCTGATTAAAATCAAGAAATGCATTTTTTCAGCAGACATATTAGCTTTAGTCATTGAAGAGGAAGGAGATGTCTTGATATCTGTCTAAGCAGTCTAGAACTGGTTCCCAAACATTGTGAAGTTAAAATATTAGTTTTTAATTGGAAAATTTGTTAAGTCATTGTGAAAGAGGGAATTGTGATAGGAGAAAAAATATATAAATAAGGCATTGAGGTTGATCCCACAAAGATCAAGGTCATCGAGGATCTGCAGGAACCATGAACCATAAAAGATATCAAACGATTACCTGGGTGTTATGTAATTTAAAAATATTGTGTAAATGATTTTTCTAATGTCTCACATTCATTAACACATATGTTGTCAATGGAATATCCATTTTAACTTGATGGGGACTGCTGACAAGATTTTGCAACACTGAAAAATAATCTTATGCATCTCTGGTTATCATTTGACCAAACTCGTAAAAGGAGTTTGAGCTTATGTGTGAAGCCAAAGGCCATGCTATAGGAGTTGTGGTCAGACAATGCATTCAAAACATCTTCTTTCCAATATATTATGCTAGACACACATTAAAAAAATCCCAAATAAGTTATAATACTACTGAGAAGGAGGTCCTAGAAGTCATATATGTCATTGAAATGTTTTGTTCGTACCTCGTTCTATCCAATGTCATCGTCTATATAGACCATTCCGCATATCGATACCCGATGAACACGAAATACAAAAAACCAAGATTGATATACTAGATTATTTTATTGCAATAATTTGATGTTGTAATCAAGGATACAAATGGGACATAAAAGGTCATTTTTGACCACCTCTTAGGATTACACTAGAACATTTTTAAATATGGAAGAGAAACTGATATTGAAATTGATTTTCATGATGATACATTATTTAATATCAAAACTCAGCCTTGGTTATCAAATAAGGCCAACTATCATAAAAACAGATATCTACATCATTACCTCTCATACCAGCAACACAAGAAGTTTATGTCAGATTCCAAACACTACATTTATAAAAAACCATTTCTATTCAATCATTGGGCAGATGGACATTTACAATGCTACATCCTAGAGGAAGAGAAACATAATGTGAACAAAATGTTCCACACATCACCAACTTGAAGCCATCATGGTACAGTTCATAGAGTGGAAAGGAACCAACAATGTAGATTTTTTTGGACCTCATTGCACCGTAATTCTAGGAGGGTCTGTCATAAATTTTATTGATTTCAATGAAAGGGGAACATTAAAAAACAAAATGAGAATCCAGAAAACCCAATTTTGGATGTTTTTGTTTTTCACATCTGGGGTATTGAATTTATGGGAACATTTCCCATGTCACATGAGAAGATTTATATTATAGTATCATTTTAATATCTCACCATGTGCGACGAAGCTTAAGCCACAACACACGACAATGAAAAGGTAGTAATTAATTATCTTCCAAAGAATGCCTTTGCATTTTTGTATTTCCACAGCTACTAATTAGTGAACGTGGAACACATTTCTAAATTCATTCAGTCTGATAAATGCATGAAAATTATAGAATTTGTTACAACAATGGAATCTTCTATCACTCACAAACAAGAGGAAAAGTTGAATTGTCAAATAAGGAGGTGATACAAATATTAGAAAAGACATTCAACAATAGTATAAGTGGCTGTAGCATAAAATTGGATGATGCATTATGGTCATACCAAACTCCATAGAAAATACCCATAGGCACCAACCAGTTTTGGAGTAGTTTATTGTAAACCATTTCATCTTACGTTGGAATTGGAACAGTATTCGTTATTGGAAATTAATAATATGAATGTCAATACAGAAAAAATAGAGATGAATGGTTATTTCAATTAACTGCATTTGATGAATGTTGTAGAGATTCATATGGAAACACAATTATTTACAAGGAAAATAGAGAACATGGAACTACCAACAAATTACAAGATGAAGAATAATTAAGTGGAATAAGGTTTTTCTATCCAGTTATATATTAAGATAATTCTTATGGATGTTGAAATCAGGACAATGTAGTCCTTTTTTGGTTTTCCAGGATTTTTCAATATGGAATAATAGAAATTCATTGAGTCGGAGAACTACTATTCCAATAAATGGTCAATGGTTATAGATCATTCTAGAACCATTCCATGATGGTTGTGTCCTCAACCTCATGTTCCACTAAAACATAAAATGAGTCAACCTTCCATAATTAAAGGAAGAATTGACTAAGTGGTATCCTAGGTTAGGAACTCTTTAGTTATGTTTTATTTTCATCATTGATGACGACTCTACTGTTTGATGGAAGATGATGTATGGAAGAAACATGGAATATTGGAAAATAAGATCTAAGTACATTTTATGTACATCACGGTCATGACATGTATATGTTTTACACTAGAAAATTCAACATTCCTCCAATTCATGATGTGATGGAAACATACATGTTGTGACCACATTCGGATTAGTTTTTAAAAACTACAGGTCATGAAACGCAATGTCAAAACCTCCACTATTTTCTACTGATGCCTCACATCCCACTCCTCTACCTCCCATCAGTTAAACCCCTCCCTCTCCCTCATCTCGTGCAACCCAACCATTACCACCACCATCACTCCCCCTACCTCTCACTCTCTCACAGTTATGACACACAAATTGAACCCCTCCCTCTCCCTCAATTTTGCGACCCACCCTCCATCTTTCAATTGAAATCACCAAATGACCATAACCTTCCTCCACTACCTCTTTATCCTAATCAGTCCCACACTCCAAGAAGCATCCCACTTCCATGTGTAGGTAGACCACCTCCAAATTCCTTTTTTTTCAAGAAGAAACCACTTTGTGGGGGAGTGGGAACCATTCAATGTGTAGGTGGACCACCTATGGTGATCATTTTGCACCATCTACTACCCACACTAAACCACCTTTCCCCCCATGCATGGTCCGACACCACCATGAATTCCCTTGATGAGGACGTTCACGTGATTCTTATCTCATGATTCTCCAACCCAATTCACAAGGTTAATCTTATGAGGTTACAAGCAATGATCATGAGGAAAAATAAGACCCTAGAAATGAGGATCCTCACCCGGCTGAATACTCCAGATGCTATCGTCGACCTCCCTGAGGATCGTCACATTTCCACCATTCTTGAGGTCCATGAGGAGACAGACATGGAGTTGTTTTTGGAGTTTTTGGCCACCTTTGAGATGGGTGCAAACAATATCCATTTAAACCTAGGTTTCCACCCACAGGAGTTTAATTTTATTGATTTTGGGGTCGAGGATGTAATATATGCCAAGGATTTTGTCATTTTAGACATTTATCTAATGTTATAGCTCCATCCACCTCAAGACCTCTCCTTATAGTTATGGCCTCTGATTTACCTCTACCCTCAGTCACATAATGACCCATGCATCACCATGTACACTTAGTTTTAGTGTATATCTATTTGAATGGTACATTGAGCCATGGAACATGACTGGTTTTCATGGGCTGAGAGTCATGGATGAGTCAGCCTGGTGGATGTTATTATTTTTGAAGCAGTAGTGGGCAGCCCATCCATTAACATGGACATCCAATTTTCCTAATACTACAGGACCATGAATCAATGGATGTGTAACACACTCACGGGATGACCATTAATCACCATATTGGCCATGTATATTGAAGTTTTTTATGCTTCACCGCCCCTCATCATCATTGGAACACAGGGGAAGATAGATCGTGTGGTCCTTCCCAATATGAGGATGCTTGTGAAGGAGGGCGACATATATTTCTAGTAACCATGCTTCCAGTAGCCCAAACAATAGAAGAATACAACAAATGAAGTAGTATAAAATCCATGATAGCCTCCTTATATAGAAACAACTATTATACCCATACCGACCACCACCTCTCCCACCACTGCTTCAACCATACCACTACTATCCCTTCACACCCTTGTCGAGTTCCAAACATATATGCAGTGTGTTTTGGATAATATTCCCTAAATATCAGTCTACCTCCACCTCAAATTAAGTTAGTGAACATAATTTACCATTTCAACCTCTCTCACCCCAACTGTAACATCATCCTCTACTATTCCACAACCCCTTACACCCAACTGGACCTCCCTTCTGAAATCACCACCCCTGACACATAAAACGAGTTACTGGAAGAGTTGTCCCATTGGGGAAAGGTCACTTACACTAAGGAAACCATGGTGTCCCATTAATTGATCCAACTGGCAAACCCAGATCACCATTCTAGATCAAGAGTTCACCACCTGCCACCCTATCCCATCCCCATCCCTCCGTCGCCACACCACACACCATCATTGCACCTCCATCATTGTCTGATGTTGATACAGACGTGACTACCCTAGGCTAGTTGTTCGAGAAAATAGTAAGTGGGATGAAATTAGAGGATATTTTTGGCAGAGATACCTGATATTCCTTTTTTCCCAATCATTTGTGATTTTTTCAACCTTTCCATGTTCATGGGATTATAGTCTTTTCATAATTTTTTATCCCACCCATGCATGGTCATGATAATATCTATATATAGTTGGGTCTTTTTTTATGTTTTTTTTATTTTCATGTATTTTATTTAGAATTTCTAGATCCTAGGAATCATATTTCACCTTCGATGGTCCATTCCAACTTGTAGTCTTAGAAAAATTGGTGCTCGAGAACGTCTTATCCATTCTATGATAGATTTAACAGGAGAAAGAGGAACTAAGTTGGTGGACCATTTGAAACAAATCTCCATCCACCCATCTTACTGGAAATGTTTTGTTAATTATTTATGGGAGGAAACCCATAAATCATATATTTTTTTATTGCATTTCCATTGTCGTGTCTAGTTTATTCCCCTTTTATTTTTCATTTCTATTTTTCATGAAGCTACATTGTAAAATTATCAACATTTCTATAAATTGACTCTCTCGGTTTCTCACTCTGTGTGCATGTCCTTTTATATACTATTCCAACTATCTATGATTGTGGGAAAAATATTAATCTAGTGATGGATTTAATTCTTTAACACTTTTGATGGTACAAAATATATTCACGTTACAATAAAAAATACACGCCCATGGAATACCAAATTTCCCAGGGAGTTATCTGTTACATCTCATTTGCATTTTTTCTGATATTCCCATTAAAAAATAATTAAAAATCAATTCCACACCAGTATCACTTTTTATCAATGAAATTAGTGACATTTTTTCATTTTAAGTGTAGGGGGTCTTCTCATAGTTTTACTAATTATACACATGAATATTTATTATTCTCACTTGGATAGGAGACAAAATTTCTGAATAATAAGAATAAATTAAACCTGTGAATCATTATTCCAATGTAATTAATGAAAAAACTAAGTATAAAATGGTTATGGACTCTATTTCACTGCTTCATAGATTTTTTAGAATGATTTTTGAGTTTATGGAATAAATTCAAATTTAAAATCGTCAAAATAATGGGTAATTGACCTATTACATAAGATTTATGCACTTTGTGATTCCTAGTTTTATTGATAATTTTCACTAATCAAGAGGACTCTAAGACTTTTTTTTCATATTATATTCAAAGAATATTTCATGAGAAATATCCAGGGCCTATATACCTACATGATGTTTCACTCAGATATTATCAAAACAACGACTCAATAAGTAAAAATTTATAATTATTGGTGAATTCTTTGATAGAAACTTTCTTTGAGACCCACCTTACATATATCCCTTGTTTAACCCATAGTTTCCTTGAATGACCTATTATATTGAATATATTTCAATCATATTTCACTTCCAACATTTCCTTGGTACAATTATTATAGATATCTTTGAACAATTGTGTTGGAGACATTAAAATATCATGGGGTGATTCTACATATAGAGATGCGTGATGTGCTCAGCCAACAACGAGGTTGTTATGCATATTCCATTATTTTTAACTCATTCATCCTTTTTTCCCTTGAAAAGCTTAAAAATGAATGGAAATTGATATGGGTTGTGTATTAGGATGGTCAAAAATAACCAATTAGTATACCAATGAATCCACCAAAGGATCATATGGGGTTAGGTGAGGTATGTGAGATCTATCATAGAAGTAACATTCATAAAATAAAAATGAAATAGAACATGAAAAATGGAAGGAATATAATAAATTCGTTTTATACCTACATTCCATTCATTTGGATCCATCCCGAGATGTTGTAGTGTTGACTTGACTATCCCGATGGAAGAACATGATAGACCATTTTCTTTCACTTTATGCATTGTACTACAGAGATTACCATAATTTTTTAGAATGAATTTTAAAATTCTACATACTTACCCATAGCTGCATAGACATCAAAACGCTATTTTTTAAATCCCACAAGATTAATTTTGTTCTTGTATTTAAACAGAGGACATGATAAAACCAGTGAAAGCGTGTGGTTATGAACCGATACTCTTATCTTGAGCAGACCTCTACTATCGTTTTCTACCCTGAGTGATAAGAGAATATAATGCTGACGTAGATTACAATTGGGCATATAAGATAAGGAATATTTAAGAGGTTATGATTATAGGACTATAATTTGTTTTTAAAACTATACTATGAGGCTTTACTAACTCTCTATGTAGGTTTAATTAAATGACTTGACATTTATCTTCAGAAACCTAATTAAATTTCATGAACATAATGAACATTTAATGCTTTACAAATTTCGTATCCTTTATGAAATCATGGTAGAGTCATATTGCATGAGAACAAGTAGTTGTTAATATATGGGTGGATTTGATAAGCCTCATTTATATATATAATTTTATATCATTTATTCATTATTTTTAATTTATTAATTCAATACTTCATCTGCTATGTGTCTAATATTTTGGGAAAATTATTCATAGGTATTCATGAATGAAAATTCAATAAAACTAAAAAATCAGACTAGTACATGTTGTGATGATGTAATTCACGTTGTGTACCTAAGGATCATAGGCTAATCTAGGCCATGGATCAATGTATTGACCACAACGCCAGAAGGAAAAAACATTTTACACTTCATGACCATACTGGTGACGTCGTGACACCGATTCAAACCATTTAGTGAGAAAGCCACCGTGATTCCAAAAAAAGTAACCATGTTAGAGTACATTTCATGAACCACATCTATACATTGTGTACCTTTTCAAACAATGTATCCAAGAGAACTACGTGCCATTATATAGTTCCTAAGAAAATTTACATGGATCGTTGGTATATGATGGGTACAAAAGGTACACTTCATAGACAGAAATTCATATATAAAGGCTGGAATGACAAAAATTTAGATATATATATATAGATCTTCCTTCATCCCTCTCTATTCCCTGTGATCCATTTTTACTTTTTCCCCTTTTGAAAATATTTTCTTCATTATTTTTCCAATTCCATTAAATTCAAGAGCCCTATATAGTAAATTCCTTAACACCTTCTTTTCACCATTCCACACTTACATTTAAAAATCTATTTAAGTCTCATGTTTTTAATGTAGTTCAATTCATAATTATATTAAGCTAGTATTCTCTTCATTATCATAAAGTCTCATTTTTATATACCTTTGAAGCATGATTTATCTAGATTATTTTATTATTCCACTATATGCAATGAGTACATAAATATCATAGGGTTTGGGATTAATATTTATATATATTGATAATTAAATATACATTTTAATCAAAACATGGTTTGCCTAATTGAATTAGTAACTAGGATATAAACCCCTGGCCTATCCCATTTGATTGAACATCCTAGACCACTGGACGGTCAAAACAATTGGCCATGTCCTAATTGGAGTAGGCTAATCTATGACCACTAACATATGAGGATTTATTCTCAGAAATCCAAACATAATGTACCCTGGATGTCCCTACCACATGAACACGGATTATATACATCCAAGGTAGGACTAGGTGGATAAGAAAAAAATCAACCATTGACCCATGTTTTCTCCGTAGACTGTGAAAAATATAATTTCCAAGATTTGAATTAAAACAATTCCTTCACACAGATACTCGACATGATCTCGACCCCTCAATTATCCTATAAAGTCATCCCAAATAGAATAGAGACCAAAATCCCAAACAAAATACATCTATAAAGGACACCCTTATAATATTAGATAATAGATCCCCTCAAAGATTAAATAGTAGTCTCTTTGTAGGTTAGACCCCATACTCCCACTACAGCACGTCTTCGTATTTGGTGAATATTCGGGAAAAATTATAAATTCAAATGTAATTCACACTGATGGAAGTAATGAAACAATGACACAAAGTCAATTAATACCTCCACACACAATCCCCTAACCTAGTGAATGATTTTTATTTCTTCCACATTCCATAAATTAGGGGATTTGTGCATGACCCCATACACTTCATCGATTAAGACATGACATACATCGAGTATGGAGCCACCATAACAGATCATATTGTGGTAATCGTGGATCGATATGAGATGACATTATATGGATGTATTGTCCCTTTTTTTGATGTTCTATGGAAGCATGTGAAAGTTCTGGAGAGTTCATGGTCATTGGAGAGAATTTTTCTTTCTTAGTTTCCCAAGTAGTTTTCATAGTTTTAGTTACTGGCTACATAAAGTGTAAAGGAGGTAAAAATGTAGAGACTGGTTTTTATCTTTATAAGTCTTTTAAATAATTCTATATATATATTTAGATCTATTCACTAAGATGATGTCTTATTCTGATGCCCTGTTCTCCCATAATTAATTTTATAAAAATATTAAATTTATATTATATTACGCACAGAGAAATTCTTAAATAAAATTTTATAACTATTAAACAGGATATCAGATCAGAAATATGAGTCCATCATTGAGTCCACAATGTATTAAATACCCTAGAGGCGATATAAAATTGTCCATCATGGGGAATTTGAACTCCTCTCTCATTAAAGGTAAATTTAGTGTTTTAAATTTAATAATTAGATTAATTAATTTAATTTCTTAAACTAATTTTAATTATTTTTTAGTATATAATCTTGTGAAACTTCCCAGGTTTAGCCTCATATTCTCGAGAATTTCCAATACCTCCCTCCATCTTCCATTGGTGGGTCTTCCCGATTGACAATGGAACTTTGGATCATATCATATTAGAACGTAGAGAATGTGCCAGCATCCTTATAATCGATATAGTATTGTACTTCATCCATGATCAATCCATAATCAGGGTGTGAATAATGTTATGGTGTTTTATGCCATTTGATTAAATAATAAACTAGATCCAACAGCTTACGTGGATCTATGCCAACTATTGGAAAATTACAAGTTCTTGAATATTGAAATATGAATGTATATTTATTTCTATTAATCCCTGGATCACCTTTCATTATCATTTGATAAGAAAGCATGGCCAATGATCATTTAATCTTTTTTTATTGTTATTTTCTCCCTCATTGCTTCACATTCTTCACCAATTGAATCATATGGTCCTAGTTCGGCTTTTCAGTGTGGTATCATGACTGATCAAACCCCGGGAACAATAAAATATTAAAATGACATAATTGTTTAATGAAGCAAACATAGATCTAGGATCATTACAAAGAGATGATATATCTGTTGGTGGATTAAGAACAACGAATCAAACCTATAATACATGGTGGCATTTGGTATGTGCGAACAAACCCTCATGAAAATACTAGTCTTATTTCCAATGAATGAAAGCCACGATCCACATTTTTTAGACAGATACAACAATTTTAGTATGAGGCTGGTCTGCAATCGATGCTGGGACGATCAGATTATCATGCTGGGAGGATATCTAAAATTATATAGAAAAACAATGTAAATCACCATGTAGTGGGATGATCACATTACATGTAGACCTTGTATAGAAATATCTACTTTTTTAGAAAACATATGTAGGAAACATAGTGTAGTCTACCTCACACACCATGTATCCCCTCCTCAATAAGAAACCCCATTTTATGTGTCACAATGAGGAGAACCGTTGTGGAAGTACATGGGGTATGATACACATATATGTACTTTGGTACATGGATATATTGAGAATCACATAGACTTGGTCCCAGTCATCTATGACCCACCATGTAGTGCACCACAAGTCATGTACAACTACACATATAGGGAGTCATTTTCAAGCTGAGGGACATGACCATGAAATGAAGTAGGTCTCTTCTCATGACATGTACCCATTGATCTTCATTAAGGGTATTCAAACGTTATTGTTTCATTAATTTGAACTCAAATTGTTCCCTGTGAGTAGAATATCCTGAGTGTCAATCCATGTTGAATGTGATAGTCACATTTGTAATGGATTCAGAAATACGATGTAAAATATTATGTGCCTGTCACCTCCTGTAATGATGCTCAATTATGGATGTGATTATTTGAGATCACCATTTAACATCTAAGTGGTACCCTCCATCTGGGATGGGTATTGGTTCCTCAACTCATTTCATGTGGCACCCACCTGTTGGTTTGTGTTGTGGGTCATCAACATCTTCCAAGTGGTACCGTCATGTTGGGATTGGTAGTAGATCCTTGGTGTCTTATGAGTGGTACCCAATAATAGAGATGGGTAGTGAGTTCTAAACATCATCTAGGTGGTACCCTATAGTTGAGTTGGGAATTGTGTTCTCAATGTTTTCAAATTGGGACCCTCTAGTTGAATTGGTTAGGGTTTCCTTGATATCTTTTGAGTGGAACCCTCGTGGTGATATCAGTTGTGAGTCTTCGATGTATTTCGAGTTGTACCTTCTAGGTGAGATGGTTAGTGGGGAATCAATGTAATTCATGTGTTTACCTCTATCTTAGTTGGTAAGTGGGTCCAAAAAATCACTAGGGAGGAAACCTACTTTGGTACATGGGAATGGCTCCATGGTTTTGAGTTTGGGCCCCATCAATTGTGAGGAACAATGACCAGGCATGACTTGTGTTTGGATGGTTATTTCTTTGTTGGTTCATGGGATGCATGGAATCATTGATAGCCATTTGGATCAATTTTCTACTCTTACTATTGGGATGATATATAATTAATTGATACAGTTACCCTTTTTTTTGGGCATGATTGACTGTTCACATAGAGATATATATATATATATATATACACAATCCTTTTCAATCTACCCAATATATTTGGATACTCTCCTTCTATGAGTGGGAAATATTCACGGGGTATTCCATGTGGTTTCTATGATTAGTTTATAATGGTTGGAAGAGCCTATTCTCATGTAATTTGTGTTGAATTCTCAATTGGTAAATATTATACTCACCATGTTTATCCCCTTGTGATTATATAAGTTTACTGTCAACCTTATTTGTGTTTATATATACACATTCACTATACCTTGTGATATTTACTATATTTATGTTATATTTTATGTCTTTCTTCCCCCTCATATTTCGGGTGATCCTATTGGGTATGTCAATACTCAACCATGCATGGGATTTTCTCAAACATCTTGTTTATTTTGAGAATAATGGACTGGTTGACCGTGACTATAGAAGATTTTGGAAATATTGGGTGCTTGAACAACATAAAGTTGTTGTAGCATGGGATTTAGGAGATAGGCTGTATTTCACCTATTTAGTTTTCTAGTTTTCTGTTAGGGTGGAACTCATTTCTTCTTGGGAATGTAATTGATCCCTTTAATTTTTATTTTATAACCCAATCCATTTTTATTGATTAGAGGTTCTTTACATGTTTAATTTACATTAATAGTGTTATATATTTTACTATTTGAATCTATAAATTTGCGTGATTATGGTTTTCATTGTTAATACATGTACTTCTGAAAGGGAAACAACAATTTTTATGCCTTTAGTTCAGGTCATATTCCCAGGACTGGGGATGTGAGATTGGGGTAGTAGAAACTCGAGCCCGATCTTAGGGCGAGTTGTGAAATCCTACAAATAATCCACACCTAAAATATATATGAACCTTCTCAATATAATGTGATCATTATTTAAATTTATTTTAATAAATAGGCTCACAAATGGATGACCAAATTCATGAATATAGGTTAATGGTATCTTGGAAATCTTGTTCAATTGAGAAATATTTCATTGAGTACTAGGTGGTAAGGCATAGGACATGGAGCTATATTTATTTCCATATTTTTAATATGAAACTAAAATATATCAGGAGTATAGAAAACTCCCATTGATATCTTCTTAGGGGCCTACGTACTAGTGGTGATGATTATAAGGAACATAATGATACTGCTCATGGAATTATAATTGTACCAGAGTAGAGTAATGAAAAAGGATTTAAATTCAAAATTTCCATGTTGTAAGTCAATATAAATAATCTCAAATTATATTTTCCAATAATCAATATCTATATTTAACAAAATAATCTCAACATATTTCTTTTATTTATGTGAAATAATACAAAATCAATGAATATAGGTTTAATTAGTTGCGAAAAACAGGGGGAATGCTAAAAAATACAATGGCGGAGAAATAATATACTGTTTAAGAAAATCATGGTCTTAAAAATGAAATTACCATAATCCTTTGTGGAATAAATTCAACCCAACCATCAGGGATATAAGAAACAATTGATGATCTAAAAAAAGAAACTGGCTAGATTGAAGAATATAATGAAGCAATATATATATATATATATTATCTTTATTTTATTCACATTAAAATCATTAAATAATATTAAATATTTTATAAATACATTATTTTTGTATTATATTTATAAGTTCATGATATTTTTTAAAACATGTTGATCATAAAATTAGTATATGCAACATGTTTGAATGATGCATCATCATTTAAAAATTAATTAATGTGATAAATATCAATCCCATATATGCATTCATCCTTATTTCCTGTGATGTTCATAATTAGTATCATGTGTGATAGACAACCCCCCAATTGAAAATTAAGGGTTATGGATTTGGATACAAATTAGTAATTAAATTCTAGTAATTCAAACATAAAATATTTAACATATAATCGATGACCGTAAAATTTTTTCCATCACAAATATTTACATTCACTTATTCCATTATTATAATCACATTCATTTCAAATAGATATATATTTTATACAGTTTAATATATTCCTGATTGGGTAGGTGCTGGTCTATTTTCGGAAAATACAAATTAATTGTAGATTGTATTTAATCAACATAATAAATGGGGAGGGATACCTCCCATAAATTTCTTCTTGGATGTGTAATTAGTCAGTTATTTAAATATATGAAATAATTAAAAATTAATTCTAGTTCATTTTTGTATGAATGGGTCAAAATCGATTAATGAAATTTAGTTTAGAAAATATAGTCCACTGGGAATGAATGGGATTTGTATTGTTTCAGCACTCTGATATGATACTTCTCTACCAAATTTTAAAAATCCAAGGAAAAAAATAAAATGAAAAAATGCATTACCTTTTCCTAGGTATGTTAAACCTGTCTTCCTGTATATTATCTAGTGTTTTATCAATGTGTATATACATAAATAATGGTACTATTTTATTCATTCCTTAACTATTTTATCGTACTATTAAAGATTTATTAAGTGGGGAATAAACATTTTCTTATCTTCTATTTTACAGTTTCGCACAATTCAATATTATTTCCTAATTTGTTTCATAGTTTATGATCATAAGAAATGAACTATATGGTTTTGATGATTCATTTATCTTCCAATGACATGTTCTAATGATAGTAAATGAAAACACAATTTTCCCTCCATGTTTCATTATCTTGGTTTATAATGTTCTATATATAAAATTTAAATTTCCATTATCAATTATATAATTATCAACTTGATATGAATTCAGAATCTACCATTGGCCCATTCAAACTAGGTATGGTGATGGTAAATAATTATTTTCATAAAAAATTGAACAATAATGGTCTAATTGATTATGTTTAAATTTATTTTGGTTGTATATTCTAATAAATTTATTGCCGAACATTATTAACTATTCATTAAGGGGGAATATTTATGAAAAAAAATTAATAATTTTTTTAGGGTGATATTGGAAAAACATTTATGGAGTTCGTGATAAATCATTTAGGTACTCTTATATAAATAAAAAATTCAATTAAAAATTATGTTTTTAATTGATATAATAATATCATGGTATATTATAAAATATAGAAATGACCAATCATGAATGAAGAGGCTTTATATAAGGAAACGATTTTGTAAGAAGATAAATTTAAATATCAACCCACGATTGAATATTCATAAACCACAACATAAAATTCATAAATAGATATAAATCCACCAATAATTCTTATAATGGCAGATTATATGTTGAATTTTATTATATATATTATAAAATTATATGGTATGAATGGGTTATATAGTGATAGGAGAGTCATGTTTCCACTAGAATAGGTTCACAGAGGAAAATTCCAAGAGACATAGTGAGACATACTACCCAAATTCTTATACAAATCTAGGTTTCATGAATAATTATTAAGTTATATGAAGTGGAATTCTCTAATTTGGATACAATCATATAGAGAGCACTATATTTCATTATATTACTAACTTTTGGCAATGAACATGTTTTTTGTATTTTATTGTCTTGTAATTATGTAATCCCCCCTACAGTTTGATGGGGTGGAGAGTGAGTTGGGGTTTGTGGGGTGGTTGTAGGGTTATGTCCGTATACCAATAAATTTTGAAAAAATTACTTTTTATCATGAATGAGTTTTTGTGGTAGTTTTACCTAATATATATGGTCTTTGGATGAGGACCATGTATTATTGTTTATCCTATTTTCATTCAAATATTATAACTATGAATTCGTGGAATAGAGATAGGGATCATGTTTCAAGCTATTTATTGTCAAAAAACAATTATGCTAGGTATCACAGTTTATAGTTTTTCTATAAAGACCTTATTCCTCATAGAATATAGTCACAAAATGATGGTCATTCTTCTAGTGTGGGTTTTGATAATGAATTTTTTAGTAACCGAGTATTTTTTTGAACGGTGAGATGCTATATATCATTATAGATTAAGGAATATTCACTATTTATATAGAAATTTCTTATTATGGTAGTTATGTCCAATTTAGGTTATTGTTTTTTGGGATTTCTCCAAGTGATTATTGACATCCATAGAAGTAATACCATTCCATTTGAATCAATTATCTAATCTAAAAAAGTAATTTGAAATGTTATTCTATTTTGATTCTATGAACATTTAAACTATTAAAGGATTAAAAGAACATTTCTTAATTACTATCTAAATCATTCAGCTAGAGTTGATACTATCATTTCAAGAAAAATTGTATTTTTATATGTTTCTATATAACATTACCAATTCTTATAAACATCCCAACTATATTTAAATATTTTTACTATATACATCAGAAAAAGAGGTTTTAGTAATTTTAGATAAATTTTTTGTTTTTTGAAATAATGTAAAATTATGGAATGATTAACCTTGTTTCATTTCAATACTATTAAAATAGAGTAGTATGATTGTTTTATTATACCCATGTTTATATTAAAATTATATAGTTTTTATATATGCAGCTAATATATTTACATGTGATTCCTAAAAATTGTAGGAAAGGTTTTGGTAGTTTCAAACATGGGTAATCTCTGAAATGTTTACCTTTGATTCATTGAAACATCATTAAGCAAAGTGTGTAAAAATTGACATCAATATTTCATAAGATATAATATCTATGTTTTTTATGTTTAATACAATTTTAACCAAGGTCCTATTGGGATTATTTGATTTAATATTTAAATAATTTGGAGGGAGAAAATTATTAATGGAGGGATTTTCTCAACATTAATGGAGGATTTTTTCTAAAAATTATTAAAGAGTTATTCCCAATATTAATTTATGGAATAATTATGTAATTATGAATGACGACCACATTAATTAGAGATATGGGTTGGGTGTCTATAAAAGAGGATGTGGTAGCATGTTTGGGAATGTGGGGTGGTGAAGATGCAGCCACCAAGAGAGAGCGGTGATGGGGTTGTAACGTTTGAAGTAACCTGTGCGAAGTGAAGATGGTGATCACGACAATGGTGGTTGTCAGCTAAAATGATTGAAAAAAACGATGATGATTGTTCCATGTATTGAAATTCCTATTTATTGCAGAGATCATGCTACATTTCCCAGGTGTGATGATCAGCGGTACGAAAAAAATGGTCCGTTCATGGGTGTCATGTGTCGAGTGAAAAATCCTTCGGGTGCGTTGTAAAAGGCCTTAGGGTGTTGTTAAAAATCCATCGGTTGATGTGTATAAAATGCCTTTGGGTGATAAAAGCCCTTCGGGGGAAATCTTATCTTCCTCTTGTGTGTCTCTGCAACCACTACATCTTCTGCGGAGCCGAGATCTATGCCCCATCAGTACTATCATAGGGATTGGTTAAAGTTCTTGGTTGCAGAACACTATGGAAAACATTTGGTAGAGCAGCTTATCAAGGACTCAACACTTGGTTTTCATTGAAAATAACAGCGGTATCAGTTGTGTTGCTGGAATATCGAAAGTCTTCATGGCCACAGGTGTCTTGCGGCCTGTTCCATTCATTGGGAGACATTCAAAGCATGGTGGAGATGACGATCAGGTACGCCCAGATGGTGGAGATGAATATGGAATATTTGAATATTAAATCAAGGTGGAGATTTTTGGGATTATTTGATTTAAAATTTAAATAATGGGGAGTGATAAAATTATTAATGGAGGTATTTTCTCAACATTAATGGCTAATTTTCTCCCAACATTAATGAAGATTTATTGCCAATATTAATTGATGAAATAATGATAAAATTTTGAATGTTGACCACATTAATTTGAGATATGGGATGTGTGTCTATATAAGAGGATGTGGTAGCATGTTTTAGAATGTGGGCTGGCACAGATGTATCCACAAAAAGAGTGTGGTGAATGGGATTCCACGTTTGCGGTAACCTGTGCGAAGAAATGATGGTGATCCTGACAACGATGGAGTGTCGGTGGAAATGATTGAAGACAACGATGATGATAGCGAAATGTATCAAAAGTCCTCTTGGTTGTGGAGATCAAGCGGTGTGTCCCAGTTGTGATGATTTATGGTATTGAATAAAATGGTAAATTCATGGGTGTCGTGTGTCGAGAGAAAAATCATTCAGGTGCATAGTATAATATCTTTTGGTGTTGTTACAAATCCTTCGGGTGATGTGTATAAAATGCCTTCGGGGGAAATATTCTCTTCCTCTATGTGTTTTTTTATGTTTAATACCATTTTAACCATGGTCTGCCCACACAACAGCTTAACCACAAATGTAATTGCCAATTTATAACCATGCTCGTATGAACCAGACATGTGACTTTAATCTTCTAGCTGAGATTCTATACCACTATAGATGAAGATAGTTTTTGTCTTTATTCCATATTATAGTCTATTTAAAAAACAATAATATATAATATTATTAATATTTATTAATATATTTTTACAATATATGTATATATATATATAAATAAATAAATATTTTTTATTTAAATATATATATATTAATATATTTATATATAATAAATTATATTACTCTAGAACATAGACACCCTAAATAACGATCTCATGATTCTTGATCATTGAATTCAGGATTAAATGTTCTTTAATGTAATTTAAATAGACCTAGAAATTTTTTTATTAGGGAACCCTAATAGATAAAATTCAAAAAACTCTATAAATCGCAGAAAATGATTATAAAGCACCAAATTTCAAAATAAAAAATTATTAAATCACATTAATAATTTATATCCAATCAGCTCAACATAAATATAAAATTCATTTCCTATACATATCAATCAAAACACTTCTATATATCAAATAATATAAAACACTACATATTCAATGATTTTGTTTTAACTTTTATTCATTCATCAATCATGAGAACAACCTCTATATCATACTGCTTGAACCGTTGTAATGAAAACCACATTTTGGGTGTTATTTCCTAATGTCCTAATAATAAAAAATAATGAATTTTCCATGAAAATAGAAATGAACTATCTCATGATCGATATGAATAAAAAATATGATAGAATAATTGATTCAGTCCTATTAAATTTATCTGAAATGAAAAAAAAATTGGGAATGAAACTCCATCTTTGTGGGATAAGGGAATGATATTAGGAGGATTTTGTTCACTCACACTCCCTTATTCTAACTCATTAGTGTAAAGGATTACAAATGTCTAGAAATTTTTATTTCATCCATATTAATATTATTAATATTAAAATACTACTAGAATGTCCCTTAAAATTCTTAGTGGACCCCCATCACGTTCCCAATGAGGCATGTTATTTCCATCATATATACTTCTTTTCTCTTTTTATAACTCATCACTCCTCAAAAATTAGCATTGATATCATTCAAATTACAACTCAATTTCTCAAAAATAATAATTAAATGAATAAATCACCCATGGAGCCATTAGATTACTCATGAACCCAGACCATATGTTATGTGACACAAATAAATTTGTGTGTTTTAATAACGACAAAATTATATTATATGTATTCTTTTTCTTATTTTTATTATTTCAATAATATAATTTTTTCCTCAAATTTAAATAATTGAATTAACTTTAGTTATTATAGTTTATTAATTCCTATATATGTGTGTGATGATATATATATTCAATTATTAATTATATAAAATAAAATATTAGATTAATTAATTTCAAAATAATCTCAATAACTTATCAGAGAAAGAAATTTATAATAATTATTTATTTGTGTAAATTGTGGTAATTTAGGGAAAAATATAAACAATATTCCTTAGAATAGATAATAATTTTTAAAAATAATGATTCCACACTAAATAATTATGTGATTTTTTTAATTCATCACTTGATATAGATCATATTTTTAAAATTTTAAACACATATAATATATGTAGTTGATTTTTTAACCATATTTCTAGGTATATCAATTTATTTACTTGTTTATTGGGTTATTAAAAAACACAAAATACATCACGAAATATAGTTCTGTTACTACATTATAATATAATTATATATATATATATTAAAAATAAAATATTTAAACGAAAATGATTGATATTTCTATGAATAAGTTTAAAAAATGATTTTAAAAATATATATTTTTTGAAATTCTTGTTAAATTTTGTTGTAAATAATGATGATTTATAATTAACATAACTCGATTAATGTCTCCATTAATAATTCATGAATATAATAAAACTATTTATATATATATATATCTGAAATAGAATAATGGAATTATTTTTTGAGCAAAATAGATAAGGGAAGAATGTAGAAATTATGATTAAATAAATATTATTCCATGAAAGGGAAAACCTACAAATATAAATATTAGATGGGGATGAGGAGAGACAATAAAATGAATCCTATAGAATAGTTTTTTTTGAAATAATGTTTAATATATTATAATAGAGTATCCTTCTCCACTCTTTCTTGTTAATTTTATTTCAGATCTCTAAAGGGGTTTCCAAGGATACATTTTGAAAAGAAACAATTGAGTGCAATAAATGTATATAGATAAAAAAGTAAAAACATTGTTGATAGTAGGGTTTCATTATAAATGAAATATAAAAAGTCATGGTATATTACATAAAAAGTTAAACTAATTTTGATTGTGTAATATGCCTTCAACACTTTTAAAATATAACAAAATGATAATAACAATGGTCAGAACAACATTAATACACTAAAATCAGCATAATGATATTTCATAGAAATACACTTTAAGAAGGCATATACTATGATAAATATTCCCTAAAACAATTCTTAAATAGTATATAAAATTACAAAATCATATACAATAATATGAATACATATTAAAAAATTAATTTAAACATATTACCATGACGTAATGAAATTTAAAGGATGATATAAGTATGTATTTTGATTTATGATTGTTTTTATCATTAGTATTAGGTTAATAGTGAATAAAGGATTATTAAACTTATTATAGATCACTGTATATGAATGTGAACCCCTGTATATAATAATAAATGAAATATTCACTTATATAAAACACAAAAAATTAATATAAAATGTTGCAGTTACATGGGATAATCAAAGTTTAGACAAAATTGGAAAACATATCATTAACATGTTCACAATTTTAAGAAATTATATGAACATAATGAATAATATAAATAATATATGAATCAAATTCATTTAATTAATGAAACATGTAATTTATAATGAAGCATTTCAATGAAATGAATAAACATTTCAACAAACTTCTAAACATTTACAAAATTTTATAAATAAGTTTATTAATGAACATAAAATAACGAAACACAAGCAGAAAAACTCAGTAAAATGAAAACAAAAATTTATTTAAATATTTTTAATTATAATAGATTAAAAAGTATCAATTTCACTATAGAAAAAAATGGTTTACTCGGAATGAGTGTTTCATGATTCTTTCTTCATCACATCCAAAATGTGCATCAATTACATATGTAAACAAATATATATATTTATAAGAATAAATAAATAATATAAAACTACAAACAATAAATTATATAAATCATATATTGTTTTGGGAACATTAAAATATCAGAAAATATTTGTAAAAATATATATACCAGGATTGTATCCATCAATTGTTTTCATAGTTTTTCAATGATTGAACCCAACAATATATTATGGAATTATAAAATTTACATCATGACACTTTCAAGGTATTTAATGTTTTTTTATAATAATATTGGATGTCACGAAATCATTAATGAAAATATTTATACTATAAAACCAAAGAAATAGAATTTAAAATTAGAATAATAAATGAATTAACTATTTTATAATACATGAAATGAATGTGAACGATTCATTTCACGAGGAAACTATATTAACATGGTCAAAACATGTGGTTGTTACAGTGTTATGTAAACATGAAAATGAGTGAGGATATATATTGTGGCTATTATGTTTTTCAAGTGAAATGAAAAATTGATAATTAGAGAATTTGTATTATTTGAAAATATTAATACAACAAAATGAAATTACAAAGACCTTATTTGAAAGAACATTCATAAATCTTATAATGGTTTCTCAGTGAAATTGTGATAACCAAAACATACATAACATTATTTTTTCTTTATTTATTTATTTTTTGTATTTTATAGAATAACTGATAAATTTTAACACATTTGTCCCCAAATATATTGATAATGAATAGAATATTAGATCCCATCTGGGAAAGATGGAGGGGTAATATAAATATGGAATGAGGATGGTGATTATACTTATATATATATATATATATAATACATTATGATTTACATTTCTATGAAAAATAGTAAATATATTTACCTCCATTTTTATATGATGTATATGAAATTCATCCAAAGCCCAATTAAGGTATAGATTATCTTTCTTTTCTATGTAACTAAAAAGTATATTTTTTAAATAATCCTAAAAAATTGAAATAGAATATATTATATAGGATCCCTAATAAGTAAAATTTATCATTTCCAGTATGGTATCTTTAATATGAAAACAATTATATATTTTTTATTGATAACCCATTTTCATGCATCAATAATGTAGACATAAATGTTTTAGATATTACAAGCTTAGAACCACTCATAAACTTTGGATTTTGGTTAAAGTCCCTCATAAATAGGGGAAAACTATAGTATGAGAATGAAAAGTGAGAATTCAATATATGAATGAAATTAACATAATGTAATAGATGTAAATGATATACATATAATTGATGTTATTAAATATAGAATATCTAATATATTCAAAATATAAAATAGAATTTGTAAGAGAAAACACAAATGACTATCAGACTAAATAAAAATTATCTAAAATTCTACCAATAGATAATTCAACAAAATGAATATAGATCATTGAATGTGAAAATATATGTCCATGATAATTGGATTCCATGTTGATGATTGGAAGCACACATCCAAGATGGAATGATGATTTTCTATTTATTCTATATAAAAAATATTATACATTTTATCTGATTATTCTCCAAAAAACATTTAATATTATAAATTTGGTTAGAGACTTAACAATTCTACATTACTAAATCAAATGCCCATGATAATGAATAAACTTTTAAAATAAGTTATAATTCCTCTATAAAAAACATGATTTTGAAAATATATGGAACAGTAAAATTGAAATTTATTATTGTTTCATTTTTAAATGATATTAAAAGTAGCTTAGATGAACATGATGTTCTATGAGCACCCAAAATGGGTTATGTATTTCCACCACCTTAACTCATACTAAGAATAATTTAGTGTATTGTTTATTATTTGAAAAGGATAAATGATAACACTTCACAATAGGCTGAATGTATTGAAATTTATAATAATAAATTAATCATATGAATACAAATGAAAAAGGAACCAAATTATGATATAATATATAAGATAAATAGGTGCATAAAAACGTGATGTAATAAAAGTGTCCTTTTTTAAACAATAAACATTGAAAATTTATCATAAAAATGACATAAAATGATACATAAAATAAGATAACAAACATGGGATCATGTTAGATTAGAATAAAACAATATGAAAATCTATTTTTTTAACAAGCAACATATGAAATACACCAGTCGACAGACTATTTAGAAGAAAAATATATCAAAATTCAATTTATTTTTTAAAACCATAAAGAAAAATAATATGATCATATATGTTAAGAATATATGAAACTCTACTGTAATTGAAAATTAAACATTCTCAAATTATTAGGATGTTACATGTACACAAAAAAACTCTTCTATATTTTATCAACCTAAACTCCATTCAAGAATAATTTATTGTAGTTTTTTTGTGAAAAAATGAAAATTAATAACACTTAATATTATGATGAAAATATAGTGATATAAAAAAATTATGGGATCATATGCATCAAATATAATTAATAATGGCACCGAATGATGTACAAAAGTATCATTAAAAAGGTCCGTACCAAAAACATGAAATGAGAAAGGCCTTATAAAATTAAAACATATTGAATATCAATCATAAAAGAAATTAAAAACATGATATTTATAAGAAGATAAAAACATGGTATAAAATTGGAATAAAATATAACTACACACACCTCTAATTTCATTTTCACTAGAGGATAAAAACATATCTGTAGAGAGATTATTTAGAAGCAAAATGTGTGAAAATTGTATGAATTTTTAAAAACTAAAAAAATAATGAGATTATAGGATAAGAAAATATATAAATATAACAATTCTAAATAAAATATTGTAATATAAATATATATTTCATAAAAAATAGTATATTTTAAACATGGGAAAAAACAAAACCAATAATATATTAAATATTCCTTAAATTGAAGATTTGGAAATTTAATATATGGTTCACGCATGTGAAATAAAATGACAATCAAAGACTAAAGATTAAAACATATTCATCATGTTGAGTTTAATTATTATTGAAATATAATAGGCATGATAAAATACTCAAACCATATTTATTAATATTAAATAATAAACATACAAATTAGAAGGATATTCTAAAATGAGTGATTTTATTTCTGTCATGCATTAACAATACTACAAGATTGAATATATAAATATAATTAATAAAAAAATGAAATGCTATATTTATTTTCATCAGAATGGAAATTTTTATATATTATGAAAATGAATATATTGACTTCACCTCAATAATGATTATAAAATATAATTAAATTAAAACCATTTGGTTTGATACCTACTATAACATTTACAAGAATAAAGTCTACAATTGTTTTAATAACAAGAATCCTCTTGTATCATATAATAATATAATGGTGTTACATAGGAAGAAGTAATTATATTTATTAATACATAAGGTGAATAATATTTCTTACATTATTTTTTAGTTTTACTCATACACTAACACATAAAAATGTATATTATAAATAATAAATACTTTTTGGGAATTGACTACTAAAATTAAATATAAATACATTTATAAACATTTATAAATCATACATACATGTATAAACATGAAAAATAAAATGAATTACCACATAATTGAATGAGTTGGATTCCGTAATAAAATTTGTTTCAAAATGGTTCCTATAATTAAATTATATCATGCATTAGAACATGAAAAATATCAATTTGAAAAAATTAATAAACAAATGTTGAAAAGAGCTGATTGTGTAATAGTGCAGTGGCCACTCTAATAGTGTAGAGTTTTTTTAGGTAAAGTATTATACATTATATATATTTTTCTAGTGGAGGAAAGATTAATTAACATATTTTATGCGATAATGATTAAAAAAGTAATTATAAATTGAGAATTTTTTATAAATTATAATAAAATATATGTCTATATATTATTTTTTTGTTATATAACATTCATTGTATGTAGTTATCATTATGGATAAAAAAATTGGAAAATATATGAGCATTTTTTCTATTCTTATCAGATGGATAGTGGAATTTATTCTGTTATTTTATTTGAAAGGGTATGATTATTAAATGTCCATGGAAAAATTTTACAACCAAAAACACCATGTGCTAGAATTTTTCTAAAGAGATGTGGATAAAATATTTATCTGTTAAATTTAAATTATTAAAATATATATATAAAAAATATTTGGCATTTTCCTTTCAGGTTGTAATTAATGGGATCCTATAGTTTAATATTTCATGCTTGTGAGTACGCAAATGAAATAATAATTTAAAAATAAAAGAGTAAAATATGTTCATAAATAATTTTATTAATGCTCCCTAAGATATATATTTTTTCAATTTTATATTGAAATTTTTTTCTCATATCGTAGAATAGAGATTTAATGATTTGAATATATTTTTGTCTCTATTTAAAAGCATATGAAATCACCATCTTCAAAAACATTTCCACAAAATTTTTAGAATTTTTGGATTATATTATAAATGATATTAAATATGATATATGAAATTAAGATGAACTAGAACCCAATAATATGTTAATAAAAAATAAATGAACAATAATGTTTTATAGAGACATTTGAAATGTCACAAAAACCCATAAAATTTTATTACATTGGAAATAATAGGTTAAAAAATACTTGTTTTAATGGATACTGAATATTAACTAAAAGAATGAATTTATAGTAATATAATAGAAAATAATATACAAACATTAATTATATAATTAAATTTTTGGGAATAAAAATTGTATAAGAAGGTGAGTAACACTGATCATGGGTTGAACTCGATTTACCGAAGGATATCAAACATAGATAAAAATAATATGGTGACACCAATAATTAACATTATTAATTTCTTGAACTAGAATAAAATATACACTATTATAAAAAAATCCAATTGATATAAGATAATAACATACACCAACATTGAACATGGTTAAATTAATCATGGGTTTGTATGCTCTTTTAATAAATGATAAAGAAATAATAAGACTATTCTATTATGTTTTAAATATTAAAAAACACCCATAAATTTAGAAGAAACCAAAATTACAATTAAAATTCAAAATTGGTTAAATGAAAAAAATCATTTTTGATGATAAATATTCTAAAATAGAGTAATAATTGGATTCTAGGGCACGGTGAAATCAATGAAGAAAATATGCGTATGACATTGGAAGTATGTAATAGTCATAGGAAAATAGAATTTAAATGAAGATTTATGGATATAAAATCCTGAAATTTATGTACATGGAGTTAATCATTATATAAGAAATGGAAGACGAAAACCATTGGAGAGCATTAAAAAATGTGATGATATATGATCTGCGATTTACTATATTTTTATTAAAGTAACATGAAATGAAAGATTATAGATGTAACTGGTGAATAACTAAGGCCTTAGAATCATGTGATTGTGTTGATTAAAATGGAGAATCATAGTGAAGCAGACCTATAAGGAGTGAAATATATCGATAGATGATTAGCGAGAGATCTATAATCCATGAACCCAAGGGTGTCCATGTGTTTAGGAAGGCAACTATAAAGAGAGGTAAAAGAATATTTATGTTTCCACATCTACAATTAACATCAGGTGTACAACTGATAAAGAAGATCATATTATTTGGAAAGATGTTGGTCTTGTGATGTTGGAATAGTGATTGAGATCTGAAGAAGGTTGTAATGATCATGTGGAAATGTAATGAAAAAATACCTAGAGTTTCAGTGAAAATGAAGATGGTGGGATGGCTAAATGGATGTAGAGTCAGCGATGTTACTGAATATAGTAGTTGGAGGTAATGGAGAGAGGAATTAAATGTTATATTGAGTGGTGGTAAGGATGAAACAATGGGTTGGGAGTGTGGACCATAATAGAAGAAATGAGGTATTGGGGGAGAATAGAGATAGTGAAATATTTAGAAGGGAAAACATAGAAGGAGAGCTTGACTTAAGTAATAGTGTTTCACTACCATTAATATATATAGATACATATATTTCATTACTTATGTATTAAGTATATATTTAATATTTATTATTGTTTATTATTATTATTGAATGCTATTATATTACATTATTATATATAATAGTATATTAGTATAATATATTTTTATTAAATATATATATATATATATACTATAAAGTATAATTTTATATAATAATATATATATTCTGACATTAATATATATATATATATATATATTATGTTTGTGTAAGAACGTTTATATATATATTTAACTGTATATATATATTTACATATACTATATATATTAATATATAAATTAGAAAATATTTTAATACATATTACATATATATGTGATAATACAAGTTATTATGTATTTATATATGAATTAACATATATTTTGTTATGTATTCCTATATATGCTATTATATTTTACCCTTTATCTGTTTTATTATATATTTATATATATATTGTAATATACATTTATATAAATTAATATATATATTGTTATATGTTACATATATATAAATGCGACATATATATGTTACAATTAATATATATTGATATAAATATTTTGCATCAATATATAAATTAATAAATTTTCAACATCTATATATTATATAAATTTACATACATTTATATAAATTAATATAAATGAACCTATATATATTATAATCTTTTGTAGTAGATATTAATTATTATAACAATGATTTAAATTTTGTGTTTTGAGGATTATTTGTATGCATATGTATAAATATTGTATATAAGTAACAATTATTTTTATTAGAATCTAATAAAATGTTATTTTAAATATTTAAATAGATCTGGGAGGGCTTTAATAAAAATATAATACAATAAAAAAACATGGAATAACACAGAAAAGCTCAAACATGAGTTCCCATCGAGACCCTGTAGAGCCGCTACCAACTAAGTTAAGAATTGGTAGAAAATTAGTTTTTATATCGTCAATAAGTATATATACAATATAAAATACTTATAAATTTTCATATTTTTATAGAGATTAATATATTAATATTTAAATTTATAAATTTATATTATGATACTGATATTTCATTTAGTTATTATTAATTATTTACAAATACGATGAATTTATGTATGTATGTATGTATGTATGTATTTGTGTGTTTGTGCCCACATACACAAAGATATACATATATATATAAATAAATTCCTTTTATTAAATAATTTAATTTAGATATGTATATTAAATTTGGCTACATGTAATTGAGTTAAATTTTGAAACACGGCTAAAAACTAAAGATAAATTACCCTCATCGTTATGAAAAAGAGATATGTAATAAATATTATCAATGTTTTAATACTCCACTAAAAAATATATAAAATTAACTACATTTAAAAAAAACAAGAATACATTAAATATTAGTGTAATATTAAAACCCCAATAATATATCACTATTTCTAGCTCAGTGGGGGTATATGAATAATTATCCATGTTTTTTATAAAACCTGGTTAATAAATAGGACAAAATTACCATTTTTATGGTATATAAATCATTAGTAAACTAGTCTTGGATGGTTAAACTACGCGAGGGTGGATGTATCTCAATTATAATGACCAACAATATAACTTATACCATTTAATATGGTGTATAATATGTATGGATGAGAGTAAGGTTGTGACAGGCCTACAACACATCACGAAGCTATTATAACATTTTTTTTCTCCAACCATAATATATATGGTTTTTGATAAGGATTTTTTCAGGGTCTTTATATATTATTTATGATACAGATTATTACAAACCATTATTTTCATAGGGAGATATTACATCAAAATATAATAATAATCATTACCTAACATATCAAACAAAACCATAAACGTTTAGTTATAGTGTCTTTAGATACATGGAAACCTAAAATATTTTGTTCCTAAAATATATACATTGTATCCCACTTATATATTTATAACGAGAACCCTTCTCGTAAAAACCATACATATTTCCATTACTCATAACCTATGAAAAAGAAACACAAGAAAATTGTGACATAAAATTTTATATAAGGCAAAACAAAGAAGATATTAATGATCATATAAGTTGAACATGAGAGTAAGGGTATATGAACATTATCATAAAATCTGAAAACAATACAATGCATATCAAATATCATAATATTAATGTCATGGAAAAAATTGTGACAGTCTGTAAGATGTGATTCAAAAGGGAATTATGGAACATGAACTGTGAAATCATAACATAGTAATAAGTAATTTATTTATGGAATACATATAATCATAGTTAATCATTTCCATAATAGATAAGGATCATTTACATGTCTGTCATGCTGGAATGGTTTCACTACCAAGCCATCATTGTAGTAAAAGTTCCCTCCCATGACAATCATATTGGACAAAGTCCCTTACTGAACTGGGTTCTCACCCCATTATAGTCCAATATATTTTATTGGTTATCAATATTTACCTATTTAATTGTAGGGAGATATTTCCCCCCCATCACACAATGAAAATCATACATATGTTTTCCAGTTGATCATAAAAAAAATTCATTGTAAAAACCAGGAAATAAAATGGGTTTCAGAAAAAATTCATCATATCTTAACCAATGTAAAAGAAATGGGTTTTATAAAAAATTCATCATTTCATCACAAATTAACCCATTTAAATGAAATGGGGTTCACAAACATTGTGTCATCACATTTGTAAAAAGTATAGTGAAAGAATTAGTATGTTATCCTTGGATCATATCACTCGTAAGGTATAAGTGAAATAAATAGTTGTTGTATTTGATGAATTTAAATACCAATAAAATTTGATTATATATTCTTGAGGATAATACCCCATCTTTTTTGAATGAATTTATTCCGAAAACTATGAAAATATTATGGAAAAACATATCTTTCGAAAAAAATCATGTGTACATATAAATGATGATTCACATAAAAAACATATTATTGATGGTGGGAAGATCCATTCATGCTGTATAAGTTTAAATAATTTCACTCAATAATTTTTTATAAATGTAAAATATTACATTATTTTTAAAATTAAAAAATATTATTATCAATATATTATATATAAATAAAAAATAGTAAAAATTAATTTAAATTTTTTTATTAAAATAATAAATAATTTTAAAAAAAATAAAGAAAAACATGGATGTGGATGATATATTTTTTGTCAATAAATAGAAATGAAGTTTATTTTCCTTAAAAATATATTTTTTCTTTATTATATAAGATACATAAATTGATGGTTAAAAATTATTTAAATGTAATTAAATTAGTTTAAGATAATTCATTATTTTGGAAATAGGTATACAATAAGGACCTAACCTTACAACATTACATAATATTGAGTTATGTCTTGAATTTTACTTTTTATCACAGTGTGGAACTTTTAACGTTTCTTTAGATAATTATGCCATCAATAAAACATATAAACACCATAAAATAAAAATTTGAAACTTCTGAATATAATCCATTTTTCCAATAATCGAATACATTTAAAATATTGAATTATATATTTTATTAAAACTCATAATGTATGTAAAGATGAATTTATCTATCACTTAATCATCCTTACATACTGTGAAAAACATTAGAAAAATATTGAAGTAGAATAATATATTAGTAAGGGATACAATAATTAGGCATACATAAGTCCATTGATAATCAATAAAATAATGGTAAATTTGTAAAAGAGTAAAAATTTTAACCATTAAGAAGTAGTAAATAATTTATTTGAAAATAACTTCATTTCATGCAAATTTTTTAAAATAAATATAACCATAAAACGCATTACAATCATAAAAAACAATTAAAAGTTTCTTTTTATATCATTATAAATGTCACTCTAATTAATGGAATCGCTATATGGATGACTTACATTTCATTAACTCATACAAATATAATATCATGACATCTACCATCCATACCGAATGCATTATAGGGTATCATGGACCAACCCATCATTGATTTATCATGAAGCCACCCATTATTGGTCTATTATGGAACCAACCATCAAATTTCCATTTATCGTTATATAACCATAACAAATAAAAGACTAAAATTTCAAATATTTCACACATAAGATTTCACATGGAATCATAAGAAAACCTTTCATGTTTTTGATATAATATACTAGATTTCAAAACCCATTTTCAATAATAATACACCAAGAAAATAAATAAGATTATAATTTATGAAAGCATGATATAATTAAATGGAATCCAAAAATAAAATGATTCTCATTGTGGAAAAAAATTCATTTTCTCCATGTATGTTAATAACAGAACATTCCGTTTATCATTTTTCAAAACGTTCCATATAAATCGAGTAAAAATATTTTTTTTTATATTTTTTGATTATTTAATGATTGGAATAAAATTTCATTAATGTTCTTTTTATATCCTTATAAATAAATATGTTACATAATATCCATAACATTGACATAGAGAAAATATTTTCAAATTTTTTCTTTAATAATTTAAAGTGTCACATACCACTTTGTAAATATAAATCATAATCTCCATAAAATATTAAAATTTATCAAAAAATTAAAATACAAGAAAATAAAATATAATTTGGATATATAATGTCAAAAGGGATTTATATATAGACCTTAATAAAATAAATTTATATATCATCAAACAATTCATCAAAGAATGAAGATTAAGGAAAAATCATTGCCTTGAGTCTGACTTGAAAAGGGTATCTTTATCTTTCTGAATAATAAACTCATGTGAGTTACATAAAATCATAATAATCACTCTAATGTCTAAAATTAATTTTATTTCGCTTACTACATTGTTTTAGGCTACTACGTAAATAATTATGTTTACATTTGGTGTTCTGACCTTATTCATTTTTTGTGTGAAAAACCACTTCGATAGGGAAACTTTTGTCAAATGGGTCATTATATGAATATATAAATAATAAAAATAATGGCATAATTTTTATAATTATACTTAAATTATACTTTTAAAACCACTAATAAATTTTTTTATGAATATTATCTAATGTTACAATTAGGGAGATTGTAGGCCATACGTATGCATGTAAAATGTTATAATTTTTCAATTACAATTATTGAAAAGATAGAAAGTAATATTTATACATAAATTATGATAATTAAATCATAAACACCATTTTAATTAATCATATATACTTTGGTATATAATTATTATGATGTAAAAGGAATCTAACTGCTTCGAGGAGGTGACAGTGTACACGTCCACGAATAATGTTATCACTTTTTCTATGTTTAAAAGGATAATAAATAAATGATATATCATATTCATATACCGGTAATTATTCCATTAATATCATATGTAGTTTTTTTATTTTACATATGTTTTTTTAACCAATATTTAATATAGTCCATGTAATGTGTTATTGTATTTCATTGCTTTGAGGAGGTAGTAGTCCTCACGTCGGTAAACAATGTTATCATATTAATACAATGGAAATAATGAATGTTTATTTATATTAAAAATCAAGATTTATTAGCAAATAAAATATCATATATATCATATAAAAATAATTTTTCCATCATAATTACTTCCATTTTAGGCGTTAAATGGAATAAAATGAAAGTCATCATTACACGAGGTGGTGGTTCGTTGTACATGAATGATAATTTCATTACCCATTTGACTGAACTGTGTGTTGGTCTAGGTATAACCATTAAAAAATATCAGTATATTTAGTATAATTCAGTTATTATATATTCATGGAATAATATTAATTCACTGGATTGGAAAAGGAAACAATGTAAAAAATGAATGTTGATGAATGTTGACTCTTTTTCAGGTAATTTATTTTGGTTTTCAAAAAATGACTTCTCAGATTGCTTTCAGCCAAGGTGATGCATCAATGGTGACAGAATATATTTTGGGATTTTTTTTGGTCATGATTTTGAAGATCCAAATGGGATTGATAGTTGCAAAGAAGTTTGATGGTTATGTTCCTTTTTATAGTGGAGGAGTATGGGGATTATTGTAATGTTTTGAGAATGATATAAAACCCACATGATTACCATGTCATGTAGATCTAATAATGGAAATAATAATATAAACATGAAGATATTGAAAAAAATGTGTTCAGTCAATGGTTTTAGGAAAATATCTAGGTCATTTTGTCACTTATTTTCTAGGTGTAGCCTCTTATTAAACTAATTTTCATCTTAATAAAATTATTTAATTTTAATTACATTCACAAATAAAATTGGAAAAATAACCATGTTGAGAATATAATAAACTAAAAATTATTTGTATTCCAATTTTTAAATACATAATTCATGTAACAACCTAACCCCTCTAGACCGGAGCCGCTGCATCCCTAAATACATTGGCATGTTTATATGGAATTAAAGTCCAAAGGAACAATTAGATTAGTATTCTTGAAGAAAATAGATACATAGATGTAACTCAAATTGTATTTGGGAAAGGTAACAATTTACAATACATTACAAAAAATAAAAACTACATCCACAAAAACTGAATAAGTGATCTCTTCTTCATAACATGTTGGAGGTAAAAAATGAAAGTGGTGGGATCATATTATCAGTAGGGGTTGAAAATAGTGAATGAATGAATCAATAATTAATTAGTCATAAACAACTAAGCATATGCAATATGGAATGGCGGATAAATGAAAAGATCACTCCATTAACAAACTAACAATGAAACTGCATCCCTATATTTTTTCATAGTGAAAACCTTATGGATAGTAATAACTGATAATAAATAAAGATAATGCTTATTAATTGTATGTCTTCTATCTGGAACATGATACCGTAATACCATTAAAAAGGTTTAGTTCTATGTAGAGAAACCCATCTTATTTTTTGAAACAAACTCGAAGGTTTTTTCACTACATTGATTGTTTAATGAGACCTGTCGATGCATCGTGGGGCTATAGTAGGCCCCGTCCATCCCTTCATGTCCAAAGAATTATTTTTACAAAGAATAAATAAAAGATAAACGTGAATTTACATTATTTTTATAGAATAGAGGATACAGATCTATCAACACTTTCATAGTTAATACAACATTTAAAATAAATACCATATGTAAAATTGAATATTAATTAGACATCAATCATATCCATGATATGAGAATATGGATGATTAATTGAATTATAATTTCAAATAAAATTTGATCTCAAATTGTCAGTAGTTACACCACATAAGAATTATGATGTTTAAAGTACAAAGTAAGTCACAATGAAATATACAATTGAGACAAAGTCCCTTACCACAATGTAATCTGTAGAATCATAGGACCAAAAAATAATAACCATCAAATGAATAATTAAATACCATGAATATAAATAAAATCATGATATTTTATAACATGTTTAAGTAAAAATACACCACATTCATTATCTAAGTGGAGAAAATTTTAAATCCCACAGAAAAGAAGGTGAGATGAGAGAACCCCATACAAACATTTTGGCATGGTAACATGTGTTCTTTTGAGGTCTTAATGATATATAAATGGGTATCCCATTATTTATATATCATAATTTCAGTATGGTGAGGTTGAAAAACAAAACCCATTATTAGGAATTAAAAATAAAAGGGAACAACATAGGGGAAATTATTTAATAAAGGTGAGAGAGAGGATACCTTACCAAGAAAGTATCATTAGATTGAGGACACACCAATTACATAATTATGTATGACAAACAAAAACCAACACAATAAAATAGGATATATAGAATAACTCAATGATTGGTCATTTTCAAATTTACTAGGAAAATACAAAAGCAATTACATTAATGTTTAACTCAATTAATGAAAATTGAATAAATATTTCCTTTACAAAGATTGCATCATTTCTGTGAGGATATATTAATGAAATATTTATATGTGACATATAAAAGTCAAAAAAATATAACTGTATATAGATTATAAAATAACAAAATTCCATACACACATATTCTTGAAAAAATGGAACCAATTAAATAGACGTTCATCTCAATGAATGAAAATTGAGTTAAGAAATACCTTAAATAGATTGTGTCATTAGAGTGACAGAAAATAAATGAAATATTAATGTGTTAAAAATACATATCCACAAAATATAAGTTTATATACTGTTTAAAACAATAATAGGTCATTCTCACATGTTCTTCGAACAATTTAAAAAATGAAATAATGTTTAACTCAACGAATGAAAATTGAGTTAATCAATACCTTACCTTAAGGTCGATGGTGTTCTTGATTTTTCTTAATCAACTGAATAATCAAATTTAGCTTCATTAATTAATAATTTCATAACATCATAAAAATTTAATTTATATGGTATAACCATGTTAGGTTCTTTCATTACCCTTTTTATGGGTTTAATAGATTCAATTTTATTATTTTGTATGATTTTCTTCCTTGATTTTTATGATCTATTTACTTGTATTAATGAATTGAAGTTCGTTTGAAATGAGGTAAAACATACAAAATTGATAATATATATAAGTAGTTACATCAAATATGTATAAATGATTTTATAATGATTCTTTTTATATACCATGAGTATGAATCATTCGATGAGTTAATGATAACGCTAGGATTTGGATTGGTTGTTTTGTGCACAATGAACTTGTTTTGTATTATTATTCAACATTATTAGTGTATAAGGATTACAGAACATTAAAAAAGATAATATACATATATTTAGATCATGTTCAACCTTTTAAATGGTTTCATGACCATTATTTATGATATTAATGAATATTTAAAACCCATCATATTTGAGTGTAATAAATTTACTCATCTCAGACGGTGTTTGCATTTATAGTATAAAAGTAGGGGAAAATAGATATTATAATGAAATAATCCATTAACACAATAAACATCCAATACATGTATGGTACTATAATTAACATGGAATTTGGATTAGGTGAGGTGAAAAGATAGGAAATAATTATTGAACTTGTAAAATATATTGAATTAAAAAGGAAGAGAGATTCACCTCTTGAGTACTCCTCTTTGAAAAAAACTCCTTAAGATCATGGATTTTGGCCTTTTCGTGAGACTAGATGTCCTTGGATGTAGGGATAGGTCTTGGAAGGATTATTTTGAAGAATTTATTCATGACTTGAATCATGATTGGTGAGGGAGGAAGAACGGGTGAGGGGTGGTTTATATAGTGGAGGGGATATAGGATTTCTTTATATTATATTCATTAATTTATTATTTTTTTCCACAAGGCACAATATAGTGAGTCTCCTAGGGCCAAAATAGTAATTTTATCCTATGAATCCGAATCAATTTTTCTTACACCAGTAGAACATCATGCCTGCCTCTATAATTAGTGTATTTAGCTTATTTTGTAAATTATGGTATTTCACTGTTCATAAAAATTCATGTTTTTCAGAAAAATACCAAAAAATCACCTTAACAATTTCTCTACATGTAGAATCCAAAAATGAAGTCAATTTATCAAAAATAAATATCTAAATATGATTAATTGAATTTATAATTAAAATCAATATTTAATCGAAAAATATAAACGCTTAAAATATTCATCTACATTTTTAAGGTGTCCAAAATTATTTATACTATCACGATAATGGATACCATTTAAAATATTTATATTAATATTCATAAGGTTATGTTTCTATTCATAAGGGTAGATTACTATTTATAAGGGTAGGTAACTAGTCAATGTAAATTGAGTTTTTCATATAGGACTCTTGATAACATACTGATCACAACCGTATCTGTCAAATTTTCAAAATTCACATCATTAACGTGTCAAAATTATTTTCACATGGATAAGTTATAACAAAGTTGTGTTTGTAGATGTTTAGTGATCTATTCATTCTATAATAAATATATTATTAAATTCTTGGGGTGTTTCATTATTCCCACCATCACAAATTTCATCCTTCAAATTTTATTTACTTATTAAAAATTTACGGTACCATGATCAAGGTGTCCATCTAGTTTCATCATCAACTTGCTCATGTAAATAGAAGGTAAATGCATTGAAAATAATTTAGATATCCTTCAAAAACATTTTCCTCCTTCATCCTGATACACCATGTACAACATGGGTCATATGGCTATTCATAGAAAAATAGTTTCAGAAAATAATCAATTATAACATATAATTTCAAAACATCATATAAAACATGATTTATATAAAACTATTAGAACGAGTCTGACCTGAAAAATTAAATAAATGTTCCTTTTAAAATTCCATATATATGTACAAAACGATTATATTTTAAAAGTAAATATAAATAGCTTGTTCAAGGGTCTCCTTCTTCAGCACCTTTTTAAAAATCGTAATAAGATTAAAAATATCTTGATAAGGGAAAATATTTAAAAATCCCTTCATAATATTTGAATTTCTTGGATGTATGATCATATTGAGAAAATATGACTTTATTAAATACAACTCATGATCCATGATGGTATCGAGGTATAGTAGAGGTGTTTGATACCTCAAACAATTTCTTAAAAGTGAGTTTTATGTTAGAAAATGTTTCAAATTTTTCAAGACATCACTTTGAAAAAATTATTGCAAGAAAGTCGTTAAGGAGGGATGTGAATGACATTTCAGATCCTCCTACTTCCATTTGTAACTTAATTTCCTTCATTTTAAATGTTACAAAACAAATATTTAACATAATGAATAAACATAATGACTAACCATATGTTTAAAAAAAAATCATAATCCATAAATTTTCCTAGGATTTTTCATTCCCCTTCTTCTATTAATAATCGTTTCTAAACAATTTCATATAGTAGATTAGGTTATGAATCATAATTTATACTATAAATTGGAAAAGTACTTAGAAAAAATTGAAATTCTATGCATTGTTAATCTCATAGACATGGTTTCTCTAAGAAATCATTTACATTAAAATCCTTCATAATGATTTGTATAGAAAATGTGATGTATATTAAGAATATCCCCTAGGAGTGTCAAAACCATGAGTGAAGGAAGTCCCATTTTTATGTACCATGATACCCCCAGGTCCTGCCTGAAACTCCTTGCCAGAGTTTTCACCGCTTGGTATATCTGTTCCAGAGCCACCTCTTCCTGTTTATATCCAGAAAAGGATGTATTTGCAAGAAATATCCACATAATCCAATCATTAAAAAAAATACCAGGATGTTCTTGTTTTTTTATCCTCAAATACTATCTTACAGACAGATCCCTAATATATATTTTCTATGTCTAGTTTCCATGTTTTCTACTAAACTTCCTCTGATAACAATTGAAACACCATGACCCCTCTAGACCGGAGCCAGTGCATTAATAAGTAAATTGGCATGGTTATAAGTAATGAAATTTAGATGTAATGATCATTTTAGTAGTTTTAATGATACTAGATACATATATGTAACTCAAATTATATTGGGAAAGGTAACAAATTACAATACCAACCAAAAACTAAAAACGTGCATCCACATAAACTCATTAAGTGATCTCTTTTTAATAACCTATTAGAAGTAAAAAAATGAAATTGATGAGATGAAATTCTCAGCAATGGTTTCCAATAATCTAAGCGTGAATCAATAATAAACATATCAAAAACGACTAGGCAAATCCATTATGGAATGGTGAATAAATTAAAATCTCACACCATTATCAAACTAAGAATGAAACAATATCGATTGATTTCTTCATAGTGAAAAACACAAGGATTTTTATAATTTATAATTAATAAAGATAATTTTAAATAATTGGATGTCATGTATCTGTAAAATGATACAATAATATCATTAAAATAGTTTAGTTCTGTGTGTACAAACCCGTTTGATTTTTGGATACATACTCAAAGGGTTTGTTGCCATTCTGATTGTCTCATGAGACCTATCGATTCCTAGAGGGAATATAGTGGGCCCCAACCGTTAGTGCATGTCCAAATAATTCTTTATACGTTTATTCAAAATAAAAATATCAATATAAATTAATATTATCTGTATAGAATGGAGGATACAGATTCATCCACACATCCAAAGTTAAAACAACATAAAAAATTAATATCATTTATAAAATGGTATATGGATTAAGCAATAATCATATCCATGATATGAGAATATAGATATTTAATAGAATTATAATTTCAAATGAACTATGGTCTCAAATGGGAATTAGTTATTCCACATAAGAATTATTAGGTGCACCGTACAAAGTAGGTCACAACAAAATTGAAGATTGAGACAAAGTCCCTTACCGCAATTGAATCTGTTGAATCATATGACCAAAACATAATAACCACAAAATTAATCATTGAATACCATGAATAAAAAAATAATCATGATATTATATGAAAAATAGTAGTACACATACACTGTATTCAAGAAATATGTGGCGATCATTTGAAATCTCACGGAACTGATGGTGAGTTGAAGAAACCCCTTACAAACATTTTAGCCTGGTGATAGGAGTTATTGTGGTGGATTAATGATAGGTAAAGGGTTATCCCCTTATTTTTATATCATAAGGGAAGTATGAGGGATGTGTGAAAGCATACCCCATTATTTGGAATTAAAAATAAAAAGTCACAACATAGAGGAAATTCGTGAACAAATGCGAGAGAGAGGATCCCTTACAAAGAACATATCATTAGATTGTCGACAAATCAATGAAATATTTATGTATGACAAACATTAATCCACATAATAAAAATGGATATACATAATAAAACAATCAATGTTCATTCACACATATTCTATGAAAATACAAAACCAATGACATTGATGTATAACTCAATGAATTGAAATTGAGTTAAGATATCAATTACAATGATTGTGTCATTAGAGTGGGGATATATTATTGAATTATTTATGTGTGAAAAATAAAAATCCACAAAATACAATTGGATATAAAGTATAAAACAATTATATGACATTCACACATATTCTTGGAAAATTTTTACCAATGAAATAGACGTTTAACTCAAAGAATGAAAATTGAGTTAAGAAATAACTTACAAATATTGTGTCATTATAGTGATGATAAATCAATGAAATATTTATGCGTGACAAATAAAAAACCACAAAATATAAGTGGATTAACACTATAAAACAATAATAGGTCTTTCACAGATATTCATGAAAAAATGTATCCAATGAAATAGATGTTTAACTCAATGAATGAAAATTGATTTAAGAAATTCATTACATTAAGCTCAAATGTGTTATTGATTGTTCTAAAAAAACCTGAATAATCAAATTTATATTCATTAATTAATCATACCAGGACCTCATAAACATTTAATTGATAGGTTATAACATTATTTGGTTCATTCATGACCTTTTTATAGGTTTAAAAGAATAAATTTTATTATTTTTGGAAGCATTTTCTTCCATGGGTTTTTTAATGATCTATTACATGTATTAATGAAAGGAAGTACATTTTATATGTGGATAAACTTATATAATTGTTAATATATATTATTACATACATTAAATATATGTAAATGATCTTATATTGATTCTGGTTATATACCATGTGAATTACTCATTCCCGGAGTTAATGAGTAACACTTGGATTTGGCTTGGCAGTTTAGTGAACAATGAACTTGTTTGGTATTATTATTCAATATTTTTGGTATGTAAGGATTCCAGAACATTAAACAAGATAAAATAGATATATAATGATCTAGTTCAACCATTAGAAATATTTCCTGACTGTTATTGAATATAGTAATGAAAATTGAAAACTATTCTTCCTTGTGTGGGATAAATTAACAAATCTCGGACAGTGTTTGAAATTATATTATAAAAGGTGGGGGAAATGGAGATTATAGTGAAATATTTCATTAGAACAATGAAAATACAATACATGTATGGTATTATAATTTTCATGTAATTTTAATTAGGTGAGGTGATAAGAGACAAAAAATTAATGGACCTTGTAAAAGAAATAGAAAGAAAAAGGAAGAGAGGATCACCTCTTGAGTACTCCTCTTTGAGGAACTCAATAAAACATTTATTTATTCCATTTGGTGAGGCTAGTTGGCCTCAGAAATGGGGAGAGGTCTTGGGAAACTTATTTGGTATAATTAAGGGAAGGTGTGAAGCTTCAATGTTGTGAGAGGAAGAGGGGGTTAGGGTGGTTCATATAGTGGAGGGGAGAGGATATTTATCTATATAATATTAATTAATTTATTATTTTTCCACAAGACAAGGAATACTGAGTCATCAATAACAATGAATAGTAATTTTATTATGTGAATTCCAATCCATTGGACATACATTATCATCACATCATACATGACTCTATAATTAGTGTGTTTAGATCAGTTTGTAAATTGTGGTATTTCACTATTGAACAATAATTCATGTATTTCAGAAAAATATATTTTCATGGTGCCTAATTTATTTATACATTCATGGGTATGTATAAAATTCATAATATTAATATTAATATTCATAAGGGTATGTTACTATTCACTAAATATTTCTTTTTTCTAATCAGAATCCAAATAACTTATTGATCGGAACCTTATATGTCAAATTTTTTAGATTCAAACCACTCAGGTGAAAAAATTATGCTTACTTGGACACGTTCTAGAAAATTTTTGTTTGTAGAGCTGTAGTTATCTATGAATTAAATAATAAATCTATTTGTAAATTCTTTGGGTGTTACAATTAAAAATTCCACTAACATATGTGGTATAAATTATTTTCAATTTAATCCCGCATATGCGATGTGCCATCTGGTTTTTACTTTATAAATATACAAAAGATTGAAATGTTATATATATGTATATATATCCAACATTTGATTGATTCTAATGAGATGAATTTATTTATCTGATATATATTTGATCTAATTATACTTTATAACCAATTAATAAACTAATATATCTTTATAAATTAATTGGATAAAAAAGCCGTTCTAAACTAAAATTTCGTATTACTCAATATTCATCCAAATATAAAGGCTCTTCTAAAAATACAAAAAAATTCATTAAGTTAGATTTATATATTTTTCATTCAAAACTAATTTTATTATTCATATTGAAATTTTAAAATTGTTAATAATTATATTTAATTTGGGTTCTCCATTAAAAGGTGGTGAAACATCCTTTTGAATGTATATTGATTTTTATACATAAATTGGACAAATTATTATTTTAAGACAATAAAATTTATTGGATGAATGTAAATACATTTCATAAAAAAATCCCAACATAATATTGATATTTAGATTAATTATAACCAATAAAAAACCTATGTGATAACTACTACATAAAATAACAATATAAAAAATATATTATTGTTCTGTATTACTCAATCATTAGTGGAAAAACATATTTTGATGAAACTACACGTTATGGGTTATTTAATAAACTAGAAATAATGTAAAATTTAATGTTAAATTAATATTTAATTACTAAATATTAACTAATATGAAAATACATATTGCATAATAACCTGGTATTTTACAGCCATTATATTTAATTGGTCATTATTTTCATTTATAATAAATTTGTAAACAATGAAATAATATTATAGTGATGTGTAAACTATTATTTCATAATTTAGTTTATATCATTAATTCACTCTATTATAACAACAAGATAATAACAATCATAATATTATTATTATTATATTATTGGCTGGTAAGACATGGGGTTGTCTGTAACATTTTTCATCAAAGGTAGTCTATGTTGTGAGAAAACAATGATATACTCCATATTGAGTTTGATTCTAGATAAATTATATATAGAATTCAAGAATTTTCATTAATGTAATTTAAATTAATTTGAATGAATATATTTTATAAAATCTCAGGCGGTAAAATCCAACCCCCTTTAAAATGAATTTCTCCCACAAAATACATCTTCGTTATCGAGTTATTATGTTTTTCAGAGTTCTTTTATTGAATCCCACATTACGAAAAGGGATAAAAATCCTCATAGAAAGGGATTCTAGGAAACAATGCGGTCATAAAATTTTATGCATAAATAAATTTACATATTGTGTGAACATTGGAGGGAAAATAAATGATGTATTTGGAATGGAAAAGTAATTCATGTTGACTAATAGGGAGTGGTAGAGAATAGTGTAAATATGATGTATATGAGGACAAATCCACATGCCAATTAGCTATGGAAATGTTCGTTGATATCATAAAAATGATGTCAAATGGATAATATTTTATTTCAAATTTTTATTACTAATGTTTAATGATTTAATCACTATCTATAATAAGAGCACATAGGAATATACTTCCTTGATGAGTAGAGATTCTTTCTTTAATAAAATTTCACTACAACCTCACCTCTTGCTTGAACCAATAGGTATAAAAGATGAATCATCATGCTTGGTTGTCTTGAATCAACTTTTAATGGATGAAATAATCCTGAAAAGACAATGTGATTTCCCTCATATCACTAAATATTAAAAAAATGAATGGTCCATGACTCGGGAATTTATTGGCCAAATTTATATAGGGATGCCCAGAGATTTTGCAAGTCATGTAGTCATTGTCAATTCACAGGGAATTTCTCTAGGAGGAATTAAATTCCCCAACATCCCATGTTATTTTGAGAGATCTTCGATGCATTGGGAATTTAATTCATGGGGAATTTTCCAAATTAATTTGGCTTTGTGTACATATTATTGGTTATTGACTATGTATCTACATGGGTGGAAGCAAAGGCCACCATGACTGATGACTCCCGAGTGGTTGTTGATTTTTGTGAGGTCCCAAATTTTTAGTAGGTTTTGTTTACCAAGATTGAACATTAGTGATCAGGGTTCAACTTTTTCCATCAGAACATTAAAAAAATTATTCGTACATATGGGGTTCAACATAAAGACTCTATTGTATATCAACCCCAAACAAATGGACAAGAAGAAATGTCAAATAGGGATGTTAATCAAATCTTGGAAAAATGGTACGCCCAATTGGAATTATTGGAGTTTTCACTTGGATGATGCGCTTTGGGCATACTGTATATGTTTTAAAAAACCAATTGGAATGTCACCATACAGAATTATGTTTGAAATGGCTTGTCACCTCCTAGTGGAGGTTGAACACCGTGCATATTGGGCGGTTAAAAAATGTAATATAAACCTTTCAGATGCATGAGATTAATGAATACTGCAGATTCAAGAGTTGTAAGAAATTAGACGTGATGCATATCATAACTTCTAGACCTATATAGAAAAGACAAAGGACATTCCTGATTGCATGATTCACCAACGGAAGATCCATTTTGGTGAAAATTTCCTCATGTACAATTATATGCTTACGCTCCACCCAGGTAAGCTTTGTTCCCGATGGCTCGATCCTTATACTGTTACTAATGTTTACCCATTTGGTGCAATATAGATTTTTCATAAGCAAAGTGGAAAATGTCTTACCGTCAATGGGTAGTTACTTAAACACTTCTATGAGGAATTTTTAAAGAATACGGTGGAGGAAATCCACCTTCTCGACGCATCATACCAATAAAACACACCATGTTTTATCCTTATTTCTCACATTCTCAATTATTTCAGTGAGAGCATTTCACATTTTAGGTGTGGGGTGGATACATTTATGGGTTAGTTAATAATTTTCATTGTTTTCTCATTTCTTCTCTTTTTAGCCTTATTTATGGTATTTTCATTTTACCCCATAAAAAATTTCAAAGTTCGATGATTTGGTGTCTATAATGGGTGAACATAAAATACCATAATGGAAGATAAAAAGAATAATTTTATGAATTTAATATCAAGGAGTGTTCTTTTCTTGTGAATTGGTTTTCTATCAATGATATAAATGGTTGTTTCTATGTGAAACCACTTAGGTAATTGATGCACCTTATGTGAGTAGTTTTTGGGAAAACTGTGTCTCTAATATCTCCACATATTTTTGTACCAAACCACAATGTGTGAATATTTCCTACAAAATATAATGTTAATATATGTTAGGTTAATATTGTTCACCTTTAAATGATATTTCCATACATTCATTCATTTTATGAGCAGTTTCATTACTGTACCTGATTTACTTATGTATGTGTACCTTATATCCGACTGTTGTATGCCCAAAAAAACTATTGTGTCTTGGGATGGTCAAAAACCACACCTCTTCAACCTTTGATCTTGTTATAACTATTGCAATTAGTGTCGTGAGGAGATCAAACAGGGGTCGAGATATTTTGAGTGTGAGGTTTGTTGCAAATTCAACTTCGAAAAAAATAAATACATGAGGGGAGTGATGAAATGTGCAACAAATGGGAGTATCTAGGTCAGGAGCTTATGGTTTGACTTATCGGAATTCTTAAGTGAGTGGATCTTGGAATATGATTGCAAATGATATAGGGTATGTTTGGTGGACAAAATCATTTAATATGAAAAATGTTAAAAAAACATATATTTATTGGATAACAAGTGGAACGAATATCATGGAATGGTTTTCACAACAAAAAATGGAGACTTAGTGTCATGGTTGGCTTCTGAATTCGTTTATCAATTTGGTATCATGAATATTTTTGAATTTCACTATGATATGATTTATGAGAAATCATTTTCTATTTTCACTAGGAAGAACTCCTTGGTGTGGTTCGTGCATTGATCCCATTTCTTTAATTAAAATTTATCAATTGTTAAATATTCATGATTTTGGGAATATATCTGTGCATAATTTTATTTGGATATGTGACATTTCCCAAGAGTTCACTTGTTTAGGTGTGGCGGTGTGATCGTACCACGATTCACTATTTTATTCAACACTTACACCGCTGTTTTAAACATGTTTTTTAATGAATATTAAAAATAAATAATAAATTTCACATTATTTTTGAATCAATTAATTAATATTAATCAATATTATAATTGGAAATTTTACTTGTTTTTATTATTTCAATGTAGGAGGAGATGAATTGGAGGGCCCTTGATGAAGTGGATGAAAAATGTGTCAAAATTGCATGGATCCATGAAGACCTGCCCATTGTTGTGCTTGTATAGATAATTTTGTGTGTCCAAAGGGGATCATATTTTGTTTGACGGTACAAAATATAATGTGATATAACTCTTATGAAGGAATCCAAGACCAATTTGGCCGTCAATGCGCCCAAACATACTGATCTGTCCAAAGGAATCAAATATGCACAAGTAAAATTGGTGTTCTGTAATCTGTCCATATCTCCAGATCCAATTGTCCAAATGATGCCAAACTTTCATTGGAGATAGTTAGGAAGTGGGGATACAACTGTTCAGTATTTTCAAAAGGTATATTCGGGTGTCTATTAGTCAAAACATGTGGTACAAGTGGATTGAATAAATATATGTGCCTAAAACCACCATCCACTATTCATATAAAATGTTACCTTGGACTCCCCATTTGAGAGTTCGTCTAGGATGAAAGGTTCTTCCATTTTAGAGTCCCCAAGGAGTTTTCTCAACATATTAAGAAGTTATGGAGTCTATGGAATGTTCTACGCCAACATTATTCTCTTCCTTCTCTCCCATGGGTTTCTAAACCCCTTGTGATCACCTGGGGAGAAACGTGATGTAATACCAAGATTCATTTTTGTATTATATTGAAAGTTATTTTTAATTACATGTTGTATGTTGTTTTTCTTCATCATCTATTTTAATTTTATGGGTTTATGTACTAGCATGTCATGATCCACTCATATGATCATGTTTGGGGGTACCCATTCATGTGATGTTTCACACACCGTTCATCACTTCCTTTTCCCGCTTTCAATTGTGGTGTTTGTGTGGTTCATATTTGTCAATTGAACTCACAAAAGCTATGTCAAGGCCATCCATATTTATGTCATGGTATCACAAATAAATAACATACAATCCTAGACAATGAATCGAGTTCTTCATGTGTTTCCTTGTTGAGTTTCAGATATGAAGTCAAACACAAATCACTGAATGATCGGCGGTGTATGGTGAATCATTGTGTTTTCTTGACAGGAACATAGGAGGTATCATAAAATAAACAAAGTAAAATTATGTCTCTAGTTGTCACAAATGAAGGATTAAAATATCATAACCCTATATCATGAAGTGATGAATCATAAACATCATGAGTGTACCCCCGGTTGATCACGCTTAATTAATTCTGTTAATCTCTACATTGTTTTAATGCTTTCATTTTATATTTTCAACTTTAATCATCAAACCCCAAAGTTTTACAAAACATCATTGACCTTATACCTTCATAATCAAAATAATATTTTTAAATTAATGATTGAAGGCTCCATCGAGAGAGGACCCAGGGTTACTGCTATACTACATAAGTTATAGTAAAAATTAAAAAACTAATTTGGCATGCTCGACAACATGATCACCAGATATGATAGACCAGCAATTACCAGCAGATCCTCCCATTGTACCTTTTATAGCACTAACTGTCATTCTGTACATAGGTGCTGACACCCAGCTCCTTGATAGCTTCATGGGGTTTATGCAGACCTTCAGGGGAATAATGCCTCCTTTTCCTTCTATTCCATAGTTTATGTGGGACTTTCATCATCAACAATATACTAGTTTCTCTGGGAAAAGAGGAATTTAGCCTACAGAGTCTTTGTTATAATAAATCTTGTGGATGTTCGAGAATTTGGAGACACCTCATGAGAGGAGGGTGAATCTCTATTCCTTCATGCTTTGGGATTTCGCCAAGAGATGGTGGGATGTGATCTAAAAGGATGGAAACCAGCATGTTATGGATTGTGAGGAGTTTCAGTGTGGCTTCTATGGTTACATATACATATATACTTTAAGGTAAAATCAATCCTGATAATTTATGAGTCTGGAGCAGGGTAATCTATCTGTCATGGAGTATTCTTCTCACTTCATAGAACTGCATCACTTCATACCCATACAAGGAGGTGATGAGTCATTCATTTTGAGGATGTTTAAGTATGGTATTGGGAATGACATTCGATATCAGGTGAAAATATTCAGGTTGACCTCCATCACCTCTTTAGTCAACCAGTCAGTGATCGCAGTGCACAATCTGAGGGTTTATGGAGCCGTGAGCTAGGGAGGGTCAACATCTGGAGTTGTTACCCCTCCGAATGATAGCATGAATCATCATAGTGAGTCTACACATAGAGATCCAAGTATCCATAATAATTCTTCTGGTGGTAATTTGGTGTTCTACCAGTCTTGAAATAGTGGGCATACGATGCCACATTGCTCGAGGGACGTGGTGGAGTGCCGATATTGCGGCAAGGTGGGTCAACTTCAGCATTTATATCAAATATTTTCACCAACAACAGGTGACAGAGGTTCTTCAATGACAACTCATTCAGTAGTGGGTCCACCATTTTATCATCACACTTGGAGGTGAACTTCGTCCAGCCGTTTTGGCTGGGGTGGAGGTCTTTGAGTAGGTATCCAGTTTCCAGGAACTCAGTGATAGTATGGTGGACCAAAATAAGGTGGTCAGGTAGGGTCACAAGGCCTCGGTATAGGCCATACATTTTTAGTGGAGCAAACCTTGTAAAAGAAGGATTCTAGACCCTCGATAGTTCTAAGTATGATTCTAGTTGCCACAATTTTATCTTATGTACTTTTCAATACCTAGGCTTCTCATAGTTTCAAATTTTTGATGTTTTGGAGAGCCTTGGGCACTGTATCATGACATCATAGGATTTTATGAAGCTATACACACTGTTTGGGACTAAAACAACTAGTGTACATTAGTTCAAGGAGTTCCCTCTTAAGGTTTTTGGGTGTCACTTCTTCTGGGACCTCTATGTCCTAGAGATGACATACTGTGATGTCATTCTCCGAATAGACTTATTAGTTCCCTTCCAGAATGTTTTCAATGAATATCATCGTAGGGTGAGTTTCAAATCACTAGAAGGTGGATTTTTTCTACAAATGTGAGAATGGGATGTCCAGGAGAGTATATCGGGCCCCCGAGCACCATGGGTTTGGAGGAGTTGCAGCCAAAATTGCAACTCTATATCCAGATGGCTATTGGACATAACAGTTGGAGTTTCCTCCAGTGGATGATCATTTCAGGTATATCTTTATAAAGTAAAGTTTATGTTTTCCTCCATAGCGAGAGGTGTAATTATCGATTGAGCTTGTGTCAGGAGTGGCACTGTTATCCATCCCTCCATATAGGATGTCTGTACTAGAGTAACTAGATCTCAAGAAGTAGTAATACGTGTTTCAGGAAACATGTATCATTCAACCCAGTACCACTCCTTAGGTTTCTTATTTCCTATTTTAGAAGAAGGAGGATGTTACCACCATATGTTTTGTGAATTATCAGAAGCTGAACCAGTGGACGGTCAAAAACCGATATCCCTTTCCAAGGATTAATGATCTCTTTGATCAGCTTAGAGGATCCCGAGTTCTCTCGAATATTGAATTGGGATATTATTAACATTAGTTTTGTGTTAGACCATCTTATATACCTCATATAATTTTTGATTAGGTACGGTCTATACGAGTATATGTTTATGCCCTTCAATCTCATGAATGTTCCTTAAGGTTTCATGGCACTGATGAAATGAGTGTTCTATCTATAGAGGGATTATTTCGTGATAGTCTTCATGGACGATATCTTGGTGTACTCTCATACTCTACATGACCATGCTAACTATATTTAGATCATTTTTGTTACACAAATAGAAAACATGTTATATGCTAAAATTTCAAAATTCCACTTTTGGATAGACCAAATTCACTTCTTGTGTCATGTTATATTAGAGGAAATAGTATCAGTAGACCCAAGAAAAGTATTAGTAGTAGTTTCATGTGAGTAGTCTAAGATTTTCATGGATGTAGGATGTTTTCTATGGTTTTCTGGAAACTGAAAACATTTCATACATGACATTTAATGCACAATAGAGCCACTGATGAGCCTGACTGAAAAGGGTGTGATGTACTTGTGGTTAGATTCTTGTGAATCATCATTTTAGGAGCAGTAAGAGAGGTTGACTTCATAAACGATACTAATATTTCCAGATCCTGGAAAGAGCTTTATTGTATACTATGATTCATTACATATTGGGCTGGGAGTAGCTCCTATGCATGGGGTAGGAGTCATTACGTATGTCTCACGATATTTGAGGCCACATAAGAGGAATTACCTGACACATTATCTGGAGATTACTGTAGTTTTTCATTACTTATATTTTTGGAGACATTATCTTCTGGGAGAGCATTTTGTAGTTTTCAACAATCACCAAAGTATAAAATATATCATTACACAATGAGATATGAAGTTGAGATAGTGTATATGGGTTGATTACCTTCAGTAATTTGACTTTGAGGTGGCCTATAGACTTTGTAAAAAAACATAGTGGATGATGCACTGAGTAGGTGGACTGAAATACAGGCAGTTCAGGAGGCCAGCAGTGATTGGAAGCTTATGTCTCTATTCTCTAAGATGTATTTGGAGGTGAACCACAAACAAGGGTAGACATTTCATTCTTCTATAGAAGATACTTCTACTCTACTTGATCGAGTGCGAATGAGGTAGCTATTAAATGCTGAAGGCCAAGTCCTATGGGAGTGTGTGTTAGGAGAGAACCCTACTCCTGGTAGGACCATAAGAGAGGATTAGATCTTGCGCTTTCATGGGTGTGTATGGGTGTTAGTAAGAATAAACAAGGAGATGATTTGATACTTTTATTCCTCAATTTAGTCAGTTCATCCAGGTGTCACCATGACATATGGAGATCTTCATCGTCAGTAGTGGTGTCCAGGTTTGAAAAGAGATGTCATTGTGTTTATCATGAGGTGTTCCACCTATCAGTTGGTGAAAACAGTGCACCAGATACCAGCATGGATTTGTCTATAGTTAACCATTCCTGAGTAGAAGTGGAATGATGTCTTGATGGACTTCATGATAGGTTTACCAAGGTCACCCTGATGGAATGAAGAAGTTTGGGTTATGATTGACCGACTCACAACAGATTCTCACTTTTTTTCCAATCAAGTAGACCATAAGTGTTATTGTGATGGGATGTTTGTAAATCTGAGAGTCCTTACATTTACACAAAAAAATGCACTCCATTGTTTTATATTGGGATGCACGTTTTACTTCTCAGGTCTGGAAGGGATTACAGAGGGCTTTGGGTACACATGTACTTATGAGTATAGCTTACCATCCCCATACAAATAGAAAGTCTGAGCGTATGATACAGGTTCTAGAGGAAATTATTTGATCATGCTTCCTATATTCTAGAAGTTCTTGGGAGAATCACATACTCTTTTGGCATTTTCCAACAACAATATTATTCTAGAAACTATTCAGATTGTCCTTATAAGGATTTGTACGTTTGTCCATGTGGATCAACCCTATGTTGACTGGAGGATGGAGGGGAATCTATGTTATGACCTCGTATTGTCCAAGAGACCACAGAGAAGATATAGTAGATTTAGAAGGGGATATATATTGCACAGTCAAGACATTATTATTATTATAATTGATGGAGATAACCTCTTGAGTTTGAGATCGGAGATCTGTTTTTTTCAACATGTCACAGCGAGTATAAGACATAGGAGGATTTGAAGTCTGGGAAAGCTATCACAAAGATATGATGGACCATTTGTGGTTTTGGAGAGAGTCAGGTCGGTTTCTTATTAGTTGTCATTACATTAGAGGTACTGAGCTATTCATGAAATCTTCCACATTTCATAGCTACGGTGTTACTTCGTGGGTGCATCTCTTGTTTTCCTACACAAAGAGATTGATCTGGAGGTGGACACATCCTTCGAGGAGAATCCTATCCAGATTACTGATCATAGTGAAAAGGTTTTCTATGGCCAGTCTGTTCCTGTGGTATTAGTGCTATGGCAGCATGGGAGGGTACAATATGAGACTTGGGAGAGGGAGTCTGAGGTATGATTGTAGTGGCCAGAGTTGTTCGAGGATTCTTATTCTACTCCAACTTGCTATTGAAATTAAGGGACAAATTTTTTTAAGGGGGGTATTTGTAAGAACCCATATCTTATTTTCAGTTATGGATCTTGTTTTTTAGATTTTCTGAGAGAAATAATAGTTTCTGTAAATTTAATAACATGTAATGTACATTGGAGTACATGTCGTGAACTCGGTTTCTGCAGGTCACCGTGTACTGGTTGTGTAATGTCCAAGTACTTGGTCCTGTGGGGTGACCTGGATACTGCCTAATGCGAGGCCTAGTAAATTAATATATAGGCTGTATTATTTTAAAAGACATGTCATGTTCTATTTTTAATTTTTATATTGTACACGAGTCTCGTCTCATTAACAGAAAACACTTCTTCTTAGCTCATCTCATCCAGGAGGAACCAAAGCTAATGATTCTTCTCCAAGATACTGAACAACCATCTGTGATCCGAATCAACCACCATCAATTGCGTTGAATCTCCATAGTGAGTTCTTCCTTCCTCTAGTGTCTCATTTCCTGACTTCTCCTCTCTCAAGAGAGATCCAAGGATGAATGTTTTAGATGTTTTTTTTAGATCTACCACATTATAGGTTGATTCAAGGGCTGATTCCAGAGTGTATCGATCATACACCACCGAGGTAGGTGGTTTGTCCCTTTCTATAGTTAGTCTTTGAATATTTTGTTCAAAATTTCCCAAATCCCTAGAATGGGGTATTACATGTTTAATTATTTTATCCTTGTTAATGCATGTTATTCCTTATGTTCCAGAGTATAGGTTTTTTGATTGAGAATGGGGTTAATTTACATACTATGGATGTGTTTCCCATGGTTTTTTTATATTGACCATTTGGTCTAACTTTTCTTGATAGACTTCTTGCATTCCATGTCAAATGTTTTTATGATGGAGTCACATTATATGATTTTTTTATACGTGTGTATATGTTTAACAATGTAGTTTAAGAATGTTAGTTTCCAAGTAGTTCTTAAGGTTTACATTGGCTATTGAACACCGTTGAGCATGATTGACTTACATAGGGCTATGGGAACATGGTGTAGTAGACCATAGGATAAATGGATGCCAAGGGATACCCTAGAGTGTCGGCTAACTTTTCACGTTTCAAGACCATATGGGGATGGACATGATTTATCCCTCAGAGTGTCGATATTTCCACATTTTGAGTCCAAATGGGGATTTGAATGTTGAGTGCTTCCTCGGACTGTTTGTAGTTTACCGATATAAGACCTCATTGGGAATTTATGGTCACAGATTCCACATAGAGTCTTTAATAAAGCCGAACCAGATTGATTATTCTTTGAGTACTTCCCAGAGGGTTTCTTGTGCTTGATTGGATGAACCAGAGGGGATAGTATATGATTACATCCACAATGGTTACATTTTTTTATTATATGCTTGTTGGATATATTAAAATGAATGCAATTGAAACTGTATGACTGTTTACCCTCGAGTAATTCCTTTTTTAATAATTCATTTTACTTATTTCCTGCCATATATATTAACATATTGGTAGGCACAAATCGTTTGGTTGTTGACTTCTGGGATTCGTCTCACAACCTATTTGGGTAATGTTTTTTGGCCCAAATAGAATATATTGATGCAGGTATATATAAGGGTAAGCAATGTTTTTACATCAGGTACTTGATTGTTGTGAAGATTGAGAGAATGGGACCCAGTTAGGGCTTGTGATGTTTCTTGAGTTAATTTGTTATCTATTTACATTAGTATAGTAATGTATTCCATCATTTATACTTGTTTAGCCACATTCCTAGACATATTTTCCATGCATCATTTATATATATGTGCTCTAGTTGTTTATAACATATAGCCTTCCATTGTTTACATATTTATTGTTTTTATTGCTTCGGTTATTTTTATCTGTTTCATTTCGCTGAATAACTCTGTCAGTGATGGCCCAATTTTTCCACTATCACACCCAAGACCCTCAATACTAGTCGGCAGCCTTTGGTGTTTTGGTAACATTTCATGAGGCCATGTGACCAACCTTGTATGATTCACCTCTAGATGGAACACGGAAAAGGGACATTACATATATAAATAGTGAACTAACCCATCACCCCAAAAAACTGTTCAGTTCCGATATCACCCATCTCATGATGGTGATTTGGAAGGATATTTCCCTCACATTTCCTTCCCAATATAGATAATTATTTTTTATATATAAATCCATTAAAAAAATAATATTTTAGATGAAGTAACATGGAAATATTAAATACCATACAATTTGAACACAGTAAAAAAACTACCATCTTCTATGTTTATTTGATAAACAATATTCTACACAATAAATTTATCTAAACTAACCTTTGATTCCAATTTTAAGTACCAATTCTTAAAATTTTACCAAATCATAAGTTATGTTAAAAATTTTACTTTTTATCACATTGAGGTTCTTTTCAAGGTTAGATTTTTATAGAATTATTCCCTAACTAATACATAAAAAACCATAAAATACAATGTTGGCACTTCTAAATATAATCCCTTTTCTCATAAAAAACATTTAAAATCCTAAGGTTTCCATTTATGAAAAAGTATCATGACAACCAACATGAATTATTAAAATCAATTACTCATCATTATGTTCCATGAAAAAATTTCAAAAATGGATGAGCATAAAAAGATTAATAATTGATTTAAAAAGAAAGAAACTATTAGTCTATTAGTGTACATTAAAATCCATGAATATTTAACAAAAAAAATACTTGTCACCCATAATAAGTATAAAATATAATCCCTTGAAAATATAATTGTTGATTACCTTTTTTGTAAGAAACAAAATACCATAAAACCCATATAAATCATATAAAATAAATAATGGTGTCATGGGATGTCATTATACCTGTCACTCTTATAAATGGAATAACTATATAGTTCAAATCCATACCTATCAATCATAAAAATAAAATATCCATACAATAGACATTCAAACCCAATGCGTTGTAGGGATATCATGGAACAACCCATTGTTGGGTTATCATAGAAAGACCTATCATTAGTTTGTTATAGAACAACCTGTCAAATACCAACACACCATTACATAATTACAAAACATAAAATATATCAATTTTAATCATTTTACTTATAAAATTTAATTTAAAATAACAAGAAATCATTTCATGATATGGTAATAATATATACATATTCAAAACACGTTTTTAATAAAAAATAACGATGTTTTTATTAAAAAAAATTGAATCATTCAAAGGCATCAAAAAATAATAATTCTATCGATAGTGGAAATGTCATTATCACCATCTAACTTAAAAATAGAACATTACATTTGTGTTTTATCAAATCAAACAGTATAAAAAATGTATAAAAGATTCATTTCTTAAAATATTGAAAATAAATTCAAAATATACATTTGTTTTGATATACACTTTATAAACTAATAACAGTTCATATCATCTAGAAATGCCTCATTGAAAAGTGATTGGAATGAAATCCCTTACATTTAGTCAAAATTATCACATTTGTATTTATATTAAATTATAATAAACTTATGTTAATTATTTAATATCTTTAAAAACTTTTAAATGTATACAATTTATTTTATTGCGGTTTTTAAAATGTTTTATACAACTACATAAACAATTATGTTTATGTCATTTGATTTGACTATATTCGATTTCTGAGTAAAACAAATTGTAGGTCAACTATGGTTAGATGGTACATTATATAAACATATAAATAATAATAATAAAATGTAATAATATTAAATTATAAATGATAAAATTAATACAAATCATGAATTATTTTTATGAAAACATTTCCCACATTACAATCATGGTGATGGTAGGTTTCTTGTAAACATGACTAACATTCCCATTATTCAATGACCATTATGGAAATATGGTAAGTAAAATTTAAATTTATATAATTATAATTATATAATAATACCATATTATTTCGTCATATAAAATTGTATATAAAAATATTGTGATATAAAAGGAATCACATCACGTCAAGGAGGCAGTTCTCCACACATCTATGATTGATGTTATCACTTTTTTAGTGTTTGAAAGGGTAATAAATAAAATGATATATCATATTTCATGAATTTAATTCTGTTATTAATATCATATATATGTTATTTAGGTATTATATTTTTAATTAAATATATTTTGAATACATTACATGTAATGGGTGAACATATCACAACACTTTGAGGAGGCGGTAGCCCACATGTCGTCAAACGATGTTATCATATCTAAAAAAATGAAAATAATGAATGTATGGGTATATAAATTTTACAGAAGTAATAATACATCATAATATATATATATATATATAGTTTCCATCCAAATTCTCAACTATGAGAGGTAGTAAATCAAAAACAAAAGACATTGTTACATTGGGCGGTAGTTCACAGTACATGATCTGTAATTTAATTACAAATTTTATGGATGTGTGTGTAGGTGTATGTAACACCCCATGCTTCCATGGTACACTTCTTTTTGAATAATACAATAGCTTGTGATGTACGTAATTTCGAGTTCTAACACACCATGACCAATCAAACTAGCCGTCATGAATAATAATACCCACTTTTTGAAATTTTATAAAATTTATATTTTCATGTGGACTTAATTCATAGATTTTTATTATCAAAATTTTCATAGGGTTAATATATATTTATTTTGTGAATACATTCTATTTTTGATGAATAGTAAAAAAACAATGGGTTATTTTTTAAAACTGACTTTTTAATCGAATAATTAGTTATTTTGTTTAAATTTATATTTGGTAAAAATTCATACATAATACCTATACACAATCAATGTAGTTAATTGGATTTATTTTATAATAAATTTGATGTATAATATCTTATTGAACTTTTAACCGTCTTATACACACATTCTAGGCATATTTGAAAATTTGCATAATACTTAATTTTATCAGTTCTGTGAATTTAATTTAAAAAATCTTTGAGTCCTGGTTGACATCAGTATATAAAATGTGGTTCAATAAAATGAAAATAATTTTTTGTGAATAGTAACTTTTGACATTTATTTCCCACGGTTAAAAGTAAATTGGGAAATAAAAAGTAAAAAATAATACTATAAATACAATAACACATGTTCTATTTCTATTTGATAAGTGTATATAAACCAAAATCAACCATAGGAGTAAAATATGATCCTGTTTGTCCACATGGATTAGATTAGGACATTTAATATTATTTTATTTAAAGAAGAGTTAAAACTGTTAAATTCAAATTTGAATAACTAAAACATTTTTAAATTATGGTTATATGTAAGATAAATTCAAATATAAATATTAATTAGATGATAAAAATATTTCTTACATATTTTTATTTTATTTATAATTTGTATACATTAAATAATTAAATTTATTTATGACCTAATGATTATGCAGTAATAACGTTATTATTGAAATATTAGAATAATTGATATTATAAATATAAAAATAATTTATAATTGAGAGTTATTTTGTATTAAATTAATTTTATATGTTAATATAACAAGTTAGGGTTGATGAAATAAATTTTTATCGAAATAATGAAGTTGTTAGGACTTTTACAAAACAAAATACCAAATAGTGTCAGAATTGACATAATTCAATATTTAAAAAATACTATAATATTAATTGATATAATATTCCTAAAAATCTAACGATCATCCAAAGGACTTATATATGGTTAGATATAACAATAATGAACCACTGGGGGTTCTCATGGATTTTTATATTATGTTTATTAACCATTTATTAAAATAATATAAGAATACATGGTAAAAGTTAAATTATTTAACTAAGAGTTAAATATAAGATATAAGGTTAATATGGTCATCTAAACCTATCTAAAACCTATTGGATGTGATGTTTTCAAAGAGGCTCCATATTAGCCTCACGATAAATTGTTTTGAAGCCATTATAAACTGAAAATGATTTAATAATAAAATTATATTTTAAGATTTCACTAAAGTGATCCTCACCTCCCCTATAATAAGGTACTTTTCCTTCTCTCAAACTCACACCTCCAAAGAAATTTGGCACAGCCAAAACCTATTCAAATGTCCCCCTAACATCCATCAATTCTATCTATAGTCTTCAATTGGATTATAAGTCCATCCCAAGGATCCATTTTGATCAACTCAAAAGGAAACACCCGAAGATGAGGTAATAATTTCACCATCTCTTTCAACATTCATTTTCCTTTCCACTTCCTCTTTCATTGTTGATTCCATACCAATATAGTAACTACAGTACCTTCTATATTCTATGATGTTCTTATAAATATGGAACAACAATATTATTTATTTTATCCATCCTATGAATAACAATGTCACCATACGTATGTATGCACGGCTTACCGTCTCCATGTCATGATGTAGTTTGTTATTCAACACTTCATTATTGGGATGGGGATAATAATGAGTATAATTGATGTAAAATAATAAATATAATAATTTCATTGATTTTTTATATATGATATAACAACCGATTATATATGATTTCACCATCAATATAATGATATTGTCTCTTGTGTGTACATACGGATTACCGTCTCCACGGAAGTGACGAGATTAATTACCCATTGTGACCATTCAAGAATAATTTGCATTTCATGATTAAAAATAATTTTTATGAACATAATATCATTATAGATTTGAATAATTTACATCAAATACATAACAAACAATATTTATCTAACAATAAAAAATAAATGAAAACGAATCGGTTAATACACTGAACAATGATACTATTGAAATAATATTAACAAAGTAATATTATAATATCATATATGATATCATATTTATCTATATTGTTATTGTATAATTTAAAACCAATGATTTAACCATTACACAAGAGGTTAACATAACATCCACTATGGAATTGTAGATGGTATGTCAAAATTATTACAATCTTTTCATTATCTGAGTTTGTTTATACATGAGTATCTACTAGGAACACTTTATCATCCACATTTGGGATTCATAAAAATATGTTTCAATTTTTTTTACTATTTCCTAGATGATTGATTAAAGTTATTTATACCCTTTTTTATTTTTTATGAGATTCTTATGAAGGAATCTTTCCATCACTCTCCAAACAAGTTCATTTATGACATTTTCGTCAAAATAAAGGAAAGATTTTTTTTAACTTATAAGGCGGGTGCGGTCATTTTCTACTATTGTAACACCTTCAAAGCTTCCCTTAAGTGGTTATAAGAATATTTTCAAAATAAATGTTTTCATTTAAAATTACATGATTATAAAATGATTTCGGAATAAAAATATATATTTCTCCCAAGTATTTTTGATTTCATATATGTCAACATTCCTTGTTAGATTTTACGCTTGTTTAATGTTGGTTTATTATGATACAATATTCCCTACAGTATTGAAGTTTTTGTGAAATGATTGACTATGGATATGATATTTTCATACCATTAATGGTTTATTGATAATGTTTTGACTTTTTGTATGCCTATTTTAATATGAATGTTTAGGTTATGTTTCTACCTTTTCATATGAGGAATGCATTGGAAACAGTAAGTGATTGGTGGAGACTTCTATAGCACTTCAATGAATCGTTTGGTCTCTTGAGACATACTAGAGTCTTGGAACAGAGGCACTAAAAAATATTATTTATAGTCTTGGCACAAGGCCTTGTCTATGTGGTTCTGATGCCTGGCATTATGCATTCCATCATTATGAAATTGGAAATTAATATTACATGTGATTATTAGACTAGTTGAATAACCATGTGAATAATTAAATGGAATTATTTGTTTTATATTTTTCATATTATGTTGTAGATTATGTTTAAAAGTATTCTGATTTAGTATTATACATTGTTTCAAATGTTTATACTTATTTTTTAATGTTTCTGCTATTTTGTTATCCTTACTGAGCACAAGAGCTCACCCCTTTCTTTGTTTTTTCCCAGGATACAGAGTAGTATAGTATGACCTACCTACAGAGATAGTGTAAGGGAGATGAATGTGTTAAAAGTAGACACAATGTTTTCGTTTTTCATTTAAGAATGAAACGTTAAACTTATGTTTCTATCTAGTACTTCCTCGGGTACTAAACTAACCGTTCTTTTAGGATTTGATCCCATGTAGTCATTACAATGTTATATTATAATGCACCAACTCTGGGTAACTACGGTCAGGGAGTTAATGTTGTTATTAGTGGAAGTTTATTAGAATCATTAGAAGTGATATTTAGAAAAACTCTAATTAGATGACATTACCCTAAGATTGTATTTGGGGATTAGTATAGAAGAATTTCATATAATTTTAGTAATTGAGAAATTTTGTGAGTTTTCCAAGTAATACATCCCTGTCTATATATGAGAATCTAGACACTTCTCTGGCATAGTTTTACCTAGGAGTGAAATGTTCTACATGATTTTCAGGCATGGCCTGGGGTATCCTTGTACATGACAACGAGCCATGCTTCACTCTTGGTTACGACACTCCCAGAAGATATTCTTAGTAATTACAATTTTCTATACAAAAAATTACTAATGATTGAAGATTTTATACCTCCTCAATGAATTTTTTTATGATTACAGATTATATCCATAAAATGTTCTATTAATGTTAAGTGTTTTATGTGTTTAGAATTTTTTATTGTGATTCATAAACTAATCTACTGTAAGACATTTTTTAAAAATGGCGCCATGTGGATGGAATAGAAATTGTATGAATACACATAATACATATAGGGATTTACCTCTTACTCAAGATAAATATAGTAGATCTAATGATGTTACTCGTGCTGATTAGCTTATCCCCATACTAAGACAACTCACTTAGGTTATGAACAATTACCTTAACCATACGAAGAACCTTGATCCACAACATGGAGGATCAATGTTAGACACCTTCATTTTGAAACAACTATAAACATTCAGTGGGACATGAAATCTATTTTTAGCTCAGAAATGTATAAGTTTCTTAGATATAATATTTCATGCTTTATGGAGTAGCGAAAGGGAAAATGTTGTCATGGCACTTTATTGCCTCACGAGTGATGCAGATCAATGGTGGTCATTAATTCCAAACACAAAGGAAGATGAAGAAGTATCAAATTTGGAATTGAGGGAGTTTAAAGACATTATCTTATAAAAATACATTACACAGGACCATCGTCTAGATATGGAATGAAAATTTCTACGTTTGAGGCAAATGGAGGATGAAAATGTCACTAAGTATGAGGATCACATTACAGGGTTAACAAGGCATGCAGTAGATTATATATGTAACCTAAGTAGTAATATTGATTGATTCATTAATGGGTTAAAACTATTTCTCAATCAAGCATTCATCTCACAATCATTCTCATTATATGAAGATATTGTCTCATGTTCTATCAATATAGAATATGAATTATCTAATTCAAACAAATTTAATGAAAAGAATGAGAAGAAGAGAGCTTCTAAACACTATAGAAATGGAAATAAGAGGATGAAAAGAATATTCGAATTTCCATCCTGTGGTAAATGTGGGAAGAAACATCATGTTACTTTCTTGAAGTGAATGTGAGTCTGTTACATTTGTGGTGAAAACGGAAACTTAGCTTGTGATTTTAAGGGATAGAAAGAGGCTGTCAATGTTGAATGATACAATTGTAGAGAAATGGGGAATTATGCCAATGAATATATTAAGAAATAAGAAAACTTACCTCTAAAATGGATAATAGATAATTTTCGTGCATATGTGATCACTACTATGAAAGTTGAAGCTCTGAATGACGTGGTGGCTGGTAATTTAATGGTTTCCTAAAATTTAGCCAATGTATTATTTGATTCTAGATCATCTTATTATATCATTTCTTCCCAGTTATCTAAGAAAATTATATATTACAAATTTGATTTATCAAGAATGTAATTAGTCAAAACTCCCCATGAAGTATCATTGCAAAAATGTCATGTGAATCAATCCCCATTTGGGAATATAAATGTTCTTTATCTCCTGTTCTAATCATCATACCCTTGATTAAATTTGATATATTTCTCAGTAAGGACATGATTTAAGATAATGATTCGAAAATTTATTGTAAGAATAAGGAGGTTACAATTTTCGATGATAATAATGAGTACATTATTTTTAGAACAGAAATGTCGCCACCTAATTATTATCATGATTCATCCCCAATAGATCTACTAAATTCAATTATTTTTTGCAATGAGAATGAAATAACTATGGGCGAGGAAAATAATGTTCAAATAGAGGACTTACCTATTATCCCAGAATATGTAGATGTGTTTCCTAAGGATTTACCTAAACATCCTCCAGAATGAGAAAATTGACTTTTCTATTGATTTAATTGCTGGTTTCAGGCCTATATCGAAAACACCATATAGAATTGCCACTATGAAATTAGTAGAACTAATGAAATGAATAGATTAATTGAGTAATTGAGTATTTATTCTCCCTAGTGGGTCTCCATAGGGATCCCCTGTTCTTTTTGTTAAGAATAAAGATGGATATTTGAGGTTACACATTGACTACAGAAAGATCAATGTTATAACAACAAAGAACAAGAATCTCATAGCATGCATTGAGGATTTATTTGATCAAATTCATGTATCTCAGTACTTTTCAATGATTGGACATCGATCTGGATATCATCAGTTGTGTGTGAAGAAGTAAGGAATTCCGAAAACAGCATTTCGAACAAGGTACGAGCATTAAGAGTTTATATTAATTCCTTTTGGACTAACGAATTCACCTTCTATTTTCATAGATCTAATGAATATATTTTTCATGGAATATCATGATAAATTTTTCGGGGTATTTATTGATGATATCTTGGTATACTCAAAAATATACGGAGATCATGAAAATCACTTATGTACTATTTTGAAAACACTCAGAAGAAATGAATTATATGGGAAGTTATGAAAGTGTGTTTTTTGGCTTTAAGAAATTTCTTTTCATGGCCATATTGTTTGTGAGGATGGAATCCCTATTGATCCTTTTAAGACATTTGAAATACAAGAATTTCCATAATCAAAAAGTATAACTGAGGTATATAGTTTTATTCGTTTAAGAGGTTATTATCTGGGTTTTATCTTGAATTGTTCCCGATTGGCTAACCCATTAACAGAACTCATACTTAAAGGGGTTAAATTTGTTTGGAAAAAATTTATGTGAAGAATTTATTGAGTAATTGAAGATAATATTTATTAATTCCATTATCCTGAATATCCCCTCAGAGAATGATTGGTTTCTTATTTATTGTGATGCTTCAATGAAAGGACTTGTTTATATCCTTATGCAAATTGACAGAGTTATTGCCTATGCATAACGACAATTAAAAATACATGAAAAAAACGTTCGCACTCATGATCTTGAGTTAGAAGTGGTAAGATTTTCATTGATGATATTGATACTCTATGTATACGGTATAAAATATGAGATATATACCGATCACAAGAGTTTGAGGTATATTTTATCACAAAAAGAACCCAACATGAGGCAAAGATGATGGCTTGAACTAATCGAGGATTATGATTTCACTATACACTACCACCTAAAATGGAAAATAAGGTGGATGCATATTTGAGTAGAACGGATGATAGAGTTTTGATCAAGATGAGAGTTGAAAGGGATCCAATGTTCATGTATCTAGTAATGATTGATATGGGAATAATCATGGATGGTGAAACATCTATACTTTTTCAAATGGTTCACAATCTAACATTACTAAAAAGGATAAAAGGTTATTAGGATGATGACGAGGCGTTTTAAATGAAAATTAAAGCATTCAATGATATGTGATTGATTTACATCGTATATGAAGATGGAATTTTGAAATTTGGGAAGAGACTTTGTATCCTTGATGTACCTGATCTAACAAGGAAATTGTTGGATGATGCACATAGATCCAATTTACCTATGTATCCTGGTAGCATTATGATGTATAGGGATTTGAAGGAACATTTGGGGGGGGGAAACATTAAGAGAAATATTCCTGATTATTTGTCAAGATGTCTTGTTTTCCAATAAGTGAGTATTGGAAGACAACATCCAAGAGGATCCATTCTTCCTCATCCCATACCTGAGTCGAAATGGGATGATATTACGTTACAGATTGTCATGGGACTACCAAAGTCTCCTTAAAGGAATGATCCAATATGGGTCATTGTTGGTCATCTTACTTAGTTATCTGATTTTATTGCTATAAGAGATGACTTACCACATTAATGTCTAGCATGAATATATATTAATGATGTTTTAAGACTTCATGGAGTACCCCAATAGGTTGTTTCTGATGTGATCTTCATTTTACATCAAGATTCTTGAAAAGTCTTTAGAAGGCCATGGATACTGAAATTTGATTGAGCACTGCCTACAATCCTCAAACTGGTGGACAATCAGAGCAAACAATTGAAACCTTTTAAGGCATGTTGAGATCTTTCTGACTAGAATATTACATTACGTGGGATTAGTATTTACATTTGTTTGAATTTTCCTATGACAATATGCTCTATTAAATTATTCAGTTAATCCCAAATGAAGCATTATATGGAATGAGTTTTCACACACCAAGTTGTTGGGATGATGTTGCTGAACGAAAACTCATAGGCCCAAAACCTGTTGAGGAAACAATGGAAAAGGTTATGATTATACAAACCCACATCATAGCAGCTCAATGTAGGCAAAAGAACTTTGCAGATAACCAAAGGATGGATTTGGAATTTCAAGTAGAGATATTGTTTTATTAATGTTATATCCATGGAAGGATGTTTTATGATTCGGTAAGAAGGGTAAATTGAGTCCAATGTACATCAGAACATTCAAAATTCTAGAATGAATTGGAGTTGTAGCTTGCTGTTTAGAAATACCACCATGTGTCTTAGATGTTCATGATGTGTTCCACGTATCAGTGTTGAAAAAATACATGCCTGACCCAACACATGTACTAACCTATAAATAAATAGAACATGAACCCGTTCTGTCTTATTTTGAAGAGCCTTTCATGATTTTTGATACCAATGAACAAGTTTTGAAAAACCAGAAGACTTGTCTGGAGAATTTTCTATATGTGTGAACCCCAGGAACATATGATGAAGAACCACCCCAATCTTTTTATGTTGTAATATTTTTGGAATTTTGAGGAATATTTTTTTTGGAGGGAAGAATGTAATACCTCATGCATCCATGATATATTTCTCATTGAATAATACAATAGCTTGCCTTATACACAACTTTGAGTTCCATCACACCAAGACCAATCAAAATATCCTTTATAAATAGTAATAGCATCTTTTAAATATTTTATAAATTATATTTTCCCAAATGGACATAATTTTTGGATTTAGAATATTAAAATTAGTTTACGGTGAATTTTTTGTATTTTTATGTAAACATTAAATTTTTGATTAATAATGAATCACTCTGCATTATTGTTTAAAACTGAATTTTTATTAAAATAATTTTTTATTTTATTTAAATTTTTATTAGTTACAAATAGATAAATAATACCTATATATTTTCAATGTAATTCATTGGATTCATTTTATAATAATATTATATATATATATATATAATTTTATTGAACTTTTAACTGTCTTTTACCCACCTTCTGGGCGCATTTTCAAATTTGCATAAAACATTATTTTACCACTTCTCTATATTGAATTTTAGTAATCTGAGAGACACAGTTGACATTAGTGAGTAAAATATTGTTCAATAAGATGAAAATCTATTTTTGGTGAATAGTAACATTTGACTTTTCGTTACCATGGTTAAATGTGAAGAGGATAATTAAAGGTAAAAAATGATATTATAATTACCCTAACACATGTCAAATTCTATTGGATATGTTTATTTAGTCCAAAATAAACCTTAGGGATACAATATGATCCTTTGGTTCCACTCAGATTAGATTATGACATTTACTAATATATTATTTAAAGAAGAGTTAAAAGTGTCAAATTAAAGTTTTAATCACCAAATTATTTTTAATATAGTTTTATACTTAAGAAAAAATCGACTATAAATATTAATTATAATGATAAAATGATTTTTTATATGTGGTTATTTTATTTATAAATTTTATATATAATATAATAAAATTTATTTTGGACACAATGATGATATAATAATTACCTTATTATTGAATGATTAAAAAATTGATATTATAAAAACTAAAATAATTGTAAATTTATAATTTTTATGTATTACAAGATTTTTCTAAATTAATATGACATTTTAAGGTTAATTAAATAATTTTTTTCGAAATTATAATGTTGTGAGGACTTTCCCAAAAATAATATACCACATAATGTCAAAATTGACATAAATGAGTTTTTAAAACCAATACAATATTATTAATTGATATAATATACCAAAAAATTTAAGGTTCCTCCAAAGAACATAGATAAAAGTATATATATCAATAATGAACAACTTATGGTTCCCTTTTATTTTTATTATATGTTTATTAACCATTTATTAAAATAACACAAGAATACAAGGTAAAATTTAAACTATTTAACAGGGTTAAATCTAAATGATATGTTTAGTATGGTCACATAAACCATCCAAAAACCTATTGGTTGAGATTTTTTTGACCCATCCCCAGATTATCCTCATAATAAATCCTTTCAAAGTTATTATTAACCGAATATTATTGTATAATAAAAAAATATTTTAAGATTTTCATAATGTGACCCTCACCTCCCATATAAATGGGTACTTCCATTTCTCTCGATATCACACCTCCAAAGCCATTTGGATTAGACAAAACCTACACAAATATCCTCCCAACTACACTCAATTTTACTTATAGGACATAATATTATCATAAATTCAACCTAAGGATACCTTTTGATCAACTCAAAAGGATACAACTGAATAAATGGTGATAATTTCACCACCTCTTTCAAAATACTTGTCTTCTTACACATCCTCTATCATTCTTGTTTCCATAAAAAAATAAAAACTGTAGAACTGTCTAAATATTGTGATGTTTTTATAAATATGGCATGTCTTTATTCATTATTCTATTTATCCTATGAATAAAAAATTCATCGTACGTGTATACATACGGCTTATCGTCTCCACGTTGTGGTGTAGATTGTTATGCAAGACATCATTATTTTTATGGATATAATAATGAATATAATTGATGTAAATTTTAAATATATCATGTCAAGGATTATTTTTATATGATATAACATCCAATTAAATATAATTTTACCATAAATATAATGATATTGTCTCTCATGCGTATTAATGGATTACTATCTCCACGAATACGATGAGATTCATTCCTCATGATAAAAAATCTAGAATAATTAACATTTGATGATAAAAAATAATGTTTAAGAACATAATATCATTTTGGATATGGCTAAATTACATACTATACATAACAAACACTAATTATGTAACAAAACATATAAAGGAAGATGAATCAGTTAAGACCCAAAAAACGATACTTCAGAAATATTAATAACAAATAAATATTAGAAAATCATATATGAAATAATATTTACGTATATTGTCCATGTATAATTTAATAACATTTTTTAACATTTGTATATTAGGTTAACATACAATATTAAAAGGAAAATTACAAGTTAATGGTAAATTATACAATATCTCCATTATCCGAGGATGTTTATACGTGAGTATCTTTTGGGACCTCTTTATCATCCACATCCATATTTCTTAAAAATGTACTTTGTAACAACCCAAGATTTTTTGAGAATTATTATTTTTAATTTCATTGATTTCTTGTGTTATACTCTAAACAAAAATTAGCTTGTGATATATGCAACACTGTATTAGATTGCAGTATACGCAACACTATTTTGGCTCGTGTTTCACATAATTTCAAGTTCGTTTTATAAAAATTATTCTACGCAACATTAAGAATGGATTTTGTTTAATGTATAAATGAAATAAGTTTTTATTATGTTATAAGAAGCACCAAAGGGAGATTTCACTACACGCATCCCTTACTTGGCTTTCATTACATGCAATCATGACCATCCTCGATAGCGTGTGTAGTACGCAATACCGAGTTTCACTAAACAAAGATATATTATTAAAATATAATATAAACTGGGGTTTATGAACATTAATAACCAATTTGTGAAATATTATAAATTTAATCATTCAAAATGGAATTCATTTTTGGATTCAGAATATCATTATTAGACTATGGTAAAGTTTTTGTATTTTTCTGAAAACTTTCAATTTTTGATGAATAGTGAAACCATTGTGTAACTATTTAAAAACTATTTTTTATTTAAATAATTATTTTTTTATTTAAATTTATTTTATGTCAAAATTGATTCATAATATCTATTTATGTTCAGTTTAATCCATTGGAGTCCTTTTATAATAATTTTATATATAAAAAAGTGTTATTGAACTTTTCACCTTCTTTTACCCACCTCCTAGGAGAATTTGAAAATCTACATAAAACATAATTTTAATACTTATGTGAGTTGAATTTTGAAAATCTGAGGGACAAGATTAATATCAAGGAGTAAAATATTGTTCAATAAGATAAAAATAATTTTTGGTGAATAGTATCTTTTTACTTTTATTTACCACAATTAAAATTATATAAGGTAATTAAGGATAAAAATGATATTATTATTACCCTAACACATGTCCTAATTCTATAGGAAACATGTAATTAGACCAAAAACAACCTTATAAATAAAATATGTCCCTTTAGGTCCACTTGGAATAGATTAGGACATTTATTATTATTTTATTTAAAGAATAATTAAAAAAGTTTAAATCAAAGTTTAAAAATAAAAACATTTTTAATATAGGGTTATACATGATATAAATTCAACTATAAATATTCATTATAAATATGAAAATATTTCCTTCAGAATGGTATTTTATTTATAATTTTTAGACATTAAATCATTTAATCTATTTATGTCACAATGATGATGCAGTAATTACTGAATTAATGAAATATTAACATAATTGATGTTATAAATACCCAAATAAATGTAATTTTATACTTTTTATTAATTGAACTAATTTTAAAGGTTAATATGACTTGTTATTATTGATTTAATTATCTTTTTTCGAATTAATACTGCTATTATGATTTTCAAACAAATCAGGTACCAAATAGTGTCAAAATTGACATAAAGTATTTTTTAAAACAAATATTATATTATTAATTGTAATTTTATTCTTAAAAATCTATGTTTTGACCAAATTTCTTAGATAAAGATATGTATATTAATAATGAACCATTTTGGGTTCGTTTGAATTTTTATAGTAGGTTTATTAAACATATAGTGTAAGAAAACAAAAAGACATCGTAAAAGATAAATTATTTAACTTAGAGTTAAATCTCTATGATAAGGATATAATAGTAAACTAAAATTGTCTAAAACCTATTGGTTGAGAGGATTTATACCCATCCCCACTTTAGATTCTTAATAAATCAATTTTTAGCAATTATATGCCGAATATGAATTTATTATAAAATAATATTTTATATTTTTCCAAAGGTCCCCCTCTCCTCCCTTATAAAAAGGGCACCCCTTCTCTCTTATCTTCTCACCCTTTTGATACAGTAATCTAGGACAACCACTTCCTATTACACTTATAAACCTCTCTAGTTATATCATATAGTTTCTGGTCTTCTCAAAATGACAACTCTAGTGCCCTAAGAAGAAGTTTAAAGGAGGTGCGTCGAGGAAGAGGTAATCTCTTCTACCGATTATTTCAAGTTTTTTCTACTTCTACTACCTCTTCTATAGTTGTTTCATTATAATGTAATAACATCAGTATTAATTATATATTTATATGTTATTATAAATATGACACAACCCAATTTCTTCTTCTATCCATCCTACGGAAAACTAAATCACCACACGTGTGTATGTACGGAATACCGTCTCCTTGTCGTGGTGTAATTAGTTTTTCCACCACCACCATACATGGATGGGTATAATGGTGTAAATAATTACTATATATGATTATTATAACATCATACTGATTCTAAGATATTATATCATTCACTCCTATAACATTCAATAAATATGGGAATGATATCATCGCTCGTGTGTACGTACGGATTACCGTCTCCACGACGCGATGAGATTCATTATCCATGTTAACAATTCAAGAATGATTATAAAGTATATAAAATAATTAATCATGATACATATTACATAATAATGCTACTGGATTTTTGTATATATATATTTATGTCATTTACTTAATTCCATTAAAGTCATTATGGAAAGGAAAACATCGTTCATGCGTACGTACGGCCTACCGTCTCCATGAACGGTATATTTCATTTAAGTTATCTATCTATAATATATATACTGAATATATATGATATATAAATCATTATTTACATTCTGGAAGTAATTAAATAATGATATAAGTAATAATAATATCAATAACAACAAGTCCAAACATGTACGAAAAATAAAATGATTTTCCCCCAAACGCTGCTTTAACATGGAATTTAAAAAAGAATGGGTAATATAAAGTCATAAGTGAACCATATATGATATGATAACAATGAATATTATTCTATAATAAGTAAATGAAATTATTTAAATCATTATACAAGAGATTCAGATACGAACTAAGCATATCAGACCTAAGGTAAGGGATAACTATTCCAATCTCGTTATTATCCGAGATTGTTATTAGTAAGTATTTACTAGGGTTATTGTTACCATCCATGCCAATGTTTTCTATAAACTTTTTCATGTATTTTTATATTCCTTTTTAACCATTTTTTTAATTTACCACATGTTATGAAACTAATCTTACTTTTTTTACCACACAAGGAACTTTTTGACTTTTCTGAAAAAAGTATGAGAAGAATGATATTTTTAACTTAAACGACGTTAACAGATTTTTAAAATATCATAACACGTCATTTTCATGAATATTACTCTACAAGATTTAATGTATATTTTCAAAAAAAACATTTTCTATAAAATTGCATGGCATTTTTTGAAAATAAAATGATTTTAAAGAAGAAAGGATATTTTCCTCAATAACTCTTTTCAAGTGTTATATCAAAAATATTTTCCATATAAGATGGAATTATTTCATATGTTTATATTTCAAGTATAATTTCTCTATGATTTACATGTTTTCACTTTTCTTATGATGAAATGATATACTTTTTTTGTATGGATTATGTTATGATGGGATGATGTTTACGAAACACATTTTATACATTGGGTAATGATGAATGATTTATGTTCATATTGTGTCACAATTATGAATTATTTCATTATGAGATGGGTGGGACCTATATAATTATCCAATGCATTGGGTAAAGATTTATATCTCATGAGATAGACATGGTTGAAATGGTAACATAATCCGGTTCAGTGATACATGACTGGAACGAGGTGTGAACTCGATTCAGAAAGGGACTTTGTCCACTAAGATGGTCTTCACAGAAATGCCTTGGCTACTATGGAAATCATATCATGTGCTTAATTTTTTTACACAGTTACAAGTTTTATTTCCAAAATATATTATCATGATTGATGTTCCATTTTGATCTATTCCTTACATACTTCCATGTTTTATATCATTTCTCAAGATTTCGATGTTTAAACATTATGTTCATGTTTTTAGTTCAAATATATTTGATTTGTTTTATTTTCTCCATGCATACCCTTACTGATCATTTATGCTCACCATTTATATGTTATATTTTTCCTAGGATATGAATAAAGGTTTTACGTAATAAAACAATAGGGTAAGATCTTTATGGGAGATTTTGAAGATCATTCACCATGAATAGAAGATTATGATCCGAGTTTCCAAAGACATTAAAATATTACGGTCCTTGTGTGTTTGTTTTCGGTATGTATTAAGTATTCTGTAAAAGTAATTTAATTCCCATGTAAATCAAACCTTGGGTCTCTACAGTTGGTATCAGAGGGAATGATTAGTTAACCTTTGGAAACTAGGATTCCAAAAAATTAGTGAGATCGCTAGAGATTCTTCTTAAGGTATGTCTAGGGATATCTCTAAGGTCTACTATAACTATAGGTTACAGCTCTAGAATTATTTTGATGATCATGAATAGCCAAGGGTGAAACTAAGGTGTCATGGATTAAAGAATTTATGATAATTTAGACATCCCATAAGTTACTTATTATGATTATGTGGTTCCATGTTATTTTAACTATTTCTTACACCATGGTTTCTAGTCATAGTCAATGGAGGTGACGAGATAGAATTCAGTTAACATTGATTCCAATGGGAAAATTAGTGACTATGATCAAAGATATAATGTAACACCTAGAGAGAAAGATATTTTGATTATCTTGAATCAGTAATCTTGATATATTATGCACAAGGTGAACTTTAGTTTTATTCCTAAGTCATAAAATAAGAGGAAGATAAATGTTTATGTATGTTTGCTTGGTGAGGAGAATAGAGAAAAGAATATTGATATTTCTAAATAAGGGAAGAAGAACCTTGAGGAATACATCAAATGGAGGGGATGATGTTATCTATGTGGATAAAAGGGTCATAGAGTGACAGACTGTTATGGATTTCAATGTCTTTACTGTGGAGAAAATGGGCATTACCCAACTCAATGCCCTGACCGAAGAGGTTACTTATAAATCAAGGAAGGAATTATTCCATGACAATCATTAAAGATAATGGATTGAAGTGTTTATGTATTGGTATTAATGAATTATGTAATTGAGGTACTTTTATGGTATATTGGAATACCTATATATTGGTCCATTGTGGTTTTCTATAAGAATATGGCTTTGGTAACCATGAAAAGTTATTGAAATATTTTTGGAAAGAAGATGATATGCACATAATGAAGGGAAAAAGAGAAAATATAATGTTTGATAGTATTCATGGGCTCATGACTAATATAAGGACAAAGATATATCATGGTTTGAGTATAAAGAATTTTGGGATTTTGGAATGTGGAAAGAGACAACTTTTGACAGCATTCATGTTTTCAACTAAGGTTCTATGGTAATTAATGTTGCAAAAGAATACATGATTAAGGTATTAACATGTTTGGAATTTACCAACAAGATATATCTTATGAAATATGGGGGATAAATGATGGTATTCATGTTCTTGTTATGTGACCTTTCAAGTAATTGTTTGCATTATACTATGAGATTGGATAGATGTATTTTGGATAATCCAAAATATTGGAATGTGTTATGTTGGACATTAGATAGTATTGTTTAAGGCTAGAACTATTTGTTATAATAGTATTGTTTTTGAAAAGGACAACTCGTACGATGGGTGACAACCCGTCGGGTCGAACAAGGTTATAGGAATTGAACCCAAAACCAAAGTGCGACATGCCTTTATTTCCTACCATTAGCTTATAGGAAGTCTCTGGTTAGTAGAAACTAGTTATATTATATTAAACAGTATGATATTTGAAGTATAACTCCATTTTAGGAACCATATATGATTAATCTCACTATAGATGGAATTATGTATTTTTAATAACTTTTTCTAACCTTTTGTTGGAGACAGGTGGAATGACCCATCATTCTATCACATTATCTGCTAACACTTCTATAATAACAAATTCAACATCATTTCATTAAGAGATGCAGTGGAAATTGTCCATGGAATGACCAACAGTGAGATTATACCAAAATCAAGAAAGTATTTCTTCCTAATTCCAATTTCTTAAACTTTAGTGAAATAATCTTGAAAACCAAAAATGTTGTCCTAGTGACCTTATATCCGATTAATCAGATGGTACCTTAGATCATCACAACTTTTTGGCTATGTGATTGATGTATTTTTCATAGCCATGTCCTCTACCACTCTCCATCAGAACCTGAAGGTTCGATTTTTCTTCCATATCCATATTTTAAACTATGTTATTCTATATGGAAACCTAGTGATGAGTTACTTTGGTTAATCATTTCGTTTGATACATTAGTTTTTAAAATTGAGTTTTAGTATCCTTTTTTACGATGTGGGTTTCAATGAAAGAAATTTTAAATTAGTAAACCATTTATAACCCCAACGAATCTTGAGGGTTAAATTCATTTTAAGGGTGGTAGAATGTATCAACCTGAGATTTTATGAAATTATTATTTTTAATTTCATTGATTTCTTGTATTATAAGATACACAAAAATTAGCTTGTGATATACGCAACACCGTATTAGCTTGCATTATACGCAACACTATTCTTGGCTCATGTTACACACAATTTCATGTTCATTTTATAGAAATTATTCTACGCAACATTATGAATTGATTTTTTTAATGTATAAATGAAATAAGTTTTTATTATGTTATAGGAAACACGAAAGGGAGCTTTCACTACATGCAGCCCTGACTTGGCTTTCATTACACGCAATCACGATGATTCTCGATAGTGTGGGTAGTACGCAATACAGGGTTTCACTAAACAACAATATATTATTAAAATATTATATAAACTAGACGTTATTAATATTAATAACCACTTTTTAAATTTTATTTATTAAATCATTCAAAATCGACTTCATTTTTGGATTCGGAATATCGAAATTAACGTAGGGTGAATTATCGGTATTTTTCTGAAAACATTCAATTTTTTTGTGAATAGTAAAACCACTGGATTACTATTTAAAAACTGACTTTATATTTAAATAATTATTTATTTTATTTAAATTTATTATTGGTCAAAATTGATACATAATACCTATATAAGTTCAATGTAATTCATTGGAGTCATTTTATAATAATTATATATATATAAATTTTTTTTGAACTTTTTACCGTCTTTTACCCACCTCCTAGGAGAATTTGAAAATCTACAGAAAACATAATTTTAGTACTTCTATACGTGGAATTTCGAAAATCTGAGAGACACATTTAATATCAAGGAGTAAAATGTGTTTCAATAGGATAAAAATAATTTTTGATGAATAGTAACTTATTACTGTTATTTACAACAGTTAAAAGTAAATAGGTTAATTAAGGGTAAATATGATATTATCATTACCATAACACCTGTATTAATTCAACTGGATAAGTTTAATTCGACCAAAAAAAACCTTAGGAATAAAATATTACCCTTTAGGTCCACTTGGATTCAATAAGGACATTTATTATAATTTTATTTAAAAAATTATTAAAAAAGTTAAAATCAATGTTTAATAACTAACACATTTCTAGTATAGTGTTATACATATGATTAATTCGACTATAAATAGTCATTAGAAATATAAAAATATTTCCAACATAATGGTTTTTTATTTATAATTTTTAGATGTTAAATAATTAATTTATTTATGACACAATGATGATACAGTAATTACCTTATTAATGAAATATTAACATAATTGATGTCTAAAAACCCAAATTAATGTAATATTAGACTTTTTATGAATTAAACTAATTTTATATTATAATGTGACTTGTTAGTATTGATTTAATTAAATTTATAAAGATTAATAATTCTGTTGTTATTTTCACATAAATAATGTACCAAATAGTGTCAAAATTGACAAAAAATAGTTTTTTGAAAAAAATTATATTATTAATTGTTATTTTATTCCAAAAAACTATGATTCGGACAAATTATTTAGATAAGGATATATATATTAATACTTAACCACTTCGGTGTCATTTGTCTTGTTATAGTTAGTTTATTATCCTTATAGTGTAAGAAAACAAAAAGACACGGTAAAAGTTAAATTATTTAATTTAGAGTTAAATCTAAATGATAAGGATAAAATAGTAATCTAAACATATCTAAAACCTATTGGTTGAGTGGATTTAGACCTATCACCACTTTATATTCTAAATAAATCAATCTGGAGCTATTATAAACTGAATATGACTTTATTATAAAATAATATTTTAAGTTTTTTCAAAGGTGCCCCTCTCCTCCCTTATAAAAAGGGAACCCCTTCCCTATTCTCTTCATTCCATTTTGAGACTTGAAGCTCTGACTACCCCTGAAAATTCCTCTTCTCAACCTCTCTATTTATACAATAGAGGTTCTGGTCATCTCAAATGACCAACTCTAGTACCCCAAAAATATTTTTAAATTAGGTGTGTCGAGGAAGAGGTAATCTCTTCTACCGACTCTTTCCAGTTTTTTCTTCTTCTAATTCCTCTTCTTTATATGATACATTATAGAGTAATAACATCAGTATTAAATATATACTGATATGTTATTATAAGTATTACAAACCAATATTTCACCTTCAATCCATCCTACGGAAAAATAAATCACCGCGTGTGCCTATGTACGGAATACCGTCTCCACACCGTGGTGTAATTTGTTTTTCCACCACCACCCTACTTGGATGGGTATAATGGTGTAAAGAATTACTATATAATATTATTATAACATCTTAATTATTCTAATATATTATATCATACACTCTAATTCCATTCAAAAAATATGGGAATGATATCATCGCTCATGCGTACGTACAGATTACCGTCTCCACGATGTGTTGAGATTCATTTTCCATGTTAACAATTCAAGAAAGATTATAATGTATATATAATAATTAATAATTAAATATATTAAATAATATTGATACTGGATTTATGTATAAATATAATTTTTTCATCTACTTAATTCCATTCAAGTCAATAAGGAAAGGAAAATAGCATTCATGCGTACGTACGGCTAACTGTCTCCATGAACGGTGTATTTCATTTAATTTATCTATCTATTATATATATATATATATATACTGAATATATATGATATATAAATCATTATTTACATTCTGGAAGTAATTAAATAATTATATATGTAATAATAATATCATGAACAACAAGTCCAACGAAGTACGATAAATAAAATGATTTTACCCAAAATGCGGCTTTAACCTGAAATTTACAAAAGAACAGGTAATATAAAGTAATTAGTGAACCATATATGATATAATAACAATGAATATGATTCTGTAAAAAGTAAATTAAATTATTTAAATAATTATACAGGAGTTTTGGATATGTATGAAGCATAACATAACTAGGGTAAGGGATAATTATTCAAATCTCATTCTTAACCGAGATTGTTATTTGTAAGTATTTACTAGGGTTATTGATACTTTCCATGCCCGTGTTTTCTAAAAATGTTTTCATGTATTTTTATTTTCATTTTTATCCATTTTTGAAATTTACCACAAGTTATGAAACAAATATTACTTTTTTTACCACACAAGAAACTTTTTGATTTAATGACTATTTTCAACAAAATCATTTTCTTTTAAATTGCATGGCATTTTGTGAAAAGAAAATTATTTTCAAGAAGAAAGGATATTTTCCTCAATAATTATTTTCATGTTTTTTTATCAAAACCATTTTCTATATAAGATGGCATTATATGATATGTGTAAGTTTCAAGTATAATTTCTCTATGATTTACATGGTTTCACTTTTCTTATGATGAAATGATATCCTTTTTTGTATGGATTATGTTATGATGGGATGATGTTTATGAAACCCATTTTATACTTTGGTAATGATAAATTATTTATTTTAATTATTTGGTCCATGTAAGAACATTTTCATTATGAGATGGGTGTTACCTATATCTCTTTCCAATGAAATGGGTAATGATTTATATATCATGAGATAGACCTGGCTAAAACGGTAAGTTAATCTGGTTCAGTGATACAGGACTGGAACAAGGAGTGAACTCGATTCAGAAAGGGAATTTGTCCACTAAGATGGTCTTGGAAGCAATGCCTTTCCTACTATGGAAATCATATCATGTGCTTATTGTTATTCCACAATTAAAAGTTTTATTTCATGCTATTTTATCATGATTTATGTTCCATTTTGATTTATTCCTTACTTCCATGTTTTTTGACATTGCTCAAGATTTATATGTTTAAACTTTTTGTCAGGTATTTAGTTCAAATGTATATGATTTGTTTCATTTTCTCCATTCGTACCCTTACTGATCATTTGAGCTCACCCTTTATATGTTCTCTTTTCCCCAGGATATAAATAAAGGTTTTAGGTAAGAAAATAAAAGGGTAAGATCTTTATGGGAGATGTTGAACATATTTTATCATGATTAGAAGATTATGTTCCATGTTTCCAAAGACACTAAACTATTACGGTCCTTGTGTGTTTTTTTATTATATAATAAGTATTCAGAAAAAGTAATCTACTGTCCATGTACGTCAATCTTTGGTTCTCTACAAACATCAACACCTTATTACTATTTCCTAGAATATTGTTTGATGTCATTTATAACATTTTTTTTAAATTTTATGAGATTTCTAAAAAGAAATCATTTTGTTGTTTTCTATACAAGGTCCATTATATCCTTTTAGAAAAAAATTTGAAATGTACTTTTTTTAACTTATATGCTAGGTTCGGCTATTTTACGCTATTGTAACACCTTATAAAATCCCTTAAAATATAAAGGATTGTTTTAAAAATAATTTTTTACTTTTAAAATTACAGGAATTCTAAAAGATTTCTAAATATTAATATATATTTCTCTCAAATAGTTTTGATTACATTTATCTTAAATTCATTTGTTGGATTTTGTGAATGTTTAGGGTTTATTTGTTATGGTATAATGTTTCATATCGTATTGATGGTTTTGTGATATGTATGATTGTGGGTGTGTTATTTTTATACCATTTAGGGTGTATTGTTAATGAATTGACATTTCATATGATAGTTTTAATACCAATGTTTATGATATGTTTTAACCTTTTCATATGAGGAATGCATTGGACTTATAATGTGACGGGTGGAGCCTGATATAGCTCTGTGATGCATTGGTAGGTCTCCTGAGATAGTCTTGTGTGTGGGAAAAAGGCCTTTACAATATTTTAATTGTAGTCTTGGCATAAGGCCTTGGCAATGTGGTCATTATGTCCGATATTATGGATTCCAACATTATCCAATTGGCTGTTTATATTACATGTGATTATTCGACTAGCTGAATATCTATGTGAATAATTAAATTGATTTATTTGATTTATATTTGACATATTATCCAGAATCCTATGTCAAAAATAATTTTGTTATAGTCATATACATTTCCTCAAATATTTATGCATATTTATAAAAGATTCAGCAATATCCATATCCTTACAGGGCCTCTGAGCTCACCCCTTTCTAGGATTTATTTTTTACAGCATGTGAAAAGGTATATTATGAATAACCTGTAGGGGTAGTCTATGGGAGATGATTGTTTTTAAAGGAGACATAGTTTTGTTCTTTTTAATTTCATAATGTAATGTAAAACATATGATTGTATCTAGTACTTACAAGGCTACTAAACTAATTATTCTTTTGGAATTTGATCGCTTGTGAACAAGCCAATGTAATGTAATAATGCACCAACAATTGGTAACTAGGGTATGGGAATTATAGTTTACGTATAAAACATAACATATGAAAAAATAAATATATTTATGATACATAATTTATTATAAAATAATTTAATAATATGTAAGGTAGTGGTCAAGGGAACCATGTAAAAATGCATGTTGATAGAAGATACCTCTTTTCAGGTAACTCTTTTTGGTTTGAACCAAATAATTTATAGGTTAGATTTCATCCCAAGTTGAGTATTCTAAATTATGGGTAGGGATATTGGTAGATCATTTTGGAAGAATTTTTAATTGATAAATGGTATTGAAAGGTGTGATGAAGTGGGAGGGGTGACCACCTTTTTATAGGGGAGGACGAGTGGAATTATTTTAAATTTTTTAAAAATGAATTCCACCAACATTTTCATTCATTTAAAGTGGCTCAAATAATGGTCAAATAGTGATAAATGTAAGTATTGGGTATAAATGATTTGATGAAAAGTCTTTTGGACACTTTTATAGGTCATTTTGGTGATTAAATTTATGGTATAGTCCCTTGTTAATGTAATTTCACTCTTAATCATTGTAACTAACTTTAATTACATTCACTAATCAATTTGGTAAAAAAATATGATAAACATATTTTAAATTTTAATTTATTCATCTTCCAAATTTAAAAATCCATTTTTTGAAATTAATATCAACTAAGTGGATGAAATTAAATTAAATTTAATCCCTCAGATGGGATGTAATTTTGAGTATTTAAAGAAACAATGTTCCAATGTTTGGTATGTTGTTTATCTAAAATCAATGTTAAATTTTTTCTATGAAACTAAATTTATTCCAAATATATATATTTTATATATTTATAACTTAATACAGATTTAGAATTGTATTTAACTATACTAATAAATTAAATTAAAAAATAGTTTAGAACTAAAATTCAGTATTATTCCCTTTTCATCAAAATATGAATGTTCTCATAAAAATGGAAAAAACCATCTAAGAAAAATTTGGAAAATTATATTTAAAAAATTATGTTTCTTTTTTCTTATAAAAATATATAAGTGTACAAAATTATATTTAAATTTGGATCTCCATAATATGGTGGTAAAACTACATTTATTAAATATATAGCTTTTAATACATAAACTTGATTTAATGTTATTTTAAGATAATAAAATTTAATCGCTAAATGTAAATATATTTTACAATAATATTTACATATAATATATATATTCATATTAATTACAACTAATAAAACTTATAGGTGATAACTAACAATTAAAATAATAATATTAAGAATATATTATTGTTTCTTATAACTCAATCTTTCATCTAAAATATTATTCAAATGAAAATCAATGTTACGTGTTCAGTACGATGTTGGAAAAAACATACCCTTCAGGTAAATTTAATATAAATTTAATAAATAAAAAAAAAATATTAAAAAAATATTCTATCATTACGTAGGATATTATATCCTTCATATGCATTTGGTCTTTATTTTCATTTATAAGTAATTGTGAACAATTAAATTCATATTATAAGAATTTGTAAAATATAATTTCATAATTTTGTTAACATATTTCATTAAGTGAATTATAATTAATTGGTGATAAATATCATAAAAATATTTACATTATATTTTCTTCTATTCATAATTGGGCTTGTATGTATCAGAAATCATCAAAGGTAGTCTTGGTTGCGTGAAATGTCAGATAAACATAGTATTGTGTGTCATTCAAGATAAACTATGTGTTTCATGTAAGAAGATAGTGTAAAATAATTTAAATTAATATTAAATATTAAATTTCATAACATATATGAATGTGACATATTTCATAACATTTCATCATCAGAACCTAATCATAAATAATCATAATATGCCATGTGGTTGAAATATAAAAGGCTACCTCAGGTTTGACATCCTTCGTCTGTGTTCGTAACACCTGTATAATAAATTTAATTTTTTTATAATTCAATAATATATTCATTTTAAAACATATATGATCATATATAATTCCTTTATAATATTTTATTAATGACTTTTATAAATAAAAAGTTATTAAAATAATCATTTCATAGTTATAATTTATTAATTAATAATTTTCATTTCATTTCAGTAGTCCCGAAATATTTGCATTTACATTGGTTTCATAATTAAAATAATATAAATCATAATAAAAATATCATATATAATAATTGTATTCATATTAAGATTAATACATAATTTTATATATTTAAAAAATGAATTACAATATTCATAGTGATGGTAGGTAGTAAATACGCGTGAACACTATTTTTATTTTTCAACGGATGGAAAAAAATAATTATAAATAATAATTCTCCATTATAGGATAATTTGTATCTAATATATTCATATACAATCTTAAAAAATATTTTCTCATTACCTTCTGTGAAAATTAAAAATAAAAAAACAATCAAATCTCTTCATAGAGGTGGTAGTCCAATCATATGCTCGAACACCTTTATCGTATTCAAATTCATTGGATAGTAATGTTGAATATGTGATATAGTAATTCTTGAATTATTATAATTTAATAATTTTCATATATTCATATTACAAATACCCATACATAAAATATTCATTTGAAAAATGAAGTGTATCACTATTATAGATGGAAAGTCATACATTCACATCAGCGATACTCTCACTTATCATTTGATAGGAATGAGTTTGTATACTTATGTTTTAATTATATTAATAAATTTACATCAAATTTATAGATGGTGATAACACTAGAAAATTTGAATAAATATTATATTGTGTAATTTTGTGAAAATTTAATCCATGATATAATATTATCTCATAGGAAGTTATTTATAAACATTATATAATAAACTCGGATAAGAATTACATCATCTATCATAATGTAATATTCCTTATAAACTTGGTTGATTATTATCCCTATGTAAACATTATTTTTATATGTTATGATCATGATGCATATGGTGAGATCTAGAAGCATTCTTATATATATCCATTCTATATATTTATTGGTGAATCCATCATAAAGGTGAAATTAAAAATATTGGAGTGACCTTGAAGGAGAAATGAATATAATACCATGGTTAACCCTTCATAATTTAATGACCATTATTCTTTTGAATGATTGGATACGAGAGGTGAAATAAAATAAAATATCTATGGTGTGTGAAAATTAAATAAAAATAAGATCCCATCTTATCAAAACACATTGAATAAATATTTTTCATGGAAGAATGGTGGGTTTCTAGAAAACATATATGTTCATGGAATTTGATATCCTTGAGAGAGAAAACATGATATATAATTCCAACATTTTCACAACCCAACTGACTAGATGGCTGGTAAATATAAACTATCTGATAATATTATTTAGAAGCGTAATAATATATATAATATTAATGTTATGTAGCTAAAAATAGTGAAATAACCATACCTCCTCAATGATATAAGAAATAGTGTACATTTCAACAATGTTACAAATTCAATCGGTTTATATAAAAGCTCAATTATGGTTATATATTATATTTTCATGTGCTTTATCATTATTTTGTTCTCACACAATACCATGGGATTCCTCTTGGGCTATCACATTGAGATTATATAGATACCATTCTATATGGTGTATTAACATTTTATGGAAAAATGAAACAAATTTTGGGAATCATTTGTGTCCTTTTATTATTTATCCCATTGTTATGTTCAATAATTATTTTATAATCACATGATGGGTAAAAAATATAATGTTATTTTCTTAGTGAGGAACATGATGTATTTGGAACACACATGACATCCTTAATACTTCCATATTTTTTAGGAGGAAAAATATTTACAATTTCTTCTATATTTTAAAGATATATATTGATACCATATTCCAAATAAGAATCTTGAGAAATTTTCCATAGGTTACTCAAAAAGATAATTCAATATATTAATTTTCATGTAATAGAAACAAATGCTAGGAATAATAATTTATATATTTTAAAATGGGCCTCATTTCTAGAGGGACCCCACTTGTATAACACCCATGTTTCACCCAATTTTCTTTTTATAAATCTTGTTGATAACTAATTATATTTATTATTGACATGTGGCCCTAAAATATTTCAAATCAATTTGTATCATATGGTAATAGTACACTCTATTGGGTTCACAAAAAATGATAAATTATTCATTAATAAAATCCTTATAGGTTAATTTTTTTCAAATTATCCATCATTATCACGTATAATTTTTATTCATGGAAATAAGGAAAAGGGAAAAAGAGAGGACATACCCAAAAGCCCTGAATTAGATTCCTAAGGTGAAATAATGTAATAGGGGCCTAGGGAATCCCCTTTAAATATATTTAATCCCTTTTCTTTCATGGAGGACTCATATTGAATTCCAATGGGATCTGGACAATGAACATAAAGAGAGGCTAGGTGGTCCGCGACTTTTTACCCTCACACAATGTATAGACCTCACTATTGTATGTGATAATCTTGACTATATACTTTTAGATGATGTAAATAATAATCCAAGGTATAAAACCATTGCCTTGAATGGAATTTTGTAGAATATAGGAGTTTGTTTCAACATTATATAAGGATATCACCTTATGATGACATAGAAGGAGGCTAGAAAACATTTCATTGGCCTCTTCTTAGAAGGAAGATCTATGATCTAGGAACATTGAGAATTCCATGATAACCAATCTTAATGGATTACTCTCTACCCATCCTCTGCGTATAAGCCCCCTATTGAATGACCCATCGATATTATGTTTGAGGCCCCTATATGGTGGTTCCCAACTTAACCAATTACCTCCAGTGAACCTTCTACTAGAAGTAGTAGAATTGATGTGTAGTTGAAGCCTTCAAAGGGAAAGAGCTTACTTCTAGTTTCCAATGGATCTGACCATATCCAAATAGATAAATATTTCATGGTGATTGAAAACATATCTTGAGGAAATTGACCCTTCATGTCTGGCCCTATTCCTCACCTTCCAGATTGACTAGAAATCGATGTGGAATACCACATCCCACGCCTTATTTTCTGGAACCCTCTCCCCAACACCACGGAACCATTTATCGAGAAAGGGAAAACATTAATGGTAGTTATTGTTAATACCAGTAAAATCACAAAAATACTACCACACAACCCTTTCTTAGTCTACATCATGAAACAGGTGCTCTGAACTCTTTTCCTAGTGGTACGTGCAACAAGGACATCTAGAAGCCAGAGGCATGACACAACATTTGATGTTTCCAATAGTGGGAATGACTTTTAATCGAAACCACCAGGTATGAAATATGATTTTAAGAGGAGTACCTTCAGACCAGAGGATCTCATCCCATGGGATGATTTTTAATTGAGTGGCCATAGTGTGCCAAAATTCTCTTGAAGAGAATTCCCCCAAGGAAGAGGGATTGAAGACACATCATTTCGGTTTGGTGTTGAGCTCAATGAGATTAAAGATGTCATTATAGTCCCTGTTAAGAATCTTGGCCATTAATGTTGGATGGGTGCTTTTCTCATTGAAATTGATTTAAGTGGTTGGGTACCAAGGGAAACCAAGGACTAGTCCATCCCAGTTGTGATGCCAGAAAGAGATCACTCCCTCCCTATGAGCCATCTGGAGTGGGATTTTAGGGATGTTTTATGAGGATAAATAACGGACTAGAACAACAAGGCTTGGATCAAATTATCCAAAGTAATTGAAAACCCGTTAAATCATGAGGATTTACATGTCAAATGTTAAATTATTGGGACTCAGATATTATTTTGGTTTAATGTATTGATTTTGGTCCCTAAATTCAATACTAACTCTAAGGCATTTTTTCTTATTCATGATGTGAATAATAGTGGAAAACTAAATGGGGATAATATTGTTCCGAAATAAAATGGGAATTAACTAAATTGACCACCACCTTGTTAGCCAATATACTGTACAATGGATTTACAATTATTATACAAAGATTGAATCGTTATATTTTTGGCAGTAAAATCAGGAAAAAATAATCAATTTTTTTTCATAAACAATAAATTTAAAAATAATTCAAACCAAATAAATCATGGGATTTCATTGGAAAAGTATAATTGTATCCTTCTCGTTTAAATCCACAAAGACACTTATATAATTTTATTACGATTTTTTTATTATAAAAATGTTTCTCTGTATAAGGTCATCTATAGTAGTAGTGATGTGTTCATCAATAATGGGTGTAGTGTTATCATGTTTACCATTTTGATGGTGGGTGAAGAGTAAAATTGGTGATAAATAATGGACTTTTAGGAGGTTTTCTAAATCCATTTATGTTTGAATGAAATTTTATTTTGGGGTTTTGAAATTAAATCCAATGGAGGGGTTTTATACTTCTTTGAGAACTATATATATCGAGGATTCGCTTCCTAAGAATCGCATTTTTTAGGTTTTGGTATTGTATGAAATTCTATGCACTTTATTGATTATTCATCAGGTACAATAGCCTTACAATATTATCTTCTAATATGGGGACCTATAAAAATGGGTATAAGGGGTTTATTACCTTATATTGTGGTAGTATATTGTTCAATAATAAAATTTGGATTCCCCTCATAAGAGAATAAGTTATTCTTTGGGGTTTTTTTATTTCATTGAATCACTAAGAATCATCTAATGCCCTTGTTAATTTCATCAATATGATCAATGGAAAATATTAATTCACATTTCGAATGATTTCATATATTAAAAGTGGGGGATTCAAAAATAGTACATGTAACTACATATAATGATATCGGATTTTGTTGTTGTTTTCTATCATTTTTATAATAATTTTTATTTGTATTCCGTGTTTCATATGTACTGAAATGGGGACGATCATCAGTAAGGACTCATGTAAGATAATTTAATGAAAACATAACAAATTATTTAAATAATTATGATATAGCCAAATTATTTTTATCACACATTGATCAAGTATAACATTGAATGTAATTTCCATCATAATGACCATGAATTTAGTTGACAAAGATAGGCCTAGAAATTTTTTACTTATTATAATAATTATCTGGGGTCTAGTCACTCTTCCAGTCTTTAGGCTTACCCATAATACTGCAGTCCACTCTCATAATATAGTGAAAACAATTACCAGAGATTTAATACCATCGTTGATCCCCATAAGATATGTATGGTTGGTTATATTCTAAACATTCAAAGTCCTTAATCATGTATTCTCTTGAATACCTTAGTGAACACAGGAATGCAGTTTAAAGTTAACACTTTCCACATACCAAAATCCTCAAAATTCTATATACTCAAACCATGATATCACTTAGTCCTTATATCAATCATGAGCTCATCAATACTATTAAACATTTCATTTTCTCGGTTTCCCTTCATTATGCGCATATCATCTTATTTCTAAAAAATATCTCAATCACTTTTAATACCACATCAATAAATATTGCAATACTCAATGATACAACATTATTTTGGAATCCCATTACATAAACACTTAATCATTCCACCACATTGTTGTCATATTCAACATTGCCAATAGTGATCGCATGTGACATCCCTTTGTCCTTTGCCTTCAGTGGTTTCTCATGTTGATCATCACTAACCCTTGGATTAGGGCATTTATTAGCATAATGCCCCATTTCCTTGCACTTGAAGCATTGAAGTGTTGGTGGTGCGTTCTCTGCAGTGTTTTCTTTGTTCACATCATTAGAAACCCTTTTTCCATTACTTCGACACTCAGCTGCTCGATGACCTTCTTTTCCACTCTTAAAACATTTTCTAGTCCCTTTAAGACAATCTCCACCATGCTTCTTTCAACACTTTGTGCATAAGGAAACATTCATCCTCTTTTCACCATTATTCTGAAATTTCTCCTTGAACTCCATCTTTCGTTTCTTGTCAAAACCATGAGATGGATATGTAACACCAACTTCCATTTCTACCTTGATAGCACAACGCACAATTTCTTCGTAGCTACTGAAGTCTCTTATAGCTAATGCCCTTCGAAGACTTGGTTTTAAGCCACTGAAAAATAGATCAACTTTACTTTCAGGTTGGATGATAATGCCAGATGCATACCTTGCAAGTCTTGTAAAATTTGCTTCGTATATACCAACAGATTCATCATCCTTCTTCTTCAGCTCAAGAAACTCCTTTTCCATCTTTGTTTGAAGAATACGAGGGAAGTACTTACTGAAAAAAATGTTCTTGAACTCGTCCCATTCCATGGACTCAATTTCATCTCTTTGACTCATATTCTTGATAAGATTCCACCATTGATCAGTTTCACCTTCCAAACGATATACTGCTAAGATGACTTTATCATGTTCAGAACAATGAAGAACTGAAAATATATTTTCAGTGGTACTAATCCATTGTTCAGCAACAAGTGGATCGGAAGTCCCACTGAAAGAAGGTGGACGTTTCCTCATGAAGGACTCAATAGAATATTGTTCCCTTCTCTGCTCATTTGGAAGTCCAGAATGGTTCATAGCTTGTGTAAGGATAGCAATATGATTTTTCACTCCATCTCCCATAACATTTGTTTGTTCAGGAGGACAATCATTGCATTGATCAACACGGTTCCATCGGGTTCCAGCCATCATCTAAAACCCAAAAAGAATAGTGTGAGAGGAAAAAATCATGCTAGGGAAAAAAACATAATAAAGTGAGAGTACCTTCAATATCTAACATCTTAGGTTTAATTCTATGATCGTTAGCGTAGTTCTAGCACTATAACCTATACATATACTTAACCTTAGGGACATCCCTAGACATACCATAGAAATATCTCTAGGGATCTCACTAACGTTTTTGCATCCTAGTTTCCAAAGGTTGACTAAACCTTTCCTCTGATACCAACTATAGAGACCCGAAACATGACGTACATTGAAATTACATTACATTTTCGGAATACTTAGTACATAACAAAAACACACACACACAAGGATCGTAATAGTTTAGTGTCTTTGGAAACTTGGAACGTAATCTTCTAATCGTGGTGAAAGATCTTCAACATCTCCTATAAAGATCTTCCCTTTTTTTACCTAAAACTTTTCTTTATATCCTGGGGAAAAGAAAACATAAAAGGGTGAGCTCAAATGCTCAGTAAGGGTAAACAAAAGAAATATCAATCACATCATATACATAAGAACATAACCTTTGGAAATCTTAACCTTCAAAATAGATCATAATTTCATAACATGGGGTAAATCATGGAAGTGAAATGTAATCACAATAATCATAAATTAAAACATGAAACTTTGTGGCATTCACACATAATCATAGAGAATAATTTATTGTTAGTCAAGACTCATTGCCAAGACTATCTTAGTGGAAAAAGTCCCTTTCTGAATCGAGTAACCCTCGTTTCAGTCCTGTTTCAATGAACCGGTATAACATACCATTCCATCCATGTCTATCTCAAGAGATATAAAATCATTACCCAATGAATTCGAGGGAGATATAGGTCCCACCCATCTCATAATGATAACATTCTTATGTGTGCCACAAAATCATAAATCATACATAATTTCAAAACCCATGTAATAAAAATGGGATTCTTAAACAACATGACATCATAAAACCATTCATATAAGATAAAGGAATTCATAAACATAATTCCATCACAACATAGTCAAATCAATGTAAAAATATGGATATAAACAGAAACCTTTATTATCTTAGATGGAAAATATTTTTGATAAAACACTTGAAATGAATTCTTGAGGAAAATATCATTTCTTCTTCAAAATCAATTTCTTTTCACAAAACATCATGCAATTTTAAAAGAAAGAGATTTTATTAAAAATAGTCATGAAATATTTTGGAGGAAGCTTCATGAAAATAAGGCATTATAAAACCGTAAAAATCCGTTCATGCCGTTTAAGTTAAAAAAACATTCTTCGTACTGTTTTCGGAAAAGTCAAAAAGTACCTCGTACGAAAAACGAAAAAAATATTCCTTTCATATCCTTTACTAAAAAAGCATCAAAGGGTAAAATTGGATTTAAACAATTTTAGGTGGATGGAAATAATATTACATATTGAGGAAACATGGATGTGGATAATAAAATACACCCCAGTAAATTTCAAAGTATAAACAATCTCGGATAAAAATGAGATTGTGATATTTCCATTACCTTAGGTCCGATTTGCTTTGTATGTGTCCGAACCACCTGTATAATGATTTACATAATGTCATTTACTTATTAAAGAATCATATTAATTGTTATTATATCATATATGGTTCACTTATGACATTATATTACCCGTTCTTTTGTAAATTCCATGTTAATGAAGCGTTTTGGGTAAAATCGTTTCATTTATCGTAGGTGTTTTGACTTGTTGTTCTTGACATTATTATTACTTATATCATGATTTACTTACTTCTAGAATATAAAATATGATTTATATATCATATATATTCAGTATATATATATATAATAGATAGATAAATGAAATGAAAAACACCGTTCATGGAGACGGTAGTCCGTACGTACGCATGAACGCTGTTTTTCTTTCCTTATTGTCTTGAATGGAAGTAAGTAGATGAAATACATACATATATATATATATACATATATCCAGTATCATTATTATGTCATATATTTCATTAGTACTTATTATATATACTTTACAATCATTCATGAATGGTTAATCATTAAGAATGAATCTCATCGCGTCGTGGAGACGGTAGTCCATACGTACGCACGAGCGATGATATCATTTCCATAATTATTGAATTGAATTGTAATGGATTATAAAATATATCAGAATCAATATGATGTTGTAATAACTATGTATAGTTATTCTTTACACCATTATACCCATCCATGTAAGGTGGTGGTGGAAAATAGATTACACCACGGCGTGGAGACGGTATTCCGTACGTATGCACGCGCGGTGATTTCTTTTTCCGTAGGATGGATAGATGGTGAAATAGGGTTGTTTCATACTTAAAATAACATATCATTATATGAGTGATACTGATGTTATTACTTCATCATGAAACAACTAAAGAAGAAGAAGTTGAAGAAGAAAGAAATTGAAAAGATCGGTAATGGATATAACCTCTTCTTTGGAACGCCTCTTTGAATCCTCCACTTAGGGAACTAAGATTGGTCTTTTAAGAAGACCAGGACCTATAGGATTATTCTAGGGAAGTGGATAGGGGAAAATGGCAGGGGTTGGCCGAGCTTGAGTGCTCAAATTGGTGTGAGGAGGAGGGGGAGGAGGTGCCCTTTTATAAGGGAGGAGAGGGGCACCGTAGGAATATCTCAAACTATTATTTTATATTAAAGTCAAAATCGGTTTATAATGGTTACAAAGGGTCTTATTTCTAAGCTAAAGTTGGGATGGGTCGAAATACTATCAACCAATAGAATTTAGACAAGTTTAGGTTATTATTTTAACATTATCAATTAGATTTTACTTTAAGTTAAATAATTTAACTTTTACCGTGTCTTTTTGTTTTCTTACACTATATGGTTAATACACTTACTATAACATTCCAAACGAACCCCAAATTGTTTATTATTAATATATATTTCCTTAGCTAAGTCATATTTCCGAAACTTTGATTTATAGGAATAAAATAACAATTAATAATATAATATTTGATTTAAAAACTATTTTGTGTCAATTTTGACACTATTTGATATATGATTTTTGTGAAAGTCATAACAGAATTATATGTTAGAAAAAAGTTTATTAAATCAACACTAATATATCTTAGTAACCTAGAAAATTTTTTGAATTCATAAAAAGTCTTAAATTACATTTATTTTGGTATTTATAATATCAATTATGTCAATATTTCATTAATAAGATAATTACTGCATCATCTTTGTGTCATAAATAAATTAAATTATTTGATGTATAAAAATTACAGATAAAATACCATTATGTAGGAAATATTTTTATCTTTATAATGAATATTTACAATCTAATTTATCTTATGTATAACCCTATATTAAAAATGTTTTAGTAAATAAACATTGATTTTATCTCTTTTAACTCTTCTTTGAATTAAATAATAATAAATGTCCTAATCTAATCCAAGTGGACCTAAATTGTCATATTATATTCATAAGGTTGTTTTTGGTCGTATTACACTTATCCAATAGAATTAGGACATGTGTTAGGGTAATAGTAATATCATATTTACCCTTAGTTACCCTATTTACTATTAACCGTGGTAAAAAAAAGTAAAAAGTTACTATTCACCAAAAATTATTTTCATCTCATTGAACCAAATTTTAGTCCTTGATATTAACAGTGTCTGTCGGATTTTCGAAATTCCTTTCACAGAAGCGGTAAAATTATCTTTTATGCAAAATTCAGTTTTTAACCTACCACTTAGTGGTTTCACTATTAATCAAAAATTGAAAGTTTTCAGAAAAATACCAAAAATTAGGCCTAAGCTATATTTGATATTATGAACTCAAAAATGATTTCTATTTTTCAAATTCAAAACATATCAGTTTCATTAATTAATTTAAAAATTAATTCTCGTCGTCTAAACAAAAGGCGTGTTTTTAAGAGATAATAACTATCAAAAGATTGACACATGTTTATAACTGGTTTAAATATGAAATTACATCCAATGACCAACATTGTATTGAATTGTAAAAATATATTATAAATATACTTTAAAACCACTCAAATTAATAATTTATCACTATTAATTATTTCGATTAAAAAAGTTGTTTTTAATTAAAATTTAGTAATTTTCACTATTCATCAGAATATGAAAGTTATCCGAAAAGTACCAAAATTTCACCTTAGGTTAAATTCGATACTCCAAATCCAAAAATGAAGTCCATTTTGAGAGATAAAATTTCTAAAACTTTAAAAGTTGGTTATTACTATTCATAACGGCTAGTTTTAATAATATTTTAATAGCATATCGTTGTTTAGTGAAACTCGGTATTGTGTACTACACACGCTATCGAGGAAGGTCGCGATTGCGTGTAATACAAGGCAAGTCAAGGATGTGTGTTGTACAAGCTCCTTTTGGTGTAGCGTACAACACAAGACATTAGTGAAATTAAAAATAATATTTTTCATAAAATTTCGGGGTGTTACATATACTTATTCCATGGGAATTAACTTTTAAGTTACTACATTACATACAACATATTTCACATAGAATATTGTTGTTAGAACTATATATACCACTATGTGGTTACCTACTATGTTTTTTTATCTCAAACCCTATTTGGGACATTATGTGGACCCAAATAGATTATATGGTAGTAGTTGATGTTAGGGGAAATTTCCCAGTACTATTTGTAGATAGTTTTTTTGGAGCAACAGAGCATGGGTCCAAGATAAGGATTGCGATGCTACTATGTTTTATCATCAATTTTTTGAGACTTTTATTTTATTCTATTTCTATGTAAAATGTTGGATTATTTAAAGATACATGTAACATCTAAATCATTGTATATGTGATATATCAAGATTATATATGTATTACATTCTTGTATTATGTTTAGTGGAATACTTATTTATTCTCTTACACTATTTCTTCTGTTTCACTTCCTCTGTGATATACTCTGGTAATGAGGGAATAATCTTCCCACTCACAACCCTAGGCCCCTACTGCTAGTCGTAAGCCTCTAGAATTTTGGGAGATGTGAATGAGGCCATGTGGACAACCTGGATGAAGGAACTGTTGGGTGAAATTTGGGTCCGGGACATTACAAAGTCGTATCATAGGGGTATTTTATTTTTTCCATAATATTTGGAGAAAATATAACTGGATAAGAAGGAAACAAAATTTGGAAATGATTTGTTCTCGGTCATAGCTATCTTTTGTAGAGTGAAAATCCAAATTTCACCAAATGGAATTGGTATCTTCTATATTTTGACTGTAATAGTTTCGTTTATTTCACCACTGTATTACAAAAATGATTTATGTTGTTACTTTTGATTCAATTGTGTGTTTTATTGTTTTTAGGAACTGATGAGATGGTGGTATTCTATATCATTCATAATATAAAGTACATGACAGAAATCACATGTAATTAATTTTTTCATGCCATTTAGGATGAATTAATTTTTATATGTTATTTTGATAGATACTGTGATTGTTTTTCCTGCTGTTGGGATAAACATTGTATAGAGGAAGGAAGAGTGATGTCATATTTCAATTACTAAGGATTATTGGCCGTTATGGATTCTGAAATGAGGAACTAACGAAATGAAAATTCTAAATATTATTTGATATGTATGGATTATATGTACATTAAATATTGGTTCATGAATTTTTATGGGTCCTCAGGGATCAGAACATAGTGGGCCATCAGTTAAATCATTTGACTAAGTGAATGTTGAATGAATATGAACGAAAGTGGGAATAGAGACTTGACCTAGACCTATATTTTTAGTGGGAAAGAGTTATAGAATCTAGTGCTTTGTAGGATGTTCTTTATACATTCAATACTTTCGGACCAGTTTGTGGGTTGAAATGGTTCCTAGGAGTGTTTTGACTTGTCCTAAGATTTTGAGCTATGTGCTTTTATGTCATTATTTTATATTGCATGCACCAGGAATTATAGAGACAGGCCTTAATGAAAAAATCTAGTGGTGTACTATGAGGGTGAATATTACCATACTCTAGAGATAGTGGTCCATGGGACACTTCTTGATCATACATCAGTGCCAGTTATGGCACCAAAGTCTTTTCCAGAAAATGGTACTATGGAACAGTTCAGTGAGGGCTACTTTCTCTATATGCAGACTTTCCAGGGAGCACCATAGCATACCTTGACTATGAATAAGCTGACACGGGTGTTCCAGTAGCATCATACATCCATGTTTTAGGGGGATTGAGGTCCACAAGCCTTATATCTAGGTCTTGATAACATATTATAAATTTTTGAGCATCTAGAGACACCTCTTGAGAAGAGGGTCTTGCTCACTACTTATATGCTAAGGGGAGAAATAGAGAACTGGTGGGATGTTCTGAACCAGGATGATGGGCTGTGAGAAATGGGTTGGGCTGTCTTCCAGACCAACATCTTTGAATAATTCTTCCCCCAAACTTATTGAGAATAGCAGGCTAGTGAGATCAAAAGTCTATAGTAGGGAATGATGATAGTTATGGAATACTCAATACATATTATAGTTATGTAATATCTTTCACTAATGTATCTTATTGATGATCTATCGATAGTAAAACACATCGAGGAAGGTCTTAGACATGCTATCCTATATCAGTTTAACAATTTTATATTTACTTATATAACTGATATTTTGAATGAGGTTCTAATGATATAGAGAAACCTATGGGAAGCATGTGATGTAGAACATGGGAGTGCTATTTCTCAACCAAGTGGATATACACCTTTAGGATGGATGTGTCACTTCGATTTTTCCCATGACATGAGTGTTATTCCGGAAATAAAAGTTTGTACTTCGGTGTTTTATCATCATTATGGTAGGAAATACCATATTAAGAATCAGTGTCACAATGACGCAGTTGAGTGCTGATCTTGTAGAAGGATGGGGCACATGAATTGGTTTTGTAGGACCTTCCCTCTGATTATGAGTGGTATGGGTTATATATGAAATCCAGTATTAGATTAGGTTCTCCGCATCCATGTTAGGGTGGAATATCAAGTAGTTCATGTTGGTCAGTCCAAGGTATTGGTGGTTGTGGTCTTGGTATCGAAACACTAGTTTCTCAAAGACATTTGGGCAGATCAGCTATGGGTTTCTAGGAAGTGCAATTGGAAGAAGTAAACTCTAGAATTATGCAGTGAAATATAATCAATCAGACCAAAAGGACCAAATAAAATTCATAATGGATATATGTTGTAACATAACATGGTCTTCCCAATTTCTGTTTCCATTACTTTTAAATGATGGTACCCAACCTCAAGTCAATCTTTGAAAAATATTTTGCTCCCTATAGCTGATCAAACAAATCATCTATTTGAGGTAAAGGATACTTGTTCTTAAAATTGATGTTATTCAATTCTCTATGATGAATGAAAAGTATCATTGAACCATATTTCTATTTCATAGACAAGAAAGGATCACCACATGGTGATGTTCTACATCAAATTAATCCTTTATCTAATAACGCCTACAATTTCTTATTTTACTCTAAAAGGTCAATTTGAAGTATTAGATAATGGGGTTTTAAATTATTCTAAGCATAAAGAAATATGTCAACAATAAATATATCTTCACAATGAGGTATTATACTAGGAAACACATCTATAAAAACATCTATATACTCATTTACCATTGACACATAATTAATCTAAACAGTTCGTTTGTTTTCAACAATATGTTCAAGTTAACATTCATTTCTATATTTTTACAGTTTCTTAGCTTCCTGAAATGTAATCAAAATTAATGGATCATTCTTTTACCAAAACTAAAATTAGTTATGAAAATAAACCTCTTTATCTATGATGTTAATCTTAGAAAAAAAACAGAATGCCAATCCATGAACAAAATTACATGAAACTCTACTTGAGGAAAAAAAATATGGTTTGGAGGTATATTCTTTCCGTACAGAAGGACGTGAAGGTTATTATAATTTCTTTTTTCTCTCAAAATTTCTTTATGGTGTTTTACCATATGTTTAGGATTAATATGTTGAGATGGAATTCACAATTTAAAAGAAAATTTCATAGAAATAAATGAATGTGTAGACTCTGAATCAAATACATTGGAAAAATCTATATAAACAAATAGTGGACCTTATACTACTTCATTTTATAGACCATCATTTGCTTAATTATTTGAAAAAGATTTCACAACCCGTTTGTTCTTGTAGTATGGCTACTTTCCCTCAGTTGAATTTTTAGTTGGACAATCATTTGAATAATGACCCATTTCATTGCACTTAAATTGTATTACTAATTGTAAATCATATTTGGTCTTAACATAACCCTGATCTCTTTCAGTGCAATTATGAGCCTTATATCAAATTTTGTTACATCATTAGCACTTAACAGAATTCAAAAGACATTCTCCAATGTTATTTTTACAATAGTTTTCACAACAGTAAACATATTTTTCTAACCATCAAACATTTTTGTTGAGTACTTCCCTTTTGTCGGCCACCCCGACCACTTATTCCGTTGTTTTTCAAAAAACACATAATCATCAGAAATCTCCATTTCCACATTCTCCGCACATTGAACTTGTTTTTTATATAATTTTAACTCATGAGAAGCTAAATTCCTTGGATAATTTGTATTTAATCCTGAGTAAAAATTATTGATTTTACTATCAAGATCTCTTATGAAATTTGAATTATTCCTTGCCAGCTGAGTGAATGTTTTATCATATGAATCCACAGATTCCTCCTCCTACCTCAAATCTAGGAAATATGTTTCCATCATATGATGAACCAACATATTAAAATATTTCTCAAGAAACATACCTTTGAATTCATCATGCTCAATAGCATCACTCTTCTTACTATCCCTAATATTTTTCCATCTCGACCACCCCTAATCGAATTCACCTCCAAAACAGTAAACAACAAGACTAACATTTTGATGTTCAGAACACCCCTTGGAATCAAAAATATTTTCCAGTGCATTAATCCACCCTTCAGCTAGAACAAGGTCAGATGATCCACTAAATGTCCAGGGATATTGCGTCATGAAATACTCCACTAATGACATGTTCCTCTTTGGTTGATATGGCTGATATAGTGCATCAATACCACCACCACAATTTATAGACTGAGTAAGCTATCCCCTAAATGAAAAAAATTACTCAGTTTCTATTCTAACTAACTTATGTTTCTTATTTGGATGGTTTTATTCCTCTGGATTTTGTCCCAACATAGCTTCTTTGTTTCCTCTGTAGAAAATAATTCTGAACACATAAATATCTTATGTGACGCCACATTGTAATCTATAAATGATATGACATTTCAATCATACCATAAATTTATTTATGGATATTAATTTCAAAATATCATAACCCTTAAATTAGTCTAAAATGACCTCTGATACAAACTATAAGGCCCCAGCCATAAAAATTACATAATCTTAAATTAAGTCATGAAATCACATTGGGGATCTTTTCAGTTTTAGAGTTTCTTAGAATAAGTCATTAAATATTACATTACATCATGAATATTACATAATGACACTAATAATTAGTATCCATTTCTTCATAAAATAAAAATTCATAAAAGAAAACAGGGGTTCTTCTCTTGATATAAATCTTATTGAAATCTTCTTTTCTCGTACCATTCCTTAAAACTAGTGAAAAACATTTCAAGGACTGTATATGAGAATTTAATGATCAGTAAGGGTTATAAAATAAAGATAGAAAAAATTAGTCTATCAATACATAAAAATCATTTGATCTTTAACATACCTCATGAAATAATAAGATTTATGAATAACTCATAGAAATTTAAAATATAAAGGTAACTCATGGTATTCATTACATACATTTGTTGTATCATTCAAAACTACATAGGGAGTTAAATTTGGAATCCTAATCACATTATATATCATAAATCACTTAGGAGAATCATTAAAGTTTACATCTGTCAGTATACCCAATAGATTGGAGATATATCTTGTACTCACCCTCCCTAGTATTATCATGGAACCACCCGTACAAATAAAAATTCTGAAGAACCATATCATAATCATAACATATGAACAAGCATAAATGAAAGATAAACATTATACATTGAAATCACAATATAAAATTTCAATATATTGAAATAATAAATTAATTCTCAAAACCATTTTCCTTACCAAAATATTTAAAAATAGTTCATGATATTTATTTTCCATTTAAAAACATTACTTATTGTTAATGAAGCCAATTATCCAATAATTCTCACAGCGGCAGAAATGTCATTGTCACCACATAAGTTAAAAAAATAATTTTTCATTTAGTATAATGATTTGTAGAAATATGATACCATTTTAATAAATGTAGAAGTAAAAGGGGTTTATTATACAAATTATAGAGGAATTTTTTGTATAAGTTGAAGAATTCCTTAATGAAAGGAGACTCGGACAAAGCCCCTTACCTTGTGTCTGACTTGACTCAATCCTTCTTTAATATCATGAATAAAAAACTATAGTAAATTTATACATTATTAAAAACATTTTTACACTTTATTATTCTATTTATATCACTTATTACAATTTTGTAAATATCATAAAATCATTTCAGTTAATAACTATCATTTTGTCGATATACGGTACTTGAGTCAAAAATTAACTTCTTATAATTACAGGTTGTCCATGTGGTTAATAATACATTATCTCCAGAATGATATTAATGATTTAGATATCATATATATCATATATATCAATTATTTATATATTCTATTTATAATAGTACATAACATTTGGAGATAAAAAAAGAAATGCACTGTTCTTGGAGACGGTAAGTCATACGTCCACATGAATGCTACATTCATTTTTATTTCCTATTTAATTGAAGGAATACATAATGATACATAGGTATATTATAATTTCATTATAATATCATATATAAGAACAAAATCTCCTTCAACTATACATTCCATGTATTGGATGAATGTGTCATATCACATTGAGGGGGAAATAGTCCGCACATCCATAAAAATAATTATTGTACTTGCCGATCATGGAATCCATAAAGGCATGATATAAATGAAAAATACATAAGAATAGAGAAAATATAAATATAATATATATCACATATAAATACAGTTCCATCAAAATGACTACCATGAGTGGAAGTAGGAGATTTTGAATAATCATCATTTCATGAGGCAGTAGTTCTCCGCCCACATAAACAGTATGATTGTCGGAAATAGATGAAGGAATGTGGATATGTAGCTAAAATTATTATCATAAAAATGCTAATATAATGAATATAATTTGGTTTCTATAAAATAATGTAATAATGTGCATTTAGGGGGTTTGAAAAGGAATATAAAATAAAACAACATGAGAGAAGACATTACCTTTAAATCGGGTAATTCCTTTTAGATTGAACCCAAATAATTTATTTAATTTCCTTCTAGCCAATGTAAGGTTTCTAAGGAGAGTATAGGGATTTCTAGATCATATTAGAGTAGAGGATGGACTAGTCAAGGGGCATTAGAGGTCCGTGTAATGGGTTTGAGGTGGTGGTCTTTTATAAGATGGATGAGAGGTTCTTTAAGAATGTTTGAATGTATTTTTTATTATAAACTAATTTTATGTTTTAAGAGGTAAAAAACCCATTAACATCGAAGATAAGCTGAATATAAGTCAAAATAAAGTTATCCAATAATAATTTTACAGGTTTTGGATGTTTTTTAAAACATAACGTTTTTATTTAACCCTTTGTTAACGTATTTAACTTTCACCATGTCTTCTTGTATATCCATACTATATGGTTAATATATTTAGTATAAAGTTCCAAGTGACCCAAAATCAATCATTAATAAAATTTCTCACATCATATATGTCATTTGGCTTAATATTATATTTTTAGAAAAGTTTTCTCATTTAATAAAATATTAATTTATATAAAAACTAATTTACTTCCATCTATATACTATTCATGTCATGATTTTTTGAAAAATCCAAAACAACATAATTTTTCCGATAAAACCATCATTATTTCAAATTTGAAAAGTTATAAGTATCTCTGAAATTCGTGTATGTCATAAAAATTTTCAATCTAAATTTATTTCAAAATTTATATACTGATTTATTTGAAACATTAATTAATGAGGTAATCATTACATCATTATTTTATCATTAATAAACTTATTGTTTTGATGTCTAAAAAATATGATTAAATTATCATGATGTAGGAAATTTTTTTAACGTTATATTTACTATTTATACTCGAACATATCACTTATATAAATCCATATAAATATTTTTCTACTAAAAGATATATGTTTCGGTATATTTTCCTTAACATTAAATTAATTTTTATAAAGTGTCATTTTCACATACTAGTGGCTCCATGGATTTCAAAAATGGACCCAAGGATGCCCTTGGATTGGAATTTAAGAGAAAATTGGATTATTCCACATGTTATAGAAAATTAATATTATTATTATTTTATGTTTTACCATAATTTACTAGATTTACCCTATAACCATGTAAAATAAAATATTTACTAAAATTACTATTCAAAATGACTTAAAAGGATAAATTTTTACAATATTTAGACCTCCAAATTCCAAATATGGAATCCATTTTTTTATATTCAAAACACATAAGATGCAAAAATTAATTTAAAATAAATTCCCGTTGTCAAAACCAAAAATAATGTTTTTAAAAAATAATAAATATAAAAATATTGACATGTGTTTATGTATAATTAAAAACTAAAATTACTACGAATGAAAAAAATTGGATTAAATTGTAAAAATATAATCTAATTAAATATTGAAACTAATCAGAAGGATAATCATACTATATAAACAAATCAGATGAAAGGGAAATTATGAATTAAAATGCAGTATTTTCGTAATGACCCTTAAATTTCAAGGAAAGTTTTTTTCTTAATTTATTTCAGATTTTACAAGTACGCAGTTTCTGACGGCACCTGATTTTGAGGGCACCGATGAAACCACGATGTTGGTAATTGCTTAAGAATACTTTAATTAGAATTGTGTTTTCTCGGGGGGGGGGGAGTTGTTAAAAAAATTGGTTTAAGTGTTAAGTGAAAAAAAGTGGTGTGACAACTTTATTTCTCTCATCTAAGTGGTGTAACTCCCATGTGTGAGAGTTTGGGTGGGACCCACATATTTATAACTCATCATGTTAGGCTATTAGTGAGGTGGGGACCACACGACAACCCACCTTTTCAAATCCCCATACTCCTCTAATCCCCTCTGAAATTATGTGACACTCCCTCGCATTAATGTTTCCAACTTAAATCCATTTAATTTTGACAACTCAAGATTGATTAAATTAAGTGAATTAAACTTTTTATTATTGAAAATCATGGAAATAGAATAAAATAAGGCGAGCCCTTAGTTTATTTGGTTGGGGTTCTTTTTTTGGATACTTTTGTGGAGGATGATCTAAACTCTTCATCTTCTTCACTAAAGAACGCCGGGACCACAACGAAGAATGTCATCACCGCAAGGAGAAATCAACGTGCTGTTCTTCTCCTCTCCGCAGCCGGTGTGAGATGTTATTCCTTCCGTGGACGTACGCCTATGCCCTCAACCGCGATTCCGACTTTTGTCACCATTGTTGAGGTAGGGGTTGATTTTATATTCGTGTTTATTTCGACGTTCTTCGTTAATTTTTCGCAGCCTATTATCAACATAATGGGAGGAGGTGGGACCACACAAACATGGCCGATCTTTCTCCCCTATTTTTTTGTTGATCACCATAGTGGTTTGAAATGGAGGTAAAGCGGTGCAACAACACCGTGCGAGAATGAGAGAACCGCAGCCGGAGCGGGCCTCGGTAAGGTGTGCGGCACAGTCGTGCTGCGCCTGTGAAGCTGAAGGAATCCGCGACCATGAACGGGTCACAGCGGAGGGGCGCAGTGCCGTTGCGCCGCACTGGTCAAACATGGGTCGTGGCCTACGGCCGCGGTGGTGCAGAGGTGGGCAGCCGAACTCTGCCGACCGCCGGCAATCCCGGTGGCGGGACCAGAAGGTCCCGCGGCGGCTCTCTGACCGGCCATTACGACCGTCCGTTTTTTTGTATGTCCGGGGGTCATAACCCCCAGCAGGTGGCAAGGTAAGGCCCCCACGAGGGGCCGCCGTTTCTCAATCAGGGGGGGGGGGGAGCACCCCCCGCATAACGCTCGGTCGAAGGCCAGGCCGCTGGCCACGCCGGCAAGGTGAGACTGCCCGTGCTGTGACGGGCCGCCCGTGTCGGGCCGTGCTGCTCGCACCGGGCCTGACCCTTATGTCGGGCTGGGCTGCGCCCAGCCGGGCCGGACCCAGACCCTGGTCGGGTCGATCTGGTTCGGTCCACCCAGGTGGTATTAGGCCATGTCGGACCGGGCCCAAACCCACTACTTTCGGATAGATCCATTCAAATGTCCATAACATGGGCTTCAGAACTCTGATCAACAAACCATCAGTGGTGTTGGGATCCTTGGATCGATTCGGTCATTTATATATATTAAACTCAAGGTTTCAGAGTAATTTGGGCATGTTCAGGTTGTTTCGAACCCGAAACCAACCGGGCCCTCGGTGCAGAAACTGATATAACTTTAGCTCCGGATGTCTGATTGGCGTGTCGTCGACATTGTTGGATTCCCAATGATAAGAAGGATCTTGTGGTATACTTAACCTGAGGTTTGGACATAAATGGAGTATGTAGGGGTTGGATTGTACCCGAAATCCAACCGGGCCCCTAGAACGGAAAAATTGATAACTTTCAGACCAGACGATTGTTTGGCGAACCGTCTGCGGCATTGGTAATCATGTTGAGAAATGGTACCATTGAGTATAACCTCGAAGAGTTCAGGGTACAGTTGAGATATGGTCGGGTTGGTCGTACACGAAACCAGCCGGGCCCCAGGGACGAAAAGGCTAAAAACACACAGACCGGGCGTCCGATTGATGCATCGTCTGTTGTGTTTAGATTCCAATGATGTGGAAGTCCCATGGGATATTTCATCGTGGGGATTTTTGATTCTTGTAGTGTCAACTAGTAGCTCGTGGAGCAGACCCTCCCAGTGATGAGCGAGTCAAGAGGAGAGACATATTTGCTGGTTGAGACTTGATGACTACTGAGCGATCGACTCGAAGTGATTCAGATAGCCCAGTAGGGAGCGCTTGGTTGTAGAGATAGACCCACGGTGGGGGAGCGCTTGGTTGTAGCGGCAGACCTGTGTTACTCGACAGAATGAGTTCCTCTATAGGCTATGAGGGGGTGCTCTTGGTTGTAGTGGCAGACCCATGGTGGGTAGTGCTTGGTTGTAGCAGCAGTCCCACAGTACTCGACTAGTGGAGTACTTCAGCAGTCAATGGTTTGTGGGAAGTGCTTGGTTGTAGCGGCAGGCCCACTGTACTCGAAAGATGATGATTTCTCCAGCAAATATGGTTTTGACATCATAAAAAATTCCTGGTTTGAGCTTAGTCTTGTTTTCAAATCACTATCTTCGATATGATTGTTTTCCTATCATGTGTGGATTTGGTTGTGCTTTCCTCTGTGGATTGGATTGTACATTTCTGTATGGAGTGGGTTGAATAAGGGCTCTTGAGTTGGAGAAGAATTGGAATTGATGATTGAGGAATATGTATGGGAATATACCTTAGTAGAGTTGGATGATACATTGTGATTGTATCTTTCCTTTGTGGTTTATCCTTCGTGGATTCTGGGAGAGCTTCGGGCATCTCGGGGTCCCTACTGAGTATCGTATACTCATCCCTGCATGGCCTATGCCCTCACCTCGTTGTGTTGGATGCAGACAATGGACATCACTGATCATGGTTGAGGCTTGTAGGTCTGGATGGTACCCAGAGGTGGATCTCACGACGAGTCGGTACCCGGAGGTGGATCTCACGACGAGTCGGTACCCGAAGGAGATAGACGGACGTGCAGTGCTGAGGGGGACATCTGTACCCACCCTTCAGGTATGAAGTCGGAGGACAATCCAGGAGCTTCTTGTCACCTTACAGCTATCATCTTTTGAGTTTTACTTTACTTTCATTTGTAGTTGTACCTTTCTTTTGGTCTTGTATTTCCGGCACCTTGTACTTTTATCAAGTTTGTATTACTACTTTACTTAGTGTAGCTTTTGATTATACTCTGTTTGTGTGTGTTTTCATTTCATAAAGAAAATTCCTTCCCTTTTTATTGGTATTTACGCCTTGGGTGCTAGTCTCCAGCCCCTGGCCTGTGGAAGGCTGGCTTGGGGTAGTCACGGCACAGGCCCCGAGGACGGGACCAGAAATTTTTTCACTATTATTAAAAAATGAACATTATCAGAAAACAATGACCCAAAACAATTTTGATTTCCCGATTCTAAAGAAGATGTTTATTTCCACAAATAAAATATATATAAGTGAAAAAACTAGATTTTATAGGGTTCATTCATCAAAAGAAGGTAAAATGTCCTTTTAAAAATATTTGAGTATTTATGATTAAAATTGGATCAATTATTATAATTAGACCCTAAATTTTTTTGATAAATGTAAAGAAGATTAAAAAACATGTACAATAATATTTTAGTCAGTTATGTTCATTCACTCTAATACAATTACTAGGGGTTTACAACCATTTAAAATAAAAATATATTATTATTATTTAGAATAAATCAACCATCTGTGCCACATGAGATTTTGGAGAAACCAATTGTTGTGTGTCAGTTATTAAATCGAACATAACATCCTTTTTAAATGTAAAATTAATATTTAAATAAAAAATATTAATAAATATGAAAAGGTAATATTCTTTATTTTTCTGGGATGTTACTTCGCCAACACAACTTTCTCTTCTTCATTTTAATGTAGGATGGATAATATGTTTTCAGTGGAGTTAATCCAATGTTCTTTGAGAAGGTTATAATAAGATCCACCTAACATGGGATAACATTTCAAAATGAAGGATTCAATAGAAACATTCCCTTTCCTTGGAGAAATAGGGCCACCCACACTATTCATGTTATTATTCGTAACTTGATCCAATAGAGAATGAACTATCACAATGGTTTGATCAACCATTACTATCATATTTTTCCCATTATTAGGTAACTCAACACTTTTCCTATAACATTTATTGTTCTACCATGTCCCTCTATTTCCATCCATGGATTATGAAGAAGAATGTTCCATTAGAGGGATTGAATACAAATTTAATAATCATATAAAGGGAAACACTAATCATAATAGAATAAATATGTTAAAGAATTCTATATCCCATTTTGTGATTTATTTGGAATAAATCAGTGTTATCTATGATAAGTTTCCTAAAAAATTATTATGGGATTTTTTTGGTCCCTTAATAATGGTTTATAATTAGAATATAAATTTACCAAATTATATCACCTAGAAGTGTCAAACCAGGTGCATGGTAAGGCCCATTTTTATGTACCAGGTTACCCGAGTCTAGCTTGGAAAGTTTGTCAGAGTTTTTTACCCTAGGTAGATATGTCCAAGAACCACATCAACCTGTATTATATATTTAGGTATATATTTTCCCTATAAACCAATTACACTATACTTACAAAAACAGAGAAATGTTTTCTTATACATATTCATATCCCTAATGTTAATACTAAATTTCAGTAGTCCAAACATCCAAAAATTACTATACCATGATCTGATTCCAAATATAGTGATCATACACCTTTAAACCTTCCATTACATTATTTTAATCACAAAAATCATATTACTATCCAAGGATAATAATTTCTAGTGTTTTGGAAGACTATGCACACAAAACTGAAAACATGGGACTGAAGAGAAAAAATTTGTTTATTTAATATTCATAATGATCTCCTAACTTCCGTTGAACCCTTACATTGGAATATTATAACTTGGGGATAACATGAACACAAGGATATTCTAAAATCCTTGCAAGGTATTAACCATTATAATAAATCATTACACGTCAGTTATAATGCATAAAATCCTGCTATAATTAGTCATTGAACATTACTAAATATATAAAATAATATAATGTTATTATATAATCAAGGATTGAATGTAATGGTTCAGCAGTAGAAAAAATTAATTTATAATGAATCAAGGCTTATTTCACATATAAGAGCGAGATTCTAGGCTAACCATCAAGACTGTTTCACAAGGAGAACAAGTCAAGGCTAACTAGCAAGATTGTTTCACATATCGTCTCATGAGACAAAACATTACCCAAATCAATAGATAACTCTTTGGGATCACCCATCATTACATGATCATGAATATTTGTACCACTAGAAGAATCATACGTAAACAATCCAATGTGAATATAATGGTAACCTATGGAAATAATTGGTATCATAATCTTGTCATAAAAATAATAAGAAATTAGGGTATTTAAAAAGTGTACATGAAATAATGGATTCAGAAAATAAATGTAAATTCATAATTTAATATAGGCATAGATCTTTATTATTGATTTCAAACATAAGTGACAACACATAATCTTTAGAATTAAATTTTTTTTCTATGGTTTAAGGAAAATAGAAAATATCATGTAAAGAAAAAAATGAATAATAATTTATATAGAACCATAATCCAAAAAAGATTTATTTCATAAAAATTTATTGATTTAATTAGAATACTAGATTATTGAATAATACTATAGAGTGAAGTTTATAATGGGTATGTATTTAGAAATTTCCCTTAAATTAGGTTTCCTTTTTAGAAATAATTTAGTAAGAATGTTTTAAAAACATATATATCCTTGAAATAAAGGATGAGTGGACTTTGATACATGATCATGGAACATATAAACAACAATTATAAGTTATATATAAAAATAATATAATTTATTTTGTGAAAAAATACAAAAATAATGACCCGATGAAATAATCGAGGTTTGGGTAGAATCTCATACCCAATGTTTCTATGTGTTCTTCACATGACTATTATGTCTTCGATAATCAAATTATATTAATTAAATAATAATTCCATAAAGTTTTATAAATATATTTTATTAATTATAATTTAATTATTATAATTTGTAGTCTATATTATGGTTTAAGAGATTCCATTTCATCGTTCGGATGTGTCGGTTTCCGTGGTTTTCATGATCAGAATACTTGTATACATGTACTAAATGTCGTATAATGTGGGAGTAATTTTACAGAATAAAACATATATGTTATTAATGATATTATATGGTTAAATTGATATTATGTATCATTTCATTCATGGTTTGAGTGAAAATAATTACATAAATAGTTAATGATAATTGATTGGATTTATTTTTGTGATTTTCGATCACAATGAAATCATTTTATTTTGAAAATAAATATAATGTGTAAAAAATGATTCTAGAACATTACATAATACATAATAAATATACTATAATATTATATATATATATATATATATGGTTTCATGATCATCCTTAAATTTGGTAATGGATATTGAAAACATCTTCTTTTTAGAATGTGTTAAATTAATACATAATAGATGTTGTTTTCTTTTTTTTATAAATAGAGGTTAAAAGAGATAGGATGATGAATTATTCGATTATAATAATAAAACTATATAATATTTCAGTTAATATGTTTTTAATTCCATTATTATGAAGGGTGGTGAGAAGAATAAAAAATAATGTAACATGATAAGAAATTAATATACATGGAAGATGAGTTTATATCATGATTCCTTCTTCTTGAAAACCACCTTAGGGGATTGGTTTTGGTATTTTGATTAAAAAAGAAATGTATGTGGGGGAAGGGATTGGGAGGATATTTGATCAGATATTGGACAAGTTAATGTCTTGAAAGGTGTGAGTAGAAAAGGTGGTGAGCGTTGGTATTTATAGTGGATGAGAGTGGTGTTTTCTCATTATTTAAATCATTAGTTAATTATTTTTCTCATCAAAAGAAATATTGTTCACTAATGAGAATAAATACAATAAATATATCATGTATTTTAGATCCAAATATGTTTACATCTCCCTTAAATCATTTGTGACTCCATAATTCATGTATTATGTATTTGGAATTAATTATTATCTTTTACAATTCAAGAAAAATTCATGTATTTTAAAAAAAATTCAAAAATTTACACTAATCATTTTTTAAAGTGTATAATTAAAAAATGAATTCCATTATATGAAAATTATTTTTTATATATGATAAATTTAATTTTTAGTTAAAACAATTACATGAAAATTACATATTTTAAAATTATAATTGATAAAATAAAAATTTTAAATTTATCAATGGTGTCACAAAATTATATTATAAAAATAAAAAGAAATTAATTTCTTGAAATATGTTATTAAAATAAAGTTTTTTTAAAATTATGAAATGAATCGTAGGGTTTTTTTATAAATTCAGGAATTTCAAAAAAACCATCACTTATTTAACAATATTTAAAAATTTATATACATATTCTATGATATAATTATATAATATTATCACATATAAGATGGAACTATTTTATTTACAATTTCATTGGAGATGTTTCAATACAGTTGGTTGTTGTTGTATTTATAAGATTCATATTACTTTTTCAAATTTAAAGTTACAATTCATTTTATATATGTTCATTAACTTCTAGAAATTCTTTTTATTTCAAAATTCATCATTTATAATGTTTGTATAGTTTTCTATATATAATCTATTATGATTATAATATAAGAAATAATTATAATAAGGGAATCCCCTTTTGATAAAACATAGGGTTGTTACATAATTGGCTGGTATTTGACAATTAATTATGTTTAAGATTTTATAATAAGATGTGGAAAATACTATGGACATTAGAGATGGTATCTTATTGCGTTCTAGTTATTCTTGTAGTTTGGGAATAAGAATCCTTAGCATGAACATGAGGAATAATAATAATTATGATTAAACATAAATTAATTTATATTATTATATAGTAAGTGGTTCATCAAGAAAATGCTTCTATGATTGGATACTATACATGGTTGGGGTTCTGTCATAGATGTACCTTGGATTAACAAAACCATCAAGTTGTTTCTGGCTTGACTTGAGGTAACATAGTACATGAAAATGATCCCCACTATTCCATTAGGATGACAGTCAGGTTGGATATTCTATGGTATAATCATAATTTCATCATGAACCGTTAATATGGGGAAATTTCCCATAAAAAACATGTTTAGAAATAAATCATCGATAAAATTGATTGAAACCACAGGAATCAAAAAATTAGTATATAATTTTAATTTATATGGTTATCGCTTTATGTTTTATGATTCATTTTTATTATTATTATCAATTTATTCAAGCCCCCTAATTTTAGTTTCTTTTTTTAGTTAATGAACAGAATTAGAAAAAAAATTGTCAATAGTAATTATGATAGGAATTATTATCATTTCCCTAAAAATATTCTACATATTAGGGGAATGGGAGATAAAACAATTATTAAAGTAGTTTTTCAAAAGGATTAAGTTATGAATAAAAACATGAATCGGGTTGAATTCCCTCCTTCTCCAAAGAAGGATAATGCTACCATTGAATCCTTCATGTGTAAAATTCCTCCCATGTTTTGTGGATCATTGGATCCCCTAATTAAATAAATTATTTTAACTACCCTTAAAAAATATTCTATTTCCTCTGGTTCTTCGTTGAGGATAAATATGTGCTGGAAGTAAGTAATAGTGATGAGGAAGAAGATATTTGGTGGACAATGATCAAGAACAAAATTTCCAATGAATGAATAGATTCCTTATAATGGGAATATTTCATGAAAATATTTTTTAACAAGTATTTTCACTAAACCGCCCATCTCAAGATGGGATGAGAATTCCTCTATCTGAAGGAAACAATGGATGTGTTTGTTCTGGAGTATAAAGAAAACCTCACGAGACTTGCAAGATAAACTTCTGTCATTTTCAAGAATGCTGGATTCTAGGTGGATAACTTCATTAGGGTACTAATTCTAAGTCTAAAAAAAATAATTATGGATTTGAGACATTAACATATATAATTGTATTTTATGTTCTTCTCTTAATGTTTAAAAAGAGTTATGAGACACTCAGTTGTGTTGTGGGCCTAGTAAAAAAAATCGTGATGTCAAATTTAGTGTGGGTGATTAATCGGATGGTTTAATGAAGTCCCAACATCCCACTATGAAAAGTGTTCGAATAAGAATCTTGGAAACAACATTAGGGAATAAAGATATTATTCAAATGTTTCTTAGAAGGGAATATGGATAATCACAGTATAAGGGATATGAAGAATCCATCTAACATTGAAGAAGAAAGGAACCTTCAAATCAATACTCATCCAGTAGAGAAGTGTTTCAAATACAAGGACCATGGGAATTTGGAAATACAATTCACTAAGCTCTAGTTTATCATAGGCAGTCCAAAATTACATTCAAAGTAGAATAGAATGGGATAACCTATTACTACGGCTATGGGAGAGCTTGAAAATTATATGTTTAAATGAATTTTATATCATCATTCAAGAATAGAAAACATACTATTTCATTCTAGTTCTACAAATTCTTTTATATCATGAATGTTTAGTTTACCAATTTAGACAACCCATAAACATTTGGATGTCATGTTAACCTTGAGTATAACCATTGTATAAATTATTGCATACAAATTTTATAACTCCAAAATGGTAAATATTTGTGGACTGAAACACCTAATAAATCTTATCATCCTTTATTTGAAAGATTTTGATTCCTTTTTTTGGCATAGAGAGGATATCATTATATAAAGACAACATCAACTATAGGGAATACTTTATCAGTCTTCACATCCCAAAGCATCATCCCATACATTAAAATTATAAGTAGAAAGATAAGTATCCTTTTGAATAATCATCTATGATGTTGATATTGTTGCCTTATGAGAGAAAATACCATTCCCAAATGAATAAGATAATGGAGTGAATAATGATTGAATACATTATTGTCCTGAGGGATTACACTAATGTATTTCTTAAAGAGTTTATTGGTATTTCTCATAAATGAGAGGTCTCAATTGATCTTTACCATGGATATCAAACTATATCAAATAAACCATATTGAATTTATACCATTGTGCTAGAAGAGATGAAGAAGTAGTTATAATAGAATATAGACAAGGGTTTTATATGCCAGAGTGCTTCACCATGGGGTGCACGAATCCTATTTACTAATGATGTAACAATTTTCAGGGAATTATTGAATGGATTCTTCAATAATTACCCCGTAAATTTGTTGTAGTATTTTGTAACAATGTTCTAATATAATATAAACTAAAGGAGGAACATGAGGATCATTAGAATACTATTATAAAGATCATGAAATGGGATAAAATATATTCTATGTATAGTAAATTGAGTTACATATGGAGGAATTATCATTATTGGGCCATGTTATCACTAGAAAAGGGATATTTGAGGACACATCGAAGAAAAATTCAGTTGATGTGTTTCACTAGATGAAATATTTAATGGAAATCCATAGATTCATTAGACTAAATGAATATTACCAATAATTTATTATGAAATTATAACTATTTTCCAACCTAATAACCTAGATAAAACTGAAGGTAGTATAGCATTTCTTGATTCATGAATGTGATGAAAATATTAATTCACTCAACAGAGGATTATAATGGTGATAATACATACACTTCTGAAAGAGGTAGAACTATTCAATGTATAAAATGATGCTCTAAATAAGGATTTGGTATTGTACTGATGAATAATAATAAATTGATAGTATATGCCTCATGGAAGTTTAAAATACATGAGAAAAACTATCCAACAAATGATCTAGAGTTGGAAGATGTGATATTTTCATTGAAAATTTGGTGGAATTATGTCTATGGGGAGAAGTGTGAGATATATACTGGACACAAGAGTCTCAAATATATATTCACACAGAATGTAAATAATATGAGATGGTGAAGATGGTTGGATCTCATTAAATATTACAACTTCTCAAGCCAATACAATCATGGAAAAGGAAATAAGGTTACTGATTGTATAATAGGAAGGATCCTCCATATTAATCAATGATGATAATTGTGAGGGACACAATAATCATAGACTTCTAGAGAATGAAAATGAGAATATTTATGGGTGGAACATCATCAATCCTTTCCCAAGTTATTTCTCAACCATCCCTCACGGAGAAAATAATGTTTAATCAAATAAATGATGTGGAAATTCATAAAAGGATAGATTACATGATGAATGGGATGTCATAATAGTTCCAAATAGATGATGAGGGAGTTGTAGGATTATATTAATGACTATGTATACCATGCAATATGTAGATAAATATGTACCTTTTGAACTATGGACAAAGCTAAACATTCTTTATTCACATAGGAAGCAAAAATATGTATCGAGATCATTGTGAGAACATTTTTGGGATAATATGAAAAAGGAGATCGCTGAATATACATAATTATTCCTCGTATTTCAACAAATGAATGCTGAAATAAATAATGTATAATGTTTTGATGCAACCAAATACCATAGAAACATTGAAGTGGGAGAACATTACCATGGGATTTTTAACTGGACATCCTACGGAAATCAAACAGAAGTAATTATATATGTGTTGTTGTGGATCATCATTCGAAGACAATTCACTTTTTCGCAATTAGAGATAAATTTTCACTGGGTCAAAAAGAATGGTTATATATGATAGGAGATGTAAGGACTCATGGGCTACCACTATATATATAACTGATCAAATCTGACATTCACCATGATGGTCTGGGAAATTATACAACATGCTCTTAGAACTAACCTGAACATCAATACGTCCAATAGACATCAAACTGATGGCCAATTTGAGAGGAAAATTCAAACATTAGAAGCCATATTGAGAGCATCTTCTTTGTAATCCAAGTGAGGATGTTGAAAATATCTTCCACTTGTTTATTTCCCCTATATTAATTATTGCCACTCTATAATCCAAATGGTTCCATATGAATACCTTCGTAGGAAAAATTTTATAACACTGGTATACTATGATGATGTTGATGAATGTATTCTACTATGACCTAAAATGTTTGAAGAAATGATGGAAAAGGTGAAAAACATTTAGTACCACAACAACACAGCCTAATGATGAAAAAGTGATATGAAAAAAATTGATAACAAGACCATCTGATTACGGGTGGAGAAACATTATTTATCTGCATATCTCATGGGAGGAGTAATGAGATTTGGGATGAACAGAAAGATATTTCCTAGGAACATATTCCACTTAGAGAACCATGATTCTGGTATAGATATATCCTATCAACTTGAATTTTCACCCACCATGTATCCCTATTAAAGAATTACATACAAGAGCCCTCACATCTACTAAAATTAAGGGTGGTAATGTAGGAAAATGATTTCTCAAATGATGAATAGCTAGTGAAGATATGGTATCATAGAGATAAAGTTCCACACTACAAAACTACTCACCTATTTAATGTACTATAGTGGAACTAAAAGTACCTAGTTGAAACAAGTGAACCAGAGGATGTGATGAAGGAGAAGTACCAACACCAGTTTCCAACATACAATTTAAATGAAAAATTCAAGGATGAATTTTTAAAATGGGGGAAGATATTATCTTCCACGAATTTTATCAATGGTAATTCCCTAATTATAATTTTGATATATAGAATATATCACAAAAATATTACATATATAACTCCATAAAAACATCATTAATAATGAAATAAGAAGTATTTCTAGGAATTAAGGAACATATGCCGATGATATAGTAATAGGATCTTTAGAATAGTAATGTCATCCTTATGAATAGTAAAGTGGACAATAGAATATTAAACTCAACAATGATAGTATAAATAAAATTTATTCATATTGTAAGTGACAATATTACATAATTATATAATTATATAAGTGAATAATTGTTTGTAAAATTATCAACTAATAGTTAGTATTTTTGAATGTCATAAGTATTTAATTACAATTTTATAATTAATTTAACAAATTAAAAGTAAATTTCTATTCATAAATTTATAATATTTATTTCTTATGATTATATGATAATTTTATGAGACCATAGTTAATTTATCAATGTGTTATAAATGAAGTTATAATTTTAAAATTGTTATCTTCCATGTAAATGATGATTTTAAATAAAAATGAAATTTTTAATATTTAGATAATTATTTTCAGCAAATAAAGATCATAAAGAAAATATACATGATAATAAATTGTTACTGTTATTTTTTTCTATTTTTATGAAATACATAAATTTTTGCTGAATAGAAAAATAAATTAAGCTACTTTATAAGATATATATTCTATTTATTGACTCACAGATGATGTAAGGATTCCTTAATACCAAAATATAAAATCCCCCATTAATATTTAAATATGTTTATGGTAATTATAAAAATATTCATTTTTAGTTGGAAAAATAATAAACTTATTAGTAAAATAATGAGAAAACATCCATCGCCTTTATTATAAATACAACCCTGTCCACATCCAATCCTCAAACATCTAAAATTTTAGATCTATTAAAATTAGGTTCAAATATCTTCAAAAACATATCCCCCATTTGTTGGATCTCTTGGTATCAAAAAAATAATAGAAACTTTTCTCTAAGGATGCTCTTAAGGAAGATAAATTCTAGAGGTAACATCCTCATTATGTTTTTTTAATTTTCTTTTCAGGTACATTATTTTATTATTCTCTCATCACCTACCCTCATCCAAATGGAATGATTAAATCAGTAAAATAGAAATAATATAATTTTATTTTTAATATAGAATAATCAATCATCAATTATTTCCCCTCACCGTTTTCATGTAAATGAAAACATTTTGTGTGTTGTGTTAATTTATCCCTTTCAATGATGATGGGGTTTCAATTTCTATTACCTTCTTCAAGGGGTGTAATAAAACCATTTTTATGGTTTAACTAGATTATAATAATTTTCATAATTCTGTTTTTAATATATTGGATACATTTTATATACATAATACTAAATGATTACAAATGAGTTCATTATGATCGAAAAATGCCTGATTAACCTAACGATTATTAATAATTATTATCTAATGATAATCATCACAATAGAAAATATTTATATGATAATATTAAATTATATGTATCCATTAAGAAAATATTACTTCAATTATATATTTCTATTTCCATTTTACATTGTCTTTCATACTCTTATACAAGCGAACTGATCACGAAAACAATAAAGACGACCACTCCAGAACATTAAAATTAAACACCATAATTCATTAAAAAGGACATAAATGAACATAATAAAATTATAATAATTATATTAAATGTCAAACAATGTTATGTAATTTTGCATTAATGAATATAATTTTATTATTCAGGTCATTAATATTATTATAAGGTTACATTTGGACATAAAAAAGGGATTCTACTAGAACAACTGTTATTCGTTTTGGATATTATTTATAACTTTTTACACAAATGAAACTCTATATTAATTTTAAATTTATATATTATAAATGTTCCTTATATACTTATAAATCAATAATCATGATCTATTCATCCTTATTAACATTTTTAAAATGGTTTACTACTCAATTCTTCCCGATAAGATGGCCCGATTTAAGTGAACTTTTTGAATTCTTATCCATTTATAAGTTCCCTCTATGTTCTATTTTAATACATTGTTGTTTTTGTAGAATAACCCATTTCAACTTGAAAAAACTATGATGGTTCATTTCTAATGTTTTACAAATAAATATTCCTTTTCAGCTTTAATAAATCGTTAATATTTTCTATAAATAACATAAAAATATTTTATTTCTAAAGTATCTTAAACATTGTTTTTACATTAATTCATTCTATTTGACCTTAGTAATCATGATATAAATATATATTTCATTATTAATTCTCAATTATTTTTTCAATACATTCTTTTATGGACACATTATTGATATTCTTATTCATTATACATTATTTCTTGATTATGATACTCATTTCTTTCCTTGAGTAACCCTTAGGTTTATTCAGAATATCACATACATATTCTTGAATATTTCAAGATGGGTGAACCCAGATACTACTCCAATGCATTGGGTAATTTATAATCTCATTATTGGCCAATTTGGGATAGGTAGTCAACATTATTACTTTATGGGTCTTTTTATAACATGATATATAGTCTTGGTGGTTAGAATTGACTCATGTATATGTCATGTTATATGTTTTTGCAACGTTACTATAATTTCATAATTATATGTTCCCATGTTATATATGATATTAAAAATTATGTTTATTCATGTTACATGACATTATGTCATCATTTTAGTCCATCTAACCCATGTGTTGGGTTTTATTCCAACGCTTATTCCCCTACATGGGTTTTTAGCTCTTCCCTTTTGTAAATGTTTTCCTCAAAATATCTTCTACAGATATAAGGTCTAAAAGAATGTTAGTAGCTAAAAATGGATGATAGAAAATTTAATGTTATATTTAGTCCAATGTTTTATATTTTATTTAACTGTATTGAAAATCCCTATGAATTTACGATCCTTGGCCTGTATTTTGATATTTAATTATGTTTTAAAACTTGTAATAATGTTTGAAAAATTCAAGGGTATCTATAAATGAAGTTTAATAATCAAATATAATCCTTGAATAATATCCTAATTTTTTTTATTAAGGGGCTGACGGAGGAGGAATTGAAGGATCTAACCAAGAATAAATTATTGAAATGGGGTGAAATATCAAGTGTGAAGCCATTAGTTCAAAGAGGTGAAAATGTAATTTATCATTTTATTGAATTTGAGCACTGCACATAGATTGTATACATAGTTTAAATACTCATCCACCATTCATTACCCCTATATTGGGATCCTTGAGAACTACTTATGGGTATTACACATTTTTAGTCCTCTGGAAAACTCATGTGGGGGTGAGTTTTGTTTCCAAAGAAAATGTATATTAAACTAAATTTAATACAAAATTCCAAAAATAAATAATATAATCATAGTTAAATAATTTTTTATAGTTTCATAATTTTATATATAAAATAATTTCGTAGATGATTTATTACTGCAATGTTAAATTATATTTTAATAAATTTTTAATATCTATAATAATTATTCATGAAAAATTCATATATAATGTATAGATTAAAGATAAGATTAAGATACATTTTTTATTAGTTTTAAAAAAGATACATAATTTTTATTTAAAATAGAGTAATAAATATATAAATACACGATGGAATTTATACAAGGGGTTCAATCATATGATAAGACCAAATCCATTGAAATTGAAATAACCTGCTTGCTAGATGATCATTATTTAATATAAATATTGACAATTTGTTTCATTGTTTTGAAAAAAATCATTATGATAGTTTAGGATTCTACCAAAGACTATAAAAATATTTAATTATGGTATAAAAAAAATTTAATTACATAAACAACCACAACTATTTTTGTACGAGGGTTTACAAATGAAAATAATTTAATGATAGTGGAAAATAATATCTAGTTTTATATAAGAGACTATGTTTACAGATAAATAGAGTAATAAAATACAAATCAATCTGTATGCTAAATAACATTGATAAATGGTTAAGATATATGACTATTTGATATATCTAAAACTGATCTAATGTGGTTTTCTGGGAGTCCATGACTCTATTTTTTAAATTTATTAAACAATTGGTCATAGTGGTTCTAGAAAAACAGAGTGTTGTTGGAGTCCTAGAAACTCTATTACTCTTATTTAATTCCCTAGTTAGTGTTTTAACACATACATATGTATGTTTCAATGTTTCAATGTTAACATCCAGAAATCCACATTCATGCGGGGTTCTTCTTAATGTATAGAATACTAGATAGTATACATATCCATTGTAGGATAATAATAGAATAATAATGATCCTCATACTGAGATACATATCAGAAAACATTGAAATTTATTTAAAACCACAATGGATTTGTTTGAAAATTATAAGTTTTAAATGCATATTCCATTGAGTATAATTTAATTCGTAAGAATTAAATTTGAACTATATTGAGAATAGTTATGGTAGAAAAAAAACATTCTGTAGCTCTTCATGTTGTAGAAGCACTCAACAACAGTTATAACTAGTGGTTGCATCCATTTGAGTTAGAATTTATGATGGTGTCCACTTATAAAAGAGGTTGTTGTAGTTTTTAATGAAATATACACATAGAGATATCATCTTTTTATGGAATCAAGATTAATGGTAGATTATATTCAAATTGTTACTTTGGAAATATCATCTATGAATAGTAGTATTCTTGTTCTAGTGGTTTCTACTTTTCAAAATAGTACAGTCTAGTAGTAGATCCCAATGGTCATTGATGTTTTCTAACAATATATTTTTTATCTAACTATTTCATAGAGAGATATACGTTTTTAACAAATGGTAGCTTGAAACAACTAGATGGAGATATTTATTATAATCAAGGCATAGAGTTGTTTTTATTTTTTTTCTAATTAATATTTCACATTCATAAGACCTAGAACATAAAAAAACATAATAAAAATGATTTCAGATCAGTAAGATAAATATCTTATTGAAATATTAATAAATTACTCCTTTTAAACAAAAAAAATCTTGGAATTAATATTCAAACAAAACCAATTATATAAATGAATAAAATTAATTCAATAATATTAATGGTCAATGTTAATATATAATGAATATACATCCATTGATTATACACATTAACCTAAACTAATTTTGCCACTTTTTATAATTATAAAAAAATATATAAATGAAATTAATGTAAAAAAGTGACTCTATTAGATATGAAAATATAATATTATCATTAAAAACTATGTTAATTCAAAGAAACATGAATCAAAGTCAAAAAATAAAAACCTATAAATAAAAATTCAAGTCCGAATGAACATACTAAAAATTTCTAGATGTAGGATCATTTATGGAATTATATTTTCTAAAAACAAGATGAATGTAAGTGGATGTAGGTCATATTGGTGGTATAAAAGACCTGAATACCATAGTTCCTTAAACTTTCCCAAGAATCCTCAAAAAATTTATGGGTGTACATCCAAAAGGGAATATATTTATATGAGATTCATACAAGGATGATGATAAGGGTATAAGAATATAGGGAGACATACAAATAACTATATTTGAAATAAAAACATTCATAGTGTTGTAGATAAACGTCTCCATCATCTAATGACCCTACCACCATACACTGTAGATGTGAAATAAGCTATATTATGTTATGTTAATATCTTATGTGGGTGATCTAAGGTCTTCAATAGATTCAATTTCTCCTTGAGGGCCCTAGTCATAGAAGGTATCATAATATTTTTTATCTCAGAACATAAAATGAGAATTATGTTCATTATTCATAATAATCCTAGATATATTGTACTTAATTACAATAGTGATTGGTTATATATCAAATTTTGACACATTTAATACTTAACATACATGATTCTAAATATATGACCATGGAGTTTTATTTGTTGATCTCATCATGGTGAGATATGGATTGATCACCAAACATATCATGATACTATTCTCTGAAAATGGATCTAATTATCTCAATATTAATAGAGGTTGGTGAAGAGGGAGGTGGTGCTCAAGAATAAAAATCTACAGTAGTATTAAATGATTCCATCCCCTCAATAATTAATAGTTATATCTGGGGAGAACTATCTCTCATTTCCTCATTGGTTTTTTAAAAGAATTCATATTTCCACTAAGCTATTGTTCTTCATATCCATATTTCCCATCTCGATGGAAATTAATTTTTGGATATGATTCATAACCATGGGTGTTATCATAGGGGTTCCATCATTACTAAGATTATATTGTTTTAAGGAATAGAACCATAGCACATCACATAGACAAGATAAAAAACATTCATTAATGGAATATAGATCAAATATTGTTATATAACATGATTGAGGGGGGTGATAAGTCGGAGGTGAATACCTCCCCCCACAATGCATGGAATAATCTTCTTGACCATTATTCATTGCATGTTATCTTCAAGGAAAAGGATAAAAAATACATTTTCATAAATCCATTCTACCAAGTATCACTTAGGGGATTTTTGATAATCCTTGATGGAAATTACACAATGGTATAGTGGGATTCCATGATCATTATCATCCTCATCCGTGTTTGAATAATTCATTCCCAAAAGAAAATATCATTGGGATTTATCCCCCTTAAATATTGCATCATAAAAATATCCATATTAAGAGACTTGATTAACTCTTTTTCTAGATTCATGAGTAATAGGGGATGGTTGGGAAATGAAACTATGAAAATGTAATAGACTGGTAAGTAATCTAGAAAGGATATGAATACTCATATTCATCTACTCCAAAAACTTCATAATCATAATCATCATAAAACTATATCACATACTATGGAATCTCTATGTTATAAATTTTTAATTGAGCACCATTTCATCCTTTATATTCTTCTACACTATGTTATTCTTCTAGAAAAATTCATTTGGTAGGATGTGATAAAGGTGGAATTAGAGGACCATATGTTATATTTGAACTCCTAACAACATTAGTGTCACTCCCTTATTCCAATGAAATAGAAACATTGTAACATACCAAGTAAGTAATGAATAATAGATATTTTTATCTATGTCTATTAATGATTAAGATAGTGTTATAGAGGCTTAAAATGAAAATAAATACAATCTTATGCATGGAATACACTAATATTCTTAAAAGATTGTTTTAGTGCCTTTTGATGGAAAACCATTTTTGAATCTATATTTTGACAATTTTATAAACAATGTTTGTCAAAATAAACTTATTCTTTATGATTGGGACATCAAAATTTACTTTGTGTGAATTTTTGGAATTTTTCTGACAATGTTCATTTTTTAATGAATAGTGAAAAATACTGCATTTTACATCAAAACTGCTTTTTAATCTAATTTATTTATATGATTAGATTATATTTTGAATTGGTATTAATGTGTAATATGAATATATTTTCACTATTTAATCCAATGGTGGTCATTGGAATCAACTTCACTTTGAAATTGGACTTAAACTAGTATCAATCTTTTGATACTTATTGTTTTGTAAAAACATGCTATTTGCTCTGGAAGCGGGAATTAATTATTAAATTAATTAATGTGACTTATATGATTTGAATTTTGTAAAATAGACTTCATTTTTGAATTCGGAATATTAAATATAGCTTAGGGTGAATTTTTGGTAATTTTCTGAAAATCTTCAATTTTTGATGAATAGTGAAACCACTAAGTGGTAATCAAGCAAACTGATTTTCCAGTTAAATGAAAGTTTACCACTAATGTGTATTGAATTTTGAAAATCCGACATACATGGTTGTTATTAAGAAGTAAAATGTGGTTCAATGAGATTAAAATAATTTTTTGGTGAATAGTAACTTATTAAGTTTTTAATCGCGATTAGTGGTAATTAGTGTAGTTTAAGGTATAAATAATGCTTTAATAATATGAAATGACCTAGACACATGTCCCAACCTTATTGGTTGTGTCATGGCCGACCAAGACAATACATGGGGCAACTTGGGGACCCCATGGAGACATTTTGGTTTGGAAATGACATAAATAACTTTTTATTAAATGTTAAAGTAAAAATGACACAAACAAGAGATGTTTTACGAAAACAATTTTTACATGGGGTTATAAAGATCAGATATTTTATTATAAATAGTCATTGGAAAGATAAAAATCTTTCATACATCATAGTATTTTTTTTATGATTTTTAGACATTAAATAAATTAAATTATTTATGACATAATAATGATGCAGTGATGACATCATTATTTGACGATTTAAATAAAATGGAATGATAATGTAAAATATATGAACTAAACATGTCCAAAACTTATTGGATGAGTGTATTTAGAAGCCTTATCACCTTATCCATGAATTATATCAATGTGGGACCTTTTGAAACCGAAACACATTTTCAAATAAAGTAATATTTCTTTACATTCCAAAAGTGCCTCTCCTCTCCTCTTATAAAAGGCCCCCACCTCTACCTCATTTCACACACTACTCAAGCCTTTTTCTCGGCCAACCCCTGCCCATTTACTCTCTCCGCATCCCTCTCCTCATCCTATATGATTCCCTTTGGGCAGAATCCTTTCAAAGGAAGCCTTTAGGCTCAAATCAAAAGAAGTTACACTTTTTAAGGCAATTCATTCTCTCATGTTCATTTGTTTTATTTTGCTTCTCCAACCCCCTAAACTCTTTTTATTTAATTCTTTTGTAACAACAACAGTATCTTCAATAAACTAGGATGTTGTTATAAGATTTATTTGAGCTACACTCTCACACAACTACATCAAATGGTTAAAGAACATACAGTTTTCGTGGATGGCGAAATTCTGCCTCCCGAAACGATGATTGTTCAATACTCATTTAACACCTTCAAAGGTGGCCATTATGATGTCACCATTTTTATATATGATATATAATATGTTTATGTTTTCCTTAAGCTTCTGTTTTTTTCATTTTGGGCATACCTTTATGGTTTCCATTATGGGTAAACACGATATCTTCATTTTAGGAAGTGCGGACTACCGCCCCCTCAAAGTGATTTGATTCGTTAAATACCATATGTGGGACATATAAAGGATGGAACTATGATATTATATATGATATTATACTGGAATTATAATATACCTTCATATCATTATGATTCCATTCTATAAAATACGAAATAGAAATGAAAGTAGCGTTCATGCGTACGTACGGCTTACCGTCTCCATGAACGGTGCATTTCATTTATTACCTCTAAATGTGATGTAATATTATAAATACATGTATATGATGAATATATATGATATATATGTTGTCCAAATCATTAATATCATTCTGGATATAACGAACCTATGACCAAATTAACAACATGTAAGTGTAAGAAGTCTATTTTTGACTTAAGAACCAAATACCGACAAAATGAACATTATTAACTTAAATGATTACATGATGTTCATAACATGGTATAAATGGAATAATGAACTTGAAAAATATTCTTAAGCAAGTAGAGATTAACTCAAGTTTATTATTCAGGAGATTAAAGAACGGTCGGGTCAAGTCGGAGACGAGGTATGGGACTTCGTCTCAATCTCCTTTCATTGAGGCATATTTTATTTTATACACAACTTTCTTTTATACGGTGTATAAACCCCGTTTACCTTTACGTTTATTCACAAGGAATCTTTTTTATATGAAGTGTTTACTAAACGATAAAAGGGAATGTTTTTGTCGTACGTATGCGGCGACAACGACTTCTCCGCCGTCGTGACCATTATTTGAGTTTCGGCTTCCTCTACAAGCCATGCCTTTTTTTAAAACGAAAAATAAATACCATGTTTTACTTTGGTATTGAAAATGGCTTTCATAATGTTTTTATTATATAAATGTGTTGTATTGATATCTCGTGATTGAAATGTGGAAATGTTATGTTTCCTTTATGCATGTTTTATGTGATATGATTATGTTATTGTTCTTGGGAATTATTATGAAGACAGGTGGTTCCGTGATAAACTAAGGGCGGGTGAGCCCGTTATAGCTCTCCAATGCATTGGGTAACGCGAAGGAGTGAAACGTTAAGGTTACTCCGAAGAGATTTTAGGGAATATACTGTGATGGGTATTCCAAACGTAACCAAGAGGGTTACTCCCTACGTAAGAATGTTATGAATGCCTCAAGTTACCTTTATGTCTTATGATTTATATGATTTATTCATGATTTTATGAGGTATGTTAAAGTGCCTATGTTTTATGGGTAAAGTATGATTTCATTCTTATGTATATATGAACTCATGTTTCCTTCCCATGTTTTTTTATAACCCATACTGAGTTTTTATGCTCATCCCAAGTTTTTGAAATGTTTTTCACAGGTCAAGGGAAAGGTACATGATAAGATGATAGAGTCAATGATGTGTCAAAAAATAATCCATGTTTTATTTTAAATGTGTTTCCATTGATGGGAATGAAGAATACTATCTTTATGTAACCACTTTGTTTATATGTGGAATGTAATGCAAGTTTTATGATCTAATTCTCTAAAACTCTAAACCCGAAAAGATCCTCAATGTGTAGTCTTGTAATAACTCAAGATTAAGTAAGGTTTAAGGCTGGGGCCTTATAGTTGGTATCAAAGGTCGGTTTAGATAACTTTAGGAGTTAGAATTATATTAAATGATTATCCAATTTTTTTTTTGAAATGATATAGCATTTAAAATTACCATGTTGCTTCATCTAAGACATGTTTGTTCAGAATGGTTTTCCGTAGAGGAAAAAGGGAAGCAGTGCTAGGAAGGCATACAGAAGGAAATAACCTTCCGAATCAGCATCCAGAAATGGTCGGAATTGGAACTGAACAGTTTTTTGCAGTAATGGCGCAATTGACTCAAGCGATAAATGGCGGTGGTATCCATGCACGAGATCAGCCAGATCAACCGCAGAGGAACATGTCAGTGGTGGAACATTTCATGAGGCAACATCCACCATCATTCAGAGGATCATCTGACCCTGTGCTAGCTGAAGGGTGGATTAAAGCACTGGAAAATATTTTTGATGTCATGGGGTGTTCAGACAATCAAAAGGTTAGTCTTGCTATTTACCGTTTGGAGGGTGAAGCAGATCAGTGGTGGTCTATGGTTAAAAATATCAGGGACGCCGATGAGATTGATGCTCTTGACTGGGATGAATTCAAAGGTATGTTTCTTGAGAAGTATTTTCCTATGTCTGTTCGACTTAGGATGGAAAATCAATTCTTGTAATTGAGGCAAGAGGAAGACTCAGTGGCTGCCTATGAAGAAAGGTTCACTCGATTGGCAAGGTATGCTCCAAATTTTATCCGGGACCTTGATAGTAAAATCAATCGTTTTTACTCAGGATTAAAGCCAAAGTATCGAAGGGCATTAGCTTCTCGTGAGTTTAAAAGTTATGAAAAGCTTTTTCGATGTGCTGAGAAGGTGGAAATGGAGTTTGCCGATGACCAAGTTTTCTATAACAACCAGCAGAAGAAGAGACCGAGGTGGCAGGAGAAAGGTAAGAATTCTTCAAAAAAGTCTGATGGTAAGAGAACTAAGTATCCAGTTTGTGATAAATGTGGCAAAAGGCATGTTGGGGAATGTCTTCTGAATTCTGGGAAGTGCTACCGATGTGGTAAGATGGGACATAAGGCTCATGATTGCACTGAAAAGGATCAAGGTGAAGGTAAGAACAAATTTGATTTACAGTTAGTGAAATTTTATAAGTGCAATGAGATGGGTCACTATGCAAACGAGTGTCCGACAATGAGCTTGAGTGATGGGAAGCAGTTAGACTACAAGCAGAAAGGGGTGGTGAAATCCTTTGCAACAACTTCAGCCGATGTCGGGCCATCAAATGAAGTTGTATCAGGTACTTTGTTTGTTTTTTCAGACTTTTCCAGTGTGTTTTTTGATTTGGGGTCTACAGATTCTTTCATCTATGAAACCTTTTCTAGTAAAATGGGAATACCATCTCAAGAAATGACTCCTGTACTTTTGGTAAAAACACCTGGGGGAAATGTCCATGCAAAAATAATTTATAAGAATCTTCCTATCCTTATCTGTGGAAAGAACCTACTTGCAAACCATATTGTTCTACCTCTAGTAGAGTTTGATGTTATCCTGGGTATGGATTGGCACTCTATTTACTATGCTAAGATTGACTGTAGAGCTAAAGAAGTTTCTTTTCAGAAAGACATTCAGTTTGTTTATAGGAATGAAGCCTTACTTTTGATAACATATCAAGAGGCCGAGAAACTTGTAAAATATGGAAATGAATGTTTCCTTGCACACGTCGTTGAAAATAAAGGAACTGTTCAGATTAATGATGTGCCAGTGGTAAATGATTATCCTGATGTTTTTCCTGATGAGTTTCCTGGAATAATACCAGATCGGGAAGTTGAGTTTACTGTTGACTTATTTCCTGATGCTAAGCCAATTTCAAAACCCCCTTATCGAATGGAACAAATTGAACTTTTAGAGTTGAAGGAGCAATTGCAAGATTTATTAGAGAAAGGTTTCATTAGACCTAGCACATCACCATGGGGTGCTCCTATTTTATTTGTTAAAAAGAAAGATGGTTCTATGAGACTTTGCATTGATTATAGAGCCTTGAATAATATCACTGTTAAGAACAAATATCCTTTGCCTCATATTGATGATTTGTTTGATCAGCTCCAGGGAGATCAGTTTTTTCAAAGATTGACTTGAGATCGGGGTACCATCAGCTGAAGGTAAAGGAGGCATATATTCCGAAGACCGCGTTCCGTACGAGATATAGCCATTATGAATTTGTAGTAATGCCTTTTGGGCTAACCAATGCACCTGCTGTATTCATGGACTTAATGAATAGAATTTTCCATGAGTTCTTGGATAAGTTTGTGGTGGTTTTCATTGATGATATTTTGGTGTTTTCTAAAAGTAAAGAGGAGCATGAAAAACATTTAAGGGTTATCTTGCAAACCTTAAAAGAAAAGAAACTGTATGGGAAATTCATCAAGTGTGAGTTTTTGTTGCAACAAATTTCTTTCCTTGGTCACATTGTTTCTAAAGATGGAATAACTGTTGATCCTGCAAAAACAAAAGTTGTGGAAGAATGGCCAAGACCCACAAATGTAACCGAGATTCGTAGCTTCCTTGGTTTGGCGGGCTATTACCGAAGGTTTGTTAGAAATTTTTCACGGTTATCTAGTCAAATGACTAATCTAACTCGGAAGGGTGTTAAGTTTATCTGGAAAAAAGAATGTGATGATTGTTTTCAGGAATTGAAAAGAAGATTGGTGAATGCTCCAGTTTTGGCACTACCATCTAGGAATGGTGAGTTTTTTATATACAGTGATGCTTCATTGAAAGGACATGGTTGCGTCCTAATGCAGAATGATCAGGTAATTTCGTATGCTTCACGAAAGTTGAAAACTCATGAGGTAAATTACACTACACATGATTTGGAATTAGCTTCTGTTGTTTTTGCTTTAAAAATTTGGAGGCATCATTTGTATGGAGTAAAGTGTGAAATATATACCGATCACAAAAGTTTAATGTATATATTCACTCAAAAAGAGTTAAACATGAGACAAAGGAGATGGCTAGAATTAATCAAGGATTATGATTGTACAATTCATTACCATCCGGGAAAATCAAATAAAGTGGCTGATGCTTTGAGTCGAAAAAGTAATTCTTCATTAACAATGTTGCGTTTGGAACATGATCCTTTGGTTAAGGATTTGATGAAATTTGGCATAGAAGTTGTTGGTGCAGTAAGTCCTTCTGTTTTGTTTCAGGTATCAGTGAGATCTTCTCTATCAGATAGAATAAAGCAAGCACAGAAGCAAGACAGTGAGTTGCAGAAAAAGGTAGAGTTGTTCAGAAAGGTATGTTGCCTGAATTCAACATTGATAATGATTGCGTTTTGAGATTTGGGAAGAGATTGTGTGTGACTTGTGATTCACAGTTGAAGAGATATTTGTTATGTGAAGCTCATAGTTCTCCGTTTTTAGTTCATCCGGGCAGTACTAAGATGTATAGAGATCTGCAGGAGTATTACTGGTGGGATGGAATGAAAAGAGATATTGCTGATTTTACTGTGAAGTGTTTGACTTGTCAGCAGGTTAATGCAGAGCGGCAGTTACCGAAAGGGTTGCTTCAGCCTTTACCAGTGCCAGAGTGGAAATGGGAGAATATATCCATGGACTTTGTTGTTGGATTACCGAAGACATCTCGAGGTAATAATGCAATCTGGGTTATTGTTGACCGCTTGACCAAATTTTCTCATTTCCTTGCTATACGAGACACTTTCTCTCTTGATCAACATTCCCGTTTGTATCTTAATGATATAGTCAGGTTACATGGAGTTCCTCTCTCCATTGTATCGGATCGGGATCCCAGGTTTACTTCTAACTTTTGGAAAGGCCTTCAAAAGTCGTTGGGTACTGAATTAAATTTTAGTACAGATTTCCATCCTCAATCAGATGGGCAGTCAGAACGAACAATTCAGACATTGGAGGATATGCTACGAGCTTGTTCTATGGACTATCAGGGAAGTTGGGACCAACATCTTTCTTTGGTTGAGTTTTCATATAATAACAGTTTTCATTCCAGTATACAGATGGAACCATTTCATGCATTATATGGGAAGCGGTGTCAAACTCCCGCTTTCTGGGATGAAGTGGGTGAAAGGAAGTTGATGGGACCAGAATTGGTAGAAGAGATGGCATAAAAAGTTCAGCTGATTCAGAAACACATGAGAACAGCTTAGAGCAGGCAGAAGAGTTATGCGGATAACCAGAGGAAGGATCTATCTTTCGAGGTAGGTGATCATGTTTTTCTAAAGATTTCTCCTTGGAAAAGAGTGATGAGATTTGGTAAGAATGAAAAGTTGAGTCCAAGGTTTGTTGGACAATACGAAATTCTGGAGAGAGTTGGATCAGTTGCTTACCGAGTGGCTTTACCTCCAAGTTTATCTCAGGTACACAATGTTTTTCACGTTTCGATGTTGAGAAAGTATATGCCAGATCCATCTCATGTTTTGAGTCCAAAGGTAGTTCAGCTGGAAGAGAACCTATCTTATGAGGAACAACCGGTCCAGATTCTTGACCACAGGGAGCAAGTGTTACGGAATAAGGTGATTCACCAGGTAAAGGTTTTGTGGAAAAACCACATGATTGAAGAGGCAACATAGGAATCTGAAAATGCAATGAGGGATAAGTACCCCCATTTATTCGATAAGTAAATAAATTGCGGGGACGCAATTTTCTAAAGGGGGGAAGGATGTAACATCCCAAGTAAGTAATGAATAATAGATATTTTTATCTATGTCTATTAATGATTAAGATAGTGTTATAGAGGCTTAAAATGAAAATAAATACAATCTTATGCATGGAATACACTAATATTCTTAAAAGATTGTTTTAGTGCCTTTTGATGGCAAACCATTTTTGAATCTATATTTTGACAATTTTATAAACTATGTTTGCCAAAATAAACTTATTCTTTATGATTGGGACATCAAAATTTACTTTGTGTGAATTTTTGGTATTTATCTGACAATGTTCATTTTTTAATGAATAGTGAAAAATACTGCATTTTACATCAAAACTGCTTTTTAATCTAATTTATTTATATGATTAGATTATATTTTTAATTTGTATTAATGTGTAATATGAATATATTTTTACCATTTAATCCAATGGTGGTCATTGGAACCAATTTCACTTTGAAATTGGACTTAAACTAGTATCAATCTTTTGATACTTATTGTTTTGTAAAAACACGCTATTTGCTCTGGCAGCGCGAATTAATTATTAAATTAATTAATGTGACATATATGATTTGAATTTTGTAAAATAGACTTCATTTTTGAATTCGGAATATTAAATATAGCTTAGGGTGAATTTTTGGTAATTTTCTGAAAAACTTCAATTTTTGATGAATAGTGAAACCACTAAGTGGTAATCAAGCAAACTGATTTTTCAGTTAAATGAAAGTTTATCACTAATCTGTATTGAATTTTGAAAATCCGACATACATGGTTGTCATTAAGAAGTAAAATGTGGTTCAATGAGATTAAAATAATTTTTTTTGGTGAATAGTAACTTATTAAGTTTTTAATCGCGATTAGTGGTAATTAGTGTAGTTTAAGGTATAAATAATGCTTTAATAATATGAAATGACATAGACACATGTCCCAACCTTATTGGTTGTGTCATGGCCGACCAAGACAAGCCATGGGTCAACTTGGGGACCTCATGGAGACATTTTGGTTTGGAAATGACATAAATAACTTTTTATTAAATGATAAAGTAAAAATGACACAAACAAGAGATGTTTTACTAAAACAATTTTTACATGGGGTAATAAAGATCTGATTTTTGATTATAAATAGTCATTGGAAATCTAAAAAGATTTACTACATCAGAGTATTTTTTTTATGATTTTTAGACATTAAATAATTTAATTATTTATGACATAATAATGATGCAGCGATGACATCATTATTTGACGATTTAAATAAAATGGAAAGATAATGTAACATCTATGAACTACACATGTCCAAAACTTATTGGATGAGTGGATTTCGAAGCCTTATCACCTTATCCACGAATTATATCAATGTGGTACCTTTTGAAACCGAAACACATTTTCAAATAAAGTAATATTTCATTACTTTCCAAAAGTGCCTCTCCTCTCCTCCTATAAAAGGCCCCCACCTCTACCTCATTTCACACACTACTCAAGCCTTTGGCTCGGCCAAACCCTGCCCATTTACTCTCTCCACATCCCTCGCCTCATCTTATATGATTCCCTTTGGGCAGAATCCTTTCAAAGGATGCCTTTAGGCTCAAATCAAAAGGAGATACACTTTTTAAGGTAATTCATTCTCTCATGTTCATTTGTTTTATTTTGCTTCTCCAACCCCCTAAACTCTTTTTATTTAATTCATTTGTAACAAAACCAGTATCTTAAATATACTAGGATTCTGTTATAAGATTTATTTGAGCTACACTCTCACACAACTGCATCAAATGGTTAAAGAACATACGTTTTCCGTGGATGGCGAAATTCTGCCTCCCGAAACGATGATTGTTCAATACTCATTTAACACCTTCAAAGGTGGACATTATGATGTCACTATTTTTATATATGATATATAATATGTTTATGTTTTCCTTAAGCTTCTGTTTTTTTCATTTTGGGCATACCTTTATGGTTTCCATTATGGGTAAACACGATATATTCATTTTAGGAAGTGCGGACTACCGCCCCCTCAATGTGAATTGATTCGTTAAATACCATATGTGGGACATATAAAGGATGGAACTATGATATTATATATGATATTATACTGGAATTATAGTATACCTTCATATAATTATGATTCCATTCTATAAAATACGAAATAGAAATGAAAGTAGCGTTCATGCGTACGTACGGCTTACCGTCTCCATGAACGGTGCATTTCATTTCTTACCTCTAAATGTGATGTAATATTATAAATACATGTATATGATGAATATATATGATATATATGTTATCCAAATCATTAATATCATTCTGGATATAACGAACCTATGACCAAATTAACAACATATAGGTGTAAGAAGTCTATTTTTGACTTAAGAACCAAATACCGACAAAATGAACATTATTAACATAAATGATTACATGATGTTCATAACATGGTATAAAAGGAATAATGAACTTGAAAAATATTCTTAAGCAAGTAAAGATTAACTCAAGTTTATTATTCAGGAGATTAAATAACGGTCGGGTCAAGTCGGAGACGAGGTATGGGACTTCGTCTCAATCTCCTTTCATTGAGGCATATTTTATTTTATACACAACTTTCTTTTATACGGTGTATAAACCCCTTTGACTTTTATGTTTATTCAAAAGGAATATTTTTTATACGAAGCGTTTACTAAACGACAAAAGGGAATTTTTTTGTCGTACGTATGCGGCGACAACGACTTCTCCGCCGTCGTGACCGTTATTTGAGTTTCGGCTTCCTCTACAAGCCATACCTTTTTTTAAAACGAAAAATAAATACCATGTTTTACTTTGGTATTGAAAATGGCTTTCATAATGTTTTTATTATATCAATGTGTTTTATTGATATCTCGTGATTGAAATGTGGAAATTTTATGTTTCCTTTATGCATGTTTTATGTGATATGATTATGTTATGGTTCTTGGGCATTATTATGAAGACGGGTGGTTCCGTGATAAACTAAGGGCGGGTGAGCCCGTTATAGCTCTCCAATGCATTGGGTAACGCGAAGGAGTAAAACGTTAAGGTTTCTCTGAAGAGATTTTAAGGAATATACTGTGATGGGTATTCCAAATGTAACCAAGAGGGTTACTCCCTACGTAAGAATGTTATGAATGCCTCACGTTACCTTCATGTCTTATGATTTCTATGATTTATTCATGATTTTATGAGGTATGTTAAAGTGCCTATGTTTTATGGGTAAAGTATGATTTCATTCTTATGTATATATGAACTCATGTTTCCTTTCCATGTTTTTTTTAGAACCCATACTGAGTTTTTATGCTCATCCCAAGTTTTTGAAATGTTTTTCACAGGTCAAGGGAAAGGTACATGATAAGATGATAGAGTCAAGGATGTGTCAAGAAATAATCCATGTTTTATTTTAAATGTGTTTCCATTGATGGGAATGAAGAATCCTATCTTTATGTAACCACTTTGTTTATATGTGGAATGTAATGCAAGTTTTATGATCTAATTCTCTAAAACTCTAAACCCGAAAAGATCCTCAATGTGTATTCTTGTAATAACTCAAGATTAAGTAAGGTTTAAGACTGGGGCCTTATAAACATACTCCTCTTCATCATCTAAAACTTCACCTTATCTAACTTCTGCAATAATATCACCCTCACGTTATTCATCAAAAGAATTCTCTACTACTTCATCTGGAACTAAGCTATTATCAACCAAATTTATTTTAAAATAAGGGTTTTCATCATTGTAGAACTCCTTAAAATTATTTTCACGTTCAACAAACCACATTTTCATCCTAGAATTATAATTCAATACCATCCTCTTATAAGTGACTTAGATAATAAAATACCACAATACTTTATTACTTTTTACACTGCTTTGGAAATAATACCAACATATTTTAGAAGATAAGATATCTCTTTAATGAAATTATGTGAATCGTAACAAGAGGAAACCTTTCACAATTCCACCCTGTTCGAAAATAAATATCTACAATGATTAATTTCTTATATAATTTTTAAAATAATCAAACAGTATTTCTCCACTAACCATAATTTTAAGATCCCTCATCATGGGACACAACATATATTTGATAAACATGGAATGAAAATCAAATTATCTATCTTACTACACTATAATGGGTCAATTAATTTTTTAATTCCCAGAAATCATTATAATATCTTACTAAATAATAAATAAATCATGATAAATTGGAGAATAACCATTACAATCCTTAAATATACCTTTATTAGAAACATTTATATACTTATCCCAGTTCATTGAATAAAAATAATCATCTTTCCCATGCAACATTATTCTCATAAAATACATGAAATATTCAAACTAATACATGGAACCCAAATAAAAAACATTAATCAATATAGGGTAGAATAATATATAAGTACATTTAAACCATCATTCCCATATTTGGTCTTGAATCACATTCATATATTATAATTACTTTTAGACATCCATGAAACATCAATTTACTTATTTTATAATACAACATGATACACAAGATATGTATATATAATTTTTTTAATGTCGACTCAACTCTCCACTAGAATTATTTGTTGGAAATGACACATTAGTAATACAATAGGACAGTTCACTCACACAATTATTACACAAATTCAATTTTTGTAGGTTATATGTTATGTGTCATGGGTCACGGGTGAAAGGGAACAGGTTTCAAAATTGAACATGAGAGATAATTCCTAATTTGTACTATTATATAAGAAATATTATCATTTAGGGACTCTTAAATTGAATTTATATAAAATAAATACCAAATAAATCTTTTGTAATATAAAATTTAATAAAAAAGATATAGTATCCTATAAAATAGTATCACCTAAATGGTAGATCGTATTGTTCTATGATAATGGTAAACCACCATGGTAGCACATCCATGGTAGCATAATCCCATTATCCCCACCATTTTTGTAAGGACTTATAATAGAAATGACTCATAGTAGCATAGGTAACCATAGACCAGTAATATAAAAAAGGGTTTGACTTAACTCTAGCAAAAAAAATGTAAACTCATGAACAAAATATTATGATTAGTTTATCATTCCATATTCATGTTTGATATAGAACATCCTCTTTAATTCATTATCTTTGTGATTATGTGATAATTCTACCAATTAATTCAATTATCATATCACATTTTCTGAAAATGGACTATCAAAAAGTGATGTATTATATCAATATTTTTTGAATTTGTTTAACACACAAGATTAATGGAAATTTTATTTTCAGTTCTTTTAACATATTTTATATGGAAATATCAATACTGATAACCATAGTCTAGTATTGTGTGTTTAATACGGATTATCTATAAACAAAAACTACTTGTATCTATGTACTTAGATTCAAATGTTGATAATATTACATAATACACTTTTTTCCACTCTATGAAACTAGAGTGATTCCCAAAATGTAACATGTTATAGAAGTACATTTCTATATAACATAAAACCACCTAAATATTCATCTATATAACTAACTAAATAAAATATACATCATCTACATGAAAATAAATGTTATTTTTATTTTGGAGGAAATTTAAAATTCATATCACCTAATGTAAATGTGAATCTTTTGGATTAGATAGAAATCATGCCCACAAACACATAATAAAAAATATTTTGAATCATATACATTATTCTTAAAAAATTTCATCCATACATCTCAATGTGGTTTGATTAAATCTTTTCCTGGATTCATCAACATCTAGTTTATATTTTATACTCATGGTAGTATCACTACATTATATAAAATTTATAAAACAATTATATCAAAAAAAGAATTATTGTACCTGATTTTATTTAAAATAACTCCTTCATTATTTGGAAAATCTAAAATATAATGTATAGATTTATTTAACCCCGTAAATGATTTTCAAAATTAATTTTTGATCATTTTTGAAAATATATTACATATATAAATTCTTGAATATCCAGGGATAAGATTATCAACATATATTTTTTCTTCTAAAACAACTTTTAAAATTATTTATTAAATAATGTATTGTATGAAATTCCATTATTAAAAAGATTAAATAGAAAAACTGCTTGGATCCAATAATAATATGGTTTAAGAGATCGTTTTAAATTATATAATGCTTTTTAAAATTTAATATCATCAATTGGAATGTGAGGGTTATGAAATCCATGGGAGTGTTAAAAAATTCCTCAATTATATTACTGGTTATGAATGCACTATTGATATACATTTGACAGAATTCTAATTTCAAAATTACTATATAGGGAAGTGCCATTATATTAACATGAATTATATGTATTGGTGAAATGGTTTCCTCATAGTCAATACCTTTATGATGACTAAATCCTTGTGTAAACAATCTTCCGTTATTTCTAATTATATTTCCTAAATACTTTACATTATTTTTAAATACCCATTTTTTTCAATCATTAGGTAGTCCTTGGGACATCAAAATAGTTTCTAGACATTTCTTCTTTATGAATAATTTAACTATTCTTGTATTCCCATTTCCCAGTAATCATCATTTATTTCATTTATGATGTTTATAGGTTCATGATATGATACAATATTATGATGTTCATCCAAATTTGTAAATGAAGCTTGTGTATAGATTCCTTTATGAGTTTCATCAATAACCCTATCTAAGGTGTTGTATCTATGAGAAAAAAAATATTCCGGGACTGAAGTATTTAACACATAATTCTATTCTGTAAGATCAAATTCAAAATGATCCTCAGAACCAGGGGATTATTCTATTGATGTTTTGATATTCATGATCAAGTATTTTGGTCTCAAATCTAAATCCAATACTATTTTATAATTATTATAAATTCTTGGGTAAATTAAAAAAAGATCCAATTTTGTGATCTATAAATAATAATTTGGTGTATCTAAAAAACAACTACTTGGAAATAGTCATAGTGATTTCCATTTATGATGGAATATAAATAGTGTCCCAACTAGTACATTTGAACCAGCTCTAGGGGTTATGAAGTGGACATATATTTCAATTTTTTGAAAAATATTTTATGATGGTTACCTTTTCGACACATGTTACAAACATTGCCTTTTTGGAATAATAGTTTAAGGATATCCTTGACAAACCCTTTCGTAGTTATATTTCAATGTGATTATTCGTTTAAGTGGTCATGTCTCATATACCAAATCCCGGATTCGTTTTAAAAGGTCCAAGAATGATAAAAACATTGATAAGATAATGAATTCAATTTCAATTCATAAATATTATCATTTCACAAATATAAATAAACTAAAACAAATCTAAAATCCTGATTTTATCAAGAATTACTCACAAACATAACATGATATCCATTTCGACATGTCTGTGAGATTCCTAGAATATTATTTTCCATTCCTTCTACAAAAATAAAAATTGAATAAAATTTTTTGCAGTTACCAATTTGAATAATTATAATTATTTTTCCTTTGCTGTTTTTACAAATTTTTATATATCCAACATCAAATATGATAAGGTTCTAAAATACTTAGTAGTCATTAGACATTTATATAACTAAGACTATATAAATAACATAATTTATTACTAGTACACGTCAATCTAGATTCCTTCAAAAATATTTAATCAAAAAGTGATTTTTAAACCCATACTTCCTTCGGTCTAGAAATTTTAGTGATAAAAGCCTTAAAAATTCAATATTGTTTGAATGTTTATAGATTAAAAATCATTACTATTTCATAAATAAAAACACTATTTGAAAAGTAAGAGGAACCAATATTTACATAAATATAAGAAATAGAACTAGGAACAATTTCTTCTCTAAAATAAATTCCTCAGTCATTTTTTGTAGAAACTTCCTATTGTATATTTAATATTTTTTTATGATTATGAATCTGAGGTTGATTTTTTCTACCACTCATTAATATTTTCATAATATTTCTTCTATTTCACATTAAATATTATATTCCCATTTTCTTCTTTTAATAATTGATCATTCTTATCCATATCTAAAAAAATTTATGTTATATTAAATAAAATTATTATTCATGAAATGTATGTACATACCATTTAAATCATTAAATATTTCTAAAAAATATAATAATATTACAATAATACATAATGGATAAATTTTATTTAATATTTCAATTTTCAAAAAAAAATTTAAATGGTTAATGAGATTCTAGAACTTTTTTTTGATACGTAGTTTTTGTTTTCCAATATTTTTTGGACGTGCCATTTTTATCATATCTTCACGAATCGGAATAACATGAGTTGAATTTTAAGGTGGTACAGGTGGTTTCCATAGAATTATTATATTCCATAAATTTCATCCAAAAAAATTTCTTATATTTTATCATGGTATTTTATTATTTAATTGATTATTTTCACTAATAATTAATGCATGTAGTCTCATTATTGGAATAGCCCCTTTTCTACCCTTTTCTTTATTTTTATTAAATATCCCACATACCTCGATAAATTTATTTATTTATTTATTTATTCTTCCTATAAAAATATCTTACTCATTTTGTGAAATGGTATATTTACCGATTACATTATGAGGGTGATTCATGATTACATGATCTATTATCATTTACCATATCATTCGATACTAAATCTGAATTCATAATGGATATTGACATCCTCTTCGGTTCATCATCATCTTCCTTTTTTTCTTTTAATAAATACACATAAAAATTAACCTTCAGAATAATGTATTTCACTTGTTTTTTAATAAATGTATAGGATTATATTATCGAAATTAATTCCATCTCCATTTATATGTTTGAAATCTTATAATTTTATCACTTGATATTTGTTATCAATTACCATTCAATGGTAATCCATAGTGTGGACTGTTATACTAAACTTGAGATACATATTAGAGATGAATTCATCAATTTTTATTTATAATATATATTATTTAATATTAAATTTACTTAAATGCATTTGCTGGACCTTTGAGGTTCCCTCAATATATATGGGAATAGTTTCCCAAATTTCAAAAGAAGTGGAATAGAAAGATATTCAGTTAAATACTTCATCCCCTGAATTATAATATAATAAGTTCATTTATACAAATTTCAAATCATATAAATCTTTTGTAAAATCATGCCACTAATGCATAGAAGTTTAGGGGTTTTCATATTTTTCCCTAGTTGTAGTACAAATATCAAAGCATATTGTCTCAATATAAATTTAAATCATAATCTTACATTAAGAACAGTTGGTCCCATTAAATAAGGATATTGATTTGTGACCAATCCATATTTATTGAAACTATCAATAAAGTCAGAAATTTTTATTTAAGAGGAATTTAATATACTTCGGTAAAAATGACCACATTGAAATGTTTTTTTGAAAAGGGACCTGATATAAAATTTTGGTCTCTATAGACTACTCAACAGGTGTATGAATTGAGTTTTAAATTAAAATTTCTATTTGAAATGATATATAACATAATCCCAAAATCAATAATGTACTCTTAGTTAACTAAAATTATAGAGTGATATAATTTTAAAATTCCAATGGTTACATAGATGTGTGTTAAAAAATCAGTTAAAATAAATTTTAGTACAATTTTTACTTATAAAATAATTTAATATGAAACAAACAGTATATATATAATATAGATTAAAATTAACTTTCCTTGAATTTTTATGTTACTATTTTCAAAATATTAATTGGTTTTATTTTAAAACAAATTATAAAAAATAGATAACAAGTTAATGGAATATAAACAGTCGGTTCAATCATAAGACAAGAACTAATCTCCTCCACATAGAAATCACAAACATGTATATAGATAATTATTATTAAATAAAATAGTCATAAACTGATTTTGGGTTTTATAAATAGTTATAATAAGATAGTTCAGGATTATATAAAATAAAAAATAATATTTACTTATGGGATATGATGATTTTTGGTCATAAATGACCTCTTCCATAGTTATACATGGAATTGAAAATAAAAATGATGGAATGTGACTGTCACACAATCTCCAATTTAGTATTTGAGATAATATTCATGAATAAAAATGATAAAAAATAACCCAAAAATTATTATAAACCAAAAAGAGAAAAGACTAATAAATATGTGTACTTGATATACCTTAGTCTGATCATCTATGATTACTTCGTAGTCCTTGAATGTTTATTTAAATGTGATTTTCTATTCTCTCAAAGAATATATATGAAAACATATTGTCATTGGAGTCCCAAAAACTTCCTCTCTCTAATTCGGTGGATTAGTTAGTGTTTTAACACAATAATATATTATTATAAATTATAAAATATAAACATCCACTCTTATTTTTACATGAGGGGTTTTTATGAATATAGATCATTATATATCGTAAACATATAATTTATTGATAATATTAGAATAATAAGAATTATTTTATTGAGATATTGGTTAATAAAATATGACAGGTACTTTAATATTTAGTGTAATTGTATAAGAATAAACATTCAAAAATTTGTTTGCCTCTAACTAGTGTTTAATTCTATAATCTAGTTATTGGACGAATTAATAGTGAAATTAATTATAAATTGTTATAGTGGAAAATTATTGGCAATAGATATTCTAGTTGATGAGTAACTCGACTTTAGTTTTACCTATCTATAAAATTATATGGTAGTTGATGTTTTGATGGTGTATTCTGATACTATAGATAGTAGTGTATTTTGATGATAACACCCATTGTCACTACCACTGTTAAATTATATAACACTCAAAAAAATATAATCTATCATTAGATACACTAGTATTAGAATCTTAAGGATGTATATGTTCAATAAGTGGTGGTTGCTGCATTTTGGGATGAAAAATCAAGTGGTAGATATATGTGGTTGCAAATTTCAACTAATGGTAGTTATTTGAAATGAATGTTTCATATGTTCATAGTGGTTTATAACTTATAGTAGCTAGAACAAATATTTTAATATAGCCATGATAGATCAAGAATTACCAGCATATATTATTTTTGACCAGAAATATTTGGCAATAATAAGATATAAAACTCATTACAAACATAATAAACATGCTTTTAAGAAATTAAAATAAGGTTGTTTTAGACTAATCAAATACATGTCGTTTAGACAACTATGCATAGACCCTAGTATTTGGAATTTTTAATACTCAAATTACTATAGAAATTTTCCCCAACTATATTTACTAATTTTGAAAAACCTAATTGACATGATCTACATTACAAAAAACCTTAAAAATTCAAGAAACTCCACATGAGAAGAGAGTTAATAATTCATTATTAAAATATACATTGTAAGAGTATAAATCATGTTTTGGGTGTGATAACACTCTCCATCATAATTATTTAAACTCCTAAAAATATGGAATCGAGTTCTCTATGCACAACCAATTTCAGACAATAATGATACCCAACTAACCAAAACAATGGAATCCAAGAAGACCCATCTAATTAGATTATGATTCATCAAATGTTGACATTTGAAAAACATGGTATATCCTACTATCAAATTATTTAATCAAAATAGAGGGACTTAATCTTTTAAAAAAATCTCAAAACACAAATCACCCTAACTCCATACATAGTCAATACTGAAAAAACACATTGTGGGTGTTCTAGGATAATTAATATAATCCATAAAATTTCCATGATTAGAATTAAATAACATACACTATGAAAATTCATTCCATGTTGGAAAAAACAATTACCCTAACCACTTAAATCTATATCATAAAAAAATAAGGTTAATGATACATAAAGATGTCGCTCACTTTGTAATCCTTTAATAATTGTCTCCCCACCATATTTGGAATATCATAAAACACTAATATTCCGTGTTAGAATAACCCATTGTTTCTATGTTAATCCCAATACTATATGGAACATGGTTTGTTTTAACAAACACCATCATATCATGATATTTAAATTATAATTTACGAAAGGAAATTTACATACAAAATATATTTCATATAAAAACACAAGTATAATTTTATATAAAAATTACCCCCTTAAAAAAATAATTACAACACATAGATATAAATATCCAAATAAAAGATTATGGAAAAAATAATAGGTACTTATAAAGGATATTGCACAAACATTATCTCATGGATTAGTAGGCCATAACTAATGATGCATTAATGACATAGATATTGTTCCACCTCCTATACAAGATAATTATATATATGATCTGTTTAAATATTCCATGTTTCCCGAGGAACAACACATCCTTGTATCTTCTAAACAAGATGGTTTATTATGCTTTGTCATCTCACACTAGTGAGACACCCATGGATTTCTTATAGAAGAGTCCAGTAAGGAAAATAAAATGAACTATTGATACTAATTCCCAAATTATCCAATGTAATTCACTCTCTTTAACATTACATGAACTCTTTATCTTCTCCTACTAATTGGATTATCATTGATTTCCTCAGTAATTCCTACCAATATGGATTTGATTCTCATTGAATCATTCACTACATCTTTTTAGCTGTTGAGGTCCAGAGGAAACACCACTAGTGAAATATATTTTATAAATCATTTTTAGAATTATTTGTCCTTCAAAGACTCACCCACAAGTAGTTACGTATAGTATAATACTTACACAATGGTAAAATTATAATATTACAACCATGATATTTCTCCTTGCTATAGGATGTATAATGCGATATCCCTTTGTACGTTCCATGAATCCCAGAAACAAATATGGAATGAAAAATAAGGTTATGCTTCCCCATGAAATTTTTGGTCAGCGTATATTGAAACATATGGGAGAAATTCCTTCTATAAATTTATGTTCTATTAAAAATAATAAATCTAGAATAAAAATATATTGAAATTTAAAATTGAAATTGTGATAGAATCAAGGAGCTGATATTCAATAAAATGCATACATATTGATAAAGGGATAAATTAAACTATGGAATAACATTTAAAATTTGTGAAATTATTCATATATAGATTAAATGAAGAAATTGAAAAAATATTGGAGATATAGAATATAATTTCATAAAGTGCACAACAATAGCTTTGTGTGATCACTTAAGCCTCCACACCTCCACTTAAGAGGTCCATATTCTAAATCCATTTATCTTGATGATGAAAATGAAAAATGCCCAACATAATTGTAGTTTGTGAAAAACCACATGATCTTCCCCAATATACACAGAACAATTACCATACTATTATCATAGTGAGAACCCACTGATGAAGAAGATGACTATAATGTTCTTTTCATGGTAGATACCCATTATAAATAATCTCCCTATTTTCATGTAAATGTTGATACAATTGAGGAAAATATATTGAGATAACAATATAAATATATTTTGGGATTTAGAAAATATAATATATATTTGATAATATATTTAGAATTCATAGTGATTAAATATGAATTCAATCGTATGGAATATTTTGTAATTGGTGTATTAGTGAGAGATGCAAAGAACCTCGTTTTCTAGGATCCGAGAAGTTCCATAATATTTAAGAATAACTTGGGGTATTGATGATAAAAAAGTCCACAATAATTTATTTTGTAAAAGAAATTAATTATCCCTCAGACATGTAGAACCAACACCATTGGATAACCTATATACTTCACCAGGTAGCTGGTGGACAACATAGGAATAAATGCTACTGAAAAAATCTCACTTTCTCTAAATGAATTCTATGAGTGCACTAGGAATGTTTAATGCACTTAAGGTATGATAAAATATAGATCCAAAACATTAAAATTACATTGAATGATATTTATGATGCTATTTATTTCGATCATTTGTTTTCAAAAGAAACATTGATCCTCACCCAAATGAAATCATTAGAATCATATTTGAGTGTTTGTGATCATTAAAAACCCTAATGTGGATTGTTAAAATAATCCTACCCTATATAGAAAAAAAAATCATATAAAAATATTAATAAAATAAAAAACAAGAGTAAAATAAGATATTCAATGATCTCAAGGAGTAAAATCATTGACAATGTAATTAAAAAGATAGTTACATTTAACAAATAATTTCAATAAATACACCCTTATAAAATTATAAATCACTAATATAAATTCCAATACATTTCTCAAATTAGAATTCAAAACATTTTCCATTTGAAAATTATATATACATTTTAATTATAAACATATCATATTGTGATGAAAGTTAATATTTTATATATTTCTCTCCCTCAGTTATTTAAAAAAAAATAGGTGACTAAGGAGAAAGATAAAAGTGTATTGATGAGAAACACAAATGATATTTTGAGAAACATAAAATGGGGATCATAAAAGAAAGATAAAGAGTGGAATATATTTTTAATATAATAAAACAATAGATTTATAAAATCAAGGATGAAAAAATATAAAGTTAAGAAAATAAAGAAAGAATTAAATATAAAAATAAGTTAAAAGAATAATAGAAAAATTATAAACTAAAAATGTTAAATACCCTTTCTACGAAACAAAATTATTCATGGATTGGTTTTAACTCCATTGATATATTTCTTATCCTAGAAAGGTTAATTTTTAGAAAAGAATGTAGAAGAAATAAACGTTCTTATTTATTTCATCAAATATTAATCAATAATTGTTTTAGAAAGACAAACTCATCATTAATATTTCATAAACTAAGATAAAAAAACGTTTTTTTTAAATAAATATTTATAAATTTTTTAAAAATATATTATATTAAAATATATAATTTTAATTTTTAATTGTATCAATTTTACAAAATATATTATTTATAGTTTTGAAAATAAGAGAATGTATTTTGAAAATAATTTTGAAAAATAAGAAATATCGTAATTAATATTTATGTTTTTTAAAGGAGATGTGTATCCCCAATAATTTATATCATAATTTAGATAAATGTATCATATTAATGATAAATTAGAATGATAAATAATAATTAAAATATTAAAAAACATTTTAATAATGTCACAACCTATCCTAGTGTGGCCTTTTCCTTGAATCCCCAAGACCTCCTTCAATAGGCCAGTGGCTAGCGACTAACACTAAGTATTAAAATCACTAATATGGGAGGTCATAGCCTATGTACCTATACATATGTACAAATATGTAATTATATATAGTGATGAAATTTAAAAACAACTGAAAACCCATGAATGAATACATCTAAATCACATTAACAGATTGTGAAATATTGTAAAGGAATGTAATGAGGGACACATTAATTTACACCAAAAGTGTATGAAAAAATCCAACATGTATTTATACAAAGGTTATTCTCTGAAGATATATTTTGATGTAACCTCAATCTGTCTAGTATCACTAAGATCCATTTGGTCTTGGTCTATCAATGACTCTATCAAAAGGTCGATCTTCTTTACAAGGCCTAACATGTACTGTAATAGCCCATGTAGTGTTGAGTTTAATATTCCCCAGTATGAGACCATCAAACCACTATGAATATAACTAAGTAAATGCAATTACCTATACATAGGAATATGTATTTAACCATTATTACAAGAATACCCAAATACACTCAACAATGATGTATTCTATAAATGTAATTCACAATCATAATATTAACCTACGGTCCCAGCTCGATTGTTCCCAAAACCAGTCATCTAAAAGAACAAAATCTTGAGTCTGATATCACTGATGACATCCACCCAAGTGGTAATTCTGATCAGGACACACCTTTAAAATTATTTACATAAGCTACAAAGAGATACAATACATAGATGAGGTTCAATACTAAGTCCATGGGGGTATACCAACAACTCATTTTGGATTGAACATCTAAGTAGAGGATTATCCCTAGTGATCTTTTGGTACTGATGATACTAAGAACTCCACCTAGGGAACATATTTGAATTGAGGACCTCACTCCAAGCCTCATAAAAGGATTCCAACAACTCAATCTTAGAATTAATACTGATGGGGACAATGAATTATTAGTTTGGGGAAATTTCCCATTAACCGAGAGAGAAAGGATAAGGGGAAAATACCAATACAAAAAATGTCCATGATATATAGTATTGTGGCTCTAAGCCATGTTTTAGAATGTAAAAAATGTGTTGTAGGGTAACATTCTATTTCCGTTGACCACGAGTCCAACCTATATAAATAAAATGTGTCTCATTCCAATATCCATATTATAGTGAATAACATTTTGGTTTCCCATGTACTATTTCCTTATACAGTTACATATATTAGCCAATGTAATTTTTTCAGGTTGTGTCAATTTAGGATTACATGGAATTCCAATTTTCATATACTCCAACCCTTATCATTCTACCCTCTAAGGTACACAATGAGCTCTTCAAAGGGGACCATAAGTCATGTGATACTTATCTCCCTTACATACGCCTATTCACCACTATTAGGTCCCACATGACCTCTGGATCCACCAAACCCCTTGAGTAGTGTGGAATTTTACAAAATCTAAAATCTAGATTCGTAAAAACTTCATCATCTCTCCAGTCAGCATTACAGTTGTAGTGCACCTAGAAAATCATAAATTAGGTCCCAATGAATGTATAGACCCAAGGTTAACGTATATGGAAATTACATTAATTTTTTGGAAAACTTAATGCATGAAAAAACAGACTCCCAAAGATCGTATTAGTTTAGTTCGTTTGGTTACTCGGAACATAAACTTTTAATCGTGGTGGTATATCCTCAAAAGCTTTTATAATGATCTTCCCATTTTGTTTTCTCACCTAAAACCATCCTTTAAATCATGGGGAAAAGAAAAAACATTAAGGGTGGGCTAAAATTATAAGTAAATGTAAACATGGAGAACATAAAACAAAATATTAAAATTTGAATTTATAGACATGAACATTAAATTTAAACATTAAAATCAGGATAAATGGGATAAATCGTTGCAGTAATTATGTCAGATATCATTAAAAAATATTAACCATGATAAAATAAAATTTCAATAGAACATGTAATTGTGGAAAACAAATAAAAACATAATATGATTTTCATAATAGCCTAGGAATTACTGTGAAGACCATCATACTGGATAATGTACACTATAAAATCGGGTTTACTTTTCATTCAAGCCTTGTATTACTGAACCTAATTTACATGTTGTTCCATCTATGTCAATCTCATGTGATTTAAATCATTACCCAATTCATTGGAGGGAGATATAGGCCACTCCTCTGTCATAATGTAACCATTATTATGTGTTCCACAAAAACATAAGTCATTCATCATAAAATAATCTAGGAAATAAATTGGGATTCTTAAACGTCATTTCATCATAAGATAATCCATATAAGAAAAAAATAATTCTTAAAAATAATTCCATTATAAAGAAATAAAATAAAAGTAATAGTTGGGAAAGAAACATAATTCAATTTCATCTAATATGGAAAATATTTTTGAAATAACACTTGACTATAATTCCTTGTGAAAATAACATTTCTTATTTAAAACCATTTTATTTTCTTAAAATATAGTGCAATTTTAGAAAAAAAATATTATTTGAAAGTAAAAAAAGAAATATTGTAGAGGATTCTATATTGCAAAAAGGTATTATGAATACGTAAAAACCATTCATTCCATATAAGTTAAAAAAAATTTCTCCTCATAATTTTATCCAAAAAGTAAAAAAGTTCCTCAGTTGGAAAAAAAAGGATTCCTTCCATACCATTAATTAAATGTAAAAAATGAGTAAATACTTCTTTAAAAATACATAGAAGAATAGTAATAATTCTATGAAAACATTTTTATAAAACATTTAATTCGATGATGAATATATCAATAAAAAATACTTACGTATAAAAAATATCAGATAAAAATGAGATTTAAAAATTATTACTTATATAAGTCTGATTTATTTCATATGGAACTGAAACTTCTCTTCCTCGAAATGCTTCCATTAAATTTTCTCTTAGTGGAAAAGCGTTAGTATTTTGAGAAGACCAACACCTCCATAATGTAACTAGATAAGTTCATAATTGGAAAGGGTCGGGGTCGGTCAAGCTTGAAGGATCAAAATGGATTAAAGATATGAGGGTGGAGGATCCTTTTTATAAAATATGAGTGGGGCAATTTAGGAATGATCAAAACTAATAATTTATTATAAATTCATTTTTAATTAAAAATAGAAAAAAAATTATATAATTCTATGATAATATAATGTTGGTTTTAATACCCATAATCCAATAACTTATTTACAAGTTTTTAATATTATTTTATCCATATCATTTTTATTTTACCCTTATTTTACCAATTTAAATCTTACCATAATATCATGTTATTTACACATTGTGAGGCGATGTTATTATCATGTCATGTAAAATGACCCACAAAAAGATATTTATGAAATATTTTGATTTATACTAAACATTCCGCATAATATTATATTTTTAGGAATTTAATATCATTTAATAAACTATTTTATATTTTAAGTTATGAATTATGTTAATTAGGGACACTATTCATACATGACTTTTTAAAAAAATCATAACAACCTAATTCCTTCAAAAATAAGGAATTAAATCAATGAAAACATGTCAATATCATCCATAAAATTCTAGGATGACATAAAAATAACAATATTTCATTTCTTTTAATATTTATAAATTCATTTACTTGAATCCATTATTAATGAAGCATTCCCTACATCATCCCTTGGGTCAAAATTAGGTTTATTTATATGATGTCCTAAAACTAAAAAAATAATATCATGATGTATAAAATAATTTTATCTTTCTATTTATTATTTATAGTTTATGTGATCACATATATAATACCATATATAATTGTTTTATTAAAAGATATATTTGTAGGTTTTATTTTTCGTAACATTAAATTAAAAGTAACTAAATGTCATTTTCACTTACAAGTGGCTCCGTGGGGTCCTAAAATAGACCTATGGATTAACATGGTCAGAAATGTATCATCAAATAGTCTTAGGACATGTGTTAGAGTAATTAAATATTATTATAATATTATTTTTTAACCCTATTTACCAGATTTACCCTTTAACCATTGTAAATAAAATATTTATTGATTTTAAGATTCATGATGTCTAAAAATGAAAGTTACCTATTTTCACAATTTTTGACTCTTGATTCAAAAAATGGAATCCATTTTTTCATATTTAATGTAATAAGGATTCTATATTTAATTTAAAGTTAATATTGTTGTCGAAAAACATGTTTTTGTTAAAAACATTGGGATAGATTGAAATGTTTTCACATATGAATTCAATGTAAAATTAATGACAATGTATTAAATTTTCATAAAATCTAAAAATTTATTCTATTTATAATTTAAAACAAGTGAATAATATTTTTTAACCATATAAATTATTTCATTGAAAAGTTTTTTTCAATTGAAATTTAGTGTATTTTCACAATTCATCAAAATGTGAATGTTATCAGAAACATATCAAATGATTATCCAAAGTAAATTTTTATGTCCCATGTCCAATGAATAATTTTATATTGATAAATATAACTTATATAATTTTAAAAAAACTAGATTTAAAATGAGTGTGCCATTAAAATGCCATAAAAATGTATTTTTTTTAAAAAAATACCTCATTTATCCAAAAAATTGATTTTGTTCTCATATAATGTGTAAGAAGATTGTAAATGTTATATAAAATTAAAAATGAGTGTAATTATATTAATATTGGCTATCTTATATAATATTTTAATAATATATCGATGTTTATTGACACTTGGTATCGTGTACCATGCAAGCTATCGAGGAAGGTCGATCATGCAGGTAATGAAATCCATGTCAGTGTTGAATGTAGTGCATGCTTATTTTTGTGTTTTATATAATGTAATAATAACATATTTCATTCATACATTGAAAAAAATCTATACTCAGTGTTGTGTGGAATGAATTCTATCAAAATAACTTGAAATTGTGCGCAACACAAGCCTAGAATAGTGTTGTGTATACTCAATGCTAATATAGTTTTGTATATAGTGGAAGATAATATTTTTGCAGTGTGCTACACAAGAAATAAATGTAATTAAAAGTAATATATCTCATAAAATCATCAGGTTGTACATTATACCGAAATTATAATAAACTTCTCTATCGAAATATGTTGGGGTTATAAATGGTTTTATACATGAAAATGTATTTCATAGAAACCAACATCATAAAAAAAGAAATACTAAAACTAAAATTTAAAAAGGATTTTTATAAACTAAAAGGTTACCCAAATTATTTCATAAATTGGTTTCAACATATGAGAACATAGTTGGGAAGTTAAAACATAGATACAGAAGAGAAATATAACCATCTTGTTCTGATGGATAGTGATAGATAATAAGGTATAGAGAATGATAACTAAATGAATTCCATAAATCTACGATGATTTATGGCACCATAGGATTCATAAAATAATACAGTACTATGAAAAAAAATGGAGTACAAGATTCATTTCCGAAAGTTGAATAAATTTTCATGGGAATAAATATTTACATTAAATTGGTATAATGTCACTGTTGTTCATGCCTTGAACAATATCCACTTCATCACTTATTTAATGAAATGATGTCAAATTTGAAATTATTGATGTGTAAGACAATCATGCTATAGAATGATAGGTTATTCTATCTGTCTCTATCATAAAAAATATTACACGAGTTATTATAAATATATAATTATATACATTGTGAGATTAATCATATATTGTTCCAAAAATAGACATATACTTCATCTATCATACCGATTTATAATATAAAACTAATTTCAACTAACCAAAGACTTATGGTAGGCTAGTGGTAGGTAATAAAGGCTTGTCAAACAGCAGTTGCAGGTTCGATTCATATAGCCTTATCTGACGCAATGGGTGTTCAGTTGTCCCGCAGGTTTTCCTTTATCTAAAAAAATAATATTATAACATTAAAGAAATAATATAAAAAAGTACTTGCCTTAAAAAATACTATATTATGTGCAACATAATCTAAGCCAACCTTTAGTCTTATCAAAAATATTTCGGTCCAATCTCAAAGTGCAATGAAAACAATTAACACAATGTTCATATAACAAGCATGCAAAAACCATAATTTGTCTCCACTATATCATAAGGAATATCGTGTTGGTCACATTCCAAACTTTTTAATACCTTAATCATGTCTTCTCATGAAAAATTATTTACCATAGAACCTTAGTGAATACATGAAGGCTATCAAAAGTTCACTCTTTCAACATTCTAAAATCCCAAAAATTCTTGATAGTCAAACCATGATATCTCCTTTTACTCATACGAGTCATGATCTCATTAATATTATAAAACATATCATTATATCCTTATCCATTGATAATTTTGAAATATAGTGCTTTATGAAAATATCTGAATAACCTTTCATGTTTACTGGTACCATTGACCATATACTATCAAATAATTATAGTGAAATAATAGTGTAACAATACATAGATGTTTCTTTATTTCATAGTACCATTTAGTTACTTATATAAAATTACTCATGATAAACATGAAATCATTCTACTACCTTCTTAAATCATTGATCAAGCGTCATTGATTTATTCCTCTACAATTCATTCATCTCTAATATCATTTTAGCCTCTTCATCGTCATCAACCAAAGTATTACCCATATGGCCATTATGATTTTCATCATGAGATTTTCTCTTAGGTAATATATTTTTATGATGCACGTACATTCCATGTTTTAAACATTTAACCACACTTGATGTCTTAGTAATACCATTATCCTTTCCCATTGAATTAACGAATCCTTTTTCTCAGTAATTAATGGCTTTGAGTCTATATTTTTCACACCCAAAGAATCTTCTAGTTCCTTGAAAACATTCCCCTTGTTGTCTCCTCCCACATGATATACGTGAGGAAAAATGAATTTTATTTCATCTATAATAACCATAAAACTCCTTCTATCATTTATTAGCTGGTTTAGGAAACTCAGTAATGTTGATATTATTGATCATATTATGAGATTACTGATTAAGAATGATAATAATGTTTCTACTTAAAAATCAAGTTTCATTTGGTTTCTCATGAAAAATATCATTCCATTACCAATCACATTCTTCATTAACATAAATCCTCTTATTTCAAGCCATTTTCTAAAACCCAAAAAGAATTGTGTTAGATACAAATATCATACTAGGAAAAAAAACATAATCAAATGGGGAGTAATTTCATTCTCTATAATCATAGGTTTAATCCTAGGTTATTCATGATCATTATCATAATTCAAGGACAGTAAAATATTTTTATTCTTAACCTTGGAGATAGCCCTATACATACGTCGGAAATATCTCAAGGGATCTCAATAACTTTTTGGTATCCTAGTCTCCAAAGGTTGACTAAACCATCACTCTAATTCCAACTATAGAGATCCAAGTTTGAAGTACATGGACATTACATTACTTTTTCGGAATACTTAATACATGATAAAAAACAACTACCAAAGACTGTATTAGTTTAGTGTCTTTGTAAACTAAGAACATATTTTTCTAATCATGGTGAATGATCTTCAACATCTCCCAAAATGATATTCCCCTTTTTTCCTAACTTCCATATATTATATCTTGGGGAAAAGAAAACATATAATGGGTGATATCGAATTCTAAGTAAGGATAAACATGGAGAACATAAAAGAAACCATAAACATTTGAATGTAATGACCTAAACATAATTTTTAAACCTCAAAATCTTGATCAATGAAATAAATTTTGGAAATACGTAAGGCATAGATCATAAAGGAACATTAAACATGATAGAATATAATTGGAATAAAAAATGAAATTATGGAAAACTAATAAGGACTTAATATGATTTCTATTCAAGTTAAGTAATTTCTTCTAACACAATAATAGTGGACAATGTCCATTACTGAACTGGGTTTACTTTCCATTGCAGCCCTTAATTACGGAACCAGATTCACTAGTTGTTCCTGAAAATCCTATCTAATGAGATATAAATCATTAATCAATGCGTTGGAGGTAGATATAGGTCCCACCCATCTCATAATAAAACCATTCTCAAGTGTGGCACGAAAACATAAATCATTCATCATAGTATAACGCATGAAATAAAATGGAATTCCTAAACATCATTTCATCATTACATGATCTGTATAAGATAAATGAACTTCTTAAATATAATTACAACATAAAAATAATCAAATCAAAGTAATAATAGAGATAGAAACATATCTCTATTCCATCTTATATTAAAAATAATTTATATAAAAAAATAGAGCTTAATTCCCTAGGAAAATATCATTTCTTCTTAAAAAAAATTATTTTCTCAAAATGTCATGAAATTTTAAAAGAAAACATTTTAGTCGAAAATGAACTTGAAATTGTGTAGAATATTATTTTTGGAAATAAGTTGTTAAGGAGGCTTAAAAATAAGTTAATTTTGTAACTGTTAAAAAACATTCCTCTCTTACTTTTACTGGAAGATTCAAAATTACAATATTTGGTAAACAAAAGAAAGATTCCTTCCCCACCATTATGTAAAAGTAAAAATGGGTAAAAATGACTTTAAAAATACATAAAATAATAGTAAGTATTTTTTGAATTTCTTTTTATTAAATAAGGACTTGGATATTGAATATATCCTAATAAAATACATACATATATAAACAAACTTGGATAATAATTATAATGAAAAATTTTCTCTTACTATAAGTCTTATTCCTTCCGTATGTATCCAAAACTCCTCTTCCTCGATGTGCCTCCTTTATATTTCTTCTCAGGTAAATAGAGTTATTATTTTCAGAAAACCAACAATTCTATAATGTAACCAGTGATGTTTAGAAGAGAAATGGGCAGGATTTGGCTGAGCATGAAGGCTCAAAATGGAGTGATGATGGGAGGGGGAAGGTTCTATTTTATAATAGAGGAGAGGGGATATTTTGAAAAATTACAAAATATTAATTTATTATAAATTTAATTTATATTTTAAATGTTCTAAAACTTATTTAATTTTATGATAATATAATTTTTTTTCAAATACCCATCATCCAATAATTTTATTTTATGTTTTTAATATTATGTTATCATTATTGTTTTGGTTTTACCCTTATTCAACCATTTTTAATATTACCATGATATCATGTTATTTACACATTGTTGGTAAATTTTATTACAATATCATGTAAAAAACCCCCAACAAATTTATGTATGACACATTTAGATTAATATTATCAATTTTCCAAATATTATATTTTATTTAATTTAAATTCATTTAATAAACTATTTTATGTATTAAGATATAAATTATTTCAATTATGGACACTATTCATACATGACTTTGTTAAAAATTCATTACAACTTGATTCCTTCAGAACTATGTAATTAAATCAAATATAATATGTCAATATCATTTATAAAATTAAATTATGACATCAAAATAACCAAATTATATTTGTTTTAATGTTTATAAATTCATTTATCTGAATCCTTTTTTAATGAAGCAGTCACTGTATCATCATTGTGTCAAAATTAAGTTTATTTTATTAATATAAAAAAATTACAACTAAAATATCATGATGATAAAAAAAAATTATATTTATATTTTATATTTATATTCAATTATATCTCTTATGTAACCCCATATAAAAATTGTTTCAGCAAAAAATATATATTTTTTGGTTATATTTTCGTTATCATTAAATTAAAAGTAACTGAATGTTATTTTTAATTACAAGTATCTCTTGAGGGATCCAAAAAATTACCCAAGGATTACCATGGTCTAACATATATCATCCAATGGTGTTACGACACGTTTTAGTGTAATTGAATATTATTATAATATTATGATTACCCTTATTTACAAGATTTACCCTTTAAGCAAGGAAAATAAAATATTAAATAAAGATGGTGTTCATAATTATTAAAAATAAAAGACAAATATTTACACAATTTGAAACTTCTAATTCCAAATATGGAATCAATTTTTCTAAATTAATAACATACAATTTGTTTAATTAATTTAAAATTAATACCATTGTCAAAACATGATATTTTGTTAAAACATAACAAATGATTGAATTGTTTTTACTTATGAATTCAATGTAAAATTAATGAAAATGACGTAAATTGTGTAATACTATAAAAATATATTCTATTTATACTTCAAAACAATATAAAAATATATTTTATCAATATAAATTTTTTCAATGAAAAGGTTGTTTTCAATTAAAATTTAGCGTGTCTTCATTATTCATCAAAATATGTAAGTTATGAGAAAAATATCAAAAATTTATTCAAATTAAATGCATATGTCCTGATTCTAAATAAAGAGCCTATATTGTTTAATATAATTTATAAAATATTAAAAACTAGATTTAAAATTGGTGCGCCATCAAGAGGTGGTAAAACAAGATTTATTTTTTGAAAAATACTTCTCTTATCTAAAAAAATGACTTTGTTCTCATATCATGTTCATGATTAATTCTAATGATATTTAAAAATAAAAATGTGGTTAATACTATTCACAACTGCTATCTTATATAACATTTAAATAATAAATCACTGTTTTGTGAAACTTGGTATTATGTACCCCGCAAGCTATCGAGGAAGGTTGCTCTTCTGTGTAATGCCATTTCAGTGTTTCATGTAGTGAAAGATTCCTTTTGTGTTTCATATGACATAAATCAATCATAGTTTACATATACACTGAAAAAATCAAACTCCGTGTGGTGTGAAATGAATTCTATCAAATGAACTTGAAATTGTCTTCAACACAAGGCTAGAATAGTGTTGCGTAAACTGAAATCTAATACATTATTGCATATATGGAATGTTAATACAAATATACTATACAAAACAAGAAATAAATGAAATTAAAAATAATTTATCTCATAAAATATCTGGTTGTTATAATGAACCATTCCATCATTGATTAAAAACTATTACTCAATTAATATATTAAAAATATAGGTTTGAATTGTGTCCTACATTGTGGGTTAATGAAAATGGACCCCAGTTATCTACGTCATTCGATATGATGTTAGAACTATCATAATACCTCCTTTGTGTCATGTATTTCCTAGATCGTGGATTTCATATCGTTGTGATAAGAAATGGGTGAGAAGTGATTGACTCCATGTTGTATGTCAAACCATGGGCCAAACAAAGAACTCCAAAGGTGATGGAAGAATACAGTGAGAAAATCACAATCACTAACACTAGGAAGGATCCTTGACATATTTTTAAGTTCAAATCAATCCATTAACATTATAACAACACTATAATAATCAATTATCACAGTGAAATTCTCTCATAATTTCCCATAATATAAACACATCTTTCAAGACTATGGGTATGTAAATCAATATTTTGATCGATTGATTCATGATCATTGAATAAATGAAGAATGGGTAACTAATCTAATCAAAGTAATATCCCACATTGATTCTGATAATTCACTATTGAAAAACTCTAACATTTCAAAGTCATTGGAAGCATTCTTTGATATCGTTGTACGCTAATCGCTGACCCCCGATCTGGTTGAAGTTCATCTTAGAGGGATCCTCCAAAGATCTCTCCAATGGCTCTAAGGTTATGCAGCTAATCATGAATTTATTCATAGTATTCAACATAAATATTGCCTAGTCACCTCCTTAATGAAAATAAATTAAAATAATTTAATTCTTTATTTTATTCATTTAATACCCATGATGAAATTTTTCAAAAACATCATGCGCCATATTTGATTAAGTTAGGCCTATGGTAAAACAGATGTTCTAAACTCATTTATATTTCTATATTTCTAATTTGGTCCCCCATTTATATGTTATTAAGTGTATCGAGGAAAATAATACTGGCACTTAGTTTAATATATTTAATATATTTCAAAACATTAATCTACGGACACTAGGCCTTGGAATCACAAGAGGTCTCAATTACTTCTCCGAAAATAAACAAATAAATTATTTAAATATAGAAAATGAAAATTTATGAGTCATTATATTCTCCTGATAACAGGGATTTAGGTCTCGAAATTCCAAAAAAGGGATACCCAAAGAGATGTGTGTACTAAGTATGAATCTAAGCCTCTCGCTCCCATTTTCTCTCTTAGAGAATCACATGCTTCCACTATACTAGCATAAAAACAATCAATCACCCATTAAGGATCCACTCTTACTGATCCTCAATATCTACTAGGTACATTGAAATTTTAGATCCATCTTTGATATCCATCTATCCATAATCGATAACATGTTATAGGTCATGAACATACCTTCTATGTTGTGACACATTAAATACATTATGCTCTCTATCTTACTGTGGAGGTAGATAAAAGTTGTATAACACCTAAAAAACATTATTCGGAATATATAAATTTCTAATGAATATCATAGGTATCTTTCCACCCAAGTTAAATATTAATAATCTATATCGATCTGGGACCATAATGAAACACATGGTATTCATCCTTGAACTCCAATGGCATATGTTGTTAACTCCATAAGTGTTATGAATGATCAGGGGGATACTCTACCTCTCCTATATGATATATATCTTATTGTTATTAGCTTCCACCATTCTTGGGGCCATTAGCATGGAATCATCAATGCCAATCCAGAAAAGTGGTCACCAGTAGCGTCAACCATACAAATCCCCAAATTATTAAATACTAGTGGTGGAAGGGGATAGTTATTGTATGGAAAGTACACCAGTGGTAAGTGATCATACTAGTTATGACCAATGTCTAACATGCAATCTTAGAGAATGTCCTTTAGAACATGAATGGTCTTCTAAGTCTACCCATCAGTTTGGGGGTGAAAAATTGTTCTCTAGCGTAAAAAAGACCCAAATGCCTCTTATAATCTCTTCAATGACTGATATGTGAAATGAGAATAATGATAAAATATGTTCATCGATGGAAATTCAGGGATTCTAACTCTTTCATGTATTTAGAGTAGTCTAATTATCTCTACTAAATTCTAGTCCCCAATTTTTAAGAAGTGGTCCAACATGGTGAGTCATTCTATGATCACCTAGATTCCATCAGGTCCTATAGATATCTCTGGTAAAACCATGATTAATTAAATGTATATCGCATCTCACATATCCTATAGAACCATAAGGGGTTAAACTAAACCTACTGGAACCTGGTGTTTACCCTTTACTTGTAGAGAAGAAAGGAATTAGGGGACAAAATATAAAATGCCAATCTTCATCCCTAGGCACAAAAACCAACTTTTCTAGTCAAGGTACATCCTTTCTAAACCTCTTTGTACTTCTATTGGAGATGTATGAAACTATATAATAATATACCCCTGTAATATCACCTGTAAAATATTGAATCCTATGTAAATAATGACATGCTACCCACCTTCCATAAATCCATCAGGTTCATGCACATTGAATATATGAGTATATAAGGTTTCACTTCTTGTATCCCCAAATTTTTCATTGTTAATATGCCACATGATATGAGGGGTACCAACCATAAAATGTTGTTAAGATTCCCCATCACCATTGACAATGGATAACCACAACAAGGACAACTTCTTTGACACCACATTTAGAATCTGCGACCAAAATCTCTAGCTGAGAGAGTCTGCTACCAAGTTCCCATTCCCAAAATTATAGAAAATCTAAATATCATAAAACTGTAGGAACTATATACATCACCTATATCTCATGTTATGATCCTTCTCATAGAATACATACATCAGAATCACGATACATGAAAAGAAGATAAACCTCTCACCCATCATATAGTGTCAACACATATTTAGTAACAAGATTATGGATACTATCTCAATATCAGGATTCATGTTTTTTTAATCATTTGGTCTCAAATGACATGAATTATATGCATTCACTACCTGCCTATACATTAGAAAACAACCAATACTAGTTCCTAATACATTGTAGAACACTACATATAGGACACCATCCATTGTAAATCTCAAGATTGGAGAATTTTTCAAATTTTTCACCAAATATTGAAAATCATACTAACACATTTCTATAAACCCGAAATTATTCTTCTTTTGGTTTAAATCATTCATGGTTGATGTTATTCTGGATAATTTTGTTATGAACCACTTTTAGTAGACTACTAACTCATGGAAGCATCAGACATCTATCACATTCTTGGATAGTTCACATGCTAACACTACATCAACCTTAGGCAAGTAAAATACCACTCCATGTGCTAGGATAACAGGTTACAGAAAGTGGACCAATAGAATCCAAAACTAGAACACCAAGAGCATATAAAAAAATGAATTTCTCTATGTGAACCTCTAGACCATCTTCTACTCTCTCACATGGTCTTCCTCAATCATCGAGTATACTATGATATCACTGATGATTATTACAATGAATTTGTATAAGAGATGATGAAATATCAATTTCATTAGTCCCATGAACATTGTTTGGGTGTTCATTTTTTCAAAGGTAATCACCAAGTACTAATAGTGACCTAAAAACATATAAAAATCATCTTTAAGAAATCCCCATCTCGTACATCAAACAGGAGATAACCTGATTGAGGTAAATATTCATGAAACATTACCCCCTATCAATTTATAAAAGTGTTCATAAATCCTTAGAAATTAATATTTGTTCTTCCTGGTCACTTATTTCAATTGTGGTAGTATTAAAATAAAAATAATCTCTCAAATACATTTTTGAAGAAAAAAACTACAGACTCCTAGGGTGAAACACTAGCTTTAACAAATCCATTCCTCAAAAAATCCTCCATATTCACCCCCATATCATGATGATCTATATGGGAAATTAAATTTTCTATCATAGATATTACTTTCATCCTAGGTTGTAGACAAGTGAGTAAGTGTATCTCTCAATAGGGAGCTAAACATGGGACATCCTCAGGGATGGCATCCTCATACTCTTCTGCCAATGTAAGAAATTTGGATCTTGTAACATCCATTGAATCAATGGTCATGCTAGCCAACAAGTGAGGAATAGACTACACCATCTTATGAATGATTCCATTCTATGATTTTAGGTGTCTCTTTCAACTGATAATGAAATCCTAGTTCCTTCATTGTGGGCATACCGTATCCACCTCCTCAAATAGTCAACCTCATCATGGACTATAGATAAAACTCAATACATAAGATGACATCATAATTCTACTTTGTTGATACAATGAGATCCGAAAATTAAATATCAACTCTATGACATGCCACAATTTTTTAACTTTTTTTATCATTGAGTCATCTTCAGTTGGAGTATACATGTTTAAGGGTTTAGACAACGACTCATGAAGAATCTCTATGTCTCGAACATGATATGTTTAAAAAAATAAATTATTATAACTTATGACTATCAGTACTAAATATATGTTATAAAATACATAAATCATACATCTAATTGTTCCTAGATCCTCTAATTCATATGCTTTGACCACCCACATTTGTCCCTACCACTGTCCTACCACACCTTAAGACGAGGGTTGACCACATGGGGTAGGTGGTGGTATAAATTCAAAGTGTCTAACACATCCTGATTATCTCACAAATCCTCTTCTATGTTTAATTATCTATTAACATGCATGCTCCTGCAATTGCCTCTGTATTGATGTCCAATCCACAATCTCTCAATTAAATGTTTGGTGGATCAAAAAATCACAAGAAAGATATACACTGACATAATATGAGTATCAGTGACTCTCCCTGAGAAAACTCTAAATCATTAGACACCTAAACCATAGAAACAAAATCCTAGGACTTTCTATTGAAATGTCTCACAATATTATGTCTGTAGGACTAATTTCAACACCTTGTTTCTATATTATCCAAGCCTAAATGTCCATTAATATAAACAATTGGTTGTAACTTTTAATCCAAGAAACTATTAATCAGTAAATAATTATCTAATAACAAATCATAGGTTAGAATTCAATTTTGGATAAAAATATCTAAAATTCCTTTATAAATACCTCTCTGAAAGGCATGATCCCTTAATAACTTTTTAGAAAACATATACATCGTGTACCTTGAGTGGATGGTGTACCTCGATGAATACACATCTATTATTATGATGAACAGATAGTGTAGAAAAATCGCATGGATACATACATCCCTTTCTGTTGGTAGATATAACCCCTATCATAAAAGATTATAAAAATCTTCCCATACTAGAGTTGGATGATCTTGATACGAGGTCACTAAAACACACCATTTCTCTACTAATCCATGGAGAAATCTCAGGGTAACAAGTTCCTTAAGATGTGATGGTGTCTTGAGGAGATGGAAAATATGGGTTACCACCTGAAGTCTTGTCACAACCTCACATGGTTCGGGATAGCCATAGAACATGAGGGGTATCTATCATTACAAAATGTGATGTTTTTTCATCACATCCACCTCATCCAGCAGTACATAGGCTCCCAAAATATACTCAATAGGTTGTGGTATAGGTGTTGATCCACCTGGAGGAATCATCTATCAAACTAGTACATGTATCGACACATCCTCACTAAGGGGCTCATCTTAATGATATTGATGTTGAACCCTAGATGGAATATTTCTTGATGGAATTTTAAAGGTAAAAAGTATGGACCGCGTTCAATGATTATAGCTATATAGGTTACTCAAGAAGGACATGGAAACTACATCCCATTAAAATACGATTCAGGTACCATTATTTTCTATGTAATCATTTTCCTGATGTACCATGTCGAATAGAATGTGTTCATAGTAATATTGTATGGACATGTTGTACAGTGTAGAAAAACTAAATTTCCTATCTTGAAATACAAACATGAAATAATAATCATTATTTCCCCAAACCAATATCACAGAATCTGTTCCTAAGTAAGAACTTACTCATATGATACCACTAAGACAAAACTCATCCATGTAGGGCTCAATGTTTTGACTCCCTAATCAATCCTTAGATATTCCATTGTATTGAAACTAGCATCTATTTGGAACACTAGTAACATGGGAGTCATTATTCTAAGTATGTGTAAAAAAGAGCACATCATGAAGCCTAAAATAGATTAAATTTTAAAATAAAGGAAAAAAATGCATGAATACATTTATACCCTGCACATAGATTATGAAATGTAGTAATAGAGTGTAAACTAGGACAAACAAAACCTCATAAAAAACTATCTGAAATTAATTCCAACCAAAATTTCTTTGATATTGACTACATTCATGATTCCATGAAAACAAACATCACATTATCTAGTCTCAACAAGAATCATTTGGTCCTAGCATGTCAATTAAGATATCAAATTCTCAATCATCTACATAATACATGACATGTGTGGTAAAATACCTTGCATGTGTAATTATAAAATTACCCTACAGGATACCTCAAAACCACTATGAATACAAAAATGTAAATATAGTCATCTCAACACAGGTAAATGCATACAACATAAATTACAAAAATATATAGATATACAAATAAAATGGGATATTATAAAGATAACACATTACTATATTATCATCCCAGGATCTGAGTTTCACACCCATGACTTTTTTTTAAATTCATTACTCATTTAATTTCCATTCCCGATTTGTTTTGGGGGTTTACCACTCATTTTGGTGAAAATGGTGGGTTTTGAAAATTTGGGCCAAACCGTGAGCCCAAATCCAGATTTAAAAACAAATTTTGATTCTTCTATAACACCTTCAATTTTTACTATTTTATAATCATTCCACTTCCCAATTGGCATACCCTAATATATTAAAATCACCATATACCTTTTAACCACATAGAAATCCAAAATCATGATGGATTTGGGTTTTTAATTAAGGTAATGGGCCTGCCCGTAAGCCCATTTCCCACTTTAAATTATTGTTTTAAAATTTCAATATCTCATTCGTTGTTTACTTTTTTTCGGTGATTCAACCTCCCACTCGAATCCAAAAACCTCATCCTCACCCCTTGTATCGCGTTTTCCTCTTTGGAGCTCATATACATCGCGGATTTGGACGATCTTTCTCAATCTTTCTCAAATCGACCAGATTTGATGAGATAAAATGAATCTTTCATAACTCCTTCAATTATCATCCATTTTCCCCCATTGCAGTCTTCACATGACATAATATGACTCCTTCGGACCTCCATATCAGTTTTGGGTACTTGGTGATTCATATATTGGTGCATTGGGGATGATTTCTTCAAGATATTTCAATTAAAGGAATTCCTTCTTGGTTCTTTCCATCCTCTTTTAGTTTTTATTCCTCTTTATTGAATTTCCTCATGTATAGAAGTTGGGTTTAGACCCAAAGGTCTGATTTGGTATCTTTTGGGTTAATTTTAGGTGTTATAAGACTGGATTTATATTTCTTATGGTGCGGAGGTGGTGCGCTTAAGGTTTCACACCACATTTTGAGGGTTTCGACTCAAAAGGTAGGTGATTCCATGTGTAACCATATTGTGATGAGTTAGATTTCTTGGTTTATTAATTAAGTGTGTTTATAATCTGTTTTTTGTGGATTGAAAACTGTTTTTGATGAATCTGGTTAAACATATAATTTTTAGTTGTATTTTATCTTGAAATTGGGTACTTTTCAAGTGTGACTCTTGGGGTAATGTTTGGGTTTAGTTTATAACGTATGAAAGTGATTTATTAGTCTTGAAAGGGGCTTCCAATTCTATTTTATTAATTCCTTATTGTCATGTGGGCCGTGAAAAGAGGGTTTTGAATGAGTTTATGGTGTAAAACCATGTTGTACTTTTTGAAGGTGATTTATGAAAACGTGTGTTTTTCATGTGTATCTTTGTGGTATTATTTGATGTATTTTTATAACATTTGGGGTGGTTTAATAATTGTTTTAGGGCTTAAAAATTATGTTTTGGATTGTTATTGGTATGATTTTGGTTTTTAATGAGGGTTTTGAAATGGGTTTAGTGTGCAAACAATGGTTATACCTCTTGGGTTTGTTTTATAAAAATTGCAAATGTTTTATTTGGTTAAACAATGTAGGGAAAGGTTGTATATGTACTGTTTGGGTGAGTGTGTTCACCTAATGTGGGTTTTTTAATGGAAAAGTGGTTATTTGAGATGTTAAACATTTTTAGAATTTTTTTATAAATTGCCGAAATGTTTTACTAAATTGTGTTTTGTGTGTGAAACACGGGTGTGGGATATTTTATGTGAGATTATTTATAAAATGAATTGTGAAGGTGAGAAGGGTATTGTGTGACATGTGTGTAGGCTATTATGTGATTTGAATATCTAGTAATGGTTTTATAAAATTGATTAATGGAATTGTGGAAGTGTTAATAAAATGTGAAATGTGTTGTAGGCAATTTGGAGTGAGTTTGATTTCAAAATGCATTTGAATAAAAAGTGGAATTTGTGACTTTAGTGATGTACATGGGTTTATTTGGTTAATGTGTGATGTGGAAGTGTTATTTTCATGTGAAAACTATATTTCTTGGATTGTGAACTTGTTTGAGCATAATGGGAAAACCCGGGTATCTAGGTGGGTGGACGTGTACTAGTATGCTAGTGAATCTGTGGGGTTTGGCCTTAGTATCACTTAGCTAGATTGATTCATACAACTCTAAATAATCTATGATGATGATGATTGGGGACCACTAGGTTATGGGTATGATCCCTACTAGTGGATCATTCATGATAACAGATATTTTTTTGTGGTTACTCTCACCGAGATACGAGGTATATGGGACCCATAGCCAGCTAGTGCCTAGGGGTTATTTCCTATTACTTGTGCTCATTAGATCCTTTTAACTTACCGTCGGTATACGTTATTTTTTGATTGAAAATTAAGTAGCTTTTTTAGTTATTTTAAAATTGTTGGTCCTTCAAAATTAGCCAACATGAAATCGTTTTTCATTTATTATTGCATCCTTTAGAAAATTGTAACAAGCATTTCTTATTTACAAAACTTGCAATGATTTTTGTCATGAAATGTTTACCACATGGAATCCCTTAGCGGTGGTATCCAACTGGTATTTCTCTCACACCCTACTCACACCTTTTGGTGTAAGTAGACTTCCTTATTTTATGTCACAGGTTTGGGTACATGTTTTATGCCTTTGGTTCTGGTTTTTAGTGGTCTATCGTGATGCAGTTTCGTGGAGATGGCATGAAGGTGTTGCCACTTTCCATGTGGAGGTTCTTGGGATGTCTTTTCCTGGGTTTGTACCTTTGCAATGATCTTTAAAAATTGTTTAAAATTGTGTAATTCAGTTCGGAATTTTAGGAAAAGCTTTTTTGGATTGAAAAATCCAGATTCGATTTCCTGGATTCATTTGTCGTTTTAAGTATACAAACTCGGGTAAAGCGTTCCCAATTTTCAGTTTTTGATACCCAGGAACTTGTTCCATCCTATGGGGATTGGGAACGCCCTTCGGGACTTGTCACGGGCCGGGTTTGGTGCCAGTTTTGGTGGCGATCAGATTCGGTTCGTGACAAAATGGTATCAGAGTAGGTTCAAGTTAACTCTTTGGGTCATGTTATTTGGGGAAGAGTCAGGATAGTATGGAGTTAGGATTTTTGGGACATGTAATTCCAGTTATGGGTAGTGTGCCTGATCACCACACCTCATAATGGGATTCATGTTTCCAAGAGAGGTCAGGATTTATCTAAGTCCTTTGGTTTTCTTGGTTCTATGATGATTAGGGGAAATGAAAAGAGAGTTGGGTTATGGTCCAAGTGAGCTCGCATGGACTAGCAAGCCATGTGGAGACAAGTATATTCCATATATAACTCTCTGTGATAGTGAAGTGATTGGAATATGACCTCCAACCATATTTCCAAGTCACCCACTAAAACTAGTTTCTTCTCGCATTGTTTTGTACATAGGTTTTGAAATCTTGGCACTTTGGTTTTAAGTAGTGTAATGTTTTTTTGAAATAATTTTCAATTAAAGAGGGAATGGTTTGATTTATGAAATAGTGGAAGTGAATTTTTAGAATTGTTTTGAAATGGAAAATGGTGTGCTTACACCTCTTTTGAAAGAAGGAACTATATTGAAGTTGGTTTTGAAAAGTGTTTCTAATAGAGATTTCTAAATAATAAAAGGGTGTTTTAATGGGATTAGATGTTTTGAAGATGATGTGAATATCTTGAAAGTGAGATATTTTCTAAATGGTTGTGTCTTTCTGAAAGGTTTTGTAAGATGTGAGTTGGGATTTTGATCTTGTGGTTAGCAGTTTTGAGAAAAAGGATGTGTTGGTTGACCTTTTTGGATTTAAAATGTGGAAAGAATGTTTTGTTTTAACATTTGGTATTTCCATGGTCACCCAAATGCATTGGGTTATATGGGATGATGGATGATAGATTTCACGACTGGTTGAGTGTCGGGATGGATATGAGGAGGTTGCCCAGTGTGGCACATAAACATGCATGTGTAAGGCCCATGGGGTACCATTGGTGGATACGCTAACCACTGAACTGTTTGCTTTCAAGAAATGTTTTTAAAGAAAAACACAATGTCTTGATGAATTGTTTGTGATGGCTTATATTATGTGTTTTTGTAAAATGTTGACGTTTTGGGAGGTTTTGAGTCCAAGAACCCCTCCTGTTTGAACTTTGTTTTGGGTTTATGTTTGGTCGGTAAGTTGGGTAGAAGGACCGGTTAATAGTCTCCTCTGAGATATGTTTTGGGAAACCATTATGGTGGTTCCATTCATGTGTTTGGATCTATTTTATGGCTTTTTTTGACCAATGTACCAGATTGGTTGGGTCCTTGGGTTCTCTCATTGGATAAGGTACGCCCCCATTAAGGGTTAATGCATAACTAAACTACAATCCGGATTGTTTCGCCATTGGAAAATCCTCCAGTTTATCAATATAAGGAATATTTTATCGATCATTGTGGATTGAGTCTACACTAATTCCTTTCTTTGATTTTTAGATCCTCTTGTAGTGGAAGAGTGCTCGTGGAAGGTTTAAAGAGACCTTAGTTTTATAAGTATCCTAATTCATTGAAGCTGGACGTGGTCTATGGTTTTTAGTGGGGATGAGTGTCTTGATGTCGTCTAAGAGGGATTTTGGGTTCTTCATAGTTGCTTTGAAGCATGGGTTTTTGTTAAACCACCAGTGTGGTAAATCTGGCCACAAGATGCTCTTATGGACACTTTCTGGAATGTTGTAATGTATGGGGGTGTTGTGTAAGGCCCCCTCCTTGTATTATTTCTATCAGTCACTTTGGACATGTTCGGTGACGTGATGTGATGTCGCGTGCTCATTTGATTGTAAAGGTGAAGTTGTACAATAATTTGCGAGTCTATTTTTTTCAGAAGTGTTTCTCCTTTTGGGAGATCTCTACATCTTCTATTTTAGAGGACGGTGTTTATATGTGTCCTTTATTTCTATTTTTTTTCACCTGAAGAAACAAGGTGTGATGTGAGTGCATCCTCTAAACCCTTATTTTAGTAAATTTCCATGTTAGGGTAAAGTGAGTTCTGCAGTGTTTTATGTCTTGGTGAACCCATCTGGGATTCCGCATAGTTGTTTGTAGCATCAGAAGAAGAAATTATATTCTGGGGTTTCCAAATCCTAACTATGAGGCCGAAGATACTTCAGTCATTCCAGCTCCAGCCATAGGTCCCGGAGAGAAGCTGGCACGCAGTGAAAGGAAATCCCAGTGTAGTTTTTAACCTTGTACAAATAACTGTTCTAAGTATGAGAGATGGGAATATTTTAAACATTTGGTGTTTTCATCATTATTATTTTGTTCCCATTCGGTGGAAAGAGGTGGAGGGACTCATCCCCTTGTTATCTCCCAATGACTTTCTTTTCCCCTTTGGTTTCCTTTGGGTTTGGGGGAATGGTTTTGGATTTGTGTAGACATGTTGAGTGAACATTTAGTAGTAACCATCCACCAGAAAACCATGAAGGTATAAGGGTACATATAGTTAGAGCACAGTTTCCCAAACTGTGTGGGATAACTGTGAAGTTGTCCCAACTCTTTCTGTTTTGGGGTCTTTCTATGTCAGCCCATATTGGTCAGTTAAGATGGTTGGTTCTTATGGTGTTGAGCCCATTTGTGTATCCTTGTACCAGAAACTCAATTTTGTACTTGGTATTGTCTTGGAATTATGTGGTCTCGTTCAGAGCTATATATCCACCTAAATCTTCCTTGGGTAAACATCAGGATTGGAGAGTTTCCAATGGTTTAGTTATATCAAGGTAAGTGTAACCTTATTCGATGTTCTTGTTTGTTTAGATAAATTTCTTGATCCTTGTTCAGATATAGTATGAAGGGTTTTCTTTTAGGATAAATCCGAATGATATTTATCATTTATGTAAAGAGTTTTATGTTTTGGTTGTGAATTATTCCTTCCTTAATTGATCATTGGAGGTGTTTTGGTCTTTGGGGTCAAAGCTTAGCAAAGGAGTCCATTTCTGCCTTTCTGTTGGGTTTGGTTTTGTCTTTGTCCATGATGTGGCTTTCCATGGGAGGGATGTTTTATGGTGGGGAGAATTGTCACACCCATGACTTTTTTTAAATTCATTACTCATTTAATTTCCATTCCCGATTTTTTTTGGGGTTTACCACTCATTTTGGTGAAAATGGTGGGTTTTGAAAATTTGGGCCAAACCGTGAGCCCAAATCCAGATTTAAAAATATATTTTGATTCTTCTATAACTCCTTAAATTTTTACTATTTTATACTCATTACACTTCCAAATTGGCATACCCTAATATATTAAAATCACCATATCCCTTTAAACGACATAGAAATACAAAATCATGATGGATTTGGGTTTTTAATTAAGGTAATGGGCCTGCCCGTTAGCCCATTTCCTGATTTAAATTATTGTATTAACATTTCAATATATCATTCGTTGTTTACTTCTTTTCGGTGATTCAACCTCCCACTCGAAGCCAAAAACCTCAGCCTCACCCCTTGTATCGCGTTTGCCTCTTTGGAGCTCATATACCCCGCGGATTTGGACGATCTTTCTCAATCATTCGCAAATCGACCAGATTTGATGAGGTAAAATGAATATTTCATAACTCCTTCAATTTTCATCCGTTTTCCACCATTTCAGTCCCCACATGACCTAATATAACTCCTTCGGACATCAATATCAGTTTTTGGTACTTAGAGATTCATATATTGGTGAATTGGGGCTGATTGCTTCAAGATATTTCAAGTAAGGGAATTCCTTCTTGGTTCTTTCCGTCCTCTTTTCGTTTTTTTTCTGCTTTATTGAATTTCCTCATGTCCAGAAGATGGGGTTAGATCCTAAGGTGTGATTTGGTATCTTTTGGCTCAATATTTGGTGGTCTATGTCTGGATTTATATTTCTTATGGTGCGGCGGTGGTGCGCTTAATGTTTAGCACCAAGTTTTGAGGGTTTGGACTCAAAAGGTAGGTGATTCCATGTGTAACCATTTTGTGATAATTTAGATTTCTTGGTTTATTAATTAAGTGTGTTTATAATCTGTTATTTGTGGTTTGAAAACTGTTTTTGATGAATTTGGTTAAACACTTAATTTTTAGTTGAATTTTATCTTGAAATTGGGTACTTTTCATGTGTGACTCTTGGGGTAATGTTTGGGTTTAGTTTATAACATATGAAAGTGATTTATTAGTCTTAAAAGGGGCTGAAAATTTGGTTTTTTTTATTCGTTATTGTCATGTGGGCCTTGAAAAGAGGTTTTTGAATGACTGTAAGGTGTAAAACAGTGTTGTACTTTTTGAAGGTGATTTATGAAAACATGTGTTTTTTCATGTGTATCATTGTGGTATTATTTGCTGTATTTTAATATCATTTGGGGGTGTTTTAATAATTGTTTTAGGGATGAAAAATTCTGTTTTGGAATGGAATTCATATGATTTTGGTTTTTAATGAGGGTTTTGAAATGGGTTTAGTGTGCAAACGATGGTTATACCTCTTGGGTATGTTTTATAAAAATTACAAAAGTTTTATTTGGTTAAACAAAATTTGGAAAGGGTGTATATGCACTCTTTGTGTGAGTGTGTTCACCTAATGTGGATTTTTGAATGGAAAAGTGGTGATTTGAGATGTTAAACATTTTTAGAATTTTTTTATAAATTGCCGAAATGTTTTACTAAATTGTGTTTTGTGTGTGAAACACAGGTGTGGGATATTTTGTGTGAATTTATTTATAAAATGAATTGTGAAGGTGAGAAGGGTATTGTGTGACATGTGTATGGGATGTTATGTGATTTGAATATCAGGAAATGGTTTTATAAATTTTTTTAATGGATTTGTGTAAGTGTTAAAGAAATGTGAAAAGTGTTGTAGGCAATTTGGAGTGAGTTTGATTTCAAAATGCATTTGAATGAAAATTGGAATTTTTGACCTTAGTGATGTACATGAGGCTGTTTGGTTAATGTGTGATGTGGAAGTGATATTTGCATGTGAAAACTATATTTCTTGTATTGTGAACTTGTTTGATCACAATGAGAAAACCCGGGTATCTAGGTGGGTGGACGTGTACTAGTAAGCTAGTGAATCTATGGGGTTTGGCCTCAGTTTCACTTAGCAAGATTGACACTTACAAATCTAAAAAAATTATGATGATGATGATTGGGGACCACTAGGTTATGGGTATGATCCCTACTAGTGGATCATGCACGAGAACATATATTTTTTTGTGGTTACTCTCACTGAGATACGAGGTACCTGGGACCCACAACTAGCTAGTGCCTAGGGGTTATTTTCTATTACTTGTGATCATTAGATCCTTTGTACTTACCGTCGGTATACGGTATTGTTGGCTTGAAAATTCAGTAGCTTTGTTAGTTATTTTAAAATTTTTGGTCCTTTTAAATTAGCCCACATGAAAACTATTTTCATATATTATTGCATCCTTTAGAAAATTGTAACAAGCATTTCTTATTTACAAAACTTGCAATGATTTTTGTCATTAAATGTTTATCACATGGAATCTCTTAGTGGTGGTATCCTACTGGGATTTATCTCACACCCTACTTACACCTTTGGGTGTAAGTAGACTTGCTTATTTTATGTCACCGGTTTGGGTACATGTTTTATGCATTTGGTTCAGGTTTTTAGTGGTCCATCGTGATGCAGTTTTGTGGAGATGGCTTGAGGGTGGTGCCTATTTCCATGTGTAGGTTCTTGGGCTGTCTTTTCTTGGGTTTGTACCTTTGTAATGATCTTTAAATATTGTTTAAAATTGTGTAATTCAGTTCTGAATTTTAGTAAAATATGATTTGGTTTGAAAAATCCAGATTTGATTTCCTGGATTCATTTGTCGTTTTAAGTATACAAACTCGGGTAAATCGTTCCCAATTTTTAGTTTTTGATACCCAGGCACTTGTCCCATCTCGTGGGGATTGGGAACGCCCTTTGGGCCTTGTCACTAGCCGGGTTTGGTGCATTTTTTGGTGGTGATCAGATTCGGTTCATGACACTGATCATGAAGGTTCCATAAATCACTCTTCTAGGAGAGAAAACACATGAATCTGATAAAATAAATGATGTCCATCAGGGAGGTAAATCTCATCAGGTATCTCCCTCATAAGTACATTATAATGGTATAAAGATATATGATACCATTGAAGTGGATAACTTTTAATTCTGTAGGGTATCCCAATATATAAATCCATATTATCTCAGTATGTAGGGAATTAACTCCATCATATAGATTGTCACGATGGTGGAAAATATCTCCACCTTGTGAATGGAGAGGAATAGAGGATCTCACTCAAAGAATCACAGATGGATTCTAAAAAATCAATCAAATATGTCCTTCTAAAGGGATCATATTCTTTTATGTTAGGGAAAATTCTGGACTAACCTTCGTGGAATGGATATGGGGAATTTTCCCAAATTAATCTTGACCCAGATACAGAGGAAAGTGGATCTAATACATGTTTTAGAACGTTCATGGGATGTAGTACTGTCCCATTCCATGTCTTCTAACCCGAAGTCCTACTCGTGTAAATGGACAGTGTATCATGCATTTATCCATGTAAAATAAACAACATATTGGCTAACCATAAACTCTGCCAGTATGTTGGTACAAATCATAGCCCATATACATTGCTTTAGATGTGTATGTGTGGGAGTACATGGGTTTCCCATGCCTATGTACTCCAACCCGTTTCCATGAACTGTCTATGGTACATGCAAGGATCATCAAAGGGGACCACAAACCATGTGACTGGTTAACAAAACATTTGGTATGTATCTATATCCCATAACCATAGTCACTTCGATTGGGGTCCCACATGGTGTGTGGCTCAGCATTACATGTTGAATAGTGTGGAAATTTCTAGAATCGCATATCGGATTCCCCGTATTTTTATTAGTTCTATGTTCATAGTTCCATCTTCACATCACCTTATAAATCATAAATTAGATCCCAAAAAACCTTTCTATCATCGATTAATAACATCTGATCCTTAGATCAATTGGAAATATGGATCTCAATGGTGTTATTAATTGTTCGATGATGAACATGGAAACTGGGTGTCTACATCATCTGATTCATTGTTTCCTCCATCGTGACACCCACATCTTGTCATGTAGAGTTAGTATCTATGATTTAGAATAATTATTCCATGAAATGGGTTTGCAATGATCAATTCCTTAGGTTCTATCTAACCACGAGCCATATGAATAACACATGGGATGAATGAAGTATCATGGAAAAAATCACAATAATAACCACAAGGAATGATCCTCATCCAATATTTTTGTTGGAGAAGATAGATTTATATTAAAACAAAATGTGTAGAATCAATTTTTAAAATCAAATTATCCCATAATATCCCCAAAAAGAAGTAGACCCTGTAAGATGAATAATCCACATATCAATCTGTTCGTCGATTGACTCACATTCATCAATGAAATTATGAAATGGGTAATACATAAACAAAAAATAATCATACATGATTTATATTGATCACTATATAAGAAAGACGTGGTGTCATTGTAATTGGTGATTCCTTTTAAATATTTTTCACATGGATCAATGAACCATGATTCGGTGGATATTCATCTATGATAGATCACAAAAACAACTTTCTAATGTCTTTATGGTTATGAGGCTAACCCTATATTTTAAGTATATAATTTTACTAAAATAATATACATTTTATGTAACGTAGAAATTTAAATAAAATAAAATAATTATTTATTTTATTCATTTAATTCCTATGATAATTTTTTTGACAGACTCCCTCCACAGACCATGTATAAGTCGTGCATATTGTAAAACCCATTTTCTGATCCCATTTGTTCCCTCAAACTTCTAATATGGACCCCTATGTAGAATTTATTCCACTTTTTTCATGGAACTTTGTGCGAGTGGTATTTAATATATATAATATACTACAAACATGTATTTTATGCATAATGGGCCTCAAAATAACATGTCGTCTCACCACCTGGTCTCATAAATAAATTATACTATATATAAAATCAATACATGAAAAATATGAGTCATTAAAAGAACAATATCAAGATTTAAAAATATATTAATATGATAACTCGATATAATGATAGGTTAAATATTATTTTCCACAATAGTTCTATTCTAAATTCACCTTTAATAAAATTTAAATGATCATGTACTAGGGGGGTTACTGAAAATGTTAGCAAGGTGATATTAAATCGAAAAAAATTTCCATAACATACAACCCTTTCTGATGTGATCTATTTTGAAATGGTTCAAAAGGTCAATGTTCATAGTGATAGATCATTATATATGAATCTTATAGATTTTAATAGTACCTGTATTGGGGAACATAATAATGAAATTTTCATAAATAATCCTGAAGTAATGAAAATTGCATTCCATTCATGTCATTTTGGATAAAAAACTCAATGTAGCTATGTATTACAAAATGGGTATAGAATGAGTAATTGAATAGTTCTTCTTACTACTCCATGTGACGAAGGAATTTAAAAGTGGGTCGTATGTCCAACATGTACATTTAAAATTTGGGTGGAAGCCTCCAAAATCAACATAATCAAAATAATTTATTTCAAAATAAAATCCCTTTGGATAAAACAAACTATGATTTTATTATAAATTTAAATATTTAAAAATTATTTTGATAGAATTGAGATATGAATCTCTTATGTGTGAATAAAAATGAAAAACCAAAAACATATAACTTGATATTAGGCTAGGTTTTATAATGCTAAAGTAGAATACCAATAATACTTCTCTACATCATGTTCATTACTAGATTTCCATTTTAATAATAAATAATATTACATTTTTTCCTAATTTTATTATTTATTTTAGCAATATGTTCCATAGTGAGTAATTTTAAGAGTTTATTATTCTACTTTTCTCTGGTTTAAAAACATAAATCATTTAATCAAGGAATTTGAATTCCTATAATTAATTTAAGATCACTGATCAATATCATTTGAAATTAATTTTTCAGTAAATCATAAAATATTATAAAGGGATACATTTGTATAAAAAAAAATTAGCATAAATATTATCAAGTAAAAAACTATTTGAGAATCATTTTTGAAAGATAATTGAATAAAAAATTATCATATTTGAAAAAAAATTTATAAATGTTCATACCATGACAGAAGGGTTTTTTAAACCATAGATAATCCCCCGTAATTGGAAAACATGATTTAGAAAAACAATATATTCAAATCTATGGGATACGTACAAATAAATTATTGATAAAATCATTTCAAAAAATGAAAATTTATTACTCATTTAAAAGATATAAAATTAATATGTGATAAAAATTACAATAATATCTAAAGGGATTATAATGTAATTAATAGTAAATATTTGAATCCATTTATTTATAATATTCTGTATTTAAATGCATAAGGGTAGGTATTTAGCGTTAATATGTTTCTTTGGTGTAAATTATAACTCTCACTTGTTTTCGATAGAGGATGATCTATGTATGTGCAAGGTAATACATTGGGCTTTCTAGTTACTGTGTGGACCAGTGGGCTATGGAATAGTTCCATGGAAGGAATATATTTGATGAAACTACTAATTTTTGAATTGATACACTATTGTGAAAGGGCTAGAACATAGTCCCAAAATTTGGGTAATCCATGTGACATTGATATATGAGGCAGTGGAGTAGTAGTTAATGGTATTGTTTGTCACTTCATTCAATTGTGACACCCTTTCATCATGTTGCATTAGGATTCGGAATATATTCCCCTCATAGAGAATTAGATATGGAGAGGTATACAACATTGATTATTAATTCTTGTTTTTTATGAGAGATTTGGGAATATACATATGGGCTTGTGGATTGGCCGTTCTATTTTAATTTCATTATATTCCAATGAACTAGAAACATACTCCATAATGTTGGGTGCGATGGATTGGTCTATGACGATACTCCATAGTCTTATATTTTAATATATTGATAAAAATATAAAGACACCCCTCTAAGATGATACATCTTAAACCTTTATTTATCTGAATTTAGGATCCTTGGGAACATCATGAAGACCCTTGATTTTTCCCTTGATTGTATTCAACCCCAGTCTTGGGCATATCTGTCCTTGGAATTTCCTCCTCACTCTGGAGGTATGTGTCTCTATAAAAAGGATCTAATTCAAATATTCTATTTAAAATTCATTTTATTTCATTATGAAATTTTTATAACCAATATCAATGTGGATTTTCATTATGAAATACATATATTTAAAGGGAATTTCATTAAAATGGTTTTGGTTGTGCAGTTCAGTGTTTAAATGACATTAATGTGGTTTCCTTTCTAAAATGTGGTTTAATGTATTGAAGAATATAGGATTAATTTTTAAAATGTTATACATATAATATTAATCTTATTAAAATGTTTTTGAAATCAAATACATATCTTTGGGAACCTTAGGTGCTTCGGGATATGGACTTGTCCCTTTATTACGTGTAACACCACTAGGGATTCTGTGATATTGACTGACAGATATGTGAATAGATATTAGATGGTCCCATGTAATACATGTTTTATTAATCTTGTTATGTGTAGTATTTATTCCAATGTGATAAATATCAAATCAATTTTTTTTCTTTTTGTAAAACATGATGATAGTTCATGTTTTGATTGATTAGTTTGTTATAATTTGGTGTATCCATGGATGGTTTTTCTTTTCCTCAAATGATTTATTTAATGTATATGATATTTTATTGGGAAAATATAATATATAATTACTTTTATAAAAATCAAGCGATGAATTAAAAAAAATTATTATCTTCTAGAACTATAAATTTATTCAATTTTACTATTCAAACAAAAATTCATGGAATTAGACTTCATATAGATTCTTTGGTGAAATACTATTGGGATTAATGCTCACACCAAATGTTATCCATAAGGAATTATAAAATGTATTTGTATGAAATTATGTAAAATGAAGGACATATTATTGTTTTTTTATCCTTAATGATGATGCATTCATTGTTGACATGTTCGATGGTTAGGGATGGTAACATGGGGTTCCTAGATTTTAGATTTTCCTTCATTACATTCAGTTTCATCCCTTTGGTATTTAATTTGAGTGTCTCATAGATTTTTTAAATAGTTATACAAGGTCATCTTTTGGTTCTTTTGATACACATGATAAACGTTTTCTTCTTATTACACCTCAACATATGGAGGACCTTTTCAGGTGGCATGTATAGTTGGTGTCTGGCTGGTTTGATATGAAATGGAATAATAGGAAATACTCAACCTATATTTTTGTGACACTGTTTAATGGATCACTCCTCTTTGGTCCATTAGATTTTTCAAAATCCATTTTTGGTGTGCTCTAGGAGGCAACAAAATATAATTTCAGGAGTTTTCCAAAATATCAATTTTTACATCGGTGACTAAGGGAATTAGTTTATGTTACATAAGGCAGAAGTGTTAGTGACTCTGGGAATCAGTTTCAGTGACTCATTGCATCGGTGTCACTGACTCAAGGTGTTGATGTCGGTGAGACAGGGTTTCAGTGAGTTAGGGTGTCAGTTAGTAAGGGTTTCGGTGAGTTAGGGCGTCAGTGAGTGTAACACCACGAAATTTTATGGGATATATTCTTTTTATATTTTTTTATGTGTTGTGATGTATGATAAACCAATATAATCATTCGCTATATTTAACACCATATTATCTTGTAGTATACAGAATACTATTCTTGGATTGTGTTACACAAAATTTCAATTTCTTTTGATAGAATCAATTTCACACATCCCTGAGTATAGATTTTGTTCAATATATTATTGAACTATATTTGGATTATATTATAAGCAGCTCTAATGGAAACATGAACTAAAAACAACACTATCATGGATTGTGTTACACACAAGAGAGAGATTCCTCGATAACATTCATTCTGTGCAATACCGTGTTTTACTAAACAATGAAATATTATTAAAATATTATCATGGAATATAAAATATATTTTATGAATAGTATTAACCCAATTTTAAATATTATAAAATTGAAATTCATCATATATAATTTCTTAAAAAATAAAATAGGGAAAAATTCAATTTTTAAGATAAAAGATGTGTTGGTCGAAGTGGACAATCCAGAGGGGGTGAATTGAGTTCCAATTAAAATTTCTGTTAAAATATTGTCTAGTTAAATTCCCCCGATTTATAAAATAAGTTAAACTGTAGTGAATTTATACAGATTGTAAATTTTCACTTATCTTCTCAAAGTTTTATTAGGTCTCAGTTAGTTTACCCACAAGATCAATCTATGTTTTGAAACTAATCTACTGATTTACAATAAATGTAAACACTTTCTAATTTAACTATCAAAGTAGATTCAAAAAAAAAATTATTTTAAAGTAATAGCAGTGGAATAAATATACTATATTTCATATACCTTAAACATAAATAAAATCTGCATAGAAGATATAAAAATAGGTTCAGTCTCAAGCCGAGCCTTAGTCCTCCCAAATATATATAAGAATTTGATCCACACCCTGGATCGGGGTTAACAATGGTTTTACAAAAAACTGTCCAGGTCCAGGACCTCTACCACTGTTATTAGTGGGAAACAAACAATAGCAAACTTGTTGTTTAGGTCACACACGACCTCTACCACAATCCCAGTGGGAAATAAAAGATGTAAGTTTTTGAGTGAGGATTTATAGATCCTCCAGTTAAAGCTTAGGAGACAGTATGTGTAAAAATACATCAGATGACACACACTGCTTGAAAAGTAAATAATAAATCACAGAGCAGATATATAGAGTTTAGAAATGGCTCCAGTGATTGTCAATGTAGCTCTAGACTCGTTGTATTGAACAGGAATTCTTCAGATTCCTTCTCTGGTTTTTCTATTGAAAAACAGAGTGTCATTGTTCAACTTGTCTTCTACAGGAGTGAGAATGATCACTTGATACGTCGTGTGTTCTTTATAAATGTAGGATTTCATGTATGGAGCTTCTTTGAGAATCGTGCAATGTGATCTTCACAGTTGTGCTCCTTATTGTTCTTCTGTTCATTACAGAGCTCGCATGTCTTGTATTATATGGGTCGAGACGTGTCAAGCGTGCCCGTGTACTCTATTGCAGCTCAATCTTCTTTATATTCCACGAGTTCTGGCAGTAGGAATGATTCCCTTCTCATAGATACAAGATATGGTTTCTTGTCAAGCCAAAAACTAAAATTAAATAACATTAATTGCATTAAAACAAAAAATATGACTGATAACATTATTTAAAATAATATTGAAAAAACTTAGGAAACAGTGTCACAGTGATCATGGAAACAGTGTCTGGTCACGGTGTCTGGTCACGGTGAGTCCTTCACGGTGTCTGGCTCACAGTGTCTGGTCACGGTGTCTGGTCACGATGTCTGGTCACGGTGTCTGGTCACAGTGTCTGGTCACGCTGTCTGGTCACGGTGTCTGGTCACGGTGTCTCGTCACGGTGTCTGGTCACGGTGTCTGGTCACAGTGATTCCTTCACGGTGAGTCCATACTTAGACAAAAAAAATCTGTATTTGGACTAAGACAGTGATATGCAGAATATGGGTTAAGGTTAATCTTTAGAGATAATATATGAGATAATTGTGATCATGCATATGACTTGTAGAGAGTAATTAACATCCATAAGATTTGTTATTATAAAAACATGATATGCACCTATTGTTGAGATTGAAGAGAATTAGCAAGATGCGCACGGAAGATCAAGATTAATTAACAGTAATGAGTTTTGTGATTATTAAAACATGATTAACACATGAGGAGTCCAATAATATCCCCATTTTTGATGATCACAAATCACATATAGGCAGAATATAAAAGATATGTATCATTAAAGATACTATCATAGAAAAAACATTATAGAACAGATACTTGCAGTTTTTCTCCCCAATTAATAATATTATAGAACTGCTACTTGGAGGTTTTTCTACACCTTTTGGGATTATCAAAAAGTAGAGAAATGGAAATGAAATTCGGCAATTATCATTAACCAAAGCATTAATAAAACAAAGTACAGGAGAAGTACAAATTGGAAACAAGAAATGACACCCCATCAAAAAGAAAGACAGGCGGTAAACTCTTTAGGGATCCATTTTTGTCTTGCCTTTATCAGTAGTAGGAGTTGGTGCTGAATTAGAAGAAGTCATAGAAGAGGTAGACAATGAGGTTAAGGGTAGACCTTCAAAAACAGATGGAGCCAAAGTAGGAGCAGTAGAAGATCTAGGCCTAGGTTGGTCAAGAATGACTGGCCGGATCTGAGAAAGGGCTTGGCTAACTGTCATGGTAGTAGATGCTAAGGCAGGAAGTCCAGGTCTAAGGGGTGAAGCAGCTGGAAAAACTATAGCAGTACTCTGCACATTAAGATACAGCTTCAAAAGATTGATGAAATAAGTAATTATTTCACCACCATACTGCATAGCCTTTTCAAAATCATCCTTGTTCTCCATAAATCTATCCAACAATCTGGTGAACTCTGAAAGTTTCTGAACTTGAGCTTTAAAATCTTGAGTCACCGGAGGGATTCTCATATTTTCCACAAGATATCTAAAGTGATCTGTCATGTCCCTTTTAGAGAAAATCCGGGAAAGATACAAATCAATTTTCTTGGAGATCTCTTGTTGAGCATCATTGGCTATCTTTGAATGGATCCTAACCAAGTCCAATGCTCTATCACTGTTCGTAATTACTTCTGACAAAGAGGATAGATCCAAGACACTGAAGGAATTATGTAATTCTTCCTTAATTAAGGATCTCAGCAGAGAATCATCCAAAGCAGGTGTGGAGGTCTGACCAGAAGCAGGTGAATCCTTGACAGCTTCAGTTAGAACTTTGAGTTGTTTTAGAACTTTTTACAGACATCCATTGTATTCATCATTAAGCTTATTTAGAGTTTCCACAATCTCTATCATGAGTTCTAGCATCTTCGTGTTCCTTTTTCCAATCCTTTCATCAAAAGAGAGAAGGTAAGGATGAACTTGAGACTCAATCTCCCTAGAAAGGAGGGAATCATAAGATTCAGGTGAAACAGCAGTAGGTGCCGGGGCAGAAATAGGAGCAGGCTTTGATCTCATAGACAGCTCATTCTGTAGACATACTACCATACTTTTCAGATTTGCAACATCATTACTCAGCAGCTTATTATCTACTCGGACTTCTTGAATTTCTTGGATCATACTTGGTTGAATATGCAAGATAATATTTTCCATGAGAATTGATGCATCTTCTTGAATTAATTGAGTCACTGGGCAAGGTTGAGTGGATACAATTTTCTCAAAACCAGCTAACAAAGTCTCACAAAAAGCATTCAGATCATCTTTGGTTACAAAGGAATGAAGCTCAGGTAAGGATGCAGGTAAAGGTAGAGGCTCAGATTCTCGTTGACAGTCAGAGTTATCTTCAGATTCAGATTCAGATCCATATTGAGGTTGGGGCTCTGATTATGGTTCTGAATGAGCTAAGGACATCAGTTGAAACAAAGAAGAAAGATCCATTCTAGTTGCAGTTACTTACTGTGAGTCATTCACATCATAAAATCTTGGGAACTCATACCGAGAGTGTATAGAGAAAGTGACATAAGGTTGAGAAGCTTCACCAGATCTATCTTCCAATATATCAATATTTTGAGTTCCCTCCCCCTCAACTTGTGCTTCCCTTTTAGATTCTTGAGGTTCAAAAACATGGACAAGATCTACAGGATCATCCCTAATCTCTTCAGAAAATTCTTGCCCTGCCTGCTGAAAGGCAATTTCCATTCTTTCTTCAGTAGATGGAATAATCTCAGGAACTGATTCTTCCACTGGATAAGCTCCAAACATGCTTCTTTCTCAATAGAAAGATTCTCTCCAAGAAAAACTTCCTGAAAGTTTGTTTGTTGTTCTGAACCAAGAAAAACTAATTTCCTTGTAGCATTGGGATGAGCTTCTTCCTCATGACGAACAACTTAAGGATCCTTAGTCCATTCCTTTTCAACAACAACTTCCTCTCCTTGAGGTATTTCACCAGGGATAATAGCAGGGATAACACCAATTTCCTATTCAACGGGAACTATTTCCATTGGAGATATTATAGATTCTTCTCTAGGTGGAACTTTAGCTGTTACTTCTTCTTATTCTTCTTCTTCTGAGTACTCAGCCACTTCATCTGGTTCCAAAACAGGATTAGCTAGGTTCTTAGGCCTTCTTGGATAGTCAACAAGATTAAACTTTTTATACAGTTGATCACTATCCTCAACCCATTTCTTTTTCCATGGATTATAGGTAATCTTCATCCTTCTGATCATAGGCATGGATAGGCAGAAATAAAATTCCTCTAATTTTACTTCATTCGGTCCAACCATTCCTTTTGAGACTAGAATAGATGAAATCATCCTTGAATAAAACAGGGAGGTGGATTTGGAAGTTACTTTGATCAGCTCACAGATATAGTTGATAACATACTTACACAGATTGACCTTTTGGCCATTATTCAACAGGTGAATCAGGAACACATCCTGATACATCATCACATCAAAATATTTTTTTCTTGGACTAACCAAATTATGAACAAACATGAACAAAAGTCTTGTCTCCCCATCCATTTTAGCAGCTATGGCCCTTTGCTTGGTTCCATTTCCAGTTAGATTCTCCAAAGTGGTTTCTAGGTCAATGATGTCAGTTGTTGGAGAAGGGTCTCTTTGGTAATCTTCACACACTCCTTCATGTGGAATTCCTAGGCATGCAGCCCACAACAATGAAGAGAAAGAGCACTTCTGATCATTGATCCAACTGGTCACTAAAAAGCATTCTCCAAACTCAAAATAAAACTTCACATACTGATATAAATGAGATAGAAGCCTCAGGTAAATCGGTCTATTCTGTCCAGTGAACCATTCAAGACATCCTTGTTCTTTTAAAACTTTCAAAACTAATGATATACTGGACAAAATCCATTCAGGGAAAACCTCTTTTTCAGGTACAACTGTACGGCTTACCTGGTTTGGGTTTAGAGGTCCTTCGGGAGCTATCCTCGGTATCCTCCTCTATTTCTTAGAGAGGTGCTTCTTAGACGATGTTAAAGATGGACGCTTCATCCTTGGCATTCACTAAAGGTTTGGGCATGAGGGAAAATAAGGTTCAGGAGATAATTCGGGTAAGGGGTCGAATGAAACCCATATGTTTTATCATTTTGGAATGTCAAGCGTCAGAGATACACAAACACGGGAAATCAAATAGGAGTGAAATAAAAATTACCACGATACGGGTAAAAATAAAATAAAAATAATAAAAATTATCATACTTCTCACGGTGAGACAGAAAACTAGCCATCACTGTGAGACAGTTTATAGTCATCATGGTGAAACAGTGAGCAGTTTATATAGTCACGGTGAGACAGTGAGTTGTCAGACCGTGAGAAAAAAAACAGTAACTTAGAAATAGTAAGATATTCATTTATGATTAATCATACCAAGATCATGTATGATGTAGTCTAATATTTCAGAATTTAATGGTTTATTGAATATATCAGCAAGTTTATATTTAGTACCAATGAATTCCAAAGTGATATCACCTTTTTGATAATGATCCCTCAAAAAGTGATGTCTTACATCAATATGTTTTGTCCTAGAATGAGAAAAAAGATTCTTAGAAATATTAATAGCACTTGTGTTGTCACAATTTATTGAGACACGTCTGAATTGATATCCATAGTCTAGTAATATGTGTTTCATCCACCAATTTGTGCACAACAACTTCCAGCAGCTATGTATTCAGCTTCTGCAGTTGACAATGCAACGGAATATTGTTTCTTACTACACCATGATATTAGTGACTTGCCTAAAAGATGACATGTTCCAGAGGTGCTTTTTCTATCTAGCTTACATCCAGCAAAGTTAGCATCAGAATAACTAACTAGTTCAAATGATTGTCCTTTGGGATAGAACAGTCCTAAATTGGGAGTATGCTTGAGGTATTTGAAAACTCTCTTTACAGCATTTAAATGTGACTCTTTAGGGTTTTATTGAAAAGGAGCACACATACACACATTAATCATAATATCAGGACAACTAGCAGTCTTGTAGAGTAGACTTCCAATCATTCCTCTATAAGTGGTTTGATCAACAGATTTACAATTTTCATCAAGATCCATCTTACAGGTGGTACTCATGGGAGTGTCACTACTTTTTGTGATACACAATCCATAAAATTTTAAAAGATCTCTAGTATATTTACGTTGAGTTAAAATAATTCCATCATCATTTTGAAATATTTGAAAACCAAGAAAGTATTTAAGTTCACCCATTAAACTCATTTCAAATTCATTTTGCATCATTTTTTAAAAATCAGTACATAATGAATTTTTAGAAGATCCAAAGATAATATAATAAACCTAAATTTGTATTACTAAAACATCTTTAGAAATTCGTTTTATAATAAGAGTAGGATTATCTATTCCTTTTGTAAAACATTTAGAAATTAGAAAAGTACTTAATCTATCATACCAAGCTCTTGGAGATTGCTTTAAACCATATATAGCTTTTGATAATTTGTAACTATGATTTGGAAAATGAGGGTTTGAAGAACCAAGTGGTTGTTAAACAAAAATATCCTCAGCAATATATCCATTTGAGAATGCACCCTTGACATCCATTCGATATATTTTGAAATGTAGGTGAGCAGCATAAGCAAATAAAATCTTAATAGGTTCTAATCTGGCTACTGGAGAAAAAGTCTTCTCATAGTAAATACCTTCTTTTTGACTATAGCCTTGTGCAACTAGTCTAGCTTTATTTCTAACTATGTTTCCGAATTCATCTACTTTGTTTCTAAACACCCATTTTGTGCCTATTGTGAAAGTGTCCTTAGGTATTTCAACAAGATTCCAAACGTTATTTCTTTCAAACTGATTGACTTCTTCTTGCATTGTAATTACCCAAAATTCATCATTAATAGCATCATCAATTTTTTTAGTTTCATGTTGTGACAAGAAGGCTTGATGTTCAACCTGATTTCTAAGAGAAGCTCTAGTCTGTGTCCCTCTATCAAGATTTCCTACATCAACATCTAAAGGATGATTTTTCAGAATTATAGCTGATCTAGTAAAGGTAGGGATAGAAATTTCAGGTTCATCTACAGGTTGGGAATCAACAGAAGCAGGTTCAAGAAAATTTCCAGAACTGGATGTTTTAACTATAGGTCCACTGTCTTTATCATTAAGGATCAAAACAGAGAGATCATCTTCAAGATTTTCAAGAGTGGTTTTATGCTCATGTGGATCAGTTTCATCAAACATGATGTGAACAGATTCTTCCACACACTTGGTTCTCTTATTGAAAACACTATAGGATTTACTAGAAATATAGTAACCTAGGAAAATTCCTTCATCACTTTTTGATGAAAATTTGTCGATATTGTCTTTAGTATTAAGGATAAAGACTTTGCAGCCAAAGAATTTGAAGTAGATAACTTTAGGATTCATATGGTTCCACAACTCATAAGGGGTCCTCTTAAGAACAGGTCTGATTAAGACTCTATTGTTAACATAACAAGCTCTACTTACAGCTTCACCCCAAAAATAAACAGGTAGGTCATACTCATTAAGCATAGTTCTAGCAATTTCTTGCAGTGTTATATTCATTCTTTCTACTACACCATTTTTCTGGGGTGTTCTAGGGGTAGAGAAATTTTGACTATACCCATTATGAGAGCAGTAAGATTCAAATTCATTATTATCAAATTCACGGCCATGATCACTTCTCAGAGTTTTAATCATAATTCCACTAAATTTTTCTACAGATTTGGAGTATTTAACAATGTAAGAACAAGCTTCACTTTTGTGAGCTATAAAATATACCCAAGTATATCTAGAAAAGTCATCTACTAAGACATAGACATAATGCTTCCCATTTAAGCTAGAAACTCTAGATGGTCCAAATAAATCCATGTGAACCAACTCGAGAGGTTGAGAAGTTTACACTTCTTTCTTTTATTTGAAAGAAACTTTATGTTGCTTTCCCTTTTGACATGGATTACAAACTTTGTCATTTGGAAACGCAAGATTGGGTAGGTGTCTAACTAAGTTCTTCCTAGTATGTTTTCTAAGCGAGTGTATACTGTAGTGTCCTAATAATCTCTGCCAATGCCAAGACTCATTATGGAAAGCATTTAAACAAGTAATATTCTTCTTAGCTAAAGAATTTAAATCAACAGCATAAACATTTTCATTTCGCAGGGCAGAAAATACTAAAACATGTTTAGAATTAAAAACATTGCACAAATCATTTTCAAATTTACATTAAAACCATCATCAAATAACTGAAAAATACTTAACAGATTATATTTAAGTCCATCAACAAATAAAACTTTAGAAATTAATGCTGAGTCATTGTTACCAATCTATCCTAAGCCGGTGATTGTCCCTTTAGAATTATCACCAAAGGTGAAAAAAGCTCCATCAAATCTGACTAAGCTTTTAAAGCATGAGAAGTCTCCAGACATATTCCTTGAACATCCACTGTCAAAGTACCAGGTCTTCCTACAGGATCCCTTTAAGCAGGATTCCTACAAAATAGATTTAGATAGGAAATGATTTTGGTACCAAGATCTTCTTGGGTCCAGACAGGTTAGCAATCAAAGCATTTGGTACCAAAATTTGTCTTATGGGTCTCATGAAAGTTTTTGAATAAACATACTTTGAACGATAAACCTTATTTGATCCATAACTATGAATATAACTAGTTGAAACATATAAATGTCCAGAACTAGAATTAACAGCATTCTATCCAGATTTAGGAATAAATATATTCTTAGTAAACTATCTATGTCTAGGTTTGTAGCCTATTCCAGTAGTGTATTTTGGTGAACCATGATTTCCTTTCATTTGAGTTAGTGTATCCTTTCCATTTGTGAATTTTTCTAAATATTTTCTAAGTTGCTCATTAGATAATTTCAGTTTAGTGTTTTCATTAAGTAACTGAGCATTCATTTCCATTTCAATATCAAGATCAGATTTATATTTAATAGTTAAAGCTTACAGTTTCTTTAAACCTTTGTATTTATCTATCACCTCAATACAGGTTTCTTCTAACCTATCACAATATTCAAATAGTTCATATTTTGACATTTTATCAGAGTCAGTATCATCTGCAGAATAATAAGAATTTAAAGTAGGAGTTTCAACTGTTACCTCAGAAGTGATTATCATAAAACACATGTTTGCCTTATTTCTGTGTTCAGTTTCAGAGACTTCAGATTTAGTGGAGCTATCCTCATAAGCACTCCAACTAGCCTTCATATAATTTTTGTACATACTATCCTTGTAATCATATTTCTTCTTGAATTTGAGCTTTGGGCAGTCTGCATTAATACTTCCTTTTCTTTTTCACTCATAATAGAAAACTTCATTACTTTTATCAGACATCATCCAATCCTTCATCCAGTGTTCCTAATTTTCATACATTCCTTTGTAATTTGATTTCCTGAAAAACATATTCTTCCTATAAAACTTCTTAATCCTTCTGGCAATGTGATCCATTTCAGAATCACAATCAGAAGCACTTTCACTTTCTTCACAGCTTGAAATCTCGTTTATAGCATGAAGTTTCTCATTATCCTTATCCTTTGAAGTTGAAGATTTAAAAGAAACAGACTTTCTTCTAGGTTCTTCTTCTTCTTCTTTGATTACCTTGAGTTTTTCCTCATGCATCATAAGCTTACCAATGAGTTTTTAACAGGTACAGTAGCAATGTCACATTACTCTCTGATTGAAACAGATGTGCCTCTCCATCGGTCTGGTAAACATCTCAAGATTCCCATAATTTGTTCCTTCGCTGGAACAACTTTTCCAAGTGAATTCATTGTATTGACTATCTCATTAAACCTGAGATACATGTCAGAAATAGGTTCATCAGTTTTCATTTTAAAATTATTATATTTAATAGTATAATAAGTTAATCTCATTTCCTTAACATTGGTTGTTCCTTCATGAGAAAGAGCTATGGTATCCCAAATATCAAAAGTAGTTTTACAAACAGATATTCTATTAAACTCTTCATCTCCTAAAGCACAGTACATGGCATTCATGGCCTTACAATTATTATTGTAAGAAGTCTTTGTAGGTATATCCCAAGTGGATCTAGCAGTAGTGGGAAGTTTATATTCTGATTCTATGGAAGTCCATATATCAAAACCTATGCTTTCTAAATGAATTATCATTTTATGATTCCATTGGGCATAGTTGGTACCATTGTACAAAGGTGGCCGGTTAGTAGCATCACCCTCTAGTATATTATCCATAACTAGATTTTAAAAAGACAATTTAAAGAGAAAAAATTTAGAACTAATAGAAGTTTAAGATCTTTAGAGATGCAACTAAAATCAGAGTTGAAAAACAGAGTACTTTAGAAAATATTGAAACAACCTCTAATAGCCAATGTTGGTCGGAGTGGACACTCAAGAGGGGGGTGAATTGAGTTCCAATTAAAATTTCTGTTAAAATAATGTTTAGTTAAAATCCCCTGATTTATAAAATAAGTTATACTGTAGTGAATTTATACAAATTGTAAATGTTCACTTAGCTTCTCAAAGATTGATTAGGTCTTAGTTATTTTAACCACAAGATCAAACTATCTTTTGAAAATAATATACTAATTTACAATAAGTGTATACACTTGATAATTTAACTACCAAAGTAGCTTCAAAATAATTTCATATTTTAACGTAATAGCAGTGGAATAAATATACTATATGTCATATACATTAAACATAAATAAAATATGCACAACAGATATAACAATAGGTTCAGTCTCAAGCTGAGACATAGTCCTCTCAAATATATATACAAATTTGATCCACACCCTGGTTCCGGGTTAACAAAAGTTTTACAAAAACTGTCCAGGTCCAGGACCTCTACCCCTGTTATTCGTGGGAAACCAAACAACAGAAAACCAACTGTTCAGGTCACACACGACCTTTACCACTATCCCAGTGGGAAATAAAAGATGTAATATTTTGAGTGAGGATTTACAAATCCTCCAGTTAAAGTTCAAGAGACAGTGTGTGTGAAAAAATACAGCAGATGACACACACTTCTCAAAAAGTAAATAATAAATCACAGAGCAGAGATGTAGAGTTTAGAAATGGCTCTAGTGATTGTCAATGTAGATCATGACTTGTTGGATTGATCAATAATGCTTCAGAGTCCTTCTCTGGTTTTTCTGTTGTAAAACAGAGTGTCGTAGTTCATCTTGTCTTCTACAGGAGTGAGAATGATCTCTTGATTCGTCGTGTGTTTTTCAGAAATGTAGGATTTCATGTATGGAACTTCTTTGAGAATCGTGCAATGCATTCTTCACAGTTGTGCTCCAGATTGTTCTTCTGTTCAGTACAGAGCTCGCATTTCTTGTAGTATATGTGTCGAGACATGTCAAGCGCGCCCGTGTTCTCTAATGCAGCACAATATTCTTTATATTCCGCGAGTTCTGGCAGTAGGAATGATTCTCTTCTCATAGGTACGAGATATAGTTTTCTATCAATCCAACAACTAACATTAAATAACATTAATTTCATTATAAACAACAAATATGACCGTTAGCATTATTTAAAATAACATTGACAAAATATTAAGAAACGGTGTCACAATGATCATGGAAACAGTGTCTGGTCATGGTGTCTGGTCACGGTGTCTGGTCACGGTGTCTGGTCACGGTGAGTCCTTCACGGTGTCTGGGTCATGGTGTCTGGTCAAGGTGTCTGGTCACGGTGTCTGGTCACGGTGTCTGGTCACGGTGTCTGGTCACGGTGTCTGGTCATGATGTGTGGTCACGGTGTCTGGTCACGGTGAGTCCTTCACAGTGAGTCCATACTTAGACAAAAAAAATCTATATTTGGACTAAGACAGTGATATGCAGAATATGGGTTGAGGTTAATCATTAGAGATAATATATGAGAGAATTGTGATCATGCATAAGACTTGTAGAGAGTAATTAAAATCCATAACATTTGTTATTATAAAAACATGATATGCACCTATTGTTGAGTTTGAAGAGAATTAGCATGATATTCACTAAAGATCAAGATTAATTAATAGTAATGTGATTGGTGATTATTAAAACATGATTAACACATGAGGAGTCCAACAAGATGTATTTTCAAAAAATATGTGGTTTTCCACCTTTTTATGGAACACCCATTTAAAATATTGTTCTTGACAAATTAATAAGTTATACTTCGAAAAATAATCTTCTTATTTGGAATCGAGATATAAAATTTTACTTTGGATGACTTTTGGATATTTTTCTGACAAATTTTATATTTTTATGGATAATAAAAATTCAATAAATTTTAATTGGGAACAACTTTTTCCATAAAAATAATTTATATTGTTAAAAATTTATATTGAATGGTTTTAATGTTTAAAAATAATATATTTTTGTAGTTCAATAAAATGTAAGTCACTGTCCTTAATTTTACAATGAATTCTTATGTAAAAGCATTTCAATATTTTGCAATGATTTATCTTTTAATCAAAAACAATTTTTTTTCCGAAAAAATGATTAATATTAAATTAATTGATAAAACATCTATATTTTGAATTTTGAGAAATGTAATTCCATATTATAATTATTAGGTACAAATCATGATAATGGGATTATATTATTTTTGGGTATTATGAATAATAACATTAATTAACATGGTTAACGATATGTCGGGTAATTAAGGCGACAAAAAATATTATAAAATTACCCTAACACCAGCCAAATTTCTATTGGATGAATAATAGTTGACCCATTTCACATATGGGATGGAATAGATTTACATAATGGAGTTTTTTCCATGGGGATTATGTAATTATTATGAAAAATAAGAAAGTGACAACATGTCACTCTCTAATATCATATAACTGTAATAATTGTAATTTTGTGATAAACATCATAAAACATTGAAAGTAAATTGTTAATAGAAATTTAATGAAATTATCTATATCATGTAAATTTATTTATAATTTTTAGATATTAATTAAACACCATTAATGATAACATAATTGTGATGTAATAATTATTTTATTATTAGAAATATCAAATAAATGGTGTTAAAAATAATAAATGAAATATCATATGAACTAATTAAAGGGATCCAAAAAACTCCATGTTAACTATGACATGTTTGGTGATTATAAATTATTATTTTTTCAAATTTAACTTGGGCAAGGATTTTATTTATTTTCAATGAAATAAATAGTGTCAAAATTGACAGTAATGTAATTTTATAAAACAAATTATTTCAATTATTAAAAAATATTAAAAATATTTAAAAAATTATAAGGAGGTCATTAGAGGACCAAAAATGTCCTGAAATACCTTTTTAATTCCAATTAACCCAATATAAGTAAATATTTATAACCGTTAAATATTTAGAATGAGTTTACCACAACTAAAATTAAATAGAACAAATAAGTGTTAATTAAATTGATAATGATTAAATTGAAAAAAAACATATATCAAATTTATTGGTTTATGGTACTAAAACCATATATCTTCTAATTTACAAAATTGGGATATTTTCTATGTTTTAATGTTGATTTGTAATTTATTATACAATATCATTTTTTAGGATTCAAAAAGTACCTCTCACCATAATTATAAAAGGAAACCTCCTCCCTCCCATATTCACTGCATTTTGAGCCTTCTAGCTCAGAATAATCTAGCCCATTTCTCTTGTTAAGTTCACTAGTAACATTTTACAGATGTTGGTCTTCTAAAAATACCAATTGTAGTTCCATTAAGAGAAGATATAAAGAATTCACATCAAAGAAGAGTGAATATCTTCTACCGATTCATTCAAAAAAACCTTCTTCTACGCCCTCTTCAATAGTTTATTACCTATAACGTAATAACATGAATATCATTCATATATGGATATATTATTCTAAATATTAAAAAACCATTTTTCACTTTCTATGCATCCAATGAAAAACGAAATCATCATGCGTGAGTACGTATGACTTGTGATCTCCACGTCGTGTGGTACTCTGTTTTCTTAACACCACCATACAAGGAATGGTATAATTGTGGAAAGAATACCTATATATGATTATTACGAAAATATAAAAATTATGAGATAATATAAAACATCCAATTCGATACCATTCTTAATTTATTGGAATGATATCATCGCTCATGCATACGTATGGATTACCATCTCCATGCTATGATATGATTCATTCAGCATAATCCTCATTAAACAGTGATTTTCTAAATGAATTGATTGAATAGATATGATATATATTATAATAATACCTTTCTTAAAATCATATAACTATAATATATAAATAAAAATATGATCTTATCCGAATAATACATGCATAAGAACCTAAAGTAGTTAATACACGAATAAGAGTAACAATTAAATGTTACGAACAAACAGTTGAAAATACAATCTTAAATGTTATAATAAAAATGATTATGATATCGGAATAAATAAGTAACATTATTTCAATCATTATAAATGAGATGTGAATACATACGAATCATATCATACCTATGGTAAGGGATATCTTTTAAAGTCATTTTTTATCCGAGATGGTTTATTTGTAAGTATTTACGGGGGATATATTTATCATCCATTTCAACGTTTTCTAAAAATATTTTCATCAAATGTTTAGAAATATTATATTTATATATAATTTAATTTTATCACTTTTTTACTTTTACTACATGTTACGGAAGGAATATTTGGATTTCATTTCATATTAAGTATTGTTTGACTTTTCGAGCAAAAGTTTGAGGAAAATATATTTTTAACATATACGGTGTGTATAGATTTTGAAAGATTCATGAAACCGTATTTCAATTAATCATCCTCTACACAATTAAATTTTTATTTTAAAATAAATTATATTATCTTTTGATTTCATTGTATTTTGAGAAAAGAAAAAAAAATTTGGATAAGAAGGGATATTTTCCACAAGAACTAAGATCAAGGGGATTATCAAAATTATTTTTCATCTAAGATGATTACCATTAAATAGTGTTATGTTTCTATCCATAATATTATTAATATTATTTTATAATTTTAATGATGGAATTTAATTTTAAATTTATTATGTAATTATTGTATGATATTTAAGAAAACACATTTTATTTCATGGGTTATGTTACGATGAATGAGTTATTTTTTGCGGGCCAATGTAGGATTGATTACATTATGATATTAGTGGGACCAATATCTCTTGCCAATGCACTGGGTAATGATATATATGTCATGAGACAGAAATTACTAGAATGACATGTAAATCTGGTTCAGTAATACATGGCTAGAAGGGTAAGTAATCACATTTCTGTAATGGACTTTTTCCACTATGATGGTATTGGAAGAAATTAATTGGAAACTAAGGAAATCATATTATGTGCTTATTATTTTTCAATAATTAAATGTTATATCCAAATTTTATTCTACCATAGATAATATTACATTATTTCATATTCTTTACGAACTTCCATGATTTAGTCCATGACGCAATATTTTCATGTTTAATCTTTACGTTCACGTTTTTACGTTCAAATGTATATTGTTTTTTGTTCTACATGTTTACCCTTAATAATAATTTTAGCTCAAACTTTTTATGATTTAATTTCCTTAGTAAATAAAGAAATTTTTTAGGTAGTAAAACAAAAATTGGTATATTTTAATGGGTGATGTTGAAGATCGTTCCAATATGTAAGAAGATTATGTTCTGAATTTCCAAAGACACTAAACCAATATAGTCATGGGCCATATATTTTCTGTAATGTATTATGTATTCCTTAAAAAAATTTAATGTCCTTGAATGTCAAGCTTGGGTCATTATATCTGGTATTAGAGAAATGTTTTACTTAATCATTGGATACATGGATGTGAAACTTTTTGTGAGGTCCCCATGGATATATCGATGGACTGTCTAGGGATGTCCCTATTGATAAGTATGATTATAGGTTGCAGCCCTAAAAATATTTTAATGATCATGAATATCCTAGGATTAAACCTATGATGTTAAGGATTGAATGTTCTCTGCCTTGAGTATGTTGTTTTACAAATATGAATTTTTCCGCTCAAATTATTTGTTTTTGGTTTTAGAAAATGGGTGGAACACGAAAGAACTGGGTTAATGATCAATGAACTGGGAAATGCAATAATTTTTACCCTAAAAAAACAAATTTTATGGAATATTGATGGAAAATTATTAATGTTATACTTAAACATGCTATGAGTCATTCTGGAACCCAAATGAGAAGAGAAGGGAACAACAATATATTGAATCCTTCATGAGGAAACGTACACCTTTAATCAATCGGTATTCAAATCCACTTTTTTATGAATAATTGATCAGTACTATTGAAAATATATTTTCCATAATAAACTATTTGGATCAAAAAAATTCATTTTGGTAGTCTATAGATTAGAATTTGAAGTATATGGGTGGTGGACTCTAATTAATAATACATGGAAACAAGATGAAATCGAATCCATGGAATGGGATGTGCTCGATATCTTAATTTTCAATAATTACATTCCTAGTATTACTTGAAAAAATATGGAAAAAGATTTATGTGAGCTTTAGAAAAAGGATGAATAAGTTTTTGGTAAATACGTTGAAAATTTTAAAAGACATGTTTTGTATTATTATAAACATATCATCCAACATGAAAGTAAATTTGATTTATTCATTAGTGTCTTAAAACTAATTCTTCAATGTTAAATTGATATAATAGTGTTCAGTCGAAATGAAGAGATCATGAGTTGTGATATCTAGGTAGAACATGTTGTTTTTGTTATATATCCATCTAATGGTTTTGATAAGAAACAAAAGATGGTGTTTAAGGAGATTTCTCAAAACAATGGTGAACAGAAGATAAATGTTTCCTTATGCTGAAAGTGTGGAATGAAACATGCGGGATATTGTCTTAATGGGACAAGAAAATGTTTCATGTGTGGAAAAGAAGGTCATAATGATGTTGAATTCTAATGTAATGGAAAAAATGTTGATAATGATGTGAATAGATAAAAGACTACAGCGAATACACCACCAAACATTCAATGCTGCAGTTGTAAGGAAGTGGTGAATAATGTTATCAAATGCCATAATCAAAGGGTTAATGATGATCGATGTCAACAAATACTAAAGTAAAAATAAAATGGGAATTCACATGTGATTATTATTGGTGATGTTGAGAACGAAAACAATGTTATGGTATGGTTAAGATTTTCTATAATGGGATTCCAAAATAGTGTTCTGGAATCTCATTTATAGTGTTTTTTAATATTGGATTATATATCTATTGGTCCATTGTGGTTTTCCATAATTATATAGTACTGTTATCATAGATTAGTGATTGAAATATTTTTGGAAACCACAAGATATGAGAATAATTAAGGGAAAAGGAATTGTGAGTTGTTTGATAGTATTAATGATCTCATGACATATATATGTAAAAAGTTATATCATGGATTGAGTATATAGAATTCCTACTATGTGTAAAGAGTTAATTTTGAAAGAGTGTATGTCTTCACTATGGTTCTATGGTAATTCATGTCATTACTATGTTTCATGAGAATATAAGAATAAGTTATTCACTTATTGGGAATGTGACAACCTTGAACTGTCAAATGAGATATAGGAGAAAAATGTTATGTCGAATTAATTGACCTCTTCAAATGTTTTATATTTTCAGTTTCTAGAAGGATTTTAATGTTATCCATTTATATAATGTGTAACTTATATTCTGGTTGATGTTTGTAATATTAATATATTATCTCACTATAAATGAAATTATCTATATTTGATAAACTCTTATTACCTTATTATTGAGACAGATGGAAAGATATATCATTCTATCACATGATCTATTAAAACATCATGAATTAAAAAATCAAATTCATTTCTATAAATAGGAGATGTAGTTAAAATTGTTCTGGAAACGTCCAAAGATGAGATTGTACTGGTAACTTTTATGTATTTCTCATCAAGTAAAAATTCATCATCTTTAGGATATAGATAATTAAACAAAAAATATTTTCCTAGTACCTTCTTATCTGATTAATGAAATTCCAACTTATATCATCACAGATTAACGGATTTATTTTAGTTAAATTTCTCCAAACCTTATTCACTATCTCCATCCATCAGAACTACAAGGTTAGATTTCTCTTTCAAATAAATGTTTTCAATTCCGACATATATTCTTCTATGTGAAAATCCAGAGATTATTTAACATCTGTAATTGATACGTTTCAAACATTCACTTTTAAAATGATTTTTTAGTATTCCTTTTAATTATGTGGGTTTACAAGAAAGGAACACTAATATACTAAACCATATATAACCCTGATGAATTTCAAGTGAAAAAATCATTTTAAATGTGGATGAATATAACGCCCAAATATTTAATGTGATAGATTAATATTATTTTCTTTTATTTCATGAGTTCTATGCTATACAAATAATAGCTTGTGATATAGGAAACAATTTATTAGTTAGCAGTATACAAAACAATATTCATTGCTTGTGTTACACACAATTTCTAGTTCTATCGAAAAAATCCATTTCATGCAACACTGATTATATATTTTGTTAAATGTATAAATGAAATATCTTTGGATTATTTTATACCCAACACCAAATGAAGGATTTAGTACACGCAACACTGACTTGGATTGTGTGACATGAAAAAGTGACATTCCAGTATAGCTTTCATTCTACGCAATACCGAGATATAATAAACAATGATATAGTATTGAAATATAATTATGGGATATAAAAATGCCATTATGAATAGTATTAACCACATTTTTTATTTTATAAAATTAAAAATCAACTTATGAATTTTCTATAACATTATTAATGATCGAATTCAATTTTTAAGATAAAAGAAGTAATTTTACAAAAAATGCTGTTCTGTCACCTTTTAATGGATCTCACATTTTAAACATTATTTTAGAACAAATTATAAGTTAAATTTGGAAAAATAAACAAATTCCTTGTAGAGACTCAATATTTACATACATAGACATTAGATCACTTATGAGTAATACTTAATACATGACAAAAACATACACCCAATGACCGTATTAGTTTAGTGTCTTTGGAAACATTGAACATGATCTTCTAATCACTGTGAAAGATCCTCAACATCTCCCATAAAGATATTCCTCTTTTTTAATTACCTAGAACATTTCTTCATATCCGGGGAAAAATAAAACATAAAAATTGTGAGATAAATTGCTGAGTATGGTTAAACATGGAGAACATTAAATAATCCCAAAACATTTGAACGTAAAAATATGAACTTAAAACATGAGTAATGACCTAAATCCTGGAAGTACATAAGGAAAAGATAAAAAAGGAACATTAATAATGATAAATAAAAACATTTAATTGTTTTCAAACCATTAATCAGAATATTTTATTTCCATAGTAGTCAAGGCATTGCTACCAAGACAATCATAGTGGACAAAGTCCAAAACTAAACTGGGTTTACTTGCCGTTCCATCCCTGTATTACTGAACCAGATTTTACTCGCCATTCTAGCAATTTATATCTCATGAGATATGAATTTTCACCCAATGAATTAGGGGGATATATATGTCCCACACATCTCATAATGAAATCATTCTTTCATGTGCCACAAAATACATAGAAATCATTCATCATAACGTAATGAATAAAATGGGTTTCATAAACATTATCCCATCATAAAATAATCCATAGAGAATAAATGGGCATCCTTTCACTATAATAAAATTTAAACCATGTAAATAATAGAGAAATTATACTTGAAACAAAATATATTAAATACTATCATCTTATATGGAAAATAGTTCTGACAAAACACTTCAAATGAATACTTGAGGAAAATATCCCTTCTTCTTTAAAATCATTTTCATTTCACAAAATTACATAAAATTTTACATGAAAATAATTTTTTTGAAAATAATAAGTAAATATTGTAGAGGATTATTCATGGAAATAAATCATTAATAAACTGTAAAAAATGTTCATGCTTTATAATTTAAAAAACGTTCTCCTTGTACTTTTACCGGAAAAGTAAAAAAGTACCTCGTATGGTAAATAAAAGAATGATTCCTTCCACACCATGTGGTAAAATTAAACAAAGGATAAAAATGACATTAAACATACATGGAATAATATTAATCATTTTATGAAAACATTTTTAGAAAACATGGATATGGATGATAAACATAACTCTATTAAATATGTACGAATAAACAATCCCGAATAAGAACGAGATTGGAATAATATTCACTACCTTAGGTCCAATTTATTTTGTACGTGTCTAAAACTCCTATATAGGGGGTTGAAAAATATTATTAACTTGTAAAAAAACCATTATAATATTTATGATATCAAATATTATTCACTTATGACATTATATTACCAATTCATTTGTCAATTCCATGTCAAATCAGGGTTTTTGGGTAAAATCGTTTCATTTATCATACATGTTTGGACTATGTTTTCATTATATAATTAAATATATCATGATTTACTAAATTTTGGAATGTATAACATGATTAATATATAATATATAATCATAATATAATATATATATAATAGATCGATAAATGGAATGAAACACACCATAAATTGCGACAGTGGGTCGTACGTACGCATGAACGCTGTTTTTATTTCCTTATTAAATTAAATGAATGAATGTAAATAACATATACATAAATCCAGTATCATTATTATGTACTATATTTCGTGATTATTTATTATCTATACTTTATTATCATTTGAGAATGGTGAACATGGAGGATAAATCTCATCCCGTCATGGAGACGGTAATCTGTACGTACGCACGATCGACGATATCATTTCCTAAATTATTGAATGGAATTAGAGTGGGTAATATCTCATAATCAGTATGATTTTTTAATAATCATATATAGTTATTATTTCCACCATTATATCCATCTAATTATTGTGGTGGTGAAAAAAACAGATTACACCACGACGTGGAGATGGTAAGTCGTACATACGCACGCCCGGTGATTTCATTTTTTGTAGGATGGATAGATGGTGAAATATGGGTTTTTAGTATTTATAATAACATATCAGTATATTATTTATTCTTATGATATTAGTTTATAATTAAACAACTAGAGAAGGTGAGTTATAAAAATAAATTAAATTGAATGAATACGTAGAAGAGACTACCTCTTCCTTGATGTGCCTATTTTAAACTTCCTCTTAGTGCACTAGATTTGGTCATTTGAGAAGACAAGAACCACTATAATATAACTAGAGAGGTTTACAAGATGAATTTTTAGGGTCAGACCAATCATGAAGGCTTAAATGGAGTGAATTGAATAGGGAGGAGGTGCCCTTTTATAAGAGAGTAGTGGGGCAGTTATGGAAACCTCTAAATAAATTAATTAATAATAAACTAAAATACAACTTAAAACATCCAAAGTGACACAAATTTGAAGATGAGATATGATAGGGTTGTAATATCATCAAAAAATCAAATTAAGACATGTTATGATTTTATTTTAAACCATATCATTTTGATTTATCCTTATTTTATATATTTAATTTTATTTGTGGTAATAATATTCTATATTTGAAATTGTTATAAATACTTACTTTTGTTTGTGAATTGTCCAAAAATAGATAAAGTATGCCATTTTAGACCATATAATATTTAAATTAGTAATTTTTTAATATATTTTAATTTTTAAACAATTTAATAATATGTTACTTTTATAAGATATCAATACTGTAAATTTTTAAAATATTCATTTATTTGATTTTAAATTAAAATAACAAAAACGATATATTTAAAAAAAATATTTAATAGATTACTAACATGTCATATTCATCGATTAAATTTTTATTTCACATTAATTAGTTCATATATTATATATTTTAATATTTTTAATACCATTTATTTGATATTTCTCTTAATAAAATAATTACTACAACATTTTTGTATAATTAATTAATATACATATCTCTTGCATATAAATTAAAAATAAAATATTATGTTGAAGATAAATCTAATATCTTACATAATAATACCTTTAATCAAATTTATCATCTAAAAATCACATCATTTAAATTGTTATTTTTATTAAAGTATGAAGGTGAAAAATTTGGAATTATTTAAAATAAAACAGTATATGTGTCACAATAACTTTTATCAGTATGAAAAGGGTCCAAAAATCACCCATTAGATTAATCTGGTTCACCTGTACATGAAAAATATGTTTTGGGTAGATGTTTGTGCCATTTATGAGCATTATTAGTTTAATAAAAACTATATTGTTGATTGGTCACTGAATAAATAATTTCTACATCCTTATTGTATCAGCTATTAAAGTAATTATATATTTATTAAAAATTAAAAATAAATTACCATAATAAAGAAAAACATTTTATCCTTAAGATACGTATATATAATGGAATTTATATTCATTATAACTTTATTTTAAAAATACATTAATTATTAAATTTTGAGTGAGATATATTTCACTTTCTTTAAATCAAATTAAATTAAAGTCTTAATATCATCCAATTGGGTTCCAAAAGATACCATTTTTACCAAAATATATTTTAAGATGACTTATAATCATCCATTTATATTAATACAAGTGTTAGGGCAATTTTATTACATTGTGGTTACCCTTAATTACATGATTTACCATTAACTGTTGTAAATAAAAGTCATCATAGTTACTAATCATAAAGTCTTAAAATAAAAAGTTTCATATTAACATAATTTGGACTTACCGATTCATATATGGAATAAATTTTTTCAAATTCAAAACATAGAAGTTTCATTATTTAATTTAAAATTAATCCAGTGGTTGAGAAAACGATATTTAAAACGTAAAACAATTTAAAAGAATGAAATGTTTTTACCTATGAATTCAATGTAATAATATTGCTACTGAAATATATTATATTAAGCGGTAAAAATATATTCTATTTATACTTTAAAAACATTAAATAATATATTTCATCCATATTAATTATTTTGATGATGAAAGGTGTTTTCAATTAAAATTTATCATATTTTTACTATTCATAAAAATAAGAAACTTATCAGAAAAATATCAAAAAATTATCCAATGTATGTTTTTATATCCTGATTCCAAGGAATAAGTTTAATTTATCAAAATTAACTTATAATAATGTCAAAAATTATATTTAATGTGGGTGCTCCATCAAAAGGCGGCAAAACAACATTTTTTGAAAAATACTTATTTTACCCGAAAAAATTTATTTTTTTCTCATACCATGTTCTAGAATATGTGTAAGATGATTTATATTGTTATGAGATTCAAAATGTGGTTAATACTATTCATAACGGAAAGTTCAAAATAACAATAGATCGTTGTTTAGTGAAACCCAATATTGCAAACAACCCACGCTATTGAGGAAGGTCACTCTTGCGTGCAACACCAGCCAAGAATAGTATTTTCATATACTACAAGCTAATATGGTTTTGTGTATAGCACAAGCTAATGTTGGTGTAGTATACAACACAATACATCAATGAAATTTAAAAAAAAATATTTCTCATAACATATCAGGGTGTTACATTATAGCCCCCTTAAAATGACTTTCTCCCTCAAAATTCATTGGGATTATAAATTGTTTACTACATGAAATATTATTTCATTGAAACCCACATTGTAAAAAAGAAATTAGAAAACTAAATTTTAAAAATGAAAGTTTGAATCATAAAAATCACCCTATGTAACCTAGCATTGGGTTTCCACATAAGATAATTTATGTGAAAATATGGATATGGAAGAGAAATCTATCAATCTTGTTCTGGTGAAGAGTGGTAGAGAACATGGATATGTAAAAAATCCAAAAATCACAAAACCAATTTTTTTTTATGATCTAAGGTACCATCTGGTTAATTAGATATAAGGACACTGGGATAACATTTTTTGTTTTTATGATCATTTCCCCAAAGTTGAAGAATTTGAATAAGAAGAAATAATTACTTGATTTTGGTACAATCTCACTTTTGGTCATTCCTTAATCAATTTAAACATCATATCATAACGAAATGAATTTGAATTTTTCATTTTTGATGTGTTAGTAGATCATGTTATAGAATTATGTGTCATTACATCTATCTCAAAAAATGTTATCAAATGTTTTGAAATATAAATAATTCCATTTATTGTCATATTAATAGTATATGGATCCTAAAATGGACTTATACATCATTTAACATATGACATAATAAAATAAAACTAATTTTTTCAAACCAGGGAATAACTATAGGCTAGTGTTAGGTGATAAAGGCATGTCGCACATCAGTTATGGGTTCTATTCCAGCAGCCTTTCCCGACATGACGAGTTATCGCCCGTCCTATGGTTTTCCCTTTTTCTAAAACTATAACATTTCAGAAATAATAAAAAATTTCTAGCCGTAATCAATACTATCTAATGTCTATCATAATAAATTCAAATATTTAGGCTTATCCAAAGTACTTCTATCCTATCTCATTGTATAAATAAAATGATTTCTAGAAATGTCATATAACTAGCATGTCAATACCATCATTTATCCCCCATATATCATAAGATATATCTTTTTGGCAACACTCCATACATTTTAAGGACTTCATCATGAATAATATTGAAATATGATAAAAAGATAAATTACAATAGAACCTTAGTTACAACATTAATTCCATTAAATTTAACACTTTCCATGCACCCAATATACCACAAAAAATATATACTCAAAACATGATATCACTTTTTCCATTTATCAATCATGATCTCATTAATACTATCTCATTATCCCTTTACCACTTCATACATGCATATTATTTGTTTTCCAAAAATATTTCAATCACCTATCATGGTTATCGGTACCATAAAATTATTTAAAACCAATACATAGATAGTCTAATATTCCATAATAATATAAATGATATTCCACAACACAATTTTGGAATCCCATTACATATACACTGAATCATTCCACCACTTCATTTTCATGTTAAAAATAATCGATAGTGATTGCATGTGACTTCCCTTTGTCCTTTTCCTTATGAAGTTGTAGATGTCGATCATCATTAACCCTTGGAGTAGGGCATTGGTTATCATAATTCCCCAATTCCTTGCACTTGTATCATGGATGTGTTTGCGGTGAGTTCTCTATAGTATTTCCACTATTCACATCATTAACTACCTTTTTTCAATTACTTCGACACTCAGCTGATCGATGACCTTCTTTTCCACAATTAATAACATTTTATAGTCCCTTTAAGACAATATTCACCATGCTTCTTTCCACAAATTGAGCATAAATAAACATTCGTCTTCCTTTCTCCATTGTTTGGATATTTTTCCTTGAACTCCATCTTTCATATCATATCAAAACCATGAGATGGATATGTAACACCAACTTCTAGTTCTACCATGATAGCACAATGCCCAATTTCTTCATAGCTACTAAAGTCTCTTATAGCTAATGCCATTTGAGGACTTGTTTTTAAGACACTGAAGAATAAATCAACTTTAATTTCAGGTTGATGATAATTCTAAATTCACTCCTTGTAAAACATGTAAAATTTTCCTTGTATATACCAACAGATTCATCATCCTTTTGATTAAGCTCAAGGAACTCCTTTTCTATCTTTGTTCGAATAATACAAGGGAATTACTTATTGAAAAACAAGTTCTTGAACTCATCACATTCCATGGATTCAATTTCATCTTGGGGATTTGTATTCCTAATTAGGGTCCACCACTAGTATGCTTCACCTACTAAACGATAAACTGCTAAAATGACTTTTTCATGTTTTGAATAGTGATGTATGGAAAATATTTTTTCAATGGTATAGATCCATTGTTTAGCAATAAGTGGAGTTAAAGACCCATTGAAAGAAGGGCATTGCCTCATGAAGGAATCAATAGAATATTGTTCCCTCTATACTCATTTAGACATCCTTAATGATTCATAGCTTGTTTAATTATAGAAATAATATTTTTCACTCCATCTCCAACAACCATGTTTTGTTCTGGAGGACAATCGTTGCATTGTCCATTACATTGATCAACATTATTCTTTCTGGTTCTAGCCATTGTCCAAAACCCAAAAAGAGTATTTTGAGAGGAAAAAATCATGCTAGGAAAACAACATAATAAAGTGAATGTACCTTCAATATATATCATCTTAGGTATAATTATAAGATTGTTACCATAATTCTTGGACGTTAACATATTCTTATACTTAACCTTAGAGACATCCCTAGACATACCTTTGAAATATCTCAAGGGATATTACTAATGATTTAGCATCCTATTTTCCAAAGGATAACAAAAACTTTTCTCGGATACCAACTATAGAGACCCAATCTTGATGTACAAGGAAATTACATTACTTTTTCGGAATACTTAATACATGAAAAAAATCGACACCTAAAGAACACATTTTTATAGTGTCTTTGGAAACTCAGAACATAATCTTTTAATCATTGTAAAAGATATTCAACATCACACATAAAGATCATCCCCTTTTGTTTTCTTATGTAAAACCATTCTTTATATCCTGAGGAGAAGAAAACATAGAAAGGGTGAGTGAAAATTCTCATTATGTGTAAAAATGGAGAACATAAAACAATCTATAAAAATTTGAACGTAAAAACATGACCATAAAACATGAGCAGTGAAACAAATCATGGCAGTAAATAAGGTATAGATCACAAAGGATCATTAATCATAATAAAATAAAACATGTAATTTTTTATAACCATTAACCACATGATATGATTTCTATAGTATCAAAGTCATTGCTTCCAAGACTATAATAGTGGACAAAGTCCATTATTGAACCGGGTTTAATTGTCATTCCAGCCCTGTATTACAGAACCAGATTTTATTTTCTATTCTCACAATGTCTATTTCATGATATATAAATCATTAACCAATTAATTAGAGAGAGATATAGGTCCCACCCGGCTCATAATGAAATAATTCTTTCTTGTGCCACAAAATAAACATAAATCATTCATCATAACCCAATGAATAAAATGATTTTCATAAACATAATACAATTATAACATAATCCATATTAAATAAATGGATATCATTTCATCATATGAAAAATGAAACCTTGTAAATAATTGTGACATTATACTCGAAAAATAAACATATTAAATACTGTCATCTTAGATGGAATATAGTTTTGATAAAACACTTGAAATGAATTCTTTTGGAAACTATCCTTTCTTCTTTCAGATCATTTTATTTTCTCAAACTGACATGAAATTTTAAATGAATATATTTTTTTTGAAAATAATCAGGAAATATTATAGAGGAATCTTCATGGAAATAAGGTGTTAATAAACTGTAAAAATCTTTTCATGCCATACAATTTAAAAAATGTTCTCCTAGTACTTTTGCCAGAAATGTCCAATTGTATTTCATATGTTATATAAAAGAAGAGTTACTTTCATACCATGTGGTAAAATTCAACAAAGGGTAAAAATAAATTTACACATACATGGAAGAATAGTAACCATTTTTTAAAAACATTTTGAGAAAACATGGATATGGATGATAAACGTAACCCCAATATATTCTTAAGAATAAATAATCTCAGATAAGAACATGATTGGAATAATTATCCCTTAACATATATCCAATTTATTCCGTATGTGTCCGAAACACCTGTATAGTGGGTTTAGAAATTTTATTAACTTGTTACAGAAAAATTGTAATATTTATGATATCATATATGATTCACTTAAGACTTTATATTACTCATTATTTTGTTAATTCCATGTTAAAGTAGTGTTTTGGGTAAAATAGTTTCATTAATCGTACGTGTTTGGACTTGTTTTTCTTGATATAATTACATATATCATTATTTAATTAATTCTATAATGTGAAAAAAATATATATATATAATATATATTTAGAATATAATATCTATAATATATCAATAAACTGAATGAAATACACCGTTCATGGAGACAGTAGATCATACGTACGCATGAACACTCTTTTCATTTCATTATTAAATTGAATTGAAGTAAGTAAATAACATATAAATAAATCCAAAATCATTTTTATGTCATATATTTCATTATTATTTTATTATATATATTTTATAATAATTTTGGAATGGTTAACATGGGGAATGAGTTTCATCGCCACGTCGAGATGGAAATTTTTATGTACGCACGAGTGCTGATATCGTTCCAATAATTATTGAATGGAATTGGAGTGGACAATATATCATGATTATTATGATGTCATAATAATCCTATATATTTATTATTTACAACAGTATAACCATCCTTGTTTGGTGGTGGTGGAAAAAGAGATCACAGGACATCGTGGAGACGTTAAGCTGTACGTATGCACGCGCGGTGATTTCATTTTTTGTAGGATTGATATAATGTGAAATAGGGTTTTTTCATATTTATAGTAACAGATCATTATATTATATATAATTATGTTAGTACATTATAATGAAATAACTAATGAATATGAAGTAGAAGAATAAAGAATCTTGAATGAATCGGTAGAAGAGATTGCATGTTCCTCGACATGTCTCTTTTAAACATCCTCTTAGGGCACTAGATTTGGTCTTTTGAGAAGCCCATAACATGTATAATATTACTAGAGAGGTTGATAAGAGGAATTTTTAGGGGTTTTCAGGGATTTAATTCTATGAAATGGAGTGAATTGAAGAGGGAGGAGGTGCCCTTTTATAAGAGAGTAGAGGGGAACTTTTGGAAACCTACAAAAATATTAATTTAAAATAAACTCTAATCTGAATTAAAAACTTCCAAAGTGACTCAAATTCAAAGATGAGATAATATAGGGTTTTAATCGAATCAAAAAATCAAAATTAAAAATGTTTTTATTTTATTTTAATCCTTATCATTTTAATTTTTCCATATTTAGTCTATTTTTTTATGGTAATAATATTCTAAATTTTGAATTGTTATAAATACAAACTTATGTGTTGTTAATTATCCATAATTATATACATTATGATATTTCAGACCATATAATTTTCAAATTTTAGTTTTGAAATATTTTTGTGATTATTAAACAATTTAATAATATGTTATTTTCATAAAATATCAATGGTGTCAATTTTGAAACTATTCATTCATTTGAATTTATAAAAAATTCACACATAAGATATATTTGAAAACACATTTTTATTATATTCCTAACATGTAATATTCTTCTATAAAACTTGTTTTTCACATTAATTAGTTCATATAATAAACATTTTTATATTTTTAAACCCATTTATTTGATATTTCTCTTAATAAAATAATTACAATAATATTTTTTTATAATTATTTAATATACATGTTTTCTGCATAAAAATTAAAAAATAAAATAATATAATACAGATAAATCTAATATATTTCACAATAATACTTTTAATCCAATTTATCATCATAAAATAAAAACATGAAAATGGCTATATTTATTAAAATATGAATGTGGAAACTTTGACATTATTTAAAAATAATAATATAAGTGTCATAATCTCTATTATAAGGCTCCAAATGGTCAAAAATTAGACAATTGTAGTATTATGGATTAAATGTACCCAACCAATATGTTTTGGGTAGAATAATTTGCCTTTTATGAGTATTATTAGTTTAATTAATATTGTATTATTGATTTTTCACTTAATAAATAATTTTTTCATCATTAATGTATAAGATATTAATGTAATTATAAATTTATTAAAAATTAAAAATAAATTACCATAACAAAGAAAAAAATATTTTCCTTCAAATGAGAATTTATAATCGAATTTATATTCTGTATAGCCATATATTAAAAATACTTTAATTATAAAAGTTTGAGTGATACATATTTCGCTTTCTTTAAATAAAATAAATTAAAGGTCTTTATAACATCAAAGTTGGTTCCAAAAGACACCATTTTGACCCAAGTATATTTTAGGATGAAATATAATGATCCAATTATATTAATACAAGTGTAAGTGTAATTTTATAATATTGTGTTTACCATTAATCATTTACCTTTCACAGTTGTAGACAAAAATTAGCGTAGTTTCTATTAATAATGCCTTAAAATTAAAATTATCCTATTAAGATAATTTTGATCTAATGATTCCCTATATTGTTTCCATTTTTCAAAATTCAAAATATATATTTTTTATTTTTTTAATTTAAAAATAATGTCGTGGTTGAGAAAATGTGTTTTAAAAGTTAAAACATTGTAAAAGATTGAAATGTTTGTACCTATGTATTCAATGTAAAATTAATACTAATGACATATTTTATAGTAAGAGGTATAATATATTTGATTTATACTATAAAACAATTCAATAATATATTTTAATCTTATAAATTATTTTCATGAAAAAAAAAATTTCAATTAAAATTCAGCTTATTTTTACTATTCATCAAAATAAGAAACATGTTAGAAAAATATCAAAAATTTATCCAAAGTAAATTTTTATATCCTGATACAAATTAAGAAGTTGAATTTGTCAATTTGAACCTATGAACATGTCAAAAAATATATTTAACATTGGTATTCCATCAAAAGGTGTCAAAACCGCATTTTTTGAAAAATAATTATTTTACCCGAAAATTTTATTTGGTTCTCATACAATGTTCTAGAATATGTGTTAGACGAATGGTATTGTTATAAAATTAAAAATGTGGTTAATAATATTCCTAATGGCTAGTTCATAATAATAATATATCATAGTTTAATGAATCATGGTATTGCGTATAATACACGCTATTGAGAAAGGACTCTCTTGTGTGCAACGCAAGCCAAGAATAGTTTTCCATTTACTACCAGCTAATACGGTGTAGCGTATAGCGCAAGCTGAACATGGTATAGTGTACAACACAATACATCAACGAAATTAAAATAAATTCTCATAAAATATCAGGGTGTTACATTTTTTGAAAGTGGGATATAAAATACTTTGTATGAATATTTGATATTTTTATGATATTTTCCAAATTTTGATGAATAGTGACAATTTGCTACATTTTAATTGAAAAAAAATTATTCCATCGAAATAATATATATGGTAAAAAAATATTGTTTAATTTTTTTAATGTATATAAATAATATATTTTTATAGTTTAATACAATATATGTCATTGTAATTATTATTATATAGAATTCATACGTGAAAATAATTCAATCTTTTTCAATGTTAAATCTTTTAAAATGAAATATGTTATTTTCTAAGAGGAGGACTAATTTTAAATTATTTAATAAAAAATTATGTATTTTGAATTTTGAAAAAGTGATTCCATATTTGGAATTAGAAGATCAAAATTATGTTGATGGGAAAATTTATTTTCAGGCATTATGAATGGTAACATTGGTAATTATTTTTATTACCATGGTTAATTGTAAATCATGTAATTAGGGGTAAAAATAATATTATGAAATTACCCTAGAACCATAAAAAAATTATACTGGATGAATATAAGTATACCCATATCACCCAAGTGTTGGAATAGATTTATTTAATGGTCTTTTTTCCATGAAAATTGAGTAATTATTATTAAAACTAAAGAAAGTGACAACATGTCACTCTCTTATAACTGATAAGTTTAATAATTATAAAATTCATATAAAATTGAATGTAAATAGTAAATGGAACTCTGATGAAATTATTTACAACATGGTAAATTATTTAGGATTTATTGAGATTAATTAATTACCATTAATTATGACACAATATTGATGTAAAAATAATTTTATTAATAGAAATATCATATAAATTAATTTAAACATGATAAAATAATTATAATATGAACTAAGTAAAGTGAGACACGAATTTTACAATTTATTATGACATGTTAGGAGTATATTAAACATTTTTTTTACCATTTTATCTTTTTTGATTATTTTAATTTAAGTCAAATAAATGAATTGTTTCCATTTTGACACTATTAATATTTTATAAATATTACAATTGATTAAATTATTTAAAAATAAAAATAAATTTTTTAAAAATAACCATGTTATAATTATAAGATATAAAATTTCATAAAATCCCTATTTATGCTCAATTAACAACATATTAGTTATAATTATAAGATATAAAATTTCATAAAATCCCTATTTATACTCAATTAACACCATATTATTAAATATTTACAACCATAAAATATTTAGAATATTATTACCAAAATTAAAATTCACTAGAATAACTAAGTGGTAATTTAAATGATAATTCTTAAATTGACATAACAAAATGCCTAATATTTATTGGTTGATGGGACTACGACCATATATCATCTAATCATCGAAATTGGGGTATTTTTGGGGATTTTATGGGGGGTTTGAGTTTATTATAAATTAATATTTTTGAGGTTTTCAAAAGATCCCCTAACCAAAATTATAAAAGGTTACCTCCTCTCAATCTTCTTAACTCTATTTTGGACCATAAATTACATCCAAACTATGCCCATTTTACATTTAAACATCATAAGTTACATTATAGAGGTGACGGTATTCTCAAAAGACCAAATCCAGTTCCATTAAGATGAGATCTATAGAGAGCACTTCAATGAAGAGGTAATCTCTTATATCAATTCTTTCAAAACATTCTTATTCTACTTCCTCTTAATTATTTTTTTCATTATATAGTAATAACAAAAATTCCACTCATATAAATATTTTTTATTATAAATATAAAACAACCATATTTCAACTTCTATCCATCTCAGAAAAAACAAAATCACTGTGTGTGCGTACATAAGACTTATCATCTCCACGTAGTGGTCTATGTTGTTTTTTCACCACAACCATACTTGGATGGCTATAATGGTTTAACTAAAAATAATATATTGTTATTATAAAAACAATATAATAAATCTGAGTTATTATACAACATTAACTTTAAAAAAATTCAATAATTATGGAGATGATATCATTCCTCGTGCGTTGTACGGTTTACCATCTCCACATTTCGATGTGATGCATTGAACATAGTCTTCTTTAAACCAAGATTATATAAGTTAATTTAATGAATAATTATGATATATATTATAATAATATAATTCTTTAAATGATATATGTATAACCTAAAATGATAAATAAGAACCTATCTTACAAAACATTCATAAGAACATAATGTAGTTAATACCCGAAGAACAAGTAACAATGAAATGTTACTAACAAAAGGATGAAAATACAATCATAAATGTTGCAATAAAAATTATTATGATTATAGAACAAATCAGTAACATTATTTGAATCATAATATAATATGTTTGAATACATACTACGCATATCAGACCTATGGTAAGGGATAACTTTGACAATATTGTTTTTATCTGATATTATTTATTCGTAAGTATTTACTGGTTATATATTTATCATCCACGTCCATGTTTTATAAAAATTTTATCATAAATTGTTTAATATTATTCTATGTTTATTTAAATTCTATTTTACTCAATTTTAACATTTTTTACATGGTATGGAAGAAATCTTTGTTTTTCGTACCATACAATGTAGTTATTGAATTTTCCAGAAAAAGTACAATGAGAATGTATTTTTAACTTTTATGGAATGAATATATTTTTATGATTTCATAACAACTTATTTCCATGATTCTTCCCCTAACATATCTCAAGGTTATTTTCTACTAAAATCTATTCTTTTAAAATTTCGTGGAATTTTTGGAAAATTAATTTTTGGAGAAGAAAGGATATCTTCTATAGGAACTAATTCAAGTGGTTTATCAAATTTATTTCCATGTAAAATGATTCAATTTAAATAGGGTTATGTTTCAATCCAAAATATTATTAATATTATTTGATTTTTTTAATTATGGAGTGGTATTTTATATGGATATTGTTATTATAGAATGATGTTTAAGAAAACCCATTTTATTTATTTGGTTATGCTATAATAAATGATTTATGTTTTTGGGGAACATGTAAGAATGATATTATTATTATATTAATGGGAACTATTTCTACATCCAATGAACATGGTATGGATTTATATCACATGAGATATCCATACATAGAATGGAAGTTAAACCCAGTTCATTAATACAAGGATGGAACGAAAAATATACTCAGTTCAGTAATGGGAATTTTCCACTCTGATGGTCTTATTAGCCATGCCTTGGATACTAAGGAAATTATATTATGTGGTTTTTAGTTTTAAAAAAATACATGTTTTATTCTAATGCTATTCTTTTGTGGTTAATTTTACTTTATGATATATGCCTTATAAACTACCAAGATTTAGTTTAGGACTCCAGTTTTTTATGTCTAATTTTTTTTTATGTTTTTATGTTCAAATGTATCTGTATTTTTTATTTTCTCCATGTTTATCCTTACTGAGAAATTGAGGTCAGAAAATTATGATTTCCTCTCCTTATGATATAATGAATGTTTTTAGATAGGAAAAAATTGGGGAAGATATTTATGGGAGATGTTGATGATGTTTAACAATGTTATAAGATTATGTTACGAGTATCCAAAGACACTAAACTAATATGGTCATTGAGAATATATTTTGGGGAATGTATTAATTATTACTCAAAATAAATTTAATGACCTTGTAAATAATTCTGGGGTCATTTTAATAATTTATAGAATCATTGAGCTAGGGCATTGGTGAGTAAGGGAGTTAGAGAGTTTGGGTATCAGTGAGTTATGGTGTTAATGAGTCAGTCATCTATAGGTCACATCAGTGGCTCAGCCTCAGTGAGTTACAGTTGATGATGGTGTATTATTTTCATTGACTCACCCATCAGTGAATCACTTTCAGGGTCGGTGACTCAACCATTAATGACTCATTTTATGCTTCAGTGACTCACCCATGAGTGACACATTACATGTTTTCCCAAATTCATCCAAATTTTCTAGTTTTACACATCTTATGTTTTATTTGAAATAAGACACATTTAAATCTAGGTTGGGGAATGACTAAAGGTATTTAATAGGATATTATTTATATCATTAATATCTGAATGCTCTAGGTAATTTGAGACATTCAAACTTTATAATCATGTCCATGATCCCACCCTAATGGCTTTTGAAACCATTTATCATTTTATTGATATAAGATATTGATTTTATTTCTAAATATGATGTCATATTCTCTCTTTTTCCTTTCTGTGCCTATTTCCTTCCCTTACATTGGAGTCGTGTGTTGTGCCACAACCATTTATTTAGTTCCCCGTGGAGTTTTTCCTACTATCCACACAACCCATTCTTTTTTTAGCCAATGAGGAGTTATTGATCTTCACCTATTCGAGGTACGAAATACATTGTCTCACTTTTAATTTTGTATCATGTGGGGTGGGAGTAGTAATTTTTATGTGGGAAATCTGCCTAATCCTATATTTTAAAAATGATAAATGATAATGCAAACTTTTTAACAGGATCGTAGTGGATTAATGTGGATCACGTGTTGTATTTTGTTATGTCTGTTTTTGATATGATCTGTAGTGGCATTGTGGCATCAGAAAATCATATATGTTGGTGAAATTGTCCTATTAATTGGTGATATATTATAATTGTTGTTTCCCTATCAATAATTGGTCTAATTATAACGATGATAAATCATGTATATTTTTTTAAATAAATAAATTCCCTTGGAACGAATTAGTTCATTGATAACCCCAGTTTTATCAATTCGAATTGATGAATCAATGCTACTAAATTTTTATAAAGTGTACCTTGTTGGTGTGGTTGTGTTCTATTTTTTTTATGTTTGACCATTCATTTTTTGGTAGTACATTGATATATTTGGGGGTGTGACTTTTTGTATGGGTTGGTTGTGGTGGTGAGATGGTATATCAATTTGACAGATTATTTGATTTTGGAATGGATAGACTTGTTATGTAGTGGGGCTTCAAGCCGGTTGTCCCTATTTATTTATTTATTGCAGTTAAAATGTATTTCTTAACATAGTCCCTCTTTCCTTATTTAGAATTGGTAGTGGTTGGTGTGGTTTCTTCCCTATATAACATTTGTAGTTTTTTTGTAGCTACAAGGGATGGGATGAGGAGATAAAATTTATATTATAACATAGAATTACAACTGGTTATATTAATATTGGCGGGATGATGATTTGGTTGTGGACATTTTTGGATGTTCTTGTAGGGTTGACATCAAGGGCAGTTTTTATGTGTGGGATGGTTTTATGTTTAGAACCTCATAGGATGTGATGATAGTTTGGTACAAATATATATATACGTGTAGTTCCTTGTGATTTATATATGTACCCACATATGTTGAGAAATACTTTCCAAATACCCTCATTATTATGGCGGAGAGGGTCCATTACCAACATCAAATGGGAGGACAAATGTATAGTAATGGGTTCTTCTCTTCTTCATATTCTAGGACTTTATCACTCTAGACTCTTTGGGCATGCAATACTGACTTGAGGAATATTATTACACATGACTTATTCCAGAAGGATGTAATTGCTTTACGTTTAATTCCTTAATTATGGTTTAGGATATGTGAGAGGTTATTTGTTTCTTATGTGTCTTTGGGATGAGGCTTGGGATTCTTCATACAGGGTGTTGTATGAGTTTGTCCCTGGTGTCTGTTGGTAGGATTGCGATGTGGTTGTGGCCCAAGTGTCAATGGGTAGGATTACGTTGGTGGTTATGTCCCCATTGTGTGTGGAATGGTTGCAACAATTGTACTTATCGAAGAGGTATACATGTTAGGATATTCTAGTTTACAAGTGGGTTGTGTTGTTGGGTACCATGATATAAATCAGATTATTATATTACATTACTTGATTTCTATTACTTTGTGAGTGTTCCTTAGTGAGGTCAGGTCATTAGTATTCCTTGATAGGGGTTCTATTGGTTTTTGTTTCTTTCTCACATAGGAATTAGAATTCCTCTCTCCAATTTTAAATGAGCGACATTGGTTTTTCCTATTTAATATTTTTTTTCTCACCCTAGTTCTATAAAACTTTTTTTGGTTTCTTGGGGATTATGCGAACCTTGGTTGACTTTACTAGCTCAGACGTTGGGGACGATGGATGTGTCGTAACATAATTTTTTTGGTACATACTTTGGATTTTTCTTATTATTTCTAGTAGATTTACTTTAAACATGCATGTAGGATAGATTTTGGTTTTCTTATATATATATCATTGAGTTTTATAGGTTGATACATCTTATAAACTAATCTTTTTTACTATAAAAAGGATAATTCCTCCCATTTTTTGTGATATTTATATAACATTGGTGTTGGCCACCACACAGAGTCCTATCCAAGGTGGGAACCAAAGATTTATTATATCATCATAATATTGAGTAAGGAACGCCTAAACATGTTGTTATCCCTTCCCTCACCTAGAAGATGGTGGTTCTTCACACATTGCCAATGTTTTTTAGTATAATTAATATATATGAATTAGGATAGTTAGAATTCTAACCATAAATGTTGGATGGTGCACTATTAGCTCAATTCGGTATCTGAACATGAATTAATATGGGTGTAATGGGGATTTTTAATAGATTTATACCTAGTGATTGAGGTTATTTGAATGAAATAGAAATTTTATTAATTTAAATTGAACTATTCATTTCTATATGATTGGAATATTTTTTCTGTATAATTCATAAAAGAATTAAATTCTTATTGTTTGAGGGATGTGAATTTTATTCATCAAGTGGTATTTGGATTTGGGTATTTTATTTTGAATCGTTGGGTTATTATCTTGTATTTAATAAGCAATTTCTCCAGGAAGAGCTCTTTCATATCTAATAGAGCAATCTGTGGGACTGATTTCATTGGAAAATCATCCAATAGACCCGTATTTGGTGGATGATATAATCCACACATTTCATACAATAGTTCAATGGGGTGGTGGAAACCCACTATGGATAGTGGATCGTGGATCATAATTCACTGTGAAGAATCCACCCATATTTTGAGGCAATAAGAGTACCTAAGAATTCGAGTATTGGATTGATGTATTTAAGATGATCATTAATTTTATAAAAACTAGCAAGGACTCTATGGTGTGGTTTTCCACATACATTCTTGTGGGACCAAGAAGAAGATATTGGGGCTCTCTAATGAAGTTCATGTTGCATGAGGATCTTATATTAAATTATGTCAAGAAAGTATTAAACAATCATTTTTATTTTAAAGTATTACATGTGGGGAATAGCTAGTAATATTTTAACATACATCTGAGGGAGTGTGCGGTTCTGGAGTTTTCCACCTATATTTCTGAGTTAGTTCACTTAGCAGCATATATTATTACCAATTATCACCTTAAATCGTGGAGGTTTTGGATGGTAATGAGGGTTAATATTCAGTGAATGATGATTCCCATGAAACTCTCAATGTTTTTTGGGGTATTCAAAAATGAGGCTTTGGTTTGGTAAAACGTAGAAGGGAATACAGTTTTGGGTGGTTCTATAGTTTGTCTTGTAGTTAACTGGGTTTGTCAACTTGATGGAAAGAAGTATTGAGGTGGAATTTTTCTTCTAGGCCATTGTTAGGGTATTTGTCCGGATAGAAGGATTTTTTCTCCTATAAGTGTGGAAATATTTGTCATACTAAGACGAAATTCTAAAAATCACCATTAAAAATTTATTATTATAGAAAATATACCAATATATACTGTTTTGTATTATGTATTTCCTATGAAAGGAAGGCATGATCCACTCTAACCAAATGATCACTTTTTCATTATGTTACTTATAGGGGTGCTGAGTCCAAACCCCATTCCATCATGTATCTTTATGGGGTTAATAAATCTCAAGAATGATCTAAGTATGGATATATTTGTATTGTAGAGTATATACATGATGAATCTGAGGCAGTTCTAGATAGAGTTAGAGGTAAAATATTTATTTCTTCTTCAACAATGTAATATTTGTTTGACATTAGTGAAGCTCATTCATTTTCGTCATTTAATTTAGTTGATATGTTGGACTTGTGTTAACATATTATTCCATTCTTTTATGATCATTCTATAACATTGGAATAATTGAATAAAGAATGCTTAAAGAGTTCCATGTTTCAGTAGATGTTAGATAATATGAATGTGTTGTGGGGATTTAAATCCATAGATCATTATATATATGACCTAATAATTTTAATGGATTGGATAATCAATAATAAGTCAAAATCTATTTTTCCAATCATTGAATGCATTTTCCTTATCCGGATGGGGTGCCTTTTGACTTTCAGTGTGTGTGGGATAATGTATTTGGGAGAGAGGGCACTATTTCACATATGTTTGGGTGATCCCATGCATGGTGTTAGATATTTTTATTTTATGCCGTTTATCATTAATTGAGATTCCCACTTATTGAAGTGGTTTTATCACACCATGAGGACTTCCCAATTGAATTTTCTAGTTTACCAACAAAGACCTTAGTCATGATTACCATTTAGATGCTTCCATATATAATTCCCATTTCTATGCAATCATATAGAATGGCCCAATTTGAGTGGTTGAAACCTAAGAAAAATATTACGTATCTTTACTCTAATGGAATTATTCGTTATCGCATGTCACCTTGGTATTAGACAATGCTTTTTTCTACGAAGTCAGATGAGAGCCTTATAATTTTCAGTGATAATCAAAACCAAAATCATGTTACCATTTAAAAGAAGTATCACATGCCCAATATTGAGGATATCATTGATCAACTATGATTGGAAGATTGATTTTAAATTATTCATATTTAGGTAGTGAGTATCTAGTTGAGAGTATTATTATTGGGTATATTGAATATAATGTTTTTGATCAAATATTGGGATATTGAGTATTAGGTTGTGTCATTATGTCTTAGTAATGAACATGTGGCTTTTATGGAATAGATAAACTATATAATTCATTGGTTATTGGACACCTTTTTAGAAGTGTTCAAGGATAATATTATGGTGTAATCCAACATAGAGGAATAATATAAAAATCTAAAACATAACATCCTTATATCATTGAGAAAACATGCCTCATATGGTAATCTTTCCATTTTTGAATTGTAGATAAAAAGGGAAAATTGTTTTTGTCAAGTTATATGTAAGAAGGGTATCTCACTGGATCCAAAATTGATATATACTCTCATCAATGGATCTTACTTTAACACCCCACTCTCTAAATTGTTTTTTATTCTGAATGATGATGTGTAGTTAACTTCTATGGAGGGTTAGAAATAAATTAATTCAGAAAATACAATGTATTGATATCTATCTCAATATTTAAAGGAATTCCATAGTTTCTCATAGGGAGCACCAATAAATGAGTCCCTTTCGATATTATATGACTATAAAGAATATATTGATGACTAAGTGGATTATTAATATTATTTAAGAGGGAAATGGAAAATTTAATCCTTTACATTTGGTGATTTTATACTATCCCATACTAAGGATATCATGGGAGCCTTTCCCAATCCCATGGGGAAGAAAATGAGGTGCCAAAAAGACTACTTATATTTCCCCAAAACTATGATGAATAGGTTTTCTAGGAAGGATTTTATGCTGAAAGTAATTTTTTTTATCTTAAGGTAAACTTGAATGATATTTATCCACATTTGATTGGAGGGTCACTGAAATGTTTTTTAACAATGAATTTTTAACCTCCTTTTCTCTATGATTTTGAAATTCATGTGTGAAATTTTTTTTAAATCATTTTAGTTTGGAATTAAGGCATCTAATATCTGTATAATACAGTGAACCAAGGATTTTTAGGCTAAGATTAATGGGATGAAGAATCCTTGGGTATTGAAAATGATGGAATTTGTTGGTGTAATTACCACATTGATGATATTTTTATAAATGTGGATGTTAGTTATCTTTATTTTTAGAGTTTCTTTATTTTTGAAATTTTTTATTTTAGTGACATTGATGGATAAAATAATTTGAATCCTACCTTGGATGTGGAATAATTTTCCTGGATATACTGTTCTATCCTTGTGTTGATCATCAGTGTTGGAAGATGATGTATGTTTCATAATATTTTTCTTTTTTTATTTTGTATGTGATCTGGGATGTCATGGATACTATGTTATTTATAGTTTTTTTTGATTCTCATGGGTCCTACTTAAGAAAAAAGTGGCTTTAATAAATAATAAAGGGACTTCAATGGATGGAGTAGTCTTGGTCTATCTTTGTATTGTTTTTATGATGTAAGTGGGTTGTTACAATATCACTTAGTAAGGAATTTAATGATGAAAGACTATAGAGACCCAATGATACCATACATTGATATAACACCGTTTATGATGAATATTCATCTCATTACAGTAATAAATTCTTGAGGACCATAATAGTATAGTTTCATTGGAAAAATTGAAACAAAAAACTATATACTAATAAAGAACTTAAACATCTTTGATAAAAATATCCACCTTTAGTACTTCTAAATAAATATTTTCTTAGTAGCATGAGTGGGCTCCTCATAACATCTTGGTATTCATGGTTCAATACCATGGCCATATTAGTAATCCAGGTGAATTACCAAGATGATCTTAGTCTATGTCATGATATATAAATTTTTACCCAATGCATTTGAGGGAGATATAGGTCGCAATTATCTCATAATGAAATCATAAATACATGGGACACAATACCCAAAATAATCATATCATAACCTATCAAATGGAATGAGTATTATAAACATGAATCATATCAAAACTTCTGGAATGATGCTGGTTTCATTATAATTTCATGAATTCCTTAAACTATGAAAGGGAAAATTATTTCATAAACATATAACCCCTGAAATGGAAATGGGTTTCCTAAAGACCATGAATTTAACTATATTCCATTAATTGCTTGATTTTTAATGTAACCTTTGTGTCATTTCCCAAAAGTTAATGAGTAACTTAAAGGCATTTAATATTTGATTGAAAATAATATTGAAATATCTCGAAAAACTTTTCTTGAGAAAAATATTTGTTCTTCTTTGAAAAATAAATTCTTAATAAATAAAACCACATGAAATTAATTTTACTAGAAAATAAATTGAAAATTTCTATGTAATACTTGAAATTATTTTTATGAACATTTTCCTTCAAAACATATTAAATAATACATATAACATTTTAAAACCCATTTTCATTGAAGAACCATTTAAGAATATAAAAAATTAAAAAAAATTCAAAATCTTTTTAGTTACTAAAATCTGAGATGTGCATTAGATGTTTGTGGAAACTATTTCTTTAAGAAAACATTTTAAATTTATTATTAAATATTGGAAAAATATTGAACACATTTTTACATGAAAAAATATTAATGGAGATTGAAATGTATTGGAAATATTTTATACATTATAAAAGATTGAAAATATTTAAATAAAATATTTATTTGTTTTCAAAACATTTTTAATTGAATGTCCTTTGAGAACAGATAAATAAGTCCATCAAATATTTTGAAAACAAATTTCCTTCTAAACATATAAATTACGTTTTAAAATTTTTTAATAAAAAGTTTCCAAGAAATTGAGTTTTAATTTTTTTTTAAAAAATATATCCTATTCAAAATTCAATGTCATATTCAAATAAATAATGATGTGTAAATCCATACATGACATATGATATAAAAAGAACATTTCTTTTTCACAGTAAAAAGTTTTGAAATAAGCATTGTTTAGAATGTGAAAAATCATTCCTTTGAAAAGATTAGTAACAGAAAAAATGTTAAAATTTTATTTTTAATATTAAATGACACATGTACAATATTATTGGAAAACCTTTTATTAAATAACAGTTTTGAAGGAACATAGATTTCCAATCTAAGAGTGGGTAATTTGGGGCCCTCTTGAAAACACTTTTTGAAATATCTTATATACAAAAGAGTGGAACAAATGATATCTATACCTGAAAGAACAATTAATAACCATAGGATAATAATATTCATTAATTTAATTTAGAGTTGTATCATACTATTTAATCAATGTAATCATAATCAATAAACTATCTTTAAAAGAGATGACATTTTATTAATATTCTACAAAAACATGGTGACAAGGTATCATACTTTATATGAAATGAAAATAAATTAAATGAGACATAAAATATAATGATTATTAGCAAATTAAATATATAACATGAAAAATAGAAGTATATAAACCTCAAAATAAAATTTAGGTTCCTAACAAAACATGAGTCTAGGAGAAGGAAATTTGAGACCAAACAATTTCACAAATGTTGTAAATTTTGAAACATAAACACCATGAATGTAAAATAGAAAAATTGATATTTGAATAACCTAAATTAAATTATAATATAAATAGAATACAATCATGGTATTTATAAACACTACACAAAAGGAATGAGTGTTGATCATATCATATATCTTTGGTAAATAATAATTCAGATGAAATCCCTATACCCGGGGTCTTGACTCTCTTGTTACTCATAAAATATTTCTATTTAAATTTTTTTTTTATATTATAAATCTTCTACATAATAATAATTTTAAATCTAATAACAAATGTGGGTCTATTATCACCTTATATAACCATCATGTTTAAAATATTATGTTATGGTCTCACTTCTTGTATAATCCTCTTTTCATTTCACATGTGTCTTAAATTTTTGTATCATGGTAATTATACCTAAATAATTATTCCAGAATGTAAAACATGATATAAATATAATTATTATCAAGTATTTATGTTTTATTGTAATCTTTATTATATATAATTACAAAATTCAATCCACTGTTTATGGAGATAGTAAGTTGTAAGTACACATTAACACCACTTCAATTTTTATTTTCATATAGAAAGAATGAAATAAAATTAAATATATTAATATATATATAATATCATTAAATAAATATAAAAATATTAATTATTTCATATATTTTTAATAAAACTATCTTTAACACATTCCTTGTAGTGTGTGAACAAATCCTGTTGCAAGGAGGGGGAGGTAGTCGACAATTCCTCAAAAAAACTTTTATATACAGAAAATTGAAAGGAATAATATATGTGTTGTCAAAGTAATAAAAAATATTATTTAAATAATCAAAATAATATTTAATATATATGCAGATATTTTTTATCCTAATTTCCATCATTAGAGTCAGTAATAAAAATTGAACAATCATCGTTTTGTGAAGCGGAAGTTCATCATAGAAATAAACAACATATTCATTACCAATTAGACAGAGGTGTGTATAATTATATATAGAACCCGTAGAATAGAAATATAATAATATATTTATGATACCTTAGTTAATATATAATTATGTAATAAATTTTTTTGAGTAGTGGAGAAGGAAAATAAATGAAAAGATCTTGGGAGAAGTTGTTAGCTCTTAATTGGGTAACCCCTTCTCGTTTTTTCCAAAGGAAAACCGTGACAGACATTCAATCCCAAGGTATTCCTAAAGAGTAAGGCTGGGATGTTGGTAAGATTATTTACTATATATTGGATGATCCTATATGTTTTTTCATGTGTGAAGGACAGGGAGTGGTTGTGGTCTTCTATTAGGAAGGAAAAGGACATAATATGCATTTTTTAGAACAATTTTTGGGTAACGACATTTTTTATTAAAAAATATGAAAAACCAACCAAACTCAATAATGGAATATAAATGTCTTAATAAATACTATAAAATGGGTTTTGAAAATTTTCTAAGGTCATTTTGGGTTTAAAATTTATGTTGTATTCCTTAGTTAGACTTAATTTTAAAATATCTAATATAATTAATTTTAATTACATTCATTAATAAGTTTGGACAAAACATATTTGATCATATTAGGAAATAAATATTATTATAATACAAAATATTGAATCCATTATTTGAAATTACAATCAAATAAGTGGTATAAATTAATGGAATATTAATCCTGTAGTCGGGTCGACAATCAAGGTTTGTATAGAAAAAAAATTCAAATGTTGGGTAAGTTCATATACTAAATTTTTTAAAACAAATTCTTATAACGACATAAATTGGAAATGTTTATAAAAATATTATATAATTTAACTATTAAAAAAATTAAAATATAATTTATCCTTATAAATAGATTATATAAATTTTTTTTTAATTTAAATCGAGTGTTTTTAACTATTTATAAATAATGAAACCATTTATAAAAATACAATGAAAATTATATTAACCAAATTTTTATGTTTATATTACAAAAATAAGTTTTATTTTAAAATATTAAATCTATAGAAATTCATTTTTTTCATTTTTTTCACCATTAAATGGCATTAAAACAGGCATTATATAAACTGTTGGTTTTTATGCGTAAAATTTGGTTAGATCATATACTATGTCTATCCAATCTATTGAATAAATTTAATAAATATTTAATTCAATATATAAAATATATTAAACATTAACATTACTCACTAATTATAATTAAATTAACTTATTTGGACAAAATAGCTTTGTGAAAATTAAATTGTTAATATTGTTTTATATTGAATCGGTTTTCATTTACATTTATAATTAATTAGTAACCAATGAATTCATCTTATATTGGGGTAAACCATATATTTTAATATATTATTTAATAAAATTTATTAATGAAAGATTAACTAGCAGGTTATATCTTATTATATAAAAGACTAATATTGTAAAAATATATTATTGTTTAATAAATCGCGATCATGCATGTTAAACAAGACATTGAGGAATATCATTGTAGTGTGTAATTAAAGGTAACCAAGGTGTTCTTTATAGTGAATGGTAAAATGTTTGTTGTATGTATTTCATGATTAACTTTCTGTTGTCTTTAATGCAAGCCACACATAATGATTTAATATAAAATATACTATTATCAGTGTTATGTCAAATGGATAATATCTCTAATATTAGATTAATTCGTAAAACATTATTAAAAATATCATGTGGTATTACATCATACACCCTTTAAAATTAATTTCACTCATTAAATTCATTTGGGTTAACAAAGGATTAATACTTAAATGTTCTATTCATCGAAACCGACATCATAAAAATGGATACTAAAACATCACATAAAATTTGTAGGATGAAATGGTTATGGTTACCCAATGTATCATGTAATTAGGTTTCCACATATGTGAACATATTTTGAGAGTAAATATTGACAATGGGGGAAAAGAAATAATTTTTTTGTGGAGTGATTGTGGTCATAATTCATGAACAAGTGGTTTATAAAAGAAAAGTTGATGGCCTCATAGTCATAAATATGTGATGATTTAAAATGCCATTGTTTCAAAAAAAATTAAGGTATTAGAACATCAAATTTTCTTTTCATCATTATCATAAAATTGTGTAATTCATTTATTTAACATTAATATATGTAAATAAACATACTTGAAATATTTCTATAAACAAAATTTCATTCATTATTTGTTATTCTATTAGTTATAATTTCATCCATTACATCATGTACTGGTCATCTTGAAATTGACTATCATCCCTGAAGTGATAAAATATACATTTAGCAGATTATAATGCCCATAAAATAATGAAAATTATATCTATTTATCTATAAACATTCTTAAAAAATCAATATGTTTAATATATTAATTTGTAAACAAAAAATTATCAACATTGTTTAATCTAAAACAATTATTCATAATAAATAATTATACATTATCACAGACATCTCATAGGCTAGTTGAAAGTGTGAAACCCTTATCATTAATAAGTCATGTGTTCAATACCCCTAGCCTTTTTGACTTGATTTATTTCACCTGACATTCAATATTTAGTTTTCAAAAACTATACTAATATAATTTCCAAAATATGATGGGAATCATTGAAATAAGGCTAATTATTAAATAATCTTTTTACATTGGTTTTATTTACAACCCCAGTTCATAAATAGTTCCTCAAAAGTTTAATATAATCATTTCATGAATTTTTAACGTCCTGAAAATCCAAAAAAAATTAAAATTCTATTCACTAAATCATCTTAACATCGATTAACCCCATATATCACAAATTACCTCATGGTTTTCAAATTCTCAACATCTGAATACCCTCCACATATATTCTCTTGAAACATGGTAATAATTGGAATAGACAAGAATCCTTATTGAAAACATGAGTAATTCCTTATTCCATAGATTATTGAATGTATTCCATAAATACAATAAGTTTTAAACATCTTCTATTATATCATGAACTATGTCTCAATAAGACCTCAACTAGTTCCAAGGTAATTAGTATTATCTAGTTTGCACATGCATAACCATCTTATCATTATTTAAATATATATATATGATCATAAGTTACATATTAGGTGTTATCATTCCCTCCATCATGTATTTTATATATACATAACATTACCATTAAATTACTTTTCTATTCCTTTAGAACCATTCATCATGTTCTTGTAAATTGTAGTGAAATACATAAACTTAACAATCCATATTTATTTCAAATTTTTTTATCATACTTCTTGAATCCAAATACATTAAATATTATATTATTCCACTTGATCTATATTTCAGTAGAAATTATACCTCATACTATAACACAATAACTCTTTCCTCACACATTTCATCTGTAGTCTATTCATCATAAGAATTGTAACCATTACTCTTACCAATATACTAATACTCTTTATGAGAATTCCTCTTACAACATTGATTTGAATAATTACAATATATTCCACAGTTCACATACTTAACAAATGATGTTGTCATAGGAAGACTAATTTTATCGTCTATTTCATTAATAAAACTAATATTTTTTTTTCAATGTTGTCAATTTCATTGTGTCATTTTCCACAGTGAAAACATTTATTTATTCCTCTAATGCATTCAATTAAGTGATTGTTGTTACATTCGTGACACAAAAGAACCCAAATCATATTTCACCCATGGTCTAAATTACCTAAACACTCAATGAACTCCTTCATTCTATTCCTTGGTTACTCTGAGAGTTGATTAAGGTACTTGATTTTAATCATGATATGTGAAAAGTAATTAGACATGGTCACAACATCTCTAACATAATTGATTATCCCACTTGACTACTCATTGGAAAACCGTCCATCACAGTCAACATTAATTCTTTTCCATTCAGTCCCCACCATATTATTAAACAAAAAAATGATTGTGATCAATAAATATCATTGTATAAAACCACATATTAATGAAATTAATTACTTATAGGATCTCTCAATCATGAAACCTACCTTAATATTTGACACCCTTGGTTCATCATAGGTTTTTATAGCTGAAATAAATTTTAATACTTCATAATGCTTCATGAAGATTTTTTGAATTCTCAAATCATATCCAAAGGGTATGTCAAACCGTTTCTGAAGTAAGGCTCAGTGTTGTGTACCAGATTAACCCAAGATCGGAGCAGACTGCCTTGTTGGATTTGATACCCCTAGGTACATCTGTTCAAGATCCACATCCCAGAATAATATCCAAAAAGAGATGTATTTCAATGAAACCTCTTACTCTATCTTTTACAAAAATCCCAATGCATTTTCCTAAATGGTATCTCGTCCTTATAATAATCCTTTGAGAATTCTCTATACATATACATACAAGTATACCTAAGGATCTCACTAATGTTTTCTCCTTGTATATTCTACATTTTGACAAAAATATTCCATTTATACCATATATTGTGACAATAGCAAGACATACATGTATATTACACTATTTTAGATGAACATTCATTGCATTAAAATAAAACATTCCAGAGGACCATAATAGTTTAGTGTCACTGGAAACATAGAATAAAAATATTCTATCCTACTAAAAGAACACCAACATCTCCCCAAAATATCTCTACCATTAGTATTTATACCTAAAATCATTCATTATAACGTGGGTAATGGAAACATAAGAAGGGGTGAACTCATATTATTTGTAAGGGTGAATAAAGGAAATGTGTTAGCATAACATGAACAAAGGGATTGAAACATGAGCTTAACATGTTAAGATTATACACTGAATATTTGAGATTGTAAAAAATATTCGTAATTCATGTGACATGGATCAAAATATAATTATGAGAAAATGTCATAAAAGAACAATATAAGAATAAAACATGGTATTGTGGAAGAAATATAAGAATATAATATGATTTCTAAAATATAAGAGAAATTGCCACCAAGACCATATTGGCATTATTGGTCCACTCCCTATACCTTCATGGAAGTCAGGTTTAACAATAATGGAAATCTTAGTAGCATGATTTTACTCCTCATACTATCTTGGTAATCATGTTTCACTACCATGGTCATCTTAGAGGTCATGGTCCGTTCCCAAGACCATATTATTCTATTTCCAGTGATATAAACCATTAACTAATGCATTGGGGGTTATATATATTCATCCTATCTCATTTCTAAATCATACAAACAACTGAAATGAGATTATAAATAATATTATCATATCCCATAAAACTTAATGGGTATTATGAACATGTAATCAAATCATAACATGTTGAAAAACATAGGTTACACAATCATTTCATCAAAAGCATAACCCCTGAAAGAGAAATGAATTTTAAAAATGTATAACATGTGGAAGGGAAATGAGTTTCATAGTTACCATAGAGTTAATCATATCTCATTCATAGAAATAATGTTAATGCAATGTTTAGATAATTTCCATGAAAGGGAATGATTAATATCAACAATTATCATATTACATGGGAAATGTTTTTTAAATATCCATCAAAAAAATTTGAGGAAAATACCATTTCGTCATTAAAAAAGGCTGTCTAATAGATAAAACCATTTTAAAATAATTTTCATAGAAAATATCATGGAATATTAAAGAGAATAAATGAAATAATTTTCAAATCCTTTTTCAATGTAAACATTTCAATAAAATTAAATACAATTCTAAAAACCATTTTTTTAAATACATTGAAAACATATAAATAAATCTTGATTATTTTGAAAACATTTAGTTGAAAAAGTGAAATAAGTATGATTTTTTTTGAAAACCATTTCATTGAAAATACTATGAAATCATAAATTGAATTATTTAAATTTTTTGAAGAACTTTTTACATGATAACTTATTAAATAAAATTTATAATGTTTTGGAATGCTTTTTACATGAATATAATTTTACAAAACAAACAAAAACATGAAACGTTTTTGAAGTCATTTTTACTTGATATCATATGATAGGTGGATGTAAATGTTTTTTCAACCTTTTTACATGAAAATTATTTATAATATTTTAATAAAAGATTGATTTTTTTTTGAATAAAATATTCCATGAAATCATATAAAATATGATCAAAACAATTTGAAATTTTTTTCACTAAAATAAAATTTTAATATTTTTCAAAAAATAATTTTACCTTTTATAAATGAAAAGGAAGCTTCATAAATATTATAGTTTCTAAATCTGTACATGTTGTAGGAGGTAAAAAGGTCATTTATTTGTAATTGTAAAAATTTTAGAAAAATTATTTGTTTGGAATGTTATAAACATTATTTCTTTTAAATATAATGGTAATGAAAAAATTGTAGAAATGTATTTTAAATTTTAAACTATAATAGTAAATTATTTTACAAAACCCTTTTTATAATCCATGGGTTTGAGGGAACATATATGTCCACCTTAAGAGATGGTAATGTCGATAGTTCTTGAAAATACATTATTGACTATCTTTTAAACCAAAGACTTGAAAAATGGTACTAAAATATGAATATAAAATTAATAACCACAAGAGAATATATTTAATGAAATTTCTTGTGAGATGGATCCTATGATTTCATCAATATATGCATAAACATAAACAATCTTGGAAAGAGATGAGATTCTCTCAAAAGACACTGATAACATGGTTACATGGGATCAATATCTCAATGTAAGAAAATTAAATTAAATGGAACTTAAAATTTCATGAAAAAAATTAAATTAAAGATATGAAATGTAATATGGAATTATATAATCTTCTAAATATAATTTATGTACACAACAAAACACGAGTATCAAAGAAGGAAAAATGAGACAAAATAATTTCACTAATTTGGTATTAGTTGAAACGTAAAACCCAACAAAGAATGATCATAAATTGCATATGTAAATACAAATAAATTTAATTATAATATACATAGAATAAAATCAAGGGTAGCATTTAAAAGACCCAAAAGGAAACAGTGGATAACATTACATGTATCTCACTGAAATAAAATGTTATATGAAATCCCATTACATTATGTCGTCCATATCTCTTTCATAAAATACGATTCTTATATATTAATTTTAATATTATTTAAAATATTATATAAAATAATATTCTAAATTCTAAAACCAAATATATTTTTTATTAAGACCTTATATTTCTTGATTGTTAACAATCATATGTTATAGTTTTACTTTGGTTAATAGAAGCTTTGTTCTTCGCACATGTTTTAATTTGTTATATTGTTAGTCCTTACACATATATCATCATAAAATAATGTTAAAAATTATATAAATATCATTTAGATCCAAAATATTTTAATTTTTATAATATATTTGATATAGAATTATTAAATGGAATACATTGTTTGTTGAGATAGTAAGTCATTTGTACGCATGAACATTTTTCCAATTTTATTATCATATTGATTGAACAAAAGAAAATGACATATACGATTATATGTATATAATATCATTTAAGTAAAATTATAGTTCTATATATATAATATATGTTCACTAACCCCATCATTGAAACATTTCGTGTAGTGTGTGAAGGAATCTCATTGCTTTGTGTAGCAGTAGTCCAGAATTTCTCAAATAAAATTTGCGTATTTAAACAAAATGTAAAATAAAAATGATATATGTTGTAAAATCTATAAATAAGATTAATGAAATAATATATAGATTATATAATATATCTATAATATATATAATATATTATATATATAAAATACATTCCATCATAATTTATACCATGTGAGGTGGTATGGAAAACTGAACAATCATCGTTTTCTGTGGTGGGATTTTTCCATACACATAACCAGACTGTTCATAACCCATTAGATAGAGGTGTGTGTAATTTTAGGCCTATAACATACCATATAAACATCCAAGTATATTGAGGGTATTTTTGTTTTTAGAAAATCATGTTATAAAGATAATGGAGTGGTTTGTTGACGAAAACAAAACTAATAGATCCAGACAGATGGTTTTAACTCTTTAACGAGTAACTCCTTTTGGTTTATTCCAAAATGATTAATTGGGAGAAATAATTCCAATCTATATGCCTCAAATATTAATTTATGTATTTTTGGATTTGTATTATAAATATATTGGGTAAAAAGTATTGGTTTGAGAGTTGTGAAAAAGAGGGAGAGGTGGTGGCCTTTTTTAATGATTGGATAGGATAAATATGGCATTTTTTTAAAAAAACATTATCTGCACCCGTTTTTGTACATAACAGAAGTCCTAGAAAATAATAAATACAACATTATGGAAGGTAAATTGGAATCTTGTGGCCATACAATGTTTTTTGGACTTCTTCTAGGTAATTTGGGTCTTAAATTATAGGTTTATTCCATAGTTATGCTTAATTTTACCTTAACAAATATAATTAATTTTAGATTCATTCAGTAATCATTTTTTTCAAAAACAAAGATGAAATTATTATAATTAGAAATTATTTTTATTCCAAATATGGAATCTGTTTTTCAATATTCCAATCACAAAATTGGAATAACATAATTTAAAATTAATCCCACAGTCGGGTCAACATTACGGGTTTTTAATGTAAAAACATTCAAATGATTGCAAGGTTTTTATATTAAAATTCAAAGTGAAATTGATTCCAATGACCTATACTATATTAATCGATAAAAATTTTATATGATTTATATTTCAATCGAATTTAAAATATAATATAATCTTATAAATTAATTAGATAAAAAATATGTTTTGAATTAAAATCAGGTATATTTAACGGTTCTTTAAAAATGAATCCTTATAGATAGATACCAAAAAATTATTGTATAATAATTTTCCTATTAATCTTATTAATAATATTTTATTTAAACATATTAAATCTATAAATAAGAAAAAACGTGGATTTAAAGTGGGTTGTCCTTTAAAATTCGTTAAAACAACATTTATAAAAAAATAGATTTTTATGCATAAAATTAGGTATATTCAAATCATATTTATATCCAATCTATGTAATTATTAAAAAAATTATCTGATGGAATGAAAATATATGTATATATATTACATTAATATTACTCACTAATTGTAATTCATTAATCTATTAGGGTGATGTAGCATTATGACCACAAAAATATTAAAATTTTCCAATACATTCAATCGTTCTTCATATTCTTTTCTAATTAATTGATAACCTATGAAATAATATTATAATTTTTTAGACCATTTATTTTAGTAAATTATTAAATACTTTTATTAATCTCAAATTTAACTACTATGTTATATCTTATTTTATTAAATTAAAATAATTTAATAATATATTATTTTTTTCTAAAACTCACACATGTGTGTTATATAAGACATTAAGGAATGTAATTTTTGTGGGTAATGCAAACTAACCTCCAATTTCATTATAGATAAAGATAAAATTGAAGTTGTATATAGTTCAAAATTAAATATGTGTGTCAATAAGGGAAGACAAATAGAGTCATCAAAGTTTAAATAAATAATTTTTAGTGTAATGAAAAATGAAAAATACCACAATGGTTAATTTAATTTCAAAAAATAATAAGAAAAAATGTTTGGTGTTACAAAGACAGTCATCAAATTGGTGCATATACAATAGGAATTCCAATATGTTTCATGATTATAGACATCCATATATGTGGATAGGGGTGAGATGGTTCATTTCAGATTTCATGTTGTGATTCCTTACTTATTAGTGAGTTAGGCAAGAAAAATAGAATGCTTCTAGATTATTGCAACCTCTTCCCATTCTAGTTTAGATGTAGGATGAGTTTCTGTAGAATTATTCAATAGTTTACTAGGAAATATATTTGAATGTATGTTATTTTTGTGATAAATGATTTTCTTATCAAATCATATCATTTTCATCCAATTAAGGAAATGAAACATTTGGATTAGCTTAGATACTTGTATGTTTCATAGGGTTTCATGCTTCGTGGAATTTCCTAATTAATTATATCTTACTAGTAACTAAGGATCACATATGTGTTCTTGAGAAATTCAAAATATAAAATGGGTTTCCAGTTGAATTTCAGCATTGTATATCTTCTATAGTTGGACGGGAAAACATATAGACCTATTCAGGTTCTTATTAATATGATACACACAAGTCTTCATAATTTTTATGGTTCATGGGAATGATTATTTCACAAAAAAGATTTTCCAATAACAAATTTTTTCCGGAATAGAATATGATTGATCAGTTTTTAGTATTGTGTGGGAGGCCATGTTGAAGTCCATTGTACTGGGAAGTGTTTGGAGAGTAGTACGTGGTTGGGATGAGAATTATTTATGAGGTAAAAGAAATGGTGAAAATAATCATGAATAGATTTATCAAGTCACAAATTTGTTATAAATAATTTGTATATTATCATCATCAAATAATAGATTTCACATTTCATGAATGAGCCTTTATTTGAGTTTCATCTCTCTTGGAACACCATTTGTAACATATCATTTCAATTTTGAAAAGTATAAATTAAAACATATCTCAGTTTTTCCTTTTCATTGCATGGTTAGGGTAGATTTTGTTTTGGGAGGATACCTATAATGGTGAAATCATTGATTTTTTTAATATTTTCATCTTCTAATTGACTTTTCATTCTTACTTCTAGAGGGTTACACACAATGTAAAAAGATTACACATCGTGTAATTTCCACATTAAAAGTTATGAGTGACTTCATGATGTGATGGGTATATGTCTAGAATTTCGATTTCAAATCATTTAGGATTTAAGGATTAGTTTTTAATTCAGAGAATTTGATTTTAATTTTAGAAGATGCGTTTTTTGGAGGTTAAGAAAATTAAATTGTTCACAACATGTATTGGGAATATATGTCATGTAATACATATAATTTATTTTTAAAAATAGGTTGTGAAACTTGATTAATATTTTTCTCTTATCCAATTCCCTCTCGCATGACCAAAGGCATTCCCATGTGACCTAAAATCTAAGAAAACCATCTGGATCAATTCTTTAAGCATTCTAAAATCATTTCACTAGTATTTTCGATCACAGGATGGGTTTTTAGGTCTTCTCTAACTTCGTTTTTGTTGACTATTGTCATCACTTGTTTTGTGTTTCAGTAGAGGTATGTGGTTAAATTGATAATTTCTAAATTGATTTATTTATTTTAATTCCTATTTTGAACTCAATTGCTCAAACATGCTTTACATTTATTGGATAAAACCGAATTCCATTGAATTAGGAGATTTGAAGTGGTTATTGAGTTAAAATTTAGAAAACCCCAACTACCATTGAATTGGGGTATGTTTTATGGACATTGGTTAATTTAATTTATTGAATTTAAATTGTGGATTAGATGGAAATGATTTCAGTTCAAATGTTGAATTTAATTTTTGAAATTAATTATGAATGTGATATAATTGGTTTTGAATGTGTACAATAAGTTTAAAAATGGATTAAAATAATTTTATAGAAACCCAATGTTCTTATCTTGTTAAAAGGGTATGCTTTTTATTAAAATTAATTTTGATTTAAATAGAAAAAAATGTATCTTGAAATGGAAGAATGTGATTTGATTATTTTTTATTTGTTTCAAAAATAAATTTCCCATAATTTAGGAGAACATGTAAGACTTAAGTAGTTGGGAAGTTATTTGAATATACATTATGCTATTATATCATTCTAAAAAATAAATATGGTCGGTCACATTACTATTATGATGGTGAAAAGTCACCATTTTCATGATTCAAAGAGGGTATATGTATACCCATTTTGATGTGATAACAGAAAGAGTGTAGAATCCTATACCAAGTTAATATTATCATCCCTTTTGTAATTGGTCAATGATTCTCACCAATTTATTTATATATGATATATAAATGAATGGAAATGTTATAAAACATATTTACATGCCTTTTAGAGATTCTCAAAAACTATTTTATGTATCTTTTTTATTTATAACATTTTATTGAAATACTCTATCACTTTTAAAGTAAAAAATATTCATTAAAATTTATTTTTCATCATTTTGATACTATTTAACATGTTTTGTAAAAATATTATTTATATTTTACAAACCTTTTATATTTCTAAAAATGAAATCATTTTATTGAATAACCTGTATTTGGAATATATTATGGAATCATTGGTGGTATCTTAATAGGCTTATAATCACACCCTATTTCTTTCTTCATGTGTTTGTTCCCTTTCATATTCTAGGTTTAAGGAAGGCGAAATGATATCATTGAAAATGATCTGACTATTGATACTTTTGCAAAGTGAGTTGGGTTCATCGTGATTTTATTCTATATTTATGCATTTAGTATTTTCATTGTAGTACATTGGGATTTTTGGGCCTTGTTTAATTTGGGTATCTTAATCCCAGTGTAGTTTCTTTAATAAGCATATTGACTTTCTTATCTTTCTTTTTTGATGTTTTATGGATCCTTTTATCCCACTTATATGTTTTATGATGCCAGGAGCTAGTCACAAACCCATCAGGATCATAAAATCCTATCGGGATATGTTAGGGTCGGGTTGGTTATGAGGATACCAGGGTACCTAGGTAGGTTCATGACAAAGTGGTATCTGAGTAGGTGGTTTACCCATTATCATGAAGCCAGTATGCATTTTTGAAAACATTTCGGGGCATATGAAGTAGTTGTGATTGAGTGTCTGGATAGATCTCATAGTAGTGAACCATAAGTAATTAAGGGTAGTTAAGGAAATAAATATTGTGTTCTAGTTATTGTATTTTCGCTATTATTTATTTGAAAAAAATAAAAATCCAAATTATTTTTATCTTATATATTGGGATTTATATATCCCTTGTTTCTCTATTTGATAATTCTCTAATATCATCAATGTTATCTACTGATGTATTGTAGCGTCATTCCTATGATAAGATATATTAATCTGATTGAGGAGGAGTCTACTATAGAACATGAAAAAGTGAATCCTCCTATGGAACCAATTTTGGATGAGTAGATCGTGCACATTGTCCAATAACTAGGATACGAACCACACCCAGTACCTATTTATGATCCAACTATTGACCCTCAGGGCGATGTTCATCATATAAATTTTCAAGAGTACTTTCACTAGAATTCAACAGTTTGGGAAGGATCCATTGATCCTAAAAATTATATGTAATGTTTTGGAATGTTTGAATTTCGGTTTTAAATCGTGGAGACATTGGACATGATTATGGTGATGTGTGAAAACTTCATGCTAGAGGGACAGAGATGGAGAAGGTGAGATTTGACGGTGATGGTAGGGAATCATGAGGGATTATAGTGGATGTACATCATGGTTCATTTCACTTACTAGTTCTATTCAAAGTCTAATTTATTGTGCATGGGTGTGGAATTTTTCATGATTTAGAAATAAGACAAAACCATGATTGAGTATTCAAATCCCTTTCCTGATGTGGTACAGTATTATCCAAAGCTATTATACAATGGGAGGATGAAGGCTTAATGGTTTGAGATAGTGCTTCAATAAGATATTAGTTCTCAGGTTTTCTTACTAGTAATTCCCCCTTATACAGATGTGATGGATATGGTGATGATTATTGAGATGTATCGGGAAGGAAACTCAGGGTTGAGTGGGGTTACATTTTGTCATAGGGGTTGTAGTGCAACCTTTAATGGAAATTGTATGTGTGATAATTATTGTGGAAGTTCTCTATGGAAGACTCATTCCATACCTCCTAAACATATAGTCAAAAATTAATTGACTTTCTATCTGTGTGGAATATAGGTACATTATATGAGTGTTTTCACTGGAGAACACAAGATATGTTGCTCCTATAGATGTTTAGGGAACTCACATACATTATTCCATAATACATGTACTGAGTGTAGTGGAATAACATCATTATGTCCTATTAAAACTATGGGGAAACTAGATTATTCACCTAAAAATTGTTCCTTCCATAGGCATTTGGATGAAATATTCTTCACACATTGGAAGAGTACATAGAGGAAGCATACATGTGTCTAATGACCTTGACTGATACAATTAATATATAATCCTCATTAATGACTACTCAATTTAATATTGGTGCATCTCATTCATTTATTTCAAACTATTTTTTAATATACTTAAGCAACAAATTTATTTTTATCTTTTTCAATGGTTAATACTACACCCCTCAGTAAATATAGTGTGTCAGATATACATAGCCCTACTTGTGTCATCTCTATATTAGATGAAAATGTTTCGTGTTGTTTTCTAGTTCATGAAATGAAAACCCTTGTCGTTATATTCAGGATGGATTGTCTTAAGGCCGATAAAGCATTGATGGACTTTAATATTACACATGTATACTTTACTACACCTAATGGTGCATCTCTTGTTTTTCAAGGAGAATGGGACTCAAGGTCAAGCAAAGCTGAACATTCTTATCCAGTGTTTGGTAAAGTGATATTAGTTTTTCATTTTGATCTATGGAGGGAATCTATAGGCAGTGATCTCCAGACCATTTTATTCATCAATCTTGATGTGTTTCCTGATGATATTTTGGCCTTCCACATGTATGGGATGTTTTGTTCTTTATAAACTTAATTCCAAGTACTCAACCAGTTTCTATTCTGTCCTATAGTATGGTGCCAATTGAACTGGAATAGTTTATTTCCCTATTGGAAGATCATATTTTGAAGGTATTTAAACTCTGAAGGGTTTCACCATGAGGGTTACATGTTATCTTTAGTAAGATGGTTGATGGATCTATTTTTTATGTATTGAATATTGGAAACTCAATCGAGGCACAATAAAGAATACGTATCTCATGCCATGGATTGTTGATCTGTTTTAACAGTTGAATTGTGTTAAGTAATTTTTTCAATGATCAACCGTCGATTTGGTTACTATGTGATATGGATAATGTAATCTGGAAATTAGAAAACTACCTTTCAGATTATGTATGACAGTTATGGTTACCTTGTTTTTTTATTTAGCCTAACATGTGAACCTAAAATTTTCATTCAGTTAATGAATATGATTTACCACCAGTATCATTACACTTTTGGGGTTGTCTTTGTTGATGACATCATGTTTTTCTCTAAATATGATCTGGAAGATGTGCATCATTTGAGAACAGTTCTGATTATGGTATAAAGTCACAAAATCTATGCCAAGATTTATAACATAGATTTCCAGATTCAAGAAGTAATATTCTTTCATTATGTGGTGTTTAAATAGGGTATATTAGTTTATCCTGAGAAGGTAAAGGGTATTATGACTTGTTAGAGACCAAGTAATGTCTTCGAAATTCTATGATTCCTAGGCATAGCTGGATAATATTTTAGGTTCATGAAGAACCTCTCAGAGATGTATTATCTGATGAGAGTTGTAACACGGAGGGGGTGAAGTTTGTTTCAGGAAATTTATGTCAGAGTTATTTTTTTGAGATAAAACATCATTTGACTACTACATTGGTGTTGACTCTTATAGAGGCGAGCTAGGGCTATATGGTCATTTTTTAAGCATTGGGTTCATGCTTGTGTTGCGTTTTTTTGCATGGTGAACATGTAGTTTCTTATAGATCTCATGAGCTTAGACACACTACATGGATTTCCATAACCATGACCTTGAAAGTGTAGCTATATGGAATGCACTTAAAATTTGATCATACTACCTTAATGGTGATAGTTTGACCATGTTTTCGGACAAAAAATAGTGAGTTATAGAGTCTCTAAAAACATAGTTGAATCTTCACCAGAGGCATCAGGTGAATTACATATAGCAATTCGACATTATCATTACATATACACCAGGGAAAGGAAATTGTATTGTTGATACAATGAGTAGGAAAATTCCAATCCAATATATGAAGGAATCTTTAGAAGTATATTATTTGATGGCTCTCATTCAACAATTGCATATTGGTGTTTTGGAGAAAGGGAAAATTTATTATTTATCCAGTGTTGAGTTGAAATATTTGGTTATTTAGTTGATTCAATGGGTCCATGATATTGATGATAAATTATATAACATTATAGACTCTATTTATAGTGGAGAGATATTTTCCCAATGTTCTTTAGCCCATGTGTTTGTTTAATTATATCAGTATAGCTTTGTTTTTCATTTAGCGGCATGGATGGTTGTAGTGGGGGACTACAATAATTCTCTGTGGGGGACTCACTACATTTTTCAGTAAATAATTTTATGGTTTTCTAGTGAGAAATTTCTAATTATTTTTATAAACATTTTTCCAATTAAAAATAATAAGAAAAAAATTTGGGGTGTAAAAAACCATTCCTAGGTCACTTTCTAATAGAATATTAAAACTTCTGTCACAAATTTTTCAAGTTCATATGAAATTTGTTCAATCATTTCAAGTTTAGAATAATATTTATACAATTTTAGTTTTATAAACTAATGGTACTTTACCCAATTATCATAACTAAGATTTATCACTAATGGTGTAATGAAATCTATCGGGTTTTTTATTTGATTTAATTAACCACGTTCACCAAAAATGTGTCTTGAATAATCACTAGCTAGGTACCTCAATTCAACTATGGTATTTCGTGAAATCCACATTTCCTTAAAAAAATTATTTATGGTTTTTATAACCTTAATAACATTGTTCCAATGATATTGTCTAATAATGTTTTCTAAATAATTATTTCATTATAATGGGGTTTTATTTAAAAAAAATGGAGGACTAAAATATTTATTTTGTGGCTACACATATCTGAAATTATTGAAATGAAAATTTTAAATTAAATTAACATTTTTTATAATAATTTCAAATAATAATTTTGTGAAACCATAATATTTTTATGAATTTCTTGTGGTGCTTGCATTATATAATGGTACCTGACTACCCATATATTTTAAATGTCTTTAAGAGACCAAAATGTAATTTTAATCATTTTCACCTTGATTAAATTAGAAAATATAACCCTTGAGGTATTAAATTATGTATTTTTGTTTATTAACATCTATTGAACTATTATTTTCATATATAATACAATTATTCATCAATATATGATTTTAATCTTAATAAAAACATTATTTTTTATTAAATAACTTTCTTATTATTATAATTACATAGTACCCAATATAATGATGCAGTTTGAAAAAATCCATATTCAAGTTGATCAGGAGAATCTGGAAGGGAATCATAATTAAAATTACTAGAAGATATAGAGGAAGAATAATAATTGATTGAATTAAGATAATGGTGGGAGGACGTAATAGGAATAGGGGTTCAAACACCAATGTATTTATCAACATCTATAATAATTAATATGGGACTTGGGTCACTTGAAGAGTTTGAGGACCTGAGTCCATGGAGTTATTTCTTACACTACATGTTTCTAATTTTAGATACATATTTCATTGTTCTTTTCCTATAATATGATTTTTTTATTGAGCCTTTCATCTTGATGTGGCTATTTTCATTCATTTTTAGCATGTTATTTAGTGTCTTGTTTCTAGTTTAACTTCATGGATTGGTTAGAAAATTTTATCATCTTGAAGAAATTGATTTTGTTTTTTCTATGTTGTCCAATGTCTTGAATATCACCTCCAGATGAATTATCATTAGTAACATTTAATGAAATTTTTTTATTCACCTCCTTGGATTATTTTACCTCCTTTTTCATAGTGTTCTATTTTTTTGATTCCTTATGCCATTAGGGACCATAATATATCCTCAACAACAATTTTATTCACATTCATTTATTCTTTTATAGATGTTACAATTGGTGACTAATTTGTTTATAAGTCCCAGAGTATCTTTTTAAACATGGTTCTCATAGATAAATCATCTACCGTAGGCTTTTCACCATTAAAAATATCAATATGTTATGTAAACATGCATCAAAATTGGTTCATTTGGAAACATTGATAAAATTTCAAAAAATTAATTATAAAATTAAAGATAGATTAATCCCAAATTGAGAAGAAGATTGAAAACAACTTAGTATAATACTCTAAATATACACCCCTTAAAAGGGAAGTTTAATATTATTAATCCTTCATTATGGGTTTTTATCATGAAACCTATCTGTCATAATTTTTGTTTGTTAGTTTTATTTTGAGCATCACTAATCCGAAGGAAAATAATTCATAAATTTTGGGAAAAACAGAATCCTTTGAAGAATAATTTGAGAATAATGTGGATTAATAAGTGAAAACTAATTAAAAATCCACTCCAACATCTAAAAAAAATTGTATAATATTTAGGATGAAGGACAGTTAGAAAATATTATAGGATTTTATATACAATAGAATAATAATAATGATTTGTGATAATCTTGAAAATCTTTAGCTATTCGAAATCAATTTGATCAGGGTGAACTATTGGTAACAAGTGATTTACTCCACTATTAAATTTACATTTTTTATAGGACTAGATATTTGAATGAATAATATGGAATTCTCATGGAGAATTAAATATAAAAAGACCTCAATAAAAGAATTTCATATTGAGAAAAAAGCTTCCTCATACTAGTTATCTCGATGCACCCAGAGTCTTTATATCCATTATCGGGTATCTAGTGGACTAGCTGGGGAACACTGCTAAAAGAAAACATTAACATCAATCAAATTTATTATATGGATCCTCTAGAATAGTTCCATAATATTATCGAATATTATTGATAGGTATAATCCATCAATAAGACATTAAAATATCATCATTATTTAACTGATCCCCATTAATTGGTGTTCCAAATTATCATTGAATCTCTATAAAATAAAATAATTAGAAATAAATGTGAGTGTATTTTTATCATGAAAACACTACAATGGAGAGATATAAAATATGAAGGCCCCTGAGTGGTTTTTTTGGATGGTGTACTTCCACTATAGATAGCTAAGCCACAAAACAATTATGATAGATAATATGAGATTAATAGAGTAAGGTATATAAATACAAAAAGAATATATTCATGATTCTCAATAAACATCTCATTACCTCATTAGAATATAGTTAACCAATGAGAATATTTAATTATGACATTATAACTCATTGAAAAGATATTGAGATTAATATTGAATGAACTAATCCCTGAGATTTATGGCCAACATAGTCAAAATGATAGATTCCGCAAAATAATTATTGATGAGAGGATCTTCATGCTATTAAACACCCACTATTAATGCTTGAAACTCCATTTAAGCATAGTTAGTTGAACTCTATAAATAGTAAAATCAAAACACAATTAAAACAAACCTTGGAAACAAACCCCAAAAATTTCACCATAAATGGTCAAATAAAACTCAATATATACATTAAAATATTCCTCAGATCCCACAATTTATCAAGAAATTTATAAAAAGGTGAATTATCAAAAATGAAAACTAAAATATAAAATAATACAAAACTAAAATTATTTGAAAAACTCAACTGAATATATATAACTTCAAATAAAATAACATTAATAATTTAATAAAATACAGTTATAGTTTAAAATACTCTACATTACTTCGTAAAATGTCCATTAAATTGGACATATTTATTTTTAAAATATTTTAAAATTATAATTTATCATAATTCAATATCTCTATATAAATTTTAGATATAATTTTGAAAAAATGTTTAACATATTTTTGAATTTTAAAGTAGTTCATATTATTTAAATAATGACATTTATTAACCCATATTGAATTTTTTAGAATTTTTAACATATTATTTTACCTTTTATTTCAAAAATAAATTTATCCCATCATTGACAATTAACTATCAGCACAAAACATCTCAAATAATCCTAAATCAATTGGAAGAAGGGGAAAAGGAAATTCAACATCTAAATAGGTATATTTTATTTATAAATTTAAAGTATATAACTAATAATATGATTTGTAAGACCATTTAATAACATTTTAAAGATCATTAGAAGCTAGCTGAAAGTGACTAGTGTTTTCAGTATTGTTTTCCAAACCATGAACAGTAACCATGAACACTCTAAATCTACTCCTAATTCTACTACAAGGATTTTAACTCCCCTACATAGCTCATAAATTTTCAAAATCCTAAATAAAGAGGAAAATGACTACCAATATGATCATGAATGGGTTTTGGTTCATTTTTAATGATGAGAGAATGCAGGTGTTGAATGTACCATTACTAATTCAAAATATGATGACCATTACCATACCCTAACCTACCCCAATGGGGATGGCTCCACCCTATGTGTTTAAGGTGGGATCATCTATTCTACCTGACCTTTTCACAACTACATCAGCTATGGGTCCCCCACTATCTTCTAATATTTGATTGAATGGTGTGGTTCCCCCAGAATCATTGCTCAAAAAAGGTATCCTCCAACACTGTCCTACCAAAACCCCCATATTCCATAGATCATCGATGTCCATATGGAATGTTCCCATCCTAGTTTGGTTGATATGTATATGGGGTTGGTATTTTAATCCACTTCCATTGAGGAGGCATCTACTCTTGTCAGCTGTACAATGGTGGCCTCATTTGTAGTAGACATTCCACAAATCACCCTCTTCTATAGCTTTGTTTCCTCTCTGTATATAGCTTGTCCATCAAATGTTTTGAAGTAGTTCAAAAAAAAATTCATCATCCATACGACTAAATAAAATTTCATCAAATCCTTTTATTTGATCCATATATCTATTATCTAGAGGCATGTTAACCTATTTCCAAGAACAATGGTCATTCACCACTCATGGGAATCATGTCATGTGGTTGTGTGGCAGAGTCTTCCAATCCTAGCTCTTATATTTTTAAAAATATATATTCTTCATCAAATTATTTTTTCCCATTGGGACTTCATGTGTTTGGATGATCAAATGCTCAATCTTTAAGAATATTATGTTGAATAGATATGTGTTGTCGAAGGTCACACTTTCACTCCTCCATTCCAAATCCTCACATGGGTCAAGGGAATAGTCAAATTGGTTGATAATCATGTTTTATCCATTAAATTCCTATTACTATATGTCTTTTCACATCCATGGACACAGATTATTAGTGTGTAAAATGAATATAAAATTTTGTTATTTAGAATCATCTAAATCACTTCAATGGGAGTGTATATTTGTTTCTATTTGATTATAAAGTTATCTTGTTCAATTAGATTATAATGGTGAATGACCGAGTTATTTCTAAGTCATCATCCTCTTCCCAGCCCTTGGAGTCTTCCCTTATCATTTCTGAGCTATCCAAATAGGTGGATATCTATTTTTTTATCCTTTTCATATATATTCATACTTACCTCAAAATGGTTCCATATTCACCTTTGTGGAACATGATTCCAACTTACTACCACCTCTATAGAAGATCATTATTATAGGGAAAAGATAATGCCTTATCAGTTACCTCTATAAATTACTTGGTTCACCGATACATCAGTCAGTCCTCTAGTTTTCGGGTTTCTATGTCAACTAGATACAATGTATTATAATATAGTCTTGAGATCCCTCCTCCCCAACATTATATATCATCCCCTCCCCCTATTATAATATTTTATCATGATTTTGAGGAGGAGCCTCAGACTACCCTTACTCATATTTCCTCTCTAATCTATGTCTCCACCATTTATCGATATTGATTTCATACTTCGGTATCTAATTATCAATCAAATAACATAAATATTCATGGTTTATATACTAGGGACCTATACTATGATGATTCTTATTATCATAAAAAATTCTCAGAACCTAAGAACCTAAGTGATAATGTACATTTTGTCCCATGATATTTACATCAATTTGTCCTCTCAAGTTGTCATGATTGAACCAAAAAAAATTATCTTGGCATTTATAATTTTCTAATAATATGGGATTGTGTGATTTCATTCATGGAAATCCCATCTACCACCATATTTGGATATTATAGAAACATTTTATCTAAATATAAAATCTCTATATATCTGACCGGTACATTTCAATTAATGTATAATCTGGATATTCATATTTATTTATATCATTCATGTATTCTAAATTATAATCTCAATTAAGGGATTAATTATTTTGTGATATAAATGCATTAAACCATTCACATTTTTCCTTGTTGTTGGCATGTGAATTCAAGAAAATTATGGCCTTGTAGGAGAAGAAATTCCATGGTAATTACCCCTAAATGGATAGTCAAGACTTATTGTATTTTGTTACTTTTAATGGTATGTTTGATATTATCATCACATGGGACAAGTTGACATGATGCAACAATAAAAAAGGGAAACTGATTAACATGGGGTAGGTTATATTGATGTCATTCTAATATTCAATCCCTCTCTTCATTCCTAAATTTGGAGGTCAATCATCTATTTTGCGCACTCTTAGACCATTCCCCCTTATTCATAAACATGAATCCCAAGATTTATAATGATTCATGTTTAATATTCTCTTATTGATTACATCATTACTTGAAATACCATCATTTGGTTTAGTAAACCTAGGATAAACTAATGTAGGAAATTTTATAATTACATTCCATAACATGATTCACCACCTAAAGAGTGACTTATCTTCTTATGACAACTCATGTCCCTTCTATACAAAATATAAGGACCTCCTAAAATCTGATATTCATCTTTAGGATGCTAGACTATATGATGAGTGGTATTATCAGTACTTTTCTATTATCTCCCTAAAAATGAATCATCATAATTAAATAATGTTGTATCATATGAGGATGGATCATGAATTTTCTAGATAATCATGGCTCAATGATATAGAACATAATTATACACATTTTTATGAATTCGTAAAATGGAAAATGTAATTGAAGAACACCAAAAAATTTGGATAATGGTTCTTTCACAAATGACTTGAGGTGGTGGTTGGTTTATTTGATTCATATTTAGTTTCTATACATGGATGCACTAAATCTTTCATGAAGAATGGTTATCCATACGATCATGGTAACATCGATAATTCAATTCCTCTTCAAGATTATCCACATCTCAACTCAATCATTGAAATACACCTTTAGGAGATAGATATTTTTTATTCTATTAGGTTCCACAATTAAGAGAAATATAAAGTTCTTGACGGGTTCCAATTATCATTCTATGTAAAATCCTAAAATATCATCATAGATTATTTATTTTGGTCTATCAAGGAATTCATTCATGGCGGTTCTCCACATCATAGAGCTTGTTCCATAATAATGGTTATTATTCCAAAATAGAAGGACCCGTCATCCATAAGGAAATTCAAACCCATAATCATGTGTAAATTCTATTATAAATTCATAACCTTAATTATCAATAGGAGGCTCACTAATATGATTCACAATTAGGATTCAAGTGAGAACCATAGTTTTATAAAAGGAATATCCATTTAAAGTGATATTTTTATTGCATAATAAATATTATGATAAATTAACATGAAGTTAGTGGGATCCAATATTTTTTTGGTGTATATGGACAATGATTATGATAGATCCATGTTGAATTTGATTATCTATGTTATAATACATCTGTGATTTTCAAACTAGGTGTTGTGTCTTATCTTTCTCTTTTATAGATCTCCCTGGTTCTCTATTCTCTTAATGCGATCGACATGTGCATTCTTAATGTTATTTAGCAGATATATGCAAGGGGACCCCATATATCATTGAATCATCATTATGGTGTAAGATACTCTCTCAAGACACATAAATTTTCTTACAAATCTAAAAAACATTTACACCTACCACTGCATGACATAATTCAAAATTTGCTATCACCACCTCTTCAATGATGACATCATGTATTTCATAAATGAAATCAGAACATTAATTTTTGGATTTAATAAAATAACTTAGAAATAATAGTAATAGATCAGTCATGTTATCAACTATGCTAATTTTTTTACAAACATTTCTTCCTCATGTTTGGGAACACACATGATGAAAATTGAATCTAGCTTGGGCATTCGTAGAATAACTGTTCCCATGGACCACATGGGTTCTGTATTTTCTCATGGGGTACTCTACATCTTCCAATTTTATCAAGTGGTTGATATGATCTCAAACCAAATTAAAAATTTGAATACTATTTTTGTATCATTCAGAGTAATATTTTCCCTTATCAATTGTGTTTTGACCTCTATTCCGATGCATATACTTTCCAACCTTATGTTTCATAAAGAAAATCCTCCAATAAACCAAAACCTCTAGAATTAATTCATTTGGAACTCCCATTCATATAGGATATACTATTTCAATTCATGGTATAGGATACAAAAATAAACAAAATATGGGGGTTTTAATGTCAGTAATATTATTGATTTTATGTACTACATACAAGGAAATATGTGTTCAGATTCCATATAATATCGATCCCTTTATAGTAGGTTCATCACATGGTAATATTTAAGGGATTTTAGATTTAAGAGGGGTAAATCATCAATATAGGGAAAACTAATCATGTAATATTATTACTCCTCAAAATCATAAATTTATGATTTTTAGACTAGGGGATATTCACTTCTAGGCATGTGAGTAGTTGGGATATCTGGGATGCATATCCCCAGAGATGACATTTATGAAGGAATTTTTTTAACCTTATTTTATCCATGTTATCTAAGAACCAAACTTGAAAATGATTTTAGATGGAATTAAAATGATGGAAGTTTCAAATTCATGCATCTTAATGGGTTATAAATTAGGATCCTTCATGAAAAATTATTAGTTTAATGTATCATCATCCAAGAATCATGACATTTGGTCTTTCCTACTTTGGTAAAATTAGATTCCGGTGAATTACAAAATTTTTATTTGGAATATATCCTATCATGAGATATATTTGGATGTTGTGGTTATATGAATATGTAATCACATAGCCTCAAATTTCACATGATTTAAGGATCATTGGGAAGAATCTACCATGAATATAATTTTTTAAAACAATTGGGATCACATGGTTTGGAAATCATTTATAGAGTTCACTTGTTATTTGTGCCTATGAATGTTATGGATCCATTTATTCATATTTGGTTGAGTGGAGTTGGTATCAACATCCTTGTGGGGATGGAGCCTAAAATATTCCTCATTACGGGTTTTTGGTGAATCTAGGAAGTCATGAACAAGGTCCATCATGATGGACACTCCTCCCTAGGAAGTGATTTTTTCGAGTGACATATTTCTCTCTATGGACCTCTTCTATATAATGATGCATTTGGAGGATGACCCCCTCTAAGGAATCCTATAATGAGAAGGTATCCATCCCCTACAGCTATCCTAGACCCCATGTTCACCGGATTTTCTCATCTATTTACCATATGTGAAATCAATTTCAATTCTAATGGATCTTCCAGTCATGACCATATGTCTGGGGAGGTGTTGATCATGTTTCGAATGGTTTTGTGTTCATTTCATTTAGTGATTTCGATGGAAAATGTCTATCTATATGAAATAAAGGTAATAATATCCTTTGTGGACTCAATCTGTTTCAATAAAATAAATTGCATTGGCTACGGTGGAGACTAATTCCAAAATCTTATATAACTCCCTCAATGGTCTCATATCCACCCCTTTTAAGATTGACAATTTTTTCTGAATAATCATCAATTACTTCATCAGCTGGTTGAATATTTTTCATTCATTTCATGAATAAAATATATTCTCTAATTTTCTTACTTCAAGGGATATGGAGGAGTCCCCTATCATGTCATTTTAGAATATTATTTCACTTCCCCCAATGCGTGTTGATCTATTTATTAGGGATACTCTATTAATTTATTATTATAGGTCCCCTTGAAAATCTTCTCTTCTACTCCACACCCTCTTCTTAAATAAATTATTGTTTTTATTTGTGTGATGGGTTACATATAATGACCAAAAGAATCAATAAAATCTAATAACAGATCTCACATTCAAGACATGAACACCTTGGAAAACCATGATTACTCTTGTTTCATAATAACTGACTAATGATCAAGATCCTAGTTATGACTAAATACTTGAATTATGGTTACCCTACCCCAAAACTATCTGACAACCCAAAACAGAAATGGTTAATCTTGAACATTGCCCTTCATAAGAACCTAGTTCCCTGATACCATTTTTTAAAAAACCGACCCTAGGAGTCCCTAATTTGGGAACCTGCACTAGATCATGAAAAGGATTGAGATGCATCTATAATCCTCTTGGGTATGATACAATAACCATGACTGTTAATGAATATTATTGGGAATGATTTTTCCAGTAGATAAATAATAAAATGGTGTTTGCAACTATGAACCCATCATTAATAGTTTATACATTTGTCAACCACATCATCAATTATGCTGCTAAATACATAAAATACAAAAAAATAGAATAAAGGTAACAAATTACATGCCTAAATAGGTACTGACGAAAAAAGTAAATGAATATAAAATATATCTATTGTATGATGAAACATACAAAGGGCCAATACCCAAAAATGATCAGAGCCTGGTGGAAGGTTTGATAGGAAAATTCAAAAAAAGTACAATATTAAATAGAAGATCAATGGGAACCCCACAAAAAGTATTTTTCTATTACTTTTAATAAAAAATCACTACCCTCTATCCATAAATAGACCTTGAATCTAATTCCAAACTTCCATGTACATATGTACCTAGTAAAACAATAAAACTAGTAATAATGATTGACATGAGTATAATTTCTAAATAGTTCACCACTTGTTAGTAAATTGGTACACATTTCTGTTAAATCCATGTCATGCTTGTTTGAAAATGGTTACATGAATAATTTATCATTTAACTTAATCGATAGAAAAACAATTAATTGGTTATACCTTTCTAAATTTCTTTATTAAAAGAGGGAATTTTGTGGATCACATATAAATTAAAATTTAGTTGAACCATTTAATATGATCCTTTACATTCATATACTTTCATAATCAACAACTATTATATAAATCAATGCATATATCAATGGAGTGTAAAAAAATCTAAAAATATATATATTATTTTCATAAATTAAAAGATTGAAACTCATTGTTACAATTTTAAATCATTATACTTTTCTATATTAATAACAAGAACCTAAATAGTTATAAAATAAAAAATCATGGGAACCTATTATCAATTTGCGATAATCTCGAACGAAACAAAAAAATTAAAATCTTAGACAAAACCAAAAAAATATAAATTCAGTCATTGCATCATAAAATTCAAACTAGACTTACAATCAATATCACCCTCATTTGGATAACATAGGTGTATATCCTATAACAAAACTAATATCCATCTCATGGACACAAGTTATATCATGATCACGATCTAATGAAGAATATATAACTATAATTACAACCTAGACACCTAATAGATCCAATGAATTAGAATTAATGACAAGTATAAAAATCACATAAAAATACATATAATACTTCTCTAAAATTATAATTAGGATCACCTCTAATTCCCTCACATGAAACAACCCCCATTTTTATCCTATTCATTTATGAAAAACATATGACCCTTCATTAGACATTGTATCACATAAGAATTAATAATATGGATTTCTCAAATTCATGTTGAATGATTGAATATGGATTTTTATTTTACATAATTCCATTAGAACGATTAATTTTGTCCACTTAGTGATTTTATTATAAAACGTGGCCATAAAAGACCTCGAATTCCAAAATAAGTTTCAAAAGTAAAAAAAATAATTTTATGATATCCAATAAAGCATAAAAAAACATTTCATGGTTTATAAAATGGGATTTTAGAGTTCAAATATATATGGAAAACTCATACTCAGTTTAATTAAACAATGGAAAATAATTCTTTTTTTAATAGAACAAAATATATTTCACCAAAATTTTAAAACACCAAAAACAAATAATTAAATAAATAATAAATAATAGTTCCTATTTTAAAGTGTTATGTGCATGAACACGTACATTTAATAATAATCAGTATTAGAAAATGAAACATAATTCCACCTTAACCAAGAAATATGCACTATTAAATATCACGATGGAATAAAACATAAGAAATAAATAATTAAAATTATGATAGAAGGAAACACTATATCACAGAGACATATCAAGGGAAATAAAATCAAGAAGAAGAGAATAAATAATGAGAGGTGTGATATTGGAGATGATTACAAGAAATAATACACTGGAAATCTTTAAAAAGTTCCAATATATCAATAAGTTAATTAAGGGGGAGGGATGGGAAGATCCGTTTGAGTATCGAGGGAAAATGGAGGATAAAAAAGAGGAAACATTCCATTAATTAGATGATAGAAAAAAGGTAACATTTCTTTTTTAATGGGTCTGAGTGTTGAACATCAATTGGCCTCAAAATTTGAAAAACATTTCACTAATCGTGTTCCCTAAAATGGACATAGAGAAACTCATAGTGGTATTCCATACACTTATACTTGTCATTCACCGACTTTATGAAAGTGATGCATTAAAACTATCATTTCAATAGCATAATTTCTACATAGTTTTACTGATCATCCATATACCATGTGTCATGATCTATATACCAAAAAGTCTTAAAATAATAAAAACCCCACAAGAGAACAGAGATAAAGAGGGAGAATCTAATAAAATAAAATAAAATTGATAAACTTGGTTAGGGGTGTGATAATTTATATCTTATAATATAATCCAAAAATAAAAAACAAATATATATATAATTTATATATTTGAATAACATCATCAAAAAGATGTAAATGACCGATAATACAAGGGATTGGTTTCACTCCACATTCCCAGATATATTTTGAATTGGGGTCACTCAATAGTCCATAAAATTATATATCAAGGGATATAAATAATTGGTCAATAAATTGGATAACTATAAAATTTTATTCTCTCCCATTTCATATTAAAAAGTATATATATATATATACGTGTGGAACGTGGAAATGAAAACATTTATAATTGAATCATAGACCAAATAACATGTTTAAATGAAATGGGTTTCATAAAAATCATTTTAATGTCCAAATAATATACATTTAATAAAGGTTATTAGATTACTATATTAAATTATATCCCACGTAAATAATAAAAGAAGGATATTTACATCGATGAAAAATAATTTATAATAGAAGAAAAAAATTACTTAGAAAGGAATAAGAAATATCATTTAAATTTTTAACACCAAAAATTTAAAAAATAATATTATAGAAATAACTAATTTAATCGAATTAATGACATTGTAAATAATATTTCATTTTATAATCATTAAAATATATTGTGGAAGATTTGTAGTGAAAATTGATGAATAATGCTGGAGAATGTGAACCTGTGAAAACATTAAACAACAATGATAAAATAATTTCATTGAAACTTTTTTAAATACTTTAACTTCAATAATAAAAGAAGGATATTTACACGATGAAAAATAATTTATAACAGAAGAAAAAAATTACTTAGAAAGGAATAAGAAATATCATTTACATTTTTTAACACCAAAAATTTTAAAAATAATATTATAGAAATATCTAATTTAATCAAATGAATGACAATGTAAATAATATTACATTTTATAATCATCAAAATATATAGTGGAAGATTTGTAGTGAAAATTGATGAATAATGCTGGAGAATGTGAACCTGTGAAAACATTAAACAACAACGATAAAATAATTTCATTGAAACTTTTCTAAATACTTCAACATCAATAATTTTTTTTTTTCTTAGTGGATACTCAAGAGGGGGATGAATTGAGATCCAATTAAAATTTCTATTAAACACTTTTAGGGTTAAAATCCCCCAAATTAAAACAACCCAGTTAATTAAGGTAGTAGAGATATAAGTGATTTATTGTTCAATGGGTCTCTCAAAGGTTGAATACAACTCAGTTGAGTCAGTATGATTACTAATTCAGCTTTGGAAACAAGTTTACTAAAAGAATCACATAAAAACACTAACTATAACTAACTATCAGAGTGAATGTAAAAATAGATTTCTGTCTTTGCAAATATAAGTAGAGTATAAATGTAAAATAGAGTACACGAATTTTGAACACATCAACTCAATCAAGAGGTTCAATCTTAAGCCAAGACCTAATCCTCTCCACTTTGTGATCACCTACCACCAAGATGTTATATTAAAAATGATACACAATCTGTATTAGGCTTTACAACAGTTTTCACAAACTTTCTAGGATTGGAAACCTCTAGCATAGTTTTTACATGGGAAAATAAACAACTAAGCCACCCTAGGCTTCATCAACAGTTATGTGTGGGAAAAAATGTAAAGAGAGTTTTGTACGGGTATTTTTAGTATCCCATAGTTCAAGAAAAAGAGTCAGTGTGTGTAGAACATACATAATACTCACAGATATAAAATACATAAACACAAAAGAGCTAGGTATATGAGGAATAAGTTTAGAATTCTCTATGTGTTCGCAGATCAGGTATGGACTCAATGGAATGAAGGAAATTAAGCTTTGGTCCTTCTCTGCAAGTTTCCTCTAAAACAGAGTGTCGCAAATTCTAGGTTTTGACATCCATATGAAGATATGGTTAGATTCTTGGGTCAGATTTTCTTTGTAACACACCACCATAGCTTTGAAAATGTTCTTCCAATGTATCTTTGTGAAGCATTGGGATCTTGTGAATGATTTCTTGAGTGATCTTCTTCTCAATTCGTATATCAGGTACTGTATGTGTTTTCCTTAATATCGTAAAAAATCTCTCTGGTTTTCTTTAAGTATTCATATATATATATATATATATATATCCTTTTTCCATCTCTCAATTTCCTTATTTAATTTAGCAAGGGCTGACAGGAGGAATGATTCAACCATGTGTGGTCTTCCTCATACCTCATACAGTTTCCGGATATGCCTTCAAATATCATTAAATAATGACAGGTGTATTAAATTGTCCATACATGACAGTTATGATAGTATAAATAAAATTTGTAAAGTAAAGAACACATATCATTTGACTGGTAGCAGATGCATCGGTAGACTTCAACAGTAATTACTTCAATAGAGGACTTCATCGGTAGGATCATGGTAGACATTTAATAGTAGGATTTAGTCAGTAAGCATGATCAGTGGTAGACTTCAATTAGTGAACATATAATGGTAGCATTATAACATCAGACTACTTTAATAGTGACCTTACCAGCGGTAGACTATCTTAACAGTTGACGTCTTCAACAGTGGAGTTTTTCTATTAGCATACTTCTACTATCGGTATACTTTAACTGTGAATCTCTTAACAAAATACTTGAGAAAGAGTGACAGTGGACTTCTAACAGAAGCCTTGTCAGAATAGTGACCTTGTAATGGTGACTCTTTGTCTGTAAGCATTGATATGAAGAGAAACAGTAGCCTTCTGTCAGTGACCTTGTACCATTAGCTTATAACTGTGATAGTAGATCTTCAACAGAGAATTTTCCAGAGTGACAGTGTGCTATATCGGTGACCTTGAACAGAAGACTCTCACCAGTAGCCCTTAACAATGAACTTGTACTTAAATAAATGTAAACTATAAGCTGGTGCAACAAGGTCATGAGACTAAAAAAAATTGTTCAGAATAAATAATATAAATAATGATTAAAAAGGATTATTAAATGACTTAATATATCATGATTAGTATTTAAACATGATTTGGGATTATCTCAACAGGTGAGTCCAACAATCCCCCCCTTTTTGAGAATCACAAATTATGCCATTATATATTAATTATAGATAACACAGAAAAGAATATAATACTGATACTAAACAGAGACCAAAACGGAACCATAGTTCTTTTGTGGTTTCTCAAGTATTAGAGATTAATAAGAGTGTAAAATCCGAGGATATTAATACATTTTATTATAGAGAAAAGCAAAAAATGTCCATTTAAGAGTAATCGAATCACATCATTTGGTACCATTTCTCCCCCTTTGTGATTAGCAAGAAGAAACAAATATAGAGAAAATGGATAATTCATGTATTGATGGAAATATAGTACATGATACAAAAATTAAAAGCAGTCCCTATCAAAATACATAAAAAACTCAATCCACATCATCCGTATGTAGGTGTTCTTTCTCTTTGGAAGAAGATGGAGGATGAGCTAGTGGAATAGTAGGTTTAGGAATTGTTGCAGGAATGACTAGAGGGGTAGCAACAGAAGCTCCTGTGGGTCTGTAGTAGGTTGATCTCTGAGTTATGAGTGGAGTAAGGCTTCTTATGGCCTCAACATGAGACATCATGGAATAACTACCCGATTGCGATGCAGGTAAGGCTGGAGGGATTATGACAGGGGTAAAACCCACATGGAAAAAGGGTAGGAGTAGGTTCTTGAAGTCTGTAATAATGCTTCCTCATATTTCCATAGCCGATATGAAATCATCCTTTTTCTCCATAAATTTATCTAGGGCTGGATTCAACTTGTCCAGCTGAGTTACTTGTTCCTTGAAGGCTCTGGTGACTGGTGGAATCGTGAGGTTTTCCAACAGAAGATTGAAATGATCATCCATCTGATGCTTGGAGTAAATCATTTTATAATATAAATTAATCTGTTCCTTTATACTATTTTTCTCTTGGGTAGCCTCTCTAATGAAGTCAATAACTAGCTTTTAATATTCTTTGGTAGTGAACATAATCTGAGTCACAGATTGAGGGTCAGGTGCACTGACAGTAGAAATATTTTCTAACTCTTCACTGATTACTATCCGGAATTATGACAAGTCCACGGGTGGTATAGTGGAGGTTGAAGAAGATGAAGAGGATGTCAAACATTTTATAGAGAAATCAACAGTTTCTTTAAAACACATTGTCAACCCACTGATATGTTTTTTCACATATTCATATTGTCCCTTCACATGAGATTTCATGGATTCTTTAAACCTTTGAAACACTTCCACCATCTGTTTGACCACACTTCTGATGTAGTGAATTCCTTTCTCTGATTGGCCTCTAAAATCCATTAGATCAGTCATGCTCAACACTTATTATCTTAGAAGTTCCACAGACTGAGTCACATCCTTGAGTTGATTCTGGCATTGAGATATTTCTTGGGAAAAACTGTCTTGAATGGAAGACTGAACTCTAGCCATCTCAGAGGTAGTCATCTCATGAATTAATCTCATTGCCTTTTCCATTTCAGAGGCCCTATTATCAAACATCTGGTGCAAATCTATTTTCTGTGATTCCAGATCATCATTTGTGACAAGGTTCTCAGGAAGGACAACCACTGGGGAGAATTCCACAGGTTATAAAATAGTAGGTACTAAAATAAAAGGTACATGGTGTCTTTTTATTGACATATCACAAACTGAGTCATTATAATCTAACCCAGGAACCAGGTATCTAGGGTCTCTTGACCATTATTCAATGTCATGAGGAATATATACAGAACCAAAATGATCCCCCTCACTTGAAGCTCTCTTCTGAGTATTCTCCTCTGCGGGTTCTACTTAAGATAATTCCACAACCACCACTTCAACTCTAGCAGATTCAATATATGTATGCTCCATTGGTTCACCAGTGGGTTGAGTCATAGCCTCCATTGAGTCATCAACGACCTCTATTTCAAGGGAATTAGATGCCACTATTGCTTCTTGATCAGACACTGTCCTGTCTATATTACCTATCCAAGGACTCAAACTAAGATCCTCTTCTTAGTTTTCCTCATCATCAGCTTCAGGAACAACAGCCTCATTTCATTCATCTTTATCAGTAGCCTCCTTTTATATATGAGCAGGATGGTCTGATTCAGTAGCCTTATCTTCTTCAGAGGTGTCTCTGACAATATTCTGAGATAATTCTTCTTCTTCTTCAATGGTCTCAGTATCACTGTCCCTTAGAACTATCTCTATTTTTTGTGGTTCTTTTAGAGGTCTAGGTGCTCTGAAATCTACTGTCCTTAGAGGACTGTTAGAAAAATCAGGATAACCCCCATCATCAATGGTGGTGTTCTCTTTCTCAGGTTCCACAGCTCCTTCAATTCCCTCCTCTTCATCTGAATAATTTTCTTCTGGTTCATCAGGCTTGAGGTCTGGATCTCTCTTGTCTTTTGGCCTAGATGGGTGAGTAGTAGGGTCAAACTTTTTATACACATTTCCATCATCCATTACCCATTCCTTCTTCCTGGGATTCCTGCTTATTTTCATGAATCATTAAAGTAACTTGGAGATACAAACACTCTTCTTATCCATGATCATTTCTTCTCTATTTCCAGCCACAACCTTTACCTTTAGAATTTCTGAGATTAGCTTGGCATAGAATATGGAATTTGGACTTTGATCATTCCTTAGTCATATCCTCCAATTCTACCATCATTAAACAACATAGGTTGATCTTCTCCCCATTCATCATCATGTACATCAAGAATAAGTCCTAATACTTCATCACTTCAAAATCCCCTCTACAGGGACTAATCACATTCTGAATGAATTTAAACAATAGCCTATCTTCTCCATTCATCCCAGCTACAATGATCTTCCTTGATTTTCCCTTCCCTGTCATCTCTTCCAAAGCTTTTTCATATCCAAAAATTTCACTTTCTGGAGGAGCCACCCCAGAATAGTAAACATAAACTCCTTCGTGAGGAACTCTCAAGTACGCAGCCCACTTGCCAGACAAAAAACTGACTTAATTGCCATTAACTATAGATACCAGTCTATGCACTTCATCTTCCACTTAGAACTTCAAGTATTCATTGAATTCCTTCACAGGCTTCAGTTATAATGATCAATTATTGTTTTCAATGCATTAGGTCCATCCTTCAGCTTCTAGTGCTTGAAGCACAAATGACTTTCTCGACAGCAGCCACTCTTCACTCAGCTACTTCTCAGCCATGATCCCTCTCATTGTTAGATGTGGGTTGACAGGTCTCGTTGGGAAAATACTGGTTACACTGGACTCGGCTCGAGTCCTCTTTGGCTTGGGCACATCCTCATTGACAATCAGGGGTCACTTGGTTCTAGCCGTGGAGATTGAAAGGATTTCCATAGTTCAAACGGATAGTTAGGGTTTAGGGATTTCGAGAGTCAAGGTTCGAGATTATGGAAGAAGGTGGATTGAGATATGTTCAGAGATTTTAGTTTCATAATTTAGGGATTAATGCAAAATAAAATAGATATAATGAATAGAAATAAAAATGGTTCAGATTCCAGTAAAAAAAAGGTAAAACTCAAATAGCGAGGTATCCAACAGTGAGGTTCTTAACAGTGAGGTGTATCAGTGAGGTCCAACGGTGAGGAATATCAGTGAGGTCCAACTGTGAGGTGTCCTATAATAAAGTTAGTCATACCTAACTCATGTTTGATGTAATTTAACATCTCATAATTCAAATGATTTGTGAATATATCATCTTAATGATGTTTAGTGCCAATGAATTCAAGAGTGATATCACCCTTTTGATAATAATCCCTCAAAAAGTGTTGTCTCACATCAATATGCTTTGTCCTAGCATGAGATAATGGAATTTTGGAAATATTAATAGCACTTGTATTTCCACACATTATAGATATATCTTCGAATTGATATCCATAGTTTAGTAGAGTGTGTTTCATCCACTAAATTTGAGCACAACAACTACCAGAAGCTATGTATTAATCATCAGTATTGGATAATGAAACTGAATTATGTTTCTTACTACACCATGATACTAGTGACTTGCCTAAAATGTGACATGTCCTAGAAGTTATTTTTCTATCTAACTTACAACCAGAAAAATGAGCATCAGAATAACTCAACAAATCAAATGATTGTCCTTCTGGATAAAATAGTCCTAAGTTGGGAGTATTTTTGAGTTAATTAAAAATACTGTTTGTAGTAGTTAAATGAGACACTTTTGTATTGTCTTGAATGTGATCACACATACAAACACTAAACATAATGTCATGTCTGGTTGCTGTAAGATATAGTAGACTCCCTATCAAACCTTTGTAGTTGGTTTGATCCACTGGTTATCTAGGTTCATCAACATCCAACATACAAGTGGTACTCATTGGTGTGTCACTGCCTTTACTACCATCCAAAGTAAAACATTTTAAATGATCCTTAATATATTTAATTTGATTCAAAATAATTCCATTTTTATTTTGATTGATCTGAAATCCGAGGAAAAATTTGAGTTCTCACATTAAACTCATTTCAAACTGATTTTTCATCATTTTTTAAAAATCAATAAATAAATAATTTTTAGAAGATCCAAAAATAATATCATCCACATCAATTTTTACAATCAAAATATCTTTGTAAATCCTTTGATAATAAAATTAGGATCATCTATCTCTTTGGTAAAACCTTTTGAAATAAGAAAAGAGTTGAGCCTATCATTCCATGCTCTTGGAGCTTGTTTTAAACGATATAAATCTTTACAACGTTTAAAAACTCGATTTTATAAATGGGGATTTATAAAACTAGGGGCATGTCCAAAAAACAAATCCTCAACTATATACCCATTTAGAAAAGAGCTTTTAACATCCATTTGAAAAAGTTTAAAATTAATATGAGCTGCATAAGAAAGTAGTATCCAAATGGCTTCTAGTCATGCTACAGGTGAAAAGGTCTCCTCATTGTCTATTACTTACTACTGACTATATCCTTGTGCAACTAACCTATCCTTATTTATAAAAATATTTCCAGACTCATCAAATTTTTTCACTAACACCCGTTTAGTGCCTATTGTCAAACTGTCCTTAGGTCTTTCAACTAATTCATATACATTGTTTCTTTCGAACTGATTTAATCCTTCTTGCATATCCATTAACCTAAACACATCATTGATTGAATCATTAATATTTTTGAGTTCAATCTATGAAACAAAATCTTGATGATCAACCTGGTTTCTAAGAGAGGCTCTTGTTTGTGTTCCTCTATTTAGATTACCTACAACAGCATCTAGAGGATGATTCATAAGAGTCCTAATACCTCTAGGAAGGGTTGAACTAGATTATTCGTTGTTTTCTTGTTGGTTCAAAATATACATGGGCAGATTCTAGGAAAATTCCAGAACTGGACACTTTCTCAAGGGATTCACTATCTTTATCATTAAGGTCCAGAATTGACATATCTTACTCAAGATGTTCAAGGGAGGTTTTAGGCTCATGTGGATCAGTCTCATTGATATTACATGAACTAATTCTTCCCACATTTTGTATTCTTATTGAACACTCTATAGGCTTTACTAGAGATATCATAACCAAGTAAAATTTATTCATCGCTTTTGGGAGAAATTTGTCAAGATTATCATTAGTATTAAGAATAAATACTTTGAAGCCAAAACATATATAGTAATTAAACTTAGGCTTCCTATTTTTCCAATGCTCATAAGGTTTTTTCTTTAGAACATGTCTATTTAAAACTATATTGATGATATAACATGTTGTATTTACAACTTCATCCCAAAAATAAATTGGTAAATCATACTCATTAAGCATAGTTTTAGAAATTTCCTAATGGGTCCTATTCATTATTTCTACTACACCATTTATTTGAGGTGTCCTAGAGTTAGAAAAGTTGGGAATATAGCCATTATGTGAGAAGTAAGACTCAAACTCATGATTTTCAAACATACGACCATGATCACTTCTCAGGGTCTTAATTCTAATTTCTCTAATATTTTCTACAGACTTGGAATATTTGATAAAATAATAACAAGCTTCACTTTTGTGAGCTAGAAAGTATACCTAAGTATACTTAGAAAAGTCATGTTCAAGAACATAAACATAGTGCTTCCCATTTAAACATGAAACACTTGATGGTCCAACCAAATCCATGTGAACCAACTAAAGTGGTTGAGAAGTTGAAATATCATTCTATGGTTTGAAATAAACATTGTGTTGTTTTCCCTTCTGATAGGGATTGCACACTTTATCATATAGGAATTCTAATTTAGGTAAGTCTCTATATAGTATTTTATAAGATACCTCCCTAAGTGAGTGAAAATTACAGTGTTCTAACCTTCTGTGCCACAACCATGATTCTTTATGGAAATCATTTAAGCAGGAAACATTTTGTTTGGCTAAGGAATTTAGATCAACAGTGTATACATTCTCATTTCTATATGCAGTGAAAACTAAATATTTTTTTGAATTGAAAACATTACATGCATCATTTTCAAACATAACATTAAATACATTATAAAATAACTAAGATATTCTATGTATATTGTGCTTTAATCGATCAACAAAAAGCGCATTTGAAATTAATATTGTATCAGGGTTACCAATCTGGCCTAAGTCGTCGATTTTTCCTTTTGAATTAACACCAAAGGTGAAATGCCAACCATAAACTTTAATTAGACTTTTTTCGAAAGAATAGTCTCCTATAATATGTCTTTAACATCCACTTTCCAAGTACCATATGGTATTATAGGAACACTTTAAACAACTTCCCTGCAAAATAGATTAAACATGGGGTAATTTTTGTACCATGATCTTCTTTAGTCCAGAGAGGATAGTAAGTAAATATTTGGGAACCCAAATTTTCTTTATAGTTTTTATAAAATCATTAAACATATTTTGATACATAAATACATTGTTAGGTCCTTTATAAAATTATTTCTCAAAAGGTAGTCTAGAAATAGAAGTGGCAGTGAACTATCCAGTTCTATGAACAAATTTGGTTTTGCTAATTTTTCTCTATCCAGGCTGATATCCTAGACCAATTGTATACTTTGGAGTAATATATTTTCCTAGAAACTGAGTCAAGGTATCCCTACCAGCATTGTACTTCTCATGACCCTTTCATAATTGTTCATTAGATAATTTTAACTCTTTATTTTCCATTAGCAGCATAACAAATTTCACTTTTTCTGTATCCAGATTTGACTTGTAATTTGCATTTAATGCATGGTGTCTTTTTAATGACTTATATTTCTCCTTGAGTTCATTAAAATTATCCTCAAGCATTTCTCAATATTCAAATAATTAATTTTTAGTCGTTTCTTCATTATTATGAGTATCAATTTCATTCCCAGAATAATATGTATTATGCATAAGGGAATTAATTATTACCTCAGATGTCTCTATCATAAAGCATAGATTGGAATGTTTTTTTTGTTCTGAGTCTGAAGCATCATATCCACTCGAACTGTCTTCTGAAGCACTCCATGTTTCTTTCACATCCTTTTTATAGCCATTTCCCTTGTTCTCATTTTTTCCCTTGAATTTCAACATGGGGCAGTCTGCTTTTACATGACCTTTTCACTTACATTAATAGTACACTATTTCACTTGTATTCTAATTCCACTTCCTCTATTTCTTCTATTTTCCCTTATGATCATACATTCCGTTGTAATTCAACTTCCTAAATAATTTCTTCTTTCAATAGAAACTTTTGAATCTTCTGGAATGTTTTTCCATCTCCTCATAACTGTATGAATTTGACTCTTCACTTGTTGAACAATCTACATGTATATGTAGTTTTTCTTTCTCTTTTCTTTTTGAGGAATAAGTCTTGAATGACACTGACATATTTCATGGTTCTTATTCTATTTCAAGATTCATCTTAAACTCTTATTCATACAACATTATTTTTCCAATTATCTCCTTTACAGGTAGCTTGCTAATGTCACAAGATTCTCGGATTTATACAGAAGTGCCTCTCCATCAGTCAGGCAGGCAACTAAGTAGACTCGGGATTTGGCCTTTGCTGGCCACTAGTTTTCCAAGAAGATTCATAGTGTTTACTATCTCATTGAACCTAAGATATATTTCGGAGATAGATTCATGATGCTTCAACTTAATGTTATCATATTTAATATTATAGGTATTTAATATCATTTATTTTTCATTGGTTGTTCCTTCATGAGAAATAGTCAAAGTATCCCAAATTTCAAAAGCAGTCTTATAGGTAGATATTAAATTAAATTCTTTATCACCCAAAGCACAGTATAAGGAATTCATTGCTTTACAATTATTATTATAAGTAGTTTTGGATACTTGAGACCATGTATCCCTAAAAGTAATAGGTAATGCATTTTGTTCCTCAATTGTGTCCCAGATTTCAGGTCCTAATATTTCAAGAGACATTTTCAATTTCAATTTTCACTGACCATAATTATTTCCATTAAAGAAAGGTGGTCTGTTAGTAGTACCACCCTCAACATGATTATCTATAGATATCTAAAAGAATAACGAACTTAAAATTTAGATATACCAGAAATTTTGAGATCTTTATTATACAACTAAAATAATAGTTGAAAATAAATTAAAAAGCTTGCAAAACTAGTTTAAAGGTATGAATAAAGAAACCTCTGATACCAAATTTTGTTAAGAGTGGATACTCAAGAGGGGTGAATTGAGTTCTAATTAAACTTTCGGTTAAAAACTTTTAGGATAAAAATCCCCCAAATTAAAACAGCCCAATTAATTAAGGTAGTAAAGATATAAGTGATTTATTGTTCAACGGGTTTCTCAAAGGTTGATTACTCCTCAGTTAGTCAGTATGATTACCAATTTATCTTTTCATACAAGTTTACTAAAAGAATCACATATACACACTAACTATAACTAACTATCAGAGTGGATGTAAAAACAGATTTCTGTCTTTTCCATTATAAGAAGTGTATAAATTTAAAATAGAGTACACAAAGGATTAACATAAAAATTTAAATAAGAGGTTATGTCTTAAGCCAAGACCTAATCCTCTCCACATGGTGATCACCTTCCACCAAGAAGTTATATTAAAAATGATACAAAGCCTGTATTGGGATTTAAAACAGTTTTCACAAACATTCCAGGTTTGGCAACCTCTTCCAAAGTTATACGTGGGTAAATAAACAACCAAGCCACACTAGGATTCTTCCACAGTTAAGCGTGGAAAACAAATCTAAAGAGATATTGGTAAGGGGATTTTTAGTATCCCTTAGTTCAAGCACAAGAGTCAGTGTGTGTAAAACATACGCACTGCTCAAAGATGTAAATTACATAAACCCAAAAGTGATAGGGATATTATGAAGAATTTTACAATGCTCTTTGTTTTGAAAGATCAGCTCTGGGCTACTTGGAATGAAGGAAATGATGCTTTGGTTCTTCTCTAGATGTTTCCACCAAAATGGAGTGTCGCAACTTCCTAGTTATTACTTCCAGATGTAGAGATGATCAACTTAGTGGGTCAAATTATCTTAGTATCACACCACCACAAATTTGAAAATATTCTTCCAACAGATCATTGTGAAGATATGAGATCTTGTGAATGAGTGATCGAGTGATCTTATTATTTCTTGGTATATCAGGTATTGTATGTGTCTTCTTTAATATCTTAAAATCTCTCTCTAGTATTCTTTAGGTCTCCACACATATATATATATATCTCTCTCATTTTTCCAGCATGGATTTCCCTTATTTAAATTAGCAGGGCCTGACAAGAGGAATGATTCCACCATGTGTGGTCGTCCTCGTACCTCATATTGTTTCCTGATATGCCTGAAAATATCATTAACTAATGTCAGGTGTATTAAATTATCCAGACATGACTGTTATGATAGTATAAAAATTATTGGTAAAGTAAATAATAGAATATCATTAGACTGGTAGCAGATGGATCAGTAGACTTCAATAGTATGATCTTTAATAGTGGACTTCTTCGGTAGGCTCACTGTAGACCTTTAACATTAGGCTTCAGTCAGTAAGCTTGATCAGCGGTAGACATCAATTAGTGAACTTCTAACGATTGCTCTATACAATCAGACTACTTCAATAGTGACATTTACAGTGGTAGACTATCTAAATAGTTGACTTTATCAATTTTGGAGTTTCTCTATCATCATAATTCTACTAACGGTAGACTTGAACTGTGATTCCCGTAACAGAATACATGAGAAAGAGTCTGACAATGGACTTCTAATAGAAGCCTTGTCACAACAGTAGCCTTGTAATGGTGACTCTTTGCATGTATGCTTTGATAAGTAGAGAAACGGTATACTTTTGACAGTTAACTTTTAATGGTAGCTTATTACAGTGACCATAGATCTCCAACAATGATCTTTCCAGAGTAAGAGTGAGTAATATTGGTGACATTGAACAGAAGGCTCTCTGCAGTAACCTTTAACGGTGAAATTGTACTGTGATAAATGTAAACTATAAGTTGGTCCAACAACATCATGAGAATAAAAAAATATTATTCATAATAAATAATATACATAAAGATTAAAAAGGACTAGAAAATGACTTCATATATCATGATTAGAATTTAAACATGATTTGGGATTATCAAAATAGGTGAGTCCAACAATTTTATTACATAATTTTTTTATTTATGAATAAGTTGTTATCAGTTTATAAATTTAACTATTATATATTGATTATTTTCTATTATGTGTTATTATTAGTAATTTAGATAAAAGGGTTTCATGAATCAAAGGTTGGAGTAGGAGAACAGGAAAAGGTTATGAGGTGGCATGAAGGCAACCACCGACTTAATGTTATATCCCCTCATTCTATTAGTGGTGATAGAATAACCTAGGTGGTTCTTCCAATAATACCATCCCACTGATGGTTATCCACTAACCTGACTATGGTGAAACTATCCCACCAATGGGGCCCACTAGATCACGGGTATTCCGAATATAGGGGTGCATTAAATTCACCTTGTATCATTTAATTTATTCTAGTTTATGAACATATTTATAACACAATTCTAATGAAAATGTACTTTTTAGTATATAAGACCTAGCCTCTTACATCTAGATCTATCACATTCATCTTCCCTTGGTTCATTAATATCCAATTCATCTGTTAATAATAGAACAATGGGATTTCCTTAGACATATGATGATTTTTTCTTCTACATTGAGAGATGAACATTATCCAATGATAGATATATAGTTTCTATGCAAATTTGATTAAAAATTATTATTTTTATAACAATTAATTTATTTATCTATCATTTTGATGGTTGGATTCATTAGATGAAGATCAATTATCAATTACAATATTTTTACGAGTATCATCTTCTTAATAATCATAGTAGTCATCTTTTTGATAGTGGATAAATGATAAAACTATAATCCAGCAATTATTATTTGGTATATTGGTGGTGTTTTTTACATGTTAATAACATCACATTGACAATTGATTTATTATTTTTGAATGGTGGATGTTTATGGGATGGTTTCTATAGATCACCCATCATGAGGCTTTCTTGTTCATAAATGTCATATATGGTCTCTTTTCAATTGATATATTTTTGATGGGATAATTTTTATTGTAATGACTAAAGGTTCCCATTGGGAATTGATTACAAATTCATAATCCATTGTTGAGTACTCAACAGATCTAGTGAATTTATTTCCTCTTCTATTATATATCTTGGAACTAGTTTCGTTAAAGGAATCCATGAGGTATGAAATTCTAGTTTGAAATTTTATAATTTAATATTATTGTATATATTTATCAACATATTTATTCATTTAATTATTATCAATACTGGCATCCTTTATGTGGTAGATATTTATCTATGGCTGTGTGGCGTCGTTTGGGCTTTGATTCAATGATGATATTTTGACAACATCATCAAAAAACATGAGTAACAACGTTCCTTATATTTTGACTCCTTTATATAATCTTATTTAGATGATTCATGATAAATTGGAATATTTTTTTATTATTGATTGGGTTTTCATATGGTTATGTGTGCGTGTAACTTATGATTCCTTATATAACACATTATCTGTTATGAATTTATAGAGTATATCATCACCATGCTTAATGTTGATTACATGTTGTTATATGTTTCGACTATAATATCATGAGGAGATGTTATATTTGTCAAATTATGACCTATTATATTATATTTATTATGATTTAATTTTCATTTATTTAACTCTATTCATAATAGGTGGGATGTTGTGGCTTATTTAACCAGTAGAGGGGGATCATGCACAATGTTCCGGGATGATGACAATGGACCCATGCATGGGGTATAATCATGATCACCATGTGATCGAGCCAAAACATAATTCATTGAGGATACCGAGTAATTTACTGTTATTCAATGTCATTTTGATACAAAGTAGCATTTTTACTCAATGAGTTGAGGATACTGGGGGAATTACCACCATCCTTGTGGATAGTTGTTGATTACTATTGGTATATTTGTTAATTATCCTATATAAAATGAATCATGTATGGATAGGGATCTTGATTTCATTCTTATCACATGGGTGATCATTATAAAATTGGTTGTTCTTTTTTTAAATTTATTATAATTAGTTAATACAAATATAATACATTTTCATTTGTATTACATATACATTGGTGGTGTCTTTCTTGGTTTTAAAACTCACACCATGCATGGGAATATAAATTCACGTGAATAATTCATGTGTAGGTATCCAAGTAATATAAAATAGACCATAGTAGATAAATGAGCCATGGATAATGGAGCTTCTGATGGGACTAGGATAAAATATGGAGGATTTCAGTATGGTTTTTTCCTTTATATTCTAAAAAATTATCTATATTTTTTATTTCCACACTAGGAGGTCATTTAATTCAATAATGATACTTGTGTAAGTAAATATTATATTATAATGAAAAAAATATTATTTTTTTAATATTTTTATTTATATAATTGGTGATATAATATGATATTAATTGTATAGTCTCCTAACATACTGAATTTTGTCCTTCACTATTAGTCGAAAACTATGTCTATATAGGGAAGAATGCAAGAGGTCTTGTGGAACTCTAACTCTGACCCGGTGGCATATATTGTGGAATTAAAAAAATTTATAAGATGTAATTTTTCTTATATTCCCTTCAACCATAATAGAGCATGGTATAATGAAGGTAGGGTCTGTGGAACTTGGGTAGAATAGTTTCCATGTATCTATCTGATCATATTTTATGGCCCTCTATGTTAGTATTTATATGATTGTTGTAACTTTTTAAGTTGATATAAATTGTTCATGAATCATTATTGGGTGTGTAGGATCATATTCCAATCATATACATATTATGTGATTCATACTAGTACTGTCATTTAATTTCTTTACAATTATATCTAATCAGGATAGACATGTATTATTTGATTGGGTGATATACCTATTATCCCAGTAGTGATGACATTTTTAATTGGATTAATTAGGTGAACCAGAGCATAATATTATATTTTAAAAGTATATATATATATATATATCATTGTGACTTACATATATGGATGGGTACAATGGTTAGTGATATGATAGTTTTATCTTTTCTAATTTATATACTTCAAAGACAACCTTTATCTGATCTCATTTCCTGTTTAGGATAAATCCAAATGAATTTAGTTTTTCTTCATTATTTTATTAGTTTTTTTGATATACAACACCAAAGGTGCTCCATGATACCACCAGATAATGTGGTCATTAATACTCTCCCAATCGAAAATTTATCTAATACTCCACCTACTGTTTGGGAGTGTACAATAGATCATGAAACATGACATTACCTATGGCATACATGAAGTATACCCACTATAGTAGGGAGTCCTTCTTCTTGTTCATTCCTAGGATAGTAGACCACTAAGGTCCATCGTTGACATTTCCAAATAACTAACACTCTATTATATAGAATCCTTTTAGGTCACTAGAGTCCTGAATAATGTAGAGGACATGAAGTATTTCATCTTGAGTGCCTTTGTCCTCATTGAGAAACCTAATAACCAGTAGGGGAAGCTAGAAGAATTTATGTTATAAGGTCCTACCAAAAGTTTGGGGCATGATGGGATTGGCGGGTAAACATTAGGTTCACACGTAGTTTCATTTCAAGGTCCTATTATTTGAAAAATTATTTCCTTAAATACTAAATCGAAGAATAAAATTGGATTTCTTAGAGATGTAGAACGTTCAATAATAGTTTTTCTATACTCTACTCATTTCACTAATTTAAAACTTATATCTCCATTATTTTCCAGAAATGATTCATATAATGATAATTTGTTTGATATATCTCACTAATATTATATCATATATTTGGATAAAGATTCTATATAACAATAAACATTGATTATTTGTTCAAGTACATTACTAATTAGAAGGTGAAAAATTAGGGTTGAGCTGGTTTTCATCTTCCTCCATTCAATACTCATGTTGGTGGACATCCTATTACTGAGGAGAGTGTCATTACTGGATGTAGGAATAAGACGATTGGGGTTGTATAGTATAGTTATATTATGACGGTGGACCGAATTACAATTTAATTATCCCCCTTAAAAGGATTAATATAGTGCTTCAACTTTAGGAAGGTCAAACATTATCATTAGTTTTTTATACTTCGTCAGAAAAACATTCGATAATGTAGTATAATAAGGCATCTCCAATAGTTCTTCATGAGAAATTTGTGGCCATGGTTCCACAGGGGTAGTAGGACGACTTGATATATTACCATTGGATTCGGTTTGGGTCCTCACTAGCATACTAATCTAATTTTGTCTAATTCTGTTCACACATATTTGGTATAGAGTTACAGAGAGTAGATAAGTCTAGTGAATGTAGTGGATTAAACTTTGGAAGATGGTGTGGAAAGATCATATACTATTTGATATACGATTTTGATCAGTTTTCTAATCTATACCAAAAATTTTGGCACTAAAAATTCTAATTCCATTATTTCGTCATAAATTTTTTTTGGACTTGACATAGTTTTTCATTTAGGGTATATTCCCTTAATTATAAAATTATTGTGAATGTGGATAGTCTTTAGTGATACCCATATTGTTCTATAGTCATTTACGTTATGGAATTAAATATGACATTATGGTTATATAGAATTAATAAAGGATGTAATTCCTATCATGGATAAGATATACAACTTTTTAGATACCATTTAATGCTATCTAAAATGCATTTCTTTTACATCGCCCATGGGAGATAAGTAATTTATGACCAATGAATGTGAATGTTGAGAAGATATAATAGTTAATTACGTGAATCAAATTGTGAGGATGATGTAATATATTGCAGGATGGGTTATTTTGGAAGGATCAATGGTATTCCAATTGACATTTCATCTAGTTTCGGATCTCATTCAAGATTACTTTATGGATCCCATGATAGAGTAGTTGGGATTTAGTTAGATATCATGATAGGTACACAACACATTTTGACACCCTTTTATCATATTTCCATATCCTAGTTCAATGAGATAAATGTAAAACTCAATGTAGTAATGTATAATATCTTCATTAGACTAAAAATATCACCATGGGATCCTCTTTTCATATTACTAAGTTGGAGGAAGGTAGTCTTCAACTCTATATATATTACCAGATTCTATGTCAGGTACCATTGTTGGATGATATTATTTTCCTAGAAATAATTATCTATTGATTTTTTACGGATGGAACTTTTGGTGAAAATGGTTTTGGGTATAGCGTATTAAAGATAAATGCATAATTTTTCATTTTTAAGTTGTAGTGTATTTCTAAATGTAAATGTTAAATTATTTAAAAAATAAAATGCATGTTTGGGAATTGGATCCTCTTTATGTGACAATTTGATATGGCCTTTGGAAATGGTTAAATTGATTATGTTCTTTTCTTTTAATATTTTTTATCGGTCTTATGAGTTATGTAAGTGACGCGTCAATGGTGAAAATCCTTGATTTATTATTTTGAAACTTTTTATAGATCATTTAAGTGTTTAATTAATTTATTAAACAATATGTGGAGTTTGTTGGGCCTTTCTTCGATGGTTTTGCGCTGTGGTTGTCAAGGAATTCAACATGTACATGAATAGGGTGTGGAATATATATATATATAGGACCTCTTTGTACAGATTATCTCATGGAACAGGGAATATGTGCAATTCAGCTAGGGTTGTGTATATATATATATATATATATATGTATAAATGCAGGTGTGTGTATACACCAAGAATCAGTTCAAGTGGTCATTCACAAATAGTGACAAGTTTAATGTAGGTCCCCTTTTCCAATGCCATTAATTTTAATTTCACAATTTCCGGTTTGTTTTAGAAGTATTTTTTAAATTTCTTCTATGTACACATGCTATGAAATTTGGTTTCAGTTTCTTGAAATTATTAGACATTTATTTAGGAAATTGATATTTATTTATAATTCTATCTATCTTAAGTGACCATTTCATGAAAATGAGCTTTCTTTGTGGTTTTGAATTGGTAGTGTGTATTTCCAAAGTTTTTTGGCCTTTTGGTCAGATAATAGAAAAAAAAGGAAAAAAATGTATCCTGGGGCATGGCGCATTTGGTTTTATAAAAATGATTTTTATGTTGAATGTGTTATTATGTGACTAATTTAATACATATGCATTACGTGATGTGGAAGAGGGGGAATGTGATTAAGAATGGAGAATGGTGGTGAGAGTTTGAATGGGTTTTATAAAAATAATGTGTTGTACATATATGATCGTTTGATAAAGAATACTCCCCACCACTTGAAATAGAGAAAAATAGGAAACCTGGGTATCTAGGTGGGTGACGAGGAATAAAAGCTAGATTACATAGCAAGGGTTCGTCACTGTTCTTCTAGCAGGATTGACAGAACAACACTAACTCAAAATATGTATTTCTATTAGGCATGGTCTTCTACGCCACATTTTCTGAGGTTCGTGGTCCTCTACGTAATGGTTTTTAGGGTCGCGGTTTTTCAGCCACATTTCATCGATGTATGAGGTTCCTAGGGTCCCACCACTGCCAGCTGTCTATAGGGATTACCCATAGTGCTCATGTTTGACATGCAGCTTGTGATGTAAATTTGATTTATTTTTGTTCACAATTAATGTCTTATTTGTGAAAACCATATTCAAATCTAAACTAAATTCATTACATTTTGGAATGTAAATGCATGCTTCGAAATTATTTTGAAAATGTTTTGGGAGTGAAATGATTTACTTAAAAATGCAAACTCGTTACTTGAATTTGAATAGAAGGAAAAACATTATTTTATTATATATTATTTCAAACTGGCATGATTGGATATTTTTAGAATTATAGGGGCATATGATGTGGTAGTATTTTTGTATTCCTATTGGGCATCTCGGTGCTCATGGTTACATTACATTCCAGTTGGTGGTTTATGTCTTGGATCGATTTTGGAGTTTCAGGTAGTTTACATTCCATGGCGACCCACATGATCACCTGAGGATTGTCACGTTTCTTCGTTTATTCATTTTTTCTGCTGCAAAGTTGTTTGGTTTTTTCCCTTTATTTATCTTCTTGTTACGTTTATGTTTATTTATATTTTCAATGGGAAAAATTGTTCCCAATTAGTTTATTTTGATGCCCGTAACTAGTTCCCAGCCATGGGGATCAAGAACGCCATTTAGGCCATGTTGCGGACTGGCTTGGGTGACTGGTTCAGGGTCATCCCGAGTTGGTTCGGGACATCTACCCACTAAAAAATCAACAATTTATCTAACATAACAATAATGGGTGTTGATAAATGGGAAAATTAAAAGCTTAAATGATAATAGTATCCCACAAAAACTCGAAATATAATGATCTCAAACAAATCATGAGGATGTGTCTAAGATATTTGTACCTCAAAATTCTTTAGTTACACAAATATTACTAACATTGAAATCCAATTTCCCATGAATTTTTCCTCAAAGGATTAAAATTCACACTTCTATATCTTTTCATAATGACAATGTACTCAAAGAATACTTTTCACTATCACGAGATGTCTAACATTCCACCTTGGGGGAGGCGAGTAGTAGAAGATATGATTGATGAATTCCGTGATGAACAAGTCAATATATTGGTTGAATAACATTATAATGAGATATATGAACATTGCTGATGCATTCCCCAGCCCTAATGATATCCCAACTACTTTTATAGCCCATATTTTCTATGAAACACCTTATTCCGAATGTATTTCTCCCTAAATTGTTTCTGGATATATCCTGATTAAAGATCAATCATGGAGAACAACATAAATGTGATTATCACGCCTTAAGAAACTAAATAAACAATTTTTTTAATTTATAAAACACCTAAAAGAAGCACATCATGGTTCTTACACGAAAAGTGCATGCAAGTTCACATTATGAATCCAATTCCAACCGAAGTGCAAATCAAATTCTTTAAAAACCGGTTTTTCTCCCTTTATAAGATTTCATAAAAAACTCAAAAAATTTATGACAGAACCCCAAGCAATATTACAGAACATTGAACAAAAATGACCAATAAAAACTTCTTCTAAGGCCAAACTCCAACCAATAACATGATGAAACAGAATTCACAACCCTTGCACGACATAGTAAACCAATATCAATGTTCATAAAACACGATGAAAGGATCATCATGGGTTTTCAAAAAAACTAAACATTCATATCAAATAAACATGATACAAGACACATTAAAATCATATCAAATCTCAAGTAAAACAAAATTAGTAGCATGTAAAAACATAAATGAGTATGCCAAATAAACAATATAAGAGAATTAATTCATTAAACAACATTAATACATAGAAATGGTTACCTTCAGTGTTGAAACATCTGAATTTCAGTGAAAACATTAATTGTACAACTTTCACAGAACAAGGGATCAAAGATGAACCCTAAATAATAATAATCAACAAAAAAGGGAACCTATAAAAATGTTTGGGTATGGCCAAGATATGTGCACCTCATGAAATCCAACAAAACACCTAAATATTGGAATGAGAATGAAAAAGAGGGCTCACCAGAGGGAGGGAGGTGGTTCGCCCGAGGAAGGGATGTTGCTTTCTAGAGGGCCTTGACCAGTGGTGTTTGCGCAATAAGGAGGGGGGTTTAGTGAGTGGAGTTAGATAGCTGGCTGGGTAGAGGGGACCAGTGACGGCAGGGTGGTGCGAGGTCCTGAGCGAGCGTGGAGGGGAGAGCCGATAGGCCCCATGCGCGGTGTGGCTGGAGCGGGAGATGGGCAAGGCTTTGAGAGCACATAGGCAAATGAAGGGGAGCAGGGGGGAACGACGGGGAAAGGGAAATGGGGGTGGGGTGGGGGGGCTACCCAAGTAGAATAGGTTTTTTCCATTTTTCATTGTAATTATTTTAATAACAAAAACAATTACGATAACAATAACGGTAATATAATTAAAAATAATATTGTTGTTGTTGTTGTAATTAAACATTTTTTAAAATTCAGTTTATTTTAATTTAAAATATATTGTTTTATTAATTCATTTTTTCTCATTTACTATTTAAATTAATTCGTTTATTTATTTATAATAATGAGGTAGTTGCATTTCTCACTTGTAGCCAGACGCAGGGTTGAGCAAACAATGCCCGAACAATGTTTCCCAGTACTTCCCACTTGCTGATATAAGTTGTGACCTCACCGCATGGTTCTATAAACTATGTGTGAGTCGTGCACCATAAAACCGACCCACTCTGGAGTTTTTGCGGGCACCACACAGTTCCTCATAACAGTGCGGAATGACCATGCAGCTATGGGGAAAAAAATCATGAAACCCAAAATAATAGTTAATGTAAAAAAAATAAATCATTCAGGTTGGGGTGTGACAATAGACATATGTGAAGATCCATTTTATGATGTAAATTGGAGGTTGAATAAAAATAAAGTGTTCATATTTCCCTATCTCGGTATCAATTCTGTCATATACTACGATACCTAAGTCATTTTTCTATGTACAATATTGATGTAGAGAAAGTGGGTACTGAGTGATGGTTGTTTTCAATTGTGAACCTAGTAATGGAACTATCATACTAATCAATTGAAATTAAAAACCATGAACTACATGTTGAAATTTTTGTGAAATTTTCTATTTATTGAGAGTTTTTTTCTATATGGTCTTAAATATCCTTCATCATATATTCACAGAATGGTATATCAATTTGAGGAAGTGGTATTGGGTAGCGTACCAGGATTTTTTTCATTATGATACTTCTAATTCACCAGGTAAAGTTAATTTCACAACACATTATATATGATATAAGACACATATAGCTTCATGGATGATTGAGTGGCCTCCAGTGGAAACATAGAGCCTAATGATAATGTTGGGTGACTGCAGGATGGATGCTTCTGAGGAACAAAAATTAATTTGTTGTACCACATTAGTAGTTATATATTCATTAATAAACTTTGTAAAGGTGTGATAGAAGACACTCCTAGAGTGTGTTGTAATATGGGAAAATTTAGTTGTTGGGGATCTGATACACGGGTGGTCGTTGGATGGATTGGATGCAATACTTATACCTATGAGAGTTTCAGTTTCTTATTTTATTAGGGAATAAATAATGAGATACTTACATAAAAATAAGTTGGTAGTGAATCTAAGATTGAAAATTATATAACATTACAGTAATATATACTTTTGGTGGGTAGGAATAATGAGTGAAATTACTGGGAAATTTTCTTAATTCCTAACTTTCATCAAAATAAATACCAAGGACCATCATATAAGTGGTTTTATAAATCCATTTCCTAAACCCATATATACGTAGGAAGATGAAGTGAAGGTATTTTTATTGGGGCTACCCATTACCCGGAGGATTTTTGAATTTTTGGGTGTGATTTTTAAATAGTAAATAAAATTACTCAATTCTTACCTATTTTTGCGACACACCCACCAGATAATTAGGGAATATTATATGTTCATAATATATTAAAATTATATAAACTTACCTGGAGAATAATTTATGATAAAAATGTCTATTTTAAATAATTGATTTAGAATTGTTTACATAATGACTTATGGACTCAATTGTGATTAAACACAATATAAAATCCCTACACAGAAAGGTAGTCAGAGTAGATGATTCTAATTGGATTAGAAATTCATTTTTCTTGAGCCCTAGAATTTTATAGAGCCTGGGATGATCACCAATCCTTTGTTGAGTTATCATCAATACATTATTACATGTATATGATTCTTATTGATGCTTACGAGTCTCTATATGGTATTTAATATCATTCACCAATTTATTGAGATGAGGATAGTAATGTATCAATTTTAGGTCATTGAATTATATGGGATACCTCTATGATAGTGTACCTAAACTAGAATTGGTCAATAACAGCTCATTGTAGAATGATCTCTTATGCCAACCATAGTGGGTGAAATTTGGGGGTTTTAATGTTGATTAATTTTCTATAATAGTGCATCCTTAGTTAGGTCATTGATATTTGATTATGAAAGGTACGTGAGTGACATTATATATTGGACCATTGTAGATCAATGAATGAGATTGAATAATGGTATATCATCTATATCATCACTTATGATAATGAGGTATGCATGATGTGTTCCATGATTATCAGATCTAAAGGTATATGCCTAAACCAATCCATGATTATCGACTATAAGAATGTTGAGGTGGATTTCAATGCATAATACCTAGTGCAACCAGTAAAAATTATATATTAGAGTGAGAACATATTTTAAAAGAATATGGTTTCGCTAGTCAAGAATTATATGACATCGTGGAAGGGTCCATGGGGAGACTTGGGAGTAGTAGGTGGATATTTAGTCTCAAAATAGTATTTTTTTTATCAGAACCAATGAAGGAACTTTTTTTAACACAATAATATTTACTGAAATATTTTTTATAAAATAAATATTATATTTATTGATATCATTTATTACATGAAATAATGAATTTTAATGAAACCTGACAAACTATTAAATTATTATTATTCAACAATATTGTTTTAATGTAGAAGTTAGAATGGTGGGTATGAATAGTAATACAGAAATTATCAAAATATATGGTTTACACAGGTATATAAAATGAATTATTTATTGATAAATTTATGAGAAATGAAAATAATGGAAATCAATTTCAATAAAACTATGCAGAAAAATGTATTTTACCTCAGTAAATTAAATAAATCACTTTTAATAAATTATTTTAATGAAATATATATATTTAATATTAAATCAAATTTTTTACTATTCATATATTTATTTTTAGATAAATTATATTAATAACCAGAATTTTAAATTCTGGCCCCCTGGTCTGTGATAAGATATTTTAATGTGATTATTGACTCCTCTGAAAAAATTGGCACATCTCACTCTTCTATTTCCTCAAGGTAATTTAATTGTGTAATTGAGGATTGTAACCTTCTAGAAAAAATTCTAACGAGAGAAAAATATACTTGGTATAGAAGGCATATTAATAGGGTTGTTGCTAGTAAGCTAGATAAAGATTTTACCAATACTTCTGGAATTGACAAATGGGACTCCATATCTTGTATAACCTTGTTTAGAATCAACTCTGATCATCATCCCATCCTATTCAGTCTTCTCACTAGAAATATTGAACTCCATCTTCCGTTCAAATTTAATAATGTTTGTGCGGAGGAATCTGATTGTTCCAGCTTTATTAAAAGATTCTGGGAAGGCATGCAACATCAGAATGATACATTCCCTTGCATCACCAAATTAAAAATCATAATGCAATGTCTTAGAGGCTGGTGTAATTCCAAATCTAAGTAGATAGAGATGGGGATCTCCTCTATTGAAAGCAATCTTATGAAAATTCAAACCTCTAACACATGTTTTGACTTCTCATTGGATCCGCATACAGGAATAAATATTACACTACAACTCAACTCCCTTCTGAAACATAATGAAGATGCGAGAAAGAATTTTTTTAAAACCAAATGGATCTCATATGGTGATTGTAATAGAAAATTCTATAACTCTCTCCATCGAATTCGAAAATTATGTAGGCCTCTTTCCCTTCTTAATGTTGATGATACTTTCCTTGACTCTGCAATGGCCATAGCGAGTCACATTACCTCTTACATTCATAACCAATTTATTGGTCCAGTTGTTAGTAAATACCTACTTCTTGAAATTATTCCGGATTTAGTGACTGCTGATGATAATGATGCTCTCCTAAGCATTCGTATTGATTATGAACTCAAGGACATAGTTTTTAGCCTTAATCATGATAGTTCCCAATGTCCTGATGGATTCAATAATGGTTTCTTCCAACACTATTGGGAGATTAGACATTTGGATTTTTGTAATCTTATTAAATATTTCTTTTCCATTGTATTTCTACCATATTTAATTAATTCCATGTTTCTTACCCTTATTACAAAAGTAGAGAATGCTTCCGAGATTCATTATTTTCGCCCTATTTCTCTTATCATTACCATCTACAAATTCATTTCCAAGCACCTTGCTAATAGTATTTCCCCCATTTGTAATATAATTGTCTCATGGACTCAATTTGGTTTTATTAAAGGTAGGTGTATTCAAGATTTTATTTGCCTTGCTTCGAAATGTACTGACATTTTAAAAAAAGGCTCTAGAGGTGGTATTGTTTCCATTAAGCTGGACATGCGGAAGGCATTCGATACCATTGATTGGGGTTTTATTTACAATGTTCTTAAAAGCATCAGGTTTAATGACTCCTTTACTAGTATGATAAATAACTTATTCATTTCAGAATCCATCTCTATTCTATTAAACGGGGCTCCTAAGGGCTTCTTCAAATGTATCAAGGGTGTTTTTCCAGGAGACCCTCTCTCGGTGATTTTTTTATCCATTGTTGAGGACTATTTAAGTAGACACCATACTTGCCTCGTGAATCAGAAAAAGGTAAAACCATTACTTGCTTTTAAAAGATTCTTTGTTCCCACCCATCTCTTATACACTGATGAAATTATTCTATTCCTTCAGGGAGACAAAAGGAACATCCAAAATCATAAAAATCCTGTGTCTCACTATAAAGATTTCTATGGCTAATAAATAAGCAGGAACAAACCCTTTGTGTTATTTTAAAAAAACATATCTCATAACAAGAAAAGTACTATCATCAATTACTTAGGCATAAAGGAATGTTCTTACCATTTCATTTATCTTGGTGTTCTGATTTTCTATGAAAGTCCTAAGTGAAACTATTTTGAAAACATATTCAACCACATAACCAAACAAATCACTTATTGGAAGGGTAATACTATCTCTATGGCTGGTAGAATTTGTCATGTGAAATCAACTATCGTCTCCAAAATGGTTTACTCGATGATGGTTTACCATTGGCCTAATAGTCTTCTTATAAAAGTCAATGTCTATATCAAAAACATTGTCTCGTCCATAATTACTATTGAAATAAAGGTTTTGACTATACCATAGTCCACCCGCTACAATCCTTTTGACAAGGGTGGCCTTGGAATCAAGAATGTTAAGTTCATTAATGATGATCTTCATGCTATGTTGACATGGATGTTGTTTCATACTAACTCGGATTCCACTGCCTTCTTCCAATCATGATTCTTTCCAGGGTTGAGAATGGAAATTTAAACTACATCACTTCATCCATTTGGTCGTCTATTTGTCACTCCTTTTCCAACATTCTGAATAATTCCAAATGGATGGTTATTGTTAATTCCTCCATTAATCTTTGTCTTGATAATTGGACTGGTGTCCCTCTTATCTCCATGTAGTCACCCAACATTATTCCTGTTGATATCAACTCATCCATCAGGGATGTTGTCAATTTTCAAGAAAATATTCTTCCAGATGATATCACCCACATTATCGACAATTATCACTTTTCCAACTCTAGGGACTTCCTCATTTAGGAACCTTCTCTTAATGGTGTTTTGGACTCAAAAATTTACTACAATTACAATTTAATAAACTCTATTTCTTACCTGGGTTGGCTGAAAATGTTCAAAAAACCCATGGAATAGGCCCTCAAGATTTACTGTTATTTGGTGTATTTCTCAATGCAGAATCCCCATAGAATTGTGTCTGATATCCTTTGGGATTAATCTCTACTCTCATTGCCACTTATGTAATCTATATAGAGAGGATGTCAATGATTTTTTTATATCATGTGCTACTACTGAATCTCTCTGTAACTATATTCTAGATATTTTTGAATGAAGGAGGATTTTTTGGTCTCTATCAGCTGTCAATTGAGGAATTGTGTAAATCTTGATTCCTTCAAACAAATCAAGAATCTCTTTTTGGTGTTGTTGCTGAACTTATCGATGTTATATGGTATGACATGAATAATTTCATTTTTAATAAATGCTAATTTATGCTCAATATAGGTAAGGATCACATTCTAATTTCCATTCGGGATGTTGTGTCGATCCAAAAAGCGTATTGTGAAAATTATGTACGTGAATTTGAAATCCTACATCGTCTGTGGATCAATGGAATCTATAGACATCTACGGCGTATCATTGAGGTCTTCTGGAAAACCTCATTTCCATGTTGGCTCAAAGCTAATGTCGATGGTGCTTAAAAATTCAATCTGGGACCTTCAGGATGCGGTGCTATTTCCAAAGACCGCCTTTGCAGCTGTCAGGGATGTTTCTTTGGTAGTTGTGGTATGGAAACAACCCAGGAAGTAGAAATGATGGGAGTTATCCATATCATTTCTTTTTCCAAGAAAAAATAAAGGAAAATATATGGATTGAAAGTGACTCAACCACTTTCATCCAAGTGATATGAAAGGGGGTGGTGCATCTTTTCTGGCCGCTTTCCTCCCATTGGATATAGTATCATGATTCACTCGTGGATATCAATTACATTTCCACTCATGCATTTTAGGAAGCTAACATTGTTTCAGATGGTCATGCCTATATGGGAGTCATCCAGGATATTTCATGGAACGATGATTTTCCTGGAGACTTACTCCCTCTTTTTGATAATGATTGTAATAAAATTCCTTCTTTTAGACTCAGGTAATTTGTCTTTCTATTATAATAAATTGTTCCTTATTCATTGACGGAGGAACCACCCATTTAATAAAAACCGAATTTTAAACATAATTATAATATTTTATAAAAATTAATTTGTCTCCTTTTTCACATATATTTAATTTTTTGTCATATATTAAAAACATATTTGAAAAAACATCAATTTTAAATTTATATATCAAAATTATCTTAGATATAATTTTTAAAATGTTCAGATATCTTAATATTTTTGTTTAATAGTTAAAAACTGGTTATTAGTGAGAATTATATTTTTATTGAGTCATTTAAAAAAATTAAAATTATTTAAAGATGGTTGTGAAATTAAAGTAAGTTCAATTATATATACATATATATTAATTTATTTTATTTCAATTTACCTAATTTTATTATGATTTTGGATATTAAATCATTCTCCACTTATGTACATTTTGTCCTTAAAAACCAGTATACTCATCATGTCTTCCAATTAATTATTATATTCACATCTATGACTATCGTGAGATAAATTTTAAAAAATAGAATCTATTTTATTAATAATTATTCTTTATATTATCAAATAACTTCAACATTATTTTTGACAAATATGAATATTAAAAATAGTAAAAAATATCGTGGTTACGGTAAAAATGGGTGTATCGGGAAGTTAAATGGAGAATATAATGATTAATGAAGAACCAAAACCTATACAATGCCTATTTTTAGAGAATATATTGTCATTAAATTATATATTCTCAATATTGGATTTTTTATTTACTTTTAAAATGTCAAAAATGTTGGAACACCTTCTTCTTTTAAAAAATTCCATGTGTGATACTCAACTCACATAAAAAAGGACACCCCTTATTGTCACCTATTCAAAAATCGAATACCAAATAGTTTGAACAGGAATAACCCAAATTACTTATTAGATCAATATTATTTTAAAAAAATATTTATTTATATCATAACCCAATCATAAGAATCATTTTGGTGAAAATCAAAAGAAGTTTTCCCAAGAAGAGGTAATGTCACAAAGCATGAATTTTATTTTATTTGTTACTCCACATCAATAAATTATTATAAAACAATGATAATATAGTAAATTAAATATCTTATACATGCATTGAAGGAATTATTAAAATTTCATTTCATAAATCCTTATGATATTTTACCAAATTTGAAACAAAAATCCCCATTCATGTGTACAGTAGACCACCACCTCCTGAACTGATGTTATTAAATTTGTATCGCAACATTTAACAGCAATATATAATGAATAATTAAATGTTTACATATATTATATTTATGATATAATTATATATCATTTATTATAATACCATATATAAATTGTTTACGTTCAAAACCACTAGAGAACAATAATGTCGCTCTCGGGTACAACAAACAACCACCCCACAAACCTTTGTAATGTGTTTTTTAATTTATAATTTAAACGTATGGTAATAATGATATATTGAATACATATATGTGATTTTGGTATCATATTTATACTTATTTAAATATGATAAAACATTCACCACCTTAATTTATTTTGCGTGTGAATTTGATATTGTTGCTCACATGTACAACAGACCACCACCACGTGAAGCAGTGTGATTCGTTCTTCACATATGATTTAAATGAAATTTAAAAATTAGAGGTTTAAAATAAAATAATTTATATAAATATATGTAAAAAAAGAATCAATAATTGTAATATGTTATTTACCTTATATTTTTTCATTCTCAGAAGAATTTATAAAATGTGTTTCTTCATATATGTGGCCTACCATCTCAATGAATGGTGTATTTCATTTTCGGTATCTTTATTTTATGCTTTACAAAAAATACAAATATACTGAATTTATATTATATTTATATCATATTAAAAATTGTAGATTTTTTTGAATCATTTTAAATGTTTGAGGACCAAAAATTAAAAATCAAAACAGGCTAGAATAAAGAAATAGGGTATTATCTAAAACCTGATTTTAACATGGAATTATTAATAAACGGGTAACGAAAAGTAATAATTAAATAAAATATGGTTTAATAAATATATATATGGTTATATGGTATATTTTAAATAAACATATATTTACTAAATAGGATATTAAAATGTGTATGAATGAATTCAAGACTTATGGTAATCGATTTATTTCTCTGTTTTATTTCTTGGCAACATATGGAAATTCAAAAATTCATTTTTATTTTAAATATATAATACCTATTTCACATGTTATATCACATAAGTAATTATTTTCATGTTATTTAAATATTAATTTTATTTTATTCATTATTGGGGATTACAATTTGAATTATTAATAAAGTGTTAAGGGATTTCTCTCTCACTTTTATTTGATCGGTGAAAAATTCCATATTCACTATGTTTTTATTTTCTGAGGTGTATATACTATTCAAGAATGTAATTTAGGATAATTATACTAAAAAATTTTTGGATTTTCATTTCCATTTTAGTTTATATTTTATTTTTTGGGCTTCTGATTCACTGTAAATAATGTAGTAATGTTTTATGATAAAATCTCTTCATTTATTGGGAATGTTCTTGAATACATTTCCAATGATAAAATACTGTGATACATCTCTCAAGAAACACCTAAATTTTTATATCTTTTATATGTTTCATAGTAAATCATTTTTCATAATCATTTCTCTATCTTCATGTATTCAAGAGATAAAAATTTTAATTTTTATAAAAAATCTTTTTTATTTATAACTTTGATCAAAAACCCATATGACTCTCCAAAACATGTTTCAAAAAATGTTTTCAAAAATAGTTTTTCCATTTTAAAAATAATCTATTAAGGATATATTTATCAATTCCAATTATAAAAATTATTAATATACAAGGTCAAATACCATGGCTAAAGTGGTAAACATTATGGTCGTAACTTATAACCATTATTTAGCTACTTGTGGCTTTTATTGGAATGGTAATAGGGACAGAACAATCACCAAAATTTTAAAGTTTGTATCCATAGTTGTCCACCCTGGAAATGGAACTATTTAAATGGAATTATAATAATGAAATTAGACATATTTATATGTTTTCATAATAATTGAAGGTACCTATTTTCGTGGTTTCAAACTATGGTTATAGGTCTACTGCCATATTGGGAAACTGATGCTATAAGATATTTTTTTTCACCAAATGAATTTAGACACTCGAAATCCTTTTTTAGAATCCAAACACACAAACAATACTCTATAGATAATTATTGCTTTATATATATGTATATATGGGTATCTATATGTATATATTCTTTTTTTATATAATTTTAAAAACTATTTGAATAGAATGAAAAATGTGGCCATAGGATTTCCGGTGTACTTCCACTAGGAAATTTGTTTCTCCTATGATTACATTGGAATCCACCATTCATGGTTTACAAAAAAATAACTAAATGTAAGCCCTATATATATATTGACTATAAATAAATTCCTATATTCATGTTTTTACAAAACGATGGTTATAGGTATTGTATATATCTATGGTTTAGAAAAATGGTGGTTATAGGTATGGAATAAAACCATGTTTTTTGGATATACGATAGTTGTATGAAAATTTTAAAATATATAATATTAATATTTTTTAAATATCATATTAATAGAATCATCATTTAATTTATAAAAAACCCCATTTTTGATTTTACTAATAATGTGAACAAAATTTATGTTTTAATGTGTACCACATGAAAAAAATTTCCTAAAATCACGACTTGTCATTTTTATAAATTTTCCATTATATGTTTCAATGTTTATTTTAAATGAAAACAATTTCCATTTGTTTATTTTAGTTGTTTTATATAGTGATTTTCAAAAGGGAATGTATAATTTCATATATAAATGTTTAAATGAAATTGAAAAAAACATTATATTTTTTCAAGGTTATTTTCAATCAAAGGTATTTTCAAAATGTCTCCAATCTAAAAAATTATTTTTTAAAGTAAAAAGGCTATTTATTAATGATATGTTCCATGTGATCAATGAGAATAATTTATTATATATGATGAAAGCCTTTGATGTAACTTATGATTTAATGGGGATATGATCTACGTTTACCATTCCTATTCTTTCTCAGAATGATTTACATTAATAATGAAGAATTTTTATGAAACTATTTTCTCTTCCATGGGTTATAAAAAGAAAAAATGCTTCTGATTTCTCATTATCATTCCATATGTTATGATCTAATGGAATGATGAAATGATTATGAACCCTATTTATTTCTCAGGGGTTGTCCAATATTAATATGATTTTAAAACTCAATTCTTTTAATGGATTATTATATGATGAATTTGTTTTGAGATTATGAAACACATTTGTATGTTTATCAATATGTGATGGTGGTTACGTTATAATTAAGGATTTTGGTATTGTTATAGAACTGTATAGGATGGACCTATATCACATTTCTATTCATTTTTAAATTAGTATTGTTATATGGGATGAAATCATATATAATAGGTTATAACATGCATGGAAGATGATACATGGGATGTTATCGTTATATGAAAGTGGGTATATGTAAGGATATACCATGACTAAAATATGGTAATTGAGAGGTTATACTAATTACAATGTTTGAGCTCTAGTGATTATACTAATCCTAACTTTTAATGAATGTCTTAGTGGGTATCATTGACATAAGATTTTATATGCTTATGTATATGCTTATAATTGATTTCAAATTCTATGATTATTATTTCATTGTGCAAATTCATTGATTTCATTATGATTAGCATCTTACGAACAATAAATATTTATTCCATGAATAAGTGTTATGAACTGTGATATGAAGTTTATAGTTTTCATATGTCATTATCTTGTTCTAATACACTTATTTTCAAGATAACTTTATATATCCCTTGTTTACCATTACTGATAACCTGATCACACCCTTTCTTATGATATTTTACCCCATTTTATGATGAAGGTGTTATTTATAATTTGTCAAAGAAGGGTGATAGTTATGAATAACATAGTGGTAGATAATGTATCTAACATATGGAACTATTTTTTACATGTCGATGTTTCTAATGTAAATACCCCACTATGATTATGGAATGGATCATTATGTTATTCAATGATAAATAATTATTTATGAATAATTATTCATGTATGATAATTTTGGGACTTTTCATTTCGTAATAGATAATTGTTTTGTTAACCTTTGAAAACTATGATGAGAAATTATTTGTGGAATCCATATGGATATTTATAAGGATATTCTGTCATAGAAATATAATTATATGTGTAAGGATAATTCAATATATAGGGAAATGTATTGTAATTTTTATAACTAATAGAGAGTGCAATTTCTAGGAAATTACATCCATGTCTGATACCCATTGAAGATGTGGCTCTGTCAAAGAGATACCTAGGGTTAGTAACTCCAAAAACAGCACATAGATATAGACTTTATCATCTCCTAGTGCATGTTAATGTGCCATGTGGAACACCTATCATGATACACAAGGGAAATATTCATTGGAAATTCACATTATCTTTACAAACTATCATGAAGGGTTTCCAATTAGGATTATTGTTTCTCCCACTATGATTATTTTATTTTGTCAATAGATAGCTCTATAAGGAACTAGGTTAATGTAATATATTATAGAAAATGTGTTGATGAGAAACAAAACTAGATAATTAATATAGTTAATTATAAATTCAATAAAGCTATTCAGTTATCATCATATTTTCTTGTAAATATCCACTATAACCAACTCTTAGATTCACTAAATAAGATCAGGAGGGATTTAATTAAGAGTTTGGGATGAGGATGCAAGGAGGAAACATGATTATGTTTCCTACGTATTGATAATATAGGTAGAAGAACCCATGTTGATTTCTTATAGGAATGGGAAGATTTTATGTGTGTGTAAAAGGAAATAAAGAACGTAATTTCATAGGAAATTATTAATCTTATGTTAGTTAAATAGATGAGAATAATGGATTATCTAAGATATCAACGGTTATTGATTTTTTAAATTTTTTAATGTATGGGAATTAAAAAAAATTACTGTAAATGGAAATCTCATGACTAGAACCAAAATGATTTTACAATTAATGGTTATATTTATTTTATGATGAATAGGGTAAAAAATAAAATATGAATGGAATGAAGGGTTATAGAATATGGTGATATACCACATGTAATGGTGGATAGAGAAAGTGTAATAATTTATGTAATTTTTTTTTTAGAAAAAATGAATTTTTTTATCACTGGTATTTTGGTTATTAGTATAATGAAACATTACTAGATTTTTTCACATTTTTTTCATTAAACATTTTGAAGAATATGTGAAATGTTACTAATAACATTGAAATGATATTTAATATAAATTTTATATTTTAATTATGGGAATAAAACCCATAACTTGATCCAAATATTAAATATTTATTAGTTTTGAAAATAGTTTATAAAAATAGATATCGTAAATTGGAAAATATTGATTATAGTCGGCTTCATTAATAACTTTATGAAAGTGTTTTTTATGCTATCCTTGATGGATTTTAAAATCTTCTATGTATTTATGAAATATTTCAATTAGTTGTGATGTTATTAATGGTATACGGATTGGGTTATTTTTTATTGTGGATTCATTTTATTTATGTTATTAATTTGATTTAGGATATTTCATTATTTAATAAGAATATATCACTAATGTATAGACATATTTTTTATGAGATATAAAGATACACTTCATACATTTTGGGGTAGTAATGATTATATATTTTTGGAGAATTTATTGACCATCATTATAAATGTTATAATTTTTATTTTGGAAATACATTGATAAACCATGAGGATAAATATTCATCAAATATATTATGTTGAACATTAGATCTAATCGATGAATTGGTTCTAAAAATTTTATTATTTTAATTACTATAAAAATATGTAATGAATTATCAATAATTTATAGATATTATGACCCCCCCATGCTTTAAGAATAAAAAACTATCATTTTTTCATAGAGTAATAGATGAAGTGGAAATTGATCAAAGCACAACCAAAAGATGACATTATGATTATAATAAATAGGAAATATAATCCATAGGTATATTTTTCAGTTTAAAATTTATGATCCTTTTTGAATATTATAATAATGATAGGTGCTTCCACCAAACATCTCTCATGTCCATAATGTTTATCATGTATCTCTCGTAAGGAAGTACATAGTTGATCCTTCTAATGTAATGATATTGGAGGTCATGCCACAGGATCATGATATTTATCGTAAGTAAAAAATGATTAAATTCTAGTTCATAAATATAATGTGCAATAAAACAAGACCACAATCATGGTCATTGTTTTTTAATGATTCCATCAACTTGAGGAACCCACGTGGTAACATGAGGGGTGTAATGATGTAGAAGTATATAAGTTTTTTGGTACCAAAGTGATGAATTTATAAGTTCAAATTCATTTTATGTGGTGTATAATTTATCCCAATATTATTTAAAAAATCAAATAATAATAATTTTATTTGATTGTAGGCATTACACGCAAAAAAATATTTAATGAAAACACACATAATATTAAAATATTATTATTTAATATGATAGTTATCAATTGGTAATTACAATGGTGTGTATGAATATCATTAAATAAATTATGAAAATATTTGGTTTACATCAGTATTATAAATTAATTATTTGGTAACTAATTAGTTTTTAATTTATGTAAAACCTATTTTTAAATAATGGAAATGTTTTTTAAGAAATAATGCACCCAAACGTGTTTTACCAAATAAATTGAAAAATCACTCTTGGTAAATGATATTAATGAAATAAGTATATTATATATTCAAAAAACAAATTTAAAATTCATCTTATGTTTTTCCTATATAATATATTAGAACAGAACTAATTTTATGCTTAAATAGTTTATTTTTTTTGAAAAAAAAAACTCACATTTTCTATACTAATTTTATAAATATTTTCTAAAAATATTACAAATATAACTATAAAAATATAATAAATGTTTTAAATATAAATTTTAAAATTAACTTAGGTTTAATTTTTTACAATTTACTAAATATGTTTTTCGATGAATTTCAAAAGAACAATACGTTTTTATAAAGAACATGTCATTCCTATTAAATCGTTAATGAAAATAATAATCACTGTCAGATATTTTTTAAAGTAATAATTTTTCCATTATATATATATTATTACAATTTTGGGCATTTGAATCAATTTTATACTGAATTTGATTAATGTTCTAAACTTTTGGAAATATTCTTTTTGATAACCCATGTTCTCATGGCTTCTACAGGTTTAATTTTAAATTAAATTATGACATTATATAAGATGAAATTTGGAAAATGGATTCCATATATTTAATCATTATACATTATTTTAAAAAAATTTCATCTTGATTTTTTATAAATAATAGTAAAAACATTATTTATTATTTACTATTCTTAATATAAAAAGGGGTTTACTAAGAGGTTAATCAAAAATGATAAGGGTAACAAATAAAAAAATTCTTTTAAAAACGCATTTTATTTGAAAATTCAAATATTATATAAAATTTATCTGATTATGTAATTATTTTGAGACATTTGGAATGTGAATGATATCAATACACATATTTCTTTTAAACATTTACTGGTGTGCCGCTAACCTCACTTATGAAATGCCACACCCACTTATCTCCTGTTAAAACATGAAAAACCAGTTTGACTGTAAAATTACTACACAAATCACTTCCTTAATTTCTTAATATAATCTATAAATCTTAATTTTTTTTTCATATTTTGATATTATGTGTTCTTTTTGTGAAATATAAATGATGTTTTTTCGAGACGATATTGTGTCCATAATTGAGTGTTTTATTTTACTTTTTCTTCCACATCCATCAATTATTATTAAAACCTGATTACAATATAACCTATATATATATTAAATATATTCATATTTTGTTATTTCAATTTTTTTAAACTAAATAATTTTACTCTTCAATCAAATGGGATATGAAAACTTATTTTGTGCATACTTTGGACTACTTCCTCACAAAACACTTTAATTCATTTTCCATCTCCACCAATAATAGATGAATAAACTAATGGATTTTATGTTTTAACATAATATTTATGATATTATTATTCCTATAGATTTATAATACAAATTTTATGTTCTTAACTCCAAACACATTGCAAAAAAATAATATCGCTCATGTGTTTGGTAAACTCCAGCCTTACGAAATAATGTCATACGTTTTTCATTATTATATTAGTAGGATGGAAAAAGGGATAGATTGAATAAATATACAGGATATTAGAGAAATATTATTACATTTTGAATTATTATATGAAATATACCACATTATATTCCATTTCATGGAAATACAACAACATCCTTTGTGCGTACTGGAGACCACTGCCCCACCCATCGTTCTGGTTCATTCATAAGGTATGCTTTACATGGATGTAAATAAGAATAGTTTGAAATTAACACATGTTATATATATATATATATACGAAATAATATTTTTTATTTAATGGTAATATTTTATTTAATATTGTTTCTTTCAATCCGTCTTGAACTAAAAATCTTGTTCATACGTTCATACGACCTATCGTCTCTAAGAATGGTTAATTTCATTTTCTATTTTCAAGTTGTATGGATTATTAAAAATTAATATAATGAATATATATTATATTAATATAAATTTTAATTTTTTTTATTATCAGTAAAATAAGTAGTACATAAAATAACAAATCTAAACATACAGGGAAACCAAGATGTTATTATACAAAACATGATTTTAACAAATAATTGTAAATAAATATATATTAAAAGGACATAAAAATCATATATAGTTTGATATATATTATTAAGGAAATATAATATAAATATAATTAACATATATTTATTATATTAGTGGATCTACATTGTTTGAATAAATTCACAACATATGGTAAGGGATTTCTAGTGTCTCTTTTATTTCTAGATGATATTTAAGAATTCAATAGTTTTTTAATTTTTTGTTGTATATATTCACCAGTTGATCTGCTATATAACAAAAACAAATATATTAATGATATTTATTATTTCATTTATTTTTAATTGGGTTCTATGATTTAATGGATTACTAAAATTGTAATGGGTTTTCATCATAGTTTTATTTTCTATGAGACACAACCCAAATTCACCACATTTTTCTTTTATGTTGTCTACATAATACTCATGCTATTATTTTTTTATGATTCGATGTAAATTTAATGTTAATTAAATATCTATTTTACTTACATTATTTCATAGGGATTACTATTCAATGATACAAATTAGATATGGGTTTTATGACATAATCTCCTCATTTATTAGGATTGTTTCTGAATATCTTCTTGACGAAAAAATATCATGATCTATACATCATAAAAATAATGGATTATCTTAACCTACTTTTACATCATGATACAAAATATTTCCCCTAATTTAACTATCATTAGTAACCCAATAGTTCAATTTAAAAAAAAACTAATCATTATTTCCCTTTCTGATCAAAACCCAATTTATCTAGCAACACTATTTTTCTAAAAAGTTATTCAATTTTATTTGCATTATATAATTGATTTATATGAGAAATTTGTACCCATTTTTTCAAATATTGTATTTTTTTGAAAGGTATATTCTTTTTATTTTCCAAATAATGGCCATTTGAATTTTACTAAAATTGTAAAATGAATTGTTGTCTTAATCTGTACATCCAGAATGGAATTTCCTGGAGTTATGATGACTAAATGTTTTATTTATTTACATATAAATTTAAAATTTCATCTTAAATTTATATTATTTCCTAAATATTTTATGAATTTTTTTAAATTTATTTTATTAAATGTAATATAAATTTTGAATAATAAATATTCTAAATGATATTTAATAATTACTTTATAACATTCAAAGGATATATTCAAAAAAATGATTTTGAAAAACATATATTTACAATGTTTTTTAATGATGAAAGGATAGTTTCCTCAGGAAATGATCCATGTGATCTTTTAAAATCATTTTAAATATAAGATTACATACTTAGGGGTTACTAAGGCTTTACTAGGTATTTTTTCAATATATAACATTGTTATTCTTTCTCTTAAAGGATTATTGTTATAATGAAACGATGTTCATGAAACCCATATATCTTCCATGGTTTATACCATAATAAAAGGATTATGAAATCTAATTAATTTTCCAAGGGTTATTGAATGATGAATTTTTTTAATAATTATGAAATCAATTTATTTTCTAAAGGTTAGTAAATGATGAAATGATTATGACAACCATTTTTCTCCATGGGTTCTTATATGAGGAATTTATTTTAATCTTATATTTCATGTCTGTATGGTTTTCTTAGTTTATAATGGTTAAATTATAACCTAGAATGGACATTACATTATAACCAATGTTTGGTGGGTTGTATATCTCCCTATAATTCATTATGTAATGACTAATGTTATATGTTCTCAAAGGATTAATGAGAGTATATCCCATCCCAATAAGAGGGTAAATTGGAACATAGGAAAACCCTAATTTACTGTACATGAGAGGTTATAGAAAACCCTGAATTGGATTTATGGTAGGGTGTTCAATGATTGAAGTAGGTACAATGGTGGTTATCCTAATCATATCATGTTATGAATGTATTGGTGTTTAATCTTGACATAATACATTTTATGATTATTTTTAAACCACCAATTATTATCTTTTATGAATTTTGTTCCTACGTGGCTCAAGTTATTTGATTCTATTATGATTCATATACTATGAAAATTTATGGTTTATGATATGAGTAATGTTTATGATTTGTGATATAAAAGGGTATGAAATTTTTATGTAATTAACATTTCTCATAACTTTACGCTCAGGATATGTTCATATCTCCCTTTTTAACCATTATTGAGCATCCAAGATCAATATTTATTAAATAGCATTTCCCCATGATTTAATGAAATGCATTATGTGTAATATTATTTATATTTCTAATAGTTATCATGAAAAAATTGGGAGATGTTGTTTATCACATAGGGATTAGTAGTTCTCTTGTCCATTTTTTCAAAAGCTAGTAAACCAAAATGTTTCTCATGTGGATCATTATGTAATGTAAATAGTATTTATATATACTGCTTTAATATATATGTATGTGATTTTTAGTTCTTTAGAGTTTGTATTAGAGAATGTTTTAGTTATCATTTGGATAATAGTATTTGAAAACAATAGTGATATCCCTAGGGATATTTCTAGGGATATATCTAAAGAACATTTTAGTGATAATTGTAAGGTAGATTAAATGTATTGAAAAATTTCCTATAACTTTGGTGATGGATAGAGCAACTAGTTTCCAAGAAATTAAATTCTTGTATGGACACTACAAGTGAATTTTTTCATTGAACAAATTTACCTTAGGGTAATAACTACTAAAATATAACACTGATCTAGAATCAATAAACACCTGATTCATTATAATGGACATTTTTTTACACCATGTTTAACAGTCCAAGGGTATTTTCAATGAAATTTCACAAACACTTTAGGGACCATTATGAAGGATTTGAATAATTAAAATTTTGGACAATGATTAAACCCGAGGTTCATGAAATTTTAAATATTGTTTCATGATTAAACATCCTATATGATATTACCATGAATGGGTGGTTTACCAATATGATTATTTTTTATCACGCTGTGATTTTTCATTTTAGTGGTTGGTGGGGATCATAATGAAAGGGTTTAACATTATATTAGATAGACAATGTGTAGATGATAATACAAATGTGATGTTGTCTAGGATGAACGATATACTGGTTATAATTAATCGATTATCACATTATTTGTTTGATATGTTTCCCATTTTAAAACTATTAGAATCAACAAAGAAGAAGATGATAATTCTGATTTCGAGTTTAAGGTGGTGGAGACAATAGAATAAAGAAGATTTAGTTTTCTATTTGTCACGAATGTGGGAAGAAGCTCCCATGTGGTTGTATTAGATAAAGGAGAAGATGTTTCTAATGCAGATTTATATATCACAAAGAAATAAATTATTGAGGGAAAATGAAATTGTCTGTGTACCCAATGGATGTGAATAATGGTATCCCTATGATAACATTTATGGTTGAATGATTAAAATGTTGAGATATGTGAATTATGTAAATATTTTTTCCTAAGGGAAAATCTCATCAAGATAACTATAAGAGTTGTATGATTAATTATTATATTTCTTGAATGAAATGAATACAAATGAAAAGTGATAGGAAATAGTGTTGTGGAATAATATGATGATTCTTGGTTAACTATAGCGACCCTTCTTTTCATACATTGCTTTTCCAATAATTTAATGATAAAGAAAACAAAAACATTACACTACATGGATCCAAAAGTTATGTGTCTAGGGAAAATGGGACCGTTCATAAATTTTACCACAAAATAAAATTAAATTTTAATTATTTTATTCTCTAGCCTCATATTGGACCTTTAGTTCCCTATAGTACATGTAATCACCTTAGGATATAAATAAAAAATTGGTGAGCTAAAACCCATGTAAGAGGTAATAACATAAGACAATATAACATGGGGTAATTATAAAAATTATCAATACAATATAGTCATAGGATCATAATCAACAGAGGAATAATTAAAACAATACTTTGAATGTGGAAGTTCACAAAAATGAAACATCATGTCATAATGGTCAACTACCACAAATAGATGTGAACGAATATAGCCTCATTTTCATGAATATTTCACTTTATATCAATAGATTAATAACATTAACCAAATAATTGGATCACTATATAATTCCTGGATCACTCTACACATAATTACATAAATATTTCACTATATATTTCTAGTGCACATATCACATCATTACATTTCTGTTTCTATGCATGCGACATACAACATATTGAAATCATGATAATAAAAATCCCCATAGAAAGAAATTTTATTCCCTTCATGATACATACATTCATAAAAATTATTTCCCAAATTGAATAGGGAATAACATACGTGATACAATAGACATCAACATTGGGTGAGAATTAAAATGTTTGTTAATGAATATAGAGTTCTATTAGAAAAAATTCTGTTTGACATAAAATTCATTAAAAATTGTTTATCCTAGAAATGGTTCGATAATTATGAATAAATTATCTTTATTGAATAACCATGCTAAAAATGGAGTGAAATATAGAAAACCCGATGAATGAAATTTGGGTAAAAGAATTCCCCTTACCTTGGGATTGAAAGATTTTTAATATTAACGTACTATATAATCACTATATATTCATTAATTAAAACATTAATAACATTTTATACTTGTAATTGCTTCATAATGGTTTAATAATGTTTTTTATGGGACATTAGATGAGTCAATGAGTTTGAATTCTTTGTTTAGGCGTGTTCTCCTGCATAGTTTTCATGAACAATTCACTTGTACACATGAATGGATGTTTTGTAGAACATGGATAAACATAAAGAATATATATTAAATGATATTAATGATCATAAATGAGTTTTAATGATACTATAATTAATCTTGTTATCTACCATGACGATGAATCATTTTATAAAATTTTATGATGATCATTTTAGGTTAATATGGGTTCTATTGGATTACCATGAACATGTTATGTTTTATCATTTATTATTATGTATAAATGTTTTTCCCAAAACATTTAACGTGTTAAAGAATATGTATTACCATATTTATTCAACCATTTAATATTATTATTGACATCCATGATGGGTTTTATTGAAAATGGAATTGCATCGCCCATGAGGTAGAATTAACACAACACGGGAGATGATTTCATCTATTTTAACTAAGAGAGTGGGGAAGGTGTGTAATTAATAATAATTCACTTTATAAATTACCATTATATCATTAATACTTGAGTAATCATAATATTTGGGTAATATTTTCAATTTTAAGAGATGAAAATATATGAAATTTTAAAGGAAATTGAATGATAAGTGAGAGAAATTATCTCTTGGATATATCGTCCTTTAAAGCCTCATTAGTGGATAAGTTTTAAAAATTTTAAGAGACCAAGGTTTGATAGTCTTGGGATTGATTTTTTAAACATATTTTAGTAGAAATTATTTTAGGAACATCGCTATAGAGGACTGAGGAAATGAGGTTATGAGGGGCACAATTTATGGTGGTGGGGATTTGGGTTTTCTCAATATTTAATTGATTAGATTACTAATTTCAATAATGTAATTAAAAACTGAAGATTGTATGACTAAATATTGTAAATATGGAATTTTATTTTTAATCAAAGTCAATTTACATAATCCGTGAATCAAGAATGATGTACAAATTCATTTATTTAGAAAATCTGTAAATTAATGTATTTCACTATTCACAAAAAAAATTAATTATTTTGGAAAAATCTCAATATTTTTTATCAACCATTTTAAGTCATGAATATTTAATAAATGAACTCCATTTTATGAATATCATATTATAAATATGAGTAATATAATTTTTAATTACAATCATTAATTACCTGGAAAGTAATAATTTTAAAATTAAAACTTATTTTCAATCACTTTGAAAATTTAATAATGGTGTCATAAAATTTTTATATAATTATAAAATTAAATAATACATGATTAAGTATAAATTTTAGGAAAATAAATTTTCTTTTTGGTTATTAAAATAATAATTAAATATTCATGTCTTACAAAAATATCAACATTGTAATATATTTATATTATTACTTATAGGAAGGATAAATTTATTTTATACTATAATTGATATGGTTCCTATACACTATGATGTTTACTATTAATTAGTTTCATATTATTATTCATAAAAGTTACTTTACTGTTCATAAGGTATGTTACTATTCATAAAAAATCTAGTTTTCTTATTAGACTCTAAACATCTTACTGATCGCAACCGATTATGCCAAATTTCATAAATTCAAATCACAGTAGGATGCTTCAAAATGGATCCTTGGGGTTGATTACATTAAACAAAAAAAGTTTTTCATCTTGGGATGGATGACCCATAAGCTGCTTCACATCACAATGTTTTCCCCCTTCATCGACTTCCTCTCCACCATCTCATGTCAGACTTGGATACTCTTCAGAGATTATGCTCAGTGCATTCACGATGTGTTGGATCATCTAGTGGAGGAATCTTGCGGGATTGAAATTCATGGAGAACCTCACCATTGGATATAATTCCCCTCATTATTAAAGTTGAAATAGTTAGGGATTCTCATGGAATCATAATGTTGGTCCATGGTGCATGTTCCCAGATGTTGCGGTTTGAGGGTTACTATTGTGATTCGTGTTGTTTGTGGGTATGTTGGGTAGATCTAGTCCCTGACTACGATTCTGAAGAAGGTGATTTGATATGCGTTACTGGAGTGTGGAGGTTTCCACTTCTTGGGAGATTTGTTTTTTTTTTTGTTTCTATGCTTTTGACTGTGAGTTTTTCTTGGTTTGGTTGTGTGATGTATTTAGTGGTGCATGATGTCATATCAACTTTTGTTTCAGTGACCAGTGATGGATTCATGGAGAATCAGATCCTGGTTCAGGATGATGTGTGGTGAACTATTATGTGTTCACAGTGAAAGAGAACTTTCATGGTAGCGGGGGAATTGCTATGGTGGGTTTTTAGCATATTTGATATATTTGTGAAATTTTGGCATGGATTTATGTTGGTTGAATTTGTTAATCTGTTGAATGGTCTTTGGGATGTTTTGTTTGTTTTGTAGTGCTATGGTCTATGGTATAGGGGTCAATATATTCATTTCTCATCACGCAACAAATAACCAAGAGGTTTAGAGGAGGGAGATCTCAAAAATCATGGATCACTAAAATTACAAGTTTGAGAGGTTATAGTGTTTCCCATCAGTAGTGTGCATGTGTATTCATGCACGAGACAGCTTTCTGAGAAGCGATGTGAAGGTTGAAGCTAGTCATAGTGATTTTGATTCTTGGGAGGGGATATCCTTTATAAATTTGAATCAAACTTTTATTGGTATTTGGATATTCGACTGGGGGTATTGAATGTATTTTTATATCATTGATGTTGTTTTGGTTCCCCCTTTCCACTTAAAAAGGGGTGTATCATAATAAAAAAATAATTTTCAATGAAATCACAGAAGTTGAAAAATTGGGTTTAAAGGATAGATAGAAGTTTTTAGTTCATTTTTTGCATGAAATGGCATTATCTTTACTAGTTTGATTTAATGGGATTATACTATATAAAATTACTAAAATAATGGAGAAACTGCATTGATAAATGTTTTGGTCATTACATTATTTCTCCCTTTTGAAACTTCTCCTTCAGATTATTTTACATTAACATTTGAGGGTACTTCTCCATCATCACATCATCCAGTTCAAATGTTTCTTCATCATTCTTATTGTTCATCCAAAACACCATGACAGGTTGAGTTTTCTTATTTCGTATAACCTTTTCTCTTTAGACCAAAATCATTAATGGTTGCTCCTCTTAAGAGATATCATCATCCAACTACACCATGTCTAAGTTCAGTACAAGTAAGGCATTTGGTATATACTTCCTTAGGAGTGATACATGAAACACATCATGAACATGATCCATATTCGTTGAAATTTCAAGTTGACATGCCATGAACCTAATGCATCCAAGGATCTCAATGGGGAAAATGTACATTAGGAATAGATTAAAAACCACATGACACTCTTCCATGGTGATTTTCTAAGGAAGAATATATTTCCAATTTCAAAATCCACGTCCCTTTGAAGGTTTTCACCATATATATTTTGCAAACACTATGAATCTTAGTTAAGATTCTTGGTGACATGAACCTTCTCTTTCATATATCTCACATGATTAGGTCCAAGTATCATTCCTTCTCCATATTCATCCCAATAGGTTGATGTTCTATATCTCTTTCCATTTATATCTTCACCTGAATCTTTATGAATACTCGAGTGCAATAGATTGTTTTATGATAGATCAACTAATTGGTGATACTGTTCAAGTCTACCTGTCAATTTGTAAAGTAAATCTATTATAATATCATTGAGAATTTAAGGATTCCGTTTAGATTGGCCACCAATTTCAGGATGATATGTCATGCTTAAATTTAATTTATATCTCAATGTAGGTTAAAAATGCTTCATGAATTTAGATTTCAATGATTGATCTTGATTAGAGACAATCGAGAGTGGAACCCCATGAGTTCTACCACTTATATAACATATATAGTTTAATGTCTTTAAAGAGAGAGTTCTTCATGAATAGAAATAATGTTGGATGTCTTGGTTAGTTAGTCCACCCCAACCCATATCGCAATATTTCCTTTGGATTTCATCAGGAGAACTGGTAAATAGACTATAGTGACATTCTCCCATTTCATCTTGCATATAGGTCAGGATTTAACCATCCCTTTGGACATTTTTTCTCTACTTTAACAAAATTATATATCATGAATGTTCACATATACTAAAAAATCCCATTAATCAAGTTTTCCCACCGTAAGTGTTCTCAGAGAACACAGAACATCATGGTGCTACCCGGATGGATAGGGAAGGTTGAGATATGTGAATTATCAAATATATCATTCTTCATCCTTGGGAATGAAGGAACAAAAATCCACATTCCAAAGTTAATGACACCATCATCGTCGATATAGAAATCTTGCATCTTCACTAACATTACTACAATAACCTTATTTTGCAACTATGTATCTTCCCTTAATGTATCCTTAATCTTCTCTAGGATATAGGGTGAACGAATCCAGATCTTCCTTTTCAGCTTTTCAGGTATTTCGTTATTTTCTGTTTTTTTGGAGAAAATTGGTAGTTTCTATAAATTCTTGGAGTACACGATGTGTAATTATAAGTACACAGCATGTACATGGTTTATTCAGGTGACCGTTTACTGGTCGGGTAATGGCCGGGTACATGGACATGTGTGGTGACCTGATGATTGCCTAATCTGAAGTCCAGAAAAGAAAAGTACACACCATGTACTTTTAAAGAACATGATGTGGACTTAATTTTTTTCATTAAATGGTACGGGGTCATGTCTAATAGACATAACACACTTGCTCTTGACCTATCTCGTCTAGGAGCATCCTTACAGCCATAGATCTTCTCTGATCCCCCGAGTCACCGTCTATTCTCCGCATCGACCGCTGTTGATTGGTTTAGAATCATCACGGTGAGTCATTCTTTATTCTAAAACTTCATCTTCTGATTTCTCATATTTCATGAGATACCCTATGTCGAACTTTTTTATCATATTTATAGATTTATGGAATTCTAGGGAGATCCAAGTCCAGATGTTCACGTATATCGATCTCCCGATGTTGAGGTATGTGGTTTGTGTCTTTACATTTTTATTAATTCAATTGTATGTTCAAAATTTCCCAATACACTTGTTCAAGGTATTGTGTGTTTATGTTTTTAGCCCTTTTATTTTCCTACTATGCTTGGTTTGAATGGATAAAGGATTAATGTTTGAGAATAGGGTTATCTTTTCCATTTTATGGATGTTTTACCCATGTTTTCTTGTTTTTGACCATTTATTTTAGCCTTGTCTATTAGGATAATACGTTCTTTCCCTAACTATTATTGTTAAGATAGAGTGATTATTATCAAACAAGCTATGATATGTTGTAGAATATAGTTACATGTACTTCTTCTTGTTTATGTTAGCTACCATGTATCATTTGTATATGATTGACTTCCACAGGGCAGTGGGAACTTGGTGTAGTAGACCAAAGGGGGAATAGACGCTGATGGCATCTCCAAAGTGTTTGTTTTAATATTACATTTTGATACCATAGGGGTGATGGAAATTGATCTCTCTCATGGTGTCTTTAGTTTCCTCGATATGTGTGACATGGGTAATTGGATGTTTGAGTGCTTCCTCACCTTGACTATTAGTTACTAATATGAGACCATATAAGAAATTGACGTTTAGTGATTCCTTAGAGAATCGTTGGAATAGTTGAACCAGAGTGGTTAGGCTATGAGTACATCTAATAGGGTTTCATGGGATTGTTTCATTGTACCAAAGGGCATATGTCGTGAGTACTTCCCAGAGGGTTTCCTACTATTGATTAGCTACAAACATGACATATGAAAATGAATGCAATTGAATTTGATGGATTGTTACTATGTATACGTCCTTGTTTACTGCATCATTTATTTTATTCTCTTCTATATATATTCACTAACTGTTTGGAACAGTTATTTGGGTGGTTGCCTAATGGGATTCATCTCACGCCCTCTTTGGGTCAAGATTTTTGGCCCAAACTGATTATGTTGTTGTAGGTTTAGAAAAGGGAAAACCCCCATCTACTTCTCATACTTTATTTCTGAGGATATGGTGATCATGGGAACAAGTTGAGGCTTAAGTGGTTGTGAAGGTGTTTACTTTCTATATTTTGTACATGGGTTTTGTACTATATTCCAGCGTTGCTATTTGTTTGGCTACTTTCCTGGACATATATATCTTGAATCATTAATATATGTGTGCTCTATTTGTTATTACTTCCATTCATCCACTGTTTACTATTGTTTGGTATTATTATTTATTTCATGTTGTTATTTGTTTATTTCCACTAATTTACCATGCCAATGAGGTAATATTTTCCCCACGATCACACCCAAGGCCCTCACTGCTAGTCAGTATCCTATGGCATTTTGGAAAATGCACTTGAGACCATGTGACCAACGTGGTATAGGGTGCCTCTTGGTGGCTTCTTAAATCGGGATGTTACAAAGTGGTATCAGAGAGATTCGTTTCTTATTAATTTTCTGTTTGGAGCCTATATCCAAGGATAGGAAGGAAAAGGTACTTGGTAATAATCTATTCTTGGGAGTAGCTAACCCATGTACACGAAAAAGCCAATTTACCTTGTTATTAGACTTTTTCTAGTTTTTCAATTTTCCAATTGATTTGATTTCACCACTAGGAGATTCACATATATTGTCTGATTATTGATGTTGTTATTAATGTTTTATTTTTGTTTCAACCTGATGAGATGAGGGTATACGATTTCTTGCATCATATAGGCACTTCATAGATGTCACATGTCATACATTCATATTATACCATTTTTGATGCATTAGGGATTTCATTTTGTTTTAATAGATTTTGTGCTAGATATGCATGTTGTTGTGAAAGATTTCTTAATAGGATACATGCACATAAATAGTGTATTGGATTGTGTAAGGTTTGGTTTGAATGGACTCCCAATATTGGTTCGTGAGGTGTTCTGGGCCCCCATGGATTGGAATTTAGTGGATCGTTGTACTGTTATTTCTTGAATATGACATGTATAAGATTCACTTTTTTGATTCGTGGGGAGTATGGGCCCTCAATGATTGTAATTTGGCATTTTATTGTATGATTTAGTGTTTTTCTGGGTTCCAGTGTAGTTTATGAAGCTTATTGTCTGAAAAAACCCCGAATACACGACGTGTATTGAAAAAAACACGTCATGTGTCCTTAATTTCAGGAAGGAAATATTTTTATTGAGTATATGTCGTGTATTGTATGTTCACGCCATTTAGTCTCTAATTGTGTCACTATCTGTGTGGGAAGTGACACTGGGTTGGGAAATCATAGGGGAACACACTGTGTACCGGGTGTACAATCTGTGTTGTGTAGACCATGTGTCCACCCGTGTGACTAACGACATGGATGGATAAAATGTATTTTATAAATTTCCTTTCAAGATTGAACATTCCATGTAGTGTAACCCATATCTCCAGACATATAGCAAACAACATGGGTCTGTGATATATTTCTAGTACATGTTGTGACTGGAACAAACACATTATGTTGAGTCAGCCATGTAACCGGCTATGTAACAAACAACACGAGTCAGTGAAGTTCGCCTAGTACACATCGTGTCTATCACTAACAGGCTGTATAGCCATGTTCTAGGATAATAGTGTGGCTTAGTAATGTATGGTAACTCAGGAATGGGAAAAGGATTCAAGTACATGCCATTTATTAGGACAACATGCTGTGGGTATGGGGTGTTAAATGACCTACAATGGAAAAATTGCACACCCATGTGAAAGATAAAGGGAAAAACTGTGTACGCATTATACACGAAATTTATGCATGTTTTGAAAAACATGAAAGCTTTATTTCTCTTGTTCCATTCTTACACTCCTATGTTTTAGTCCCTGTTAATCTGGGTATAAGGTGTCCTCTTGAACATGTAGTGTCATGCCACCGGGATGTTCTCTAGTGGTCATTGAGTTACAGGGTAGTGATAAGACACAAGACATGACTGATCAGTGGCTCCCAAAAAATCCTCCAGTTATGCGATTCTTGGCACCAACCATTATCCCGGAAACAGGTTTTGATGCAATGTTTCAAGAGGGCTTAATGAGTTTTATTTAGACCTTCCAGGAAGTATCACATCCTTCCCCATGACAGAGAAAATTTATGTGCATATTTTTGTTCAAATAATGAGTATTTATTAAATTTTTTCAATGATAAACCCCATGTGTTTACATGTTTTATAAAAATAATGTGTAATTTTATTTTTACAATTAAAATAAGCGTACTTGAGAAAAGTGTATAATTATTGATTTTGGACAGAATTTGACCACAAGGGTAATTTTCTCATTTATGATAAAATATAGGTCCAAACATTGTGATAAAACTTTTGTTAGAATCCTGATTTTTTGGAACCCAATTTTCTCTTCTTGGGTAGGGGTATATTCGGCCATGTAAAGGGCCTAAAAATTTATTTAAGTTGTAAATATTTTCAGGCGGACAGCCTGGACCCCACCACCATAACAGAACCCAAATGTGACCTAAACACATCCAAATAAGGTATGTCCCGCTGGTCTAGCATGAGGATAGATAGGTACTACTCTATAACAAATTTGGGGGGAGTTTTGAAGTCATTAAGGCGCCATTGAATGACATACATTTGGAGAAACCTTCCTAGATGCATCGTCCAGAAACATATGTATTGAATAAAAATTCATTATTCCATAATTTGGTGTCCAATTGCAATGGAACGTGGAAGAAGAATGGACAACACATTTATGAACAACATTAACGAAGGGTTCCAAGCGTGAATCATGCATTTAAGGTTCCAAAAACATGAAAACTTTCAGGGGATAGAAATATGTCTATAAAAAGAGGCGCTCCCCTCCTTCCAATCCATCATCTCGACACCCAAAGACAAGGAGGGATACCACCGAGGCACGAGCAACTACTACTCCTCTCTTCCACCCTCATTTCTACTTTTTTTATTTAATTTTCATTTAGGTTTTCTTTTATTTTTAATTTCAATTGTAATTCAAATTTCAGTTTTATTAATCCATGCATTCCTCTTTGGCCATCCATCCTAAAAAAAATTTCTTAATTTTTATATTTTAATATTATATATTATTATCATTATTATTAGAAATAATATTAATAATATTATTATTAATAACATAAATTTTATTTTAATAATCATTATTAAAATTTTCAAATTCTTATTTTAAAGATATTTTATTTTCTCCCTCTCTGTTTTCAGTAACTATTGTCTTAATTATAATATTTATAATATTAATTAATAATATTATTATTATAATTTTAACAACCATTATAAATTATTTATTCTACTTTCTCTCCCTCATCTCTCTCTCTCTCTATTCCCATCCATCTAACATTGTGATCTTATACTCTCAGAAATGAGAGGCTTACCCCAAGTCTTGGCTTGGGGGGAGGTCAAGGAGTTCGTTAATTTTCATTAATGTTTATTTTATATTTTTGGTAAATATCAGTAGCATTCATTGATGAGGTGAATTTCCCCGATTGGGTGATGGTCCCGAAGTAAAATAAACTCAAACTATTTATATTCTAGAAATGAATTGTGATTAAAACATGATATTTCATGTATGGATTATCAAACTAAAATCAAACACATAAAAAAATAATGATTGAATCCAAGACTAAACCCCAAAACCATGTTCTTTCTACATCAACTCATTTTTTTGTATTGCATTATTGTTTAGATTTTTCCTATAAAAACACGGAAAATATTGACTTTGGTTTCATTTAAATACAAAACAACAAAACGAGATAGATTAAGTGATTTAGAATAAAGTATGTGAACCACATTGAGAAGGCTCCTCAAGATAGATGACCCTAGTCAGCCACTATACTGCACTATGAAAATTTAATTATTTTTTCCATGCCCTGTGATAGGCATGCGTCAAAATTGGCACTGTTTCCGGGGATCCAATCAGTTATTCCTTTACTTTTTCTATTTTCATATCTTTGATATATTTTATTTATTTTTATAAAAAAAATTTAAAAAATAATTCATGGTGAATTGAAATTCATATTATTATACATGGATAAATTACTCACAGGTGGATCAACAACAACAAGAAGAAGAAGATTTTAGAAGGAATTATGTACACGAACATTGATAAAGCATTGAAAAAATAATGATAAAAGCTAAAAGATCATTTGACTATGTTCATGCATTAATGGAGCAACCCAACCATGAGTAGGATCAAGAACCTGAGGTGGAAAACGGGTGATGACTTTCCTATTGAGCCACAAGTAGGATATCAATAAAGAATGGATAAATTCAAAATTACTTGTGAATAATTTCCTAATCTACCCATACAATACAAATAAGAAGATCCAGCACCACTGAAGTAAGAAACCACCCATGTGGTGGAATTTGAAGTCAATACGGAGGAGCCCGACTACCAGCCTCCATTTTCTAACAGTCTACTCTAAGAGGCCCTCACACAGAGGCAGAGATTGAAGCTAAACAGACTCTGGGAATTGAACCATTATTTGACTCTATCTCTTCTAATTTCATTTAATTTTATGTATACATCACTATTTGTTGTTTTTATTTTATAGAATCATACAATATAAGATATTCCTTGTAGGTGATGAAGAACCAAGATGTTCACTAGGTGAGGAACATATAGAGCTCCCTAGAAAAGTTGAATATTTACTCAAGGAAATTCATGAGGAGATGCCAGTGGATTTTCCTAAGGAAACCATGCCAAAAGCTGCTTACATTTATGGGGAATAATTTGATCTTGATACTTAATGTTTTAATTTTATTCAAATAAAATTACACTCTGACTTTCCAATTGACTATTCGTTTGATGCATCTTACCTTGATGAATCACTAGGTTGAGAATAAGTGGTTGCACAAGTTGAAACCTAGAAAAATGTTGATTGTCCATACTTCATCCTACCCCCACCATGCAAGTTATACATCATTGTTAAGGGGTAGGATCTGGTGTAATCTACCCATGGATCATTTTTCACCCATAAGGATGAAGCACAAGATGGGAAAATACACATGTGGTGGTCCAAATCAATGAAGCTTCATCCTCTATTAGATTTTGGATAACAGCTGGTACTGCCCTCTGGATGCATTACAATTTCAGGGCCCACATAGGGGGTCGTGCCAATATTTATCTTTATATTATTTCTAGTAATTTAGATTTCAAATTTATTTCTTAGGAAGTAGTATAGCATGTATCCCCCTCCCTCCTAAATTTTTTAGCCTTAATGACATAATCCTTTAGATTAATTGAGTTTTTTTCTTTTATAGGTTCATAATGGTAGAAGGCAGCCTAAAAAATTTAGGGGGAAGGACCAGGTTTCATGGGAAAAAATGGAGTTCAATTTTAGAGTTATATCTTTTAAACTCTGCACATATTATTCCACAACATTTTTTGAGAATTTAAGATATAATTACATGCCCACACTTGAATTAATGTTTTACTCAACATTTCATGGAGATATGAGTATCTTAGGAACCCAGTGATGTCATGTTTTAGATTTTAGTGTTTATATGATTAAATGATAGAAATACATAATTGAATTTTTTAGTATGAATCATATATATTGAAATGATGACTCAATATTTGAAGGAATTAATTAATATATGTAAATAAAACTTCCCTACCATATTTCATGTTTTGAATTTATGAAATTTATCTTAATTGATTTATTATTATTTGTCATTCCATGAGTGATTGTCCAATGTTATCATTCTAATTCCTGAGCGGATTTCTAGACCAAGTACTTCTAATTTATTCTTGAGCATATTTCTTGAGTGTTCTTGGGACATGTAACTGACCAGATCTTGTATTGAAACTTGTCAATGTTATGACTATGAAAAAAAAAATTTAATATGATTGAGGCATCATTTTAAAATCCACTTATCCCTAAAAGACCACCTTTACATTAATAATTCTTTTAGCCCATGGAGTCCATTAATTACCTTTATAGGGATGAGCCATGTTTCAATCCATTTTTCTCCATTCCTCCCCTACTCTTGTTATTTTCATGATATTTTAATGTTGATGTTTTGGGGTAAAGGGAATCATCGAGGAAGGGGTGATACACACTTTAAGGAATATGTGTGGGGGTGTTATTGTGGTAATTGTAAATTTTTGTGTAATAATTCATTATACACTAATGTTTTCCACTCTTTAATTGATAAAAATGACAACAATGACAAAAAAATCTCAACAAAGACAAATAGATTGTGATTTGGGAGAACCAAAAATCACCCTTTTTCAAGCCAATGATCTTCTAATCATATGCGGTAGGGTTATGGATGTACGGTTTGATATAATCTTAACTATCAAAAAACGAAAAAATGTACAAAATACAAAAATATTCCAGAGGGTGGAAAAATCATTCATTATGCATAATTTGATCATGATTTGTCTTTGAGTTTTGTGAAGTGGGTGTTTCTATATTGAAGGGGATAATTTAAATACACTTTTACTTTTGATATTATTCATTGAATTTAAAACATTAGCCTCCTCCTTGAACATTAATTTTTAAATCATCAAATCCTACCAACTATAAGCCTCAGATTCAATATAACCCTAATTTCATGTCCTCATGATTTTACGTTTCCTTGGTCATTAAAATGTTTATAATGTAGTTCATTTAAAAGCATATGGATAAGAATCATGTTCTCGTGATATCATCATAATATAAAAGTCTTTTATCATGAATGATGAGGGAAAATAATCAAAAGTGAGGTAAATCATAACATGGCATGTTTAATAATAATTAATCCATGATCTTGATTGAATGAAAGGAGAAGTTCTATCCATTTTCAATGGGGGAATGTAAAATGTGTGAATTATTTGTTTCTTTAAAAATGTGAAATTAATTTGTTATTTTATGTGTATTTTTGAATGTTTTATTTTACATAGAATATTGTTTGATTTTATTAAATTGTAATTTGAATATTGGTAACATTGGTGTCCTTTAATTTCCTTGTTGAGATTTTATGCTTGAGGAAAACCATGGTTTAAGCATTGGGGTATTTGACAGAGCATATTTATGTGCATATTTTTGATCAAATAATGAGTATTCCTTAAATTTTTCAATGATAAACCCCATGTATTTACACCGATTATTATAATAATGGGTAATTTTAATTTTATAATGAAAATTAGTATAATTGAGAAAAGGGTATAATTCTTGATTTTGGACAAATTTTGACCACAAGGGTATTTTTGCATTTTCTCATAAATTATATGTCCAAACTGTGTGGTTATAATTTTGTTAGAATACAGATTTTATGTAATCCAATGTTTTCGTCAGGACTAGGAGCTGATTCGGCCATCTAAACGGCCTAAAAATTCATTGAAGTTGTGAATATGTTCGGGCAGATAGTGTAGACCCCACCACTATAACGGAACCCAAATGAGGCATGAACAAATCCAAATGATATTTTCCTACTTGGGCTAGATTAAGGATAGATAGGGCCATCTCTACAACAAATTTTGGGTAGTTTTGAAGTCATTTATGCGGCCATTGAATGACATACCTATGGAGGCAGCTTCATGGATACTTCATCCAGAAACATAAGTCTTCAATGAAAAATTCATAACTCATTCATCTGGGGTGAAAATGTGGTAAAATATGGGAGGTGAACCACCAAAACATTTATGAGAAATAATTAAGAAGGCTCCATGCGTTAATCGGAAATTTATGGGTCGAACAACGTGCAATCTTTTTGGGGACAGAAATCGGCCAATATAAGGAGGACCTCCCCTCATTCCAATCCATCAGCTCAACACCGAAAGTGAAGGAGGGACCCCACTAGGTCACGGGCCACTACTACTCCCATATTCCCCCCTCATATATTATTATTTTTTATTTTATTTTCATTTTAGTTTTATTTAAGTTTTAATTTCATTTGTAATTGAAATTTTAATTTTATTATTCCATGCATTCATGTTTCTCCATCCATCCCACAAATCATTTTCTTTATTTTATTATTTTAATAGTAATTATTCTTATTTTCATTAATATTAATATTAATATTAATACTAATAATATTATTAATATTAATATTATTTTAATTTTAATTATTATATTTATTAAATTCCTATTTTAAAGCTATTTTATTTTCTCCCTATCTATTTCAAAAACAATTGTCATAATTATAATAATAATAATATGAATTAATAATAATATTATTAAATTTTAACAACCATTAAAAATTATTTATTCTCTATTCTCCCTCTCTTATATCTCTCTCTCTCTTCCCATCCATCCACCATTTTGATCATCTACACTCAGAAATGAGAGGCTAACCCCAAGACATGTCTCGAGGGGAGGTCAAGGTGTTCATAAACATTCTTTAAAGTTCATTTTATGCTTGTGGTAGATTTTAGTAGCATTCATTGGTGAGGCAAATATCCCCGATTGGGTGACGATCCCCAATGAAATGAAACTCGAAGTATTTCTATTCTGGAATAGAATAGTGAATCAAGCATGATATTTGATGTTTGGATTATCAACCTATAATAAAACACATAAAGTAAAATAATGATTGAATCCAAGACTAAACCCCAAAGCAATGTTCTTTCTTCTTCAACTCATTTTGTTTGCGTTGAATCATAGTTTAGATTTCTCATATCAAAAACACAAAAAATATTTTTATCACTTTCATTTTAATAAAAAACAACAAAAAGAGATAGATTATGTGATATAGAATAATGTATGTTAACCACATTGAAAAGAATTTTTAAGAGAGATGACCCTTGTAAACCTCTATGCTACACTAGGAATGTTTAATTATTTTTGTCCATGCCCTGTGACAGGTGTGTGTCACCCCATCAATGGAAAATTTAACAGGGGTTTTCCAGTAGCTGTAACATCCCAGGTAAATAAAGAATAATACATTTTCATAATTATTATTATCTAAAAATTAAATATTAATTTTACATTAAATGGGATCTATGTTCAATAGCGTACCTGATACGCAACAAAGAGTTTCATTGAAATATTACATTGCAAAATAATATTATTTTAAATGGTAGTTAACACGTAGTCATTGTATTGTTGGGAATGAATAGAAATAACTAGAATATGATTATATATGTTTGTTAAATGTTTTTACATTTATCCAATAAATGATAAAGGCTTAAAATATGAAAAGAATTCAATTTTAGGCATATATACTCTAATTTTCACTAAAGGTCCACTTATCGCCTTTCGATGGAGAACCATCATTAAATATAGTTTTGGCCACTCTTATAAATTATTTCGGACCAAATAAAATTCTTATTTAGAATCGGTACATCATAATTTACTTCGTGTAAATTTTTGGTATTTTTCCGATAAAGTTCATTTTTTAATGAATAGTGAAAACTGTTGTATTTTAATTCAAAACCTCTTTTTAATCTAATTTATTAATATTATTCGATTATCTTTTTAATTGGTTTTAAAATAAAATTAGAATATATTTTTACCATTTATTTCAATATTGGTCTTTGGAATTAATTTCACATTGAAATTGGACTTAAATTACTGTCATTCTTTCGATATATATTGTTTCATAAAAACACGCTATTTGTCATGACAATGGGAATTAATTATTAAATTAATTAATGTAACTTATATTATTTGAATTCGGTAAAATGAAAACCATTTTTGAATTCGGAATATCATATATAGCTTAGGGTGATGTTTTTGTATTTTTGTAAAAAACATCAATTTTGATGAATAGTGAAACCACTAAGTGGTACTTAAAAAACAGATTTTTTGTCTAAATGAAATTTTACCACCCCTATGTTATGAATTTTAAAAATCCAACATGCGTGGTTATCAATAGGAAGTAAATTTTAGTTCGATGGGATTAATATAATTTTTTGGTGAATAGTATCTTTTAAGTTTTTAATCGTGATTAGAGGCAATTAGTGTAATTTAAGGTAAAAATAATGTTTTCATAATATGAAATGACCTTGACACATATAATAACCTTATTGGATGTGTCATGGACATCAAATACAGTCCATGGGTCAACTTGAGGACCCCATGGATCCACTTTGGTAGGAAAATGACATTAATAACTTTTTATTTAATGTTAAAATAAAAATGTCACAAACATGTGTTGTTTTAATAAACAATTTTTTAAATGGGGTTATAAATGTCATAATTTTGACTATAAATATTCATTATAAATATAAAGAGATTTCATACATCGTGATATTTGTTTTATAATTTTTAGACATTAATTAATTAAATTATTTATGACACCATGATGATGTAGTGATTACCTCATTATTTAACAATTTATATAAAATGAAAATATAATGTAAAATATAAGACCTAAACTTGTCAAAAACCTATTTAATTGGTGTATTTATAACTCTTATCACCTTATCCTAGAAATATATAATTTTGGGGCCATTAAAATATGAAAATAATTTTATAATAAAGTAACCTTTTATAACTTTCCAAGATTGTCCCCCCTCTCCTCTTATAAAAGGCGCCCACCTCTACCACTTTACCACACCTCTCAAGCCTTTTTCTTGGCCAAACCCAGCCAATTTTATCTCTACATATCCCTCTCTTACTCTTGGAAGCCTCACATTTGTCAGAATCCTTTACAAGGAATCCTTTGAGCTCAAATCAAAAAGAGATACCCGTTTTAAAGGTAGTGTCTTCTCCTGTGTTCTTATGTATTATTTTTCTTTTCCAACCCCCTAACCTCTTTTTATTACTTTATTTTGTAACCACATGAGTATATTCAATATTCTAGGATGTTGTTATGATAATTATTAGAGCTACACATACACACACCTTCATCTAATTGTTAAAGAGCATATTGTTTCCATGGATGGCGAATTTCTGCCTCACGAAACGGTGATTGTTAAATATTCTTCTAACACCTTCAATGGTGGCCACTAAGATGACACTATATTTATATATGATATATATTATGTTTATGTTTTCCTTAAGCTTGTGTATTTTTCATTTATGACATACATTTATGGCCTCCATTATAGGTATATGTGATATCTTCATTTTAGGAAGTGCGGACTACCGCCCCCTCAAAGTGATTTGATTTGTTAATGCCATATGTGGGACATATAAAAGATGGAGTTAATGATATTATATATTAAATTATACTTGAATTATAATATATTTTTATGTCATTATGATTCCATTCCATAAAATTTGAAATAGAAATGAAAGTAGTGTTCATGCGTACGTACGGCTTACCGTCTCCATGAACGCTGCGCTTCATTTCTTACCTCTAAATGTTATGTAATATTGTAAATTCTTGTATATACTGTATATATATGATATATATTATTTATAAATCATGAATATAGTTCTGGATATAATGTATTTTATACCACATTAACAGCATTTAATTATAAGAAGACCATTTTTGACTAAAGTACCAATGATCGACAAAACGACTGTTATTAACTTTAATAATTACATAGTGTTCATGACATGGTAATAAGTGATAAAAAAGGAATAATTAAATTGAAAAAGTTTCTCAATAAATTATAAATTAACTAAAATTTATTATTCAGGTGGTTAATGAATGAACGAGTCAAGTTAGACCTGAGGTAAGGGAGATCGTCTCAATCTCCTTTCATTGAGGTATATTTTGTTTTATACACAACATTCGTTTATAAGGTGTATAAACCCCTTTGAATTTTATGCTTATTAAAAAGGAATATTTTTTAATATGAATCATTTTACTGAATGACAAAAGGAATGTTTTTTGTCGTACAGATGCGGCGAAAATGACTTCTCCACCGCCGTGACCGTTATTTGAGTTTTGGTTTCCTATACAAGCCATAACATAACTTTTTTTTAAAATGAAATATAAATACAATGTATTAATTTTCATTTATTTTTGTATTTAGAATTGTTTTCATAATGTTTTTATTATATCAATATGTTGTATTGATATCTTGTGATTGAAATGTGGAAATGTTATGTTTCCTTTATGCATGTTTTACGTGATATGATTATGTTATGGTTATTTGGAATTGTTATGAAGACGGGTGGTTCCATGATAAACTAAATGCGGGGGATCCCGATATAGCTTTCCAATGCATTGGGTAATATGAAGGAGTTAAACATTAAGGTTTCTCCAAAGATATTTAGGGAATATACTATGATGGGTATTCCAAACATAACCATGATGGTTACTCCCTACGTAAAAATGTTATGAATGCATCAAGTTACCATTATGTCTTATGATTTCTATGATTTATTCATGATTCGATGAGGTATGATAAAATGATTATGTTTTATGAGTAAATTATGATTTCAAACATGGACTAATGTTTTCATTTCATACTTTTATATCCCTTACTGAGCTTTTTATGCTCATCCAAGGTTTTTGAAATTTTTTTCACAGGACTTAATGTGGAATAGGGTAGTGGATGGGATCAAGGAAAAGTCATGCTATCTAAAACATTGAAGTTGACATGTTTCTTTCTAAAAGTTTTTATTTTATGGAAACATATTTGAAGTGTCTACATTGTAATCTTTTGAGATGTAATAGTTATGTCCTAATTCTCTAAAACTCTAACCCTGAACAGATCCTCAATGTGAATTACTCATTTAATTCAATATTAAGTTAGGTTTAAGGCCGGGGCCTTATAGGTGGTATCATAGGTCGGTTTAGACAACTTTAGGAGTTAGAAAATTGTTAAATTGTAAATTAATTTATGGTATGATTGAAATCATATAGCATTTACATATTACCATGTTGCTTCTTCTAAAATATATCTTTGTTAAAAATGATTTTTCATAAAAGAAACATTGCATCTTTTCTGGGAAGGCATAAAGAGGATAATGACCTTCAAAATCAGCAACCAAAGATGGTTAGAATCGTAATTTAGTATTTTACTGCAGTGATGGCTCAGTTGAATCAGGTGATAAATGGTGGTTGTGTTTAATGATGATATTTTGGTTTAATACAAAAGTAAGGAGGAACATGAAATTAATTTAAGTGTTTTCATGAAAACCATAAAAATGAAACTGTATGGAAAATTCAGCAAGTGTGAGTTTGGGTTACAAATTTTTTTTTTCCGTGGTCATATTATTTCTAAATATGGAATAATTGTGGATCCTGCAAAAACAAATGTTGTTTTACGAATGGACAAGACCAACAAATTTAACCGAGATCAGTAGTTTTCTTGGTTTTGCAGGATGCTATCGAAGGTATTGTTGAAAAATTTTCACAGTTATATAGTCCAATGACTAAGCTAACTTAGAAAGGTGTAAAGTTTATCTAGACAAAAATATGTGATGATTGTTTTCTGGAGTTGAAAAGAAGATTGGTGAATGCTCTAGTTTTGGCACTTCCTTCCAGAAATGATGAGTTTGTTATATACAGTGATGCTTCGTTGAAGGGACATGGTTGCGTCCTTATGCAAAATGATCAGGTAATTGCATATGCTTCACGTAAGTTGAAAACTCATGAGTTAAATTACCCTACACATGATTTGGAATTAGCTGCTGTTTTATTTATTTAAAAATTTGGAGGCATCATTTGTATGGAGTAATGTGTGAAATATATACTGATCACAAAATTTTAAAGTATATATTCACTCAAAAAGAATTGAACATGAGACAGAGGAGATGGATAGAATTAATCAATGATTATGACTGTACAATTCATTACCATCTGAGAAAAGAAAATAAAGTGGATGATGCTTTGAGTCAAAAAAGTAATGCTTCATTAACAATGTTGCATTTGGAATGTGATCCTTTGGTAAAGGATTTGATGAACTTTGGCATAAAATTTGTTGGTATAGGATGTCCTTCTATTTTGTTTCAGGTATCAGTGAAATATTCTCTATTAGACATAATCAAACAAGCACAGAAGCAAGACAGTGAGTTTTAGAAAAAGGTAGAGCTGGTTCCGAAGGGTAATTTTCCTGAATTCAACATTGATAATGATTGCATTTTGATATTTGGGAAGAGATTGTGTGTGCCTTGTGATTCGCAGTTGAAGAGAGTGTTGTTATGTGAAGCTCATAGTTCTCTATTTTCAGTTCATCCTGGCAGTACTAAAATTTACAAATATCTGTAGGAGTATTACTAGTGGGATGGAATGAAAACAGATATTGCTGATTTTACTATGATGTGTTTTACTTGACAGCTGGTTAAAGCGGAGCAGCAGTTACCAAAAGGGATGCTTCAGCATTTACCGGTGCCAGAGTGGAAATGGGAAAATATAACCATGGACATTGTTGTGGGATTACCGAAGACATCTCGAGGTAATAATGCAATCTGGGTTATTTTTGATCGCTTGACTAAATCTGCTCATTTCCTTCCTATTCAAGATACTTTCCATCTAGATCAACTTTCTTGATTGTATCTTAAAGAGATAGTTAGGTTGCATGTAGTTCCCCTATCCATTGTATCTGATCGTGATCCCAGGTTTACTTCTAACATTTGGAAGGGACTTCAGAAGTTGTTGGGTACTGAATTAAATTTTAGTACAACTTTTCATCCTCAATCAGATGGGTAGTCAGAACGAACAATTCATACTATGGATGATATGCTATGTGCTTGTTCAATGGATTATTTGGGAAGTTAGGACCAACATCTTTCTTTGGTTGAATTTTCATATTATAACATTTTTCATTCCAGTATACAGATGGCACCATTTGAATAATTATATGGGAAGCGGTGTTTAAATACAGATTTTTGGGATGAAGTGGGTGATAGGAAGCTGATGGGACCATAATTCATAAAAGAGATCGTAGAAAAGGTTCAGTTGATTCAAAAACACATCAGAACATCTCAGATCAGGCAAAAGAGATATGCAGACAGTATGAGGAAGGATCTCGTTTTTGAGGTAAGTGATCTTGTTTTTCTCAATGTTTCACCATGGAAATATGTGATGCCATTTGGTAAGAAATGAAATCTGAGTCCAAGGATCATTGGACCATATGAAGTTCTCGAAAAATTTGGATCAGTTGCTTATCGAGTGGCTTTACCTCCGAGTTTATCTCAGGTACACAATTTTTTTCATGTTTCGATGTTGAGAAAGTATATGCCAGGTCCATCTCATGTTTTGAGACCAGAGGTAGTTCAGTTGGAAGAGAATCACCCTTATGAAGAACAACTAGTCCAGATTCTTGACCATAGGGAGAAAGTGTTCCGGAATAAGGTAATTCACAAGGTAAAGGTTTTGTGGAAAAACCATATGGTTGAAGAGGAAACCTTGGAGTCTGAAAATGCTTTGAGGGATAAATACCTCCACTTATTTTGATAAGTGAATAAAATTGCGAGGACGCAATTCCTAAAAGAGGGGAAGGATGTAACATCCAAGTTAAATAATGAATAATACATTTAAATTCTTATTAATATTTACAAATTAAATATTAATTTTACTTTAAAGGGGTTGCTATGTTCAATAGCATACCCGATACGCAACTAAGTGTTTCTTTGAAATCTTATGTTGAAAAATAACATTATTTTAAATGGTCGTTAACAAGTAGCCATTGTATTGGCGGGAATGAATAGAAATAACTAAAATATTATTTTATATGTTTGCTAAATTTTTTTACATTTATTTAATAAAGGATAAAGGCTTAAAATACGAAAAGAATTCAATTTTAGGCATATATACTCTAAATTTCACTAAAGGTCCACTTATCACCTTTTGATGGAGAATCCTCAATAAATATAGCTTTGGTTACTCTTATACATTCTCTTTGACCAAATAAAATTATTCTTTAGAATCAGGACCTCAAAATTTAATTTTTGTAAATATTTGGTATTTTTCTAATAATGTTTATTTTTTTTAATGAATAGTGAAAAATATTGTATTTTAATTCAAAACCTCTTTTTAATATAATTTATTAATATGATTATATTATCATTTTAATTGGTTATAAGGTGAAATTGGAATATATTTTTACAATTTAATCCAATAGTGGTCGTTGGAATTAATTTCAATTTGAAATTGGACTTAAACTAATGTCAATCTTTTGATATATATTGTTTCATAAAAACACGCTATTTGTCATGGCTGCGGGAATTAATTATTAAATTAATCAATGTAACTTATATGATTTTAATTTTCTAAAATAGACATCAATTTTGAATTCGGAATATCAAATATAGATTACGGTGAAGTTTTTCTATTTTTCTGAAAAACATCAATTTTTGATGAATAGTGAAGCAACTAAGTGGTACTTAAAAAACTGATTTTTCGTTTAAATGAAAATTTACCACCTCTGTGTTTTGAATTTAAAAAATCCAAAATAAATGGTTATCATTAGGATGTAAAATTTGGTTCAATGGGATTTCAATAATTTTTTGGTGAATGGTAACCTTTATGTTTTTAATCACGATTAGAGGTAATTAGTGTAATGTAAGGTAAAAATAATGTTTTAATTATATGAAATGACCATGAAACATGTCTTACACTTATTGGATGTGTCATAGAAGACCATGAAAATCCATGGGACAACTTGGGGACCCCATGGAGCCACTTTGGTAGGAAAATGACATTAATAACTTTTTATTTAATGTTAAAATAAAAATGTCACAAACATGTGTTGTTTTCCTAAAACAATTTTTTAAATGGGGTTATACAAGTCATAATTTTGACTATAAATTTTAATTTTAAAGATAAAAAAATTTCCTATATCATGATAGTTTTTATATAATTTTTATACATTATATATATTAAATTATTTATGACACCACGATGATGCAGTGATTATCTCATTATTTAATGATTTAAATAAAATGAAAATATAATGTAAAATCTAAGACATAAACTTTTCAAAAACCTATTTGATGGTTGTATTTAGAATTCCTATCACCTTATCCTCTAAATATATAATTTTGTGACCTTTAAAATCCAAAAATAATTTTATAATAAAGTAACCGTTTATAAATTTCCAAGAGTGCCCCTCCTCTCCTCTTATAAAAGGCACCCACCTCTACCACCTTACCCACACCTCTCAAGCCTTTGGCTCAGCCAAACCCTCCCCATCTTGTCTCTCCACATCCCTATATTACTCTTTGATGCATCACTTTGGGCAGAAGGATTTCCAAGGAATCCTTTGAGCTCAAATCAAAAAGAGTTACCTGTTTTAAAGGTAGTGTCTTCTCTTGTGTTCTTATGTTTTACTTTGCTTCTCCAACCCCATAAACACGTTTTATTCCTTTATTTTGTAACAACAACAGTATCATAAATATACAAGGATTTTATTATGATAAGGATTAGATCTACACTTACACACACCTTCATCTAATGGTTAAATAGCATTCTGTTTCAGTGGATGGTGCATTTCTGCCTCACGAAACGATGATGGTTCAATATTCTTCTAACACTTTAAAAGGTGGCCATTAATATGACACTATATTTATATATGATATATAATATGTGAATTTTTTCTTTAATATTCTGTATTTTTCATTTATTTCATAACTTTATGGCTTCCATTATGGGTATACACGATATCTTCATTTTAGGAAGGGTGGACTACCGCCCCCTAAAAGTAATTTGATTCGTTAATGCCATATGTGGGATTTATAAAGGATGGAGTTAATGATATTATATATGAAATTATAATGGAATTATAATATACCTTTATGTCATTATTATTCCATTCCATAAAATACGAAATATAAATGAAATTAGCGTTCAAGCGTACGTACGGCTTACCGTCTCTATGAACGGTGCATTTCATTTCTTACCTCTAAATGTTATATAATATTGTAAATGCATGTATATACTGGATATATATGATAAATATGATATCTAAATCATGGATATAGTTCTGTATATAATTGACATTTTACCCCATGAACAACATGTAATTATAAGAAGTCCATTTTTGACTCAAGTACCAATGATCGACAAAATGACTGTTATTAACATAAATAATTACATAGTGTCATGACATGGTAATAAGTGATATAAAAGGAATAATGAACATGAAAAAGGTTCTCAAGAATGTATAAATTAACTCAAGTTTATTATTCAGGAGGTTAAAGAACGATCGAGTCGGGTTGGACCCGAGGTAAGGGACATCATCTCAATCTCTTTTCATTGAGGCATCTTTTGTTTTATACACAACATTCTTTTATACGGTTTATAAACCCCTTTGACTTTTACGCTTATTCAAAAGGAATATTTTTTTATATGAAGCGTTTTACTAAATGACAAAAGGAATTTATTTTTCCGTAGGTATGCAGCGACAACAACTTCTCCGCCGCCATGACCATTATTTTAGTTTCAACTTCCTCTACAAGCCATAGCCTAATTTTTTTTAAAATGAAAAATAAATGCCATGTATTTCTTTTCTTTTATTTTTGTATTGAAAATGGTTTTGAAAATGGTTTTATTATATCAATATGTTGTATTTATATCTTGTGATTAAAATGTGGAAATGTTTTGTTTCCTTTATGTATGTTTTATGTGATATGATTATGTTATGGTTCTTGGGAATTGTTATGAAGATGGTTGGTTCCGTGATAAACTAAGGGCAGGTGAGCCAGATATAGCTCTCCAATGCATTGGGTAACGTGAAAGAGTTAAAAATTAAGGTTTCTCCTAAGAGATTTAGGGAATATAATGTGATGGGTATTCCAAATGTAACCATGAGGTTTACTCCCTACGTAAGAATGTTGTGAATGCCTCAAGTTACCTTTATGTCTTAGGATTTCGATGATTTATTCATGATTTAATGAGGTATGTTAAAATTCTTATGTTTTATGAGTATAGTATGATTTCATACATGGAATAATGTTTTCATTTTGTACTTTTATATCCCTTACTGAGCTTTTTATGCTCATCCCATGTTTTTGAAATGTTTTTCACGGGACTTAATGTGGAATAGGGTCAATGATGTGATCAAATAAAAGTCATGCTATCTAAAACATGCAACATAAAATGATTCTTTTTAAGAGTTTTATATTATGGAAACATAGTAGAAGTGTCTTCTTTGTAATCTTTTGAGATGTAATTGTTATGTCCTAATTCTCTAAAACTCTAAACCTGAAAAGATCGTCAATTTGAATTATTCATTTAATTCAATATTAAGTAAGGTTTAAGGCTGAGGCCTTATAGAAGTAGTATCCTCCCACCTTCAAATGTGAAATAGGAACATAGGTTGTCGATTCATGGTTAGAAGCCATGATTTATATCTTTGAGCATCATGATATGCATCTAGAGAGGAGGGTGAAACTTGCTACTTATATTCTTCGACACTCTGCTAAGAGATGGTGAGATGTGATCTCATAAGAGGGACGCCTGCATGTTATGGTGTGGGGTAAGTTTCAGTGTACCATCTACGATTACTTCTATCCGATGACCTTGATGACAGATCGAGCCCATGATTTCAAGAGTTTAGAATAGGGTACTATTTCAGCAATAGAGTATTCTTCTCATTTCACAGAGATGTAGCACTTCACACACATCCAAGGAGGTCATGTGTTATTCTTGGTGAGGAAGTTTGAGGATGTTCTTAGACAAGACATTCGGGATTAGGTGAACATCATCAGATTGACTTCCATAAAATCTCCAGTCAACCAGATCCTGATTATAGAGCATAACCCGAGGAATTCTAGAGTTGTGGTCCCAGGTGGTTCAGTATCCAGAGTTGGTATTTCTCCAGCTGATAGTAGGAAGCACCACATAGAGTCTACACGTAGAGATCCAAGTTGGATGGATGAACCTTCAGGGATCCATGTGGTTTGCTACCAGTGCGGGAATGTCAGACATACCAGGAAACGTTCCCCAAGAGACCTAGTGGAGTGCCGATCTTGTGTCAAGATGGGTCACCTTCAATATTTCTGGTAGTTCATTCTCACCAGTAGCTGGTGACATGGGTTCTTCAATGAATCCACATTCAGAATAAACACCACCAGTTTGTCATCAGGTTGGGAACTGGAGTTATTCCATTCATTTAGGCATTCGTGGAGTTCGTGGCCATGATATCCTGTCACCGGGATTTCAGTGAAAACAGGGTGGATATTCTCATGGTGGGATGGTAGGGTTGTAGGGCAACGTTGTAGTTCAGATATTTGGAGTGGAGTAAACCCAATAAGAGTAGAATCACATAACCTCTGTTGTTTGAGGTACAACCCGCGTTTCCTCCATTTCTACTTCTCCTCTTTTCAATACAAGGGCTTCTTATAGCTCTATAAATGTTTCTATTATGGAGAGCCTTGGGATATATATATTTAATTCTACTGATATCTTATGTTAGACAATATTCTTAGGAAAATAAAATATAATTTATGAATATTTATGGAGTTCCCTCTAGAGGTCGATGGTTGCCACTTCATACAGGACCTCTATGTCTTAAATATAACAGGATATGACATCATTCTTGGAAGGGATTGGTTAGTTCCCTTCCAGGAATTTTTGAATTGTTATCGTTGTATGGTGTGTTTCACATCACTAAATGGCAGACCATATCATCATAAGGGTGAGTGGGATGTATAGGCGAGAAGGGTGGGACCTGAGAATCATGGGATGGGAAGAGTTTCAACCCGGATTTCTAGTCAATTTCTTGATGACCCGGGGACTTCACAAAAGGACATTCCTGTAATGGTGGCTCATTTTAATTATGTCTTTCTAGATGACTTTTAATGATTCTCTTTGGAGAGAGTGGTTTATTTTTCTATCATGTTTGTTCCAGGAGAGGTATCCGTGTCCATTCCTCCTTAAATGATGGCTATACAAGATTTATAGGAGCATAAGATGCTTCTAGAGGAGTTGAAAGCTAAGGGGTTCATCCCACCCAATACTTCTAATTGGGGTTCACCTGTCATGTTTGAGAAAATGTTGATGATACCCTTAGACATTGTGTGGAATTTAAAAAGTTGAACCAGTTGATGGTAAATAACTGATATACTTTGCTGAGGATTTATGATCTCTTTTATCAGCTTCGAGAATCCTTGGTGTTCTCAGATATTGACTTGAGATTCGGTTATTATCAATTGCATGTTAGACAATCTGATATAACTCTTACAGCCTTCTGGTCTAGGTATAGTCTTTAAGAGTATGTGGTTATTCCATTCGGTCTTAAGAACGCACCTGTAGTCATCATGGAATTGATGAACAAATTATTCCATCCTTACAAGGATTCATTCAGAGTAGTCTTCATAAATGATATCTTGGTGTGATCTCAAAATCAACACAACCATTCCACCTATCTTGAGACCATTTTGAGTACACTGAGATTGCATCATTTATAATCTAATCTCTCAAAATAACACTTTTGTATGGACCAGATTCACTTCAGCGGTCATGTTATCTCAAATAGAGGAGTATCAATTGACCCCGAGTAAGTGGGACCAGTAGATTACTGGGAGTAGCCGAAGAAAATATTTGATGGACATAGTTTTCTAGGTCTAGATGCATACTATAGATGTTTTATGCATTACTTTTCATGATAAGCAGCACAACTGACAGGTCTTATTATAAAGGGAGAGAAGTACTTGTGGTCTTATTATTATGATTCATCCTTTCAAGTGCAGAAAGGGAGGATGACTTCATCACCCATACAAGTATCACTAGATCCAGGATGGATATAAAATTTTTACTTTGATGCATCATGTATTAGGCTTCAAGCTATGCTTATGCAGGTGTAAGGGGTTGTTGCGTACGAGTCTTGATAGTTGAGGCCACGTGAGGGGAATTACCTGACCCATGATCTCGAGCTATATGCTGTCGTTCATTCTTTATGTTGTTTGATACATTATCTTCAGGGAGTGTATTTTGTTGTTTTCATCGACCAAAAAATTATCATGTATAACTTCACTCAGCATGACCTGAATTTGAGACAACGAAGTTGGGTTGAGTACCTTCAGTCATTTGACATGATTCTTCCTTCATGACTGGGAAGGAAAACACAGGGGCTGATGTGTTGAGTAGAAGAACTCATATGCATGAAATTTAGGAGGACAACAGTGAGTGGCAGCTTGTGGCTTTGTTCAATGAGATGGATTTGGAGGTGCACAACACACATGGGAAGACGTTTATTAATTCTATGGTTTATACCTCTACACTTCTTGATAGAGTTCAAATGAGTTAAGTATTATATTAATAAGGCCTAGTCATAAAGTAGAGTGTGTCAGAAGAGGACCCCATTCCATGATGGACAGTAAGCGAGGATGAGATATTCTTTTTTCATGAGGATGTGTGGGTGTCAATAGACATACCCGAAAAGCTGATTGAGGAATTTCATTCATCAGATTGGGTAGTTGATCCTAGTGTCACCAAGATGTATCAAGATCAGCATTTTCAGTATTAGTGTCTGGGTATGATGGGAGATATTGAAGGATTTTTCATGAAGTGTTTCACCTGTCAGTAAGTGAATCTTGAGCATCAATGACCAGTGGGGAAATTGAATTAGTTACCCATTCATGAATGGAAGTGTAATTATGTTATGACGAGGTCTCCTCAAGGGAATGATGCAGTTTGTGTTGTTGTTGATAGACTCACAAAGGATGAACAAATCTTACCGATCAAGGAGACCATCAATGTTGATGTGCTCAGAAGGATGTACATCAGGAATATTATACACCTACATGGGGATCTACAATCCATTGTTTCAGACAGGGGCTCACATTTTACTTTTCGGGTCATGTAGGGACTTTATAGGGCTTTGGGTACACATGTACATCTGATTATAGCATACCATTCCCAAACAGATGGCTAATCTGAGCAAACGATATAGGTGCTTGAGGACATGATTCGACCATGCATCCTGGATTTAGGAGGTTCATGGGTGAAACACATAACTCTTGTGATGTTTTCCTACAATAATAGTTTTCAAGAAACTATTTAGATAGAACCTTATGAGTCTTTTTATGGCAGGCCATTCTGATCACCCTTATGCTGGCTGGAGGTAGGAGAGGAAGAATTGCTGGGACCTCATCTTGTCTAGGAGACTACAGAGTTTATAGATTAGATTCAGTAGAGAATGGCTACTGCATAGTCACGTCAATAGTTTTTTTCTGATTGAAGGACACAACCTATGTAGTTCAAGGTTGATGATCAGGTTTTCCTACATGTCACACAATGGTTGGGACAAAGGAGGAATGGGAGAAAGGGTAAGCTTTCACTAGGTTATGTCGAGCCATTTGAGGTGTTGGAGAGAGTTGGTCTAATTGTCTATCGATGGAAGTTACCTCTATGGTACCATGCTATGAATGATGTTATCCACATTTCTTGGCCTTGACGTTACATCTGAGACACATCTCATGTATTCAATCCCGAAGAGGTTGATTTAGAGGTGGACGCATCTTTTGAGTAGAGTCCTATCTGGATTGTTGATCGAAGTGTGAGGGTTCTCCCTGGTTGGCCTATTCCACGATTACGAGGGCTATCACTGCATGGGTGAGTGAAGAATGAGACCTAGGAGAGGGAGACTGATGACCAATCATAGTGCTTAGATCTGTTTGAGGATTCGTATTCTACTCCACCTTACTAGATAAATTCGGGGAGAAATTTCTTTAAGGGGGGGAGTTTGTATGAACCATAATCATCTTTTCCAGGTATGTCATTCTTTCTTGGTTGTTTTTGAGAAAAATAGATGTTTTTTGAAATTTTAGGAGTACACATTGTGTACTTATAAGTACGCGTCGTGTACTCGTTTGCCTCAGGTGATTGTGTACTAGCCAGGTAATGGTCGAGTACATGGCTGTGTGTGGGGACCTGGAGACTGCCAAATGTAGATACTGGAAAAGAAAAGTACACACAGTGTACGTTTAAAACACACATCGTGTACTTTTAATGAACATTCTATGTACTCTTTTTCCAATAAACAGACTAGGGTCGCGTCTATGGGAAGAACACACTTCCACTCGACCTATCTCTTCTAGGAGCTTCCATACGGTTGAAGATCTTTTTCAAGCCCCTGATTCTCCGTCTATTCTCTGAATCAACCGTCGTTGATTGCGTTGGAATCTATATGGTGAGTTCTTCCATATTAATGAACTTCATCTCCAGATTTCTCTTCTTTGACAAGAATCATCCTCCCAATGCTGAGTTACATGGTTTTTTCCTTTCCATAGTTAGTCACTGAGTTATATATAAAAAAGTATCCAATAACCCTATTCGGGTTATTGCGTGTTTATGGTTTTAGCCCTTTTTTGCCTATTATGCATTGTTTTGATGAACATATGTTAATTGTTTCAGAATAGGGTTATATTTTCCATGATATGGATTTTTCCCCATGTTTTCTTCTTTTTTACAGTTTGTTCAAGCCTTGTTTGTTAGGCTGATGCATGACTTCCATTCCCAGTATTGTTAGGATGGAGTTATTATTATCTTACATCCTGTTATATGTTGTATATTTTTTTAGCCAAGTAGTTCATGAGGGTTACATTGGATTCCTTGAATCGTTTGTGCACAATTGACTTACACATGGTTGGGGGAACCAAATGTAGTAGACCGTAGGGGGAATGGACACTGAGGGGTTCCCCATAATGTCTTTTTTTATTCTCTTATGGTCCCATAGGGGGGATGGAATTTGTGCTCCCTTGATGTGTTTTTAGATTCCTCGATATGGGCCAAAGGGGGAATTATGTGTTCTGTACATTCCCAGAGTGCCTATTTGTTAATCATATGAGACAACAGGGGGAATTGATGGTGAGAGCTAACTCAGAGATTCTTTGTTAAATCCAAACTAGAGGTGTTAGAATATGATTATTACCCAGAGGGTTTTTTGTATTAGTTTGGTTGAACTAGAGAGGCTAGGGAGTGATTACATCCCTAATGGTCACCTACTTTTGATTAGCTGCACACATGATATGTGAAAATGAATGAAATTGAATTTGTAGGATTGTTACTATGTGTACTTCCTTGTTTAGTGCTTCATTTAGTTTATTGCCTACCATATATATTCACTAACTATTAGGCATAGATCATTGGGTGGTTGCCTACTGGGATTCATCTCACACCCTATTTGGGTCATGAATTTGGGATGAAATAGATTATATTGTTTCAGGTCAAGATATGGGAAAGTGCCCTACTACTTTAGGTACTTGATTGTTGATGATTTGGGGAGCAGGGGACCAAGATGAGGTTTTCGATGTTCTGAGGCCGTTTAATTTCATTTCTTTTATACATGTATTTAGTACAAGTTGGAGCCAAATATTGGGTAGAACAAGAACACAAGAAATTCCTTAGGGGCTGCCTCACAATGATGGCCCACAGAGCCCCGCACACCGCAACTAGTGCAATGCTCCCCCTTTGTGCACTTGTTATGGAGAAATGGGGCAGGACACTCTGCGAACTCATTTGATGTTTGTGAAGACACCATGGAGTAAGGAGATTGAAAACTCATAAAAACTATTTGAAATTTGTGAATCCACCACAGAGCAAGGAGGCAGGGCAGTTTGTGAAACCGTTGGATGTTTGCGAAGCCGCCACATGGTAATGAGGTGGGACGCTCTGTGAACCCATTTCACATTTTCAAAGCCGCCACAATTCAAAAAGGTGAGAGGCTTTAGAATTACGAAAAATTCCACGGGTCCTCCCAACTAGAAATCACTGCTTTGTGGAACCCCATTCCTTTAAATAACGGGCTCCCCTCGATCCCAATGGATAGATCCTACAACCTTTCACCTTCTTATCTCTCAAATTTAGAATTAATTTCTACTCTAAGAACTGTGATCTCTTCAAGGAACATTAGCATCGCGAAGTGCCTATCCCATGTCTTGAATTCAGCCCCTCTTTAAATACGGATGCCCTTTACGTATCCAACAGGTCTCTGGGAAGGAAGGGGATCCCCAAGGGGACTCAAGTTTTCACTGAGAACATATGCTTCACAAAATACCTTCCATCCACATGTGACCTACATTCAAAGGTAGGGTCACTGTGCTTTGCAAAGAACATTTCTTCCAAATGCTACGCTTTGAAGGGCACCCTTGCATCACAAAGTATTAATCTGTGAATGAATTTCCACTTTATGAATCACCATCTATATTCACTTATTCCCTATTCCTAGGAAAGGAAACCTCACTCTGTGAAGAATACCACATCATGAAGCCCCTCCACTACATGTGGAACAGGAGTTTTAGGGGGACTCTACTTATGAACCCCTTTTCTACACAATTCCATTACATGTGCTTCCCTCCATGTTTGTACAAAATGATTTCTATTTTCATTGGGTGGTACTTCCCATTGTGTTTCTTCGCATCATGCTTCTTCGCATAGGCACGATAATGACTATTTCTTCTTCGAATGGACACACTAACGTGGACCCCTCAATGGATCACTCCATAACACCACATCACCACAAAATTTCTGAGGCCTTACCATCCTCATGGTCTGGTGGGTATTTGTTATGTATGTCCTAGGGGTGTGGATTAAACCCACTTCATTTGAGCTACAAGTATTTAAACTATTATGCCCCTTCATCCTCATCACATGATGTTAAACTATGGGCTCACCCGATTCATTATATGTCGGTTTCTGAGTCTGAGGCTCTCAATATGCCCACTAGTCTCCACGAGTGTGAGATCACTCCTCAAATTGAATGAGATATTTTTAATTGGAGTGACATCTCTCCATGTGGAATTAGAAAACACCTTGGTGTAATCACATATCCTTTCTTGGTGGAGTCCTCATCTTTGTACCTTCTATATTCTTCCTAGAAAAATACTAGAGAAGGGTTGATGTGTACCTGAGCCCTCCTCTCTTCCATCTCAAATAACTCTCCCTCTGGGTATTTTCGTCACCAGTCCTCCACCCTTAAGTATATACCAATATCCATATCCATGGGATACTAACCAAATGTAAGACCAAGTTTCCCCTTTGGGACACTAACCACACGTATGCCTATGTTTACATTTTGGGCCGCTAACCATGGGTAAGCGCCTATTTCCTCTTTGGTCCACTAAACATGCATAAGCACATGTTTCAATTTTTGGACAATAACCATGTGTCATCCCCAATCCACTTCCCATATATTCCTTTTTTTTGATGTGATCATTAGGTCTTTGTAACTTCTTGTTTCCCACCCAAAGCATGACTCACGTGGGATTCAAGTAAGCATCGATCATGAAATCTTGCCCGGGAATCCTAGAGTGTAAGGCCCAAACACCATCCCAAAAAATGTGGAATTTTATCCTTTCCATTGTATGGTACATAGGAAGCCTCTCTATGGTTCAATCCCAACAACTATTGTTCTCAACCCCCTTCACGTCGGTTCACCACCACCTCTTGAAATATAATGAAATTCATTCTTGTCTAGGAAAGGTACATAGGAAGCCTCTTAGAGGCTCAAGCCCACCACCCATTGGTCCTGACCACCTTCATTTTGGTACACCAGCCCACTTAGAAATATGTTGAATTTTATCCTTTCCAAGTCAAGGTATATAGGAATCCTCCCTGAGGTTCAATCCCAACAACCATTGGTACCAACCACATCACGACAGTTCACCATCACTTCTCCCAGACTAAGTGGACTTTGATCATTGAAAATGAATGGTATGTAGGAATCCTACATTTTTTTAATTCCCATATCCTATTTTTTCTAAGCCCCTAATCTTGGTTTACAACACCATTCCCAACTATACGGACATTGATCCTTTCCAAGGCAATGTACGTAGGAAGTATCCCTTAGGTTCAGGCCCAATAACCACTGCACCCAACCACATCATGTCGGTTTCGTAGCACTATATTGAACTACATGGTATTTGACCCATGTATCCTAGAATGGGTATGTAAGAATCCTTCCTATGGTTCCACCCCATTCAGTGGTAATCCATTCTCAACACCATTCAGCAGTAAGTCATTGTCAAACCCATTCAGTAGTGATCCATTGTCTACCCCATTCAGCTGTAAGCTGTTGAATTTACCCAATCAATGGTAAGCCATTGTACCCCATTCAACGTTAAGCAATTATGGTCCCCATCCAATGGTAATACATTGTTGTACCATTCATTGGAAACCCCACCTAACTACCCATACATTGATTCCCTACCATGGGGACACGTAGGAAGTCTCTTCGAGGATTATTCCCAACACTTCCATCGCCTTCATGATGGTTACATCTCATTCCTGCTCCACATCATTCATCTCTCCATCATCCATCCGGATTCATACCTGGTCCAAAAACCCCGATGAGATCTTTACCATTCACATCCTAGCATCAGCGTTCCCTCCTGGGGTTGTACCCATATGATCCACAGTAGTCCGTTTTTCGATCAGCCTGATCTGTCTCCTCTATACGTTAACCCTACAACATACCCTATGTTAAACATGAGAGGTTAGGAAAAACTCAGAGAACTTCCCAAGGAATATAATTCCTGGTATTCAATATGGGACCCCCTGGTCTTCCACACCCTTGAGAATCCCTAAAATAAGGGGAATAAATGCAGATTCCCTAGTGTTCCAACTTCAAGACACACCCATGATGTCCAATGTAACTACTCCCCTGAATGAAGGGTGCATCAATGACCATACTCCCTGGAATTTCCTAAATGAAGAAGTGTAATTAATAGAAATCCATCATGATATGGAACTGGGAAGAGTTTCAGGAACAACATCATAGTCTATATGGGACATCCGGACTAGGTAACAAGTTTTGAGGATGAATCCACAGAAGGAAGAACCAACGTACCATCATCCCATTTCGTTCATGGAATAAACATTCCACAATAATGGATGGATTCCTCCCACCTATAGAATTCTAGAATGTAGGGAAACAATAAGCGCGTCCTTGTCATCCTCAAATAGACAGATGCACACACCCCAGTGAAAGCATCAGAAATTGAAATGGTGATCCCGATTTGAACATCATATCTCCAATTTGGATATTAGTAGAGTTCAAGATATCAGTGGGTTAATATGTCATCAGATCTAGTTATCGGGCATTGGCCCCCCTAAGAAAATTGTGGCCACAGTGTTAAACTGACCAAAATATGGGGTGGTTAAAATGTTAGACATCTTTCTCAGCAGCATTGTCAGGGTGGATACTTCTTACCATCTATGGTAGATGGAATGGTGTAGGTGAATTAGAAATTGATATCGTTGTATCATCACTAATGGTTTAATCTACCTACTTTCCTAGGACCAAGATGTTTTATGAGGAATCTGATCACCTCACACCCACTAAGGCAGGGGAAGGGGTAGTTCCAATGTGGAAATCCCACGTATCTCTACCACTTCTGCGACGACCTCCACAACAACAGTTACTGGATGCCCACATCCCATCAACCCTTCTGAATTCATTCAACGAAGGGTGATAAGTTACCTCGTATGCCGATAAAAGGAGGAAGGAATTATCTAAATTTGGGATATGGCCCGCCATGATATAGAGGATTTGGTGCCTCGCTGCCATTGTCACCCCCATGTTCTTCATAGGGAGCAACTTCCCCCAACTCCAACATTAAATCGTTTCGGGAGCCTCTCCCCAGAATGCCTCGATGATTCCCTCCCCTAAACCAAAGAGGTTGGGGTTGTCTGGGACAACCCCACCTAGATCACTTTCCAGGGGCCCCCATGGAGGGATCCAACTCAGCCTCACCAATTCCACCACCTAGTCCCATGAGTCGAGGAGTAGGAAAGGCATGCACCTACACCATCGGCCCCTGTTCGGCTGACCCAACGCCAGCGTCAAGCACAAGAAAAGGTTGATTCCCACCCAGGAGAATCAACTTCAACAACTACTGTGGACTGCACCACCACTGACATGCATCAAAAACCCCCTACGTATTCATATCATGGGAACTTATATACCTAAGAATAATAGAGGCCCCAACCCCCCCCCCCCCCCCACGGGTATGATAGGTCAACTCTCTTGGTTGCTGAAGTTTGTAGCAGCCGCTGCAGACCAACCTGCAGCAAAAACACCTAGTACAGTGGTCCTCCGCGTACCGCCACCATTGAGAACACAAGACCTCCCTGCTTTTAAGCTCGGCATAGAGGTCCTCCATGTGCTACCTTTTTTCTAAATGAGCACCCCCACCCCCACAATAGTGATACTCAGTAAGGAATCCTCTCCCATTCTCATTGCATTATGTATGGGTTAATCCCCCTTCCACAGACCACTAGTATGGAGATGTTACACATCTGACCAATCTACAGAGTGGGGTCCCTCCTCAGGACCCTACAACAGCTGAAGAAGGTACTCCTCGCCTCAGAAATAATGTAATTGAATGTCAACATCACTTCATCGGCTCCCAGCACATAGGACATAACCGTGTTCGGGTTGAACAGTACAAGGACTCTCCTCGCACTGTCAAAGCTAGGGGAAACAAGAATGGAGTCCCAACCCATGATCCTACCTACTTGGGTGGAGGTAATACCCACTCCATCCCTTCTAGTGAAGAACCCATACATGCATATGTAAGCAGACAAGGAGCCCCCATGTGTTCCCTTTGATATATGTGCATGTGCTCCTCACAACCCATCTAACTCAGGAAAAAATCCTCTCCCCCACAACACTAGTGTGACCAAGGTCCTCAGGCTAGAAATTTACCCTGTCCTGAAGAACCACCATGGTGCAAGGGGTGGTTCATCACCACTATAAAAAGAATACTGAGATGATTCAGAGCAATATAATACCAGTCTACTTCTCTTATTTTGGAAAAAATACAACTCTGCGATAGAACCCACTCCTGGATTTTCTGGGTCAAGGATTAGGGTAGGAATAAGGCACATCAGACTCATAATTCCAGAATGTGAGGTCCATAGAATTGACACCCCCCTCCGCAGGTATATCCAGGAGAGTGAAAATATGAAAACTCCACAGGTTCCGATAGTGCAATGATGACTATCTTCTCTAAAAGAACACTCTACCTTGACTAGAGATCACATAGAGAAATTCCGGGGGCCAATGGTGGATAAGTAGCAACGTAGACCATCACTGGTATTCGTATTCCCTACATTGGAAATAGCAGTTGTCATCCCCTCTTACCATGATGTGGTGGCTATGTCACTAATCTATTTTTAGTATAGCCCGAGATGCGGTGGTTTTTCATCTCACTCATCATATTTTCTGCTGGCGAACCAACCATCCCAGTGGTCTACCTCAATACCACTACTGGTTCACCAACCAATTCTCGTTGATGATTGGGGAAATGAAATGCATGATCCTGAGTCCGATCCGAGGATCCTATGGTAAATTCTTGAAGCGAACCATTTCCCTGAGATGTTTTGGCCATTTTTAGTGCCAAATTTCATGGTGTCGTAATCTCTCACCCAAAAAGAGGTCGACTGTTTTTTCCAAACGCTCGGGGTGAATCATTTCTATCTTCTTCATCGATGAGTGTCCTACCCAAATAGTCAAGTGCACTTTGATGACATTGTCCAATTATTCCATTTGGTTGAATTGTCTGTACTCTTCATTTCCCAATGCCCTGAGTGACCAAGTCACCATAGGACCCTTGAACAACGATGATTCCAAATCATTAAAGTGATCTATATGATAATCAAAGAGGCTTCTCCCCACATATAAATCCTTGGATAGGGGCTGTACGTGGCCCACCATTTCAGTTCCATCTGGTGCCGACCTGATTTTCCATACAACATATATGATATTCTTCTTGGCAGGATCAATGTTAACATGGCTAACTAGCCCGGGGGTGAGAACTAGCTAGAGATTCTTGGAGAGGACCTCCCCTACCCCTCCCCCACAAAGAGTTTCACTCATCTTGGACCCACTAGGAAGGATTAATTGTCAACCGAGGAGTCTACTTGTTCTTCCAGTGTCCACAGAGGCGTTAGTCCTCAGTCGAAATCCCAACAAGGGCAATGATAACCTCAGAGCTGTCAAATCCTTTGACCCATATAAATCAATCCAGAAATCTAATGTAGATCATGAAAAATTCATGTTTCATCAGCAAATCAGCAAACAAAAAAGGATGGACGATGAACTCCTTATTGAAATCACTGTGGAGTGACTTCTAGAAAATAGTTATCCTCAGCCATGTCAGGCACAACATTCCCACGAAAAATTACATCTAGGAGATGCTGACCATCCTTACCCCACAAAAAGGTTGAGGTTTGAACCTATAGAAAGAGGGTGTGGAATGAGTCACCAAATCCACTAGAGTGGTTGTAGAGACCCAAAGCCTGATGTACATAGACTTTACATTACTTTTGCGGAATACTTAGTACATAACAAAAACACACACACACAAGGAACGTAATAGTTTAGTGTCTTTGGAAACTCTGAACGTAATCTTCTAATCGTGGTGAAAGATGTTCAATATCTCCCATAAAGATCTTCATTTTTTTACCTAAAACCATCCTTTATATCCTGGGGAAAAGAAAAGATAAAAGGGTGAGCTCAAATGCTCAGTAAGGGTATACAAAAGAAAAATCAATCACATCATATTCATAAGAACATAACTTTTTGAAATCTTAACCTGCAAAAGAGATCATAATTTCATAACATGGGGTAAATCATGGCAGTGAAATGTAATCACAATAATCATAACCTAAAACATAAAACTTTGTGGCATTCACACATAATCATAGAGAATCATTTCTTGTTAGTCAAGACTCATTGCCAAGACTATCTTAGTGGACAAAGTCCCTTTCTGAATCGAGTAACACTCGTTTCAGTCCTATTTCACTGAACCGGTATAACCTACCATTCCAGCCCTGTCTATCTCATGAGATATAAAATCTTTACCCAATGCATTGGAGGGAGATATAGGTCCCACCCATCTTATAATGAATCCTTTCTTATGTGTGCCACATAATCATAAATCATACATCATCGCATAACCCATGTAATAAAAATGAGATTCTTAAACAACATGACATCATAAAACAATTCATATAAGATAAAGGAATTCATAAAAATGTTTCCATCAATACATAATCAAATCCATGTAATAATAGGGATAAAAACAGAACCCTTTTATTATCGTAGATGGAAAATAATTTTGATAAAATACTTGAACTTCATTCTTGAGGAAAATATCCTTTCTACTTCAAAAATCAATTACTTTTCACAAAACGTCATGCAATTTTAAAAGAAAGAGATTTTATTGAAAATAGTCATGAAATATTTTAGAGGAAGCTTTATGAAAATAATTCTTTATAAAACCGTAAAAACCCGTTCGTGCCGTATAAGTTAAAAAAAACATTCTTCGTACTTTTTTCGGAAAATTCAAAAAGTACCTAGTATAAAAAACGACAAAAGATTCCTTTCATTTCTTTTACTAAAAACTCACCGAAGGGTAAAATTGGATTTAAACAATTGTAGTTGGATGGAAATAATATTACATATTGAGGAAACATGGATGTGGAAGATAAAATACACCCCAGTAAATACTTACGAACAAACAATCTAGGATAAAAATGAGATTGTGATATTATCCCTTACCTTAGGTCCGATTTGCTTCGTATGTGTCCGAACCTCCTGTATAATGATTTAAATAATGTCATTGAATTATTACAGAATCATATTCATTGTTATGATATCATATATGGTTCACTTATGACATTATATTACCCGTTCTTTTGTAAATTCCATGTTAAAGAAGCGTTTTGGGTAAAATCGTTTCATTTATCGTAGGTGTTTTTACTTGTTGTTCTTGACATTATTATTACTTATATCATGATTTACTTACTTCCAGAATATAAAATATGATTTATATATCATATATATATTCAGTATATATATATATATATATATAATAGATAGATAAATGAAATGAAAAACACCGTTCATGGAGATGGTAGTCCGTACGTACGCATGAACGCTGTTTTCCTTTCCTTATTGTCTTGAATGGAAGTAAGTAGATGACATATATATATATATACATAAATCCAGTAGCTTTATAATGTCATATATGTCATTATTACTTCTTATATATACTTTATAATCATTCTTAAATGGTTAACATGAAGAATAAATCTCATCGCGTCGTGGAGACGGTCGTCCGTACGTACGCACGAGCGATGATATCATTTCCATAAATATTGAATTGAATTGGAGTGGATTATACAATATATCAGAATCAATATGATGTTTTAATAACTATGTATAGTTATTCTTTACACCATTATACCCATCCATGTAAGGTGGTGGTGGAAAATAGATTACACCACGGCGTGGAGACGGTATTCCGTACGTACGCACGCGCGGTGATTTCTTTTTCCGTAGGATGGATAGATGGTGAAATAGGGTTGTTTCATACTTATAATAACATATCAGTATATGAGTGATACTGATGTTATTACTTCATAATGAAACAACCTAAGAAGAAGAAGTGTAAGAAGAAATAAAGATGAAAGAATTGGTAACGGTAATTACCTCTTCTTTGAAGCGCCTCTTTGAGACCTTCTCTTAGGGCACTGAAATTGGTCTTTGAGGAAGACCAGAACCTCTAGGATGTTGCTCGGGAAGTGGAGAAGAGATTTTGGAAGGGGTTGGCCGAGCTTGAGTGCTCAAATTGGTTTGAGGAGGAGGGGGATGAGGTGTCCTTTTATAAGGGAGGAGAGGGGCACCTTAGGAATATCTCAAAATATTATTTTATATTAATGTAAAAATCGGTTTATAATGGTTCCAAAGGGTCTTATTTCGAAGATAAAGTGGGGATGGGTCGAAATCCTATCAACCAATAGGATTTAGACAAGTTTAGGGTATTATTTTAACCTTATCAATTAGATTTAACTCTAAGTTAAATAATTTAACTTTTACCGTGTCTTTTTGTTTTCTTTCACAATATGGTTAATAAACTTACTATAACATGCCAAAAGAACCCCAAATTGTTTATTATTAATATATATATCCTTATCTAAGTTATTTGGAAGAACCTTAGATTTTTAGGAATAAAATAACAATTAATAATATAATATTTGATTTAAAAACTATTTTGTGTCAATTTTGACACTACTTGATATATGATTTTTGTGAAAGTCATAACAGAATTATATGTTCGAAAAAAGTTGATTAAATCAACACTAATATATCATAGTAACCTAGAAAATTAGTGGAATTCATAAAAAGTCTCAAATTACATTCATTTGAGCATTTATAACATCAATTATGTTAATATTTCCTTAAAAGGGTAATTACTGCATCATCGTTGTGTCATAAATAAATTAATATATTTAAATTCTAAAAATTATAAATAAAATATAATTTTGTAGGGAATCTTTTTAGATTTCTAATGAATATTTATAGTCGAATTTATCTTATGTATAACCCCATATTAAAAATTTTTTAGTTATTAAACTTTGATTTTTAACTATTTTAACTATTCATTAAATAAAATAATATTAAATGTCATAATCTAATCCAAGTGGACCTAAATGGTCATATTATATTCATAAGGTTGTTTTTGGTCGAATTACACTTATCCAATAGAATTAGGACATGTGTTAGGGTAATAGTAATATCATATTTACCCTTAGTTACCCTATTTACTATTAACCGTGGTGAAAAAAGTAAAAAGTTACTATTCACCAAAAATTATTTTCATCTCATTGAAAAAAAATTTAGTCCTTGATATTAACCGTGTCTGTTGGATTTTCGAAATTCCATTAACAGAAGAGGTAAAATTAAGTTTTATGCAAAATTAAGTTTTTAACCTACCACTTAGTGGTTTCACTATTCATCAAAAATTGAAAGTTTTCAGAAAAGTACTAAAATTTCACCCTAGGCTATAATTGATATTCCGAATTAAAAAATGATTTATATTTTACAAAATTCCCAACATATAAGTTGCATTAATTATTTTTATAATTAATTTTTACTGTCACAACAAATAGCATGTTTTTAAGAGATAATAACTATCAAAAGATTAACACTTGTTTATGTCTGGTGTAAATGTGAAATTACATACAATGACCAACATTGTATTGAATTGTAAAAATATATTCTAAATATACTTTAAAAGCACTCAAATTAATGATTTATCACTATTAATTATTTCGATTAAAAAAGTTGGTTTTAATTATAATTTAGTAATTTTCACTATTCATCAGAATATTAAAGTTATCCAAAAAGTACCAAAATTTCACCTTAGGCTAAATTTGATACTCCGAATCCAAAAATGAAGTCCATTTTGAGAGCTAAAATTTCTAAAATTTTAAAAGGTGGTTATTACTATTCATAACGGCTAGTTATAATAATATTTTAATAGCATATCGTTGTTTAGTGAAACTCGGTATTGCGTACTACACACGCTATCGAGGAAGGTCGTGATTGCGTGTAATGCAAGGCAAGTCAAGGATGCGTGTTGTGCAAGCTCCTTTTGGTGTAGCGTACAACACAAGACATTAGTGAAATAAAAAAGAATATTTTTCATAAAATCTCGGGCTGTTACATTCTACCCCCCTTAAAATGAATTTCGCCCTCGAAATCCGTTTGGGTTATAAATGGTTTACTATTAGAAAGTTTCTTTAATAGAAACCCACATCGTAAAAAGGAATACCAAAACCAATATTTAAAAACAAAAGTATGAAACTTAACGGTTACCAAAATAAACTAATCACTGGGTTTCCACATAGGTGAAAATATGGATATGGAAGAAAAATCTAACCATCATGTTCTGATGGAGACTGGTAGAGAACATGGCTATGGAAAAGCCAAAAATCACAAATCCATAAATTTGTGACGATCTAAGGTACCATCCGATTAATCAGATATATGATCACTAGGACAACATTTTTGGTTTTCAAGATCGTTTCCCTAAAGTTAAAGAATTTGAATTAGAATAAATACTTACTTTATTTTGGTACAATTTCACTGTTGTTCATGCCTTTAACAATTTCCACTTCATCTCTTAAATAAATGAAGTTGAATTTGTTATTCGTGAAGTGTTAGCAGATCATGTGATAGGATGACGGGTCATTCCATCTGTCTCAAACAAAAGGTTAGCAAAAATTATATACATAAGTCGATCTATAGTGAGATTAATCATATATGGTTCCTAAAATGGACTTTATACTTCATATATCATACTCCTTAATATAATAAAACTTGTTTTTAATAAATAGGGACTTCCTGTAGGCCAGTGGTAGGCGATAAAGGCCAGTCGCACTTCGGTTGTGGGTTCGATTCTCATAGCCTTGTCCGAAGCGATGGGCTGTCGCTCGTCCTGCAGGTTGTCCTTTTTCTAAAACTACATTACTATAACATCCCATCAATAATATCGAAAATCTTCTATCCTTAAACAATACTAACTTATGTCCAACATAATCCATTCTAATCTTTAGGCTTATCCATAATACTACAGTCCACTCTCATAATATAGTGAAAACGATTACCAGAGATTTAATACTGTCGTTAATCCCCATATATCATAAGATATGTCTTGTTGGTCACATTCCAAACATTCAAAGGCCTTAATCATGTATTCTCTTGAATACCCATTGATCCTTAGTGAAAACATGAATGCAGTTAAAAGTTAACTCTTTCCACATACCAAAATCCAAAAATTCTCTATACTCAAACCATGATATAACCTTCTCCTTAGATCAGTCATGAGCTCATGAATACAATCAAACACCTCATTATCTTATTATTCCTTCATTATGCGCATATCATCTAAATTCCAAATATATCTGAATAACCTTTCATGGATAGTGGTACCATTAATCATACACTTTCATAACTCAAGGAAAGACAACAGTGTAACAATCCTTAGATGTCTCTTTATTCCATAGTACCATGAGATTTTATATACAACATTACACATGATAAACAAGTAATCATTCCACTACATTCTTAAACCATTGACCGAGCTTCAACAATTCTTTCATCTCACATATCATTTGTAGTATCTTCATCATCATCAACATAAATACTTCCCATATGACCATACTGATTATCTTCATGAGACTTTCCCTTAGGGCATTGGTTTGCATAATGCCTGTACAGTCCACATTTAAAACATTTAACCATTGTTGATGTTGTAGAAATACCATTATCATCATCCATGGTGTTAACTGAACCTTTTCCTTTGCACTTACTTGCTTTGTGTCCTTCTTTTCAACACCCAAAGCATCTTCCAGTTCCTTTGAAACATTCTCCTTGATGCCTCTTCCCACATGATTTACATAGGGGAAATTGAACTTTCTTTCCTCTATGATCATCATGAAACTCCATCTTTCTCTTATTAGCCGAGTCAGGAAACTTACCAAATTTTACTTTATTGATCATATTATGAGATTGCTGATTCGGCATAATAATGATGTTTGGACTTCCAAATCCCATTTCATTATGAAGAATATCATTCCATTGTCCATCATATCCTCCATTATCGTGAATCATCTTGATTCCAGCCATTTTCTAAAACCCAAAAAAAAGAATAGTGTGAGAGGAAAAAATCATGCTAGGGAAAACACCATAATAATGGTGGAGTATCCTCAATATCTAACATCTTAGGTTAAATTCTATAATCGTTACCGTAGTTCTAGGACTGTATCCTATACGTATACTTATCCTTAGGGACATCCCTAGACATACCTTATAAATATCTCTAGGGATCTCACTAAAGTTCTCGCATCCTAGTTTCCAAAGGTTGACTAAAACTTTCCTCTGATACCAACTGTAGAGACCCGAAGCCTGATTTACATAGACTTTACATTACTTTTGCGGAATACTTAGTACATAACAAAAACACAGACACACAAGGATCGTAATAGTTTAGTGTCTTTGGAAACTCTGAATGTAATCTTCTAATCGTGGTGAAAGATCTTCAATATCTCCCATAAAGATCTTCCTTTTTTTACCTAAAACCTTCCTTTATATCCTGGGGAAAAGAAATCATAAAAGGGTGTGATCAAATGCTCAGTAAGGGTATACAAAAGAAAAATCAATCACATCATATTCATAAGAACATAACTTTTGGAAATCTTAACCTGCAAAAGAGATCATAATTTCATAACATGGGGAAAATCATGGCAGTGAAATGTAATCACAATAATCATAACCTAAAACATGAAACTTTGTGGCATTCACACATAATCATAGATAATCATTTCTTGTTAATAAAGACTCATTTCCAAGACTATCTTAGTGGACAAAGTCCCTTTCTGAATCGAGTAACCCTCGTTTCAGTCCTGTTTCACTGAACCGGTATAACCTACCATTCCAGCCCTGTCTACCTCATGAGATATAAAATCTTTACCCAATGCATTGGAGGGAGATATAGGTCCCACCCATCTTATAATGAATCCTTTCTTATGTGTTCCACATAATCATAAATCATACATCATCGCATAACCCATGTAATAAAAATGAGATTCTTAAAAAACATGACATCATAAAACAATTCATATAAGATAAAGGAATTCATAAAAATGTTTCCATCAAAACATAATCAAATCCATGTAATAATAGGGATAAAAACAGAACCCTTTTATTATCTTAGATGTAAAATAATTTTGATAAAATACTTGAACTTCATTCTTGAGGAAAATATCCTTTCTACTTCAAAAATCAATTTCTTTTCACAAAACGTCATGCAATTTTAAAAGAAAGAGATTTTATTTAAAATATTCATGAAATCTTTTGGAGGAAGCTTTATGAAAATAATTCTTTATAAAACCGTAAAAACCCGTTCGTTCCATATAAGTTAAAAAAAAACATTCTTCGTACTTTTGTCAGAAAAGTCAAAAAGTACCTCGTACAAAAAATGAAAAAAGATTCCTTTCATTTCTTTTACTAAAAACTCACCGAAGGGTAAAATTGGATTTAAACAATTGTAGTTGGATGGAAATAATATTACATATTGAGGAAACATGGATGTGGACGATAAAATACACCCCAGTAAATACTTACGAATAAACAATCTCGGATAAAAATGAGATTGTGATATTTTCCATTACCTTAGGTCCGATTTGCTTCGTATGTGTCCGAACCTCCTGTATAATGATTTAAATAATGTCATTGACTTATTAAAGAATCATATTCATTGTTATGATATCATATATGGTTCACTTATGACATTATATTACCCGTTCTTTTGTAAATTCCATGTTAAAGAAGCATTTTGGGTAAAATCGTTTCATTTATCATAGGTGTTTTGACTTGTTGTTCTTGACATTATTATTACTCATATCATGATTTACTTACTTCCAGAATATAAAATATGATTTATATATCATATATATATTCAGTATATATATATATAATAGATAGATAAATGAAATGAAAAACACCGTTCATGGAGACGGTAGTCCGTACGTACGCATGAACACTGTTTTCATTTCCTTATTGTCTTGAATGGAAGTAAGTAGATGACATACATATATATATATATATACATAAATCCAGTAGCTTTATAATGTCATATATTTCATTATTATTTCTTATATATACTTTATAATCATTCTTAAATGGTTAACATGGAGAATGAATCTCATCGCGTCGTGGAGACGGTAGTCCGTACATACGCACGAGCGATGATATCATTTCCATAAATATTTAATTGAATTGGAGTGGATTATAAAATATATCAGAATCAATATGATGTTGTAATAACTATGTATAGTTATTCTTTACACCATTATACCCATCCATGCAAGGTGGTGGTGGAAAATAGATTACACCACGGCGTGGAGACGGTATTCCGTACGTACGCACGCGCGGTGATTTCTTTTTCCGTAGGATGGATAGATGGTGAAATAGAGTTGTTTCATACTTATAATAACATATAAATATATGAGTGATACTGATGTTATTACTTCATAACGAAACAACCTAAGAAGAAGAAGTGGAAGAAGACATAAAGATGAAAGAATTGGTAACTGTAATTACCTCTTCTTTGAAGCGCCTCTTTGAGACCACCTCTTAGGGCACTAAAATTGGTCTTTGAGGAATAACAGAACCTATAGGATGTTTCTAGGGAAGTGGAGAAGAGATTTTGGAAGGGGTTGGCCGAGCTTGAGTGCTCAAATTGGTTTGAGGAGGAGGGGGAGGAGGTGTCCTTTTATAAGGGAGGAGAGGGGCACCTTAGGAATACCTCAAAATATTATTTTATATTAATGTCAAAATCGGTTTATAATGGTTCCAAAGTGTCTTATTTCGAAGATAAAGTGGGGATGGGTCGCAATCCTATCAACCAATAAGATTTAGACAAGTTTAGGGTATTATTTTAACCTTATCAATTAGATTTAACTCTAAGTTAAACAATTTAACTTTTACCGTGTCTTTTTGTTTTCTTTCACTATATGGTTAATAAACTTACTATAACATGCCAAACGAACCCCAAATTGTTTATTATTAATATATTTATCCTTATCTAAATGATTTGGCAGAACCTTAGATTTTTAGGAATAAAATAACAATTAATAATATAATATTTGATTTAAAAACTATTTTGTGTCAATTTTGACACTACTTGATATATGATTTTTGTGAAAGTCATAACAGAATTATATGTTCGAACCAAGTTGCTTAAATCTACACTAATATATCATAGTAACCTAGAAAATTAGTGGAATTCATAAAAAGTCTCAAATTACATTCATTTGAGCATTTATAACATCAATTATGTTAATATTTCCTTAAAAGGGTAATTACTGCATCATCGTTGTGTCATAAATAAATTAATTTATTTAAAGTCTAAAAATTATAAATAAAATATCATTATGTTGTAAATCGTTTTAGATTTCTAATGAATATTTATATTAGAATTTATCTTATGTATAACCTTATATTAAAAATGTTTTAGTTATTAAACTTTAATTTTTAACTATTTTAACTATTCATTAAATAAAATAATATTAAATGTCATAATCTAATCCATGTGGACCTAAATGGTCATATTATATTCATAAGGTTGTTTTTGGTCGAATTACACTTATCCAATAGAATTAGTACATGTGTTAGGGTAATAGAAATATCATATTTACCCTTAGTTACCATATTTACTATTAACCGTGGTAAAAAAAAAGTAAAAAGTTACTATTCACCAAAAATTATTTTCATCTCATTGAAACACATTTTAGTCCTTCATATTAACCGTGTCTGTCGGATTTTCGAAATTCCATTCACAGAAGCGGTAAAATTAAGTTTTTTGCAAAATTCAGTTTTTAACCTACCACTTAGTGGTTTCACTATTCATCAAAAATTGAAAGTTTTCAGAAAAATACTAAAATTTTACCCTAGGCTATAATTGATATTCCGAATTCAAAAATGATTTCTATTTTACAAAATTCCCAACATATAAGTTGCATTAATTAATTTTATAATTAATTTCCGCTTTCACAACAAATAGCATGTTTTTAAGAGATAATAACTATCAAAAGATTAACACTTGTTTATGTCTGGTGTAAATGTAAAATTACATACAATGACCAACATTGTATTGAATTGTAAAAATATATTCTAGATATACTTTAAAACCACTCAAATTAATGATTTATCACTATTAATTATTTCGATTAAAAAAGTTGTTTTTAATTATAATTTAGTAATTTTCACTATTCATCAGAATATTAAAGTTATCCGAAAAGTACCAAAATTTCACCTTAGGCTAAATTTGATACTCCGAATCCAAAAATGAAGTCCATTTTGAGAGCTAAAATTTCTAAAATTTTAAAAGGTGGTTATTACTATTCATAACGGCTAGTTATAATAATATTTTAATAGCATATCGTTGTTTAGTGAAACCCGGTATTGCGTACTACACACGCTATCGAGGAAGGTCGCGATTGCCTGTAATGCAAGGCAAGTCAAGGATGCGTGTTGTGCAAGCTCCTTTTGGTGTAGCGTACAACACAAGACATTAGTGAAATAAAAAAGAATATTTTTCATAAAATCTCGGGCTGTTACAGTGGTGAGACCATCTCTAGGACCTTCTTTAGGTTCCCACAACTTCTCCAAAGGTTGTTGCACCATCTGCTCCATGAGCCACTGGGCCTATTTATCATTTTGAAGAACCTTCCAATGCGCTGGTGTTTTGTGATCCCCATAAAGATAGGAACCCCCACCAAAATGATCAAATGGAGGCACTCATTTCCCACCTTGATGCATTAGAGACTTGAAATGTGGAAATCCCACCGGATGGAAATCCATATTTGGCATGGATGGAAGATATGCCAACACCCACAGGTTTCAGAAATCCCACATTTTTCCCATCAATGGGACAAGGGATCCACCGTAGCACTTAGATCACTATATCTCAATGTGTGGGCCAATTTTGGGAACTATGGAATAATTGAAGGTTACCAAACTCCGGTGTCTTGTATATACATTGGATGGGCCGACGGTTGTCTGGTACAACCATCTCCCCATAGGATTAGTAGCCATCTTGAAATACCTCTACTGTAAATTTCCCTTCCAGTTCTATTACACCCCTCGGAATAGGAGAATTATAGACCACATTAACTGATATCAGAGGCTTGATGAACACGTTTCATATTTCTTTCACCAGGTGGAATGGGCTCACATACTCTCTTGACATACCACTAACTCAAGAGAAACTATTGATTATGTGCATAGGGATTTTCAAGATGTTACTGTTCCCCTATTTGATCAACTAGAACTACCTCGGGGGATTCTGACACTCCCCTGATAAGGTCCAGCACCTAGAGGAAGCTTTACAGCTAGCTAAGTAGGCATGCTAGTTAGTAGGGCTGAGAGTGCCTATCCCACTACAATGGCCTAAATAGAAGCCCAATGGAAACTAGGGTTGTTACTACTGGAGCCGACTCCACAACCTCGCAGACTTGCTCCACCTTAGGCATGTCTCCGGCCTAGAAGTGCCAACCCTAGAATCAGCTGGTGCCCCCTGCAATGTGCCGCTACTACCTAGGCGAGATAAACATTATCTACCTCGTCGATAGGACCCCCATCCCCTCATCAGGGTAAGGCTCCCAGGGTCCCCTTCCCATACATTAGGAACCAGACTTACTTATTTAACATGGTTCAGGTCCCATGCATGTTCTGTTGTTCCTTGGAGTAGGGGATTGTACAATTTCCTAAATTCCAGAGGCAAAAAGTGTCAAACCTCACTGATCACCATAATTTCTACCCCTACCACCGTATCCTGGGGAACACTGTCAAACGGTGTTATGTGTTTAATGACACAATTCCGGACCGTGTGGATAACAACATATTCTGGTTAGTCTTAGCTTCGTCACAGGTATCATGTGTCTTCATGATGACAAACAGTAGCAGTGATAGAGTAGGTGAGTGGAATTGGGTTTCTAACCATGGGTCCCTGTTGTATGATGACTGGATGGATCCTAAAACAGTCTCCCAGGACCATTATGTTATCCAAGAACGCCTGAATCACCCCATGCCTTCGCTAAGTTGCTTCCACTACTTCTGCATTTTCATCTCATCGGTCCACTTATCAATAGATAAAACACATGTGGCACATGGGAAAACATAGTCCCCAACCAATGGCATCATCATCTTATACTCTTGTCGATTTCATGCCCCAAAATATGGAGATTATTCCTAGAATATATCCAGTAGTTGATGAATATTCATGTGATGGTCATGGTTATGCCTTCTTAAATAACGTAGAGAGGGTAAACCCTTACATGATTCCTAATGATGAGGAGCTCCAGGAGGAACCTCCCAACATCCCCAGCTATCGGTAGCATTGGTGGAGCCAAGAAAATATGGACCATCATAGAGCCTTGGATAGTATTTCTTGGTAGGATTTTCATGCTACCGAAACCATGCAACAGACCCAGCGTAGTGTGTTGCAAGTGAATCCTTCTCAACTAGTTTCATCATGCCCCCATAACCATCGTTCATGTTGTTGGATCAGGCAAAGCTAACTCGACCGCACTGCGACCATCCACGCTTTGCTCTGGACCAGTCTCTGTAATCTGGTCATCATCTTGGTGTCACTCCATATACTTCTACTAGTGAGTAGTGGTATTGTCCTAGCACCAGTTAGCTGCTGGTTCAGTCGGCAAGGTCCACCATACCTCCTACCATAGAGCGTTCTCTGGTAATCAAGAAGTCTAGGACTCGAATGTATTTATGATGTTTTTAAACATAAATCCACCATTCAATAAAATCTCTCCATCCTTTAGGACCTTCTCCTATCATCTGATATGTGAGAGGTCCTCACCGAGGCTTTAAGAATCCCCCTCTAGTTTGAGATAGAGGTAGTAGCAGTTGAAGCCAATCATGACAAGGTAGCCGAGAATGCAGAATGACAATAAATCATCTAATTTCTTGGATAAGATGAAGGTTTTCCCATATAGGAAAACATCTAACCATTGTACATCATTGTCCTATTCAATTGCATTGAGGTTTATCGTGATCTTGTCGACACAGGCTCTTGAATCAACCTAATCCTGACTTGGACACTATGTAAACTGGGGTTGTCTGAGGATAATTTGAGTCCCTCTGACCTGATATTCCAAGGTTACATCAGAACGGAGAAGAAACCAGTCGAAACGATCTATTTGTAGACCCAGTTCTATAGCCTAGTCACCATAACCGAGTTTATGGTTGTAATCTATGAAACTGGTTACAATGAGTTGATTGGAAGGCCATGGCTCCACTTGCATGTGGAGGTTCCATCATCGTATCTCCAGTTCCTCAAGTACTCTCTTAATGGTTGAGTGGGAATGGTCCCAGGTAATGTGTCTCCGTTTTCCTCTTGTGTAGCCTACTATCTGAATTCCAACTGTTATACGATTAAAGACAACCATACTTAGGATAATGAGGATGAGCATGTCACAACTACGACTGACCCATGGACAGGTCTAGATGACACATAAATCTTTCAAATCCACCAATTAGAGGCTACTAATCCAGACATGGGACAATATATTATTGTTTATAGAATGAGGTGGTACACATTACCAAGTCTATGCAACACCGAATGATCCCCTCATACTCCTACAAAAATCAGGCTCAGGTGATCCTACAGCCTCCTGCTCCCATAAGGTATTGGGATGTCCTATACATGGAAACAACAATACGTCATACATGCTTGTTTCTCCAAGACAGAATTAACCAGATCAAGATGGTGTGCCAAAATTTCTTTGATATCATCAAGCATGGTCCCTTTGTCTAAATAACATATGGGATCAGATCAACAGCCTTCATCGCTATGATTTAGGCAACAGAGGAGTCACCCGATGCGGATTCCACTGCCGCTCAGGCTGGTACCAGCCTCCCATCAGGATCTATCGACTATGAGGAAACTTCTCCCAGTGAGGATCCCTCCTCCATATGTTAATAATATGATTTACAGGATGCTCTCCTAGATATTGAAGGGTGTTTCTCTGCCATGGTCATTGAATTGGTGCTGGTGAACCTCAATATTGAGGCGGACCCAATACCCCCACTGATTAGTGCCTCCATGCCCCTCAAGGAGCAATAATAGTACATAGACTTCCGTAAACTACACCATGATGTATTCTCCAGGAGTTATGATTAGATGTGATAAATAGATCCTCTGGTATCCATCCACCACCTCGGTCTCCCGATAAATCATCGCGACTTCAAGCTGCCACCCAAAAAGATTCACCCTTATAAAGATTCCATAGTTGAGGAAGAAGTTTATAAGAATATCAGATCCAAATTTTTTAGGGAGGATCAGTACCCCAAATGGATGGCCAACATTGTTTCAATCAGGAAGAAAAAATGATAGATCAGAGATTATATCAACTTCTGGGATCTCAACCGTCACTTTACTAAGGATGAATTTCCCCTTCCAATGATGGAATTGTTTATCGATGCTGAAGATTCTTTATAAGCCCTCTCTTTCATGGATTCGTATTTTGGGTATAACTAGATCAAAATGGATCATGAGGATGAGGTGTCTACCACCTTCATGGAACCACATGGTACTTTCTGTTACAGATTCAATCCTTTTAGTTTAATGAATGTAGGTGCCACCAATCAATGTGATATGTATCGCATATTTAAGTCGTTCCTCAGAACATTGGTGAAATTTTACATTGATTATCTGGGGGTAAAATATCACTAGTGTAAAGACCGTTTAAAATACCTTGAGAAAGTGTTTGGATTCCTTATTTCTCGCAACCTAAAGATGAACCCATTAAAGTTCACCTTTAGGGTCACCTCGGGAAAGTTTCTTGGATTCTTTGTCAGACATATGGGAATCAAGATCGACCCAAAGAAGATCAAAGCCATTATCCTGAAGTCTCCCCTAAGAAAAATCTAGGAGCATTGATATTTCCTTGTACACATGGCCTACATATGCCGATTGGTCATGGATCTGGCCAGCAGGTGTAATCCCTTTTCATAGCTCAAGAATAAAGGCATTGTCTATGAGTGGGATGAAGATTTTCAGACTTCATTCATGTAAATAAACCAGTATCTGCTCCATCTTCCAGTCTATGTGAAACCAGTCCACCAATGGTCCTTTATGTGACTACCCAAAAACAGTCTCTCTGATCCCTTCTCGTCCAGATGAACAATGAGGGGATAGAGAACGACCCCTAAAACCTCATCCACATGCTCCTCATTACAGAGAATAGATACTCTCCTATCATGAAAAGATACCTTGCATTGGTATCTACAGTATTGAAATTTTGACAATACTTGTAGCACCACGAGTTACATCTTATGTCATGAGTAGATCCACTGATGTACATCAGGAATCACCCCATATTAATAAGTCTTCTAACTTAGTGGGAAATGGTTCTCCAGTAGTTCAAAATCATGTTCATCGCATAAAAGGATATTAAGGGGAATGAGTTGGTATAAATATTTATCTCCCATCCATCTTTTGGGGACCAGTCCCTAGATCTCGATTTCCCTGATGAAGTGATTTTTTCAGTAGATCAAGCTATGTCCTGCTGGAAAATGCACTTCGATGGTGCTTCCGAAAGACCCACCAGACGAAGGCTAAATGACACTAGGCACAACAGAGTAGGCCTGGGTATTGTCTCAATTACCCCAGCATAAGTCATTCTTACGCATTCGTTTCTATTGTCATAAGGCTACACTAACAATGAGGTAGAGTATCAGGCTCTCATTACAGGTCTCCATCTGCCCCTTGAGATCAACTTTCCACACGTTAATGTGAATGGAGATTCTGAACTTGTCATCAAGTAGATCAATGGTGACTATGTTGTCAGAATGCCATGTATCATACAGTTGTTGGAATTTACTCTCATGATAATGGCCCAATTCCCATCTCGGCCATAAGATACTCATGGCCCTCAATCTCAGAACTGTCGATCTGACGCATGGGCCATCCTAGCTGCATCACTTTCAGAGTCTAAACCAGATAATATAATTATCCACATGGAACAAAGGATAGTCATTTCTCTAGTCACTCTAGATGGCAATGATGGCTTATAGGTATACCACCTTACCGCAAGCATATCTATTTCAGGACCCCAAGTCCTCCGAATGAAGTTATTGAAGTGACTCCAGACTGGAGAAATGCCTATGTCAAGTACCTCCAAAACACTAATATCTTGGTGATCAGGCCAAGAACGAGCGAATTCGATGTTGTACATTACAGTTTACCCCTAGAAAAATCTTTTATGGGAGAAGATCCTCTACAAGAATGGGTTTTATGGGGTTATCCTCTGTTACATTCAAGGTGTCAAGATTTCCCAACTCACGCATGAGGTTTATGCTAGTTCCTGTGGGGCTCGTCAGGCCAGCCTATCCAAGGACTAGGGTACATTGGGCCCTCCATCATCCAGGACTTCATCATGTTCACCAGAAGGTGCCATGCGTGTTATGTTGATGCCAACACAATGCATCAGCTGCTATGGAATCTCCACACTACCATGTAATCATGTCCATTTTTAGTATGGGGACATGATGTCATGGGACCATATACACTAGCGACAACTCTCCAGTGCCGGTTAATCCTAACTGCTACTGATTACTTCTCCATGTTGGCACATGCTATTCCACAAAAAATGTTCAAGGACCGTTCCCTTATTGTCCTTGTAGTCTAAAACATCATCTACCAATTTTGAGTCCCTCATGCCCTCCTCACTGATAATGGTATGGTCTTCTGGGTTGTTGACTGTAAGAAATTGTACACTAACCACAACATCCATTCCAACCATACCTCCCATTATCATGTGCAAGAAAATGGAATGATCTATTCGTTCAACCACACCCTTTCTATCCTTCTGCAAGAAATTGTTGGTAAGAACAAGAATAGTTGGATGGACATGCTCCCTAATGCCCTCTGGGATAATCAGACAACGATTAAAAATACCACCTAGGTGACCCCATATTCCCTCGTATACAGAATGGAGGATGTCTTTCCCATAGAGATTCAATTTCCCTCATTGCAAAAAGCTATCTATGATATGAAAGTTCCAGAGAATGTAGCTGAAATTCATCTAGATGAGTTGCAATTGCTCAATGAGAAAAAAATTTGTTCCCCACACATTCTAGAAAGGCATCAGTAGAAGATAGCTAGAGCCATCAACAAGAATGTTCACCTTCGCTCCTTGTTGCAAGGCGATTTAGTTTTTTCCTTGAAGACACTAATGATACATAGTAGGAAACCACCCATGTTGAAGTATAAATGGGATGTACCTTACATTATTCATAATGTTTAATCCAATGGCGCAAACTCCCTGGTTACCATGGATGGTGAGCATGTAACTCCTCCCATCAATGCCAAGTTCCTCAAGAAATAAATTTCATGAGTTTCCCGGTCCCTCATGGAAATAAAATGTGTGGTCCTGCTTGACCTTAAACGGTATGGTCCTGCAAAACCCTAAAAATCATTAGTGTCCTTCGCTATCTTAAACTTTCCAATCCCACATGACCATATACTATAAAATTTCCCACATTACATTAAACTATATGTTATCCCGCATGACATTAAAATGCATACTATAACGCATGACATTAAAAGGTTTGTTGTCTTGCATGTTGATAAACCACAAGAACAGTTTATGGATTGATTTCCATCCATGTGGGATATGTAGAAACACATACACCCTTTTTTCTTGAGCCCAGCCCCAAGTTCCCTCTTTGTAGATTACCTCTGGGTATAGTTCTCTATGAGGATCCCACATGGTGGTTTTTTGTCTTATTTCACCCCATTCATGTCAGGATTGTGATGCTTTCACCATGTTCCCTCTCTTGTTCTTCTCTCTAGCCATGTCATCACCGCACGACGATAAACTATATGACCTCCAGAACTATGTATGGATTGATTCACATCTCTTTGGGATATGTTAGAACACCTGAACATTACTTCCATAGGACCAATACAAAAATTCGGGACCTCCCATTAGATTGAAGAAAATGGTGTGGTGTAGTATTTGGCACTCATTCGCATCGAGTTCATCATGAACTTACTTTGTATCCCTCATCCCTGAAGACCACCACCACTTCTACTGTCCTTATTGAATTAAAGTTAGTCTAGCACATTTAGGCCCCGCACACTTCATCATTTGAGTTTTCATTATCTATCACATCTGAAAGGGCCCCCAAATGGTATGGATACATAGATTATGGGATCTCCAATTATTTCAAGCCGACCCCCTCTGGGACCTCGAAGGAAAAATTGATACAAGCCTCGTGTTGTGAACATGGTCAGCATTCGTTGCTCACTTGTTGTTCCCATTTCAGGTCATATGATATGTATGTTTTATTTCAAACCTGGTCAACAGATATCGATTTTCATTATCACCACCCCCATATGTTTCAAACATTTAGTGTAGTGTCTCATTTTCCCCGCGGTCTCTTCAAGATTCATTCTGCCTCTAGTGGGATGGTAATTATAGCTATAGGACCCTTATATATTGGGAAGATCCTAGTCCTACACTTTGTTTCCCACATTGAGCATTGCCCATGCGGGATTAGGAGCTAAGGTAATGTAATACCCACATGAGTGGTCATCTGGTTGTAGTTGTCCAGGATACCTAGCCTTAGGTCCCTCGACATTTTGGGCCCCCTCGCCAAAGTTCTCATCTAGGATTGTGCGGTGTGGTATGGACGCACACCTTTATTCAGGTCGGGCATTTATCCACGCCACACATACCCCATTCGAGACATCACTTCATTTATCATTATTTTTGTGAGCACATGACCTTCCATGTTTCATGACCCACATCATTTGGGTTTCCATCATTTCCTATATCCAAAGGGATCCCCGAATAGCATGGACAGTTGACCTATGGGATCACCTACCATTACAGGCCAACATCGTTGAGGGTTTTGAACAACAAATTGATATGTTTCTCTTGTTGGAAATATGGTCAATAGTTGATGATCAATTGTTTTCCTAATCCTCTTATCACATAGATACAAAAATTGTGTTGTGAACATGGTCAACATATATCCTCTATCATTGTCTTCGTTTTGGGGGTTTCCATTGGCACACTGATTCACCCTCTTTACTCATAAGTCCCATGCATATGACATTAAACTAGGCCTCTACAGTCCGATCCATACATACTTAAACTAAGAGCACCATCATCCTCACCACATGACATTAAACTATATTTCATTACGAACATTATGTGGCTTTATTACCATCCTTATAGAATATCTATGACTTCCCGAACATCCAACTCTTCCAGTCCGACCCCATATCCTTGAAACCTCCCTATCATCATGACCCCTTGGCCTGTGTTCTTCCAATAGAAAGGTATATTGTAACAGCCCGAGATTTTATGAAAAATAGTCTTTTTAATTTTATTAATGTCTTGTGTTGTACGCTACACCAAAAGGAGCTTGCACAACACGGATCTTTGACATGTCTTGCATTACACGCAATCGCAACCTTCCTCGATAGCGTGTGTAGTACACAATACCGAGTTTCACGAAACAACGATATGCTATTAAAATATTATTAAAACTAGCCGTTATGACTAGTAATAACCACTTTTTAAATTTTATAAATTTTAGCTCTCAAAATGGACTTCATTTTTGGATTCGGAGTATCGAATTTAGCCTAAGGTGAAATTTTGGTACTTTTCGGATAACTTTCATATTCTGATGAATAGTGAAAATTACTAAATTATAATTAAAAACAACTTTTTTAATCGAAATAATTAATAGTGATAAATTACTAATTTGAGTGGTTTTAAATTATATTTATAATATATTTTTACAATTTAATACAATGTTGGTCATTGAATGTAATTTCACATTTAAACCAGACATAATCAAGTGTCAATCTTTTGATAGATATTGTTTCTTAAAAACACGCTATTTGTTTTAACAGCGGGATTTAATTATAAAATTAATTAATGAAACTTCTATGTTATGAATTTGGTAAAATAGACTTCATTTTTGAATTCAGAATATGAAATATAGTTTAGGATGAAATTTTGGCATTGTTCTGAAAAACATCAATTTTTGATGAATAGTGAAACTACTAAGTGGTAGCTAAAAAAACTGAATTTTTTATAAAACATAATTTTACCGCTTCTGTGAATGGAATTTCAAAAATCCGAGAGACACGGTTGATGTCAGTAAGTAAAATGTGGTTCAATGAGATGAAAATAATTTTTGGTGAATAGTAACTTTTTACTTTTATTTACCACGGTTAAAAGTAAATAGGGTAATTAAGGGTAAGAATGATATTAATATTACCCTAACACATGTCCTAATTCTATTGGACAAGTTTATCTCGACCAAAAACAGCCTTAAGTGTAAAATATTATCATTTAGGCCCACTTGGATTAAATTAGGACATTTATTATTATTTAATTTAAAGAAGAGTTAAAAGAGTTAAAATCAATGTTTATTTACTAAAACATTTTTAATATAGGGTTATACATAAGATAAATTAGATTGTAAATATTCATTAGAAATCTAAAAAGATTTCCTACATAATGGTATTTTATTTGTAATTTTTAGACATCAAATAATTTAATTTATTTATGACACAAAGATGATGCAGTAATTATCTTATTAATGAAATATTGACATAATTGATGTTATAAACACCAAACTAAATGTAATTTGAGACTTTTTATGAATTCCACTACTTTTATATGTTACTATGATATATTAGTGTTGATTTAAGAAACTTTATTCGAACATATAATTCTGTTATTACTTTCACAAAAATCATATATCAGATAGTGTCAAAATTGACACAAAATAGTTTTTAAATCAAACATTATATTATTAATTGTTATTTTAGTCCTAAAAATCTAAGGCTCGGCCAAATGACTTAGATAAGGATATATATATTAATAATAAACAATTTGGGATTCGTTTGGCATGTTATAGTAAGTATATTAACCATATAATGAAAGAAAACAAAAAGACACGGTAAAAGTTAAATTATTTAACTTAGAGTTAAATCTAATTGATAAGGTTAAAATAACACCCTAAGCTTGTCTAAATCCTATTGGTTGATAGGAGTTCGACCCATCCCCACTTTAGCTTTGAAATAAGACCCTTTGGAACCATTATAAACCGATTTTGACTTTAATATAAAATAATATTTTGAGATATTCCTAAGGTGCCCCTCTCCTCCCTTATAAAAGGACACCTCCTCCCCCTCCTCCTCACACCAATTTGAGCACTCAAGCTCGGCCACCCCTGAAAAAATCTCTTCTCCACTTCCCTAACAACATCCTAGAGGTTTTGGTCTTTCTCAAAGTCCAATTTTATTGCCCTAAGAGGAGTTCTCAAAGATGCGCTTCAAAGAAGAGGTAATTGCTGTTACCAATTCTTTCATCTTTATTTCTTCTTCAACTTCTTCTTCATAGGTTGTTTCATTATGAAGTAATAACATCAGTATCACTCATATACTGATATGTTATTATAAGTACGAAACAACCCTATTTCACCATCTATCCATCCTACGGAAAAATAAATCACAGCGCGTGCGTACGTACGGAATACCGTCTCCACGCCGTGGTATAATCTATTTTCCACCACCACCTTACATTGATGGGTATAATGGTGTAAAGAATAACTATACATAGTTATTACAACATCATATTTATTCTGATATATTGTATAATACACTCCAATTCAATTAAATATTTATGGAAATGATATCATCGCTCGTGCGTACGTACAGACTACCGTCTCCACGACGCGATGAGATTCATTATCCATGTTAACCATTTAAGAATGATTATATAGTATATATAAGAAATAATAATGAAATATATGAAATTATAAAGCTACTGGATTTATGTATATATATATATATATGTATTTCATCTACTTACTTCCATTCAAGACAATAAGGAAAGGAAAACAGCGTTCATGCGTACGTACGGACTACCGTCTCCATGAACGGTGTTTTTCATTTCATTTATCTATCTATTATATATATATATATACTGAATATATATGATATATAAATCATATTTTATATTCTGGAAGTAAGTAAATCATGATATAAGTAATAATAATGTCAAGAACAACAAGTCAAAACACCTACGATAAATGAAACGATTTTACCCAAAACGCTTCTTTAACATGGAATTTACAAAAGAACGGGTAATAAAATGTCATAAGTGAACCATATATGATATCATAACAATGAATATGATTCTTTAATAAGTCAATGACATTATTTAAATCATTATACAGGAGGTTCGGACACATACGAAGAAAATCGGACCTAAGGTAAGGGAAATATCACAATCTCATTTTTATCCGAGATTGTTTATATATTGGCATTTACTGGGGTGCATTTTATCATCCAAATTCATGTTTCCTCTATATGAAATATTATTTATATCCACCTACAATGGTTTAAATCCAATTTTACCCTTCAGTAAGTTTTTAGTAAAAGATATGAAAGGAATCTTTTGTCGTTTATCATACGAGGTACTTTTTGACTTTTCCGACAAAATTACGAAGAATGTTTTTTTAACTTATACGGCATGAATGGATTTTTAAAACATTATTTCCAAGAAGCTTCCTTTACAAGTTTTCAAGTTTATTTTTAATCAACTTCTTTTATTTTAAAGTCGTATGACATGTTATGAAAGGAAAAATGTTTTTGAAGTAGAAAGGATATTTTCCTCAAGAATGGAGTTCAAGTATTTTATCAAAATTATTTTCCATCTAAGACAATAAAAGGGTTCTGTTTTTATCCCTATTATTACATGGATTTGATTATGTTGTGATGGAAACATTTTTACGAATTCCTTTATCATATATGAATTGGTTTATGATGTCATGTTGTTTATGAATCCCATTTTTATTACGTGGATTACGCTATGATGTATGGTTTATGATTATGTGGAACACATAAGAAATGATTCATTATAAGATGGGTGGGACCTATATCTCCCTCCAATGCATTGGGTAAAGATTTTATATCTCATGAGATAGACATGGCTGAAATGGTAGGTTATACCGGTTCAGTGAAACAGGACTGAAACAAGGGTTACTCGATTCAGAAAGGGACTTTGTCCACTAAGATAGTCTTGGAAATGAGTCTTGACTAACAAGAAATGATTCTCTATGATTATGTGTGTATGACACAAAGTTTCATGTTTTTTGTTATGATTATTGTGATTACATTTCACTGCCATGATTTATCCCAGGTTATGATATTATGAGCTCTTTTGCAGGTTAAGATTTCCAAAAGCTATGTTCTTATGTATATGATGTGATGGATATTTCTTTTGTTTACCCTTACTGAGCATTTGAGCTCACCCTTTTATGTTTTTTGTTTTCACCAGGATATAAAGAAAGGTTTTAGGTATAAAAAAAGAAGAAGATCTTTATGGGAGATGTTGAAGATCTTTCACCACGATTAGAAGATTACGTTCCGAGTTTCCAAAGACACTAAACTATTACGATCCTTGTGTGTTTGTGTTTTTTTTGTTATGTACTAAGTATTCTGCAAAAGTAATGTAATGGAAATGTACGTCAAGCTTCGGGTCTCTACAATTGATATTAGAGGAATGTTTTCGTCAACCTTTGGAAACTAGGATGCGAAAACGTTAGTGAGATCCCTAGAGATATTTCTACGGTATGTCTAGGGATGTCCTTAAGGTTAAGTATACGTATAGGTTATATTACTAGAACTACGCTAACAATCATAGAATTAAACCTAAGATGTTAGACATTGAAGGTAATCCCCCTTTATTATGTTGTTTTCCCTATCATGATTTTTGCCTCTCACACTATTCTTTTTGGGTTTTAGAAAATGGCTGGAAACAAGATGATTCACGATAATGGAGGATATGATGGACAATGGAATGATATTCTTCATGGGAAACCAAATGAAATGGGATTTGGAAGTCCAAACATCCTTATTATGCCGAATCAGAAATCTCATAATATGATCAATAAAGTAAAATTTGGTAAGTTTCCTGACTCGGCTAATAAGAGAAAGATGGAGTTTCATGATGATCCTAGAGGAAAGAAAGTTCAATTTCCCCTATGTAAATCATGGGGGAAGAGGCATCAAGGAGAATGTTTCAAAGGAACTGGAAGATGGTTTGGGTGTGGAAAAGAAGGACACAAAGCCAGTAATTGCAAAGGAAAAGGTTCAGTTAACACCAGGGATAAAGATAATGGTATTAATATGACATCAAAAATGGTTAAATGTTTTAAATGTGGAATGTACGGGCATTATGCAAACCAATGCCCTAAAGGAAAGTCTCATGAAGAGAATCAGTATTGTCGTATGGGTAGTATTTATGTTGATGATGATGAAGAGACTACAAATGATATGTGAGATGAAACAATTGTTGAAGATCGGTCAATGGTTTAAGAATGTAGTGGAATGATTACATGTTTATCATGTGTAATGTTGTATAAGAAATCTCATGGTACTATGGAATAAAGAGACATCTAAGGATTGTTACACTGTTGTCTATCCTTGAGTTTTGAAAGTGTATGAATAATGGTACCACTATCCATGAAAGGTTATTCAGATAATTTTGGAATGTAGATGATATGCGCATAATGAAGGGAAAAGGAGAAAATTAAATTTTTAACAGTATTCATGAGCTCATGATTGATATAAGGACTAAGTGATATCATGGTTTGAGTATATATAATTTTGAGGATTTTGGTATGTGAAAAGTGTTAACTTTTAATTGCATTCAAGTTTTCACTATGGATCAATGGGTATTAAAGAGAATACATTATTAAGGCGTTTGAATGTTTGGAATGTGTCCAACAAAACATATGATATATGGGGATCGACGATGGTGTTAAATCTCTGGTAATCATTTTCACTATGTTATGAGAGTGGACTGCAGTATTATGGATAAGCCTAAAGATTGGAATGGATTATGTTGGACATAAGTTAGTATTATTTAAGGATATATGTTTTCTAGATATTATTTATGGGATGTTATAGTAATATAGTTTTAGAAAAAGTACATCCTGCAGGACGGGCGACAGCCCATCGCTTCGGACAAGGCTGTGGGAATCGAACCCACAACCGAAGTGCGACTGGCCTTTATCGCCTAACACTGGCCTACAGGAAGTCCCTATTTAGTAGAAACTAGTTTTATTATATTAAGAAGTATGATATATGAAGTATAAGTCCATTTTAGGAACCATATGTGATTAATCTCAGTATAGATCGACTTATGTATATAAATTTTTGCTAACCTTTTGTTTGAGACAGATGGAATGACCCGTCATTCTATCACATGATCTGCTAACACTTCACGAATAACAAATTCAACTTCATTTATATAAGTGATGAAGTTGAAATTGTTAAAGGCACGAACAATAGTGAGATTGTACCAAAATAAAGTAAGTATTTATTCTAATTCAAATTCTTTAACTTTAGGGAAACGATCTTGAAACCCAAAAATGTTGTCCTAGTGATCTTATATCTGATGAATCAGATGGTACCTTAGATCATCAAAAATTTATGGCTTAGTGATTGCTGGCTTTTCCATAGCCATGTTCTCTACCACTCTCCATCAGAACATGATGGTTAGATTTCTCTTCCATATCCATATTTTCACCTATGTGGAAACCCAGTGATTAGTTTATTTGGGTAACCGTTACGTTTCATACTTTTGTTTTTAAATATTGGTTTTGATATTTTCCTTTTTACGATGTGGTTTTCTATTAAAGAAACTTTCGAATAGTAAACCATTTATAACCCCGACGAATTTCGAGGGCGAAATTCATTTTAAGGGGGGTAGAATGTAACAGCCCGAGATTTTATGAAAAATATTCTTTTTAATTTTATTAATGTCTTGTGTTGTACGCTACACCAAAAGGAGCTTGCACAACATGCATCTTTGACTTGCCTTGCATTACACGCAATCGCAACCTTCCTCGATAGCGTGTGTAGTACGCAATACTGAGTTTCACGAAACAACGATATGCTATTAAAATATTCTTAAAACTAGCCGTTATGAATAGTAATACCAACTTTTTAAATTTTATAAATTTTAGCTCTCAAAATGGACTTCATTTTTGGATTCAGAGTATCGAATTTAGCCTAAGGTGAAATTTTGGTACTTTTCGGATAACTTTCATATTCTGATTAATACTAAAAATTACTAAATTATAATTAAAAACAACTTTTTTAATCGAAATAATTAATAGTGATAAATTATTAATTTGAGTGGTTTTAAAGTATATTTAGAATATATTTTTACAATTTAATACAATGTTGGTCATTGAATGTAATTTCACATTTAAACCAGACATAATCAAGTGTCAATCTTTTGATAGATATTGTTTCTTAAAAACACGCTATTTGTTTTAACAGCGGGATTTAATTATAAAATTAATTAATGAAACTTCTATGTTATGAATTTGGTAAAATAGGCTTCATTTTTGAATTCGGAATATGAAATATAGCTTAGGATGAAATTTTGGCATTGTTCTGAAAAACATCAATTTTTGATGAATAGTGAAACTACTAAGTGGTAGTTAAAAAAAACTGAATTTTTCATAAAACTTAATTTTACCGCTTCTGTGAATGGAATTTCAAAAATCCGAGAGACACGGTTGATGTCAGTATGTAAAATGTGTTTCAATGAGATGAAGATAATTTTTGATGAATAGTAACTTTTTACTTTTATTTACCACGGTTAAAAGTAAATAGGGTAATTAAGGGTAAGAATGATATTAATATTACCTTAACACATGTCCTAATTCTATTGGACAAGTGTATCTCGACCAAAAACAACCTTAAGTGTAAAATATTATCATTTAGGCCCACTTGGATTAGATTAGGACATTTATTATTATTTAATTCAAAGAAGAGTTAAAAGAGTTAAAATCAAAGTTTATTTACTAAAACATTTTTAATATAGGTTTATACATAAGATAAATTCTATTGTAAATATTCCTTAGAAAGCTAACACGATTTTCTACTGAATGGTATTTTATTTGTAATTTTTAGACATCAAATAATTTAATTTATTTCTGACACAATGATGATGCAGTAATTATCTTATTAATAAAATATTGACATAATTGATGTTATAAACACCAAACTAAATGTAATTTGAGACTTTTTATTAATTACACTAATTTTATAGGTTACTATGATATATTAGTGTTGATTTAATCAACTTTATTAGAACATATAATTCTTTTATGACTTTCACAAAAATCATATATCAAATAGTGTCAAAATTGACACAAAATAGTTTTTAAATCAAATATTATATTATTAATTGTTATTTTATTCCTAAAAATCTAAGTTTCGACCAAAGGACTTAGATAAGGATATATATATTAATAATAAACAATTTGGGGTTCGTTTGACATGTTATAGTAAGTATATTAACCATACAGTGAAAGAAAACAAAAAGACACGGTAAAAGTTAAATTATTTAACTTATAGTTAAATCTAATTGATAAGGTTAAAATAACACCCTAAACATGTCTAAATACTATTGGTTGATAGGATTTCGACCCATCCCCACTTTATATTCGAAATAAGACCCTTTGGAACCATTATAAACCGATTTTTACTTTAATATAAAATAATATTTTGAGATATTCCTAAGGTGCCCCTCTCCTCCCTTATAAAACGACACCTCCTCCCCCTCCTCCTCACAACAATTTGAGCACTCAAGCTCGGCCAACCCCTGCCGAAATCTCTTCTCCACTTCCCTAAAAACATTCTAGAGGTTCTGGTCTTCCTCAAAGACCAATTTTATTGCCCTAAGAGGAGTTCTCAAAGAGGCGCTTCAAAGAAGAGGTAATTACCGTTACGAATTCTTTCATTTTTATTTCTTCTTCCACTTCTTCTTCTTAGGTTGTTTCATTATGAAGTAATAACATCAGTATCACTCATATACTGATATGTTATTATAAGTATGAAACAACCCTATTTCACCATCTATCCATCCTACGGAAAAAGAAATCACCGCGCGTGCGTACGTACGGAATATCGTCTCCACGTCGTGGTATAATCTTTTTTCCACCACCACCTTACATGGATGGGTATAATGGTGTAAAGAATAACTATACATAGTTATTACAACATCATATTGATTCTGATATATTGTATAATCCACTCCACTCCAATTCAATATTTATGGAAATGATATCATCGCTCGTGCGTACGTACGGACTACTGTCTCCACGACGCGATGAGATTCAATCTCCATGTTAACCATTTAAGAATGATTATATAGTATATATAAGATATAATAATGAAATATATGACAATATAATGATACTGGATTTATGTATATATATATATTTATGTCATCTACTTACTTCCATTCAAGACAATAAGGAAAGGAAAACAGCGTTCATGCGTACGTACGGACTACCGTCTCCATGAACGGTGTTTTTCATTTCATTTATCTATCTATTATATATATATATATATACTGAATATATATGATATGTAAATCATATTTTATATTCTGGAAGTAAGTAAATCATGATATAAGTAATAATAATGTCAAGAACAACATGTCAAAACACCTACGATAAATGAAACGATTTTACCCAAAACGCATCTTTAACATGGAATTTACAAAAGAACTGGTAATATAATGTCATAAGTGAACCATATATGATATCATAACAATGAATATGATTCTGTAATAAGTCACTGACATTATGTAAATCATTATACAGGAGGTTCAGACACATACGAAGCAAATCGTACCTAAGGTATGGGAAATATCACAATCTCATTTTTATCTGAGATTGTTTATATATTGTCATTTACTGGGGTGCATTTTATCATCCACATTCATGTTTCCTCGATATGAAATATTATTTATATCCACCTACAATGGTTTAAATCCAAATTTACCCTTCAGTAAGTTTTTAGTAAAAGATATGAAAGGAATCTTTTTTCGTTTATCATACGAGGTACTTTTTGACTTTTCCGACAAAAGTACGAAGAATGTTTTTTTTAACTTATACGGCATGAATGGATTTTTAAAACATTATTTACAAGAAGCTTCCTTTACAAGTTTTCAAGTTTATTTTTAATCAAATTATTTTATTTTAAAGTCATATGACATGTTATGAAAGGAAAAATGTTTTTGAAGTAGAAAGGATATTTTCCTCAAGAATGGAGTTCAAGTATTTTATCAAAATTATTTTCCATCTAAGACAATAAAAGGGTTCTGTTTTTATCACTATTATTACATGTATTTGATTATGTTGTGGTGGAAACATTTTTATGAATTCCTTTATCTTATATGAATTGTTTTATGATGTCATGTTGTTTAAGAATCCCATTTTTATTACGTGGATTACGCTATGATGTATGGTTTATGATTATGTGGAACACATAAGAATGGATTCATTATAAGATGGGTGGGACCTATATCTCCCTCCAATGCATTGGGTAAAGATTTTATATCTCATGAGATAGACATGGCTGAAATGGTAGGTTATACCGGTTCAGTGAAATAGGACTGAAACGAGGGTTACTCGATTCAGAAAGGGACTTTGTCCACTAAGATAGTCTTGGCAATGAGTCTTGACTAACAAGAAATGATTCTCTATGATTATGTGTGTATGCCACAAAGTTTCATGTTTTAAGTTATGATTATTGTGATTACATTTCACTGACATGATTTATCCCATGTTATGATATTATGAGCTCTTTTGCAGGTTATGATTTCCAAAAGCTATGTTCTTATGTATATGATGTGATGGATATTTCTTTTGTTTACCCTTACTGAGCATTTGAGCTCACCCTTTTATGTTTTCTTTTCCCCAGGATATAAAGAAAGGTTTTAGGTATAAAAAAAGAAGATATTTATGGGAGATGTTGAAGATCATTCACCACGATTAGAAGATTACGTTCTGAGTTTCCAAAGACAATAAACTATTACGATCCTTGTGTGTTTGTGTTTTTTTGTTATGTACTAAGTATTCCGCAAAAGTAATGTAATGGACATGTACGTCAAGCTTCGGGTCACTACATATATGGTGTGTTTTGGGATTATGTACACATTTATGTTGGGATTAAAACAACCACACCACATACCTCCCTCTCTTTATTGCCTTCTCTCCCATTCCCTGCACTCATCTGGTCGAGTCGGCTGCTCTTAAGTTGTGTCCCTCAATCCTCTTCGGGGATTTGCCTATGTGCCCAGGAGTACTCTTGTTCTGAAACTGGAGTGTCAGATTCTTCCTGGAAATGCATTCACCGATTTCTCAAGAATCTTGTTCACCTTATTTTCAACCTCCATTATCATTCACATCTGAAGGGACCCCCAAATAGCATGGATTCCTGGCCCAAGGGCCCTCTGACCATTATGGGCCAATGTTATCAAGGGTTTCAAACAACAACTTAATACAAGTTCCATGTTAAAAATATGGTTAGCGGTCGATGCTCATTTGTTTTTCCCATTTCAGGTCACACGATATAGATGTCGTGTTTCGAACAATGTCAATAGTTATCCTTCATTGTCTCACCAACCCCTCCAAACCTTAAATGACAGTCACACGATTCACATCGTTTCACCCCCATCATGTCCAAGTGGAATTTGGATGAACTTGGTACTGTCCCTCAGTGCATAGTTGCATGTTAGGTGGACAATTACATGGTAGGGCATCATTCAGGGCTCTGAACCAACTTCCCCTTTATCTATATCACATGTGTTGCAATGATCTCATCCACCCCTATTTCCCACACTATGTTTAACCCACATGGGAATAGGGACCAGATCGAGGTCTACCCTCGCATGGAAGGGTTTTTTCCTTGTCATATTTTGATCTCTATGTCCATAAACTATTATCTCCTTATAATTCATATTCTTTAACTACGTCTAGTTAGATTCCCATTCTCATAGAATACATAGGAACGCCCAGAAATCTCTTCATTTGGTCCAGATCCACTGAGAGCTAGTCTCTCCAGCACCATATTCTCTTACCATTTATGGCCCCTTGGCCTGATGATTCATTCCTAGAATAACACTTGATGTGATGTGGACCTCTTCCTCATTCACGTCATGTTTTCTTTCTCATGTTGTGCACATTCACTCTTGAAACTCATCTTCCCTATATATGTCTGAGCCATATGACTTTAAACTACGTTTCTTGGTCCGACATGACATTAAACCGTTATTTCTATACTACAATACATTAATGTGCATGATTGGTCCCATCACATGACACTAAACTATAAAATTCTCGTCCTGGCTATGTGATGAAAAACAACACTACACTGTGGTTTCCTCACTCATGGGGACATCATGTTTGGTATCATTCACACACCATACCATATGTCAACAACAGAGTATAGATTTATTATTGTGGCGATGCCTAGAATTTCTAACCTAGGTCTGTTGCTTCACACCCAAAAAACACACATTCTTCCTAGAGGAGAAACAAAAACTATCAAATGTGTCTTCATTTGGTGCGAGGGCCAGACCAACATGTCCTTATTATCTATGGCACTAGTATCTTACCATGTGACATTTATAACTATATATGGATTGATAATCATCCTCACAGGGTATGTAGGAATGCCCATTCAATTTGACTTCAGCCCATCCTAACTTTCACTTTCGGTCCCCTGACCTATAAGTTTACAAGGGGAAATTGTGGGGATATAGACTCTTACTGTCCTCAATCACGTCGAGTTATTTGTTATTTCACCACATGTGTCCGTTCTTTAGTTCCATCATGGTCCAAGTTCTATTACCATAATCTAATAACACTCCACATCGTTGTTGTAAGATGTTAACCTACATGACATCTTCATGAACAATGTATGGAGTGATTCCAATCATCATGTGATACATAGAATTCCCTCACATATAGTCTGCAGTTCTAACCCTAAGAATCTAAAATCTTGTCCCCTCTTTTTCAGCCCCTAGAACCAAATGATATTATGAACATGTAGTGTGGTGAGTACCTCATGGGTTCTCATTCACATCAGGTATTGAAATAGATGAATATGTGCCTCCCATGTCTTTTCCCAACATGGCCCAAGTTCTATGACCAAAACTAAGATCTCCTTATTGGAACAATGCATCGAGTTCAGCTACTTTGCTACCTAGTGCACTGTCAATTAAATCTGGCCCCCCTTTATGGCTCACCCATCAACCATTAAGTTGGGAGAATGCAACCCAAGGACCCTTGTCCTTGAAATGGGACATAATTCCCTTTATCTGATACATCTTATTGTTGTACTCAGATGAAATGCGGAAAAGTGCCTGATGTGATGAATTTTTAGAGGTACATTCCCCCATTACAAGTCCAGTCTTGATGAGTCCTTTATTTGGATCCTCATCCACTTCCACGTCTGAAGGGAAACCCCTTACAGCCTGGTCTCATGCCACTTTGGCTTAGCTATCATCTTGGGCCAACATCCATGAGGACCTCAGATGAAATTTTTGACTGGTCCTATGTTTAGAAAATGTTCAGCGGTCGACCCTCATGATTTTGTCTCCATTCCAGGATAATGTGAAATAGATGCTGACTATAATTTTGGTCTAGATCTCGAGCATCATGATTCACATATTTCCACTTCATTATGTTCAAGTGGGATTCTCACATACTCGACTTTACCTTTTCGTGCAACTCAGTGTGTCAAGTAAGCAATTCAACATTTTTGGGACATCATTCACGTAGTGTCCCATCGCCCCTAACATGTACCTTCCTGATCTAGTAATGTCCCAACACTACTTCTTGTTTCCCACATCGATCACAACTCACCTGGACTTAGTAATTTGGGTAGGATGTGTACTAGCGCAGCCATGCCACCCATGCCTTTCATCATCCCCCATGACATTAAAATAATCTCTCAGAGCTACATTTAGGATGATTCTTATCCTTATGGGATATGTTTACATGCCTATACATTTCACCATAGGCCCCACCCCTGGGACATTAACCCATCTAGCCCCTCGACACCGATCACAGTCTACTCTCTATGTCCTTAAACTAGATTCATACAGTCCATTTAACATGAAATTAAACTGTTAACCATTTTATAGGAATAATAACCTTAAAACTATGTGCAATGTCCTCTTCATATGATGTTAAACTATTCCATTCATCGTCTGAATCCATATGATCTTGAAGTACAAAACATTCTACGTCCCTACAAGAGTGGTCCTACTCAAAAGTATTCTTGATACCTAATTATACATGTATGACCATCGAATGTGTTTCCACCATGGGAGAATGATTTCAAGAGTGTTGGAATCCATTCTAACAACCCATCACTCCACATCCCCCGTTTTGTGTTCCCTTAATTCAGACCCACGTTTTATTTGACGTTTAAAAGAACCCCCATAAATTATGGATGCCCGACCACTGGATCGCCTACATTCTTGGCCAACATTATAGAATAATAATGGACAAAATTTTGAACCAGGGCCCATGTTTTGAATATGATCAATAGTCAGCCCTAGATTTATATCACCATTTCAAGATAACACAATAAGGATTCATAGTTTCGAACATGGTTAGTGGTTATCATTCATTGTCATGCTACCCCCACAATTTTCCGAATCGGGGGTATCATGATTCACAATTTTCACTTCATTATTTTTGGGGTGATTCTAAACACCCCTAGAATTACCCCACTTGTGCACTAGAGCACATTGGGAAGACGACACAATAGTTTTTATGAGGTCTTCTTCCTCTTGTCAGGCCTCTCCCTTTCATCCCAGAAATCTGGATTGGTCGTTCAAACCATGGATGCCTAGTGCTTGGGTTGTCCTCTTATATTCAACTGGAATGACAAGTTTTCATCACCTGTTTCTCGCATAGTTTCTGACCGACAAGATCTTAGGGACTAATCACTAGATGTTCCACGCATTTAATGGAAATGCAACAGACCAAAAAACAAATAACAGAACTCTTGCATGCATCTAGCATGAATAATAAAAACATAAGTTCATGTTCAATGGTTACATGCATCAAAGTACCCAAGAATTTACCACTTCCATGGATGGATTGACCCTATCAAAAGAGAGATGTAGCTCCACCACTCTCTAGCCTGTTGCATCTAGGATTTGATGTCGTCTGTTTAGTTACTGGTCCACCTCGGCAGCAATAGGGCATTGTTCGTTAGCTATGATCCAGGCTGGCTCCTTGTTAGTTCATATAATGGTCATCTACTTGGATTCTTTCCTTATGAGCTCTTTGGCCTCCGCCTTCTGAACCATAATCCTTGATATAATCACTTAATGTGCACTGAGGAATGTAGAATCTTCATCTGCCTAGTTTTTTAATCACTGAATCTCATTTTCATCCTCCTCAAGCCTCTTGATATTAATCGATTTTTCCCACTACCAACCCACAACAAGGTAAAAGCCATATCCCCATAAATTCTATAGGATGAAATCTCAGATGAGCATGTGGGGATTCTAGGAATCCACTCCCTCAGCGCATAGTTCATATAGTCACGAACAATGTCTCTCCATCTGGTATATCCATTGTGCTTGATGGGTGTCATCGATAAAGCACTTGATCATATTCCATGACTGATGATGGAATATATTTCTATCCTCTTAATTAAAGGCCATCTCATCCTAGATCATGGGGTTGGTAGGCTCATACATGGGAAACACCCCCAATAACTCATTAGCAGGGTCCCCATCTGGTGTCTGATAAGGTATGGCATGAACTGTGCTTTACGATCAATCATCATCGTCAGATCCCACCTAAATAATATCAGGCTCAGCCATGCTAATAGTCCCACCAATGATCAGGAGGGTCGAAACATGGTCGGTCTGGATATCCACCTCCACAACCACCGACATTCCACTGGGAAAGGAACTTCTAGAAGTACCAACCAACCTCACGAAGACAGCCCACACCATTTGTATAACTGTACATACCAGAAAGGGAAAAGATGTCATTTAGAATGGTCAATGGTTTGAGGCCATGAATTTTATAAAGGAGACATATATATATATATATATATATATATATATATATATCAAATTCACGATCTTTTTATAGGGTTGTTGTTGTGGGGGCACAGAGGCGTGGCCCTCCATATATTGTTGGGATGTTTGAAAACACTGGACGAACCAATAGAGGTGACTTGGCCCCACTAGATGCAGAAATTTCTATTGTCGTGGGCGTAAATCCTGATTACCCCACATCATAATCTATTGAGGGGAAACCATGGTTTTTTCTCATTAGTCACTCCTTCATTGTTCTAATGTTAGTGAGTGCTCCAATGTAACCTGTAAATGGATCAAGTGAAAGGGACTCAAGGGTTTACCTCAACATCCTCCATAAACTCATCAGGCTCTGGGTCTGAATCACCAACATCTGCCTCCTCCAATGGGCTCCCCCTACTGGCCTCCCCCCAGAAGGACTCGTCTAATTCTTCCAATAATGGGACGTGCTACCTCAATTATGCAGGTGACAACTACAGAGTGGAAGTTCGATCCAACAAAACCTTTAACCAGTATGTCATTTGATTTGAGGCACCCTTGGAGGGGATTAAGTCCTCATAATCGGCCAGGTATTGCTCCGCCTCTGCCTCAGATACTCTAAAGAAAGCACTAACAGGGCCGATAACTAGAAAATCTATCTTGATATGGTTTTGGTGTATCCAAATCTCAGATGGATTGAGGAATTTTCTTTTCACATCCCAGATGTCCCAAGCCTTTGGGAAGACAGCATCCTCTGGCATGCCTATATGTGGAAACGGCTTTCATGGGGCCCCGATGGATATTATGTAGAATCCTATGTGTGGCCTCCCCTCCGAATTACTCTTCCCTTCTAGAACTTTCTGGTTTGCTGCCGCCGCTAGATCCCCTTCTTTTCCCCCCGCATCAATCGGTGTGGGCTTCGCTACCACGAAAACCCCTCCACTGTGGCATGTCCTTTATATATTCTGGCCCCATCCTAATGGTTGGGGAGGCACACCATCGCTTGCCATAACAGTTGGCTACTTCAGCATCTCCACAGGGTAGGCCACCACCTATATTTTGTTTTACACCTTCACTAGTCCAAAGATAGTCGTGGGTAGAGGCTGATCATTAAAAATCTTCTTGTTTTCCAGTGTGATAATGAGTTACATGTGTCTCATCACACATGGGTGGTCCTCATAGCGCACCACTAAATAGAGATGTGGGGTCATTCGCTGCTTGCACCCAAATTTCCACGATAATTAGTACGGGGCGTACAACTCACATGGGGGATCATAGTCCACCCATGCCACCAGGAATGAACCATTAAAGGTTGGGTGGTAGGAAAACATCTCTTCCTTTCCTTGGCCATCATTGGTAAAAACACCCATTGGCAATGGGAATCAGAGAATGTTGAACTGCTCTACCTTCCAGACCCAGTTCTGTACCACCTGCATGGTCAACTTGGCCGGAAAGCTCACTACAACATTCAAAATATACGAGTGGAAGTTTAATCATGGAGGGGATATGGGGTTCATATATTCATATATCCCTCTAACATGTGTTGTTATCCACCCCTAAAAGTGGTGGAATGGCCCACAAAATTTCTGTGGATTCCGTTCCTCACTGATATGCCAAAACATCTTCAATATCTTGGTGAGCATCATGATACCAGGGTTGACCCATCCTCCTGTCATCATGATAAATGTGCTTGGTCGTATGCCCATGTTCATGTCTCCCACCGAAAGGATCCAATAGGAGATGAGCGACACAATGAGCGAAACCAACCTGATTACTGGTTGTTGCTCGGTATTGATGCAGAATATCCAAATTTCCCAATGGTTATCATATAAGAGACACCATTAAGATTTCTTCTTGCCTCGTAGATCCCCCTTCTAGAAGGTCCAAGGCCTTATAGGGAACTACTGAATATTCAGGAAGTTCAATAACTACTTAAACCCACATTTAAAGTGAAACTCCCTCATCGACTGCTTGTCCTCCCCTATCAGCAGGTTCATCAACGTCATCACCAATGAGGTCATTTTCTCCAGATCCTCCCATGAACCCAGAACTGTAATAAACTCATCATACTTCACCCCAAGTATTGAAACCTATGATATTTGTTACTGGACCTATAAACTAATTCCAACCTATCCATGGATCAAATGTTAGGTATTGGTCCTCAATAAAAATCATCTCAGCACCATTGTAATCAACTGATTTGGCTGAAATATATGGAATTGGGTTGCCCAAGATTCCTCATATATGCCCACTCCTTTCAGCGCTTCCATGAATTACTCACAAGAGGCACCTACCCAGTAGGCTTAGGCCATGTTGTCTATGTAGATTCTGCACTATAGTAGGACCCTCTCATAGGACCACCCCTTTCCTAGGTTTATCAAGGATGCCTTCATGATAGAATGATATAGTGGGGGAGATGTCTCTGACTTCAATTTCAACCCATCAACATCGTTCAAGTTATTGTACAAATAATCAGCATTGATAGGAGTGAAGTCATCACGAGCATGGGTATCAGCTGCCTTGAACCACTGGTGCTGGTGTGACGTGCTCCAGAAATAAAAAGCTAGCACATCCCTTCTCACTTCAGGGATGAATACATCATCCCTCAGTCCAAATCCATATAGATTTAGCCTCTAACATAGTGGATTGTTCTTTTTAATGGTTGAGAGAAACTCCACAAGTGAATTATGGTCATAATTTCTCCACACAAACTCCCATATACATGAATTATCTGGTATCTCCTCCCTCTGGGTAGCATCCTCATGGAGCCCCTGGTAGCCACATGGTAAGCCATTTAGTGTTTGTGTTTGGGAATTTTTTTTGGGTTCATAGATCTCTTTTGTGAAGCTCGTTGGTGGAGTTTGTTTGCGACAACAATTTGGGGAGGCCTCCCTCAGCATTTAGATTTTAGTCGTATAGTGAAACATCGCGGAGTAAAAAACTCTCTATGCGCCTCGAATTAAAAGGACCGATTCATGGAGACCAGTCAAGGAATATGCAGATCTTCGTGAATCAGGAGTGCTAAATTCTAAAATGCAGAGATGAGAAAGAAACAAAGAGAGTTCATCCTCCCCTATTTATTGTCAAGGACCCACAGTGCTTCGTAGTGCGTATGACTAATGATATCATTATGGCGTGCTCAGCATGTCCATTGCCTCTTCGATTCGAGATCCTCCTTCGGGATTCACCTTGATGATTGATTGAAGGATTTTAGAGATTGATCCTCAGACTCTGACCCACTCTTTCTCCTCAGCTCCCAATCCGAGGGGGGTTATTTTTGGTGCAAAAACATGGGAATAATAAGAACACATAGAAATACTTAGGGGCTAGTTCGTGAAGCTAGCCCGTAGAGCCCCACAGCAATGCGAACATTGCAATGCTCCCGCTTTTTGAACCAAACATGGAGCAAGAAGGTGGGATGCTCCACGAACCCGTTTTACATTGGAAAATCTACCACAGAGCAAGGAGGTGGGACACACTGCATACCTATTTTATGTTTGCGAAGCTGCCATAGAGAAAAGAGGCGGTATGCTCCATGTACCCATTTTACGTTGGTGAAGCTGTTACAGATCACGTAGGTAGGATGCTCCGCGAACCTGTTTGAATTTTGTGAAGCTATCATGTTGCAAGGATGTGGGAGGCTTCATGATTACGAAAACATGCTACATGTCTTCCTGCCTAGTAGGCTCGGCGTCATAGTGACTCTTGCCTATATATATCGGGCTCCCCTCAAGACCAATGGATGGATCCTTTGACCATTTTCCATCATAGCTCTCATATCGCGAAGAAATTTCTACTCTGCGAACCATGATTTCATTAAGGTACTTTAGTATCATAAAGTTCCTATCTCTTGGACTGAATTCATTCAGTCTTCAAGGAGGGATGCCCTTCATAGATCCCATGGGCCTCCATGAAGGAGTGGGATCCCCAAGGGGTCTTGGGTCTTTGTGGAGCACTTATGCTTCGTGGAAAACCCTCCATGAACATGTGACCACATGGTTATGTAGGATAATTGTGCTTTGTGAAGAACATTACTTAATAATGCGACGAATGTAGGGAACCCTTGATTCACAAATCACAACTCCATGAATTCCTTTTCACTTCGCAAAGCTCCTCCCATATTCACTTATGCCCTACGCCTAGGCTAGTCCACTTTACTATGCATAGAATACCCCTTCACAAAGCCCCTCCACTACATGGATCACTGGAGCTTCATGAGTCCTATACCGTTGAACCCCTTTTCTCTGCTACTCCTTTTACTTTGGAACTATCCTTGTTTGAATTAAGTGATTTCAATATTCCTTGGGTGATACATCCTATTGCGTTTCTTCGACTCATGCTTCTTCGGATTGGCACGCTAACGACTATTTCTTCTTCGCATAGCCATGAAAATGTGGACCCATAAATGGATCACTTCCTAAAACCACCTCACCATGGTATTTATAATTAATTAACTACCTCAATACAGGGTGAGTAATAGTTATGTATGTCTTAGGGGTGCGGAGTAAACCAACCTTGCCTGAGCTGCAAGACATTAAATTGTAAATCGCCAAAATTTTATGAGAAATATTCTTCTTAATTTCTTTGATTTTTTGTGTTGTATAGTACACTAAGAATAGCTTGATCTATATGCAACACCGTACTAGATTTTAGTATACACAAAAACTATTTTTTCTTATGTAGCACGCAAGAGCAACCTTCCTCGGTAGCGTCTTCTGTACGCAATACTAAGTTTCACTAAACAACGATATATTGTTATAAAATTATTATGAATTAGCTATTATGAATAGTAGTAAATAAATTTTGAATTTTATGACATTATAATTTATCTTAATCATATTATATAAATTGGTATGAGAGAAAAATAAATTATTCAATTAAAACAATTATTTTTCAAAAAATTCAGTTTTACCTCATTTTGTTGGCGCACCCACATGAAATATATTTTTTGACATGTTTATAAGTTTAATTTGACAAATAAAACCTCTTACTTGGAATAATGAAATAAAAATTTACTTTGGATGAAATTTTGAGATTATTCTGAAAACCTTCTTATTTTGATGAATAGTAAAAACATGCTAAATTTAAATTAAAAACAACTTTTTTCATATAGATAATTTATATAGTTAAATAATAATATTAAATGGTTTTAAAGTATAAATAAAATATATTTTTACTATTTAATATAATGTAAGTTGTTAGCTTTAATTTTACACTGAATTCATAAGTAAAAACATTTCAATATTTTGCAACATTTTATCTTTTAAAACACATTTTCTCAACAGCGGGATTAATTTTAAATTAAATAGTGAAACATTTATGTTTGAATTTTGAAAAATGGATTCCATATTTGGAGTCAGAAGGTATAAATTATGTAAATAAACCAATTTTTATTTTTAGGCATTATTAATAGTAACTACGGTAAGTTTGTTTTACCATAGTTAAAGGTAAATCATGTAATTAAGGGTAAATATATTATTATAAAATTACCCTAAGACATCTCATAATATAATTGGATGGTTATAGTTTTCCCTAAATCATACTTGTGTTGAAATGGAATCTAATGGAACCCACTTGTATTTAATTAAGTCCATTTATTTATTTTATTTAAAGGAAAGTGAAATATGTCTCACTCAAACTTTAATAATTTGATTATTTTAATATAAGGTTATACAGAATATAAATTTTATTATAAATACTCATTTGAAATCAAATTTTTTTTATTTATCATTTTAATTTATTTGTAATATATAAGAAATATTTAATTACATTAATAGCTTATACATTAATGATGTAGAAATTATTTATTTAGTGAAAAATCAATAATATAGTTTCTATTAAAATAACCATACCTATCAAAAGGTCCAAAAACATGACCAAAAATTATTGGTCAAGTATATCTATACCCTAACATTCCAAGGGTCTATTTTGGGACCATTTTGAACCATATAAAAATGATTATGACATTTATATTATATTATTTTAAATAATGTCAAAGATATAACCTTCATAATTTAATAATTATTACAATTTATATGATGTGATTTTAAGATGATAAATTCGAGTAAAAATATTATTATTAAAGGAATTATATTTATATTCTTCATAGGATTTTATTTTTTATTTTATGAAACAAATAAGTATTTTAAACAATTATACAAAAATGTTCTATCAATTATTTTATTCAGAGATATACCAAATAAATGTTTTTGGAAATATTAAATTAAATAATCTATGAACGAATTAATGAGCCCCATGAATTGTATTGATGAATAATACATGTTAGGAATATATTATATATTTTGGTTTGAAAATAACTTCTGTGTGGTATTTATTTCAATTCAAATAATGAATAGGGTCAAAATTGACACTATTGATATTCTAATAAAATAACATATTATTAAATAATTTCAAAAAAAATATTTAAAAACTACAAATTTAAAATTATATGGTCTAAATGTTTATAAAGTATCCAATTACGGGAAATTTACAACATTTATGTATGTATGTATATCAATTTAAAATTTAGAATTTTATTACCACAAATAAAATTAAATAGATTAAATAATGATAATTCTAGTTGATAAGGTTTAAAATAAACATAAAACATGTCTAAATTTTAATTTTTGATGATATTAAAAACCTATCTCATCTAATATTTAAATTGAGTCATTTTTTGTGGTTTTTAATTGAGGTTTCATTTTATTATTAATAAAAATATATAAGGTTTCCAAAAGTGCGCCTCTCCTCTTCCATATAAGGGAACCTCCTTCCCTCTCCTATTCTATCAATTTTGATCCTTCAAGATCGGACAACCCCAGAAAATTTATCTTCTAAACCAATATAGTCATATTATAGAAGTTCTGGACTTCTCAAAAGATCAACTCTAGTGCCTTAAGAGGATACTTAAAAGAGGTTCGTTGAAGGAGAGGTAATCTCTTCTACCAATACTTTCATGTTTATTTATTCTTCAACATCTTATTCTATAGTTTTTTCATTATAAAGTAATTAAATCAGTATATATAATATACTGATATGTTATTATAAAAATTAAACAACCCCATTTCACCTTTTATCCATCCTAGGGAAAATGAAATCACCGCGCGTGCGTACGTACGGAATACCGTCTCCACGATGTGGTGTAATCTGTTTTTCCACCACCACCTTACTTGGATGGGTATATTGGTATAAAAAATAACTATATATGGTTATTATAACATTATATTGATTCTGATATATTATATCATCCACTCCAATTCAATTAAATAATTTTTGGAACAATATTATCCCTTGTGCGTATGTATGGATTACCATCTCCACGACGCGATGAGATTCATTCTCCATGTTAACAATTAAAGACTGATTATAAAGTATATATAATGAATAATACGTGTATATATAACATAATTGTTCTACTGTGTTTATATATATATATATGTCATCTACTTACTTCGATTCAAGTCAATAATGAATGGAAAACAGCGTCCATGCATACGTACGACCTACCATCTCCATGAATGGTGTGTTTCATTTCATTTATCTATCTATTATATATTTATATATACTGAATATATATGATATATAAATCATGTTTTACACAATGGATGTATGTAAATCATGATATAAGTAATAATAATATCATGAACCACAAGTCCAAACACATACGATAAATGAAACGATTTTACCGAAAATGATGATTTAACATGGAATTGAAAAAGGAATGTGTAATATAAATTCATATGTGAATCATATATGATATCATAAATATTATTATGGTTTTTTAGAAGAGAAATATATGTTTAAACACACTATATAGGAGTTTCAGACACCTACGGATGAAATTGGACCTAAGGTAAGGGATAATTTGTCAAACCTCGTTTTTATATGAGATTACTTATATGTAAGTATATACTAGGGTTATATTTTTCATCCATGTCCACGAAAATGTTATTCATAATTTTTTTATTAATTTTTCATGTATTTTTAATGTCATTTTTACCCCCTCATTGATTTTTACATTGTGTTATGGATGAATCTTTCTTTTTTTACCATACGATGATCTTTTTGACTTTTCGGGAAAATTAACAAGGAGAATGTTTTTTTAACATAAACGTCATGAACAGGTTTTTATGGTTTCATAATGCATGATTTTCATGAATCTTCCTCACACAATTCCATGATTATTTTCAATAAAATCTACTTTTATTTAAAATTGAATGGCATATTGTGAAAAGAAAATTATTTTTAAAAAAAAGGATGTTTTCCTAAAGAATTCATTTCATGTGTTTTGTGAAAACTATTTTCCATCTACGATGACATTATTTAGTATGAGTATGTTTAAATTATAATTTCTCTATTATTTACATGATTTGATTCATCTTATGATTAAATCATATCCATTTTTTTAAAAGGGATTTTGTTATGATGGGATGATGATTATGAAACCCATTTTATTCTTTGGGTTGTGATAAATGATTTGTGTTTATTTTGAGGCACAAGTATGAATGATTTAATTATTAAATCGGTCGGAACTATATCTCCCTCCAATTAATTGGGTAATGATTTATATCTCATTAGATATACATGGCTGGATTGATAAATTAATCTGGTTCAGTGATAAATGACCGGAATGAGGAGTGAACTCGATTTAGTAAGGGACTTTATCCACTAATATGGTCTTGGGAGAAATTCCTTGGCTACTATGGAAATCATATCATGTGCATAATGGTTTACCAAAATTACATATTTTATCCCCATGCTATTTTATCATGATTAATGTTACTTTATTATATATGCCTTATCTATGCCACAATTTATTTCTCATGATTTTGATGTTTAAACATTATGGTCATTTTTTAAGTTCAAAAGTATATGATTTTCTTTATTCTCTCCATACTTTCCCTTACATGAATTTGAGCACAACCTTTATATGTTTTCTTTTCCCTAGGATTTAAAGAAAGGTTTTATGTAAGAAAAAATAGGGGAATAACTTTATGGGAGATGATGATGATCTTTCACAATGATTAGAATATTATGTTCTAAGTTTCCAAAGACACTAAACTATTATGGTCCATGAGTGTTGGTTCTTTTTGTGTATTAATTATTCCACAAAAGTAATTTAATTTCCATTTACATCAATCATGGTTCACTACAGTTGGTATCAGAGGGAGGTTTAGTTAACGTTTTGAAACTGGGATGCAAAAACATTAGTGAGATCCGTAGATGATATTTCTAAGGTATGTCTAGGGATGTCCCAAAGGATAAGTATAAGTATTTGTTATAGTAATTGGATTATAGTAATGATATTATAATTAAACCAATGATGATATATATTGATGGTACTCCACCTTTATTACGTTATTTTCCTAGCATGATTTTTCCTCTCACATTGATCTTTTTGAGTTTTATATGTCGGCTAGAACCCGAAGGAACCATCTTGATCAATGTAATGAACAATTAAATGATTGTACTCCTGAACAATCCAATGTTATGGGAGATAGAGTGAAAAAATACTATTTCTATACTCACACAATCTATGAATCATTATGTACTTCCAAATGAGCATATAAAGGAACAATATTCTATTGATTCCTTCATGAGGCAACATCTACCTTATATCAGTGGTTCTTCTGATCAACTTGTTACTGAACAATGTATCAGTACCATTGAAAATATATTTTTCATAATTCGTTGTTTAGAACATGAAAAAGTTATTTTGGTTGTTTACCGGTTAGAAGGTGAAGCAAACCAGTGGTGGACTCTAAATAAGAATACAAGGCCCAATGATGAAATTGAATCCATGGAATGGGACGAGTTCATGATCTTTTTTTCAATATGTACATACCTCGTATTCTTAAGAAAAAATATGGAAAAGGAATTCTGTGACCTTAAACAAAAGTATGATGAATATATTTGTATATATGAAGCTAATTTTATAAGTCTTGAAAGGTATTCATCTAGCTTTATCATCCATCATGAATGTAAACTTGATCGATTCTTCATTGTCTTAAAACCAATTTATCAAAGGGCATTAGAAATAAAATACTTCAGTATCTATGATGAAATTATGTGTTGTGCTATCAAGGTAGAAGTGGAAGTTGGTGTTATATATCCACCTCATGGTTTTTATAAGAAAAGAAAGATGGAGTTTAAGGAAAAACCTCAGAACAATGGTGAAAAAAGGTGAATGCTTCTTTATGCTCTATGAGTGGAAGGAAGCATGGTTGAGATTGTCTAAAAGGTACTAAAAATGTTTCAAGTGTAGAAAATAAGGACATGGATCAGATGAGTGCCGAAGTAATAGGAAAAATTTTTATAATGACGTGAATTAAGAAAAGACTACATAGAACGCTCCACCAACACATCAATGTTATATGTGAAATGAAATGGGGCATTATGCTATCCAATTCCCTAATCCAAGGGTTAATGAAGATCGACATCAACAAACACTTATGTCTATGAAAAAATGGAATTCACATGCGATCACTATTGAAGATATTGAGTATTATAATGATGTGGTGGAATGATTATGTGTTAATGTAACGAGATTCCAAATAATGTTATGGAATCTCATTTATAGAATTGTGGAATATTGGAATATCTATGTATTAGTTTATTATGGTTTTCAATAATTATATGATACCAATAACTGTGAAAAGTGACTGAAATATTTTTGGAAAGCATATGATATGAGCATAATGAATGGATAAGGAGAAAATAATATGTTTGATAGTATTAATGATCCCATTACTTATATAAGAAAACATTGTTATCATGGTTTGAGTATATAGAAATTTTGGGATTTTGGTATGTGGGAAGAGTTAACTTTTGACAGCATTCATGTTTCCACTAAGGTTAAATGGGTATTAATTTTTCAATAGAATACATGATTAATGTATTCACATGTTTAGAATTTGACCAACAATATATATCTTATGATATATGGGGGATAAATGATGGTATTCACATGCTTTTTATATGACCTTTCTGGTAATTTTTTTTTACTATGATTTTGGATAGAAGTATTTTTGATATGCATAAATGTTGTAACGGATTATGTTAGAAATCATATAGTATTTTTTAAGTATAGAACTTGTTTTTTTGATATTATTTCTGGAATGTTATAATAGTTTAGTTTTAGAAAAAGGAAAACATGTATGACGAGTGACAACCTTTCGTGTCGGACACGGCTGTGTGAATCGAACCCACAACTGAAGTGTGACAAGCCATTATCACCTACCACTAGCAAATATGAAGTCCCTGGTTAATAAAAACTAGTTTTATTTTGTTAATTGGTATGATAGATGAAGTATAAGTTCATTTTAGGAGCCATATACAATTAATCTCACCATAGATGGACTTATGAATACAACTTTTTCTAACCTTATGTTTGAGATAGATGTAATGACCTATCATTCTATCACATGATTTTCTAACACTTAAATGAAGAAAAAATTCAACTTCACTTATTTAAGAGATTAAGTGGAAATTAGTCAAGGCATGAACAATAGTGAGATTGGACCAAAATCATGTAAGTATTTATTTTAATTAAAAATTTCTTCAACATTAGGGAAATGATCTTGAAAACCCAAAATTTTGTTATATGGCCCTCATATCTGATTAATCAGATGGTACCCTAAATCATCACAAATTTACAGCTTTGTGATTGTTGGATTTTTCATAGCCATGTTCTCTACCACTCTCCATTAGGACATTACGGTTATATTTCTCTTCCATATCCATATTTTAACATATGTTATCCTATGCGGAAAGTCAGTGATGAGTTAATTTTGTTAACCGTTACGTTTCATACTTTAGTTTATAAAATTATGTTGTAGTATTCATTTTTTATGATGTGGGTTTCTATGGATGAAACTTTCAAGTAGTAAACAATTTATATCCCCGAAAAATTTTGAGGGAGAAATTTATTTTATGGGGGGTAGAATTTAACACCACAAAATTTTATGAGAAATTTTATTTTTAATTTCTTTGATATATTGTATTAAAGGATACACCAATATTAGCTTACACTATTCGCAACACCGTACTAGCTTGTAGTACACTCAAACACTATTCTTGGCTTTTTTTGCACGCAAGAGCGACCTTCCTCGATAGCATGTGTTGTACGCAATAATGAGTTTCACCAAACAACAATATATTGATATAATATTATTATGAACTAGCCGTTATGAATATTAGTAACTACATTCATATTTTTATGTCATTATAATTTATCTTACACATATTATATAAATTTGTATGAGAACAAAATAAAATTTTCTGGTAAAATAAGTATTTTTCAAAAAAATACAGTTTTACTGCCTTTTGATGGAGTACCCACATTAAATATAGTTTTTGACATGTTTATAAGTTCAATTTGACAAATAAAACTTATTCCTTGAAATGAGGATATAAAAATTTACTTTTGGTAATTTTTTTTGATTATTCTGATAACTTTCTTATTTTGATGAATAGTAAAGATATGATAAATTTAAATTAAAAATAACTATTTTCAATGAGATAATTTATATGGATAAATTATAATTTTTAATGGTTTTAAGTATAAATTGAATATATTTTTACCTTTCAATATAATGTAAGCTGTTATTGTTAATTTTACACTGAATTCATAAGTAAAAACATTTCAATATTTTGCAACAATTTAACATTTAAAACAAGTTTTCACAACAACAGGGTTAATTTTAAATTAAATACTAAATCATTTATGTTTTGAATTTTTAAAAATGTATTACATATTTTAAATCCGTTGGTCTAAATTATGTTAATATGCTACTTTTAATTATTATGCATTATGAATAGTAACTACGATAAATTTTATTTACCATAGTTAAACGTAAATCAGGTAATTAAGGATAAATATATTATTATAAATTAACCTAACACTTGTATTACTATAATTGGATGATTATATTTTTCCCTTATCATACTTGGGTCGAAATGGACTCAATTGGAACCCACTATTATTTTATTTATACATTTTATTTATTTATTTTAATGTAATGTGAAATTTATCTCACTCAATCCTTAATAATTACATTATCTTTAATATAAAGTTATACATAATATATATTTGATTATAAATAATCATATGAAATCTATTTTTTTTATTTTATCATGGTAATTTATTGGTAATTTTTAAGAAATATTTAATTACCTTAATAGCTTATACATTAATGATGTAGAAATTATTTTTTTAGTGAACAATCAATAATATAGTTATTATTAAAATAGCCATACCTACCGAAAGGACTAGAAACATAACTAAACATTATAGGTAGAGTATATCTATACCCTAAGTATCCAAGTGTCGATTTTGGGACCATTTGGAGCCTTATAAGACCGATTACGACATTTATATTATTTTATTTTAAATAATGTTAAAGATATCACCTTCATAATTTAATAAATATAAAAATTTAAATTTTGTGATTTTAAGATGATAAATTATAGTAAAAATATAATAATGAACGGTATTATATTTTTCTTCATCATAGTATTTTATTTTTAATTTTTATGCAACAAATAAGTATATTAAATAATTATAATAAAATGTTGTAGTAATTATTTTATTAAGAGATATAACAAATAAATTGTTTTAAAAAATTTAAAATAAATAATATGTGAACAAATTAATGTTCCCCATGAATATTTTTGATGAATATGACATGTTAGGAATCTATTATATATATTTTTCTAACATATCTTATTGTGTGGTTTTTATTTAAATTCAAATAATGAATAGTTTCAAAATTGATAGTATTGATATTTTATAAAAATAACATATTACTAAATTATTTAAAAATCACAAAAATATTTAAAAACTAAAAATTGAAACTAATATAGTCTAAATGGTTATATAGTATCCGATTATGGGAAATTGTCAACATTTAAGTATGTATGTATAACAATTTAAAACATAGAATTTTATTACCACAAATAAAATTAAATAGATTAAATAATTATAAAGCAAGTTAATAAGGTATAAAATAAACATAAAACTTGTCTAAATTTTATTGGTAGATGGTATTGAAACCCTATCTCATCTTAGCTTCGAATTGAGTCATTTTTTGTGGTTTTTAAGTGAGGTTTAATTTTATAATTAATTAATATATTTAAGGTTTTCAAAATTGCCCCTCTCCTCTCTTATATAAGGGCACCTGCTTCCCTCCCCTCTTTACTCAATTTTGAGCCTTCAAGCTCGGCCAACCCCTAAAAATTTCTCTTCTCAACCTCTATATTTATATTATTTAGGTTACGGTCTTCTCTAAAGACCTTCTTTAGCACTTTAAGTGGAAGCACAAAAGAGGTGTGTCGAAGAAGTGGTAATCTCTTCTACCGATTCTTTCAAGTTTCTTTCTTCTTCAACATATTATTCGTTAGTTGAATCATTATAAAGTAAAAAACAAAAGTATCACAAATATATTTATATGTTATTATAAATATTAAACAACCCAATTTCACCTTTTATCCATCTTACAGATAACGAAATCTCTACGCCTGCGTACGTATGGAATACCGTCTCAAGGTCATGCTGTAATCTGTTTTTCCACCACCACCCTACATGGATGGGTATAATGGTGTAAAGAATAACGATATATGGTTATTATAACATCATACTAATTCTGAGATATTATATCATCTGCTCAAATTCCATTCAATAATTATGTGAACAATATCATCCCTCGTGTGTACGTACGAATTACCGTCTCCACGACACGATTTGATTCATTCTCCATGTTTACCATTAAATATTGATTATAAAGTATATATAATGAATAATAATTTTATATATAACATAATAATGCTACTGGATATATATATATATATATATATGTCATCTACTTACTTCTATTCTAGTCAATAAGGGAAGGAAAAAAATGTTCATGCGTACGTACGACCTACCGTCTCCATGAACGGTGTGTTTCATTTCATTTATCTATCAAATATATATATATATATATTGAATATATATGTTATATAGATCATGGTTTAAATTATGTAAGTAATTAAATAGTTATATAAGTAATAATAATATCAAGAACAACAAGTCCAAACACGTACGATAAGTGAAACGATTTTACCGAAAACACTACTTTAACATGGAATTGACAAAAGAAAGAGTAATATAATGTCAAAAGTGAATCATATATGATATAATAAATATTATTATGGTTCTATTAAAAGTTAATAATATGTTTAAACCCACTATACTGGAGTTTCGGACACGTATGGAAGAAATTGGACCTATGGTAAGTGATAATTTTGCAAATTTCATTTTTATCTTAGATTTCTTATACGTAAGTATTTATTGTGGTTAAATTTTTCAAACATGTCCATGAAAATGTTATTAAAAATTTTTTTAATAGTTTTCCATGTATTTTTAAAGTCATGTTTACCCCTCTTTGAATTTTACATTGTGTTATGGAAGGAGTATTTCTTTTGTTTACCATATGAAGAGATTTTTGACTTTTCCAGTTAATGTACGAGGAGAATGTTTTTTAACTTATATTGCATGAACAGATTTTTACAGTTTCATAAGGATAATTTTCATGAAGATTTCCCTACAAGATTTCATGATTATTTTCAACAAAATTTTTTTCTTTTCAAATTTAATTTCATATTGTGGAAGGAAAATAAATTTGAAAAGAAAGGTTATTTTCCTCAAGAATTAATTTCATGTGCGTTGTGAAAACTATTTTCCGTCTATGATGACATTATTTAGTATGATTATGTTTCAAGTATAATATCTCTATTATTTACATGATTTTATTCTTCTTATGATAAAATTATATCCATTTGTTTTATATGGATTACGTTATGATGAGATGATGTTTACGAAAACTATTTTATTCTTTGGGTTATGATGAATGATTTATGTATATTTTGTGAACAAGTAAGAATGATTACATTATGAGATGGGTTCCACCTATATCTCCCTCCAATGCATTGGGTAAAGATTTAAATCTCATGAGATATACATTGCTAGAACGACATGTTAATCTAGTTCAGTGATACTGAACTAGAACGAGGAGTGAACTCGATTTAGTAAGAGACTTTGTCCACTAAATGGTCTTGGAAGAAATGCCTTGGCTACTATGGAAATCATATCTTTTTTCATAATGGTTTTACACAATGACATGTTTTATTCCATTTCTATTTTATCATGATTAATGTTCCTTTATGATATATGCCTTATGTACTTCCAAGATTTATTTCGCGAGATTTTGTGGTTTAAACATTATGATCATGTTTTTTAAGTTATAATGTAAATGATTTGTTTAATTTTCTCCATGCTTACCCTTACATAGAAATTGAGCTCACACATTACATTTTTTCTTTTCCCCATGATTTAAAGAAATGTTTTAGGTAAGAAAACAAACGGGGAAGATCGTTATGGTAGATATTGAAGATCATTCACCATGATAAGAAGATTATGTTCTGAGTTTCAAAACAAACTAAAATATTACGGTCCATGAGTGTTGGTTCTTGTTATGTAATAATTATTCCGAAAAAGTAATGTAATGTACATGTTCATAAAACATAGGTCTATACAAAAAATGTCAAGCACCATCATCCTCAGAACATGATGTTAAACTATTGAATCACCCAATTCTTTATACGTGTGGTGCCCCATCTCGGACATTCTCTAGGCCCACTGGTCTCCATGGTATTGAGATCATTACTCACATGGAATTAGATAATCTTTATCATAGTATCATCTATTCGTGGGGAAAGGGAAACCACCCTGGTGTAAGACCCTATCCTTTCTTATGGGAGGTAGTATCTCTGTTCTTTCTATCATCTTCCTGGCCAAAGACCGGAGAAGAGGGGCACGTGAACCAGACCCCTCCTCTCTACCTTACAAAATACCTCTCCCATTGGCATTTTTCTCCACCAAGTCTCCTCCCTGGAGTAAGTCCCAATTTCCATCTCCATGGCCCACTAACCACGTGTAAGCCCCAGTTTCCATTTTGGGCTGCTAACCACGTGTATGCTCTTGTTTCCTCTTTGGCCTACTAACCACAGCTAAGCCCCTCTTTTAATTTAGGGATGCTAACCCCATGCAATCCCCATTCCACTTCGGACAGACACACATTTCGTATCGGGATCATCAGGTCTTCACTGTCAATTCTTACTTACACTCAGTATGACTCATGTGGGCTTAGAGTAAGAATCAACCATGACATTATGCTTAGTCAACATAGAGTGTAAGACCCAAACATCATCCTGAACTATATGGACATTGATCCTTGGCAAGGCACTTTAGGTAGGAATCCTCTCTGATGATCAAACCCGATAACCATGGGTCTCGACCCCGATCACATCAGTTCAAAAACACCTCATGAACTACGTGGGCTTTGATCCTTGCCTAGGAAAGGTATGTGGGAAGCCTCCCAAAGGTTCAAGCCCACCATCCATTGGTCCCGAATCCCTTCATATCGGTTCACTGAACCACTCTAAACTATGTGGACATTGATCCTAGCCAAGGAAAGTTATGTATGAAGCCTCCCCGAGTTTCTTTACCAATAACCATTGGTCCTGACCACTTCATGTCGGTTCACCAACACCTCTCCTGAACGACGTGATCATTGATCCATGGCATGTCATGGTATATAGGATGCCATCCTATGGTTCAAGCCCAACACCTACTTATTCTGACCCCTCCACATTAGTTCACTACACCATTAAGAACTACGCAGACATTGATCTTTGTCATGGCAAGGTACATATGAAGCCTCCCTGAGGTACAGGCCCAACAACTACTAGACCTGACCACTTCACATCGGTTCACAAGAACCACTCAGAACTATGAGCGATTTTATCCCTATCTCCTAGACAGGGAATGTAAGTATCCTCCAAAATGTACATCCCCATTCTGTAGTAATCCATTTTCAACCCCATTCAGCAGTATGCCATTTTCAACCCTATTCTACAGTAACCCATTGTCAACCCCATTCGGCGGTAAGCCGTTGATGTTCCCAAATAGACGGTAATCTATTGTACCCCAATCGACAGTAATCCATTCCAGTACCCATCCAGCGGTAAGTTGATATTATCCCATTTGTTTGATCACCCACTGTACTATGTGCACTTTGAATCCCTACCATGACGATACGTAGAATGTCTCTTCAAGGATCAATACCAACAATACTGCCACGATCACACCAATTTCATATCATTCCCTCTCCACTTCATTCAACTCTCCATCATCAATCCCGATTCTTACCCAGGCCACGTCATCCCATTGAGATCATGCCCATTCACCTCCTAGAATCAACATTACCTCTAGGGGTTCCACCTATCTAATCCACTCCATTCAGTGTTTCGAACAACCCGATCCATCTATACTATAAATTAATATTGCGGCATACCCTGTGTTAAACATGGGAAGCTGAGGAAAAACTCAAATACATTCCCATGGAATATAATTACTACCATTTCATGTGGGATGAATCGAGCTTCCAAGCCCCTAATAAGACCAATAATAAGGAGAAGAAACCTAGAAATGATAGTGTTCCAGAGTCCAGACATGCCACTCATATCAAACATAACTACTCCCCCAATCAAATATTGATGCCCTGACCAGAACCCTTGGAATGTACTAACAGAATCAGTGTAATTGACTTGCATCTATGAAGATATGGCAGTGGGTAGAGTTTCACGAACAACATCTTAGTCTATAATGGAGACCTAAACTAGTAAAAGTGTTCTGTGGTGGAATCCACGGATGGAAGAACTGACATCCCATTATCCATTTTCGTTCAAGGAGAAAATGTCCCAGAATATGGGATGGATGCCTCTCACCTTTTGAAAGAGGGAATATTGGGAAACAGCTAGCACATCCCTATCATCCTCAAATAGATGGATGTGTGCACACCAACAGAAGCGTTGGTAATAGTAATGTATTTAAAAATTTTGATTTGTTTGGATACTTTCTTATGCATATGTATCATGCATCATTTACATATGTGTGATCTAATTGATATTACTTCCAGTCATCTACTGTTTACTATTGTATGGTATTATTATTGCTTCTGTATTGTAATTTGTTTACATTTTTCAGCGTTACCCAACCAATGAGGGCATTGTTTCTCCACTATCACACCTAAGGCCCTTGCTTCTAGTCGGAATCCTTAGGCATTTTCAGAAATGCGCTTTAGGCCATGTGACAAATCGGGTATGGGGCGCCTCTGAGCGAATTCCAAAATCGGTACATTACAGATGGTTGGGAAATAAATTGGGAAATGTAGGATTTCCTCCATGACATTAATATTTCCAAATCGATTTTTGATATATCCATGAAGTTAAGGTCTTTATCAATCCACAACATGGATATTGTTGAAGGTTCTTTTCACCTATGAGAATCAGCTACCTTATTCACGTTTCATGTATTATAGTGAATATATAAATAATAGTATTTGATTAGCTCTAACCATCTCCTTTGACACATGTTGATCTACTTTGGGTGATTATATACATCATGCTCTTTCGATTGGTATATTTGTGACACTTCTCATGATAGAGGTAATGTCCCCATATTTTAAGGGAAAAAATCATATTTAGTAGCTTCAGATCATGCGTTGGGCAGTTCTGCTTAAGGACCATCAACTAATGAGAGTCATAGGCAATCACATTATCATTTTTAATGAGTACACAACCCTATAGATTCTGTGAATAATCATTGTATATCACAAAAGTTTATCCACATTATAGTAATTTTAGTACAGATACAGTGATTGTTCTTCTCTCTATCTCCATGAAGATTACCTCACATTATTCCATCTAAACATAATATTCCACTTTCTATATAAACATAGATTATGGGCCTAAGAATCGTGAGAAATAACTCCATAAACGTTGGCATTACCTAGATAAACCCAAAAAACTACAGATTTCTATGACACTAGAGGGTATGGGAAATACCTCAATTGAATTTGTTTTTGATGGGTCCAAAAACTATCCCTTAGTTTAGATTATATTTTCTAATATCATGACATGATTCATCTAGAAGTCACATTAGATAAACTTAGATTACAACTTCTCCTATCTCATTGTCCCAATCATAAGTCATAGATGTTCTTCATGTTCCTTCTTTCTCATGGAGTAGATGATAAAATCATGAATAAACACTACCCCAAATTCATCGAGGTAATGTATAAAGACTCCATTCATGAAATCCATTACGATTGTAGGGGAATTAGTAAGTTTGAAGGGAATCAAAATAATCTCATAGTTCTCATACCTTGAATGGATGTTAGTGTTCTAAATATCATTCTTATTCAGCTTTAGCAGATGATATCGATAATAAATATACTAATTTGAGTTTGAGCAATCAATACATAGCCGTATTTATCCCTCCTTCTTCTTCACAATGAGAACTGGTTCATCCTAAGGTGATTCACTGGGACAGATGAACCCTTGGTTGAAATGATCTTGCATATGATTATTTTTCTCCTCCATTTCGATAGGTTCCATAAAATTTGAACACTTTGAGATATGAGTATCTCCTGGTATGCGTTCGGTGGATAAATATTCCTCATAATTTTTGATACGTCCATGTAACTCTTCAAGAAATATATCCTCGTATTACCTCATGATGGGAGTTTCCTCTAGTTTGACACTTTCCTTTGATTGTGCCATTTGAATGAGGTATGATTCTTCATAGGAGACCATCACCAAAACCATTGAAATATTTTCTATAGTGGATTCATGATCTTCATTTAATTAAATGAGGATCATGGGATGGTTATGAATATGAAAAGATGTTTCCTTTTCCAAATAGTTGTTATGTTCTCTATATAATGTGAGCAAATCCATTTCCATTATAGTGTCAAATTCCACTGAGGGATGTAGAATATGATTCTCAAGATGAATCACCACCACACAATAATAAGAGAAGACTAAAACACATGGGATTCATCAATTAAACGAAATGGTGTTTTATAGATATCTCTACATCCAGGTTCATGGCCTTTGATTAAATAGTTATACAAAACTATCATGACATAATAGAATGAATTTAACCATAACCAAATATTACTTTTTCCATTATGAGTGAATAAAATGTGTACCTTTTATGAATTAATATTCATTATCAACATCCATTTTAGTGGTAGAAAAATCCATCCCATTACCCTTTGGATGTGGTGGTTGATGATGTTGGTTACCTAGGGGGCTCATGGTTTAGTTCACTGGATTGAATATTTCCCCTACTCCCTATAGTTGTCACATAGGACCATGGGTGGTTCTCTTCTTAACTCCACCACATTCTCCCACCTTATCATTTCATTTAAAAACTCTTGATATTGGTAGCCTACTCTCACATACTTGAATGATTTCTCCTTCCCTTTTATGCAATTCCCAAAAATATTTTTCCCACATTTTTGACAAGTTGATGTTTGAGGATTATTTCAACCTATCCCATTATATCCTCTAGCATAAAACAAAATATTTAATTTCTTATCTGTATATCCATGATACAATTATACCAAATCTATCTCCACTTTAAGAGAACATAGAAAAAGTTTTGCATAGAACGCAAAGTCCCAAATTTCAAGATATTTTAATAGTGAAATTTTAATGCACTAAATAATCTATCAATTTCTCTATCATTGTCTACAACATGTCCCAATTCATATCTTTCTTATCATGTCATATTATCTTCGTAGTCCATGAATGATTCTACATCCTTTTGAATTAGCTCTATGAATTCTATATTCATCTTTTTATGAAGACTTCATAGGAAATACATGTTAAGAAACATTTTGTTAATGTATTACCACTCCATTTTGTCAATTTTTACTCTCAGTTTAGTGTTCTTAACCGAATACCCCCATTGGAAAACCTATCAATCGAGATAATGAATGGCTAGAGTCATATTCTCAATTGCATAACATTGAAGAACCTATAATATATTATCAATTAATTTGACCCACTATTCTGTAATTAGTGGAAAAGAAGATGTACTAAACATTAGAGGTCGTTGCTGCATAAAACACTCAATAACAAATTTCTCACTCCTAGGTAAAGGAGGATGTTTCACATCATTCAGGTTAATATTCATAACCCGAGACAACTTGGTAAAACATTCCATGACATTTTGAACTCCACCACTCAATGCATTGGGGAAGTCATTCATGAAAACTCTATATTGACTCTCACAAAAGTTAATGGTTTGGTTTCACCTGGTTCCCACCATTTTCTAAAATAGAAAAGGATAAAGTAAATATAAGTCAATAAATAATGAATAAATAATTTATTCCATTGTGAAAAAAACAATAAATTCATATCTTATATGGTCCTTATGTTCAGAATATATTCATATGGGATTACATATACATAGTCCCATACTATGAATTTCAAAAATGTTATATAATACTAAATCCCATATTAATTTTTCCGTGCCTTTGATACCAAATATAGTGACCATGCATTTCATAAATTAAATCTAAAACGTTTTAATGATAATAAAAATAAAAATATAGCATAATAAAGATCCAATGATTTTTTATCTTGTGTAAACTCAGACAATAAATAACTTTCATAGCATAAAACATAAACATCGGTATAAATTCTTTTTCTCTAGACTATTATTGGCCCTTGAGTTCTCTATAGTTTGTGTATTCACCCGAGATGATATATAAAAATGCGGTGAGCGAAAAGAATTGTAAGTGGTAAGAATATGAGACATTATAACATGGGGAAATAATAACCATTATCAATATAAAATAGTCATAAGATCATAATCATGATAGAAAGCATTAAGAGATGACTTGGAATGTTTCAATCCATAAAAATGAAATATCATGCCTTAGTAGTCAAATACAACACACAGTTGTTGAAAAATATTGAACCATTTTCATACACAATTCACTTTAACTCATCATAGTCATCAAATTACATAATGCATTTTAGTTCTATATAATTCTGGGTGCACCCGTAACATCATAACATCCACATTTTTCTATATAATTCTCCGTGAACCCATTACATAATAACAATTACATTATCAAACAAGAAATATTGAAAAATCTATCGATTTTGACCATTAGACAACCCATGTAAAGGAATTAGTTTCACTTTAGAAAGAATCATTTCATAAACATTGTATCCCAAATTAAATAGGGAATAACATACATGATACAAAATATATCAACTTTGTTTGATAAGTAAAAGGTGCATTTTTTGAAAGAAGATTTAATTATGGAATCATTATGGATGACATAAAATCAATTGGAAAAAATTTATAAACATGAACAAGTATGATAATGATGAATAAAAAATTTTAAGGAAAAACCACTCTAATAATTCAGTGAAAGTGGTAAAACCCGAGTAATGAAAGTTGGGGTCATGAATTCCCATTACCTTGTGTTCGAACTCTTTATTCACATTAATGTCCAATATAATCACATTATATTAATTAAATAAAACTTTATGATCATTTTATACATGTAATATATTCCTTGAGGATTTATTATGTTATATTATTGGCCTTTTATGAGTTATAGTATTTAAATTTATTGTCTAAGAGTGTTCTTTTTCATAGTTTTCATGAACAGTTCACATGTACACATGAATGGAAGTTCATGTAGAACATGAATAAAATACCAGAATTTATATTTGAATATATTCATTATCTTCAATGATACTAAATGATCCTATAATTAATTTGTTTACATACCATTTGGATGAATCATTTATCAAAATTCAGTGATAATCATTTTAGGTAAATTTGGGTGGTCTTTGGATCACCATAAAAATTGTTTCTTCTCTCACTTAAAATTATGTATAAAATTTGTTTACAGAACTTAAAAGGGGTTGAAAAATACATATTAAAATACCTTTACAACCATTTAATTGTTTTATTGACATTCTTAATGGAAGGAAAATGTAATTGCATCACCCATGATGTAGGTTTATTAACACATCACATGAGACCATTTCATTTTTTATAAAACAAAGATAGAGGGGGAGGAGTATATTTAATAATCATTAAAATTGTTGAATATCGGTATCTAAAACTTACTACAGTTATTATGAAATTTTTATCATAGATTTTAGGATAAGAGACAAAACACAATGAAATTTAAAGAAAATCAATGAAAAGAGAGAGAAATTACCCCGTCAATTTATCTTTTAGAGAGCCTCTATAGGGGAGAGGTTTTGGTAATTTAATGATAAAATGGGATTCTTGATGTGGAGAATGATTTTGGGGAATGATTTGAGTTAAAATTGTAGTAGGAAAAAGGATTTACTGGTGCGAGTAAATGAGGTTGTGAGTGGTGGTATTTATAGTGGATTGGAGGGGTGTTTTTGTAAATATTTAATTCAATAAATAATTAATTTCCATCAAGATAAGAAATAGATATTATTCGATGACTAAATAAATTAAAGACGACATGTGGATTAAAATCAATGGACATTTACACCATCAATAACTCAAGCATAATGCATAAAATATTTTATTTAGCAAATTTGTAAATTATAGAATTTCACAATTCAAAATAATTTAATGTATTTATGAAAATTATAAAATATTCACCCTAACCATTTTTTATGTGTAGAATTATGAAAATAAATCCATTTTATGAAATTATTTTTTTAAATATGATTAATTTAATTTTTAATTAATGTCTTAATTTACATGAAATTTCAAATTTAAAATTTAAAATCTTTTTTATAACTCATTGAAATATTAATTATGGACTCCTAAAATTATCAAATAATTATAAGACAAAACAATAATTGTACATTAATACATTTTATTAAAATAAATTTACATTTATATTATTAAATTAATCATTGCTTATTCATGACATTCAAAAATACAAATTCTATAATATAATTATATTGTTACATATAGGATGGATAAATTTCATTTATTCCATCATTGGTAATGTTAGTATTCACTAGGACGATTTACTATCAATAAGGGTTATATTAATATTCATAAGTTTAAAATTGATCTTCATAAGGTTATGTTACCATTCACCAAATATTAATTTTGTCCTTTCAACTCCACACCTCTTAATGATCGCAACCGAGTGTGACAAATTTTGGATATTCCAAACATAGAAGCGGAAATATTATGTGTAAATGACACGTTGAAATTAGTATTTCATTTAAACATGACATGATATATTTCTTCTAAAGTGATTTTATCTAATTATACTATATGAAATTACTAAAAGAAAGAGCAAATTTCATTTCTTAATGTTTGAGTCATTCGAATGGTGTATTAAAAATGCGGAATGATTGATACGTTAATATATTAGGATTCCAAGAATTGTATTTTTATATATGGTTTTCTTGTATTTATAATTATTAACCCTCAATGTATTTCTCCACAAGGGTTTTTCATTAGGGAGTTTAAATAATATGTCAAATTTTATTTATTTCCTAGAAAAGTTTTTAATGGTACGGTGATAACCTATTAAGTAATGATTACTCTTAATACATTCATTGTGTTTAGAAAATATTGTTTAGTATGTTTAAAGGGATGATTATTATGGATAAATAAATTTTAATAATATTGATTACATGGAAATTTATTAATGATTTGATGAAAAAAAGTTTTTTATATATTTATTTATGGATTTTATAATTTTTTTGTTTTATGGAATATATTCAATAAACTGTGATTTTTTTATGTACATAATAATGGGTTAATTTTTTAAATCAGATATGTTTTCTTTAATAATTTATTTTAATTCATGATCTTAAATTATTTTAGAAGAATATATGATTATTTTATTCACATTTTTGTTATATAAAATTAAGATATACATCATGTTGTTTAAGGGATAAGTGAAAAGATGATTTTTGAAATTTAGGGACCTTGTGTATTAATTTTTTAATTTTAATTCTAGCCAGGCATGGCGAAGCCATAATCTTAACTATTCATCTAACTTTTTAGGTTGATTTTGAAAATAATTGGAAAACCTGGGATAAAATGTTTTATAATAACTATAGAAATAATTAATTAATTATAATTATTTTATGGATCTTGTAATCCACTGGTTCTTCGGAAAAAAAACCATCATCATTTAATTGATTGAGAGATAAAGTGGAATGTTGTTGCAAAAAAACTAAAGGATAATATTTTTCATGGAATATAAAGAAAATATAATCCAAATTTATATTGTTCCCTTTCAAATTACTGATCAAATAAATATGGAAAAATATAAATTGGTTCTTCTACTGAACCTTTTTCATGTCCACGAACTTTTCCACATACATCTCCCAAAGAAATATATAACTCATCCTTCACATGTACTGAACTTAGAGGTCATATCGCTAAAGAATTATATTTATTATAAGTAATGAATAGTTGGGATTCAAAATTATATCTATAAAGTTATATGAAAAATTACCACTCACATAGTCATTATTTTTTGGAAAATGACATTCATTGGGAAGCTATGTCAGATCCTGAGGAAGTGATGATGTTGAATTATCCAGAGTATTTGTTACCAAAGTGAAAACATTCAAGGATGAAATTTATTTTATGGTTGGGCAGGGAAAATGTAGCACCAAATTATTTTTTAGAATATTTTTTTTAATATATTTAATGTTCTTAAATAGATTCTGTTACATGAAACACATAATTTTAATAAACAATGATATATTATTAAATATTATTATTTATTATGATAGTTATCATCAATCCATTTGAACGGAGGGAGTGAATATGATTAAGATAATTTTGAAAATATACGGTTTACAAATGTATAAAAATTAAATTCTTTACTTAAAAATTAATTATAATTAAAAATAAAATCTATTTTCAAATATAGGAAGTCATTTTCAAGATGACTATACACAAAAATTTATTTTACCTCAAAAAATATATAAATTCAATTTTTATATATTATTTTAATGATATATATATATATATATTATTCAATAAATGTTTTCATTTCCATTATACATTTTTTCTATATAATTCATAAGAATAAATAAATTTTATCTAAAAATGTATTTATTTAAGAAGTAGTTTTTCCCCATTTTCACACATATTTTATAATTTTTTTTCAACACATTAAAAATTTTATTTGAAAAAATAAATTTTATCTTTTAAATCTTAATGTCAACATAGTATTATTGTAAAATTTTTAAAATAGTATAAAAAGATAATTTTTTGAGGAATAGTGAAATATTCTTATTTTTATTTATAATTGTCATTATAGTTGAATAATTTTACAAAATACATTTCTTAATATGGTTTAAAAAATAAACGTAGTCCAATTATATATCTACTAATTAAATTCAGGTAATAGTAAAAAATTTCATATTAAATTTTACAATAAAATATTTCACCAATTATTTAAATTTCCCCTTTGGAAACCAGATTTCTCATCACATATGTGGGTTTAAATTTAAATTGGGTTTTCCACACAAATCGTTGGTTTGGAAAGTGAAAATATATAATATGAGAAGTAAAAAAAATCCTTTCCTAAATCATATTAATTAAATTCAATGACTCATTAAAATTTCCTTACTAAATAATTTTAGTGAAATAATAATATTCTTGAAAACATATTTGGAAACATGGATATGGATGATATATATTCTTGATCATAATGATGATAAAAGATCAGTTTAACTTATAAGCATTTTTATTGACATTTCATTAATCAATTATTATAGAAGTTCAAATACAACATGAAAAACCTAAAAATCCTAGTATAATAATAGATATGTCGTATTAGAATATAAGATCATATGATCTACCTAATAGATCATTGAATGAAGACAATCTTGAAATTAAATGAGAGGTAATCAATCAAATACTTACCATTTTGGTACCTTTTGAGTATTAATCATTCAAAATAAATTTCTTCAAATAAAAAATTATATTTAAAGATTATATGAAGATCCATGATATACGTTTTCAAGGGGGTGGAATATAGACCTCATTATAGAAGATAAGTGCATAACATTAAAATGGTTCACCAATAATGAAATTTTGAGATGAACATCCCCTACAAAAATAATGTACTTAAATTAAGAATTTTCCAATATGGTGATTATGTGAAATAAATATCAATCCACTTACAGAATTTATAAAATTAAACATAAATAATAATATATCAGTTAACAAATAATTTTAGCATAATATAATCAATGATGAAATTATATAACCTGATGGAACGAAAATGAATTAAGAATCCCTTTACCTCGAGTCCATTTTTTCTATGTTTTCCCTTTCCACCTTTATAATATACATATATCAATTATTTTTATATTTAATTAAAATTTCAAGGGTTATTTATTTATTGTGTAATTTTTTTTATTTCATTTCAATTCCATATTTATTACATAATAGGTTATATCCACATCAGCTGTTTTGAGGATGTTCAGTTCATAATTTCAAAAATAATTATATATATTGATTGTGGATGCTGAGGTCATTAATCCATAATATGAAAAATATTAATCATGTTACAATAAACATTTTTATACATATATATTAATTTTATACTAATATTTCAATGGTGGTTATGAAAAATTAATAACGTTATAACATATAAATGGTATACCGTTCATCTTTAGACGTGACATTTCCATTTATTCAATGAACCTGAGTGAATGAATTTATGTATAATTTTATCATTATTATTTGTATTATATCATAAATACCATATGATATCATTAAATTCACTTATATATATCTTTCACATTATGTGGAGATGAAAAATATATCGCATTGGTTTGTGGGGATGGTAATCCACACGTAATCTTGAACAACTTTACCATTTTAAAGGGATGGAAAATTTAATAGAATATATGATATATTATCTATAAATAATTATATATATTTCATTCATATCATAAATATATAGTAAATATATCTTCATAACCATCTGTGATAGGAGGAGATGTAAAATGTATTATATCAGTTCTCAAGGTGGTAGTATGCATTACAAACGATTTATAGTTTTGTTTCTCATTAGATAAAAAACGTGATTGATTAATGTTAATTAATAAATATGATAATTTTTTTATATTTTATATACTGATGATATTATATAAAAATGATTATAAGTGTTTTTAAGGCAGTAGGGCAAGAAATAAAACAAAATCGTTTGGTCAAAAGTTATACCACTTCATCAAACAGCCTTATCTATTTTACACTGTAATACCTATAGGTTTGGTATTTTACAAAAACTAATACCATTAGGAAGTGGGGAGTTATTTTAGGAGGTATTTTGGTATGCATTATCTGATAAAAATGTCTCATTTTTTAAACATAGTTAATTAGTGGGGTTGTCCTTTTATAAGTGTGTGAGAGGAAACAGTTGGAATTTTTAAAAATATTATATATATTAAGGTATTACTAAAGAAAAATTGACATGAAATTGACCATTAATTCTGATTATATGATATAGGGTTAAATATATACATATAGAATAACATTAAACAAGTTTTTAGTCCATTTTATACCATTTTATTCTACTTTAAACCCTAGTCAACCTGTTTTAACTATAACAGTAGTAATATATTTTTAATGTTTTAAACTTTATATGGAAAAACATAAAGAAAAATATTTTACGTAATGTTAATTATTATTATTTAATTACATAATCAAAATCCCTAGTAAAATTCGTAGTTGTGTAATAATTTAATTTAAAATTGAACGCACAAAACATGATGAAAACTAGCTTTATAGAAACCAATTATTCTATAGAAAAAACCATTTGAACAAAAATAAAGAAAAAATTGATTCCAAAGATATTAAGTAGTTTATTAACAATATTATTTAACAATTTATATCTTATAACCAGTTAAAAGCTATATAAATATTTAAATTCTTTAAACGATTATAAACTTTTTAATAAAAAACTGTATTTTTCAATATTCATTCGAAAAAATAAAAAAATTCAGTTAATTCTAAAAAAATCCTATTAATTTTTTGAAATCGTGAACATAAAATTTCAATCCATTTTCCAAATAATTTTATTAAAATTATCAAAATTAATTATATTATCCTCACACAAAAATGCAAAAAGACTATTTTTAAAGAAAATATAATTTTGAAGAATAAATGATATTGTTTTATTTAAACATGTAATATCCATAATTTAAAAAATATTAATATTTAAAATTGAATATTAAATATATTTATTTCATCTGAATGATTTATTAATAATTATTAAATTATTCAATTAATAGGAAAACAATATATGTCTCATAAAATATGTTTCATTAAAAATATTTCTCACAACTTCAAGAAATTTTATCTTAATTTCTACGAATTTATATTTAAATAAAAATAAAAAAACATATTTAATATATAAATTGATATGTATTTATATAAATATTATATGAAAAATGATCATATATACAATGGTGATATTAAATTTCAATATATTGTCTTATATGCTTCACTCAAATTTACTCATTTACTTCTCTCTCATCTTTTATATTTTATTCTTAATTATTTTCCTTGTTTACATAGTTTTTATTAGGTTCCCAATCATTATCGAAACCCATTAAGAAAAATATTTTATGATTTTTTATATTTTTATAAATATACATTTACTTCACCTGTATTTTTCTGTATGTAGATTTATATTTCATCTTTATAATGTATTAGTGTATCTCTTTAATTATACTATATTATTTCAATAAATGGTTTACAATTCATTTTATTTTGATGTTGTGTGTGTCACAATATGTCAAACATAATATTCCGTTAAAATATAATTCTAAATCAGAATATTCAGGTTCTTCAAAAACATGAAATTACATATTTTAGTTTTCACTTTAATGTGAATTTTATTATGAGATGGAAATAGATAAATTTTATCTAAATCATGGTTTGAGGTTGGTGAGTGAATAAAATTTTCTAGTAGAATTCATCAAAGAAAATGCCTCAACATGTATAACATATGGTAATTTCAATTTCATTTAATACAGATTCCAATAATCTGTTTGAATATATTTTATCAGTGCTTCCCAGATTGACCATAATATAAATACTCAGAATTATTAGTAGATTTGTTTACTGATGATTTTGTAGAGTATGTTGCTTCAAAATGTTTTTGGAAATGATATTTATGTAATTTACAATTATGTATGTTTTTTATTTCATGCTTCTCAGGATGAGTTGAAAACACATCAACATTATACATGATGAGATGATTATGACTCAAATTTCATTATTGACACTAAAATAATTTTATTTTTCTATAATCCACACACTACATAGTCAAAATCGAAAAAAAAAATTTCTGTCATGATAAATTAGAAAAATGATCCATAATTAATTTTATAAATGTAATAATTAACCACATGTTGGTTTGGTAGATAAATCGTTAGCTGTGACTTAAAGTGCATGGTCCACATTAAAATGGATTCATGTTACACAAAATCACATTTTCGGTAACATAAACCGATCAATTGAGAACATATTTATTATATGTTAGTAAGAAAACAAAAAATTAATTTTTGATGTGTATGCATTGTATCCTCATAAATCTGATTCATGATGAGGTAGGTATAACTCAAAGTACTTTTTTTATATACAAATTGTAATTTTACACTAAAATGTGTATCAAAAAACCAACAAATAGAAAACAATATCAATGTAATTATTATTTTTTCCATTATAAATTTTCATAATATTTACTGGAATATTTTTAAAGATATGTACTAATCCAGAGAGGGATTATGGGGATAAGGAAGGTTAGTACCTGATTTACTATAAATATTAAATATTTTATATCAAACATGCATAGTTTTTATAAAACATTTGAAAAACTTAAAAATGGTGTCTTGAGATGTAAATATGATTCCACTACAAATTATAGAATATGGTTTTACCCTAGACATGACATAATCATTGTGTGTGTCTAGTGTTTGACATAATAGATGTAATGGGTGGAAAAAATTAAATAATTAATTAATTAATTTTTTATAAAATTTCTTTAGGTATATTCACCTTTAATTAACGCCACTTATGGAAAAGACCTTGGGTAAACTACCTAACAACATGGATTTGGATAGGATACATTGGGATTAGAATTTATTGGATGATAATGGTGTCGAGGCTCAGTGATCCACATTCCAATTAGACGTATTCTCCAAACATAGATCACGGATATCACAAACAACAATGAAATGTAACCTTTCATAATAAATGAAATAACTAAACTCAAGGTAAAAAATTTTATATTTGAATTAATATGGTTTTTATATCATAATGATAAAAACAAAATTGATCTAAGAAGAATATATTGTCATATTGATGATTGATTGTGGTTGATTATTTTACCTTCCTGGAATTCAGATGTGAGAATTAATTATTTATTACATTAACCTGTCAAAATATTCATCATGTAATAGTATCAAACCCAAAAAAAATAGATGAGGAACATTTTTCCCTTTTTTCAATATTTCACCCAATTTTCTTCATAAATTCATCATTGCTGTTCCTTTTGGTTGTTCATTTGATAAATTATCGATGAATGATCATTGAGACATCATTAATTCCCTATAGAGATAATTATTTTCCTTTTGGATTTGGTATTTAAAAATTGGTCAAGGTTCTAAAATTATTATGGAATATATAATTATAGAATAGAGGATTTTGGTTCAAGGGCTTGGCATTTTTTTATTGGGTGAAATGATAGAAGATTCCCAATAACATTGGTTTTCCATAATCCATCCACTAGTAATAAAAAATAACATTAAAGACAAGATATGTCTCATTTAAAATATTTGGTGTAGAATAAAAGGAGATGATTTTGTGGAAAAAACATTCGAGTGTTTGTTATGTTTATTGAAAATCCCAATTGCGCAACAAGTACTCTAGAAGAACACATATGGTGAGGGCTCCTTGGATACATCGACTTGCATTTTGAATAAAAAATATCATACCTCGTGGGACCTTCCAAATTTTGTACAACACATGAATAGTGACTCAATGTATACCACTAGGTTAAAATGGAGGGGACACATCCTGAGTAAAATCGAACATAAATATCCACGTATGTGATCATGTCTCGAGTATCCAGGAAATACTAATGTACTCAGACACAACGTGGAACACCGAAAGGGATATAGTGCAAGAATATGTCCTGGGAACTCAGATAAGACATGGTACATGAGCTAAAACTATGTAACAATTCATGACGATATAACACATACACATTATTTTTAATATGGGAACAGACGAGGTCAAATATATAATTATATGGAGATGTTATTTCCTCCTAGTACATGTTGAGTATTGTCTCTATGGATTTTTGTGGACCAGGTTTTCTTCATATTAGACATTTATCTATAGTATGAATTCCCATGGTCCTTCTCCAAGAGTGAGCATTGAGGAATTACATCCTGAGCATAAGATGTGATCCCAATTATGGTATTAGACACCCACAGAGTTCAGTAATCTCTCTTTATAGAGTGAGGTGTAATCATTTATCATGTTCTCTTTTTTCAAATAACAAATTTTATGAATCATCAGGACATACATACCGGGGTTTATGAAACCCTATATAGAAGTTTATTTTTTATAGGTTCTCTTATACCACAATGTCTCTTGGTGAAACCCCATCTCTATTTATCCCTATCTTTAAAGTCTCTTCATTAACTTCTTCATAGAGCTACCTAATGAGCAATAAATGTCTACTATGTTTCATTAGGTTTATCAAAAACATGGAATGACATATCATGGATGTGTGTTACATTGGACCTTGGAGAAGAACCGTACATTGACTATTTTGGGATGGATTTACATTGCTACATAGTGTTTATCTTAATTGTATCACGGTTTTTATTGTTATTTCTTGTATTTAAATTAGCATGCATGTTGATGAATACCAGAATTAACTCTTAATGTGTTATATTTGGTGATTTTGGGTTTTCTAACTGATTATCTATACACTAACACCTAAAGGGGATCTACCCTAACACATCATGTCTTATGTAGATGATAAAAATTTTGATATGGTCTTAGGTGGACTAGGAGAAGATAAATAAGAGCTAAACATGAGATACCATGTTGTGTGTCGTCTATTTCATCTGAATGAAATCCCCAACATTCCTACAATTTGGACACTTTTTACATCTTATGTGGGATTATATTTAGATATATATTATTTTTGTTGGTTGTGTGCATCATTAATTTCATATATAGATTTAGACATTCATTTTTGTATCAGTTGTACTTTATGTCCCAATATTTTATTTATATTTGGAGATGTATGTGTATATAAAGGTATTTTAATCTAAGACCTACCAAGTGTGTGATATACCTAATAAGTGTTGGATGCCTTCCCCTTGCCCATCAGAGGAGGGATTTGGGTTTCACACTTGGCCTAACACTATCTTGGTGGGCCTCAGTGGTTTTGTTTGTGAATGAGTTATATCATAGTGGGTAATCATAATGTCAAATTTTATAGATTTTCTAAATTCATGGTTTTTGGGAACTATGGAAATAATTTTAATGATTTTTAAGTTTGACTATCAGACCATGGAATATTTTTTTTCCAGAGGTAGATAAATCTATTCAGTACAACATTGATAACTTGTTTCTTGAATCGATACATACATGAACTAGATTTAGGGAAAACATAGGTATATTTATCTTATAGGAATGGATTTTGGTTTCCAAATCCTTTCTGAGTCAGCTCCACAAATATACTCATGAGACATGGAATATGTTAACCTTTTTATAATGTCACCATGATGGTATTGATCTAGTGAATTACAATTGTATCTATAGGATATTGCACCTAGTGTTGAGCATTTAGTGTAAGGACATTTTCAAAAGTTGGAACCTCATGGAAGTTTTCCAGTCTTACCATCACCATTAGAGAATATGGTTGCACCAATAGTCATGGTGGATGATGTGTGTAGGATAATCACAATTCTGGAGTTTTATAGTTAGAAACCCCTTGGGAATTAGTCTGATCTGGACCCTTATGAAGAAAAATACTTTCGTGAGATTCTTACATGAGATTTCCACCTCGATAGGACACCTCCAAACCAGATGGTGGTCGAAGAAGTGACCCTTAAACATGGCTCCATCGGTAGACATTGGAGTCAGGTGACTCTTATTTATGATTTTTATACTCTTTTTATGATATTGTTTCACTTTAAAATGATAAAGGAGTTCTATATCTCTATGTTTTTAGAAATATGCATGCAAGATATTTTATATCTTCATCTAGTTAATATGAAAGTGGTATAATATTCATTGATGTTCACTAATTTATCATTATTATAAATGGATATTCTTTGAGATGTGTTAATCAGAATGAATACCATGTAGATATAAGATCACTGGTGTGACATCTCTATGTAATTCATCTAATCAAAGAGAAAAGATGTGATATTTATTAATGAAGAGATACATAGAGTAACGATCATAGGATTTCGGTTCTGGTACATTGAAATTTTTACTGGTGACATTGATAGATGTAGAAGATATTAGACTTTGGTGTCTGGGTGAGATAGTTTTTTTTTGAAGATAGTTCTAGGAAATAGGGTCTATAATTTAGAGAACTAAATATGGGTCCATCTAGCTAAGGGAGACTCATTTCAAATCTTTTATTAGTTGAGGATATCTCATCTGAAATTTTATGACCTCCCACAAAACAAACAGGGAGACAATCGATAAGAAAACTAGGCAGAGTAAGCGGATTTGGAAGGGATATACACAGGTTGTTATATTTTGATGTGGATTAAAGAGAGAAGTATTATGAAGTAGATGGTTTTATTTTTTTATCCAACAAAGCATAGAGGTTCCACACCAGGCTTAGGGAGATGGTGGTAAGGGATGTGGACAATTATAGGCATTGGGGGCCTATAACCCAGAGTTTGCTTCATTTTTTAGATGTATGATCTAATTATTGTCTACATTATCTATAGTTTTTATATTCATAGGCTCAAACCATTCAATTCATTCCACATCCCTTGTTTCTAGATATAAAGATTCATATGGATCATTTAACTCATCCCATGCCATTAAGTATTCCTACGAGAGAAGATTTAAGAATAAAATGCATCATTCAACTATGAGAAATAAATCTAGGAGGAAATAGCATATTGTGAGATCAAATTGTACAACTATTATTTCATTGTGATGTCATCATGGGAATGTACCAACTATCTACAATTCATCCATAGATTAATTGTTTTATACATAGTATGTGGAGTGTCAATTGTGGTGGTATGATGTCTTCCATCATCTATGGGAAGGAGACCCAATTAGAGAAGAATACTATCATACATTTGAGGATAAATACATTTCCACATGTGTTGGATAGTATAATGGTTTGGGAAACAATATCTATTATTTTTCAAATACCTATAGTTGTAGTGGAGTATTTGGATGTATTCCCAAAGGTACTTGTGGGATTGCGTCCCCACAAGAACATAGTGTTCTGAATAAACTTAAACGTATGGAATAACCCAATATATGTTCCAATGTAAATAATATATTTCATAGATATTAATTATTAAGGGTGTTATTTTAGTTGATATAAATGAATGTATTTTTTAAAAATAGTGATTCTGCCTGGGAAAACCTTGTTTTGGTCACTATTAACGTGGATGTGATGTTGAGGATATGAATGAATTACTATTACCTATGCCAGGATACATTAAATATTTTTTATCTAGTAATGGGAATTGATGACTTTATTGAACAATTGAATGGGGTGAGGTGGTTCTCAAACAATGACTCCATATTGGGATAATACATGCTTGGAGATTTGGTTGAGGTTATATATAAAATATGATAATGAAATTTCAACACAATTACTAATATTTTTAAGTGGTTCTTTTTTGGAATATTAATTCCCTAATACTGTTAATTGGTCTTGGGAACATTATATTTCCGCCCTTCACTGATTGGATCATGGTTGTATTCATCAATGGAATCTTAGTGTACTTAGTGATATGGGTAAAGCACATGATAAATTAAAGGATGGTATTGGACAAAATCTGATAGCACCATTAATATGGGAACCTCTCAAATTGTCATTTATGGATTTGTGAGGTCTACTAATTGAGACATGTCATCATAAATTAACATGTATAAGTAGAACTGGCGATGGTTGAGGCCATAATATCATGTGAACCACCCATTGATTTGAGTGAGGTGTGATGATTCCTTGGTTTTTCTTTCTATTATTAGATAACATTACTCGATTTCTCAATGATTAGGGGACCCTTAAATTATTTTATGAGAATGGGGAATCCATCCATGTGGATGGATTTGTTCGAGTGGTCTTTTTAGGATTTATGGAAGATGTTTAAGAGTGCCTCCATTTTGAAATTTTGATAGGAGGGTGTTTGAAATAAAGTGTTTTGTGAGGCCTTCAGAAATGGCCTTGGTTATGTTTTGATGTAGAGGTATATACTGATTTCCAATGGGCCCAAAAACAAAGATCCCATGATGAAATTTATATTACAAGTGATCTAGAATTTGTAGTAGTTGTCTTTTCCCAAGATATGTTGGGACACTACGTTATGGGTGAGAGGTTTACAATCTATTACAACCTCAAGAGACTCAACTATAACTTCTCACATAAGGATATTATCATGAGATTGTGGGGATAGATATATTTTATATAGGGTTATGAATTTGAGATTTTATATACAATCCAGAATGGGAATTTTGTGGAATAATCTCTCAACAGGGGATATCGTTCATTTTTTAGAAGATTTTTAACAAGTGTCCTCATTATAGTTTTTCTGAGTGGATGTGGATGATTCAGTGCACCTATAATCTATTGTTGTAACACCTCATCCAATATTGTGTGTTAGGGAATATCAACTTAGACATACTGACCATGAGACCTTCTGTATTTAGATATCCAATGGTTATTCTACTAATGAATTTTATAATGTAGGGGTGCACATAATCCATTTATGAGAATTGACCATGGTAAAAGTAATTCTGTAGGATGAGGTTTTGGTGGATTTTTATACATCGCCATTGGAGGTATATCCAATAGCGGAGAATATGTTCCACGATCATCAACAACATTTTTTGAATCTAGGAATAAAGAGTTGTGTACCTATGTTTTCAACAGGATGCCTCATATTTTAGAAGGTGGATGCTGATTACCAGGTTCCAACAGGTTTGTCTCAACCACTTCTGGTTCTAGAGTGAAATAGGGATGGAATATATTCGGAATTCATGATATGTCTTCAAAATTTTTCTTCAGGAAAAAAATTTAATCTTGTTCATCATTTACTTAGTCACCATTTCCTCCAACATTCAATCCATTCAATAGGTGAAATTAGAAGAGAGCTTGGGCTTCCATTACATATATTAGATAATTTTGATTCACAGAGTTCCCTCAATTACCATTTCTAACCAAGATGACTTCTTGATAGTGTAATTATTAATATAATTTCATAAGGCCTTTGAGACTCAAATGAGTTCGAGCATATAATTTCAATGATAGATACCCAGGATGATAAAACCATTTAGGTTTTGGAGGAAATTATTTTGGATTTCATGTTGTTCGTTGTCTATAGTTGCGAGGATCAATTACCAAAAACGTAGTATTTAAAACCAATAATTACCAAAACACCATATGTGTGAAACTATTTGAGGCCTTTTATGGGCGTCCATTATGATCACCACTGTGTTGGATTGATCTAGAGATGTCATCCATCATGGTCCCAGATTTGGTGTGAGTGACAATAGAGAATGTGCAGATCATCAATGAGTGGATGAGGACTTCCCAGATCCATCGAGAGTCTTGTGTTGGATGATAATGAATTCAATGGGAGTTAAATTATAGAAACAATGTGGTTTTTATTATTTCACCTCTATGTGGAATATATAGATTGTTCCTGGGTGAAAAATATCTATATGATTCATCAATTAATTCCTAATATTGTTTAGGGTTTTCCAAAATGTATTCCACTTATCCCAACCACTGTAGTTAAAATTGGTATTAGATGTATTCCATATTTCATAGAAGAAGTGGTACATGCCCGACCCATCACATGTAATCAACTTGGGAAATTTGGAGATAATGAAAGTCAATATCATCACAAAATACCTAGTAGATATCATGGATAAATAAGAGAAAATATTATATGGGTGATTTGATCCCTTAGTTAGTGTCCAGTGGACGAAAAAGTATATTTGTGAGAGATCCTTAGAGAGGGAGAACGAGATGTTATCTCAATATGATAACCTATTTGCGTATGTTTTTTCTTTTAGGGATTAAAATTCATAATGTTGGGAAAATATAAGAACTTTTTTTACTTGTAAAAAATTGAAATATTTAGTGCAATTTTTTAGAACTTTGAGTTGAGTTAGAATGGGATTAGTAGGGAGAGGGACGATTTTTAATGTTATATTTTAAATATTAAATATATTTAATCGCACAAATTTTTTCCTTTTTAAAAAATGTTATAAATCATCAAAGATGTTTTATATTAGAAATATGAAACTTCTATTACATTCATAATATTCAGTTTACAATAGGTGAAACATAACAGTTCCATGTTTCTGGTGTTTGTTTTTGGAAAATTAGACGATATTTAATTAAATAATTAATTTAATTATTTATTAAATTTTTTAAACCTTGTTGATTGTTTATTTAATCGCTCATAATGAATATCCATGAGGTTAGCCACATAGCCCAAGAATTTAGAGAGGTTCCATTAGGAGGAAATTTTGTTGGATGATAATGGAATTTATGATCATATATCAATTTGTGAAGGATTAATCTTCACTAATGGAGTTCATAGATCTCCCCAATAAAAATGATGTCAAATTTTTAATTATATGCAGTCAATCCAAACTCATGGTATGCCATTTCTGTTATTTAAATTAATCCATTTTTTTCATCCATGTCGATCATGAATCAATTAACCTATCCTGAATTGATTAATGTATAAATGGTAATTACATTTTATGCTTTAATCTTCTTAAAATTATCCATTCATGTTACTTTGATTATTCATTGTGATCTTTGATCGTTTCATTAATAAATGGAATCCAACATTAAAAATTTATTGAGGTCCAATCCTCCTAATATTGTTTAATTTTTTTTTCTACCATCATTCTTCAAGAATTAAACATAGATATTCCTTTTATCTTGAGATTTTAAGAATTACATGTTAATGGTTATTGCACATTCATTACATGGTACAATTAATTAAAACCAATATTTTAGGTTTAGGACTGATATTTTGATCAATGTACGATGAAACAGATGGACGATCCAAAGATTGATTAGAGTACATTAGTTCTTTAGATTGGGTATTCTATGATGTAGAGTGATGAAAAAAAATTCCTGGGTGTATTGGGTTGAATGGATCCTTTCACTATGGATGTAAATTCATAGTATACCCTATATTAGTTTTCATTGTATGATTTTTTGGCAGAATCAAAGGTGAATGTGGTACACATGATAATGCATGAGTGTTCTATGATTTTTGAAAAACAATCCTACATAAATTTCATGAACATTAGAAGGACACAGACCATATGGGACCCCAACTAAGGAAAATTAGTTCCATGAAAATATTATATCACACACAGTTTTTAAACTACTACATTTCGTGTGTCCCATTATTTGAGACTCAACATATACTCTGGGGTACATAGGAATATTCAAAACCAGTGTAAATTAGTGTGACCAGGGTACTCGAACATGTCTAGGAATACATGGATGACATGGGTACTCAAACATATACATGTTTACATGAACATATCGTGTACATAGCCATGGATTGAGTAAAATGAAATTGTATGTGGAACATGTTATCCGACGTGGTCAGGTAATGACATAGTTGGACTTATAAAGTACTACATTTACACTAAATGAAATTTATACCATGTAGTATGTGTCCCTTTTACTCTTTATTATAGTCTGAAATATTTTTGGATTTCGATTTGTCTATACCCATTATGGTACACTATGGCATCATAACCTAAGAATATGATGTGATTATATCTACTCTATTATTCTCGGATATTATTAAAGAATATCTTACTGTGGATCAGGGTGTGATCCTATAGCTTTTATATTTCATCCTAGGGTTAGGTTTTAGAAAATTTCATGGCAACATACCTAGAAACATGATCCCTTATTTAGTAGGTTATCTTAGATCTGGTCTAGTATACCCTACATGTCCTGGGTGATATCTATTATCATTTTATTGATATATTCAGAGTGAGAGCGTGTCATTATTCCTCAAGATACCTAATGATCTTGAATTCTGGAATAATCACCATTAGTGTTATGTGCCTCAGGGATTAACTTATACTAGATGACAATTACATTAAATGCTAAAACTGGATCCTAGGATGAAATTTTGGTTATGAATTTAACTTGAGAATTATTTTCTATCATGAATATATCTGGGTTACTATTATTGTGTCTAATATTTTCATTAACATGTATTTCTAGTGAGGGGTACATTACTATGTTGAGGTATTATTTATGTTAACATTAGTGTATCATACTATGTATGTATATAGTCACCTTTACATGGGATCTACTTGTACATCTCATGTCTTATGAAAAAGATAGTACTTTTGATAGAGTCCTTTGTAGACTAATAGTTGGAATAATATTATTTAGCAAGAAAGACCATGGTTTGTACAATGATTTTAATCTGAAAACAGTCATGTCATTCAATATAGGTTGGACACTTTTTACAGCATGGGTGGGCATGTATTTATCCCTTTATTTTTTATTGTATTGTTCCCTAAAATGATGTAGGATATATTTATACTCATTCATTTTGTTAACAATTATATTTTACTTTTAATATTTTATAACTATTTAATGATGTGTGAGTGTAAAGGTTCCTCTAGGTAAGGCCTCCCATGTGTGTGATATACAAACTCAGTATAGGTCACTATCCCTCGGCCTATTGGTTGTAGGTTTTTGGTGTTACACTCATCTTACCAATGTCTAGGTGAGCATTATTGGGTTACATTTTTACACTCAAATTATCCTGATACACTAGTAAAATGTACCATAATTCACATGGGGAGTGTATTAATCAAGATCACATCATTTCACCATAAGATATGGCGAGTATGGAATAATGTTAATTTTTAAATGTATAATGTGTATATTTATTCTAAAGCATCTGTCACATTGATAAAATGGAGAAAAAAATACTAGATTGTATTGATACATTGGGAAAATGATTTATAATTCATTTTTTTAAGTGTATGATTCTATCATACTACAATTTTACAATAGATTTATCTCTTATACTTTAGGTTCATGTTCACAAAAAATGTTATTTTAGTCTAAAATGAGATTCACATTGATAAAATCAATAAATGAAACTCAAATTATTTTTATAGATTTGGAAAACGATCCATAATTACTTTTGGATTGGTTGAAATTAACCACATGTTAATCTAACACATGATGTTTTCTATATGATTAAAAATGTAAATTTCCACATTAAAAATGGAATTTTATTCGAAAACACATGTCACATTGAAAAATAAGAAAACTATCACATATATTATTGATTATTTAGTAAAACAATATATAATATGTTTTTTATTATTAGGCATTGACCACTCAACAATTTGACACATGATGTGACAGGTATGATTCAATGTACTCATTTTTTATAGAAAATTTTCATTTTATTCTAAAATGTAATTATAATTTTAAAAACCTAGAAAAGATATTTTATTTTCCTGATAATTTTTTATATAATCTACAAAACATTGTTCACCTCTAATAATTGATTTCATGTTAATATGACACTTGATGGGATCATTATGACTGAAACTATCTATTCTCCCATTAAAAGTGTCATTTGACATTAAAACATGCATCAAAAATCCAAAATCTTGAAAACATGCTTGGATTGTCTTTATCATTATGTATAATTATCCAAAATTCATTTTTTTTCATGTAGAAATTGACCAAATGTCAACATGTCACACAATTTTGATGATAAGACTCAATGAGAGTGTTTTCAATATAAGAGTTCCATTTCAAAAAACATGAATCACTTATCCAAAAACAATCGAAAGAGAACATTTTGTCATTAATGTTTATAAATTTCTTTTTTTAATTCATGTATGGATTATAGGAGTCGACCGCATGTAGTTAGGGAACATAAAGTGTCGAATTGACTCAAAGTGCATTATTTCAATATCAATGTGTCATTTTAGTTTAAAAAATATGTCACATTGTTGTAACTAATAAAAATGATCATATTCTTTCCAAACACTAATAAAATGGTCCATAATCGATTTTTTCATGAATATAAATAAATATCATATCAATATGTCATGTAATGTTATCAGTATGACTCAATGTGTGTGTTTGCAATATAATTGGGTCATTTTATTCTAAACTATCACTTCGATATAAAAAACTGATAAAAAATATCAAATTGTTTTAATATTTTATTAAAATTATCCCTAATTCATTTATGACATATTTGAATTAACCACATAAAAATCATTCACATGTTGTAGCTGATTTGACTCAATGTGTATTTTTTCTTATTTAAAAATTTATATTATCCTCTCATACATTAATCCCATAAACAAACTAGAGAAATCAAGATAAAACCTTTTGGATACATTATAAAAATGATATATAATTCATTTTTGATGTGTATGAATTTTTTATATAGTAATTTGAAACATTATTTGTCATAAGTGATTGAAAGTTCAATTTTCACATTAGAAGTGTCATTTTACTATATAAATAATGAAAAAAAGAGAAAACTAATAAAATAAAATCAATGTTTACTAAATCATTCTGAAAAACATTCAATAATTCATTCCTCTACACAGGATTTGACCACACATAAATTAAACACACAACATGTCTGATTGTACTCAATGTTATTGTTTTATAAATAAATGATTAATTTTGGCCTAAAACATGATTTACCATGCACGAAAATGAAAAAAATTGTTTTCATGATAAATTTGTAATGGCCACCCATAAATTATTTCCATCATGTATGAATTTACTGAACATTAATTTGATTCATGTAGTTAATGGTAAAACTCATTGTACATGTTTTGAAATAAAAATTGTAATTGTACTCTAAAACTTGAATCACATATAATAAATTAAGAAAATGTTCCCATATTATCTGTGTACTACTATAAAATAATCTTTAATTTATTTTTGATCTTTATTTTTTAAATTGACATCAATCTGACCCATGATGTGGCTGGTATGAATCAATATGAATTTTTTTAATGAAAAAGTGTTTGTTTATTCTAAAACATTCATCACATATGAAAAAAATAAAAAAACTGAATCTGATTGTCTTAAATCATCTTCAAAATTCATAATAATAAATTCATGGTGGTTATCAAATGATCAGACTTCAATATAACACTCATAATGATCAGTATAAATCAAAGTTCATGTTTTCAATATATAAGTGTCATTTCATTTTAAAACTAGACTCACATAGAAAAAATAATAGAACATACTTTTATTGTATTAATACATTTTAAAAAAATTCCACAATAAATTTATGATGTTTAGGAATTGACCACACATCAATCTAACTTATGATTTGATAGATAAAACTCAATGAGCATGAATTTAAGGAAAATGTATAATTTTAGTCTAAAAATTCAATAACCTAGCCAAAACTATGACAATAGTCACATATTGTCTTGATATATTAGAAAAATGACCCATAAGACATTTTTGATGTATAAGAATTGACCATATATCAATTTGACACTTGACGTGGATGGAATGCCTGAAGGTTCTTGATTTCAATATAATAGTGTCACATATTCAAAACTATTCATATGATCTTGGGTTATCTTGATACTTTTGGAAAACAATCCATAATTAATTTTTTATAATATCATTAATGATATAATATTGCAAATTTATTTAGCTAATTAATATAATTAAAAATTTAAAATATCATTACTAAATTCATTAATAAATGGAACAATTTAAATAGATTATTAATTTATAATATAATTCATAAAGCATAATATAATTTATAATTATTAGTTTATTTATAAATAAATAATATATTTTGCAATATATCAATTAAGAACTTAATTAATATTATAAATGATTATATCACTTATATATTTTGTAAGTAAAAATATAATATATTATATGTGGATTATATAAAATTATAATTATAATTGGATTATTTTTAAGGTATTTTTACTAAATTAAAAAAAATTATTCTAGGGACACTTTTTTATAGATATTGTTCTTTGGAAAAATATATATATTAGAGGTTTTTATATAACAGGTTGTAATTTTTTTAGTTATAAATATTAACTTAAACTGAATAATTTGAATTAAATTCATGAATGCAATTTTTTAGTTTAAATGATGGTGAAATATATTAATTATATTCCAATTATAAATAATTTTCATATTTAAACTATTTTTTATGTTTTATATTTTACCGTTTTTATTTGGGCTACTTTTGAGCTACACCATTTAGTTTGACCATTATCAACTCTAACAAAAGCACTGATACAAGGACCCATTATCATTTCAAAATAAAGCACTGATAAATGCTTCCATTATCATCACTTTTGTTAGTGCTGAAATCCCAAAAACGTTTGATAATGATTAGATTTTTAGTTATTTTTTGTGATAATAATGATTATTTGTAGTGATGACGATGTCGTTAATTATAGTATTTATTATCATTACTATGAAGTCATTTTGTTAAAATAACATTTTTTAAAAAATCTAATGCTATTATTTATATTTAATGAGTATGATAAATCATAATTAAAATGAGGTAGAGGAATATTATAACTAAAAGATATGATATGAATACATTTTATAGTAAGAAGAAATTGTATATTATATTCAAATGAATAACTTTTTTGAATAAATTGGTGAAGTCTCTCGGGACCAATAACTTCCTAAAAAGTGATATGATTATTAAGGATACAATATACCCCACCATTCAAGGGAAAACCAATGTAATATTTTTTTGAATTATGGGGAGTAACGGTAATTTTATAAGTGATATTTAGTGGAATTTTCATATATATATATACATTCTTCATTGGATGTGTAATCTAATTTTTCAGGGGATGTGGATCCAATGATGGAAAATAATGAATACTGGATAATGTAAATATGTCATTCCTTCATCCCCTAATTTATATATAATTACTTTTTATATTTCATTAAATTTCTCATCATTTTGAGCCATTTAACTCATTTATTCCATAGCATGGAAGGTTTATTTTCAAAAATTGAAAACATATTTTTTTCGAAAAAAAGGAAATAGTATTATTAAGTGACTTGGTCATGATGAGAAAAAATTTAATATTAGTTTTAATGGATTTTTTTCCAAAATTTATATAAATTATTATTAATTTATAAATTCAAGATACCTATTTTTTAAAACTATATTTCAATCCAAAATGTAAATTAATTTTTTAGGAAACATGTATTTATAATTAAATATATGTTATATAATATTATTTACATATAAAAGGGAAATTTTATTAAAAACATTTCCTAATTGGGAATAATTTATTTCATTACTGAATAAATACAGAAAAAATTGAAAAAATATATTTGAAAAATATTCCTATTAATATTTCATGGTTTAATCCTTAATAATAAAAATTAATTATATATTCATTGGATTTTAATAATTTTTATGTATATATAATACATTTAATTATATTTAATACTCCATTTATATGAAATATAACATTGAAGTAAAATTAAATAATATATTATGTATAAATTGTTTTAAATAAAAAAAATTTGGTAGTTAGTGATTTCAAAAATTAGTATACATTATATATCAATAGTTATTTGATTTTTATGTTTATTTTAATAATTATTATGTTAATTTTGTTAGTACATTTCAATTATTTTATTCATTAAAATTAATAAATTTAACCAATATCATTAATTCATAAAACCAATTTCTTTAAAATCTATTGTATTTTGACAAATATTTTAGAGACATTTTATTATGTTTTGAAACAATTATCTTATTTTGAATAAATTAATCCTAATATAAATATATATAATTTTATCTTTAAAAATAAAACATATTTTTTTTTACAAAATAATTTTTTTGATATGGTAATTCATTTTGAAGTATTATATCCAATGAATATATACACCTTTATAATGGTGAAATAATGAATATATTACACACATTAATGTATATAAATTATTTAAATTATAAAATAATTAATCTCATATCTCAGTATAATATATTTCCATTAGGATTTCTATGTAAATATCTATTCATATTTTTTAACATTATAGATTCATTATTACTTATTGTGATTCACAACAGTGATGAGAATTCATGTGTCTTATTTTCTATAAAAATTTTATTCCGTTGTAAGTGATGAAATATAGTTTATTATAAAAATTTCAATTTTGAAATATTATAAAGTATGTAATACTCTATAGAATATTATATTTGGATTCATATAATTTGGCAATATACCAATATGACGTTATAAATTTTCTGGATCAAAGAAAATTAAGTAACTTAATAGAAAACAATACTCCATAACTCTTTTATATTATTATGATATATTTCAATTTTAATAATTTATTTCTTTGATAGAAATCTTTAAATAGAATATCGAGTATTAATGATCCGTGATATTCTATTGCCTTGTTATTATTTAATGACAAAGATATTTTTTATACATGGGATTGGTTTGTATGAATAAGATTAACATAATTGTGAAAAACTATTTTTCAAAAGTTTATAAAATTAATACAATGGGTTTTAATTTATAATTTATTAATATGAAATCATTTCAATTTTGGAGGAGACATTTTTCAAGATTCATTTTTTATACAAAGAGATTGCTTTATAATAATATAATAAGATATTTTAAAAAATGTAATATTTTACATAAATTTATATATTATATATTGAACAAAATATTTTAAAATTTATTTAATAGTTTTTTCATGGCATGGAATGGTGGTAAACTAAATTTTTGGCTTAAAATGTATTTTTCTAAAAATGAATTTTTTCATTATGGGCACGTTGAAAAAATGAATTTCAATAAATTATAAAAATTTAACTTTTTTAAATGGATTCATAATTTTAACTAAAAATATTTAATACTATCTAATAATTTCAAATTTATTTTTAATTATTATGAAAAATAAGAGAGTCAAAAAATAATTTATAATGTAAATGTTAAAAGAGGTTATCGAATTGTAAAACTAAATAGATAGTGGATAAAATTAATTATAATCTTTTTTAGATCCTATAATATGAACTTATTTATATTATATTTCATTATATATTTTAACTTGATCCATTTATTTTACATGTTCCACTAAAAGTGAATTTATAATATATTTATATTGATTATAATTACAATTATGTCACTCCCCTCACATCTTAAAGAGAACACCCAATTCTATCTTATCCAATGACCATTTATATTTTCCTTGATAATAACCAGAAAAAATATATTATTCAATTCCATATGAATATTCTGTTTGCTCTCTTCATCTTAAAAGATCATCCCAAGTACAGTTAAGAAAATATTCAAAGGGGGATTTTCAAAGACTATATATATGTTCTTACAGATCATATTAAATATTTATTCTTATTATACGTTATCTAAATATAATATATCCATCCTAATTTAATATATCGAGTATAACAAATGTAGTAATATTTTATTATGATTATTGGATAACCATTTTCCAACTTTAACATAATAAAGAAGCTATAATTATTTTATATTTGTGGACTGCTGCCTCCAGCCATAGATATAATTCATATTCTGTCACCACATTTAATGGATAGTCTTTATGATGGATTTAATGATTACATACTATATTCATGACATAATTATTCTCTATTAATTATAATTTCCCATCTAAATTCAGACTTTACCATTAGTTTGGAAATGAAACGATAACATCCCTCTTGCATACACGGGGACTACCACCACAATAATGTGAGATGATTTTTCTATTTATTATTCGCATGGATGGTAATAAGTTAAGATTTAATGAATATATATGATATTTATTATTTATTAATTAACCTTTAAAGATGAATTATTATATAAAATTATTTTTTCCATCCATTGAAATGCGAAAAGATCATTCATGCATACGTACTAACTAACATCTCCATAAAGTGATGCAATTCATTTTTCCCAAATAGTTATTTTTAATGGTTATTAATGTTTAAATAATGAATTTTTTAAAAATTATATCATTATTAAAAATTTAGAGATAATGAAACTATGAAGAGTGTCAAAGGAGTCAACCTGTTAAACCAAAACATTCATGAATAATGTAATAGATTTAACCTAGAACATTGATTTTTTAATTAATTCTTAATAAATGGATGATAATATGTTATATGTAAATTATATCTTATATTATATGTACTATTAATATTCTATATTACTTTCATAATAATTTTATATTCATTATATAGTAATTTTATAACTGTATGAAGTAAGATGTAAATTTAATTATTTCATTATGTTACAATCTCATTTATTTTTGGGATTGTCTATGATATATTTATACTGATGGAAATTATATGGTTATTACCATATAAACAGAATATGTTTTCTTACTATCATTTGGTTCATGCAATTACTATATTGTAGTACCATTTTCTTTTATATGGAACATATAATCATTGATAAATTGTTTTTATGAGAAACTGACTTTTTTTAACTTTGATCTTGAGGCAATTTCATCTGTATCCATTTTTGTGAAAGCATTTTCAATAATGATATTACTATTAACCTTTTAATTTGTTAATTTAATATTAATCTATATTTTAAAATATTTATTTTTTAAAAAATAATATTATTTTCCATTCCTGATCATTGTAGTTTTTACCAAAGGTCTGAACAAAGTAATTGTTTTATTGTATATCAAAGAAATATATTTTCTTTATTGTTGGACAACTATTTTCATTGGAGATTAATTTTCATTATTCCATAGTTATTTTTAAGGAAAATATGTTCCTTAATATTTTATCTATTTTTTGATATGAATTAATTGTATTATAAATTGATAGTTTATTTTCTAAAAAAAATATTACATCAATATTTTATTTATGATAACATTAATTTTGTTACATATTATTCGATAAGGATGTGAATTAATGATACCAATAGATTATTTTCTCTGTATGGTTTATGATGATGTATTTTTATTGATGATTCTATAAAACCTGTTACACTTTATAGGTTGAGTATGTTATGATGAATTAATTTTGATAAATGTTATCTTTCCTTGGGCTATATGATGAGGAAATGATGAATGTTTTTACAAATTTCTATTACTTTTAAGGATTAAGAATATTTGATTGGTTGGTCTAATGTATCCTTCCAATGCAGTTGGTACTGTTGGATAACTATTGAGATTATTATATAATATGTGACCAAGATTTTATGTTTACATCATTATGTGTGGACTTGGTTTCCTCTACATATGTTTATCCAGGGTCCTGATTTCATGTATATTATTTTATATGAGTACCTATTTTAATGTCCATAAGATATTGAGTGCAGCTGATACAATATATATTTGTTCAAAATGTTATAATGTTGTATTTTTTTCGCATTCAAGTTTTTATGATATGCCCTCACATCTTATGTTTTATTTTTTATGATTAAATAATACTATTAAAATTTTCAATAATTTTGAAAAATACATATCCCATGAATCATGATTTATGATCTATAATTTTATTTAGTTATATTCTCTCATGGAATTGTCATTTTATTAAATTTTTATTATCACTTATTATAATTTATTGATATCTCATATGTTTACCTTTATAGGATATCTATCCTCAGTATTTATTATGTTTCCATTTTCAATAATTTATAAATAAATGTGTTATGTATAGTATGTCTAAGAATAGTACAATGATAAAAAAACATTCCTTGGAGATGTTAAAAATCATTAATGAAAAAATATGTTTATATACGTAGTCTCCAAATAAACTAAACCTTATTGGTTCAACGATGTGTATAATTTTATAAATTATTGAATTCTAATCTAAAATGATGAAATATTTAAGTACATTATGTTTGGGTCACCTTTGTTTGTATAAATGTAGGTTTTAGAAATATAAATAGATTATGATTATATGAATTTTCTTAAAACACTTGGAATATGTTGATGTATAAGATGACATATTTAGGATTCATTAAAAATGATATTATTTTATTTCCTAGAAAATATATCATCTTTTAGATACTAGAAAGTCAATTAATTTGTGGAAAAAGGTACCTAGGTGTAAAACACTAAAAGAGAGTGATTTGGTATTAACTCAATCATCACTTCTTCATGATGTGTTTTTCTAAAACTGGACACATGGTTAGAAAATACATTGGGTATGATTTGGTGAATTTAAAATATCAATAATTACCATTTAGAAGGATTTTTATATATAATTATTATGGAAGACTTAATTTAATGATAATGTATCACTAGTTGATAAAATGGTGTCACATTTTAAGATATCTTTAGAATAATGTCCTTGAATATATTATTGTCCACTCTAGTAATTGTATCTTGATTCATGGACTATAATTTTTTTTTGTCAAAATAAGGGACAAAGAATAAGAATGTAAAAAATTATATGACAACCAATGTTGTGACCATAATATTACAAAACCAAATGGATTTTGATAAAGTATTAAATATCATATAACTCATCCAACTAAACTATTTCATGCTGTGAGTAGTAATTTGATCCATATTTAACTTATGAAAAAACTAAGGAGATAAAACTAATCCACTGATTTAGTTTCGTGAAAGCATCGATCGTATTGTGGGGGGTATTTTGATACACTCGAAACAAAAAATTGATCCAAATTCTACCAAATATATTTTCCATTATATAGTGCCTAGACCATGAGAAAAGTGTATATGAAGTCTATCACATGGAAGTTGAAGAATATTAATGGAATAAACTTATCAATAATACGTGGAATTTATATAAATAAACCTGATGAAACAAGAAATTTTTATGGGGTTGATTTTAAATAATTACTTTCTGGAAATTCTTCATTCCAATATAGTTAGGTAGTTTATAGAGTTAAATTATAAGGTTTTAAAATCCATAAAATCCAATAATGAAGACAGTACATGACTTATGAGGTACTGTTATACTGTTATCATAGATCGAGAAATCAATAATGATGATTTATTTTGTGTTTTGAAACCATGTATTTTTACTTAATTATACATAATAGAATTTAGATAAAATTAATGTGATTTATTGATGTGAACTAAAAGTTGAAATGAAAGATAGAAACACTTATTTAAATAGTTATGGTGATAAGAAAACTATGATGTCCTATATGGATTCAATAGTGGTACCTAAAATTGAGGAATGGTGATTCCACATCCTACTTGACAAACTGTGATAAGAAATAATGAGGAAATACTTTAATGGAACAAGAATATGAAACAAGTTTGGCCAGAAATGACATTGAGAAAAAGATTAATTATGTGATTTGAAGATGATGGTTAACAAAATGAATGGATAGAAAGCTCAACCAAATACCCTACTAATGCACCAGTGCTTTGTATATAATATTTTTTGGAATTAATTTAATCATTTTCATAATTCATGGGTTAATGAGGATAGTAATCCCAATAAACCTTTAAAGTTTATGAAAATAAGTGAAATATTATAAAATCGCAACCACTGATGTTTTTTAATAGAATGAGGTTGAAAAATGTACACTTATCATCCAATATGATATATAAATTTTATTCTTTTATTTTGGTTCTACCCACTACTCTATTTTGAAAAATATTTTTATGTTTATTAAATCACCACCTGAAAAGTTTGGGATTGAATTATAAGTAAAAACTCATAATAGTATAATGGTTTCGTATCATTATTATAACTCCTATATGATATAAGTTTTTTCAAATGTTATTCATAAAAATAATGATATTCATCCTACAGTTGAATATTATGTTGTTTTCGGAAGGGAATGACTCTCTCAATATAGAGCCCATATTAATTTTAAAGGAAGGGATGTTAATTTCTATATTTTTGAATCCACCTATGAAAATATAAAGTTTTGAGGGTAAACATAAAATTATAATGAATATTAATTCCATCAAATATGTTTGATTACCCAATCCTCATGGAAATTTACATCTAATGTTTGTGTATTATCTCATAATTGAAGAAATTACACCTTTTTAGGTATATTATGAAGTATTTTATTAGAACATGCCTACTCCCCCAACACAATTATGAGGTTTATTTATCAACATACCACATACATGGTTCTACAACTACTTCACAAACTATATATGGAATGAACAGACTTGTGTTTTAGTAATAGGGGTTTGATAGTAGGAGAATCTAGTTGAAGGATTTATTCAACCAAGTACTTCACAATGGATTATACATGTTCCTTTTGGGTGTAATAATGATTTATTCAATGAATCATTTCATTGATTGTTGGTAATTTCATAATATCACTTTTATGAATAAGTATCTTCTACCCCATACTGATGATCTATTTGATCATTTAATATGATTTCAATATTTTTTTTATCATTGATATTCAATGTAGATTCATTAAATAATGGTAATTAATGTTTTTATACCCATGAAAGCCTTCAAAACAATGTTTGGTCATTATTTATTTATTTTATTTTAATGATTAAAGTATTTAGATATTACCGTGATTAGTTTGGGGTAGTATTTATTTTAGATATTATTATATAGTATAATGTCACGGAGAAACATGATGAAAATTTAAGGATAGTGTTTAAGACCCTCAATAAAGATAATCTATATTAAAAATTTAAAATGTGGAAATTTGGATATATAAATTTTCATTAGTGGGTTATATAATCTCAATTGATGGTATATTATTGGATCCTTCAATAAAAAGTAACTGATGAATGGCCCTGGCTAAACAAGGTGATCTATATTGATGGTTTTCTTGGGATAGTGGAATAATATTTATTTGATGTGAGAAATTATTCATTGAAATAAAATAAAAAAACAAGTTTACATATAAGTGTACCATGTTTCTATTGAAATATAAATTTGAGAATAAGTTCATTGAACTAAAAAAAATTATATGTAGTGCACCTATACACAGACAACCCTACTGTGGAGAGGGGTTTGCTATCTATATTTATACATGAAAATGTTATCGGGATATGATGTTATGTAGAATGATATGGTGAGAACATGTTCATCCAACCTATTTAAAATTAATGAGAAAAATTACCTAACTTCTGATTTGGAGCTGGAAGAGATATTTACTTCATTGAATATATGGAGGCATTCCCTATATAGTGAATGGTGTGGTATATAAATTGATAGTAAAACCATTAATTATATATTAAAAATTATCGCGTTTAATTTTTTCCAAATAATATGGTTGGAATTGATCAATGCTTATGATTCCAAATTACATTACCGCCCTATGAAAGCAAACAATGTTTTCAATTTTATGAGTCTGAAGGACCATGATTTTTTTTCTATAATAAAGATTTAAAATTGAGATATATTTATGGATTTGTGGAAAATTGAACTTGAAATAATCTAGAAATGGTATAAATCATATCTGTTTAAGATGACTATTCGACTATCTATCCATTTGATGATTAAAAAGGCACAAAAGGAGGACATGGAACTATATTAGGGGGTGAGGAATATTCATTATTTCATCCATGATTGTGGAAAAATGATGATCATTAAGTGAGTATATATCATGTTAATATTATTCATTAAAGGGGATTTGTTGGATGAAGATCATATTTTGTTATTATTTAATTATCTTGGATATACAAAGTTGTAAACAGATCTAAAGGAGTATTTCCATTGTATTACAATAAATGTGATATTGGAGAATACATATCTCAACGTCTTCTATGTTGGAAAGATAAGGAACAATGGAATTTATTTAATAGTAAAATAACATAATATGTTATTACTTTTATTTGTAAATTATTGAATATTAATCTCTTGACCATCTTTCCATGATATGCATTAATGAAGTGGTAAGATTTGATGGATTACAACATTCTATTAAACATGACCACTGTCCTATGTTTACCTCAATGTTCAAGAGAATTCATCTACAAAAATTGAATACATAAATGATCATTTGAAATTAGTATCATCCTCATAAATATAGAGAGTTTTATTTGACTAGTTAAACATTGTAATATATGTTAATGGAATGTTCTATGTATTTTAATAGTCGATTAGGTTAATCGATTTCACTCATAAATTATTATTACTCTATATGTAGCCTCCTTGATAGGAAGTGAATACAATAAATGTGGCTCACTAATGATTGATAATTTAGGCTATTTGGAGATGATCTACGTGAGGACATATAAGATATGGTTAGATCTATTCAACAAAATATCAGTGTAGAAAATTTTCAATTGAAAATTTATGCTGAAAATAATTCTTGAAATATATAGTTTGATGTTGGTGATAGAGTTTTCCAAGGAATATTACCTTGGAATAAGGATATGATACTTAGAATAAAGGGTATATTTAACCATAAATATATAGTTTCATTTGAAAAAATTTATCATATCATTCATGTGACATATCACTAAACACTCCCAATCTCTCTAATGTTCATGATGTGTTCCTTTTGTCTATCCTAATGATGTAAACAAAAGATCATTCAACTGTGTCGAACTAAAAGTTCATAAAACTATAGAATGAAAACTATTATTAGAAAAAAACTGTATATATTTTGGATCAAATAGATTTTGTTATTTGGAATATACCACTCATCTTTCAATCTTCTCTATTGAAGCTACAAATATGAGAAATCAATTATAGAACCCAGTGATGGGATGAGGCAGAAGATTCCTCAGTAGGTTGAACTAGAGTGGTGAAATTTAATGGATGTAATTATGACAAAGATGATATAATATAACACCCTATGATATAATGATATAATTATATTTTAATAATTTTAATTTCTTTAATAGATTTCTTTAAATATGACACCATATTTTAACGAACTATGAAATATTATTGGATTTGTATTATTTAAAGTGACTATAATTTCATGTTCATTATACTTGTGGGTATTAATAATATTATATAAATTATAAAAAATAGTTTTAAAAAATATGGATAATTAATTCATTAGTTTTTTATTACTTAGAGATTTAAATTTATATATTTAAATTTAAAAAGACACATTTATCTCAAAATCTACGTATTCATCTACAACACTTATTATCATAAGAAATCAAATAATTCAATAATGTTTAATGATTTTAATAAAATTAGTATGTAACATGTCGATAAAAAATACTTTATCACCCATATAATATTTTTACATTGAAATAAATGTTTATAAACTCTGTTAAGTGCTTAAAATACATTTTTCTGTAAATGGTTTTGTTTATTTTTATGAATATTTTTTAAAATTAATTTAGATAATTATATAATTTATATAATTTAAATAAATTATATATTCGAAATAATAATAATATATCTTATGTAAGAAGTTGAACTTATTTTTTCATTATGAATAGTAATTGAGGTAAAATTCATTATTGTGATAATGGTTAAAAGGGGTTACTAATGTGTTAAAATGAGATGAAAACAGTTGAAATGACATAAATCATGTAAAAATACTATTGCATGTATATTGTTACATTATAAATCATCATATCTATAAAAATAATCCAATTTTATGAATTTTTTTTGTAATATTTATTTATTATATCTTAATATTTGTAATAACAACAGGGGTGACACTAACTTTCTTATAAAAAGTAACCCAATATACTGAATTATAATACCCAATATAGACATCTAAATCCATAATAAATTATTCAAATATATTTTAAAATTCCCCATACACAATTATAGAACTTACCTTCTTATAAAATCAAGAATGGGGTCCCTAAAAAGAGATTCATAGTGGGTTTATCAAAGATGTTATTTATACTCTATCTAATCCTTTTCACTTTTAGTTATTCTTATAATTACAATAAAACATTTTTATCCATCCTAAAATAATTAATCCCATATCCTAAATTTACAAATATGTTAAAATGATTATTGTATAACCATTTTCTACCTCCTTTCAACCAAATTGGAAATTTAGTGTATCACTGAGTATATTGTGGACTAATTCCTCTAGATAATGTTATGATTCATTATCCCTAGTCATATTACATGGTTAGTTATATTTATGTATTTAATATTTATGTATGACATTTTTTCATAACTTTCCAATTAAAATTATAGTATACCAACTAACTTCTTACCTTTACATTGGTTAGGAAACAATAATTTCATTGTGCATATTTGAAGACTACCCCTCTATTGAATGATGTGATTCATCTTTCAATACCAATTAATATGGATAATAATGATGAAGTATTTAATGAATATAAATTATATTAATAAAATAAAAATGATTATTTATTGGTGAATTATTATTTACCTTTCTTTTCTTCTATCCATCAAAAAGTCAAAACATCACCTGTGCATATGTACGAAGTACTGTCTCCTTGATGTGATGCAATATCTTTTTCACAAAAACATTTAATAATGGAAATTAAAGTTTATATAATGAATAAATATTAATATTATATTTTGATTATGATTCTTGATATTAGGCAAACTTTTCTAAGGTGCATGGAATGGAACTCCTTAATGGAAACATGAATGAAAAATGATATAGTTATGACCCAAAATAGTGATTTTTATAAAACTATTAATAAATGGTTGATAAGATGTTATAATTAAATAATATAATGGATTATATTTATAAATGATAATTTATATTAGAATGATAATATATATATATATATATATTATAGGAGGTTTGAACCCATACTATGTAAGCTGAGTATTGCGGTAAAGGTTTATGTTACAATCTCATTTCAATTTGGGATTCATTAAGAAAAATTTCTATATAATGAAATTATATTATACCAATCCATTAAAATCATTACATTTTATTATACTCAAAATACTCAAGAAATTCTAGGTTAATAGTACAATTTTTTACTCTTTTTTATTTCATATGATACAGAAAATGTTTTAAAAAATGACTTTATTTGTTCTTTGGTTAGGAATATTTGACTTCCATATTCATGTTCCCTATAATGTATTAAATGATAAATTTCAATGAACCAATTCTATTTTAGAGGCATTTTCAATAATGTTTTAATTTATTTAAAAACACTTTACAAATAATTCCCTTGTATTTTTTTTAAATGAGGTAATTACAATCTAATGTTTGAACAAAATATTTATTGTAAAGTATACAACACGAATGAATTATAACACATACATGATTAATCATTTAGTTTTTTCTTCAATTTTATTATTTCTATGTTTTTTTTAAATATTTTTTTTCTTTAAATTATTGAATTTTTATATATTAAATTTATCATTTTTAAAAGAAATGAGTATTTTACGAAATGAATATAAAAGTGATCTTTATAAGAAATATTTCATTTATAATTAAATTCTATGATTTCAATTATGAGTCACCTATTATATGAAATAATTATAACATCCGAATATATTCTCTGGATGGTTTATGGTGATTTATTTTTATGGATAATTCTTCTAAATCAATTACTTGTATATTCATAAACTATATAAAGATGAAATATTTCATAAAACGTTTTTTACATGGGTTATATAATGATTAAATTATGAATGTATTGATGTTCATGTTTCACATTTATTATTTTTAATTTTTTCATGGGTGAGACAATTTTTGAACTACCATGCATAGGGTAAATATGGATAAATTATGAGATAACTTTTTTATGCGTGAACTGGAATTCATTTTCAGAATATTATACATAGAAAAGGTAACAAGTAACTTAGTTTATCATGGAACATCCTTATTTTCCATTAGATTATGTAGAGACCTAATTTCAATTCCTTATTATAATTAATAAACCTGATTCTATTTATAATGGATTATAATGTTATAAAGATATGTTATTCAATATTTTTATGTTTATAATATGCTATTATAACACGTGATTCATTATTTATTATTGTAAAAACATTTGTATTTTCCCTTTTATCATTAGAAAAACTTATACCTAGAATCATGATTCATTATCTATGAATTGAATATATATTAAATTATTATGTTATGATCACGTAATAATACCTGTATTCTCACTTATTATTTTTTATTGATATCCCTTATTTTTATCGTTACATAAAATCTATGGTCAACATTTATTTAGACTCCCTTTACCCCATGTTATGATGATTTATTAAATTAGGATATGTCTATGAAGAGTACTATGTTATAAGATCATTAAAGGATATATTGACGTTCTTTTATCAAAAACTATTCTTGTGTATATAGTTTCCAAATAAATTAGACCTTTATGGTTCTAGTGTATGTATAATTATTTTATATATCCAATATTAAGTAAAAATTGAAATTATATTTATATATGTTATAATAATTTGACCATAACAACCCTCTATATATATATGACATGATAAAAAAAAATATAGGAACATAAGCAGAATTATATGGCTATCCTAAATTTGTAAAATCATAAGTTATATAAAAATAATATACCAATGAAAAAAATCAACAAAATTAACTTGTTTATTAAAATAATCTATGTAGACACACTTTCCCATATGTATTAAAACATTCAAGATTTTATAAACCCACTTCTCTATCAACCAATGTCTACTATTATTAGAACATTATAATTGAATATGTATTGAATCATTGGTTTTTACTCAATTACTGGTTTATCGTTATAATTGTATTTAATAAATATAATGATTCCAAATAAATATTAGTGTTTTTGGAAATTCCCTTATGGTTAATGTGTAAAATGATTTGGCATAATTACTAAGTATATTTGCAGAAATAAATTTTATTTAATTTTCCCTCTACATTCATATGTTGTTGTAAAAATTTGTTCCCAAAATCAATATATCAATGTAATTGTTAGAAAAAACCTAAGTGTTTTCTACCTTTATTCCCTATAATTTTTAACAAATAATGATTAGTGCATAATTTATTGGAAAAGGCTTCAAAAAATATTGAATCATGACACATTGAATGATTTTTAAAAATAGGGTTATTTCTATTTCTAAACATCATCAAGATATCATATAATCAATTCCATAAGTCCACCTATATAATAAAATATTATGATAGTTTTTCATGGGAATCCATTTTTTATATAAATACATATTTATTCTTCCCAAATGGGGAGTAAATATTCACAAAATCTATTCATACTTGAAAACCCCATAGCATGTTCCACAAAATTACACCACTAATGTTCATTGCCCATAAAAATAACTGAATGGCCTTGGAGAGTTTATTTAATGGATTTTGGTCATTAATATCTTAATATTAATTTATTCAAAAAACTAAATAATCCTTAAAAATATTTTGAAAAAATATTTAATTATATATTATTCAAACAAAATTCACATAATTTTCTCCCTCAAAATAATAACAACATTCAACTTATCTCTTTACATGTACTATAAAACCACATGAGTCAAGATAAACATGAAAAAAATTATAAACATGCAATGATTTTTTATGAATCAATTAATTCAGATTTTTCACATGAATCCATTAACCAAGGAAATCTCATTTGAAACACATCCACATTATCTTATATTTTATTAAATATTCTCCCCCATTTTAAAAAATAGTTCAATGGCTCCCCATTCTTTGAGAATATTTATCCATAATTAAAATGATACCAATGGTCTAAAATTGGTTTTTTTAAAGGGATGGTAAATAACAAACTTATGAACTAAACTGAAATATGATTTGGGTTTTGGGGGAATTATTAAAATAATAATGTATATTTATACAATCAATTAGTATGTGAATTATACATAATGTTTCTCAAACATAGAATTGGAATGGTGTTTTTTATGATATACATGACATGTTTTATTCCAGAACATACTATAATTTCATTTAAAAATGATCAAATTTCAATATTATAATGTTTTACATTATTTAAATTTGTTTTCCCATGAGGTATGGATTTGATTTTTTTAAATGTAATTAAATATTTAGGTTCCACATTTAATTTTAATTAGTGATTTCCCTTAAACTATCATGTCATGTAGTAGATATTTTATCAATAGAAAATTTTTGAATGCTTTAATTTTCAAAATATATTCAACATGTATTGTTCATTGTGAAATAAAAACCTAATTCGTATTAATTTATGAAATTCATTTTCCTCCATGGTATTATACTACTCATGGAATTAAAATTATATTGTGTACTAATATTGTCCAATTATTATCAGTATAAACATTTAAATTTTATTCTTATATTTCAATATAATTAAAAAAATACGGAATTTAAAATAACAAAATAATATCCTTTCCAAAATAACATTTCATTCCTTGATATTATGCGGCTGGATTTTCTATTCACAGGTGGATGAAAAAATTTCTTGTATTATATTTTTTATGTACTCTAGACAGCCAATGATCTGCTTATATATTATAATAATGACCTTTTTATAATCTCTTAAATTTTACAACATCAATAGAGTTATAACATATATCATCATAGACATGTAGTATTCAATTGAAAAATATTATTATAAAGTAATTGTATTATTTAAATATTTATATTGGTGTTCTATTAATTCAATATATCACCTAAAAATCATAGTAATGTAGAAACTCTCCATTAATCAATATTTTAAACTAATAACTCATAAATTTGATGAACATCATAAATTGAACATTTTTAAACACTAAAATAATTATTACATTAAAATTTATGGGAATCAATTTCATTTGATCACTCTACCTATTAATAGATCCATTATGATTAATTATAAAATGTTAAAAACTGACAATCTATGGGTACTGATCAATTCTAGAATACCATATTCTTTATTCATACATCAACCCAAATAATGCCATCATCAGTTTGATTTCTTTTAATATTCATGAACATGAAAATTATATTCTCTATCAATGTAAACACATAAATTGTGTCATCCATTTAGAAGTAATTTTTTATACCCACCCTAAATACCATGAAACTCTTCTATAAATGTATAAATCAAATTATTTCTAATATATATTTTGGATTAAACATTCCATCCAAATAGATAACATCAAACTTGGTATATCCCATTAGTATTTTTATTTTAAGATTTATAATTCCATATTCATAATTATTTTTTTTAAAAATAATTTCCTTTCAATGAGGTTAAAAAAATGCATCATTATGGGTTGGAAATTTTAAAGGGAAATTAAAATTTTTTTGGTGGATGGTTTATTTTCAGAAATATGGACTCTATTAATGATAAGATGGTTGGAATTCGTCAAAAGGATGTATTTATGAATGGATTATGTAATTGTATATGTTTGGTGGTGGAGAGAAATAATTGGCGAATCCATAAAGCTGTATAAAGGATTTGTGAACAACAAGAAGGATTCATGGAATTCGACAAGGTCCAAGGTTTTGAATTTTCAATATGAGTCTCCAAAGATGTTTTATCCGGATATTTAAAGACATTAAACCATGTTTCATTGTTTCATATACTGATGTGTAGTATTTCAAATGTATTAAAATAAAGGTATTAGCCTAGAACCCCATATATTCATTACCCATGATTCCCTTGTGAATTTTCTTGTTAGAATAATGGGTTTTTTCTCAAGTATATCCATAGATATCATTTCTTCATTGTTCAAAGATATTTTTTGTCATGTAGTAATGTTATTAAACCCTAAAAAGTTAGTTTCTTTGATATTTATATTATCTTCTCATTATTTTACATCAAAGAATATTTAGATAGATTTCTATTACGGAATCTAATATAAATTTCACTAGATATTTATAATATTCTTAAAAAAATGAGGGGTATTTTATTCATCTTGGATATAGGATTCCCTATTATGATAAACCCATTATGATGATTGGTGCTTCATTCAGGAACATTCCTTGGCCTTTTATGGTATTGTTTTTAGATATATCCGGTTGGAAAACTATTGTATCAATGAATGATATTATGGAATATTCATTCCACATATCCAGAAGGGTGTCAGGGGTGACCAAACTCTATTAAAAACATCAAATAAATGTTAAATATATTAATTTATGTCTCCTTAAAAATAAATATTATTTATATTAAATTTTCCTTTGATTTCTTATCATGTGATTTGTCATTTGTTTGAAATGACGATAGAATCAATTTTTGTACCATCAATGGGATGTTGGTTGAGATTTCAACTAGGTAGTAAGACCTAGCATGTCCTTTGGAAAATATGAATATGTCATTTGGTTGATATCTTTCTTTTAATTAGTTAGTAAATTTTATTTTAGTTATAATTAATTAAATTTTAATTCATGGGCATGATTTAGGACATATTTTTAATTTATGGAGTCCGAATGGAATTGGATGGACTTTTGAGATAGTAATTATACATTGGTTGAATGAGAGTTGATTTTGAATTGAGGAAGGTGATTCCATGTACAATACCACAAGGTATTATGCATATTTTATTAACTTGTGATATGAAGTTCACATCCTTGGCCTAATGACCCATAATTGATAAATCTTTTATGAACTACATGTAATTATTTTTTTTTATGATTTTTAGTATTTCAAAATGAAATCAACTATACCAAATATAACTGAAAAAAGTAACAAGGGACATGATGGACCCTTGAGAACATTCTTGATGTCATCCAGTGATGGAAAAGAAATTTATCATATGTGTGTCTTTTTTTTTCCCATGAGACCCATGTTATATATTAATCAGATGTGTGTGTGTGTGGCTATTATTAACCATTCTATATATGGTATTTTGATATATTTTTTATTTTATATGTTATTATTTATATTTAGTCTTCTCAATAACTAGTGGAGTATATATTTAAGTTTCTAGGTATATAGGTTAACTTGATAGACCTATCAAACTCTATAAAGGGTAAATCATAATAGTTAATTATTTAAAATAAATGAACTACTTCCAAAATAGGTATCACACATCTCGAGAGGGGGAAGATTTTTTTCTATTAAATTTATGAAAAAATGGTTCCCCTAAGTGGTGTTTTACTTCTAGATATGGAATAACTTATATAATAATATGATGTTTTTCATATTTAGGGAAGGGTCAATAGATCTTTAACGGTAGGGCATGGCTGAAAATATAAGGGTGTTCTGGGGAGTTTTTTCTTTTAGGTGGAACCTGAACATTACCTAAGGATGTATATAGTTACATAGATTGATCTAAGTCTTGTGAGGCTAATTATTTTATCTTTATGACATAACACTGGTGTAACTACTGGCAGGGGTCATTATAGTTATGTTATCACATAACCGCTTGCCAAATGAATGATTTTTTTTACCCTTCCATCAGTGATTATATTTTTTTTCTATATATGTTTTTTATATACATATTTGACAAATATTATCAAATCCATGTATACAATATTTTATATGTTTTTATATCGAACGATTCTTTTGGTCGCCTACCAGGTAAAAATCACACCCCTCTCAGTTTTCCTTGAAAATTTGGATACCCATAATCCCTCACATGTTTCTTATATAGGTTAGTATTTGTCCCATGATTCATCATAGTGTGGGAAAGCATAATAAGACCTTAAAAATTATGACAAATAAATGAATAATGTTATTTAATAATCCTCTTTTATACATTTCTTCATTTATATAATTATTATGTGATTATCGCAGTGGGAGATCAATGTATTTATATTACGGTTTGGTGTCAATTTTTTATATATTCATTCATTTAAAATGTTACATTATTGGTATCCACCTACTATATTATTTCAGTGTTACATGTTTCGAAATTTGTCAATTATTGTTAACTATTGTTGAAGGAATAGTGGCTATTGGATTTAAATTTAGACACTCGATTCTACTTGGTAGCCATAGGTATATGGAGGGGAACACATAAGGATATATGGAACACAAGAAATGTCCATGTTATTTTGGTTTGTGTTTTAAAAAATGTTTTCTGATTTCTCTTATTTTTATAATTAAGGAATTTATTATATAGAAAACATAGGAATGGTATAGTGCTTCTGTTGAATGCCATTATTGTTTTTCAAGAGAAACATTTTGGCGGTAAGTCTAGGTCACCAAGGATGTGTTTTTTGTTTGTGATTTAACTATTATGGTTACCTATATTTCAACTCATGGGATTCTCCATGTTTTTGATGTGTTTGATTTCATGTTTATTTGATGTTTTTCCATAGTGTAAAGATGAATCAAATTCATTATATTCATCATACAATAATCATTTGACATATATATTGCATGTTTGAGATTGTATTTACAGTATAGGTCATTAATGATTTAGGGTTAATAATTTATTATATGGCTATGTGTATAGGTATATAGTCATTGTTTTTTTAATGACACCCCAAGGAATGTATAACATTGATGGTCTGTCATGTAGAACTACAATGTCTTTATGTTGGGTGATGAAGATGAAAATCATAATGATGCAGTACCTCTATTCATAGGTGGTGAAGTGAACATTTTTATGTTATTGGAAATTATTAATTTTCATTACAAATAGTACCATTTGATTGGTTTTTAAGGGGAATGGTTAATTAAATTTCAAACTATTGCTAGTGGTTTTTTATCCTTGTTTCAGTAGTTGAATTATATTATTCCGAATAAAGCATGTTCCCCTATGAATTGAATGATATAAGTGCAAATACATCATGTAATATTGGTAAATATGTACCTAGATGACATATTTTGTGTTTTGTCTCATAGTAAGAAAATTTATTAGGTTAAAAGGACATCCATATGTTATCTAAAATGTTATTATAGTTTTCGGTGAGATTCTTTCTCATGTTTCATATAGGTAACCCATGTGAGGATATATCATGTAAAGGGATGTACTAAATTATTAGTTCATTAGAAGAAAATTTCAATAAATGGATACTCCATGCGTTGGTTAATAAAATTTGGATGCCTCATGGAAGATATTATGTGCTTCCTTGTAACCATGAAGTATATATATGCTGGACTATTTCAACTTGTTATATGAGATTGAGTTATAGAGAAATGAAGGAGTGTTATGACTTGTGGCCATATTGGGAAGTGTATGGACACTTATGGCATTGAGAATATGACTATAGGGTTTCAATCCTATTAGTTCTATTTTTATTTATCATTATATTTTAATTGAATATCATAGGTGGTCACATATTGATGATATAAGGTGTGGTAATATTATATATAGATTTAAATCACCACACTTATTATGGGAGATGCATGCTGAATAATGGAAATTAATAGGTCATAATGCTGAAGAGGATCACCATGGATGTTAGTGGATTAATGGAAATAGAAATAATGTGAGATTGGATTATAGTTAGGTTATAGATCTCTATCATTGGTTAGGTATATGAACCTTGTTTCTTGGGATGGGTCTTCTTGGAGTATTTGTTGAGGGTGTATGATTGGATGGAACATAAAAAAAAGGAGCATAGTCAATATGATCTAAGAGTGATATAGATCCATGATTCATTAGTTTATATATGAGTTCCTTCTTACTCGTGAGAGAAGATTTTGAACCTACCATTGAAATTCTGCTGAAGTCAGTATAGATATTGGTAAGGATGTCAGATGGAATTAAAGATTCCTCAATGGCTTAAGGAATCACGATCAGTGGATTTGTAGAATTTCATATGTTTAAGTCATGTTAATTTTTATGAATTAAAAAAGAAGATAATAGACAAGGGTTTGCATGGGAACCAAATTTAGTGGTTTATATCTACATCGATACCATTTTATTGTGAATGATATGGCTATTTATGGATTGAGTGTGGCCCCCTGTGAATGATCATCAGGATTGGGTTACATTTGGTTGGTATAATATTATTGGTTCATTTTGGATTTAATAATTAAATATTGGTATGGAACATTATACTATGATAGGTTGGCATGATTGTACGGGTGGAAACATTGTTCCAGACATGGTTTAGGGGGTAAAAACCTAGTATATGATATGATTTAGTGGTTGAACCTTTCACTAAAATGTTGTGAGGTTCATCATTGTAATATAAATTCATTGGAATCAATGTAATGTTGTGGTATGGTTTATTTCACAACCAAGCTCTGCATGTGTGGATTGTAGTGGAAATTTTTGGATAATTATAGAAATTTCTTTTGAGGACATTTTTGTTGTTAAACCATGTTTTCATGTAAATGTCTTGATAATGAAGTCAAACATGAATTCTTTCATGGGGTAGAACATATTATGTTTGTAAATGTGTTTGATGGATTGATTGGGAAATTTTATGGTTCCCACAAACCATTTAAAATGTATTTTTAGTAGGTTATTCCATTGGAGGGATTCACCATGATTTTTGAATTATTCTCAAAAAAATAAGACATATTATAAAATTACAATCATTTTTCAAACAAGAATATAGTAGACAATAAAGAATTCTAGGAGAAATTTGTGTGGTGAGAAAGGTCTCGGTGATTGAGTGGGATGAGAGTATATGGATTGAATTTTAAGGTTTTATTTTTTGGAGTTTAGTTGGAATAGTGTTACATACATTGTGGAATGAGTGCAACCTTAGGGTTGTGTTTTGTACTTCAATGGTTAAACAAAGATAAGTAAATAGACATAGGTATTAAGGTTGATTAGGAGGTGTGATTATCATGTTACTATAACTCATAGAGTAAGTGAATAGTTTTGGTGGAGACGTTTTAATGAATAACATTATTATTATTTGGAAATGCTTTGGGGGATTTAACATTTATATTTGAAGAAGTATTTTTTATGTGAACAGGATATCATGTTAGTAATAGGAGGTTTTTAATTCCTCTAAATGATGTTTTGATGAAATATTTTAGTATTTGAGTATATCATGTTTTCTGATGTAAATATTGATTGAATTCGGAAGGGTGTATTTAGTTGTTGTGAACCACATGAAGGATTCAATGTAGCACCCAATGTGCCACAGTAAATATTTTAGGTGATCTTGAGAGGGTTTTTCAAAAATATTGAGGACATGAAACTATGTTTCATGTAATTAATAAATTTTTGGTAGTGTTTTTGGTGTTTTAAATTAATTTAATTATTTAAAAACCCATAAAATTATATCATCTTAATTCCATTATTTTATTTTTTAATGGAATAAAGGGTTTTAGATCAAGGAGATCCTCAAATCGTAATTTTTCATCAATTAAAACATTGTTTGTTGTAATTGATTACTATTGGCAATATGTAACCTTTTCCATTCATTTTTTAATAAATATATTTTAATTCTTATTCATCAATTCATCTTTTTTCTTAATTCTGTTTCGGGAATTAGATGGAAATTCAACCAAAATATTAGTAGAATTATCCGATAATGATGAGATTGTTGATCAGTATGACAAAAGGACTTCCATTGATGATTAGCACATATTGATAATGGAAATTTCTGTAATGATTTTTTCGTTATTTTTTTCTTTAATTATTTTTGGTCGAATTGGGATGGATTGATCATTGTATTATATAATTAATTTGGAGCGTTTTTGTTCTTTATATTTAGCAGTGTTCGAGGACTTGTTGAACTCCATTGGACTGATTTGTAAAAAATATACATTAATTTATTAATTTATCCTTGATATTATTATATAATTTTATTAAATATGATTTCTTTTATCTTCAAGTGGTATGGCCTTTTTATTTAATAATATGGTAAGATTTTGGTGTACATTCTATATGTGTTTAGTCATTGTTTCATCTAGTTTAGGACACTCAGTGACTATTTTTGAAAATATTTATTTCTCTATTGAATATGAGACAATTTTTGATCATTTATTTAATTATAATATAGTGATAATTAATTTAGTAATAATTCTTATGCATTATTGAATAACTCATGGTATTTATGGAAGCATAATGGTCATGGGTGGACATAGAAATATCTACTTATTTTTTTTAGATATGAGTTGACTCTATATTGTGGTTGGTAGTACAATGCACTATATCATAGAGTATTTTTAATAGTTTAATATAATGTGTTATGAGGTTCAGAACCATGTTTTATTAACCTATAATTAATAAAATAATTGAATAATACGAGATACTAAATTATTCAATAATATTTAACTTTTAAGTAATTAAAGAAAAATGACAAATGTAACTAAATTAATCTCCAAGGGCCATGAGGGTCCTTTGTTAACTAGATTGATGTAGGATATAGATAAATGATCCATTTATCTCTTTTCTATACATGTGTATCCCATGAGACCCATGATTTGTATTGATCAGATGTGTTTGTGTTTGTGGACACTCAGATATATTCCTTACATGGTTTCATAATGTAATGTTTTGATCACTGTTATGCCTTATATGTGGGTATTAAATAGATGGTGGAATATAGATTTTTGTATTCAGGATGAATGGTGTCCCTAATAGATCAAGACAACTCCTTATAGATGAAATAATGACTGTTTATTCTCTAAAATATGAAAACAATTTCACAAAGAAGAATCATACATTTCAAAAGTGGAAATATAGTGTTTTTTATATGAATACTAGAACCATCTTATCAAATAGGGATTATACTTCATGAGAGGGGAAATACTTTATGTTAATTATATAAATTATGCGGACTACTTCTCAAAGAGGGATTGTATTTCTTGTGATAGAGTATGTTTGAATAGTTGTATGACCTTTTCCAAACTACAGGATGGTCGGTTGAAATTTTAATGGTAGGGAATGGATTTCACCAAAATGATATTATGTGTAGTAATTTATTAATGGTCGAATACATATTTTTCTTAAATTATGACAGAGTTACATGGTGAGATATATATCATTTAATACTAAATATTATATTCAATTGAAATTTTTTTGAAGCAGGTATTGTTGGGTTCATGGTGTCTTAGTCAGTAAATGATTTCTGAACACATTATTGTCTATTGCATATAATGGAATTATTGATTATATATTTTATATTTTTTTATTCATATATTATTTTAGTAGTAATATACAATGAAATTTACCATTTATGTAAATAATTTCATTGGTGGGGTAATTCTGAGTTTTACTCACACACAACTCATGTGTCCACAACACATTGGAACCTAAAAGGTACTTATCTAAAGAATATTTTTATTGGGCTAGGGAAGTGGTTTTTTTTCTTATAGGGATATCTCTACATGAATTTGGATAATGGGACTAGATGAGGATTGGAGTTTCTTTTATTTCTACTTTTTTACAATTATTTTATTATAATATGATTATGGGATCAGATTAGAGGATTATCAGTAACTTCGTATTTATTTTTCGATTCCTATAATTTAAAATTTTCTCAATAAATATCATATGTTATTGGTTGATGTGTACTCTAATCATTTATTGTTACATGTTGAGATATTTATATATTATTTTGAACCATAATTGTTGGCATTTTATCTCTACAATTTCACATTATACCCTCACTTCCCTTCAGTAGCCTCAAGTTTTTAGGGAGGTGCGCCTGATGAAATATTGCACATCAAATTAATCATATTGATTCAGATCATGGTTTTGGGGATGTTATAATCTTTAATCATAAAAAATACAATATAAAAACATCTAAATACAGTTAATATATTCATGCTTTTTTCTATAACTAATTCTTTTTTAATAATTGTTCCATAAAATCTTTCTCTAATAATGAAAAGATTGATCTTTTATGAGGATAATTAGTTATATATATTTAAAAAGTAATTGTATAATTATTTATGATGTTTTTTTATCATCAACTGGAGCCCTAATTTTCATATTCCTTACAATTCATCATCAAATAAAAAATTTCACCCCATCAGTGTATTCATACGAGTAAACATATGTATATTATCTTTACATTGGTCAGCTTAACCCCTCATAAATTTATAGTATATTTTTTATGTTTTTTTAATAATATATTATCTTTGTACCAAATTTATTTCTTAGAAAGAAATAACAATTACAATAAATATGTTGAATTTTTTTCATATATCACATTGTTCATTAGTTTGAGAAATACTATTCATTTTTCAACATGTCAACCCTCTTATTACCCTTATTGTTTACAATACATTTTCTACATGTGATGATTAAAAAATAAAATAATGTTGTATTCATGTAGTACCATATTTAATGTTGGTCTTTTCATTCTTTAGGATATAAGAATTCTCTTTATAAATATAAATATTTATTTGAATTGGTTTCTTCTCATTTCTTTTTGTAATAATTTCACAATATGTTTCATTATATACATGAAGTTTAAGATTCATATCATAATTAACAAGAAAAATTATCAAAATATATTCTCATGACTAATATTTTTTACTTATAACATGTTTTTGAGTTAATCAACCCCTAAAAGTTGGTAAAATCCATAATTTTATTAGAAAAAAATTAAAATTTTAAAATATACTTTTATTCTTCATCTGATATCGATTAATCGAACTATGTACCACATTATTAATGGTATTAAATATCATCCTAACTATCTAGTTCTATTCTCTAAAATATATAAAATATTAACCATATTCATAAATGGTGGTTTATGAAATTTGTCCAACCACATCAACATTAACTAACTCATGAAATTCCAATTACTAAATGTATTTTATCATGTATGTATCTTAAGTAATATTCTCCTAAATAAAATAATGATATTCTATATATTATCAAATTATAATATAGGGGTATCATGAGATAAATCATTTATCACATAATATATAGACCCGGCCTTAAACATTACATAATATTGAATTATATGAATAATTCACATTGAGGATCTTTTCAGGTTTACAGTTTTAGAGAATTAGGACATAACTATTACATCTCAAAATATTACAAAGTAGTCACTTCTACCCATAATCCACTTTTTTTCATAAATTTAAAACTCTAAAAAAATGTCATGTCTAATTCATTGTTAAAGTGAGCATGGGTTTTTCTTGATCACATCCTTGACCCTATTCATCTTTATGTCCTATGAAAAACATTTTAAAACATGGGATGAGCATTAAAGGCTCAGTAAGGGTTATAAAACATTGAATGAAAGCATTTGTTCATAAATACATAAAGAACATGAACTCTTTTACTTAACTGATTAAATCATAAGATTTATGAAAGACACGTAGAAATCATAAATCATAAAGGTTACTTGCGGCATCCATACAATACATACATTGTAGCTATCATAAATACATAGGGACTTACTTTGGAATACCCATCATAGTATATTAACTAAATCTCTTAGGACAAACATTCACGTTTACCTCCATTATGTTACCCAATTCATTGGAGAGCTATCTGGGGCTCACCCGCACTGGGTTTATCACAGAACAACCCGTATACGTAAATAATGCCCAAGAACCATAACATGATCTTAACACATAACATAATAATAAAGGAAAGATATCATTTCCTCATTAAAATAATAAAATATTATTTCAAGATATTGAAATAAGAAATCCATTCTCAAAATAATTTTCAATACCAAAATACGTAAAAATATTATTTCGTATTTATTTTTCCTTTTAAAAACATTCAGGATTTTTAAGGAAGCCAAAGATCAAATAATACTCGCGGCAGCGGAAAGTTCGTTGCCACCGCTTACATTAAAAACATTCCATTTTGTCTCTTATTAAAACGCATAATATAAAAATATTCCCTTTGAATAAAATGAAAATTCAAAGGTGTTTATACACCATATAAAATAAAGTCATCTATAAGGAATGCCTCAATGAAAGGAGATAGAGACGAAGTCCCTTACCTCATATCCGACTTGACTCATTCGTTCATTAATCTCCTGAATAATAAATTAATGTTAGTTTCTACTTTCTTATGAACCATTTCCAAGTATATTATTTCTTTTATATCACTTATTACCATGTTATTATTATTTTGTAATCATTTAAGTTAATAACGTTCATTTTGTCGATATTTGTTACTTGAGTCATAAATGGACTTCTTATAATTACATGATGTTCACGTGGTAAAAGGTTCATTATATAAAGAATGATATTCATGATTTGGGTATCATATATATCATATATATCCAGCATGTACATGTATTTATAATAGTACATAACATTTGGAGGTATGAAAGGAAATACACCGTTCATGGAGACGGTATGTCGTACGTACGCATGAACGCTACATTCATTTATATTTCTTATTTTAATGGAATTAAAACATAATGAAACATAGGTATATTATAATTCCCATATTATATAATATATAATATCATTAACTAAATCCTTTATACATCCCACATAGGTCATTAACGAGTAACATTACATTGAGGGGGCGGTAGTCCGCACTTCCTTAAATGAGATTATCGTATTTACCCACCATGGAAACCATAAAGGTTTGATATAATTGGGAAGTACAGAAGAAAAATGATATCATAGACATAATATATTTCATATATAAATATAGTTCAATCATAATGGCCACCATGAGAGTCAGTGCGATGTAATTGGACCATCATCGTATCGTGAGGCGTTAGTTTTCCATCCACAGAAACATTATGTTCTTCATCCATTAGATGGAGGTGTGTGTAATTGTAGTTCGAATCCATATCATAACAACATCCTAGTATATTGAGGATACTGGTGTTGTTACAAAATAATGTACATAAAAAGAGTTTAGGGTTGGAGATGAAAAATAACAGAAACTAATTTAAGAGAAACTGTTACCTTTAATTTGGGTAACTCACATTGGTTTGAACCAAAGGACTTCTTGAAGTGCCTTATTCCTAAGTTAAGGCTTCTAGGAGGAGGTGAGGGATGTATAGAGCTTAATTGGGCAGAGTATGGATGTGCCAAATGGCTTAAGAGGTGTGAGGAATTTCATAGAAGTGGTCTATTTTTATAAGGGAGAGGAGGGGCTCTTTAGGAAACACTGAAAATATTATTTTATAATATAATGATATTCGGTTTCTAATGCTCCAAAAATCATTATGGTCGAAGATAAGATGACTCATAATCGAAAAAAATCATCCAATCAGAATTGGACATGTTTTGGATAATATTTTAATCATTATAATCTTATTTAATTAAATTATTTATTAATGAGGTAAATATTGCATCATGATTGTGTCATAAATAATTTAATTTATTTTATGTCTAAAAATTATAAAACAAATAACATGATGTGATAAATATTTTTATCTTTCTAATGAATAATTATATTCAAAAATATAACTTTTATAACCCCATGTATAAATTAATTTACTAAAAGATATTTGTTTATTTCATTTTGGCCTTTACTTTAAGTTAATTAAAATAAAGTGTCATAATCACTTTTTAGTGGCTCCATGGGGTCCCCAAATCGACCGAAGGATGCCCATGGTCGGATATGACACAACCAATAGGATTATAACACCTGTTAGGGTAAATAAATATTATTGTTTTACCCTTATTTACCTGATTTACCCTTTAACCATGGTAAATAAAATATTTACAGAAGTAAATATTTAAAATGACTAAAAATACAAGTTACATATTTACACAATTTGAACCTCCTGATTCCAAATATGGAATCCATTTCTCCGAATTAAAAACACATAAGTGGAAGAAATTAATTTAAAATTAATTCCAACTGTCAAAATAAAGGCATGTTTTTAAGAAATATTAACTATCAAAAGATTGACAGCTGATTATATATAATTTAAATGTAAAATTTCTTCTAATGACCAAAATTAGATTAAATGGTAAAAATATAATCTATTTACACTGTAAAACCAATTAAAATGATTATCTAACCATATAAATGAATTAGATTAAAACAAAGTTTTGAATTAAAATACATTATTTTCACTTTTCATTAAAAAATGAACATTATCTGAAAAATACCAAAAAATTACCGAAAGTAAATTATGATGTCCTCATTATAAATAAGGATATTATTTGGTCATATAGAATGTATTAAAGTGACCAAAACTATATTTAAAAAGAGTTCTACATTAAAAGGCGGTAAATCGGTCATTTAATGTAAATTATGCTTAAAATTAGATTCCTTCATAAATTAAGCCTCTAAAATTTATTGGATAAATATAAAAACATGTATAATCATATTATAGTTAGTTTTGTTCATTCCCTCCAATACAATGGCTAGTAGTTAACTACCATTTAAAATAATAATATTATATTATTAGTGTGCAACGTAAGATTCCATATAAACCCATTGTTGTGTATCGGGTACGCTATCGAACATAGAAACCCCTTTAAGCTAAAAATAATATTTAATTCAAAAATATTAATCAATATGAAAATCTCTTATTCTTCATTTACCTGGAATTTTATATCCTTCCCCCCTTTTGGAAATTGTGTCCTCGCAATTTTTATCCACATATCAAAAATAAGTGGGGGTATTTATCCCTCATATCATTTTTAGATTCCCACGTTGCCACTTCAACCATATGGTTTTTCCACAAAACCATTACCTGGTGAATTACCTTATTCCACAACACCTGCTCTCTATGGTCCAAAATATGGACTCGTTGTTCTTCATAAGAGATATTCTCTTCCAACTATACTACCTCAAGGCTCAAAACGTGAGATGGATCTGGAATATAATTTCTCAACAGAGAATCATGAAAAACATTGTGTACCTAAGATAAAATTTGAGGTAATGCTACTCAGTATGAAATAGAACCAACATTCTCTAGAATTTCATAAGGTCCAATGAACCTCGGACTCAACATTCCCTTCCTACCAAAACGCATCACACTTTTCCAAGGAGAAACATTGAGAAAGGCATGATCACCTACCTCAAAAGAGAGATCCTTTTTCCGGATATCCGCATAAATATCTTGTCTGCTCTGTGCTGTTCTCATGTGATTCTAAATCAACTGAACTTTCTATACCATCTCTTCTACCAATTCTGGCCCCATCAACATTATTTCACCTACTTCATCCAAAAAACCTGGAGTTCGACAATGCTTCTCATATAATGCCTTAAATGGAGCCATCTGTATTCTAGAATGAAAACTGTTATTATAAGAAAATTCAACCAAAGAAAGATGTTGGTCCCAACTTTCCTGGTAGTCCATCGAGCAAGCACGTAACATATCTTCCAAGGTCTGAATTGTTCGTTCTGACTGCCCATCTGATTGAGGATGAAAAGCTGTAATAAAATTTAATTCAGTACCCAATGAATTCTTGATGGCCTTTCCAAATGTTAGAAGTGAACCTGGGATCACGATCATATACAATGGAGAGGGGAACTCCATGCAACCTGACTATCTCTTTAACATACAACTGAGCAAGATGATCTAGAGACAAAGTATCTCTAATAGGAAGGAAATGAGCAGATTTAGTCAACCAGTCAACTATAACCCAGATTGAATTATTACCTCGAGATGTCTTTGGTAATCCAACAACAATGTATAGGGATATATTTTCCAATTTCCACTCTAGCACCGGTAGAGGCTGAAGAAATCCTTTCGGTAACTATCGCTCTTCTTTAACCTGCTGACAAGTCAAACACTTCATAGTAAAATCAGCAATATCTCTTTTCATTCCATCCCACTAGTAATACTCCCGAAGAACTTTGTACATCTTAGTACTACCAGGAAGAACTGAAAACCGAGAACTACAAGCTTCATATAACAACTTATTCTTCAATTGTGAACCACAAGGAACACATAATCTCTTTCCAAACCACAAAACAGAATCATTATCAATGTTAAATTCAGGAAACATATCCATCTGAACCAACTCTACCTTTTTCTGCAACTCATTGTCTTCCTTCTGCGCTTTTTTTATTCCGACTGATAGAGATGATCTCACTTACACTTGAAACAACAAGGAATAATTTACAACACCAACATCTTCTATGCCAATTTTCATCAAATAAAAAATCAAAGGATCTTGTTCCAAATGTATCATGGATAATGAGACATTACATTTTTTACTCAAAGCATCAGCCACTTTATTTGCTTTTCCGAGATAGTAATGGATCGTGAAATCATAATCCATGATTATTTATAGAAATATCCTATGTCTCATGTTCAATTAATTCTGAGTGAATATATACTTTAAAATTTTGTGATCAGTATATATTTCACACTTCACTCTCTACAAATGATGCCTCGAAAATATTAATGCAAAAACAACAGCAGCTAATTCAAATCATGTGTAGGGTAATTGTTGGGAAAACATCCCTCAAGGTATTATTGGAGAATTTTTGAGGTGATTGTGTTTGTTGACAAAGTGGAAATCTGAGTAGTGATTGTTGACAATGAAAAACAATGTCATACAAATATGTTGACAAAGAGGTTTTCACGGTGGAATGTCGAGTTCAAGAGCTGAGGTCAACGATCCATGTTTGATTCATGAACGTCGATAATAGGAATGGATGATCTGGAGGCGGTACAAAAGAACAGATACAAGGTGGCGCCGTTTTCCAAAGTTTGCCAAATTTTAGGGCCTGAAAATCGGAAAATGAAGAAAAGTTTTTTTGGAAAAAGGACTTGCGCGCCGAGGACTTGGTGTATAGGAAACATGCTCACCATATGTTTTTCAAGTTCAGAAGATCAAAATATGTCAAATTAAAAAGGTTCGCGCAAGTTTGGGAGTTGGTCGCGCAAGTGTATAAAATGACATGGGACTTGCGCGCCGAAACTGGGTCGCGCAGGTGACCTGCGCGCCGTCACGCAGGGTGGTAAGATTTCCTATAAATACTGGACCACCCCTTCTCATTTTCAATGGAGTTCAACACTTTGAGAAATCAGAGCTCCCATCACACATGTGTGGTGGTCGCGCAAGTGGTGATTGTGGGACGTGTAGGTGAATTTGCGCGCCAGTAATTGAAGTTGTGCGCCGATGTTAGAAGTTGCGTGCCGGTTGGCAGTTGCGCGCCAATATTGGTTTGGGCGTAAACCGAAGAGAGTCGCGCAAGCTTGGAGTTGAGGAATCTTGAGTTGTGCAAGTGTCTGAGGAGGACATGCGTGCCCGTTGTGACTTGCGCGCCAATACTTGCGCGCCGAGATTGACTTGCGCGCCAAGTAGGGTTTTGTTCCAGTGGTGATTCTCGGACTACATGGACGCTGGTACGTTGCCCGATATATTTGGTGCAAAGAGATATTCATCTACGGGTGAAAGTTGTACTTCAACAGAGCATCTACACACAGAGAAAGATGCATTCTTTCATGCAAATGAAGAGACCTACAAGTCTATAAACTGTGAGGGGATTCCATTCCAGAGTAGTAAGCATAGGAAGATGAAGAAGGTGATCCTCTCCACCGAAAATGATCCAGAGAGAGAGAATCATGGAGTGACCCTTGGGAAAGCAGTGAGCTGACCCTAAACTTGTAAAGGCAGTGAGCCTGGTCATTGAAGTGATCTAGCCCGAACATTGTATCCACAGCTAGTGAAGATTAGTGGAATTTGGTATGAGTGGAAATTTGTCGGTGTATGCTCCTTGGACGTAGCCCAGTGAGGGTGAACCAAGTAAAAATATTTGTGTCTACCTGTTTGCTTCCCTGCATTGCATTCAAAGCATCATCATTAGATAAAGAATTAAAGACGTGGTCATAGTTTACACACAAGAGAAAACAAAGTTACCCTTGTAATAAGGATGTCATGATCCAGTGGGGTAGGAAGAACTTTTAAAAAGAATATCCATACCCGGATTCACCCCCCCCCCTCTCAGGGTATATAGGCCCATATTGGCCCTAACAGTAATTTTACTCATGTGGTTTCAAATGAAATGAAGCATAAGCAATTACCTGATCATTTTTCATTACGACACAACCCAGTCCTTTCAACGAAGCATCACTGTAGATAACAAACTCACCATTTCTGGAAGGTAGTGCCAATACTGGAGCATTCACCAATCTTCTTTTCAAATCCTAAAAACACTCATGACATTCTTTTGTCCAGATGAACTTAACACCTTTTCGAGTCAACTTAGTCATTGGACTAGATAACTGTGCAATGTTTTCAACAAACCTCCAGTAATAACCTGCCAAACCTCGACAACTACGATTCTCGGTTATATTTTTGGGTCTTGACAATTATTCAACAACTTTTTTTTTCAGGATCAACAGTTATGCCATTTTTTGAAACAATGTGACCATGGTAAGAATTTTTTTGTAACCAAAACTCACACATGATGAATTTTCCATAAAGTTTCATTTCTTTTAAGGTTTTCAAGAAAACCCTTAAATGACTTTGATGTTCCTCTTTACATTTTGAATAAACCAAAATATCATCAATGAACATAACCACAAACTTATCCAAGAACTTACGGAAAATTCTATTCATAAGATCCATTAATACCATAGGTTAATTGGTTAAACCAAAAGGCATAACTGCAAATTCATAATGGCCATATCTAGTATGAAAATTGTTCTTCAGAACGTCGACTTCTTTTACTTTCAACTGATGGTGCCCCGACCTCAAGTCAATCTTCGAAAAATACTTAGCTCCTTAGAGCTGATCAAACAAATCATCGATATGAGGAAAAAGATACTTATACTTAACAGTGATGTTATTAAATGCTATATAATAAATGAAATGTCTTATTGAACCATCTTTACTTTTAATAAACAAGATAGGAGAATCCCAGGGTGATGTGATAGGTCGAATGAAACCTTTATCTAATAACCCCTGTATTTGCTTCTTTAACTCTAAATGTTCAATTTGATCCATTCGATAAGGGGGTTTTGAAATTAGCTTAGCATCAGAAACTAATTCAACAGTAACTTCAACTTCTCGATTAGGTGTAATACCTAGAAACTCATCAGAAAAAACAACAAGGTACTCATTTACGACTGGAACATCATTAATATGAATAGTTCCTTTGTTTTCAACAATATGTGCAAGGTGACATTCATTTCGATCGTTTACCAATTTTTCGACTTCCCTGTATGTTATCCAAAGCAAGGGTTCATTCTGGTACAAAAACTAAAAATCATTATGAAAAGAAACCTCCTTAGCTAAGTAGTCAATCTTAGCATGCTAAACAGAAAGCCAATCCATGCCCAATATAACATAAAACTGTAATAGAGGAAAACAATAAGGTTTTCATGTAGATTATTTCCGCACACAAGGACTGGAATGTTCTAATGTTTTCTTTTTGTCTCAAAATTTCCTCCAAGTGTTTTTACCATAAGTTCAGTATTCATATCATGAGATGGAATTCCCAATTTAGTAGAAAAATTTTCTAAAATGAAAGAGTTTATAGACCCTGAATCAAACAACACAATTCCATAATCTGAAAAAAACAAACAATGTACCTGATACAACTTCATTTGACAGACCAACATCTGCTGAAGTAGTTGCAAAGGATTTCGCCACCCCTTTCTTCTTGTAGTCTGGCTGCTTTCCCTCCGTTGAGTTCTTTGTTGGACCCTCATTTTCATAATGACCCATTTCATTGCACTTAAAACATTTTACTGACTGTAAATCATATTTTGTCTTATGATTACCTTGAACTTTTTCAGTGAAATTATAAATCCTTATGTCCCATTTTACCACATCAGTAACACTTACTAGAATTCAAAAGTCATTCCCCATCATGCTTTTTACCACAATTTTCACAAACTGTAAACTTACGCTTCTTACCATCAGACTTTTTTGATGAGTTCATTCCTTTCTCATGCCACCTTGACCTCTTATTTTTTTGTTTGTCAAAGAATAATTGATCATCGGCAACCTCCTTTTCCACCTTCTCCGCACAGCGAATATGTTTTTCATAACATTTGAACTCACGAGAAGATAAATCCCTTTGATACATTGGATTTAATCCTGAGTAAAAATGGTTGATTTTACTATCAAGATCTCGTATGAAGTTTTGAGCATACCTTGCCAGTCGAGTGAATTTTTTATAAGCATACACTAAGTCTTCCTCCTACCTCAATTCCAGGAATTGTTTTTCCATCCTCAGAAAATCCACCTTAGGAAAATATTTCTCCAGAAACATACAATTGAATTCATCCTAATCAAGAGAATCAATCTCATCACAATCCCTGATATTTTTCAACATCGACCACCACTAATCAGCTTCACCTTAAAAATGGTAAACCACGAGAATAACCTTTTGATGTTCTGAACAACCCATGACATCAAAAATATTTTCTTGTGCTTTAATCCACCCTTCATCGAGCACTGGATCAGATGATCCTCTGAATAATGGAAGATGTTGCCTCATGAAATTATCCACTACTGACAAGTTCCTCCGTGGTTGATATGGATGATCTTGTACATGGATACAACCACCATTTATAGCATGAGTCAATTGTGCCATCACTACAACAAACGGTTTAGTTCCGATTCCGATCATCTCAGGTTGATGATTTGAAAGGTTGTCTTCCCCCTAATGTTTTCCCAACATAGCTTCCATGTTTCCTCTGCAGAAAACCATTCTAAACAAAGAAATATCTTAGGTGAAGCAACATGGTAATCTAGAAATGCTATATGATGTCAATATTAACATAAATTACTTTTTGGATATTAATTTAACAATATCCTAACTCCTAAAGTTTTCTAAACCATCCTCTAATACCAACTATAAGGACACGACCTTAAACATTACATTATATTGAATTAAATGAATAATTTACATTGAGGATCTTTTCAGGTTTAGAGTTTTAGGGAATTAGGACAGAACTATTACATCTTAAAATATTACAAAGTAGGCACTTCTACCCAGAATCCACTTTTTTTCATAAAATAAAAACTCTTGAAAAAAAATCATGTCTAATTCCATGTTAAAGAGAGCATAGCTTTTCCTTGATCCTATCCTTGAACTATTCATCTTTAAGTCCTGTGAAAAACATTTCAAATCTTTGGATGAGCATAGAAGGCTGAGTAAGGGTTATAAAACAGTGGATGAAAACATTTGTTCATAAATACATACAAAACATGAACTCTTTTACTTACATCATCAAATCATAAGATTTATGAAAGACACATAGAAATCATAAATCATAAAGGTAACTTGAGGAATCCATACTATACTTACATTGTAGCTATCACAGCTACATAGGGAGTTACATTGGAATACCCATCATAGTATATTCACTAAATCTATTATGAGAAACATTCATGTTTTCCTCCATCACATTACCCAATTCATTGGAGATCTATCTCAGGCTCACATTCCCTAGGTTTATCACTGAACCACCCGTATACGTAAATAATGCCCATGAACCATAACATGATCTTAACACATAACATAAGCATAAAGGAAAATTAAAATTTCCTCATTGAAATAATAAAATATCATTTCAAGATATTTAAATAATAAATCCATTCTCAAAATCATTTTCAATTCCAAAATATGTAAAAATAGTCTTTGGTATTTATTTTTCCTTTTAAAAACATTTCGGCTTGTTAATGAAGCTGAAGATCAAATAATACTCGCGGCGGCAGAAAGGTCATTGTCACCGCTTACGTTAAAAAACATTCCTTTCTGTCATTTAGTAAAACACTTTGTATAAAAATATTCCTTTTGAATAAAAGGAAAAGTCAAAGCGGTTTATACACCATATAAAATAATTTCATGTATATGAAATGCCTCAATAAAAGGAGATGGAGATGGAGTCTCTTACCTTGTGTCCGAATTCACCCGTTCGTTCTTTAATCTCCTGAATAATAAACTAAAGTTAATTTATATTTTCATAAGAACATTTATCAAGTTTATTATTCCCTTTATATCACTTATTACCATGTTATAATCATTATGTAATCATTTATGTTAATAACGTTCATTTTGTCTATATTTGGTTCTTGAGTCAAAAATGGACTTCTTATAATTACATGTTGTTCACGTCGTTAAAGGTTAATTATATCTAGAATGATATTCATGATTTGGTTATCCTATATATCATATATATCCATCATTTACATGTATTTATAATAGTACATAACATTTTGAGGTACGAAATGAAATGCACCGTTCATGGAAAAGGTAAGCCGTACGTATGCATGAACGCTACTTTCATTTCTATTTTCTATTTTAATGTAATTAAAACATAATGATACATAGTTATATTATAATTCCAGTATAATATCATACATAATATAATTAATTCTATCCTTTATACATCCCACATAGGTCGTTAACGAGTCACATCACTTTGAGGGGGCGGTAGTCCGCATTTCCTTAAATGAGATTATCGTATTTACCCACCATGGAAACCATAAAGGATTGATATAATTGGGAAGTACGGAAGCCTAAAGAAATAATAAACATAATATTTATCATATAAAAATACATTTCAATCATAATGTACACCATTAGAGGCGGTAAGATGTAATTGAACCATCATCGTTTCGTGAGGCGTTAGTTTTACATCCACAGAAACATTATGTTATTCATCCATTAGATGGAGGTGTGTGTATGTGTAGTTCTGATCCTTATCATAAAAACATCCTAGTATATTAAGGATACTCTTGTTGTTACAAAAAATGGAAATAAAAAGATTTTAGGGGTTGGAGAAGCAAAATAAAAGAAAACAATTTAAGAGAAACTGATACATTTAATTTGGGTAACTCACTTTGGATTGAACCAAAGGACTACTTTAAGTGCCTTCATCCTAAGTTAAGGATTCTAGTAGTAGGATAAAGATGTAGGGAGATTAATTGGGTAGATTTTGGACAAGACAAATGGCTTGAGAGGTGTGAGGAATTTCATATAAGTGGTCTCTTTTTATAAGGGAGAGGAGAGGCTCTTTATGAAAGAGTGACAATATTATTTTATAATATAATTATATTAGGTTTCTAATGGTCCAAATATCTTTATGGTCAAATATAAGTTTAATAATAATCGAAATAAAATCATCCAATCAGAATTGGACATGTTTTGGATAATATTATAATCATTATAATCATATTTAATTAAATCATTTATTAATGAGGTAAATAATGGATCATGATTGTGTCATATATAATTTAATTGATATGATGTCTAAAAATTATAAACAAAATACCATTATATAAGAAATGTTTTTATATTTCCAATTAATATTTATAGTATAAACTATAACTTGTATAATCCCATGTAAAAATTAATATACTAAAATTTATTTGTTTATTTAATTTTGGCCTTTACTTTAAGTTAATTAAAATAAAGTGTCATAATCAGTTTTAAGTGGCTCCATGGGGTACCCAAATCGACCCAAGGATTCCCATGGTCGTATATGACTCAACCAATAGGATTAGGACACCTATTAGGATAAATAAATATTATTTTGTTTTACCCTTATTTACCTGATTTTCCTTTTAACCTTGGTAAATAAAAGATTTAATGAGGTAAATATTTAAAATGCCTAAAAATTAAAGTTACCTATATAAACCATTTTAAACTCCTGATTCAAAATATAGAATCCATTTCTCCAAATTCAAAACACAGATTTTGGAGAAATTAATTTAAAATTAATTCCTGCTGTCAAAACAAAAGGCGTATTTTTAAAAAAATATTAACTATCAAAAGATTGATAGTTGATTATATACAATTTAAATGTGAAATTGATTCTAATGACCACCATTAGATTAAATGGTAAAAATATAATCTATTTACACTTTAAAACCAATTAAATGGATAATATAACAATATAAATTAATTAGATTAAAACATAGTTTTGAATTAAAATACAATAATTTCAATATTCCTTAAAAAAAGTGAACTTTATTAGAAAAATACCAAAAAATTGCCCAAAGTAAATTATGATGTCCTAATTCTAAAAAAGGAATTTATTTGGTCATATAGAATGTATTAAAGTGACCAAAACTAGATTTAAAAATGGTTCTCCATTAAAAGGCGGTCAATCGTCCTTTTAATGTAAATTATGCTTAAAATTAGATTCCTTTATATATTAAGTCTCTAACTTTTATTGGATAAATATAAATACATGTATAATCATATTATAGTTAGTTTTGTTCATTTCCTCCAATAAAATGGGTAGGACTTAACTACCATTTAAAATAAAAATATTATATTATTAGTGTGCAACGTAAGATTCTAAAAAAACCCATTGATGCGTGTCGGGTACGCTATCGAACATAGCAACCCCTTAAAGCTAAAAATAATATTTAATCCAAAAATATTAATAAATATGGAAATCTTTTATTCTTCATTTACCTCAGATGTTACACATAATCTTCTATAAACCAATTTATAATGTTTCTAGGAAGTTTATGATATATATTTATAAATCACCATTAGATAAAAATAAAATATATTATTCTCGCTTAATGGGGTAGAGATTCTTATTCGGGCACATTAAATTTAATATAATGGCCACATCATGCATATTTATTATATAATTCTTTATAATGAAATTCCAAACTCATCTTGAGTGAAATAGTGTATATAAACAAAAAAAGTACTTAACAAACATAAATAATAAATATATATTTATATCAATCTTTTTCACAAAAATATAACTTTTCAATCTCTAATATTATTCAAAATTATATAATTAATAAATATATCAACAATAATATTTAAATAAATAATGATTATAAAATGATCCTCCATTCCCCTTACATGAGTAGAAAATCCTCTATCTTGAGTATATCTGCTAACATTATGAGAGTCTTTTATAGAAATATATGTGATCACAACAATCTCATAATTTTTATTTTTTATCTATCTCAATTACATTAAACCTAATGATGATTTGTAAAATTTATCCTCCTAGGGATATAATGTCATAAAATATGGATTAAATCATCTAAATAATGTTTTCATTTATATCTCATATGATTTTTATTTTAAAGATTTTTTATATGATTTTTTATTCATTATATGAATGTTCTTAAATATTACCAATGTAAAATATATATATATATATATACGTGTCTATCAAATGAAATATTATTTCCTTGAAATAAAAAATAAATAAATTTTTATTACCTTCCATTATTAGTCTTGAAAATTAATATATTTTTTCCCCTATAACACACACATTTAGCATACCCTTATCTATTCCGAATTATAAAAATATATCTATTGTATAATATTTTGTATTTTTTTGATCTCTTGTAGATCATTGGGTATTATGTTTTCTGATGTTGTGACACACCCAAATAATCCATCAACATCCTAGTCGGTTCCTTTGGTTTAGAATTAAAAACATCACATTCAACACTTAATCACGTATAATATATTATTTTCCATTTTGGAAAGTTCTTTTTTTAGTGTAAAACTCTAAAACTATCTACTGGTACCACTATGATTCCAAAAAACATTATACAGAACCCATTCAATTTTATTTTAAAATTTCATATCTTAATTCATGAATCTCTCTTAATATATGATTTATCAACTTAGACTGGTTATTTTTCACTTTACCTTATAAATTTGTTTTACACCTTATTTCATTTATATTTTTATTACATTAATAATATTTTTCATTAATTTATTTTTGATATTAAAATAAAAAAATATTCAACCATTTGTGTTTTATAATATTTTATTATTACTATTTTCTATTAACATATATTTCTATTATTCGAATGGAGTAATATCATGATTTAATGTCCCACCGTTGGTGGTGGGGTGGTATGGGTTTGGGGGGTGAGGGGCAGGTCGCATGGTCAAATCCCCGGGCTTGAAATTTAATGTAATTTTCATCCTTGCGTCGTGTACTACTTTTGCGGTTGTAACCAAATTTTAATATCATGATTTATGTAATAGTATACTTAATTGGGTTTCATTATTCTATTTCTTTAATCATTTATCTCCTCTTATAAAGTCTCTAACTATATTGTGAGGTCTTATCTCCAAATTAATATGTCTGTATCATCATCACTCTCAAACAGTTTTCATTTCATGCCGACGATATCCAAAATATTAATATAATTGTTTCCTTTGTTATTATTAATGAATTTATTTAATTTTATATTTTGAGATATATTCCTCTTAGTTGTGATATTTATTCTTGTTAATGTATATTTTCATAGAACTCATCCTCAATTTTCTACTATATTACGTTTTCCTCATCAAAGAATCTGCATCCTAATAATATTCTTTGTATATATTTGGAAACATATCTTTGAGGTTTCAAAACGTTTCAAACTAGAAACAAACCATGTGGATGATTTCTGATAAACATTAATTTTTTTAATTTTCATTATTTTGGAAATTAAATTCACTATTTTATCAACATAATCTAATTTAGAATCAATTTTCAATACAATCTTATAAATTTTTTGGAGGGTGATTATACGGTGGAATGACCTAATTCAGGTCTATTGAACTACTGGGTGTGGTTGAATTCACTAGTTAATCACTTAAAACTAGACACTGATCGGTATTACATTGTAGATATCATGATAGGATGTGAGGTGGTGTGAGACAATACTAGAAGTTCTCTAATTTTTTTTATGGTGTACTACGGGAGAGGAAGCTCCATCTAGGCGGATGCTAATGTTATGCTCATAGGGCTAGGGTTATGTCAGCTATAGGATTTATCTGTTAACCATGTTGATACTGAGTCAATGATTATCCATGATTCCATTAATGGAAACACCTCAACTACATGGTCAGTTTCTTACAATATCAAGAGTTTTAGAGACATCCTCATCAATTATAATGTTCAGGTGGTCCATATGTGGCATGATGAAAATAAGTTTTCTTATAATTTAGCGTACATAGTGGTGGCATATCAAGGTTCTAGCATTATATTCCTCTTCCTTTATCTCTAGTTGGGAACTGAGAGGGTCAATTTTCTTAGAATAGATTAGTTGGTTCTCAATTACTTTAGGCCTCTCATGCCTCCTTTTTTCTTGTTCATGTACTTGGACCTTCTTGTATGGGTCTCCATTGGATGATAAATATATAATGATTGATTGATTAAATTGAATTATACATCATGAAATTTTCTTTATTTATTTTCCTCATTATCGTTATTTCTTAAGTCATGTGTATTGTGTTTATTTTGATAATTATTCATTATGATTTTCATTCCATCATTATACACATGAAATAACTATTTTAGACTAAATTGAGGTGGAAATATTAAATTAAAACTCTTGGTTATTATAAAATATTCAACAATATCTCAATTTGTATGCATGAGCTCTAAAATTTATTTCAACTAATAAAATAATAACTTAACTGTTTTATTCATCTTTATCCTTATGTATTCATAATTGATCTTTATAACATGTAACTTATCTTCATGAACTATTGAATAGATTCATGTATGCTATGATACATTCCTCACATGGTGTTTGAGGATATGAATGGAATTACCTTCTTCAATTTTTTTTTCATTACAATCCAAATAGAATAATCATTCCCTTAGAATCAGCATCCATATCTATAAAATATCCCTCTAATAGTAATCAACTATCCATGTGGAAAAAAATTCAATGAGTATCTGGTGTATAAACTTCAATACAAAAATAATAGTTATAGTTCTATATATAGTTCAATTAGATAAAAATTCTATTTTTATAGAATATTGGAATCCATTTATGACATTATTCTCCCATATTATTTGTATAAACTATAATTTAATTATCTTAAACCATTATCGAAAATAAAAATATCATCCATTCGTAGTTAATATATAAATATTGGGTTTCAGTTCAATTATGGTATACTAATTTCACTAAATAAACCAATACAAAGAATAACTACATCAATATTTTGAATAATGCTCTCCATTATAGTATATGTGAATAGATATAGAATGTAAATAAGGTCATAAAAAATATTTATTTAGTTCACTGAAACAAGAATAATCCCAAAATAATGAAAATATAATGAATAATTTTCCTAGAATATGAAATAAAAATAAATGATTTTGATTTTTAGGTATGGTACATTATCCACTAATATAATAGTATCTTATACTTTTCCTATCTCATTTTACTACCGTCTACTATTTATATAATATTCATTTAGGATATACATATAATGTACTGAATCACATTTTTAACAATGAAACTATAGTTTTGTGATTATAAATATTTATTTAATTTATGGAATCCACAATGGCATATATATTTTAGGAAATTACACAGATATTAAATTAAAAATATATTATCCAGACTGATGAATTATGTTAAACAAACATATGGTTGAAAAATATTTTTTCAATTTAAAAATATTGGTCTATAAATCCATTTTTTTCACAAATTGTTTTAATTCAATTATTATGTGAAAACAGTGTGAATATTGGTTATTTAAATCATACCCACCTTTTTAAAATTTTATTAATTATTTATTGATATGAAAAACTAATCATGAATAAGTTCGTCATTAAAACAATGTCTATATTGTTTCCATGACATCATGATTATTGTTTCAAGTAAATTTATTTTGTATTATTGATTTAATGACTTAAAATAATAATATTGGTGGTCAAGGATTCTCAATATTGAATATGGAATACATAAATAGATGTTGTATAATATTTCATGTGATCATCATGGATAAGAAAATCATTAGACTATTTTAAGAGATTTCAATGGGAGGAAAGTTGTTATTTGTTGAAAATCATAGATTTTTTTTTTCCAAAAACTAAACTGGGAATCTTTTTCATAATGTTCATGAATGGAATATATATTAAATTAATAACTTTGGATTTCCATAAATCAATATTTATAAAAAATGCATGAAAAAAAATATAAGTGGGACAACTATATCATATAGTATGGATGACGAAGGACTGTGATAACAAGAACACATTATAAGTATTTATCATGATAACACAATATTGAATTCCAAGAGGGATGATCTATTTTATTTCAAAGGATAATATATTAAAAAATTAAAAAAATAACCAATGCATTAAAGATAAATATTAATAAAAAATATGATGTATGAAAGACTCAACGCTACAATATTCTAATATCATAGTGAAGACGATTAAAGTATGATGAGAAGAGTAATAGGGATGACATGCAAAAAATAGTAGAAGAGAAACGTATTATATATCCTATTTAGTGATTTTAGGTTAGGATCTATTAAAGACACTCTGGATGTAGGGTTGGTAACTAATCATTATATGTATGATTCCTTTTAGAAGATAGTTCAAATGGTATGTGCAATTATTTTGAACCCATTGAAATATTGTTAAGGAATTTAAAGTTATTTTTATCATTAATAATCATCAGTGACTTCAAATTTTAGGAGGTTATATTTTAATATTTTTGTGATATAAAAATTAGCTAAACTAAATAACATTTACTAAAGAAAACATAGGTCTCATAACTCTTTGTGAAAGAAATATATTGCAGGTTCTTACATGAAACATGAATATTATTAAAAATAATTTTCTGATTCATGATTCCTTATTGTATATTATATATAGTATATATATAGGATACATGTGTAGAGGATCAATATCATAATAGATCATAGATGTTAGTCTAATAGCAATAAATGGAAGATTTAATATCACAAATTCATAACCCCGTTATAGTGATATAACTAAACATGGAATCTTCTATTATATATAACAATCCTCAATTTGATATGATGTAACTAATTAGTGTATCTTATATCTATATTTAAAAATAAGTAAACCAAGAATAAAGGGCCCATGGGGCTATAAAATGTTATCGTATAAGATCAATTCCATACTCCTAATGCTACAAGTGTCCTAGACACATCTTGGAATATCAGGATGGTGATTCGATGATGATTCAACATCACCACTATAATGTATCCCTAATTACAGTAAGTTATGAACTAATGAATACTCTAGTTAAACAATAATAGATAAGGGAAAAGTAATCAGCTTAATTTTACACCATATAAATTTTCACTAAGAAATGAATTCCCATGATTTCCCACAATAGTTTTTATCATGGAGATAATATGTATTTTATCTATAGAGGTACCCTGGAAGATTAATATTATGAATAATCAACCTTTAATGTCATTCTGTATATAATATATAAGAAGGATTAACCAAAGGTTATACATAGAGTCATTGTTTTTGTGGTCCTCCCCATGTCATTATGAAAACAACTTGTGTATTCCCTCTAAATTCAATAACCATATATAACCATCCATAGGCCATGTTGGTTATATGATTTCTCTAGGTAATTCATATAGAATAATGAATAATTGATATAGTGGTTCTCCCCTGATCAAATAAATATAAATAAAAATATTTTTAGGTACCATCATGTTGTGTGGTTATACAATTCCTCCCCTCAATACAATGATTAGATGGAATGGTGGTCATATATATCATTAGTGTCTTCAAAACTACAGTTAAATCCCTTTTAGTAGTTATCAAGAAAAAAAGTAAAGTGAATCTCTACCCATTAAAGAGAATAAAAAAATTGAACAAGATAATCCCATAACATGGTGACCAATAATTTATCCAAGGCTATATTACACTCTGTACTTTTTAATAAGAGAACATATATCATAGATTACATTCCAATAGTGAACTAGTAAATAGTCATAATGGAGGTCCTCCTGAGGATAAAAATTTTTGGTTTAGTGACCATGATTATCCTCCACATGGGTATCGTTCTAAAACACCCCCTTTAAGAATTAATATTCCATGATATTATGTTACACAGTCAATTTAAATTTATCAAAATATTACCTCAGATTAAGTGACACATGATGAATAAATGATACCTACAAAAAGATCACTACTCTCAATTAGTGCTTTTTTCATTGATAATGGAAGAAATATGAAATTTATCACCACATGTGCCTCTCTTATACCATATTATCTTTTATTTCCTTGAAATAATTCAAATTACCCTTTTTCTACATAACCAAATAGGTACAATATGACCTTTACAATCAGGATTCTTTGAATAATACCATAAAAATGTTTTTAAAAACAAATAAAGGCCCAAATTTTAATCACCAGAAAATTCCCACATCTTATAATTACAATATATTTTATAAATCACCTAAAATTTCATGGATAAAAAAATATAGACTTTTAGAATGTTTAATGAATGATATAAGATTCATTATCATAAATTAATGAACCTAGACCAATTGAATAGTAATATCACCTTTTGAATTGTAACATAAACTCTAAGAATAGTTATCTAGCCATCATATTAGTAACCTAACATATGAATGTATAATGAAAATTTATGAATCTTTTAAATAAAAATAAGATATAATTATTTCATAGTATAAGTAAAAAAATGTTTTAAAATTCATAAATCAAGTGTATGTATTTTTGTAAAACAGGAAAGTTTATTTACAATTTAATAATTAATATAATTATTTAAAAGAAAATTTATTATCATAAAATAGATTTGAAAATTTATATTTTTTTTCTTATGATTATAATATAATTTTTTTTAACTTAAATGATTTTTAAATGATGCATAAAAGTTGTTATAATATTAAAATGTGTATTTTTTGATTAAATTATGACTTTTTATGAACTAAACATATCATATTAATGAAATTATTTATTTTGAAATGGAGTTCATTTTTGAATTATACACATTTAGAAATGGTTAGGTTGATTTTTTGGGATTTTTCTAAAATTCTTGAATTTTTATTGAACAGTGAAATACGATAATTTATCGCATTTATTTAATATATGGATTATCAGTCATAGATAATGTATGGATAATGTAATCACAATATATAGAAACATCATTCAATATTTTATAATAATTAGTTATTATCCTCAATATATTCATCTAATTGGTCCAAAAAAACTAATTAATTAAATAACTAAATAACACCACTCTCCTCTAATATAAATATCATCCATCACCCCCTTTTCTCATCACAACTCAAAATCCATGAATATTTTTAAAATTAATTTCTATCCTCTAAAAATTCCACTACAAAACATCTATGATTTATTGTAATAAACTATAGGAAAATACCTTTACCCCGAGGAGGTTCTCAAGGATGGTAAATACCATATGTAAAATCCTCTATATTTTTCATTTGATTTCATTTAAATTTAATTTTTTCTTATTATCTCCTAGCCTCGACAAATTCAAGGGTATATAAAATAAAATTCTCATATATATATTTAAATTTAATTAAATTAATGCTATAATTCATCATATAAACCTCTTATAAACTCACTATTATTCTAAAAATGAAAACATCATCCATGGGGTATTGATTCACCACCATCGTGGACAACATGTTTGCATTTTTTGCTACCTCCTTATAGTATGGTCATAAAATATGTATAATGATTGAATAATAATTTTTTATTTATTCTATAACCTTATATATGTTCTGAAACAAACATATATACATAATATCAAATAATAAAATTTTACTACTTCTTGATGGTTAAATTCGGCCAAATTTATCTAAAATATAATCAATAAATTTTACATAATTAATCATCATCAAAACATATAACAATGTTTTATATATGAAAAAATAAACTTCTATATGTTATTTTATAATAAATTATTTTAGCTATGGATAATCATCTCCATTTTTCATTATGTTTCATACTCATATATAAATGTGTTGGTCAAGAAAACCAAAAAATATATTGAACGATGAAATTAAACACAATAACTCATCGCATAACCCGTAACTAAACATAGTTGAACTAAAATGAATCTTATGAATGTGAAAATGTTGTTTATTTTTTAATAAATTAGTTTAGTTTTATTGTCTATATTATAAATTGGAAGTAATTATTAAGATATAAGTTAAGGGGATTTTGGAACCCACTGACATTTACTTGGGTTTTCCCTGTTTCATTAAAATTTCATTATATACATGATCCTTAAATTTTATTTATTTTTTATTTCATTTCGTGTTCTAAGATATATATAACTTTTGTTTGAGTTTATGGTGAATATTTTTACCTTAAAATAACACTTTTAAAAAAAACCTATTTACTTCTCTTGAGAATTTACCTTATTCCCTCAAGATGGATAATTATCATTCCATGTTTATTATTCCCAAATCTTTTTGGGTACCAAAATGTTTACTCATGAAGATATTGTCTTAGAAAGGAATATCATTCCTTCTTGTGGGTTATATTATGTCCAGTATTGAATTAAATTTTCTGTGGATTTCTTGAATATAAAATGATTTAATGTGATGGGTGCACATTGAATTATAAAGAGACCCAATGAATTGGGTAATCTGATGTATCACATGATGTGAAGTGATGTATGTGTGTTAGTTTACCACTAAGACATAAAGATTCTTTTTAATACATTTCCAAATTCAATTATGTTATCTAATTTATTGTAATATTATTATTATTACGTTACGATGTTTATTAGGCACACCCATGCTTCATGTCTCTTTTTCATCATCTTACTAAGCTTTTAGCTAACCCCAATATTTGATGTGTATCCTAAGACCGTTAACTATACTATGGAAAATTTAAGGTCTAATAAGATTCTAAATAATATGGAATGAAATTATATTTATCATTTATTATGAAAATGTTTTATATGGCCCTAATTTTCTAAGGTCACGAAACCTTTGTATACAGGTTTTTCAAATAAATTAGATTTTTATATTTAAAGTAATTTAATTATCATATAATAAAATTAGTTTCCCTATACACCTCTAGAAGAATATTAAGAGAATTAGATGGATATAAAATACTATTCATGATCTTGACCATGTCTACTCTATATTATGAAGTTCCATGTTCATTGGAAGTTAAATGCATGCCTTATATCTAGTAAACATTTCATGTTAAATGAGATGAAATATAATCAATGTTCATGTATTGTGATCATTATTATTTATGACTAAAAGAAAATATAATCCTATTTATTTGGATGTTCCCCAAGTATCCATGAACACTATATCTAAGATATAGTGTGTATATAATTTTTAATATAGATTGTATTGTTTTTTGTGTTTTTCTCCAAATGTCTTGAAATTTTCTCCATAAAATCAGTATTAATGGTTTTGGTTAAAATTGATATTTAAATATGTCAAACAAATCTATCTACGTTTTCATTTGAGTGGTGTAAAATATAATTTTATCGACTTTATAAATTCCATAGGTACAAAAGTTAAGTATACAAATTATTTAATCCAATGAAACCCATATGTCTGAATTAAATAGAAGAGATACACCTAAAGGGGTCGAGAAGTTGATATACTTATTCATCATGAAACTATTATGGAAAAGTGGGTAACCAATATAATAAACAAAATTTTGATAATAGGATTGGTTGTGTCAATGGATTATAAGATTTGATTAAAGTAACTAGAAGAGATACTAAACAGAACTCATTTCCATGAGAGAGATAAAAATAAAAATGTTAATGTGGAAAAAGTAAAATAATATTTTACCATCTCAAAACTATAATACTTGTAATATTTTTTAACCCACCACCTTTATAGTTACCAATATTGTTAATATCTGTCATAAGATCTTGTTGGGTCATAATATTTTCACAATAAAAATGATACCAATTCCGTCGAATATTGATTAGTGTATAAATAAAACCAACAAGATGGTTGAGGAAAATATTCAAAGGTATGATCCATAAATCCAAAATAACACCATGTACTGCAAATTTTCATAGAATTTTAAAGCTTCAAAAAGCACCTTAGAACCAATAATATTTGAGGGATAGGGACGATGATTTCTTCCCTAGTGAATTAATATCATAGAGAATTAATAGTTCAATAGTTGAGGAATTATTTAATAAATTATAAATGAAATGAAGTAACCCACGTGGTCATGGTTGTGATTTCAGATCCCACAAATGATATTCCCATTGACTAAGTCATTCGCAGGTTGGGGAACCTTCCATGGGATCCTACAATAGATATTACGAGGCCCACTATGAATGAACAACATTATCGTTAACTGGACCATACATGCATATATAAATATAACCCTTGGGGGTTTAAATAAGGATACACATTAATGTTGGAACTAATTAATTGATAATAAAGGAACCATGAAAATCAGATCCCTTCAATGATTTCATTTCGAAAAAAACCTACAACCTAGTATTAAGGAGGAACTGATAAATAATATAGTAGCATGTGAACTCTATGTCTCCTTGTGGACGCTATCTTTTGATTCCCAAAATGGTGTCTACTATTCAAATAGAAATTATGCACAAAAAAAATATTTGGTAGTAACATTTCCCTACGGTGAAAAACGTTATACAGGAGGAACTCAGTCCATCTTAGAAAACTACTACATGAGTGGATCCTAGCCCCATGAAAGATCAGGCTATGAATTCCAACCCATGGTCTAGATGGCACAATTAAACATGGATAGTACCCTTCTCACATATAAACATGTAATGTAGAGGGGACCCCATCCCACATAATAATATTATATTTAGAATGTTTCATCCTAGGGTCTTATAAACTCCATCTTCCACCTGTCCCTTCTGTCATATTAGTAGTACCCATATAATACATTTAATGAGAAATTATACAAACATTAGGCTATGGCCTCTTCTAAATCCAACTAGAAAATATGATAAAATCATCGGGTACATCTGTGTGTCCTATTGAGTTTACATACCCATTGTAAGTGGGATCACATTAGTATCCTTTGTAAAAAATAAGGATCCTCGCGTTTACATTCTCATGCTAACATGGGTAATGAAATTAGGGTTATCATTGGAATATAACTATTCTAGTGATTTAGGGGAAACAATATATTTTCCCTTTGATGATTGTATGTGTCGAACATTCACATTCCCCCTCTAGCCATTATTATAGTATTCTTGACAGATGTCAGCCTACAGAAATTCTACTAGGTGGTCACTTTTTCTTCTTGTTCCTTATTCTAGGATGTATCTAGATAAACCAATTGATATGAATATCCTGGTAATGAAAATAAAAGGGGATACAATCACATTGAAATCTTTCTTCGTCTCCCATTATCCATCATTTCCCCATCCCTCAGCTAGCAAGGTGGGATTGTTTGATCTTTATATCAACTAAATTGTTTTATTTCTCAAACCAATCATGAATCACGTGTGATTAGAAGTTTGTGGTCATAATTGAATCCAAAGGATCCCAAATAAAAAATTAAACATCTCCATAGATATAATTCCCTATTTCCATTCAAATGGTGAGATCCCATGTGTAATCCCCACATAAAATTCAAACTAGATCATTTAACTTTCAATGGGACATATTAATATATGTAATCAATAACTTTTATCCACATTTACCTCTTATTATGTATGATCCCCATTCATTACACCCTTTAATCGTAAGCTTCCATGCATAAATCATAGCATTACAAAACTATATGGTAATTGATTCCCTACGAACTAGGATATGAAGAACCATCCCACAGGTCTAAACCTAGAACCAAAATCCACCACAATTGTTTCATATTTCTAGTAATATCCCGCCACACCTAGGAGACACCATCTCTTTCAGGACTCATCGACATAACTCCTAAAAAATTTATTATGCATTGTTCACCAATATGTCCTTATAATATGACATTTAATTTCATTGTGGTTTCCTTTTCATATGACATTAAAAGGGAATATGACCTTTTAAATGGCACCGAACTACATGGGCTCTAATTCATCTCATGATGATACATTGTAATCCCATCATATGGGTTTGATCCTGACATCAAAACAAATTTTTTCCCCCCAGAATGATGGTAAACTCTTTAGATCCACACTATGTAGCCTTAAACTAGAATCATCCCCATAAATATCTAATGAATCCCTAGTCATTCCCCAATATTTTAACATTTATGGAAAGCCTTTGATAAATAAAAGTCCCTTCATTGATAGAGAACCTCAGATATATAATGATTTCAATCCCATGTGTGATAATGATCGATCATTACCTTAGGGTAATTTGTAATATACATACTTGGGAATGAACAACATATTCATGAAAATATCATAAATCTATATGATAGTCTCTGAATATTAAACAGTTTGGAAAAATGGGTTTTGTGAACCTTATTTCCCATCATCTTGACCAATGAATGTTCTCCAATGGATTTCTCCAAGCTACCCTATATACCCCAACATTTATAAGCGGTTCCATGAATCATGGATTTGGGATCCATTGAGAATTTAAATCTCCATGAAAAAACCCATTGGAGACTATTTGATGACCATGTACCAAATTTATATGAATGAACACCATTCAACCCCTTAATATAATATGTTCTTGAAGAGGGATCAAACAAATATTTTTTGGGAAACAAAATGGTGAACTAGCCATAAATCATTCAATATGTTGGATGTGTTACCCATATTTTGGTTATATTTCACATTTAAAATGGAAGATGGAAAAGTGATAACAACAATTAAAAATTTGTTCTTGAGATACTACATTGAAATGTTTTGATTTCTATCACATATATTCCCAGAACTCCTCATAGCTTCCTTCAATCCAATGGCTTATTAAATTATTTCATAAACATGTGTGTCATCCACCACACCGACCGAGTAATCCATGAAGTAGATTAATCAATCTCCCACTCCATGTCTTAAACACTTGGTCTCAAATTCACTGGTACTAGAGTATCACCTAAAGTGTACACTCCCTACTATGGAGGTAGAAATGCATGCACTCAAGGCCATCATTACCTGCCAACAATCTTCCTAGAAACCATCAACAGACTTGAACTAGGAGACTTAACTAGACATATTCCACCATATTAGTGTCATATCCTGAGAACATGATAATAAGTTCCTCCCAAATCATTATGAGGCTACAAAATTCATCATGAATGACTTCATCCCTAGAGGATAAGGGTCCCTACAAAGGGATATTTCCAGAAATCATCTCCCCCCAATGCCTTTCAACACAACATCCTCATCATAAAAAGGATACTACCATCTAGGATCAAACTAAACTGAAGAAAAACAATGTCCTTTGGTGGACTGTAGAGGGTTGGGAACATATAATCAATTGAATGATTATTATCCACATTTCCACTGAAAAAGATCATTGAGTAAATATTGAGGCAATCCAAGATTAGAACTTTATTTTTTCCCATATTCCTAAAGTCCATCAATCAAATGTGATTGAAAATTATAGGCAGACTTATATTCCTACCAAGGTACATAAATAATTATATGAATATATAGTTCCACATGAGATGATAAATATCCATGTTAGTAAATATGAATCATGTCCCTCAAATATGGTGGAAATATATGAGTAGGATCACATTCCAACTATTACTCTCCAAACCCATCGAGATGATATGTTAAAAAATTATAGGATATTTTATATTAATGAAAATGAGAATAAAATAATTCTAGTCCAATAGAGAGACAATAAATGCCATGATTTATATTCTTACTCCCAAAATTCAAGACATCAGACAAATATAGCAAAAAAAATCACATGAAGACACAAATCCATGATTTAAAATATGAATATCATCAATAAAATATGGTTCCAATGAAATACATGATGATTAAAATTATTATGGAAGAAAATAAAACACATAATTAAAATTTGATTGAGAACAACAAGCATATGTGAATACCTTCTCAGTATTATGAAGTATTCCAGTCATATATAGTGGGAAAAGAAGAAAATAGTTGACATATAACTTTTATTAATTAGGTGTAGATCAATATATCTACACTCGCATTGAATAACTTTTATTGAATACTATATAAAATGAATGAATGGTGAAGTCAAATATACCTGCTCCAACATTGGAATTGAATAATACTCCCATTCCAAAAAAATATACATCTTAACGCATTCTAGAAATGATGGAGGATCCAAATTTGATTCCTAACAATATCCTAATGACTTTCTAGGATGTAATTACATTGATGGAAATAATAAGGAGTTATGAAAATTTAACTACCTTCCCATATAGGCTCACTCATCCTCAAAATGAGTTGGTCTCTCTAGAAAAGACAAGCATAACACATCCCATATAGGATAGTTGTTATCAATATTATGTAATAAATGGAAATTATGTTTTGTAATAAATACTATATTCAAATGGGGGATGTCGGTCCACCGTGGTGGTGCCCATGGGCAGGCACATATCCCTACAAGAACTCATGAGTCATTTTTGTGTATCATGATTTCACCATAGGAGACAGTCAAACATAAACCTATATATTATGTTCATAACCTACAACAAAAGTCCCCAGTCTCCCATAAGAGAGTGCCAAAAAATTAATCAACCCAAATAAAACTGGAAAATAATGAGTTGTTTCATGACCCTACTCTACTAGAAGAAAGATTTCATATTTCTTTGAATCACCTATCAATGGTCAAACAATATCCTACTAATCCATTACAAAATTATCAATGTGTTAGTTGTAGTTGAAAAGGACCTCTCCCCAACATTTTTACCAGCAACTCTGAATGTGCTCCATATTACATGTTCCATGAATTTATACTTCATCGACAACAAATGCTTGATCATGAGATCTTATCCCCTGATTAGTTTCATGAAACCCTCCAAGCTCGTGGAATATCAAAAAACAATAAGGATGTACCTTTATTTTCATTTATCCAAAAGGTTCTGTAGATTGTATACCCTACACAAAATCTCTATGCAACGGGACATCATTCTATGATGGTAGTCCTTTCCATTATGGCTCCAACTGTTAAATTCCTCCCCATATTGATATCTTATTACATCAATATGGTCCTCTCTCTGTTATAGTCTTCCATAAAGGACCTCCACAGGTTATATACTACATCATGTATCCCTATAGTTGGACTTAAAACTATACTTGTAGTCCTAATCATTGTTACATGAACTGTAATGGTCCTTATCATAGTGATGTATAATTACAACAAGAAGGCCCCCACCTACTATCAAATACCAGGAATGTCATCCTCTGAATATACACTATAGAATTTCTACCTATAGTTAGAAAGAAAACAATGATTGTTGGCCTCACAAATTTGGAACCTTCTATGAATCCCCCCTGAATGTAATGTCATATTATACTAAGAAGGTCCTCCTCTTACCGTCATCCACGCCGAAGCTCCTTCCAAGGGTATACACTGCAAACATTATCCCTAATGTTGGAAAAAATGCTATTATTGTGAACCTCATAATTGTAAAATAAATTGTGAATGTACTCCCCATATTATTATTTTTATAAAGTCCTCCCATTACTATCATCCAACATGACGTTCATCCACTATGTATACACTACTCAAATTATCTCAAAATAAGGGGAAAAAATAATGTAAGACCACACCATTGTGGAACCAACTATGAAGATCCTCCCCATAGTGACATCTTATTAATAGAAAAAGGTCCTACCTTTATTTTAATTTTCCTAAATGGTCCTCCTAAGGTTATAAGCTACCTAAATTCTCCTTGTAGATGGACATCAAACTATGATTGTAGTCCTAATCAATGTAGCGCCACTGTAATGATCCTCCCAACTATGGCATCTTATCAAAATAAGAAGGAAATCCCCATTTTTATGCCTACCCTAAAGGTCCTCACCATGTTATACACTATTAAAATTATAACTATATTTAGAACATATTCTTTGCTTTAATTCCTCACCACTGTAGAACTAATGGTAATGGTCCTCCCCATATTGATATCTTACTACAGTAAGAATGTTCCCCCCTTTCTGTTGTTTACTCTGTTGGTCCTCCTAAGTTTATAAACCATGGAAATCCCCCCTAATGTGAGACATCATGAATTGATGGTAGTCTTAAATATGGTATAAACTATTTAAAAGGTCCTGCCCATATTTAGGTTTTGTAATAGTAAGAAGTTCTTACCTTTCCCAAATCATAAACAAGAAATAGTTCATATGTAAAGGCACTTGAAGGGACATTGTAAGAATGGTAGATACCCTATGAATAACAATATATATCTTTTCTTAACCTCGAGATGTACAACAATGATTATCCACTTTTGAGATTACCCCATACATTTCATGTCTCAATGAGACCCTTACTATCCTTGGTACGTACGAATAAAAAACCAAGAGGAATTCATGTTCTGAAGAACAATTACAAGAGTCTCTTGAGGATGAACAAAATAATATTTTACTCATGGTAAGACAGTTTCCCAATGATTATATATGTATTATTTGTTGTCCCACAAAAACTCAATTAAAAATAACAAGGTGTTGTTATAAGAATTCATAAATTACTATCATCCCAATCAATGGAAAACTCTCCACCATTTGAAAACAAAATCTTCCCATCAATGTTTATGCAGATCATGTGATAATACCGGGAGATATTAATTGTCAAATAGAATTGGAATTCCATCCATCTGTATGGTGGATATAATCAAAGAGGAAACAACAAGATAACTAACTAACCTGCCTCATTTCACTACATAGGTTGCATCATCAGATTGGAGATTCTCTACTTGGTTTTCATATTTAGGTATTGGGAGAACATGGATCCTTGAATTCTACCGCACTTCACATTTTAGAGAGCCCCATGGAAACAAAATTATATAATGTAATTATCCTAATGGGAAATTAAGTTAATACTTTTTTTGAAATGAGATATGATCCAAAATAAACTCCATTGAGTTTTTTTAAAATGAATCATACCAGATGAGAGAAAACCATGAAAAAAATATTGATCTCAGGAACCAATTACAATCAACCGCACATAATGGATACCAATCCACTGGTGATCTTAATATCACCAAAAATAAATAGGTCACATAATTAACCCACACCATGTCTAGATCACACTCTAATGAGAATGGAATGATAAATAATGAATTATTAGCTTCTCCAACAATAAATGTATGGAATCAACACCAAACCTACTGAACAAAGGTAATTTTTAAAACAAAATAACCTCATAAGATTTTAAAATTTGTGATGAGGCACAATAATAATAGAATAACATAAATAGCATCACATAGTGATGTGGGGTTTTTTAACTCAGCAGGCCACTTAATGGAAATAAGTCTTTTCCCATTTATGGAAGATGACATGTAGAGAGGTCTCCCATTTGGTCCCATATTGTGTATTATTTTCCCTACAAGGGATGCATAATTGAAGGTTGTATATGGGACCCCATTTAGATTATCTCACTAGGAATCTAAAATAGGACACATGAATTGAAGGAAGATATCCATACATGTATCTTAACAGCCCAGATAACTTTCAGCAGCTAGTATGCCATCCAAAATGTGTTATTCATTGATTGAAAACACGGAAGTTAATCACAAAAACCACAAAGATAATGATGCAATGTCATAAGAGAAAGGATAGAATGGTTCCTTGTAAAATATTATCTATACTGAGAAAAAATATTTTACCTAGAACTAGAGGATATCATTGAATTTGGTTGTTTGGTCGTTCAATCATCCACCTCCTCCTCAGCAAATCCCTAAGAGAGAATGGCATATTAGTATGTTCGGGTGTGAACCATCTGATCCTCTTGATGAGAATGAGCCCCATATGAATGAAAAAATATTCACATAGAAGGAAGAAAAAATGTATGATTTTTTAAAATTAACACTGAGCTTCTTTGGGGTAGCTATTCTATAGAATATGTTCTCTGTGAAAAGCCTCAATGTATAATTCCAAAAGGAGTAACTCAGCCACAATGTTTTACCCTATAAAATGAAACAAGTCCATGAAATCTTCCCAATATGATTCCTGGACCATCAGTCTACATGAACCATGTCATGAACAAATATCATGATTCACATTCTTTAAGGAAAAAATTGGAACAGGTTTAGGAAAATACAAAAAAATGTCTCTATTGGATATCAACCACAAGTATCAACAGAACCATCATGTCAAATCCTACCCCTCATTGCACCGGTATGAGAACATTTTCTACAGATCATGCATTAATGAATTATCAATCCCATCAAATCATTGGAGGGTCTATTGTATGCCATGGTGGAGCGACATCAACCATTATAGAGATAATGTAAACCATACCCATCCTTGGGGAGTGACACCCCACTACAATAAAATATTGGGAGCCCGATATTTCTAAAATTTTATGGATTGGGTGACCAAAAACAACATCGGATGCACTATGAATCATACTGTGATCCCAATATGGGAACCCCAAAAAAGGAAATAAGTGTTGAAACTTATATGTTTCTTATGAACCCAATAATGGTTAGCATTCATATGGTGTACCATTTTTTCATCTCAATCAATCATAGGATGGGTGGATCCACATTGTCAGGTCCTCCTTTAGTTTATCCCAATGATGCCAAAGTCAACATTCATTGACCACTGGAATTGCATACAATGGGAGAATGAGACAGTCTCTAACTTCATTTTGAGATGGAAAGGGTTAAATTACTCATTGACTTTTCCATTCCCCCAAGAGGATATTATTTCTATGTCCATCGATAACCTCCACACTAAGTTTCAAACACATATCATCCCAATTAAGTATACAATTTTGTTTCAGGATTTGTCTAAAATTTCCCATGGAATGGAATACTCCATACAACTGACTATGAAAAATTCTTTATTTGATCCACCACGATCCTAAAAAATAGAAGTAAATGAAAATGTTTCATCTATCACTCTTAAGACATCCCCTATACATTCTCTAGCCTCATATCCTACGTGGTATCATGAAACACCACCTCGATTTCAAAATCTACCCCCTCATTTATAAGATGAGTGGAGGAGACATGGGAGAAATTAATACAAAGAATGGAGGAATAATGATTACTTGTTCTGAGATTATCATGTCTGTGGATTTTATATAGCCTCTATGAAGTATAGTTCACGCCAACTACTAGAATCAAAAAGGGCCAACGTGATCGGTCTTAATGTCCCACTAGATTTTTTTTCCTTTAAATAGATAATAGGTCACAACATCTAAGAGTTATTCAAATTCAATGCTATCAAATAGAAAATGATAGATTCTTGGAAAATAAAATGAGGACCACAACCAACACGAGTGATGCATTTTTCCACTAACATCCTGGGTGAAGGAGGTGAGGGGTAAGAAGTGGTCAGTCGGAGTGAATAAATGTTTGATAGTTGTATGAATTCAATGAAAATAAATAGATTTCATGGTATTCTCTGTGCGTTATTGAAAAAAACAACTATGCCCCAAGATTCTCAAGCTACAATACAGTCTACATCCTCAAACACAAAATCCTACAATAAATATCATTTCAAAAGAAGAATTACCATAATGGTTAAGGGAGAGCACAAAAATATTATTCTACATCAAGACCAAAGTAAGATATTACCCTCTTAGAATTTATTCCATTGGATATGGAAGAATGGTCACCACCTGACCAAATGGTACCAGCATAAGAACTATGTCAGAAAGATTATTCAAGAAAGGGTGAGTTGATATTTCAATTTATTATTTTAATTAAATTATTAGATCCCATATCTGAAAATGATTATTACTATGAGACCATGTACCTTATAACCGATGATGGATCTAAAGGAAGAGGTTGTTAGGGATGAGGGTACCATGGAATGTATTTCCATAGAAGATGTGAAAATTTCTGTATTCCCTCATGATCCAATCATCAATGTTTTAAAAACATAGGGGATATCCATTTAGTAAACCTAATAGGAAAACTAAAATTTCCCTGCACATGCCAAAAGACATTATAGACCAATTATTCCAGAATACCAATTAAAAGAATAATATGTGTCTAATATCCCCTAGTGTGAAGGGAGACTTATCCCACCCAACCAATAATGAACAGGTGAACCACCTTTTTCTTCATTGACGGCTGTTCCATCAACATCTAAAAAACAATCACCCAGATCTGATGTAAAATTTCATCCCCACACTTGGATGTCATGACCTTTGGACCAGAAGTATGATAGTAAGAAACAATTCATCTTTGTACCTTACAAACTAACAATCATGGATTCCTTTTGATTGTTAAACATTCCTAGGGATGCGATCAGAGAAGCTTTTATAAGACCCATCAGTTTTAGATGAAAAAACCACCACTGAGCTCTATCAGAAAGGGATCAATGTTTTTGAAGGACATGCAGTTATCTGCATCACAAATTAGGATGAAGGTTCCACTATGGAAAGCCATACTAGACACTTGTAAGGGTCTGGCTAGATAAATGGTGCTGATGTACAATTATTTATCATTGATAATACTATAGTGTTAATCTAATTTCAATTAAATCACATTATAGATGTGATTTGATGAAAATAACCGAGCACCTTCTACATGAACACTGTAAGGATACAATAAAAGTGAAAAGAAGATTTTGGTAACTATCAATCTCAAGACATGGTTTGGAAAACTTGTGAGTGACTCAAAAATTTTGGTCATTTGACCAAACATGACCTTCAATGTCCTACTGGGAAGGCATTGGATGCATCAGCACATTTTCATTGACATATTCCACCATCAGTGAATAATATATTTCATTGAAGAAAACAAACCAAAATTTTAATGATGATAATCCCCCATTCAAATCCTATGAATTACATTATATTGTTTAAGGATTATATGATCCAAAATTGAAGAGACCCTTGGATGATGGTATTGATTGGGTCTCCACCTCATATTGCTTGGAAATAATCATAGTATAACCATTCAAATAGACAAGTCATCAATATGTGCTACCAATTAACAAAATTGAGCACATGAATCAAATGTCTGTTGTATATTCTGCAGTTCTATTGATTTCAACCATGACCATTTAGTTTAGTACTATTGGAAAACCTAATTACTCATCATACATTGGTTGATTCTCAAATGTAAATGACCTCAATCCATACTCTAAGATCCACAAAACTCATAATTCACACAATGAAGCAGCAGAGGAAGAGGAAATTCCTATATCCCTCAGTCCATACTCTACAAAAAATCCACAATTTTTATCCATGACTGAGGAAATTAATTTATCTTACCAAGACCATGATATCTAATCTTATCTCAACTACGATAAACTCATCCTGAGATTTTGTTCACCATAGAAACAAGAATAGGGGGAAGAAGAGGTGGAGGACCTTATGGACTCATGTAACAACTCAATATTTTTATGAAATATATTATTATTATCATTCATATATTATAATTTCTTGGATTTATTTTGTTATATGCTACTCCAAGATAAGCTTGCACTACATGGAACACCATCTTAGCATGTGATATGTGCGACACTATGCATGACATGTGTTACACACAATTTCAATTTCATTTGATAGAATATAGTTCACACAAGAACCATTATAATTGAACAACTAAATATTAATATGTCACCTTATAACAAATTCATTATATTGGCGTGTAGGAACAATATTAACTTTCTTTCAAAAAACTATTTAAATATAAAAAATTGAGTTTATAAAATTACAAAATCACTGTTGATGGATTTTATGAATTTAATATATATGTAATATATTCAATATAATGTTTAAAATTAATATATATATATAGATATATTTTATACATGATATAAGAAAATTTATAATTTTTGCAAAAAAAGTATTATTGAAAAAATAAAGTTTTCTGGCATTAGATGAGGCAACCATTTGAAAACTACTTTGGGGAAATTTTATATATTATATTCAAAAAAAACTTATTAATTAAAATATGTAAATAAAAACATACTTTCAATGAACTTTTGATATTTTTCTGAATATTTTTATTTTTATATGAATAGTAAAAATATACTGTATCTTAATTTAAAAAATAAATATTCATCAAAATAATGTATTTGGATAATTTAAATTTGTAAATTGTCTTAATATAAAAATATAATAATTTTATATCATTTATTATAATTATGGTCATTAATGATAAATATATGATGATTTTTTTGATAAAACATTTTAATATTTTTAACGTTTTAACATTTAAAACCCCATTATTTCATTCCAAAAATACCAACAATTTTAAATTTATTACAGAAAATTATATGTTATTAATTTTTAAACATTGATTATATATATGGAATCAGTAGTGCCTAATTATGTAAATAGAATTGTTTTTTTGGGCTTTATGAGTAGTAACTTTAGTAATTTTTATTATTGTTGTAAAAAGTTAAATCATTTAGTTAAGGGTAAATATTATAATATAATATTAGCTTAAATTGTTTCCTAATATGAATGGATGAGTGATTTTTAACCAAATCGGTCCTTTTGTTGGAATGATAACCCTTTTAATCCACCTGTATGATATTGGAACATTTAATATATTTTATTTGAAAAAAAGACTAATAAGTCTTACTAAAATTTTAATTTGTTTATCAGTTATAAAATAATGTTACATAGAGGATAAATACAACAATATATAATAAATTTAATGATAAATGGGTTTCGTTGTCATTAAAATATATATAAAATTATTATGAAATAAATAATTACCTTAAAAGATAATACATTGAATATTTTTAAATTATTAAATTGATTTAAAATCAAATAAATTATTTATGATAATATAATAATAACTATTAAAATACCAAAAAACATGAAAAAATATTATTTTCAACTATATCTCGACCATAATCTTCAAATGCTATAGTTATTTACCATTTGGATAAATATGGAAAACATTATGATCATTATAATATATTATTTCAAGTGATGTTAACGTTGTGACATTCATGTTTCAATACATAAACAATATTTAATGTTTTATTTTAAAAGAGAAATATTATACTATAAGTATTATTATTAATTATAGAGGATTTATATTTTTCATATTAATTTATTTTTAATTTTTACCCATAAAATAAGTATGTTATATTATTACCCAAAACTAGTGCAGTAATTATTTTATTAAAGGAAATACCAAATTAATGTTAACAAAAATACAAAAAGAAATATAATTTGGGTTAAATAATATATCCAAAAAAATTCTAGTTGACCTTTTCCATTTATAGATATAATAAATGTTTCAATGAAGTCAAAATCATATATTTTATTTATAAAAATCCATTATGTTAACAGATCCAAAATTACAATATTTTAATTTTGTCATGATAATGATTTATTAAATTATTAAAAAAATACTAAAATAATTTCCAAAATATAAAATAATTATGTTTTAAACAAATAATTTTTATGTTTTTAATTTATAGTCTAATTGACATAAAATAATAAATATTTTGTGTTTTCTAATATTGAACAATTTGTTACCTTAGTAAAAATTAAAATAGAGTAATTATGGGTAAAAGTAAATGCAAATGTTTAAAATGAAATAAAAAATATCTAAATATTTTTTTGATCATAATAAATTATTATCTCATCACATATTTTAAATAATGAAATTTTTTGTTTGTGGATTCATTTATAGTTAATTATAAATCAATACTTTTAGAATATCCAATAGTTCCCCTCGCCTCGATTATAAAAGGGATCCTCCTCCCTTACCTATTAATGTAAAATTCAGCCATCATGAACAGAAATTCCCTACACATTTACCTTATAAACTACCAAAGTAAAATTATATTGGATTATTTTTTCTCAAAAATTACAACTCTAGTACCCTAAAGAGGAGGTCTAGAGGGAGCATTTCAAGAAAGAGGTAATATCCTCTGCCAATTCATTCAAACGTCATTCTTCTTCTACATCCTCTTACTCAGATGTTTCCATTATAATTTAATAACACAATAATACATTATATAACTACATGTTATTTTAATTATGGATTAACCATATTCCACCTCTAGTCTATCCTTCAAAAAATGAAATCATCATGTGTGCGTACGTAGAACTTACTGTCCCCATGTCGTGGGGTAAAATATTTTTCACGACCACCATACATGGATTCATATAATTATTTAATGAATATATATATATATATATTATAATAATAATATGATGATTTTTTTTATATAATAAGATATATATCACCCACTTCTATACTATTTCACAATTATCGTAATGAATTCGTTGCTCATGTGTGCGTGCAACCTACCATCTCCACGATGTGATGGAATACATTCCCTTTTCTAAAAATTATTTAATGATTATATAAATTTTAATAAAGATTAAATATGGTATATATTGTTTTAATATTATTTTTTAATGTTAAAATTATTACCTAATAAAGAATGATGGAACTAATTCGACGAAACATCCTTTAGAACATAATGTACTTGATAGCTAAAAAATAAGAAATAATAAAATTTTACTAACAAATGGATGATAATATGATCATATATGATACCATAAAAATTAATATGATCCTGGAATAAACTAATGAAATTATATAAATCATTATATATGAGTTTCTAATATATAAAAATGACATTCAACCTATGTTAAGGGATTTTGTTTTCTCACTTTTATTTATATGGGACATATGCCTTATACACCACCTATTTATTTTGTGTGGTGTTCATGATTTACATTATAATTTTTATGATTATTATTATGATGTTTATGATATTTATATATTCATTTAAGTTTATTTATTTAATGATTCGTATGATTAGACTGATAATATTTTAGTAAGGGATAATTTCATAATCTCATTATCATCCGAGATTATTTATAAGTAAGTATTTACTTTGGTATATTTATGATAAATGTCCATGTATTGTAAAAATACATTCATAAAATGTTTTAATATTATCTAATGGATGTTTAATACCATTTTTAATTTATTCAACATTTTACTACAAGTTTTTAATGGATTTCCTACTTCATCTTCTAAATGAGGTTCTTTTTTACTTCTCCAACAAAATTATTAGAATAATTTTTTTATGTTATATGACATGAATATATTATTATGATTTCATAATGTCTATTTTAAAATGTTTTCAATGATATTTTCAAATAAAATATTTTCTTTTAAAATTGCATGTTGTTTTCACCAAAGAAATCAATTTTGAATAATAAATAATATTTTCTTCGAGAATCATTTTGAGATGTTTCATCAAAATTATATTCCATATATGATTACATAACATAATAAGGATATGTTTCAATTCTATTATTCCTATTATTATTATTGTTTATTATTTTTAAGACAGAATTATATTTAGGTAACCTATTCATATTCTATAAAATATTTTATGATGGTATAATGATTAAGAAACCCATTTTGTTCATTAGATTATGCTATGATTAATGATTATATTTTTGTGAAACACATATGTATGATTTCATTATAATATGGGTCATTACTAAAACTCCCTCCAACGAATTGGTTAAATATGGATAAATCATGTCAAATGTATGTTATTCATGAATTGAATATCATGTTTACAATTCTACAAATGGACTTGGTTTTTCACGTCCATATTTAAATAAGTGGACATAGTTTAGATTTCCATTTGTTTATGCAACAACATTATTTCATTCCCTTAATTTAATGATTTAACCTATTACTATTTATACATATTCATATTTTTATATGTTTTATATAGAACAACTTCACGTCTTATGTTAATATTATTATCATTCAAATTATGTTGATTGATTTTCATTATGATTCTTTTTTTTCTTTGATATAAAAGGAATGATCTTCTAATTTTATGATAACTTTTTTATATCTGTTATCCTCATGCTTATGTTTACATATCAGATTGGTTTAACATTACTGGTCATTTGATCTATCAGCTTTTATTTTTATTTTCTCCTAGAATTGAAGAAGGGTATTATATAGGATGTGCCAAAAGGGTTTTTATTTAAGAATCACAGTGATGGGGAAGATGTGTATGTTTTAAGAACCAATTATTTTTGTTTTCATGTTTCCAAAGACAAAAAAATATTATGGTTTTTGGGAATCCTTTTTTATGGTGTTATGTATAATGAAAAATTAATGTAATGTGTATGTACAACAAATCTGGTTCATTAGTGTTCCTATTAAATAAAAGGTTTTGTCAACTGTCAGTATGTAGGATGAAAAAACATTAGGGAGTGCCCTGGGGATATTTCAATGGATATGCCTTGGGATATCCTAATGATATGACTATATATAGGTTATATTCAAATATTTCTTTTCTTATTATTATGACTTACCTAGTATTAAACCTATGATATCATAGAATGAAAATTATACATAATTTAACATACTTATGTGTTTTTAATCTATGATATTTATTTCTCACACTTTACTTTATTGTCATAATCAATAACTCGAACTAGAAATAACATAATTAATTTGGAGTTCCTCATATGTAGAATGAATGGGAATTATGAAAATTTATTTCGTAATTGGAAATCTGATAATGAAAATCATGAATGCGGCATGCTTATTGGTAATTTTCTGAGGATAAAAATATTATAAATTACATGAGAAATTTATTGGAAGATTTGGAATTATTGTTTACATTTAACCTAATATTTGTGGTTATATTAAGGTTGAGAACTATAAGACATGATTTATATTTTAGGACTGACAAATAACATGGATTCTCAGTGATGGTTAAATAATGAAGTTGGATGACTGAAGTAAATATGTTTCAAAATTCAAATATTATGTTATATGAATAATGAAAAATATAGCTATTTTCTGTATATGTTTTCCTTTAAGGATTGGAAAGGTTATTTGAGTTGTTCTGAGGACCTTTAAAATTGATTTACAGGTAAGTTTATATACACTGAGAACACATGACTAACTGAAATATAACCCTTAATGTGTCCATTATGTTATTATAATGAGGTTTAGATAAATATATATTGGATTTGAATATGTAAATTAGTTGATGAAAGTTTCTTGAGTAGTAATTCATGATTTTTTTCATGAATGTTATGCGATCATGGATGAAGTATATAAATTTTTTGGACTTAATGAATATATCAAGAAATAATTCGAATAATGAAACTTCCATTTCTCCAACCCGGATATATGTTAATTCTGGTTACTACCTTAAATCATGTTAACACATGATGATGGAGTTCACATGTTTGGAATGTGACCAAAAATATATTCCTTCTTGTATATGTATGATTAATGTTAATTTGAGTTAGTGATACTCTTTCTAATGTTTTGGATTTTTAGCTTTAAAAAGAATTGTATTCTTAACAATTTATGTAATGTATAATGTTAGCATCAGATAATTTTTATTAGATTATGCATTTTCTCACTATAGGTGGACTTATTCTTATTTCATAACTTGTTGTCGCCTAATTTCTTTTGATAATGGCTTGTGGATGGATGTTTGATTCAATATATTGCTCTCCTGATCTACTAATGCTGAAGGAAAAACAAGTTTACCTTAATTTCATGGAATAAGAGATGAAATTCAAGTTTATCCAGGCCAAACAAAACGATGAAATTATACATAATGAAGTAAGAATTTATTCTCAACATTCAACTATATGGAAGGGATATCTATACCATTAAAAGTTTCTCATTACCTTATTTACCAATGAGTCATATGGTCCCTTAGTTCATTATATATTAATGGCTTTTGATTGTTCACTTTATCCTACAGATGTTATCAAACAGTGTTTATCTGATCAAGATAGTTCTGTTATTCATCAATAACTATGTTGTCACTATTCACCTTTGTTCTCCTAGGTAGAAACCCAATTCTAAGTGACTATGTGTAACTATTTTTTTTAAACATTCCTTTTTGGAATTATGTTTTATTGTTAATTTTTTAGATGTTGGTTTATATAAATGAAAATTTAATTTATTAATCTTTTATATCCCAGAAGAATTTTTAGGGTGAAGTTTATATTATGGGGGGTATAATGTAACACACTGAAATTTTTATGATATATATTTTTTATTCATTTTTATTTTAAATAACTTTTATCTATTTTATTCTGGTCAACACCAATATAAGCTTGTGCTACACATAACATCAGCGTGGCTTGAGGTATAGGCAGCACTGTGATTGGCCTATGTCGCAAAAATTTCAATTTATTTTGAAATAATTTATTTCATGATTGACCGATTTTATGTGAACAACAAAAAGTTATTTTGTTAGCTTAAAAAAAATTCATTTTAATGGTTGATATTAAAATTAGTAATATTATTCTAAAGAACTATATAAATTCAAATTAGTGTTTTTATAAAATAATTAAATCACTCTTGATGTATATAATTATAATCAAATATTTTTTAGATATTAAAAATAATGTTTTAAATTCGTCATATACATTTTCTAGACAAGATATATGGACAAATTTAATTTTTCTAATAAATGTATTATTTTTTAAAAATGTAGTTTTTAGACCTTTTTTATGGAGAAACCATTTTTAATATAGGTTTATACACATTTATATATTATATTTTAAAAACAATATTCTTCTTTAAGATAGATATATAAAAATTTACATTGGATGATTTTTTTAGTTTTTCTGATATGTTTTAATTTTCGTGGAATAGTAAAAAAATACTATGTTTTAATTGAAAACACATTTTTCCATCCAAATAATATAGGTTGATAAATTATATTATTTATAGTCTTTAAGTTAAAAATATATTTTTTTTATAATTTTGTATCATTTTTTCCGTGGAATTAATTTTACCTTGAATTTTGATGTAAAAACATTTCAATCAATTGGAATATTTTTTATTTTAGAGAACATGTTTTTTATTCTGAATATGTGATTGATTTAATATTAATTACAAAAAAAATCTAGGTTTTGAAAATTTAAATCTGAATTACATATTTAATATTGGTAGGTCTAAATTATGTAAATAATAATCTTTTAATTTTGAGCATTATGAATAGTAACATTAAAAACAATTATTAATCTGGTAAAAAGTATAATCATGGTAATTAAGGGTAAATATAATTTTATAAAATAAACATTACACATGATTTAATATGGTGGGATTAGTGAATTCTTACCTCCACCATAATTTTTTTCAAACTGATACGCATTAGAAGCCACTTGGGTGAAATTATGATTTCTAATAAATTTACTTTTAAGAAAAGTTAAAAACATCTTACAAAAATTTTAATAACGTTATCAGATTAAAAATAAGTTTATAATCAATATATATTAAACTACATATACTCAATTTAATTACAAATTTTTTTCACCATAATGATAATTTATTTTCAATTTTTAAGAAATAAATAATAACCTTATATTCTTATATATTGATGATGAAAAATTATTTAATTAATGGAAAATTAAAAAAATATATTTTATTTTATGTATAATAACCATCAAAAGACCAAAAAACACGACCAAAGTTTTTTGGTCGAGTATAAATCGACCATAATCATACAAGGGATGAGTTATTGACCATTGGGATCTATATAGAAAATATTTTAAAACTTATAATATTTTATTTAATGTGATGTTAAATTAGTCGCATTCATGTTTTAATACATATAACATTATTAATGTATATATTTCTATGTGATATATACAATTATAAATATTATTATAAAATATAGAATATTTATTGTTTTCCTAGTAATTGTTTTAATTTTTACTCAACAAATAATTATATTAAATATTTACACCGAACTAATGTAGTAAATTTTTTATTAATGGAAATGTCAAATTTATATTACTAAAAATAATAAAATAAATATAATTTTTATAATTAATAAATCCAACAAATTTTCATGATTATCGTGAACTGTTTTATATATAAAAATATTTTTGGTTCTACACTAACTTTTTATCTTGATATTTAAAATAATCTATTAATTGAATAATTTCAAAATGACACTGTTGAATTTTTGTCAAAATAATGTTTTATAAAATTAAATAAATTTCCTAAAAAAATTCCAACATATAAAATAATTATCATTTACTCAAAATATTTCTATATTGATCATTTACTATCAAATTGATTTCCAATAAGTAAAAATTACACTATTTTAAAATTGAATAATATGTAAGCATTGTAAAAATTAGAATTTAATAATTAACATTAAAACAAAATGAAATTGTAAAAATGAATGGAAAAAAGTATAAATATTATTGGATAATGATATTAAAATTTCAAATCATCAAATATTGTAAATAAGGTCATTTTTGGGTTTTTTGGATGTGGGTTGAATTTATTATATATTAATATTTTTGGAGTTTCCAAAAGTTCCCCTCAACTATAATATTAAAGAGATGTTCATTCCTCATCTCTTCACATAACTGTGAGCCCCAAATATCAAACATCACATACCAATTTCACTTATAAAATTAGATTTTTAAATTATTTGGGTTATTTTATTCAAAAAAACTCAACTCCAGAACCCTTATGTGGAGGTCTAGACGGAGGACATCGAAGAATATGTAATCTCCTATAATGATTTTTTCTATCATTATTCTTCATCGACATCATCTTCTTAATATGATTCCAGTATAATGTTATAACTAAAGTGTCAAATATATATTGATATGTTTATATAATTATAGAGAAACCATATCAAATCTTCCATCTATCCTATGAAAAATGAAATCACAACGCGTGTATACGTACGACTTACCTTCTCCATGTCATGGGGTAATATTTTTTTCACCATCACATTACATAGATTTAAATAATTATAGAAATAATAACTATATATGATTATTATAAAATTATATGGATTCTCGATGAATATATATTCAACCCTATTCCATAATATTTCACAATTACTGGAATGATATCATCACTCATGCATACATAAATCCTACTGTGTCCCCAATAAAATTTAATTAATTCTACAAGATATCCATTAAAGAATGTTTATAAATTTTTTAATAATGATTAAATATGATATTTATTATTTTAATATTAATTTTAATGATATGAATATGACATTTGAAAGATAACTATAACTTATTCGACAAAACATGTGTAAAAGCATAATGTAATTAATGTCTGAATAACCTATTACATTGAAATTTTAATAAAAAATGGATTATAATATGATAATACATGATACAAAAAATTAATATGATTAAAGAATAAATAAATGAAATTATTTAAATCATTATACATTAGATTTGAAATATATATATAGGATATGAGACCTAAGGTAAGGGATTATTTTGTCAAACATTTATTTATGTGGGATATATGCATTATAAACCACCATTTTTTATTGTACGGTGTTTATGATTCCCATGAATGTTATTTTGAATATTATTATAAATTTTCGTGATATTTACTTATTCATATATATTAATTTTTTTGATGAGGTATATGAATTGATTGATTACAAATTTTAATTGGATAATTTCACAATAACAATATTTTTTGAGTTTGTTTATACAAAAGTATTTACAATTTTATATTATTAATCAATTTCCATGTATTCTAAAAATTGTATTATAAAATGTTTTAAAATTATCTAATGGATTTTTAATTTCATGTTTTCCCTTGTTTACTTTTTACTACATTGTATGAAAGTAAATTTTCATCTGTTTTCAAAATGATATATCTTTTTAATTCTCCAACAAAAATATGTGAAAAGGGTTTTTTATCTTAATCATATTGGATGAAATTTTATTATATAATTATGCCATATTTCAATTAAAAATTTTCAATGTTAATTACAATGAACTTATTTTCATTTATAATTTCATGCTATTTTAAGAGAATAAATCTTTTTTAAGAATAAAGGATATTTTTCTCTTGAATAAATTTCATTAATTCAACCAAATTATCTTTTATCTAAGATAAATTTCATTAATATGGATATTCCTCTAGTAAACTATCCCAATAATTACTATGGAATATTTTTTTATGATGGAATATTTTTTAGAAAATTATTCATTGTGTATGGATTATTTTAGGATGTGATTATGTTTAATAAACCCATTTTATGTACTGGGTTATCAAATGTAGAGAGGATTATTTTTTTGTAGAACAAAAATGTATTATTTCTTTATGTGTTGTTTGGGGCCTGTATCTAACTTCAGTGCATTGGGTAAAGATTCATAACTCATTAGTTATTTATTTTATGCATGAAACTAATTTCTTGTCCATAATTCAACAAATGGACCTAGTTTTTCAAGTCCATAATATTATGAGTGGACATGGTATACATGTCTATATATTTATGAAAGTTCTTGATTTAAGGTACTTAATTTATTAAGTAAACCAATTACAATTTATACATGTTCATAAAGTTATAATTTTAGGTATATTCTACATTTTCGTGATTTATGTTAGTGTTAATATCTTATGGATTTTGAGCCTTCATTTTCATTATGATTCGTATATGCCATTGTTATATGGGTCTTTATATTATATTTTTATGATCATGTACTCATACCTGTTATGTTAATGTTTATGATTACATGTCACCATTTATTACCCTTACTAACCATCTGGGCTCACCCCACTATTTGTTTCATTTCAGTAAGATTTGATGAAGGGTGTGATGTAATACGTGTTAAAAAGATGTTCAAGTTACGAAGGATAATGCATGAGATGATGTAGAAATTAATTGAACCAATTGTTTATGTTTATGTGTTTCTAAATACACTAAACTAATATTGTATTTGGGAATATATTTTTATAATTTATTATGTACTCTAAAAAATTAATGTAATGTACATATACATCAAGATTTGTTCTTTAGAACAGACCTCTATCATTTGAGGAGGTTGTATCAACCACCATTGAGTATGTTTAGGAAATAAATTTGGGTACCGAAGAGGATCCATGGCCCACCTTTATTAGTGCAGTAATGTATTCCATATATAATGAGATATAAACCTTCTTCCAAAGGTAACATTTATATGTTTTTTTCTAGGAAATACACATAAATTCTAGGCCATGATCCCAAGGGGGGAACTCACCACCATTGCCTGCAGGAACATTATCATGGCTATAAAAAAGAATCCAAAATCATTCACACAACACATACTTCCAAAATAGTGGCTAATCTTTATTGGTTTATCAGATCTAGATTCATTCAGGAATTCCTATATCACAGGTGCATATCCAATATAGTCCTTGTATACAAAATGGAAAAATTTGGAGTTTGTATTGATTTTAGAGATCTCCATCGGAAAAACCATAAGTATGATTTCCTTGTGCCTGTCACAAAACTGTTGATCAATGAAACCATCAAATATCATGATTTCTATTTCATGTATAGTTATTTGGGACACATCTAAATATTAATTTCCATGGAAGCTGAATAATAAATTTTTATCTGGTCCATCATGGATAATTTCCTTATATAGTAAAGAATTTAGGTCTTATGAATGTAAGGGATACATAAAAATGTTCAATGTATCACATCTTTAAACCCTTCATTGTGAAGTTTATTGAATGATATGTTGATGAAATTTTTTTGAAATAATGTCATTTCTTGGACCACATGGCATATATTGAAACCATCTTTAACAAATTGCATCCAAATTTTCTAAAAATGATACCTTTAATATGTACCACTAGTGTTACCTCAAGGATGATTATTGACTTCATCATAAACCCTCCTGAAAACCACTTCAAACCAAAAAAGAAAAAGTATATCCTTCAAATTCCTCCTCCTAATAACCCATGACTTGAAATAAATTCAATGACACATGGACTACATAAAACATTTTATATCCAACAATGTATAAAATGAATTCCCATCACCACATTTAGGAAAGAAGGGTTTATATATCAATGAACTAAGGATAATCAGAAATAATTTGATGGTCTCAAGATGTATCTCTTAATCCTGCAAATGCTAATACCACATGTCAAAGGAATACCAATTATCTTGTATGTGACAGCTCTCAAATGATCATTATGAGAATTCATTTCACAAAATAATTATGCTGGTAACGAAATATGCATTTATTATCGAATTCAAACCATGATCGATGTAAAGACTCATTAATAATATATCAATCAGAGATGTTTGAAATATATAATTATATAAGAAATGAATAAGAACTACTTTTAATTTCACGAGGACAATTTTTTCTCTCTTACCAGCCTGCTGAAATACATCCTCAATCCTCCAATGTAGACTAGGATTTTGTCACAATGGTAGATATTCTATAGCAGTTTGACATTCAAATCATGCCATTGAATGAAATAAAATATCATGAATTGATAGATTTTATGGTGATTCACCCCTTGGCATCCATAACATCATTGTAAACCAAAATGCTCGATGAATTGGTTTTCTCTTTTGAAGAGGACACTCACAGAAGGGAAATATACTTCAACTGTGCATCCAGAAGACAAAATGGAAAACAGAATGGGGACCCCAAACTCATCAATGTTCAGATAATGGTTTAGATATTATCTTTGGAAAAGGAAGTTCTAACATTACTATTTCCTAGTATTAGAATGGTGAATGAACTATAAAGAAGAATATAGTGCTCTCATTATAGGGATAAAGTTAGCACATCATTTAAATGTTTAAAACATGATCATAAAATGCGGTTATAAACAGGTCATCAATCAGGTTAATGGTTATTATGCTATCAAAAAGTAAGATCTAATCCCACTTCTCATCATTTTATGAGGACTATTAGTGGAGTTCTCTTTAAACCCCACAATAACTCATAACCCACTATCACAAATTACCCTATCGTATTCCCTGGAAAATGAAACCCCAACATTCGCTGATCTTGAACAAGATGAAACATTCACCAACATTACCTACCACCAGATGGTCTCCCCATTAGTTCGGTCCAACATGGAATAAATCAAAGAGATTATATTTTCCCCTGAACCATATGGTCCAACCATGATTTGGAAGACACCCATTGTGGATTACCATAAGAAGGAAGATATCACACTGGATTTTGATAGGAAAAGAATCTAAATAAGGGAAATTAACATTTTTCTATATGAAAGATAAAATCAGAAAAATATCCTCTATAAATGAAGCCTTAAAGGGTTCCTTCTTAGGTACATCGATAGATACAAGATGGTTTATTACATGATGTAAGTACACATTGGGGACTATTATACCCACAAATCTAGGTCTACGGTTTCTCATCAAATATGAAATATTTGATTCTACTAGAAAATTGTAACAAAAGACAATAATAAATCCACAATAAAGAGAAACTCCATTCAGGTTTAGGCCAACATCACGCACCAACCCCCAACATTACATCAAAGGGAAATGTACTCCTTGTAATTTTTATTTTGGGAAAAGGACATCATGGAACTATATCATCCTTCCACAGTCACATAATACAAATATTTTCTCTTGGAAACAATCTTCTTTTCAGTTGTGGTTAGAAGTCATACACATCATATAGTTCATCGAAAAGTATATTACCAGCTTCTTGAAATCTAGTATCATCACTTGATTTGGTGTCCCTCATAAAAAATAATAGACCATGACACCAATTTATATTTATATAAATAAATAATACACTATCATGTGTACCAAAAAAATTCCAACCCCTAATCTAGCTACCATGAGGGATCTTACAGGAAGATAGAGGCCTTTGGAAAGACCTTATCCAATGTACTCCAAAATATGGTAAAACACGATAACAATTCATTGATATATAAGATCTTCCTTATTTTATGGGATTACTAGACCATGCCAAAAATTTTCATATAGAAGACCCCACATTAATTATTATTTGTGAATGTGGATAACCTACCCATCAAATTTTAGTTTCCATCAATCTGGGATTCCATCTGTGACCACTAATCCTCATAAGAGACATCTTAGAAAAGACAGAATGATTTGGATCAACTTAATGAAAATAGATTTCATACCTTATACTATTTAATGGTTCCCCAGAATTAGATGGCACAATAATTAAAAAAAGGATCAAAACCAGTCATTCCTCAACGGAGATACGAGGCTATTATAAAGACAATGATGATAAATAGAAATAATCCTCTAAATTTGGAACCAAAATAGGAGGGACCCTATGTTGTACACATTTTCAACTCTAATGGAGATTATTTATTGATTTAAATAGATTGGAAGATCACTACACCTCCCACCATGTCATGGATCATAAATAAATATTTCATTTAATTGTATTATATACGTATTTAGTACATTATGATAAACTACTTGAAACCTTCATCTGAACAAATGACATTAAAATGCTCGGTACAATGTCTTTACCAGGTGACGATAATCAGAATGGAACCTTCATCATGACCTCCTAAAATTAAACTTCATGACACATAGTTATAAACACATGACATAAAACTATACATGGATCCTCATTTGAACTCAATAAATCACCACACATGATATATATCAATTTAAAATAATAATGAAATCCCCCAATTCATACATGAGGTCTGAATCAGTGCAGAAATTTTATTTCTCAAGAACTATATGTGGCTTGACTCATTTCATCACATGATATATAGTGATTCCATTTTATCATGCCATGGTCCCAACTATAAACAACATAAAATCCCTCCTCTATGTATGGGGAAGACCTACATTGATAATTCTCATCTAGAACAATGTGTGCCTTGATTCCTATTTAAATTGGATATGTAGTGATTCATAGACATTATATATCAGGCCTTTTTTAATATTTCTCTTCATCAAGGGATTATTTTCACATAATCCTTTGGACTCAGATACTCACCTTAAATCAGGGTTATGATTATTGCATATATATAAATTCAACATTTTAAAATTTTGAACAACTTTTTCCTGACCACAAGAAAATAAAATGGATGGTTTCCCAATAACTTGTACAAAATGATTCATGTTCTCATAAGATATGTAGTGATTCCTAGATTTAGAATCTACTTCCCATCTACCCCAAAAAGTGCAGTTCCCACTCACTCCATATAGGCCTAACATATTCATGTATTTTTTATATATAAAACAATGTATTTCCAGATTTCCATTTACAATGGATACATAGTGATTCTTAAAAATTCAATATTTGGGCCCAACCATAAATTAGTTCAACTGTATTGTTTCATGGACAAAGATTCCTTTGACAGTGTGGTCTGTTCCAAAATTAATCTTATATATTCATTCAAATCGGGTCAAAGTTACTACATGATGCACCTTTTATTTGAACAATTATTCTTCAACATTCCTCACAATATAATGTAAAACTGTTTCATTGATTTCATAGTCATATTATGATAAACTGCATAGCCCCAACCATCCTATCCATACTTTGATAAACTATGGAACAACTATTGTCCTTGATGTATAATCTCAAATAGCACAACAACATCATGATGCCCTCACTTGAGAGGAAAACACCCCTGCCATCATTCATCTACCATTCTATGTTTGGGAACTAAATATGGATTTATTAATATTACCACAAGAAATTTAGTGACGATTAAATCTCTAATAAAGGCCCCTAGTATGATAAAAAACAATTACCCCACCTGTGTGTACATCATGGATCATCACGTTTTGTTTTTTGAGAACTACATAGAACATGATTAATTTTTTTATGAGATACACTGTGATACCAAAATTTCTCTCCCTAACATCTAGCACAATGTAAAATTACAAAATCAATTATTTCATCACCAATATGTTTTTAAATAGCCCTTTTATACCTAATTATTCCCAGACCAAGAACAACTCAACTTAGATTACGAGTTTTAGTAAGGGATTCCACACAATACCAAGACGTATCAATCCATATGAGTTGGTCATAAGAAAATTTCCATTAAAGGATCACTTGTTATCCCATATTTACAATAAGGAATCTATATCCAGGCATCATGAATTTAAGCTTCATATTACCACAAGATAGTTGTGTGGCATGGCTCTTTTTTTAAAAATATGTGTAGTGATGCATAATTATCTTATTGTGGTCAAAATAAAGAGAAAAATAAAAATAAAACATACAATATAATCATCTTACATATGATAATTTATTCCAGATATCTCATATTCAGGTTCCTCATTTATATGTCCATCAAATTAAAAAATACCCCCTTATGTATGTGACAGATATATGTACGAAATATCCCACTCCTTCTAAATTCATGGTATTGATGTTCATTATATGTCTAGAAACATCTCTTACACTCATAAACTCTATGTCCTGGGAACTTTTGGTCAATCATTAACCAACCTGGCTATCCAATGCGAAGGGACAGTGTCTTCAACACACCTTTTTTGAGTATACACAATATTCCCTAGTTGGCTCCACATGATTTCTCCCAAAAAAATTACATTCATCGAAGGAAAATTCAACTTTATGAGGGGCCTCCTCTAGCCTTGTAGGCCCCAATGGGTTCCATTTCCCATACCATTTCACCAAATCCAAGAACCCATAGAGACAAGGTCTACACATTCATTCCCCGTCACATCTAGGGAATGTCTGGATATCCGGCCCCAATTAGCCTATATTTACTCATGGTTTCAATGATTTGTTATCCTAGGGATATGAACATCATATACAGTACCCCATGAAATCCTCACCGCAATAAATTAAAATTCACTTCCCATATCCTAATCGCATGACAGTAGAACTTAATGATATTATTAACTATGTGTAAATTGCTTCCTTTCATCCCGAGATATGTAGTGACACCAGAACCTCATATCTCAGGTCCAACCACAAGATAAAATTTCCCCTTCTTTCCCTATGTATGGATCATCGCTCGATGAGAAATATTAATCAAAACTATTTTCCCCAATATTTATATTCATGGAATATATATTAGTAAGAGATTACTATATGAACCTCACCCTATTAATGAGGTCATATCCGATGGAAAATTCCTCATTTTCCATAAAACGTATTTATTAGCATATGGGGGGTCATCTAAGAACTATGTATGGAATGACATCAGTTAGTATTGGATATGTAGTGAAACCGAATAATTTAGTAATGGTAAGAGCCACAAATTTTCTTATCCTTTAAATCGGGTGATCCATGTCCTTACTACAAGACGTTAAACTATATACCTAGAGGAATTTATGCAAGACATTAATATTCATGGGTTTCCATGAACTACATATGGAATGTTTCCTTCCCATTCAATACATGTAGTGACACCCAGATCTATAATATTGGATCTAGTAAAAACAATAAAAAATGAATGAAAACCAAAGACAAATTAATCACAAGGAGAGTCTTTTCAGACCTGTATATTAACCTATTTTGTTTACATCCAACATCACTCAATAGATTCCTAAACTGCCTAGATTAAAAATCAAAACCTTTTCCCCATTTATACCGAATGTTGATAGAACATTCCTAGTTAGACTACCATGAAATGGGAGAATCACTTAACCCTTGTTCAGAGAAAAGTTATCTTAACTTCTCAATATCAAACATCCTATCTATAAGACGATAAATAGCCCCACCCATGTCATTCATGTTCTGTGTTAAATAGAAACATGATTTTAACCTCCATTACAATATCCATTTTTTGTGGGAATGGTTTCCCATTAATGATCAATGTTAATATAGATTCCCTAATACTTTTCAGAAATCACTCCCTTGGCAAGACACACTTCACGGTCTTAAAAATACAAAAATTCTAAAAAAAATAACCTAGCCATCAGAATTAAAGGTCACATACTGAGTAATTTTTTTGTCTTGAATAATATTCCCTAGATGACTATAAATAATTAACCCACCAATAAATCCTTCCAGATAGAGGCTAATTCATCCTTAGTATAGGCTTTTAATACCTCTGTATTCCCAAAAAATAACTTGTTTCAAACCATTCAAACATTTACTCCTCATTTACTTTTCACATATATTTTTTTTATTCATAAATCATTAAACCACGGCTATGAAGAATAACTCATTCATGTATGAATAAAAATAGTACAGTCTCGACAGATAATCTCAATTGGGGCCCATGCTGCATAATTCATTGTCAATAATGATTGGACTAAAACACCCATGACATAGTCTAGTTTTAAATACATTAATCATCTTATGAAAATAGACACAAAATATTCCCAGGTGAAAACCCATAAATGGGTCCTTGGATAAAAATTGTGTCTCAACTCACTAGTTGTATACATCATATGTTTTAGTTAAAATATCAAGCCATTAAAAATTAAAGAGGAATAAATATTGTATGGAATAAATCCCATGATAAATGGAATAAGAAAAAGTCATGTTATTCCCTTTAGGCCCACACTATAGTAGAATTATGAAGACAATATGTTGATAACCAAGAGATACACTGATTGTACTGTTTTCCATGTAACCCAAGAAAATGTCAAAAAATGCTTATTGATTCCTTTGGATGAAGCAAAAAATATGTAGCATTCTATGATCATAAAATTTAATCTATATCACATAAAAATCATAATAAAGCCATTTTCATATTGATCAGAACCCTTTTTGATGGGTGCATTTTTTGGAACATAATAGTTCCTCAAATAAGAAGTGTTCTATTCCATAAAAATCAACGAATTGTGGGAAAAATCACCCAAAATAAGGTTGATGAAAAAATTTCAATGGGATGAAACTAAATAGAATGAATTTTTTCATGGACCACTACTCTGTGTTGAATTCTAATAGGTTGCAAAGAACCTAATATCCAAAGTGGATTGTGATATTTAGGTGGTGATTTATTCCACAACCAATGACCATCCCCCATGAGATAAGTTGTTCATGGGACATGTTAGTTCCAGCAGTTCCTGAAAAAAGAACTATATATGTTTTATGGGGTCGAGGTGGTGACTTCTATCCCAATAAAATATATCCATGAAAATTATTTATTTCATGGGAAAAGGCTAACCACCGCCCCTGTAAACCAAACCATGTGTGTTTTGATGGGTTCATACAATGAAATCCTACATCCATGAACAAATATCCCAATGAAAATAATAGTTCACATGAAGTGGTTGTCCATTAACACAAAATAATAGATGTTGTTTGTAGGATTGAGGTGGTGATTTATACTACTATGAATTATTTCCCTATAAACTATGTCACTCATGTACTACAAATCCTTCAATGGGTTCAAGTGAAATATGCTCTACAACCCACAGTGGAAGACCAATGATACTAGAATCTGGTCCATCTATTCATATATGAGTAAACCCAAGGGAAACCTTAAAAGAAGGTGATAACCATATGTATGAACTAATGAGAGACGAGTTAAGTAAAAATGAAAAATTGATTCGTACAATAATTCATTACAGGTAAAACCTACAACATTCCATTAAGGAGGAAATAATATATAATATGGTGGCCCATGAAATCATTGTCACCAAGAGAAAACAATCATGTTAGTAATATAATATGGGATCCATTGAATATTAACTTCCATAATAGAAAAAATCTATTAAGGAAGAACCCTTCCACACCTAGAAAAATGCTCCACTAGAAGAACATGATACCATATAGAAAAACACTATATGGGAGGAACCAGACCTCATATATAAATACTATATGGTGGTGGAGCCCGATCCCACAAAGAAGCACGTTATTCATAGAAAACCATGTTCTGGTTAGCTAATATGCTTCTAAGTTTATCCCCTTAACCACATAACAACTTTCTCTAGAAAGGGAACCCCATCACATGTAATATGATAGTACACAGAATAAGGCATCCAAGGGTGTTCTACTCTATAGCTCCCACCATTCCCTAATACCATATACCTAGTCCCCATCTTTGCCCTGCTACGAAGAACTCTAACATCATCAGTCTAAGGAATATTCCAAATCCACCTAACATTCATGTTAGAATAATCAGTCACATAATCACGTCTTTTTGAGTTTAAATACGCATTATATGTTGTGTTTCATAGGTAACCTTCACAGAAAAGAGGATCCTCATAATTACCATGTGTTTACATTCCCATGGTAACATGTAATATCTTCTTTGGGAGCTCATGTGATCCTCATAGTTCTAGGTATTGAAGAGAACCACTTACATATCCTTTTGATGAGGTTTAGTACTGAACACTTTACTTCCACCCAAATTTTTTTTGGGAACATTCATGAGGTAAGCCCCTAGACTTTCATGTAGGAGTTGGATATTTTCTTCTATTTTCCTTAGCACATGATGTAGCTGGATGGATCACCTAATTTTACTATCCTAATTTGGAATTTAAAGTAAAGGAGTCGAAAACTCAAATCCATCTCCCTCCCCCTTGGTATTTTTCATCCCATCCATTTGAAGATGGGGTCAGATCATGTAAAATTATGATCTAATTCTTCCTCTTGTTTTACACAACGAGCATTGATCTTGTGGACTTACATTTTAGTGATGATAATGAATTAGACACAATCCCAAATCTCAAATGGGCCATTTCATTAGCTTCTACCCCATCTCTATTCAAATGGGAATCTCCCATGCATTATACACACATCAAATCCATTTAAGACATGTCCTTTTAAATTTGGCCATATCTATAGATGTAATCCCCAAATTCAATACAGAAAATCCTCTTATTCGAAATAATCACCAGACATCCCCCCTTTATGGGTATTCTTCCATTTATATTCCTCAGTCATACCAAACTACAAGATCTTTGATTCCCACCTAATTGGGATATGTAGGAATCAACCCTATGTTCCAAACCCATCACCAGAATCTCCCCTTATTGGTCTATATCCCTTTACGGTTATTACCCCACATAGGAGACAACATATCTTTCAGGTCCCTTGGGACACCTAGATTTTTTTGGCACCAACCATTAAATACAAACCCTTTGATTAGCAATCCATGTCGAATGAAATAAAAGTGCATAGTTGGGTCCATTTACAGATCCTTAAAACATTATGTGACCTATTAAGAAGAACTGAACTATGTGGGTTCTAAATACAGTCATGCTTTTACGTAGAAATCAAATATTATGGGTTCATTCCTGAAATCATTACATCTTCTTTCCCCTCATCGATGATTGAAAACTCCAAAGAACCCCACAACATGGCATAAAACCAGTGTCGTCTTAATACATGAAAAAGTAATCCCTGCTCTCTAAATGAAAGGTTATCATTGATGTAGAACCTCATATATAAACAAGTTCATAAATTGATAGAGAACATCAAATACATATAGAAGATTTAGAATCGAAGCATTATAATGACTTATTGTTACATCAGTGAAATCCATAATTTTTTACCTTGGTAATGAACCATAGATTTATGAACATATATTAAATCTATATGGAAGACCCACAATAGGAAATAATTCCCAAAACAATTACTGATGATCCTGATTTCCCAACCCCTTGACATATGATAGTTCATAACAGTCATTGGCCAAGATACCCAACAAATGCCTACCTTTGGAAATAATGATTGTGAATCATGGATATGAGAGCCATTGGGATTTTTCAGATCCATGAATAAAACTTGTTTGAGACAGTTTGAAGACATTGTACCCAATATCAGAGATTGCACACCATTAGACCCCATGAAATCAATCAGTCTGGATGATTGTATAAACACATCTTCGGAGGGAATGAAAAATTAATAGATTAAATTGAACTTGATTTTATAGGAGATGATGACTATTTAATAATATTCTAAGGATGTTATTGATTTACCATGTTGTGTTTTCCAATTATGAAAATATCCCACAGTCAACTCAGTATACATTTTGGAAAAAAACATTTATTATAAAAAGATTTAATGGTTTCTATTGGATATTATACAATAATAATATTTTGAGATTAGCTCACTACTTTAACATTTATTTTAAAATTAATGAGTTATTAGATTCCTCATAGTAGTCCCAACAAAAAACTGATCATCAAAAATGGAATAAGTTGGGGAGTAATGGTATATCCCTCCATCAATACTTTATTAAGAACTAGGATATATTGTAATTTGTCATAGATTCATATTTTTTCCCAATTTAAGGATTTAGATTAATGAATATCATCAATAAAATTCCAATAATTGTGTAAATCCTATCACTATTACATAACGTCAATATTATAATGGTATAACCTAAAAAACATTCATATAAACATATGTGAGAGAAGATTGCATCAGAACTCCATCATAGAGTCAAAAATATAATTTAAATTCTACAATAAAATTTCATAATAACTCACTTAATAAAATAATTATAATGAAAATTGGGGAGTTAGTGTCAACATATATATCCCAACGAACAGTCAAAGAGTTCATCCAATTTCAAAATTGGAATACGATTCCTAATAAAAATAAGAGATATAAATTTTTATATAACAGTTGCTCTAGTATCTAAGAGAAAACATATTTAGTTGACTCAATTTCCTATGAGGGAGAAAAGGAACATTATATATAGTATCTCTATTTCCAATGGGATTTTGTTTAATAAACAAAGAAAATTTTAATCTATCCAATAAATTTGTTATAAAATATAACCAGATAACTTACCCAAACATTCCATGATCATCAAGAATTTAATTCACTTATATAACAAAAGATATTAATTCAATAAAAATTCCATGGAATAATCATGATGGCTTCGATCCATGGGTGTAACTAAGAAAACATAATTTTGATCCATCGTTTTCCTTTATTAATTCATTAGCTCATGTGTTAATAAATAATTTGATTCAGTGTTACATTATTTCATACATATATGATATAGAATGATTTTATGTGATATTTAATCTAGATGGATATTTTTATCTATAATGGGTTAATATAAATCAACAACAACCTATATTTTTAGACACATCAATGCCAACATTAATTGAAATTAGATACCCAAAATAGTATCATATGAATTATATATATATATATATATATCTGTTTCCCTATTCTAGGAATAATAGATTATTGTGTAGCAATGAGAGCAATGTTTTCATGAGGACATTATAAGGCATATTATTTTTTAGTGTAATGATTACATAGGAGGATATATTTCTATGAGGGAATATACTCATAAAAATTATTCTATTAGATTTGATTAATTTTGTGGAAAATAACCATTCCTAATCTATGTAATGAATAAGAGTGAATAAATTAAATAATTATAGATTTAATCACCATATAAAGTTATTTATCAAATTACATTTTCATAATATTCCAAAAAGAGTAATAACTATTTATATAGATAATCATCTAGATGAGTTTCCACCATTTCTCATTCCCTTACCTTTTTTCATATGATTATAATACATTGTTATAGTGTAATAATTTTTGGAAGATTTTTTTGCGATTCAATTCCAAATAATATCTAAAATCATAATTAAATGTATGGAAATATGGAATATCAAATTCTATGAGTTTTATACACAAAATTGCACTATTTCGTACTCTAACTACTAATATTTCCAAATTTTATTCAATGATACTCCTTATGAAACATGAAAAATACACCTTTTAAGATGAAAATATTTAATAGAACCAAAAAAGATAAAATAGAATAAATTAATTATATTATTTATTAACAGATAAATCATAAGGATATTTTATTATGAAATTAGCGAAATCTGTGTTCGTATTATCCAATATCAAAATTCTACAAATGTAGGGATCAATGTTTTCTTAAATCAATTTCATTACCATAAAATATTAAGGTATAACATTCAATGATTATTTATCTCCATGAACATTATTTTGTTAATGATATATAGATGGAGAGTAAAATTATCAAATTGGATAGGAAAGATGACATAAACATCTTCCTCTCTATATGATGACAAAGGAATAAGTAAATCCATATTGAAAAAAAATTGGAATAAGATTGATTTGTTTACAAACATGAATTCTAATAAAATTAATATTTTCATGTAATGACTAAATTATATAGTTTCATCCCAAATTCAATATATAACTCTTGAAACAGCATTATCTTTTTTAACCATATAAATTTTTACACATTAACTACTAAAGATATAATCCACTATAATTGGTTACACCTTGGGTACCCCTGATATTACATAAAAAATAGAGTTTCTTTTCCCCATCTCTATAATGATATCTAATAGCAATGAAAATAAAATATCCATCTAATGAATAAATTTAATCTGGTTATTTGATGATCTTCAAAATGATCTATACCTATAATGTTTATGATTAAATATTTAAACAAGGGGTACATATGATAATTTTTAGGGAGGATATAAAAGTCATGTATGGTCACATTATTATGAATTTTTTAATATTTGTCTCTTTTACTATAACTCTCACATTCAACAAAATCACAATGATTGGAACTTCAAAGAGATAAAAAACAATGTGTGGCTTCTTTTGAATCATCTGTGGCCTTTTATAAATAAAACAACATTGATTAGTTTAATGATAATATTTTATTTATTTTACCATAGTATGGGTGTATTTTATCTAAAAAATAATAAATTATAAAAAGAAATAATAATTTTTTTAAATTATGTGCTCCTTAACATAATAAAATATGGAACTTAATCCTCAAGAAATTTAATTACCACAAAGGAGATATCATTGTACTCACACTTCAAAATATGATATTAAATAGAATATACATATCTTACCATATAGGATATAACAAATTGATGAAATTTTTTAATTTAATGAACTTTGTGTTACACTTATTGAATCTATTTTAGTACTATAAGATTCTTTGACTATTATCACATATTTTGAGATATATATGGAAAATCATGTTCTACCAAATCCCATATAATATTATCCTTTATATTGTATAATCTAGATTCTTTCAATTTGGGGAATATCATTCCTCTGCATATATTTGTATACCATAATTCTGAGGTTATTTTATAATCTTATATAGAATAATTATAATTTTGGAATTATATCCTCACTGCTAAGGAAATTAGGATGTAGATTTACACCTTGAAACATAATAATAAAGTTGTATAACATGACTAGAAAATGTATTCATTAAATGATCATATATAGAGACTATTTTAGATAATATATATCAAACTATGTGTTTATGGTAGTCCTCCAAAACTCAAATTTATACTTTTTATCTATAGGTCATAGAATCGTATTCATGTAGTAGTTACCACATTATACAAGAATGGAAAGAGATATTTTTCCATTGAGAAACATTTTATACTCTATGGTAACATATACAATAGAGAAATTTATTATTCTCTATATGTTAATTTAGCATAATAATTTTTGAATTTAATGACATTATTGAAAAATCCCACAAAAAAATTATTTCCCATAATGGTTTTGAATATTCCCCATTCAATTCATTAAGTAGATAATTTGTTTAATTTTTCTCCCTACAAGCCATATTTATTTCATGAATAATTATCCATATATTCATAATGTTATATCATCCACTAACATGGACTAGAGAATTTTCATACTCTTTAAGGATAACAAGGGTGGAGAATCGATTTTAATGATTTATTTAGTATTTCAATTGATATCCATGATGTTGTTGCATATAAAACTGGTATTTGAGAACTCTACAAGAAAACATGGTTGTATAACATCGTTATGTCATATGTATGACTATTTTAGCAACATGGAATGAACCATTTGGGATCAAGTAAGGGATTCAAATACATTTACTTCTAACATAACCTATAATTTGGGTCATATGAGCCCATATTATCATTTCCTGAGCCTTTATTGTCATTATATGAGCCAATATTGGAAGAATTATTTATATCCAACATTGATAAATACAAGTGGGTTCGTCATGTCCTCCATGAAAACTGATATAAAACATCGATTAGTGAATCCAGGAATCCAAAATAACATGAGAAACAGGTTTCATTCCATAAATGTTTACATATAACTAAATATAAATGTTCCATTTTGATCCATATATATTTATTCAATTTATGTGTAAATTTTAAGAGAATTATGTTTACCAAAAACTATTGTGGATAGAGAATATGAATCAAACAACACAATTTGATGAAATGTTTGTGAAATATATATTTAAAAACATCAACATGGATGTCCACTAAACTATCTATCTTCCTTTTTATTACTTTTTATAAAAAGTAATTGGAAAATGATGTATTTTTTTTATTTCAGGTACATCAATATCCACTTTTGACTTGATAATATCACTATAAAAATTAATTAATTAATGGATAATGATATAATGAATTTTAAGATATCTAATTATTGTATGTGTATTTTTATAGTAATAAAATTTAAATTGATACCAAAGATTAAGAATAAAATACCCTTAATGAAATAAAAGAAATATATTATTATCATGTGATTCCACTATTTTGAAATAATTCTAGAGTAAGATGCCATCATTTCACACAACACTATTTCATGTCCTCCCACAGTGATAATGTAAAATACAAAATGAAATATTTTCTAGTAAAATCCATCAAGATTCATAAAAAATTTATTTACCTTAGTGTATTGCATGTTATGCTATTATAATAAATCTTGATTATAAACCCATTAAAATGAATCTTTGGTGTCACATCTTGGAGATTTATATGTTTATTAGGATTCCATTACTATGTTTCAATTCAGTACAAGAATACAAGGAATTACTAAGCATTCTCCCTCCACAAAAACATTACGGTTATGAGGAATCTATGGATGTCTCACTCAATTTTTATATCCAATCACTAATCATACTGGTAAATAAATACTCATCATTAAATTATTTATTAAGTGATGAATAAATAATTATAATGATGATTGGTAGATGGTTTTCAATAACCTCAAATTTTTTATTCTAAATCCTCTTTTTTTGTTTCCTCATATATAAGGGAAAATATAATATATATATATATGGAAAAAATTGATCAGCCTCATAGAAACCTCCAAACACTATAGAATGATCATGGAATGTATAATATTTCATTTTTCCTTAATTTAGTTATATTGGGTGTCAGAACATAGTCCAATAATATTTAAATAATTATATCATGTTCATAGATATGGTGCAAAGGATTTTACATTTTTTGTAACATCATGATTTATAATTATTGTACTATAAGGAACTATTCATACACATATTTTACATATGATATTGATTCCATGATTATCAAAGTGGAATGTAAATTTTTAAAACATATACATTAAAGTTTTTTGACAGGATGATTAAATGAAATGTTCTTTTATATTTCTTAGTAGTACCCCTACCATTATGGAATCTCTATTAGACACGTAACTCACTCATAATGAAATATTTACTACCCAATAGTCTTCTAATGGTGGAGAAACACTTCCTGATATAAAATATTTATTTTTTATAAGGATATGTTTACAATACTTGAATATTAAATACATACATTTGATAGAGGTATTTAGTTATAATCTATATTCAATTTTATATTAATTATACCCCCTTTAGAATGGGTGAACTAATAATTAGGTAAAATGATTAAATATTGATTTACTAATAATGTGTTAACTATGTCCAAAATTTTCTTACCATGTAAAAATGGGTATTATACCATCATGAAATAGGAATTGGTAGCCTTACCAGATTATATAATGGATTTTATATCAAAGTTCATTAATAACATTGGTTATTGTACATATCTAGCATTATAAATTATTGATAAGATTTGTTGGAAAATTAAAAAAATATATATAAAAAAGTAATATGAAAAAAATTCATACTACACAACATTTGGAAATTTTTGGTAAAAAATGACATAAAATATATAAGTGGGGTTAATGTTACCTATTTATAATATGATACTTAAAAATTATCAACAAGAATAACAATTAGTTAGAGTTATTCTTTGGTTGGGTGTTTTAAATGTGGATTTATTTCATATGATTTATACATGAAAAATAAAATTCGAAAACATTTAGAAAATTTAGTTATTTATAGTATTCCAAATTCCCGAAACGTAATTTATAATTCTTTTTTCTCATGGTGACTGATTCAAGGGAATTGAATGTGGATAAAACCGAAACATTATTCGTGATAAAATATGATAGTCTGTGTTTTCTTCATCATTGGAGGAGTAATATCATCAATATATTTGGCTAAATTAGTAGTTTATAATATTAATAATGAATGACTTAATTGAAATAATATAAAAAATAAACACACTTTTGATTATATTTTTAACATTTTATATCAATTAATATAGATAATTAACACAATTAATTAGTCCAATCCATTATCTTAGAAATGGATTATTATCCTGACTCTATACCCTCTAGACACAATATGGTATTTCACTTTCATCATTAATACTTAAGACTTATTATTTTAATGAGATGATGTGTTATCTCATAAAGAGGATGAGATAAAGCCACTGTTCAGTTTTTTAAAAGCCGACACCATTACTGGATTTATAGTTCACTATAAAACCCTAATTAATAATGGAATTTATTTTTTGAACAGTAGTTAAGTAAGATATATTTATTGTGTTGTATCTAGTTTGACACCTTATATCTTTTTTATATACATGAGAATTAATTATAATACACATTACAAAAATAATTCAACTGGCCTGTAATATATAAAATGTAGGGAAAATAATTATTTTCCTGAAAACTATTTCATGATTTATAGGATTTTGGATCAATGACTTGGATATCAATGTTATAATCCCCATATTTCATATTATATTTAATAGAAGTATTTTCCCCAAATAATTTCAATTGGATTTACATTATAGTGAAACTAGAAACAATTTGTTATGTGAGAAATTTTATTAAATATTACATGATCTCAAGAAATGACATGATCCAAAAAGTAAAAAATATTTTCTAACCTTGTTGTATATCAATATTTGGGTTTTTAATCATATGAAAAGATGGAATTTTTAGGGAATTAAATTCATGGGGAAAACATATAATCATTGAGAACAAATATTATAATTTTTATTAAATCCATGAATCTATAACAAAAATTGATGTCTCCATATACTATCCATAAAATTCTGTCTGATGAAATATAATCCATAACCACAATGTATGTAGTGCATATCATGTGTCCCATAAATAAATGTTTTATCATGAAATAAATTATACAAATCAATTTTAGGTTTCCAATTACACTCAATTTGATAATGAGATTTAAATAACATGCTCCTTTATAAAAATATATTATCCCATAGCTCCAAATATGATATATATGACCATAAACTATAAGGAAAAACTATTCTATTTAAATGATATTACACTGCATAAAAAATTGTCCTCCCTGAATAAAAATTAACTTGTTTTGTGGGGAATGTTCTATGAGACCTCATTTATTTAAATAATATTCAATTTTTTAATGTGATACTATTTTATAGAATCCCCCATGCATAAAAGGATTCCTTCAATAACCCTACACACTAATAATAATGCTCTTTTTTATCAGTTAAATACATGGTTCATATTAATGTTCCCATATGATACTTAATGATGCCTTATATTAATATACATAGACTAATAGTAAATTAAAACCAATTTAATTTACTATTTAATTCCCATATATAGTCCATCGTTAATTAATATTATATCCCCTCTAGCTTCCTCTAGTTATGATTATATAATTTCACTATACCATAAGGTTGAGAACCCCAGTAATATTTATCTACATTAATTATTATATATCTTCTCAATATACAAATCCATTTCATAAAATAATTGATGATCTTAATCATGATGTTTTAATTTTACTCTTCAATGAACAATAACTGGATTTAATTTAACAACCATATATGTTTTCAATAGATAACAATATTCGATAGGTTATACAACATACCATACTGAGCCTAAATGACCACTAAAATATAAATATTCTAAAATTAATATTATAACATATATGTTAAAATATGAGGTTGGTATAGGACTGTGTAATTTATGAAATATAAATGAATATCCTATAAAGTTTAAATGTCTTGATAAATTCTTAGTAAATGATCACTAAATTTTATGTAAAGTTATTTTATTATTCCCAAAATCATTATCTTCATAAATTGATTTTTTTTTGTTTTTAAAACAAAATATTATTATTAGTTTCTAGAAAATATATAAATTTTATTTCATGAAAATTATATAAAATTTTAAGTAATAAAATCATAATTATCTAATGGTTATGTTTTTTTATTTTTATGAAAGGTATGATTTTTTGATGAGTTCTGAATAATACTAATTTTTATAGAAATATATATTTTAATTTAAAATTATTTCCACTGCCCATTTATACTTTTGATTAAATAATAAATTTTATTTTATTTTTTTATAAAAAAATATATATTTATGGGGGTTTGAAGAAATTTTATTTGGGGATATAGTATAAAATAATTTTATACTTATAAATCATTTTTCTTCAAAATTCATTCTTCATCACCTGAGATGCATCTAATTTTAAATTTAATTTTTTAATTGAAATAAATTAAATATCTAATAATGGATTCCATAGTTTGAAATATGAGGCCAATATATGGTAAATATTCCATTTTTAATTTTATTCAATATGAATAGAAGATATTGTAAATAATTATTACCATAATAAGGGAAAATAATGTATTTAAGGTTAAAAATAATATAATTGCAACTGAATTTATTTCCTAAAACATACCACTATCCTTGTATATGATTATATGCATCCATTTACATAAAAGTATCAAATATACTTCAAATTGGTTTCGTATATAATTTGTTTACCTACATAATATTTAAGAAAAAGATAAAGACAAAATGGCACATTCATTCTTTTAATAACTATAATATTTTACGATACAAAAAAATTATTTTCTTTTTAGTTTTAAATAGTAATGTTAATTTCAAATTAATGTTTTTATCATGGTAAATTATATATAATTTTTTTTATGGAATAAATACCTTAAAATATTATGCAATGGTGACACATTATGTTTTTCATAAATTTTTTAATAAAATAAATTATTTTTGAAATATTAAAATTATTATAAATTGAATGGAATATGGTGTTGAATTTTTTTTAGATTAATATTCCATTTTATTTATGTTCTAAAATATTTTATTTTAATTCATTTTTTTATGTTGTTCTCAATGTCATATTAAATTATTAGTTCCCTAAATGGAATTAATGGAATTTTATATTAAATAATATTTTATTAAATGGTTTAATGTTCCAAAAATTACTATATTTGCGCAATTTATTTGGATATGGATTGAAGTATCAACCATTTTCTAATTAGATTCAAATTTTTATTTTATAGTAACCATCACAACATGTAAGAGTACAATCATTTTTATCACATAAATTGTCAATAAGTGTTCACAAATGTTAAAATTAGTAGATAATGGTGTACACCTAACCTTATATATTTTTTTAAAAAAATTGTTTTATGATATTCATTTGAACTATTTTCGTCATATATATTAATTGTATGAGTTTGGTATCTGTCTTCCATGATATGTAATTTATATTAATACTTTATGAATTATGAAAAGTACTCACATCCTTATGTATAAAATGGAACCTCATCAACTCTTTTATTTAATATTAAAATGCCATTTTTTCATGGAAAATAATTTACCTAATATTTTTATTTCATTAATTTGAATTCATATAGGATTTTATTATTCTAAAACTCCATAGGATGGATTTCGGTATAAAACTACATAGGTTGTTTGAAGAAGAAGTATTATTATTAACTGAGCATTATTGTTTTATGTCATCATCCACATCCATCAAATAATTTTCTATAATTATAACATAAAAAATTTAGTAAATGAAGTATAATAATATACCATTATGATAATGATTAATATAATATTCATATCCTCTTCAATTATATAGAAAACAAAACCTTTATCTGGGGGCACAGTGGACTACCGCCTTGCGAACGAATGTAATTTATATTCTATCATCACCTATTATGAATATATATAATAACTTATTTGATTTATATTATGATATTAATGAAATATTTATTATTATTTAATAATAATATATCATATATTTCTATTCCATGCCATTCAGTGAATAATGATAAAATCATTGACACATCCATATTGACTACCTCCTCCAATAAGCAATGTAATTTATTTTTCATTAATAAATTACATTGATGGTATATAAAAAATTATTTGGAGAAATAAAATTATATTTATGATATAATTATAATTATGGGATGTTTGACAGACTGTTACATTTTTTCCATCATGATCCTTGAAAATTTTGAAACGTTACTAATGCATACGTATGACCAACCATCTCTACGATTGGAGCATAGATAATTTTTCATAACCATATTTCATTAATGGTTTTAAAATTATAATTGATATATAAATATGACAATTATTTCAATATTATTATCATGTAGTAGATTAAATAATGACCTTGTTGAGTATATTAAACCAATCAAATTCAATTTTAACTTTTGATTTGAATATTAATAAAACAGATGATGTGATCATAAATGACTAATTATTTTAAAATTACATCACAATTAAAACATTAGATGGATAATAAATTTGAACAAGGTACATAATAAATTACATATTATTCATAATTGTATTATTTACGAATATTATAATGGTATGTAATGAATCGGAATTCTATTTAGGGACTTGATTTTTAAAATATAATTTCAATGTTTCCCTTCCAAATCAATTTGTTCCTAGTCCATTTTCTTCTATATTTATCATGAAAATTGTATTTTTTCTTATAAGAATTTTAAATTATATTTTTTATCATTTTATAATTTATTTTCAAGGTTTTTAAAGGAATCACTTTATGAATTTATATAAGGGACACTCTATATTAAAAACTCATTTAAAATGTTTTAATAATTTTTCATCAATTATTATTTTTAAATTTCATTTAACTAATTTGTTTATATATTTTTTATATAAAAATAAAGATTTAGAGGAGAAATTAAATTTTTATTATGAAATTTTTTGAAATATTTTCCAAGAATATATTTTTATATATTCTATAAATAATGTGGTTACATTATTTAAAAATAACAAAAAAGTATTTTTTTTAATGTATAAGGAATCAGTGGATTTCACCATTTCCATAACCATTTTTTGTTTTTTATTTATTTATAGGATTTATTGTTTTATTAAATGAAAAATACTATTTCAATTATTTATAATTATTCTCAAAAAGGTTTCCAAATATAAATGATATTTTTATATGAATAAATATTTTTCTTCTAGGTGTTAGATATCTCTGTGAACCTCCATTTTTATTGGGATATGACATTTCTCTCCCGATATCATTTTTTCTCCATTAATTTTTATGTAATGCTTCTATGTTATGTATATATATATATAATAAAAAAACTATATTATTTTCCCTTATATTTATGGGGTGATACATTCCTTATTTTCATATCTCAGTACATTCATTATGAAATTATTTTTAATTATGATAAGATGTATGATTATGAACCCCATTTTATTCCATGGGAAATTCTCATGATTAATCCATATTATTGATTTTTTTTCACACATAATCATTAAACATTTATCATGGATCACCCAGATCATTCCCTAATGTATTGCATAAATATTTTTCTCATGAGAATTTCTTATGTGATTATATAGTAAACGTAATATACTTTGCGATTCTGTCCACCATGAGTTATTTTCTTAGTAGTTATCCTCAACTTATTATTAATGAATGATTTCAATTTCATCTACATTACCAATGTTTCAATTATATTATAATACCATGTTAATTATGTTATATTTCAATGTGATTACACATGACCTTATGATTAATGAATATTTTGTGGTACTTTATAATGGTGATGTTTATAATTTATCAAAAAATTTATTTATAATTATTTCACGATTGAAAGGAAAAATCTTTTAGAATTATATGTCTTTAAGTATTTTTTATCAATTGTTTTATGAAATTTATTTTGTGGGAAATTGGATTTCTTGGGTAATAAAATGATTATTTTTATCCCAAATATAAAATTTTTAAATGAAATATATTTTATAAATATATGAAAACTAATATATTTCATTCTTTATTTTTATATTTCCATTAATATGTGTCTTTTTCCATCAAACACTTTTAATTTCATTCAATTAGTTTTCATATTTACAATGTAAATGAATGAGTTCAATAATAAAATTTTGATTATATGATATAAAAATGAATGTTTTTATATCGTAAAACTTTTTTCTATTTAAAAAAATGGATACTAAATTGAAGTGTTCATGTTGTGATGTAAAATGTATTAATGTAAGTATGATGTGAAAATTATTTTAAACATTAAATGGTAATTATAATCGAATTAAAAAATTTATTTCTCGAAATAATACGATTAAATATATAATGAAAATGGTTTGGTAATTATAGAAGGTATTAGAGGAGAGGTTTAGAAATTTTTTGAGATTATTCTGTTTTCACGTAAATCAAACATATTTGTTATGAACTACATAAAGGTTTAATGAGTTAATTATTTTTCAAATGTTTAAAGTATTATAAACCCCTTTTAAGTGGTCAATTGATGTAATAATAGTGTTCTTAATTTCATTTTGCGAGGCATTTTATTGGGTTGAAGTTTTTATAAGCCTTAGGTTCCAAATTAAGTATTATTCGAGGATGGATGTCCTTTTCATAATATTAATGGTACTTATAACCAATAATGTTTATATTATCATTGATTAATTTTAATATTTATATTTATATTAATTACTATTTTAGGACAATATAATAACAGTATTAATATAGTTTTATAAAAAAAGAAAAAATGTGACATTTGATATGCCTATGAGGATTGAATCCACAACCGAAGGGTGAATAGAGTCTAAAAAACCGTGTTACTTAATGATTTTTTATTATATATTGCATTTTTTAAAAACTAATATGAAATATAAAAATTCAGTTCATTTTGGGATCAAATATTTTTTTTCCTAATGATAAACATGGGATTGAAAATTTATTTTATGATTAGATGATTTTTTTTTGATTAATTTTATTTCAGAGGAAGATTAATATTTTCAAAGCATTATAATATTAAGGTAAATAGAACATTATGGGACTTTATTTGAGGAATAATGGTCCAGTTGTCTTATGGGATCCTATATGCTTTTAATTTATTTTATGGTTATTAATTTTATTTATGGAAATTATTATCATGTCAAAGAAATTATATTAATAGGGAATATATATTTTTTAGTATAATACATTAATTATAATTAATTTTATTTTGAGATAAATGTTAAATTTTTCTGGGAAGAATATGTGATGGAATCATAATAATATTGGTGTTTGAATACTATTATGGAATAACTTGTGATATGTTAATGTTATTTATTTATCAAAAGATCTATGTTCAACATCATGTGTTATTGTTTGTGAATTTGTTTTAATGTTTTATTTTTTCATATGATGGATTAATAATTTTGAGAATTCTATTTTGATATCCATTATTGTTATGGTTACTATCAAAAGATAGGAGAAATATATTATTGTCCTTTTGGAATATGTAATCCATTAGAAATTTATTTTTGGGCTTCATTAATGAAAAATTAATCATCAATAGACATTATTTGGAGAAAAATGAGATTATGGAGGAAATTTATTAAATAAAGAAATTTTATTTATCAAGTATATTTCCAAATTCACATCATCTATATAGTAAAATATTTCCTTCACACTCGGAAAAATGATTTTGAAAGAAAAATATTATCTTTTTACAAACTTTTTTTATGAATTTATGGTCTCTTTCACACCTTATTATTTTATGTTGTTGTAGTGATTATATTTGTCTCCAACATTCACTTTATCATAATCAATGGTATTTGTTACTCTCAATAATTATTTGGACATACATTTTTTCTCAATGTCTATATAAGCACTTCCCACTAATGTTATTATATTTGTAAACCTGGTTCTATGATGACTTTCATGCCTCATATTCTTAATTTTTAGGAGGGCGTTTTATTAACAATTTTTATTATATAAGATTTCTACAATGATATTTGTAGATGTAAAACCCTTGTTTCCCGAGCTCAATTTCTAATTGGGAGAATTTAATTTATTTAACGGGGTAATAATTTAACACCCCTTCATGTAACAAATTTAAAATAATACAATCATCAATAAATTATAATACACACAACATCATTTTTAAATAAAATAAGATATATTATTATAAGGATATTACATTTATTACCGAGCTGTTAAATTTTTGTGTTATCAATAAGAATAACTACAATATGATATATACATAATGGTCCTACTCAATATAAATTCATCAATTTTTTAAAATAACCACTCCATTTTTATTAGTCATTTGGTTCATAATAGATTTTTTTTTATAAAAAATGATTTTATTTCTTTTCATGAGAAATATTTTTTGTTATTTTCAAAATCTTGTAAAAATATTTTATTATAAAAATGGGATAAAATTAAAACAACATATAAAAATTAAATTATATTAGAATTTTGATATTTTCTATAAATATTGATTATTCAATGGATCGTGAAAAATATTCATTTATTAGAAAACTCCATTTTAAATTTAATGTATTTTAAACGTAATGTTATATTATAAATGAGTAATAAAATTTAATTAATTACCTCTTATGAAATTTTTATTATTATTGTTTTTGGAATGAAATTTATTCATGGATATAGAATAAAAAAATTCTACTTAAAAATGAATTTCTATAAAAATTCTTTTTTACAACCTCTGACAAGTCTAATTTTAAATTTAGTACTACAACTTATTTAAAGTAAATATTTAACAATGGATTAAATGTTTGAAATATATATAAAAAAATATGAAAAATAGGCCCCATTTTGTATTTATTCATTATATATTGTAACTTTAGTAAATAAATATCATTATGGTATATGTATATCTGATAATTAATGTTAAAAATAATATGATAAGAACAACATATTTACCCTAACAATTGAAATTACAATATTTTATGAATTTTATTCTACAAATTTTTCCAAATTGCTAATATATGGCCACTTTGGTGACATATTTCATGGATTTTGACCATTATAGTATTTATATAAAATATTAATAAAAAATGTTAATTTATTACTTTTAATAAAGATAATATTTTGTGATAGGGACAAAATAACTTACATTAAATTAATAATTGTAAATTGAAGGGTATTATTTTTATCGTGGAAATTTATTTTAGAATATTTATTAATTAAATAATTAAGTTCAATTCTAATGCAAGACTAAGATGCTATTTATTCAGTTAATAGAAAAATAAAATAAATAAATTCAAAAATATTAAAAGTAATATAAATTAAATGGTTATTATGTACAAGAAATTTTTAGATAAATATAAAATTTTAATAATTCATAATACTATTACATTCTAATTCCATTTCATTCATGTTGTTTCCAATGTCAAAATTAATGAATAGTTCAAAAAATTAAATTATTGATGTTGTATAAAATATAATATTTCACTAAATCATAAAAAATTCTTAAAATTATATATTCATAGATATTATTGTAATATTGTTTTGATATATTAAATCATATCCATTTATTTACTAATTTAACAATTATTGTATCTATGTTGACCCCTAAAACATAAAAACCCAGTTATCATGATAATTATCAAAAAGGGTTAGCACGAGTTAAAACAAAGAGATAACAGTACAAACATAATCTAGAATTTTCAATTTTTTTATTATCTGATTTTATTTAAACCTATCCTAATATTATATTATAATTATATCATTTTGGGTGATTTTCCATGAAATATAATTTATGCTAATATTTTATTAATTTACAATAGCGCTCAACCCCTAACTTATAAATGTGAACCACCTCTCCTCATTTATTCACACTTAGACAAGATTTATTTTCAGCCTATACCCACCTAAATACATTCCATAGTTCCCTTTTAAATTCTTATATGTCTTATTTTGAATATAAAACCCTCTAATGAAGGTTTTGGTATAATCCAAAAGAGGTTTTCTAAATAATATGTATCATTCTTAACCAAGTGTACATGTTTTCTCTCTTCTTAAACATCATTCAAATAGTAAAAAAACTAGATGATATAGTAAAATTATTATCTAAAATATAATTAAAATTAATTATGTTAATTAAATAAATAACATCAATCCTTTTTTCCATCAAATGGAAAATAAAAAAATTATTTGTGTGTATGCCAGACTACACCTTCAAGAAATTGATGCATTTTTTTCCATCATCGTTTATTTGGAATTTTATTATTAAGAATTTAATATATATATATATATATGTGTGTGTGTGTGTGTGTGTGAGTGATTGTGTGTTAATGTTGTAATATTTATCAATTTTTTAAATTGATATATCAAATATTTTATATCCATTATATTGATTGAATGATTTTAATGTCATCTGGGAGTATGGGTTCCATACAACCTCTGTCACGTGATTTGATTCTGTTTTATTAATTTCATAAAATCAGTAGTATATATATGTGTATTTAAATAAATAATATAATATTTATGAAATAATTATCAATATATAAGGATAATATAAAACATACATTATTTCTATTACGATCGTGGAAATGTGAAAACATTAAAATTGTGTATATACGACCAACCGTCTCGATGGTTGTAACATACGTTATTTATAATAACCATATGTCATTGTAGGTTATAAATTATTACTTTATGTATAAAAATTAAAATTATTTATTCATTATTATTCTTTAAATTTTTAAATAATATCCTATTTTATATAATGATCATTCATAAGACTTTTTTAACATATGGGGAAAATGTTCTCGAAATATCCAACGTGAAATTAAATGATTAACTAATGAATATGACATGATATTAAATAAAATAAATGAAAATATAAATTTAAAAATATTATTAGGAATGTAAATAGTCAGAAAAACGTTATTATTCAATATCGTTAATAAATTACGTGATGAATTGGACTTGTGGTAAGAGAATGTCATTAAAAATTATTCTATTAATATTTCCCTTCGAACTCATTTTCTTCCAAGTACATGTTCATCTAAATGAAGCAAGAAATTTTTTATTCATTTTTAAATGGGAAATAATATTAATTTGAATCTATGTTTTACTTTAAAAACAATATTTTATAGAGCAATATTTTTATGTTTATACGGAAGGTACACATTAATTTAAAACCCACAATTTAAATGTTTTGAGGTTTTATAATCTAAATATATATATTCAATAAAAATATTATAAAAATTATTTTATTTATGTATTTTTCTGTACATTAAAGGATTATATAGTACATATTATTTATTGTTTCATTCCTTAAAAAGTATTCTCAAAAAAATTAATTATTTCTAACAGAATTTTATTAATTTATTTATAAATGAAAATCTGAGTTTCTAAATTTAACATATATTGAGTCAATTTTTTTCTTACAGTCAAACCTGTTATTTTCAATTTATAATTCATTATATTATTACACGATTTCGTCAAATTAAACCCTTATTTATCTTTGTTGTATATATTCCCAAAAAAATTATTTAATTCGGATGGGTATTTTGCTATCTAGAAATTTATTTCTTATGGGTGTAAGGGGACTCCATGAACCACCATTTTAATTATATTTTTACCTATATATATATATCACATTATATCTCTTTTTAATTTTTTAGATAAATATTAAATTCTCTATATATATCTCATAGATATAAACCTAGATTAACCAATATATTTTTTAATGGGGTTATACATTCCTTATGAATACTTATGAAATTACATCATAATGAATTTTCCTTTGGTTTTGAGATGAGTCAAGAGTATACAACCCATTTATTTATATGGGTAATTAAAATGATTATTGATTTTGATTTATTTTATTTCATATTAAGGTTGATAATTAACATTTTATGATCGATCCACCCTGAATTTTTTCAAATTCAATAGATAATGATATTTACCCTAAAATGTTATGTATGGCATAAGAAATTAAACCTAATACACTATATGAGTTTATCATCCATCTGTTGTTTTCTTTGTAGTTATTCTTATATTATTCTTATCTCGTGATTTATGTTTCTACCAAATTTCATATGATTATATGATCATATGATACCATGTCCCTCATGTTAATATTCCATGACGTTACTAACAAGCTAACGTTTAAAGGAATGTATACGATACATCATTAGGGTGAAAGATATTTTAATATTTTGAAAACACATTCATATGTTTTTTATTTTTACAAAGTAACCATTATGAGTTTTATTTATCCCTTATGATTTCTTATAAAATGTTTTAGGTAATTATTTAGGAAAAATACATTATATATTGGGAAATAAAAATATTAATTTGAACCCAATGTTTAATTTTAAAATATTAAAATCTTGAATAAGTATTCATGAACTAATAAGTTTTGTTCTCTTTCTTCATATGTACTTTATTAAGAATATTGTTCTCATCCCATGTCATAAAATTTTATTTCAGGTGATTTTAAATATCATTAGTGACCAATATAACGTTAAAATGAATATTTTCATGCATTATTCATGAAAATAAATCATATAATATCATAATAGTTTGGTTTTTTGTGAAAAATATATATTATGTGTAAGTTCCATCTTTGTGATCTAATATTTATTTATTTATGGGTGACAACCCATTTCTCTAAAACCATAAACTGTAATGATCCCAAAATTAAATTAAATGATTAATTGAATAAAAAACAAGAATATATAATGTTTGTTGTCGGGTCTATTGATTTATTACTATTATTAAACGAAATGTAGTGGTAATAAAATATCTTATTGTAGTTCAGGTATTATATTTAGTAACAAATCAACAACCTTTCCAAGTTAATTTTCTCATCATTATCTAATGTCCTTTTTTAATATTAACCTCAATACATAGAAGAATCCTTTTCATTATGGTAGGATATTTGTAATTATTGCTTCTATTTTATGATATAATGATATGTCAAAAATACCTTTCTTGTACAAATCTATATATCCACATACACATCTATTCTCTAATCAAAATAATTAATGTCCAAATTTATGAAAGTTATATGTTGGTATCTCTGAATTACATTTTGAATATTATCTGACCTTATAGAATAATTGTAGCATTGTGTATTTAAATAATATGAAACATTCATTTCTATTATAAAATAGTACATATAATACCAATGGATAATTTTTATTGATGACATATATGCTATTTGTTTTACCCACATACAACTAATAAATTTAATACCAATTTTTTAATATATTGAAAAATATATATAACTTCCACAATATAATCATGGAATAGTTTATTTGAACATGGTAACAAATCATTCTCAGTGTTCTCATTTAAGGTTGTGATTATGGATACATCATCACAATTTTTTTAGATGTTATCCAAGATTATCTATTATAATTCCACCATTTTCAAATACAAACTACTTTGTTTAAATTTTTTAAAATTCAAATCCTATTATTGATGATATTAAATATTTTTTTAGATATGAATCCCAAAATATAATTTTGGAGGGTTTACCTCTATGGGTTTGGAAATCAAATATAAAATTGATTATACGCTATTTCTATGGTTTTCTATGCAAGAGAATGTTTCTTAATAATATTGATTCATTATTACCAATAACATGGTATATTATTTTTTATATTATTATAAATATATATGAACTTAATTATATTCCATTTCTTATTATGTACGACCTCAAACAAGATACACATTAGTCCATGAACTATGACCTTAAATTGGACGAACCTTGCTTCCCTAGTTGGTATTGGGCCCTCCATTCATGTCAGTCTGACATTTCCAACTTCAAATTATATGTATATCTCTATTAATATGTAATTAAATAAGAAATAAAAGATATATCTTTCAGTTCTCATATGAATTTTTATAATAAAACTTTAAAAACATTTTGAAGATATTATCTTTAAAACAGAAAAATGGAATTACAGATAAAAGTGATGCATGTGTTTCTTTGGAATTTTCCCTTCTGTTTTATGTAAATACTACTGTTTAATACCAATACCATTAAAATAAACCATGTTAGGATGGAATAAAACAAGAGTAATACTAATAATAAGTCATGTTTCTATTCACTAGGCCTTTATAGTCATGTATTAAGAAAATAGTTAGTTATCAAATAGATAATTTCACTAATCCATTTTGGATTAACTCCAAGATAATTTAAATTTCATTCAATTCTCATTAGGCCTATATCATTTTGTAAATTTTAGGGTATCATGATATAAATTTACATAAAGATATATATTATATGAATTAAGTTAATCATTATTTTATTTTTGGGTATTTTTTGTAGTATGAATAATTAACTATTCTTGATAGAAAACCTAAATAAAATTAATTTTTAAAAGTCACACATTCAATAATTTATAAATGGAATAAAATTAGATATTTTTTATGGTACAAATATTTTTTATTAATCTATAATATATCCATACATTATACAAATTATATAATAAAATTAAGTTGTATCTATTTATTTTTTAGAAGGTTATCCTTGGACTACAATTTTATAATTTATATAAAACCTGTATAAACCCATACAAGATCATATTCATAGAGATAATAGAGTGATTTAGGCCTTTCATAATCGATTGGTGAATTTTAAAAATAGGGATTAAAAAATTATCTTCTTATATAATAATTATATGTTTTTTATTATCTTTATATCAATACATTTTATGTTATCTACAGTTATCAAGATCCCTTATTTTATGTAGTTAATTTATCAACTGTTGATAATTATTTTAAAATAGATGATTTTATTAATTATTGAGATAAATAGTATAGAACATCTATATATTACAAACCCATTCTAACTAATAACAATGATATACATGAATTATAATTGGATTGTTTCTATTATAATTTTCTAATAAAAATCCTAATATTTAATCAGATATATATCACACCCAATGATATACCAGTGCTGTTTTGACTGTTTTATAGACATATTTTTTCCCTATAATGTAGTTTTTAGTACCAATAAATTTCATTTTGATATGATTTCATGGTTATTTATTTTATTATATTTTTGTGTTTTTTTCATCTATTTAACAACTTTTTGTTATATTTTATGTCATAAAATGATTAAATTTCCACATTAGTCTATTATTCATTTTTATCCAACCATAAAAATCATTAGGAATGTTATAGGTTCCAAATAGTTTAGATAATTATTGGGTTAGATATAGTTATATCTTATTGAAATCTAACTTGTGCTTCTTTTTGTGAACCAACTCATAAAAAATTATCTTTATTCTAAAATAAATTTCATGCTACTCAATCCTTCCATTTCGTAACATTAATAACTTTTAATAAACATTGTATAAATTTTGTCATAAATCATTTATTGGTACGTCAATGACTATAATCTAGATTTACTTCAACACTATATATCTCATGTTCATTGATGTGATAAAGACACGTAGTTGAAAATAATTCTTACATGAGGTAATATAACTATTCCTTGAACTGAGTTACATAAGGTGTGTTTAAATATGTTATAGTTAATAAATTTAAATCTATATTGTGACTGGGATACTATGGTATAATTTCTATCTATCATTAACTTTATCTCCTATTGTTTTATTGCTATAACTACTCTCAAAGAACACAGAAACACATCACTACGGTGATGTAAATGTTAGGAAGGAGAATTATATATTATCATAATTTTATTCAAAGATAAAAATATACACTTCTATCAATTACTCGATAAATTTTTAAGTTTAAGTAAACTAAATTATATTATGTTATCACTAAAAACAAGTTTGGAATCACTAGTACTTGTTATAATAATACACACATACATGCATTAGTTTGTAAATGAAAACATTATTAATGGGAATTAATATGGCGCATCTCTAACATCAATGATGAAAAACATTGTCGCACTAATTCTGATAATTAAATGTTTCATAAAAAGGTTAAGACTAAGATGTATTGGTTTTAATTTCTATTTTTTAGGTTAATACTTCACATATTTTCCTTTACAAATTTAATAGTCATATGGATGAACATTATATAACCATTTACATTTTAACAAATACCATCTTAACAAGTGTGAGGGGGATAATTTCTCTTAGTATTTTATTTTCATTTGTCTAAATTGATGTCAAATATTCTATAGTTACATACATTTCTCCACCATTAATATGTATCCCATGAAATCAAGAAAACCCTACTTTTGATCATGAGTTGTATGTGAAATACAAGATAACCCAAAAGAGCATGAGTTATACAACCTCATATTAATGGATCTATAAAAAATATATTAGACCAATAGAGCTATAGAATCTAATAAATTAACTAATAATAAAATGTGGATGATTATGGGAGGAAGTAATGGTGGTAGGACTTATACAGCCCACATGTATTCATTGACACCACATAACTCATCAAGGGTAGATGAACTATATTTAATAGTTTTTTCCAGGGATTCTTTTACACCTTACTTGATCCCTTGAGACACTAAATATTCAATAGGCCATATTATTAGAAGATTATTAAAATTAATATAACATTAAATCAATATTTTATAAACCATAATCAAAATAGTTTCTTCATTATATAAATATATGTTATAAAAATATTGTATTGATATCCTTTCCACACTAAACAAAGTCACCATGTTTATTCTAGGTTCTTATTTCCTTAAAATGGGAAATTCACTTGTCTCTACGAGGCCTTCCCATAAAATAGTCTAGACACTTTCATAACTATAACAAATTCCAAATGAAATTTCAAATTATAATAAAAGATAATTGCGGAATTAGGATAGAGTTTTTGGGATTCTCATCTAGAAGATGAGGCCATATATCCTGCACTATATTACATCATAAAATCCTGATGAACATCCTACTATTTTTCTTCTCCAAATTCTTTGTAATAGAGTGTTATAAAATAAGGGTGTATTATTAGTCCCCAAATAATAAACTCAGTTAGGAATCTAGATATGGAATATATTAAAATTTATCAATGAATCATTTTGTAACACACCAAGATTCCACAATATAAGTTTCTTGTAAATAAATAATATATCGATAACATGTATCATCTGGATCACCAAACTAAAAAAATGAATAAATTGATAAATATTAATGATAATAATTAATATTAATGAAAATACTAGTATATAAATATTTTTTAATCAATTAGAAAATCACTAAAAATAGATATATTAACCCTTAAACATTTCATAGGTCATTTTAAATAAAAATATTACTTTATATTTTATATATTCATTTTAAAGATGAATTTTACAATATAATTATAATTTTCTAAAATTAATAGCATTTAGATAATTTAATTCAAAATTTCTTTAGGTTAAATTTTTATGATTTTTATTAGTTTATGTATGCATGATGAATAATTATGAGTTCTATATAATGATCACATTTATGAGCATATCATAATAAAAATTTTATTAAATGATTTAAAATAATTAATATAAAATTAATAAATTTATATATAAAAATAAATTATTGAAAAATAATACGATGAAAAATTTATTGGACCCATGCTTTACATTTGTAAATCTTTTAAAACATTTTACTCTAAAAATAATTTTCTTTTTTTGATAAAAAAATAATTTTCCATCACTTCTATAAATTGAATCTAAATAAAACATATCTTATTTTATATTAACATGATCATATTAAATAATAATTTTAAATATTTTAAGTATCAAATTATTATAAATTTATTGAATTTGATAATACTAAAAGTGTTATTTTTAAAGGATTGTTTCTAAATGTTGTGTAATTTTTATAGAATAAATAAAAATTTGATTTTATAAAATGACATTAATTTTATTTTTACAAATATATAAATATATTTTACAAATAATTTAATTTCTAATATAATATTAATAATATTAAAAACACTTTATGATTAATACATCATTTTTCTCTGAACTTGTTTTTTTGTTGTAATATATGCTTTAAATGAAATATATAATTTTATAATATTTATAAATTTAATTAGATGTAATATAAGATGATTTTATGTTCATAAAATCTAAATTGATTATGAAATTTTATTTTTTACACAATATAGGTTAGTTGGGTAAAAACTTTATACCCTGGTAAAAGAAATTTAAAATTAGAGGTATAAGATTAAATGTCTTGAAAACATTTTAAAAAACATTTAAATTATTTTTGGGGAATTTATTGAAACAGTATCACCCAGAATTATTTATTACTCAATTTGAGGGCAATTTTTACAAAAAATATCATCATTCTGATTTTATAAAATGGGTATTCAATAGACGTCCCTTTACATCACTTATAAAAGTTGATCACATACACACTTTTAGTAAAAAACATACATTTAAAATATATTAAACCTATAACAAATATGACTCTCTAGGAAGTGTTTTTAGAACCCAAAATTCCTTGATTACTACATGTTCTTTCCACTTCATCAATTCTAATAAGTCCATCAAGAGGATGTTCAAAATCCAAAAGTGGACATTGCCTTATTCTTAACACTTTATTGTTATTATTCATCATTAAAATATATTTTGAATGTTATATAGTCATTTCATATGTAAAATAGAAATAAATAAATTTTATTATATTGTTATAATATTTATTAAATACCATTTCACATTTACATATAAAAAATAAAATATTATCATTTATATGTTGGTACTACTACATAAATGAATAAAAAGTTTGAATTTTCATCATAAACACACATGGATGGTTAAAAGGGTAATTTAATGTATTAATATGATATTTATAATATTATTAGTATTCAAAAATTATAATCCATCCCATTATTTTACTCCCATTGTTTGAAAAATGAAAATGTCTTATTTGTATATGTGGAAACTATCGTCTTCTTGCAAGAGACATATTTATTTCACTCTAATATTTTCATATTGATCCAACAAAATTAAAATATGATTAAAATCTATAATAATATATTAATAATATTATTATACTTCTATAACGATGATATTGAAACTAATTTAATTTATAAACATTCACACCCATTGACTTATATCATGTTCGAGTTTTGGTGGTGTGAAATATTTACATGAAAAGTGTTGTAAATATCTATTGTAGATGATTATAGAAATATAATTAATGGAGATATTGGAAAATAATTAATAAATAATTATTCATATAATTTTTATTAAATTATAATATTGTTAACTCTTTTATTTTTATCATAAATTAACTACCATAGTAATCTTAACCATAATAAGTTAACATATCATGTAACCGTTCTTAATTTGGGTCCATTTTATAGACATATTATAGGGTATTAATTTTGGTAAATTTGAATAATATAGGAAATAAAAATAAAAATTATTTATATTTAAAAATATATTTTATATAAACCTTTAACAATATTTAATATATAAAGAGAGTTACGTGAAAATTGACTCGACAACCAAAAGTAACTGATATTAACCAAAACTATATAGATAATTAATAACATATAGAAATATATATACCTAATATTATAAAATATATATGATAAAGGGTTTTATATATTTTAGTGAACTTAATATATTTATTCCGTATGTTTGGAACACACACATAACCAATCAGGACACTATGTCAGTGTTTTTGTATCTCAATTTTACTCTATCGATATCTGATTTTTATTTTCCACTTATTTCCTTTTATATTTTATATATTGGTAATGTATTTCCATTAATAATTAAATTTAGTGAATTTAAAACACCATTTCACATTGTATCTTTCATGGGTTTTTTTTCATAAAATAACAAATTTTTAAGGATCTTTGTTAACTAAGGTCCCTTCATTGAATAAAATTCTTCAACTTAAACCTCATTATTCATGATTTCTTAGTTCCACCATAATATTTTATATATTTGGGATTTCTATTCCTATATTTGTGTAATTTTTTAATAATTCAATTGTATTACATTGATGAATTTTTTCCATCAAAAAATAAAACATTTTTAGAATAATTATCCAACTCTTTAATGATAGTTTTCTCTCAAATCCAAATTTAAAATTCCAAAATTGAAATAATTTATATTTAGAAAGATTATTATATGATATCTTATATAACCGTAGTTATTCTATTATCCAATTTTAATAATTATTATTTATTAAAATATTTTTACTTTATGGTTTTTCAATAAAGAAATTTTAATTATTTAAAATGGTTATACATTTAGTTGTGTGTGTTTTATCATCCACTCCATATTTCTTCCTAAAATAAATATATATTTTTAAGGGTATCAAAATTGAATATATTTTTAAAATTAAATGGTTACAATTGTTTTAAATTAATATTTTTTAATAACACATTTGAATAGGAAAATTAATTTTTCAATTAAGATTATGGTAAAAACATTTTCTAAAAACTATTTGACAGGTTATCTTCCTATATGGGTTATCTAAATTACATATATTCCTCAAAATGTTTTTGAATGGTTTTATAAATGATTTTATAACATTATAATTTTGAAAATAAAATGATATATTCTAATAATTTTTAAAGTAAATCTCTTATTTTAAAAAAAATGAATTATTGATTTTATAAGTGATTTTATAAAAAAAAATTTTTAACAAATAATTATGACACAACTTTACTTCCTCTAAAATAGTATTTTTTATAAAATATTAAAAAATATTTTCTAATTTTGTAGGTTTAAATGGTAAATATTAAAATATATTATCATTCGTAAATTATTTTTTAAAAAAAAATTATTATAAGGTGTTTTGATGAATTTTGAAAATAGTTATTTTTTATTTTTTTCAAAGTGAATTATATAATAATAATTTTTAGTCATTTTTCCACATTAACAAAAAAATAGATCTAACTCTTATGGATTATTTTTTTAGAATAAAAATATATATTTTATTATGATGTTATCTTTTAGGTTTATTGAATTTTTGGTATCAAACAATAATATTATAAAAATAAATTCTGTTGATACCATCTGGAAATGTTACAAAACATAACTTCGTTCTCTGTGTTCATTAGGATGTGATAAATGATTATATTCAATTAGAACACATATATATGGTTGATTGATTAGTTTGATTCAATATCTATTTATAATATATTTTTTATATTTTTCATAAGAATGGTGTGACTGGGAATAATCATGTTATTATTTTTTCCCAAGATTGAGTATACACATGATTGCATTATAGTAATTTCCCAAGGTTTTGTGTGGACATGATCATGTCTATATTTTTACCAAGTGTTTTTTATAGACATTTTCATGCAATGATTCATTCATATGGTTATGTATATATATGATCATGTGATTAGTTATTTATATGGTAGTGGGTGGACATAATGGGATTATGATTTATTATCATCATTTTCTATGGACATGATATATTTTTTCTGTTCAATTTGATTTTTATTGGAAAAGATTTGTCTTACCATTTTCTAAATAATGTTATTTCATATGCCTATGATAATACAATTTTTATGTCATATTCTTATGTTTATTCCCTATATTTAATTATTATTGTCTCACTCTCTTATGAAACAATATATATATTTTTCAATTGAGATAACATATTTTTTGTAACATGACTGGTGGATAACTCAAATTATTCTATGTTTATTTATTAAGACATTTCTCCCCTAATAAATATTTCACATATTATAATGATATAATCCTTAATAAATGATTTGTGAGTTTATCCCTTACTGAGCATATGATCTCATCCTGTTATTATGTATCCATTCTACAGGTTATAAAGATGAGTATATTATATGATTTTTCTAGAAGGGGATATATAATGGTTATATTATAAATAATTGTTACAATGTATTTTAAAATAAATTCATATATTGATTGTCATCAATAAAACTAAACCATTAATTCTGGTGATTAAATATTGATTGGGAGATGAAATGTTTACCTCGTTAAAATGATGTAAAATTAATATATGCTAATCTTGGTTTTCTATTAATTTATTAAAAAAATTGGCTCATTCAATTGCATCCTCAAATTTTGAAAATCAATCCCAATATAAAATATTCTCTAATTGATAGAATATATTTATGAGGAAATATATTTTATGTATTTGAAAAATAATATGTGGATTATGTTATATGAAAAAACAGTTCTTCTTGTGTGAATATATTTACAATATATAATTTCATTTGACTCCCATATTAATAAATGTGAGATCATTATTTCCTCATCTCTATTTTAAAATGTCACATAAAATGGTATGATAATAGAATATCTTTATATTGCACATCGATTGTGTATTGATGAACAAACAATTCCACCTCATTTTTAGGCTACCAAATCCTCTATAAGAATAATATCAATAATAATTTATTTATAGAAAATAAAATGTTGTTTAGAACCTATATATTATATATAAAATATTATTTCATAATTTTTATTTATATATTTAATCCCATACAAAGAAAATTATTATTGTTGTATTTTAATCATAAATCATTGGGGTCAAGGAAATCATACCAATACTAAAAACTCAATCAATTCATTTCCCCATGATCATTGAAATTATCTATAATCTCTTATACATATAGTTTAACAATATATTCACCATTATTTAGTACTATATTTATATATCATCAACAAACCTATTTCCATTGGATAGATTGTTATGAGGATTAATATTAATAGAAATTATCAAGTTAATTTTTTTCTATTTTAATAACTCATTGGAGTATAGATCCTAAATCTTGAATCAATGTCATAAATTGGAAATAGTCATAAAATTATAATTCATTTATATATAGATAACATTATTTGTTAATTATATTTTTTTCTTTTTGCTGAATGGGGGACTCATGTTCAATACCCTTATATTTATTTAATATAAGATCATATTCAACTAGTAAATTTCTAGATCATCAAAATCTACATCATATCAACTTGGGATCATGTTTCATTAGTTCATTTATGCTTAAGTTAAAAGAAACATGTGGTCAGGCTTGGTTTTGATAGTCAAAGAATTTAATTCTTTAATTACTTTTGAAGTGTTTTTTTCACCCCATTTTTCCGTCTCCATGGTTGAGGAAACAATTAAACTATGAAAATTATTGGTATGTATCCCCTGAGAATATAGTAAATTCAAGTCCTTGGAATACCTAGTATTCTTATTTATGAAATAATTAAAAGTGTAAAATATTTATTTCTCACATGGTGTGATCATGATTAGTCATTAGAAATAGTTTTTAAGATACCATAGGTTGTAATTACTTCCTCACATATATACTTTTTTTAGATAACAAAAATTATATCTACATTAAATTTTTCTTGAATCTATATTGTGTATTAATTTATATATGATGTATTCATTAATACGGGATGAAGAATATATCTGACATCCATTATATAAGATTAGTTATTATATTTTTTGTTGTTATCTTTTATAATAACTACTATAAATTCAATTTTATATAGAATGTTGTTGAAGTATAAATGTATGAAAAAAGATTTTATTAACCTAATATAATTTATCAATAGTGGCTAGACTATAATGAAAAATTTCCATTAGGTATATAATAACACATCATTGAATTTTAATGAAATTGGGTCAATCATATCGTTTTATATGTGTTACTATCAATCCCCAATTAACATGGTACAACATTGAGATACAAAATAGGAACATGATATTATATATATCATTATGTGTTTTGTATTACCGCTAATATTGAAACATACAAAATTATACTCCATTCATCTAAAATCCATACTATGTTCATAGAAGTTATAAATACGTTATTATAAAAAGCATGTTCACCACATGCGGTGCACGATTACACGTCGATTATAGAAGCGTTTATGCGGCGCCGGCCCCCGTTCGGGAACTGGGATTCACCCCATGGGTGGGCTTGGGGAAGGTAGGGGATTTTCAGGCCACTACATGCCTGACCACGTAACCACTCGTGGGCTGGGCCATCAACCGCATTGTTTCCCAGCCCCTTCTTTTTAATGAGAGTAGGAAAGAGCATAATTCCCACAAATACTCGAAATGGATCTAACTAGGGATACATAACCCAATGGGTTTTCAATAATTGAAGGTTTTCATTTAATGCATAAGGATATATGTATTTATAATAGTTGGTCATAGGTTTCAGTTCCCAAAATTTATTATCTGTGATTACATTTTATATGTTATGTGATATGTCATGTGTTGTATTATATTGATTAATATTTGATCCCCTCAATGTGATATTGAATATTGCAAAGATTATGTACATAGTAAAAATGGATAATATGAAATTATCTTCTGGACATATAATATTATTTTTTAATAATTTTATGTCCATATAGGGATATAATATATGATACTATATATGTGAGGTGATTTTCCTAAATAAAATACATTAGAAGTGAAAATGTGGCATGCAGTATAAGATTTATCCCCCAATGAAATTTATGATTACGTGGTCTATTTTTGAAGAAACGTCATAATGAATATCTATGTTATATGGTTTATCCCTTATTCATTAAATAATTACATAATATTTATTTATAAAATATAATAAAATTTATTGAATTAAAAAATTTCACTATAAGTGAATCAATAAAATAAGATGAAAAAATATTATCTCAAAATTTAAAAATTTCAAGATATAATCCATTTATTTCTCTATATATGTTTTTATACCAACATTACTCATCTTATTAAATCCCCAAGACATTTACTATGTTTTCTTTCCAATATCACTAAAACATTTTTATCTCCAAGTACTATAAAGAAGTTGAGTTTTTTCCGAAAAATATCAATATAGTCTTGAAATTTTGAGAATTTGAAGACATTAGTCTCATCAAGAGTAAGAGATTCATCAGATCATAAGATATGGAATAGATAGATTAAATTTAAAATAACTTATAATATTTCACATATTTTTATTGAAAAATTATTCAAAAGTTATTTAATTAGTGGAACGAAATCACATATATTCTCCATTATCATGGTCTTATTCAATAACTTGTAATTTTTGAACAATTTTTTCACACACATTAATATTAAAATGATACCAAGGTCATTATACAAACATGGTCACATTCCCCCCATAAAAATTCATGCACATATTTGTTTTTACATACAATCAAGTCCATCATTAAGCTACATGATCTCCATGATCTTTCATTCATCCTAATTTAATCCTTTTTATCCCAAATGGGTATAATTAAAAGTGGAACATTTTATAGTATTAAATATTCTTATTAGATAAGAATTTAATGTTAGTAATAAATTTTAAACGGGGTATCTAGAATAAAATACAAGATATCAAAATAATCAAGGCATTCCACTTGACACCCACACATCTTTTGACTGTGAATCGCTTTTAACCCATGCTTCACAAGGTTGATTCTTATTTTAATACCTATCAGATATCTTCGTAATCATGTAAATCTAGAAATGTAAATTGAAATTAGAAATATGTGTCTTTCCCAAGAATTTATATAATTTTCATACCATCTTTTCCATCCTTTGCCACCACCTATTTCCACTACCTAACATCCAGTGTTCCCTAGTGAGTTATGTGTAGTATTCTTTTTATTTCGGGGCATCCTAATTACATTTTCCTTAAAAACTACCCCTCCCCTATCATTGATTTTTTCAATATGTTCAAGGACTAGTGAATCCTTATATCCTAAAAAAATGTTTAGATATTATCATGCATCAACCATTGAATAATTCCATCAGGTCAATTCTAAATAAACTATTGGAAAACAATATATGTGTATCTTTTTCATTTTATTTATTTGACACCAAAATTCATTGTAGAATACCAATTTTCCCATAAAACGTCATATATAGAGTAAATAAACCACTATATCAAAAAAAAATGGTAATACGTCTACCAATATTCTCTAGAATGACAACAATATTTCACCTTAAACTCCATGGGATACTCTAATTGTGTTCCACCTCACACAACATCCGTATTTACCCTAAAAAAGGTGGCACATCCACCATGATAAATGAACTCCCTAACTTCACTTTTTATTTACCTAAACACCTCAATGAAAATATGTTTTGAAAATAAATATATAATATTCTTATTACCCTTGATACAAAAAATAAAATGATCTATTACATAATATATAACAAAAATAGCTATAGTAGTTAACCAAAATTACATATTTATCCTTTCAAAAATAATATATACCAAAATATTCCATATTATAAATGTTTTTTATAATCACCTGGTTCATATGAAATAGAAGCTAGGAATACCCAGGATCCCACATTAGCTAACTTATTCCTTTAGAAATTAGAACCCAGAAACCTATATGATATTTCTTAATAATTTTTTACTTAATCCAAAAAAATACTTTCAGTTATAAAAAAACATGTATTCCATTTATTATAAATATTTTTATTTTTTATGCTATAGTGTGATTTTATATAGTTTTACCCTCATGAATAACCTAACATTTTTATTCTAATGTAAAATTATTTTCTCCTAGTACCCATCATAACCATTTATTATTATATATTATATAATGGATGGTGTATGAACTGAGACATGCGTCCTAACATGCATAAAACCTATTTTTCCTATGAAAGTTCACATCACCCATGAATCAATTCATCATTCCATTTATAATAATTACCAATAGATAAGAGATGAATAAAAATTTTTATCACATATTATGTAAGAAAAAACATAACATCACCAAATTCATATTTACAATCAAACATTAAATGTACACTTTGGTGTTATCCATATAAAAAATCATTTCTAAGATCAATACAAAGTAGTCCAATATAGTTACTAATAAATTTCAGGGAAATTTTCCAAGATCTATGATAATAAACTAAAATAAACAATGATCTAAGATGTATGAGACCAAATAAATTTTTATTAGATATGGATACTCAAATAATAATTTAACTATGATAGTCCTCATCACAAGACTATATATTTTATAACATGAAATTAAATTACACAAAACTATGTATGATCTAATTTCCCTCATAGGAATTCAAGGGAAACACTTTATGCAAGAAAACCCAACTATACATGACTGACTGACTCCTTTCATGTTGTTAAATTGAATAATACCTAGTTTTATTAACATAATCAATAGAATAATTATTCTATAAGGGAAAATATAAAGTACTAATAATACATAAAAATTATCTATGAATTCATGATATCAATCAACATCGTTCACATCTATAGTATTTTATATTGTTATTAATGTTTTCATAAAATTGTCTTTAATCTAAATGATAATCTTAGATTGAATAATTAAAAAATTAACGGGATGAATTTAGATCTAATCCTCTTAGTTTTTTAAATATAATTCAAATAACCCTTATTCTATTGTATTACATTTCATATTTTTGAAACAAAAATCATGAAAAAAACTAGGTGGACCAAAAAATAAAAAAAACATTGAGACTTCAAAAATATCAAAAATATCATATGAATTTTTTTATTATTTGTCTCACTAGTGCTAGAAATCACATAAAATTATTTGTAATTTATATTGAAATAGCATTTCTAATGGATTTTAAAAAAATTATTTCATAAAGAATAAAATATTTCAATTATTTAATTCTAGAAGTATGAATTGGATATAAATGGGTCCCAACTTATGAAAAAAAATAAATATTTGTATTTGGAATCACATATATTATTCAATGGTGGTTCATTATAATATGTGTTAATGTAATAATTTTTTTATTTGGAAATTTTTAATTATAATTAATCATGAGGAGAAAAATTATATATTTTTCTAAAAGGATTTTGACCATAAATAAGTATTTTATGTAGAAAACATAATGAAAATTTCTTTATATCACAAAAATGTTATAGGTTACATTATTTTAATTTTTTACACAATGAGTAAATAATTCATAGAAACAAATTAATCATAAAACAAATTATTTTTAATATGTTTGGAGCTTATTGACTATATTAAATATTTATTATTATATAGTTTGTGTGATAATTGCATTATTCAATATCTGTATCACAATATAATAGGATATTAATTTAAAATGAGAATATATTTTATCATGTGTTAAATGTGGTATGATAATTTCATCAGAGGGAGATAAATGTGGAAATAAAATCACTATGATCCATATAATGTATTGATTTCTATTATGTAGTGTTCATTTTAATTAAAATGTATGGCTATTAATGAAATAATCACATTTACATGGATACATTTCTAAATATGGGAGGATAAATATTTTTTATTTTATTTAAATATATTGCTTGATATAATGCATAGAAATTATGACATTTAGTTTCTTTTGAAAGCACCTTCCATATTACTAATTGAATGTGGGGAACCCAAGAGAACGTGTTATTCAAAAATATAATTTCAACCACAAATATAAATTTAATATTTTAATAATAATTTTATATTCCAAAAAATTAACATATAGTTCGAGAATATACATAGTCATTGGACGCCCAATTTTTCTTAACCAATAATAAATTACTAATTTGATAGTAATTTTTTAAATAATAGGCGATATAAAAAGTTCATTTGTTACTATAGTGATTATTTTAATTTTTAATGATTCATTATGTATGAATTAAATAAGGATTCAAGTAGTAAATAAGAATAAAAAATAAAACAAGGAATTTTAGATCAACCTTTAATAGATAAAACAATTTTTCTTATAGTTCATAATTTTTAGTACTTTTAAAAATATTGTTAAGGATATTTTTCTAAAATGATTTATATCTTATTAATATATTTTATTTTCTAATGGAAAATGATTATTCATGACTCATGTTTTATTTTATATTCAAATATTATAATTATTATAATTGATAATTTTTTATTGAAAATTATATATTGTAAATCATGAAAATTGATAAGAAATTGAATTATCCCATTACAAATCCCAATTTAAGTATAATTTAGTATTGTGGAGAAGAAAGTTTTGGAATTTTGAAAATATAATAACATAATCCTTTTTTACATGTACATTCAAAGGCTATATATCGATGTGGAAAAAAAATTTGCAAGGGATATTAAACATTGATTATGATTCATAGAATGTATACATTGTAATGTTCTGTGGAAATATAAAAAAATCACATAAAATACATATTTTTTTATTTAATTAAATATATTTACCATTTAAGAAATATATTAATGATCTACACCACCTTACAAACAAATCGTTGATTGAAAAAAAAACTAGAATAAAAGAGGATAAGGTCATAGAAAATCATGAATAATGGTCATTATTTTACTGTATGTGATTTGATAATGTAAATTACATATAGATATAAAATATATATAAATAAATTCCAATTTCTTTTTAATCAATATGATAAATAATAAATATAAATATTATATACTTATATTTTATTTAGTCTTGGATTTATTTTAGTATAAATTTTTATTCTAATTTCAATTATTTTTGTGTTCAATCCCAGCAAACATAAAATAATATTTATTATTTTGGAAGTACATAGTTCATAATCATATTCATTGTGACTCTTACTGTAACACCACATGTTTTCATAGTACATTATCATTTTAATGAAATTTAATAACTTGTGTTACACGATACACTAAGTTCGGGCGCACCACAACTTACCAAACTTGGAATTCAGAATGCTTTTACGAATAATATTAACTAAATTTTTAATTTCATATACTCTATATAATTTTATAATCCATAATATTTGTATCTTAGACATAATATTTGAACAAATTCATTTTTTTAGATAAAAGAAATTATTTTTTCAACATATCCAATTTTACCACCTTCTAATAGAGAACCTTTTTTAATACCAATATTTGAAACTTTTATATATTCAATTTAATGAAATAAAATTCTTCATTATAAGAGGGACATAAAAATTTTGTTTGGATATTTTTTTGGTACTTTTCTGATTACATTCAAATTTTGATTAGCAGTGAAAAATAGCAAATTTTAATTTAAAACATCTTTATTAATAGAAATATTTTATAGTGTTTTATTATATATTTTAGTGGTTTTAAAGTATCATTAGATGATATTTTTATCATTTAATATAATATAGTTTATTGGATATAATTTCACATTTAAACTTGACATAAAGAAGTGACCATGTTTTGATAGTTAATATTTCATAAAAACAACCTCGTTTGTTATGAAAACGAGAATTAATTTTAAATTAATTTCCACCACTTCTATATTTTTAATTTGTTAAAATGGATTCCATATATGAATCATTATTTCAAAATTTTGAAAATGTGTAACTTTTATTTTTAGACATTTTGAATATTTACATCAGTAAATATTTTATTTTCCATGGTAAAAGGGTCAATCTGGTAAATAAAGGTAAACAAATATTTTAATAATAATATTAAATTACCCTAAAATTTGACTTCTTCCTATTTTTTGACATATTTCCGACCATGGTGTTCCTTGGGTCAATTTTGGGAACAAATTCATCCACTTGATAGTGATAATGACACTTTATATTAATTAATTTATCGTAGAGAAAAATATTTTATAAACATATATCCATTAGTAAATTAATTTTCCCTAGGGGTTATATAAGTTATTTTTTCTACTATAAATATTAATTAAAATTTAAAAAATATTTCCCACATAATATTATATTATTTAAAAAATTTAGAGATCAAAAAATTAAATTTATTTATGACATAATGAGGATGGAGTAATTACCTTATTAATAAAAGAATCCAATAAATGATATTATAAATTTCAAAATAAATATAATTTCAATTTTTTATAACATCTTATAATTTTAAAGATTAAGAAGTCATTTTATATTCGATTCAATTTATTTTTTTCTAAGTAATAATGTAGTTATGACATTCAAAAAACTAAATAGAACAATGTTTAAAAATGGACAGAAACATGTTTTTTAAAAAATAATACTATTTTGATAAATTATATAATATTCCGTAAAATAAAAAGTTATGAAAAAGGAAATATATTTTAATATATATTCTAGTAATGAACCACTTGGGGTTCTCATGGAATTCTATAAAAATTTAATTAAGTATATAATTTAAAAATAGGAGGAAAAATGGTAAATGTTAAACTATTTTACTATGTTTTTAATCTAAACGACAAGGTTTATATTGTAATCTAACTATGTATAAAACCAATTGGTTGAGAGGATATATACTAATAACCACCTAAGGCTCTAAATAAATTCATTTTTACCTTTTAGACACTGAAACGGATTGTATAATAAAAAAAATATTTTCAATCTTTCCTAAAGAGCCCCTCCCTTCCCTTAAAAAAAAGCCATCACCTCTAAGCCATTACTCACAACTCTCAAGCCCCTTGGATCAACTAAATTTTTCCAAATAAACTCCCTACATTCCTATATTCGTATTATAATCCTAACCTTATTCATATGGCAATTCAATGAAGCCTTTTGGTTAAAACCAAATGGTGTTACCAGATTTAAAGGTAACATCTGATCTTAAATTCTTTTCTTTTATTTTACTACTACCACCCATTAAACTCTCATTATTACATTATTTTATAACAGAACCATTATTTTGAATATAATAAGTTTTTTTAGGAGAAATATTTAAACTATACTTACACAAACCTCCATATAATGGGTATATAACATATTGTTTCTCTGGATAACAAACTATTGCCTCATGAAACGATGATTGTTCAATATTCTACTACCACCTGTTATGGTGTCCATTATTATGTATCTCTAATTATATATGATAGTTTTTATATTTATTTTATTTACAATCTTATTTAATTATCTTTTATATCATACCATTATTCTATTCATGTTGAATATATTCGATACTTTCGTTTGAGTAAGTGCGGACTACTGCCCCATCAAAGTGAAATGACTCCTTAATACCATACATGGAATTTATAAAGGATGGTTTTTATGTAATTATTTTAAATGTATAAAATATTATATTATAATGCAATTATAAAATAAATATGTATCATTTGGTTTTCTTTCCTTTTAAAAATTAAAAGGAAATGTAACAGAAACATCGTTTATGCGTACGTACGACCTACCGTCTCCATAAACGGTGTTTCTAATTTCACATATCTATTTATTATACATATTAATAATATAAATATATATTATATATAAATCAACTTTTATATTTTGGAATTATTTAAATCAAGATCTAAATTATATGATCAAGAATATAAAGTTAAAACACTGATATTAAAAAAGAGATTATTTCCCATAAAATTAATATTACATAGAAATGATTGTTAAATGGGTTATATAGAGTCATAAATGAATCATGGATTATATATTAATATTTATGAATATGGTTATGTTATAATGTAATAACATAATATGTTCATTATTCAAGAGTTTAAATGTACACTCGACCAAAGGAATGTGAAAGGTAAGGGTTAATTCCTCAATCTCATTATTATACGAGATTGACTATGTGTAAGTATTTTTGGGGAAATATTTATTATCCATGTCCAAGTTTCATAAAATAATTTTTTTAAATAAATTATTTAAAGGTACTCTTTATCTAAAAAAATAATTTTTTATGTTTTAAATATTTATTCTTCAAAATCATTCTCATTAATGTCCATGTTTTTAAAATACATTTAAGAATATATTTATATGGACATGATTATTTTAAATATCTCATTCCTTATAAATGTTTCCAAGTTATGTGGGAATCTTTCATCCAAAAATATATTTTAAATTAATTCTATTATAAATGTTTGAATTTTAAATGATTTCAGAAAAGGTATATTTCTCTCAAAAACGTTTTACTGATCATTTTCAACAAATTCAACATCCATTATTATATATTGTACTTGTTTAAAGATGATTTATTATGATACTACTCTTCCAAATTGTATTTGAAGGTTTTTTGATATGTTTGACTCTAGAAGGGTTATTTTTATACCATTCATGGTTTATGGTTAATGTAGTGACATTTATTATGCTAGTTTTAATATGACTGTTTATGTTATGTTTCATCCTTTTCATATGAGGAATGAATTAGACCTAGTAAGTGACAGGTGGAGCCTGCTATATCTCCTAGATGCATCATTATGTCAAATGAGACAAACTAGTGTCTTGGAACAAGTCCTTGATAAAATTATTTATTGTTGTCTTGGCACGAGGGTTGACTAGGTGGTAAAGATTTCCGTTTTTAGGAATTCCCTCAATATTAAAATTAGTTATTACATGTGATTATTCGACTAGTAGAATATCCAGGTGAATGTTTATACGATGATGTTTTATTTATATTTTCCGCATTATGTTCATGTTTTCTGTTTAAAAGACATGTTTTTTAATTACACATCTTGCCTTAAAGGTTTATAGCTTCCACTATATTATTTACCCTTTTTGAGTATCTGAGATCACATGTTTCTTATGTTTTGATTTTCCTATATTCCAAGAAGTGTATTATTGTTGATATGCAAAATTATGAAAGGGGAATAATGCCATTATCAACAGTTTATTTATGTTGTGTTTTTTGTTATAAAGTGTAATATAACATTCAATTTTGTAATCAATATTACAAGACTGCTAAACCAGTTGGTCCTTTGGGACTTGATTACTTTTAATCATTCCAATGTATTAAAATAATACACCAACTCTGGATTCCTAGGGTATCAGAGTTAGACACACCTCCATGGCTGGAAAATAAGTTAATTATAGGGGATGGAAAAATCGTGATGTATTAAACATGGGAATTTAATTTTTTATGTTATTTTTTTTATTACTTCTATATTAGATTCTTGATAAATTATATTACTAAAATATTAACACTAAATTGATAAAAAATGTTTTATACTAAAAAACTTCCCTTTATTACACACTTAAACATGATTTATTATATAAACAAGCACTTAAAAATCTTTGTGAATCAAGAGGTCAACTGTCTTGGGAAATATGGAACATTACATGAAAACGTAAGACATAAAATAAAAAATCTTTTTTATATCTTCTTTTACACCACCACAACATTCCTTAATTCTTAGCATTGATTTGGATAACCAGATGAAACCCATTAGAATAGGGTGACCTATAAAGCTCAGTAAGGGAGTAAAAAAGGAATAACCTGAAAAATACAATACATGTTAGTCAATAGATGTATCAATGGATCATAAATTAAATATGCACATAATATCTTGATATAGAATCATTATCATAACATGGTGATGTGGCAACAACATTCAACATGATATTAGCATGATCCAAGACTCATTGGACATGGAGCTTGAGTAAGCCCTTATTTCACTTGAAATAGAATTAGGTAGACCTAATTGAATATGAATTACCATAATTAAACCCTAATTTCACTATATTTATCATCAATAATCCGTCATTTTTTATGTAAAATCGGAATACTATTTTTTACCCATTAAATTGGATCGCTATCAAGGCATAACCGATATAAACATTTTATTTCAGGCATAAGTGTGAAACATGGATCATACAACTTGGATTCATTCAACATCATCATTTATTCCACTTTAAAGGAATGTGTAATACACAAATTAAACTCTATAATAAATAATTAAATGTTCATAAATGTAAATACCCTTTATAATGAAATGGTCATGGTAGTCACTATACAATGACTTTGTCTTCGAAAGTTCCTATGCAATTTCTGTAGCATAACAGCGTGAAATTAGAATTCAAAAAAATGGTTGATGAGATAAAAAAGGAAATCTCGTCAAATGTACATGAAATGAACAGTATGAGGGTCATATAGATGCATTTAACAACATATGTAATGAAATTGTGATGCATAATATAAAATAATTTCATGAATGTAAATGGGTAGAGAGAATCTAGTACATAATTTTGGCATGGTAACAGGTGTACATGGGCAATAGTAATGATCGGTAAAGAGGTATCTCACAATTCAAAGATAATGAGGTCAGTACAAGGGAGTTTAAAAATCATACCCCAACATTTTTAATTTAAAATAACTTTGAATATAAATAAAAAGACATTTCGACATAAATAAAATGGGGAGGAATGTGAGGATAGCTTACTTTGAAGTGTGATCCCAAATGGCTTGGTAGATGATTGAGACAGGTTTATTTGGAGATTACAGAGCCTTCGAAGGATTATTGAGATAGTAATAAAATGTTTGGTCGATCTCCCAATTTTTTTAGTGAATAGGAATGGGATATTGAGTGGGTTTATATAGGAAAGTAGATGGAATTGTTTATTAGTTATCTTATGGACACTACACATAAAACCAATCAAAACCACAAACTATACCATGGTGTCTTCCGATGGATTTATTAAAAGTGTAGTGGATAAAATTATTTTATAAGGCCAATTTAGGATCTTATTGAAACATTAGGATTTATTTTTTTGAGGTGTCTCGCACTCTAAAAAAACACATATAAATAAAGTTAATATATTTTATATGTATTGGAGGGTCCACTAAGGCACAATAAAATGAACCAAAAAAATATCAAATCACATTATTTTAATTTGAAAACATATATAGGGCGAATATCCATTTTATATAATTTTATTACAGCACTATTAGGTCATTATGTTGTCATTAAACACATTATTTATTTAAACGGTATTTAATTTTTACCCAAAAAATCCATTGTATCGGAATATTATGAAAAAGACAATGTTAGATAATTTCATTGTCCAGAATCCAAAAATTATATTCATTTTATCAAAATAAGTTTCTAAATAGTTTAATTTTTACTTATTAAAACCCATTTATCGAAAAATCCTTAGTTTTGGATAAAACTACTTCAAACCTTAATAAAAATTAACATTGTATTCATAAAAATAATACCATAATTTATATTAAATAAAAATTAATATCGTATTACTGATTTATTTAAATATTATTTTGTTAAAAAATCCACTAATTTATCAAAATATATTTCTTTATTGAATATAAATATTTACTAAAAATACTATTTGGGCTTTAAAAATCATCTACAAAGTAAAAATAATGAAATGAAGGAATATTCTATGTACAAAAATAATGCACATAATCTTATATTAAGGTTCTTGTTAAATAACCCCTTATAAATCCTATATAAGACCGAAACGTAAGGCCTGTGATGGTGACAGACACTTGGGGTGGCCCGGATAACATCTCTTAGGTGGTAATCTCTATTAACTTCTGCATCTCCCAAAAGTGAATTCATTTAATCTTAACGTATAGAGTCTCATGTTGTGCTTGGTCAAGAGAGAATCTTAGTGACCCTACCTCTATTCATCACGCTAATAAATGGGCTTTGTATGAAGCAATTCTATAGAATAAGTACAACACAACCTTTTTCTGAGTAAATAGTACTTGTTAAAGCCTTATATTTATATTAATCATTTGATCACTATTCAATTACTATATTTAAAATGGTAACAATTCTTATCTGTATTTTAAAACCAAAAACATAAAACCAAGAATGTGTATATGTTTTATAAAAACATTTTACAAAATATGATATTTAATTATATCAAGAAGAATTTTCATTAAAAAAATTTATGTTGTTATAATCTTATCCCCATAAAAACATTTACCCAGAAATTTCCAATCCCCACACTAAAAAATCTAAGGGTAACTCTTCTTCATCACTTATTCTGATTACCACATTTCTTCTTCCAACATGCGATTCATCTACAACACACTTATGAGAGGTAATGTCTTATTTCATAGAACTTTTTCCCTAATATTTATGATCTTCACCATCTTATCTTTATAGGATCAATCATTCTCCAATGGTACCACATCTAGATTTAGTGGATGATATGGGTCAAGTATGTACTTCCTTAAGAGTAATAAATGGAATACATCATGTAATTGCGATCAGTTCAGTTGGAGTTCTAGTCAATTGGCCACTCGTACAATGCGATCAAGAATCTCAAAAGGGTAGATGTAACATAGACTAAACTTTCCCTTCTTCCTAAATCTCATAACTATATTACACGGTGATATCCTGAGGAATACCTTATCTCCAACATAAAACAATATGTCTCTTCTATGATTATCATCAATTCTGTTTCGTTGACTCAGGGTAGCTTTAATGTGCTACTAGATGGTCTTAACCATCTCCACCATTTCATCGACCATTTCTGGACCTATGAGTTTTTTCTCCATAACATCATACCCAAATTATTGTGTTCTTCACATCTCCCATGAAGGACTTCATAAGGATTCATTTGTATACTTGAGTGGAAACTATTATATTAAAATAAGTCAACCAAAAGAAGATGTTGATCTCATCATCCATTGAAGACCATTGATAATTCTCTCAACATGTAATTACCTATTTGGATTGTCCACTCATTTTTTCAATCAGTATGAGGATGATATGTCTTACATATGTTCACCACATTATTTAGAGTGTGTTGGAGTCTATTCTTGAATACAGAGGTGAATCTTGTTTCTTGATCGGATAAAATCTCTAATTGAACTCCATGTTGCCTTAACACTTCTATGATTTATATCCATGACTGTTGAACTAATGAGAAATCCTCTCAAATTTCAATGATGTGTGAATTCCTTGTAAGATGATCCACAACAACCCATATTTCATTATTTCATTTTGATTTCTTCAGATGTTTGGTGACAAAATCCATGGTGTGGTATTTACCTTTTCATATTTTTATCGGTAATGTTTTCATCATACCCATAGACTTTGACCTCTCATCCTTCATCTTGAAGACATACCAATCACTTTGATGTATACATAGCGATCCCCTTCTTCATGTTATCCCACCAATAATTCACTCAGATATCTCGATACATCATTGTATTTCCTGGGTGAATGGAGAAATTAGAACTATGTGCATCATCCAAAAGTACATTAATTCACTAAGTATTGGATCAAACACATAATATTGACCCAATCATAAAATTTCTTCTTTATTAAAATTTATCTCTAAGGATATCCTTTTTTTGATAGTTTCCTCATTTTTCTGAATTCCCTCATCATCATTTTTTTCATTCATTAACCTTCCCAAAGTAGATAGTTTTGAAATCAATTGTGAAAGGATTGATGATGTTCTTTATTTATGATTCACATTCCTATATTCATCAAATATAAGAAGATTGGATCCTTTTAAATTATCATTAATGAAAGATTTGATGGATTCTTTCTATATAGAGAATCCGTAACATTTTTTGCTTTCCCCAAATAATGATGAATTGAGCAGTCAAAGTCTTTTATCAGATCAAACCATCATAATTGCCACATATTTAGTTCTTTTTGTGTGAATATATACTTGATGCTTTTTTGATCCATATATATTTCACACCTCTCCCTAAGGATTTATTATCTCCAAATTTTCAAAGTGAATATTAGTATAGCCAAGTTCAGATCATTTGTTGGATATTTTTGGTAATTAACATTCAATTTCATTGAATCCTAGGAAATTAAATTTTCATTTTGCATCCACACACATCCAAGATCCTTCTTTGAAGAAACACTTAATACAACAAATAGTTTTTCACTTTGGGGTAGTTTGATCACGTGCGCAATGATAATACTCTTTTTCAACCCCTTAAAGCTCACATCCAAGTCATCACTCTAATAAATCATTACTCCCTTCTGAGTTATCATGGAAATAGGATTTGAAAAATGTGAGAAATTTATCACTAATATACAATAATATCCAACTAACACAGGGAATATTAGGATATCTGTCATAGTTTTTGGTGTCGACCATCCCTCAATTTCCATTTTATTGGACTTATCCATAGATATCCTATTTCATGTGATGATTTGACCCATGAATGAGACATCCTTCAAACAGAAGTCACACTTAATATACATTTCATACAGACTCTCCATTATAAAGGTCTCTATTATAGATCTTAGATGCTCCTCACACTCCTCATTAGATTGGTAGTTTATAATATTATCATCTATAAACACAACGTAAAATTTTTCGATGTAATATCTAATGAATCTATTCATTATGTCCGTGAATATTTCTTGTGAATTAGTTAGTATGAAAGGAATTACTATAAATTTATAGTTCCCGTACCTTGTACAGAAATCAGCCTTGGGGGTATCCTCCTAGTTCACCCTTACATGGTAATATCTCAACCAAAAATCCACCTTATAGAAGAATTGTATTCCACATAGCTGGTCAAACACGTTAGGAATTCGTGGTAGAAGATACTTTTTCATTATATGGATTTTTTATCTCAATATAATCAATGCAGTGGCACATTGACCCATCCTTCATCTCAATGAATAAGACTAGTGCACACCATAGTGAAGCACTTGGGCATAAATACCCATTAACTAGATTCTCTCGTAGTTTTTTCATTACCTCTTCATGCACTAAAACACCCATTCTATCTAAAGTCTTGGATATTTGACAACCCCCAAGTAAAATATCAATTGATAATTCAACATCTCTTTTAGGAGTAATATCATAAAATTTATCTGGAAACACATTAGTGAATTCACATACAATATAAATGTCTTTTGGGATGATTACTTCCTTATACAGAATCATCTAACCATGATTTGTGTTCTAATTAGGAAGTAATATCCACGCTGGAGATGATGGTGCAATATAAGATTCATCCTACTCCTTGCACTTTTACATAATCATGGGTTTATGCCATATATATTTAATGATTTCCCTCTCACGACAATTTGTGTTGGATCTATATAGGGAAATAAAATCCATTCCATGAATTGTACCATATTCCACTAAATGTAATATGATGGGGTTTATTCGGAATTTCAGTTGATAAATATAGATAGAGGAGAAGTAATATCCATTGGTTGCACTGATTTCCCCATTTTTTGTTCTCACTGAAATCTCTACTTCCATTATTTATGGTGTTGTTGGGATTATTCTACTGATGTTTCTAGATATAAAATAATTCGTTGAACCAGATAAAAAAATTATTCAAAAATAAATAACTAGTGTACCTATTACCTCTTTGTTGTTAGTGTTAATTTTAGTTGTATTGAAGGAAAAAGATAACCCTTGCTACCTTGGAGGTTGTTGGTTACCTCAAAAAAACCATGGCATAGGGAATTGGTTTACATGGTGTCTAGGTTATTTTTAGTTGAAAAAATGTACAATGTGTTGTGGGTCAAAGTGATCATTCCACTCTGTTGTTGCAATAGTAGGTTTTCTTGTTGGCAGTTAATGTCCATCTTCTCCTCTCTTCTATAACTAAATCATTTTCTCATCCTGTTCTGGAAATTTTGAAGGTTCTTCTTTCTTCACCATTGGATAGTGGTGTGCTATAATTTCCCATCATTGATTGAATTATCCATTGGACTGTTAGAATTAAAATTCAACTTCCACTTAATATTCCCATGATACCTCTGAGATTCTCTGATTTCCATTTCAACATTGATGGCAAATCAGACAGTTTCACCATAGCTATCGAAGTCATTGAATTCTATGGTTTTTTGTAGGATCAGTTTTAGCCCACTAAAGAAGATGTGAACCTTGCATTTTGGGCTAATGAAAAAGCTAGAGGTGTATCTTGAATTCCATGTTATGTTTTCCTCATACGCTCTGAGGGTGCACAGAAAATGTTTAACAATTTTTTTTTCTAATAATACTTCCATTCCAAGACCTTGATCTATTCCTCAGGTTTCATATTTTTTATCAATGTCCGCCATTGATCAACTTTACCCATCATATGATATGCAACCATAAGATAATTATCTTATTTAGAACAATTTAGGATATATAATATATATTCAATGGAGTGGATCAATTTTTTCGAGATTGAGTTATAAGATGATCCATTAAGTGTAGGGGTACTTATTCTCTTGAATCTCTCAATTTTGGATTGTTATTTCATGTGGGGTGGAATATCCTCTTGAACCATGTTTCTATTCAAATTTTGAGTTAACATAGAGAGTATCATTACAACGTTTGTGATTCTCAATCCCATCATATTGTGAATCTCATTTGAATAGTCATCAAACTGATCATTACATCATTTGTTAGTGAACGAGTTAATGTCCTAGAACCATCTTGTTTTACATTAATTACATGGATATTAAATGGATTATTACATATTTTTCATTATTCTTTATCACGATATTGTATTAATGTCTTAGAGTATTTGTTTCATTGATAAGGTCATGACAGTTCCTGGCTATGATGAGAACCTTGAAAAGAAATTATAATATTCATAGAAATAGTCTTATGGTTGGATGTAATACTATGATGGGACACATAGTGTTCAGACTGTCAGGTGCGATTACTCGTATGAATATGATACATCCTCTCCTAAATTTTTCACTAGGTAATCTCCAAGATCGGATATTCAGAGAATAGACCCGCTAGTAAAATTTTTGCAAGTTTTAGTGTTATTAGGTATTTCTATCTGCGAGGGTGTGTAATAATAAGTAGACATTACGATTATCATTAATACATGTCACAACTATCCCACTTTGATTTACTGATCAAAATCGATATGAAAAAATGTTGGTGGGGAGTAGGGCACAGTTGTTGTGTCCCGAGTGGCATGTTTTTAATGTGTAACTCGAGAAATGATTTATCCCTTCCCTTTATTGATGTTGATTTCATGGCCCTTTGATTGAAGTAGAACTGTCGTGCGAAATTCCATGGCCATGGTGTAATAATGAGTTGATTTCAGGTAGTCAATGTATGATGTATTAGGCATAATGGTTTATGACATTACCATGGAACTAACTTAAGGAGATATTGTGATATAGTGATTATATTTCACAGTTAGCATTCATTTTTGGATATATTTTTTGGGACTTTACATTCCTTATCATGTGTTTTGTGACCCATTTCTATACAATACTCTATGAAATTAGGAAAACCTGTCTACTTATACTGTGAGAGAATCCTAGAGGGTCACACACTATGTGTTTTTGGTGGCCTCATTTAAATTCTATTTGAATTTAACTAATGAAATAAATATTATTCTAAATACTGTCATATAATTTTATTCAAGTTAAAATGATCTAAAATATTAAATAAAATGAATTTACTTATTTTATTGTACATTTAATAAATATTTATTTATTTTTTTTAAATAAAATATTTATTTAAGAGAATAAAATATTTCATTTTTTATTTGGGTGTTCGATGAATGGAAATCGAGTTTGAGAAGACCAATATCAGTCTGACAGTGAATTAATTATTTTCAAGATGATAAATATTTTTTTACCTAGTCGGCTTAAGTAAAAATTATAATGATGCAGCTATTATTTTATGACACATAATGTTATTTTATAATTCCATTATTTGTAAGTTGGAACACCATGAATAATCAAGGTATATTATTATTATGTTCTTAGGTTTCTCTAAGATCTTGAATGTACATAATTATTTCTATGCAATTAAATATTGTAACAAAATTCCATGTATATAAATAGATTAGTTGGCATGTTGTTCCATAGACCACACCACACACCTAGTTAATTGAGAATTATTGAGCAAAACAATTAATCTCTTGAATCATCTCCCCCCCCCTCTAAAGAAATAGAGGCGTTCTTCAAGGCCAAAGAACAAGCGATCAAGAACAACTGACAGAAGACACTTGCTTCACTACGCTAAAACCAAGGTAATGATCAATGTTAATAGAAAGACATCAGAGCTTGTGTGGATAAACGCTAGAGGGATTCTATTTTCCATCCATACATGCTTAATGATATAATACAGAAGGGTCATTTCAGAAGATCAACATAATCAATGAAGAAAAATACCAAAGATCCAAGTATTATTTTTCATTATGAAATTTATTAAATCAATTATAAATATGATGTGCATTATACTCTCTAATGGTTTCAAACCACTTTCTTCTTTATCTAAATCGTTGATTATATTATGTGGATAATGGGGTTCATTTTCATATTGGTCCCAGAATAATATTTGATCATGGTAATAATTAATGTTCTGTGTCGTCAAAAACACGCTTTCACTTCACCAAAAACCATAAAATTTTATTAGAGGGGTTACATCATTGTTTATAATTCTTATATATTTCATTTATAAATTACACATTTAATAATTTTGTTGTTTCTATTCAAGTTAATTGTTATGCTGATCAAAATCATGAGATATATTCCACCACTTTTGTTTCTCATTCACCTTATATAAAAGATATTTTATTTTTATTTTTGATTAAAATAAAATAGAGGATATCATATGTAGTTTCCAAAGATTCCTGGCCATACAATAGAAAAACACACAATGTGTATTCAGCAGTAAACACTTTGAAGTCAAGATTCAATTCATGAGACTGGTCCTCCAAACCATGATGTGTATTGAAGTCTTTCTATGTCTTAAATGACACTATATGTTGACCAGGAATAGGTGGCACACGGTTTCTGAATTACATGTCGTGTGTTTTAAATGGACATGTTGTGTAGTCCCTTCTGGTTAGGGTTGGATCTTGCACCCCATTCACGGCCAGCCCGAATGGTGAACAGGTAATGAGGAACTACATGACATGTGTCCAAGAGGACACGTCGTGTACTCCAAAGATTTCCCAAGTACACTCGCAGGATGTTTCCCCCGGTGTGCACTTCAGATAGACAGTGAACAACAGTACACACCATGTATTTGGAACTACACATCGTGTACTCATTCAAATTATGATGATATATTAATATTTAACATTATATTATACAAACCCTTGAGACGTGTACCATCGTGCATGCATAAAGACGAGGCACAACATGTGGTAGGTGTTATATATTTATGTGTGTGTGTGTGTTCAATTTAATATCGTTGTAATGTTCATTTCTACTCATCGGTTAGTTATGAATAGGAATTCACCGGGTTGCCTCCAAGGTAAATCTTACGTACAAGGATAATTTTAAATGAATTTATTTGTTTAAAATTATGATGGATGAGAATTTCAAGGAAATTCATAGAAGGATTTAAGATAAAATACTATATTTATTAAGGATGGAAATTAATTGATTTGAGAGTGAATTATCTTAAATAAAATGATTAAATAATTGAATGAATGTTTTATTTATGTGTAAATATCATTGCATGTATGGATGATCATGAGCTAGACCAAAACCATTGTATGTGGTTGGTTTAATTTAATTTTTTTATTTGAATTAAATTTTTTGGAATGTGATCCTTCTCCTCATTATTATGTAGGTCACCCATGAAAAAGATTTATTTTTTGTAAAACCCTCCTTTACCCCTCTCCTACAGGTGAGTTAAAAAAGGCATATGTAATGGATGGAAATCCCGAGCTAGTGGGATGCTTCCAACTGGAGCCAAGATGAAACTAGTCTTAGGAGATACAAAAGTGGACAGTTGGAAGCTATAAACCCGAACCCAATAGGTTTAATGTGTTTTTCCCTTAGAACAAGGTTAGTTTATCAACCACTAGTTAAACTAACCATTAGAAAAGCTCATGATCATGCCATTTAACATTATTTTATTTCTGTCATTTGCATGGTTTATCATTATTGAGGGGTTGTATCAATCACATAATTAATGAATTAAGCATTCTTTTAATATGGAATTAAAATAAACTAGACTTATGCATAAATAATATCTATACATGGTTAATCACTTAAGTATGCTCTTCTTAATATTAACAAGGTTGTGATAATAAGAAATTCAAGCATAAGAGATAAAAATTCATCAAATTAAACATTAAGTCAGACCAAGCCTTCCATTACTTGATTATGGTAAAAACTCAATAAAACAATCAATTTTACCAACCCTTCTTGGGGAACATACATTTATACAGGAATACCTTGTTAAAATATTCGGGTTGACTTAAGCATATTACATCAAGAGGAGTACCCCTTGATAGACATGGTGTAATATTGGAGGCAATAGTTGAGGAAATCCAAATTCATGATTTCAAGATTGGGGATTCCCCTCAACGAATCGAGGAGATGATAGACGACTATTGGAAAAGAACTACCTTCCTAAATACCTTCTAATTGCTTAACCAACCCTTGTTGGGGTTATGCAAAGGGGAATATGGATCTTTTCCCCAAGAATGTCATGACAACTTGAAATTCTATGTTTAATTGTGAGGACCATTGGGACTTGATAAAATAGTGTGAGACCTAATAAAATTTATTATTTCACGTAAAATTTATTCAATAAAGTACAAATGTTCTGGCCTTTTTATTTTAGAATTAAAATGAAAATCTCTTCAACCACAATATCCCTATGAGCAATTATGGGTAAAGAAAACATCATCACCTATAGTAACTTCCTGAAATGGTTTAGATGCCTTAATGTTATCTAATTCCCTGAAATAAAGTCTTATGTTCTTTATTCAGCATTACATGATCTACCTACCAATGAGAATAGTTATGAGGATTTCAGGGTCTATGAGAAACATATGAACGACATGTTCGACGTTGAATTTTTTATGTTTTCATCAATGTTTTGTGAGCTCATGAAAACTCATGAAAACATGGATCTTTATTGAATTCTGAAGAGCCTCCATGGAATTTACAAGGATAGTTAATGAAAGAAAGGTTTGAGATATCTAAGAACCTATTTCAATGTAAGCTTGGTGAATGTGTCCTAGCTAGGACTCATGTAGTAAATCTCATTGGCTACACTGAGCGTCTAGAGGTTATAGGGTTTAAACTCCTTGAAGAACTGGGCACTGATCTCATTATCGCATCACTCCATCATAGATTCTCTTAAATGTTTTTCAATTTCAATATGAAAACATTTTGAAGCCTCTATCTGATCTTCCTATCCACATTCGCCAAGGGGGAAATGATTTGATGTGAGAAAATCCTTATCTCCTTGTAGTGAATAAGAACAAAGGGAAGGCAAAGAACATTAATCCCAATGCATCATCACAGTCTTACAAGAAAAGGAATATCAAATGGGAGGCCTAGGAACATAAGTTTATTTATATCTCTTGTGGAAAAAAAGATCACTTGAAGAAGAACTACTCCCAGCCTAAGAAGCATGGGGAAGCTTTAGGTGCATTTTTTATCGAATGAAATCTATCTTTTTCTACAAATTGTGTATTAAATATAGCCTGTGGAGAAAACTTATGTATCCAAATAAAGGAATCAAGTTTATTTAGGAAGATTGATTGAGGGGAGGTAGATCTACAAGCATCTAATAGAGCTAGACATTCTGTTGAAGTTGTCCGGGATGTCTGCCTCATGTTGCTAACTTGGATGATCTTGGTGTAAAAGGGTTGTTTTTTGTTCCTTTTATAACCAAAAACATAATTTTTGTATCCACAATAGATAAATATGGCTTTGTTTTCATAATTGGAAATGAATTATCCTTCTTTTATAAATATAGAATTTGTTTTGGTAGTGTATATTTATAAAACAATCTTTATGTGTTGGATTACACAAAACAAGTAATGGAAATCGATGACAAAAGTTACATCACATGAATCATACCACACCTATCTTTGGCATCACTGGCTATGTCATGTAAATTAGTAGTGATTGAAAAAGTTAAAACAACAAGGATATTTATATTAATTTGAACTAAAACCACATGGAATATGTCATGCATGTTTTCAAGGAAAAATGACCAAAGCCCCATTTATTGGGAAAGGTGAATGGGATAAACAACTTCTTAAATTGGTTCATACCGATGTGTGTGGACCATTTTTTGTTGTAGCAAGGGGTTGACACTCATATATTATAACTTTTGCTAATTATTTTAATATATAGAGATATATCAACATCATGAGGTATATATCAGATTCCATTGATAAATTCATGGAATACAGAAATTGGGATGAGAACAAGCATAGTAAGACGATTAAGAAACTATGCTCAAACTGAGGTGGGGAACATCATAATGGGGAATAATTGATTACTTATGAGAGTTTGGGATCCGATCTTAACTTTCTCTTCCATAAACACCTCATTTGAATGATTTATGTTAATAGGGGAACCACGCCTTATTGAACATGGTGAGATCAATTATGAGTCACGTAAGTCTTCCATTATCCTTTTGGGGGTATTCGTTACTAACATCTGTATAAATACTAAAAAAAGTGACATATAAATCAATAAATGGTAATCAATAAGAGTTATAGGGTGAACGATAAGAAATGTTATAGAATTTACATGTGTTGTGTATGAAAGCATTTTCCAACGCCACTTCAGGTTACAATCTCGCACCCTGAGGCCCAAAGTGTACATTTATTGGATACCCAAAAAACGTAGGGGATATTACCAATAAAACCCCTCAGACAAAAACTTTATAGTGGAAATACATGAAAAATTCAATGAGGAGAAGAAATTATCCAAACGAAATATTGGGAGTAAGATAGACTTCGATGAAGTCGAGGCTCGAGGTACACAAGAGTTGGTCTAGGAATAGATTTCACAAAGCTGCATGGAAGAAGAATGTATTCTTGGGACACAAGTAATGTATATGGGTACAAGAGAGGCTATAGAACCAAAACAGTATGTTTTTCTAGTTACTGTGTTTGGTGACTAATTATTTGTTGATAATAATGATCATCTAACCTATAAAGAAGCAGTAAGTGGAATAAGCGTTGCGAAGTGGCAAGAAACCGTGAATTATGAATTGGATTCCATGTACCAAAACAAAGTCATGATTTTGGTATATCCTCAAGTTTATGTAATGTCTATTGGGTGAAAATTAGTTTTCAAGAGGAAAGTTTACATGGAAGTAAAGGTTAGTACCTATAAGTCATGACTGGTTGTAAAAGGGTTTAAACAGTTTCAAGAGCTTGACTATGATGAAATATTATCACTTGGGGAAATGATGAAATACATCTGAATTCTACATGTCATTGTGGTTTAACATGTCTTTTAGATTTTTCAAATGGATGTCAAAAGAACATTCCTTTAACGGGGACCTTCAAGATTATGTCTACATGACCCAACCTGAATTGTTTGTGAGAACAAAGGATGCCAATAAGTTATAAAAGTTGTAGAAATCCATTTATGGATTAAATGAAGAATCCAGGTCATGGACCATTTATTTTGATGAAGACATAAAAGAATTTGGTTTTATCAAGAATGAATTTGAAACTCATATCTATAAAAAGTTTAATCAGAGTGCAGTGGTTTTCATAATAGTATATGTTGATGAGATATTACTTATTGGAAACAAGATACTAGTATTATTAACTGTTAAGACAAGGTTGAATCAATTCCTCTCCATAAAAGACATGAGTGAGGAAGCATATATTATTGAGATCAAGATCCCACGTGATATATCCAAGTGGTTGTTGGGAAAAGTCAATGTACAAACATTGATAAGATATTGATGAGATTTAGTGTGGAACAATCCAAGAAGTGATAATGGTCATCATCACATGGCATTCATATTTCAAGGAAAATGTTTCCTTAGACACATGAGGAAAGATAGATGATGTCAAGGAATCCATATGCATCATTTATTAGTTTAGTCAGTTATTCCATGATATGTAATAGTTTGTGTGTCCCCTATGCATTGATTAGGGTAGGTAGATATCAAGCTAACCTAGGTGACATCCATTCGATAGCCGTCAAGACTATCCTAAAGTATCTAAGGCATACTAAAGATATGTTCCTTGTTTATGGAGGATATGAGGATGTAGTCATCATAGGATATTCATATTCATGTTTCTTAACGGATCAAGTTGACATGAAGTAGCAAATGGGACACAGCTTCACTTTAAACGGAGGTGTAGTGAGTGGGAATAGTGCGATGAAAAGTATGGTCGAAAATTCTACAGTGGATTTAGAGTATATAACAGCTTCTGAGGAAGCTATAGAATATTTTTTGATGCATTGATTCATCCAAGAGATATATATGATACCTAGCTATAAATATCCCATCACACTATGCTGTGATAATACTGTTGCAGTGGATTTCAAAAAAGAGACAAGGTCAATTAGCAGAAAAAGCACATACTTAAGAATCATCATCCCTTGAAATATTTTTCTCAGAGAGGTGAAGTTGCAGCGAGCATTATTTCTATAGAGGAAAACATGGTGGACCCCATGAATGAAGCCTTGACTCAGCAGAAACATGATCATCATGTGAGTTCATGTGGACTGAAAGTCATAGGTAGTTGGATTTAGTCCAAGATGGAGTTTGTAAGAGTTTGTGTCCTAGAACCAACTGGTTTACTAGGATTACATGGATATTTATTATATTATTACATATTGTTCATAGTTTTTCATGACTATGATATAATAACATCCTAAAGTCTTTGTTGCATTGATAAGGCCATGATAGTTCCTTTCTTTATTGATATCCTTGAAATGCTATAACACTATTATTAAATATAGTTATATGGTTGGATGACATACTATGATAGGACACATATCATGCAGAGAATCATGTGAGAGTACTACTAAGAATATGAGACATCCCCTCATGATGTTCGCACTTAGTAATATACAATATAAAAGATTATGAGAATAGAACTGCAAGTAGGAATTCCACATGTTTTAGTGTCATCAGATATTTCTCTTTTTGTGAGCATTTTTAAGGATCCTTAGACTTTAAGATTATCCTTAATACATGTCACGACTAACACACTTTGATTTACTAAGGAAAAAAGTCACGCAGACTATAGGTAGGATGTAGGGCATGTTGGGTGCATCCTGAGTGACATGTAATTAATGGGTAATTTGCAGATGGATTTGTCTCTTCTATTTATAAATGTTGAAATCTCGGTCCTTTGATTAAAATAGATCTTTCGCATGAAATTCCACGGCCATTGTGTAACAATGAGTTTATTTTAGGTAGTCAAAGAATGGCATATCAAGAATAACAGTAGATGAAACTGTCATGAAACATTCATGATGAGATATTGCGACAATGGGATTATATTACATAGTGATCATTCATATGGTGATGTCATTTTTCTGACTTCACATTCTTTCTCTTGGGTGCCTTACCCCATTGCTAGATATTTCTCTTGGACTTTAAACAAACCCGCCTAATTCCAATGAGAAATAATTCTATAGGGTCACACACTATGTGTTTTTGGCTATCTTGGTTAAATTTTATATTAATTTAATTAATGAAATAAATATAATTCCCAAGATCATGGAAGAATTTTATTCAAGTAAAAATGATCACATAAATAAAATATAATATAATTATATATTTTATTGAACATTTAATAAATTTTTATTTACTATTCTTTAAATAGAATATTTATTTAAGAGATAAAATTTATTACTTATATATTTGGGTGTTCAAAAAATGGATGTCGATTTAGAGCAAACCATGGTCAGTCTGTTAGTAATGTAATTAATTACAAGAATGTAACTAATTATTTAACTAGTTGGAAGAAGTAAAAATAATAATGACGCTGTTATTATTTTGTGATGCGAAATTTTATTTTATAATTCCATTTTGCATAAGTTGGCACACCCTGAATAATGACATTGTATTATTATAATGATAAAGAGTTATCTCTAATTTCAGGAATATATTTTATCATTTCTATGAAATTTAATATTGTAAAAAAAATTCCATGTATATAAATAGACTAGTATACCTATTTTACTATAGAACACACCACATTCCTGGTGAATTGACAATTTTTGAGCCAAAAAATTTCCATCTCCAATCCTCCTCCATCCCCTCTCAATAACATGAGACGTTCTTCACGGACGAAGAACACATGATCAAGATCAACCGACAGAAGACACTCACTTCACTGCCCGATCAACTAGAGAACGGGTGATGTCGATTGGAGGCCATCAGATCCCATGTGGAACACTTTAGTAGGGATTCTTTTTTTTTATCATTAGAAGTGAAATGAAATAATTTGGAAGGGTCATTCCGGATGATCAATGTCATCAATGAATAAAAATACCAAAGATCTGGGTATTATTTTTCATTATGTAATTAATTATAAACATGATGTGCATAATCATCTCTATTGGTTTTAGAGATGTTTAATCTTTATCTATATAATTGATGATATTATATGGAGACTGGTTTTTATCATCGTATTGATGCCAGAATAATCATTGATCATGGTAAAAATAAATGTTGGGTGTCGTCCCAAAAACGCTTCCACTATGCCCAGAACCTTCAATTAGCCTGAGTCCTCCTATTACCAACCATTATTTGGAATAAAACGAATTTTATGGGTAACACATAAAGGAGAATCCAATGATAAAATAGATAACATATAATTGACATTTAAATATTTATTTTGTGAATTTATTGGATTCAATCTATGTTCATCATGATCTATATCCCAACATATAATTTTATTGGAATTTTTTTATTCCCATAACAATAGTTCATACTAATCTTATGAATAACCCAATAATATCACCCTGAAGTGTCATAACCAAGTGGCAAGCATGTCCTGATGACATGCACCAGTTCTCGTTCGAGTCTAGCTCAAAAAATTGTTTCTGGATTTTACCCCTGGATACATCTGTGCTAGATCCACCTATATATGTTTGTATCCAATCATGGATATATTTTCTTGACAAACCACTTACTATATACTCAGTATAATTTAGATATGTTTTTATAATACATATTCTTTTCCATGAGGCTTTCCCATGGTCTTTCACATCCTAATGCCAAAAAAACTATACCTATGCTTTGATACTATTGACGCTCATTTTTGTCACATTGTTTGAAAGAATGGAAAGGGAAATGACTTATCACAAATTGATTCATCCTTTGAAGAAAACATCAAAAATCGACAACAGCATGAATAAGGCTTCAAAAGCACATGTGCTGGGCAAGTTCCATCACTGTTGCGCAAGTATACTTGCGCAACGCATAATGGTCGCGCAAGTGACTTGCGCACCATAAAGGATAACCACCCAAGACTTCTTCAGCCTATAAATAGATCCTGTGGGCCCCCCATTCGAGGAGGAATGTTTTTTTTCAGAATTCATATTTGAGCTCTCGGCGCCCTAGTCTCTTCTCAATGCTTCTGAAACATATCTAAGGTAATTTCTTACCTAGAACGGAAGATCTTAAGAGGCGGAAGAAGGCCTAACTGTTGAAACTCATCAACACATGCGCGCCTGAGTGGCCTACCCTTATGAGAAATGGCCACACTTGCGCGCCACCTAATCTCGTTCAATAGAACTTGCACGCCACTCTTCTGGAAGAACCTCAAGATGATTCTAAAGGCTTTAACCAAGAGTCTCTCAATTATTACCTTGCTGGTTAACCGTCACACAAGTACCCATGTGTCACGCAGGTATACCTGCGCGACCGAACTTGTGCTCCCACACAGTACCTGCGCGCCTAGAAGGACTTGCGCGCCCCTGCATTTTTAGGTGCCCTTCTTGACCATTTTACCCATTTTAAGCCATTCCACCTCTCCTATTCATGATTCAGTCTTCATGACACTCTTCAAATCCATTTATGGAATGGTTTCTTGGTTTGAATTCCTTATCTGAAATGAATTATGTGGAATATATCTCAAAATCTAGTGATTTACACATCTTTATGTCACTAAATATTTAGATTTAATTCATTCAACCTCGGCCTTTAAGAAGAGATAATTCTTAACCTAGGCCTCCTTTTCAGGAATAAGCCTCATTCGTAATTCTTAACCTAGGCCTCCTTTTAAATAATAAGCCCCATTCATAATTCTTAACCTGGGCCTCCTTTTCAGGAATAATCCCTAGTCTCAAATATAGACCTACATTTCCGGAATAAGCCGCAGTCTCAAATCTGGGAATCCTCCTTAGGAGTAAGCCCCAAGTCCCTTAATTTTTGAAGTCCCATATCTTGGGCCTCCTTTTCTAGAGTAAGCCCTAGTTTTAATTTCACTTAACCAGTCTTAATTTACCTTTGATCTCAGATTCCTTCTCAGGGGTAAAACCAAATCATAAGTCCTCTCCTAATTTGGGCCTCCTTTTCAGAAGCAAGCCCCCAGTTAGAGTATTCAAATCTCTATGAAGCACATATACCTTTAAGTACTATGTTCCTGAATTTCTTCCCTGAAGTAAATCCTAATCTTCATTTATCTGGGCAGTCATACAAACATAAGTCCCACATTATTACTTATGATTGCATCTTTCGTGGCCCAATTGACTAATTTTTAACAATACCACTTATTTCACACACCGAGCATGACTCACGTGATCTTAGAGTGTAAAAGTAATTATGAAATACTTCTTTGAGTCATAAATCATAAACATCATACTCCCTTACTTGAACTATGTGGGTTCTGATTCCTTTTCTAAACAAAGGATGCATCGGTAGCCCATCTGTAGGTTCGATCCCAACTCTGAAATAATCCATGTCCTTCTGAATGACAATAAACTTCAAGTGCCCCACTGAGATTCTTTAAAACTAGCATGGTCATCATAATGACCAAGAGACTTCTATATAAATGTGTCGAATGATACCATTGACCAAGAATCTCTAATAAATACAGATGATTCTCTATCGATGAAGAACCTCGAATACATATAAAAGATTCTCTAAATTTCCTACATTTTTAGTCATTTTTTGATAAATCTGAAGGAAATTTCATTTTATACATGGTAATGTAATAAGGATTCAAAAACATAACATAAATCTATAAAGAGAGTCCTGGAGTAGACAATAATTCCCCTCAAAAAGGGGTAATGAGTCCGACCTCCCGTCCTCTCGAAAAATGAAAATTCCCAAGCTTCATCAGTCCACAAACTAATGAGAACCTACCTTTGGAATGTAGGTCCAAATGAATGTGGAATCATTGGATGTTTCCAGTTCTATGAAAAAACCTGTTTGAAACCGATTGGAATGTTTGAACCTCCCATCAAGGAGGTCATCCCCGAATTCCGAGGGAAACAAAAAATGGTGAACCCGACGTGAATCCTTAACCAAGTTAAAATTATGTTTTACCTATTTGTTAGGCCCCTATTTAAAACGCAATGAGAGGGCCAAAAAAATCATTGACATATGTGCTCATACAAAAGATGTAGTGGCTGAATGTTTCTTGATTAGGTCTGTCATATCAAAGAGTCACTCTTTTCTAAGATCTTCTTCATTTCCAGAATGGATACTCTCAAGTTCACTCCTGTGAATACCACTGCTGCAAATGCCACTACTGCTACTCCTGCTGGATAGTTGTCCCCTCTGAGGATGACATCACCTACTCAGCGTCTTCAACGTAGGGTATCAAATGCGCTGGTTAAGGAGTACCGTCCACACGGTACCATCCCAACTCTGGAAGATTCCTGACAAGCCCTCCAAGTGAACAACTCCCACTGGTCATCTGAACAATGACAACTAGTGATCAAGAAGCAGGCGGTGCTAACTATTGTCTCCAACCGTTTCAGGTAGTTATCCCCGAAACACAATCACCATTCACTCTCATATTCTGGGGAGGTGAATGAGAAGGTCCCTCGGGAGATTAATTCAAAGAAGCAGGAGTCCTTCCCGAGGGATCCTACCAATAATAGCTACCATACTCGTGCGACAGTATGCCCTGAACATGATGAGGGTACCAACTCCAGGCATTCGGACCAGGATCCTCAAACTCGAGAAGGCATGACAAACCGCCAGAGGCAGAATCCGTCAACAGTGAGAAGGTTCTCATCTCTGCCAACTCCAGAGAAGTCCACCAACCTAACTTGGTAGAAAAGAATGAGTGGGCATATACCCATGCCCGTTTTAATTCCGCTGTCCAAAAGACTCATCTGGCAGCATAACACCAATCCCGCTATGCAATTCCGGCAGAGTACTATAGGCAGGAACATACACATGTTTACACATCATTAGCTAGTCAGCAGGCTCATCTGACTACATATGATGAAGCACATCAACCACGTTTAGCGAAGTGTAATCAGAAGGCACAAACACCTGCTAGTATTAATCAAGACTACCAACAGTCTCACATGGTAGAATTCAAAGATGTTAGTCAGAAAGCCCCGACAACAAACAGGAGGTAGAATAAACTCTCTGCCCCCACACTTGAGTACTATCAGGATTCAGTGACCGGAAAAGGAGGACAAGAGCAGGCACATACACCTACTCCAAGCATGGAATGGACGTATATGCCCATTCCAGCAGCTGAAGTCACCAAGCATATTTTATCAATGGTGAAAGAGTAGAAGAAAATCCCTACTCATATTCTGGACGCTTTCCAAGATATTATAACAACTTCAGTGGCATCTCAAGGAAAGACACATTAATCTATCCCTACTAGTGGATTGACACATCAACGACTCACTACGGAACAGACACACACATATGTTCCAGTCCAACAGGGTTGTGGGGCATACTCCCCATATCATACGGACAACCATGTCAGGCACATACACCTGATTTGAGTGGAGATCGTCAGTCAAACCTGTCCATCTTTCCTGATCAGGCACATACACCTGCTCAGAGCAATCACTTTTGTCAAAAAGTGGTTTCCAAAGCGAGTAAAAAGGAGTTTAAGAAAAATACTCGCCCAACACAATCAATAGATCAAGAGCCAATCTGTAACAAGGCCTTGCTCGATGCTGTAGTTCTTGAAGCCCTCATGCAATTATCTATTTTAATCAAAGATTATACTCCCAAATTTCCCAATAGTGGGAACATTAATTTCGATGTTCTTCAACATACACTTCCTCATGAAGGTTTTCTTCACGACAATTCAGTCGATATCAAAGTTTCATCATCAGATGAGAACCACAAGAACCCACTGTGTGGTCAGAAGACAATAGAGAAAGAGATATCATCTTTTTCTGTAACCCATTATGGTGGTCCTCCACATGATGATGAATTTTTCTGCGGAATTCATCTCCGTAGTAGTGATTCACATTGCCCATAAAATGCTCCAGTTGACGATGTAGTGCCGAGAAATCCATCTTATCATGAGGTACTTGCAAATGAGAAACCAGTCATGTATGATGCTTCATCACTAGCACATGAAATAATTTCTCAATTAGAAGATATCGCAGGGTCTAGGTAATTCTCCAAACCACCCCTAAGTCATGCATCTTCTATTTTGATCAATGATTTCTCTACCAATCTTGTTGAATCTGATGAATCAAAAAAGAAACACCAACTCTGGTCAAATCAGGTAGAAGAATCATCATTGAATGATAAAGAGAAAATGATGAACATGATAAAAACACTGGAAAATGGTAAAGTACCAGTCATGTTTTAGCCTCTTGCTGATTCTCAGTATGACATTCCAAAGATGTTGACGGATGATGGAATTCATGATATTGGTCTCAACATATGGAAAACTCTTTGTCAGTTGAATAAGAAAGTATTATATTATGATGAATATAAAAATCATCTTAATATAATTGAATGGTTACAACGTCTGATTGATTTGGAATATCTATCAGTCTATCGATATCTGAAGGCTGAAAAGTAGCAGAGAGACCTTCAACGTTCATTCCTTGGCGCACTAAGAAGATTGTGTCAGTTAATTTCCAATTCCCCATCTGGTATTCATGTCAGAGGATGGTGTGTTCATGGATCACTACATTTCACGGTGCTCTCCAGTTAGCAAAGCCTGCCAAAAATGGTCTCATGCATTGTTATTGCCCATCGCTGGCCACAATCAATGGGCTTTGTTTGCAATCAAAAGCTTTCCCAAGAACATGCTTCAACTAGTTCTTCTCAAAATCAAGCATACAGAGAACAAGTTGTTAAATTACTTCTGCATCAAGCAAACGAGAATATTGAACAAGCCTCTTGTATGGATCAAGAACATCATCAAGTGAATGAAATGTCGTAAATTATCCAACGGTCTTTTGAACGAGGTGATAAAAGTGGATACAGAATAATAAATCCAGCTAATTTCCGGACTAAGGTTCGCAAGATCCGGAGATCTTTTAAGAAAGTCTCATACATAGCATTTCAAGAGCCATACCATCTTGCCAGACTAGGGACTCTTTTAAACCATCCCTCAAAATCAAAAAAAAATATTCGAGGAATTGACCGGGAACAGCAGAAACATTCCTAGTCTATCACACTGGGGACTTTTTCAAATCATCAATACCCTCTTCAGAGAATGTCGGTATTTGATCGATTGGGGAAAAATGTCTCAAGAGGAATGAAGAGACAAATTATCAGGAGATTCCCTCCAAATTACGGTTCGTCAAGAAGTTCCAGAGAGATCATATCAACAAAAGGCAATGTCTCATCAAAGACAGGGAAGAAGAAAATATCACAGAAATGCTGATAGAAGAGATGTGATGTGTTATGAATCAATCAATGTCATCAATTCCATTGTTGCTAATCCACCAGATGAGGCTCACTCAGGGGACTCAGATGAAGAGGTTCCTTCTCAAGAAGATTTACGCACCGACACAAATGAAGAAGGTGTGCGTACACGAAATCAAAGGATTACACAGAATCTAGGTAATCTTTTGAGTAACCCACTTCCCCCTCTCCGAAAAGGTTCCAACAGAGGGAGGGGAAAAAATCAGGTTACATATCCTTCCTCTAGAGAAGTCCAATCTCTCTCACTAGAGAAAATGTTTGCACAACAGGAGGAAGAAACGAAGGAATTAAGGAGGTTGAATGTAGAACTACTTCAGGGTAGTCTTCTTCGTGAGCGTGCTGGAGTCAGTCAGCCAAGAGAATTTTTTGAAGCTATAGAGATGGATCAAGAATATCCTCCTCTATCAGTACACACTCATAGGTCTAATCCTACGGGTCAGGTGCAAAAACAGTTTCCAGTGATACCATCAGTTGCAGCACCAACCACCACATATGTCCAAGCTCCAGTCATTGCACCTACTGAATTCCAAGTTCAACTGAATGTTTCCCAGAAGTTAATAACTACATTGAGTCATTAACAGCTCAGTTAGAAACTATGGAATGGAAACGTGCACATGATCAACCAGAAAAGAAAGTGTACAATGAATGGGTAGATTCAATCTCTCCTCCATCCAGTTTTGGAAACCATGTATTCCCTATTTTCAATGGATCATGCGAACCTGAACAGCATTTGGCGCATTACATGTCTTGTTGTGATCCTATGATGGGAACTCCGGAGTAGCAAGAAGCAGTAAAACTCAGATGCTTCATATGGACATTGCAAGGACCATCCTTTGTCTGGTATACAAGCTTGCAATCCCGGTTAATTACCGGATGGGAGGATCTCCATCAAAAATTCCTTCTTCAGTTCATCTCAACATTGCCAAAGACAACAGTTTTCGATCTTACAATCTCTAAGCAAAGGGAGAATGAAAGGGTCTCAGATTTAATTGCTCGCTGGGAGGGATTAACATATTCCCTATACATAGCACTCCCTCAAGAAACTTTTTTCCAATCTTTCAGGAAAATCTGCATGACGAAATACGCACGCCGTTGATCCCTGTGAAATACATAGGAGGGTTTCGAGACCTTACTTCAATTGCTCAGCAGATTTAAGATTTCGTTATACAGGCTAAGGCTAAATCTCGTGTAATTACATCATCTCTAGGAATGAGAATGGGTAAAGTAGAAACTACTATAGTTATGAATAAATAAACACTTGTACCTAATTCTACTTCAAAACCATCATCTTCTCGAGGTCTCCACCTCCTGAGCGCCAACAAAAAAGTCTATTTCGTCCAGATGATCAAAGAGATCACAAACGAAAACAATTAGATTATTTGAAGAGCAAAACATACTCTTTCCAAAATGAACATGTTCTTGGTTACTTCATTTCGGCTCAGGAACATAATATGGTTCAACTTCTAAAGCCCAAGAGGCCAAACCAGGAAGGAATTAAGTCTGTCCCAATTATTTCCCCTTTCATCAAATGTTGTGTAATCCCATACAAGAGTGTTTTGTCTTCAAATACCTCCTGAAAAAGATGGTCGACTCGGGACAAGTCAAACTGAAAGGCACTTCAGCCCAGGTAGCATGTGTCACTACTACAGTTCTAGAGGAGGAAGGCAATGGAAAGATGTCAAAAGCAAAAATGCATAGAAATATGATGACTGGATGGTCAGAAAGACAATCAACCGAACTCATGCTATTTTGCAAACACAATTAAAGAAACCGATTGTGTCTTCTACCATGAATTTTGCGGCAAAACCATCTTCATCAGTGGGAATGTCCTCGAAGAAAGAGCATGATTCATAGAAATAAAAATAATCAGAAGAAGAGGAGTATGTGTCAAAGCCTAATTTGTCTTTGACTCTGGCAGACTTCATGCCATCTACTTCAAAGCCATGGGCCCCGCCCCCACCAAACGGCACAACCTAAACATGTTAATCAGGAAGAGCCTTCATCAGACGAAGAATAAATCTTCGGTTCTATTAATATGATTCAATTAACAGATCCATATGTCAGTCGTAGTTTCTATTTTGATGAGCCTGAATCCCTTGTATCAAACAGTGGAATCAGAGGAAGTTCCAGAGGCTCAGGATACAGGGGAAGACGTGGATCTTTCAGAATCCACTATTCCAATTCTACCCTTGCTAGAACTGTGTATGCAGTAGAAACTCGTGGTACAACCCTTTAGTGAGCTCAGCAAGAACAAGCAAGTTCTTCTACCAATAGAAAATTCAGTCCTAACACAGTTATTTTGGAAGATTGGTTGAAGGTTCAATCTTATTTCTCTTAGCATGTAAATGGATCTAATCCTTCTAATCTTCCAAAACTAGGGATATTTCCAACTCTTATCCTGATACAAGATGCATCAACTTCCAAAAAATCTGCGTCCAAGGTACCTGCTAAATCACATATTTCTGTTGGGAAACGCTGACCTCGGGATCAAAATTATGATGTATTGAAACACTTGGCCCAAGTACCAGCCAAGTTATCAATTATGAATGTTCTGAATCTGTCAAAAGTTCTTCGAGAAGCACTCATCGAGGCTTTGTCAAGTCCTCAGGAGTTTGAAACTGAAATTATTGTAGCTAAAGTCTATCACATAAAGAATAATCCTACAGAATTCCATGTAGTAATATATTTTACTAATAAAGATGAAGATGATTTTGTGCATGGGCATATTATACCTTTGTACTTATCTGGCAAGGTGAATGGCGTAGATGTCCGAAGAGATTTCATTGACAATGGTTCAATAGTCAACCTCATGCTCATGCGTACGCTTCATCGATTGAGCCTCACAGAATCTAATTTATCGCCTTATACCATGATGTTACAAGGATAAGATAAAAATGAACAAGAAAAACTGGAAAAAGTTACACTCCAATCTCAGTTTGGCGATCTTGTATCCAATTGAGATTTCATGGTTGTTGATCAAGACTCAGCCTTCGACATCTTTCTTGGAAGACCATGGCTACATCATCATGCGGATATCCCTTAATCATACCATCAATGTCTCAAATATTGTTTCGATGGTCATGTTGGGACATTGTATGGTGATAAGGCCATGTTCAAGACATGTGAGTCTCAATACATTGAGGCAGAATTCTATCACATGAAGGGAAGGGAGAAATCCACAACAATGGAGATTACCAATGTTAATGCTCCATATGGTTTGGAGAAGATTCCAGTAAATCCATTTACACATGTGAGTACAGATTATGTGTTTCCTATTAGTCATGTTGAAATGATATTCCCAAAAAAAATACTCTTATGGAATGATCCATAATGTCAATTACGGCAATCGAGCCAGACAACATGGGAGAAATTGGTAACCCACCAAGCAGTGATGAAAGAAAAAATTTTGACGTCTTAATTTCATCTGTTGAAATCCAACAAGTCTATACTTTTCCAATTAGTACTGAAAAAGTTATTGCAACATTGGAGGTGAAAAATGTTGTTGATTTTCAATCCATCATCTCCTCATTAATACCCAAAGAAGACCCTTCATCATCAATCTGGTTGGAAATGGAAGCTTCTTCTTCAAGATGTGAAAATTTTGACATCTCTTATGATCATGAAAATTCTTCTTTATCATCTCCTATGAAAGTAGAAACGGAAGAAATAAAACAAGATGAATAAGAAGAGGAAGATATAAAAGATTCTCCTCCATCATTTGAAGAGGGTATCTCTACCACTGTGTGTTAACTCATAGAAATAAATATGGGTACGAAAGAATATCCACGCCCCACTTTAATCAGTGCGGCCATGACTCTTGAAGAGCAATAGATGTATATATCTTTTCAAAAGAAAAATAGATATATATTTTCTTGGAACTATACAGAAATGCCCGGGCTTGAACCTGATGTTGCTACTCATCATTTAGGTTTACCAGAAGAACATCGATGATTTAAGCAAGCCTCGAGAAGAACACACCCAACTTATGCTTCCAAAATTGAGGCCGAAGTGGATAAGCTTATCAATGCTAACATCATCAGAGAAGTTCAATATCCCACGTGGTTGGGTAATATTGTCCCTATAATGAAGAAGAATGGAAAAATTATAGTTTCCATCGATTTTAGAGATCTTAATCGGCATTATCCTATGGATGATTCCCCAGTTCTGATTATAGAACTTTTAATTGATGCAACAGCTGGATATGAAGCACTTTCCTTCATGGATGGATATTCTAGATATAATCATATCTGAATGGTTGTAGAATACTAGGAATCCACAGCCTTCAGAGCCCCTCAGGGTGTGTTTTGCTACCAGGTAATGCCCTTTGGCCTAAAGAATGCTGGTGCAACATATCAGTGTGCCATGCATTGTATCTTCAAACCCTTCTTTGGGAAGTTTGTTGAATGCTATGTAGACGATTTGGTGGTTAAATCCAAACAACATTATAATCACTTGGATGATTTGGAAGTCATATTCTGCAAACTTCCATAGCATAATTTGAAGATGAACCCCTTAATATGTGCTTTTGGGGTAACCTTAGGAAAATTTCTTAGATTTTTTGTATGCCATTATGGTATTGATGTCGATCCTGAGAAGAACATGTCAGTACTTGGTATGTCACCTCCTCGAAATTTGAAAGAATTAAGATGACTTCAAGGACACATAGCCTATATTCGGTGTTTCATGGCTAATTTGGTTGGCAAAAGATTACCCTTCACCAAATTCATGAAGAAGGGAGTCACTTACTAGTGGACTGAAGAATGCTAGGAAGAATTCGCTATTATCCTGAAATACCTCTCGAGTCAATCAGTAATCATGCCACCTGTTGAAGGAAGACCACTTATCCTCTACGTGACAGCTCTAGAGCGATCATTGGGTACCTTTCTTGCTCAAAAGATTGTTGTTGGGAATGAAAACAACATCTACTATCACAGTCGAACTATGCTTGAAGCAGAAACCCGGTATTCAAGTATTGAGAAATGTTGTCTGGCATTAAAATTTGCAGTTTAGAAGTTGAGACACTACCTGAAACATCACGAGGTAGAATTGGTATCTCGCAATAACCCGCTCAAATTCATCCTCAGTCGTCCGATTCTTACAGGGTGTCTGGCAAGGTGGGAAGTTATTTTGTAGCATTTTGACATTCAGTATGTGTCTCAAAAGGTGATAAAGGGCCAATCTATGGCAGATTTCCTGGATGAACACCCTTCAGTGGAAGACACATCTTCAGATATTGAACTCCCTGATGAGGAAGTATTCTCTATTCAAGAAAGTCCTCAGGCATGGGAAATGTATTTTGATGGTTCTTCTAGAAGTCCAACAGGGAGGAAAATTGAAAATTTTAAATTCAACAAAGTTGGCTTAGGAATTGTGCTCATTTCTTAAAAAAGGCAGTGTTACCTTATTCCATCTTATTGAAGGATGGTGGAACAATTAATGAATAAGAATACCAAGCTCTCAACACAGGCTTGGAATTAGAGCTTCATGCAAAAGTGAATCACTTAATTGTGAAAGGTGATTCAGACCTGGTAATCAAACAAGTCAATGGGGATTATGCCATCAGAAAAGAAGAGCTAATCCCTTTGTATGATTACATCAGAAAGTTAATGGCGGAATTCCCTTTGGAACTGACATTTTCTTATGTCCCAACATCATAAAATGCTCATGCTGATGCACTGGATAATATAGACACATCTCTGGAAAATCCAAATTGGGACGAGACAACCATCAGTATTTCCCACCATCGTGCAATTTCACCTTATGTTCGAATCAAAACAGAGGAAATTAATGAAATTAGTCCCATTCATAAACCATATGGTCATACTAAATGATGGATGTCACCTATCCGAGAATACCTTCAAAATGGAACACTTCCACCTGATAGAGCTGAGAACGAACAAATCTTGTGCCATGTGTTCAATTTTACTCTTTATGATAGCCCAGATTACCTAGATAAAATTCTCTACAAACGTGGTTTTGATGGAGTTCTCTTCATATGCATTGATGGTGAAGAGACAGTGGCTATCAGGAAAGATGTGCATGCAGGATTCTGTGGTGCCCACCAGTCTGTACATAGACTGTCTGATCAGATTCGAAGGCTTGTATACTTTTGGCCATCAATGATACATGATTGTGTCGATTTCACAAAAAATTGTCATTATTTCCAAGTACATGCCAACTTCATTAATCATTCTCTAGAGTTGCTTCATACAGCTAAATACTCATGTCCATTTTCCACATGGGGAATGGATGTGGTGGGACCTTACCCTTCGGCTATGACCAAGCAGTTTAAGTACATTCTTACTACTACTGACTTCTTTTCCAAATGGGAAGAGGCAATAACTCTCAAGGAAGTCAGTTCTAAATGTGTTGTTAGCTTCATCAAGTCTAACATCATTACCAGATTTGGTGTCCCTCATACCACATTGACAGACATTGGCACAAACTTCTGTTCATCCGAGGTGAAGAAGTTGTATAAAAAATACAACATCAAATTCAACAATTCATCTCGGTATCATGCAGCGGCCAAAGGCTAGATAGAAGAATTCAACAAGACTCTTTCAAATATATTGCAAAAGATGGTAGATAAAGATAAGAGGTCATTTTCTAATAAACTCTTTCATTCTTTATGGGCTTATCGGACTACCACCTGCAAGTGCAACTCAGTCAACTCCATATTCACTGGTATATGGAATGGAAGTCATCTTCCCTTTGAAGTTAAATTTCCTTCGCTCAAAGTAGCCATTTTTGATCAGTCATCTACAAGTGAACAATCTCAAAAGTGTTTGAATGAATTGGAATGGTTAGATGAGAAATTATTGTGCACTTTGCGCCACATGGAAGTCTATCTGAATCGAATAGCACGAGCTTTTAACAAAAAATTTCCTCTTCGTTCATTCACTCAGGGAGAATTGGTATTAGTTCTCAGAACAAAAATGATACCAGGAAGGAAACCTCCCGAGATTGATCCAAAATAGGAAGGACCTTACTCAATACAAAGGTTCTACTCTAATGGAACTTATTCATTAATCTTGATGGATGTAAAATTCATCACTACACCAACCAATGCCAGATTTTTTAAGAAGTATTTTGTATAAACAAAAAATATATATCATAAATGTTCTGGTATGACCTTAAACTCCACCACCGTCCAACAAGATGTTAAACTTCATCATCAATGGTCCATACATATGACCTTAAACTGTTTGTTCTTTCATCCCACATGACGTTAAACTGTGAAAAAGTTCTCTAAATGGTCATGTATGACTTTAAATTACACCATCATACATGGTCCGGTATGACCTTAAACTGCACCACCTTACAGCAAGACGTTAAACTTAATCCTCAATGGTCCATACATATGACCTTAAACTAATTTTACTTTCATCCCACACGACGTTAAACTATGAAAAATATTCTTAAATGGTCTGGTATGACTTTAAACTACAACATCATCCAAGGTTCGGTATGACCTTAAACTAAACCACCATCCAGCAAGACGTTAAACTTCATCATCAATGGAGCATACATATGACCTTAAACTATTTGTACTTTTGTCCCACATGACTTTAAACTATGAAAAAGTTCCCTAAATGGTCTGGTATGACCTTAAACTACACCACCGTCCAACAAGACGTTAAACATCTTCATCAATGGTCCATACATATGACCTTAAACTATTTGTACTTTCATCCCACAAGAAGTTAAACTGTGAAAAAGTTCCCTAAATGGTCCGGTATGACATTAAACTACACCATCATCCATGGTCCGGTATGACCTTAAACTGCACCACTATCCAGCAAGACGTTAAAATTCATCATCAATGGTCCATACATATGACCATGAACTATTTTTACTTTCATCCCACATGACGTCAAACTGTGAAAAAGTTCCCTAAATGGTCCAGTAAGACTTTAAACTGCACCATCATCCATGGTACGGAATGACCATAAACTACACCACCGTCCAGCAAGATGATAAACTTAATCATCAATGGTCCATATATATGACCTTAAACTATTTTTTACATTCATCCCACATGACGTTAAACTGTGAAAAATTTCCCTAAATGGTCCGGTAAGACCTTAAACAGCACCATCGTCCATCAAGACGTTAAACTTCATCATCAATGGTCCATAATTATTACATTAAATTATTTGTACTTTCGTCCCACACGACGTGAAACTGTGTCCCCTTCATCGTCCTTTATATATGACGTTAAACTATACAGCAATGGTCCATTCATATGACCTTAAACTATTTGTAAATTCATCTCACATGATGTTAAACTGTGAAGTCCTAACTACATGATGTTAAACTGTAAAGAAGCCCCTTACGTCCAGAATGACATTAAATTGCACCATCCACGGTCCATGCATATTACCATAAACTATTCGCACTTTCGTTTAACATGACGCAAAACTGTATCATCCCTTTTTCATCCAACATGTCGTTAAACTGTGGGGAAAAAATTTCCCCAATACGTCCAACATGACGTTAAATGGTGTACTTTTTTTCCTCACTGCATGACATTAAACAGCAAAGTCACCAATACATCCAACATGACGTTAAATGGTGTACTGTTTTGTCCTCACTACATGACATTGAACTGCACAGAAAGTCCTTGATACGTACTACATGACAATAAACTGTACTTTGTCCCTGTACATGATATTAAACTGTGCAACACCAATTGTCCTAACTGGGAGACTTTAAACTGCATAGTCCCTTCATACGTCATACATGAAGTTAAACTGTGTATCGTTAAGGTCGTTGCTACCTCTTGTTTCTCACACCGAGTATGACTCACGTGAGCTTAGAGTAAACTTCAACCATAACACCCTCTCTGGGCCGCTAACCATGTGTAAGTCCCATTATCTTTTTTTAGATCTTTGTCCCCAAAAAACAACTTGATCACTAATTCATTCTTCAATTAAACTACGCGGACTTTGATCCTTGCCTTCCAGGCTGGGTACGTAGGAAATCTCCCAAGGATAAAGCCCATAACAAATCTCTTCACATCGGTTCACCTCCATCTCATACGATGTTGATTCGTGAAACCGCCCCTAGAATCAGTATCTTTACACTAGTTCACTTTCGTCCTTGTTATACGAAGTTAAACTATACAACACTTTTGTCCAGTATGACAATAAAATACAATATTCTTTGGTACCCTCACTTGATAGGGAACCATTATTTACATTGATTTTTCAATGATGTTTCATTTCAAAGACTACGTGCATACATGGAAATGCCTAAACCTTTTATCTTGGGTTAAATCATTATTGTTCTAAAAAGTCCCCTTTCACCCTTCATATGTACAATCCAAATTTGTACCGTGGGTATTTATAGAACTATGTGGGATTGATTCCCATCCTTATGGGATACGTAGGAATGTTCGAGTTTCCCTCGAATCCAGCACCAAGTCATTGGGCCTAACCCCAAATTCCTCTTTCAGTCCCTTGGCTGAAAAGTCCCCATGAAAACAAACACTGTGTATTTCTTATAATGGTCCAAGCTCTATGACCCTAAACTAAGATCTCTAATCCTTTTTATCCCCCACTAAGTTAAACTGTAGTTTAAGAACTACGTATGGCTTGATTCCCATCCTTATGAGATACGTAGTGATGCCCAACATTTCAATTCAGGACCCAGCCACAACATGATTATGGTTAGCATTGATCTGTGTATCGTTGTATACATTGACCAATACCCATATGTATGTATCATAATTCTAACCTTAAATATTTTCAGATCATCATACGCCTTTTGTTGACATTTAGTCACAAAAATGACAAATTTCTGAGAGGTCTTTTACCTAACTATGCATTACGTGCCCTTAGGCAGCCTTGCATAAACAGTCCACATAACAGACTTGTCAGCCAAAAGATATTATTATCTGACTATGCAGCAAATTCCCTTAGGTAGCCCGACATAATTCAATACCATAACGGGTTTTTCAGATAATGGTAACTTCATTATTAGGAACAAAGACTCTTTTGTCCTTATTGGTATTAAATAACAGTATGTAGGGATCCACAAAAATAGTTATCCTTAACATATTTGTCCCATATCATTTTTCATGATCTGAAAGTATTCAAGTCTATGGTTTATATTCTCCTTCCCTATGTTTGGGTCAGACATTCGTAGAATTGATATCCATCCAGTTCTCCGATAATCTTGTTCGAAAATATCTTCTCCATATTCAAGTACCTCTTTCCATACAGCAAACTCTATACTTTGGAAAATTTGAATCTCCATAGTCCTTCATTAGCTTTTACCAGTAGAAAGGTAAATTTCTGAGAGTTCTTTTTCCTGACTATACATCACGTTCCCTTAGGAGGCCTTGCATAAACAGTCTCCATAACAGACTTGTTAGCCAAAAGATGATATTTATTTGACTATGAAGCCAATGCCCTTTGGTGACCCTGCACAATTCAACCCCCTAACAGGTTTGTAAAATAATAGTAACTTCATTCTTGGAAACTACTTCTTCTGATGCCTTTTAGCTCTTTTTCATATCATTCCTCAGATTCACATATTCTTAAGCTATAGTTTACATTTTTCCCTTCATACATGAGTACGGTAATATGTTTTTAGATAAATTGTCAAAGAATTGAGTTAATTCTAATTCATTCGGTCAAAGAAATTTCGACCTTAAACGTTAGCCTCTTTATGTCCGACGTGCATGGCTTTAAAATGTCCACAAAAGTCAAGGGATCTCTGAGTAAAAGTCATGTTCAATCTCACTACAAATAAATTTTTAATGATTTATGTAATACTAAGAAATTAAAAGATTCAATGTTTGTAGGGATATTTATATTAATCCTAGTAAAAGTCAAAATATGCTTACTAGGCCCATTGGATTAAGTAAATTTAAAGTAGGTAGCGAAATAATACAGGTACAAATGATTGAATATGAATGTATTCTCCATTGATACACAATAATTTGAGGGACATCCACAGATTTGAACCTCTATTCTCTTTCAAGAGATTACATAAGACTGTTAACATAAGTCTTCACTTGATGTACAACATCCCGAGCTTCATAAGCAGCTACTTGAAGCTCGTGCACTCGACCATTTTTACGCTTCTCAGATTGATGAACTGCCTTCTTGGCATCTGAAATGGCTTTCAAACCATTCATTTGAACTCCCTCCAGTGAATTATTGAGCTGATCAAGTTCCCCAGTAACAGCATCTAACTGTGTATGGAGCTACACCAGCTGGATGACCTTTTCATTGATTTTATGATTCAGCTCCTTCATCTTGGCAGCATAATCAGCCTCAGCTTGGGATACCACAGCCTCAAATTCGCTGATGTTAACTGACAGTTTTACCCTAGTCAGATCATCGCGAAATGTTTTCTCCTGCTCCCTCCTGAAGATGACATGTTTCACCACGGCATGGATCTTTTCATATCCAAAACCACCAAGTCCTAGCATGACAAACTGGGATGATAATTGAGGGATCTTCAATGATAGCTCTTCTAAAGGCTATTCGGATATGATTTTCCATATGTTGTTTCATGCCTTGCGTCGTAAAAATCTGAACACTTTAAGAACCTCTAGGTCTGATTCAATATCATCATCACAAGGAGGCATGTAATCTAGGATTTATGCACTTAATAAAGTGCCATGTTCTGCTCTATCCCACTGACCTATGCTTATTTGCTTTCAATTCCTGTTGGGGATGAGGCAGAGGCCTCACCTCTAGATCTAGCCACTATAGTTGATGGCCCTGTATAATTAATCAAAAGCTTTGGTTAGCTTCAAAGGATAAGAAAAGAATTGATTGTCTTGAAATTAATTACAATCACAAATATTTTTATCCCTTATGCAACGGTGTATCGACAAACTGAGAAGACTCCTCCCTTTCTTTCCCAGTCTCAACAAGATCTTCAGGATGGGTCATAGGACGGTTTAATGGGTTTAGCTCTACTTGAGATAATGTTTCTGCAATGGTAGGGTTGACATCAATGTCCAAACCCTCTTCAGGCATTATCAGTTCAGCTGCTTCTATGGATGTAACTTCATATTATTTTCAGTCATGATGTGATGTGTAAATTATAAGAAAATTTACTGGGCAAAGGATAACACTCATGCCCAAGGTCGTCTAAATCACATGAAAACATAGCATGACCATAAAATTCTTTGAATGACATGCCATGATTCATCATTTCATCCAATGATATTTCATAATCCTAGTTACTCTCACTAGTGGGAGCGTTTGATGTGTCTTCTTAACGATTTACGTCCTGCACCCCTGACCCTAGACAACATCTTCGGGTAAAATCACAGAATCAGTTGCAGTAGCCGCCTGAAGCTCTAATACAGGAGTTGAACCTGCAGTATCACAGAATAGAAGTATGTCGGTGTTTTGTTCAACATTTTTATGAAGCAATGTTGACTTACCAGAAACAGGTTTTTCTCTTCTTGCAACAGTAAGAGGAGAGATACTGGGAATAGATGCTAGCTCTTCTATAGGAGCAGCCAAGTCAGCTTGGATCTGTGATTGTTCCACATCATCCTCCATCGTCTTTGAAGGAGGATCAATCTTTTCCCTCAGGGGGGGGGGAATTGAAGAAGCCCCTGAAACCCCAAAAATATGAGTAACATTTTCATGGTTATAGACTCATGGTTACCCGAAGGACATACCGCTGCTAATGAAGCATTTAGCTCTTGACTTCCTCTTTCGTTGCCATTGATTCTTTTGTTTTTTCTGCTATAGGTAGTCTCCCTTATTGGAACATGGATTGGCGAATGGAAGACTATGTCCAACACCTCATTCATGGCTGCTGGCCTGGAGAAATATCTCCCGATTCGTGAGGAGAGTCAGCAGCAGCCCTGATGGCAGTATCGCCAGGGCTATACTGTGGCGAAGGAACCTCAGTTCCTTTTTTTTGCAAGCTGTAAGATGAAGAAAATAATTTCATTAATTAACAAAGTCTCTACTGGAATCAAGTTGCAAAGAAAATAATGAAATAAAAATTAAATATTCAAGTTTCGCATAATCATGCCACTCCTCATCTCCAGAACCCCCATCCCCCTTAGTGTCACCACGATCAATCGTTTCCTTCAGCTGCCTGGTGATAGGAACGGATTCATCAGTGGCATATATGAGCATATCTAGCTCTCTGATGTAATCCCGCACTTCATTGGGGTTATCCTAGAATTGGATATCTATAGAAGGTATAATATTTCCTATTCCAGGAAGTTGTAGGCCCTCACACTAATCCAGCCAGGAGGTCTCAGTACCAAAATATAATCCCTTCCATAACTGGACAACCTCTGCTCTAAGATATGAAGGCTGCGAGGAAGTTCCTACAATCTTTGACTTCAATTTCTTCCCATCTCCTGCAACTATAGATAGAGAATAAGAAAATAAGACTTATTACTTTATAATGTAGCAGTGATTGAATTACTACAATTAAGTAACTCACCAGGAGTTGATGGAGTGGGTCTTTTAATTCTGGTCGGAGGATTATATCAGGCACAAAACCGCTTTGCCACTGGTTGTGCCTCATCATCCCCATCATGGGAATCCCGTGAATCAGTTCTAGAGGAAGGGTCGGTCAAATCAACTTCAGGTGGGGAAGCATCACCTTCATGAGGAAGGGTTTCTTTCTCTACAGTACTCTTCCTTTTCCCCATCTAATAAACTGGGTGATTCATTATCCATTTGGGGAATGATTTTATCTAGTGTTCGGCATAATATTTAGTCAAATTATGTGCCGCTTTTTCAACTGGTCGATCAAATGATGCCCCAGTCTTCTCCCATGACGTCAGCAACTATAGTTGTCAAGAAACCATTAGATGTTACTCTAACCTGACATGTACTGGAAGAGATACAACAATCTGTTCCATACATTTGAATTGACGTGCAAATCTATATGGAACATAGGCCTTGCATATAATTTCTCCATCAATCCTGGAAACTAGCACACCATCCCAACAATCTAGCATGTATGCCCTCAAATCCAAATGGGTTGTTCCATCATCAACAAACCGACCGGTTGGATGACTTCTATAGGGAAAGAAGGTGAATTCCATAAACATGCTTAGCCTCACATTCATGTCATAGGCATTAACATCTAATGGAGAAACTCCAAAGAATTCTTGCACTGATGTCCTGAAAGAGCATCCATGTATTTGTAATCCATTCTGTACAATGTATGTCCGGAAGTGAGTGGAAATCCATAAGCATGAAAAATGGAATGGTCCCACTTTTCTTAAAGGATATTTACCCATGAAAACATGAAGTAAACTCCTGTGAATCATTGCTAAATTGGGGGTATCCAACCCAACCATTTTTCCATCAGCCAACATTACCACAATGAAGAAGGTCTCTGGCCTAATGTCTCCCTTCGAATCCCTGACTGGCAAGAGATAAACAATGAGACACATTTCCAAGAGGCCCTCCAGATGAGTCTTCTTTGGGATCCTTTGATACACCTCATATCCCCACTTCTCGAACTCTCCTGCTTCTAGAGTTGGCCAGAATATGCTAGGAGTATCCCTCTTCTCAGGTTTTGGGCAGGTTGTAGGACGTTTGGGCCTCTTATCCTTGGATTTCTTTATATTGGATCCTTTTTCCTTCGGATCCTTCTCCTTGGGTTCCTTTTATTTCTTCTCAATATGATATATATACATCCACTCCTCCGGATGAATATCCTTTCTAGAATGAGTTAAGGTGTTCTATGAACTCTTGAGCCTGTGGAAGATCTTAAATAATTCTCGATCTAAAGCAGGAGTCTTCTCTAAATCATTCCATGTCACCTTGGGTGTAATGAATTCATCATACATATCGCCCAAAATTGGAGACCCTAAGATCTTGTGTACATACCAAAGACTGATACCTACTTATCCATGAGTCAGATGGAAATAATTAGTTTCTGGGATCTAGTGGCTGAGTATCTCCGTCACGAAGTTATCATGTCTGTAAAAATATGTTTTCCCAACCCATATATCTTCGTATATCACCACTCCTTTCAGATCCTCGACAAACTCTGAACAAGCATGTCACACCCAGTATGCCCAAATCCATGTTGGCTTCACACCTCCCCCAGGACGGAAGTCCCAACTTTTCTTCCAGCCTTTGTATTGATCCATATGAGCGTTTCAGAAGATTGAACGATGACAATGTGGTTGAAGCTCGGGCGTATGAGGTTTTAAATCTGGTGTACAAGGGCTATGATGCATTATATAGGCCTTCTCTGCTATTACATCATTTATAAATCCTCCTACACATGAGATATTTGCTGAAGGAAAGTTAGTGTAATTTTGAAACCACGTATATGGAAGATAGTTCATTGCTTCTGGAATGGTGACTTCTCACAGACGACCATATCCATACAAAGGCAGATAAGTGGTTTGGGGGAAGTCGTGATGATATTTCATCAGATACTTATCCAAATCTGTAAGAGTTCTTTCTTTGATAGTATAATAATCATGGCCAATAATGTTCATCATATCATCAATCTGCTTTCTACCCAGTTCATCAACTATTCCGGGTCCAAGAGCCATTAATTCTGCACAAATTTTGAATAAATTTACTTTTTAGTAAGTTTATTTTTCATAATATTTGTGAAGGAATTTAATAAAAATGACTAGGGCATAAAGGCGAGTATATATGGATGTGTCACGCAAGTGTTGATGAGTCGTGCAAGTGTTAATGTGTTGCGCATGTTTTTTGCGCGCAAGTATTACCGTGGATGTCCAGATACCTTGACAGCAGCACTAAAACAAATAAACAGTGGAAAACGAGAGACTTGCGCAGCTAAGCTGACCGGCACGGCGAGAGCTCGAGAATCTGGAAATCAGATGCTATGCACGGAAAAGGACCACGTATTTACAGGCCAGGATCCTGACCTGCGTGCCTACTGACAGCACGCTCCATCCTGCCTGCTCCAGCCCTGCGTGGCTCGAACTTGCACAACAAGTATTACGCCCTGAAGACTTGCGCTCCCCCTTTCCTTTGTTTTTCTTCTTTTCCTCAGAGTCACAACCTCATTTCATTCGGATCCAACTCAGAGGGGGGAATTTTGTTGATTCAAATTTTCGTCACATCGTCTAAAAAATGGAATGGGAAATGAATTAGCACAAATTGATTCATCCATTGATGAAAACATCAAAAATAGACAAAGGCATGAACAAGGCTTCAAAAGCACATGTTCCATGCAATTTCCATCACAACCGCGTAAGTACACTTGCTCGATGCATAATGGTCTCACAAGTGACTTGCATTCCATAAAGGATAACCACCCGGGTCTTCTTTAACCTATAAATAGACACTGTGGGCCCCCCATTCGAGGAGAATTATTTTTTTCAGAATTCTGATTTGAGCTCCCGGGGCCCCAGTCTCTTCTCAAAGCTTCTGAAACACTTCTAAGGTAATTTTTTACCTAGAAAGAATGATATAAAGAAGGGTAGGAAGGCCTATGTGTTGAAACTCCTCAACAATTACGCACCTGAGTGGCCAGCCCTTTAGGGAAATGGCCTCACTTGCGCGCCGCCTAAACTCCTTCAATAGAACTTGTGTGCCACTCTTCTGGAAGAACCTCAAGATGATTCTAATGGCATTAACAAAGAGTCACTCAAGTATTACCCTGCTGGTTAACCGTCACACAAGTTCCCATGTGTCGCGCAGGTATAACTGTGTGATCGAACTTGCGCACCCACGCAGTACCTGCACGCCTGCCAGGACTTGCGTGCCCCTAGATTTTTGGGTGCCCTTCTTGCCCATTTCACCCCTCTAAAGCCATTCCAACTCTCCTATTCAAGATTCAGACATCAAGACACTCTTCAAATCCATTTATGGTATGGTTTCTTGGTTTGAATTCCTTATCTGAAAGGAATTATATGGAATATCTCTCAAAATCTAGTGATTGACACATATTTAAGGCACTAAAGATTGAGATTTCATTCATTCAACCTCATCCTTTAAGTTGAAGGAATTCATAACCCGGGCCTTCTTTTTAGTAATAATCTCCAGTCATAATTCTTAATCTGGGACTCTTTTTCAAGAATAAGCCCAACTCACAATTCTTAACCTGGGCCTCCTTTTCAAGAATAAGCCCCAGTCATAATTCTTAACCTGGGCCTCCTTTTCAGGAATAAGAACCAGCCTCAAATATGGCCCTCCTTTTTTAGGAATATGCACCAGTAACAAATTTCGGAATTCTCTTTAGGAGTAATCCCCAAGTCCCTTAATTTTTGAAGTCCCTTAGCCTGGGCCTCCTTTTCAGGGGAAATCCCCAATTTTAATTTACCTTAACCCGTACTAATTTACCTTTGATCGGGGATTCCTTCTCAGGAGTAAAACCCAATCATATGTCCTCTCTTAATTTGGGCCTCCTTTTCAGGAGTAATCCCCAAGTTATATTATTCAAATATCCATGAAGCAGATATACCTTTATGGACCATATTCCTGGATTTCTTCCATGATGTAAATCCTAATCTTCATTTATCTGGGCAGTTATACATACATATGTCCTACATTATTTCTTATTATTGCATCTATCATGGCCCAATTGTCTAATTTTTACCAATACCTCTGGACTCTCACACCGAGCATAACTCACGTGAGCTTAGAGTGTAAAAGTAATTATGCCATCCTTCTTTGAGTCATTAATCGTAAACATCATACTCCCTTACTCAAACTACGTGGGTTCTGATTCCTTTTCTTAACAAATGATACGTAGGTAGCCCATCTGCGGGTTCGATCCCAACACTGAAATAATCCATGTCCTTCTAAATGACAATAAACTTCAAGTTCCCCACTATGATTCTTTAAAACCAGCATAGTCATCATAGTGACCAAGAAAATTTTATATAAATGTGTCGAAGGATACCGTTGACCAAGAATAACTAATAAATTCAGACGATTCTCTATCGATGAAGAACCACTAATACATATAAATGATTTTCTAAATTTCCTACATATTTTATAATTGATTTTCAAATCTGAAAGAAATTTCATTTTATACATGGTATTGTAATAAGGATTCACGAACATAACTTAAATCTATAAAGAGAGTCCCAAATTAAACAATAAGTACCCTAAAAAAGGTGTGATCAGTCCGACCTCCCATCCTCTCGACCAATGCAAATTCCTAAGCCTCATCAGTCCACAAACTAGTTAGCGCCTACCATTGGAAAGTAGGTCCAAATGAATGTGGAATAATTGGTTGTTTCTGGTTCTACGAACAAACCCGTTAGAAACCGATCAGAATTTTTGAACCTCCCATGAAGGAAGTCATCCTCAAATTCCGAGGGAAACAGATACCAACTAAAACCATCATACTCTTTATTACACACTAAAACATGGTGTATTACATAGAAATGAACTTAATACTAATCTAATGATCAAGAGATATAGTGTCTAGTAAAATTACAAATATTACAAGACAGATTAATCCATAAAGTACAAAATAGTTATTGATAAATTCTTTTACATTCCATAATAGCCTTCGTACTTAGCATTGTATAGGATAATGTATGGATATACATATGAAAAGACTGAGCTATAAATCCCGATAAGGGAGTAAAAATTCATAAATTGATCAATAAAATTCAGGTTAGTAAATAATAATATTAGTGGAGCATAAGAGAAACTTGAACAAAAAGTCATGATATATAATTGTTAACATAACATTGATATGTGGAAACAACATTTAACAAGATATTTGCATGAGCCAAGGGTCATTGCACATGAAGATAGTGTAAACCCTCATTGCACTTGAATTATCATGAGAAACCCTCATTAAACATGAATTATCAAGATAAAACCCTCATTTACCTTGAACTAGATTGACTAAAACCTCGTTTAACATTGCGTAACATGATACTATTATTTATCCAATCCATTGGAGTGCTATCGGGGAACACCTTTCATAAATTTTTCAATTCATCCATAACTATGTCGCATGGATAATAAAACATAGATTCATTCAGCATCATCATTTATTCTATGATAAAGGAATGAAGAATACATATAAGGAGCTTTATAATCAGTAATTAAATGTGAATAAAAGTGAATAACCATGATTGAGAAATTTGCACGGTATTCACTATACAATGACTCTGGCTTGGAAAATCACGGCTCAATTTCGACAGCATAATATGATTGATGAGAGAGAATGGGGTATCTCATCATATTTACATGAATTGGGAATTATGGGGTCATATAGATATATTTCAAAACATATTTAATTTCATTTAGATGTGTAATATAATATAATTTCATGAATTAAAAATTAAGAGAGAGAAACCCCTTATGGAATTTCAGCATGGCAATGGGTATAAATGAGAAGAATTAATGCGAGATAAATATGTCTCTAATCATTAAATCATAAAGAGGGATGTATAAGGGAGGTGAAAAATCATACCTTAATATTTTCAATTAAAAACAAGAGGTCATAACAATAAAATTAAAGTAGAACATAAATAAGGAAGGAAGGAAAGTGAGGATCCCTTTCTAGGAAGTATGTCCCAAAGGATTGAGAGAATCTTGTCAGTTTCCTCTTGGGAGAATGGGAGACCTTGGGAGGATTATGGAGAAAGGATATAAGAGGTTGGTCGAGCTCCAAATGGATTGAGTGATGAGGAGTGGGAGGATGGGTAGGTTTATATTGGAATTGATAGGGAATTCTATATTATTTCAGTTATTTACACTACTTATTAAACTAATCAAAACAACGAACCACCCAATGTCTTTGTCCAAAAAAATAAAATGGGAGTGGATAATATTATTTAATAAGTCTAAAGGTAGAAATTATTAAAATATTTTTTTTCTTATGTTGAGGGGAGTCAAAATATCAATGAAATATTTTAAAAAAGATAAAATATAATATAAGTCTTCGAGGGTCGACAAAGGCACAATAAAATTAACCAAAAAAATTTAAATCACATTATTTTAATGTAAATAAAAATATTTTCCAAATAATACATTCATTCAATTTTATTATATCACTATTGGTTCATTATGATGTCATAAAACACATTATATATTTAAACGATATTTAATTTTTACCCAAAAACTCTATTATCACTGAAAGTTATAAAAAAAGCACAAGAAGATAAATTCAACATCCATGATCAAAATATGGACTTCGTTTTATCTAAATAATTTTCTAAATATGTGAATTATTACTATTAAAATAAAAACAAATGTTTATCAAATATTTATGGGATTTGAAAAAAAATACCTTTCATACGGTAAAAATAATTACAATTGTATTCATTAAAAAATATAACCATTTATATTTAATAAAAATAAATTTATTAAATTTTATTATTATTATATTATTTAATTCAAATATTCATTAATTAATCAAAAGAGGTTTTTTAATGGAATTTAAGTTTTAATTAAAAATATTATTTGGGCTTTAAAAACCATTTAAAAAGTAAAAATAATAAAATAAGTGTATTTTTTATGAAAAAATAATTCACATAATCATAGTTCTAGGGACTTGTTCCCAAATCCCTTATAACATCAATATAAGACCTATCTAAAAGGTGTGCAATGGTGACAGACTCTTGGGTTTTTCAGATAACATCGCTCTGGTGGTCATTTGTATTAACATTAATTCTCCAGTAGTACATTCCATTTAAACATAACGTGATGAACCATGGCTTGGGCTTGGACAAGTGATAAGCCCAGTGAAACTACCTCCTTTCTGAGAACTGAAAAATGGGCTTTGAATGGAACAATTCTAGTAGATGACACCATCACATCCATTGTCTATGTAAATTGGATTTGTTAGAGCCTTATATTTATATTAATCATGTTACCACTATTCAAAATATATATTTGGAATAGAAACATTTCTTAATGATATTCTAAAATCCAAAAACATAAATCCAAAAAAGTGAATATGTTTTATGAAACCGTTTTACATAGTAATTTCTTTAATCCGATCAAGATGAATTATCATTAATAAAACATGGGGTCATTACAGATTCTCAAGGGGACTAAAACTAATATAATAAAAGTATAAAATAATAACCATTACCGTAGAATGGTTTCCATATTATTGAGGAATACCCATAGTTATTTTTTATTAATAATTAATTTCAAACCCAGGAAATTTTAATTCATGAATTGTGATTCTATTTTTTGTGATAATTGTAATAACATTTAAGTTCTCATGGTATTAATAATAATTATAATGTATCCAATAAAAAATTTCTTGTTATTTATTACGTTAATATTTGATAACCCCTTCAATTTTTTTAATTAATTGTTTAACTTGTTTTTTCTTAGCCTTTTAACTTTAATTTGTTTTAAAATCACCTAAATAATCAATCTGGGAACCATTTATACGATTATAGAAATCACTCTCTAAAGGATAAACCCCATACATTAATGACGTATGTAGTTAATAGTGGGAATTTGTTTTCCTATATAATGACCATTGTAAAATTTTAATCTCCCACCATCAGGGTTAGGAAAATATTGAAATCCTTTTTAAAGAGGTAAATATTTTTTTTAGTGTTTAATTATAATTAATTAGATTTATAAATATCTTATTAAATCATTTTTTTCATTACAATACTAAGGTATGTTTTTAGGTTCCATTTGATATAAATGATTATTAATATACCACTAACACATTGATGGATTTATATACCTATAGAGGATGAATTTCCACTCACTCTTGATTTTGAGTTCATTCTTTGAGTACGGATTCATCAAACAATGGATAAATAAAATCAAAACAATGTAAGTAGGGAGAAACTATGGAACTTGATAAATTACCATAATAATTTTGTTAATGTAATTTAATAGTGAATTATTAATCTTGTAATATAAAAAAATGTTTTGTAATCTATACAATATTGATAAAATTTATTTGGAATGCTATGCAATTTTGTGGAATGTGAATATGGTCAAAAATAAACACATTTATAAATTCCATATTATTTCTAATATTTTTTTACATATAAATTTATAATATAGGTAATATATTTGTTTATTACTATTTTAATTAATAGAATATTAAAAATATTGTATATGTAGTCAACAATTATCCTCTATCACTAACTGGGATGTGTTGGAACATTAATTATTTTAAATACATATACTATGTGATAAAGAACCTATAAAGCATAATGGTAATATTTACTTTTAATAAAACAATTGATATTATATTTTCGATACATGTAATATGATTAAATATCTCGTGGAAAATTTTCACAAAATTTACCTAAACTATAAAAAAATATAAACATATTTTATGAAACAATATAAAGAATATTTTATTATTAATATGTAGAAATTATAAGATGTAGTACCATGAAAAATCCACTAATGGATATTGTAGCATCCCAAACTAGGTTCCACACATTCTGGACATGTGATCATCAGTCACATGATCTCAAGCAGGACTACCAATATGCTAGATGCTACCAGCTAGCAGCTACGGTGTAATATTTATCATGGGGCGACTATACCCACTTAATCAAAGTATTAGAACTATAGAAAAAATAGAAAATATCAAACTGATATAGTGTAACAATAATAGTAACTATACCACTTTTTGAGAAAGGCATGAAATAAAAAATCCAAACTTGAATAGTTGATATGTCATCGCAATACATATCGAGTTTCTTTGTAAAAATAGCTAATATAAATAAATAAAAAAACTTCCAAGTGTGTCTTAAACCACATATGATTCTCTCATTTGCCCTCCATCCCAAATCAACCATCTAATAGAGGGAATTTTCCCTTATCCTATCATGAAATCATGAAATATATTTATGTATTAGTACATATGTCTTAGTAGGGTGTGTGTTCATCTCAGTAGGCCACCAGAAATGGTGTTGAAAACAATATACAGTCAATAATAGTGTATGATGTTTTAAAAAATAAAAGTAATAATGTACACATATTATATTTATTCAATTACAAATTATTTAACAACATAAAACTTTGTTGCTAAGGTCCGTCGAGCTCAATTTATATCTGAATTCTATTATTACCATTCACCATTTTAATTCATATATGAAATATGTTTTCACCATTCATCATTTCAAGTAACATATGAATTTTATTATTACCATTTATCACTTCAAGTATGTCACAAATTCCATTTTTAGCATTCATTATTTCAAGAGACATGTGAATTATATTATGGAAGATCAACATTTTATGTCACATATGAATTTCCTTATTACAATTCATCATTCAAATTCACTTATGAATTATATTATTATCATTCATTATTTCAATCCACCTTTGAATTTAATTATTTACTTTCATCATTTCTTGTCACATAAGAATTCCACTATTACCATTCATCATTTCAAGTCACATAGAAACTCCACTATTACCATTAATCATTTTATGTCATGAATGATTGTAATATTTACCATTCATCATTTCATGTCATGTATGACATCTGTTTTTATCAATCATCATTTCCTTAATTAATTCACCAATTAATTAACTATATCAACTTCATTACTAATTAAAAAAATTATTTTTTTCACATCAATCCAATTAATTAATTAAACATTTAATTTATAAAAAAATAAAAATAATTAAGTCTACAATTAATCAATTACATTACTTCCATTAATTAATTCAATAATAAATTAAAAAAATTACTTCTATTAATTAATTCCATATTTTATTAATAAAATCCACAATAAAATAATACCCTTAATTAATTCATCATCTAATTACTCATATTAAATAAGCCCAATATCCTCACAAATTGTTCATCAATCAATTATTACAAATTAATCAATCCCAATAAACTGATATTCAATTCATTAATTTACTTTTACAATTAAATCAATTCAATATCCCCCAAAACTGAATATATTACTTAAATAAATTTTCAAAACATAATTAATTAAATTTAGGAAACTAAATTTCTAATAATCCAATCAAAATTATATAATTACACCCACATAATTGAAATAATGTATTTTAAAATTGATTTATAGACTACCTTCTTCTATTCATTGAGGAACGATTGCCTAGCAGAAATTTCCAATTTGTTGTGGATTAATCTATAACATTACTAAGAGTGTGATATAGATCCTAAAACTATATCAACTATTTAATTTATACAGATCTAAAAAATTCAAAATATAGATCTATAACTAATAGTGGATAAACCTCATTTCATTGATGGGAGGGGAATGGGAAAGAGATGGGAAACAAATTTGGAAGACTGCCCCATACCTGGTGAGGTTTTGATCATCGATACAGAAAGTAAATCACAAAGAAAGAAGGTCGTGAGACCTACGAAATCATTCATGAGCCTCTAATATTTATAGGACTCATGCATGTTCAAGTGGGAGTATATTGTTAGTTATGTTGTGTAATTGAGTAATCAAAATACTAATTACATTTTTATTAAATATCAGGCATGGTTTACTATGTAGTGGTGAACAATTTTCCTAACGATGTGCCTAAAACATGAAATTATTCTAGGGGGTCATGGTATCAAATAAGATTTCACACTGTTTGAAAAATCATACTCCAACAATGAAAAACCTCTATTTCAATGGTTGCACGGTTTACTATACCAGTGTGCATTGTTTTGAAAACCCATATGAAGACCTTGCATTACCCAATCTCCTTAAAAATTATCAACTTTCAGCCAAACACCCCAAATATATGATCCAAAAAATTTAATCAAGACAAGTAAAAGGCTACCTAAAAATATTCTCAATAAATCTCTATAAAATCATATGATTTTAAAATTTCCCCACCACATAATAGTTCATCCTCGATATGTACTCCAAAACATCTTTAAGATTACGAGTCAAAAATACCAGGACACTAAGCCCTCATATCTTCTTCTCTCTCCCATGCTTCTTCCTGAAGATGGCCATATTTTCAAAACATGTGATCTTTTACCATGACCTTTCCTCACTACAATTTCTCACTACGTTCCAATAAACATATAATATGATCTTGAAAGGACGCTTCTATCTCAACCTCCACATCAACTCCATCAATCAAAATGGATGGTTCTTGGTAATACCGCAAATGTTGTGACTCATTTAAAATGTCATATATAACACTATAGCTTTGTGGAAAAGCCAATCAGTTTGTCAGTAGTCTGATTCTCTCTATAACCTCAAACAGTAAAACAAACCTCGGTGCCAGCTTTCCATATATACATATCCTATAGTGTGCCATTCTAGGAGACTCTTGAAGGAAAAAAATTTCACCCTCTTTAAACTCTACGGTTATCATCATTTATTTGAATGATAATTCTTTTAACACTGAGACAAAACCAGATGCCTTCGAATAAACTATATCTTCTTTGATGTCCCCTATATGAGACTCGGTCTCAACAACACCAAATCACATTATTCCATCAATCATAGTGGGGATCTTCATGGACTAACATAAATAGATTCATGTGGTTCCATCTATATAATTTCTATATAAATGTTTTTAATGGAGAATTTTACTAATTCTGGGTGACTCCCCAAAAACAAACTGAAGCATAAAACACACACTCATAACATGTCATCATACACTAGTATAGTACGCTCCGACTACACATATTTCTGTGTGGGGAAATCCATACTCAACAATACATATGTATTATGTACATTCTTCAAGTCCCCCTAGAAGCGCGATTTATAGTTTGAATAATATACTAAAACTAAAGTATATGGAACCCTATGCAGATGAACTATATATTAGACTTATAGTTCCTAAAATTGATCCACTGGGAAAGGCTACCACACTTGTAGGATATGTGAGTCCATTTTTAAATAGTTTACAATAACCCAAATAGTGCCATTCCTCTATGATGACCGCATGATATTCACAAGAAAAACATTATCATGTCACCCCACATTAATTATGGAATGTGAAAAAACTTTAGTGAACCACCAAGTCGTTGATGTTTAGCCTCCACCTAATGAAAATTGTAGCATCAGGTCATAAACCATGCATACTCTCTTTTCCTACATGGCCACTGAAACAGTCAATGTAGGACACTATAGTTTTGGTCACACCTAGATGTACCACTGAATTAGAGGCATGAAATTGATGAATAAAATCCTCCCATATTCTCTTAGGTATGAAAACTCAATTCCTAAAAGATATTATTTTATCCTAATCTATTATCCAATCTGAATGGGTCCCCCACCTTCTAAGATTTTCCTCAAGACCCAACAATCTGTGCCATCATACAGAATATATATAATCCACATAAAGAGTGTATACACCACAAAAACTAATAATAGATATATCTTATCCTTACTATCTAGAACCACAATGTGCATCTTATATAGTATGGTCATAATTAGTAACTCAGCACTAGACTCCTGATTATTTTGAATATGAATTATCTGACTTAATGTATCAGAAACACTATTTCCCTTTGTGGCCATATATACTAGATAACATTACTAATAATGCATATACTCAACCCACCTCCACTAACAAATATTCAAATATTGTTTCCAAAAGATATACTATTTACTTAAGATCCTCTTTTGACTTTTCTATTCATTTTTAAATCACAATATGGTTGAATGATCTAGATAGGGGACATATATATTTTAAAAATAGAAAATCATTTATATAAGGGGATAATTCTTTAATAAGGGGATTTAAATTTTCTTAACGAATGAAAATAAGATCCTTATGGATTTTTTTCCTTAGGGTGTGTTATACATATTCAATATCACGTTCATAAGATTAATAAAACTCATGGGTAGATAAGTAAAAGTGTTTACTTCTAGATAAACAATTTTCATCAAAAACTTTTTTGACTTAATTTTTACTATGTAAATATCTATTTCTTTCTTGTGGTTTGTGCATTCTAAAAAGGGGATGTTGTTATGTCAAATGACTCATTTTAAATTTTCAATTCCTTTTTTTAAAATAAAAAATGCATTCCCAATTACTCAATTAAATACACTTTTATGTTGAAAAAATTATTATCATTTTTTCATCTTGTCCTTTGTTTTCTGAAAATGAATTAACATTTTACCTTTATGATTTTCATATGTGATAATAAAAAACAACACCATCATAATAATTTCATTATGAATTCATTCTATTATTATCATAATGATCCCAAATACGAATTATATCACACAGTAAAAATATGATTCATATTGTACACACTGTCTAGTACATCATACTAAAAATATTTTATTCATGATATAAATTGAATTAGCTCTTGTAATGAAAATCATCATAATCCTTGTTATCGTACACATAAAATTTAATATCAAGGAAATAATTTATTTTCAATAAAAATAATGTCGTGTATTATATTCTAATCCAAATGATGTAATAAATTTAGTTTTAGTAATACAATTAGAGTTCTAGGTGTGCATGTCCCTCCAAACATTTAAGAGAGACTATGAACGTTGGAGTCCAATATGAAAATTATGATGAATTCCTATAAATATGAGGCCTTTTAAAAGAGAAAAATCTCCACACATGTAATCTGGATTTTAAAGACACTATATGAGAGATTTTCCAAACATCATACATGTGAAAACTCTGATTTTTTTTAATGTTATTATCTTCTTGTTCAATTTACATGTAACATTCAATAGATTTTTTCTTTGTGTGACATTGATAATTGTGATTATGATTTAGGGATTCCATGGATAGGATGACAGATGTGCATACCTTTTCTGGATTGAGGGATTTCACGGCTACGAATTTAGAGCTCCAGATCATCTTTTTGATAAAGGTATAATAATGAGAGGCAGACAGACAGTGGCTGATATTCGTATCTAGGTATTACCCTGGTGTGGTTAAGATAAATTTTCACAAATGTATAAAAAGGGTCCCTTATCATAGGTTATTAAATAACATTACCTTTTGTTTAAAATAATTTTATTTAATTACTTGTATTCCATTTCCACTATTATTTTAATAGAGAGTGAACTTTTTTATAAACTTATTTTTATATTTTGTATTTTTTTATCATAATTTATCAGATTATGATACTTTTGTATTACAGAAGGACTATGATCTTTTTATTTATGATTTCTGTGATTACAATCACATCAATTACTAAGAATGATTCTTTTAACATTATGATTGAATCTATATTTTTTTCTATGATTATCATAACCACTGTGATTATTATACTTACCTAGCTTAATGTGAATACAATTTGTATTTGAATATGAACTATGAAAAACATATCAGAATCTACCTAATTACTATAGTTTTTTAATCAAACCCTTTGGATGGACCATTTTCCTTTTTTTAGTTTTATGAATTCAATTGGTTTAAATGATTTTAAATAAAATTCTTTTATGGGTAAATATTTATTCTTTAATAAAAAAATAAAATTCAAACCTCTTCTATTTATCTATCTACAAATACATTTCTATGCAATATATACTTTATTATATTCTAATACATATTCCTTGTAAACTTTTCTCCAAATAGACAATTCTTAGAAGAATTCAAATCATAAACCACTAAATCCATAAAAATGTCTTGTGTATGGTAATTCCATTAATGAGAACTCATCTTCTATAACCCATATGCCACAACATGATCCCCCTGCATCAACAGTGATCCAAGACCAATCCCAAAATCATCATAAAACACTATTTATTTCTCTCATAACTCTGGTTGGAACAATATTAGTTCTAGTTTCATGATCTTCAACATTATGAAGGAATTCTAGAATTCCCTATATCATTGAAAAAAATTCCATCTTGGTCAATCTCAAAAGTGATGCTTCCAAATGGGAATCTTCTTGATAAATATTTGATAATATCAATCTATCTATAGAAATATATGGATATTGAATATGTTATTCGGATACTATAATGAATCCACTACCTATTCCATCCCTAGGTCCATATACATACCATCCTCTATGATGATGTGAACTAATAAGCCTACAAGAACCATCCAAAACTAACAAATAGTTTTCTTGGAGTATAATCGATTGTCTCTCAGTGTACGAATAATGATGTCAAGATGTTGGGGACAACCATCATGATTCTTGGAGTACTCCAAAATTTCATCCACTAACAAATTATTCACAATATCTAGTTGCGGTTGGATGATTAATTTCATCATGGAAAAAACACAAAAGGTGTGATCATCAACACAAACGACATTATGAGGAACTCATGAATGTCATAACTTCTTTTGAAATTAATCATCAGTATATCAAAAGATCTAAATCGCAACTTATTATACATTGATCTCAGGTAAATCATTGATAAAACACAATCCCCTCTCAAGAAGTTAAAAATATCTTTGATACATGGAAGATTATATTGGTTCTTTATAGTAATATGGTTCAACAATTGGTAATCAACCCACAGTCATAGAGTCCTTTCACCCTTTTTAGAATAAAAAGAATGGAGAAACCTAAGGTGATGTTCTCATTTGGAAAAATCACATATCCTCTAACTCTTATAGATGATTATTGAGCTCTTCGATCATATTCACTACCACTTTGTATGTTGAAATAAAGACTAGTACTTCCACACATGTGCGTTCAATCATAAATTCTACATATCCCTCATGAGTAAGCCATGATAAGTTCTCAAGAAACACTTGTTGAAAATTCTCCACTACTGCTAGAAATACACCATGAATCCCTACTCTATAATTCTATAATAGACTAGAATCTTGAGTGGTGTGAACCCACAGTTGCTTAGGAACTTTCCCCGAAAACCCCTTCTCGATATCTCATTCGCCACAAAAATGTATTTTTTACCCTAAGCGGACAAAAAACACTATCTAGAGGTATCAATCAATACGGTATTCATATAATGATAACGATTCCATTCACATAATTAGGTTGAAGCCTCGCATATCAGGAATATAATTATTCCATAAAAAATAATTCCCCCAACCTTGAGAGAATGCCAATTGCACAAGCATATGTCTATAGAATGTACTCACAATGGTGTATCTATAATCAAAACCCTAATCAAAATATCTACCAATAGTTACAAAAACATCAAAATTTTTGAATAAACAATGTAATGAGTAGAACTAGTATCATATAAAGAACTATATAAAGTATGACCTTTATAAATAGTACGTCTCAACATCAGTGGTCTAACCTCTGTATCCAAAAGTGTAGGGTGAATGGAATGTAACATCCATACACCTCTTCTATGTGATGTATTATAAGTCCCATGTGCATATCCACTATACTTATAAGGACACTCTTTACCAGAAGCACCTCATCCACTATATCTACTGCCACTTCCATTAAGACTTAAGATTATAGATTGATATGGTGTATAAGATCAGATTCCCTCACTATAGTATTTCCTAACTCCACCATCACTACCTATTATTAATGGGTTCATATAGAATAGTTATCGATGCCCCATCCTACCATAGTTTTTACACTCTACTGATAGTTAGGGAAACAATATATTCTAGTGTACTAACATACCGCACTAGGGGGAAAGAACCCCGGTAAAATTCATTGTAATTGGTCATTCTTTCTGGCCAATCTTTCTGCTATCCCACAACTAACATTATCATAGAAATTCTTCCTACTCATAAAAATAATACATCATAATTCTCATTTTCAACCTTATATCCTTCACTAGAATCCTCTTTCTGGTTACCCTCAGTGTTGAGAGCCACATCCACCAAATCAACAAATGTTTTTAACAAAAAGTGGTTAACTATGGACACCATCTCACAATTAAGACCATACAAAAAATGCACATCCATATTTGTCTCACCCATTACCTGCATTGGAGAAAAACAATACATGTTTATAAATCATCTAGAATAGTCTTTTATTGATATACTATCATGAGTTAACCACATTAACTTTTCTTCTCTTTCTTGTAATAGTATCTCCAAATAATAGATTTTGATGAAAATATCCCGAAAACCCTTCTATAACATAACATCAACTTGTCTAATCTGACGTTGAAATAACATTAATAAAATTTTAACAGCATCACATGTTGATAAAAATAGGAAATACAATATCTAAATATAAATTGTCTTTATTTCATGCCAATATGTGCCATGTGTCAATATAATAAAACCAAAAATAATGAAATTGATAAATCCAAAGCATGCCACAAATCCCTTATAGTTTCATCATCCATGCTCCATACCAAATCATCCATCTAACATAGCTTCTTATCCCTTATCATATCCTTAAATTATGAAATCTATTTAGGGTGTCAGTAAAACATAGTAGGCTACAACCTATGGAGACTAAAATAATATACATTGAATAATAATGTATATAGTTTTATAAATAATAAAATACAATAAATAAATTAAACATATTACATTTTTATATTACTCTTTAATTAGTACTATAAATTCCAGGTTCCTGAGGACAGTCAAACTCATTTTATTTCTAAATTAAATTATTACCAATCACCATTTCAATTCATATTTTAATTTCAAATTTAATACTATTCATCTCAAGTCACTTACGAATTCCATTGTAACCATTCATCATTTCATGTCACTTATGAAATCTAGTATTACCATTCATCATTTCACATCACATATGAATTTAATTTTTACCATTCATAATTTCAAGTCATATATGAAATCTATTATTACAATTCATCATTTCAATTCAATTATGAATTTCATTTTTACTATTTATCCTTTCAAGTCACCTTTGAGTTCCACTATTAACATTCATCATTTCAAGTCACATATTAATTTCATTGTTATCATTCATCATCTCAAGTCAGATATTAATTCCATTGTTACGACTCATCATTTCAAGTACCATATGAATTAAATTATTACCATTCATCATTTCTAGAAACATATGAATTCCATTATTAGCACTCCTAATATTCTTAATTAATTCACAAATTATTTATCCGTATAAATTTCACTACAAATTGAACAATTAGTTTATAAACTCAATCCCATTAGTCAATTCCCCAATTCATTAATCATATCAATCAAATTAATTAAACCACTAATTATTTAATCACATTACATCGATTAATTAATTCAAAAAATAATTAATCAAATTACTTCCATTAATCAAATAAGAAATTAATTTTTAAAATCCATAATAATATAAATCCCCATAATTCAATCATCAATTAATTATTCCAATTCAATATTCCCAAAAATCAAAATATTTAATTCATTAATTTATTTTTCTAATTCAACAATCCTAATATCCCCATAATTAATTAATCAATTAATTTTTTAAATTCAATCAATTAAATATCCCCAATTTCACAATACCATAATTAATTAATATTCAAAATATAATTAATTCAATTATAAAACTAATCTTCTTATCATCCAATAGTAAATATAAAATTACATAATGTAATAAAAATACAAACTTTTGGATTTGAATAATATAAAAGTTACCTCTACTCGTTGGAGAATGATAAGGCAACATAAATCCCTAATTTGAAGAGGATTAATAATTATCATGATAAATAACATGATCTCAATACAAAACCGAGATTCACAATTTAATGAACCAAGATCTAAAAAACCAATTTCTATATCTAGAACAAACAATGAATAAAAATTCTTTCATGTTTGGGCGGAGATTGGGAATGATATGGGAAAACAATTAGGATGAGATTAAAATACCTGGGGAGGTGTTAATATTTGATATGGAGTTTGAATCCATAATAATGATGGTTAGGATCCCTAGAAAATCATCTAGGAATCTCTGAAATCAATTAGAATATTGAGGTGTCAAGTTAGGGTCCACTTTTGGTTAATATTGGTGTTATTGTACATGAAAATATTAATTTTGGGATAAATTAAATCCCAATCATCATTTACTGGGTAGGGGTTCATGGATTTCCGAACCATTCCCCTTGAACACGAGTTTCTTTTATTGGTGTACACTTTTTATTAAAAGAGGGAATAGTTTGAATGACAAACCACCAATCATGAAAATCCCCTTTGGTATGGTTGCACTGTAATCTGGGCCAGGATGCACAATTTGGGGAAACTGTGAGCCAATTGTGTAATTCCAAATCTCCTAAAAATGATCAATTTTTCTCCCAAACACACCCATGATAAAAAAACAAATGAACTAAAAATTGAAAAACTATTACTTTAAAAGAAGATTCAGATATCATTAGAAAATGGTGGGGTTTTACATATATAAATATATAAATTAATGGATTACTTGTGTTTGATTTAATTCATTTGGATCATTAAGTGATATTATAAAATAAGAGATATAAACCCTGTTTTTCCTTTATGGTTTTATAACTAACATGAATTTGTTTCCAAAAAAAAACATTTTATAAAATGAATAAAACCCATTATGATAATTTTTATCCAAAAAATGTATAAATTGAAACGAGGAAATAGATCCCAGTTTCTAATGGAAATGGAGAATGAAAATTGTAAAATCCAATTATATTGGATATAATAATCCATTAATAAAAAAAATCAAAAATAAAATTCAAATCCTTCATATAAATTCATGGAAATTTTTTAAGAACTATTATGACCACAAGATATTCTAAGATATTTCTAACTAATGAAATTTCATATAGAATATTTTTGAAAAACACCACTATAATTTTATTAAACACATCCTTGACTTAAAAATATAAAACCGTAAGGCTATTTTCTACAACTAGAAAGAATGCATTAAAATTAAACCTAATCATACAAGTAATTGACTAAATGTCATGAAACTATTATAAAAAGATATAATCTTAAATTAGAATATTGTAAATCATAATTCAAATTAAATTTATAGGTATACATATAGGATTGTCCAGACTAAATCACATGCAATAATGAAAACTAATAGCACTAATTTCAAGTGAAAAAATTTGATGATAAGTAGTTTTCTAATTATGTGCATAATAGAATGTATCATTTTAATGCATAAAAGGTTCATAAAATTTTATTTCATCTATGAGTCATGTAAAAATGAGCTTATTAGAGATAATAATATATTTCCTAACATTTCACTACTAGGAACCTATCCTCAGAGTACAATGTAGGTAAATATGACCCATAAAGGCTGACTACGGTAGGTTATGGGATCATGACAAGGACAAAGTATATAAAAATATAAAAGTAGATGCATTTTATTCATATTCCACCATGGGGAAAATGAAATATACAAACAATAAGCTCCATATAACATTGAATAAAACCTGTCCATAATGAATTTTTATATCATACACAAAATATAATTAAAAATATAGTAACAACGTCATCACATATGGTAGGAACTCTAAACATTATAAACTGGTACTTTCTAGACAAGTTTCCAACTCTCTATGAGAAATGTAAATAAAACTTATTAATTTATATTAGGGTGATCATATTAGTACACATGGTGGGATCCTCACTAAAAAATATTCTAAAAATATTGTAGAGGATTACTAATGGAATTGTAAATAACTAACAGGTCCAATTATCACATATACAGTGTCAACTATAAACTTTGTTCATTATGGCTCACTCATCAATATTCCATCCACAATTAGTAAAAAATCATCCAAAAATATATTTTGAGAATGCAGTGGAAACCCAATTTCCGACATACACATCCTATTATCTCCAAAATAATATATTTTATGTTCCCTAATTCATTTAGTATCACATATCATCATGTCAATATAACCACATAACACTCAACATCTATAAAAATATATTCAAAACTATATACCATTTCACAACATCAGAACCCCATTCCATATCCACATCAACGAGCATTGAAAATACAGGGCATCAATACAATGCCATCCTTTTTCCATAAATGAATGCCACAATGTTAAAAAATCATAATCACAACCCTTATTAGAAGATTATATATAATGTAGAAACATATCACTGCTTCTTAAATATATAAAGCATTTATGATCATCAAAACCCATACAATGTTTGAGGGGATAATTGGGAATGCGTATTCAAAAATAGATTCCCTCTTCAATTTTGATTTTAGAGAAATCACCAAGAACCCATGTTTTTTATATGGGTATCAGTTAGGTTACCTTAACTGATTGGTGGTGTGTTAGAAGTAATTAGATATAAAATAGTTACAAAATCACATTAAAAAAAACTAATGGTTAGAACCAATCCAACACTATAAAAACCCATGATATTAACCACAACATTAGTATAAATAACTTCTTACCACTTTCAATTACATACAAAAAAGTATAACTCATTGTATTAAACAACACAACCATAAAAAAAAACAATTACATCAAATCCAATTTATTATTACAACTTCCATTGATTATATTCTCAATAATAATTTCATGAAAATATTAATATTAATTATCTAGTAATTCATTAAACAAATTTACTATTAATTATAATGATCTTTAATTGATTAAATTTATTATAAAATATTATAATTGGCCAATTAAATTTATTCTTTCCATAATTATTAAATTTATAATCATAACCATTCTAATAATCATAATCATTTATTTGAAAATCCAAACACATATTGATTCTATTTTATCTGAAATTAAATATTTTCTTTATTTAAACCAAAATTCATTTCAATGAAAATCATAATCAAACCCCATTAATATATGAACAATCACCACAATAACCGCCACACCACATAATCCAACAACCCTCGTAAGAACAATAATTCCATCCTCCTTTTTTCACAACCAAACATTTAACCAAAACCATTAAAAAAATTAAAAAAGAATATTGAAAAATCTAATAGAAACTATCCATAGTGCAACACAAAAACCTTAAAGAAACAAAAAATATATTAATTTAAAACTATACATTATATGTACCTTATCATCCAACCGTCTCTGCATCGTGAATTATATAAGAACATGTTGTAATGAGTCTCTCATCGAAATGTTTCATCTGTAACCCAAAACACCTTATTCAAATATTCCTATTATAACAATAACACAATAAAGCATAAGTTAATTGTCTGGGAAATAATAAAAAAACACAATTGGCCCTTATCAACGAAATCTCTTTCTTGAGTAACATAACTTAACAAGTTTAAATGAAAATAAAACCTTGACTAACGTGCAATATACCTCTCAAAAAATATCATTTATTTATGTTAAAACAAATAAAATTTAAAATAACCCCCATTAATAACATTATTGAACAAAAATTCATATATTAAATAAATGTTTTGTAAAAGGAACAATAAAAATTTATCCACCTATATAGATACCTCTAAAATATGTAAAATTCCACCTAACTGATATGCCATCTAAAGACTAATAAAAAGAAAAAAAATCAATTAAAATACCTTTACTGTATAATGGATTATTAATATTAGAGGAAACATATATTTTGTACATTAAAATTGTTATTTATGAACAATTACAAAACAATAAACAGTTTTTACTATTAGATTTCTTGAATCCAAACTATTAAAAAAGATACTACTTTGATAAATATCATATAATCATATTGTTTAAAAATGATATGATATTATAAAATAAAAATTAACCTCTCCAGCTAGATGTTAAACCCTATAACCAATCCTTATTCTTTTCAAAATGGAAGATGGGTTATTGACATTTTTTATTAAACAATTTTTTTGTCGAACAATACATTAAATTACCGTTAATTTTTAAGAATTCACATAACCATTAGACATATATGAAAATAATGAACATTATTTCTTTCCATTTTATTTAATGAAATAAATGATGGATAAATAGATGTTTAAATTTAATAAAAATAAATATTATGTTTTCTGGAAAAAACAATTTTTTTAGAATATTATAAAAATTACAAAGAAAACGCATTTAAAAAAACGTTTATGAATCATTTAAAGAGTGGTGTGTAAAAAACTATTTTATTATTCTGATAAACACTCACTCAAAAATCCTATAACAAAATTCTGTCTATCATATCTGATAATAGAGTTAAATTTTACCACTTTACAAAACAAATTAGTCACCATTCCATAACTAATGAACAAAAAAATCATATGGTGCCCATACAACCTATGGAAAAATTTATAAATATAGAAATATACTATCTTACCTAAAAACATAAAGATCCCCATAAAACCCATAAAAAGCTGGGTTTGATTTAAAATCAATTGAATCACTATCCAGATTCACCCATTATAATATCCGTAACATGATGCACTATCATTTTGATTCATAATAATAAGGAGTAAACCACATAGAATTACTTATCATGATCTATTAGATAAAAAATATAATTCTACAACACACACACTATTAATTATTGAATCTCTTACCATAATGAAAACTAAAGCATCATTATTTTACAAATTAATCAACTAAATAAAACATATATTATATAATTAATTACCAAAAATTAAATCCCATGTCATTAATACAATTGAAAATATTTAAGGAAATTATGAGAGCCTTGAAATTATTCTCTATCTATTTGGGAAATAATAATATTATTAACCATAAAAAGGAATTATTCTTAAGAATCATTTTTCATGAAACATGGATATTTAAAATCACATATACCCAACACCTCCAATAAAACCCTCTAATATTGTATTTCGTAACTTTTATATAGAACATCGAAAATCATAATATGTATAGAATCATTTGAAACACTCTTTATCCTTGTGTACTAACACCCTTAGAAATAATATAATGAAAAAATTAAATTGAAAATTTAACATCACATCATCAATTGAATCCTTTATCTGACTCCCATGAATAATACAGCAATGAAATCCTAAAGATATGTATTCTACCCATGTGAAACCCCAATATTTTTTAAAAATAGAATATGGTATATGGGATTGTACCTTAAACCAATGATATATATGTTTTCAATAGAAAATATATTTCATTATTATATTACCAAGATCATATAGATTTATATTAATAGGTAAATAGTAAACAATTTCATGGAAATGTGGAAACTTCTATACAATCTAAATTTCTTCCATAAAATACGTCTTTATATTTACACCCATGATTAATTTTAAAAAAAATCTTATTATATGAGTCCAAAGAAATTTTTTTTCTATAAATCTTACTAAGCATAATATCATCTAAAAGTCATTTTAAAAGATTGGTTGTGCAAAAATATATTTGTAATGCATATAAAATAAAAGAAACCCATTAGATCCCTGAAAATGTTCAAAACGCAGGAATATATTAACCTTTTTAAATAATAATGCGTTTAACATAAAAATTAAACATATCAACCAGAGAGAATAAAAATTTTCATAATTTAAATAATTGAAACCCATTAACAAGGAAATTAAATTCATAAAAGTGTCTTTAGGAATGTTAGAAATCATGAAAAATTCCCTAAAAAAATTCTATTCATCATTAAAAGTTAATAAATTATTCATTCATCATATTAATAACCTATGTAAACTAGTTCTTCATTCATGTTGGATAATACAATTCCTAGATAAAGAAATAGGATTAACCATCATTATTATTTCCATATTCTTATCCAACAAAGACTAAATCATTATATAATATATTAAAGAACTATATTGATTTATCCCATCACCCTGAGTTATATCATCCCCATTCATAGAAATCTACAATTCACATTTACCATATATTGAAATAATTAATAATAAAGAGCTATTTCATCAAATATATCAGAGAAATATCATTTGAAACCATATTTAAAATAAAATTCTATTTTCGAACAAAAAATAATGGAAATATCATTTTTTAGAGAAATTCTTAAAACAATAAATTTCCCAAAGTAATGTGAATATAATTTTATTCGTAAATTCATTAAAACTAGAAGTGTAATATTAATTGATAATATAGTAAATAATGTTGTAAAATCTATAAATTTTGTATACATTATAAAAATATTTTTTCATATATTTTTTAAAATGAAAAAAATGACTCATAAAATAATCATTAATAGAATTTTTTTAACAACTTAAAAAATAATTACAAAGTTTTTAATGATTTAATTTAAAAATATTATAATTATTAATTAAGATATTCTAAAAATATTTTAATGTATATGGATATATAAGAGAAATATTTTGAATGGATTCCATATTAATAAGGATTTAATGAAAATGTCCTTACGACATTAGTATGTTATGAATGCATAGATAATTATAAGAGATAACATAACAAGTATTTGTAAAGAACATTAATTTTATTAAATAAAATATATAATATATTTAAATTATTGATTATAAACTAATAGGAAATTAAGATGATATATTCATTAACATGAGTCTAAATAACAACTTTGGTTCCTTAAATTATATATAATAAACATATATTAATTATTTGATTACATAATATCCATTTTATTGTGTATTGACGTATCATGATAACAATTATTTCATTAATTTCCATTCATTATATATATTATAAATTGGTTAAATTCATATTGGAAATTCATATTAAAATCCAAAAAACATCTTTGGTATGCTCACATTTTTCAAACAGATCATTTTTATTTATTTATAGATTATTAATAATAACATAAATATGATGTTTTTTAATTAAATAAAATATTATAATCGTACATTAAATGTGGACATGAAAAAGTAAATATTTCGTATCATGGAGGTGGTAGTTCATATGTACCCACCAGTGATGTTTTGGTTTTTTATAAATATGTTAATGAAATAAGATATATAAACTTTTCAATTTACATAATAATATTTCTGATCTAATTATGAGTTTTATTTATCAATTATATCTGTATGACTAGCTATGTGAGGTGTAAATTATAAATTAAATTCATAGTTCATGGAGATGGTAATTTCACTAACTCTTGAGTGACGATTTCCAATATTCAATGGATGTGAGGGTATGAATTTATATATTATCATATAATTACATAATAATAATTATTTAATTAATATCATTTATATTTCCGAATTACATGTTAATAAAAATCCAGGTGAGGTAGTGATGAAAACCACACATTACTTCATAGAGGGTATGTCCACATGCATGCATGAGAGAAATTTCCGTTTTCCATACATTGAAAATATAATGAAAGTTTATTTTACGATAAAAATAATATCATATTAGTGTAGAAGAAATAATGTTATTTTATCAGCATGGTTATGATATGTTTAAAGGATGAATATGTAGACATAAATTTAAAGGTACTCTATTATGATTTATTACACTTATTTGGGAACCACTTTCATATACACCTTTGGCCTTCAAGGATTTTCTTTTGGGGAAACAAAAGAACTTTAACATGGGGATAAGTGATGGAGAAGGATTTTGGAAAACATTGTTCAAGCGGGAGTGCTCAAATCAAGTGAATATAGATGTATTGAGAGTTCCCTTTTATAAGTGATAGGAGTGGATCTCTTTAAAATTATTTAACATTTAAACAATATAAATATCTTACTCATGGTCACATGGCAATAAAATAGTAAAATTCAGAATCTATGATTATATGTTTAGTACTAATATTATGCAATAATTTTTATTAATAATTTTTCCCTTATTAAAAATCATTAAACATAATTAATTTATTTAACCCTTTAATGTGTTGATAAATATTTACTTTGGTTACTATTAATTAGAATAAAAAAGGTTATTAATTTCAATAATTAATTTCAATCTCATTTCCAGAAAAAAGTTTCTTTTTTTAATATTAAATATTAATATCTAGCATAAATTAATTTTAATATATGAAGAAAAAAAAACAATGATTTTTTTAGAAAACTCCAGTTTTATGTCTAAAATTTATATCAAAAGTAAACTATAATGTTCATTATTATATGATTAATTGGAATTTTTAAATATTACTAATATTACAACAAATCCAAATAAGACATAATCATACTTTTTTATTAATTGAAAAAAATTATTATTTTTTATAAAAATCGGTATTATTGACTATTTACCAAAAAACAGTCTTTTCAAACAAAATCCCAAAAGAATCAACCCAAGAAAAATTTGATATTTTGAATTAAAAAATTCAGATAATTTTAACAAAAAAACCAAAACCATTTAGATCATAATTATAATATCTTCTCACAAAACATGTGAAAACAATTTTTTTTAAAACAGTTATATTAAGAATAAATTGAATTTTTTATCATTCGTTTTCTAGTGACAACCATTATTTGATTGTTAATTTATTTTATTTAGTGTATCAAAAATATATTTCATAAATTTCATTAAATTTTATTGAATTATTTAAATTATTATGATAAAAATATATTTCGTCATTCAAAACTGTTTTTTGAAAAATATATTTTTTCCTACTAAATGACATTATATTCTATTTTGAAAAAATAATTATAACTGTATGAATCATTATTAATTATTTTAACTATTTGATAATTTATTTTCCTAAAAATATAATACTTTATATAATATTAATTTTTATTTTAAATAAAGTTTTTGAAATATAAATAAATCCCACATTTTTAGTATAATTCCCCATTTCAACATTAATTATTCTTAAACTTATATGATTTAATTACTCACAATAAAAATTTAGTACCTATTTACAAATAATAAATCATTAAATTTATTTTATTAAAAAAATTATAAATGTATTTAATAATTCATTTACTCATGTTCAAACCCAAAAATTGAACAACATGTTTATATGAGTCAAATTTAAATAATAATATTGTGATTCATTTAAGATTATTGTTGATTATGGTAGAAATTGGGATAGAGATAATATTTTCACTATTTTTAATGTCTATTTAGGTGATTTAAACATCACCAATTAACCAATTTTATCTTATTTGAAAATTTTTTTGATTTAGATTGTGTTTTGGGATAAAAATTTTAAATTTCATAATTTTGGTTTTTTAAATGACTTTTACCACAGGGGTATTTTGGTCATTTATCATAAAATATATTTCCAAATTTTGAGATTCTAATTTTTATGGAACACTGATTTTATTTTTGACAAATTTGTCCTCAATACTATGGTCTAGTTCGTGAATCTAGTGGCCCAAAAAATCATTATAGTTGACTATTTTTTCAGGCGGACTTCCTGGACCCCACCATCTTAAGGGAAACGTAATTCAGCCTAAACTCATATAAATGATGGGATACTACATGGATATGAAATAGTTCTCCCAGTCACCATCACACAATTATTTTCAAGCCATTTGGAATCCGTTTTGGTGACCATTAAATGACATAGGTTAGGGGGAAACATCCAGGATGCTTCATCCAGAGAAAGTGATTAACAATAGAAAAATCCTAAATCCTTCCAAATGTCTCCAATGAATCTGAATTTGTTGATGTATTATAGAAAACAAATTTTTTAACAACATTCATTAAGTGTTCCAGGTATTAATCGGACATTTAATAGGTCACAATTGCGACAACTTGTGGAGGCTGGAATATGCCTATAAAAGGAGAGGAGCTCCTACCTCAAAATTCATTCAATTATAACCACACCATTCATCACAAATGGAGTTGTCTTGAGAGATCAAATGGGAAGGTGAAGATTGAGATCCTAAAGAATATTCCATCCATTGATTATTTAATAGAGATTATTAAGGATTCTCATGTGATGCAAGGCTAAGCGGAAAGTGGTTTCGGATGACGACCCATGATAGAAACTCTCCTCCGAGTTTTGATTTTAATGTGTTATCTCTTTTTTAATGTCTCTTGTACCTATGTTTTTTAATGAATAAGGTTGTTTTATTTCATAAATATATTTTCAACAATTGTTTTATCATTCATCCATCTATAACATAGAACAATTGATTTCTCAATTTAAAATTCTTTGGTGAGGACTTTCTATAGAGCATAGCGAAATCAATTTGGCTAAATTACATAGAGTTATTTTAGTAATTGTGTCACTTGTATAGGTGGCACCACAATCATATTGAAGTCTTAATTTGATGTCTATTCAAATATGATTGTACATCTGGGTTCCTTTGGCATATATTTTGGAATTTAAATTAAGAGATATTTTTATATTCAAGGATGAGGGGAGTATCCGAGAGGGTGAAGCTTGTCTTTGGACACTATTTTTAATCCTGATTTCAATCCAACTTTTTCAATCCTTTTAAATTAATTCACATTACTATTTATTTCAAATTTAATTTTCAAATTTCTAATCAAATCCCCATTTCAATTTCAGAAAAAATAACAAAAGTGACAGTTTTGTAACACGATTTGAATCCTCCTTGAGAGACAACCATGTGGTCACCACTTTTGTACATTATAAGGGAAAATAATGATTGGGGTTTTCGTGACACAAAAACTACTCACATCAACAAGTGCTGTTTCGGGGAGGTTTCTATAGTTGATTTTATTTTATTTATTTTTTCTTTCATGACCTGCACTTCTTACTCGAACTTATTACATTTAGATTCTGAAACTGATAGAACTTTTCACACTAGGGGTAGATCTTCTATTCCCAAAGATGAAATTTGTGAATCTTTCCCCCACACACCAAGGAGGGACTTAGTTGAAACTGAAATCCATTTGGATGAAAATAGAACTTTGAATGAACCAGAATCATCCTATGATGAAAATCAATAGAATCTGACAGAGTACCCTGATGCCCCTGCTAGATTTGAAATCAAGAATGGTTTTATCCACCAGATTCCCAAATTAAATGGGTTACCTGGTGAAGACCCACACAAACACCTCCAAGAATTCTGCTATATGTTTTTCAACATTAAACCTCATGGAGTCGATGTTGATCAAATGAAGCGGAGGACTTTTCGTTTTTCTCCAGATGGAGTTGCTAAGGAATGGTTTTTCTATTCTCACTCATCATTGATTAGAAACTGGAATTAATTAAAAAATTATTTTCCATGAATTTGTTTCCCTGCATCCAGAAATGCCTCCATTTGAAAGGAGAGTTTTGGAATTATGAAAATACAAGGAGAAATACTTCACGAATACTTGGAAACGATCAAAAAACATTGTTTTAGTTTCCCCCATCATCAAATAAGTGACTAGCTTCTCATTAAATACTTTTATGAAGGATTATGTTTCACTAGTAGAAGTATGATCGATGCTACTGCAGGAGGAGCTTTAGTTGATAAGACACCAGTTGTCGCTCGGATTCTAATTTCAAACATGGCCCTGAATACCCAACAATTTTGAACAAGTGGCCTTCTTCATGTTAATGCTTCACAACAATTCCCTACTAATAGTCCCAAAAAAACACAATTTCATGTCAAATATCGGATCTTACCACCATGGTAAGGTCAATGATGATGTCTAAAACCCCACCAATCTCACCTAAACCTGAAGTATCTTTCTAACTACATGTCCACTATGGGATTTTATATTCTGATGAACATTTTAGTGACCAATGACTTCAAATTCTAGAGCCTCTTGAGAACATCAACGCAGTTTTTCCTGGAAGACCATTTCAATCAACCCAATAAAAACCATTTAAAAACAACTTAAATTTCAATCATGGATGGAAGAACAATTCGAATGAAATATTTAGTCAGCCTTAACAACCAAGAGGATTCTTCCAAGTTCAATAATGAAATTCTCAAAAAAGATATTTCAATGAGAAATACAATTCTCATTCAAGAAGTAACTTTTACCCTAACCCTCCCACTCAAAACATTAATAAGAACCTTGAAAAATAATGAGAAAAAAACAAGAGGAAATGGGTAAACAATAAGAGGAAATGAGGGTACTAAAAAGATACTCAAAACAACAAGATAAAAAAATGATTACATTGATGACTCAAGTGGGCTATCATGCCTCTAGTATTAATTGCATAACAAATTAAATGAGTGGTGGTTTACCCTCAAAGCCACAAGTAAATCTGAGGAATAATTGGAAGGATATAGTGAGAGTAATTGAACATAGGAGTTGCGCAAAATTAAACAACCATCAAATTGAGAACATCAAGCCTACTTCTGACACTGTTGCTGAAAATATTACCCTTGATATAAATGTAAAAAAATCTAAAGTAGATAGAAACACAAATTCAATAGATGAAATCCTATTTGAAAGAACAATGAATGATTGGAAGAGGATTTTTGGTCCTTATGCTTCTCCAAAATATACTCAGAATACCCCAGAAACATTCAAACCTTCACTGCCTTATCCAAGGTTCATACCACCACAGATGTGAAGTGCTGAAACGAAATTTAATAATGATGTTTTGGAAACATTCATGAATGTCCAATTCAATATTCCATTGCTTGATGATGTGAAAAAAATTCCATGTTATGATATGTTTATGAAATACATGTATACCAAAAAGAGTAAGTTCAAAGGACGTGAAAATTAAACATATGAAGGAATATTTCATGGACAATTTAACATTCCCTTTAGGTCATGTTTAAAGTTACTGGAACCTTTATCATTACCTGTACCATTGGGAAATGTGAATTCAAATATGTTATGCTTGATCTAGGGGTCTCCATCAATGTCATGCCACATTATTTCTACTCATCTCTTTAGGTTGGAGACTTGAAACCCTCTTTAATTATCATTCAACATTCCAACTGATGTACAACCAAACTTTCTGTAGTTATAGAGGATGTTCTCATTCAAGTGAGAGACATGATTTTTCCTATAGACATCTACGTTTTGGATATGGAAGATGATCAGTTCAACACACATACTCCCTTCATCCTAGGGAGACCATTTCTAAAAATGGTGAAAGAAATCATCAATGATCACAAGGTAACACATTCACTGGAATTTGGGGGAGATTTTGTTCATTTCAAAATTTATAATTCAATGATACACCCAGATGAGGATCATCCAACTAACCATGTAAACATGATTGATTGGTTTTCCTCTTCAATGTTACCTGATTTTTTCTATGATGAAAAAGATGGAAATTTTTTTGATACTGAATCAGATCAACAAGAGGTTGAAATTGGAGATAGTGAAGAGTCATGGGATGTTAAGACTGAAAATTTTAGCATTGATAACGTTCAAATTATAGAAAGCAGTGAACATTTTAGTGGTATCCTGAGAGAGGATTAAAATTTTTCACCTAAAAAAATCATGAGATCATGGAAAGCGATCACCATGATGGACATGGATCTACACTAAACAATCTATCATCTTAGAAGTTCTATTTTATTAATGAAACGAACCCACCTGAGATAGAATTGTAACCCCTTCCAGATAACCTCAGGTATGACTTCTTAGGTCATAATGAACAATTCCCATATAATAATTTCAAAATCTTTGTCAGAAGTCTAGGAAAACCAATTTTTGGATGTTCTCAAGTCCCACAAGGAAGCCATGGGATGGAATCTCTATGATCTAACAAGAATCAGTCCCTCAGATTTCATGTACAGAATTATACTGGAGGAGAATACTAGAATAGAAAGCCAATTACAATGATGACTGAACCCAACACCTTTGGAGGATATGAAAAATGAAGTCACCACCTTGTTGGCTGCTGGAAATATTTTTACAAAATCTAATAGTCAATGGTTAATTCAAGTCCATGTTGTTCCTAATAAAATTGGATTTACAATATCAAAGAATTAATTTGGTGATCTTTTCCCCATAAGGCTTCCAAATAAATGTAGATTGTACATTGATTACTAGAAACTCAATTTGGATACAAGGAAAGGCCACATCACATTAACATTACTTGATCAAGTCCATGAATGACTAGTTGGGAAACCCCACTATTGTTTTCTTGATGGATTCTCGGGATATTTTCAAATTCACATTTTACCAGAGGATCAAGAGAGAAAAACCATCACATACCCCTTTGGAAATTTTTCATACAGAAGGATGGCCTTCAGTTTATGTAATTCCTCGAGAACATTTCAAAGGTGTATTATAAGAATCTTCTAAAAATTTTGGGAAACATGCATGGATGTTTTAATGGATGACTTCACTGTGTATGGATCAACTTTTTAATGTTGTTTGAAAAACTGGGAATGTGTCCTTGAAAGATGCATTGAAAGGAACCTTGTTCTAAATTATGAAAAATGTCATTTTATTGTTGGTAAAGGGAACATTCTTAGACATGGTGTATCCCAAGATGGAATTCATGTTGATAAATCCAAAGTTGAGGTCATTTATTCATTTTCATCCACAAAAATTGTGAGATACATGAGATCCTTCTTTGGTCATGCTGGATTTTATAAGAGATTCATTAATGATTTCAGTACGATTGCACACCCAATGTCCAAATTTCTCCCAAAAGGTTCCCCATTTGTCTTTAAAGAGAATTTACATAATTAATTTCATGAGCAGAAACAAATACTGATAACCCCTCCCATTGTTCAACCCCCTAAATGGGACAGTTCATTTGAAATCCTGACCGACACATCTGACATTTCTATTGGGACAATATTGAGTCAGAAGACAAAAAAGAAATCTCATGTTATTTCCTATGCCTACTAAACTCTAGATCAAGACTAATAAAACTACACAACAAATGAGAAAGAACTTCTTACTATTTTCTTTGATCTAGACAAATTTAGAAGTTATCTGCTGGGCTCCAAGGTGATTTTTTTCACCGATAATTCTGCAATCAGATTCCTAATAAATAAACAATATGCAAAAACAAAAACTCTGAGATGGATCTTGATTTTACAGGAGAGTTATGTTGAAATAAAAGATAAGAAAGGATATGATAACCTTGTTGCTGATCATTTGAGAATGATACCATCTATAGAGAAAAGAAAACAATAGATGTGTCCACCAATTAAGGAAACATTTCCAGATGAGGATTTAATTTCTTCTCAATGTGAAACACCATGGTTTTCTAATATTGTGAAATATTTTCCTTCTGATAAACATCCACAATATTTTTCCCAATATTAAATTGATAAAATTAGGATAGATTCAAAGAAATACATTAGGGATGATCCTTATTTATGGAACATTGGTAGTGATCAACTAATTCAAAGATACAACCTGAACACTAAATTTCAATCAATCCTACATTTATACAACACATTAAATTGTGGAGGAAACTTTGGACCATAGATAACAGCTAGAAATGTTCATCATTCTAGATTGTATTGGCGGACCATTTTTAGAGATTCATTCAAATTATGTAGAACCTGTAAAAATTTCCAATTCTAAAGAAACATTTACCAGTGGAATGAGTTGACACAAAAACAACTTTTGTTTTGTGATTTATATGATGTGTGGGGAATGGATTTTATGGGGAAATTTACTAATTGATTTGGATATCCATACATATTGATAGATATTGATTATATGTCCATGTGGTTATAGGTTATCCCCACCCGAACTGATGATACAAATATTATATCCAAATTTTTGGATGGAAATTTGTTTTCAATGATTGGATTTATAATATTTTTCATTACAAATCAGGGTACCAATTTTTTTAATAGGACATTGGAATCTATATTGAATAAATATGGTTCTATTTATAGGGTATTTATGCCCTATCACACTAAAAAATGGGATGGCAGAGTTTTCCAATATAGAGATCAAACAAATTCTATAAAAAACAGTGAACCCAAATAAGAATAATTGGAGTTTGAGATTTGATGATGTTGTATGGGCTCACAAAACTGCTTTCAAAACCCAAATTCAAATGTCACCATTTAGATTATTCTATGTAAAATCCCGTTATCTATCAGTTTATTTAGAACACAAATCATTTTGGGCTGTAAAAACATTTAACATGAACATATTTTTTGCTGGGAAAGAAAGAAAATATTTGTTTGCAGGAGTTGGAGGAGATCCGAAATAATGGAAAAAAACTCGAGGTTATACATAGAGAAAATCAAAGCCTTTCATGATGGGAGGATTCTCAACAAATATTTCAAGGAGGACCCTATATTATGTTGTTGGATGCTAGATTGAAACTCTTCCCAAGTAAATTTCATTCCAAATGGTCTATCCCATTCATCATTTATCATGTTTTTCTTTTCGTGCAATACATATTAATGATCCAGACAAAGGGACATCATTCACTGTCAATGGGAATAGGTAGAAGATGTTTCGAAAAAAATTTCAATATCCTATAGGGAGTAGATTCAACATCATAACGCAGAATATAATTGATGTCTGGTTGTTTCTTTATTTATCATTTATTTTTTTATGTCCTTAATTTCCTGAATTTCATGCCAAAAATTCTACACAATTTGGACATTGCATAGAATAAGTGTCGGGGGGCACAATACTGGGTAGATTATGTTTTTATGAGCTTTTGTTTGAAATTTTTTGTTTTAAAATTTTCTTTCCATTTTTTTCACATATCTTTTCCAAGTTTTATGTGTTGCTTTCAATTATTTTTCCTATTCAAAAAGAATTAAAATGTTTTGTAATTTCTTCAATTTATTTTTAAACTCATTCTAAGGAATGAACCAATTGATCTTTTGAAACCAAACATAAATGAATACTCAAAATAGAATTATTTCAAGTTAAAAATTTTGTAAAATTCTTGAAAGAACCACTGATTTTTAATTCTCATGGCACATATCACTGAGTTTGTAATTTAAATTATCATTTTGGTGATGACTGTGGACCCATTTTTACATTTTCTTACATTCACATCTATCTATAGAGACCTTATTCATGTTTGTTTAAATGAGAAATTCATTTAAATCTATAAAAAAATTGTGGACTGAGATACTTTTGATTTAAATGATTGAGGCATTTTATTGAATATTATAGCCCCCTTCTCATGATTATACTTATTATTTCAGACTTCTATTTAAATTTGTTCTTTTTTGAGCCCTTAGTAGCCTTGTATAGTCTGTTTGGTTAGCTACATTACCATACAAATTTCTCTTTACATCTAGATCTAGAAGTATAAATGCATGATCTAGTTGAACATAAGTGTTGTGAGGGGAAGGAAGACTCGTGATGTGTTACATAATTGTGTGTTCCATTTGGAGGAGATTCAAACATTGAAGACCTATTTGTGATGCTAGAATATATTTTCCTGAGAGTTGTGCCAATCTGGAGAATTCAAATTAAATGGAGTTGTGAATATCTAGAGATTGAAATAGAAATAATTAATTCCCTATCTGGAGATTTTAAAAAATCATATTTACTACTCAAATATTGATGGAATGGGATTGAAAAAGATGATCAGAGCTGATTATTTTTATAGAAGAATACGGAGGAGACCATACTTGAGTGAAAATTTGAATCATGCATTTCATCTTCAAGAAGAGCTAAACCCTCCTTATTTAGCCATTGAATTTTTCTCATTTGAATCCTACCAAACCCAAGCCATAGAAAAACCTTGTAATGTCCTCATTATAATCACATGTTCATGGTTCTCTTTGGGTGGAGTTTTAGAAATTAATTAAGCCTATGGTAATTCTTGAATGAGTGGGATGAGAAAAGGCTTGTTACAAATCTATATTGTGTGCTGAGATAAAATGAATTTGAGGTATGTGTATTTTGTGCATGAGAAGTCAAATGAAGTGGAAATGGATTCAATGATTTGAATTGTGAATTTTAAATATATTTTTTAATGAGGCATGATATCTTTTTATTTCTTTGTGGTAAATTGGTAACCTTCATTGGTATGTGTTTTATTTTCTTTGATTCTATGATCACCTGTCCAGGAGACCAAGTGCCATGTGTGGGGGAATTGATAGAGATAATATTTATAATTTTTGTAATGTCTATGTATTTGATATAAACATTACCAATTTACTAATTTTATCTTATTGTTTACAATTTTGGATTTAGAGTGTGGTTTGGGATAAAAATGTTAAATTCCACAATTCGGAATTTTTAACATATTTTTATCAATGCGGTATTTTTTTCATTTATCATTACATATATTTATAAATTTTGTGATCCTATTTTTTTGAAACCTTTATTTTATTTCAGTCAATATTGTCTTCAAAACTATGGTCATATTCATGCATCTAGAGGCCCAAACAAATCAATGAATTTGATAATTTTCTGGGTGGACCGTGTGGACCCTACCATAATAATGGAATCATAATTCACCCTAAACTCTCCATATTATTTGATTCCACATGGATAGGAAAGTGGAATCCTAGATTAATTAACAGAATTAATTTCATTCCATTATGAATCTGTTTTAGTGGTCGTTGAATGATATTGTTTTGAAAGAAGCTTTCCATGAAACTTCATCCAGAGAAAGTGATTGACAATAAAAAACCATATGTCCTTTTAAATTCTTCCAATGAATCTAACGTTTCATGGAGGACGTCCAACACATATATTAACAACATTAATTAAGGGTTCTAGGTGTTAATCGGCCATTTAATGGATCAAAAATGCAACAACCTGTAGGGATGAAATCTTCCTATTACAAGATAGGAGCTCCTACCTCTCAATTCATTCCATTCATCACCACACCATTTGTCCCAAAGAGAGATGGATTGAGAGAGAAAATTGGAAGGTGGATATTGGGTTCCTAATGAATATTACATCCATTGAGTTTTAAATTGAGAATATGAAGGCTTCTCAAGTGATGCGAGGCTAAGCGGAAAGTGGTTGGGGACGACGACACCTTACATGCACTCTCATCCGAGTTTCGATTTTAATGTGTCATCTATTTTTGAATATCTCTTAAACATATATTTTTGAATGAATATGGTTTTTTTCATTATTAAATATATTTTCATGAAATTGGTTCTAATCGTTGTTTTATAATATAATGTAGAACAATTTATTTCGCGATTTAAAATTCTTTGGTGAGGTCATGCCATTGAGTATAGCGAATTCAATTTGGTTCAAATATTTGGAGATATTTAATTAATTGAATCACATCTATAGGCGGTACCACAATCATATTGAATTCATAATATTTTTACTATTTGAATTTGACAGTACACCATCGAATCCTTGGGCGTACAGTTTGGAATTTTAATTAAGAGATATTTTTATATATAAGGAAGAGGGGAGTGTCTGAGAGGGTGAAGCTTGTCTACTGCTGCAGTTTTTATTTCTAGTTTAAAAACAACTTTACCTTAGATTTTAAATTATTTAACTTTATTATTTAATTAAAATTTTATTTTCAAATTATTAATCAAATCCCCATTTCAATTACTATAAAAAATAACAAAAGTGACAGTTTTACAACTCGATCTACAACCTCCTCGAGAGACAACCATGTGGTCACCATTGTGCTACATTATAATGGAAATATATTGATTGAGGTTTTCACGACACAAAAAATGATCACATCAGATTTTTAATCATAGTATTAAGTTATATGAATATAAAATTACATATCAAGGTATTATATAATGAAAAATAAAATAAGGAATACATTACCCCTCCTCTAATCGAGGCTATAATCTATTGGAATCCTCTTTAATATTAAAACATGTGAATTTTTATAATCAATCATCTGATGTTTATTTAATAATATAAATTGTAATTTGGTTTTATTATTATAGATTGGCCATCATTTAAGTCATTATAATAAATTTTTTTTAAAAAAATTAAATATCTCTAATATTTAATTTATTTAAACAAGTGTTTAGAGAATGTTATGGAATTCATAGTTCATTTTAGATATCAAATATGTTTTAAGGAAGTATGAACCCAATTTTAATTAGAAAGATCACATATAGATATTTTTAGATTATATATATTTTTGTGTTATTTTTCATTAAAGAATAATCCTTTTTACAATTTTTATAAAATCATTTAACAAATTTATCATGTATATTGTGTGTTCATTTTTTCTTGGTTTCAAAATCATTCAATTATGTATTCATAAGGTCTTATTATAATGCATGTAAATAAGAGTATTGTTAAAAAATATCAATCACAAACAAATTAATGGAAATTTATCATCTATAAATTTTAATTAAATAAATTTCAATGAAAAATATTGGAAACTGTATGATTGTAAATTATCCAAGTGAATAATTTGGATCCTACTTTACGATAAAATTAGAATACTAAATCGAATATTTTTTTTATTTCCATGAGAATTATTTCACAGTAATGTAATGGAATATAATATAAATTATTTCAATTTATTATTAATATTTTTAATGTTTCATTTTATAATATTATTTTATTTTATAATTATTTTTTAAAAAATAAATCATATTCCTATACTAATATTGGGTGTTACAGACTAGAGAGATAAATTAAATTTTGATCCATTCCTTTATTAGGTTAAATTTTTGTTTAATTTTTTAGTATCAAAAGAATCCATATTGGATTATACTAAACTAACTATTATTATGGCGCATCTAGTGGTAGTTTTACATAACCTTATTTGATTAATGAAATATTGAAGAGATTTGGATTTAATTTTCAACCATTTTATAGAAAACAGGATATCATATATTTTTTCTATATTTATAAAAATACTGTATAACATTCTACAGAAAAATAATTGATATAATTTTTAATTTTAGAATTGATATTTTAAAAATATTTTATACTTCATATGAATTTATCGAATCTATTGTTAAATAGATAAATATTTATCAAAATACTCCTTCCTCAAGTGTGATTAATATTATATAGTTTAATATGACTTTATATTTAATTTAATAATATTATTTCAATCAATATATTCTTATTAGAACTCCTAAAAATTGTTATAATATTTTTTTTGGTTCAATCACACTCAACCCTTTCCATTATCTATTAAATAATAAATTTATTATTATATTCTTTATTTATTTTTAGAAACATTATTTTAAAAATTATATAAACAATTCTCCATTTTTACTATTTTTCCCATTTCGCTATGTATGTGTCATTACTATTTCTATATAATAGTAATATAGTTTTATTATACCCAAATAATTTTTTTCATATATTCAAAAAAATATTCTTAATGTATATGTATAATTTTTCCAGTGATTTTATGATTTATATGTTAATTTTTTAAATATTTGATTCTTATTATCTATACAATGACCATTTTATTTCATTGTACTTTCTAAATTTTGAATGAATAATTTTAATCATTGATAATATCCTTTCTTTTTAAATTTCAAAATCCATATATATCATGCATTGATCAAAATATTAAAATATAAAAGGTGAAATTATCTGATTTTGGTGTTTTCTATTTTTCTATTTATGAAACAATTTGTTATTAAATTATTAAAATTTCTATAGGGGCATATAATATAAAATAATTAAAATAATTAATTTTATTTTGAACAAATATCAACATTTATATAAGGGAGAAACAAATTTTTAATTGGATAATGAAATGGTTTGTATATAAAGTGGTCCCAAAGCTATTTTATTATATCATGGTTTTTATATATTAATAAATATAATTTAATGACTACATTAAATTTTATGTATTTTAAATTTTCTTCTATGGAGCTAGATAAGTTCTTTTAATTCCATTTTGAAGGAAAAATAATTTATGATAAATATCCCGTAGATTAAATTTTGATAAATTTTATATTTACCATTTTCATTATATTTGGAATTGAAAAAATATAATATTGTACTAGTTTAAAAAAATTGAGTAGATAAAATGATTCATTAAAATTAATATAATTTTAAATTAGACAAATATTAGTAGAATTTGATAATATAGTTTTTTGATAAATTATTCTTATGAACATAATTAGAAATGTGAAATAGGTGGAACAACAATATATAGAGTATGGTTCATAGTCCATTATAGTAATTTTAAAAATATATTGATCTAAAATAAAGGTAGCGTAATTCTGTTTTTTTCCATCCTAATAAAATTAACATTGAATGTGGAAACATCTCTAAAATGTCAACTACATAGAATATCATTTGTCAAACTTGGAATAGGATTGGATTTATTTAGATTTAATCATAGAGTATGAGTATAAATAAAATATAAACAATGTTAGTGGTTTCTCTAATTATGAATCAGTGATATGTTCTATATATAAGGGGATGATTTATGATCATAAAATCATTATACTGGATATACATCTATTGATGATTTAATACAATGAAAATAATATATCGATATTGATATTACTAGAAAATACAATATTATAAATCCTAATCTTATGAATTTTCAGTGAGTTGTTGAGATAGTTTATATAGATACAATGTTAAATATCTCAATTCATGTAACTAATACTCAAAAAAAGAACCTATTTATATTATATATGATTACAATGGGATACAGATATTTTAAAATTCTATTTCATACTAAAATATGAAATTCAATCCCTTGGAGAAGAGAATAATATTGTTTTTTTAATTATCACTTAAATTTTCTACTAGAATCATCTATGTACCTAGAAAATTTGAATAGGAAATTACTGATTTTAATGGTTTCTTGATAGAGATTTAGTATGAACTAAAATATTCTTTGGATATTTCCCATATTGAATTAGAATAAATGATATTTTTTATAGATTAAAAGAATAATTTCTATAATCCTAAGTATATTATTAATGTTCTAATAGAATTCAATAAAATATGTAAAACTATTTAATAATGTTTTTCTAGTTTTTTTCCTATACTTAATAATATAGTGATAGTGACGATCATAATTTATCATCCACAAATGATATATCTAATATATTTAACAAAGATTGTCAAGTTCCATGTGACTTTTCACACATAAAAATTTTTAATATAATGTGAAATACATCTTCAGAAAGATATATTTTGTGATGAAAAAAATTGAATCGTAATTTTATTATGATATAAATGATATTAATAGTCCAAAATAATTTTCAATATTTTTTCTGTGAATTTCATCCTATAATTAATACATATCGTAAGAACCATACAATACATTAAGTGAAACATTATTGTAATTTAACAAAAAAAAACCAAGAAAAAGTAATCATTTATAATCATAAAGATGAAAAAATGATTTATTAATGAATTTGAAAATACATATAAATCATCCAAATAATGAAAATAGGGATAAAAAGCATCTTAAATTAATATATAATAAGCACAAATAGTACAATTACTTGTTGACAACATAGAAAAAACATTTCGTAAATCCCTATTTTTTTATATGCATAGAGCTGATTAAATGTATTTTAAAATGTGAACAGTGTTTCAATAATTTTTTGGAATCTATTTTAGAAAATTTGAAACCCCTTTTATAATCACATATTTTGTTTGATATGGTACAATGAGAATCTAGTAAGTACCTCGGAAACCAAAAATAAAAGTTATTAGAGGAATATATGAATATTTAAAACAATTATAAATTTATTAAGACCATTGGGATGAGATGCATTTCCTAATAGTCACATAGTATGAAGGTGGATTTTGTTTAAATTTAAATTAATAATTTTCTTTTGACATCCTTGTTCATTGTCATGGTATTTAACATTATGAAAATGATTCCATTAAATATAAAACGTTATTTAATTTTCATTAACCATGACTAAATAAAAAATATGAAATTAAATGACTTTAATATAGATAAATTCAAATGTTTACATGTGTTGAGAACCAACCATTAGTAACACATATCACGACATTTCAATAGAATAGGATCTACTATATAAAATTATTTATTTTATATTATTTTCATAATGGTTACTGTAAGACATAATGCGCAACTGTTTCTTGATTTTGGGACACTTTACTACCTCTTATGGGTCACTCCATTTCTTTGTTCTCTAAAAACTCTATTAAGGAATGATTTGTAGTTTATAGATATTAAGTTCACCACTTTTTCAATATTTGAAACTCTATCACCCTGGATAAAACCTCTATATTTGATGATCAATTGAAATGTTTTTATCCCTATTTATCTTCTTAAACACCATATGATATTAACTTCTCTATTAAAGAGTTAAGTCAATGAAAAACACATGACCATATAATAAATATATAACTTTTCAAGATTAATATAAATTTTATACCATAAAAAACCATATTCAACTCCCATTATCATTAAAAATAAAAGATTTATAACAATGAAATAATATATTCAAAATCAGATCATTAATAAATTAATTTTAAATTATATTTACCCAATATTTTCAAAAATCGTCCTCTATGGAAATAAATGTAATTATATTTTATTTTTATTATAATTTAAAAATTTGTTTTTAAATGGATCCCAGATTTCCAAATTTATTATCAATACATTTCATATGAATTAGTATTCCATGTTAATTTATTTATGTCTAGGATAATTATCATGACATTAGACATTTAAAAAAATATTTAACTATAATATAATATTAATATGTTTTTCAAATAACCAAATCCTTGAGTGGTTATAAAATTATTAGTGTGAGGTAAATAAGTATTTCCATGATTAGGGTGTAAAAGACTCCATTATTATGTAAAAATATATTGAAAAATAGATCATAAAAATTAATTTGATATCTTGTTTTTAAATATTCAAAATAAAATATAGGATATTCAAATTATGAATACAATTTGGCAAAATGTTTCCATGGTGATATCCCTAAAAATACATTATCTTTAGAAAAACATATCTAGAAAACAAATGATCATTTTATCATATAGAACATGATATTTTATCGAATTTACCACACAATTCCATGATTCAAACCCTATAAATAACATATTAAAAGGTAATTTGTTATATATTCATTTTTTTATTTTATTTTGAGTATGTTCAGAAATTTTATTAAAATATAATGCATAGTTATTATATTATTATTATATATAATTAATGTCCATGAAAATAGTTTAAATTTTTTATTATTTGTTTTTTAGATAAGTTATCTATTCATGAATATGTAATTCATCATTCATATGATTTAATATAAAAAATATCACACAATTTTAGAATAATGTTTTTCACACAAATTGATAGCACTATTATTTTAGAAAAAAATCAGTGACATAGGAATAAATATTCATCTCATGGGTTTTGTTACATTATATTTGTTCGTGAAATCTACTACATATGAGTCAGCTTACTCTTATTTTCGTGATGGTATTCTTGTGTATTTGGATGGTGATGAACATTAATCGATACAAGGGAACGCCAAGCATGTATTTGGCCCTCATCAGGGGGATTAGAAGCATGTTGTGGGAACTTTCTTAGCTCCCCAACACCATAAATGATTCACTGTCTCTCAAGAACATCATGTACGCAAGGCCTCTAGTTTATTCAACTATGTATAGCCATTAAGGACAATGGAACTACTAGTTTCCTCACTTAAAATGACTCAAACATAATTCTGATGTTTCATGCAATATGGGAACCATGCGGGGTGGTGGAGTTGTCTGTGATATGATGGGTTGTTTAATACTTTCATTTTCAACCAATTTTTTTCCTGTATATTACCTCCAAGTAAATTCATGGGAGATTCACATAGTTCTTGAAATATATAATTGATTCAAAAATGATTTCGTGGTTGTTGAGATGGACTCCATTATCATTCGAACATGGATTGTGGGTCTTTTTGAAATCCCTTGGTAAATTTCATATCATATCTGCAAGTGTTGCAGTCTCTTCATTGATTGTATGGATTTCCTTCATATTTGGAGAAAAGGATATAATTTTATAGATTTTCTCACCACTATGACCTTTCTAGGTATTTCTGTTACAATGTTTTCAAATATGGGAGATTTTTCAACTGAAGGGATGGATTTTTTCCAATGTGATTCTTTCAAACATCACTATATCACACCATCGTATCCCTCTCTTTTCCTATTATCATGGATTTACACCCTTTTTGTTTTAATAAAATAAAATATTATGTGTGTATGGGATATTATATATGATTAACTCGATGGAGAATCACATGTATCTTATCACTTACAACGATTCACCTTTCATCATAGTAATTATTAACATTAAGAATCTACATATGAGTAATAATTAGTAATATATATTATTGATTCCAATAGTAATTAGTTATTGATATATGATATTTTCATATGGAACATGTGAAAATAACATCGTATTATGTGGATGAAAATTTTTGTGGGAAATTAATTAACAGTTCAACATATGTTTTTATATTTTAAAATCAAACCCCGATATAAGGAAAACTATAAAACTATATTGTAGTTTTTATAATATGATAAATAAATTCAAGTAGTTTCATCATTCTAGGTAAAGGTTTTATGATATTTTGGAACATTCTTAATGTTCAAAAATAGACATCAATTCAATATTTTTCACTAATAGACTTTATGAATAAAATTCCAATGAAAAATAATATTTACATTTGCATCTAAAAGGAAAATTTTGTAATAAACCATTAGTTATTCGATGATCCGTCATACAATCCAATAGTAAAGATATAAACATAAGGTTTTTATTAACAAGAATGATCTAGAATCCATTGATGTAGATAAATAAAATGATCATACATTGGGTTTTGTTCTATTTTTTTATTATGTCAGTGAGTATAAAAATATACAATATAAATATATATTTGAAGAACAATATCATGAATGTCTACAAGAGTTCTCAAGAAATTATTTTATGTAGAGGTAGTATAATCCACAATTAGAATTGGGTTTTAAATATTTTGTAAGGATCGAAAATTTATCTCAATTCTTATGTTCCTAAATTTCTAAAATTGGATATCCTTATACATCAATTAACATTTTTAAAAGTAGTATTTTATAAAGGTGTTGATTTGGAAAATTCACATCATTGTGTACTTTAAAGATCATATAATAAAATACATATATGATTTTATATTTAAATATAAATATTTTTGTCCTGATATTATTAACTAAATCATGTGAGAGTAACATTTTATGAAATCACATATATTACAACATTAAAAATGTGATTTGTGTAATGTTTATTTGGGAAAGAGATTTATGATTCCACGATTGTGTAAACTAAAAATGCTGATCAATCATAAAATTTTCACTTGGATATATAAATTTGGTTTTGTGATATTGGATATGAATTTTTATAAGGTATTTTTAATGGAAATATTAAATATAGTCGTTTTATAATTGTAGAAGAAAAATATTTAATTTCTATGACTTTCATTAAAAATAGTTCAATGTCTGAAGACATATAAACCCAGGATAGTGGCATATCATAATGAGAGAGCTAGGCATCATGAATCCCAATATTTGAATGGATATTTTTATAGTTTAATGGTATTCCTATGATAAATATCCCCAATGCAATTAATCCATTGAGAATTTTAATATGATTTATAGAGCTACAATGGAATCCAACTTGAATGAATAAAATGTTATGGGGATTACTACTTATTTTTTTACATGATGTTTTATTTTAAAATTATTTATTCAATAAATGAATGATGTTTTCATTAGATTAAATGATTATGATTTAACTATCATGATATAAGTGATACAAGAGATAGGTAAAGAGTCCCAACTCCCTTCAAAATTTTACTACCAGTCCTAGGGAATGACATTGTTTATAAATAAATGTTCTTTAAACTCTTATAATTTATGTTTAACATATTCTAATATAACAAAATATTTTAAAAAAATAATCTATTATTGAAAATTTTATAAACAAAATCAATTCTGTGATTTTCAGGGGGAACTCCTAAATCTAGGGGATTATTAGAGAATGAATTAATTTTTAACAAAAGTAGTTAATTTTATCAATAAGGAGTTTAGATTCAAACTTAAAATGAAAATGGGTGTATACAACGAACCATCACATTCTAATAAATGATTATTTATTATATAAGTTATGAACATTTTCTCATATATTGTAACATGTATCCTTCTAAAGCATTATTTAATATAAAAAATAATTTAAGGAATCTACATATTTTTTCCTTACTGATATCACTGTGAGTAGATGAAGATGTAAATACACATCCTTTTTCCCTATATTAATCACCATCACTGATCTGTATTATTCTTTTTCAAAAAAATTCCCCTTCAGTGGTGTTAAAGGATTCGATGGTGATTTGTAACATCAGATATGGAAAACGATACTTATCAAACATTAATTAAATAATTTAGGAAGAATAATTATTGTAATTATTGAATCTAAATTCAAAAAATCCTTGGAACTTAATAATTCATGGACACTATAGAGAGTGGATATAGTAATATAAGATCCAAAGTAGGGGAGTCAACGCATCAAGATGATAAAAATAAAACTATTTGAGTTGAATGCACCAATACAATAGTTATGAATCCTTCATCTCTCAGGGCCTTAATGATACGATGTTTGAGATATTAACATCAAAAAACAAATCAAGGTATAATTATGTAATCTTTTATAAATCATTAAAAAAATTACTATTTTTTGTATATACAACATCAATATCAACTAGTTGTGTTTGAGAGACTTATTTTAAAATATTCTAAAACCATTTTTAGTATCATAATCATTCAATCATTGTGTTCAAACAAATTATGTAAATGGAAATATTCGTGATAAAATTCCAGTATTTGATAGACTTTTGTGATATGTTAATCCAAAATATGATTTCAAAGTCAGTTCCTTGGAAAAAAACCAAAAAGATAGAGACATGTTTTTTAAATAACTTATTGGATCAATTTAAGCTCTGAAATTAATGGTGAATTAGTGATGTCATAAAAATGGAGTAAATCATGCCCTATAATCAAAAAATTTACTCAAAAACTCTAAAAAGATATTTTTTTCACTTAGAAGACCCCAAGGTAGAGGATTTAATTGAGAAGAAAATTACAAAATAAGATGAGGAAGATGTGAAAGAAACATAAATCATTGAGGTCAGGGATGTAAAAATTTTACTCCATGAGGATATGGACAAGGAAAGATTGATTTTTTCAATAATAAAAATACCATAAGTTAAAAAACATTCAATTTTAAAATCTCCAAAATATCAAAATTATAGAAAACAATATTGGATTTTGAATCCCATGGATATTGTAACCATGTAGGCATATATTGCTAGATTTATGGATTTCACTACTGAATATATTATATTTATGGTCCAAACAAAAAAAAATGTTTATGTTATCATGACTATAATTCTAAAAACTACATCAATATCTAGAATAAATTATATAAAAATATTAATGAGTGGGTTGAAGAAGATATTTCCTTTACAGATCTCTTAATATTATGTTTTAAAATATGAGGAGATATTCTGATCAAATAAAGATATGTAAATCATGATTTCATCTCTAATGTCTATAATATTTCATACATAAAACTAGCATCTTATGTCTCAGAAAATTGATGTTAAGTGGATTTTACATAAACCTATAAAAAATATTATATTTTATCATGAAGGACATATATAATATTTCCCATCACGAAGAACATAATTTTTATACTTATAACCCCCCTTGACACACCACAATGTTTGAAGATGGTACATGAAAATAATATGGGGATATTGAATCTTAGGATAAGGCATTTAAACATTTTATGATTGAAAATGTTAGGAAATAATAATACAATTAATGGGATTCAAAAATGTAGATATCTGATTGACATTTTTTATTTTTTTTTCTAATTAATAAACACATACAAATGTAAGATAGAAAGTTGGAGAGTTATTGTGATACTTCCGGTAGTTAACACCGATGTCTGTGGTTGATTAAATATACATTATAATGGAATTAAAATGTAATTTTAACATTTATTTATTAATTTTTCTGGAAAACATGTATATAAACTACCAATATAAAGTCATAATATTTGGAGATCATAAAAAAATTCAAGACTCTAGTGGAAAATGAAATCAACTATCATATAACAAATTTGTTATTTGGTCGACGTGGGGAGGGAAACTGTGATATTTTCATAATACATAATGAAACATGTAATTAAACAGAATTTGACACTAGCTTATAAGCCTCATCTAAATAGATAATCTTAAATTAAATAATCAAACAATTCTCGACAAGATAAGGGACATATTACAGGAAAATGAGTTCTTAATACTTTTTGGGCAAGAGTTGCTTTCATGGTGGTTTATATATTTAATTTATACAAAAATAAAAACTACTAAGAAATGATGTCACATAATGAAAGGATCACTGTCAACACCAATGTAATTCTTATTATTCTGTTTAGTTTTATTTCACATATCATGATCCTATACAGATAATGAAGACAGCTCATTGAAAAAGGAGTGAAGTGTGTCCTTATGGGATATACAGATTGAAAATGGGATATATCCTATATAATACCACTTCAATTAAGATTAAAATAAGAAAGTATGTTATCTTAGATTAAATTTACTCATGGAATTGGGATCATGACAAAGATACTATAGAGGTACAACTCATTTTTGAAGAACAAAAAATGCTAAAGAAATACATATAGAGGAATAAAGAGTTGGAGAAACAATGATTCCATTACAATTAATATATACATTAAGAGGTATTGAACAAGAATATTTTCATATATATCAAAAACTCTTCTATTGAATGTAATGAAAAATAAAGGTCTATGTAAACATATATTACCTCTTGGTTACTTTTTCCCATGTTAGCTTCAAGGAACCAAAATACGATGAAAGGTGGAGGAAATATATGGATGATGATTTTCATTTAATAATAATTATAAGACATGGTACTTAACACAACTCCTAGAATGGAATCAATTATTGGCACAATGTGGACATTCAAAACCATACAGAAAACTCAAGGGGAATTTTAAATATATAAATAATGACTCATCGCCAAAGGCTATAAGAAAAAGGAAGGAATTGACTATGGTAGATATTTTCTCCTATTTAATGGATGGAGATGGTCATTTTTTTAACTAAAAATCTTAAAAAAAAATTCATATCCAAAAACTAAAGGAGAAGTTATAATTTATAAATTTATTTTTGGCATAGGATATATATATTGATCAACCACATCGATATTTAATTATAGGAAGAGTGTAAAGGGTGTACAAGTTAAATAAGAGACTAAATGAACATAATAAGGCACTACATGTTTGGAAAAATAGAATTTATAATTATTTTAATTCTATAGGATTCTATAAGTGTCTATATGAATAGTCAGTTTATTAAAAAAAATTCTATGATAGTAGAAAATTATTCACATAATTATATGATGAAATATTATTTTATTAAGAAATAATCGCTGTATGTTAAAATCCATTATAGATATAATTATAAATTAGTTATAGGTGACCGATACCAGAGTGATGGATCACTTCCTTATCATATAAGATCATCAAAATGATTATGGAGTAATTATTTCTCAAGGAAATTATGCTGCATATATTTTAAATAATGTCATACTAGAAAATTTTCATCATATAGAAACTCTAATATAAGGAGGATAAGAATTATGTTTAAGTTATTCTATATATTATGATCCTACATATTTTGAAAGTTTAGTTATAATAATGAGATACTTGATATAATGTAGTCTATAAATTCTCTATAGGGTTGGACTAGTAAGAAGTTATACGATAAATCATGGGAAAAGAAATTTAAATTCTAATAAAATAATTATGATGTACATTAAAGTTATTATCAATGAAGGTATGTTTTGTAGACAAATTAAATATTTTATTCATGTTGGATACTCAAATAGTATCGAGGGAGGATACCTTAATGAAAGGAACCGTGAAACTAGATTTTCATTATTTTTGGGTTACATGATATTCATATAGTAATCATAAAAATAATCCCTTGTGATAATATAATCATGTGAAGTTGATTACATTACATAATTCATATATTTTTACCATAAAATATGGTTTATAAATGTGATTCATTTTTTTTAATAATATGAACCGAATAATATATTTACTGAAAATAATTCTATAATTTCGTTAGAAAAAGTTATTATTGTTTATTAAATAAGAAAACACATTGATAAACGATGTTATTTCATAAAGGGCATGTGATATATAATGAATTCAAACATCTTTGTATGTAGAAGTACTAAGCCATTTAAGCATTGAATAATTTTCAAAATGAAAAAAATTCATATGATAAAAGGAACACTATTTTAAAGGTGGTGTAGAAAAAAAAATAAACTTTTTTTTTCAAATTATAATACATAAAAATTAATGTTCTGATGGTGTGGGGGAACTCAATAATTGGGATATTTTAATATAGTAGAAATTAAATAATTATATCTATAGATTATTATTTCAATAATGAATTTGAAAACAACTAATAATGATGAGGGAATGATTAAAAGAATAACATATTAATTTTTTTTTATTTTTATCCTAAAAATTAGGACATGTTTTTCATTTATTTTAACTTGTATACTTCTATCAATTTTTCCAAATGATCTGATCAATTAAAATGTTTCTGTGGTATTTTTTCCCTAAAATAATGACTACTAGATAATGTAAATATACAATTACATTCTTTTTTTGTCATCTATAATCTCCAGTGGTGATCTTTGTTATTTTATTGTTAATTTTATAAATATTCCATTCAAACTAAATTGGGAGAAAAGTTATGGAAATTTGATTACCAAGAGAAATAAATGGGATAATTTCATATCTGTCCACGTTCATCATACAACTATCAAGGGATTTTATGTAATGTATATAATGAGATAACGTTACAAACAACCTAAACACATATATGTTGTTTTTTAGTGGTTCAATGAAATGAATGAAATAATTTTGAATGTATCCTACAAGATTTAATTTGTAAATATTTAGTTGTGATATATAATGTGATGTCATGCCACACATATACTAATTTAAAATATAAGCCCAAGTTAATTAAATTTCATAAGAGATCCATTGATTTTTAAATTATTTATCTTAAGGGAAAATGAACTTTATTAATAGCACTAAAACCAGTTTTTTATTTTCATTTCCCAATGATAATTATGAAAAATGTATGATAGAATAGTGAAATTATCATAAGGTTTTAATGTGTAACACCATGAATGAATTTTATAGTTCAAACATGAAAATTTATGATCACATCTTTTTTTTCACCGTTACAAGTATATTATGGATACAAAGCAAAGAAACCATATGATTTTTTATATTGGAGCTTCAATTCCATGTCTATTGACATCACATAATCAAAAAAGCCTTAATATTACTATCAGAAATATTTATACATTGTTTGACTCAGCAAATCCCTCAGTTAAATGGTGGTGAACGTAGTCTATATATAACGATACCCTACGAAATGAATATATTGATTTAAAAAAGGAAGATGAATGGTTTTTTATTCTATTTTTATATGAGTCTTCCATGATGGGTTTTATTTTTTCTACTCACAGGTTTTGAAAATATTAATATATTTATGAAAAATATACAATTATTTAATAAAAGATATTTTCAATATATGTTTTTCCAAATAAATATCACACAAAGAATATAGAATAATTATTTCTTATTGTCCTGAGAAAATGTAAAAATGGAAATGGTGGAAATATCATTTATAATAGAGTTGGATTCCATGAAATATAATAGAAAGGAAGATGTTCCATGATTGAATAAGCTATGTGAAAAAGATTCAAGGATTTAATTGGTTGTATGATTTCTTACATGAAGAATATAAAAAGTGGTAGAAGAAGATTCACATACCAATGTGTTACAAAATAAAGTATGAAATTGTAGTATATATTACATGAAATATTGAATTATGATAAATTAAATTAACTATGTGTAAAAATGTTTTTATTTAAAGGAGGATTACAATATATTACATAGCTAATTATATATAGGAAATTTAAATATTTCTGATATTATTACATGAATTGAGTATTATAAAGAGATGAATGATTATAATGAATTGAAATACATATTATATAGGGAATTTCAATTATAAATATCTTAAGCAAAGATCACATTTCACTAATATGAATAGATTTGAATTGATATATTTTAAATTTTTTATCTTCTGAATCAAGTTGAGGAAATTCAACAAAATAATAATATTATATATTGTTGTTTATTGATGTTAAATAAAAAATGAAGATATATAGATAATAATGCTATACATTTATTATCATCCCATTCAAATAAAATGTTATGTGATACTTGGTATATTGTATTGAAATATCATTGTGACAGAAAAAGAAGAATATGAAAACCTTGAAAAATGAATTTGTGAGGTCATTATTTGATTACTATTTCATCATATTTATTTATAGTGGTGAATAATATTAGATCATATAAAAGTCTATAATAATACATGTTTTATTATATTATATCACTTCAGGAGCCCCACTTAGACATCCCGTGATTTATTACCAACAATTGAATGCTTGTAATATGGATTATCAATACCAAGGATAAAAACTTAAGTATATACCCATGCATGTACTTTTGTTAATTATTAAAGTATGATTTTTCATGTTAGATAACATCCATGATGAATTGAGGATATAGTCACCCAAATTATAGGTGAACCTCCATAATAAATATTTTATTCATTGTTTTTTCTTTATTGATTTAAATGCAGGCTTACTAACTACCGGGGAACAAAATTATTAGACTATTCATTACAAAATATCATAATTAATGAAGTAATAATGTTATTTAAGTAAAAAATTCTCATTGAATATAAACCCCCACCTACCCATAGTGTGCTGATATAATAAGCTTATACTAATAATTGGTATGATAGAATATCACACTTCATATTATATTCTCATATTTTAATTTTTTTGTTGTTGTTTTTTCACTTCCTAATTAAATAATTAACTATTGAATTTGTGAAGAATTATCTCTTGATGATTAAAAGTGTATTATATATTAGACTCAAAAAAAATATAGTGAAATCATAGGGGCTTTATATATATTTAAAATCAAATTTTTGTTTATTTAATGATTCTGAGTAAAAAAGATTAGAAGTAGTTTAATAATATGAAAAATCCCTCATCCAATAAATATTAAGACATTGACCAATTTATACTGGAAATAAATCAAATTAGATCTTGGTATGTTGAATATATTTATAGTATATCTTTTGGAAGAAATATTTCTTGAGAGTAACATCAAATTCATCTCATGTAGTACACAATCACTACATGAGAAGTATGATACACAAATATCTCATCTGAAAAATCATAAAAATATCCAAGCATTAGTCAATGTGTTCATATGTTTATATAATTACAGTGTGAATTTTTTATTTTATTAATGGATATCTAAGATAATTTTCCTATTGAAATAGAAACGTTTTTCTATATCTCATTTAAAGGATTCCAATAAGAGATCAATGATTTTGAAGAATAACTTGCGAAGCTAGATATTGCATTAGAGGAAACATTTCAAACATGTGTAAATATATCTAAACTATCCATAGATAAAGAGGCATTGGATACTGAAATTGAATAATGACATCGATGATTTATAAATGATTTTTTATATGAAATTAATGAGGATTATAATTCCATAGAAAAGTTTAAAGAAAAGTACCATGGTATATAACAAAAATTGGATGAATGATATTGATTTTGAAAATTCTAAGATGGAGATCAAAGAATATAATATTAATGATAATAACACATTGTTGTGGGAAAAATTGCATAATGATGAATTTGTGAAGATCAGGAATTTTTTTTTAGAAAGATTAAAATCATGCATGGATGAGAAAAACACATTTAATATCAAATGTCTTTAACTAAATGTTGTATTTATAAATCGTGAAAATGTATAAGTTAAGTCTTCATAAAGAATTGTGAAAAAAAATCATGTCACAAAACATTATATAGAGGATTCCTATTCTAAAAGACCATTATCTAGTGGAAATAATGCCTTATCGTCTTATGATTATTAATATATTGTTGTCTCAGAGAGAAAGGCACCATCACTATCAAATAATATTATTCGTGCTAACATAGATTCAATACATAGTAAATGATAAAATTTAATGTCTATAAAAAAATAAATTAATAGAGATGGGGTCATCATAAAAAACGTAATGGTGAAGTAATATAATTGTAAGATTATTCATCCACTAAACGTGTTATTAGAATAATGAAAAAAAATCATGTCAATTTCACTACACTATTATCCAAAAATATATTTAATGAAATGATGTAAATTTATATTGTTATGATGTATTCCCTAATAAAGTGTATGGTTATTTCTATAATAAGTCAATATATTAATCTATGATAATCTCAACCTTATGGGTGATAATTGAGGGTATTTTTCATGGTCCCCAAAAGATGGTAATGAATATTAACATTGTAAATAGTTTTGATAGTTTAACAAAACAAAGTAACAAATTTATTTAATGGTGTCACAATTGTAGAACATGTAAGAATAATTATCCAAACATTTGAAAATTACCAAGGGGAAGCTAATCCCACTATTTTTAAGGAAAAAACAACAACATGGATATATGTGGTTATGGATGATAGTTTATTGAGGGGGAGGGGGTTCAATGTCTTCTATAATCATTCATTTAATTTTCATAATTTTTTTATTGTAAACACCCAATATTTCCCATATCAAGAACTGAGTATAGACATGTCTTCCAAAGGAAGTTGTTCAATTGGGGTTTTAGATGAAATGGAAAATAAAAACTAACATTGGTCGAGACAATGGGAGGTTGATATTATCAGACACTTTTGGCGGGGAGTTTTTCCTACACCGAGACATACATGAAGATTTGAGATGTGTTCATGAATCCTTTCCTAATCACTATATTTTTCATGTTAACCTAACAAGATGATCTGATTTTGAATCCTTATATGTGAAGATAATATCATTTTAATGAGTCCATATGTATGTATCTGAGGTTCTTCCATTTCCCATCATGGGTAGTGACATAAAATTTGAATCTATATCACCTGGAACACTAGGGTTTTACTGATATTCAAGGAGGTCATTTTTATTTTTAGGATGGGACTGAACCTTTTGTAGGCATCCTACATATCGTATTTTTAACAAGATTCAATACCCGCGTAGTTTGTTGAAAAAATAGTTAATCTTAATTCGGTTCGGAAATATATGAGTGGTCACTTAGGAACTAGTTAATGAGATCAAGCTTCAGGAAGGTTCGAAAAGTATTATAATTATAATAATAATTAGATTCTTATATATTCTATCACTCCCTCTATGATATTCCAGGAGGTTTATTCCCTTATATAGGGATGTCATATCATTCCATTGATTGAGGACTGCACACTTTGGTTTACTTATGTAGGATAGATTCATCATTCTGATGATATGATCATTATAGGTCTCTAGGCCCACTAGATCCATTCTCTAGGTGATAAATAAGGGATAGAATGTGATTTGTCTCATTGAATATGGATGCAGGACATACGCACTAGGGAAGAGATTATAAGATGATTGATGTGGGGATCTTCCCCTTTTTGGGGCTTCCTACATATCATGTTTATGGAAAGTATCAAATTCATTGTAGTCTAGTTTTATTATCAATCTATTAAAGGATAGGGGAAGGGAATGAACCCAAAGGATATTTTGGTTATCATGGGTTGTGTGACAAATAAATGGATGGGATTACCCCAGAATGGGTTACCCTTGATGCTTGGGCCCTAGGAAGGAATCTTATGTGTCTTGTTTATATTATAACTGAATATCTCATAGTTTAATGGGATTCTAAATCTAATGATGAATGGGGAAGTATGATGGTGCATAGGATATTTCTAGTACCAATGGTTATAATGTCTATAATATAGTGGGAATTAAAATGAAGTGGAAACCTATATGATATTGGAACTTAGCAAGGTTCCGTGTGTATTTGTTTTTATAGGAATTAGATTCCTCATTATATAGTTAGGGGTATTCTAATATATTTCCACTGGACAAGGTTATCATTTCATAGAATGTTTTCCCAATGTGTCTTAATTTCTATCTTTACATATCTTGATCATTTTAATTATACCTATGGGGTGTCTGTATGACTCATATGTGGATGTCAATATATGTCTTGGTCACATATGGAAATTTAAAAATAATATCACATGATCTAGTTCGCTTTTATGAAGGATGTCACATAATCTAAATGTCATATATGAAGGACAATGCATGGTAAGGCTGGAATTTTTGGAGGGCATCACATGATTAAGGCTCACATGTCTGGTGGGTATCGCCTCACACGAAAGAAATATCTAGATGGGGTTGCATGACATGAATGAAATGTATATATGACACTTCATGATCTAGATGATACTTATTGATGGTGTCACATTTTTTTTTCTGGAAATCTCTAAAAAAATTCATGACTCAGGTGGAATAACTGGATTGCATAACACAACCTTCTTGACACGTATAAGGGACATCAGATATTCCAAATGGCATTTTGATAGAATGTGGCATGAAATGGGTGACATGTCCTGATGCAATTGCAAGACATAGAAAATTCATCTGAATTATAAGAAGATAAATGTATCCATATTTTCTTTAGTCTCATATCCATTCATAGTCTTTGTTCCTGCCATTATTGACTATCTTCTTCAGGGTTTTTATAGTTTCATCTTATTATAGGTTTTCATGTGACCCAGTTGACATGATCTATCTCATTAAAATAATATATATGAAATTCCATAATTCCTTCTCATGATCTATAGAGGGATCATTTGATTGAATAATTCATGTTGTGGGATCCATTAGGCCAGTTACTACATTTTACCCAGTGGAAGACAATTGTAATTGCATGTCATACCATGCTAAGAAGTCCAATATTGCGCTCTTATTTAGAAATCACAAGTTGTTTGTGTTTTTATAAATATGATGGATTGATAGTCATTGTCTCCTCATTTATACACATCATATTGTGGTGCATAAATCTCAAAATTGATCTAGAGTTAGTGTATTTATTCTTCTATCATGTGAATTTCATTATTCTATTATGGGTCACTCATGGAATCCTATAATGGTTAGTGACATTGAGATTGTTCTTCCATAAACATGTTTATTAGACCCCATCAAATCATAGGGATTTCACCAATCCATATTGAAATGATAAATAGATTAAAACGTTTAGGAAAACATCTGTAGGTGTATTGTGAGATCAGGATAACCGTGGGAAGGCTTTCCCCTGGTCGAAGATGACTTGTTTAGGGTATTTCTTTATCCTGAGGTGGCTTTCCAAGTTAGCATTCATGGTATCACCTTAAGGGAACATTTTTCCTTTTGAGAGAGATTGTTTTGAATAGTTTTTAACACCTGATTCACTCAATCCCTGATTCATGTGAAGGTCATCATATATTCACTATAGGAAAATCTCTAGGATTGTCTCTTTTAATTTCCTCTTCTTTATTATACAAGGATATGAGATACAATGACATCAAGCAATTGTTTTCATGGAAAACTACCCTTCATGAATGTGGTGTGTCATTTGAAAGATGTTGGGTTGTTCAATAACACAGGAGTACTTCCAAAACAATTTTTATAATTATATATAGTGTTTAAAGATAACTATCTGATTAAGTGTTCATGTCTGAGACCCTCCACTTGTTGATGCTGACATTCCCAAATAATTTTTCTTGACATGGTGTATATATCTCCACCATCTATGTATGGTATTCCAGATTATAGGATCACATCACCCAAGGATCAATATAAATCTCCTTCAAATGAGGCTTCTAGTATTTTAATCCTTTATTTTTTTAAGGGGATTAAATGATTTTTAGGAATCCATTAGCTGAAAAGTCAAATGATTTAGAGGAACAAATCAACAGGAATTTTCAGGATTATAATTTCTGGTCAGGAAGACGTCTTAAGAATATAAGGGTTCATCAAAGGGGATTCATGTAATCATATATAGATCACGTGAAACACATGAGCCTTCCTCATGACCTTCCAATTTTCATGTGATCGTGATTACTTCTAAAAGTTCTGGGATCAGCATGATTCAACCACCCTCTATTCCTTTTTATTGTGGAAAAAATAATACACCAACTTGGGTTATTTACTAGAGTATATAATTCTCTATTATCATTTGGTGGGAGACAGAAATATTCCCCACCCCCTTAAGAGCGACTTCTATAGGGATAAGGGAACAGTTATGGGTAATGTATATGGTACATAATGCATTGGGGCTATCACCAATTTGTGTATCATGTGACGTTTGGTATTTTTGGTGACCATGGTCATTCTATAGAGAAATCTATAAATACGGAGGTGAGGGTAGGCTCATTCCACCAGTGACCTTGAATATCTAGAGATTTTTTATTCACATATTCATGGGACTGACTCACCAGATATCAGTGAATGGTTAATTTCACAATACCACATTTTGAGAACTATTTTCAAGATCCACTTAGAAGAACTAAAAACAAGACTATTTCATGAGATCTAATCTCACTCATTAAACTTGTTACATCATTGCCTCAGCACTAGTTCAATTTAATCATAACCCAAATATATGTAATTTAATTAAATTGATCCCTTGTTCATTATCCATTTGGTTTTTGTTTTTTCATCATGTGATATGTGGTTCACGTGACATTCATAGGATCACATGATCAAGAGATATAAAATAGATAATGTGATTGTGAGATATTCCATGGGTTGTGAGATTTCTGAGGCCTCCATGGGTCATGTGGTTTTCTAGATATGTATCAGGTAATTCAATTTTTAATACCCTCCAGATAAATTGGAATTAAATTATGCTATTTGATTCATGCAATTACATTGGATAAATTTTTCAATGGTCTAACATTTTTTTACAAATGAATTCTAGTTCTTATACATCTTCCACCACAACTTGATAGTGGTCTGGGATTGGTAGGATTTTTAATGATAACCCTCTTTATCACATCTGATATGTTAAATAGGTTCTAAAGAGGCCTCTCTCATTTGAACAATGGAGCTACCCCATGTCATACAAGCATCCTTAATATAAATATTGTCAGTAGGATGATGTTGTAATTCTATTTCCAAACTAAAACCTTCTATATTTCTACTTTTGATCATCCCTTATTTTCATTCAAAAAATGATATCCAAAGATTCGAAATTAGTCTTGATAATGTCTCAGGGGTTATCCTACGCATTTTTTAACTCCCCTTAAATTCCAGATGATTGGGACTTTTCCATCCATCCCATTTATCATAATTATTCCATCATATTTATCTCCTCCATAAAAAAATAAAATATCATTTTTGAGATCAAATTTTAAGATGAGACCTTGTAAAAAAAATTAACAGTGAAATCCATTTTGGTTTAGACTAAGACACTCAAAATATTTCAATCACTAACACGCAATTCACCATTTTGAGGATTTATAGATTTCTCGGTTCATTGTCAATTATCATTGAGATATTCATATAGAACTAATTAGTAATTTTTGCCTTGTAAATAATTAATTCTATCTATCCCATTAACAATAAGAAATATACCATTGTTATATATTCCAACAAAGTGTGATATCGCCCCATGTGTAGATATAAAACATGTTCCTTCATTCTGTAGATGTATAGCATGACCCCACAAATAAACCAATCTTGGAATGGTAAAATATGATAAAGTTCAGTGGTAAATTAATGAAGGGGCTAAATATATTTTCCTTCATATATTTTAAGTAATGTATCAATTTATTTCTTTGTCTTAGCAATGCTTAGTTGGTAGGTGTATGCCTCACTAATTCCCTTCCCAATACATCTCTAATAGGATATGACCATATTAAGAGATTCTTGGGGATACATTATATACCATATGGGGCTACCTAGTGAAAAAGGTTATATCCATGAGCCTTCAGATCACGTGTTTCATATCCATGTTTTTGAGTGGGGGGCCTTTAAAAGTAGAAGACGCCAGCCTCAAAATTCGAGTGAGGGTTCTTGTCATGGAAGCTGGATTAGTAGAGGGGTGCTTCTTTAATTTAATTATAATAAATATTTATAACCTATACCAAATAAAAGGCCATATTCAACAAGTTAATGTTCCTTTCATGATTCTACAAAATATTCAGTTTTTATTTGGTTGGATAACAGAGAATTTATGATAGTAAAAATACTGTAACAAAACTGATATCCATATCATATCATCCCTTCATAGGTTATTGAATAATTATGGGGTTTATATTATGCCTCTTGTCCATGATGTGGTTATATTCATACTAATTCATTCTGATAATTTTTAAATTGTCCCTTATCCTGCACTGACTAGGCTAATTGTTGATAATGATGGTGGATCTCTTGCTGAATAGTCATAAAAAATATCCTTTTGGGATGGGGATGTCTTGGAATATATAGATTATCTGATCATTTTGAATATATATACCCATTATTGGTTATCCCACTATCTAGTTTTCATCCAAAGGGGTTCTTCTCTCCCCTCATCATGTGTGTGGGGAGAATGAAATCCCATAATTTTCCACCAATTTTATATAATATGGTCTTGTAAGGACACAAAACTCGGATCACCCTTTCACATGTTGTAACCCATGTGTTTTGATATTTTTATTATTCATTATCTTGTGCTGAATCTAATTCAATTGGTGTTGTATAGACTGGTAAATGAAGTGGGAAATCAATGTGCTTTATCAATACATTTTCTATAATAACAACAGTGTTGATACAAGACTAGGGTGGACCATTAATGAATCATCCACTACATATTGATGATCATATAGTTAGTTGGTATGAATATTTTTAGGAGTTCGGTCCTTCAATATGATTTTTGGTCTATGAGTAATTTGAGATAAGGGAACATATAACATTCTATCCCACATCTTCATCTTCTCATCTAATCAATCAACCTCCTGACATAACTACCCCAATAGCAGTAGGGGAATAAAATGATTCATGATAATATGGAATAATATTATTAATTAGATAAATCAGACTCCCCTATAAAAATTTCATGTCCAAGAGGAATTACTTTTAAAAATATTACCTGATATGGGGGTGAGAATCATTGACCACCATCCATTAATTGACATCATATGAAATATTATCATGAATCAGAATCAAATGTCTAGTATAAAATGGTTATTGCATTATTTTGATAACTTGATAACCCAGATTGGTCTAATAATGGATGCTTGGGGGGAATTGGAAGAGATTATTCAGATAATATTTTCTTCGGACACCATGATGGATGCCATGACTGTACATATAGTGAGAAATGATGATAACATATCTAACTCAACGTAATATCTATCAGATCCCTCATCATCATTAATTACTACTCAGAAAATAATTTAGGAGATATATTCTAATAAATACACTCTTCATCCTAGGTTAGTGGATGAAGAAGTCGGGTGGGAGGAACTTTGGTTATCAATTGATACCTCTCAACAAACTCTAACCGAATACCAAAATTCGGTCCATTAAATAATTATACATCTTGATCACCAATGTTTTCTATTTTTTTGAAGTCCATAGAGATGTTAAAAAAGGTGGAGGTTCGTCCTTATATATTCAGTCATTGAAAAATTCTTCCAATCATTATATTTCATTTTCCAGTTTACTTTTATTAATTATGTAAATATAATTTAAATGATTTAATGTTTCATATATTATCAATGATGCCCATCCAATAGAAAATATAATGTAAACTAAATTTCCTTGATATTAATATAATGTAAACTAAAATCAAAATATATATTTCTTCATAAATGATCATGAATTCACATTGACACATGGTTCCTCATTAATGTATCACCTTCAGTTGTCTTGTGATTACCTGATTCATAAAAGAATAACATTAGTAAGATATATGTTCTGGGTGGGGAATGCTCTATCTTTTTTTGATGTTCATGTAATTAGAAAGTACATATTGATTTTTTATGTACATATAGTTGGCCCTAAAATAATTATATATTTTTTATTTGTTAACTGTCTTAATTTTATCATAATTTTCATATAGTGGAAGGCTTATCGGTAATGGACTTGACTTTAACATACACTATCCTCTTACATGTTTTTATATCGACTGGTTTTTTTTAATTTTACATTTATTTTTTCGATCATATAAAATGTTTTCCAGTAAGAATAAACATGAACATTACACAGGATTCCCTTATTTGGTTTTCATCATGGTGAGAATTGTGTCTATTTCAGTAGGTTTATTTTTGGTCTTGAAAACTATACTCTCATTATGTTGTATTTTAGTGTCTTAATTCATGGAAATTAGATTATTAGTAGTTTATAGTCTTCTAATATAATCATTAGGTTAATTATTGTTAAATTATTTTATCTCATTCCTTTTTTAGTTGGTAATATAAAATATGTGAAGTATATTTTTCTATTCATTTTAATGTCATGTAGAAATGACATCTTTCATGATGAATTATTTTATGAAGGAATTGTGTCATGCAGTTTAACATTATAATGTAAGGATTTTTACCCTGAAATTTAATTTCAGGTGGAAAGTACGTGATTACTGAATATATAATGAGGGATAGATAACAGAGATGACTTAAAACACCCTAAGGTGATTAGTTCTATCTCTGTGTTTTTAGGGATCCTAAGGATTGGAGTTCCTTTATAGCATTGAGGGGATTCCACTAGTTACTAGATCATAATCCATTATGTAGGAACCCATTGGGATTAAATTCATTTATAATAAAATATGACCCACTTACTTTTAAAATGGCCATAAAATATTTATAAGGATAGTATTGGTTAGTGGTAATAATATTAGGGGAGATGATTACACCTGGATATTTGGAATCTGGGTGGTGTAATGTGTGGCCAAAATGTTTAAGCCAGTGAATATGGAATGGGTATGACAAATAGGGATAACCCATAACTTCCTCACGTAATTTCGTTCACCGTAGTGTTTCTAGGGCATGTTAGGATTTTATATTCGTTAATACAAGGAGGAGATACCTCTATTTGGCAGTTCGATGAAATTATGCATCTATAGTATGGTCAAACAGATGTTTATCCTCTCTTATCAAAGGACCTTGAAGTATTTTCAAAGACTGAAGCATCTATATGATTATGTGGTAAGTCAAGAAAAAGTTATTCAGAAAGGCTTCTGGAACCCTCATGCAGTTTATCTCTTGATTTTGGACGTCGATCCCACTACCGAATGGTATCGATCCATACTGTGTGGCCAATCTACATGAATAGTAATGGACTTCTTCATTCCTGTATAGATAGATGGTACAAAACATGCTGACATAAATTAAATGTTGACAAATATGGATTAAAATTATGGTTTTGGGGATTATAATTCATTTTCAAAGAAGTTATTATGTTAAGAAGAGGATATGGTACAATCTTTTCAAGGATGAACCTAAACTACATAAGGTTATGCATTCCACTATAGTGATGTCCGGGATCACTATGATTGGAATTTCATTTTTTTCAAGGTAATGGTGCATTCATTTGACAATCGAAGGCTCATATAAGTGATCTATCGGTATACATGAAAGGTTAAATGAAGGGTCTTTTAAATGCGGGTATCATCTTCCATGGTCAATGGAAGGATTTTAGTGAACTAGGGTTCTCAATTCATAACTTTTGGTTAATTGAGGAGGTAATATTTCTAAATGGTTGAGGAGCCCTAAACGTTTTATTGTCATCTAGTGAACAAGTTATTATGGTTAGATGATATGATAAATCATTACAATAACGTTTTTACTGACCAGGGTGTCTAGATATCAAAAAAATCTTTTAATAGGGTTATAGAGTGGGTCCTTTTAGATTTAGGACTTAGACATTTATTTATGCTCTATATATTTCTTCTAAACTCTAGATATTAAGATTTTATATATAATAGATTTGACTTTTTCTCAAGACAATCATTTTAGGTTTTCAGCCTAAGAGGTTTTATATCTCATTTAATAATAGTTTTATGTCTTGTGAATTTTAAAAATAAAGGCAAATGTTTTAGGTCATACATCTCTAACAGATGTTCCCATAGTCTAATTTCATGACGTTCAAATACCTAATATCAGGGGAATGTTTCCCAACATCATAATTAGGATCCCCATGGTCAAGAGAACCCCAATATCCATCTAAGTGGGAGATAAAAATGTTATAAATCATGGATCAAGGTTCTCAAGTAATGAGTAATGATATTTTAAAATCAAGCATAGGATGAACCAAAAAACTCAAAGGTGATCAGTTCAGTTATAGTGATGTTAATGCTCATAATGATAAAAAAACCCTTTTTGGAATTTATGAGTCATTTGGTTAATGGCTTGTGGATCTTATGCTGGAAACATGTGAAGACATACATAGTTTAAAAAGGGTCCCCTGAAGCCAATTTTCCTTTTACATGGTCAATTAAAGGATGTTGGAAACCAAATGATCTCAACACAAGAAGGTTTTTATGTATTTTTTTTCTTCAAAATGTGATTGAAGCACCCTATTATCGAGTTTATCAGGTATAGGATCTCAGGATCTGTTGATATGGTGAGATGATTTGTGATGGAATGCACATTTTAACATCATTTAGTGGGGACATATCAGTCATTAATTTTAGTGCTATGTGACAATGATATATTTCATTACATGTGGTTTGTCGTCATGATTTAAAGAGGTTCTTGGTAGATTAAAAAAATTGACAAGGATATGGTAACCGTATTGAGAATTGTGAAAGTTATTCTTGGGGTAATTTTATTCTGGTCATGGGAATTTAGAAGTTGTTTTATCATGTGTCCATGGATAGTGTTACTGATGTTATCCATATGTTGGAGAACTTCTTGTGTATATTATCACATTCTAAAGAATTTATTATTTAATTCTAACTCATGTAGGATGATTTATCTTGTACGACTAAAGATTCACTTAAAATAGATATATTTTCATTTTGGGATTTTCAATGTGAATACCTTTTTTCATGAGTTTTAATGTTATGCGACTATATAATCATGAAATTTTCATGTATATTTCATTCTTGTACATAATGATGTTGAAATTTATTATATGTGTTGTGGCTACACCCAGGATCAATGTTCGAGTGTTACTGAGTATCTAAGGATGATAGGAAACGTTTCACATAGAGGTAATGAATGAGAAAATCCCCACGATAGTCTTTCCAATATGAAGAGGAGGAAATTGTACCCATTGATTATTATATTCAAACCATTTAATGGATGTTTAAATGTTACTATGTATCCATTAATGATTGTAATAAATCATTCTTCAATGGGAAACTCACCATGTAGGTCTAACCCATACATAGTGGGGGAATTATTCCCAAGGAAGTTTTTAACTAGACCTCGTATTGGAGATCAGAGTGTCGCTATATATATTGTGATGGATGAAATCTGGCCACACATAGTTCATAAATGTTAAAATCACTATAAAAGGTTTTCCTATATGAAGATGGTGTGTTGTTCACATTTATTGTTGTATAAGGACATGGGATTTAAGATCAAGGAATCATTACATATCATGTGATAAATGGAATAAAGACACATGTTGTTCTTGAATGAGAAACTCTCCTCATAGGTCTGCCTCACATAGAGAGTGGTGCATTTTTTCCTTTAATTTTTGTCTATAGTCCTGGGATTGGTGGTCTTGGAATATCAATATATATTGTGATGACAGTAATCATGATGCACATAGTTAATTAATGGAAAAATCACCATCTCGGTCTAACCCATATGTAGAGGTGGATCATTGGTTCCATTGAATTTTGTAGATGGATCCATGTATTGAGATTCGAGCATCACTACATATCCTTTTATGAAAAAATATATTTAAAATTTGTTCTTGAGTTGGGATCTCTCATTGTAGGTCAGACCCATACACAAAGGGTGCACTAGTCCCATTTATTCTTGTAGATGGACCTAGTATTTAAAATCTATGAATCGCGACAAACCATGTGATGATAGGAACGAACCCACACATTATAATTGAATAATAAAATCTCCAGGAAAGTGTATACCATATGTAGAGGTGAAATTGTTCCCATTGATTATTGTATCTAGACACAGGACTGGAGATCTGGGCATCACTAAAAATCAAGTGATGACTGGAATTAAGACACACATAGTTATTCTGAAATCTTGTAGTTAAACATCATGCAGGAAGAATGTAGGTTCGTGAATGTGAAAAAGGTAACATTGATGTTGGATAAAAGACTATAAATCTTGGTTTCAATACATATCTGACAATCGTAGGAGTCAATCCATAAATAATTCATGAATAAATGTGTGGTGGGAGGATAAAACCAAGGATAGTGGTACTCTTGAGCATGTTCAACAGAAATACATAGCTTGAATTCCTGAAAGGGACATCATCTTGATAGCATTATATCATAAATAAAGGACTCACGATGTGCATATTAATTTATATCATCTAGAACCATGTTAATCGAGTCTTGAAATTTTTTTCTCAATCATGTAGGGAATCCTTTACTTAAAATACTATTACCATGTCTGTTATTCTTGATGTGAGAAACATGAAATGGAAAAGGATACCCTCACCAAACATAGTAAATTAAGGAAATTATATGGATAGTGTTTCCATATGGTGGATAGGCTATTATATAGAATCTAATACTCCCTACACATCTCATTAGAATGAGTAACAATGTGTATATAGTTCTAGAAAACCGTGTCATTTTTTATCTTGTAGTGATGAAATCAGTCATGCAGTTTAACATCATGCAATAAGGATGATGGTGAGAAGATGTAAAAAATGATGTATCAAAGATATACCCAAGAATGTATATCAAGTTGTCACTATGTATCCTTTGATGTTATAAATCAATCCACAAGATGTTATGGAAAAACAAACAGTTTAATGTCATATGTTATGGACATCATCCATGCATTTTAACTACATGTGGTAGGGATGAAGGTTACCTTCCATGAATGATTTCATGATCATTTCCATGTGTTCTGATGTCTTGTATCTATGATTAATATATTATGTATAGACCTAGGATTTTGGATTCGTGTGTTACTACATATCTTGTGATGGAATGAATCAATCCATATGTAGTTCTTAGATAGAGAGATTTAAAAGCCAAACATGACTCCCACATAGGTATGGGGGCACTTAATTTCATTTTTTCATAGATCTATCTAATGTGAATTGAATGTTTGGAAGGATGATGAATCCCATGTAGTTTAATTTCATATGGTAATGACAAATCTTGTGGATTAATGTCATATTTCTTGGATGTAAGATGTTGTACAGTATAATTCCTTACTTTTAGGACCACTTCCATATATTTTAACATCACGTGGTCAATATATATTTATGAATTTTAGCATCATGAAACCTTGAATAAAATATTTCTAGATGAAAATTTTTAAAAAATTATTAATAAATCACATATTGGTGGGGGTGATGTGTTCCACATCCATTATGGCTAGTGATTTATCTTCTTATGATAGGACTTATGTAAAATGGAAGGCCATTCTGTTTTTGGTTCCATCTATGGAGGTATATTACCTATAATAATTGGGGTTATATGAGCCAATACCAGTTCTCCTTGGAGTAAAAAATGGTGGTGAACCTTTTAATTAACTTCTTGTGTTATATGATTTAGATAAACTCTATACTGGTGTAGTGTATGCATATTTTATCATCAATCCTCTCTAACTCATCTCATGTATTTGTTCAACCACTAATTATCTAGGAGATTACCATATAAATCTATTTTAGGTGAGGGATACTAGACTTCTATGGGAAACACTCCATGGGTTCTAGACACCAATAATTATGGAGTTACTTGTGTAGTAGTACATGTGGTGGTATTGTAACACCCCGACCCATGTTACCTAGAGTCGGTGATTTATTAAATAACATTAGTATCATCACAAGGGATCAAATGCTGAAATACCGATCAGTTTAGTTGACATGGAATTAATAGATACTTTAATAAGTTTTATATTAAATTATAAAATGAAAAACAACATCAACATTGACATTATTTACCGCATTAACATCCCTTTGACTATCCGAGAATACATTCATAATATACTTCTTCACATCCAAGAAAAAATATAATATTGAATGGGGTGAGATAAAATGCTCAATAAGGATAAAAATATAGCAAAAACATTCAAAAATAAGTATTAACATTTAAGGAAATGTATAAGACTAAAACAAAATCCCCTTTAAATTGAAATTCAGCATAATATAGAAAAGATAAAACAAATAATTCCATTTACTTATTCACATGGATATTCTACTTATCAAATAATGACATGTAATATCAATATCCAATTTCATAATGATGGAATGCATAATGCCATACTTCATAACCACATAGTCAAGGCCTTGTGCAAAGACTACAAATAATATTTTCTCAAGGCCTTGTGCCAAGACACTAGTTTTATCTCATGAGTCCTATCAATGCATCGAAGTGCTATAGCGGGCTCCACATGTAACCTACTAAGTCCAATGCATTCCTCATATGAAAAGGTTTAAACATAACATAAACATTTGTATAAAAACTATCATACAAAATGTCAATAATTTATCCATAAACCATGAATTGTACTAAAATAACACATCCATAGTCAAAAATATAACAAACTATTCAATACAATATGAGTGATTAGTATCGTAATAAAATAACTCCAAACAAGTTTAAAACCTCTCAACGGATGTTCACATAGATGAAATAAAATTTTTTGAATGAAATACATCTTTTTATTTTAAATCTCTATAAAATTCACATAATTATAAAAGAAATTTTTTGTTTTGAAAAATTATTATAAACTTGTATGTGAAGCTTTGATGATATTATAATTTTAGAAAATAGCTGCACCTGCTGTATAAGTTAAATAAATACATTCTTAGCTAAATGTTTTCAAAAAGGTCATAAATTACCTTATTTGGAAAATGATGGAAATATACCGTTAAAAAGATATATGGTAAAATAAAGTAATAAATTCCTTTAAACCATAGTCGAGAAAATAGCAATAATGTTTTGAATTACATTTTTATGAAAACGTGGATGTGGATGATAAAGAGCTTCCATTATGTACATATGTATTAACAACCTCAGATTAGTAAAGAGATTGTAGAATTAACTCTTACACTATAATTTTCCTTAGTCGATGGTATGTTAGCCTTCTTTATATTATTTAAAACATTCTTATTAAAATATACAAGAACTATGTAGATATATATAATATCATATATGATCCTCTAATATTGCTTTGTTAATAATATTGTAATAGTATCGTTGTTTCGGGTGTTAACTGATTCATTATCCATTATATTCTTTGTTACGTAAGTCTTGTTTATTATGGTTATGATTTATTATATTCATATATATAATGATATTATTTTCATAAACATTATTTTTCCTCATAAAATGAATGTTATTATTGAATGATTATGATGGGAAATGAAACTCATCACATTCTTGTATATGGTAATCTGTACGTACGCACGAGTGAAAACACCATTCCATTGATGGTGGAATCATATTTAATTTGGTGGTATATCATATATAAATAATCATTAACATGTTATATTTATTATTTAAAACAATTACACTCATTATTATACCCATCCAAATAATGATGTGTTTGAATAACAAATTACACCACGACGTGGAGACGGTAAACCGTACGTACACATGTATGGTGACATTTTCATTTATAGGATGGATTTAATAACAAATGTGGTTGTGCCATATTTATAAAAAAATCATAGTATTTAGGAGGTACAGGAGTTATTGTTTTTTATGGAAACTACAATGAATGATGTAGTTGAAGAAGAAAAGAACTCGAAAGAGGGTGGTGAAATTATTACCACTTCTTTGGGTGTTTCCATTTGAGATGATCATAAGGGCATTATAGAATGTAATTTGGATCAATGTATGGACTCTAGGTTGATTTTATGGAAGGTTTAAGGATATTTTGTCAACATTTTTCTGAGACAAATTGCATTGCAGGTGTTATATTTAGAGAAAGGGAAGTACCCTTTTATAAGAGAGATGTGGGTCACTTTAGGAAAAGCTTCACATATTATTTTATAATAAAATAATTTTCGGTTTTTAATGGCTCAAAAATAATAGATTTAGAGTATATGGTGTTTGGGGGTAGAAACACAAACAACCAAAAGGTTTTATAATTTTTTATGTCACACTATTAACCATATCTTTTAGATTTTACTCTTAGTTAAATACTTTGAAATTGACCATGTCTCTTTATATTTTTACATTATATAGTTAATAAACTAACTACAACAAGAAAAGTGAATCAATGTGGTTCATTATTAATATATATAACCTTATCTAATTTCTTTGGCTGGTCCTTATATTTTTATGAATATTATTTCAATTAATATTATAGTATTTGTTAAAAAAAACAATTTTTATAATTTCTACACTATTTAGTATTTCATATTTTTTTAAAGCAATAAATACATTATCACTTCGAATAAAATTTCTTTAATCAACCCTAACATATCATATTACCCAATAAAATTTTTGGAATTCATTATATGTATCAATTTACAATTATTTTGATATTTATAATATCAATTATTTCAATATTTCATTAATAAGGTAATTATTGCATCATCATTGTGTCGTAAATATATTAATTTATATATTGTATAAAATTTATAAATAAAATACCATTATATATAAAATATTTTTATCTTTATAATAAATATTTATAGTTTAATTTATATTGTGTGTATCCCTATATTAAAAATGGTTTAGTTTTTAAACATTGAGTTTAACTCTTTTAACTCTTCTTTAAATAAAATAATAATAAATGTCCTAATCTAATCCAAGTAGACCAAAGGGTGTCATATTTTATTCCTAAAGTATTTTTTGGTCCAGTTACACATATCCAATTGAATTATGACAAGTTTTAGGGTAATTATGATATCATTTTTACCCTTATTTACCCACTTTAATTTTATATATGGTAAATAAATGTCAAAAGTTACTATTCACCAAAAATTATTTAAATCTTATTTAACCAAATTTTTAATACTGATGTCAACCATGCCTCATAGAGTTTTGAAATTCAAATCATTTAATTGGTAAATTTATGTTTTATGCATATTTTCAAAAGCTCCTAGAAGGTGGGTAAAAGATGGTAAAGAGTTTAATAAAGCTTCTTATATTTAAATTTTTTATAAAATGACTCCAATGAATTATAATGAACATATATAGGTATTATGTATCTATTTTGATCTAAAATAATTTTAAATAAAATAACTGATTACATAAATACGATGTTGGTTTTAAATAAAAATGCAATGTGTTTCACTATTAATAAAAAATTCAATGTTTTCAGAAAAATACCAAAAATTAACCCTAAGATAATTTTGATATATTTAATCCTGAAATGAAGTCCATTTTGAAAAATTAAATTTATATAATTTCGTAAAGTGGGTATTACTATTCATAATGGCTAATTTGATTGGTCGTGGTGGGTTAAAACTCTAAGTTGTGTACAAAGCAAGCTACTGTATTATTCAAATGAAAACATACCATGTAAGCTTGAGGTTTTACATTCTATCCTCCATAAAATAATTTCATCCTTGAAATTTCGAGAATATTACTGTATAAAATGTTTCGGGAGGTTCTTTATCATCTGTTTCTCAGGTTCCCACGTTGCCTCTTCCATCTTATGCTTTCTCCATAGAAATGTTACCATACTAGTCGTCCAGTTTCTCAACACAAGTTCTATAATATCAGGAATATTGACAGTCTCTTCACAATAAGACATATCATTTTCCAGTTCAATTTCCACATAGGTTAGTACGCGCATTGGTTCAGGCATGTATATTCTCATTAGTGATACATTGAACACATCATGAACATTCTAGAGACATGGCGGAATTGTCAAATGATAAGCTATAACTCCAATTGGTTCTAGACTCTCAAAAGGTTCTATGTACTTGGGACTCAATTTACCCTTCTTACCAAAACGTATAACTCCCTTCCATAGAGATACCTTGATGAAAATATGGTCTCATAATTGAAATTCAAAATCCTTCCATTGGTTATCAATATAGCTATTTTTCCTACTTTGGGATGATTTGATGTGGGTTTGGAAAATCATCACTTTGTCCATTGTTTCATCAAGAACATCTGGGTCTACGAGTTTTCTTTCACCAACATCATCAGAACAAGCTGGTGTGCAACATCTCTTTCCATATAATGCTTCATATGGTGGCATCTGAATAATTGAATGGAAGCTATTGTTATAAAACAATTCTACCAGAGGTCAATATTGATCCCACATACCTAGAAAGTCAAGAGAGAAAAATAACAACATGTATTTTATGGTTTGAATAGTCCGTTATGATTTTCCATCAGTTTCAGGGTGGTAGGCAGTGGTCAAATGAAGTTTGGTATTCACGTCCTTATGAAGACTTTTCCATAATCGTGATGTAAAATGTTGATCACAAACCGAAAAAATCAATATGGTTACACCATAGAGTCTTACAACTTCATTAATATATTGTCCTTCCAGACCTTCCAGTTGTAAATATTCTCTTATAGCATGAAAATTTGTGGACTTGGTAAGTCAAACAACAATGAACCATATTACATAATTCCATATAGGATTATTTTGGTAGCCCCATGAAAAATTCCATTGTACTATTATTCCATTTCCACAAAGGTATGGGAAGAGGTTCCATTACTCCTCCAGGTTGTTGCCTTCCAGCTTTCACTTATTGATAATCAATACATCTTGACACAAAATCCACAGTATTTCTCTTCATGTTGTCCCCCAAAAATGTTCCATCAAATCTATATACATCATGGTGCTCCTAGGATATATAAAGAAGTTTGAGCTATGAGATTCATCCAACAATTCCCTTTTTAGATCTACTATGTTAGGAACACAAAGTATCTTCCCAAATTTAACAAACCCATCTTCAAATATCAAATCACACAATCTCCCCTCATTCACATCTTTATCCTTTTTTTGAAACTCCTCATCATCAATTTGAGAAAATATTATCATCTCTATTAAAGATGATTTGACAACAATTTGAAAAGGAATTTATGTTTCACCATCCATGGTTATTCCCATATCCATCATTACTAGATCCATGAATAGATGTTCCCTTTCAACTCTCATCATGTTCAAAACTCCATGATCTTTTCTGCTCAAAGCTTATGCAACCTTATTTTCTTTCCCCAAGTGGTAGTGTATTGTCCAATCATAATCATTGAGTAGTTAAATACATTATCTTTGCCTCATGTTGAGTACTTTATATGAGAAAATATACTTTAGACTCTTGTGATAATTATATATCTCACATTTTTCATCATAGAGATAGTGTCTCTATATCTTCAAAGAAAATATTACAGCTGCTTTCTCAATATCATGAGTGGTATAGTTTTGTTCATGAAATTTTAGCTGTCATGATTCATACGCAATAACTCTATCATTCTACATAAGTACACTACAAATTCCATTCCTTGAATCATCACTATAAAAAAGAAACCCTTCGTTCCCAGATGGTAGAGTCAAGATTGAAGTATTGACTAGTCTTCCCTTCAGTTATTCAAAACATTCTTCACAATCATTCGTCCAAATTAATTTAATCCCTTTATGTGGGAGATTGGTTAATGGGATAGCCAACAAGGAAAAAATCTGGATGAAAAGTTGATAATAACCTTCTAAACCCATAAAAATACATACTTTAGTTATACTCGTAAGTGCTGGCCATTTGTTGATTGCCTTAGTCTTTGAAGCATCATAAGTGATTCCATCGTTAGAGACAATATGGCCCAAAACATAAATCTATTGAATCATGAATTAAAACATTCTAAACATCCCAGATAATTTATTTCTTCTGATGGTTTTAAAAATAGTTCCCATTTTATTTTCATAATCTTTTTATTTTTTTGAGTATACCATGTTATCATCAATAAATACCACTACAATGTATTTAATATATTTCTTGAAATCAATATTCATTAGATCCATGAAGGCAGAGGGTGCATTAGTCAATCCAAAAGGCATTACTGTAAACTCATAATGCCCATACATGGATTGAAATGATGTTTTCAAAATGACTTCCTTCTTCACACACAACCGATGATATCCATATTTAAGTTCAATCTTTGAAAAATATTGAGCTCCATGCTGTTGTTCGATTAAATCATGAAATCATGGTAGGGGATACATTTTCTTTATTATTATAGCATTGATCTCCATGTAGTCAATGTACAACCTCATAGATCTGACTTTCTTCTTAACAAAAAGGACAAGGGACCCTCATGGAAAAACAATATGGTGAATAAATCTATTATTACTCATTTCCTATAGTTGTTTCTTTAGTTACACTAATTCCACAGTGGCTATTCTTTAAGGGGTCTTCGATATGGCCCTTGAACTAGGAATTAAATCAATTGAAAACTCAATTTCTAATTTTGGATGATGAACATGTAAATCACTTGGAAACACATCAACATATTATTGTACAATAGGTACATTCTACATTCGATCATTCGTTTCCTCACCCATAGTTATTTCATTATCTTCCTCCCCCACAATTGAATTTAGTAGAGCTATTGGGGGTGGATCTAGATACGAATATGGTGGTGATGTTTCTACTCTAAAGATAAGATATTCTTTGCTATCATCAAAAATTATAACCACCTTGTTCTTACAATAAATATTCATGTCACAGTATAAAATCCAATCCATTCTAAGGATTATATAAAATTCAATCATGGTAATGATGATGATATCATTAGAAAAAGAACATTTATCTTCCCTAATGGGAACTGATTCACAAAACATTGTTGCGATGGTACATCCCTTATGAGTTTTGACTGAAAATTAAATTGTTATATCAAATAAAAAATATCTAATTATCATATAAAACTGAGAAGATATCAAACAATGCGATGATTCAGAATCAAATAAAGCATTTGCTAGACATTAAGTAACCATTATATTACCTGCCACTATATCATTCCGAGCTTCAACCTCAGCAGTAGTGATTGCATAAGATTGGCCTTGCTCCCTTGGAATTTTCTGAGGTACGTTTCCTTAGAGCTTAGAACATTCATTTGCATAATTCATCTTTTCTCTACAGTTGTAGTATTCAACATTCACAGCCTATTTCATTCCCTTAAAATAAAAAGATTGGTGGCCTTTTTCACCACAATTTTAACAGACTCCCATTCCCATCAGACATGTAATGGGGGGTTTCTTATCAAATTTACCGCATGATGGATATTCAATTTTTTCCTTATTCCACATATTTTTATTTTCAGAGTGTTCAGTAGATCTCTTTTTCTCTTATATTTCTCTAAAGTCGTAAAACATGGAGAATTCATTTTCACTCTTCATAGCTCATGAGACAATATCATCATATGGTGAGAAGGATTATGAGAATAAGGTTTCATGGAGAAACGGTTTTGACCTATTAGTGTATTGATCAATCATACTCCTTGGGTTACATATATAATTTGTTTTATTCCTAACAAAACCTGTATGGTTATCCTCATACTTTGCGACTTTCTCATTCCCATTTTTCCCGAGACTCTAATATCTTATTTCCATATCGGCTCGATGGTCACGAGGAAAGTGTTTTTTTGAGATTATCTCTTAAAACTGCCTCTATTCAATGTTTTACACTTCTTCATATTCCTTTATGTTTTGGATTAATAACCACCATTGATCTACATCTCCTGTGAGACGATAAACATCCATGAAAACATTTCCCATTTTTGTACTCCCCAAAGCATGAAATATTTTCTCTATAGAACATATCCATTACTGAGCTATAAATGGATATGTACTCCCATTTAATGTTGGTGTTTGTTTCATCATGAAGCGGTCTATCATTGATCCACCTTGTTATGGATCAGGGTGCTCCATATGAGTAAGGTTATTATTCATAACATAAGTGAGTTGTCCTAGTATGCTGATAAGATGATCACCACAAATATCATCACCAACTCCACTATAATTATCTTCAGTAGGAGGGAAATACAGACATGAATTATGTGAATTGATATTGTTTCCATTTCATCCACTAGGAGCCATTTCTAAAAACATGGTATAAACTTGATTATTTTATGAATCACAATACATAATTCCAAACATGTAAAACAGTTAACATAAATTGATCAGTTTATGGATATAATCCATAATCATAAAAAAAATATTTGAGGAGGTATATACTCAAAAACAATTCATAATGATTTTTATTGTATATTTTAATTATCCTAAACATATCCACACAGAGTGTTGTAGAAAAGAGTGCACCAAGTACCGTTGTTGAGTACCAAGATACCCCGAGTCATACCCGAAACACTTTTTCAGAGTTTTCACTCCTAGGTACATAAGTGCTAGAATCACCTATACTTACTTGTATATATACAGAGATGTATTGTTTGGAAAACTCACATAATATCTTGATTACCTAAATGTTAGGATGTTCTTCTATACTAATAATCAATATCTATGTTAGGGTAATGTTCTTTAATTAGTGTTTTTCTATATCTAGTTTCCATGGTTTGTACTAAACTTTCACTAATACCAAATGTAATTCCCTAACCCATGTTACCTAGAGGTATTGCATAATTAGATAACAATGGCATGATCACAAGTGATCAAGTCCCAAATGACTGATCAATTTAGTAACTTTGGAAGCACTAGATACATTCATAATATTTACATTATGTTACAAAATGAAAAACAACATCAACATTATCTCCACTGACAAAATTCATATTCCTTAGACTATACCTATAGTTAGTCATAATATACTTCACATCATGGGAAATATAAAACATAGAAAGGGGTGATCTCAGAAGCTAAGTAAGGATAAAAATATAGAATAAATTTTAATAAATAAGTATAAACATTTAAGGAAATGTATAATAATAAAACAAAAGACTTTTTCACATAAACATCTTGATAATAAAGAAAAGATAAATCAAATATTTCTCTTTAATTATTCACATTGATATTATACAAGTCGAATAGTCACATGTAAAATCAACATCCAATATCATAATGATGGAATGAATAATTGCAGACTTCATAACCACTCAATCATGGAATTGTTCCAAGACAACAAATAATATTTTGTCAAGGCCTTATGCCAAGACACTAGTTTGACTAATGAGACCTACTGATGCACTGAGGAGCTATAATAGGCTCCAACCATCACTTACTAAGTCCAATTCATTCCTCATATGAAATTGTTTAAACATAACATAATCATTCCTGTTACAAATAGAATATGAAAAGTCTATACTTTATCCATAAACCCTGAATGGGGAAAAATGACACATCTGTAGTCCAACATATCACAAATCCTTCAATACAATATGGAATATTTGTATCATAATAAATCAATTTCAAAAAGTTTTAAATCCATCAAAGGATGTTGGCATATATGAAATGATTTTTTTAAAGAAATAACTCCTTCTATTTAGAAACCATTTAAAAGTCACATAATTAAAAAATAAACATTTATTTTGGGAAATATTCAAATAAGATTGAATGGGATGCTTTGGAGATGTTATAATGGAAGAAAATTGTTGCAGCCTCCATATAAGTTAAAAAAAGACAATATTTATTTAATTTTCTTGAAATAGCCAAAAAGTACCTTGTTTGGAAAATGATGGAAAGATTCTTTTAAAATAAATATAGTCAAATAAGGGAGTCAATAAAATTTACCTAGAGTCAAATAAATAGTAATAATATTTGAAATACATTTTAGGAAAACATGGATGTGGATGTTAATGAAGTCTCATTAGATATTTACGTATTAACAATCGTGGATAAGTAAAGAGATTGTAGAATTTAGCCTTACCTTTTAATTTTCCATAGTCGATGGTATGTTAAACTCTTTTATAATAGTTAAAAAAAATTTATTAAATGATTCAATAACTATATACATAAATATGATATTATATATATTCCCTTAATATTTCTTTGTTAATAATATTTTAGTAGTATTATTGTTTTTATTTTTAACTGATTTATTTTCCTTTATATGATTAGTTGTGAAATCCATGTTTGTTATGGATAGGATTTATATGATTCATATAGAAAATGATATTCTGTTCATAAACAATATTGTTAATCACAAAATGAAAATTATTCTTGAATGATTACGATGGGGAATGAACCTCATCGCGTTTTTGGAGACGGAAATCCGAACATACGCACGATCGACAATATAATTATATTGATGGTGAAATAATGTGTAATTGGATGGTATATAATATATAAATAATAATTAACATGTTATACATATTATTTATATCTTTTATACTCATTATTATACCCATCCAAACAATGATGCGTTTGAATAAAAAACTACACCACGACCTGGAGACGGTAAGTCGTACGTACGCACGTATGGTGAAATTGTCATTTTTATGATGTATAGAATAATGAATATTGTTTTAGCATTTTTATAATAACATAACAATATGTAGGAGGTACTATAGTTATTATTTTGGTATGGAAACAAAAAATAAAGTTAAAGTGTAAATTAAAAGAACATGAAAGAGGGTGGTGAAATTATTATCTCTCTTCAGGTGTTTGCTTTTAAGTTGATCAAAATGGATTCTTAGGTTGGTTTTATGATCAATGTAATGAAACTTGGTTGATATGAGGGAATTTGGGAGGATATATGGGCAGGGGTTGGCCTAAAAAAATGTATTTTCAGGTGTGATTTTGAGAGAAGGATAAGTACTCATTTAAAAGTGAGGTGAGGGTCACTTTAGGAAAATCTTGAAATATTATTTAATATAAAAGGATTATCATTTAATAATAACTCCAATATGATTTATTTCTCTGATAATATGGGGATGGGTTGAAAACCACTCACCCAATAGGTTTTAGACAGGTTTAGGACACCATATTAACCTTACCTTTATGATTTAACTCTTAGTTAAATTGGTTGACATTTACCATGAGTCTTTGTATTTTTATAATATCTTGTTAATAAACATTCTATAACAATCCAAGATAACCCCAAGTGGTTAAGTTTTTATATACATAACCTTATCTAGGTCCTTTGGCCAATCCATAGATTTTTATTAATATTATATCAATTAATAATATAGTATTTTCTTTAAAAACTCAATTATGTCAATTTGGACACTATTTAGTATTTTATTTTTTTGAAATCCATAAAAACATTTTCACTTAGAATAAAATATATTTAATAAACCCTATAATTTCATATTAACCTATGAAATTATTGGAATTCATAAGAAGTCCCAATTTACATTTATTTGGATAATTATAATATCAATTATTATAATATTTCATTAATAATGTAGTTACTGCATCATCATTGTGACATAAATAAATAAAATTATTTAATGTATAAAAATTATAAATAAAATACAATTATGTATAAAATAATTTTATAATTCTAATTAATATTTAATGTTTAATTTTTATTTTGTGTAACCCTATATTAAAAATTGTTTAGTTGTTAAACATTGAATTTAACTCTTTTAACTCTTCTTTATATAAAATAACAATAAATGAACAAATATAATTCATGTGAACCAAATGGGATCATAATTTATTACTAAGGTTGTTTTTTTAGAATACACTTTCTTAATATATTTAGGACTGGTTTTATGGTATTTATTATATAATTTTTACACTTAATTACTCTATTTTCTTGTAATCATGGAAATTTAGTCAAATGTAACTATTCACCAAAAAAATATTTCATCTAATGAAACAAAATTTTACTTACTGATTTCAACCGTGTATCTTTTATTTTTTAAATTAAACTCAGAGAAGCAGTAAAATTATGTTTTATCCAAATTTTCAAATGCTCCTAGAAGGTGAGAAAAAGATGGTAAATTGTTCAATAAAAATTTATATATCTATTCTTATTATAAAATGGCACCAAAAAATTACATTGAAAATATATATGTATTATGTATTTATTTTTACCTAAAATAAAATAAATTTAAATTACTAATTACATAAAAAAGTCAATATTAAACTGTAAGTCAGTGTTTTCCACTATTCATTAAAAATTAAATGTTTTCAGAAAAATTCCAAAAATTTACTCTCATCTAATTTTGATATTCCAAAGCCAAATCTGAAGTCAATTTTTATAATAAAAATTTATAAAATTTAAAAAAGTGGTTATTACTATTCATAATGGATAATTTTAATGGTCATGGGTTGTTAAAACACCAAGTTGCATACAAAGCAAGCTACTACATTATTCAAAGGAAAATGTACTGTGGAACCTTAGGGTGTTACATGTATGGTAGGTCCATATTGAATGATGGAGATTGTCTAGAAAAATTACTAGTTCTCATTCACCATCTTCTAGAATATATTAACTAGAGGTTTATTTACAACCTCTATTTTTTCATTTTATACACAATGATAACATGATGAACGATTGGATTCAATATTATAAACCTGGTATACTTTTATAAACTCTATATAATAGGTTTTGGTGTTTTTTTCTAACAATATATTATAATGGACTCTTAATATGGTATGGTTATTGGAAATCAAGAAGTTTATGATATTATTTTTTCTAAATACATTGAGGTGTATTTCCTCATCCAATTTAGAATGGAATTCAGAAGAAGTATGTATGTTGATAAACTTATTAAATTTTGATGGGTGATATGGACCCACAAAATCCATAACCCATATAGAAAATGATCCAAAATATTTAGCTGTATATAACAATTCCAGGATTCTATAAATGGTGATTTTATGAATATTGAGTGAATGAAATTTTTTGGTGAACACCATTTAGTTTGGAGTCATATTTTTCTAGTATTGACCTAGCCTTCTTATTTGAAGGGAGTGTATGGTAACAAATTGATGATCACAACATGTTCCTGTAGGGACATCCACTATGATAAAGGGAACATATATTTTTTTCTATGCATCTGAAGCGGATTCCATCTATTCCTCATTTGTAGAGGAATTTTTCAAATTTGGACAATCCCACTTGGTCGTGTTCGCTTCTTGATGTAGAATTGTTTCCTTTCTATAATGGATTATCAGGAGAGACACATTTAATCAATTAATTGGTACTTCTATCTGGGGGTGTATATTAGATCATCACGGTCTAGTATAGGTTTATTTGATTCATTTCATATATGTTAAATATTGTAATTGATTGTTCAATCCTTCGACAAGCAATGTGGAAGACCGTTGTATCCCAATAAAGGTCATCTAAAACTATGACAGAATTATCCAATTCATCTACACAATCCATATGTGATGGGATAAATGATGTAACATCAGTTCAAAATGGAATATTTCCACTAGTCCTTTGATGTAGTTGGCGGGAGGATCAAATTCCTCTACTTTTAAAGAGAAATATTTGTCGATCATATTAATCACAATATCTTTGACCCCTTTGTGGATCAGGTTGACTATAATCAATTTTAGGTCAAGATCCATGATAGAAATGATAGTTTGGTTATTGGTCTCATTATTTTTGCAACCTTCTCTCAGTGATAAAGAGCAGGGAAAAAAATTTCTAAAGAAACAAACACAATCCACATACCTACCCAATTGAGATTCGGGGTCTTCAATCACATGATGATATGACATTGGTTGGAGACATAAAAATACATCTCCAATGTTTGGAGAGTGTTGTGGGTATAAAAATCATCCTCATTTGAATGTACAGAGTCCAATTAGGTAATTAATTCTGGGGGATTTACCACAAGGAAAGCATCTATCTAATTCCATTTCACATCATTATATGACATGATCTAGATGTTATATTTATTGTAGAATTACCACCCCTAATGATAAACACCCTGAAAACATAGAGAAACCAAGGATGAACCTGAGATCATTGTTATGATAGACAATGGGACTTCATGGTGTTGTATGTAGTAACATATCTTTTTAATGAAAATATTAGTGACAAGAATTTATTATCGACAACAGAGTATTAGGTAATAATAACGAGAACGATTCATCTGATGTAGTAGTGATTGTTCTCATTTCCCACACCATTTTACTATTTGAGGAGACTTCCTAGTGATCCTTCAAGGGAAAAAATATAATATTAGTGGATTTCCTTCCTCCAGAAGGATCAATACTGGTAGGTCTAACATGTACTACCTAAGACTCTCAAACGTTTAATGGATTTTTTCAACTAATTGCTCAGCAAATCCCTTCTTAATTGTCTTGGTGAGAGATATTTTTTGGATAGTCTAGTTATGATGCACTATATGTAGGTAATGTGAACATGGATCCCCCTCTGTTATTTGAGATACTGAGGTGGAGATATTTTCAATATTTCACATGTAATTTCATTCATAACCTCAATGCCATAGTGGTGTACCATAAATCAAATACATTTAATGAATGTTAACCCAAAATAACACTTCATTATGATCATTATTATATTATACCTCCAAAACTTATGGAACACTGTTGGAAGAGTCGTGAAGTGATCACATAGATTTAATTATTTTAAAATAAGTTCCTAAACATAGTATTCCATTTTAATCCCAATTAGGCGTTATATATGTTATTCATAGTGCGTATATAAGATTCAACATAGTTCTTTTATTCAAGTGGGATGACCTAGTTGAACAATATCCCTAAATGTTCTATAAACGTAGTTTCTTCCTCATCTTTAAGGGTCATATTTATTTCATTATACCCTGAATACCCATCCAGGAAGCAAAGCGAATAAAAGCTATAATTTTCCTCTATCATAAATTCTTTGATAGTAGATGAAAATTCATCATTTGGGAAGTTCCTATTAAGGTCCATGAAATCAATATAGACCCTTATATGTCCATTATTTTCATTGTAGAGTTGGTGTTGGTGATCCATAATCATAATGGAATTTCTCAAACAAAACAAAATCTGATTAATTTTACAAATTCCAACTATAAATTAGTAGTATGATAGGGGTGCATTTCTTTTGCGATTTTCATGAAATGTTGAGGGTCATTGGGTAATCCTAGAGGGTGTGTGGTCACATTGTGGTTTAGTCTGAGAATTTCTATATAATTCCTTGAAATAACATATAAACATTTATTTATAAATGAAATGTGCATATCTTTATCCTCAAGAAGAATGTTGTAAAAATAATTGTGGGTCACAAGTCTTCTTTTGTTCCCATATTTACTTGCATGAGGTCATCAATGGTGGTAAATACACCATCCTTAAATTTGGGAGGGGCATTCAGGAGGTCATCCTATTCTTCTTCCACCACTATGTCCTTAGAGTCATCTCAAGATATGATAGGTAATCCAAGGGAAACCCTATCATTTTCAAAATTATTGAGGTTTTTATTGGATACATTTTAATCCCCCACTACCAAATTTGTTGGAGATAGATTCCAGAGCTTATTGTTACCTTCTACACTATCAATGGGGGTAGGTGGTATTTAGGGATAAGGTATTAGATCTATTACCTCAATCATAATTACGGGTAGAACATAATCATTATCAAACATAGTATATGGATCCTCAGTGCTAGTCTCCATGACCTTATTTGATAAAATCTATATATTTTGGTCCGTATTGGTTGATAACCATCCCTTTTTAGAAATTTTCTTCAGAATATGTGGCTTTTCAAGAGTAAAAAGTATAATTGTCAACCTGTACTATTATAACCTTCTCAATGATGGGGTATTTTAATAAGTTATTGAATGTTAAAGGTACCACCATGTTTCAATTTATCCAAGTCCTTCCAAGATGAAAATATTATTTTTCCTTCCTAGATAACCATGAAATCACCATTATATGTCATATTCAAAAAATCATATTTGAGGTTGAAAAACACAAGAGGTTTGTGGTCTCCCATATTATTCAATTAAATGCTCATATTTTGGGGACATAAAACACCCTCACTATATCCCAAATTTATAGGGGTTGAATCAGTATGTGGTTGATTCTGTAACCATTTTTAATCAAAGAATTTTAGATATAATCATTATTCGGTATTCTCAAATCATATTGGGTGATAATACCTCCCTACATTACCTGTCCCTAGTCCTTCTATATAAGTGATATGGAGATATAAAACAATAATGTAATAGTATCTAATCAATAATCATCAGCTACTATGACTCTTTTCTTGAACTCTTATTGACTATAGAGGTCATTTATGAGTTCCTCTCTGAGTTCTTTGGAGATATGGATTGTATCTAGGATTGATAAATTTTATGAGACTACTACCAACTATTTCATAACGTGGTATTATTGATCCATAGGTCGTTGATTCCCATAGTGTAATTTATACTTATTATGTTGTTCAATAGATAAGGTATTTCATGTATATGGGCTTAGTGCATGTGAAATGTTTGAGGTAGAATCTTCATCTCATGGAACATGTTGCGCTGGACATCCCCATTGTTTGGGGGGATCATATAATCACACCCCTTGTAAAAGTTTATGTAAGATTAATGGGTGTTGATGAATGATTGAGGGTTCTTGGAAACCTCCATGCATTTTTTTGGTCTTCCTAGTGTCCAATTCCTTGGGTTTCCACTGCATATATTCCCAATTTATGGATGTGACTAAAATATTTAGTCCAAAGAGGCCCACTATGTTCCCTATATCCTCTACTTCTATGCCTTCATCCTCTATCTCCCCCGTTAGGTAATGATAACTCATACTCAGTGGAATATTCATCATCATGGAAGTGTATTGCCAATTTTATTATGTTAACCAAACCAAATATGATATCTAATTATGATGAGAATTGTATTTCATGAGGTGGTTCTCATACTTCAAACGTTATTGGAAATATGTATTTTGGAGTTATGATTTTTTTTTGAAGAGGATTATTACTCTTCCCATATCTCTATTGTGATTTATGATGGATATTTCCACCTCTGGGATGTGAATTCAATGTCATCTCCCACGGGGATGGAATAGTTATGGATATTATATATTGTTCTCTTAGTGTGGCATGAGCTCAGTAAAATGTACTTCAATTCATATATTTTTCAAACATCTACTGAAGTATTGTCAAACCATTTTTTCCAATCACCTTCTTCATCTAACTATGAGATGATTAAATTAGATACATGTCCTATGGAATTGTCCAGAATAACATAATCAAAATAAAACATGCCTTAGTGGACATGTTTAATGACAAGTAATTCTTAGAATTTGTGACCCAACCTCTTCAGGATGGTTTAATAGTTGGGGTGATCAGTGAGGAAGACCTATTTAGGTTTCTAGGGATACAGAATGTTGAGTGGGCTATTTTCCATGGATAAAAGGATATAACCAATTCCATTCTCATTTCAGATGATGTATGATTTACTCATACATTACTCAAATTTCAGATGACATAGATTAGTGGTTGATTCAAACAAAGGGATATGACATTGGTTCATCCATTTGATAGGAGTCTTTGGGTGGTTCAAGAACAACTTAGTTTAATTAAAAGGAAAGCATACTAGTGTTTGGGTATCAATATTTGTATATGTTGTACAAATAATTTCCCCCTATGGTGAGTTTATGGGTGGCGAGTTAAATTAGTTTTGAAAAATCGAATCTTCCAAATATAGTTCCATTTATAAAAATTCATAGATTCTACCTAGATATTTCATTTGGATCAGGGGTGTCTATAACTCATCCTAGAAATTTTCATACCAGAGTTCAAGAAATTTCTCTTATTATAGAGGGATACTAAGTGAATAGGTCAAACCTTTACATCATGCAATTAAAAGACAAACCTTCTCAGTTTTTTCATATCGTAATATTTTTAAGTTGAAAATTTTAGTTTTTATTACTATAAAGATGAAATGGTGAATGAATTAATGATGAAGGCCACCATATACTACAATAGATTCTACTAGATGGTTGTTTTACCAAGAAAATTTATGCACAATTAGATTCTATAAAAAATCATAATCATAGTCACCTCTATGGATCATCATTTGACCACATCAACTCTTTAATTTTTTTAAAACTTTTCATGGAATCTCCCACCATAAAAGGTAGATAAGGTAGTATTTATGAGATTGTTTGGGGAAATAATTTCATTCATCGATTAAAAATATGAATTATTCTTGGTTTACAATGTTGTACATCACCATTCCACTCATTTTATTTGAGAAGGCTTTCATATAAATTCATTTATTTGTAATTGTGGTAGTTTTTTTCCAGTCCAAACCCAGCTTACAAGGATTATTCAGGTCTTGAAGTGGTTTTTCCAAATTCATCTCTCACTAATTCTAAATCAGTGATAATACCAAATGATCTCCCAAGAATTGGGGAGACTATGCCCTTAATTGATGGAATTTCTGATCATATTGGACTTTTAAATTTAAGTAGGCCATTTTTCTAGATTTGAAGTCATTCTAACTCTCACATGAAACTCTTACAAGTGGATTCAATCTTATTTGATATTTAGGTGGATTAATATCCATCTCAATATACCGATGATACGCATTTAGAATATTTTTCTACATTTACTCCTCATTGATTTCCATAATTCTTTTTATCACATTATCATATTTTGATAATTACTCCTATACAAAATGTATATTGTCTCTTCTTAGTGATTAGTGGGATATTACAACTTCTTTACCTTTATCTTGGTCATTGGTGAATAGTAGAGGTTGAAAATAAAAATTTATTCGTTCAAGTTTTATAATTATTATAGGATCATGAATAATTAAAAAATGGAATTAAGTACCACTTAATGTTCTTTTTAGAAGGAATAAAGCATTCCAACGGGTCCAGCAAAGAAAATATATGGAAATTAATTATCAAATTGAAGTTTAAAGATGACAAAATAATATTTCTCATGATTTTTCAGTGACCCACATACCATCACCGGGAAAGGTTCTAATAGGACATGAACCATGAACCTCAAAAACACGGAGGGACCAATGAGATGCTAGAACGGGAGGTGATGAAAACCTAGGAAGAAATGAAATGCATCACTAGAAGAATCAAGTGCATGAGGTCCATCTACATACCATATCACAGACTCAGAATTTTGTGAACGAACCAATCTAACATAGTTCTGAAAACCATAATGCACAAACAAAAGTCTCTTCAATCTCCAGTTGACTGACACTCCAATAGCTGGAGATATTTCTTCTACGTCTTCCACAAATGGGGTTTCAAGACCACAGATACTAGTTCACTACTTCTCTGTAAAAGGAGCAAAATATGGATTGGAATGGAAAAGAAAAAGAATTATTGGAGGCTCGTAGAAGGATGTACAAAGGATACCATAGAAGCTCAAATAAAGAACATGGATACAGGGAAGATTCTGTGTTTGAATCATTGACAATGTTTGAATCATGAACCACTTTTCAATAGGTACAACATGTCGTGAACTATAAAAAGAAGGAAATTAATACTAATAGGTAAACCACAAACCTGATTTGTTCCACCGTGAACCATAAACTCCTCACGGATAAACTCACCATGACCCATAAGTTTGAGGACCCTCTTTAAATATGGTGCTCTGCATTGTTCATCACTATTTGGGTCAAACCCCGTTCCATGTACTGCAATGGTACATGGATGGAACCAATTACAGCATAGAGAACCACATCCATGAATGCGTACCACTAGGGAATGTGGTGGTCCATACCAGTATCAGAGTACTTATTTGGTATGTGGACGAACCTTTTACCCATATACCATTAATCTATGTTGAATTTCAACCCATCACATATTAGAAAACACTATGTGAAATGAGGTGTCTTCAAATTTTCATCCCTTTGATTCTAGTTATGCCCCTAAATTACCGTAAAGCCCTCCAGAGCTCATCCATAAACTAGTCCACTGACTTCAAGCCAAAGCCTCCTCCAATTCCAATAAACCTCTATGATCAGATCATTAGGCACATCAACGCACCCCTCTGGGTCAATATACCCATGGAAAGAGGAGTCATGAAGGTTTTCCCCTCAACCGTTTGAACTCAAAAAATGTCAATAAGTCTGCATTCTCAAGGTAACATGGATTCCAACCAATGGATAATAATGTGAACATCCCCATTTCATGGATTAAAGGTGATCACTATGATTTCAATTCAATGAGAAATGGTGATCAGTAAATGGAATCATGATCACTTATCATACTTTTTAGAGATTAAATTCTTCCCCTTTCCTAGAGCATATTCAGGGGATCTCCCAATGAGGCAAGTCGCAAACCTTTTTAGAGATGATGAACATGACTCCCAATGTTATCCCACATTGAAGGGTACATTGCTTTGTGCCCTCACACAACACCACCTTGGCATCTTCCTCCATGGGCCCATCCTCTTCCATTTATGTAAGATAAGTTGTGTGGTTTGTTGAATCTCTCAGAACCTCCTGTTCCTCAACCATATTTTGACTAATGTGGGATTAGATGTTTGTGATGATCACAAAATACACACAACCAAACCAGTAATTAACTAATGAACATGGAATCATGTTCAAAACCTGATACATAGGATTCCTTCTTGAAGGCCCAAGCTCAAAATGGGTGTCCTTTTGAAAGGGTTCACCCATCCATGTCTCCCACAAGTGAGAATCATCTGTGATAAAGATCTAACCAGAAATAAACTACAAGAACACTAATTCCAATTCAAACTATGATATGTAGGACACTTGCTTCAAGTCCAAAGCTCAAAATTGTTGACCATCTGAAAGGGTTCATGAAGTCATGTTACCATCATGTGGTTAGCTTCTGTGCATAATTCCCAATTCAGAAATTAACTACTAGATCTCTGAATCATATTAAAACTAGGATATGTTGGATGCCTACTCGATGAGCCAGGCTCAAAAGGGTGTCATTCCAAAAGGGTTCACCCAATTCCTCCCCAAAAAAAATTTCCTCCTCCCCAGTCCAAGAAATAATTTATCCAAACTATAGGGGCATTGATTCCCTTAATATGGATATGTTGGAATCCCATATTATGTTTCTAACCCCAATACAAAAACACCTTTTGTCTCTCATGGATAATGATAAAATACATTGTGCTTTATTGTATGGCTTAAGTCATCAATGCTTCCATATCGTAAAATATATCTATATACATAATGATACTGCATCCCAAGGGTAGCTCGTGGACACACACTTTTCAAATGAACTGAGGATTCACGAGCATATTAACATAAGTTAAATAAATAATAGATTCTTGTTATAGGAAATAACCCCCCCCCTTAAGGTTTAGGTGAGCCCAACCTCCCATCCTCTTGACCAATGGTGTCCTGAAGTGTCATTGGAAACATCATCATCCAATGAGAACCTTCCTTTGTAAAGAAGGTCCATTAATTATCAATACATGGGTCATTGGGTGTCTCTGGATCCATGATTAAACCCTTTGGAGACCATCTGAGGAAGTCACATCCTAAGAGAACTGATTTCCAAAATATTTAACCCGATTCAGTCTCGTTCTGTGACAACTTGTCACTAGAACCTCCTTCATAATTCAGAAGGGATAAACTTCCAAGTCATAATAGGGTCAATCCAATTACCCCTAAAGGATAATGACGCGGATCAGGCTAATGAACTGATGGTGATGTGAAAGACTACATAATAACGGAAAACTTCTGGTCACTCGTTGAACAATTTTTCATTTCTCCAAACATGTATAGGTATAACCTCAGGTCAAAATGATTATGGTAAACCTGACATGATTCCTCAACCTAGGTGGTAGTTTACCCCACCTAAGCCCCTTTGCCTCCAAAATGAAGTGAAAAGAAGGGGGCTAACAAAAATCATCAAAAAATCATATAATTGTGATATGATACATTGATGAGGTTTTTTTATATATAGGTAACATATATATATATTGTAGGTTTCTATAGGGAAACCATCGATATAAATGGAATCTTGACAACCAATGTAGATATGCACCTCAGGGATCCTAGAGGTTGTCGGGTCCTGATGAAGAGAAAAACCACCTCGCCAACCTGTCATTCGAAATGGTGGGTATCAAAGATGCTAATAAAATAGTAACACCAACATGGTACTCTATACATAGTTGAGGTCAAGTGACAGGACATCCAATATGAAAAAACTCACCAGAACACCTCATCAGCTGCTGCTGGTACCACAACCCAAGGAGGACCTGGTGATCATCTCAAATTGTTTAAGGAGCCTTTCCCCAAAGCGTTAAAACTTGTACCTCCCTTATCTCAGGGAGGTAGATGAACTCATTGTTGATGACATTATCCATGATACACAGAGGTACTACTCATGGGACCAAATTTGGGATTCACACCACCATCAATGAGTGACCTAGTATCATTACTCTGAATAGAATGTTATTCTAAGGTCACATGTTGAATTCTTAAAGACACTGACCACTAGGGACAACCGATGATGGTTGGAAACATAAAATCAGGAGCATTCCATCACCCTTATTACTACGTAGGAACTCCTCCAAAAATGGTTTACCATTTAATATGAATAAAAAAACCCTACCCCATCCACTCTATCCCACCACGAAAATAAGGTGGCACAAGAGGATCACGTTAACATTCCTACTAGTTCTCTCCAAAACCTCCATCCATAAATAGTGAAAATTTTTAGAAGATGAAAATATCTTCTGATGCACACGGATATCGTTATCCAAATAATACGGGAACCATCTATAGACAGGAACAAATACCTGCTGATTCTTATCAATCCCACCATCAAAATAAGGTGGTAAACAAGTATGAGTAGTGTCAAATTCATATGAATGATTTCATAGATAATGAGAAAAATACATTTAAAAATGAGGAGATATAAATTCCCACTCATAAATATAAATCCCACAAGTCAAATATAAAGGAAACTATATAAGACAACTGTTGGAAGACTCATTCATCTATCCTGGAATAGGAGAACAGCCCATATCCACTAGAAACCAATGGAGGACCCGAGCATGAAAAAACTATTGCTCTGACACCAGAATAGTACATCATACCCATAACATCCCAATAGGTATCATATCACATCCTTGCAATGATGGAAGATTAGATGTCGTTTCCAAACCATATACTCTAGGCATGTCAAGATATCTTTTCTTTGGATGCAAAGGTATGGAACCAGGCCCATGACCCGGTTTCCTCGAACATAATGACATACCAACAAAATTGGTTAGCGACATTGGATATATTAGAAATACCAACATCAGTACAAGAGGGGTGTCGAAAATATCACTCAATAGATGTATAATCAAATTTGGAACGAATAGCCATTCCAACTTGGGGATGCCATTGCAACGTGGTGGCCACTCTATGGAAGACATATATCCCTAAAAAAACTCAAGATGTCTTTGGGTATATCAATGCTGAATCACTAGAACCAACAAATAAGTGACCCATAAATGAAGGTTGTTACCAATAGATGATATCCCCAGTTTCGCACAAAAGAGTGCCCAAAAATTAAATGTGCCAATGGGATCCTGAACAACAAGAGAATGCACATGATCGTAGTCTGCTAGAAGTTGTAGTTATTGAATCCCTTGAGAATATATCAATAAAAGCTCATGAACCTGTTAGTCCATTACAAAATTATGGAAGTGGAATTAGCTATTGTGAAATCCCTCCCTTTAATGTTGTTGTCTATAACTTTGAAGGTCCTCCCTAGATCACCCATGTTGACATACTCTGTGGGCCATGAATGAGCAATCATTGGAGCATGTCTCCTAATGTTTTTCAAGGTATCCCTCCATTTTATCATAAGATAAGACAAGAGGAAGGTTCTCCCCATAATAACTCCCTCATTGAGGGTCCTCCCCAGGGTATAGATTGTAGATAAGATTCTCCTTCCAGTCATACATCGAATCATAATGGTAGTCCTCACCATGATGATAGTCATTGCGAAGGCCATCCCTATAGTGGAAATTTCTATGAAGTCCCTCCTCGTAGAAACATCAAGAAATGAAAAGGGCATCCCCTCATTGTAGTACACCATGATGGCCATACCAAGGATGTACACAACAATAATTATCCATTGATCTAGATATCAATCTATGATAGTAGTCCTCGATATCATAGCAGTCATTGAGAAGGTTCTCCACACAATGACATAAATTAATGTGAAGGTCCTCCCCTCATTACAGTACACCCTGAAGGCCCTCCCAGGCCTATACACAATAGAAATTATCCCTGCTACAAGATGTCATGATACAATAGTGGTCTTATCCTTCATTGCAATCAACAAAAGGTCCTCCCCTCAGTGACATCATTCTTCAAGATGGTACTCCTTTTACTATAGTCTAACCTTAAGGTCCTCCCCAGGGTATACGCTATAGGGATATTCCATGCGGTCGGGAATAATGTTGCAATGGTATCTCACACCATTATTTCACTAATTGAGAAGTACCAACCCACAATAAAATTCCACAATAGAAATATTTTCTTCCCCTTGCCAGAAATGTTTCTAGAAAGCCTTCCTATGCTGAGGCGCTCTGAAATATGGCACCAGACATGTCAGATACTCTGTCTAGGAAGAGTGATATCCTTTCACAACCAAATGATTGTATGGGGAAAATTTCCATCTTCCAATACACCCTTGATCGATACACATATCAATCAAGACTCTACCTTTACTGATATATGGAACGAAATATTTTAAGAATAAGTCAAGATGGTCATTTTTAGTAAAGAAGTCCCCAAAAAACCTAGAACAAGATATGATTTTTTTGAAAAGATAACTAGCTAAGGATAATATTCCTAAAATTTCTTGTCCCATGACCACTACTCACATTAACATAGGAAGGGTGTTGTTTGAGTAATGTATGCACCACATTCACCTCAATATCTGAAAAACTATTCTCCAGCTGAAATAAATGTTATTTCCCTTGAAGGGTATGCAGACCATTTCAACACATTAGAAGTGCTCCACCATCTAATAGGCCTGGAAGCCCTCCCATTTTCCTTGTAGACAAAATTAGAATTTAAAAATGAAAAACATTGTACTAGATTGCCTCCACACACCGAAAAGTATTGTTTCTTCATTAGTGACACCCTGTACAGATCTCATATATGGGAATGGGTAGAACACTGAGATCTACACATCACCCCACATCTGGTGCAGTTGACATCATTCGAAATAAAATCATGAAAAATCATTAACCAAAGATAGCTATCAATTAAAATCATGGATCAGGAACGGCGGAACACTCAATAGAATCTATCCTAGGTTAACTCTGAAAAATGATAGACCTGACTACTTAAATCCATCAAAAATATTTTAAGATAGGAGACCAAGATCATCCATTAGGATTCCCACCTCTAAGAGGAAAACCAGCGTGCAGTGCTAATGTCCTCAAAATCTAATAAATCTCTCTCTAACACAGCATCATGCCCTCAAAACTCTTGCATGAGAGTTCTAAAAATCTAAAAAATGGAAATAGCAGAAGAAAAAACTACAGTAAGGGAATACCCCCAACCCTCTGGGATCGGGGTATTTTTAACTCAAAATTACCTTGCAAGACCATGAAACATTGGCCATAGTGAATCAATAGAAGAACGGGAGCCACCCCAGCCCCTAATACTGGGTGCATTTTTAACTCAAATTCCCACACATTGAATGTTTGTCTTCTCCCATCTAGAAATAATTATAAGCATAGAGGTCATCCATTCAACCCCATCTCATGGTTCATACTTTCTGAGATGAAGGATCATTGTGAGGTCAGATCAGGGATCACTTTGGGTTTATCTTCTCCATGAAATCTGAATGATACCACATAATGGAAGGTGAAATTACAAAAAATGATGCCAAAATCCTTATTACAATTCAATACAGAGTACACCACCCCCAATGAGGTATGAATAAGTGAACATGGTAAATTAAAGTACCTTTTATATCTTAGGAAATGATACCAATGTATATGATATGAGAGAATATGGTTATCTCCCAATGGTATCCCTAACCGAGACGGGTGGTGTACATACTCAGAATAATATATCTTATTTATACGTGGGTGAACCTTATGAAAATCTAGTAAAACCAACCTCACGAATAGAAAAAAAGTTGAATAATAAATCCCATGCCTTCTATAATCCACCACCTCCTCCCATATAGAACGTTCTCATCATGCCCGTGGAAAGAGTCTTGAAGAAGAAAATGGAAATAAAATATCTCAGGAGAATCAATGAAGAGATTCATCGAGGATGTTCTCATTATGGATGTGTTGTTCTTGAGTATTTTCAATAGATTCTTCCAATAGTGGTGCCCAGACCAAAGGAACTCATCCAGGTAAATGAAACGAAGCTCGAATTCTTGTCCAATCCAGTGCAAGGACAATTAGACTACCTCTGTTCAGCCACAGAAGTACATCAAGACTACCCAATGTTGTAAAAATGCTACAATTAATTTAAGTGAACCCAAAAATGATAACCTTGGGTGGATATACAGAAAAAATCCATTAGTTTCAGGAAACCCAACCTTTCCTCCTACTGCACCTGCCCGAGCTCATGTCTATCATGATATGCATCAATGACTCTTGAATACCACCATGTAATTGATATCTCGACTAGAATCCATGGAAGGGAGGTGGGTTCCAATACAACTATAATGAAAACCATATCTTTATTTGTTGAGAAACATTTCACCCCCACCAATCATTGGGATCCCCTTGTTCCCGATGTTCAATTGTTTGGGAGACATGTAACAACTTCTAATTCACTATTCATATTACTATGACCCTATGTTGGGAACCACGGAGCAATAAGAAGTAGTGAAACTCATGTTCTTCTTGAGAACTCTAAATTGTTCAGCCTTCGTGTGGTATACTAGCTTTCCCTCTAACTCAATCACAGGATGAGAGAAACTACGATGAAATTTCCTCTTCTAGTTCCATTCAACCATTCCTATGAAAATGGTTAGTGATCTCATGAACAGTATGCAGTGATAGAATGAATGAGTTTCAATCATTATCAATAGATGGATAGTCCTAAATAATTCCATGAAATGGCCACAACCATAAGATGAAAGGATCGTGTTTTCCATCGATAATACCGGTGATGAGTTTTTGACACTTCTCATCCTAGTAAAGTACACAACTGGGATTTATTATTTCTCTTCTATTCCCAAAAGGATAGAAGACTCCTTGAAGCATAACAATATCATGTCCTGAGGGGCCTGATTGTCTCTAGGGAAATTACTGGGAAAAGATGAAGTGGATTTTGTCATTCTTAAGCCACCCCTCCCCCACACAAGCTCTAGTTTCCAGGCCTCAACTAAACCATGTTGTACACCCTAGATGCCAAAATAAACCCCATAATGGTAGGATGAGAAATAAAATGAAAAACTAAAACCATTTAGAGGTACAAATAAATAAGTTCTACTCATTCAGTGATGACCATGTCCATGGCTACTTCATTGCCACCATGAATTTCTATTTTTCTCTGGCTACTATAGCCAAAGGGAGCAGATTAAGTGGGTCTCAATGACCATCCCTATTTTTTTTCATATCACTGGATATTGGCGCACACCATCTAAGAGTTCTTCTTCTTCCCGAATCACCTATAAATGATTTTGGATACGAGAAAAGTCACGTTCAGTTTTCCACAAGCACAAGTGGCATATGTATCCTCCTCTGACTGAAGAGAGGAATTAAAAATAAAAATATCCACCATAAGAAAGGAGAAAAAATTTGACAATTGGATGACTCGAAAAATAGTCAACCAAGATCATGGAATCCCCCATGCATAGTTGAATCAACCAACAATGCCCCAATAGCTCTTGATGTAACACAACTATCATCCTTATTCCCTCCGTCCTCTAAGGACTAGAAGGGAAGATTGTTGAACCATGAAAATGATCATTCACCAAATACTAATCCAATCTTGACACTTTCAGACATCATTCTAGTATACATGAGAATATGGGAATCGCCCTGAAAAATAAGTCAACAAACACCAACATGACAACTAGCGAACTAAGAAACACCCATCCAAACATGAAAATGGGAATCGTCCCACCAATCAACTTTGTAAGGAGAAGACTCTCAGACATTATAATTATTAGATCACGAACTGATATTTGGATCCATTAATTTCATTCACTTGATGGCCCCCTTCTTTGATGTGGACAATAGCCACGAACTGAAATTCCCTTCATTACACCAGAGTTTCTGTGGTAAAGGACGTAGAGGCTGAAGAATCCATGATCATGGTTTGAGTCAAATTCCTCACCACGCCTTAACTCAAACTGTTAATGTAGTAGAAAATGGTAGGAAAAAACACTAGAAGAAATAAAAGAAACCATAGTGTTCCTCTATCCCCTCCCCCCCAGCCAGAAGAAATCTGAGGCCAGTCATCTAGGAGTATCTTTCAGAGGAAGCGCAGATTTCTATTCTCATGTGGCATGGAGGTAGAACAGTTCAACCATACTCAGAAAGAAAAAGACTTACATCAACTCATATAATAGAGTCCATAACATATATGTCCAACGATTAAGACCCCAATGTGACAAGGAAATAGAATCCCCAAGTCTAGAAGAACTGAACATTAGAGAAGAAATATGATATTATAAAATAGATAGCCTTAGTAACAAAAAATATATTTATTCTAGATTCCATTATTCTATCAGCAGCCCTCAGGGCGGTACTCATCGAAGCATTTCAATGTCCCCAAGAATTTGAGACCTAAGTAGCTGGTTCCGAAGTCAATCAGATAGAAAATGATCACAATGAATTTCACACATTCACCACTTTCACATATCATGGCGAAGGATCCATCATGAATGGATACATAAAACCCTTATATCTGTATAGCAATATAAGTGGCACTGTTGTCTAGAAAATATTCATAGAAAATGACTATGGATTCAACATCCTCGAACTATAAAAACATTATCGGATATTCTATAATGAGGATAGGATGACTCTTTTCCACACTACCCTGTTAGAAAATGAGAAAATAGAATACAAGCTGTTGGGATGAATAAATCTTAAAACATGGCTTGGTGAACTCATGTCTGATTCTATGTTTCTGGTAGTTTGGTGAAATATATCCTTAAAAATCGTATTTGGTGGGTTATGTCTGCATTATCACACTATGATTCCTTTATCATTACATCATTTCTTCATGTATTGTGCTAATGGAAAAAAAGGACATTGAATGCTGATAAATCATCATTCAAATCCCATGAGTCTCATTAAATCGATGCCTGGTTCTATGAACTGAAAGAGAAGTAGTATTTGGCTTAAAAAATTGGTTGGATAACTACCCCAAACAGACTAGAAATTTCCCTTGTCAATCCCCTCATATAGAATTTGGAAGAGTATATATTACCCATCTCCCAGGATGAGTGCATAAGTTCAGGCTTGGATACAGACTCTGTCTTATTCCTCATTTCTGTTAACGCCGCCATGCCCAATGTCACTAAAAGTGAAAATACCCCTATGATGAAAGGGAAGGCCCCAAAAAAGAGTCTCCCAGACCATCCATAGAGCCCTTAAATCTACCCTCCATACTTAATAATTAATAAGATGATGTATTGTATCCAAAAGAATGAATGGAAACTCCATCCTCTTAAGAGAGTTACCCATAGTCAGTGGGGGAAAAAGGAGCTCTAACGAATCCCCTAAATTCGAGTTACAGTTTCTATCCCAACACAATAATTTATATCGATAATACACTATCCATAATAAGAGGAATAAGTTAATAAATAGGATGATGAAAAAGAAGAATAAGAAGAAGAAGGTGTTAATGATGCCCCTTTTGCATTCAAATAGGGTGTATTTACCCAGATCGGTGAACTTAGGGAGATAAACAATGGCCCCAAAGATGACCCACGACCCACTCTGATTTGTGTGGCTATTCCTTTGGAGGTGAACGAGGCATATACCTCCTTCATAATGAAAATTCAAGATGTTTTTCCATGAAATACACATAAATTATAGTCCTTGATCCTAAGGTCTCCGCTCATCACCAGAGTTAGCCGAAAGACTATCGTGGATATAAGCGGGCTGCCCAAAGGACCCAGCCGACACAAGATTCCAAAATAGAGGCTGGATTTAACAAGCTAATCAAAGCTATATTTATCTCGGATGTCCAATGTCTTAATTGGCTGAAAAAAATAGTATGTTTCAAAAAAATAATGGACATATTAGACTCTGTATTAACATCAAGGACCGCAATCAGCATTACCTGGAAGGTGATTTCCTAGTACAGATCATAGAATTTCTGATCCATGTAACCAATATATATGAGGCCCTCTAATGTATGGTTGGTTATTTTGGATACATCCATATATCAATGGCCTCATAAGAAGAAGAATACACTGATTTCAGGGCCCTCATGGAGTACTCTACTATAAGGATATGGCCTTTGGTGTGAAATATGTCATCGCGACATGTCAATGCACCATGAATTGCATTTTCAAGCCTATCCATGGAGAATCCATCAAATGGTATGTCAGCAATCTTGTAGATAAATAACAATGGAACTCAAACCACCAGATAGATCATCAAATTTCCTTCAATAAACTGTGAAATAATAGTCCAAGGATGAATCCCCTATAGTGTTCTTTTGGCAAGACCTTTTGGAAATTCCTCGGCTTTATCGTATGCTATAGTGACATCAAAGTAGACCCCAATAAGTCAAATTTGATCTTCAACATGTCTGTACCTCACATCCTTAGCATTATAATGGGTCTCCAGGGCCACCAGAACTACATTAATCACTTCATAACCAACCATGGTTGATAGGGGTTTTCCATTCACTAGGGTCATGATGAAAGGGGCTTCATAAAAGATAGATAATGATTGTTAATAAATATTCAACAATATCAAAAAGATATATCCGATGTCCACAAGTGTTGATTCCTCTGGTTGAGGGAATACCACTCATCTTGTATATAACTTCCTTAGAATGGTTTTTAGGTTATTTCCTCACATAGAAGAATGATTCCAACATCAAGAAAAAACTCTATTACCTCAGCCAAAAAATGATTTATGGTAAGACTCGATATTCATGAATCAAAAAATAAGTTCCTATCCCTAATCATTGTGGTTCAAAAATTTAGGCATTAGCCACAACAACCATAGTTTAACATATAATACATACCCCAGAAATCCATAAATATCTTGGAATTAAGTGATTTCCTTGAATATCACCCCTCAGGAGAAATGACCTCTTTGAATACTGAACATACTGATGACAAGGTATTTTCCATCCAAAAAGACCCCCAGGGATGGGAAATGTACATTGATAGAACATACAGAATCCCAATAGGGACAATTATGGACGATCTTAAGATCAACAATGTAGGGCTAGGTGTTACACTCCTATCTCTATAAAATTCCATTAAGCATTACTCCTTCTTGCTTTCAATGGGGTGCACAAATATTGATGTAGAACACCAGGCCCACATTGATGTCCTAGATCTAGAACTTTATGCACAATCGTAATGAAAGAAGGTAAAAGGTGATTCATATTAGGTCACCAGGTAGGTCAATGGTGACTTTGAAATTAATAAAGAAGTATTTTCACCTCTGATAAACCATGTATATGATCTGATTGTAGAATTCTCATCAGAACCAACACTAACTTATGTCCACCATTCACAAAATGCTCATGTTGATGAATTATCAAATACATACACTACCTTGGTTGATCAAAACTTGGATGAATGATTAATTATCATTTCACACCACTAGATGGTCTTCACATTTATTCAGAACATTATAGATAAAATCAAAGAGATTATCACTTTTCCTTACCCTCACGGTCCCACCACTAGGTGGACAAATTCCATTGAAGATTACCTCCAGAGGGGGGAATGCCAACCAATTGTGGTTCGACAACAACATATCTAGAGGCGGGCAATAAATTGTGTCTTATAAAATGTCATAATCCAAGAAAAGTTTCTCTAATTATTAGGACTTTATAGTGTCCATATTAGGAGCATCGATGGAAAGGAGACTGTTGATGTCAGGAAATATGTACACGCTAGAACAAGTCATGCACACCAATCAGCCATGCTCTGTCATCAAATTCAATGGATTGGATACTATTGAACCACTATGATACAAGTTAGTACCATATATTCCCAAAAAATTCATTCCTGTCAAGGTCATACCAATTTTATTCACTGAGCCCCAGAGCTACTTCACAAATCATTGTAATCCTGACCATTTTTCATATATGGGAAGGATGTCCTAGGACCATATCCTCTAACCACATCCAAACTAATCAAATTCATTTTTACACTAGCCGACATGTTCCATAAAAGGTATATATTCATACACTCTAAAGAGTCCAGGGGAAATATAATTGAGATCTTTGTGAAATCCAACATTATAATTAGATTTGGGGTCCATCATACCATATAGATGGACAATGGAAAAAAAATTCTCCTTTGATTTGTTCGACAAGTTATATACGGTGTATATAATCAAATCCAACCATTCATCCCACTATCAGGATGTGGATAACAGGAAGATCAATTATATCAATAAGACTATGTCTAATATACCCCAGTATATGGTGGACACAAATATTAAATTGTGGGAAAACATGATCTTTCATTCTTTATGCGCTTACTAGACCACAACCCACACTGTCATCCAGAAAACACTGTACTCACTAGTATAAGATACAGAGGTTGTTTACCCCATTGAAGTTAAATTTACATCACTTCTCATTGCCATTGGTGACTAAATATTTGTTGATTATAAATACTATAAATGGTTCAATGATTTTGAACAACTTGACAAGAAATGGTTTTACACTTTGCACTATTTGGATGTCTACCAAAATCACATCACATAGGCCTTAAACAAAAATGATCACCTTTAGTGATTCCTCAAAGGAGAGATGGTATTATTCCAAAGAACCACGATGATATTTAGGATGAAACCCCCAACATTTGGGAGAATGTGTGGGGAAAATAGGTCATGTATAGGGTCTACCCCAATGGATAATATACCATAATATCAATGAGTTGAAATATTATCTTAGGTCCCACCAATGAAAGGATTATGAATAAATACATTGTATAATAGCCACAAGGGTATCCTTGCTAAAAGGTGTTAAACAACATTGAATATTCATCCTAATAGTATTCCAATGTACTGCATGATAAAATTTTACTAACAACATGACCTTAAACTGTATGGATTATGTCCTTATTGCAAGATGTTAAACTGCATGGTTTCCGAAAAACTAATATATGTCTTGATTTTGATTCATCTGTGCGATACGTAATTATTCCTCGATCCTTGATATCATCCAATCCATCACAGGAAACCAAATACCCATGTTTTATCCCCTATCCCCCATACTATGAATGAAATCCTTATCATTCATTATTTCTCACATTGAGAATAAATCACACGATCATTAGATTGGTGGTATGGGTTCCCTTGTCTGAAAAATCACCGAGGAATATAATAGAACCAGACCTATAAGAGATGAAACTAATTATACCCCCTTCCATTTTATGCAGTAGACCATTACAGGGTGGGAACTTGTAGAACTACATGAGGATTGATTTCTTCCCTTGAATGATACGTAGTGATTCCCATTTTTAAAAATCATGGCCTAACCACCAATCAATGAAAAATTCCCTCTTTTTTCCTAACACAAGGACCATGACTCTATAGGAATCTATAAATACTATATGTGTCTTGATTCATGCCATTACAGGATGCGTAGGGACCCCTTGATCACAGATTGTGGTGTAGCCACCATGTCTCGCGGTGCATGATGGGATCGTGGGGGAGAAACTTGCGCTACCCAACGGTTGATTATAGAAGATTGGGTTTTTTCGTAATCACTCATATTGGATGCATATTTTTCACCTTTAAACACCCAATGGTTCTATATCCAGTAATGCATGGACCTTCATTCCAAAGGCAGACGTTCACCGGGTGGTTTGACTAGCGATGCTTAAGAACTCACATTAGTCGAGAGGAGGGGAAGTTGGGCTCATCGCACACTTTTGGGGGGAATTATTTCCTGTTACGGTACTCTCTTATAGATTTAAGACATATTAATATGTTTGAGAATCTTTGATTTAAAACCAAGCATAGTATCCATGGATTAATCCCGGTTGGAAATGGTCATCTTGACGTAGGGGTTCAGAATCATTTAGTCCTGAGGTTTACCATCCCTAATTAGGTAAATGACCCTGTGGAGTCTGGACTCATTGAGATGGCACTGGATTAATGCCTTGTATCCAGGCACCCTGGAGTTTACTGTCATCAAGGGGGGACAGATAACGACTTGAGCATTTGGATCAAACCCGTGGTACAGGCCTCCTACGTATCCCTGTGAAAGTAATCAGAATTCATGTAGTTCAGTTTGGAATGGTTCTTACACTCTAAGGTAGCCCAAGGTACGAGTAAGCTAACATAAAAGTGGTTTGAATGCTCGATTGTTGGGCTTGAACATCATGTAGGCTTCCTACATAACCTTCATAGGTGACAGGGATCAAAGTCAATGTGGTTCGGGTTGATACGAGGATTATGCGCTATGCTATTTAGGGTTAGTGTGGTGAACTGACGTCAAGATGGTCGGATCGACCGGGTGTTGGGATTGAACCTCGGGGAGGCTTCCAACGTAACCTTCCTCAGAGACAGGGATCAAAGTACATGTAGATCGGATGGGAATGTCGGAGAACCGACATAAGAATGGACTGGGGGTGTGATGGGTAGTGGGCTTGAACATAATGGACGCTTCCTATGTACCATGCCTCGAAATGGATCAATGTCCTCGTAGTTCGCATTGGCATGGGGCTTACACTCTGAGGATTCCCATAAGAGGATGCCATGGTCGATGCTTACTCTAAGACCATGTGAGTCACGCTCGGTGTTGAAAGAATAGGCAGTAGGGACCAGATGATCACCTCACGAAAGGTGAGTCCGTGGGAAGTGCGATGGGGCTAACGTGTGGGGTGGCCCAAAAAAAGTCAGGGATTACTCCGAGATGGACACCCATGGCGAAAAAGCATAGCGGGAGAGGGACTTGGACCCAAAGAAGAATGGAGCAGAACCCCTCCCCACTATGCCCTTCTTTGGCCATTGACGTGGGGAAATACAGATGTGCATGGGGTCTTCTTTTTTATGGGTAGTCCGCCACTCCCCAGGGAGGGGAGAACTTCCCTAGTCCTAACAATTGGAGGGGTAGAAAGGGGACTCTCGAGCTCAGACTCCGCATTACCATGGGAATGTGAACCCATGAATGCTTTGGGAATCATCTCAAGGGATGGAACAACCCCTTCTACCTCACATACTGTGGGTATGTGAACTCAAAATTGCATGATGATGCACCTGAAGGTTACATCACATAGGTCTGGTGGCTCTGGTGGAGGCCTCAGATCAGGGCCGATGAATGGGCCAATGAGGGTGTTACGGAGGATCAGGCCGGATCGGAAGCATTTTATCTAGCTCAGGAAATGGGATCTCAAAGGGTCTTGCAGGCCACACAGGTATATGAGTTGTGTAATCCTTCACGTAGGGAGGTGATACGTGGCTAGAGATGACGTCCATGAACCACGGTGGCCCACGGACTGAGGGGCATCCAGCAAACTAGGGTAGTCCACAGACTGATGGGCATCCCACGAAACAGGGTGGTTCACGGCTTCGGGTTCAACCCGCGTACCAGGTTGGTACTCTAAGGGGTCTATGCGAGTAGTGGCGGCCGAGGTCAGTGTTGTTCGGGTGTTCATCAGTTAGGGATTCGCCCACGTAGGAGGGTTCTATACGGTGTGATGGATTAGAAAAGGGGCATAAACGCCGTGGTTCGCGGGGAGTGCATTCGTAGAGGGGCCATGGTTCATAGTCTTCTATTCATTGTTATTTTACATTCGCGGTTTACCAGGTTGTTATGAATTTTTTTCTTTATTAATTCGCTTCCATCTTCATACCTGTTTTGGTTCATGAACTGGAACTTTACAGTTTGCGAAATACTAACCTCCTTCCTTTGAAATTCTTCCAAATGAATCTGATCGATCTCCTACTACCCTCTCCCTTACTTCCTCCCTTTGATCTCCATTTATAGAGTGGGGGAGGAAATATATCCATGTTCTTTCAGACACATTTTCAGAGGATCATGACCAGAAAAATGGTACACAGATGAATTGGTCAATCCACAACTCGTGGGGGGAGTTGAACGCACCTCCCCCGCAAACCAAACTAGCTCGGGGAGTGCCTCGCGACCGCGTAGGGTTCCACCTACATTTCGAGAATGACAGTTGTCCGTAGAGGGGGGTGCATCGTGGAACCAATCATAGTTTACAGATGGGGCAGTTTATGATGGTGGACCGACATGGAGCCCGTGGAGGATCCCCACCTCCATTCCTTGAATAACAGAAGTCCGCGTAGGGGTGTGCTTTGCAGATCCGGTCGTGTACAGTTATCATTAGACCGGCCTGTAGATCTGTTCGCCTTGTTCCCTCCTTTGAGTATTCTCCACACTTCTCCTCAATTATTTGGAGGAAAATTGGGTATAATATCCCTTGTATTAAATCGGATTCTCATTCTCCTTTTCGAATTTTTCAGGACCCTACAAATGGAACCCATCAGAATGGGGTCCGGTCGGAATGAAAATGAGGTCATTATGATGTAGAGTGGTCCCGAAACATCGATAGTTTGTGGTAGGGGAGTGGTACCAGTAGGGGACCACGCCTATAAATACGAGTTCCCTTACTTTTTCTTTTACTGGATTCTTCGTGAAACCAGAGCTCTCTCACATTTTGTCTCTGCGTACTCGATCCTTCGTGAAACGCCTCCTCTGCGAACCAGCTGCCACTTCCGCAAACCATTCCTCATTTGTGCCGTAATTCACCCATGTCCCAATCTCCCATCCATGAACTAATATTTTTAATTAATTAAAAAGTAAGTCTCGACGGGCAGCGTAGGAACTCATTCCGCGGTTTTTGATGGTTCTTGTACTGAAATCTTCCCAACCATGAAAATTTCTTAAGTCTTCCAAACCTACCTATTTAAATCTGGGATGATGATTTGGCTGAGCAACTTGGTTCACAGTTTTTTGGCCAATGCTCAGTGGGACATAGTACAACGGACCTCTTCACGCAAGGTTGGTTCGCGGGATGCAATCATCGTGAACCACATTTTGAGACATGTTCACGTACCTCGTCATGAAGGCTTCTTGACTCCTTTTCCATATGCTTGATATTTGTTCCAGATTTTATTATTCCAGACAATCCATTTTCCTGCTTTTTTATAATGCAGGTTTAAAACATGGTTCCAACTCACCCTGAACCAAGGCTTGCATCCATGGCCCTCTCAATTGGATCAAGGATATGTTTATCTATGATTCGTAGAGCGGAGAGCATCAAAGAGGACCCTAGTCGGTCCATCATTCTCGGCGATGGTGTCTTGAAGGATTTCTCTCTCCTGAGCTCCTGGGTTATCCACTATCAAATCGAATTCAACTTTACAACTTCGGTCTTCAAGACGACATCCATATCCCCCCTACATTCTCAGGTCTTCTGTCTCCTTGTTTGGAATAGTCACCATAGTTCATTCAGGGGAACCTTACATAATTGGGGGAGATGATCTCTGATTCCGATCCGAAATACACTTTCATTTTGAGAGTATTTGTTTGGAACCAAAGTGATCAGTGCACTCAAGACTTCTCTAAAGAATCTATCTTCAAGAATTACCCCTCTATTATCAACCTTGCTTGAGTGGTTCCTGACGCGGGGTGGATTACTAGTTTGGATCTTCGTTCTGGTGGTATTTTATCACATGACTAGGCCTGGGCCTTCTGGGTCCATCATCATTGCCGAGAATCTCCCGAGTCACGGAAAGCAATCAATCTGTACTCCGTAGAGTGGGCCTCCCAGTTTGCTGTTTTCCCACCACCTTTGATCCTGCATGACCTGCTCAGTCGCTAGTGTTAATGAACTAATACTTTCTACCTTTCCCATAGTGAAGATGGAATTAGTTTGTGGGAAATCTACAAAATTAGAGGGCTTCTGATCATTGGTGAGATGTATGGCGAGTTACTACCCAAACCTGACGCATGGGACGACGACGAACAAGTGCCTTCGTTGGTGGTGGATTTGTTGGTTATGGCAGAGAGGTCATTGGGGCAGGCATTGCGTGCCCGATCTCTTATTCCCTATAGCTCCTAGATAGGGTTATTTCCGAAAACCACTAGTCATATGCCGAAGATCATGATCCCCAAGACTCATCCTTCTCAATAGTCACAAACCATCCCAGGTTCCTACTGGGCGGTTCTGGAGGTGGGTGCTACCTTTCATGGGGTTACGAGGTGAACCCCACTGTGCCACCTATGCTCAGGCTGGCAGGACGATTTGATATATTTTTGAGCGGGTGGATATTCCTTCCTTGAGATATCAACCTAGGCATCATGACTTTCACCTTGATGATGGCAGTTGAGTTGGCAGAGAGCTGCCCGATGAATTTGGTTGTGCCCACTTTGGCTCGTATTTATAAACTAATGACCCACATGCAAGAGGGTGGGCCACCCTACCGTTTGAGTGGTCCATTTTAGTTCTTATATGTCTAGATAGTGAATCATTTACACTATTATGTGTATTTTCGTAATACAGTCATCTCGATTCCTACCTTTCAGCCTACCTTGCTTGATATAGCGAGGGTTTACTTGAAGTCCCTCGGTTCTGATGAAGTCATCCATCTTTTGAGTCACTTCTCCTAATTTTCATTCACTCCCATCCCCACCCCTTTCATCATTGTAATTGATAACCGTAGGGGTATCATAGAGGAGTGTTCTTATGTGATTTCAATACGGGATGGGTTTCGATCTGCGTGGATTGACAGTGTTTCTTGGTGCGAGTTGTATGAACCCATCATTTTAACCACCGGTTTGGGTGTATGCAACTCCATATTTCCCTTCCCCGTCCGTTGGATCAAGGAATGCACATGTCCACTCTCCTTCAATGGTGGTTGATGCTGATGCATGAGGGATCTGAAATAAGCATCCCCTTTCCTGGCATAGGGGCGGCTAACAGCCTATCCTTGGAGTACGCAGAAATGTGGGTAATACATTATCCCGATGGGATCCTGGGAAAGGTTGTCCGGAAGGTTCCCAAATCATGATTCATTATGGCTGTTGTGACTATAGCACCTTCCTCATTGGCTCTGAGTGAGGACCGACTAATGGCTCGTCGGTCAATGAGACTCAGGGTATTTTCCTCTCCTAGCCCCTGTGCAGCCAAAATTTAGATGGACCCGACCATCTTGGATGTGGATGAGGATGAACCTGTGGCTTCAAGTCCCAGCAAGACAATGCCTGATGTTTTTCCTACCAATGTCGGACTTAGAAACTTGATTCACAAGCCCAAAATGAGGTTATAAGATTTATACCTTCCATCATAGGTACCATATTCTAGCGTGCACATGTCCGTGCTAATCGCAATGCCAGACTTCCTTCCCGTGCTATCTAGAGAGGAAACAAAATCCACGTGTCATGGTAGACCACCGAGCAGGGAGTTGGTGGGCCTGGCCTCGGATTTTCTAGATTTTCACCAAAAATACTCTTGCTGAGATGGAAACTAAAACTGAAGATCTCTGACAAAACCTCCTGGGTTTGGGGTCAAGTGGATTTAACTATCAGTAGTTTCATTTTCACTCTTGCCAGGTTTTCATGGCCCATGAGAAAGTTTCCTCTAATGAAGGAAAACTTTCTCACTTCGCTACCTCTCACTGCGTGACCCGATCCATTGTGGAGGCCATGATGAAGCTCCATCAGTTGATATCACTGGAGGCGGTCTCTCAGGATCAGGTGATCACCCTATCTACCATGTTGTGTGAATGGGGAGCTCGAGCAGCGATGATGAGGGTTCCATTATCAACTCTGACTAGTAACCTTAAATCCACCAGTAAAATGATCGATGACCAACAAATGACAGTAAAGCATACTCGTTCGGTGGCCGAGTTAAGGCCATGGAGAAGGTCGTGCTGGAGTGGACATGCAACAGACTTCACCGTAATATTGTCGATCTGATGGAGAGAGTAAGCCAGGCCCCTTTATGACTGTCAGATCCATTACTATACACTCAGTTTTGCTAACCCCCCCCCCCATTTTATTAAATTGAGGGAGAGTCCTCAGCTTGTGGACATCCTCCCTTTTTGTTCAAATGGAATACAATTTTTGTCAATCTCTCCTTGCAGTAAAATTTGAATATTATTGGAACAATTGTTCCATAAATAACAACTCACTGAATCCGAGTTAATCATAAATCATGAAAATAGAAACAAACTCTATCATTTTCCTGGATCATGGGATCCAACGAGCATATTTTGACTATTTCTAGGGTTTGGTAGAAAAACCCCACAAACATTTTTCCTTTTCTTTTAATACCCCAAATTTTCCGGGGCCCTTTTAGTGTAGACCCGGTGGGTATAGCCCTTCTTTTTCTTAGGTCTCCCTTTTCGGGTTTTCGTCCTGACGGGCTTTATGCCTCTTTTTTTAGTAGTTTTACAGTCCCACCAACAAGACTATCATCACTGATGTTTTAGGTTGAACATCTTTGACTAGAAATGGTGGGGTGAGGGCCCCAATTAGTTTTAGTTGATAAAAAGTTGTCTCAATACCATTTATATGTGCATAGGGGATGATGTTTAGATTTGAACGATATGTTGGTCTTTTCTGAAGGCATGGGAGCCATATCGGTGTGGAGAGGTAGGAGGGGCATCGCCTAAGGAAATCATTCCTTTTTAGACGAGCCAGGGGTGATCAATATGAAGAGCCGTTGAAGGAATTGTATGCATATTCGTGAAAAAGTGTCCTTATTTCAATGACTCTCCACTTATGATGTCCTAAGGACTTCATGGAAGTACGGCATATGGAAACCACCATGGGTGGCATGGAGAATTATGAAAACCACCAGGGGTGGCTTGAAAACGGTGTGTGATGTCTGAAAAGGATTGAGAAAATTTGTATTAATCATGTGTGTGGAATTGAGGTCCATGTCCTATGCATTTATCCAGCGTAAAGGATGGTTGAATCTTGGCTCAGTTTAATGTCATGCAACTGGGACATTATCAAAAATGGAACGACCTCTCCCGGTTCTCGGTAATCTCATCAGAGAAGTTCCACCATATTCAGGAAGGGATGTGATAGAGGCTCGTGAATTGTATCTCAGAGGGTTTCCAAATTTCACGATGCACATGGGGGATCAAACTACAAGAGTCATATGGAGAGAAGCATTGCATAATGAAATCTTGCCTTTGGTAGATGAGCCGGGGGCGATCAATTTGCAGAGCCGCTGAGGGCATGGTATGCATAGAAATGCTAAGGTGTCCATAGGTCAATGATTGCATTCTCCTGATTACCGGGAAACATCAAGGATGTTTGAGATTCTGGACCACCAGGGGTGGTTTACAAGGGTTCGGCTTTTTCTTAGTACAGTGTATGGTTTATGAGGATTGGGTGCCTAGATATGGGAGAAACATATAGGCTAAATTTCCCGATAATGGTTATAGTCATTCCTTCTCACGCTGGTGTGAGATGTTGGTTCGTGCAGGTCTAACCCGTGCACTGAGGGATAGAGAAAATCCTCCATTCCATACTGAACCCATGACAGGTTTTACCTTGCAGTTTAACGTCATGCGGAAAGGACAGCTTCCATGTAGTTTAATGTCATGCGATAAAGACAAGGAGCATTATTTAAGGATGTTGTGCAGTTTAACATCATGCATGGAGGATGGGGGAATTCTTTCTGATTGTAAAGATCCAATATTGAAGTACATGGACCTTACATTAATTTTTTAGAATAATTAATAAATAACAGAAACAGACACACAAGGATCGTAATAGTTTAGTGTCTTTGGAATATCAGAATATAATATACTAATAGTGGTGAAATATCTTCAACATATCCCATTAAGATCTTCCCCTTTTGTTTTCATACCTAAAACAATTATTTATATTCTGGGGAAAAGAAAACATATAAAGGGTGAGCTCAAATTCATTTTAAGGTTATGCATAGAAAAAATATAACAAATCATATACATTTGAACTTAAAAAAACATGAACATAATGTTTAAACATCAAAATCATGAGCAATGAAATAATACATGGTAGTACGTAAGGAAAAGATCATAATGAAACATAAATCATGATAAAATATCTTATAAACAAATCATGTAATTATCAAAAAACATTATGCACATGATATTATTTCCATTGTAGCCAAGGAATTGATTTCAAGACCATCTTAGTGGAAAAAGTCCCTTACTGAACCGAGTTCACTCCTCGTTCCAGTCCTGTATCACTGAACCAGATTAACATGTCCTTCCATCCATGTCTATCTAATGAGATATAAATTTTTACCCAATGCATTGGAGAGAGATATAGGTCCCACCCATCTCATATTGAAATCATTCTTACGTGTGCCTCAAAATAATCATAAATCATTCATCATAACCCATAAAATAAAATGGGTTTAATAAAAATCATCTCATCATAAAATAATCTATATAAAACAAATGGATATCATTTCATCATAAGAAAAGTGAAAACATTTAAGTAATAGAGACATTATACTTGAATCATACACATGAAATAATGTCATCTTGGATGGAAAATGGTTTTGATAAAACACTTGAAATGAATTCTTGAGGAAAATATCATTTCTTCTTTGAAATCATTTTCTTTTCACAAAATTCCACACATTTTTAAAAGAAAAGTTTTTTTTGAAAATTTTAATGGAATATTGGAGAGGAATATTTATCAAAATTTGGCATTACGAAATCATAAAAATATGTTCATTCCATATAATTTAAAAAAACATTATTATCGTACTTTTGGTGAAAAAGTCAAAAAGTACCTCATACGGTAAACAAAAGAAATATGCCATACATACCATGTAGTAAAAGTCAAAATAGGTAAAAAGGACATTAAACATACATGAAAACAATTTTTGAAAATAGGGACATGGATGATAAATATAACCCCAGTAAATACTCACGAATAAACAATCTCGGATAAAAACGATATTGGAAAAGTTATCCCTCACAAAGATCTTTTTTGTAAATTAAATAGATCACTTATGTGTATTCCCTATATGGTCACATAAAGAAATTATAAATACATGACAAGATATAAAAATTCATTTCTCACAAAAATCAAAGAATGACCTAATCAATAAAGAGAAGATCAACCCAAAGAATGGAAATTGGGTAAAGATGTTCCCATACCTCGTGTCCGACTTGACCCAATCATTCTTTAATATACTTAATAATAAAACAATGATAATTTATACTTTCTTAAGAACCCTTATCATGTTTATTATTCCTTTTTTATCACTTATTACCATGTTATAAAAATTATGTAACCATTTATGTTAATAACGTTAGTTTTGTCGAAATTTAGTACATGAGTCAAAAATGGACTTCTTATAATTACATGTTGTTCATGTGGTCAAAGGTTCATTATATGCAGAATAATATTAATGATTTATATATAATATATATCATATATATATCTAGCATATACATTTATTTATAATAGTACCTATCTTATGGAGTTAAGAAATGAAATGCACCGTTTATGGAGATGGTAAGTCGTACGTACGCATGAATGCTACTTTCATTTGTATTTATTATTTTAATGGAATTAAAACATAATTATACATAGGTATATTATAAATCAAGTATTATATCATAGATAATATCATTAACTCCATCCTTTATACATCCCACATAAGGAATTAATGAATCACATCACTTTGAGGGGGCAGTAGTCTGCACTTCCTCAAATGAGATTATCATATTAACCACTATGGAATCCATAATGGATTTATATATTTTGAAATTAAAGAAGAATAAGGAAATCATAAAAATAATATATATCATATAAAAATACCATTCCATCATAATGGCCATGATGAGAGAGGCAGTAGGAGAAAATTAAACAATCATCGTTTGGGGAGGCGTTAGCTTTTCATCCACAGAAACATTATGTTATTCATCCATTATATAATGGTGTGTGTAAGTTTAGTTCTAATAATTCTCATAAAAACATCCTAGTATATTTAGTATACTGGTGTTTTTACAAAATAAAGGATTGAAAAGAGTTTAGGGTTTGGAGAAGTAGAATAACAGAAAATAATTTAAGAGAAACTGTTACCTTTAATTTGGTTAACCTTTTTTGGTTTGAACCAAAAGGACTTCATGAAGAGGCTTAAGCCTAAAGTAAGGCTTCTAGGGGTAGGAGAGAGATATAGGGATCTTAATTGGACAGAGTTTGGATGAGAAAAATGTATTTATAGGTGTGAGGAATTTGATAGAAATGGTCTCTTTTTATAAGGGGGAGGAGGGACTCTTTTTGAAAGTGTGAAAGTATTATTTTATTATAAACTTATCATCAGTATCAAAATGTCAAAAAACATTAAATATGATGATAAGATGACTCATGGTCGAAATAAAATCATCCACATTGAATTGGACATGTTCTGGATAATATTCTAATCATTATAATCTTATTTATTTAAATCATTTATTAAAAATGTAAATACGGCATCATTATTGTGTCATAAATAATATAATTACTTGATGTATAAAAATTATCAAATAAATTCCATCATGTATGAAATAATTTATCTTTAAAATTAATATTTATTGTCGAAAAGATAATTTATATAACCACTTATAAAAATTAATTACAAATTTTCTTCGTAAGTGTCAATTTTGTCTTTACATTGAATTTATTAATCTAAATTGTCATTATCACTACCAAGTGGCTCAATGGGGTCCCAAAATCGACCCAGGGATGCCTATGGTTGGACAATACTAATCCAATATGTTTAGGACAAGTGTTAAGGTAATTTTAAAAATTATAATATTCTTTTAACCTTGAATTACACTATTTACCTGTAACCGTAGTAAATAAATGTCCAAATTTACTATTCAAAAAAATTATTTTTATCATATTGAACCTCATTTTAAATCTTGATAACAACCGTATATGTTGGATATTTGAAATTTCAACTCACAGAAGTGGTAAAATTTCTTTTAACTGAAAGAGACTCTTTTTAACTACCACTTTGTGGTTTCACAATTCCTCAAAAAATCATGTTTTTCATATGAATACAAAAAATTCAGCCGAAGCTATATTTGATATTCCGAATTCAAAAAATGATTTCTTTTTTTTTAATTTAAAAAAAAATAGAAGTGGCATTAATTAATTTTAAATTTAGTTCTCGATATCAAAACAAATAGCGTGTTTTTAAAAAAAGATAACTATCAAAAGATTGACACTTGTTTATGTCCAAATTCAAAGTAAAATTAATTTCAATGACCAACATTGGATTAAGTGTTAAAAATATATTCTAATTACACATTAAAACCAATTATAAAGATAATAAAAATATATAAATTATTGTGATGGAGAATGTTGTTTTTAATTAAAATATATCGTGTTTTTTCTATTCATTAAAATATGAAAGTTATCATAATAATATGAAAATTTTATCCAAATTTAATTTTTTTATCCTGATTTAAAGAAACAATTTTATTTTGTCAAATTGAACTTATAAACATGTAAAAATCTTGATTTAATGTGGGTACTCCATCAAAGGGCGGCAAAAATGCATTTTTAAAAAAATAATTATTTTACATAAAAAATTTATTTTGTTCTCATAGAATGTTATAGAAAATATTTAAGACGAATAATAATGTTATAAAATTAAAAATGCAGTTAATAATATTCATAACGTCAAGATCATAATAATATTATAACCATATATCATTGTTTAGTGAAACTATGTATTGCGTACAACACACACTATCGAGGAAGGTCGCGATTGTGTGTAATGCAATCCAAGTCAGGGTTGCATGTTGTGCAAGACTCCTTCATTGTATCGTACAACATAATCCAACTGTATTTCATTTATACATTATATATATATATATACAATCAATGTTTCATAGTATAACTACTATCAATCGAACATTAAATTGTGTGTAACATGATCCAATAATAATGTTGCGTATACTGCAAGATAATACGGTGTTGCATATAGTGCAAGGTAATCTTTGTGTAGCGTACAACAAAAGGCATCAATGAAATTAAAAGAATATTTTTCATAAAATCTTGGGATGTAACATTATACCCCCCTTAAAATGAATTTCGCCCTCGAAATTCATCGGGGTTATAAATGGTTTACTACTTGAATGTTTCTTTAATAGAAACCAGCATCGTAAAAATGAATACTAAAACTTAATTTTAAAAAGTGAAGTATCAAACATAACAGTTACCCAAATTATCTCATCGCTGGGTTTCCACATAGGAGAATATATGTGAAAAAATGTATATGGAAGAGAAATCTAACCATCATGTTCTGATGGAGAGTGGTAGAGAACATGGCTATGAAAAATCCATCTATCACAAAGCCATAAATTTTTGATGATCTAAGGTACCATCTGATTCATCAGATATAAGGGCAATAGGAAATAATTTTGATTTTCAAGATCACTTCCCTAATGTTGAAAAATTTTCAAATGAAACAAATAATTACTTTATTTTGATACAATCTCATCATCGCTCATGCCCTGGACAAATTCCACTTCATCCTTAATGAAATGATGTTGAATTTGTCTTTTGTGAAGTGTTATTAGAGCATGCGATTGATTGATAGGTCATTCCATCTGTCTCAATCATAAGGTTAGAAAACGTTATATACACAAGTCCATCTGTGGTGAGATTAAAAATATATAGTTCAAAAAATTGACATATACTTCATCTGTCATCCTGCATAAAAAAATAAAACTAGTTTCTACAAATCAGTTACTTTTTGTAGGCCAATGGTAGGAGATAAAGGCCTATCACACTTCAGCTGTGGGTTCGATTCCCACAACCATGTCCTAGGCGACGGGTTGTCTCATGTCCTGCAGGTTATCCCTTTTTCTAAAACTACATTATTATAACATTCCTACAATAATATAAAAAAAAGTTCTATCCTTAAACAATACTATCTTAGATCCAAAATAATCCATTCCAATCTGTAGACTTATCCAAAATACATCTGTCCAATCTTGTAGTATAAGGAAAAAGATTACTGTAATGGTCACATAACAATCACATTACTACAATCATTTATCCCACATATATCATAATATATATCTAGTTTAGCACATTCCAAACATGTTAATACCTTAATCATGTATTATTTTGAAACATGAATTACTATAGCACCTTTGTGAATACATGAATGTTGTCAAAAGTTAACTCTTTCCACATACCAAAATCCCAAAATTTCTATATACTCATACCATGATATCACCTTTTCCTTATATCAGTCATGAGCTCATGAATACTGTCATACATATTATTTTATCCTTATACATTCATTGTGCGCATTTCATGTGCTTTCCAAAAATATTTCAATCACATTTCATGGTAACCAGTACCATATAATTATTGAAAACAAATACATAGATATTCCAATATTCCACGATACCGTAAATGTGATTCTATGATACTATTTTGAAATCCCATTACATAAATGCTTAATCATTACACAACATCATGGTCATACTCAACATCACAAATAGTGATCGCATGTGACTTCCCTTTTTCCTTTTCCTTAAGAGGTTACTAATGTGGATCATCATTAACCCTTGGATTAGGTCATTGATTATGATAATGACCCATTTCCTTACACTTTAAAAAATAATATGTTGGTGGTTCATTCTCTACAATCATTTCTTTATTCACATCATTCGAAACCCTTTTTATATTACATCGACACTCAGTTGCTCGATGACCTTCTTTTACACACATAAAACATTTTCAAGTCCCATTAATACAATCTCCATCATGATTATTTCCACACTTTATGTATAAAGAAACATTTATATTATTTTCCCTATTATTATGATATTTCTCCTTGAACTCCATCTTTCATTTCATTTCAAAACCATGAGACGTATTTGTAATAACAACTTCCATTTCTACATTGATAGTACAATGCAAAATTTCTTCATAGCTACCGATGTCTCTTATAGAAAATTCCCTTCTAAGACATGGTTTTAAGCCACTGATGAATCGATCAACTTTACTTTCAGGTTGGATGATAAAGCCAGATGCATACCTTGCAAGGATTGTAAAATTCGCTTCATATATACCAATGGATTCATCATCCTTTGGCATAATCTCAAGGAAATACCTTTCTATCTTTGTTAGAATAATATGAGGGAAGTAATTATTGAAAAATAAGTTCTTGAACTCATCCCATTCCATGGATTAAATTTCATCTTGGGGCCTCGTATTATTAATTAGATTCCACCATTGATCTGCTTCACCTTCTAAATGGTAAATAGCCAGAAGGCCTTTTTCATTTTCCGAACAGCAAATTATGGAAAATATCTTTTCAATTGTACTAATCCATTGTTCCGGAACAAGTGGATCAGAAGACCCACTGAATGAAGGTGGACATTTCCTCATGAAGGACACAATAGAATATTGTTCCCTTCTTTGATCATTTGGATGTCCAGAATGATTCATAGCTAGTGTAAGTATAACAATGATATTTTTCACTCCATATCCCATAACATTTATTTTTTCAGGAGGAAAAGCATTACATTTTCTATTATATTAATCAAAACGGATCCTTCGGGTTCCAGCCATCGTCTAAAACCCAAAAGAATTGTGTGAGAGGCAAAACGCATGATAGGGAAAACAACATAAATAAGGGGGAGTACCTTCAATATCCATCATCTTAGGTTTAATTATAATATCATTAATATAATTTTAGAACAATAGACTATAATTATACTTAACATTAGGTACATTTATAGACATAACTTAGAAATATCTCTAGGGATTTCACTAATGTTTTCGCATCCTAGTTTCTAAAGGTTAACTAAACCTTTACTCTAATTCCAACTGTAGAGACCCAATCTTGACGTATATGGACATTACATTACTTTTGCAGAATACTTAATACATAACCAAAATAGACACATAATGACCGTAATAGTTTAGTGCCTTTGGAAACTCAGAATATAATCTTCTAATCGTGGTGAAAGACCTTCAAAATCTCCCATAAAGATCATCCCCTTTTGTTTTCTTACCAAAAACAATTCATTAAATACTGGGAAAAATAAAATATATAAAGGGTGATCTCAAATTCTTAGTAAGGGTAAGAATGGAGAAAATAGAACAAATCATATACATTTGAACATAAAAAACATGAATATAATGTTTAAACATCAAAATCATGTGCAATGACATAAAACTTCGCAGTACGTAAGGCATAGATCATAATGGAACATCAGTCATGTTAAAATTTCTTTGAAATAAAACTTATAATTGTTTCAAAACATTAAGCACATGATATTATTTCCATAGTATCCAAGGCATTTCTGCCAAGAACATCTTAGTGGACAAAGTCCCTTACTGAACCGAGTTCACTCATTGTTCCAGTCCTGTATCACTGAACCAGATTAAATTTCCATTCCATCCATGTCTATCGCATGAGATATAAATCATTAACCAATGCATTGGAGGGGGATATATGTCCCACCCATCTCATATTTAAATCATTCTTACTTGTGCCACAAAATAAACATAAATCATTCATCACAACCCAAATAGTAAAATGGGTTTCATAAACATCATCACATCATAAAAAAATCCATATTAAAACAATGGATATCATTTCATCATAAGAAAAGTGAAAACATGTAAATAATAGAGTCATTATACTTGAAACATACACATGAAATTATTTCAACTTTCATGGAAAATGGTTTTTATAAAACACTTGAAATCAATTTTTGAGGAAAATATCTTTTCTTCTTCAAAATCATTTTATTTTCAAAAAATTCAACACAATTTTCAAAGAAAAGTATTTTGTTGAATATAGTCATGAAATATTGTAGAGTAATCTTAATGAAAATTAGTTGTTATGAAACCGTCAAAATATTTTCATGTCGTATAAGTTAAAAAACAATATTCTCATACTTTTTCCGTAGAAGTCAAAAAGTACCTAATAGGTAATCAAAATAAAGATTCCTTACATACCATGTATTAAAAGTAAAAAATGGGTAATAATTACTTTAAAAATACATGAAGCCATTTTTATTAAATGGGGACATGGGTGACAAATATAACCCCAATAAATACTTATGAATAAACAATCTCAGATAAAAACGAGATTGGAAAAGTTATCCCTTACAAAGATCTTTCTGTAAATAAAATAGATCACCTATGTTTATTGACTATAAGGTCACATAAAGTAATTATAAATACATTATAAGATATAAAAATTCATTCCTCACATAATCAAAGAACTACACACACAATAAAGAGAAGATCATCCCAAAGAATGGAATTTGGGTTATGAAGTTCCCTAACCTCTTGTCCGACATGACTCGATCGTTCTTTAATCTCCTGAATAATAAAAAAACATTAATTTATACTTTATTAATAACCTTTTTCAAGTTTATTATTCCTTTTATATCACTTATTACCATGTTATATACATTATTTAACCATTTAAGTTAATAACGTTCATTTTGTTGATATTTGGTACTTGAGTCAAAAATGGACTTCTTATAATTACATGATATTAATTTGGTCAAAGGTTCATTATATAAATAATGATATTAATGATTTATATATCATATATATCATATATATCCATCATATACATGTATTTATAATAGTACATAACATATGGAGGTAAGAAATGAAATGCACCGTTCCTGGAGATGGTAAGCCGTACGTACGCATGAATGCATCTTTCATTTATATTTATTATGTTAATTGAATTAAAACTTAATGATACATAAGTATATAATAATTTCAGTATAATATCATATATAATATAATTAACTCAATCCTTTATACATCCCACATAAGGCATTAACTAATCACATCACTTTGAGGGGGCGGTAGTCCGCACTTCCTCAAATGAGATTATTGTATTTACCAATGATGGAAACCATAAAGTTTTGATATAATTGGGAATTAAAGAAGAATAAGGAAATAATAAACATAATATATATCATATATAAATATATTTCCATCATAATGACCACCATAAGAGGCGGTAGGAGAACATCAAACAATCATCGTTTCATGAGGTGTTAGTTTGCCGTCTACAGAAAAATTATGTTCTTCATCAATTAGATGAAGGTGTGTGTTATTTTAGTTCAAAAAATTCCCATAACGAAATCCTAGTATATTTAGGATACTGGTTTTGTTATAAAAGAAAGTATTAAAAATATTTTAGTAGTTAGCGAAGTAGAATAAAAGAAAACAATTTATGAGAAACAGTTACCTGTAATTTGGGTAACTTCCTTTGGATTGAACCAAAAGGACTTCTTGAAGTGACTTCGGCCTAAGGTATTGGTTTTAGGGGGATGAGAGGGATGTAGGTAGCTTAATTGGTAATAGTTTTTATGAGAAAAATGGCTCGAGAGGTGTGATAAATTGGATATAAATGGTCTCCTTTTTTAAGGGGGAGGATGGTATCTTTTGGAAAGTGTGAAAATATTATTTTATTATATACTTATTGTCAGTTTAAAAAGTTCCAAATGAAATTAAAGATGAATATAAGATGACTCATGGTCAAAATAAAATCATCCAATCACAATTGGACATGTTCTGGATAATATTTTAATCATTATAATCTTATTTATTTAAATCATTTATTAATGAGGAAAATACTGCATCATTATTGTGTCATAAATAACATAATTTATTTAATGTCTAAAAATTATAAAAAAATACCACCATGTATGAAATATTTTTATATTTCCAATTAATATTTATATTCAAAATGATAATTATATAACCCCTTATATACATTAATTACAAAAATATATTTGTTAATGTCAATTTTGTCATTACATTAAATTAATTAATCCAAATTGTCATTATCACTACCATATGGCTCAATGGGGTCCCAAAATCGACCCAAGGATTCCCATGGTCGGACAGTACTCATAAAATAAGGTTATGACAAGTTTTAAGGTAATTTTGAATTAGTATAATATTCTTTTATCCTTGAATTACCCTATTTACCTTTAACTGAAGTAAAAAAAAGTCAAAAGTTACTAATCACCAAAATTTATGTTTATCTTATTGAACCAAAATATACTTCTGGATAACAACCATTTATATAGGATTTTTGAAATTCAATTCACAGAATTGGTAAAATTAAATTCAAATGAAATAATCACTTTTTTAACTACCACTAAGTGGTTTCACAATTCTTCAAAAATATTAGTTTTTCTGAAAAATAACAAAACATCAGCCTAAGATATATTGGATATTCTGAATTCTAAAATGATGAATTTTCTTAAAAATTCAAAACATTGAAGTGGAATCAATTAATTTTAAAATTAATTCCCGTTATCAAAAAAAATATCATGTTTTTAAAAAAACAACAACTATCAAAATATCAACACTTGTTTATGTCCAAATTCAAAGTGATATTAATTCCAATGACCAACATTTGTTTAAATGGTAAAAATATATTTTAATTACACATTAAAACCAATTAAAAATATAATATATTCATATAAATTCTTACGATGAAAAAAGTAGTTTTTAATTAAAATATATCATGGTTTAACTATTCATTTAAATATGAAAGTTATCAGAATAATATGAAAAAAATTTCCAAATTAAATTTTCATATCCTGATTTCAAGGAAGAATATTATTTTGTCAAATTTAACTTATAAACATGTTAAAAACTAGATTTAATATGGTTACACAATCAAAAGGTGGAAAAAGTGCATTTTATTAAAATAAATATTTTAGCTGAAATATTTTTTTTGTTCTCATACCATGTTCAAGAAAATATATAAGATGAATAATAATGTTATAAAATTCAAAATGTAGTTAATACTATTCATAATAGTTAGTTCATAATAATATTATAACAATATATCTATGTTTAGTGAAACTTGGTATTACGTACAACACACGCTATCGAGGAAGGTCGTGATTGTGTGTAATGCAAGCCATGTCAGGGTTGCGTGTTTTGAAAGACTCCTTTTGAACTGAAAATTAAAATTTTTATTTCAAAAGCTCTTTTGAGGAGAAAGTGGGAAACCAGAATGACATTAGAGACTTAAAACACAACCATGCCTCCAAAACCAATATCATCCAGACCAAATACAATCCAATTCAAAAGAAAGGAAAAGGACCACCCTAGCAACAAAAACAATATGACCAGCTTCCACCATCCCATCCCTGCTCGGCTAGCTGTCCCGTGAAAGAATTCATGGGCCCAGTACCGATGGAAAATTCCATACCCTCTCAAAACATCCAAATACGAACCGCAATGAAAATGGAAATGCTTCCTCCTCTCAACATCTTCTGGAACAGTCCCTTGAAAATAAATTGGATGCAATGTCTCGGACCAAGGTCGCAGTGCCACAAAAAACACACAAAAATTAAACCATAACCCCATCAATTCGCAGAAATAAGAGCCAAATCACCTTTCACCAAGTCAAAACAAATCAAAAGGTGCATCCTTCCGCAACACCTTGCAGACCAAAGGCCATCACCAAGAATATCAAAGCACAACAGAATCACCTCAAACCAAAATCCTCTAAAACCAGACTAATAATATCTAGCATCATGGACTCCACTGATCATTCCTCCCTCCGCCGTACACCAACAGTTCTTCACAATAACAAACTCAGAAAACCCGATTCAAACCGAGCAAGACACCAAGGCTGAAATGCGATAACTAGAATGCTCAAAAATCCAGAATTTCGTAAAAGCAGTACCCACCATCGGACAACGCAAGGCACATAGAACCCCAGAGCAGACTCATCCACAGCACATCAACGCAAAACCCAGAAAACAAACAAACGCGCGAGCAGCAAAAGACAAATCCAATAATGAACAAAAATGTAATGAAAAAAATCCAAGATCAAGAACCCTTCACCATGTCGAATCCCACCTAAGCGCCGAAGACTCTGAAAAAAACCGAAAAACAGATCAAAGATCATGTCGCCGCCTTCCAGAAAGTCATATACTACAGAGGACCACCTACTGTACACACCGACGATGAAGAAGCAACCCTCAATCGTGGCAACTGGAAACCGACCGCTGCACCTTCATCGTGCTGCAGAATGAATACCTATCTAGTGAAGGTGGATTGAGGCGAGAGGCAGGCCGACATCGATGGGGAAAATTGGCGGCCGAAGGTTCCAAGAGGTCACGACATCGCCGGGAGAGAGAAGCCGCCAAGCCCACTGATCAATGCCGTGGTGGAGAGCCGATCCGATCCGAGGCTGTGGCGGCGGCGATAGAGAGAGATCTAGGGTTCCAGCGCCCCTTACGGGCCCATCAATCCATTCCCTTCAAAGACTCCTTCGTAGTTTCGTATAACAGAATCCAACTATATTTCATTTATACATTTAATATATATATATATATATATATATACTCAATGTTCCGTAGAATAACTACTATCAAACGAACAAGAAATTGTGTGTAACATGATCCAACAATAGTGTTGCGTATACTGCAAGATAATACGGTGTTGCGTATAGTGCATGGTAATCATGGTGTAGCGTAAAACCCAAGAAATAAATGAAATTAAAAGAATATTTTTCATAATATATCAGGGTATTACACCGATACTGTATAGTTTTAACGTCATGCGGTGATGACGGGGGGCATTTTTGCCGATGCTGTAAAGTTTTAACGTCGTGCAGTGAGGACAGTGGGTATTTTTGTTGATGCTATGCAGTTTAATATCATGCAGCATGGATGCGGGAGCATTTTTAGGTTCACGAAAATTCTTACAATTGGAGTCATTTCTCTGTATTCTTAATGCTGGGTCTTTGTAGTTTCTCGCCAAGCGGAAAAGACATGTTCAATGCAGTTTTAATCGTCATGCAGTAAGGACGAAGTTGCAAAGGCCGCTATTGATCAGAATGTTTCTGGGCATGAACATCTTGGCATGCCCAAGACGTGGAGAGGGGTCGATTGGTGTAAATTGTGGTTCCAAGGTTTTTTGGATCAGAAGAAATGATATGGGGGCTCTGAGTCCGGTAAGCGTACGGATCCTGGAAGAGTATTGCTCGATGAAATCATTCCATTGTTAGATGGGCCAGGGGCTATCAATATGCAGAGCCGCTGAAGGAATGGTATGAATAGTCATTAAATGGTGTCCTCGGGTCGATAACTTTCCACTTTCGATGGCTATGGATGGTTATGAGGATCTGCAATTATCCGGGCCATAAGGTCTGTCATTTGGTAAGAAAATATCTAGACATGTCGGGCATATTCGACCCTAGTTGCTGTTAATTCTTAGAACGCTCCTTGTGCTAATTTATCTATTGCGCGGGGGGTCCCTCTACTCCATGCAGTTTAACGTCGTGCGGTAAGGACGAAGTACTCCTAGTTTAGCTGTCATAGAGCTCAGACCATTGGGTGACTATTGTTGCAGTCACTCGAAGGATAACTGAGTTACCATGCTCTGATATACTCTGAAAAGGGTGAGGGGATGAAGGTCGTAAAATGTAACTCTGAGGTTTCCTGAATCAAGAGATCTGGTGTGGGGGCTCTGATCCCGGTAAGTGTATAGAGCTAGGAAGAGTACCACCGAAGGAAATTATTCATTTGGTTGACGGGCCAGGGGCTATCAATATACAGGGCCACTGAGGGCATAGTATGCATAGTAATGTAAAGGTGTCCCCGGGACGATGACTGTCCACTTCCAATGGCTTGATTGTTTATGAAAACATGAGATTGCTCACAGTATAGAGTTAGGAATCCAGGGTTAATGGTGTTTGAGTATACACGAAATATCATCACTACAATTGTCCGTTAAGTCAAAGTAACCTAGCACTGGCTAGATGTTCATAAATGCATGTCTCCATGCTAAACACGAGCGTACACATAGGATAACAGACTAGGGATACCCTGGAAACACTCGTATGCGAGTGGGGAATGAACTTGTAAACCACTGCTCCATAAATTTCTGGATCGGTAGATATGATATGGGGGATCGGAGATCAGTAAGCGTACGGAGCTAGGAAGAGTATTGCCTGAGGAAGTCTTGCCTTGGGTAGATGGGCCAGGGGCTATCAATATGCAGAGCCATCGAGGGCATGGTATGCATAGTCATGAAAATGTGTCCCCGGGTCGATAACTTTCCACTTCCTATGGCCGTGAATGGTTATGAAGATCCATAATTATCTATGTCGTGGTGTCTAATGTATGGAGAGGATGCATCCAAATGAGCAAGGAGTATTTCCCTTTTCATTTCGCCATATACCTTTGGTGAATCGCGATGGATTACGTGTAGTTTTAACATCGTGCGGTGAGGATGAGGTCCGTGTAGCTTAACGTCATGCGGTCAGGACAGGAGGTATGTTTACCAGTGATTTCTTTTCTCGGCACCTGGGATTGGAGATAAGATCCTGACATCTATATGTATCCTGTGAGGGTGGGAATAAATCCACACATTGTTCTCTTTGTAATACACTCGTGCAGGTCTGGTCTGTACACGGGGGAAGAGGTTATTTTTAAATCTTCTTATCTATGCAGTTTAACGTCGTGCGGTAAGGACAAGGAATACACCTCATGAAGGTCTAGTCCATATACCGAGGAAAGGACATTTTTTTAAATCTTTATTGGGGATTCTAGGGCTAGTATGGGGGATCCTTTCATCACTACGTATCCTGCAAGGGAAAGAATCAAGCCGAAAGTTGTTCTTTGAAAGAAGAACACCCCGTGCAGGGCTGGTCCGTACATGGGGGAAGGGGACATTTTTTTAATTTTACAGAACTTGGGAGTGGCTGGGCCCGGATAGGGGAACCCGGTGTCACTACGTACCATGTGAGGTCAAGAATCAATCCGTACATAGATCTCTGAAATCCATGAAGTTTAACGTCGTTCGACGAGGATGAATAATACAACTCATGCAGGTCTGGTCCGTACACGGGGGGAGAGAGCATTTTTTTTGAATGGCTGGGCCAGGATTGGGAAGCCTGGTGTCACTATGTATCCCACGAGGGAATGAATCAAGCATCACGTAGTTCTTTTTTGGAATACACCTCGTGCGGGTCTAGTCTATATGTGGGAAGGGGTACTTTTGTCTTCATCTGAGGTGGTTGGGCCAGTGTATGGAATTCTGATGTCACTATATATCCTGCGAGGGCAAGAATCAAGACTCACATATTTCTCTGAAAGGCAATACACCCCATGAAGGTTCGGTCCGTACACGGGGGACAAGGGGAATTTTTTTCGTTTTATCTTTATCCTTGCAGTTTGACGTTGTGCGGTAAGGATGAGGAATACACCCCATGTAGATTTGTTCCATAAGTGGGGGGGAGAGGGCATTTTTTACTTTTACATGGGTGTGGCTGGGCCATGATGGGGAACTATGGCATCGCTACGTATCCTGCGATGGCAGGAATTAAGCTCTATGTAGTTCTCTGTAATTTGTGTAGTTTAATATCATGTGTTGAGGAAAAAATACTCTTAGTTTAAGGTCATAGATTTTTGACTTTTGGGTGCATGAAATTCTAACGTTCTATAGCTCTAACGATAACTACTTTTAGCTATGCCGTTGAGGATGAAAAAAATCATTGTTTAGAGTCATAGATTTTGGACCATTGGGTGCTTGGCAGTTTTAAGTCCTGCATCTCAGACAATATCTACTTTTAGTTACGCCATTGTGGAATAAATACTCTTATTTTAGTTTCATTGAGTTTGGACCATTGGTTGATTGGCAGTTTAACATCCTACAACTCGGACGATAACTAAATTTAGTTACTATGCGAAATATTTCTTCAGGAATCTATCATTTGTAGGAGTGGTGGTGAATTTCCAGTCCATGGAGATTAGGGCATATGCTCTGTTGGAGTAGTCCTTGTGTATAACATATGGTCCCTCCCACTTAGGCTCTAGCTTTGGAGGTTTCATTCTAGGTATCATTGGGGTCTAGAGGACCAATTCCAATTCTCCTTCCACGAAAGTCATAAGAAAAACCTTTTTATTGATGGTTTGTGTGATCCGGTTCTAATATACCTCTAGATGGTGCAAGGTGTTCAAACTCTTCTCGTCTAGCTATTCCAATTCACCTAAACACTTTTCTGATTTCTCATCATTGGATAACTGATCACAATTGGAAACACGGAGCAAGGGAAATTGGGGATCAATGGGAAGTATCACTTCTGTTTCGTATACTAATGAGTACGGAGTAGCCCGAGTACTAGTGTAGATTGTGGTTTGATAAGCCCACAATGCATGGGGGAGTTTATCTAGCCATGACTACTTCTATTTGTCCACCATATTCTGGAAAATGATGGACAGGGTTTTGTTGAAAGCCTATATCTGTCTGTTGGCTGCTTCATGGTAGTGGGATGAGTGGTTAGCCCTGATACCATATTCTTGTTATAGTTTCTCCAATTCAGTAGAGAAGAAGATGGTGTCGTTATCCGTCAGTATGGTATGGGGGACACCAAATCTGGTGATGATATTGGTTTTCACCAAGTTGACAATGTTTCTTGCCTCGCTATCCTTGAGGGGTACAAATTCTGCCCATTTGGAAAAGAAGTCGGTTCCTGTGAGGATTTACTTCAATTGTGTGGCTGTGGTAGGAAGATATGGTCCCAGGACATCCATTCCCCAGATGTAAAATGGCCAGGAGTATAGAGAATGATAAAGTACCTCTGGGGGTTGATGAATGAAGTCGGCATGAATTTTTCATGAGTGTCATTTTGCGGTAAAGGTCTCGCAATATCATGCCAAGGTGGGCCAATAATACCCAAGCCTTCGTACCTGATGGGAAAGCTTGGACTGCGGATGATGTGCCCCACATACTCCGGGAAGTACTTCAGTCATGAAGACAAAGGATTCTTCTCCATCAATGCATCTTCAGAGGATTCTGTCATGGCCTCATTTGTATAGAACCTCTTACTGGCCCGCACGACAATGTTCGACAAAGTTGATTTCCCTTCTCTGTATTTTCTCTTTTTCAGCCCTATCAGATGGAATTTCTCTCCATTGAAGGTAATTTGCAATGGGGGTCATCCAGCTGGTGGAAGGCGCGTACGGTTCAGGGACATGACTGACTTCGTGTATTTCATCCACATTAGTCTGGACAAATAACAATACCATTCGATGATGAGCAATGCTGATAACTTTTTCATCCCGGTGTGGGTCAGCTAGGGTTGTGGCCGCATTTTCTAATGCGTCAGCCTGGGAATTCTGAGACCAAGGAATATAGTTCAATTTTGGTTCTGTAGATAATTCCTCCATTAACCCTCGTACATGGTCAAACATGGAAATAAACTCCTCCTTTATAATATCAAAGTAACCATTGACGTTCTTAATGACCAGTTCTGAGTCAACTTTTATCATAAGGTGCCATACTTGCACCTAGAGTGCCAGATCGAGGCATGCAATTAGTGCATGATACTATGCCTCATTGTTCGTACATCCTTCTTACAGGAGGATGGAATACCGAAAGACTGCCTTTTTGGGGACATGAGTATTATCCCCAAAAGAACCTTGTTAAATTTGGTATCTTCCATCTTCTTCAAGGTTGGGCTTCAGGATGCACCGTCGAAGTACATTTCCCATGTTGGGAGCTCCTTTTTGAACCGAGAAGATGTCTTCACCAGGTAGCTCGATGTCCGTTGCGGTAATCTCTATTAAGATGTGCTCTACTAGAAAATCGGCTAATGCTTGGCCTTTGATGGCTATCTGAGGCACAAACCAGATGTCAAACTGTTGTAGGATGACTACCCATCAGGATAGGCGCCCGGTCAGCATCGGGCGGCTGAGGACTTACTTTAGTGGGTTACTCTATGAGACCTAATGGACTTCATGATGCTATAGATAATGTTGCAATTTTTGAACTGTGAAAACCAAGGCCAACCAACTCTTCTTGATGTTTGAGTATCGAGTTTCAGCGTCGATCATGGTTCGACTGAGGTAATAGATACTGTTTTCATTGCCAGAATCATTTTTCTGTGCGAGGAAGGCTCCCAGTGACCGCTCTAGGGCCGTCACGTATAGGATGAGAGGTCATCCATAAAATGGGGGCATGAGAACCAACGGGCTTAAGAGATACCAATTTATGTTGTCGAATGCCTCCTGGAAATCATCTGTCCATTGGTAGGTTACCCCCTTTTCATTAACCTAGTGAAGGGAAAAAATTTACCAGCCAGGTTGGATATAAACCGCCTGATATAGGCCTGGTGTCCATGGAATCCCCTCAACATGGTGATAATGTGGGGAGGTGGAAGATCCATGATAACCTTCGACTTTTCAGGTTTGACTTCGATGCCATAGTGGTGTTTGGCGAAGACAAGGAATTTCCCTATGGTAAACCCAAAGGCACATTTAAAGGGATTCAACTTTAGACTATGTTGTTTAAGTATGTTTAAGATAGTCTCATAGTCTGACAGATGAAATGAGTGCTCTCTAGACTTAACCCCCAAGTCATCCATGTAGCATTCAACAAATCTACTAGGGAATGGTTTAAAGATACAATGCATTGCGCGTTGAAATATATCGCCAACTTTCATGAGACCAAAGGTAATAACCTTGTAACAGAATATTCCATGAGGGGCTCTGAAGGTAGTGGCTTCATCGTCTTCTCTGGACATCCTGAATTTATTATTCCAAGAATAACCGTCCATGAAGAATAGAGCCTCATACCAGACTGTTGCGTAGATTAATAATTCAGTGATCGGGAATGGGAAATCATCTTTCGGGAAATGCCAATTGAGATCACCAAAATCATTACAGACGCAGATTTGTCCATTCTTTTTCTTGAATGGGATAATGTTGCCCAACCAGATGGGGTACTGGACCTCCCGAATGAGGCCTACTTTAATGATCTTATCGACTTCAACCTCTATTTTGGAAGCATGTGAGCGTTGTGTCCTTTTGGAAAATTATGTATAGCCTCGGTGGTCTTCTGGCAGACCTAGTTGATGTGTCACCACTTTAGGATCGAGTCCTGGAATTTTCGTGTAATTCTAGGAAAAAACATCCCAGTGTTGCTTCAGGAAAGAGGTATATACCTCATGCTCCATGGGGGAGGTGGTTTCACTAACAAGAGTGGGCCTCAGGTCTTCCTCGGTACCCAGGATTATTTCCTTGAGCTTGTCCGCCATGGTGGAGATACCTTCCTCAAATGTGGGAGGTGCATCCCTGAGATCTTCCTCCTCTTCATCTTCCAAATCCTCATTTTCTTGATCCAGTGAGGGCAGAACTCTTGACTCTGGATCCTAGGGGTCTAGAGATGAGGCATTGTGGACGTCCTCACTTAGGCACTCATCCCCAAATTGAGGTTTAATTGTCATTTCCTCATTTTCACACTCGACCATTATGGTTGAAGTCATGAGGACAGCTGATTACGTGTCCAGACATGATCCCCTGCTCTCAATATGATTGATGGGCGGTATGTAGTCTATGTCAAGCTTCATAAGGGGGTCATTAGGATCCATTTCTAGACCATATGGAGAAGGGATCCAATTGACACCATCGACTGAAGGCTTCTGCATTTTTTTCTCATAAAACCTAGCGTCAATGTAGTGTGACTCGGAGAGCTAGAAAGGGGCCTTGTTGGAGTTGAATGTCCCACCTTTTCCATTGAGGCAATACTTAATACATGGGTGGTAAGATGAAGGAATGGAAATGTGCTTATAGAGCCATGGACTTCCTAGAAGGGCATTGAATTCTGTGTTTTTCCGGACCACTAGGAATTATGAGTAGGCCATAAGGTCTCCAAAATGGTTCTTTTACTGAATTTGTCCCAATGGCTTCTGTTCACTCTTTGCGTATCTTAATAGAGTTGTGGCTAATTGTACTAGGTCAATATCATTTTAGCCCAACTTACAGAGTGTTCGAAGGGGAACATGGTTTACTCCAGAGCCGTTGTCAATAAAGACTTTACGGATCTCAACATCATTTAGTGTTCTAGACACATATAGTAGTTTTATGTGTCATTGCATGATGGAAGATTCATCCTAATCTGTGAAGGAGATCACCGCATCGCATTAGGCTAAGCTAGTCTCCGTCCAGTAAGTCATGGCACAATCTACATTAGCTTGAAACCCCTAGGGGCTGATAAAGGCTTCTATAAGTACCTCCCCGAGGTCTGCTGACAAACTCAAGGTGTCTAGGATCGACAGTTTGGCTGGTACCGATGACCGTTGCTTAAGGATTTCATATTTCTATTCTAGCGGTCGATGCTTCTCCATTGGCGGGAGAGTTTTAGTGGGTAGAATAGGAATTGGAATATGTGACGAGGAGGGACTGACTACGGGGTCAGATGCTGATGATGTCCCTACGTTCTGGGGACTCGGCTCGGCTGGTCTATTTGTGCGCACTTGGTGGCTAGACGCTTGTTCCTCATCTGATTGGTACCGTATAATGATGGGGCTATAGTGGGCGCTTGTGGAGGTGGATGGATATTCCTTCTCATGTTGAGTCCAATGAAGGGTTCTCCCATGGGTTTTCATGATATTGACTATTTGGGCAAATGTCCAACCGTAGGGTTGGTTTCGTCCGCGACAGCGCCTCCCCTGGTATCCCATGCCTATGTGATACCCCCTCCCAACCCTTTTCATGGGGAAATCGGGTTCATAATCATACCCTTAATCAGGCAACAATTCCATAATATGGATGACATTGATCAAATGAAAAATTGGCTCCTCATCCTTTGACAAGTCAACCCGGTCGGTTGTCCTTGATGGTGCCATTTGTTTGGGTTGGTGCCCGTGGAGCCATGTTTGGGGGCATAAAATCTGATTGTTTCGGGGATAACTTCAGCCTTGTTGTGGACTTCTCCTCTGGTGCTTGTCTCCTCCCTTCTCATTTACGCCTGAGTGACTGGATTGTGGAGGGTTGTGAGGCCGATATTGTTGGTTGTGTGGCATCAGGGGCTGTTGGCGGCAACATCAATTGCTTTAGTTGAGCTCAGAGTATGAACTGGGCTTGATTGATAGTCTTCCAAGTCATCCAGTTATCAAATTTCTGCCCCTTATTTCTGGTGACTTCCTTCCACCCCTCCCCTTTGTCTGAGTCTATGCTAGAAACAAATGTCACATGTTCTGGGGGTGGTCCCAGCTCGACCTGCCCGGAGACTACCATCCTTTGCAGGAGGTCTTTGAAGATGATGCATTCTCGAATATTATACCCCAACACTCGATGGAAGGGATAGTAATCTGTCCTGTCATCGCGGCCAACTTCATCAGGATTCCTTAGCTCTAGGAGCCAGATTAAATTGCAATTCATGGCAACGATGATGTAGCAGCCGACTTGGTCCTCTCGGATTGAGTATAGTTTGTGTCTTTGTTCCTTAAACTGGTTCTTCTTAGTTCCTCTCTGATCATCCTTCTTAGGAGGAGGTGTCTGCTGATATTCAGCGGGCCCTTGATGATTTGGTGGAGTCCTGAGTGGTGGATCAGGCGCAAGGGTCGGCTTGAGCATGACTGAGGACGCTTCAACTCTGGCTAGTCTCTTGGAAGGATCTTGTGAGGCTATTCTTGACTTCAAATTGGTCCACTACAGGGAGTCCTCCATTCTCAGGGCAATGGATGAGAGATGGCGGAAGCCAGTGATACACTCCACTGGTAGGAGAGGAGTTCACAGCTCATCTCGATGATAATCAATGCATATAGAAAGCAACTCATCTTGAGGAATTGGCCTATTCAGATAGTAGGTCAGACCTTTCAATCTAGAGATGAAATATGAGACCCTCTCATTATCCCTCTTCTTGTAGTTAATGAGGTAATTAACTATCGTACTAGGAAACATTGAGCTGTAGTGGAACATGAACTGTTGCCGAAGGCTTTGCAACTTTCAATTGATTGGGCTGCCACCCTCGTATAAAAGATAAAGGCAGATCTGTGCAATGTCTGTACGAAGCATCATAGTTTCACTGCTTCTTGTTGTTCTGCAGTTTCCATCATAGGGTCGTAATAATATGCGTAGTGAATCAAATGTTGTTCCAGATCTCCTGATCTATTGAGGATAGGGAATACAAGGCTCCCAAAATTGGGTGGAGGTGGTGTGTTGCTCACCCAATCTGGGTATGGTGTCCTCTCTAGCTGTATCAGAGCACGTCGACCTTCCATCACTTCCAATCCAGCTGTTAGTGCCTCGATGGTGTTGGTGAGACCCTAGTTTACCACCTGTTGGGCCCAGTTGTTGGCAGGTGTAGCCCGAGGCATTTCATGAAGATCCATCTCGGTTGGCACCATGGGTTCATGTGCCGTTTGTGACACCTTCGTAGGGTTCAGACGTACACGCTCCGGTTTCTTCCTGAGTGGAGGGGAGTCTTGGTATTCATCAGGATCCACATTTAGGTAGTTGGATAGCCCGGGAACCTCGTTGGGTGGGAGGCCAGACCATACTTCATTTTTCGTGGCAATCCTTTGTCTTATAGGTGCACTTATGAAGAGTTCATGTTGTGGCTCCTCTTGGGATGCGCTTTCAATAAGATGGTTCCTCTAGAGTAGCTCAGCGTTAAGCTGCCTAAATTCATTCATTTTCTCTTCCTGTCGAGTGAATATCACTTCAAGCGTGAGTGGATGGTTTTTATCGAGAGAAGGAGGTTGGTTGAGGGTAACCAGTCCTATATTCGTATCCTTGTTGGAAGATCGCAGGGTAGGCGGAGGAGAGATAGATGTAGGGGCGGCCATATGTAGGGAGGGCCTCTAGTTTTGGGTGTGCACACCTGGTGGTTCGTTGTGAGTCACAACCTGACTATAAAAATTGTCTCTCGATCCATCCGAATTTGCATCATCTTCAGTTTTACCTGTGGGGTTAACCTCTATGGAGTTTATGGATGCATATCACGGGGCAGAGAAGATTTCATCTTCCATATAGGAAGAGGATCTACTGCATATTTTACTGGTCTTCCCTCTTCAATCCCGAGATTTTTTTCGGGCTCCTTGACGAACGGTGACACAGAGATTTCTTTGATAAGACCTTACTGTATGCCTCCCTCTTTAAGGGGATGACGATTCAAACAACAGTATAGGGTAGGAACGTCCTCTTCTGACTATCCTCCCTATATGAGAGAGTACTAATTCTCTTGGGGGGGGTGTTGTTGAGGTGGTAAAAATTCCCCCATCCCTGAGGGCTGGGGTTGGCTCCGTTCATTGGACGTTGAGCCTCTTCCAATTTTTATTGGTCTTACAGGGTCATTTGTTGTTAAAAATGACCCCATACCTACAGTCTAGGGTTGACCCTAGATTGCGGTTGTGGCTACTTCTATTGCGACCTACTTGATCTTGCATTCCCCCATTCGAGGGTGAATTGGGTTTGGTGTGGAGTTCTTCTATGAATCGACCCCTTTTGGGGAGGCAGGAAATGACCACTGATGGGCCTCTCTTAGGAAAGAGGCATGTTGTATTCTCTCGGTGGCCTGATTCAGGAGTTCATGAATGGATTGTTCCCGTCGGGCCTGACAATTCAGGGACATACTCAAGGAATGTCTCTATTGGGTGTGTTTTCTCTCTTGACCAGGGACCCCACTTGATTTCTATTTTGATGTAAAGACATTGCAAGACACCATGTCTAAAGTGTTCTTCAAGGAGGGGAGCGGAGTGAAATGCAGATCTCCATGTTCTCCCCATCCTCGGATATAGACTCTTGTCGGGGCGTCACCAATGAGGCGGCACAGCTAGTGCAGTGCACGGAGGAAGGTTGTCTCCATGTTTCCTTTACACCTCTCCGGTCGTTGTTGTCGCACCGAAGGAAGAGCTTCCAGGTCGATGTGATGTAGGAGGTCCCATATTTTCATGACATGGTCTACATGCCCATCATAGGGAAGGAATTTTGAGACTCCTCTACATTGTCAACCCAACTGAGGTGCTCACTGATAGTGTGGTCAGAGGCAGTGGGACTGGTAGGTATTGAATTGTCATGTGGGCGATTCGGAGGTGGTTTAGAAGATGAACATGGCCCCAGAACATCTCTCGATTGAAGAAGGGCGTCGTTGGTGACTAGTTGGGAATCTGACATGCTTGAACCCATCCTTCTGAGTGCCTCGGCATACACCGGCTTTTTTGTGCTTGATTCGGCAGGAGGAGGACCTTCCTGTCTATATGATATGTCATTGTGGGGAGGACCTTCGCAATGTTGACCGGAAATGGTTAGTACTACCACTAACACTTGATGCCTCACTGCGTAAAGGTCTATTATAGCGCATACCCTAGGGATGACCTCCAAGGTGTGTCACAGTAAGGGTAAGACCTTCTAGCAGTGTAGCGTTGTTACGGGGAGGGCCTTCTCAATAACAAACATCATGGTGAGGATGACCATCATGGTTTGACATTCGATGTGCATCCTGTGGAGGACATTCATGACACACTGCGATAAGGGGAGGACCTTCTTGTTTATTGGGGCCACTGTGGGGAGGACCTTTGAAATGGTGGCTATTGTGGTGAAGACTACCATCAAAGCTGCTATAATGGAGAGGTCTACCATTGCCTCTTCCGCAGGGATAATATCTGCGTGGTACACCCTAGGGAGGGCCATTAGAATGTACCGAAACGAGGGGAGGTCCTACTCATTTCTTGACGTCTTTACGGGTAGGACCTCCATTATCAGGGTGGTGAGGACTACCACCGTGATATGATTCCAGGTTGCATGGAGTGTCGTTGTAATGTAACCCCTAGGTAGGACCTTCAGGGCAGGCCAAGAGTAGGGGAGGGCCTTCTTGTCGTGATGAGACATCACTACGGGGAGGGAATCCGTAGTTGTGACTATGATAGCAAGAAATACTATCATAATATGTGGTCCCACTGCATGGTGAGTGCTTGCAGTGTATACCCTGGGGAGGACCTTCAGGGTGGACCACAGCATGTGGAGGGCCTTCTTCCTGCTCGATCCTATGGTCACGTGGATAGTTTCAGTGACTCACATCAAAATAGAAGCACTCGTGATCGATCGTTATATTCCCATGGGGAAGGCCCTCGTGGGTTCTCTTAGGAGGACCTTCAAAGAATCTTTTAGCGACATTGTAGGAAGTACTTTCACAACTGCTACTGCCACTCCCATAATATGGTAATGGGTGGGCAGGTTTCTGGGCCTTCGATATATTCTTAGCGGCATCGGGACCCCCAGCTTCCAGCAGAGCATAGTCATGAACCTTCTCTTTAATTTCTGGCTACCTTCGGTGCATTTGGGGTGTATTCATGTGGGCAGTGGGGACCGTCTGCTGTTGATAACGGCCTTCACCTTTGGGTCCCTTTCTAAATGGGTCCCTTGATGCTACATGGATATGCCGACAAACATCTTGACTTTTAGTAGGGATATATGACGGCTCTTGAGCATCCACTGTGAAGGAAGGGTTTCCCTAAGATGGAATGAGTGTAGCAGCTCGATCTAGTTACCCTTGAATCACGGAATATAGGTGGAGACCCTCTTGGGAAGAAGTAGGGATGTAGATCTACACCGATGTGGCTATCTCATCTCTTAGACGAGTTGCCTCAATTTAGGATATGGGCTCACGGGCTCGAGTCCTTATGTTTTCGCTGATACAATTACATTCTGGAAAGTCTGTAAGATATGATCTGGGATTGATACCTACTCCTCCATCATTTCTAGGATATGAAGAGATAAATCTTTTGCTGGAATGGGTATGAAGGCCCATTCCAGTATCTGAGTAGGAATATCCTCCTCTAGTCCTCTAGTGATCAGGGGGTTCTGAAAATTATCCTCTGTCGGGGCAGGTGAACGAATCATCCCATGGGCTAGGATATTCCGGTTTATCTCTTCGTATGCCACCATATCAGGATGGCATACTTTACATGCATCTATAGGGAGCTGGCCCTGTATATGTTGTTTTGCCACCATATCGAGTCGGTGGCCTTTTTGGAAGGGAGATGTGCCTTCATATTATGTGATGCCACATCTGGATAGAGGTCTTTATTGATCTCCATTATGCTAGGATGGTAGGCGTCAAGAGTATCTTCTTGGAGCTAGTCCTGCAGGTGCTGGGTCGCCACCACGTCAGGTTGGTGGGCTTCATGACCCTTGGTAGGGAGAGGTTCATGCCGGGTAGGTGTCATCCTGTGTGAGCGACCTGCTTGATGGAGCCCGGCGGGGATGAGTGCATGCTCATATGATGCCTTCATGTCTATATGGAGGACTCTGGATGAGAAAACAGGTGTATGTGTCTGTTCGTGATACATCTCCATGACTGGGCAACAGAGTTCTTCCTTAGGGACATGGGTGATGACCGTTCCCTGGTTATACGTTTTGCACCCTCGTTGGCCGGTCTGAGGGGCCGGATCTTGGGGAGCGTGGTCCTAGATCCTCGGGGTGCCATCCTCCTTATCGAGAGGATGTTGAGTCATGGTGTGACCGCGATGACGTCTTCTAGCGGGGGCCTTATAGTGGAACCCCCGTTCAGCGGGGATGAAGTCCTCAGCGTCGACCTCATCCACCTCCCTAAGATAAGGGAGGTAAGTATTGCCTCGTTAAGGGGATAGACTCTCGAAATGGTTTTAGATGACAATAGGGGCCGTATGGATCGGATTTTTTGTCAATTGATGGGCAGGAGACCGACGATTCCTGGTGGACTGGAGGGTGTGCATGGCCACCTCCACCATCGGGAGATTACCATTCAAGTGCTGCTCTCGGATCAACGCGTTTGAGACCCAGCTTTTAAGATTCTGAGTAGGTGATGGGGTCCTTTGTTGGTGAGGATGTCCGGTCATTTCATGCCTTAAAGCACGCACCTGTGAGTTCCTCCGTCACGCCATTGGATCAAAGGGAGTTCTGAGTGGTACCTATAAAACATATTTTAACAAATACTAACAGCAAACATGTCAAAGAAACATCTCCTGATCCCATGTGTAATTAATGACCCTGTTTGGTCCTCCTTGTGACTATAAGGGGGAACATATTGAGATTAGCTGAAATATGTCATCCTTGGTTAAATATTCACATCAAATTCACCATTTTTGTCTCATGGCACACGATGGGATCGTGGGGGAGAAACGTGCACTACCCGAGGGTTGATTAGAAAATATTGGGTTATGATTAATCCCTCATATCAGATGCACCATTTTTGCCTCAAAATGCCCAACAGTTCCATATCTAGCTATGCATGGACCTGCTTTCCAATGGCAGTCGTTCGCTGGGTGGTTTGACCAGTGATTCTTAAGAAGTCACATTGGTTGAGTGGATGGAAAGTCAGGATCATCACACCATTTTGGGTGGATTTATTTCCTGTTCGGGGATTATCATATAGATTTAAGATGTATTCTTATGTTCATGAATCATTGGTTTATATCCAACCATAGTATCCATGGATTACGCCTAGTTGGAAATGGTCATCTGGATGTAGGGGTTCAGAATCATTTATTCATGAGGTTTACCATCCCTCATTGGATTAATGACCCCGAGGAGTTTGGACTCATTGAGACAGCACTAGCTTAATGCCTCGTAACTGGGCACCCTAGAGTTTACTATCATCTAAGGGGATAGATAACGAATTTAGAATTTGGATCAAACCTGTTGTACATGCCTTCTACATGTCCCTGTTAAAGGAATCAGAATTCACGTAGTTTAGTTTGGCATGGGGATTACACTCTGAGGCAGCCCATGGAATGGTTAAGCTGATGTATAAGGGGTTGTAATTACCAATTTTTGGGCTTAATACTCAGGTAGTCTTCCTACATACCATGCATAGGAGACATGGATCAATGTCAACGTAGTTCGAGTTGATACGGGGCTTACCCTCTCGGCTGCCCAGTGTTGGTGAGGTGAACCGATGTGAAGATGGTCAGATCGACCGGGTGTTGGGCTTGATCCTCGGGGAGGCTTCTTATGTACCCTTCCTAAGAGGCAGGGATCAAATTCCACATAGTTCGGATGGGAGTGTCTAAGAACCAACGTAAGGATCGACTAGGGGTCTGATGGGTAGTGGGCTTGAACCTCATGGAGGCTTCCTACGTACCATGCCTTGACATGGATCAAAGTTCTATTATTTCGCATTGGCATGGGGATTACACATTGAGGAGGCCTTTAAGATGATACCATGTTCGATGATTACTATAATCCCACGTGAGTAACGCTTGGTGTGAGAAACAAGGGCACCAGGGACCAGATGATCACGTCGTGAAAGGTGCATCTGTGGGATATGCGATGGTGCATACACATGGGGGAGGCACAAAAAAATGTCGAGGCTTACTCTGAGATGGACACCCATGGCGATAAAGTGCAGAAGAAGAGGGACGTGGCCCCAATGAAGAATGGAGAAGCACCATTCCCCACTACGCCCTTCCTTGGCCATGGTTGTGGGGAAGTATGGAGGTGCATGGGGGATTCTTTATGATGGGTAGTCCACCACTCCCCAGGGTGGGGGGAATTTACCCAGTCCAAACATGTTACACCCCGCCCCTACCTCATTGGCTTGAGGAGGAGGCAAGGGTTACATGGCCTTAAGAGACGTTCCCAAGGTGCCAAAGGCTGGCCCTAAATGTCGAGGGCTCTAAGAATAAATAGGTAATGATTTTCTCTAAAGACAAAATAAACCAACAAACCACTATATGATGCATGTCAACAGAATCCAACCATACATTTCCAAAAGACAACCAAGTTGTTCCATAAAACAACCCAAATCCAATACAATCAAACATGTCAACACAACATCTGAGTACACTGTGGAAACTGACAACCAAAACCACAAGCCAAGACACCACCCCAGCTCCACACCAAGCTCTAAGCTCCACGCTCCAACAAGGAATCACAAAACTCCACCAAAGGAGGATGATGCCTTAAATTTTCCCACATCATGGTACACGACATATGAAAAGACACTAACATTCCAAAGTAGGGGGTGAGTACTAAAACGCTGTAGTATTTTCCAAAATGACATCCCTACACACACTACTAGGATAAAACCGTTATCGTATTTATAAAAAACAATATATATAAAATAACCACAAGTGAAACCATTACCATAAGCCAACCACAACCTTACTAATACATTTCACCCCAACAAACCCACCATGGGAAAGCCAGGAAACATGCCAAAATAGTGTCATCATTTACACATTAGCACAAAATTCCATCTAGAAAAACGAGGCAAAAAACAACCAAAACAATCAAACAGTGGCACTTCCGTCCAACCAGTTCACCCATTCACAACATGTGGCACTTCCAGTCCACTTATCCTTTGATGGTGAACCTTCTATCCACTATCCACCCCCCTTCATTATAGTGGTACTTCCTGCCCACTTCCACACAACATTTCAAACAGTCCAAACCAAGCCCACAACCCATCAAGGTCACAACATCATGCAATCAACCAATTTCCATTACATATCAATCCACTTCAATAAATCACCCATTTATTGATAACACTTTTTCATGAAAAAACCCAATTTCAGTAAAACAAACCCCTTTTTATTGAAAAACATTTCCCATCAATCGTTTCCCAAATCAACCATAGCATTCCATTTTAGTATCTCCATTTTAAAATTTACAACAATAGCATTTCATTTCAATGCCCCTTTTCCCCAAAAACCCCCAAATTGATTTCCAACCAAATTCGCACATCAATATATAATTAATTTCAAACAAAAAAAATTAATTGTAACATGTAACCACTACTTCTAACCAAGTGGAGTTAAGAGAGAAGCCACCTACCTTTAGGGTTCCTGAGAAATTGAACAACAAGAAACCGCACCTCCAAAAACCGGCGAACGCACCACCATTTCCTCTCTAGATCACTTTACCTAACATCAATAAGCCTTAATATTAACATCCAAGGAAACCCCAATACTAGATCTACACACAAAAAGTGTAGATCTACAAAAACAAGAAAGAGGGAGAAGTGAAACTAGAGGAAAACATAAGAGAAACCAGAGGAGAGACTTACCCGGAAGCAATCACCTTTGAACCACCTTGAAGCCTCTTCAAAACCCATCCAAAATAAGAGGGAGGGAACCCAAAACCCCTGAGAACCCAAAATCCCTAGTGAGGCTCGAGTGGGAAGAAGTGAGGGGTGAAATTGGTCAGTCTCATGTGAGCCCGAATTTAAAAACCATATTTTTAAGTGGCCACACGGTTTAGCCCCAACGGTTTAGCAAACCATGCGCTAACCATGCGCACTACACTGCCTCAAGATCTAGGATCTACATGATTTACTCGCACATTTTGGCAAACTTTGCACATTCCATGCAGAGCGTACTGTCTTCCCCTGCATGGTTTCTGGAACATCGGCACGGTTTACACTAACCGTACACCAATTTAAAAGCCTGAAAACTCTTCCAAAACCATTCCAAACTCTCCCAACCTCTTCCCAACAGATCCCATGCACTTTAAACACCTAAATAAATTCATAAATAAAGGCTACATACCTCAAACCGAGGGTGCTACATTCTACCCACCATTGGACTTTCCGTCCTAGTAAAGTAGTGAACCCGCCCTTTGTCGAAAGAGATCAAGCCACTGCTTGACCATCTCTTTCTCCCACTCCCAAGTCTCCTCTTGAATCATACCATGTTTCCACAAAACACGAACTAAACCGATGCTCTTACCATGCAAGAATTTCTATTGCCTATCCATAACCTGCACTGGCACGTGCACCAATGAAGCATACAGTTCTAGGTCAACATGATCCCAAAAAATCACATGGTCATGATCCGGCTAATAATTTTTCAATTGCGACACATGAAACACATTGTGCACCGCACTAAAACGTGGTGGCGAAGCCAAACGATAAGCCACCTCGCAAACCCGCTCAAGAATCTAGAAAGGCCTAATATACCTCGAAGATAACTTTCCATGTTTCCCAAACCGATGATGTCCCAACCTAGGAGAGATCCTCAAGAACACATGATCACTCACCTCAAAGGACAAAGGCCATCGGAGATGATCCGCATACGATTTCTGACGACTCTGACCCGTCTCTATTCTTTTCCCGATCAGCTTGATCGTTTCTGTAGTCTCCTAGACAAAACTCGGTCCAACCATGGAAGACTCACCAGTTTCCACCCAACATAGTGGACAACCACATGGACATCCAAACAATGTTTCAAACGGAGCCATCTGTATGGATACCTGATAACTGTTATTATACGAGAACTCAACAAATGACAATTGCTCCCCCCATGAGCCACCAAAATCCATAACACAAGCCCGCAACATATCTTCCAAGGTTTGTATCGTCCTCTCGGATTGGACATCCAACTGACTGTTATACGCCGTGCTCATTGTCAACTGCGTCCCAAGGGCTTGCTGAATGGATTTCCATAAACGAGATGTAAATATAATATCTCTAACAGATATGATCGAAACTGGAACACCATGCCTCTTTACAACCTCCAAAATATTGATATTGGACAGATCCTCCACCGTATGAGATTCATGAATCATGATAAAATGGGCCGACTTCATAAGATGATCCACTATCACCCAAATGGAATCATGCTTTCTGACTATTCTGGGGAGACCTGGGAAAAAATCCATTACTATGTGCTCCCACTTCCAAACAGGGATTGGTAAAGACTGCAACATGCCATCTGGCCTCTGATGCTCTGCCTTGACCTACTGACAAGTCAAGCAACTTGAAACGAACTCAGCCACACCTTTTTTTATACCATCCCACCAGATCTATGCTTTTAATGATTTATACATTTTCTGAATTATAGGGTGTAAAACCCACCAGGAATGATGATACGCCCTTAGTAGATCTTCCAGAAAAGCAACTGGTACAACCATCAGATTCAGAAAACTCACAATTGAATCTCCATTTAGTTTCCAACCCTCAATGGTCTCCCCACAATTGAGTCTCGACACCATGGTCACACACTCTGAATCAGATATATGTGCCTATCTAACTAGGCCATCAAATTCAGGAATCAACATAACCAGAATGAAGACTACTCGATCACCCTGGACCTCACATTCCAACCGCATATCGGCTATAACCGATATCAACTGCCACTGGTCTGATGCCTGTTTCACCACCTGAGCATATGATTTTCTTCTTAATGCATCTGCCACTGAATTTCCCTTACCTGGTGTGTACATTAAGTCAAAATCGAACATCTGGAGATATTCCATCCATCTCCATTTCCTCAAGATCAAATCCCTTTGTGAGAAAATATGCTTCAATCTCTTATGATCTGTATATACCATGTCCTTCTCACAGAAGAGATAATTACGCCACACATTCAAAGAATAAACTACTGCTAACAACTCCAAATCATGATTTGGGTAGTTCTTCTCATGCACCCTCAACTTCCGTCATCCATAAGCACCACATGATCCCCTTTCATGAGAACGCACACCAACCCTGATCCCGATGCATCACAAATACACCACATACCCTCTTCCTGGTTCTGGAAAAACCGAGATTGGTGATGATGTAAGGTTATCCTTTAGCTCTTCAAAACACAGCTGACACAGTTCGTTACACTGGAATGGAACATTCTTTCTTGTTAAAGTAGTCATCGATGAGGCTAATCGTGAAAAATCACGAAAAAAACGCTGATAATACCCAGCTACACCAAGGAATCTTCGTATCTCAAAAACATTATTTGGTGGTTGCCACGAGATAACATCATATATCTTTTCTGGATCCACTGAAACGCCCCTTTCAAAAACCACATGGCCAAGAAAATGGACTTCCTGTATCCAAAATTCACACTTTTACAATTTGGCATACATCCGATGATCTTGTAAGATCCCTAGCACTATTGCCAAGTGCTGATCATGCTCCTCCCTTGTCATTGAATACACCCAAATATCATCCACAAACACCACAAAAAACGAATCTAGATATCTATGAAATATCTGATTCATTAATTCCATAAACACCACTAGAGAATTCGTTAGACCAAAGGGAATAACCACATATTTTTAATGGCCATATCTATTTCTGAAAGATGTTTTAGCAATATCCTCCTTCCTCACATGAAATTGGTGATATCCCGACCTGAGGTCGATCTTGGAGAACCACTGAGCTCCCCTCAACTGGTTGAACAAATCATCAATTTGTTGAAGTGGATATCTATTCTTTATTGTTACTTGGTTATGTCTATGATAATCAACACATAGCCTCAGGGTTCCATCCACCTTTTTCACAAAAAACATAGGCGCCACCCACAGAGATGTGCTAGGATGAATAAACCCTTTGTTTTCTAACTCTTGCAACTGGACATTCCATTCCCGTAATTCAGCTGGTGCCATCTGGTGAGACGGATGTGAGATAGGACTGGTCCCCAAAAGAAGATCAATCGTAAAATACACTTCTCTTACGGGAGGTAACCCAACAAATTCTTCAGGAAAAACATCCATGAACTGATCCACCACTGCTGGAAGAACAGTCTTCTCAACACCCTATGCCGATTTCAACGACAACACCTCCAACTGATACAATAACATACCCACTAATGGTGCCAACAAACCTGGTGCTGCCTATATTTCATGCCTCTGTCCTCTAAAGAGATGTATAACACCATCGTGTGTCGTAAAATCCATTGTTCGTGCATCACAATCATTGTGAGCCTTGAACGCCACTAGCTAATCCATTCCCAGGATTACATCATACCCATCCATCTCAAGCACTAAGAAGTTCCACACTGTCTCAACCTCGCCCACATCGATACAACATTATCTACACAAGATGTCTTGAAACTCTCTTCAACCTAGAGGAGTTTGACATTTCCAAACCGATGGAATCATTTCTACCCTTAAACCGAACAAATCAACCACACGTTCAACAATAAATGTGTGTGAAGAACTCGTATCAAACAACACTTGCATCATGGTAGAATTTAAAATAATAGTACCTCTCACTGTGGATGGTCCTGACTGGTCATCCACCACAACATGCTCAGCTCCAAACACATGTTTTCTTTCCATGCTCATCTCTTTATTTCTCTTCTAAGGCATCGTGGTATTATGAGAATCACCATGACCCGCTTTACTCTGCTGTCGAGGGGTATGCTGCTGCCCCCATCCCATCGAAGCATATGACATCTGTGACCCCTGAGGAGTTTCACGCACACCCGACCTTGGGGAATTTGGACAATAATGCTGCAGATTCCCCATCTTCTTACAATTACGACACGACCGTGGTTGTGATGTACAATCTCGCTTAATGTGGCCTGTAGAACCACATTGAAAACATCCCAACTTTCTCTGGGGATTCGGAGGAAGATTCACCGATCCTACCATCAGATTGTATTGCCATATTCCCGCCCTGGGAATATGTTTCTCTCTTCCTCTTGAACCAAGTGTTAGAGTTCCCACTATTCCCCATGGGTACCACCATGCTTCTTCTTCCCGAAGCGCCCAACAAATCCCACTTAGCCATAGAGTCTATATTCACATCATACCATAGTCCGTCCTCGATTGGACTACCAACTCCCACCACTGAAGGGAAAGATCTTCCAACATATATGTGGCCAACTTCACTCTCTTCTCTACCATTGTTCGCAAGAACTCAAAGATCTTGTTCATCCTATTCAGCCATGCTTATGCCGTTTCTGGCTATGAATCAGCCCTAATGATGGGTGGATTCTGCTTTTGGAACTGAACCGCATGATCCACATGCTTTGGTTCATCCTTTTTATTCCCACTTCCCACAACTTGGAAAGCATACACTATGCATTGCACTAGCTGATGGTTCACTTGAGGCTCATGTGCTACCACATTCTTAGCATCCTCCTCCGGTTGGTCTCTACGATGTCTACCCAGTGCCATTTCTATAAACAAAAAACAAATCGTGAGTCTCACTTCTGTAGACATCAGCAATTCCCATTTCAATTCACATTACACATAACTATCACCACACGGATTTCCAAAAGTTCACATTTCCCATGTTTTCCCATTTTTGAAACCCGCACCATTTTCAAAATACCACCAGTTTCCATGTTTCAAATCCTTCGGTTTTGAAACACAATTCAGATTTTTCAAAATCCACACATTGATATCATTCCATAAATCATTATACCCCAATGAAATATACATCCTAGATGGAATTAATTTCTACCAATCATGTCATGCGCATCTCATTGGCTATACCACCAACAATGAGATATCCAATGCCTATAAGTGTCTCCAAAACACTTATGTACCCACCTCCCTGGTAACTTGAATTTCAGCATAAAAGGGCTATCTACGTCCTTTTATATTATACATTCCATGTTACAACAATCATATGCCTTACTACTATACTGACTCAAGGAATATACCACATCGAATGTCAACTCCAAAACCACTGATCAACACCAAGGATCGAACAATATGATACACCTTGTAACACCCCACCCCTACCTCATTGTCTTGAGGAGTCAGTGAGGGTTACTTGGCCTTATGCAATGTTCCCAAGGCATCAACGGTTGGAAAAAAATGTTGAGGGCTCCAAGATAAAATGGGGAACGATTTTCCCTAAAGACAAAATCAACCAACAAACCACTACATGATGCATGTCAACAAAATCCAACCATACATTTCCAAAAGACATCCAAGTTGTTCCATAAAAAACCCAAATACAATACAACCAAACATGTCCACACAACATCAGAGTACACTACGGTAACTGACAACCAACACCACAAGCTAAGACACCACCACAGCTCCACACCATGCTCCAAGCTCCAAGCTCCAACAAGGTATCACAATGCTCCACCAAAGGAGGATGATGCCTTACCTTTTCCCACGTCACGGTACATGACATCTTCAAACACACCCACCTGGAAAAGCAGGGGGTGAGTACTAAAACTCAGTATGATTTCCCCAAATGGCTTCCCTACACAGGCCACTAGGATAAAACTGTTTGTATATTTATATAAAACAATTTATATAAAATAACCACATGTGAAACCATTAACATAATCCAACCACAACCTTACCAAGACATTTCAACCCAACCAACCAACCAAGGGAAATCCGACCAACAAGCCACAACCATGTCATCATTTACACATTAGCACAAAATTATATCTCGCAAAATGTGGCACAAAAACAACAAAAACAATCAAACAGTGGCGCTTCCGTCCAACCCGTTCACCCATTCACAACAATTGGCATTTCCCATCCACTATCCATCCCCCTTTATTATAGTGGTACTTCCCACCCACTTACACAAAATATTTCAAACAATCAAAACCAAGAACACAACCCATCAAGGTCACAACATCATATAATAAACCAATTTCCATTGCATATCAATCCACTTCAATAAATCACCAATTTATTGAAAACCATTTTCCATGCCAAAACCCTATTTCAATAAAAAAAACCCCTTTTTATTGAAAAACATTTCCCATCAGTCGTTTCACAAATCAACCATGGCATTCCATTTTAGAATCCCCATTTTAAAATTTACAATAATAGCATTTCATTTCAAAGCCCCTTTCTCCCAAAAACACCCAAATGGATTTCCAACCAAATTCGCACATCAATATACAATTAATTTAAAACACATATAATTAATTGTAACATTTAACAACTAGTTCTAACAAATTGGAGTCGAGAGAGAAGCCACCTACCTTTAGGGTTCCCGAGAAATCGATCCACAAGCAATCACACCTCTAAAAACCGGAAAACACTCCACTGTTACCTCTCTAGATCACATCTCCTAACATAAATAAGCATTAATATTAACATCCAAGGCAACCAAAAGAATATATATACACACCAAATGTGTAGATCTAGAAAACTATGAAAGAGAGAGAAGTGAAACTAGAGGAAAACACAAGAGAAACAAGAGGGGAGACTTACCCAGAAGCAATCACCTTTGAACCACCTTGAATCCTCTCCAAACCCTTCCAAAATGAGTGGGAGAGCACCCAAAACCCTTGAGAACCCAAAATACTGGGTGAGGCTAGAGTGGGAAGATGAGAGGAGTGAAATTGGTCAATCCCGAGTGAGCCCGGAATTAAAAACCCTATTTAAAGTGGCCGTAAGGTTTAGCCCGCACAGTTTAGAAAACGGTGTGCTAACCGTGTTCACTCCACTGCCTCAATAGGCAGGGTCTACACGTTTTACCCGCATGGTTTGGAAAATCGTGAGCAGTCCATGTGGAGCGTACTATCTCCCCCTGCACAGTTCCTAGAACATCCGCACGGTTTACACAAACAGTGCTCAAACCGTGCACCCCTTTAAAAGCCTCCAAAATCTTCAAAAACCGTTCGAAACTCTCCCAACCTCTTCCCAAATCATCCCATGAACTTTAAACAAATAAAAAAATTCATTAATAAAGGATACATACCTTAAAATAGGGGTGCTACATAACAAGTGGAGGGGCAGAAAGTGGACTCCCGGGCTAGGACTCCGCATTACCATGGGAATGTGAACTAAAGAATTCTTTGGGAATCCACTCATGAGCCGGAGAAACCCCTTCGACTTCGCTTACTGTGGGTATGTGAACTCAAAATGGGATGCTGAAGCATCTAAAGGTTACATCACATGGGTCTGGTGGCTCTAGTGGAGGCCTTGGCTCGGTGCTGATGAATGGGCCAATGAGGGGGGTGGGGAGGATTGGGCCAGATTGGAAGGATTCTATTTGGCTCGGGGAATCAGAACTCTAAAGGATATGCCATGAAACACAGGTACATGAGTGGTGGAACCCTTAGCATAGGTAGGTACTACACAGCTGGATAGGTCGTCCGCTAACAAGGGTGGTCCGCGGACTGATGGGAATCCCACGAACCAGGGTGGTCCGCAGACTGACGGGAATCCCGTGAACGAGGGTGGATCACGGCTTCGGGTTCAACCCGCGTACCAGGTCGGTACACTGAGGGGTCCATGCGAGTAGCGGTGGCCTAGGGCGGTGCCTATCAGGGGTTTGTCGGTCGGGGCTTCGCCCGTGTAGGAGGGAGCTACGCGGTGCGATGGATCGGAAAAGGGGCATAAACTCCTTGGTCCGTGGGGAGTGCATCCACGGAGGGGCCATGGTCCGCGGTCTTTTTTTTTCTTATTTATTTTAAGTTTGTGGTTCACCAATTTGTTATGTATTTTCGTTTCCTTATAAATTCATTTCCAGCTTCATACCTATCTTGGTTCGCTGACTGGAAATTCACTGTTTGCGAAATCCTAAGATCCTTCCTTCGAGATCCTTCTAACCGAATTTGATCGATCTCCTCCTGCCATCTCCCTTCCTTCCTCCCATTGATCTCCTTTTATAAAATGGGGAATGAGATGTATCTATGGTCATGAGACACCTTTTGTGGAGTTCCATGACCGGAAACCCAGTTCATTGATGACTTGGTCAATCCACAACTTGTAGGGGGCATTGAACACACCTCCCCCGCGAACCAAACATGCTCGTGGAGTGCCTCGCGGCCGCGCAGGGTTCTGACTCCATTCCGAAAATTAAAGCATTCTGCAGATGGAGGTGCTTCACGGAACCGATCATGGTTCACATCTGGGGTGGTTCGTGATGGTGGACCGACATGGAGCCCAAAAAGGATCCACACCTCCATCTGCGAACGACAGTAGTCCGTGGAGGGTGGTTCTTCGTGGAACCGGTCACGTACCATGATCATTGGACCGGCCTACAGATCGGTTCTTCCTGATCCCTCCTTTGAGTACTCTCGACACTCTTACCCATGTATTTGGATGGAAATTGGGTAGAATCTCCCTTGTATTAATGTAAATTCTCATTATCCTTTGAGAATTTTTCAAGACCCTACACCCCAACATACAAAAATTCCCCTTTTCCCCACATACGAGCCAGACCTATAGGGTAAATTTTGTTATAGAACTACATGTGGATTGATTCATTCCCGTGAAGGATACATAGTGATAACCAGTTCATCCATCCTACTTTAGGTGCCCAAATAAAAAAAATATTGTTCTATGTGTATAGGTAAGACTCACACAGGAAAAAACTTAAGGACCTCACAATAGGACATTAAACTGCAAGGTTCCTACAAAATAATGTGTGGCCCAGTTCTCAGTGTTTGGAGATCCCAAACATGGACCCAATTCCCTACCTAATAAAATACAATGAGATGATAGAAATTCAATTTTTGAATTCTAACATCCAAAAGGAGTGAAAATGTCCTGCTTCCCAAAACAAATGAGCCACCTCTATGTGCATGTTTCAGTGGTTCATGGCCAATCATGGTCTGGATACTTCTTATACTCCTAAAAACATTTCTCCCATTTGTAAAACACCATAATCTGGGAATCCTTCGGTCCCCATAAACATTCATGGCCATAGGTGATAGAAAGCCAGTGTCAAATTAACACCTTTGTTTTACTATGCATTGCATGCCTTAGTGGCTCTGTATAGGTTTCCTATAAAAAGACTATCAATCAATGGTAAAATCATTCTCAATAGAAGTTATTCAAATTTATATACTAAAAATTCCTTACAATTACTTTATCATTCCTCATAATCCAAAGAATCCCTTTGACTATGGTTGACACCTTCTATCGTCACCCATGTCTAAGGAACACCATGATATACAGACCAAGAATAACTCAATGATATTCATGATCTTTGTGGGTAGTTTCCCCTATAACATGACGGTAACCACTACTACCAACACTGTTACTGTATTATGCAAATCAGCAAGGCCCGAAAGGTCCTGATTGGACAACATTAAAATACACCATATAAGGGAAATACTTAGATTCTTATCTTGGATCATCCTCCTTAAACAAAATATCATTCATTCATGGATATTGGATTGACCTTTGCTAGGAATTTTCATCGATGTCCTATGTATCATTGTTTCCTTCTAAGAAGATGTGTTGTAGACATGAATCCAACAATCCAAACATTGACACATAATTAATGGAATTTCCCTTCTATGAACATTAATTTTATCAATGAAGATAATCTAGAGACACATCTTATCTACAAGTAATCTTAAGGGTAATCATATTTCCCTTCATTCACTTCGGATTTTCCCTAAATCCACCACAAATGATGATAAATATTTTGGAAATTGTCATAGTTGAAAGATGTTAAACTACGTATCATTTTTCTAAGAATAAAATTATTCCTTCCATTGAATATTAGATTATTATGTGGTGACCCAAAATCCTCATAATCCTTTATTTCTCACATTGTGCGTACCACTCGCGGGTGTAGGGACCACAATAGGAGATCCACCATAATATCATAGAAAACCAGTCAATAAATCTGTTCCTAACTGCATGACCATAAAATTCATGTATTGATTCCATTTCTCATAATGAAAAATAGGTAATGGTCATACAATTTTAAACTACATGATACTCTAAAAATGGGTTGGATTTGTCACCCAATCATGGATCTAGATCTACATAGGTTATCACGTGATACCGTAGGTTAATCATAAACTAGATGTTTCTAATGTATCTAAATACACTCCTATAATACTTAAAACTCCATGATTTGAGTAATATTGAATCCTCATGACCCTCCATGTCCATCAAAGATGGAAGGCTAGTGTCATGCGAACACCTATGTTTGAATATACAAATCATTTCCTTGTGGATCTACACACATTACCTATAAAATGATTATTAATCAAATAAAAATTATTCCAGATGCGATTACTCTCCTACCTTAGTACACATAATGCCTCCCAAGCCCTGTGAAATCCCTCATTATCCATGAATACTCAATGTTGTAGTTTACATTAACATTCCTACCCACATCATGGATATATCAGAACAACCTGGTGTAATTCACCTCTAGTTTCCCTTGAGGCTTCTACAAAATAAATATGCCTCATCCCTATACAAAATTTACATATGTTCACATAATAACCAATAAAATTTTCCCACATATTTTTAAATTTTATTGTAATATTCATCCCATGAAATGACCCCATTAATATTTTGGCACACCCCCTTTCATAATAAATACACAATATCCAGAATGTTCCCAATCTCAATAATCCATCATGACCATTAGAAATAGAAGGCCAGTGTGTAGTGGAAACCCTTGTTTGACTACAAAAATCATACCCCAGTGGCTCTACATATGTGGACTACACAACTACTGAAAAATGAAGACAAAATTTCCCCTGGGATATTCCTTTCGTGTTTTCATACACAGACATGACATTTGTTTCCCATCTTACTCCTTAGATTAAATCAACACATAGATTATAGTTCACCACATTTTAATCTATCAAATTCCTAATTATGAATGTAATTTATATGTTTATTGATCAATCATTTATTGTCCCTTGGTTTGAGTAAATTCATGTCCAATAATAGGTTCCACGTTTCCTAGTTATATGACATCAATATATACCATTCAACCACATTCCCTTACACACTCAAAATTCACGTGGGATTGATCTCCTATTCAATCCAAGTAAACATGTTCTTAATAATTTCAGATATCATCCCTCTGATAGGCCATCCAATGTGGTACTAATCCATAAAAAAAAATCCAATGTGTTTTGAATATCTGTGCCCATTTGAAATGGAAGGCCAGTGTCCTGCAGACACATTTGTTTGACTATGCTCAGAATACCCCAGTCACTCTACATATGTTTCTTACAAAACAGTCATAAAATAAAAGAAACCTTTCCCCCAGGAGAGTCATCTCCATCCTATTTATGCCTAAAATGTATCTTAAGTCTTATACATGTCCAAAAAATACAAATTCAGGGTTAAGAAAAATCCATCATTCATGTCAGAAAGTTATTTGGACAACCCCAGATGATGAATCACAAATTGGGGACCCATCCCCACAATTTATAGTCATCTTTGGTCAACCTAAAACATCATTAATATGTCTATTTGAAAATACTATAAATCACCAATGAAAATTACACAATACTCACTAGAGTTAAAACCTTCAAAGGTAACCCATTGAAAAATGTTTACTACCAACTCCGTAAACCTATAATACATATGGTTTAGACCCAGACAATTTGATCTATCAAATAATCAATGATATATAAAGCGTGTTTGGTCAAAAACCCTAAAGGTATGCCTATGAAAAATTCTATGTTATACCTGCTAATCCCGTATCAAAAATAATTAGGAAGAAATTATGGTAATAACTAAAAAAGGAACAAAAGTTCATGTGGATTTCTATATAACCCTAAAAATAGTGAAACTATCCATGATGAGTCCCTCAGAATAGGTAAAAATTATATTCTGATTTGATTATTTCAATTTACTGGTTTTGAATCATGGTTTAAAATTAATACATGATTGAAATATTGTTTATATGGTTGATTGTGAATAATTGAAATTGTAGGTAAATGAAAAGATGTAGAATTAGAGATATAAATAGATTAATTCTATTTCATTGAGATATAGAGGGTGACCACAGCATGGAGCCTCTCCTTGAAAGTGTGACATTTTCATTAAAAGATATGTTCTGCAGAATAGAAAAGTTGCATCAACAAGTGACATGACTCCACAATGTCATGATGAAGTTTTAAAAAACTCGTATCCACAGCCATTGTGCCTACCCGTAGTGCTAATGCATCCCTCATAGCATCATGTCTGTTCCTTTATCATTCCTCTATCTACCATCACCCCTCATCAATAGAGATCACATTCCAACCCTAATCCTGCTTATGTCACTCCATTGTCCGACGTTGTTTCTCCACATATTGATCATGATATTATACTATGGAATCTTGCTTCATAATCTCATTTTTAATCTCACAACTTCATTGTCTTGATTGGCAGCACCGTCAATAATAATTTTCTATATAGTAACATGAAGAGTTTTCAAATCAGCACTAGAATGTTAAGATTCATGTGTACCATTTTATTCCGTAGAATCAATAACATGTTTCAATATATCATAGATTCCATGATATTAAAATCCACCAAATCCCAGGACCAAAAACCTGGGGTTTAGTTTTGGAAACTTTACCAGAATCTTAGCAAACAGATTCTGAGAGATTAATCTCCAAAAATTCCTCAATTCATTTTGGTAGATGGGATGATGGTCATCCATGCATTCTCATTAATTCTTGGAGTCACTCATTGTTGATGAAATATAGACAGGGATAAATGTCCCAAGAGAGGAACTTGATTTAGTGAATACAATGTGAATTGATCCCATAGTGTCCTCGCCTATGATAAGTGCCACTGATGAGAGAGTTTTAACTTCATCCACATTTCCAAATGCCTTTGGCTGTAATTATGATATAGTGGAATGATGGGTAAAATATCCTAGAATTCTGAAACAAAAAAAATGGTATGATTGAAATATTGCAGAACTAACTTCCATATACTGAAGCTCCAATACTTCCCACCCCCTAGAAATATCACATCTAGGCAGTGATGGAACCATGTCATCAATTAGCAGTCGTTCCCCATGGTCGTTTAGGGGAACCAATGGACTAGGACTATGCCCAAATTGTATAGTAATCTCTATGAGAGACACTAGAATTTAACTCACTGATTTCCAACAATTAGGGATGATCATTCTGGAATGGTGTACCAGTCCTGTGATTATGGGATCCAAGACCATTTCCTCTCTAAGAATTAGAGAAAAAGGCACAGTAGACATCTCCACGTTGTCAATATCTAGGACAATAACCTCTCATGTAGTTGTGACTTCAACCGAGGAATAGTTGGAATATTTAAGGGGATAATAAACCTCTATGGGAGTCCCACTATAATGGAAAAGTCATTTTTATCATAAATGATTGGTACCTCAAAACATAATTCACATATAACATCCATAGGGGATTGGGTAACTTCACTAGGTTCAGTCACTACAATGAATTTTGTCTTCTGTTTCTCCATAGGAACATGCTCAACATGTTCAATTGAGGCCTCATCTTTAGGATATTCGAAAATTATTGATGCATAGTTTGTTTGAGTAGTAGTAGGCATACCTAATGGGTCGACTATATCCACAGCCTCCTTGGCTAGCCTTGTTCCTTGGTTTCAATTAGTCGCAATTGCTAGAGACCCTTCCTCCGCTGTAAATGGAATGGGAGACATAGTTGATTGAGAAATTTCTATATTGTTGATGATAGTTCCCACATCAAAATATATATGCAATAGTGAGTTAATAAAATAAGGGTACATGGTTTGATAACCATGTGAAGAGACATTTACTCCTGATTCCCCTCCTAATGTGTCTTGATAGTTGGGACACCGACTTGCATTTCATCAATTATTGCAAACATGGTTCTTCAATAAGAGAATCTAGGTGATCTAGAGTTTGTAATTATATAGAATGGTCAATGATGACTACTTCCATATTTTCTTGGGATCTATGATATCCTTCCTTAGCTACCACCATAATTGTATGGGTGCACTCCCCAGCTACGGTGCCCCTGGGAGAATAAAATGGGGAATGAACCATATCTCGAGACCCTGAATTCTCCTGTAGAGTGATGGGGGTGATTTAGAATCTCTATAAAAAAGGAAAATAAAGTCGAGGTTTTAATGTAGAAAAAAATACCTATATATTCATCAGTTGTAGGAGTACATCCCTCAATGCTACTCATTCAGAATATTAATGCCTATCTTTGGGGAATTGAAGGCACTATTCCATTTCGTTCTAGTAAACTGCCACCTCATCAAGCCTCTATTTAGTAGAAATATAGGTTAGGGAAATGAATCCTCAAAAACCCAGATGGTTGAAATGTCCTCCTTGATGTTGTCTCCAAATATTCATATAGGAAGCATTTTCCATTAGTTCATCCCAGACCCTCCCAGTATCTGGAAATGAAGATGTGACTGGGATGGGAAGTTATGGAGAATTGGAATGGGGTAGAAGCATAGGCCCCATCAGTATTAAATGATTCCTCAGTGTTTTTGCGGTCTTGAAACCGCTAGGAGATGAACATGTATGGGATGTTGGGAGCATTTAATAAGATTCTCCCTCTTTAGCCGCAATAGTCAAGCCAATGACATCATCATCCAAATTATTAGTTTTTTTGTCACAACATGAAAATAACATGATGCGAGTATTTGTGATGACTGTTTTGGGAGTGGATTAGGGTCCTGATGTACTATAGATAATGTACATCCTTCTGAGGATCCCCATGAAAACAGATGTCTTTAGGTTCTGACACATAACAAATGTCAGTAATATCAACTTCCATAGTCTCTAAGAGCTCTCATAAAGCACGATGGGATTGTTTGTGAGTGGATTGGTGGACTTTAGAAAAGTCACATTGCCACTAAGACATTGAAATATAAGACTTATGAGTGATCAATGGTTGGATCCGATTTGAAATTTTGGAAGCTATTTCGGCCTCCAGTTAAGTCACAACCTTTCCTTTCACAACATTCTTTATAGGAGAGTCAAGAGGCTTGTGATGGAAATTTCATAGCAGAGTGTTCCTTGATAATACTTTTTTATTCTCCTTCCCCTAGGCCCCAGATTATTTGGTCATTAATATGCTAGGAACAAGATCATCCAATTGGCCATCTTGATATTAGTTTATTATAGCCTGAAAATAGATTCTGGGGAGAAAGGGTACGAAATCCTTGGAATCAAGAAGTCTTTCCTAGCATGGGTGTCTGACCAAGTAAACATCCTCCATAGTTGATAGTCTATAATTAGATGCTACTATTTATGGAAAATGTTGAGAGATGGAGGAAAAAACATCTAGAGAATATTTATTTGAAAACTAAACCTGTTAAGTGCATATCCCTCACAGATAAGATCCCCTTTGAAGAGGGAAACAAAAATGCCTTCTATCAAGGAAAAATGTATCCTTGGTTGAAAAAATCTATAGATGCATTATTCGAAATAGTACCGTAAGGGGAATAAAAATGATGATAAAAAACAATTATTATTGTTTAGATAAGACAATATGTATTACTCATTCATTTCAATCTCTTTCTCTTTCTTATCCTTTATGGACAATTTCATTGTCATTACCCCATTGGTACTCGGAATATATGTCCATAGAGTGGAATATGGAAGTGGAAAATAATTGATAAACGTATAACTTCCAATGTGACATGCTATCCATCCCCAGAGGATTAGGAAGGGTCTATTCATATAGTAAGGTGGCCCCCTTTGCTGATCAGACCCCAAAAGTGATAAATATTGTCCAGCACTAGAATAGAAATATTAATTCATCTATTAGATTCTTTTTGAGCAGCCATGAATAATGTGCAGGCTCTCACACCACCTGATTCTTATACTAGTAAAAGTCACCCACTCAAAAACAGGGCCAAGAAGACTGCTAGTTTTAATAAATGTTCGACATTATGGATAATCCCCCTCCCCCATTTAGGAAATTTACCATCTTTTAAAGTGGGTCAATAATTACCCGCACTTCATTAGGTTGTCTTTATAGTTAAGGACCTGGGTCTTTACGGATGGGGCTCTAGAAAATTATTCATTACAGAGGCACCAAAACAATCGACAAAATGAATGTCCTATTTCAGACTATGATCTAATTACTTCTAAAGTGCCTTCACATGGATGGCGAGATTCTTGGCCAAAGAAAGAGTCCTCTCTTCATCGTCCCAAATAGTGGAAGGATGCAGGAACTCATCATAAATACCCCCCAAAAATATGGACACCCATAGTTTTATGGATATCTCAATGATTAATTCAAACTTTCTTATGGGTAAAATTCAAGTAATTAGTGTCTAGCCTCTACCAGCTCTGGAGTTCTGAAATAAGAACATTGGGTAGGTGAGTGTATGTATGAGATACCTACATAAAAATCGAACAATCCTACGATTACAATAAAGAAATTTAACAAAATTTCAACAGAAAAGTTTATTGTAACTTTGAAAAAATTTGATTGCTCAATAGTTTTAAGTGACCTACATAACATCACCACGAAATGTTTGTAGAGCGCATGAACCTCAAACCTCAGGTGCATAGAAGGACCCGCAAGGCATTGGAATGTCGGGTGATGGATGGTAAACACATGAAGCCACAAACCATGTTGTTGGAGGAATAAAATGAACAAAGTCCATCTCCATACCATCTCACAAACTCAGTATTTAATGAACGAAGCAAGATGACATGGATCCGCAAACCATGATGCTTGAACTACAGTCTCTTCTAACCCTGATTGCCCAAGTCTCCCATAGTTTGAAAAATATCTTGATGGACTACCACAAATTTTGTCACATGACCATAGATATGATTTCCCTAGTAATCAATAAAATGAGCACAATAAGGATATGAATGGGACAACTAAATAATTATTGCAAATGCGTGGAAGAGAGCATGAGAGATACCCTGGAAGCTGGAAGAATGAAATCAAATATGGGGAAGATTCTGATGTTGAATCATTGATGATGTGGGAATTGTGAACCACTTTACGTAAGTATAACAATTCATAAACCGTAAAAATAAAGAACTTAATAATAATTCTTTTATGAAGAACATAATTGATGCCATCATGACCCATAAAATCCTTTCAGACTAACTCCCAAAAACCATAGTTTCCAGGACCATCCTTCAATATGGCGCTCTACATAGTTCATCACTATGCATGTCAAACTTTGTGCCACACACTACAATAGTACATGGATTGAACCTTATTTGGTGTGGTGAAACACATTTAGGACCACGCACCCTGGTGGTATGCAGTGTTCTATACCCTTGTATGTGTATTTCATTGGACCGTAGATGACCCCTCTTCCTGCAATGCATCATGCAATGCAGGGATACCCCCATGTCGCATGAGAAAATTATATGTGGAATGAGGTGTCTTAGGGTGCCCATCCCTTAGACTCCAATTATTACCCACCATTACTACCCAGTCCTTCATAGCTCCTCCATGAACCAATCCACTGATATAAGGACAAAGTATCCACCAAAGAAACCAGACCCATATGATCAGATCATCAAGCACATCAGCGCACCCCTATGAGTCTACATACCCAAGGAATTTGGATAACAATGTTTATCCCCACAATGATTCAGAATACTGAAATATCTTTAAGACTACTTTACCATGGTAACATAGAGTCAAAACACGGGATACTGACATGAAACACCCCATTCTATGGATTAAAGGTGATCACTTTATTTTCTTTTCAATGAAGAAGGATGATCAGTAAAAATAATCATGCTCTCTTCTCTTCTTGATGAGAGGATACATTACTTAACTTTCCTAGAGCAAATTCTAGTGAACACTCACTGATGTATGACCCTAACCCTCTAGGAGCCGAGCCACATAACTCCCAATGTCATCCCACATTTAAGGGTTCATTACTACTTTCCCTCAACCAACGTTGCCCCGACTTCATCCTCCATGGGACCAACCTCTTAGATCCACATACCAAAAATTGTGTTGTTTATTGAGTCCCTAACATCCTCATATTTTTCACACCAAGTGTGGATCATGTGGCTATAGAAGTTTGTGATGATCCCAACATCCACCCCAACAACCCAGTAATGAACTACGAGAACTCAGATTCTATTTCAAACTAGTATATGTAAGATGCCTTCTCTAAGTCCTAATCTCAAAAGGGATACCCTTATTAAATGCTTCAACCCGTCATGTCCCCCTCAACTGGATAGATTTCATGCATAATCCCAAAGATAGAAATTAACTATGAGAACTCTAATTCATATTCACCCTAGGATATGTAGGATTCTTGCTTAAAGGCCCAAGTACAAAAGGGGTTCCATTTCGAAATGGTTCAACCAGTCATGTCCCCCTCAAGTGGGCTAATTCCATGCATAAGCCCCAACCCATAAATTAACTATGATAAATATAACTCCTGGTCAAACCATGATACATAGGATGCAAACTCAAAGGATTGATCTCAAAGGGGTGCCCATCATAAAGGGTTCACCAAGTTTTTCACCCAACAAATGGGCCTCCTCCCGGATCCAAGACCAATGTTAACATAAATATGTGGGTTCTAATTCCTATCACAAGAATACATATTAATCCCTTATTTTGGTTCTGACCCAAACATCAAACAAATTCCTTATCTTCATGTTGACGATAAAATTCAGATCGCCTTATTGCATGGATAAAGTCAGATATTTCTCCATAGCATCAAATCTATGAATATCCTAGATGATCATGGTACCCAGGCGTAGTCCATGCATACACACTTCAGGAATGAACCATAGATTCATGAACATATGAAAAAGACTTAAATATATAATTGACTCATAGAATAGGCAATAATTTCCACAAATGGGCGTGATGTGACCACCCTCCCATCATCTCAACCAATGATGTCCTTTAGTGTCATTGGACTTATCTTCATCCTAGGAGTGCTTTAGTATGGAATGTAGGTTCATGAACCAAGGATACTAAATTCATTGGGTGTTTCTTGGACCCAAAAACAAACCCATTAGAGACTATCTGAGGAAGTCATAAATTAAAAGGACTGATTTCATAAATACTTAACATCATGTAATCTCCCATTGGGAAAATTTGAACGTGACACCTCCTTCATAATTTAGAAGGGATAAACTGCCCAATACCCTCTGGATAAATCCAATTCCCCTAATGGATAACGATGTAGATATGGCCAAAGAAAAGATGGCGACCTAAAATTCTCTATAATAACGGATTTTTTTCACCCATTATACAATTTTTCATTTTCCCTAATGCATACACGTGTCACATTGGGTCAAAAACGTTATCCACTTGGTTTATGTATGTGAAATATCAGTTGGTGCGCCTATGTCATTCTTTTCTCACTGTGTTTTATACATATTTCATCCCTCAGAATTTTTTTCATGACCTAAATTATATATTATGTTAATAGTGATAACCTTCTCATTTCGGGAAATGGTAGTTATTTCATTAGTATCAACATAATAGCTTTACTATAAACTTCTTTCTTTAGGGTAAATTTTTAGACACTTGGAAATATTGGATTGTTTTTTCTTATGACCCCTTTAGGTTTTGATAACATTTTCCGAACAATCCTTCGATTTTGTCCAGGAAGTAGTGACCCTGAGAAAGTTTATGGTCTTGCTTTCTGAATGGTCCATGAATATCAATTGTTCATCTTGTGGATAGAAGAAGTAATTGGATTCCAAACATCAATATATACCACCCAACATCAACAAGAAATATTCCCTCTATAGTGATTATGGTAATGAAAATACCCCAATCCCTATTAGATGGAGACTATTAACAGATAAAATTTCAATTTATTAGTCTTTATGTTGGGGATCATGTGATTCTATAAGAGTATTTGACGACTCTTGGGGATATTAATTGAGATTCAAATTCCCTAGGACCGTTGGGATGGGGTTAATCTTGAACATCCACTAATTTCACCAAGACCGTATCAGGGTGTGATGATCCTAGTGATGGATATTGTGTTAAAAATTCCCCTAAAAAAGGGGAATGGGGTTTATTTTTATATGCTGGAAATATTTCCATACATCTCATAGCGATTTATGATCTAAGGGGTGGAGGAGGTGGAAAATATTCTCTCAGACTAGTGTGATGGGTTTTCTACAAAATAGTTTATATGAAAAATACAATTGTTATGTATTTAATTATTTGTAGTAGTGCTGATTTATGAGATTGGTGTATTGTCAACCCATTATGGGAATCATTTTCAATGGGAATTTGTTGGGTTGATGGTAACTTTATCTTCAATGTCAAACTTTATTCCCATTTTTTTAGGTTCCTAGTTGAAAAACTTCATGGTATCCTTATCTCCCAATTTTTTATGTTGTATAATTTTAAATGTGGTGAAATTCCATAATAGTGACTATGTAGATCACATGTTATCCAGTCCCCTGATTTTGGATGGAAGCAATGAAAATAATGGATGTCGAATTTGGTGTGTTATGTTTTTCTAGGGGTGTGGTGAAGTTTAATGATCTATAATTTCCCCATCAATGAATACACATACATGAAGAGGCTTCAATTTATAGTTTTCAATGAGTTTTGATGGAATGGAATAAAAAATGATGTAAATTTTCCTTGTGATTTTCCACTTTTGGGTCATCGGACTTCGAAATAACATCCCAATCTGGCTAACAACAGATTATATGGATGGATTAGTGGTGACCCTTATACCCTATGTAACACCCATAGATTTCATAATATGTTATCTCATTAATGTAATTTAATATAATATATTGCACGAAACAACGACTTGTCTTGCATTATATGAAAAATTGGGTTTCAACGAAACAACACATTTGTATTACAAATATTTAAATGATATATTTATTTATCAATTAAATATTGTATTATGAGTAGTGAGAAATAAAATTTAAAGGTTATTTATAATTTATTCACATAAAAAATCTTATTTATAATGAAATATATATAAATTTTTTAAAATTGTTCTATATTTAGAAAAAACTATTTTCTTAAAAGAACTACATCTTATGCCCTTTTGGGAACAGTAATAAATATAAATTTAGACACACCTAAAATTGAATTTGGTAAAACAGAAATTATTTTTGAATTCCGAATATCAAAATAGTCATATGGTGAATTGTTTTTATTTTTTTGAAAGCACTCATTTTTGATGAATACTGAAAAATACTGCATGGTACATAAAAATATATATTTTTTCATTTAAATAATTATTTTTAATATATATATATATAAACATCAAAATTGATACATAATAAATATATTATTATATTTTATGTCATTTGAGTCAATTTATAATAATATTTGATATATAAAATTTTATTGAACTTTTTAATGCTTTTTACGCACCTTCTGTGCAAATTTGAAAATATACATAAAAAGTAATTTTACTACTTTTGTGAATTGAATTTCAAAAATCTGATATACATGGTTTTAATCAGTATGTAAAATTTATTTTAATATGATGAAAATATTTTTTTGTGAATAGTAATTTTTGAATTTCATTTACAATGATTAAAATTAAATAGGTCAATTAAAGGTAAAAATAGTATTTTAATAATATAAAATTAGCACAACACATGTTCAAATTATATTGTATAATATGTTTTCAACCAAAATCATAATTATTACCAAAATATGATCCTTTTTTATTCATTTGGGTATAATTGAGACATTTATTATATTTTATTTAAAGAAGAGATAAATGTGTAAAATTCACATTTTTATAACTATTTTTTTAATATATGAATATACATAAAATAAAATTTAACATAAATATCTATTATAAAACTAAAACATATTTTATATATCATGGTATTTTATATATAATTTTTAGATATTATATAATTGAATTTATTTATGGAAAAATAATGATATAGTAATTTCATTATTAATAAAGGATTAAAAAATGATAAGATAATTATTAAAATAAATTTAATTGTAATGTTTTGATGCCATCCAAGAATTATCTGCACGAAATTGACATATGAGGTATGATTTAAAACTGTTTGATAGAATGAATCAAGTTTTTATGAATTTAACAAAAATCAATAACATAATAGTGTCAAAATTGACAAAAATGATTTATTAAAAAAATTACCATTTATTTAAATTATTTAAAAATTTGAAAAATATATTATTCATATAAATAAACTATATAGTGATAAAATTTTCATTCATGATAAACTTTAGGTTATTTTAAAATTTTATAGTAAACATATTAACCATGTAGTATATAAATAGAAACGGTCATGGAAAGAATTAACTTATTTTACAAAAGGTTGAATTCAAAATATATGATACTTTTATAACCAAAACATATCTAAAACCTATTTGTTGTGAGTATTTTGACCCACCATCTTTTGAGGCGCAAATAAAATAAAAATAGAGCTATTAGAAACCAAAATGTATTTCATAATAAATTAATATTTCTACTTTTTCTCTAACGTACCCCTCACCTCTCTTATTAAAGGGCACCTACCTTTCTTTTTAATTCACCCCTCTAAATCCTTTAGGCTCGGCCAATCCCTGAACATATCTCCTCCCAAAATACCTAAAATCAACATATAGGCCATACCTTGAGTTAAAATCCAACCTATGGAGCCTTGTTGTTCAAATCAAAAGGAAACACCTAAAGAAGAGGTAATTATTTTATTACCTCTTTCAATGTTCTTTTCTTCTTGAACTTCCACTTTCATTGTTTTTAACATAAAAAAATATTAAATCCATTACCTTATACATGATGAGAATTTATTATAAATATGGAACAATGAGATTCATTATTCCATCCATCCAATGAATGACAAAGTCACCATGGGTGCGTACGTATGACTTACCATCTCCAGGTCGTGGTGTAGGTGGTTATTCCACACTACATTATTGGGATGTATATAATAATTAGTATAATTAATTTAGATAAATAATATAACATTTTAATTATTCTGTATATATAATTAATCATCTAATTAAACAAAATTTCACCCTCAATATAATGATATTTCCACATGTGCGTACGTACGGCTTACCGTCACCACAACGCGATGAGATTTTTCTTCAACTATCAACCATCAAATTTTTTTATAAAAATATAAATATTTCATAATTATTAGTTATATGGAATAATATTTATACTATAATAATATATATTTATATAGATAAATATATTTTAGTTACTTCTATACTACACGATTAGAAAACAAAAACAACATTCATGCTTACGTATGGACTACAGTCTCCATGAACGGTGTATACATTTCGTATATAAATCTATTATAAATATTTATATTCTTATAATATAAAATATATAATTATGGTTTTTTATTCTTTATCTTTTTAAATCATGAACAATGTGATACGATCATGAATAAAAAGGTAAAACATGTACAATAAGTGAAGCGATTATTACATGAAATGTTACATTAAAATGGATGTAATTATTAAATGGGTAGTATAAAATCATAAATGAATAATACGTGATATCATAAATATTAAAATGGTTCTGGTATAATTTAATAACATTTTGTGGTCATTATAGAAGTGGTTAAATGTACCGTCGACTAAAGGAATGAACATGGTTGGGGTTAATTCGTCAATATCATTATTATCTATGATTGTTTATGTGAATGTATTTACAGGGACATATATATCATCCATATCCATATTCCCTAAAAATATTTTTTAATTGACTATTTTAGCTTTTTGTGTAAGGGAACGTTCTACATGCCCATCATTTTAATTGTTTTAATGATTTATTTTTCCAAATATTTTTAATTAATTTCTTTGTTTTCATTTGATTTTAGGGATTTATTTATAAGGACATGAATGATTTAAAATTTGCATTACATTCAAAATTTTCAATGTGTTATGGGACAATTTGTTTAAAGAATCTCTTTTAAATTACTTCCATTATAAAGTTGTGACTTTTAAATGATTTCACAAAAAAAGAGATATTTCACTCAAAGAGTTATACTGATCATTTTCAACTAAGTCAATCTCCAGTAGTAGATATTATTCTTGACTGATGATGATTTGTTATAATAAAATATTCCATATGGTATTTATTGAGTTTATATATTTTTGACTATGGATGTGCTATTTTTATACCATTCATGGTCTATCGTAAAAGTATTGACATTCATTATGTTACTTCTTATATGAATGTTTATGTTATATTTCAAACTTTTCATATGAGGAATGCATTGGACGTAGTATGTGAAAAGTGGGGCCTACTACAAACCCTTTATGCATCGGTAGGTCTCATGATTAAATATAGTGTCTCGGAAGAAGGCCTCAAAAAAATTTAAATTTTGGGTCTTGGCCCGAGGCCTTGAGTTTGTCGTTATGATGACAAACACTATACATTCCATCATTATGAGAATATTTATTAATGTTACATGTGATTATTTGACATGTATAATATCCTAATTTATATTAAAATGGAATTATTTGATTTATCTTTTCCACAATATTATGAAGTATGTGGTTAAAGGTATTTTGTTTCAATTTTATACCTTTCCATAAAATTTTTTGATTATTTATGATAGATTCCACAATATTGTTTATCCTTACCTAGCATCTATGATCATCCATTTTTTATGTTTTATTTTCCCTAGATGCCAAGAAGTTTATTAAAATATATATGATGGTTTAATCAAGCATAGTAATGGGATTATCAATGGATTATCAATGTAGTATTTTATTTCTGAAATTGTAATGTGATGTTCATTTATGTAATATATTTTACAAGACTGCTAAAATGATTAGTCTTTAATGAATTGATTCCATGTAATCGTGGAACTGTATTGAAATAATGCACTGGATCTAGGATTTAGGGGTTGGGGCATTACAGTTGGTATCATTGGTAGTTGAGAAAAAAACCAGAAAATAGATTTAGAAAACATAGATTAGGGATCATGACCCTAATATATACTTCTAGGATATGTATTGAAAAGAATCCATGAATTATAAAATTGATATTACGTGTGTATTACTAGAAAATACATCCCTATATGGATTCTAAAATTGGACAAGGTTATAGAACATATCTACCTAGGGGTGAAAACATTGACAAGGTGTTCTAAGATTGACTTGGCGTAATCTATTACATGACAACGGGCCTTACTGCACACCTAGTTTGATAGTCCCAGTGGATATGCTCAGGATGAATATAATTTTTTTTAAAAACCATTATAACGAATTTAGGAGTAAATATATCGGCAAAGAATCCATTTTTATGATTATGATACATGATGTTTGTAAATCATAAATTAATGAGGATAATTTTTATAGTGTTTGTATTATACCTTATGATATGACCTAACCTATTTTATGTCTTCATTTAAAAATGGCGCCCAGTATATGGAATGAGAACTCTTGAAATACGCTTGATCTAATGTGTAAGAAGGATCTTGTATTTTCTGGTCATAAGCCATCATTTAGATGGAAACTTTTTTCCAACATATTCTCATCATATGAAAAAATAGTATCACATATTAATAAGATAAGTAATTAATTCTCTTAGTCCTATGGATTTGAAGAGAATCTATAAAGGAATATTATGGGAAATAAAATGATGGATAAAAGGAAGAAGGGAAATAATTATTTTCCCTCATGTGATAACTATGGAAAGAATCACCTTGGTAAATGAATTATTGGAATGAAAGTTTGTTATATGTGTGGAGAAAAATGACACCATGTCAGTGATTTCATGGGTGAAAAATGTTTAAAAGGTACAATGATTCATCTACAAATAGATGGGAAACTACGCAAATCAACGTCCCAATCATCAGAATATACCCTAGATGATACTATTGGATAATAATCAAGTAATAATTATACTATATATGATGAAGAATAATTCATTTTATTATATTTTTATAAATTAATTATTTCATTTCATTATTTTATTAATGATGTAGAAGTTATAAGAATTGGAGAGTATATAAGGATTATACTGCAGTAATACTTCATGATGGATTTGAGAATGTGTGGTACCAAGAAAACTGACACAATAACAGGTTAAACATTTTGGAAAATATATGGTTTAGAGGAAGATAAACGTTAAAATATTCATGAGGATGATGTAATGATTTTGGAATAATAGATAATTGGATAAAGTATATTGGATATTATTGACTGACATAGAACAAATAAATGGTTTGTTTATTGCATAATTATTGGAGATTACAAAATTTTATGATTTAAGATGTATATCCAATATTCACTATTTTACAAAAGGATTAAGGAAGTATATAGCTATTTAAATAATTATTTATGGTAATTTAGGTTGTTACAATGTTTTCATAGATTACATGATGAAGATATTCACATGATTTTATGTGATAAAAGTGATCTTCATAATGTTATGTTGACTATCTGTATAAATTTTTGGACTGTGATTTTGGACCCATATATTCTAGATACGTCTTAAGGTTGGAATTGAGTATGTTGAACGCTTGAAATTTTGCTTGAGGTTATTGTATGACTTATTGGATACTTTGACAGAACATTTTGTTTTTCAGTTATATTTTAGAGAATTAATGGAATACATATGGACCCTATGATTTATAAAATTTGATTTAGGAATAAAAGAAATAATTTTTAACAGTAATTTCCAAGTGCAAAGGATGACGATAAAATATATCGAAGTGCTACAGAGTGATGAGATTATGATTATTCCATATAATGAAATAAATTGTGTTATCTTGAGTTATTTTTTTCATTGTAAATTAATACATCCTTTCAAAATAAAGTATCCAAAAATGTTTTATCATAATACTTAATGTTTTTTGAAGAGATGATAAATTAAATTATCATGGACTTATGTCTTCAAGAACCTAATATTTTCTTTTATTTTCCAATTGATTGTGATTGATGACCTCAATAAGTCCCTATAAATATTAACATTTCCTCCCCAATTATGTGTCTCTACTTTTCACCTATGTTCTCCAATTCAAAATCCAAATTTTCGGGAGACTTTTTCATTTCCCTTTCATTATTATTAGGACTAAATTTTACTAACCCAATTTCCGATGTGTATTTTCCACAAAGGTATTTACTATTTTCAACATTTTATTTTGTAAGAACAATTTAAAATTGTGAGGAATAAATTTATTAAAGAAGGGAGAGAATGTAACACCCCAATATCTCATAGCATGTTATCTCATTAATGTAATATAATAGCTTATATTTCATGCAACACCTACTTGGCTTGCGTTATATAGAAGATTGAGTTTCTGCAAAACAACACAGTAGTATTATAATTATTAAAATGATATATTTATTTATCAATTAAATATTATAATATGAATAGTAGAAAATAAATATTAAATTTTATTTATAATATTTTAATATAAATAAAAAAATTCAATGAAATTTATATTTTTGTTAAAATATTTTTATATTTAGAAAAACTATTTCTTAAAAGAACAACTTTTTATGTCATTTTGTAAATAGTAATAAAAATAATTATAGAAACTCAAAAAAAAATTTATTCCGTAAAAGAGACATCATTTCTTAATTCAGAATATCAAAATATATTAGCATGAATTTTTTGAATTTTTTTGGGAACATGAATTTTTTATGAATACTGAAAAATACTTCCTAGTACATTAGAGCCAAATTATTCATTTAAATAATTATTTTAATTAAATTATATCTTCATGTAAAAATAGATACATAATAAATATATTTTCCCAATGTAATTCATTTGATTCGGTTTATAATACGATTAGGTATGTTAATATTTATTGAAATTTTTAATGTCTTTTATCCACCTTCAATGCACATACAAAAATTGCATAAAATGTAATTTTCCTTCTTCTGTGAATTTAATTAAAAAAATATGATAGACACGGTTGCCATAAGTATGTTCAATATGGATCAATAGGCTCAGAATGATTTTTGGGAATAGTATCATTTGAATTTTATTTACCACGGTTAAAAATAAATAGGGTAATTAAAGGAAAAAATAATATTATAATAATATTAAACTACCCCACCATATTCCCTAAAGTGCCCCTCACCTCCCTTATAAAAGGGAACCTACCTTTTATTGTAATACACAACTCCAAAGCAATTTGGATCATCCAAACCCTACCAAAATCTCCTCCCAACTTCCCTCAATTCTTCTTAGAGTCCTTGCCTTGAGCTAAAATTCAACTTATGTAGCACTTTTGTTCAAATGAAAAGGAAACACCACTAGAAGAGGTAATTATTTTATCACCTCTTTCAGATTAATTTCTACTTCTACTTCCCCTTTCATTATTGTTGCCATACTAACATAGTAACTCCATTAATATTACATTATGATATGTTATTATAAATATGGTACAAATATATTCATTATTCTATCCATCCTATGAATGATAATGTCACTATGTGTGCGTACGTACGACTTACCATCTCAATATCATGGTGTAGTTTGTTATTCCACAATAAATTTTTTTGATGGGTGTAATAATTAGTATAATTAGTGTAAATAATGAATATAACAAGGTATGTATTATTTATATATAATATACTATCCAATTAAACATTGTTTTACCATCAGTAGAATGATATTGTCGCTCATGCGTATGTACGACATACCGTGTCCAAGACACGATGAGATTAATCTTCAATGATCACCATTCATGAATTTTTATGAATATAAATATTGATTAATTATTAGGTATATGAAATAATATTTATACTTTAATAATATATATTTATGTATATAAATGTAGTTCTTTTTCTTACTTCCATACTATACGATAATTAATTGGAAACAAAGTTCACGCGTACGTACTGACTACCGTCTCCAGGAATGGTGTTTCCATTTCATATGTCTATCAAACATAAATGTCTATGATATCAATATATATGAAATATAAATCATTTTATATATTATTGAAGTATGTAAATCATTATCTAAGTGATACGATCAAGAAAAAAAAGTTAAAACACATATGATAAAATAATCAATTTTTACATGAAATATTATTTTAACATGGAATTTATTATTAAATTATTTGTATAAAGTCATAAATGAATAATATTTGACAGATTAAATATTAATATGGTTCATGGAAAATTTAATAACATTCTATGGTCATTCTGAAATGGGTTTAAATATACCCTCGTCTAAAGGAGTGTACTAGGTAAGGGTTAATTTCTCATTCTCATTATTATCCAAGATTATTTATGTGTAAGTATTTACCGAAAAATATTTATCATTCATGTCCATGTTTCAAAAAGATGTATTCAAAATGATTATTTTATGTTTTCGTGGAGCGAACTCTTTATCAAGATCATCATTTTAAATGTTTTAATGATTTATTCTTCTAAATCTTTTTAATTAATGCATATGCCTTCAAAATAATTTAAGGATTTATTTATTCGGACATTATTGATTTATAATGTTATTTCCATTAAAATGATTCAAAGCAGTATGGGAATCATTGATTCAAAAATCCCTTTTAAATGTCTTCCTTTAAAAATGTTTGAGTTTTAAATGAATTCCCAGAAAAGTTATATTTCCCTCAAAGAGTTTTAATGATTATTTTAAACTACTTAAACATCATATAATGGATATTATTATTAATTGAGGTTGATTTATTATGATACAATCTTATTTATTGTATATAATGTGTTAAGATATGTTTGAATGAGGATGTGCTATTTTTATACTATTCATGGTTTATGTTTAATGGTTTGAAATTTCTTATGATAGTTATAATACAAATGTTTATGTAATTTTTCAATATTTTCAAATGAGTAATGAATTAGAATTAGTATGTGACTGGCGAGGCCCACTATAGCCCCTCGATTCATTAGTAGGTCTCATGAGACAAATAGTGTCTCAGAACAAGGCCTTGAAAAAACTTATTTTTAGGGTCTTTCCAGGAGTCCTAGACTTTTTTGTTATGACGTTTGCCATTATGAATTCAATCATTATGAGATTAGTTATTAATGTTACTTGTGATTATTCGACTTTTTGAATATCTAATCAAATAATTACATAGCATAATTTGATTAAACATTGCTATATTAGGATGAATTTTATGTTCAAATGTATTTTTTTACAATTTTATACCTTTCCATATATGATAAGGATTATTTATGATAGCTTTCGCTATATTTCTTATCATTACTCAGCATATATACTCACCCCATTCTTAATTTTTATTTTCCCAGGATGCTAAGAAGTTTATTTTTATTTATAAGTAGGTTTTAGTTTTGAGAATAATGGAATTATAAAAAGATTATCTATGTTGTATTTTATCTTTTAAATTGTAATGTGAAGTTCATGTATGAAATCCATTTCCCAATACAATTAAATTGATCATTTGTTCGGGACTTGATTCCTAGTAAGCTTTCCAATTTATTCAAATAATGAACATGCTTGGGTATTCTAGGGTCGTGATGTTACATCTTGGATAATTTCGGTGTCTAGCTATTAACCACTGATGCTTTTCTCACATATTTTGTCATAGGTACATAATTAACCCATTTTCTAGTTCATATGGGATCTCCTCTCTATAAGTAGAAATGGGATAGAACATAGTTGGGAGGTTGTTTTTGGATAACTCTATTAATATATCAATTTCAAATTCCTCTTCATCAAATAAACCAGACCCCACCTAGTCAAATATGTAACACCCCAAGCATCCATGGTACACTTCTCTTCGATTAATACAATAGCGTGTGTTGTACACAAATTCATGTTTTAACACACCACAACCAATCAAACTAGACATTATGAATAGTAATAACCACTTTTTGAAATTTTATAAATATTATATTTCACAATGGACTTCATTTTTGGATTTCGAATATTGAATTTAGCTTAGAGTGAATTGTTTGTATTTTTCTGAAAACTTTCCATTTTAGATGAATAGGGAAAAACACAATGTTATAGTTTACAACCGAATTTTTTATTTAAATATTTTTTTTATTTTAGGTTAAAATAGATACATAATACCTATATAGGTTCAATTTTATTCATTTGAGTACGTTTAAAACAATTTTAGATATATAAAAATTTTATTGAACTTTTTACTGTCTTTTACCCGCCTCATAAGAGCATTTTAAAATTTATATAAAACATAATTTTATCACTTTTTTGAGTAGAATTTCACAAATATTAGAGACACTGTTGATATTAGTACGTAAAATGTGGTTAAATAAGATGAACATATTTTTTGGTGAATAATAACATTTTACTTTTTTTTACCACGGTTGAAATTAAATAGGGTGATTAAGCATTAAAATGATATTATTATTACCCTAAAACATGTCCTAATTTTATTGGATATATATAATTCGACCATAAACAACCTTTGGAATAAAATATGAACTTCTTTGTTCCACTTGGATTAGATTAGGATATTTTTATTATTTAATTTGAAGAAGAGTTTAAAGAGATAAAATCAATGTTTACACATAATATAAATTTTTTTTAATATATGGTTACACATAATATAAATTTTTCTGTAAATATTTATTATAAATATCATAGTATTTCTTACATAATTTATTTTATTCATATTATTTAGAAATTAAATAATTTGGTTTATTTATGACACAATGATGACGTGTTACTTACCTATTTAATGAAGTATTAAAATAATTTATATTATCAATTTCCAAATAAATGTAATTTGAGACAGTTTATGAATTCCAAAAATTTTATTGATTAATATGACATATTAAAGTTGGTTATATGAATTTTTTTTAAGTAATAATGTTGTTATGAATATAGAAAAAACAAAATAAAAAATAGTCCTAAAATTGACATAAAAGAGTTTTTAAAACAAATATTTTATTATTAATTGATATTATATTTCTAAAAATAAATGGCTCATCAAAAGACTTATATAATGATAGGTGTATCATTAATCAACCACTTGGTGTTGTTTTTTATGTATATTGTATGTTTATTAACCAGATAATACAAAAATACAAAGAGACATGGTAAATATCAAACAAGTTAACTATGAGTTAAATATAAATGATAAAGTTAATATACTGACCCAAAACTATCTAAAACCTATTTTTTGAGTGGTTTTATACCCATAAACACCATATACATTAAAAAATAAATTTTTTAGCCATTATAAACAAAAAATTATTTTATTATATAATTATATTTCTGGCTTTTCTAAAGGTTCCCCTCGCCCCTCTTATAAAAGGGACTCCCCTTCTCTCTAGTTTACACTTTCAAAGCCATTTGGCTTCGCCAAACCCTACCCAAATACCCTCTCAACTGTCATCCCTTCATCCTAGTGGTCTTTCATTAGTCATAAATCCATCCTAAGGAGCCCTTTTGATCAAATCAAAAGGAAAAACCTGAAGAAGAGGTAAATAATTATCACCTCTTTCAAGTTCCTTTCTTCTTCCACATCCTTTTTTTGTTGAATCCATTCTAAAATAATAACTCCAGTATCATCTATATATTGTGATGTTATTATAAATATGGTACCACCATATTCATTATTCTTCCCATCATTTTAATGACATGTCACCATACGTGTGTATGTATGGCTAACCGTCTCCACATCGTGGTGCCATTGTTATTCAAAACATTATTATTTGGATGCGTATAATTATGATGTTTAATTGATTCAAATAATAAATATAACATGATAATGATTCTATATATATGATATATCATCCAATTTTATATTATTTTAATATCAAAATAATGACATTGTCTCTCCTGCGTATGTATGGATTACCGTCTCCATGAACGCGATGATATTCATTCCCCATCATATCTATTCAAGGATAATTTTCATTACTTGAATAGAAATAATATTTAAATTCTTGATGTCATTATATATATGAATAATATACATCCCATCCATAACAAATATGACTCACATAACTGTGAATATAAAGGAAAATGAATCGGTTAACACTGGAAATGACGATAATACAAATATATTATTAATAGAGAAATGTTTAAAGATCATATTTGATATCAAACTAATGTATATGATTATTTTATAATTTAATAAATATTATTTCACCATTATATTGGAGGTTTACATACCCTTGGACAAGTAAATGTTCATGGTAAGGGTTAATTTCACAATCTCTTCATTATCTGAGGTTGTTTATACGTAATTATCTAATGGGACCTCTTTATCATCCACATCCATGATTATTAAAAATTTATTTCAAAACATTTTAACTATTTAATAGACATTGGGTTAAACTCATTTATACCCTAATTTGACCTTATAATTTTTGAATGTAATGATTCTGTCATTTTCCAAACAAGGTACTTTTTGACCATTTAATCAAATTTAATGTAAGAATGTTTTCTTATCTTATACAGTGAGTGCTGCTATTTTCAACTGTTTTAACATCGTTGATGATTCACTTAATATCATATTAGTATATTTTCAAATATAAATGATTTATTTTAAATGATTTCAAAATAGAAAGAGATATTTCTCTAAAAGGGTTTTTATTTCATCTATGTCAACATCCTTTGATTGATTTTTAGTTTTTTTGAAGTTGATTTATTATAATAAAAAACATCCATGTTGAATTGAAGGTTTTGTGATATGTTTGGCCGTGGATGTGTTATTTCATACCATTCATGGTTTATGTATAATGTATTGACATTTCGTATTCCAATTTTAATACGAATGTGTATGTTATGGTTAAACCATTTCATATGTGGAATGCATTGGACATAGTGTGTGACAATTGGAGCCTGCTATACCTCCTCGATGCATCGGTAGGTCTAATGAGACAAACTAGTGTCTTGACACAAGCCCTTGACAAAAATGTATTTTTAGTCTTGGCCGAAGTCCTTGACTATGTGGTTATTAAATTCTTGCATTATGAATTCAATTATTATGAAAGTGGCTTTTGATATTGCATGTTATTATTCGACTAGTAGAATATCCATTTCAGTATGTAAATTTAATTATTTTTGTTTTATATTTTCCATATTTTGATGAAGTTTATGTGGAGAAATGTTTATTAGTTTTATACATAGCCTTAAATGTTTATGCACATTAATGTTTCCGCTATATTATTATTCTTACTGAGCATCTAAGCTCACCCCTTTATATGTTTTATTTTCACTGGATGTGAAGAAGCATATTATGATTGAACTTACGGATAATAAATGGGATCTTAGTGTTGTATTTTGAAGAAATTTTGTAGTAGTTCTCCATTTTATGATGTAATGTAAAACTTATGAATGTATCTAGTAATTCCAATGATACTAAACTAATCGGTATTTCGAGACATGATCTTTTCTGATCATGAAAATGATTAGTAATAATGAACTGACACTGCGTAACTAGGGTCGGGTCATTACGTTTGCTATTAGAGGAAGTTTATTACAAACCTTGGAATCTAGATTTAGATAAACTCTGATAAAGCACATTACCATAAGATAGACGTTGAGGATTAGTATAGAAGAACATTCTAGAATTTGGGTATTATAGAGATTTTGTGAGTTTTCCAAGAAATACATCCCTGTCTTGATACGACCAGGAAGAGGCTTCTCTGGCACAGATGTACCTCGGGATAAAACACCTAAACACCACTTTGAGCTAGACTATAATGGGAATTGGTGCACGACAACGGGACTTGCTGCACTTTTGGTTAAAACACTCCTAGGGGATATTCTCAGGATAATTATCATTTTCTTTATAAACCATTATAAATGTTTTATGATTTTATACATTGTCAAAGAAAACATTTTTTATAATTATGGATTAAATCCATAAACTGTTCAATTTTTGTTATATATTTTACATGTTTGGAATTATGTATCTCAATTCACAAACTAATCTAGTTTATGATATTGTTTAGAAATGACGCCTAGTGGAATTAATGGAAACTGTATCAATGGACACACTCCATTTAGGGATTTCCCTCCTACTTATGATAATTATAGTGGAGCTGGTAATACAACTATTATTGATCAGCTAATGACCATACTGGGACTACTCACACAGGTTATGAATAATAACCATACCCTTATGGAGCACCCTCATCCATAGCATGGAGGATCAATGTTATATCCCTTCATGAGGAAAAAAACACCAACATTAAATGGGCGTAAAAATCCATTAGTATCTGAGAAAAGGTTAAATTCCTAAGTGAAAATATTCCACACCTTTGGGAGTGGTGAAATGAAAAATGTTTTCATGGCAGTTTACCGCCTCACTAGAGAAGCTGATCAATGTTGGCCATTGATCCAAAACACTATGGAAGAGAATGAAGCATCAAATATGGAATGGATAGAGTTTAAAGATCTTTTATTTGAAAAATACTATCCCCAGGATCATCGAGCGGATAGGGAAAGGCAATTTCTGAGTCTGAGGAAAATGGAGGTTGAGAATGCCACAAATTATAAATCTAACTTTACAATGTTAGTGAGGACTGCGGAAAATTAAATACATAACTCAAGAAGTAATACTGATTGTTTCTTTGATGGGTTAAAACCATTTCTCCATCAAGCATTAGTCTCACAATCCTTCTCAACGTACGATGATATTGTCTCATGTTCTATCAAGATGGAAAAATAATTCTCTATGTCTTACGACAAAAATGCAAAGTAAGAGAAGAATAGATCTACTGAACACTTTGGAAATGGAAATAACTGGAAGAAGGGAAAAATTGAACATCCATCCAGTAGTTAATGTTTGAAAAAACAACCCAGGGCATTCCTGAAAGGAAAGGGGGTCAGTAACAATTGTGGTGAAAATTACCACCAAGATCATGATTGTAAGAGGAAGAAATAGGTTTTCACTATTGAATGAAAAAATTATTTAAAAAGGAGTAATTATGCAAATGAATTTTATAAGATACAAGGGAACATACCTCAGAAAAGGAGAAGGGATCAAGGCCAATATTATGCTATCACTACTACTGAGGTTGAAGCTCCAAATGAAGTAGTGGAAAGTAATTTAATGGTTTACTCAATTTTAAAAAATTATTTATATGATTCCGGTTCATCACATTAGTTCATATCTTCCCATTTTTATAAGAAAATGAGATATTTCAAATTTGATTTAACAAGGGAGTTGTTAGTCAAAACTCCTAAGAGAAGTATCATTATAAGAATGTTTTAGGAATCAGTCCTCATTAGGGAATATAAATTTTTATTATCTTATGATATCATCATCATACCAATGATTGAACTTGATATAATCCTTAGTATAGATTGGATTTCGGACCATGATGAAAAAATTTATTGTAAGAAGAATGAGGTTACTATTTTTGAAGATGATGATAATGTTCTTCTTATCATTATAGCAGAATCATCAACACCTAATTCATATCTAGATCCACCCCAAGTAGCTCAACTAAATTCAATTATTGTGAAGGAAGAGAATGAAATAATTATGGGTGACGAATAGAATGGTCAAATAGAGGATGTACGTCTTGGGAATGAATTTGTTGATGTGTTTCCAAATGATTTACCTCGACATCATCTAGAAGGATAAATTTAGTTTTCCATTGACTTAATTCATAGATAAAGGCCCATATTTAAGACCCCTTATAGATTGGCCACTATGGAATTAGTGTGTCTAAAGAAAAAACTACATAAATTGAGTAATAAGGGATTTATTCACCTTAGTGTTTCTCCGTGAGGAGCCCCTGTCCTTTTTATTTTGAAGAAAGACAGATCTATGAGGTTATGCATTGACTATAGAGAGATCAACGCTATAACAATAAAGAACAAGTATCCCCTACCTCACATTGATGATTTATTCGACCTACTTCATGGAACTCAATAATTTTCAAATAATGACCTTCTATCTGGATATCATAAGTTTTCTATGAAAAAGGATGACATTTTGAAAACAACATTTCAAATGAGGTACGAGCAATATGAGTTTATTGTAATTCCTTTGGAATTGACTAAATCACCCTTTGCCTTCATGGATTTATGGAATAGATTTTTCAAGGAATATCTTGATGACATTGTATTGGTATTTATTGATGATATCATGGTTTACTCTAAAAGCTACGAAGATCCAGAAAATTAGTTGGGCATTATCTTAAAAACTCTTAGAAGACATGAATTATATGGGATGTTTAGAAACTATGAATTCTGGCTTCAGGAGATTTCTTTTGTTGTCCATATTGTCTCTAAGGAAGGAATCTTTGTTGATCCTTCTAAGACTAAGGCAATCCAATAATGGATAGCACCGAGGAGTATAACTGAGGTAGACAATTTTATTGTATTAGTTGGTTATTATCAGCATTTCAACCAGAATTTTGCCTAATTGTCTTACCCATTAACCAAGCTCACACAAAAATGGGTTATATGTGATTGGAAAATGAGTGTGAAGAATGTTTTTAAGAACTGAAGAGAATATTATTCAATGATCCTATCTTGACTCTACTATCAGGTAATGATGGGTTTGTTATTTATAGTGATGCTTCAATGAAAGGACTTGGTTAAGTCCTTATACAGAATGATAGATTTATTGCCTATGCGTCACGACAGATGAAAATTCATGAGAAAATCATTCCAACTCATGATCTTGAGTTAGAAGCTATAAAAGTTTCTTTGAAGATTTGGAGACATTATCTCTATGGTGAAAATGTGATATTTATGCTGATCACAAGAGTTTGTAGTATATTTTCTCTCAGAAAGAACACAAGATGAGGGAAATACGATGTCTTGAACAACTCAATGATTATGATTTCACTATACACTACCACTCGAGGAAGGAAAATTAGATGGAAGATGTTTTGAGCAGAATGGATCATGGAGTTTCGAACAAGATGAGAGTTGAAAGATATCATATTTTTAGGTATCTAGTAATGTTGGACATGGGGATAACCATGGAAGGTGAAACATAAACACTTTTTCAAATGGTTTCCAAATCATAATTAATAGAAAGGGTAAAACGTTATCATACCATAAAAGAATAGTTTCAAAAGAAGAATAATGCTATGAATGATGGGAGATTTAGTGACATTGTGTATGAAGATGGAATGTTGAAATTTGGGGAGAGGCTTTGTGTTCCCGATATACCTTATCTGAAAAGGGAATTTTTGGATGATTCTCATAGTTCCAATTTCTCTATACATCCTAGTAGCACCAAAATGTATAGAGACTTTTAGGATCTTTTTTGGTGGGACAACATGAAGAGGGATATTGTTGTTGTTTTTTTTTCAGATGTAAGGTTTTTCGACAAGGGAAATATGGAAGGCAACAACCTGGAGGAGTCTTTCCACATCATACCATACTTGAGTGGAAATGGGATAATATTATGATGGACTTTGTCTTGGGACTACCAAAGACTCCTAGAAGGAATGATGTAATATAATTCATTATTGATCATCATACCAATTCAGCACATTTTCATGCTATAAGAGAATATTTAGCACTTGAATGATTTGAAAGACTATATATGAATGAAGTTTTAAGATTTCATGTTGTACCACTATTGATTGTTTCTAATCATCATCCCCATTTTACATCATGATTCTGGAAAAGTCTTCAAAAAGCCCTTGATACTGAACATTGTTTGAGCACTTCCTACCACCCTCTAACTGATGGAAAATCATAATGGACTATTCAAACCTTAAAAGATATGTTGAGATCTTTCTCAGTTGAATTTCACGTTATGCGGGATCAATATTTACCTATGGTATAATTTTCCAATAACAATAGCTTCCATTCAGGTACTCAGATGGAACCAGATGAAGAGTTAAATTGAAATAGATGTTGAAAACCAACCTGTTGGGATGATTTTGGTGAAAGAAAACGCATGGTCCCATAACTATTGGAGGAAATGATTGAAAAACTGAAGGTAATTGAAAACCACATCAATGCATCTCAAAGTAGGCAGAAGTGCTATGCTGATAACCGAAGTATGGAGTTGGAATTTCAGGTAGGAGATCGTGTTTTTTTGAAGGTATCTCCATAGAATGGTGTTATACTTTTCGGTAAGAATGGAAAAATGAGTCCTAGGTACATTAGACCTTTAGAAATTCTAGAATGAATTGGGGTGGTATCTTACCATTCGCAAATGCCGCCAAGTCTCTCCAATGTTCATGATGTATTCCATGTATCACTATTGAGAAAATACATGCCTGACCCAACGCATGTACTCACCTATGAAAAATTAGAACTGGAACCCGATCTATCTTATCGAGAAGACCCTGTCAAGATTCTTGATACAAGAGAACAAGTGGTGAGAAACCAGACGACCCGACTGGTAAATGTTATGTGGTGAAACCATAAGATGGAAGAGGCAATTTGGGAACCCGATGAACTTGTGATGAAGAACCACAAAATCCCTTTTACATAGTAATACTCTAGAAATATCTAGGATGAAAATATTTTAAGGATGGTAGAATGTAACACCCCAAGAATCCATAGTATGCTTCTCTTTGAATAATACAATAGCATGTGTTGTACGTCATTTCGAGTTCCAACACACCACAACCAATCAATCTAGTCATTATGAATATCAATACCAAATGTTTAAAATTTTATAAATTTTATCTATCAAAATGGACATATATTTTTTGATTCGGAATATCGAAATCAGCTTCGAGTGAATTTTTGGTATTTTTCTAAAAACATTCAATTTTTGATTATTACTGAAAAACACTGAGTTATAGTTTAAAACAATTATTTAAAAAATTATTTATTTAATTTATATTAATTTTAGGTCAAAATAGATACATAATACCTATATATATTCAACTTAATTCATTGGAGTCAGTTTATAATAATTTTAAATATATTAATTATTTATTAAACATTTTACCGTCTTTTACCCACCTCCTAGGAGCATTTGCAAATTTAAGTAAAACCTAATTTTACCGTTTCTATGAGTTGAATTTCAAAAATCTGAGAGACATGGTTGAAATCCGTAAGTAAAATGCGGTTTAATAAGATGATTTTTTTTGTGAATAGTAACATTTTACTTTTACTTACCACGATTAAAAGTAAATAGGGAAATTAAGTGTAATAATGATATTTTTATAACCCTAACACATGTCTTAATTCTATTAGATAAGTATAATTCAACCAAAAACATCAGTAGGAATAAAATATGAACCTCTTTGGTCCACATGGATTAGATTATGACATTTATTATTATTATATTCAATGAAAAGATAAAAGAGTTAAAATCAATGTTTAATAACTAAATCATTTTTAATATAGGCTTACACATAAGATAAAATCGAATAAAAATATTAATTAAAAAGATAAAATTATTTAATACATAATTTTATTTTATTTATATATTTTTGACATTATATAAATTAATTTATTTTTGACACAATGATGATTTAGTAATTACCTAAATAATGAAATATTAAAATAATTGATATTATAAATATCCAAATAAATGAAATTTGAGACGTTTTTATGAATTACACTTATTTTCACGATTAATATGACATTTTGGGGTCGGTTAGATGAATGTTTTTCGAAGTAATAATGTTGTTATGAATTTATCAAAAACAAAATACCAAATAGTCTCAAATTTGACATAAAAGAGTTTTTGAAACAAATATTATATTATTAATTGATATTCGATTCCAAAAAATTAGTGGATCGGCTATAATACTTATATAATGATATTTCAATCATTAATGAACAACTTGGGGTTCTCTTGGAGGTATATATTATGTTTATTTTCAATATAATATAAAAATACAAAGAGACATGGTACATGTCAAACTATTAAACTAATAGTTAAATCTAAAAGATAAAGTTAATATTCTGACAAAAACATATATAAAACCGATTGGATGACTGTATTTTGACCCATACCTACCATAGACTTTAAATAATCTATTTTGGAGGCATTATAAATCGAAAATTAGTTTATTATAAAATAATATTTCTAGTTTTTCCACTGGTGCCCCTCTCCCCTCAAATAAAAGGGAACCCCCCTTCTCTATAATCCACACCATCAAAGCCATTTGTCTAGGCCAACCCCTACCCAAAAATACTCGCCAATGTCCTCCCTTTATCCCATATGCCTTCATTTAGTCTGAAAGCCATCCTACGGAGCGCTTTTGATCAAATGAAAAGGAAGATCCCTAAGAATAGGTAAATATTTCATCACCTCTTTCATGTTCCTTTCTTCTTCCACTTCCTCTTTCATTGCTGTTACCATTATAAAATAATAAATATAATATATTCTATATACTGTGATGTTATTATAAATATTTTACCACCATATTCATTATTCTATCAATCCTTTGAATGACATGTCAACATACGTGTTTACGTACGACTTACCATCTCCACATCGTGGTGTAATTTTTATTCAAACCATTATTATTTGGATGGGTATAATATTGATGTGTAATTTATGTAAATAATAATTATAACATTATTATAATTCATTATATATGATATACCATCCTGTTATATATTATTTAATATTCAAAAGAATGATATTGTCGCTCGTGCGTACGTACAGATTATCGTCTCCATGAACGTAATGAGATACTTTCTACATCGTATCCATTCAAGACTAATTTTCATTAGATAATTAAAAATAATAATTAAAGACTTGATATCATTCTAGATATAAATAATATTCATCCCATCCCTAACATATATGACTCCCATAACAATGAATATAAAGGAAAACCAATATATTAACACCCGAAATGATGATAATACTAAGATATTATTAACAATGCAATGTTAAAACATCATATATGATATCATATTAATGTATATGACTCTTGTATAATTTAATAACAATTAGTTCACCATTATAGGAGGTTAACCTACCCTTTTCCATGAAAAAGTACAAGGTAAGGATTAATTTCACAATCTTTTCATTATCCGAGGTTGTTTATACGTAATTATCTAATAGGACCTCTTTATCATCCACATCCATGATTATTAAAAATTCATATAAAAACATTTTTAATATTTTCTAGATAATGTGTTAAGTTAATTTATACCCTTACTTGACCTTATAGGTTTTGAATGTAATCTTTTTGTCGATTTCCAAACAAGGTACTTTTTTACCTTTTCGACAAATTTTAGGTATGACTGTTTTTTTAACTTATACGTTTGCTGTGGATATTTTACACCATTATATAAACCTCAAAGCATCTCTTACAAGATTAAATGAATATGTTCAAATATAAATGTTTTCTGTTAAATGTTTTCAAAATAGTAAGAGATATTTCTCTAAAAAGGATTTGATTTCATCTATGTCAACATCCTGTGATGGATTTTTAGTCTAATTGAAGTTTATTTTTTATGATACAAAACTTCTATTTGTATGGAATGTTTTGAGATATGTTTGACTGTGTATGTGTTATTTCATACAATTCATGGTTTCTAGATAAAGTATTGAAATTTTTTATGCCAGTTTTAATTTGAATGCTTATGTTATGTTAAATCCCTTTCATATGTTGAATGCATTGGACTCAGTATGTGATAGGTGGAGCCCGCTAGAGCTTCTCAATGCATCGGTTGTTCTCATGAGGAAAACTAGTGTCTTGACACAAGGACTTGACAAAATCTTATTTGTAGTATTATCACAAGGCCATGACTATGTTGTTATGAATGTCTGGCGTTATGCATTCCATCATTATGATTGTGGATATTGTTATTACATGTTGTTATTAGACTAGTATAATATCCATGTGAGTAAGTAAATGAAATTATTTTGATTTATATTTTCCATAGTATGATGATGTTTTTGTTGAAAAGGCTTTTGATTTAGTTTTATACATTTCCTTAAATGTTTATACTTTTTATGAAAGCTTCATCTATATTTTTATCCTTATTGAGCATTTGAGCTCACACGATTCTCGGTTTTATTTTCACAGGATGAGAAGAAGTTTATTATGACTGACCTATAGGGATAGTCTATGGGATCTTTGTGTTGTCAATGGAAACAACGTTGTTATAGTTTTATATTTTATGATGTAATGTAATCCTTGTGAATATATCCATTAGTACATAGGCTACTAAACAAATCTGCGTTTTGATACTTGATCTTTTGTGATCATGCTAATGATACGTAAGAATGAGCTGACTCTGGGTAACTAGGGTTGTGGTGTTACAAAACCCCAGTAGTTTCTACTTATTATCGCCTACCGACTGAGTTAATGTGTTTCTGGTAGTTGACCGGTAACTGTATATGGTTTACCTAGTATTTTAGGAACCTCTTAATCCATAAGCATCAGAGTTTATAAAAACTGTCTATATATTTATGTCTGGTAAATGGGAGGATTTCCTTATCTAATAGAAATATCATTGTGGGGAGGTTGACCATAGTGGATTCCAAGTGTATAGTCTCTACAATACATATCTGTAATACCATTATAAGAATTATAATTGGTATGATCAACTTATACATTAGTTTAAGAGTTGACAAAACCATAATTGGTTGTAAATATGATTCGAATATCCTCAATGACACTAGCATGGACATGGACAGGGATATGCACCTCATTCTGTGTCATGACCAGAATACACCAAACTAGATATTTGGATTGTACAGGGATATGGGCCTGCTTTATTAAGTATTTTGGAATATATTGATAAATGTTTTGGTGAAGAGGGTATATAACCCCACAATTCTAATGTTAATAAAGTATGTCGAAGAGCTTCTTAATATCGACAGGATTATGACACTATGTGTTGGTGGTTACTAATATATGCCAGTCAACCATGGATGAATCAAGGATATTATCCTGGGAAAAATATTAATTCCATATCATAATATATTGATGGACCCATAAAATAGGATAAGGGAATGGATCATCCTCCTCTATTTTCTATGATGTTTGCTTCTGTATTCATTCAATATATGAAGTATGAATATTATTCTAGCTTTCATTAGATGCAGGTATATAAAATGTTGCTTCATTGAATAAAATAGAAGCCTAACCCAAGGAATGTGTCACTCTAAACTGATGGGCCCAAGATAGAGAATTGATACAAACATGATCATGTGCCAATGGATAATCTCATTAGTCTTTCATGATTGGGATATGATCATGTCCTTAAATATGTTCTTATCACACTTAGTGAGCCCTAGTTGGAATGGGAGTATGAGCCAGGTCTAGTTACATGGAATTATCTCACATATATTTTTTTATATGAATGTGTTCTAATCCTGAGGCATGTGTCACTCTCACTTTTTGATCCCTATTCAGAACTTGAGTTTGAGCTCAGTCTGACGCATTGTTTTTTAAGGAAATATGCCCATAATACACCTTGCCAAGAGCATGAATTTATGCTAGTTCCAGAAAAGCTGCTTGCCCAAACTAATCAGAGTGTTTTACATCATTGTCTATTGGAATATGAATATATGACATTCCATATATCTGAATGAGTATTGGAATATTATATAAATGTCATTTAGTTGTTTTGAGAATATAGTGTCATTTTAACAAAAAATGTGGAATAATGTATTCAAACATTTTTTTTGTCCAATATGTAAAGGTATATATATTTGATTAATGTGGTGATATGATCCCACATATACCTTCATTGTGATATAATAATTTCTTATTGGATTCATGTGTAGGGGAGGGAATAAGTGCATCCCCTATACTTGGTGTAGGAATATTCTTGATGACTTGATCCAAGTGATAACTAATATGTTCTTACTCACTATATAAAACTACAATGATAGTTAGATAAATCAGTGGGGGTATAAATATGAGCACACTTATAGTGTTCCAGATATTATCTGACCTGATGTAACTTCCTTGGCTCTTATTCATGATCATCAAAGGTGACAATGTGTTGGTTGTTTCCCCCAGTAGTTGACTAAGGGACACCAACAAGATGGCCTGGGTTAGGATGGTCCAAAGGATTCCTCAACTACACCTGCTAAGATAAAATTGAGACATTGTTAACTTATTGATCCTACATCATCATATAATGATTGTTTTTATTATTGTTCTCTAGGTATAAGCTTCCATTGTGGTCAGCAGGGGAAATGTTCGCCACTTGTTTCAATACAGCTTTCATTAGATGACATAAACTCATTGATATTTCCATCTAGATATCCTTTCATGCTTTATAATGGTATAGGATCATATCATCTATAATTTATTCATGAACTAATAATTTTCGCTCCAATGGTGAATGTTTTGGGGGGATGAGGTCATTTAGCAACCCATATGGGTTATAACTTTAGCTGATTTTACTAAAAATTCACTAGATGAAGACAATATCTATGAACATGGTGTTTTTTGTGATAAAGGTATCTCTAGTTGTGAATACAATAAGTAGCTACTTCATATTTTAGTTTACAATTTCTAGCATGCTACGTTCTCATTTATATATGAAAAGGTAACACATTTTCCCATTATTATTCTCGATTTTTTCATTTTTCATGCATTGAATGTTCAAAAATAAAATGGACTATTTCATGAGATCTCTGATTATATTGGATTTTACATTGGGTGTGTGATTATTTTTTTAGGGTGGCTTAAAATTAAATGGAATGAATAATCATAAACTGGTCATTTTTCTTAATTAATAAATTCATGTTTGGGGAAAAATTGTTTCAAAATGAAAATACAATAACATGGATGTTTGATGTTATGATTTAGATTTGATAGGGGGCGGGATATTTTCAATACGACTTCATAACACTTTCATCATTATTTTTAATTAAAACTCTTATGGATCTCATATCAATAAATTTTTACTAACCCTCTGTCAAAAGTAAGGTGTTTAATTGGGGTTTTAGACATAATTGATGTTAGGATATCACATTGGTAGAGAGGATGAGAGGATATGCTCATCACAACCTTCGGAGGGGAATTTGGTCTTATAATAGTAATATATTAATGATTGATGATATTCCTGAATCACATATTAATCTTTATATGGGACAAGAAGACATAGTGGATAGATTAGGTGTCGAATCATTCCATGGGTAAAGTGTGTGATATTAATTATTTTATTTGTATATATATAAGGTTATTCATTGATATCCCTTAATGGGTTATATATTATATTTTTAATCCATATCACCGGGAACTCTGGGATTTTATTTTCAATTAGCTATGTAGTTAATAATTCATGGTTAGGATTGAACCTTTATAAGGTGTCCTATGTATCTTTCTTATAACAAGAATAAAAAAATAGGTAATTTGTAGAAATTTTGAAGTTTAACTTCATGTAGTTAGTACATATACTAGTGGTATTGCAAGAACTAGGAATTTAAATTGACCCTTAAGAAGGTTCCATACATATCGCATCTCTAATAGGAATCAGAATCATCATAGTTTGATCATTCCATTAAGAAATTCCCCACAGTGGATGTGCTTATATGGGAGAATTCATATAATTCCCTAATTAGGGATTACATGTTGAGGATTCCCTATATAGTATTGATTAATTATTCTAGTGATATGGATATTACATGTACGTAATATCATATGATCCATCCTAGGTGTGAGAAACAAGAGATAAAAAGAAATTGGTGTTATTATATTTTGAAAAATTAATTATTCACTATTCAATACCTTATAAGAAGTTTGATAGGGTACATGAGACCTAGAAAGGATTATTATATATCCTATTTATGGAAGAAATTAGTGTAATCATAGTTCAATTGTCTTCTCAGTATAATGATTGATGTTTCATGTAAATGAACACATATGGAAGTTGGGGTCTCATGAATTGAGTGTTAGAGACATGGAAGATCTAACACAGGAATGTGTATCGATATAAGAAAGGCCCATATGAAGGAATCCTATGTATCCTATTTTGATTGGAATTAAAATTCATGAATTTCATTCGGATTCTCAGTCTAATGGTGAATGTGGATGTATGAGAGGCCCATGGGTGAGATCAATTCCCAATTGTTGGAATTTTTGTAATATGGGGGCATACACTAAAGTGGATGCTTTTTGGATCTCACGCATTCCGAGTGTTTCCTATATATCTAATCAGGAAATGAATCAGAACTATCATATTTCAGTTTGGTTTATGCCAAAATATGTCCACATGATAAGGTTATCATGTCCGGGGATGTATCCTCATTATGTCTTAATTTCCTGCTTAATGTACATTGATAATCTCTATGACATTTCTGGGATGTCTATATGAAATTTGTATGGATTTAGGGAAATATAATTTAAACCTTCATGACATGTTCAAATAATGTTTCATGATCCAATTTAATTCTCCAATGGAAATCATACTAACTAAATGTAATTTTTTGGGGACATCATAGGATTAAGGATTTCAAGTCTAGAGGACATATGATGATCAGGGCTTGCATGTCTGTAGGGTGTATCATAACTTGTAAGACTTGGATAGTTGGTATCATAGGACCTAGATGAAATTTCTAGATGAAATAAAATTATCTAGATGATTTTTCGAGAAGGAGTATCATGATTTGGATGGTAATCATATAGTATTTCACATGACTTGGGTTGCATTACTGGTGGGTGTCATCCGAACTTCTTGACCTAAATAAGGGATATCACATGATTCAAATGGCATGTCGAGAGTATGTCACATGACTTGGGAGTCATTCGCTGTTGTTGTTTCATAACCAGATTAGGTCATGAGTAGTGCATAAAGATCCTAATATCTATTTTCTCATAATAGTAACTCCATTTTTATTCTTTTATGAATCATTTATTGTATATGTGCCTCTGGTTATTTCTAGTTTCAACTTATTTTATTTTTTGATTGACCCATTAACACGCGAGACATCCTTCACATAATCCAACTAACATACCCGATGTCCTTCGCGTGACCTATAGAGAGGTCTCCTAAAGCACATATTCCTATCATGTGATCCATTTGGCCTATCTGAGGATCCTTTATAGCATGAGACCTTTGTGATCTTTGATAAGTGTGACTTTGGCATACATTTATTAGTGTTTTATTATATTTATTTATATAATTAATTTATTAATCATCTCATGTTGTGATTGATTAATCTTGTTTTATGTTTTTTTAAAGAGACAATGATTATTTTGAAATGAAATGAATGGTGGAAAATTGAGCTTAAATAAACTTCACTCTATGACTGAAGTGAAATATCATGATACCAGATTTTTGAGATAGAAGGAATATGTAAATTCTAGAGAATAACTTTTACACGTCCTATATTGATAGTAAAAAATGTTTAGTATCGGCTTATGACATGCTATTGACTGTGTACAACAAGTCACGACACATTAACACACTACAACTGCTAGTACATGTCTGGTAAAACTAGTACATGATGTGACCTGAGTCAAATCATGATAAGATTTTCCCACATATTCAATGTGATGGTGGAAAAATCAGATCTAATGTACATGGAATGTATTCTAGGATGACATCATGAGGAGAGTGATGCATGAGAAAATAATGATGCGAGGATGCTTTTTTGAATGGAAAAAGACTATAAAAGGTACCCTGATCTACCCATTTGAAGTATTCTAGACTGAGCAACACCAAGGGAAGCCTATGGAGGACACACTAACATGCTTCACAACTTTCTATTAGCTTTTAATTTATTTATTATACTATACCCACTTGTGGTTAGCATGTGCAGGTGAATTCTTAATGCTGGTTCATGCATGATAAAGTGGAATTGAATGTAGAGGTATTTTACATATGATAGGAATTCATGTTGGGATTTCAATTTTTTTAACACAATCCTTTTCATGATTTCTTCTCTAATTTCCATTGTGATTTGGGTTTGGATTGGGTTTAATTTATTTCTTTTCACATGCACATTTACTAGATTGAATACATTTTTTTATTATGCTATCTAGGAACATGAATTCATCAAGGACCATTATATTTGTACATACCCTATCATTAAAATATGTTTCAGGTTACAAATTCCTGACAATCCAAATTACTTGACCACAAGAAAATGTTAGTTTAGGATGGAGTGAATTCTTCATGACCACTGAACTCACTACGACTAAATTCTGACAACAACATGATTCTAAATTAATTATTTTATATATTTTCATCCCATGAACCGGGAATTATTATATTCTATATTTTCTAGTTTCTTTCCCTTTCAAACATCCAGTGTCCCACCGTGAGTGAAGTGAAGAAGTTCCAAGGGTATTTAGGCTCAACATCCACTTATATTTGTTCCCTTTCAAAATAATAATTATTGGCAATCAAAAAATAAAAAACAAGTTTAATCACACACAACTTGGAAATGATAATCAATTATATACAAAATTAAATATAATAAAACAATGAAAAATGTTTGCATCAATTGCACCTATAAATCGTTTGACTGGACACTCTGAGAAGTTTGTGGATGTACTCCTCTATAGCAGCATCCCATTAATTGTCTTCTATAATGAGGGGATGGATTTATTAGCCTCACATCCCAGGTTATATGCATCATTATTTGTATCTAATATTAAAAATATGAGTTGGATTTGGAGGATGGATTCTTGTATCACAAGCTTCAAATGATCACACCTTTTGTCATCAATGGGTCCAAATGATGATCAGATATATTTTGTATTTTATAATATCAACATGTTTAATTTACACCACCTAATTAAGGTGACATCCCATCATTCCTCATGATGATAGGTTAAAGATGTATCCTGAGTTTTCACATGGTCTTGTGGATCAAATGATCACGTCACATAAAGATCAACCTAACTCTTATTCGTAGGATGCTTTCTCCTTTATATACTTTTCTTTTATTGGAAGTTTTTTTGTTGATTGCCTGTCTTCCAACTATTAGAAAGTCTAATGATTTGGAGGAACTCATCAAGAAGCCTCAATATGATCAATAATTCTTTTTATGATTCCATTTCATGAACATGGTTGATTTTCAAAGGGGCTTCGAAAGACCATAAGCAGATCATGTGTGCTGCCTGGTCCGTTCACATGAACATTAGATATCCATGTGATGGAGTGTCCTTCTGAATTTTATGTCATCCATATGTTCGATTTGTGTTATCATCCTTTTTTTCAGAGAAAATAATAACCATGCTTTGGGTATTTATTCCCTTTTATATTTTTCGATTCCCTTTTGGAGAGAATCAAAAACCACATGTGCTAAATATTGAAGTAAATTCATCATTGGGGATGATGTCCATGAATGATATTGAAACAAATAGACCTAAAAATTTAACAAATAGGATAACTGAATCTACCTTATATGGTTACCATAATAAAAATATAACTAAAAAAACCAGAGATGTTTAAAAATTGTGGTACACCAAAGAGAATAAGCTAGTTATTTTGTGGAAAAAGAGGTCAGATCAAGGACTATTATACATAGAAATAGATATCAATGTTTATGTATAAAATATTAAGAAACAAAGGAAAATAGTACTCATGAATATTGACTAGAGGGATGATATGGTTAAAATTCATTTATTGAATCCATCTGGATGTTCCAAGTAAGTATATCACATTTATGAAGAATATATGATCATTTAAACATCCTATTTGTAATGGGTAGATTATTTTGTAGAATAAATGATAAATTAAATGTAAAAAGTTAAAAAATGATTCTATATATCATAACCAAATTCCATGTAAAGTTTCCAAAATATTTTGGCCAACAAATTTACGACATATTGTATTGATAGCATAAGGAGTCTAGAAACATATTAGAATATTGTTTCCATATTATCATCTTGAGAATAGAGTCTACAAAGAAACATAGAAAGAAAAATGGTTTTGAATATTCCATGATGGATGATAATGAAAATAAAAACATTCATCAAAAATATATTTTTAAGGAATGAAAATATAATATATTGACCAAGACTGCTATGAAACACAAAAATGTTTTCATGAATAGTTCACATTTATCATCACCATCCCAACCCTTTGTCTTGGGCTTGGTAGAGATACAATTGAATTAAACTGACATCCCCTAGAAAAGAAAGGCTATATATAAATACCATGTGTTCAATAAGTCATTATGTGATTACTTTCTACACAAAACACAAACCTCTTCACCCATCCGTGGGGGAAAAATTAAAAAAAATCTAAACCACTATTTGATCTATGAATGTAAATTAATAAAAATAAATATAGAAAATAAATAATAATAATTTTATAAAATCACCCTTTGAGATACATAATCAAACTAAAGACTCATAGGAAAATGTGAAATATGAAAACTAATGTGGTATCTCCCCAAACACCCCACCTGAACATCTATAAGCTCCACCATCCATTAACAAGTTTGAAACATCATGATTCACCACTAGTAAAATTTTACACCTTCCCATTAAATCATTATTTGTAAAACATTACTTGATATGAACCAAGGTACATATCTAGGGGGTGAGCATACAACCTAGTAGAAAATACCTTGGTGTCGTATCATGCATGACAATAAGAAAATAATATTATAACTCAAATGTTTTTATAAAATTAGAAAAATTACTATTAAACTAATTTTAATAGAATTAAATTGAAATTTAAAATATTAAAATTCTTACCTTATAGAATTGGTAATCGAAAAAAACAACCACAATTTCAGGCATACGTCCATTGAAGATCCACATCTCATTATATGAAACCCCATACCTCCATATTCAAGTCATCACTTGGTTATGAAAATATATTCCCTGGTATCATAGGATCCAAATATGAACCAATATAGATTCACATAATTCAATATGAACTCACACCTCTAATGTTTAATCCATGGGATAACAACCAATACCTCATCACAAAATAATTTTTTTTAATCACTTAACCTAATAAATTGTGATCCTTACTCAAAAACCAAAAATTTAAATCCATATAAAAAAATTGTATCTAATAAGAATATAGAAATGTTTTTTCACTGAAAAATGAAGGTAGTATATTCTAGAAATCCAAGACATAATGTACTAATTAAAAGAGGATATAGAGTGAAGCCACACACGTCAATATGGATTTCATTCCTGAATAATCACATTCTGTTAATCGTATATCTAGGTTCCTCCATCCTTTCCATCAATAAATAAAAAATCCATATCAGCAAATAATAATCTAAACCATATATATATGGTAATGGATTACCATGTCTATAATCAAATTATAATGAAAATGATAATATATGGTAAAATAATGGTAAATGGTGTTATTACACTTGATCCTCTAGATTCAATTCTGAGAGATTTATCAAAAATAGAATAAATAATGATTAGTATCACTAAAACCACCTAGAATATGGTTGGAATTCAAGATCCTAAGACTAGGGAATAAAAATTACTGTTTTAGATAATTTTCTCTGTTAAAAATAAAATTTTTGAAATAAAAAATAATGTCTCACTTTTCTGTGACACAATTTGGAAGTCTGTGTGCCAAGCATATGATTCTCCTTTGTTTTGACGATTAAAAATTATCATGGATAGTTCAATATTTGGAAAAACATTTACCTACCTAGAGTACCCATGTCCACCTAACATGATTTCATGGGGAATCAACACATTTCCTCTTAACCATGTAAATACTTGTTCACTTACCCAGAACCTTCCATTACATCATAAAATCACCATCAATCTTATTTTGACATATCCTAGTCATCTTATAATAAAATATGTAATTAAATAGTTAATTAACATAAAATGAAGGAGTCAAATGATTCCCAATAATGGTATTTCTATCCTTGTAAATATATAGATTTTATGTTCTTTGGAATAGTTCGTCTCATTTATCTAGTATAAATTTCTCTTATAATCAATTATCCTCTTGAATTTCGTTGTGTTCCTAGAATTCCCATACCAAAGTAATACATTTTCCAAAGAATAAATATTCATTTATATCTAATATAATGACTATTTAATGGATAAATGTACCATATGTCTGAATTTTAACATGATCCCATTGAATTTCATGGAGAAGTTCAAGAAAATAGTCCATTAATTAAGATACACGAAAGACTTTATGAACCGAGATGAATCTTGGTTTTCAATCCAACTGATTAGTTGTATGTTTAATAAGATCATGTATATCGAATTTTATAATGTACTAATTTTAAATATTCCCTTTCATTTCAAAATGTGCATTCCAAATACTTGACATACTTTGAAGAATACATGGTAACCCATAGGAAAATATAATTGGAGACACTGATGATTACCATAATGTTTATAATGGATCAGGGGAGTAGGCATATATTTCCTAATCATCTGAATTTCATCAATGATCTCATGAATATGTCTAGTTATATTTATTTACATTTACAAAGCCTCCAACAAAAAATTATAGATCAATATGCACATCCATTCAATTATTTAAATGGTTATATTTGTATGATGGCATGAAAACTGTTCTTATATGAAATATCGACTAAAGGGAAATGATCTACATATGATCCACTAATATACACAACATAATATCTAATAGTATTTCCATATTTTTTAATCATTAATTTTGATTCCCCATATATATGGGGACGATACAACATGATCATAGTAAACTAGGATCCATGGTATAGCTGCAAAGAGCACCACAACATAGAAGTAAATATAGAATTTCTATAAAAGAAATTAGAAATTGCAATTCTATATAATTTCACAACATCTCAAATATATATATATTCAAATTCATCCACTAATTTATATTCCCAGATCGAGATGATGTGTGATATCTTAGGTATTCGATCCAAAATCACCCATATGACATTATATTTTTGAATCATTCTCGATATACCTATGAGAAATTTCATGGAAATATGATCCCATTTCTATATGGTTATCAATTATAATAATAATAGTCTCAATTGTTGTTGATGTTTATCCCTGACCTAATAAAAGTGATGCATTTCATTAAATATTCACCTACTTTTTATTTCATACATAGACAACAAAAATGGTTCATCAATGCCTTTCAGATATTTTGGATACCAAGATAAATATCCCCCTTAGAAGGGGGATATGTATAAAGTGTTTATTCCTAAAAATATATGAGAATAACTATCTGTTCTATGAAATACATCCTGGTATTACATTATTATTTTCATCCTTCAATGGTACCCAACCATGTAGTTTTTTCATATAGTATGGAAATCAAAATCTGATCACTGGGAATCCTTGACCTACCCAATCAAATCTAAAATAAGGGTCACATGGAATAAGAAAATAGAATTATTCCACTCATGGAAGTCTAATTTAATATTAGAAATCACAATCATCAATTATATGTATCCCAAGATTATCAATCTAGTTTTCTATTTGACATATGAATTAGAGTATCAACTACCAAATTATGATTTTATGTTTGGAAAACCAGGTCGAAGTCAAACTTTTGGAGTTACTCTCTGTGTGTTTATTTTAAAATTTTCATGATAGTTTTTGAAAATATTTGTTTCATGATTTTATAATTCATGAACATTGTGAACTCTTTAAAAAAGAGATAACGACAACATGTTTTCAAAGAATGTACCACCGTAACTACTTCTATATTGGGCACCAGGTAATTATTTTCATGTACCCAAAATAATTGTGTTAAATAATATTTTAATTTATATCACATTATAAGGAAACAACAAAAAATAGAACTAGATGCATGATAATATACCACAACCCCCTGGTTCTCGAAATATAAGGATATGATCTAATGTAAACCTAGCCATAAGTAACAGAAAATAGTTTTGAAAATACTAACTATAATTGAATGGAGTTATCTTACTAATTGGTGTCATCATAGATGATGTGAGATGAAAAAATTACCAAAAGTAGTAATAATAATTAGTTAATCCCAAAAGGTGGTATATCCAAAAACAATAGTTAAAGGATTCTAAGGGAAGAAGACATCTATATTTTAAATGTGTACAAATAAAACATACTTATATTTTAAATTATTACACCCCAATACTATAAAATATTTTCATTTTGAAAAAAATATTATTTTATTCCTATTTACCATTATACACAATACCATTTTAATCTTATGAAACACACAAAAATATGTTGTCTTGTGTAACACGCAAAGTTGAGTTTTACTGAACAACAATATATTATTAAAATATTATAATATTATCTAGTTGTTATGTTTTTGGTTATGAATAGTTTTAACTGGATTATGATAAAATATGATTGAATTCATTTGATTTAAATTAATTATAAATGATTACATGATCTGTCATAACATAAAAAAATGTTAGCTAAAAATCTCTTTTTATACTAACTAAGTCATTTTACCCTAAAAAATTATTTTAATTAAAATTATTGATTGATATTACTTAAATATATATGTTTCATATTAAATCAATTATTTTTTATATTAATTTAATATATTTTATAGGCATAATAAGAGAAAAAATAAAATTTTACGCATAAAAGCTAATATTTTTCTGAAGGTAGTTTAACCTCATTTGGAATATAAACCTATATTGAATCCTATTTATAAACATTTATATATTGAAATTGAAAAAAAATAATCTCTTTCAATTTAGTATGAGTATAAAAACATAGTTTAATTTAATGTTTTGTATTTTTCTAATAAGATTTTTATTTTTATGAATTTTATAAAAATACTAAATTTTAATTGGAAAACATTTTTCATGAATATTATTTATAGTGATAAATTAAATTATTTGTTTGTTTAAAATTATAAATATAATATATTTAATCATTAAATCCAATTTATGATACTTACATAAAATATATATTGAATTTATATATAAAAATGTTTAAATCATTTCCTGGTTTTATCATTAATAAGTCATTTTCTCACCCTATAAATGAGATAAATTTTAAATTAATTACTAAAACATATATGCATGGAATTTTAAATAATTGATTCCATATTTATAATTACTTAGTCCAATTTTTTAAATAGGATTATTTTATTTGTAGGCATTTGAATAGTAAATATAATAAAATTTTAATTATCATAATTAAGGCTAAATATGGAAATAAAGGTTAAGAATAATATTATAAAATTACCCTAATAGTGATCCTAATTTTATTATATTAGATATTTTAGATAAAAATAATCATTTGGAAAAAGTTTTGATCTCTTTGAGATTTATGGATGACTTTAAGACATTCACTGTTTTTTTATTCAAAGGAAAGGCAATTTTATCACACTATTTTTTTAACATTAGAAATATTTTTAACATGGGGTAATATATATGATATTATCGCCTATAAATATTAATTGTAAGTATATAATTTCAATTTTAATAATAATAACCAATTTTTAATTTTAGTAAAGTAACACTTAATTTAATATCTTTCACAATAATGATGTAGTAATTGTCTAATGAATGGAAATATCAAATAAATTATATTTAAAATATTTTAATAAATATAATTTGAAATAATTTGTGTCATATAAAAATTTCCTACATATATTTTTACATATTAGGGATAGGGTAAAAGATTTTTTTTCAAATATACCTTGTAGGTATGATTATTTAAAAAATTCATGAAATGATTAGTTTTGAAATTGATATTAATGATTTTTTTAATGTAAATAATTTTATTAAATGATATAATATGCATAAAATTATAAACACAGTCCAAAGAATTTATATAATGTTTAAAATTTTATCAATGAATATTTTATGGTTTGTTTGGAATTTTATTGTAATTATAATAACCCTTAAAAAGTAAAAATCCATGTTGTCAATGTTAGAGATACGAGGTTTCTCTAAGGGTTAATGCAAAAAGATAATGGTAATAATGTGACATAAACATGTACAAAAATTATTTCTTCTAATACTAATTGTATCTTAGAAATAAATCACATTGTATCCATTTAGATATGAAATGTAATTTATATTTATTTAAAATGTTGAGAGTTTCCTTAAGTGTCGCTTACCCTAATTATAAATAGACACCTCATCCCTCACATCCTGACACCACATTGAGCATTAAAAATATACCAATACCTATACATTAATCGTACAATATTGCATCTATTTATCCTATGGTACATAATTTTTTCATAAATGCAACCAAATAAGTTTTCTTATTCAAATCAAAAGGAGATACCAAAAGAAGAGTTAACATTCATCAATGAATGTTTTTTTGTTTTATTTCATCATTAAACACATTAAGATATATTTACTTAATTTTTATATAATAAAATAATTATCCTGAATATACTGATATTTTTTTATGTTAAGAGATTTACATACACCTACTCACACTTCCAAAAAATTTGAAATGAACTTACCATTCATGTACAGAGAACAACCACCTCGTGAAATGATATCGTTCGTTTATTCCTTTACCTCCTATCATGATTGTAAATTATGATGGACACAAAATTTATATAAGATATGTAGATATATCTATTTATTATTATGGATCTATTTTATTAGACATAGATTTATAATTTCCATTTTATGTTAATACACCAACATCGTTTGTGGAAGGAAGGACTACTGCCTCCTTATATCATCATGATTTGTTTAGGCATTACATAGAACGAATAATGTATGGTTTTAATAATAATATGTGAGAGAAATGATATAAATATGATAAAAGAATTATAATATACTTATATATCATTTAATTTTCATACATTCAATATAATAATGAAATGAAACCAGCGTTCGTGCTTACCTATGGGCCAATATATCCATAAATGGGGAATTTTATTTCTTATCCCCAAATATAATAGAATATTATAAATAAATATATCATTAATATATATTTAAATTATATAAAATATATTATTATTGAGATTATAAAATCATTATCTATGTAATAGTAATAACAAAAAATGTGTCAAAACATACTATAAAATTGGGTAATTAACAGTAAAAATTTTGGAAATAATGAATGATTTATAAAAAATTGGTAAATAGTTATTACAATAAGATAATATAAGATATTATAAATTTAATAGGGTTCTTTCATGATTTAATAACATTATTTAAACCATTATACTTTATTTTAAAGTATGTTCCACTAAAGTAAAGAACATGTAAAGAGATCTTTTTCTCATTTTTATTTATGTAGGACCCATACCCAATGCAATAATTATTTCCATTCTATTGTTTTTATATCACCAGTGAAAGTGTTTTATGAGTAATATTCTGTAAATAATGGTATTTTAATAACCATATTTTTTTATATCATGGGAATATGATTCTACATATATTAAAGTGATATGTATTTAATTAACTATCTCATCATTATTCATGATTGTTTGTGTTCAAGTATCTAATGGGGAATATGTTTCTTCCATGTTGGTATTTTCTAAAATTATTTCATTTTATTGATAATATCCATTGATTTTTTAAATTCATTTTTACCCCTTTCTACTTGTAATAATTACTATAAATGTAATATTCTTTACATTTTTCAAAACATTGTACTTTTCATACAACTGTAAAATGAATGTTTTTTAACTTATACAAAATTAAATGAATTTTACAAGGTAATATTTCAAAAAATTTATTATTATTAATATATAATTTTAAAAGGTTATTTTCAAAGAAAATATTTTAATTTCTAAATTCACGTCCTTTTAAATAAATCATTTCGATGTGATAATGAATTTCATCACAATTTAAATTTGATTGTGACTTATTTGTTATTATGCACATAATTTATTTTATTTTGTGTATCTAATACATATTCAAATGTTACATCATGAATCTTTTTATCGAAATAATATTTTCTGTTTCTTTTAATGTGATTCATTCATGGGGATTTTAATTTAAATATTTCAAAGTGATATGGGTCACTTTGGAATGTTTAATGACTATTTTCCTCGTGAATGTTTTCAATGATATTTTGATGATATTTAATTTCATAAACAAAAAAATATTGCTGAATATTATCCTCACCATAGGAATGTTTTATAAATATAAATTATTTATTAAATATGGAACTTTTATGGTTTGGAATTTTTTATTAATTAAATAAATTATTTGATATATGATAAATTCTTTAGATAGGAATGACATGGGTAGGGGATCAATTAATGCAAGCCCTATAGGTTGGGGAAAATATAATGTAATCCATAAGATTCATCAGTAATCTCATGATATGTGTTTATTTAGACAAAAAACATGTAATGTTTTTTTTTCAAGAATAATATATAGGTTTAATCCTATATAATTAAACCATCTTTTAAAAGGTCTTGATGGTAGGGGTTCTTGTCCCATGTATATAATGTCTAGTAATTTAGAATTTCCTTTATTTTGAGTTTAGTTATTATTATTATGATACATGGTTTTTTTATTTGACTTATCTATGGATGCATTTCCCTCTAAGTTTATTGATTAAATGGAATGTGTTTCAGTTATTAACTTTTCCTTATTAATTATGTCTAATCTAGTTCTTTAAATGAAATGTGTTATTAGTTATATACCTTTTCATGTTCATTTATTCTCATTAATTAAATATTTCTTCCACATTACACACCATTACTATGAATTTTATCTCACCTTTTTTTAGTTTTCCTTTTCATAGATTAAAAAGATAATCTCATGAATGAGTTTCATAGATGTTGTTTATTAGTTTTTATTATGTATCAGGTGTTTTTTCTATATCCAAATGAATTATCGGTATCTGGTATGTAATCGGGCTTCCTAGAACTACTAAATTGATTGTTCATTTACAATTTGATTCCTTGTTATCATGCCAATGTAATACAATAATGCATCAGGTCTAGGACTTTGGGGTCGAGCATTATAGTTGGTATCAAAGAAAGTTTAGTAAAAACCATGAGAACTAGATTTAAGAAAACATGTATTATAAAACCCAAACCACTGATTTGGAATCTTTAAATAATTTATTTAAGGGATAATTCATTTTCATTATATGTTGATATGTTTAAAGGTAAGGATACCCATTATGGATTATCTGGTCATATAATATAAGTAATTATGGATTTTTATATTATGGGGAATACAAATGAATCATATGATATAGACTTGGTGTTTAAAACATTTCTATAATGTTGAACATATTTTTTTTATATTGAAGATTATTATTACATTTTTGGATAATATTTTAAAAAAGGATAGACATCGGGTTAGGTGACAACCAGTCACATTCAGCAAGGCAACATTATTTAAACTAACAATCAAAGGGCGATTAGGGTGCATCACATACAAATTGACAATGTGAATTCAGGGTTATCATGATGGTTTTAAGATAAACTATTTAATCGATAAAGGTTATTTTTATTCTAGGTACATTTTTTATTCAAATTTATTACCATTGGTTTGGAAAATGATTATGTGATTGAGTTATTAATGTTATTTCAGAAGGCATTCACTAATTTTGGAATATTATAAGATTACTGTAAATAGAAAATTATAAGGAATAATTTTTGGTATGTTTTTTCGTGTAAAATATGATATTATTATGGAATTATGGTGATTTAGGTAATTTATTGAAATTTTTAATACATATTAAAGATTATGTGATTAATGTAATTTAATATGGGGTGAAATATATTAAGAGAGATTGGTGTTGTTTGGAAAACTATAAGATAATATAATTATAATTTTTTGTTTCTATATTAGTCTAGAGTGTTCTTATGTAATGTCAGTTATTTTATGAATAATCTATGTTTAAAATTGTGTATTATTTATTAATTTTTAATATTGATGTTTTTTCATCATATAATGGTTAATATATTTTAGGAATTATATTTTTCTCATCTTAACAGTTTTACACTTTATTAATGTATAAATATTAGAGGAATAAATATTTATACACTTCGGTACTATTTGATCTCAATAATTTGATTTGAATTCATCAGATATAAAAAAATTCATCATAAATACACATTGTTTGGAAAAAAGATGATTGTGCTGTTGAAAATTATTAAATGATGAAAACTGTAATTGTAATGAATGTATGATGCATTATTTTACTAGTCTAGGAAGTTAATGAATTACCTAAATATAAAAAAATTATTTTTGAATAAAAACATCGGTCATATAGTTTTCGTATCTTGAATTCAATGCCTCCTTAATAAATCTCATATTTGTGGTTTGTGATGGTAGAAATTCTAATAACCATGTTCTTTATCACTCTCCATCAGAACATGATAGTTGGATTTATCTTCCATGACCAAGATTTAAATTCAATATAATTTTATCTTCTTAGAAATCCTAATTTTGTAGTGGAATTCACAATTCCCATTCACTTTTATTTATTAGATTTTTTATTAACCCAAATTTCAATGTGTGTTTCCAACAATATAATTTTAATGTAAAAAACATTGATTTTTGAAGTCCAATTCAAAATTTTGAGGATGAAATTTATTTGAATGGTGAATTATACACCAAAATACATTATAATATTTTCATATTTGAATAAATTTAATTTCATTGTATTTATTTATATGAAACACCATTTTAAACTTAGTCTACATACAACAACTAGTTTTCTTGTGTTACATGATAGGCTGAGTTTTACCAAACAAAAATATATTATTTAAATATTTTCATATATTATATCCATTAAGATATAAGTTACAAATATTATTAACTATATTATTATATTAAATTATTGGATTATTCTGTTATAAATTTATTAGAAATGAATATAGGATTGAACTGAATATCTAAGAAATTATTTTGTAAAAAAATTTATGCTCACAAAGTCAATTGATCCTAATAAATTAAATTAATTAATTTTATTGAATGATATTAATGAAATATATATGTTTTATATTAAATAATATTTTTTTTGATATTCATCAAATATATTTTATAAGATTAAGATAAGAAAAACAAATCTTTATTCTTAAAAACCTATATTTTTCTAAAGTTAGTTTTTCAATCATTTACATGTGGGATAATTTTAAATCCTATTTGGACACTTTTATATATTATAGTTCAAAAATATGAATATTTTTTAAATTTTATTATAAAAACTTTATTTTGATGATTTTTTTATATTTTCGGATAAGATTAATGGTATTATAAATTGTAAAAAAATAATAAATTTTATTTGAAAAAATTTTTCATCATTATTTATAACATTCAATTATATATTTGATTTTTTTACATACAATATAAATTATTTTTTTCCATTTAATTATATCTAGTCCATTTTTATCAATTTTAAATAGAATTTAGATATAAAAATGGTTGAATCATTTGCATGTTGAATCATTAATAAAATATTTTCTCACCCCATCAAAGACATTAATTTTAAATAAATTAATAAAATCTATGTGTTTTGAAATTTTAAAAATTGATTTCATATTATTAGTTAGTTGGTACAAATTATAGAAATGGATATTTTATTTTTGGGCATACGGATAGTAAATTTCGTAATATTTTAATTACCACGGTTAAGGTTAAATCTGGTTATTAAGGGTAAAAATAATATTATAAATTTTTACTATCAACTATCATTATTTTATTTGATGAGTTATTTCAGACAAAAATAATCCTTGGTCTAGTTTTGTGAGCTCTTGGAACTACATGGATGAGATTAAGAAATTTAAATTATTTTATTCTAAGGAATGTAAATTTTTTCACACTTTTGTTTATAACAAGAGATATATTATTAATATGGGATTATATAGGTGATATGTTGAACTATAAATATTAATTATAAATAAATATTTTTTTACATCAAAATGATAATTTTTCTTTAATTTTTAGGTGAGTAATATTTTTGTTAATGGCTTAGACAATAATGATGTTGAAATTGTTTAATTAATACTAATATCAAATAAATGATATTAAAAATTTTAAAATAAAAATATTCTGAGAAAATTAGTGTCGTATATGAATTTAATAGAGGAAATTTGTGTATTAGGAATATTTTAAAATATTTTTTTTAAGATACATTTTATTTATGAAATGTTTAGAATGTCAATAAATGAATAATATCAGAATATACATTAATGATATTTTAAAATAAATAATACATTATTATATGATATAATGTTTATAAATATATAAACATCATCCAACTAATTGGGATAAAGTCTAAAATTTCATCCATGACTCTATTATGTGTTTTTGTCATTTTATAGTATCTATATTAAACCTGAATGGTTAAAAATCTATGTTATCAATGTAAGAGTTAAAGGATTTAACTATAGGATAAAGCCAAATGATATGTTTTATAATGTGACCTAAACAGGTCTAAATAATAAAGTATTATTTTATTTATACCTCTCCAAATAATATATATTAATTAAATAACTTTGGATCCATTGGGAGATGAAAATTAATTTAAATTTTTAGAGTTTCTGGAAATACCCCTCACCCAATTATAAATGGTAACCTCATCACTTGTATCCTCACACAACATTTTGATTTTTATATAGAACAAACCCTACCCATTTCTCCCCCAAAAATACCTAAATTCATCCTAGATTCCATAAATTATTCAAAATCCTCTCTAGGATGTATTTTTTATTAAATCTAAAAGAGAAACCCCAAGAAGTGCTAATATTCACCAACAAATGTTTTTGTTTAACTTCTACAAAAAAACCATCAATTATTTTTATTTCATTTTTATATATAAAAAAAATTATCATCAATATTATGTGCTTTTTTATATTTTGGGTTTTATTTACACATATACACACTTCCATCAAAAGGGAAATAAACATACTGTTCGTGTATGGTGAACTACAGCTTCGTAAAACGATGTTGTTCGTTCTTCTGTTACCACCTCCCATGATTGGAAATTATTATTGACATACTATTTATATTTGTTTTATATGAAATTTATTATCTATTTATACTTAAATTATTATTTTATAACACATACCTTTACACTTTACACCTTGTTTAAATATGATAACATCAATTTTGGAGGTTTTGACTATAGCCTCCTCAAAGAAACATGATTTGGTCATGCTATACATGAAATTTATAAAGGAAAATTTTAATAATAATATGGGAGATATATGACTTAAAAATGATATTGTAATTATAATATACTTTTAAGTCTTAATTTTTATTCACTCAATACGACAACGAATTGAAAGTACTGTTTATGCATATATAAAAACTACCATCTCCATGAAAGGTGCATTTCATTTCTTATCTATAAATAATATGGAATTCAATAAATGTATATATAATGAATATATTATGTTAATTAATTATTTGGTTAAATTATTTATAATATTAAATCACGATCTATATAATATTAATAACAAATAACAAGTCAAAACATTTTAAGAAAACTAGGCAATTAACACTGGAAATATTGAAAATCATGAATGATTGTTACGAAATGGGTAATGATATAATTTAGTTAGACAATATATGATACTATAAATATGAATAAGTTTTATTCAAAAATTAATAAAATTATTTAATCCGTTATATAGGACTATAATTAACATTCAACCAACAGAAATAACAACGAAAGTGGTCATTGTCTCACTTTTATTTCGTTGGGAAACATGTCTTATAAAATATTTAATTCTTTTGTGCGGTGTATATATCACTAAATAATGTATTTTATGAGTTTTATTCATAATATAATGGTTTTTTAATATCCATATATTAATTATTTGTTGGAATACTATTTAAAAAATTCTAAATAGAAATGTATTTATTTGAAAATATCATATTTATTCGATATTATTTTTTGTTTATGTATCTACTAGGGAATATTTTACTTAAATGTTAGAATTTATAACAAATATCATTAAAAATATTTTCAATTTTCAAATATTATTGTTTAAACTCTTCTTTACCCATTGTTTACTTTTTATAAAAAAAATTACAATGAATATTCCAATCTTTTCCCCTAATAAGATACATTTCATTCAAAAGTAAATGGAATAGTTTTTAACATATATTTTGTGAATGGAATTTTCCTCCACCATGATCCACAAATTATTAATGCTTAAAATATACATGTAAAAGTTTATTCTAAAATTAATATTTTCTTTTATAATTGTGGGTCCTTTTAAATAAATTATTACAATTTGGTAAGGTATTTTTTATCAATTTACATTCAATTGAGAATTATATATTTTTTGTGAACCTGGTTTATTTTATATGATATCTATACAACAATATAACAAGTAATTTTAGGAATATTATTAAAATCATGATAAATTATGTTTTAGTTAATGGTATTCCTTTATGGGGTCATGAATGAAATGTTTCAATGTAGTATAGAAAACATTAGAATGTATAGATATTATTTTCCCCTAAATTGTTTTTAATAATCATTTAATGCTAATTTCATTCATTGATGTCAAAAAATATTTGTTTTTACATATCCATCATTCTGTTAATATTGATAAATCCATATTATTTTTTCAATATTCATAATTTTTTGTAATTCACCTTATTTATTATAATAATTTATTTTTATATACATTAAGAATGATTTGGAAATTCAAGAAATGGTTTAGGGATGGGTAAATTAAAGACCTATGGGTTGGGGAATTGTTAATGAAATCCTATGGGTTGGGGAGGGTTTAAATTTATCCATATGATGCATTGGTATTTCCATGAGGTTAATTTAATTGTCGAAAATCCCTTCCACCATGATTCCCAGAAGAATTGATGGGTTTATACCCGTAGATTTAAATGATCTTGTGAATGGACATGATGGTAGTGGTTCAGGTTTTAAATACATGACATACAAAAAAATAAGAATTTAAATTATTGGGAATTTAGTTATTATTTTTATCAATGAAATTTTTTTTATAACATATCCTTGGATGCATTTCATCTCAGTTTATTGATTATATGTCATGTGTTTCTATTATTAATTTGTCCATATTCATTATGCCATAAACAGTTATTTGAATGGAACGTGTCATGAGTAATTTTCCATTCTATTTTTATTTACTATAACTGAATCATTATTTATTCTACATTACATACCTTCGATAATAATTTGATCTCACCCTTATTAAGTCCCTTCAATTTATGAAGAGAATACTTTAAATGAGTTTCAAGGATTCTATTTATTTCATTTTATTATGTATTTTTTTTGTATTTTCCATTTACCAATGTATTATGGGTATCAATTATGTAATCTGTATTTTGAAGACTTATAAATTGATCATACCATTCAGATTTTATTTGTTGTAGTCATTCCAATGAAATAAAATTATTCAATGATATCGGATTCTGTTTCTAGTGTGTTACATACATGCCTACGTAATAAAATTTCTCGTATCAAGAAATCATACTTTGATACAATAGAAAAAAATTAGTTCTCCCATTAGGTTCCCAACATAATTTCATTGTGGATTTTATTTTTATTTTAAATATGAGAATACACCATGTTTTCATCAAAAAAAATATTACAATAAATTAATCTATATAACTTGGAAATATGTTATTCATTAACACTATATAGAATTTTGGTGAATTCATAGTACCAAAGGGAATGTCTAGGAATTCATAATTACTATAGTGTCCTCTAAATTTGTTTTTGGGGTATATACATTTCTAACTCTTGTTTGGTGATAGGTTAATCATCGAATAATATAGAATAACCATTTTTATTAGTTTAACTGATAAACATACCCACAATTCATAGGATGTTTATATTGGCTCTTAATGATATCTTGATTTAGTTATTTATAATAATGAAAAATTCATATAGAACCCTCAAACATATATATAAAGGGAACTGGATAATACCATGGTGGTATACTCAATATTATGAAACCCTTACATTCTATCTATTCAAATTGGACCCTCAATTCCTTGAATTCTATAATTTTAATTCATTATAGTTATAATCAAATATTACTTTCCCATAGCAATGTGTTATTTTAAAATTAAACATATATTTTAGGTAGAAAACTAACTACCATTTTGGGAAATAAATCCAGATACCAATCTATAATAGACATGAAATATGTACCCTTAAAATAATCACGAATCCACAAGGTTTAGTTTTTGATAGATAAGAGATGGTTCAAAAAATTGTTTTAGTGGTCCTTTTCTTCATATATCTATATTCTAATCAAATTTAAAGAGATTCACCACAATATTATGAGACATAAAACTCACTGCTCATGCATTAAATCGATATGAGCCCAGAATGCTAATAAATATTCAATTCCCATGATTAAATCATATATATATGTATATATATAACTAAAGTGTGCTAAAAATTATGATTACCTTAGATGTAATAGATATATATATTCTATTAAATCTCCTACATTCCAATTTTTCATGAGGAGTGGGGATAATCGTCATACGAAACATCCTTCAAGAGTATATACCCATCTAATTTACAATGTGAAAATAAATTAATTAAGGGGATACACTTGTATTAGAAATGACATAAATATATTTTTATTTAGTATCTTATTACAACACACCATTGAGAGATCTATTTTATCATCTAGGATATTTTGAATAGAACAATATGGATAATTACTAGCTCCTATCGAGTAATTCATACATCACTATTGAGGCTTTATCGGTGGAGGTGCTTTTGTGTTTCTAGAATCACAATGACTCACTCAATTATAGGGTCGAGGACTATTATGTTGTGATCATTATATTTTGTTATGAGAGTCCAAAGACATATTATATCCAATTACACTATATGAGTTTGGTATATTAGTATAATAATATCAGATATGTCCCATTTTACTGAATATATGATTGTTACAAGGTGATATTGTACAATCCCACTTCATATACTCTTATTAACCACATTGTAAACTTCCTAGAATATCATTTCATCATGTTGTAATATAAACCAATAACATAGTACAATTTTCAAGTGGTTTTCATCTCTAAGAGTTACTCACCCAATTCAACTGTTTTCTTGCACGAGAGTTCTCACCTATTCTTATGTAGAAAAAGGTTGTTCATCTTGTATAAATCCAAAATAAATCATTCTCATACACTATCAATCAATGAAATATTTCTATTAAACCATATATATAAAATAATACTATCATATATTGGATCCCATGTTATAGTTTGAGCATCAATATACACACCTTTAGACAATCCCTAATATATCCTTCAATAAGGAAATGAACTAATTTCATATACACAGCTTCATATATCACCACTAAATTATTTTATTGGTTCAGACTAAATAAATCATTAATTCTAGAGAATTGTTTTGTATGTGGATTGAATTTAATATTAAATAATTCCTTTAATATATACAATGTTAGTATTTGGATTTATTTAGTTTGAAAATGTAAATCCCAACAATATCAGGTGACATCCTCTAGTATATATACTACTAGCATAAATTTTATGCTTGGCAGGGTTCTAAAAGAATCCAAATTTCTATTCATATGATCAATCCATGACTTTACATGTTACATTCCTTAATCCACTCAAAATATGAGTAGGATATACCTTTTAAATTCAAAATTACAAAAAACATTGGGTGGCTCTATAATTTTATTCCCTTTGTCTATAGTATGGAAGGAATGCATAAATATTTTAATTCACTTTTGGTTCAGGATGATCCATATTCTCTAAAACCTTTTCTTAAGGACTACTCCTCCTTATGACTGGTTCTTTTTCCTTATAGCCATAGAAAAATTACCACATAGTCACTACATAAGTGATTAATTAATGTTTAGGATATTCTAATTCACAGTTTTAATGATCCCTGAAACTGAGTAGTATCCCTATTAATATATTCTACACTACACTGATCAACTATACCCACAATGACGGTGTGGAAATTGACATATAGTTTTTTAAGAGCACATTTTTATATAGGAAAACCGTTTTCACATAATTTTCAACATAAATTGGTTTGATAAACCTTGTATACTATATATTTAATGTTCTAGAAAATCTTATCTCTATATTCCCTTCCCAACAAAGGAAAAACACTAATACCGAATTATGTATCCCAGTCCTGACAATTTTATTAGGAATGGATTAGGTGGTACCAACATTATGAGACATAAATTTGACACTAAATACTAACAATAAATGTTATGGGCATAATAATTCATTGGGTGATAATTTTCTATACACACACAAGAAAAAATAAATACTAAAAAATAGAAACGGTGAGGGAAACAACATAAATAAATAAAAAACAATATATAAAGAATGAAATTAAACCAATAAAAATCAATATCCAAAATAATTGAACAATTGTAGAGTAGCAGTATTAGAAGAGATAAATCATCATACTACAGACTCAAATAGCATCTAGACACAGAAACACAAGTGTATTTCCCACAACCCGTCCTAGGGGCATGTACCGTGACTACCACAAGCCCGCATTCAATATGCTAGGGGCTGGCGACTAGCTCCGAGGGCATAATCCCGATAAAAATGGAAGGAATTTCCTTTAAACCTGTAACACACACCATCTGAATACATGATGTAGAAGCAACAAGTAATAAAATTGAAAAGAAAAGTGTGTTGAATGTACGTTGTCCAGTATACAAACCCAACTAAACAATGAGTACAAGTAAAAAGGAAAATAGCTCCTGGATCGTCCCCCGAGGAATCCTACCTGAAGGGTAGGTACATAACTTGAATAACTCATCCATATGGCACGTCCCATATAGTCCTGCTCCGAGCAGCCTCTCATCCGTCACCCTCAACCTCAAACACTACTGACCATCGTCTGCATAGAACACAACAAGGTGTGGGTGAAGCCCGTGCATGGGTGAGTATAAGAAAACTTAGTAGTGGACCCCGAGACCCCCGAAGGACTCCCAGATTCCACAAACGATAAACCACAATAAAAATATACAATAAAAATGTATCATCCAACCCTACATAAGTATATTCCCATACATATACCTAAGTTATCAATCACAGTTCGGCTCCAACTCTCGTGCCCAAGCACAAACCATTCCATAATGGATGTATAGTCAATCACCACGATGATAATGGTTGAAAGACAAGACTCAACACACATAGGTATACATCATTTCTAGAGTGATAGAGATGATCAGATGTATTCACCGATTCATCTAAGCTGTCAGACCCACACTAGATACAGGACCCACTAAGCTATCAGACCCACACAGGATACATTACAATTTATTATGTGACCCACACAGGAAACAGGAACAGAAGTCATAACTGTCGAATACATGGAGGATTCTTGTACAGAAGTCATCACTGTCGAACCCACGAAGGATCTTGGAATTGTATCATAGTTGTTGATCCCACGGAGGATCATGTCCTCTCAGTCGCATCCAGCCCTAGGGTTCCCGCACACACCACGGTCTATTCCGAGAGGGTCCTCCCCTCAAGGCAAGTGTTGATATATAAACTATCACAATATCCAGATTTTATGTATATCGTAGTTTTATATCATCATAATGTACCCAACACGATAGACGGTGCGTCAATCAGATGCTCAGTCTGAGAGTTATTGGCATTTCTATCTAGGGGCCCGGTTGGTTTTTAGGTTCAAACCAACCCAACCATACTTCAACTATGTCGAAATATCAAGTGCAGTACTCGAAAATAATCATCTCTCTCCAAGAATTCCATCTCCACAAGTGGTACAACAATCGGACACCCGTAGCCCTAGATGCGGGCTAAAAGGTGTAAACGGCCATCACAAGTCATGGTCTGGTTCGACCCAATCAGACCGACCCATCCTGGCCCGGTCTGAACTAGATTCTGACCAAGTGGCCATGCTAAGGGGACGGCCCAACCCGAAGACACAGCCTGACCCGATGGGCGAGCCGGCCCGAGGGGGCCCGACCGAAGGAGGCCAAGCCCAGGGGCCGCCCAACTGAGGGGTGTTCCGGCCAAGGGTGGCCTGGCCAAGGGGAGGCCCAGCTTTGGGCGGCCTGACCTTGGGCAGCTCGGCAGTGGCAGCCCGGCTCGTGGTCACTTAGCCGGCCACATGAGGGAGATGGTTCCCCCTATTCATCAAACAGAGCCGGCACGCTACGCCGGTTCAGGGGCGGGGGGACCAAGCTGGTCCCGCTGGTCCGGCTCCATGGTGGCCGGCTTGGCTGGCTACCTCCGTACCTCCACCACCGTGTGACAGTGTCACGGTCTTACTGCCCTCCGCGTGACGCGATGGCACCGCGCTTCCACCTTGGCGGCCCAACCTGGTTGCGGCCTTCGGCTCCACCGTGTTGTGTGACGGATTCGTGCTGCATCATCTGCTGCGGCCCTCTCGTCCACTGTTCCTCTTTCGACCGTCGCGACCCTCCTAGACATGGTTCTTCTCCGACGTGGTGTGCTGAAACTACATCAATTCGACTCTTCCTTCAACATCAACCAAACAAGAACCAACAGAGGAGCATCGAGCCAGATTTGTTCATCCCACACCCTCCTCATTAGGTGATAACAAGTGGCCATCATCGATCCCAAATAAATGATGAGGAAAGAGGGTATAATTTATACATTAAAATAATCAAATCCTCTAACCTCGTATTTGTCGCTGTTAGTTGACGAGTCACGGAAGATGAACGTCGCAAAATATAGACATCGTTCTGTCATCATTGGAGGAGGTAGTGCTCGGTGAAGACGAGTCAAGACGACACCCTCGGTGGACTTCGTGGGCGGCGGTACTTCTCTTCCTTGCTCTGATTGTAGAAGGAAAAAGATGATGCATCACGTTATTTGGAGACGAGGAGTGTTCTTAATTTTCTTCGTGGAAATAATGGAGTTCTTCGATGGTTCTTCATTGGAAGGATGAAGCCCTTTTCCCTCACAATTTCTAATGGATTCTGTCAACCCCAAAAATGACAAAGGATGGCCTCTTTTAATTCATTCCCACAACAACACAAATATGTCTTTAATTAAACAATGCACCTTATTTAATTAATGCTAAGGGATCGTTCAAATTAAAATTTATTGGAGGGGATGAGTAGTTTAATTAAAATAAGCTACCTTACTTCATTAATGGGTGAATTGGCACCATTAAGGTTGAACGGGGAAGGATTCAAGAGTTTCTTTCATTAATGGGGTGCACAAGCGTTTAAAAGGGGGGCTAAGGGGGTTCATGCTAGTGGGCCCCACCTAGTTATATCCCCCTAAGGAAGGTTATGATGTGGTGGGACCCACTGCTAAACTCCACTTTGTGGTTTTAACCACCAACTACATAAAAATATTTTACACATATTTTTACTTAATTTTATTTAGAATTCCCAAAAATTATCATCCATCCTTGATAAAATGCAACTGCGGTAAAGGTTTCTTTAAGAGAATACTGGCGCTATAAGTTCAGAATTCTCCTAAGATTTCATTTCCAGGTATATGTTCTAATGATATAAAATCCCACACATATGTTTACCGAATGAACCCAAACAAAACATTAGAAATTGATTATGGGCACACCGGACCACAGAATCAAGCACTGTCAGAAACTGCGGATTCGTAAAAATTCTATGTATTAAAAAAATCACGGAATTTCTAGGTCTTTACATTTTCCCCACCTCAGTTCATTACCTCCCCATAAGCTAAAACTCATACTAAATAAACAATTGAGGGTGCTGAGCTCGCATTAGAGCCTTATGCTCCCATGTGCTCTCCTGGAAGTTCATGTGCTGCCAGTGAACATGCACCAGAGGTATCGACCGTCCATATAGGACATGCTCTTATCGATCCTCAATCTCCACTGGAACCTCTGTGAATGTCACCCCAAAATCAATGTCCATCTCCCCGTGGTTAATTATGTGGGACGGGCCTTTCACGTATCTTCTCATCTGATATACGTGGAAGACTTCATGCACCCAGTGCAACTGAGGGGGAAGGGTCAGGCTGTATGCCACCTTTCCTACTCTGCTAAGGACCAGGAAAGGTCTGATGAATCACTGATATATCTTTCCTCCTCGTCCAAATCTCAGTTTACTTCGTTGAGGTGAGACATGTAGAATGACGTGGTCTCCATCCTCGAAGTCCAGAGGTCTCTGCATCCTATCAGCATAGGACTTCTGCTTGCTCTGTGCAGTCTACATCTACTCCTAGATGATCTGCACCTTATTCGTCATAGCCAGCACCATCTCTGGTACAACATGTATGGACTCCCCTGGGTCAGTCCAGCACAGAGGTGATTTGCATGGTCGACCTTATAGTGCCACGTAAGGTTCCATCCCGAAGGTGTTGTGGTAGCTATTGTTATACGCAAAATCTATCAAGGTTATGAGATCCTCCCTGCTATGACCAAAGTTGAGGGTGCATGAACGGAGCATGTCCTCGAGAGTCTGAATGGTACTCTCAGTCTGGCCATCCATCTGATTATGGAAGGAGGTGCTCAACAGAGTTTGCATCCCGAAAGCCTCCTGCAACCCCTTCTATAGCCAGGAAGTCAAACAGGCATCTTGATCAGAGATGATCGTTGATGGAACACCATGAAGCTGTACGATCATCTGTACATAGAGGCATCCCAAGCTCTCTACTGAGCCTTACTCTCTGAATGGTAGGAACTGGGCCGACTTAGTGATTCGGTCAACAATAACCCAGATAGAGTCGTGTCCTCTGGATGTACGTGGATGTCCTATCTTGAAATCCATGGAAATCTTGTCCCATTTCCAATCTAGGAACTCTATGTGTTGAACCATGCCTACTGGAACATGGTGCTCTGACTTCACTGGATGACATGTGAGGCATTGTGAGACAAAATCTTCTATATCCTTCTTCATACATGGACACCAGTGTTGTCGTTGGATGTCCTGATACATCTTCACCACTCTTGGATGTACTGCTAAAGGAGAAGTGTGGAACTCCCGTAAGACTTCCTCCTAAAGTGAAACTGGTACCACGTTATGTCATATGAAAACAATGATGTGTTCCACACCTTCATAAAATCCATCAGGTGATTGCCCTGTGGATATCTAAGCATCTCATGTCTCAGATTCAATTTCCACATGATGTGCCTCCCTGACTCGCTAAAGAAGTGGATGAGTGACTGTGTGAGACTGTAGGAGGGCTTCTCCATCTCTATCCACCAAGGATATCGGTAACGCGGCCAAATTCATTTTCACCTCTCCTAGTAGCTAAATGCTTGATCTCCTACTGAGAGAATCTACTACAATATTTCCCTTCCAAGGAGTATATAATATCTCGATGTCACAGACCTGGAGGAACTCAAGCCATTGTCTCTATCTCAGGTTCAGGTCCTTCTATGAGAAGATGAACCTGAGAATCTGGGGGTCAGAGTAGGTTATAAAACGTTTGATAATAAGATAGTGCTGCCACATATTCACGGTGAAGACCACTTCTGCTAACCCCAGGTCATGGGTAATGTAGTTATGATCATGCTATCCCAACTACAGAGTACCATACGTGATCACTTCTCGCTCCTGCATCAGGACACACCTGATTCCAGTCCCTAATGCATCACAGTAAACTACGTACCCACAACCCCCCTCTAGTATCCTCAAGATTGACACACTAGTCAACCTCTTCCTCATCTCTTGAAAGCTCTTCTGGAATCTCTCTGAGCATATGAAGGGTTTCCACTTCTTTATCAAAGCTGATAATGGTGCTGCAACTCTGGAGAGGTCTGCACAATGGTATGTTTAGATGACTCATGTGTGATCGATTGAACCCTCTAATCTATGATTCCATCCTGTACTGCCTAGGTTTTCATTTTTCCGACCATGGAAATCCACATCCCAATGTTGTAGATACACCACAACCCTTTTTCCTAATATAGTCACTCAGTGTATGAACTGCGGTTACCAAGTCTATACCCGAACTAACATTGTAAGGCCTCGACGCTGTCACCAAGAGGTTCCAACAAAAACTCTCACCTCAAGGGTCAGATAAAACCATCGGTGTATGTGTGATTATCGAGTCTCCTCCCAAAGAAATCTACATACGTGATGGTCAAGTCAACGGCATAACTAGATATTCTATATCTAGAAAACTATTCGAGGAAGGAAGGAATGATTCTTATCTATGTCTATTGACACAGAATCTAGTAGTAGACACAGACTGTACCTAAAAACATTCCTAGATCCCTTGGGTCACTCTCCTTGACCGCATGGAGCTATTCTTTACCACTTCCCTCCACCTCCTTGAGCCTAGAAAAGAATACAAATGTGGGTGGTTGTAACATGTCGAAATGTTCACCACCTCATGATACTCTCCCAGCTGTGCTTACACGTCTGCTGCCATGCAGATTCATCTATCCTTAAAACTTCCTCTTCTCGAAACATTATACACACTCATGACTCTGAGACGGGTGCCATTTTCATGCATTCCAACTGATATCATTAACTGGCTATATCCACTTAGCCAATAAACATTCAACCACAAATGTTCTATCTAGCACCCTAAAATAAGTAGGAATGCACCGAGGAAAAAGTGTTGGCTCAGATATACTTAAACACACCTCGCTCAAAGGTCCGATCTCTAAAGCACTGATCATATCATATTCATCGAGTACCAGGTATGATCAATATTCCTTGATTAATACTCACCTACCGACAAGTCGTCCTTCCGAAGCTGTATAAGCTCTAGAAAACTCTCAGCCACCTACTCAAGCATGTCCTCAGCTGCCTGTGGTTCGGGCTCACCTCGGAACAGGAGGGATATCTTGTGCTGAAAAACATGTAAGTCACTTTTCCTACATGTGTCCTCTACCAGTACCACCAATAGTGTCTACTAACCAACAAACAATGATATAGTTGGCAAAATTCCCAAAAGAACCATCTCGTAAAACAGTCCATGTACTGAGTCCTCATTACTATACAGACCATCATCATGGTCACTCACTGAAAAATATTATTTTCTAAGATCATCATCTACTCTACTAGTGTCTTAACTAGACGGAAAACTCCAGTAATCACCTCCATCCAGTCCTCTTCTTCTTTGGAATCATTCTCACCTCGAAACCTTGGAGGCCCCTACCGCTGGAACTCATGCAATGCGCTCAGTCGATGTGCACCATCCTCCAATGCATCTGGTGGCATCTACTACCAATGGGTGGTGGTGCTGGTGGTACACCACCCAAAGGTTCCAACATAGTAAGAGGGCCCTAAATCGTAGCCTCGTCGCATGGTGGGCTACCATCTCGTACAAAACTCAGAAACCCTATATGGCTGTCTACGCAGTGGCATCTAGGTAAGGAACATGTGATCCAATGTTAAAACAGTATACCTGGTGAGATTACACAACTTAATGATGAAGAAAACCTTTTCAAAGGAAACACTCATGCAATTAGGGTTTTTGGGCATATAGTCGGAGATCAGAAGACAGAGTCCTAGTGTATAGATACGTCGACAACCACACCAACAATGGTTTCACTATAGTGATAAACATACCCAAAAAACATAACACGATTTCTATTAAATGAATCAGAGTCCATTTTCTGTGGTAGAACTGACTCCTCTGATACCAATTTGTCATGACCCGTCCTCGGGGCCCCTGCTACGACTACCTCAGTCCCGACTTCCATAGGCCAGGGGCTAGGGACTATCATCAAAGGCGTAATCCCGATAAAAAGGGAAGGCATTGAATATAAACCTATAACAAACACTTTCTAAACATAAGATGTAGATGAAATAATTAATAAAATAGATAACAAAAGTGTGCTGAAAGTACGTGGGCCAGTATACGAACCCAACTAAACAATGAGTACAAGTAAAAAAGGAAAACAACCCATGGATCGCCCACTGGGGAATCCTACATAAAGGGCAGGTATAGAACACAAACAAATCATCCCTACATTATGTCCCATCTAGTCCAACTACGAGCAGCCTCATGTCTGTCACCCTCATCCTTGATCCTATCTGACCGTCGTCTGCACAGAAAACAACAATGTGCGGGTGAAGCCCATGCAGGGGCCGGTATAACAATACTCATTAGGGGACCTCGAAACCACCTAATGTCTCCTAGAATCCACAAAGGATAAACCATAGTATAAAGATACAACAAAGAAGTATCAACCAACCCAACTTATGTATATGCCAATAGATATACCTAAGTTATCAATCATAGTCTGGCTCCAACTCTCGAGCCCATGCACAAACCATTCTACAAAGGAAGCAAAGTCAATCACCATGATGATAAACTTTTAAAGACATGACTCAGCTCACAAAGGTGTATATCTTTTCTATATTGATAGAGATGATCAGAGGTAGTCACTGATTCATCTAAGCTGTCGAATCCACACATGATACAAGAATAGAAGTCAGAACTATTAAAGCCACGGAGGATTCCAGTACATATGTCATCACTATCAAACCCACGAAGGATCCTGGTAAAATATCATTGTTGTCGAGCCCACAGAGAATCATGGCATCTCAATCGCAGCCAGCACTAGGTTTCTCGCACACAGCATGCTCAATTACAGAAGGGTCCCCTCCTCGATCCAAGTGTCAATACATCAAATATCATGAAGTCCTATTTTTATGTATACCGTAATTCCATCTCATCACAAAGAACCAAATGTGATAGAAGGCATGTCAATCAGACGTCCGGTCTGAGAGTTATTGGCATTTCCGTTCCAGGGACCCGGTTGGGTTTTAGGCTCAAGCCGACCCGGCCGTACCCCAACTACATCCAAACATCAAGTGGATTATTCCAAGAGAATCGTCTTACTCCAAGAAATCATCATCTGCAAGCGGTAAATCAATTGGACACCTGTAGCCCTAGATGCAGGCTAAAAGGTGCAAACAGCCATAGCAGTTCTGGGTCCAGTCCAACCCAGCCGGATTGACCCGGCCCGAAACGGTCTAAACCTGAGTCTGCCCCAGTCTGAAGAAATGACTCGAGCCGAGGGGATGGCCCGACCCGAAGAGACGGCCAGGCCCGACGGGCAGCCTGATCAGAGGGGGCCCGACTGAAGGCGGCCTGACCTATGGGCGGTCTAGCTGAGGGGCGGCCCGGCCAAGGGCATCCCGATGGAGGGGCGTCCTGGCCTTGGGTGGGCCGTCCAAGGGGAGGCATGGCTCTAGGGGCCCAACTCTTGGCATCCCGGCCGGCCACGCGAGGTAGGGGTGTCGTACTCCCCCCCCCCCACCCCGGTTCATTGAACAGAACCGGTGCGCTACACTTGTTCAGGAGCCACGAGACCCGGATGGTCCCACTAGTCAAACTCCATGGTGGATGGCTTGGATAGTCGTCTCTGCACCTCCACCATGACTCGACAGCGTCGCGGTCATGATTCCCTCCGCATGGTGCAACGACACCATGCTTCTTCATCAGTTGACGCCCTCCCAGCCAGAGTTCCTCTTTCTTCTTCCACGGTCCTCCTGGCCATGGTTCTTCTCCATCGCGGTGCAATGGCACCACGCCCTTTCGGCTCCACCATCGACGTCAACAAAACAAGAAACAATGGATGGGCATCTAGCTGTGATGGTTTGCCCTGCGCCCTCTACATTATGTGATAACAAGTGACCATCATGAAACCCAAATAAATGACGAGGAATAGTTGTATAATTTATACATTAAAACAATCAAATCCACATTCCTCGTATTTGTCATTGTACATTGATGAGTGATGGAATAAAGACATTGCAGAAGATGGACGTAATTCCGTGAACGTCGGAGGAGGTAGAGCTCGGTGAAGACGAGTCAAGATGACGCCCTCGGTGTACTTTGTGGGCGGTGGTGCTTCCCTTCTTTTCTCCGGTTTAAGAAGGATGAATATGATGCTTAACATACTTCAGAGACGATGATCATTCTTTATGTTCTTCGTGGAAATGATGTTGATCTTCGGTGGTTATTCATTTGAATGATGAATCCATTCTCTCTCATGATTTCCAAAGGATTATGCCAACACCAAAAATTACAAAGGATGTCCTCTTTTAATTATTTCCCACAACAACAGAAATATGTCTTTAATTAAATGAGCCAACTCATTTAATTAATGCTAAGGGATGGTTCAAATTTAAATTTAGTGGTGGTGATGAGTTTAATTAAAAAAAGAAACCTCACTTCATTAATGGGTGAATTGGAACCATTAAGGTGGAATGTTTCAAGAGTTTCACCCATTAATGGGGAGCTCAAGGAATTAAAAGGGGGTGATGGTGGATCAAGCTACTGGGTCCCACCTAGTTATATCCTCCCAAGAGAGGTTAGGGTGTGGTGGTCTCCACCTCTAACCCCCACTTGGTTGTCTTGACTACCAACCAAATAAAAATTTGTTACACATATTTTTACTTAATTTTATTTATAATCCCCAAAAATTAACATCCATCTTCTATAAAATGTAATTGTGGTGAAGGTCTCCTTAAACGAATTTCGGTGTTGCGAGTTCAGCAATGTCCTCAGATTTCAATTCCAAGAACTGGTTCAAAAGATATAAAACCCCGCACATATGATTACTGAACGTACCCAAAAAAACTTCAGAAATTGATTATGATCACACTGGGCCTCAGATTCATGCGCCATCAGAAACTGCGGACTCGTAAAAATTCAATGTATTTAACAAATATTCAAAATAATTCTGCTTATTTACAATTGTGTCACACTATCAACACAAAATGAATATCTTAATGATCTACCCTCCAACTTAAATTTCATAGCATCATTATGCACTGGTAAAGAATTATTTAACCTGCCCCATATATGTATCATGATAAACAACATCTGTATACACATGAAGGTGAATTTGTAAAGTGTGAGTATAAAAACCAATATGAAAAACCTGAAGAGTCTTCTCAGGAATTCAACATGGACAATAACATGTCAACTCAAACATTGATATGAAACATGAAAAAAGTATTTTCAAAAACACTATGAGAAATCAATTTAAATTATTGGTGTGAAATTTTGATTTAGATGTTTTACATCCTAGTTTTCTATTCCTTTAGATTTCGAAATCAAATACACTTTTCTGAACAAATGATTGCTAGATTTTTACATGACTTGATTTTTAGTATTTTTGTGCAAGAAACACTATCTTTTACTATATATATAATAAATTCTAATGTATTTAAAAAATATACATACTTTTCTCCATTATGATCAATATAATGAGTCTTGTTTAGATTAATCAAATTTAACATAATCACATGAGGAGTTTTTCTTTTTCCTTTTCTATCATACTAAAATAAGTTATATTTATCGGACCGATACCAGTACCAATAAATCAGTCTCTCCCTCATTAGGATAATCATATTAAAAAATGAAAAAGAAATACATTGTAGTCTCCTAGGTTTATAATTATAATTCAATGACATGTTTCTATCATAATAAATAACTTTAACATTGTAATGGTTTTAGTCATTCGATGTTGGAAATTTAGTTACAGATATCATGTAAAGATCTAGCTATCCAAAGTCATTTCAACAAAAACATAAATATGACTAGTGGAAGACTACTTATAATTAGTGAGTCTCTCGAGAGTTTGGATATGATTATATTGGCAGGTTTATTGAATTTTAACAACTAATGTTTTCTGAATATTTCTAAGAAGGAACAAATCATTATTAGTATGTTTTATTTTTTAGAGGGATTTGAGTCCAATAAATCATTCATAGGTTCTTTCATTTTGATGTTTTTAGTTTTTAATATCATTTCGTACAATTGTTACGATTGAGTGACTCTAGGGAAAATAATATGATGCCACTAATCTATCAAATCGTGGGCATTTAGAGCTATGAAGGTCAATGTCGATATTTTTATTGAGGGCTCACATAGCTAGAAAGATATAAATTCTTTATCATTAAATAACGTGATATACTATTAAAGATATACAAACAATACTGAAAGTATAAAATATTTGATACCATTATTAGTTGTTATTTGATACCATATACATAAGAATAAACATGTTAAATCATTTAAATTTATCATTAATGTAATTCTTAATTTTACATAGCTACTATTTTTCATGTTTTTATAGTAGGCTATTCTAATATTAATATTTCATAAAGATATCCCATGTTATTACATTTCTATACATATAGATTTATCAGTGTGTTTTAGAATATGATGAGGACAATACATTGATTTAATCAGATCAATTGTGATTATGATTCATTGACACCAATTCAATAACTTGTATTTTGATTCCATTTCTATTACACTACTAATTGGAACAAGGTAGCATTCAATAAACATCCATAAAGAGGCTTTGGGTGTCTTTTAGATTAAATTTTATTGAACATAATTTTTAAACTACAATTCACTCTCTCTAATGTATATATATCCATCATAAGACACTATTATGATCCTACAATTCCTATCAGAGTTGGATTTATTTCTTATCAAATAACCTTTGTGATGTTTTGGTTTACCAAAGTATATTTACTTTTTAACAACTACTATTCTATAAAATAATGTTTTGAAAATATATTGAATGAATTATAATGTTCAAACCCATACACAAAGGGGAACTATGTTTTGTTTTTTATAATATTTTTTGGATGTAGATGATTAGACTAAATCTACATATGATAATAAGACTAGCGCTAAGGAATATAATCATATTGAATCTATGAAATTCAATCAGACTAAACAAATGAAACATAATTATATTAAAGATAATGATTATACATAGAATTAATCAAGGCGTATAATTAGATTGATGTCAATGAAGTTAATTTGACTGTATCTTAAGATGCTAATCTGACTAAAGATAAGTAAGTTAATCATATTGAATCTGAAAAAGTTAATCATACTAATGTTGAGGTAGTTAATCGGACTGATCGTGAAGAATTTAATCAGATTGTATATGGGGAAGGAAATTAATATGGAGATAAGGATGTTAATCATAATGAACCTAAGGAATTTAATCAGACTGATGTTGAGGAATTTAATCAAAAAAATGTTGAGGATCGTTTCCTCTAGAATTAAGTATGATCTCCTTGATTTATGATTCAAACATTCCAAGCCGTTTCTAACGGGTTTGTTAGTAGAACCAGAAACATCCAATGATTCCACATCCATTTGTACCCACATTCCAAAGGTAGGCACTTATTAGTTGTGGACTGATGAGGCTTAGGAATTTTCATTGGTCGAGAGGATGGGAGGTCAGACTCATCACACCTTTTTGAGGGGAATTATTTTCTACTCTGAGACTCTCTTTATAGATTTAATTTATGTTCGTGAATCCTTATTACATTACCAAGTATAAAATGATCGTTCCTTTAGATCTGACAATATGATTGAATATCTATGAAATTTAGAGAATATTTTATATTTAATTGAGGTTCATCATCGATAGAGAATCATTTTTATTTGTTAGAGATTCTTAGTCAGTGGTATCCTTCAATAAATAAATTCTCTTGGTCATTATGATAACCATACTCGTTTTAAAGACACTCAGTGGGGCACTTGAATTTTACAGTCATTCATAAGGACATGGATTATTTCAGAGTTGGGATCATACCCACAGATGGGATACCTATGTATCCTTTGTTTTGGAAAAGGAATCATAACCCATGTAGTTCGAGTAATTTAGTATGATGTTAATGATTGATGTCTCAAAGAAAGATTTCATAATTACTTTTACCCACTAAGATCATTTGAGTAATGCGCGGTGTATGAAACAAGAGGTATTGGTAAAACCAGACATTTGTGCCATGAAAGATTCAATCATAAGAAATGATGTGGGGATTATGTATGTATGACTACACAAAATAGATGAATATTGGGTTTTACTTCAGGGAAGAAACCCTGGAACAAGGTCCATAAAGGTATATGTACTTCATGGAGACTTGGGTACTCTATCTTGTGGCATACTCCAATAGAAGATGCCAAAATTAGGAGGGGACATATGATTTGGTTTTACTCCTGAGAAGGAACCCCAGATCAAAAGTAAATTAAGACTGGTTAAGAGAAAATATGACTGTGGCTTACTTCTAAGAAGGAGTCCCAGGTTAAGAGACTTGGGGCTTACTCTTAAGGTGTATGCCCATATTTGTAGACTTTGAGACTGGGCCTTATTCCTGAAGAAGAAACCCAGGTTAAGAGAACCATGGCTGGGGATTACTCCAAAAAGGAATTCTAGGTTATGGGAATTAAGACTGAGGATTACTCCTGAGAAGGAAGCCTAGGTTAAGGGAATTAAGACTTGGGCTTACTCTTGAGAATGAAGCCCAGGTTAAGTGAATTATGAGTGGGTTTTACTCCTAAGGAGGATGCCCAGATTAGGGGACTTGGGGATTACACCTGAAAAGGAGGCCCAAATTAACGAGGTCTTGTACTAGGGCTTACTCCTAAAAAGGAGTCCCAAATTAAGGATTCTCTCATCATAAAGGTTAAGGTTGAATGAATGAATTCTCTAACATTGGTAATGTAATGATTTGTAAATCACTAGGTTTTGAGAGATGTTCCATAGAATTCCTTTCAGTTAAAGAAGAAAACAAAGAAACCATTCCATAAATGGCTTTGGAGAGACTTCTGAAGGATTAATCCTGAAGAGGAGAGGTGGATAGTCATAAGAGAGGTGAAATAAGAAGGAACGACGCCTAAAAATAGTGGGGCGTGCAAGTACTGTGTAGGTGCCCAAGTCCTGGTCATGCAGTTATACATTCACGACACATGGGTACTTGAGCGTCGGCTAATCCTTAGGGTAGAACTTGGGCAAGGCTTGGACAAGCCTTTTATACTAACCCTGGAGACATCCAGAAGGGAGACGCACAAGTTATGTGGAAAGATTATGGCGGCGCGCAAGTGTGGCCATTTCCCTTAAGGGCTGGCCACCTAGGCACGCAAGTGTTGATGAGTATCAACACTTATGCCTTCCTCCCCCTCTTTAGATCTTCTGTGCTAGGTAATAAATTACCTTATAAGTGTTCGGAAGCTATAAGAAGAGACTATTGTGCTGGGAGCTCAAATCTGAGGTTCTGGAATTTTTCTCATCCACTAAAATGGGGGGCCCACAGGGGTATTAATAGTCTAGAGAGACCCTGTGAGAAATTTCAAAGAGGGTGAAAAAGTCACCTACACGACTACTAGGTGTCGCACATGTATACTTGTGTGACCTTGATGGAACTTGCAGGACACATGTGCATTGGAAGCATGGTTCATGCCTTTGTCAGTTTTATGGATGTTTCTTCAAAGGATGAATCACTTTGTTTCCAAGGTATTTCTCTTTACATTCCTTTGGAATCTGTGATGGAAAAGAGCATTAAAAAAATCCCTCCTCAGAGATGGATCTGAAAGAAATGAGGTTGTGACTCTGAATAAAAAAATAAAACCAAGGAACATGCAGCACGTAAGTATTGAGATTGCAAAGTTCATGAATTTCGGCGCGCAGGTGGGGAGCCGGGTAGGCGTCGGTACGCAAGGATGCAGCCTGGACTATATATATGCGGTCATTCCTCACACAAAGCACCAAATTTCAGATCTTCTACCACTCTCCATGCAAGTTGTCTTCACCATGAAAGTTACTTGTTTTCCACTATTTCACTACTGTCGTGGTGCTGTAGAGGTAACAGGACATGCAGTGTAATACTTGTACGTCAAATACTTGTGCGAAAAATCATACATGAGTGACAAAATGAGACTTGCGCGCCTTAATTCCTTTGCCATTTTTCAAATTTTATTACAAATTTTATGAAAATTAAATCCATTTAAGAGTTAATTTATTAATCTTTTTTGCAGATTCAATGGCTCCCAAGATAATCGGAATGGATGATGAATTGGAAAGCAAGCAACTTGATGATATGTTGAGCATCATTAGCCATGATTACTATATCATCTGCGACAAAACTCTCCCGGATTTTGCTAAGTATTTGAAGAAGAATCATTGTGACTTACCCTAGGGAATTTATCTGCCTTTGTATGACTATAGTCATCTGCGAGAAGTTACCATTCTAGTGGAAAAGAACTATCTTACAATTTCTTGGTTTCAGAAATACACCAACTTTTCTGCAACAAATTTATCATGTGGAGGAGTCTTTCTAAGTGCTAGAATAGTAGAGAAGGACCATATGATGCATCATATCCCTTGTACTCTATATCTGAAACCTCATAAACCTGAGCTTCACCCACATTGTTATCCATCATTTTTTGAAACTCTCATATGGATCAATCCAAAGGCTGGAAGAGAAGTTGGTAAATCTATCGTGGAGGAGGTGTGAAGCGATCCTGGATGTAGGAATACTGCGTGCGACAAACCTAGGTAGAAGTTTTCGAGGATTTGATAGGGTTTGCGATATATGAAGTTGTCTGGGTTAGGCAAACATATGCTTAGAGACACGATAACTTTGTGCCGGAGATACTCAGCCATTGGAGCCCAGAAACCAATTCTTTCCATCTAAATCATGGAGAAGTAGGAATCAGTCTATGGGATGTCCAAAAGATCTTCGGGGCTCCAATTCTAGGTGATATGTATGATGAATTCATCCCTACCAAGGTGAATTGGAATGATTCGGAGAAGACCACGTCTTTGGCTCTGGAATTATTGAAAATCTTCCATAAACTCAAGAGTTCAGAGAACTCCTTGACTCATTCTAGAAAAGATATTAATACAGAGGAATTGATGAATATATTTATTATCGATAAGAAGGTGAAGGAGACGAAGGAAAAGGGATCAAAGGAGAAGGGATCCAAGAAGAAGGGGCCCATGGAGAAGAGTCTCACTCGTCCTACCACTTTCCCCAAAACTAAGAAAATGGGTGCTCATGGAACATTCTGGACGACCCCAGAAGTAGTGGAATTTGAAAAGTGGGGATATGAAGTGAATCAGGGAATCCCAAATAAGACTCTTCTGGCGGGCTTTTTGGCCTTGTGGCTCAGTTTTTTCTTCAACCAGTCTGGGATTCGAAGGACGGCCTTAGTCCAGGGACCTTTTTTATTGCGGAAAAGTTTGCTGAGGAAAAAATGGTTGGGTTGTCCACCCCCATTTGAGTGAAGATTCACTGGATCTTACTCCATGTCTTCATGGGTAAGTCTTCATTATGAATAGTGGGATCATTCCAAGTTTGGTGGGGATGGATCGCCACTCACTTCAGGATGTATAAGGTACAGAATTGAGTACAGATTCCTGGATGTTCTTTCAGGCCATTAGTGCAGGAATTATATGGAATGGATCCATTAGTTCTCAATGATTATGACCGGAAAGTGAGGCTGAGCATGTATAAGGAATTCAACTTCTTTCCTTATGGAAATCCTCCAACCGGGCGGTTTGTTGACGATGGAACAACCAGCCTGGATTTGAGGGCATACATGCTGGCCTATAGAGATGGTGTGCTAGTCGCCAGAATTGATGGAGAGATTATATGTGAGGCCTTTGCTCTATATAGATTCGCACGTCAATCCATGTGTTTGCAGAAGACTGTTGTATCTCCTCCCGTGCATGTCAGGTCAGAGCAACATCCGATGGTTTCCCGACAACTATGGTTCCTGACATCTAGGAAGAATACTAGGGCAGTGTTTGATCTACCGGTTGAAAAAGTGGCATATAACTTGACAACATGGTATGCCGAGCACTGGATAGCAGATTACTCTAGAGGGGTGATAAATCACCTAGTTTATCAGGTGGGGAAAAGGAAGATGACTGTAGAAAAAGAAACTCTTCCTCATGAAGGTGATACTTCCCCACCGGACACTGATTCGCTAGATTCCTTATCTAGGACTGATTCACCAGATTCCCAAGATGGGGATGATGAGGCACAACAAGAGGAAAAGAGGCCTGAGGACCGATATAATCCTCCGGTATGAATCAAAATACCCACTCTATTAACTCTTTGTGAGTTACTTCATTGTGGCAATTTAATCAACATTACCTTATAGAGAAACAAGTATTATTTTCTTATTGTCTATTAGTAGTTGTATGAGCCGGGAAGAAGCTGATGACGATGATTATAGGACTTTCCTCGCATCCTTCTGGTACACATACTAAATATCTACGATCTGAGGCTGTCCATGCAAGGTAGAGTCTATATTGTTGTACTGAGACTGCCTGGCTGGATTTGTGCGAGTGGCTACACCTCCTTGGAATAAATAATCTTGGGGCTTCTATAGATATCCATTATGAGAATAACCCCAACGAAGTGTGGGCTTATATATGAGAGCTGAAAATGATCATATATTCCACTGAAAATTCTATTCCTGTCACCAAGCAGGTGAAGGAAATGATAGATCGTGGCACCGCTGAGGGGATTGATGAGGAGTGGCACGATTATGTGGCCCCTGACGATGTAAGTTTTCATTCCTTATTTTCCATGCAACTTGATTTCAGTCAAATCATTCTTACTCAAGGAAATTATTTTCTTCATCCTGTAGCTTGCAGAGAAATGAACTACTGAGGTTCCTTCGCCCCAATATAGCCCTGGTGGTACTGCCATTGGGGCTGCTGCCGAATTTGATCACGAATCGGGTGAGATATCTCCTGGTCAGAAGGCCATGAATGAAGAGTGGGACATGTCCTTCCATTCTACAATTCATGTGCTTGTAAGGGAGACTGCTGATACACCCAAAAAAATAATGAAGTAAAGGCAATGAAGGATGAAGTCCATATCTAAACGCTTCATTAGTAGCGGTAAGTCCTTGGGGTAATCATGAGTCTTAAACTGTGATAAATATTTCTCATTTTACTTGGGATTTCATGGGATTATTAAATTTCCCCTCTGAGGGAGAGTTCTAATCATCCTTTGAGGACCATAGAGGGTGTTGTGGAACAATCGAAAATTCAGGCTGACTTGGCTGCTCCTGGAGAAGATCCAGTATATGTTCCCAGTATCCCTCCTTCTACTGTTTCAAGAAGAGAAGAACATACTTATGGTAAGTTAAAAATGCTTCATAAAATGTTGAATGAAACACTGACTGAATTCCATTCTGTGATACTTCAGGTTATACCCCTGCATTAGAGCTTTTGGCGGGTATTGCAACTGATGCCATAGTTTTATCTGAAGATGCTGTCCAGGGTCAAGGACTACATGATGAAGGTCACCAAGAATACACATCAAATGCTCCAACTAGTGAGGTTAACTAGGATTCTGAGATAACATTGGATGAAATGATGGAACTTGGTGCATCTTTTGAAGATTTTATAAATCATATTAAATTTCCATGTAATTTAGAAGATTATAGACATGAGTGTTATCATTCATCCTACTAAAAATAACTTCTTATTACATGTATAATCATGATTGGTTCAAATGTGTAGTTCTGTCTTAGAAAGCTGCAGAACTACCCATGGTTGAGGGGGTACGGAAAACCATACTATTGCAGAAAAAATAGCACAAGTGGAGCTGAACCCCGTAGAGCTTCCTCAAACTAATCCTGAAAATCCAATAGAAGCTAGGAAAGATGGGGAGAAGCCTTATCAGGTTGCTAATCTACCGTAGTGTAAGGGATAACAATATTTGTGACTGTACATAATTTTAAAGACATAAAATTAACTTTTTTATCCTTTCAAACAACCCAATGCTTTAAATTGATTATGCATGGCCATCAATATCAGTGGCTAGATCTGGAGGTGAGGCCTCAGCCTCCGCCCCAACGGGAATTGAAAGTGAAGAATCACGGGTCAGGGGGGAAGGAGCAGAACATGTAACTTCCTTAAGTGAATTAATCCCAGATTAAATTCCCCCATGTGACAGGGATGCTGAGTCGGATCCCGAAATACAGAAGGCATTCCAATTTTCACGATGAAAGGCATGGAAAACATATGGAAGATCATATCTGAAGTACCTTTAGAAGAGCTATCATCAAAGATCCCTTGACTATAATCCCTATTTGTCATACTGGGACTTGGTGGTTTTGGATTTCAACAGATCCATTTCGCGGTAAAAAAATTCATTTTAAGGAGGGAGCAGGAGAAAGAGTGTTGTGAAGATCTGACCAGGGTGAAGCTATCAGCTAACATTAGTGAATTTGAGGATGCAGTATCATGAGCTGAGGCTGACTATGCTGCCAAGATGAAGGAAATGAAACATAAGAACAAAGATAAATTTTTCCTACAGATGCACCATCAGAAATAGTTAGATGTTGTTATTGGAGAACTTGACCATATCAACAATTCACTGGGGAGAGTTCAAATGAGAAGTATGAAAGCCAACGCCAATGAAAAGAAAGAACTCCATCAGGCTCAAAAGAGTGAAGTTGGTCAAGTGCATGAGCTTCATGTGGCTGTTATGAAGCTCGGGATGCTACACATCAAGTGAAGACTTATGTTGACAGTATTTTGTAATTTCTTGGAAAAGAGAAGAGACTCCAATCTGTGGATGTCCTTCTAATTCATGTGCATCAAATGAAAAACAATCTCATGTTCAATCATTTATGCATGCACTATCCTTTGCTAATTTCTTTATATTTTTACCTAAGGTAATGGGTCTAGTAAGCATATTTTGATTTTTACTAGGATTATCATAAATAACCCTACAAACATTGAATCTTTTAATTGCTCAATATTACCTAAATGATACAAAATGTGGGTTTAGTGAGCTGGAACTTGATTTTATTCATAGTTCCTTTATCTATTGTGGGTAGTTTAATATCATGCATGTCAGACATAAAGAGTCTAATGTTTAAGGTTGAAATAGGTTTGACCAAATGGATTAAAATTGACTCAATTCCTTGAAAATTTTTCTGAATTTTTTTTACGACAATCTTGTATGAGGGAAAAAATATAATCCTTGACTTAAGATATTTGGAATCTGAGGAATGATATGAAAACAGGCAAAAAGGGATTTGAAAAAGTATTTCCCCAGAATGATGTTACTATTATTTAACAAACCCGTTAGGGGGTTGAATTATGCAGGGCCACCTAAGGGAATTGGATGCATAGTCAAATAATGGTATCTTTTGGCTGACAGGTCTGTTATGTAGACTATTTGTGCATGGCCGCCTAAGGGAACATGGTGCATAGTCAGACAAAAGAACTCTCAAAAATTTACTTTTATACTACTAAAAAGCTAGTGGATGTTTTTGAGGATTCAAAAAATTCAAATCATAGAGTTTGTTGTATGGAGAGAGGTACTTGAATATGGAAAAGATATTTCCAAACATGAGTATCAAAGAACTGGATGAATGTTACTCCTACGAAGGTCTAACCCAAATGTAGGAAAGAGAAATATAATCCAGAGACTTGAATACTTTCAGATCATGAAAAAGGACATGAAACAAATATGTTAAGGATAACTATTTTTTTCAGATCCTTTCATATTTTTTATAAGAACAATAAAGAAAAAAGAGGTTTTCTTCCCAATAATGAAGTTACCATTATTTAAAAAACCCGTTAGGGGGTTGAATTACACAGGGCCGCCTAAGGGCATTGGATTCATAGTCAAATAATTCTATGTTTTGGATGACAAGTCGGTTATGTAGACTGTTTATGCAAGGCCACCTAAGGACTTGTGCTGCATAGTCAAGAACAATAACTCTAAGAAATTTGACATTTTTGTGACTAGAAGTCAAGAAAAGGGTTATGAAGATCTGAAAATATATAATTTTAGGATTGTGACACATAAAGATGGTTATTGTCCAATTTATGCATAGATACATACATCAATTCGAACCATAATCATGTTGTGGCTGGATCATGAATTGAAATATTGGACTTCACTATGTATCCCATAAGGATGGGAATAAAGACATACATAGTTCTTGAAATTCAGTTTAATGTCGTGTGGGACGAATGTGTAAGAGATCTCATTTTAGGGTCATTGAACTTGGACCATTACAAGAAATAAACAGTGTGTATTTTCATAGGAACTTTTCAGCCAGGGGACTGAATTGGAATTTGGGGTTTGGCCCAAAAGACGTGGGGCTGGATTCGAGGGACACTCGAACATTCCTATGTATCCCATAAGGATGGGAATCAATCCCATGTTGTTCTAGAAATACCCACTGTATAAATTTGGTTCGTACATGTGACGGGTGAAATGGGACTTTAGGTCATTGATGGTTTAACCCAAGATAAAAGGTTTAGGTATTGACATGTATGCACATAGTCTTTGGAATATAACATGATTGAAAATCTATGTAAATAATGATTCCCTCTTAGGTGAGGGTATCAAATAATATTGTAGTTTATTTTCATACAGGACAAAAGTGTTGTACAGTTTAACATTGCATAGTAAGGACGATGGTGAACCAATATAAAAATACTAATTCTGGGGGCGGTTTCATGAATCAACATCATATGAGATGGAGGTGAACCGATGTGAAGAAATTGGTTTTGGGATTGAACCTTGAGAGGTTGCCTACGTACCCAGCCTGGACTGAAAGGATCAAAGTCTGCATAGTTCAATAAAATAATGAATTAGTGATCATGTTTTTCTTGGAGACAACAACCTAAAAAATGGTGTTGGGACTTACGTGTGGTTAGCAGACCAGAGTGGGTGTTATGGTTGAAATTTTCTCTAAGATCACGTGAGTCATACTCGATATGAGAAACAAGAGGTAACAACAACCTTAATGATGAAAAGTTTAATGTCATGTAGGACATATAAAGGGACTATTCAATTTAATGTCTTGTAGTTAGGACTATTAATGCTAAACATTTTAGTGTCATGTACCAGGGACCAAATACAGTTTAACGTTATATAGGAAAAATATAGGGACACAGTTTAACGTCATGTTGGTCGTAAGTGTGCTGTACAATTTGGCGTCCTATAGCCAAGACGTTGGGGACAATACAGTTTAACGTCATGTTGGATGAAAAAGGGGACTGTGCAGTTTAATTTCTTGAAGTGAGGAAAAAGAGGACATAGTTTAACTTCTTGTTGGACGTATTAGGGACTTCTTTACAGTTTAACCTCATGTTGGATGATGGAACGGTTTAGCATCTTGTTGGATGAAAGGGATGATACAGTTTAGTGTCATGTTGGACGATAAGGATGCAAATAGTTTTAGGTTGTATGCGTGGACCATTGGTTATGTAGTTTAACGTCAGGTTAGAAATAAGGTACTTCCGTACAATTTAGCGTCAAGTAGTTAGGATGTCACATTTTAACGTCATGTTGGACGTATGTTCCAATATTTTAAAGTCTTATGCATGGACCGTTGGTTATACAGTATTACTTCATGTTGGACGTAAGTGCGAATAGTTTAAAGTCGTACGCTTGGAACCTTGGTTATTTTGTGTTCATCCAAAATATTTCATCAGAAATATGGCATTGGTTGGAGTAGTGATGAGTTCTCCATCCATTGAGATTAAAGAATAATCTCCATTGTAGTAGACCTTATGTATTGAATAAGGTATTTCCCATTTTGGCTCAAACTTGGGAGTTTTCATACCTGGTATCATTGGAGTTCTAAGAACTAATACCAATTATTCCTGAACGAAGAAACGAAGACGAACATTTTTGTTGAACGCTCTTGCTATTCGATTCTGGTAGACTTCCAAGTGGTGCATGGTGCACAATCTATTCTCATCTCACCATTCCAATTCATTCAATCGCTTTTTTGATTGTTCATATGTAGATGACTGATCAAAAATGGATACTCTGAACCAATGTAATTGAACTTCAATGGAAAAGACTGCTTTCGTTCCATATACCAGTGAATATGGAGTTGATCGCGTTGTAGTGCGGGTGGTGGTCTGATAAGCCCATAAAGCATGAAAGAGTTTATCAGGCCATGACCTCTTATCTTTATCCAACATATTTTGAAATATATTTTATAGAGTCTTGTTAAAGGCTTCTATGTGGCCATTGGCCACTGCCTGATACTGAGATGAATGATTGGATTTAATGTTGTATTCTTGGTACAACTTCTTCACCTATGATGAACAGAATTTGGTCCCATTGTCCGTCAATATGGTATGGGGGACACCAAATCTGGTAATGATGTTAGACTTTATGAAGCTATCAATACATTTAGAACTTACTTCCTTCACAGGTATTTCCTCTGCCCATTTGTACAATAAGTCAGCAGCAATAAGAATATACTTAAACTACTTGGCTGTAGCTGAAGGATAAGGTCCCACAACATCCATTCCCCATGTAGAAAATGGCCACGAGTACTTAACTCTATGAAGCAACTCCAGGGGTTGATGAATGAGGTTAGAATGTACTTTGCATGAAAGAAACTTCTCTATGAAATAAAAAAATCTTGTATCATTGAAGGCCAAAATTATCCATGCCTTCGAATTTGGTCATATAGTCTCTATCGAGACTGGTGGGCACCACAAACTCCTACATGCACTTATTTCATGACAAACATTGTCTCTTCACCATCAATGCATCTGAATATAACTCCATAAAAACCATGCTTGTAGAGAATTTTCTCTAGGTGATATGGGCTGTCATAAAGAGTAAAATTAACCACACGTCGCCAGATTTGTTCTTTCCTGGCACTATCAGGTGGAAGTGTTCCATTTTGAAGGTATTCTCTGATAGCTGTCATCCATCCTATAGTATGACCATATTTTTCAGGAATGGTACTAATTTCATTTATTTTTTCTATTCTGATTTTAACATAAGGTGAAATTGTATGACAGTGGGCAATTCTGATGGTTGTCTCGTCCCGATTTGGATCTTCCAGAGCTGTGGCTATATTAGCTAGTGCATCAGCTTGAGAACTTTGTGATATTGGGACATATGAAAATGTCAGTTCCAAAGGTAATTCCACCATTAACTCTCTTATGTAATCATACAAAGGGATTAGTTCTTCTTTTCTGATGGCATAATCCCCATTGACTTTTTTATTACCAGGTCTGAATCTCCTTTCACCTTTAAGTGATTCACATGTGCTTGAAGATCCAACTCTAATCCTGCAATAAGATCTTGGTATTTCACTTCATAATTTGTACCATCTCCCAATAATGAGAAGGAATAAGGTAGAAATTCCTTTTCTGGGGAACTGAGTACAAATCCTAACCCGACTTTGTTGAACATAGGATCTCTCATTTTCCTCCCTGTTGGACTTCTAGAAGCACCATCAAAATAAATTTCCCATGTTTGAAGACATTATTGAATAGAGAAAACTTCTTCTTCAGGGAGTTCAATATCTGAAGATGTGTCTTCCACTGAAGGGTGTTCAACCCAGAAATCAGCCAGAGCTTGGCCCTTTATTGCCTTTTTAGTCACATATTGAATATCAAATTGCTTCAAGATAACTTCCCACCTTTCCAGACTTCCTGTAAGCATTAGATGACTAAGGATGAATTTGAGCGGTTTTTTGCGAGATACTAATTGGACATAGTGATGTTGCAGGTATTGTCTCAACTTCTGAACTGCAAAGATTAATACTTGGCAGCACTTCTCAATTCTTGAATATCGGGTTTCGGCTACAAGAATTGTCCGACTGACATTATAGAGGTTGTTTTCATTCCAATCATCATTCTTCTGAGAAAGAAAGGCACCCAATGATCGCTCTAAATCTGTCACATAAGGAATACGTGGTCTTCCATCAACAGGTGGCATTAATAATGGTGGACTCGAGAGATACTTCATGAGAATATCGAATGCTTCTTGAAATTATTGATTCCACTGGTAAGTGACTCCCTTCTTCATCAATTTGGGGAATGGTACGCTTTTGTCTGCCAAATTGGCGATGAAACGACAAATATATGCTAAGTTTCCTTGAAGTCTTCTCAATTATTTCAAATTTTTAAGAGGATAAATACAATGGATTGACTTTGTCTTCTCAGGATCGACTTCGATACCACGATGGCGTGCAACAAAGACATGAAATTTTCTTGAGGCTACACAAAAAGCACATTTTAAGGGGTTCATCTTCAAATTATATTGCAATGTTTGTGGAATATGACTTCTAAATCAGCCAAGTGATTAGAACATTTCCTAGATTTGACCACCAAATCATCCACATAACATTCAATGAACTTCCCTAAAAAGGGTTTGAAGATACGATGCTTGGCACACTGATATGTTGCGCCAGCATTCTTTAGGCCAAAGGGCATTACCCGATAGAAAAACACACCCTGAGGGGATCTGAAGGATGTAGATTCATCATCTTCTGGAGCCATTTGGATTTGATTATACTTGGAATATCCATCCATGAAGGATAGTGGTTCATTTCCAACTGTACCATCAATTAATAGTTCTGTAATCGCAACTAGAAAATCATCCTTAGGACAATGCCTATTATGATCTCTAAAATCAATGCAAACTATAATTTTCCCATTCTTCTTTTTCACTGGGATAATATTAGCCAACCACTTGGGATATTGAACTTATCTAATGAAGTTATCATTGATAAGATTATACACTTCATCCTCAATTTTGGAATCATAGGTTGGGTGTGTTCTTCTAGAATCATGTTTGATTCCTCGATGTTCTTATGGCTAACCCAAACGATGAGTGGAAGCATCCGGATCAAGCCCTGGAATCTCTGTATAGTTCCAAACGAATATATCTCGATTTTTCTTTAGAAATGAAATATATATCTCTTGATCTTCAAGTGTCATAGCTGCACTAATTAAAGTGGGACGTGGATCTTCTTTTGTACCCATATTAATCTCTCTGAGTTCATCCACGGTGGTAGAGATACCCTCTTCAAATGATGGTGGAGAATTCCAGAGATATTCTTCTTCTTCTACAACATGTGTTATTTCTTCTGTTTCTACTTGAAAAGTAGATGATAAAGAATAATTTTAATGATCAGAAGAGATGCTAAAATTTTCACATCATGAAGAAGAATCTTCCATTTCCGACCCGATTGATGATGAAGGGTCTTCTTTGGGTAATAAAGAGGAGATGATGGATTGATAATCGACATCATCATTCACCTCTATCATTGCTATAACTTATTATAGCATTTTTGGTGAAGTATATACTTGCTGGATTTCAACAGATGAAATGAAGACATCTCTATTAGAGCTTCCATCATTGCTTGGTGGATGACCACTTTCTCCCATGCTGTCTGGATTGATTGTCGTGATTGACATTATGGAGGTTTCCATAAGAGTATTTTGATTTGGGTCTATCCTATCAATTTGACTAATAGGCAAAAAATAATCTGTACTCACATGTGCTAATGGGTTTACTGGAATCATTTCCAAACCATATGGAGCATTAACTTTGGTAATATCCTTTATTGTGGATTCCTCATTTCTCTTCAGGTGGTAGGATTCCGCATCCATGTATTGAGATTCACATGTCTTGAACGGGGCCTTATCACCATACAATGTCCCAACATGACCATAGAAACAATATTTGAGACACTGATGGTATGATGAAGGGATAGCCTCATGTTGATGTAGCCAGGGTCTTCCAAGAAAGATGTTGAAGTTCGAGTATTGGTCGACAACCATGAAATCTGAATTAGATGCAAGATCTCCAAACTGAGTTCTATGTGTAATCTCGCCCAGTGGTTCTTGATCATTTCTATCATATCCTTGTAACATCATAGTAGAAGGAGAGAAATCATATTTCATGAGACCCAATCGACGAAGTGTATGAATGGGCAAGGGGATGACTCCTGAACCATTATAAATGAAAGATATTCAAATGTCTAAACCATTTACGTTTCCAAATAAATACAAAGGTCTAATATGTCCACACACGAAATAATATTCATCTTCATCAATGAAATATATCACTACATGGCATTCTGCAGGATTATTCTCTAAATGGTAGGCTTCAGTTGTAGCAATTTTAGTTTCAAACACTTGAGGACTTGAAAAAGCCTCAATGAGTGCCTCTCGAAGATCCTTTCACAAATTTAAGGAATCTAGAATTGATAACATGGATGGTACTTGGTCCATGTGTTTCAATACATAATACTTTTGATGCAATGGTCAGCGTTACCCAACAAGAACTGGTAGTTTCGCAGGTACCTTAGAAGATTATGCTTTGGAAGTTGATGCATCTTGTACTAGGATAGGAGTTGGGAATACTCCTGGATTTGGAAGATTATACCGATTATGTCTATTTACATACTGAGAAGAAGAAGGTGTAACCTCCAACAGAACTTCTAGAATTAATGTGCCATGACCGAATCTTCCTTGTGTAGAAGAACAATCTTGTTCTTGTTGATCTTGCTGAAGGGATCTTCCATGAGTTTCTTCCGCATACACAGTTCTAGAAGGGGTAGAATTGGAATAATGGATTTTGAAAGATCCACATATTCCCCTGTAACCTGAGCCTCTGGAACATCATCTGATTCGTCGGTTTGATACAGGGAACTCAGGCTCATCAAAATCGAAACTGCAACTGGCATATGAATATATTAATTTATTCATATTAATAGAGCCAAAGATAAACTCCTCATATAATGAGGACTCTTCCTAATTAGCCTGTTTAGGTTGTTCCATTTTATGGGGTAGTGCTCGTGGCTTTGAAGTAGATGACATGAAATCTTCTAGAGTCAAAGACAACTTAGGCTTTGACACATAGTCGTCTTCTTCCGATTCTTCTTCTTTCTTTGAATTATGTTGGTTCTTTGAGGATTTTCCCTCTGTTGAAGAGGTATTTGATGTGGCATTTATAGTAGAAGGCACAATTGGTTTCTTCAATTGTGTTCACAAAATAGCATGTGTTCAGTTGATCATTTCTCTAACCATCCAATCATCATATTTTTGTGCATTTTTTTCATGACTTCTGGCCACTCTCCTTCCTCTTCCTGATCTGTTGTAGTAACGCATGCTACCTGAGCTGAAGCAACTTTCAGTTTGACTTTTCCTAAGTCAACCATTTTTTTCAGGAGGTCCATGAAGACAAATCACTCCTAAATGGGATTCCCCAACATTTGATGAAATGGGCAATAGTTGGGACGGTCTTCATCTCCTTCCTTGTTTGGCCTCTTGGGCCTTGGAAATTGAACCAAATTTTTTTCCAGAGCTGAAAAGAAGTAACCGAGAACATGTTCATCTCTGAATGAGTAAACATTACTTTTCAAATCCTCAATTTTTTTTTGTCTTTGATCTCTTTGATCATATTTACGAAAACGGCCTCTTTTGCCGATGCAATGGAGGTTGAGTCCTTTGAGAAGATGATGGTTTTGATTTAGAAGTCGGTACATGTGATTTTTTATGCATAAGTGTAGCAGTATCTGCTTTACCCATTCTCCTTCCTAGAGCTGATGGAGTTACATGAGCTTTATCATTAGTCTTGATAAGATAATCTTCAATCTGTTGAGCAATTTATGTAAGGTCTTGAAACCCTCCAATGTATTTCATAGGGATCAGTGGTGTTCACAACTCATCATGTAAATTTTCCACATAGATTGGAAATAATTCCTCTTGAGGGAGTGATAAGATCAGGGAATAAGTTAATCCCTTCCAGTGAGTAATGAAATCTGACACCCTTTCATTCACCCTTTGCATACAATTTGTATGATAAAAAATTGTTGTCGTTGGCAACGTTGAGTTCAACTGAAGAAGGAATTTTTGACGAAGATCCTCCCATCAGGTAATTGACCGGGATTGCAAGCGTGTGTACCAGAAAAAAGCAGGTCCTTGTAATGACTATATAAATCACATGATCTTAACTGCTTCTTGTTGCTGAAGGGTTCCCATCATAGGATCACAGTGAGAAACAAAATGTGTTAAGTGTTGATCTGGGTCTCCTGAACTATTAAAGATTGGTAAGGAGGTATTTGAAAAATTTTATTGGGGAGGAATTGCATCAACCCACTCAGGGTAAGATCTCTTTTCAGGTTGAATTTGAGAACGCTTTCCCTCCATAGATTCCAACCGAGCTTTTAATGACTCAATAGTAGTTATTAACATTTGAGAAACATTTGGTGGAGTTTGGACCTAAACAGGTGCAATGACCATAGCTTAGAAAAATGTGGTGGCTGGTGCTGCAACTAATGGTAGCACCACCGATTGTTGTTGCACTTGACTTGTAGGATTAGACCTGTGAGGGTGTACTGATAAAGGAGGATATTATTGATCCATCTTAGTAGCCACAAAAAATTTCCATGGATGACTGACTCCAGAACGCTTAGGTGGAAGACAACCCTGAAGTAGTTCTGCATTCATCCTCCTTAAATCCTTAATTTCTTCCTCTAATTGTGCAAATCATTTCTCTAGTGAGAGCGATTGGCCTTCTACAAAGGATGAGTATGTATCCTGATTATTTTCTTTCCCCTTATTGGAAACCTTTTGGAGAGGGATATGTGGGTTACATGAATGATTACCTAGGTTCTGAGTAATCCATTGATTTCTTGTTCACAAACCATCTTCATTTATGTCTGTGCGTACAGCTTCTTGAGCAGGAACCTCTTCATCTGATCCCTCCGAGTGAACCTCATCTAGTGGATCAGCAACAACGGAATTGATGACATTGATTGATTCATAACACATTGCATCCCTTCAATCGTCATTTCTGTGATATTTGCTTCTTCCATGCCCTTGATGATACATTTCCTTTTGTTGATTCGATTCCTCAGGAACATCTTGAAAACCCGTAATTTGGAGAGAATATCCTGATAATTTGGCTCTTCATTCTTCATGACGCTTCTTTCCCAATCGAGAAAAAACTGACTTTCTTTGAGGAAGAGATTGATGGTTTGAAAAAGGCCCCAGTTCGGTGGACTGGGGTTGTTCCTGCTCAACTCCTAGAATCCTATTTGATGATTCTAAAGGTTGGGATAAAAGAGTCCTCAGTCTGGAAAGCTGGGGTGGTTCTTGACACGCTATTTCTGAGTCCTTGAAATCTATCCTGATCTTGCATAGCTTAGTCCAGAAATTATCTGGATGCATTAACCTGCATCCACTTTTATCACCCACCACAAAAGATCGTTGGATGATTTCTGACACTTCTGACACTTCATGATGTGCTTTCTCCAAACGATAGGCATGTTCAATATTCTTGTTTTCTTGATGCAGGAGTAATTCAACAACTTGTTATCTGTATGCTTGATTTTGATAGTAACTAGCTGATGCCTGTTCTTGGGAAATCTTTTGATTACAAAAAATTCCCATTGATTGTGGCCGACCATGGGCAACAAAATTTCATGAAACAACTTTCGGTGGGCTTTTATAACCAGAGATCAAAGTGAAATGTAGTGCTCCATGAACACCACATCCACTAATATGAATACCAGAAGGGGCATTGGAAATTAACTGGTGAAATCTATTAGTGCACCAAGGCATGAATGCTGAAGGGCTCTCTGTTGCTTTTCAGCTTTTGGATATCGAAAAAATGAGAGACATGCCAAGTCAATTTGGCATTGTTACCTTTCTAATATCTTGAAACGATTTTCATATTCATCATAAGATAATATTTTATTTTTCAACTGAAAAAGATTTTTCCATATGTTGAGAAGAATATCATGAATTCCATCTTCCGTCAACATCTCTAGAATGTCATACTGAGAATCATCCAAAGGCCAAAACATAAATGACACTTCACCTTTTTCCAGTTGTTTTCTCAAATTCGGTACTTCCTCTTTATCATTCAATAAAGATTATTCTACCTGATTAGACTAGAGCTGGTACTTCCTTGTTGCTTCATCAGATTCAACATGATTGGTATATAAATCACTAATCAAACTAGAAGATTCATGACCTAGGGGTGGTTCAGAGAATGAACTACACCCCGGGCTATCTTCTAGTTAAGAAAGTATTTCACCTGATAATGGTAATTCATCAGACATGAATGGCTTCACATTTTCAAGTGCCTCAATATTATAGGTATTTCTCTTCACTACATTGTATGTTAGAGAATTTTCCATGAAATGTGAATCACTACTACGGAGAGGACTTTCACAGATAAATTCGTCATCATGGGGAGGACCACCATGGTGGGATACAGCAAAAGATGAAACATTTTGATCCTTGGTCTTCTGACCACACAGTGGGTTCTTGTGGCTCTCATATGAAGATGAAAATTCTAGATCAACTGAATTGTCATGAAGCAAGCCTTAATGAGGAAGTATCTGATGCAGCCCTTCGGAATTAATGTTCCCACTATTGGGAACTGAGAGAGAAGAATCTTGAGTTGAAATAGATAGTTTTCTGAGTGCATCAAGAACTCCGGCATCGAGTAAGGCCTTGTCACAGATGGTCCTTTGAGTTCATGACTGTGCTGGGTGGGTTTTCTACTTAGATTCCTTCTTACAAAATTTCGCAGGTGTATGCGCCTGCTGAAGGGAAATGATCAGGTTAGGATAATTATCTCCACTCAAACCAGGTGTATGTGCCTGACTTGGTTGTCCGTATGATATGGGGTATTACGCCCCACAACCCTCTTGGACTGGAACAGATGTGTGAGTCTATTCCGGAGTGAACTGTTGATGTATCACTCCAATGGTAGGGATAGATTTATGTGTCTCTCCCTGAGATGCTGTTGAAGATATTATAATATCCTGGTAGGAATCCAGAATATGAATATGGATTTTCTTCGGCACTTTCACCATTGAATGAATTTTCTTGCTGACTTCAGCTGCAGAAACGGGGATATACGTCAATTCCATGCTTGGAGTTCATGTATGTTCCTGCTCCTATCCTCCATTTCCTATTAGTGAATCCTGATAGTACTCAAGTGTGGGGGTAGAGAGTTGAGTCTGCCTCCTGTTTGTCTCCAGAGCTTTCCAACTGACTTCTCTGAATGCTAACAAATGAGACTATTGGTAGGTATGATCAATACTAGTAGGTGTATGTACCTGCTGATTGCACTCCTCTGAACGTGGTTGATTATCCTCCTTCAACACTGAGAGACGAGACTACTGGCAGGATTGATGAGTGTAAGCAGGTGTATGTACCTGTTTACCAGTTGTCAACACATTGGGTTAGCGGGCTCCATCACATGTAGTCAGTTAAGTCTGCTGACTAGCTGATGATTTATAAACAGGTGTATGTTCTTGTCTATAGTACTCTGCCAGAATTGCCTAGCGGGATTGGTGTGATGCTGCCAGACGAGTCTACTAGGCTGCATAATTAAAATAGATGGGTGTGTGTGACCTCTCGTTGCTTGACACCAAGTTAGGTTGGTGGACTTCTCTGGAGTTGGCAGAGATGAGAACCTACTCGCTATTAACTGGATTTCACCTTTGGCGGTCCATCTTTCCTTCTTGGGTTTGAGGAACCTGAGCTGAATGCCTGGAAATGATACCCTAATCATGTTGAGGGCGCACTGTCGTATGAGTCTTGTGGCGATTGTTGATGGGAGCTCTCGGTAAGGACTCCTGTCTCCATGAATTAAGGCCCTGAGTGACCTGTTCATTCACCTCCCTAGAATACAGGAGTGAATGGTGATTGTGTTCTAAGGATAACGACCCGAAATGGTTGAAAATAGTGGTTGGAACCACCTGTTTCTTGATCGCCGGTCGTCGCTGTCCGGATGACCAAGTTGAATTATTTACTTTGAGGGCTGGTCTAGTGGCCTCTAGAGACAGAATAGTACCATTTGGATGGTACTCCTTAACCATCGCATTTGACACCCAGCGTTGAAGACACTGAGTAGGTGATGTCGTCCTCAGAGCGGATGATGATCCAGCAGGAGTAGTATCATATGCATTCACCACAAAGGTTTTCACATCAGAGTTATTCACAGACGGGAACTTAAGAAAAGCCATTCTTGAAATGCATAAGATCTTGGAAAAAAGTGCATGATTGATATAACAAACATTATAATGTTAAGTTCAGCTACTACATCTTTTGGATGAGCACATATGTAATTGATTTCTTTGTTGGCCCACTCTTTGAATTTAAATAGGGGCCTAACAAATAGGTAAAACATCACTTTAACATGGTTAAGGATTCAAGTCGAGTTCACCATTTTTTGTTTCCTCTGAAATTAAGGATAATCTCCTTGATTTAACATTCAAACATTCCAGGAGGTTTCTAACGGGATTGTTCATAGAACCGGAAACATCCAATGATTCCACATCCATTTGGACCCACTTTCCAATGGATGGTGCTCATTAGTTGTGGACTGGTGAGGCTTAGGATTTTTCATTTTTCGAGAGGATGGGAGGTCGGAATTATCAAACCTTTTTAGGGGAATTATTGTCTACTCTGGGACACACTTTATAGATTTAAGTTATGTTCGTGAATCCTTATTACATTACCAATTATAAAATGATCTTTCCTTTAGATCTGACAATCAACGATTAAATGTGTTGGAAATTTAGATAATCATTTATATGTATTAAAGGTTCTTCGTCGATAGAGAATTATCTGTATTAGTAAGATATTCTTAGTCAATGGTATATTTCAATACATAAAATTCTCTTGGTCATTATGATAACCATATTGGTTTTAAAGCCACTCAGTGGGGCACTTGAAGTTTATTTTCATTCAAAATGACATGGATTATTTTAGATTTGGGATCGTACCCGTAGATGGGCTACCTACGTATCATTTTTTTTGAAATGGTATTATAACACACATTTTTCGAGTAATGGAGTATGATGTTTATGATTGATGGCTCAAAGAAAGGTGTGATAATTACTTTTACACTCTAAGCTCACATGAGTCATGCTCGGTGTGAGAAACAAGAGGTATTGGTAAAACCAGACAATTGTGCCATGAATGATGAAATCATAAGAAATGATGTGGGGATTATATATGTATATCTTCCCAAAATAGATGAATTTTGGGTTTTACTTAATGGAATAAACCCATGAACAAGGTCCATAAAGGTATATGTACTTCATGGAGATTTGGGTACTCTAACTTGGGGCTTACTCCTGAGGAAGATGCCCAAATTAGGAGGGGACTTATGATTGGGTTTTACTCCTAAGAAGGAAGCCCATATAAAAATTAAATTAAGACTGGTTAAGAGAAATTATGACTGGGGCTTACTCCTAAGAAGGAGGCCCAGGTTAAGGGACTTAATTGTTACTACTAAGAAGGATGCCCATATTTGTAGACATTGATACTGGGGCTTATTCCGGAATTGGAAACCCATGTAAAGAGAACCATGGCTGGGGATTACTCTTGAGAATAATGTCCATGTTAAGGGAATTAAGAATGGAGAATAGTCCTGAGAATGAAGCCCAGGTTAAGGGAATTAATACTGGGGCTTACTCCTGAGAAGGAATCCCAAGTTAAGGAAATTATGAATGGGGCTTACTCCTTTGCAGGATGCCCAGATTAGGGGACTTGGGGCTTACTCTTGAAATGGAGGCCAAAATTAAGGATTCTCTCATCATAAATGATGAGTTTGAATGAATGAATTCTCTAAATTTAGTGATGTCAAGATGTGTAAATCACTAGGTTTTGAGAGATGTTCCACAGAATTCCTTTCAGATAAGGAAGCCAACAAAGAAATAATGCCATAAATGGATTTTGAGAGAGTTATGAAGGCTTAATATTGAAGAGGAGAGGTGGATAGGCATAAGAGTGGTGAAATAAGCAGGAAGGGAACCCAAAAAGTGAGGGGTGCGCAAGTACTGTGTGGATGTGCAAGTACTGCGTGGCGCGCAAGTCCTGTTCGCACAGGTATACTTGCGCGACATATGGGTACTTGCGTACCGACCAATCATTAGGGTATAACTTGGGCGAGGCTTGGATCAAGCCTTTTATACTAACCCTGGAGACTTCCAGAAGAGAGGCGCACAAGTTATGTGGAAGGAGTAAGGCGGCGCGCAAGTGTGGCCATTTCCGTTAAGGGCTGGCCGCCCAAGCGCGCAATTGTTGATGAGTTTCAACACTTAGGCCTCTATCACCCTCTTTTGATCTTCCGTTCTATGGAAGAAATTACATTAGATGTGTTCAGAAGCATTGAGAAGTGACTAGGGCGATGGGAGCTCAAATATAAGGTTCGAGAATTTTTTTCGTCCTGTGAAATGGGGGCCCCACTAGTGTATTTATAAGCTAGAGAGACCTGGGGTGAAATTTCATAGAGGGCATGCAAGTCACTTGTGCAACCACTTGGCGTCGCGCATGTATACATGCACGACCTTGATGGAACTTGTGCGACACATGTGCATTGGAATCTTGGTTCAGGCCATTGTCAATTTTATGATGTTTCTTTAAAGGATGAATCACTTTGGGTCCAAAGTATTTCTCTTTACATTCCTTTGGACTCTGTGATGGAAAGTATCATCAACAAGGATGTTAATAAAACTGAAGATAAGGAGTTTAATTAGACTGCACCTGAGAAAGATAATCATAATAAAAATGAGGAAGTAAATTGGAATGAATCCTAGTAATTTAATCATACTAAAGATATGGAATTAAATTATACTAAATATTAGAATGTTAATCAAAAAAATATGAGTAATTTAGTCATACTAAAGGTGAAGAAGTTAATCCAAATGAAGCTAAGAATTTTAATCAGAAAAAAGATGAGGAAGTTAATCATTCAAATTATGATTAAGATAATTCTAATGATGTTGTGGAAGGTAATTAGACTAAAAGAAAGGAAGATAATTAGATAGAATTTGGGGATGTTAATTGGAATGTAGTTGAGGAAGTTAATCAGACTGAAGATATAGAATTCAATGTATCTAAAGATGAAGAAGTGAATCAGACTCAATCTAACGATGTTAATCCAAATAGAGATGATGAATTTTTTCAGATTTATGAAATGTTATTATTCTAGGGAATATTGGTTTTAGGGAAATCATGTCAAAGTTTGATGATGTCAATTTTTATGTTTAAATTTTATTGTTTTTTGTAGAATTGAAATTTTAGTAAATAGAACATTTTCTTGTTTTTCACCTTTTCTATTCTAAGATTCCTATAAATAGAATCATTTTACATTCCTACATTGATTTTTTTACTATATTATAAAAGGAAGGTCACTTTATAATGCATGACAATTTTATAATTTTTGATAATGTTATCATTTTAATATTGGATAGATAAATCATTTTATCAGACTGTCAACAATCAGACTATGAAATATTGGATAAAATAATATAATATAACGAGTTTGATCAGATTTTGAGATGTTTTGATGTAGAAAATGGATCAATGTAATGAATCCATCATAGTGAGATAATCATAATGAGGTGATCAGACCCATGGTCATCATACTGAGGTTCCAAATAGATTTTTTTGGAGAAATGGTTTTAATGACATTTTTATTTACAACACAAATTGTTTGTAGGAACAAAAGATTACTAATGTTATTCCATGTAATCATTACTATCGAGAGATATATGACATTTAATTGGAGTTGGGGCATGTTGTTTTAACCTCATCATAAAAGTGAATTCCCATATACCTATGGGAGCAGTTATGGAATAGAATTATGTTCTCAAACTGAGATTGAACCTTGTAAATATCTTGTAATTTACTTACATTTCTACTATTTTTGAATATGTATTTACTAAAATATGGTAAGGTTATAATATTTTATAGGTTGTAGGGGATACATTTTAAAATTATTCTAACATATAAAAATGAACTCATTCAACCCAACCCATAATTTTCGTTATTTGATCCTTTGGAATTTCAATTGGTATTATAATTAGAGCTCCCAAGTGGAATCCAAATTATTGGTCTCAGAGAATTAATGTGTATATGGGAAAACTAAAAAGTATTTTTAATGGAATACTAATGAGAATAAAAAAATATATAAAAAAATGGAAGAATAATTTTCAATATATAAGAATTTGATATGAAAAAATGATTGATTATTACTTCACTAAGGTAAATGAAATTATTTATAATATTATAGGATTTAAGAAATGATTTTAAATTATTCTCCTTAGAAGAAAAATATTATTTTTCCCTTGAATATTTGAATAAATTTCTTATTTCTTATGATATGAGTAAAGATCGAATGTTTAAAAAATTGATGAAATATAAAATGAATATTTAAGTTATAAGAAATATAAAAATTAAATATGTTGATGATATTGTTACTTTTGAATATATGGATGTTGAGGATGATTATTAGTATGATAAAATCATGTATCTTATCTCCTAGAACAATCATAGTGTTAGTGGAAATTATGGATGTAATCATCTTCTCAATGGTTTTTAGGGTGGTTGAAATTGGAAATTTTCGATGAATTTTCCAATTAATAATGTTAGATAATTTCAACATAGTTATAACAAAATCCCTATGAAAGATTTTGAATAAAAATTCAAATGAATAAAATTCATCAAAAAATATATAAAAAAATGTTTTGGGGAACAATATAAGTATGTTGTGCAAGATATATGAATAATAATCAACTATAAATATTTATTTGGAATATGAATGTTTACAAATGTTTAGAAAATACATTGTAAAGTTTCATGAATTTAATAAGTCCTAAAATAATGATGAAGAAGGGGGTGTATAGTATTTCAGATAATATCATCATAGAATAGTACTTGTTGAAATTATTGATAAAAAATTATCTCAAGAAATAAATTAGAATGATAATGAATGATAGTGAAAAATTTATTCAAGGTGAAATAGATATAGTGAATAAACAATTTGAATACATCTAAGAGATATTAACTTACATACATAGAATTTTTTAATAGGGATTTATGGTTGAAGATATCAATAAAAATATCATAGCTAAGAAAGTATAAGGTAAAAATTTTCCATTCGAACATATTGAGTTTTAAATTACCTTAAGGATTATTCATGATAACTTCAATGAAGCTTCAACAGAGAAATATGAGATATTCATATTGATGATAAAGTTAAAAATAATAATCAGGTGAAATTATCACCCACAATCAATAATGGTTTATATAATTTTTCATTCTTATTAAGTGATATAAAAATTTAGGAATGGTTGAATCATTAAAGAATATGAGAAAAATATCACATCGAAATAAGATAAAAACACAATTAGATGAAAATACGGTCCATAACCAGAGTATACTGGAGAAATAAGATGTTATCCACCTCAAAATGCCTATAAAAATAATAATAATACTTCAAGAGAAAATAATTATGTGATGGTTTTTATTTGGGTTGTGAAATATATAGAAATAAGGCATACAATTGTCGGTGTATCCTTTCACTTCATGGAAGAAGGTTTGAATAGAGTGAAATAAATGGTGGAACAATGAATGAAATTTCAATCCTATATGAATATAGAAAAGAAAATACTCATGATGTGAGAAACATTATAATTAATAATCAATTTGAATGTATTTTACATGTTTTCAAAAGATGTGATCAGGCTGGTCATCATGCTATACATTTTATAACACTCCTTCTAGAAAACATTTCTAACATGTGAAAAGAAAATGAAGGTTGAAAGAATAATTTGAACAAAAAGGATTTTTTTATTGAGATAGATTTAAAAGAATTTAATAATAAAGGATAATTGATAGTGGTTATTTTTCACACATGATATGTGATATAAAGATCTTGAAACATGTTGAAAAACATAATGGTGGATAAATTACATGAGGAAATGGTAGTTCTTTGATAATTATTAGAATATGAAATGTTGTGATTGAAGATCAAAAACTAAAAAAAGAAGAATTCCAAATTTCTTATGGACTGAAACATAACATACTATTTGTGATTCAATGGTTTGATGATGTAAATGATTTTTTTTCAATAGATACTCTCATCTCATCAGATGTATTAATGATTGAAAATTTGTGACCTGGACAGAAAGAACTAGCAAAACAATTTTTAAGATTAGATAACATAATAATTCATGTTATCTAATATCTAAAGATGATAATAAGTTGTGTAAATAGAGATTTATCTACTATGGCCCAAAAATTATGAAAAAAATTCTTTAATGTTTATACGTCATGAATTTTCCTTAATTAAAAGGAAGGGAAGAAGTTGTTTGTGGTACATTTTTGAAAGGAAAGATTACTAATAAAAGTTATAAAAAAGCATTGATTCAGTAAACAGGAAATCTTAACCTTATTAATTAAAAATTATGTGGGTCGATGAGATACCAATAATCAAATTTTGATTTATTCTTTCTCACACTAACCAGTGATTTAACTATGAAGACTATAATCATGTTTATGAAGGACAATTCTTAGCCTATTGAAGTGAATATATTGTTTAGAAATTATATTGATAATGAAATAGTGGTTTACATAATAAATTTGATAAAAAATATAGATACATAATTCATATAATATACTTTTGAAACTTATATAAGAAATCATGGAATAAAACATTTGTATAGTGCTCCATATACAGAACAAAAAAAGGAGTAGCATAATGTAATAATATATGTTTTGTACAAATGGGAATAATATTGTTATCATTATACAAAAATTCAAAGTTATATTAGAGATATGTTTTTATTGCTTAGGTACATGTTCAAAATAGTTATTTGTTGATCCATGAGTCATACTTGAATCCCTATAAAATGTGTTTTAAAAAAAATTCATTGAAATACCTAAAAGTTTTTTTAATTCAATGTTTCCGAGATATTAATAATAAAGATTTTCGAATTTTTGACGCGAATGTTGAAGAATGAATATTTTAATGTTTTTCCTGGAATAGAACAAGTTAATAATTTTGGAACAGAAATTTACAAAATTTGGTGGATCTATATGATCCAAATGTTATTTAAAATCTAAAACATTTGAGAATTTTGAGCAGGCTAAACTAGTGGTTTCTAATGAAAATCATAATGATACCAACAAATACTTTTCCAAATTCTAATGAATCATGTGATATGGTAAGTGGAGCTTGAAATGAAATATTGATATTTCCTAATTTAAAAAATAATGTTGATACTAAAAGCATAATTGATAATCATAAGGATCCAATTCAGTCGAAATGATGTTGAGATTAGTGAATCATACATCACATTTAAAAAAAGATAAACTAGAACCAGTTCAAGAGTCTATTTAATACATAGAATGGGTGGCTAATATGAATGAATAGTTGGATCAGATTTAAAAAAATAAATCACAGGAACTATTATATCATCCAAAAGATTTATTTTTAATCTTTAAAATATGATTACAAAAACTAATTCAATTAAATTGTAAAAGTATCTAAAAAAACATGTTAGTAAATGAAAACCATAGGTGGATGGTCTATATTTCGAAGAATGTTTTTTCATGTTGCATGATTAGAAACTATTAAATTATTTAAATTAGTGGATGAACATAGTAATTACAAATTTTAGCAGATTGATGTAAATAGAGATGTTGAGGCTGAATTTTACATTAAAAATCATTCTCATTTTCTACATGATAATGATGAAAAAAAGGATTATAGATTGTAGAAATCCATATATGATTTGAAAAAAATCACTTCAAGTCTGATATTCAAAAAACCATAGCTATTTGAAAAAGTTAAATTTTTCTAAAATAGTGGTCGAAAGTAAATATTATGTGAAAGAGGTTAACTCTGATAGAGTAATTGTTATTGTGTATGGGGATGATAGAATTTTTACTAGGGAGGAGTATATTTTTTATAAATAATACCTTCCAGAAATGAGGATAAATTTTGAAATGTAAATGTTGGGAGAGTTAAAATTATTCCTTTATTTACAAGTTCAAACAAATATATATCTTCTTATGTTGAGAAAAGTATTCCATTGAAATTTTTAATGAAAAATATAATGGATGAATCAAAATAAATTTCATCTCATATTTTACAGATTACAAAGTTGAGAAATGATAGAATCAGAAAATTTTTTGAATCAAAAATAATTTCATAATATAATAGGAATTTTCTTTATCCCATAGCCTCGAGAAAAAATATTGTTAACAGTGGTACTTTATTTTGTGGGTATAAAATTAATATGTAATTATTTCATATGATGGAAGTAAAGATAAATATAAGAAAAGTCAAAATGAAAAATCATATGGGATTTTATAAAAAACAAGTTTTAAAATAAATTTTCATGGTTATTATGATTTTAATTGGGATGTATATTGTAATGATAGAAAATCAGATTTTGGAGGATCATTTTTCATTGAAGAATTTTTGTGTGAGTTGGATTGCTAAGAAAACAATTTCAGTAACTTTGAGCACAATGGAATCAGAATATGTTGTAGCCACTTAAGAATGTACTGAAATGATGAGTATAAAATTTCACTAGGAATATTTTAATGTTAGATATTTTAAACCATTGAAGATACATTGTGATCATCAGAGTGAAATTGATCATTCTGAAAAAACATTCCCAACATTCATGATCAAAACACATTGATATAATGTTTTACATTATAAAATAGAATGTAGTAGTGGTATATGTTCTTCTATGATATATGAAAAAAAGTATCAAATATGTGATATATTTATAGTGTTAATTACAAAATAATGTTTTTTTGGTGGAGGTTCAAACATCACGTTCATAAACCACCAATGATTCTCAAATATCTTATAAGGAACTCGCCTTCCATTATTTGGATAATTTTAACAATGATAGTGAAAAATTATCATCATTGTTCTATGTAATAAGTATTTATTTTTTTTATTATATTTAATCTTATGTTTTGGTGATCAGATAATGGGGAAGTGGTAACTGAATTTCAGAGAAAAATTTATATAAAAAGGAAACATGAGAGAAAAATAAATGAAAGTGAAAAATAAAAGTGAGACAAAAAGAAACTGAGAAAATATAAATGTAAGGGGAGGTTATCTTAACATAGAGGTGTAATTTTCTTTTTATTGAGAGATTGAATTCCTTAAAAAATATTACTTTATCTAGAAGCTTGTTTTCAATAAAATATCTTTTAAGAAATAATTTTTTTGGTAAATGAAAAAATTGTGATTTTTGAAAAAAAGTGTGTTGTAAATATTGTTTTGAAAATATTGTCAAAAAACTCCATAGGTCGTGATTGAAGACCCTTTTTGATGTTTTTTTTATATACCATTTATTTTTTTTATTGACTACTATTATGTAAAAAAAATTGGGAAATCATGTTACTGTTTTCAAATGCTAGACCCAAAACACAAAGGGGGTACCCAGTTTTGTTTTTGAGAATGTTGTTTTTTCAGATACATATGATAAGACTGAAGCTAAGGAAGTTATATTGACTGACGATGGTGATATTAATTAGACTAATGAAAATGAATTTAATACTACTAAGGTTGAGGAATTTAATTGGACTAAAGATTAGGACATTAATTGGATTTAAGATAAAAAAATTAATTAAATTTAATTTGAGTATGTTAATCAGAATAATGTTAGTGATGTTAATCAGACAAAAGCTAAGTAATTTAATCATACTAAATCTAAAGAAGTTAATCAGACTGATGGAATGAATGTTAATGAAACTGAAGTTGAGGATGTTAATTAGTATGTAGAAATAGATGATAATGAGTCTAAAGAAGATGAAGTTAATATACTAAAGCAATGAAGTTAATTGATAGAATTTGATGAAGTTAATCAGACTAAAGCTAAGGATATTAATCATACAAAAGAGAGAATCATTGTCAGATGGATGAGGAAAAGGTTAGTCAAACTAAAACCACAAAATTTAATCCGATAGAATCTAATGAAATTAATTCGGCTAATTTGAGGATGTTAATCAGATTGAGGTAGATGAAGTTAATCAGAATAATGACTAGCCAGAATAAATCTCAAAAAGTTAATCTTAATGTTGGTGAGGAATTCAATTAGACAGAATATGAGTAAGTTGACCAGAAAAAATATTAGGACATTAATCCCACTAGATATGGGTATGTAATATAGACTGAAGCTGAGAGAGATAATTAGAATGATGCTAAAAAATTTAATCAGACTAAATCAAAAGAATTTAATCATAAATAAAGTAGGGGATTTAATTATATTAATGAAGAAAAATTTAATTGTACATATTTTAAAGAATTTCTTTAGGCTAATTAAATGTTAGTATTTTTTGGAAGACTAGTTTTAGGTAAATCATTATATGATTTAACTTAGAAATTTGAAATTTGAAATTTAAGAGTGATAATTTTTATGAGAATTAAAATGTATATAATAGGGAATTGTATATTTGTTTACCACCTTTTATATAATGAGTTTCCTATTAATAAAATAATATTATATTAATAATTTAAAAAAAAATCAAGACTAGGGAAGGAGTGGTGCAATAGAATTCCTTTTAAATATATCTTTTAAAATTGTGATATTATTAGAAGATCTAATGCACGAATTATTTCTTACCACATCGAGGACAATCGAAATGAGGAAGATTGGGGTTATGAATATCAAACACACTATTTGAGTACAGTTTTAAAATAGAGAATTTATAAAATGGATCACCTTAATGAGACCATCGTAATGATACAGTTAGATTGAGGGAATTAGACCAAGGGTCATTGGGGTGAGCTTCTGAATAATATTATGTGGAAAAATTGTTTTTGTGTGGTTTTATTTTGTGGCTCCAATTGTGTGTAATAAATCTTTTTAAAATTATGTTCTTTAGTATAATCATTCATATCATGATAACAATGTTTTCTAACATGAGTTGGTATTGTTTCTATTAACTTCTTCAAAATGATAAATTTTTATGGAAACATGGGAGTGGAAATGGAAAGGATGTTGGTTCTCACACTAAGGATAAACCATAAAACCCTAATGTGCAATACTTTCTTTTCCAATTTTTCAGGAATAATTTTTTAAAAATATTATGAGGATATATAGTTTTACAAGTTTTATATGATATTTTTTAAATTTTTTGAAACTTATTAATGTGAATAATTAATTAGCCCCCACCTCTCCATTGTTATTTGATAATTTGGAACCATAGTTATATTTTATAAATTATATCTTCTTATATCAAATATATTTTTAAATAAGTATTGTTATAAAATTATTGTTTATAAAATTTTATACACTTTCATGTTTGTAGAAAAACTAGTTTATTTTGTTTTTATGATTATATGACATTATACTGGTTCTATTGACAATCTAAATCCTAACATACCACATATATATAATGGTGGTGATTATGATTAATGGGGAGATATGATATAAACATTATCAACACAAGAGATGATAATTTGTTTGCGCATAATATATACTACTATGTTCCCGGTAAAGACTTCACTAGTTTTACGCATCAGGGAAAACAAATATCCATTAAACAATAAAGTAACAAATATACAATTTTTTTTCATGAATAGGTGCATATATAGTCAGATATCATCTTGTGAAATAACTAATAGTATAAGTAAAAATCAATAAGTCACACACATTTGTACATTTAAGGTTGTTTAGACTAGAAGAGAAATGTATAAAGTAGTATATCATGAATTTAACTTCATACCATGAGAATCAGTTAAAATATGCACCATATGTTCATGATAATTATAAAATCATTACAATATATTATTGAAAATATTTCTTGATTATTAAAATCCTATTTAAAATATTATTTATATCATGAATAGTGAGCTGGAATTAAAAAATAACATTTTTGGATAAGATAAGAAAGATTAATAATATTACACTTTATGATATCATTGGTAGTCTCATGAAATACAATGGTATATTGAATATAGATGTTGAGAATAAGAAAAAAAAATTTGTTTCTTTTTATACTATATATAGAATTCCTAATAAATTATTCTAAATTAAAAATGTTATAAAATATTTATGAAATAAAAACATTATTGTTCAATATAATTCGAAATATCAGAAGATCCTAAAAATTATTTAGAAAATTATTCGTTATGGATGAAAAAGAATGTTGAAAATAATGATTTTTAGTATAGATAAAATTCATGTCATATTGATAATGGATTGAAGAAATATTATCATTTCAGATTATATGAATGTAAAAAAGATGGAAATATCTAGTGAGGTTGTCCAAAAAATGGAATAACCAGAATGAAAGGAATTAAAAGAGGAATTCAAAGAAATTCTATATATCTAAAGGTAAGATTGTTATGAATGAAACCAAAAAACAATGTGGTACATTTTGTGATTCTTATAACAATACATATGATAATGAAAGTTCCTGACAGATCCACATCAGTCCATTTTCTAATGTACTCATGGTAAATAAATTTTTAATTGAAAATACACATATGGATGAAGCTCCAACTAATATGTTTTTAAATGAAAATTATATTGATTAGAAATATAATAAATCATTAGAGAAAGAATCTTCCATAGATGAGTCAATAATTTACCTACATATGACAATGTTTCCATATTTTTATAATTACATGAAATTAGAAATTGTTTGATTTCAAAAATTGATAATACAAATGGTAAATTTGAATTGTTATACTCTTGAATAACTCATTTGATGATGGAAAAATAAGATATTTCTAATTATATTATTGGAAAAATTGTTTAATAATAAACTATTTTAAAAAATTGAGAAAAATCTATTATTAGATTTAATGTATTATAAAATATTTTTCTATAAAACGGGTTCTAAAAGAATACTAATGATTATAAAACATATTTGTAAAACAAAAACATTTAATTTCTAACCTAATGAAACATTTATCTTCGTTTACAACTAAAATTTAAACCTTAGAAAAATGTATAATAAAATCAGACCTCATGGTAACATTTCTATAATTGATTTCATTAATAAATACCATGTTTTCAGTAATAATTACTCTGTATCTTAAATTAAAGATTTTTTCAACATGTTTAAATGTAGTGGGAACTAGAAAAATAATTTTTCATTGAATATAATTCAATCTTTATGGTTTTTAATGAATATTTTTCTATAGAAATTACATTTCCCAAAATAAATTTTGAAAAATATGGTTTCACAAAATTATATTTTTTGACAATACCAAACCCAATATGGTTTTCTTGATTAAGTCCTAAATGTCCTTAAGAGCCATGAAATAACATGTATTGGTGTAGAAGAAGATCAATCATGGTTATTGAATAGTATGTTAAGAAAAAATAACCATAGAAACAAATCTATGTTGAATAAAATAAGAGTTGTTAAGGATCTACCAAAACATAAGTTTGATTCTTCTAAATTTGGTGGCCCTTTTCAAAATTGTACGGAACATATATCATGTTTTGAATCAATTAGTGTGGTCTCCAAAAATTATGCTTTATAACTAGTGAACATTGAATTATTTTTTCATACCGAAACTAGAATTATTGGTAGTAAATACTATTTATATTTTATGGTTGATGATTATAATAGATACATAGGTATTTATGCCCTTAAAAAGAAATATGAAGCTTTCTGTTATTTTAAAACATTTCTAGCCAACGTAAAAAATGAGAAAAACCTCTCCTTGATATGTATTTATACTCTTCATCATGGATATTTTTAAATTATGAATTTGAAAATATTGGTCATAACGAAGGTATTGAACAAAAAATTTCAGCGCCTAGAACTCCCCAAAAAAAATGGTGTACTTGAAAAATGAAATATAATTCTTCATGAAATAACTAGAACGATGCAGAGTGAATACTCAGTTTCTAAATTTTTTTCTTGAAACAATAACTGATGCCTCAAATAATATAAATTATGTTTTTATTATTTGTTTTCATAATAAAACAATGGATGAGTTATTGATGCGTAGAAACCCAAAATTGTCTTATATTATGGGTTTTGGATGAAAATTATTAATTTTGTATACTAATGATAATTTACATAAATTCTAAGCAGAATCCGTTGATAGAATATTTTACGATTATTCTACTACTTATATGGTTTATGAATTTTTTATTAAAAAATATTGTACTTTTGAGGAAATAGTAAATTTTTTGTTTAGTGAAAATGATCCTTTTGATTCAATCATCTTCTTCCCATATCATCAGATTTTATTTATAAACATGATTTTATCCCTTTTTTATAAACAATATTCTCAAAATTAAGAAACCAAAGAACATTTTTCTAAAGATATTCCTCTGGAATATTTTCTACCGTTTTTAAAAGAATATACTTTTGAAAACCCAAGAAGTCAAGTGTTTCTTAGAAATCATCCTAGTGAATGTACCATTGGTGATGTAGATCATCTAGTTAGGACTATAAGTTCTTTATGGAATGAAATTGAACATCTGGATTTATAATCCCTATCGAAACCTATGAATACAAATGAGTCCTTAGGTAATGAGGATTGGATTAAGGTGATGCAAGACGAACATATTGAGTTTTAGAGGAACAATGTTTGGGCATTAGTTTAATGACCTATAGAATCTTTTATAATTAGAGTAAATACTATTTTCAAGAATAAATGAAATGAGAATGAAATAATTTTGAAAAATATAACTAAACATGTTATTAAGGGGTATGATCCTAAAGAGGGAATAGATTATGAAGAATATTCTGATTTAGTAGCAAGGCTTGAGTTTATTTAAACATTTCAAGCATTTAAATTTATTTTTCATATCAATAATTTTACAATGGATATGATGTGTGATTTTCTTAATAGATATGTTTAGGACGTACTTTTTTGGAACAACCACATAGTTTTGAAAAAACAAAATGTAGAAATATGTATATAAATTTAATATATCATTATATAGACTAAAAAAAGCCCCTAAATATTGGTATGATAGAATAACCTTATTTTGGATATAAAAAAAATTAATGGAGTTTCAGATCCAAATCCTTTTATAAAAAAAGAAAATTAAAACACTATGATTGAAAAAAAATTATTGCATTATATTTTATTTAACTGAATAGTCCTTTATGGATTTCTTTATAGATCTTGTAAATTTTGAGTTTCAAATGAGTAATATGGGTGAATTAATATATTTTACTATTTTTAAAATTACAATAAAATAGAAGGATTTTTTTTAAATATAAATTTATAAAATATATTCTTAATAAATGTTGATATGTTAATACTAAAAGTGTTCATACTCCAATTACTACCTCTAATAATTTAGATTTTGATGATGCTATGAAACCATTTCATAAGAATATTTTTAGTGTTGTGAAACTAATTTTATTTTGGATAATATAAATATGTCCATATTTAATATTTCTAGTATTATTATTTTTAAAATTCCAAAAATTATAACATATTTCCATTTATAAGCTGTAAGAATAATTATTCATTATCATAAGGGGACTATGGATTTCGGTCTCTTCTATTCTTCTAGAAATTTTTTTGAATTTATTTTTTATTCAATGTTAACGTTGGTGGTTTTAAAATGGATTGAAAAAGTAAATCTCAAACTATTCCTATTTTTGGAGATACGTTAGTTTCTTTTTCATGTGGAAAACAAAACAATGTATCACTTCCAACAACTAAAGATGAATGGGTAGAAAATGGATGTCTTTGTACTCAATTGTTGTGGATGAAACTCCCACACACTGACATTGGAATTATATTTATAGAAACTCACATTCTTTTTGATAATAAAAGTGTCATTCTTTAAAGATAAAACCCAAAAAATCATTGATGTTATAAACTCATATATATAAGAATTTTTTTCCTTCAGGATGACACATTGAAATATGATATATTTTTATAATTCATCAGAACACAAGAACACCTTATTGATATTCATACTAGCACACATAATTTTGATATATTTTATTATATCAAACCAATACAAGAAATTATTAAATTTTAGTAGTCATTCATATATAGTTCTTATTGACATATTTCCTTACATTAATATATTTCTTTTCATAATGAGATTTCATATGTTTTATTATTTTCAACAATTTATTTTTTACAACTTATAGTTTTATAAAATTTGTATGTTTATTTATAAAAATATTATTTCAGAATGATTGTTCATAAATCATTATTTTTATAATAATATCATAATAAAAATTCTCTAACTTGTTTTCAGACTTAGCAGTTGTTATAAAAATTCATGATAGAGATTATATAACAATTTATTAAAATTTAAAAACAATCATATTCATTTTTCAGTAAAAAAATATTTTCAAAGTTATTAATAATTAAAATATCATAATATATAATTATCTCAAAACTATAATAAGTTTTTTCAAATACCAATAAAAATAGCATAATTACACTAATGTTGCATTATACATTGATAGGTACTCTTAAATTCTATTTTTTGTTTCACTATATCATTACTATTGGTTTAAAAAAATTTATTATTATATAAAAAATGTTTTAAATTTTTTTAGAACATTCATTGATCAAATACATCCTCAATGTGATAAATATTTTAAAAACCACATTGGTTTATAAATAATTTTAAAACATTTTTCAAATAAATCATGACCATCATATCAAATTGTTCTTTATATCAACCATTCATTTTATAATGAAGATGAACCCTCACCCCAAGTTCCTATATATAGGAGGAACTACCCTATATACCACAATTTTTATTTAATTCTTCTCTGCCTAATATGGTGAACCCCTCAAAGGCCTCAGTCCAAAGGTTTTTCCTTTTTGTCATATTTATAGTTCAAGATTTTATGGTGACAAATAATGATTCAACAATGTTTATTGTTTTATGGTAGTGATTGGTTGAAATTTCAGTGTTGGAATATTTTGAATCCACTCTAAAAAGGATAGTTTCATTTCAACGATGAGACTCATTATTTGTGGAAAACGTTATTTTTTTCATCATTAATTTCAAAAAGATGTTTCAGAATTTTATGCAACTATATATGAAATTAAAGTGGATAGAAAATCGAAAATATTCTTTTACTATATACGATGTATCATAAAACATTTCTTTTAAAAAGTTTGTTGTTTTATTAGGAATACCTTTGGAATGATTATATTACATCCTCTCACATAAGAATCCAAATAGGCTTGGTACATTTGATAAGAGAAAACCACAATATTATTTGTTTCTAGAATATTCTATGAATAGAAAAGTATTCCACTTGTCATACGATACCATAATCATAGTACTCTGGATGCATGATTACATTATTCTGATAAAACAAGAATGAGATACACTATATTTATCTGATGTTTTTGTTCTATATTTCATGGTGAATATGAGAATCATCAACATGGTAATTTGTATGATTAGAATAATCTAAAATAGAAAATCATCCATAATCCTGTCAAAATTATCATTTTTCTAGATTTTATAATGAATAATGTGATTATAAGGGTTTTCATAATTAAAAAATCTCATATCCAGTCCAAGAAAAGATTTCATTAATCAGTAATGATATAAATAATATAACAACATCATTTTTTTATTGCAATTCACAATTTGTTTTTGAAATATGATGGTGTTGCATTGGAGTTGCCCCCATGAATTAAATTTCAGTAATATAAAATGAAAAAATAGGAAGGAAGGTACATCGCCTCCAAATGAACATAATAATGAAAAGAAACTTACAAATTATGTATTTAATGAGAAGATGAAAAAGAAAAAAGAAAAGAAGCCTACTGATCCAGAATTCAGAGTTAAACCCATATAGGTAAAGGAATGAAGAATCGAGGATATTGAAGAATTAGACGAAGAATAAATTAACAAGATGTTTAATAAAAGTTTACAATAATAAAAAGTATGTGAAAAATTGTTGAAAGGTCTTGATAGAGCATCCACACAATTTTTCTATCACACATGTCATAATGATCAACTAAATTTTGAAGTAGGTTTTGATATTCAAAAATTGTTTTTTCTAGATGTTATAAATTTAATTTCTGATAGTGGAAGAAGAATTTATTATAGAAGAATCGCTCCCATCCATACCTCTAATTGAATAATTATTGTATTTAGTTGGAAAATAAAATCTCAGAACTGACAGTTAGCTTTAAAAAGAGTTAGATTAATAAATTGATGAGGATGTTGCATGAAAAGAAAAACAAGATAAATAAAGAGAAGATAATATATTCTTCTATAGAAGAATATACCACATGATGGTGGTTGTATCCTGGTCAAGTCCAATTAGGTCAGGTTCGTACATCTAAACTTCCCATCATCAAAGATGCATAAAATAATTGATTAAGAAATATTGAATGAACTATTACCAGGAATTGTGTTACAAAGTGTCAGTTTATATATTCATTAAGCTCAAAAAAACCATTACACATGACCCATACCTAAGTGGTTTAGATTATCATGACATTAAATATCAAAATCAAAGATATAATCATAAAGAATCTAGGAATATTGATTAAAATTGAAATTGGATCCGATCAAATGTGAGTTGTAAGGGGAATAGATGAAGAAACAATAGAAAATGAAAGAAATATTTTTCTTCAATGATTACCATATTTTGGAAGTTCACATTCTATATATAAATAAATGTGGAATTAAATGATGTGTAAGCTACTCATGTTATGTAATGTTGAACATAGATCGATCTATAAATATTATATCTAGAGACTTTAGTGGCATAATTCATTGAGATCTGTAGATACTTTTGGAATCCCTATGGTTATTGTCGATTCATGACATGGTATATCTTCAAGACATGATCATTTAGTGGGATGTAGAATTAAAATTTTATATGACATGTATTAGAGATTCACATCAAGAATTCATTTCGAGGTTTTAAATTTTCACAAGATTTTCATTCATCATAAGATATTTTTTGAATGATTCATACGTGTCTTGTTTATGATTCACACCATTTAAATCCCATTGTGGCTATTTTTTATCACCATTACTTTTTCTTCATGGAAACTAATTTTCTAATAAAATCTATAGAAACTAAGTGAATTAATTAATAAATAATTATTAACTCTTAAACATTTTAATCCAAAATTATATAAAAAAATTAATCTTTTCAAACATCAATCACATGATGAATATCTTCATCATCATTATGTCATTACTAATTTGTTATTTCACCATTAAATATTCTGTGTCTATAATTATGACTAAAAGCATATAAAATCATGTGGTATTTAGTTTCCTTATACCCTTATTTACAAGTATTTAAACACTTCAATCATTGAAAAAACACATCATCTTATTGAAGATTCATTTTATAAAATTCCATGATGTTTTCTTCCCTATTATCATATTTATTTTTATTACATTATGAATTATCCAGTTATAATCAGAAATTTTATAAAGTTACAATATAATATTAAGAAATATAATTACATAAATATATAAACAATCATAAATTTTTAATAAATTATATATATATAAAATAATATTACAAAAAATATACAATGATAAAACACTCTATAATCAGAATATATTATATAGACAAATATGATATATAAATGAAAAAAATTTATGAAAACATTGATTTCAACCATAAAATATTTAAAAATGAGAAAATTATAAATAAAAAATATAAATAAAAAAAATTTAACCAAAAAACAAATAATAATAATAAAAAATTATTATCCCTAAAAAATTGTAACATAAAATATATATGGAAACAAAAAATTAAAAATGATAAAAACATGCATTAAAACTAAATAATCGATGAATGAAATTTATATCTAAAAAATTATCAATTAATAAAATAATAATAAATAATATCTCATAAAAAATATTCTAGAAAATGGTAAATATAATTGAAATCTAAGGAATTCTCTCAATGGAAGAATAAATATGTTGAATTTTAACATATTAAATAGAATGTTTTTGGGAAAACAAGTAGAAATTGAATGAACTAATACATTAGATCTCAGTCACAAGTATAGATTATTATATTTTCTATGACTGAATAATGTTGAGGTTCATGATAGAAGTGTGGGGGATCGATTATAGAGAAGATATTGTGAAAAGAGACAATGAAAATTAAACTAATTTAGTATATCAAGCATGGGTGGGGTTCCATCACGGCTCAAGAAGATGATGGTTTCAGAAATATCTTGTTGAAAAATAGTTGATGTTTTGGGAATCATATTTTTTAAAACAACAATACAGTTTTTATAATAATAATGATTACATTAATTCTGAAAATATGTTAATATTTTCTAATTATAAAACTGAAATTAAAACCATACCACCTAACTTCTAATATATCTTACGAAAAACACCCAGGTTAAAGACATATTTCTAAATATTATATTTCTACTAGTGGCTAAAAAGGAAATACTTAGAGTCCTTCTTCTTAGCTTAGTTATGAGGTTTTATTTTGACTCTTTTTATATTTTTAACACTATTATTTATATTTTTTCCTTCAATAGTATCTTTCTATTAATTCATTATGTCTATATTTTATCTGATATATATAGTTATTTATCTATTTATTAATAATAGTTGATGTTTACTGGTGGAAATCAACACTCTTCATCTCTATAACCACTAATGTTGTAGTTCACAAAGAGATACTATAGGGAATCAAATTTATTTCAAGTGAACAAATCCATATTCTTTTTAGGAATATATTTCTTTTCAAATGGGTACGTCATCAAATCATATCTAACCGCCCTTAATGTTGGCCTCTTTTATTATTTTATTCATTGAGATGTTTAGAAAAATACACTCTCATAATTACCAATAATATAAAATTTCCCTGAATATCTTAAAAATCATCATCCAATGTTGTACTAAAATTCATTCCTCATTTATCACAATGTTATTTCGGAGATTGAAATTTTTTCTCCAGATCATTGCATCAAGAGTTTGTCTTCTTAATCATTAATGTAAATAGTATTGATGCTTTTGTGGATTTCATATAATTTTTTCTACCCAAATATTCATATAAATTATCACTATACTTATACAAGTTGATTATATTTGATTATTTTAAAAAAAATTAATTTGGCTTTCAGTTACCTTCTTCCGTGAGCATGTTGTCGATTGATCAAGAGAGGATTCTTAACACCTTTTTTAACATGGATATTAGTATTTAACATACATGAATACAATCTAATGTTTTTAGAGTAACACAGTTTTTATTAGTGGAATGGGAAGTTTCAGTATGTTTCTCTTCAAAATTTCTAAATTTGACATATAGATCAAGAAAATTCATGCTATTGAAATCATGTAATCCTTAATAAATCTTTTTTGGCCTTATCATAATCTCCCTGATTTATCAATTTAATTATATTGTGTTTTACTATCATTGAATGTGTTGTAAACTTACTTGATCCTTTTTCAGTTATTTCCCAATTAAACATCCTAGACTCCATTTTTATCATTACAGATTATTCTAGAGCACAAATATTCTAAAGATACTCTTCGTGTATCTTGGAATTTATTCTTATTACTTGTCAATCTGTTGGTATTTAATTGTTCTTTCCTTAGTTTTAGTATTTCTGACATTCATGGAAACATTGTATAATATTTTATGTGCATGTTTTACTTATCCAGAGATATCTTATTGATAATTTTAGTATACTCCCATCATTTTAATGATTCATTATTTGGGTAAATATGATCATTGAAAAGTGATACTAATTCGATAATAGATTCGATAATCAACATTAGAGCATAAAATATCTATATATTCAATGAAAATTCATTTTCTATTTCTTTATACTCTTCTTCTAATTGTGTCTTTTTGTTAATCAATCTCTCAATGTGATTTAATGTGAATGTCTGTACATTACCAAGAACATTTGTTAGATAATTTATTACATCAGAGTTATGATATACATCAATTTTAACATTTTCATATTTTTTAGACTCTTCACATCTCAGGTTTACTTCGTTAATATCATCAATATCAAAATAATTCAAAAATGTATACTTATCACTTTTATCAAATTTAAGTACTGAAAGATACATGTTATCCTTTGATGTTTTTCTTAATATCTTTTTCACACTCTTCTTCTTATTTTTTACATTTCAGATTAATTATTCATTTCAATTTCAGTGGGAAGAGTGACTAAATATTTTAACTGGGATACTTCAAAATAAAATTCCAACTAAACCTCATCTAGATATTATAATAGACTAGAAATGTTTTTTATCCAATTTAATACGAAACCTACACTTTAATACCACATTAATTATTTACCCCAGTTAAGAGGAATAGATCAAATTATATACATTGAAACAACAAAAAATAATGAAATAAATAATACTATAATAACATCAACACACAAGATTTTTACAAGGTCTTTCCTTAATGTGATACTTCATTTTCTGTTTGATGCAATCATAACATATATTTTATTGTCCAACCTATATAGATTAGACACTTATGTGTTTGATTCAAGTCAGGACATTATTATTCTTTTATAAGGAGAAGAAATAAATTATACTCAAAGTCTTTAGAATATCTGAATGATCACCTTCAAATATATTTATTACATTAAATTTTTTCTTCTTCCTAGATATACATCATCATAGTAAGATATTACCTCCAGCTCATTAGGTTGTTAAAAAATATTTAATCATTAGTTCATTTCTATTTATTTCATAATATATACTACATATAGTATCTTCTATTATTTTATTCATTCATGTAATAAGATTATTGTGAATTCATAGTTTTTTTATTTTATTTAACACATTATTATAATTGAATATTTATATTCATGAACAAGATATCACATACATGATAATATTAATTTTATTATCTTCTTGTAACTTCATTATTTTATTTTTTATTTTCTTATAAATACTATTTATTTTGTCACATGATCCATCGAATCGGAAATAAAAAATCCACCACTACCAATGTATATATTCTATATACATCCACATTCATATAACTATAATTGAGTATTGTTTTCTTATTCATTCAATTACTTAAGCATGAATCTTTTTTTAATTAATTTTTTAATAAAATTTTAACTTTGGTTTATTCAATAAAAATATTATGCATGATATTATATTATAAAAAAATATGATTTTTACGAAATACTTCTCTTTAAATAATTTAATCTCTTAGATACCATTCATTCATAGAAACACCAATTTTAAAAGAACCATAATAAAAAATTAATAAAATATTTTTTAATATGAATGAAATAATCATTCCAATAATTTACTGAGTATAAATATGATTAAATAATTTATAATATATATATAAATTTACCACCAAATATAATGATATTGATAAACTCATAGAAAATAATCCTTCAATTTTTCTGAAAATTATTTAATTATGAAAACATACGTTTTCTCCAAAAATGATTGGTCTTATGAGTGAATGTTATAATTAATCTATAAATTTTTTAGAAAATTTACTGTATATAATTAATTCCATCTTCCATTAAATAATTCAATACCATCCTAATATGATTTTTTTAGAATTGAATGAAACGATTAATTTTTTAATGAAAAGTGAAAATAAATATTTGTGTAAAAAATTTCTTTTATTTATATTAAAATATTCTTTTATGATTTTAGTTTTATATAAATTTAAATTTTGTAATATTTAGTAAGTAATTTAATTTTGATCATCCTTATACATTCTTTTTTAATATTAACATTTTTGGGCAAAAGATGTGTTATTGATGAAAATTTATTTATTATGATTTTTTGGATTAATTTGAAATTATATTCTTCCACATAATTATGGTGAATGTTGGAAAAAATATTTTGTTATTTGGAATAAGTGGGTCTAAATTTGGTAAATATGTCGCTTTTATTTTTTTCATTAAGAATACTATAAATAGTAATTTTATAAATGCAGTAATGGTAAATTGGGTAATTTAATATGAAATTAAAATGATATGGACTATTAAATTACCACGACGTGTGAATAAATTTTATTGTATGGGTTAATTTAATCCATAATAATCTAATTTTATGTATTGTGTACTTATATTTCTATTTGGATGAGATTATGTATATTATAGTATTTTATTTCAAGAAACTTCAATCATGTACCACTATAGTTTTTATGAACAACAATATTTTAATATGGGTTTATACAAAGGGTATATTCGAATATAAAAAGTATGTGGAAATATAAAATATCTATCTTCATCATGGAAGTTTAGTTTTAATCTTTAGATGTGAAATAGTTACATTAAATACCTACACAATGTTGATGCAATAATTTTTTATGTAATGGAAAAAATCAAATAAATGATATTAAAAATATTTAAAGTAATATAATCATAGAATTTTAAGATGATCCATGAATTATATAGATAAAAAAGTTATTTATATATATTAAAATAGTTGGATCAAATTTTCAATATTTTATTTATTTTTTTAATGTAAAATTAATGAATAGTATAAAAGTTGACTGTATTGTTATTTTATTAGATTAATATATTCTAAATTTATCTAAAAATAATAAGAGTCTTAAAATAAAAAATATTGTGTAATATACAGTATAAAATTTTATACCCTATTCATTTTTAGTACATTTGGAAGCATTTTTATTTTGAATAGTCATAATATATTATAATCTTTTGAGATGTTCTAATGGTTTACCTATCCATAATAACAAAAGGACTCATCCTCTATCACATAATTATAGTACATTGATCCTTACACCTCACCAGTACTCTTACAAATTATCCTATCCACTTCCCTAGAAACATTCTATATGTGCTCCCTATGAAAATCGTTCTTTTATTACAAAAATAAATCTAATTTAATACATAAAACTATCACTAGATACAACATATAAGATTGAGGGGCCTAATGTCTTTGGGGATTATTATCATTACATAAAAACTTAATACATGAAATACAACATCTCTATTGAAAATTTCCTTTACATGATCACTACATTCCCTCGTAATTATCATTGCATGGGATAACCTGAGGGCATGCATAAGAAAAGGGTGAGCTATAAACCCTAGTAAAGGAATAATCAGGGAATAACATGAGGAATACAATACATGTTATAAAATATCTATATCAATAGGGGAAAATATGAGCATAAACATAATGGAATGATAATGCATGATAATCCTAACACTGAAATGTGGCAACAACATTAACATGGAATTAGAATGAGACAAGGCTCATTGCACATGGATCATGTGTAAATCCTCATTGAACATGAAGAATGAGTAAAACCATGTCTCACATGAATTAGCATGTTTGAAAACCCATTGCACATGATATATCATGATACTATACTTTACCCAATGCATTGTAGCGCTATAAGGGCACACCGTTCTTAAACATTTGATTTCATGCATAAGTGTGCCACATGGATCATATAACATGGATTCTTAAAACATAATAATTTAATCCCTGATAGAGTAATGTGTAATTTGTACATTAAAAATTATAATAAATATGTTAATGTGCATAAATGTGAATAACCTTGATAGAAAAATGGGAATGGTATTCACAACACAATGTCATTGTCTAGGAAAATCAAAGCAATTTCGGCAGCATAACGACGAGATGTAAGAATTCATAAAAATGGTTGATGAGAGAGAAAGGGGTGTCTCATCATATTCAAAATAAATGGATAGTAATGGGGTCATATATATACATGTCCCAACCATTGTAATGGAATTTAGATTCATGATTCAAAAAAATTTCTTGACTGTAAATGAGGAGAGAGAAATTCCATTGGGAATTTTGGCATAGTAATGGGTGTACATGGGAGGCATTTAATGAGGCAGAAAGGGGTCTCCCACTATTCAAACATAAAGTGGGAATTATTTGGGAGGTGTTAAACCTTTCCCAAACTAATATAATCTAAACTAAAAGGGCATAAAAAACATAAATAAAATTGGAAAAATGATAATGGATGAAAAAACCATAATTGGAAGTGTGCTTTCAAAGGCTTGAGAGAGGATTCTTGGGAGCTTAGGGAACCTTGGAATGATTCTAGGAAGATTAGGGAAGAGGTTGGAAGAACTCCAAAGGCATTTAGAGAGATTAATGTGGGAGCATGGGTTGGCTTATATACGAAAGGTGAGGTAATTATTTATTATTTATGGTTGGGACACCCTACATTATACTAATTCAAACCAAAAACCAGACCATGATTTTTGCCCATGATTTTTTCCAAAGGGGAGTGGAAAACAATATTCTATAAGTCCAAATTCCTAAATTCTTAAAATAATAGAGATTCATATGTGGAGGTGAGCCACACTTCCAAGGAAAACAATTTAAAACGACTAAATGTTTAATAATACTTCAAGGGTCAATTAATGCTTTGTAAAATAAGTCAAACAAACCCAAAATCAAATTATTTTAATGATAAAACATATACAGGCCGAAACTAAGACATATATTATTTTATTACATCACTATTGAGTCATTATTATGTCATAAAACACATTATATATTTAAACGATATTTAATATTTACCCAAAAATTTGACTCTCTCAGAAAATAATGAAAAATTCACCGTTGGATAGTTTCCACATATTAATTCCAGAAATAATATTTATTTTATCTAAATAATTTTCTAAATATGTTAATTTTCACTTTTAAAATAAAAACTAACATTTATAAAAAATTCATGGGTTTTGACAAAAATGGCATTCAAATCTTAAAAAAAATTACTATCGCATTCATAAAATTATATGATCATTTATATTTAATAAATATTAATTTAATAATTATAATAATACTTTATTAAAATATTATTTAATATCAAAAATTCCATTAATTCATCAAAATAGATTTCATAGTTGAACATTCACTAAAACTACTATTTGTGCTTCAAAAAACTATTTACAAGTTAACAACAATAAGATGAAAGTATATTAATTATTATATAAAAAAATGTTCATAACCATAGTTCTATAGTCTTGTTACATAACTCCTTATAGAACCTGCATAAGACCAAAGAGTAAAGTGTGCGATGGTGACCGACTCTTGGGGTGGCTCATATAACTTTGATTGGGTGGTAATCTCTATCAACATCCACTTTTCTCATAAGTGGTCCCGCTCGAGATTAACCTGTTGAAGCTCGATTTGGGATTAGTCAAGAGCAAAGCCAAATGATACCACATCTTTTTTGAATTCCGATAAATGTGCTTCATATGGGGAAATTCTACTGGATGAGGCCATCTCTTCCTTTGTCTGAGTAAATTGGATTCGTTAAATCCCTATATTTATACTAATCATGTGATCACTATTTAATGGATATATTAGGAATGGTCACAATTCTTAACATTGAAGAACATAAGTTGACATTTCATATAAACATTTTACATAAATAGACATTTAATTAGACAAGAGGGATTTCCATTAATGAATGTTTGGGTTATTACAATCTTCCCATATGGAGAAATTTCATCCTCAAAATTTCCTTTTCCCACACTAAAACAAATTCAGGTACTCTGCTTCATCACTTCCTCTGATTCCCACATCACTTCTTCAAACATGTGGTCTCTCCACAACACCATGATGAGGGGAATTATCTTATTTTGTAGATCTTTTTCTTTATGATCTATGATCCTCATTGGTTCCTCCTCATAATAAAATCATCCTCCATCTGTACCACCTTTGAAGAGAGTATATGTGAAGGGTCCAGTATGTAATTCCTTAAGAGGGATACATTAATGTCATCATGTACTTTGGCCATGGTAGTTGGATGTCCTTGTCAAGAGGCCACAACCCCGACACGATCAAGAATGTTGAAGGGACCGATGTACCTTGGGCATAACTTTCGTTTATTTCCAATCCTCATGACCTTATTCCACGGATATTTGTGTAGAAATACCATGTCTCCAACATTAAACTCATCATCTCATTGACGGTTATCTACGTAACTCTTATGCCGACACTGGGATTCCTTGATATGATACTGAATTGTTTTCACATTCTCCACCATTTCTTCAACCATTTCTGGTCTAAGAAGCTTACTCTCATTGACCTCATCCCAACACGCACAGGTTCTGCACCTTTTCCCATAAGGGGCTTCATGTGGTGCAATTAGGATGCTCGAGTGGAAACTGTTGTTATAAGAGAACTCAACTAGAGGAATATTTGATCACATCCTCTTTTAAAGTCCATTGTGGAAGCTCTAATCATTTCCTCATGTTTTGGGATATTCCGCTCGGATTAGTCATCAGTTTGAGGATGATAAGTTGTACTGAAGTTTAGTTCAATATTTAGTGCATGTCAAAGACTCTTCCAAAACATATAGGTGAATAATGGATCTCAATAGGACATAATAGATAGTGGTACTCCATGTAGCCTTACCACTTCCTTGATATATATCGGTTCCAGTTGAGCTAATCAGAAATCCTCCCGAATAGCAATGAAGTGTGGAGACTTTGTAGGACGATCCACAACAACCCAGATTGCATTGTTAACTTTGGATGTCTTTGGAAGTCCTGTGACAAAGTCCATGGTGATGTCCTGCCATTTCCATTCTGGTATGGGCAATGGTTACATCATCCCCTTATACTTCTACATCTCTGGCTTGAAATGCTGACACACCAGGTGTTTTTATGTATATTCAACGATCTCCTTCTTCATATTACCCACCAATAATTCTCTCAGAGATCTCAATACATTTTCCTGTTTCCTTGGTGAATAGAGCAATTTTAACTATTTGTATCATCCAAAAGATCCTTCTTCTTCTCTAGAAATGATGGAACACATAGTCTTTTACCAAATCTCACACATCCTTATTCATTAACATTAAACTCTAATGATTTCCTTTTTCTGATATCTTCCACTTTTTACTGAATTCCCTAATCATCCTTTTGAGAATCCTTTAACCATTTCCAAAAGTGATGGTTGAGAAATCATTTTTTAATGGATTGATGATGTTTCTTTATTTATGATTACCATGTCCATTTGCATGAAATATAAGATGATTGGATCCTTCTCAATTCTCATCAATGATAGAATTGTTGGTTCCTTCCTACTTTGAGCATCTTCCACCTTGTTCGCTTTCAAAAGGTGGTAATGGATTGTGCAGTCATAGGCTTTGATCATCTCTAAACATCTTTGTTGGCACACATTCCACTCTTTTTGTGTGAATATATACTTAAGGCTTTTGTGGTCTGTATATATTTCACAATTCTCCCCAAAGAGACAATGCCACAAAATTTTTAAAGCGAATATCATTGTAGCCAGCTCAAGGTCTTGTGTTGGATAGTTTTGTTCCTGATCATTCAATTGACTTGAAGAATAGGCAATGACTTTGTCATTTTTCATCAACACACATCCCATGCCCTTCTTCGAAGAATCACTAAATAGAACAAAAATTTATCCACTTGTGGGAAAAGTGAGCACACACACAGTGATAAGCCTCATTTTCATCTCCTTGAAGCATTCTTCACATTCATCACTCCAAGAAAAAATTACCACCTTCCGAGTTAGCTTGATAAGAGGCATGGAAAATCAGGATAAAGTTCTCACAAATTGTTGATAATATCCTGCTAACCCCACGAAGCTATGGATATCTGTTACTGATGATGGCCAAGACTATCCCTCAATCGCATATGTTTTGGAGGGATCCATAGATATCCCATTACTTGTGATGATAGGGCCCAAAAATGATACATCCATTAACTAGAACTCACACTTGTTGTACATGGAATATATCTTCTCCTTCTGCAAGGTCACTAGTACAGTTCTTAGATGCTCTCTGTGATCCTCCTTGGTTAGGAAGTATATCAGAATATCATCTATATAGACTACCACAAATTTGTTGAGGTAATCTCTAAAAACACTATTCATCAATTCCATTAATATTAATGGATAATTAGTGAGTCCGAAAGGCATTACTATGAATTCATAGTGCCCGTATCTTGTACGAAAAGCAGTCTTGGGTATAACTTCCTTCTTCACCCTTAATTGATAATATACAGACTGCAAACCTACCTCAGAAAAGTATTGTGCTCCACACAGACGATCAAACAAGATATAAATTCATGGTAGAGGATACATGTTCTTTATCATTAATTTTTTGAGCTCACGATAATCAATGTGAAGGGGCATCAACCCATCATTCTTCTTGATGAAGAGGACTGGTGCACCCCATGGTGAAGCAAATGGGCGTACAAACCCTTTATCCAGATTCTCCTATAGTTGTTTCTTTAGCTCTTCGAGATCCACAACAACCATTCTATACGAATTTTTGGATATTTGAAATTCACCCATTATATGATCAATTGAAATTTCAACATCACTTCTTGGAGGAAGACCAGGAAATTCCTCCGGAAACACTTCATCTAATTCCCTCAAAATATGGATGTATTTAAAGATGGTTTCTTCCATGGACTCAATCATCAGATCCAAATACACGTGCTCATAGGTTAGTTATATCCACACTTGAGATGATGGAGAAAAAGAATATTAACCTTCCTCATTGAACATGTAATGAATCGGGGGCTGATTCTCCACATGGAGAGTGATTTCCGTCTCACAACAATTTATGTTTGATCTATATAAGGAAATCTAATCCATGCCAAGAATTGCATCAAATTCCACCATAGGGAGTATGACAAGGTATATAGGGATGTTCAATCCATATATTATGATAGGGGAGGAGTTATATTCATGTGATGCAATAATCACCACATTTTTCGTACACACCCACATCTCCACTTCCATGATTTGTGGTAGTGATGGTATTTTTCTACTAAACTATCAAGATATAAAAGAATTCATAGAACCTGAATAAAAAATGGTGTTATCTATTATTAAATAAATAACTATCATACCTATCACCACATTTTTGTCAGGGTTCACTTCGGCAGTAGTGATGGAAAAATCTTCCCCTTGCTGCCATGGTGGTTGTTGGTTTCCTCTAGAAACTCTTGGCTTAGGGCACTGATTTGCATGATTCCCAGGCTCTTTGTAGTTGTAGTAATGATCCACTCGTTGTGGTTCGAATGGAGCGTTCATATCCTCTATCGTAGCCACAAGTATTTCTTGCCAATAGTTAATAGCCATGTTCCCTTCACTTCTACATATAATGCATTTTCTTGTATACTTTAGGCAATTTCCAGGGTGCTTTTTTTCATCATTTTCAAGTGGGGTGCTGGATCTTTTTAGCACCATTGGATTTATCCATCAGACCACCAGCATTGTAGTCCACCTTAAGATTCTTATACTTATGATACCCATGAGATTATGATATCTATTTCTACCTCGAGGGCACATCAGACAATTTCCACATTACTGTCGAAGTCACAGATTGCATGTGCATTCCACAGACTAGGTTTCAGCCCACCAAAGAAGTGGTCAACCTTGCATTCGGGGGTAATAAAAAAGTTGGACGCATATTGTGCAAGTTGTGTGATGTTTTCCTCGAATGTTCCAGTAGATTCTTTTCTTTTTTTCTTTAGGTCAAGGACGTACCTTTACATATTAAGCCAGAGGATGTGCGGAAAATATTTATCAAAAAATATCTTCCAAAAATCATTAAATTCCAATGCCTCGATCTCTTCCTCAGGCTTTGTATTTTTTATCAAAGTCCATCGTGGATCAGCTACACCCTCCATATGATAAGAAGCCAGGAGAACCTTCTCTTGTTCAAGACATCAAAGGATAGATAAGATCTTTTCAATGGAGTTGATCCATTGTTCAATGATTGAGGGATCAGACGATCCATTAAAAGTAGGAGGCCTTAGTCTCATAAATCACTTGATAGCGACATGTTATTTCTTGGGGGGGGGGGGGTTGAACGTTCCTCTTGAACCATGTTTTTATTGAAGGATTGAGTTAGCTGAGAGAGAATCATGACAAATTTTTCAATTCCCACTCCCATTGGATTGTGCATCTCATTATTACAGTCATCACAATGATCTTCACATCAGTTGTTAGCCTGACTCCTCCTATTACTAGCCATTGGATGGAATAAAAGTAAATTTTGGGGTAACACATAATGTGTAATACAATGACAAAACTAATGACTTATAAATAAATTTTATTTCCTTAACATATGAATCTATTGGATTTAGTCTATGTTATTTCTGATCTACTTTCTACCATATATTCATAGGGAATTTTTTTTGTTACTTAATAATGGTTCATACTAATCTTGTGAATTTACCAAAGAATATACCCTAGGAGTATTGTACCCAAGAGTGAAGCAAGGTCCGTTGTTGTGAACCAGTTCCCATTCAAGTCATGCTCAATGCGGGGGTTTTGGGTTTTACCCATAGGATACATTTGTGCCAGAGCCGCCTCTACCTGATCGTATCTAGATTGGGATGATTTCCATGATAAACCACTTATTCACCAAAACATAGGTATTATTTTTATTATACATGGTCTTATCTCAAAGACATCACTAGGGTTTTCTAATCCTAATCCCAATAATATCTAAACCTATCCTCTGATACCAACTATGACAACCCTGCTTTTATTACAAACAGAAACCTGATATATTACATAAAACCATCACTTGATACAACATAGAAGATTGAGAGGTCTAGTGTCTTTAAGTCTTAGGATAATTACATAAAAAATTAAAACATGAAATACATTTTCTTTATTGAATACTTCCTTTACATGACCACTACATTCGGTCGTACTTATCATTGCAGGAGAAAACCTGAGGACATGCATAAGAAAAGGGTGAGATATAAAGACTAGTGAGGGAATAATCATTGAATAACATGAGGAATACAATACAAGTTAAAAAATTGGAATATATATAGAGCACAAGAGGTGGATAAACATAAATGTATGATAAATATTGATAATCATAACATGGAAATGTGTTAACAACACTTAACATTGAAATAGCATGAGCCATGGTTCATTTCACATGGAGCCTGAGAAAATCATCATTGCATATGAAGAACAAGTAAAAATCAATGCACATGAATAATAATGTTTGAACACCAATTTCACATGAATTATCATGATACTATACTTTACCCAATGCATTGGAACACTATAAGGGTTCACCCTTCTTAAACATTTCATTTCATGCATATGTGTGCCACATGGATCATATAACATGGATTCATAAAACATCATCATTTATTACAAGATAAAGGAATGTGGAATTCACACAAGAATCTTAGTAATCAATATGTAAATGTTCATAAATGTGAATAAATTTTATAGGGAAATGGGCATTGTATTCACTATAGAATGGCATTGTCTTGGAAAATCGGTGCAATTTCGGCAGCGTAATGACGCGATGTAAGAATTCATAAAAATGGTTGATGAGAGATAAAGTGGTGTCTAATAATATTCACAATAAATGGAAAGTAAGGGTATCATATATTTTAATGTAAAAACAATTGTAATGGAATTTAGATTCATTGTACAAAAGAATTTCTTGAATGTAAATGAGGAGAGAGAAATTTCATTCAGAATTACATCATAGTTACAAGTGTACATGAGATGCATTTTATGAGAGGGAAAGGGGTATACAACCATTCAAAAATGAATAGGTCATTATGGGGGAGGTTCAAAACCATTCCCCAAAAATTTATAATTCAAATGAAAAGGGTATAAAAACTTTATGAATATTGGAAAAATGAGAAAGGAAGAAAAACCCTTACTTGGATGTGTGCTTCCAAAGGCCAGAGAGAGGCTTGAGAGAGGATTATTGGTATATTGGGGAACCGTGGGAGGATTTTAGGAAGTTTAGGTCATATTTTGGACGAACTCCAAAGGATTTGAGTGAGGGGAAAGTGGGAGATTTTGTGGGTTTATATATGAAAGCTGAGGTAATTCTTTATTATTTAGGGTTGGGACACCTCAAATTTAACTAATTCAAAAAAAAAGAAGCCCAGGGTTTTTACCCATGGTTTTTTGCAAAGGGTAGTGGAAAAAATATTTTATAATGAAAAATTACTAACTTCTTAAAATAATTTGGTTCCTTATGTGGAGGTGAGTCACACTCCCAATGAAAATAATTTTAAAAGACATGATGTGTAATAAGCCTTGAAGGGTCCATTAATGCTTTGTAAAATAAGTCATACAAGCCCAATATAATATTATTTTAGTGGTAAAACATATATTGGCCTATTATGATGCTTTTAGTCATTTATTACAATACAATTTGGTCATTATGAAGTCATAAAACACATTACATATTTAAATGGCATTTATTTGTTGACCAAAAATTTTATTGTCTCAGAAAATTATGAAAAATTCACCATTGGATAATTTCAATGTCCTGATTCCAGAAATAATATTTATTTTATCTTAATAATTTTCTATATATGAAAATTTTTAATTTTTAAATAAAAACTGACATTTACAAAAAATTCACAGGTTTTTGGCAAAAATGGCATTCAAACCTTAATAAAAATTACAATCGCATTCATAAAATTATAGGATCATTTATATTTAATAAAAATTAATTTAATGATACTAATAATATTTTATTAAAATATTATTTAATTAAAAAAATCCATTAATTCATCAAAATCGATTTATTAGTTGAACATTTACTAAAAATACTATTTGTGCTCTAAAAAACTATTTACAAGTTAACAATAATATGATGAAAGTATATTCATTATTATGTACAAAATAATTTACATAACCATAGTGCTAAGGTCTTGTTACATAACCCCTTATAACACCCACATAAAATCCGATGAGTAAGGTGTGCGATGTTGACAGACTCTTGGGGTGGCTCGGATAACATTGCTCAGGTGGTAATCTCTATCAGCTTCCTCTTCCCTCGTAGGCGGTCCTGCTCAAGATTTACCTATTGAAGCTCGGTTTGGGATTGGTCAAGAGAAAAGTCCAATGACGACACCTCTTTTCCGATTTTGGACAAATGGGATTCGTATGCAGCAAGTCTACTGGATGAGGCCATCGCTTCCTTTGTCTGAGTAAATTGGATTAGTTAAAGACCTATATTTATACTAATCTCGTGATCACTATTTAATGGATATATTATAAATGGTCAAAATTCGTAACATAAAACCATAGAAGTTTACATTTTAAATAACAATTTTATATAAAGATACATTTAATTAGATCAAGAGGGATTTCCATTAATGAACATTTCGGTCGTTACACTACTATTTCCAAAACACTAACCCTAGTGCCCTTTAGAGGAGATCCCAATGATTTTTCTTGAAGAAGATTAGGTTTTAACATGAATATGAAATGGTGAATCTTTTTGAATGGGTTTATTCCACAATCTCATAATTATTAATGGTTTTATTTTTAAGCCTCCTCTATAGTATATTTCCCTTATATGTCCATTTTTATAAAAAAAATCAAATTAAATCACTATTTTCCAATAGTTTCTAAATTCATTTTTCCCCTGATTCACTTTTTAATAAGTAATTTGAAAGGAATGTTTTTATCATTTTATAAATGAGGTACATTTTATCTTTAAAAAAATATAAATCAAATGTCATTTTTAACATTTACAACATCATCTTATAGTACAACGTTCAGCAATCATCAATTATTTAAATCATCCATTTCACTTTTACAATTTCACTTTTTAATAAAATTATTTTATTCAAATGTTCTCAATATTATTGTTTAAAAAAATATGTGATTTAAAAATGTAAAATTTACTTCCGTCATGAATTATTCAATGTGATCATTAAAAATAATTGTCTATCCAACATGAAATCCTCTGATTTTACTAAAGATTTACTATGGATATTAGTCAATGATATCATCCTTTTGAATTATCTGTATGGTTTATTTTAATAATTATAGGTTGATTGTGAATATTTTTTCAATTTCCATAGTTTATTATTGGATGAAATGTTTATAAAATCATATTCATTACATGATTTTTGAAATGAAGAATGTTTTATGATATTATAGAACAGATATGTATGATTATATTTATATAACCTATGGAAAAAATATATTCATCCAATTAATTGGGTGATGCTTAATATCTCATGACATAATACCGAGAAATATGTTTTTATGATTGATCCCAATATGGGAAACTACAAAATCTTGATCCACTATAGAAAACTAGTGTATTCTGTTCCACTATGGGAAAAAAATATTATTTTGACTGACTATGTGAAATAGATGGTTCCTTCTCTACTATGGGAAAAATGTGATTCTAGATATACTATTAGAAACTGGTGTGTACTGGTCTATAATGGGAAATATGTGATAAACCCTTATCTAATATGTTGGTGGTCATGATAGTTAACCTTGAAGTATGAAATGGTTTTCTATATTTGTGATCCTTCCATAAATATATGACATGAGATTATGTTTCATAATGGATTTATGTTGATTTCCTTCTCTTATATCCCCTGTTTTTTGAAATTATAATGTTTTATTCCATTAATCATGCTTATGATATTTGAAATGATGGATATGATTTTTGTAATTTATTTTCTTGATTCCAAACCCCAATTAATATATTATTCATTCATATGATCAAAGATAAATATCTCATATGATGGCCCTTAAATATAATTTTAGCTCATCCTTTCATGTGCTTTCTACTATGGGTTATGTAGAAATGTTTAGGTTGGTTTTTTCTAATGGGTATATTATGTGATGAGATCATTGTAGGAGATGTTGAACATCTCTTAAGAAATTATAAGATGATGTTTATAGTTTATAATCACAGAAAACTATTCTGTTCCTTGGGTGAGTTTTTGCGGAATATATTTTATATTAATAAAAAAATATTTCATATTTATGTATGAAAATACTAGGTTGTTATAGTCGGTTTAGTCAATAATGGGAGACTAGGATTATGAAAGCATTAGTAAGATCTTGAATGTTATTCCTATGTATATGTGTTGGAATATATCCAAGTATAGTACTATGTATAATAATTAGTGTAGGAAAATATCAAGGAATATTGGTGAATGGTATATCAAGGGGTTTCCATGAAATTATATCCATGTTTAGATACTAAAAGTGGATGTGGCTAAGCATAGAGGTACCTATAAATAAGAACTCTAAAATGGGTGCATTGATATTTAATTTATCATCACATGGTTCATGGAAATGGGTCTTATTGAACATATTGTTTGAAACTCCTGGGGGATATACCATGAAAATTCATAAAAAAAATTATGAAACCTCATGAAGGATTTAAATAATGAAAATTAATAATCTTGGTTAAGCCTATGGTATCATATATAGAAAAAAAGGTCTCATGATTTAGACATCCTATGAATTATTGTTTTGATATATTATTTTTTAACTATGATTACTGTTTCTCAAAATATTATTTATGGTTTTAGTAAATGGAAGGAACCCAAAATTACTATGTTAATATTGTGTGCATTTTACATGGAAATGATTGTCCTTAAATGAAATAAAACGTAATGGGATCTTGAATGTACTATATTGATGCTATATTTTGAGAAATTTATTTGGATATGAATTGTGCAGACTTTCAAAATGATCAATGGAATGAACTATAAATTTATGAATCATTCATGACACAAAAGCAACCTTATTTTAGTGGATCCACTAATCCACTAGTGGCTAATTGATGGATTTAGACAACTGATAAAATAATTCATGATCTTCAATCCTCAGGACATGAAAATTTTATCCTAGCTATTTTTTCATTTGGATGGTGTAGTGGATTAGTGGTAGAATATTATTAAAAAAAGGGATCCAAAACAAATGAAATCAATATAAAGGGAATAGTTTGTGTGGATGTTTAAAAGTAAGTAATAAATTAATATTATATGAAAAAATTTGGAGAAGAAATTCATATATCCTACTGAAAATAATATAGAATCTCTTGGTACTTGGGAATAAACTTTTACTAGATAGTAAGTGTATGCTTCTGATATAATATTCTACACCGATTGAATTTTTTTTTTGATTCATTGGCACAATAAAACTAATTTTTTGGAAGTCCAATGATATAAGAGATTTTAATTTCCAAAATGGAGTCGTTCTCTAATGACCCATACTTTACATACATTGTTAATACTTCAAAATTGAAGCACACTTATTACAACATATGACAAAACCACAAAGGACCGTATAGGTATATTGTCTTTAGAAACTGGGAAACATAAACAACTGGTTCATAAATCTTCTACAGTGTCTCCCATTTATTTCATCATATCTAGGGTCCCTTTTAGCATATTCTACTTAATATCCATCTTCCTGACCTGGGGAAGAGAAAACAGAAAAGTTTGAGCTCAAATGCTCAGCAATGGAAAATAAAGGAAATAAAAATCATATCATATCTTTTTGAAAATCATAACCTGGAAAAGAGATCATAATATCTTAACATGGAATAAATCATAGAAGTGAAAATGAGATCCCCATAATCATAACATGAAACTTGAAACTTTGTGGAATGAACACATAATCATGGAAAATCATTTCTTGTTAGTCATGACTCATTGCCAAGACTATCTTGGTGGACAAAGTCCCTTTATGAACCGAGTCACCCTCGTTCCAGTCCTGTTTCACTGAACCGGTATAACCTACCGTTCTAGCCATGTCTATCTCATGAGATATAAAATCTTTACACAATGCATTGGAGGGAGATATAGGTCCCACCCATATTATAATGATTCTTTTCTTATTTGTTCCACATAATCATAAATCATACATCATCGCATAACACATGTAACAAAAATGGGATTCTTGAAACATCATGACATCATAAAACAAATCATGACAACATAATCAAATCAATGTAATAATAGGGATAAAAACAGAACCCTTTATTATCTTAGATGGAAAATAATTTTTATAAAACACTTGAACTAAATTCTTAAGGAAAATATCCTTTCTTCTTTAAAAACATTTTTTCCTTTCTTAATATGTCATAAAACTTTAAACTAAAAGAAGTTGATTAAAAATAAACTTGAAAACTTGTAAAGGAAGCTTCTTGGAAATAATGTTTTAAAAATCCATTCATTCCGTATAAGTTAAAAAAAACATTCTTCTCGTACTTTTGTCGGAAAAGTAAAAAAGTACCTCGTACGAAAAAAACGACAAAAGAATTCTTTCATATTCTTTACTAAAAACTCACCGAAGGGTAAAATTGGATTTAAACTATTGTAAGTGGATGGAAACAATATTACATATTGAGGGAACATGGATGTGGATGATAAAATACACCCCAGTAAATACTTACGAATAAACAATATCGGATAAAAATGAGATTGTGATATTTCCCTTACCTTAGGTCCGATTTGCTTTGTACGTGTCCGAAGCTCCTCTTCTTTGGAACGCCTCTTGGAATCCTCCACTTAGGGAACTAAGATTGGTATTTGAAGAAGACCGGAACCTCTAGGATAATTCTAAGGAAGTGGAGAGGAGAATATGGCAGGCGTTGGCCAAGCTTGAGTGCTCAAATTGGTGTGAGGAGGAGGGGGAGGAGGTGCCCTTTTATAAGGGAAGAGAGGGGCACCTTAGGAATATCTCAAAATATTATTTTATATTAAAGTCAAAATCGGTTTATAATGGTTCCAAAGGGTCTTTTTTCGAAGCTAAAGTGGGGAAGGGTCGAAATCCTATCAACCAATAGGATTTAGACAAGTTTAGGGTATTATTTTAACCTTATCAATTAGATTTAACTCTATATTAAATAATTTAACTTTTTCCATGTCTTTTTGTTTTCTTTCACTATATGGTTAACACACTTACTATAACATGCCAAAAGAACCCCAAATTTTTTATTATTAATATATATATCCTTATATAAGTCATTTGGCCGAACCTTAGATTTTTAGGAATAAAATAACAATTAATAATATAATATTTCATTTAAAAACTATTTTGTGTCAATTTTGACACTATTTGATATATGATTTTTGTGAAAGTAATAACAGAATTATATGTTCTAACCAAGTTGATTAAATCAACACTAATATATCATAGTAACCTAGAAAATTTTTGTAATTCATAAAAAGTCTCAAATTACATTTATTTTGGTGTTTATAACATCAATTATGTCAATATTTCATAAATAAGATAATTACTGCATCATAATTGTGTCATAAATAAATTAAATTATATAATATCTAAAAATTATAAATAAAATACCATTATGTAGGAAATCTTTTTATATTTCTAATGAATATTTATAGTCGAATTTATCTTATGTATAACCCCATATTAAAAATGATTTACTTATTACATTTTGATTTTAACTATTTTAACCCTTCTTTAAATAAATTAATAATAAATGTCCCAATCTAACCCAAGTGGGCCTAAATGGTCATATTTTATTCATAAGGTTGTTTTTGGTCGAATTACACTTATCCAATAGAATTAGGACATGTGTTAGGGTAATAGTAATATCATATTTACCCTTAGTTACCCTATTTACTATTAACCGCGGTAAAAAGAAGTAAAAAGTTACTATTCACCAAAAAATTATTTCTATCTCATTGAACCACATTTTACTTACTGATATCAACCGTGTCTGTCGGAGTTTCGAAATTCCATTCATAGAAGCGGTAAAATTAAGTTTTATGCAAAATTCAGTTTTTAACCTACCACTTAGTGGTTTCACTATTCATCAAAAATTGAAAGTTTTCAGAAAAATACCAAAATTTCACCCTAGGCTAATTTCGGTATTCCGAATCCAAAAATGAAGTCCATTTTAAAAAATAAAATTAATAAAATTACAAAAAATGGTTATTACTATTCATAACAGCTAGTTTTAATAATATTTTAATAGCATATCGTTGTTTAGTGAAACTCGGTATTGCGTACGACGCAAGCTATCGAGGAAGGTCGTGATTACGTGTAAAGTAAGCCAAGCAAGTGTGTAGTGAAAGATTCCTTTGATGATATAAAAACAAAATATTACTCAAAAAAATCTCGGGTGTTACATTCTACCCCCCTTAAAAAGAATTTCGCCCTCGAAATTCGTCACTTTCTAACAAACAGATGAGGATACTTATCCCTCATCATATCCTCAAGCTCCCATGTAGCTTCTTCAAGTTGGTGGTTCCTCCATAAAACTTTCACCAAGTGAGTGGTCTTGTTTCGTAGGACTTATTTACTACGATCCAGAATCTCTATCGGCTGCTCTTCATAAGAAAGATCTTTCTCCAGCAGTACAACTTCTGAGCTGAGTACATGTGAAGGATCTGGTATATACTTTCTCAGGAGAGATACATGGAACACATCGTGAACTTGAGAGAGATTCGATGGAAGCGCCAATCGGTAAGCTACCTTCCCAACACGATCCAGTATTTCGAAAGGACCGATATATCTAGGGCTCAACTTCCACTTCTTTCCAAATCTCATAACCCTCTTCCAGGGAGATATTCGTAAGAACACTTTATCACCCACTTCAAACTCTAGGTCTTTTCATCGGTTGTCGGCATAACTTTTCTGTCGACTCTGAGCAGCTCTTATGTGTTGTTGAATAGATCTGACCATTTCTGCCATTTCATCAACGAGATCATGTCCTAATAGCTTTCTTTCCCCAACTTCATCCCAGCATGTTGGATTCCTGCATTTCATTCCATAAAGAGCTTCATAAGGAGCCATCTGAATACTGGAGTGAAATCTATTATTATAAGAAAATTCCACCAATGGTAGGTGTTGATCCCAACCTCCTTTGAAATCCATAGAGCAAGATCTCAACTTATCTTCTAGGGATTGAATTGTTCTCTCAGACTGACCGTCTGTCTGAGGATGATAAGCAGTGCTGAAACTCAACTCTGTATCCAGAGTATGCTGAAGACTTCGCCAGAACTTCGAGGTAAATCTCGGATCCCGATCAGATATAATAGAAAGTGGTACTCCATGCAATCTTACCACTTCCTTTACATATATCCTGGCAAGATGATCTAGAGAGAAATCCTCTCTAATAGCAATGAAGTGTGCATACTTTGTAAGACGATCAACTATGACCCAAATAGCATTATTTCCTTTGGATGTTTTAGGAAGTCCTGTGACAAAGACCATAGTGATGTTTTCCCATTTCCATTCGGGTATGGGTAATGGTTGTAACATCCCCTTATTCTTTTGTCTCTCAGCTTTAACCTGTTGACAAACCAAGCATCGAGAGACATATTCAGCAACATCTCCTTTCATGCCATCCCACCAGAATTACTCTTTCTGGTCCCTATACATCTTCGTGCTTCCAGGATGAATAGAGAATGATGAACTATGAGCCTCATCCAGCTGCTCCTTCTTTAATTCGGGGATGGGAGGAACACAAACCCGATTCCTGAACTTTATTATCCCACCACAATCAAGGTTGAATTCAGGAACATTTCTCACCTTCTTTTGTAACTCTACATCTTCATTCTGTGCCTCTTTAATCATCACATGTATAGATGGTTGAACATTCATTTGAGAAAGATAAGATTTTTCCCCTTCCATTATAATTCCATGATCCATCCTTTGTAAATCCATAAATATTGGATCTTTTGTGATCCTCATCATGGATAAACTAGCATGGTCTTGTCGACTTAATGCATTTTCCACCTTGTTTGCCTTCCCAGGGTGTTAATGGATTGAGCAGTCGTAATCCTTAATAAGCTCCAACCATCTTCTTTGACGCATATTCAGCTCCTTTTGTGTGAAAATATACTTTAAACTTTTATGATCAGTATAAATATCACACATTTCACCATAAAGGTAATGCCTCCAAATCTTTAATGCAAAGATTACCGAAACCAACTCTAAATCATCTGTTGGGTAATTTTTCTCATGGATTTTCAACTGTCGTGAGGCATAAGCTATCACCATATCATTTTGCATAAGAACACACCCCAATCCCTTCTTGGATTCATCACTGTAGATTACAAACCTTTGTCCACTACAAGGCAGTGTGAGCACAGGTGCACTGGATAACTTTCTTTTCAACTCCTTGAAATTCTATTCACATTCCTCTGTCCAAACAAACTTAACTCCTTTCCGAGTCAACTCGGTGAGTGGATTAGATAATCGTGAAAAATACTTTACAAAACGTCGATAATATCCAGCGAAACCAAGAAAACTTCGGATCTCAGTTACTGTTGTTGGTCTTGACCATCTTTCAATAACCTCTGTTTTTGCTGGATCCACAGATATCCCCTCTTTTGAGATTATGTGATCCAAAAATGGAACTTTTTGAAGCCAAAATTCACACTTGGTAAATTTGGCATAAAGCTTCTCCTTTCTCAGGGTCTTCAATATAATTCTCAAGTGATATTCATGCTCTTCCTTGCTCTTTGAATAGACAAGAATATCTTCTATAAAGACTACCACAAATTGATCAAGATAGTCTCTAAAGACTCTATTCATTAGATCCATGAAGATAGCAGGGGAATTAGTAAGACCAAATGGCATCACTATAAATTCATAGTGTCCATACCTTGTACGGAAAGCCGTCTTTGGTATATCTTCCCTTTTGACCCTTAATTGATGATACCCTGAACGAAGATCAATCTTGGAAAGGTATTGAGCTCCGCTTAGTTGGTCAAATAAGTCATCAATGCGTAGGAGATGATATTTGTTCTTGATAGTGATCTTGTTAAGTTCTCGATAATCAATGCAGAGTCTCATTGATCCATCTTTCTTCTTAACAAATAAAACAGGTGCTCCCCAAGGTGACACACTAGGGCGTATGAATCCCTTATCAAGATTCTCTTGGAGTTGCTTCTTCAATTCCTTCAACTCAATTGGGAACATTCTATAAGGTGTCTTTGAAATAGGCAAAGCACCCGGTACAAGTTCTATTGAAAACTCAACTTCACGATTTGGTGGAAGACCCGGTAATTCCTCCAGAAATACATCATCAAACTCCCGTACAATGGGCATATTCTTAATCGTGAGTTTCTCACCAACCATTTGAGATAAATAACCTTCATTTAGTGGAATCAATACCCATAAGATGGAATAAATTTTCACTCGAAGGTTATGTTCATCCTTGCATTGATAGACGATCGTAGATTGATCTGGAATATGAAATGTGACTTCCCTTCTTTGGCAATTGATATGAGCTCCATGTAGAGAAAGCCAATCCATGCCAAGAATCACATCAAATTCCACTAAAGGAAGGATCACAAGATTTTCATGAAGCACTTTCCGACAAACTTCGATCGAAGAAGAATTATAAACTTTTGATGCGACTATTGTGCCATTAGCTGTTTTCACAGCTAACTCAACATTTAATTGTTGAGGTAATACGGTGATACCATTAGAAAATGTTTCAGAAATAAAAGAGTTGGTGGATCTATAATAAAATAAAACATTTTCTACTTTAGAGTGGATGGTAAGTTTACCTTCACCACTTCGTTATCGTACTCCACATCGCTGATAGAAATTGCATGTGACTTTCCTTTGTCTTTAGCCTTAAGATTTTGTTGATGTCGACCATCATCATCAACCCTTGGATTTGGGCATTGATTGGCATAATGCCCCATCTCCTTGCACTTGAAACATTGAACTGCAGTAGGTTCATTTTGTGTATCCCTTCCTTTGTTTGCATCATTAGACATCTTCTTCCCATTATCGCGGCACTCAAATGCCCGATGACCTTCCTTTCCACATTTAAAACATTTACTTGTCCCTTTAAGACAACTCCCTCCATGTTTCTTTCAACACTTTGAGCGTAAGGGAAAGTTCATCTTCTTTTCAGTGTGCTCTTTAGATTTTCCTCTGAATTCCATCTTCCTCTTCTTATCAAACCCATGTGACTGATGGGTTACTCTAATCTCTATCTCGACATTGAGAGCACATCGAACGATTTCCTCGTAGCTATTGATGTCCCTTATGGCTAACGCCCTTCGAAGACTTGGTTTTAAGCCACTAAAGAATCGATCGATCTTACTCTCAGGTTGGATAATAATACCAGAAGCGTACCTCGCAAGTCTTGTAAAATTTGCTTCATAGGTACCAACAGATTCATCATCCCTTTGCTTCAGTTCAAGAAACTCTTTCTCCATATTTTTTCGGAGAATACTAGGGAAATACTTATTGAAAAATAAGTTCTTGAACTCATCCCATTCCATACACTCAATTTCATCCCTTTGCCTCGTATTCTTAATAAGATTCCACCATTTATCAACATCTCCTTCCAAATGATACACTGCTAGGATGACTTTATCATGTTCAGAACATTGAAAATCTGAAAATATCTTTTCAGTAGTACTAATCCATTGTTCAGCAACTAAGGGATCAGTAGACCCACTCAAAGAAGGTGGACGCTGCCTCATGAAGGAGTCAACAGAATGTTGCTCTTTCCTTTGCTCGTTTGGAAGTCCTGCATGATTCATAGCTTGAGAAAGTTGTGTGAGCATGGATACAAGATTTTGCATTCCACCTCCCATATCGTTTGGTTGCTCAGGGGGACAATCATTGAATTTCCCATCGCATTCCGCATTAACACGGTTCCTTCGGGTTCCAGCCATTGACTAAAACCAAGAATAATAGTGTGAACAACACTAATTATAATAGGAAAACCACATAATAAAGGATAAAATTTTACACTTAAGGTCTTATCCTAGGGTATTCATAGCCATTTCTAAAACACTAAGATTGTGTTCTATGCTTAGACTTATCCTTAGGGTTCTTACTAAGGCTTTTACATCCTAGTTTCCAAAGGTTGACTATACCTTTCCTCTGATACCAACTATAACGACCCATACTTTACATAAATTGTTAATACTTCAAAATTGAAGCACACTAATTACAACATATTACAAAACCACAAAGGACCGTATAAGTATAGTGTCTTTAGAAACTGGGAAACATAAACAACTGGTTCATAAATCTTCTACAGTGTCTCCCATTTATTTCATCATATCTAGGGTCCCTTTTAGAATATTCTACTTAATATCCATCTTCCTGACCTGGGGAAAAGAAAACATAAAAGGGTGATCTCAAATGCTCAGCAAGGGAAAATAAAGGAAATAAAAATCATATCATATCATTTTGAAAATCATAACCTGGAAAAGAGATCAAAATATCTTAACATGGAATAAATCATAGAAGTGAAAATGAGATCCCCATAATCATAAAATGAAACTTGAAACTTTGTGGCATGCACACATAATCATGGAAAATCATTTCTTGTTAGTTATGACTCATTTCCAAAACTATCTTAGTGGACAAAGTCCCTTTCTGAACCGAGTCACCCTCGTTCCAGTCTTGTTTCACTGAACCGGTATAACCTACCGTTCCAGCCATGTCTATCTCATGAGATATAAAATCTTTACCCAATGCATTGGAGGGAGATATAGGTACCACCCATCTTATAATTAATCCTTTCTTATGTGTGCCACATAATCATAAATCATACATCATCGCATAACACATGTAACAAAAATGGGATTCTTGAAACATCATGACATCATAAAACAAATCATGACAACATAATCAAATAAATGTAATAATAGGGATAAAAATAGAAACCTTTAATATCTTAGATGGAAAATAATTTTGATAAAACACTTGAAATCCATTCTTGAGGAAAATATACTTTCTTCTTTAAAAACATTTTTTCCTTTCTTAACATGTCATACAACTTTAAACTAAAAGAAGTTGATTAAAAATAAACATGAAAACTTGTAAAGGAATATTCTTGGAAATAATGTTTTAAAAATCCATTCATGCCGTATAAGTTAAAAAAACATTCTTCTCGTACTTTTGTCGGAAAAGTCAAAAATTACCTCATACGAAAAAAACGACAAAAGTTTTCTTTCATATTCATTACTAAAAACTCACCGAAGGGTAAAATTGGATTTAAACTATTGTAAGTGGATGGAAACAATATTACATATTGAGGGAACATGGATGTGGATGATAAAATACACCCCAGTAAATACTTACGAATAAACAATCTCGGATAAAAATGAGATTGTGATATTTCCCTTACCTTAGGTCCGATTTGCTTTGTATGTGTCCGAAGCTCCTCTTCTTTGGAATTCCTCTTTGAATCCTCTACTTAGGGATCTAAGATTGGTCTTTGAAGAAGACCAGGACCTCTAGGATTATTCTAGGGAAGTGGAGAGGAGAAAATGGTAGGGGTTGGCCGAGCTTGAGTGCTCAAATTTGTGTGAGGAGGAGGGGGAGGAGGTTCCCTTTTATAAGGGAGGAGAGGGGCACCTTAGGAATATCTCAAAATATTATTTTATATTAAAGTCAAAATCGGTTTATAATGGTTCCAAAGGGTCTTATTTCGAAGCTAAACTGGGAAAGGGTCGAAATCCTCTCAACCAATAAGATTTAGACAAGTTTAAGGTATTATTTTAACCTTATCAATTAGATTTAACTCTAAGTTAAATAATTTAACTTTTACCATGTCTTTTTGTTTTCTTTCACTATATGGTTAATACACTTACTATAACATGCCAAAAGAACCCCAAATTTTTTATTATTAATATATATATTCTTATCTAAGTCATTTGGCCGAACCTTAGATTTTTAGGAATAAAATAACAATTAATAATATAATATTTCATTTAAAAACTATTTTGTGTCAATTTTGACACTATTTGATATATGATTTTTGTGAAAGTCATAACAGAATTATATGTTCTAACCAAGTTGATTAAATCAACACTAATATATCATAGTAACCTAGAAAATTTGTGTAATTCATAAAAAGTCTCAAATTACATTTAGTTTGGTGTTTATAACATCAATTATTTCAATATTTCATAAATAAGATAATTACTGCATCATAATTGCGTCACAAATAAATTAAATTATTTAATGTCTAAATATTATAAATAAAATACCATTATGTAGGAAATCTTTTTATCTTTCTAATTAATATTTATAGTCGAATTTATCTTATGTATAACCCCATATTAAAAATGATTTACTTATTAAATTTTGATTTTAACTATTTTAACCCTTCTTTAAATAAATTAATAATAAATGTCCCAATCTAACCCAAGTGGGCCTAAATGGTCATATTTTATTAATAAGGTTGTTTTTGGTCGAATTAACTTTATCCAATAGAATTAGGACATGTGTTAGGGTAATAGTAATATCATATTTACCCTTAGTTACCCTATTTACTATTAACCGCGGTAAAAAAAAGTAAAAAGTTACTATTCACCAAAAAATTATTTTTATCTCATTGAAACACATTTTACTTACTCATATCAACCGTGTCTGTCGGATTTTTGAAATTCCATTCACAGAAGCGGTAAAATTATGTTTTATGAAAAATTCAGTTTTTAACCTACCACTTAGTGGTTTCACTATTCATCAAAAATTGAAAGTTTTCAGAAAAATACCAAAATTTCACCCTAGGATAATTTCGGTATGCCGAATCCAAAAATGAAGTCCATTTTAAAAAATAATATTAATAATATTTCAAAAGGTGGTTATTACTATACATAACGGCTAGTTTTAATAATATTTTAATAGCATATCGTTGTTTAGTGAAACTCGGTATTGCGTACGACGCAAGCTATCGAGGAAGGTCGTGATTGCGTGTAAAGTAATCCAAGAAAGTGTGTAGTGAAAGATTCCTTTGATGATATAAAAACAAAATATTACTCATAAAAATCTCGGGTGTTACATTCTACCCCCCTTAAAAATAATTTTGCCCTCGAAATTCGTCACTTTGTAACAAACAGATGAGGATACTTCTCCCTCATCATATCCTCAAGCTCCCATGTAGCTTCTTCAAGTTGGTGGCTCCTCCATAAAACTATCACCAAGCGAAGGGTCTTGTTTCGTTGGACTTTTTTGCTACGATCCAGAATCTCTATCGGCTGTTCTTCATAAGAAAGATCTTGCTCCAGAAGTACAACTTCTGAGAAGAGTACATGTGAAGGATCTGGTATGTACTTTCTCAGGAGAGATACATGGAACACATCGTGAACTTGAGAGAGATTCGGTGGAAGCGCCAATCAGTAAGCTAACTTCCCAACATGATCCAGTATTTCGAAAGGACCGACATATCTAGGGCTCAACTTCCCCTTCTTTCCAAATATCATAACCCTCTTCCAGAGAGATATTCGTAAGAACACTTTATCACCCACTTCATACTCTAGGACTTTTCTTCGGTTGTCGGCATAACTTTTCTGTCGACTCTGAGCTTCTCTTATGTGTTGTTGAATAGATCTGACCTTTTCTGCCATTTCATCAATGAGATCATGTCCTAATAGCTTTCTTTCCCCAACTTCATCCCAGCAAGTTGGAGTCCTGCATTTCTTTCCATAGAGAGCTTCATAAGGAGCCATCTGAATACTGGAGTGAAAGCTATTATTATAAGAAAATTCCACCAAAGGTAGGTGTTGATCCCAACCTCCTTTGAAATCCATAGAGCAATCTCTCAACATATCTTCTAGGGTTTGAATTGTTCTCTCAGACTGACCATCTGTCTGAGGATGATAAGCAGTGCTAAAACTCAACTCTGTATCCAGATTATGCTGAAGACTTCGCCAGAACTTCGAGATAAATCTCGGATCCCGATCAGATATAATAGAAAGTGGTACTCCATGCAATCTTACCACTTCCTTTAGATATATCCTGGCAAGCTGATCTAGAGAGAAATCCTCTCTAATAGCAATGAAGTGTGTAGACTTTGTAAGACGATCAAATATGACCCGAATAGCATTATTGCCTTTGGATGTTTTAGGAAGTCCTGTGACAAAGTCCATAGTGATGTTTTCCCATTTCCATTCGGGTATGGGTAATGGTTGTAACATCCCCTTAGACTTCTGTCTCTCATCTTTAACTTGTTGACAAACCAAGAATCGAGAGACATATTCAGCAACATCTCCTTTCATGCCATCCCACCAGAAGTACTCTTTCAGGTCTCTATACATATTCGTGCTTCCAGGATGAATAGAGAATGATGAACTATGAGCCTCATCCAGCAGCTCCTTCTTTAATTCGGGGATGGGAGGAACACAAACCCGATTCCTGAACTTTATTATCCCATCACAATCAAGGTTGAATTCAGGAACATTTCTCACCTTCATTTGTAACTCTACATCTTCTTTCTGTGCCTCTTTAATCTTCACATGTATAGATGGTTGAACATTCGTTTGAGAAAGATAAGATTTTTCCCCTTCCATTATAATTCCAAGATCCATCCTTTGTAAATCCATAAATATTGGATCTTTTGTGATCCTCATCATGGATAAACTAGCTTGGTCTTGTCGACTTAATGCATTTTCCACCTTGTTTTCTTTCCCAGGGTGGTAATGGATTGAGCAGTCATAATCCTTAATCAGCTCCAACCATCTTATTTGACGCATATTCAGCTCCTTTTGTGTGAAAATATACTTTAAACTTTTATGATCAGTATAAATATCACACCTTTCACCATAAAGGTAATGCCTCCAAATCTTTAATGCAAAGATTACCGCAGCCAACTCCAAATCATGTGTTGGGTAATTTTTCTCATGGATTTTCAACAGTCGTGAGGCATAAGCTATCACCATATCATTTTTCATAAGAACACACCCCAATCCCTTCTTGGATACATCACTGTAGATCACAAACCTTTGTCCACTACAAGGCAGTGTGAGCACAGGTGCACTGGATAACCTTCTTTTCAACTCCTTGAAATTCTCTTCACATTCCTCTGTCCAAACAAACATAACTCCTTTCTGAGTCAACTCGGTGAGTGGATTAGATAATCGTGAAAAATCATATACAAAACGTCGATAATATCCAGCGAAACCAAGAAAACTTCGGATCTCAGTTACTGTTGTTGGTCTTGACCATCTTTCAATAACCTCTGTTTTTGCTGGATCCATAGATATCCCCTCTTTTGAGATTATGTGACCCAAAAATGCATCTTTTTGAAGCCAAAATTCACACTTGGTAAATTTGGCATAAAGCTTCTCCTTTCTCAGGGTCTTCAATATAATTCTCAAGTGATCTTCATGCTCTTCCTTGCTCTTTGAATAGACAAGAATATCTTCTATAAAGACTACCACAAATTGATCACAATAGTCTCTAAAGACTCTATTCATTAGATCCATGAAGATAGCAGGGGCATTAGTAAGACCAAATGTCATCACTATAAATTCATAGTGTCCATACCTTGTACGGAAATCCATCTTTGGTATATCCTCCCTTTTGACCCTTAATTGATGATACCCTGAACAAAGATCAATCTTGGAAAAGTATTGAGCTACGTGTAGCTGGTCAAATAAGTCATCAATGCGTGGGAGAGGATATTTGTTCTTGATAGTGATCTTGTTATGTTCTCGATAATCAATGCAGAGTCTCATTGATCCATCTTTCTTCTTAACAAATAAAACAGGTGCTCCCCAAGGTGACGCACTAGGGAATATGAATCACTTATCAAGATTCTCTTGGAGTTGCTTCTTCAATTCCTGCAACTCAATTGGGGCCATTCTATAAGGTGTCTTTGAAATAAGCAAAGCACCCGGTACGAGTTCTATTGAAAACTCAACTTCACGATTTGGTGGAAGACCCGGTAATTCCTCCGGAAATACATCATCAAACTCCCGTACAATGGGAATATTCTTAATCATGAGTTTCTCACCAACCATTTGAGATAAATAACCTTCATTTGGTGGAATCAATACCCATAATATGGAAGAAATTTCCACAGGAAGGTTATGTTCATCCTTGCATTGATATACGATCGTAGATTGATCTGGAATATGAAATGTGACTTCCCTTCTTTGGAAATTGATATGAGCTCCATGTAGAGAAAGCCAATCCATGCCAAGAATCACATCAAATTCCACTAAAGGAAGGATCACATGATTTTCATGAATCACTTTCCCACAAACTTCGATCGGAGAAGAATTATAAACTTTTGATGCGACTGTTGTGCCATTAGGTGTTGTCACATCTAACTCAACATCTAATTGTTGAGGTAATACGGTGATACCCTTAGAAAATTTCTCAGAAATAAAAGAGTGGGTGGATGTAGAATCAAATAAAACATTTGCTACATTAGAGTGGATGGTAAGTGTACCTTTCACCACTTCGTTATCGTACTCCACATCGCTGATAGAAATTGCATGTGACTTTCCTTTATCTTTAGCCTTAAGATTTTGTTGACGTCGACCATCATCATCAACCCTTGGATTTGGGCATTGATTGGCATAATGCCCCATCTCCTTGCACTTGAAACATTGAAGTGTAGTAGGTTCTTTTTGTGTATCCCTTCCTTTGTTTTCATCATTATACATTTTCTTCCCATTATCACGGCATTCAAATGCCCGATGACCTTCCTTTCCACATTTAAAACATTTACTTGTCCCTTTAAGACAACTCCCTCCATGTTTCTTTCCACACTTTGAGCATAAGGGAAAGTTCATCTTCTTTTCAGTGTGCTCTTTAGATTTTCCTTTGAATTCCATCTTCCTCTTCTTATCAAACCCATGTGACTGATGGGTTACTCCAATCTCCATCTCGACTTTGAGAGCACATCGAACGATTTCCTCGTAGCTATTGAAGTCCCTTATGGCTAACGCCCTTCGAAGACTTGGTTTTAAGCCACTAAATAATTGATCGATCTTACTCTCAGGTTGGATAATAATACCAGAAGCGTACCTCGCAAGTATTGTAAAATTTTCTTCATAGGTACCAACATATTCATCATCCCTTTGCTTCAGTTCAAGAAACTCTTTCTCCATCTTTGTTCGGAGAATACGAGGGAAGTACTTATTGAAAAATAAGTTCTTGAACTCATCCCATTCCATAGACTCAATTTCATCCCTTTGCCTCGTATTCTTAATAAGATTCCACCATTGATCAGCATCTCCTTCCAAATGATACACTGCTAGGATGACTTTATCATGTTCATAACATTGAAGAACTGAAAATATCTTTTCAGTAGTACTAATCCATTGTTCATCAACTAATGGATCAGTAGACCCACTGAAAGAAGGTGGACGCTGCCTCATGAAGGAGTCAACAGAATGTTGCTCCTTCCTTTGCTCGTTTGGAAGTCCTGCATGATTCATAGCTTGAGAAAGTTGTGTGAGCATGGCTACAATATTTTTCATTCCAGCTCCCATATCTTTTGGTTGCTCAGGGGGACAATCATTGAATTTCCCATCGCATTCCTCATTAACACGGTTCCTTCGGTTTACAGCCATTGACTAAAACCAAGAAGAATAGTGTGAGAAACACTAATTATAATAGGAAAACCACATAATCAAGGATAAAATTTCACACTTAAGGTCTTATCCAAGGGTATTCATGGCCATTTCTAAAACACTAAGATTGTGTTCTATTCTTAGACTTATCCTTACGGTTCTTACTAAGGCTTTTACATCCTAGTTTCCAAAGGTTGACTATACCTTTCCTCTGATACCAACTATAACGACCCATACTTTACATACATTGTTAATACTTCAAAATTGAAGCACACTTATTACAACATATGACAAAACCACAAAGGACCGTATAGGTATAGTGTCTTTAGAAACTGGGAAACATAAACAACTGGTTCATAAATCTTCTACAGTGTCTCCTATTTATTTCATCATATCTAGGGTCCCTTTTAGCATATTCTACTTAATATCCATCTTCCTGACCTGGGGAAAAGAAAACATAAAAGGGTGAGCTCAAATGCTCAGTAAGGGCAAATAAAGGAAATAAAAATCATATCATATCTTTTTGAAAATCATAACCTGGAAAAGAGATCATAATATCTTAACATGGAATAAATCATAGAAGTGAAAATGAGATCCCCATAATCATAACATGAAACTTGAAACTTTTTGGCATGAACACATAATCATGGAAAATCATTTCTTGTTAGTTATGACTCATTGCCAAGACTGTCTTAGTGGACAAAGTCCCTTTCTGAACCGAGTCACCCTCGTTCCAGTCTTGTTTCACTGAACCGGTATAACCTACCGTTCCAGCCATGTCTATCTCATGAGATATAAAATCTTTACCCAATGCATTGGAGGGAGATATAGGTCCCACCCATCTTATAATTAATCCTTTCTTTTGTGTGCCACATAATCATAAATCATACATCATCGCATAACACATGTAACAAAAATGGGATTCTTGAAACATCATGACATCATAAAACAAATCATGACAACATAATCAAATCAATGTAATAGTAGGGATAAAAACAGAACCCTTTATTATCTTAGATGGAAAATAATTTTGATAAAACACTTGAGCTCCATTCTTGAGGAAAATATCCTTTCTTCTTTAAAAACATTTTTCTTTTCTTAACATGTCATACAACTTTAAACTAAAAGAAGTTGATTAAAAATAAACTTGAAAACTTGTAAAGGAAGCTTCTTGGAAATAATGTTTTAAAAATCCATTCATGCCGTATAAGTTAAAAAACATTCTTCTCGTATTTTTTTCGGAAAAGTCAAAAAGTACCTCGTACGAAAAAAACGACAAAATATTTCTTTCATATTCATTACTAAAAACTCACCGAAGGGTAAAATTAGATTTAAACTATTGTAAGTGGATGGAAACAATATTACATATTGAGGGAACATGGATGTGGATGATAAAATACTCCCCAGTAAATACTTACGAATAAACAATCTCGGATAAAAATGAGATTGTGATATTTCCCTTACCTTAGGTCCGATTTTCTTTGTACGTGTCTGATGCTCTTCTTCTTTGGAACGCCTCTTCGAATCCTCCACTTAGAGAACTAATATTGGTCTTTGAAGAAGACCAGGACCTCTAAGACTATTCTAGGGAAGTGGAGAGGAGAAAATGGCAGGGGTCGGCCAAGCTTGAGTGATCAAATTGGTGTGAGGAGGAGAGGGAGGAGGTGCCCTTTTATAAGGGAGGAGAGGGGCACCTTAGAAATATCTCAAAATATTATTTTATATTAAAGTCAAAATTGGTTTATAATGGTTCCAAAGGGTCTTATTTCGAAGCTAAAGTGGGTAAGGGTCGAAATCCTATCAACCAATATGATTTAGACAAGTTTAGGGTATTATTTTAACCTTATCAATTAGATTTAACTCTAAGTTAAATAATTTAACTTTTACTATGTCTTTTTGTTTTCTTTCACTATATGGTTAATACACTTACTATACATGCCAAACGAACCCCAAATTTTTTATTATTAATATATATATCCTTATCTACGTCATTTGGCCGAACCTTTGATTTTTAGGAATAAAATAACAATTAATAATATAATATTTCATTTAAAAACTATTTTGTGTCAATTTTGACACTATTTGATATATGATTTTTGTGAAAGTCATAACAGAATTATATGTTCTAACCAAGTTGATTAAATGAACACTAATATATCATAGTAACCTATAAAATTCTTTTAATTCATAAAAAGTCTCAAATTACATTTATTTTGGTGTTTATAAGATCAATTATGTCAATATTTCATAAATAAGATAATTACTGCATCATAATTGTATCATAAATAAATTAAATTATTTAATGTCTAAAAATTATAAATAAAATACCATTATGTAGGAAATATTTTTTTTCTTTCTAATTAATATTTATAGTAGAATTTATCTTATGTATAACCCCATATTGAAAATGATTTACTTATTAAATTTTGATTTTAACTATTTTAACCCTTCTTTAAATAAATTAATAATAAATGTCCCAATCTAACCCAAGTGATCCTAAATGGTCATATTTTATTCATAAGTTTGTTTTTGGTCGAATTACACTTATCCAATGGAATTAGGACATGTGTTAAGGTAATAGTAATATCATATTTACCCTTAGTTACCCTATTTACTATTAACCGCGGTAAAAAAAATTAAAAAATTACTATTCACCAAAAAATTATTTTTATCTCATTGAACCACATTTTACTTACTGATATCAACCGTTTCTGTCAGATTTTCGAAATTCCATTCACAGAAGCGGTAAAATTAAGTTTTATGAAAAATTCAGTTTTTAACCTACCACTTAGTGGTTTCACTATTCATCAAAAATTGAAAGTGTTCAGAAAAATACCAAAATTTCACCCTAGGCAAATTTCGGTATTCCGAATCCAAAAATGAAGTCGATTTTAAAAAATAAAATTAAGAAAATTTCAAAAAGTGGTTATTACAATTCATAACGGCTAGTTTTAATAATATTTTAATAGCATATCGTTGTTTAGTGAAACTCGGTATTGCGTACGACGCAAGCTATCGAGGAAGGTCGTGATTGCGAGTAAAGTAAGACAAAAAAGTGTGTAGTGAAAGATTCCTTTGATGATATAAAAACAAAATATTACTCATAAAAATATCGGGTGTTACATTCTACCCCCCTTAAAAAGAATTTCGCCCTCGAAATTCGTCACTTTGTAATAAACAGATGAGGATACTTCTCCCTCATCATATCCTCAAGCTCCCATGTAGCTTCTTCAAGTTGGTGGTTCCTCCATAAAACTTTCACCAAGCGAGTGGTCTTGTTTCGTAGGACTTTTTTGCTATGATCCAGAATCTCTATCGGTTGTTCTTCATAAGAAAGATCTTGATCCAGCAGTACAACTTCTGAGCTGAGTACATGTGAAGGATATGGTATGTACATTCTCAGGAGAGATACATGGAACACATCGTGAACTTGAGAGAGATTCGGTGGAAGCTCCAATCGGTAAGCTACCTTCCCAACACGATCCAGTATTTCGAAGGGACCGATATATCTAGGGCTCAACTTCCCCTTCTTTCCAAATCTCATAACCCTCTTCCAGGGAGATATTCGTAAGAACACTTTATCACCCACTTCAAACTCTAGGTCTTTTCTTCGGTTGTCGGAATAACTTTTCTGTCGACTCTGAGCTGCTCTTATGTGTTGTTGAATAGATCTGACCTTTTTTTCCATTCCATCAACGAGATCATGTCCTAATAGCTTTCTTTCCCCAACATCATCCTAGCAAGTTGGAGTCCTGCATTTCTTTCCATAGAGAGCTTCATAAGGAGCCATCTGAATACTAGAGTGAAAGCTATTATTATAAGAAAATTCCACCAAAGGTAGGTGTTGATCCCAACCTCCTTTGAAATCCATAGAGCAAGCTCTCAACATATCTTCTAGGGTTTGAATTGTTCTCTCAGACTGACCGTCTGTCTGAGGATGATAAGCAGTGCTGAAACTCAACTCTGTATCCAGAGTATGCTGAAGACTTCGCCAGAACTTCGACGTAAATCTCGGATCCCGATCAGATATAATATAAATTGGTACACCATGCGATCTTACCACTTCCTTTACATATATCCTGGCAAGCTGATCAAGAGAGAAATCCTCTCTAATAGCAATGAAGTGTCCAGACTTTGTAAGACGATCAACTATGACCCAAATAGCATTATTGCCTTTGGATGTTTTAGGAAGTCCAGTGACAAAGTCCATAGTGATGTTTTCCCATTTCCATTCGGGTATGGGTAATGGTTGTAACATCCCCTTAGACTTTTGTCTCTCAGCTTTAACTTGTTGACAAACCATGCATCGAGAGACATATTCAGAAACATCTCCTTTCATGCCATCCCACTAGAAGTACTCTTTCAGGTCCCTATACATCTTCGTGCTTCCAGGATGAATAGAGAATGATGAACTATGAGCCTCATCCAGCAGCTCCTTCTTTAATTCGGGGATGGGAGGAACACAAACCCAATTCCTGAACTTTATTATCCCATCACAATCAAGGTTGAATTCAGGAACATTTCTCACCTTGTTTTGTAACTCTACATCTTCTTTCTGTGCCTCTTTAATCTTTACATGTATAGATGGTTGAACATTCATTTGAGAAAGATAAGATTTTTCCCCTTCCATTATAATTCCAAGATCCATCCTTTGTAAATCCATAAATATTGGATCTTTTGTGATCCTCATCATGGATAAATTAGCATGGTCATGTCGACTTAATGCATTTTCCACCTTGATTGCTTTCCCAGGGTGGTAATGGATTGAGCAGTCGTAATCCTTAATCAGCTCCAACCATCTTCTTTGACGCATATTCAGCTCCTTTTCTGTGAAAATATTCTTTAAACTTTTATGATCAGTATAAATATCACACCTTTCACCATAAAGGTAATGCCTCCAAATCTTTAATGCAAAGATTACCGCAGCCAACTCCAAATCATGTGTTGGGTAATTTTGATCATGGATTTTCAACTGTCGTGAGGCAAAAGCTATCACCATATCATTTTGCATAAGAACACACCCCAATCCCTTCTTGGATGCATCACTGTAGATCACAGACCTTTTTCCACTACAAGGCAGTGTGAGCACAGGTTCACTGGATAACCTTCTTTTCAACTCCTTGAAATTATCTTCACATTCCTCTGTCTAAACAAACTTAACTCCTTTCCGAGTCAACTTGGTGATTGGATTAGATAATCGTCAAAAATCCTTTACAAAACGTCGATAATATCCAGCGAAACCAAGAAAACTTCAGATCTCAGTTACTGTTGTTGGTCTTGACCATCTTTCGATAACCTCTGTTTTTGCTGGATCCACATATATCACCTCTTTTGAGATTATGTGACCCAAAAATGCAACTTTTTGAAGCCAAAATTCACACTTGGTAAATTTGGCATAAACCTTCTCCTTTCTCAGGGTCTTCAAAATAATTCTCAAGTGATCTTCATTCTCTTCCTTTCTCTTTGAATAGACAAGAATATCTTCTATGAAGACTACCACAAATTGATCAAGATAGTCTCTAATGACTCTATTCATTAGATCCATGAAGATAGCAGGGGAATTAGTAAGACCAAATGGCATCACTATAAATTCATAGTGTCCATACCTTGTACGAAAAGCCGTCTTTGGTATATCCTCCCTTTTGACCCTTAATTGATGATACCCTGAACAAAGATCAATCTTGGAAAAGTATTGAGCTCCGCGTAGTTGGTCAAATAAGTCATCAATGCATGGGAGAGGATATTTGTTCTTGATAGTGATCTTGTTAAGATCTCGATAATCAATGCAGAGTCTCATTCATCCATCTTTCTTCTTAACAAATAAAACAGCTGCTCCCCAAGGTGACCCACTAGGGCGTATGAATCCCTTATCAAGATTCTCTTGGAGTTGTTTCTTCAATTCCTGCAACTCAATTGGGGCCAATCTATAAGGTGTCTTTGAAATAGGCAAAGCACCCGGTACGAGTTCTATTGAAAACTCAACTTCACGATTTGGTGGAAGACCCGGTAATTCCTCCGGAAATACATCATCAAACTCACGTACAATGGGCATATTCTTAATCATGAGTTTCTCACCAACCATTTGAGATAAATAACCTTCATTTAGTGGAATCAATACCCATAAGATGGAAGAAATTTCAACTGGAAGTTTATGTTCATCCTTGCATTGATAGACGATCGTAGATTGATCTGGAATATGAAATGTGACTTCCCTTCTTTGGAAATTGATATGAGATCCATGTAGAGAAAGCCATTCCATGCCAAGAATCACATCAAATTCCACTAAAGGAAGGATCACAAGATTTGCATGAAGCACTTTCCCACAAACTTCGATCGGAGAAGAATTATAAACTTTTGATGCGACTGTTGTGCCATTAGGTGTTTTCACAGCTAACTCAACATCTAATTGTTGAGGTAATACGGTGATACCCTTAGAAAATGTTTCAGAAATAAAAGAGTGGGTGGATCTAGAATCAAATAAAACATTTGCTACTTTAGAGTGGATGGTAAGTTTACCTTTCACCACTTCGTTATCGTACTCCACATCGCTGATAGAAATTGCATGTGACTTTCCTTTGACTTTAGCCTTAAGATTTTGTTGACGTCGACCATCATCATCAACCCTTGGATTTGGTCATTGATTGGAATAATGCCCCATCTCCTTGCACTTGAAACATTGAAGTGTAGTAGGTTCATTTTGTGTAACCCTTCCTTTTTTTGCATCATTAGACATCTTCTTCCCATTATCGCGGCATTCAAATGCCCGATGACCTTCCTTTCCACATTTAAAACATTTACTTGTCCCTTTAAGACAACTCCCTCCATGTTTCTTTCCACACTTTGAGCATAAGGGAAAGTTCATCTTCTTTTCAGTGTGCTCTTTAGATTTCCCTTTGAATTCCATATTCCTCTTCTTATCAAACCCATGTGACTGATGGGTTACTCCAATCTCCATCTCGACTTTGAGAGCACATCGAACGATTTCCTCGTAGCTATTGAAGTCCCTTATGGCTAACGCCCTTCGAAGACTTGGTTTTAAGACACTAAAGAATCGATCGATCTTTATCTCAGGTTGGATAATAATACCAGAAGCGTACCTCGCAAGTCTTGTAAAATTTTCTTCATAGGTACCAACAGATTCATCATCCCTTTGCTTCAGTTCAAGAAACTATTTCTCCATCTTTTTTCGGAGAATACGAGGGAAGTACTTATTGAAAAATAAGTTCTTGAACTCATCCCATTCCATAGACTCAATTTCATCCCTTTGCCTCGTATTCTTAATAAGATTCCACCATTGATCAGAATCTCCTTCCAAACGATACACTGCTAGGATGACTTTATCATGTTCAGAACATTGAAGAACTGAAAATATCTTTTCAGTAGTACTAATCCATTGTTCAGCAACTAATGGATCAGTAGACCCATCTAAAGAAAGTGGACGCTGCCTCATGAAGGAGTCAACAGAATGTTGCTCCTTCCTTTTCTCGTTTGGAAGTCCTGTATGATTCATAGATTGAGAAAGTTGTGTGAGCATGGCTACAAGATTTTTCATTCCAGCTCCCATATCGTTTGGTTGCCCAGGGGGACAATCATTGAATTTCCCATCACATTCCGCATTTACACGGTTCCTTCGGGTTCCATCCATTGACTAAAACCAAGAAGAATAGTGTGAGAAACACTTATTATAATAGGAAAACCACATAATCAAGGATAAAATTTCACACTTAAGGTCGTATCCTAGGGTATTCATGGCCATTTCTAAAACACTAAGATTGTGTTCTATGATTAGACTTATCCTTAGGGTTCTTACTAAGGCTTTTACATCCTTGTTTCCAATGGTTGAATATACCTTTCCTCTGATACCAACTATAACGACCCATACTTTACATACATTGATAATACTTCAAAATTGAAGCACACTTATTACAACATATGACAAAACCACAAAGGACCGTATAGGTATAGTGTCTTTAGAAACTGGGAAACATAAACAACTGGTTCATAAATCTTCTACAGTGTCTCCCATTTATTTCATCATATCTAGGGTCCCTTTTAGCATATTCTACTTAATATCCATCTTCCTGACCTGGGGAAAAGAAAACATAAAAGGGTGAGCTCAAATGCTCAGCAAGGAAAAAATAAAGGAAATAAAAATCATATCATATCTTTTTGAAAATCATAACCTGGAAAAGAGATCATAATATCTTAACATGGAATAAATCATAGAAGTGAAAATGAGATCCCCATAATCATAACATGAAACTTGAAACTTTGTGGCATGCACACATAATCATGGAAAATCATTTCTTGTTAGTTATAACCTACCATTCCATCCATGTCTATCTCATGAGATATAAAATCTTTACCCAATGCATTGGATGGAGATATAGGTCCCACCCATCTTATAATTAATCCTTTCTTATGTGTGCCACATAATCATAAATCATACATCATCGCATAACACATGTAACAAAGATGGGATTCTTGAAACATCATGACATCATAAAACAAATCATGACAACATAATCAAATCAATGTAATAATAGGGATAAAAAGAGAACCCTTTATTATCTTAGATGGAAAATAATTTTGATAAAATACTTGAACTCCATTCTTGAGGAAAATATCCTTTCTTCTTTAAAAACATTTTTTCCTTTCTTAACATGTCATACAACATTAAACTAAAAGAAGTTGATTAAAAATAAACTTGAAAACTTGTAAAGGAATCTTCTTGTAAATAATGTTTTAAAAATCCATTCATGCCGTATGATTTTAAAAAAACATTCTTCTCGTACTTTTGTCGGAAAAGTCAAAAAGTACCTCGTACGAAAAAAATGACAAAAGATTTCTTTCATATTCATTACTAAAAACTCACCGAAGGGTAAAATTGGATTTAAACTATTGTAAGTGGATGGAAACAATATTACATATTGAGGGAACATGGATGTGGATGATAAAATACACCCCCGTAAATACTTACGAATAAACAATCTCGGATAAAAATGAGATTGTGATATTTCCCTTACCTTAGGTCTGATTTGCTTTGTACGTGTCCGAAGCTCCTCTTCTTTGGAACGCCTCTTTGAATCCTCCACTTAGGGAACTATGATTGGTCTTTGAAGAAGACCAGGACCTCTAGGATTATTCTAGGGAAGTGGAGAGGAGAAAATGGCAGGGTTTGGCCGAGCTTGAGTCCTCAAATTGGTGTGAGGAGGAGGGGGAGGAGGTTCCCTTTTATAATGGAGGAGAGGGGAACCTTAGGAATATCTCAAAATATTATTTTATGTTAAAGTCGAAATCGGGTTATAATGGTTCCAAAGGGTCTTATTTCAAAGCTAAAGTGGGGAAGGGTCTAAATCCTATCATCCAATAGGATTTAGACAAGTTTAGGGTATTATTTTAACCTTATCAATTAGATTTAACTCTAAGTTAAATAATTTAACTTTTACCAAGTCTTTTTGTTTTCTTTCACTATATGGTTAATACACTTACTATAACATGACAAACAAACCCCAAATTGTTTATTATTAATATATATATCCTTTTCTAAGTCATTTGGCCGAACCTCAGATTTTTAGGAATAAAATAACAATTAATAATATAATATTTCATTTAAAAACTATTTTGTGTCAATTTTGACACTATTTGATATATGATTTTTGTGAAAGTCATAACAGAATTATAAGTTCTAACCAAGTTTATTAAATCAACACTAATATATCATAGTAACCTAGAAAATTTGTGTAATTCATAAAAAGTCTCAAATTACATTAATTTTGGTGTTTATAACATCAATTATGTCAATATTTCATAAATAAGATAATTACTGCATCATAATTGTGTCATAAATAAATTAAATTATTTAATGTCTAAAAATTATAAATAAAATACCATTATGTAGGAAAGCTTTTTATATTTCTAATGAATATTTATAGTCGAATTTATATTATGTATAACCCCATATTAAAAATGATTTACTTATTAAATTTTGATTTTAACTATTTTAACCCTTCTTTAAATAAATTAATAATAAATGTCCCAATCTAACCCAAGTGGGCCTAAATGGTCATATTTTATTCATAAGGTTGTTTTTGGTCGAATTACACTTATCCAATAGAATTAGGACATGTGTTAGGGTAATAGTAATATCATATTTACCCTTAGTTACCCAATTTACTATTAACCGCGGTAAAAAAAAAGTAAAAAGTTACTATTCACCAAAAAATTATTTTTATCTCATTGAACCACATTTTACGTACTGATATCAACCATGTCCGTCGGATTTTCGAAATTCCATTCACAGAAGCAGTAAAATTACGTTTTATGCAAAATTCAGTTTTTAACCTACCACTTAGTGGTTTCACTATTCATCAAAAATTGAAAGTTTTCAGAAAAATACCAAAATTTCACCCTAGGCTAATTTCAGTATTCCGAATCCAAAAATGAAGTCCATTTTAAAAAATAAAATTAATAAAATTTCAAAAAGTGTTTATTAATATTCATAACGGCTAGTTTTAATAATATTTTAATAGCACATCGTTGTTTAGTGAAACTCGGTATTGCGTACGACGCAAGCTATCGAGGAAGGACGTGATTGCGTGTAAAGTAAGCCAAGCAAGTGTGTAGTAAAAGATTCCGTTGATGATATAAAAACAAAATATTACTCATAAAAATCTCGGGTGTTACACGTTCGATGTGCAATGGAGGTGGAAATGGAAATATGGTATTCCCTCCATTAATATTGTTTTTAAGATAAAAGGAAGACATATTCTCATGAATACTCAAATGGTGGAAAACAATTCCACTAGTAATTATTGGATAAATATTGTATGAAGCCTCAAGATAACTCCATGAATAGAACTAGGGTTTTTCAAAATATGGAAATATAGTTAATAAATTACAAGAATCATGAAATGAGATTAATGGGTTTGTTAATGAATTGGATTAGAGGAGGATATTAACTAATAATCCACCTAGAAATCAATTTTACTGATCAAGGAGTTTGGTAATTGTGAAAATCAATTTCCCAATTTATGGGATAATGTGAATGATAATACGTAGTAGCATATGAAGAAAAAGGAAAATAAGAATGAATTTTAAATCAAAATGGATATAATGGATCATGATAATTAGGTAACACTTATCCTCCACTCTTTAGTTGAGAGTTTCATGATTCATTTGGTATGAATGGTCCCTTTGGATATCATATTGTTCATCCTTTAGTGATATTTCTTGTGGTTATCTCGCTCTACATGGATTCTGAAAAAATGAACACAAAATTTATATTATATCGATAGAAGGGTTAACACAAGAGTCTAAAGTAATTATTTTTGTTTAAGATAAGATTGTACATGAAGAATAAAGTAAGAATTAACTTTCTGAAGTGCATATGTCCCAATATATGTCATTATTATGTATATGGTAAATGTTTTATGAGTTTAAGGTTGATAAAAAGTTTGAATTCATTAATGTCCCTTTTGAGGATTTATGTAAGGAGTGTTTATCATGGTAACAAATATTTTAAGAAACATTTATAACAATATAACCATTTGGTTTTTTTATTTATTTTAGTGAAATATTTATTTAAGGAGGAATAAATTATAGATTTTGGATATATGATTAAAGCTACTGGTAAACATTTGGGTTTATATTATCATTGATGGGGAGGTATTTTTGGGTTATAGTTTAAAACCTTTTGAATTAATCACAGTTCATTGTTATCCGATATGATTTATCTTTGGATCCACAGTCTAGAATATACATTATTGAATTGGTAATTTTGATGGAGACCATTATTCCATTGTATATGATTGGGATCTGAAGTTTTCCTTAACAATTTTATGATGTATTTGACAACCTATTTATGTAGTGACTAATTTATGATTATTTATCATCATTATGTAGATGGTCCACATAATAATTTCAAGCCCTAAAAGATATTATGTGATCCTTTTAATTTTATTGCAATGAATATTTGGATCAAAACCTTCCAAAAGGTGAGAGTTATTTCAATAAAAGCCTTCAATCAAGCATTCAGATATATCCTTATAAAGCCCTTTATGGTAAGACGTATAAATCCAATATAATTTGAGGAAGAAATTTATTAGTACTTGAGGAATCATATGGGACGGAAGATAAGGTTAGATACATTTACAAACATGTAATGACATCAGAAAGCTGATATTAATGATATGCTGATGGTCATAGGCATGATCTAGAATTTTAGGATGGTGAGAAGGAATTTCTATTAATTTCACTCTGGAAGAAATAAGTGAAAACAAATACCTAGGAATATTGGTCCCTTTGAAATACTTGATCATTTTAGGATAGTACATTTTCATTTTTCACATCCATTTATCCTCTCTTAGGTTCATGGTGTCTTATATATATCCCTCCTAAGATATTACATTCATGATCATTCACATTTACTTATATCAGAGGTCATACCACTATAGAAATATATTTCTTTTGATGAACCCAACATATATTCTATATCTTTTAAATTATGTTCTCTAAATGATGGACATACACTTGGTAAAGGATTTATTGAAAACCCACTAGTTTGAGGTTGTTACGTTGGGGCTTGAGGATGTGATGAGGCAGAGTAATCCAAATCTATTTGTATCCAAATAATGAATTATGAGAAGTAAATTAATTTTATGGGGGTATAACTGAAATACACGGCTGATTGTTGCCTATCGACTGTTCAAGGTCACGGTTCTCTTCTAATGTGTATAGAAGAACTTGGGTCAAATCCTCGGTGATGATACATTGAAATAGTCATTTGTTTTAAGTTGATTGTATTCTTATTGGGGGGGATTGTTTTAAGAGAATAATTTAATTGACTAATTTAGTTTTATTGATTTATCAAAATGATAATTATTGGGGTGATTTCATCATTAGGTTAGTTATTCTTGTGAAATCCTTGAGCTTTGCTTTATATTGCGTTTAAATTAACACCCATGTCACAAGTTGATGTTGATTTGAATTCTCAAGAGTTAAGTCTTTAATCCAATCCTTAAATTCACTTAGGGTTATAATATTGATAATATCTTGTTTATGGTAGTGTATTTATGGTTACAATAATCCATGGAAACCACATGTTGAACAAAACAAGTCATTAATCCATTACATGCTATGTCCAACATACACAATGTTAATTCAACGAATACTCATCAAGAAATAGCTCTCAATCGCTTAACATACCTAAATTAAAACTCACCCCAATGAGATATTTACACATCCATTAATATTGTTATTAATCTGGTACTATATGATTATGTTGATGAATTATTAAGAGAAGAAAAAGAAAGGGACAAGATAAGAGTAGTGCGTCGAACCCAGACAGAAACGATGAAGAGAATTAAGAATATAATTTAGATTGAATGAGGAATCAAAATAAGAGAATGGATTTTAACATGATTTAGACAATTTTAAGATCATTAACATTAATCTACAGAAGGTGGATGAGAATAAGGTATATTGAAGAAGAAACTTTCATGAAAATAGAATTACAAAGGAAAGGACATAGAAAATTTCAACAATAAAGAACATCAAAGTAAATGAAAAAAAAGCGAGGAGGAAAAGTCTCTCAAGTAAGAAAATTGAGAATGGAAGATCCTACCAATCCTTTTTCAAGGCTTCGGTTATGCCAATATTATCTCCTCTCTTCTGAAATGACAATCCCTCTCAAGGAGAGAAGGGGAGAGTATTTATAGCCCATGGAGTGGACTGTTTGCAATCCCAATCTGTCCCTCCACATTCATCGCCATGTTGGCTATACGGAAAGCTGAAAATCCAGAATCATCCTTCTTAAAAGTTGTAGATACTAAGGTTTTCTAACCTATCTCAAAATTATGAGCCATTTGATCCTATGTAGCCAACGTTATGGCCGTTGGATTAATCAAATTTAATCTATCCATTTCAATCCAATATTTTTTATTCTAAAAATGTGAAAGGGTTTTTGAATATTAATATTCATTCCAAACCAAATGATATCTTCAACAAAGTCGGCCGCCTATATCTCCTATTTCACACTGGAAAATATCAGCATGATTGGATTCTTAAATCATGAGATATGTGATGCATACTATACTGATTTTATTTCTCATCTGAAATGGTGGGATAGACTTAAAAGCATATGTTGGGCCCCCTTTTTTGTATTTGGGGATTGAAATTTTTATCCAAGACTCCTTACATTGACCCCAGAACCCTTGAGGAGAATGAAGGAATTTTATCTTCTAAATTGAGCCCAGTAATTCAATATTCATGAGTGGTCCAGTTTCTTCACAGATTCTGTAGGTCAACTTGTGTGGTAAATGTGATCCTTCAAATGGAAGAATGTGCCCATGATCCCTTCTAATTAAATGTTTTATATTGAATATGGAATCATAAAAAACAAGAACCACGCAATCTGGATCATAAGGGTGAGAGTTATAAATAAAATAGTAAACCGAACAAATTGGACTACTTCAAAAAATGCTAAACAATTATACTTAGTATTAAAACAATAATATTTCACACAAATTATGCACATTTCATATAAAATCAGTAAATGGAGTATATAATAAGACATGAAAATATTAACAACATCAACTCCCCCTCACTTATTCTTGTGCATGTTCTCATGTGCAACAAATATAAAAACATGACAAAATCATTTTCACTCACCAACAAATATTAAAATTTTGATTTCTTCAATCAGGGGAGGTTTAGACTATTTCACACATCCATTTTGAATTCCACCACAAGTTGTTATAGAAACAATCTCCCAAAAATAATTCATCTTTCCATGCTCAAATTTAGACATAGAAAATCTGGACACTCAAAACTCAAACCTCTCAAGATGATAAAATTCATTTTTGGAGGTTCACTCTTTCACCAACCAAAATTGAAAATCATAGAGTCTGAAAGAGCTCTCAGCTTCCAATCCCTATCCAAAGTGCACAATAATCAAGAAGTATTTTTAAGGTGTTTTTTTTGTGGCTATTGGACGGTAGGAATATAATGTGCAAGAGAGATAAGAAGAGGGTTAATGAACCAACATAGAAAAAGAATTGCACATTTTTTTGAAATAAAACATGGAAGGAAATGAAAACACATATTTACAAGGGAATGATTGTGTGAGGAAATACAGAATGGAGGAAAAAAATATGTAGTTATTGAGAAGATGGAATATTTACAAAACAGAAAAATTCTTCTAATAAGAATATAGTGCAGGTGTCCTTTTTTTTATGTTTCTTATATTTCTTTGCTTTTTCGAAAGATTACCTTGAAATAGATCTCACACTCATATCCCAAACCATGTTTGATCTCCTCATGACAATAATTTTAATATTTGTAACAAGATAAAAGGTTGAGGTAGTGTTATTTATGACCGACACAAGACAGAACCCATTTTTCAAATTTTGTTTGTGATTTTTTTCAGCCTTTTTTTAACACTTGTCAATAACATTTAAAAAATTACATAAATGGAAGTACATTACATTCCCCAAAACACACTGAATGAAAACCTCTCCCCCACACTGAAATAGATGCTTACCCTCAAGAAGATGATAACTTGTTGAATAATTAATAATAGTGTACCCAAACAATGAAATACATTCCCCCCACACTTAAATTTCAAAAAATTATTCAATGAAAATCCATGTTGATATTGGGTGTAAAAATGTACTGTTCTTGTAATGTGGCTATCAAAGAAAAGGTTTTCATAGGCTCGAAGGGGCTTTCAAAAAGAGGATTAATGTATGGTTTATGGGAGGCTATTTGGCTATTGTGATTCTCATGTGGTTAAGAAAATGCATCCATCATATTAATTCACACTAAGGTAGGAAATTCAGCTCGAAGGTCCACAAACTCAAGACTCACAAATGGGGGTGAAAACATACATTTTGAAAAGATGACCATATGTGGCCTTAGCATGAAAGAAAATGTTTTTCCTCATGGTTTGGGAAAATCATTTTCCATATCAAAAATTGAGCATTAAAAATTTATTATTCTTGAAACAAAATTCTTTATCCAAATATATGATGAAAATAAAAATATTTTGAGGTGAACAAATGTATGCTAACTCCCCAAAATGGTTGGACAAAATTTGAAAATTGGAAGCTGAGTAATCATGACTCTTGATTTTTTTGTATTTTTTTTATGTTATTGTTTTTTTTGTTTTTTTTGTTTTTTAGGTTTTTATTTTTGTTTTTTATAAAGATACACCCACACAAAAGAGGAAGGAAAAAATAATGGTTTTCCTAAAGAAAGTTGTAAAAAAAGAATGAGGGAGGAGGATGAAGAAAGAGGTATAGAGAGGAAGAGATATAGAGAGAGTTAAAGGGAAAGAGGTGCCCCCTGGTTTTGATTTGGAGGGTCGCCATATCCATCTAGTGGTTGGTCGACTGGAGAAGGTGGGGATCCAGTGGAAGTCGATGATGATCTAGGATTGTGTGTCCTCTCATGGTGATGGTTTAACCGATGTCCATTAACCTTGAATGTCCTTTTAGAAGAGGGGTCTTGGAATTTCACTGCACCGAATTGGTAAACATTAGTAATAACAAAACGACCTTCCCAATGAGAATTAAGCATACCTAGGTAAAGCTGAAATCGAGAATTGAAGAGAACTACCTTTTCACCTTCATGAAATACCGTTATCAGGATAAGTTTATCATGGAATACCTTGGATTTTTCTTTGTAGAAAATATAATTCTCATAAGAATCAAGTAGAACCTCCTCCAGTTCTGCCAACTGCAAAAATATTTATTCTCTAGATTTTTCAATATCAAAGTTACAAGTTTTCACTGCCCAAAAAGTCTCATGTTGTATATCAACTAGCAGATGACATGCTTTACCAAAAACTATCCTAAAAGGAGACATCCCAATGGGTGTTTTATATGCAGTTCGATAAGCCCAAAGTTCTTCACCAATTATTTCAGGCCAGTCTTTTCTTGTGGGTTTTACAGTTCTCTCAAGCAATATTTTCACTTCTCTATTAGAAATTTCAGCCATGCCATTTGTTTGGGGGTGATATGCAATTGATGTTTTAGGTAAAACCCCATTCTTTTTCAAAATTTATTCCATTGTTTTATTAGAAAAATAAGTTCCTAAGTCACTTATCAAGGCACGAGGCGTGCCAAATATGTGGAAGATGTGTGTCTTTAGAAACTCACTAACAGTATTTGAATCATCCTTTCTAGTGGGTTTTGCCTCGACCTACCAAGAAACATAATCAAATACAAGAAGGATGTATGAGAATCCATTGGATGGGGGAAATGGTCTGATAAAATCGATTCCCCAAACATTGAAGACATCATAGAATATTAAATGATTTTGGGGAATTTCATTTCTCTTTGAAATTGTGAAAAACCTTTGGCATGTCGGACATGATTGAAAGGACTCATTTGAGTCCTTGAAGAGTGAATTCTAGAAGAATCTAGAGTCTCGGACCTCTCGGGAGGTCCTTTGTGGTCCAACGTGGCCACCTCCGGGAAGTGAGTGACAAAATTCTAATATGGAAGAATGTTCATTTTCATAGACACATCTCCTAATTACCATGTTAGCATCAGTTTTCCAATGATAATTTTCTTCCCAAAAATATTATTTTGAATCACATTTTAACTTCATTTTTTGTTTTTTTTTGATATATTTTCAGGAAAAACATGAGAAACCATGTAATTTACAATTGGTGCATACCATGGTATTTTTGGAGTGAGTGATGAAAGGTGCTCAGTGGGGAATTCAGTATCAATGATTTCAGAATGAGAATAATTAGAAATTATAACCAAGTGATCAGCCACATGGTTTTCTTTTCCTGGTCTACCTTTTATTTCAATGTCAAACTCTTAGAGAATTAAGATCCATATTATTAGCCTCGGTATGGAATCAATTTTCTCGAGTAAGAACATTATAGCAGAATGGTCTGTGAAGATGATGATTTTTCCACCTAAGAGATAGGGCCGGAATTTATCTAAGGAAAAAACCATTGCTAAATGTTCTTTTTCAGGGACAGTGTAGTGAGATTGAGTTTCATCCAATGTTTTTGAGTCATAATAGATTACATGAGTAATCTTTTCTCTTCTTTGACCAAGAACAGACCCAACAGCTTTATCAGAAGCATCACAAATCAATTCAATTGGTAAGGACCAATCTGGGGGTTGGATTATCAGCGCAGATGTAAGAGAAGTTTTGAGTTCAATGAAGGCTCTCTTGCAAACCACATCAGAATGATATGTGACATCATTTTGGAGAAAATGAGTGAGTGGGAGGGAATTTTTACTGATGTTATGGATGAATCTCCGATAGAAACCGGCATGATTGGGAAATGAACGAATGTCTCGAATAAAAGTGGGTGGAAGAAGATATTGGATCACTTCAATTTTGGAAGGATTGAATTCAATACCATGTTTTGAAGCTTTGTACCCTAGAAAAATCCCATTTGTGACCATGAAGTGAAATTTTTAAAAATTTAACACAAGTTTGCACTTGACACGCTTTTGGAGGACTAGAGAGAGTGAATTCCAACAAGATTCAAATGACTCACCATAAATGGTGAAGTCATCCATGAAGAAATCCATGCAGTGTTCAATGAATTCAGACAACATACTCATCTTACACCTCTAGAATGGTTCACGAGCATTGAAAATTCCAAAAGGCATTCTTCTCTATGCATATGTTCCAAAGGGGCATGTGAATGTAGTATTTTCTTGGTCTTGAGGTGCGCTTGGAATTTGAAAGTAGCTGGTGTATCCATTAAGAAAGCAATATTGTGACTTTGCGGCTAATCGTTCTAGCTTTGATCAAGGAATGGAAGGGGGTAGTGATCTTTTCTTGTTTCAACATTCAATTTCCTATAGTCGATGCACACATTCCATTTGTTCTTCACTCGAGTTTTGACTACCTATCCATCTTCATTTGTGACAACAGTTATCCCACCCTTCTTTGGTACAACTTGAATTGGACTAAACCATTCACTATAAGAAATTGGGTATATAATACCAGCTTGAAGTAGCTTTGTGATATCTTCCCTAACTACCTCAAGGATGAGTGGACTAAGTCTTCTTTGTGGTTGTGTAATTGGTTTGTAAGACTCCTCAAGATGGATGTGATGCATGAAAAGGGCATGGTTAATATTTGGTATGTCATATAGGGTCCACCCTAAGGCTTTTTGGTTTTCCTCTAACACCTGAACAAGTTTGGACTCCTCCGGTTCGGTAATTGAAGAAAATATAATGACAGGATTAGAGTGATCATTGAAAATTAATGCATATTCCAGGTGTTCAGGAAGAGGTTTTAGATCAGTATCATCTCTCATTTGTGAGTTAGACATCTCAGGAATGGATGAAGGGACTTCAGTTTCTTCAGATTCATTGTCCTTAATAATGTGCATGGTGGAGCAGTAGATATCATAGTTGATGTGGGATTCAATAGAGTTTTCATGTTCCATTAGATTTATAGATTCTATGAATTAGAGGTCCACATCATCTTCACCATTAAAGACTTGGTTAATCATGGTGCAGATATCACAAGATCCTTTGTCATTAGAACATGATGAACATGGTGGATTTGGGTTCGATGGACTCGTATAAGTGTCCTCAGAAGCATGGATTGAGAATGCAGAGTGATCCTCAGATGGCTATCGCATGGCATGGAAAATGTTGAACTTGACTAGTTGGTCACTGAATTCCATGGATAAGATGAATGAATGGACATCAATCTTGGTTATCATAGTCATGAGGAATGGTCTTCCTAGAATTAGGGTAGATTGAGAAGAGGTCGTCTCACCTTCCTTGTCAAGGACATAGAAATCAGCAGGGAAGATAAGATCATTGACACAGACTAGGAAATCCTCAATTATACCCTCAGGACTGGTTGTACTTCGATTGGATAACTGAATGACAACACCTATTTGATGTAAGGTTCCTAGAACAAGGTTGGAGAATATAGATTTGGGATGACATTAATTGAGGCTCCAAGGTCTATGAGTGGATCCTCAAAGTTGGCACATCCAATTTTTCATGGAACTGTAAAGGTCTCGGGATCTTTGCACTTATTGGTTATAGACTCTTGGGTTGAAACATTTTAGAAGGTCCTAAGATTCCTCTTGTGGGTGCATAATTCCTTAAGAAACTTGGCATACATAGGGATTTGTTTTGTGGAATCTAATATAGGAATGGTTAATTCAACATGTGTAAACATGTCGAGCATTTTAGGATCAGGTTCAATGGACTTCCTTGGTTTAGAAATAGCTTTAGGAAAAGGAATTAGATTACTAAGTGGAATAGAAGGAGGTGAGGGAATGGATTCAGATTCCTTGTCATTTTTTTTCTTTTCATTTTCTAGGTCAACATTCAAAGGAGGGTTGGAGAACTTATCTTGAGGAATATCAAGTTGCTTTCCTAATCTAAGTGAAATTGAACTTACATTACCCTTGTGGTTGGGTAATGGTTGAGCTAGAAGTTGGGATGAATTAGACGGTTTCTAATGACTAAGGTGGGATGCCAGTTGACCAATTTTGGTTTCAATGTTCTTGAGGCTAGAACAGGTGAAAGAGGCAAGATCTTCCACTACACATTCCCATGGTTGATTTGAAGAAAAGGTTTGTCCCAAATTGGGATTAACATGATTTTGGATCATGGGAAATCGATTGTATTGGTTTTGGAATTGGGAAGTCTCACTAGTATAATGGAATCTAGGAGGAGGATTATTCCCTGAGGTTGAGGAAGAAAAGGATAAGGTTGTTGTAAGTTACCAACACCTTGACCATATTGAAAGTATATTGGGTTTTGAGGAAGGAATTGAGGGGGATGAGATATGGGATTATCATACCTATGGTATTGGTTATAGGAAGAAGAGAAGGGCTCAAAGTGAGGTTGGTTGAAGTTTCTAATGAATTGACCTGATTGTTGAGGGTTGGTGTTCCTCTGAGCATATACTGCATTGAGATCCATTGGTCCAGATGAATCAGATTGATCCTATTGAAGTTGTGTACATGTGTCTATTGGATGAGATGGAGAGTTTCAGATTCCATAGTTTTTGACAGTTCCAGGAAACATTGATTGCGAAGAAGATGAGGTTGGGGATTTGGTAGCCACATCTAGTTGTCGCACAAGACCTGTAAGTTCACTCATCCACTCGGTCATCTTGTTCAGATCAATTGATTGATTATCTTGGGCTTTCTTAACATGAGCATGTGCTCAAGTATGGAAATGTTGTGTGTTTGCATCCATTTCACTTATGAGATCTCTTGCTATTGTAGGAGTTTTATCAACAAGAGCACTGCAACATGAAGTATCTATGAGAGCTCTCTCCATATCCAATAACCCCTCATAGAAGTATTGGATCAAGATTTGGTCAGGTATTTGGTGATGTGGGCAGGTTGAAACAAGATTTTTGAACCTCTCCTAAAATTCATGGAGTGATTCACTTGGGAACTGATGGATACCACTTATTTCATTTCGCATAGATGTAGTATGAGAAGAAGGAAAGAATTTCTCTAAGAACAGTCACTTCATGTCATTACATGTGGTTATGGAACCAGGAGGGATGTAGTAAATCCATGAAATAACAGTGTTGGTTAGGGAGAAAGGGAATTTTAGGAGTTTTATTTTTTCCTCAGAAACCCCTTGAGGATTCATGATAGAGCACACCACTTGGAACTCATTAAGGTGGAGTTGTGGATCCTCACTGGCTAGCCTGTGTAAATGATGGAGAAGATGAATCAAATGCGATTTGAGTTTGAAGTCAGCCTCTATGTATATGGCCCCGGCCTTAAATGTTAATTAATCTTGAGTTATTACAAGATTACACATTGAGGATCTTTTTAGGTTTAGAGTTTTAGAGAATTAGATCATAAAACTTGCATTACATTCCACATTTGAACAAGGTGGTTACATAAAAGATAGTATTCATTTTTCCCATCAATGGAAACATATTTAAAATAAAACATGTATTCTTTCTTGACACTTCCTTGACACTATCATCATATCATGTACCATTCCCTTGAACTGTGAAAGAAATATCAAAAACTTGGGATGAGCATAAAAAGCTCAGTAAGGGATAGAAAAAGTATGGAAAGGAAACATGAGTACATATATACATATGAATGAAATCATACTTTACCCATAAAACATAAGCACTTTAACATACCTCATAAAATCATGAATAAATCATAGAAATCATAAGTCATAAACGTAACTTGAGGCATTCATAACATTATACAATAGGGAGTAACCCTCCTGGTTACGTTTGGAATACCCATCATAGTATATTCCCTAAATCTCTTCGAAGAAACCATAACATTTAACCCCTTCGTGTTACCCAATGCATTGGAGAGCTATATCGGGCTCACCCACCCATAGTTTATCATAGAACCACCCGTCTTCATAAACAATGCACAAGAACCATAACATAATCATAGAACATAAATTCAGCATAAAGGAAATATAGCATTCCCACATTCCAATAACAATATAACATTTTAAGATAATTAATCCATTCTTAAAACCATTTTCAAAACATTGAAAACATTTAATAAAGTTATTTTTGAGTCAAAGTGTCTCATACCACTTTGATGTTTTTAACATTTTAAAACATTAATATCCATATAATTAAATACATAAAACAATTTTGAAAACATGGATATTAATTATAAATATTTATAATAATAAATCATTAAAACATTTAAAATGATATTTTAGTTAAAGGGTTTTTAACAAAATGAGAGACACTTGAATATCATAATTACAGAATAACATTTAATCCGAACTTTATAATATCATGATAATAAAGGGATTCATGATATAATATGTCAAAGGACAGTATACACATCATATAAGAGTTAATTGGTGCATAACAACAATAATTTCTCAATATAAATGTAAATTGAGATGAAATCCATTATAAAGATGTATCCTTAAATTAAAGATAAATCAATCCCATAATTATGTGTGAAAAATATAAATACACCCAATATAAGTGGATATTAAGTTTAAAATAATCAAAGTACATTCACACCTATTCAAAGGATGAAATATTCAATAACTACATGTTGAACCCAAAGAATTCGAAATTGGGATTAGAAGTTCCCTTGGTAAAATTCGACAGCCTAATGGTGTCACTTCAAAATTCAGAAAATGAGTTGATGAGAGATAAAAAGGGTATCTCATCACTTGGACATAAAATTTACATCAATAAGAACATATCCCATCATAAAAATATGTCAATTAAAAGGCCCAATAAAAGAAGTCTTTTAAAAAGAGGAGGTTGAAAGGTTCCCTTAGCGACTTGGGTATCTTTCGAAACATACACCCCATGAAAGAAGAACAATACAACATTGATGTAAATACTCATAAAAAACGTATATTACACAAAGTGTAGAATAATGGGAAGTATATATACCACTCAATAGGAATGGTGGAAAATTTAGCATAAATCTCATAGGAATAAAAACTGAGATGAAAAATCCCTTACGAAAACTCTGCAGCCTAACGGCGCCTCTTAAAACTTCTAAAAAATGGATTGATGATATAAAATATGGTCTCTCATCATATTAACATAAAATGTAAATCAATAGGAATATAAAATAAGATACCCCATCATAACAAAGAGGATCTTAAAAGAAGTGACATAAAGGAGAGTACTTAAAATGAAAGAGATAGGTTGGATCTCTTACAGAAATTCGGCAGCCTAACGATGCCACTCAAAACGTCCAAAATTGATTGATGAGAGAAAGTAGGGTCTCTCATCATATGATCATAAAACATACAGTAAGAGTAATATAAAATAGCATCCCAATCATAAGAAATATGAGCTTAAAAGGAATGACATAAAAGAGTGTACTTAAAAAGAAGGAGAGGGGTAGGATCCCTTACCTCGTGTCTGACATGACTCGATTTTTCTTTAATCTCTTTTAAATCGGGTAACATTCATTGATTTGATATCAAAGGATTCCTTGGAAAGTATTATGCCCAAAGTGAGGCTTCAATGATGAAGAGAGGTATTAGGAGAGACAAAATGGGCAGGGGTTGGGCGAGCCAAAGGCCTGAGAGGTGTGGGTAAGGTGGTAGAGTTGGGGGCCTTTTATAAGAGGAGAGGAGGGGCACTCTGGGAAAATTACAAAATGTTACTTTATTATCAAATGAGTTTCAGATTTTAATGGTCCCACATTGATTTATTTCTAGGATAAGGTGGTAAGGGTTCGAAATATACTCATCCAATATGTCTTTGAAAAATGTAAGTTATAGTTTTAACAATATATTTTCATTTTATTTAAATCCTTTATTAATGAGGCAATCAATGCATCATAATGATGTCATAAATAATTTAAATTATTTAATGTCTAAAAATTATAAAAAACAGTAATGATGTAGGAAATATTTTTATTTTTCTAATGAATATTTATAATTAAAAATATGACTTGTATAACCCCATTTAAAAATTGTTTTAGTAAAACAACTCATGCTTGTGACATTTTTAGTTTAACTTTAAATAAAAAGTTATTTATGTCATTTTCCATCCAAAGTGGCTCCATGGGGTCCCCAAGTTGAACCATGGATTGTATTGGTCGTCCATGACACATAAAAGAGGGTAGGACATGTGTCTAGGTTATTTCATATTATAAATACATTATTTTTACCTTAAATTACACTAATTACCTCTAATCGTGATTAAAAACTTAAAAGTTACTATTCACCAAAAAATTATTTTAATCACATTGAACCACATTTTACATCCCAATGAAAACCATGTTTGTCGGATTTTTTTGAAATTAAAATCACAGATGTGGTAAAGTTTCATTTAAACGAAAAATCAGTTTTTAAACTATCACTTAGTGGTTTCACTATTCATCAAAAAATTTAGTTTTTTAGAAAAATTCCAAAAATTCACCCTAAGCTATATTTGATATTCCAAATTCAAAAATGATTTCTATTTTACAAAATTCAAAACATATATGTTTCATTAATTAATTTAATAATTAATTCATGTTGTCAAAACAAATAGCTTGTTTTTAAGAAACAATATCTATTAAAAGATTGACAGTAGTTTAAGTCCAATTTCAAAGTTAAATTAATTCCAATGACAACCATTTGATTAAATGGTAAAAATATATTCTAAATAAAATCTAATATAAATTAAAAATATAATATAGCCACATAAATAAATCAGATTAAAAGGAGGTTTTGAATTAAAATGAAACATTTTCAATAAAAATGATCTTTATAAAAAAAACAAAATTTTACACAAAGTAAATTTTGATGTCCATATTCTAAAGAAGGATTTTATTTTGACATATACAACATATTATATTGTCAAAATTATATTTAAAAAGGATTCTACATCAAAAGGCGGCTAATTTTCCTTTTAAAGAATATTAGATGATTTACGCTTAAAATTGGATTCATTTGTATTTTAAGTCTCCAACATTTATTGGATAAAAGTAAAAATATTTGACAAAAATATATAATCATTTTGTAGTTAGTTTTGTTCATCCCCGCCATTACAATGAAGAGGTGTTAACTACCTTTTAAAATAATATTATTTTATTATTAGAGTGCAACGTAAGATTTCAAAGAAACTCGTTGTTGCATATTGGGTACGCCCTTGAGCATTGAATTCCCTTTAAAGTAATATTAATATTTTATTCAAAAATATGGATAAATATGAAAATGTAATATTATTTATTTACCTGGGGTGTTACACTATGTTTGTATACGAAGAGGTTTTTAATTCATATCAGGGGCATCAAGTTCTTTATGTGTTTGTTCGCTAGGATTGTCCATATCTAATTCAATTGGTTGGACAAGGACTTGTTCATGAATTATATGATTATCTCTTATGTTCCTCCCATGTTGGCGAAGTGATCGCTCAATTTCGGGGACAAAAAAATCCAAGGGATTTATTGGGAGGCTACGTGGCATTCAGAAAGATTTTGGAAGAAATTGGATGACGAGTTTTTCTTTTTATTTTTTTCATTTATGATTTTTATGAGAATACGAGTTTTTCTTTGTGTTTTTTTTCATTTATTTTTAAATTTTTGTTTTTTTTTTGTTTTTATTTCAATAACCAGAAACTAATTACTACTTAATGCACCATACCTAGAAACGAGGCCATTTAAAATGCATGGACTATTGTCGCCTATTGACCGGTCATAGTTTCGGTGCTCTGCTAATGTGTATAATAGCACTCAGGTCGAATCCTCGGCGATGATACTTTGAAATAGTCGTTTGTTTTTAGTTCATTGTATTCTGATTGGGGGGGGGGGGTTTACAGAGATTAATTTAATTGACTAATTTATTATGATTTATTTTACCAATTTATTATTATTGGGGTGATTTCATCATTAGGTTAGTTAAGCTTGTGATATGCTTGAGGTTTGCTTTATATTACATTTAAATTAAAACCCATTTCACAAGTTGAAGTTGATTTTAATTCCCTGGTGTTAAGGATATAATCCAAGACTTAAATTAATGTAAATATTGATCATATCTTATTTATGGTAGTTTATTTATGGTTCCAACAGTCCATGAAAACCACACATTAAACAAAACAAGTCATTAATCCATGACATGCTATGTCTAACATACACAATGTTAATTCAACGAATACTAATTGAGAAAAATCTCTCAATCGCTTAACATACCTAAATTAAAACGCACCCCAATGAGAGATTTACTCACCCATTATGATGGTTATTAATCCGGTAATATATCTTTATGTTTATGAATTATAAAGAGAAGAAAAATAAAGGGACTAGATAAGAGTAGTGCGCCGAACACACACACAAATGATGAAGAGAATTAAGAACAGAATTTCGATTCAATGAGAATGAAAAATAGGGGAATGGATTTTAACTTGATTTAGGCTATTTTTAGAACATTAATATTAATCTAAAAAAGGTCGATGAGAATAAGACATATTGAAGAAGAAACTTGCATTAAAAAAAATTACATAGGAAAGGACTTATAATATTACAACAATGAAGAACATAAAAGTAAATGAAAACAACGAGAGGAGGAAAGGTCTCTTAAGTTAAAACATGATTATGTAAGATACTCTCAATCCTTTGAAAAGGAATTGGTTGTGCCAATATTATCTCCCATCTTCTGAAATGCAAACCCCTCTCAAGGCGAGAAGGGGAGAGTATTTATAGCCCAAGGAGTGGACTGTTTGCATTCCCAATCTGTCCTTCCACTTGCATCGCTATGTTGGCTATTCGGAATGCTAAATCTAGAGAAACCTCATTCTTCCATGTAGTAGATAATAATGTTGGATTACCTCTCTCAAAATGTGGATTCATTTGGAAATATTTATCTAATGTTATGGCCAGTTTATTAAACTAATTTAATCTGTCCATTTCCATCAAATCCTTTTGATGTCCAAATTGTGAGAGGGTTTTTGAATAGGAAGATGCCTTCAAAACCGAATTATATCTTCCACAAAGTCGGCCACCTATATACCATCTTTCACAGTGAAAAATATCTGAATTATTGTACGTTTATATAATGAGATATGTCATGCATACTATACTGACTTTATTTCCCGGACAGAATGGTGGGCTGGATTTAAAAGCATATGTTGGGCCCCCTGTTTTTCGAGTTAGGCCTTGAAATTTTTATCCAAACCTACTTAAATAGTCCCCCGAACTATTGAGGATAATTTAGGAATTTTATCTTCTAGATTGATCCCGGTAATTCAATCTTCATGACTGGTCCATTTTCTTCATAAATTCGGTAGGTCATCTTGTGTGGTAAATGTGATCCTTAAAATGGAAGAATTGTCCAATGATCCATTATAAATAAATGTTTTATATTGAATTAAAAATCCTACAAAACAAGAACCACACAATTATGATCATTAGGGTGAGAGTTATAAATAAAATAGTAAACTGACCCAATTGGACTACTTCTAAAAACTCTCAAAAATTATACTTAGTATTAAAACATTAATATTTCACAAGAATTATGAACATTTCATATAAAATCAGTAAAGTGAGTATATACTAAGACATGAAAATATTAACAACATCAATAACGTAACACCTTGAATTCTTTAAAATATATTTTTCTTTAAATAATTTTGTGTCTTAAATTTCTTGCATTTCCTACAATAGTGATTTTACGTGAACTGCGATACACTATTAAAATATTGCTATCAAATGTAAAAGTTATATCCTTCCCATTAATTTGGTAGGTATGAGTATGGTTAAGTAATTATGAAATAGACACAAATTTCTGACTCAGATTATATATATTGACAAATTCACTGTTTATAATCATAAAATAAATTGTAAAGTCATTATATTTTTCAAAGATACATTTTATCCAAAAATGGGTTTTCTTGTGAGTGAATACGATAATTTTTTTAAACAAATAATATATTTCATTAAAAAAATATATTATTCAATTCATCATGTCCAAATTAAATCAGGATGATACTTTTTTATAATTCGCTGAAAATATTAATTTTCCTGTGAATAATAAAAATAAAAATTTTAAATAATTTTTTTTCATTATATTAAAATGCCCCTTTATGTTTATAATTTTATCTTAAAAAAACATAACTAAACTTTAGTTATATATATTATAATTAATTACATTTTAATTATCCTTATACCTTCATTTTTTAAAGTACATTGTTTCCTGAAAAATAATTTTTTTTCAAGAAACGTGTTTTGCATTAGCATTTGCATGAATTATTTTAAATAAAATTATTCAAAATATGTGAGTTGAATAGTGAATAATTAATTATATTTTTGGAATAATTGGGTAAAAATTCGGTAAATAGGTCAATTTATTCATTCATAATAGCAACTACTGGAGTTTATTATGATAGTATGTGTAAATTATAAAATTAATGGAAAAATAAAATGATAACCTCTAATAAATAATTCCATAAAATGACTAAATTATATTTTTTGTGATTTTTTCGTCCATAATCATCCAAATTTTGGTTTTATGACATTTTATGTCCATTTTGTTGAGATTGTGACCTTTAGAGTATTTGATTTCAAAAAAATACTAAAAAGTCACACTCTTGTTTTTATTAACTATAATATTTTTATATGGAGTTATCTAAACAATTTTATTGGATGGGGTAGAAAGCTAAAGAGGGGGATGAATTGAGTTCTGGTAATAATAATTCCCCAATTTAAAAATAAGAAATCCCTCTTTATCAAAGAAATAAATTTATAATTGTCTAACTGTTCAATTAATTTCTCAAAAGATTTTTTATTTCCCAGTTATAACAATCTGATATATTAAGATAACATTTGAAACTAACATACATAACAATAAACTATTATAAATACTATTCAAGACTAACTATCAAAAAGAAATGTAATGTTATGAAATATGAGTTCAAATAAACTAATCTAAATTTCAAAACATTGCAGATTAAAACAAGAGATTCAGTCTCAAGCCTATAATTAGTCCTATTCACTTGGTGGTCACCTTCAATATATATATATATATATAAACAAATATAAACACGCACGCATATACACACACACATATATATCTTTAATTCATACACTGGATTAGTTCTTACACAACAATATACAAATTGTCCAGGCCACATGATCTCTACCAGAGTTCAATGTGGGAACTAAAACAACCAGGTCACATAGAACTTCTTCCACAGTTATAAGTGGGATATAACTGATGTAAACAATAGGTTTTTGTGAGGATATATTGTATCTTTTAGTTTTGTGTAGGAGACAGTGTGTGTGTTTAACAGGCATATGCACACACACTTCTCGAAATGTAGTAACAATTAAAACTCAAAAGCAGAAAATAATGAAATAGAGTTTAGAATGTTCTGTGTGTTTTGAAACACATCTCATGGTATTTAAATGTATTAAATGGGAATCCTTATTTTTATTTTTTAAATAGAAACTAAAAACATTGTGTTGGGAAGCTTTGTGTTCTTGGTATTATAGTAAGTGGAAGTTATATTCCTTTGGTTCTATTTTGTTTTCTAGAGAGGTGTTGGAACTTTTGGGCACAACATGTTCTCTTATTGTTCATTGATTAGGAATATAATTCCTCATGTTTTCTTCTTTATTTAGTTCATACGATTAGTATGGGTTCTCATCTGAGTCGTCTACTATATGTCTATGTGTATGCCATTCAGATCTCATGGGTTTTTTCATTTATAATCCATAGCCCAAAAATAAGCATGATTTATGTATGTTGTGTATCTTGTACTATAGATATCCAAATTAATATTTTATACAAAAAAACATCAATTTAATTAGTATCATTAAAACACTAAAATATTAATGATAGAGTAAATTTTAAATAAAATAAAATTTCAATAGTATATCGGGGACTCCTCTTTCAGCGGGTCATTCAATTAGTGGCTCCTTCAATCTGTGTTTTCTTCTTTTGGTATTGGTGACTCATTCTATCAGTGAGTCATTCATTCAATATCTCCATGTTCTGGTGACTCAATGTGTCAGTGACACATTTTGTTTGGTCAGTGAGTCATTCCTTCTATCGATGTTTCATTTGTATTGTCGGTGAGTCTCCTATTAGAGAGTCTGTTTATACTGTCAATGAGACATTCCTTCTTTTGGAGTCTCATTTGTACTGTCTATGAGACAATCCTTATGTTAGTGAGATATTCCTTCTATCAGTGTCTCTATTTAACTATCAATGAGTCATTTACTCGATCAATATCAGTCAGTAGTTTGTGTTGTCGGTTTCACACATGTTCAATCGGTGTTAGTATGTCAAACAAAACCAATTTTTTTATTTTAACTATATTTTAACACGTATATACACATATTTTTTTAAATACATAGTGGATCAAATATAATCATAATTAAACATATTTAAACATAAATAAACATGATTTAAATTATTGGACATGATTTCACATGATTTGTGGTAATTAAAATTAGAGAGGTGCTGACAATCTCCAATTGAAAAAAAATCCCCCTTTTGATGATAAAAAAATCATGGAATTAAAATGTACAATTAGATGATGAGTAGTATAATCACTCCACTTACTATCTCCCACTACTGATTTTCTTAAAAAAATTGAAATTGATCAAAATATAAATAAGGTTATAAGGTAAAATAAATAATATATGATGTTCTCTGACTTTTTGTTTTCTCTAAAATTATCTTAATGTGATTTTAAAATCATAAATACATTTCAGAAGTTCTATACCTTTTGGGGTTATAAAAAAGGCCAAAAAAATATTCAATAAGGAAAACTAGATTGAAATCATGCACCAAAGGGATGAAATAGAAGATCAATGAATTTAAGAGATTATAAAAGTACATAGTATAATAGAAGTAAAAAATATCAGTTAAATACAAAATTGATTAAAATCACTCAGTCCTATCAAAATGTTTTCCACACTATGTCTGGGGATCCAGTTTTCCCTTTTCATTGTTATAAGGATCAATAGTAGGTCATGTGGATGGTGTCTGAGTGATTGGAGGACCGTAATGAATTATCAACAGAGGAAGTTCAACGACATCAGGAATATAAGGGGAAAGAGTCATTTGGATAAAGAACGAGGCTCGATATACTCCGTTATGATTGGATAGATCCAGCTCAATGCCTGAGCAACTAATATGGACTATGGAGGAGGAGGCACTAATGTTGTAGGAGATACAGCTAGACTGAGAGATTCAGTAGATGGATCCACTGTGGAATCACTCTGAACATGGAGATAAGGATTCAACAAATTAAATAAATCTGTTATTACCTCCCAACCATATTGCATTGCCTTTTCAAAAAATTATTTTTTTCTATATGAACTATTCATGAAGAGGTGTGAAGTCCTTGAATTTTCGAATTTTATACTCAAAACCTATTTTCTCATGGGGGAAACACCGACTTATCTACCGAATATTAAATTTAACTTGTTAGATGTCCTATTTTTCTATGATCTTAGCATTTGCAGTTTCAGCACTATTGGAGTAGATCGTAACCGTATCAAACACGCTATCACTGTTCTACTCAATTTCAGAAATAATTCATTAACCAGAGGCACCAAATAAGGCTTGGATCTCTTCTTTAACCACAGATCTAACTACATTACCATCCAAATATTGTGACGGCTAAGCAAAGGTAAAAGGAACAATAGGAGTCGATTTGTGGGTCTGTAGGGCTTTATGAATATATTCAAACATCATTTATACTAATTTTTAATGACATTTTGTCAAAGAATATAAGGAACACATTATATTTCTCAAAATGGTGTTGTTTTCAACTAATTTTCATCTACCGATATTAAATTTGGTTGAATGTCCTCTATAACGTCAATTAAAAGTAAGACACCATATTTCTCACTTATACTAGAATTCTGAACTAAATGACAAGAAGCATACATAGAATATACACTCAATGCCTTTAAATAATTTACATAATCACTTTGAGTTGTCATGGGCTCAACATGATTTTGAATAGAATCCCTAACAGGTGAACAAATTTCATCCTCCAACATTTAGAATTCAACCATAGTGACATAGTCACTAGGAGGGGTATGAGCCACATATTATCCTATAACAAGTAAAAACACCTCATCATCTGAATATTCATAGTCCAAACCATGGTCTACATATCATGTATTCATTTCCCATTCATAAATAACCTCATCATCATAGGGGTAAGAGTTTAAAGTGTCACTTTTCTAGCTTGATTCCCCCATCAACATGATATCTCATTACATGAGGCTCCCCTCAACTGAATCTCCTATGACTACCTGCTCTACCATATCTTGAGATCTTATTCTAACAAAAACCAACTGTGGTGAAAGGACTATCTGAGATCCCATTTCATCAATAACATCAACTCTTTTATCTTATTCTCCAGTAGGAGCTTGTACCGGAACAGGAGGCTCTGCATTTTTCTCTTGATTCACATTATCAGAAAGATCTCTATTATCAACTTGTTCTTTATTAGTATGATCTTATCCATTATCAATCCCTCTACCTTCTTCATTCTAATCATCACAATCATTTCTATCCTAATATTCTTCTCCTTCAACCTCTTATCCATTCCCAAAGACACTTACAATATCTTCTCCTTCCCTTCTTTCTTCTACTTCTTCATATATAGAATCCGCACCTGAGCCATTTGATCTGCTCACACACTCAACCCTATGAGATTCTTAATTGTCTTCATCTTAAATAAAAATATGTCCTTTTAGGTATGATTAATAATTTTACTATGCATACCAAAGTTCATTCTCCTTGGGATTTTAATAATTTCTGGGTCACTAATATCATCTATAAGAGATCCTATCTCACTAAAAGTTCCATCGTCCTCTTCTTTATCCTTATCATCAGAATATTCAGCAACTTCATGTGGTCCAAGATTAAGATCAATCACATCTATATGTATTATGATATTCTTAATAGTATTATATTCTTTTATAACTTCTCTTCATCTCAAATCCATTCCTATTTCTAGGGGTTCCAATGAATTTTCATCATTTTACATATTTCTTCAATCAATCAGATTCCATTTTTGGAAGAAACTATCTCATCATCATCACTCACACAATCATTCACTTGCATCATGAAAGATATCATCCTTGGGTCGAAAATATAATTAGGCCTTCAATAAATCTGGATTGTTTCATTGATATGATTTATCAATTATATGCACAGTTTCAAATTAACTCATTTATTCCACAAATACACCAAATACACTTCATGTTACCTCAATGAATAAAATTACCCTTTCACGGGATAAATATGGTGATGAATAAATATAAACCACAACCTCATTTCATCATCTTGTTCAATAGAAATAGGCCCCCAATGATCTTAGTTTCCAATCAACTCCCTTAGAGTTGTCTCATAGCTAAACAGATCACTTGCCGGTGTAGCGGTTCCTTGGTAGTCATCATAGATTCTGTCATGAGGTACCTTAAGGCATTCTTCTCAATTCTTTGAATAAAATGAATTATTGTTTCCACTTACAATTGACATAACAATTCATTTCTCAATTCGTTCAAAAATAATCTATGCCTTCATATATATATTTTTCACAATCTTAGGGTAGTATGTCCATTCATTATTGGAAAACCAGTCTAACCCACCGTGCATTTCCAACACACTTGTTTTCGAAGCTTTCGCTGGGGTGTGCGTGTCCATCCGCTGGGGAGGGCGCACTGCTTGTTGCCCCGCATTCCCGCTTTCCAATGGCGGACGACAGCCGTTCCTTGCTCAGGGATGTCTACTCCTTGATCAAAATCGGGATGATGGGATGTCGGTTCTTCCCTCGGTGGATTCCTCCTCGGAGCTCAAATCCTAGTCTAGGTCTCCCTCATATATTTAAGACGGGTTCATGAAGCTCATTCTCGGTGCCATATCTACATGGACTCCAGTTAATTACGCTGCTTCCGTCAAGACGCTACAAGGGGTCTTCTTGGGACAGAAACCTGTGGTGAGGAGAATTGTCATGTTGGGGCATCGTCGGGATGTCTGTCTTTGGTCCCTCATCACAGGGCTTCTTGAGGGCGCGGAAGCCCGAGGCATCCCACATCGAACGCGGGGAACGTGTACCATATGAGGTTTTCCTCAGCTTCCCACATTTAACATGGGGTATGTCGCGAGTTTAACATCTTGCGGAGACAGATCGGGTTGAAGGATCCCTAGGGGGAACACCGATGTTGGGGCCAACATGTGGGCGGCTTCGCATATATCATGGAGTGGGAAAGGGTGGCATGATCTCACCGGGATGTGGCAGCCTGGGTAAGGATTGGGATGGATGGTGGGGTGAAACATGTGGCTTACGTTCTGAGACAGCCCAAGAGGGGCGATACAGTTTAACGTCATGAGGGACGCGATACAGTTTAACGTCATGCAGGACGCGATACAGTTTAACGTCATGCGGGATGGAATACAGTTTAACGTCATGCGGGATGAAGGATTTGGGGATTATGCTCTGAGGCGGCCCAAGGTGGTCAGGGAACTGACATGGAGAGGTCAGGACGACCGGGTGGTGGGATTGAACATCGTGGAGGCTTCCTACGTACCATGCGTTAGCACGGATCAAAGTCCACATAGTTCGCTGGGGGGACCCTGCGTGTGAAGCACAGGGTTGGACCACAGTTTAACATCTTTTGTTAAGGATGAGGTGCTTAGCAGTTTAACGTCCTACATCTTGGACGAGGTGGGTTCAGTCCACACCCCTAGGGATTACATGACCAACGCCCTCTACCCCTTGTGGAAGGGAAGGCATCGGCAAGGCTATGGTGAAGGGGGGCTGCAGGGAAAACCACCGGGGGGTCCACGTTAGCATGGATATTTAAAAAGCAATAGCCGTTAGCATGCCAATGCGGAGAAGCATAAGGAAGAGAAACGCAACGGGAAACACGGCCCAAGGGACCTTGAGGTTACTTCGCACAATCCTGGAAGGTCGTGCAGGAAAAAAACGCATGGCGTGCATGCCCTGTAGAGGAGACATCAGGTGCCGGTGCGGGGGGGCAGCCAAGGGGTGTCAAAGTGAGGAGTCCTGGGTTTTGCATGCAAAAGGGAAGGTTTGCGCGCAAAAGACCGGGATAACGCGCAATTGGAGCAAAGGAATTTCACGCGGAGAGGGAACTACGTGCATGGTTTTACGCGCATGGCAGGGTATTGCCCTCACATGGAACGGATTGCGCACAAGACTGGAACACTGGGGAGGGCGTAAATTCACTGAAGCCGGTGGAGTTGCGCGCAAAGGCGAACTCTAGGGAAAATTTGAGCGAAATGAGGGTTTTACCTGGAAGTCATCTTTCGCACGGGGGGAGCTGAATTGCGCGCACGGGAGTTGCTTCAGATTCCTCAACCCCCAAATCATTCGGGGTCACCTTCTATTTATAGGCGTCCTCTGGCTCGGAATCTATGAGGCGCGCGAAATTCTTCGCGCCGAGCGCAGTTGGCGCGCAAAAACCTGCCGCGCGGAACCAGGGCGAGAAAGGATTGCGTGCCACAGCAGCTCAATTCCGCGAAACCCAGTGATTCTATGCGCACAGAACAATTTTTCGCGTGGAACCTCCTTTATTTCTCACACCACATCCCGGGCCTCCGGATCGGGCCTCTGATTCCAAATATTACTTCACTTCGTCATATCGATACTTCCTCCGAGAGTTACGGGATTTTTTTGGCGTCAACAAATGCCCCCCTTGGAATTGGATCGGCGAGAGGTCGCAACGATCGGATTCCAAGGGAAACGCTGAAACATCAAAATGCTAAGTCTCCTGATCAAGTTGCGCGCAAAAATCCGATGGGGCGCGCAAAAACACGAACGCGCATGGAATATTCTTTCCGCGTGGCGCGGAACCCTGGCCTCGCTATAAAAACGGGCGCTGGGACCCAACTCCGTACATCTGCTTTTTTCCGCACAATAAGCTTATCGCTCTCGTGCGCGAAATTGCTCCGCGGCTGCACGTAATAATGAAATAGAAGCGCGGAATTCCTTCCGAAATATGGCCGTGATTTCGTGCCAGACCGGGATCTTCCACGCTTCGCATGCCGATTGCACGCTAATCTCCAGTATTTCGTGCAACTCCTTCAGACTTCACGCAAAACTCCCCGATTCCGCGCACTGTATCCAGCTTTCTCCCAACTCCCGAAAAATTCGAGATGGCGGCAAACTGAGTTGATGAGGGGGAAGCCGCTGCCCGTAGGACAGAAATGGAGGCAAATGAGGAGGTTTATGGCGCCAAGGTGATTTTCTCCAACAATCTTACCTTGTTTAACCTGCTGTATCTGGCCCAAAAGACATATCCCTTATCAGAAAACCTCCCACTCTGGAATTTTGGCATCCTGGAAGAGGTTCCCCTACTGGGCTTCGAAGTGGACATGTCGCGGCCCTGGGTGACTCGGGAGGATGAACTTCCTTGCTACAACATCACCAACAACAGCCTTCCTGTAACACCCCGAAATTTTATGAAAAATATTCTTTTTAATTTCACTAATTTCTTGTGTTGTACGCTACACCAAAAGGAGCTTGTACAACACGCATCCTTGACTATCCTTGTATTACACACAATCGCGACCTTCCTCGATAGCGTGTGTAGTACGCAATACCGAGTTTCACTAAACAACGATATGCTATTAAAATATTATTAAAACTAGCCGTTATGAATAGTAATAACGACCTTTTAAAATTTTAGAAATTTTATCTCTCAAAATGGACTTCATTTTTGGATTTGGAGTATCGAATTTAGCCTAAGGTGAAATTTTGGTACTTTTCGGATAACTTTCATATTCTGATGAATAGTGAAAATTACTAAATTTTAATTAAAAACAACTTTTTTAATCGAAATAATTAATAGTGATAAATTATTAATTTGAGTGGATTTAAAGTATATTTAGAATATATTTTTACAATTCAATACAATGTTGGTCATTGGATGTAATTTCACATTTAAACCAGTTATAAACAAGTGTCAATCTTTTGATAGTTATTATCTCTTAAAAACACGCATTTTGTTTAGACGACGGGAATTAATTTTTAAATTAATTAATGAAACTGATATGTTTTGAATTTGATAAAATAGAAATCATTTTTGAGTTCATAATATCAAATATAGATTAGGCCTAATTTTTGGTATTTTTCTGAAAACTTTCCATTTTTGATGAATAGTGAAACCACTAAGTGGTAGGTTAAAAACTGAATTTTGCATAAAACATAATTTTACCGCTTATGTGAATGGAATTTCGAAAATCCGACAGACACTGTTAATATCAAGGACTAAAATGTGGTTCAATGAGATGAAAATATTTTTTGGTGAATAGTAACTTTTTACTTTTTTTTACCACGGTTAATAGTAAATAGGGTAACTAAGGGTAAATATGATATTACTATTACCCTAACACATGTCCTAATTCTATTGGATAAGTTTAATTCGACCAAAAACAACCTTATGAATATAATATGACCATTTAGGTCCACTTGGATTAGATTAGGACATTTATTATTATTTAATTCAAAGAAGAGTTAAAAGAGATAAAATCAAAGTTTATTTACTAAAACATTTTTAATATAGGGTTATACATAATATAAATTCGATTGTAAATATTCATTAGAAATATAAAAAGATTTACTAAATAATGGTATTTTATTTGTAATTTTTAGACATCATATAATTTAAGTTATTTATGACACAATGATGATGCAGTAATTATCTTATTAATGAAATATTGACATAATTGATATTATAAATACCAAAATAAATGTAATTTAAGACTTTTTATGAATTCCACTAATTTTATAGGTTACTATGATATATTAGTGTTGATTTAATCAACTTGGTTCGAACATATAATTCTGTTATGACTTTCACAAAAATCATATATCAAATAGTGTCAAAATTGACACAAAATAGTTTTTAAATCAAATATTATATTATTAATTGTTATTTTATTCATAAAAATCTAAGGTTCGGACAAATGACTTAGATAAGGAAATATATATTAATAATAAACAATTTGGGGTTCGTTTGGAAAGTTATAGTAAGTGTATTAACCATATAGTGTAAGAAAACAAAAAGGCACGATAAAAGTTAAATTATTTAACTTAAAGTTAAATCTAATTGATAAGGTTATAATAATAACCTAAACTTGAATAAATCCTATTGGTTGATAGTATTTCGACCCATCCCCACTTTATCTTCGAAATAAGACCCTTTGGAACCATTATAAACCGATTTTGAATTTAATATAAAATAATATTTTGAGATATTCCTAAGGTGCCCCTCTCCTCCCTTATAAAAGGGCACCTCCTCCCCCTCCTCCTCACACCAATTTGAGCACTCAAGCTCGGCCAAACCCTGCCATTTTCTCCTCTCCACTTCCCTAGAATAATCTTAGAGGTCCTGGTCTTCTTCAAAGACCAATCATAGTTCCCTAAGTGGAGGATTCAAAGAGGTGTTCCAAAGAAGAGGTAATATCCATTACCGATCTTTTCAATTTCTTTCTTCTTCAACTTCTTCCTCATTAGTTGTTTCATGATGAAGTAATAACATCAGTATCACTCATATACTGAGATGTTATTTTAAGTATGAAACAACCCTATTTCACCAACTGTCCATCCTACGGAAAAAGAAATCACCGCGCGTGCGTACGTACGGAATACCGTCTCCACGCCGTGGTGTAATCTATTTTCCACCACCACCTTACATGGATGGGTATAATGGTGTAAAGAATAACTATACAAAGTTATTACAACATCATATTGATTCTGATATATTGTATAATCCACTCCAATTCAATTCAATAATTATGGAAATGATATCAGCGCTCGTGCGTACGTACGGACTACCGTCTCCACGACGCGATGAGATTCATTATTAATGATTAACCATTCATGAATGATTATAAAGTATATATAATAAGTACTAATGAAATATATGACATAATAATGATACTGGATTTATATATATATATATATATATGTTAACTACTTACTTCCATTCAAGACAATAAGGAAAGAAAAACAGCGTTCATGCGTACGTACGGACTACCGTCTCCATGAACGGTGTTTTTCATTTCATTTATCTATCTATTATATATATATATATATACTGAATATATATGATATATAAATCATATTTTATATTCTGGAAATATGTAAATCATGATATAAGTAATAATAATGTCAAGAACAACAAGTCAAAACACCTACGATAAATGAAACGATTTTACCCAAAACGCTTATTTAACATGGAATTTACAAAAGAACGGGTAATATAATGTCATAAGTAAACCATATATGAAATCATAACAATGAATATGATTCTGTAATAAGTCAATGACATTATTTAAATCATTATACAAGAGGTTCGGACACATACGAAGCAAATCGGACCTAAGGTAAGGGAAATATCACAATCTCACTTTTATCTGATATTGTTTATACTTTGAAATTTACTGGGGTGTATTTTATTATCCACATACATGTTTCCTCAATATGTAATATTATTTCCATCCACCTAAAATTATTTAAATCCAATTTTACCCTTCGATGAGTTTTTATTAAAGGATATGAAAGGAATATTTTTTTCGTTTTTCGTACGAGGTACTTTTTGACTTTTCTGACAAAAGTACGAAGAATGTTTTTTTTAACGTAAACGGCAGGAACGGATTTTTACAGTTTTATAAAGCCTTATTTTCATGATTCTTCCTCCAATATATTTCATGACTATTTTTAATAAAATCTATTTCTTTTAAAATTGCATGATGTTTTGTGAAAAGAAATTGATTTTGAAGAAGAAAGGATATTTTCCTCAAGAATTCATTTCAAGTGTTTTATCAAAATTATTTTCCATCTAAGATAATAAAGGGTAATGTTTCTATCCATATTTTTACATTAATTTGACTATGTTGTGATAGAATTATGTTTATGAATTCCTTTATCTTATATGAATGGTTTTATGATGTCATGTTGTTTAAGAATCCCATTTTTATTACATGGGTTATGAAATGATGTATGATTTATGATTTTGTGGCCCACATAAGAATGGTATCATTATGAGATGGGTGGGACCTATATCTCCCTCCAATGCATTGGGTAATGATTTTATATCTCATGAGATAGACATGGATGGAATGGTATGTTATACCAGTTCAGTGAAACAGGACTGAAACGAGGGTTACTCGATTCAGAAAGGGACTTTGTCCACTAAGATAGTCTTGGCAATGAGTCTTGACTAACAAGAAATGATTCTCTATGATTATGTGTGAATGCCACAAAGTTTCATGTTTTATGTTATGATTATTGTGATTACATTTCATTGCCATGATTTACCCCATGTTATGAAATTATGATCTCTTTTGCAGGTTAAGATTTCCAAAAGTTATGTTCTTATGTATATGATGTGATTGATATTTTTTTTGTTTACCCTTACTGAGCATTTGAGCTCACCCTTTTATATTTTCTTTTCCCCAGGATATAAAGAAAAGTTGTAGGTAAAAAAAGGGAAGATCTTTATAGGGGATGTTGAAGATCTTTCACAACGATTAGAATATTACGTTCCGAGTTTCCAAAGACACTAAACTATTACGATCCTTGTGTGTGTGTGTTTTTTTATGTACTAAGTATTCCGCAAATGTAATGTAATGTCAATGTACGTCAAGTTTTGGGTCTCTACAGTTGGTATCAGAGGAAAGGTTTAGTCAACCTTTGGAAACTAGGATGAAAAAACGTTAATGAGATCCCTAGAGATATTTCTAAGGTATGTCTAGGGATGTCCCTAAGGATAAGTATACGTATAGGTTATAGTGCTAGAACTACGCTAACTATCATAGAATTAAACCTAAGATGTTAGATATTGAAGGTACTCCCACTTTATTATGTTGTTTTCCCTAGCATGATTTTTGCCTCTCACACTATTCTTTTTGGGTTTTAGACGATGGATGGAACCCGGAGGAACCGTGTTGATCAATGCAATGGACAATGCAATGATTGTCCTCCTGAACAAACAAATGTTATGGGAGGTGGAGTGCGAAATCTTATTGCTATCCTTACACAAGCTATGAATCATTCTGGACTTCCAAATGAGCAGAGAAGGGAACAATATTCTATTGAGTCCTTCATGAGGCAACGTCCTCCTTCTTTCAGTGGGACTTCCGATCCACTTGTTGCTGAACAATGGATTAGTACCACTGAAAAGATATTTTTTGTTCTTCATTGTTCTGAACATGATAAATTCATCTTAGAAGTATATCGTTTGGAAGGTGAAGCTGATCAATGGTGGAATCTTATCAAGAATACGAGGTAAAGAGATGAAATTGAGTCCATGGAATGGGACGAGTCCAAGAACTTGTTTTTCTGTAAGTACTTCCTTCGTATTCTTCGAACAAAGATGGAAAAGGAGTTTATTGAGCTAAAGCAGAAGGATGATGAATATGTTGGTATATACAAAGCAAATTTTACAATACTTTCAAGGTATGCATCTGGCATTATCATCCAACCTGAAAGTAAAGATGATCGATTTTTCAGTGGCTTAAAACCAAGTCTTCGAAGGGCATTAGCTATAAGAGACTTCAGTAGCTACGAAGAAATTGTGCATTGTGCTATCAAGGTAGAAATGGAAGTTGGTGTTACATATCCATCTCATGGTTTTGACAAGAAACGAAAGATGGAGTTCAAGGAGAAATCTCAGAATAATGGTGAAAAGAAGATGAATGTTTCCTTATGCACAAAGTGTGGAAAGAAGCATGGTGGAGATTGTCTTAAAGGGACTATAAAATGTTTTAAGTGTGGAAAAGAAGGTCATCGAGCAGCTGAGTGTCGATGTAATGGAAAAAGGGTTTCTAATGATGCGAACAAAGCAAACACTGCAGAGAACGCACCACCAACACTTCAATGCTTCATGTGCAAGGAAATGGGGCATTATGCTAATAAATTCCCTAATCCAAGGGTTAGTAATGATCAACATGAGCAACCACTGAAGGCAAAGGAAAAAAGGGAAGTCACATGCGATCACTATTGGAAATGTTGAATATGACAACGATGTGGTGGAATGATTAAGTGTTTATGTAATGGGATTCCAAAATAATGTTGTATCATTGAGTATTGCAATATTTATTGATGTGGTATTCAAAGTGATTGAGATATTTTTTGGAAATAAGATGATATGCACATAATGAAGGGAAAACGAGAAAATTAAATTTTTAATAGTATTCATGAGCTCATGATTGATATAACGACTAAGTGATATCATGGTTTGAGTATATAGAATTTTGAGGATTTTGGTATGTGGAAAGTGTTAACTTTAAACTGCATTCATTTTTTCACTAAGGTATTCAAGAGAATACATGATTAAGGACTTTGAATGTTTAGAATGTGACCAACAAGACATATCGTATGGGGATCAACGATGGTATTAAATCTCTGGTAATTGTTTTCACTATATTATGAGAGTGGACTGCAGTATTATGGGTAAGCCTAAAGATTGGAATTGATTATGTTGGAATAAGTTAATATTGTTTAAGGATAAAAGTTTTTTTTCGATATTATTGATGGGATGTTATAGTAATATAGTTTTATAAAAAGGACAACCTGCAGGACGGGCGACAGCCCATCGCGTCGGACAAGGCTGTGGGAATCGAACCCACAACCGAAGTGCGACTGGCCTTTATCGCCTACCACTGGCCTACAGGAAGTCCCTGTTTAGTAGAAACTAGTTTTATTATATTAAGTTGTATGAAATATGATGTATAAGTCCATTTTAGGAACCATATATGATTAATCTCACTATAGATCGACTTATGTGTATAATTTTTTTTTGCTAACCTTTTGTTTGAGACAGATGGAATGACCCGTCATTCTATCACATGATCTGCTAACACTTCACGAATAACGAATTCAACATCATTTATTTAAGAGATGAAGTGGAAATTGTTAAAGGCACGAACAACAGTGAGATTGTACCAAAATAAAGTATGTATTTATTCTAATTCAAATTATTTAACATTAGGGAAACGATCATGAAAACCAAAAATGTTGTCCTAGGGATCTTATATCTGATGAATCAGATGGTACCTTATATCATCACAAATATATGGATTTGTGATTACTGGATTTTCCATAGCCATGTTCTCTACCACTCTCCATCAGAACATGATGGTTAGATTTCCCTTCCATATCCATATTTTCACCTATGTGGAAACCCAGTGATTAGTTTATTTGGGTAACCGTTACATTTCATACCTTTGTTTTTAAAGATTGTTTTTGGTATTCCTTTTTACGATGTGGGTTTCTATTAAAGAAACTTTCGAATAGTAAACCATTTATAACCCCGAAGAATTTTGAGGGCAAAATTCATTTTAAAGGGGGTAGAATGTAACACCCCGAAATTTTATGAAAAATATTCTTTTTAATTTCACTAATGTATTGTGTTGTACGCTACACCAAAAGGAGCTTGTACAACACGCATCCTTGACTTGCCTTGTATTACACGCAATCGCGACCTTCCTCGATAGCGTGTGTAGTACGCAATACCGAGTTTCACTAAACAACGATATGCTATTAAAATATTATTAAAACTAGCCGTTATGAATAGTAATAACCACCTTTTAAAATTTTAGAAATTTAATCTCTCAAAATGGACTTCATTTTTGGATTTGGAGTATCGAATTTAGCCTAAGGTGAAATTTTGGTACTTTTCGGATAACTTTCATATTCTGATGAATAGTGAAAATTACTAAATTTTAATTAAAAACAAATTTTTTAATCGAAATAATTAATAGTGATAAATTATTAATTTGAGTGGTTTTAAAGTATATTTAGAATATATTTTTACAATTCAATACAATGTTGGTCATTGTATGTAATTTCACATTTAAACCAGTTATAAACAAGTGTCAATCTTTTGATAGTTATTATCTCTTAAAAACACGCCTTTTGTTTAGAAGACGGGAATTAATTTTTAAATTAATTAATGAAACTGATATGTTTTCAATTTGATAAAATAGAAATCATTTTTTACTTCATAATATCAAATATAGCTTAGGCCTAATTTTTTGTATTTTTCTGAAAACTTTCAATTTTTGATGAATAGTGAAACCACTAAGTGGTAGGTTAAAAACTGAATTTTTCATAAAACTTAATTTTACTGCTTCTGTGAATGGAATTTCGAAAATCCGACAGACACTGTTAATATCAAGGACTAAAATGTGGTTCAATGAGATGAAAATAATTTTTGGTGAATAGTAACTTTTAACTTTTTTTACCATGATTAATAGTAAATAGGGTAACTATGGGTAAATATGATATTACTATTACCCTAACACATGTCCTAATTGTATTGGATAAGTGTAATTCGACCAAAAACAACCTTATGAATATTATATGACCATTTAGGTCCACTTGGATTAGATTAGGACATTTATTATTATTTAATTCAGAGAAGAGTTAAAAGAGATAAAATCAAAGTTTATTTACTAAAACATTTTTAATATAGGGTTATACATAAGATAAATTCGATTGTAAATATTCATTAGAAAGATATAAAGATTTCCTACATAATGGTATTTTATTTCTAATTTTTAGACATCAAATAATTTAATTTATTTATGACACAAAGATGATGCAGTAATTATCTTATTAATGAAATATTGACATAATTGATATTATAAATACAAAAATAAATGTAATTTAATACTTTTTATGAATTCCACTAATTTTATAGGTTACTATGATATATTTGTGTTGATTTAATAAACTTGGTTCGAACATATAATTCTGTTATGACTATCACAAAAATCATATATCAAATAGTGTCAAAATTGACACAAAATAGTTTTTAAATCAAATATTATATAATTAATTGTTATTTTATTCCTAAAAATCTAAAGTTCGGAAATATGGCTTATATAAGGCAATATATATTAATAATAAACAATTTGGGGTTCGTTTGGAAAGTTATAGTAAGTGTATTAACCATATAGTGTAAGAAAACAAAAAGACACGGTAAAAGTTAAATTATTTAACTTAAAGTTAAATCTAATTGATAAGGTTAAAATGATAACCTAAACTTGTCTAAATCCTATTGGTTGATAGGATTTCTACCCATACCCACTTTAGCTTCAAAATAAGACCCTTTGGAACCATTATAAACCGATTTTGACTTTAATATAAAATAGTATTTTGAGATATTCCTAAGGTGCCCCTCTCCTCCCTTATAAAAGGGCACCTCCTCTCCCTCCTCCTCACACCAATTTGAGCACTCAAGCTCTTCCAACCCCTTCCATTTTATCCTCTTCACTTCCCTAGAATAATCCTAGAGGTCCTGGTCTTCTTCAAAGACCATTCGTAGTTCCCTAAGTGGAGGATTCAAAGAGGCGTTCCAAAGAAGAGGTAATATCCATTACCGATCTTTTCAATTTCTTTATTCTTCAACTTCTTCTTTTTTAGTTGTTTCATGATGAAGTAATAACATCAGTATCACTCATATACTGATATGTTATTTTAAGTATGAAACAACCCTATTTCACCATCTATCCATCCTACGGAAAAAGAAATCACCGCGCGTGCGTACGTACGGAATACCGTCTCCACGCCGTGGTGTAATCTATTTTCCACCACCACCTTACATGGATGGGTATAATGGTGTAAAGAATAAATATACATAGTTATTACAACATCATATTGATTCTGATATATTGTATAATCCACTCCAATTAAATTCAATAATTATGGAAATGATAACATCGCCCGTGCGTACGTACGGACTACCGTCTCCACGACGCGATGAGATTCATTCTTAATGATTAACCATTCATGAATGATTATAAAGTATATATAATAAGAACTAATGAAATATATGACAGAATAATGATACTGGATTTATGTAAATATATATATATGTATGTCATCTACTTACTTCCATTCAAGACTATAAGGAAAGAAAAACAGCGTTCATGCGTACGTACGGACTACCGTCTCCATGAACGATGTTTTTCATTTCATTTGTCTATCTATTATATATATATATATACTGAATATATATGATATATAAATCATATTTTATATTATTGAAGTAAGTAAATCATGATATATGTAATAATAATTTCAAGAACAACAAGTCAAAACACCTACGATAAATGAAACGATTTTACCCAAAACGCTTCTTTAACATGGAATTTATAAAAGAACGGGTAATATAATGTCATAAGTGAACCATATATGATATCATAACAATGAATATGATTCTGTAATAAGTCAATGACATTATTTTAATCATTATACAGGAGGTTCGGACGCATACGAAGCAAATCGGACCTAAGGTAAGGGAAATATCACAATCTCATTTTTATCCGAGATTGTTTATACTTTGAAATTTACTGGGGTGTATTTTATTATCCACATCCATGTTTCCTCAATATTTAATATTATTTCCATCCACCTAAAATTTTTTAAATCCAATTTTACCCTTCGATGAGTTTTTAGTAAAGGATATGAAAGGAATATTTTTTGCGTTTTTCGTACGAGGTACTTTTTGACTTTTCCGACAAAAGTACGAAGAATGTTTTTTTAACTTAAACGGCACGAACGGATTTTTACGGTTTTATAAAGCCTTATTTTCATGAATCTTTCTCCAAAAGATTTCATGACTATTTTTAATAATATGTCTTTCTTTTAAAATTGCATGATGTTTTGTGAAAAGAAATTGATTTTGAAGAAGAAAGGATATTTTCCTCAAGAATTCATTTCAAGTGTTTTATCAAAATTATTTTCCATCTAAGATAATAAAGGGTTCTGTTTCTATCCATATTTTTACATTGATTTGACTATGTTGTGATGGAATTATGTTTATGAATTCCTTTATCTTATATGAATGGTTTTATGATGTCATGTTGTTTAAGAATCCCATTTTTATTACATGGGTTATTAAAATGATGTATGATTTATGATTTTGTGGCACACATAAGAATGGTATCATTATGAGATGGGTGGGACCTATATCTCCCTCCAATGAATTGGGTAAAGATTTTATATCTCATGAGATAGACATGGCTGGAATGGTAGGTTATACCGGTTCAGTGAAACAGGACTGAAACGAGGGTTACTCGATTCAGAAAGGGACTTTGTCCACTAAGATAGTCTTGGCAATGAGTCTTGACTAACAAGAAATGATTCTCTATGATTATGTGTGAATGACACAAAGTTTCATGTTATATGTTATGATTATTGTGATTACATTTCACTGCCATTATTTACCCCATGTTATGAAATTATGATCTCTTTTGCAGGTTAAGATTTCCAAAAGTTATGTGCTTATGTATATGATGTGATTGATATTTCTTTTGTTTACCCTTACTGAGCATTTGAGCTCACACTTTTATTTTTTATTTTCCCCAGGATATAAAGAAAAGTTTTAGGTAAAAAAAAAGGGAAGATCTTTATAGGATATGTTGAGGATCTTTCACCACGATTAGAAGATTAAGTTCCGAGTTTCCAAAGACACTAAACTATTACGATCCTTGTGTGTGTGTGTTTTTGTTATGTACTAAGTATTCCGCAAATGTAATGTAATGTCAATGTACGTCATGTTTCAGGTCTCTACACTTCCGGCCAGGGAAACTAGACATATGGATGTATATTTCTTGAACCCGAGGACTAGGACCATTACCGGGGACGAGCCAGTGGCAGAGGATTCTCCGGCCCTCTACGTGAGCACATTCTGTCAGAGCATCACGGATGACACGAAGGGCTAGCTGAAGGACTGGGACCTGCTGTCCGGGGGAAACTTCACCAGCGAATGGCCCTGAGCGTTTTGGGTTCGCCATACCTGCGACCAGTTCAGAGACGAACTGCAGTATATCGGCCAGTTCGAGGCGGTATGGACATGACAGTTCCATTCCCACCACCAGCCTGAACTCAGACCGAAGCTCTTCACCCGGTGGTCTCCTGACACCAACATGTTCCACCTTCATCATGGGGAAGTTGGCATCAGTCTCTGGGACGTCCACTACATCGGAGGTATCCAACTGGAGGGTAACAAATACGAAGAGTTCGTTCCTCCAAAGAACACCTAGGGAGACAGGTTGCAGACGCCTATGCTGACGTGGCACCTGCTGCAGCTTGCCAAGGAGAGGCTGGGGGTCAAGGACTTCTTGAAGGACGTGGCCTTCAAGGGCTGGTTCAGCCTATTCCTTGAAAAGGATCCCGCCGTCAAGATGTCGGGACGGGGAAAACGGTGCCCAACCGCGACTCAGAGGAGCAGGGATGGGTCATACTGGAGGAACTTGGAGGCAAGGAAATACCAATCATGGGGCTATCGCGTCATTGAGGCCTGGGACCCGAACGTCCGGTATGTCGGGTTCCTTGCCGCCTTCCTGAGAGGGTGGCTCTGGCCGGTGCGGGAGGCGAGGATGGGCGTCCGTCCAGCGACTTTGGTGATGGCAGGCTCCATGGCCGCCAACAAACGGTTCAACATGGGCATCCCCATGCTGGCCATGATGTATACCATCATGGGGCGCATCTCATGAGGGGGGTCACCTCGGAGAGTATGTGGTCCCTTCCAGATCTTCCATGGTTGGGTGGAGGCTCATCTCGGCGGGTATACTTTCCCAAATGCCATCCGTGCTTTGGGAAACGGTCTGCGACCGTCCTTGCTAAATATCTCAGGGGTGGCTCCGATGACGCTCAATGAGGAGGGTGTGAGGATCCGCATCAGCAACCATGCCAACTTCAATTTCAGCCCGTTCCCCACCACGGTCGACCAGCTGGTGGACAACGGTTGAGGCTCTCTGGAACAGTAGGAATAATTCCAGAGCATTTGGGGCAGGGTGCTCATGGCTTGGATCGACATGAAGGTGATATGCGAGCCCTACGTGCAGTCCTGATTCGCCAGGCAGTTCGGGTGCCTTCAGTGAATGATAATGAATGTATTCACGGCTATCTGGAAGGAGAAGAATCCATGCGTCCTGCGCCAGATGTGGTTGATGTTTACCACTTTCGGCTCTGGTGACGTCGTTACTCTTTCTCCCACCGGGGTCGATGTCGGCCTAGCAACCGAATATGCCGAAAACTGGACCATTGCGTACCATGAGGGGCTATTACGCAAGCGCGTCCAGCAACTCGAGGTCACTCGCACGGAAACCGGGCGACGGGAAAGAAGGCATGGTGTCGTCGGAAGGGTGGAACCAAGGGCGCATCAGGCAGCGAGGCCTGCGCCGGCCGAGACATCGGCAGCGAGAACATCACATGGTGCTGCCACGTCCTCGTTACCCGCAGGGGGGTTACATGAGGCGGTAAGGGAACGACTCGGGAAGCAGATAACATATCTTCTCGAACCTTCCCAAGACACAATTATCCCGGCACTGTGGTCGGCCTGGATGACCCTGCGGCAATCGCTGAGCGTCGAAGCCATCTGGCAGAAGATAATGCAGAACTGGATCCAACCGCCAGAGGACGGGCTCGTTCGAATTACCGACCGAGTGAACTTCCATCGGCGGCATACTTATCTGATGTCCATGGATTCATATGCACGCCAAAGGGGGCGGCGTGCGGAGCCATCTTTCCTAGTGAAAGTGATGCTCGGCCAAGAGCATGATCTGGAAGCGATACTGCCGAGAGAAGGTGACAGCTACGAGGAGCCGGAGGGGGAGGAGGAAACCGGAGAGGACGAAGGTGAGGGAGAAGATGAAGAAGAGGATCCCGACGGTGAGGGGTTGTAACAACCCGAGATTTTATGAAAAATATTCTTTTCAATTTTATTAATGTCTTGTGTTGTACGCTACACCAAAAGGAGCTTGCACAACACGCATCTTTGACTTGCCTTGCATTACACGCAATCGCAACCTTCCTCGATAGCGTGTGTAGTACGCAATACTGAGTTTCACGAAACAACGATATGCTATTAAAATATTATTAAAACTAGCCGTTATGAATAGTAATAACCACTTTTGAAATTTTATAAATTTTAGCTCTCAAAATGGACTTCATTTTTGGATTCGGAGTATTGAAATTAGCCTGAAGTGAAATTTTGGTACTTTTCGGATAACTTTCATATTCTGATGAATAGTGAAAATTACTAAATTATAATTAAAAACAACTTTTTTAATCGAAATAATTAATAGTGATAAATTATTAATTTGAGTGGTTTTAAAGTATATTTAGAATATATTTTTACAATTTAATACAATGTTGGTCATTGAATGTAATTTCACATTTAAACCAGACATAATCAAGTGTCAATCTTTTGATAGATATTGTTTCTTAAAAACACGCTATTTGTTTTAACAGCGGGATTTAATTATAAAATTAATTAATGCAACTTCTATGTTATGAATTTGGCAAAATAGACTTCATTTTTGAATTTGGAATATGAAATATAGCTTAGGATGAAATTTTGGCATTGCTCTGAAAGACATCAATTTCTGATGAATAGTGAAACTACTAAGTGGTAGTTAAAAAACTGAATTTTTCATAAAACTTAATTTTACCGCTTCTGTGAATGGAATTTCAAAAATCCGAGAGACACAGTTGATCTCAGTAAGTAAAATGTGGTTCAATGAGATGAAAATAATTTTTGGTGAATAGTAACTTTTTACTTTTATTTACCACGGTTAAAAGTAAATAGGGTAATTAAGGGTAAGAATGATATTAATATTACCCTAACACATGTCCTAATTCTATTGGACAAGTGTATCTCGACCAAAAACAACCTTAAGTGTAAAATATTATCATTTAGGCCCACTTGGATTAGATTAGGACATTTATTATTATTTAATTCAAAGAAGAGTTAAAAGATTTAAAATCAAAATTTATTTACTAAAACATTTTTAATATAGGGTTATACATAAGATAAATTAGATTGTAAATATTCATTAGAAAGATAAAAAGAATTAATACATAATTGTATTTTATTTGTAATTTTTAGACATAAAATAATTTAATTTATTTATGACACAAAGATGATGCAATAATTATCTTATTAATGAAATATTGACATAATTGATGCTATAAACACCAAACTAAATGTAATTTGAGACTTTTTATGAATTACACTAATTTTATAGGTTACTATGATATATTAGTGTTGATGTAATCAACTGTATTCGAACATATAATTCTGTTATGACTTTCACAAAAATAATATATCAAATAGCGTCAAAATTGACACAAAATAGGTTTTAAATAAAATATTATATTATTAATTGTTATTTTATTCCTAAAAATCTAAGGTACGGCCAAATGACTTAGATAAGGATATATATATTAATAATAAACAATTTGGGGTTCGTTTGGCATGTTATAGTAAGTATATTAACCATATAGTGAAAGAAAACAAAAAGACACGGTAAAAGTTAAATTATTTAACTTAGAGTTAAATCTAATTGATAAGGTTAAAATAACACCCTAAACTTGTCTAAATCCTATTGGTTGATAGGATTTTGACCCATCCCCACTTTAGCTTCGAAATAAGACCCTTTGGAACCATTATAAACCGATTTTGACTTTAATATAAAATAATATTTTGAGATATTCCTAAGGTGCCCCTCTCCTCCCTTATAAAAGGACACCTCCTCTCCCTCCTCCTCACACCAATTTGAGCACTAAAGCTCGGCCAACCCCGGAAAAAATCTCTTCTCCACTTCCCTAACAACATCCTAGAGGTTCTGGTCTTCCTCAAAGACCAATTTTAGTGCCCTAAGAGGAGTTCTCAAAGAGGAGCTTCAAAGAAGAGGTAATTACCGTTACCAATTCTTTCATCTTTATTTCTTCTTCCACTTCTTCTTTTATGTTGTTTCATTATGAAGTAATAACATCAGTATCACTCATATACTGATATGTTATTATAAGTATGAAACAACCCTATTTCACCATCTATCCATCCTACGGAAAAAGAAATCACCGCGCGTGCGTACGTACGGAATACCGTCTCCACGCCGTGGTATAATCTATTTTCCACCACCTCCTTACATGGATGGGTATAATGGTGTAAATAATAACTATAAATAGTTATTACAACATCATATTGATTCTGATATATTTTATAATCCACTCCAATTCAATTCAATATTTATGGAAATGATATCATCGCTCGTGCGTACGTACGGACTACCGTCTCCACGACGCGATGAGATTCATTCTCCATGTTAACCATTTAAGAATGATTATATAGTATATATAAGAAATAATAATGAAATATATGATATTATAAAGCTACTTTATTTATGTATATATATATATATATTTATGTCATATACTTACTTCCATTCAAGACAATAAGGAAAGGAAAACATCGTTCTTGCGTACGTACGGACTACCGTCTCCATGAACGGTGTTTTTCATTTCATTTATCTATCTATTATATATACATATATACTGAATATATATGATATATAAATCATATTTTATATTTTGGAAGTAAGTAAATCATGATATAAGTAATAATAATGTCAATAACAACAAGTCAAAACACCTACGATAAATGAAACGATTTTACCCAAAACGCTTCTTTAACATGGAATTTACAAAAGAACGGGTAATATAATGTCATAAGTGAACCATATATGATATCATAACAATGAATATGAATCTGTAATAAGTCAATGACATTATTTAAATCATTATACAGGAGGTTCGGACACATACGAATCAAATCGGACCAAAGGTAAGGGAAATATCACAATCTCATTTTTATCCGAGATTGTTTATATATTGGCATTTACTGGGGTGAATTTTATCATCCACATTCATGTTTCCTCGATATTAAATATTATTTATATCCACCTATAATGGTTTAAATCCAATTTTACCCTTCAATAAGTTTTTAGTAAAAGATATGAAAGGAATCTTTTGTCGTTTTTCATACGAGGTACATTTTGACTTTTCCGACAAAAGTACGAAGAATGTTTTTTTAACTTATACGGCATGAATGTATTTTTAAGAAACTTCCTTTACAAGTTTTCAAGTTTATTTTTAATCAACTTCTTTTATTTTAAAGTCGTATGCCATGTTATGAAAGGAAAAATGTTTTTGAAGTAGAAAGGATATTTTCCTCAAGAATGGAGTTCAAGTATTTTATCAAAATTATTTTCCATCTAAGATAATAAAAGGGTTATGTTTTTATCCCTATTATTACATTGGTTTTATTATGTTGTGATGGAAATATTTTTATGAATTCCTTTATCTTATATGAATTATTTTATTATGTCATGTTGTTTAAGAATTCCATTTTTATTACATGGGTTATGCTATGATGTATGGTTTATGATTATGTGGCACACATAAGAAAGGATTCATTATAAGATGGGTGGGACCTATATCTCCCTCCAATGAATTGGGTAAAGATTTTATATCTCACGAGATAGACATGGCTGAAATGGTAGGTTATACCGGTTCAGTGAAACAGGACTGAAACGAGGGTTACTCGATTCAGAAAGGGACTTTGTCCACTAAGATAGTCTTGGCAATGATTCATGACTAACAAGAAATGATTCTCTTTGATTATGTGTTTATGCCACAAAGTTTCATGTTTTAAGTTATGGTTATTGTGATTACATTTCACTGCCATGATTTATCCCAGGTTATGATATTATGAGCTCTTTTGAAGGTTATGATTTCCAAAAGCTATGTTCTTATGTATATGATGTGATGGATATTTCTTTTGTTTACCGTTACTGAGCATTTGAGCTCACCCTTTTATGTTTTCTTTTCCCCAGGATATAAAGAAAGGTTTTAGGTATAAAAAAAGAAGATCTTTATGGGATATGTTGAAGATCTTTCACCACGATTAGAAGATTACGTTCCGAGTTTCCAAAGACACTAAACTATTACGATCCTTGTGTGTTTGTGTTTTTTTTGTTATGTACTATGTATTCCACAAAAGTAATGTAATGGACATGTACGTCAAGCTTCGGGTCTCTACAGTTGGTATCAGTGGAAAGGTTTAGTCAACCTTTCGAAACTAGGATGCGAAAACGTTATTGAGATCCCTAGAGATATTTCTACGGTATGTCTAGGGTTGTCCCTAAGGTTAAGTATACGTATAAGTTATAGTACTAGAACTACGCTAATGATCATAGAATTAAACCTAAGATGTTAGATATTGAAGGTAATCCCCCTTTATTATGTTGTTTTCCCTAACATGATTTTTTCCTCTCACACTATTCTTTTTGGTTTTTAGAAAATGGCTGGAAACAAGATGATTCACGATAATGGAGGATATGATGGACAATGGAATGATATTCTTCATGAGCAACCAAATGAAATGGGATTTGGAAGTCCAAACATCATTATTATGCCGAATCAGAAATCTCATAATATGATCAATAAAGTAAAATTTGGTAAGTTTCATGAGTCGGCTAATAAGAAAAAGATGGAGTTTCATGATGATCATAGAGGAAAGAAAGTTCAATTTCCCCTATGTAAATCATGTGGGAAGAGGCATAAAGGAGAATGTTTCAAAGGAACTGGAAGATGCTTTGGGTGTGGAAAAGAAGGACACAAAGCCAGTAAGTGCAAAGGAAAAGGTTCAGTTAACACCAGGGACAAAGATAATGGTATTGCTATGACATCAACAATGGTTAAATGTTTTAAATGTGGAATGTACGGGCATTATGCAAACCAATTCCCTAAAGGAAAGTCTCATGAAGAGAATTAGTATGGTCGTATGGGTAGTATTTATGTTGATGATGATAAAGAGACTACAAATGATATGTGAGATGAAAGAATTGTTGAAGATCGGTCAATGGTTTAAGAATTTAGTGGAATGATTACATGTTTATCATGTGTAATGTTGTATAATAAATCTCATGGTACTATGGAATAAAGAGACATCTAAGGATTGTTACACTGTTGTCTATCCTTGAGTTTTGAAAGTGTATGATTAATGGTACCACTATCCATGAATGGTTATTCAGATAATTTTGGAATGTAGATGATATGCGCATAATGAAGGGAAAAGGAGAAAATTAAATTTTTAACATTATTCATGAGCTCATGATTGATATAAGGACTAAGTGATATCATGGTTTGAGTATATAGAATTTTGAGGATTTTGGTATGTGAAAAGTGTTAACTTTTAACTGCATTCAAGTTTTCACTATGGTTCAATGGGTATTCAAGAGAATACATTATTAAGGCCTTTGAATGTTTGTAATGTGACCAACAAAACATATGATATATGGGGATCGACGATGGTGTTAAATCTCTGGTAATCATTTTCACTATGTTATGAGAGTGGACTGCAGTATTATGGATAAGCCTAAAGATTGGAATGGATTATGTTGGACATAAGTTAGTATTATTTAAGGATAGAAGTTTTCTCGATATTATTGATGGGATGTTATAGTAATATAGTTTTAGAAAAAGGACAACCTGCAGGACAGGCGACAACCCATCGCTTCGGACAAGGCTGTGGGAATCGAACCGACAACCGAAGTGCGACTGGCCTTTATCGCCTACCACTGGCCTACAGGAAGTCCCTGTTTAGTAGAAACTAGTTTTATTATATTAAGCAGTATGATATATGAAGTATAAGTCCATTTTAGGAACTATATGTGATTAATCTCACTATAGATCGACTTATGTATATAATTTTTTTCTAACCTTTTGTTTGAGACAGAAGGAATGACCCGTCATTCTATCACATGATCTGCTAACACTTCACGAATAACAAATTCAACTTCATTTATTTAAGAGATGAAGTGGAAATTTTTAAAGTCACGGAAAATAGTGAGATTGTACCAAAATAATGTAAGTATTTATTCTAATTCAAATTCTTTAACTTTAGGGAAACGATCTTGAAAACCAAAAATGATGTCCTAGTGATCTTATATCTAATGAATCAGATGGTAACTTAGATCATCACAAATTTATGGCTTTGTGATTGCTGGATTTTCAATAGCCATGTTCTCTACCACTCTCCATTAGAACATGATGGTTAGATTTCTCTTCCATATCCATATATTCACCTATGTGGAAACCCAGTGATTAGTTTATTTGGGTAACCATTATGTTTCATACTTTTGTTTTTAAAGATTGGTTTTGATATTCCTTTTTACGATGTGGGTTTCTATTTAAGAAACTTTCGAATAGTAAACCATTTTAACCCCGACGAATTTCTAGGGCGAAATTCATTTTAAGGGGGGTAGAATGTAACAGCCCGAGATTTTATGAAAAATATTTTTTTTAATTTTATTAATATCTTCTGTTGTACGCTACACCAAAAGGATCTTGCACAACACACATATTTGACTTGCCTTGCATTACACGCAATCGAAACCTTCCTCGATAGCGTGTGTAGTACGCAATACTGAGTTTCACGAAACAACGATATGCTATTAAAATATTATTAAAACTATCCGTTATGAATAGTAATAACAACTTTTTAAATTTTATAAATTTTAGCTCTCAAAATGGACTTCATTTTTGGATTCGGAGTATCGAATTTAGCCTAAGGTGAAATTTTGGTACTTTTCGGATAACTTTCATATTCTGATGAATAGTGAAAATTACTAAATTATAATTAAAAACAACATTTTTAATCGAAATAATTAATAGTGATAAATTATTAATTTGAGTGGTTTTAAAGTATATTTAGAATATATTTTTACAATTTAATACAATGTTGGTCATTGAATGTAATTTAACATTTAAACAGACATAATCAAGTGTCAATCTTTTGATAGATATTGTTTCTTAAAAACACGCTATTTGTTTTAACAGCGGGATTTAATTATAAAATAAATTAATGAAACTTCTATGTTATGAATATGGTAAAATAGACTTCATTTTTGAATTCGGAATATGAAATATAGCTTAGGATGAAATTTTGGCATTGTTCTGAAAAACATCAATTTTTGATGAATAGTGAAACTACTAAGTGGTAGTTAAAAAACTGAATTTTTCATAAAACTTAATTTTACCGCTTCTGTGAATGAAATTTCAAAAACCCAAGAGACACAGTTGATGTCAGTAAGTAAAATGTGGTTCAATGAGATGAAAATAATTTTTGGTGAATAATACCTTTTTACTTTTATTTACCACGGTTAAAAGTAAATAGGGTAATTAAGGGTAAGAATGATATTAATATTACCCTAACACATGTCCTAATTCTATTGGACAAGTGTATCTCGACCAAAAACAAACTTAATTGTAAAATATTATCATTTAGGCCCACTTGGAATAGATTAGGACATTTATTATTATTTAATTCAAAGACGAGTTAAAAGAGTTAAAATCAATGTTTATTTACTAAAACATTTTTAATATAGGGTTATACATAAGATAAATTCGATTGTAAATATTCATTAGAAAGCTAAAAATCTTTCCTACATAATGGTAATTTATTTGTAATTTTTAGACAACAAATAATATAATTTATTTATGACACAAGGATGATGCAGTAATTATCTTATTAATGAAATATTGACATAATTGATGTTATAAACACCAAACTAAATGTAATTTGAGACTTTTTATGAATTCCAGTAATTTTATAGGTTACTATGATATATTAGTGTTGATGTAAGCAAATTTATTCGAACATATAATTCTGTTATGACTTTCACAAAAATCATATATCAAATAGCGTCAAAATTGACAAAAAATAGTTTTTAAATCAAATATTATATTATTAATTGTTATTTTATTCCTAAAAATCCAAGGTTCGGCCAAAGGACTTAGATAAGGATTTATATATTAATAATAAACAATTTGGGGTTCGTTTGGCATGTCATAGTAAGTATATTAACCATATAGTAAAAGAAAAAAAAAGACACGGTAAAAGTTAAATTATTTAACTTAGAGTTAAATCTAATTGATAAGGTTACAATAACACCCTAAACTTGTCTAAATCCTATTGGATGATAGGATTGCGACCCATCCCCACTTTAGCTTCGAAATAAGACCCTTTGGAACCATTATAAACCGATTTTGACTTTAATATAAAATAATATTTTGAGATATTCCTAAGGTGCCCCTCTCCTCCCTTATAAAAGGACACCTCCTCCCCCTCCTCCTCACACCAATTTGAGCACTCAAGCTCGGCCAACCCCTGCCCAAATCTCTTCTCCACTTCCCTAAAAACATCCTAGATGTTATTTTCTTCCTCAAAGACCAATTTTATTGCCCTACAAGGAGTTATCAAAGAGGCGCTTCAAAGAAGAGGTAATTACCGTTACCAATTCTTTCATCTTTATTTCTTCTTCCACTTCTTCTTTTATGTTGTTTCATTATGAAGTAATAACATCAGTATCACTCATATACTGATATGTTATTATAAGAATGAAACAACCCTATTTCACCATCTATCCATCCTACGGAAAAAGAAATCACCGCGCGTGCGTACGTACGGAATACCGTCTCCACGCCGTGGTATAATCTATTTTCCACCACCACCTTACATGGATGGGTATAATTCTGTAAAGAATAACTATATATAGTTATTACAACATAATATTGATTCTGATATATTTTATAATCCACTCCGATTCAATTCAATATTTATGGAAAGGATATCATTGCTTGTGCGTACATACGGACTACCGTCTCCACGACGCGATGAGATTCATTCTCCATGTCAACCATTTAAGAATGATTATATAGTATATATAAGAAATAATAATGAAATATATGACATTATAAATCTACTGGATTTATGTATATATATATATGTATTTCATCTACTTACTTCCATTCGAGACAATAAGGAAAGGAAAACAGCGTTCATGCGTACGTACGGACTACCGTCTCCATGAACGGTGTTTTTCATTTCATTTATCTATCTATTATATATATACATATACTGAATTGATATGATATATAAATCATATTTTATATTCTGTAAGTAAGTAAATCATGATACAAGTAATAATAATGTCAAGAACAACAAGTCAAAACACCTACGATAAATGAAACGATTTTACCCAAAATGCTTCTTTAACATGGAATTTACAAAAGAACGGGTAATATAATGTCATAAGTGAACCATATATGATATCATAACAATGAATATGATTCTTTAATAAGTCAATGACATTATTTAAATCATTATACACGAGGTTCGGACACATACGAAGCAAATCGGACCTAAGGTAAGGGAAATATCACAATCTCATTTTTATCTGAGATTGTTTATATATTGGCATTTACTAGGGTGCATTTTATCATCCACATTCATGTTTCCTCGATATGAAATATTATTTATATCCACCTAAAATGGTTTAAATCCAATTTTACCCTTGAGTAAGTTTTTAGTAAAAGATATGAAGGGAATCTTTTGTCGTTTTTCATACGAGGTACTTTTTGACTTTTCCGACAAAAGTATGAAGAATGTTTTTTTTATCTTATACGGCATGAATGTATTTTTAAGAAACATCCTTTACAAGTTTTCAAGTTTATTTTTAATAAACTTCTTTTATTTTAATGTCATATGACATGTTATGAAAGGAAAAATATTTTTGAAGTAGAAAGGATATTTTCCTCAAGAATGGAGTTCAAGTATTTTATCAAAATTATTTTCCATCTAAGATAATAAAAGGGTTCTGTTTTTATCCCTATTATTACATTGGTTTGATTATGTTGTGATGGAAATATTTTTATGAATTCCTTTATCTTATATGGATTGTTTTATGATGTCATGTTGTTTAAGAATTCCATTTTTATTACATGGGTTACACTATGATGTATGGTTTATGATTATGTGGCACACATAAGAAAGGATTCATTATAAGATGGGTGGGACCTATATCTCCCTCCAATGAATTGGGTAAAGATTTTATATCTCATGAGATAGACATGGCTGAAATGGTAGGTTATACCGGTTCAGTGAAACAGGACTGAAACGAGGGTTACTAGATTCAGAAAGGGACTTTGTCCACTAAGATAGTCTTGGCAATGAGTCTTGACTAACAAGAAATGATTATCTATGATTATGTGTGTATGCCACAAAGTTTCATGTTTTAAGTTATGATTATTGTGATTACATTTCACTGCCATGATTTATCCCAGGTTATGATATTATGAGCTCTTTTGCAGGTTAAGATTTCCAAAAGCTATGTTCTTATGTATATGATGTGATGGATATTTCTTTTTTTACCCTTACTGAGCATTTGAGCTCACCCTTTTATGTTTTCTTTTCCCCAGGATATAAAGAAAGGTTTTAGGTATAAAAAAAAGAAGATCTTTATGGGAGATGTTGAAGATCTTTCACCACGATTAGAAGATTACGTTCTGAGTTTCCAAAGACACTAAACTATTACGATCCTTGTGTGTTTGTGTTTTTTTTGTTATGTACTAAGTATTCCGCCAAAGTGATGTAATGGACATGTACGTCAAGCTTCGGGTCTCTACAGGGGTCACAAGGGGTGACCTACCAAGGGAGTCTCCGAGAGAGCTGCGAGATTGCCGACTCTGATCTTCACATAACTGAGATTCTTGAGGTTTTTCTCTATCTTCATTCATTTCCATCGTTCATCCATTTTACTCTCCAACTTCTAACTCACTTCCCCAACCTACTTAGGAGAAACTGAGCGGTGGACGGGTATCCCCACCAGAGGAGGGAGGAGAGGAACCGGTGAGATATGACGGGGATCCGACACCCATCATTGAATTAACTAGCGCAGAGGGGTCTCCCATCATGGCAGCTCCTGTAGTATCTAGAACACTGGGGACCGACACTCTGGATTCCTGTAAGACTCACACTTCACTACTGGTGCTTGGTGTCAAAAGATCATGTCTGACCAGCGTGTTCCCCGCGCAGTGATTTCAACACTGGAGGCACGTTAGGCTGTGGAGCCCGGGCCACCCACGAGTGGACCAGCGGCGGACATACCACCTCGCTCGGAACATTCTCTTTGCACTGATCCAGCCCCGATAATAGATGAACGGGGGCGGCGGACATCAGCAACGCTGTTCCTGAAACGCGGTCGGAAGCTGGTGGAGGCATCATTGCTGCTGGGGCGAGAGATGGTTGCCCTGACGTCAAGGATTCTATTCCTCACGAAGACACCCCTGGGGTGGATCCTGCTACCGATCTGTTGGTGTCCTTCACCCTATACCGACCCGCTGACCCTGAGGATATTGAAGACTCAGACTTAGAGGCCGCTGAGGAGAGCCAGATGACATGACCCAAAGGGTGGAAGTGTATCCAGTGCTTCCTCAGGCAGCCCCAGTAGGATTGGCTTAGGCGGATGGGATCACTTCAGACCTGGCTGCGCTTCCTGTGCGCCGGAGGGGCTAACGCTCAGCGCCTTCATCTAACGGTCTGTGATTACATGGCCGAGGAGATACGTGAGAGCAGCCCGCGCACTGACATTGCCCAGTGCCGAGAAGAATCGGTGAGCGCTCAAGCGCTTCTGAGGGCGGAGCAAGAAGTCCGGCACCTCGAAGGGTAGGCGGCAGATAAAGGGGCCTTCATCGCAACATGCTCTGAGATCGTGGAGCAACTGACCGCCCAGCTGGATGATCGCAGGAACAACTGGTGGAGGCGAGTAACCAAATGACCGTACATCAAACCGAGTGGGCGGAGGCACAATCTAGGGCTGGCGAGCTGCGCTCCATGGTGGCCGATGAAGAGAGAGTCTTCAAAGAGTGAGAAGCGGTCATGGAGGCTACCATCCAGAGGGTAGTAGCGTTGGAAAGATTTCTTCAGCATGCTCATCCCTAAGGGATTTGTTTTTGATATCTCATGAACTTTTCTCTTGTACTTCTCATTGTCTCAATGCGCTATATGTCCAAATCCACAGTTTTGTATCCTTGTTTTAATGCGCTCAAACATTGTTTCGAAACGAATAACAGCTCACCCCTAGGCTCATGTGGGACGTGTCCAACGCGAGAAGCCGGAGATGCTCGTACCATCATTCCGTTCAACTGTGGGGCATTGACCATGCTTCAGGCGTCCAAAAATGGGCCTGGACTTCTGAGGAGACCCCGGGCTGATTGATGTGTTGACTTCTCAATGTGCCTTAACACACGAGCGGGGAAATTCCGGGGGCATTGAAATCCATCCGAACAACGGGGGATGGAGAAAAAGGGGTGCATCACGCCGCCAAGATTCGGAACCCAATGGGGCGCAACTATGGAGGATAACTATCAACCATAGTGGAAACACAGCATCCATACCACGTTGGCCTGGAATGGGAGGACAATAAATGAGGGCTGACCACATAACATGTTCGCAACACGAGTCCTAACTCAAATATCATTGGTCAGTTTTCCGGAACGATGGCCCAGGACAGCAGGCGGACCATAGGTCGAGCATCTATACTGTTACGGGGTCCCATCAAACATGATCAGTTCTCCGGAACATTGTCCCAGGACAGTAGGTGGACCATAGGTCGAGCATCCATACTGTTAGGGGGCCCCGTCAAACACGAAATGAAATGAGGTTCCGAACAAGGGGGGACACAAGGCGTGGAAGGTGGAGTGGTGGTTTGTTTGAACAGATTCCAACACACCTGAAATTGCGGCACCATGGCGAAGGCACATTAGGCGGACGTACCAACCTGATCACAGGTCATCCCAATTTCAAGGCAGGACCTCTTTGGCGAGAGAACTGACGTTTCCCATTATTACCATGGGGCATCCCGAATATGCTCGGGGTAGATATCCTGATTACACCACTTCCCAGGAAGTCAGGCCGAGTGACCAACAATAAGGAAGGACGGGGTTTACTAATCCCTGGGGATGGACCCAAGACAAAACGTCCGGGCGGTCCTACATATCTCATGAGGATGAGAATAAAGCCACACGTAGTTCTGAATATTCAGTTTAACATCATGTGGGACGAAATATAGTTTAACGTAATGCGGGATGGAATACGGATCTTAGTTTTAGGTCCTAGAGCTCGAACCGTAAGGATCTTAGTTTTAGGTCTTAGAGCTCAGACCGTAAAGATCTTAGTTTTAGGACTTAGAGGTCAGACCGTAAGGAACTTAGTTTTAGGTCATAGATCTCGGACCGTAAGGATCATCGTTTTAGGTCTTAGAGCTCGGACCGTAAGGATCTTAGTTTTAGGTCTTAGAGCTCAGATCATAAGGATCTTAGTTTTATGTCTTAGAGCTCGGACCGTGGAAAGGGGAGAAACGGACAGATGGCTAGGCAGTTACAAAACCCGACGTGAAGGAGGACCTAAACCCTACTTAACATGTGCTCTCCGGGGAAATGATTGAGTCGAGCGACCGAACACGGAGGTAGGTTGGACCCGCGGGGAAGTGCCCCAGGCGTTCCTACGTATCTCATAAGAATGAGAATCAAGCCATTCTTAGTTCTGAAAGTGACATGGTAAGATACCAATGCCATGGGAGAAGGGGAGTGCGGGCGTGGCCCTTTCACTAAATGATGCAGCATTTGATAAATCTTGTTTTTCCTTTACGGTGAGTGGGTTTGTTTTGTTTTGTGAAGCGACAGACCTAGAGTAGTAGGCCATGGTGTCGCCACAAGCATCAATCCGTGATAGGCATGGTCAAATGGCATGGCATAAAACCAATACCCAGCGTGATATCCTCTATAACGAGGTCACCATAATGCAGTGTCGTTTTTCATCGTGCAGCCAGGACGATAATGTCACAGTTTAGGGTCATAAGGATTGGACCAACAGCACAGTTTAATGTCATAAGGTTTGGAACAACAGCACAGTTTAATGTCATATGGTTTGGACCAACAACACAGTTTAAGGTCATATGGTTTGGACCGATAGCACAATTTAAGGTCATATGGTTTGGACCGACATCACAGTTTAAGGTCATATGGTTTGGACCGACAACACAGTTTAAGGTCATATGGTTTGGACCAACAGCACATTTTAAGGTCATATGGTTTGGACCAACAGCACAGTTTAAGGTCATATGGTTTGGGCCAACAATACAGTTTAAGGTCATATGGTTTGGACCAACAGCACAGTTTAAGGTCATATGGTTTGGACCAACATCACAGTTTAAGGTCATATGGTTTGGACCAACAACAGAGTTTAAGGTCATATGGTTTGGACCAAGAGCACAGTTTAAGGTCATATGGTTTGGACCAACAGCACAGTTTAAGGTCATATGGATTGGACCGACAACACAGTTTAAGGTCATATGGTTTGGACCGACAACACATTTTAAGGTCATATGGGTTGGACCGACAACACAGTTTAAGGTCATCTGGTTTGGACCGACAGCATAGTTTAAGGTCATATGGTTTGGACCGACAACACAGTTTAAGGTCATATGGTTGGGACCGATAGCACAGTTTAAGGTCATATGGTTGGGACCGACAGCACAGTTTAAGGTCCTATGGTTTGGACCGACAGCACAGTTTAAGGTCATATGGTTTGGACCCACAGAACAGTTTAAGGTCATATGGATTGGACCAACAACACAGTTTAAGGTCATATGGTTTGGACCAACAACACAGTTTAAGGTCATATGGTTTGGACAAACAACAATGTTTATGGTCATATGGTTTGGACCAAAAGCACAATTTAAGGTCATATGGTTTGGACCAACAGCACAGTTTAAGGTCATATGGTTTGGACCAACAGCACAGATTATGGTCATATGGTGTGGACCAACACCACTGTTTAAGGTCATATGGTTTGGACCAACAACACAGTTTAAGGTCATATGGTTTGGACCGACCGGGAGAGGAGCCTCGGGCAAAGGGGCCTACGAGGGTTCAACAATCAGGGACGGGTAGAAGATGCTAGCTCCCAGATAGGCTGGGCCCGAAACGCAATGTTTGGGTGACTCCTTACCCCCCTAAGGGGATGAAGGTCAAGCTGCACGCAACCCGTAAAGAAGAGACCCAAGCACATACTCTAATGCTCGGATCGCGGGAGCCCCGAGAGACACCGTTACTCAGCTCGGTCTGTCTGATGTGCGGGGGCGTACCGAGGGTTAGTACAAGGTGTGTCAAGATTCCACCTTGGCACGGCGGGGCAGAACATGACCTGAACCATGCCACCAACATTTAGGTCCTGGGGAACCGGCGTGACGACTGAGGACTACTGTTGACCATGTTCGCAACACAGCATCCTGTCGTGTTAGCCATGGGGACAAACAAATGAGCATCAACTGCTGACCATGTTCGTGACGCGGTATTTGTATCAATTTGTTGTATGAAACCCTCGGGGTCATTGGCCCATGACGGTAGGGGAGCCCTTGGGCGTTGTACCCAGGCCGTTCAAGGGGGTCCCACCGGGTATGAAGGATGACGAGGGCCCGAATGAAGGGGAACACGAAACATGGAAAGTGGATGAAACTTGCCTAAGTCGAATCCGGCACTCCATGTTCTAGACTAGAGTGCCTTGAGCACATCAGCATACCACTAGAAAGGGTCAGAGGGCTCAGTCTGAGAGCGTCCAATAGATGGCGGATCCCTGGGCAAAAAAGAGGGGGCGTAATTCCAAACACCCTAGGCACCGATAGATCGTGGGATCTCCTATGAGATGGGGCTGGACCTGACATCTAGGTTTTCAGGTGGTCCTACGTATCCCATAAGGATGGGAATCAAGCCACACGTAGTTCTTGATCTGCATCTTTAAATGCCCTTGGACAAAGGAGGGCTAAACCCTGAGGATAGGGTGCACGAGGTGAAGCTATCACAAACCCGATGTGAATGGGGACATAATCTCACATTATGCCACGCGGCCCTGTGGTTGAAGTCCCAATGGAGAAATAGACGTGACAGCGGACCTCAAGCTGGACCCAAAGACGAAAGGTCTGGGCATTCCTACGTATCCCATTAGGATGGGAATCAAGCTAGACGTAGTTCTAAAAATATAGTTTAACGTCATGTTGGATGAAATATAGGTCATAGTATTAGGTCTTCGTGCTCGGACCGTGAAAAGGGAATAACCAAAAGAGGATATTAGTTTTAAGTCTTAGAGATCGGACCGTGGAGCCCAGATGTAGGGCAGGGTGTAGTTTAAGGTCGTGATGGACCACACAATTTATGGTCATGCAGGACCATACAGTTTAATGTCATGCAGGACCATACAGTTTAGGAAAAGTACTTCTTGAGGAACCTGGCGTTGGTGGGAGGGGTGATACAATCCCCATCCATATTCACTAAGGAATACGCACCATTGGGATAGACCTTATGGAAAAGAAAAGGTTCCTCCCACTTGGGTTCCAACTTGGGTGGTTTCCTGCCAGGAATCATTGGCGCTATGAGAGCCAACACCAGGTCACCTTGTAGGAAGGAGCTGAGGCGAACCTTCTTATCGAAAGCTCGATCCATACTGCTGTGATGCCTTTACAAGTTATGTAAACCGTGAAGCCTAATTTCGTCCAGCGCTTCCAATTCGGCTAGACGGATCTCGGAAACTCTGTTCGGCGCTTGCTGGTTGTAGACCGCCTTGCGCAATGAGGGCAGTTGGACCTCGATGGGATGGATGGCCTCAGCTCCGTATACCATGGAGTATGGGGTCACCTGGGTGGAATTGCAAGTCATCGTCCTATAAGCCCAGAGGGCGTTGGGGAGCTTTTCCGGACAACTTTTCATGTTCTGACCAACCATTTTTTGCAGAATGTTAGAGAGGGTTTTGTTAAACACCTCAATCTGACCATTCGCCAGCGCATGATAGCGGGAGGTGTGGTTAGAGAGAATGTTGTAGTTGGTGTACAATCTCTTCAGCTCGGCTGCTCGGAAGTTGGTTTTGTTATCTGTGAGGATAGCATGAGGTATTCCAAACCGGTGAATGATATTGGAACTCATGAAGTCAGTGATAGAACCAGCCTTGACATCCCTAAGCGGGGCTGCCTCTGCCCACTTTAAGAAGAAATCTGTGGCGGTTAAGATGAACCGGCACTGGCGGGACGTCGCTGGTGGGTAAGGCCCTACGACATCCAAACCCCAGACTTCAAAGGGCCAAGAATACATAGTAGTATGGAGAGGCTCCGGTGGCCTATGCACAAAGTTATCATGAACTTTTCACGCATGACACCTCTTGGCATACTCGATGCAGTCGTGGATCATGGAGGGCCAGAAGTATCCAAGTCTCCGAATATGGTGGGAAAACTTTGACCTGGCCTGGTGGGCACAACAGGAGCCAACGTGCACTTCCTGCATGACCAGCAGGATCTCAACTCCTTGATCACAATGGAGGATAACACCGTCAAACCCGTGCCTATAAAGGAGCTGCTCACGGCTGGGACCGCTTTGAAGGGTTAACTGTGGCGCGCGGTGCCAGATTCGTTCCCGCTCTGCTCGGTCCATCGGATGATTGTCGTGCTGGAGATATTCAACCAAGGGTGTCCTCCAGTCAGGAACTATCTCGATCACCTCGCATGAAGCCCCGGGAGGTCCTGACGCGGGGGCAACAACGGTGAGATGGTTCACTCGTGGGACACGACCGCCCACTGGGATAACAGGAGCAATGACTCTTCTGTGCGCCATGTGGATGATTAGGTCATCCTGTTCGGGCTCCGCGAGTGACGTGGCCAGGCTGGCCAAAGCATCTACTCGACTGTTCTGCCACCGGGGAACGTGAACAACATCTGGTCGGGATGGTAACTTAGCCATTAGATGGAGGGTACAATCCAGCAACGACATGAGTTCTGGCTTCCTGACAGCGTAGTCACCGTTAACCTGCTTGATGACTAGCTCAGAGTCCCCTTACACATACAGGTGGTGTACTTCAACCACCAGAGCCTACTCGAGGCCGGTGATGGGGGCATGATATTCTGCCTCATTGTTGGTGCAGCCCTCTGACAAAAAGAAAGAATATGGCAGAACGTCTTTCTACAGGGTGAGGAAGACGATACCCAAGCCCAATCTGTTAAGCCTAGGATCATTGAGCCTTCTACCGATAGGGCTTCGGGAGGCTCCATCAAAGTGCATCTGCTAGTATGGGGTGACGTGATCGACTGAGAGGATTGCCTCATCATGAAATCCCAAATCCAGCGGCTGGTCCGCAGAGGTTGGGTGAGCAGCTAAGTAGTCTGCCAAAGGCTGTCCTTTAACGGCCTTCTGAGGTACGAACCTAATGTCATACTTCTGGAGGATCACCGCCCAGCGTGCCAATCGGCCGGTCAACATAGGCCGACTCAGGATGTCTTTCAACGGGTCTACCTGAGAGAACATCTGTACCTCATGGTGCTGCAAGTAGTGCCGCAATTTCTGTACGGTGAATACAAGCTTGAGGCAGCTCTTCTCGATGGGAGAGTATCTAACTATCCGTGTCTAGGAGAATGCAACTGAGGTTGTAGAGGCTATGCTCCGTTCCCTCGTTGTTCTTCTGGGTGAGAAGGGCGCCGAGGGATCACTCAATGGCGGTCACGTAAAGGTCCAGCGGCTTTCCGGGAGCGGGTGGCATCAAGACCGGAGGTTGAAGCAGATACTTCTTGATTTCCTCAAAAGTGGTCTGGCACTCTTCATCCCACCCATAGGCGGCGCCTTTCTTCATGAGCCGAGAAAAGGGCTTACACTTGCCGGCCAGATTCGCAATGAATCGGCGTATATAGGCTAAGTGGCCTTGGAGGCCTCAAAGCTCCCGAGTATTACACGGGGGGGGGGGGCATCTGACTGATGGCCTTGATCTTCGCGGGGCTGATCTCGATACCTTGATACCTAACGATGAAGCCAAGAATCTTTCTGAAGGTGACCCTGAAGGCACACTTCAACGGGTTCATCTTCAAGTGACGTGAAAGGAGAAAACCGAACACTTTCACAAGGTCCTTGAGATGGACCTGGCGCTGACGAGATTTGACCACCAGGTCATCTACATAGCACTCCACCAGCATCCTGAAGATCGTCTTGAATATGCAGTGCATTCCCTGTTGATAGGTGGAATCTGCGTTCTTCAGGCCGAAGGGCATAACCCGATAGCAGAAAGTGCCCTCAGGGGCCCTGAAGGCAGTGAACTCTTCATCCTTGGGGGCCATCCAGATCTGGTTATACCCGGATTACCCATCCATGAAGGAGAGGGCTTGGAACCCGGCCGTTGCGTCGATCAATAGCTATGTCACGGGAAGGGGAAAGTCATCCTTCGGACAGTGGCGATTAAGATCGCGGAAGTCGATGCAGACCCTGATCTTCCCGTTCTTCTTCCTGACGGGCACAATGTGGGATAGCCACCTGGGGTACTGGACTTCCCTGACGAAGTTGGCCTTAATGAGCTTATCAACGTCGGCCTCAACCATGGCACCGTGAAAGGGGTTCATTTTTCTGGGAGGCTGCTTGAGCCCGCGATGGTTTGCTGGGAGGCCAAGGTGGTGGATGGATACCTGGGGATCTAGTCCTAGCATCTCGTCATAACTCTAGGCAAACACATGACGGTGCTGTCTGAGGATGTCTATGTATTGTTTTCGTTCCTCGGGAGGCATAGCGGTGCTGACGAATGTGGGTCTCGGGTCCGCCTCACTACCGAGGATCACCTGTACGAGCTCGCCGACCGTGGAGGAGATGCCCCCCTCAAAGGTAGGAGGAGCATCTTCCATGTCTTCTTCTCCTCTTGTGGAAGGATCATCCACAAGGGGACGCGTTTCAAGGCTGCTCATCCCTGATAGGGAGCTAGCGCCGAAATGGGCGGTAGAGGTTGTCATGACAGAAGACTCGTGCACCGCGGAGACCATAGCGACAAAGGTGGTTGATCCAATCCCATCCGGCATGTGGCCCAATGGACCACACTTCACGACATCGAAGCAGTGGTGTCACGTTGTTTTGAGTCGGTCGATCCCGGCTCGGCGAAACAGGCACATATGACGTACCGCCATTCCCATAAGCCCAACGTCCCGATATCGTACGGGGATAGGAGGCTCGGGGATCACCCGGGCCTGGTTGGTGTAAGAGTACGAGGTGATTTCCCACCGTCACTTAGAACCAAAAATATGCATTCCTCTGGTACCCAAGACAACAAAGCACTCTCCGATATCGGGAGTCGTGGCCTCCAACCGATGGATTTGGAAGACATATGTGTCATCCAAACCTGCCCAGGGATCACTCGCGACAGCGGCAGGCTCAACCTCACCTACCAGGATCTGCTTGTCCTTGCTCTTTTAATAGTCAGCGTCCGGGTAATGAGCTTCGCAAGAGGCAAACAGGGACGCATCTCCTTGGAGCACACCCACTCAACCCTTAAGGGAGTATTTGAGGCACTGATGGTATGATGAGGTAACCGCTGCGTGAAGATGGAGCCATGGCCTGCCCATCAACGCGTTGTAGGCAGTGTCCTGAGAGACAACCATGAATTCAGTATTGGCAATTAAGCCACCGAACTGGGTCTTTAGACGAATCTTGCCGAGTGGAGTTTGATCGGTCCTGTCATACCCCTGGATTCTGAGGTCAGAGGGAGTTAAATCATCCTCGGAGAAACCCAGTTTTCAAAGTTTCCGAGTTGGGATCAAGTTAATCCCAGAACCCGTGTCGACAAGACATCGACGGACCTCCACACCATTGAACTGGTCGGTGATGTACAGTGGGAGGATGTGCCCCTGTATGGGAGGGTATTCATCTTCACCGGAGAATGAGATGACCGCATGACATTCGGTGTCCTCAATCACCTCGGTGTGGAAGGCTTCTGCGGCCGCTACCTCCGTTTCAAACTGGAGGGGGCTCCTTAGAGCCTCGGAGAGCGCCTCACGCATTTCAGACGATAGGAGGAGGGCCTCAAGGATGGAATGCCTCACCATAATACCGGCCAGATGATTTAGGAAATCATAATTTCGCGCCATATGAGAGCTTCTAGTTACAGGAGGTCGCTCTGCGATTGGGGGCATGACGGGCCCTACTGGCGGGACCGGTGACTGCCTGGTACTAGGCACGTCCCGCTGTTCACCAGCTGAAGCCCGGGAGGTGGCTGCCATGCTAGGACCGGAAGGCCGTAGTCGTCCAGTGGCTGGGCTGGACTGGAGGCGACGTAGGGAAGGCGATTCCGCCCGATCCAGCAACACAAACGGTTGTGGAAGCGAACATGTTGTCACCGGATGAGGGAGTCGCGAGTGCTGCTCTCTACACCGGGCCTACTTCCTGGTCTCGGTGGCGGGCACAGCCTGACTGGAGGTGAAAACCGATGTGCCCTAGAGATTCACGTATCCATGGCTCCGTCGACATTGGCGACGGCTGGGGACATTGGGGAGGTTCACCTGGCGCTCCTCGTCGTCGGGAGCCATGAAGGGATTTTCCAACTATACGGTGTTAACCGAACCATACCCCGGGCTCTCGGGGAGATTCAACTGGCGCTCCTTGTCGTCAGGAGCCACAAAGGGATTTACCAACTCTACGGTGTTAACTGAAGCATACCCCGGGCTCTCGGGGAGGTTCAACTGGCGCTCCTCGCCGTTGGGAGCAACGAAGGGATTTCCCAACTCTACGGTGTTAACCGAATCATACCTCGGGCTCTCGGGGAGATTCAACTAGCACTCCTCGTCTCGGGAGCCACCATGGGATTTACCAACTCTACGGTGTTAACCGAAGCATAGCCTGAGCTCTCGGGGAGGTTCAACTGGCGCTCCTCATCGTCGGAAGCCACGAAGGGATTTACCAAGTCTACGGTGTTAACCGAAGCGTACCCTGGGCTCTCGGGGAGGTTCAATTGGTGCTCCTCGGCGTCGGGATCCACGGAAGGATTTAACAACTCTATGGTGTTATCCAAAGCATACCACGGGCTCTCGTGGAGGTTCAACTGGCGCTCCTCGTCGTCGGGAGCCACGAAGGGATTTACCAACTCTACCGTGTTAACCGAAGCATACCCCAGGCTCTCGAGGAGGTTCAACTGGTGCTCCTCGGCATCGGGAGCCACGAAGGGATTTACCAACTCTACGGTGTTTACCAAAGCGTAACCGGGCTCTTGGAGAGGTTCAATTGGCGCTCCTCATTGTCGGGACCCACAAAGGGATTTACTAACTCTACGGTGTTAAACGAAGCGTACCCCGGGCTCCCGAGGATATTCAACTGGCGCTCCTTGTCATTGGGAGCCACAAAGGGATTTACCAACTCTACGGTGTTAACCGAAGACCGAAGCGTACCCCGGGCTCTCAGGGAGGTTCAACTGGCGCTCCTCGTCATCGGGAGCCACGAAGGGATTTACCAACTCTACGGTGTTAACCGATGCGTACTCCGGTCTCTCGCTCGAGGAGTCATCCATTACCGGACGGGGTCTCGGAGGGATCCCCATTCTCGGGGGCATAAAATCGCCAAGCGTGCGAGAAGACGACGACAATGGTAGGGCACATTCATTCTTCTTGCGCCGCTGCCAACTCTTCTTGGAAGAAGTAGGCTGGGACGACGATGCCGAAGTGGAGCTCGCGGATTCCGAGGGCTCTGATAGTCCCGGCGGGCACGGATGATGCCATGGGCACGTGCGACCATCCTGCGGGCCATCCAGTCATTATACTTCTCGGACCCACGGTCGGAAACCTGTTCCCACCCATCCCCATCGTCACTATTGCCATCCGATCCCACGAAGACACCTTCCATCTGTGCCGGGGCTGGGCCCAACTTGACTATGTTTTTGTCAATCTGGTCTTGGAGCTAGTCCTTGAACTCATAGCATTGCTGGATGGTGTGTCTCAGGAACCCGGTGATAAGGGAAGTAGTTTGGGTGATCCGTGAGACACACCCCTTTTGGCTTCCGGCACTCAGGCAGTCGCACGATCCTCTACTCCAAGGCGCTACGGAAATAACCGGGGACCTGTGCCTCTCCAAATGAGTAAGCCTGATCCCTTATTCCTGGAAAGGGGAATCTTGGGGGATGACCATGGCCAGGTGCCAGTGGAGCATGCTGAGGAGGCGGAGCTGGATTACCTCTCCTAGGCGGTGGCGGTGCGTTACGCACAGGCGCCTGCTGATTTTGAGGCGGTCGCTGCTGGGATGGAGGATGTGGGGGTGGACCCCTATGAGCCAGCTGAGCTGGCCTCACCGGCCGCAAATCTAGCTGTCTAGGGGCCTCTATCAGTGCCACAGCAGTGGGCTCGGCTCTGGCGGCTCTCCTTGTAGAGATCACAGGAGGCAGCGGGCGTGCCTGACTGGCCTGTTGAAGGGCTTCTTCGAGGAGCTAAGCCTTGTCCGAGAAGTCCCAGAACCCTCCAGGGTAATTATGCATGATTAGGGAAGGAACCAACTCTGCCTTGACGTTCCCCACACATATCGTCTGTAATTGCTTCTGAGTCAGTGGCATGTCAAGGTAGTACGTGAGCCCCTTCCACCGGGCGATGAAGTCCGCCACTCGCTCGTCGGGCCTTTTCTTGCACATGAAGAGGTCTGAAATGTTCGTCTTTCGGGTTGTGGAACTGAACTGGTAGAGGAATTGTCAATGAAGTACCTCCCAGCTAGTCATTGATCCAACAAGGAGCTGTTGTACCAAACGAATGTTGGTCCTTCTAGTGTCTGAACGAAGCACCAGAGCTTGGCAGCCTCCTGCTGCGCCAGAGTCCCAAACATAGGCCTTCACCTCAAGTTGATGTGGTCCAAATTTTGTGGCGGGTCTCCTGTCTCGTTAAAGCGGGCAAAAGCGGGGTTCCGAAATCCCGGCGGGGCCGGCATGTCATCCACCCATGCGGGGTACTGCATGCCATCTGATGGGATTGCCACCTGCCGAGTTTCCAGGGCCTCCAAGCGAGCGATGAGTACATCCATTAGATCATCCGGATGCGGATTCCTGTCCTGACGGGGATCTCTATCCACAAGAACATTTCTAGGCTCTTCGATACGATATTCGCGGTCAGCGGCTCGGGGGGTAGCTGGCGGAGTGACTCTCGGAGCAGCGGGAGGAAACTGAACAGGGTCTCCCAGGTTGTCTCGCCGTTCAGGAGGGTTCGACGAAATATATCGCACCCTATTTCCATGGGCTCCAGTGTCTCCCATGTTGGTGAACACGACACTATAATGGTTGCCCGGGGGGATCTTAGCAAGGGGTAGATTCTCCTGCCCCTGCTGTCCTAGTCTAGGGTTGTCGTAGACAGGCCACCGCTCTGCAATGCGTTCGGCCAGGAGCTCATCTAGCAGCCTCTTTTGCTCGGCTAGCTAGTGGCATAGCATGGCCTTCTCGGGATCTTTCTCTGACTTCTGCACTGAGGCAGATGGGTCGACGATTTTAAAATACCCGGAAAACTCTTTACCCTTGACGATGTTTCGGCCCAGGGCTAGTGCCTCCGTGGGTACAGGAAGGCCTAGGAGGCTCCTCTATTGGTGAGTAATCCTCCCAGATTGGTCCAGCGTCGGCCTGTCTTCGGGGGTGAGCCCCCATAGAGGGGATACACAGTGTTTCCCTCACCTGAAGGTTCATCCATGTTGACTACTACTACCCTTGGCGACGTTCCATCAGGGTCGCCCTGTGGATCGGGCTGCCGGCGGATCGCATAGAAGAGGAGAGCATAGTACTGCCCCCACCCACAGACGTGCGCGTGGGGGGTGGCCTCCTCAATAACTCTGCGGATTACTTTAAAACTCTGGACGCATTGTTACTGAAGGGCCTCGTGGAGGCCCAGCGACTCGGGGTGCCGAACCGCAGGGAGTGCTGCTAGGTCAACCCTGCAGCACTGCTCACTAATCTCTTCAGGATGCTCCTGGCTCCCAGGATAAGGCACTAGCTAAAGACAGAGGTGGGAGTAAGTCACCCGAAGAATCTGGAAGAAACATTCAAACTCTCCCGATGTGAGTGACTCAGGTACATCAAAACCTGATTCCGCGATCGGCCATAACTTCTCAGGGAAGTGGCCCGCAGCAAGAACGGTCCAGAAGCTCCACGGATCCGTCTCAGGGTCCGGAACATTCCGACCCTACTCGTCCACAGAGAAAAGTCATAGAATTGGAAATGGCGCCAAGGCAGGCCGTTGGGGCGGTGGGCAGGCCGGCGGGGAATACGGTGAACAGGACGATTGGCCGCCGATCCATGGGTCATCCTCTCGGGGTTGCAGTGCCCTGGCCACCACGTCGCGATAGGATGGGCCGGTGGATGGGCATCCCTTCACAACGTCGGTGCTCGCCGAGGGTGTTTCACCTCGCGATTCTTCTGTCGGTCCCCAGATAAGTTCTTCACCCTCCCTAACAGGGGCAGGAGGTGCTTCCGAGGAGATCAGCGGCAACTACGGGCATGATCCCTGGCGGTACGCCAAGTCCCCGTCCTCCTGGATATACCTTCGAAGGGAGGGGGAATCATACGGATCTCACATTCAGGGAGTACGAGACTGACGCGCCGCGTCCCCATCCCTGCCCTCAACACGAATGCTTGGGGGGAGGTTTTATCGTCGAGTCGTGCACTGCCTCAGAATCCGAGAAACAGACTGGTCTGATTCCCGTCCGGACTCCCCTGACATTCCTCCTACTGCGATGACGCCCGGCCTTCCTGCCCCTGGGTAGCTCCTCAGGGTAAGGACAACTTCCGTCATGGGGTCCCCCGCCCATAATAGAGCTGAGGCAGAGGGGACCGAAGGCCGGGGTGCGAGAATCACCAGGAAATATGTCGAAAGGGTCATGGGGAGAACCTCCATGTGAGTAAGTGACTGGATACACAAAGGCTCCATGCTCGCGACTGGAGGTAGGGGGAGTGACCTCATACCCCACGCAGTGGGTGCTGGAAGGAGTCATACCCAGAGCATAGCCATTGCGAAGAGGCTTTCCCCTTCCCAGATCGGTGTCACAGAATGGGCCTTCATGGTGAGCGGTACTGCCGCGGATTGGTCCGCATTGGCCATTGCCAGTGTCCACGACCGGGAGATTCGACCCAACCTGCCTGCAGGGCGGTCGGGGTTTCGATCCCACTCGCGCCCGACGCTGGCGTCGAGTCAGATGGGCCGGAACCGGCAGTGCAGGCATGAAGATTGCCTGCTCCTCGGCTCGGGGAGTCGGGTAGTGGCATCGACGCAGCCTGGTGGGGGTTCTGGTCGTTAACCCCTGGGACGGATCACCGATCAAGTAGACCCGGACATCCCCCACCTCATTGGCATAGGGGAGGGATGTGTCATAGCGCTCCGGGGATAGGCTCCCGAAGCGGTTGAATGTCTGCGTGGGGAGCGGCGGCTCCCTACGCGGCCCTCGAGGGCGGCGATGGTGGTGAGGCGCGGCCGCCTCTAGATCCAAGCGGGCCATGCCACTGGTGGGGATGACCCCTTCCTCGTCATACCTATGAACCAGGTTATTGATCACCCGCCGTTGGATGATTTCTGATGGGGAGAGGGGGCGCAAGCGCCTAGCTGCTACGGAAGTCGAAGTCGAAGCGACCATGGGATATGTTGGACCGCACGGGGTAGATGTGTCGGCACTTCCCCTGCCCCTACGCCAGTGGGCAGGTGGCGATCGAGCTCCGAATGCAGTGATCTGATTCCTGGAAACAGGGAGATGAACCGATTAGTATCAAAAGGAAAGGAGATCAACAACCAAGGCCCGACATCATTCCGTCATCCATGGTCGGTGAGAGGGATCCACGCTGACGACATCACAGAATGGAGTAGTCGACGACCTGACGGCCTCGACCCCTGGCGGGTTCTCGTCCCGTTGAGGGTTACTCGGACCTGGTGACATGCTATTATTCCGATTCTCCAATGGCTATCATTCCCTGTGTTGAAGAGAAGAGCTTCACGTCGGGTTCACCATTTTTTGTTTCCGAAGCTTTCGCCTGGGCGCGCGTGTCCGTCTTCCGGGGAGGGTGCGCTACTTGTTGCCCCGCATTCCCGCTATCCAAAGGTGGGTGGCATCTGTTCCTTTCTCAGGGAAGTCTGCTCCTTGATCGAAACCAGGATGATGGGATATCGGTTCTTCCCTCCGTGAATTCCTACTCGGAGCTCATTACCTAGTCTGGGTCTCCCTCATAGATTTAAGACGGGTTCGTGAAGCTCATTCCCAGTGCCATATCTACATGAATGCGAATTAATTACGCTTCTTCCGTCAAGATGCTCCAAGGGGTCTTGTCGGGATAGAAACCTGCGGTGAGGAGAATGGTCACGTTGGGGCGTCGTTGACATGTCTGTCTTTAGTCCCTCATCACAGGGCTTCTCGAGGGCGCGAAAGCCCGATGAATCCCACATCGAACGTGGGGAACAGGTACCATCTGAGGTTTTCCTCAGCTTCCCATGTTTAACACGGGGTATGTCGCGGGGTTAACGTCTTGCGGAGACAGATCGGGTTGAAGGATCCCTAGGGGGAACACCGATGTTGGGGCCAGCACGTGGGCGGCTTCCCATATATCATGGAGTGGGAAAGGGTGGCATGATCTCATCAGGATGTGGCGGCCCGGGTAAGGATCGGGATGGATGGTGGGGTGAAACATGGGGCTTACATTCTGAGACGGCCCAAGAGGGGAGATACAGTTTAACGTCATGCGGGACGCGATACAGTTTAACGTCATGCGGGATGCGATACAGTTTAACATCATGCGGGACAGAATACAGTTTAACATCATGCGGGATGAAGGATTTGGGGCTTACGCTCTGAGGCGGCCCAAGGTGGTCAGGGAACCGACATGGAGAGGTCGGGACGACCAGGTGGTGGGCTTGAACCTCGTGGAGGCTTCATACGTACCATGCGTTAGCACGAATCAATGTCCACGTAGTTCGCTGGGATGGGGATTATGCTCTGGGGAGGCCCATAAGAGGATTTCATGGTCGGTGCGCGCTCTAAGCCCATGTGAGTCATGCTCAGTGTGGGAAACAAGAGGCAGTAGGGACCAGACGATCACGTCGTAAAGGGTGCGTCTGTGAGAAGCGGAATGGGGCTTACGCGTTGAGCGGCTCAAAGAGGAGACATGGGCTTACACGTGGTTAACGGCCCTTGGTGTCGGGGATTACTCCAGGGTGGAGGCCCGTGGTGCGACAAATTGCAGTGGGAAAAGGACTCCATTGGCCTTGGCAGGGGGAAGTACGGAGATGCATGGGTGCAATCATCCGCAAGAAAGGCTATGGGCTTACGCTCTGAGGCAGCCCTTCCCCCACGGACAAACGCCGCTCCAATAAGGAGGATCTCATTCCATGTGAGGAAGAGTCGATTCTCTTGGAGACGAGTGGGCGTAAAAAATGTCTGAGTTGGGGGGACCCTGCGTGCAAAGCACGGGGTCGGAACACAGTTTAACGTCTTGTGTTAAGGATGAGGTGCTTAGCAGTTTAACGTCCTGCTGCTTGGACGAGGTGGGTTCGCTCCACACCCCTAGGTCTTACATGCCCAACGCCCTCTACCCCTTGTGGAAGGGAAGGCATCGGCAAGGCCATAGTGAAGGGGGGCCGTAGGGAAAACCACCGGGGGGTCCACGTTAGCGTGGCTATGCGAAGAATCAATAGCTGTTGGCATGCCTTTGCAGAGAAGCATAAGGCAAAGCAACACAATGGGAAACACGGCCCAAGGGACCATGAGGTTACTTCGCACGAGCCTGGAAGGTCGTGCAGGAAAACAACGCATGGCGCGCATGCCTGGTAGGGGAGACATCAGGTGCCGGTGCGGGGGGCAGCCATGGGGTGTCAAGGTGAGGAGTCCTGGGTTTTGCGCGCAAAAGGGAAGGTTTGCATGCAAAAGACCGGGATGGTGCGTAAATGAAGCAAAGGAATTGCCCGCGGAGAGGGAACTACGCGCAAGGTTTTGCGTGCATGGCAGGGTATTGCGCGCACGAGGCACGGATTGCGCGCAAGACTGGAAGACTGGGGAGGGGGAAAATTCACTGAAGCCGGTGGAGTTGCGTGCAAAGGCGAACTCCAGGGAAAAGTTGCGCGAAATGAGGGTTTTACCTGGAAGTCATCTTTCACGTGGGGGGAGCCGAATTGCGCGCACGAGTGTCGCCTCAGATTCCTCCACCCCCAAATCGTTCGGGGCTACCTTCTATTTATAGGCGACCTCCAGCACGAAATCCAGGCGGCGGGTGAAATTATTCGCACCGAGGGCAGCTGGCGCGCAAAAACGCGCTGCGCGGAATAGGGGCGCACAAAGATTGCCCGCCACAGCAGCTCAATTATATGAAACCCAGTGATTCTATGTGCACAGAACAATTTTTCGCGTGGATCCTCCTTTATTTCACGCACCACATCCCGGGCCTCCAGATCGGGCCTCTGATTCTGAATATGACTTCACTTCGTCATTTTGAAACTTCCTCCTAGAGTTATGCGCTTTTTCGGCGTCAACAACTATCAATAGAAGAAACTTACTTGATAAAAACTATTCTATTAATATATCCTTACCAATAGTTACCACACAACTTTCAAGAGCTAGATTAACATGACAAGATTTTATCATCTCTCCTTTCATCCTCTTAGATGGTCTTGATTCATCTTCAGATCCTCCTAGGCTATGCTTTACTCTGATCATTATCATGTTCATTTAGAAGGTTTGGAAGTGATAGGTTGATGGTAATGAAAAATGTATGGAGAGTGTAAGGGTTAATGGGGAGAGTGATTAGTAGAGTGAATAAACTCTAATTTATATCATTTAGATCTTATAGATCACAAATTTCAAATCTGGGTTCAAAGAAATAAATAAAACAATGTCGTTTTTCTTAAAACAAGAAACAGATAAAATAACAGGGTCTATAATTTTTATCAGGATTGTACCAACATGACACTATGGGTGTCCTCGTGACCATATTGATATAAAGAATGTGTCAGTGTTAGCATGACAATATTTCATGAAAAATGTGTCTATGTTGGCATGATATTGTCAATGTTGGAATGGCATGTACACTATTTTTTTACAAGGTGTTATCAACATAAGGTCATTATAAATTAATCATCCCTAATTAATGTTTGATGTAATTCATTCATTCAGAGTTAAATGGATTGGTGAATGTATCATCAAGCTGATATTTAGTGACAATAAACTCTATTGTTATATCAACTTTTTAATAATGATATGTCATTAATTTATGTCTTATATCAATATTATTTGATCAGGAATGATAAATAGGATTTTTAAATATTTTAATTGAACTTTTTTTATCATAGTTTATAGGTACATGTCTGAATTTATATACATAGTCTAGTAAAGTGTGTTTCATTCAAAAAATCTGAGCACAACAACTAAAAACATCAATGTATTCATCTTTAATAGTAGATAATGAAAAACAATATTTCTTCTTAATATACAATGAATCATGAGAATTTTTTAAAAAATTGACATGTTCTAGAGGTTATCTTTCTATCTAAATTACAACCCCCAAAATCAACATCAAAATAAGTCGTTAAATAAAATGGGTTTCCATTATGATTGAACATTCCTATGTTAATAGTATATATGAGGTATTTGAAAATAGTTTTAACTTCTATTAAATGAGAATCAATTGGATTAGCTGAAAAATGAGCACACATAAAACATATTATACAAAATATAATGCTGGAAATTAGTAAAATAGAGAAGTCTTCTATTCATAACTATCTAAGGAGGTTTTCCAACAAATTTACCATTTTCATTGAGATCCAACATATAAGTGGTACTCATTGGAGTTTCACTAATTTTTGTAATATCAAATCCCATAATTTTTTAAACATAATTAGTATATTTACTTTGAATTAAAATAATATATTCCTTATTTTGAATTATCTGAAATCCGTGGAATAATTTGAGTTGCCCCTGTAAACTAATTTCAAATTCACACTACAATATTTTGGAAAATTCAACACACAATTAATTTTGGGAATATCTTAAATAAATATCATCTAAATAAATTGGAAGTACTAAAAAATGTTTACGAATTAGTTTTATAAAAATAGTAGGATCACATATACAATTTATAAACCCATTGGAAAAAATGAAAACTACATAGTCTATCATACGATACTCTTGGATGTTGCTTTAAACTATATAATGAAATTATTAAATTAAAAACATGATATTGAGTATGAGGGGTTTCAAAAATATCAGTTGTTCGACAAAAACATCCTCAAATATATATCCTACAAGGAATTCACTCTTAACATCCATCAGATATTGTTTTAAATTAAGATGTGATGCATTTTAAAGAGAGATTCTAATGGCCTCTAGTCTAAAAACATGTGAAGAAAATTTTTCAAAGTCATTCTATTATTATTGACTATCTCCTCATTCAACCAATCTATTTCTATTGCATACAATATTACTATGTTAATCTAAATTGTTTCTAAAGTTCCATTTAGTGGCTATGGTCAAGGCGTCTTTAGGTCGGACCACTAGTTTGATGACATTATTTCCTTCTAAATGATTCAGTTATTATGGAATATGCATTACACAAACTTCATCATTTATTTCATCATTAATGAATTTAGGATCTATATATGAAAAAATCTTGATGTTCAACCTGGTTTCTCAAAGAATATATATTCTATGTCCATTTATTTAGGTCACTAACTACAACATCAAATGGATGGTTCTTTAGGGATCATGTAGGGTTTTAACAATAATTTATAGTTATTTAAGGTTCATCAATAGGTTCCCATACATAATGACTAGATTTTGGGGTATCTCTAGAACTAGATGATTAAATAGGTCACATATAAACAAGGTTAGATTATTTTATATTAATGTGTATATTAGATAGGCCATAAAAAATATTTTCTATAGTGGTATTGGGTTCATGTGGGTATGTTTAATTGAATTTAATATTCATAGATTCTTCCACACATTTGGTTATTTTATAAAAAACTCTATTATTTTTTCAAGAGATTTAATAGAATTGGATGATTCTTTAATAAATTTTGGAGGAAAATGTTTCTATATTATATGAAGTGTTACGAATATAGAGGTTATAAACAAAACCAATAATTCAATTGACTTTGGTATTTATATTGTTATACAAATCATATAGATTTTTCATTTGGATTGGACTATTCAAGTCTCTATTAATAATATAGAATGTTGCATTAACTACTTCTTTCCAAAGTTTATAGGTAGGTCAAATTCAGAAAGCATAGTTTCAGATATTTCTTTTGAGGTTCTATTTATTTTATCTTCAACACCATTATTTTTTGGTTTCCTATTAGCAGAGATGTTTTGATTATATCCATTGTCTAAGAAGAAAGATTCAATCTCTTGGTTTTTAAAATCATTTTAATAGTAACTTCATAAGGTTTTAATTCTATGTCCACTTTGGTTATCTACTATTTAAACATATGTAATTAAGTAAGAAAAGGCTTCACTTTTGTGAGTGATGAAGAATATCCATGTTAATCGTGAAACATCATCTACTAGAACATAGATTTATTGCTTCCTATTAATACTTGAAAATCTAAATGGTCTAAACAAATCCATGTTAATCATATCAAGAGGTTGAGAAGTTGAGAAATATTTCTTTGGTTTGAATGATATTTTCTACTTTTTATCTTTTTGATAAGGATTACAGAAATTATAATTTATAAATTATACTATGGGTATCTCCTTGACTAGTCCTTTCCAACTATACATTCTAAGGGAAAGAATATTAAAATTTCCTACTCTCTTATTCTAGAACCTTGACTCTTTGTGAAAGGCACTTAAGAATTAAAATTTTCGAGAAAATAAGGAATCTATGTTTAAAACATTCTCATTTTTATTTCTAATGGTAGTAAATACTAAATAATTTTTAGAATCAAATACATTTACTGCATAATTTTAAAATTTATCATCAAACCTATCATCACAAAACAGAGAGATACTATGCAGATTTTACATTAATCCTTTAACAAAAATTACTTTGGAAATTAAAACTGAATCAATGTTAGTGATTTGAACATGGCCAATTATTTTTTGTTTACCATTGTCTTCAAAGGTGACATGAACCCCATAAATATTTATCATAGTCATGATGAATGTATAATCTTTTATTATGTGTCATGGACTCCTAATGTTCATGTAACATAGACTTTTACACAATCTCGTCAAACAATAGTCCAACAAAAAAAGAGTATATATGAAATTATTTTGACACATAGTTTTGATTTGTTCTAGTAACATTAGTAATAAGTGATTTTGGAACCCACATTTGTTTCATGGGTTTCCTATACACAGTTTGTAAAGTATAGGAAAAATAAAAATCATTTGGTCTTAAGAAACCATAAATAGTCAAAGATGATTCATGGATAGAGATTGAAAAGACATTTCATGAACTATGAATAAAACAGTATTTTAATGATTCAGAAATCAAATTGGTTTTGAAAAAAAAAATTACCAGGTTGATATCCAATACCACATGTGTACATGGGTTAAATGTATTTTCATATCATTTGAATCAGGATATCATTTCATTGGGTAAAATTTTCTATACCATTTTTCAATTTCTCATTGGAGAATGTATGCTCATTTTTTTATTTAATCAATTTATCAATTAACTCTTTTCCATAGTATGTTCTAATTTTATAGTATAGTTAATAGAAAGTGGTTTCATTCATGAATTATATTTATCTATTAATTAATTGAATGTATCTTTAATCCCTTATAAATATTAAAACATTTCTTTATTTTTTATATTTTTTAGAATCACTATATCTCCATTATAATAAGAATTATGTACATGAGACTCAAGGTATACCTGATATGTGTTTTTCATGAAACAAATGTTTTCCTTGTCACCATTATCATCATGTGATGATTCTAACTCAATAGATATATCCTTATATGCACTCCATATGTCCTTTATAAACTTCTTATATAATTTATATTTTCCCCCATATTTCATCTTATATTTTAACAAAGGATACTAATCATTTACTAGTCTTCTTCTCTTACATTCGTAATAAACATTTCTTGAGAGTTAAAATTATTTTTTTAATCCATTTTCTCATTTCCCTTATTATCATATTTACCTTTGTAGCTAGGCTTCCTGAGAGTCTTCTTCCTTCTATAAATCGTTGTAAAACTTTTGGATAATTGATCCATATCCACATCACTTTATGATGGTGAATCTTTATCAATTGTACTATCAAAATAAAATTGAGTCATTCATTTTTCATTATTTTATATTAGTTGTGGTTTTTAAAACCACGGACTATACCTTTGATTCATCATCATATTCTTTGTGGACGTTTAGTTCTTCCTCACACATAATCATCTTTCCTAACATCTCCTTTACTCTAATCATAGTGATTTCAAAATATTCTCATATTGATAATAAGGTTCCCTTCCATCGGTCTCGTTGTCATCCATGAATTCTCAACATTTGTTCCTAAGCACTGACATTTTTCCCAGAGAGATCATTGTGTTTCCAACTTCATTAAACATATGATTAATTTTAGATATAGGTGGATTAGACTTTATCTTATTCTTATCAAATTTAATATTATATGTATTGAGTATCATTTTATTAACATTAGCGGTTCCTTCATTTAAAATATCTAGGGCATCTAAAATTTCATAGTCTGTTGTAAATGTATAAATCCTATTAAATTATTATACTAATGAATAATATAATGTAATCATAGATTTTTAGTTATTATTATAATCAATCTCAGTTGGGTCATCCAAAGTATTTCGGGCAATAGAATGAATCTTATATTCATCAACAAGGGAATACCATAATTCAAAACCGTTACTTTCTAAGTTCATTTTCATATTAATTTTACATTGATCATAATTAGTTATTTTAATGTGTGGAGGTATTTTTGAAGAAGAACCTTCAATATATTATCTACAATAATGAATTATGAATAGGTTTTTAATGAGATAAAAAATTTTAACTTAAAGAAATTTAATTATCATTAAAATACTACTAAAATTAATGTTGAAAAGATTTAAAAATAGAAATTTAAAAATTTTATTTGAAACGATATTTTGGATGGAGTGGGACACTTATGATGGGGTTAATTGACTTCCTATAAAAAATTTTATTCAAAATAGTATTTGAAAGAATCTAGGAATTTAAAAATAATACAACCCAGTTAGTCAATGTAGTGAATTTTTAATAGTATAAGTGTTCAATTAACTTCTCATAGTATTGATTATTTCTAAGTTATAATAATATGTGATATTGAAATAACTTTAAAAACTAATTAAGTAAACCAAAATAGTTATAAATACAATAAAACACTAACTATTAAAGTGAAACTTTGTTTTCTGAAATATAAGAAAAAATAGATTTTTTTTTTGAAAAAACATCATATTAAAACAAGAGGTTTAGTCTAGAGAAGTGACATACACTTAAACATGGTAATAAAATAACACCAGGAAATATATGTATATATATGTCTAAATATTTGATCCACACCCTGGATCAAAGTTTACCCAACAATATACAAACTTCCCACATTAAAGAGACTTCTAAAAGAGTTCTACATGGGAACTAAAATAGCCAGTTCCCAGAGGAAATCTACCATAACACTATATGTGATATAATAGGTGAAAAATGATGTTTGTGATAGGATATATTGTATCATTCAGTTCAGTGGTCGAGATAGTGTGTAGTTAATAGACAGATCAGTAAACACACTTCTCTAATTGTTGTAATAATTCACAAAACAAAGGAAGAAGTAAATATATATAGTTTATAAGTCAAATTGTTTAGTTAAATAAACCTCTAGACTTGTATAATGTAGGATATGTAAATACTGAGTTGTCTTCTTGAAACAGTCACTAAAAATAGAGTTTTTTGAAGCTTTGTGTTTTGGTGTTCTTGTAAAATGAAGTTTTATTCATTCAGATTTCTTTTCATCATTGCATATGTGTTGGAACATTGGTGCACAATAATTTCTCCATTTTTCAATCAATAATAATGAGAAGGCCTTATGTGTTATTCTTTATTTGGTTCACATGTTCAATAAGAGAGCTTGTGAGATCCCTCTAATGTATGACTATTTTCATTTATTTCAGGTCGCATACTTTGCTTTTTTATATTCTATATCCCAACAATAAACATGAATGGGTAGTGTTTTTTAACATGTACATAGGAAATCACTATTAATATTCTCTGAAAAAAATCATTAACTGAATCAATATAAATAAAAGACTCAAATATAACCATTAAAGACAATTTTAAATTAATGAGAATTTAAAGAGACTTTCGGTGACTCCTATGTCTTTGAGTCATTCTATCACTAACTCCTTCTATCGGTTGGTCCTTTAATTGGTATCAGTGACTAATTATATCATCAATTCATTCTTTAGGTATCTCCATGCATCAGTGACTCAATGAATCAGTTACTAATTAATTCCAGTCAGTGAGTCCTTCCATCTATAATTGTATTATTTGTGTTATTGGTGAGTTATCTATTAGTGAATCAAATTGTACTATGAGAGGGAAATTTATTCTATCATTATCTCATTTGTTCTGTTATTGAGACATTCTTTCTTTCGGTGAGACATTCCTTCTGTTGGTGTCTCAGTGAACTGTTGGGGAGACATTTACATTGTCAGTATCAGTGAGTTATTTTGTGGAGTGGGTGTCACAATTGTTCTAATCATGTTAGTAACTCATACAAATCCAACACATTCTATTTTAACAATATTACGACATGAATATACATAGAATGTGTTAAATACATATTTTATCATAGATATTTATAATTAAATATTTTTAACATAAAATAAAAATGATTGAAATGATTCGATGTGATTTGACATGATTTTTGATTGATAAACAAGAGAGTGGCCAAAAAATCTCTAATGGTATTGCCGATAAGTTATACTATAAATATTATATAAAGATAAAAATTAATTTTTCTCATCATGGTAATTCATTATTTCTTAGTGAATAAATAATTAACATAAATTCAGACCCAATGATGATGTGGTAATTGTTAAATTAATGGATAAATCAAATAAATAATATTAAAAATATTGTATGTATCATGTTTTGGGATATCTTATATTATCCATGAATTCACTTGATGACCATGAAATTTTTTGTATATAATAAAATATTTGGCAAAACTTTTAATTTTTTTCATGAGGTTTTTAATAAAATGTAATAATTATAATCAATATTGGAAAAATGATATTTTATGGGATTTATATTTTATTAAATTATTTAAAAATAATAAGAAAACATGAATAAGAAAAAATGGTATAATATATGGTCTAAAAGTTCATCCCATGTTCATTTATAATCTATTTGTATGCATTGGGAACTAAAAAACCCTTAATATATTTATTTATTTTATAAAATTCCAAAATTTCTCCCACCTGAATTTTTAATGGAAACCTCTATCCTTACTTAATTAAACCACTTTTATGCTTATAACATGACCATATGTTTCAAAATTCTCTTATATACTTCCATTACCAAATTTTACTACTGTTTTTCCCCAAAAATACCAACTCCTAAGATATTTTGTTGAAATCTAAAGGATTAAATTAAAATAATATGAGGTTTGAACATGAACTAGATGTGATGAGACATGATGTAAGGGTTTATTTAATAATCTCATCACCATTAAAGATTTTTTATGTTTATGTATGATCAGTGTAATATTTATATTCTATTATCAAATTTTATAAAAATAATTTAAAAATGATTTCTGTTATTATCCATAAAATTTGTAATGTTATTTTTACACATGCTTGACTTTTTACTAAACAAATTGAATGGAATATTTTTTTCATTTACAAATGAGGCACTTTGTAATGTTTTTGGAAAAAAATATACAGATGGAATGTTGTTTCAAACTTATACATAATGTTATTATTTTCCATTCGTCATGATTCCTTAATGATATGAATCATCCATAACAAGTTTACAATTTACATTCAACGAAAAAAAATCATTTATAGGTGAAATGTTTTTTTTAAAAAAAATAAGTAATTTTAAAATGTAAATTTTATTTTCCAATAGAATTATTCAATGTGATATTTAAAAATCATTTTCCACATAAGATGAAATTCCATGATGTTACATAAACTTTATAGGGGACATTATTCAAGGATAGAGTCATTATTCAATCTCTGGATGATTTATTTTTATACTAACAAAATCATGGTGAAAATTATTCCATTTTTCATTGCTTATACATTGATTTAATATTTGGAAAATTTATTTCATTTCATGAGTAGTATGATAATGAATGTTTATGGTTTTTTAAATACTTCTGTGTGATTTTATTTATATGAAAGTTCAGAACTATAACTTCCTCTAATTCATTAGTTTCTTCTTAATATCTATTGAGATAAAAATGGAAAACAAGTCGATTGGCATGATCCCACTATGGGAAACATTTTCATCCTAATCCATTATAGAAAAAATGTCCATCCTGATCCACTGTGGGAAACCTATGTGTCTAGATCCACTATAGTAAATAGGTGAATCCTTGTCCACTATGAGAAACATGTGCATCCCGGTCCACTATGGGAAATGGGGGTATAATGATTTACTATAGAAAAAAGTGTTTCCCGATCCACATATAGAAATAGGTTATCTATCATTATCTACTATGTTGATAGTCGTGGTAGTTAACCATGTAGTATGAAATTATTTCCATTATTTATTATGGTGACACACTTTTATGACTTGACCATATGGTTCATTATAGATTTATAACAATTTCTCACTCTTATAATCTAATGGTTTAGGAAATTTTAATGTTTTGTTCCTAGGATTATGATTATGGTCTATGATAGGTTTAGTACAAACATTGTAAGATATGTTCATGATCAAATACCCATGTTATTGTCTATTTATTTCATATGATTATAGTTTTTCATCTCATATTCTTACCCTTAATGAGGATCTCAGCTCACTATTTTTTATTTTTTATTCCATGGGTTATGAAGAAAGTCTTGGAGTGGGTATTCTTAAGAGGGGTACTATGTGAGATGATATTTATGGGAGATGTTGAATATATTTCATTAAATAATAAAATTTTGTTTCCATTACAAAAATGCACTAAACTGTTATGGTACATAGCTTTGTTTATATTAAGTGTATACGATATTCATATATGAGATATCATATTTATGTACCAAAATATTTTGTTGTTAAATGTGTTATTTTTTAATTATATCACTTCCCCGCACATGTAAACAATATCTTAATGTCTCACATTATGTATGTGAACAACTTCCTATATTATTCTTCTATTTTATGTGAATAATGTTATTACATGCTTTAATTTTAATGTAACAGGAGAACCTAAAAGTTGGATTTCTGTTTTGGAAAAATATTGCTGAGCATTCTACATTTCATGAATGGTATTGTAATATGATCCACTCACGTATTCATCACAATGATTCTATTTTCAGGTGAACACTTCTTCAATATTTGTCCAAAATTCAAATACAGAACTGGTGTCATTGGATATCATAGCATGGTCATTAGAGTCATAGAATAGGGTCCCCATTATGAGCTACTTCGTGGTGTTGAGAAGACCTAGCTTCTAAATACAATGTTGAAGGAGACTCAGGGTAATAAGAATAACATAATTTTTAATCTAAATGTCATGGTCCACTTATATCAATATTTCATGGGTGGAATAATAGTGTACACCATTTTTCATATTAATCCATCCCATAATTAATCTAGGATGATGGATTCTTTATAAACTACCACATCCCTTAAGCTATTTAATTTAGAAAAATTCATGCTCCACAACATTATATAATTTGAACAATTTCATCTGTTTTTTAACATTAAAAACATCAATTCACACTAGAAATCACATTTTCTTCAACCTTCACTAACTATCAAGATAATTTAACCTTTATTATATCACCATAATAAATTTTTATCAATAAACAAAATATTCTTTCTATACTAATTGTAAAAATAGTACACTCACGAAACTACATTTGTTAACGTCTTACCTATGAATAACATTTCAATAATCATCCAAATTAAAGGGATTATTTCTATATTAGATTAAATATATTGAATTCATAATGTTACTACAAGAATCATCACATTATATTTTTCATCTTTAAATTCTATGTTCTTTTAAAATGTATATAACAGTCTTAAGAAGAGTCAAGTTGTAGTAAATCATATTCCTTAACCTTTCTCTTTCCATGATAAATAATTAATCATAGAATACTTAAACTATGAGATTAATCAACATTTATTCATCATGATATATTGAAAAAATGGATCAAAACTCATCAAGAATCTATATTGACTCTTAATGTCATTAAAATGGTACAACATAATGTAAAAACACCCAATCCTAATTGTATACACTTACTATTCATGAATCAATTTGAGAAACTGCATCATTACATATTAAAAACCACAGCCATATATGAACACATTCTATTTTAAAATTTTATTATGGTATTGTTCGATTTCATACATGGAAGACATACATAACATTATAATAAGAAATTAATATTTTTCATTTCCCTTACAAGAAACAATAAATTAATATCCCCCTATTGATTCCAAATACATTTATCATAAAAAAAAGTAGAGAATGATGATAGGGGTATATTAAAAGGAATGATCTTGAATCCTTTTACAAAAATGAATACCATTATTATTTAAATTTTAAATAGAATACACTCTTGAAATAAATGATATATTTAAGTTAATTTTAATTCAAAGGATTTTCTATATCATAGGGGGAACCGTATGGTGATTCCTAATGGAATGATTTTTGTACCTTTTCAAATTTATATCATTATGCTTCAATTTTTTTAGTTCATAATCATTTAATCATCATGCATCTCACAAAAGGATCATTTAAATCCACATGAAAACATAACTAATATGATTATTTTCCTTAAGGCATATTACATGGGAATATAAAACCCTTAACCAAAAGTAGTTGATGATTAATTCCCAAATAAAATGTAAGAATTAGTATGTGGATTGTAGGTTAGGGATTTTAAACTATTTCTTTTCACATTCACAGACATGTTATTTATTTCATAAAATTATTTTATCCATATTATCACTTTTTATTTAATTTATATTATATAATTTGGAATTAAAGGGGATGAAATGTATATAATAGAATGTATTGATTTTATTGTTATATTATTATGTAACTCACATGATCCCTATTATATAATATTGATTTAGTAGGGCGTGGTGTTTAAAAATGGTATCATTAGTACACTACACCTGATAACATAGACGAAAGGATGTAGATAATAAATGATGTTATTTTTTCAATAGGATAGGATTAGAAGAATATCACTGATTATGGTGAGATGATCTATGTTAACCATATGCAAAATCATTTCACCCTTTACATATGTTTTTATTTCATTATTATTGTTTTTTGGGGTTTAGGAACATTGGTGGGCCCATGGTTGGATACCCCATGTCTACCAAGAAACTGCTAGGATTTGGAGGGAAAAGACCAAAATACCATGTTAATGTGGGGTTTATGTGTGTTCAGAGAGGCCAATTATTTTACATTTGAATCAAATGTGGTAATTGGAATTAAGTGAAGTGGTACTTTCTAAATTAAAATGTAGGGTCTATAAAGGGGGAATTATTCTCCACATGGGTGGATTGTTACACAAAATAAAGATAAAGTATTGAAAGGATAAATGTCATTGACCATGTTAATAAAGAGAACCAATCTTTTCGAGATCCTACCAGATTAGAAATACATAATTATGTGGTCTTTTCCATGAGTACTAATCAGGACAGGTGTCCTCCTATTAAGCTTCCTAGGCTATGTTGGTGTGATAAAAAAACACACTGGTAGAACTTATGTTGGGATATGGGAATAATCACTAGTCTAATAAGTGACTTTGGTGGCTAATACCTTCTGGTGTTCAAAAATAAATGAACCAAAGTTTTAAAAGTGACCAATAGGGTATGTTAATCATGTTTATAGAATTCAATAGGCCTTGTCATGACTGAATCCACAATATATCCTTCTCACTCAGATATCACTTCTTTTAACCTGAGGGACCCTAATATAGGGGGTGTCAATAAATGTGTTTCTAAATTATATATTTTCCATTAAATTAATTTTATTGAAGATATCATATTCTATTTTGAATAAATTTTTATTCTCACTATGTCATTCTAACATGTTTCCATATGAATCATCTACCCATTTGTTGAATGTAATCAATACAAGAACACATTCATTTTTCTCTAATCATTAACACTAGTATATTTCCAATTTTTATTCACTTATAGATGAGTGAGTTAACCAATAATATATTATTACACACTATTTTTGGCGATTAAAAAGTTTATATGAAGTCACATTATACCATATCAATCTTCCTATTAAGGTTTAGGTAAATACACTCATCACCATGGATTACTACCTTGTAATGTATTTGGAAAAACTCACTCCCTCCCATGAATCATGTCCTTTTTTCTTTCTAAAATTTACTAGAAGATATAAATTTATAGGCATACTCTCCTCTTAAACTTATAATGGGATGAATGTAACACCTTTATCAAAAACTATAATTTGGATCATAACACTAAATTTGATACTTCAATGTACCAATGTGTTTATCAATAATCCTCAACCAGATAAACTAACTCCATCATTGAATATTTGAATAGATGTTATTCCAATATTAATCACATTAAAATAACAAATAAACTCTAGTTTTAATTATAATAGAATAATAATTTCTACAGTGTATTATTTCAATTTTTATCAATAGCACCAATATATCCCCATGCTCCCAAATACCGTACAATTTATTCTCTACTAAAATTAATTTATAATAAATTTATATTTTTATTCCGTATTTAAATATTAATTATTTATTAATAAAACACTTTATACATAGTTATGATCATGAAATCATTTTGGTGTGGTAATAACTATTTATCCTTAATTAAGATGGAAATAATACATATGTTACTAACTCTCCATTCTTCATCATTTTACATATCAAAATACACAATTCAATTTTTTAAAATAGCTATTTTATGTTTGATTAAAGTTATTTTTATATTATATTAAACTATAAAATTGAAACATATGAATTTCCAATTAATATTTCAAAACTCAAAGAAATAACGAAAACTTACACTTTACATACATGCTTGGAATTATTTCCTACATAATCATTACTATAAAAATGATAATATGTTATTGAAGGTTGTTATATTAACAACTGAGTCATCATGACAATGTATGTATAACAACAATTTTTTAATTCTAAAATATATATAATCAATTATATTATATCTAGAATCATGGTGTGACTAGTGGTTATTCGATTTACAATAAACTCCAGATGAGTTACATGATGTAATAATGAGTGAAGGTATTAATCAAAATTCTGTTACAAAGTAGATAGAAATAAAAAACTCATACCCTCAACATCATGGTGTAATTTTTTTTATAGAATGAAAAACAATTCATGGAAATATCTATTTCACTATATACAAAAATTCATTAAAAACAATTTTTTATATTGGCTAATACCTCATGGAGAAATTATGTTTTGTTTTTTTCAATCACATGATGCTAAATCTTCATATCCTAAAATATTTTCAATATCTCGACTTTATGGTGTGGGATTCCATTGATAAACACAATCATAGTGTTTCTAGTACTTCATATATTGAATTATTCTTATACATCCAGAATAAGATCCACAAATATCATCCTAGTGTTTTATTCATCATATCCCTTATATTTCATGTCATGGATATCTGTAAAATATTGATTAGACCAAATTTTATCACTAATATGAAGTGGTGAAAAAAGGAAAGGCCTCTGAAAGGGTAGGAAAAATTAGATTAAGAAATCCATGAATCCTGAATCCCCAGTAGATGTTCTTCCAAGGTATCCCCAAGTAGAATCAGTGTTCAAGAACATGCACGCCACCAAATTTAACAGTACCCACTTGCGCAAACAAACCAATTTTCCCCAGGGTATTGTCATTTACTGTTAATTGACCCTTGGGATGTTCATTTGTATGAATCCAATTTTCTTAACTCTGATTATTTCTCCAATTTCCATAGTGCTTCGCTCAATTTCTCTGAAGACATCTAAGTAGACTTGTAACACCAAAAGGGTAGAATAACAGGGGGATGGTATAATTTCTGTCCTCTAAGTGTTTACATTAATAAAAAATGGAACGAGGAATTCTCTCAACCCCTAATTAATGAATACTAGAACAAGGGCACCTTCCTTTTCAAGTGACCTACATGGAATACCTCCGGTAACACCTCTAGAAACCATTTAAGGCTTGGTAATGGTTTCTCCCATGTATATCTTTCATGATGGTCAATCGCCCAAGCTTCTCCAATTCTCCCAAGCATACATGCATGGGGAACACCTTTTTCGGAACACCCCATGCATGATTATTCTTGGTTCTCTCTACCCACAAACCTGTATGAGCCATTCATTAGAATTTCTTCAAATCTACTCATGGAATGGGATTTCCTTATGTGTCTCCCTTGTATTTAAGGAATCATTTTGTAACCTCCACAAAGACATCCAAATACAAATAATCTTGTGGAATTGGACACTAGTGGGTATCACATTTGGATTTTTATTTCTATGGTTAGAGGTCTCCCACACATTTCCTATCATATGGTGACGATCCTTAGTATGTCTATATATTTTTATATCTATGGTCATGAGGAACCTCACCCCAGGTATAGTGTCCAGGAATTCCTAGTCTCTAATTCTAGGGTAAGAAATTTATATTTCCCTTATTTTATGTGAGACCAATAGACTACGATTCCCATCTATGAGGGTATTGATCACACTTGCTTTTCCATTTAACATGGAATGAGATCACACTACCACCGTAGAACCAATTTCAGGGCATCCATCCAAGCATAAGCCCATAACTATTAATTTTGGAGTTTGTAGTCTTACTTATCTCCAACTCTATATCCTTAACCATCATAACATCCCCACATTTGACCCATGTCCAATGTAAATTGAAGAGCGGGAAGTTTTTTATCCTCTTCTTCCTCTATCATATCCTTAGATTCTTCCATCATGGCCCGTACCTCTTCTACAATAAAAATAGGACACGTTTGTGATTTTTAAAATCATTATCTTCCTCTTATTTCACAAATTAATAATGGATCACACTTGTTTGGAGGTTTGTGAATATAATGATATCCACAAAAATCACCCGATTGATTGATCTTCGAAAACATCAATTCTTGTTAACCAAGATACAGAGGAAACCAAATTAGGGTGTGAGCTCAATTGGAATCCTCCTTAGGAATAATCCCCCATTATAATTCCCCTAATTAGGTTATCCTTTCAGGAGGAAACCCTAAGCTAATCCCCCAAATTACGAAGAGGGAAAAAACTCATTCTACATTTATAGGTTTTATCCTTATCATGATAAACCCCAAACGTAGCATCTCAATGGTCAATAATCTACTTTGAGAGATACCATTGAGGGCCTCCATAGTTATGGTTCCTCACTAATGGACTGAATAGCCCTTCGTACCCATAAAAATTGGGTACATAGGAAGCCTCCCTGAGGTTCAAACCCATAATTGTAAAAAACCTTATTCTTTTGGTCCATATCCTGAGCAAGGTTAAATTAAACATGGAAACTCATATCCATGCCACATTATTTTTCCTATTTTGTCATAATTCATGAACTAAACATTTACATGGAACACAATACCTAGATGTTATTGTCCCATGATAGTAAACTATATGGATGGGTACACATCATTCGGCTTTAAAAGGAATGATGTTCACTATTAAGAAGATCCAAACTACGTGGGATCTGATTCCATTAACATGGATACATAGAAAATATATTTATAGGTTAGATCCCAAAAAAACAGCAATTCATGTCTCCCTAGATGAACATAACTTCTATAGTGACCTTCATCTACTATGACGACAATAATATGTAGTGTGCCACACTTTGTGGCTAGAAAACAAAAAATTTTGTATTGAATACCAGATAATGTATAATTATTATATTAGATTAAAATATAAATTATGTTCCTCATATACATACCGATATCTCATTTTATTGAGAACCTCGATTGCATACAGATGATTTTGAAATTGACACAAGCTAAAAATGGATTGTTAATATTGGGTTGACCCATATCATACATGGGTATTAATGATGTATTCATGAAGTAACCATACATATATAATATATTCCAATAATAGGAAATGATTTCCCCTAAAACGTTGTGATGAGACCAACCTTCCATCCAATAAAGTGATCATAGTTCTTAATAATTGTTGTCAAAACACATAGTGAATTCCTACCATCAGAAAAAAGGTCCCTTTGGACCCATAACCATTGGTTGTTTTCGGTTCCATGAAATACCCCATATGAAAATGTTCAGAATTATTAAACTATCATGGGGCATGAAATCATTGGGAAACTAAAAATGTTGAACATTGCATGAATGAATCACTTATATAAGTCCCTTAAAAATCGGGATGTATAAATTAGTCCATGTAAGACCATTCTATTTCTCAACGATGTCACATTTTATTTAGAAACAAAAAATGGTTAACCCAACATGAATCTTTAACCAATAAGATAATGCCAACTTCCTATTAGCACCTATTTATTCTCCGAGAAAATGAGGGCCATATAGTTCCATCAATCTGACAAATTTTCATTCAAAAAATAAACATCTTTAATACGGTTTTCATTATCATGTCTGTGATATATCATTAGGAACATCTTTCCATGAACACCCACCAATCCAATGGATTCCTGCATGTTTTCACCAATAAACACTCAGACTTTTTTTCAGGACGGATCTTCTTCCAAGGAAATGAAATCATCCCCAACATATAATATTCAATGTGGGGTCATTAATGCACTATTTCATGAGTACCAACATCATGTAACCATCTTGACTTTACAGCCTACATGACATGACATCCAAATCAACCTGTACTACCAACCATCCAGTCAATGACAACCAGTGGTCCTGAAGCAGATGAAACATATCATCATGATCAACCATTTCGAGATATTATCCTTGGAACGCAATAACCATTGCATCCCTTATTTTAGGAATGTGGATCAGAAGGCCACCCATGAACTCATTCCTAAGAATCAAGGGTCCATATTAAGGGCTCCTATAAAAAATTTCTATAACGAACACCACAATATTGTGATCCCAAAACATTTTTAGGGTATCTCCTTATACTGTCCACCCCAAGTCCATCAGACCCTAATACACAAGATGGCTCGTCGGGGATGAAAACCATGAATATACAGAATATTCATTCCATTTCCACCTCATGAGAATTCCACTAACCCATTCTGGTGGAAAATGGATATAAATCTTGTACACCAATAGTCCCTCACACTATAAGCCATCAGACAGGCCTAGCGACATTCAAGGAATCCTGCAAACCATGTATGGTGGAAACATTCCTGCAAGAATATATACCAACCTTCACCCACCAAGCCCAGTAGAAGACTCACCTTCAATCACTCAATGAAATCTGTCAACCATGTTTGACAAAAAATAGTGATCATACATGCACACCTACCACAATTCATTAGGACTACCAACAACCTTGTCTATAATCACAAGGAGATATTAATCAAAAAATACGGATGAAAAAAGTTAGACTATAATCTCTTCTCATGAGTAATGTCTGTATTTAATGTCTGTAAAGGGGGGAAAAGTGTCGGAACATATACATACACCAGATATATAATGGATCTATATTTTTTTTCTATTCACAAATTTCACCAAAAATATCATGGAAATGTTAAAAGGGTAAATTATTATCCATGCACACATCCTACAGACATGATAGTATATCATCACAATGAAAACAGTACTACTCGAAGACTTGAAATATAACTTTTCCCCCAAAAAATGGGCTAAATCATCAGTATTACACCCCATATCTAAAATATACCTCAAATCTCATATAGTAGCATCATGGAGAATATACTCCCATATTATAATCACATCATTGTCCTTAACATACACCTAATTTAATCAGAGGTTATCAACCTAATCAAATTTCCACTCCAAGGAAGGCATAGAAAAAGCCCAAGATAACCACATCTCATATCATGTGGCCAAAATAGTTTGTTATAAGGAATCTAAGAAGATACAAGGTCAATCATGATTGAAAAATTATTAACTAATCAATTATTAGTCTTTCCTAGTTACTGGAGTTCATGAATTCCTCCCATGTTTTTCTTTTTCACTACAAGATCCTACCATCCATTTACCAAATTATAGTAGTTGTAACAATAGTTATGAAGGCCCTCATCAGACACTTCACACTGAAGTCTATCATCGTTGAAATAATTTAGTCGATCATGATATATTGTCTCTTGAAAACATCCATGATAACCCTCCTAGTGGATATAATACTAAGGAAAAATATGGTCTTCCCCTTTCTATAATCTTCCATGATGGTCCTCCCTATGATGGTGATCCCTTTGAATGTTCTCTCCATAATAGAGATTCACATTGTCAAACTATTTCTTCAATTATCAATAAAATGATGAGAATACCCTATTATTGATGGGAGATTTCAAATACAAGGTTAGTTTTTTCTAGTTCATTATTATTGGCTGGTGAAATCCTTTTTCTATTTGGAAGACAACCCAAGGTGTACTTTATTATCTAAACCACCCATGGGTCATTTTCCTTCCAACACTGAAGAGGAGATCTCATCGAATCCCATTTCTTGAGAAAATAAAATCAGAAAGTGTCTACTCTAGTCCGACCAGGTTGAGGAACATGTTTTCATATATGAAGAAGATCATATATTCATGAGGAAACAACTCACTATAGATGACATACCAGTCCTATTTTGGCCTTTATCATCCCTTCAATATAGCATTCCAGAGGAGTTTGTAGAATATCATATGAATAACATCATCCTCAACATATGTAGAAATCTTATTTACATAAAATAAAAGGTAGTGCCTTATGATGAGTATCAAACTCATGTCAAGGTAATATAATTATTACTATACCAAATTAACATGAATCACTCCTAGCTTCCCAACATCTCAAGATCGAGTAGCAACAAGGATACATTAATTGTGGATGCCTCGATGCATTAATGAGGTAGTGAAGGATGATCATATATTCCCCATTTGGTGTTTGTGTCAAATGATGGGATGTACAAGGAGTATGGATTTTCACTGTGCTCCCATGGAAGAAAATTCCTCCAAATGTGACAATATAAAATTTCATTTACCTAGGACGACAACAAGAAATAGAATATATTCATGATAGATGAAATTATCAAAAAGAACAATCCCAACTGAATTTCACAAACGTCATGAAATTAGAGAGAATGTTATTAAGATGATTTTTCTTCAACCATTAATGAATATTTATCAAGAATCCTTCTTAGAGGAATTTAACATCCATGTTGATAAAATTTATGAAATCACACAATGGACTGTTGGAATAAAACATTTCAATGAGCACAGAATAACAAACTGAACTGATTTTTGGACCAGAATTCATAAAATCAAAAGAGAGGCTATTGTAATACTAGTCACAACAGTTTAGGAACAACCCCATCCCATAAGAATGGGGGATTTTTAACCCAACCCTTTGGATCAACTAACCAGTCCCAAAGGGTTGAAAAGGAGGAATAGGAATAACATAAACCCTATGATTTGGGGTCTTTTTCACCTCAACAATCAACTCCTTTGTGGGAATCAGTCTTCTACCAAATTTGAATGTTTCCCCAAACTGAATCCTATCAATTTTTCCCATCCAATGATCTAGGGAAATCACTTTTAACACATTAGGATGAAATTATGGGGTATCAAATTTGGGTCACTATTCATTAAAAAAATTCTTGGTGAACCAATAATATAGTCGAAAAGGTCTAGTGGACGGTTTAGAAAAAGGTGATCATGTAGAAATTCCAATGTAATTCTTGTGATTCCCTTTGTATTTTTTAATTTCATCAATGCCATCATTGAATTCCGTCTAGAACATAAGACGAATTCAGAATATTTTTTAAAATATGTTCTTGTTCAGGAGATGATCCACACTGAAACAAATAATGAATGTGTGTGTACTTGACACTAAATGCTCACCCAAATTATGGTATCCCCACAAATAATACACCTCTAACTCCCCGAAAGGATCCTAATAAGGGAAAACATAATAGTTATACACTTTATTTCCTCTACCTAGAGAAGAAAAATCCATTTCTCTGGAGTAAAGATTATCTCAAAACGGTAATGAAATGAGAAGGTTTATAAGACACAATATACAGTTACTATTAGAAAATATTCATTCAGGTTATGCTCTATAAGAATTCCCTAAACACATACTTCCATTTGGTGCACCTAATCAGTGAGGGTTTGATGCAACCACTGATGTAGATAGGGAACATCTTTTTACGGTGGGACATCAACAACCAATTTATTTGGATCCAACAATAGCATATCAATAATTATACTATTGGGTACATGACCATAACATGATTAGTTACATCCATACAGGACTGCCCCTATTTGTTACCCATGGAATATTCAATCAGTGAATCCACCAGGGTTCCTTTCAGTTGTTGTGCTCATTTAGGCTCCTATTGCCACCACTATTTGGGTCCCCATTTAGACATACATTCCTCAAATTCTTAGGAACACCACTGAGTCATTAATGACTCAATTGGAAGAACTTATTAGATATTGTGGGACATTACATCTAGAAAACATATTTAAGTTACTTGGGTGGATCCAACTCCTCCCCCCACTGAATTTGAGATTCTTAAATATTCATTTTTTAATGGATTGGGAGATCTAGAGAATAAAGGGACAAATTTATTCTATCAAAGTGATCCCATTATGGGGACCCCTGAGTAGTAAGAAGAAGTAAATCTCAAAGGCATCGTTTAATCATTTCAGGGGTTGACCTTTGTGTGGTATAAGAGTCTCCACGCACGATAAATTACTGGATGTGAATATCACATTCCGAAGTTAATCTTTAAATTAATGTCATCATTGTAAAAGACAACAAACTTTGATTTTAAAAACACTAATCAATGGGAGAATGAATGACTATCAGATTTTGTTTCTCTGTGGAAAGGATTGACTTAGTACTTAAAGCAAACACTTCCTCAAGAAGAAATGATTTCCATCTGCATTTTGATTATTAGTTAATATTTTTACACACTATTTATCCATTTGAATTACACAAGAGGGTTTCAATAACTTACCACAATTTCTATAAAATTGGAAAACACCAGCATAGTGACAATACCCATGACCCGAGTAATCCCATCCTCATATGAATTAATGGGGAAAATGCAGAGGTCGCTAATGTTACACCTAAGAAGGAACATGTAACCTCTCATAACTCAATGAATGAACGATACTGGAAGGATCCACATGATTATCATTAGTATATAATAATGACTTATCCAGATGATCATAGATATTAGAAGAAAAAATATTTTTAGGATTTGAAAATGTGGTCAATTTGTTTTGAAATGACCAAGTCCATAGTTAAAAGAATTCATCACTTGAAAAAAGCTTATTCATGTAGATAAATCCTAGGATGTATAACTTATAAGGTTACAAGGATATCCCAAATTGTTTCCCCTTACATCAAATGATATGGAATCCCTCCAAAGAGTATTTTGTTTTAAATTAACACCTAAAAGAAACTGTGTATTTTGGGATAGTGAAACTAATGAATTCACCTTCTGCAAAAGAATTTGTTTCTATAAGAAATATGATGGAGGAAGGCGAATATGAAGATGTTAAAAGAAATGATGTGGAGAAGTTAAATGATTGGATGGTAAGAAAAAATAGCCAACCATGCTCATTCATTTCTATGAAAAAGATGAAATAACCAAATGTTCCTCCTACCGCTTCTGCAATAGAAATTCCAACTTCATCAAAAAACCTATCCTATGAAGTCTAATAATCAAAGAAGTGACATTGATATAATGATAAGGAACAAATTTAAGACTATGTGATCATTTCATGGAAAAACATTTCCTTAACCAACGAATATTTCATGTAGACCATATCAAAATAACAAGCAACATCCTTCTAAACAATACATTAAGAGTCATCCCCCTAGGAAGAATCTACATCTGATGAGGAGTTGATCATTTATTTTGTTAATGATGTTAACATAATGAATCCATACATAGATGACTATTCTTATCATAATCTTGATTCACATTCACAAGATTGGGTAACCAGTGGAATAGGTTTTTAGGTTTAAGGATATAGTGAAATACATGGTCATTCTAGGAGCCTCCACATTAACCAAACCCCCGCTCAACCCATCTTCAAAATCGAAACATGTGGAAATCGCTTAAGAAATCCCAAAATGAATAGGGAATCTATACCATAAAACATGATAGGGTATTACCTAACATAATTATCAAGGTTGTTGAGTTAGAGTTTATACCTCCACGTCTATATTAGTTACGCAATCCAATCTGGCATAATCCAAAAAGATAAAAAGAACATATGGATCCTTCCCTAAGAGTTTGTCCATCCAAATAAAAAACATATGTTCTTAATCTTATAAAAAAAGAATATTCTTTCTAGAAATAAATGACCAATGGATCAAAAATATGATATCCGGAAAAAATTATCCCATGTTCCGCTTAGGTATTCAATCATGTATGGTCTATGTTTGAAAAAATGCGACTGAGAATCACTCATTGAGGAATTTTCAAGACCTCATGAATTTTAATTTTAGGTCAATGATTATGAAGTATGTCATGCATAGAATGCTCTTGTTGAATAGTTGGTCATCATCTACTTCACCGACCAAGATGAGGAAGCTATAATATAAGGAAATGTGAGACCATTTTATATATTTTTTAGGAAAAATGAAATTCATATTTTAGGATACTTTATTGAAAATTTCATAGGATTAAGCCTAATTCATGTCCAGAAATTTCTTCAATGGTGTCTCAATGAATCTCACTTATCTTCCTCTAATCAAATATTACAGGGTTATGATAAGAATGAGCAAGAACCTCTTAGTGACATCACACTCAGAACATATTTTGTAAATCTTGTATATAACTCTCGATTCATAGTGTTCCAATAGGACACAACATTCAATATTCTATTGGGAAGTTCTTGACCACATCAATATTTGTCTATTCCTTCGTTATACCACCAACGTCAAAAAAATTATATATGTCGTGAAATTGGGACATTGTTTAGTGAACAATCCTTATTCACATCTTATGAGGGACAACACATCGATGCATGGATCTATCATAATTAGGGGAATAAATTGATGGATAATGATTTCACCCATATCAATTCCCCAAATTGCTTGGAGATGAACACATCTAACACTTTCAAGAATCTCAGTGCAGATCATGTGCAACCAATTAATCAAATTGAATGGGAAGGATGTAATTTAAGAAATTATTTTTTAGGTTTCCTAATTTCAATAATGAATGTTGGGCCCAATGGGACTTAATATGTTATCATCCCTTCAAATTATAAAAACAATTATGAATTAAAATGTCTTCATTCAGTCACATGAGTGTAAACAAATCCATTTTTTCCTGCCAAACTAGATGAATCTGTCATGATGCTATGAGAAAGTATAGAGACTCATTCTTAGTCCCTCATTTCCCCTTTAAGACTACAACAAGGCTTAATGCAAGAAGGTCAGACTGAAATGATATACTCATCCTATAGATGTACTAATGGAGACTCCACTCCTACCTTTCTAGAAATTTTTTTATCATATCCTCCACATGAAGAAGCACAAGTAGTGAAGTATACGGATGGGGAAGAATAATAAGACCTCAAGGATTCCCCTCCTGCATTGGATGAGGGCGTCTCCACCACTATGGATAAACATATATAAATAAATTTTAGTATAGTGTAAGATTCACACACAACCATTATTAGTGCAGCCGTGAATCTAGAAGAACATAATTTATACTCCTACATCATAATGTAGCATTAGGATGTTTTTTCATGGAATTACAGAAAGATTCTAACAGATCAATACGAACTAGATACCCATCACTTAGGTTTACCATTAAATCATAGGGGATACAAGCAAGATTATTTGAAAATACACCTAGACCACACCTTTAATATTAATAAATAAGTGTAAAAAATCATTAAGGATAATGTTATTCAAGAGGTGCAATAACCAAAATAGATATCCATTATTATGGAAAAAAAGTATGTTAGAATTAGAGTTCTCATTGATTTTAGATATCTCAAATGGAATTATCTCAATAATAACCTCCTGGTTCCAATAAATTAACTCCTTATTGATGAAATTATAGGTTATTATGCTCTCTCCTTCATGGATCTCTACTCATGGAACAATCTAATCCAGAATTACCTAAATGATGAAGTATCCAAAGCCTTTAGAGACCTTCTCAGAGCATTATTATATTAGTAATTCCCTTTGTTTTAAGGAAAATTTGTTCCATATACCAATTTTTAATTCATGACAACTTCAAACCATTCTTCTGAATGTTTTTAGATTTATATGAAGAAGATCTAGTTTTCATGTATAAGAAATGTTCTGACCAACAATCTGATCTAGAAATTATCTTCAGCATGCTCTCCAAAACATAATCTATTGTTGAACCCCTTGAAATGTTCTCTCAGGGTATCCTTATGAATTATTCATGGATTTTTTTATTCGATCATGTAATATAATTTGATCTTGAAAAGACTAAATCTATTCTCGGATTGTCACCTCTTACAAATATACATCATTTGATAAGACTTCAAAAAAACATGTCCTACATTCGGCACATCGTATCCATCCTTACTAGAATGTTTTTACCCTTTAAACAACTAATAGATAATATTTTAACTTTTCATTGAACAAATGTTTTTTAAGAACCATTTTATGTCCTTAATAAATATCTCTTGATGCCGGTAATGAAAAAACCGTTAATATCTTAGTAAAACCATGCTCAACATAGAGACACTATATTAATATGTTGAGAAGAGATGTATTGCATTAATCATTGCAGTTCAGATGTTGAGGAACGAACAACAACATCACAAGACTTACTAGGATTATGATAATAACCCACTGAGATTTTTCCTCAGTCATACTATACTTACAAGAAATTTCGAATTGTGGATATTTATCCTACAATAGTTTGATATAATGTTTAAGCCTCAAAAAAACTATAAGGATAGTCATTGCTATGTATATTTTTTGAGAACCCATCTACAGAAGAGACTTCATTGAATAATAAACTACGCGATGAAGCAATATTATCTATTAAGGAAATCCCCAAGACAATGGAAAATTATTTTGACTGTTCTTCTAAGATTCCAAAAGGGAATACTATAGAATATCATAAGCTCAATAATGTTTGGTTATGAATTGTGCTTATCTCCCTAGAGAAGGTAGTTTTGCAATAATCTTTCTTGTCTTCATAACGTGGTACCAATAATGAGTATGTATTTTATGTTCTTATTACTGACATGAAATTGGTAGTCCCAATAATGGTAATCCACCTATAGATGAACGATGATTCTTAATTGATAATGACGTTGATCAATGGGGATTATTACATTATTAGAGAAGAGTTAATTCCCCTATGTGATTATGTCTAAGGGTTAATGGTAGAATTCCCCTTAGATCCAACATTGAATCACATCACATGATCAAAAAATGATTAGAAGGATGTGTTGGAAAATGAATCTATACATTGGGAAGATCTATGTGTGGAAGAAACGGTCATCAATATTTCCCATCATCAGATGGTTTAAATATTTATTATGATCAATGGGAAATAGATCAATTAATTGAGTCCTATCCCTATTCCATATTGTCCTACTATATGATAGATACAACCAGTATTGGGAACTTTACAAGAATAAATTCTTCCAATTAAAATGGTTAGAAGAGATCACATTTTGTGGTGAGTGGATATTTTAACTCATTATGTTGGCACAAATAATAATAAATTCCTCTAAAATCATGGATATGATTGAGTCATTATCAAATGTGTTGTTGGAGAATATAATGATGCTATTATAGAAGAAGTACATGTCAGAGAATATGGTTCTCAACAATCGTGGTATAGGCTTTCTGATCATTTTTGATGTATGGGATACTTCTTGGCTTTGATGATGTATGATTTCAAAAAAATCATTAAGAAACCTCATCCTTACCCAGTACATGACAATTTAGTTCATCTACCCATATATCTACTAAATATATCTAAATACTCTTGTCCTTTTACACAAGGGGATTGGATGTTGTTGGACCATATCCTCCAACTCTTTCTACGATGTTCAAGAACATCCTTACTTCTACCAATTTCGTCTCCAAATGGGATGAGTCAAACCCCCCAAAGAAGCTGGAACCAAAACCATTGTCTGTTTTGTCAAAGGTAACATCTTTAATAGATTTGGTGCCCGACATACCAGTTTTATAGAAACAACACAAATTTTTCTTCTGCTGAGGTGGATATGATATATCAGGAATACAAAATCAAAACAATACAATCATTCCACTACCACACCATAACCATTGGAACGATAATGGATCTTAACAATACCTTATCAAACATACGTTAGAGGATGGTGGATAATCACAGTAAATATTATCCTAGCAAGATCTTGAATTCCATATGGGTTTATCAAACTATAACTCGTACTATAATGTGGGAAACCCCATACTCATTGGTTTAAATAAAAAGAGTTGTATTTCCCATTTTGGTTCAGTTTCCAACACATTTTATTTCCATTTGTGACCAGATATTCACAAATGCATAGTCCCATAACTGATTGGATGTGATGGAGTGACTGTATTAAATGATATTTCATACCATACAACATATAGAGTTATATTAGAATTAAATATCCTGAGATTTCAAGAAGAATGTATATATTCATTCATTCACCCATGGAAAATTGGTATTGGTCCTTAGAACTCTGATTTTACGAGGAAAGAAGCCTCTAAAGTTTGATCTTTTGTGGGAGGTATCTTACTCCAAAAATAAGATCCAATCTAATGGAACATATTCATTAATTAAAATAGATGGGGAATTCACTACAACCCCCACCAATGCAAGGTTCCTGAATAAATATGTAGTCTAGGGGCGTAGAGTTCATATCAGCTATAGGATGTTAAATATCATAGCACCATTTGAATCCACGTTTCACATTGTTAAACTGAAAAAAATCATCATTCTTATTTCATGATGATTAATTGCATGAAAAGTCGTCTTAGCTGTAGGATGTTAAAATACATAGTAGCAATTGTCATCACCAAATGATATTAAACTATATGGTTGAAATATCCCTCATTTGACAGTAACGAATACCTCAATATACTCTGAGTAGACAATCCCTATGGTCTCTCAAAATATGAGTAGATTCCATGTGTAAACCAAACTCACATAATTTACACTCCCTAATAGAACTTGAGTTCAATTTCCCCCTATGTTTGGATCATACTTGCATATGGAATATATATCAAGAACAATGTTTTGCTTCATATTTACCCAAGAAAGATACATAGGTAAACCTGGGTCTTATACCCTAGTCTAGATGCAAATTTTCATTCATGTTAGATGACCAATGTACTTTCTGCAAGATGATAAACTCTATGGTTTATCAATAATTAAGTGTGTCTTGATTCTCATTCCAATGAGATATATTTTTGATGCCCAAATCCCCAATATTGGGCCATATGTTAACCATAACAGAATCAATTCCCCTTTTACTGGTGTATGAACAAAATTTATTCTGGTAAATCCTACAAATCCAATGGATTGATTCTAATAACATTTTTGGTCTTGTTACAAACAATTATTTGTAAAATATATAAAAAAATATTAAATCCACCTTCCTCACATCAAATCTCAACTGGTCTTGAGAACCATCTTCTGGAAAAATGTGGGGTGTTACTCACATCCCATTGAGATCTATAGTGACACATGGATCTCTGATCTAGGATCAAATTAGGATAAAATTAATAAATCCTTCACTTCTTATGTATGGATCAGAACTGCATGGATAACTTTATCAAGAACTACTTGTTACATGACTCTTTCCCCCTCATGAAACATAATGATTCATAGCTCTACTATCTCAGGTCTAGCCGTAATGTTTAAAATGTGACTTCACCCTTATGTGCATGAATCAAACTTGAATAGAGAGAATTTCCAAGAACTTCATGGGGATTGATTATCATCCCATTGAGATTAGTAGTGATGCTCATATATCCAATTCTTTGTCCAAAAGTGATTAAATAATAAATCCCCTTAACATCTGGTTCATGAATCAGATCTACATATGGAGTATATCAAGGACCACTTTAGGGTTGATTATCATCCCAATGATATACTTAGGGATTCATGGTTCCTACACCTTGATTTACATGTAATTTTCTCATCCATTGACTGTAACACCCTGAGATTTTATGAAAAATATTATTTTTTATTTAATTAATGCATTGTGTTGTACGCTACACCAAAAGGAGCTTTCACAACACGTATCCTTGACTTCCCTTGTATTACACGCAATCGCGACCTTCCTCGATAGCATGTGTAGTACGCAATACCAAGTTTCACTAAACAACGATATGCTATTAGTAAAACTCGCCGATATGAATAGTAATAACCACTTTTTTGAAATTTTGTAAATTTTATTTTTCAAAATGGACTTCATTTTTGGATTCTGAATATCGAAATTAGCCTAGGGTGAAATTTTATTATTTTTCTAAAAACATTCAATTTTTGATGAATAGTGAAACCACTAAGTGGTAGTTAAAAAAACTGAATTTTTCATAAAACATAATTTTACCACTTCTGTGAGTGTAATTTAGAAAATCTGAGAGACACAGTTAATATCAAGGACTAAAATTTGGTTCAATGAGATGAAAATAATTTTTGATGAATAGTAACATTTTACTTTTATTTACCACGGTAAAAAGTAAATAGGGTAATTAAGGGTAAAAATGATATTATTATTACCCTAACACATGTACTAATTCTATTGGATAAGTGTAATTCGACCAAAAACATCCTTAGGAATAACATATGACCATTTAGGGCCACATCGATTCGATTAGGACATTTATTATTAATTTATTTAAAGAAGGGTTAAAATAGTTAAAATCAAAGTTTAATAAGTAAATCGTTTTTAATATAGGGTTATAAATAAGCTAAATTCGACTATAAATATTCATTAGAAAGTTAAAAAGATTTCCTACATAATGGGAATGTATTTGTAATTTTTAGACTTAAAATAATTTAATTTATTTATGACACAATGATGATGTAGTAATTATCTTATTAATGAAATATTGACATAATTGATGTAATAAATACCCAAATAAATGTAATTTGATACTTTTTATGAATTCCAATAATTTTATCTGTTAATAGGACATGTTAGTATTTATTTAATTAGTGTTTTTCGAACTAATCATTTTGTTATGATTTTCACAAAAAATCTATTACCAAATAGTATCAAAATTGACATAAAATAGTTTTTAAAACAAATATTATATTATTAATTGTTATTATATTTCTAAAAACCTGAGGATCGGCCAAGATACTTATATCATGATAGGTGTATCATTAATGGACAACTTTGGGGCCCCTTGGATGTATATGGTAAGTTTATTAACTATATAATATAAAAATACAATGTGACATGGTAATTGTCAATCTAATTAACTAAGAGTTAAAACTAAAAGATATGGTTAATATAATGACCTAAACTTGTCTAAATTCTATTGTATTAGAGGAGTTAGACCCAGCCCACCTTAGCTTCAAAATATATCAATTTGGAGCTATTAAAAACCGAATATGACATTATAATAAAATAATATTTTTAGTTATTCTAAAGGTGCCCCTCTCCTCCCTTATAAAAGGGAACCTCCTCCCTCTCTTCCTCACATCACTTTGAGCCTTCAAGATCGGCCAAACCCTACCAAATTCTCTTCTCCACTTCCCTAGAGACATCCTAGTGGTCCTGGTCTTCTTCAAAGACCAATTTTAGTGCCCTAAAAGGAGGTCTCAAAGAGGTGCTTCAAAGAAGATGTAATGTCCGTTACCGATTCTTTCAACTTTATTTCTTCTTCCACTTCTTCTTCTTAGGTTGTATAATTATGAAGTAATAACATCAGTATCACTAATATACTGATATGTTATTATAAGTATGAAACAACCCTATTTCACCATCTATCCATCCTACAGAAAACGAAATCACCACACATGCATAGGTACGGAATACCGTCTCCACGCCGTGGTGTAATCTATTTTCCACTACCACCTTACTTGGATGGGTATAATGGTGTAACTACTAACTATATATGATTATTATAAAGTGATATTTATTCTTAAATATTATACATACACTCCAATACAATTCAATGATCATGAGAATAATATCATCGCTCGTGCGTACGTACGGACTACCGTCTCCATGACGCGATGAGATTCATTCTCCACGCTAACCATTCATGAATTATTATAAAGTATATATAATAAGTAATAATGAGATATATGACATAATAATGATACTGTATTTGTGTGTATACATATGTATGTCATCTACTTAATTCCATTCAACTCAATAAGGAAACGAAAACAGCGTTCATGCGTACGTACGGCCTACCGTCTCCATGAACGGTGTATTTCATTCCATTTACTGATCAATTATATATATGTATATTCTGAATATATATTATATATAAATCATGTTTTATATTATGGAATTAATTAATCATGATCTAAGTAATCATATCAATAATTACATGTCAAAACACAGACGACAAATGAAACGATTTTACCCAAAATGCTCTTTAACATGGAATTTACAAAAGAACGGGTAATATAAAGTCATAAGTGAACCATATATAATATCATAACAATGATTATGATTCTGGAATAAGTCAATGACATTATTTAAATCATTACACAGGAGGTTCGGACACTTACAAATTAAATCGGACATATGGTAAGGGAAATATCACAATCTCATTTTTATCCGAGACTGTTTATACTTTGAAATTTACTGGGGTGTATTTTATCATCCATATCCATGTTTCCTGAATATGTAATATTATTTCCATCCACCTAAAATTCATTAAATCCAATTTTTCCCTTCAGTGAGTTTTTAGTAAAAGATATTAAAGGAATCTTTTGTTGTTTTTCGTATGAGGTACTTTTTGACTTTTCCGACAAAAGTACGAGAAGAATGTTTTTTTAACTTATACGGAATGAATGGATTTTTAAAACAATATTTCTAAGAAAATTCCTTTACCTGTATTCAAGTTTATTTTTAATCAACTTATTTTAGTTTAAAAATGTATGACATGTTAAGAAAGGAAAAATGTTTTTGAAGTAGAAAGGATATTTTACTCAAGAATGGAGTTCAAGAGTTTTAGAAAAATTATTTTCCATCTAAGAAAATAAAGGAATATGTCTCTATCTCTATCATTAAATTGATTTGATTATGTTCTGATGGAAATATTTTTATTCCTTTATCTTATATGAATTGTTTTATGATGTCATGTTGTTTAAGATTCCCATGTTTATTACATGGGTTATGCAATGATGTATGATTTATGATTTTGTGGCACACATAAGAATGGTATCATTATGAGATGGGTGAGACCTATATATCCCTCCAATTCATTGGGTAAAGCTTCATATCTCATGAGATAGAAATGGATGGAATGGTAAGTTAATCTGGTTCAGTATTACAGGACTGGAACGAGGAGTGAACTCGATTCAGAAAGGGACTTTGTCCATTAAGATGGTCTTGGAAGCAATGCCTTGGCTACTATGGAATTAATTACATGTGCTTAATGGGTTCCATAATTAAATGTTTTATTCCCATGCTATTTTATCATTCTTAATGTTTCTTTATGATCTATTCCTTACGTACTTCCATGTTTTATGTCATTTCTCAATCTTTTGATGCTTAAACATTATGTTCATTTTTTTAAGATCAAATGTATATGATATGTTTTATTTTATCCATGCTTACCCTTACTGAGCATTTGAGCTCACCCTTTTTATGATTTATTTTCCCCCAGGATTAAAAGAAAGGTAAGGAAACAAAAAAGTGGATGATCTTTATGGGAGATGTTGAAGATCATTCACCGCGATTAGAAGATTACGTTCCATGTTTCCAAAGACACTAAACTATTACGGTCCTTGTGTGTCTGTTTTTGTTATGTATTAAGTATTCCACAAAAGTAATGTAATATTTATGTACGTAAAGCTTCTGGTCTCTACAGTTGGTATCAGAGGAAAGGTTTAATCAACCTTTGGAAACAAGGATGTGAAAACGTTAGTGATATCCCAAGAGATATTTCTATGGTATGCCTAGGGATGTCCCTAAGGATAAGTATACATATAGGATATAGTCCTAGAACTACAGTAAAGATCTTAGAATTTAACCTACGATGTTAGATACTAAAGGTACTCCCCGTTTATTATGTTGTTTTCCCAAGCATGATTTTTACATGTCATTCTATTCTTTATGGGTTTTAGAAAATGGCTGGAAACAGGAAGATTCATGATAATGGAGGATATGACGGACAATGGGATGATATTCTTCATGAGAAACCAAATGAAACGGGATTTGGAAGTCCAAACATCATTATTATGCCTAATCAGCAATCTCATAATACAATCAATAATCTCAACTTTGGTAAGTTTCCCGACTCAGATAATAATAGAAAGATGGAGTTTCATGATGATCATAGAGGAAAGAAAGTTCATTTTCCGTCATGTAAATCATGTGGGAAGATGCATCGGGGAGATTGTTTCTAGGGAACTAGAAGATGATTTGGGTGTGGAAAAGGAGGACACAAAGCCAGTAAGTGCAAAGGAACAAGTTCATTTAACACCATGGATGAGGATAATGGTATTGCTACGACATAAACAATGGTTAAATGTTTTAAATGTAGAATGTACGGGCATTATGCAAACCAATGCCCTAAGGGAAAGTCTCATGAAGAGAATCAGTACGGTCGTGTGGGTAGTATTTATGTTGATGACAATGAAGAGACTACAAATGATATGTGAGATGAAAGAAATGTTGAGGCTTGGTCAATGGGTTAAGAAGGTAGTGGAATGATTACATGTTTATCAAGTGTAATGTTGTATAAGTAACTTAATGGTACTATGGAATAAAGAGAAATCTATGGATTGTTACACTGTTGTCTTTCCTTGAGTTTTTAAAGTGAATGATTAATGGTCCCAGTATCCATGAATGGTTATTCTGATATTTTTGGAATGTCGATGATATGCGCATAATGAAGGGATAAAGATAAAATTAAATGTTTGACAGTATTCATGAGCTCATGACTGATATAAGGAGAAGGTTATATCATGGTTTGAGTATATAAAATTTTTGTATTTTGGTATGAGGAAAGAGTTAACTTTTGACAACATTCATGTTTTCACTAAGGTTTAATGGGTATTCATTTTTCAAGAGAATACATGATTAAGGTATTCACAAGATTGCAATGATACCAACAATATATATGGGGGATAAATGATGGTATTCACATGCTTGGTTGATGACATTTCAAGTAATCGTTTTCTTTATACTATGATCTTGGACTGAAGTATTTTAGATAAGCCTAAATATTTGAATGGATTATTTTGGACATAAGTTAGTATTGTTTATGGATAGATCTATTTTTCTATATTATTGATGGGATGTTATAGTAATATAGCTTTAGAAAAAGGACAAGCTACAGGATTGGCGATAGCCTATCGCGTCGGACAAGGCTGTGGGAATCGAACCCACAACCGAAGTGTGACAGGCCTTTATCGCCTACCACTTGCCTACAGGAAGTCCTTGGTTAGTAGAAACTTGTTTTATTATATTAATCAGTATGATATATTAAGTATAAGTCCATTTTAGGAACCATATAAGATTAATCTCATTATAGATGGACTTATGTATTTTTTGATAACTTTTCTAACCTTTTGTTTGAGACAGATGGAATGACCCATCATTCTATCACATGATCTTCTAACACACCACGAATGACAAATTCAACTTGATTTCTTTAAGAGATGAATTGTAAATTGTCCAAAGAACAACCAACGGTGAGACTGTACCAAAATCACGAAAGTATTTCTTCTCGTTCCAATTTCATCAACTTTAGGGAAATGATCTTGAAAACCAAAAAAGTTTCCCTAGTGCTCTTATATCTGATGAATCATATGGTACCTTAGATCATCACAAATTTATTGCTTTGTGATTGATGGATTTTTCATAGCCATGTTCTCTACCACTCTCTATCAGAACTTGATGGATATATTTTTCTTCCATATCCATATTTTCCCCTATGTTCTCCTACGTGGAAACCCAGTGATGGGTTAATTTGGGTAACCGTTACATTACAGACTTTAGTTTTTAAAGCCAAGTTTTGGTATTCCTTTTTAAGATGTGGGTTTCTACTAATGAAACTTTCGAGTAGTAAACCATTTATAACCCTGACGAATTTTGAGGGCGAAATTCATTTTAAGGGGGGTAGAATGTAACACCCCGAGATTTTATGAAAAATATTCTTTTTAATTTCATTAATTTCATGTGTTGTAAGCTACACCAAAAGGTGCTTGCACAACATGAATCCTTGACTTTAATTTCATTACACGCAATCACGACCTTCCTCGATAGCGTGTGTAGTACGCAATACCGAGTTTCACTAAACAATGATATGCTATTATTAAAACTAGCCGTTATGAATAGTAATAACCACTTTTTGAAATTTTGTAAATTTTATTTTATAAAATGTACATCATTTTTGGATTCAGAATATAGAAATTATCATAGGGTGAAATGTTGGTATTTTTCTGAAAACTTTCAATTTATGATGAATAGTGAAACAACAAAGTGGTGGTTAAAAAAACTGAATTTTTCATAAAATATAATTTTACCAATTCTGTGAGTGGAATTTCAAAAATACGAGAGACACGGTTAATATCAAGGACTAAAATGTTGTTCAATGAGATGAAAATAATTTTTGGTGAATAGTAACTTTATACTTTTATTTACCACGGTAAAAAGTAAATAGGGTAATTAAGGGTACAAATGATATTATTATTACCCTAACACATGTCATAATTCAATTGGATAAGTGTAATTATACCAAAAACAACCTTAGGAATAAAATATGACCATTTAGGCCCACTTGGATTAGATTAGGACATTTATTATTAATTTATTTAAAGAATGGTTAAAATAGTTAAAATCAATGTTTAATAAGTAAATCATTTTTAATATTGGTTTATACATAAGCTAAATTCGACTATAATTATTCATTAGAAAGATAAAAGGATTTCCTACATAATGGAAATTTATTTTTAATTTTTATACTTCAAATAATTTAATTTATTTATGACACAATGATGATGCAATAATTATCTTATTAATGAAATATTGAAATAATTGAAGTTATAAATACCCAAATAAATGTAATTTGATACTTTTTATGAATTACAATTATTTTATATGTTAATATGACATGTTAGTATTGATTTAATTAACGTTTTTTGAACTAATCATTCTGTTTTGAGTTTCAAAAAATCAATTACCAAATACTATCAAAATTGACATAAAATAGTTTTTAAATCAAATATTATATTATTAATTATTATTATATTCCTAAAAATCTACGGTTTGGCCAAGATACATATATCATGATAGGTGTATCATTAATGGACAACTTGGGGGACTCTTGGATGTATATGGTATGTTTATTAAATATATAATATAAAAATACAATGTGACATGGTAAATTTCAATCTAATTAACTAAGAGTTAAAACTAAAATATAAGGTTAATATAATGACCTAAACTTGTCTAAATACTATTGTATGAGTGTAGCTCTACCCATCCACTCCTTAGCTTAGAAATATATCAATTTGGAGCTATAAAAAACCGAATATGACTTTGTAATAAAATAATATTTTTAATTAATCCAAAGGTGCCCCTCTCCTCCCTTATAAAAGGGCACCTCCTCCCTCTCTTACTCACACCACTTTGAGCCGTAAAGATCGGAAAACCCCTGAAAAATTATTTTCTCCACTTCCCTAGAAACATCCTAGAGGTCCTGGTCTTCTTCAAAGCCCAATTGTAGTGCCCTAAAAGGAGGTCTCAAAGAGGTGCTTCAAAGAAGAGGTAATGTTCATTACCGATTCTTTCAACTTTATTTCTTCTTCCACTTCTTCTTATTAGTTTGTTTCATTATGAAGTAATAACATCAGTATCACTCATATACGGATATGTTATTATATGTATGAAACAACCCTATTTCACCATCTATCCATCCTACGGAAAACGAAATCACAGCGCGTGCGTACATACAGAATACCGTCTCCGCACCGTGGTGTAATCTATTTTCCACCACCACCATACTTGGATGAGTATAATGGTGTAACTAATAACTATATATGATTATTGTAAAGTGATATTGATTATTAAATATTATACATACACTCCAATACAATTCCACGATCATGAGAACGATATCATCGCTCATGCGTATGTACGGACTACCGTCTCCACGACGTGATGTGATTCATTCTCCATGTTAACCATTCATGAATGATTATTAAGTACATATAATAAGTAATAATGAAATATATGACATAATAACGATATTTTATTTATGTGTATATATATGTATGTCATCTACTTAATTCCATTCAACTCAATAAGGAAACGAAAACAGCGTTCATGCGTACGTACGGCCTACCGTCTCCATGAACGGTACATTTCTTTACATTTACTGATCTGTTATATATATGTATATTCTGAATATATATTATATATAAATCATGTTTTATATTCTGTAATTAACTAATCATGATCTATGTAATTATATGAGTAATTACAAGTCAAAACACAGACGACAAATGAAACTATTTTACCCAAAATGCTCTTTAACATGGAATTTACAAAAGAACTGGTAATATAATGTCATAAGTGAACCATATATAACATCATAACAATTATTATGATTCTGGAATAAGTCAATGACATTATTTAAATAATTATACAGTAGGTTCAGACACTTACAAATCAAATCAGACCTAAGGTAAGGGAAATATAACAATCTCATTTTTATCCGAGATTGTTTATACTTTGAAATTTACTGGGGTGTATTTTATCATCCAAATCCATGTTTCCTCAATATGTAATATTATTTCCATCCACCTACAATTTTTTAAATCCAATTTTACCATTAGGTGAGTTTTTAGTAAAATATATGAAAGGAATCTTTTGTCGTTTTTCTTACGAGGAACGTTTTGACTTTTCCAACAAAAGTACGAGAAGAATGTTTTTTAACTTATATGGAATGAATGGATTTTTAAAACAATATTTCCAAGAATATTCCTTTAAAAGTTTTAAAGTTTATTTTTAATCAACTTCTTTTAGTTTAAAATTGTATTAAATGTTAAGAAAGGAAAAAAAATTGATGTAGAAAGGATATTTTCCTCAAGAATTGAGTTCAAGAGTTTTATCAATATTATTTTCCATCTAAGATAACAAAGGGTTCTGTCTCTATACCTATTATTACATTGATTTGATTATGTTGTGATGGAAATATTTTTCTTCCTTTATCATATATGAATTTTTTTATGATGTCACAATGTTTAAGATTCCCATATTTATTACATGGGTTATGCAATGATGTATGATTTATGATTTTGTGGCACACATAATAATGGTATCATTATGAGATGGGTGGGACCTATATCTCCCTCCAATGCATTGGGTAAAGATTTATATATCATGAGATAGACATTCCTGGAACGGTGTGTTAATCCGGTTCAGTATTACAAGATTGGAACGAGGAGTGAACTTGATTCAGAAAGGGACTTTGTCCACTAAGATGGTCTTGGAAACAATGCCTTGGCTACTATGGAAATCATTACATGTGCTTAATGGATTCCATAATTACATGTTTTATTCCCATGCTATTTTATCATTATTAATTTTTCTTTATTATCTATGCCTTACGTACTTCCATGTATTATGTCATTTCTCAAGCTTTTGATATTTAAACAGTAAGTTCATGTTTTTAAGATCAAATGTATATGGTATGTTTTATTTTATCCATTCTTACCCTTACTGAGCATTTGAGCTCACCCTTTTTATGTTTTATTTTCCCCTAGGATTAAAAGAAAGGTTTTAGGTAAGGAAATAAAAAGTGGAAGATCTTTGTGGGAGATGTTGAAGATCTTTCACCACGATTAGAAGATTACGGTCCATGTTTCCAAAGACACTAAACTATTATGGTCCTTCTGTGTCTTTTTTTGTTATGTATTAGGTATTCCGCAAAAGTAATGTAATATCTATGTAAGTCAATATTCGGGTCCCTACATTGACATTAGTTCATCTTGTCAATGAATCTCAAGAACATTTATGAATTGATTATCATCGCAATGAGATACATAGTTATTCGTAGATCCTATCTCATGTATCAACCACCACATAATTTAAATTTCCAAATACTTAGATTGAGTTACCTTTCTGTTATTGTATGTAATTTTACACTCCTTTTTCCCAATCCGATCACAGCTCGTGTGGCCTTAAGAGATTGGTAAATGATTTCTCTTCCAATGTAAGGTGTATCTATTCACAATGAGGATATTTTGGTTCTAATTTTATGACCATAAAAGTCATATTAGTTATCCAAACCACATGAAAATAAACCACATTTTCACTCAAATAACTATAGTTGGATTGATTTTAATCTATATGAGATATGTAGTGAGTCCCAAATCATCAATGATGGGACTTTCTTCACTACAACATAGAAAAGGAACTTATTCACCCTTGTGTGAGTCAGATCTATAGGGAGATACAAAATACTATTTCTCACATAACACATGAACATGTGTCTATTAAAACTATGTATGGCTTGATTCTCACCCCGACAAGATCTGTAGTGACTATTGGGCTCTACACCCCAGCCCAGCCACGATATTCATTTTCATGTTGGAATCACCCACAACATTTCTATAAGATGCAAAATGGAATGGCCAATATACTTTATGTGTTACATTAAATGAAATGGTACCCAAAGAACTATGTATGGGTTGATTCAATACCTATTGATATATGTAGTGAAGACTATGCCTTAAATCATAGTCAAATAAATAGGGTAAAATTATATTTCCCCTCTTTTATATATAATAAAAATCTATCAGGGTTATTTTAATTTGGGTCCTCTTCGTAGATCCAACCAATGAATCAAGAAATGTCCCCATTTTACATATGAGTCAGATATATATATAAGGGACTCAAAACCCATGTCCATTATTGGTCCAATTCATCAATTTTGCATTGAACATTAACCATTTTAGTATATCACACTACGAATCTTGATAAGTTTAGCATTTTATAATAATTCCTCATCTTATGTTTGATGAATATCTAATACCTGAGAGCTTCATTACCTGGTTATGTAGTACACACCCCAATTATCCTTGAATAAACCACCCTTATAACAGGCATGTCAGCAAACAGATGTCATTGTTTCAAAATGTAGTTTGTTTCCTAGTTGGCCTTTAATGAAAAACACCCTCAAAATGGGGTTTCAACTAGAGGTAACATCATTTTTTGGAGAATCCTCTTCAATCCCATTATGATTATGATGGCGGAATGATGGAACCCACAATTTAAAATCAATGGTCATCCTCTTTATATTTTTCCCATTTTCTTTCTCCCAACCTAAATGTATCCAATTCTATGGTTAATATTTCCCCTTGTCATATTTTCAAATCATACTAGAATAATCACGGGTCCTTTGACACCATACCATCAATTATTTCCATATTCTTAGGGTCTGTGTCATATGAAAAAAACAACATGCACCTTATATCTTGATATGGGGTTAGACATACATAAAAATTTTAATCTTCCGATTATTTTTGAAATCATGACATGGAATACATATTCCATAATCAGTAACCTTTCACTATGAACTATGTTGTGTTCATGGGAATATCCGAATTTCCATAAACATCCATCAAATTTTAATGATTATATGTCAGAATTCATGAGAGCACCTTTGTATGACAATGTTGTGTGTACCCTACTTGTCCTTACATAAAACAGCCTTCATAAAGGGATATTCAACCAAAGAATATCATTATTTACTATGAAGTATGTTCCCCATTTTTTTGTGCATAAAATAGACCCCATAACCTATTTTTATATTAGTGTAACTTCATTTTCAAATAGACCACCTCTAAACATCATAAGACATTTTACCCGTACCATCATTCTAATCAGAGAATACCCAAACTAGAGTTTAGAATTTTCTCCTTCCATACTAGAACATGGAATCACAGTTACATGTAAATTCCCTGGGATAAGAGAATTGCCATATTTTTTAGTCAGAGTTAATGACCTTTAATTATATCACCCATAATTTACATGCTATGAGACTTTAAACATCACAACATAATTTCCTTACCACACTATATTAAATCACCACATATAATCATGTATTAAGATTCCCCCTGGATGTATATTAAGAATATTTGAAAATTCCTAGTTACTAATCATTGTTAGGAATATCATCTCAAAAATCATGGACAATGTTGTTTGACAAAAAACACTATCCCTTTTAGTCCAACATGTACATCTTTAAATTTACCCCAAAACCAGACATAGTAGTCACCAAGATAATAACCCAGCTAAGGGACACCTAGTTAAAAATTGTGTCTCAACTAGATAGACGTTTTCTCTGAATGGTTTAAGAAAAATTGAGCAATTAAAAGGTAATAGGAATAAATATATTTAGTATCAACACACAAAAAGAGATTCCAAATAAATACAACTCTAACCATCTAACATAAATTTATATTTAGATTAGGTCGAAATTAGGTTGATGACATAATAAACATAATTTTTATAGGGTTTTTCATATGACCCTATCTATAGTCAAATTACTGTCAGAAAACCCCTTGGTTTAGGTAATAGTTAAATATCCCACATCTGTATCATTATAATTATTATTAGCTAATATGAATATATAATTTTATGGACATCAATTTTGAAATTATGACTTTAGGAAGAATGTAGAGACGATGAAATGTATGATTGGAAACAAAATTCTTATCATTTATAGAGAAAAATTAGAGTAATATCCACAATATAGAGCTTCTATATAATATATTATAAGAGGATTTCAACATAACCCTTCATATGTTGAACAGCTTCCCAAGCCCCATCAACTAATTTTTGATGCCTAGTCGGTCTAATGACCTCTGTCTCCTTATCCTAAAATTTGATTCCATAATTTCCACAATGGTAGATTACCCTTAAATTTTGGATTCTCTTAAGGAATAGTTGATTTTTTGTGCTATATCTGAGTGGAATCTTATTATCACTAGATATGTGATGATTTAATGGAAATCTCCTTGATTTTATATATAAATCCTACAAAATATTTTTGGGGGTAGTCTCTCCTTATGTACAGTGAAACTAAAAAATCATCAATGTTGGTGATAATTTTGACCTTTTTAAGGACTTTCCAAAGATTATTCTCTTATTACCACTAATGAGTAGTCTCTTTCACCATAGTGTGTATTAAAAGATAATAAAACCAATCAAATCCCATCATGTTGAAAAAATATGGAAGTAGTCAGATTCATGAAGGAAACATCTCATGGGGTGTCTCATAGATTATCATCCATATGTCCCACAAAGCCTTGGGAAGTGATATCAAATGAGTGTTTTTCAGATCCAGGTCTGATTTAGAGTCACTGTTATAAGGAGTTATGTACTTTATGATTAATGCACACAATGATGTACCATATTCTGCTCCCTCCTGAATAGTGGATAGCTTGCCATCCGACTCTGGTTGAGCTGATGTGGAAGATTCACCCTGGGACCTAGCCATGGAAGCTCAAAATCCTAAATAATGAATTAAAGTCATTGTTAACATAAATTGAAAATAATGATTTAGGCACAATTAAAATTGTTGGGGATACTTACCCAACAACACGTCTACATCATGGGATGATTCCTCCTATGTATTCCAATCCTTAGATGTCTTGGTTGGCACCCCTTTATGGGGGACACTCTGCAAGGTCTTCTTAGGATTTTCTAGATCAGGCTCAGGAAGGTTTCCCTTAAAAGGTCCACCTTATCTAGCTCATCTTCAATAGTGGGATAGATAGTGATTTAATCCTCTTCTCCATGCACCATCCCCATAACATCATTTGGGGTGTTTTATATTCCAAGAAGTCATGATTTGGGAATCATGCATAAGAAGATCGATTGAACATAAAGTAAACACTCACATACACTTTCTTTATATATAATTCCCCTGAATTCTTCTAATGTAATTGGAATATTAACATGTTCCAGTAAATCCTAGAATGAGAAGAAAATATTTATTATATATTCAATTGAAATCCCAATCCATATGTTAATCTGAACCATATAAAAATTTGAATTGTTGGTTCACGACCCTCTAACGATGACTTGAGACCTCTAACAACATCATTAGTGACATATGTAGGGTATGTATAGTCATATTAGGATTCTCATTGGAATGAGATGAACCTGACTGTTTATAGAAATGGGATTCATTCATTGATATTCAAATTATCATTAATAACATATGAAATACCAAATGACTCCTCTTTCTCTACATCACAGATGGGGGAGGTGGTAGGAGTAGATGATTCTCCCTCAACCCTCATTACTTCATCAATTTAAGGATCCATTTTCTCCATAGTGATTTGTGCTAGGTCCAAAATAAAATTATAGGTTCTCAAATGATCAATTATAACATCCTTAATTGAAGAAAAATAATGCGTTTGTACAATTCAATGATTTTATTCACTTTTTTCTGATGAAGAGAAAACTAATGATGTTAAGAAGTCTTACCATTGATGACAAAGTGTTTAACCGCAAATTTAACTCTTTTGTGTCAGTGCTTCATTTCCTTCTTATGTGTATGGATAATATTAATCTTATGAAACAGTATTATAGGTGGGAAGTGTCTCTATATGTCATATTCCATGTTCTATTAGCGTGCAAATACCTCTCCAGATTCCGGGGTGATTCAGTAACCCTAATAAAAGTACCACCAGGGTTATAATGTGTATATGGAACCTCAATTGATTTTCAATTAGCTAAATCAACTATAAGATGGTATTCCCTTAAATAATTAAATAATTGGCTGAAATATAAATGGGAAAATAAAAAAAATTGATAAGAAGAAAAACTTCATCTTCATGATCGACAAAGTCATGCAATTCATTAAAATATGAATGATAAATTCCCTTCCGGACACCATATTCTATCATACACTTCACTCACAATGCAATAGTGACCAGATCATTTTTTGTATACACGATAATCTCTATCTACCGAACATGGATATCTTCTTCAATAAAATTGTCTTCAATACAAATATCACGCGAGGCGTAAACATATCCTATATCTGGAATATGTTATCCCTCACATAAGAGCTCCAACATTGATTCAACAACAAATGACATGTCCTTCCATGATTGGAATACCTATGGTTCTACCTACACAAATTAAATTCTAGCCTACTGTGAGGATTATTTTACAACCCTAGATCAAACAAGATTCCCAATTCCTTCCATCATAGATGGAATACAAGGTAATGGATTCGGATTCCCTTCTCGAAAATGAACTCTTAGAAATATGGGTGTTGTTTCAATTGGTGATTTTGACTTATCCCTCTTGATTCTGGCAGTTTGATTATATCATGCATGGACTAGTTATTATTAACTAGAAACCTCATCATCCTCACTCTAAAGATCAAATTCCACAATAACTGGAGGAGGTGTAACCCCCTCTAAGTGATAATTATATTTTCTACTCTAATTCATTACCCCATACTAAGGAATGGCATTGTCGAAAACCCCTTCAGTGTTTGATGCAATCCATGATTCGGAATACCGGATGGAAAATTTGATAGAGTTATAAGATTGAGAAAGAATAATGAATTCCCCCATCAATTCCAGGGATATGAGTATCCATTTTTGTCAAGATACCATCAGATTTAGTTTTTGACAAATGTGCTCCATGGGGGATAAATTTATTTCATGTAGGCATCTGAACATCCATGTCAAACAGTATGAAGCATAAGCCTCTCATATGATATCACCATTGATCCTATTCACTATGAAACCATCCCTGAATGCTAGTAAGTTTGACCTCATCGACATGATGGTAATTATTTCATCAACAAACCTTCTCATGGATAGATTCCCATTGGGAAGAATTTGAACTCCTTAAATAAACACACCCTTTTCAGAATATCACAAGGATTCATGGATAAAGGATAAATACTTGATATAGTATGGACATATGGTCAGAATGGGCTCCTGAGGACCTGAATCTCACTCTATATAGAATCTGTATTAAAATGAGTTGTGATCTGTCCCCATAAAAATTGGATGAGTCCATTAATTCTAATAGGAGCATTCCATCATTGGTTATGTGGCAGATTCATATGGATTCATTCCAAAATAAGTTATTCCAACCCCATTAACATCCCATCAACTTGTACGGGCATTAAAAATTGTCCCTAGTATTTTGGAATCATGAATATGATGAAGATAAATACTAATCCACATATTTATAAAATTTTCAATACATGTCTTGGTAGAATCATTAGACTTGGCATCATAACCCCATTTTTCAAATTTCTCTTTTCCGAGCATTGGAAAGAAGGTGTCGTGTACACCTATCGTTCCTACTATTGGACATATTATTCGATGTTGGTAAGACCGGGCCTTCACCCTTCCTCTTTCTAAATAAAATTTACATCCCAGTATCTAGATGAATATCACCTTTTCCAGTGGATCTTCCTTCTTGATAGCTTGATCCATTTTCTATAGATCACACACTTAATCTAGAATCTTTATATTTTCATTCCATGTTTCTGTCAAAGGGATGATCTCATTATACATATATCTAAGAGTAAGTCTCGATAGATAATGTGAAAATCCCACAATCTAATACTGACATATCCACGAATCAAAAAAAAATGAATTCATCTGCGGACTCTGTGTTCTCAAAAACTCTTACACAAAATTGTCATTACTATATACGTATGTTTTCCATACCCTCACAAACTCATAAATTATGAGATCTCTATGATCTATTTTGAACTCTGCATAGTTTTTCCATACTCATTACACCCACATCCATACTGTATTAACACCCCCTCTTGGGGGAACATCACCCCATTCTTCCATACCTTCAACTGATCTATCTTTGAATCCCATAAACGGAATGAATAGAAATGTGTCATCAGTTCAACTATGTGTTGATTCAGATTTTGAGCACATGGGATGTGATGCATAACACATTATGTTGATTCTTACCCCACATTAATACATGTTCCCATGCTAGATATTTTGATAGATTATAAGGTCTTATATTCTTGAAACCATGAAATTAGTAGATATTTCTTTTGATCCCATATAAGTGATTCTTAGAGATGACCATAAAAATAATTTGGAATATATGCACTCTTCCGAAAATCATGATGATAACTATTCAAATAACCCACCATATAAGGAAGGTTGTTATAAAATATGTCATAATAACCATGACCAATGACTTTAAACATCTCATAAAATGATTTTCTAGACAGTACATCCCAAATTGAAACATTCTTAGAAGCCATCGTACTAGAAATGGAATATTAAGTTCAATTCTGAATTGGATAATTTTCAAGAAGTCCACAGAAATCAGAAAATATAAAAAATACATTATAGCATTCAATTGTATCGTGGACATGTCTCACAAAAGTGTTTCACACAAGAAACCATTCCAATACTATGTTTCATTCATCTCAATATATATTGTACTTGAGTGAATGTAGTGTTCATCTAGAAAAGTTCTTCGGAGCCTGTGTGGAGGAATTTCATGGGCAGGGATGAAATTTTGGAGTTGTGAGAAACATTCATTATTATAACGACCCTTTATATATACAAGGAATCCTACTTGCACAACTATATTTCAATGAATTATACAGTGAATAACCATGCAAGGAAGCATACATGAATCATCTATCTTTTTCATCCAATTTCCTTATGATTAGACCCTCTTTCATCATTCAGATCTAATCCTAAGGGAGGGATTCTGTTGAAACATTATTTTATGACATAGGTGTAATAGAATCAAAGATAATGTACTTAGAAATAGGAGGAGAAAATAGATGAATAATTCCAAAATACCCAAAGCCCCCAAGATCAGTTTTCCTATGGTATCCCCAAGAATTGTCCTCGTGCAAGAACCTGCATGCTAATAACTTGTGTTCTTAACACAATAATGAACACACAATTATCACCTAGGGTTCCATATTTTCTTATTGATAGACCCTAGGGGTCTTTATTTATATGTAAAAAATTATAAATGGTCAATTTTATCTCTGATCTCCCTAGTGCATCACTCATTACCTCTGAAACCCTCTTGACAGTTTTCTAACACGTAAAGATGATGGAATAAGAGGGTATAATAGAAAACAATACCTCAAATGTTTAATGTAAACAACACATGCGTGATTCATTCACCCAAGTTCTATTTATTCAAGACTCGCATGATAATACCATCCTTAATAAGATACCTATTTCAATTACCTCTGGTAACACTAGTGAAAACCATGAAGGCTCGAGAATATTCTCTCCCTGTTATAGTTTCACAGGTGGTACATTACCGATGTGTGGAGCACCCCCTATTCAATCCTTCAGATTTCTCCCTACCCTCAATCATATGTGAGCAATCAATTATTCCTTTTTCAAATACACTTAGTTTAGGAACTTTTATTTTATGGATCATTTTTCTGGGACGAATCTTTTAAAATACACCACTAAGACCTCGTGATCTACAGAACCATGGATGAAAGAATAGAAGAATGTCTTCCATATTGATGTTTATTTATACGGTCATAGTATTCCCACACTTTTAAAATCATAGGGTTATGATACTTGGGAATTCTATAGATTTGTATATCTACAATCATGAAGAACCTTACCCTAGGGATAGTTTTGAGGAGTTCACAGTCTCGGATCCTGGGGATGTTACTCTGTCGGTCCATTATTTTCATTGAGACCATAAACCTCTAGTTCCCAGCCAAGAGGTTAGGGATTACACTTTCTTTTCTATTAAACATGTACTTTTATCTATCTCCCACTGTAGAACCAATTTTAGGGCATCTATCTTGGTACAACCCCAATCATTTCTTGTGGGAGGTTGCAGTCTTTATTCTATCCACATCTAAGTCATTTGCCTTCATACCATCATCACATTGGACTCTCATACAATTTAATGTTATGGGAGGTATGTTTCATATCCACATCCTCTTATACTGTAGCCCTAACCTTTTCTGTTGTATCCTTGTGGGTTTTTTCAAATCTTCTTCTTCTTCTTGTTTCTCACACCGATCATGACTCACATGGGCTTAGTGGGTATTGATGATCTTGAAATCCACACAATCCACATGAACGATTGAAATATGAGAACTATGATTTTTATTAACCAGGATATGTAGTAATCCCACTTAGGGTCCAAGATCATTGAGCATATTCCATAGTAATAATCCGCAATAATAATTCCTAAAATCTATGTATCCTTTTCATGAGTAGACCCCATGTTATTCCCCCCAAACCCAATGACTAAAAATATCCCTCATGGGATTTTCATAGGGGATATCCTATAAATAATAAACCCCATCCTATCAAATAAATGGACCACACCCCTTTGTGATACATTACATTGAGGGCCACCAAAATAGTGGGTCCTCTTTATCTAAGTTTGTGGGGTTTGTTTCCTATCCAAACAAGAAATGTTGAAATCATCTATGAGGTTTGAACCCAACATCCAAAGCCAAACTTATTATTTGGGATATTTTCCCCATCAGGGTCTATTTTATCTTGGAAACCCATATCTCTTCCACGTTCCATGGGTGGTTTAAACATAATACAAAAGATAAACATTTACTAGGCACCCTACACCAAGATGTCATTGTCAAAAGACGTTAAAAAATTTAGTTGGGTCCTCATTACATGACCTTAAATGGTATGATTTTCCATATTAGGAAGAACTTAAGAATGTGGGTTCTGATTCCTTTCCCAAGGATATATAGGAAACCTATTTATAGGTTCAATCCCAAAAATGAAACAATTCATATCTCCCTTGTTGAAAATAAACTCAAGAGTAACCTTCATCTACCTGGATGAAAATAAACTCCCATGTTTCCCACTACCCAAAAATAAGGTCAGAAAACTAGCATCATCCTAATAATGACCAAACAATCACAATAAGGATATTAGATGACGCCATCAATGGACATCCTTATATAGACATATATATCTCGATTGATGAGGAACCTTGGATACGTACAAATGATTCTCAATTCCATATATGAAAATCATGCATTGATAAAAATGTTTTTACCATATCATAATTTCTAATTATTGAAGTATTCAAGAAAAAATCTAAAATCTACAATAAAGTACCATTGTAAGAAAAAATTCCCCCGAAAGTGGTGTTATGGGCCTAACCTACCAACCTCTAGACTAATGTATGTTCTTATAAATTGTATGTCAAAACACCTTACAAACACCTGCCTTTGGAATTCAGTTCCCTTTGGAGACAAAAACATTGGTATCTTCCAATTTCACGAACAAACCCATTATAAAGTATTAAAAAATAGTAAACCATCACGGGGAATGAAATATGAGTGGAAAAATGGTGAAACTATTTTGAATTGCTCAATTATAGAATTCTGCTAAATAAAATAGATGTACAAATCAGTCTTTGTTGGACTATTATATTTCTCAAATATGTCGTATTTCCCTCAGAAACACATACTCATACACTAAAAGAAATTTAGATGAATAAATTATTCATAATAAAAAATTTATGCTCTCAGTGGTTCTAATTATCATTCATCCAACATCATTACAATTTATCTCTAGTGATATTTACTAAACTCAAAAACATTTTTGATGACCCAAAACATAGAAGATCACATAAAATATATGGTAATAAAATTTAAATGGTCTTATGAAAATAAAACACATCCCACCTAAAAAAATATTTCTTACCATAAAATAATTCCATAATCAAATTTGAGGCCTAGACTTATATTTATAATCATTTATTAAATCCAAATCATATAACCAAAATATCCATAGTATGGTGAGTGTTTCTTCTATAAAACTAGTCATACATGATTCATGTGCATCATAAAACCATCATTCATAATATTAATTAATGTTCTATTTTAAAAAAAATTAATGGTACATTATAATAAAAATTAATCTTTTTTTCAAAATTTTTTGAAAAGACCACTTAGTATTAATAATCCTTTTTTAGGTATCGTGTAACATAGGTAATCCATTGGAGTGTTGCTAAACTTGTTTTCGAAATCCATTTCATTGCTAATTCATATATTCCCAACCATCCCCCATTATAAAATCTTAACACACCTAAACCAATAACCATATACTGAGGTTTCATGAAAATGAATATTTAAACCTACCACACCAATACTATATATAATAGTTTTTCTATTTCACATCCCACACAATAGATATATTTATTATCGGGTCTCTAATTCTACTATAAATATTCACATCACATTGTAAGGTTTACAATATAAATTAATTAAATCATAGAATTAATTTGATTACCTAATATAGGGCTCCCGTTTTGCGGGTTGTGGCACATACCAATCCATCCACAAGAGGCCAATGAATCCCAAATCATAGTTCCCTTTGTAATATGATATATATGGTAACTATAGTTTCCATTAAGTTGGTCCATCTAGCCTTTTTAATTCTATGGAGGTTTCTTAATATCCCCATTGATTACCCAAAAAGGGAGGGTCAACCCATTGTGGTAAAAGCATATTGGACTACAATCATTTTCACAATATGATAGTTTAAGATTTTCGATCATGGATTTAATAATACGAAAAAGTATAACTTCAGTATTCATAATTGAACTAGACTTTATAAGGACCAAGATATGAAGGGAAAATATGTAAAAAGGAACAGAACATGTTATATATAATTAATAATTATCATTAATTTTGATTATTTTTTTCTTTAGACACCACAATATCCCACCTCGATTGCATTTTTTTGTTAGTAAATAGAAATGTAAATTTTTTTAATATACTAATGCTAAATATTAATGATTTATTAGAATGATTTCATAGATAAAATAATGTTAATCTACTAAAATATATTCTATGTGATTATAATTGATATGTTATTGGGAAGAAAACATAAAATTCATCAAATAATTATTCTATTTGAGGGTATTAATAACATTGACCATATTTTTTCATTAGAACATTTAAAATAGTATATATATAATCTTTTTATATCATTGAATTTATTTGATTATTTACAAAAAACGATATACTCAAACCTGTTATTTGAAAACGCGATATCAGAACATCACATTTACTTATATAATCAGAGTAAAATTATTTAAAAACACAAAATTGTACATTGAGATCATACTTTATTCCCCTGATTTAATAGATAATCAAAATAAGATAGAGAATTTTAGGTGAATGAGATATAAATATTTTAATATAAACAACTACAAAGCCATGAAAATAAAGAGATGACTACGAAATTGGAAGAATTCACCCCAATCTATAAAAAATATATTTTCTTATATGATGGGTAGAGGAATCATATATTGAAAAATAACCACATATACTAATATAATTTAAACATAATGTCGGTAGAAGAAAAATATGGGATAAAAAATCACTATCTACTCCTATAAATAGATCAGGAGAGGAATTTCTTATAGATAATGTATAGACAACTAATTACCTTAATGGGGATAATTCATCTTTGAACTAGAAAAATTAATGATTTCATTGAATTTCCTTTTAATATTGTTAACCATTGAATTTTGAATGTTTAATTGGTAAATATATTGGTGGTCAAAGATTATAAAGTAAAAATCCTAGTGGATGCGATAATATATGGTGAAAATATAAATTATCCACTAAATGACAATGCTCAAAAAACATTAAAGATGTATTTACTAAAGAACAAAACTAAATATTTTTATTCAAGAGGGAGATAGTAGTATTTTGAATTACTTTTTAATTTTATTATAAATTTATAAATAGTGTTATACAAGACTTATGAATTATAGATTCAATAACATGTATTAATTTTATAGGAGATGATGGAATGAAGGATACATGATAGGTGATATGGTATGATAATTATTTTTATGATATTGATGTGTGGATCACTAGTGTATAGAAAAAATATGGAACTTGTATAAATTTTAAAAATAAATAAAATGATTATCAAGAAGAAGATAAATATCTCCATGAAAAAGTATAATGTATAATGTTTAATATATCTCAATTTATGTTCATATTTTTAATATTAATTATCATTATATATTTTTACAACAATCACTATATCATGGTTTTTACATTAGACAGGGAATAGATATGAAAAAAATTAACGTGAACCTCCATAATATTTCTAAGAAGAATAAAGGAGAAAATAAATGTGTTGGTTCATTTAGAAAAATTATCCACTAACATATATATGATGAAACAATAATGTTTGGTATTTATATAGTAATTAAACACCACCACATGGGGGATTAACAAATTCCATCTTCCATTCTCTTCAATTATTGATATATTTTAAAAACAGTTATCATTATTGGATTTTTATTGTTATTTTTTCAAGGATAAGAATATATTAAAATTACTAATGGGGATTCAATATTCTTTATTACAATAATCAATGCTATATAACTTTAAAAACATCCCCTTATTTGTTTTGAATCATAAAAAAATAATATATGAAAAAAAATTGAAGTAAAATATAAAATTTCTTATTATAAGGGTTGGAGTGGGAGAGTTGTCAGGAAACCTATTTAATTGATCTTATTTATATATTCCAGGGATTTAATAATCTAAAATAAATATCTAAATATTTTTTAGTAATATTATTTATAATAATATATTATATAGTTTTTAAAATAAATTTTTTATGAAGGTTTATTTGATTATCAATCCAATGATTTTTAATTTCATTAATTTTCTTGTTTTTGACCAATTCAGAATGTGTAAACACATTGATTTACTATACAACATTAAATCACAATCTTATTAATAAATACAAACCAATTTGATATCTTTATCTTAGTTAGCACATTTTCATGGTGGAAAATTGTTCTATATTATTTGTTCTTGAATGTGATTCAATTCAGTTACACAACAATTTTTTTGAAGTATTATAATATAATTGATTAATTCATTTTTTTAATCCCACATCCTTGAGACATATCATATCAATGAACTTTTATTTATATCTTTGAATCCCGAAATTAAATTTTTTTAATTATTTTTACTTTTCCATATAAAATTATTAATAAAGATAAATAATTTTGGTGTAACTTCATAACCCAAACCACAAGTTCTGAACAATGTTGTACTTGACATCATGCCTGCATCTCTGTATACAAAAGGCTACTGAATAGTAGTGAGGTTATATGTCCGATAGTGAGGATACTATACCATATATATCATATCATTAAGATGAATTATAAATATGAACATTAATAAATAATTATTATAGAATGTGGAAATTGAAAAAAAATTATACATAAAAAATGTTCTGAAGGGGGTAACCCTGTCTATTGTATTCGAATAAGGTAATGAGAACAAAATAAGCAAACAAACATCTGTGGTCTTCTTAAGTATATCGTGGTCTTCTCCAACACTATGCTCCACTATTCAACCATATAACATAGGGAAATTTCCCTTCACTAGATCTATAGTCATGAAATCTATAAACGTATGGAAATTCCTGAATAGAGTGTCTGAATAAGACTGATCATGAAACCACCAGTTTATCATTGACAAAGGGATATCAATTATAGATGTGTAACCCACTACAATTAAAAATTAAAGACAAGAAAACAAACATAAAATCCATATCTGAGTGTTCATGCACTAACCAGTCCTCTACACACCACCATTTTTACGTACATCAAATCCATGATACAAGGATAACATAAGACATTACAAATAAAAAACTATCCAAAATGATATTGCTTATATATATTTATTTAAAATGTTATGGAATCGTGTGTTCATGTGATTAGTTTCACACTAGGACTCATGTAAAACATGCAACTTGATTTTTTTTCATTAAGTGTGTCACTTGAAAGTCATCTAGGATTCAAGATTTCTACCTGTAGATCAACTAGGCATCAAGTACACTACTCTCAAATGAACTATAAATCCACAATTATTACGCATGGATTATATTTCACTGATTGAATCCTCAAAACAGCCGCAAGGTATCATCATATTTCTATCTTTTTTATAGATACATCATCATAATTCGTGCATACTACACCTATAAGGTATAAATATGTTATTATGGTCTATCTATCTCATCAACCATAAACTACATCCATGAAAATGTAACATACAAAGAGGGTGATCACAAAATAAGGAATAATATAATATATCATCATGTTAAATAAAGAAGAAAATATAATATCATATGAAGCCAACCAAATAAGGAAAATGTGACACTAATATAACTCATGGAATCACAATGGGTCTCATGGGATACACAGAGAACCACATGTATTCATAACCAAGAATTAATATCAATTATTTATACAATTAAAATATACCTTGGAAACAATTTTAACCAACCTCCCAAGAGGTATGTAACTTCCAACCTTATATAAAATAATGACATGATGTTAACGGTTCACATCTGAATTCAATTTCACCCAAGAAAACTTGTAGCATTCTGAATTCAGCATTTTTTACAATTATTTTCATCTTAGATAATTTTAAACATTAAATGGATGGATTAAATTCAATTTGTAAATATTACTTCACTGCCTATGAAAAAAATTAGGACTAAAATTCTACCTTCCAAGAAAACCATAATAGTTTCACTACAGTATCAATGTGATCAGTATCATATGAGATATGAAAGAAAGAACACTAGATGAAAAATTAAAATGAAATAAAAATAAATAATTAAATAACAGAGAGGAAATCTTGAAGGTATTTTTTGAGTAATCACTTGTGCGTGAATTCCTTCCTGTGGCTAAATTTTCCCCATTCTCATATATTTATAATTAATAAATTCAATAATTTTTATTATTATTAATTCCATAATTGTTTTTATCGACCTATATTATTTCATGCACTACACCCCAAACATTCTAGTAGTTTTCATTAAAACCTCTCTAAATAATAAATTTAATAATTTATTAAATTTATTTTCAAAAATCCATCTATATGAGTACATATACACATAATATATAGTTGTACTAACCAACATATTTACCTACACACACATTTATATACATCAAAAATATACAACTTATATATATACATAAGTACATACACTCGTGCATGTATAATCATATATAATTATCACAAATATAAATACCATATAATTTACCATACATAAATAATAATTTTTTCATAATTACTATTAACAATAATAACTGAAAATATTATTAGTATTGTTATTATTAATTATGTTCAACTAATTAAACCATTAAAATTTTAATTTTTTTATTAAATGACATAAATAGTTAACAAAATTACTATTAACCACACATTTACATTAATTTAGAAGAAGGTAATAATATCCCCATTATTACCTAATAGAGAAATAAATATTCACTCCTTGAGAAGCATCACTTATCAACTACGAGAAATAAAAACTATTTTATTACACATGTATATGTAAATTTTCTTTCTTTATGACAAATAATAATAATAATAATTGAAATATAATTGCCCTTAATTTTGATTTAACCAAATAGAAGATGTTCTTAACATTTTTTTCAAATCGAGGATGAAACCAACATTGTTGACAAAACATCGATCTCGTATTTCCCATAAAATACACTAATTGGGAGATAATTAATTTTCAATAAACAATTATAATATGAATATTAAATAAATTACCTCATAATCATTTTTACCAAAAACCAATGTGCACAAATAATATGTCATTATTTGGGTAAATCTTGCATCCTGAACCTAATAGTGTTATCAGGTTTCCCATAATTTATACCATTTAGGAGATATTGCATTATTTTATAAAAAAATGAACAAGATAAAAATATTTAATATTTTCATTCTTTCAATGTTGAGATTTTATGGTCCCTAGAATCCTATGATAACATTTTGGCTAACTCAGATAACATCTAATATCATATTTCAAAGAATTAATAGGGTGTTTACTCTTATATAAAGACATTAAATCATTTATTAAGTTATTATAAATGTAAAATTACATTTTCACAGAAAGATACAAATATATTTTTAGTATAGTATTTTTATTATCAATAAAATTCAATGATATTACAATTTTCCTCCTATATCAACTTCCAATAAACCAGAAGTAACTCAATAAGCCTTGTTCGAAGTACTCAAGACATAATGCATAAGTATAAAACTCTTATTTGCATGTCTTCAAAACATGAGGAAAATTCAGATCATAAATAGATCTTATTGGGACTATGGGATTAGACAATGTTCACTAAGGATTCTACCCATAACCCAAGGTATACTCATCCTAGTATTATCCAAGTTCTGTTTCACTGCAAAATAGTCATAGTCATAAAATATATATAATCACAAAACATGCCAAGTTCATCTAATTAATGACAATATATATAAATAAAAAAACATGTCAACAATGATATATCAGTTAAAAGAACCTATCCTTAAAAAAGAGTATATATTATTCCCTTTTAGGAACAAACTATTTTAACACAATAACAAAACAAAATATACTTTTTATGTGAACATATTCTTCTAGTCATCAAGAAATAACACACCCAAAATCATATAAATCACATATCAATATAATGTACATCACTCAAAGTGAATTTATTCAACTTTAACAGAAAAACATACATTCCCACTTGTTGGGAGACTCGTAGGTCCACTATATAATGATGGATATGAAATGATATAGTTCTCCATCGCAATCTCTAACCTTCCCAAGATCTATATATCATGTTCCAAAATCATATAAATAGAAATAAAAATTAGTAAAAATATTAGTCCATCTGATAAATTGTGTTACCATACCGACCCAAACTACTGGGTCCAAACTGTGGGAAATGTGACCTCACTCACACCACCTCATTTTTAATAAATAATGGGGAGACAATCTATTTATATCATTTTATCGAGTATAATAATAAATAATAAATAATAAATAATAATAAATAATCTGAATAAAAATGTGGAAAATAAATAAATCACATACATAGAAAGAGATCACATGGTGGTTAGGCTATCTATACAATATGAGACAAATAGTAAATGAGAAGTAAATAAAAAAATCTTATGTAGTACTCTTGAGTCTATCTCATTTTTCTCCATACCCACTATCTGTTGATCAAAAATTTATTATATGTCTATTTCCCATTTATAGATCTCTAGTTATAAAATATAAATACACACCAAAATTCCTGATTATGGTATGAGTAAAATACATGGTAGGAAACCAATAATGTGTCCATAACCATGTATGCTCATGTATAAATGTGTAGGACATAATAATAATAAATTAATGTCAAAAAAATAAATATACAATTTAAAATTGGGCATTCAGATGATTTCCAGGCCACCATACACCCTCTGCCATACCTTCGTGGGATCTATGGTAAAAGGATAACACAAGATGTCAAAAGTAACAAAAATATTCAGTAAGATAGTAAATTTATTACATAATAGACTCATGGAGTCATATGTACATGTGACATGGTTTCCTTATGCATCAATTATGGTTGTCTTCTCAATATTTAGGCATCAATTTTTCAACTTTCATGTAATCTTTGTTTCCAGAATACTACTCGAAAATCAACATGGATTCTAGATCACTAATGGAAAAAAAATTAGGCAGAGCGCAACCCAATTCATGGATTTCAGTTCCCTATGTGAATACGCAAAATTGATCCATGGTATCATAATATATCTATCCTATTCAAAGGTCCATTTTTTTCATCATCACAAGTCATTCATAATTCCCATATATGGGATAGATAACATATGAAGGTCCACCTATCTCATGTACCACTAAAAACCACAAGGGCATTGTTACATATATACTAGCTCAATGAAAAAGCAGGTATTGAATGATATATCATCTTAAGAAATAAGTTATCAATAATGAAATCATGTGGTAACAAAAAAACATAAAAAATGATATACTAATATCACTCAGGGAATAACAATAGCTCTCATGGGATACACTCACAACCACATACTATCATAATCAAGCATTAGTATCAATCATGCCAACACTTAAAAAATAACATGAATACATGTGTAAAAAAATCCCAATAGTACTCAAACTTCATAACATAGTTGAAACAATGATTTTATGAAAAGTGTTGTTGTACGAGTTTAATTTTCACCACTGAATCTTAGTACCATTTGTTATTCAATAAGATTTATATTTTTTTATCATTGTGATAACCCAGACCCCCCTTGGTCCCTTCCTTTGCCAAAAATCCGGTTTCCTTGCGGGGTACCGATCGGTGAGACCGACCGGTGAGACCGATCGGTGAGACCGACCGGTGAGACCGACCGGTGAGACCGACCGGTGAGACCGATCGGTGACACCGATCAGAGAGACCGATCAGTGAGACCGATCGGTGACACCGATCGGTGACACCGATCGGTGCGACCGATCGGTGAGACGGATCGGTGAGACGGGCCGACGTCGCCCGGCCTTGCCAAGTTGTTCCAGTAACGTTCCTTTTTCGCAAATATGGTTTTAAACCCTATTCTGCTTTGTTAAAAAATATCTTGGGAATCCGAAACGCGCACAAAGGTTTTAATTAAATGCTTCATTAATTCATGGGTCGGTTAAAACCACCCAGTGCCATTAATGATGAGTCAATCCACGTGGTCAACCCACGACTCCCTCGTCTTCCGTGGTTTTGTGTTTCATCTCAACGGTCCCCAGCTCTTATAATTAATGGTTAGGCCGTGGTTTCCCCCCTTCTTCGATCGTGGCTCTTCTGGTGCATCGGGACCACCGCATCGTTATCCGTAAAGTTCCGCGCCCCCGGCCTAAACGTCGATCATCTATCAACAAGTAGGGAATTTCTCTCGTCTCTCACTTTTGTGTATCATGCGGGGTGGGCGTTACTTTTGTTCCTATGGAATTGGTTGAACCAAACCCTAATGAAGATAATAAACGAAGTTCTAAAGGAAGAAGGGGAAGGGGTTGTGATCGTTGTTATGCTTTATCTTGTGATCATCCCTTTTGTTGTACTGGTTTATGTTTTCTGAAAATTGAGGTCGTTGGTGGTCGTGTGTGTGCACTTGAATCCCCTCGTGATGTTTTAAATGGGTTGATGAAATTGTGAACTCCTGTTGTGAAATTGGTTAACCACGTATATCCCGCTGAATAATTGAAAGCACCAGGATCGGCCCTTCTGTGATAACTCCCGGTTAGAACACACGGAATTTGAAATCATGGAGCGTGTTAAATCGTTTAAATCTGAAAATCTTTGACTTGTGTTGGTAGTGGTTAGTGGTTGTTTTCCCTTCGGGCCGTTTGCTGGAAATGTGGGAGGGGATGTGATCCCCTGTTCTTTTTATACTCTCGGTGGCTGTGTGAATTTGGGGGATGGGATCTCCTGTTGGCATGGTTTCAGTGGTTGTGAGTTTTTATCACAAATTGGGGAGAGATCCTCTGTTGGCAGAACCGGGTGTGAGTGTTTTGGTTGATCTATGCTTTGACGTTTTCCTTGGTTATGCTTATGGTAGTTGCCCAGTAGTGCTTAAAATTAATTGAACATTTGACTGAACATGAAACAAGAATGGGACAAATGGTTGTGGGCAAGGGTCGTGAATTGTGACTCGGACGCTGTGGTGTTGTGTTCTGTATGTTGGCTAGGAAAACCTAAGTTTTGGGTGAGTGTTTGTTACCTATATCTATACTTGTAGCTTTGTGTTTCTTATTCGTGCCCCACCCAAGTTGAGAACTTATTGCCGAACACCCCCATTTATGGGGGGGAGGGTGTTTTTTCCAACACTATCCTTAGTGGCTGGTTATTAGCTCCTTTTCTGCTCGCTTTAACGGATAGCCCAAGTACCTTCGGGCAGGCTGTGATGGCCCGAAGTCCATTATTAGCCCAAGAACCATCGGGCAGGGTGTTGTGGTGGTTGGCCAGGTGTGTGCGACAGGTGGTTTCCCAAGTGTCTTCGGGATGAGGCCCAGGTGTTTTCGGGCGTGACAGTGGATCCTTTAGCCCAGGTGTCTTCGGGCGTAGCGGTGGTTGTTCTGGCCTAGGTGTTTGCAGGCATGGTTACTTGTGACAGTTGAGGCCCAGGTGTGTGCGGGCGGGATTTGGCAGTGGGACTGCGTGTGGTTGTGGCCCAGGTGTGTGCGGGCGGGATTTGGCAGTGGGATTGCGTGTGGTTGTCGCCCAAGTGTGTGCGGGCGGGATTTGGCAGTGGGACTGCGAGTGGTGGTGGCCCAGGTGTGTGCGGGCGGGTGTGGCAGTGGGACTGCGGTGAGAATGGCGGGATTGGTCCGATGCGTAGGATGTCTCAATAACCAGTGGGGAAGTGGCGCGGGATACCCAAACATCGATGTGCTCTTATTATATATATTACTTGACTTGCGTTATTTGGGGAGTGAGCCTTGGTGAGGCCTGGGATGGATAGTTTGCCTTGTTAGTTGTTTGGTTCACTCTTTTCTCACGGGACTTTAGTACGTTCCCCCACTTGTGCACGAGAGTCTTGGTTTTCCCTACTGAGTGTACTTGTATGCTCACCCTACGTTTACTTTCAGGTTTCCAGGAGGACTACCAGGGCTGCGCGGGACCCTATTAGTCGGACAGTTGGAGTTGTCGCTGTTGTCGTACCTTTGTTTTCTTTTGGTATTGTACTTGAGAGCTTTATTTTTCTTTTGTACTTGTACCTTGTTGTAAACTGTTTAAACATGCATGGGGGCTTTATTTGGGTTCATTTATATAAACTTGTTTCTTTTCCTTTTTGGGAGGTCGACTTGTCCTTTTTCCCGATCCTAAATAATAAAAAGGGTAATGCCTTCCATTTGCGAGAATTTTCTATACCCTTGGTGCTAGTCGCCACTCCGGGACCTATTGAAGGCGGGTTTCGGGGGTCATTATCTCTCCTTCAACTTAAAGAAGGAAGCGCCTGGCAATCCGCTGACTCTTCCCTCCTTTTTGGTGAAGGCGGGTCGTGACAGAATGGTATCAAAGGTGAGGTTGAGAGATAGGATGGATTCTGGAGTTAGGCACAGCAAGGATTGCATGGGATGGTAAGGAAACAGCGTTGGGTGACGTTGGTGCGTGAATTAGGCCAGGGAGGACCGGCTAGGACACGGGATTTTAGGGCCCCCCGTGATCCGATGCAAGGACTCTGGACCTACCGAACGACCAAGTGAGGCCACACTGATTACAGGGTAGAGACCCTAGGAAAGGTACATGCATCATAAATGACTTGTGTTTTTGTGTTTCTGGGATGTCTTGGGAAATTAAGAATAAATTAAATCTTAATTAGTTTTGAGAACAGTTTTCTTTGCACTACTGGGCTTAGGCATTCCTTGTTTACCTTGCAGCTATGGCACCTGGAAGGCGACCATGTGTGGTACAGGCGATCGAGACTCCTGAGACTACTTTGGCCAATCAGCAGAGAGCTGGTCGGGAGGAAGAGGACGACCAGTGGCAGAAGACTCTTCGAGCCTTTCAGCGACAGGCCCTCGAGAAATATGAGGGCAGCACCTCCGACATGAAGACGGAAGGCTGGCTGGAGGAGCTAGTCATAGCCTTTGGCCTGATTCGGGCCCCGACGGAGTACTGGGTTCCTCTGGCTGTTATCCAGATGCGAGGAGCGGCACGTCAGTGGTGGATGCTTCACCTGGGGAGTAGGAAAGAGTCTGAGGTTGCTTGGGCGGACTTCGAGAAGGAGTTCCGGGCGGAGTTTCTCTCCTCGACGATGAAGGCGGAGAAGAGGCAGGAGCTACTCTCCCTCCAGTCGGGAAGCATGTTCGTGAGGGAACTTGGAATCAAGTTCAAGGACCTCCTACGTTTTGCTCCGGACCTCTTTCCCGATGAGGAGTCTCGGGCAAGACGTTTGGAGGAGGCGCTCCGACCCTCCCTCCAGTATGCTGTTACCCCCTTTACCCTTCCGACATACTTAGAGGTTCAGAAGAAGGCCGAAGTGGTGGAAAGGATGCACGCTCTAGGCGGACTGTCACGAGAAGGGATCCATCTGGGACCATCGAAGGGGAAGGCCGTCAGCACCAGGCCTCCGGCATCGGGACCCTCCAGGTTCCGACCCGCAGGGAGCAGGCCGCAACAGTTTCAGTTTCGATCCCCTGGCCCACATTCTTTTCCTTCAGGCTCGGGACCACGGTGCTTCATCTACGGGAGCCCTGGACATCTTCGGAGTCAGTGCCCCGATCGGGTGCAGTACAGCAGTGGCAGTCATCCCCAGCGTCCGCCGCAGCAGCAGTTCCCAGCCAGACCCTTCCAGCAGCAGCAGCAGGGACAGCGAGCTCCCGCTCCTCCACAGACAGACATAGGAGGGGGAGGCCGACCTCAGGGCGCTCCCCAGGGACCTCGACCAGGGCGTGGTCGGGGAGGTGGCCGACAACCGAGGGGCAGGGGAGCTGGGCGTGGACAGTTACATGCCGCAGAAGCAACAGTTCCAGCAGGGCCAGAGGTTGTTCGAGGTACGATCAGTGTGTTTAGCACTCTTGCATATGCTTTGTTCGATACCGGAGCTTCGCACTCCTTTGTTGCACCCAGTCTAGCCCGCGCCTTGGGTCTAGATGCCGAGAGACTTCCAGTGCCCCTGGTGTTGAGCACACCAGTTGTAGGTCAGACCGACTTGCTGTTCGTTTGTCGGGGATGTAGACTGATGTTGGGGACACATCAGTCGGTTAAGGATCTCCTTCTGCTACAGATTCGGCCGTACGATGTCATCCTAGGCATCGACTGGCTGTTTTCTGTGTGCGCCGTCATCGACTGTTTCCAAGGGAGGGTGGTGTTCTCCGGTTTGGACGGCCAGCGTGTTACTTTCACCGGCGAGCGGAGCTGTCCGAAGGGAAACAGGAGGGAGGAACCTCTCCTCTCCTTGTTGACCGAACTGACGATAGAATCAACAGATGATGAAATGGTGGAAGTACCAGAGATCGTTTGTGAATTTATGGACGTCTTTCCTGAGGAGGTGACGACTCTACCCCCTCGACGTGACATCGAGTTCGGGATAGACCTGCAGCCCGGCTCTCGACCAATCTCGATGGCTCCTTACCGGATGGCACCTTCGGAGCTATGGGAGTTGCGGATACAGATTGACGATCTGATGAAGAGGGGTTATGTTCGTCCAAGTGCATCACCGTGGGGTGCCCCAGTCTTGTTCGCAAAGAAGGCAGATGGTGGCCTCAGGTTGTGCATCGATTACAGGAGGCTGAATCAGGTAACGATCAAGAACCGCTACCCTCTCCCGAGGATAGATGATCTTTTCGACCAGCTGAAGGGGGGAGGATGGTTCTCGAAGATCGACCTGCGATCCGGGTACCACCAGCTGAGGGTGAAGGATAGAGACGTCCCGAAGACGGCGTTCAGGTGCAGGTATGGGCACTTCGAATTCGTGGTCATGCCCTTTGGTGTTACGAACGCCCCGGCCGTGTTCATGGGGCTTATGAACTCCATCTTTCGGGAGTACCTGGATCGGTTTGTGGTGGTGTTCATAAACGATATCCTGATCTATTCAAAGTCAGAAGAGGACCATGCAGAGCACCTGAGGACAGTTTTGGAGGTCCTTCGACAGCACCAGCTCTATGGGAAGTTGTCAAAGTGCAAGTTCTGGACACGAGAAGTGCACTTCCTCGGACATGTAGTGTCTGAGCATGGAGTAGCAGTCGACCCATCAAAGGTTGAGGCAATTGTTTCTTGGGCAGCACCCAAGAATGTGGCGGAAGTTCGGAGTTTCCTCGGACTGGCAGGCTACTACCGGAGATTCGTACCCAACTTCTCCCGGGTAGCAGCCCCTTTGACGGCTTTGACCAAGAAGGACCAGGTTTTCATGTGGAGCGAGCAGTGTGAGTCGTCCTTCAGCTACCTAAAAGAAAAACTGGTTAGTGCCCCAGTGTTGAGATTTCCAGAAGAAGGGATGGCCTATGAGGTATTCTGTGATGCTTCAGGACAGGGCCTGGGGTGCGTATTGATGCAACGACAAGGGGTGATCTCTTACGGGTCCAGGCAGCTACGCCCCCATGAGCGGAACTATGCCACCCATGACCTGGAGCTTGCAGCAGTAGTGTTCGCATTAAAGTTGTGGCGACATTACCTCTTTGGGGAGCGCTTTGTGGTCTTCACCGATCACAAAAGCTTGCGCTATATCTTCTCCCAGCGTGACTTGAACTTGCGACAGCGGAGGTGGTTCGAGTTTCTCCAGGACTACGACTTCGATATCTCATACCTTGAAGGTAAGGGAAACATTGTGGCTGATGCCCTGAGCAGGAAGCCGCATCAGGAGGTGGTTCGGGAATCTGCTGATGCTTGGAAGGCAATGGGGGAGTTGGCTGCCTTGCACTTGGATGCAAGGGTGGAAGGTACTAGAGGCTGTTTGTTTCAGATGACGGTACAGTCCTCTTTGTTGCAGCAAGTGGAAGAGTCTCAGTGGGGAGATCCTGAGGTGGAAGTGTTGCGGGATCGTATCGATCAGGGGAACGCCCCGGAAGGATGGTCGGAGGACAGCCGACGTCGGATGCTCTTTCATCGGAGGTTGTTTGTTCCAGAGGTGATGCGTGATGAAGTCCTTCGTGAGTTCCATAGCTCAGCCTTGGCAGTACATTCGGGTGTTTCGAAAATGTACCAAGGCCTGAGGGGACAGTTTTGGTCGCCCGGGGTGAAACGGGTAGTGGCAGAGTTCGTGGCTAAATGCCTGGTGTGTCAGCAGGTGAAGGCTGAACACCGTGTTCCTGGTGGTCTGTTGCATCCACTAGATGTTCCCGAGTGGAAGTGGGACGACGTCTCGATGGAATTCGTCACGGGACTACCCAGAGCTCAGGGCGGGCATGATGCTATCTGGGTAGTGGTGGATCGATTGACAAAATCTGCTCACTTCATGGCTATCAAGGAGTCAGGACCCGTGAGTACCTTAGCAAAGAGGTACGTGGATGAGGTGGTGCGTTTGCATGGAGTTCCGAAAACGATCGTCTCAGATCGGGACACTCGATTCACCTCACGAGTCTGGAAGGGGTTACAGCATGCTTTTGGCACCCAACTACGCCTTAGCACTGCTTTTCACCCTCCGACTGATGGACAGACAGAGCGGACTATCCAGACCTTGGAGGACACGCTGCGATCATGTGTTCTGGATTTCGGAGGATCATGGGTACGACACTTGCCTTTAGTAGAGTTTGCCTACAACAACAGTTTTCACTCTACTATCGGCATGGCTCCTTTTGAGGTTTTGTATGGAAGACCATGTCGTTCACCCTTATGCTGGGCGGAGGTTGGTGAGACTGGTACTCTTGGACCAGAAGTAGTGCAGAGCACCACGGAGAAAGTCCAGCTAGTGCGGGAGAGGATGAAAGCAGCTTAGGATCGGCAGAAATCTTATGATGATCGTCGGAGGAGGCCCCTGAAGTTCGAGGTGGGAGATCATGTGTTTTTGAAGGTTTCCCCTCGACGGGGGCAGCGGAGGTTCGGAAAGGGGAGTAAGCTCTCCCCTAGGTTCATCGGACCTTTCGAGGTGCTGAGGCGAGTTGGCGAGGTAGCATATCAGCTAGCCCTACCACCTCAGTTGGAGAGGGTCCATGACGTCTTCCATGTCTCCCAGCTTCGTCAGTACTTACATGATGACTCTCATGTCATCAACTGGGGAGAGCTAGATGTGGGAGGAGACGCGACCTTCGAGGAACGGCCAGTCAGAATCGAGGATCGCAAGGAGAATGTGCTCCGTGGACGAACCGTCGGCCTGGTTCGTGTGTTGTGGAGACATGGCGGCCTCGAAGAGAGTACGTGGGAGAGGGAAGCACAGATGAGTGCCCAATACCCCGAGTTGTTCTGAGCTTTGAACCTTTGGTGCCTGTTGTGACAGAACGTTTGACCTTTTTGTCTATGAAATGTGCTAGTTCCTTTCCTCTGTTATGTGTGGAAAGCCCCGACTAAAGGGAAGGGGAAACCCGACCCCTAATCCGGACGCATTAAGGTGGATGCGATTAAACCCGTGCGGGCGAGTCAGTGCCGCCCAAAGCGGATAATATCTTGACATAGGGGAGGGGAACTCCCCAAACCCACATGACCGGGAGGTTTGGCGTGGTATGTTGCTTGGTTCTTGACAAGGAGTGTTTTCAATTAGCGGGGGTCCACTCCTAAGAGGTATCTTCGAAGATGGTTGTTCGGATCCTCTCTTTCCTTCTGGTTTGTTTTGATTCTCGGGGACGAGAATCGTTTAAGAGGTATCTGATGAGATAACCCAGACCCCCCTTGGTCCCTTCCTTTGCCAAAAATCCGGTTTCCTTGCGGGGTACCGATCGGTGAGACCGACCGGTGAGACCGATCGGTGAGACCGACCGGTGAGACCGATCGGTGAGACCGACCGGTGAGACCGATCGGTGAGACCGATCGGTGCGACCGATCGGTGAGACCGATCGGTGAGACCGGCCGACGTCGCTCGGCCTTGCCAAGTTGTTCCAGTAACGTTCCTTTTTCGCAAATAGGGTTTTAAACCCTATTCTGCTTTGTTAAAAAATATCTTGGGAATCCGAAACGCGCACAAAGGTTTTAATTAAATGCTTCATTAATTCATGGGTCGGTTAAAACCACCCAGTGCCATTAATGATGAGTCAAGCCACGTGGTCAACCCATGACTCCCTCGTCTTCCATGGTTTTGTGTTTCATCTCAACCGTCCCCAGCTCTTATAATTAAGGGTTAGGCTGTGGTTTCCCCCCTTCTTCGATCGTGGATCTTCTGGTGCATCGGGACCGCCGCGTCGTTATCCGTAAAGTTCCGCGCCCCCGGCCTAAACGTCGATCATCTATCAACAAGTAGGGAATTTCTGTCGTCTCTCACTTTTGTGTATCATGCGGGGTGGGCGTTACTTTTGTTCCTATGGAATTGGTTGAACCAAACCCTAATGAAGATAATAAACGAAGTTCTAAAGGAAGAACGGGAAGGGGTTGTGATCGTTGTTATGCTTTATCTTGTGATCATCCCTTTTGTTGTACTGGTTTATGTTTTCTGAAAATTGAGGCCGTTGGTGGTCGTGTGTGTGCACTTGAATCCCCTCGTGATGTTTTAAATGGGTTGATGAAATTGTGAACTCCTGCTGTGAAATTGGTTAACCACGTATATCCCACTGAATAATTGAAAGCACCAGGATCGGCCCTTCTGTGATAACTCCCGGTTAGAACACACGGAATTTGAAATCATGGAGCGTGTTAAATCGTTTAAATCTGAAAATCCCTGACTTGTGTTGGTAGTGGTTAGTGGTTGTTTTCCCTTCGGGCCGTTTGCTGGAAATGTGGGAGGGGATGGGATCCCCTGTTCTTTTTATACTCTCGGTGGCTGTGTGAATTTGGCGGATGGGATCTCCTGTTGTCATGGATTCAGTGGTTGTGAGTTTTTATCACAAATTGGGGAGAGATCCTCTGTTGGCAGAACCGGGTGTGAGTGTTTTGGTTGATCTATGCTTTGACGTTTTCCTTGGTTATGCTTATGGAAGTTGCCCAGTAGTGCTTAAAATTAATTGAACATTTGACTGAACATGAAACAAGAATGGGACAAATGGTTGTGGGCAAGGGTCATGAATTGTGACTCGGACGCTGTGGTGTTGTGTTCTGTAGGTTGGCTAGGAAAACCTAAGTTTTGGGTGAGTGTTTGTTACCTATATCTATACTTGTAGCTTTGTGTTTCTTATTCGCGCCCCACCCAAGTTGAGCACTTATTGCCGAACACCCCCATTTATGGGGGGGAGGGTGTTTTTCCCAAAACTATCCTTAGTGGCTGGTTATTAGCTCCTTTTCTGCTCCCTTTCCCGGATAGCCCAAGTACCTTCGGGCAGGCTGTGATGGCATGAAGTCCATTATTATCCCAAGAACCATCGGGCCGGGTGTTGTGGTGGTTGGCCAGGTGTGTGCGGCAGGTGGTTTCCCAAGTGTCTTCGGGATGAGGCCCAGGTATTTTTGGGCGTGGCAGTGGATCCTTTAGCCCAGGTGTCTTCGGGCGTAGCGGTGGTTGTTCTGGCCTAGGTGTTTGCAGGCATGGTTACTTGTGACAGTTGAGGCCCAGGTGTGTGCGGGCGGGATTTGGCAGTGGGACTGCGTGTGGTTGTGGACCAGGTGTGTGCGGGCGGGATTTGGCAGTGGGACTGCGTGTGGTTGTGGCCCAGGTGTGTGCGGGCGGGATTTGGCAGTGGGACTGCGTGTGGTGGTGGCCCAGGTGTGTGCGGGCGGGTGTGGCAGTGGGACTGCGGTGAGAATGGCGGGATTGGTCCGATGCGTAGGATGTCTCAATAACCAGTGGGGAAGTGGCGCGGGGTACCCAAACATCGATGTTCTCTTATTATATATATTACTTGACTTGCGTTATTTGGGGAGTGAGCCTTGGTGAGGCCTGGGATGGATAGTTTGCCTTGTTAGTTGTTTGGTTCACTCTTTTCTCACGGGACTTTAGTACGTTCCCCCACTTGTGCACGAGAGTCTTGGTTTTACCTACTGAGTGTACTTGTATGCTCACCCTACGTTTACTTTCAGGTTTCCAGGAGGACTACCAGGGCTGCGCGGGACCCTATTAGTCGGACAGTTGGAGTTGTCGCTGTTGTCGTACCTTTGTTTTCTTTTGGTATTGTACTTGAGAGCTTTCTTTTTCTTTTGTACTTGTACCTTGTTGTAAACTGTTTAAACATGCATGGGGGGCTTTATTTGGGTTCATTTATATAAACTTTTTTCTTTTCCTTTTTGGGAGGTCGACTTGTCCTTTTTCCCGATCCTAAATAATAAAAAGGGTAATGCCTTCCATTTGCGAGAATTTTCTATACCCTTGGTGCTAGTCGCCACTCAGGGACCTATTGAAGGCGGGTTTCGAGGGTCATTATCTCTCCTTCAACTTAAAGAAGGAAGGGCCTAGCAATCCGCTGACTCTTCCCTCCTTTTTGGTGAAGGCGGGTCGTGACAATCATATATGATATTTTAAAAGATGTAAATTAATGAATTAAATTAAATTTAAGCTCATTACCCTTGTTACATCAAAAAATAACAATTGATAAAATTCAACAATCGTGGTGAACCCAATGACACTAATGGTGCGTCAACCAGATTACTATTGTATGATATATCAATGAAATAAGTATGGATGAAATAATAAAATGAAATAGAAATAAAAATTAATAAAAAGATAAGGGAGAGGGAGGTGTGAGGTAGAGGTTTGTGTAATATTTTGTATTTAAATTCCTTCTAGCACCCCCTTCACCTACTATTATATTTATATATACATATTACATTATAAGTAAATTCATTATTTATTATTATTTTTAATTCAATAATTATTTTCTTTTTCCAACATTATTTCATCTATTATTCGACCATAAATTTTAAGTCTTTTTGGAATCCATTTTAAAATAAATGTATTTCCATTTAATGAAATCATATTAAAAAGGTCATCCATTTCTGTACATAGAGACCTCATATTTTTATATATATAAATAGTCAAATATATATATATATATATATATATACCCACACAAACAGATATATATATATTACCTAAATATACATTATATATATGTGTGTGTATATGCACCCACATATGTATAATAATGTATACTTATCTAATATATATATTCCATTTAATTATCCATAAAAAATAAATATTATTTTTCACAATTAATAATAATAATAATAATTATTATTATTATTATTATTATTAATAATAATTATCTCCATCCATTAACTCCATTAAAATTTTAAAATTTAACTGAATTATATTCCCGTAATAGTTAATAAAAGTTATATTAAAAATAAATTTTCATTTATTTAGAACAAGGTAATACTATAACTTTTAATACCAAAGCTCCAAATAAATATTCACTCATGGTGAAATGTCTCTTATCAATCAAGAGAATTAAAAATTATATAATTATGCATCTATATTCCCATTTTATTGCCTCAACACAAATAATAATCATAATCAAAATTTTGATACACTTAAGTGTGATTTAACAAAACCACTGATGTGTGTAAGTGCTCTATCATGTTTAGGGTAAAACGGAAATTCCATAAATAATAGTTGTCTTATATATATATATATATATAGAGGAACCATTCAAGATATAATCTTTTTCAAAAAAAGTGTAATTAAAATGTAAAATAAATTTCCACCATGTGCGATGTTACCAAACACTCAGTGTGCACAAATTTTATGTCGTGCCTAGGGTAAATCCCATATCCCAAACCAAAAGGAGTTCTAGGATCTCGCATAGAGACACAATTTCAAATATATTCTATTATTTTGTAAATGTATCATGCATGTTTTGAAATATGTTTAATATTGTTATTCTATAATCACCTAGGATCTGAACCCCAAAATCCTATTCTAACTCATAGCCTAACATGGAATATATTTCATAGAATATTATAAATTGATAAAATGGTTTTTACAAATAAATATATCCTCAAAATCATTTTTTAAGTTATATTTATGTTGAATTTGACTTTTCACATAAAATACACATAAATAATGAACAAAGTGTATTGTTATTATCATTAAACTTGAGGATATTAAAAATTCAAACTGAAATTTTTTATCTTGTATTCTTTTGAATATTATATAATATATTTTTTCAATAATTAATAAACCATTATATGTCTGTAGTATCTTTTCAAATTGGTAGAAAATTCACATTTCATATTTGTAAACTTATTTGGAATCACTTAGTATATCTTCTTTACTGGATATGAATTTCTATTTTAGTTTTGGGTTTTTTAGATGAATCAGGGAATATATTATATTGTTGAATTTTCATTTAATTACATTAAATATATCATGGATAAAGAGTTTTATGAATTGAATTATCAATGTAAGACCTAAATGGTAATGTAGATGGGATTGTAGGATCCTTAAGGTGAAGATATTTATCAAAAGATTGAAACTAAGATTTTCCTATTTGTAAATAATATAGACCTATTAATAATATGGATGTCATTTTTGTAACACCCCAATATTTCATAGTGTGTTACTTCTTCTAAATAATTCAATAACTTGCACTACACGTAACACCGTGTTCAAGCGCACCATGGCATACAAAACAAGCCGTTCGAAAGAGGTTGTGAATAGTATTAACTAAATTTTGATCTTTATATAATCCTTATAATTTTATATTCTATATTATGAGTTTCCTAGACATAATTTAAGAAAAAAAATCATTTTTTTCAGATGAAAGAAGTAGTTTTAAAAAATTTCACTTTTACCGACTATTAATGGTGAACCCTTTTTAAATCCAATATTATAAAACATTAATATATTCAATTTGAATAAATAAATTTATTCTTTATAACGGGGACATAAAAAATTTACAATATAACACCCCAAGCTTCCTCGGTATGCTTCTCTTTGAATAATACAGTAGCGTGTGTTGTACGCAACTTCGAGTTCTAACACACAATACAACCAATCAAACTAGCCGTAATGAATACTAATACCTACTTTTTAAATTATATAAATTTTATCTCTCCAAATGGAATTCATTTTTGGATTCCGAATATCGAATTTATCTTAGTGTGAAATTTTGGTACTTTTTGGATAAATTTTATATTTTGATGAATAGTGAAAATTACGAAATTTTAATTAAGAAGAGCTTTGTTAATCAAAATAATTAATAATGATAAATTATAACTTTTAGTGGTTTTAATGTATATTTAAAATATATTTTTACCATTTAATACAATTATGGCCTTTTAACGTAATTTCACAGTTAAACCGGACACAAACAAGTGTCAATCTTTTGATAGTTATTTTATCTTAAAAACCCGCTTTTTTGTTTTAACCGCATGAATTAATTTTAAATTAATTTCTTCCGCTTCTGTGTTTCGAATTTCGAAAAAGGGATTCCATATTTGGAATCATGATGCCCAAATTTTGTAAATATACACAATTATTTTTATACATTTTGAATAATTACTTTGATAAATATTTTATTTACCATGGTTAAAGATTAAATCCGGTAAATAATGGTTAAAAATAATATTATAATAATAATAAATTACCCTAGAATGTGTCTTAACCTTATTTTTGGAAACATGGACGACCAATGGCATCTTTGTCCCGGTTTTGGGACCCCATGGAGCCACATGTTGGTGATAGGGACACTTTGAATTAATTAAGTTAAAGTAAACACAAAAATTCCATAAGCTTATATCATTTAGAAAAACAATTCTTATATAGGGTTATATATGTTATATTTTAGATTATAAATATTCATTAGAATTATAAAAATATCTCCTAAATAATGTTATTTTATTTATAATTTTTAGACACTGAAAACATAAAAATATATATGACACAATAATGATGAAGTATTTTCCTTATTAATGAAAAAAATCAAATATTTGGTATTATAAATGTTAAAATAAATATAATTTGAAACTTTTGATGACATAAACGAATTTTATAGGTTAATATGACATGTTAGTATTGATTTAATTATATTTTTTAGAGGTAATAATTCTGTTATGATTTTCACAAAAATCAAATACCCAATAGTGTCAAAATTGACATAAAAGAGTTTTTAAAACAAATATTACATTTATAATTGATATTCAATTCCTAAAAATATAAGGTTCGTTCAAAGGACTTGTTTAATGATAGTTGTTTATTTAATGGACAACATTGAGGTCTCTTGGATGTATATAGTATGTTTATTAACTATATAATATAAAAATATAAAGTGACATGGTAAATGTAAATCTAATTAACTAAGAGTTAATACTAAAATATAAGGTTAATATAATGACCCAAACCTATCTAAAATATATTTGTTGAAAATATTTCGACCCATACCCACCATATAATTTTAATAATCCAATTTGGAGCCATTAGAACCCAAATATGAATATATTATAAATTAATACATTAAGATTTTCCTAAAGAGCCCCTCCTCCTCCTTATAAAAGGACCCATCTTCTAACCAATTATTCACACCTTCAACGCCTTTTGGCTTGGCCAAAACCTTCCCAAAGACCCTTTCAACATCCATCAATTAATCCTAGAGGCCTTAGTTCTATCATAATGTCAACCAAAGGATCCCTTTTGATCAAATCAAAATTAATAACCCGAAGAAGATGAGGTTAAACGTACCATCGACTAAAGGAAAGTGAAAGGTAAGTGGTTTTCATGTCACTCCTTATTTCCATGTGATTCATGCCATATTTCCAATATTACCTTTTTTGTGGTGTATGTACTTAAAATAATTGTATTCTTCGTGTAATTCAATTTAATTTATGTGTATTTACATATTCATTGTATGAAACCTCTTTAATGGGTTGTATGTTTCGAAGTTACCAAATTGGTAATGGTTAATTTCACAATATCATTATTATATTAGGTTGTTTTTATGTATGTATCTAATGGTACATATTTATTATCCATGTACATGTATTATGAATGTGTTTTTAAAGGGATTATTTTAAGGTAATTTTTTTACTAAAACATCATTTCAAATATTTTAAATATTTATTCTTCTAATTCTTCCTCATTAATGTCCATGTATTCAAAATGGATGTAAGGATTTATTTATATGTAATTGAATGTTTTTAAAATGATAATTCCTTTCAAAAGTTTCAAAGTGGTATGAGACACTTTGATTCAAAAATTTCTTTAAATGACTTCTTTTCTAAATTGTGTGACTTTTAAATGTTTTCATAAAAATGGTGTATTTATCTCCAAGAGTTTTACGAATAGTTTTCATCCATTTCAACATCCATTAATATATTTTAAACTTGTTTTGAAGTTGATTTATTATGATACAAATCTTCCATATTGTGTTTAACGTTTTGTGATATGTTTGACTATGGATGTGTTATTCTAATACCATTCACGGTTTATGGGTAAAGTATTGACATTTCGTATGCTAGATTTAATAAAAATCATTATGTTATAATTCATCCTCTTCTTAAGATGAATGTGTTGGACAAGTATGTTCCGAGTTGGGGTCCGGTTATAGCAGACCCTCCGGGTTAGTGTCCGATTATAAGAGGCACTCCGGGTTTGAGTTCGGTTATTAGAGGCGCTCTGTGTTGGTGTCCGGTTATTAGAGGCCCTCCAGGTTGGTGTCCGGTTATTAGAGGCACTCCGGGATGGAGTCCGGTTACAGAGGCTCTCCGAGTTGGGTTCTGGTTACAGTTATCCCTTGGTTTTGGAACAAGGCCTTGACAAAGAAATTAAAGTTCAGCATTATGCATTCCATCATTATGAAAGTGGTCAGTGATATTGCATGTGATTATTCGACTAGCAGAATATCCTTGTAAATAAGTAAATGGAATTATTTCATTTTAATTTTTCCATATTATGATGAAGATCATGTTTAAAAGGATTTTTTTAGTTATTCATTGCCTTAAATGTTTATTCTTATTTATTAAATTTTTTATTGTATTACTTATCCTTACTGAGTGTTGGAGCTCACCCCTTTCTAGGTTTTTTTCCCAGTATTCCAAGAAGTGTTTTGTGATTGAAATGAAGGGTTAAGCCAAGGGAATAATGGCATTCATAAAGATTATTTATGTTGTTTTGTATGTCTTAAAGTGCAATGTGACATTCATGTATGTAATCTATTTTCTAGGACTTCTAAACTAATTGGTCCTTCGGGACTTGATTCCCTGTAATCATGCCAATTAATTAAAATAATGTACTGCCTCTGGGTAACTGGGGTTGGGGCGTTAGAGTTGGTATTAGAGGAAGTTTAGAAATAACCTTGGAAATTAGATTTAGGTAAACTCTGATTAGAGCACATAGCCCTAAGATAGAATTTGAGGATTAGTATAGAATAAATTCCTTGATTTTTGGAATTGTAGAGATTTTGTGAGTTTTCCGAGCAATACATCTCTGTGTGGATATGAGCAGGTAGAGGAAGCTCTGGCATAGATGTACCTAGGGGTAAAACCCGAAAACACCACTTTGAGATAGATTCGGATGGGAACTTGTGCATGATAATGGGCCTCGCTGCACTCAAGGTTATGAAACTCCCGAGGGATATTCTTAGGATAATATTAATTTTCATTAAAAACAATTATGAAGGGATCATGAGTATATACTTACTCAAAGAAATCAATTTCATGATTATGGATTATATCCATAAACTGTTCAATTCGTGTTTGGAATTATTCATTGCAATTCATAAACTGACCTAGTTTATGTTATTGTACAGAAATGGTGCCCAATAGAAGAAATGTGAACTCCAATAATACGTATGATCCAAAGAGTAAGAAGGATCATATCATTCATGGTCCTATGCCAGAATTTAGAAGGGAAATAGTCTCCCATGTATTATCATCATATGAAGAAATAGTATCATGTGTTGATAAGATATGTAAAGAATTCTTAGAGTCATATGGTTTTGAAGGGAATCCATAGATGAAAAGGATGGTAGATAGAAGGGAAGATAAAGGGAAGAAGGTAAAGAAGGGTTTTCCCATATGTGATAACTGTGGAATGAATCACCATGGAAATTTCTTGAAGGGAATGGGAGTACATAATAAGTGTGGGGAAAAATAACATGAAGTACGTGACTGAAAGTGTAAGAAAAAGGTTTCAAATGTACAATGCTTCATCTGCAAGGAGTTTGGACAATACGCGGACCTATGTCCCAGTAATCAGACTATGCCGTAAATGATGCTATTGGATAATAATCAAGTTATGATACTACAATAGATAAAGATGAATGACTAGTGTTCTTATGTTGTTATTTTAGAATTATTGTATTTAAGTTTTGTATCAATGATGTCCTTGAAATAAATAAGGATTGTACTACAGTACTATTTCATTGAGGATTTGAGATTTTATGGTACTATGAAATGTGACTCTACAAAGAGTTAATCTTTTGGGAAGTTACATGGTTGAAGGAACGATAACCCTTCATTTGGTCCTAATATTGAGGTACTAATTTTGGAATAAGATATGGTTGATTTGGTAAAATTATATTGGATATTCCTGACTGCCTTAAAACCAATTAAAGATTTGTATATTCCATCATTGTTGGATTTTACAACATATTTGGTTTGATGAAGTATATCCTATATTATTTATAAAATAAGAGATCATGAATTTAATCAATAAGGTTTATGGTAATTCAGGATGTTTCAGTGTTTTAAATGAATACATGATGAAGGTATTCACATGCTATTACAGGGAAAAAATGATCTACATTATCTTTACCTTTAATATAAATTTTAGACTGAGTGCTTAAAGAAGTATTTTGAAAAAGTCTAAAGGTTGTAATGGAATAAGTTTGAAATGTTATTTTTTGATTTTTACAATTGGACAACACGTAGACCGTGTCACTACCCGTCGTGTCAGAGAAAGCTACGGGAATCAAACCCACAACCATAGTGCAATTGGGATTTATTGCATACCACTGTACTGTGTGAAGTTCCTGGATGGTATATTGTACATTCTTTTCCTAAAGGGTCTGATATGTGAGTTATCAATTCATTATATTTGGAACCCTATACGAATATGATAAATATAATATTTTTTAAGTTCTATTATCATTTAGAGTGAAAGATGAGCATGTGGTAGAAATTAGTATAATGATGGAACTCTACTTGTCAAGTATATATTTTTCTTCTCCTCTTATTATATGAAGAAATTAATTCTTATACTTCATTGAAGGAAAATTAATACCAAAAATTTGTTATCCTAATACCTTATGTTTTGTTGAACCGATGCTATTTTAAATCATCATAGATTGATGAATTTAAGGACCTAAATTTTAAGCATGGTTGTGATTGATGACCTCAGTCACTATCTATAAATATTTATGTTTTTTCTCCAATTATACATCTCTAATTGCAACCAATGTTCTCCTAATAGAGATCTTAATTTGGTGGCGACCCTTTTATTGAACTTTTCCTCTTATTAAGACTAAATTTTATTAACCAAATTTTCGATGTGGGTTTTACCACAAGGATATTTTCTATTTTCAACCTTTATTTTTGAAAAAAAACATCAAATTGCAAAGGATGCAATATATTTAAGGATGGAATAATGTAACACCACAAGATTTCATAGTGTGTTACTTCTTCAAAATAATTCAATAACATGCACTGCACGCAACACTGAGTTCAAGCGCACCATGACTTACCAAACAAGTTGTTCGAAAGAGGTTATGAATAATATTAACTACATTTTTAATTTTATGTAATAATTATAATTTTAGAATCCATATTTTGAGTTACTTAGACATAATGTATGAAAAAATTCATTTTTTAAGATAAAAGAAGTATTTTTAAAAAAATTCACTTTTACCGACATTTAATGGTGAACACTTTTTAAATACAATATTTTAAAAATTTTATATATTCTATTTGACTAAATAAAATTATTCTTTAGAATGGGGAGATAAAAAAATTACAATGAAACACCCCAAGCTTCCTATGTACACTTCTCTTTGAATAAAACAGTAGCGTGTGTTGTACGCAACTTCGAGTTCTAACACACACTAAAACCAATCAAACTAGCCATTATGAATAGTAATACCTAATTTTTGAAATTTTATAAATTTTATCTCTCCAATGGACTTAATTTTTGGATTGGGAATATCTAATTTAGCCTAGGGTGAAATTTTGGTACTTTTCAGATAACTTTTATATTTTGATGAATAGTGAAAATTACTAAATTTTGATTAAAAACAACTTTTTTAATCAAAATAATTAATAATGATAAATTATAAATTTGAGTGTTTTTAATTTATATTTAAAATATATTTTTACCATTTAATACAATTTTTGTCATTGGAAATAATTTCACAATTAAACCGGACATAAAGAAGTGACAATCTTTTGATAGTTATTATATCTTAAAAACACGCTTTTTTTTTGAAATCGGGAATTAATTTTAAATTAATTTCTGCCACTTATATGTTTTGAATTTAGAAAAATGGATTCCATATTTCGAATCAGTATGTCCAAATTGTGCAAATAGGAATATATTATTTTTATACATTTTGAATAATTACTTCGGTAAATATTTTATTTACCATGGATAAAGGATAAATCTGGTAAATAAGGTTTACAAAATAATAATATAATAATAATAAATTACCCTAAAATGTGTCCTAACCTTATTTGTGGATACATTTCCGACCATGGGAATCTTTCGGTCGATTTTGGGACCCCGTAGAGCCACTTGTAGGTGATATGGACACTTTGAATTAATTAAGTTAAAGTAATCACAAAAATGTCATAAGTTATATCTTTTAGAAAACCAATTTATACATAGAGTTATATGTGTTATATTTTTGATTATAAATATTCATTAGAAATCTAAAAATATTTACTACATAATCGTATTTTATTTATAATTTTTAGACATAGAAAACGTAAAAATATATATGACACAATAATGATGCAGTATTTTCTTTATTAATGAAAGAATCAAATAATTGGTATTATAAATGTTAAAATAAATATAATTTGAAAGTTTGGATGACAGAAACAAATTTTATAGGTTAATATGAAATTTTAGTATTGATTTAATTAGGTTTTTTCAAAATGATAATGCTGTTATGATTTTCACAAAAATCAAATACCAAATAGTGTCAAAATTGACATAAAAGTGTTTTTAAAACAAGTATTATATTATTAATTGATATTGAATTCCTAAAAATATACGGTTTCGTGAAAAGATTTTTTTCATTATAGGTGTTTCATTAATGGACCACTTTGGGGTCTCTTGGATGTATATAATATGTTTATTAACTATATAATATAACAATAAAACGTTACATTGTAAATGTCAATCTAATTAACATAGAGTTAAAACTAAATTATAAGGTAAATATAATGACCCAAACATGTCTAAAATATATTGGTTGAAAATATTTTGACCCACCCCCACCTAAGACTTTGAATAATATACTTTTGAGCCATTATAAACATAATATGAATTTATTATAAATTAAGACTTAAAGTTTTTCCTAAAGAGCCCCTCCTCCCCCTTATAAAAGGACCCAACTTATAACCAATTATTCACACCTTCAAAGCCTTTTGGTTCAGCCGAACCATACCCAAATACTCTCTTAAATTCTATCAATTCATCCTAGAGTCCTTAGTTTGATCAGAAATCCAACCTAAGGAGCCCTTTTGATCAAATTAAAAGGAAGGACCTGAAGAAGAGGAGGTTAAACGTACCCTCGACTAAAGGAAAGTGGAAGGTAAGGGGTTTTCACCTCACTCCTTATTCCCATGAGAATCATGGAATATTACATCTATTACCTTTTTTGTGGTATATGAAATTCCAATAATTGTATTAATTGTTAAATACACTTTAATTTATGTGTATTTACATATTCATTTTATGATACCTCTTTAATGGGTTGTATGTTTCGTAAGTTACCAAATTGGTAAGGGTTAATTTCACAATCTCTTTATTATCCAAGGTTGTTTTTACGTAAGAATATACTGGGAAATTTTTATTATCCATGTCCATGTTTTATGAAAGAGTTTTAAAAGGGATTATTTTAATGGAATTTGTTTACTAAAACATCATTTCAAATATTTTAAATATTTATTCTTCTAAATCTTCCTCATTAATGTCCACGTATTCAAAATGGTTTTTAAGGATTTATTTATATGGAATTGAATTTTTTTTAAATGATAATTCCTTTCAAAAGTTACAAAGTGGTGTGGGACTTTTTGATTCAAAAAAATCATTAAATGACTTCTTTTATAAATTGTGTGACTTTTAAATGTTTTCATGAAAAAGGTGTATTTATATCAAAGAGTTTTACAAATAATTTTCATCCATTTAAAGATTATTTAATAGATTTTAAACTTGTTTTGAAGTTGATTTATCATGAAAAAAATCCTCTATATTATGTTAAAGGTTTTGTGATATGTTTGACTGTGGATGTGTTATTCTTATACCATTCATGGTTTATGGGTAAAGTATTGACATTTCATATGATAGTTTTAATAAAAATGTTTATGTTATATTTCATCCTCTTTTTAAGATGAATGTGTTGGACTAATATGTTCTGGGTTGGGGTACGATTACAACAGACCCTCGGAGTTGGTGTCCGTTTATTAGAGGCACTCTAGGTTGGTGTCTGGTTATTAGAGGCACTCCGGGTTGGTGTCCGGTTATTATAGGCACTCCAGGATGGTGTCCAGTTATTAGAGGCACTCCGGGATGGATTCTGGTTACATAGGCTCTCCGGGTTAGGTTCCAGTTACAGTATTCGCCTAGGTCTTCGCACGAGGCATTGAAAAAGAAATTAAAGTTCAGCATTATGCATTCAATCATTATGAAAGTGGTTAGTGATATTGCATGTGATTATTCGACTAGAATAATATCCATGTGAATAAGTAAATGGAATTATTTCATTTTATTTTTTCCATATTATGCTGAAGATCAAGTTTAAAAGGCTTTTGTTTTAGATATGCATTGCCTTAAATATTTATGCTTATTTATTAGAGTTTTTTCTATATAGATTATTCTTACTGAGTGTTTGATCTCACGCCATTCTATGTTTTATTTTTCCCAGGATTCTAAGAAGTGTATTGTGATTGATATGCAGGGTTATGCCAAGGGAATAATAGCGTTTATAAAGATTATTTATGTTGTTCTGTATGTCTAAAACTTAAATGTAACATTAATTTATGTAATCTATTTTCCAAGACTACTAAACTAATCGGTCCTTTGGGACTTGATTCCTTGTAATCATGCCAATGTATTAAAATAATGCACTGACTCTCGGTAACTAGGGTCAGGGCGTTATAATTTTTAAACATATAACCTCTTATGATTCTATATAAGATAAATTAAATTAATCATAGGCATACATCTCATATAATAATAAAACCTCTTTAAAAGAAAATATATATTCATACAATTAGATTAATAGGACAGTTTTTTCGGTAATGATATGACAAATACAACATGTTATCATTGGGATAGTTTTTCAAATAATAATCAAAGATATATATATGATTCGAATGATAAAGTAAATCAATTTAAGATTTGTTATAGATTTGATAATATATTCATTGAATACATAGGTTTTGGAATATATTAATTTGATAGAGTATAATGACTTTTTCTAAAGAACTAATGAAAATGGGTTGTATGTTTAGAGGTCAAAGTTGGAATCATATTGAACATTTAAATGAACTAGAACTATATATTTTCATTGAAAAATAAATCAAATATTACATCTTATATATCAAGACACAACATGAAGTGATAATAAAAATTAGAATATAATTTTTCTCTTCAATTAAGTATTTTTATTTTATAATAAATCAAAATGACGTTAAGATCAATGAGCATGAATCAAAGAAAATATCCCAATAGTGGAAAGAAAATATAAAGATATCCTCCAAGAAAAAACTAACATTTATAGTCCAAAGATGTGGAATTCCATTAATGCTGAGAATAATATAATCTCTTGATCAATAACACAAATGATTCTCTCAATCGAAGTAGGTTATATTGTACAATTTTTAAGGAAAAATTATTTATTAGACTTGTGTATTTTATAAATCTATAAATATCAATAATGGAAAATAATGGAAAGAAATATCATATAAACCCATGAAATTATACATTATGTATAACATATTTAGTATATTTTATAGTCATGGTTATTTATAAAGGAAATATATACATAATAATAATAGTATTTCTAATATGATATAACCCATTATTGTTATGACAAGGAAGCGTGAATGGAATAAAATATGAAATATGTTCCTCGTAAAAAATTTGATAAGTTCCAGGATTTTGATGTGTGAATGAAAGATAAAATTACACATGTATTGATAATGGTTATTTCAAATTACATATGTTGGAATGAAATGATGATATTCATTTTTTCATGATGTATTAGACATATTATAGATGTTTGTACAATGTAAATGAATAATAATGGTTAAACAAGTAATCGTAACATATTCTAATATATATTCATTGAAATAAAATTCATTACTTGGGTATTTATTAATAAATAAAGACAATATATTTTCATTATAAAAAAAATTTTTATTTCTCATACCAACCTTCCCAGAATTATATGTATCAATAATGTATATAAAATAAGTGAAAATAGATTACTCTCATGGCTGACAAGGAAAATTTTAATAAAAGACCATTACATTCAAATATAAATTAATATCTTACCACAAAACTCAAAGTTAATTTTTGTCTAAATTAAATTTAATTATGGATAGAAAAATCAAAACTATATATAAGGGGAATCATTAATTACATTAATGATTCATAATAAAGTGGTTTCATTAATTCCATTATAATGAAATTACATAATATTAGTATGTTTCCCCTTCACAAAGAAAAATTCATGGTAAGTAATGAAATGATGACGTATTCATTGGAGAACCATGAACTACATTTATGATTTTTACAATGGAAACATATATTATGTATTGTGATATGAATAAATTATGATAAAAATTTTGTAGATAAATTTCACATGTGGTTATATTAAATTATAAAATTTGAAGGATATTTTATCTTTTATTGGTGGCCACATTTCACTACATAGGGGAATTAAAAAGTAACCCATCCACAATAACACATAACTTGTATTCCTAATATTATAAATATATATTATTAAGGGGGATATATACTACATCAGTTATATATATTTTGGGGTGGTGGGTTGGTAGTAAGAGGGTGTATGAATTGAAAGGAAGAGAATGAACTCTATTTGTGTGAAAAAGTACTAATAAAATTGTATGTATAATAAAAATGATTTATGAAAAGAATCCATTAAGGATCCCAAAGAAAAAATATTTTTCAATAAGTTTAATCAAAAGTGGTAAAAGTATCAATATTTTTGATAACTATTTTATTGAGATATTTAAAGAAGAAAATTGTTAAATCAAACGATGCATGAAGTGATAAAGAGACTGTACTAGTTTCAAGGATAAACAAGATCAGAAAATGTAATAATTTATATATACTGACAATAAAAGATGAATATAATTATATATACTGAGATAAATAATTATATATATTATATAACATAATTTGGTTTGAATCGCGATTCAAATACATTTTTGATTTGTTTCTCAATGTTATAAAGAAAAATAAGGAAATTAAAATATTTTTTCAAGCCTTTAGAAAATGATATGAATCTCTAAAGAGAATCACAAGGTAATTATAGCTATATTCATAGAGGAATACTTTATTTTTCTATTTATGAAAATACAATATGGTGTTATGTAATTTTATATTACAAAAAAATATTATAGAGAATGTAATGTTTTAATAGAGTAGTTGTTTCACTAAATAATATTATTTTAATAATTGGTTTTAGAAGATGAATATATTAAGGTGAATTAGTGATAAAAATTAAAAGTTTAATTACCCATAGTAGAGAATGGTGGGGTCCTATGCTGATATGCGACTAATGAACATCAAATCAGTGTCACTTATTAATTATAAACATGTGGTGTCAATAGAATCCAGATATTTCATATCCAAAAAAATAGTTCTTTTTTATCAATATGATTTTAATCAACTATGACTAGGATTAGGATCACATATTCATTAATGTTTTATATAGAATCCTCAAAATTTCATTATATGTTGTGATTTTTTTAGAATATCTTGGTAACCCTTATTATTCATTTTAGACATATTAATACCTTTTAGGGATTGGGGACTGCTATATTATGGAATAATAATACCTGACTAGTAACATTGGATTCATTAGAATAGTAATATCTAGACAGTACAACGTCATCGATGAGCTAGTATGGGTTCCAGTAGCTATGGAAGATCATGGCTAACACCATCTAGCTAGTGTCGGGACAATAGTTGGCTGGTCAAAAAGGATGTTGACTTAGGCATAGATCTAAGCTATTGGTCCACTATAACCCCTGAAATATTCATTTGGTGGCCTCCATATGACCTTTTAATCATGTGTGACCATATTGTTTTCCCACGAAAACCTATTTTTGATATATTTATCAATAAAATTTTCCCTCATTCATCCAAAATTAATGTTGAGTATCATTAAAGTGATTTATAATCTATAATCCTTTATCATTCATCATTTGAAGATCCAATAAATCAAGTGGCTTTTAAACTCTATGTTTGTGGAATTATATTCTAAAATCCATCATTTTCTTGGGAGAAATTAATGATATATGTTTTTATATCTAGTTCAATGTATTTATATGGGATCTAATTGATACATTTTGGATCATTATAGGAACAGACCGTGGATCTATTGAGGATTGTTCTCTCTCTCTTTATTGTATCCAGATATTTTAGTGGTTGTTGTTCTCATTGGGTAAATAAAATTGGATTACCAATGTTGTTCTAATCATTGTCTTGGATTCTGGTTCTTAAATACATTTCGTGATAAATTAGGGTCGGTTCTCAAGAATTATTATTTTGTTATTTATTCATGTGTCAGGATCGATGGTGAAAATTGATACATTAAAGGAAGGAATTGTTTAACATTTAGGAACCTTGTATAATGTTGTGTGGTATGATTCACATGTGGGTGCATTTGTAGCCTATGATACCCTTTCCAAGTATTATTTTCATCTATGTGAATGTGTATCCTTCATGAACCTTCCATTATATGATATGCATGTCGGTGTGGGTGTGTGTCCCATGAAACCCAAATTTGATTCACTGTGATTATTACATAGTTTATTATTTCCTGTGTATGGATGCATCTATGTTATCTCTTAGACTGGTTTTAAGGTTCCATGTTAACCTATCTAGACTAGTTAACCACTTATTGTGGGTGTTCCACTGATGTGGTTATGTGTATAGATATTAATTTTTCTGGTGTACATTACCATGGATCCATGTATTAAGTTGAAATTTGTGAATCTGTCATACACTAGAGTTTTATATTAGATTTAAAAGTGATTTGGTGGCTTTCCCTATATATGTGCATTTGGTAGAAGAAGGCACTATGACCTTCCTATGAATGTGTGCATAAAAGTTTTTCTTAATGGTGGAACATGGGTATTGGAAAGTTGGATGAATATGTTGAGATGACATGTAGACCATATTGAATGGTCCAAGTCATGAAAATAATAATTCTATCTTTCCATTCAATATACTGTCAACGAAGGGAGAGTTGATATTTGTGGCATCTTGGTTAGTTTTCTGATGAATATGTACATTTTTGGTTACATAAAAATGTATTATATATTGTTGTCATCAAATGTAATATATTTTTTAACTTTATGTTTAGAATTCATTGGTAGATTCTTAATGGGGTTGTACTCACACTTTGCATATGTATTTCAGTGTACGTGCAGACTTCAAAATTAATGATCCAGCATATATAAGAGGCACTACATCAACTAGCTATGCATGTTAAGTTATGTGGTAGGAATATATGTTGATATTGAAATTAGAATATTTTTGTAGTGCTTTTAGTTTATTTCCTTCTTTCTTAGTACATTGGATGACCTACCATACTGTGAGTCATATTGTTTATCTTATATGACATGTATACTAATTGTTACAGTGTAATGATACTGGATTAGTTTCTATTGTGGAGTTATATGGTGATTTATTAAAGTTCTAAAATGTTTTTTGATGTACAAATATTGTTAATGGGCCAATAGTATCCTGAATGTAAGAACCTGGATTTTTAGAAACGGGTCAAATCCCGACCCTATTTAAACATTTTGATTGGTTTTTGTGAAGTCTGGAAAATTTGGCCAGGTTCTAGAAATTTCCAGACTACACGCCGTGTATTAGTTACCCAAGTGACCAGCCGTGTGATCCCAGAGTACATGCCATGTGAAGACTGTGTAGAAGTTTCTTAATACACGTCGTGTATTTATAGACACGTCATGTATCCCTTACCTGTGTGAGGCCAAGTATATGTTGTGCAGTGCTAGGTGTAAATTTCCATCTACACGACGTGTGGTCTGCTTTTGACACGCAACATACCTTTGTCTTGTGTACCGGACGAGACCCTAGCCGTGTGTTGACTGCGTACACGGTCCATGCCGTGTGCATGACTCCGCATAATTCGGAGTACAGAAACATATATACATGGATTGTACTTTGGGAATACATGACATGTATTTTTATTTTTATTCGAGCGATTGAGACGCCATCAGGCCTCATTCCCAGAAATCTCTTCTTCTTCCTCCTTGGATGAACTGTTCGTCCGAAAAAACCCCGAAAACTCAAACCCTCCCAGAATCTTTGTACGACCTCTGTTCTTCAATCTGTAAGTGGCAGCAGGACCGAATCAGAAAGGCTAACCCCACACACCGTTCTTCATTTTTTATCCCTCACACATTCCTCTGTAGATTCCATCTAAACGGAATTTCTGGATTTAGCAGAAATGGAGATCTACCGTGATTCAGTCCGATTTAGAGGCTGAAATCATAGGGGTGTCATCGTACGAGTATGAGGTGGGTGGTGCATACCTTATTTCGTGTTTTTTTAGATAATTTGGGGTTGTGACCTTCGGGTATGACGTCGGGTGTTGAGCGAAACCCTGGTTATTTGTTGTTAATAAATTATATGCAATGTGGGATGCATATAGGTATTCCCTGACCCTTTTTGTGCTAGAGAAAGGTCAGGAGAGAGGTCATGGCTCATTTGGGGCAATTCGGCGGGGGTGCTGAGATGCATATGTTTTGGACCAGTATTTAAACTGTTGATTTAGATTTCTTTTGTTGCTGTTGGATTAAACTGCTGAGTTTGATTTGTTATGAGAATTCTAGTAATTTTTTAATACATTTAAGAACTTAGGTACTGGTATGGTTTGGCGTAAGTTAGTGAAATTAATTGTTTAGTAATTTCCTGTTTCACGTAATGCTTGAGTATAGTTATTCAATGTGTGATATTTTCTATGTTGAATTTCTCGATGTGTTGGGAGTGGCCTAAATCTTAGTTGAGTGATAAGGATCACATGTTGGGGCTTCTACTCGGGTTATTTTGGGTGGTTGCTACCATGGGATTGGGCGTCATGGACGTCGATTGAGGAAGTCGGACTGTCATGTTGGTCTTGGCCTGGGTTACTTGGATAGCGAGGCCATCATACTTGGGCGACAGGTTCGCAGGGGCAAGAGGTGTCCGAAGAGTTGTGGCTCGGAAACATATTGAGGTGATTACCTCTCACTGGGTACTTTTCAGTAATGTGCACACAGATAGACTCCGAGATGAGGTTGTATGACCACTCACTAGGTAGAGGCCCCCAATAGTTGTGGTTAGGAATTTTTGGTTTGGGGGTTCTTACCATAGGAAGCCACGTGGAAGGTGAGGAGCCTTCTAAAGACAGCTTTGAGGCGGTTAGGTTGGGGGCGGAGGCTCGCGGTAATTTGATGGCAGACATCGCTGACCTCTAGTTATCTTTTGAGGACCGGTATCGTTATTCCTCCAGACATTGTGCCATGGGCAGGTGGAGCTTCCGAGCTGTGTTACAATGTTTGGGAATGCCATCGAGACTTCAGTACTTGAGACAGATAGTGTCAGGTGGCACGCAGTGCCGGGTTACATGCAGATATTCCGGTGCTGGCTGAAGCAGGTGATACTTCCTGGTGGCTTCGGAGCACCAGTGAAGTTTTTGTTTACTTTTGAGCATTGTACTCTGTACTATTTTTTGTATATAATCATGTATGCCTAAACACTTATATTAGGTACGCACCCTTTGGTGGTATCCTACTAAGACTTGTCTCAAACCCCACAGTGGCCCTTCGAGACACGTGTAGACTTTATGAAATTGCGTGCAGGTAGAGGTTCAGCCTTAGTAGTTGGACCTTAGTGCTGTTGGCATGGGGACTGGAAAGGACCATGAGGTCATGCCATACTGGAGTTACTTTTTTAGTATTCCTTTTTTCTTACATCAGCATGTTTACTCTATATTGTAGCTACTGCTGGTTTTCCATTGGCACCATTATATATATGATGATTGTATGACTTTCTTGGATGCATGCTTGGTTGTTTAAGCAATTATTGCACTTGATTTCTGGCATGATGTTCTGTTTACCTTCCACTGCAGTTGTGTTCTTTATTTCTTCTGATGTTTATTGATATTGGTTATTCTTCTGCTCTATGGGTCTGGTTCTAGTCTGGTGAGTTATTTATTTCAGCTGCATATTTTGTATTATATTCGGACCAGTAACATATTATTCCTCATAGAGGGTATAAACTCCCCACTATACCTATTTAGACCCTCATTTCTAGTCGGAAGCCTTTGGCGTTTAGGAGAGGTGCGCCTAAGTTAGTCACACCCGACCCATTCGGCACAGTTCGGGTGGTTGACCGGGTATGGGTCACTACAAAGTGGTATCAGAAGTGGTTCTTGACAGGGATTTAGTTGTAGTGTTTTCTGAATACTAATGAGTCGAGAATTATCTTTTTATTTCGGCTAGTTTTACTATTTGGGATATGGTAGACTGGAGATAGGTTGTTGTTGGAACTGGATTTTGAACTCATTCTTGGGTTCCTATAGCCCAATGTACGAGGGATGGATTGAGTTTCTAGGGGTGGGAATTGTTGTTTTCTTTTTCTTAGATTACAGTTGATATGATTTCCATCTCGGTGGATCACTTTTTATGTGATGTTTTTGATTATGGTATGAAATCCATGGCCGGTATGGCAAGGCTTGTTATCATGGCGTTTGATAGGAACATTCATAGGGTATTTCAATTTCAGAACTACTCATATGCTTTGTGAAGTGATAATACCATGTGAATAAAATCAATTTTCATGCTATGTATGATATGAAATGTGAATAGGAAAAACTTTTGATAGAATTTCTTGTTTATTGCAATATTTATTCCATACTTTGAATGTTTTATAATTTCATGTGCAGGACATATGGGTCAGGCTCTTATGCAAGAAGGCAGGTACTATGGTTGAGGCATTGTAACAGTCAGGATTGGGTGACTTGCCATCGTGATTGAGGCAATGGTGGTTGTTAGGACGGTCACGGACCGATGTACTATTGATACATGGATCTATTGAGGGTGGGTAAGGAGGCCGTGAGGTCGGGATGCCGAGGGCATGGGTTGCGATAGGGGAGAGTAAGGGTAGTTGTTATAAATTGCCTCTTTATTGCTTTCCTTAGCTGCGTATAATTATAATGTTATATATATGGGTTTTCTGACCATTTATGGTATTCAGCGGGTTACTCCATCATGACTCGATGGAGCGTCAGGAAGGAGACGATGCAGGGATGTATGATTAGGTTCAGAATCCAGTGCAGGCAGAGCATGAGCCATAGGTACAGGCTCAGGGACAGGATCAAGTTCAGGATCCAGTGCAGGCAGGGCAGCAGCCAAGTTTCATAGGGTTCGGCCCATGGCATGATGAACCACACCGAGCTAGCCGGGTACATGTCTCACAGGGGAGTCACAAAGTTGCACAGGTTACATAGCCTTCTATGGAATATCTGACGCGGGAGTTCTAGTCGCAGCACCCATTGTTTTTTCAGGGTGAGGGTGGTCCTCAGGCGACAGAGAACTGGATAGAGAGAATGCAGATGATCATTGAGTAGCTGAAAGCACCTCTAGGAAGGACAGTCAATTTGGTGACGTACATGCTGAGAGGACCATCGAATCCTTGGTGGGACGTACAGGTACAAGCTCGTAGGCACAAGGGACTCACTTGGAAGTACTTCAAGGACAGGTTCATTGAGAACTTTTATCCGGAGATGCTGAGGGCGGAGAGAGATTAGGAGTTCTTGAGTCTTCAGTAGGGAGATATGTCCGTCATGGACAATGCAGATACCTACACAGAGTTGTCCAGTTTTTCACCTTGTATGGTGTGTGATAATGCAGCTAGGGTGACGTGCTTTGAGGATGGCTTGAAAAATGCCATTTGGGTTTAGGTGAACATCTTCAGGATGGGTTCCTTCTCTAAGACGGTGATCCAGGCGCTCATAGGCGAGGGAAATGAGAGAGAGAAATATCATTTTAGAAGAGTGACAACTTCAGGTGGTGGTCTAGATAGTAGGAAGCGAGCGAAAGATGAGTTCTAGTAGGGAAGACAATCCAAGGACTCAGCTAGACCACCCCGTGGCAGTTCAGCGGTGGTTTGCTTTCAGTGTGGTCAACCGGGACATGTTCGGGCTCAGTGCGATAGACCCCTAAAGGAGTGTCGGGCGTGTGGACAGGTCGAGCATCTAGAGAGGTTTTTCAGGTAGCCTTCTCAGACAGCCGGCAGGCAGGGACCAGGACAAGCTGTGTCATCAGAAGTTGGATTGGGTTCGATACCAGGTGATGGTAGTCGAGGTTCAGTTGCACGCAGGTGACGTTATTGAGATAGTATGACCCAACTGAGAGGTCCGTGGGAAGAGACTGGAGCATCACTGTAGGGAGGTCAGGCATCAGGAAGTCAAGCATCAGGCTAGGTGCTCGTTGTGGAGCTTCCAGTGTTTGAGCAGGCTGGAGAGCCAACAATGGTGGCAGGTACACCGTGGGTGTGTCCGTGAGTTTCTTTGCTTTCCTTTGGCATGGCCTCTTGAGGCATGTTTGGTTGAGTGCACGAGTTGCACAGGTTACTTGTGGACTGACTATATTATATTTAGTGGGATTAGAATCATATCGGATGCGTTATATATTTTATTTTATATTTGAGATGTGTGGCATCAGGAGCAACAAGGATGCAGGTTACTTGAGGTGTCGTGGGAATAGGGGCATTGTGGATGCGGTTACTTGAGGTGCATGGCACCAGGTTTGATTTGAGAATCTATTATATGTAGGAAATTAGGGAGGCGGACACCGATGTGGTGAGGGATACGTTCGGTGTTGGAAGCGACACGTGGGTACTGATGAGGTGCAGGGGTGACGATGCGTCACGGGAGGACCATGGCTCTGGGAAATAGGACGTTGGGCCTTGTTTGCTTATTTGGCTTGCTTGAGCTTGTTGATTGAGATAGAGTAGGTAATCCCTATGGTGGGGAACCCCTTTAGGTTTTTCTCCAGCACCTTAGGACCGGGGTAGTCCAGGTTGTTTAACCGGGATGGGCGTTTTTGTTGCCAACTACTGGTTTTGGTTGGTAGCTCAGGGACGAGCTACGTTATGGTGGGGAGTTTGTAAGAACCTGGATTTTTAGAAACGGTTCAAATCTCGACCCTGTTTAAACTTTTTGACTGGTTTTTGAGAAGTCTAGAAAATCTGGGCAGGTACTAGAAATTTCTAGACTACACGCCGTGTATGAGTTACCCGAGTGACCGACCATGTGCTTGCCAAGTACATGCGGTGTGAAGACTGTGTAGAAGTTTCTTACTACACAGAGTATATTTATAGTCACTCCATGTATCCCTTACCCGTGAGAGGCCAAGTACATGGTGTGCGGTGCCAGGTGTAAATTTCCATCTACACGGCATGTGGTCTTCTTTGACACACTGTGTAACTTTGTCCCGTGTAGCGGCCGAGACCATGGCCATGTGTTGACCGCATACACATTCCAGGCCGCGTGCTAGACTCCACTTATGTCGGAGTATGGAAACACATCTACACGGCTTGTACATTGGAAATACACACGGTGTAATTTTTTTTTCAAGCGATCGAGACGTCGTCACGCCTCATTCCTAGAAATCACTTCTACTTCCCCCAGGGACGAACAGTTCATCCGAAAAAACCTAGAAAACTCTAACCCTCCCAGAATCTTCATACGACCTCCGTTCTTCGATCCGTCAGTGGAAGCGGGACTGCATCAGAAAGCCTAACCCCGCACACCCTTCTTCGTCTTTGATCCCTCAACCATTCTTCCACAGATTCCCTCTAAACGGATTTTCTGGATTTTACGGAAAGGTAGATCTACTGTGATTTAGTCTTATTCTGAGGATGAATTAAAAGGACTATCATCGTACAAGAATGAGGTGGGTGGTTAATACCTTCTTTCATGTTTTCGTAGATAATTTGGGGTTGCGACCTCCAGGAACGATGTTGGGTGTTGAGAGAAACCCTAGTTATTTGTAGTTAATAAATTATCTGCAATGTGGGATGCCTATGGGTATTCCCTGACCCTTGTTTTGCTAGATCAAGGTCAGGTGAGAGGTCATGGCTTGTCTGGGGAAATTCGGCCGGGGGTGCCAAGATGCATATGTTTTGGACTAGTATTTAAAATGCTTATTTAGACTTCTTTTGTTGTTGTTGGATTAAACTTCTGAGTTTGATTTGTTATGATCATGATATTAATTGTTTAAGGAATTTAAGACCTTAGGTACTGGTATGGTTTGGCGCATGTTAGTGGAATTAAATGTTTAGTAATTGCCTGTTTCAAGTAATGCTTGAGTATAGTTATGAAATGTGTTATATTATCTGTGTTGAACTTCTCGTTGTGTTGGGCTTGGACCGAATCTTAGTTGAGTGATGAGGATCACGGGTTGTGGATTTGGCTCAGGTTATTTTGGGTGGTTGCTACCATGAGATTGGGCATCATGGACATCGATTGAGGCAGTCAGAATGTCAGGTTGGGCTTTTCCCGGGTTACTTGGATGGCGAGGACATCAGACTTGGGCAACAGGTTCGCAAAGGCCTGAGGTGTCAGAAGAGTTGTGTCCCGGAAACATATTGAGGTGATTACCACTCACCAGGTACTTTTGAGTAGTTTTCACACAGATAGACTCTGGGATGAGGTGGTACAACCACTCGCTGGGTAGAGTCCCCCGATAGTTGTGGTTATGAATTTTTGGTTTGGGGGTTCTTTCCATAGGAAGCCACGTGGATGGTGAGGAGCCATCGGGATACAGCTTTGAGGTAGTCAGGTTGGGGGTGGAGGGTCGTCGTAATTTTAGGGCTGGCATCGCTGACCCTCTATTTATCATTTGAGGATAGGTATCGTTATTCCTTCTGACGTTGTGCCATGGGCAGGTGGAGCTTCCGAGATGTGTTACGATGTTTGGGAATGCCTTTGGGACGTCAGTACTTAAGACGCATACTGTTAGGTGGCACGTAGTGCCAGGTTACATCCAAATATTCCGGCGCTGGACGAAGCAGGTGATAATTCTTGGTGGATGCTGAGCACCATTGATGTTTGTGTTTAATTTTGAGAATTGTTCTATTTACTATTTTTCTTATATAAATATGTCTGCATAAGCGCTTATATAAGGTACACACCCTTGGGTGGTATCCTACTAAGACTTGTCTCACACCCTACATGGGCACTTCGGGATGCGTGTAGACTTTATGAAATTGAGTGCAGGTAGATAGTTAGCCTCAGGAGCTGGACCATAGTTCTGTTGGCATGGGGACAAGCGTGGACCTTGAGGTCGTGTCATACTGGAGTTACTTGTTTAGTGTTCCTTTTTCTTTCATCAACATGTTTACTCGATATTGTAGCTACTGCTAGTTAGCCATTGGCACAATTATATATATATTTATTGTATGACTTTTTTGGATGCATGATGGGTTGTTTTAGAAATTATTGTAGTTGATTCCTTGCATGATGTTCTGTTTACCTTCCGCTGTTGTTCTGTTCTTTATTGCTTCGGCTGTTTATTGATATTGGTTATGCTTTCACTCTGCGGGTCTGGTTCGAGTCTGCTGAGTCATTTATTTCCACTGCATATTTATTATTATACTCAGACCAGTACCATTTCATTCCTCCAAGATGGTATAACCTCCTCACTATACCTATTCTGACCCTTGATGCTAGTCGGAAGCCTTTGGCGTTTAGGGGAGGTGTGCCTAAGGTAGTGACACCCGACCCGTTCGACACTGTTTGGGTGGCTGGTCGGGTTTAGGTCGTTACACCAAAAACACAATTCATACAATCAGTTTTAGAGGAAATGTTCTGGTGTATAGGGAGGCATGTATGAGGAGATATGGAAAACCATACCAGACCTTGAGACTTGAGTCATGGTGTTATAAAATTGTATCCATGTGGGTATACATTTCTATTCATCCCGAATATTTTTGGGCGTCGTTGAAATTATATAGGTTTTTTGAAACTCAAGTAGGGGTGTCACAAATTTTCTAAGATAGATCATATATAGTGAGCCTCTATGTTACTGGTGATGGGATCAAATTTATTTTTTGTACTTTTAGAATTTCATGAAATCATGGGAATTATTAAAGTAATGGCCAAAAATTTTATCAATTTAAAATTTTCATTCTTGCAGTAATTTCATTTTATATAATAACATAAAATCACATTAGGAAACACAATGCCACGTCATGCTTAAATAAACTACTAAATTCTATGTGTCCATTAAACATAAATTTTCCACTTATGTGGTTTGAATTTCAAAACTCTAACATACTCAGTTGCAATCAATATGAAGTTTCGATTCCAGTAGAGAAACTTAATTTTGTGTGAATAGTAACATACACATTTGAATAGTAATGGAACCCTTATGAAAAGTCATGTTATCCATATGAATACTATGATGACACTTATGATTAGTAAATCATCTTAGAGGATATGAACCTTACTATTTATAGTATAAAAAAAATTTCAATCCAATGATTAATAAAAAACTATATTGTTGTGTTAGGATTTTTTTATGTCATGAATATTTAATAATTGATTTAACAATTTAAAAGAAAATTAATTTACATAATATGTATTCATTAAAAATTATTTTTATGTCATATTATTATATGATTATTTATTAATATCATAAATAATTTTTCTAATTTTTAGAAAAGAAATTTAAATTTTAAATTTTCTATTTTCCTAAAAAAATATGATTTTATTTAAAAATTAAATTTATATTATATAGAAAATTAATTTCCAATAATTGAATTTTTTTTTGAATTCAACATGTTATAAAATGGTTTGGGTGAATATTTGAGATTTTTCTGAAATACAATAATTCTTAGTGAATAGTGAAATTTGAAAATTTACAAATATTATAAATAAATGAATTTATGAATCATGATTTTATCATGGATGATGTAAATAGCCATTTTTTTTAAACTCACATGACATATTTACTAAATTTAGTCATGTAATCATCATTATTTCTTATCTTGAGGTAAATTAATAAACTAATGAAAAAAATATTGAGAAAACACCCACACCTCTACTATAAATACCACACATCTGAATGTCATTTCCTCACACCTATAAAGCTTTTTGAGTACTACAATTTCTACTCAATTACATTCCCAATGTCCTCCCTAATGTTCATCGTACCTTTTTCATAAGAATTATATAACATTTCCCATAAAGAGGCTCTCAAAGAAGATATATTCAAAATATAATTTCTTTAGCTTTTCATTCAATTTCCTTTCAAATTTAATGTATTTTCTTCAATTATCCTAAACATATATTATCCAAATTCCATGATAACTCCATTATTTTTTATATAATTTTAAACTAAATTGTTAATTATTATTCTTTATACAATTCCCCATCACATTCTTTATAAAAATAAAATTATTATCCATGATGTGTTGATTTACTTACATCATCGGTGAGTCAATTCCATTTTACATCAACATATTCAAGGAATTAAATAAAACCATTAAATAGTTGAAATCATTCTGTAATATTTATGTTTTAACCCCTTTTAGGTTTTTAATTTACATTTATACATAATACTAAATGATAAAACAAACATGTATTTGGTTATCCATAAACAACACAAATTAACCTAAAATGATCTTCATTAAATTTTAGCTAATGATTAACTAAAATGGTATATAAAAAATTCATTATAAGATCTTTTAAAGCCCTGAAATATCATAAATAAAAATTAAGAGTAATTATGGACATTTATATCTATTTCACATGAACATCCTTTCATGTATATAAGTGAACCATTCATGAAATCTATGTAAAAAAACACTCTCAACCAATTAATTGAAACACTATAACTCATTCACAGGCCCATAAAAGCACTTAAAAACCATAAATAATCAATTAAAACAAAAATAAATTCAATATTTGTTAATTCATTAATATTATGTGATTATACAGGACATTAAAGTAATGAATGTGTTCTGAAACAAGCCTAGGTGAATTCTTGAACCCAAATTTCTTTCTTCATGTTTTCCCTATTTTACTACATTTTTATTATTATTATTCCTTAAAAATCATTTACTCATAATTTTATTTCCTTTTCAGGGATATATATGTTTTTAATGGTGTTTATGTCAAACAAAATGTTTTCCAAGTGAACTATTATTTAAAAAACACACCTTTTACTTCTCACTAATTGTTTAATTCTCCTATATTTAATTTGGTATTACCTCTTTAATTTTGGAACCAATGATTATGAATGAATTCTATATGAATTTAAATCTTTTACTTTCCATGGTTTGTTTTATGTTCATGGTGGATATATGTTCGGTGTGGCTGGGATGGCAATTTATATGATATAATGTGATGGGTGAACCAAAAAACATACTGTAATGTATATGTGATAGGTGCACCTGGAATTATGCAGAAAACAAAAAAAATTCGATAATTTGACGAATCTCATGTGTTAAAGTGCAATATTCAATATTATGATTCTTTATTTGTTCAAAAATATGTGTGGTATTTTACCACTAGGATATGTTGTTTCATTTTGTTTTAATTTTACATTCCAATTCATCTCTTGATGCATCATCTCATTAATATGATTATGTGCTTATGTTATATTGATAATGATTATTTTTAACCCATGTTATATTCCCTCTTTTTATTACATATTACCAAGATGTTATAATTCCCCTTTTTAATGTATATCTTCGTGTCATTATTTATAAATTGGAGAACTCAAGGGCCAATAATAGGCAAGATAAGAAAGAAATTAAAAAACATTTATGTTTTATGTTATATAATTGATTTATGGTCTCAGCATTCCCATGAAACTAAAACGTTGTATCTTTGTGGTGTAATGTATTTATGTTTTTTATCATTAAATTTTTTGTAATGTAATATATGAAAATTAGGGACTCTATACATGGTATTGGAGTAATGTTTTAATTAATTGGGAATTATGATTACAGAACCTTATATAAAAACCTCGTATGAGAATAGGTATATGTAAGAAAATAAGATTCTTTCTAAAAATATGGATCTTATAATATATGATTTTTGTGTCACTTTCATATATAAAAAAAATATATTTCTAACTTTTTAACTGACATTTTCTTCTTAACATTCATATTTTAAAACATGGTGGGAATCGGGAGAAACCAAACGGACACCCTGTGTGAGGGACAATGAAACGATTGCGCGAACAAAATCCAAAATGATTTCAGAGGTGGTGTTCAAAACATCTTGGATATTCTTACACAGTTGTCTCAGGTTATTAATAATAACATGAATATTGTGGAACATCATCCTTCACCTAAGAGATTGAAACTAACTATCAGGTGTTTTATGAAGCAGCAACCCCTGATATTCAGTGAATCTTCAGATCTTCTAGTTTTAGAACACTGTGTTAACTCAATGGATAGTTTTTTTTAGCTTCACCATTCTAAGATGGAGATGTTGAATCTAGCCGTTTATCATATTAATGGAGAGGCCGACCAAAATTGGGCTTCGATTAAGAACACCAAGCCTATAAACAAAATTTAAGATATGGAGTGGGGAGACATTAAAATAATGTTTTATAATTGGTATTTCTAACAAACAATCCATAGGAATTAAAATAGAGAATCCATAGAGCTAATCAAATAGGATGGAAAATCTATCATAGACTGAGAAGTGAATTTAACATGGATTTTAAGGTACACTTTTGAATTAGTTATCAATAATGATAGATAAATTGAATGATTATTTAGTGGATTAAAATCACACCATAGAAATTATCTATCAATTAGAGACATTAAAAGTTATGAAGAAGTTGTTTGATGTGCTCTCATAGTGGATATAGAGTTTGGATAATGTTATAATGGCAGTGGTTACATGAAATTATAGATGGATTTCAAGCCACATCATAGAATGATAAAGGTGGAAATAAAACTCAACAGCCCAAATGTCGAAAATGTTTGAAGGAGCATCACGAAATTTACTCAATGTTGTAGGAAAATGTTTCAAGTGAAGGGTAGAAGGCCACAAAGCTGATGTATGTAGAAAATATATTATAAGGTTTGATGATGTTGTGAAATAAAGGAGAGAACCACCCAAGGTATAATTCTACAACTATAGTGAGAAAACGCACTATGGAAGATAGTGCACTAAACATTTACCCCTCAAGGGTAATCAGCGTCATTAGCCACTAAATTCAAAGAATAATTTGATGTACTATTCCATCACTACTGCAAAAGTTGTTAAATAAAATGAATTTGTTCAAGGTATACTTCATATTCCCTCATGAATGGAAAAGTATTATTTTATTTTGGTTATACACATTCTTGTATATCATGAGATAATTGTAGAACTATAGAATTGATGCCATGAAACCATCATGTAGTGATATCTATAAAAACACCAAGTGGTTCCATCATTATAACCCAAGTATTGTACTCTTCTCCTGTTGCTGTATGGGGGATGATTCTTCCAACGAATCTATCGCAACTTACCTTAGTGGAATTCGATGCTATAATGGGAATGAGATTATCTCTCATTATGTAGAACACATATTAACTATTGGGAAAATGAAACATCTTTTCATATTCCAAACACTCCCACGCTCTTATAAAAATTCATGGAAGATCATGAATGTACATCAGAAAATTCATCAATGGTGTTGTTGTTGGTTCCCTATAAAGAATCATTCAATAATCAAATGGTTGAGTTAATGAAAAGAGGAAATCAAGTGGAAATTCCTATCATGAGGGAACATGGTTATGTATTTCTCAATGGTTTACTTGGATATTCCTGGGATTGTGAGGTATAGTTCTCCATAGAACTCTTACCCAGAACGACTCATATCTCAATGTGTCCTAATAGGATAATTCTAATTGAACTAGAGGAGTTAAATAAGTGCTTGCAAGAGAATTTGGAAAAATGGTTTATACACCCTAGTGCATCAACTTGGGGTAAAACAGTGCTTTTTATCAAGAATAATGATGGATCAAAGCTTCTTTATGTTGAATACCGAGGAATCAACAGGATCAACATAATGAAAAAGTATCATTTACCAAGGATTTATGACTAGATCGAACAACTACGAGAAAATTGGTACCTCTCAATGGTGGATCATAATTCTAGATATCATTAGATAATTGTGATGAAAGAACATATTCATATTAATACCTAACATACTAGTTACAGGCACTAGGAATTTTTGGTGAAGCCCTTAAGACTTACTTATTCCCATCAATAATCATCGATTTTATTAATATAGTTGGTAGACATTACCTTGAATAATTTTTGGTAGTGTTTATTAATGATATTCTCATCTACTCCATGATCAATGAGGGACATGAAGAACATCTAAGACTTGTTCTGTTGAAATTGTGAATGGAGATGTTTAATTCCATGTTCTTAATGTGTGAATTTTTGATAAAGCAAGTCACATTCTTGGGAATCATGATCCCTAGTGGGGGAGTTTATATAGACCCATAAAAAGTAAGTATAATTGAGGAATATCCTAGAACCTCTAGTGTCACACAAATCTAATGTTTTCTTAGATTACCTGGGTACTGCCGATGTTTTGTGAGAAATATCTCACGAATGTCAATACCTCTAACTAGGGCACCTTGAAAATGGGTCAATTATTTGGTGATTGAAGAATGTAAGGAAATATTCAATGAGATATATATATGGTCAATCACTGCACCTATAATCAAATTTCTAAATATTGGAGAATATTTTGTTATATACAGTGATGCTTTAATGAAATGATTTGGTAGTTTATTGATAAAAAATGATTATGTTATATCCTAAGACTCATGGAAGCTGACAATCCATGTGCCGAACTACCCGAAGCCTGATACAAAGATGGCAGCTTTTATTTTTTCTTTCAAAATCCAGCGGTTCTACCTATATTTTGATAAGCATGACATATATATAGATCTCAAGAACCTAATGTGTGTATTCATAGAAACATATATCAACATGTATCAAAAGAGATATTTAGGGATAATGAAATTCTATTTTTTCTCTACTCACTATCATCATGGAAAGGTGAGTAAGGTAGATAATGCTCTTAGTAGAAATGAGCCTCATAATGTATCCATGTTGGAGATTGAGAACGACCTAATATTCATAGACATGAAAATGATGGATTTGGAAATTATAAGGCCCCAAACCCAAAACTAGGTTTCAGTCCTTACAAATGTCGTGCAATTTTCATTAAAAAAAGAATCATGATTAAATAAATAGTGTTAAATACAACTGATGACCTTTTATAGACTAGGTTCTAGAAAATTAGATACATAAATTACATTAAAAAATGTATATAGATTGAAAACATTGATTCTTCAACATGTTGCATCCAAAATAGAGTTTCAATGTAGTAAGTACTGATTAACCTGAAAAAATGCAAAGAATACATCAGGTGAGCCTACATTAATCCCAATAAAAAGTTTTCTAAAAAATGATAAAAACCCTTTTAGTAATTCCTGAAAATTTTATAATCATAAAAATAAATTGATTTTCAAAAACACTTGATTTCATATATATATATACAGTATTTTGAAAAATAGTAATACATTAAAATCCATTAAGGATTCTCCATTAAAAATAATAATATTTTTGTGGGATGTAAACAACAAATTGTAGTCGATGGATAAAATCCATAACCTAAGGTCCAAGGTCTTCTTATATAATTACGGGTTTACACCCTATATCATCCTATAGTTCACCTGTGCCATATTTTTTAAAATGTTTTCTCATAGACCTTCCATTCTCGTCTTAGTCCTAAATCACATACAAAATACACATAAAGTATTAATTCACTCAAATGAGTGTCAATGACATTATCCAAAATGTATCTAAACCCATTTAGAGAGAATCCCAAGCTTGGAATCGTTTAATGGACCATAAATGCAAGCCACATGAATTAAATGTGTGCATGAAACAAAATTCTGATAATGACATGTATGAGTATATGATGGCCATAACTCTACATGCATGACATCGAAGATGGTGCAGATGTAGGTATTTACTAAAATGATAACTCATTCCATAAACTCAGATAAAATGATATGTTTTTTCCAATGAAATTTAAACCAAGGCATATATAGATCATTAGTTTTGAGATTCTAAAAAAACCATAGTTTTTAGACTAATGAGAAAAATTAACTAAACCATGGAGGTTTATCTCAAAATGCATATATGTAGAATTATATATATAGACTTATATATATGAATATATAACGAACTCTGAAAATAATAATGGTTTTAAACAAATATAGGTTCTTAAAATAATATATAGTAGGAATAAATATCAAGAATATATATGTACGCAATAAAAATATTAGATAATACATGCATGTATATACTTATGTATATAAACTCGTGAAACTCTAGTTTTAATAAAAATATTCTCATGACCACCCAAATCATATCATTGCATATATAATATATTTATGGAAAGATCATTGAAAACAAGAAGAATTATTATATATGTGATACATATTAGGAAAATATTTTTTTACTTATACATATATATATATATATAACTATGTATATAAGTATATATTCATGAATTCAAATAAAATTCCCTTACCTGATTTTGGAAACCGAAGGGGAAATTGAAATCATGTGATTTCATAAGAACGTGAAACCATGGAGAGTTTTGATTCTGGACATGCGACCATGGAGTAGGGGTTCTATTGAGTATCACTTATTTATAAAAAGATAGGTTTGCAATCTTCTCAAAGAAGCTAAGTAATTTTATCTTTGTAAAGAATAACTAATTAATTCTCATAATCATGGGTAGGATTATTATTTTATTCATAATCTAGGGATTATGAATGTGGCATGGATTCGTTTTGAACAATTATCATTTTCTCATCTTCTTTAATTGCTTCGGCACTATTTTTTCACTTTTCCCTCTTCCACAATTCCTTTATCTTCTTTTCTATCTTTTCATGTTTCAAACAATTTTTTAACTCACTCTCATACTGAAAATGTCATCAAAGTAAATATACTAAATTATTAATAAATAAATAATATATTTTATTATAATTATAATATATTTTTATATGTCATTTAACATTACTTTTATCAGAATACTTATAATCATTTTTTAAAAAATATTATTTAAAAAAACATTTTAGCATTTTTCTTCCTAATATATATATATATATATATTGTTTTTTATAAATATAAGTTTTCCTATTTTTAATAATAAATATGTAACGTTTTTTTAATTGAAAAAAAAAATAATTAATGTCATTATATATATAATTCATTTCTAATATAAATATATGTACATAATTCATTTTTCATTAAATTAATCAAATCACCCATATAAGTGTTTTTAGTTAAATAATTATAAACATTAATAACATATAAATTTTATAAAACATTATATATTTTCATATATTTATGTGATATATTATCTTAAGAATAATAATAATAATTTTCTAAAAAGAATCACTATTAAAAAATTCTATTCAATACCCTTAAAAATAAATTTTATGTTACAAAATTAATTAAATAAATATAGTTATTTTGAAATATTCTTTTATTCAATTTAAAATCATATTGGTTTTCTAGAAAATTAATTTGAAAACTATAAATAATAATTATATTTAATTATAAGTATTCTAAATAATACAATTCATTCCCAACATTAATTCGAATATTTTAGTCTCAAAAATATTATAATAGGTTTTATTTATTATCTAATTTATTTTCATAATAAAACGTAGTTTTCAAATATTAGGATGTTACATTATCCCCCACTCAAATGAATTGTCTCCCCATTATTCATTTATTGAAAACAAGGTAAATATATATATAGGCATCATATATATATATATATATATACTTTAATTTGTTCTATTTTTCCAAATTTATCTTGGCCGTTCCTCTGATAACAATCATAATATCCCAAACCTGAAACCAGGTTTTCGCCCTTACAAATGATGTTTATTTTTTTAGAATAATAAGCATGATTAAATACATAGTTTTAAATAAAACACATGACCTTTTCCGGTCTAGGTTCTGGAAAATTAGATACATAAATTACATTAAAAAATAATATACAAATTGAAAACATTGATTCATTAGCATGTTTCTTCCACAACAATGTTTCAACGCTGTATGTAATGATAAACCAGAAAAAAATACAATACGTAGTGTGAGCATAAATTATCCCCATTGAGGATTTTTCAAATAAATTATAAAAACCCTTATAATAATTCCTGAAAAATTAATATTCATACAACAAAATTATATTTTCACAAACACATGAATATATACATATGTATATATATGCAGTATTTGTAAAAATAATTATACATTAAATTCCATTGGGGATTCTACTTTAAAGATATTTTTAATGTTGTGTGTTGCTAACAACACATTGCAGTCTATGGATAAAATCCACAACATATGGTCACATGTCATCTCTTAGACTTACGCTTTAACTCCGTGTAACATCATTTAATTCACTAGTTCTAGATTCTTGAAAATGCTTTCTGATAGACCATCCGTTCTCGTCTCAATCCCAAGACTTTTATAAAATACCCACATAGTATTAATTCCCCCAAATGAGTGTAAATTCCATTTTCCAAAAAGTTGGTAATGTCATTTAGAGATAATCCTATTCATGGAAGCCTTTTAAGAACCATAAATGATTATCAAAAGAATAAAATGTTTTTATGAAACAAAATGATGATAATGTCTTGTATGAGTAGATTATGTCCATACCTCAATAATCATGACATGGAAGATGATGCAGATGTAGGTATTCACATGAAATGAAAACTCATCCCATAAATTCACATAAAATGATATGTTTTTCCCATGAAATTTAAACCAAGGCATATATAGATCATTAGTTTAGAGATTGTAAAATTCCATAGTTTTTATAAAAATGAGAAGAATTAACTAAACCTTGGTTGTTTTTATCGAAGTGCATATATAATATATATATATATATATATATACTTATATATATGTATATATAACCATATTTTAAAAATGTAATGGTTTTAAAAAAACATAAGTTTATAAAAATATATATGTTAGGAATCCATAAATAGATTATTATATAAATAATGAAAATATTAGACAATACCTGTGTGTAGAGACATATGTATATACACTTAGGTAACTCTAGTTTTAATAATTAAAATTTCTTGATCATCAAAATCATACCATTGAATATATTATATTTTTATGGAGAGATCGTTTAAAACAAGAAGATTTACTATATATGTGATACAGATTAGGAAAATATGTTTATATATACATCTATGTATATTTGTATATATTCATGAATTCAAATAAAACTCCCCTACTAGATTTTGGAATCCGAAGGTGAAAGAGAAATCTTATGATAGCATAAGATCTTGAAACCATGGAGAATTTTGATTCTGTACTTGTGAACATTGAGTAGGGGTTCTATCGAGTATCACTTATTTATAAAAACAGAGGTTTGAAATCTTCTCAGTTAAGCTAAGTAATTTCAATTTTTTAAATAAAAAATTAATAATGATCATAATTAGGGGTAGGTTTATTATTATATTCATAATCCTATGAGTATGAATTTGGCATGGATTTGTTTTGAACAATTAGCTTTTCTTGTTCTTTAATTTCTTTTGTGATATCTTTTTTTCACTTTTCCCTATTCCATGATTCCCTTATCTTATTTTAAAAAATTTCATGTTTCATATAATTTGATTACTCTATCTAATATTGAAAAAGTAAAAAAATAAATATATTACATCATTAATCAATAAATAAAATATTTTATTATAATTATGTTATATTTTATTATATTAATTAACAAGAATTTTATCAAAATTCTTATCATCATTTTTTAAAACATATCATTTTTATAAAACCATTTTTTAATTTTCTCCCCTAATATATATATATATATATATATATATCGTTTTTTGATAACAAAAATCATATCATTTTTAAATAAACAATATGTAATGTTTTTTGTATTTTAATATAAATAAATAAACTAATTAATTCATTATATATATAAATTTTTTAATGTATATATATATATATCTATATCAATATCAATATATATAACATAATTCATTTTTTAATTAATTAATCAAATCACTCATATAAGTGTTTTAGTAAAATAATTATAGACATTTATAACATTTATATTTTATAAAACATAATATATGTTCATATATTTATAAAATAAATTATATAATGGATGATAATAATAATTTTTTAAAAAGTTTCTCCCTTAAAATATTCTACTAAATACGCTTAAAAATAAATGGTATGTTTCAAAATTAATTAATTAATATAGTTATTTTTAAATATTCTTTCAAAAAATTTAATATCATATTGGTTTTTTAGAATATTAATTTGAAAACTATAAATAATTTGTATAATTAATTATAATTATTTTAATTAAAACAATTTATTCCGAATATTATTTCAAATATTTTTGTCCCAAAAATATTATAATATGTTTTATTTATAAATTAATTTATTTTTATAATAAAACAATATTTGAAAATCATAGGATGTTACAAAAATCTATGCAGTTGGGAATACATATTTCCAGTCCCAAATTATTTCTCAACCGTCATTCCATGATAATATTTAAGAGGCCCCAAGTGTTGATATGGAGTTTCAAAAGATGATGAGTGCAGCAATGGAAGGGAAGTTACAAGAGATCCACATAAACGATGATTATGTGATTTGGTGTGGAATGCACATTTTTGTGCCTTCATAAATAGTGATAAAGATCGACCTACTTTTTAATCAACATAACTCATATTTCAACATCCATCCTGGTATCTCCAAGATGTATCATGAACTTTGAGAACACTTCTCATGGGAAACCATGTAGAATGATAATAATGAGTACATATCAGGGTGAACCATATGTCATCCTGTTAAAGAAGAGTGAATAATTTCCAAAGGGATAATGAAACCATTTCCTATACCCATGAGGACATGGTAGATTTTCTCTACACCCATTTTCGTGGTTCTCCCAAAGCCTTCGAAAAAAATATTGTGATATGGGCTGCGGTGGACCGACTCATGACAACTTCCCACTTTATTACTATGTGAAAAAATGTCTCTCTTGAAAAACTGAAAATGATATATGTGGTGGAAGAGGTGATTCTTCAAGGGGATCCACTCTTGATTATCTTGGATCATGATCCAAGTATCAAATCTATATTCTCAAGGAGTCTTCCACATTCTATTAATACTGAATTAAATTTCATTATAGCCTATCACCCCAAAATGATGGTTAATCTGAAAGGACTATTCAAACGCTTGAATATATGCTACGATCCTACTCATTAGAATTCATAGGTGGATGGGATCATAATATATCATTGGTTGAGTTATCATACAATAACAGCTTCCACTCGAGTATTCAGATGGCTCTATATGAAGCTCTATATTGAAAGGGATGTAGAACTTGAACCTGATTGGATGCAGTTGGAGAATGAAAGCTACATGGACCTGATTATGTGAAAGTGATGACTGAGAAGGTTCAAGTCATCCAAAAACATATCAAAATTTCTCAGTGTTGGAAGAAGAGATATTAAAATAACTATCAAAGGGACATAGAGATATAAATTGGATATAAATTCTTCCTTTTATTATCATCGTGGAAGAGATTCACGTGGTTTGGAAGGAAATGGAAACTAATACCATGGTACATTGGCCCCATTGAGATCTTTGACTACATTCAATCCATGTTTTATTGGATTTAAAATCCACCAAATATGGCTCAATTTCATGATGGTTTTAATGTATCACTATTGAGAAAGTAAATACCGTATCCCTCACATGTTATGATCTTAGAGGTTGTACAGCTTGACGATGATCTATCTTATGAGGACAAGCTAGTAACAATTATGTAATAAAGAGATAAGTTTCAATGCAATAAAAAAATCTTCTTGCTAGAATTTTTTTAGAGAACTGTTAGTATGAAGAAGAAAATTGAGAACCATAGGATGAGATGAAGGAGAATTACCATCAACTGTTTATGTAAAACAAAATTTCGAGGGTGAAACTTCAATCGCGGTGAAGAATATAAATACCCAATCTCTTATCAATGAAATTCATCTCTTCTTATAGTATTGAAATATTTTATAATAACATAAAAAACATTAGAAATAAAAATTAAATGTAATTATTAAATGAACTACTCAATCTTTTGTGTCCATTAAACGTAATTAGTCATATTTTATGATTTGAATTTCGAATTTCTAACATACTCGATTGCGATCAGTAAGATGTTTGGAGTCTGATATGAGAGAATTATTATTATTTTGAGTAATAACAAACACTTATGAATATTAAATTTACCTTTATGAATAGTATTTTTTCACTTATGAATATTAATACTACCCTTATGAAAGGTAAATAATCCCATTGAAGAGGATTATTACCAATGATAGTATAAATATCATTTTCCCATCCTTTATGTAACAATATAATTATATTATAGTGTGGGTATTTTTGTAAGTCACTGATATTTAATGAATAATATTATAATTTAAAAGAAAATTTATTTTCATAAATTGTATTCATAAAAAAGTATTTTTACATCTTATAATTATATGGTAATTTTATGAGACATTAATTAACCTTCCAAAGTGTTAGAAATGTTGTTTTAATATTTATGTTTATATTTTTCATGTATTTTATGATTTTAATTAAAAATAAAATTACTCATATTTAAGAAAATATATTTATAAAATGGAGTTAATTTTTGAATTATACATGTCAATAAAATTTTAGTGTTCATTATTATTTTTTTTGGACGTTATTTAATTTTTTGTTGAATAATGAAATTTTATATTTTACAAATATGATAAATAAATGAATTTATGCATCATGTTTGAGTCATGGATGATGTAAATGGTCATAGGTTCAAACTCACAATACATATTTACTATATTTAGTTTTGGAAACATCACTATTTTTTATCTTGAGGGAATCGAATAAACTAATGAATTTAATTTCTTGAAAACACCTCTAACTCCACTATAAATACCACCCCCTCACAACCACATTTCTCCACACCTTTCATGCCCTGTGACTACCAAAATTTCTACTCATAATATCTTCCCAATATCCACCACAAAATCTAGAGTCCATTGGACTCATTAAAAATCCAAATCCACCCCCTAAAGCATCTCTCAAAGAAGATATATTCGATAGGTAATTTATTTGAGTCTTCATTGAATTTCATTGCATCTATTACACTTGACATCTCTTATCCAAATGTCATGATAACTCTTGTATTATTGATATTAGTGTATTATACCATGTTAATTACTATTCCTCATTCTCATCCCACTCTCTCATTTTTTATAAAAATGAAATCTTTGATCGTTAGTTGTTAATTTACCTACATCGTAGTTGATGCACTTCCATTTTCTTGAAACACCTTAATGGATGTCAATAAAACCCTTAAATAGTTGAAATCAGATTGTAATACATATATTTTAACACCTTTTATATTCTAGACGAAACTTTTGTACATAATAATAAATGATAAAAAACATATTTTTGGTGATCCAAAAACCACCAATATTTACATTAAACGATCATCATTATATTTTAACTAATAATTATTCATCATGAAATATAAAAAAAATAATTATAATACAATGTAAAATAATTTAATATAGTTTATATTATGTAATATTAATTCTAGATGTATTTCCATATTCAATATGAACTTCCTTTCATTTGTACAAGTGAACCATTCCTGAAAACAAAGAAAAAGAACACTCACGAATATATAATATAAACTCTATATCTCATCCAAATCCCTATTAAAGAAATTAATAACACCATAAGGAATAATTTACATTTATAAATGGTTATTTAAGTATTAATTTATGAATATAATTTTATTATATATCACATCAAAGTTAAGAAAGTGTTCAGACAGTTAATAGGGGAATTCTCAAACCCAACATTCTTTCTTTGGGGTTTCCATATTTCACTCAAATTATTGTTTGATTAATTGTTAAAAATAATTTTATCATCATTGTCATATCCTTTATGGGATATAATTTTTTCCTAATGGAGTTTATGTATGAAAAAGGATTCTTAAACAAATTCTTATTTCAAATGTAGATCTTTTACTTCTCAGTCAAAGTTGGTGACACTTGTATCAAGTATGATATCCCCTATTTAATTTGGGAAAAAATGATTATGAATGTATGATTTCTGAAGTGAAACTAATTACTTCTTATGGGTTGTTTTATGTTAAATATTGATATATTTTCTATGTGGAATGTAAGATAATTTAAAATTTATGATGTGATTGGTGTGCCTAGAATTATATAGCGCAATGTAGATGTGATGGGTGCTCCCTAAATTATACAGTGATCCAATGCATTGGGTAATGTGATGAATCTCATGAGTTAATTTGAAATATTCATGAACATGATTCTAACTATTTTCACAACTATATGTGGTATTTTACTACTAAGACATGATCTTTCATTTTTTGTATTTCAACATTCCATGTCTTCTCTTAATGGTTTCTCACATGATTATACTCATTTGCCTATGTTATGTTGAAAATTATTATTCTTACCCAATTTTAAATTGTCTAATTTAATTAACTCTTACTAATATTTTATCTCACCCCTTTATTATGTATATTATCAGGTGATTATGAGTAATAAGGAGAACTCTAGGGTCAATTAGAGGGTAGAAAAGAAGAAATTAAATAAATGTTTAGTATTATTTTGTAAAAGTAATGTATGGTCCTATTTTACCTATGATAGTAATCTTATGGATCGTATTAGTGTAATTATTTTATTTTGTTGATGATTAAATTGTTGTAATGGTAATGTGAGAAAATCAGGTTATCTATAATTGAGTTGTTATGGTGTGTGTGTATTGTGTTCATTCATGCATCATGATTTGGCATATCTCTTTACATTTGATATTCGTAATTCCGTGTCATTTATTTTATTTCATATAATTAAATATCATGATTATTTTTTGTTCTATGATTTATTGATATATATAATGAAATATAATTTCTTTTAACTGGAAAATAATATGTTTTTATGTGTATATTATTATGACTAACATATATTTTCTAAATACTTGTCTTTGTCCTGAGGTTGTTTTATGGGTGTTATACCTTGTTGATGTGGTCCACCTGATACGATGAGTTTTCTTATATTGGAATTTTGAGTGTTCATATAATTTTATTTATTTTTATAATCATTTATGTTGTTGAAATGGTTTATAATAATTGTTTGGATGTTTAGATAACATTTCATTGAAATAATGTCAGAGGAACACAAAATAAAGTTGTTCATAATTATCCCACAAGGGTGGATACTTCAGTAGTTAATTTATATATACTGAAAAATGAAATTGAACATGTTTCACCAGTGGCACCAGTAGTCTGGGTGGGAGAACCTCAACAAGAATGGGAATTTTATCCAATGCTTGTTCATGATGTAGGATTCTATATGATAGAGTTGAATATGGTCTATGTTGTAAGATATTTCTGTCTTCAATGTCATCTTGCCTTCTAGGGAACTAAAGATACCCCATGATATTGAGGATTGATTAGAAATCATAAAAATCATAAATGACCTTATGGAGAATCTAGATACTAAATATGTTAAATTTTATGTTTTTATGATTTAGGGACATTCTTTGAGGTGGTAGTGTATAATGAAAGATGCTGGGAGTCGTGAGGGTTTGAATTGGGACAACTTCATAAGCCTCTTCTTTGTGGTTTTCTTCCTCGATATGTTAATGTTAGATGATTCCCAAGAACTCATGGAGCATCACTATTGAATTTTGAAAGTATATGTTTTTTTATTATTTTACAGATTTACTTCATTTAACCCCTATTTTCAATGGAACTGAATAAATGAGTGACAATACTATTCATATCATCCTTTGGCTAGAGTTAAGGTACCATGTCATGAAATTCAACCAAAAAGTTTATCTATAAGTTCATTAGAAGGATCCTTATATTTATAAGGGTTTGATGTATTAAAAATAAATTGTTTTTCATATATAGTATACCTAGATAGGAGCATCCCATTTAATACATAGTCTCCTCTTCGTGTAAAGTAATAGGGAAGTAGAGGACATGTTCCCTAGTAATATCAGATATCCTAAGCAGAATAAGGGTTCTCCATCTCCTTCTATGGATGGTGGTTCTGAAAAATATTATACTTATGGATGAAAATAGAATCATCTGAGGATTTATCCAATTAATATTATATATTTACATCAATTCCAATAATAAAATTATTCTAATTTTTTTTTCTGAAGGACTTTTGGTTGGGATTATATAGATCAGACTATAGAGAGGTCAGAGGACCTCAACAATAGGTGTCGACTCTACAAAAATTCTTTATCTTGGTAGGAAATGGAATTATCAGAAACAATGATTATGTGATGTATCTTTATAAAACTGATGTGGGATATAGACCATTTTTTATTTCATATAATTATTAATTTTAACTTTTCTGACTTTTTCAGTATTATATATACAAGTTTAACAATAATTCACATCTAATCACGTTTTAGTGGGTTTAAACATGACTTTTATCTTCTCCCTTGAGTTTATTTCTCTCCACAGAACCTTGGAAAAAATTTATAGTATCTCTAGGGATTTTTGGCATTATTTATTATTTTTTCTCTATGAAAAACTACTAGATTTTATTATTTAGGAAATGACTAGTTTTGATGTCATGTTTTTTCTGGATTGGTTTAATAATTACACAACTCACATTGATTATTACCTGAGGTGGGTGATCATAACCACTACTGAGGGAGGATGATTATATCTTGATCATAATTTTGGATTTGTAATCATTTATAGTGGGTCTATAACATTTCCCTTTTTGATCCATTATATAATGGGTGGCACATATGGTTCATATAGTGGACCAAGAAAGAGTTTCTTCCTCCTTTTCTCCAATAGTGAATCATTTTCTTGATTTATTTTTGAATGAATTCGCATATCACCCTCCTAAGAGGTGGATTGATTTTTATATTAAATTCATTTTAATTATATAGTTTATTTCAATTACCCCTACTATATGGCACAACATAGTTGAAATACCAAAAGGTTTAACTTAAGGATTTAGAGATGAATGACATTATTTGAATAGGAATTTCTCATTGGGGTTATTGAATATTTTTCTCTGAAAAATTGATGGTTGACATTGGATATATTTGAAATATAGGAAAATGAATCCATTAAATATAAATAAAAGGTATCCATTTCTAAGAGTTGAGTATGTCTACGATCAATTGAGGGGAGCCCAATAGTTCTCCATGATTAACTTCTTTTTGACTACCACTAAATTTTTCTCAAAGAATTGGATATACTAAATAAACTATTTAAGATAATTTATGGGTCATATGGGCATCTCATGGTACCTATTGTATTGAAAAACTATCCATCAATGTTCATGGATCTCAAAATTAGTATCATTCACATGTACCAAGACTACTTCATCATTTTGTTTTCTGATAGTATCTAGATATATTAGAAAATTAGAAAATCACATGCTAGACTGCCTATGATTTTGTTGACTATACATCTAGATATATAAAAAAAATTCAGTATTTCAAGTTTTTTTTGTTCAATCGAAGTGTTAAAATTTCTTTTGAATTTTATTTCGGATACTGAAATCTATGTTAATCCAAAGAACATAATGGTAGTTATGACTTGGGAAATGCTAAATACATGTTTGATATTCTAATGTTTCTTTGATTCAAAAGATCCTATAAATTATTAATTGATTAATTATCCTCCTTATCTGTATATGTGATAGGAAATACATATCTATTGTGAATTTTAATAGATGGAATAATTTGAGGATTCCTTCATAATGATGAAGGGAATATAGACATATATTATTATTTTGAATTTTCTTGTACATTGGATTGGTTATGTAGATTATTATGATGCTTCATGTATTGGATAGAGATTTATTTTTTAGTATAGATTGGTAATGATTTTTCCTATTGGATTTTTCATCAAAACACCATGATTGGAACTTCCCTACTCAAGATCTGTAGTCAGTTATGGGGGTTCATGTCCTGTATTATTATTGAGACAATATTTTCAGTGAGATATTTTTCATTTATATAGATCGTAAAATATTATGGTATATATTCTATCTTAAATAATAAAACCTTATTCCTATTCATTAGGTTGATTATAGGATAATGTTTTACTTTGAGATATCCAATACTATTTGGAAAGGAAATGTTAATTCGTATTTTCTATATAAAAAGATGCATGATCTGGGGTAGAATCCTTCAAGATAGGAATAGAAATTGATTTACATGTTAGTATATTGGATTATGGGTGAATCACATGGCCAATGGATTAGGACTAATAAATGTTTATTCACCAACTCTACTTTGGTAGACCATTTCAACTCTACCTTGTTGTCTTATCCTAACTTTTCAGTGACACGAGAACAATTGGTTTGGAATTTCCTAATTCATGGATGGCTAGTTATGTGAACAACATGATCTAAATACATGATTTAATATTAATGACTACTCATGTGAGAGAATATATGATGAGGGACTCTCATTCCTCATAGTAGGATCTTTATTCAGTATCAATGAAGATATATCATGATATTTGGGAACATTTTTAAGGTATATGTATGAAAATGGATATTTCCAGCTTCATCTCTCATTGTCTTATCGAATTAAATATAATGAACAAGAATCATTGAATAGATAGATTGATTCAGCCTCTTCTCGAGCCTACATTTAAGTGTTATGAGGTGATGTAGTCTTTTATTATTTGGTTGTTTATGATCCTTATATGTAAAGATATTTTATGGGTTATAATTAATTGGAAGGAAAATCAAAAACATTTATCAATAATTTTAGAGACTCATTCAATAGATGAGTGGTCCAACCTTCAAATATGAGAGAAATTATATGTATATAAATTCTGTTATATAATTTTATCTAACTGAGGATCCCATTTCATGTCATTATTTTTGAAAGGATAGAAAAATGAAATGGGAATTCAGTTGAAGATGACGTAGAAATATCATTCAAAACCTAATGGGAAATTGTAAAGGATGATATAAAGGTTTTAGGATATGCGTAAGAAATATATTATATATTTATTTTTAAAATTGAATGATATTATATAATTTTAGGTATTTTTTGATAATAACAAATTTTTAGTAATCAATTGGGAGGAATCCATTTGAGGCTCTTTTTTATCATTATTTACCTTCACTAAAATGTTACTATAAGGTATATGAGTCATGTTTTATCATGGTGATATTGGTGTTGGATAACAGTGAGTAGGTGTGGATGATTTGGAAGAACCTCTTGACTGATCTGAGTAGGAAATGTTCATATGATAACTATAGGAAATATCCCATGGAGTTTTTTCTGTCTAATCAGGTTTTCTTAGGGGTGTCACCTTGGTTAGTAAAATGATTATTGTAGAATCATGGGATGTTGGAATCATTGTTTATGAGATCGTTTGAGATTATCTAATTCATTAGGAATAAATAATAATATCTAGATATTAATATATAATATAGAGGTATGAATTACATGTTACATACATATCAGATTTGGAAATAAAATCCTTATCATATTCAGGTTATCAATTACAATAATATTCATCTTGGACCTAAGGAGTAGTTTGTGGAGTGGTTAGTGTTTTTTGGGGAAAAAGCACAAAATTGTTATGGGGGAAGACAACCACACTTCTTCAGGTTCTATGCTATCATGTTATCATCCAAGAGGGAATATGGGAGTGTGATTCTGATGGTGGAGCTCAATGGAATGTGTTTTTTGAGTAGGCCTTTAGAGAAACACCTCAAAGAATGAAAGTACATATAGGTGGATCATTATAAAATTCTAAAAAAATAGATTGTATCATGATTTAATTATTCATTTATCTTGGATACACTTGTTCTTAATTTGGGGCATGTTTGAATTTTTTAGGGACTAGGAAGTGAAAAATTTAGGAAGTTTAGTAACCAACCAATATATTAGAGCTACCGGAGTGACACCGGCTTGCCAAATAAGGTATAAAATTTCTAGGAGGAAAGAAGTTCCACCAGACTATTGATGGAGTATGAAGTAACCCTTGTATCATCTATGATCTATCTACTTATTAAGGCCAACCACTGGTTAGCCTTCGGTTCTATCAGTTGGATAGTGTGCTCCCAAAGACTTACAACATGGAGAGACTATTTATTGTCCCCATGAAACCCTTTTTTGATATCCCTCTCACTTTGAAAACTTTCATTTATCTGAAATGAATTTAGAGTCTCATATAAGGGTGATGTGTCTCTCTTATCTTATATCCTTCATTGTTTTAAGTTCTTATCGATCCGGTGGATTCCATATATACGATTATGGAATGCTATTTAAAAACCAATCACTCTTAAAGTATGATTTGGAGACATAGTTTTTTATATAAATATCTATGGATTCCAATGTGATCTATTCACGAATTATTGGATAGTGAAAGGATCATAGAATGAATCTATTTTATATCATTATATATCTCTTTATCAAATCTAGATTAATTAATAATGGGGGATCCAATTGGTTAATCCCAATTTGATTCTCAACTTTGTTGTTGTCTTCTTCTTTAAGTATTTATCTAGAATACCATTGGTTATAAATTGGGGTTCGTACAAGAAAATTCATAATGTGATCTTGATTTATGATTCCAGAGTTAACATTGGTCTTTGATACACATACAGTAGGATGTCCATTCCATTTTTTCCCCTAATGTAATGTTTTATGGTATGATTTTTATATCTTTGAGTGAGTATCCCATGATTACCTTTCTTAATATGATTCACACGTGGGTGAACGTTTATCCCATGGGATCCTTACATGATATGATATGAGTTTAGGTTAGTGTGTGTGTATTCCATGATACCCTTATTTGATTTAACATGAATATTAATTGAATTATTATGTATTCGATTTGAATGAATGTATGGTATCTCTATAATGAGTTTCAAGGTACATGGTTGATCTAGTTCAAATAGTAATCCCATGAGAGGGGGTGTGATGGAATGTCACTATATGCTATAAATGAGTTTTCATTGAATGAATTTTCAAAGAGTTAGTTACTGGTTTAATATGTGAGAATGGTAATTTCTCTAAAGCAAGCTACTGGATCGATAGGTGGTTATATAAATTTACCCACATTTGTAAATTGGATTTAAATAAGGACACTCTAACTTTCTAATATAGACAGACATATAGTTATTATTTAATGGTGGAATGATGATTTTAGATAGTTGGTATAATATTTTGAGATGAAAAGTAAACTATATGGATAATATAATTCATGAAATGACTACATCAGATGTTACTTATTGCAAGGTCCAAATGAAGGTAGTGTCAGGGTTCATGGAATCTTTTTCAGCCCACAATGTCATGGAATTGTTTTTTTCATTTGATCATTTTCATTATTATCATATCATACACATTAATATATTATATTAATTTAATTTAATGAATTATTGTGGGTTTAATAGTAGTTTTATACTCACTCCATACAAAAGGAATATTAGTGCGAATACATATTTTGTGGTCTAAGGTCAGTTTAGGTGAAATGAACCTATGTTGGGTAGTTGAGAAGGTGGTTCTTGAAAGATTACGGTGATGCAAAGACGGAATCTAGACCATTGTTGTAATTTTTTTATTTTATTCTATACTTATACATTTGTTGAACTACAAAATTTTGGGGCATTTGTATTATCTTATAAAACATGAAATCCTTCCACTATCACATAAAAATGTTCTTTTCATTTTTATTATGTCGTAATGAGATTACATATTTATGTATTAATATGTTTCTAATGTATAGACATTTTTAACAAGGTAATAGTCTCCCAACAAAACTATTCATGTTCTTGCCACTTGCCAGTATTCTACTATGTTTGAGGAGGCACACATGAGGATGTGAGGCATGCCAACTTGGACTCGATGATTTGAGTCAGGGTGTTACAATGGTAGAAATTAATTGATTTTTTTGAATAGTTATAGTGAGATTAGTTAGTGGTAGGGATTTAATTGAGATTGTGGGAAATAATTCATGTTTTTAACACTGATTTTTTACATAATAATATGATAGAATTTTTTTGATAACTCATTTACATATGAAAAAATGACTCACAATATTTCAATGAAATTAATGACTTTTAATTTATTGGGGGATTTTAATTGATGTAATAATTAATAATGAAAGAAATATGATAACAATATTTATAATATTAAATATTTTATAAAAAAATATCTATTTTTTTATAGATGAATCATATAGATTAAATTTGTGGTGTTATGAAATTACAATTGAGAGTTATAACTCTCTACATATATAATTTCCATTATTGTGAAATATATAGTACTGAGGTTTGTTGATTTACAAATATTTTATTTCTATAAATACATAATTTCATATATTGATGAGAAGATAATGATTATTCTTTAAAATCTACTGCAACAAGCATGTTGTCAATGGAAGAGTGAATATTTCAATAATGAAATGAGGTTCCTTGGAATGATAGGACTTTTGAACCTTATCTACCAATGGGGATGATAAATTATGGAGGAATAAATAAAATAAAAACCATGTGTTATAAAAAATTTATCATTTAATATACATAATTTTAGTTTATATCTCTCTCTTGATGGTTTATGATTTTCATGGAACAATTTTCAAAAGAACTATTATATTTCTACTATCATGAATTTTTATTATTAATTTTTCATAAAATAATTGAATGTTAATTTCCATGAATAAAGGGGAATAATTTTTTTGATGTTTGATTATAATGAATGGTTTGGTGTAATAATGTCATATATGTATGGCTAGGGTTTTTTATATTCTCTAACGGAATCATTCCACATGACATTTCTTGTTTTTTTACATTGCATGGAATTTGTAAATGTGTATTTTATGAAATATATGCTGAGTATGTCACATATTGTAGTATGGGAAAATTGGTTTTCTAATTTTTAGAAGAAAGCACATAAATTGAATGTCAAATAATGTTTTTTGGTGTACATAATATGTTTTGGAGTTGTGGTGAAATTTATTAATATATATTAAAAATAAATTGAATATAGAATGAATAAATAATTTTTGATAACAATGTTTATTAAATGAATGAAATTATTGACTAAGATGATATGAAATCATATTATTTGAGACACATAAGATTCCTTCAAATAAATAATACATGGGACTATATTATTTGGATTGATCCAAGAAAATGATGTTGATGTGTGGGACATGAAAAACATACCATACATTAACAAATTTTCATCAAATTATTTTTCATAAAATAAATAGTTTTTTATATTTTTCTTTATCAAAAGAAATTTGATTTTTTTAGATCATTTGTTTTCTCAGAATACAATATTTTGGGATATAAATACGACAACATAAATGAGGTATTTTTCAATGAATAATAGGTTACTATTTTTATGATTCTGGATATTTTTAAAACCAATTGTTGATAAAATCATGAAGATAAATTATGTGTAATAACTATTCTAACTGTTTAAGTAAGTCAAATAACAAACTAACTAGTCACAATATAACGCCGTATATCATGTCGGTAATTTTTGAAAAATATATAATTCATATAGATCAGATGACATTGAAATATCATGATGATTTCTTGGTTATTATAAGACAGAAAAAATTCATATTAAAATATTTATAGTGGAGATTCAGAGTGAAATAATTCAATAGATATATTTGAAGTGGAAGGATTTTATTAATGGTTAATGTTATTATTTTTATATTCTAACTCATGTAAATTAAGGATATTGTAAAAAACACTATGTAGAAAAATGTGTATCATACAAGGAATAGAGTACTGAGAAACATATATTTTTTGTTCTAGGAAAAAAATAGGAGAAATATAAAGGGTTTATAAAATAGTCTTTATTGTATATTGACTTGAATATAAATTGTTATTCCTATAATGTGATTCACTAAATATCTATTTTTTGGAGAAAGTGTGTACTGTCCAAATAATGTGGAATGGACAATAATATCCTAATTTCAACAATGGATATCTGAATTATTGAAATAAATGATGACTTAGATATCTTTTATCCTCAGTGATAAATAGGGCCAATGAATGTAAGGAGGAGTTCATATATTGATGATAATTCAAATATTTTAAAAGTTTAACTAGAGATAATAGTTTTCTTTTGAGGGTATATCATTTGAGAAAAATGGTCCTTCTCATCTCGTGATTAATTTATTATATCTTTCCATGAATTTGGCTGATGAAAATTGTATACATTAGACAATAAACATTTGAGTTATGGATATAATTACAAATGTTGATCAAGGAATAATATTTATGTTATTAGATAATGTTGTTACCAACATGTTTTTATTTGACATCATTTAGAGTAGTGTGAATGGATAAAAAATGGTATAGCCATTTAGATTTAGTGATTCATTACTTTTACCATTTTTTAGAAGTGAACCGTAGTGATGATTTACTTCATCAAAAAACATTATACACCAAAATTTATTAATTATATTTTATTATTATTACACCATCAAAATGTTGTGTGTATAACAATTTAATATAGAAAAATGTAGAGATACCATGAAAAATCAAGTGTTTATACCTTCTATACATTCAATATATAATTAACAATTTTAATTTTTATTTATTTGTGAATTTTAATGTTTTAATAACAATTCCCCCAAATATGGAAACAATATCTAGAATTGATTTAAATTTTTGTGAAAACATTTAATTTTTCAACCCCATGATTCATGCACCCACACTCTAAAATGGTTTTTATTCCCATTTTCAAACTGAGATACAAATTTTATTCTAAAAATTTTTCTAACTAAAATGTTGAAAATATAAATGATATATCACTAAATTTATCTGGTTAAATCATCAAATGTTTAAAAATATTGTATTATTTCAATTAATTTCCTCTATTAATAACCAATATTTCCAAAATTTTATTGAATGGTGTTCACCTAGATACACATTCCTTGACTACCTATAGAATGTATTCATTAGAATGTATGACCTTATTATAAATTGTGAATGTAAAATATACTCAATTATCATAATTGAAAGTTATTTACCATTAATGTTACCAAATACATTTTGATACACATGTAGTTTCCCTTATTTTCTTATATTAGAATTATTAATGCAATTTTGAATGTTTTACTTTTGTGATTCAATTTGAACAGAATATTAATCACATTTACATTCCACAGGTTATTTATGATACAATCAATGATATATTTCAAATAGAGATTTTAAGTGTAAATTAATTATGGGTGGGGTCCTATATCACCCTCTATTTCATGGGTGTAAGGAATTATATCTCATGAGAGATGTATACGTAACAATAATTAGGTTTCTCTCAAATATGGGTGTAAGTGTTTGACTCAAGAAGGTTATATATCTCTATAATCACTGTTATTCCATACTAGAAAGGATCATCTTGAGAAAATGTCTCTGACCATTTATCAGAAAAAAATGAAAAGTGGAGAAACCATGAACCACAAGCCAAGAAACACAACTACAAATCATAACAACCATACTCGTCACCACACACATGATCTATTGCCTCATCCTCATTAGTCGACTCTGATTCTAAACATTCATAATGAATCAGAGTCTTAACATACTTCCTTATGGGATTTATCTTTTCCAAATATAGAAACATCTCAAAAGGTCGTGTACCTTTTCCCTTGCTAACAAGAAGACCTGGTCGACATCAACTTCGGTCTATAAGAATATTCATTCCCCTACCTTCTTTTTGGTGGAGCTATCATCACTTCCTCATTCACTGGAACAATATTATTTCCTTCTTGAACAATTTCACTTTAAGTGATTCTAGACCTTTCATCAGCATTCTCCTTTTCTCTCTCAGTGATTTCACCCCATTATCTAGAGATATGTACCTCCTGATAACCATCCTTCACTCTCCATTACAACGTTCAGTGGTTATTAATATAAATCATTTCTAAACAATATAGATGTTCCACACACCCATGGTCATCATTCATCCCCTTCTTTATTGTGCCTTCTCCATGGACAACATCCTCTAAAGAAAGGGCAACCTGCATGTTTTCACCTTCATTCATTGCACATTCCTCCTCAACACGGGGGATCATGCAATGCTTTAAATCCTGGAAGTAGTTTTCATATGACTTCTCCTTCCATTTCCCATTTCCACTACCACATTTGATGTTCTTCGCCTTTGGGATTAGTATATTTCTTTCATAAATAACATCACCCAACAAAACCGCATGATCCTAGTCCAATTCCAATTCCACATTTACCAGTCCCGCAATGAAATTAGTAGTTTTAATATGAACCACTGCATTTCAGATTGAGGGTGGAGCCTAGAAGAAACCCTCACCCACCAAGAATTTTCCTAAGAATAACCACAAAACAGCATATCCAAAATGAAACTTTCCCTCTCATCCTCAATACTATTAGAAAACTCAGCTTCCTGGTCAGAAGAGGTCACCATTCCTCCATCATAATCATTGATCACAGTTGATTGAACTCCATGCATCACATTTCCTCCATACCACCTCTGTTGAGCATCCCAGTATCGTGTTTCATTCTTCCAAACACATCCTCAACCCTCTGATTCATATGATCCTCCACTTATCTCACTTGTGAAACATTTACTACAGTGACTCTATCCTAACAAGGCACTGTCAACATTCCAAAACCTGAGCCATGTGTTCCATACTGAACTTTCAAGGCCATTATGACCTGTTCTACCAAGGCCACCAATGGAGTCACACTTCTACCTATTCTACCTATCTGCTGATGACTGACCCACTTCTTCAGATTCTCTGCTTCCACATGTGCCTCCTATTCCTTGACTCTATCCTTACTCCCCCTCTAAACAGACCGAGACCCCTTGCGATAGAAATCCAGTGAATAACCCAACCTCTTGCATCCCAAACAGAAGTTCATCCAATTTTCAGAGAAAATTAATTACTTTGATTGATATTACTCACCAATAGTAATCCACACATATTCAAATGGGTCTCTTAACATATCCAGTTCGACACAAACTCATGGGTTAACATGATGGAAAATAGCTTCAGTTATACTGTAACAACCCGAGATTTTATGAGAAGTATTATTTTTAATTTATTTGATTTCATGTGTTTTATTCGAAAACAATATTATCTTGTGCAATAGGCCACACTGTACTAGCTTGAAGTATACGCAACACTATTATTAGATTGTGTTACACACAATTTCAATATTGTTTAATAATAGTCATTCTATGCAACATTGAGTGTATATATATATATATATATATATTCATTGTATAAATGAAATATGGTTGGATTCTATTATACAAAACAACAAAGTAGTCTTGCACTACATGCAACCCTGACTTGGCTTGCATTACACGCAATCACGACCTTCCTCGATAGCGTGTGTTGTACGTAATATCGTGTTTCAGTAAACAACAATATATGGTTGTAATATTATCACGAACTATCCATTATGTATCGTATTAACTATGTTTTGAATTTTATAAAATTATTATTCATATTATACATTTTCTAGAACATGGTGTGAGAACAAAATAAAATTTGCAGGTAAGAAAAGTATTTTTAAACAAATGCAGTTTTGCCACGTTTTGATGGCGCAACCACATTGAATCTCGTTCTTTACATGTTTATAAGTCCAATTTTAAAAAATAAACTACTTATTTTGAATCAGGATATAAAAAGTTTCATTGGATAATCTTTTGATATTTTTCTCATGACATTCATATTTTAATGAATAGTAAAAACAAGCTATATTTTAATTAAAAACAACTTTTTTAATCGTAATAATTTATATCGTTAAATTATAATATTGAATGGTTTTAAAATATAAATAGAATATAATTTTACCATTTAATATAATGTATGTCATTAACATTAATTTTACATTGATTTCATAGGTAAAAACATTTCAATCTTTGGCAATGTTTTAACTTCTAAAACCCATTTTCTTAACAAAGGGATTAATTTAAAATTAATTAATGTCACTTATATGTTTAGAATTTTGTAAAAGGGATTCCATATTTTGAATAATTAGGTCCAAATTATTTTAATAAGGTACTTTTTATTTTTTGGCATTATGAATAGTAACTATGGTAAATTTTATTTACAATAGTTAAAGGTAAATCAGGTAATTAAGGGTAAATATAAGATTATAAAGTTACCCTAACACCTGTAAATTTCCTATTGTATGACTAAAAGGAAACCCATATCACCTAAGGATCTGATTATATTAATTTAATGGACTTTTGTCCATGAAAATAATTTAAATATTATTAAAACCAAAGAAAGTGACACCATGTAACTCTCTTAAATCTTATAAGTATATTAATTTTAATTCCGTGTTAAACTCCTTGAAACTTCAAATATTAATAGTATCCAGAAATGTAATAAAATTATCTACATCATATGAATTTATTTATAATTTTTAGCGATTAAATCATTATCATAAAAGGTGACATAATAGTGATGTTGAAATTTATTTATTAAGAGAAATATAAAATAAATGGTTTTAAAAATCTTAAAATAAATATTATATTAATTATATAATGTGTTCCACTAATTTTATAGATAAATATGACATTTTATTAATCTATTAAATATTTTACTTCGAACATATCTTCGGTATATGTTTTATTTAAAGTCAAATAAATGAATAATGTCAAAATTGACAATATTTGTTATTTTATAAAAATAAGATATTATAAAATTGTTTAAAAATGAAAAAAATATTTAAAAATTATAACTTAAAATTTTTATGGTCTACAATGTCATAAAGTGTCATGTTATCGAAAATTCACAACACATATGTAATTATTTATAATAATTTAAAATTTATAATATTATTACCACAAATAAAAATAAATTGATAAATAAGGATAATTCAAGTTGATAATTTTTAAAATAAATTCCTAACATTTATAAATTTTATTTTTTGATGAGATAACAACCCTATATCATCTAATCTTCGAATATGAGTCATTTTGGAAGTTTTTATGTGGGGTTTGGATTTAATATAATCTAATATTTTTTATATTTCTAAAGGTGCCCCTCTCCTCCCTTATAAAAGGGCACCTCCTCCCTCTCTTCCTCACACCACTTTGAGCCTTCAAGAATGGACAACCCCTGATAAATTATCTTCTACACTTACCTAGAAACAACTTAGATGCCCTGGTCTTCTTCAAAGACTAATTTTAGTGCCATAAGAGAATGTTTAAAGGATGAACTTCGAGAAAGAGGTAATACCTTCTAACGTTTTCTTCAAGTTCCATTCTTCTTCTACTCCCTCTCCTATAGTTGTTTCATTATTAAGTAATAACATAAGTATCCCTCATTTACTGATAAGTTATTATAAATAAGAAACAAACCTATTTCACCTTCTATCCATTTTAACGAAAACTAAATCATCATGTATGCGTACGTACGGAATACTGTCTCCACGCCGTGGTGTAATATGTTTTTCCACCACCACCATACTTTGATGGGTATAATGGTCTAAGAATAAATACATATTATTATTATAACATCATACTGATTCTAAGATATTATATCATTCACTCCAATTCGATTCAATAAATATGGGAATGATATCACCGCTCGTGCGTACGTACAGATTACCATCTCCACGACGCGATAAGATTCTTGTTCCATGATAACAATTAACGAATGATTATAAAGTATATATAATAAGTAATCATGAAATATATGACATAATAATGTTACTGGATTTATTTATATATATATGTATGTCATATACTTAATTCCATTCAATTCAATAATGAAACGAAAACAGCGTTCATGCGTACGTATGGCCTACAGTCTCCATGAACGGTGTATTTCTTTCCATTTATCAATCTAATATATATATGTATATTCTGAATATATATTATATATAAATCATGTTTTATATTCTGTAATTAAGTAATCAGGATCTAAGTAATCATATAAATAATTACAAGTCAAAATAGGGAAGACATATGAAACGATTTTACCCAAAACACTCTTTAACATGGAATTTACAAAATAACGGGTAATATAATGTCATAGGTGAACCATATATGATAACATAAAAATGAATATGATTCTGTAATAAGTCAATGACATCATTTAAATCATTATACAGGAGGTTCGGATACATACGAAGAATATCAGATATAAGGTAAGGATAATTATTCCAATCTCATTCTTATCCGAGATTGTTTATTCGTAAGTATTTATTGGGGTTATGATTATTATCCATGTTTATATGTTCTCAATATTTTTTCATAAGATTTTTAATTTTCCTCCATGTTTGTTTAAAGTAATTTTTACCCTTTTCTACTTTTACCGCATCGTAATGAAGGAATCATTCTTTTACGAAGTACTTTTTTGACTTTTCCTGCAAAAGTACGAGAAAAATGATTTTTTAAATTATACGGAATGACATGATTTTTACGGTTTTATAAAGCCTTATTTTCATGAATAATCCTCCAAAAGGTTTTATGAATATTTTCAAAAAAAATCTATTTCTTTTAAAATTTGCATGAGGTTTTGTTAAAAGAAATTGGTTTTGAAGAAGAAAGAATATTTTCCTCAAGATTTCATTTCAAGTGTTTTATCAAAAATATTTTCCATCTAAAATGACATTATTTAATATGATTATGTTTCAAGGATAATTTGTCCATTATTTAAATGTTTTGATTCTTCTTATGATGAAATAATATCCATATTTTTATATGGATTATGTTATGATGGCATGATGTTTAAGAATCACATTCTATTACATGGGTTATGCTATGATGTATGATTTATGATTTTGTGGAACATGAAAGAATGATTCCATTATGAGATTAGTGGGACCTATATGTCCCTACAATGAATTGGTTAAAGATTTATATCTCATGAGATAGACATGGTTGGAACGGTAAGTCAATCCAGTTCAGTGTTTCAAGACTGAAACGAGGGGTGAACTCAATTCAGAAAGGGACTTTGTCCACTAAGATGGTCTTGGTAGTAATGGCTTGGCTACTATGTAAATCATAACATGTGCTGAATGGTTTCCAAAATTACATGTTTTATTCCCATTATATTTTATCATGGTTGATGTTCCATTATGATATATGCCATATGTACTTCCACGATTTATGTGTTTGCTTAAGATTTTGATGTTTAAATTTCATGTTCATGTTTTTTTCTTTCAAATGTTTATGGATTGTTTAATTTTCTCTATGTTGGACCATTATGAGCATTTGAGCTCACCCTTTTTATGTTTTATTTTCCCAAGGAAATAAATAATGGTTTTAGGTAAGGAAAAAAATGCGAAGATCGTTATGGGAGTTGTTGAAGATATTTCAACATGATCAGAATTTTATATTCAGAGTTTCCAAATACACTAAACTATTACAGTCCTTGTGTGTCTTTTTTTTAGGTATTCAGTATTCCAAAAAATTAATGTAATGTACATGTATGTCATGCTTCATGTTTCTATAGTTGGTATCAGAGGAAAGGATTAGTTAACCTTTGGAAACTATGATTCAAAATCTATAGTGTGATCTATAGAGATATTTCTATGGTATGTCTAGGGATGTCTCTAAGGTTAAGTATAAGTATAGGTTATAGCCCTAGAATTATAGTAATGATGTAAGAATTATACCTAAGAGGTTAGTTGTCTATGGTACTCCCCCTTGATTATGTTTTTTTCCTTGTATGATTTTTGCCTCTCACAGAATTCTTTTTGTGTTTTAGATAATGGAGGGAACCAGAAAGAATTAGGTTAACATTGAATCCAATGGACAAATTGGTGACTATGAGCAACAAAATTTTGTAATTCCTAGAGAGAAAGATATTGTGATTATGCCGAATCAGTCATCGCGATATATGATTAACAAGGTGAAATTTAGTGGCATGCCTAATTCATCAAATAAGAGGAAGATAGACTTTTATGCATGTTCGCATGTTAAGGAGAATAAAGAAAGGAAGATTGAGATTTCTAAAGAAGGGAAGAAGAACCTTGAGGAATACCTCAAATGGAAGGACATATGTTATCTGTATGGAGAAAAGTGCCATATAGTGACATACTATTATGGAGTTCAATTTCTAATTTGTGGAGAACATGGGCATTACCCAACTCAATGCCCTGACCTAAAAAGTTACTTCTAAATCAAGGAAGGACTTCTTCTAGAAAAATCATTGAAGAGGATGTGTTGAAGTGTTTATGTATTTGTATTCAAGAATAATGTTGTTGATGTACTTTTATGGTGTATTAGAATATTTTTGTATTAGTCAATTCTGGTTTTCAATAATTTATGGTACCGGTTACCATGAAAGGTGATTCAAATATTTTGGAAAGCAGATGATATACGCATAATGAAGGGATAAGGATAAAATGAAAAGTTTGACAGTATTAATGAACTCATGATTGATATATGGACTATGTGATATCATGGTTTGAGTATATAGAATTTTGAGGATTTTGTTATGTGGGAAGTGTTAACATTGAACTAAATTCATGTTATCACTAAGGTTCAATGGGTATTCATTTTTTTTCAAGAGATTACATGATTAAGGCCTTCGAATGTTTGGAATGTGACCAACAAGACATATCTTATGATATATGGGGATCAAAGATGGTATTAACATGCTTGTTATATGAACACTTTGGTAATTGTTTTCACTATAATATGAGATTGGACATCAGTATTTTGGATAAGCATAAAGATTGGAATGGATTATGTTGGACATAAATTATTATTGTATAAGGCTAGAACATTTTCGATATTACGGATGGAAAGTTATAATAATGAATTTTTAGGAAAAAAAGGACAACCTGCAGGACGGGCGACAGCCCATCGCGTCGAACAAGGCTGTTGGAATCGAACACACAACCGAAGTCTGAATGGCCTTTATCACCTACCACTGGCCTACAGGAAGTATCTAGTTAGTAGAAACTAGATTTATTTTATTTAGATGTATGATAGTTGAAGTATATGTCCATTTTTGGAATCATATACGATTAATCAAACTATAGATGGACTTATGTATATTTGATATCTTTTGCAAACGTTTTTGTTTCAGACAGATGGAATGACCTGTCATTCTATCATATGATCTACTAACACTTCGCGAATGAAAAATTCAACTTCATTTCATTAAGATATGAAGTGGAAATTGTCCACAGAATGCCCAATGGTGAAATTGTACCATAATCAAGAACATAATTCCTCTAATTCCAATTTCTTCAACTTAAGGGAAATGATCTTGAATAAAAAAAATTTTCCTACTATCCTTATATCTGACGAATCAGATGGTACCTTAGATCATCACAAATATATGGCTATGTGATTGTTGGTTTTTTCATAGCCATGTTCTCTAACACTCTCCATCAGAACTTGATGTTTCGATTTCTCTTCCTTATCCATATTTTCACCTATGTTCTCCTATTTGGAAAACCAATGATGAGTTACTTTGGGTAATTGTAACATTTCATACTTTAATTTTTAAAATTAAGTTTTGTTAGTGTTTTTTACGATGTGGGTTTCCATTAAAAAAACATTCAATTAGAAAAAGATTTACAACCCCGACGAATTTCGCGGGCGAAATTCATTTTAAGGGGGGTATAACGTAACAACCGAATATTTTATGAGAATTATTATTTTTAATTTATTTGATGTCATGTTTTTTATGCTACAACAAGATTATCTTGTGCAATACGCCACACTGTATTGTCTTGAAGTATACGCAACATTATTCTTAGATTGTGTTACACACAATTTCATGTTCATTTTATAATAGTCATTCTACGCAACATTGAGTGTGTATATATATATATATTTAATGTATAAATGAAATATGGTTGGATTCTATTATACAAAACAACAAAGAAGTCTTGGACTACACGCAACCCTGACTGGGCCTGCATTATAGGCAATCACGACCTTCCTCGATGGCGTGTGTTGTACGCAATACCGGCTTTCACTAAACAACAATATATAGTTATAATATTATCACGAACTAGCCATTATGAATAGTATTAACTATGTTTTGAATTTTATAACATTATTATTCATCTTACACATTTTCTAGACCATGGTAGGTGAAAAAAATAAATTTTTCATGTAAGAAAAGTATTTTTCAAAAATTGCAGTTTTGCCACCTATTGATGGAGAACCCACATTAAATATAGTTTTTTACATGTTTATAAGTTCAATTTTAAAAAATAAACTTCTTATTTCGAATCATGATATAAAAATTTACATTGGATAATGTTTTGATATTTTTCTGATAACTTTCCTATTTTAATGAATAGAAAAAACATGCTATATTTGAATTAAAAACAAATTTTTTCATCGAAATAATTTATATGGTTAAATTATAATATTTAATGGTTTTAAAGTATAAATAGAATATATTTTTACCATTTAATATAATTTATGTCATTAACATTAATTTTACATTGAATTCATAGGTAAAAACATTTCAATCTTTGGAAATGTTTTATCTTCTAAAACCCATTTTCTTAACAACTGGATTAATTTTAAATTAATTACTTCAACATATGTGTTTTGAATATTGAAAAATGGATCCCATATTCAGAATCAGTGGGTCCAAATAATTTTAATAATCTACTTTTTATTTTTGGGCATTATGAATTGTAACTACGGTAAAGTTTATTTATAATAGTTAAAGGTAAATCTGGTAATTAAGGGTAAATATAAGATTATAAAATTACCCTAACACCTGTAAAAATCCCATTGGATGACTAAACGTCGACCCATATCAGATAAGGATCTGATTAGATTCATTAAATGGACTTTTTCCCATGAAAATAATTTAAATATTATTAAAACCAAAGAAAGTGACAACATGTCACTCTCTTAAATCTTATAAGTATATTAATTCTAGTTTAGTGATAAAATTCATGAAACTTCTAAAATGAATAGTCTCTAGAAAGAAAATAAAATTATCTACATAATATGAATTTATTTATAATTTTTAGGGATTATATAATTATAATTAATGGTGACATAATACTGATGATGAAATTATTTCATTAAGAGAAATATCAAATAAATTGATTTAAAAATAATAAAATAAATATTATATGAACTATTTAATGTTCTCCACTAATTTTATAGATAAATATTACATTTTATGAATCTATTAAATCTTTTATTTCTAACATATCATCTGTATATGTATTATTTAAATTCAAATAAATGAATAATGTCAAAATTGACACTATTCTTATTTTATAAAAATAACATATTATAAAATTGTTTAAAAATCACCAAAATAATTAAAATTTATATGGTCAAAACTGTCATAAAGTTTCAAAATATGGAAAATTCACAACAAATATGTAATTATTTATAATAATTTAAAATTTAGAATATTATTACCATAAATAAAATTAAATTGATAAATAAGGATAAATCAAGTTGATAATGTTTAAAATAAATTCCTAACATCTCTAAATTTTATTTTTTGATGAGATTACAACCCTATCTCATCTAATATTAGAATGTGAGTCATTTTAGAAGTTTTAAGGTGGGATTTGGATTTATTATAAACTAATATTATTTATATTTGCAATGGTGCCCCTCTCCTCCCTTATAAATGGGAACCTCCTCCCTCTCTTAATCACACCACATTGAGCCTTCAAGTTAGGCCAACCCATGAAAAATTATCTTCTAAACTTTCCTACAAACATCCTATAGGTCCTGGACTTCTTCAAAGTCCAATTTTAGTGCCCTAAGAGAAATTTTAAAGCAGGCACTTCGGGAAAGAGGTTATACCATCTACCATTTTCTTCAAGTTCCATTCTTCTTCTACTCCCTCTTCTTTAGTTGTTTCATTATGAAGTAATAACATCAGTACCCCTAATATACTGATATGTTATTATAAATATTAAACAACCCTATTTCACCTACTATCCATCCTACAGAAAACGAAATCGTCGTGCGTCCATACGTACGGAATACTGTTTCCACGCCGTGGTGTAGTCTGTTTTTTCACCACCACATTACTTGGATGGGTATAATGGTGTAAAGAATAAATACATATGAGTATTATAACATTATATTGATTTTAAGATATTATATCATTCCCTCCAATTTGATTCAATAAATATGTGAACGATATCATCCCTCGTGCGTACGTAAAGATTACCATATCCACGACGCGATGAGATTCATTTTCCATGTTAACAATTCAAGAATGATTATAAAGTATATATAATAAGTAATCAAGAAATATATGACATAAAAATGCTACTCTATTTATTTATATACATATATGTATGTCATATATTTAATTCCATTCAATTCAATAAGTAAACGAAAATAGCGTTCATGCGTATGTATGACCAATTGTCTCCATGAACGATGTATTTATTTCCATTTATCGATCTATTATATATATGTATATTCTGAATATATATTATATATAAATAATGTTGTATATTATGGAATTAAGTAATCAATATCTAATTAATAATATGAATAATTACAAGTCAAAACACGAACGACATGTGAAATGATTTTACCCAAAACGCTATTTAACATGGAATTTACAAAAGAACAGGTAATATAAAGTCATAAGTGAACCATATATGATATCATAACAATGAATATGATTCTGTAATAAGTCAATTAAATTATTAAAATCATTATAAAAGAGGTTTGGATACATAAGAAGAATATCAGACATAAGGTAAGGGATAATTATTTCAATCTCACTCTTATCTGAGATTTTTTATTCGTATGTAATTACCGGGGTTATGATTATTATCCATGTCCATATGTTCTAAAAATGTTTTCATAAAATTTTTAATTTTCTTCCATGTTTGATTAATGTCATTTTTACCCTTTTCTACTTTTACCACATCGTATGGAAGGAACCTTTCTTTTATGAGGTACTTTTTTGGGTTTTCCTGCAAAATTACGAGAAGAATGTTTTTTTAACTTATACGGCATGAAAGGATTTTTACGGTTTTATAAAGACTTATTTTCATGAAGCTTACTCCAAAATATTTCATGACTATTTTAAACAAAATATATTTCTTTTAAATTTTTCATGACGTTTTGTGACAAAATATTTGTTTTGAAGAAGAAAGGATATTTTCCTCATGATTTCATTTCAGGTGTTTTATCAAAAATATTTTCCATCTAAAATGACATTATTTAACATGTTTATTTTTCAAGTATAATGTCTCCATTATTTACATGGTTTGATTTTTCTTATGATGAAATTATATCTAGTTTTTATATGGATTATGTTATGATGGCAGGATGTTTAAGAATTCCATTCTATTACATGGGTTATGCTATGATGTATGCTAATCCATGTCACCATCATTGGAGGATCCCGCTTCATATAAAGATCAAGGGAGAACCAAAGTAGGATGAATTAGAACCCTTTGAACCTACCATGTGCACATTCACATGTCTTGATAGGGTCTGCCTCCGAAGAGAAATGGTTCATAATTGTTTTGTTATTCAGGAGACCCAAACTTTCCATGTCCTTCAATTTCCATTATTCAAAGAAGTATCTATTGAATGAATATACTATGGGACGTCGTTGATAAAATCGTGCAACTAAGGTATGCTTCAAGAGAATTGACGATTTAGAGAACTCAACAGAAGAAATCTGAAGGTTTGTCACCCGTCAAGAATATCTGAGACTCTCGGTCTGAGAGCGATGTTTTAATTTATTTGGAATTTTGAGGACTTATTAAGTATATATTGGATTCTTATGTAGTCCATAAAATAACAATTTAATGAAAAATAGATGGGAATTATTCGAAACTGAATTGTCTTGATTCTCAAAAAGTCTAAACAAAAAAAGGTCCATGGTTTTAGATTTTATATTATGTGAGAATTATCTTGAAATTTTTATTTTTAATAAAAACCAATATTTTTATGTATGTTTTTCTAGAACATGATCATGGAGTGTGGGTTCAAGACACTTAATTTTAGTATCATAGTCATGTTTTTATAACATTAGAGGTTAAAATGTTTCTAGTTGAAGATAGTTTAAGAGTTACATATATCATTAAATGTTCATAATTTATGTTTCATCCAATGGTAAAATTTATAGATAATCACGTGGGTTAGTATAAAATTTAATGTTTAGGTAATATTAAATATTTTTCATTGTTTTTTGAAGAATGGTAATATAAAATTAAAAATAACCTTGGGGATAATCCAAAGCATTCAATAAAATCATTAATTTTGATGAAGTAAAGATTGTTTAATTTCTATTTTCTGTAATCCCTATCAAAAAACTATGAGTGGATTTAGGATCATTTTTAGATTCACCTATGGGTAATACCAATACAAATATTATTTATTTGTTACATATATCATTAAATGATTCAGGACAACAACGACTAATTTAAACCCTTTTTTGACACTCCTACATGATATTTTTGGTAAATTTTTATTCACTGCATGAACCATTATACGGAATTTGAATATGGTTACATTAGAAAAACAAATAGAGAAATTAACTAGGGTAATCTAGATTATATCCCAGTGACCAATAAGTTAGGGTATGCATATCCATTATGAATTTTTTTATATAAGGTCATAGGTTGTTCTCTATAAATTTACTAACATATGTTTCAATATATTTAAAAATTATTTTAACTAAATTATTAGATTAAAAAATATTGAACTGATTTAAAATTTTATTTAATTGAAGACATGGGAATTATCCCAATGTGGAACCAAATGGGATGAGATATGATGTAAATGATATTATAAATATTCATAATAATATATCATTATATATGACTAAAATAATTAATATATTCCAAAATAAACCAATTAATATACTTATGGAGTTCCCTGATATTTTGGGTGATAAAGACAATGGTTGAATGAGTATGCACCAAAAAGAATATCTCAAAGGAACTAGAAAATGTTTTATGTATGGAAAAGTAGGGAATTAAGATGAAAAATATTGAGTGAATGTGAAGTGTCTGACTAACATGATGATGGGATACATAGTGCATCCAATTAAATGATAGGAATTTCAATGTTTAAAATGATGGGTATTTGGTAATTACACAAATAAATTCCCTAGTCAAAGGACTATCAAAGAAAATATGCATCAACAACCCTTAAGATAAATGGATCAGGGTAATTTTGTTAATGTGACTACCATTATAAAGTATTGTGATAATTAAGTTACAATTATCCTACACTCTATAATAATTATTGAATTTTTGTAATCTAAATTCCATCCACTCATTGATGTTTCTAAATAGAATCAAATCTTCTTCGATGTGATTATATACTATAAAAACTATCTATTTGTATGATTAATAGATCTATAAATGATGTTTATAGAAATTTAAATCATTTTATATTATTATTATTTTAATTAAGGAATTTGATGTGATTTTGGAAATATATTTCCTATCACTAAAAGACAGAAATCCCATATCATTTTTAAAATCATCATATGATCTTTTATTAGTTCAAACCTGACTGTATACTCCCTATAGAAAATTACTTACAATATATGATTCATATTAAAAAATAATGAAAGTTTTTTTAAATAGTTATGTATACATAATAATCCAAATATAGTTAGGAATATGTGTAGTTGGAATTAATAGCTAAATAAAGAGTAGCCTAATCTATTTTGATCTACAAATGGAAATATAATATGCATGGAAGAAATTTATTTACTGTGATGGATAATGTAACACCCAAAAACATTACAATATATATTATTTTCAATAATCACTATTTAAATAACTTGTTTTGAACTAAACACCAAAACTAAAATGAAAAACATTTTACTTTAATAAGAAAAACTTTTAAATATTATAGTTATAAAATCCATTTCAATTATTGGGTATAAATATTATTTACTACATTACATAAATTGTGTAAAATGGGAAAGTACGGGAATCAAGTAGTATGAGTCTTCCTTAAGATTCTTATTTATCTAAAATGGAAATGTATGTTGTTAAAATATGGTTTTACCATGACTATTCCCAAGATAAACTTCATTATATATGGCTTGTGTGAAATCCTCTTTTGGAAAAGTTCAACATTGTGAAAATCATTCTTTGTTCAATGCTAGTTGAATTACCACATGTGACTTCCACTATTGCGTGATTTTCCATTAGATAATATGATGGTATCTTCATGGGTATTATAAGAAGAAGTTAATAATATTTAACACTATAATTATAGATTAATTTAATAAATTATATTATAAATATATTTATAAAATGAATTTAAAAAATGTAAATATAATAATCATTGTATACTTTGACACATTATTCATTAAAATTAATTTAAATTAAACAGAGAATTTTAATTTTTGGAAAAAATATTTATGTTGTAATTTTTAATATAAAAATTATTAGAGGTTTAATTTTATGGATTTTTATGAAATAGTTTATTTTCAGAGGAATTGTTTATATTATTATTTTTAATGAAAATGTAGCATTTTTTTCATTACCATGAAGTTAATATTAATTAAATACTAATAAAACATTATTAATTATCAAATAAGTAATTTAATATTTAAATGTATCAATTTTTAAATACTATATTGGACCATAAAACATTGGTTTGACATAATAAAAATTTATTTAATTTTTTCCAATACGAGTTGTTTTCTGATATTTACTATTAATTAAATATTATGTTGGAAAGGTTTGTTTTTTATTCATCTTATATATATATATATTTTAATTTATTATAATTTTAAAAATAATTCCATTAAAATAAATTACATGGACAATTTAATCCTACCAATAATTGTTTTTCTTAAAAATTCAATTTTTTCCTCAAAAATAGTTTATACATGTTATGTGTGCTAATTTTAACATTTTATTTTCAAATGATTAAATATTTTATATAAAAAAATTATTTTTATATTTAAATAATAATTTTAAAATCCTTTAATAATTTTAATTATTATTTTGGTTATAATGAATAATTACTGAGGATTAAAATTAGTTACCATAGTAAAAGATGATTTTGGTAAAAAATTAAAAATAAGATTAAAATCAAAAAATATCTCAAAAATTATAAACATGTGATTTTATAAAGTTTATCTTCACCCACTTTACTCTAAAATATTTTATTTTCCCAATATTTTATCTTCCTTCTATAAATAGTATCATGATACGATTAAAATGTAATAGACATTTATCGAAATTCTATTTTCTCCAACTATAAGCATTGTTCACATAAAACCACTTCAGGGAAGAATTAACATTAAATATTATCATGAATATATCCCCATTATAATTATATTATGAAACACTACCACATATATAATCATCAATTAAATATAATTTCTCTTAATCCCTATATTTTCATGAAGTGCTTCCATATGAGGTTCAACTCCCAATTGGGTGTATTATCCACTCCATGGTTTTTCATTTTAATATTATTATCCGAAAAATAAAATAACCACACTAATAATGTTAAATATGTTTTATAATTATTAAAAATATTATTATATTAACGTAACAACCATTATTTATTCATTTTCATCCATTAAGAAATATAGATAGGGGTTTGTGTGTGCATTTGGATTAATATCTCCATGAAGCGATGTATTTTTTTAATCACCACCAATAATGGATGGTTATAATAATTGAATTGATTAATAAATATGTTATATATAATATAATTTTTAACCCTAATGGTTAAGGTATTATCTAATTTCATACCATTTAATTTATTTATAAATGAAAACGTTAATCAAGTGCAAATACTAACTACTGCCACTATGAAGCAACATATTTTGTTTTTTTAGTTTCTTATTTATTTGAAATATAAATGAATATATATTTCAAAAAACATAATAATATAAATATATTTAAATATTAATGATATTATTGCTAAATCACTCTATATTTATAATTATCCCTAATTATTGAAGGTTTGTTTTGGGATGTTTTAACCACCGACATGAACTATGAAATAAATTTTACCATAGATGAATTTAAATACATAATTGATTGTTATATTCTATAAAAATAATAAAATAATGAAACTTTAATAGTTTAATAATGGTAATATTAATATAAAACTATTATTAATATACAAATATTAATTCGTTAAAAATCACTTTAACAAGCTTGTCACAGTTTCCATTTACGTGACTCGAAAAAATACTCATACAAAAAAATTGGAAATATGTAAATGATTATAAAAAACTATTACAATATCTTTAATGATTTCATAATTATTATATTTGAATCTATAAACAAGATTTATCATTGCGTTAAGAATCAAGAACAAAACAAACAATTGAAATTAATAACATAATATGATAAAAATAAAATACACAAATCTAATATATTTGTAATAAATTAAGAAAATAATTTTAAAAATGGGTTATATATTCTGAAAAGGTTTGGATATAGTTAATTAATTTAGTAGTTATTGTTATATATGATTTTTTAGTGCGCTAAACTTTGTAGGAATACAAGGTAAGTGGTTTTATGTCTCTAATTTAATTTCATGATACATACTTCCTAATGTCCCGCATGATATTATTAATATGGTGTGATTATAAATTCTAATATAAATATTTTAAAAAATTCAATGGATCACTATAGTTTTAGGTGTCATATCATGTTCTTCATTTTAAGGGATTCTCATTCAAAGAAATCTAATGTCATTTGTGACCCTTTTCTCATCCCATATTTTTACTTGATAAAACCTGTGAAACATAATCAAAGTGGGGAATTTATTTTTATTATCAACATGAACCCCCCACAATTATTTTTTAATAGGCTTAATCATGGGTTTGTATATGTCCCTTTATATCTTCACATTCCCTTGGAAAATAAAATACCCATGTTTGTTATTCTAGGAAACATTGACCCATATTCTCTACAGAAAACAATATTTCTCTTAAAATTCTGTAAGAACCTGGTTTTTGCTAAAAAAACCCTTTGGAATGTTTTTTATGTATTTCCAGAGCAGCACCTTCAGACGTCGTGCGATTCCGATCCCCGGTGTGGCCGAAATTAAATTTTCAGTGCGTTCATGCTGGGAACGCCGAATGAATGGGATAAATCCTAAACAGTGCTTCAGATCCTAAATTTGAGTGTACACATGGTTCTGAAATGGGTTGTTTACCCTGGAAACGACATAAAGCAAGTTGACACGGGATGTTGGGACCCCTCGCCCATTAACGAAACGTTAAACAGATAATTAAAAGAATTAATTTATTCGTTTAATGGATAAACACAATTATCACTTAAATGGTTTCTCATATAAGAATACCGAGGGCGCCGTTGAGTCCGGAACCTGCCATTTACCCAAATAGGGGTGTAAGTTTTTTGGGTGCGGGACTTCTGGGGAAAATTGACCTAGGGGCGTTTTCATAATTTAGTGGCCTCGGGTGTTAAATTTTATAACATTTGAATGGAGTCTCAGATTAAAATTCTGACACCACCTTTGTGCTCGGGAGGTGGTGTTTACCCAAGGTGCGACCTAACATTCACTGTGTTTGGAGATTAAGATTATGATTTAATTTGTGTTGAGTTTTTAATTAATTAAAGGATTAATTAATTTTCGCTATTTAATCCCTTCATCGCCTTCCTCCCCTCTAAATCATCCGGGTGAAACCTCCTCTACCTAAAGCTCTCCCTCTCCCATTTTATCATCCTCCTCCCTTTGGCGGACGACGACAGAACTTCGGCGGATCGTAGCGGAAGCAATGTGAACACGTCGTCATCGACCAATGAACCAATCGAGGTAGGATTTATTCTGACATTATTTTCAGATTGAATTTGTTCTCATAAATTCATACTTTCTTGTTTTGTTTTGTTTTTCATTCCCATTATAAATCGTCTCTGACCACACAATCACATTCATCAATTCATGTTCGAAGCCTAAATGTATCCGAAATCCATCCGTTCTTCGCGTATATGCATCGCCCCATTTTGGATGCATTAAGACACCGATGGTTGAGAGGAGGCGCGAACAGCGGTCACTAGGGTGGTGTGGTTGAGGCGTGTTCAATGGGCTGTCATTTGGCGGTGGTCAGGTTTCTACAGCTCTGTCGGGAGAGCGGCCAGCGGAGATTGCAGGTGAGCGAGGCGGTCGGCACGAGCGGGTGAGCGAAGCGGCCAGTCTGTCGTCTGGGGGGGTGTTTACTGTGGTGGAATGGCCGGCCGGGTGGCCGGCTCGTGCTGGGGTTGTCGGAACACCAGGGTCGCATGACCCTGGTGAAGAAGAAGAGACTCGCTGTTGCGGGTCTCTTCCGGGGGCGACCTGCACAAGAAAGCAGCAAAAAGAGAGAGAGAGAGAGATAATGTTAAAAAATGGGGTCACACGCGGGGGAAGAAAAAAAGGGGGAGGGGAGTCTCCCTAATTGGGAAGAGAAACTCCATGGGGTAAACAAAAAAATATTAATAAAAAATCATAATAATGATTTTAATAATTATAATAATGTAATAATTATTGAAATGGTGAATCAGGCGTAACTTCCCCATGTGTCGTCCAAATCATGCGCCGTCAGTGGTAGTGTGCCCTATTTTCAATTCAGTCCTTTTAAGAACAACATTGGGTATCTTTCAGAGAATCGTGGATCAGGTCAATAAAACACCCTAGAAATAAAAATATTTTTATTATTTTCAAATGTTGGATCGAAGCTAGCTCATGCCTGGAGCGTCTGATTCACATGTCGTCTGTGGAAATGCGATCCTTGGATCGAGACATACATTTTGAGATGTCTTGGGGATTTTTTAATTCTCTATACAAGGAGTTCAGTGGCACAACATGTACGTTATGTGGTTTAGCACTTTTTTCTAGATTCTTGTTTTGGGCGGCGCGGACACATCTGATATCCCAATTGAGCGCTGTTAGTGGCGTTGCGACCCTGGCGTTGAGTTGGAGCATTCCAGTGTGCTTTCAGACATCCGTTTGGGGTGTGTGAGTAGTCGATTCAGAGTGTTTTTCCAAGGGCATTGCAATGGATAAATCCACCCGCATTAATTCTGCACGATGGTGCGGGCCCAATGGGATCTGTTTTGGGAGTAGGCGGTGATTTCTATCATTATCACTTGGTGTCCATTTTGGACAAATGAATAGTCAATCTTGTGTACTTTTTTGAGTGGATCGCAACTGTGCGATCTGTTTGCTATGCTTCGGTACCAAGATGCGGGTCCCAAGAAGCACTTCTCATGTGCGGTATGGTGAAATGCATCTTCTTCTCCGGATATCCGTTGCACTCATGTGAGCAGACAACTTGATGTGTCTTCCCTATGGGATCACAATGGTGTGATGCGCTCGACTGTTTTCGGAGCCGAGACTCAGGATCACGGGACGCTGTTTGAGCGTAAAGCGGTGTTGGCGAGTTTTTCGTTGGATATCCCTTTGAGGTGAGTAAGTAGTCTATCTCACGTGTCTTTCTGTGAGGATTACAATGTTACGATCCGTTTGGATGTGTGGAGACTCATTAGAGATCACATTTAGTGTGGAAGCATGAAAGGTGTATTGGTGGGGGTTCTTCCAGCGGTGTTTGTGGAGAACCCTTGGTGTGTGATCGCGTTCACTCTTAGGAGAGTGAAGTGAATGATTAATTATATTTGGTTTACCATTATATGGTCGTGGAGGAAGCAAGTTGGAAAAGTTATGTTTACACCTTTTTGCGTTGACATTGGGTGTCGTGTGCACGATAGCCCTTGGGCTGGTAATGTACTATACTCTAGAAGTATACAGAAATGCCTGGAGGTACATGTTGTGGTTTATACCCAAGGAATTTCGTTCTTGGTTTGGAGGTGAGCTCGGGCCACATGTCGTTTGGCCCCCTGTGCGTGCCATGTTCTACTTTATGTACCTTTTACCTCTCATGATGCAGATGGTCCTTCAGTTCTTGATGTTTTAAACTAGCAGGGTTACTGTGGATTTTGGTGTAACAAATACTTTACGCGGGCACAAATCCTCTACTCAGGAGGTTATTTCCAGTAGGGATGGATAGAGATGTTTCAAGTTGACCCTCCAGCAGAGACTTGGGAGTGGGTAGCTCAGGGACTTTTTCAGGTTTACCCTCCACCAGAGACGGGGAAGTGGGTCTCCAGTCGACGTCTTCCAGGTCTACCCTCCAAAAGAGACTGGGCAATGGCTCACCTATCGACTTCTACCCTGTCTACCCTCTAGCAGTGACTGGGTAGTGGATCGCATGTCGGCTTCTTACAGGTCTACCCTCCAGCAGAGACTGGGTAGGGGGTCACCTATCGACTTCATCTAGATCTACCCTCCAGTAGTGACTGGGCAGTGGGTCACCTATCGACGTATTCCAGGTCTACCCTCCAGCAAGGCAAGGCAGTGGGTTGCTTGTCGATATCATAGTGTCTACCCTCCAGTTGATACTGGGCAGTGTGTCGCCTGGCGACCTCTTAGTGTCTACACTCCAACAGAGACTGGGCAGTGTGTCACCCAATGAATTCTTTCAGACTCAGTACTTTTTACTAGGCCAGTCTATGGATTTTCTCCCGGATTACTGGAGCGAGACCCCTGGTTGTACGGGTCATTGATGTGTCAGCTTTGACTTTGAGACGACCTCTCTACTACGGGGAAATGACGAGGTGTTCTTTGACTTTCCCCAAACTCTCAAGTACGAGGGGCACTTTCCCCACTGAGACGCATCCTTGTGACACGACCTAAAACCGTGCAGGAAAGTCAGTGCCTCCCAAAGCGGATAGTGTCGAGGTGTGGTGATTTTATCCCCTTGACTTACAGTTTAGGGAAGACGTGCAGGATATATGGAATCAGTGGTGTTTACTTCTGGGACCGTTGGATACTCACATTCTTGGCCTGATCTACGGGATGGAGAACACATTACGATCTTTTTCGGGTTTTATGGCAGAGCGTATTTATATGTATACCTTATACCAGTATCCACTCCTTGGTTTTGGCTACTCTCCTTCCAGGAGAGGCGAAGATGCGCATGGTATGCCACGTGCTTTCTGTGCCTAGATTCTCATGGTTGGACGATTCTACTCTCCTTCTATAGGTAGCAATGACTCAATGAGGAGTTCATCTTCTCCCCATTCCTAGCTACTAGATTTTGGACGAGTCTACTTCTTTCCTCTTGTTGGGATGATTTGTACTCTTTACTGCACAATCATTTGTACTCCCTTACATTTCCTTTTTTGATCTACTGATCACTCATTAATATCTTCTTTATTTCTCCCTTGAGCCTTCGGGGAATCCTACTGATTATTTTTATACTCACCCATGCTGGGGTTTTGTCCGCACTTGGTGTGCTCTTACAGACAACAGATAGGATGATCGTGACTTCAGCAGAGCTTAGGAGATCGGGATCTTGGACCGCCTATGGTTGTCAGAGTCATGTTCCAGTTGGGGGACCCTTCCAACTATTTTTCTTTTGTTTACCTGTTGTTGGGTTGTGGAACATTTTCTGGTTGGGTGCGTTTTTCCCCTTTTATTTTTCAGTTTACCTTCAGCACTCACTTTGTACTATTATAGGTTAATGCACTTTTGTGGTTTATATATAGCAGTTGCACTTTACTCTACTTGTCGTTTCTTTTACTCTGTACTTCTGCATTGAGTGGGCTATGTGTGTGTGTACAGGTACTTAGGAAAAGGCCTCCTCGACGTTTTTTAGCCTTCGGCGCTGGTGGCCAGCCCCTGGCCTATGGATGCGGGCATGGGGTAGTTTCGGCTCGAGCCTAGGTAGGGTCGGGTCGTGACCAAGTGGTATCAAAGGTGGTTCATTCCTTGGGATGTTATTCGGACATCCCTAAAAAGGAATTGTTTTTGATTTAGGAAAACATTTTTAACATGTCTAGAGAGCGGCTCTTAGGCCAGGGGGGTCCAGTGATGGTGCCTCGGTCGACGTATCCATTCACCAGGACCTTGATAACCCGTTTGTCGACTCGGCATGCTGAGACACTTGTTGTAGGGAAAATTGGATTGTTCATAACATAGAATTGAGTCTTTGATTGTCCTTCTTGAGTAATCTCCTCATCTTTGTTGTTGTTTTGATAGACATATATGCTCATCTGATCGCGATACTCCGTGATAATATTCAGGATGTCTCCGCGAAGACAGCCAGCCAGGATAACAACTTTTTTTCATGATGACGACCATATGAGCTACGAGGACTCAGTCTAGGAACTATCATATGAGTCCATTTCTCTAGTTGGTCCGGTAGCAGCACCCCCACCTGTTGAGCAGCAGACAGCTTCAGCAGAGCAGGCTGAGCTTGAGCGTAGGGTGAACACGCTCCGTGAGTTCTAGTGACAAAGACCGCTGAGGTTCGATGGTAAGCCAGACCCTCAGGCAGTAGAGGTTTGGCTAGAGACAGTGGTTCGCCTTTTCAGGTATGTGCATATGCTAACAGATCTTATGGTGGCTATGGACACCAGCCTTTTCCACGGAGAAGTCGGGCTTTGGTTGAATCTGGTGACTTAGTTTCGTAACTAGTCATCACTTTCGTGGGGCGAATTTCAGTTGAGGTTTTGTGAGGATATTTTCCCCCTCCTTCTTATGATCTGTTCGGATTGAGGATCTCCTACAGTTTTAGAAGGGATTGGTGACAATGGCTGAGTACACGGCTAGTTTCGTAGGCTTTGCACGCATTCACCGAACTTGGTCCATGAGGGAATCTTCTAAGCATGTAAGTTTGATCAGGGTCTCCATCGTGAGATTCCTGCTATCATAGTACCCTTGGGCATTCCCACATATGCTGGGGTGCTAGACCACGTGCTGGTGACAGGGATCTTTTATCACGCTCTAAAGTTGGTGGTGGTGGTGGGCTTGACAGAGCCGAGACGTCTGCCGCAGCTAGCGGGTGTCGACTAACAGAACCTTGAAACAGGTGGATTACTGATAACCGGACTCAAGGGAATGGTCTTACACCACAGTGGAGCTGGAAGGCACCAGTGTGACCCAAGAAGAGTCAGTGCAATGCTTTCGATTCATGAGGTCACTTGGCACAAGACTGCCTGACCAGGAACGCTGAGGATATCAGGCGGGCATCAGATGCACCACCATGGCATAGGTAGCATCGTGATCGGAGTAACGCCCAGAGAGGTGGTGCTAGTAGAGGAGCAGGAGGAGCTGGAAGTGGAGGACAACGTTACGAAGTCTTACCATCACCACTAGGCGGTCCACGTCAGGCTCCGAGAGCTGATAGATGGGACCACAGATAGTCGCGAGCTTTGGGTGTCTATGATCCTACAGAGCATGAGGTGATAAGAGGTACTCTCTACAACTCTTCTACTTTTTCAGTAGAATTGTTAGGCTCTGTGCGTGAAATGTTTTTTCTCCCTACTTCTTGTTTGAGTTGTTACTAGGGTGGCGTGGAGCATCAGTGTAACCCTGTGTTAGTGGAATAGAAGGTGTGAAATCATGCATCACCAGATAACCATGGGTGTTTCACTATATGGATATTCTGAAGGAGGGAATCACCGGGCCTTGTTCCAGGTGCGGGTGGTGATTCCAGTCACAGAGTGTGACGTAGGGTTTCAGTAGGGGAGGTGAGCTACCCCCGAGAGCCTTTGGGTTGTTTGAGACCGTGCAAAGTGATGACGAGGTTCCATACCCCCTTTCTCTAACCCCAAAGGCTGGTTTGGGTGCATAGCATCTCCCACGTGACACACCTGTGAAGAAGTGAGCATGCTCCTAAGAATATCATCGGCTAGGGCAGACCTCGCACGAACAGATCAGACACTTTGGTCTGTGTGCGGTGATGCAGGATTGTGCTTGAGTTCTTCTGCATACGGGAGAGTCAGGCGTAGCCTTAGTACCCCGAGTTGCTCCTTGTTTTTTCTTTTTGGGGGTGAAAATCTTGAAGGAGGGAATGATGTATGAACCTAGTTTTTTCTATAAAAGACTTTGGAATTTTCTTGATATTATTCTATTTCATCTCCTTCAGACGACGTGCGATTCCGAGCCCCAGTGTGGCCGTAATTAAATTTTCATTGTGTTCACACTGGGCATGCCGAATAAATGGGATAAATCCTAAATGGTGCATCAAATCCTAAATTTGAGAGTATGGATGGGTCTGAAATGGGGTGTTTACCCTATGAATGGCTTAAAGTATGTCAGCGTGGGACGTTGGGACCCCTCGCCTGTTAACGTAATGTTAAACGAATAATTAAAAAAATTAATTTATTCGTTTAAGGTCTAAACTCAATTATCACTTAAATGGTTGCTCGTATGGGAAAATCGAGGGCACCTTTGAGTCTGAAGTATGCCATTTACCCCAGGAGGGTTGTATGTTTCGCTAGTGCGGGCCTTGTGTGGAAAATGGCCCCAGGGGCGTTTTCACAATTTAGAGGCCTCGGGTGTTAAATTTTATAACATTCGAATGGAGTCTAGGATTAAAATTTTGTGACCACTATCGTGCTCAAGTGGTGGGGTTTACCCTTGGTGCGACCTAACTTTCACTGTGTTTGGGGTTTCAGACGCATATTTAATTTGGGTTCAGTTTTTAAATAATTAAAGGATTAATTAAAATTTCATTATTTAATCCATTCATCCCCTTCCTCCCCTATAAATCCTCTTGGAAAACCCTCCTCTTCCTCATGGTATCCCTCTCCAATATTATCATCCTCCTCCCTTCGGTAGATGACGACGAAACATTGGCAGATCGCAGCGGATGCAAGGTGAACACGTCGTCATCGACCGATGAACAAATCGATGTAGGATTTATTCCAACTTCATTTTCAGATTGATGTTGTTCTCATAAATTCATTCTTGATTGTTTTGTTTTTTCATTTTCATTCCCTTTATCAATATTCTATGACCACACTAACATTGTCATCAATCCGTGTTCTAATTCTAAATGTGTCTGAAATCCATCCGTTCTTCGCGTATATTCATCGCCCAGTTTTGGACGCATTAACCAACTGATGTTTGAGAAGAGGCGTGAGCAGCAGGCACCGAGGCGGTGGAGTCGAGCGGAATTCAGCAGGCCGTCGTGCGGCGGTCGAGTTTCAGCGGCTCGGCCGGGCGAGCGGCCAGCGGAGATAGCGGGTGAGCGAGGCGGTCGGTGTGAGCGGGTGAGTGAAGTAGCCAGGTGGTCGTCTGGGGGGGGGGGGGGGCGTAATGCGGAGGAGCGGCCGGACGGGTGTCCAGTCAGTGTTGGTGACGCAGGAACACGAGGGTCGTGCGACCCCGTGAAGAAGAAGAGACACGTTGTTGCGGGTCTCTACCGGGGGAGACCTGCAAAAGTAGGCGACAAAATAAAAGAGATATTATGTTAAAAATAAGGGGTCGCGCATGGGGGAAGAAAAAAAGGGCGAGGGGAGTATCCCTAATTGGAGAGAGAAACATTGTGGGATAAACCAAAAAAGGGATAATTAAATAAAATAATAATAATAATGCATTTAATAATTATAATAATGTTATAATTAATGAAACAGTGAATCAGTTGTAACTTCCCCGTGCGTCATCCAAATCATGCGCCGTCAGCGATAGTGTGCCTCTATTTTCAATGTCGTCCTTTTAAGACAATATTTGGGTATCTTTTGGTGACTCATGGAGAGGGTCAATAAGACACCCCAGAAATAATAATAATATTATTATTATTTTCAATGGTTGGATCGAAGCTAGCTCATGCATGGAGTTTCTGATTAACGTGTCATTTGTGGTAATGTTATCCCTGGATTGAGACAAATATTTTGAGATGGTATCGGGTATTTTTTATAATTCCTGAGATGATTGGATCAGTGGCGTGACATGTATGTTAAGTGGTTTAGCTCTTTTTCATAGATTCTGGTATTGTGTGGCGTAGACACATCTGATATCCAAATTGACCACCGTCAGTGGCGTTGTGACCCTAGCATTGAGCCGGAGCTTTCCAGTGTGGCTTCGTGCGTCGAAACCAGAGTTGAGTCTTGGGCCCCATGGCCCATCTTTTAAGCTGCGTGCAGTGCATTACAACTTTTTCATCGGACGTCCGTTTGGGGCGTGGGAGTAGTCAATTCTGTTTGTTTTTCCGAGGGCATTACAATGGAGAAATCCACCTGTTTTAATTCCTCATGATGGTGTGGGTCTTACTGGGGCCATTTTGGGAGTTGGTTTTGATTTCTATATTTATCACCGGGTGTCCGTTTCAGACAAATGAATAGTCTATCTTGTGTACTTTTTCAAAAGGATCGCAACGGTGTGATCCGTTCGTTATGCTTCGAGACCAGGATGTGGGTCCCACGAAGCACCGCTTGTGTGTGGTATGGCAAAATGAATCTTCATCTCCGGATATCCATTGCACTAACGTGAGCAGTCAACTTGACTTCTATTCATGAGGGCATCACAATGGTGTGATGCGCCCGACTGTTTTCAGGGCCAAGACTCGGGATCATGGGACGATGTTCGAGCGTGAAGTGGTGTTAGTGACTTTTCCGTTGGATATTCGTTTGAGGTGAGTATGTTGTCTATATCGCATGTCATTCCATGGGGATTAAAATGGTACGATCCGTTTGGATGTGTGGAGAGTCATTCAAGATCTCATTTAGTGTGGAAGAATGAAAGGTGTACTGGTGGTGGTTTTTCCTGCGGTGTTTGTGGAGAACCCTTGGCATGTGATCGTGTTCACTATTGGGAGAGTGAAGTTAATGATTAAAGAGATGGGGTTGAATGTGCTAGAGTCATGGAGGACGCAGGGTGGAAAAGTTATTTTTACACATTTTTGTGTTGACATTGGGTGTTGTGTGCATGATAACCCTTAGGATGGAAATGTAGTATACTCTGGGAGTATACATGAATGCCTAGAGGTACATGTTGTGGTTTTTATCCATGGAAGTTTGTGTTTGTTTTATAGGTGAGCTGGGGCCACACATTTTGTGGCCCCCCTGTGCAAGCCATGTTCTACTTTACATACTGTTGACCTCTGGTGATGCAGATGGCCCTTTTTTTATGATGGATTAAACCAGCAGGGTTACTATGGATTTGGGTGTGACCAACACTTTATGTGGGCACTGATCTTCTTCTCAAGATATTTTTTCTAGTAGGTATGGCTAGAACAGTTTTGAGTACACCCTCCAGCAGAGACTGGGAAGTGGGTCACTCATGGTCTTCTATGGGTTTACTCTCCAGTAGAGACTAGGCAGTGGGTCGCCAGTCGACGTCTTACAGGTCTACCCTCTAGAAGATACTGGGAAGTGGGTCGTTTATCATTATCTTCCTGGTCTAAACTCAAGCAGAGACTGGGCAGTGGGTCACCTGTCGACTTCTTCCAGGTTTACCCTCTAGTAGAGACTGGGCAGTGGGTCGCCTGTCGACTTCTTCTAGGTCTACCCTCCTGTAGAGACTGGGCAGTGGGTCACCTATCGACATATTCCAGGTCTACCCTCCAGGTGGACTGGGTAGTGGGTTTCCTGTCGATCACTTAGGGTCTACCCTCTAGTAGAGACTGGGTAGTGGGTCGCCCGATGACCTATTAGGGTCTACCCTCCAGTGGAGACTGGGCACTGGGTCGGCCGATGACTTCTTTCAGACTCAGTAATTTCAACTCGGTTAGTCTGTGGATTTTCTCTGTGATTACCAAAGCAGGATCCTTAGTTGTATGAGTCATGGATGTGTCATCTATGACCATGAGAGGACCTCTCAACTGTGGGGCAGTGATGAGGTTTGGTTTTACATTCCCCAGAACTCTCATGTATTAGGGGCCCTTTCCCCACCGAGACATATCCTTGTGACATGAACTAAAAAAGTGCGGTCGAGTCAGTGCCACCCAAAGAGGATAGTGTCGTGGTGTAGTGATTTGATCCCCTTGACTTGCAGTTTGGGGCAGACGTGTGGGATACTGGGCATCTATGATGTTTACTTCTAGGACTGTTGGCTACTCACTTTCTTGGGCTGAGCTACGGGACAGAGAGCCCCATGCTATCTAGTTTGGGTTTCTTGTCAGAGCATATATATATGTATACCTTGTACCAGTACCCACTCCTTGGGTTTTGTCTACTCTCCTTCTATGAGAGGCGAAGACGCACGGGGTATGCCACGTGCTTTCCATGTCTAGGTTCTCGTGGTTGGACGAGTCTACTCTCCTACTATTGGTAGCGAAGACTTGACGAGAAGTTCAAATTCTCACCATTCCTAGCTCCTTGTGTTTGGATGAGTCTACTTCTTTACTCTAGTTGGGTTGAGCTATTCTCTTTGATACACTCTCAGTTGTACTACCTTACTTTTCCTTGTCTGATCTACTGCTCACTCTTCGATATCTTCTTTGTTGCACCCTTGAGCCATCAAGGCATCCTACTGAGTATTTTTATACTCACCCCTGCTTGGGCTTTTCCCGCAGTTGGTGTGCTCTTGCAGACGATAGACAGGTGGATTGTGACTTCAGAAGAACTTAGGAGATCGAGAGCTTGGACCGTGTACGGTGGTCGGAGTCAGGTTCTAGGTGGGGGACCCTTCTAGCTGTTTTTATTTTGTTTACCTGTTTCCGAGTTGTGGCACCTTTTCTGGTTGGGTGCATGTTTTCCCCTTTTCTTTTTCAGTTTACCTTCAAAAATAACTTTGTTCTGTTAGTGGTCGATGCACTTTTGTGGTTTATATATAGCAGTTTCACCTTACTTTACTTGTTTATTCATTTACTATGCACTTCTGCATTGAGTGCACGACGTGTGTGTGGGTTTATAGGTACTTAGGAAAACGCCTCCCCGAGTTGTTTAGCCTTCGGCGCTGGTCACCAGCTCCTGGTCTATGGATCCAGGCTTGGGGCAGTCGCAGCTCGAGCCCAGGTAGGGTCTGGTTGTGACAATGTCAATATTCATTGTATAATATTAGGTATTTAATAATATTTTCAAATATAATTTATTATTTTCATTTTATTCAATTCTGACTCCCTTTAAAAAATTAATCCTTTCAAATTTATAATCTATATTTTTTTAATTAAAGAGTGAAAAGATTAAATTTCATAACATATTTCTTATGGAGGATTATTATGTCATTACAATGTTTCCATTACCAGTAATATGTTTTTTCCCAAAATACCTATTATTCATAATGATTTATATCAAATATTAACATAAAAATGAATGTTATTTATTGTTTTAGTTGATATTTATAAAAATTATTATTCAACTATATCCATCTTGGATTTTATAAAATTGAATTTATTTATAAAAATGTGAAAATAAATATGTTTTTAACCATTTTTATTTTGAGTTGTATTTTACTCCATCCTAACTTTTTATTTTATATCAATCTTCCTTTATAATATTTTACGATTTCAAAAAAGGTAATTATTCTCGGGTTATTCTATAAATTTAGTTTTTTAAAAGTAAATTTGTGATGAGGGTTACTTCATCCCAATTTCAATGTTATATTTAAATGTTCTCCTAAAGATTTATTATCATCCATCTTCTAAAAAGAGAAATTATCCATCGTATCCCTTGTTTGTCTAAGAAATCCTTTTTTTGTAATCATGAATCTCTACTAAGTATTTTCCTCTGTGAATAACCTATATTACATTTCTATGATTAAAAGGTACACAACTAGAAACTGATTTATCAATTGATTGGGGAATATATTCAAAATAATATATAAAATTATTTTATATGGTGTAAGTTAAAAAGACTCCATTATGTTAATTGAAGGATATTTACATAAAAAATACATAATTTCATTGTTTACCTATTTATATTCCATGATTTTATTATTTTATACTTATTTATGTAAATAAATATATTTTCCATATGTGATTCCTTTTGAAAATTATATAAACACGTTTTTCCCTTGGATCATTACGATAAATTAATTATTTTCTTTTATTTACATAAGAAAATATGGGTAATTGATTTTTAGGGTCCTATATCACCCTCCAAAAATTTATTTGTTGAATTGTATATTATTATAAATTTATATGTTAGCGAAATTAGGTTTCATTCAGAAATGGGTACAAGCATGTGACTCATAAAGATGATATTTCCATATACTAATGGTTCTTCCACAATTATTCAATATGTCTTGTTCCTATAATGATCTAAATTTACATGATATGGTATATTCATTTTTGATTCAACACATTCAGGGTTATTCTTATGTATATGTTACAGTCTCATGTCTCATAACTGTCTGAAAATGTTTCATCGCCATATTGATTCATTCATAACATTATCTATAGATTTTTTACTAGAATCATGCTTATTGATCTTTTAATTTTATGTATTATTCTTATATATACATTGATTATAAGTATATTATTTTCTCATTCTAACATAATATCATTGAATGCTACCACTTACGTTAACACATACTAAGCATTTGAGCTCACCCCTTCTTGTGTTTCAATTTCCCTATGTTAAGAAGGAAATTAATATATATGTTATTACTAGAATAGTAGCATGTGTGAATTATTTATGGGGAATATTGGAGGGATACTATCAATTATGTAGTTTCGTATGTAGTGTGAACATTTTTTGTTTTATTAAAAATACTTGAGCCTTATCAGTTATTGTATTTTCTGAATTTCTAAAATTATAATCCTAAAAAAATAACTAGAATTTAAATAATAAATTTTGTGTTAAATATCTTCTGATTATAGATAATTATCAAATATAGTGTTTCTAGTACTATAGTTATGATTGTGAGTTTAGAGAAATTATAGAGTAACACTGTTAAATAAGTACTATCCCACATAATTTTTACATGCTCTGAAAAGAAAAAATAACATTACACCATGAATTTTATTATTGGTCAATATTTATTAATACATGTATATTATGATTATAATCATTTAATGTTTATGGATTAAAATTTGATACTGGAAGTGATTCCGATTATATAATTTTTTTGAGAAAACTAATAAAATGTTATGGATAATTAAAATAGAATATAAGTTAATAGTTTGAATGATTTTTATTAAGTCCAATGATAATAAAAGATATATATTATATTAATATTTTTATATTTATTGGTTTATTTTATCATTTCAAAGAATAATATAGAAATAATGAGGGGGATTAATATTATTTGGTTGAGGTTTTTTCTTATTTTAAATATTATAAAAAATATATACTTCAATGTTCTTAAAAATTAGTATTAGAGATGAGTTAAAAATGAAATAGAATAATTTAGTGAGAGTGGTAAATGACATACTTGATTATGTTAATTAATGTCCAGGAAATATGATGATAGATAACTTCATTTAATCTTTGATAATTACTACATTGAGGAATTATGTCAAGATCCATAGCTACCAGTTTTTAATTAACATTAAATTTATTTAATAAGGAATAATAATATATCATTTGGATTAGATATATTCTTATTGATACTATAAGGACTCAAGTAGTTTCACATAGTCAATAATTATTATTATTCATAAATAATAGAATAATATGTCATTTTATAATTGATATCATATTTAGTATGTGAAAAAACGTGTGTGATTGATGTTTCTTATAGGAATGAAGTTTGATTATTGTTTAATAGTGAGATAATATAAAGATATATTTTTTATATAATATAAATAACCATTTATAATTATAAATATTTAAAGGATTCATATGAATATACTTTTCGTTTCAAGACTGCTACGTTCAAAATACTATAATGATATCATGATTGTTATTTCAGGTAACATATATGGTTCTTGAACAAATGATTTCAAGGACAAGCACATGATCTGAGTTGATTATTTGTGATAATAGATCATTTTTGTATATTTGGGATTAAAGCATCAAACTTTGGGGAATGACTCACATATTCCTAACGAACATCATAAATCATTTTTTATCATGTTTCCTAGTTTAATGTTTATCATTTATTTTTAGAAAACCGAGTGAACATAAATAAGAGTGGTATCTATGCCCTATAATAGGTATTTATATAAAAATATAAAATGTTGATTTTTTTTTAAAATAAACCAAATAGATTCAATAACCCTCTAATTTTGGATGCAGACATCCTATTTGATCAATAATTGGTTTTGAATATATTTTTTCCACCTTCATGTTATATTAAAACATTTGATGATAAGAAGATCTGAGTTTCTCTCTAAAATTTATTTTTACAATCCATATTTATTTAATCCTATGTTTTCTTTATATAATACCATAGATGAAATATCTACAAAAAAAATGAATACCATATGTAAACAAGATGAAATAAAATTGATAAAGTTCTCAAAAAAAATAATTCAATTTTTATACTTCTGTACTCGAAAGTAATCAACATTGAAATATTTAAATTAAAATAGATGATAATTTTCACCTTTCTGCAACTAAATAATAATAGACATCCCTCATAAGTAATATTGATGGAATTATTACTTCCACGTGCTAAATTAATGAATAAATATTACCTATCATTAATTATTAGTGTTTTGATGAAAAAATAAACCAATATGAAGGTAAAAAGTAATTCAACCATGGGTGATTTAGTGATTTTACATGTTGATAATGTAACTAGGGTTTACCATCATGATTTACTTTAGGATGATCCATGTAAAATTAGGTAATATAATATATATAATAAATCATATATTATTTCATATAATTGTTTCATTATTTCTATGAATATGTTTTACGTTTTACTTTTTGAACATTGATTATTATAAATGAGAGGATATCTAAACCGGAACAACAAATAGATAGATCGGGGAGGCACTACAACAAATTTTATTAACACATGTACGTATCAATAAAAAAAATATGAAAATATAATATCAATTTTATGTATTTATTAGTGTAAAAAATAGAAGGAATTAATTAATGCCTCAAGAGTGGGAACATAAATAAATGGGATTGAGAATAAGCTGTATACACTAGAAAATAATAAATTACAATAGATGTTTGTGATTCTCAAAGGGAAATTATAGCTGATAAGACAAATGAGTAAGATATTTTCTTACAATAAAGGAACTAATTGAGTTATAAAAATAATTTATTTGAAAAATAATTTTTTTCATATAGTGAATCACATAAAATGTTTGAAAAAAACTCTTGATATGATTTTTCCCCAACATGATGTTAAACTGATAAATATTTATATAAATAAGCAAAGGATAATATAATAGAAAATGTGTTGTTTCTATCATTATTTATAAAGAGAATCATTTTGATATGATATACATATCTTGTGGACATAATAACCTACATTAAATTTTTGTTAAATCTTATGTAAAACCAAAACAAAAGCTATAATTTTGGAAAAAAATATATTTTTACATAGACTCTATTTTCATGGATAATATATCTTAAAAGAAATAAAAATATAATAACGGTCAAATAAAAATCATTTACCCCCTCCTATAAGATCAGTTTTTGATGATATAATGTGAATGAAAGATGTTTCACTAAATGGCTATCAAAAAAATGTTGTTTCTATTAAATAACAGAATATTGTTATAATTGACTACAAAGATGTTCAATAAATAAAAACAAAGATCTTTAAACATTATTTGTGTTGTGAAAGGTTTATGAAAAAGTATATTGAATATTTTTATAATATGAAAAATAAAAGAATCATAGGAAGACAATATAAATATAGAGAAAATCATATTTGATAAAAACTACATATGATAAGAATTATAATTTGTTTGACCCTCCCAAAAATATTCCAAAATTATTTAATGAATGCAAATAAATAAAGAGGAAGCTAAATTAAACATGACAATATCCAAAGTATATAATAAAAATCATGAAAACTTTGAAACATAAATAGTAAAAGGGATATTGGATTATAGAGATGAAGATTTTTCTATTATTGATGAAAATGAAACAGCACATGACACTTCAAACTAGCCATGGATGTATATTTTGTTGGAGGAAATATAGAGCTAAAAATAAAAAAATAAATCTAATAAATAAATACAACAATAGGTTTTTAAGAATAAATTCATGAAGAATAAATTGTTATGTTTATGGGAAGATTATAAAATAATGGGAATCCAATTCCTATGAGAAACCATGTGGATAATCCATTAAAGATTAAAATATTCCTAATGAATCGATAATAATTGTCATATCAAAATTCAGAATATCATGGGAGAAAAATCAAGTATAAAAAATAACAGTTTTAAGGGTAAGTAATATATTTTACATAAAGGAGTAAAATTTATTTGGTGGTTTTCTATAAATGATTTTTCAAAATTTAATGAAGTGTTATGTGGTATGTGAATATAGGATAGATAATTACAAGGAGGTTTTATATTGTATCATAGATTTTTTGTATATTTTTTTTGTAATTACAAAAAAAATATTAATAAATTTTAAGGAAATGTTTAGTTTTAGGGTTAATGAAACAAGGAAAATAATATATAAAATATATAATAAGAAATGAAAAAATTATTTAATACTCTGGAAAGTCTCATTTATTATTATATCCTTGGTTATCTAAATGTAAATAATTTTTTTGGATATTTATCTACTAAAAATTGTGAGAAGAAATCTTAATAAGTGATAAAAATGAAAGGTAACATGAATGTACATAACTAATTAATCGTGAATCATACCAATTTAGACTGATAAAAAATACATGAGGCATAATATAAGATCATGATGAAAAGTATATGAGGCCTAACATGGAAATATTAAAATCATATATAGATGAGACATTCATAAAAATGTCTCCTATTTTTATAACCAATGTCTCATAAACATATTTCCAATTTTATTCTCCATATTATTAACAATATATTATATATAGATATTAATTCATTGGGAAATTTATTGGAATGCTTTTGGGGGTCACTCTCTATATGTCACAATTCATTTGTTTCAGTTAAATAATATATCATAAATACATATTTCACCATCATTTGGACCCATCATTAGTGAATTTGGGTTTCATTCATGGATTTCCCAAATCAATAAAAGATAATAATATCTAGGTGAATTCTCATGTATGAAAATTAGGTTTTGTATTCACAACCCAATGGTAGTGAAAGGAAAAATTGGATAATGTGGGCAGTATAATAGGAGTTCATAATAGTCCATGTAAGGGTTTTAAGAGAGATAAGGTTATTATCTCATTAATATAGAATTATTTGAACAATAAAATATGTTTAAGAACCCATGATAACATATCGACCTTAAAATCAGAACATTTATAACCAAGTAAGTGCTTTAATTGAAAATAGAATGTAGAGAACCACTTACCATGATAGTTTGCATCATAATGATTTGGAGGAGCTCCTTGGAACCATAAATCACCATTAGGATAACTCTTGAGAGGTGAAGGGAGATTTAAATTACTATTTATGGATTTTGAGTTAATATACATTACATAATGTGAGGATATTTATAGAATAAATTAGGGCATTGTTTATTAGATTCCAAACATAGGATTTGGAAACATAGTTAATAGAAGAATCAACACTTTTGACTTTCCAAGGTTTTTACCCCAGTATTTTCCAAGTTGGAGTGGGTTTTCAAATTTAATTAGTTTACAAATATAAATCCTTAAAATAATACCATTGATCATGTATAAGGGAGTCAAGTTACAGAATAATTATTTTTAAAATCATTAAATATCCCAAATATATTGGATGGTTCTATATAGTACTGGAAAAAATATTATCGCATTAAAATTCATAATTTTAATGAAAAATAATATTTTTTATGATAACCATGTGTATCATATATTACATCAGCTATTGGTTCTTATAATTACATAATAATTACAATATATTCATAATGTGTTTTATTTTTACCCAAAATTTTAAAAATCAAGTAAAATTTTGAAATTTCACCAATTTTTTAATTATATCATACTGATTACAAAAATGAAATATTTTTATATCAAAAAAGTTAAAAATAATTAATATATATTTTATTTAATAAACTAAATATTAATAAAAAAATAAATTTTTTATATAATTGAACAAATATCTTCTTGAAAAATAAAATATTATTTCTTGAAGTGATTTTATTATTCATGTATGAATAAATATTATTTCTAAAATAATTTTATGAAAATAAAAATTCATTTTTATTTTAAAAATAATTACTATCATCAAGACGTACATAAATTAAAAAAATTTCAATTATGGTTTATTTTTACCAAAAAAATACATTTTATTATATTCATCCTATAATTATGTTAATTTTAAATAAATTTTATACATTTAATAAAAATAAGGGATCTATTTTTCTATTGTTTATTTATAATAGAATTTACATCATAAAACTATGCAAGTTCTGGATATGGAACTACATATTACCCTAGTATAATCTTTAAGGGTAAAGGTTGTTATGGTGGTATATTCATGGGGTCATTCAACTAACACATAACTTTCAGGGATCACTAGTATCATAAAATTATCCCATTGGCGACTCCACAAGAGCCTTACAAGTTGAATTTCCACTTATGATTTTCCAAGAGAACTCCTCAATAATGCTACATCTTTCATTATATGTGATAAAAGAGAATAATAAGGCATGATAGTATGAGTTTCCACCATCATTTACACTTATTAATATATTATCTCTCTTCACAACCATTTAGATTCACTAATTCTAAAAGTAAATTTTTTAACAATGTTTATAATTCTCAATTGTCATACTGCTCAATATTTTTATTGGCCAACATTCATATTGACCAAAATTTTTGTAAAGGACACATTATAGAAACCAAAATGGCCATGTTTCCAATTACACACTCTATATATACTCCATCATTCATATAATTCATCATTCTCTACTTGAAATATAAATTTTCTACAATATTCTTGAAATTTCAATAACATCCGTAATATTTATTTATTTTTTGTGTTTTTTATTGAAGTTAGAATAATTATAAGAGAATTATACTCTAGGGAGTTTATATTTGTGTGTGTATTATTCTTTTTATATCTTCTTATGATATTCTATTCAATTATATTCAACATTTTCTCATTATGTGAAAAGTAATGTTATATTAAGTCAATTACATCCATTATAAAACATATTAAAATAGAAAATGTGAGACATGAGATATTTTATTAATAATAGAAATGAATTTTTTGTTGTTACATTATATACCCCTTAATAAATATCACCATCAAAATTTAGGTCCTACCTAAAAATATTTTTGGTATTTGTTCTTCATTACTTCTCCCTGATCCAAAGTTTCATCTTCAGACTTTTCATTTCTCTACAAAATTATAATAATTTGTGTGTTATTGTTCCTAAAAACGTATTCCATTATTTAAGAATATCGATAAATTATTTATCATATAAATTTCAAGTTTCAAATCCCCACCATGTGTGTCTAGAATATGTGTTGGATCTATGATATAAATCATTAATCTGGATACATATAAGATTTAATAGTCCTTGTAATTATTTCTAGGTAATGGTAAATGATATGAAACCACTCCAATAAGATCCATTATCACAAATATTTTAATATATAATAAAATTAATTTCACATTCCTTCCAAATCTTTTATAATTTCTATATGGTAAAATTTTGAGTAATATATAATCCCCAACATGACATTCTATGTCTTTCCAAATTTTTTCATCATAACTCTTATGTTGGATCAGAGGAAAATTAATATTATTTTACATCAATTTTATTTTCCCTATCTTTTCTTTTATAATTTTTTCTACCTACCATTTTCCTTCTCCAAATTAATCACATAATTTAATATTTATATTACATTTTCATAATTTATTTAGGTCAATACATTTTAATACTCTATTAGATATTATAAGGATAGTAGAATTTGACAGTTTCATGATATAGGCCCTATCTCTCTTCAAAATGAAGAGATTTAACCATTAACAAGACTTCCAACTTTTGAATAGTCCTCCTAGACATTCTATCAGTTTGAGGAGGATAGTATTCTCTATGGATTACAGCGGTATTCATATCCTTTTAAAGGCACCTCCAAAACAAATTAGTAAATCTTGAATCCTGGTAAGAAGTCATTGATTATAGTGCCACATGAAGTCTCACTACTTCTCGATTATATATATATATATATTTATGAAATTAAGGGATAAATACTATTATACAGTTATAAAATGATAAGAATTTTTAAATCTATCTACGATTACCCCTATGTAATTTCATCCCTCATATGTATCGAGAAGGCTATAAAAAATAATATAGTGATTTTTCCCCACTCACATACTTGAATATGTAATGGTTACAATACATCATTTGGTATTTTTCACTACTTATTAACTTACTGACATACTAAAAATCTTATTTTATAATAAAAAATATACATTTCTATGATATCCCACTAATAATTTTCTCACATATCTATATATATTTTAGTTCCTCTATAGTGAAAAGAGAATGATGAATTATTATCTTTATCCAAAAGATCATTATTTAACTTAATAACGAATTGGATCCATATCCATAAATTAAACTTTGTTACTGACCCTTGATTATCATTAAATTCGGGAAACGATCCATTTCAAATAGTTTATATCTTATTCTAAAACATTGGATTTTCTTTTTTTTTCTTAATCTACACTAGTATTGATAGCGGTGAAATCATTTCATATAAGATTAATGTTTTTTCAGACCTTGTGGATTCCATTTCCATCATTACAAAGACTATGATTAATAGTTCCCTTTAAATCCCCATTATTTCATGGACTATATAGTATTTTCTAATAAATGCATCAATGAAATCTTTTTTATTCGTATTTGATATTGAATAGATCAACTATTGTCCTCAATATGCTTGAACAATATCCTTTTTCACATGTGTAGTTTATATTATTACAATATAATCATATAATATTTTGGTTAGTAAATATATCACATTTGTCCCCATAAATATTTTGTCACCATATCATTAATTCAATGAAAACTGTTACTAACTTCAAATCACAGGAGGGAAATATTTACACTGAGTCTTCAACTATCAAGATGCATAGTAAATCACTTTATAATTCTACTTGAGTACACATTAAATTCCTTTTGAGGATGGGTAAATATAAATGAAAAATTCCCTTCCCATCATACGATAAAGTTAGTAAATGTGCAATTACTATCATATTATTAAATTCAGAGAAATGTTTTTTACACTTCTTTATCCATTTAAATTAAACATCTTTTGAGTTAACTTTATTATTTTATGATAATGTTAAAAAAATTCAAATTACTTCTATTATATCATTATAGAATAAGGAAACTATAATTATCAGTTATAGTAATTGAATAAGGCCACTCCTCTCTAGCTTTTCTTATTGTTGGATCAACATAGATTAATTAACCTGTAACAATTTTTCCAAAAAAATATTACTAATTATAACCAAAACTCATATTTAATTAATTTATAAAAAATTTATCTTCCCTTAGAGTTTTCAATATTATCCATAGATGATCCTCATCCTCATAAAATAATTTATATTATATTATAATTTCATTATAAATACAACTATAAATTTATCAGTGTATTCCCTAACAGATATTTTCATCAAATACATAAATATGGAAAGAGTATTTTTCAATCCAAATGGAATAAAAAAACATTTATTGTGAATATTTTGTTTGTAAGAATTCCTTTTGAATATATTCTTTCTTCACCCTCAGCTAATGATATCTAGATTAAAGGTTAATATCTAAGTATTGATCCTTATAATGTTGTTTAAATAAATCATCTATCCCTAAAAGAGAGTATTTTTCATCATTATCATCCATTAAAGTCCCTACAAGAAATTCGTAGATTCATTGATCTGACCATATCTACAAAGAGTACATGTTTTCTCTATATAAGAAATCCCTATCAAATGAAACCCTTCTCCAGTTGATCCTGGTCCTTCTACTTCAATTTCTCAAACTCCACATATGTCATTCAATTTAATGAAAAATATATGGTTTTGGATCTAAGTAGGAGTTTAATAGAGAACTACATAGCCATTACTAACGGAGTACTAGGTAATTCTTTAGGAAATCAATAAATAGATTCCTGGACAATGGGAATATCTCCTATATTTATACATTATCTTTATTATCCTTCTCCATTAATAATTTCTATGAAGAAGTATTTTCGAGGTGGTTATTGAGATGACTCGAGCTGGGATACCCCTCCATTGAAAATAATTACCTGTTTTTCATTCATAAAAAATAAAATGCCCTTTATTATATGATTTAAATGTTCATTATATAGATAGGATTCCTCTCATTTGAAAAAATTTGTAGGTTTTCCATTAACAATAAATGAAATTTTATTTCTTCAAAAACAGATCATGGCATTATATATTGAAAACCAATCCATTCCAAGTATTATGTAAACGTCCACTATTGGAATATCAACTAGTTTAGTAAAGATATTGTACTAATAAATTAAATAGGGGAATTTATATATAAAAATTATTCTTGAATAGTTCCTCTATGATCTCAAATTGATAACTTTACTACTAGTGGTTTTGGGTTTAATTTTTTTTATCATTTTAATCATGAATGATATAAAGGAACACATAAAACTAGAATCAAGAAATAAGCTTTCTAGATTTAAAAATATTATGATTGTGTCTTCCACTATATCCTTTGAATCCTCAATTTTATTCATCATGATTGAAAACTATAATTCGTTATCCCATGGAATCCATTGGTTTTCAAAGGTTTTTTCCTCCATAATCTTCTGATTTCAACATTGAATCAAAAAGTTCCTAAGATATCCATACATGAAACATTTTATTGAAATTATTTATTATTCCATATTATTATTTTATTTTTATTTAGATAATAATTATATATATACTCATGATTGTTTAAATATATATATAAATCATTTCCACACTTGTAACAGTTTCCACATCCTTACAAACAATTCACCAAAGGTATTTCCCACACAAGTTTCACACATGTATTTGTTCTATCATCCCTATTATTTCCTGGTCAAAATTATTCATATTGTATGGATCCATCCTTATCTTCTTGTCATTCATCCCTCAAGACGATTTTACTAATCCAACTCCTATTTACTCTTTGATATCACACTATCATATATCCTCATTACATTCAAATTCATCGATTTATAAGGATTTTCATAGTTGATGTCAACTCATTAGTTTATGTTATACATTTCTATGAGCCTTATGATTGATTTTTTAGGATTAGGATGATTGAACGGATTCTTGGGGGAATTGGTTTGGAAAATGGTTATGCTTAAATGCATTATGGGTAGGACCACACCATTATAGAATATGTCTTTAACATATAGATTTAATGTGTAACCCACTAAGATCAGTATGCCCTTGGTGGGTGTGTTAATGGGGGTAGAGTATGGGGAGTCTCCCAATGGACTATTGCAAAGATTTCCTCACTACACTGTTATGCATGTCTTGGTGTGTCAAAAACAATAATTTTTTTTCTTCAATGTTTTTGAATATTTCAATGGTTAGCCTCTTATACATGGTGTGATTAAAGACAATATGTTATTAGTGGTCGTAGACATGCTATGGTTCAAATAGTATTGTATTTTTGAAACTGTCGATTTGGCTTCCAGATCCATTAGTGGAAGTTACTCTTGTAGAATAAGGAATGTGTGATCTTAATGGGAACATTAATAATTCATAATTGACATGATTTCTCTTATTAAAACACTTCAACTTCCTTAACCATTAGGTATTTCAAATCTTGATGATTTATATAGTGAATTCTAGATGTCCATCCATCTAAAACAAGGTGAAATTATTGGGAGTGCATCACCTAATATCAATAAGTGTTTTTTTTGGTATATGGATTCTATTCTCTCCAATGATCTTGGTCATTGTAGATTTGGGTATGGTGATTCAAATTTCATGGTTTAGTGAACTCATTTTATGCATGGGATTCTTCATTCCACTATCTGTGTGAATCTTATTTGTTTAATGAATATACCATGTTTTTAGGTGCATGTTTTATGAAATGTATTTCTTTTCACTTTTCATAATTGATCATATTAAATTGGATTCAAAATTTTTTTATAGCATGATCCTTAATTTATAAAAACATGGATGTTTTGGTCAATTTTATTAAATGGGTTTTGCTATTTTTTTTATTAATAATTAAAATGATTTGAAATTATGTTTTAATCCATTTATATGAATTGTTAATTATTTATATATATAATTAAATTTAATTGATTTTAGCATCATTGTTTTAGATATTTTTGAAAATGGAATCCTCCAAGTGTGGATTTCATATTAAAATTAATGCATCCAAATGAAGAATTTTCATGAAATTTTAATCCACCAATTGTGGGTCATAGAACATGGGAACAAGGAATAGATTGAAAAGGGAAAAATTTTTCATAAGCATGAGTGGATGTTTTGCAATTACCTAGAATGGATTTTTGTTAAAACTCTAACGAAACATTTTTACAGTTGGGGGATCACCCCTTAGTGTGTTATCTAATTCCTAGATCCATGTTAAAGGGATACTTGAAAAATAGTCATTTGATCATTTAGGTGTGGGTATCCTAAATAATCAATCCATAATAGACCCTACAGCTACATTCCCCAATGCCCCTCTTTGAATTTCTTATTTATAAATTTATATGCTATGTAATATTAGTATTTTTCGAGAAAATAAATTTTTATTTCAGTCTTGTAAATTTTTTAAATAATGGTTTATTTCAAGTTTTATTTAATTCAATTCAATTTCATAATTCATGCCCTAACATTTTTTAATAAGAGTAATTGGTTTATTTGAAAAGGGATTCTTATCAATGACTTGGTGAAATATTACTAGTATTTTATCTCTCACCTTGTACAAGCCTCTAGCTATATTTAAATCTTGTTTTATCTAACACATGTAATGAAAAGGGACTACATGGTGGTAGTGTAAATCCCAGTTAATGGGGTGTGGGAGTTTGGCTTTGAAATGGCAGGATATTGATCCATATATAACACAGAGAGTAGTTTTTGATTATTTTATGTACTTTCGTTCATCTGATTGAGATTTGGAACAGGTATTTTCATTATAATCTTTATCTCTGATTTTTTATTCTATAATGGTATTTTGAAATTCCTTTATTTATTGTTTTTTTTTATAAATTTGTTTTTTTAATTGTCATAAAAATAATTTCAAAAGAATTTCTTTAAGCCCGTGTTAGTTTCACCACCCTGTGGGGATTATGATTACCCTTCATGCCTTGAAATATGCCGACTATGATTTATAGTCTATTTATGACCTCAGGTAGTAAATTTAAAATATGTTTATAGGGAACCAAATAATATATAGATCATCCCATTAGAATTAATGTACAATATTGAGGTATATTGTACCATCCATGTAATGTTATCACATAGCATCTCATCAAATTATTTTTCTTCTACATCCATTAAAGTAACACATTTTCTATTTTATTAATATTATGAGAAAAATAATTGTTGAAAACGACCTTTATATGTCTTCCATCTCCATATCTTCAATCTCAACATTTGGATTTTTATTATTGATTTTTATCCACCACATATATGATTATCCCTTAAAGTGGCATACTATAAAATTGGATATATATTCTATAAAATAACTGTAACATCCAAAGTAAATAAAGAATATGAAATTTTCATAATTTTTAATATTTTTGAATTAAATATTAATTTTACTATAAAGGGGATCATATGTTAGATGGCATATCTGATATGAAACAACATTTTTCTTTGAAATATTATGCTGCACACAATGTTGGGTCATATTGAAAAATAATAATATAACATTATTTAAATGGTAGTCATCGCATTGACATTGTATTGGAGAGAATGAGTAGAATTAACTAAAATATGATTATACAAGTTTTTTAAAGGATTTTATATTTATCCAATAATAGTACGTGACATAAAATATGAATGAATCTAGATGTAAACATAAATACTCCAATATTTGTTAAAAGGACAATTTACCACCTTTTGATGTCTAACCCTCATTAAATCTAGTTTTGGTTAAATTTATATGTTCTATTTGAAAAAATAAAATGTTTCCACTGGAATTGGGACATTAAAATTTACATTGTGTAAATTTATGGTATTTTTCAGATAAAATTCATTTTTAATGAATAGCGGAAAATACTGTATTTTAATTCAAAACCGCCTTTTAATATAATTTATTTATATAGTAAGATTATATTTTTAATTGGTTTTAAAGTGAAATTATATAATATTTTTACCATTTAAACCAATGTTGATCATTGTATGTAATTTGACTCTGAAATTGGACAAAACCCACTGTTAGTCTTTTGATAGTTATTATTTCTTAAAAACACGCTTTCTGTTTTGACAATGGGAATTAATTTTAAATTAATTAATGAAACATCCATATTTTATAATATGGTCAAAAATAAATCATTTTTTAATTCGGATTATAATATATTTCTTAGGCTAAAGTTTTGTATTTATCTGAAAATCTCCAATTTTTGAAGAATAGTGAAAACATTAAGTAGTAGTTAAAAACATATTTTTTCATTGAAATGAAATTTTACCACTTCTGTGAATAAAATATTGAAAATATGACAGACAAGGTTGTTATTAGTATGTAAAATATTTTTCAATAAGATGGAAATATCTTTTTGTTAACAGTAACGTTTGACTTTTATTTACTGCAGTTAAAGGTAAATAGTGTAATTCATGGTAAAAATAATATTATAATGATAATAAATTTCCCTAAAATTTGTTATAATCCTATTTTTTGACACATTTCAGACCATTGTCATCCTGGGATATATTTTGGGACCCCATGGAGCTACTAAAGTGTCATAATGACACATTATATTAATTAATTTAATGTAATGAAAAAAATGACAAAAACAAATATCTTTATGTAAATAAATTTTTACATGGGGTTATATAAGATATCCCTTATACTATAAATATTAATTATAAAGGTATAATGATTTCTTACATCTTGGTATTTTTTTATAGTTTTTAGACATCAAATAAAAAAATTTATTTATGACAGAACAATGATGCAGTGTTTACCTCCTTAATGAATGATTTAAATAAAAAATATTTTAATTATTAAAAAAATAACCAAAATATGTCCAATTATTAATGAATGATTTTATTTCAAACAAGAGTCTTCTTATCTTCTACTTTATTAATTTTTGGATCTTTAGAAACTGAAAATAATTATATAATCAAATAATATTTTAAAACATTCATAAAGGGCCCCTCCTCCCCCTTATAAAAATCCCTCACCTCAAACCCAATACTCACAACACTAAAGCCACTTGGCTCATCCAACCTCTACACAAATAAGCTATCTAGATCCCTCTATTCTACTTAAATTCTATACCTTGGGCAGAAGGCACATCAAGAAATCATTTTTGTTCAAACAATAGAGAGTTACCTAATTAAAAGGTGATTAATGAATGAACGGGTCATGTTAGAAAAGTGGTATTATACCTCATCTAAATAACATTTCATTCAGTTATTTTTTGATTTAAACACACCATTAATTTATATGGTGTATAAACCAATTTTACTATTCATTTCATTCAAATGGAATTTTTCTCTACGAAGCGTTTTACTAAACGACGAAAAGGGAATGATTTCTTTACATATGTGGTGACAATGATCATTCTGCCGCCACAAGTATTATGTGATCTATATTATCCTTAACAAGCCATAATGTTTTTAAAATGAAAATAAATACCATATAATCTTTGACGTATTTTTTTTTTATTGAAAATGGTTTTGATAATGGATTTTTTATGTCAATATATTTAAATGATGTGGAAATGATATTTTTCCTTTATTATTGTTTTATGTGTTATGAATATGTTATGGTTCATGGGCATTGTTAACATATAATGGTGGATCAATGATAAACCAAGGGAAAGTGATCCTGTGATAGCTCTCCAATGCATTAGATAACATGACAGAGGTAACTATGGTTGTTTCTCCAAATACATTTAGGTAATATTTTGTGATGGGTATTCCAAATGTCACTCCCGACATAGTTGTGAAAGCTACACCATTAGTAGGTTATGGATGCCACAAGTTACCTTTATTATTTTTATCACTATTCCTTATTCATAAATCTTATTATTTCATGAGGTATGTTAAAGATCTTATGTTTTATATATATTCATGAACTAATGTTTTCTTTCATTTTTTATAACCCTTACTAAGCTTTTTATGCTCATCCCATGTTTGGAAATTTCATTCATAGGACGTAATGATGAATATGGTCATGGATGGGATCAAAGAAATATAATGTTGTCTAAAACATGGAACTAGACATGGATCTTTTTTTGGAGTTTTATTGTATGGAAAAAATGGAAACCGAGTAGACGTGTCTACATTGGAATTTTTGAGATGTAATGTAATTGTTATGTACTAATTCTCTAAAATTATAAACCTGAAAATATTCTCAATATTTATTATTCATTTAATTCAATATTATGTAACAGTTTAAGTCCAGGTCCTTAATGTTGGTACCATAGGTCAGTATAAAAAACATTAGGATTTATAATATTGTTAAATTAATGTCCATAAATTAATTTATTGTAATATTGAAATGCTATAGCATTTATAGATTACCATTTTGCTTCGCCTAAGATATTTCTGTAACGCCCCGACCCCAGTTACCCAGAGTCGGTGCATTATTACATAACATTGGCATGATCACAAGAAAGATCAAATCTCGAAAGACCGATTTGTTTAGTAGCCTTGGAAACACTAGATATATTCATAAGTTTTACATTACATCATAAAATGAAAAACTACTACAACAACATAATGTTTCCACAATCCACACTTTTAACCCCTCATAAAATCCCTGCAGGTCATTCATAACTTACTTCTTCACATCCTGGGAAAAATAAAACATAGAAAAGGGGTGAGCTCAAATGCCCAGTAAGGATAACAATATAGCGGAAACTTTCATAAATAAGAATAAACATTTAAGGCAATGTATAACTAAAACAAAATCCTTTTAAATATGAACTTTCAACATGGTATGGCATAAATAAAATGAAATAATGTCATTTACTTATTCACATGGATATTCTACTAATCGAATAATCACATGAAAAAATCAATAACCACTTTCATAATTTTGGAATGCATAATGCCATACTATCATAACCACATAGCCAAGGCCTCGTGCCAAGACTACAAATAAGATTTTGTCAAGGCCTTGTGCCAAGACACTAGTTTGTCTCATGAGACCTACCGATGCAATTTTTTTAGAAGATACTTACGTTTAAAATTGCTAAAATACACTCCAGTGTTTTTCTGAAAACATTATGCAAGCTTTTGAAAACAAAATAACTAATTCTGAGACTGCTCGACTAATTACAGGCCATGATGGGTCCACTCCCAATCCCTTCCTGTCTACCAAACTCGAGAGTCAGGTTTTCTGAAATCATTTTTAAGCTTTCATTAAATACATATACATTTGCACTGGGTTTTCATGTATTTGAGAGAAATATCTCTTTTTTTTGAAATAATTTAAAAATCACATATTTATAAAATAAAACATTTACTTTGAAGATATTATTATAATCTTGTAAGGAAAGCTCTGAAGATTTTATAACGGTGTAAAATAACTGCACCCGCCGTATAAGTTAAAAAAAACATTCTTACCTTAATTCTGTCGAAAAGGTTAAAAGGGACCTTGTTTTGAAAACGACAGAAAGATTCCTTTATAAACCACTTATAAAAGTCAAAAAGGGTATAAATGACTTTAACTCATATTCAAGTAAATAGTAAAAATGTTTTGAAATACATTTTTAAGAAACATGGATGTGGATGATAAAGAGATCCCAGTAGATTATTACATATAAACAACCTCGGATAATGAAGAGATTGTGAAATAACCCTTACCTTGTACTTTTCCTTGGTTGGGGTAGGTTAACCTCCTGTATAATTGTGAAATAGTTGTTATTAAATTATACAAGAATCATATATAATAATATGATATCATATATGATCTTTTAACATTGATTTGTTAATAATATCTTAGAATTATCGTCGTTTCGGGAGTTAACTTACTCATTTTCTTTTATATGTTTTGTTACATAAGCCATGGTTGTTGTGTTTTATTCATATCCAGAATGATATCTAGTCCTTAAACATCATTTTTAAATCATCAAATGATAATTATACTTGAATGGATACGATGGAGAATGAATCTCATCGCGTTCGTGGAGACGGTAGTCCGTACGTACGCACGAGCGACAATATCAATCTTTTGATATTAAAATAATATATAAATGGATGGTATATCATATATACATAATTATTAACATGTTATATTTATTATTTACATGAGTTACACATCATTATTATACCCATCCAAATAATATTATATTGAATAAGAATTACACCACGACGTGGAGACGGTAGTCCGTACCTACGCACGTATGGTGACATGTTATTCAAAGGGTGGATAGAATACTGAATATGGTTGTACCATATTTATAATAACATCACAGTATATGTGAGATACTGGAGTTATTATTTTAGAATGGTAAGAACAAAGGAAGAAGAAGTGGAAGAAGAAATGAACTTGGAGAAGGGTGGTGAAATCATTACCTCTTCTTCGGGATCTTCCTTTTGATTTGATCAAAAGGGCTCCTTAGGTTGGCTTTCTGATCAAACTAAGGCCTCTAGGTTGTAGTGAGGGATGTTGGGAGAGTATTTGGGCAGAGTTTGGCCGTACCAAAAGGCTTTGAAGGTGTGAAGATATGAGAAGGAGGAGTGCCCTTTTATAAGAGTGGTGAGGGGCACCTTTGGAAAAGCTAGAAATATTAATTTATAATAAATTCATATTCGGTTTCTAATGGCTCCAAAGCTTATTATTCAAAGGTAAAGGTGGGGATAGGTCGAAAACCACTCAACCAATAGAATTTAGATAGGTTTGGGTACTTATATTAACCTTATCTTTAAGTATTAATTCTAAGTTAATTAGTTTCACTTTTACAATGTCTCTTTGTATTTTTATATAATATGGTTTATAAAATTACTATATACATCTAAGCGACCCCCAAGTGGTACATTAATGATGAACCTATCATGATATAAGTCTCTTGGCTGAACCTTAAATTTTTAGGAATTTAATATCAATTAATAATATAATATTTGTTTTAAGAACTCTTTTATGTCAATTTTGACACTATTCAATAGTTGATTTTTGTGAAACTTATAACAGATTGATTACTTCGAACAAATTCAATTAAATCAATCCTAATATATCATATTATCCTAGAAAATTAGTTTAATTCATTAAAAGTTTCATATTATATTTATTTGGGTATTTATAATATCAATTATTTTAATTTTTCACTATTATAGTAATTACTGCATCATCATTGTGTCATAAATAAAATAAATTATATAATGTCTAAAAATTATAAATAAAATATCATTATGTAGGAAATCGTTTTATCTTTCTAATGAATATTTATAATCTAAAATCCAACATATATAACCCTATGTAACAATTGTTTTTCTAAAAGATATACGCTTGTGTCATTTTTGTATTCATTTTAACTTAATTAAAATAAAGTGTCATTATCACTTACAAGTGGATCCATGGGGTCCCAAAATAGACCCAAAGATTCCCATGGTCGACCATGTATCAACCAATAGGGTTAAGACGCGTTTTAGGGTAATTTAGTATTATTATAATATTATTTTGTTAACCCTTATTTACCGGATTTACCCTTAACCATGGTAAATAAAATATTTACCGCAGTAATTATTCAAAATGTCTAAAAATAAAAGTTACCTATTTACACAATTTGAACATCCTGATTCCAAATATGGAATCCATTTTCCTAAATTCAAAACACAGAAGTGGCAGAAATTAATTTAAAATTAATTCCCGCTGTCAAAACAAAAAGCGTGTTTTTAAGAGATAATAACTATCAAAAGATTGACACTCGTTTATGTTCGGTTTAATTGTAAAATTATGTCCAATGACCAAAATTATATTAAATGGTAAAAATATATTCTAAATATACTTTAAAACCACTGAAATTCATAATTTATCACTATTAATTATTTTGATTAAAAAAGTTGTTTTTAATTAAAACTTAGTAATTTTCACTATTCATCAAAATATGAAAGTTATCTGAAATGTACCAAAATTTTACCTTAGGCTAAGTTCGATATTCCGAATCCAAAAATGAAGTCCATTTTAAAATATAAAATATATATAATTTCAAAAAGTAGGTATTAGTATTCATAACGGCTAGTTTGATTGGTTGTGGTGTGTGTTAAAACTCAAGGTTGCGTACAACACACGCTACAGTATTATTCAAAGAAAGTGTACCGTGGAAGCTTGGGATGTTTCATTTTAAATTTTTGATGTCCCTATTTAGTCAAAAAGTTTAAAATATTGTATTTAAAAAGGGTTCACTATTAAAAGTTGATAAAAGTGCAATACTGAAAATGAATTTGTTCTTTCATTATATCTAAGAAACTCATAATATGGATTCTAAAATTATAAGGATTATATAAAGTTTAAAATTTAGATAATACTATTCATAAACTCTTTTGAATGGATTTTTTTTTGTAAGTCATGGTGTGAGTGAACTCGGTGTTGCGTGTAGTGCAAGTTATTGAAATATTTTGAAGAAATAACACACTATGAAATCTTGGGGTGTTACATTCTCCCCTCCTTTAATAAATTGCGTCCTCGCAATTTGAAATTGTTCTTCGAAAATAAAAGGTTGAAAGTAGAAAATATATTTGTGGGAAAACCCACATCAGAAATTGGGTTACTAAAATTTAGTCCTAATATGATGAAAAGAGAAATCAAAGGGTCACCACCAAATTATGATCTCGATTAGGAGAACATTGGTGGCAATTAGAGACATATACTTGGAGGAAAAACGTAATTATTTATAGGTAGTGATTGAGGTCATCAATCACAAACAAGTATAAAATTGAGGTCCTTAAATTCATCAATCTATGATGATTTGAAATACCATCGGTTCAACAAAACATAGGGTATTAGGATAACATATTTTTGACTTTTCAAAATATCCTAGTTGAAATCCCACATCGAAAAATGAATTAATGAGGCCTCTATTTAAAATAAAGAGTCGAAAGTATGAAGATTACCGAAAATAACACATACTAGGGTTCCATGTAGGAAAATATGGATATGGAAGAAAAATCTAACCATCAATTATCTGATGGAGAGTGGTAGAGAACATGGCTATGAAAAGGCCAACAATCCCAAAGCCATAAATTAGTGATGATTTAAGGTACCATCTAGGACAACATTTTTGTTCTAAGTTTATTTTCTTAATGTTGAGGAATTTATTTATGAGATTGGATATGATCATAAGGAGATATACTTACTTTATAATTAGAGTTTTATCCATTAATAAATTTCTACCACAAACTCATCTTTCACTCTAAAAGATAATAGGATGTAAAAAATTCTATTTACACTATTCATATAGGGTTCCAAAATAAACGAATTTATAATTCATCAACAATATCTTTTAATAAAAACTACATTATTTAATCCAGGACATCTCGTGGGCCAGTGGTAGGTGATACACCCTTATCGCCCTTCGGTTGCGGGTTCAAGTCTTGCAGCCTTACCGGACGCGACGGGTTGTCGCCCGACCTCCGGGTTGTCCTTTTATGGCAATCCAAAATAATCCAAACTAGAACTATCCAATATACTTCTGTCCAAACTCATAGTCCAACATTTATAAGTTAGGTAAACATAATGTAGAACCTTTTTACCCCGTAATAGCATATGAATACCTTCATCATGTATTCTTTTAATACACTGAAACATCCTGAATTAAAATATTCCTTATTGATTACATTCATGCTCCCTTATTCCATATAGAATGCTGGATATACTTCATTAATCCAAAAATGTTTTAAACCCCAACAATGATGGAATATAAAATCATTAATCAGTTCCAAGGTAGTCAAGAATATCCAATATAATTTATCCAAAACAATCACATATTATTCCAAAATCACTACCTCAGTATCAGAATTATATTATGATTTATCATTCTCTCAACCATATATTTTCCAAAAATTTATCCTGCTATTGAGTCACTTTTCTTTGTTCCACACAATCTCAAGTCCTTAATGAAATAGTACTGCAGTAAAATCCTTATATACTCCATAATTATTATAACAAATACATTGTTGATACAACACTCAATTGACATAATCAACATAAGAACTCTAATCATTCCTCTTCATCTGTGGTAGTATCATAACTTGATTATTATCCAATAACATCATTTGAGGCATAGTCTGATGACTGGGACATAGGTTCGCGTAGTGTCCAAACTCCTTGAAAATGAAGCATTGTACATTTGAAACCATTTTCTTACCCTTGCAGTCATGTACTTTGTGCCCTTTTCCTCCACACTTATAACAAACTCCCATTCCTTTCAGGCAAGTTCCAGGGTGTTTCTTTCCACAGTTACCACATATGGGAAAATTCTTCTTTTCCCTCTTCCCTTTATCAATCTTTCTCTCTTCTATCCTTTTCTTCTCTTGCTTCCCTTCAAAGCCATAGGACTTAGTAAACTCTTTACTTATCTTATCAACACATGATATTATTTCTTCATATGATGATAATACATGGGAGACTATTTCTCTTATAAATTCTAGCTTAAGACCATGAAAGATATGATCCTTCCTTCTCTTTGGATCATGTGCATTTCTAGAGTTCTCATTCCTTCTACTGGGCGCCATTTCTAAACAATGGCATACACTAGATAAGTTTATGAATCAAAATACATAATCCCATATTTATAAAACACTTAACATAAATTGAACTATTTATGGATATAATCCATAATCATAAGAATGTTTTCTTTGAGGAAGTATATACTCGTAATCCCTTCAAAATGATTTGTAAAGAAAATGAGAGTTATCCTAAGCATATCCCCCGGGAGTGTCGTAACCAAGAGTGCAGCAAGGCCCGTTGTCGTGCACCAGTTCCCGTTCGAGTCTAGCTCAAATCGGTGTTTTCGGGTTTTACCCCTAGGTACATCTGTGCCAGATCCGCCTCTACCTGCTCGTATCCAGACAGGGATGTATTGCTCGAAAAACTCACAAAATCTCTACAATACCAAAATTTTCGGAAGTTCTTTTATACTAATTCTCAAAGTTCATCTTAGGTCTACGTGCTCTAATCAGAGTTTATCTAAATCTAGCTTCCAAGGTTTGTACTAAACTTCCTCTGATACCAACTGTAACGCCCCGACCCCAGTTACCCAGAGTCGGTGCATTATTACATAACATTGGCATGATTACAAGAATGATCAAATCTCGAAAGACCGATTGGTTTAGTAGCCTTGGAAACACTAGATATATTCATAAGTTTTACATTACATCATAAAATGAAAAACTACTACAACAACATAATGTTTCCACAATCCACACTATTAACCCCTCATAAAATCCCTGCAGGTCATTCATAACTTACTTCTTCACATCCTGGGAAAAATAAAACATAGAAAAGGGGTGAGCTCAAATGCCCAGTAAGGATAACAATATAGCGGAAACTTTCATAAATAAGAATAAACATTTAAGGCAATGTATAACTAAAACAAAAGCCTTTTAAATATGAACTTTCAACATGGTATGGCATAAATAAAATGAAATAATGCCATTTACTTATTCACATGGATATTCTACTGATCGAATAATCACATGCAAAAATCAATAACCACTTTCATAATGTTGGAATGCATAATGCCAGACTATCATAACCACATAGCCAAGGCCTCGTGCCAAGACTACAAATAAGATTTTGTCAAGGCCTTGTGCCAAGACACTAGTTTGTCTCATGAGACCTACCGATGCAATTTTTTTAGAAGATACTTACGTTTAAAATTGCTAAAATACACTCCAGTGTTTTTCTGAAAACATTATGCAAGCTTTTGAAAACAAAATAACTAATTCTGAGACTGCTCGACTAATTACAGGCCATGATGGGTCCACTCCCAATCCCTTCCTGTCTACCAAACTCGAGAGTCAGGTTTTCTGAAAACATTTTTAAGCTTGCATTAAATACATATTCATTTGCACTGGGTTTTCATGTATTTGAGAGAAATATCTCTTTTTTTTGAAATAATTTAAAAATCACATATTTATAAAATAAAACATTTACTTTGAAAATATTCTTATAATCTTGTAAGGAAAGCTCTGAAGAGTTTATAACGGTGTAAAATAACCGCACTCGCCGTATAAGTTAAAAAAAACATTCTTACCTTAATTCTGTCTAAAAGGTTAAAAGGGACCTTGTTTTGAAAACGATGGAAAGATTCCTTTATAAACCACTTATAAAAGTCAAAAAGGGTATAAATGACTTTAACTCATATTCAAGTAAATAGTAAAAATGTTTTGAAATACATTTTTAAGAAACATGGATGTGGATGATAAAGAGATCCCAGTAGATTATTACATATAAACAACCTCGGATAATGAAGAGATTGTGAAATAACCCTTACCTTGTACTTTTCCTTGGTTGGGGTAGGTTAACCTCCTGTATAATTGTGAAATAGTTGTCATTAAATTATACAAGAATCATATATAATAATATGATATCATATATGATCTTTTAATATTGATTTGTTAATAATATCTTAGAATTATCGTCGTTTCGGGAGTTAACTTACTCATTTTCTTTTATATGTTTTGTTACATAAGCCATGGTTGTTGTATTTTATTCATATCCAGAATGATATCTAGTCCTTAAACATCATTTTTAAATCATCAAATGATAATTATACTTGAATGGATACGATGGAGAATGAATCTCATCGCGTTCGTGGAGACGGTAGTCCGTACGTACGCACGAGCGACAATATCATTCTTTTGATATTAAAATAATACATAAATGGATGGTATATCATATATAAAGAATCATTAACATGTTATATTTATTATTTACACGAGTTACACATCATTATTATACCCATCCAAATAATATTATATTGAATAACAATTACACCACGACGTGGAGACGGTAGTCCGTACGTACGCACGTATGGTGACATGTTATTCAAAGGGTGGATAGAATAATGAATATGGTTGTACCATATTTATAATAACATCACAGTATATGTGAGATACTGGAGTTATTATTTTAGAATGGTATGAACAAAGGAAGAAGAAGTGGAAGAAGAAATGAACTTGGAGAAGGGTGGTGAAATCATTACCTCTTCTTCGGGTTCTTCCTTTTTATTTGATCAAAAGGGCTCCTTAGGTTGGCTTTTGGATCAAAATAAGGCCTCTAGGTTGTAGTGAGGGATGTTGGGAGAGTATTTGGGCAGAGTTTGGCCGAACCAAAAGGCTTTGAAGGTGTGAAGAAATGAGAAGGAGGAGGGCCCTTTTATAAGAGGGGTGAGGGGAACCTTTGGAAAAGCTAGAAATATTAATTTATAATAAATTCATATTCGGTTTCTAATGGCTCCAAAGCTTATTATTCAAAGGTCAAGGTGGGGATAGGTCGAAAACCACTCAACCAATAGAATTTAGACAGGTTTGGGTACTTATATTAACCTTATCTTTAAGTATTAATTCTAAGTTAATTAGTTTCACTTTTACAATGTCTCTTTGTATTTTTATATAATATGGTTGATAAAATTACTATATACATCCAAGAGACCCCCAAGTGGTACATTAATGATGAACCTATCATTATATAAGTCTCTTGGCCGAACCTTAGATTTTTAGGAATTTAATATCAATTAATAATATAATATTTGTTTTAAGAACTCTTTTATGTCAATTTTGACACTATTCAATAGTTGATTTTTGTGAAACTTATAACAGATTTATTACTTCGAACAAAGTCAATTAAATCAATCCTAATATATCATATTATCCTAGAAAATTAGTTTAATTCATTAAAAGTTTCATATTATATTTATTTGGGTATTTATAATATCAATTATTTTAATTTTTCACTATTATAGTAATTACGGCATCATCATTGTGTCATAAATAAAATAAATTATATAATGTCTATAAAATAATAAATAAAATATAATTATGTAGGAAATCGTTTTAGATTTCTAATGAATATTTATAATCTAAAATCCAACATATATAACCCTATGTAACAATTGTTTTTCTAAAAGATATATGCTTGTGTCATTTTTGTATTCATTTTAACTTAATTAAAATAAAGTGTCATTATCACTTACAAGTGGATCCATGGGGTCCCAAAATAGACCCAAAGATTCCCATGGTCGACCATGTATCAACCAATAGGGTTAAGACGCGTTTTAGGGTAATTTAGTATTATTATAATATTATTTTGTTAACCCTTATTTACCGGATTTACCCTTAACCATGGTAAATAAAATATTTACCGCAGTAATTATTCAAAATGTCTAAAAATAAAAGTTACCTATTTACACAATTTGAACATACTGATTCCAAATATGGAATCCATTTTCCTAAATTCAAAACACAGAAGTGGCAGAAATTAATTTAAAATTAATTCCCGCTGTCAAAACAAAAAGCGTGTTTTTAAGAGATAATAACTATCAAAAGATTGACACTCGTTTATGTTTGGTTTAATTGTAAAATTATGTCCAATGAATAACATTATATTAAATGGTAAAAATATATTCTAAATATACTTTAAAACCACTGAAATTCATAATTTATCACTATTAATTATTTTGATTAAAAAAGTTGTTTTTAATTAAAACTTAGTAATTTTCACTATTCATCAAAATATGAAAGTTATCTGAAATGTACCAAAATTTTACCTTAGGCTAAATTCGATATTCCGAATCCAAAAATGAAGTCCATTTTAAAATATAAAATATATATAATTTCAAAAAGTAGGTATTAGTATTCATAACGGCTAGTTTGATTGGTTGTGGTGTGTGTTAAAACTCAAGGTTGCGTACAACACACGCTACTGTATTATTCAAAGAAAGTGTACCGTGGAAGCTTGGGATGTTTCATTTTAAATTTTTGATGTCCCTATTTAGTCAAAAAGTTTAAAATATTGTATTTAAAAAGGGTTCACTATTAAAAGTTGATAAAAGTGCAATACTGAAAATGAATTTGTTCTTGCATTATATCTAAGAAACTCATAATATGGATTCTAAAATTATAAGGATTATATAAAGTTTAAAATTTAGATAATACTATTCATAAACTCTTTTGAATGGATTTTTTTTTAAGTCATGGTGTGATTGAACTCGGTGTTGCGTGTAGTGCAAGTTATTGAATTATTTTGAAGAAATAACACACTATGAAATCTTGGGGTGTTACATTTCTGTGTTCAGAATGGTTTTCTACTAAGATAACAGGGAAGCTATGATGGGAAGACCTTAGGAGGAAGAAAAACTTCCAAATCAGAAACCTAAGATGCTCAGAATCGGAACTGAACCATCTATTGTAGTGATGGAACAATTGACTCGGGATATAAATGGTGGTGGTATCAATGCACGTGATCTGCTAGATCCACCACAGTGGAACATTTCAGCAATAGAGTATTTCAGGATGAAACATCCACCATCATTCAGATGATCATCTAATCCTGTGCTAGCTGAAGGGTGGATTAAAGCACTGGAGAATATTTTTGAGGTCATGGGACGTTTAGAACATCAAAATCTTAGTCTTGCTATATACTATTTTGGAGGTGAATCTGATTAGTGGTGGTCGATGGTGAAAAACACCACGGATAGTTATGATATTGATGATCTTGATTGGGATGATGTTAAAAGGTATGTTTCCTCAGAAATATTCTCTTATGGTGGTTCATGTTTGGATGGAAAAACAATTTCTATAATTGAGGATGGATGGTGACTCAGTGGATGCCTATGAAGAAATATTCACTCGACTGGGAAGGTATGATCCAAATTTCATACGAGATCTTGATAGTAAAATCAACTATTTTTACTCCAGATTAATGTTAATGTATCAAAGAAATTTAGTTTTTCATGAGTTCAAATGTTAGGAAAAACATGTCTGATGTGCGGAGAAGGTGGAAATAGAGTTTTTTGATGATCAGGTAATCTTTGAAGAGCAAATGATCAAGAGGACGAGGTTGTAGATGAAAGGGAATAACTCTTCAAAAATGCCTTATGGTAAGAAACATAAGTGTAGAGTTTGTGAAAATTGTGGTAAAAAATTTACTAGGGAATGTCTTTTGAATTCTTGTAAGTGTTATCGATGTGGTAAAATGGGACAAAGTCTCATAATTTCCCTAAAAATATCATGTTAATTATAAGAAAAAATCTGATTTATAGTTATTAAAATGTTTTAAGTGAAAAGAAATGGGTTATTATGAAAATGAGTGTCCAAAAAAGAACTCATCTGAGAGAACTCAACCAGACTACAAGCATAGAGGGGTGGTCAAATCCTTTATAACTACATCAGCAAATGTTGGGAAATCAAATGTTGTAGTATCAGGTATACTATTGGTTTGTTCAAATTTTGCCAATGTGTTGTTTGATTTAGGTTCTAAACAGTCTTCCATTTCAGAGAAGTTCTCTAGTAAATTGGTAATTCCATCTCATGATATGAATCCAGAACATATTGTAAAAACACTAGGGGGAAATGTAGGGCCAAAATGAAATTATAAGAACCTTCTAGTACTTCTGTGTGGAAAGAATCTACCTACAAACCATATTGTTTTTCCTCTAGTAGAGTTTGATGTTATCTCGGGTATGGATTGAATTTCTATTTATCATGCCATGATTGAAAACTGAGCTAAAGGGTTTATGTTCAGAAATATTTTTAGTTTCTGTAAAATAATGATCTCTTACTTTTGATAACATATCAGGAAGCTGAGAAACTAGTAAATGAAGGAAATTAATGTATCCTTGCATGTATTGTTGAAAAAAAGGAACAGTTCAAATTAATGATGTTCTAGTGGTAAATTAGTACCTTGATTTTTTTCTAGATGAGTTTCCTGGTACTATACCTGATTGGTAAGTTGAATTTACTATTTACTTAGTTCCTGCATTTAATCCAATTTCAAAACCCTCTTATCCAATCGCTGAAGTTGAAATTTTAGAGTTAATGAAGAAATAGCATGAGTTATTTGATAAAGGATGCATTCATCCATGAAAATAACCATGGGATTCCACTAACATGTTTTTTAAAATTAATTATTTCTCAATGAGAATTTTCATTGATTATAGATCATTGAATAACATCATTGTTAAGAACAACTATTTCTTCATCATATCGATGATTTGTTTGAGAATCACTAGGGAGAACAGAATTTTTTAATGATTGATTTGAGGTCGGTGGTCCATCGGTTGATAGTAAGGGAAGAATACATTATAAAGAACATTTCTCGGAATAGATATGGCCTATATTAATTTTTAGTTATGCCTTTTGGGTTAACTAATGCACCTGTTGTATTCATGGATCTTATGAATAGAATTTTCCGTGAGTTCATTGATAAGTTTGTTCTTGTGTTCATTGATGATATTTTTGGATTATTTTCAATGTATTGAGGACCTTGAAAGTCATTTAAGGGTAACATTACAAACATTAAAAGAAAATAAATTGTATGGTGAATCCAGTAAGTGTGAGTTTTGGTAACAAAAAAATTCTTTCGTTGGGATTATTGTTTAAAAAAATGGCATATCTATTGATCTTGAAAAAGAACAAAAGATTGTTGAATAATGGCCAAGTCCCAAAAATTTAACTGAGATTCATGGTTTTCTTGTTTGGATGGTAATTACGAGAGGTTTATTCATATTTTTTCATGTTTAACTAGTTAGAGGAATAAGTTAACATGATAAGGTGTTATGTTCATCTAGACAATAGAAGGTGATGATTTTTTTTAGAAATTGAAAAGAATATTAGGGAATGATCTAGTTTTGGCACTGGCTTTCATAAATGGTGAGTTTTTTATTTAAAATGATGCTTCTTTAAACTTAAATGGTTGTGTCCTTATGGAGAATGATTAGGTAATTTATTATCCTTCACATTAGTTGAAACCTCATTAGTGAAATTATCCCACACATGATTTGTAATTAGCTTCTGTTGTTTTTGCTTTAAAAATTCAAAGGCATCATTTGTTTGGAGTAAAATATAAAATATATACTGAAAACTAAGGATTAAATTATATATTCACTTTGAATGAATTAAACATGATATATAAGAGATGGTATGAAATAATAAATTATTTTGATTGCATGATTCATTACCATCTGGGAAAATAAAATAAAGTGTCTTATTCGTTGAGTAGAAAAATTAATGCTTCATTAAACTTGTTATGTTTGAAACAAGATCCTTTGATTAAAGAATGATGAAAATTTGCATAGTAGTTTTCGGTTCTGGTAATTCATCTATTTTGTTTTAGGTGTCAGTGAAATCATTTCTCTCAGACAGAATAAAGCTAGCGTAGAAGGAAGACAGCGAGTTGTAGAAAAAGGTGGAGTTGGATCAGAAGGGTAACTTTCTGAATATTATTATTGATAATGACAGTATTTTGATATTTGGAAATAGAATATGTGTTCCTAGTGATTCACAATTGAAGAAAGAGTTATTATGTGATGCTCATAGTTATCTATTTTCCATTCATCCTGGTAGTACTATAATGTACAATGATCTTCGCCAGTATTACTCATGGGATAGAATGGAAAGAGATATTTCTGACTTTACTATGTAGTGTTTGACTTGTCAATAGGTTAAATCCGGGTAGCAGTTACTGAAATGGATTATTCAGTCTTTAACGGTGCCAGAGTGGAAATGATAAAAAATATCTATAGTCTTCATTGAGGGATTATCAAAAAAATGTTGAGGTAAAAATGAAATATGGGTTATCGTTGATTGATTGACTAAATATTCTAATTTCTTACCTATCTGATATAATATTTCTCTAGGTCAACATTCTCGGTTGTACAGAAAAGAGATTATTAGGTTTCAAGTAGTTTTTATCCCTATTGTATCTGATATTGATCCCAAGTTTACTTCTAACATTTGGAAAGGCCTCCAGAAGTCATTGAGTACTAAATTAAAGATTGGTACATCTTTTCATCCTCAACAAGATGAGCAGGCAGAAAGAACAATTTAGACCATAGGGGATATGCTACATTCTTGTTTACTATATTACCAGGGATGTAGGGACCTATGTCATTTTTTGGATTAATTTTTATATAATAACTGTTATCATTTGAGTGTACAGATGGCTCCATTCGTGGCATTATATAGGAAGTGGTGTTGAACTATAACTTTTTGGGATGATATAGTAGAACAGAAGTTGAATGGACCAGAATTGGTAGAAGAGATGGAAGAAAAAGTTTGGTTGATTCTTAGGCAAATGAGAATAGCTCAGAGCAGTAAAGAATGTTATGTTGATAACTAATGGAGGGATCTCTCTTTTGAGGTAGGTGAAAATGTCATTCTCTATGTTTCTCTATTGAAATGTGTGATGTGTTTTGGAATGAAAATAATTTTGATTCTAAGTTTCATTAGACCTTTAGAAATCCGAATGAAATTTGGATCAGTTTCCTATATAGTGGCTTTACCACCAATTTTATCTGAGGAAATATTTTTTTCATGTTTCAGTATTGAGAAACTATATGCTAGATCCATCTCATGGTTTGATCAAAGAGGTAGTTTAGTGGGAAGAAAATGTCTCTTATGAGGAACAACCATTCTAGATTCCTGACCAAATAGAGAAGGTGTTGGAGAATTACATAATTCATCAGTTAATTGTTTTTTAGAAAACCATATGTTTGAAGAGACAACATGAGAATATGAAAATGCTATGTGGTATAAATACCGCCACATTTTTTATAAGTGAATAACAATTTGCGAGGGCACAATTTCAAAAAGTGGGTAAGGGCGAAACACTGAAAATAAAATATTAATGTCACATATTGATATTTATTAATATTTATGAATTAAATAATAATTTTACATTATAGGGGAGGCAATGTTCGATGGATCACCCGATACACAACAACATGTTTCTTTTAAATCGTACGTTTCCCACAACATTGGTTCATACTGAAAAATAATAATATAATATTATTTTAAATGGTAATTAATGCCTAGCCATTTTATTAGCATGAATGAATAGAACTAACTACAATATTTTTATACATGTTTGCTAAATGTATTAATATTTATCCAAAAAAATATAGATTCTTAAAATGTGAATGAATCTAATTTTAAGCATAAATAATCTAATAGTCTTTAAAAGGCTGATTTTATGCCTTTTGATGGAGCACCCTCTATAAATCTAATTCTGGTCTCTTTTATATGTTCTATTTCAAAAAATAATATTCTTATTTATAATAGAGAGATCAAAATTTATATTGGGTAAATTTTCTGTATTTTTCTGATATAATTCATTTTTAAATGAATATAGAAAAATACTGTGTTTTAATTCAAAACTACATTTTAATCTATTTTTAAATATAGTTAGATTATATTTTTAATTTTTATTAAAGGGTAATTAGATTATGTTTTAACCATTTAATCCAATTTTGTTTATTGTAATTAATTTCACTTTGAAATTTGAAATATACAAGAGTCAATATTTTGATAGTTATAATTTTTAAAAACACATTAGTTGTTTTGACAATGGAATTTAATTTACCATTAATTAAATAAACTTCTATGTTTTTTATTTGGTAAAATTGAAATATTTCTTAAATTCATAATATCAAATATATCTTAGGGTGAATTCTTTTTATGTTTCTAAATACCTTCAATTCCTGATGAATATTGAAAACATAGAACAGTAGTTAATAAACCAAATTTTTCATTTAAATGAAATTTTACCATATCTGTGAATTGAATTTTGAAAATATGATATATATGGTTATTATTGTTATGTAAAATTTTGTTCAATAGGATGAAAATATTTTCTGGTGAATTGTATCTTTGGACTTTTATTTATCGTGGTCAAATGTTAATAGGGAAATTCAAGGTAAAAATAATATTATAATAATATTATATTTTCATAAAATGTGTCCTAGTCCTATTGGTTGATAATGTTCTGACCATGGGAATCCTTGGGTCGCTTTTTGGGCCCCATGGTGCCACTTATGAGTGCTAATGAAGATTTATATTAATTAATTTAATGTAATGAAATAAATTTCAAAAAAATACATCTTTTATTAAAGCATAATTTAGTTGTGTTATATTAGCTATATCATCAACTATGAATATTCATTATAAAAAATGATTACCTACATCATGGTATTTTTTGTATAATTTTTAGACCTCTTGAAAATAAAATTATTTATGTCACAATAATGAAGCAATGTTTATCTCATTAATGAATGATTTCAATAAATAAGATTATAAAGATTCAAAAAATGTCCAAAACCAGCCCAATTCTTATTGGATGATTTTATTTCGAACCTAAATCATTATATCTTATACTTTAATATGTTTTGGACCTTTATAAACAAAAAATAATTATATAATAAATAATATTTCCAAACATTCATAAAGAGTCCCCCCCCCTTATAAAATGCCCTCACATATAACCATTTATTAACACCTCTCAAGTCACTTCGCTCATCCAAGATCAACCCAAATAAGTTCGCAAGATCCATATCTTCCTCATAAAAGACATACCATAGGCATAAGGAACTTCAATAAATTATTTTGGTTCAAACAAAAGGGAGTTACGTGATTTAAATGAGATTAAATAACGAACAGGTCATGTCGGACATGAGGTAAGGTATATCACCTCAATCTCCTTTCATTGAAGAATATTTTTATTTATAAACAACATTATTTTATATTTTGTATAACCCCCTTTTAATTTTCATTTCATTCATAGAGAATTTTTTCTCTATTAAGCGTTTTACTAAATGACAAAAAATTGAATGTTTATTTTTAACATATGCGATGTCAACGACCTTTTTTCCACCTCATGTGTTATTTGACCAATATGTACCTTAACAAGTGTTAATGGTTTTAAAAGGAAAATAAATTCCATATACTGTTTTACATATTTATGTATTCAAAATGGTATGGATAATGAATTTTTTATGTCAATATATTTAAATGATGTGGAAATTTTATCTTTCCTTAATGAATGTTTATTGTGTTATGAATATGTTATAGTTCATGGGAATTGATTATATATACAAAGTGTTTTCATGAAAAACCTATGGAAGCTGAGCCAGAGATAGGTCTCCAATTCATTAGGTAACATGATGGAGGTGAAAGTGAATGTCTCTCCTATGAGATTTATGGAATATACTGTGATGGGTATTCCAAATGTAACTCCCTACGTAGCTGTGAAAGCTACAATGTAATTATGTTATGAATTCGACAAGTTACCTTTTTGAATTTTGATTACCATGAGTTACTCGTAAATCTTATGATTTCATGAGGTGTGTTAAAGAGTTTATTGTATGTATGTATTAATGAACTAATATTTTCATTCTTTGTTTCATATCCCTTACTGATATTTTTATGCTCATTCCATGATTTGAAATGTTTTTCACATGACATAAAGATGAATGGGGTAAAATATGGGATCAAGGAAATGTCATGTTATCTAAAACATGGAACTAGACAAGACACTTTTTTTAAGAGTTTTTATTTTTTGAAAAAATGAAAACTGAATAGAAGTGTCTAATTTGTAATTATATAGATGTAATTAATAGTTATGTCCTAATTATCTAAAACTCTACACCTGAAAAGATCATCAATGTTTATTATTCATTTAATTCAATATTATGTTATGTTTTAAGGATGGGTCCTTATAATAATATAGTTTGGAAATATTTTTTCTTTTTTGTTAATCCATTACTCCATAACTCGAGGATTATATGATCAGCTAAATGTAAGAGGTATTTTTTGAAAAATAATTAATTCTATAATGTTTTATCATAGGTGAATGGGGGGATTAAACGTCCATCCATCCATATTTATTTTTATAATAATATACTTTTGTGGAGAATGTGTGGAACCAAAAATTAAAACCAAGTCATCAAATACTAAATCACATAACAAAATGATTAAAACCCTACTACAACCCACTAGAAAAAATTTCCATGAAGAATTTCTAGGAAAGAGTTGTTATCTTTTGGTCAGGGTAGTCCGTGATAATGTCTTCGAAATGAGAATCAATCATACCACACACTCGTAATAACTCCTCTACTACTATATTCTTATTTTTTTAAACCTGTGACTATGATTATGTGTTGTTTGTCAATCCACTCATTTTTATCCTTATTCCTGTTTACATGAATCGATCCTTCTTGCATCCTTTATGCAACCTTAACAGAAGCATGGATGGACAAAAACGCCTTTAAAATATCTTCCTAATATTGTAATTGAATCTCCCATAGTGATTCCCTAAACATAACATCTACTACCACATTCCCAGGCATCCCATCTGCTCCCTCTTTTCATGTAAAATTGGATCCCTCTCATGCACCTCCACTTCCTATGCACTGACCATAACGGGAAGTGGGTCGACACCAGTACCCATTGATAGCTCCAATGGTTTCCTCACTGGACTAGCCCATGGAACATACCTAGATCCTACATCACATAACATAACAAGGGAAGTAGCATCGTCCCCACCAGTATAACCTCTTCTAAATGAATGCAAATATCCTCATGTTTATTCATTATATTTGAGGGATCATCCCCTTACTCATGAGACTATATGTCCATGACTTGTTGACATTCATCTCCCTCTACTGGCTGGATCTCAAACATCTTGATTTCTTTCTCTTTTTTGGCCGACCGAGTATCTATCAGTCTAGGAATGTATGAGTAGTATTTAAGTTTCTTTGGGTTTGGCTTCCATCATAAAATGCATCTACCCAGGTCTATATTCTATTTGTTACCTTTCTTCCATCTTTTTCTATGCATGCCTTTAACTACCCCTCCCAAACCATTATCATCACAGAGTTGTTCAACACCCTCAGATATATCTTCATATGGTCCCTTAAATTTTCCTCAGACTCTACCACATTGGTGAAAATTCCAAATCAGCTGTTGTGGTCAATACAGGACATAGTTCTCCTCGAGTTGGTGGCCTTTTTAGTACCTTATCGCCTATGTATACCATGGAAGGTCTACTTCTACCCATTTATTTCTTGTTGGAGTTGGATGCCTAGAACCATATACTTTTTAATTTATTTATTAATGAAATACTTATCACATCATGATTGTTCTTCTACATGACAATGCATGTGATAATGTCCTAGGGACAGTTGTTGCATTAAAGGGTCATAGCGGATCCCTGCTATGATGAGAACACAGAAGTGCCATAACATTATTCTTGAATATATTTTATATGTATGGCTGATATTATATTAGGGGAACAAATAATATAGGTCATTAGGGGTGAGGACTCATAAAACATTGAGGCACCTTCTCATAGTGTGTGCCCTTGGTAATATCCAGGAGGATATTTTGAGAATGAGGCCCGCTGGTATAAAATTCACATTTCATAGTGTCAATGGATGTTCCTATCTACGGACATGTGTATTGATCCTTAGACTTTATGAATATTATTATTGGCTATTACTAATCACACACTTAGATGTATTGATGAAAATAGTGACGACACACTGTTCGCAGTGAGGTTGGATATGTTGGGTGTGTCATGAGTAATACTGCATTAATATATAATGTGTGAAAGGATTTGTCCCTTCTGTTCCATAAAAAAAGTAGATATCTTAGGCCCATTGATGGAATTTATATATCCTAAATAAATCTATTTACATGGTAAAGTATGGGCGAGTTCAATTCCAGAAATTCAATGAAAGAATAATCAAGCACATGGGTTGATGACACTAGCATACATCCTTCTTGATTGGATATATCATGAAAAATGGATTATATTACATGGTAAGCGTTCGTAAGAGGTGATACGACATTGCGGCGTCAACTTATTTCTCTCTGGGTGCCTTGGCGTGTTGCTAGATGCTAACCTTGGACATTAGGTAGGCTAGGCCTAATGCCACTCAGGAAGAGGCATAGAGGGTCACACACTAAGTGGGTCCATGTATCTCAGTTAAATATTAATTTAACAAGTTAAAGAAAAATTATTACCGACTGTGGTTTAATAATTATTTAAGGTTGCCTGAACGCATTTATTTCAACACTAGTTATTCGAGAGAATATATTTTTTGTGAAATAATATGTTTATTACCGAGTAATGCGGTTACATTTATTTAAGAAATAAATAGCCATTACTTAATGTATAATAAATGTGGTGGAGGAAATAAAGGAAAATAAATGTACACACCGTGTATATTAAATATACACATCGTGTATTTTTATGGAAAACGAGTATAGACCGTGTATTAATTATGACACGTAGTGTAGTTTTTCTAGTTAGGATTTTGACGATATAATATTGTTTTATTAAATGATATTTATTATAATCAGCATGGGGCATGTTATTAAATTAATAATTCGACATGGGGGTTTTCAATAAGAATTAATGAAATAAATAAAATGTGTAACACATTTATTTATTGTCATAACTTTATATCCTCAAACCTAATTATAAATATCCTCACAACCCCAACACTTTTACAAAAGAGAATCGTTGTGCACAACAATTCAGTAGAATTAATTCAAGCCCGAAAGAACTCAATCCTCCAAGATTGCTCTCAAGACTGAGAGATCAAGGCGATCAAAGGTGGAAATCACAAGAGAATGTTCTTCCGTGCTTGCACCCGGAGATCAATTCGACAATGTCCAGAGATAAGTGGCACATGTGTGGATCACCGTTATAGGAATAATACACATGGATTCTATGACCCAATGATGGATCACTAAATAGTGACCGAACACAACAACAAAGAAATATTTCCACCAAGGTAATTCTTGTGAATTAATTAAATTAATGACAACCAACATATGATGATCCAATCTATAGGGTTCTGGGATTCCCTCTTTTGTTTTTTTAATTTTATTTTGAAGATCCAACATTTTATATCGTGATGGATCTCGGTTTTAAAAATTTTTAACGCTAAAATTAAAGTTGGGAAAACCCACCAATTCACTTCCCATGCGCCCAACACCTTCAATTTTTTACAGAGGGGTCATATCATTGATTATAATTATTTATTTGTTTAGTTGATTTTTTACGTATTTAATAATTTAGTTGTTTCAATTCAAGTTTACTCATTCAAGAAATATGAATCTCGAAATCTATTCCTCCTCCATCATTTCAAATTCACCTCACATAAACGAATTTTTTTTTAATTTTGATTATAATAAAATAGAGGAACTCATCTAGATGATCCAAACATTTCTAGTCATACAACACCAGAATAAACAGCATTTATTCAAAAGTACATGTCATGTAGTCTAGATTAATTTATCAGACTGATCCTCCAAATCAGGACTTGTATTGGATCCTATCTAAGTCATTAATGACACCGTGTGTTTACTAGGAATAGGTGGCACATGGTTTCTGGATTACTCGTAGTGTGGTCCAATGAACACGTCATGGAGTCCCTTCGGGTTAGGGTTTGACCATGTACGTCGTACACGGCTTGCCCAGCTGGAAACCGTGTAATGCAGAAAATACACGGCATGTGTCCCACTAAACATGCCATTTACTATGAAAATTTCCGAAGTACATTAACACGTCATGTCCCCATGAATGTACTTCAGATGGACGGTGAACAAAAGTACACACCGTGTAGTCAGAAATATACGTTGTGTACTCATTCGAATTATGCAATGAATGAGAATTAACCGGGTTGCCTCCAAGGTACAAGTTACCTAAATGGATAATTTTAAATGAATTTATTTAATTTAAATTATGATGGATGAGATTCTCAAGGAAATTACAAAAAAAGGTTTAAGATAAAAGGATTGATTAATTAAAGAAAATTAATTAATTCAAGTGTGATTTATCTTAAACAAGAGCAATTAAAGAATTGAATGCAGGTTTTATTTGTCTGAAAGTATCATTGCATGTATGTATGATCATGAGATAGACCAAGACCTCTGTATGTTAATAGTTTATTTTAATTTATTTATTTAAATTAAATTTGTTGGCATGCGAGTCATCACCTCATTAATATGTAGGGCCTCCACGCCCAAGGATTATTTTATGTAAAAAAAACTTCTTACCCCTCACCAGCATGTGAGATTAATGCAAATTTAATGGATGGAGCTCCTATGATAGTGGAGGTGGCTCAAGTAATTAACCATGTTGAAACCAATCCAAGGAGGTACAAAAGTGGACAGGTGGAAAGCTGTAAACACGAACTCACAGGGTTCAAGTTGTTTCTCCCCTAGGTATTAGGTTAGTTTATCAACCACCAGATAAAATAAACCACAGAACATGATCATGATCATACCATTTATTTTATTTCTGTCAGTTTCATGGTTTATTTATTGTGGGTGTGTTTTCATGATCACACAATTAATAAATTAAAAAAGCATGCAAGATGTAACTAAAATAAAACCGGTTTATGATAAAATGTTATCATAGACATGGTTAATCACATTAGTACATCCCAAATAATATTAATAAGCATGTAATCAATGGTGATAAAATGGAAATTCATGTATAAGGATAAAATCCATCAAACAAATATTAAGTCGGTATAGCCTTCCATAATCTTGGTTATAATTGAACTATAGTTCAAATTTATTGACCAACCCTAGTTGGGGTGGTTCCAATTATCAGGGAATTCTAATTCATGGTTTTGTGTTGACATAACTTGCTTCGCTGCAAGGTTTGACTGCCACAACAGGTCTTTGTGTGGCCTAGAGGTAAAGGTTGAGGAAATCCAAAATAAAAGGATTTCAGTTTGGGGAGTCCACTCAGTGGTTCTAGGAGATACGAGTTAAATGTAGTTTTCATTTGGAATTCCTACCTAAAAAGCCATCAAGTTTTTTGGCCAACCCTAGTTGGGGTAATTCAAATTGAAATATGTATCCTTGCTGTTAGAATATTCAGGAAACAGAATATTCCGAAGTCAATGGTGAGGGCTATTGGATTTCGATAAAATATTGGGAGACTAATAAGTATTAATTTATATATTTTTCTAATTTTTGTAATAATGTACTAAACCACTGCTCATACTAATTTTTATAAATGGAATGAAAATTAATTCAAACATATCATTGTCCACCATACATGAGAAGAAAAACCTTCACACTGGAACCAATTTGCAAGAGTGGTAGAGGAATTTTCGCGTCATCCTTCGCCATGAAAGGAAATTGTATGTGCTGGAAGAGACTATTCCAGTTGTGCCTGGGAAGGAGGCCAGTGATGAGGAAATATCTCTCTACGCAAAACACATAGATGATGCAATAGATTTCCAGTGATTCATGTTATCATCCATGTCTAATAATCTCTTTAATAAATATAAAAACATGGACGTGTATAGCATGATGTCTCACCTTATTGATCTCTACCGATAGAAGGCGATACAAGAGAGATATGAGATCTCCAATGATTTTTTACACCTAATCTTGGAGAGTATGTTCCTGCTAGGCCTCTTGTATTTATGCTTGTTGGATACATTGAACACTTGGAAATATTAGGGATTAAATTCCAAGATGAGTTGCATATTGATCTCATCCTATCATCATTGCCCCAGACATTCTCTAGTTTCATTGTCAATTATAACATGAGAAGCAATGAGAAGAGTCTATCAGAGATTCTGACCTTGATTCTCCAGGTAGACAAGGATATGGGTCATGACAAACCCACAATCCTTATGGTGGACATGAAAATGAAAGACAAGGAAAATGGGCCAAAGACATATAAACGGTCTGAAGCCCCCGAGCACCGTCCCTCCAAGAATGGAAAGATCTAGAGGCAGGGCAAGGAACGGGAGGAGGCGTGTTTTTCATGTGGAAAGTAGGGCCACTTGAAGACGAACTGCACCCAGAAGTGTGGGGATAGTAAAGGTGCGTACGTTATCGAGTTTAATATTTCCATTTCTACACATTGGGTACAAGATACAGCTTGTGGGGCTCACATCTGTATTCAAATGCAGGAACCAAGTAGATTTAAAAAGATTACCAGAGGAGAGGTGGATCTTTGAGCTGCCAATAGCGCAAGGCTGGCTGTGTTTTCTATTGGTGATTACCACCTCTCATTGGCGACTGGAATGGTTTTCAATTTACATAACTGTTATTATGTGCCTAATGTTACAAATAACATAATTTCTGTATATTTTTTGGATATGGATGGATTTATTTTCATGTTTGGAAATAAGGGTTGTCTCTTTTATATTAACAACATATGTTATGGTATGACATATTTTTATAATTGTTTTTATGTATTAAATTATTAAAACCAAGTGTGGGTAATCGATAACGAAACAAACTCACATGACTCATACATCACCCAGTTGTGGCATCACCATATCGATCATATAAACAAGAAGTTCTTGACAATTCTATGCCAAGATGGCTATTTAGAATCAACTAAGCTAAAAGAACATGATATATGTCATGCTTGTTTACAAGGAAAAATGACCAAGCCACCTTTTTTGGACATGGTGAAAGGGCCACAGAGCTTCTAGGATTGGTACACACAAATTTGTGCGGACCATTTCTAGTAGAAGCTAGAGGTGGTTATTCTTACTTCATTAATTTTAATGATGATTTGAGTAGATATGGCTATGTATACCTAATGATGTATAAGTCAGAGTCCTTAGAGAAATTTAAGGAATTCAAGAATGAAGTAGAGAATCAGCTTGGAACGAAGATAAATACGCTTCAATCGAATCAAGGTTGAGAAAATCTGAACCAAGATTTCATAGATCTTCTACAGGAGTATGTGATTCTATCTCTACTCACTCCTCCTTATACACCATAGTGGAATAGTGTTGGTGAATGGAGGAACCACACTGTATTGGACATGGTGAGGTCGATGATGAGTCATGCAGATCTTCCATTATCCTTTTGGTGATATGCATTACAAACTACAGCAGACACATTAAGCTGAGTACCAACTAAGGTGGAAAATGGAATTCCCTCCGAGTAATGGAATAGAATGAACCCCATTTTGTCGCATACACATGTATGGGGATGCGAGGAATTTGTTAAGGCCTTCTCAGGTAACAAACTATCACCCCGGCTCACGATGTGTATCATTATCGGATATCCTAAAGAAACGAAACGATATTACCTATATAACCCAGATGACAAAAAAGTGATTGTCGCTTGACAATCCTTATTTCTTGAGAGGCAGCACATCATCATAAAAGATAGTGGGAGAAAGATTGACTTCGATGAAGTTAATGCACAAGATACATAAGAGTTGGTACAGGAACAACTTCCACAGGTCCCCATGGAAGATGTTCTCGAATCAAAAGTACTATGTAGGAGCTCAAGAGAGGTAAGGGAACCAGAGAGATTTGGTCTCCTATTCACCGAGGATGGTGAATCATTATTGTTGTACAATGATGAACCTCTCTTCTACAAGGAAGCAGTAGAAAGCTTTGAAGCTGCAAGATGGCGAGAAGCTATGAATTGTGAGATGGATTCATTTTATCAGAACCAAGTCTTGGTTCTGGTCGATGAGACAGTTAATGTAAAACCTATTGGATGAAAATGTGTATTCAAGAGAAAACTGGACATGGAAGGTCAAGTTAGCACCTATAAATCAAGGCTAGTGGCAAAAGGATTCAAAAATCATCAAGTAATTGACTATGATGAAACCTTCTCACCAGTTGCCATGTTTAAATCCATAAGAATCATACTTTCCATAGCAGCTTACCATGACTTTGAAATTTGGAAAAATGATGTCAAAATTGCATTCCTTAATGGGAATCTTCAGGAATATTTCTATATGATACAACCAGATTGTTTTGGGGAACCAAGTGAAGTCAAACGTGTTTGTAATTTGCAGAAATCCATTTATGGCTTGAAGCATGCATCTAGGTAATGGAACATTTGATTTGATGAAGCCATAATGTAATTTGGTTTCATTAAGAATGAATGTGAACCATGTGTTTATAATAGGTTTAATGGGAATGCGATCGTTATCCTAGTAGTATATGTTGACGACATATTACATATTGGAAATGATGTACCAGTCTTACAGTCAGTTAAGGACTGATTCAACAAGTGTTTCTACAAGAAGGACTTATGAGAAGCAGCCTACAATCTAGGGATCAAGATCATTCATGATAGTTCCAAGAGGCATCTTGGACTATGTCAGGGTACATACATTGACCAGATCCTAAATAGATGTAGTGTTGACAAATCCAATAGGATATTAGTTCCAATGTCACATAGACTACATAATTCTAAAAAATGTTCCCTCAGTCACAATAAAAGAGAGATAGAATGACTAAGAACTCATACGGTTCAGCTATAGGATCCATAATGTATCCCATGTTATGTACCAGGCTTGATGTTTCCTATGCACTGAGCATGGTATGCAGATATCAAGCAGATCCAGGAGAACAACATTGGACTGCTTTTAAGACTATCCTTAAGTATCTGAGGAGAACTAAGGATATGTTCCTGGTGTATGGAGGAGACAAGGATCTTTTCATCAGATGGTATGTTGATACTGGTTTTCAGACAGATCAGAATGATTTGATGTCGCAATGTAGATATGTTTTCTGTCTCAATGGAGGAGCTGTGAGCTGGAAAAGATCAAAACAACCAGTTCTCATCGATTCTATAGAGGAGTCTGAATATATAGCAACTTTTTATGTAGCCAAGGAAGTCGTCTGGATTTGGAACATTGTCTAAGAGCTTGGTGTGGTGCCTAGTAGAAAAGATCCCATTACATTGTATTCTGATAATACGACAGCAGTGGCTCTTGCAAAAGAACCAAGGTCACACCAATGAACAAAGAACATACTTCGGAAGTATCACCACATGAGGGATTTCTATCAAAGGGTTGATGATGTAGTGATTATAGTTTCCACATAAGGGAACATGGAGGACCCCATGAATAAAGGCCTATCTCAGAAGAAGCATGAATATCATGTGAGAGATTTCAGTTTAAAAGTTATTAGAAGTTGTATCTTGTCTAAATGGGAGTCTGTTGGAGTCGTTGGTCTAGAACAAACTAATTTGTACTTTATTCATTAAAAAATCCTTATCACATCTTGATTGTTCTTCTACGTGACAATGCATGTGATAATGTCCTAAGGACAGCTGTTGCATTAAAGGGTCATTGTGGATCTGTGCTATGATGAGAACCCAGAAGTGCCATAACAATGTTCTTGAATATATATTCTATGGCCGGATGATATAATTTGAGTGGCACAAATAATATAGTTCATTAGGTGTGAGGACGCATAAAACATTGAGGAACCTTCTCATGGTGTGAGCCCTTGGTAATATCCAGGATGATATTATGAGAACGAGACCCGCCAGTAGGAAATCCACATTTCATAGTGTCATTGGATGTTTGTATCTGCAGACTTGTGTATTGGTCCATAGACATTATGATTATTATTAATGGGTATTACAACTCGCACACTTAGATGTATTGAAAAAAACTGTGACGGCACACTGTTCATATGGGAGGTAGGATACGTTGGGTATGTAATGAGTAATACATCATTAATAGATAATGCGAGAAAGGATTTGTCCCTTCTGTTCCATAACAAAAGTAGATATCTCAGGCCCTTTGATTGAATTGATATATCCTAAATAAATCCATGGCCATGGTAATGTATGGGTGAGTTCAATTCAGTAATTTCAATGAAAGAATAATCGAGCACGTGGGTTGATGACACTAGCATGAAACCCGCTTGATTCGAGATATCGTGACAAAGGGATTTTATTTTATGGTAAGTGTTCATATGAGGGGACAGATCATTGCGGCGTTAACTTCTTTCTCTATGGATGAAATGGTGTGTTGCTAGATGCTAACCTTGGAATTTAGGTTGGATCTGGCTAATTCCATAGAGAAAGAATCCTAGAGGGTCACACACTAAGTGGGTACATGTATATCATTTAAATATTAATTTAACAAGTTATATAAATATTATTACTAACTGTGGTTTAATAATTATTTAAGGATTCTTGATCACATTTATTTCAACACTAGTTATTCGAGAGAATATATTGTTGGCGAAATATTATGTTTATTAGCGATTAATGTAGTTACATTTATTTGAGAAATAAATATCCATTACTAAATGTCTAATAAATGTGGTGGATGAAATAATTTAAAATAAAAGTACACACAGAGTATATTAAATATACACATCATGTAGTTTTATGGAAAATGAGTATAGACTGTGTATTAATGATTACATGCCGTGTAGTTTTCCTAGTTGGGATTTTGAGGATATAATATTGTTTTATTAACTGATATTAATTATAATCATCTTGGGGCATGTCAAGGAATTAATAATTTGACATGGGGGTTTTAAATAAGAGTTAATGAAATAAATAAAATGAGTAACATATTTATTTATTGTCATAACTCTATAACCTCTAACCCAATTATAAATATCCTCATTACCCTAAAACTTTTACATAAGAGAATCATTGTACACAACAATTCTGTAGGATTATTTCTGGGCCGAAAGAACACATTCCTCAAAGAACGCTATCAAGACCGAGAGATCACGGTGATCAAAGGCGGACATCACAAGTGAAGGTTCTTTCATGCTAGCACCCAAATATCCATTCGGCGACGTTTGGAGATACGTGGCACATGTTTGGATCACCACTAGAGTAATCCTACACTTGTATTCTATGACGCAACCATGGATCACCGAATCATGACTGGACACATCAACAAAGAAATAAGTCCACCAAGTTAATTATTGTGAATTAATTAAATTAATTATAACCAACATATGATGATCCTATCACGATGGATTTGGGATTCCCTATTTTTTTCATTCTTCATTATATTCTGAAGATCAGGAATTTTATATCATGATGGATCTCGGTTTGAATGTTGTTTAACACTAAAATTAAAGTTGGGAAATCCCACCAACTTGCTTCCGTTGTGCCTAGAACATTAATTTCCATCGACTTACTCTCACATTTGGGATGAGACACCCTTTTAGAGTTTATTCTACGGCCAACATGAACCACCATAGTATAAATTCTTGGAATATTACTCACCATAGCCCAAATAGATAGGCATGTTATTGCCAGATATCCAATAGACTCCCACAGATCATGAGTAGGTGCAGTGAGTGCGTACAGATTTTCTCCATCCACTCCACTGGCCTAGGAGCCCCTTTCCATATACTTGTTCCTAGGAGGCCTTGGAAAATCACTCCACATCTGTTTTAATACTTCCACTACACTGGGCACATGAGGTATGACCGTAGCTGGTTTTTCCATCCTTGCTTCAACTGAAGACATATTATCCTCCACAATAACATTCCCTTGACCAGACACAATTCATCCATTCACAGACCCTGCACCTATTATATCCAGAAGCATACCAAAATCACCAGGTAAACCACCCTAGAAACTTTCCACATAAACCTCCAGATCATCTACTTGTTGCCTCTCTCTTCACTTGTAGATTGACAAATGATGCCCTACTATCTTGCACGAAGAATAATAGTTACACTAAGATTCAAATTTGACGCTCTACTTATATATGAATTCTTCTACCATGGAAATATTAAATAATTCAATAGGATCCTTTGAGACATTAACTTTGAAACATATACTTGGGGAAATTGGGTGGTACATCATGTGTGTCTGATTATCAGTACCTAGAAAAAACCCAACCATGTTTCTGGAAAACTGAAGGATAGAGGGATTTTGAAATGAAAGTGTGTCTTCTGGAAAACATACCCATATATCCAGATTTTAAGGGTCACATTTCAGGAAAAGATTCATATTACCAATTGAAAAGGGAGAATCAAGTGCCATCAAAGGAAAGAGGTTCACTCAACCAAGTCAGAATCAGATCATTTTCTTCGGTGAAATGGATCATGATGTTTTTAGAGTCAAGAAGATCAACTATGACTCGCTCCTATAAACCCCATGATTCAAAAATTTGGATTTCAAAGGAGTCCACCAATGATTGGCATCACTTAAATTGCTCAATCAAGTTTAGGTTCAATATATATGATGCCTCAGAAAATTCCAGGGTTGAGAGAAGTTGATGTGGGAGCCCTGCGAAGCGTTCAGGATCTTTCAGGCTCACCAAAATCTGAGGAAAAGGAGGTAAGAAGTCATGGTTTGAGAAGGGGATGAATGAAAGAGATAAATATCCATAGGGATGTGGGAGGGGACCCTCCCCCTATGAGTTGGTATGGGATGAAGTGAGGCTCATCGCCTCCTTTGGCTTGGACAACCCAAGGGAGACTAAATGGTTAATGGAATTGTACCGATGATTTCGGCATTGTTACATGATAGGGGATTCAAACTTATTAGTGATATTACTCAGAACCCGTGTCATTGTTTCTAGTATATAAATTTGGATATCAACCAAAAATTCTCTTATATTATGGATTTAATTAGTTAAATCATCACATTTACCATAATATATAATAGTTCTAGTAGTATAGAAAGAATAAATCATAAATATCCTACATAACCTATCTTATGAATTGAGGTATTTCTATCTAGGTTATCTATAGTATATTTCCTATTATGTTCTCTATAAAAACATTATATCAAAATCCTTTCAAGTTATATGTAAATAGAATATAAATTATCTAAATCAGATTCCTTTTTATTGTCTATCTATTTGTATAGAATTAATCCCACTCATCATACACTGAGTGATGATCATGTCAATACTTAACCATCCTTTATCGGGATGAAATGTACATTTTTTCTACAGATTTATCCACTTTTTTGTATACCTATATGGATACAATTTCTATGAAACCACACACCATATACATACCAAAACATTAGTATTTTTTAATTAAAATTATCCATATGGTTTTTAATAATGTTTTTTGGTACAAATTTCCACAAATAACAAAACATTGTTTTGATTCTTACTGTTGAAATATTCCATTTTCATATATGGTTTTTATTATAATGCATTCACAAAATGTTTAAATAATAACTTCAAAAGAAATTGGGATATTTATTGTCTTGGAAACAAGGTACATAATACACGAAGTTATTAATGAAAATAAAAAAATACACTTTATTTAATCCTCTTTTAAATTTCCTTCTATATTCTATCTTGGTTGCCTTGCTAAAAATGAAATTATGGAGACAAAAATCATTATAAAAGTGTAAGAATAATTTTCAGTAGTGGATAATATATGTAAAGGGAAAATGGGAGTTCATTATGGATTATATATAAGGCATATCAATATAGTGTGTTTATAAATACATTGGGAATAATATAAGAGAATGATCATATTTATTTGAAGTATAACATGGAAATGTTGATACAACATAAATATGATACATTCATAAGAATAAAAAAAATTATCACCATGGTTTCTTAGTCATATTACATAGGTTATTAACCAAGAAATTAGAAACATGTTATTTCTATAAATTAGTTTTTAACTGAATGCATTGGATAAAAATCATGGTTCACCATTCATATATCTTAATTCATGTCTCCCACATAGATCAAATACCACGAAAATGTATATCATCGTCATTTTAACACCTGAGTAAGGAATATGGGTTACATACATAGAAGAACCCACTCAATTAATGATATTTATATCTATGTTAATACCCTTGAATGGTCTTGTGATTTGGAATTCATAACACTAGGGTATGTCACATAAAATGAAGGTATAATTTTGGTTGTATAATGGGAGTAAATAAAATATCATGGAAGGGATTATTTAGATATAATGGTAATTTCTTATTAATATGTCATAATTTTTATAGTGGAGGATAAATATATACACATGAGAACATAACTACAAGAAAATAAAAATACCTATAATAATTTATGTTATTAAATTTAAAATTGGAAGGAAAAAATATGTTACCTTGAGAGTATGATTCTTAAATCCTAGGATGAGATACATAGAATCATAGAATCTCCATAAGAGAACTCTAGATAAGGAATATGAGAATAAATTTTAGCTTCATCTGTAAGATCCTAACCTCTTTGAGACATTTCTCTAGATTTTTTACTAGTTTTATTTTTATTTTTTTAGTATATATATTTGGGTTTTATCTTTGGTGTGTTTAGGTGAAAATTATAAGTTTTTTGATTGGTTTTTGGCCATTCATGGATGGTGAATTGATTTTCAAATTCGCGTTCCCTGCACCAGCAAATTGTTCTATCCCAGACAGTGGGAGAATGCCTAGTTAGCGCACAATGTATCAAATTGTGCTCCCGATTAGAAGTATCTTTGAACCCCCTATAGGAGAGGTTCATGGTTAGGAGTCCTGGTATATAAAAATGTGCTCCCTTACTCAAGAGAGCTTGAAAATATGTTTATATATTCAGAAAACTGATTTTAAATTTTTTGATTCCCCTAGACAGAAACCAATGTCGACCCAACTCAACCCTAACTCATTCATCTCGTTTTAATGTATCATAATAAATTCATAGACCTCTAAAAAATAGTTCAGTAAAAATAAAATTCTAGATTTCTAAATAGTTACATCTCCAAGCTTGTAGTTTCTTCCTTATTATGCCTTTCTCTCTCCCTCCTATGTCCCTCTCTGGATAAAAAAGAGATGGTTTTCTTATATTGGATGTGGTTTTAGGTCTATGTTTGATGGATCCTGATTCATTTGATCGTTGATCTCTTTTTTGGATATAGATCCAATTCTCCATCATGACATTTCTTGTTTTTATTCAATTGGAGTTTTTTAATTGGTGAATGTTCATCATAAATTCTTAGATAGGTTGTCTAAATTCAATTTTTATAGTCCGAAATTCTATTTTTTTGTATGTATTTTGGTCTTCAAATTGTTACGTCGAAAAACTGAATCTTTAATTGAATAAATTAGTCATTCAGGGAATTTATTGAATAATGGACTTGATTAATTGAGTTTCCATTAGAAGAGCCATTAAGTTTAGATTAGTAAAATTATGATTGGTAAATTATGATATTGAAATTAGTGGAATTGGATTAATTTATTAGTTAATCAATTAATTAGTTTTTGTGATTTTTGAATTGATTGCCAATTGGTCGAGTTTAGGTGGTCAATTAATGTGATTAGGATATAATTGACAATGGTAATTATGAGGTGTTTGGATTTCCCATAATTGGGACTGTGGGGATTGTTCATTTTTATTCCATTTGATTAATGTATTAAACCCTGATTTGTTTTGATAGTCGAAATGGAATATGATAATGTGAAATGGGAAAATAGGGTAAGTGTTGATAAATTTTTTTGACGTGATATATGTGATATGTGTGTGATTGATTGATATATAAGTGTGGGACATGGACTGAGGCTTCAAAAACACATATGTGATAAAATATTTTGGGACTGGGACTGAGGCTCCAAATACTCATATTTGATGTTGAGGTGTCGTATAAGGATTGAGGCTCCAAAATTTACATATGTGATATAATGTTTCTGATATAGATTGACACTCCAAATACCCATGTTACATTGATATGTGGGATAGGTACAAAGGCTCCAAATACAAACATGATTTTAGTCACAATGATCTATTCCCATGAGTTTGGAATTAGAATATGGTTCCAATTGTTCATAATTTGATTTGAAATGTATTGAAAAATTATAACCCTTGTATTTTGAAATATGATTTACCATGGAATAGTTCAAACACCGTCATTGGCCTAAGAATCTATTGAGGCTTGCGGTGTCCTCGGGAACCAGAGGGGTTTATGTTTCATTTAATGAGTAATTAAATTTGTTAATTATTAACTTATGTATGTTGAATTGATATTTATACAAATTCACATCCATTTATATATTGGATATAATTTTAGGAATTGATGGTGGATTCCTTCTACATTATACTCACTCCCTACATGGGATGCATGTTTGGTACCGAAATGGACATCATCATTACAGGACATGATAAGGGAAATAGCCCTATGTTAGATGGATGACCAAGGATGGTGGATGGACGATAGAAATAGAAATGGTGTCTTGAACCAAATGGAGTTATTAGTGTCTTATTTTTGTGATTTTAATTTGAAAATTGGATCATAGATTACATGATATATCTACTATTTTGGTTCAGACATTGTATTCATATTTTATTCATCATCTGATTCTTGTTTTTTTGTCTTATGGTTATTATCAAATGGATTTTGTTTATTTGTTTCTAAATTTCTTCTACATCTATAAAATGTGTATCGTATACCCATGATATGTGTTAGGCCATCAATTGTAGTTGGCATCACGTAGCTTATGTGGATTCTAACCATCGTTCATATAACCGACTGGATCAGTGTCGTCTTGTGTGAATCCCGGGTCAAGATGTTACAATTTTGTGTCAATGGTAGTTTGTTTTCTTTTTTTTTTATATTTTCTTATTATTTAATAAATTTAGATAGTAGAATATGATGATTTTAACATTGGTATGTTCTCTTTCATTTGAGTCGATAACTTATGTATGATGGTAAAACACATGTTCCAACGGTTGGATTTCTGTTCTTCATGTGTGTTATTATAATTGGATGATATTTCAACATGAGTGATTCACTTTTGGTGTGATGTGATTGATGTTTCTGAGATCTTCTATGATTTCACTCTTTAACTTATATATAAAATGCGTTGAGCATCCATGCATCATTATAATAAATCATGATTATTATCTCACATGCATCATGAAAGGAATGCATTGGAAAAGAAAATTTTGGGAATTTGTTTCCTTTCATGTGAAATTGAATAGAAAATATTGACTTATATTGAATTTAATGTTGTAAAATGATAATTTTTTTTGAATATATTGTTTTCTAATAATAATCTATAATATAAGTATGAGTTAACATATTTTTAAACATGACCTAAAAGAATGTTGGTTAAGGGTAGCGGTAGTGGGTTAGTTTTGATTGCGTGGTAAGGAAATGGGGAATGACTTATTTCGGATTAATATGGACCCCGCTTATAAAATATGTTAATCATGTGTTTTGTGACTGAGATGTGCATTTGTAATAATTGAGATATATCTTCTCGATGATGTTTGATGAGATGGAAACAAAAGGACATGGCGGGAGGTGATCCTATGATAGTGCAACCAGAGGCACAAATATGGTTGATTTATGGGATTTGATAGTAAATTTGTGAGAACACAGCTTGATCCATGGATTTTATATAGAGACACTCTTAGAAGGATGCGAAAAGTATATCAAACCTGACAAAAGAGTTTTAGTTATAGAACCCTCCAAATTTAAATGGAAAGGGTGGACCTGAGGCAGTTATATTCTGGATTGAGTACATAAATACTATACATTACCATTTAGATACTCTTGATGGGAATAGGGTCAATTTGGTTTCATATATGTTTCTAGTATTAGTAAAATATTTGTGGGATTTTTAGGCTTGGATTGGACATGCTAAGGAAATGGTATAGAAGGAATTTTTGGAGAATTTCCAATAATAATATTATCCCGAGACACTCAGACGGTACATGGGAGCTGAGTTCATGTGGTTATCTCAAGGGAGTATATCTATGATGGACTATGTTGGCCTCTATACTGTCTTATTGATCATTTCTACCTTGATGGTAGGGGATGACATGTTTATCGAATTGTATTACTTGGATGGTCTTAAATGTGATATTAAGCCACATATTAATATATTTTAGATAAAAAATTTCTAGGTTGGTGGATTAGAATCTCATATATGAGGGGGACATAATGGATGTTTCATGTGGAGGATAGGTGGTTTCTTTTCATGAATCAGGATATACATCCTCTGAGGGTATGATGAGTTATTATAAAAATGTTGACCAATTAATTTGAATGATGCATGACTAGGTCGAAGGATTATTTACACAAGATGTTACACGGGTGCTATACATCCAATGTGGTAGGTCAGAACACTTTAATAGGAATTTTACCCATCTACTAGTAGAGTGTGGAGCTTCGAGAATGAGGAGATATACACATATTTTCTATAGAAACACATGAAGGAAGGGTAGTAATGGACAAAATATGAAGAATCGGGTTGTGGGAAGGGGATCTTATATAGCATATTAGTCTAGACATTGGAGTTCAACTAGTCTACGATATAGGGGTAGTGGATGTGGTGCTTCTAGGAAAGAGTGCCTATATTAGTTGAGTAGTGCATCATTGGGGACTTTGTATGGATATCATGGAATAGGGGAATGACAATTACATTAAAATAATATTATACTTGTGGATAACAAGGATTGAAAATCTAGAGTTATTGGTATTGTTCCTATATATTATAAACATTCTAGTGACTATTTGATATTGGTACATTTGATTCATTTATATCTACCGAACGTATGAATAGTTTAATCTTGTTGGTGGAGATTTTGAGGAGGGTGATGAATATGGATACAACTTTTGGAGTATGATCATGAAAAAATTATTTTTTAAAGGATGTTCTATCAAGGATGTGGTGTATCATTTCGTTTGGGATCATTACATTATTCATATGTCAGCATTAAAACAAAATATGGTTGTGAATTTGTTAGTGGTGTACTGAGACTGAATTTATTTTTATCATATCATAGTGATGTTTACATCACTTAGGTGTGAAAAATTAATTCACCATTTATTGTCAGAAATCCAGGAAGGCCTAGAGGTTTCAATTTTTCAGTTACAAGTGGATCTCATCAAACAGGCTGCAAGCCTTTTTCTATAAAATGGAATGAAAATCATGAAGTCATTCCACCTGTTGTAGATAGTTTTTTGCGTAGGTTTCTTGAATACTTATCAGGCTTTGCACCTATGAAATATATTTAATTTAAATTGACATCTAGTAAGGGTGTTGAGCTAGTTTCTATTCCACCATACAAAATGGCACCAGTAGAAGATAAATATCATAAGACCCCACTAGAAGAGTCAATGGATAAATGGATTACCTGTCTATGTACATTTCCATGAGGTTCACCATTTTTTTTTTCAAATTTAGTTGGTCGGATTTTTCGCATATATATTTAGTACCAGAAGTTGAATCAAATGACATTGATGAACCAATATCTTCTTTTGTGTATCGACAATCTATTTGAATAGTTGACATGAGATTTTGTTTTCTAGATCGAATCGAGATAAGGGTATCATCAGTTGAGATTATTACTATATGACATATCATAGGATTATTTCAGAAGTAGTTATGTTCTTTATGAGTTTTTTGTGGTCCTATTAAGGTTGATAGATGAACTAGTATTGTTTATGGCCTTCATTAATAGGATCATCCACTTGTACCAGGATCAGTTTCTTGTTTTATTTGTGGATGAAATCTTGGTGTACTCTACGAATCATGAGGACCGTTTCCAAAATCATGTCAATGTCCTCAGTACACTAAGAGATTATCTACTATATTCCAAGCTATCAATGTGTTGGTTTTGGATTGATTATGAACACTACATGGGAAACATCATCTTAGATGAAGGTGTGTCAGTGGACCTATAGAATGTTTGAGAAGTGGTTTCTTAGGAGTATCCTAATATGTTTTTCCACATGTGTAGCTTTTTGGGTCAGTTTTATATTATGGAATGTTCGTCTATTAATCTTCTTAAATGGAAAAATATATTTTAGTCTTGATGAAATAGTGTATACATTTTTAATGGTTTAGAACATGTGAGACTAATTTTAAAGAGGCAAAGAAGATTTTGACTACGACATAGATCATGATCCTAACTGAGCTAGGCAGGTATTATATGGTGTTATGTAATGATTTTGAGATCATTCTTTGAGTAGAGGTGATGAAGGGAGATTGATTTTTGGTGTATGGGTCTCAACATTTGATACCACATGAACAAAATGTTCCATTGAAAGACCACAAGTTAGAAGAAGATTTTTATAATCTAATGTGTTGGATACATTATGTATTAGGTGAGAGGTTTACATTATATACCGATCCAAATAAAATAATGTATATCCTTTCATTGTGAGACATGAATTACCAACAATGGATACGGGCTGTGTACATGCAGTCATTATACTTTGACCTATAATATATATCAGGGAATGAAAAAATTTTCACTGATTCATTATGTTAGAAAATATAGGCTTAGAAATTTAAGGAGTCTAGTGTTGAGTGGAAAATTTTGACTTCACTATCTTGGACACACATTGTGGTTCAGGAGTTCCTGGATCATATGACTCTTGTATCAGATTCAGAGGAGTCTAGTCATTTAGGAAAGATTAGTGAAAAACCGTATAACAAACATGAATTTTTCCCTTCTAGAAAATACTTGATAGTGGAGAGTCACCTTCATGTTGAAACATAGATATGGATGATGTCATATATTCCTCAAATTATGTTGTGGATCCTACGATCATATCGAAGGATTTCATGCGTGAATTTCATTCCTCGATGTTGGTGGTGCATACAATGGTGACAAAAATTTATCTTCATCTGTGATGATTGTTTTGTTGTCCAGTAATTGGAAAATATATTGCAGGGTTTTTGACACAATGCAACACATGTAAATAGGTGAATTATGAGCATCAATGACCACGTGGTTTACTTCTGTTATTTCCCATTCTAAATGGATGTGGGATGAAGATATCATGGATGTTTTTAAGGTTGTTCTGATGATTCCTCAGAAGAAGGACTCTATTAGTGTGGTTATGGACTGACTGTCAAAAGTGGCACAATTATTTCTTATATAGATGGCATTATAAGTAGATTTGTTGGGAGACATGGTCATATTAGATATAGTCTATATGAATGGGGTTCCATATAATATTGTTTCAGTTCATGAATCATGAATTACATAATTCTTCTGGTAATGGTTGTAGATGGTTCCTTGAATACGGGTTGAAAAAAATATTACTTTCCACATACTGATAGATGGGACATTATAATGTACTATATAGGTGATTTAGGATATTCTATATGCCTGTTTCTCAGAATTTAGTGGGTCATGGGAGAAGCACCCAGTGTTCATAGCATTTTCCTTCCACACCAGTTATTAAGAAACTATACAGATTTCAGAATATGATTCTCTTTATGGAAGGCTATAAGGATCACAAATATGTTAGATAGAGGAAGGTTTGTTGGAGAGATTGGGAATGAGTCTCTTGTTAGAGACTTCAGAGTAGGAAAATTTGATTTAGAAACATAGGGATATAGATCAAAGTTGGAGAAAATCCTATGCTAATAGTCACGTATGACCTATAGAGTTTATATAGGGTGATTGTGTGTACATTCGGGTTTCACCATGATTGGGTCACAATATGATACAGAGGCAGTTATATCTAGCACCTAGGTTTTTGGGAATATTTGCAATTATGGATAGAATCCAACTAGTCACATACCATTTGTCACTTCCATAGAGGTATAGCATCATGCATGATATTTTTATTTTTCCACAGCTTCGACAGTATCACCCCAACCCTTCTCATGTGATCAGTGTGGATGATGTTGTGCTTGAGACTGATGTGTCCATTGTGGATCATCTGATACATGTGTTGAATTACTATTTGAATGTTTTTTGGGAAATTATTTTGTCAGTAGTTCTTACAGTGATCCATCATTGGCTCGTTCAGGTTAAAGCATGGGAATGATAAGCATCGGCTCAGTGGCCCGATATTTTTTACATATATTTTTAGAGTTTCTTGCGAGTACATCTTGATGTTGATATATTATTAATTAGAGATATAGTAAGATCCGGACATTTTCGAAAGATATATCGAACTAGTTTATTGGTACTCTGCCTAATTTATTGAGTATATTTTATGTTGTTTTTTCATTTGAACGTTTTTTGTGAAAATTGTATATTTTAAATGGGGTTTTGGGTACTGCGTTGTTGGTTCATGGTTTTCCAAAATTTGGTTCCCTACCCTAGTAAACTATGAAACCCCAGATAGAGTGGTATTACACAGTTGGAGCCTTATTTGTAATCTCATTCAAACTAATAAGATTAGCTATCTCCATTCCCAATAGGTGAGGCACTTGATTGGGGTGCACGGTTTGGGAAAACATACACCCTTCCCAGGAAACCTTGCACATGGGTATTAATATTCTAAAAATATGTTTTAAAAATCCTACACTACCTGGACTTCTTCAAAATTTAACCCAACTAAACCCTAAATAATTTTGAACTTGTTTAGAGGCATCCAAACACATTCCTATGGCTCTTGAATACCATTATTCAGGAATCCAATAATGGATTCATAGATATTCCATTTTCCGAATATGTGGTTTCTTACAGATTAGGTTTCTATCTCTGCCATATATCTTTCAGGATAAAAGGGTGATGTTTTTCACTATTAGTGGTTGTGTCAGATATTGGATGGATCGATATTGATCATTTTGATATTGGATCTAGGTTATGGATATATATCTCATTGTTTATTGTCATCTTAGTTATTCTGCTTCAGTTAGAGATTTATGTTGGTGAACATTCATCATCAATTTTGAGGTTCGTGGTAAAGATTCAACTACAATAGTCTTTAATTCCAATTGTGTGTATGTATTGAGGAATTTAAATTCGAATTTTATACAATTGAATTGTGAATTATATAAATTAATTGTTTAATTAGTATATGGAATCATTTAATTGATTAATTGAGTTCCCAAGTGAGTAGATGATGTGTGGAACACAGTAAAATTGAATTTGGTTAATTATGGTTATGTTATTGGTTGAATTGGATTAATTAATTCATTAATTATTTAATGGGGGTTTTTTTGTTTTTTTTTGTTGATTGGAAATTTTGATTGTGTAATTTTTTATTTAATGTTATTGTGAATTATTTCACAATGGAAATTATGTGGTGTTTGGCTGGATCATAATTGGATATGGGTGGATTGTAATTTTTTTTTCTTGTGATTAATGTATTTAACTAAGATTGTTTTATTGTGGAAATGGTATATCATGATGTGAAATATTATAAGTGGGTTAATTCTTATTAACATTTATTTATGTGATATATGTGATATGAGAGAAATTAATTGATATATGACTCTGCGACACTAACTGAGGCTCCAAATAACCATATGTGATAAATGAGTTTGGGAAGAGGATTGAGGTTCCAAATATTAATATGTGATGTTTAGGAGTTTGAAAGGGATTGAGTCTCCAAATATCCATATGTGATTTCGTGTTTGGGAGAGGGAATGAGGCTCCAAATACCCATGTGAAATTAAGGTTTGAGATATGGACAGAGGCTCCAATTACACCCAGGGTATTAGACATGAAAATCTACTCCTATGAGTTTGGAATGGGACTATGGTTCCAATTGGATGTAATATAAATTGAAATGATGTGATAGATTATTATATAAGTATAATGATATGTAATTTCCTTTCATGATAGTTCAAACTGATGCATGGATAATGCATGTATTGAGGGTTTATGTGTCATCGGGAACACATGGTGTTTATGTGGTTAATTAAAGAATAATGAAATGTCTTAGTTGTTTAATTATTCAATTTAATTTATTTTTTATACCAATTGATACATTATTTTTGAATGAATATTGTTTTATATTCCATTGATGGTGACCAACTAAGTTTTAATCACACCCTTCTCAAGATGCATGATTGTTACTCGAATAGACATCATGTTTTCCTGATAGGATAAGGGAAATAGGACTATGTTGGATGGATATGTTGGGATGGATCTTAGAATGGGGAACAAAACTTTCTGTCAGAACCTACTTGTTGTTGTAAGTGTCTTATAATTGGGTTTTTAATTTGATAATTGGCGTAAATTTGGAATGAAATATCTATTGTTATGGTTTGGATATCGTATTTCATTTTTTATCATCATGTGATATTTCATTGTTCGGGTTATGGTTATTACGTCTTGGATTTTGTTAATTTGTATAAACTATTGTGATACATTAAAAAATAGGGTATAGTCTCCCCATGTTCAATATTGGAACCTTCTTACAGGTTGTTAGCCTCTCGCATACATCGAGGCACGCCTAAGATCACGTAACTGACTAACTCGTGGCACCTAGGTTTTGACATTACATAACGGATTTTAAATAATGAGTAATGATAGAATGGGTGTGTATTTATAGAAAAAGAGAGTTGATTGATAATTATTTCCCAAACACATACCATATAAACCTAGATAATAAAACCTAAAAAACCATTCGACATCCCATGATTTTATCCCACAATATATTCCAAAGAGGAGTATTTAATAATTTATTTGTTTATGAATAAAAATCCATAAAATATTATGATTCATTACATAGTAAATCATGCACAAAAAAATTATTTAATAATATTAAAATATCACTAATGTTATGTATGGTTCTTTATATATTTGGAAAAATAATATTGTCATATTAAAATATCATATTTTAATGAAAATACTATTTTTGTTTGACAAAACCCATTATAACATTTCTATCATAACTTTTAAGTGATTATCATGTTATAATACTTACCATACATTCATAGAATATTTAATTTTCATCAAATAATTAGGGAGTCTTGGAATTTTATGAAAAAAATACCATTTGATAATTTCAAAATGCTGTTTTCAAAAAATAATTCATCGGGTTTTTTCAAGAAAATTATCAACTTACGTGAGAGTTATTTATATTTAATAAAGTAATTATTTCTTTACAACTACTATTTTCTTATCCTATCAAATTTTAACTTTCATAAGGACTATATATTATTACATAAATATTTTTTACTATTTATGTATGAATAAATAAAATTTATTACGAATTATTTTTGGAAAATATAAATTTATTTAATGTTAAAGAATATATTTTTCCAAACTATACATAAAATTATATTCTATGAAACATAATTATATTTTATTTTTACCAAAAAAATATTTTATCATATTCAAAAAATAACTTGAATTTTATTTAAGAGTGATAAAATAGAGAAAATGGGGTCAATGTAACAAATGGTTATTTATTTAATAATATACACCTTACTACTACTAAATATCTAGATACATGACACCTTATTACATATGTATACGAACTAGGGGAAAGGTGTGCATTGGTGTAAATTTCAGGGGACAGTTCATCTTATATTGATCTTTTGGTGATCTTCACTGACATGAACTACTATTATAGTTGATTCTACTTGACCTCACATAGTGATGATTTTCTAGGGATAAGCCAATGGTAAATCCTAATAATTATACCTTCATCCCATTCTTTAGTAGACGAGCTTCATAAGGCATGATTCTGCTAGTTGATACCATATTTTCCCCCTTATGCCTCAATTATCTCTAAAAAACCCATTACATACAATATTTAAAATGGTAAAAATATTTTCAATGGTCATAATTCCCAATAGTCAATAAACTACTTCCCAATGGTCCTTTAGAAGCACTGACCTTTTTAATCTCCATAAAAAAACGCTGATACAATGTCTCTTTTATCCACACCAAAAGCGTGCTGATATTAGGATCTCATTATGAACACTTTTTTTGGGCTGATAAAGGTCCTAATCATAGAGTGAATCCCACATATAAATTGCGCATAAGAGGGAGATCTATTATATATCTTTATTCCACATCAATTTCTCAAAATCTTTATATGCGGATGGGCTCGATCATACACTACAGACACCTATATGGGCCTTTCAAGGGCCCATATGGCCCTTTTCCCACCCTCTACAAAACTAGCCCTCTACATACCATTAAATTTGGTGCTTAAAGGACCATGAATTGTCTATATCCAAATTTAATGAAAAATTAAAAATATTCCTATTACTAAAAATAAAGACTAATTTTAAAAAAATTCAAATAAAATTTAAAAACAATATATTAAAAAATAAAAAATAAAAATTATATTAAAGTATTAGTCATAAATTTAATATACTTATATATTTTTTTTCAAAATACTAATATATAATATATATTAATATAGATATATAATGTGATTAAATTGAAATAACTGAACAAATAAAAAAATAATTATTAAATTAAGAAAAATATTTAACATTTTCATAGTTTTGTAGTTATTGATAAAATTGAATAAATTTAATATATATATATTATAAATATTTTTTAATAAATATAGATATTTTTATTTGAACAAATTTTAATAATTAAGTTGAAAATTAAATTTTATAAATTGTAACAATTGAAAAATCAAAAAATGAATAAATTAAAAAATTAAAAAAATTTATGAATAATTATAAACAAAAATGATTAAAATTAATATATATGTGTGTGTGTGTGATAATTATGAACAATATTAAATAATATTTATTAAACATACATATATATAAAGAAAATAATATAATAATCATAACCATAATGACGTCTTATTAAATTTTAATAGTTTTTATAAACAATTATTCATTAATACATTTAATATGGAATAATATTCATATATATATACATATATTTGTCCAAATATTTGATTAATACAATACAAAATATATATGAATATATTAAATAGGTCTTATATTTAGTAAATAATGATTTATAATTAAAAACTAATATTAATTATGAATACTCACTAATTGCATCGAGTATTATACATTAATTTAATGTTGTTTCATTTTTAAATTTAACATATACCGAACATCTGTTTTTTTTATCTCAAACATAAACTTACCAAATTAATACATTTTTCTATACAACACACTCACACATATATTTACTAAATTAAGGAAATAATACATAGAAAAAAAAATACTTCTATAATTCATTCAGATTGTTGTATTTATTTATAATTTAATTTAGTAACATGATACAATTGATATATTATGTCTTCATCGTTAAATTTTGTTTATTTATATTTAATATTATTATAGTTCGGTATTATTTATTTATTTTTAATATGTTATATCGTCTATTAAATTTAATAAATTTTTAATATTTATTATTATGTATTTTATTCCATTTTTTTTTGTTTTTTGAATATTTATTTTTCTTTATTTCAATATATATCCATATTTTTATATAATTTATATTTAATTAATAAAAATTATCCTTTATTCAAAACATTTAATGTGTACTCATTTTTAATTAATCTATTTCACTTATTTTTAACATGAATGAATTTTAAAATAAATATTTATCAATAATTTTAAAATAATATATGTTAAGAATTATTTTTAACTAAATATATATATATATATATATATAAATATACATTTAATATATATAAATTTATGAATTTATCAATAAAAAAATATTTAGTTTTCTAGGAATCAATTCTTACATTATTAATAAGTAATTATAAATATAATTACAAAATTATGACATTTTAACTATATAATTTATATAATGAATATATTTACATTATTTATATTTACATTTATATTTATATGTGTAATTTATATACATAATTATATAAATATATATAATTATATAAATATATTAATATTATTATCTTAGCCAAGGTATTTCTATAATTATAAATAAGTAATTATATATTTAAAATTTTATAAAATTATAAATAATATATTTAAATAATTAATATAAGTTCTATATTTATATTTATTTATTTAATATATATATGTAATCACATTAATATTTATAATGATAAAATCATATTTATCATTTTAAAATTATAGTAAATATATTTAAATAATGAATATATATAATATATTTATATTTATATTTATATTTATATATTTATACAATTATATAAATATATATAATGATATACATATATTTATTATTATAAATAAATAATTTCCAATATATTTAAAATTAAATTATATATAATTTTATTTATAAATTTATATTTACTATATTTATAAAATAATATCTTTATAATTATAAATTTGATATTTCATTTTATATAAAAATTAATAATATAATTATAAAAAATTAAAAAATTCTAATAAATATGTCAAATTAATGAATATATTTAATATACATATATAAATAATTATATAAATTTATATAATGGTTTAAATTCATTTCGAATCATTTGAAAATATTTATAAACATATTTAGAAATACTTTTATTTATAATGATAATTATTGAAAAGTAGGTGTCTCTCCACAGGCTTCTCTCTCAATCAATTAACAGTGATCACTTCGGTGATTGTTTCAGATTAGGTACCTACAAGGAAGTTTGTTCCTCTGTTTATGTTGTTGGACATAACGAGATGTTTTCCTACTAATGTCCAAACAAGATGGCTAAGATTTTGTGGGTTGTTTCAGATATGAGAGATTATGTATACATTCTCATAGAAACACTTCCCGATGGTGGTGAATAGAAATATGAGGATATCTTAGTCTCTAAAAAACCAATTCACTTTGGTTCGGTGTCTCACAAATGTCGTTTTGGGAAATCTCTTTCTGAGATTCATGATATTTGGAGATAATGATCTGAAGGCTTCCCCAGTGCCTCGAATCATCTAATTACATCTCTATCAAACATAGTTGATTCTGATGGGAGGATGACAGAGAACAAATCTAGTGATAGTGGATAAACATGTGGGTTTTATGCTCAATTAGAGGAGGTCAGGCCTGAGGGCGATGAAGGAAATAATGACATCATCGGAATTTAAGGAGAAAACTGATGCCGGGTTTTGGATCTCGATGGAGTGGCTATAAAAGCTAGTCGGGGTGGTGTTTATGGTGGTTGAGGCCATTATCGGCGTTCAAGTATCACGTCCAGAAACATTATGGGCATTCACTTTTATAATTGGTTGTGCCTCTTGGTTGTTATCCATTAGATAAAAGATTTTGGAAATGACCATTGTGAATTTTCGGCGATGAAGTATTTTGGGTGGAGCGGCTAGCGTTCACAGGCCAATGGTGAGAACCATCAAGCGGTGTGTTGGGAGTGGGGCATTGATTATAGTGAGGTAGGGAATTGATGAGTTGGGGTTTGAGATTTTTGAAAGAGAGGTGATGACTTCAGTGTTGAGTGTTGTTGTAAGCAAGCTACATGGTTTTCTCCTCAGGCGATGAGACCTCAGGAGTATTCAGGGTGCATATGATCATATGATACACATTATGTACATAAAAACATAGTCTTGATATGAAATTGTGTTGTGGATAAAAGATAGTAGGATGAAAAAACATTAGGGGATGGATTAATGAAGTAGTCAATAAATTTTATCTTTGGGAATTTAGGAAAAATTTGTTTTATGGTCCTTGGGTCAGTTATATTGGGAGTGTCGGGTATTGTTGGCCTTTGGACTTTTTTTCTTGGTTTTTGGGGATTTTAGTATGGTTTTTTATGAGTAGCCTTGGATTGATTCCATGTGTTTGGTGACACTTATGTGAAACTTTTCCATTGTTGTTTCTATACTTTTAGTTTCCTTAATAAATATTTAGGATTCAGTATTCTCATATCTAGAACCTTTTTTGTATAATTATAAATCCTTTATCAGTGATAATGATTCACTGATAAAATGTTTTTTTTAAAGTGCTAAATGTTTACCACTGAAAAAGATGGAGATTATCAACACTTTTGTATGCATGATAAATCAATATCTTTATCAGTGCTAAATATATAAGGATAAATATATCTTTTTATCAAAAATTATTTATTTATTACAAATAAAAGGTATTCTTCGCATCACTTTTTTGGAATCACTGATAAAACACTCCAGTTCAATTTAAAAGAACCCTAACCACACTAATTTCAGTCACGATTCTAAGGATTCTAAAAATATTAAACTATTATTGATGTTCCTCAACAAATTTTTATTGAAGTAATAAATCCTCAAATCGAATGTATGTAATTGTTTCCTATTCCAATGACATGAACTTATTATTTGGATTCTAGAATTGTGTTATTGTAGTGTTTTCTTGGATCATATCCTCTCTTCTCCTTCATGTTCAGTTGAACCTCCTTAGATCCCAAAGTGGGTGTCCACATCCTTCTTTATATATTTTTCTATCTCCGCTCTCAATATTCATGTATTTTCAAATGTAAATACCATCGTTATTCCTTCCAATTTAGGTGTATCCTACCTCTATTTCGATTGATTTTGATATTTTTTTCACTTAAAATCATTTATTTTATAAATCATATAATGCCTGAGTTTTTTTTATTTCATTTATTTAATGTATACCTATGAGTAATGTATATAATGGATTTTCAAAATATTTTGGTTTATTCATATTCCTGGAATAAAGGGATTTCCATGGATTTTGATTGAATAATTTTTGAATAATTTTTTTTAATGAAAAGTGTTTATTCATATTCTTATGATGCATTCCATGTTTCATTTTATATAAAATTAAAATCATAGGCCATAATTTTGTTTTAAAGGAATAAAAAATGTTTCGAAGAAAATTATAACGTATAAAAAGGGTATGTTTCTAAATATTTATGAATTATTGAAATAGTTGAACTTAAAATAAATGGATAATAACTTAGGACCCTCACATAGATTCATTTTAATATCCAATTTATCACATTAAAATGGGGTTATATCTCATTGTACCCTCATTGATCACTCATTTTATGTTTTATTTTCATTAAGACATGCTTATCAATTTTTAATGTATGTATAGGTGATATTGTTTTTTTGAAAGGTCATTGTAGGCCAGGTGTAAGATATAACTTATGTAACCATATGTTGGTATTTACACTTCCTTCTCACCTCCCCACCTGGTTTCTTATTTATAAGATTGATATGTAACTAAATTGTATCTTTGATGAGTGAAAACTATAGTTTACCTTGTCTCTATCTAGATTGGTAATAGTATATTGAGTGGGAATGGGTTATTTATTACATACAAATAATTTAGTTTATTTGGAAAGAAATCAAACAATATGATGATAATTATATGTTATCATAAAAAATCATTACATCCTACTTAAACAACCCTTCCATTATCTCATCACAGATGCAACAAATAATCAATTTTATGTATTTTTCATTGAATTACAATTCATTTAAATAATAGTGAAAAGAAACGAATTACTTTTTAAAAAAATATATTATATAAAAGGGAATACATTACTAAGTATATCCACACCATTTATATAAAGGATTTAAAACTAAATTCAAGTTTACTAAAATCACATGAGAAATGACAACATAAATATGTACCTAATAGTAACTTCTTTAATTGAAAAAGGGTCTAAGATTTGTTAATATTTATGTTACATTATCAAAATAAGGTGATGTAACATAACCCAAACATAGGGAAACTACATTACTTTATAGACCATATAATGATTTGGAGCTTATATAATTTCTATGAAATGACATATATATATATAATATAATTTGGACAATTAAATAACATTATTCCAAATATTAATTTGATAGAATAAATAATTTTTTAACAAGTGAATATTTTTAAATGGAATTACACAATACACCAAGAATAAAAATATAATTTGGACGAAAAACGTGATGTGGATTCTATCTCACCACACCCAATATCTTGAGAAAAATATTATTTGTCCCTCCCCTGGAAATTGATTCAATGAAAATGCTTAGTTTTACCAATTGAAATGATATATTGTTGCACTACGGTAATTCCAAACGAACCAAAATATTATTGTGATATTCTAAATAACCAGAACAATGTAAAAACTCATAACGTGTTGGAACTTCATGGATTGTAACTTTAAAAACCAAAAACCCAATCTATTATTATTTTCTTACCTTAGGCTATAGAGAACCTCCAATTGGACTAACACTCAAAAAAATTCAAATCAATATAAAGCTTGAAATCACATGTGTACTCCATATAACTCCGCATGATATTATCAAAAATAGTTTTAAAAGTCATGAATATGTATAATACCCTCTTCATATTTATTTGTTAATATATAATATGGGATAATAAATTTTTAATTTTTGGATGCTTTTGTGATTTTTGAAAAAAAACACTTTTTGTTAAATGAATTTCCTTTTAATTTTCTAATAATCCCTTAGGAACCATTGAATTTAAGATGGTATTCAAGGAAAATAATGTCAGGATTAAAATTGTTAAATTTCATTTGTCTTTTGAAAAATATTTTATTCGTTTTATCTTTATGAAATGTTCATGAAATGATGAATACTCACTGCTTTTCTTTAGACTAGTTGGTGTTTAACATTGCATTTTTATCATCATTACTATTTTAAATATCATTTTTCAAAAGGAAACTCTGATATTAAATGTTAATGAAGGATTTAAAATGAAAATATGATGTTTCCCCTTAAATTGATGTTTAATAGGTTTGTTGTTTGAAAATCATGATGTGATTTCAATGTGAACTTGTAATGTTTTAAATATTTGAATGTATACAACATTCCATAGAAACAATTTTAATCATTTAATTTTTTATGATTGTTTTCTATTATTATTTTATAAATTTTTAGATGATATAAATAGTTTTATAGGTAAGGGGGTCTGTATCCCATTATGTGTTTTGAAAAAAAACATCAATTCTGCTACAGAATCTAAAAAATGGATTTCAAGAAGGGTTTTAGAAATTACAAAAGATTCCTATTGCATTTGGAAAGTGATTTTAAGATGAGATTTGGAATTTTATATTAATATGCTGTAATTTAAAATACAATATAATATTTAATGTGTTTTTTAATGAGGTTGGTTGTAGTATGTAATTTATAAATGGTCAATAGTCATAAGATCATTAATTTATTAATCATTAATAAAATTACTGAAACATAATGTTTGGGATGGTCACCCACTTATTATTTTATTCATTCTAGGGGATATTATTTCTATTTTTCATTTCTTTATTCTAAATTCTCTCATAACCGTAGTTTTAGAAATAAGAGGGATTAGGAAATGATGCATTTGATTCAACTAGTAGGGCATATTGTTGTCTTGGTCAAAAATTTATATTCAACGGATAATGATTCATGTATACATGATCATTGGTGATCATACATCTCAAAACATTGGTAATGGGGAATGGGGGATAAAATATTAAGAGAAAAATGAACATGTATTGTATGATCATATCGTCTACCAAACAATTTTGTGACTGAAACTTTTCATATTTAAGAGAAAAACTATGAAATATTTTTAGGTGATTCACCAAATCCCACCCCAAGAACATAAAAATTTAAGGATAAAACATTAATTATCCTTATATTAATCTCTTCAATAATTATTTTTGAATTTGTTTTCTTGAGAATCATCCCCCCCCCTCTTCTGGACATACACATATGGTGAATGAACTAATCTGAGTAGTGGCCATCCCATATGGGGTACTTTTGATCATTTCGGATGAATTCAGAGGATAAAACCTACCATAGTCGTGTTATTGTTTTATTAAACTCAATTAACCATTTCCTTCAAAGAATACAAAAATTATTTGAAACAATCAAAATTTGGGTTCCCCTTAGTAGAATATTTTAGAAATTTCAGCATTGGTAATGAAGGTGTTAGGAATATTTATTTATGTTTTGTACCCAATGAATATTTTATAAACCTAATAGGATCAACAAGCATATAATATAGATTCATGATAATTGAATGGTAAATGAGTGTGATTTTAGAGTAAAATATATTAACATGTTCGAGATAGAGCACAAATATGACCCTTCTCAAGTCCTTTGAACATGTTTAATTGTGTTAATCTAATAACAATTAGTCTGTAAGAGATGGAATAAAATATGTTTTTACATGTAATATATCAATGTTATAAAGGAAGGAATAATCATGGGAAAAAAATTTATTTTCACTCTGATTGGGATGATATTATTGTTCATGTATCATTTGAAATGAATACCACTATATATGATGATGGAGATCCCATGGATGAAATGACATCAGAAATTAAATATAAGCTTTGTCATTTTCCATAGGTTTCTAAGATGTTAATTAGTTTTCCTAAGATTCCTTTGTATACTAGTTGAACTAAATATACAACATTGTTAACTTTATTGAGGTCATGTAATTTGAAAGATGCATGGTGATGGAGTGACACCAGCTTTAAGAACTATTTGTTATCCTGAATTATATGATACTAGATGAAAATGAAATTCCTTGTTTTACATATGATGATAAAAAATTCTATATTTTTTGGTAATGATATATAAAAAATGCATGCCTTTATAAATGAACGCATATTAATTTTCAAGGACTATTAATCACTCATAAAATTACTTATTGTGGAATATATTGATACATGAAAAATGGATCTTGTTCTCTAAAATATATATGGTACATTCCAATAATTCCATGATTTAGAAGACTATATGGATTTTAATAAATTTTGAATCAATTAACATCACATGAATATAAAATAATTAAATTTGGTAACATACATAATCCAATAGATTATCCTTTGTGGAATAAAATTGATTATGTGTATGATAAATTTGGAAATGAGTCTAGAAACATTCTTATTGCATTATCTATAGATGGCATAAATCCTTTTGGTGTAAAAACTAGTAATCATAGTACATGAAACATCGTATTGGTAAATTATCACATTCCACCATGAATATGTATTGTGAAAAAATACTTTATTTTTTCTCTACTTATCTAAAGTCAAAAGAAACCCGGTAATGATATTGATGTTTATTTGGATACTTTGATCGATGATTATAAATTGATGATGGATAAAAGAGGTTAAAAGTATGATTCTCATATATGTGATGAATCCACTTTTAGGGCCACATTTTATTGGATGATAAATGATTTTCCCTCCAATAGAAATGTATTAGGATATAAAATCAATTGAATATTGAGGTAACCCATCAGTGAATTATTCACACACTCAGTTCAGTTTAAACATTCTATGAATACTATGTTTTTCTAAAAATAGATGTTTTTAAATTGATGACCTAAATAACCTTCATGGATGACAGTATTCAATTGGATTTCAAAAAATAGGTACAATACCATATCTAATAAAAGTTGATCAATAATTTGATAATGTAAATTATATTGACACTCTTTCTAGTAAATAATATTTTAAAAATCATTTGAAATATGGTTGAAAAAGGATTTAAAATTTCTACAAATTACTATTTTAGAATTGTGCATACACACAATATTTTCTTGATGTAATTTAGTTAGAAAAAATTTATTTTATTGTGTTATTATCACATAACTAAATGTCTTTAAAAATAAGTTTGTCATCAAGACTAGCACAAACACGATTTTCATTCTAATAAGGGAAGAGTTGGCATTTGTTAATGGATAAATGGATGATTTTTCTTCATCCAACATCTTACACTTTATCTAGATAGGAAAAATTATAATTTTTAATTTTCCAAAAGGTGTAAAATATACATATGTGTGTTCATAAAATAGAAATAATGTTGTGTTAATGACTAATTTATTGTCACAAAGACTATGATTACATGACTATCATGTTTTGATTCAAGATTTGATTAAATTTTCCTTACATTGTATTCTGTATAAAAATGTATTCAGTATATCAACTAGACTCTACTTCTTTTAAAATTCCATAGGAAGTAATGTTATAGAGATCATAAATTTTCCAATTATGAATATTGAGTTTGTTGTTATATCATGTAAATTAGATATGTTCATCCCATAATTGTTCATTGATATGATGGTCCACCTGATTGTTCACATAGATAGAGTTGTTCAAATATATGGTCCTATCCATTATAAATGGATTTACCCTATTGAATGTTATATGAATTTTTTTATAGAGTATGTCAATTATCAAAATCGACCAAAACGTTGTATAGAAAAATAATATATTATTGATGAATCTGTTGAATTTTTACCAATTAACTATCAGATGTTGATAGTATTAGTCACCAAAATTCACTTCACAATGGATGCCATATGGGGGATGGGATTTATTAAATATTTTTAGTTATAATAACCATCACATAGTGGGAGTAAGTTCAATTAAACATTTTAAATAATAGTATAGTTTTTGATCCATACGTCAAACCCCACAAAGTAATACATAGTTATATGAATACATCAAGGGATGATGTATGCATATAAAATAAAAAAATTATTATTTTATAAGTTTCCAAGATCATATTTATAAGTAGTTATCTAAAAATAAAAATTCAATTGTCAAATGGAATTTATAGCCATCCATATTATTAAATGAAAATGATTAATCATAAAATTGTTTAGTAATATGTGTTTATATGTTATATAACAAAGAACGTGTTGATTGTAGTATGATGAAAAATAGTAGAGTTACGTTTATGGTGGATCTGATGGATATGCATGGTTCCATGGATAGGAACACAATTAATGAAAATATTTCATATTATTGAATTTTTGAAAAGATATATGATTTAGAATATTAAACATTCCTAGAGTTTATTTTCCATTGAAAATGGATTGATAATAGGATTGTAGGTAAAGTTGATGAAATTGGCATTGTGGATGTGGATTTCATTATAGAATAAGAAAACGACGAGTCTTTCAAAATAGAATCACATGTAGTACAAGTAATTTATAACATAGATCTAAGAAAAAATATTTTGATGATTTTCCAATAGTAAACTGAAACAATAATAGAGTCAAATGAAAATTCAATCAATGATTGATATTTCATTTGGATACCGAAATAAGTTCATGGAGGGCCCAACATAGATAATATATTATACGCTGGAGGGAACCAGAAAAAGGGTATGTGGATTCTCAATAGAAGAGATAAATCCCTTCAACCATTATAAAAATAAAGACATATCAATGATAATATTATATATTTTTTAACATATTATTATTTTCCACAAAATATTATCATTTCTCTAATAAATAAAATTTATCTAAACTAAATGTTTCATTAGTCATGAAAAAGAATGTTTCTTACACATGATGATTTTACCAATCCCAGGAATGAATAGACTATTGATGCTGAAATTGTATAATTATTAGGGGATCAATAGAATGTTGATAAAAAACCACAATGAGGCATCATCATAATGTTTCATAAAGTTATAAATTTGTGATGTTAGGGTATAAAATTTTATGTTTGTGGGAATCAATTTGGTCATCCAATTGACCCCAACAATTTAGTTTTCTTTAGTTATATTGGGGTCCCAATAGGGGTGAAATTATTAACTGATATATATTTATGGTTTTGGGTTTAACCTATAAAAAAGGATATCCATTTGGAATTTTTAAATGTAATTTTATGATATAGTTTCTCATCTTTTCTTAAAAAATATATAATGAAACCTTGATTTTTTATTATTATTATTTTTATTGTTTTTTATTTTTTATTATTTTCACATGAAATATGTCATAATGGCCATTGCACAATACTGTGGAGGCTTACATCTTATCTATACCAAGTTACATAATAGGGATATTAATGGGGATGTAAATCCCAACATAGCAGTTAGTTATGAAAACATTATAATGTGCGAAATATGTAATATTTTCCTTAGTCATCAAGTTGAGATATCATTTTAGGATCATTTTAGTTTCTAATATACTATTTTACAATATTTATTCTATAATATTTTATTCATAAATATTAATTTCTGAAATAGGAAAAATATATTGGAAAATAAAGTGTATGTATTAAAATCCTTGTGACCCTATCACAAATCTAGGATGAGTTATGCATCATTAGAGAAGAAATTGGTATTTTTTTTATAAAAAAAAATGTTTTATGTGATATAAAACAAAAAAAAATACCTTTTTATATGAATATTGAAAAATAAAAATACAAAGTCACTTTTACCACATGGTTTGTATTATAGAAGGGGGACTATGAAAATATCAAGGGTATGCTAGTTAGTGAAAAAAAGAAAACATGTTTGAAAAATATGTGTAATTATGACATAATAATAATTCCTTATGAATATACCAGCTAGAAACTGAGACACATGGGGAATAAATGGATGCATATAATTCCAAATTCTAGTTGGAGTTCATTTGATGGTTATCAGGTGGACTCCTAGAGCTTTATATACTAACATCCACACTACCAGCTAAGAGTGGACTCTACATTCACAAGGTGATGATGCCTACATCTATCTAACATCCCCAAGGTTGTTCATGTGTCATTAAATGACCCTTAACCTAAATTCTAAATTCATTTAATGATTTAAATAGTTTCATGAATAATTCAATAAATTTTCTTCATTTTTATTTCAATATTCTAAAATAATTTCATCATGATACACTAATAATAAATGAAATCATTACACTATAAAAGGTGTTTATGTACATTATAACCAAGGGGGTGAAATTTCCCTCTATGAGATGATAATAAAAAATTGAATAAAAATATAATATAACAGAAATATAGTAATTATAAAAAAAAAAGTTATACATAAAAATAATTTCCTCCAAAAATTAAGACCACATAATTTATCTTGAAAATAATAATAAAATAAAATACTGTTTAGCTGACAGTTACATCTGATTACCTGAGATAAAAACAAAAAATCCCTTACAATTAATATTATCAAAAATTATTTCATAAATGGGGTTGCCTAAAATATGATAAATAAAAAATTTAAAATATATTTATTATAAATAAAAGTCTTTTGACAGAAATAAAAACAAAATTTGAAAAATTGAATAATTAAAAATTTAGAAAGAGGTGTTTTTAGTATATCTCAAGAGTTAAATAAAATTTTGAAAAATATTTATGAGTTTCTTTTCCTCTTTAAGGATTATTTCTGTATTATTAATTCTTGTTCCCCCCTTAAATAATGCATTATAAATATGATGATTCATTGAACATAAAAATAAAAATTAAAAATTAATAACGAAAATTTTATAACATGCATTAAAGAGTATCATTTTAACCTAGAAAAAATAATACATCATTATGGTTTAGAAAATATTAAATTAATAAACTATATAATACACTATAGTAGTACCAGACATGTGATTAATAAATGCCCACTACTCATTCCCATTGTGATGAAGTAATTAAAAATCCAATAGTCCATTTTGAGGTAATAACCTCTAGGTGTACTTGTAAAAGAAAAACATCCACATTTTGTATCCATCGAGGAATATTATTTCATGTATTATCAAACACATCTATCATTACCAAATATAATAATAGTTTGAGAAAAAAAATTTGATTCCAAAAAAATTATAAAGACATTATTTTTGAATTAAATTAGATTTTTTTAAAATAAATATTTATAATTATAAACCTTTATATAGTTAATATATAAGAATAAAATTATAATAATAAAAAAATAAACATTAATAAATTCACTATGAAAAAATGTTGGAGGTATAGAGATGATATTAAAGAAAAATGAAGGTTTGTGAAAATGAAGCCAAACACAATATCAATAGTTTGAAATTGATCGTGAAGAGAATGGTGTCATATATCAAACTGCATAGTGAGATAATATTTTAAAAGACATTTAGAGATACTTTATAAACTATTTTTGTCACACATGAAAGGTAAGTGATTATATGTTAAGCCAGTTTCTAATAGATTATTTTTCGTCCATATGATTTGGGGGGAAAATCCCTAAAATAATGTATTCCACTTGAGCTATAGAATGAACAATATATATTTTCATCATAAAAATCTATGAGATAAGGTATCTTACTTATACGTGTAAAGTCACACTAGTGGATTTCTTATCAAGTTAGAATCATCTAAAATCATCCTAAAAAAGTATGTTAAAAATTATATTTGATTATATAATCCAATCCATAATTTTTTGTTCCATTCAAAAATATAAAAAAAATTAGATATTTCAAATGATATTTATTTTTATTTTTTTCAAAAGATTAAAAAATTATTAAAATGATCATGATGATTTCTTGGATCGAATTACGGTAATGTAACTTTCTAATCAATTTTCAATGAAGCTTATCATCAACCAGTTGATAGTCTTCCTTAAAAGATAGTTTAAAAGTCATACTCGTAGGATTAATAATTTTATTACAATGATACATTTCATGATTCATAGAATTATCATTACTTAATTTTATTAGTTTTATAAATTTTTCACTAGATGTTTGGAAAATTTGAAAATAAATGAAGAATTTTAGTTCTCCCACAAAACTAATCTCAAAATACTTATTCATTAAAACAGATATTTCATTAAAAATTTCATTCTTCAATTGATCAAAAAACAACTTCATTAATAAAATTAAAATAATCAATAAAAAATTAATATGAATTTAGTTAAACGACAGAATAGTATTTTCCCATATTAAAGTAATTTTATTAACTAAAATTTTTTAAAAATTAATAACAAACCCCAGGTGCTTATTTTAAACCATAATGAAATTTTATTTACAAAAAAACATTATTTTGAATTTTAATATTTTCAAACCTGTGTGGATGATCCTCAAATACACTTTCGGAAATAAAAACATGTTTAATACAACTTTTAACATCCATTTGAAAAAGATATAATTTTCAAAAAAAAATGGGCACTACTGCGAAAGCAGCACACATGAAAGGAAAAAAATTACATGTAAATCGCAAGCCTGGGGACTTGACCCCACGACCTGCCCTTCAACCCCCCAAACAATAAATTCTAATAGGATTTTAATATATTCTTTTCATGAATCTAGTGAAACATTTTCAACATAATAAATAAAATCTTGTTGATTATAGCCTTCAACATCAGTAATAGTATTTTTATGGTTGATATTTAATTATTAATCTTGTATTCTTCAAAATCCCCACCTGGTTCTAATATTGGAATTATTTTCAAGTCAATCTATGAGAGTCCAAACATTAGTCCATTGAAATCAGTTCAACTCATTTTCATTGAATGTATCCAATTACTTTTATTAATAGCATCATTAAGAGAATGTGATTCATGGTGAAACATAGAAACATTATGTTCAACCTCACTTATGGTTGACATCCTCATACAAGTTATAGATTTTATGTTATTGATAATGTTCTCAAGGTTGTGGTATTTTGATTCAATTCATGCCTTAATAAGTGGAGTAAAAGGGGGTTCTTTAAAATCATTAATTTCATTAAAATATTTATGTTTACATAATGTCAAAATATATTTTTCTACATTATCAATAATTTGATGATGATGTTCTAGAATATATTCCTCTAATTTGATGTGACTTGACTCTTATAATGTCACAGTCATATTATTTAATACTTTATATGATTTAATTATGTTTGAGTACCTATGAAATTTTCCTTTATCATAGTTTTTCTCACACTTTCATAGATTTCCATTGCTATTAGTGTTATATAATTATCAAATGAAAATATTAAAGAATCATACTTTAGTAATTATTTATTTCCAAAGTTCATTAGGGTTTTTTCTAAATATGGGTCATTTGAGAACATGATTAAGTGTATTGAATGTGATATTGGATTACATGGACAAAAATTATTGACGAATTTAAAACTAATACAAAAGAGTACAATATATTTCATTGAGGGTCATATTAAACCTTTCAATGACCCATTATTGTGGAGGTGTTCTAGGAGTGGAGACAATTTTATAATAACTTTGAGGAGCATAGTGTTCCTCATTGTATTTGTTATCAAGCTCTCAACCATGGTGACTTCTATATGATAATAGATGGTATTGTTTTTCATTTTTTACTTAAATGGGGTTGTTTATAATGATATTACAAGTCTCATTTTAATGATATAAGAAAATTACACATGTAAATATAGTATAATAATTAATAATTACATAAGTGTAGGATTTACATCGTATAATAATAACATGAGTGGGTCAAAATATTTCAAGGCGAGATCGATGTATAGATATATATATTTGAAGCATAAATTTTGGATTTGAAGAAATATTTGTGTTTTTGGTAAAATTTAAATAATCCAAAACTACTTTTTTATCAAAAAAAAACATTGTAAAGTCATATACTAGTTTCTTATGGATGAGTATGAAAAGGCAATGAATATTAAAATGAAATAGAAGTCAATTCCAAATCCAATATTTATTATCTTTTTCAATAAAACACTTATCATTTTAATTGTAAACATATTTTAAATCAGTAATATAAAAATAATTAAAATGAGATACAAAAAATAAAATCATTCCAATAGAGTTATGTACATTTCTTGAAAAGAAAAAATTATTCTAAAACAACGTCCATATAAATGTCTAATACCTAGTAAATCATTCATCAAGATGATAAACAAACCCATTTAATTAAAGCTGAGTTAGAGAAACCAATCATATTAACTGGTTATTTAACTTTTTTTAATTATCTATAAAAGTTACATGTACTCAATAAAATTATTCAAGATTATTAAATTTATAAGTGTTTCTAGGAATTCATTGATAACCCTTTATCCTAATAAAATGTATAATCATTAGCGTTTTACATGAAAAAAATTTCCTCGATATCAACCTTGTGGATCATAACCCTTTTATCTCATGATTCATACGTTGATATTGAATCATCACTAGAAATTCATGATAAAACATTTGGTGATTTGTTACATGGATTCATAACAATGTATTTCCTTTTTGGAGGAGAAATTTGTCTTGAATTGAACCTTATTTTTTGAACTTATTAAAGTAAATTCAATTTCTGGATTTTCCATTATGAATCATGGAAACAGTTTTTTTTTCATGGACTTTTTATCTTCTTGGAATGATGAGAAATCCTTAATTCAAATATGGATATATCATCAATAATATCCTTGACATAATTTGCATTTTTTATTTAATTAACATAATTTCACTCATTTTTTTCTTTATGTTTCTTTGTTATTTAATATTTAATAATAGATTTGATGATCTTCTCAACCATTATGAACTTAATATAATTATCTCTTTTAATCACGGTGACTATATATTCCCAATTATCTTGTAAAAAACAAAGTATATTCTTGAATAAATTCTCTACAGAAAGAGTATCACCATGAGACTTTCAACCATTGAAAAATTTGTTGAATTGTGTAAATATTTATTTAATTTATTTTTTATTATTCCTAGAAAAACATTCAAATTCTATCATAAACATATAAAATCAATTGCCATGTAATTTTTCAATTCCATCATGACTTACTCTAATGAGTATCCATATATTATGATTCATTTTTACGAAAAATTCTTTAAATTAATTTTCTACAAAACCATCTACTTTTAATGTATGAATATAATAGAGTGACTACTATTTTCATTTTTTTGTAGGAATATTACCATTAATAACTATCTTTCATAATGGTAAAACTATTAATATAGGAATTGTAGGCATATAATTATTCCAATAAACATAATTTGAACTATCCAAAAAGGAAGAACAACACATAGAATGTCTTTCAAGAGAACCTTGTTTGTTTGAAAAATATAGTCTAAAAATTAACATTTATTGAGATAATAGTTAATAATATTGGAAATTTACTGTTCATTCATTGATTAAAAAATAAATAAAAAAAGTTGTTTCTAATTCTAGATCCATCTCATAATAAATATAGGTCAGATTAAGGTAAAATGGAAAGGGAGGGTTGAATTTCCCTTAAAAAACAATGAAATAATTTAATGTCATAAAGTATAAAAATCACCTTTTAGATTTTGATTATTAGTAATTCCTTAGGTATAATTTAAAAATAACAACTTATATAATTTAAAAAATATTTTTTTGGGTGGAATAGATATGTAATTTTATAAAAGTGGAAGTATATAAGAAACAGAGATTCATAAATTGAACATTTTTTTGTACTGATATATGAATGTATTAGTACAATATTAATAAAAATATAATGTTAATGAATAGATCAAATAACATGATTTTATGAATGACTATGGGTAATGTTATTTGATAACCCCTATATCTCCTACCATTATTATTTTAAGGATTATTTTTTTAGTCTATTAGATTTAATGGTTGTCATGATACAATAAATCATTTGTTTTCTAATAGGTTATAGTAATAAAATTTAATACAATCAAACCTATATTTATAATGGATGAATCTAAAATACTAAAAGATATGTAATCTAATTCCTTTTTTATGTTTTTTCATAAAACATGAGTCTTGAACTTTAAAAGGTAGTCAAAACTGATATAGAAGAAATATTGAAAGAAATAGAGGATTTCTAGAATTTTATACACTCGGGATCAATCAAGATTCCCAAAAAAAGATAAGAATGGATATTTAAATATAATTAGTGAGATTTACAAGAGTGATGAAAATATTTACAAAGAAAACATTTGGAATTAAGATCACTTGATAGATCAAGAGAAATATAAAGATTTTGTAACATTGTAATTTGTCAATTGGTTGAGTCGGTATGTTGTCAAGACAAACAAATGGCATTTTTATAGCCTTAAAAATTTTAGGATAATTATTAAATTGATTCATATCGTTAATGATCCATGATGAGTCATTTTATAATATTTTGAATCTCTTTGAGAGTTCATATATCAGAGCCGCAGACTAGATGAATGATCCTACATGTTAGTTGGTGAGTCACTTTGGACCTCACAAGTTTTTCGGCTTCCATTAGCTAGCCAGTGGACTCCTCGAGGCTGAGAATATACTGTCGACACCACCATCTAGCTGGTGTTGTATGTTTTGTTTCCAAAATTACTATAATATTTCATGATTACTACATTGTTCTTTCAGAGATCTTCAATCATTATTTAATGATTTTAAAAATACTATAAATAATTAATGAAGTCATATTTAATTAACATTGAAGATTCTAACATGATGTTATCATGATCATATAATAAAAAATGGAATCATTATACACATTAAAAATTGTTTATTTACATTAAATGTATAGAAGTTGAGATGTACAATGGCTGGCCCATTCATCAATCAAAAGAAAATGACCACATATTTTAATAACCCTTCAGAGTCATGAATGTTATTTTTCTGACAACCACAATGCGCATACATCCATAATGATAACTAGACTTCAAATCAATCTTATAAAAATAAGTTTATTCTTTTATATCATTAATCAATTCATTAATTATAGTAATTGGATATTGATCTAGTACAACCATTCTATTTTAATATATATAATCAATACACATAGATCATCCATGTATTTCCTCTATACTATACTTATCAGACAAGATTAAAGATTATTACTATTTATGACAAATCCCATGTATATAAATTCATAAAAATCATTTTCAATTTTGTTATTCATATGGTTAGCATGATTTCATGGCTTAATGTTTGTTAGTTTAACCACTTCATTCAACATGATAACATGGGCAATTTCACTTATCAGAGGAAACCTACGAAAGGATTCAATAATATTAAAATTCCAATCCATCACCTATTATAATTTTTCATTCATGATATTAATCAAAATTTCCATTATACTCTCAATAGAATAACACTTACTTTTAATGTATGCTTTACTATAATCACTTATAAATAATTTTACATTTCATAATAAAATTACACATCATATTTAGATATGTATTAATACAAATTGGATCATTAATGGGATATATATCTGGGAGAATAATCAATTCACTAAAATAATCATCATATGATTAATTGCCATCATAAATATCTCTTCTACAATATTGACTTTAAAAATAAAGAGATGTGTTATAAAAATTATTCACTTTATCAAAGGATGTGTAAGAACAAATGTAACTAATATTGGGAATTATGAAGATAAAATGATTCATATTTACAGATAAATATGGTCATAAATTATTAAAAATAATTTTCAAAATGAATTACGATATTTATAACTGTAATTCAATAATACAGTTGGTCATAATTGTTATTGTTGCATTAATGTAACTGATGGGATTAGTTAATGATTTTATTTTTGGAAAGATGTAAATATATTTAGATTAAATTAAAATTATTTTTATAATACATTATAATGTTTAATTAAATATTACTTTCATAAATTATCTTATTAACCCAATATATATTATTATATAAATCAATTAGGTTATAAGTAATTTTGATAACAGATAGAACGTCACATATATCCTAAAAATGTTAATTTTAAAAAAATTGATATTTTTATTTCAATGATAAAAATACCAAATTTATCAAATTAAATATAAATTTCAGACTACAGAAATCATAATTATCATAGAAGTCATTTATTGCATCGTTCTTACAAATCCATTATCTAAAAAAATTAAAAATATAATTTTTAAAATCAATACCACACCTATTATGATATAATCATTATAGTATTATGATTATAAAATTATTAATCCTTATTATTCGAAAAAATTTATTTTTGTAAAAACATAATTGATAATATCTTATATTATGAAACAAATGCTTCAAATTTTGGAAACATGATTTTATTTTTTCATAAAAAATTATGTTTTTATACATTACATGTGTATTATGTTAATTTAATTATCATCACATTATAAATTTAATAAAGAAAAATGGATTTAATATTTGTAATTATATGATCCAAATTATCTAATAAGTTAAAATAATTTATTAGGAAACAAAATTATTGATGTAAAAATGTGTTTCCATAGTAAAGGTAAAATATTATAAAAGATTAAAATATAAAGGTAAATATATGAGATAGAAAAAAATTTAAACCTAAAATGCATGGTTGAGATATTAAAAGTCCTTAAAAAAATTCAACATTATTTATTCACAAAATTCTTTTAAATAAATGGACCCCAGAATTGGATACCCATAATAAAAAAATTATTATTATTTTATCCTTTAATACAAACCCTTGTCATTTAAAAATACACCGGTTATCTCCTAAATATCCACACTAAAGACATTTAACATAAATGAACATTAAATATTCATCTAAATAATCAAACAGAGTTTTTTATAAGGTTCTATTTTTTCACTCTCTAGCTTTAAAAAACATCCCCCTTAAGTAATAGTTTCCTCAATCCTTCTATTACAAATTTCAAGTACTTTACTTTTGTATTATTGTCTCTGTAGATTCAATATTAATATATATTCATGATTTTTTTCTCATGGTAGTATATTTAGTTAGGTTTTTTGTAAATATTTTTTATTTATTCTCCCTATTATACTCTTTCCCTATGTCATTACTCTATCAAAATAATGGTTCATCACCAATACATCCTCATTTCCATTAAGATCCCATTTAAAATACATTTCATTTCAACATGAGATGTTATTATCAATATTTTTATCATCATTTCTATTATATCAACGATTCATCACTATTTTATCTCGTTATAATACCTTTATAATAAATTATGATTATCAAGCATTCTGGTGTCCATAAAACCACCCTAAATTTAATAAATAAATTTTTCTATGGTTTTCATACAAACCCTATACATTTCTAAATACTATAAGTATATATGAATCTAAAAAATATTTACCTAGCTATAATAAATTCAAAAAATCTATTCTAGGTATTAACTCAATATTTACCTTGGGAAGAAATATAAGGCTTACATCACACTTGGTTTGAAACTCCTGTGTGATTTTATTCCGATCATTCACATGAACTATAAGAGCCATAATAAGGATATAAATTTATATAGTTTAATTTAAATTTAGTTAATGTCCCTATTCTATGAATATTATCTACTCCACTTCTTTCAATCATTCGCTAAATTTTTTACTACCCAGTTCATTATGAACATCTTATGGTTTCTAAACATTATTATAGGATATTCAAAAATATAGACACATTAATCCATTAAAAGTCTTTATTTTGAACCTAATTGTTTGAGATATTTTATGTTATCTTTCACTCCCTATCATTCTGGTGAATCTAAATTTTCATATCTATTTCCATGTTCATATATATATATGGTATGTAGGAAATATTATCTCTAGGGAAAATGATTGGTCATTTCCTTTTAATTTCATTATCATTAGATATAAATAACATTTCATATAATGAATTTCCATTATGGATACACTTGAATGGGTATTCTCATTGGAGGGTGTTTACCTAGATACTTTTCTATCAATTGACTGGGGAAATTATTGACTAAACCATAAACTATTTATTCTATATGGCTTAAATACCCTTTAATTAATTATCTATATTGAAGTGTATTTTTTAGAGAGATACATTCATTAGATAGCCATTTATTACTCATGCCTTCATGATATACTTATTAATAGATTTATATTTGATCTTACTATTTTCCCTAGATGTATTATTTTATATGAATGTAGTGCCTAGATATTTCTCTAATTCACTGGATATAGAATTAATATCTAGAGATGTAGTGATCATGATACCTTGGAAGAATGACTTGGTAATGTTTTATGATACCTTGGTCAAAATCAATTGTAATATTTTTTTGGACACCCTAGTTGTAACAGCCCAAGATTTTATGAAAAATATTCTTTTTAATTTTATTAATGTCTTGTGTTTTACGCTACATCAAAAGAGCATGCACAACACACATCCTTGACTTTCCTTGCATTACACACAATCGCGACCTTCCTCGATAGCGTGTGTAGTACGCAATAACGAGTTTAATTAAACAACAATATGCTATTAAAATATTATTAAAACTAGCCGTTATGAATAGTAATAACCACCTTTTGAAATTTTGTATATTTTATTTTTCAAAATGGAATTAATTTCTGGATTCGTAATATCGAAATTAGCTTAGGGTTAAATTTTGGTACTTTTTGGATAACTTTCATATTCTGATGAATAGTGAAAATTACTAGATTATAATTAAAAACAACTTTTTTAATCGAAATAATTAATAGTGATAAATCATTAAATTGAGTGGTTTTAAAGTATATTTAGAATATATTTTTACAATTTAATACGATGTTGGTCATTGGATGTAATTTCACATTTAAACCATATATAATCAAGTGTCAATCTTTTGGTAGATATTGTTTCTTAAAAACCCGCTATTTGTTTTAACAGCGGGATTTAATTATAAAATTAATGCAACTTCTATGTTATGAATTTGGTAAAATAGACTTCATTTTTGAATTCGGAATATGAAATATAGCTTAGGATGAAAGTTTGGTATTTTTCTGAAAACTTTCAATTTTTGATGAATAGTGAAACCACTAAGTGGTAGGTTAAAAACTGAATATTGCATAAAACATAATTTTACCGCTTCTGTGAATGGAATTTTGAAAATCCGACAGACACAGTTAATATCAAGGACTAAAATGTGGTTCAATGAGATGAAAATAATTTTTGGTGAATAGTAACTTTTTACTTGTTTTTACCACGGTTAATAGTAAATAGGGTAACTAAGGGTAAATATGATATTACTATTACCCTAAGACATGTCCTAATTCTATTGGATAAGTGTAATTCGACCAAAAACAACCTTATGAATATAATATGACCATTTAGGTCCACTTGGATTAGATTACGACATTTAATATTATTTTATATAATGAATAGTTAAAATAGTTAAAATCAAAGTTTAATAACTAAAACATTTTTAATATGGGGTTATACATAAGATAAATTCGACTATAAATATTCATTAGAAAGATAAAAAGATTTCCTACATAATGATATTTTATTTATAATTTAATAGACTTTAAATAAATTAATTTATTTATGACACAACGATGATGCAGTAATTACCCTTTTATGGAAATATTAACATAATTGATGTTATAAATGCTCAAATGAATGTAATTTGAGACTTTTTATGAATTCCACTAATTTTCTAGGTTACTATGATATATTAGTGTTGATTTAATCATCTTGGTTCGAACATATAATTCTATTATGACTTTCACAAAAATCATATATCAAATAGTGTCAAAATTGACACAAAATAGTTTTTAAATCAAATATTATATTATTAATTGTTATTTTATTCCTAAAAATCTAAGGTTCTGCCAAATGTCTTAGATAAGGATATATGTATTAATAATAAAAAATTTGGGGTTCGTTTGGCATGTTATAATAAGTGTATTAACCATATAGTGAAAGAAAACAAAAAGACACGGTAAAAGTTAAATTATTTAACTTAGAGTTAAATCTAATTGATAAGGTTACAATAATACCCTAAACTTTTCTAAATCTTATTGGTTGATAGGATTTCGACCCATCCCCACTTTAGCTTCGAAATAAGACCCTTTGGAACCATTATAAACCGATTTTGACATTAATATAAAATAATATTTTGAGGTATTCCTAAGGTGCCCCTCTCCTCCATTATAAAAGGACACCTCCTCCCCCTCCTCCTCACACCAATTTGAGCACTCAAGCTCGGAAAACCCCTGCAAAAATCTCTTCTCCACTTCCCTAGCAACATCCTAGAGGTTCTGGTCTTCCTAAAAGACCAATTTTAGTGCCCTAAGAGGAGGTATCAAAGAGGCGCTTCAAAGAAGAGGTAATTACTGTTACCAATTCTTTCATCTTTATTTCTTCTTCCACTTCTTCTTATTAGGTTGTTTCATTATGAAGTAATAACATAAGTATCACTCATATAATGATATGTTATTTTAAGTATGAAACAACCCTATTTCACCATCTATCCATCCTACGGAAAAAGAAATCACCGCGCGTGCGTACGTACAGAATACCGTCTCCACGCCGTGGTGTAATCTATTTTCCACCACCACCTTACATGGATGGGTATAATGGTGTAAAGAATAACTATACATAGTTATTACAACATCATATTGATTCTGATATATTGTATAATCCTCTCCAATTCAATTCAATAATTATGGAAATGATATCATCGCTCGTGCGTATGTACGGACTACCGTCTCCACGACGCGATGAGATTCATTCTTAATGATTAACCATTCATGAATGATTATAAAGTATATATAATAAGTACTAATGAAATATATGACATAATAATGATACTGGATTTATTTATATATATGTATGTATGTCATCTACTTACTTCCACTCAAGACAATAAGGAAAGAAAAACAGCGTTCATGCGTACGTACGGACTACCGTCTCCATGAACGGTGTTTTTCATTTCATTTATCTATCTATTATATATATATATATACTGAATATATATGATATATAAATGATATTTTATATTCTGGAAGTAAGTAAATCATGATATAAGTAACAATAATGTCAAGAACAACAAGTCAAAACACCTACAATAAATGAAATGATTTTACCCAAAACACTTCTTTAACATGGAATTTACAAAAGAACGGCTGATATAATGTCATAAGTGAACCATATATGATATCATAACAATGAATATGATTCTTTAATAAGTCAATGACATTATTTAAATCATTATACAGGAGGTTCGGACACATACGAAGCAAATGGGACCTAAGGTAAGGGAAATATCACAATCTCATTTTTATCCGAGATTGTTTATACTTTAGTATTTACTGGGGTTTATTATATCATCCACATCAATGTTCCCTCAATATGTAATATTGTTTCCATCCACTTAAAATAGTTTAAATCCAATTTGACCCTTCGGTGAGTTATTAGTAAAGAATATGAAAGGAATCTTTTGTCATTTTTTTCGTACGAGGTACTTTTTGACTTTTCCGACAAAAGTATGAAAGAATGTTTTCTTTAACTTATACGGCATGAATGGATTTTTAAAAAATTATTTCCAAGAAGCTTCCTTTACATGTTTTCAAGTTTATTTTTAATCAACTTCTTTTATTTTAAAGTGGTATGACATGTTATGAAAGGAAAAATGTTTTTGAAGAAGAAAGGATATTTTTCTCAAGAATGGAGTTCAAGTGTTTTATCAAAATTATTTTCCATCTAAGATAATAAATGGGTTCTATTTTTATCCCTATTATTACATTGATCTGATCATGTTGTGATGGAATTATTTTTATGAATTCCTTTATCTTATATGAATTGATTTATGATGTCATGATGTTTCAAGAATCCCATTTTTGTTACATGTGTTATGTGATGATGTATGTTTTATGATTATGTGGCACACATAAGAAAGGATTCATTATAAGATTGGTGGGACCTATATCTCCCTCCAATGCATTGGGTAAAGATTTCATATCTCATGAGATAGACATGGCTGGAACGGTAGGTTACACCGGTTCAGTGAAACAGGACTGAAATGAGGGTGACTCGGTTCAGAAAGGGACTTTGTCCACTAAGATAGTCTTGGAAATGAGTCTTGACTAACAAGAAATGATTCTTTATGATTATGTATGTATTCCATAAAGTTTCATGTTTTAAGTTATGCTTATTGGGATTTCATTTCACTACTATGATTTATCCCATGTTATGAAACTATGCTCTCTTTTGCAGGTTAAGATTTCCAAAAGTTATGTTCTTATGAATATAATGTGATTCATTTTTCTTTTGTTTACCCTTACTGAGCATTTGAGCTCACCATTTTATGTTTTCTTTTCCCCAGGATATAAAGAAAGGTTTTAGGTTTAAAAAAAGGGAAGATCTTTATGGGAGATATTGAAGATCTTTCACCACGATTAGAAGATTACGTTCCGAGTTTCCAAAGACACTAAACTATTACGATCCTTGTGTGTGTGTTTTTTTTATGTACTAAGTATTCCGGAAAAGTAATGTAATGTCCATGTATGTCAAGATACGGGTCTCTACAGTTGGTATAAGAGGATAGGTTTAGTCAACCTATGGAAACTAGGATGCGAAAACGTTAGTGAGATCCCTAGAGATATTTCTACGGTATGTCTAGGGATGTCCCTAAGATTAAGTATACGTATAGGTTATAGTACGAGAACTACGCTAACGATCATAGAATTAAACCTAAGATGTTAGATATTGAAGGTACTTCCCCTTTATTATGTTGTTTTTCCTAGCATGATTTTTTCCTCTTACACTATTCTTTTTGGGTTTTAGACGATGGCTGGAACCCGAAGGAACCGTGTTGATCAATGCAATGGAAAATGCAATGATTTCCCGCCTGAACAAACAAATTTTATGGGAGATGGAGTGAAAAATCTTATTGCTATACTTACACAAGCTATGAATCATTCTGGACTTCCAAATGAGCAGAGAAGGGAACAATATTTTATTGAGTCCTTCATGAGGCAACGTCCACCTTCTTTCAGTGGGTCTTCTGATCCACTTGTTGATGAACAATGGATCAGTACCACTGAAAAGATATTTTCAGTTCTTCAATGTTCAAAACATGATAAAGTCATCTTAGCAGTATATCGTTTGGAAGGTGAATCTGATCAATGGTGGAATCTTATCAAGAATACAAGGCAAAGTGATGAAATTGAGTCCATGGAATGGGACGAGTTCAAGAACTTATTTCTCAATAAGTATTTCCCTCGTATTTTTCGAAAAAAGATGGAGAAGGAGTTTCTTGAACTAAAGCAAAAAGATGATGAATCTGTTGGTATATACGAAGCGAATTTTACAAGACTTGCAAGGTATGCATCTTCCATTATCATCCAACCTGAAATTAAAGTTGATCGATTTTTCAGTGGATTAAAACCAAGTCTTCGAAGGGCATTAGCTATAAGAGACCTCAGTAGCTATGAAGAAATTGTGCGTTGTGCTATCAAGGTAGAAATGGAAGTTGGTGTTACATATCCATCTCATGGTTTTGACAAGAAACGAAATATGGAGTTCAAGGAGAAATCTCATAATAATGGTGAAAAGAAGATGAATGTTTCCTTATGCACAAAGTGTGGAAAGAAGAATGGTGGAGATTGTCTTAAAGGGACTAGAAAATGTTTTAAGTGTGGAAAAGAAGGTCATCGAGCAGCTGAGCGTCGAAGTAATGGAAAAAGGGTTTCTAATGATGTGAATAAAGCAAACACTGCAGAGTACACACCACCAACACTTCAATGCTTCAAGTGCAATGAAATGGGGAATTATGCTAATAAATGCCCTAATCCAAGGGTTAGTGATGATCGACATGAGCAACCACTGAAGGCAAAGGACAAAGGGAAGTCACATGCGATCACTATTGGCAATGTTGAATATGACAACGATGTGGTGGAATGATTAAGTGTTTATGTAATGGGATTCCAAAATAATGTTGTATCATTGAGTATTGCAATATTTATTGATGTGGTATTCAAAGTGATTGAGATATTTTTTGGAAATAAGATGATATGCGCATAATGAAGGGAAAACGAGAAAATGAAATGTTTAATAGTATTCATGAGCTCATGATTGATATAAGGACTAAGTGATATCATGGTTTGAGTATATAGAATTTTGAGGATTTTGGTATGTGGAAAGTGTTAACTTTAAACTGCATTCATGTTTTCACTAAGGTATTCAAGAGAATACATGATTAAGGACTATGAATGTTTAGAATGTGACCAACAAGACATATCTTATGGGGATCAACGATGGTATTAAATCTCTGGTAATTGTTTTCACTATATTATGAGAGTGGACTGCAGTATTATGGGTAAGCCTAAAGATTGGAATGGATTATTTTGGAATAAGTTAGTATTGTATAAGGATATAAGTTTTTTCGATATTATTGATGGGATGTTATATTAATATAGTTTTAGAAAAAGGACAACCTGCAGGACGGGCGACAACCCATCGCGTCGGACAAGGCTGTGGGAATTGAACCCACAACCGAAGTGCGACTGGCCTTTATCACCTACCACTGGCCTACAGGACGTCCCTGTTTAGTAGAAACTAGTTTTATTATATTAACTTGTATGACATATGATGTATAAGTCCATTTTAGGAACCATATATGATTAATCTCTCTATAGATCGACTTATGTATATAATTTTTTTTTGCTAACCTTTTGTTTGAGACAGATGGAATGACCAGTCATTCTATCACATGATCTGCTAACACTTCACGAATAACAAATTCAACTTCATTTATTTAAGAGATGAAGTGGAAATTGTTAAAGGCACGAACAACAGTGAGATTGTACCAAAATAAATTAAGTATTTATTCTAATCCAAATTCTTTAACATTAGGGAAACGATCTTGAAAACCAAAAATGTTGTCCTAGTGATCTTATATCTGATGAATCAGATGGTACCTTAGATCGTCACAAATTTATGGCTTTGTGATTGCTAGATTTTCCATAGCCATGTTCTCTACCACTCTCCATTAGAACATGATGGTTAGATTTCTCTTCCATATCCATATTTTCAACTATGTGGAAACCCAGTGACTAGTTTATTTGGGTAACCGTTACGTTTCATAATTTTGTTTTTAATGATTGGTTTTGATATTCCTTTTTACGATGTGGGTTTCTATTAAAGAAACTTTCTAATAATAAACCATTTATAACCCCGACGAATTTCGAGGGCGAAATTTATTTTAAGGGGGGTAGAATGTAACAGCCCGAGATTTTATGAAAAATATTCTTTTTAATTTTATTAATGTCTTGTGTTTTACGCTACATCAAAAGGATCTTGCACAACACACATCCTTGACTTGCCTTGCATTACACGCAATCACGACCTTCCTCGATAGCGTGTGTAGTACGCAATAACTAGTTTCATTAAACAACAATATGCTATTAAAATATTATTAAAACTAGCCGTTATGAATAGTAATAACCACTTTTTGAAATTTTGTATATTTTATTTTTCAAAATGGAATTAATTTCTGGATTCATAATATCGAAATTAGCTTATGGTGAAATTTTGGTACTTTTCGGATAACTTTCATATTCCGATGAATAGTGAAAATTACTAGATTATAATTAAAAACAAGTTTTTTAATCGAAATAATTAATAGTGATAAATCATTAAATTGAGTGGTTTTAAAGTATATTTAGAATATATTTTTACAATTTAATACGATGTTGGTCATTGGATGTAATTTCACATTTAAACCAGACATAATCAATTGTCAATCTTTTGGTAGATATTGTTTCTTAAAAACACGCTATCTGTTTTAACAGCAGGATTTAATTATAAAATTAATGCAACTTATATGTTATGAATTTGGTAAAATATACTTCATTTTTGAATTCGGAATATGAAATATAGCTTAGGATGAAATTTTGGTATTTTTCTGAAAACTTTCAATTTTTGATGAATAGTGAAACCACTAAGTGGTTGGTTAAAAACTGAATTTTGCATAAAACATAATTTTACCGCTTCTGTGAATGGAATTTTGAAAATCCGACAGACACAGTTAGTATCAAGGACTAAAATTTGGTTCAATGAGATGAAAATAATTTTTTGTGAATAGTAACTTTTTACTTTTTTTTACCACGGTTAATAGTAAATAGGGTAACTAAGGGTAAATATGATATTACTATTACCCTAACACATGTCCTAATTCTATTGGATAAGTGTAATTCCACCAAAAACAACCTTATAAATATAATATGACCATTTAGGTCCACTTGGATTAGATTATGACATTTAATATTATTTTATTTAATGAATAGTTAAAATAGTTAAAATCAATGTTTAATAACTAAAACATTTTTAATATTGGGTTATACATAAGATAAATTCTACCATAAATATTCATTAGAACGATAAAAGGATTTCCTACATAATTATATTTTATTTATATTTTTTATACTTTAAATAAATTAATTTATTTATGACACAACGATGATGCAGTAATTACCCTTTTAAGATAATATTAACATAATTGATGTTATAAATGCTCAAATGAATGTAATTTGAGACTTTTTATGAATTCCACTAATTTTCTAGGTTACTATGATATATTAGTGTTGATGTAATCAACTTGGTTCGAAAATATAATTATTTTATGACTTTCACAAAAATCATATATCAAATAGTGTCAAAATTGACACAAAATAGTTTTTAAATCAAATATTATATTATTAATTGTTATTTTATTCATAAAAATCTAAGGTTCGGCCAAATGTCTTATATTAGGATATATGTATTAATAATAAACAATTTGGGGTTCGTTTGGCATGTTATAGTAAGTGTATTAACCATATAGTGAAAGAAAACAAAAAGAGACGGTAAAAGTTAAATTATTTAACTTAGAGTTAAATATAATTGATAAGGTTAAATTAATACCCTAAACTTTTCTAAATCTTATTGGTTGATAGGATTTCGACCCATACCCACTTTAGCTTCGATATAAGACCCTTTGGAACCATTATAAACCGATTTTGACATTAATATAAAATAATATTTTGAGGTATTCCTAAGGTGCCCCTCTCCTCCCTTATAAAAGGACACCTCCTCCCCCTCCTCCTCACACCAATTTGAGCACTCAAGCTCGGAAAACCCCTTCCAAAATCTCTTCTCCACTTCCCTAGCAACATCCTAGAGGTTCTGGTCTTCCTCAAAGACCAATTTTAGTGCCCTAAGAGGAGGTCTCAAAGAGACGCTTCAAAGAAGAGGTAATTACCGTTACCAATTCTATCATCTTTATTTCTTCTTCCACTTATTCTTATTAGGTTGTTTCATTATGAAGTAATAACATCAGTATCACTCATATACGGATATGTTATTTTATGTATGAAAGAACCCTATTTCACCATCTATCCATCCTACGGAAAAAGAAATCACCACGCGTGCGTACGTACGGAATACCGTCTCCACGTCGTGGTGTAATCTATTTTCCACCACCAATTTAGATGGATGGGTATAATGGTGTAAAGAATAACTATACATAGTTATTACAACATCATATTGATTCTGATATATTGTATAATCCTCTCCAATTCAATTCAATTATTATGGAAATGATATCATCGCTCGTGCATACGTACGGACTACCGTCTCCACGATGCGATGAGATTCATTCTTAATGATTAACCATTCATGAATGATTATAAAGTATATATAATAAGTACTAATGAAATATATGACATAATAATGATACTAGATTTATTTATATATATATATATATGTATGTCATCTACTTACTTCCATTCAAGACAATAAGGAAAGAAAAACAGCGTTCATGCGTACGTACGGACTACCGTCTCCATGAACGGTGTTTTTCATTTCATTTATCTATCTATTATATATATATATACTGAATATATATGATATATAAATCATATTTTATATTCTGGAAGTAAGTAAATCATGATATAAGTAATAATAATTTCATGAACAACAAGTCAAAACACCTACGATAAATGAAACGATTTTACCCAAAACACTTCTTTAACATGGAATTTACAAAAGAACGGGTAATATAATGTCATAAGTGAACCATATATGATATCATAACAATGAATATGATTATGTAATAAGTCAATGAAATTATTTAAATCATTATACAGGATGTTCGGACACATACGAAGCAAATCAGACCTAAGGTAATGGAAATATCACAATCTCATTTTTATCCGAGATTGTTTATACTTTAGTATTTACTGGGGTTTATTATATCATCCACATCCATGTTCCCTCAATATGTAATGTTGTTTCCATCCACTTAAAATAGTTTAAATCCAATTTGACCCTTCGGTGAGTTATTAGTAAAGAATATGAAAGGAATCTTTTGTCATTTTTTTTCGTACGAGGTACTTTTTGACTTTTCCGACAAAAGTACGAAAGAATGTTTTTTTTAACTTATACGGCATGAATGGATTTTTAAAAAATTATTTCCAAGAAGCTTCCTTTACAAGTTTTCAAGTTTATTTTTAATCAACTTCTTTTATTTTAAATTGGTATGACATGTTATGAAAGGAAAAATGTTTCTGAAGAAGAAAGGATATTTTCCCCAAGAATGGAGTTCAAGAGTTTTATCAAAATTATTTTCCATCTTAGATATTAAAAGGGATCTGTTTTTATCCCTATTATTACATTGATCTGATCATGTTGTGATGGAATTATTTTTATGAATTCCTTTATCTTATATGAATTGATTTATGATGTCATGATGTTTCAAGAATTCCATTTTTGTTACATGTGTTATGCGATGATGTATGTTTTATGATTATGTGGAACACATAAGAAAGGATTCATTATAATATGGGTGGGACCTATATCTCCCTCCAATGCATTGGGTAAAGATTTCATATCTCATGAGATAGAAATGGCTTGAACGGTAGGTTATACCGGTTCAGTGAAACAGGACTGAAATGAGGGTGACTCGGTTCAGAAAGGGACTTTGTCCACTAAGATAGTCTTGGGAATGAGTCTTGACTAACATGAAATGATTCTTTATGATTATGTATGTATTACAAAAAGTTTCATGTTTTAAGTTATGCTTATTGGGATTTCATTTCACTACTATGATTTATCCCATGTTGTGAAACTATGCTCTCTTTTGCAGGTTAAGATTTCCAAAAGTTATGTTCTTATGAATATAATGTGATTGATTTTTCTTTTGTTTACCCTTACTGAGCATTTGAGCTCGCCCTTTTATGTTTTATTTTCCCCAGGATATAAAGAAAGGTTTTAGGTTTAAAAAATGGGAAGATCTTTATTGGAGATATTGAAGATCTTTCACCACGATTAGAAGATTACGTTCCGAGTTTCCAAAGACACTAAACTATTACGATCCTTGTGTGTGTGTTTTTGTTATGTACTAAGTATTCCGCAGAAGTAATGTAATGTCCATGTATATCAAGATACGAGTCTCTACACTGGTGATGAGAAATGGTATTCTGTTTATGAATATATCATGTTAATGTTGTATCTAGATTTCCATGTCATGACTCATCTAATTTTCATCATGTTATTCCTCATGTACTTATGATCATGTTATGCCATATGTACTTAAAATATTTTTCTGAATTATATTATTTTAATAATTTTGTGAATCTTTTAATTATTGACATTTTATCATACAATGACTCATGTTTTACCATTTATATTAATTTATTATCTATTTTAATTTGTTATCACTTACAGGGCATTATAGATAACCTTTTCCTTATGTTTCCTCAATTACCTATGAATTTCAGTGAAGTGGATTTGTATAAGGGAATTAGATTTTTTGATATTATTTATAGATGAAATGTGTATTTTACTATTTATTTAGTTCTAAATTTTCTTCATTCCCAAAGGAACTGAAATTTTTATATTTGGATTTTTTGTAATTCATGTGATGTATTAATAATTATTTATGGTTAGCATCATATTTGGATATGTAGGTGTAGGGAATCTTAGTTCATATCAATGTAAGATTTTAGTTATTTTTGGGAAATTTTATTTCGAATATTTATATAGAGAAACATAAAAAGATAATAATTTTCCCTAGTGGATGATATTATTTACTACTAGTATGATCGTAAATGATTAAAATATTCAAGCTATTCATAATGTGTCATTTCTATAGGTAACTTTAATGTGATCATTTTTGGATTATTAAGTATTATTCAATATGTAAAATTATAGGTATGTAATTTATTTAAGAGGGATATGATTTATTTATAAGAATCATTGAGGAAATATGAATATTAGTATATAATGTATAACATTTCCTGTTAAAATAAATTCAATATTAATGTATATTTTTCTAGAATCCTGATGTCAAAAAAATTAGTATTAAACTCTCAATTGGAAATTATTTTCTTGAAAATTCATAATATTATCATTCTTCTTAATTTATTTTTTCTTAAAAATAAATTGTTGGAAATATTTGGTAATTCAAAATGTAATAATTTAGTTATAAATTGATAATTTCATGTTTTCACTTTTTTAATTAAAAATATCAAATATCTTTTCTTATATGCTATGAAATAAATATTTTAAAAAAATTGTATCCCTTATGGATTATTTCATCATCATTATTATAGAAAAATATATTTTTAATTGTTTTAACTTTTTTCAAATATTAAAATCTCCTATTGTAAACTATTTTATCTATAAAATTCCTTTTTATTCTTTATAATATTATACGGATCTTGTTGTATTTTGGATTTGATTACAAAATACCAATTCTACTATTTCATTTAATAAGGGATACTCCTAAAGGACATGACCATTTCTATAATGGAGTTGTGGACTTCATACTGAGAGAAGAAGTAAATATTAACAATATTTAGGAATAACCTAATTGTTTTGAATTAAAGATATTTATTAAAAATTATTAAAAAATAATAAAAATTATGAAGAGAATTTTTTTAAGAGGAGTATATGGTAATGGAAAAATGATTCCTTTTGTTAATATAATAACTCTTGTTTTATAATCACTATTTTATTATTATCACATATAAATACTTTCGAATTTTGTATGAGAATTTCACATCATAGATACATATGGACTATTTCAATTCGAAGCATTAATGTGATATACACATGGAAGAATTGTAAATTCACTAAAATGAATCATAGGCTTGAATTCCCCCATAAAGATAACTCTTTTCATAATTACGTTAAAATTAATGAGGAGCATTATAAAGATGATTGAAATTGTTAATGGATGATAATGAACCTTTTTAAGTGAATTAGTGTATGAGTAATAAATAATGATGATTTATTTATATTTATATATATCCATTCTTCATTAAGAACATTTTTTGATCTAGATGATGGGAGTTATGACCATTAATTAGTAATATAGCTGGTCATCGTTATTGTCTATGAAATGAAGTAACCATTGAGATTTTTTATGGTTTTATTTTTGAAAAACTATAAGTATATTTAGTATCTATTAAAATTATGTTTTTTTGATTAATTTATTATTATAAAATAAAAATTATTTTCTGAAAATTTTATTTATAAACACTTTTATTTGATTATATAACTAAAAATGTCTTAAGTAGTATTTATAACAGTTAAAAAGTTTTTTTATGTCATAAAACTACTAGGTTTCAATAAATAATTATTTTTATTTAAATTATAAAAATATAATATTTATAGATAAATTAATTAGAATTTTTAAAATCAAGACATCATAATTATCTTAAGATAAATTTATGGAAATTCTCTACAAAATGTATATTTTTTGGTAAAAAGTAAATATACCATTTCCTTACAATATAAAATAAATAATATGATATAATAATGATATGATCATTATTTAATGTTTCCAAATCCTTATTCATGATAAAAATTGATTGTAGTAAAAATATAATTTATAATTATTTAAATTTAGAAACAAGTTATTATCATTTGAAACTGTGATTTTATCAATCATAAAAATGATTTTTTATATGTTATATGTGTATCATAATAGAATTAATATTTATCAATTTTTTAAAATTAATCATTTATAAACGATTTAATTATTTTTATTAGGATTTGAAAAATATCTAATAATGGAATATTCATTTTTAGGTACAAAAATTCACCAAGAAAGAAAACTATTACCATAGATAGGTAAATTAATTTAATATGTTAAATTTAAAAGCTAAATACATAATATAACAAAAAAATTTAATTTCAATTTTTTTTATATATTTTAAACCCTTAAAAAATTATAATAATTAATTGTCAACAAAATTAATTGAAATTAAGTTCACCCAAAATTGGTAGTACTTTATAAAAATAATCATTTTTAACCCTTAATACCACCCCTCAAAAGGTTTTAATACCCCTCATTCCATCCTTTCTCACCACACCAAATCCATTGATCAGGAATCCTCTCTAAATAAACCTCTTAAGAGTCACTAAAATGTGTTTATAATGTCCTAGGCTATCTCACACTAGCTTTAAGAATCATCCTCCAAAGGTGAGGGCTTCACCAATCTCTCTCTTTCCATTTTCAAAAAATTACTTTTTTTATATTATGTCATTAAATTATTTTATTATATAGTTAATTGGTTTCTATCCCATAATAAAATGTTCAATTTGATATTTTTAAATGTAATTATTTTTTCCATTATAGCCATTTCTCAGTTGAATTAATGGTTCTTCACCCCTCCTTCCACATTTCAATTTAGATACCTATTTAATTATTATTATTTTTAAACAAGACAAGTTATCATGAATCATCATTATAACTTCCTCACTATATTATCAATGAGATAATTGAATTTACCCATATTATACTACCTTCATAAGTCGTTATGATATTCATAGTCTCCCATATCCATAAAACCACTCTATATTTTGTAAATAATGGTGTGTGTGGTTTTCCTAGACAAATAATTTTTATCTGGATACTAAAAGCCCTTGTTGATTTGGTGTAATTTTACATAGGGGTAATAGACCAAGAGAGGATGAATTGTTTATTAACATGATCACCATCTGGTGCAAAAAAAATTGGTCTTATATCACACATAGTTTGACACTTTTGATGGATTTTATTTGTATAATTAATAGGTACCTTCTGAGCAATAATGAAGGATCATAACATATAGATTTATAATTATATTAAATTGATATACCTATCACATGAATATACCCTTCATCACTTATTGTATTTATTCTTTGAATTGATGAAATAACTATTTCATTATGAACATCATAGTGATTTTAAATTTGATTGTGGGATATTTACTAATATAGTATCAATTAACCATTAAAATTATTTCATTCCACCCAATTTTAAATCAATGATCACGTTCTCGTTAAATATCCATCATTACAATTTATTTTAGCATTATTCTAAATTATCATGTTCATATATACCTATGGCATGTTGTAAATATGATTTCTATGGATAATGTTCAATCCCATCCTTTTTCATTATTTATCATCGACAATGAATAAATTTTATTATAATACATTTACCTTGTGGATACCCATAAAAGATACTTTTGATTAAAGGGGTTTAATATAGATACTCATCCATATATTAACATTTTTTATTGACTAAACCATTTACCATTTATTCAATGCAGTTTAAATACCCTATAATTCATTATCTTGATTTAATGGTATTTATGATTAGTGATACTTAATTTCATTGCAGTCCAGTTTGTTTTCCATGTGTTCATTCCATAATTATTGATATATTTATGTAGTTTACTCTTATATGGAACACTATATTTATTTCATATGAAGGGTATGCCCTGATAACACTACAATGCATTGGTCAAATAATTTGTCTCTAGAGACGATATTTTCATGATACCTTGAAACCATATCTCAGTATACTATGGTAAAAAGCCTTGGTAATATTCTTTATAAAATGATATTGATTCACTACCATGGTATTTTTTTAATGTATCATATTTATGTTAAAACCACATTTACAAACATCATGTACTTATGATCATGTCAAACATCATGTACATACGATCATGTCATGCCTCATGTACTTTTGATCATGTTACACATCTTGTACTTAGGGTCATGTGATAACTCTTTTCCTCATATTAATTTTCTAAAATCATGCCTTACAAATGTCCCCTGATTTTCATTTATTCTCTTTTTTCATTTTTTATCTCTTACTAGGTTTTATATATCACCATTTTCTTATGTTTCCATATTTCCCCAATAATTACAATAAAAGTGATGCATATTATTAAATTATATGTGTGAAGAATATTTATAGAAGACATTTGAATTATCCCATGGGTTTATTTTAAATTTAACGAGTTTAAAAAGACACAAAACCTTTTTTCTTTGGATTTGGATGTGATTCATGTAAGGTTTTAATAAATTTTTATCTCTTTCATCGGATTCGAAAGCATGGGTCTAAGGAGTATCATTAATGCTCAGAGATTAATAAATTTTATTTCTCAAGTTTCTTCCCATGAAATACCAACTGAATTCCATGAATCTATATAATGTACAAACACTAGTATTATTGCAAGTCCCCTATAATAGTTTATGGTCCCTTCAATATCATATTATTAACACCCCAAAAAAAATTCCATTATGATATATTAATAATAGGTGGTAATTTAACATAGGGTCTCAATCCAACAGTTCTGGACATCTAGATATGGCCCTTCTATGTTAAATATAAATGTATCTAATAAAATTAATCTACTCCCAACAATGCAATAAAATACTTACACAATACTTTGGATTCTACTCGCTAGTAATCACCTAATAGGATGTTTAATAGCCTAGTCTCAACTTTATATGATGAGAAATGTCTCATTAACTACTTTGAAATTAAATTATGACTTCTCCCACAATCAATAAAAACTAAAAATTTAATACCCATAATTTTTAATTACATTAATATCTAAATGGTTACATTTATACAAGTCATTACATTTACACAAGACATATAGATTACCCAACATTTTTATTTCCCATATGTCCACAACTTTCCCATTATTTGGTTCTTCATTCTTGTGTTCCTCTTATTCATCATTCTTGTGCCTGATGCATTTCCACAACATTAACGTGTCTCCATTTTTATGGACATTTATGTTAAGGACTTAATTTTTTTCCTCAACAATATCAAATGATATTCCATTTCCATTCATTATATTCTTCCTTGAAATGGTTCCCACATCCCAACCAACTAAGATCATTTCCATGTTTTCATTCCTTCACATTTTCTTGTATAATTTGAATAAACCTTGTAGTGTTGAGAGATGGAATTATATTCATCCATATTGAAGTGGAATTCACACATCACATCTTATTCAGTTTGATAATTCCCTTAAAAACTCCATCTTCACCCCCTTGGAAAATTTCAGAAATTGTTCATTTTTCTTTGACACCTGAGTCATAATTGTACATCCAATTTCTTGTTGCAGTCCCAAAATTCACACGACCATTAACCTATTCTTAGTAAAATAATATTATATATAAATTTATCTTCTCAAATTCATCAATATAGGCATCCAACATTCCCAACTATTATAGTAATTTTATGTATAACATGAGATCTTCCTCGACTGTGCCCACATACCACCCCCTCAATTACTCTTAATGTTGTGATCCACGAATATCCTGACATGATTGTTCTCAATGAAATGATCTAATATTTGACTATCCACTCCCTGAAAAGTAGTGGTAGGGGACCTTTAATCTCCAAATGTGTCTTTGGGATCATGATACAAATCTAGTCCTTGATTATCTATGAAACAACACACAGACTGTTAACAATTTTCATTTCTACCTACCTACATAAACCTTGTATATTTTTTTAATTGGAATCACTAATCTATATATTAATCATCATTTTTACATTATTTTTGTTCTTCCATTTGGTTTCTAAATGGACACTACGTCCACATTCCTTGATTAAAATATACTTCCATTTATCATCGACCCATCCTAATTTATCTACCTAATTTTCCAGATGTTGAGATAATTCCACTATCATCTCCTATTATTAGATACCCTGAATTTGTTATGTGTCATCCTCTTGTTGAAACACATCCTATAACCATTTAATCACTTCATCCTATTATTACATACCAATAACTATTTTTTTATAGTAGGTTATAGATGTATTTCTATGTTTTTCATACATGTGGGATGAAATCAGTTATGTCAACTGTTATATTATCCAACAAGAACTCCCCACATTCCAGACACTCTTTATAGAATCACTCTATCCTCAATCAGCCAATACTAATACCAGTTAATAAAGTAACATGATTGATGATATAATATAATAGAGTGTAATCTTATTGAAATAATAGCTTCTATAATGAAAAACACATACAGAAATCAGTCCTTAAGATTACATAAGGCTCGACTATCCCTCTTAAGAGAGTTCATCTCCCCATTCCCAATAAATCATCCCAATCAATCCAAGATAAATTACCCACTATCCCACCAAGCCACAGCCCCTACCTTTTGTTACACTATATAACTAATTACATAATATCTATTTATAAAACTATCATTGGAATGTTCACCCCTCGATCTATTCTGAAACCCTTCCCTCTGGTTGTAAGTAAATAGAATAGTTTTCCTCCCTTGGACTTGGCTTCATCCCACATTTCTATTAATGGAAAATGTAATTGTTCAACGATATAAAGATATTGAGATTTTACATTAAAATTATGTATAAACACATTGTAATAAATGATCCCTTCTACTGAGTAACTTGATCAATAATTTTCAAGATGAGTTTTCAATAACATTGTAATATGAAACAAATATTGTGGGATACTGATTTGAGTTTGAATTTCAATTCATGAAATAGATGAATAATCTATGATGCATTATTATTATATGTATAATAATTAAAAAGTATGAATCATGATGTTGAGTTTTCTACCCCTAATAATTTTAAATAAATAGATAGGTTAAAAAGATTTATTATTATGGTGAATAAAATTGGGGAGGAATAACTGTGAATTTTAAAAAACCTATGAATGATAAAGACTATGTTTTAAGGGTAATTAAAATTAAACATATGTGAATAGTTTGAATGAGTTCAAAGAATATTTATGATCATGGATGATGTGAACGATAATACAATTGATTATTAAAAATATTATTTGAGCAGTGTAGAATGTTATGGGGAATTAAAGCATAATTTGAAAAGGGTGAGATTAAAATATTCTCATATTTCATATAATGAAACAAATACACTCGTTTATATTTTAGGTAAATAATATAAGAAAATAGTTGAATATAAGAGTAAAAAAAGTACATAATCAGGTAGGAATAATTTTTTACTTCGTAATATTCAATATTATAGTGGATAAATAAATAAATATAAAGAAATATGGTCAATAATATTCATATAATAAAAAATATATGTTGAAATCCAACGACACTACCACTGGAAGATCATCCATGTCCTTTGAAAGAAGAACAAGAAGTGAAGAGAAAAACATACCCTATAATTTTAACAACATTAAGGGTTGAAGATGTATAAGAAAGCCAATAATTATTTTTTTGAATGGTAAATTTAACTAGATTCCCATTTTTTGTTACTTAAATAATGAAGATGATTTCCCCCAATGACATATCCTGGTGTTTAATCTTTTGAGGGGTCTCAAGGGAAGTCTTAAGTTTGAGTATCCCTGAGTACATGTGGGAGTCATAAATGTTCTTTTTTTATTTATATAATCACCAAAAAAGTTATAATTAAGATGTGGGATACTATTTTAACTATTTTATAAAAAATAAACAAATTTTACTACTGTATATTTAATGAAGGATAAGTAATTTATTTTTTCTAGAAGAGATATCAGCATTCATATGGATTATTAATAATTATATAATTATTCCATTTTCAATCCTATTTTGAAGTTGGAGTGGAAAAAACATGTTACACCATCAAATTATCACATATCAATATAATCTATCACTCTATTCAATATGAACATACACAATTGGGTTCCATTTTATCTTTGAAGAGACCAATCAAGCAAGAACTTATTCATCTCTAGATCCTTTAGTATGATTTTCTCAATTAAATATTCTAAATGATAGATAAGTTAATCCGATATATCTAATAGTTAATTACCTCTATAAGGATATTTGTTCTAGAGAGGTGATGAAGGAATATATATGTTATAAAAAAAAGTTCAACCACAATGATTTTATAAACTTATAAAACATCATTTATAAGTGAGATGTTAATTACAATTATCATAGGTGCATTAAAACAGAAGATAACATCATGGACATGTAAGTATCCATTCAGAAACATGTCATAAAAATCCAATAAGATGTATTCCCTCCCAAAAAATAAATAGAAAAAGATATCTTGTTAATTCTATGATGAAATATTATGTGTAATTCCCAAATAAATTTCGTGTGATTCCTACTCACGTTTAATTCATTCATCAATAACTATTGTTTTTAATGTCAAAAAACATAACCAATTTATTAGACATAAATGAAATACTTACAAAGGGATCGTAACATCTGAAAACTATTAGGTTATTCATGTTCATTATACCAACTATTAATTTAGCATCCAAATGTAAATTTTTTTCACCTTAATTCATATTAAAATGAGATCAATGATTCTACTTCTGACGTATAATATCATCACTTGGTTTTACTTTCCTTAAACTATTCACAAGGTGTATTAATGTAACAATATATAGAAATAAAAGAACAATATAATCATTCTTCCAACTATTAAACAAAATAAATTTGATGGATGATGAATTTCAACATTAATTCACTAAATATCCTTTAGAATATTGTGGATTATTGTGATAACAACTATGTTGATAAATTCATAAATTAATTAAGGGCCTATATCCCCAAAACACATACTCTATTAGATGTTCGACTATTTTCTCAAGTGTATATGATTAAATTGGAATTAATAATTAATGTTTTATGAAGCTCACATATTATATAAATGTGTGATCAGTTGAATTTGAATATTAAATAACAGATTTCACTTCATGAGTTAGAATAAGACAACAATATTGAAATTCATGAAATACACAACCTTATGATCTTGAGTAATTTTTAATCCTAAGTGTTCAATAAAATGGTTTGAATCCACCTAATTGGTTAAAAAAAATTTCTGTTTCTAATAAGTAGACTTATGATAATGGAAATCAAGCCTCTAAATATAGAGCTAAAAAATGAGAGACAACAAATCATAGAGAACAACTATTCTAGTAGAGCCTACTACCTAGTTACCTAGCACAGAGAGTGTATTCCTCAATGTATTAATAAAAAGACTCTCAAAATACTAATTTTCTTCATTAATATATGTTATATTCATATAGTCCTCAACAAATGAAAGTAAATTGAATAAACCAAATACCCAATAAGATAACTATACGATATATGATGTAAGGAATTAAATGTATAGTGATAAATTGGATCACATGCATCCAATCCAATGTAACACATAAATTAATTGAGTTCGTGATTTTTTAACAATATAAACTACATCACTATAAAGAACCACATTAATATTAGTCAATAAAATTATAGGAAATATTAATTTTCAAATCAATAAAAGATAGATTTTATTATTTTGGTTTTTGAGTTGGTATTCCCATATAGGTGTATATAAATAAATTTTTATATTAGTTTTGAATTTAATGGAATCAAGAGATGGTTGGAGGGGTATTGGGATATATATAAATTATAATAGACAAAATTGTACACCTAATATCATGAACTAGATACCTAATATAGTAAATTATACCCAATGGACCATGGTTGTCTGTCATGTAACTAACGAAAATCCACTATTTACCCATTGGAAATTTAGTAATTTTTTATTATTTTTTATAATAAATTAAATACCCCATTCTCACCTCACCAAAGTCAGTTGAACCAAAATCATTTAGCTTATTTTTCTCATTTCTTCCCTCCCCTCAACACTTTTTAAGCTCATGACTAACTATCACACATTGAATCAAGGTGTTGTCTAAAGTAGTTGTTTCTTATAGGATAAGATAATTCTATCCCTAGAATCATAGTTCTTTTATTCATGATATTTTAGTTTTTTAACAAAAAATCCCCATTTAGGGGTATTTTTTCCGATTTCATGGTTATAGTAAAATAGATCTAGATCATTCCACAACATCAGGCCTCATAACTCTCAAATCATAATATATGTGGTCCCTATTTAATTTTATATCATGATTTATTTGTATATGTATTGGGAAATGGAATACCTTGGGGTTATATTGTCATAAATCATTAAATAGGCTAGTTAGGTTTCAAATTGTCTTGTATACTTTGTAAATAAAATTTAAGAATGAAGAGTGTAGTCTGTGCATTTTTTTTAGATTTTAATGGTTACCAATACCTACACTACCCAGAGGTATGACCTATAGATATTATTTATTGCCTTTTATGATGTCATAATTTATATAGAAAATATAAATGAAACATATTTATATTTTGAAAGACCGGTAAAAGGTTCCACGGAGGTCATGGAAATGGTAACAATCCCAGTTAGTGTTGAACCTTGGGAATTATATGAAAATGGATTTTGGGATAGTATTAAACCATGAAACTATAAGAGTGAGTGCATAATAAAGATAGTAAAAGGAAATATAAACCATATGTATCCTTTTCTATTAGATCTATAATGAGAGTATTATTTTTAGAGTGTGTAATGGGTCTTATTACATAACATGGGGGTGCGTATTTGTTCTAAGATATGAATAGTGAGTATATGGGCTCTCTTGATCATAATTATTTCTGTTTTAGTAGAACTATAATGTGAAATGTATGAATATATTTCATAGATACCCCAAATAGTCATTTCTAGTACAATGAATCGAGGTTCCTATGGGTATATTGATATATATGTTATGATGGGACTACACTCGATTCATAGTGTATGGAAATATCTTAACATCACAAAGATATACTATCATAAAAAGTATAATAGGTGTGTTAAAGAAAAGAACCCATTAATACAATTTTGGGATTTTTGTACTGGGGTGTTTTAGAAGACATCATCATATTTAAAGACACTATGTAGTAGTTTTTGAAATGATTATTGTGAATACGGGAAGAAGTGACATATTAGGTTCAAATATTAAAAATTGTCTTATATAAAAATTGTATAATTAATTTATATACCAAAATATGAATTACAAGTCAAAAATGGATGATTAGATATGTTTTAAGGTAAACATGATCATAATGATGTTTTGTTTCTAAATTTTTTTAGATAATCGAGTATAGTAAAATGTTTTTGGGAAACTTTTTAATTCATTTTTTATGTTTTAAATGATCTCACAATGCGAGAGGTATGTCAGGGATGCTAGATAATATAAATAAAAAGGGATATGTAATCTCTATTTTTTTTAATATCCAAGTTATATCATCAATTTTGTTAATATCATCAGGACACGAGAACTATGGATTGTTTTTTCAAAATACACCTCCATGTTTCTTATTACTTTAATGTTATGGGAATAAAATTGTATGTGAGATGATCCCTATTTATTCATAATCATGATTCTACCTAATTATTATTACCTTTTCAGATTTATTTCATTAACATTATAATTATCATTTACTTAGGTATGGTTATGTTACACTATTCCCTGACAGGTTCCTTTGATCAAGGATGGCTATGTGCAAAAATTTTCAAACACAAAGGATTAAATTATTTTTATACCACTCCCAAATATGCTTGAGGTATATTTTTTCCTCTTATTTAATGGATCATTTAATATTTATAAAACCCTATCAAATATTTCATATTCATAAGGATAACAATATGTGAAACATTACTCATGTTTTCTTCCTATACGAGATGTAATCGAGGATCCTTTATCAGTATTTAGTAGATCTAGTGGGGCCATATCTCATGGTGGCCTTTTTGACAAAAAAATAACCTAAAATTATTTAGTACATGTTAGTTATTACTATTATATTTATATCATTCATTTACATATGGAATATTTTTGAATATATGTTATGAACCCTAAAGGAAGAAACTAAATGAGTTTTAAGTTCCTTGACAACATAATCACCTTAGTGAAACATATTGTATTTTATTAATTTATTTTCTATCATTTATCATCTAATTATATTTTTCAATTGAAGTGTGCAAATATATTTTTACATGATCCCATATTCCAATAAAATTATTAATAATTTTACTTTATTGATCAATAAAATTATGTTGAAACCCCTTTTGACAATTTCATGTGATATGACAGTTCTATAAATGATATATTATTTTGTATTCACATAATATATATGGAATCTAAATGTTAGTAATACAATCATATCTCAAATTAATTACATCATGCATACATGGTGGTGTTCTGGCAGTCCTTGGGAATCATGGGTCTAACCATGGTTTAGGAAGGTCTAACATATTGAATTTAAATAGGAAATCAATTCATTATTTTTTTTATTTTACTATTTTTGGTCTTGGAAGATGAATATATGAATGATAAGATATTGGGATAATTTTCAAACATGTGTTAAAAAAATCACTATATGGTATAAAACTATGTTAATAGGGGTCTAGTGTTTTTATGCTTGATTTTTTCTATAATGATAATGTTTCCTCCATATATGATATTCTTGGGTTATACTATAAATTTTTTTTCACCCTTTTCCAAAGGGGGAACAATATTATACATATATTAATTTTAAATAAAAAATAGTTATTCTTGAAATTTTAATTTCAGTCATTTTTTTGATAATTTTTTATCATTTATAGAAAAATGTAAGTATACCTTTCGATATTCCCAATACTAGGGAGAGGGGAGAATCATTTTTTTTATCATTCAAATAAAATATTTTCTTTTCTTTTTTCACTTTTGGTTCTTCATCAAACTAATCTCTCACAAAACCTATACATTTTATTTTAATAAATATAGTAAATAATTATTGTAATTAAATAATTTGAAATAGGGGTTATTAATGATGTTATCAATAGATGTGGAAGACTATATCATCGTGGTACACTAGTTATTAGTACACATTAACAATATTCACCTTTTATTATCATGAAAAACTAATGAAATGCAGTATCCTTAGACAAAAAATTCAAGCTCCATGTAGGTTCAATGTTTAAACCAATATTGATTTCGATAAATAGATTCTTTAAAAAATATCACCAAATAGTTTATCAATAGTGTTATTCCTATTAATGAAATAATCATTCTAATAATCATTCTTTATGTAAGGAAATATTAAAGGACTACATTATGTGTAACCATATAGCTATTCCTCAAACATACAATATAGATATATCATAATCCTAATTCCTTGGGATATTAGATTATTAGACAGTATTTTCATAAATATTCATATTAATTATAATTAATGATAAGAAAAAGAAAAAATAATAAAACCATATTCATTTTCCTCTTACACAATAAAGAGAGATATAAAACAATTAATAAAAATATTGGATATTATTTTTTAATACCTCAATAATTCACTTAGATTTATTATCAGTCATATATCTTTCAATATTTATATTTATATAATATAGTATATAAAATAAGTCTCAAGACACATAAAATGTTTATATAATTTTATAATATGAAATATAGAAGATGATTTGGGATCACCGTTAGACATATCCAGATACTATTTTTATATTTTCTACATCACATGAATATTATTTTCTATTTTTAATAAATAAAATCCCTTGATTTTTGGAAAATATTTCATTTCATATTGTTAAATTAGTTAAAAATAACCTATTTAACTAAAATATCATTTTAATCTACGTTAACATCTCTATTTAAAACTATATTGAGAATTAATATATGATTTCCAAATTCTTAAAAAATCAGAAAATACTTCTATGTTAGTACGAATTCATGAAAAAATCATTGTAGTTTATAATTATCTTTTTTATTTTTAATCCTTCTAATCACCTTTTCCCTCTACTCAGATTTTGATAATAAAAATAAAATTTCATCAGGGAAGACATACCAATTGAATGATAAGAATCAATTTAACAAGTATTTATTCACAAAAATATTCATGACAAGTCTATCTTTATTGTGAAATCACTTCATCAAATTAAAATTACTCAACCAAATCATAATTTCCATTAAAAAAATATGAAATTTTAATCAATTAAGAATAGTTCTAGGATGTATTGATTTAAATCAATTGATGACAATTGCATTGCCAACTTGTTTATTCTTATATAAGAAGCTCATCTTATGCTGAATTTATAGTTTCGTCTACAATCATCTTATATAACATAAAATAAATTCAAATTATACATGTCTGTCGTGGTATGTTGATGTATATCTTCCCACCCAGGAAAGTATCATAAATATGCCTCTAAATACCCTTTATATATACCTCCATTTTAATCTTCAGTATTCCATCAATCGAATTTACATAAGAATTTTATTGTATATTATGTATCATATTTCTATTTTTGGAAAAAAGATAAGACACTATAATAAATATATAGGGATATCTAGGTATTTTCCATTTTCAATAATCTCTCATGGATATCATGTATATACATATCACTATATTATATATTCTCGCAACCAATCAATAATTTCATATATAGAACTTTTCATTTCTACTTATATTGTGCCGTGTAAAACATATAACCCTTATATAGAATTTTAGAGACCCTTAAATGCCTTCGTGGCCACCAACATTGTCCTCATTATAGGAAACAATTTACCCTTATAAATTTCTAGATAAACACTATGGTTTTTTTTGTAACCCTTTCTAAATTTAAACCACTCATATGTATTTTCAATTGGCCCTCATTCCATTTTAGATAAAAATCAGAAAAATCATAGACTACCGATTTGATTAATTAGGGTCTCCATTACTTTTCAAATATTGGATCCTACTAATTTGAAAAATTCCCCTATTAAATAGATCAATAAAACTTTTTTTTATTCAACAGTAATACTTATTTCTTGTTTAGGATGTGGTAATTGTTCATTTTTTCAATTATTTTGACAATATTAATTTTAGGCATCTAGAAATTGATACTTTTAACATATTGAAACAACATATAGGGTAAAAAAATTTATAGAATGTAATATAACCCTGAATGTCCTAAAGGCCTTCATTTTCATTGATTTTTGATAATTCCCTTTCAAGGGATGAGGAAGAACCCTTAAAACGCCCGTAGGCTTAGAGATTACATGGACCATAGGCTAAAGAGACATTACATGACCCAAATATCATAGGGAATGAAACCCGATTATAACTACAAGGAACTACCCCACCCCAGCATCTACATCGTGATATAATATGTCCACCATCACATGGTCGTCTCCCTAAGAATCACTTGGTAGCACAGTTTGGTCCCAATGGCTTAGACATACACTCTCATTCATCTATATCCATTGGTTCTACACTAGTGCTTTCACCTTCTCTGAATCCTCCCATGAGGCTGCTTCATTTTTATATAGTCTGTTTGGGGAACTTCATTGATCATGTAGAATGAAGGCCTTAAAGGTGGCCTAAAATCCTTAATAACCTGATGGCCTGGGAGGCCCGATGGCCTTAAGGACTCCCAGCCCAAACCAGTGGCCCTAGGTGAATAGATCCATTTTCTACAGTAACTGCTACATTACCTCATACAGTAAACCGTAATAATGCCTCCCATGGGTTTTTATCACTAGACTCGTGGATGCACATAGAGAGACCTCGCTAACTGGGATGAGGGTCATGTGCCTATTTAATATAACACTTATAGCCGACTAATCATTTTTAATAACTCTCAATCAATTAGCAGGCTTATTCATTGTAAGTCCATAGTGTATTCTACTAAATAGTAAAATTATCTAAAAATTCCTAAAAACATTATTTAACATTAATAAATTTTTGATCCACACTCTTTATCAAAAAAATATTCTTTGTTAATACATGTACATAACACCGAAAATAATAATATCAAAGATATATAATATTTGACTATCATCAATAGTCCACATAACATTTCTTTTTCATTAAATCATTTTAAAACTGGTTCTACAAATAAAATTCCATGAATTTTATTCTCTATCCACACTTTCAATGTAATTGTATATCTGTGTAATATTAATTCAACAAAAACATTAAAAAATAAAGTTGTTTCTTCAATATTCTTTCATTTATGATGTCAAAAAAACTATAATAATGTTGTATAACTCCAAAACTAAAATCATCAATATTCATGGGCACCCCATCTTCTATACATGTTTTTGTTCCTTTAAATGTTATTGAAGTCATGATTCCCATCCTTCATGTTTATCAACAAATCTTTAAAAAATATTATAATACAATGTGGGATTTGAAATCCCCACCTAATTTTTTTTTCCAAACCAATACAAGAAAATGAGATGTTAATATGTTATTTCTATTTATCATTCTTCTTCATTCCAATTTTTTTCTTTTATTTTAATCTATGCTTATTATTAATATTAAATAAAACTAATATGTGAAATTATGGGATAAATTCACTCAAACCTATATGGAATCAATCATTTATCTCTAATTATTCATGATTCATTCAGGATATAGAAAATATAAATGTATATTATTTATAAAAAATCTCCTTTAGAAGATTAGAATTTGAGACTACATGGTATATATTTAGAGTCCATTATACATCATTTTAATGAATTTACCAATTAATATATTCTATTAAATTTATTATTTGAGAAAATTAATAAAAAATCCCATACAATCATGTTAGAACTCTGGTTAAAAGCAATTATAAATAGATAACATGATTTAGCTCTTCAATACAGCCCCAAAATTTGCCGAAAATTCATTTTCCATTTCATTGATTATTTAAATTTCATTACATAAATATCATAATTGGTTATTGGTTAATTATATAATATAAAATAGGTATTTATATCATATCAATTACTTATTTGAAATCACCTTTATGAATTCTTAAATTTATGAAATGAAAATTTTGATATCGACTTAAATGCACTTCGTGTGACTCTATATATTGGAGACCATACATCATTAACCCAATATTGTTTAATCCAAAAAAACACATCAAAATATCATATTGCGTTGTATAAATTACAAAAATTTTTTCCTATTGTAACAACATACATATTTCATTTAATTTAGTCCTAATGTTATGCATCACATTATATGCTAAGAAATAATTGTAAAATTATAACGTAATGTTTACGAATAATATGGAACTCCTTTTAACATTAGATAGGAAAATAATATTGAAATTTTTCACTCAACTATGATACCCCTTATCATTTGGTTACATGTTCTGATGGAACCTTCATGGTATAATTTCAAATTTTCAAATCAATTTCCTTCTTAGCTATCATTATATATTTATATTTTAATTAATTAATTTATTTGAAATTTTTTGAATAATTTCTCCCCCTTCTAATGATATATTTCATGTAATATTTTCATAATAAAAATATATTGTAAAACCTTTCATGGAAATGTGCCTAGGTTAGTTACATCATCTATATAGTTTATCAGGAGATCAAGGGATATCGTTTTTCGAAAACATATCACATTATTAATCTTAAATATGTGGAATAACATAATTTCCTTTATCATTTACATGTACCTATTCTTTAATCCTTTGGTTATTTATTTTCCAATTGAAATAACTAAACAATCAAACATTAAGTATGAATTTAATATTCTATTAACATCAATATGGATTCTTGAAAATTCTCTTAACCATAACGTGCCCTAATTTACTTATTATACTAATATTCCATTCATATATATATTTTAAATTTAAAAATGGATTTTTCACAAGGGTCATTGATATATCCTTTTATTATATAATAGAACCAATTAACTATTTTTGGTTCTTGACCTTCATTATAAATTTTAGTGAAAATCCTTCACCTTCAACATAAAACCATAAGGAAACAATCCTTAACCCCGTACTATAATTCTGATAATTTTAAAATAAACATTTTTATTAATATTATTTCTCAATGAAAAATTATATTATCTATCTATAATTTTATTCATTTAAAACTCAAATGATTCATATATATTATTTGTTGTCATTGAAAAGTATGCTTCAATTATATGATGTCAATAATTTCATATTTCTTAGTGGTTCTATATGATTCCAAATTTATATAAGATAAATCATATTTCAATCATCTTCTTGGATTCTCATGATTATTTAGTACTTATTCTACAAGAGGTAGGAATTATTTTTTGAATTTTTTATATAATATTCCAAAAATTAAATTCCATAAGAAAAATCTTTTTAAAATATCATCAATAACACAGAGTTATTCCAGTTTCCATTCAATATTATTTATTCAAATAATTAACATTTAGAAGGGTGATTTAGATAAAATATATTTATATAACATTTTAATATACACCATAGATGTAGTGGTGTGTTTTAATCTTCTTTTCTAAACTTATTTTTTCCATATATTAAATTATGAATTATCTATATAAATAAATAAATTTACTGAATATAATATTTTCTATAAAAATGTTATCTTTAGTTTCTAGATTAAAATGAAATGATCCCTATAAAAACACTATATGTTACCTCATGCTAGTGGTATTTGATAATGAGAAACACCATTGGAATTGTGTTTCTGGTTTTTTGTTTTCCCAAAAACATATGATAAATAGTATTAACAATTACAATTTATTTTAAATTTTTATCATGTTCACAACACTTCAGATTGTAGATTTATTTCTAATAATAAATTGATTTGATATAAAATTCAAAAAAATCACATTAATTTATACAATATCATTATGAAAATGATTTTATATTTTCACTAATATGTTATTCTTTATAAGCATATTTACTATGATAACATATTAAATCTTTTTATTGTAATTTTTTAATTTTTAATTTTTATATTGAATTGAATATCCATTAAAACACTATTGTAGATTTATCATTACCATTTATATAATTAATCCACTCATTCTCAAATATTAGCCATTTTTTCTTCAATATATATATTTAATTTAGTCTCGATTATAAATTATTTTGAAATATTTAAACAAGTCTTAAATATCTCATACAAACGACTCACTTTCCCATCACAATCATCGTCGAGATGGGTGATAAACACTAACATGAATATAAATGTGCTACAAGCCATGATAACATTATTTATAGGAAATATAAAAGAGATTTACCATAAATTATAAACTGATTCATTTTCTCATTCAACTAAACTGGGATATTCTCCATTTATGAATGAATCTAATGAATGATGGTCTAGATATGAAAAATATTTTACCTTATATCATTTCTGATTCCTTGGATCATTTGAGGTGGAATTGGTACCCATCAACTTAATTTTAAAATGAAACATAATATAATCATATTACATAATAATCTTTTATTAATATAATTTTATAATGGGAAACGTATTCATTTTTCATATTAGATAAGGGTGATTCATTCTTATTCATTAGAAATAACTTCTATTCTTTATTTTTAGATAATTTTAAGAGATTAAAATTTAATAAATGATAAATGAACCTTATCTAGAATAAAACATCGTTATGAATTCATATTGGGAGACTCTTAACATAAAATTTAGTGTCCAATGATAATTCAATCAATTATGTGACTTGAGGCTCTGATTCCAATTAATGTATTTGTATTGGTATATTCCCTACATTAAAAGCAGTGTAAATAAGTACATGTATCATCTAAATCATTTATAACATTATACCCTTTTGTATCTTCATCTATACGATGAATGTGTCTCTCAAAAATTTGTTACCTTTAATTTTAAGTAATGTATAAAAATAATTAATATAGATAAATAATGGAAAAATTATTTTTAGTGAGTTTCACCTTAGATATGGATGATTACACCATCAATGTAATGCGGTTGTTAGCCTCTTCAAAAACTACTCGCCATTCAAAATCAAAAATAAACACATACATTGGAATATCCTTGAACTCATAATCCCATATCCAAAATATAAACATTATTAAACCAAATTATTGTTTAAAAATTTCTAAAATTATCTTATATCACCTTGATGTTTATTAGTTGTCAATTTTAATACATGATACCCTTCAATACTAATAACCTCAAGATCAACAATCAATGTAATTCTCCATACTAATGGAAAATAGTAGATGTGTATTGTTATGGGAATTATTTTTCATATTATGATTTTTTATTCTAGATGAGGGTTACTAATTTATTCACCATTTACATTCATTATTAATTTTTTTTCTCCTTCTTAATATATGGGATTAATCGTCTTCTTCAAACTAGAAATTTTTGAAAAGAGCATAAATTAATGAATTTATTTTAAATTTAATTCTTAATTAATATTTAACCGAATGAACATTAATAATAGATTTATAATTTCAATAATATTATATGATGAATTTTTGGGATTTTTTAAAAAAATAGTTGTTTTCATGTAAATGTTTTAAAAAATACATTAATATCAGAATTGTAACATTGATGAATATATTATTAAATGAACAAGACCTATACATATATAAAACAATATATTTAATAGAAAATATAAATTTTATTAAAACTATATGTTTTAGAATACGATTCTGAATTCATTAAACCTATGTTTAACAATTTATGAACATAAGTAATATTTTCCAAAAAAATATTTTTTTTACTGAAATGTTTTTTTAAAACTATATGTCAATTTCAATGAAATAAATACATTATTATTTTTCTTTTAAAATAATTTAACTACTTTAAATCAAATAAACTGAAAATTATTCCACTTACATACATGTTTTTATATAAATTGCAATATTTTTTAAAAATTATATGATATACATAAACTAATGTTAGAATTTATTTTTGATACAAATAGATATTTAATATGATAAGATGAATTTACTATATGGAATTAGTAAATTAAATTTATTTAGTATGGTCCGTTTTTTGGGCATAAAAAATTATATACTTATGTAAAAATGAGTTACCATGGTATAAACAAATTTGATAAAAGTATTAATTCTAGGGGTAAATGAAACAATACATGTTTAAACAATGTTTATAATTGACTTTTTTGGATATAATTCACCATATCTCATGCCAAATATTTTATTTTACTTTTTTATCAAAATTTCATGTGAAACATTTTCTCTCTTTATATTAATATTAAATGTTTACAAAAATGTCATTCTCATCACATACAGAAGCATCCTCTCACCACCCCATCAATACTAATAAAAATTTTCGATTACTATTTATCCTCTTCAAATATTATTTCTCATAGAATCTTATTTTATCCACTTATGCATCTAGTAACCAGATATAAGTTTAATACCTCCCTTTCCAATGAGTCCCCCATCAAAAATCCCAAGTCCTCAACATGAGTACTAATTTTTCCCACTTCATTCATTTATATATTTGTTTTCAGAAAATATATTTCTCTCATTAAAATATAATAACATAAATATTTTTATATTATGAATTTGATTATGCTATAGGAATAACAACTAATCACCATTCTCTATTTTTATTAAAGAACATAAAATTGACATTTGTGTGTGTGTGTGTGAATTAAAACATCCATGAAGTATCATGTTTTATTTTTATTAAACACATTAAACAAGTGTTTGTAATAGTTTAATAAATAATTATAATAATTATAATATATTCTATATTCATAAAAAAATAATAGTACACATTTCTCTCATTTTTTAGAAAAACAACCATCATTCATGCGTACATGCTTCCTACCGCCTCTATGGAATGATAAATTTTTATTTTTTCATATCTTCATTTAAATGACTGTAATTAAAATTGGTTTACTAGATACGTATGATTTTTAAGAAATAATTAAGGTTTTTTGTGATAAATTTTAAAACTACATACAATATGAGCAATAAAAACCCTTTATAAATTCATCCTTCTAAAAATGGGTTCTATGATAAAAAACGGTTTCATTTCACTATATTATAAATTTGTATATGTTTTATTCTTCTATTAATATTAAAAATTCTGTTATATCACAATAATAATATCTAAATAAGGTCAATTTTTATCTCTTTTAATTATTTTATAGCAAAATCTCTATATTATTTCCCATTAGTTATTGTATGTTCTTATTTCAGTCGGTTTAACGACCTAATTGAACAATGCTATAAAATATTATAATGTTATTCTATAAAAAATAACAGCTTCTAATAAATGATATAAATATATAAATTATAATTTTATCTTATTTATTTAATTACAATATTAATATTAAACACATTTATTATAATTACAATTTCCATTATTGAAAATTCATATTAACATGCTTATCATCCCATTAATCTTTATATATGGTAACAAAAAATCCCATAGAATGAAATTATAACAATATAAATAATAATAAATAATCAATCGTAATACCTTTTAATGTCATTCAATTATTCAATTTATGAGAATAAAAAATTACACCAGTACTATTATGGAACTAGTTCAAAATGACCAGGATTACTCACACACGATATCAAATATAGATAATATCTTACTAATATAAATATAGGGAATAATAATAAATGAATTTTAAAAAATATTATATCAGCAAAATGATCCTAATATAGGTGACTAAGATAGTAATTATTTCTATAAATTATATTAATAAACATTAGTGGATGTTAAGAGATAATATAAGGGACCTTTAATCACAAACTCCTTTGGTTGAGGTGTGTTTTCTGTTATGCACCAAATATGGTTTATATACAACCTACTGGAATTATTATATAATGAATTTTATTATCTGTTGGGTATTTTAATTTTCACTGAATGTTTTATATTTCAAATTATTTTTGGCTGAAATGATACCTAAGTCATCATAATGACCAAAAATCATAATTTATTAAAAATAACACATATGTGGTTTTTTAAAAAATTAAAAAATTATAAATATATTATAATGTGTATGTAGTTGGGGAACAAATTCACCATAGTTTAATAATCTAGAAAAATTCAAGTTAAGTATCAATTTAATCATCACTAAATTCACGATTAGTGGCCCAAATATTTAACATTTGGACGAACCCTCCCATGTAATATTATTCAAATAATTGACCTGATATTTAAAAATGATACATCAGAATTTTTCAAGAATTTATTTGGTATCATACCATTATAAATTACACAACTCAGTTACTACCTTATATTGATAACCCAACACATTGAAATTACCCAATTATCTACCCTATCTCTATATATTTGATAAGTTTACTTCCTATTACATTGAGAATATCCCTTAGTTTCTATGTTGATTTTGGGATATTCTCATAGATTGAAAAATTATTCCATTGAATGGGGAAATAATTTTTTTATTAATTTTATTATATGGATATCTATTGTTTAATTTAAGATTTATTAAGAAACAGGTTCAATAAAAAATATAATAAAATGTCTTGTTATATCATATGATTAATGCAATGGACTTTATTTGATTCATGTTTGGACTATTATTGATAGGTCTTTGATGCATCAATAGGTCTAATGAGACAAACAAGATTGGGTGCTCAAATATGTCTTACCTATTTAGTTATGATGTTTGGGAACAAGACCTTAAATATATGTTTACAACTACATGAAGATATTTTATTTTCTCTTTTATGATATTTCTCATTTTTTATATACTTATTTACATATATATTTTTCATATATTTATATAATTATTTTTAAATATATATATATAATATATGTTTTTGTGTTTGTGATATATATATACCTTTATTTAATAAAATATATTTTATATTATATTCATTTACATATACTAGAATTTAATATTTGTATAAATATATATATTCATTTAATAATAAACACTTACATGTATATGTAAACAATATGTATATATATATATTATATATTTTTATATATTTTTACTCTAAAAAAAGTTAGGATATTATTTCAAATATATTTTTATATTATGTATATAAATTTACATATAAATTTACATATAAATTTTATACGTCAGATATATATTTATATGTCAATATATTTTCATAGCAACATATAATTTTATATTAACCAGTATTTTTTTAATTTTTTGGTTAATATTTATGGTAAAATAAATTTATATATTATATTTAATGGAAATTATATTTTTGTATTTATAAAAATACATTATTTATGATGTATATACAAAATATTGATAAACAGAAAAGTACACATTTATATTTATCACATATATATACAAATATTTAGATAATATATATTTTTTTACATATATTTGAATATTCACATACATATTTTATTTATTGATAGAAAAATGTTTATATATAAACATTCCATAAATTGGTATATATATACATATTAATGAATTTCTGTTTTGTATATAAAATTGATTTTTCTATTTCAAATAAAATGAATAATAAATATTTACATCATATATTTAAAAAACACATTTTTATAAATGTGTGTTCATAAATATATTTATACAATTGATTTATTATAATAAAATATAATAATATATGCATATATTTAGTTATAAATTATACTACATTATGAAAAATGATCAAATTTCAAAACAATAATATCTCTATGAATTTAATACTGAGGAATAAATTCTAACCCCCAAAAAAGATAAAATATCCCCCATAAAAAATGTTGAAGTTTCATTTAATGTTCAATAATTGTGATGTCGTGACTAAAAAATCGTCTTTGGATGTCTTTTTGGGCCCTTTTTGCCTTCGATAACATGACTAGAGTTCTCCAAAATCACCTTGGTATAAATCTATTCACAGACTCGATTTGATATATGGTAGAGACCAAAAATAAAATTATATCAAAATTAATAGTTATTTGAAGTTCAAGTCATTTTTTCAACTTATTATAGATGAGTAATTAATGAATTTAATTTTTATGTCATCCAATTGTTATAAAATGACTATTACTCAATTTTAATTAATATTTTATTAGTTAATAATATTTATAGATTATTATATTGTGTTTTTCAATAAATAGACTACATATTAAGTGTAAATACCTATTTAGACATATCTGAATGATATTTAAAATTATATATTATATTCATACCAATAAAAATATATTTAAATATTTATTTCAATATAGATATATTTATATATTTATATCAATATATATCTATATATTAATATAAATAAATTTTTATATTAACATAATTTTTTTAATGAAATATTCTTTTTTATGAAAGTATCCCTTTATTAGCACCAGAAAAAAAGCATTTATAAAGGGGCCCCATTATCAGCACTTGATTAGTAGTAATAATAAATGACCCACCTATATCATCACCTTTTCATTAGCACTGATAATGGATATCCTTTACCAATGAATTTTTTAGCTAATAAAAAACATCCTTTATTTGTGCTTTTAACTAGTGTTAGATAAACCCAATTTTATAGTAGTGTTTTATTTGATTATGGAATTATTTTGATTGTTTTTTCTATAATATTTATTACATACTAATATTATGATAGAATCTATCTTTCAATACCCATTCTTTGAATCTGGCCTCACAATTTTTTTTTCCATTCCATATGAATCCTAGTAGAGAATTATGTGAAAATTTTAAGGATATTACAGATAGGATAACAAATATATTATATTTTTTATGTTTTACATTGTGATTTTAATTGTAATGTAACAAATATATATTTATATAGTCTTAATATATTAACATGTTTTTCGATCATATGTTAAGTCTTTTACTTATTAACAACAATTTAATGAATGTATCTTCTATGGGTTTCTATAGTCTCGGTTGTAAAAGATGGTTTCAATGTATGTTTAATAGAATCCATGGGGACTATATTTAGAATAACCATATAGTATATCACATATTATATGAAACCCTTATGATATTACATATTTTTGAAATTAAAATCTTACAGGAATTATATTTTACAGTTCTATATCATATGGTAATTTAATGTATACAATTATTTAAAGATAGAGACTTATTATTGAAATCATATCCATATCAATAACAATAATAAATTTAGGGATTTTCCTCCTAATAAATTCAATGGTACTATATTTAAATCGATAAACTCATAACTATATTAGGGATGTTAGAAATTATTATAAAAAACATTGCCTTCATAGTGAAACCTACTAATCCACAATGTAGTGTTATTGTATTGGACTTCTCTATGGGATATAATCCTCCACCATTAAATGGAACTATTAATTATTTCATACTTGACCAATTTATAAAGTCCCAATAAAATACATCATTCACTTTTTGGAGTTGTGTAAGAGAAAAATATATCATGGTGGTATATTTTATGAAGGGATATGTGGATTAAGGGTGAAAACTAATTAAAGACACCAAATAGGATGTAGAGATAATGAAAATTTAACAATGGAATTTAATGATTTTTTAATAAAAAAATTATCATGAGAAAGGGTAAAAATGTAGTGGTAATTACTCAATATCAAAAATAAAGAGGATAAACATGTGCTTGAGTAAAAGGCTATATTTTTTTGGGATTTCGAGACATTAAGATGACTATGTATTTATAATTAAATTCAACATTGATTGTTTCTACGATGGTTTAATTTCATCCATTTAAGGGGATGAATTGAAGAGTGAAACTTCCTACATGTAACAACATTTTAAATAAAAACTGTGGTGTTTTCTTGAAGAGATTATTAGTTTGTTTATAGTGTGGAAAACTAATCCACCAAGATCAGGAGCAAAAGGTAAGGCTGATGTTTTTTTGTTAATTTTTTTTTGTAATTATATAATGAAAAATGTGGATAAATTACTCAAAAATAATGTTACACCCTATGATTTTAATAGAGGAACATTATGTTCGATAGTGGATAGATACACAAGACATAACTTAAATATTCAATGAAATATATTATTTAAATATGAATATTATAACAAAGCCATTAAAATTCAAGGTATTAATAAGATTAACTAAATTATGAAAACTATAGTGTCTAAAAATATATAATATTAATCAATAGTTTATCAATTTATTATAAATCATAATACATATCATTTGAATGTATGTAAAATAGTATTTTTGAAAACTTGTTTTTAGGCATGAAAAGTGTTTTTAGATCGATAAATTAAATTAGTAAAAATTAAATAATTATTTTGATGATATTTATATATTATATAGTAAAAAAAAATTATTATCATTTATCTATCTTGTTTTTTAATCTTACATTAATAATAAACAATTTTTATGGTTAAAAACTGTGTTGTTCTAAAAAGAAGTTTCTTAGTATTTTTCACACTTATATTAGGAATAATTTTATTAATTTTAGAAAAATAAATTTTTAAATTGAAAATTATTATTTTAATCATCATTTCAAATTTATCATAGGTTTAATTTATTATAATTTTCTAAAAAATTAAATTTTTAGATAAATAGTGAAAATACATATTTTTATTGAAAACATCCATTCCATATAACATAATTACAATGATATTTTTCAGAAAAAAATGTTTTAAAAGTAAAATTTGTTCTATTATACATTTCTTTATCCAATTTATGTCACCTTAATCAAGGTACAATTTAATTATTATTTAAAAACATTTAATCCTTAAGAAAAACATTCATTGGAATAATGTTTTTCCATAATGCTTGGTGGATTATTTTTAAATTAAATTATTCCACCTCTATAAATTTTATTTGGAAATAAATGATTTTATAACTTTAATTAATATAATTAATATAATATAATAATACCAACAAAATTTTTGATCTTAATGAATAGTAAAATGAGTAAAAACTAATTATCAATGTTAAGTTTAAAACGTGTTTACAAGAGTGTCAATTTAAAAAGATGTGGGTTTAAATAACTAACAAGATTTTGAAATATATATATTGTTCACATATAGTGAACTTATCCGAAATATGATTTGATAATGAACCATTTTTAGCCATTTCGAATGTATAAAAGATGGGTACATTTTATTCAATTAAAAAAATACAATGGTGTCCTCTTACACTGTTATAAAAGGACACCCCTCTCATATCTTGTTCACACATATAATGAACAATTTATTGTAAAAAACATCCCAAATATATCCTTAAATAACTAGAAATATCATATATTTTACTGTTTTGTATGATAACCACTCTAAGAATTATTTTGGTATAAACCCGAATAGTTTCTCCGAAGAAGAAGTATAGTTCTTAACTATGTGCTTTTATTCTACTTATTCCTATAAAAACATATAATATTCACCAATAAATATGAAATAATAAAATCATTATATTCCATATACTAATATGTTATTATTTTTATAGAAAAACCTATATCTATCTCCTCTATTATCAAATGGAAAGTGAAATTGGTGATCGTTTATAGAGTGGATTATTGCCTCGAGAACTGATGCTATCAGTTTTTAATCACAACCTATCAAGAATAGATATAACTATTGATATTAGTTATTTATATTTAATAATAAAGGAATAATTAGACATATAAATAAAAATGTCACATCTAAATTCATACATTCCAATCTGTTGGAAAATAATAACATCGCCCATGAGAACGTGTAGACTACCACCTCTATGTTGAAATGTTATTAGTTTTTAATTTTATTTTTACATAAAATATAATAAATATGGATTTAGGAAAAATTTATTATTTTAATTATAAAATATATATTATTTAATTGTAATTTTTTATTAACCATTCTTTTTTTCATATTTCAAAAGAATGAAAACAATGTTCATGAAAACATACTACCTACCATCTCGATGTTTTTTAAAACTCAATTTTCTAACTCTAAATTTTACGGGATATTTTAAATAATTATCAAATTAATATATATTATTTTTATATCATGGTTAACATTCGTTATGTTATGTAACCAAAATAAAATAACAATAAATAAAAATACCTACCAAAAAAATATATGACAAACGAAGAAGTTATTACCTCAAATAATGATTTTAACAAATAGTTTATTATAAACAGGTAACAAACTACTATAAGAAAATAATATAGGGTTTTATATATATGAGTATGGTTCTATAATGTATTTATAATACATATTTCTTGTTATATCAAATTTTTTGACACATAAAAAAGAAATTTAAAACTGAGGTAAGATTTTTACATCTCACTTCTACTTCTCATATACATATTCCATATTCACCACTTAATACATTGTTGTGTTTAATATACTAATTGTTTTGATATGTTATATCATGAATATATTTATCTAAATTTTATAAAAAGTATAATTTAATTTTATTTAATTTATAGGGGTTATGATTCATAATTTCATTAAGTGGTAATGTTTTATTTCACAAACTCATCATTTTTCAAGATTGTTTATGTTTAAGTATCCATTGGGAGAATTATTTTAACTTTTTATAGAAAAAATTATATTCTCTCAACCACTTTTGTTTAAATTTTTTAAATAATTTTACTATTTCCTACTCTTTGGTACTTAAAATTAATTAGAATTGTTATAAAGAAACTTATATTACGTCCCCCATTGGATTAAATTTTTTTTCATCAAATTACTTTTTTTAAATGTGTCCAATTTTTTTTAATAATATAAAATGATTTATTAAAGAATTTTTTTACCATAATCAAATTATATAAAATTTGTTAAAACTAATGATACTTTCATTTTCTGAATGATGTGCTTTTCTACATTTCTTATAAAAATATGAAAGGGATCTTCATTTTAATTTAGTTAACAAGAATTTAATTCACACTATCATAGCTGATAATTAATTTCAATCTACCTTTACTCGTTTATATAAATATTTCCAAATATATATTTTTCATAAAATTTTGGAAATATTTAGTTTTGTAATGTTTTTTGCAATGTGAAAAGGCTATTTTCCTCAAGAATGTTTATAATGACATTTTTATTATATGTATACTCATCAATGACAATAAAAATCATATTATTTCGCTCCAGTGATGATATTTGGTAATGACACCATCATTATTATTCATTATAATGGTTTATGAATTGATTGATTGGGGATGTACTATATTGATACAATTTTCTATATTACTCGGGATTGTTTATGATGGTGTTTATTGATTGTGGAAATTATTATAATTTTCCATGACAATTTCCAATATAAATGTTTACATAGATTATGTATATTTTTAAGGGAAATTATTAACATTTTATTCAATATGAATGTTTACATGATTATTTTTCTCTACCTTCATATCAAGAATGTATTGGACTTACCAAGTGACATGTGAGACTTGCTATAGACCCTTGATGAATTGGTAGGCCACCTAAGATAAACTAGTTTTGGTTTTTGGAAGAGGACTTACCCATTTATATATAATTTCTTAGAGGAAGTCATTGATATTATGATTATGATGTTAAAAACTAAGAATTACATCATTATAAGATTAATTATTGAGGTCTCTATGATTATTTGATTAGCAAGGATATATAATGCTGAATTTTAACATCATGTGACATTGTATATGAAATCATTTGATCGTCATTTAGTCATTCCATGTTATGCTTTGTGATCAAGTTATATATTAATGGGAATATGTTTCTAGTTTATTACATTTTCATATATCTTTTTCATAATTTATTCTTCATATATTCTCATGTATGCATACCATTACTATGTATACGATCCTACTTATTGATTATATTGGTTTTACTTAGGGTTCCAGGAAATGTGCTTGGATTGATATTCTGGGAGATGCTAAATTTTATAGAAATGTTCTCAAAGAAAATATTTTGAAGAATTACAGGTTTTAAAATGTAATTTGATTTTCATGTATGTTTCTAGTATTTATAGCATACTAAACTGTTAGATCCTTTAGAATGTGATCGCTTATATCTAACACACATTCAATAATGTAACCACCAACATTGGGTTACTAAGGTTGGGGTTTATACATTTAATATCAAAAAAATGATTAGTAGAAACCTTGCGAACTATATTTAGAAAATCATATATTATAGAACATAACCTATGATTTAAATTAGAAATATGTGTCTGAAATATAAAATCTAAATATTATGTTGAGGTAGATATTATATGATTTTCCTCAAAGTCAATCCCAATCTAGATACTACAAGTGGATGTGGCATTATATTTTTTGTATCTAGGGATAATATATTTGAGAATTGAACTTTGGGGTTGAATCTATCCTCACATGGTGCATGAAAATAGGTCTTGTTATACACATCATTTGACACTCCCAAGGGATATTCTTGGGTTAATTTAAAATTTCATTACAATACATCATGAAGAATTTGAATAAATGGTGAAAATTAATAACCTCGGATAAACCAATGATATATTTTATTAAAAACATGGTGTCATGATTTATGAAGCCTATAAGTGATTATGTGGTTTCACTCTATGATTATTTTTTCACATATAAAAATTTTGGGTTTTAATTAATTTCAAGAACCATGTGGAAATATGTTAATAATTAATGTGATGAAAAATAATGTTGATTATGAGAAATAATTAGAATGCAGAATATATTGGAAGATATTGTGATTATTCCTGATCATTTATCACAAAATATGAATAAAAAATTCTCCTTAATCGACTATCAATTACACCAAATATGATTAGGAAAAAGTATGCTAAGTGATTTAGTGGTGGATACCATGATGTAAAAAGATACAATTTACCATTGCATAAGAAATATGGATATAGACACCAATGTAAATGACTCAAAGTAATAGTAAAAAAAATTCTCTTTGGAAAATATGTTCATAATTTTATGAATTGGTAATGAAAAATAAATATAATGATGGGAGAAAATAAATTTCATCTTAGGGATCCATTTATAGTTTGGGTTCATAAATAAGGGGAATAAAAGAAATATCCATGTTAATTCTCTCTTTTGAAGGATAACACCTCATCCAAAGAAGGAACTATTTTATACTAATCATTGAAGTGAAAGGGTTGAGTTATTTATTTTTTGTGATAAAATAATTATATTGTTGAAGTATTTTTATCAAGGCTATTTTGGTTATAAGATTCCTAAAATATATAAGGATTGTGTTATTTTCCTTAGGTATATATGTCTTCATATATTATTAATATATGATTTATGGATGCCATTATATGTTTATAAGAATAATGTTGATTATAATTTCATATTCATATATACCCCTTCTGTGATTTTTGTGATTGACGTTCCTTGGATACATTTATTATGATATAGTAGATGTTTGAGGTATAATTAAACCTAACGTTAAACATGAGGTATTTTTTGAGGAATTATTTTTTCATGATATGTTTAAACATAATGAAAATTTATTTGGGTTAATATGATGATTTATGTTAAGGTAATAATTTTCAATTAAGAATATTTTATTTTATTAAAAATATGTATATTTGAAAACATTTTTTGTTAAAAATTTATTTGATGACATATGTATATTTTGAGGATTTGAATCATATTTTGGGTACCATATAGTAATTATATTAATATTCTTTTTTAAAATGGATAATCCATATCTTCCATCTAGTTAAAAGGGCTTGAACCCACAACTAATGAGACACTAGGGGTAAATGACTACAACTAAGTTATGTGATGTAATGGTTAGTATTAAACTGTTTTTACTCAAATAGTTTGATTTTTAAATATTAGGTTTATTTTTGGAAACATATTACAAGTTCAAAGATTTTTTATTTTCACATTATTAACTATATTTTAGGAGATAATTTATTGGGTTGATGTATAAATAACCCTTAGGTTTAATGTAAAGGATAATTTGGGATGAATGAAATTACATATTTGGAGGTGATAGATGAATTTTATGACATAAAATTAGGGATACAATATTCATTAATGTTATGTTTGTTATGGTTAATTTGGATTTAGGTTTATTTATTTATGGAAGTATCTATGTAATCCATTCGATTTGTTATCTAGTTTTAGATATTAATGTATTATTCCTTCATAATAAGGTTTATTTATTTTGGATATTGTCTTACATTGTGATAACCATTTTGTTTTTTGTAAAAACATTATAAATATCTTATTATTATATTCTATGTTATATGATATATTAAATGTTAATTTTAATGATTCAAATATAATAAAACCATCTTTTATATTCATTTCTTGGAGCTATAAATGAAGTGGAAATTAATCAAAGAAAAACAAAACTGTGAAATTGTTCTTATAGTATAAATTTTTTTCAAATATTTATATTTTTTGTTGTTCTCTATATTGATAAATAATGAATCCATCTAGCTTAGAAAAAGGATCTTGAAAAAAATTATAAATTTTATCATTATTTATATTTAATAAATAAAATTTTCACCCAATAAAAAGTTATGGAATTATTGTCATATAATTTCTATTGGTCATTCAATTTCTTCTGATAAAAAATATCTATCATTCTACATAATTATTTAAATTATTGTTGTATGTATATATTTTAAATTTAATTTTTTTAACTACTTCAAAACTTATTTAGTTGTTACTCGAGATGACCATCATAATTCCCTTTTCATATTATCAATATGAAGATTTATTAATCCTTTCTATGATGTTGGTTGTCAAAAACAAATTTCAAACATGAAACCCCTAGTTTACAGGAAGAAGTTCAAACTGTGAAGTAAAATTTATTAAATATTTATAGAATATAATACTATGATATTTTAAATGAAGAACATTATGTTAGTGATCAAATTTTATATCAAATGTTGAGCTTAAGTAACCAATGAAATATATTATTTAAGTACGATATTCATTACCAATCCATTAAAATGGTGTGTAAAAATAATACTAACTAAAATTATGAGAATTATATGTGTTAGAGATATAAAAAATATTTTCAATGGATTTAAATTGATTTAAAATGATTAATAAATCATTTTAAAATAAAAGAAATGTATTTTCTAAAAACCAATTTTCATTCTTTTAATGTGTTTTTTATTAATAAATTAAATTTATCGTCGTTATGTATTTATTTAAATTAAAATTAAAATTATAATGGATATAATTTTTTTATTTTGTCAAATAATTTCATTAAGAATGGGATAAGAGTAAACAATGTTTATGCTGAAAAAATGTGTATTTCAAAAAAGTGGTTTCATCATGTTTGTCACACATATTTTGAAATTAGTTTTCACCACTTTTAGAAAATATATTTCGTAAAATTATTTCCATTTTTAAAATATTCATTTCACAATTATCTTATCGTAATTTTTTTTATAATTTTATAAAAATATAAATATTTTGATGAATATAGAAAAATATCGAATTTTATAGAAAACAGCCCTCTCGGCTATAAAAATTATGAAGTTCCATTTTGAATTAAAATAGTATTATTGTAAAATAAAAAAAATATTTTATTATTAATCAAATCAATGTCATTTTTATAAATCTAAAGCATAAATTTGATATAAAAAGTTTTTATACTTAACACAACATTTGATTGGAAACCCATTTCTTCATCTTGCTATTGGGTTTAATTTTAAATTAAATTGATCCAATTATAAGATTTATATTTGAAGAAAAATGATTCCATATTGGGGAAGTTAAAAATTAATGTTAGGTAAAATAGTAAACTAATTTTTGGGTCGTTCTGAATAGTAAAAAATAGTAAAAATTAATTATAACAGATATAGTTAAGAAATGTTTACTGAAGGTTAAACTAAAATAGTAATGATTAAAATGGCCTAAAAATATTATTATTTCTATTTTTTGGCCATATTTAAATCTTATAGAACATATAGTTTGATAATTACCATTTATTATCCTTATTTATTGTGTTAAACATTTGTTCATTTCATTCATTTCAAGGATTTCATGTTTGTTGTCTCCCCAACTTATAAAAAGATACCCCACTACTCTTCTATTCACACATAAGAAGCCCTTTGGTTCGGAACAAATTAATCCAAATAGATTCTTTACATACATACCCATTAACTAGATTATCATATTATATCATAAAACCGATCTATGAATGATTTAGGTATAATACTAAATAAGTTATCAGAAGAATAGGTTTAATTATTAACCATGAGTCATTATTTATTTATTTAATTAACATATTAAAATGGTAGGAAATGACTCTAAAATAATAAAAAATTAACTTAAATATACTTATATGTTATAACATTAATTTTTATAACCTATGTTCATCTCATTTTCCATCAAATTGGAAATGAAACTGCCGATCATGATTACGGAGGACTACTACCTCGCAAATCGATGTAATCCATTTTCATCGACACCTCCCACAACTAGATATAATGATAAATTTAATTAATATATATATATATATATTATTTATTGACTAATTATATTTTTGTAATTATAATATCTCAGGTAACTTAATACATTCTAATTTGATTAAAAATGATAACATCAGTTGTGCTTACTTATAGACTACCACCTCCATAAAGAGATGTGATCTGGTTTTTCTTTTCATTTTGACAAGGATGGTAAAAGGATGGATTTTAAAAAATAAATTATTTATACGATAAAATAATAATTATGTAAAGGAAAATTATTATTTACCCTTATTTAATTCCCACCGTGAAAGAAAGAAAATTGTGTTCATGCCTACACACGACCAACCATCTCTTTGAACGGTTTAACTCATTTTCATATCTCTATATTTTATAGACTATTATAAATAAATATATAATTAATATATATGATATTTATATATGTCATGACCCTCTCCCCACAAAGTGTACCCCTCCAAGGCCAGAAATGTGAGAAGGGAGATAATGACCCCCGAGTCCAGCCTCTAGTAGGCCCCGGGTTGGCGACTAGCATTGAGGGTATAGTAATCATACCAATGGGAGGCATTACCCTCTAAGAGAACACATGCAGAAGATAGAGAAAAGATAAACACCAACCAAATACAACTCAGGACAAAAATATAAAATAATCCCAAGTACATATATGAAATTTCATGCAAAAGTACAACAACTGGAAGGGAAAAACTGCAAGTACCCAAAAGAATGTAAAAACAGCAGCGACCACAAGCCCGAACAGCTCATGTATCCACAAGCTAGTAATAAATATCATGATCACCAACCTACTCCAACTGACATGAAGAATGGTTTATATATACATAGATTGAGTATAATAGTATTCTCTTTTGGATCCTCCCCAAATCCTCTCGTGCAAAAGTAATGAAAGCATGCTAAAGCATAGTGAACAACAAGTGAAACTAACTCGTCACCTAAACATTTATACTATGTTCCCAAACTCACCATGGATACTCTCACCAAGTATCGCATACAAGTATATTTCATATATTAATAAATATGAAGGGTACACAACTACTACTTCCCCACTAGTTTTCCGCTTTTCCCCAACGTTGCACCTCCTAAGTATCTCTCTCAAAAAAGGCTTGCCCACAGACACCTGGATGAAGCACTACCACATGCACCTCGTGCCACACAAAGGCTTTCCCGCAGACAACTGGGCGAAGCTCCACACCATCCTAACAACCAAAATTAACCAGTTAAGTTCCAGAGAAACCAAATCTCGCATAATGTGTATCATACATTGGGTATTATACTTCAAGACATTATAGCCCATACACCGTGTAAGGATTCTCATGCCATCACAACCTATACATGGTACACCTATAGTAGTCCATAGGATACTATATCCAGAATATATGTGTGTGAATAACTACAAGCCATTATAGACCTCTACAAACATATATGGGGAAAACTAACTACTATTACTATCAGCACAATATCTGCCAATAGACGAGAGAGGGTCCAAAGGGGGTAGTCAGCCATTCGTCCTCCCACTGGAATGTTTGGGAAAACACAACCCACTGAGGCTCAGAATACCCGGGGTGTCAGTTTCCCTTACTGATAGGGTGGAGTAGCATATATAAACACAAAAGAACATAAGATACTATATCTCACAACCACACTATATGCATAACCTATTCATAGACCAACTACAGCTAAGGTCTCTCAGACACCATGATGCTACTTCTAAGACTAGGTATCCTATAAGAACACAACCATTTAGAGAGATTTAATAGATTACATCATTCACAATTAATAATTTCCACTTTAATTTAATTAAGTCTTTAAACATTAATTAACCATGAACAGTTTCCCATTAGACTTCATTAGGATCACACCAAGGGTCCACTTTACTTTATTAAAATTACCACCTCATCCTTATGTTCCAGAGAATTCCAACCCCATGGGATAACACCATTTATTCAAACAGTCATTAAAAAACGACTTTCCCTTATTCCCAGGCATTTTAGAAAATCATTCTATGATACTAAATAGAAGGAGGCTCAACATGTTGATTAGATTTACTAACCGTCATGTCTTTTATGCCTATAGTAAGAGCATAAACCCATCCCCCATTGAAAAGATAAACATGGAAAGCATGTGGCATACCCCGCGCGTCATTTCCTCTTTCGAATGAAGGGTGAGAAAAACCAGCAGCATTGAGAAGTGGGGAAAATTAAAGCAGATAAACAACCAATCAAAATTCAGCAAGCATCTAACAATCACATCCACCCCATTCTATCATCCGAGGTGTCCTCCCCGACACCCACATGCATAAATCGATGCATCTCTCCGCTCTTGGCATCATCCACTACCACAACAAAAAGGCCTCTATGCTCCTACATATCACAACACCCATCAAGGGTCACGTCTCAACACAAACAGCAACAAAAAAACCATCACATTAATATGGCTCATGTAACTTTAACAAAACAAGTGGGTAACTCATAACCCTTCCAAAAATTATCAAACAACCAACTCTTTATTCCATCTTGAATTCACAGATTTAATTCGTAGGTTCCCATTTTAGGAAACCTAATCATTAAGCTACCACAAATGAATCAACATGATTACTATGAAAATTTGATCAACATCAAATTACAACAAGAAATATATTCTTTTTCATTCCTCTTTATCTTTGGCCAATTGTTATCATTTAATTATGGTTTACGTACTTTACTGGTTTCCATCAATAACGAATAAAAAATCAAGCAAGCATAGATATCACACTATCTATCAAAACATTAGGCAATATCATATGATCGATAACAATTTCTTTATTAGGTTAAAATATTTATTATGTAAATTCCATTTGTAGTCCAGGGGGATTATACATGCTAACAATACAGTTTCACGTAAAATAAAGAGGGGCAACGAATACCCTACCTCAAAAGTTTTGGAAAAAAACACAACCACGAAGAACGCTCAAGAAAGATAAGTTTTATCTCTAAAAATATTCTTTATATCTCTTCTCATAACAAAACCAATACCAAATATCATCATATTTAGAATCCACACACTTAGATCTACCCATAAATAGCGTAAATCTATGAACCCGAGAGAATAGGAGAGGTAGATCTAGATAGATCTAAGAAACCAAACATGAACAATCACATACCTCAAGAAACTAACTTTGATTTTCCAAGAGAATCATTCGAATCACCTCCAAAACTCTTAGGAGATTTTCTCCTACCTTCAAGGGATGGTAATACCGTGTTATGGACTCTTAAGATCTTAAAAAAGAAACTTATTGGAAAAATGGTCAAGATCAATTATTTAAGCATTTAGATTTAAGTCGCCGCATGGTTTAAAAAACCGTGCGCTAACCGTGTGTTAGTTACTACCTTGGCCAACCATCCCCGTATGGTTTGGATTCATGGTTAGGCAAACCGTACACCACCCATGTGAGAGCTACTGCCTCCAACATTAACTATGCATGGTTTTGCCGCACTGTTTAGACAAACTGTGTGCCCCCCATGCGAAATCTACTACTATTTAATTCTCTTTAAAAGCTCACCCAACCGCACCCCCCCCCAAGTTACTACTCAAAAACAATGGTAATTAAAAGAATCAAAGGTACATGAAAACATCACGTGATGTTACAGTTCACAACTGTCTAACATTAAAACAGCTCACTGAAATTGATGATTTTGGCAAAGCGTTGGGTATAAGTCACCTTGACATCCCGGATCAACTTTAACACCACATTTTCACAATGTAATGGACTGGATTGGTCCGGGCGATTACATCAGATACCTCTAATAACATTCTCATCCTCGAAAATCCAAAACCCACCTAAAGTGAAAATGATATAGGGTCTAAACAACTACCCATCAAGATACCTCTCAAAAGAGAGCAATCCACAAAAGCAAAAAGGGAGCCATCTCATAAAAATTAAAGTTTCATAACCACATAATCCACATTGATACTAGAAAAGAGTTAAACATTGAACAAAATTTGGTATTGAACACGTATATGTGAGTCACGCTCCCATGTACTCTCTTCTAAGACACCGTGTCACCACAAGACATGAACTAAATGAATAGAACGCTCGTGCAACACCTTCTCCATGCGGTCTTGGATCTCCACAGTTCGCTCCTTGAAGGTTGCATCATCATCCACATCAATCTCTCCCCAGTAAATGATGTGAGAGTCATCATGAAGATAAAGACGGATCTGTGATACATGGAAAACATCATGTACCCGACTCATCTATGGGGGAAGCGCTACTCGATATGCCACAACTCCAACATGAGTGAACACCTCTAAATTCCCAACAAACGGGGGAGAAAGATTACTTCCATGACCAAACCCTCACTACCTATGATGGGGAGTCACCTTCAGAAACACATTATACCCATAATTAAAGTCTATGGGTCTCCTCTATTGATCGGCATATGATTTCTGATGATCTTTCACTTTCTTCATCCTCTCACGAATCACCTGAACCATCTCTGTTATATTCTGTACTAGTTCTGGTCCAAGAATTGGTGACTCTCCGACCCCAATCCAACCCAACGGTGAACAAAAAAGCTGACCATACAAGGTTTTAAAAGGTTCCATACCGATAGTGGTGAGAAATGTATGCGAACTCCACCATGGGTATGTGCCTCATCCATGATCCTACAAAATCAAGAACACAAGAGCGTAACATGTCTTCAAGATTCTGGATGGTTTGCTTTGTCTGACAATCTGTTTGAGGATGAAAAGCAGTGCTAAGGCATAGTTGAGAACCGAAAGCATGTTGGATACCTCTCCACACCCTTGAGGAATAATGAGGATCATGATTAGAAATGATAGTCCTATGGACTCATTGAAGTCTCACCATCTCATCAAGATACTTCCTCTACCAAACATCCACTAAGATCGACTCCTTGATCACTATAAAGTGGTCTGATTTTGTTAAATGATCCACTACCACCCAAATAGCATCATGTCATCCCAGAGCTTGAGGTAAAATAATAACAAAGTCCATTTATATGTCCTTACACTTCCACTGAGGAATATCCAATTGCTGTAGAAGGCCACCAGGACCATGGTGTTCGGCCTTCACCTTCTGGAAGGCAAAACATCGAGACACAAACTCTGCAAATGCACGCTTCTGCCCTAGCCACCAAAACTGGCTCCTCAAGGATCATTACAGCATTGTCACGCCAGGATGTAATGCTAAAGGTGAAATTTGGAACTATCTAAGAACCGTCTCACGCATCTCCATGGTAACAAAAATCCTTCCATGATACAAAAATCGGTGTTGTTCATCTTCAGTCCAACCATCAGGGGCCTCACAACAAACAACTCGGTCTCTCCAGACCTCCACCTCGAGATCTAACAACTGGGACTCTTCCACATTCTGAATTAGGGATGACTGTACCATCAACTCAAAAAGTTAGCATCTACCCCCATCTTCTCCCATATCAATATGCAATGCTGACAGTTCCTCCATTACACTCCAGGAATCACCAGATTCACTCATAACATCACTACATGACTTTTGGCTAAGATCATCAGCCACAATATTCCCCTTTCCAGGTGAATATAATATTTCAAAGACGTATTCCTACAAGAAATCCATCCATAGACACTTTCGCATATTAAAGTCTCACTGGGAGAATATATACCTCAAACTATTATGATCGGTGACAACCACAAAGCGCTGACCAATGAGGTAATGTCTCCACAACATCAGAGCAAACACCACGGCTGCCAACTCAAGATCATCGGTGGTATAGTAGTGTTGATGGGTATTTAACTTCCGAGACCCATATGAAACAACTGACCTCTGCGGAATGAGAACACAGCCAAACCCAAGATGTGAAGTATCAAAGAAAACATCAAACTGAACTCCCCCAGCTAGAAGAAAAAGAACCGGATAACATAATAACTTATCCTTTAGACACTCCAAAGCTACCTAATAGTGATCATCCCTTATGAATGCCCGATCCATCCTGGTCAAAGCTATCAGCAGAGTCCCAACTCAGCAGAAATTGTCTACATACCTCATATAGTAGCCTGAACGACCAAGGAAACATCGCACCTCTAACACTATCTTGGGGGATTCCCAATACACAACTACTTCTACCTTCGATGGATCCACGGAAACTCCATGTTGGGACACCACAAGCCCCAAAAATGGACTTCTTGAGCCCAAAACTCACACTTCGAAAACTTCCCGAATAGCTGATATCGATGAAGGACTCCCAAAATGGTGTGCAGATGCTCTGCATGCTCCTCTTCAGATGTGGAGTACACAAGGATGTCTTCGATGAAAACCACTACGAACTCGTCTAGGAACTCATGGAACGTAGCATTCACCAATCCCATGAATACATCTTGAGCATTCGTCGCACCAAATGACATTACAATGAACTCATAATGCCCATTATAACAACGGAAATCTATCTTCAGGATATCCTCATCCTTTACACACATCTGATGATATCCTGACTGCAAGTCGATCTTTAAGAACCATCTTTCACCCTTCAGTTGATTGAATAAATCTTCAATCCGTGGAATAGGATAACGATTCTTTATTTTCACTTTGATTAAGCGATGATAATCGATACACAACTACAAAGTGTCATCGGCCTTATTCATGAAAAAAACAGGTGCACCCCATGGTGACACACTTGGCCGAAAAAAACCGCACTGTAATAGACCATCATGTCATATACGTAGCTCTCGTAACACAAAAGGGGCCATCATATATGGAGATATAGAGATTGGAGACACTTTTGTCTGTAGCTTGATCCCAAACTCAATAACTCGTTGAGGGTTTAATGCTAAAACCACTTCTCTAAAGACATCATGGTACTCCTCTACTACCCTAGGAAACGCCAACATGCTGAACCTCTGAAGAAATCAACATCATATTAGCCATCAAGGACGATAAGGATGGAATGTGCCTATGACCCATCCAAGGATCTCGCTCACCAAAAAATCCCACTTGATCTCCATCCTCACCAAGGAAAAATACCTTCTTCCTGCAGTAATCCATGATATCCAGCACCAAATACAACTAATCCATGCCTAGGATGACATCATATGGTTGTATTCGTAAACATATGAAATCTCCCCAAGAGAGGTGTCTCCCCAACACTAGATCAAAGTCTCTACATTCTTCAAACAAGTCAGCTCAACCTCTAACAGGCATAGTCAATGCCAAGGGCACTGGAAGCCACTCTACCTCAAGTCCCAAAACATGGAAAAGGGTAGGTGATATGAGGGAATGTGTCACTCCTAAGTCAAACAAGGCATACACCATGGTTGAAAACAAGAAAAGGATACCTCGAACAACATATGGCTCGTCTGGGGCTGGGAATGCAAGAGCATGAAGCTGACCACGACCTCCTCCATGGCCTCTCTTACCCTGATGAAGACCACCACCACGTTAGTACTATACTCTTTGAGGATGAGGAGCATCATGGGGATGTCCTTTATCTACCCCATCTACCCTCTGCTAATCTAAAGCTGGTGCAACTGGTTACTGCTGCCTCGGCTGGAACTGCCTCAACGGAGAAACCTGGAACGTAGCACTTGGTACACGATAATAGCTCTAAAAGGACATGCACTCCCGCTGCTGATTACCATGACCTCCACAAGAAAAACAAGGGCCTCAACCCTTGGAATAGGTATGAGAGTTAATGCCTTTGGAGAAATGGGATGCGAAGGGCTGGGACCTACCCCTACCTGAAAAAAAACTATTCTTCCCTGAAAACAAGGAACCCTGAACCACAGCTCTGCTTCTTGGGAAATCCTGATGATTCCCCTCTCATGAGGATTATGTTCTGGAAAAATTACTCTCAACAAACTCTATCCCCGCCAGCACCTCACGATATGTCTTCAGCATAAATGGGGTGACTTGGTGCTGAATCTCTAGATACAATGCTACCTCAAAATTCCTCGCCATAGCCTCCTCATCCGGAAACAGGTCCGAAGCATATTGTAAAAGCTTCCTAAAATAGATTCCCAACTCTCGAACACCGGAGCTCCTCTGTTGAAGGGTATGAAGCTCCTGGCGACTAGACACCATCATAGTCGAAGTAAGAAACTTGACTCTAAACCTATCTCAGAACTCCTCCCATGAGATCACTGACTCCTCACGATCCCCAAGGAACAACAACCACCACTTCCTCTCTTCTCCATGCAGCATCACCACGACCAAGGACACATAGTGCTCCTTCCGAGCATGGATCAAACTGAAGCCTATCTCGACCTCCTCTAACCATTCTTCCGTTACTACATATGAAACAGATCCCTCGTACTTCTATGAACTCTAGCACTGAAACTCTCGGAGTGTCTTCATCCAAGTGACGTTGTCGTCAACCTATACCCTGCAACGATCTGCTTGAACAGCCTACTGGAAATGTTTTGTGCAAAGTTGATGAGGAAGTCAACCTGAAGCCACACATATAAAATAACAAACGTTAGATCTCCTAAGACTGGAATATCGAAGACTCAACCTTAATTAATTAATTTTTTTTCATTCATTCATTTAGGTAAACTTATCCCAAGGTTTACCCATTTAGACACAAGCACAAAGAAGAATTAGGCATGATCATTTCCTTTGGTCTCTACCCTGCAACCAGTATCACCTTGTTTAGTATCCATTGTAAACATAAAGGTCTATACATCATATCATAGGGTTCCCTAAATGCCTATGTCTCAGTTAGTCTCCAGTGTTTACCTCACTTTCTAAACATGACTGTCACGGTTTCCCTACCAACCCATGAAACCTCACATATTCCTAACTCCAATCTTTATTTTATCCCTCAACTAGACCTTTGATACCACTATGTCACGACCCCCTCCCACAAAGTGTACCCCTCCTGGGTCGACAATGTGAGAAGGGTGATAATGACCCCCGAGTCCCACCTTCAGTAGGCTCCGGGTTGGAAAATAGCACTGAGGGTATAGTAATCACACAAATGGGAGGCATTACCCTCTAAGAGAACACATGCGGAAGAGAGAGATAAGACAGACACCAACCAACTCCAATTCAGAACTTAAATATATAAGAAACCCAAGTACATATATGAAATTTCATGAAAAAGTACTACAACTGGAAGGTAGAAACTACAAGTACCCAAAATAAAGTAAAAATAGTAGTGACCACAAGCCCGAACAGCTCCTACAACCACAAGATAGTAATAACCAGCCTGATCTACAACTTTCTCCAAGTTACCTGAAAAATGGTTTTTATATTCATAGGGATAGTATAACAGTATACTCAGTAGGATCCTACCTTAAGCCTCACGTGCAAAAGTAATAAAACCATGCTAAAGCACAGTGAACAACAAGTGAAAGTAACTCATCACCTAAACATGTATACCAAGTTCCCAACCTCACCATGGCAACTCTCACCAAGTAACACATACAAGAATATAGTATATAGTAAATAATATATAGGGTACCCCTATAATACATCCCCACTGGTTTTCGACTTTTCCCCAATGTCACACGTCCTAAGCTTCTCTCTCCAAAAAGGATTTCCTGCAGACACCTTGGTTAAGCACTACCAGAAGCACCTCGTGCCACACAAAGGCTTGCCCGCAGAAACATGGGCAAAGCTCCACACCATCCTCACAACCAAAAGTAACCAACTTTTTTCTGGGATCCACCACAGCTCGCATAATGTGTATCATACGTCATGTATTATGCCTCAAACCATTACAACCCATACACTAAGTAAGGATCCTCAAGCCATCACAGCCTATACAAGTAACACCTATAGTATTCCATAAGATAATATATCTAGAATATATGTGTGTAAAGAACCAAAATCCATTATGTCCCTCTACACACATATATGGGGAAAACAAACTGTTGTGCCTATAGGCACATGTATCTACCAAGGGAAGAGATTGAGGCCAAAGGGGGTTGTCATCCATTCGTCCTCCCACTAGAATTCTGGGAAAACACCCCCTGGGATCAGAATCCCCAGGGTGTTAGTTTCTATTACTGACAGGGTAGAGTAGCGTATAGAAACCCCAAATGTATAGAATATACTATATCTCACAACCACACTATGTGTATAACCTAGTCTTAGACCAACTTTAGCTAACATCTCTCAGACTCTTGGATTCTACTTCTATGACTATGTATCCTATAAGCACACAACCATTTAATGAGATTTAATATATTACAACTTTAACTTTTTATCAGTTCCACTATACGATAATTAATTCATTAAACATTAATTAACCATTGAAAATATCACATTAAACTTCATTAGCATCATTCCAAGGTTCCACATTCCCTTTTTAAAATTACCACCTCATCATTATGTTACAGCAAATTCCTGCCCCATTGGTTAACACAATTTATGCAAACATTCATTACAGAATTACTTTCCCATATTCCCAGGAATTCTAGAAAAGCATTCTGTGCTACTAAACACAAGGTGGATCAACACGATGAGTAGATGTACTACCCGTCTAGTCTTTGCCGCCTATAGAAAGAGCATAGACCCATCCTCCCTTGTGATTCTAAACACAGAAAGCACATGGCATACCCCGCACATCTTCGTCTCTTTCAAAAGAAGGGTTAGAAAAACCCGGTGCCTTGAGACGTGGGGAGATGTTAATCATGCAAACAACAAATCAAATTTCAGAATGAATCCAAGAATCACAAACACCCCATTTCACCTTCCATGGTGTCCTCCCCGACACCCACATGTATAAACCGATGTGTATCGTTGTTAAAGACATCATCTGCTGCCACAACCAAAAGGCCTCTATGCCCCCACATATCACAACACCCATTGAGGGTGACGTCTCAACACAAGCACCAGTAAAAACAACCATCACATCAATAAGGCTCTTGGCCATTTAAAAAAACAAGAGGGTAACTCAGAACCCTTCTATAAATTATCAAACAACCTACTCTTTATTGCATCAAGAATTAATAGATTTAATTCATAGGTAACAATTTTAGGAATCCTTATCAGTAAGATACCACAAATTAGTCAACATATTTACTATTCCAATTTGATCAACATCAAATTACAACAAGAATCAGATCCGTTTTCATGCCTCCTTATCTTTAGCCAATAATTATCATTTAATTCTGGTTTATGTTCTTTACCGATTTCCATCAAGAACGAATAACATATCAAGCAAGTATAGATATCACACTATCTAGACAAACATGAAACAATAACATAAGATCGATAACAATTTCGTTATCCGTTTAAAATATTTATTATGTCAATTCCGTTTGTCATCCATGGGGATTAAACTTGCTAAAAATAATGTTGCATGTAAAAGAGAGAGAAGCAACGAATCCCCTACCTCAAAGGTTTTTGACAAAACCTCAACCATGATGAACAATCATGAAATCCAGGTTGATTCTCCAAGAAACCTACTTAGATCTCTTCTCCTAACACAAACAAGACCAAATCTCATCATATTTTGAATCCACACACAAAGAGCTACCCATAATGAGCGTAGATCTAAGAAACTGAGTGTAGAGGAGATGAATATCTAAATAGATCTATGAAACCATACAAGAATGATCACATACCTCAAGAAACCGAATTTGAATTGCAAAGAGAAGCCTCAGAATCGCCTCCAAAATTCTTGTTAGAGGTTCTCCTACCATCAAGGGATTATAATCTTGTGTTATGGCGCTTAGGAGCATAAAAAAGCATGTTAGGGGAAAATGGACAAGATCCACAATTTTAGGATCATGATTTAAGTGGTTGCATGGTTAGTCCACAGAGTTTAACAAATTGTGTGCCAACCCTACATTAGCTACTACCTTGGCCAACCTTCTCTCACGGTTTGTCCACAAGGATAGGCAAACTGTGTGCCACCCATGCAAGAGCTACTGCCTCCAACATTAACTACACACAGTTTGGCCACACGGTTTAGACAAACCTTTCACCCCCCATGCGAAAGCTACTACTCTTTAATTTTCCGGAAAATCTCACCCAAATGCACCCCCAAGTCACTACTCCAAAAAATGGAAGTTAAAAACATCAAAGGTACATGGAAACTTTACATGATGTTATAGTTCACAACTATCTACCGTTGAAACGGCTCACCAAAAAGAATGATTTTGGCAAAGCGTTGAGGATAAGTCACCTTGACATATTTTATCACTTTTAACACCACATTTTCATAATGTAATGGAATGGATAGGTCTGGGACATTAAAAATATAATATTTAAACTTATAGATATTCTGTAACTATTATCAAATTTCTAGGATATAATCTACTAAACAAAATCTTATATGGTAAAAAAAGTAGTTACTACCTGTAACATGGACTGTCAATAAATTATTAAGAATATGTTATAATGGACTAGAATTAAATATTATATTGTGTGATATATATGATTAAATTTCATTAATTTATTTATTAATGATAAATTTATTATAAATGTATTTATTATATATAAATATTCTACACATACTAAGGATTTTAAACATGAGGTAAGGGTTCCATTTCTCACTTTTACTTCCATGACACATATGTCATATTCACCACTTATTTCGTTTATTTGGGGTATATACTACCCATTTAATGAATATATTTTTGTCCATTGTTCTTAATATTTATTAGTTTTTTTTATTTAAGGGTGTTTATTATTCAAAAGTTAAAAATAGTAAGGGTTTATTTGCCAATCTGATCATTAAATGGTATTGTTTATCATTAAGTCTCCATTTGGGGAATAATTCAATATTTATATCATAAAAATATAGTTTATTATCTTCTAATTATTTGTTAAAATTTATTTTATTTAATAATTTTAATAACATTTTTATTTTAATAATTGATAAAATGATTTTAATTAGATCTGACCTTATTTCACTCGTCGGTCGGAAATCTTATTTCTCCAAAATCCATGCTTTTTAAAAAAATTCCTACATTATTTAAATAATATAAAATGATTTATTAAAAAAATTGAATCAAGATGTTGTATATAATTTTTTAAAATTAATATTACTATTATTTTTTAAACATGGTACTTTTGACTTTTCTTACAAAAATGTGAAAGGAATATTTTTTTAAAAATTATTATCATGAATAGAATTTCCTTCTATCTTGATCTCTCATATATTTTGTGCTCCATTTAAAAAATTATATGATTCTTTTGGATGAAATTGTTTCGTGTTATTAGGAAATATTATATTTTTTTTTGATTTTCAATGTGAAAATAGTTTCTTCCCCAATAATCATCTCAATGAAATTTTTGTGGAAACAATATTCAATAATGAGGAAACCCCTTATTTAAATTATTCCCTACTAAGGATTAGTTGTAGTTGTACCATAAATATTATTTCTCTGATTATTTTGATCAATTTGATTCAGGATCTTCTAATTTCCTTCTATTATACATATTACTCTACATGGTTTCTAATTATGATTATTTATATGGAAAATTATAAACATTTCATATACTAGTTTCTGAATCGAATGTTTACACTGATTTTGAACATTACATGAGGAAATTATTAACATTTAGTAATCTATTTATTCAATAATAATATTTACATGATTACGTTTTTCTACATTCATTTGAGAAATTTATTAAACTAAGTAAGTAATGTGCAGATCCCACTATAGGTCGTCAATGCATCATTAGGGATAATTAGGAATCATGCTTGGGTTTTTTTCGAGGACATAACTATTTATATATGATTACTTGGAACATTTACTTGATGGTATTATTATTATATCTAACCTTATAAATTCCCTCATTATGAAATTAGTTATCGATGTCCATGTTATTATTTATTATTAATGAGATCGATGGATTATTTTTAGGATAATATTAAATATTTTATGAAATTATTTTATCGTCATTTAATCCATTCATATTATTCTTCATGGTCAATTTATTTATTAAGTGGAAGTTGTTTCTAGTTTGTTACATTGAAATACTTACAATTCCTTATTTATTCCCTATAGACTCCACTAAATGCACTCCCTTTCTGATAATATGATATCACCCCTTTATAATGTTTATTTTCTAAAGGATTCTATGAAATGGTCAATTATTTATATATAGGGATATTATAATGTTTATTTTGGTGTTATCAATGAAAATATTATATTCCATTTTATGTTTGATAATGTAATCTGAGTTTCAAGTCTATATCTAGTTTTCCAAGATTATTAAATTATTTGACCCTTTGGGATGTGATCATTTTTATTTAATGAAATGTAATATAGTAACTAGAGAATTTGGGATACTAGGGTGGGGTATTTACCTGTTTATGAGATTTTATTCAAACTAATAAAATGATGTGATGATTTTGAGTTTATGTTATACTTATAGTAGAGGTTTAAGTCCCATATGAAGTGATAATAAACACATTAATCTTAAATTCAATGTTATCAAGTTATTTATTTCATTCTATATCTAAAAAATCTTTAATATATAATATTTTTTAAGAAAACATTGAATCATATCCTAACGCTTTAAGAAATATTTTTTCAGTTATGACGCCTAAAGGGATTCGTATTGCAATAAATATTTACCGATCAGTCGGTATTATGGTACATAACATACCAATGGTTAATTTTTTTATTTTTATACCTATGTGAGATTTTTTATTAATAGTTTGGTTTTATTGGATATCAATGTATATTTAATGAATTTATTTCCAAGAGAAGGTGATTTGTATTTGTGAAGGGGGAGTATAATCTGTTATATTCATGGGAGAGACTTCACCTGTTGATTCATTTCTAGGAAAAAATATAATATATTACCTTAATGAAATTATGATAAAACAGGAAGATAATGAAAAATATTAGGAAAGTCATCCTAATGATATAAGATTTTCCCATTGTACAAAACACATATTCGTTATTCCATCAGAATTTCTTATTCATCCACATGAGGGTGAAATTGAGTTTCTAATTGAACTCATTACACATGCAAGATCCATATCTAAAACATCCTATATAATTGAACCAGTGGATTTGCTCGATTTAAAAAATTAACTACATATGTTTTGTGATAAGATATTTATAATCGTTATTTTATCATTGTTGGAATCCACTACATTATTTTTAAAAATTAAATATGGTTCTATGATATTTGTATCGATTACAGGGACATTAATGCCCTTACTATTAATAGTAAATATGATTTACCATGAATTTATATCTTAATTGATCATATTCAAGCAGCTCAATATTTTTTAAATATTGGTATTCACTATGGTTGTCATCAGTTAAGGGAGAAAAGGTGGATATATTTAAGACAACAATTCATACCTGATATAAAAATTATGAGTTTATCGTAATACCCTTCGAATTAATTATTAAAACATTTTTGGTATTGGATTAACAAAATATTCATGGATTATCATGATTATGTTTTGGTTGTATTAATTTATGGTATATCAAAATACTAAAAAATATATGAATATTATGAGAAAAAATTATGAATAATTCTTGAGACCCTTAGAGAAAATTAATTAAATGAGAAAATTTGTATGTGGTAATTTCAGATATATGATATTTAATTCATTAGTCATATTTTCTATAATATAGGAATTTAAATTAATTCTTTTAAGAAAGAGTTAGTCAATGAATGGGTTACCAGAATTAATATAACAGAGTTAAATTATTTCATTGGTTTAACAGGATATTATCAGTGGTTTATTCGAAAACATTACTGATTGGAAAATCCATTAACCAATTTTATATGAGAAGGGTTAAAATTAACATGGTATGTTTAATGTGAATACAATTTTGAATATATAGAGAGGGTATTGATTAATTAACTATTATTTAATTATAATTAGGAATATAAGGATTTATAATATAGATTGATTCATCTACGAAATGACTATGTTGTTTCTCTATATTGAATGAGAGTGTAGTTTCTTATTCATCACGTTAATTGTTGATTCTTGATTTGAATTATCTAACTCATGCCATAGAGGTGAAAATTGTAATATTTAACATTACAATACAAATAGACTATCTCTATAGAGAAATATTTTACATATATAGGGGAAAGAAATGTTTGATGTATATTTTCTCATAGAAAGCGTTCAACATGAGGCAAATAAGATTATTAGAGATAATCGATGACTATAAAACTCAATAAAAACCACCATGGTTAGTAAAACAAGGTGGTGGATACATTGAGTAAGAGATGACATAGAATAATGTTCATTTTGAGGATGAATAAGGATACGATATTCATGGATCCATTAAATATGGATATAATTATTTTTTGGAAAGGGGATCCATGTCACAACATCTCCTTCCAATGGTACCCCTCATGGGTTGGCAATGATGTGAGTAGGAAAATGACTCCTATGTTTTCACTCTAATAGGACATAGGATGGTGGCAAGAAACACGGGTATAAAATTATCACAAATGGGAGGATGATTCCTCTATAAATTCATATGATTTAGAGATAGGATAAACAACCACCAAGAAACGCCATCATATAATATAAAAAACCCAAAACCATCCCAAATGCATGAAGAATATCAACAAATGAAAATAAAATACTCAAAATAATACCTTGTGAAACAACCTATATTAACGATTCAATTGTAGATCTAACCAATTCTAGAAATGAATATATTGTTCCTAGAGGACATCTTAAATGCCTCAAAACAGTTTACATACATAGGGTGAGAATACAAGTATACCGACTAGGATCATACACAAGGTCACTAGTGGAAATGATAAAATTGCATACTAATTCCCTAGTGAATAAATATTCAAATGAAAAATAACCTAAATATGTCTATTAACCGACCTTAGTATCTCTTTTCCTCACTAACAAAATCATGCATCCAATATTGTAATATAGTGTCAAAAACCTATCAATTGTTCCTTGATAATGCTTCCTAACTAATTTTCCACTCACACAACGATGTCAAGTTTTTTTATCCATTCCTTTATAATAATATAATAACAAATATCACCTAAATACACCTATCCAATCATGGATGTGGGACAAGATGTATCACCACCTACCACACCCTCAAAGGTTTTTATGTGGTATATGCACTAATTTTAAAATTAAATTTTATTAAAAATATTAATTTTATTTGATATTGTGGATTTAATATTTTTAATCATTATTTTTAAATTATTTAATAATGGTTATTTTATTTTTATGCATAGATATAACATAGGTAAAAACATGTTTCCATCGTAAAATTGAACATAGAAAAGGTAATAAACATAGAGCTAAAGAGCATAAAACATGTTTGAGAATGTTTATAATTGAGTGGTTGGGATATTATCACCCATATATCATCAATAAATCTACTATTGTTAATATTTAGTCCAATTTACATTTGAAACATGTTATCTCTTTATATTAGGTTGAAATACATTCAAAATTGTCCTTCCCACCACTTATAAAAGGTTCCTCTCACAGACCATTCAACGTCAAAAAAATATTTTTTTCCTTAAAAAAATAAACTTAATCCTTCTCATATAATACTATTTCACACTATTAATCTTATGGTTGTAATAAAGTATCTTACATCCAACAATTTTAATGATCCCTTCAATGGAAATCCCAACTTCTCAGTGTGACTACTGATATTTAATAAAAAAAACATCATTATCACTTTTACAAATGTATTTACTCATTAATATATGGTGATATAATTGTTTTTTATATAATTATTTTTATTTTTGTAATGAAATACCTATTTACTATTTATACACTTTTCTTTAATGAAAAACATAAATGATATATGTGTGTGTGCGCGGACTACCACCATAATGAATCATCATGGTTCTTCTTTTTCTTATCCACCGTTAAAATGTAGAACTAATGAAGGATTTATAAAATAAGTATGATATTTTTAAAATATATTATATTATTAAATATTAAAATATATAATACATGAATCTTCTTCTATTCAAAACAAAATCATCATCCATGTATATGTGCAAACTATACCCTTCATTGGATGATTGATTTTTGTTTTTCCTTTTCATCGCTGAATATCATGAAAAAAATTAGAATGTGTTTAATGTATAAATATATTTTTTAAAATTATTATAGTTCCTAATTCTAATTTAATAACCTAACCAAAATATTCACAAAAAACATGTGTTTTCAATCTAGTCGTTCATAAGAGTGTTCTTAGAGAAAAAATATTCTCTTTATAATACATAATATCTTTTAATAGTTTATCTTATTGTCATAATTATTTATAATTATTTTATATGCCACTAATAATAACTAAAAAAGGTCATTATTGTTCTATTGTAAAGTTATTACCACTAAATCACATCATAATCATCCCATAATAATGATATTCTCTTGTTTGGGTGACTTTAACTATCTAATTGTACAATGCTACAAAATACTATTATGAATGCCTATTATGAATTATCATTTAATATTTTTATATATGAATATGTTAATATCTGTTTTCTTATATATATTAAAATTTAACTTTAATATTAAACACATTATTTATGATACAAATGTCTATTTTTTAAAAATCACTGAAACATGGTAATAACTAATATCACCTTAAGGATAGTAACCAAAACTCCCTTTTATTAAAATAATAAAATTATATATAATTATAAAAAAATCCATTAAATTTTTAGATGAGGGGGTAATAAACATTGGTAGAATAATAAGTAACCACACTACTATTACAAAACTATTTCAAAATGTTCTTTATTACTCAAATATGCTACCAAAATAGATTAAAAATAACCAGTATACATAGATATAATTACTATAAATGAGGTTTATAAAGGATTATATGAACGAATATGGTCCTGAAATAATAATTAATATATTGATTCTTTTATTCAGGTGATTCAATATATTTAGAATAACTTTATAATTATGGTAAAAGGCCTTTTTTCTCAAACTTCTTTTCCTCGTAAATGATTTGTATTGTGAAACAAATATGGGGAATATACTAACTATTTGATTTATTATTTCATGAATTTCCATTTATCATTGTAATTTAATGTTTAATTACCCAATAGATAATTGAAATGTGTTTTTATTGAAATGTTACCTAAGCCGTCATAAGGCCAAAAATTCCAAATCATAGGAACGTAAAGTGTGTGATATTTTATTGGAAATTAAATCATTTCCTGGATATTGGCATGTTGATGTGGTTTTGGAACAATTTCAGTATGTGGAAGTCAACCTAATAAATGTTGGCCAAGTATCAAATCAATCATTACTCTGTTAATGATGAGTGGGTCTAACACTACACAAATGTCTAGACTCCCTCATGGGATATTTTTTGGATAATTTATATGATATTTATAAACTATAATGATGGGTTTCCCTACCATTATTGTTGTTTCATTCCATTTTCAAATACCAAAAATAATTATTATCATCCACTTATTACCTATCACATTGAAATTTTCCCCTCTACCACTTTATCATTATTTCATTAATAATGGTACATCCCATTTCATTGAGAAAGGCCTATAATTTCTATGTTGGCTTCACAATTTTCTCTGAGATAGAAACATTATTCCATTGAATAATGAAATAATTTTTATTTACATCCATTATATGGAAAGAAATTGTTTTTTATGTCCATTATTTAGAATTAGGATCCTTGGGTAATGTTATGAAAAAACATTTTAAGTCATATGGTGAATTCATTGGACTAAACATGGGATGGGTATGGCTGATATTGATAACCTTGTCATTCATCATTCTGTCTCATGTGAAACATTATCAAGGGTACTTTCGTATGCCTTACCTTTTTTTCTATGATTTAATAATAAAATTCAATTAATGTTTGTTTATTATGTGAAAAATTATGAATTCCCTTAGTATGAAATCAGTAATTATTATTAATGTATTATGGTTGATCATGGATATTGGATGCCCTTAGTTTCATATGATTATGATATTATTTTCATCTTTTATTTCTATTATACTATTTATACCTTTCCTGTGTTTTGATATATTTCATTGTTCACTACTCTTCAATGATAATCTAAGATCACCATTATTCATTTTTCCTATCACCAAAAAACAAAGATGATAACTATGTGTAATTTTGAAGGATAAATTAAAAGGGATAAAAATGTTATCTTGATATTTTTATTCTGTAATTTATCTTCTAAAGTGTAATGTGAATAATATGCTTGCATCTAGTCATAAAATTTTACTATGCTATTAGATCCAATGGGAAATTATGTATTATGGATTAATAATGAAATAGTACTACCAACTATGTGTTTTTATAGTTTGGGTTGTTACTGCAATGCTTTATGTTACTTCTATATATGATATTTATAGTCAACTACCTTAGTGTGGTAAATTCAAAAGGTGTTCCTTTACAAAAATTATACAGATATTCCAAGGCATTTTTACATTGTATTATTATTGGCCTCAGTTTTTATGATATTGAAATATCATAAACAATATTCATAAATATTATTTTTCATTATCCTCTTTGGTAAGTAATAGAAACAAGGACGAAGACCCACTAGTTCTTCCCATTGTTAAAAATAATATGTTTAGCCACTATTATAAAAACATTGGACCTCCATCTTCAATACCCAAGTTATTTTATTGAATATATTATTAGGGTCATCTTTAACATTAATAACCTATATAGAACATTTCGGTGAAAAGTACTACTAGACCTCCTCAGTCATTTATTTATTTTTAGAATTTGAGATATAGTCATTAGGTTGTGAAAAAAATTAAATTTTCATATTATTATTATATTTATATATTCTACATACCACAATAATATCATTTTCTATATTTTCATATGGACACTCCCTTGAATTTTTCAGTGCAATAAACTCATATTTTTATAATGGTAAAAAAATATTTCCACTAAATTATCATTCAAAATAATTTAATTTTATTCAATATATATATTAAAAAAATGATGTGGATTATAATTTTATTCCCTAATATTACACAATAAAACTAGAAGAAAAATATATATACCTGAACTCATAGGAAAACATTTCACAGTGTGGAGGAATTAATTATTAGGTTATGCTTTCTCTAAATATATTTTATCAAATTTCATTACAACATGAAAATCACATTGAAATTAACTTTTATATTAATTTATATATATTCCTTTGAATATTCAATATTCATAAAAGGAATATTTACATATTCTCCTTATAAACTAAATAAAATCATCTAATTCAAAATACTCTTTAGGAATAAATATTTGAATTAAAAATTATTTCTTTTAAATAATTAATATTTGTTCTATATTTTTCAGATTTAAATTATTTCGGTCCTCGTAGCCTTCTATTTTATGGAATATTATATAAGAAACTCTAATTATTATTTTTACAATGTGTAATCATAAAATAATCATACATAATAGTAATGAAATTCTTATATGTTTAGATAATTTGTTATATATCTATTAATATATTACATCCTAGGAAAATAGCAAACATGATCTTTTAGATGCATATTGTATATGCCTCCAATCAGATCATAAGTATGCCTCCAATCACATCATTTGTATTCCTCCAATAACATTTTATGTATTCGTTTCCAATTTTGAGCTCCAACTCTAATCAATATCTTAGGTTTATATATTGGGTTAAGACCTTTTAGTTTTCTGTATTAACCCTACTATCTCATTTAATAATTATAGAATGTAATGTTTTCCCATATCTAATCATTCACTTCATAGACTGGTATACCCTTCAACAATTATCTACTGGATTGTGAAACATATAAACCATACATAGAATTCTTATAACACTTATATTCTATTATGATCTCATGCCTTTATGAAATTTATGTTAATATTTTACCATTATGGAATTCTAGAAAAGAATTATTTTAATAACCCCGACCCCAGTATCCTAGAGTCGATGTTTTACAGTAATAAATTAGTGTTATGGAAAATTATTTTTATCACAGAGGATCTAATATTATAGTAGATTTGGAAAACTAGATAAATACATTATTTTTACATTATAACTTGGAATAAAAATAAACATAGAAACTCCATTAAAAACATCCATAAACTCCAAGATTATTCATTCACACCATTTCGATTATATATCATCACATCCAGGGGATAAATAAAATTAAATTAAATTGGGATATCAGATGCCCAATAAGGGTAATCAATAGAATAAAAGATATCATAAAAAAACATAAACCACAAGGCATAATGAAATACTAAAAACTCATTCCATTAAAACATGATCTTGAACATAATGTGGAAGAAATGAAATCTAAATAAATAATTCCATATAAATAATCACAACAGAATAATTCTTAAAATGGATATTCTAGAAGTCAAATAATTACATGGGATATCAATTATTGATATCAAAATGAGGAAATGTATAATGTCATACATCTAGAACATATCACCAATGTTTCAACCTAGACACATGAAAATAAACAGTTAAGGTGTCTATGAAATCCACATCTATTTTGTCTCATGATACTTACTGATACCTCGAGGGGATAGAGCTGTCCTCACCTATCACATTATATGTCCAATTAATTTCATGTATGAATGGGGTAAAATATGAACATCATAAACATATAAAATGAAAATAACATTCCCCAATCTATAAATATAATCAATATCCTTTCTAAGTAATATGGTGAATGGTATCAAGATAGCACATACATAATCAAACTATTCACGAAAAATTTACTAAAAATATAGTGGATTATATCATAATATATAGAACTGAATTAAGCAGAATATTCAACAAGGGGTTTCTAAATGGATGAAAATAATCTATCTAAATTATCATGGAATTATATAGAGAAATAAAATTTTTACATATGCCAAGAATAGTTATTTTAAAAAATAAATCATTTATATTTGTTATAAAATGAGATTGTAAATATGAATTTACTAGAAATTAAATTTTAGGTAAAATGAAATTATATTTTAAGAATAAATTATTTTATTACTGATTTTAAATCATTTAAAAAATTTATTTATGAATCTTTATTAATGAAAATCATCAGTGTTGTTTTCAAGAAAATACAAGAGTCCTTAAAACAAGAAACAGAAAAGTTTTTTTATATTACCTTAATAGAAAAAAGAAAATTTTCAATAAAAAATGTTTCTTTTTATTATAATAAAGTTTGATTAAAAGATATTATGGGGATCACATTAAAATGGTCCAGAAACTATGATGCTCCATTAAACTGGGATTTCTTATCTAGATGAATTAAAGTGGGAAACTTATAAAAGATGTATTTCCCCAAAAATGAAATATGTACTGATCTATATACATGATTTTCTATTATATACAAAGAATTTTTAAAATTTATATGAAAATAAATTAAAATCACATACGTGTAAAAAGTGAGAAATTTCAACCTGAATGAAAAATGGATGTTCGAGGAGAATATATTACCTTATATCCGTAAGAGTTATTCACTTGTGGTTAACATCATGTATAATGAAATTAGATTAATTATTAATTACCTTCAAATACAATTAAAAATATATTTGTTTTTTTCTAAAACATTAAATTCGTTTATGATTTTTTTGATGTGTTATAGAGTTCAATTCCATCATTCAAGAGTGTTCATTTTAAAGGATTTGAAGATTGGTTTACTTGTATACATATATGAATGCTAATGTAAAATGGGAATATATATCCACAAATTTCATTAAAGGTTATTAATGTACCTAAATAGAATTAAATGGAATTTATTTCATATTTTTTCCAAATATTAGGATGATTCATTAAATATAATGTTAATGATAATAAATTAGATTATTTTATAATTTTTTCGAACGTCACAAACTACTGTTGTATTATGAAGAAATATTTTGTATATATACTATTTCCATAAAATTAATTAAATTTTAATACTTATATTATATTCTTTTTAAGAAGAAAAATTGTTTTATGACCAGCCATGAAGGATGAATTGAAAAAAAGAAAAACATCGTCTGTGAATGTGGTAAATCAGCACCTTGTAGATGATGTCTTAATATTTATAATAAAAGAAAAAGGATAACAAAATTGATGCTGGATTTTCCCCTTTTTTTAAAAAAAAACATATATAATATTTTGGAGTTATCATTTTTGTTTTTATATAGGAGGTGAGGATAGGATAAGAAAATTAAATAAATTGAAATGAAAAAAGAGAAATAAGATTTTACCTCTTGGATTCTTCTCCTTGAGAACCTCCTTGTAGAAATTGGTTTTAATATTTTGTTGAGACCAGATCCTGTTGGAAATGGGGAAGATACTTTTGAACTCTATTATGTTGAAACTAGACAAGATTTGGGGATTATGTGGTATTAGGAGAATAGGTGGTATGGTTGGTATGTATAGTGGTGGAGAGGGGTGTTTTCTCATTATATTGTTAATTCATTTATTATTTTTCCTCAATCATAAGAATAGTATGAGAATTATTTCTAAATACATAAAAATAAAATATTATATTATGATATTATGGGAATAAATTATGCGCACATCATATATTACTCAATAATTAATGTATATTTTTAATGTCATTAATTATTGTATTTCAATATTCATCAAAATAGCATATATTTTCGAAAAATCCTAAAAATTCACCCTAACCTTTTTTTGACGTATAGAATAAAATTGGACACCTTTTTAAGATAATATTTTTTTTAAATATATTAAATTTAAATTTAAAATGAAAACATTATTTATTTGAAAATGCATATTTTTATATTATAATTTTATTATGGCATATTGAGATATTATTTAAGGTATTGTAATATTATTTTATAATCATAACAAAAACATATGAATTTACAAATCCACTTTATGATAATAAATATTATTTTAAATCATTATTTTAAATATTACATTGAAAATAAACTATAATGATTCACAAAAATGTCAACACATAATTTAAATGTTTAAAAACATTTATTTACTTATTATATGATACAAATACTCTATATTTTCATTTATAAGGTACCCAAATTTTATTTATATTTTCACATGTAAAGTTACCTTTCAATTGGTCATAATATTTTTCATAATGGTCGCAAAAACATTATAAAAACCATATTAAATAGTATATTACGGTCTTAATCATGGTGTTGTTTGAAGCTTAAACTATCGAAGATATTAAATTTAAAAGAGGTACAACTAAAAATATTGGTATTTCACATTATCCCATACCTCAAAAACAATTCATCCTCAAAATTTATAGAATGTAACATCATAAAAAGATTCCAGTATTTCTTCATAATAAATTCCATTGGTTAAAATGTATATTCTTCAGTTTTATGATTCTTCCAAAATACCTTTACCAGTCGAGTTGTCGGATTCCATAAAACAATTTTATTAATGTCACGAATTTGGATAGTCTCTTGCCAATAAAATATATCAGGTCAAAATTATTTTAATTCTTATGTGAAGGCATGTGTTGGGTCTATTATATACTTCTTTCACAAGTATATATAGAATACATTATGTATATTAACAAGTCTATGTTGTATCTACAAACAAAAATGTAATTCTCCAATTATCCCTAAAATTTCAAGAGGACCAGTATACAGGGCTCTTAGTTTCCCTTTCTTCCCAAAACCTTTAACACCCTTTAATGGAGATACCTTCATGAATATATGATCTCCAACACTGAACTCTAAATATTTTATTCAGTTTTGACATAACACTTTTTTTCTAAATTGTGTTTCTTTGATATGGGATTGAGTAGTATTTATCATCACTGTTGTTTTCTCCATAAATTCATGGTATATGATCTTTATATCACTAACATTATCCTAACAAGATATATTAGGACATCACATTCTATATAATTTTTCGTATGGTTCCATTTGAATTCTTAAATGGATGTTATTGTTGTACAAGAATTATACCAATGTCAAATACCATCCCATATACCTTGAACCTCATGTGATTAGGACCTCAACATGTCTTTTAAAGATTTAATAGTCCTTTTATATTTCCCATTTGCTTGAGGGTGATATACAGTTCTAAAATTAATTTCAATTTCCAAATATTTCTAAAGGATTATATTGAATTTTTTTATAAATTGTGGATATCGGTCAGACACAATTGAGAGTGGTTAACAATTAAGTCTTACTACATAATAAATATAGCGTCATTCAGGGTACTCCAATGGTAAATTATACCAAATAGCAAGGAAATGTGCAGATTTGGTAATCCAATCAATAATTACCCATATTGCATCATTTATATTCCGATTTTATTGTCATCCTATTATAAAATCCAATGTATTGTCATCCCAATATCATTTTTGAATAAGAAGAGGTTAAATGAATCCTCATGGATGTTTTCTTTCAGCCTTAACCTATTAACCAACTAAACAACATGAAACATAATATGAAATTTCCAACATCATATTATCCAAGTAGAAATATTCCTTCAAATCCATATACATCATAGAGATAGTAGGATATATATATAAATTTGAAATATGATCACCATCTAATAACTCACTTTTTATATTGGGTATATGTGGAACACAATGTCTCTTCAAAAATATAAAACTACCATATTTATATACAGTATCTACAAATTCCCCATCATTCACAACATTAATTTTCATTCAATGATTCTCATAATCAGACTATGAACATTTAATCCCTTAAAATAATGAATATTTGGGAACCATTGGAATGATATTTATGTTTCACCTCACTTGATAATTCACTCTTCCAACCTTAAATATTCTATGTAGATAGGATCCCTTTCAATCCTCATTTTTTAGAACTCCATACTCATTTCCACTAAAAGTATCTACTTTCATATATTCCTTATCTATATGGTACTGTATTTAGAAATCATAATCAATGATTATATAGATCCATTTCATTTTCCTCATGTTTATTTCATTATGTGAGAAGTTATATTTCAATCTCTTTTAATCTATAAATATCTCACATCATTCACCATAGAGAGAGTATATATGTATCATTATATCAATGATTACAACTGCTAACTCAAAATAATTAGTTGGATAGTTCTACTAAATATTTATTTAACAACATTTATGTATAGTAAATAACTATATTATTATGATTAAGGACACTTCCAAGTCATTTCTCTAATGCATCACTATAATTAAAAAATCCCATATTTCTCGATGGTAGAGTCAATATTAGAGCACTTTCTAATCTATTATTTCATTCATAAAAGCATTATTCACATTCCTTTGTCAAAATAAACTTACTACTTTTTTGCATAAGCCTAGTTAATGGGTCATCCATTCCTGAAAAATTATGAACGAAACGTTGATAGTAACATGATAAACAAATGAAGCAACATACCTTAGTTTTTCTTTTTTGTGCATGTCATTCCTACCATGCCATTTTCATGGAAGGATCTACTGATATTTGATCCTTATTGAAATTATTTCCATGAATAGAAACTTTTTTAAGATATAATTAAAACTTTCTAAATATCCAATAAATCTCTTTTCCTATAACATTCCTCATATCAATCTGTAAGTGCTTTTCGTGGTCTTAAAAGATTTTGGATTATATAATGATACCCCAAATAAATACCCAAAAAATTCAAAAATAGATTACATGAATAACATTTTAATTTGATCTCTAAAAATAGAGGGTGAATTTGTCATTCCAAATGGAATTACTATAGATTCATAATTTCCATCCATATTTAGAAAATGATGACTTTGGAATATTATCCTTATTTACATGCAGCTGAGGATATCCAAATCAAAGGTAAATCATTTGGAAAATAGTGTGCTCTATAAAGATGATAAAATAAATCATCAATGTGAGGCATATGATAATTTCTCTTTATTGCAATAGCATATATTTATCTTTAGCCAATGCCAAACCTCGTGGTTCTATCTTTCACCTTGAAAAATAGAACTGAGGCTCCCCATGGAGAAATGCCAGGGTAACCAAATCAATTATTAATCAAATCATCTTGTTTATTCTTCAACTCCACCAATTCCACGATTTCAATTCTATAAAGAGTATTTTATATTGATGGTAAATCTGGTATTAAATCTATAGAAAACTTATCTTCCCACTCAAAAGGATCTCTAGGTAAATCCTTTAGACATATATCAATGTATTCTTATACAAAAGTCACATCCTCAACCTGATGATTTATTTTCTCATGAAAATATTTTTTTCTCTTCCTCCATAAGTTTTTCATTCAGTCGATGTACTATGTTTGGATATATATTAGAACTAGCTGATGATGTTTCTTCTCTTATTATAATGGATTCCTTATCATTCAAAAAAATTGAATTTTCCTTCTTCATGAAATAATTTTTTGGGATCATAATTCAAATTATATCCCATAATGAGGATTATATAAAATTAAATCATATGTTTGAAAATAATTAGAGTAACAAAAGCATTCTTATGTGTTATAAAGTGGACTGACCAACAAAATTTTCTTTCAATGAGACTACCCTTAGTGGTTTTGACTAATAACACTCTTATTAAATAAAAATTGAAATATATAATTTTCTTAGAAAATGGGGAAGAAAAAATATAATGTGATTATTCAAATCAAATATTGTTTTGACTATGTTTTAGGAAAAAATTATTGTACCCTCCACCACATCATTATGAACTTCAACCTCAGCATTTGTGATTTCATAATCGTGGCCTTTGTCTATTAGAATTTTCTGAGGCATGTTTCCATAATGCTTCAAACATTTTTATGATAGTTCCCCATATCCTTGAAATTATTGTATTGCACATTTGTAGAATCTTTATTTCCCTTTAAGTCATGATCTTGGAGTTCATTTTCTCTACACTTATAGTGGACTCATTTTCTTTTCATTTAGGCACAATAGTGTTTCCTCCAACTAGTATCACACATTGGAAAATTCACTTTTTTATTTTTCCATTTATTCGTTTCATGCCTAGACAAAATAATCATCTCATTAATACCCTAAAATTCATAAGTATTAGGGAATTATTTCTCTATATTGATTTAAAATGAAACTATACTTTTATACAATGAGAATGTTTGGGAGATCAGTTCACTTTTGAAGAAACATTTTAACCCATCTAAATATTGATGAATATTTTTCTATGGAATTCATACGTAATCATTAGAATGACACACTAACCTTGTAATGTTAAATCCATAGTTAGAAACATTCACATCCTCATTTTTTCATATTAATGAATTTTCTCTCCATATTAGCTTGATGATCATCATAGAAATAGTTTTCCAAGAATGTTTCCTTAACATATTTATATTCAATGTGTCTAATTTATTCCTCTTCCTCCATGTTTTAAATCTAAGACCAACATTAATATTCATCACCTAAGGGGTGATAAATTTCTAGGACAACCATATCTTTTTTGTTACATCTGAGAGAAAAAAATATCTTCTCTAAGGAACATATACATTCCCTAGCTACAAATGGATTTATAGTCCAATTTAATTATATAGGTTTTTTTTCATGATGTGGTCTCACATTGTTCCACTACATTATGGATCATTCTATTCCATTTAATTACTGTTATTTCTCAAAACCTGAGCTAGATGTCCATTTATAGATAAAATTTTGTTAGCTCTAGTTGAATCTCCTACTCGAACATCATTTCCATTCAAAGGGGGGAAACCATATATAAAACACATTTGTTGATGAATTTTCCATTCCTTCCACTTGGAATCATTTATATACAATGGAGTACCCTAAATTAGGTTATGAATCATAATTCTTAATAAAAAATTAGAATAACAGTTAATATAATATGAAAATTTATTCAATGCTAATTTTAAAAACATAAACCTGGTTTCTTTTGTGAAAATTTACTTTTTAATCCTTTATAATATTTTTAATGAAAATATGAATTATACTATGAGTATCCCAAGGGAGAGTCAAACATGGTGTGAAATAAGGAACATTGTTGTGTACCATATTATGTTGAGTTAATACGGGCACACCATGTCAGATTTATTACCCTAAGGTATATGTGTGACAGTACCACGTGCAATGGTAGTATCTAGATAATTATTTATTACTAGGAAGACACATATAATCTCTACCATAAAAAAATTCTAGGATTTTATCTTATTCTTATCATCATAGTTTATATTATGGTTATAATCCCTAATTAATATTTTCTCAATATAGATTCCAATGTTTCAACTATAAAACCTCTAATAAAAACATTAAATAACCCAACCAAATTACAAAAAATCCAGTGCCTTACATTATTACACAGGTAATATGAACAAGAAATCACATACAAAATTATAGAATAGTTTAGAATCATTGGGAAACTAGATACATAAAAAATTTTCACATTATAACATAAAATTAAAAATAACTTGAAAACTCCATTAGAGACATCCATAAATACCTATATTATCCCTACATGTCATTCGTAAAATACATATTTGCATCCTAGTTAAAAATAAAACATAATAAAAGGGGATCTAAAATTCATAGTAAGGGTATCAAATAAATTATAATCTATAATAAATTTACTCAAATATTAATTGGGGTTTATAAATAAACACAAATTCCATTAAATCATGATTTTTTCTTAATATTGCAGGAATACAAGATCCATAAACAATGAAACATAAATGAACCCATGAGAATGATTCTTAACAATGGATATTATAGAAGTAAAATAATTAAATGGTATATCAATTACTAAAATCAAAATTAGGATATAAATTTTTATAGTCATTTAAAACATAAAATCTAGGCTACAGACAAGACTCCTGAAAATAAATTGTTATGGTCCTGTCTAAATCCATATATTTTTCATGAGACCTCCTGATGCATTGAGGGGCTACTGAGGGCCCCGAACATCACCGACTAAGATTAATGCATTTATAATATGAATGTGGTGAAACATAGAAAATATATTAATAATAAATTTAAATAACGTTCCCCAATCTGAAAACATAATCACTAAACATTTTGATTAATATGGTGAATTGAATCAAGTTATAACCAGCATAGTCCCGCTTATCATAAACCATGTAATAAAATATGGTAGATGATATGATAATATATTAATCCAAATTATTCATATGATTAAACATTGGGTTTAAAAATTAGTTAGAATACTATAATTAAATCATTTATTATTTCTTGAGAGAAATATACTTTTAACTTTGTAAAAAGGACTTATTTTAGAAAAAAACTCATTTTTATCTATCATAAAATTTGAATGTAAATATTTAAATGCAAAAAAAATTAATTTAAAGGGAAAATCAAATTTTATTATAGGAATAAATATTTTTATAATAAATTGAAAAAATAAAAAAATATCAGTTAATAAAAAATAGAAATGAGCCTTTTTAGTGCGGTTTAAGGGAAAATACTAAAAACCCATTAGAACAGACAAATGCTTAATTTTTTTATAAAAACAAATATGGAAAAATATAGTTTTAATGAAAAAATAAGATATATTAGAAAAATAATTGTTGATTAAAATAATATTATGATTTCATTTGTAAATTGGTAAGATTCTATGAATATCCCATTAATTTATCTTACTTATCATTATGAATTGAGGAAGTAATTTTATTAAACATTTATTTCCCCATCAATGAAAGATGAAATGACATTCATAAAAAATTATGGAATATATAAATATAATTTGGATGATATTTATAAGAATAAATAATAATTACATTGGGTTTATGATAGAGAATGTGAAACTCGAATAAAAAATGAAATTTAAGGGAAATATCTTACCTTGTGCCTAAAAGTGTTGTGCACATGTACTTAACATTCAGGAAAATGAAGTTATATTAATTAATAATTTAATTTAGAACCTATTCAATATATATTTTATTCATTATAATTTTATAATGTTAATTTATTTATTTAATGAGTTATAAACATCCATTCCATCATTCATAATTGGTCATTTTTTTGGTGTTCATGATTGGGTCACATGTATACGTGAACAAAAGATCATGTGAAATGGGAAAAGTTATCCAGAAATAAAGTTATTTTTTATTAATGAAATTAAATAATATGTAATTCCCTTATGTCATTTTTTTCTGATATTAGGATGATTAATTATATAGAACCTTAATGATAATAATTTAGATTGTTTAGGCATTTTTTTATCATCAAGAACTAGTTTTGTCTTATGAATCAATATTATTGATATATTTTGGTTGAAGAACAATAAATAAGTTTTAATACAAATAATATAGTTTTTTTCAACCATAAATTGGTTTTATGACTTTCCATGAAGGATTAATAGGAATACGAAAACATGTCATCCATGAAGGTGGTAAATCAACACGTCATGGATGATGATTACATATTTTGTGTAAGAGGAAAAGGAGGAGAAAAATGACTTCTAGTATTCCATTTTAATAAAAAGATCAGTATATATAAGATACTATAGTTTTTAGGTAATTATGGATAGAGTAGGTGGGATAGTATAAAATATTAATAGAAATTAGATAGAAAAAAAGGGAAATATGATTTTACCTCTTGAATTATTTTCCCTGAGAACCTCCTTAGAGAAATTGGTTTTAATATTTAGTTGAGACCAAAACCAAATGGACTTGGGAAATAGGATTTGTAAGAATAGTTTGTATAAAATTGGAAATATTAAAGGCATAATATGTGTGAGGAGAAGAGGTGGTAAGGGGTATTGTATATAGTGGATGAGAGGGGGGTTTTCCCATTTTTTCATTACATTATTAAATTTCCTCAAATATAATAATATTTTTAGATTTATAACTAAATATATTAAAATAAACTCGGATAATTCCCTATTATGTGTTTACATCGGCCATACATAATCTATAACTCAAAATTTCTTGTATTTGATCAATATCGTAAACTACTGTATTTCTCTATTCGCAAAACAAAATTCATACATTTTAGAGAAATCACTAAAATTCAATATAACAATTTATCAATGATTATAATAAAAAAATGGACTCAATTTTTTGAAAATTATTTCCTAAATTTATGAACATTATTTTTTTAAATAAAATTGTAATTTACTAGAAAATATTTATTTTAATATTATTACTATTTTTATGGATTTTTTAATATTTATTTAATGCCTTCTAAAATGAACATATAATCATATGGCAACAAAATAATAATTTTTTAAAATATTTTATGTGAATAAATATTATTTTAAATAATTATTCTAATTATAAAAATTTAAATAAACATTATGTTTAACAAAAATATCAACACCTAATTTATCAATTTTAAATAATTTATTCACTAATTCGAGGATATGAAAACACTATATTTTTATTTATGAGGAACCAAAACATAATTTATACCTTTCTAGGGGAATTTAATATTCTTTTGGTCATATTACTATTCCAAATGGTCAAATTACTATTCCAATGATCATACTTAATAGTATATTACATGTTTAAACTCGGTGTTGTGTAAAGCATAAACAATTAATGATTTTAAATTTCAAAAGGGGAATACTATAAAATTGTGGTGTATTCAAATTATTGAATTTTAAAATATTTTATGGAATTTTGATCAACTTTATCTTTAATTAGTGTACCATTATGAAATATAATATAACCCTAATAAAATTTAATATTAGAATTATGATTCATAAGGTTAGTCATGTAATTTCCAAAATTAACTACTAATAGTTTGAAAGGACACTTATAAAACTCATCAATGAATCTTATAATAATTTTTAATGACCCCTTAAATTTCCTAAGGAGTTGGTTATCATCTAACTCATATAATTTCAAAAATAATTAACCACTAAATATATAGACTTAATTTAGAATCTTTGCCTAGATTACATTAAATCAGTGGTCTAAACTGGTTTTTAAAATGTCCTCTGGAATTTCTTATTTTACACTAAATTCTACTCTCTAGTAGCGAGTGTAACATCTCATGAAATTCAAAATAGTACGTTTATTTTAATTAAATATTAATTAAGAAATTTTATTAATTAATACATTTAAGAAACTTAGTTATTTTTTTATGTGAAATAAGTTTTTACGCAAGATTATAAAATATTACTTTTCAATAAATTTAATTTTCAATAAATAAATTAATTTTTTAAAAGATAATTTAATCAATATTTTCTATTATAATGTATGTTTTAATATTTATTTTTTTGAATATATTATTATTCATTAGAAAATAACTATAAATAAGTACTATTTTTTATGTGGTATTAATTTTTTAAAAGATAATGTTATTACAAATATATATATTGGATTATTTTTGTAAAAATAAAAAGATGTGAGTAACTAAAATTCTATTAAAATTAAAATTTTATATATTTTTCACGTGTATAATTAAATTTCATATATATATATATCAAATTTAATTATACTAACAATAATTTTAAAATTTCTATGGGAAAAAATGAAATATAATAATTATAATTTGTTTTAATATTTTAATGATAATATTAATAAATGTAATAATAATTTAGGGTTATTTTTTTCAATAAAAACATTATTATTATTATAAATTTTACAAATATATGAAATAAAATTATATTTTGGTTTATAAATTATTAAATTATAATTTCATAATATTATGTTAATATAAAAACGAGATATATATATATATATATATTTTAAAAAACTTGATATGTTTTATAAATATATATATGTTTTGAAAAAAAAAATTATGTTTTATAAATATGTATAAATATTTTATATGCATAAAAACTCATATATGATTTAATATATATATATATATAAATATATAATGGTATGTTTTATAAATACATATAATTTTCACTTTTATTATCCATATATATATGTGTTTCATTTTATTATTTTATTATAGTTCTAAATATGATCATTTTTATTGAATGAATTAATAATAAAATAATCTGTCATAATGGATTAACAAATGATGGATGACAAAAAAATAGTGATTAATGATATAATAATACATTGTAATTAAAGTAATTATGAGTTTGATAATAATTGAGATAATAAACCACAAAAAGAAAGAGAAGTAATGTGACTATTAAATGTGTTAAATGATATGAATTTAAAAAGGTAATAAAAAATAACATTATGCTTTAAAAAAATCCAAAGGAAATAAAAATGAAAAATGAAAAATGAAGAAAATTAACTCATGGTTTCCGGTTCTTTTGGAATTGATATTCTAACTTAGTTCAACTCCAATCTCCCTAAAAAACTACGATGTGAAAGACCAAAAAAAAAAAAAACAAACCCTTGGCTTCCCTTGTAAGATATTATATATATATATATATGTTAGTTTGAGTATGTAATACTCATTCTTCACACTCTTCATAACCATCACTTTCACCCGCATCCCAACTGATTAATTCTATTGTTTCTTAACCTTGAGAAAAAGGGTTGTTAGTTCATTTATTTAAGGTAAGGGATATATTTTATTTTTATTTATCGAATTAGGTATGCACGGAATGGTTTTTATTTCACACTAACAATTTATATATATACATGTACATGTATCTACCTAATTTCATTGGTTGTAATAATTTGAAATTACATCAAAACCTATCACTTTATATAAGGATATCATTAAATTTTTTCAATGAATGTTAAATTTTTTTAATAGAAAATACATAAATATGAATATATATTTATATATATCTAACTGTCCTTAATTTTTTAGAACATAATATGAAAGGGTTGTTTATGTATTATAATTTATATATGTCTTTTTAAATGTATTTCATTATAATACATTTTATAAAACCTTGTAAGATTATTGGTTATTTTCATTATCAAAGGGTTTTGTCATGTTTTAAATCTATTATTTTATTTGCTAATTCTAAATAAAACCAATCATTTCACGTGAGAAAATATTAATACATACATAAATGTAATAATTATTATAAAATATGGTCGGTGTATATAATATCTTACATATAAGGAATACATTAGTTTTTATTAACTATATATATATAGAATAAATCATATTTATATTGGAAATTGTTTGAAATGCATTATTTATTCAATTAATGAAATAATTAAACGAGAATATTGATAGTATTCTATGTATTTAGGAATAGTGGAAAAATATAGTTACTCCAATTTATCAAAAAATTTCTTAATAATTTTCTATATATAAGTTTATTTGTTAGCATATAGTGTAGAATATTTCTAAATAGATTGCTTTGTGAATAATGTAAGTTTGTAAATAAATATTAATATTTTTTTCATATAATCCCATACTCAATCACTGTAAATAAGGATGGGAATTGGAGAGTGAACTCGTCCCTCACGAAAGTTGGTCGGTCGAAGACACCCTTCAATGTTTCAAGTAAGAATAATGTTTCTTTGTCAGAATTTTGTATATGGTTTTATGAAAGGTCATTGTAATGTGTTTAATTCATCTTTTAAGCAATTTTATTTTCAAAATATTTTATTATTTACAAGCATTTAATAATTTCCATGATATTTTTCAAAAGTAATTTGTAATATTATCTTCTAAAGTATTTTCAATAGATTATTTAAAATTATTTATCATATATTTTAAAACACCTTACTGGTGATAATAATTCTCATGCTAGGTTTAATATTTATTTGCAGATTTTGAGTAGTTCTTCTTTTTGGAGGTAGAAAATGCAATGAAATTTTTTTATTTTAGTTTATTTTAAACATTTTTTATGTTTTATGAATTGTATCTAATTCTCTTAATCCTAGACTACTAAATTTCATGGATTGTAATAAATTTTGAGTATTTATTCGTTTTATTTTATAAAAAATACACTACATTTATATGAGGTGATCCTAGAATCATGGGTTTAAGAATTTATAATTAGTATCCTAGCAGCGGTGTAGATAACATTGGATATTAGACGTTGTCTAATAAGTATAGTATAAGAGCTTAATAGTCATAGTTTTCATAATTTTGAAGACAAAAATTTAGAAGAAAAACATTAGTCTAACAAATGAATTGAGAGGCCACAATACATTTGCGGGAGGGGGGATGTAACATCCTAAGAAATTCAAATAGAACTTATATTTTAAAAAATCTTAACTTTGAAAGATTTTTAATGAAAAAAATATAGAAACAAAATTTTCATATGAAATCAAAATACATTTTTATTCAAGATAAAAAAATATTTCTTATCTAGAATTATTATTTTCACTATATAAATGTATTTTTATAAAATAAATTAAAATATATTCATTATTTTAACAGTTGTTTTATTTTTTAATGTTTTGAATATATGATTATATTTTAAGAAAATATTCTGACAATACAAAAATTCTATATTTTTCTATGATATCAATTTATTTAAATGATCATTTCAATTTATATATATATATATTCGACTATTTTTTAAGAAATTAATATATTTAAATAATAAATATTATTTGAAATTTAAAATTACAACTTTTTATCGATAAATATTAATATATATATATCGCTATTTTAATTATATAAGTAATAATTTTACAATTATTTTGTTTAAAATAAAATCTATCAATTATAATTTGATTTAATTTTTTAGTGATAATAATAATAATAATAATAATAATAATAAATAAGCGTAAAACATTTTTAAAGAAAATTATTATAACAATTCCTTTTCAAAAATATATCAAATTAAATTATATTTTTGTTTAACAATTTTTAAAAATAAAATTAAATATAATTTTATTAATATAAAAAATAAATTATATATATATATATATGGTTTAAAAAAATATTATTTTTTTATAAATAAATAAATATAGAAATATATATATATATGTTTTCGAAATTAAAATTTTATGTTTTAAAAATAAATATTTTATGTTTTAAAAAAATATATAATTATTTTATATGTATTGAAAATCAAATGGAATTTAATATATATATATATATGTTATGTTATGTTTTATAAATATATATAATATTCATTTTTATTATCTTAATATAGATTTCTGTTTGTTTTATTTTATTATTTTATTATAGTTCAAACATGATGATTTTGATTGAACTATGTAATAATATATTAATATGTCATAACAGTTTCACAAGTGCAGGTGTGAAAGACAAAAAATGAGTGATTGGGGATATAAAAAAATATAATAATAAAATTAATGTGTAATTTAATAATAATTGAGAAAATAAATAAATTAAAGAAATAGAAGTAACATGGTATTTAAAAAAGGGATAAATGATTTGAATTTAAATGTTAAAAAATAGCAATGTCTGTTTAAAATGATGATAAAGAAAAAAACTAAAAAAATGGAAAATGGAGAAACACACCTCATGTTCTTGGCAGCTTTTGGAATTGAGAACGCAACATAGTACCACCCCAATCCCCCAAAAAATCAATGACCTGATTGATTTATAAAAATATATACCAAACCCCCATGTTCACTTATAAGAAAATAATATAATATATATGTGTATTTAAACCTCATTCATCCCACTCTACATACGCTACAATCTAATATATATCCCTCATGATTTTTTATGTTCTGTCCTAACCTCAATCAAAAGAGAATTGGGTTAATTTGTTTAATTTGAGGGTAATTTATTGTTTTTATTAATCAAATTATGTTTTCACGTGTTGGTTTTTGATATCAATAAATAAATTTATACATATAAATTTAGATGTATCATCCTGCATTCATTTGTTTTAAGAATTTTAAATTACTTCTTAACCTATCATATAATTTATGGGTTTGATTTATATTTATCATTCTATTTTTAGTTTTTTTTAAAAAGAAAAATACATAAACATGTTTATATATGTATATTTATATGCACATATATCTTACTATGCTTATTTATTTTTAGAACATAAAAGGAAAGGGATGTTTAGGTATTAAAATTTATATAAGTATATTTTTATTTGAATTTTGTTATTCTAAATTTTTTAAAACCGTATAAGGTGATTATTTTTTTATCAAATGGTTTAGTCATATTTTGAAGACATCATTTTATGTGCTAATGATAAATAAAATATATTATTTCATGTGTCAAATGAATTTATACATTAATGAATGTAATAATTTGTATACGATTTGGATATAATCTATATTACATGACTCAACACGTATACATTAGTTGTTATTACTGTATATATCGTTTTATTGAATAAATCATATTTACATAGGAAGTTCTTTCAAAATGTATTATGATTTCAATTAATGAAAACATTTATTTGAGAATTTTGATAACATTTTATATATTTATTATTATTGGAGAAACTAGGTTGCTCCAATTTATCACAAACATTCTTAATTAATTTATATGTGTAAATATATTTATAATCATATGGTGTCAAAGTTTATAAAAAACAAAACCTATGAGATAAGTATTGATATGTATATAAAGTAATATTAAAATGTTTTTGTAAAATTAGTCTCTTGAATATTTAAAATATTATAATTAATTTTTGTGTGAAAACATCCCTCAACAAGTGTGTAGGCCCTATAAAACTTTAAATGTAACAACTATCCTTCATTTTTTTCAGAAGCTTGCATATGGTTTTCAAAAAAAATCATTGGAATAAGTTTAAATCAGTATTTGAATATATTTATTATCAAAATATTTTAGTATTTTCAAGAATAAAATAATTCCAATGATATTTTTCAAAAGTTATTTATAACTATATCTTCTTAAGTATCTTAAAAATTGTAATATATAATTATTTATTATATATTTTAAAAACATATTGTTGGTGTAAAAAATTTATCACCCTTTGTTTAAAATTTATTTTCAATGGTTGAGTAGATCATTCTTGAGGTAGTATTACATAATAATTATTAATTTAATTTAATTTAATTTCATATAAGTATATATGTTGTATGATATCTAACTAATTCTCTAAATCCTAGACCATTAAAAGATCCCGATATGTAATAAATGTTTTGTATTGGTTCGATTTCTCTTATAAAAAAATTTATAGAATTTAAATGAGATGATCCGAGAAGATGGGTGTTTGGGGCGTTATAGTGAGGGTCTAATAAGGTACATGGAAAAAATATATTCTCTTTAAAAAATTAAGAAAACAATGTAAATAAAGAGAAATAATAACCATGTAATAAAGATCAATAACCAAAAATAACAATATATCACATAATTAACTCGTAAAACCAGGAGTGTTCCCACCAACCAATACAATGAATATTCCTTGTCATTGTTGTGCCATGTGTCCAGGGAAACACAAAATAATGACCCATAGATAAACTCAAAAAATGATCTTGACATCGTGTATGCCCACCTCATCATGCTCTGTCCCATAATCTGACATATTCACCAATTATTTGGTCTTCTCTCTGATCCTGACCAGCATCCATGAAATATGCTCATGTACCCATTGTGTCCTAAAAAGGGTGTTATTAGAACTCAATTGGCCACTAACAATGATGTATAATTCATGATAAAGTCTAATAAAAATATGTTTGTATGATACTATATAATGAAATTAAATATCATGAAAAGAAATAAAACATGTGTTCCACTAATGAATTATTAATTTACCACTTGGGTTCTTTGGTTCCACCTTGAAACAAAAAAAATAAAAATTCTTTGGCCAAATGATGATTTTGATCCATGAAATTAAAATCATATTAGTTAAAAACATAAAAATAAAAAATTTACATCCATAAATCTTAAAACTTTACATTCTGAGGTGCATCGGTCCAATTACCCATACCAAATCATATTCTATTTGTGCTAGGATCATTACGTAATCACACTATCCATGAATTTGGATCTTCATGTCCATCATGTCAAGTCAAGGATAATGAGAACCATGTTTAGAAATCCAAAATCAGGGACAATGAGCTCCATTTTTAATATTCATACACATGGGTTTTGACCATTATTTAAATTATGTCTAACCATTTTAGAAATCCAAAAATATCAATTGTCCATACTTTTCACCTTTTGCAACAAATAAAATACAAAAGGTGTACCTTTTTCATTTATCATTATTCTCATTGTCTATTTCACTCAAAATAACAATCATATTTCAATTCATACAATTTAACCATTTATTCATACAACTAAATCATTAAAAGTTCATTAAAACCATTTAACAACATAATCATTCATATTTTACACTTTAACCTTTATTTATTTTTCATTTTTCAGATCTAGTTGAATTTATGAATTATGTTAAACAGGCCCTATGTGATACTAACTTGATGAACACAATGTAGATCGATTTTAATCACCTAAACCCTATATTTGAGAAGTTACAAGCCACATTACCATTTTGAAAGGATTGACACCCCACATGAGTATCCTTGAGCCTTGTATCAAAATATTCAATGGAACAAATGAGAGTGTTGAAGGGTCTTCCACCACATTCAAATGCCCAATTTACATTTCATAATCATAGGATATCCAGTAAAACAATATAATTTAATTTGACAACCATATAAATTATATAAAAAATAAAAACATTGGGAAAATATTTTATACCACCTACCTTATGCTTGTAAAAACAACCCATTTGACCTCAGTCCTCTTTTTAGGCTAAAAAAATATTAGATCAAAAGGTGAAAAATTCCTTGGAAATAAGACTCATTATATTTGGATGAATAAAAAACCACTAAAAAATTTTTATTTTTAAAATTACATGTAAAAACGTTTTGAAGACATACCTCTGTCTTTGGATAACAATAAAAAACAAATTAAATATCATAAAATCAAATGAGGAATATCCTGGAAGAGTTGGAAGGTTTTGGATCATAGAAAATACTATGGGGAAGAAATTTTATTATAAACTATGCTTGATTGTATAATTAATCAGGGATAAAAAATAGTTTATTTCTATCTTTTAATGAGGTGTACACTATGGCTACCCAATTTTTCTAACTATGCTCCAAATTCTTGTTCCCCTCTATCCAATGGAAAATAGAGTCACAGAATTTGTTAGGTAATCCACATGGGTTAAAAAATAATTCTAAATCCAGATGATTAGATCTTTCCAGTTCACATGGTTTCAAGACTCCCTTTACATGTTTCACAAATAGTGCATCTCCCTTCCCTATGTTGGAGTTGGTTCCCTAAAACAATCTTCTTTTTGATTTATAGTAAACATGTTTTAATTGTATTCATGATTAATAAACTACTTATCACATCATGATTGTTCATCGGTGTTACATAGTATTTGATAATGTACTATGAGTATCTGTAGTAGTAAAAGGTCATAGTACTTGCCCACTATGATGAGAACTCGAAAACAGTACGACACTATTCAGGAATTTTTTATCTATAATCGGAAGTTATCATTTTAGGGAAAAATTATACAAGCTATCAGTGGAGGAGACTCATTGGAATTTGAGTAACCTTCTCATGGTGTACTTCTGCTATATTTCCATGAAAAAAATTATGAGAACGATAACCACCAGATGGAAATGCACATTTATATGTGTCATTGGATGTTCCTATCTACATAAGGGTATAGCGGAAATTATACATTATGGATATAATTTATGAGTTTTATAAGTCACACACTTATATGTATTGATAAAAACTATGCTGATAAATGTTCATAGTGAGGCAGGATAAATTGGGTTCATAATGAGTAATTATTAATTAATGAATAATACGAGAATGGGTGTATCCTTTTAGATCATTAACAGAAGTTAATATCTCTTCCCATTTGATGGAGATGTTATAGCCTAAATAAATTTGTGTACATGTTGTTCTTTAGAAAAGATGAATTTTCATAAATTCAATTAAAGATACATAGACCACATAGGCTGATGGCACCAGCATGGAACATACATTATTTGAGATATTGTGATAAAAGGATTATATTACACAGTATGAATCCATATGAGGTTACATGTCGTTTCATCATTATTATATTTCTCGATGTGTTACCTAGTGTGATTCTATATACTAACATTGGACATTAAATTTTTCACCTAATTCCATTGAGAAATAGGCCTCTAGGTTCGCACACTATGTGTATCCTGAATCTCAGTTAAATAATATATTTAACATCTAATTGGTTGGATATATATTATTCTAGTACGTGATTTAATAAATATTCATGTATACATGATAAAATATATTATATAACTTGTTATTCTGGAGAATATATTATGAACATAATATTTAATAAATACTTATTCACTATGGAGTGAATATAAAAGTTATTTATTGATTTATGAATAACGAAATGATATTTATTTAATTAAAAAATAACGATTATTTAAGGACAGATAAATTATGTGGAGGAATGGAGGACTGGGTTTAATGGTCTGGTGAGAAATAAATATATTGAATATTATTTAATTCAATAATATATAATTATAATTCTCGTGTTAAGTGAATTTTGATGCTGATGATGATGATGATGATTATTATTATTTGACAATGGGTCTTTCTTGGATTAAATTAAATAATCAATGGAACTTGTTATATTATTTTATTTTAACCCTAATAACATAAATATGGAATTATTTTATTTTATCATTAATCTAATTCAATTTTCTATGTTTTTTTTAAAGGTGACTCCTTGACACAAAAATACCAAATAAGAAATATTATTAAAATAAAGATTACAAGTGTCGAAAATATGATATAATATTACCATCATTTTCATTATAGGATATAAGAGTTCCAAGAAGGCCTTTGAACCAGGTAATGTCTTGATTAACTCCTATGTTTTCCAGACCAACTTCAACTGTTTTTTCTTCTCGATAAACATGTGGGATGATATAGTTATGATCGACAAGCCAACGAGTGCATTTCATCAATGAAGGAAAAATTCCATAGAGGTAATTCTTAATCAAATTAAATTAATTATAACAAATATATGTTGATCTCTTCTCTCTTGGTTTAAGAATTAAATCCATTTTCTATTTCATTGATTCTATTTAAATGAACATGGTGTTCATCATCACATAGTTCTTGGATTGATAATCGATTATGGAAAAATGAAATGTGTGGAAACACCAATCACATGCTTCGGCTGCACCTAGAACCTACACTCTATATCGCAATATGATGCTACATGTTTAGAAGTAAGAATGAAAGAACCATGCAACATAAACTATATGGAATAATTTTACCCATTTTATTATCTTAATCCCCCAAAACACTCTTGATAACATAGATTCTCCCATGAGGCCCACCAAGAAACATTATAATGGTAGTTAAAGAAATTAATGGAAATGTACCTTGAAAAAGGAAGGAATATTATGACCTCCCACCATTAAACAATTCATCCTTGAGATATTTTTCAATGCATCACTGACCCTCCATGATAAAAAGATCATTCCTTTTGTCCCGCATATCATCTTCTCTCTCTCTCATGTTTTCTACAGTTCATGGGCTTGAAACCAAAAAACATAGAGTAAATTTACTATCTTGACCTAATGAATTAACTCTTGAGCACTCAGTTATAATACATGTTTAGAATTAACCACGATCTAACCATGCACCCTACACTATATGACATTGTTTTAACCATTTCCATGTACTATACATCCAAAACACTCCGGATACCTTACGTTCTCCTAGGAGGCACTCCACTAAACATTTTAAATGGAGTTAAAAAAACTAATATAAATTTAACTTAAAAATGAATGTATATTACATCCTCCCACAATTTAATATATCATCTTTATGATACTATTCAAATTATCACTAACCCTTCAATGTAAAAAAAGATCGGTTTATCTTCCTGTATATCAGCTTCTCTCTCTCTCTGGTTTTCTAATCATCATGGACTTGTTACCAAAAAACTCGGACTATTGTTGTGGTCTTACAATAATGAATTAACTATAGAGTGCACAATTACTATATGTGTTTACCAGTTACTATGAAAAAACAAAGCACCATACACTATACAACATCATTTTCCCCATTTTCATGTCCTAAACCCCCAAAACACTTCAGATACCTTACCTTCTCCCAAGAGGAACTCCACTAAAAACAATTTAATGGTATTAAAAAAAGTAATGGATATGTAACATAAAAAAGGATGAAATATTACATCTTCCCACCATTTAACATATCATCATTAAAATACTATTCAAAGCATCGCTAACCCTCCAAAGAAAAAGGATCAGTCCATTAGTCTCACGTATCTACATATCTCTCACTCAGATTTACTACTTCTCATGGACTTTCTACCACAAAAAAGAAATAATGTTATGGTTTTCCACTAATGAATTAAATCGCTCTGATTAAAAATGTTAATAAGATTCACCAGAATGGATTCCTCATCCTCAAGATCAAAATCATTAGCATCAATCATGTTAAGAAGGGTTAGGGTGATACCTATTTATTCCAAGACACAAGAATAATATCATGCATATCCCCATTCCACTATGGTGGGGAATATTTATACCCCACCTATCCAATCCTCTCTATAATATAAAATAGCCAAACATAAGTAGGGGAAAACTTAATTTCTTTCTGAATGTAATTATTAACCAATCTTGGAGACACACATATAAATACATGGCCACCCACTATAAAATCAAAAGGTCTACGAAATCGATGAATGCTTGACTTCTTACTAATATGATCCATATCCATACTCTTATAAATTAACTAAACATTATTTTGATATCTCATCTACAAGACATGGCCCCAATGACTTTCATTCTTCAACCACCATCCAACATAAAGGTTACTAAAATGGCCTACCATATAGTTGCTTATATGGTTCCATATGAATAGTCACCTAGTAACAACTGTTATAGGTGTATTCAATAAGAACTAGGTTTTTCCAATGTCTGACCAAAATGTAGGATATAATCACTCAATATGTACTCTAACATCTTGGTAGTATGTTGTTTTTTCTTATCTTTACGATGGTCAAATGTTTTACTCAAAATCCACTGAGTACACTAAAACATCAACAAGCCTTGGAATAAGTTTAAGGAGTAACCTAGATCATGATTTCAAACAATAATTTGAGGCACCCCATGAAAATGTTTTTTATTTTAATGATACGGCCTGACTAGAATATTGGAAATGTCATCATAATTTAAATGAAATGGGACACAATTTTAATTTAGTTTGTAATCAGCCATCTTACGTTATACATTTCAGGAGTCCTCTACAAACCCAAGATTAAAGATATTGATCCATCAAATAAAATTAATTATGGAATGAAAAATTACTAAAAAGGCCAAAAATATATTGATTCTATGATTTCCCGTAATTATAGGTGTAAGCTAAAATAAGAAATTATACAATCACTTTCCCCATTTATGACCACCATTACTATAGATAAAGATCACAGAAAAATTTGGTCAAACCATAGTGAACCCCTAATTTGATTCATGAAACTCACATAGAAACTCATGATAGATAATTTTAGGAACAATAATAAATCCATGATCATAGATAATTTCATCATTATATATGGTCCAGTTAAGAGGTAACTCTCTACTATCCAGATATTCCTTAATGTCAGACACTCCAGATCCTCAAATATAATTTTCTAGGTGTTGAGAAGAAGGGTGGGAATGAACAATAATGATACAAGGTTATCTTTATCCAATAACTAATAATCATATATATTCATCTCAATACACATATCCTTCATCTTAAAATATGAACTAAATAGCTCAACCACGTAATTTCGGGTCTTATGACACAAGTCATTGGAAAAATTTTCTCCATCTCTAATTCAAAATTATTTCTGAATGTTTAAAGAATACATGTACTAAAATCATATCAAATGCTAGGGATTTAAATCCCAGTATGAAAAGATATATTTTAGGCTCTTAGGATTTGTACAAAAAATAAACCACTCACACAAATGATAATTCTTCCAAACTATTAATGAAAAAAACCATCACAGTCAACTTGAGATCATGTGCATGATATTTCTATTCATGTAGCCAAAAATTACATGATCCCTACACCATAACTAAATATCCCTATATAAACCCTACCCTTTTCAGATCCCTAATGCAACCCAATATGAGGTATACCCCAATATGTTCTCATGTAATATCAATATTTTTTAAATCATTGATCTCCTATTTGGTTCTTTTAATTCAGTCTCACAATTCCCTGACCACTAAAACCTTATTATCTTCTTGGTAATTATAGAAAGAGGCACAAAAAAAATAAAAGTCTTTGATAATCCTTTGGTAGTACCCTTCCAAACCCAAATTGATTTTTATATCAAAAGAAATATTGGAATTCTCATAATAAATGACAACTCAAAATTTCTCGGTGACCACTAACAGGAACTCCTTCGAGATTATGTGTGCAAATAAATTTACATTTTCTTTCTATATATAATAATTAAATTTCATTGAATATAGCCAATGATATATTAGTGTAATCATGATGATTTTTGGATGTTTTTATTGATCTTCATTCATGTTTCAGTATACTATTATGTCATAAAAACAAACATAAAATTATATAAGTATGGGAAAAAAATTCAATTATCCATTTATATAAAAATACATGGAGTGTTATTTATCCCAAACGACATCACAAAAAATTAATACATTCCATGCCTTTATCTGAAATCAGTCCTTGTAATATTGGAAGGTCTCACTCTCATCTGATCGTAACGTTATTTGAAATCAATCATTGAATATACACAATCGTCCACCCCCAATAAATAAAAAATATTTTTTATACATGGAATTTTATATTTACTCATGATCATCATCCAATTTATCATTTGGTAATTGTCACATAATCACAATGTTCCATAATCCTTCCTGGATAATAAAATTTGAGATCCCTATGGTGACATACTTGAATGTATGAATCACTTATCCTCTAACTCCTTTAACTGAGTATAATACTAATGTAGCTCAACTGGATTCATTATATATGATGGAATAGAAACTGTATTAGCTCCTGGAACAAAATTAATCATGATCCCAAACTCTCTCCCATGTGTAATCCTTAATAATTCTTTAGTAAACCCATTCTAAAATTGAACTACTATAGTAAGAATGAAATTATGCTCCACAACCTCATCTTCAAGCATTAAACTCACTATATGGGCAGTAATAAGACCAAAAATCCACAGAATTAGTCTTACATGGACTTCTTATATATCACACTCCCATGTGGTGACCAGAACCCTTACCCTCATGAGATGTGTACATTACACATTGATTGTAGGATTCACTATGTACATGGTAAGAAACTAACCATTCCATTTCAAGTATATAGTAAAAAAATATAATCTCAAGAATTATAATGTCCTAAAAGAGATAATACCAACAAAACATATGGTAATTCTCCTTACAATAGAAGATAATCTCCCATCACACCCCAATGGTGTTTCAATCACCAATATCCAACTCCAGAATTCCATTTTCTGACTCCAACCATATTTTATTTGAGTTGATATAATGTAATATGGTTATATAATGTTAAATAAAGTAATATATATCATTCAATATAAAATAGTCAGACCTTGTGTAGTCAATGGTCTACTCTCTCCACCCTCCTAAGAATGCTGAACTACATGAAGTTGACAAGTCTCTCTACCCTGGAATCTTGTTTGAGTCCCATAAACTCCACAACTATTTTTATATGGAGTCTCCTTTCCTAGAGTACCACATCCTCCAGCTCAATCAGTATGCCACATATAGCTCCAAATGTCAGACAGATTTGGGGTAATCACACCCTTATAGTGGTCTACATCTGCCTTTAACCTCCATCACTAACTATTGGCCATGGTTTACCAAATAACCACTATAGGTGTCCCATCCCGCCACAACCTTGGCACTCCACTAGTGGTCAAATGAAAGTTTTGTGCAAGTGACCAGACTTGGTACATCGATAGGAACCCACATGACTACTTCTAGGATATATTGTTTCTCTATACTAGATCCTCTAAGAACCACCATCTTAAAAATATGTTCTCAAAAAAACTACCTACTATCATAAGATGTAACACGAGACCACCCAGCTGAATCCATCATCGTGCTACTAGAAGACTCCTCTTGGATACCAATTTTAAATGAGACCCAAATTCACAACCTAAATAAACATCTTTAAATGAAATATAAGAAAACTGGGAGTTGACCTCAAATATAATACCATCCTAAAAACTTTTCCCCATAGCTACCTCATCCAGTACCAATGTTGGAACAAAATGTTTCATGCTAGTCAAGTGTCCGACATAACATATCACTGACATATTCCCCTATTTCAAATGCATAAAATCAACTTCTATCTCCTAGCTTATATACTCTAGGAAAAAATTCACCAATAACATTTCATTGAGTTCCATACAAGACATACCCTATTACATCACATCCACTACTAGAATATCCCAATAGTTCATCATTGGTCCTTGTAAAATTTAAGCTACCTACATAAACCTCTACTCTATAGGATTCTCTATATAGTCTAGAATCAATTAGGTATGCTCAATCCAAAACTCATCTACCTCAGGATTACAATCTCTAGAAAATATTTGATGAGGTATTTTCTATAACTCTTGAGTTCTGTAAACAATAATCTACCATTATCTCCTTGGCCCTCTTTACGTAAAATATATAATGAAGCTGAAGTTCTCATGGAATTAATATTCCTTCCTATCACACCTAACCTAGATGTCTCTGGTCTTTCTATTAGGGGAGTGTCCTCAACAATACCCTCTCATATCCCAACTATTAAATATCATAATAGATGAATTTTTCTACAATTCAAAACACATACTCAGGGAACATAACATGTTATTTCCCTAGATACACATAACAGGGTTAATAAATTTACATAAACAAGAAACTATGTGTTCAAAATCCAAAAATCTACAACCCCAATGATTTCACTACTCCTATCCATCACTAACCTGGGCCATAGCTAACTCTAGGAAAACCTATCTTTCAAATTAAAATCATCATGTTTGGACCCATTTTAACCATTTCATTTTACATCTATAAATTTAAAATAATTTAAAACATCTATATTAACTACATTTCTTTTAATAAAAAATAAAAAAAAGCTTTTTCATTTCACACAACCCAATTATTCAACATAAAGAATCACACCCCCTCATGCTTAACCATTTATTCTCAATAAGATTCTTCTTGAATAATTCCTTGAGTGCCTAAAATTATACAAGCTTAAAAAAATCCATTCCCATCCATCTCATGAGTAACTTTTAAAAAGCAATAATATCACACCATAATTGTATCACTTAAGGTAAAATAACTTTCAATTGTAACAAGAGAACATAAAGAACTACAATCCCACCATGGTTACGTAGATTTTCCCCCACATATGTGTTTACTACTCCCATGAACTAGCTTATTACTATGCCCTAAAAAATAATATTCTCTGGAATAACCTTCCAAAATAGTAAATCAACATAAATGAAATTTCATTAAGAAAACTTTTTAGCATCCAAAACCTGGTTCTTGTAATCCAGTTCCCCCCTATGATTCACCACATGACCTCAGGAATGCCACGCCTTATACTAAAGGCAACTGATTTAAAGTGAAGTTCTAATAAGTTACCTAGGGATAAAATAACATAATTAACATACTAAAAAATTTGAATAATGAAAGATAAAAAATAAAAAAATTAATGATCCATAACCAACAATATCAATGCCTCATATAGTCAACTCCCAAAACTAGGTAACTACCCACCCACCAAAACAAATAACATTCCATTACCCACATGAATCTTGTATTAAGGGAACCCCAATATAAAGACACATAAAAAATACCCACAATAGATCCAAAAAATATGTCATGTCCCCTTATAATATCCCCTCCCATAATCTGACTCATTCATCCGTCATATGGTCTTTTCCTTTATCCCAACCTGAAGATAAAAAATCTTCATGGCTACCCATAGCGGATCATGATGCGTGTGAGAACAATACTGTTGTCTACCACCAAATATGATTAATGAAATATCTGGTATATTAAACAAAATATGGTATCGAAAATTATAAAGTAACTTCTTATCAGGAAAATAAATCAATCACGTGTCATAATAAATAATTATCAATTTTCTACTTGGGTTCTTGGGTTCCAACTAGACAGTGAACCCAATAAACATGATGCATCCATGATTGATTTTTGAACCATGATCCTCAAGTAATATGGGTTAAACACTCTAAATAAGAAGGTACATTCATAAATAACTTCAATTGTAGATACTAAGGTGAATTTGTCCAATTGACCATAATAAGTCTAATGCGCTTAGTACCTAGATCATCATGATAAAACTATATCTAATAAAATGTAGTTCCACATCAAACATTTCATTTCAAGGATTTCCATAATCATATATATCCATCCTATATCAAGTATAATGAGAACCATCTCCAATATCCTTATCCATGGGTGGGGATAAAAGTTCCCATCATCTTGAACCATTTACTCAAACTGTAATATTGATTATCGAACACACTATGCCTTTTTTAAACACATACACCGTCAAGTGTGCACCTTATTTAGTTATCATTATTCTTGTGGTATATTTTACTAAAAAATATTAAATCAATTTCATTCAGACCATTTAACCATTGATTCATATAACACAACCATTAATGGTTCTTTAAAACAAGTTCACTATATAATCAATACCCTTTAACCATTTACTTTTTTCTGTTTACAATTTCATGAAATTTTGAATTTTAAAATTAATTTAAACACCCCCTTCTATCATGGAAACTTTTATAAAAATAAGTACCACTCAATTAATCATCAAAACCCTCTATTTTTTCATATACAACCGATTTTTAAATTTTCTAAGGATTATCACACCCCATTGGAGGCCTTGATCCTGGAATCAAAATCATCAATAGAACCATTGTGATTTTTCAAGGGTCTACCACAAAATTAAAATTACCAATATACTTTTTATAGTCAAAGAAAAATTTGTGAAGTACAACAATACAATGACATAACCACAAAAATAAAATCAACATAAATACATTAAAAAATATTTTATACCACATACCTTATGAACATATATTGACACATGTCAAACCAGGGTCCATGATTCATGTTAAATAGACCCAAATCACTTGGTGACAAACTCCATTGAAATGGGTCTTATGATATTTTTATTAAGATTAAAATCTAAAGAAATATTATTCTTGAAATTAGAAGGAGATAATGTAGTATACATACTCGAGATTTTAATAACACTAAAAGACAACTCAAATCCCCATAAATTGATGGAGAACAACCCCTGGATGATTTTGGAGGGTTTGGTTTGCACACATGGCTGGTGGAAAATATGTAAGGCTGAAAATCTGGTTAGATAATATAGTTCTTAGGTGAAAAAGTTAATTTCTCTATTTTAATGGGAAACATTGTTTGAAAAAACATGTTATAATATTTTTTTTTACCTCTATCCAAATGGGAACTATGTCGCATGGTTTTTTGGGGATCCCAAAAAGTTTGAAAAAGCTTTCATTAGTGATGAATATTTATCTATACAGGCTCACAAGATTTCAAGGGCCGTCATGAATAGTACACAAATCATGTATCCCCATTCTCCAAGGAACATAATTATGAGACATTGTTATTATTAACAATGAATAATTAGTGCACCATGAACTATATGGCTTCATTTCCAACATTTTTATATTCATAACCCCGGAGAAAATCCATAGACCTTATCTACACTAGGGAGGCACTCTGTTAACATTTTTAAAGGGATTTTAACCAAAATATAAATTGGAACATACCACATCAAAAGGTAGGGATATTGCACTTAAGAAATATTTAAATACTTAAAAACCATCTTGGATAAACTCGTATGTTTAACATCCAATTATATAAATTTTGTGAAACTTTTCATTTTCAATAATTCTCAACCATTTAATTTATTTTCTGTCAAACAATCCTTAAATAATTCATATAGATCTTCTACTCCACAAACCTATATTATATAACACCTTTAATAATCATAATATTGTATATCAACTATAATCTGTAGTATTTATACTTTTTAAAGACTAGGATTCAACTACAATAATAATAAATTTATAGTTATATAAAAATAAACAATGTTTAATACTCCATGGAACATTCTTTATCATCAAATTATTTTGAAAAATGTATTACACATAGAATATTAAGAAATATCTTCTTCCTCTGGACTCTCCATGTGAATGGATCTCCATTTAATTCCAATGACATCAAAACATCCATGACTCAAAGTGTTTCTTGAATAATAATGAATTCAATATTTCATAACATATTAAAAAAATTATTCGGAACACACAAAATAAAATCATCAGAATTATTGGGAAATATATATTCCTTCCAAGGTATTCCTTTGTTAATAAGAATGGGTAACATGTTTCACTTCTTTCAAACATATTTAAACTTCTTAAGAAACAACAATATAAAAAAATGTTATATTTACTATATAATATTACAGAAATATTTTAATGGAAATTAATTTTTATAGAAATATTTTATAAAATAATTCTATTAAATAAAAAATAATTGTTACATTTTTGTTTATTTAAAAAATAACATATTAATGTCATAGTAATTAATAGAAAAAGTAGTGGTGTTATTCATATTTCATATAATTGATATTTTGGACCCTATAAACATGATAATGGTACAAAAATCCATATAATGGGTAGTATTGGGGGGATGATACCCTATGTATGGATTTGGGGTGGTCAGTAGGGATATGGTTGGTATTGATGTGATGAAATTATATTTGATATAGACCATCGTGTGTGTTGAAACAGAATTTGGTGCACCCTTGACATGGAAGGATATTGTATTAGTGGGTGTGATCTAGGATTATAGTTTTGTTGAGGTTGATGGTTGTGTATATTATGCAATTGGACAGAAGATATTTACATAGTATGATAGAAAGTTCTTAGTTTCCATATAATCAATTTAGTTGGTATTATTTTTTATTCTAGATGTTCAAGATAGTTTTAATTTGAGTGTTCACAAGAATATTATTGGTATATTTTTTGGAAATTATTTTCCCCATGGATTTTATAATGAATGGTCCCTACATGTATTTATGGAAGTGATGGCTGAATGGGATTTTCATTCTTGTTACTGGTATTATAATGAGGCAATTAGAATTACAAAGATAAATATATTTTAATTTGATTATCACATTTCTTGTTATATTGATATTCATTAATAGATCATTCACAAGTGATGAAATATTGTTTTATAGGAGTTATTTCTAATGTCAATATTTAAGTGATATTTTTTTACTATTTGGAGTCTCTGAAGATGTTCATATAATGGTTGGGTGAAGGATAACAAAACTTTGTATCAAATTTAGTTAGATAAATATATTATTCTAAATTATTATTTTGGATCAAATAATAATAGATATTGGATAGATATTGTTTATCTCTTATAATAATATATTGGAATCCAGATTTAGGTGAAGGTATTTCAAGATGATTATAAATTTTTGGGCAATGCATCAAAATTATGGAATAATTGTGACTATTAATAAAAGAATAATATTATATCATTGATTGATTTTTATTCATTCTTCTATTAAATTATATTTAGTTACTAGTAGAATCAAAGTGTGTTTAAAATATATAAAGATATTTAATAGCATGTTATGTTAAAGATAGAGTACAACTCAAAATTTTAATTCTTAGTTAACATTATATCATCCTTTGAAGGTAATTATTATTCAAGGGACAGTACTATTGGAAGCATCCTAAGGTACACATTATAGATACTTGTGTCTTTATTCTATTTAGATACCTACATATAGTTTATCTTATAGGATAAAATAATTAATGTAGAGTGTTCCTTTCACCACGAAGATTCATGGAGAGATATGGAATAAGGTAATAGTTAGAGGATGAAAGGGAAACAAAATGTTGGAATCGATATTGTTATGAATATTCTTATTCCATGACCTAGGTAGCTAAAGAATGTGCGTTGGGGATGTTTCATGTGTCATAGCAACAAACATATATGGATTTAGTGTTTTAATTAAAGCAATATGTGCCACAAATGTGAATTTATGGGCCACATATATATATATATATAATTGTGATAGGGAATCCTGGTATAAATTTTTTCAATATTATCATTTTGATATCTTCCATTAATGATCTTGTTGATGTTGTATTTTTTACCCATGTTTGAATCATTATAAACATTTTTACTCTCATTGGTGTTAAGTGTTCTTTGATATATTGTCAATATCAAAATATTTATGATTATTGATATGCTTTTGAGTTGTATTATGAATAGATTTCTTCATTGGGTTTGAATCATATAGTTTTTCAGTATTCAGATAAAAATTGTATGAATAATCATATTGAAACACCCCAGGTAAATAAAGAATATGACATCTTTATATTTATCCATATTTGTGAATCAAATATTAATATTACTTTAAAGGGTATGCCATGCTCGATGGCATACCCATTACGAAACAACGAGTTTCTTGGGAATCTTACGTTGCACTCTAATAATAAAATAATATTATTTTAAATGGTAGTTAACATGTAGACATTGTATTGGCGGGAATTGATAGAAATAACTAAAATATGATTATATATGTTTTTTAATTGTTTTTACATTTATCCAAAGGCTTAAAATACGGAAAGAATTCAATTTTAGGCTTTTATACCCTAATTTTCACTAAAGGTTCACTTATCGCCTTTTGATGGAGAACTTTCATTAAAAATAGTTTTGATCATCCTTATACATCCTTTTGGACCAAATAAAACTCTTCTTTAGAATCGGGACATCAAATTTTACTTTGAGTAAATTTTTGGTATTTTTCTGATAAAGTTCATTTTTTAATGAATAGTGTAAAATGTTGTTTTTTAATTCAAAACCTCTTTTTAATATAATTTATTTATATGATTATATTACCTTTTGAATTGGTTTTAAATTGAAATTAGAAAAAAAAATTACCATTAAATCCAATAGTGGTCGTTGGAATTAATTTCACTTTGAAATCAGACTTAAACTACTGTCAATCTTTTGATACTTATTATTTCATAAAAACACGCTATTTTCTCTGACAGTGGGAATTAATTATTAAATTAATTAATGTGACTTATATGTTTTTAATTTTGTAAAATAGACTTCATTTTTGAATTCGGAATATCAAATAATGCTTAGGGTGAATTTTTGGGATTTTTCTGAAAAACTTCAATTTTTGATGAATAGTGAAACCACTAAGTGGTACTTATAAAAACTGATTTTTCGTTTAAATGAAATTTTACCACTTCTGTGTTTTGAATTTCAAAAATCCGACATACATGGTTGTCATTATGAAGTAAAATGTGGTTCAATGGGATAGAAATAATTTTTTGGGGAATAGTAACTTATTAAGTTTTTAATCGCGATTAGTGGTAATTAATGTAGTTTAAGGTAAAAATAATGCTTTAATAAAATAAGATGAGAATGACACATGTCCTACCCTAATTTTTTGTGTCATGGCCGACAAAGAAAAGACATGGTTCAACTTGGGGACCCCATGGAGCCACTTTGGTTGGGAAATGACATAAATAACTTTTTATTTAATGTAAAAGTAAAAATGACACAAACATCATATGTTTTACGAAAACAATTTTTACATGGGGTTATAAAGATAATATTTTTTATTATAAATAGTAATTGGAAAGCTAAAACGATTTCCTACATCATAGTATTTTTTTATAATTTTTAGACACTAAATAAATTAAATTATTTATGACATTATGAAGATGCAGCGATGACCTAATTATTTGACGATTTAAATAAAATGGAAAGATTATGTACAATCTAAGACCTACACATTGCCAAAACCTATTGGATGAGTGGACTTCGAATGCTTATCACCTTATCCTCGAATTATATCAATGTGGGACCTTTTGAATCTGAAACTCGTTTTAAAATAAAGTAACTTATCTTTACATTCCAAGAGTGCCCCTCCTCTCCTCTTATAAAATGCCCCCACCTCTACCTCATTTCACACACTCCTCAAGCCTTTGTCTTGGAAAAACCCTGCCCATTTACTCTATACACATCCCTATCCTCATCATAGTGGATTCCCTTTGGGCATAATTCTTTCAAAGGAAGCCTTTAGGCTCAAATCAAAAGGAGTTACACTTTTAAAGGTAATCCATTCTCTCATGTTCATTTGTTTTATTTTGCTTCTCCAACCCCCTAAAAACTTTTTGTTTAGTTATTTTGTAACAACACCAGTATCTTCAATATACTAGGATGTAGTTATAAGATTTATTCGAGCTACACTCTCACACAACTACATCAAATGGTTAAAGAACATACGGTTTCCGTGGATGGCGAAATTCTGCCTCCCGAAACGATGATTGTTCAATACTCATTTAACACCATCAAAGGTGGCCATTATGATGTCACTTTTTTTATATATGATATATAATATGTTTATTTTTTCCTTAAGATTCTGTTTTTTTTTCATTTTGGGAATACCTTTATGGTTTCCATTATGGGTAAACGCGATATCTTCATTTAAGGAAGTGCGGACTACCGCCCCCTACAAGTGATTTGATTCGTTAAATACCATATGTGGGACGTATAAAGGATGGAACTATGATATTATATATGATATTATACTTTAATTATAATATACCTTTATATCATTATTATTCCATTCTATAAAATACGAAATAGAATTGAAAGTAGCGTTCATGCGTACGTACGGCTTATCGTCTCCATGAATGGTGCATTTCATTTCTTACCTCTAAATGATTATGTAATCTTATAAATGCATGAGTGTACTGGATATATATGACATATATGATACTTAAATCATGAATACAATTCTGGATATAATAAACATTTGGCCACACGAACAAGATGTAATTGTAAGAAGTCCACTTTCGACTTAAGAACCAAATATCGGCAAAACAAATATTATTAACATAAATGATTACATAATGTTTATGACATGGTAATAATTTATATAAAAGGAATAATGAACTTGAAAACTGTTCTTAATGAAGTATAAATTAACTCAAGTTTATTATTCAGGAGATTAAAGAACGATCGAGTCAAGTCGGACCCGAGGTAAGGGATCCTACAACTCTCTTTCTTTTTAAGTACATTCTTTTATGTCTTTCCTTTTTAATGATCATATTTCTTGTTATTGGGATGTTCTTTTATATTACTATTACTGTAATTTTTATGTTCATATGATGAGAGACCCTATTCTCTCTTATCAATCCATTTTGGAAGTTTTGAGTGGCGTCGTTAGGCTGCCGAATGTTCGTAAGAGATCTAACCCGTCTATCTTTTAAGTACTCTCATTTATGTCACCTCTTTTAAGCACCACTTTTTATGATGGGGGATGTTATTTTATATTCCTCTTGCTGTAAATTTTATTTTAATGTGATGAGATACCCTATTTTATCTCATCAATCCATTTTTGGAGGTTTTAAGTGGCACCGTTAGGCTGCCAAGTTTTCGTAAGTGATTTTTCATCTCACTTTTATTCCCGTGAGATTTATGCTACATTTGCCACAATTTCCTTTGACTGGTGTATGTACTGCCCATTATTTTACTCATTGTGTAATATAATTTCTTTTATGATTATTTACATCAATGATGTATTGTCCTTCTTTCATGGGGTGTATGTTTTGAATGATACCCAATTCGGTAAGGGAACCTTTCACCCTCCTCTTTTTAAAAGACTTCTTTTGTTTGGTATTTTAATTTACATATTGTTATGATGGGATATCTTCTCATATATCCTTATTGATGTAACTTTTATGTCCAAGTGATGAGATACACTTTTTATCTCTCATCAACTCATTTTGAGGTGACGCTGTTAGGCTGTCAAGGGAACTTCTTAACCCAATTTCGATTTCTTTGGGTTCAACATGTAGTTATTGAATATGTCATCCTTTGAATATGTGTGAATGACCTTTGATTATTTTACACTTAATATCCAATTATATTTGGTGTATTCATTTGTCACACATAATTATGTAATTGATTTATCCTTAAACCAAGGATACCGGCTTTGTAAGGGACTTCGTCTCAATCTCCTTTCATTGATGCATATTTCGTTTTATACACAACTTTCTTTTATACGGTGTATAAACCACTTTGACTTTTACTTTTATACAAAAGGAATCTTTTTCTACGAAGCGTTTTACTAAATGACAAAAAGGAATGTTTTTTTAACGTACGCGGTAACAACGACCTTTTCCGCCACCGCGAGTATTATTTGGTCTTTGGCTTCCTCAACAAGCCGTAAAGTTTTTAAAATAAAATAAATACCATATACTCTTTTATGTATTTTGGTATTGAAAATGGTTTTTATAAAGGATTTTATTATGTCAATATATTTATGATATATTGTGATTGAAATGTGGAAATGTTATCATTCCTTTATATTGGATTTATGTTTTATGATTTTATATTGGTACTTGGACATTTTAACGGGTGGTTACGTTATAAACCATATGACGGGTGGTACCGTGAATACTAGTACGGGTGGTTACGTTATAACCTCCAATGCATTGGGTGTGGAAGTCGGTCGTATGGCTATTCCATTTAGTATGTATGGAAATTGGCCGTATGGCTATTCAATTAAGTGATATGTGTGGGAGTCGACCGTATGGTTATTCCACTTAAGTATGTTTATGTCCCATGTTACCTTTATATATGTTATGTGTTCTCTATATGGGTTTTATGGTAATCCTTTGGTTATAAAAAGGCGAGTAATGATATTTTATTCAGTGAATAGTTTTTACTACTTCATAAAGTTTAAAAGTATTACTTTGATAAAGTATACATGTTTTACTTTTTTTTTGATAAAATAACAGTTTTTATTCTTTGTGTATCCCTTACTGAGTTTTTATGCTCATCCCATGTTTTTGAAATGTTTTTCATAGGGCTTAGCGTGGAATAGTTTCAAGGATGGGATCAAGGGAAAGTCATGCTACCTAAAACATGAAACTAGATATGTTTCTTTTTAAGAGTTTTTATTTTATATAAATTTTGTAGAAGAGACTACTTTGTAATATTTTGAGATGTAATAGTTATGTCTTAATTCTCTAAAACTCTAAACCTGAAAAGATCCTCAATGTGAATTACTCATTTAATTCAATATTAAGTAAGGTTTAAGGCTGGGGCCTTATAGTTGGTATCAAAGTTCGGTTTAGATAACATTAGAGGTTAGCGTATTCTCTAAGCATAAGTGACATTACCATAATGGTTAGGATTTACAAAAGAGTCCAAGTTTTAGATAAAGTGAATGAGTAAGAATATCTCAGTGTTTATCGTCCTCATTAGTACATGATGGTTTTGTTGTTATACTCACACTGACCCTTTTTGGTTTTAGTAAATGGGTGGATCTAGCAGGCACCAAGGTAACGGTGGATGTGAAGGAAACTGTGACAGTTTTCTGAGAGAGCAACTGAATGATATGGGAGCTGTAATGAGAACTCTTGTGTTTATCCTCAACCAACTATCTGGAGTTATGATTGACCACCTAAACCTTGTTGATTTCTTTAAGGCATCATATATGCACAAAAAAAATACCTACGAAAGTACATGTAATAATAATAAAGGTAAGTGTGATCAAAATCCTATGTGTCAAAGATGTGGAAAGAAACACCTAGGAAAAAGTTTCAAAGGGACAGAAATATGCTATTGATGTGGAAATGAAGGTCATAAATCAAGAACCTGCCTTGGAAAAAGGAAGCATCCAGTTGACTCGAGGAAAGGGAAAGAAGTTCTTTCTGAGGGATCAATTGAATTTTTTAAATGTGGTGTGCATGGTCATTATGAAAACACATGTCCTATGAAGAAGATTCGTGAATGGGGTCACCAAGATCGTACCAATATTCGTTTACAAATACCCAATGCCATTCCGATTGAGGATGAACAAACTGACAATGACTAATCAAAGGTATGTACAATTTCATGACTATTGTTTTCCGATTTTGGAATCCTAAGATATGATTCATGATTTTGTTTGTAGGAAAGAGGTATTTCGGAATAAGTTGGAAAGGAATGGATAATGGATCATGAATAATGTTGAATGAGTAAGATGTCAACATATAAGGGCTTCAAGAGTTTTGGTGAAATTCTTAAGAGTATTAAGTCTCTTTTGATGATGGGGTTATATTAGAAGACTTTTTATATTATGTGTAACCCTGATGTTTAATATAGGCAAATTTTATTCAAGTAATATTTATATTTTCTTTTGTGGAAATAGTTATAAAGAACCATTTGGGTTTATATGATCCTTACTTTTGAGGTAATTAGGGGTTACAATATGTTATGATTAAAGTGAAAGGCATGAGATAAAATTGAGGTTAAATTATGTTATGGTTATTTTTGATGATTTTATCCCTTTTTGGGGAATTATTTGATAATTATATAGTTTTGTAAAAAGGACAACATGTAGACCGTGTGACAACCCGTCGCGTCGAACAAAGCTGCGGGAATCGAACCCACAACCAAAGTGCAACTGGTATTTGTCGCCTACCACTGGACTACGTGAAGTCCCTTGTTAGTTTGACTGATTCTTTTTAGTTATATGATTTTATTAATTAAGAGTAAGTTGATTTTGGGTTATTTAAGAAAATGATTAACCTATCATGGAGGATATGTTATTAGGTTAATTACTTTTCAATACGAGACTTTAGGAGCAACTGATGTTGTTTGGAGATAAATCTTACGATTTAACTTGGAAGACTATGTGACTAAATCCTTCAAATATTTGGGTTTCAATCTTAGATTGGTTTACTTTGAAGAATTTTATGGACAAATTGATTATAGAATGGTTCTCGTTGATCTTTGGGTTTGGTTGGACAAATTTTGGAGATTAAGAATAGATTTTGTTTTTATAATGGGTTATCCTTTTCTGGATTATCTGACCTTGTACAAACCATTCTGGTTTAGGTTTTGTTAAAGCCTAAAGACATGGGATGTATATATTTCTCTTTGTTGGATTAGGTGATTCTCTAGAAGTTGATTATAGTACACTTAATGTGAACAAGTCTCCCTAAATACTCGTCTTTTGGAAAAAAATATGAGTTTGATTAAGGAATCTAGTAAAAGCTGAAAGTCAACTTGATAAGTGATTATGTTTCCTTATGAATAAATTCCTCAATAAAAAGTAGCTTAAAACAAAAATGTTGTCTATTAACTTTTCCTACTGGGGAATCGAATACCGTTTAACCCATCACAAGTTTGTGATTTTCTCATGGTTAACTTTCTTATAAACATGTTTTCTATCACTCTCCATCAGAACATGACCCTTTCCTTTTTCTTCCATGTCTATGTTTTCCTACACGGAATCCTATTATGGGTTAACTTGGGTGACATTTGTACTTATCTTTCTTTATTTTAAAGTGATTGTTTTACCGACTCTTCTCCGATGTGGGACTTTCAATGATGTTTCCCAGCCCAATTTTAAAATTGCGTGGACGCAATTCCCGAAAGGGGGGAAGGACGTAACACCCCAGGTAAATAAAGAATATGTTATATTTATATTTATCCATACTTGTGAATCAAATATTAATATTAATTTAAAGGGGATGCTATGCTCGATGGCGTACCCATTACGCAACAACGAGTTTCTTGAGAATCTTACGTTGCACTCTAATAATAAAATAATATTATTTTAAATGGTAGTTAACATGTAGAAATTGTATTGGTGGGAATGGATATAAATAACTAAAATATTATTATATATGTTTTTTAAATGTTTTTACATTTATCCAAAGTCTTAAAATACGGAATGAATTCAATTTTAGGCTTTTATACCCTAATTTTCACTAAAGGTTCACTTCTCGCCTTTTGATGGAGAACTGTAATTAAAAATAGTTTTGATCACTATTATAAATTATTTTGGACCAAATAAAACTCTTCTTTAGAATCGGGACATCAAATTTTACTTTGTGTAAATTTTTGGTATTTTTCCGATAAAGTTCATTTTTTTAATGAATAGTGTAAAATGTTGTTTTTTAATTCAAAACCTCTTTTTAATATAATTTATTTATATAATTAGATTATCATTTTAATTGGTTTTAAAGTGAAATTAGAAAATATTTTTACCATTAAATGCAATAGTGGTCATTGGAATTAATTTCACTTTGAAATCGGACTTAAACTAGTGTCAATCTTTTGATAATTATTGTTTCATAAAAACATGCTATTTTCTCTGACAGCAGGAATTAATTATTAAATTAATTAATGTGACATATATGTTTTGAATTTTTTAAAATTGACTTCATTTTTGAATTCGGAATATCAAATATAGCTTAGGGTGAAGTTTTGGGATTTTTCTGAAAAACTTCATTTTTTGATAAATAGTGAAACCACTAAGTGGTACTTATAAAAAATGATTTTTCGTTTAAATGAAATTTTACCACTTATGTGTTTTGAATTTCAAAAATCCAACATACATGGTTGTCATTAAGATGTAAAATGTTGTTCAATGGGATAAAAATAATTTTTTGGTGAATAGTAACTTATTAAGTTTTTAATCGCGATTAGTGGTAATTAGTGTAGTTTAAGGTAAAAATAATGCTTTAATAAAATAAGATGAGCTTGACACATGTCCTACCCTCATTGGTTGGGTCATGGCCGACCGAGACAAGCCATGGGTCATCTTGGGGACCCCATGGAGCCACTTTGGTTGGGAAATGACATAAATAACTTTTTATTTAATGTAAAAGTAAAAAATGACACAAACATCATATGTTTTACGAAAACAATTTTTACATGGGGTTATAAAGATCAGATTTTTGATTATAAATAGTAATTGGAAATATAAAAAGATTTACTACATCATAGTATTTGTTTTATAATTTTTAGACACTAAATAAATTAAATTATTTTTGACATCATGAAGATGCAGCGATGACCTCATTATTTGACGATTTAAATAAAATGGAAAGATAATGTAAAATCTAAGACCTAAACATGGACAAAACCTATTTGATGAGTTTAATTCGAACCCTTATCACCTTACCCTCGAATTATATCAATTTTGGACCTTTTTAATCCGAAACTCTTTTTAAAATAAAGTAACTTATCTTTACATTCCAAGACTGCCCCTCCTCTCCTCTTATAAAAGGGCCCCACCTCTACCTCATTTCACACACTCCTCAAGCCTTTGGCTCGGCCAACCCCTGCCCAATTACTCTCTACACATACCTATCCTCATCCTAGAGGATTCCCTTTGGGCATAATCCTTTCAAATGAAGCCTTTAGGCTGAAATCAAAAAGAGTTACACTTTTAAAGGTAATTCATTCTCTCATGTTCATTTGTTTTATTTTGCTTCTCCAACCCCCTATACTCTTTTTATTTACTTCTTTTGTAACTAAACCAGTATCTTCAATATCCTAGGATGTTTTTTTAAGATTTATTCGAGCTACACTCTCACACAACAACATCAAATGGTTAATGAACATACGGTTTCTGTGGATGGCGAAATTCTGCCTCCCGAAACGATGATTTTTCAATACTCATTTAACACCTTCAAAGGTGGCCATTATGATGTCACTATTTTTATATATGATATATTATATGTTTATAGTTTCCTTAAGCTTCTTTGTTTCATTTTGGGCATACCTTTATGGTTTCCATTATGGGTAAACGCGATATCTTCATTTAAGGAAGTGCGGACTACCGCACCATCAAAGTGATTTGATTCGTTAAATACCATATGTGGGACGTATAAAGGATGGAACTATGATATAATATATTATATTATACTGTAATTATAATATACCTTTATATCATTATTATTCCATTCTATAAAATACGAAATAGAAATGAAAGTAGCGTTCATGCGTACGTACGACTTACCGTCTCAATGAACGGTGCATTTCATTTCTTACCTCTAAATGATTATGTAATGTTATAAATGCATGAATTTACTGGATATATATGAAATATATGATATCTAAATCATGAATAAAATTCTTGATATAATAAACATTTGGCCACACGAACAACATGTAATTGTAAGAAGTTAACTTTCGACTTAAGAACCAAATATCGGCAAAACAAATATTATTAACTTAAATGATTACATAATGTTTATGACCTGGTAATAAGTGATATAAAAGGAATAATGAACTTGAAAAAGGTTCTCCAGGAAGTAGAAATTAACTCAAGTTTATTATTCAGGAGATTAAAGAACGATCGAGTCAAGTCGGACCCGAGGTAAGGGATCCTACACCTCTCTTTCTTTTTATGTACATTATTTTATGTCTTTCCTTTTTAAAGATCATATTTCTTGTTATTGGGATGTTCTTTTATATTACTCATACTGTAATTTTTATGTTCATATGATGAGAGACCCTATTATCTCTTATCAATCAATTTTGGAAGTTTTGAGTGGCGTCGTTAGGCTGCCGAATTTTCGTAAGAGATCTAACCCCTCTTTTTTTTAAGTACTCTCATTTATGTCACTACTTTTAAGCTCCTATTTTTATGATGGGGGATGTTATTTTATATTACCCTTGATGTAAATTTTATTTTAATGTGATGAGATACCCTATTTGATCTCATCAATCCATTTTTGGAGGTTTTAAGTGGCACCGTTAGGCTGCCGAGTTTTCGTAAGTGATTTTTCATCTCACTTTTATTTCCGTGATATTTGTGCTACATTTTCCACAATTTCATTTAGTGGTTAATGTACTACCCATTATATTACACATTATTTAATATAATTTCTTTTATGAGTATTTACATCAATGATGTATTGTCCTTCTTTCATGGGGTGTATGTTTTGAAAGATACCCAAGTCGGTAAGGGAACCTTTCACCATCCTCTTTTTAAAAGACTTCTTTTGTTTGGTCTTTTAATTTACATATTGTTATGATGGGATATGTTCTCAAATATCCTTATTGATGTAACTTCTACATCCAAGTGATGAGATACACTTTTTATCTCTCATCAACTCATTTTGAGGTGACGCCGTTAGGCTGTCAAGGGAACTTCTAAACCCAATTTCGATTTCATTGGGTTCAACATGTAGTTATTGAATATGTCATCCTTTGAATATGTGTGAATGACATTTGATTATTTTACACTTAATATCCAATTATATTTGGTGTATTCATTTGTCACACATAATTATGTAATTGATTTATCCTTAAACCAAGGATACCGTCTTTGTAAGGGACTTCGTCTCAGTCTCCTTTCATTGAGGCATATTTTGTTTTATAAACAACTTTCTTTTATACGGTGTATAAACCCCTTTGACTTTTACTTTTATACAAAAGGAATCTTTTTCTACGAAGCGTTTTACTAAATGACAAAAAGGAAGGTTTTTTTTAACGTACGCGGTAACAACGAACTTTTCCGCCACCGCGAGTATTATTGGGTCTTTGGCTTCCTCAACAAGCCATAATGTTTTTAAAATAATATAAATACCATATACTCTTCTATGTATTTTGGTATTGAAAATGGTTTTGATAAAGGATTTTATTATGTCAATATATTTATGATATATTGTGATTGAAATGTGGAAATGTTATCATTCCTTTATATTGGTTTTATGTTTTATGATTTTATATTGGTACTTGGACATTTTAACGGGTGGTTACATTATAAACCATATGACAGGTGGTGCCGTGAATACCAGGATGGGTGGTTACGTTATAACCTCCAATTCATTGGGTATGGAAGTCGGCTGTATGGCTATTCCATTTAGTATGTATCAAAATTGGCCGTATGGCTTTTCCATTAAGTGATATGTGTGGGAGTCGACCGTATGGTTATTCCACTTAAGTATGTTTATGTCCCAAGTTTCCTTTATATATGTTATGTGTTCTATATATGGGTTTTATGGTAATCCTTTGGTTACAAAAAGGTAAGTAATGATATTTTATTCAGTGAAGAGTTTTTACTACTTCATAAAGGTGAAAAGTATTACTTTGATAAAGTATACATGGTTTACTTTTTGTTTTGATAAACTAACAGTTTTTACTATTTGTGTATCCCTTACAGAGTTTTTATGCTCATCCCATGTTTTTGAAATGTTTTTCACAGGGCTTAGCGTGGAATAGGGTCAAGAATGGGATCAAGGGAAAGTCATGCTACCTAAAACATGAAAGTAGACATGTTTCTTTTTAAGAGTTTTTATTTTATGGAAATTTAGTAGAAGAGACTACTTTGTAATCTTTTGGGATGTAATAGTTATGTCGTAATTATCTAAAACTCTAAACCTGAAAAGATCCTCAATGTGAATTACTCATTTAATTCAATATTAAGTAAGGTTTAAGTCTGGGGCCTTATACATATAGTGGGGCACATCATACCAATAATTTGAGGAGTGACCTCTACATTCAATGGATTGTGGTCAATCATTGGTAGGTTAGAATAATAATCTCAGAAATAATTTGAATGATTTCAATTCTTATTTTAATGTATTGATATGTCAACTCTTTTCTTGTTCTAGAAACAACAAGATTTTTTGATTCTTCCATATCCATTTGAAGAACATGTTACTTAAAAAATTAATTGAATGTATACTGTTGTGAGAAAGATAATAGAAGATATGTATTACCTTGATGTTATTTTCTTTGAAGAATAATGTTTTGATCTAATAGTTAATATCATATATTTACAATGTTAATTATGAATATGTTAGGGAATATGAAATTTTATTGGTGCATTGTACACATATATAGTGATATGTTTTAGGGTAAGTTTTTTTTTTATTGTATGTGAGAAATCCTCTCATAATGTTCATAGTATAGATAACCTGATAACTAAGATCTAGAATATGGGATACATCATCCATGTTATGTTATTTTAAACCTTATCCTTTTTCTTCTAGTTTGAAGTGATTTTAGGGAATGAGACATAGGGACTCAGGTGTCGAATTATACCACTATTGTAATTTCCATTCCCATGTTATTTTATGATAATTGTGTGTGAGACTATCCCTAGTTTCTTTGTTGAACGATTCTAGCTAAGTATTACACATTAAAAAAATGTGCTTACTATATGTTCTAATGTAATTATAACATATTTTAGCTATGTTATAAAATTACCTAATGAGTTTCTTATAATAAATCATGGAAAATTTTCATGTCAACTCTGATGTGTTTATAACACCAAAGATATAATATGTGAAACACCTCACCCAGATTGTTTTACTGTATGACCTTATACTTGTATACCTAGGATAGGTTATATTATACATCACTCATTGTTTGTTTCCTACGTGAGTGGATGACCGTGTGTTACTTTTTTCTTATATACACATTCTATGTGGGGTGTTATGATATATCCATTAATGATATTCAGCAATAAAGTTGTGTTAACATGTTGTGATTACATGTTTATCATTGAACACAATAAGATGATGGATTTATAATATTTTGATAGTATATTATTTAATTTATATAAACATATTGAATTCATATTATGAAATATGTGTCAAATAATTTTAGATGATACCTATGTAGTTTTATAATAAAACACTGAAGAAGACCCATGGGCATATTCGATAAGTTAAATGTGATTGTCATGTAATAGGTTATACATTGGATCTCCTTAGAGTAAAAAAATGAGTTTTCTAGGAAACTCCGTGAAAGGATATATATTTTTATTGTCATGTATCTATATCATGTTTTTATTATTTCTTTTATTTACATGATCGAACATGTGATTGATACCTCTAAGACAAACACACATATTGGTTTTCAATATAGATATATTTTGATATATAATTATTTATCCTTCTATGCTATTCATTTTTAAAATTGTTGTATAAAACCTTTTATGTACACTAATATTTTAGGAGGATTATAAAATTTATTTAATTTTAAATTTTATGATGCTGTGTTTATGTTCTTCATTTATATGTCAATGAATCTTCACACTAACGACTAGTATATAACGAGGAATACATATAGTAATTTTATGACTCCAGTTAAAATGTGGTTCACACTATGCCCAGAAAATGTGTTACAATGAAATTCTTTAAATTCAAGTATGATCTATGCAAAATATATTTTTCCAATGAGATTTGATGGTGATTTAATTTTTTTTGTTTTATACTATCATGGTTCACCAAACCCTTAAAAACTCACCATTCTGTAGAACAATGTGTCGTATTATATTTGTTATAATTGAATATGTAGTGAAGCATGGATATTATTACCTATGACTTAAAAAATTACACTCTCAGATATTACTTAATTAAATCTATATATGTGTATTCACCCTCCAATTCTTATATGGATTTCTCTATCAGTTTTATAATCGGATATCAAGTAACACACCATGGAACATATATGTTCATGCTAAGAACAATCTATATTTTAACCCATTAACCAACATTATTTCATAATTACTTAATTTTATTTCATTAATTTTATTTCTCTTCTTGAATTTGGATGTGGATTTATCCCAATATGTCATGATCCATTTTTTGCACCCTAGTTTTCTACAATGGTGTAATTACTTATTTTACAAAATATATTTTGATAAACTCATATCATTAGTGAATATATAAATATATTTTAATCATTTATCCTTGGATAATCCACAAGTGTTAACATCAACTCATTTCTTTACCATCCAATTCAAACAGGTGATCAACCATATAAATTAGTATCATGATCCCATTAACTAGAAAACACTATAGAATAATATTTATTTCAAGAGCTATGTGTCTTATATTTTCTATTGGTAAATTATATACATTGATGATTAGATCTTTAATATTAAGACTTCTTATACATAATATCAAATCCAACATCCCTGTCATATATTAAGGATAATAGACTAAAATAAAATTAATATTAAATCATTTCAGTTCTTTTCAAACATAATAATTCCATATATAAAACATCTATCCTTGAATATTTATATATATAGAAACCCTTTAGAGATATTAAAAATGGAAACATTAGACCCAAAATTACCCCTTTTTGGGAGCGATAGAACATATTACATATATACAACCTGATTATACTAATGAATGGGAATATATTTATATTAATTAAATGATTATATAAACCCATATTACTATGGAATAATTCGAGTGGAGCCCATTATTTCAACATGGCCAGTAATCATCATTTATATATCATTCCATTGGTTTTGTTTTAGATCCATTATTTATACCTAGTCATTATTTATCCTAACTTACTGACAAGAATTTGATTATACTCATTTAAAATATCTGAATTTATAATTTAATCAATCTCATATTTAAATTCTAAATGATAAAAAATTATTCTAACTCTCAAGATAAATTTTTTTTACACTTTTAAAAACATGTTTACCTTCAAAAAATTGGAAAAATAGTTTCTCTTAAAATAATTAATACACATATGATTCCTAATATCTATCAAGGAAATAATAATTATTTGGTTTAAGATACCTGCCACCATTTTACACAATAAAAAATGTGTATGAACTATAAAACATTATTTACCAATCTGTGTGAATTTATAAAATATGTTTTCTTAATGATATTTTAGTTACCATTTAATAATTTTTCAACATTACCTTTTCTAGATCCACGACCCCACTATGGCCAAAATTTTATAAAGATACACTTCATTCAACCTTATCATGATGATAAAACCTATGTTTCTTACACATTTGTCTGATTATCTATTCAAGTTGAGTTAGCTATGTTCATACTAGTATTGAGTGTTGGGAATAAGATAACATTTGGAATTTCTTTTTTATTCTACTAGAATTATGTCAACAGGAAGAAGAATCTTCAAAAGCGTGGTTCTGTAAAATTGATGATGATGATTGAGTGTTCATTGGATGTTTTATGGATTAGATGTAGGGAATATAGGATGATTTGAATGTTATGGTCATAAAATGTAGTATCTTGATGGGTTATCACTTAAAATCAATTCATCATATGGGACAATTCATTTAAATAATAAGATGAGTAGGTGGAGATACATGAATAAATGGATAATAATATATGAAGAGTAGTTAAGTTTGACTATTATATGTAGACATTAAACAGTTTTTTTGACATAGATTGCAGTCTATGTCATAAAATTTTAGTAGTATTTGTTCTTCTTGAAAATAGAGACTTACTATATTTTATTCCTCTTCTATTCTATTAAAATTAAGAAAATTAATGTTTCCATATGGTTTATGATAAAATATTAAATATCATAATTATTTGTCTTTTCTTATGATTAAAGTGTTTTTTGTAATAATTGTTTCTATGAGTCTTATTGGCATTGTTTAAATATATATTTTTGAAACGAAACTTCTATTTTTACAAAAATACATTGTGTAACCAAAAAGATATATTAGATATGGTTCTCATTCTGATGTCCAATATTAAAATTTTTTATCTGTGAAATTGTTTTAGTGCTTTGGGAAACCAATCCTTCATTAAGGAGTTTTAGAGACTGAATAAATAGTATTTATTCTACCCTAATCCATATAGTGTAACATCGGAAAAAAATGAATTTCATTTTGTTATAGTTTTTTTAAAAATTCTAGTATTTCATTTCATTTAAAGGAATGCTCTCAGATAACTGTAACATATGGATAGATATGTTTGATGAAATGGATTTTAGGTTCTAAAATATTTAGATAAATAATAATACACTTCATAACTTTTTTTATATTCAATTAAAATTCACAAAAATAGATGTAATGAAAAATATATTATTTGGAGTGGTTTGGAAATTATTCACATGGATTTATCATGATGACACTCAGTCGTAAAATAGTGTATAACATTTGGGAATTAATGATTTACTATAAACTAATTACATTACTTTTTGACATGTTTGTTAATCCAATAATAATGAATAGGGACCTCTTATTTTATATGGTATTCCATTTGATAATGTTAGAAGTAAAATGTTGGGTAGATAATTTAATCAACATTAAGATGATCAGGATCCAGTTGGAGTTAGTCAATGTGATCTTTGGGGATCGAATATAGGAATTGTTATTATTCTATTCACTTCCAAAATCATTGAAAACAATGATGAAAATAATAATAAATTATAGTATAATTACTTACTTGAATTTTATGAAAAATAAAGGCATAATAATGAATGAATAAATTCATCATAAGTGTATTCAATGTTATATTAATAATGTGTTTATAATTGAAATAAAGGACATACTACTACATGAGCATTTACCTATGAGGGGAAATAAAGAAGGAGACAAAATAGAGCATCTCAGTGGAAGGTAGTCCCTTGTGGTTGAATTATGGAATGAATATTTGGATGAATAATTCTTGAAAAAAGTGTGGTAGAATAAAATAATGTATTCTTCTAGTTGTAGTTCCCTAAACCTTGTATAAAAAATAAATGATTGTTTCTTTTTATTGTCATTGGTGTTTTGGGGTCATCAATTATTGACATTATAGATTCATTATAATTATCATCTTAAAGAGAAATTATAAGGAATTATATTTTCTTATGGTGTATAAAGGTTCACCATACAAATTAAATAGATCTTAATGTTATTTGGAAATACTATTTCTAAATCCAGTGATGGAATATAAGAATTATGGAGTTAAACGATGGACATAATATCCTAAACCACTAAAATAATATTTTTTATATAAGGAAACATAATGATATTGGACTGAATATAATGTTTTCAGACAAATCATTGAATATATCTCATTGATCCATTTTTATTGAAAAGGGAGTCATGGAAACAAATTTTTACCTTACATTATTATTCGGAGGATCCAATAACTCCGGATATCTAACATTCTCAATGATTTGGAATGATTGATTGGGATATCATAGTGAAGAGGGGATAATTAACCAATATTTTAAGATATATCTATGTTTAACGAAGAATAATTGTAATAACAATGAGGATTTCATCCCAAGGAATCTTTATAAGGTTCCCATATATAGGGAATGGAAAGATCTAAAGCACTAGAACATGATGTTGGTTCATATAGGAATTATAGGGCCATCTATTTTGCCTAAACATCGAAGATAAATCTCCCATGTTACCTTTATTAATTAATAAAAATATAATATGTATTTTTACATTATATGGAATAAATATGAGTTGTTTTGGACTCTAAAATTTTTAAAAAACATGGTTGAGTATGTGATTAAATGCAATTTTAAATTTAGTTATAAAAAATATGGTTATTATAGAAGTATGTAGTTATTTTTGTTGTTATATTTGAATGAGATTTTATTAAGAAAACAATTTTTAGGACACTATAACATAATTTAGTAATATAATGAATTAATTAGAATCCATTTTGGAAATAAAGATGAATGATTATTCATGTAGGGTTTCCTATGGCCTTTTGGGTTGATGTAGTGAATTTTTTCATTACATTATCAAATAGATTCCATCAAGAAAGTTAGTGTAGTATGTAATAGAAGACTATTAATCTATACATAGGTTAGAATCCAATCATAAAAAATTAATTAGTTCACTCACCTTTGTACATGATGATGCTATGGTACAAGACACATTGAATGAAAATTATGTAGGATGTTACTTTATGGGAAATAAAGTTAAAGTGTTTTGATTTTGGATCTATAATAATGACTCTTAGAAGGACATAAGAATCCAAAATATCATCTTAAACTAAGAGATCCTATGAATGAGTCAAACACATAAAAGGTATATATATTGATATAAAAATTATCATCAAAAACCAAGGTTCAACGGGGTGGGTATCTAAATATTGGGGATGTTCTAGAATATATAACAAAGATGACTATTCTAGAAACCCAAAATATTTTTGTAATGTTAACAAGAATAGGGGACTAGATTCTGATGGTATTTTAATGTCATGATGTACCAAATATGTAGAGACCTAATTTTTTCCCCTTTTAAGACTTTTAAATATTTATATATATATCCATATCTTGACACAGAGACAACATGAAATTCTGAGGCCCAATGACCCTAGAATTAAATTTATTAAAATATTAAATATATTTAATATGGAACACAAATGGTTATTAATGAAAATAAGACATATATTAAATATTATATAGGATCATAAATCTATGAAAATGGATTATTCCATAACATTGTTTTTACACTTGGAACGACCTAAAGTAGATCAGCACGGGGAGTTCTAACTCATCGATTTCTATCTCCATGTTAAGTTGATTAACTTATTACTAATTTAATTTATTAAAAAATAGTTGGTGAATATAAATTTTCTATACTATTACATCAAAGTAAAATTCTCTTTGGTTATTAATAGAAACCCTGGGAGAGTTTCAGAGCTCCTTCCTCCTTCGTTGGTGAATCACATCAGATGACGATGAAGCGTCCGATCAAAAAAGATCTACAAACTATGAACACAACAACAAACTTACATTTTTGTTCATCACATTATTCAATTTATTAAAATAAAAAATCTAGGATGTATTATTTAATTTTTCAACTTTAGATATTTTGATTAAATTGTTTTAGTGGGTCGAATCTTTCTATAGATCTGTGAAAATTGTGGCATATGCATGCTACTACTTGACGATTAAATTGAGTTTTTATTTCATATCCACCCATTTTATCACAGTTATTTATCACTTACCATGAATTATTTTCGAAATATGGTTACACATTTGTAATTGTTCCTTTTCTCCCTCGATTTTATCACATGCTTCACCGATTAGACACCAAAATCCTAATTGGACATGTCGGGAAGTACTGAGCCATATCATACCCATAGAATCCTGACAGATCGAAGATGAAGTCATGGATTGATGAAATAAGACCAGATCTAGTATTTTTTTCAAGTTGATGATAGTCATTTTGATAATCGGTGAACAAATCGTCAACATCTAAGGAGCCCATGACATATGGGATGAATGACAGTATTCGAAGGATTGAAGAAATCCATTTTTCTAGTGGATGTTGGTAGAAAAGGATAGATATGGACCATATCATAAAAACAAAAAAGAAATCACAGTTGGATCCATGATGAAATGGATTTGACCAAACCTCCTAATTGGATCTGTATTTTTTGGAAATACCTAACTACATGTCGTGTACATGAATAAAGAAACAATGTTTATCTCTTTATCTATGATAGCTAGGATTTTGGGAATGATTTGGATGGCATCGAATGTAGTCCTCCAACATGTCGTGTACCCCTACCTTAGTTGGGAAATTAATGTTGAGAATCACACGGGCAGTATCCCATGATGATTTACATGGTGAGGTACACAACCATGTACCACGGGTACAAAGACACAGGGTCAGTACACAAACATGGGGTCTGGTACATTGAAAAAGTTGGAAGGACACATCCTAGTTCTAGGTATCTCGTACACTCCATGTACTCCTAAATGGTCAGGATTCATGTGTCATATGGGGACACAACATTCTGGTGAAGGGTGACCACACGTCATGTGGGTCCCCTCACACACCATGTTCCCCCTGACCTATTTTGAAGAAATTTCATGGTTTTTTAACTCCTTCAATTGGAATCAAATTTTGGACCTTCATTATCCCATGTTGAGTTTTTTTATATGTAAAATTATAGTTCCCTCGGCTGTCTCTTTGGAGAAATGATGTGAAATGTTCTGGGAATGTATCATATTTAATCAATTCATGATGAGTGTAGTGATCAGGAAGAATCACTAGAGACTATTGAGTTGAACCCACGAATAGAGTTGGTCCATGGGATACTCGAACATAAAGTGGATTCATTATCATTATATGCATGGGTCCTCTACAACTACCTTTCTTGTGGAATCCCCTTATCTGGAAGTGTTCATTTCCATGATGACCATAGTAGAACCCGCAATTGTACGAAAGAGCATGTCCTCTACCTTACCCATTGGAAACCCCTATAAAATATGGAACATGTCCTTGATTACTATAGTAGAACCCCAATGTCCCATATGTTTTTGGGTCCATGACCATTAGAGTAGAACCCCTTATCATCATTGGCATAATTCCCCTACAATAGCAACTAGAACCCCATATTTTCATATGTAGATGTTTCTCATGGAACTAGAGTAGACCCACCTCTCTATCTGATTTGGTGGGGTTCCTCTACATGACCATGTAGAAGTACCTATCATCATATGGCCAGGTCCATGTGAAACTAGAGTGGAACGCCCATCAACATGGGCGTGATTCCTCAATGGATACAAACAATATAGAACCCCCATAATGTACCAAGGTGTATGTCCTCTAATTTGAGTGTGTGGTCCCTCGACTCTGTGTCACAATGAAAAGGTGAGGATAGACATGGATAGTTACTTCTGGGATGACTACTGAGATGTTATGAATCACTGATAGACATTTAGATCTTTTTACTATTGTTCATCTTGGGCCGATCTATGAGATGGTGATCCCATTTATCTCTCGTTTGGGCTTCATTGACTAATAATATATCTTAATTTTTTATCCACACTGTGTATTTGGTTACTCTCCTTCCATGATTTATGATGATTCATGGTGTATTACATCTGCTTTCTATTTTTATCTTATCATGGTTGGTTGAGTCTACAATCCTGCGATAGGTGATGAAGAATTAATAGGTAGTTCATTTAATCACCCTATTGGTCCCCTTGTGATTGAAATAGTTTACATTCACTCTTGTTTTATGTTGAAATGTTCTCTTTAACTGTAACTTGCATCTACTGGGTTTCTACTTCCTATTGTATCTAATACACCCACCCTTTATCTTGCATGGTGTTTTACTGGGTATGTATATAATCACACCGATATGGTTGTTTCCCACACATGTCATGTCTTTTGTTGATGATGGATTGGTTGGATGTGTCTTTATAGTATCATAGGTATACCTAGTACGTTGGACCACGTATTGTTGTCGCAAAATTGGATTAGAGACCTCATCTTTCTCAACATTTATACATTTATGTGGTCTAGATGGGAAATCATTATGAGTGGGAATGTATTTTTCCTCTTTAAATTTTAGTTTACATTGTCGTACACGAGTACACCCTTGAGGTTATACATTATTGGTTTAATTTATAAATATGTTTAATCATTTAATTTTTCCTTCTACATTGTTTCATTGAGATGGCTATGTGTTGGCATACAAGTACTTAGTTAACGGAATCCCCATGATAGTTTTTCCTTTAGTTCTTGTCACCACTCCTAACCTATGGAGATGGTCTTGGGGTAGTTTCAGATCATGGACCGTCTTGGATTGGGTTGTGATTGATTGGTTTCATATCAACTTCATTCCTAGAGATGATTTTCAAACTATTCCACTTATGATGATTTGGTTGTGTTTAGTGAATTAGTGTGAGATTGTATCGAGTGAGTCTCTTAGGATAGGGAATCCAACGATGGTGAGGTAGATAACATATCCATTCAACATGAACATGACTATCTTATTGCATAATAGGTATATTGATACATTGGTTTTGTGATCAATGGTAAATGTATTATATAGGTTTGAGACATTGACTTTCCTTCATGATTTAGCTCACCATTGTTGTTAAATATATAAACTCATCTTACCATAATATATATGGATAAATCTAGGGATGTGTCCAGAAAAAAATTGGTTGGTATACTTGTTTCAAATAGTGAATAAAATATTTTTATTGTGAGGCCTCAGATTGGGGTCCATCCTATGACACCCTTCCCCCGTGTGTATATGTTTTAGACCCTCCACCCATTGAGAACTAGATCATCCTAGTAGAGATGAATGGGGATGCATGAAAGAATAGCACACTCTATGAATTATTTTACTAGAGACCATTGAGGTTCCATAGAGATCTAGATCTTTAGTAATAATAGGATTCTATAGAGTCATCAGTTCATATCAACAATCTTCTTCAGACCCCGATGCATCAAATGGTCTCATTGGAGGCTAGTATTGTTTTCACATAGTAGTTTGGCGGTGGCATATCATAGTTACAAAAATGAAAAATGAGCATACATTACTGTGGACCAAATTATAGTTATTGTTCCATGATAAGTACCTCCCCTCTTATTTGTGCTCATTTAGAATTAAATAGTTTTGGAGATGGATTTGGGAGGGATGATGGTGGAAATATATGTGTTCAGGTTCAAAAACATTACATGATACCCCCTTAACATGATTTCAGATAGATACATTCACGAAAATTATATTTGAGAGAAACTCTACAGAGATATCCAATCTAGTGTTTCACACTTGTTAATCCCCACATATGTCAGGGTTTTAGAGACGACATAAGTGACAAAGATATTTTGCTGAAAAGTGTTCCATAAAATTGTAGTGTGATGTTGGTATCACAGAGCTGAGTCTTTTGCAACAGTGATAATATTTCATGTGCTAGTATCTCAATGCAGGAGACCTCCCCATGGGTAGACTTGAGCATTTGGTCAAGGAAAACAAAGAGCCCCATGGAAGCCTGGAGAGGGGAAATTATTTACTTGTGAGGGGAGAGGTCACATGACATGAGACTTCATGATTACCCTATAGAGAAACATATGAATACAATTCATAAACCACAAGTGAAGTGTCAACTCCATGATAAGGAATCTCCGCAATGAGGATTGGGTGGTCCCAAAGGAGGCAAAGCTTCCAGGGGACTATGAGGATCATTGGGTGGTGGGTGACATTATGAAATCCTTTCAATTCCTCTATCAAGAATCCCACGTCATTTTTAGTGAGATGGAATCTCAGGTCATACAAAGATGTAATCTTTGGTGCTTTATGATCCTTTATGGAATGATATGATTAGAGTTACATTTCTTGTTTATTATAATCTTTCCATAGTATAAGTATACACAATTCCTAGTCATTATTTAGTTGCTACACTCTTGGTGAGAGTTTTGGAGATCCTAGTTGATCCTCTAGCCCATTAGCTTCCTCTTTATATTCCAACAGGTAATGATTCTTATTTATATTTACTTTTTTGGTAGTGGGAGATATTAGTTGAGAGAGATAGGTTAACGTGGGACCTTTCTTCATCATGATGGAACTATATGACGTTATCTTGCGTATGGATTAGATTTCAATGGCCCAATCCCAAATTGGTTGTCACTTCAGACAAGTCAAATGCCTTCACATTGATTGGATGATATTCTTCTATTTTTGGGAGAGATATCTCATGGTAGGATAAGTGGGTTCTACTAGTAGGAGGATGTAGTTCATCACCATCAGTTGGTGAGTATATCCCTTATAGTAGAATGCTCTTCAAAAATCCAGTTTTATTCAATTGTGGAGGAATATATATATGTATTCCCTAAGGGAATTCCAAACTACTTCTGAGGTTGGAGATGTAATTGTTTCATTGACTTTCATCCATACACTACTCCAATATCTTCTGCGACATATCAGATATACCTTGATGTGCTCCAAGAGCTACGTTATCCATTAGACGACCGTTGATATAAGGGTTTCATTATACCAAATATGTCCCCTTGAGAAGCTGTGGTGTTGAACAAGAAATTGGTTGATGGGATCTTGTAGCTATGTGTGAATTCTCATCACCTGAAGAAGAACACAGTAAATAATATTTCACCCTTGGAGAGGATTGATGGCATATTTGGCCATTTTTGATGCATGAGATGGTTATGAATGATCGATCTTAGGTACAAATAACACCATTTGAGGGTTTTCAAGGATGATATTCCAACTTTGGTATTCTGATGTTGCTATGGAAACTATGACTTCCTTGTGTTCATAGTAGTGAGATGAATTAACCTAATGTATTTATGGATTGGATGAACTAGGTATTCTTGATACACATGGACCAGTATTTTATTGTGTTCATTAAAAACGTATTTGGCTACTCTACATCAGAGGATAAGCATAAACAAACATGAGGAAAATACTATACATACATCGAGAGAACCATATTTATAGAAAGCTCTAAAAGTGCCAATTATACATTCATAAGGTTCACTTTTAGAGTAATTCCATTTTTGATAATTGATTAGCTATGGACACAAAAAATTATAACTGCAGTTATTTAATGGGATCCAAATGAGATCATGTTAGAGGTGCACATATTTCATTATTTGGAAGGGTAATGCGTGACATTTTTAAAAGACTTATCTATATTTGTAACCCATTTGACCACCCTTATGAAAAAAGAGAAGTCATTTTATTGTATGAGTAGTTTTTGATTGCCATAAGTATTTATAGAAGAATATAATGAGTTACCCAATGTTGAGACTACGAGAGGTGGGCATGGAGAATATAGTGTATTATGATGCCTAAGGATCTGGGCGCAACTTCACATTTATTCAAATGAATTATTACATTTGTATTGAGGTAGTTGATACCATGATGAATAAAAACTCCAATCATGACATAGCAGTGGTTGTGGTAGTCTTATCCTTGAGGATTTTGAGGCCCTTATTTCGGGGAGAGAATTTTATAGATGATTCGTACCACTATTGTCTTACGTACATCCTTACACAGAGAGACCAGAACTTGAGAAAATGACACTAGTTGGAGTTCATGAATTAATATGAAATTTAGATAGACTATAATATAGGGATGGTAAATGTTAAAACAGATTCCCTTAGTAATATATCCTATGTTTTTAGGGGCGGGAGGCATCAGAATAGTTGGCCTTCTTCAAGTTGACCCTGGCGGAGCGTGAGGGTACAACCTCTCTTCAGTCGATGGTGTTGACTCCTTCACTTCACGATTGTGTGTGAGAGTATGATCTAAGAGACATCAACACTGATGTATTTTTGAATAATATGTCCAAAGGAGACTCACTGGTTGGATATTCTGAAGGAGTTAATCTTGTTATCATTTTAAGGGACAAAAAGTGGTTCCAGTCATGATTTGGGATGAGGTGATGTGAGAGTTTCACACTTTCCACCAAGATGTATATCTCATTGTGGGGAATATGTAAAGAGAGTTTTAGTGGTAGTTTATGATTTCCATCATTAGATGAAGCATAGATGAGTTCATCTCTTGGAGCCTCAACTATAAGAAGGAGAAGAATGAGAATGATGTTCCTGTAGGTTTGTTACATCCCCTTGATATCCAAATGTGTATGTAGGATGACATATCCCTTGACCTTTTTATAAGGATTCCATGCCATGTGAGGTTCATGATTCCATCTCGGTGATTACTGACCGAATAATGATGTCGGTGAGCATTCTTTCAATATGGTAGCATAATTCATTGGATAGTTTGGGGGAGTTGTAAGAAAGACAATTTTTTGGATTTGTTGGGGTTACATTGATGATTATCTACGATCATGACATGCAATTTACATCACAATTATGGAGATTCCTAAAGGAGTAATTCAGGACCCAAATTAGGTTGAGTATATCTTCTCACCCCCAAAACTATTTGTAAAAAGAGTGTAATATATAGGAATATGAGGATATGGTTATGGATTATGTGTTAGACTTTATTCATAGAAGGTAGGATCTCATTCCCTTGGTTGAGTTTGAGTACTACAATATCCAACAATCTATCATTGACATGACACCTATTGAGGTCTTGTATGGGATACCTTGTAGGTCCCAGTTGTTCTGGAAAATGATCAGCAAGTCATATCTTGTGGGCTTGGAGATGGTGCAAGTGACAATAGAAAATGTCCATGTCGTTCAGGAGATGATGAGGATGTCCAAGAGAAGAAATATTGTTTAATGTAGATCATCATCAAAGGCCCTTTGAGATAGAACTGGGAGACCATAGTTTCATGAGACTCTGCATATGATGGGGATTATAGGGGTTCAGATGGGGAGTCATGTTTTCCCAGAGGTTCATCGTGACTTTTGAAATTTTGCATTAGGTTGGTGAGGTTTCATACATCCTCTCCCTTCCATCATAGTTAGAGAGTGTTCACAACGTCATTCACATGTTGCAATTGAGTTGATATGTGCATGATCCCACACAATTCATCGACAGAGGAGAGTTGGACATTGAGGATGGAGATACCATTTCATAACACACTGTGGAAATCGAGGATCGGTAGAAGAGTATACTACATGGTTGAACTATCCCCTTGGGAAACATGTTGTGGTAGAATTGGAACATTCATGAGATTTCATATGATTTGGACATCCATGTATGGGATTAGTATCCCATGTTTTATGACTAGTTATTCTTTTCAAGGATGGAAATATTAAAGGATTTAATTATTTTGAGATTTTAATAATTACCATATACTACTTTAAAAATTTTCTAAATTAATTTCCCGAATTAGGTACATATATGACATTCAATTCAGAGGATTGGTGTTCGTAGAATTATTTTTATAAAAATATTAAAAATAATTTATTTTGAACATTCTTGGTTCCTAATGAATATTGTATAATAGTTTAATGGAAGAAAATATTAGAAATTTTAGTCTTTGTTTGAGTCCAAAACGTGGTGTTCACCTTAATAATGAACTAAAATGAATCAGCATGTGGAGTTTGGACTCCATGAGCATTGGTGGTACATTGAGTGGATTAATTATTTTTTAATTTAATTAATTAAATAATTTTTTATGTAATAAAATGTTCTATAAGAATACTTCCATGGAGAATATTATATGGTTTTCTGCATAAACCCTGGGAAAATTCCCAAGCTTGTATTACCTCTTTCATTGGTGAATCACATCATATGATGATGAAATGCTAGAAAAAAGCGTATTGGGACACATTTAATGCAATAACGTCCTTAATTCATTATCTAGCATAGTATTTGATGATAAATGACAAAATATCTTGGTAAAATTCATTAATTTAGAGATATACTGTATTTTTATTAAATGGTTTGAGTGGATCAATCCCTCCTATCAATTTGCACCAATTTCGATATGTGCATTTTCTTACACACAAATTAAATTGATTTTTTCTTTTGTTTATATCCCGAATATCTCATTTCGTGATATTTGGATATGAAATATTTCTCAAAACTAGTAAAAACATTATTATTATTCCATTTCTCCTAGGATTACTTCGTGTACCTCATCAGTTGGACCCCTTGGTCTTGGTTTGACATTATCAGTTTGTTCCAAGCCTGATCAGACCCCTAATATCCCAATTAATTGAAAATAATGGAATAGGTCAATGAAACAACACCAAATCTAGGATTTTTACAAGTAGAGGATGGTAATATTGATGATTGGTGTACAAATAGTCAAAATTCAATGGTCCCATTTTTACTAGGAAAAAATGATATTACAATGATCACAACCATATACATATACGAACACACAACATGTATCTTTTAAATGAGGTAGTAAGGGTTTTGGGGAAGATAATGATGAAATAATATAAAAACCACCTAAAAACCATGTAACCATTAACTAGTTTGTAAAACTAGGTAAAAGTCACATGATTAGGATACAGTATTAATGTCAATGGATAGGTACATGACGGTGCAACCCAATTGCACAAAAGTGGTGTTTGGTAAACGAACACGGTGTCTGGAACACAGAAACTATAAGAACATGATCTGATCCCGGGAATCTTGGACACATTATTTAGTTTAATTGAATGGTGTGTATTAAAATATGGTTTTGATTCAGGCACATTCCATGGTACATATCTAACTAGTGGTGTGGGAGCACATGCAGTGTGTGTCCCCACATATTACATGTTTCCCTTTAACTCTTTTGACGAAACATCAAGTTTATGAATCTCTTTTGATTGGACTAATATTTTTTCCTATGACTAGAATATATTAAGTATTTTTTCACATAGAATGTTTTGGTTCTCTATATTGGGAAATTAGATATAATGTGCGAAATTTTCTTTGAAAAATCATTATTTTGATAATGCTTGATAGTGGCATTGATCGGGCAGAATCACAAGAGATTGTTAATTTGTACCGTCCTGTAGAGTTAGTTTGTGGGATCCTCATCCTTTAGAGTGGAACACAACATTATAATTTATTAGGGTACTCTATATATAAATATTTAGTGTGACCCCATACTAGGTAGGGCATAAGTCCTCGAAGATCATAGTAGAACCACGCTGTTTTATCAGGGCATGGGTCCTCAACCTTACTGAGAAGAACACCCATATTAAATAGGGTATGTGTCCTCGATGACCAATGTGGAACCCCCAATCACACCAAGGAATGGGTACATGAACATTTGAGTGGATAAAACCATCAAATTGGGTGTGGGTACTCAACCATACCATGTGGAATCCACTATAAACATATGTTGCGGGTCCTTGTGACACTATAGTGGAACCCTCCATCAGCTTGGGCATGGGTCCTCCCCCTAATGAGTGGAAATGCCTATCTATATTGGGAATGGATCATCATGAAACTAGAGTAGAAAACCCTATAATAATGGATTTTGGTCTTCTATAGATAATTACATAGTGGAACCCCCTGAAAAACTAGGGTGTGGTTCCATTACATTGTGTATGTTGAACCTCGAATGAACATCACCATTACGACACATGACATACCATGGACCATTATTTCTAGTCTGATGCATGAGATGTTAGGTGTAATTGATGGAATTTTTGAATAATTGGATACTCTACTTCCTAGGATAATCTATGAGATAATGATTTCCTTACTCTCTCATCTGAGATTCTTTAACTAAGAATATATATATATTGTATTGATACCTGAGATTTGGTTACTCAGCTTCTAGGATAGGTGAAGACAGATGAGGTATGGTATGATAATTCCATATTTAGCATCTCGTGGTTGGATTAGTATACCATCATTCTATAAGAAGTGAATAATTGGATGGTAGTTCATCTACTCACCTTATTTAGCACCTTTACCTTGGATAAAGATACTTTCATTCTCTGTTTGGGTTGAGAAATTATCTTTTACTATACCATGCATATACTATCATTCTACTCATATTCTATCTCTTAGTTATCCCCTTTTATATTTCCTGTAATCCTACTTGGTATTTATATACATACCCCTTCATGGAATTTTTATGCACATTTTGTGTCTTATACAGAAGAAAGTTAGGTTGGTGGTGGAATCTAATGATCTTATTGATGGTTGGTAACATGGACCACATAAAATGATCACAACATGGGATTCAAGTGATGGGATCTTTCACAATTTTTACTTTCCAAATAATTTAGGATGGGAAATATTTCAGGCTGGGATTTTATATTTCCCTTTTAAAATTGATTTATCACCATCATAATCTTGTACACCCTATATGTGATGGCCTTATGGTTTAATTTCAAGGTCTATTTCATATTTTAATCTTTACCTCTACATTTGCTTATGGATATGGATGTCTGTGTGATATAAGAAAATATGAAAATTCCTCCTCAAGTTAGTTGTGAATTTTTATCTTCTCTATACCATTGGCCTGTGGAGGCAGGATTGGGTTGTTGCAGGTCGAGCCCAGACTTGGGTCGGGCCCTGAAAAAAGTGTTCAAGGACTATGAACATTCAATAATATTTTTGTACAATAAAATATGATGTTTCGATGTATATTTATAGAAAATAAAATTATATTTATATTCCATGTATGTCATCCTAGTGAAATGTTATGGTGTCACCATTTATTACATACTTACTACAATTGATGAAGATCTGGAGTTGTTGGATGTGAAATATATCTTGAAGTACTCATTGGGTTTGGATTTATCCATGTGGAATGAACTTCATTACATCCATCTATGAAACGGGAGATGATGGAACAACGTACTATAAATAAGGTTATTCAATTAAAATGGATCTATAACTAATTTTATACATCAATGTAAAAATAGATACGAAACTAGGCTAGTTGTGATTGGAATTCAATAGAAAAAATTAGTGGATTTCTCAGATATTTTTTATTTTTTATTGAAGAAAGATACCATCTAAATGGTGTTAGGTCTGGTTTAATTCAAAGTAATTTATATTCAATAATTGGATGTGAAGACATCATTCCTTTATTTGGGACCTAGAAATATAATTTTTTTTGGAGAATATATTTTATTTCGAGGAAAAACTGAACTAGATGATTGTGTGAAATCTTAATTGACGCCTTTGTAATTGGAAGAAACCACCAAGGTAGTATAATTAGATAATCAATGATTTCTAGATTTTTTGGAATTTTATATGAAGAAAGAAAGAAAAATTCTATCACCTATTGTTGATAATTGATCGAATCATCATGATCATTCTTGTCATTGTAGAAAACATATAAATAAAATGTTCATTGAATAGATGGATAGATGATACATAGGATAAAGGGCCCTGGAGCAACAATTTAAATTTTTGATATGAGTATTTTGAGTAATCCTAGTGACTGTTATTTATATTTAACTCAAAAAATATATATTTGTAAATTAGTGGGGTGCTTCAAAATGGGTGGTTTAAAACCAATCACTTCTATCATAGTTACACACTTCATGCTAAAAATGGATATCTCAGTGAATAGAATTTGAGATTAAGGTCATATAGATAGTTACAAAACCATTTGTTATTAGATTCGTAATACACACCATGTTTTTCACTCATCCAAACATTACTAAGGTATTTGACATCATCACCAACTCCATGTAGAATCCTATATGAGATAACTGAGAGGATGTGAAGTGGATTCGACTATAATTGAAGGGTTGGAAAATCCTTGAACATCACTTCTAAAAAGGTGATCCTTTGAAAGGTTATAAAAAATAATATATAATATGATATTAAAATTCCTATAATATCATGACCAATGATATGTTTACATAAAGATAAATAAATATAATGTGGATTTTTTGAGTTAAAAATCTCAAAAAAATATCAACAATAAATGAATAGTGTATCTCATTGAAGGAATCTTCATTGTAGTTGGGATAGTTGATTGGAATGAAGAAGGATCATAAATGGATGTGAAAATTGGGAATGTTATCATTTTAATCATATATTTCAATTATATTAGCCAGAAATCCAATGATTTATTATTGTACAAAACTTATTTAGCTGATGTTAGGCTTTATTCGGATACCATTGGAAGTTGGAGTGATGATCCTATGCAAAATTTAATAGTCTCATTATCCGGTTGATATGATTATGACGGTTTTTTCAAGGAGTAATTGATTCTATGATACTCTTAAAATGATTTGGGTCGATCAGAAATTGTGGTGGGGGAACCAATTATCTGCAAATAGATATCTTGGGAATAGATAGAGTTTTTCTGAAGCTGAAGGGGTCCTTAAAAAATCATAATAAATTATTTCCATGTAGATGGTTTTTGGTCAATATTTTTTGTGCGTAATATATTTTTTAGTCTAATTAAATTATTATGAATGGAAGGATAATTTCAAAAACCCTAGTTATAATAACTAATAATGATTATGGACTGTTAATTGAAAATCGAGATGAACAAAAGAAGTAAAGGCAAGATGATACTTCTTAAAAGTTCATCTGATATAATAGACAGAATAGTGAACACATGATTAAATTTCTTCATAATTCACCATTAAACAACCTTTTTGGTTGAGGTAATGATGATATTGGATTCAATGGAGGATCATCAACCAAGATCTATTAAGGTGGACTATTCTCTACTGAACATAGAAGGTGGTGGTGACCAATAATACTGGATGATATTTACAATTTAAGGATGAATTTTAAAATTATTTTTATAGATTAAGTTTATCAAAATCATCCTCTAGAATCCTAAAATAATACAAATTATCATTTCCTTACGGATAGGGATTAATTTCTATTCCCATAATTAATTTACCGTTCATCTGAATTTAGTGTGTTTTCCTTAAATCATTGTTTCCATGGGTATTATTTGCATTGACTGGAAGGAGGTTATTGTAACAAGGTTTCTTTGGGTGGTTTTACCTCATCAGTTTTGGAAGTTGTAACATGGGTTCACATCCAATATTTTTTTAATCTATAGTATGTTTAGGTGATATGAAATTATTGATTTTGTTATAAGTAATCTTCGACCAAATAAATAATCACAAACACTATTCCTTAATCCCTATAAAAATAATCAAGGATGCATATTTTTATAGAATCAATATAAAATTAATACATTTTAAACCCAATATATTCGAAGAATAATAACCATATAATTCATATGAATTTTGTTTCTAATCGATTCTATTTTAGACATTATAGGCATTATTCTTTTCCAGTTTATTCTTTTCAATCAGTTAAGAAATAAAACTCAATTATTTTAAATGTTGTATGGCTATAAATTGTATCAACCTTAAGATAAATTTTTTCCTTAATATGTGGTTTTCATATATGATAAATTATGAAAAACCCCTTGAAATGCATTTTTTATTTAATAATAAAAAATATAATAGAGGGAATATTGACAATATTTATGGGCTCATATTCCTATGATATAGATTTCCCAAACAACATTACCAGAGAATTATAACCTCACATAGGCCCTAACATTTTCCTACCAAGAACAACACAAAACAAACATTCCTACTATATATATTTATTACCCTAAGGATTTACAACTTTACCTTAACCCCAAATTTCAATACATTAAATTGTAAGAAAAAATGAATATAAAAATAGTTCATACAGAAAATACACAAATGTTTGTCTTATAAAATTTAAATGATTTTCTTTTTTAGGAATACTATATTAATAGATAATAAAAATTTATATAGGAAGATAAAAAGAAAAAAATCACATTTACACTAGAAAAACTAAAACACAATATGTTTAGGATTATATATCTAGAAATTAATTATCTAAACCTCGGGTAACTCATATATAAAGGTCTTGGAAAGGATATATATGATGTAATATTATGTAACATAGTCTTTTATTAAGCATGGATTAACTTTAAAAAAATTCATGGTGTTACTAAAATAGAATTTATAATATCCAAATATCTAATAAATATTTTTTATATTAAAATCGATACATTATGGTTGACTGTAAACTATGTATAATCCATAAAGAGTACCAAAATCCAAAAAATCATTTGTAAGAATCCTCATTATAGATAAAAATACATAAACGGTTGTATATATTGTCCCACTCAAGATTGAAATCTATGAAAAATTATAGGATTGAGAAAATAGAAGAAGAAATTATCCACAAACTATTGGGACTTGATAATGACATTTATAAACATGGAAATGTTTCATGAAATAATTTTCACCGTAGATCCTTATACAAATAAAAACATTTGAACAACATATCTTACTTACACCCACTAGTCGAAGGAACTAGCTATTTCACCATCAAATTCAATCATCTGTATATGTCAACAAATGCCCATTAAATATTCACACTAATATCAGGAAACACCAAATTTCTAATGAAAAAACACAATTAAACCCCAAAGGTGATGCACACTTTCACCAATGAATACATCACTGAAAAGTGACTCTAATTCCACAGCTGATAATCCTTGAAGTGACTAAAAAATAATAGAATAGATAGAACCCAAACATGTCCAAAATTAAAAAGACTAACTCCTTTAAAAATATTCTACTATGTAAAATATTTTTGAACCACCATAGTTACAAAATTATCTTAACATAAAATGTAGTTTCCAAAAAATAATATCATAAATGAATTATTTTTTAAAATAATTGAGGTAATGAAAAAAATATTTATATACATTATCACAAACTCATAAATATAATAGAATATTCACTAAAATGGGGAAATAACATGATGTATTGAGTTATATTTAGACAAAATATAGGGGAAAAATAATCATATTAAAAAGGTGAAAATAATAGACACTATATAAGTATGTATTTGAACTAAATGAACATGCTAGAATCATCTAGGAACTCTTACTTCACACAATCCCAATCTATCTGAAACAACAATCAAATTGAACCCAAATGGGGTCTTTATTTGTATGGCCTAAAAATTAATAGGTGGTGAATGTGAAATGTCCAAATAATCACTCCATAGAAACCAAATTTTATAAAACAATATGGGAATGACTATATCGTAGTAAATAGTGTGAGGACTCCAATGTGAGCCTTAATTTATATAACGTCCATAAATCACATCAAAAAATATAGAACCAGGACTCTGTAGTAATCATCAGACAATTTAGGTATAAATTACTATTTTAGAAGATAAATTATTACATAGACAATGGCCTTCAATTACATAAATTTCAACCAATATACAAAAAACAACCCACACAATATCATAGGAAAATGAACCCAAGAAACCACTAATATCTAAATAACTAAAAGGATTAAATCTAAATGAAATGCCCAATGGAATAGTGGACCAATAAAAGGGGGTGGATGAATCAATAATTAACAAAACATTTATAAAACATTTCTTTTCTATTCATCCTCCTAGAATTTTTCTATCTCAACTTACTCTTTCTTTTGTAACATGAACTCACATAGATATCACAGTAAATTTAGGAGAGAAACTCAATGATTTTTATAGGTTTTAGTATAAGGACCCACTTTATTCCATAATTGGTGATTCTACCCAATCATGGTTTCTCCCATATAATCAAGCGTATTCTAATAAAAGTGGTGTGTACTTCACACACAGTTACAAAATCAGAGACTCACAAAAATTGTAATGACCAGAGTCACACCACCCACATGACTTATTCTCGTATAAAATATCTTTCCCACCACACATGGGACTTCTTCAATAATTGTAAACCATCATCACCAAGTCGAATAATGGTTTTTTTCATAATAAAAATCTTATAGGTTATATGGATTATATATATATATAATAGTTTATTACTAGATCCCAAATTGAGGTAGATATTTGAATGTAACATAGATGTCACAACATCCAAAAAATACATCTCCTTTATATCGACATTCTATTTTATAATGTCATAGTATCTTCAATACAGATGCATATAGATGAGTCCATGATTACATATCATCTTTGTATATCATAAAAAATTACTCATTTGTTTTTCCCACATATTTCAACCTCTAAAATATAACTCATATTAATTATCATATCCTTCTTCTTCTTAATCTTATTCACAATAACACATAGTGGAAACTACTTCTTCTTCCTCATGAGTTCATAATATGTTTCCAAATAGTGAAACTCTAACCCACTCCACATAACATCTCACAGAATAAAATAGATACTTCTTATTTTTTTCATTTTCTTTTCCATGACCCTCTCATGACCACATTCACATGTAGATACATTAACTAGGATATTTAATTTTTAATTAAAATAAATTGTATTAATTATTTATTTTTCAACACCAATATAATATCACGATCTCATAATGACCATTTTGGGTTCCCATGACTTCCCACACATTCCCTTTTCCACGTAAAGAATATTTATAAAATACCCTTAAACAGATGAATATCAATTTTAAAACACTACTGAATATATATTCATATATTTTATAGTTTTCATGTCTTCTAATTCATGAAAATATTCCAAAAAAATTTATACATCAAATTTTATTGCAGTATAAAATGCACTAAAAAAATATTACATTGAACTCTTTTAAGGCCTGGGTGGATTCCCATCATTCCCCTTATATTTTTCATGGATAGTTGAACAACCTAAGAAAAAAATGACATATGACATGATAAATATCGGTTTTTTGGGCCAAAATTGATTTCTAATATGCTCAAAACATGATAATATTGGTTTCAACAACAATAAATTCATTTATTTTTTCTCTTTATTTTTTATTCTCTAAACAATATTATATCATGTATTCACAAATTTCCATGAAGTTATGAACACAAAATCATATCTTTAACATCATTATAGTTATTATTTCTTTGGAATTAAATATTTTTTATAACCCATTTATATTTATTCATTGATATTCGTATTGATAGCTCAATGTTAACATTTTTTTTCTTGATTGATTGAATCTAAGACAATTCTTTAGGTTTTTATGTTCATAAAAGGATTTAACAACTCTTATATGATTCCAAATATATTTTCATTATTAGATTAAAAATCATGAAAATCATGTTTTCATCCAACAGATCATTCAAATTTTCTTATGTGTTGTATTATTACATTGTGATATTCTAATCCTTACATATGAAAATGATTACATTCAATGATGTACACTCAATGGTAGAATTCATTTGATTAACACTAGAATATATTAAATATTATCCATTCCATTTTTTCACACCAAATTCTATCCATACATTCTATAAGAGTCGTTTTGTTTGATCAAAGACTTATAGTAAAGTATTATAGTCATGACTTATGAAATGGATGATGTGTTATGATCATACATTTGTAAATATATAATAGAATTAAAATATTTATGTTAATTTACATTAAGTTATACATTCAGAGTGATGTGTCAGAATCATTTGTAAGATCCATATGCATAGGAATTATCCAATTTCCATGAATTCCAAAATATATATTACAAAGGTACCATTAAATGGTCTTTTCATTTGTAAATGTCTTCTAAAAAAATCTTCTAATAAACTTGGAACATCATTAATTGATTGATAGAATTATTAAAATTGTTATAACATCCATCTTACAAATATTCTATGTATTGAATTATATAAAATTATAAAATATTATTATTTAAGTAAACTCCAATACCATATCATATGTACTCATATTCAATCCCTTTTGATCAGTCTAAATTAACTTAAATATTTATCCATAATTGTGTAAACACTATTTTTTGTATCCAACAAACATTTTAATCCCATCATAGGTTCTCCAACATTATGTTCCATGGAATCAGTCCAGATGGTTATTCTCAGAATACATTTTCTTCTTATTTTCCATTTTTTCCTCATGGAAGCATTTAAAATTACATGGGTAGATAATTAATTCTATACCAATCTAATCAAATCACAAATTGACATCCAACATCTCACAATAAGATAAAAAACAATAATAATATCTCAAATACATCTAGGAACATCAATCTCCATGTTTTGATTTGTTTTCAATTTCAATTTAATATTGTAACTCCTTATAATCTAAAATTTGTATTACTCCCCATTATTTACAATAAATATAATGGTTGAAAAAATTATTATACCTTTTAATTTATGGGTTACACCAACCATTTTCAATATATACATATTGTTACTAATAAATATTTTATACCATATGAAAGATGGTACAATTTGAAATACTAGTTGAGAGGGAAACTTATAAAAATTGAATTTAATGTATTGTCACTTATATAACTACTTATCTGTTATATGATTTTTATCTTTGAGGTATTGACCATCATATTCACTAGAAATAATTTTTCTATTTAATAACTATAGAAAAATGGTTTTATTTTCATATATCAATTAAAATTTATAAATCCTGATACCCTATGTGAATAAACCAAACTTCACACATCATGGTATAACCCTTATCGTCTTCTAAACATATCGATAAATTCCATATGATAGGGAGTTCATTTTTTATCACTTATCAACTGTTTTATTGGATAATAAGATATTAAAATCAATACATGAATAATTTCAATTTGATATGACAACACATTTATTTTACTAATGTTCCATGAAAAAAATAAACTATAAGTTTACATGGGATAACCATTCATATAAATCATGATAAAAAAGTTGATACTGTAGTTTTCATTGTTTCACATCTATTTCATGTTTTTTATTTTCCATCTTAGGGGGAATCACATTCTAATTTTAGAAATACTTATGATCTGTTCTTTAATTGAACAAATAAAAAAATTACAAGTTATTGGTTATCCATAATTTCTCTTTGATAATAAAACATAATTAATAATAAAACTGGTATAACTAAAAATAATGTTAGGAGAGTAAATATGAGGACATAAACTCAATTTTACTAAAAATATGCCCAAAATTCTATATTTTCTAAAAATTATTTTATCAATGGTGGATTGGATTTTTTTGGTAGATTCCCCTTTAGGGATACATACCATTGAAAATAAAAATCAATTCATATTATTAAAGGACAATTAAAATGAAGTATGTGGATATAACACTTCTCTTTAGTTGTATCAATTGGTCTAAGACTTCTTCCTCTACCAAAAAAATTCTTTTATTATAGGTATAAAATGTATGGAAATCATCCTTCTTATTTCACAATTTAGTTTCCAAATATTTACACCATTGGAGGCAAGGAAATATTTCATATACACATAAAATATAATTTGAATCGAATTTATTTAAAATGATTTAATGTGGGTTTCTCAACAATTTAACAAAGAAATGTCTCTAAAGAACAACTAAAACTAATGGAATTCTAATTTTCAATTAATAGAGCTAAAAATACCAGATGTATTCCTTTCAACCTGAAGATGCAACATGTTATAAAGTTTTTAAATTCCTTTTCCTATATAGATTTCATTCTAGAATCAAGGACCATATCCATCCCTAAAGAGATTCTAGGTATCGAGAATGCACAAGGGGTGTAAATTTATTATCACTGATACCGATTCGAGAAGTTGTGCACAAGCTGTCCAAATTACAAAATCAGTGAGAAAATCCTCATTCAATACTTATATGAAGGGATCACACCAATGAAAAAATGCATATTCGATGTCGTGGCTAGAGGATCATTAGTAGAAAAGAGACTAGTAGCTACACGTGCATTAATTATAAAGATGTCCCAAATCTCCCAATGGTTTGGTGATCGAGGTACACCCCATGTCGTGGGAGTACATTAGGTATGTACTTATTCTGTTGAAGGTAATTTAATTAATAAAACATTGGAATAATTGACCACTATGCTGAGGAAAATTTCTTTGGCTCAAAATACAACCCAACCCACTCATTTGAGGCCCTATGACATTTTCATTGAAAAGGACCATCCAACAAATGTTTCCCCTAATTACAAGGGAAAGGGGATTACACATCCCTTATTATTAAGAGAACATATCAATAGAAACCACAAACACATTTCCGAAAGAAGTTTGATTCTTTTATACAAACATAAAACCAAGGGTGTAAGGATTAATCTGACATGAAGTATTCCTCAAGAAAACCACAAAGGCCCACTTTTCCACATATTTTTAACAGCCTCTGCCTCACCAACAGGGTTTCTAAAAAACCCTAAAGGATATATGAATCACAAGCATCAACAGGGAAAAAATGGAATCCCCCACTAAAGGTTCATTCTATGTCTAATGACCTTTTGAATAAATTGATCTTAATCAATCGAATGAGATGAAGAGTCAAGGTTCAGTGTTGAGAGATCTAAATACTCAAATAAGCCCGATTGCCAATACCCTCTATGAATTGGTAATTTTGAAGTATAGAAATATACCTTCCCATACTACAACAAATACTTTGGGTACTGTCAGTTCCATCACATTTATAAGTGGGAAGAAAACAACTAATACATCTGCACCTGTCCTTCCACTAGGATTCACCTCATCTTCAGAGAAGTTCTATTCCATAACAATAGATGATCTACCAATAGTGAAAGGGAAATGTATGAAACATACTGATGACGTTCCTCCTAAACCCTTTCCATTTGAAAATAGAGTTGATCAAACCAATATGATGGATGAAGAGGCGATGAAAAAGAAGGATTTTGACACATTGAAACATGTAGAGAACAACATCCCTCAACCTAATGCCATTATGAAAATCCCAAGGTATTCCAATTTCTTAAAATAACTATATAATAATCGAAGAAGCAACAACGGAAATGAGAGGATCAATCTTAGAAGAAACATGGTAGCACTAAATACTCTAACTCAATAAATACCAACAACGTTCATGGAATTTGGGACATTCGCCCTCCGAGGCACTATAAGGGGGATGCATTTTTTTGTTTCTTTATGTGATATAAGTGAATCCATATATGTGATGACTCAATATATATTCTCTTATTTACTAGATGTTAATTTGATGCTGATGATATTAGTGGTGTAGTTGGGGAATAGATCAATGAAATATTCATCAGGAGTTCTTGATGATGTAATTGTTCGGATAAGAGACATGATCATTAGATAATATTTCAACATGCTTAACATGGAGGATGATCATGTAAGATCTTGTAATCCCATTATTTAAGGTAGACCCTTCATCAAAACTAAATAAAAAATCAAAAATGTCAATGAGGGTACACTTTACATGGAGTTTGGAGATAAAGTTGGGATATTTAATGTTTTGGAAGCCCTAAAGTACCCCTCAGAAGACCATTTTTCTTTTTTTATCTCCCATATTCAACCAACATGTAAAAACCAGATGGATTTTGATTGTCATTTGAATTGGGAGATTAAGATTATTGGTTCTAGTTTGATGTCTGAGAGCACATCCACACATAATTCCAATTCAAAAAAAACTCCATAATTCTATTTTGAAATGGATTCATATTTTCAGATTGATCATGTTCACTCTGATTTTGACATTGCTATTGAGTACGCTGATGGATTTGATGAATTATTCTTTGATGTTGATTATGTCTATTCTGATACCGATGTTCTTTGTGCGCATATTTCAGTTCCATCACTGTCTACATCCATAAATCTCCCTCATTCATTGGAACTCAATCCATCACAACCAAATATGAAATACTCATACCTGTTGAGGGGCGAGATATTACCTATTATCCTTATTATCATTCTCTATTTTGAACATAGAGAAAAATTTCTCAATCTTTTGAGGGATAAAATCAAGGGTATCGAGTGGTCCTTGAGGGGCATATCAGATATTATCCCCACAATTTTCATGCATATGATTATTTTAGAGGATGGGGCTAAGTCGGTTAGACAACACCAAATGAGATTGAACGCAAATATTCTAAAGCTTCTGAAAAAAGAGGACGAAAATATCTCGAGGTAGGTATAATCTATCCCATATGAGATTCCAAGTGGGTATGTCCTATTAATGTTGAACCTAAAAATCTGGTGTTACTGTCATTAAAAATGTGAATGATGAGTTAGATCCAATGAGGGTGGAAAATAGTTGGCATGTGTGTATTGATTATATGAAACTAAATCAAACCAATCAAAAGGACCTTTTCCCCTCCCATTTATTGATAAAATTACTGAGAGACTATCTCGGAAGAAAAATTATGGATTCATGGATATATTTTCTATATATTTTCTGGTTGTATAGCTCTAAAAGATTATGGAAAGACAACATTCACCGTCACATTGGCACATTTTCCAACCAGTGGATGCCATTTCGACCTTGGAATGCTTTAGGTACCTTCCAAAGATACATGGAATGTATTTTTATAAATTTATTGAGACCTGCAAGGAGGTATTTAAGGATGACATTAATGTTTATGGATTCTCATTTGATAAATTTCAATGTATATTAGGAAAGGTGTGGAATCATGTTATTGAGAAGTATCTGGTCTTGAACACTAAAAAGTGTAATTTCAGGGTAGATCATGACACTATCATAGAGAATGTAGTATCATCATAAGGGATAGAGGTTTATAGTTATAATGTAGATATTTTTTCATCCCAACCATATCATTCATGTGTGTGTGATGTTAGATCATTCCTAGGGCATGAAGTATTTTATCAGTGCTACATCAAAGATATTAGTAAGATTTATCTTCCCATGTATTGATTACATCAAAAGGATTCTAATTTTCTATTTGATGATTCTTTGAGGACTTCCTTTGATGAGCTAAATAAGTTTCTAACCACTCCACCAATAATATAGCCCCAACGATAAGAGATTCCTTTTGAGAATTTGTCAGTTTCATCTAACATTGCGATTGTATCTGTCTTACCATAGAGGGTGGAGGGATGTTTACATGTTATTTTAAATGCATTAAGGATGATGGATTCACCCCAATCAAACTACACTACCGTGGAAAAGGTGTGTCTTTCAATAAAATTGGCTTTAGATAAATTCCATTCATATTTATTTGGCTCTATAGTACTTGTTTTTTCAGACCATAGAGATCTGAGGTACCTCTTGAAGAAGCCAGATGCAAAGCCCAGGAAAATATAATGGATGGTCCTTCATTAGGAATATGATATTGAGATAAAGGAAAATAAGGGTTCAGAAAACATGGTGTAATCTCACAATAGTAGGATTACTCACAAACATGAGGTTGACACCTTAGACCATGTATCACTTCGGGACACTTTTACCGATTGGCATCTTCCTGCACTCTAAGGTACGCATTCATAGTATGCTGATTTAGTTAACTACCCCTTGGCCATTGAAATTATAATAAATTTAAAGAAACATCAAGTGCAAAAATTAATGATTGAGTCTACGTTTTATGTTTTGGATGACCCCTACCTCTGGCGCATGTGTAGTGATAAATTTATTAGGTGGTGTGTTACTGATCCTGAGTCTAAGTGTATTCTGGAATTTTGTCATTCACTTTCATTTGGTGGAAACTTTGGATTCAAACAGATATCTTAGAATGTTATAAAATCTAGATTATATTTTATATGTTTATTCAATTATGTTCATGTCTTTTTAAAGTCATCCTCACGTTGTCAACACACAAGAAATATTTCTAGGGGACATGACATGCCTCCAAAACCCATTTTATTTTTTGAGATTTTTGATGTATGGGAATTGATTTTATGGGTTCATGTCCTAGTTCATTTGGTTACCAATATATTTTGGATGCAATTGATTATGTGACTAAATGAGTGGAGGTTAAGGCCACCAGGACTGGTGATTTTCATGTTGGTGTGGACTTTGTAAAATCACATGTTTTTTTATAGTTTTGGAGTACTGAAGGCCATCATCAATGGCCAAGGGACACACTTCTACAATCAGAATTTAGCTTCCCTCATTGGGAAGTATGGGGTGACACACAAAATATAAACACCATACCACCCCCAAACAAATGGCTAGGAAGAGGTTTCAAATTGTGGGTTGAAACAAATTTTGGAGAGAATTGTGCAGTTGAATAGGAAGGATTAGAGCAAGAACTTGGATGAGGTGCTATGGGCTTATATGATAGCATAAATGACACCCATCAGTTTTTCACCATTTCAGATTGTTTTTGGGAAAGCATGTCATCTCCTAGTGGAAGTCGATCATCGGTCTTATTGGGATATAAAGATATGTAATATTGATTTGGCTAATGCTGGTATCCAAAGGAAGATGAAAATTCAAATGCTTGAGGAGATTTGATTGTGTTCTTATTAAAATGTAGTTCTATACAAGGAAGATCAAAAGCATATTATGATAGAATTATCCATCAAATGGATTTTAATGTTAGAGAGAAATTTCTTCACTACAGTTCACTACAAATTCTTATTCCTGGTAAGTTACATTCCAGATGGTATGGTCCTTATATTGTAGCTAATGTTTTCCTTATGGTGAATTGGATATCGTACAAGAGGAAAGAGGAAGGATCTTTATTGTAAATGAGCTCTGTTTGAATAAATACATTTAGGGGATGCTTAATAACGCAATGAATTTCATCACATTGTATGGCCCCATATTCACATTAGTATATTAGGTTTTTCCAAGTACTTTCACATTTATATTCAATTTCCTATTAAAAGTTATGCATTTCATGTGCAAATAACATCACATAGGTTCATATTGAGAATAATGAAATATTTTATGTGTGGGGGAGGAGATAACATTTTGGGGTAGATATTTATGATTTTCATCTATGTGTTTTGTATGTATTTTCTATTAAATTTTTAGTTAAATTGATTAAAAAAACAAATAATGAAAACAAATATATCACTTAACAATCTCATGTGGAACATATAGAAAATGTATTTTTTTCAATATTAATTGTTAGAATAATAATCATGAGTATGATTTCATCCCCAAGGGTTGAATTTTTTTTTAAAAAAAAATTCCTTGATGATATGAATTACTGTTTCATTATGAAACCTTTTAGATTTTGAAGTCATTATTTTTTATCTTTGTTCTTCATAAATTATGCCCTTGATTTTTCCATGAAAATTTTCACTGAACCATGACTTGTGAAATCTTTCCTTAAAAAATGAAGTTATAGTATTGTTAGGTAAATAAATTCATTTTTTGATACATACATTTGTTTATCTTCTGATCGGTTTCATTATGATACTGAATTCACCAATGCTTGTGTAATTTTTATCCAATTATAGTACGCCCTCACACAAATATGGGTTGTGTCTTGGACATGTCAAAAACCAGTCTTCATCGACCTTTGATCAAATTATAACTATTATGATTTATGTCACAAGGTGACCAAACATGGGTTGTGAGTTGAGTGTCATATTGTTTCCAAGTCAAACATAAAAAATGAAAAAATGAGGGGAGTAATGAAATGTACAACATATTGGGATATATATGTCGGGAGGTACATGTTTGACTTTTGAGAAAGATTAAGTGAGTGGGTCATGATGTTTGACTGAAAAGAAATGTATAAAAGGTTTGGTTAATTAAACTAGGTAAGAATATTTGTTTTACATGATGTTAATATACTTAAAAAAGGGTGTATTTAAGAGCATGGAATTGTCTGCACACACACACACCCACGTGGAGAATTACTTTCTTGGTAGACCCATCACCTATTTCTATATGATTAGGGATACAATTATCATTGGATATTTTTTTGACAAAATTTATGAGACAATGAATTTTAAATTTATTGATATCGACTGTTTATGGAATTCTTACTTTTCAAATATATTCATTGTGGACTGAGAAATTTGAATATTCATATCTTTTCACAATTTTCTAAAATACATAATATGTGGTTTTGACTAGATGTGAAAAAGGGTAAGTGTGGAGGAGTTGATAAAAATTAAATTTTTGGAATATTTTATTGATAATAAATGAAAATATTTCATCAGAATTTTTTAAATATATTTATTTGTTAAAATTTTATGATTAGATTATTAATTTGAATATTTGTTAAAAAATTCAGTTTAACTATTTAAAATTCACTATATAATTTTAGACATAAATATTTTGATATGTATTACATGAACATAAAAAGTTGTAAATGTATTCCTGACATATTGGCCTATAACTTTCCTTCAGGACATCGGAGCTAAATCGTGCATTTGATGGGTGTAAAAAGGCCATGAAGTCACAGATGGGTTGGACACTCATGATTATATATTTGTTCTGTATTTTGGCCATCGTGTATACAGATATACTTGGATCAAGATCGTATTTGGAGAGAATCTCATGCCCAAAATTTCGCACAAATAATCAATCTACATTGGCTGATGTTTCATGTGTTTTGAATGTCAAATAGGTGGTAAAACATGGAATAAAAAATTTGTCCGAATTTCTCCATTCAGACTTGAAACCCTATGAAATCTAGCCTTCCCTCAAAACTATAAATTTGTGTTTTTATCATTTTGAGGGGTTGGTACATGAATTAAATAAATGGGAGAATATGATAAGTGGAACTATATAATTTTAATTCACAATTGGTGGAGGGAATCTACCAAGATAGGATCTCCACCAAAATGCTCTTATTTTCCCCTTCTTTGTTATAATGTTATTTCACATTCAATAAAATCTTAGTTTCTCTTTCATTTTGTCTATTATTTTCAATTTTTTCTTATATTAATCTTACTATTTAGGCTGCAAATGAATGAGTAGAAAAGATATTGGGTAAATCCCATTCTAAATCGTTGAAAATGAATATTTTTTCTTTGATGACTATGCCACCCATTGAAGAGTAGTTTTCATAGTAATTGATCTACCTATTACCATATTCATTCATTTATTTTAAATTAATGAACTACTATAATTCAAATAATATGATCTATTAATTTAGTTTTTAATTGTAATGAAACTATGTGATCAATTGGTCAATTGACACAAAAACACACAAGGTCGATATTTCTGTAAATTGTACGAGTGTGATCTTAATATATAATTTAAGACCATAACAAATAAATAGGTATATTTCAAATATAATCCCAAAACACAATTAATCTTCATTTCCTATGTTTATATGTTTTCAAAATAACCATTGGCAATAAGATTACATAATAACATCAATGAAAGTAGGGTGTTGGGATTTCTTGTTCCAAAGATATGATAGGGTTTATGTAATTCCATCATTCTGGTTAAGATAACTCCCATAGGGTTCTAGAGTTAAAAAAACTAGTGGATTAAAATTATGTGGATGTTAATATAAATGAAAATGATAAATAATTTATTGAATATGTATATTAAGATAGATTATGCATTTTATAATATTTTCTAAAAAACGTCATATTGTGAGTCATTAATCAAGTTTCATTTAAAAAACAAAAACAAAAAATTGAAATCTTCTTCCAACATACATAATTTTCTTTTATAAACGATAAAAAACACCTCATTATTTTTAAGTATTTTTTTATTTTAACTTTTTTTTTTATTTTTAAAATTCCTTTATAGAAGATGATTTATTTTACATCATCCTCTGACAGACGACCTTGGTATGCCACTCTACTGCACCCAAGAACCCAAAAAATATCACATCATTTGAGATCACCAACGACAACACCTTTCATAATGATTGAAATTTCAAATTTTTTACCTTTTTTGGTCCAGGGGAAGTATTGTTGAAATATTATAACTTTATATTAGGATCCTCACATTCATCAAATTTTACCTTTTATTATTGTTCATTAATCATATGAATTCCAATCAACTCTTTCATTAGAAGATTACTTGTGTCCCATGATTCTCCGATTGAAACAGATATGCCACCCCATCTTTCTAGTAGACATGTTAATAGTCTCATAATCAAGTCCTTGTTAGATACAATTTTACAAAGAAAGACTATAGTGTTAAAAATCAAATTAAAAATGAGATACAATTATAAAATGAATTAACCATGCTTTATTTTAAACATTTCAAATTTAATATTATAAGTATTAATCTGCATTCCATTAACAAGAGAATTTCCCTCTAGGGAAACCAAAAAAGTGTCCAGAATTTCATAAGTATTTTTACATGAAGAAATATATTAAATTTCTCATCTTCTAAAGAAAAATAAAAAGTATTCATTGCATTAAAATTATTATTATATGCATCTTTAGTAGCATCAACACATGTACTTCTAGTAGTATCAAGAATTTCATATTTATCATTAATTGTAGAAACAAATATCATAATCCAGTGTTTCAATATGAATTTTCATTTTAATATTCCATTGAGAATAATTTACACAATAGAAAAAATTATATTTTTTGTAGCAAAACATTCTTGATGATTATAAATTTTAACGAACCAAATTTATAAATAACAAAAATTAATATCATTAATGCATATATAAATTCATAATAAAAATAATAATATAAAACTTCAATACTTAGGAAAGGAAACCTCTGATAAAAAATGCCATTCAGAGTGAGTATCTCAAATGATGGTGAATTGAGTACCCAATAAAAAATTATATTATAAATGGATTATTTTTCAATCAACAAAATGTTTAAATACAAACTAGTATATCATAATATATAATATGATATAGATCATAATATTTCTAATGATTTCTCACAATATATATTATGTCTTAGATGAATAATATTCATTTTTATTAGATTTATTGAAATTAGTTTATTTGATCTAAAATAAATATAAACACAAATTAAGATAAACTACCAATGTATAATTTTTGTTTATACTTAAAAAAATCATTTTAAAAGAAGAAATAAATTTAAAAAAATTAATGACCAAAAAGAAAGTATTGAAAACAAAAGGTTTCTTATCAAGTCATGAATTTTTTTCCTCTACTTGGTAATTACCTTCCACCGAGTAGTTTATATAAAATTAACATAATTATCCAAAACATGGATCGGGTTTTAAAATACATTACAACTATATCATTCAAAAACACATATTCCGCAGATATTTAAGGGATAAAAAATAACTAGCCCACAAAAGGACCTCAAAAAATCCAGTCTATTGGTCATAAAAAATGGAAGGAGTTTGTGAATATATCGAGTATCTTCATGTTAAACATAAGAGACAATATGGGTGTGATAAAATAGAGTATGCACACACACTTCTCAAAAAACGGAATAAATACAAATAGAACATGGATATATATAATACTAGAGATTAGACGATCTCAGTCTATTGCATACATCTTTTGACTCTTGAATTCATTTGGAAAAGAATCTTGAGTCATGTTATCTTGAAAAGTTCTGGAAAATATAGTGTTTCATACACTGGTTCTCTATTGTAGGAAATAATTGAATTAAAATGTTATGTTTAGCTTCTTATCCAATGTTCGTAGCTAGTTATCTCTTATTATTTTCAATCAGGATCAGCTCTATTTGATTCCATTAGATGTGATCTCTCGGCTTTATAATATTTTTAATCACGGGTCTCTTTTTCTCATTTATCCCACATGAGGGAGTGTACTGCACTTTAATTAGGAGTAGCAGTATGGATTATATCCATATCAGATGCTTCCACATACAACCCATGCTGACATTCTATTCAATTATTTGTGTTGTTAATTTTATGAGATAATGATTACAATAAAAAATTTCATTAATTTAAATATATATAGACATTAAAATAATTCAAAATATGTAAAGTATTAAAATAGTGTTAGTCTATTAGACTGGAAGTGTCTCAAGGTCTGACGGTGTCTTACTCTAGTGGTATGTTGTTCCGGAAGAATAATATTAGTGGTTCCTTAGAATTTTTAATATTTATAGTATGTAGGCGTCATCATAACTATTATTATCATGTTCAATGGTGTATGGTATGGTGATATCATAGTCATAGACAAATTTCTTTGTTGGTAGTATTTCATTGGTGGTGTCTCATCTAGTGGAATCTCGTACTCTTCCAAATTTTCACTATGGAAACATGACATCTGAACAGTGTTTTGACTAACGATATCTCAAATATTACAATTTTTTAGTCCAAAGGTATGAAATTCTTCCAATGTGACATCCTAGAGGTGTCTTGGTCTTAGTAATATTTTATTCTCATATAGAGTCATGGACAATTGTGTCCCATGTTTGCATTTTCTGTCTCAATAATGTATCATACATAGAATATTTTATCACACATATCATAATATGACATTCTTATTGAAAACATGAAACTAAGTATTTTCATTAGAATCATGATTTATTTATCATTAATACATGGAGGTCAAAAATCGGTGTGTTCTTTAAGAGAGGAAAAAGGTCATTAGACCCATTTCCTCACATTCATTTTTAATCACAATGGTCTATATAATGGGAATTTTCCATAGGATTAGGGATCTAATTCTCCTCTCCAAGGTCATCAATGAAATCCCCATGATCTTCTCTATCTTGGATTCCATTATATGGGTTTCAAATATCTCAGTATTTCAAGAACTTCTCAAGACTTCGTACTTATTATCTCTTGTTGTCATGTTTCCTCACACAATTTATGTGTTCTATGGAAACATACGGTGGTTTTCTTTAATTCTATTTTTCTATAATTTAGTTTCTAATAAAATTATACTAACATAAATTTTATGGTTAATAATATTAAGATAGGTGTTATAAATTGTTTCTCTTGATGTTTTGTTGTTTCAAAAGACATATCATTGGTACATTATTTTGTTGTCTGGTGTCATCTTTGTATATAAATTATTAAGTTACATTTATTTAATTTGTATCCATATGTTAATTTTCACTCCCCTAATCACACCTATGATTGATGAAACAACCCATGGGATGAGTACGGTTCTTCGGATAAAAGGATTGACCTTAACATTATAAATAGATCATAATAATTAATGACCACTATTAAAATTCACCCTATATAAGTGGTTCGGTAATTAATTAAACTTATTCCATGGAAAATAGTGATCATGCAGGAGTCTTGACATATTAAATGTGTCTCCGTTGAGGTATACTTGAATTATTAAAGTTGTTTCCCATGAGGTGTCCTTATTTTATTAGTTGAACATTTTTTGTGTGATTAATACCAAGGTTCATAGATTACCATGAAGTAATTGATCATTTATACCAAAACTAGATTATATTCAGGTGATTTAACCTTGAATATGGACTCGTTGGACATTTTCAATTACAAAATATGGTGTGACTGATGATAATTAATAAAATATTTTATTCAAAAACCCCATATTAGGTATGAAAACTGACCCTGGGATGATAATGAATTGAAATTAGTTTTTGTAAATGAATTAATGTAATTATATTGGGGAGCTGTAAAATACATAATTAAATAATGTAATTTATGAAATAAGAATTTATATTTATAATAATTTAATGAATCATAGATGCCTTAGGGGGTAATTTAAATGAGTGTCCTGTAGCAGGGTAGAATGTTTGTCTTATTTATATTTCCCTTTCTCTAATAGAAATAAATGCCTCATAGGTCTCATAAATATATAGAAAATATATATAGATCGACAGTATTCTATTTAATGTGAAGGACTCATTTTTGATGTTTTAATTCCATGCACAATCTCTTTTTATTCCATTCTATTTATTTATATAAATTCCCTGGGTGTTCCATGTTAATATGATGAATCTAAATATGGATAAAATGTAAGGCATTCCATGGGTAAGCCTTTAATTATGTTTTTAATGTGAAGGACAAACCCAATGGTTTCCCCATGATTCATTGATGAAAATTCCATGTTTTGTCCCATTACATATTCATTTGATGTATTATACTCCAGAATGTGTTATCCTCCTATTGTGGATTCACATGAAAACATTAGAAAAAGTGAATTTCATGGATGAGTTCCCATATTCTACATGAGGTCCATGGACCAAGAATTCCTTGGATTACCTCCTTGGATCCCAACCAATGTCATTCCCATTATTACCATGGACATTCTCCATGTGTGTGGATAATTCCCCTTTTAGAAAGTATAGTATTGAGGAATTATATGCCAGATTCTACTCAAGAGATAGAAACAATGTCTCGATCAATGTGTATTGTATATCCTTTCCACACATATAGTTACATTAATTTTTCCTTATGTTCATATAGTTTTATTTATTGGGTATTACCAATCCTATTCCATGGATTCCCCTTAGATTAATATTCTTGGATGGTAGGGCGGTATTCCAAGGGCACTATAACCCCTTATTAGGTGACATGATTAGAGAAATCCAACTTAGGATAATGGAGGTTGTAATTTATGAACTATTTAATCTTTTCTTCATTCTTATTCAAATACGGAACTACATTATATTTTATACTCAAAGAAATGAGGTGCATTTGTCATGATTGGTGGTAACATATTATGTTATATCGGCTGCATTATATAACTTTGGTCAGTTCATATTTTTGTTTTATTTCATAGGTTGGGAAATGGAATGGGACAAGTGGAATGGGCATGTAATCACACTACCTATGGGATTTGTGTATTCTAAATTTTTTTCTCATACCCTAATATATTTGAAACACCCAATGTTTTTATGGACCATTTTTTGAAATAAATTATATTTTAATTTATATATCACAATTCACTATGTCAAAATTTAATCTCACATGGACCCAACATTTCATACATTACACTCAAAACTGAATTGGTGTATGATACACACAACTCTGGGTTCACATGTGATACATGAAACACAATGTTTCTACAAAAAGTCTATTTTTTTAAAAAAATAGATTACTATAACCTAGACATTAAAATTATATATATGAATAGTCAAAAAAACATTTAATATATTGTTTATACATATTTTATATAAATAATGCATATTTATAATAAAATTTATGATTTTAGGTAATATCCTTTTATTTTTAAAAATATGGTTTCCTCGAACGAATTGTTATTAATGTACTTATGTGAAATATAATGATATTAATTTTAGAAAAATTATGAAATTTAATTTCATAAATTAAAATTAAAATTTTAATTTAGAATGTCAAAATGAGTTGAAGGTATATTATTGGATTGTTCTGAGAAGCTTCATTTTTGAATAAATAGTTAAAAATTACAAATTTTAATTCTGAACATCTTTTTAATTTATTTTATTTATATGTTTAAATTATATATTTAAGGGGTTTAAAAGTGTGATTAGATAATATTTTTATGAATTAATCTAATATTATTCATTTTAACCAATTTTAATTTGATATTGAATAAAAAAAATTAACAAACATTTGAATTTTTTTCTACTTTAAAAACCAGTTATTTCGTCTTATCTGTTTGAGTACCATTAATAATAATTTTGCTGATTATGTGATTTGACTTTTTAAAAACAAACATACACCATCATATTAAGTATAATATTTATAGTCTAATTGGTATAGGTAATAGTTTTACCCAAATTATTAGTAAAAGTGATTAAAATTAATCACATCGATTAAAGCCAAATTAAACATAATTAGATACAAAACATTAAAATTAAGTGCCAAAACCATATGACACTTGTCCAAATGAAATTTTGTCTCCATATTTCATCAATAAACCATCCATTATTGAGATTTTTTGGTTAGTATGACTTGTTTTATGTAATTACATGTGTACACCTATCTTTTTTTTAACACCTAGTGAGTCCTCTTCCATCCCTATAGATAGCCACCACCTCTCCCACATCCTCAAACCTCATAAACCACTTCTTTTCATGAAATATCTAACCAGTCCACTTAAAAAACATTCTCCCTTCCTCCTATATTATTTCCCATTATCATAATAAAACTCAAGTAATCCTTTTGGTACAATCCAAATGGAGTTACCTAACTAAGAGGTAACATCCTCTCTCAAACTCATATTATTTATTTTAGTTCTCCACCCCTACACTATATTTATTACATTAATGTGTGAAAAAATAGTATCCTAAATGTACTATTATTTTTTTCATGTAAACTATTTGAACTACACCTACATAAACCTCCACCTAATGAGTAACAAACATAATGTTTCTATGTATAGTGAACTACTATCTAACGAAATGATGACTGTTCATTTTACCATTACCACCATTGATAGTGGTAATTATGATGGAAAATATATTTATATATGATATATATTATATTTTTATTGTCTTTTTCCTTATTTAATATTTTATCTTCAACATGACTTTATGATTTCATTCTTATGTAAATACCATAATATCTGTTCAGTATGTGTAGACTAACGCCCCTTAAAGCGATATGAATCGATCATACACAGAATGGATTGTGATCAGTTTTTTCATTGAATATAAATGATATCCTAAATGTTCTATACTAATGATATATATATTTCTTTTACTTACTTTTATTCAATAAGACAATTAAAATGAAACATTATTCATGTGTATATACGGTTTACCGTCTCCATGAGTGGTGTATTCAATTTCATACTTGTATATTATATAGATTATTATAATAAACCTATAATATATTTAAATTATATATATATATATAATGGATTAAATTATTTAAATCATGGTATAATGTATAAATACCAATGATATAACAAATCAAGACACAAGCGAAGAATTAAGCGCATATAACTCGAAGTGATACCTTAACATAGGATGGTTAACAAACAAGAAATATAATTTCATAGTAAAACCATATATGGTACTAGATATAAGAATATGGTTTTGAAAAATATGTATAATAAATTTATATTTATTATATAGGTGGATTTAATGAGTATAATGAGAGTCAATACATAATGTAAGAGGATTTCATCACACTATTTATTCCTGTGAGATACATGTTATGTTCACCACTCCTTCCATTTATATAGTGTATGTATTGAAAATTATTGCATTATATGTATCTTATACCAAAATTTATTTGTATTAGCATATAAATTTTATAAACTTTCATTATTGTGGTTTATGTTTCCAAACTATCTGAATCGGTTAAAATGTTTTGTCTCAATTTTCCATTATTGGGACTCATGTTTTTTGATGCACTAAAAATCTTTTTGAGGGGTATATACTTCGATTTCCATGATATATCATTAATATAATTCTTTTCAAGATATTTTATTTTTAATTTATTTTATGTTTACTAAATAGATTTCATGATCCCATGTTAACATGTTATAGTAGTTTATTGAGACAGTCTCATCCCTTTTCGTGATAGTTTACATTTATGATTCTTCTGATGAAATATTTTGACCCATCTATCAAGAATACTAATGAGTCTCCTTCACCTAGTTTTATTCATGATATCCTAATATATTAGTACAATGTTTTCCACTCTATGGTACTTATGAAATATTTTAATGTAAAATCAGTCTATCTCTCTCTCTCTCTCTCTCTTCTGTCAATCATCTATTGTGTTCAAAAACACATTATTTAAAAATGTTTTTTTTTTCAAAAGGCCCGTGAAGTTAATTTTTAGTGAAAATTGATTTTAAAAATGTTTTAATAGTTTCAAATATTTCTTTATAATGTTTCGTACATATTTTTTGAAAAAAAAATTCAAAATGATTTAAGTTATAGAATGTATTTTTTCAATTAAGAAATGATACTTTCCTAAAGAAATATTTTTAAAAAACCTTTCAATTTATTTTACTCATTCCCTAATGAAGAAATATTCAAAGTATCCCTTAATTTTCCTTCTCGGAATAGATTTTGTTTATGGAATGATGTTTAGGAATCTCTTTTCCCTATCATGGGGTATATACTTTGTAAATGAGATTCCATTCATGGGTTATGTTTATGATGAAATTATTATGAAACCAATCTATTTACATATGTTATGATATGATTTCATGTTTATTATAACCATTTAATTTCACGATTTAGGATTTGTCTATTTATGGTCTTGTGGAACATGTATGAATGATTTTACTATGAGATGGGTGGGACCTATATATACCTACAATTAATTTTCTAAATATATAAATATACTAAGAGAGACTAATATTGTATTGGGAATAAACCTTGACCACTAAGATAGTCATGAGAGTGATCCATGACCACTAAGATGGTATGAGGAGTAAACTTATGCTACCATGATGGCCATGGGAGTGAACAATGACTACAAAGATTGTATGAAGAATGAACATATACTAAAAAGATGGTCCTAGAAGTGATTCCTTGGCTACTACAGAAATAATATTATATACTTTTGAGTCTTCCACAATTTGATGTTTTATACCTATGTTATTCTTTCACGGATTGTGATATTTATTTCATTTTGAATCATATCTCTTGAACTTCCAATATTTATTCCATAATTCATATTATGTTCCATGACATATATGATATGATCTTCTATTTTCATGATCATGTTTTCATACACTTATTATCGTGTTTATGATTATGTTTATCCCTTTTTATCCCTTACGGAGAATAAGATATCACAACTTTTTATGTTTCCTTTCCGCAAGGTTATGATGATATGTATTTAGGTTGAGGTATCTAGGAAGTGTTCTAGTCAAGAATAACATTGTTTGAGGTGATATTAATCATTTATATACCAGTGTTTTTCTATCCATATTTCCAATGGCACTAAAACAATTATAGTCTATTGGGGACTATTTGTATAAAGTTTTTGTATTCCAAAAATGTTAGGTAATATATAGTTATGAAAATATTTTTTCACTATAGTTTCTATAAAAGAAAATTTATAGTTAAACTTTTGAATCTAGGATGAAAAAACATTAGTGAGAACCCTTTGGATATGTTTAAGGATAATTTAAAGGATAAGGGAATGTATAAGAATATGTCATGAAATTTAGGTGAAGAATATATTGAGTTGTTTTCTAGACATACATCCACCTTTGGAAACTAAAAGTAGATATGGAACAATAAAAAATATACCTTGGGGTAACAACTCTGAAAAGATGTTCCAGGTCTGACTTGTGGTAATCTGGTACACGACAACAGGTCATTCTACACAATTAGTTTGACCCTCCCCCGGAGTTATAGTTTTTCAATTAACAATCAATTCAAGAAACATTATGAATGATATAAATATAATTTGGATATCAATAACCCAAGAAAAACTTAAGGTGACATGGATTATGAAATGTGTAAAAATTTAGACATCATGTAGGTGATTTTACCTGATTATGTGGTTCCTCTTTATGATAAATATTTCTTAATCTATGCTTTTGCTTTTAGTCAATGGTTGGAACACAAAGGAACCACGTTAATTGTGATTCCTATAGAATTTGACTTGAGTGACTGAATTCATTGGGAGATACAATAAAAAACCTCTTTATGATGCTCACACATATTTATCAAGCTATGAATCGGGGAGGGACATCAAAATGAGAAATGGAGGGAACAACATTCCATTGTTTCTTTCATGAGTAAATTTCCACCTTCATTTATAGGGTCGTATAATCCACTTGTTTCGGAACAATGGATTAGTACTACTAAAAATATATTCTCTATTATCTAGTCTTCATAGCCTGATAAATCCAATATCGATGTTTCTATGTTAGAAGGTGAAAAATATTAGTGGTGGAATCTAATAAATAATATGAGGCATCAGGATGAGATTGAATCAATGGATTATGATCGGTTCATGAACTTATTTTTCAATATATACATTCCTTGAATTGTTCAAACCACATTTTAGAAAATGTTCCTTGAGTTGAAGCAAAGGTATAATAAATTTATTGGTTCATTAAAGGATAATTTCATGAGACTTGCTGGATATACTTTAGGAATTATCATCCAACCAGAATGTAATGTAGATAGGTTGTTTAGTGTCTTGAAGTAATTTATAAGAAGGGAGTTGGACATAAGTTACTTTAGTAGATACATTGATATTGTTTGTTGTGAAATCAAGGTCTAATAGGATGTTGGACTCATGTATCAATATCATGGTTTTGACCAAAAAATGAATATGGAGTTTAATGGAAAATATAAAAACCATGAATTAAAGAAGATGATATTCCCTTTAAGCACTATGTGTAGGAAGAATAATGGATGTAAATACCTTAAGGGTAATAATAAATGTTTTATGTTTGGAGAGGAAGGTCATTGGGAAATTTATTACTAAATTGATTTGAAGATGTTTCCCCCATATTCTAATGAAAAATATCTACTTATAATAGACCTCCCATGATTCAATGTTATAGGTGTAAGTAGAATGGTCATTATTCTAACCACTACCCAATCCCAATTTCTTTTGATGATAATCGATGTCAGAGACCTCTTAAGCTAAGGGACAAGGTGATATCTCATTATATTGGTTTTCTAATTTGGGGTGTGATAATGATGTGATGAAAGATAGACATACCATCTGCTCTAGAACTGAAAATGTCATATTTGATACTGGATCTGTCCACTATTTCATATCCAAATATTATTCTAAGGGTGTTATGATTCCTCTAAAATAGATAGATGTCGAATTATCAATGAAAACTCTTAATGGGATGTTTATTTAATTTCAAGTCTATCATTCCTCTCCGGTTGATGTTTATGGGAATGTTCTTCCTAAAATTATTTCACTCCTTCCATTGGATGAATTTATATCATCTTTTGCATGTATTGAATTTTCTTCATAAATCCCACACTAATTTTCATGAAATTGACATTATATTTGATATTTCCAACCCTTATATGATAATCCATCCTTTTGAAGATATATATGAACTTCATATGTAGATTTCATCTAGATTATTGGTCTTAATAATAATCAAAAATGGTTATTTATCTGAAATGGATGGGGAGAAGATCAGCATCAATGATATTATAGTTGTTTGGGATTTTGTGGATGTATTTTGAAAAGGCATTATTTTCATTACTTCAAAATAATATGTTGAGTTCTCCATAGAACTCATATCTGATTCAACACCAATTTAAAATACTCTTTATATAAGGGTATCAACTGAGTTCTTCGAATTGAGTAATAAAATCCATGAAAACATTGATAATGTACTCATTCAGACATCTGTATCACCTTACGGTGCACCAGTTGTTTTTGTTAAAATTAAATATTTATCAATGTGTCTCTACATTGATTATCAAGAGTTTAATAAGATCAAAATCCATATAAAGTATTAGCTTCCCCATATTGATGACTTTTTTGATCATCTGTATGGAACTCAATAATTTTCCTTGATTGACCTTCATTTTGGATATCATTAATTGAGGTTCATGAAGGATGGTGTACAAAATATAAATTTATGAAAAATGTATAGTCACTATTAATATATAGTGATTCCGTTTAGTCTCAATAATTTCAAAATAATTTTCATGGATTTAATGAATATATTCATTATATATTACCTCGACATTTTATTTGTAGTCTTTATAAATAATATTCTTATATATTCAATGTGTAAGGAATAACATTAATATCACTTAATAATTGTTCTGATGAACCTAATGAAGTAGAATCAATATGAAAAATTTAAAAAAATTGAATTTTGGTAGCAAAAGGTTTCATTTTTTGGTATCATAATCTGAAGAGATGGTATAGTTGTAGATACATTAATGATGAAGGCTAATAAATGTTGTCTTACACTAACCACGGTGAATATGATCTTTATATTTGGAGGATTATAAAGATATTATTAATGGTTTTTCGATAATTTCTCAGGACTATATAATCCATGTTGGTCAGAGTAGAGTACACAATAGAGGGTGAATTTAGTATTTATTAAAATTTCTAATTTAAAATATTTCTTAAATGATTTCCCAATAAAATAAATATACACTAGTTATTCAATGTAATACAATTATGAACTTTTTGCTGCATAAATAATGTCTTAGAATATTGATTAATTCTCTGTAATATTAATATTTTTTATTAATATTACATTTGATGTTTTTCTAATAAGGAAAAAAATTATATCTTCTTTCCAAGATTAACTATAAAAGTAAATTTAGTGATGTATGAATTGTAAAGTAAAAAAGAGAAAACGAAATTAGACAACAAAGTGGATATAAAACAAGTGGGCCAATATCAAGCCGAGACCTAATCCACTGCACTTTGTGATCACCTTCGACAAAGCATTTTATATTAATAAACATCATCCACACCCTGTATTGGGGTAAACAAAAGTATATAGGATTGTCATAGTCACACAACCACTTTTGCAGTTCATCGTGGGTATAGAGTAACAGGCCACACAGGGGCCTCTTACAAACTTAATTGTGATAGTAAAAAGTGAAAAAATATGTGAGAGGAAGGACATATTGTATCCTCTAGTTTAATGTCATAGATAGCGTGTGATTTTATATAGACACACACACACTGATCAAAAGATAAAAACAATACACATTAAAGAAAATATTATGAGAAAAGTTTATAAGTGCTCTGAGAGTTATTATATGCAGCAATGTACTTATATGATCTTGATGATGCAGGAATCAAGTCCTATTTTGAGAAACAGAGTATCAAAAAACAGTTAGATCTAGCAATTGTTCTTCTTGGAGTTGATAGTGCAAAGATTTTCTTGAATCATATATATGGTCTCTCAGATTTTGGATTTGTGAATGCTTTGTGTGTTCTTAATATGTATCTTGTTGCGTGGGTTCGTTCTTTTTCTTCAAGAATGATTGGGCTTCTTCATTATCTCTCATGTTTGTTTCTAGGCCATGCTTTTATTTTTATTCCTAGGGCGAATTAGTTGGAGCTGACATGATGCATGTATTCAGCACCTTATACCTTGTACAATCAAGCTCCATGTCTACAAATAAATATTAATTATGTATGTCTATTTAAAAGACTAAAAAATGAGTGTTAAAGATTAAATTGAAAATGACCAAATAGATTAAATAAATGTGTCAGAGTCTATCTAGAAACAGTGTCACATGGAAATCATGTCACCATGAAATGATGACTTCTTCTTGGCATTTGGGTAGTGAGACAATCATAATGTCCTAGTTTTATAGTATCAGGAACTAGTAGCACTGGTGTGTTGTTAGGATCACGATGTCTGGTCCTTTTCCAAACATCAACTGATGTCTTAGTAAGGAATTTATGTCATAGACTTCAAACAAATATGAATCTTGTTATGGTTTATGGGTCACGGTGACTGGTTCACAATGTCTAGGTCATGATGTCTGGTTCACGGTGTCTGGGTCACGGTGTCTGGGTCATGGAGTCTGGGTCGCAGTGTCTGGGTCACGGTGTCTGGGTCATGGTGTCTGGGACACGGTGTCATAGTCACAGTGTCTAGGTTATGGTGTCTAGTCCTGGTGTCTGTGTCATTTTCATGAAAAATAAAACTGGTGGAAGACTCACTATTTACCATACATCACCAAATATCTGTATAATAACTTATGCAATAATATCCATATAATTAATTAGACATAATCATTCAAAAAATAAATTCATTATGAAACTAATTAAATATAGTTTACACAAATAAGACATGATTACAGTGATTAAGATCTTGGTAGGTTTATTTAAAGCATAATGAAACCAACCATCTGTAGACGTGATTTGAGATTGATTAAATAGTATTAGAATGATATATAGGACTTTTGATCATTAAAACAAGATTAAGACAGGAGGAGTCCAACAATATCCCCTTTTTTATGATCACAAATAATGTGAGTGAGATATTTTCTCTTAGTGAATGTGTCTCTTCCTTAGTGTGCATTTAGAGTGAATATTTCTCCCCATTTTTAGATTATCAAAAATAGTACATAAGAAAATAAGAGAATAGATAAGAAGAGTGCACACTGCATTATATGGACAAAATGTGTCATTACAAACAATATGAATTGAAAATTCAACAATATCCCTATCAAAACATAGTAGTCACATTTCATCTGCAATGGTTGTCTTCTCTTTTCCCTTGGCAGCAACTTCCCCAGAAGCCAAAGGTGCAGAGGCAGAAGTTGAAGAATGAAGTGAACCAACTAAGAAATAAGGTAGAGGGAGACCTTTAAAAATAGTAGGGGACATGGAAGTTTTAGTGGAAGTATGAGGTAATTGTTGGTCAAGGATAACAGGTCTGATCTGACTCGAAGACTGGGAAATAGACATAAATATAGTGTAAAGGGTAAAGGATGAACATGTCATAAAACCTAGTCACAAGGATGCAGCTGCAGGAGCCAAAATAGTAGTGCTCTATACATGAAGATAATGCCTTAATAACTTGATGATGTCAGCAATAATCTCACCACCATACTGCATGGATTTCTCAATATAATATTTGTTTACCATGAACTTGTCCAACATTTTAATTAAATCATTATGTTTTTGGATTTTATTTTTGAATGGTTGATTGATATGATGGATTTTAAGATTCTCTACATGGTACTTGAAATGGTTTGTCATGTAATGCTTATAGAAAATCCTATTGATGTAAAAATCAACCATCCTAGTAATTTCATCTTGAGTAGAATTGGAAATATTTGAATGAATTATTAACATATCAAGAACTATGTCACTATTCTTGACATCCACAGTTGAAGACTCTTTTTCAAAACCACTGAGCACTAATTGGAGTTATTCCTTAACAACTATTATTAGCATATCACTATAAAATGTGGGTTGAGATGACTATCCAAAGGCACTAAAAGCTGTAACTACTGAATTAAGGGACTTTAGTTGATTTGGAACTTTATAAAGACAACCCTTATACTCATTATTCTTCTTGTTATTTCAGAGAACTAGTTAACACATTTCATGAAGAATTTTCTTGTTTTTTTGAGCCACCTTTTCTGTAATAAAGTTATGTTATGTTGAATTAGGGATGAATATTCATGTGGATTCGGACTTCAAACATCCTCAACAGGATGGGAAACAGGTTCCAATCTTGATTTTATCACTCATTGCATATCTTCAACCATACCTCATCGAGAACATCATCACGTAATTGTTTGTTCCCAACATTGACTTCATGACTTTCATGAATCATTTTTTGCTGAAACTACCAAGTTATATTTTCTAATAGCTAGGAAGCATCTCATTCTTTCATGTCTATCATAAAAGCAGGCTGAGTATTCATGATCTTCTCAACCATATCCAATATGGTATGTCTATGTGATATCAAATAATCATCACTCACCAAGGTGGAAGGTTCTTGTTGATGTTTAGGGATAAAAGCCGAGATAGGCTCATGGTCCTTTTTAAAGAGAAGATCGAAGACCGATTTCAATTGAAATATATAATAAAGGTCTATTCCTTTAATCGAGACTTCTTGGGAATCATTCACAATAAAATATATTCAGAATTTATACTATGTATCTACAATTATTGGATCAACTAGATTAGTATTATGAACAGTTTCCAGATTCGGGTTCCCCTCCCCCTCAACATGTGTGACTCTCTCAAGACTAAGAGGTTTAGTTATTTTTTTTACTTCAAGGATTTAATCCCTAATATCACCACCCATTTTCTTTCTAGAAAATTGAAAGGCTTTATCCATTATCTCCCAAACAAATGGGATAAACTCAGGAACAACGTGTTCCTCTCCGAGTTCCTCAAGAGAAATTTCTTTCTCAAGGGAAGATATTCTTCTAAATGTTATTCCAGAATAGCCTTTTGTCTATTAACAACAACACATTAATCATTATAGGTGGGTTCTTCTTCTAGATTAACAATTTCATTAAGAACAAGTACTTCCTTCTCAATTAATACATGAGGAGCAGGTTCATTTCCTTCCTCATAGAGGATAGTTTTTCATGTAGGTTCAACTACCTCTCCTTCTTCTTACTCATCATAATAGTTAATGATTTTATCTAGTTCCAATCCATGATTAGAAATTTCCTTAGGTCTTGAAAAAAGATCAACTTAGTTACAAATTTCATAGACCCTCTCTATATCCTCTACCCATGCTCTTCTCCACAGATTCCAACTGATTTTCATTCTTTTGACTGTATTTTTGGAAATAAAAAATTCATAGTCCTCAATGAATTTTGCATCTGGTCAAACCATCCATATTTTTGGAAGCATAGTTGATATTATCCTTGAGTAGAACATGGAGGATTACATGAAGGTTGTCTTTACAAACTCAAACAGATCGATTTTAATATACTTTCCTTGGTTAATCATTTGTCCATTTTTTATTAGATGTATAAAAAATACATCATGATACTTTAGTGTTTCCAAATATCCAATTCTTGGACTGATCATATTATGAGAAAATTTATAAAAAATTTTCTTTCACCATCTAGCTCAATAGCTATTGCTCATTTCATTATTTCATTCCCATTAAATATTCCCAAGGCTTCATCCAAAATTATTATCTCGCATGGAGGTGGATTATCTCTCTAGTAGTCCTAAAAAACAGCCTCATGATGTATCCGTAGGAATGCAACCCATAACTTCGAAGAAAAGGTGCATCTCTAGCCACTGATCCGGCATCTCACAATAAAACCATCTTTTGTATCAAAAGATAATTGATGGAACTGATAAACCTATGAAAATATCTTTGGGTAAATCTTCCTGTCCTCCTTTTTTAATCAATCCAAACATCCTTTCACTTTTAGTACTTTCAATAATAATGACTTATATGACAAAATCCATATAGGGAAAATTTCATTTTTAGGTACCACTATTCTATTCACCGTGTTCAGATTCAAAGGAACTTCAGGTGCTAACTGCATTTCTATTTTCTTATTTTTCATTGATATGTGCTTCTCTGTAGTTGATGAGGATGGACATTTCTTTCTATGTATTCAATGAAGGTTTGAGAGAGAGTGAATGGTTGAAGGAGGAGTTATGGTTTGAGAGGAGGGCTTGGGTGAAGAAATGAGTGAAACTTGTTTTGTTTTAATCATTTAAGGATATCAAGCATCACAAAGTCAAAAGAACAAGAATGTATAAGAATTAAATAATTACATACAGCGATATAGGTTATAATATGTAAATAAAACGAAAATGTGTCTTTATAGTCAGACTAGAATAGACTTCCAAAGTCAGACTGTAACAGGTTTTCATGGTGATATGTTTTCTATGTGATTTATAAACAGTGTAACCATATTTTTTGAGACAGTAATTGTTAGACAGTAATCAAGAGATAGTAATTATGAGACAAAGCTCATGTATGATACAGTCTATTCTTTCCGAATTTAATGTTTTGGGGAATACATCAGCAATAAGTTATTTAGTTCCAAAAATTTACAAAGTTATATCTACTTATTGATAATGTTCTGTCAAAATGTATGTTTACATCTATATGTTTTGTCCTAGAGTATGAAACAAGAATTTTTTAAATGTTAATTACACTTGTATTGTCACAATTTTTAGGTACATACCTGAATTGATATCCATAATACAACAATGTGTGTTTAATCGACAAAATTTTTTCACAACAACTACTAGCAGCTATGTATTAGTTTTAGTAGTAGATAATTATACCATGTTTTTCTTCTTACTACACCATGACACTTGTGACTTGCCTAAAAAATTACATGTTCCAGCGGTTCATTTTCTATCAAACACAAAACAATAGAATTCAGGATCAGAATAACTAACTAATTCAAATTAATTTCCTCTGGGATTGAACAGTAATAGTTTGGGTGTATGCTTGTGGTATTTAAAAATTCATTTAATATCATTTAAAGGATATTCCTTAGGGTTTTCTCGAATATAAGCACACATACATTCACTAATCATAATTTTAGGTAGACTAGCAGTTAGGTTGAGTAGGCTTCCAATCATTCCTCTATATGTGGTTTGATCAACAGATTTTCCATCTTCATCAATATCTAACTTACTTGAAGTACTCATGGGATTGTCACTGCACTTAGTGCAGTCCATGAGAAAACATTTTCGAATATCAATAGTATTATTGCTTTGATACAAAATAATACCATCAATATTTTGAATGAACTAAAATCCCTAAAATAATATTATTTCACCCATTAATCATATTTCAAATTTGTTTTGTGTCATTATGGAAAATTCAATAAATAAGGAATTTTTTAAATATCCTATTATATTGTCATCTACATAAATTTGAACTACTAAAACATAATTGGAAATTTGTTTTATAAAAAGAGAAGGATCAATAATTCTTTTTTTAAAGCCTTTGAAAATATGAAATTCACTTAATCTATCATACTAGGATCTTGGATAATGTTTTAAACAATATAATGATTTTGATATTTAAAAACATGATTTGTAAAGTGTGGATTTGTCAACCTAGGGGTTTCTCAACAAATACATCCTCATATATATAAATATTTTTGAATTCACTCATAACTTCCAAATTGATATTGTTTGAAATTTTGATGTGAAACATAGGCAAGAAGAATTCTAATTGCTTCTAGTATAGATATTGTGGTAATGGTTTCTCCGCTGTCAATTCATTCTTCTTGACTATATCCTTGTGCAACCAATCTACCCATGTTTCTAAATATGTTACTAGCTTCATGTACTTTATTTCTAAACACCCACTTATTGGAAATGGTAAATGTGTCTTTTTATCTGTCAGCATGTTTCAAAAATTTGTTCCTTTCAAACTAATTATTCTCTTCTTGCGTAGCTATAACCTAAAAATCATCATTGATATCATCATTAATGGTTTCATGTTCATGTTTTGACATAAATACTTGATGTTCAACCAGATTTCTAATAGAACCTCTAGTTTGAGTTACTTTATCTAAATATCCTAAAAAGAACATCTGAAGTAATTGTATTAAGAGTTCTAGAAAGCTCTAGAAAAAGAAGGACAAATGATTTCAACTTCATTAAATAGTTTAGATTCATTATTACATAATTCTAATGGATTTTTAGAACAAGATGTTTAAATAGATTCCATTTCAGGATGGTTCGAGGATATTGAATTGATGTTCAAATTTGACACATCATCCCCAAGGTTCTTTATTGTGGTCATAGGCTCATGTGGATCTATTTTAATAAAATTTGACATGGAAATAATCTTCCAAAAATTTAGTTCTTTTATTAAACACTATATAGTCTTTACTAGAGAATGAATATCCAAGAAAGATTCCTTCATCACTCTTGGATGAACCTTTATCAAGATTTTCCTTAGTATACAGGATATAGAATTTGTAACAAAAAAACTTTTATGTTTCTAAATTTGAGTTCTCTATTATTCCATGACTCATATAGATTTATTTTAATATTTGGTCTAATCAACACTCTATTAATAATATAGCATGAATTATTTAGAGCATCGACTCAAAAATAAATAATTTAGTTATTTTCACTAAGAATGGTTCTAGAAATATCTTGTAAGGTTCTATTTCTCCTTTCTACAACTCCATTCTGTTGAGGTGTTCTAGGGGAAGAGAAATTATGACTATAGCCATTTTGAGAAAAAAAAATATTCAAACTTTTGATTTTCAAACTCATCGCCCTGATCACTTCATAAGGATTTAATTCTACATCCAGTTTGATTTTCTATAGTTTTGGCATATTTGGTAATATTAGAGCAGACTTCATTATAGTGAGCCAAAATGAATTTCCATGTATATATAGAAAAGTAATCTACAATAATATAAACACAGTGCTTCCCATTTAAAAAATAAACTCAAGATGATCTAAACAAATCCATGTGAACTAATGCAAGAGGTTGAGAATTTGACACTCCTTTCTTCTGTTTGAATGAAATATTATGTTGCATTCCATTTTGAAAGGATTACACACTTTATCATTTGGAAACTCAAGTTTGGGTAGATCTTTGACTAAGATATTTCTAGTTAACTTTCTAAGAGAGTGAATGGTATAGTTTCATAGCCTCTTATACCAATGCCAAGAATCTTTGTGAAATACACTTAAATTTGATGTTTTTTGAGAAAATTAAGACTACATGTTAACAGAGTATACATTCTCAATTCATAATGCAAAAAAACGAATAAATTTTTAGAATTGAAAACATTTCAAAAATCATTTTAAATTTTATCATGGAAAGAATCATCACATAGTTGTGAAATACTAAGCAGATTATATTTTAATCCTTGAACAAAAAGTACATTGGAAATTAAAACTAAATTATGGTTACTGAATTGGCAAAGACCAATGATATTTATTTTGGAATTGTCACCAAAGGTGACATGTACACCATAAATTATTATTAAATTCATGATGCATGAATAGTCTCTTGTCATGTGTTGTGACCATATATTGTCCAAGTACCATAAGCTTTTACCGAAGAACTCAAATAATATTTCTAAAAAAATAATAATATAAAAACAGATTTTGGAACCCATATTTTATTATTTCTAGTCCTATTAGTGACTAGTGCTTTAGGAACCTACATATTCCTCATAGGTTTCTTATAAACATTATTTAAAGTGCTCAAAAGATAAACTCTCTTTTATTCATAAAATCTTGAAGGAGTAGATAGTATATCATAATTTGAACTAGCTGAATGTTTTACAGAACTATGAGTAATTCTATATGTCCTAGACATAGAAACAAAATTTTTTCTTCTAAACATCATTTTACCAGGTTTATAGCCAATACTAGTTGTATATATTGTGAAAATATATTTACTTATAACCTTTACAAAGGTATATTTACCATTAGTAAACCTTTCAATATCCTTTTCAATTGCTCATTAAATAGATTGGGTTCATTATTTTCATTGAATAATTGATATTTTTTCTCTCTTTCTATAGTATGTTAAGAATTTATGGTTGATCTAACATCATTTTGTTTCTTAAAAGACCAATATTTATGATTTAGTTCATTACATGTCTCCTCAATCATATTACAGTACTCCAACATTTCTACATTATACATATTTTCATAGTCACTCTCATCTCCATAATAATAGAAATTTTGTACATGAGATTCCAGTGTTACCTCATATGTGTTTGTCATAAAATACATATTGTATTTGTTCGCATGTTCATCATGTAAAGATTATGAGTCACATGAACAATCTTTAGAAGCACTCCACATTGATATCATTGCCTTTTTATACATCCAATATTTGTCCCCATATTTATTATTGTACATGAGCTTAGGACAATATTCCTTTTCATGTCCCATTCACTTACATTAATCACATAATATCTCAACAGACTTTTCACTTCATTTGCAATAATTATTATAAATTTATTTTAGATCATATATTTCTTGGATGTTAGGATTTTTTGAAAAAAATCATCTTCTGGAAAAATCACATATAACTTCTGGATAGTTGATCAATATCCTCATCACTATCCAGTGATGATTGTTCACTATTGTAAAATTCTACTGAAACTCTTAATTTCCCTTTTTCTTTGTGTTTAGAGGTGTTGGTATTAATTGGAATTGATTTTCTTTTGGATTCACCCTCCTCTCCCATGTTGACTTTCTGCTCCTCTTCAAACATCATTAGATTCCTAATAAGTTCTTTTATAGTTAACTTTACAATATTGCACGACTCTCAAATAGAGATAGTGGTTCCTCTCCATTTATCATATAAGAATAAGAGAATCATCAGAATTTGTTCTATGGTAGTATCTTCTCCTCCAAGAGAAATAATTATGTATACAATATTGTTGAACCTGCGATACATGTCAGAAATAGTCTCATCATCTTTCATTTTAAACATATCATATCTAATAGTATAAGTATTAACTCTAATTACATTCACACTAAATGTTCCTTTATGTGAAATAGACAATGTATCCAAAATTTTGTGGGCAGTTTTACCTGCAGAAATTCTGTTAAATTACTCATCTCCAAAAGAGTAATATAAAACATTCAAGACTTTGCAATTGCTATTTTTGGTAGTCTGGGTTGGGTCATACCAAGTGATTCTATCAGTATATGGAATATTATACTCATCAATAATTAAAGACCCAATTTCAAAACCCATACATTCTAAATGCATTTTCATTTTAATTCTCCATTGGGAATAATTGGTTCCATTATAGAATAGTGGTATGTTTCTGGCAGCACCTTCCAGTTTATTATCAATAATAAGTAAATACATTGAAAGATATAGAAATATAGAATTGATATAAATTTATATATCGTTATTGTACAACTAATATCATAGTTTAATAAGGTCCAAAATAGTGTCTTAACATGGAAAAAGACTCATTTGATACAAAATGTTTGTCGGAGTAGAATAATCAATAGGGGATGAATTATGTATCTATTAAAATTAATCTATGAAATATTATATTAAAATATTTCCCAATAAAATAAATATAGACATGTTAATAAAATTAATATGGTTATGAATGATTGACGGTTAAAATGACATCTCATAAGATTGATTAATTCTTATTAATCTTAATATCAGTTGTTAATATTACTTTTTAAGTCATTCTAAAATAGAAAAAATTATAACATATTTCGATGAATAACTATCAAAGAAAATTTAGTGATTTCTATATTGTATAGTAAAACAGAGAAAACAAATTCAAACAACACAGCAGATATAAAACAGGTGGTTCAATATCAAACCGAGACCTAATCCACTCTACTTGGTGATCACTTGCCAACAAGAAGTTTATATTAATAAACTTGATCCACACCCTAGATCTGGGTAAACAATAGTACATAGGACTATCCTAGTCACACAACCTCTTCCAAAGTTCATCATGATTATAAACTAATAGGTCATAATGGAACCTCTTCTAAACATATATGTGGGAGAAAACTAGTGTAAAAAAGATGTGAGACGAAGGATATCTTGTATCCTCCAGTTTCATGCTAGAGTAAGTGTGTGTTTCTATACAAACAAACACACACACACACTTCTCGAAAGCTAAATAAAATACACAAAAGAGAAATGATTATGATATAAGGATAATTGTTTTTTGGGTGTTGGTATATGTAGCACATGACTTATTGGATGATGCAGATGCATGAATCGAGTCCACTTTTGAGAAACAAAGTATCGCAAGTTAGTTAAATATAGAATGTGTTCTTCATGGATTTGATAGTTTGAAGATGTTTTTGACTCTGATCTATGGTCAATTAGATTTTGTATTTGTGAATGCTCCATGTGTTCTTCAGATGTATCTTCTTGCATGTGTTAGTTCTTTTTCTTCAATAATGATTGTGTGTCTTCGCTATCTGGCATGTCAGTTTTTGGGCCATGATTTTCATTATATTCATGGAGTGCATGTGTTGGAGAAAACATGATGCATGTATTCTGCACCTCGTACCTTGTATTTTCAGGTGACATGTATACAAAGAGATATTAATTATTTCAGTGCATTTAAATGACTCAACTATGACCATATGAAATAAAATTGAAAACGACAAAGTAGATTAAAGAATGATGTCACAGTATATCCGGAAATGCTGTCACATGGAAATGGTGTCACCCAAAAATGGTTCCATCTTTTTCCTTCGAGTAGTGATATAGTCATGATGGAATAGATGTATAGGGATCAGGAATGGGTAGCACTGATGCGGTGTTAGGAATACGGTGTCTGGTCCTTTCCAAATGTAAAATGACATCATAGCAAGGAATCATTGTCACAGACTTGAAATAGATCTGAAACTGGTTACAGTGTCTAGGTCACGGTGTCTGGTTCATGGTCTCTAGGTGACAATGTCTATTTCACAGTGTCTGGGTCACGGTGGCTTGCTCATTGTTTCTGGGTCACGGTGTCTAAGTCACGGTGTCTGGTCAATGTGTTTGGGTCACGGTTTCAAGTCACGGTGTCTAGGTCCTTCGGTAGAAAAATAGAACAGTTGGCAGACTCATAGTTTCCTAAAATTTTCCATGACTTCAAAAGTAATATCCACAAGACAAATTAGACATAATCAATTCATAAAAATCATTATAAAACTAATTAAAATTAGTTTACAAAAATTTGTCTTGATTTTAGCTATTACGATCATGGGAAGGTTTATTTAAATCATAAAGAAACCAACCATACGTACACATGATTTGAGATAGATTAAATAGGGTTTGAAGGATATATAGGAGTTGGGGTCATTAAAACAATATTATGACAAGAGGATTCCAACAATCCCATTAACATGTTAACTCAGATGGGTATACAGTTCCTCTAGATAGATTATTGTGAGAAACATTTCGAGGAACTAATGATGAGGTTAGTTAGTGTGCCTATACTGACATTACACAGTAGTAAATAAGGGTTTGTAACATATAGAGATGAATACTAGAATGGATAATATTGTTTTAATATACAGAATAACATGGTTATAGCCAATGCCTCACAACAAATGTTGATTCATGAAAAAAATTACCCAACTAATGATTTGGAGTTAGCAGTGGTAATTGATTTTAAATACATGGAGTTATTATCTTTATGGAGGAATGTGTGATATATATATAATGATAATAATATTATAAAATATATATTCTCATAAAAGATGTTGAACATGCGCTATAGTAGATGGTTGGAGTTGTTAATGGATTATAACTATTCAAAACATTACCTACATGGGAAAGAAATCAAGGTGATTGATTCTTTGATTTATAAAAATCATGCTAGCATATCCACGATGATGATGAATAAATATCCAATATTTCTTGACATTTAAATTTTTAATATAAAAATTCTAATGTGGAATAATCTTATATTTCTCAAATGAATTTTTAACCCATTATCAATTTAATGATTAAAGAGGCACAAAAAGAATATAAAGAGATAAAAAAGAAATCTAGAAATGTTCCTAATTTTAAATTTGACCAGGATGGAATTGTAAGGTTCTAGAACCATGTTTGTATTCTTTTTATACCATATTTTAAGGATCAATTAAATGAATCTCAGAGTTCTTCGTTATCTTTTCATCCTAGAAGTACAAAGATAAATATACACTTGAATGAAAACTTCTAGTGGGGTGGAAGGAAGAGAGATATCATGGAGTTTGTATCTCATTCTTGGGAATGAAAACAAGATATTTTTGAAAGATAAAATTATAATGTGATGTTTCATACATTACCCATACCAAAATAGAAATGGGAGAACGTCACAATGGATTTTGTCATTGGACTGCCAAAAACCTCAAAAGAGATTAAGGATATATGGGTGGTATTCTGTGGCATAACTATGTTTGAAAACATAATTTGTACAAGATAGGATTTATCATTGGATTATCTTTCTGGGATATTTATTAAATAACTGGTAAGGTTTCATGTAGTTTTGCATTATATTGTATCAGATGGGGATCTGTGTTTTACATCAATGGTTCGGGCTAGTTTTGAACAAGACATTGATATAGAATTTATTTTAAGAACTAATTTTTATCTTAAGAGATATGGTTAGTCTAGAAGAAATATTCAAACACTAGAGGGTCTGTTGATATCTTGTCCTTTAGATTTCAGATGGGTTGGTATGAACACCTTCCACTTGTTGAGTTTTCATAAATAAAATAATTTTCATTGAATAATTTAGATGGTACCATATGAAGAACTCTATTGGAAGAAATGTTGATCTCTAATATTTTTTTATGAGCTTAGAGAATGAAAACTATTCTGACCTGATATAAATGTTAAATTTTCGAAAAGGATAGAACCATTCAATAACATATCAAGTCAGATCAATGTTGGAATACATGTTATGTTGATAGACGTCGGCATGATCAAGAGTTTTAATTAGGTGAAAATGGTTTTCAATGAATATCATTCTAGAAGAAGGTTATGAAATTCAGGAAGAAAAATAAACTAATTCCTCATTATATTGGATCATTTGATATTGTTGATCATATTAGGATAGTAACAAATTTCTTGGAACCTCCTCTAAATCTTTCTGTAGCTCGTGATTTGTTCTATGTATCTCTATTGAGGATGTATATATCAAACACTTCACATGTACTGACCTCAAATTTCATACAATTATAGCAGGATATTTCTTACATGGAAAACCCTATTGAAATTATGGACTGATCAGATAATGATCTATGAAACAAGACCACTCCCTTGCTCAATGTTTTGTGATGAAAACACTAGCTAGAGGAAGATACCTAGGAACTTGTGGATATGTTGACATTGAAGCATCCTCCGTTTTCAGAGGATTTATGAATATTGATGGTGAAATTAATTTTAAGAGGCGTAGAATGTAACCCCCTGAGTTTTTATTGACCTTTTTGTTGATGAAATTAAATTTTCATTTATATCATGTAATGAAAAAATTCAAACATTCCTTTCACATGGAACTAACTTTTCGTATGTTTCAGGAAACACTGAGTGGGCATACAATACACACAACACTGGGTTGGCATATGATACATGCAATACAAAGTTTCTACAAAATATCACTATTTTTTTTAAAAAAAAAGTGTTAATTATAACCTATCTATTAAAATTATTTTTATGAATAAAAGTTACGATGTTTCAGTAATTGTTCATAATTTGTTTTTATAAATAAATCATATTAAAATATATATATATGATTTTCCAATGTCCTTTTATTTTTTAAAGTACAATTTTCCGGAATGGACTACTTTAAATACCCATATGTGAAAATTTATAAAATTAATTTTTTATATATTTAGAAATTGAATTAAATAAAAAAAAATACAATATTGAATTTAGAATTTCAAAATTATCTTTGCTTGATTTTTTTTTATTTTTCTGAAAAACATCATTTTTTCATGAATATTTAAAATAACTTGGTTTAATTCAAAACTAATTTTTATTTTAATTTATTTATAAGGATGAAATATATTTTTAATTGGTTTCTATGTTTAATTAGATAATTTTTTTATTAATTAATCCAATTTTTGTCATTGAAAAAAACATTACATTTAAATTGTATCCCAAATCATATCAATCATTTTAACTTTTTCTACTTTAAAAACACATTATTTTGTTCCATCTACGAGATTAGCATTAATCTTAATTTGGATGATTCTATTATTTGAATTTCAAAAAACATACGTAATCTATTTTTTTTAATATTAACATTCTAATAATTTCATGTTAATTTTATTCCAAAATGATTTGTAAATGTGATTAAAATTAATCATAGTGACTAAGGCTAAACTAAGCATAGTTAGGGACTAAAAAATAAAATTAAGGGCCCAAATGATCTATCAACTTGTAAAACACCCATTGGATTACCATATATGGTCTATTAATATTTTATTATTGATTTTTTGTGTCATCTATGACTTTTTTAGTTAAGAATATTTGTACACAAACCTAGTTTTGAAATGTCCCAAGTGAGTTCTTTTCCATTCTAAAAAAAATCTACCACCTCACCCACATCCTCACACATCTAAAACCTCTTATGTTTGGCTAGGAACAAACTAATGAACTTTAAAAAAAATCCTCAGTTACTCAATTAATCTTTCCATTATGAATAATTAAACTCAAGGAATCCTTTTCACACAAACCAAAAAGAGTTTCCCGATTAAGTGGTTGCATCTTTTCTCAAGCTTCATTCAATTTCATTCCTTATCAACACCCTCCACTCTCATTATTCAATTATTTTAGGACAAAAATTGTATCCTCAAAATACTTTTTTGTTAAAATGTAATATTTTTTACCTACACTTACACACACCTCCATCCAATGGGTAACGAACATATTGTTTCTATGTATAGTGAACTGCTATTTCACGAAACAATATTATTCATTTTTCTGTTACCACCTATCATTGTTTCCATTATGATTGAAAATATATTTATATATGATATATATTATATTTATAATTTTTTTGTTCTATAATTTATATTTTATATATAACTTTATGCTTTCCATCTTTTGTAAATACTATAATTTTGTTTGAGGTAGTGTGGACAACAGCCCCCTCAATGCGATATGATTTGTTCATACAATAAATGAATTGTATTGTGGATGGTTTTAGTGAATATATATAATATATATAATATCATTATGTTAATTTAATAATTTAATATAAATTTATTTCACTTTTATTAATTCAATAGGTCAATTAAATTAAAATATCGTTCATTCGTATGTAAGGCATACCATCTCCATGAATGATGTATTCCTTTTCAAAATTATATGATCCATAGATTATTATAATAAACATATAATTTATATAAATTATATTTATATCTTGGTTTTAATTATTTAAATCATTATATATATATACTATAAATACCAATGATATAAAAAATTAAGAAACATGCGAAGAATAAAGCAAATATTACCCAAACTGAAACCTTAACATAGAATGGTAAACAATCAGGTAATTTACGGTCATAATCAAGACATATATTTTACTAGATATTAAAATATGGTTCTTCATATTATGTATAATATATTTATATTTATTATATAGGATTTTTAATGAGTACGTTGAGTGTCAAGACAGAAGGTAACGATATTTCATCTCCCTTTTTATTCTCATGAGATACATGCAATGTTATCCACACTATCCTTCTGTGTGATGTACATGCAGCCCATGAATTTATTCCATATATATTATACCAAAACATATTGGTGTTAACATATCACATTTGGGAACTTTCAGTCACCGTGTATATGTTTCAAAAGTTACCAAAACAGAAATAATGTTTTGTCTCAGTTTTCCTTCTTTGAGACGCATATTTTGTTATGAACCCAAACTCTTTATTACGTGTATATTTTTTAATTTTACAAGTTATATCATGAATTTAATTATATTAATGATATTTAAAGATTAATTTCATATAATATTCTTACATGGAGAGTACGATCCCATGGTACCATGTGGTAAGAGTTTATTTTATACAATCTCGAATCTTTTCTAGACTGTTTACATTTATGATTACTTTTATGGAATATTTTTATCTGTCTCTAGAGAACGATTATCAGTTTCCTTATCCTAATTTTATTCATGATATCATCATTTGTTATTACACCTTTTTACTCTCTTTATTACTTAACAATATTATTTTATGTAAAATTAGATTGTATCTATCACTCTAGTAAAAATTTTATTTAGTTTAAAAAACATTATTTTTGAAAATGTTTTCATAAATGATTTCAAAAGATACGTGAAGGAAATTTTCATGGAAGTGGATTTTAAAAATGTTTGAAATTTTTCATATTTTCCTTTATATGTTTTCAAAGCTATATTCAAAGAAAAAGGTTTTGAAATGGTTTAATGTTATAAAAATAATTTTTTGCAAAGAACAAAGGATTTTTTTCTCAAGAATGTTTTTAAAAGACATTTTAAATTTATTTCCCATATAAAATCCATCGGTGTTACTAATTCCTTTATAGGGAATGTATTAAATGTTTCCACCTATATTCTTTCTTTTAATGAATTATTTTTTATAAGGCATTATATTTATTAAAAATGATTCTCTTTCCAGGGTTATATGCTTTTGAAATCTGCTTCTTTTCATAGGTTACATTTATGAAGAAATGATTATGAAACATGACTATTTCACAGGTTATAATATTATTAAATGATTATAATACCCATCTAATTTCATGAGTAATGATATGACTATTGATTTTATTGTGGAGCATGTATGAATTGTTTCCCAATGTTATTTTTGGGACCTATGTATCCGTCCAATTTATTTGGATAAAGATTTATATCTCCTGAGATACACAGATATGGTCATCAGAATGAAACTTGTCAACTAAGAAGGTCGTGAGATTGATCCATGACTTGAAATTAGGTATGAGGAATGAAATCATGCTACCAAGATGGCTCTGGGAGTGAACCATGACTACCAAGATAGTATGTGGAGTGATCCAATACTACCAAGTTGGTATTGGAAGTGATGCCTTAGATACTATGGAAATAATATTATATGCTTGTGTGTCTGTCAAATTTAAAGGTCTTATTCCTATGTTACGATTTAATGGATTGTAATCTTTATTTCCTTATGAATAATCTCTTAATAACTACCAATATTTTTTCCATGATTCATGTTATCATCTACTATATGATGTGTATGATCTTTTTATTTCATGATCATATAAGCATAAACTTATGATCATGTTTATGTTTACATGACTCCCCTATCTAAGCTTACAGAGCATATAAGATCACCCAATTTTATGTTTCCTTTCCCCAAGGTTATGATGATATGAATTATGTTTGAGATTTCAAGGTAGGGTGTCTGTTAAGAAGAACCTAGGGGGAGTTTATATAAATCAATTGAGTACATTTTTTAGGTTTCATTAGTTCCAAAGGTATTAGACTAATTAAAGTATTTGGGAATATATTTGTATAATGTTCAAATGTTCCAAAAAAAATATGTAATGTTTATTTTTGAAAATGTATGGTCTCTATAATATGTCACGACCCATTCCCCAGGACCCGTACCGTGACTACCCCAAACCCGCCTTCCATAGGCAAGGGGCTGGCGACTAGCACCAAAGGCTTAAATCCCTAATAAATGGGAAGAAATTGCCATTATAAACTGAAAACACACACAATAGAGTACGATTTTAATGTAAACATTATGTAAAAATGTATATACAAAGGGTTCTGGAAAGTAAAAAGTGATAGAAAAAGAAGCCCAACTGTAAAGTACATGTACAACTGGAAAAGGGAAAAAATAGATGAATGGTGAAATTAGATCTTGGATCATCCAACACAGTTCCTACCTCTAGGGTAGCTATAGATGTCCTCCATGGTACTCCACATCTGTCAGAATCCTTCATGTATTGTCTCATCATAAGGTTCACCTTTGGGTACCATCATGTCCTAGTGCTCTCAGCCTCCTTCAGCGTTGTCTGTCGTCTGCATCCAAAAAAATGAGGTGCAGGAATAGACCGTCCATGGGTGAGTATAACGATACTTAGTAGAGACCCTGATACTCTCAAGGTCTCACAAAATCCAGCAAGGATAATCCAAAATGTATGAAATCGATAAATAGACCCACTTAGGTATATTCCCATACATATACCTATGATATCAAGTAATCCATCTCATTCACGTGGAAACATAAGAGATGCTAACTCATATCACAGAGGTATACAACATTTTCAGATTGATAAAGATGATTAGATGTATTCAATGATTCATCTAAGCTATCGGACCCACATAGTATCCAGGACCAGCAGTTTGAACTATCAGAGCCACACAGGATCCAGGAACAATAGTCGGAACTGTCAGACCCACACAGGATCCAAGACCATCTAAGCTGTCGGAACCAAATAGGATCTAGGAGAAGATATTCTGTTAGACCCACACATGATCTTGGAAAAGAAGTTAGAACTACCAGACCCACACAGGATCTAGGAATAGTCATCAGAGTACAGCCAGCCGCAGGGTTTCCATAAAGTACGCTTCATTCTGGGAGGGTTCGCTCCTCATGCCAAGAGTCCATATGTCAACTTCCACATCCACCCATGTTTATGTATCCCAATGTTCCGCCTCTTCAAGAGAAACAGAACTCCACTGACGATGCATCAATCATACACTCGGTCTGAATGTTTTTGGCATTTCAGTTTTGAGGGCCCAATTGGATTTTGGGTCAATCCAACTCGAAAATTCCCAAACTGCGTCCAATCATCATGTGGGGTTTTCCAAAAGAACCATCTCACTCCAGGATTTATGTCGCCGTAGACAGATCGCCAATCGGACACCTGTAGCCCATGTTATGGGTGAAAAGGTGGAGACATGCCAAAACAGGTCCAGACTGTGGTCTGATCTATTCTATGGGTCCGTCCCGGTCCGCATGTCAGACCTAGTCCGCGGGGGTGGTCCGACCCGTGTTGGGAATCCCGGCCCGTGCTGGGTCTGGCCCAGTATCACGGTGGCCCGTGGGGGATCCTCCTCAGCCGCGTCCAAGGGGGGAGGTCGTGCACCCCCTAGTAACCCGAATGACTATTCTATTTGGGTGGGAGGAAATCTAGCACCAGGTGGCGCCGGTCCACATCACGTGGGATCAAGCGGGGTCCCGTTCCTCCTGGATGGTCGAGCAGCCAGCCGTGCTACCTCCAGAATCCTAGCGGCTCGGGTCACCGGTCATCTTCGCGGCTGGCTCGAGCCAGCTGTTGTTGCCTCTCCGCGTCCGTCTTTCATCCACCGTATGGCACCGGTTGCACGTGCCTTCTACGGTGTCACAGAGGCTTGGGCTGCCCGCTTCTTTCACGGCTTGAACTGGTCGCTGATGCACCTCTGTGGTCCATTGGTCGTGGCCTTCTCTTCCAGCGGCGCGGCTATGCCGCCACTGTCCAAGCGGTGACAATCGTCACACAAACCATCAATGAACTTTATGCGGGTCACCAGATGAGTTCCGGTGGCCTGATTCTCGCTCCGAATGAAGTTGTTATTTCCTCAGTTCGTCTCTATCGATCTGAAACCATTGATGATGGGTAACTCTCAACCCGGACTCATGCCGTGTTGAGAGTCATATTCCACAAAAAAGGAAGAGGGGTCGGGCCGTGTTTGTTCAGACCGTGCCCTCTGTGTTAAGATGATACCAATCAGCTTTTATTCAGAAACATAGAATCAAGGTGATGAACATGTAGAAACAATCAATTTCGAACCCCAACCTCATATTCATTGTTCCTTGATGATGTCATGGGAAGGTGGGCATCAATTTGTTGATGTTAGAAATGATGAACCCGAGGATGGCGTCGTCGGCGTTCTTCAAGAACGACACTCTCTCCTTTGTTCTGGTTGAAGAAGGAAGAAGGTGTCTATTGGCATTCTTCTTTCTTCAGTGGTCATTTTTCGTTGGGGATTTCTTTCCTCGTCAATTCTCCTTTCCAATAAATTATTTATTCCCACACAAGTGAAACAATAGATTTTCTATTTTTTAAATTGTTTTCATGAATTCAAATGGGGAAATAATTAATGGGGGCTTCACTTAATTAATTATTCTGTGTAGTCACTAGTTATTTGAGGGAGTCCAAGAGGGTTCTACACCATAAATTGGGGTTTCTAGGGGGTAACAAGCCCAGGTGGTCCCCAACAAAATTACCCTCCAATAAGAGGTTATATTCGGGTGGGCCCAACCACCATAACCTCTCATGGGAGGTTATGGTGTGGTGGTCCCCACCTCTAACATCCTCTTGGCGGTTTTAACCACCATGAATAAAAATAAAGTCACACTTTATTTGTATTTTAATTCAAATATAAAAACCCAAAACAAACTTTTATTCTCATACATCTGCTGTCGAGGTGAAAGTCTTCTTAAGAGAATATCGGCACTACGATTTCAACAGTGCCTTTAGATTTCAATTCTGATAACTCGTTCAAAACTTTATAAAAACCCTCTCATACGTCTATTAAATTCACCAAAAAAAACTTCAGAAATTGTTTATGGGCGCACTGGGCCTCGGAATGAAGCTCTCTAAATTTTCACAGACTCGTAAAAATCCCATGTATTTAAGAAAAAAATTTCCCAATAATTTTTGGGTCTTTTATTTCTCCCCACCATAGGGATTTATGTACCCATAAGATTCAACTCGTACTATAAGAACAAATGGGGGGTAGTGAGCTTGAATTTGAGCCTTCCACTCCCATGTGTTCTCCTGGAGGTTCTTGTGCTACCAGTGAACACACACCAGAGGTATCGACCGTCCACGTTGGACCCGCACCTGTGAATCCTCAATCTCCTCTTGAACCTTCATAGAAGTCACCCCATCATCTACATCTAGCTCTCCCTGTTTGATGATGTGGGAAGGGTCATGCACGTATCTTCCCAGCTGAGATATGTGGAAGACTTCGTGCACCCAGTGCAACTGAGTTAGACGGGTGAAGTGGCAAGAAAACTCACCAACTCTGATGAGGTCCTAGAATGATCCGATTAATCTGAAAGATAACTTGCCGCCTCAACCAAATCATTGTAGAACTCATCGAGGTGAGACACATAAAAATACATGGTCTCCATCCTCATACTCTAGAGGCCTCTATCTCTTATCAGCATACAACTTCTACCTGCTCTATGCAGTCTTCATCCACTCATGGATGATCTTCACCTTCTATGTAGTAGCTCGTACCATCTCTGGTCCCACCGGTGCTGACTCCCCAGGGTCTGTCTAGAACAAGGGTAATCTATAAGGTCACACGTACATCGCGTTTAAAGGTGTCATCCCAATGGTGATGTGATAGTTGTTGTTGTAGTAAAACTCCACCAAAGGTAAGTTATCCTCCCAACTGTGACCAATTCTATGACACAAGCATAGAGCATTTCGTCGAGGGTCTGAATGGTCTGGTCAATCTGACCATCCATCTAAGGGTGGAAGGTAGTGCTCAGATGTAGCTGTGTCCCAAAATCTTCCTATGACCCATTCCATAGTAGGTAAGTAAAGTTTGTGTCACGATTGGAGAAAATAGATGATGGTAATCCATGTAGCCACACAATATCCTACACATATAGGCATCCCAAGCTCTCTACTGAGCCTTGCCCTCTGATCGGTAGGAAGTTGTCTGACTTGGTGAGTTGGTCAACGATCACCCAAATCGAGTTGTGACCCTTAGATGTACGTGGAAGACCCATCACGAAGTCAATGGATATCCAATCCCACATCCACTCTGGGACCTCTAAGGGATGAACCAAGCCTGATGGTACCTGGTGATCCTCCTTCACTTACTGACAAGTGAGGAATCCTGAGACAAACTCTGTTATCGCCTTCTTTATACCTAGCCACCAGTGATGTCGTCGGATGTCCTGGTACATCTTCGCAACTCCTAGATATACCGCTAAAGGGGATGTGTGGAACTCCCTCAAAACATCCTCCTAAAGTGAAACGGGTACCATAGTATGTCCTTTGAAGAGGAAGATGTGCTCCCCACCTTTAGAAAATCCATCGGGTACCTTCCCTTTGGATATCTAAGCACTTCGGGTCTCACAGTTAGTGTCCCCATGCTATGCCTCCCTGACTCACTGATGATGTGGATGAGTGACTGTAAGATACTGAACAAAGGATACCCCATCTTTATCCACAATGATATTTTTAATGCAGTTAGCTACTATGTCACCTCTACTAGAGCGCATCTGCAACAATGTTCCATTTCCTAGGATTATAGACTATATCAATGTCATAGTCCTAGAGGATCTCAAGCCAACATCATTATCTCGAGTCCATATCCTTCTGAGAGAATATATACATGATACTATTGTGATCAGAGTACACCGTAAAATGCTCACCCATCAGATAGTGTTGCCACAACATTAAGGAGAATTCCACTACTGCTAAGTCCGTTTCATGGGTAGCATAGTTTTTTTCATGCAGTCTTAGCTACTGTGAACCATAAGCGATCACATCTTTCTCCTCCATTAGGAGAAACCCATGTCTTGTCCCTGATTTGTCGCATTAAACTATGTACCATATGCCTTCCTCTATAAGCCTCATGATGGGGGCACTAGTCAGCCTTTACCTCAGCCTCTGAAGGCTCTTCTTGCATCTCTCCGACCACATGAAGGGTTTCCCCTTCTTCTTCAAGGATGATATTAGTGCTTCTACTCCGTATAAGTCTGGAAAGAACCTCCTCCGTACCTCCATCACACTCCTGGGTGGCCCCAAAGCAAGTAGCACCTCAATATTTGCTGGATCCACTACAACCCTAGCCTCTGTGATGACGTCTCCCAATAAGTGAACATCTCAAATCCAAAACTGGAACTTAGAGAGATTACCATAAATCTTGTGCTCTCAGTTTGTTTCCAGTACTACCCAAAAATGATATGAATGCACCTCCTCAGTAGTCGAGTAGATCAGAATGTTGTTAATGAAGTCTACGATAAAGAGATCGACATATGGCTGGAAGATCATGTTCATGAGTCCCATGAACACTGCTGGAGTGTTGGTTACACCGAAGGGCATAACCAAGAACTCATAGTGTCCTTATATGCCACCTGAAGGCCATATTCTTCACATCCATGTCTCCAACTCTGAGTAGGTGATTTCTTGATCTAAGTTCAATCTTCGAAAACCACCATGCACCCTTCAGCTGATCAAAGAGGTCATCATTACTCGGACGTGGGGACATGTTCTTCACGGTCACCTAGTTCAGGAGACGGTAGTCAACATAGAGCCACAAGCTCTAATCCACCTTCTTGGGGAATAGACTCAGGGCTACCCAGGGAGAAACACTGGGCTAGATAAATCCCTTCCCCTACAAGTCCTATAGTTGTACCCTCAGATCGCGAAGCATAGAGTGAGCTATCAGATATTCTGGAGTAGATATCGGTTCCTTCCCGAGGTTCATGTCAATGTAGAAGTCCACCTCTCTGCAAGGAGGTATTCCTGGAACATTATTAGGGAAATCATTCACGTACTGGTCCACCACTGTAGGATAGCTCGGACTGTCCACATCAACTACTCTCAGGGTAAGGCATGCCAATTGATGTGTGATCGGCTGCACCCTCCTCAGAGTAAGTCAGTATTGCGCTGCAAAGCCTCCCTTCTCACCGATGATGGTGATCAAGGTCACATCCCTGCACGCACAATGCACATTGCACCTATTACAGTCAATCTACGCATGGACTGTAGATAACTAGTCCATACCAAATATTACATCGTAAGGCCACGATGCTGCTACTAGAAGATCTGAGTTGAATCTCTCTACTCCTAGCGTAAGCTCGCACTTCCAGAACTAGTGTGTAATCATTGAATCAGCTCTCGTAGGATTTTCTTGCTATAAGGATCGAACTAACGGCTCCTTCGGAATCTCCAAGATCCAAACGTGGGATGTGGAAATGAAATAGTGACTAGAACCTATGTCTATATGAACTATAGCTATGGTGGAGTAGACATAGATCATGACTTGAATCATCTCTGGAGTTCCATGGTCATAGGCCTCAGCTTCATGAAGCTGAGATCTCCCATGTCCAATTGCTCCCTACGTTTGGGTTGGACCTCCTTGTGGTGGTTGTGGTAACACCTTGAACGGTGCCCACCGACAGCTACTCAACCAACTCCTCTTCCATGTCTTCCTGCTCCCTGTAGACCACCAAGATCAAATCTTGTTATCTTCTTGGGAGGTCCTTTGACCATTTTATGATCATCTGTTTGGCGGGTCAGACTGTCATGAGCCTGGTGACCCTACCTTCCACATGTGAAACACTGCCTCTTCCTCAGATGAATGGCTCGGTCTCGTGTTCCTCACACAATTGATCTCGTGTGATGAGGTCATCCACCAGATGATCTATTCCGCTTAGACCTCTGAGACATCTCTCTTCTACCCACTACAAAAGACTCTGCTACGTATTACCCGGTTGTGGGTCTCACTGCTGGTGACTACTAAGCAAGGAAACTCTCCACAAATATGGATCGCTCCAACACCCCTGCATGCATCAGGATGTTGAGGGAGGTCATTGAAGCTCTGATCTCTTGTTGGAGCTTCATCTCAAAGGTCTGGGCCTTGGAGAATGGGTCTCGTACCATATCTATGGAGTAACATGAGAGGTCTGTGAACCTTGCTGAGTACTGTGCCACTATCATACTACCCTACTATAGATGCATTACCTCCTAGATCTGCACCACACATAGGGTGGCTGGGACAAACTCTTCCTGGAATAAGCCCTCGATTTCTGCCTAGAGTAGGGTCGCTTTGTGATGCACTTGAAGCATCAGGCTCCACCATCTGCATGCTACTACCTGAAAGAGACTCGCGGTAAGAAATGTCATGAGGTCTGTTGGTATCCCTACCAACCTGAAGAATCTCACCATAGCCTCCAACTAATCCTTAGCTGCTTGTGGGTCTGTCTTACACCTAATCCTAGGCGGCATCTTGCACGGGAACTCATGCAGTGCGCTCAAGAGGCGTGCATCGTCTACTGCTAAGGCTGGTGGTATCAGTGTCTCAATGTTTTGTTTTACCGCAGGAGCCTCCTCTACGATGGGGCACTACACCTAGGCCTCATCACTCGGTGGGCTGTCATCTCGTATAACTCTCACAATCTTGGGTGGATATCTGCATGGAGGCATCCTGAAAATAAATAGGTGTGCCACGGTCAATATGTCATAAATGGTGAGCTGACTCAAAGTGATCACAAAGAAAACTCTTGAAACACACGTGCAATTAGTGTTTTCATGTAATATGTCAGAAATCAGAAGTCAGGGTCCTGGTGTATGGATACGTCGGCCGCTGCACCAACACTGGACTCCTTAAACTAAAAACCACAAACAGTACCCTTAACGTTTTTTATTTACTGAAAATATATATCGGAGTCCTACGTTCTGTGGTATAACTGACTCCTCTGATACCAATTTGTCACGACTCGTTCCCCGGGACCCGTGCGAAGACTACAACAAACCCACCTTTCATAGGACAAAGGCTGGCGACTAGAACCAAAGGAAAAAATCCCTAATATCTGGGAAGGAATTGCCTTTATAAATTGAAAACACACAATATAGAGTACTAGATGTAACTAAACACTATGTAAAAACTATATTCAAAAAGTGGGTTGGAAAGAAAAAAGGGCCAGAAATACAAGCCCAACTATAATGTACAAGTACAACTGAAAAGGGGAAAAAAATAGCTGAATAGTGAAAGAAGCTCTTGGATTTTCCACCATGGATTCTACCTGAAGGGCATGTATAGATGGCCTCCTAATCTCTCCAAATCTATTAGACTCCTCTGTGTACTGTCTCTTCATAAGGTCCACCTCCGGGTACCGTTTAGACCTGGCTCTCTCAGCCTCTGTCAGCATTGTCCGTCATCTACATCTAACACAATGAGGTGCAGGCAAAGCCCATGCAGGGTTGAGTATAACAATACTCAGTAGGGACCCCAAGACTTTCATGGTCTCACAAAATCCAATAAGGATAAACCAAAAAGTACGAAATTGATAGATATCCCCACTTAAATATATTCCATTACATATACCTAAGTTATCAAGTAATTTAAATCATTCATGTGGAAGAACAAGAGTTTCTGACTCAGCTCACATAGGTATAAAACATTTTTAGAGCGATAGAGATGATCAGATGTAGTCAATGATTCATCTAAGTTGTCGGACCCACATAGGATCCAGGACCAGTAGTTGGAACATTCAGACCCACGTAGGATCCAGGAACAGTAGTCTGAACTGTTAGACCCACACATGATCCTGGACCAACTAAGCTATCATACCCACACATGATCTAGGAAAAACTATTCTCTGGGACCCAGACAGGATTTAGGACCAGAAGTTAGAACTGTCGGATCCACACAGGATCTCGGAACAGTGTTTAGAGCGTAGCTAGCCCCAGGTTTTTCAAAAAGTACGCTTTATTCCGAGAGGGTTCACTCCTCAAGACAAGAGTCGATATGTCAACTTCCATGTTGTCACTACATGATGTATCATGTTCTTGTGTCTCATAAAAATAAACACAATGTGATAGATGGTGCGTCAATCGAATGCTCAGTCTGAAAGTTATTGTCATTTTTGTTCTATAGGGCCTGGTTGGATTTAGGTTCAATCCAACCCGAACATACCCCAACTGCATCCAAACCTCACGTGGGGTGTTCCAAAAGAAACTTCTCGCTCCAATAATTCCTTCACTACATATGGTTCTCCAATCAGACACTTGTAGCCCATGTTATGGGATAAAAGGTGGAACACATGCCAAAATGGGTCCGGACTAGGGTCTGACCCGATCCGTGGGTCCATCCCAGCCCGCGTGTCCAACCAGGCCCGCGGGGTGACCTGACCCACACTGGGAAACACGGCGGCCCGCGGGGGGTCCGCCTCAGCCGCGTCCAGGGGGAAGGCCGCGTGCCCCCTGGTAACCCCAACATCTATGCCATTTTGGTGGGAGGAGAACCGGCGCCAGGTGGAATTGGTCCATGTCATGCGGGACCTAGTAGGCTCTCGCTCCTCATAGCTGGCCGAGCGGCCAACCACTCCCATGAAGATCCATTGCACCGCGCCCCCTCTAGAAACAAGGCTGCTCAAGTTGTTGGTATTCTTCGTGGTTAGCATGAGTCATCCGTAGTTGCACCGCCGCAGCCCTACTTCGGCCACCGCGCGATGCGAGTTGCGCCGTTCCATCTCTGGTGTCCCGGTGACTCTGTATGCCGGCTTCTTTTGAAGCCGGCCTTGATCCAGCCACCGCTGCAACTCCGCAGTCCATCGGATGCGGCCTTCTCATGCGATGGAGCGGTTGTGCCGCCACCATCCATGCGGTGACGATCATCGCACCAACCGTCGACGAACATTCTTCGGGTAACCAGACGAGTTCCGGTGTCCTGATTCTAACTCTAGAAGAAGTAGTGCATTCCTCAGGTCATCTCCTTTGATCCGCAACCATTGATGATGGGTAACGCACAACCCGGACTCATGCGGTGTTGAGGGTCATAATCCACAATGTAGTCAGAGGGTTCGGCCCGTGTTTGTTTGGCCCATGTCCTCCACGTTAGGATGATATCAAGCATCCTTGATTATTAAACATAAAAGCATGGTGATGAACATGAAAATATTATGAATTTCGAACCCCTACCATGTATCCATTGTTCGTTGATGATGTCGCAGGAAGGAAGAAGTCAATTCGTTGACGTCGGAAATAATGAAGCCGAGGATGTCGTCGTCGACATTTTTTATGGACGGTGCTCCCTCCATTGTTCTGGTTGAAGAATGAAGAAGGTGTCTGTCAGTGTTCTTCATTATTTTGTGGTCGTTCAACATTAGAGAGTTATTTCATCAACAATTAACCCTTCTAACAAATAAATGATTCCAACAGAAATTAAATAATAGATTGTCTATTATTCTAATTCCTGGCATGAATTCAAATGGAGAAATAATTAAGGGGTGCTACAAATAATTAATTCTTGTGTGTGGGCACAAATTAATAAAGGGAGTCCAAGTGGTTTCTCCACCTTAAATGGTGGGTCCTAAGGGCTTTCAAGCCCAGGTGGTCCCTACTAAAATTATCCTCCCAAGGGAGGATATATTCGTGTAACAGCCCGAGATTTTATGAAAAATATTCTTTTTAATTTTATTAATGTCTTGTGTTGTACGCTACACCAAAAGGAGCTTGCACAACACGCATCTTTGACTTGCCTTGCATTACACTCAATCGCAACCTTCCTCGATAGCGTGTGTAGTACGCAATACTGAGTTTCACGAAACAACGATATGCTATTAAAATATTATTAAAACTAGCCGTTATGAATAGTAATAACCACTTTTTAAATTTTATAAATTTTAGCTCTCAAAATGGACTACATTTTTGGATTCGGATTATCGAATTTAGCCTAAGGTGAAATTTTGGTACTTTTCGGATAACTTTCATATTCTGATGAATAGTGAAAATTACTAAATTATAATTAAAAACAACTTTTTTAATCAAAATAATTAATAGTGATAAATTATTAATTTCAGTGGTTTTAAAGTATATTTAGAATATATTTTTACAATTTAATACAATGTTGGTCATTGGATGTAATTTCACATTTAAACCAGACATAAACAAGTGTCAATCTTTTGATAGATATTGTTTCTTAAAAACACGCTATTTGTTTTAACAGCGGGATTTAATTATAAAATTAATTAATGCAACTTATATGTTATGAATTTGGTAAAATAGACTTCATTTTTGAATTAGGAATATGAAATATAGCTTAGGATGAAATTTTGGCATTGTTCTGAAAAACATCAATTTTTGATGAATAGTGAAACTATTAAGTGGTAGTTAAAAAACTGGATTTTTCATAAAACTTAATTTTACTGCTTCTCTGAATGGAATTTCAAAAATCTGAGAGACATGGTTGATGTCAGTATGTAAAATGTGGTTCAATGAGATGAAAATAATTTTTGGTGAATAGTAACTTTTTACTTTTATTTACCAGGGTTAAAAGTAAATAGGGTAATTAAGGGTAAGAATGATATTAATATTACCCTAACAAATGTCCTAATTCTATTGGACAAGTTAATCTCGACCAAAAACAACCTTAAGTGTAAAATATTATCATTTAGGCCCACTTGTATTAGATTAGGACATTTATTATTATTTAATTCAAAGAAGAGTTTGAAGAGTTAAAATCAAAGTATATTTACTAAAACATTTTTAATATAGGGTTGTACATAAGATAAATTCGATTGTAAATATTCATTAGAAATATAAAAAGATTTCCTACATAATGATATTTTATTTATAATTTTTAGACTTTAAATAAAATAATTTATTTATGACACAACGATGATGCAGTAATTACCCTTTTAAGGAAATATTAACATAATTGATGTTATAAATGCTCAAATGAATGTAATTTGATACTTTTTATGAATTACACTAATTTTATAGGTTACTATGATATATTAGTGTTGATTTAATCAACTTGGTTTGAACATATAATTCTGTTATGACTTTCACAAAAATCATATATCAAATAGTGTCAAAATTGACACAAAATTGTTTTTAAATCAAATATTATATTATTAATTGTTATTTTATTCCTAAAAGTCTAAGGTTCGGCCAAATGACTTAGATAAGGATATATATATTAATAATAAACAATTTGGGGTTCGTTTGGCATGTTATAGTAAGTGTATTAACCATATAGTGAAAGAAAACAAAAAGACACGGTAAAAGTTAAATTATTTAACTTAGATATAAATGTAATTGATAAGGTTAAAATAATACCCTAAACTTGTCTAAATCCTATTGGTTGATAGGCTTTCGACCCATCCCCACTTTATCTTCGAAATAAGACCCTTTGGAACCATTATAAACCGATTTTTACATTAATATAAAATAATATTTTGAGATATTCCTAAGGTGCCCCTCTCCTCCCTTATAAAAGGACACCTCCTCCCCCTCCTCCTCACACCAATTTGAGCACTCAAGCTCGGAAAAACCCTTCCAAAATCACTTCTCCACTTCCCTAGAAACATCCTAGAGGTTCTTGTCTTCCTCAAAGACCAATTTTAGTGCCCTAAGAGGAGGTCTCAAAGAGGCGCTTCAAAGAAGAGGTAATTACCGTTACCAATTCTTTCATCTTTATTTCTTCTTCCACATCTTCTTCTTAGGATGTTTCATTATGAAGTAATAACATCAGTATCACTCACATAATGATATGTTATTATAATTATGAAACAACCCTATTTCACCATCTATCCATCCTACGGAAAAAGAAATCACCGCGCGTGCGTACGTACGGAATACCGTCTCCACGCCGTGGTGTAATCTATTTTCCACCACCACCTTACATGGATGGGTATAATGGTGTAAAGAATAACTATAAATAGTTATTACAACATCATATTGATTCTGATATATTGTATAATCCACTCCAGTTCAATTCAATATTTATGGAAATGATATCATCGCTCGTGCGTACGTACGGACTACCGTCTCCACGACGCGATGAGATTCATTCTCCATGTTAACCATTTAAGAATGATTATAAAGTATATATAAGAAATAATAATGAAATATATGACATTATAATGCTACTGGATTTATGTATATATATATATTTATGTCATCTACTTACTTCCATTCAAGACAATAAGGAAAGGAAAACAGCGTTCATGCGTACGTACGGACTACCGTCTCCATGAACGGTGTTTTTCATTTCATTTATCTACATATTATATATATATATACTGAATATATATGATATATAAATCATATTTTATATTATGGAAGTAAGTAAATCATGATATAAGTAATAATAATGTCAAGAACAACAAGTCAAAACACCTATGATAAATGAAACGATTTTACCTAAAACACTTCTTTAACATGGAATTTACAAAAGAACGGGTAATATAATGTCATAAGTGAACCATATATGATATCATAACAATGAATATGATTCTGTAATAAGTCAATGACATTATTTAAATCATTATACAGGAGGTTCGGACACATACGAAGCAAATCGGACCTAAGGTAAGGGAAATATCTCAATCTCATTTTTATCCGAGATTGTTTATTCGTAAGTATTTACTGGGGTGTATTTTATCATCCACATCCATGTTTCATCAATATGTAATATTATTTCCATCCACCTACAGTTGTTTAAATCCATTTTTACCCTTCGGTGAGTTTTTAGTAAAAGAAATGAAAGGAATCATTTGTTGTTTTTCGTACGAGGTACTTTTTGACTTTTCCGACAAAAGTACGAAGAATGTTTTTTTAACTTATACGACATGAATGGATTTTTAGAACATTATTTCCAAGAAGATTCCTTTACAAGTTTTCAAGTTTATTTTTAATCAACTTCTTTTATTTTAAAGTCGTATGACATGTTATCAAAGGAAAATTGTTTTTGAAGAAGAAAGGATATTTTCCTCAAGAATGAAGGTCAAGTGTTTTATCAAAATTATTTTCCATATAAGATAATAAAGGGTTCTGTTTTTATCCCTATTATTACATGGATTTGATTATGTTGTGATGGAAATATTTTTATGAATTCCTTTATCTTATATGAATTGTTTTATGATGTCATGTTGTTTAAGAATCCCATTTTTATTACATGGGTTACGCTATGATGTATGGTTTATGATTATGTGGCACACATAAGAAAGGATTCATTATAAGATGGGTGGGACCTATATCGGCCTCCAATTCATTGGGTAAAGATTTTATATCTCATGATATAGACAGGGCTGGAACGGTAGGTTATACCGGTTCAGTGAAACAGGACTGAAACGAGGGTTACTCGATTCAGAAAGCCACTTTGTCCACTAAGATAGTCTTGGCAATGATTCTTGACTAACAAGAAATGATTCTCTATGATTATTGGTGAATGCCACAAAGTTTCATTTTTTAAGTTATGATTATTGTGATTAAATTTCACTGCCATGATTTACCCCATGTTATGAAATTATGATCTCTTTTGCAGGTTAAGATTTCCAAAAGTTATGTGCTTATGTATATGATGTGATTGATATTTCTTTTGTTTACCCTTACTGAGCATTTGAGCTCACCCTTTTATGTTTTCTTTTCCCCAGGATATAAAGAAAGGTTTTAGGTAAAAAAAGGAAGATCTTTATGAGTGATTTTGAAGATCTTTCACCACGATTAGAAGATTATATTCCGAGTTTCCAAAGACACTAAACTATTACGATCTTTGTGTGTGTGTTTTTTTGTTATGTACTAAGTATTCCGCAAATGTAATGTAATGTCCATGTACGTTAAGCTTCGGGTCTCTACAGTTGGTATCAGAGAAAGGTTTAGTCAACCATTGGAAACTAGGATGCGAAAACGTTAGTGAGATCCCTAGAGATATTTCTACGGTATGTCTAGGGATGTCCCTAAGGTTAAGTATACGTATAGGTTATAGTACTAGAACTACGCTATCGATCATAGAATTAAAACTAAGATGTTAGATATTGAATGTAATCCCCCTTTATTATGTTGTTTTCCCTAGCATGATTTTTGCCTCTCACACTATTCTTTTTGGGTTTTAGAAAATGGCTGGAAACAAGATGATTCATGATAATGGAGGATATGATAGACAATGGAATGATATTCTTCATGAGCAACCAAATGAAATGGGATTTGGAAGTCCAAACATCATTATTATGCCGAATCAGAAATCTCATAATATGATCAATAAAGTAAAATTTGGTAAGTTTCCTGACTCGGCTAATAAGAGAAAGATAGAGTTTCATGATGATCATAGAGGAAAGAAAGTTCAATTTCCCCTATGTAAATCATGTGGGAAGAGGCATCAAGGGGAATGTTTCAAAGGAACTGGAAGATGCTTTGGGTGTGGAAAAGAAGGACACAAAGCAAGTAAGTGCAAAGGAAAAGGTTCAGTTAACACCAGGGATAAAGATAATGGTATTGCTATGACATCAACAATCGTTAAATGTTTTAAATGTGGAATGTACGGGCATTATGCAAACCAATTCCCTAAAGGAAAGTCTCATGAAGAGAATCAGTATGGTCGTATGGGTAGTATTTATGTTGATGATGATGAAGAGACTACAAATGATATGTGAGATGAAAGAATTTTTGAAGATCGTTCAATGGTTTAAGAATGTAGTGGAATGATTACATGTTTATCATGTGTAATGTTGTATAAGAAATCTCATGGTACTATGGAATAAAGAGACATCTAAGGATTGTTACACTTTTGTCTATCCTTGAGTTTTGAAAGTGTATGATTAATGGTACCACTATCCATGAAAGGTTATTCAGATAATTTTGGAATGTAGATGATATGCGCATAATGAAGGGAAAAGGAGAAAATTAAATTTTTAACAGTATTCATGAGCTCATGATTGATATAAGGACTAAGAGATATCATGGTTTGAGTATATAGAATTTTGAGGATTTTGGTATGTGAAAAGTGTTAACTTTTAACTGCATTCAAGTTTTCACTATGGTTCAATGGGTATTCAAGAGAATACATTATTAAGGCCTTTGAATGTTTGGAATGTGACCAACAAAACATATGATATATGGGGATCGACGATGGTGTTAAATCTCTCGTAATCATTTTCACTATGTTATGAGAGTGGACTGCAGTATTATGGATAAGCCTAAAGATTGGAATGGATTATGTTGGACATAAGTTACTATTATTTAAGGATAGAAGTTTTCTCGATATTATTGATGGGATGTTATAGTAATATAGTTTTAGAAAAAGGACAACCTGCAGGACGGGCGACAGCCCATCACTTCGGACAAGGCTGTGGGAATCGAACCCACAACCGAAGTGCGACTGGCCTTTATCGCCTACCACTGGCCTACAGGAAGTCCCTGTTTAGTAGAAACTAGTTTTATTATATTAAGCTGTATGATATATGAAGTATAAGTCCATTTTAGGAACCATATGTGATTAATCTCACTATAGATCGACTTATGTATATAATTTTTTGCTAACCTTTTGTTTGAGACAGATGGAATGACCCGTCATTCTATCACATGATCTGCTAACACTTCACGAATAACAAATTCAACTTCATTTATTTAAGAGATGAAGTTGAAATTGTTAAAGGCACGAAAAATAGTGAGATTGTACCAAAATAAAGTAAGTATTTATTCTAATTCCAATTCTTTAACTTTAGGGAAACGATCTTGAAAACCAAAAATGTTGTCCTAGTGATCTTATATCTGATGAATCAGATGGTACCATAGATCGTCACAAATTTATGGCTTTGTGATTGCTGGCTTTTCCATAGCCATGTTCTCTACCACTCTCCATCAGAACATGATGGTTAGATTTCTCTTCCATATCCATATTTTCACCTATGGGGAAACCCAGTGATTAGTTTATTTGGGTAACCATTACGTTTCATACTTTTGTTTTTAAAGATTGGTTTTGATATTCCTTTTTACGATGTGGGTTTCTATTAAAGAAACTTTCGAATAGTAAACCGTTTATAATCCCGACAAATTTCGAGGGCGAAATTCATTTTAAGGGGGGTAGAATGTAACAGCACGAGATTTTATGAAAAATAGTCTTTTTAATTTTATTAATGTCTTTTGTTGTACGCTACACCAAAAGGAGCTTGCACAACACGCATCTTTGACTTGCCTTGCATTACACGCAATCGCAACCTTCATCGACAGCGTGTGTAGTACGCAATACTGAGATTCACGAAACAACGATATGCTATTAAAATATTATTAAAACTAGCCGTTATGAATAGTAATAACCACTTTTTAAATTTTATAAATTTTAGCTCTCAAAATGGACTTCATTTTTGGATTCGGATTATCGAATTTAGCCTAAGGTGAAATTTTGGTACTTTTCGGATAACTTTCATATTCTGATGAATAGTGAAAATTACTAAATTATAATTAAAAACAACTTTTTTAATCAAAATAATTAATAGTGATAAATTATTAATTTGAGTGGTTTTAAAGTATATTTAGAATATATTTTTACAATTTAATACAATGTTGGTCATTGGATGTAATTTCACATTTAAACCAGACATAAACAAGTGTCAATCTTTTGATAGATATTGTTTCTTAAAACCACGCTATTTGTTTTAACAGCGGGATTTAATTATAAAATTAATTAATGCAACTTTTATGTTATGAATTTGGTAAAATAGACTTCATTTTTGAATTCGGAATATGAAATATAGCATAGGATGAAATTTTGGCATTGTTCTGAAAAACATCAATTTTTGATGAATAGTGAAACTACTAAGTGGTAGTTAAAAAACTGGATTTTTCATAAAACTTAATTTTACCGCTTCTGTGAATGGAATTTCAAAAATACGAGAGACACGGTTGATTTCAGTAAGTAAAATGTGGTTCAATGAGATGAAAAAATTTTTTGGTGAATAGTAACTTTTTACTTTTATTTACCACGGTTAAAAGTAAATAGGGTAATTAAGGGTAAGAATGATATTAATATTACCCTAACACATGTCCTAATTCTATTGGACAAGTGGCTCTCGACCAAAAACAACCTTATGTGTAAAATATTATCATTTAGGACCACTTGGATTAGATTAGGACATTTATTATTATTTAATTCAAAGAAGAGTTAAACGAGTTAAAATCAAAGTATATTTACTAAAACATTTTTAATATAGGGTTGTACATAAGATAAATTCGATTGTAAATATTCATTAGAAAGATAAAAATATTTACTACATAATGATATTTTATTTATAATTTTTAAAATTACAATAAATTAATTTATTTATGACACAACGATGATGCAGTAATTACCCTTTTAAGGAAATAATAACATAATTGATGTTATAAATGATCAAATGAATGTAATTTGAGACTTTTTATGAATTACACTAATTTTATATGTTACTATGATATATTAGTGTGGATTTAATCAACTTGGTTCGAACATATAATTCTGTTATGACTTTCACAGAAATCATATATCAAATAGTGTCAAAATTGACATAAAATAGTTTTTAAATAAAATATTATATTATTAATTGTTATTTTATTCCTAAAAATCTAAGGTTCGGCCAAATGACTTAGATAAGGATATATATATTAATAATAAACAATTTGGGGTTATTTTGGCATGTTATAGTAAATTTATTAACCATATAGTGAAGGAAAACAAAAAGACACGGTAAAAGTTAAATTATTTAACTTAGAGTTAAATGTAATTGATAAGGTTACAATAATACCCTAAACTTGTATAAATCCTATTGGTTGATAGGATTTCGACCCATCCCCACTTTAGCTTCAAAATAAGACCATTTGGAACCATTATAAACCGATTTTGACATTAATATAAAATAATATTTTGAGATATTCCTAAGGTGCCCCTCTCCTCCCTTATAAAAGGACACCTCCTCCCCCTCCTCCTCACACCAATTTGAGCAGTCAAGCTCCTCCAACCCCTGCCAAAATATCTTCTTCACTTCCCTAGCAACATCCTAGAGGTTCTGGTATTCCTCAAAGACCAATTTTAGTGCCCTAGGAGGAGGTTTCAAAGAGGCGCTTCAAAGAAGAGGTAATTACCGTTACCAATTCTTTCATCTTTATTTCTTCTTCCACTTCTTATTCTTAGGTTGTTTCATTATGAAGTAATAACATCAGTATCACTCACATACTGATATGTTATTATAAGTATGAAATAACCCTATTTCACCATCTATCCATCCTACGGTAAAAGAAATCACCGCGCGTGCGTACGTACGGAATACCGTCTCCACGCCGTGGTGTAATCTATTTTCTACCACCACCTTACATGGATGGGTATAATGGTGTAAAGAATAACTATACATAGTTATTACAACATCATATTGATTCTGATATATTTTATAATCCACTCCAATTCAATTCAATATTTATGGAAATGATATCATCGCTCATGCGTACGTACGGACTACTGTCTCCACGACGCGATGAGAGTCATTCTCCATGTTAACCATTTAAGAATGATTATAATGTATATATAAGAAATAATAATGAAATATATGACATTATAAAGCTACTGGATTTATGTATATATATATATATATGTATGTAATCTACTTACTTCCATTCAAGACAATAAGGAAAGGAAAACAACGTTCATGCGTACGTACGGACTACCGTCTCCATGAACGGTGTTTTTCATTTCATTTATCTACCTATTATATATATATATATATATATACTGAATATATATGATATATAAATAATATTTTATATTCTGGAAGTAAGTAAATCATGATATAAGTAATAATAATGTCAAGAACAACAAGTCAAAACACCTACGATAAATGAAACGATTTTACCCAAAATGCTTCTTTAACATGGAATTTACAAAAGAATGGGTAATATAATGTCATAAGTGAACCATATATGATATCATAAAAATGAGTATGATTCGGTAATAAGTCAATGACATTATATAAATCATTATACAGGAGGTTCGGACACATACGAAACAAATCGGACCTAAGGTAAGGGAAATATCACAATCTCATTTTTATCCGAGATTGTTTATTCCTAAGTATTTACTGGGGTGTATTTTATCATCCACATCCATGTTCCATCAATATGTAATATTATTTCCATCCACCTACAATTGTTTAAATTCATTTTTACCCTTCGGTGAGTTTTTAGTAAAATAAATGAAAGGAATCTTTTGTCGTTTTTCATACGAGGTACTTTTTGACTTTTCCGAAAAAAGTATGAAGAATGTTTTTTTAACTTATACGACATGAATGGATTTTTAAAACATTATTTCCAAGAAGCTTCCTTTACAAGTTTTCAAGTTTATTTTTAATCAACTTCTTTTATTTTAAAGTCGTATGACATGTTATGAAAGGAAAATTGTTTTTGAAGAAGAAAGGATATTTTCCTCAATAATGAAGGACAAGTGTTTTATGAAAATTATTTTCCATCTAAGATAATAAAGGGTTCTGTTTTTATCGCTATTATTACATGGATTTGATTATGTTGTGATGGAAATATTTTTATGAATTCTTTTATCTTATATGAATTGTTTTATGATGTCATGTTGTTTAAGAATCCCATTTTTATTACATGGGTTACGCTATGATGTATGGTTTATGATTATGTGGCACACATAAGAAATGATTCATTATAAGATGGGTGGGGCCTATATCTCCCTCCAATGCATTGGGTAAAGATTTTATATCTCATTAGATAGACAGGGCTGGAATGGTAGGTTATACCGGTTCAGTGAAACAGGACTGAAACGAGGGTTACTCGATTCAGAAAGGGACTTTGTCCACTAAGATAGTCTTGGCAATGAGTCTTGACTAACAAGAAATGATTCTCTATGATTATGTGTGAATGGCACAAAGTTTCATGTTTTAAGTTATGATTATTGTGATTACATTTCACTGCCATGATTTAGCCCATGTTATGAAATTATGATCTCTTTTGCAGGTTAAGATTTCCAAAAGTTATGTGCTTATGTATATGATGTGATTGATATTTCTTTTGTTTACCCTTACTGAGCATTTGAGCTCAGCCTTTTATGTTTTCTTTTCCCCAGGATATAAAGAAAGGTTTTAGGTAAAAAAAAGGAAGATCTTTATTGGAGATTTTGAAGATCTTTCACCACGATTAGAAGATTATATTCCGAGTTTCCAAAGACACTAAACTATTACGATCCTTGTGTGTGTGTTTTTTTGTTATGTACTAAGTATTCCGCAAATGTAATGTAATGTCCATGTACGTTAAGCTTCGGGTCTCTACAATTCGGGTGGGCCCCACCACCATAACCTCTCATGGGAGGTTATGGGGTGGTGGACCCCACTTCTAACATCCTCGTTGAGGTTTTAACCACCAAGAATAAAAATAAAGTCACATGTTATTTTTATTTTAATTAAAACATAAATACCCAAAACTAACTTTTATTCTCTTCCATCTGCCGTTGAGATGAAAGACTTCTTAAGCGAATACCGATGATGCGAGTTCAACAGTGCCCTTAGATTTCAATTCTGAGCACTTGTTCAGAAGTTATAATAACCCACTTGTACTTTTAGTGAACGTAAGGAACAAAACATCCGAAATTGATTCTGGGTGCACTGGGCCTCAAAATCAAGTGCCGTAAATTATTGCGGATTCGTATATATCTCATGTATTTAAGAAAAAAAATTCCACAAAAATTTCAGGTCTTTACAAAATATGTGTATCATATTCCATAGACCTTACTAAATTGTACATTTCATGCCATACATATATATATGGTTTGTTTTATTTTATTATTTTTTGGATGCCAGTTAACAATTATCAATGTTATAATAATTTCATTTCTTTCTTCTTTATTTAGTATTGAACTAGAGGGTATTTTATTCCCATTATACAATCAATAGACTCTCACACATAGTCGGTAGATGTTAAATAAATATAAATTTTCATTAAAATATGATAAGTGTGCATATAATGGAATTAGACTTTTTGAAAGGGATTTATATTATAGGATAATTTTATTTGTGATTTTTTATCTTTAGATTTCGTTAGTGAAATTTATATAATTCAAATACCCCAAAAACCTATCTATTTTATTCTCCTTTGGTTTTATTTTGGGTTTACATGTTTATTTTCCATTTATTATCATTTTGAATCAATAATCAAAAAGTAATTTACATGTAGGGGGTTTATATCATTTCTCATCATTTCAATCAGAAAATATTTTCCTCCATTTATGCGTTCTCTATAATGTTTCAGGAATGATATTATTTAAAGAAAAATAATCAATTTATAATTAATTTTTAACTAGATTTTAATTTATTCATAATGTTTTAATAAGTGATTTTATAATTTTCTTTAAAAAGGGTATTTTTTTCTTTATTTACATATGTGTGAAAGGTATGTTTGTATGTATAATGTATGAATGAATTTTATCGATTCCATTTCAATTATTACAAAAATTATCTCAATCTACAAGTTTTTTTAGAATTTAAAAAATAATAATTTTCAATAAATTTAAAATTTAAAGGGAAATGGTTATTTTTTTATTAAAGGAAAATAAAATGGTTCTAAAAGAAGTTTATATCATCATCCATATATAAGTATACAACAATGATATTTTTAATATTTTTCATCCATTTTGTTTTCAATTTTAAAATTTTTTTTATTAAAAAACCCATCATTTCAATGAATTTATGTTGTTAATTTTTCCTCCATGAATGCATTTATTTCTTGTAATTAACATTCTTATGATTTCATTCTCATAGAAATTATTTTCTCTTCTATGTACATAAATCAACTATCATGAGTTCTTACGGTATCATTTATAATAGTTTGATATGATTATATTTTGTTAACAAATATATATATATATTATAATTTGAAAAAAATTATTAATATTAATGTAATTTTATTTAATTTAGAAAATTAATGTTTATTATTTTTGATTAAATATGGATAATTGTAAATTTATAAGGCATTTTCAGAATGAATTGTATTGATCATTAAATATTTGATGAATGAACTAGTTCTACAAGTTATGGGTGGTGAAAAATTGTAGATATATCCTCAATTAATAGATAAATATCATGGAACAAAATTATAGAAATCTCATATTAGATGGGGTTTTTGTTTATATCTACCCATTTATTAAGATTGTCTTAGACATGGTCGTAATGGAAATGTTAACGATTTCATGACTGAGGCCTAGATAGAATAATCATGAATGTCTGGTTTTATACATTTTCATTGTGGGAATTTTATTTTTCATTATCCATGTGATTACCATATTTATCTTATGTATGTACTTTGAACTCAAATTTTTGATTTAATTGACTGTTTTTTATTATCCACCATTCAATATTGATAGTTTTTTATTTATTCACTATAATGTCTATTTTACATAACCCTTATTGAAAATTTGAGTTCTCCATTTCTTTTCTTCCTTTCCCACTTATATAAATCAAGATTAATTACCCAGATTTCTAGGATGAGAGAATGTTTTTATGAAATTTTTTTAATTTCCAATTTAATATGGAATTAATATATGTATTTAGTTTTCTAAGAATATTAATTAGGTCAATCAAAGGTGGTATAATACCTTGTATATTGTACCAATGTAATATATAATCATTGGATATAGGTTACACGAGTTAGGGGTTACATTATTTGAGTATTTTAGTTTTTTGAGTACCCAAATATGAGTATTATAGTGAACTCCCATATGATCTGTGGTGAAACCTTATTTAATCAATCTTGAGACATCTCCATTAACTGAAAGCCTTATACAGGAGTGTCTAAAAACTGATTATAGTAGAGAAATTATATTACACTCCTATGATGTGTTCTCTAAATTCATGTTCCAAAGAATCTGCTCATCCAACTATTCAAAGGGCATACATTCTTCTTCTTTATCATTTGTGTTTCACGGCATAAATATCTCTTAAATGGGTGGATAAAAACTTCTCCACAAATCATATATAGTCATATATTTACATAAAATATATCATATCATAAAAAATAAAAAATAAATATATCAAATATATTTGGGGACTTCACTATATATTAAAAAATAATGACAACTGGGGAAGCATTAAAAAAATCATGAAGATAAATGAGGTGTAATGATAAGGGAATGTGTTGAGGAATACTCGATTCTATGGGGAAGATGATTTTTAGATAAAATAATATAATGAAAGGGTCCATTATCATAAAAGTATCCTTTAATCCCCATAAATGAAAGAACAAACATCAGTATATAGTGATGGAAAATATACTACATTTAACACCATTATATACCAATATATTTTTAAATATACCCGAGGAAATAAACACCCTATTAACTTTTATCCAATAGAATATCCATGACTTATAGTGATGATATATTCACTACACATATAACCCAACTATACCTATCAAAATCACATGATTAGTATTATAGATGTAAATTAAGTATTATTTTACATGATTTAGGAATTCTAAATCATGATATATTATCTTTTAATGTTTATGTGTGTTTTTATTACCTAGAAAATAAACATTGTGTGCTTTTATAAGACATTAATTATTGGTTTGAGATTGGAGTGACAAAAATAATTGATTCTAATAAGAAAAATTAAGTCTATAAGGAATTCATATAGGAATAATTCCATATATCAAAGTTATATAATGAGGAAAATTATTTTTTTCCCATGTATGATATTTTTATTAATTGATTACAAGGTGGGAACATCAACAATTCAATGGAATCCATTAATTATTATAATGTCATGAGAAAATAGAGGATTAAATTAAATTAGAAATTAAAATGTCATAAATAATTCCTAGATTATTTTTTGGGATTTTTATAATATTTTAATGGTATTTTATAAGTTATTCAACATTATAGATTTAGGTTTTCTTGCTAGGATGAAATTCCTCATCCTTTGTTTGTATATCGTCCTCTTGAAAATATTTTTTTAAAATACCATATATATATATATATCATCTTCTTCTACATATTGAAATATTTTGTGGTAGATACATCTTGAAATAGACATAATATCATTATGTAGTGATTGATATTTAGTTAAAAAATCTACATGAAGTGGGTTTTTAAATAGTTATCAGTGACATTGTTCAACAAAATTATCTTTAGTCTCCACTATTGTAATATCTTTATTTATATTTATTCTGTGTCTAAATAGTATAAACCATTATGGATTTAGCATTAATTAAACCCCTAAAATCCAAATTCATTTAATACATTTAAAATAAAATTTTTCATCCCACCCATTTCACTCAAATTGGTATATGTAATGAAATTCTAAAATCTCAAACATACTAATCAATGCATTTCTTATTTACAATATTTAGCCTAAAAATCACAGAAACAATCCACCACAAGTATAAGGGTACACTCAATAACTAACATACATAGTGTTTTTAGTGATTTCTGAACAGAATCTAAATATGTTGAGTTTTACATAGCATAAGAAAGGGAATAAAATTATTTTAACATTTTTTTACTAAATAAAATGATATATATTGATAACCAAAGGCAAACATAAGAAATTGTATCATGAATACTCACTATTTCACACTAAATAGTTGATCTCCTCTAGCACAAATGGTTCATTTATTATCTACGTTGGGATGCTATCATATGGCGAATACTTCTTTTGTTATAGGGAGTCCCCCATTATTAAATTTTTATAGATCATATTTTAATGATCCCTTGAGAGGTAGGGAATTTTATTTAATGAGTTGCAGAGGTTGTGACATCTTAGTAATGAATATGTATACTTATATTCTAATGAAAACATTATAATTTTTGTATCTCAATTATAATATATTATAATAAGAGAAAAAATTTGTATAAATTTATAGATAACAGATCTATCATTCCAACCAAGTAAAAAATCCATTGTGTTGATTATTTTGATTAGCTAATATTATTTAATGGTTATTATTTGGATAAATTCTAATCATTATTTTATAATAGAAATAAATAATGAATCAATAAATAACTAATAATCTAGAGTTTAAAAAAAATTAAAAATATTATATAATGATTAACATATAATTTCTTCCCCTCTATTTATTGGAATATCATGAATTGTACAATGTGGTGTTTAATTAATCTCTATCACTAATTCCAATAATGTATTTATAATTTTTAACTAAATCATTGTTTATGATTAATTTATAACATGTATATCATCTTGAGACACCAATGATTTATTATAAATATTATTGGATTCAATATGATATGTAGGAGTGTACTTATTAATAGTTTAGGTCCTTATTCCAGCTATTTTGGAAATTGCAATTATGTGAGGATAAATCTCATCAAAATCCATAATAGTTAGGAATATTACCCATTTAAGAAGTTAGAAACTATACTAAAAATGATATAAGGTATCATTACGTAATATATTATGTATTGTATGGGTGTTATGTTCAAAAACAAACAATTTTATCCTAAAATAATATTTTCAATATACATGTCTACCTGCTATCAAGATCAATTATTCCTTGGTGTAGTGTCCAACTAATTATTTTTATTAGATTTTGTTAGGAAGGTAAAAGTATAAAATCAAAAGAATATCAAATATTTCATACATGTCACATGTTTAAGTGATGGATTCTTGTTATTTAGTTGGGTACTAAACCCATACTTACTCTTAACAGAGTTTCCTAATGATATATATTGAGGGGATTCTATTTTTTTCATAGACAATGCCATATAAATAGTGAAATATTTCATTCATTTTAATTATCCTGTTATGATTGTAGAGATAAATATTAATAAAATACATTTATAATCTCTTTTATTCAACATAACAATCACTACATAATTGGGTAAAATCTAATTATTCAACCCAAAGATCCCTCATTCATTATTCCAACTTAATAAAGGGATCACTGATATCACCTCTATAAACTAATATCTCTAGATATATGACATTGATATATATTTTGTGGTGTTACTTGTAATGTTTATATTTTTTAGAGATTTTAGGATCCCAATTTATATGACACAAATTCCATCTTGAAGGGATGTACGCAAAACCACATGGGAAATAAAAATATGTCTATCATATTAGATGTAATGATCCCCATGATATATGGAATTTCGAGGTATATATAAGTATTACACAATAGAGATATGGGGTTAATTAACTTCTTTTAAATTATTGTAAATATTTATACCTTCCTTGTCGGTCAAGGGATAACATTTATGTCACCAAAGGGATTGTGTCATATAATATTCAATTTATATAGACATCCAGTCCCAAAAAAAAGGTAGACCATGTACACTACTAGATATAATAAATTTTCACTTCTATTAAATTTATTCCTTCTTTATCTCTATGGTTATTTTTCTACCCATGTCATTGAACAAGATACCACATATTAAAAAAATATTCTCTCTCAAATTTATATCTAGATAAGATGAAATTTGTTATTAAATGTAATAATCACATAACTAAAACCATGAACTTATAAGTTTAATGAAATATTCGGATTGGGGTCATCCCTATATTTATATAACATATATTATAAGAAATTATTGTATTCATTTCTTTTATTTATTTAGTCCATAGGAAAAAATTTAATTTACATAGACATAAAATTTTACATGAATATATTTATAATATATAGATCTTAATGATGATTTCAAAGTTAATCCTTACCACAATTTGGAAATCTCTTTGTGAGACAATATATAATAATGTCTCCCTTTATATGAATCTTTAATTCACTATTGTAATGTTATGGAATTCAACATATAATAAGAATTTAAATATGATATATATTATATATAATTTCTAATTTTAGTTTTTTATAACGATAGTGATCTAATTCTAAAACACTCGAAATATATGGTGTCAATATACAATAAAAGATCTTTAATTGGTTTTTGAAGTCATATTTATTGATGATCATAGTTATCCTCCACCAAAACAATTCAATGTTAAAGAGATAAGAAATTTAGATTTTCCAGGGTATGGGTTCATGAAATTCCATTGACAAATTGATAATAATGACACTCAAAAATATATTGGAATTTAAATATATAACATAATTTAATTAAAATTCATTCCAATCCTCTCACACGTTTGTGAAATGTGGATACGAAGTATATTTCCAATCAACCACATAGAAAATAACTAATAATGTTTACCTAAGGGTTGACATCATTGTTGGTCATACAACCTAGATTCCTAATTACTTAATAGTAATATCTTATAGGCTATAGAATCTCCTAATGAGGGAATATGTGTGCATGTCATTTGATTATAAAAAATATCACCCATTTTCTTATTATTAAAAATTTTACTCTCCTCCATTTAATTACACTTATGTCTGTCCATTTGTAGGGATCATACCCAAATTTATTCAGAACTAATCTGAATAGTAAATTTGATAGTAATGATGACTATTCAACATCTTCATAATAAAACCTCAGTTGAAGAAATTTATCATACATTGAACAAAACATTTTAACACCTATCGAATTATATATGTATACTAAAATAATCCCCACCTCCATATATGAAAAATAAAAAATATCCTGCCGTGGGAACTTAGAACATCGGGGGTGAATAATAATATTATTATACATTTATATATTTATATGAGTTCGTGATGACAATATATATTTATACTACAATGATAAAATCCATAAATTGTACATGTGTTCTATAATAACTATCCCATATCCATACACATTTTAGTTATTAAATTGACATTATATCTAATATCATATTACATCCTCGATGATAAGCGTAGATTCTATGTTCTATGATTTGTAATAGGCATGATATATTCCTTAATTGATGTCATATATAATATAAGATATTCGAATTCCGTAAGATCCTATTTTATCTATAAAAAGGATATGGAGATGTTATCCTTCTATAAATAATTTTTGTAAATAGAGAATATTATAATATGGGAATGGAATTTGAATGTGGATTAACAATAAATAACCATATAATTTTATAAAATCTAATAGTGAAATATTTAGAAATTTCTCAATAAGGGAATATTAAATTTGATGTTTCATAAGACAATAAGATTAGAACTCAGTAGTATTAAGGTTATTAACTATTTATATAATTTCTACTAAAACATCATCAATATGTACTGAGATTTAGCTATGATATTATTTTTAAATAATATAGTTTAATCATCATCAATGTTTACTAAATTTAAAATAAACAAACACTTAAGGGTGGTATCCTAGAGATGGTTTTAAAATGGAGAATATAAAAAGTTAACAAAAAATTAAATTTTCCCTAATAATTGATATTCTCGCAAAATTTCTTATCCTTTTGAACCCAAAAAAATTTATTAAGGGATTGAAAATTTGACTCTATACACTAATTTATGGGATGAAAATTCTATATGTTTATTCAAAGTATATTAATATATGAATGCATAAATTGAATTCTATATCACCTTTTTGCCCTATTTTAGTGATAGGCTCCTTATTAATAGTGAGACTCATGAAAATTTACCTAACACGTGGACTCTAACGGTGACTATAAACCAATCTCTGAACTGAGGGTACACCTTTCCCTTATAGAATACTATTCCCTTCATTAAACTATAACATATTTTCTTATACTATTATGCTTTTAATTTTATCATTTTTATACAAACTGAAACAAATTTATATTGGGTTATTGGATAGTTTCTAGTAAATTTTTAGCTCACTCAATTGAATTATAGGTTGTAAATTTTGTAAAACTTAGAATTTTGACTTTTTACCCATATCTAAACCTCTTATATATGGAAACGGTTTGTAACATTTCATAATCCTTGTTAATTAAGACACCCTAGTACAAAGTAGTGAACCGTATAACAGAAACTCATGTATCATATAAAATTATCACTGGTAATGGATTACATGGAACATAACCTCCACTATGAAAATTGATGTCAATGCAGTCTCATAATATCTAGCCTCTTGATAATTGTTTCAAAAAATTTAAATATTATATTGATGGATATGGACAAACACTAAGGAATATATGATACGAAAGCCCATTTTGACTGATATCAATCACTAAAAACTCCCACAGTTTATTTTTAGATCTAACCCATTTGTAAATAAATGAAATTTTTTTGTATTTGTGTCAGGTGAGTATGTTACATATAAAAACCCTCAAAAAATCTCACTTCATATAAGGATGTGGATTAAAAATATATAAATTAAAAATTTATACAATTATTCATTTTATTGCATTCTCAAAGAACGTTAATGTTTAGAGACTGAGATAATTAGTTCATCACTATTACAATAACAATATTACATCACACTGTAGATACTTCCTTGCATTATCAATTTCTCCGATAATACAAAACATTTATGATATAATTTTTTTCCCTGAAATATCTCAAAAAAATTTATATTAACCAACACCATATGTCTAATTATCCATAAAACCCTATGAATAACATTTTAAAATAATCGATTGGGACAAAATCATACCAATGGTAGTACAAAAAACAATGAATACAATTAGTACATTGAGTCAAAATATAAAATTTTCCTTTTTAGTAATGAAATATTATATACAAACATTTTCTTACTGAAGAAATCAAATTAAATTCCAAACTATTATTATAAAAAAATCATAATTAAGGTAAAAGGAAAAATAAACATCATACAGGTTTAATTTCAATTATGAAACAACCCTGAAAATGTTTTCCCAATTATATATATTTAACAGTTAAGATGTTTCATCAACATTCCTAATAAATTAAGATCATTATCATCCATTACAAAATCATAATATTTATGTAAAACACTATAGTTATCAGAGATGAATAATCCAACTAATATGGGACATCACTTTTTTTATCAATCATACATTCAATCATATAAATGGAATAACCTACTATAAAATTACAAACAATATCTTAAGAGTAACCTGTAAACACAATTATATATTTTTCCCAATTAATAAATAAAAAATTAAGGTCTTTGGGCTATTTATCCTCTACCACATTGGGGTTTTTTAGGATGTTTGATTTATAATTTCAAAATGACTATGGTATGTTGACCATTGTCAATTTTTGAATTATTCAATCATATTATGAATAATTATAATTAAATAATTATAATATTAATCCAATAAATATACTTTTAAAACTAACTATATAAGATGATTTTTTTAAAAAAATTACGTAACAAAAAATGTAGGTGGTAGGTCATACACATACTTAAGTGACATGTCAATTTGAAAATAACATGAGGGAAATAAGGTAAGTGTCATTGTTTCATTATATAAATATTATCATATAATAAATAATCACTTATATCATTAAATACACTTATATATACCATCCATGTGAGGTGGTGTGGAAAAATAAATCACATCCCTTTGTTGATATAGTAGTCCACATGTACGCACGAGCGACATTATAATTTCCAATGGATTGAAATTTAAAAAAATAGATTAATATTATCTTTTTAGAATTATAATTACAATGTGATTAGAATATATTTACATTAAGTCCTTCATTATAACAATAACTCACGGGTGGTGATGGAAATAGAATAACATGAGTCCTCAGGGTGATAGTCCACCCCATAGACGAACCAAAGATTTTTTTCCCATTAGATGAAAAATGTGATTTGTTGAAGTTAATAAATAAACCTAAAAACCTGTAATTAAATTATAATTTTTTTATAAATATATAAAACACTTTAAATTTTTTTAAAGAGGAATAAGAATAAATAAATCAAGAATATTTTATTTAATATTATAAATCTTCTTCAGAAAACCTCAATTGTATTGAACATTAATCACTATGATGATAGTATTCATTAATATATAATACTTCTATGACATCGGAGGGATGTTTGGAATGGTTTGGATCTGGTATTGGAGAAAATAAATTTCTCTTAATTTATGTATAGGGTAGTATTGTGGGTATCCCTTTATAAGTGGTAGAGAGGACACATTAGAAATGTTCAAAAAGATTAGAATGTGATAATTTTTTAATGAAGAAAATTGATCTGAAATGGACTGCCTCTATATATTTATTATATATGTTATAAATATGACTATAAAATAAAATTTTGACTATTTCTTGGTCATTTTATCACTTATCACATTTGTTTAAACCTAATAAACCTATTTTAAAATTAACTTTGCGAATATATTTTTATCATTTTTACAATTACTAAGGAAATAAATTATGTTAACATTATAAAATAAAATTAATTATTATTATTACAAATTTTGAATCCATTTTATAAAATAAATTCGTTTAATTTTCAAAATTTAATTTAATATTAAAACTATAAAAGGTGAAAAAATCTTGCTCTCCATAAAAATTGAGTTCTTATGTTTAAAATGTTTTTGTACAAAAATATTGTATATAATTTAATCTAGAGACACTATATGGATTATTAATCATATAAGTACATTAATTTTACATTTATACCATTTTAAAACAAAATATAACTTTGTAAATTCTTGATAGGATATTCTAATATGCAGGGAAATTCAATTTTTTTTATTAATCACCCCAAAATAACCATTTTCAAAAAAATAAAAAAACATATTATTGTATGATATATATACTTCATCTAGAAATTATTATTCTAAATAAAACCAAGAAATAAATTTAAACAACGAATGTAAGAATAGAACAATTTTATTTTTTTTGGAAAATTAATTAATATTCTTATTGTTAAAAGAAATTTATATGTCCAATTAATGAATATTAATGTTGAATGAAATTGAAATAATATTTTAATTACATAATTAATAACATTTTCTGTTTTTTATAAATTTTTCCTCACAATTTTATTCACTTATTAATAACATGTGGATATATTTACGCCATATAATTATTTAATTCCAATTTTTCTTCTTTAATCATGTTGTAATCTATAGAACCATAACCTTGTAAATAAATTTATTCCACGATCCGTGCTCTTAGTGGTCAAGAATTTCAATTGTTTATTTGTCATAAGAGAGTTTTCCATCCAACTAAACTACATGTATTATTAAAACTTGAGATGCATCTGATATATATTTTTTATCAATGATACATTAAAAACATCATATACTAGAGATAAACTCAAAGTAAAGGCAACTAATTAAGAAACTGATGCATCATTTTGTAGAATTTTACATGGTTCCTGATAACATGAAATTCACATCCCCATTTTACCACAATATATAACACTTTTCCATGGATGGACTCTAATATATACATAATCACCTAACTAGAATGAGGGATATTCCGTACTGTTATCTGTATAAAGTTTGAATCTTCTATGAGCTATTATCATATGATATTTAATGAAATTAAACTTCTAAAACATTTATTTTAATAATTAAAATACCAATAACATTATTTCCCTAAACCCATCCTAATAATCTATAGGATGACAACTATTTAAACATATTTCCAAAATTAGGTTTCATTTGTATAATGGAAAAGAAACACTTATTAGAAGAAAAATATTAAAAATTAATGTGTTGATCCAAATTGCCTAATAATATATTTAAAAAGACTAAATAATATCCTAAACTGTTTGAACCATTTTCTCAAATTTTCCATCATATTGAGGATCAAATGTCGTAATAAAATATAATTTAGTACCCAATGACTTTGGAAGACATTTCTAGAAATTAGAGGTGAATATGGGATCTAGATCTAATAAAATATAATGTGGAACACCATGTAATATAATTACATATTTAGAATACATTCATGAACCTTAATCCAAATACATATTATATAAAATTTAAAAAAATGAGAATATTTAGTTAGTTGATCAATAACTATACAAATCACATTACTACCTTGAGGTGTATTTGATAATCCTACAACAAAATCCATCGAAATATACTCCAATTTCAAATCTCCAACTAGAAAAAAATGAATATTCCCCTTTAGTAATTTTCATTCATATTAATCCTACTAAAAGTAAAAAAATTATATTAAAATTAGAAATATATTTAACTATTCCATCCCACTATAAATATTCCAAAACTTATATATATATATATTCAATTATAAATGAAAAATAATGATATATGAGAACCACTCAGTATTTATTTCTTCATTTGGGTGTGACACAAAATACAAATTTTTTTTATGAATATCAAAACTTTCTATTTATCAATATTAAATTTTGAAAACATACATTTCTACAAATGTTTTTCCTTTTCTGTTAACTCACATTGTTCATTCTATGTTTCCTTAAAAATGTTTTTCAAATGTGATTGTAATGAAACATGAAATATTTTTTAGGGTGTTCTGGTATGAAAAATTTATAAGACAACTTCAATCAAATCATTAATCAATGGTTGATTTTATAATGTATCATGGTCAATATAGTATATTTTGTACTCAGAGAATCATCTAATCTATTTTCTTTACCAGGATGGTAATGAATTAAGCATTCATAATACTTTAACAATTCCAAACATCATACCACTATCATATTCAACACATTTTGGGTGAATATATAATTTAATATTTCACAATCAATATATATTTAAATATTTACTCTATATAAATGAAGTCAAACTGTTTTTAAGGAAACAATATATCCTCAAGTTGAAGGTATTGTGTTGGAATATTTTTCTAATGAGGATTTAATTTACAATATAAAAAATGAATTTCTAGATCATTCTGCATTAATACACAACCCATTCCCTTCAATGAATCATTGATATTATAAGAAAGTCAAAATTTCTGGATAGAGGGTCCAAAACATGATCATTAAACAATACTCTTTTCATTACTATAAAAATTGATCAAATTACTTTACCTAAAGAAACATAAATCCATTGGGTATTAAATTAGTTAGTGTTATACAAAATCATGAAATTTTTTCAATGAATAACTATCAATATCCTGCTAATCCAAGGAATCTATGAATCATAGTAATAATTTTAGGTATTTTCCATTCATCAACCACTTTATTTTTATTATGATCAATAGTTATTAAATCATTATATATGATATGTACCCAAAATTGAATATGATCTAATCGATAAATATCAATTACTACATTTTCTAAATAACTTATTTTCCTCCAATGTTTTTTAAAAAATTTATTAACGATTTCCACAATCTGCAAAAGATTTTGGATAAACATACATATATTCAATAAACATTACAAAACCCATACCCAAATATTCATGGAAATATATTTTTATAACATCCGTTAATATAGATATACAATTTATTAACCCAATTTTATTAATAATAAACTCATAATGCTCGTACCTAGTATGAGTCATTTTCATAGGGATTTCATCTTACTTCACCTTCATTAGTTTCTACCCAGACCTATGATTAACCATTGAAAAATAAATTGATCCCTACAGTTAACCAAATAAGTCATCAATATAAGAATACAATTAGTTAATCAAAATATTGATATTATTTAATGCTATATAATTTTTTAAAATCCCCATAATACTATCATTATTATCGACATATAAATTTATACACCCCATGATGATGTGCTAGGATGAATGAAACCTTTAATATAAAATCATTGTAACTTCATTTTCAATTACATAAGTTCTACATGAACATTTGATAAATACACTCCATTTTATCCTTCCCAGAATAGTGAACTAGTTTTATTGAACTTTTAAATTCATGAGAACCCAAATATCTTCAGTATTTTGGAATAAATATTTATTAAAAATTATTATTTTTAAAATCATGAATAAAAATATAATTTCATTCATACCATGTTAATAATGAAAATTTTTCTTCATATGTTACTACTCTGTCTTCCTCATTTTTTATTAAATCCCAATATTTTATTTCATCCTAAATTAAACATCCTTAGAAAAATACTTATCAAAGAAACGTTTCTTTCATGTATCCCATTATAGGGAATAATATTTTCTATTTTCCTTGTATTTAAAACCACTAATAACAATTGATGAGTTACACCTTAAGAATAATAAATAATAAGAGTATCATTTTGATCCTCCAAAAACCAATTAATTTAAATATCATTTTCTGCTCGTTAATCGATCCCTAAACTGCCATTCGGTAAGAAAGAAGAATTGAATGATTAATGGTGATGTCTCATAAAATTATAGAAGATATAAAAAATTCTCTATGGTAGATCAGGTTTCTATTTAAAATGCATAACACCAATATTTATAGCACACACCAACTGATCCATCATAGTAAACAAAAACCACTCAGTTTCAATTCTATCCATTCTAGGATTCTTATTTTTGAAGGATATTGTCTTATTAGTGCCTTCATAAATCATATTCTTTATTTCCTCCATATGAAACCAATAGAAATAGGAAAATTTAAAATGAATCAAAATGGTAATTATAAAAATATGTCTATTTATACCAATAAATTAAAATCTATTAATGGTGGTTATTTACATTATCATATCCTCTGAAATTTTCTAAACCACCACTCTAATATTAAATAGAAATAATCTACATTAAAATTTCTGTAAATTAATTCATTTATACATGAAATAATTTTATTACATTTCTAAATTCCTTTTAGAATTGTAATTTTATAGAATCGTATCATCAATCTTACAAAATAAAATATTATATCCCATAGTGAATACTTTGACTTATTTATTATTTTCCCCAAGATAAAATAATTTTATGATATAAGAATGGTTTTTGGTATATTTTCACAATTTTCATCTTGAACTCATAAATATCCTTGAAAATCATTAAACCACTATGAATTATTTTTTTAAACATTGGATGAGAAAAAAATATTATTAAGGTACATTTACAAAAAATAATAAACCCATTAGTATATGAATACACATTATAAGGATTTTAATTTCTTATAATAAACATTGAGATATAAATATTTCCAACCTAAGATATCAACATCACAGCCAAATAATATTTTTATAAATCATTTCATAGTAAATATTAAATTAAAAATAAAAATAATAATGGTTTATATTAATTAATTTAAAAAATATGAATTTCCTTCACAATGTTATTAATTTCACTCCAAAAATGTACCATGAGAACCCCTTTCACATTAATTTCATTATCGTACCTTGTGAAAAAAAATATTTCTATCAAACCCCATAGAAAGAGAAGATAAATCATATAAGTAACTTGAGAAATCTTTTTTATATCACCCATACAATAACTAATTGAAATAGAAAATTATACCTTGTAAATCAAAATAATCTCTCTCGATAAACCTGTAAATGGTTAACTCTACCCCTTTACCCAATACGTTAGATAGATATTTCTATTTCACACAACATCATGAGCTATATAACTATCACCCAACATCGCAAGTTATATCAGTCTCAAAAATCTTCATAAAAAATTTCCAAACACCATAACATAACAATATGATTATAAATATTTCACTTCAATTAATATATTCATATTCATATTAATTTAACCCATTAAAAAAAACTATTTTGATATTAAATATTCTTTTCCATTTAAAACCTTTTTTTAAAATAATCAAAATAAAGGGAAGAATGATTTTTCATTGATTAAAATATGAAATAATTTTATGGAATAAAATTAAAAAATAATGATTACGGCGGTTGTAAAATATATCATATATATTAATATATAATTTGTTTTTTTTGTATGTTTTTAAATATCGGTAAACAATAAGTAAAAAATATTCATTTTAAAAACCGTTATATGAAATTTAAAAGATGCACAATATGAAATATAAATATTTTTTTTATGAAAGTACATTAATGATATTATATAAAGAATTTTTTCAAGGAAGAAAAAATATATTCAAAATAAATGTTTAAAACATTTAAAATGAGGTTTTTAAGGTTAAATGTTCATGTCCTTGAGTTTGACTTGTGATGCATGTTCTTTATCTTATATGTAATAAAATATTAAAAATTATTTAATTTTTTAAGAACATTTTTCTGGTTTAATAACTTATCATTAAATAATTTATTTCAACTATTTCAATGAAATTTTTTATTAATTTACATGTAAAATCTACATTAGGTGTTTTGAGGACGTTCGATTTATAATTTCATAATGACCTTGGTATGATTACAAAGGTTAAAGAGGTCACTATTACATTATCTCCAGAATAATAATTATAATGAAATAATTATAGTTTATATAAATTAATTTGTATTTTATTACTAACAATATATTATATTTTAAAAAATAATAATTTTGCTACAATCATAGAGACTGTAAGACATAGCCACACATGAGTAACACTTCTCTTTTTCAATTAACATGGAGGAAATATGGTGAGAATCATTTTATATTTCCATAATAATTATTATATCATAAATATTAGATTATATATTTTAATAAACTTATATATATAATCCATGTGAGGTAGGGATGAAAAATGAATCATATCACGTCGTGGAGGTGGTAATCCACATGTATTCATGAGTGATATTATCATTTTTTAATGGATGGAAATGTAAGAAAATAGATGATATATTATCATTATAAAATTATAACTAGGCCATAATTATCATATGTACTCTTTAAATTCAACATTATAACCATATAAAAGATGTGGTTATGAATAATCTATTGCATTAGTTCGCAAGGTGGTTTTTGGCCGAAAGCAGGAAATATGGTTTCAATTACTATCAAATGAAGAAAAAGATGGATTAAATTTGATAAATAAACATAATTACTTGTTATTATATTTTATGTACAATGTATATTGTATCTAAATTGTTATAATATTCATAAATGTCATAAGTGAATCAATAGAACTGAAACTATCAGTTAAAAACTAAACATCATTTCCACACAACCTCCTTTGATTTACACCATAAACCCTATGAAGTTGGAATTTTTTTCACAAAATAAGACTATTTTTAAGGTGTAAGATAAGTTACGAAGTCATATGATATTGGTTTTTATGATCCAAATGGATATTTATGTGTGTAGATGATTGGATTTTAGATGTCCTTTTATATGTAGGTGAGAGGGAACATTTTGAATTTTTTAAAATATTATGATATAATAATATCTTACTCTATCCAAATTGCATAAAATCGAAAATCAAAAAATATTAGATGATATAGGTTCAAATTACCTTCATAAAATTGTACATATAAGTCTTTTTCATGTTTACCTTTATCACATCAGTTTAACACCGGATAAACGTATATTAGTCTTTACCATGGAAACATATTTATACTATTTTTAATATTCATTAATAAATCAATTAAGTTGAAAATATTATGTAATATTATTTATTATTATTAAATATATGTAATTAATTTGATAAAAATCATTTAATATATGATTTATGATTTAATTTAAAATTAATACCATAAAACTGGATGAAAAGGAGTTTCCAGAAAAAGTATCATCTTTTGTCTAAAATGGTTTTATGTCAATAGTATGAAACTGATTAAAAATTAATTAGATATATTATTAATAATATAAATAAAATAATTATATTTTTAATCCATTTAAAAATAAAATTAATGTTTTTGAATTCTTGAAACAAAGAGTGAATTTTAAATATAAAAAGTATTATTTTAAGCAATTCATGAAAAAATAACTTTTTCTGAAAATTCCCAAAAAATACAAAAAGTTAATAATAAATTGATTATATTAAAAATTAATTTAATTTTATCAAGTTATAATGATATTTTTTGGAAGTTATTAAGTATAAATAAAACTATATAAAAATTTTATAATATATTAAGAAAAAAAAATTCATTTGATTAGAAAATTTTGTAATATTAATATTGAGAATATAACGCAATAAATTATAAAAATTTAATATTAATATGGCATGAAATTGATTAAATATTATCATTACCTAGATTTTTACACATCAAACAATTATTTATATTCAATAAGGAAAAATAAGCCAGGTAAGCAAGGTTTTAAGAAACATACGGTTAGTTGACTTGGCATCTAAACCCCTTTATCCCAAAACTATTTTTCCAGAACATGTGGCAGACTCTAGATAAATTACACATCCTTGTAAAATACCACGGTTACGATTATATTTACTATCATTTGGGTTCTATTATCATAGTATAATAATTCTTCTATTTTTATCATCAAATGGGATAACATTTCCTTCCCGACACATTTATACATATACATCCTTTAGTGAGTCACTAATCACAAAAATGTATCCCTTAAAATAAAAAAAATCCAAGATAATTGAAATATCATTTTCAATAAAATGTATTCCAAATGTATTCCTATTAAAATTTTGTATCCACTAATTCTTATACATTATATATCCCATTGAAAATTAGAATCTGATATCTTTATGAATAAAATTTTTTTTAGTGTTTTTTTTGTTTATTAGTGTTTTGGGGATGTCAGTCACACTGTAATCCTTAATTTTTTTTATTTTATACAGCCAATGTTTTTATTAATATATTACTATAATTACATAAATTCTTACATGATATTTATTAATTTAATAACCCTATAGTTTTATCTTTATTCCTACACTTAGATCATCTACCAGTATAAAAATTATTGTGTTACTCAAGGAAAATTCCTACACTTTTTCCTTATATTGGAATATTTTTTATACCAATAATAGTATTTTGAATTAAAATATATGAATAGAGGGTATTAGAAACATAACAATAATTGTAAAATCCAAGTTCATATATGGGTGAAAATAAAAAGAACATCATTATTCTACGATGAATATTAATAAATGTTAAATTAGTTTCTATAGATGAATAAAGTGAAAATAATTTGTCCATTTAAAATGTACATAAAATTAAAGATATTAAAAATTATAATATAGAATTACACCTTTGGTGGATCATTCATGATGCGATAAAATATGATGACACATTCACCTATGTTTCACTTAATTTTATATGGATTTAAACAATGGAATAAAATTATGTGGGTTTAAATTCCTTGTTATAGTTTATGTAGGATTGAATTAGTGGGTTATCCCTTTATAATTTTAAATTCATTCTCCCATTATCCTAAATACCATTTCAAATTAAGTTGATTTATATATTTAGTTTAATTTAAAAAATAATAATAATTAATATCTTATTTCAAATGTGATATAATATTATTTCCTTTTATAGATTATTTTAAAATGATTCAATGTTAATAAATCTCTTTCATAAAATGGTAATAAGTGTTGATACTCATAAGGATTTAAAAAACAAAAATTAAATCTATAATAGAGTCTATGATTTAAAAAAGGATTCTTATAATGATAATTCAACCTCTGATTATCTTGTTTTTTTCACACACACATTAGGATACCAAAACCAAATCTAGTGGTAGATAAAATGAATATAAATAAGTATAACATATTTTTTTTGACAAATTGTGAGTTCCTATTATTTTGTTTATTATTTAACAAATAAAAATTTTATTCTATTTTTATTTCTATTTAAATTCTATAATACACAATTTAATAATATGTAATAGCTCATATTGGGACACCTGAACTGTACCCAAGTGGGCATCATAAAAATACTTGAAGAACTACTACCTATATTCCAATGACTACTGAATATAGGTAATTCACTAACATAGACACATGTATGTTATCTTCTGTAAATAAGTCATTGGGTTCATTCCCAATTCAATAAATACTTCTGCATAACTCATTCGTTTATAAGATTTCCCACCAACATGTAAGACAATTTGGAGACCAATGGACCCACATAGAAAATAATATAAGTAGAAAATATATAAGAAATGTTAAAAATAATAATTTAAATAGAAACATATCAAAATTAAAAAGACATTGTAATTAATTATATGTACACTAGAAATTACATGTCAATGAAAATAAAGAAAATTAATACATGTCCTTTATTCCATCTCAAATGCAACTCATTAAACCCCCAACATCAGTTTAATATACCTATAATAATAATATAGACCATTTACACACTTTTTACTTGATATTTAATATGAGAGTGTACCCACATATGTTAGAACCCATACAATGTCCATTAAAGAGAGTTAATCCAAGGAACCAATAGGTATCCACGGTTCCATAAAAATTCTGAGAGTCAGTATGATCAAATGGATTTGCATGAAATACGTATATAAGGTGATGTTGAGTCTATTCAACACAAACACTAGGAAACATACCATGCAAGGTGAAACAATCACACAACATATCTACATTGATTGTGACAACCCAAATATTGGAATAATATTTTGTTTCATAAGAACATATCTTTTACCATGTCATAATAATTATAACTATATAACTACGATTTTAATGTAACCATAATGTTTTGAACATTATATGACCATTGGTTAATATTACCATTGGAAACCTTAATAGTTTTTAATGTTATAATTATTGTTTATTAATTGAATTGATAATCAATAAATAATGCAGAAAGATTAGTTGATGGCCTCAATATGTAGAATCATTCAATCCATGTACAATTATTCAGAGACTAAAAAATAAGGTAGATACACTGGGCTATACTCTAGAACAATTCCATTCTGAGCTACAATATGTTAATCTTGAACGAAATCTCTAATGGGAGAAGATCAATTTCATTGAAATCTCCACTCGGGAAATATAGTCTGAGCCATCCATGATTCTATAAATATTTCAAACCTTACTATTAGGACCTATTAATGTGTTATAAGGGTTTTTGTAATGAGGCCTTATTTACTATTTTAATAAATATTTTTAAATAAATTTGTTATTTTTTTACTATGGTAAAAAATCCTCTTTATAAATTTCAAATTACATTATAAATATTGGTTATATTTTGAGTATTTTTCTATGAAGTTTCATATTATTGATGAAGATTAGAAATATTAAAATTTTAAAAAATATATAGATTCAATAATTTAATGTTAAATTATTTTAAAAAATGTACTTATATGAGAAATTCAGATTCTATAAATATTAATTTAATTTTTGTTCAATAGTAACTAAAGAATAATTATACTGCCCTTCTGAATATTAATATGACCAGTGGAATAGTAACATCACCTATGGAAGTATAAATGTAATTTTGGCATTTTTAATGGAGATGTGATATAATAATATATGAAAATAAATATTTCACAAATTTGTAGTTATGTATTAGTATTTTTTTCAAGTAAATAGTGATATTAAATAAAAATTAAATTTATCAATTTTAATAAATTATTTTTATAAAATGGTTTCTGTTTTTAAATTTATAACATTCATAATAATATATGGTAAATTGTTTATATTTTCATTAAATAATTCATTTTTCAGGGAATAGTAAAAATATACGTTTTGAGTTCTCAATGTGTTTTCTAACATCATGATGATGAAATATGCAATTTATAATTATGTTCAACTCATGGGGATTATAATATTATATGATTTGTCCTATGTGAAAAAAACTAGGGTCAAATTCCCTGGGAAATATCATGGTTTTTCAAAGACAACTATTGAGGTGTCTCTGAAAATTAGTAAAAAACATCCTCTCATTTAAAAGATACCAAGGCATTCCTTCATTTTTATTTAATTTAAATATAATCCTACAATGATATGTGAAATTATTACTTCCCCAAGAGTGCTCCCAAAGTGTCCTTATGCTTTCAAGGTCCTGATCCTTGAGTTTTAGAAGTTACACTTCAATGTATGGGAATTCCCAACATCTTTTTCCTTTCAAGTTCTATTTTATGCGATAAGTCTTTCAAATTACTATACCACATAATTATTTGAATTTTATTATGTAAATATACTTCAGTATGTGTATTTTAATAATTATTGAACCCTTCACTCTTTATTTTTTATTTTTTATAAAGTAGTGTTTCATAGTCGTTATGTTGCATAATTTAAATCTCAAAATCTCTCTTTTTTCTAAAGAATTTTTTTAATTTTTTTGTAAATAACTAAAAATTTATATTATGTAGGTGTATTAACATGGATTTAAATAAGATATATTTTAATCCTATAATAAACATTCATGAATACCCAATTTCGTTTCTATTGTATTTAAATGTCAAAAGGAACATGTTTTTACGATCTTTTTAAAACGCTGTGATTTTGATATGAAAAGTATTTCATTTCTTATTCATGGGTAGTTTATGAAATTTTTTATTATTTTCTACGGGTCTCACATGAAAATAAATAAATATTAAGGGTGTTCCCTAATAGATATCCAATTCATTGGGTAACAAAATTAATCTCTTGAGATGACATGTTTTATGATACCTTGGTGATTAATCTTGATAATTGTTTTTACACCATGAGGATAAACTTTGGTGATATTCTTATTAATGTTTAAATTATATGTTCTATCCACATTTTAATGTTATTACATGGGTTAATATTAGTATTATATTACCATTTAACATTCATTTATGATATTCCTCATGTTATTATAGATATTTCACAATTTTACATGTAAACTATTTCCCTTGTTTTTCCCTTACTCGACCTTCTGCTCACCCCTTCCTTTGATGTATGTACCTAGGTTATGAGTTGGAGTAATTATTAATATTATTAACAAATTAATAATAACTTAATATTTATTAGAATACTTTTATATGTTTTGATTTATTAAGTGCCTTTTTTTAATACAGTAATCATTACGGATCCTTTGTTTGTTAAATGTGAAGAAATGTTACGTAATAAAAAGGTAGGAGTCCATATTGACACAATTTTATGATCCATCTCATACCACAATTAACACCAAACCTATATCAGCACCCTGATATAATCTATTGTACGATATAATACATACACTACCTACTTCAACACCATGTTAGATGGAATATCATTCAGGAACTCAGTAATTCAGGTACCACATGGCATACTCCTATCACTCATGTTAAAACATCATAATGTTCCCAGAACCATCCTTTCATACTCAAGGAGGTAATTTATGTGACCCCTTTTTATCTCTACTGCATCTAATGAGGTCAAAAATACACATTGACTCATCCATACACTTTTTGAGGGGTCCAATTAATAATTAATGTCTATTATATGGTTTATTGTAAGGCCCAAATTCCAAGTAACCTTAACCATCACTTCACACATGTGGAGGTCAATCATTTACAACGGCCTATAACCATCAGTTATAAGTAGTCAAATAATTCACACAGGTCCATAATCATGGTTCTAGGGTAGCCTAGTCATTATATACCTCAACCCATCCATGGCCACTAAGTGTGGCCACACCAAAAATGATGTAAAAACATATAGAAAATAGCTATCATGGTATGCATCCAGTCTCAAAATTTAGAAACTCTCATTAAGAACTAGTCCCCTAGATGTTAATCCCACATGAATGCATCCATCCAGGTCCCTTAGACCCATCATAACCCTACAGGGTTCCATCACTTCCACTAAAATCATCCCACCACATCGATACTATGAGCACACCATTTTAACCAAAACAAAAAAAATACATCACTATAATAAAGAAAACAAGTGATGAAATTAGTATTTGATAAATAGGGAATCATACATGAATTGTTATGAAGAGAAATATAATCTCTTACCATGCCATTAAGTATATACTCTAAAATTTTGTAATCATCCTTTATAAAACCCTCTTCTATTTTTCAAATCCCATTTCAAACCCATTTCGCAATTTCCCCTTTATCAACTAATATTTCCATCGTATGAAAACAATTATTTATATAATCCATATTTTAAAAAGAAACCATTTAATTTTTTAAATCCAAGGCATTCCACCATATATTCAATAAGTGTATCCACTATAACTCAATCTAAGCATGTCGCAACATTATGGAAGAACTCGCAAAATACCTACAATTTTACTGGTAGTTATTATTAATGATTCACATGAATAAAATAAAACTAATAAACAAAGTTATCCAAATAATGTCAAGAACTCCTACATCAACAAACCCCTTCCACATCAATTTCATAGACCAGAAATTGTATTTTTGATCCTCAAAAGCTTCACCTCAACCCCCAAATCCCTATCTTCTATCAAGCATCTAAAAAAATAATTATAAAAATTAATAATAAAATAAAAAACCCTAATATTTTACCTAAAGAATCAAAAATCAACCAACAGTCTAATAAATTCATTCAAGATCAACATAACCCCAAACAAGGCCTTAAAAAATTCCTCACTAAAAATTTTCATTAAAATAATTAAATTAATCCAAAAGTCCCATTTCATATAATGGAAACAAAACTCATTGGGTATTCTAACAATATTACAATCATAAACATAGATCTAAACTTCACCCCCAATTCACTCTTGAGAATACACAAAGAGAAATACCTACTTTAAATACCTCAATTAAAGAAAAAATTAACTCAAATTCATTATCAACACATTAAAAACATGTTGGAAAACCAAAAATATGTAAAATATAGATAAACATATTGATTTAATCCTATTTTGGAATACTCATCAAGATGCACATGAGGGGACCCAAAGAAAAATTATTTATCTATTATTTGATGAAATCATGCTTCCAAACCCTAGAAAAAATATGTTTAGTGAGATATAATTGGCAAGAAAAAATATATTGAGAGGGAGTGATCTTTTCCTAAAATATCAAGGAAAATTCCACAAAATCACCCACCAATCAATGGGGAAGGAGAGTAAAGAGTGGGAGTGGCTATCTTAAATTGCCTCTAATCGCCAAAACCCCATAAAAATCATGAATCCCATGACTGAGAAAGGGTTAATATTCCACCACTAAAAAAACCCCCACCCAACCCCACAAGCTAGCTGGTTGGAATTTTTGTTGATCTTGTGGATCCACTTAAGGGAAAATATTAGACCGCAGGTATCCCAGTGCCCTAGTAGGGGTTATAGGATATTGAGGAACCCATATACTAGTAGGTGGCCATCTCGGATTCTAGGAAACATTCCTGAACTTATCATGATTCCCTTTAATACCTTTCTATGCCTCCTTCTTGAACCAAAACAGTACCCAGGGGTGTTCAAATTTCTAGGATTTTGATCTTAAGATCTTATCTAAAAATTTATCCTCTTCTAAAAAATAATATAATTCCATCAGTAATTTTCAATTCCTAAAAATTTTGGTTACTAAAATCTACCCACAATAATACATTTCATCTGAATAAATAATTAATGAATCATTATCCACATCTCCTAACCAATCATGGTTGTCACATCATTGAGAGCTCCCCAGTTTTATCTCTGAAATCCCAGAAAAAGTATTATTGTGAAACTATAAATATCAATACTGGCTACAACAACCACCTTTTCTTAATTCCAAGATATTTACTCAAACCAAATATTTGATGTCATGAATCATTATTTTAATGCGAATTTTAACTCACCACATTTGTTTCACAATAATTCAATGGTCAATCCCTCCCAGGACAACATTCTCTAAAAAAATTCTTCCTCATCCTCCAATGCACCATCACATCACTTGAACATTGTCATCCACTCCAATAGAAATCACATCAATGTTTAAACACCTAAACCGGTGTCTAACCCAGCACTCAAAATATTCATTAATCAATTATGTAACTGACCATATTCATTATCTTAGTCGACCATAACCATTGACACTCATCTAACCTAAGTTACCGTAAAATTATATTAAAATCACCATGACCTCGATACCCACATATTGAATCCATCAATAAACACAATTGAATTATCAATTTCGTTATCCTTTAAGTAGTACCCCACATCCATTTAAACTGTATGACGGCTACTTTCACCACACTCATAGTCCTTCTCACAAAATGTTCACTCGCCCATTATTTATGATATTTTCCCTCCATAGGATTATTACTATCATCACCTCACACATATAATTTCCATCAAACACTATCAACATGATTTTAGGATTCCCTCTCATCACCACCACCAAATAGCAAGATTGTTCTTAAATGCACCCATCAGTTCCAAATACCGAAATGTCTTCATGAAACCATAACATTAAGAGGTTTATGGGGCTCCAACACATAAGAAACTACTACCAATGGATGCTTCTAATTAGTGTTGGTACCCCCAAAATAAATCATCCACCAAGATCACCCATCAACCGATCCCAATCTAGGACCACACAAAATATAAATCAATCGATCCAAGAAGAAAAATTTTCAAAATCACATCAATACACACATCTATGTTCCAATCTCTAATCCCCCCAAAATAACATCTAGCTTCTCAAGACTCACATAAAACATCTATAATCCCATCAAAAATATCACAAACATTGAATAAAAATTATTCTAACACTAATGGGTCCACCAAACATCCTCATTATACTAGTTTAATGAACACTCCAACAATCTGGTGTCTCTTGATCAACCACTGAATATCTGACCAATTGATCTAAATAAGAACTAAATTCTTCTCAAGAACTATGAGAAAAAAAAAACAGACCCAACAACCACCCTGGATGTATTTCTAATCAACCCTAATATGTAGTCCTAACATGAAATTGAGAATATAAGTCATCCCCATCCCATAAAAAAATGGAAATAGGTTTTTACATGCATTTTTTCTTCATTTCAAAACACTAGTTATAAAAAATTTACACATACTAAAATTACTACAAGATTTCATAACTACCCGTGGAATTATAAAGTTTTTTATTTTAACCAAAATTACCAAAATCAAAAACCATGAATTCCCGTTTCTAAAATATTGTTCTTGTTTACAAAATTATATTTTGAGAAAAATATCTATAACTAATTTGAGATCCCATTTCAAAATATTTTCCCCCTAAATATCTATAAAACATTAAAAATACAAATATATTTCCAAACCACCAACTACATGAGCCAATTTCAAAACTAATTTCTAATAATCAATTATGAAAACCACATTCTATTACCTCGGTTTTTCTTTTTAAAAAATCAGTTTTTCATAAAATCAAAAAGTCCGAAATCCATTTCATTATGGAGTCCTAACATGGAAAAGAACAATCTATAAGAAATCCTATCATAAATATATTAATTACATCACCCCTTATAATATAATAAATAGATAAATTACTTATATTATAATTATCAAAAACTAACATGGATTCTGAATATTACATCATGTAAAACAACACTACCAGTATGTACATGTACCATGACCTAACCATGCCACTATAATGATGAATGAATAAAAAAAAGACTACCAGTTGAGCCCTATATATCTTCAGAGTCCCATCCATCCCATATTATTATTATCATATTATTTGAACACCTCATTGATTAGGTAGTACATAATACTAGAACTAAATATCCCCTAGAAATTTAATTTGCATTTGATTTTGTTAAAGCTAAGAATGAACTCGGTCGACCATTTGATTCCTAACACCATATATCCAATTTGACCATTATATGCACCCAAAATATCTTATGATTCCATTTTTTAATTCCCGATAACTATTTTTTTAATGGAGCCTAAACAAGGGCCACCACCAGACCTTAGGAGCACCTCCCCATATTCTAGAAAATTCTAACTAATGGAGATGGACTAACATTGTTGGGGGGAGATTGTTCCCTCTAAGTAAAATCCTAGGGGTTATACCCAATTCTATAGTAAATTATTATTTATCCATTAATATATTTGAAGTCAATTCATCCTACAATAACATCGGCAGCAGATTAGCCCCTAGAGGCCATAATACTAGTCATACAAAATATAAGACACACATTCCCTAAAAAATTCATAAGTAATAGAAAAAAATAAAATAGTCAATAGATACATATGGAGGCACATTAGCTAATATATATTGATGATAATAATAAATATATGTACATTTCCTCCAACCTAACTCATAATCATCTTACCAAATCCTCATCCACCATAACCATCTATCCATATACTATGTATCCATTTCCAGGCCCAATGATTTCCATGATAAAAAAATTATTTTTTACCCATATAAACCACAAATAACATCATGTATATGAAGAGGGTGTGAGTCCAGTGACCTTGTGTGTATCCCAAGTGCCTCAAAAAAAATTGTTGTTGTTATGATCATGTCCATGTGAATGAAATACATGTATAGGGTATAATGGAGTCTATAAAAAACACCCACTAGAATGCATAGAAATTATATAACATAAATGGAATAACATTCCTAATTCATCACTATATTTTCATTTATCTCATACAATGACTCTTAACATACATATTTGAGTGATATTTTGTAATCTGTTCTATGTAAGAATACATACACTACCACCTTGTTTCTGACACTTTTACGACGGGGTGCGCGCGCGCATGTCCATCACGAATGGGAGGACTCATGGCTAGTTGCCCCGCATTCCTGCTTTCCAAAGGCGGGAGGCATATGTTCCTTATTCAGGGATGTCTGATCCATGATCAAAACTGAGATGATGGGATGTCGATTCTTCCTTACATGGATTCCTCCTTGGAGCTCGTCACCTAGTCCGGGTCACCCTCATAAATTTAAGACGGGTTCGTGAAGCTCATTCTCGGTGCCATATCTGAATGGACGCCAGTTAATTACGCCGCTTTCGTCGAGACACTCCAAGGGGTCTTGTCAAGGCAGCAACCTTTGGTGAGGAGAATGGTCACGTTGGGGTGTCATTTGCATGTCTTGAAGATGGGGGATTGGCATGTCTGTCTTCTGTCCCTTATTGTAGGGCTTATTGAGGGAGTGGAAGCCCGAGGCATCCCACATCGAATGCGGGGGTTGTGTACCATCAGAGGTTTTCCTCAGCTTCCCATGTTTAACACGGGATATGTCGTGAGTTTAACATCTTGCGTGGATGGATCAGACTGATTGGAACACTGAGAGTGGATCAGATTGAAGGACCCCCAAGGCGGAACACCGATGTTGGGGCCAGCACGTGAGTGCCTTCATGGGTACTGTGGAGAGGAATGAGGTGGCATGATCTCACTGGGATGTGGAGGCCCAGGTATGGATCAGGATGGGTGATGGGGTGACGGGCTTGAACCTCGTGGAGGCTTCCTACATATCCCCATGGCAGGGAATCAAAGTACACATAGTTCAGGGCATACAGTTTAACGTCATGCGGGACGAGATACAGTTTAACGTCATGCGGGATGAGATACAGTTTAACGTCATGTGGGACGATATATAGTTTAACGTCATGCAGGACGGGATACAGTTTAACATCATGTAGGATGGGATATAGTTTAACGTCATGCGGGAGGAGGGAATTTGGGGCTTACACTCTGAGATAGCCCATGGTGGTCGGGGAACCGACGTGGAGAGGTCAGAATGACCGGGTGGTGGGCTTGAACCTTGTGGAGGATTCCTACGTACCATGCGTTAGCACTGATCAATGTCCACGTAGTTCACTGGTATGGGGCTTACGCTCTGAGGCGGCCCATAGGAGGATGTCATTGTCGATGCGCGCTCTAAGCCCACGTGAGCCATGATCGGTGTGAGAAACATGAGGCAGCAGGGACCAGACGATCACGTCGCAAAGGGTGCATCCCTGAGAAGCGGAAAGGGGATTACGCGTTGAGAGACCCAAAGAGGAAACAGGGGCTTCCGCGTGGTTAGCGGCCCTTGGTTCTGTTTCTTACTCTAGGATAGAGGCCTGTGGTGCAACAAATCATAGTGGGAAACAGACTCCCCTGGCCTTGGCAGTGGGGAAGTACGGAGGTGCATGGGTGAAACCTTCCGCAAGAGAGGCTAGGGCCTTCTGCTCTGAGGCAGCCCTTCCCCTGTGGAAAAGTGCCACTCCGACAAGGAGGATCTCATTCCATGTGAGGAAGATTCCATTCCCGTGGAGATGAGTGGGTGTAAAGAATTTCCGAGACGGGGGTGGACCCTGCATGCGAAACACGGTGTCGGGCAACAGTTCAACGTTATGTGTTGAGGACGAGGTACTTAGTAGTTTAATGTCCTGCATCTTGGATGAGGTGGGTTCGCTCCACACCCCTAGGTCTTACATGCCCAATAAACTCTACCCCATGTGGGAGGGAAGGCATCGGCAAGGCCATAGTGAAGGGGGTCCGCATGGCGAACCATCGAGGGGTCCATGTTAGCATGGATTTGCGATGAAGCAATAGCCGTTAGCGTGCATATGCGAAGAAGCATAAAGAAAAGTAACGCAATGGGAAACACCGCCAAAAGGACCTTGAGGTTACTTCGTATGATACTGGAAGGAAGTATGGGAAAACAACGCATGGCGCGCATGCTCGGTAGGGAAGACATCGGGTGCCGACGTGGAGAGGCAGCCAAGGGGCGTAAGGTAAGGTTCTTGGGTGTTGCACGAAAAGAGAAGGTTTGCACACAAAACACCCGGGTGCCACACAATAGGGCCATAGGATTGCGTGGATAGGTGATTGTGCACAAAGGATTGGTATTGTGTGCACAGAAGGGGATTGCATGCATGGGGCAAGGATTTCGTACAAGGGAAGAACCCGGAGGAGTGGGAAAATTCACTTAAGCCAGTGGAGTTTTGCGCAAAGGCGAACCCCGGGGAAAGGTTTCATGAAAAGAGGAATCACCTGGAAGTCATCTTGCGCATGGGGGAGTCCGAATTTTGCGCACAAGAGCTGTTCTGAATTCCGTAACCCCAAACCGTTTGGGGTCACCATCTATTTATAGGCACCTGCCGACGCGGAATCCAGGCGGCGCGTGAAATCTTACATGCTGGGAACATTAGGCACGCAAGACTTCATAGTGTGGAACCGGGCACGCAAAATTGCGTGCACCACCAGCTCGATTTAGCCAATCCAGGGGATGATTCGCGCACACAACATTATTTCACGCAAGCCCTCCTTTATTTCACACACCACATCAAGGGCCTCCGGACTGGGCCTCTAATTCCGAATATGACTTCGCATTGTCATTTTGAAACTTCCTCTAGGAGTTACGTACTTTTTCAGTGTCTACAAATGCCCCCCCCCCCTCAGAATTGGATCAGTGAGAGGTTGCAATGGTCGGATTCCGAGGGAAACACCGAATTGCCGAAGTAGGGCCTCTCCTGGTCACTTATCGCACAAAAAACCGACGGGGCGTGAAAAATGACAGATCAGTGTGGAATTTTCATTCTGTGTGGCGCGGAACCCTGGACTCGCCTATAAAAAGGGGAGCTGGGTCCCATGTTCTATACTCCAGATTTTCCGCACGATAGGCTTACTGTTCTCGTGTGCGAAATTGATCCCACGGAAGTGCGTAAAAACTTCTGGCAGCGCGTAAGTCCTTCAAACTTTTGGCCTCCCTTACGTGCCAACTTTGGATATTTAGCGCCAAGAATGACAATTATGCACCCAACACCTGGATTTCGTACCTCCACTTCAGATTTCACGCAGCGCTCTCCGATTCCACCCACTACATTCTAATTTCATGCAACTACCGAAATATTCGAGATGGCCCCGAACTGAGTTAATGAGGGGGAAGCCGCTGCACGTAGAACCGAAATGGTGGCGAACGAGGAGTTTTATGGTGCCAAGGTGATCGTTTCCCACAACCTAACCATGTTCAATCTGCTGACTCCAACCCAGAAGATGTATCCCCTATCTGAAAACCTCCCGCTCTGGAACTTTGGCATCCTGGCGGAGGTGCCCCTGCCGGGCTTCGAGGTGGACACACCGCGGTCATGGGTGACCCGGGAGGACGAGCTTCCTTGCCAAAACCTCACCAACAACGGCCATCCTTCCAGGGAAACTAGACATATGGAAATATATGTCCTGAACCCGAGGACCTGGACCATTATCGGGGACGAGCCTGTTTCAAATAATTCTACAGCCCTCTATATGAGCATGTTCCGTCAGAGCGTCACGGATGACACGAAGGGCTGGTTGAAGGATTGGGACCTGCGGTCCGGGGGAAACTTTACCAGAGAGTGGGCTTGGTTATTCTGGTTTTTCTATACTTGCGACATATTTGGGGATGAACTGCGGCATATTGGCCTGTTCGAGGCAGTATGGACGTCGCAGTTCCACTTCCACCGTCAACCAGAGCTCAGGCCGGAGCTATTCACCCGGTGGCCTCTTGATAACAACACATTCCACCTTTACCATGGGGAAGTTGGAATCAGCTACTAGGACGTTCACTGCATCGGAGGTATCCCACTAGAGGGATACCAATAAGACGAGTTCATTCCTACAAAGAACACCTAGGAAGACAGGTCACAGACCCCCATGCTGACGTGGCACCTGTTAGAGATGGCCAAAGAGAGGCTGGGGATCAAGGACTTCCTGAAGGACATTTCCTACAAGGGATGGTTCAGCGAGTTCCTTGAGAAGGATCTGGCAATCAAAATGTCGGGACGGGGTAAACGGTGCCCAACAGCGATTCAGAGGAGCAGGGATGGGTCATACTGGAGGACCCTGGAGGCGGGGAAATACCAATCATGGGGCTACCGCGTCATTGACACCCAGGGCCCGAAGATTTGGTACGCCGGGTTCCTTGCCACATTCTTGAGATGGAGGCTTCTTCTGGTGCTGGACACTAGGATGGGCGGCCGTCCAGCATCACTGGTGATGGCGGGCACCATGTCCCCCAACGAACGGTTCAACATAGGGTTCCTCGTTTTGGCCAAGCTATATGCCATCCTAGGACCCATCTTACAAGGTGGGTCACCTCTATGAGAATGTGTCCCCTTTCAGATCGTCCATGGTTGGGTGGCAGCTCATCTCGGTGGGTATACTTTCCCAAACTCTATCCATCCTCCGGGAAATGTCCTGCGACCGTCCTTCCTGAACAGCGTCGGGGTGGCACCGATGATTCTCAATGAGGAGGGCATGAGAATCCGCATTGGTAACCAAACAAACTTACACATCAGCCCATTCCCCACCCCGGTCAGCCAGATGGTGGATAATGGGCGAGGCTCTCTGGAACAGAAGGAGTATTTCCAGAGCATTCGGGACGGGGTGATCATGGATCGGATCCACGAAAAGGTGATCTGGGAGCCTTACGTGCCATCCCGATTCGCCAGGCCATTCAGGTGCATCCAAGGAATGCCGAAGAAGGTATTCACGTCCATCTGGAAGGAGAAGAATCCATGCGTTCTGCGCCAGATGTGGTTGATGTTTACCCCTTTTGGCTCCGGCGAAGTCATTACTCTTCCTCCAACCAGGGTTTATGCTGGCCTAGAAACCGAGTATGCCGAGCACTAGACCATCGCGTACCCTAAGGGGCTTTTTCCCAAGTGGGTCGGGCAACTCAAGTCTACCCGCGCGGAAACCAGGGGACGGGGGAGAAGGAAAGGTGCTTCTGGAAGGGGGAACCAGGGGTGCGTCAGGCACCGAGGCCTACGCAGGCCGGGACTTCAGCAGCGGGGACATCACAAGGTGCTCCGCGACCTCATTGCCCATAGGGGGCACATGAGGTGGCCAGGGAGCTGCCCGGGAATTAGATAAGATACCTCCTCGAAACTTCCCAAGATGCAGTTTTTCCGGCACTGTGGTTGGCCTGGATGACCCTGTGGCAGTCGCTGAGCGTTGAAGCCGTCTGGCAGAAGATAATGCAAAATGGGATCTAGCTGCCAGAGGTCGGGCACGTTCGAGTTACCGACCAGGTAAACTTCCATCCACTGCATGCCTATATAATGGCTATGGACACATACTCATTCGAAATCAGTCGGCTTGCGGAGCCACCTTTCCTAGTGAAAGTAATGATTGGCCATGAGCATGATCTGGAAGTGATGCCATCGGGAGAAGGTGACAGCGATGAGGAGTCAGAGGGGGTGGAGGATACCGGAGAAGGCGATGGCGAAGGAGATGATGAAGAAGAAGAACCCAAAGGTGAGGGGTCACAGGGGGCGTCCCACCAATGGAGTGTCTGGGAGAGCAACGAGATTGTCAGCACTAATCTCGACATATCCGGGATACTCGAGGTCTATATCTTCCTTCATTTATTTCCCTTCTTCGTCCATCCCCCTTTGCAATTTCCAAACCATATTTCTACCTCACTCAGGAGGGCCTAAGTGTTGGTCAGGCATCCCCACTAGAGTAGGGAGGAGAGGAACAGGTGGGAAGAGATGGGGATCCGACACCCATCATTGAATTGACAAGCGCAGAGGGGTCTCCCATCATAGCGACTCCTGTAGCGACCAGAACACTGGAGGTTGATGCTCTGGGTTCCTGAAAGTCGCACGTTTCACTACTGGCGCTTGCTATAAAATGATCCTAACCGATCAGGGTATGCATTGTGTAGTGATCTCATCATTGGTGGCTTGTCAGGATGCTGAGCCCAGGCCGTCCGTGAGCGGACTAGTGGCGGACATACCACCTCATCCAAAACATAATTCCTACACTGAGTCGGCCTCGGAAATCAGTGAGTAGGGGGCCGCGGGCATCAGCGGAACTGTTCTTGAGGCGAGACCAGAGGCTGACGGAGGCACCGTCGCTGTTGGGGTGAGAAAGAAATGTTACCCGGACATCGAGGATCCTATTCCTCGTGAAGACATCCATGAGACAGATCCTGCTGCCAACCTACTGGCTGCCTTTCCTACGTACCAACCCTCTGGCCTTGAGGAGATAGATGACTCAGACTCAAAGGCAGTCGAGGAGAGCCAGATGAAACATCGAATAGGGTGGAAGTGTATCTAGAACTTTCTTAGAAATCCCCAGTCAGATTGGTTGAGGTGGATGGGATCACTCCAGACCTGCCTGCGCTTCATGTGCACCGGAGGGGCTGATGCTCAGAAACTTCATCTGACGGTCCGCGATTACATGGCCGAGAAGATATGTGAGAGCATCTGGCACACTGACATTGCCCAGTGTCGGGAATGATCGGAGAACGCCCAAGTGTTGATGAGGGAGGAGTAGGAGGTCCGACACCTCGAAGGGAATGCGGCAGATAATGAGGCCTTCATTGCAACATGCTCTGAGCTTGTGGAGCAACTGACGACCCATCTTGCTGATGTGCAGGAACAACTTATGGAGGCGAGTCACCAGATGACAGTACTTCAATCCGAGCGGGCGCAGGCACAAGCTAGGGTTAGCGAGCTACGCTCTGTGGTGGCTGATGAGGATAGAGTCTTCATGGAGTGAGAAGCGGTCATGGAGGCTACTAGCCAAAGGGTAAGAGCGTTGTAAAGATTGATCCAGCACACCGAACCTTAGGGGATTTGATTTGGCCATCTCATGAACATCTTTCTTGTACTGCTCATCATCTCAATCTAATACATGGAAAAATCCATTTGTTTGTACCTTTGGTTTAATAAGCTCAACCATAATTCTAAAATGAATAACAACTCACCACTATGATCCTATGGGTCACACCCATCGTGACAAGCAAAGGATACTCGTGTTTTCATTTCATCCAACTGTGGGGCATTAACCAAGATTTAGGCATCCGAAATTGGTCTTGGATTTCTAAGGAGAATACCTCAGACCGATTGATATATCACCTTCTCAATGTGCTCTGACACATGAGCAGGGCAATGTCGGGGGCATAAAAATCCATCCAAACATAGGGAGATGGAAATGAAAGGTGAATCACGCTATCCGAATTCAGAACACTATGTGGTGCGATGATGGAGGATAACTGTTAACCGTGGGAGAAATGCAGCATCCTTATCGTGTTGGCCTGGAATGGGGACAATAAATGAGGGCTGACCGCTGACCATGTTCGCAACACGGGGCCTAACTCAAATATCACCGGTCAGTCTTCCGGAACATTGGCTCAGGACAAGAGGCATACTATAGGCCTATCATCCATACTGATATTATAGGCGGACCAATAGTCTCTCATCCATGTTGTGGAAGCAGGTGGACCAAAGTCTATAATCCATACTGTTAGGGGGTCCCATCAAACATTACCAGTCCTCCGGAATGTTGGCCCAGGATTGTAGGCGTCCCAAAGGTCTATCATCCATTCTGGTAGGCGGTCCCATAGAACATGAAAGAGAATGAGGATCCGAATAAAGGGGAACAAAAAGCGTATAAATTGGAGTGGTGTTTTGTTCGAACAGATTCCAACACTCCCGAAATTGCACTACCATGGGTAAGGCGCATTAGGCAGACATACGAACCTGATCACGAATTGTCCCAATTTTCAGACAGGACCTCTCTGGCGAGAGAACTTCCGCTTCCGATTTTTACTATGGGGCATCCCGAACTTATTCAAGGTAGATGTCACAATTACACCACTTCCCAAGAAGTCAGGTCAAGGGGCTGAAAATAAGGAGGTATGGGATTTGGTAATCCCTGGTGCTGGACCCAAGACCAAATGTCCGGGAATTCCTACATATCTCATAAGAATGAGAATCAAGACACACATAGTTCTAGAAGCACAGTTTAACGTCATGTAGGATGAAATACAGTTTAATGTTGTGCGGGATGGGGGAGACAACCCATATGGGGATAGGCATGGTATGGTGAGCAACCTGACGTGAATGAGGATATAATCCCGCACCACACCGTACAATCCCACAAGAGAGACCGAGTCGTGGAAAGCCAAGGGGCCTGACGTCGGGCGTCGGCCAGGGAGGCCTGACCAGCTTGTAGTTTAACGTCTTGCAGTGAGGACGAGAATGCAGTTTAAGGTCATGCTAGACCATAAGGGTCTTAGTTTCTAGTCTTAGAACATTGACCAAAGGATAAGGGGAATGGGAGACACACGGTAAAGCAGTTGGAAAACACAACGTGAATGTTGAAAATCCCTGCTTACTATGTGCTCCTAGGGACGTGTTTAGGCCGAGAGACCAAACATGAAAAGATAGGATGGGCCAGTGGGGAAGTTCCAAGGAGATCCTACGTATCTCAAAATGATGAGAATCAATCCATACGTAGTTATTGAGAGGTAGCATCTTAATAGCGCGCAGCCGAGACGATATCATCATAGTTTATGGTCATGTGGTTGGACGTGGCAGCATAGTTTAAGGTAGTATGACTTGGACCTGGGATCATAGTTTAAGGACGTATGGCTTGGACCTGGCAGCATAGTTTAAGGTCGCATGGCTTGGACCTCGCAGTAGATTTTAAGGTCATATGTCTTGGACCTGGAAATCATTTTATGGTCATATGGCTTGGACCTGGAAGCATAGTTTAAGGTCATACGGCTTGGACCTGGCAGCATAGTTTAAGGTCATATGGCTTGGACATGGTAGTATAATTTAAGGTCCTATGGCTTGGACCTAGCAGTATAGTTTAAGGTCATATGGCTTGGACCTAGCAGTATAGTTTAAGGTCATATGGCATGGACATGGGGGAACACACACGATGCGATAAAGCATACCTGATGCGGGTGAGGGCGTAATCCCATACCATCACTACGCGCGATTCCGAGAGAGGAGCCTCAGGCCAAAGGGACCTACGACGGTTCATCAATCAGGGGGGTAGGAGATGCTAGCTCCCTGCTATGTTGGGCCTGAAATGCAATTTCTGGGAAACACCTCGTTCCCCATGGGGATGAGGGTCAAGCTGCATGCAACATGTAATGATTAAACCCAATCACATACTCTAGAGCTCAGATTGCGGGAGCCCCGAGGGACACAGTTACACATCTTGGTCCGCCTGACTTGTGGGGGTGTACTGAGGGTTAGTACAAGGAGTGTTGAGATTCCAACTTGACTCGGTGGGCCAGAACATAAAATGAATCATGCAACCAACATTCAGGTCCCGAAGAAGCCGGTGTGACGACTGAGGATTACTGCTGACCATGTTCACAACCCATCATCCTGTCGTTTTAGCCCAAAGATAGGGTAAAACAAATGAGAATAAACTACTGACGACATTCTCAACATGGGATTTGTATCAATTTGTTTCCCGAAACCCTTGGGGGTGTTGTCCCATGATAGTAGGATAGCCCTTATGCATTGTATCTAGGACGTTCTCGGGGGTCCCTCTAGGAGTGAAATATAGTGGTGCCTGAATGAAGGGGAACACGAAGCTTGAAAATTAGATGAAAACTTTCCTAATTCGAATCTGACACTCTAGGTCGTAGACCAGAGTACTCTAAACACATTATCACACCACTAGAAAGAGTTGAAGGGCTCCGTCTGAGAGCATCCAAAAGATGGCAGATTCCTGAGGGAAGGGCAGGCCAAAAGACCAAGGAAACCAGGAGATCGTGGGATCTCCTAAGAGATGGGGTTGGACCTGAAATCTAAGTGTTCAGGCGATCCTACATATCCCATAAATATGGTAATCAAGACACACGTAGTTCTAGAAGAATAGTTTAACGTCGTGTAGGATGAAATACAGTTTAACGTCGTGTGGGACGGGGAAAGGATCTTAGTTTTAGGTCTTATAACTTGGACCATGAAATAGAAAAGGAAAGGGACAAGATTTGGTAATCCCTGGGGCTTGACCCAAGAAGAAATGTTCGGGCGTTCCTACGTATCCAATAAAGATGAGAATCAAGCCACACATAATTATAGAAGCACAACTTAATGTCATGTAGGAAAAAATACAGTTTAACATCGTGCAGGATAGGAAGCATAGTTTAACTTCATCTAGGACGAAATATAGTTTATCATCATGCATGATGGGTAAATGATCATTATTTTAGGTCTTAGAACTCGGATCATAAAAAAGAAAAGGAAAGGGATAGGATTTGGTAATCCCTGGGGCTGGACCCAAGACAAAATGTATGTGAGTTCCTGTGTATCCCATAAGAATGAGAATAAAGCCACACATAGTTCTAGAAGCACAGTTTAATGTCATGTAGGATGAAATAAAGTTTAACGTCATGAGGGAAGGGAAGAAAAATATAACATCATGTAAGAAAAAATACAGTTTAACATCGTGCGGGATGGGGAAATGATCTTAGTTTTAGGTCTTAGAACTCGGACCATGAAAAATAAAAGTAAAGGGACGGGATTTGGTAATCCCTGGGGCAGGACCAAAGACGAAATGTTAGGGCGTTCCTACGTATCCCATAAAGATGAAAATCAAGCCACAAGTAGTTATGGAAGCATAGTTTAACGTCATGTATGAAAAAATACAGTTTAACGTCGTGCGGGACGGGGAAGCACATTTTAACATCATGTAGGATGAAATAATGTTTAACGTCGTGTGGGACGGGGAAAGGATCGTAGTTTTTGGTCTTAAAACTCGGACAAAAGGGATCAGGAAAAATACTGTTTGAGGAACCTAGAATTGGTGGGATGAGTTACACGCTCACCATCTGTAGTCACCAGGGAATATGTGCCATTGGGATAGACCTTATGGACAATGAAAGGCACCTCCCATTTGGGCTCCAACATGGGTGGTTTCCTGCTGAGAATCATTGGTGCTCTAAGGGCTAGCACCAGGTCACCTTGTAGGAAGGATCAGAGGTGAACCTTATTATTGAAAGCTGGAGCCATCCTGCTCTGATACCTTTCCATGTTATGTAAAGGGAGAAACCTACTTTCTTCCAGTGCATCCAATTCGGATAGACAGATTTCGACAACTCTATCTGGCGCTTTCTGATCATAGACCGCCGTGCGCAATGCGGGCAACTAGATCTCGATGGGCCGAACAACCTCAGCTCTGTACACTAGGGAATACGAAGTCACCTAGGTGGAGTTACGGGTCGTCATCCTATAAGCCCAGAGGGTGTTGGGGATCTTTTCCGACCATCTTTTCTTGTTCTGACCAACCATATTTTGCAGAATGATTGAGATGGTTTTATTAAACGCCTCGATCAGCCTATTCTCCTATGCATGATAGAGGGATGTGTGGTTATAGAGAATGTTGTACTTGGCATAAAATTTCATTAGCTCGGCTGCTCGGATGTTGGTTCCGTTATCCGTGAGGATAGCGTGAGGTACTCCAAATCGATAGATGATATTGGATATCATGAAGTCAGTGATAGAACATGCTTTTAATTCCTTGGGTGGGATTGCCTCTGCCCACTTGGAGAAGAAATCATTAGTTGTCAAGTTGAACCGGCACTGGAGAGCCATCGCCGGTGGGTAAGGTCCTATGACATCCAACCCCTATACTATAAAGGGCCATGAATACTTTGTAGTATGGAGAGGCTCAGGTGGCTGATGCACAAAGTTAGTGTCAACATGGCACGCATGACACCTCTTGGCATACTCAATGCAGTCCTAGATCATGGAGGGCCAAAAGTGTCCCAACCTCCGAATCTAGTGGGAAAACTATGACCTGGCCTGGTGGGTGCCACAGGAACTAGCGTGAACTTCTTGCATGACCTGTGGGATCATAACTCCTTGAAGGGAATAGAGGATAACACCATCAAATTCGTTCCTGTAACGGAGATGCTCAAGGCTGGGACCACTCTGATGGGTGAACTGCGGCGCGTGACGTCGGATTCGCTCGTGCTCGGCTCAGTCCAATAGAAGATTGTCGTGATGGAGATATTCATCCAAGGGCATCCTCCAGTCAGGAACTGTCTCAATTACCACACCTGAAGCCCTCGAGGATCCTAACGTAGGGGCACCAGCGATGAGATGGTGCACTATCGGGCCACAATCGCCCTCCAAAATAACAGGAGAAATGACTCTCTGGTGTGCCACGTGGATAATTAGTTCATCCTGTTTGGGCTCTGCATGTGATGCGGCCAGGCTGGCGAAAGCATCTTCTTAACTGTTCTGCGACCGGGGAATGTGAATGACCTCTGGTCGGGTAGGGAACTTAGCCATTAGACGGAGGGTGCACTCCAACAGTGGCACGAGTTCGGGCTTTCTGAAAGCATAGTCACCATTGACCTTCTTGATGACTATATCAGAGTCCCCATTTACAAAAAGATGGGGTACATCAATCTGGAGAGCCAATTCGAGGCCGGTGATGAGGGCATGATACTCTGCCTCATTGTTGGTGCAGCCTTCTGAAAACAGGAATGAATACGGAAGAACGTCTTGCTCCAGGGTGATGAAGACGATACCCAGGCCCACTCTGTTGAGCCTAGGAACATTGAGAATTCTACTGGTAGGGCTTTGGGAGGCACCATCAAAGGGAATCTGCCAGCATGGGATGGCGTGATAGACTGAGAGGATTGCCTCATCAGAAAATCCCTAGATCTAGTGGATGGTCCGTGGATGTTGGGTGGGCAGCTAAGAAGTCTGCAAATGCCTATCCTTTCACGACCTTCTGAGGTACGAACCTGATGTCGAACTACTGGTGGATCACTACCCAGTGCGCCAACTGGCTGTTCAACATAGGTTGGTTAAGAATATATTTCAACGGGTCTACCTGAGAGACCAGCTGTACCTCGTGGTGCTGCAAGAAGTGACACAATTTTTGCATGGAAAATACGAGCACCAAGTAGCTCTTCTCTATGGGAGAATATCTAATTTCCGCGTTGAGAAGCATGCAACTAAGGTAGTAGAGGCTATTCTCTGTTCCCTCGTTGTTCTTCTGGGCGAGAAGTAAGCTGAGGGATCGCTCCAGGGCAGTCACATAAAGCACCATAGGCTTTCCGAAAATGGGTGGCATCAAGACCGGAGGTTGGAGCAGATACTGTTTGATTTCCTCAAAAGCGATCTGACACTCTTCGTCCTACTTATAGGTGGAGCCTTTCTTCATGAGCCGAGAAAAGGGCTTACACTTGTCGGCCAGATTCGCAATGAATCAGAGTATATAGGATATGTTCCCTTGAAGGCCTCTTAGCTCTCGAATATTATTTAGGAGAGGCATCTGACAGATGGACATGATCTACTCCAGGTCGATCTCAATGCCTCGATATCTAACATAGAATCCAAGAAACTTTCCAGAGGCGACCCCGAAGGCAAACTTCAACGGGTTCATCTTCATTTGGCGAGAACAGAGGAAGCCAAACACTTTCTCAAGGTCTTTAAGATGGTCCTGGCGCTGAAGATATTTAACCACCAGGTCCTCCACATATCATTCCACCAGTGTTCTAATAATCGGACTGAATATGCGATGCATAGCCCGTTGATAGGTGGCACCTGCATTCTTTAGGCTGAAGGGTATAACCTGTTAGTATAAAATACCCTGGGGGGCCTTAAAGGCAGTGAACTCTTCATCCTCGGGGGCCATCCGGATCTGGTTGTACCCGGAGTACCCATCCATGACGGAAAGTTCTTGGAACCCAGCTGTGGCATTGATCAACAACTCTTTCATGGGAAGGGGAAAATCGTCCTTCAGATAGTGGCGATTGAGATCACGAAAGTCGATACTGAACCTGATATGCCTGTTCTTCTTCCTGATTGGAATAATGTTGGCTAGCCACATGGGGTTCTGGACTTCTTTGAAAAATTTGGCTTTGATGAGATTATAAACTTTGGTCGCAACCATGGCACCGTGAGAGGGGCGGATCTTTCTAGGAGGCTGCTTGAACCCGTGATGGTTTCCTGGAAGGCTAAGGCGGTGGACGGCTACCTGGGGATCTAGTCCTGTAATCTCGTCATAACTCCAAGAAAACACATCACAGTGCGGTCTGAGGAAGTCTACGTACTGTTGTCATTCCTCGGGGGGCATAGCGGTGCTGACCAATGTGGGTATCTGGTCCGCCATGCTACCGAGGTTCACATGCACTAACTCGTCAATTGTGGTGGGGATGACCTCCTCAAATGAAGGAGAATCATCTTTCGTGTTGTCCTCTCCACTTGTGGAGGGATCATCCATTGTGGGAGCCGTTCCAGGGCTTCTAGACCCTAATGGGAAGCTGGTGCCGGTGTGGGCTGCAGAGGTCATCACGTCAGGAGACTCATGCACTACGGAGACCATGGAGACAAAGTTGGTTGATCCAATCCCTTTTGTCCTTCGGCCCAAGGGGCCACACATTATGACATCAAAGTAGTAGTGGTGTGTTAGCTTGATCCAGTCGATTGTGGCCCAGTGAAACAGACACGTATGACGTACTACCGTTTCCATGAGCCTAGCGTCCCGATATCGTACAGGGGTAGGGGGCTCGGGGATCACTTGAGCCTGGTTGGTGTATGTGTACGAGGTGATTTCCCGCCATCGCTTGGACCCAGAAATATGCCTTCCTCTGGTACCCGAAACAACAAATCACTGCCACATGTTGGGTGTCGGGGCCTCCAACCGATGGATTGGGAAGACATATGTGTCGTCCAAACCTACCCAGGAATCACTCGTGACAGTGGTGGGCTCAACCTCACATGGCAGGATCTGCTTTTCCTTGCTCTTGTAATAGTCAGCGTCCAGATAATAGGCTTCAAAAGAGGAAAAAGAAGACACATCTCCTTGGAGCATGCCCACTCGACCATTAAGGTAGAATTTGAGGCAATGGTGATATTATGAGAGGACCGCTAAGTGAAGGTGGATCCACAGCCTGCCCATCAACGCATTATAGGCGGTGTACTGAGAGGAAACCATGAATTTGGTACTGAAAATTAGTCCGCAGAACGTTTCCTTCAAATGAATCTTGCCAAGTGGAGTTCGCTCGGTTCTATCATACCCCTGGATCCTGAGGTCGGAGGGAGTTAGATCATCCTCAGATAGGCCCAGCTTCCAAAGCTTCTAAGTGGGGATTAGGTTAATCCCGGAACCCGTGTCAACAAGACAGCGGTGGACTTCCACGCCATTGAACTGGACAGTGATGTACAATGGGTGAATATGCCCCTGTATGAGAAAGTCTTCATCTTTACCTGAAAACGAGATAACCGCCTGACATTCGGTGTCCTCAATCGCCTTGATATGGAAGGATTCTGTGGCTACCACCTCCATCTCAAACTGGAGGGGGCTCCTTAGAGCCTCGGCGAGCACCTCACGAATTTCAGACAACAGGAGAAGGGCCTCAAGGCTAGAAAGCATTGCCGAAATGCCGGCCAGATGCTTCAAAACATCATAATTTCGACCCAAGTGCGAGCTTCTGCTTATAAGAGGCCGCTCTGTAATTGAAGGCATGACAGGCCCTGCCGGCGGGACTGGTGACTGACTGGTACTAGTCACATCTCACTGTTCACTAGTCTAAGCTGGGGAGGTGGCTGTCGTGTTAGGGTCGCAAGGCTGTGGTCCCGGATTAGGGTCGGAAGGCTGCTCTCAGCCGGTGGCAGGACAGAGCTAGTCACGGCACGGCCGAGGTGGTCCCACCTGATCCAGAAACACAGATGGTGGTGGAGGCAAACCTGTCGACACCGGGTGAGGTGGTTGCGTGTGCTGAGCTCTGTATCGGGCCTGCTGCCTGGTCTAAGAAGCATGCATGACCTGACTGGAGGTGAAGACTACCGTGCCACGATGTTTCACATTTCCAGGGATCCACCAACGTTGGCGACGGCTTGGGACATTGGGGAGTGCCAAGTGGCTTTCCTCATCATCGAGAGTCAAAAAGGGATTTACCAACACTACGGTACTAACCAAAGCGTACCTCTGGATTTCACTAGAGGAGTCATCCACTACCAGAAGGCATCTCGGAGGGATACCCATTTCTTGAGTCATAAAATCGCCAAGCGTGCGGGATGATCACGACATTGGTAGGTCATATTCTTTCTTCTATCGCCACTGCTTGCTCTTCTGGGAAGAGGTAGGCTGGGACAACGATGCCAAAGTGGTGCTCGCTGATTTTGAGGGCTCTGGTAGACTCAGGCGGGCACATATGATTCCATGGGAATGGAGAGACTGTCTTGTGGGCCATCCAGTCAATATACTTCTAGGACCCATGGTCGGAAGCCTGTTGCCACTCATCCTCATTGCCACTACTGCCATCTGATCTGACGAAGACACCTGCCACTTGCGCTAGGGCTACGCCCAACCTGACTATGTTATTGTCAATCTGGTCTTGGAGCCAGTCCGTGAACACAGAGCATCGCTGGATGGTGTGCCCCAGGATCCGGTGATGAGGGCAGTAATTAGGGTGATCAGTGAGACTTGCCTCTTCTGGCTTCCGGCACTCAGGCAGCAGCACGATCCTATGCTCCAAGGTGCTACAGAAATTACCGGGGACCTGGGCCTTGTCAAACGAGTAAGTCCAATTCCTTCTGTTTGGAAAGGGGGCTCTTGGAGGCTAGCCATGACCGGCGGCCGGAAGATAATGTCGAGGAGGCGAAGCCTAATTATCTCACCTAGGTGGTGGCAGTGCGTTACGCGGAGGTGCCTGCCGATTTTGAGGTGGTCGCTGCTAGGCCGGAAGATGTGCCTGTGGGGTGGACCCCTATGGGGCTGCTGATCTAGCCTTACTGGTAGAAACTATAGCTATCCGGGGGCCTCTATATGGGCCACAACAGTGGGCTTGGCTCTAGCGTCTCTCCTTGCAGGGATTACAGGAGGCAGCAGGCGTGCCTGACTGGCCTGTTGCAGGGCATCTTCGAGGTGCTGAGCCTTGTCTGAGAAGTCCCGGAACCCTCTGGGGTAATTCTGAGTGATCAGAGAAGGAACTATCTCTACCTTGATGTTCCCTACACACAATTTCATTAATTTCTCCTGAGTTAGGGGCATGTTAAGGGAGTACGTGATCCCCATCCATCGGGCGACGAAGTCCGCGACTCGCTCATCGGGCCTTTGTTTGCACTAGAAGAGGTCTGCGATGTTCGTCTTTCAGGTTGTGGAACTGAACTGGTAGAGGAATTTACAGTGAAGGTCCTCCCAACTAGCCACAAATCTGATAGGGAGCTGGCTGTACAAGACGAATGATGGTCCTTCTAGTGTCTGAACGAAGAAACATAGCTTCGCGGCCTCCTGCTGTGCCGGAGTCCCTAACATAGGCCCGCACCTCATGTTAAAGTGGGCCAGGTGTTTTGGCGGGTCTCCGGTCCCATTAAACGGGGCGAAATGGGGTTCCAAAATCCCAGTGGGGCCGGCATATCATCCACCCACGCTTGGTATGGCTTGCCTTCCGGTGGGATTTCCACCTGACGAGTTTCCAGGGCCTCTAAGAGGGTGATGAGTACTTCCATTAGATCGTCCGGAAATGGATTTCTATCCTGATGGGGATCCCTTACTAAAAGTGCATTGTCGGGCTCTTCAATCTGGTAGTCATGTTCAGCAGCTTGCTGGGCGGTTGGAGAAGCGAATCTCATGGAAGCGGGAGGAAACCGAGCAGGGTCCCTCAGGAGATCTCGCCGCTGGGGAGGGTTCAACGAAATGTATCGCGCCAGCATCCCATGGGCTCCGGCCTCTACCCTGTCAGCGAACGCAACATGGTCACGGTTTCCCTGGGGAATCTCGTCAAGGGGTAGGTGCTCCTTCCCCTGCTATCCTGACCTAGGGTTACCGTAGTCAAGCTACTGCTCACCAATGCGTTCAGCCAAGAGATCATCAACCAACCTTTTTTTCTCATCAAGTTGTTGGCGTAGCGTGGCCTTCTTGGTGTCTTCATCTACCATCTATACCAAGGCAGATGGGTCCGTAAGCTTGATAGACCTGACGTGATCTTTACCATTGCCGATGTTTCAGCTCTGTTTTAGTGCCTCAGTTGGTGTGGGGAGACCTAGGAGGCTCCTCTATTGGAGATTAATACTCCCAAATGGGTATAGTAGTGGATTTTCATTAGGGGGAGATTCCCCGTAGAGGAGCCCCACACCATTTACCTCATCTGAAAGGTCATCCATGTTGACCGCCACTGCCCTTGGCGACATTCCCTCAGGGCCGCCCAGTGAGCCGGGCTGGCGGCGAATCACATAGAAAAGAAGGGCAGCATACTTCCCCCATCCGTGGACATGTGCGTGGGGGTGGCTTCGTAGATAACCTTGCGAAGTACTTGAAAACTCTGGGCACATTGTTTTCTGGATGGCCCCATGGTGGCCGAGTGACTCGGTGAGCCGAACTACGGGGAGCGCAGCCAGGTCGACCCGATGGCACTGCTCATCGATATCCTCAAGATGTGCTTGCCTCCAGTGATAAAACACTCGCTGATGGAGAAGACGGGAGTGAGTCACCCAGAGAGTCTGGAGGAAACATTCAAACTCTCCTGAGGTGAGGGACTCTAGAATATCAAAATCTGATCCTGCGACCGGGAAAAATTTCTCAGGGAAGTGGCCCACTGCAGGGACGGTCCAAAAGCTCCATGACTCTGGTTCGGGATCCGGCCCTTACTGCCCCTACTCATCAACCGAAAATGGCTGGGGAGCTGGAAACGGCACTGATGTAGGCCGCTGGGCCGGTGGGCTGGCCGACGGGGAATACGGCGAATAGGCCGATTGGCCACCGATCCCTGAGTCATCCTCCAAGGGTTTCATCACCCAGGTTGCCACATCACGATAGGATGGTCTGGTAAACAGTCCTCCTGTCATAGTATCAATGCTCTTCGAGGGTGTTTCACATCGCGATTCTTCCGTCGGTCCCCAGAAATGTTCCCCACCCTCCCTGACTGAGGTGGAAGGTGCTTCCGGGGAGGACAGTGTTATGTGCGGGTTTGACCCTTGGGGGTACACCAAGTCCTCGTCCTCCTGGATATACCTTCAGAGGGAGGAGGGAATCATACAGATCTTGCATTCAGGTAGTAAATGGCTGATGCGTCATGTCCCCATCCCTGCCCTCGACTCAAAGGGTTTGGGGGAAGGTTCCATCGTGGAGTCTTACTCCACCTCATATTCCGAGAAACGGATTGGTCTAGTTTCCATCCATAGTCCCCTGACATTCCTCTTACGACGATGATTCCCCGCCTTCCTACCCCTGGGTGGCTCCTCAGGGTAAGGATGTTTTCCTTCAAGGAGTCATGTGGCCGTAATAGCGCTGGGGCAAGGGTGACTCAAGGCCGGGGTGCGAGAATCACTGGGACAGATGTCGAAAGGGACATGGGGAGGACTTCTATGTGAGTGAGCAACCAGATACACAATGGCTCCATACTCGCGGCTAGCGGTAGGGGGAGTGACCTCATACCCAGTGCAGTGGGTGCTGGAAAGAGTCATACCCAGAGCGTAGATGTCGCAAAGAATCCTTCTTTTTTCTAGATCAGTGGGATGGAATGATCCTTCATGGTGGGTGTCACTACCGCGGATTGGTACGCGGTGGCCATTTCCTATGCCTGCGACCAGGAGAGTCGACCCAACATGCATGTAGGGCAGTCGGGGCCTCCATCCCAGTCGAGCATGTGACTGCCCCTGCTCAACATGTGCGGGGGTCTGGTAACATGAGTCAGTAGTGGATCGGGCCACAGTGGTTGCTGACGTTGGTTCCCCAGGATGGGCATTATTTTCCGCTCGCGCCCGATGCTGGCGTTGGGTCAGATGGGTTGGAGCCGGTGGTGCGGGCCCGAAGATTGCCTGCTACTCGGCCCGGGGAGTCGGGCAGAGGCATTGAGGCAGCTTGGCGGGGGCCCATGCCATTTACACCTGGGACGGGTCTCCGATCGGCCGGACACGGACATCCACCACCTCATTGGAGCATGGGAGGGATGTGTCATGGCACTCCAGGGATAGGATCCCAAAGCAGTTCAATGTCGGAGTGCTCAGCGGCGGCTCCCTGCGTGGCCCTCGGGGGCGGAGATGATGGTGAAGCGTAGGTGCCCCTAGATCCAAACGGGTTGTGACCCGGGTGGGGATGATCCCTTCCTCATCGTACCTACGAAACAGGTCGTTGATCACCCTTAACTGGATGATTTCGGACCGGTATATGGGCATGAGCACTCGACGGTCGTAGCAATCGAGGCCTGAGTGACTGTGGAAAAGGCGGGACCGCGCTAGGTAGCCGCGTCGGTACTTCCCCAACCCCTGCACCAGTGGGAAGGTGGTGATCGACCTCCGGATGCAGTGATCTAATTCCTAGAAGCAGGGAGATGTTCCCATTAGTACTAACAGGAAAATAAATCGTCAACCAATAGCCCAGCGTCATTCCGTCTTTTGTGGTTGGCGAGAGGGATCCATGATGACGACGTCGCAGAACGGAGTGATCAACATCCGGACTTCCTCAACCCCTGGTGGGTTTCACGTCCCGGTGATAGGTTCCCGGACCGGGTGACATGCTAATCTTCTGACACCCCAAACACTACCAGTCTCCGTACTGAGGAGAAGATCATTTCACGTTGGGTTCACCTTTTTCTGTTTCTGACGCTTTTACGCCAGTGCGCGCGCACGCGTGTCCGTCAAGCATGGGAGGGCGTGCGGCTTGTTGCCCCCGCATTCCCACTTTACAAGGTCGGGCGGCATTTGTTCCTTGTTCATGGACCTCTTCTCCTTGATCAAAACCGAGATGATGGGATATCGGTTCTTCCTTCCGTGGATTCCTCCTCGGAGCTCGTCACGTAGTTCGGGTCTCCCTCATAGATTTATGATAGGTTCGTGAAGCTCGTTCTTGGTGCTATATCTGCATGGATGCCAGTTAATTATGCTGCTTCCATCGAGACACTCAAAGGGGTCTTGTTGGGGCAGCAACCTTTGGTGAGGAGAATGGTCATGTTGGGGTGTCGTTTGCATGTCTTAATGCCAGTGGACTGACATGTCTGTCTTCTGTCCCGTATTTTAGGGCTTCTTGAGGGCACGGAAGCCCAAGGCATCCCAAATCGAACGCAGGGGTTGTGTACCATATGAGATTTTCCTTATATTACCTTGTTTGACAGGGCGTATCCCACGAGTTTAACGTCTTACGGAGATGGATCGGACTGATCGGAACACTTTGTGTGGATCATATTGAAGGACCCCCTAGGAGGAATGCCGATGTTGGGTCCAACACGTGGGCGGCTTCCCAGGTACTGTGGGGAGGAATGAGGTGGCATGATCTCACCGGGATGTGGCAGCCCGGTTAAGGATCAGGTTGGGTGATGGGGTGACGGTCTTGAACCTCGTGGGGGATTCCTACGTATCCCCATGCCAGGGAATCAAAGTCCACGTAGTTCAGGACATACAGTTTAATGTCATGCGAGATGAGATACATTTTAACGTCATGCAAGAAGAGATACAGTTTAACGTCATGCGGGACGAGATACAGTTTAAAGTCATGCGGGACGAGATACATTTTAACGTCATGCAAGACGGGATACAGTTTATCGTCATGGGGGACTGGGGCATTAGGGGATTACGCTCTGAGGCGGCCCATGGTGGTCGGGGAACTGACATGGAGAGGTCGGAATGACCGGGTGGTGGGCTTGAACCTCGTAGAGGCTTCCTACATACCATACGTTAGCACGGATCAAAGTCCACGTAGTTCGCTGGTATGGGGCTTATCCTGTGAGGAGGCCCATATGAGGATTTCATGGTCGATGCGTGATCTAAGCCCAAGTGACCCATGGTCGGTGTGATAAACAGGAGGCAGTAGGGACCAGACGATCACATCGCAATGGGTGTGTCCATGAGAAGCGGAATGGGGCTTACGCGTTGAGCGGCCCAAAGAGGAAACATGGGCTTACACATGGTGAGAGGCACTTGGTGCTGGGGCTTACTCCAGGATGGAGGCCCGTGGTGCGACAAATCACAGTGGGAAAGGGACTCCAATGGCCTTGGCAGTGGGAATGTACAGAGGTTCATTGGTTTATACTTTCCCAAGAGAGGCTAGAAGCTTATGCTCTAAGGCAGCCCTTCCCCTGTGGACAAACGCCACTCCGACAAGGAGGATCTCATTACATGTGAGGAAGATTCCATTCCCGTGGAGACGAGTGGTCATAATGATTGTCCAAGACGGGGGGGGACCCTACGTATGAAGCACGGGGTCGGACCAAAGTTTAACATCATGTGTTGAGGACGAGGTGCTTAACAGTTTGACGTCCTGCAGCTTGGACGAGGTGGGTTCGCTCCACACCCCTAGGGATTACATTCCCTACACCTTCTACCCCAAGTGGGAGGGAAGGCATCAACAAGGCCGTAGTGAAGGGGGGGTCGGAGGGTGAACCATCGAGGGTTCCATGTTAGCATGGCTATGCGAAGAAGCAATAACTGTTAGCGTGCCTATGCGGAGAAGCAGAAGGCAAAGCAACGCAATGGGAAACACCGCCCAAGGGACCTTGAGGTTACTTTGTATGAGCCTGGAAGGCCATACAGGAAAACAACGCATGGCGCACATGCCCGGCAGAAAATACATCAGGTGCCGACACGGAGAGGCAACCAAGGGGTGTCAAGGTAAAGGGTCATGGGTGTTGCACGGAAAGAGAAGGTTTGCGCGCAAAACACCGGGATGGTGCACAATAGGGCTAGAGGACTGCGCGGATAAGGGATTGTGTGAAAAGGATTGTGATTACAGGGACAAAAGTGGATTGCACGCATGGAGAAAGAATTTCGCGCAAAGGAGGAACCCGGACGAGTGGGAAAATTCACTTACGCCAGTGGAGTTGTGCGCAAAGGCGAACCCCGTGTCATGGTTGCGCGAAAAGAGGAATTACCTGGAAGTCATCTTGCACGCGGGAGAATTCGAATTTCGCACACGGGAGCCATTATGAATTCCGCAACCCCAAACCATTTGGGGTCTCCTTCTATTTATAGGCACCTGCCAGCGCAGAATCCAGGCAGCGCGTGAAATCTTACGTGCCAGGAAATGTCGGCGCTCAAGACTTCACTTTGCGGAACTAGGCGCGCAAAATTGCGTGCACCACCGACTTGATTTCGTGAATCCCGGGGATGATTCATGCACACAACATTATTTTGTGCATGCCCTCCTTTATTTTTCGCACCACTTCCAGGGCCTCCGGATCGGGCCTCTGATTCCAAATATGACTTTGCTTTGTCATTTCGAAACATCTTCTAGGAGTTACAGTCTTTTTTGGCATCTACACACCTTCAGAACAATTCCATAAGGGACTTCATATAAAAAATTTAATAAAAAAAATCCCCATGGCCCACACGTAACACTCAGTTCATGGAACTATAAATCCCCACAACCCATATTTGTGTACTCATGGCGATACATCAGGTCACCATAACCCATCCAATAGTTTTCATAATGGTCAAACATGAACAACATCCAATCAATATTGGTTCTAGGGTGGACAGTAAATCAGACCAGACCATCCTAAGGGTTCTTGGGAGGCCCACATGTCAAGTACCCCTACCCATCCTTATGTACTCTAGTAGGTCAATCATCCACACTAGCCCATCACCAAAGGCTTTGGTGGGGCCAATAAATCATACCATCCCATTATAAGGGTTCATGGAAGGATAAATCAAAATGTCCATGACACATCCACACACTATAAAGGAGGTCACACCAAACATGAGGTCAAAAAATCATACCATCCCATTATAAGGGTTCTTGGAAGGATAAATCAAAATGTCCTAACCATCCACTGGTATCTCCTGGATCCATATCAACCATATTGGGGTCATTCACCTAAATTAGGATTGAACAAACACTTTAGAACCATAATAACATGTCGTTAGTCAAAAGAAACAAAAAACACTTTAATATGGAGAACACAGGGCACACATTATTTTATAAATATAGAATCAACTACACATGATCAAATAGACTAAAATCAACCCAATCAATATCCCTTAGACATTCCAATTAAAAAGGAAAACAACCTTTATAAAAATGCATCTTATTTTTAAATCCCATTAGAAAACCATTAAAAAATCCCATATTTTCTCATGAAATTTCTTTATTAGTCAAAAAAATATTTCTAAAAAAATATTTCTAAAAGAAACCATTTACCCTTTGAAAAAAATCTTATGCCATCACAAAACACAAAATAATTCCCTCCAAAAATCCACTCAACCCATCGAAAACTTTTTGTATAACACACACAATACATGCAATATGCATGCAATTATTATTAATGAGGAACCTGAATATAAACTAACAAATTTATCAAGAGACTCAAATATTATCATGAAGTCTACCTCAGAAGGACATTCCCTTTAATTTGGTGATCTGAACATCATTTCCATAACCCTACCAAGCTTCACCTTAACCCCTGAGGCCCTATTTCACATCTATAATCTGAATATTTAACTAAAACAATTTATAATTAATTAAAAAGCAAACTAGCCTGTTGCCTCAAAAATCACCCGAAGGATCTATAAATTCATATATGATAAAGATTGCCTAAAACAATCCCCCAATAACTTACCACACCATGGAATATCCTCAAAAAAATTATTTAATAAATTTAAAGTAAAAATATAAATTTTATAAAGGATATTAATGAATTTGGGTATTCTAATGATCTTAGAATCATGAGTTACTCGGTGTGTATCACTCACAACACATCATAAATCATATTTCAAGAAAAATCAATAATTTTAATAATTATGTTAAATATTAAATAAACTAAAACACATCATAAATTTTTCAAAAACACATTAGTAAACATATATTATGAAAAATATTCACTGAAAAATAGATTTAAACAAATCGGGATTCCCTTTATAAGTCACACATTTATTCCACATAATGCAAAATGATTCTTTTATGATCTTGTAAAATCCTCCAATGAAAACATATAAATACTGAATTAAAATTAGTGAGAGACAAAGGGGGATAACAAGAGTGGAGAACAATATAACATACATCAAAATAGGCTAGAAAATGCCACAAAACCACCCCCAAATCCAAGGTGAAGAATGATAGGAAAGGGAGGGAAGGGATGGCCAAAATTACCTCCTCCCATCACCCACAACCCATAAACCTAAGCTAAACCCTTCTAGTAAAAGAAAAAATCACCAATAAAAAACACCCTCGAACCAACCCCACTAATGAGTGCATGATTTTACCAGTGAGATGGTGTTAATCCACCAGCTAACTAGTGATAAAAAAATAGTTGGATAGTATTGGACCACTAGGTAGTTGGTATCTGTTGAAGGGGTTCCAGGCTAGTGACCTACCCACCGAAAAGTCGATGACCATACACTAGCTATAAGATTTCTTAATAGGTAGTTGAATCACCAAAAACACATTCACAACCTACTATTGAGGCACTCCAACACTCATCTAAGCCTCATTCCTTGTCCAAAACCACCCATGGAGGTATTAAATTTCTCGGAATCATGGATTCAATCTAAACTAAGAAAAGAACTATTTACTAAATGAAACATCCAAATTACAATCGAAATTTTAAACCTATAATTATATGATTAATTAAATATTAGTATTTGGAAAAAATAAATTTTTATTAAATTCCTAACATTATACACTAGAAACACCCCCCTCACAAACACACGCAATTTTTTTAATAATTTCAAACTTGATATTCATTCCAAATCAGGGATGTTGTTTTGTTTAAATTTTAGCATGGCTACCAATAGGGTTATGTATAGTATAATGGGGTTATTAAATATGGAAATTTTTTATATTTTTTTCAAAGATTTTTTAAAATATATATATTCCAAAAAAATGGTTTGTAGGTTATCTTTATAGAAGTATATCTTTATAAAAATTATTGGAAAAGTTTTAACTAATGTTCTAGTTTAGAGACATTATCTTTTTCCTGTCGAGAAAATTATGAACTATAATAAATATTAAAAAGGATTACTATTCGTATCATGTATATGAAAATAACATCAAATAATACCTATTGGAAATTTTTGTTATAATAAATTGAATTTAAATGAATGTTGTAAAATATAATTAATGATTAATGAAAGTATTTTTATTTAGTTTATTTTGAAATTAAAACTAATATTATCCAAAAAGTGTTTCTTGTGTTTTGAGATACAAATTAAATTGTATAGGGACAAAAATGATTCAAATAACACCTAAAAATTAATTGAAAATAAAAAAATTGAATGTAAAATATAAAATTTATAATATTCTATGAAAACCTTCATAACCTAGACATAATTTTTATAGTTTTATTGAAAACTATTTAAATATATAATATCATTTCTGAAATAATAATAAATAATCATATAAATAAATAATGTCAATGCGATATGAAACTAATTGAATTTCTTATTTTCAACCAGGAATATTCTGATCTCCCTGGGTTTTCCTTCTATGGGGTTTCAATAAAAGTTATTTCACGTTTTCCATGAAATGTAATAGATTTGTATTATTAACCAAATTAATTTCAATTCCACCATAATATTGCATGTTTTTAACTCAATTTGGGTCCTAACACCATAATTTAAATATTAATTATATTCACCCCCATTTATTTTTTAATATTTTTTTCTATTTCCCTTAAAATGTTAATGTTCTTCCAAAATAGAAATTATTATTGAGTCATTCTAACATGTATATTTTTAGCTATATAGTATGATGAGAATGATTATTTCTACCTATGATTATTATATTTCTTGTTTTGATTAGTATTATTTTCTAAAATCATTTTTAACATAATAATGGAAATTTATATCCATCTATTTATATATGGGTGGTATGCTATTCAAAAATTTTATAATGCACTATTCTTGTCCAACTATTTCTTTATGTGTTTTTTCTATGACTTTTAAAAAATGGGTCTCTGTTTGGTGATACTCACTCCATATATTCTATATATTAAAAAGATATGGGTCCTACCTAATTAAAAAAACATAGATGATTCAAAAACACTTATAGTCTTATCCTTTACCCACTTTAACAGATGATTTACAACCAATTGAATGTTTTAATGGCCATATGACATAGGGAATGGATCAATAAATCTAAAACCCTAGGGATAAGATATATAAATAATGATGGATGGGTTTTTTTTCATAATAAATATTTTATAAATGATTTTTAAATTTTGATGTTGATTAAAAATATAATACAATAAATTTGGATCCTAAACATAATAATAATGTATATTCCAAACACTAACACCATTAATTTTCTTATATAAGGGAAAAAGTTTCACAATATGGTATTACGTGAAAAAAATATTTATATACTATTTTTTATAAACATTATAAAAAATTATAAGGATTTATGTATAATAGTTTTCCATAAATATGAATCATCCGAAAAATTATACATATAATTAGCTTTCAGTTACCAAATATAATATTTTTTAATATATCATGGATCTTGAGAAGCTATGAAGTAGCTATCTATTTTAAAACATAAAATGATATATAATAAAATTATGGAAAATTTCTCCTCTATTAGAATTTTATTTATATTTTTTTTATTTCTATATTTTTTTTGTAATCAGCTAATGTTATCAAAAAAATCAAATTCATTTTTTGTATTTTATCTCAATATTTAATTTCGTGGCTAATATTATTCCTAATATAATATTTCTTCTGATTCTTATTTCTATATAAAAAATACGAGTGTTATATGATTTTATTACATTACAACATAAATCCCATGAAAATAAAATGTATAATTATTCATAGAAAAAAATATAAAAAACACATTTCTAGTTGTTTTATTTATGGCCTTGGAAAAACTCCTTTACCTCAAACCATATGTTATTACATAATTCATTCACTCAACCCTCCCATATTATTTTTTTAATTTTTATAATAACCACTTTTAAATGGTAGTGGGGGACCCGTACAACCTATAACCAGAAGAAAAACTACCGAATTTAAATGATAAAACTAGAATCCATTTCAAATTTCAAAATTCAAACCCCAGTAAGGTAGGCAAAGCGACACCTCGGTCCCAGAATAGTAACTATTTCCCTTGATCCTAATGTCTGCTTCATGTCGTCACACCTCTGATGCAACTTCTCTCCATAAAAATCACGCAACTCATCAACACTTCATTCATTCAATGTTTTCTAAAATAATTATTATTATTTTATTAAATGATGAATCAAAAATAAACTAAAATTGAATTATATTATATAGATTTTTAGTTACAAAAGGTGTTTTCAATGTTCTCAGGACCACAAATGTGAGATTTATACATGATTAGTCAAGGAAAATGCTAATATAATTATTGGATAAATTTGATAATTGTTATTTTATCTAACTAGTGGTTTTATTAACCTTTTATATAAATTTTAATATAATTGAAATTATCATATATACCTGATTAAACTGTGATAAGGCATGGTAGTGAATACATATAGATAATATTATATTTAAGAAATAATATTTCTTAATAAAAACACGTTCTCAATCATGTATTTTTTATTTTAAAACATTATCACAATGATTTGTTTCTGAAAGCAGTTTTCATATCTGAATGAAAATTTTCAAATTAATTTACCTATATGGTGATGTCATCTAAAATAACTCCATGAATTTCTTAATTAAATTATAAAATGTAGACAATTTAAGTAATTTAAAGGTTCTAGGATCAATAAATTATATAAGAATAATAATTTTTATATGTAATGGAACAATGAGATTCTAAAAGTTTTTATAGAGTATATTAAGGATAAAATATTGAGATATTAATAATCATTATTATAAAATATATTCATTGGATGATATTGTAAAATGATCATTTCAAGTAACTTAGTTTATTTTTATATAATATATATTAATATTACAAAAGATTTAAAATATCACTAGCAAAAAAGTGATTCCTAAATTATTTTAGTTTTCAGAAATGATATATTATTTACTATATATATATATATATATATTACCAAATATGTGTCTAATCATTGGTTTATGATTATATTTTCAATTTTCTACTCAACCACTTTTCGAACTAATGTAATTTTTTTTATTTTGTTGTTATTAGAGTCTATTATACGTGTTTGGATTAAAATTATTGAGGACTCATATTAATCAAGATATATTTTGTATTTATAAAATATTTATATGATATATTCTATAAAAAATATGTTCAATTAAATGATTTAAATATTTTATTTCTAGGATAGGGAATGTGATTTCAGAAATGATTAGCTAATATTTCACCTTACACAAAAGATAATGATATTTCAAATTAATGGTGAAGGGTAAAATTTCCAATTTTTGTAGGTTATTAAGAGATAATTGAATATTAGGTTCACATACATAATAATAAATAATCTATTCAATTAAAATATATCTTCTAGATTCATTACCATTTTGAAAATTATTATCAAAATCTTAATTGATGTTATTTATCACGTTACCAAACTGTATATATTCGTCATTTAGTGTGTGTATGGATCCTAATTTTAAATAAAATACATTTTCAATATTTTTAATAGAATGTGTATTTTTTATTTTCCATCCCAAATTTAATATTTCTCATAATATTTTCATCCCACTATATAAGTTGTGATCCAATAAATGTAAAATTTTAAATGCTAAATTTTGTTTATGTGCATAATTCATTGGCACTATAATATTAAAATATGTTTTATCCTCCCCAAATTATACATTCAAAGTACCTTCATGTACAATAATGATTATTTTAGTGGAATAAAGGAATGGTATTTCTTTAGAATAGGGGTATGAGAACATTCCCCAACCTCATCAATGATTGAAATAAAAAAAATTAACTTGGAATATTATATTTGTGTCAATTTCAAACACATCTTTTTACAATACAAAAAAAAATATAGTTACACAATTTAAATGTTTCAATATAATATATTTCTGGTCTAAATGAACTATAATATAATTGTTTTACATATATTGAATTAGAACAACAATATATTCAAAAATATCACATAGTGTATCAATAAATACATACGTCCATATTATATAGGGACCTTTAAAGGTTCATTTTTCAAAATATTTTAATGATTTTTTCATTTTTTCAGGTAATATAAATTTACTATTATAATATATCTTGTAACATACCAAAATTATAACCTTAATTTTTATATTTATTTTAGCAACATAGATTTAAAGAGAATATGTATGATATCTTTTAATATAAGAATGTTTATCTTATGGTTCTTGAATGTGTCTGCCGCATCACTTTAATTATATTATTTATGTTTTTTTATAATAAATAATCCAAAAAGGAAAATTGAAGTTAATAATATATCTTATATCAAAAAATTATCTTTCCCATATAACTCCTCGATACTTATACTTATAATGCATATTCATCCAAAACACAAAGAATAAATTTATAAATGATTATATTCCATAGTTAACTTTTATTATTGATAGGTTACTCATCATGATATTATTTTCATTAAATAATTTCCTATATTTCATAGGAATCATGCATGTATTACCTTTTTTTCTTGGAATGGGTTGAGAATGTAACTTTCTACAGTTTTGAATCATAAAATATCCTATATTAAAACCCAATATCTTTATTTTATATTCTAAATTTTAACCTCATTTATTAGTTTTTCCTTTTCAATGTATAGAATTTTACAATGGATGTTCATATGGATAAAAAATTGATAAATGTTTTTTAATGGTCACTCATTTCATTAAATGCTGTGGTTGGTAGGATTATTGGAAGGATTGAATTTGACACTACTAAAAGGGTTGACATAGTGGTTAGTTGTTTTACCAATTACATTATTTAAATAAAAATCATCCCTCTATACATTTTTTAAAATTATATTATGAAATATATTCCTTGGAAATTTCCATGATAGTTTATAGGTTATTTTATTTTTGTGTTATCCATTAGTGAAGTGTTCTTGGAGAGTTAAAGGCCCTCAAATCCATTCATGATTTTATTTATTTGATTAATTCTAGATATTTATCATTATTATCAATGTGTATTTTAAATCATATGAAAATTCAATTAATGAACATTTTGAATAATGAACCTCATATATTTATCATTTTCCCATGTTCTATGTGAAATGTTTTTGTGAATTTTATAGAATATTTTAATTGAAAAAAAAGAATTAAATAGTGAATTGTTGATTAGTGTTCCTTATTAGGATGCACCCATGGTGATTAGTTCATGAAAATAAAACCCCTAGTAAAAGAAAAATGTCAAATAATAATCTTCAATCTGTTGTTATAATGTGATTAATTAATTGAAAAGTATATTTTTCTATTATTTATATAATTTTTTATAGTTTTCTTTGTCTAATCTGATGTATTAAATTCTATAATGTCATGTGTTTATTTTGAATGAAAATGTGAAGTGTAATAAGAGATGGGTACATTCCAGGAGACTAAATTGATTCTATAAAATATATTTATTTGGGTTTGTAACACCTAATTTCTCCATGGTATGTTTCTCTTTGAATAATACGATAGCGTACGAAGTACGCAACATCGAGTTCAAGCACACCACGACCTATAAAACTATACATTTAAAAAGAGGCAATGAATCGTAATAACCAAAATTTAAATTTTACATACTCCCTATAATTTTAACATCCATATAATGTGTTTCAGAGACATAATATAAGAAAAAATTCCATTTTTCGATAAAAGAAGTATTTTTCAAAAAACAAATGCAATTTCACCGCCTTTTAGTGGGGAACAACTTTTAAATCCAATATTTGAAACTTTAAAATGTTAAATTTGACAAAACAAACTACTTATTTCGGAGCAGTACACAAAAAAATTAGGTTGTATAAATATTCGGTGCTTTTCTCATTACTTTCATATTTTGATGAATAGTTAAAAATACTAAATTTTAATTGAAATCAACTTTTTTAATAAAAATATGGTATAGTGTTAAAATATTCATTTCAATGGTATGGAAGTATAATTTGATAATATTTTTATCATATAATCAAATTTTGGTAATTGGTTGTAATTTTACATTTAAATTGGATATAAACACATATAAACCTTTTGATAGTTTTTACTTCTCAAAAACCCACCTTCTGGTTTTGAGAACGGGAATATTTTTTTAAATTAATTAATACAACATAAATTATTTTCAATCTGGTAAAATAGACATCTTTTTTAAATCTAGAATATCAATATTATCCTTGGATGAATTTTTTGTATTTTTTTAAAAAAAATCATTTTTTGATTAATAGTGAAAAACACTGTGTTGTTTTTTAAAGATGTATTTTTATTTTAATAATTATTTTTAATATAAATTTATCTAAAAAAATTATACACCTAATAAATATATTAGTCTAATATAATTCATTGAATTAATTTTATAATGAAATTAGATATATAAAATTTTATTGAACCTTTTACCGCCTTTTACCTACTTTCTAGGCGCATTTGTAAATTTGAATAAAAAATAATTATACTGCTTCTCTAAATTGAATTTGAAAAATATGAGAGACATAATTGACATCAGTAAGTAAAATTTGGTTTAATTAAATGAAAATAATTTTTCTTGAATTGTAACTTTTGACTTTTATTTACCATGGTTAAAAGTAAATAGGGTTATTAAAGGTAAAAAATGATATTATAGTTTCCATAGAACATGTACTAATTCTATTTAACATGTGTATTTTGACCAAAAACAACTATAGGAATAAAGATTATCCTTTTAGTCCACTTGTATTATTTATGGTGATTAATTAATTATTTATTTAAAGAAGAGTTAAAAATATTAAATTCAATTTTTAATAACTAATCCATTTTTAATACTGCGTTATACATAAGATAAATTCAACTTTAATATTAACTATAAAACTATAAATAGTTCTTACATAATTGTAGTTTTTTATAATTTTTGTACATTAAATAATTAAATATATTTATGGAACAATGATGATGCTGAATTACCCTATTATTGAATGATTAAAATAATTGTTATTATGAATATTAATATAATTTTAAATTGATACTTTTTATGTATTCCAATAATTTTCTAGGATAATATGAAATTTTAAGTTTGATTATCTAAATTGTTTTTCATGTGATAAGGTTTTTATGACTTTCACAGAAACTAAATACTATATAGAGACAAAATTGAAATAAATGAGTTTTTGTTAAAAAATACTACATTAATAATTGATATAATATTGATAAAATATAATGTTCATCCAAAGGACTTAGAAATTTTTAGATATATCAATAATGAACCACATGGGGTTCTATTGGATTTTATAGTAAATTTATTAACCATTTATTATAATAAAACAAGAATACATGGAAAAAATAAAACTATTTAACTAAGAGTTAAATCTAGATGATATGGTTACTGTGGTGAGTTAAACCAATCTAAAACCTATTTGTTAAGAGGGTTTCATCCCAGACCCACCTTAGCATCGAAATAAATTTTTCTGGGGCCATTATCAACCTTATATGATTTAATAATAAAATAAGATTTGAATATTTTCCTATGTTGACCCTCACCTCTCTTATAAAAGGGTACTTATCCTTCTCTCAAAATCACACCTCAAAATCAATTTGTCTCGTCCAAACACTGCTCCAATATTCTCCCATATACCCTCACTTTAACATAGAGGAATTATTTTGATCTAAAGCTACTCTAAGGATCCCTTTTGATCAAATAAAATAAAAGCACCCGAAGAAGAGGTAATAATTACATCACCTCTTTCATAGTTCTTTTCTTCTTCCACTTCCTATTTCATTGTTGTTTGCATACCAAAATAATGACTCTAGTACCATATATATACTGAGATGTTATTATAAATATGGTACAACTATATTCTTTTTTATATATATCATGTGATTGAAAAAGTCACCATAGGTGTGTACATACGACTTACCATCTCCACGTTGTGGGATAGTTTAGTTTAACACATATCATCATTGGGATTGGTATAATAATGACTATAATTGATTTAAATAATAAGTATACCATGTTAATTATTTTTTATAAATGATATTCCATCCAATTACATATTATTTCACTAGTATTATAATGGTATTGTCGCTTGTGTGTACGTACAGATTACCTTCTCCGTGAACGCGATAATATTCCTTCCGCATCATAACCATTCAAAAATAATTTTCATTTTTGGATTAAAAATATTGTTTAAGAACTTAATATAATTCTGGATATGAATCAAATACATCCTATCCATATCAAACATGATTTACTTAAAAAACATATAAGGGAAAATGAATCAGTTAACACCTGAAACAGTGATACTAGTGAAATATTATTAACAAAGAAATATTAGAAGATCATATATGATATAATATTTATGTATGTGGTTCTTTAATAATTTAAAAATAATTATTTCACAATTATACAGGAGTTTATACTACCCTATAGTAATGAAATTTACAAGGTAAGGGGTTTTCATCTCACGTCTTATTCTAGTGAGATTCATGCTATATTGCCACTCTTTCCTTTTCTATGGTGTATGTAATTCCCATGAATGTATTATTTGTGTAATATACATTAATTTAGGTGTATTTACATCTTATTTTTCTGATACTTCTTTCATGGGGTGTATGTTTCATAAGTTACCAAATCGGTAAGGGAAATTCATTTTTCAATTTACACTCATTGGGTTTTACACAAACATCATTGATTATTTTACACCATTATTATGTGGGAAACCACTATTTATTTATTAATTTAGTAATTTCCACTCCCTATTCTGTGGATATACTTTTGATACACATAATCACTCCATTAATATATTCTAAATTCATTGATATGAACTTTATAAGTGTTTTCTTAACTTAATTTTATTCATTGAGTTAATCATCCATGAAATTAGTGTTGTTTTTACAAGAATATGTGTAAATTTAATATGATATATTTACACTAAATATCTAATAATATTGACTATATTTATATTTCCACACATATTTAGGTCATTTATTTATCCTTAACGAAAGGATACGGTCTTTATGAGTGATTTCATCAAAATTTACATTCCATTGAGTCCTCCTTATGGTTATTTTCCAATTCACTTTTATAAGGTTTACATACTATACTTCGACATATTATATAATGAATCCCTTTATTCTCGTGATATTATAAATTTATTATTACCTAAATTAATAGTTTTCAAGCTTCTCTCAATTGATTAGGAACTCTAACTAAAATTGTATTTTAAATGTTTAAAAGATTTATTCTTCTAAATCATTCCCATTAATGTTCATTTTTAAAAAATGGTGTTAAGGATTTATTTTTATGGACTTTAATTTATTAAAATTAAAATTCCTTTTAAAAGTTTCAAAGTGGTGTGGGACACTTTGATTCAAATATCTATTTTTATTAGCTTCTTGATAAATAGTGAATCTTTTAAATGACTTCAAGGAAAAGTGGATATTAATATCAAATAGATTTACTGATTATTTTCATCTATGTCAATATCCATAATTATTCTAGAATTAGTTTATACAATATGATATATTGTATTGAATGATTTATGTTTTATTGTGAATGTTCTATTTCTATACCATTCATGGTTTGTGGTTAAAATATTGACATTTTGTATGATCGTTTTAATATAAATATTTAGATTATGTTTCAACCTTTTCATATGAGGAATGCAATTGACATAGTAAGTGATGGGTGGAGCCAACTATAGCTCTTCAATGAATCAATAGGTCTCATGATACAAACTAGTTTCTTGGCCTAAGGCCTTGACTAAATATTATTTATAGTCTTGGCATGAGGCCTCGACATAGTTGTTATGATGTACGAAATTATGGATTCCATCATTATGAAATTGTCTATGTAGATTACATGTAATTATTCAACTAGTACAATATCCATGTGAATATGTAAATGTAATTTTTTATTTTTTATTTCCATATTATTCAGAAGATTATGTTTAAAAGGCTTGTTTCTTATTCTTATAGATTTTCTTAAATGTTTTTATTATTTTGGATTGTTCATGCTATATTGTTATCTTTGCTAAGCATCTGAGATCACCAGTTTTTTATGTTTTATTTTTCACATGATGTGAAGATGTATATTATTAATAACCTGCAGGACTATGTTATGAAATATTAGAGTGTTCAAAGGGGAAACAATGTTGTCTTTTCTATTTAAATATGTAATGAAAAAGTTATTTATGTATCTAGTAATTCCAATGTAACTAAACTGATCGGTATTTGGGGACATGATTCCTTGTATCCTGAAAATTTTATTTAATAATTCACCCACTCTTTGTAGCTGGGGTTGGGAAGTAGAAGCCGGTGTTAGAGGAATTTTTGTATAAACCTTGGAACCTATATTTAGAAAAAATCAAATTAGAGAACATTGCCCTAAGATAGACTTTGAGAATTAGTATAGAAGAACATCCAAGAATTTTGGAAATTTAGAGATTTTGTTTATTTTTCACGAAATACATCCCTCTATGGATAAGAGAAGGTATAGGCGGCTCTAGAAAAGATGTACCTAGGAGTCAAAAATCAGACAAAGTGTTTCAAGCTTGACCCGGTGTATCATGGTACACGACAATGGGCCTAGCTTCTCGAATGGTTACGACACTCCTGAGGAATATGCTTAGGACAATTCCCATTTTTATTACAAACCAATATAAAGGATTTTAATATAAGATCAGAATAAATAACCATGATTAATACTATGGTGTTTTAGATTAAAAATAATGATTCATGATATTCTCTAAATGATTTTATGACTACTTTTATTCACAATCTGCATTCTGGATTTAGTCAATGGTTGGATTCCTGAGAAGTCATAGTAATAGTGAACATGATGTACTGTGTGGTAAAAGTGGTGGAAATGATCAATAAAATGGAATGTTGATTGGTGTAAAAGATATCATGTTAATGCAGAATCATTTTTTCAAAAATATTATCAACAACATATACATTAACCAACTCCCGAATTCAACAAAGAAGAGAATGGTAGAGAATGATAAGAGCTGTAGCAGTGAAGACCATGGAGAAAAGAAAGTTCATTTTCCATCATGGAGTAAATGTGGAACCAGACACCCGAGAATGTGTCTCAATGGAACAAACAAATTATTTATTTGTGGGAAGGAAGGACATAATGTAATGAAATACCGAGGAAAAATGAAGACTACTATGGAAGAAAATAAAAATGATCCTAAGAATCCATTTATAGTCATTTGATGTAAATGTAGGGGATCTGGGCATTCCTCGATTCAATGTTTTATTCTATAGGTTATCATCTAATTCAAGGAAGAACCTTTGTGGAAATAATTGGCTGGTTAATTGTTTAAAAGTATTAATGCTCTTTGTTGATGAGATTACATTGGTAGACTTTTCCCTTGTATCTTTAACCCTAAAGTTTGTAATATGAAAATTTCCTTTGAGTAATAATTATCTATTATTTGGTGGAAATATTTATTAAGAACCAATTGGGTTTATATGATCCTTGAATTTGAGTCATTTATAGTTCAATAATTTTTGGGACGAAAAAGAAATGTATGAGAAAAAATTTGTGGTTAATATATGTTATGGTTATTTTTTAATAATTTATCTCATTTTTGAGAATGTAATAAAATTATATAGTTTTTGAAAAAGGAAAACATGCAGCCCTTGTGACAACACGTCATGTCGGAAAAAGATGAATGAATAAAACCCACAACCAAAGTGCGACTGGGATTTATCACCTACCACTAGACTGCGGGAAGTCCATGGTTAGTTTAACAAATAATTCGTAGTTAAATGATTTTATGGAACAACAATATGTTGATTTGGGAACTTATTATTTATCCTTAGTGTAGGAAAATTCATTCATGATTAAGTGATAAATGTTATTTTGGAAGATATTGTCTCTTTTGGGAATACTATATGCCTATGAAATATAGAATAATATGGTATTTTATTTGAGATGTAATGGGGCATATTTATTTTTGAAGAATGTGTATTTTTTGTGTGCATATGGTTATTTGGGTTATTTATGAAAAATGATTTACTTACAATATAGAATATGTGATTAGGTTAATTACTTTTATGTATGTGACTTTAAGAATAGTCGATGTTATTTAGAGATAAATTTTTGGATTTATCTTGGAAGACATTGTGATCCAATCCTTCTGAATTTTGTGTTTCAAAATTAGTTTGGAGTATTTTGAATAAGTTTAAAGAAAATTTCTTTTTTAATTAGCATTGTTATACATTGGTTATTGTTTGTTTAATTATGATGATTAAGAGTAGTATTTCTTTCTATAACCGATGATCCTTTTTTGGGATAATCTGATCTTGTACTATCCATTTTGGTTTTGGATAATGTATAAAGATAATGGAAAAGTACATTTACTTGTTTATTTATTATGTGATTCTCTAGAATTTTATTCCAGTGCTTCATGTTTGACCTAGTTATCTTTAATAAAAATCGTTTGGAGTGAAGGATGAGTTTGTGGTAGAAATTAGTTGAAGGATGGAACTCTCCTTTTCAATTATTCTTTTCCTTATACTATGAATAAAATAATTTTTAATATTTAGAGAAATGATCTTAAAACCAAAAATGTGTTATACTAAGACCTTATGTTTAGTTAAACTGATGATATTTTAAATCATCATAGATTTATGGAATCAAGACCCTCAATTTTTCGTTCACTTGTTTTTGATTGTTGAATTCAATCAATCACTATAAATTTTAACATTTTCCACCCATTATAATTTCCACCAGTTTTGTTCTATTCGAAATCCTAATTTGATGGTGACTTTTTAATTTTTTCCCTCTTATTAAAACTAAATTTTGTTAACTCTATTTCTAATGTCAGTTTTCCACAAAGGTATCTTATATTTTTTAACCTTTTATTTTTGAAGAACCATTTAAAATTGTGAGGGTAAAGTTTATTGAAGGAGGAATGAATTTAAAACCCCAATATTCTATGGTAGGTCTCTTTTTGAATAATATGATAGCGTGTGAACTGTGCAACAATGAGTTCAAGCGCACCACGACCTGTCTAACAAGCCATTTAAAAAAGAAGTTATGAATATTAATAACGAAATTTTGTATTTTATATAATCTATATAATTTTAACATCCTTATTATTTGTTTCTTAGACATAATAAAATAACAAATTCAATTTTTATTTAAAAGAAGTATTTTTTAGAAATTGCAATTTTATCACCTTATAATGCAAAACCATTTTTAAATCCAATATTTGATACATTTATATATTTAATTTTACAAAATAAAATTCTTCTATTAAAATAGGACTTCAAAATGTAGGTTGGATAAATTTTTATTTGGTTATTGGATAACTTTAATAGTGTGATGAATAGTGAAGAAAACAAAATTTTAATTGAAAACAACTTTTTTAATCAAAATTATTTATAGAGTTCAATTATAAATTTGAAGTATTTTGAAGTATAAATAGATTATATTTTTATATTTTAATCCAATGTTGTTCATTGAAGTAATTTTACATTAACATGGATATAAACACGTATCTATCTTTTGATAGTTTTAATTTCTTTTAAACCCACTTACTGGTTAAGAAAACGAGAATATTTTCTCAAATTAATTAATAAAACATCTATGTTTTTAATTTGGCAAAATTGACATCATTTTTGTATTTGGAATATCAAAATTATCTTTGTGTGAATTTTTTGTATTTTTCTAAAAACATTCAATTTTTGATGAATAGTGAAAACAATTCGTTGTTGTTTAAAGGAGATGTTTTATTTAGATAAATATATATAATTTAAATTTATTTTAACAAAAAAAATAGTTACATAATACTTATATTAGTCCAATATAATTCATTGAAGTCATTTTATAATAGGATTAGATATATAAAACTTTATTGAACTTTTAGCATCTTTTACCCACCTTCTAGGCGCATTAGCAAATTTGCATAAAAATTAATTTTACTACTTCTATAAATTGAATTTAAAAAATTTGAGAGACATGGATGATATAATAATGTAAAATGTGGTTCAATAAGATGAAAATAATTTGTGGTGAATAGTTACTATTGACATTTATTTACCACGACTAAATATAAATCGGGTAATTAAAGGTAAAAAATGATATTATAATTACTCTAACACAATTCCTAATTCAATTGGATAAATTTGTTTTGACCACAATAAACCATTTTAATAAAATATGATCGTTTTGGCCACATGGAATAGATCATAACATTTATTACTATTTTATTTAAAGAAGAGTTAAATGTTTTAAATTCAATATTCTATAATTAAAACATTTTAAATATTGGGTTATACAGAAGATAAATTCAACTATAAATAATCATTACAAATAGAAAAATATTTCCTACATAATTGTATTTTATTTATAATTTTTAGAAATTAAATAATTATATTTATTTATGACTCAATGATGACGTATTAATTACCATATTATTGAATGATTAAAATAATTGATATTATAAATATTAATAAATTTATAAATTGAGAATTTCTATTTATTTCATGAATTTTATATGTTAATATAAAATCTTTTGGTTGAGTAAATAAGTTTTGTTTTAAGTGATAAAGTGGTTATGTCTTTCAGAAAAACTAAATACTAAATAGCTTCAAAATTACCAAAAACGAGTTTTTAAAAAAATACTATAATATTAATTGATAAAATATTTGTAAAAATATATTGTTCATCCAAAAGACTAATATAAGGATATATATATCAATAATTAATCAATTTGGGTTGTGTTGGATTTTTATAGTAAGTTTATTAACCATTTATTATAATAATACATGAATACATGATGAAAGATAATCTATTTAACTAACAGTTAAATCTAAAATATAAGGATAATATGGTTAACTAATCCTATATAAAACCTACTAGTTGATAGGTTTTTGACCCAAACCACCTTTTCCTAGAAATAAATCCTTTTGGAGCCATTATAAACTGTATAATATTTTATAATAAAATAATATTTCAATCTTTCCCTAAAGTGACCCTCGCATCTCTTATAAAAGGGTACTTCCTCTTCTATAAAAATCACACCTACAAACACATTTTGCTTAAAACAACCTTACAAATATATCGTACCATCATCAATCACATCAATATATAGACCATAATTTGATCAGAAGGAAACATAAGGATCCCTTTTTGTCAAATCAAAAGGAAGCACCTGATGAAGAGGTAATAATTTCACCACCAATTTCAAAGTTGATTTCTTCTTCCACTTCACATTAATTGTTGTTTCCATAAAAAAATAATAAATAACTTAAATTATATATAATTCGATGTTATTATAAATATGGTACAACAATATTCATTATTATATCCATTCTAGGAATGAAAAAGTCACCATATGTGCGTACGTACAGCTTGTCATCTCCACGCCGTGGTGTGGTTTTTATTCAACACGTAATAATTTGGATGTGAATAATAATGAGTATAATTGATGTAAATAATAAATAAAACATGTTAATTATTATGAATATATGACATATCATCCAATTACATATTATTTCACCATTAATAAATTGATAATTTTGCTCAAGGGTACATGCGAATTACAGTCTCCACGAATGCAATGAGATTCATTCCCCATCAAAACCATTCGATAATAATTTTAATTTTATGATTAAAAATAATTTTTAAGAACATTATAACATTATTTATATGAATTACAAATATCCCTTTCATATCAAACATGACTTACGTAACCAAATATATATAGGAAAACAAATCAGTTTACACCCAAAAGTGATTGTACATACATGTTATAAACATAGAAATATTAGAAGAACATATATGATATCATATTTATGCATGAGGTTATAGTATAATTTAATAAAAATTATTTCAACATTATAAAGGAGGTTAAACTACCCTCTACTGAGGAAAAGTAAATGGTAAAGGTTTTTCATGTAACTTCTTACTCTCGTGAGATTCATGTTATATTGCCACTATTTCCTTTTGTGTGGTGTATGTACTGCCCATGATTGTATTATTCGTCTAACATACAGTAATTTATGGGTACATAATTCTTCATTTTATGATCCTTATTTAATGGGGTCTATGTTTTGTAAGGTACCAAATCTGTAAGAAAAATTTTGAATTTCGATTTCCACTCATTGGGTTTTACGCAAAATTCAATGATTATTTTACTCCAATATTATCTGTGAAATAACTATTTAGTTATTTATGTAGTAATATCCATTCCCCTTTATGTTGAAATAATTTAGATACAAATAATCACCCCATTCATAAATTCTCAAGTCATCGATATGAACTTGATAATAGTAATCTTAACTCAATTTCCATTCATTGAGTTAACCATCCAATTCATTGGGGTTGTTTTTACAAGAAAATGAGTGAATGTACTATGATTGATTTACAGGGAATATCCAATAATATTGACTGTATTTTTATTTTTCACACATATAAATTTCATTGATTTATCTTTAACCTAAGGATCCAGTTTTTATAATGGATTTCATCTCAATTTACATTCCATTGAAACCACTTTGTTGTTATGCAACAATTCACTTTTTTATGGGGTACATAATTTACTATGACATAGTATATCATTAATCCTTTTATTAACATGATATTATAACGTTTTTATTACCTCAATTATTTGTTTTAAAGCGTCTCTCATTTGGTTAGGGACTCGAACTAAAATATCATTTTAAATATTTTAATGACTTTTTCTATTAAATATTTCTCATTAAAGTCCATGTTTTCAAAATGGTGTTAAGGATTTATCTATATGGATATGAATATTTTATAATTAAAATTCATTTTAATAGTTTCAACGAGATATGGGACACTTTGATTCCAAAATATATTTTTAACAGCTTATTGATAAATAGTTAGACTTTTAAATTTTTTCATGAAAAAATGGATACTTCTATCAAATAGTTTTTCTTATTATTTTCATCTATATCAATATCATTCTCTATTCTTGATTGAGGTTGATAAAATCATTCATATTTTATTGAATGAGTTAATTTTGAATGTGGATGTGCGATTTTTATACCATTCATGGTTTGGGATTAAAATATTGACATTTCATATGATTGTTTTAATACAAATGTTTAGATTATGTTTTAGCCTTTTCATATGAGGAATGAATTTGACATACTATGTGATGGGTGGAGCCCATTATTGCTCCTCGATGCATCGATAGGTTTCATGATACAAACGGGTGTCTTGGGAGAAGGAATTGACAAAATCTTATTTGTTGTATTCGCACGATGCCTTGTCTATTTGTCTATGATATCTGACATTATAGATTCCATCATTATGAAATAGTCTATGGATATTACGTGTTATTATTTTACTAGTAGAATATCCATATGAATAAGTAAATTGAATTATTTGATTTATATTTGCCATATTATGCTGATGTTTTTGATTATAAGGCTTGTGTTTTAGTCTTATACATTGCCTCAAATGTGTTTAATTACTTACGATAGTTTCTGCAATATTGTTATCCATACTGAGCATATGAGCACACCGCCATCTTTTGTTTTATTTTTTCTAGGATGTGAAAAAGTAAATTATGAATAACCTGCAGGAATAGGGTAAGGGATATAATAGTGTTCAATGGGGACAACATATTGTTTTTTATTTACTAATCTAATGAAAATATATGTATGTATCTAGGACTTCCAAGGATACAAAACTGGCCAGCGTTTCAGGACACGATTCCATGTATCTTGCAAATGTTATGTAATAATGTACCGACTCTGGGTAACTGGGGTCGGGGTATTACAGTGTTAGTGTGTATGATCCCTAAACAATCAAAAATAATAATATTTATAGAATATATGGATGATTAAATATTGATATGGGTTATAAGTGGATTATAAGCTTATGTATATCTCTTTTATTGAGTATATATTCCACTATGACCATATATTACATTTTTACATTCATATAACTGATGTATTTTAAACAAGATAGTTGTTTTAGAGTATTAAAATTTTCATGGAATCTAATATAATAATATTCTAATGAAATAAATGAAAAAGATATCTTTTGACGTTAAATATTTATGATCAATCTTCTTAAATCCATATAAGGTTCTGTTAATTATAAACCCAATATATATAATTATCATATAATAGTACATCCCTATGAAACATTTAATCTTCTCTAAAGAATACTTTTTTGTGTGTCTCAATGTTTCTTCACCGTCATCGAAGAAAAACTAATATCATTTAGATAATTAATTTCAAGACATGATGTTGTGATAGTATCGATGAAATGGACTCTCCCGATTAGGGCATGATCCTAAAACCATAGCAATATACAATATATATAATTAATTTAAAATGCTCTTTAAATTTCTACGAAATATATTTTTTACACAAATCATTATATAATTTTGAATACCAAGAATTTTTTTTTCTTATAGAACTAAAATGATCACTCAACTAAAAATGTTTTATCTTTATACCATTCCACAATAATATACGACCTAATGTGGTATCTGTGATTATAGAGGCTATAAAATTTTATAAAATTTTCCCAAAAATAAAATTAATGAATTGAATATTTTATATCATAATTCCAGATGAAATAAAAACCCTGATGTTTTCTTCTCTATATAGAAGTAAAATATATATATTATTAATTCACTAGAAAGCATTGAAATTATATTCATTAAAAATAATGTAGTGTACATAAACACGATATGGATTTTTCACCTTGGATATCAGTAACCCGTTTAAAGAATTATGAAATAATTAAGGGAAATAATACAACTATTTTTAAAGTTAATCTAATTTTATTTTCTTCAACACAAAATATTCCACAATTTTCTTACAACCATTACATAATTTTTCATTTCTATGAAACTGTTCATTCATTATAACCTCATTGACTCAAATTGAATCAATTTAGTCCATAAATATATTGATAATATATATCATAAAAAATATATTGATATTATAAATAAATGAGTTGTATAAAGATATCGATTTATGACTTATATGAAAAACCATATCATCAAACATAATCACATTAATGACTATAATTTTACTATAGTGTGAATACAAAAATAGTATTTATGCTATCCAAATTTAAATATTCTCTAATCCAAATTTAATAACTCAAAATTTGAAATATCATTAATCTCATCCCTTTTATTTATTTGGATAATGTATTTGAGAATGAATCAAATTTTAGACCCACCAACCAATCCCATTTCTCCCCTTACAATGAGACTCCCCACGATCCTATTCTCTAACTTTTCAACTACTAAAGTGATTATGAAATCACTATTTCATTAATATTAAATCATAATTTATTCACAATTTTTATTAAAAACTAAATGTAAATTATTATTTAAAAGTAAATAAAATATATTCATTAATATTTTAGGATAGAATATACTCATAGAAATACTATTATGTGACTAAAGGAATTATTTATCATTTGAATTTTCAATTTTTTAGGACAATATTTCTTAAATATATTTCATGATTTACAAATTCTTCTAGAAAATCTCATTTATGATGGTATATTTGATGATAAACCATGTATTATTTCATAAAACTATCAAATAATATGATTCTTCTACTCTCATTTCCTTAAGTTAAATGCAGTCTAAATCATTTGGTTTGTGGTGTTGGATAATGCAACAAAATCAACATTTTTTTTACATAATGTGATATCATTATACATATTATAGTCAAATAATCAAAAAAAATATAATGAAGACTTACCATTCATAATTATATTTATGATCTCCAATTTCACATGTCTAATCAGTATTATAAAGTCCATTGTTTTTAAATTATTATTTATTTCGATAAATAAACAACATTTCTAGAGTAATTTTGACACGGGGAAGTATTCATTTTAATAGTAAAAGACGAAATTTCTTTGGTTTACATTTTAATTGATCACAAATCATTACATTGAAAAGATTTTTGGTATTCAATAATACAAATATGTATTTCATGTAATCAACCATGAAAATTTAATTTGATTAATACTTCAAAATTATCCATCCATTAAAAAATCAGTCCCTATGTATATAGAATATATCATTTATCTTTATTCTTCCCCTAAATTTCAATTTTAGATCTCATGGTTATAATATACATTTGAAATAAACATACAGTATTCAATATTCAAAAAATTATATATTAATATAATATAACCACACTAATCCATTAAATTTTAACATGATTCTTCCAATGGGTCGTAAATGCTTGAAAACCATCCACTTTATTCATTGAATAAATTACATCACCAAAATTCAAAATCCTAATGACCAATATTTTATTTTCAAATTTAACATACAGAATTAAATGAGGCATTCTTATTTTGTAAAACATATATTCTTTAATATGGTGTGACACTCTAAATACCATACTTATTGTGATTATTTGAGTCTATAAATGAATTCTTTTAACTATTATAAATGAGAACAATCACCATAATTGTTAATAACCTCTAGTTTTTTAAATTACACCTCCACTTTTTGATATCTATTTTTTAATGTTGATTTAGTATCAATTTGGAAAACAATGCTGTTTATTTTAGAAAAAATCAAAATAAATTCTAATTTATTAAATTCATTTTTGTTCGATAAAAAATCCGTCAATGTTATTAACTTCAATTTATGAATATTATTGGAGAACAATATAATATTTATTTTATTTCACCTCTACCATATCATTTATTTATTTATTTTTAAAACCACATTGTTTCTCACCTAAAATTATTTTTACATATATATAGTGTGAAACAAATACAACTCTTAATATTTATTTTTATTCAATAAATATTTAATGGATTTAATCAAATACATCTATTTGGAATAATGAACCAAATTTTCTTATTATAATTCTTAATATAGAACCGTTTGATTATAATTCCTTAAATTTATTCTCACTTACAAACTATTTTTGTAATTTATAAATATATTTTTAACTATATTTATTTATGACTTATAAACCTAGATGTAATATCATATTGGAATACCATGTAACTATATACCACAATAATAGCATGGATATTTTAAAAAACTTAAATAGAATTTATATCCAACTCATGTTTTCCATTACATGATACATAATTTTATACAACATCATCATTAAAAAGAAATGATATTTGAAACATACCATGGTCAACTATAATAATAACACCGTAGATTTTTAAATCTCAACTTATGTGTTTTTTATAACACCAGTAAATTGTTTTAATTGATTTATAACCAAGAAATAATATTTTATCAAATTATTCAATATATTTTACCATGTTTTTTTCATTGATCATGAGATAGAATTATATATACAATAGTTATTTTATATTAATTCATCACTTCTAATTAAATATATAATAATCTGTGTTCCAAAAATTTTGTTGATGAATACATAATTTTTTGTTTCAAATTGTTTTTATTATAGCTTGTTTTGAATATCATTCCAGGGATATCTGGCTCTAATATCATGGTTATCTCCATATCAACTGAGAATTGTTTCTTCTTCTTAGATTGTTTATTTGAATGAGTCGTCTATATAGTGTTAAATCCATAAATTAACCCATAATTATCAATATATTATTTGAATTATTCATTTATATTCTCAAATAAACTGTCATATATAAAAAATAATTCGTTTAAAATGAAATTTAATTTTAAATAATTTTTAATAAACTCCTCATCCTCTCAGGAACATTGAAATTAATCTCTATAAAATTAATTTCAAATAAATAACATCAAAAAATAATAATAATGTATACAACTATATTAGTTTATTAATAACTCGTCATTATAGAAACATGTGAATACTAAATTTCATGTAACCTTTTTATTTTCATTTCCACAATCTAATGGTTTTTCCATAATATATTAATTTGGGTGGCCATATTTGGACAACATAAGAATAAAAAGAATATATTTTACACAAATTATATAATTTAAACATTACTTATCAGAAATAAACACATAGTACAACTACTTAATGGATTAGTGTCTTCATAAATAAGATATATAAATATATTATTAAGCATTATTGATTCATCATCTCATATAAACATATCTACTCATATCATCATATGATATATATTGGTAAAAATGGGTTCCTTGGAAAATGGGAATCATTGCAATGATGGAGATAAATTTCTCATTAATGGAAAACACGTATAAAAAATCATAATGAGTAAGATAATAATTATGTGAGAGATAATATACATGGGAGAAATATGTTATTATAAACAATGTGGAATCATTATAGTTTTCTATAAGTAATTACGTGGGTTATATACCATCAAAAGATTAAATATATACTATGGAATATGAAAATATAGACATGAGAAAATAATCATGATCCATAAATAATAAAGTGGAAATGTGGTAGAATGTATAAATTTTGAATAATAATAATCTTATGAAATCATAAAATTGGGAAAAATATATATAATTACTATGAAATATATATTTAAAATGTCCAACCATGATTATAAATAAATACCTCAGAAAACATAATCATGCTACGAGATAAATTTTTTGAAAACCCTTATTTTGTTGACATATAATAACATCATCTCATGAAATATGAATCTTTTATAAAAGAATTGGAGTGATTTATAACTCCAAAATATCCACTAATGATTCAATTTTCATATATTTGTTGCATTAAATCAATAAAATATTTTCCCATGAAAAACATAAGGATTAAAAATGGGTTTTATTAATTTTTCAAAGAGAAATGTTTTAAAAGGAATAATGATTGAGATTAGATGATACCAAAATTAATCCTCTAAGAATTATTATATTATAAAATCACATAATGGTTGATCATGATAATTAATACATAATAAGTAAAATATATGGATATATAGAGTAAAAATCAAGAGTATTTGTTAAATTATTTTATATAATGTTGTAATAAAATAATTCGTCAAGTCATTTTCAAAGTAATATTCCAAGAGGAAGTGATATTAATTAATTAAAATAAATTAAATGGTACCCTTGTAAATTTAAGCTAAATGAAATAATTTTTACAAAATAAAATATGAAATTAATGATAAACTAAACAAATATTAAAATAAATTCCATGTTAATAATTCTTGACAGTTTTAAATAATACCCGCATCAATAAATTAATTGATGATTTCATCATTAATAAAGAAATCAATATCTCTATGAAATGATAAAAATAAAATATTTATTTCAATTTCAGAATATAATAATAAAAATATTCTATAATAATAATAGAAACCTGGATTAGGAAGATATAATAGGAATGATAATATTTATTTTTAATAATTCTAATTTTTTGTAATAATTAACTATATCATTGAAGAAAAAATTAATATGAAGATGAAATTTACCTAGTGAAAAAGGACAATTAATTTAGAAGTATAATAATGGAAAATTATAAGACATTTATTAAATTGTATTTAAATTATTGATATAATTATGTAATGAAATGAAAATTTTGAAAACAATTCCCAAATAACATTGCATATTATAAAAGAAATTTCATTATAAAATTATAAGAGAGAGAATATATTTTTTTAAAACCATGAAAAAAAATTTGTGGGTTTTTTATATTAAAAATTATAATACATTGATAAATTTTTTTCACATTTTAAATGTTAAAAACATATATTATTATAGGAGGAAAGGAGATTGAGTCAAGGCAAACAATTTCCATGGATTCCATCCTAATTAAAAATTCTCTTAATCCATTAATAAGGAATTTTAGTTAACTATTTATAATAATGAAATACATATTACTATTAATATTACATAATATAATCCACTTATAATTATTTACTATCCAAATAATTATTTTTTATAGTTCAAAATAAAATTCAAGTGGCTAAAATTTTCATTTTTCAATGTATAGTCAAGTTATTGGGTTTTGGTCCTTATTCATTAATCATGGATTCATTATCCAGAAATTAATAATTATATATAATATTTTAATGATATATTTATATTCCTAATGTTAATATTATGGATATTATGTTGTCACAAAAATTCATGAAATAATATTATATCATCGCTTATCTATGAGGTAAAACTAATGCAGAAGAGCATGTTATAATAACAAAATGAAAAATAACATTTTATTAAATAATAGTAATAATAATTTTATGTAACATTAATAATTTAAATTATAATATATTAAAGGGAAAATTTAATTTTATGAATTTTTTTATAACTATAATATTCAGAAACTATTTTTTAAGTGATTACACGTATATTGAACAAATGAATCTCATCTTTGAGAGACTCCTAGAAATGATAGATTCATGCCCCATTCATGTGACTAGGGGATCTAAAATGTGGATTTGGATTATTAATGATTTAAATTTTCACATTATTATTAAAAAAATAAAGGATAATGTTTATGAGATTTGTATCCATTTATAGGTGTCCTCAAGTCCTAATTTCAAACATTCCAATTTTTTAATCTATAATACTGTCATTTAAAAAAATTAAAGTGGTTAAATGTTAATTAATAACATGGAATAGATCATAGGTGGTCTATAATTACCTCATACAACCATTTATATATATTTTTTATAATGATACTTTATATCATTACCAATTAATCAAGCATTTTAACTTTATTTTTTCCATTGTTATTGTGAGTAAATTTTACATTCTGAACATATTTTTATAATTATAAATGAAATAGAGCTTATTGCTAATATTTTAAATGATAAATTAAATTATATATATTATTTAATTATATTTATTTTTTATATTTTATAAATATTAATTTTAAAATAAAAAAAGTATACAGAACAAATGTAGATTTCATAACAAAATACATATCCAATGAAAAACTAGATTTATTCCAATTTATTGACTTTTAAAATTAATATTTATGAGAATTTTTATCTAATATTTATAAATACGTACCTTTTAATTAATCCTCCAAATTTTTTCATTTAATATAAATATAGGAAAACATAAAAAATAAAAACCAAAATCATTAAATATAGGATTATAGTAAAAATAATTTTCTTCCAAATCAATTTATATCTATTACTTATCTACTAAGAATTAATTTATTTTTTCATTATATTTTTCTTTTTATAAGCAATCACTGTTAATTAAATTAATTCTGTAAATGAGTATTTTATTAATGTACTAAAGGTGAATGATAAATATAATAATTATTTATAAATATAATTTTTCTTGTTTGTGATTTTATGTGTATATCACCATAATTCTACTAAAACCCCCCTCAAGACCTCTGTATATGATCTAAGGGTGAGATAGGAAATTTTGGTCACCATAGTTGGTGGTTCAGCTAGCACAACTCCCACTATAACATTCATGTTCCTGCATATCACTTATAAACAATTTTATTCAATCATAACTTGTTTATGTTATGATTATAATTCACCAATGTAAACCCTACTGACCGCAAATCCTTTCTAATATTGAAACTATGATCATAATGGGGGAGAATAAAAGTATTTCATGACATTTATTCACTTTCTAACATAGTTATTTCGGTATAATTACATATATATTTTTGTTGTAATTAAAAAAATAACTTACAGTAGTTATATTTTTATACATATTGTCTATATCTCAAATTATTAATATATTCTAATGAAGGTATTTGTATTTGTGTATTCCCAATGACTATATTATACTAACTACAATATATGTTCAATGACCATATAATACTAACAATGTTATTATAAAAATTGTTATATAAGTCCAAGTGTCTTATGAATCTCCCATATAGATTGTAAAAATTATGCATAATATTCTTTCATTCCATTTCTAAAGTTGTTTATAAAATTTATAACATGTTGGATTCTATACCTAGTTGATATTATTGGTTTGACAGTCATGGAAGATTCAGATGATGGGTATTTTAAATAGGTTTAGTGTTTATATATATATATATATATTCTTATTTTTTATTCCTTGAAACATTTTAGAAATTATGTTTCATTTATTTGTCTCATAACATATTTCATTTTATGTTTTAATTTTCAAGCATAACGAAAATGAATATTTATTTTAATATGATAATGAATAGACATAAAGTTTTGATATCATTAAAATGAAATTTAGCAGTAAAATATTTGGGTGTAACATTCTACCCCATTAAAATATTAACATATTAAAATTTTATTAACTCATTTGGAAACAAGAAAGGTTAAATTTATTTAATTACACCATTAGGTTTACATGTAGGTTCATCAGTGTTATGTTTTGAAAATATATCATTGATCTGTTGGGTGGCCTTATTCCATGTTACGTTGTCTATATGATCCAAGATCTCCACATGTTATTACTCATAAGAGGAATTTCATTCCAATGAAAATATTTTATTTTCTAAAAATGTGATGTATTTATAATGTTAAATCCTAAAAGAGATACAGAGAACATATTTTTTCACATGAGAGGGGTTTAGAAGAAGCACTAAATAAAAATCTATAAACCAAAAAATTTATAAATTCTTAAATGGAATGGTGCATCTTGGGCTTCTCATTCCCTTATTTACAAATATCAAAATCCACTTTTATTAATATTTTCAATGGAATAATTTTTCACCAACATCATCAAAAAAATATTTTCTATGATTATCCTCATAAATCTTGGGTCCACTATTTACTAATTTTATATATCCCCAAATTGGTAAATAAATCCATAAAAAGGTGATTATATTGACCTAAAATGTATGAATCTTCCTTTCTAACTAAACATTAGCATGAGGATCATAAGTTGTGAAAAATCCCATATTTATATCCAAATGTTGTTGAAACGTCCATAAAATTATGATATAAACATGGGATCTCAATTATATACAATTTTCTGTTTTACATAAAGAATCCTTTTCATTTAATTTATTATAACATGGAATGTTGGATTCATAATAAATCATCTCAAATAGAAATGAATTATTCTTACTTTATGAGATTATCCTAAAAATCATAGATTTAACTATAACATTTATACGTCATATAATATGTGGTGAAAAAATCAATGATTATTTTCATTGTTTTTTTATTGTGTTATTCGTAATTTTTTCATGATTATATTAGATTTAGTATGTTTAGACATTACTGTATAGATAAACAAACATCTTGATATATAATTTAGTATCTCTATAATCATGTCTTCCTACCATAATTGTTTCTTGAAGTCTATATACATATTTTTTCTTATTTGGTGATTAGAGAATCATAAGCTACATGATACATCCAAAAAAAATTCATTTATAATTTTTAAAGGGATATATCTTAAATTACTCAATCTTATAACTCCATATTTTATATTTTACACTATATATTAATTATCAATTTCATAATTTTATCTATTACAAAATTTTGGGTCATCTAGATCATCAAATAGATGGATGGTTGAGTACTTATTTTCGAATGGTGGGATTTATTTCCTTTTTTAATTACATAACTATCCATTTAATATTTATAAATATTGGATTCCTTATAAAAATATAGAGTTTCATAATCATTTTCGATTATTGGTTCCTCCACCATGTTTTTCATACATTGATGCCAATGTATTAGGAAGTTATCATTTTAATCAGTTCCCTCTATATACTTTGGGTCATGTCATATTCCTTTAGTGCAAGAATGTACATTAGGCTCTTTTGGTCAGTATATATACAATTTAAAAATTTTAATAAAAAAATTACTTTTCTCTCAAAATTATACATTGGGAAGTTTTTCTTAGGTGTATTTAATTAATGTGATGTATAAGTTAAACCTTCATTTACTGAATGAATATAAATAACAATCTATTTTTTAATCATATATATATATATATATATATATCACAAAAATACATTTACATTTGTGTTTTTTGAGTGCATGTGTTATTGGAAAACTCTTTTTATGCTCCTTGATTCTTTCATCACATTGTTCTATCCATATTAACATCACAATAACCTTTTATATATAGATTAATGAATTTAAATATCAATATAAATTTAGAAAAAACATCGATACATTATGTTTCATAAACAATAGTGGATACCTATCTCTATTGTTCATATAGGAATTTATTTAACTATCCTTATCTTGGACGGATCCACAAATACCCTCTTTTTAATGATAATATGACATGTTAAGGAAAATTATAATAGAGAAAATTCACCATTTTAGTACATGGTATATAATTTATCCATTCATAAGGTATTTACCACAATCCTAAAAAGCATGTCATGATTTATTTTATCATACAATATATGAGAATATCATCTATAAATACTATGAGGAATTTTTAAAGATATATTTTATAGAATCCTTTCATCGAACATGTAATGATTCAATGTGTATTTGTAATCTTGAATGGAATCACTATGAAATGATATTTTCCGTATCTTTTGTGGAAATCTTTCATTGGTATATATCCAATCATTACCCAATATTGGTGATCTCGAAATTGTGACCCACCTCCATAAATTATAGAGGCTATATAAGATGATCAAATATATAATCACTCTAGGGTAAATTATATTGTTTCTTCATCATGATTATATTACATTTATGATAATTGATGTAATAGTTCATTGATCCATCCTGCGTATTGAAAATGAGGACAAATTCTACCAATTATAAAGCAATTCGGCATATGAAACCCTTTTCTAGGTTCTCTTAATGTGCAATCTCTAATATTTATAATTTAGTGGATTTATTATGTAATTATTATTTAATATTGTAATATAATGTGGTATAAATTTAATTAACAAATAAAATTTCATTCTACAAGAATACCAGGTAGGATAGTAATAAATATATATATATACTCTAGTATAATTATAATATTATCAATTATGAATTCGTCACCAATAATTTATCCCATTTATCTCTTGTTATTTTTTATCAATAACCATATTAAAAAAACTCTTTATATATATGACTTATTAATTTTCCTTGCATTGATATATATTAATAGGATGATTTGAGATATGAAATGAGATGTAATTATCTGAAAAGTTGATATGATCTCTATGTATTGAGAATCAATCCATGCCTTTGATCACATCATGTTATACAAAAGGAATAAGAACTAGATGTGAGGTACATATCTTCTAACAAAAATAAATTATATAAAATTTATATATTATAGTAGTAATAAATTAACCACAATATTTTTTTACAAATAATTCATTATCCAATGTTTTAGGTGTTGAATCTACACTCATATAAAATGTTCGTGACAAGAAATAATTATGTGGCAACTAAAGAAACTCTGAGAGGGGAGGGGGGAATCAAGGTGTTACGATTTCCTTTTAATATTAGATGACCTCTACACTATGTTAGTATGACTTCATTAAACATTCCACCGTTAGGTTGACATATAACCAAATAAATAATTAAAAAATTAATGAAATAAAGAAAAAAATTACTCGATTCACCACAATGGGATAGTTCAAGGGTAAAATCAACATTATGTTGTTCATAATAGGGTCCACTATGGTTCATTGATATGATAAGATTAGAATTGATAGACTAAGATTACACTATGATGTGTATATTGTGTTATATAAATATTCGGAACAACACACTTCCTCCCTCAGATCACTTCCATCAGCCCCTTCTGACTGCTTATGATTAAGTATTCTTTAGTTTATAAACATGGATATTCCCTATTAATCAATGTTACTATTTATTGTGATTTACATCATGTGATAATGACTATTACACTCTAATGTATACCATAATATTCATTTATCTATAGATATTTTCCAAGTGTATCTTCACATTAATATATGGATTTTACAATGTATTTTTTACCTGAGTCCATGGCTTTTACCTAGAATGATTCACCCTAATTTCTTAGATTATCTCTGGTCTGCTTCACATTATACCCCTGGATTTTCCCTACTTCCATACTTCACCATTTTTTGGTTCGAATAAATACCTTATCTCACCCAAGTATACTTTATAATAGTCATTTAACAAAATTTTATTTTCCATAGATAGATTATCAATTAATTATTCACCGCATTTTCTTCACTCTCCTCCTTAAAATTTACAACATTATCCCTATTAAAATTTCATATATTTAATCTCCTTTGTTTTTTTATCACTTCCATTTCTCGTGTGAATACTCTTGGAATCAAATTCTCAAGTATATTTGATGTAGGTATATTCAATCATTTTTACTTAGGTAAAGAGAGAATCCTTCATCTTTCCCTCTAATAATTATTCAACCCAAATGAAGGTATTATAGGGAATTTATAAGAAAAAATCATTGTTTCATATCATTCATGAAGTCCTCTATAAATCAAAATATGTTTTTATCTATTCCCTAACTTTCATGCTCTATTCACATAGTTCCACCAATGTACATCTCATGATTCTCTGACTGAATAGTATGCGACGAACTAACACAAATAATTCAATGAAATTTACTCTTATATAACATGTATACATTGCACCTCACCCAACCTCACTAGGGTGCATGACTAACACACGACACCCAACTACCACTAGGAAAAACATTTACCCTCTAAGAAAATATATCACCAAAAACAGACTATATTTACCCATTTGGGGACCTATTTCAGTTTTAATGAGACATACATCCATCATAAATATCTTACAAAATATCACTTTTAATATCCTCTTCATTCAAAAAATACTTTTCTGTGATGTCAATATTTATAAATAACATTACACCTAACATCATCATCAATTAACCATTTTTCCAATAAATATGGGGAACTATAATCAAGTAAGATATTAATATAGTTGGTGTAGAGAATAATTTTATTATTCAAATTTTCATTTTCATTCATAGATTTATAAGATTAATTTTATAAGATCTTTTTTATTACCTTGTTCTTAAAGGCTTCTAATGACTATTATTCTCATTTTTCTATCAGTTTGGGCATTGATTTGAATTTTCATATAACGTATTACTTTTAATATGTTTAAGTGTGGATAGTCAATAAGTTAATCCCCTTTTTCTTATATTGGTTTGATTTTACTCTTACTAATTATTTTTCATTATGTGAATAGGGTGTAATATATTTTTCATTAAAAATATTCTCTTGATCCACTAAGGAAATTTCATAGGTTCTTAATCCAATAATTTTTTCATAATGGTTTTTATGATTTCATTCCATTGTGTGATTTATCATTTGTGCTTACATGAAATTATGTTATCCATATTTTATCAACAATACATTAGAATAATGAGAGTCCTTAATTTAAATTCCCACCATAAGAGAACATAAAAAATTAATGAAATGATAAACAATTATCTGAAATATAATCCCAATAAAATTATTTTTTTAGTCCACTAATTAAATGAATGAACATATTTTTAGGGTTGGTAGTAAAATGGATGGATACCTTATTTATACCCAAAATGTTTCATAAATAGTAATAATTTATTAAACTCTATATTTTTTAACCTTTATGAATTAACTCTCTATTTCTACGTGAATAGCTACATTAAATAATTTTGTAATGAATATTTTCATAAACCACACTCATTATATAGACTCAATAATATCATTTTTATATCATCTTCCAAATGAGTTTCAACCATTTTAATAATTCACTATCTAAATGATGAATGGATAAAAGAACATTTTAATCCTCTAATAATTGAAGGAAAAAAGTATTTTATATATTATGTAGATCTATATTTCGGTAATAAGTGTATTTGATTACCTACATAATTAGTATAAATGTTTTTAGTATATGAAATCAAATAATTTCTGATCATTCTATGGTTTTTATTGAGATCAACATGGTTCATGGTATCATTCATTGCCTTATAATGTTGTTTTATTATTTTAATTATATTTCTTACTACATACACATAATATTGGGTTAATTACTAGGATACTCACTCAATTTTTTTACACCCATTGATATCCTAATTTCCCTATGTTAATACAATTAATAAAGCAAAACGTTATAATTATACCAATTAAGAATAAAATATTATTATAATTTGTGTAAAAATAATATAAAATGTCAATTTCATGATGGATTAATCTATAGAAACTTCATCATGACCTATAATACTTTTAGATGAACCTATGATGCACTATGATTGGTTATTGTAAACATTATAAATTAATCCTCAAAAATAATTAATGCTTATACATTTAAAAAATTAGAAAACATGAGAAAAATATCAATATATTCTATACATTAATAATAATTTATATATTACACTACACAAATAAAGAAAAAATTGATAAACCATCACATTTACTGTCTTTAGATATTAGTTATATAAATATGTTGTCAAAAAATATTACTCTATCATATCCCACAAATATATCTTCACATAACTTCCTCTTAGTGGAATTACTTGAATTAGATTACCTGGGAAATGATAAATATTAGAATAGTTGGGTAAAAAGATAGAGAAAGGTAAAAAAATTATAATGGGTTATATAATAATAATTTGAGAAGAAATTAATATGATAGATGTATCTAATAAGGAAAAACATAAAATATTTTTTGTTTTCAATAAGGCATTAATGATGTACATATAACCTCAAAAGATAAAAAATATACACCGATGTACATAATTGAGGATATTAATCAATTATCCTGAACTGTTTAGAATTTTAATAAAATGTGGAAAAAATTAGACTTGTGGTATAATAAATCTAATTGGCATTCATAAAAATTGTAGAAACCACAATCATGTGCATGTATACATTTTTTATAAGGACTAATCAAGATCAAGAAATAATTTTGTGTACACTCAAGCATGATCATTAATAATGTTATGAAAAAACCAATCATTTTTACACATAAAAACAATATACCATGAGATATTAAATATTATCAAATTCATTGGAGGTATATATCTATCCACATCATCACATATTGATATGCTTTAATTATGTGTTTCAGATGAATTTAATCATATATCATATCATGAAAAAACCATGAGATGTATGTGGTATTCATAAAAATTTAAACAGTACTAAATAAATGACATTATGTGTTAGATCTGTTGAAAAAAATATTCAAAAAGTAGTATATTAGACAATAATGTAGTCGGAGATCATGGTAATTACAACATAATATATATATATTATTTTGAGAATTAGAGAAAAAATGGATGCTAATTCAAAAAAATTTCTTCATAAAATTAATTTTATGATACACTAACAAAATGGGATTATTACTCTCTTTAGAAGTATAAATTTTCTAGAATTTGAAATAAAGATAATTTATTTTTTTTCAAAAATTAAGGGGATTACTTAGAGAAGTGGTATCATAGATTTTAAAACTTGAATCCAGTAATCACAAACTAATTCTATTAGTTTGATCAATACATCTTCTCTCTAAATTATTATATCATGATATGTGATGTTTGTAGTAAATAGAGAATAAATTTTTTATGTAGTTCACCCTATTTGGGATAATATAAGGAGAATGAAATTAATGATTTGTTGATGTAAAAAATGCTAGAGAAGACAAATCCCTTCAGTTTACAGAATGGATTGGTCTCACTTAACCTCTAGAGTAACAATTATAATAAGATTGGAAATCTAACCACTTCTTTTAGTAAGAAGTAACAAATTATTTATTTATGAAAAACATGATTTTATTCACAAGATTAGTTTATGAATAATATACTTGGATCTGTGTGGGTCTTCGGAAATTTTTGATGATGTTATCGTTAGATAATTCTCCAGGAATGTTTTCCGCCTTCCTATGTCTCGATTTTTCTATAGATCAAAAAAAATATTATACATTCTTCTCATATAGGTTATTTTACTCAAATATAATCTTCATTATTTCATTTAAATTGTACAGTAATTATTGAATCAAAATATAATAGGTTTTTTAAAAGTATCCCATTTAATTAATGGCATCATAATTTGTCATATAGTAGTAAAAACGTCACCAGGAAACCAAAGTAATAGCTCCCTATTTCAATTTCCATTCAAAACTACAAGATGACTAAAACTAACTTATCATGAGTTGATCTTGGATTCTACATTGCAACCAACCACATATATGTTTCTTATAAAATGTAACATTATACACTATGTTATAGAATCCACTTCTATGGTGTGAATCAGAATTTGATGGTATAACATTATTTTTCTGACTAGATTCATAGTTTTCTTGCATTAACTCTAGTATAACTCAAACATAATATTTTACATGATCTCATCTACCACCTTTACTTACTAAACTCTTTAAATCGTATCCACTTACACTATTTTTTGGGGTCCTATAGGATAGAAAATATTAATTTAACCATTATGTTGTCATTACTTCACCACATCCCAATTCAAATTTTATATAATTCATTCCTTTTGGACCTTGAATTACATTATGATATAAAGTGTAGTTAAAGAATGGCCATATTTATTTCATCATAACAATAGTGAATCCATCTATCTATGATGAGGAAACATTTAATTTTATAAGGGAATTGAATCTTATAAAAACTTCTTATAGTTGGACCCTATGCCATGGTATATTTGATTTCACTATAGATTTAATACTCCTATTCCCACATATAAAATACCCATGGGATTTAAGTCTTTATTAATCATATATTTTTCTTTTAAGATCATTATAGATTTAGTACTACCAGTTCCTGACAATATGCTCTTGTTCCAACATAAATGTTAGAGTCCAAGAATCATTCTTGTGGATTTTAACATCACTATAGCCTACCTTCACACGTACATGTTCTTGCATGCTTGGGTGCTCACAGGAACACAACTACTATTTCTTTGTACTACGTGGCATGAGCTTGGCCACCATAAAGTTTGGATTTTTCTTTAGTTTTATCCTTGAGTGGGATTGTCCAATTTTTTTGATCCTTCCAACCATAATTATTTTGCAGACATCAATTATATGGCATAGAAAATATTTAATGTTCCTTAGGTTAAGTGAAATGAGGTCCTCTATGACATAACTGACTACACTAAATCAGATATTTCTGAAATAAAAAAACATTTTAAATGAATATAAGGCTCAATATGAGATCCATAATTTTATATAATGTACCCCACATTTATATTTTGGGTTGACTTCCATTTGGGATAAAAAAGTATTTTCATGAATTTAAGGGTATTTTTGGGTGTCATGAAAAATTGGGGTTCAAAAAGGTACAAATGAGGGTGTCTAGTGCATAATTCATGATAGTGTATAGAGAGAGATAACTGTGAACCCTAACCTATGATATAGTGTGGCATGGCTCCTTGGACACAAACAAGGGCTTGGCCACTACACAGTTTTTCAAACACTATGGGAGTTCAAGACAAAATGAGTTGCCTGGCCTCCCTCTTAGACACATGGTGACGCACAATTGGTGCACGATATAGATAAAAATGAAACAAAACCATGTACCCTATTAAAATTGATGAATTTCGAATTTTCCACATCAGTTTTTAAAATTATTTACCCTACATTGCACTCATTTCCTCCCCCATCATCATGGGTTTCAAAAAATGAGCTCTTCCCACTTCTAAGGATAATTATCCTTTGATATTAGGTTTTTTAAGAGAAAATAGTTTTTAATTAAAGATTCATGAGATTCTACCACTCATTTTTCATCTATGTTTTAGAAGAATCGTAGAGGGATTTTTTCCCTCCTTCTAATGTCTAGAAAATTATTATCTAGAAGATAATTAGAATCATCATTGAGGGTCTATTATTATTGTATTAATTGTAATATTTGGGTGATTACACATATAATATCTTGAGGTAGGTGTTTAAAAAGTTATATCTCATAGTATCGATGATTATTCAAGTGTTTGTGGTTGTACTTTGCTGTAGTTGTGTTGTGAATTTTCTTCCTTCCTAAGAAATGATTAATTGGTTCTTTGAATGATGTGTTAGAACTTTGTTTGACCTATTTGGATCCATGATGAAGTTTAGAATAAGCCTATATATACCCATGGTGTGTGAAACTTTCTTTAACGTTAAAATTGGGTTTATAAATGATGAATTGAATGGGTTATTATAATAAACCAATGGGAACCATGTTTAACATATTAACAAGGAATATGGGTGTGTTTCAAATAACATGAATAAATCAAGGGAGATGTTTATTGTTTGTGGGTAATGATAATAAATGGATAGATAGGCAAGTCAATGTAGTTAAATGGATGGATTGTTGTGAAAATGGTTTTAATGTGCTTAAATGGTAAAATGTTATTTTTATGGAATTGATAAGAAGTTGAATATAATGGACCATGGAAATGTGAAAAATAAAAGGTTTAACCTTGTTGTTATTTCATGATAAAATTCTCAAGTATTCTTTCCTTATAAATGTGACTAATGGTTATAATGATGTTGTATTGAGGATACTCTCCCTTATGTGGGAAATATTGATTCTCCAGGTTTCGTGATGAATTATTTTTTTACAAAATGGAATGATTCCAGTAACTTTAAGGGCATTGTATTCCATATTATGGTAGTGATGGATGGAAACATATTTATGAATCCTGGCAGGTTACATGGACATATTTTCCTAGTATGTCAACCCGGGACTCATAAGGGATATAAATCAAATGGCCAGCATGAGTCGAAGAAGGATTGATTAGTATGGGTATCCCTTGGAATTTAGAGAAAATGTATAAAATTAAATATTGTAAAATAATATATTATTATTTAGCTACTAGTTTTTTATTATTCACTATATTTTGGTAGACACTATTACAAGTCTGAAGCCTTTGACATATATGGACGTGTTATTGGGGCCGTATACTGCATTGGCTTGGGGAATCATTATTAAAGGATCTCGGGTTGGGGAATCGGTTTCATTACTAGTTTGGAATGATAGACATGAGGCTAGGATGTGTCAATCCTTGGAAATTCACACACACATGGGAGAAAATAACCCATGTGTTGGGGAAATCCTTAGCTCTTAGGATGGGATTGTTATTCTTGATCATTGATATTATAGATGGATGTTATTTCCCCTCGGGTGATAGACTTGTTATATGATTCTATTATTTCATACATTTTTATTCATGGAATGTCAAGGAAAAATATTATTATAAGAATTTAGAATTTTAGTTACACAGGGATTTATCTATCATTTATAACATTACACACTCAAAAAAAATAAGGTTATAGTGGGTTGTGGTAAATGGATATTTTTTAATGGATTTCCTATAGTTAAATGAATACAGTCCCTAATAATTATGTTAAAACATTATTATATAGAAAATTTAAAATATTAAATGGTTGAAATGGTGTATAATGTGGATATTGAGATTGTTTATTATGTTTATATATTTTAAAACGGTGTCAAATATGTGTTTTTTAACTGAATGTTTGTTTATCTTGAGGTAACCATGGACCATGGTAGGTATTGTTGGGGTAGTTCTAAAAATGTTATTATATATTTTGGGATAGTGTATACGGAGTCAGTTGTGTCTGGATAGTAGTGACCTATATTTTTTTGTATGTTTTGAAAACGTGTATAATGTGTTTTTAGTCATGAATTTGAAATTGTAGAGAGATTCTTCCATAACAATGATTATTGGTTTTGATATGAGAGGAAATCACCGAGAATTCTCTTTTATTAGTGGTATAATAACCCCTATTGATTATAGGAAATAGGGGGAAGATTATTTCTAGGATAACTTCTCCCATTTTTTAAATTTTATAGGGAGAGTCCAATAGTGGGATGCGCTGAGTATGATTGAACTCGTGAGAGAGTCCTAGACGAAGCACCGTATAATGATTTATGGATAGGGTGGACCTGTAGAATTCAAGTTATGGATTTATTCAATAAATGTGATTCATGATCATTTATAGTCTCATGTTGATTAAATGTTCATTTTAGCAGCTTATATTCTTTTAGGACCAGGAAAGCACTAGTGGGATATTCAGGCTCATGATGAGAAGTTAAAAGGCAAGATAATTGAGAACTTACAAGAGACTTTATTGGATAATTTCTTCCTAGATAATATTAAGAAAAGTAAAGTAAATAGTTTCTGTTCTTGAAAATTTGGAATTATGATGGGGACGGATTATGATAGCCACTTCAATGACCTAAACTATTTTTCTATAATATACAGAAGATATGAGGCACCGATATATATTTGTCTTTAAGATGGAATATGATGTGAGGTCAAGTCCACTATAAATATCAATCATTTTAAGAGATTTTCAAAGGCAATGGATCATGTTTTCATTAATTAGGGGAACCTAAGGGAGGATTATATTTTTTTGGAATATATTTTTAATAGGGAAATATAGTGCAATATATTTTTAGAGAAGTATGAATTATTATGATATCATCAACCTGGGTGATCATAGATTGAGTAGCCAAGTTATAGGATCAGTATCAAGGGAAATTGATCGAGTGATCCTCTATCAATGTGGATGATCGGGACCCATACATGTTTATTTTAAATTACCACCAATGTAATGATGATATTGTTAGATGATGTATCATTTAAAGAGGATCTACATGAATCCATGACATATGGGTAGTGATGGGTGGACCTAGGTTGATGTAGAGGGATAAAATGGAGTTTGGTACTCCTTATCGATTTGGAAGTTGGAGTTAAACTAAATGTAAAGGTTGGGGGAATGATGTTATTTTGGATAATATATTCTATATTAGGAAGGTATTTTAACTCATGGGACATATAAAAGATATCAGTGATGTGGAACAAGACAATAACTTGTTATTCCGCCTACTCTATTGGTTAGTGCGGTCAGAAAATCAACTATATGATGTGTGAATACTGTATCTTATATGATTTATAGTGATTTATTTGTAACAACATACTAAAAATAATTTATATCTTCATATTTTTTAAATTCTTTGGCTCTAGAGGTAGAGTGTACATTTGGATTTATTTCAAATTTCACACCATTGGGTCCATGAGTGGAGGGTATCTGTTGATGTGAGATTATTCCCTCTATGTTTGTGGGTACAATCTCCATTGGGAATTTTATATGCTTTAGATGATGGTTTATGATCTAACAATGGGCATGGTATAGATGATTATATACCCAAATCAACTTGATTTTTACTTAAGGAGACTAATTTTCACATCTCCTAAGGTTGACACTTTTTTCCAACATGGGGAATGGATTATCCAAGTAATCCATTATGGTACAATTCATTTGAAATTTTTTCAGTTCGCAAACCAATTGGTAGGTCTTATGATTTATTATGGGGGACTGGTGCATGATGTATTCCCAATAGTATTGGACCAACTTCTAACATGTTTCCTAATAAGTTTTAGGACTTCCACATTAGATAAAATTGGAGTTCATGTTTAAGATGATTTCCTAGAGATGAGCAAGATACTATAATAACTTACAGAATGGAACCAGTAAAACTTTATGACCTTGTGGCTCAGTAAGAGTATTATTTGGATAATTGTTTTATATATATGAGTACATCACCTCATGGTTCCCAAATTTTGTTTCATATGAAGAATAATATAAAATTGCATTCTTGTTTTTATTACTAGATGTTGAATCTGATGATAGTTAATAACTGATATCCTCTTATGGGGTTCAGTAATCTTTTTAACCATATAAAGGGTAATTGTGTGTTCTCAAAAATTTATCTAAGGATAAGGTATCATCAGATGACGGTGAACCATATCATATATCATATACTACATTTAAAAAGATTTATTTTTTATATTTTTTCATTGTAATTCTCTTTGTGTTAATGAACACTCTTAGTGTGTTTATGGATATAATGAATAGAATCATTCACTCATATCTGAATTAGTTTTTTTTTCATATGGATGAAATATTGGTGTAGTCTCATACTCACAATGATTATACCAAATGTCATGAAATAATCATGAGTATACTAACTGAGAATCAGAATTATTCCAAACATTCAATGTTTCACTTCTGGATCGTAAAGGAATATTTCTTGGGTACTACCATTTTAGAGGAAGGTGTGTCACTTATATTGACCCATAAATTTCATACATCGTTATTACATATAAATTGATGAATATTCCTTTACTAAAATTTATATGATTTCTAAAATCAAATAAATATAGTATATTTTGAAAATAAGACACATAAACAAATGGTTTATAAGTGAACTACATCATATCCCACTTAATTCTTCCTAAATAGTAACCTTCTTAGACAAATAATTTTTAGCACATATTTTCATATCCTATGGAAATTTAAACCTAGTAATGGTTGAGATCAGGTGTATGATAAGGATAATAATTGGAGACATTAATCAATGATCATATAAAATCATAAAATAAGTATAATATTTTTGAGATCATAAACATATATTATAAATTTTATACCCAATATATCATAGATCATAACCATGATTCATGGAATAAAACTATATCATTTAAAAAAATGAATCATAAGTGTTAAAATGATTATAAATCTATCATGATTCACAATATTGTGTCATAAAAGTGTGGTATCAACATAAGTATAGAAACAATTTCATAATCTCGTGGATAAATATCAAGAACATTAATCTATAACAGATCAAGAATCACCACCTACATCCCATTTTAGATTAATCACATCTACTTGCATCCCATAGTCAATCAATTATATTGGCTTTCATACTAAAGTTATCTCTTGTGATGTAATACTTTTCCAAATTCATTGGAGGTACATATAGGTATCACCTATCACATAATGAAAGAAATATATATTTGTGACACAAGATAAAAACATTCATCATATTAGAACCCATGAAATGAAATGGGTTTCATAAATATTTCATCATAATATAACGCATGGAAAAGAAATGGGTTCCATAAAAATTTCATCTTTTCAACAAAAACATAAACCATATAGATAAATAATAATGGTGGTATCCTTAGATCATATCTGAATAAATATTCATTAACATAAAATCATTTCATATTATATGGAAAATAATTTTGATGTATCACATGGAATAATTATTTTGGAATTTTACCTTTCAATTTTGAAATCTATACTTTTTAAATATATGTGTTATTATAAAGGAATAATTTTTTAATGAAAATAACATTGGTGACTTTTAAAAAAATTTAAATAAATTTTTTTTCATAATATTATAAATATTCATTCCTTACATATATGTTAATAGAAACATTCCATCGACATTTTTCTGAAAAGTTATAGTGTACCTCATTTGGAAAATGAAAACAATATTCATTTAAAAATGAGATGTAATAATTAAAAACATGTTTATATTTATTTAGAAAATAATATTTAATTATTAAAAATAATATAGATATGTTTCTACAAAATATTTATATGGAGGAGAAATATTTCATAACTCATACATAAATATAAAAATCCTGAATATTGATGACATTGTGAAATAATACCCTTACTACTTCCATTAAATTTGAATTGTATGTCCCACGATAGAAAAAACCTAATATAGATATTTAAATTCCATAATTATCTTGTTATTAATGAAAACATATATTCATGGATAGTATAACAACCATATAAAAGGATAAAGTTTCATATAAAGTATGTGTCCCACAGAAATAATAGTGATACGATGATCCATTACCTAAAGATCTATATACATTTAATGTACTATATAATCATATATAATAAATTTTAATTTGTTATAAATATGTAAAATAATCATGTTAATACTTGAAATATCATATAATATTCCTTTATTTCCATTTAACACACATTTTTAAAAATAAAATCATTATTTCAATGTGTTAAATATTTCATTTATCATGAGGATTTAAGATTACAATTTGAATTACTTTTAAATTTATATTGTTACAATTACCTGTAAAATATTAATTATGACTTAAATATCAAATATATTAATTAAATTCATATTTTGAGTAATCCATAATGTTTATAGATATAATAAATAAATTTTTCTATTCTTGGAGACGTTATGTCATTTTTAAGAAGTAATGTGGTATTAATTTTTCAACATATGGAATGGAAGAAAGGTAAAAATTGATTTAGCTTTTAATAGTAATTATTATATAATATATATCATATATATTCATTTAATTCATCTTTATTATTAAAAAATTGAAATATAAAATAAAAATAAATCGTATCACTTAGAGGAGGTGGCATTCCGCATGTACGCACTAGGGACATTATTATTTTCCAATGTATTTGTTTGTAAGAGGATAGATGTTATATTAAACATATAAAAGTATGAGTATTTCATAATTATCATAAATAAACACTAAAACCATCATAATAACCATTCATAAAAGTAATTTTTTATAAATTAATTTCATCTCTATGTGTAGATGGTAAGTCGTACGTACGCACCCAATACTTTCACTTCTCATATGGTGAAATAAAGTGTGTGTAATAGTGCTTTCATAAAAATAAAAATAATATTTCAGAATATTTAGGAACATAATTTTTTTATTTTATGATAAATACCTTATATTAATATGTGTTAAGGAAGAGTGAAAAATAAATAGACTACTTTTGGAGGTTAACTTTTCATGGAAATGACTCATTTATATCTCCACTAAAGGGATTTATAGTTAGTATTTTTTGAATAATGGTACCTCTGGAATGTGTTTGGGGAATTTGGTATGACCAAATGGAAGATTGTAGTTGATATAGAATGCTTAAATTTGTTGATATAAGTGAGGGAGAAGGTTCCCATTTATAATTCAACTGAGGGGCACTTTTGAAATTTCTCAAAAGAGTAAATTATAATAATTTCATTCTCAATCCAAATGGTTCCCAATTTCCAATAAATAGGAATGTCATGAATCATTTGACCAAATATTATCCAATTTGTTCAATTTTATGTTTTCTAATTTTTTTTCAATTTAATAAAATATTATTCTCATAATATATCTTTATTTTCAATTTAGACAGTATTCACTTAATTAGATTTATAATACATAAATTCATAGTTCAACATAAAATATAGTACAATAAAAAAATATGCTATATTATCATTTAGATTAATTTCATACAGTAGATAACTAAAATTATATTTATTTTTACATTTCTAATATCTTTTATTATGTATTTTTTATTTAAAAAATACTATATTGTCGTTGTATAATAATTAAAACAATCAAATAATTAATAAAAATAGGAAATGAATTTACATCAGGATTTTCTAATTAATGTCATATTATTTAAGTTAATTTTATTATAACTATTTTCTTTCCCTATGTGGTCCCATAAGAGATATCAAAAACAAAGAGGGCAACATTACATAACATTCATTGACATAAATAATATATATTTCTATTCCTTGGAAAATTGTCCACTGTACAAAAAAATTATAAGTTAATGTTTTAGTGATATAATTAAATTCAACCAATAAAAATTAATATGAAACATTATGGTCATATCAATTAGTTTTATCCCACATATATCGGATTTGTCATTTACTAAGGTGATAAATTTTTCCCCGAATATTATTCATAATGATTAAAAGAAATTTGGCCCATATCCCAAATTTGGACATCGTTATTCCCAATAGGTAATAATTTTTAAAAAATTAAATTTGTCAACGTTTAAAAAAACTTCAAAAACCACAAAAATAGATGAAGAATATTTTTAGAATAAATGCATTTTTATACAAAAAATAAATTTTATTTTTATTCCATGCATGAAACATAGTATATGAATGATAAAACATTTTATTAACTGTATAATTTAAAAAATACATTAAAATTATTCATACAAAAGTTATTTTTCTATTTTATTAAGACAAAAAATGATAATACAAATGAAGAAAAATTTGTGAAAAATATTTCCCTTATTTTCAAATGATATGTATTATTAATTATTATTTATTGATTACCAAAAACATTGGTTAACCATAAGTTTTTCATAATATATTTTTCCCATTTATACACACCATTTTAATTTCTTCACTATAACTATCATAAAATAATATTTTAATAATGTTATGTGGTTCATCAAAACTCACTATTGTGTATAATAAAATCTATTAAAAAAATAAAAGAAAGTATATTTATTAAATTTATCGGGGTGTTACATTTTACACAAATAAAATTATTGTATTGCTCAAAAATCATAATTTTAATATAAAAAGATTAGGATAATTCTAAATCATTGCATCCTCAGGTGGCCACATATATTCGTCAAATTGGTTGTCTCACTACAAAACATTGATCGGGTGAGTCTTCTTGTTAAGATTCACATTCTCTCTATGGTGTAAAATTTTTACCATTTTCCCTTCATTAGAAATATAGTGCACTAGTAGTAATAATTTTTTGTTTCATAAATGTAGAGGATCGGGAATTTAATTCCTCATTATATATGATTAACTCAGGAGTGATTTTATGGAAGAACCAATTGATAAGTTAATAGATTGATGTGATAAAGAATTTAAAAACTACTAATATACCTAGTTATTTTATTACCTTCATTAAAAATATTATAAACCTATTCTAGAGAGATATTTGTATGAAAACCTTGTCACTAACATCAAACTCTAAATCTTTCAGATTATTTTTAGCCTAACTCTTTTTTCAAATATATGTTTCTCTTATGGGATACTAAATTTAGCGAAAACAATTTCCCATTTACACAACTAGATAATTCTCTAATAGATTTACTTCCCCAAATTCATATATGAATGTTGGAGTTCTACACATCTGACTACTGAGGTATTCCTAATAAACCATTGGAATTTTATAGTTAAATATATTTTTGTATGAAAATTCCACCAAATTATGGTTTTTAAACCAACCACCATTGAAATCCATAGAAAATTTTCTCCACATATTTTACACAGTTTAAATGGTCTTCACAAAATTTTCATCTATTTTAGAATAATAATTAGTGCTGAGACCTTTCATTGTATCTAGATCCTACTGAAAATTTCTCCAAAACATCAAGGTAATCGTTAAATCCTAATAAGATACAATTGATAGTGTAAAACATGACTCTTTCCACATACATAATGTATAACTAATTTAGTTGATAAGTTGATAAATAATCTCTAATATAAATGAAATGTGATAGATTCATAAGGTAGTTGAATTTAACCACTATAACATAATTCCCTTAATACATTTTGTTAATTCTGAAGAAAAAAATACATTGTTATTTTTTCCCATTTCCATTATGTTATGTGTAATGGTTGTAACATCCCCTAATTTCGTTTCCTATCAACCTCATCATTCTATTATAAAAAGAACAAAGAAACTAACTATTCAAAATCACTTTTCTTGTCATCTGACCAGATATTCTCCTTAAAATATCATTAAATATTCATAAATCAAGGATGAATAGAGAATGAATAACAATAAGCTTTTAGCATGATCCTTTCAGCTCAAAGAATCTATCACAGTATTTCCTTTACATGAGTGGAAATGTATTGTGAAATATTAATATTTAATCAGCTCCAACCTTATTCTTTTCCATATGTTTATATATTTTAAAGTAAATATACATTTAAATTTTTTTTTGATTTGCATATATGTCATACATTTCTTCTTTTATATAATGACTCTATATATTTATTAATAGGGATAAATTTCATATGGTCTCCATTTGAAGTAAATTACATAATTTTAAAGAGGACATATATAGTTTTTTCATTGAATGTGATATATCTCATACACTTTGGAAATATATCGGAATTTTTTTAATATGGAATTTGATAGGAACACTTGGTTTGAAGAGAGCATGAAGGCACCATGTATGGCCAATTATTGTAAACCAGTTTTCTACCAACTACAGGAAGTAGCCACGGTGGTGGATTAACACATGTGGAATGAAATCTATCAGATGATGTTCAATAAAATGAAACCTTCAATTCATGCATGGATGATGGAACTACACAAGGAGTACTATGTTGTATCAGTTGTGAAACCTGGAGGTATTTTGAACATGATCTTATAGTTGAGCATCCTTATGTCATTGGGAGATTCAAGCCAGTTGAGGAAACACATAATGGTTAAATAAATTATGTGGATTACTCTAACTAGACCATGGATAAATTTTAGCATTTATTTTGCAGTGAGAGGAATCCTCCTCCCCTCAGGATATGGTGGTTTTTTTCGTACTCATCATACATTCGTCAAGTGGTTTTTTCATCACTCCTCTATAATTTGAATGGTGTATGAGGATGAGTTATTGGATATGATATATTCTATTAGCAATGTAATTAATTATAACTAGACACCATTGTGTCTTGAATGTGACTCATAAGTTACTATGAATGCTTTTAAGGCTAGGGAATGGGGTGTAATATAGAGAAATATACCTCTTTGGGATGAGTGTCACAACAAGAGTACTGACATTAGTATGGATGTCTCCAACACATATCAAGAAGAAAACCAAGTAGCCGATGTGATGTCCTAGAATACTCTTAGTGAATTTTGAATGATTTGGTCTTTTACAACTCTTAATTACTGTGAAGTAATGGTGAATGCTGATTTGTGTGGCGTAATCCACTCTCAGTTATGTATTAAACCCCTGTAACTCTGAATCTGATTTCCTATTTTTTCATTCTAATATATTTTATGGTTTTGGATTTCACTGTATCCTTGAAATTCTTGGTATTAAAATATTATGTTGATTTTGTAGTCATAAAAAATCCTCAGAAAACATCCGATAATATCCATCTAAAATATGAAAACTATAATTCTTAGTCATATTAGATGATCTTGGCCAATATTTAATAACATCTATCTTTTAAGGGTCTACAGATATATCCTCACTTGAGATTATATGACCCATTAATGAAAATTTATGAAGACAAATTTCACACTTGGTAAATATTGAATATAGATTTTCTTCCCTTAGAGTCATTACATAATTCTGAGAGAAACATTATGATCTTCCATTATCTTTGTCTAAATAGGAATATTGTGTATAAATAATATCACATACTAATCATGGTAATATCTAATCTGTCTATTTATTAATGTCACGAATATAGATAGGGAATTTTTTAGACAAATTGTGATCACCAAAAATTCATACTCTCCACACCTTGAATGGAATTCCATCTTGTGTAAATAAATATTCATTAACCTCAATTGATGATATCCATAATGAATGTCAACCATAAAAAAGTTTTTGTATTCTCACAATACATCATTAAATTCATCAAAATGGAGTAGAAGATACTTATTATTGATAGTGATCTTTTCGAGTTGTCGATAGTCAATGAAGAGTCGCATTGATACATCATTATTCATAACCAATAGAACTGGTGCACCCTTAGGTGACTATCATGGACATATAAATCCCTTATCATGATTATCTTGTATTTTCTTCTTCAATTGCTTCTACAAAATTCACTATATCTATAAGGAATCATTGAAATTGATAGAACACTTGGTATAAGTTTTATAAAAAACACGACATCACAATTTAGTTGAAGACCAATTAACTATTCTAGAAAAGAATAAAAAAATTTACGAACAATAAGAATATGCTAAATGTTGAATATTTTACCAATCATCTGTTATATATACCCATCATTAAAAGGAATTAATCACCACAAGATAGAAGTAATTCCCATTATAAACCCATAATCAATCCTACAATATTGAATAATCATTGGTTAATTCCTATTATGAAATGTGACATCCCTCCTTTGGATGTTGACATGATATCCATATAAATAAATCCTATGAATATCTATAATCACATTAAATTATACCGATGGTAGAATCAAAACATTTTCATTATAAAATTTCCAAAAACATCAATCAGTGAGGAATTATAGACTTCAGATGCTGAAATTTTACCATTAATAGTTTTAACTGCTAAATAGGTATCTAATAATTTATTTGAAAACACAATACCCCTTTATAATTTGTTAGATATAAAATATAATGTAGATCAAAATCCAATAATTATTTATATATTATAGAATGGATTTTTAATATACCTTCAAACACTTCATTCTCATAACCCATTTGGATAGTTTTTATCAAAGGAAATTTCCCTTTGCCTTTGGTTTTAGAAGGATAATGATGCAGATCATTATTGACTTTGGGTTTTTTTCACTAATTAGAATAATTACCATAATCCATGAACTAAAATAATTAAATTGTGGGTGGTGTATTAGTTGGAACCTTATTCCCCTCCATTTAATTTATCACCCTATTATTTTTCATTTCGATAATCACATGATTTATGACTATACAATCCCCATATAAAACACCTCCTTGTTCTATTTAAAAAATACCCTTCATGTTTGATACCACATTTATAGAATATAGATTTCTGAAATTCTATTCCATGATGTAATTGATTATATATTTCATGAGGCTCTATCATAAATTTAATTCAAAAGAATAAATTTTTTGAGAATCTCTAATTTCCATTTCAACATAGAGTGAACATCAAATGATTCTTTATAGTAACTAATGTATCTTATATAATATTTTTCTAAAGTTCATTTTTTGATGCCATTAGATAATCAATCAACCTTACATACGTGTTAGATGATAATAACCGAAGGGTACATTGAATTTTTTTTGAAATTTTCCTCATTAGTACCAATATATTCATCTTCCATTTACTTTAGCTCAAGGAAGCCATTATCTAGTTTTGTATGAAGAATAAGATGAAATTTCATGGTGATAATCAATATTTAAAATTTTTCTCACACCATATATTCAATTTATTAATTTTTCATCTTGATAATGTTATGATTTCATACTAGATCTACTTTTCCTTGAAAATAATAATCTATAAGAATAAATTTATCATGTTTAGAACATTTAAAAATACAAAATAGATTTTTAATGGATCTTATGCATTACTCAAAAACGTGTGGATTAGTAGACGCACTAAAATACTGTGTGAATTTTATCTTGAATGACTCAATAGAATATTGTTACCTCCTTTTATCTTTTTGATGATCTGTTTGAATCATAATATGAGAAATTTATGAGGTCATATTAATGAAATCACCCATTCCAAATACTAAAACATTCGATTTCCCCATATGAAAATCATTTGATTTTCCGTCTCATTCAATGTTAACATGATTCCTTTGTGTCAGAGACATCGAATAACACCAAAAAGTATATTGTGAGTGATTATCGAATGAAATATGATAATAGTCATCATTTTATATTATAATATTCTTTTTCATTATTAATAATAAACTACATTTTTATTTCATTTTACACATTGAACATCATTTCACATTATTACTGTAATTACTCCTTAAAATTCACTATTTCATGATATATTCCTGAACACATTGTAAAAAATAAAAATTTGTCAATTTTTTTTCAATTTTCTTTGTAGGACACCCATGTTATAAGGAAAAATTTATTATTTGGAAACACTTGATGATTCTCATTGAAAGACTCAAAAAGTGGGCCTTGAACCAGAAATATTCTGTGCGAAGTGAGCTGGATAGAAGCCCAATAAAAGTATGAACTAGACAGAAGCCCAATAAAAGTACAATATCCACCAAGTATCAAGCCTAATTAATCCAAATATTTAACTCAAAATATAGTATTTCATAAAAAAAATTCATTTAATAGATGAAAAAGATAATTTGGATGCTTTAGTTGAGTTTCATACGTCCCACATTGAAGATGGTATTTAGGGATAGATTCTGTGGCCATGAAAAATAGCCCACCTTTATAATAGTATCTATAATAAACCCTACATATTTAGGGATAAAACATTATAGGTTTATAGAAGACATCCATATATCCATTTTCTCCTTATATGGCCCACTCAAATTCTTCCATCTAGATGGCCATTTTGGTGCCTTTAATCATTGGATGTGAGATGGATGCCACTTTGTGTCGAGGGTGGAAAAGTTTAATATCTGTTTAGGTTCCACCATCCTTATCCCAAAAACATTAATTTATGAGACATTGAAAAATTTGTTCTCAACTCAAGGCTTAAAAAATTACATTTAAGGCTGTGGTGGTGATGGAGTTGACCATATTGGAGCTTTTTTTCATTGTGATGTTACTATGTCGATTTTCATTGTAACGTTATTTTTTCTCATGTAAGTTGTTATAATCAACTATGTTTTCAATACATGTTCTAAATATACACCTATTATGTTCTTATTAATATCATGTTGATACCATTTCATCATGGTGTGAACTTATTCACACTAAACCGTGTGAAATTATTTACACAACAGTGTAGTGATCGTTATTTGGTTGTTTTTATTTCATCAATTCCACCCTTATGATTATACATCTCAAATCCATTGATAACATGTCATCAATGGAGGTATAAACATTTTATGGGATAATCCAATGGAGTATCTAGGGGCTTTATTGTATGTCATTTCTCACATTATAAATGTTTATTATTATTATTTTTTTGAGTTTGTTTTCAATGATTTTCTCTCTCCATATTCCTTATTAAATTTTATCACCCACTTATGTGTGATAATAGAATACATTACCTTGGAGTAATCATGAAAATTTTCCTACATGTTTATAGGTTATTATCATGTTTTTGTGAAGCTTTTTAACCTTTAACTGATTAGTTTAGTTTGAATTCATTGAATAAATCCATCTCAAGTTAATTAAATTTAAATCTTTAAAAAATAATTTCTTCTATTCCATCGCTCATAATAACCTAGGATCAACCGTTTCACATATATTTAAATCACACAGACCTATTTGTGTTCATTTAAACACATCTAAAATCTTTCCACGATGGCCACTTCATTTCCAAAAACCATCCATCGCATGTATGTGTCTGTAAGATTCTTCTTAGGTCTCTAAGGATTTGACAACACAAGCTAAACTACAAGAGACCGCTTAACCCCAATACATGGGAAAATTCGGGTGATACTAGTGAGAAAAAAAAATCAAGGTGGGAAACCACATAATCACTAAATAACCTTTATAATATGTCTCAATCAACAGCCCTTCTTCGATAACACTGTAGGTTTAACCTCGGTCATTCATGATCATAACAAAAAAACATTATAATTGGATCTTATACATATACTTATACCCATGGTTCTCCATAATTTATTATTATCCTAGTTTCCAAAGTTTAACTAGTCCTTACTCTACTACAAATGATAGAATCCCATACATTTCATGCATATATATTAAATATAAATAGATTAATATAAATTAAATAACGTTTTGATCCATACAATAATCATAAAGGTCAAGAAAATTTGATAACACAAACACATAAACAACAAGATCATAAAGGAACCAGGCCATATCCCACACAATTAATTATAATTATCATCCTTATTGGACATATCATTTTTCATAAATTTATTCTTATCATGGGGAAATTAAATCATAAGAAAATGTGACCTTGTAATATCAATAAGGGTGTAAATTGGAGATAACATTTCATTATCATATGAAATAATTTAATAATTATAAGAGTATGTGATCATAGATATAAATTTCAAATTTCATACCCAATCATTAGAAGATCGTAAAGATGAGTAATTTAATAGACATTAATATGTCTAATAACATGGATTATAAGAGTGAAAATCATCAAAAGTAAATTATAAATCATAACTGATGTCATTGAAGTGAGTCACCAACATAGGTATGAAAATAATTCAATATTTTCATATTTAACTACTGATACCATCAAACCATAGTATATAAGTCATCACCACCTATATTTTATAGTAAATCAAGGCCATCAACATGCATCCAACTGTAAAACAATCATAAAAAATTCTATCCCCTAGATAGATAATGAGATGTAAGACATTTCTAATGCATTAGAGTGTGATATAGGTCCCAAAAGTCCCATAATGAAAATAATAAATATATATTTAATAATAAAATAAAATATTCATCATATCATAACTCATGAAAATAAAGGGGCTTCATAATGAATTCATCATGGAATAACCCACGACAAAGAAATGGACTAAATGAAAATTTAATCTTTTCATCATAAACATAAACCATTTTGAGAAATAACTATGATTATATCATTGAATAATATCCTAGTAATTCTTATGTAACATTAAAGTTTTTCATTCTTCAAAAATATACAAGAGAACATTAAAATAAAACTAAATATAAAAATTATTAATGGAATTAGAAAATTAATTTCATGTCGTATTATTTAAAAAACATTCCTTCAATATTGTTTAGAACATTCACAATGTACCACATTTGGAAAAGATAATAATATTCTATTAAAATCATTTAATAAAACATCAAACATATGTAATAACGAATTTAAAAAATAATATGAGAATATTGAAAATATTTTTGAAAACATTTTTTGAAAATAATTATATGGAATGGAAATATCCTAAAGTGGACACATAGACATAAACCATCCAAAGTGTTGATGATACTATGAAATTCACTTCGCATAAAAAGTACTATAAACTCTTATATAATAAATTAAAATTAATTTTTCATTATATACTAGAGTATTATTAATACTTATATTATCATATATGATTCCATTATATCCTTTTAATAACCATTTTTATAATTGGAATCTTCATTTTTGGCAGTTATCTATTTCATTTATCATGTGAATTTCAATATAGTGGTTTGAGTACCAATAAATTTATCGTTGATACATAATATACATAATTTTAGCCTTGATATAATAGCATATGTATTAATCATATACATATTTAGAGTCATCCAAAAAATTTATACATATAAAAATGAATTAGAATGTTTAGGGAGACAATTTTTCGTATGTATAAATGAACATTGTTTTAATTTTTCAAGAAATACCAAGACTTATTGTCAAAAACATTTCTTATAAAAAATTATTATTATATCATATATATCATTTATATTCCTAATATATATCCATATTTCCATCCAAGTAAAATAAAAATAAAAATGAATCACATCACTTTATTGAGGTGGTAGTCCACAAGTACACAATAACAATGCTCAAGTTTCCCAAACGGATTAGATTCTAATAAGGTAGATGTTAAATTAAAATTTTATAAGAGTAATTATGTCATATGTATCATATATAGACATTAAATCCATCACAATATCCATCTATAAATGATAGTGGTAAGAAATAAACTATATCTCTACATGGAGATGGTGAGCTATATGTATACACAAGCAATACATTAACTTATCATTTGGTGGAAAAGATTATGTATAATAGTGTTTTCATAATCATAATTACTTTTCAGGATATTTTGGATAATTAATTTGTTATTTTATGATATATATTTTATATTTAGATGAGAATATATAGAGTTGAAAAGAAAAATATTAGATTATTCTATTACTCTTCTTGGAAACATATCTTTTAAATCTCCACTAAAGGGATCGAGTGTTGGTATTTATCATAGAAATCCCCCAATAAAATGTGTCTAGTGAATTTTAGAAGATAAATATTTAATTTTTTTCAAGATAGAAGGCCCAATGTGGTGTTAATAAGTGAGGGGTAGGTTCCCCTTTATAATTGAGGTGAGGGGAAATTTCTTAAATTTCTCAAAATATAATATTATAATAAATTCATTCTTATTAAAAATTCATAAATAAGACATATAAATTTTAAAGTTTTAAATTTTAAATAATAAATTACCCCCATTTTCAAATATGAAATTTTTTATTATTTTTATTTTATTAATAACATTATATTCTCATGATATATTATTATTTATAATTTAGACATTATTTGATTAATTCAACTTATAAAAAATACCAAATACATATAAATTAGAATATAAAAATTTATAATAATAAAAATATATTATTTTAACACATAAAATTGAAAAAGAATTATTAAAGAACTAAAAAAATGTTTTTTTAATATATTCAAACTCATTTATTATAATTTTTATTAATTAAGTAAATACTGTATTAGCATGTATAAGATGTTATGGTAACTAAATAATTAATTAAAATTGTAAAAAAATTATATCATGAAAATAATTATATTAATATAAAAATAGACAGTTGTATTATTTTATAACTAACTTTTTTTCTGACATGGATAGATAATTGACATTAAATTCAATGAGTGTAATATTTTGTAACATTCTATAATTTAAATAGAATAAAAGTAATTTTAAAGGAAATGTGTTCTTTAAAAAACACAATTTTTAACTAAAGGTGTTAAGTGTTGAATTAAATTCCTCCAATAATAATTAAGATAGAGTTTTAATGCCTTATTAGTAAGTTTTAACCCAGAATAATATGATTTACCCTTTACTGAGGTGATATAATTTTCCCTAATTGTGATTCAAAATAGCTAAAATAAAAAGGACATATCTTATAAATTGAAATATCCTAACCAATAATATGGAATATTTTTAATTGAATTCAATATATATATGTGGAAGAAATTAATTTTAAAATAACCTCACAAAAAATAGTGACACATCATTTTATGAAAAATGTATTTTTTAAGCATAAAAATGGATTTTATTCCAACTCCATGCCATGAATAATATTAGAAGAATGTTAAAACGTTTTATTAAATGTATAATATAGAAATTTAATTAACACAATTTACACTTAATTGATTAATTTTTTATTAAGACAAAAGAATTGATATGAAAACTAATATTTTAAAAAAGTATCTCCTTTATTTTCAAGTTCTTTTTTATTCATTTTTTATTGGAAACCAATGAACATATGTATTCCATAAATTTTCCATAATTTTGTTATTCCTATTCTGACCCACATTTCTAATGGGTTGAGGATATCCATCATATACTAATATTTTAATAATGTTACATGGTTCATTTTAGCTCTCTATTTTGTATAACACATTGAATCGAAAATAGTTTTTTAACAAAATACTTATTAAAATATTATAGGTTTATAGAATTAGACCCATAAATGTTTCAAGTTGTGGTTCATTGGTAGCAGTCCAAAATGTTCATAATATTCAATGTTTTTGGGTTCAACAGTTTAAAACAGATTGTTTTTCAAAAAAAATTTATTCTTGGCAGCACCACGCATAGGTATGACCCAGAAGGGTACAACGTTTGAGTAGTCAGAAGCATGGGGATATTCGTTCCCAGAGATGAAAAATCATTTGAAAGAAACACAAATTATGTAATGTCTTAATTTGGGAATGGTTTGTAATCTATAATGTGATGTGTCAGGAATTTGATATGGGGTATTTTTCATGTGTGGAGATCTATTCATGGTGTATAGATCAAGGAATTTGGGGCCATGTGAAAAAACAATCCTTCAATTGTTCTTTATTTTGATATAGTTCTTTATGACTTGAAACACTGGTGGATTTATCTTTTTGTAAATAATTTTGGTTTCTTATAAAAACCATAATATCCTTAAATACATATTTTCCTAATGAGATTTATATCTTCAACAATGTATATGGGTTCAGTACATGAAAATTTTTTTACATTGAGCTACATTACACACAAGAGAAGGGAAACAATGTTGTGGATTCTTTTAGTCTGATGATACATACTTAGGAAGTTTAGTAATCTAGTTCTATGTAAATGATTATGTCTTTTTTATGATATTAATATAAGTTTCCAAGAGGTCCATGAGTTGATGACACTCATTTCCTTGTACTGTGATACTTATATTTTGAGATTTGTTAAAATAATGTAGTTTGAGGATAAAGAATATTCAGATTTTAGAGAGATTTTAGAAGACGGGGAGGCACCTTTTGACTGATCTATTAATGAGGATGAATTTATTCACATTCTTTTATATGTTGTCGCACCTACTTATATGTGAAAAGTTATGATGCATGTGTTTGATGTCATCAAGTGGGAAGTGCACCATGGTTGGACCCAAAGGTATTATGATATTCATTGATTGTATTGGTGGATAGTAATAAAAAATGAGATTGGAAGTTTCATGAAATTATGCTACGTGTTTCAACATGTGAATAATGACCATCAATGACCATGTGGACATTTACATGCAATGCCATTTCATTAGTGGAACTGGGATGACGTTACCTTAGTTTTTGGGGTAGGAATTTCTAGGATTCCTCATAATAATGATTAAATTTTTGTGATTGTGGAGAGTTTGAAAAATTTGACATGCTCATTTATAGAATGTGATACTTTCACCATTAACTAGTTGGGGGACTTGTATGTCTATGAGATAGTATATTTTCACGGGGTATCAAGGACACCAATTTTATATTGGGATATTTTTGTTACTTTGTGATTCTAGAAATGTCTATAAATGATTCATGGTACCCAATGTGTTTTTAGTATGAATTTTCACCCATAGATGGATGGGAAACCGAAATGTACTATCCTCATGCAAGAGGACATACTAAGGTGTATATACTATATTTTGGTGGGACATGGGAGAATCACTTAGTTCTTATTGAATTCAGTTAAAAAAATATTTAACAAGTGTATATTATTAACGAACCATATGAGGATCTCTATGGTAGGACATTTTGATATCCATTATATTTCATGGATGTATGGGAATCGGATTTGTTGGGATCGAGTCTTGTACTGGAGACATTGGAATTGGTTATGTTGCTTTTGAAGTGCACGGATACGACCTAGAGTGGGATGATGTCATATTCAAAAATTCATCATCAAAATATTTAGTTTATGGTGGGAGACTATGTGTTTTTTTGGTTGTTGTTGATATTATATCATCATCAAATTTAGATGTACGGAGTGATATCCCATAGATATGTGGTGCTTCTTGAGATTATGGATAAATTAGTTAGGTTGTTTCATGATTAGATCATACATTGTGGAATTGGGGTATGTATAATGTTTTCCATGTGTCACAACATGATATGTATCACCCCAACCCTTCTCAAGTGATATATGTTGATTATGTTGATTATGAACCTAATGCATCCCTAGAGGAGATACTGGTTTATATAGATAATTGAGGTGGGAATGATTTGTTGGTTAAGGACTTGTCATTGTTCTGAATATTGTTGAAGCATAGTAATTATCAAGAGGAATTATAGAAGTGGAAAGTTTATATACATGACCCATGTCTTTATATTTATATCTTGGAAGCTCAGTAATGATTGGGAGTGAAATTCGAGGGTGATATGTTATAAGGTGAAGTGTTTGTGAGATCCTGAACAATGTATGTGGTATGTTTTGTTTATGATTTGGTTTAACATCCCTTTTTTGATGTGAAGATTTTTTCATGGGTATATGTTGGGTTTGGGGGTATCATGGGGGTTCAAAATGTGAAAAAGGGAAAAATATGCCATCAAGTGTATAGTGAATGGTTGGTGTATGGTTAGAGATAACCTTGAACACTAGCTCAAGAGACCATGTGGATTAGACCCTAGGATATATGTAGGCATATGAAGACCATAGAATTTTTCAAACCATGCAGGTGGCTAATAAAAAATAGTTCAACATATACCCCCTCTTATATAAAGGGTTAAAAATGGTTGGCACCTAATTTAGAAAAAGTGTGTAGCCAAACCATGTGTCTCTTTAAAATTTGGAGAATTCCAATTTTTCCCAATCATACCTGAAAATTTCTATCTTTAGTTTCCAATAACATCCTACTTCTACATCAACGTTTACAATCCAAGAGATTTCTCCTCTTACAATAATGACTCTCCATCGATTTTTGGTCATTTAAAGCTTCATTGGTTGTGAATCGACGTCCTAAGTGATTATACCACACATCCTTCTTTTATTTTTGGAAGAATCATGGTGGGAAGTTTTCACTCCTTCTAAATCACTAAAACCATTTTTCTATTAGATTATTATATTTTTAATTAATGGTTTCTTTATGAATTAATAAAGGGTTATTATTTATTGATATCTAATCTATGATCATGAGGTAGGTGGCCTAACAATTATATCTCATTTTCTTGAGGTTTATTCATGTATATGTGGTTGTGATTTAGTTTCATTGTTTTTAACATTTTATTCCTCGGAAATAAATGATAAATTTGGTGTTTAAATGATGTTTTGGACCATTCACGGACCTCATTGGATCTATTGATAAATATTAGGTCGGGCTTATGGTCACCCATAGAGTGATACAATATTTTCGATATCATAATTGGAATGTTAAATGATATCTTTAAAGGATTATTAGATTAAAAAAATGGATAATATGTTTTTCATATTGATGTGAAATAAATGGGTGATTTTCTTAACTTCAATAAGTCAAAAGAGTTTGGTCTTCTAAATTGGAAAATATGATAAATTGTTAAAGAGGCATACCCATGTGGTTATATATATTGTATGGGGTGAACAGTGTTTGTAATTTTATCAAATGTGGACATGGGATTACTATGGGATTTGAAAACAGGTTGAATATAATAGGTGTTTCAATAAAAAATGAATAGGTGCACCCATGTTTCTAATTCTCGATAAAAAGGTTACTACTACTGACATTAGAGATGTGACTAGTGGTTGGTGGCATGTTTAACTAATTATCATCTCCCATGGGAGGGACAAAATAATTCACCAAGCACACTGATACATCATAAGTTCAAAAAATGTATTGATGATCCAAACTCCAAGGCCATAGACATTCCATTCCATTTTATTATTAGAATGTTTTGACATGGAATTTTGAATCATTTTAAGATAAAATGATTAATTCTCCTTGTATGTTGACATGCTACCCTTGTTACATATGGTTCAGATGACTTTTATGGGCCGAAGTGTGTTTAATGGGTATGGGTATCACTTTCTACTATGAACAAATGTGGTTAATCTATGTATTTTCAAATAATAAAACACATTTTCTCTACTTATTGTTTATTTGATATTATAATTATACATACACTATTATTAGATTTGGCATTGATATAGGCATTTTTGGCAGGATCCTACTAATTTTTAATCACACCATGCTCAGGCCTCCATTGGGAACCCAAGAAAACATCATGGTTATAGGCCACGATAAGGGAAAATGCTCTATGTTTTAGGGATGATATGGGATTTAAGATACATTATGTATGAGGGAACTATATCTAATGGAGGGATACCTTTTGGGGATTAACAATAGTGTCTTATTTTTTCCATTCATAACTTGACATTACTTTGATATTGAAAGTTCATTAGTACGGTTTTGGGAACATTCTCATTTTCGAAAATTGATAATTTTATGCATTGTTTTTTTACATTATTCATGACAATTATTTATTTTGTTTTATTTTTTTTAGTACTCTTGTAATTAGGGTATAGTATCCCCATGTACCTCATTAGACCGTCAATATTAGTTAACAAACTTTGTAATACGGTGAGCTTCTCTTGAGGTCAGATACTGCACCGTCTTGGGGAACTAGTATAGAAGCACCTGGGCATGGGTGTTAGAGTCTACAACATAGTGTCTATATTCTGGATAGATATTTTCTTCAAAATTACCTTTATGGATTAATCTTAATCCATATAAAATATCCAAATATCACTTGTACTTCACATCCTCTTTAAAATCCCAAAAACGGAAATCTGAAAAATCTTCCAAAATGTTTGGTCCAATAATATATCCCTTTTTATTTATTCAAAATACATTGGTAGTTATCAACAATACTTCACTTTACATTCAGAACACCTGAATAGATCTATGATCCATTTACAATAATCAGTGCACCAATAATTCATCAATCGTTAACTCTAAGATCACATGAGAAAATGAGCAATCTGAAAAAAATAGTTAAATGAAAGAATTGTCATATTATTACATACCCCATTGAACATTAATATTCAAACCCTGAAGCCACTTCCATTACAAGTAATCTTCATCTCAACCCCAAAATCATACATTAATCACTCTCCAGGTGAATGAGGATTCCCCCATTATATATACATATATACCCCCTTTTTAATGAAACAAAAGATAACATACTTGGTGATGAAAATTTTTTTGAAAAAAAGATAACGTGATAGTAGGGAAGAATCCTTTAATTTCTCATCAATAAATTCCTATAGGTGTTTGGGTCCCATCCAGGAATCCGTCTAATGAAATGGATTAGATTAGACTCGATTTTTCAATAAATGTTGTTCCAAATGTCCTTTTTGAAAAGCTTTTGTCATGTTATCTGCAACTTGATCTTGATTCAGCACGTACTCCATCTATAAAACATATTTCCTCTACTTCTCCTCCATGAAAATGTACTTTATTTAATTTTTCATTATTCATGTGTATTTTGAGGATATTTTCTAACTCTTATAGCACTGGTGTTGTGATAAAGAATTATAATTAGAGGTACAACATCAATACAAATGTCTTCATGTTTTTTTCTTCCATATAAACCTAGTACATGGATGATCATCTTCCACATACTCTACCTCTATAATATTTAATGATATGTATTCTATATTCATACTTTTACATGATTTTAATGTGCTTCTAATGTAAAACCCACCTACTTTTGAAGTGTTCACAAGAGATTAACATCTTGACCAACCGATTTTTACTTCCAAAATTGACCTAGAAAGTGCAGAACCAAAAGAAGATAATTTTCATGGTAAATTTATAATTAATATAAATAGATTTTAATAATGAATACCAAATATTAGAATATTTCTTTGATGGTGTTGTTGATCATCTAAAACCCATTTTGGGTAATGTTCATTATGTAGGGGGCCAAAGTAGATCCCCTCTAGCGGTGTTCCACATGAAAACGTTTGATCTCTGAACAACACTAATGCAATGTTGGGTGCTAGCATAATATATCAATCATCTTGTGTGTTCATATTGATTGCTTCAATTTCCTCTATTGTATAACTAATTGTACTATGACATAGATTTCCCAAATAACATGTATCCTATGTTGATAATAATGATATACATTATAGATTCTATATTTCACAAAAAATATCATTATTAACACCACCAGTATTTTTTTACAATAAACCATACCAATCTGTTAAGCATTATTTGGACTTCATACACTTCATATACTTTTTAACAAACTAAATCTATGTAGACCTCTAAATGGTTTTTTCTAACAATTTAAAATGATAATTTAGAAGATGACCAATAATAGGTCATTCAAACTAAATAATGTTTTTGTATTTTTTATAAATATGATGCCATGGTCAATGGACCAAATTAGTAAAATTTATAAATTTTTTTACAACATTCTAGATGAGGGGATTTGGATATAATCATTCTTGTGAAGTGTGTTGAAATCAACATCATGATTTTATATGCACGTGTTATTATTGTAGACTCACTTTTTGGCAAGGCCATCTGCCACCTTATTTTCCCCTTGAAAGGTGTGAGTGATAACATGGTTGTGACATGCTAGATATTGTAGGCAGATGATCCATTTACCAGTGAGGGTCCATGCCCGGTGAGTTGTTCCATGTCTAAGATCTTCAACAATGGTAGTTTAATAAAATTCAATCTAGACATATTTCTATCCTTATTGCCTTATCAGATCAACTACATTGATTATGTTGTACATCTCGACTTTAAAGGAGGAGTTATGCCCACATGAACCATAACAGCATCTAAGAATGTCGATGTTGTGATTTATGGATATGATACCATAACTTTCTGGTCCTGGGTTCCCTTTTGAGGAACCACAGACATTATTTATTATCCATCCAAGAATAGGAGGTTTCCAGAATAGTTCTAATAGACCACTCTGTGGGTAGTATCTTCTTTAATCCCAATCCATCTCAGGACACATAAATCCTTACTAAATTGAGGCATGTCCCTATTTTCTTGATTCCAGCCTCCTTAATGGCGATGTGGATCATTATTTGTGCTGCTCGAAAATTATATGTGTTATTTTTTCACTTAATTGAATTTTTTTTCATGCCAAATAAGATGTATCAATTCTTCCACAGTAGCAATGAAGAGCTGTTGAATTTGGTTAGAGGTAACCATAGTAGTTCATTTTTTATGCAGCAACCCAATAGAGTCCAAAACTGCCCATCTGAGATCAAAAATGTCAAAACATAATTCAATAAATTAGATGTAGTACCATAGGTTAAAAATTGGTGATCATTATCCCATATTTGTTGATTACACATGCAACATTTAGAACAGAGGTGAATAGTACACATCTGGAGATTGAAGTCAGTGGAAATTATATTATGAGTAATTCTCCAAACTTGGGTGAACCAGTAGGGTCTAATCCATTTTTTTTAAAATTCATTAAACATTAATAATAATTTTTTTTGTTAGAAACCTTATTATTATAGTGAATATTAGAGGTTAGAACAACATTTGGAGCTAGTTCCCAAAATATGAAATCCATAGTGTTGAAAAAGGTGTAGTTAATGATAATAGAATAGATTTCATCTGGTAAATTTATGTCAAGTGAGTTTAAAATGGTGATTTTTGAATTTCTGGATAAGGGGATGGGGTCTATAATGTTACAATGTGGTATGAAATTCCAGTTATATAACCAAATATTAATAGAGGAATTATTTCTAAAAACCCATCTAGAGTTAGATAAGATTTTTAAAAAAGGTTGTTTTATTGAAGGATATATTGAGGAGTCCTTGTATAAGTGATTGCCTTTAATAAGGTTATTGAAGAATCTACCATAAAATAACTAATAGGTCTGAGAGTTTTTTTTTCATTATATTCCATGTAATTTTATCTTCAATGGAATCATTGAAATGGATGAGGTTTTTAATACCAATCCCACCATTTATTAATGGGGGTACACCATGTTTTCCAAGGAATAGTGAGAAGTATTATTTCAATAATGCTTCATCCCCAATAAAAAAAATTTATTTTTCTTTTGATTTTCTTGTGTAAATCAGCCATCATTTATACAACATCATAGTATATACCATTATAGCAATAGTGGTATGTCTGAATAGTGAAATTCACCATGCCAGGGATTAAGTTTTACCTTTCTAATATGAGAGTTGATTACTGATCTGATCAAAGATGCATGAGATTTAACTGTTTTTTGAATTTCCCCAAATTATTTTTACTCTAAGATATGTAAAATGGAAGGAAACCTCATTTATCCCATGTTCATTTATGACATTAGAATTTATGGTGACTGGGAAATTATTACCCAAGAAAATGGAAGACTTTATCATGTTTATGGATTGACCGGAGACATCCTCATAGTGACAAAGGACATCATTGTGGTGTTTTATATTATTCTTATCCCCTTGAATGAAAATAATGATGTCATCATCATATAAAATACGTGAGGGGATATTCATATCTCTAGAGTAAAAATAGGCTTTATATTACCCAAATTAACTGAATTAGTGATAATTCCACTAGCAAGTCTTTAGAAATGAAAAAAGGACGGTAGAAAGAGGTTATCCTTATCTAACTGCCTTTGAACAAGTGAAATATCCTTTGGGTGAACCATTTATCAGAAAAAAATGTGTGCGATGTTAAAAATGGTCTTTAGTTTGATTATAATTTAATCATTAATGAAAAATCTAGAATTAATTTTGAAGATAAAACCCAATCAATGATATAAAAATATTTCATAATATCCAGTTTTTATGGAAACACTTTTACATCATTGAAACTTTTTCAACAACCTTGTACTATCGAAGGCAAGGAATATATAGTCCTAGAAATTCCTCCTAGTCATGAAACCAAATTTGTTCAAATATATAATTTTATTGGCGATAGGGGTGATTATCATAGCTAAAAGGTTAGATAGACTTTTATAAATAGTGTTAATAAGGGAAATCAGCCTAAAAAGATGGATTTCTGAAGAATTTTAAACTATTTGGATGAGTGTATGAAATTGATCATTAATACCATAAGGTATGTAACCATTAGTGAGAAATCATTTAACCATGAAATAAAAATCATTGAAAACAATGTATCAAGGATGCTGGAAAAGGTACTATAGAAACCATCAGGGCTAGGGGCATGTTCGGGCATTAATAAAAAAACCAATTCCTTAATTTTATAGTTAATTGGAGTACTGTTCAAAAAATCATTATCATTATCACCAACTAAGATATGGATTATATCAGGCTTGATATCCATATTCGGAGTTGGGACATTATAAATGTTTCTAATGTAGGTTATGACATGATTTTCCAAAGCCTCTTCATTATCAATAATGTTATCTCCATGTTTGAGTAAGGAAATTGTTCTATTATCCTTTTGGTCCATTTTCAAATCATTAAATAATATCATGTTTTTGTCTCCATCTTTAAGTCGGTTGATTTTAAGTTTCATCTTCGTGAGATATTATTTTAAACTAAGAATAGAGTTAATTTTATTTCTAATCTCTATTTCTTGAGTTGGATTCATGGTAAAATCATAATGAGTTAAATAAGTTTGAATTCAATTATGGTCAGGTTACATGGAACTAATTTCATTATTAGTTTGTTGGACCATATATTTACACCATATCTTTAACTTTTTTATAATGTTGAGCTTCATGATGCACGAAAGGCATCCTAAGAGTTAATTGAATTACATGTAATTTTTTTACAATTTATAATTGTGTTCTAGGAATTATTGAACCCAATGAGGAGTATATGTTTACTGTCTCTAGTTTTGAGATTCACCAAAATTGGGTGATGATCAGAATATTGCTTAGTCCAAGTTATACATGAGTTGGTATTCCATTTATTGAGATCTGAGAAATTTTTGAATGCTTTATCCAGCTTACTTGCTATGATTTTATTTTTATTTTATTCTATACCATGTGTATCTAGCACTAACTATACAAATTTACTCAATGTTGTTATCACCAATATAGATTTTAAAGTACATAGTGTAGATTCATGACTGGAATTTTCTTAACATTTCTCTAGGACCAAAAATAGCATTAAAATAACCAACTATGACCCAAGGGGATTGAATAGTTCTTTTAAGGGAGTATATACTATAGCCAATATCTATTCTCTCTTGGTATCTATTGCAATAATACAACAAAGTACAGAAGAAGGTATCATTATGCAAGTTTATCTCACAATTTAGAAATTGAGGATATGTATTATAAATATGCACATTATTGATAGAAATTTGATCAAAGAACCATAAGTAATCACAATATATATTATTATAAGATTCATCTATTAAATTATAACTATATTTATCCAAATATTAAACGTTTTAGCATAGGTTACAATTGGATCATATGTAGAAAAAATCATAGCTTTATGCGTAAAAAATGCTTTGAAGTTGTGATGGTGTTTGGTTTTTCAGTACCACGACAGTTCTAGTATCAAATATTCATTTATACTTATGCTTTGGGCTGGGATCCTTATTTTTGTTTCATATGGTGTGAATCCCCCATTTATATTTGCATAATTGAATTTTAGATTCCTTATTTTTATTTTCATTTTTCAATGCATGTTCATTGAATGGTTTGGAGGAAAATCATTAATTGTTGTAACTTCTGAGACTTCTTATTGGTGTACTTTTTGGCATTCCTCGCCCTGCATTAACTCCATATACCTCTTTCCTTTAATCAATGTATGAGTGATGGAGTTAATGGCTGGAGCGATCATCCCAGGATAGTACATGTCCTCACTGTGCAAGCCCAATGCCCGGACTTCATGTGTAGTTTGTTCAAGGTGTTTCATATTCATTGTATTGTGAAGAGGAAGTAGCTTGTGGGGAGGGATGATCTGATCCTCTGCCTGAGTGATCATTGTATTTCCTTTCCCTTTTGTGAGGTGAGCTTCTCAACCCACCTTAGGTTTTTGAGATTTACATGAATCCTTAGTACTAATCTCTTATAGATTAGAGCATTTGGAGCCACAAGTATCATCAATAGGATAATCATATATCGCCTTTAAGGTGTTCTTGGAAAGAATTTCATTCTAAATATTTTGTTTAGTAGACTGTTCTGTGATAGAATAGGAGTCTAGGGTATTGAGTATGTTTGAAATTTTTGAAATGTTAGGTAAACCATTCAGTTTGAGATCAAGAGCTTTGTCTTCCAAACAGTGTGAATTTTCTTCAACTGGACTTTGCAAATCCTGAGCGGAATAAATTTTGACATCTGTGTTTTTCCAATATTTATATTCATCTCATTACTATCATTATTTAGGACATAATTTAAATTATTGATAACCATTGTCAATATTTCAGAATAAATAAACTTCTCCTCCTCTTAAAATTCCTCCATCCCAACTATGTATGCCCAAGACTACTTAGAAGATGATTTTGTGGTATATGGTATATCTCCCTTCCTAATCCATTTATGTTTTTTGTTCATAAGTATCTCAGACTTTTCCATGTTATTTCTATTAACATTCTTGCTCTTCCTGACTTTAGGTTGATCCTTCTATGTTGGGGGTGTTCTTTATTTTTAATCACTCAATAGTATATAAAAGTATGCATAATGATTTTTCAATAATCACAAAATGGGGTTCCATTCAAATATTCAATTTTGAACTTAGTCCTATAATCCTTAGTGTTGAAGGTAATGACCTGGGAAATTTTTGAATCTTCAATCCCTTCCACCATGACCCTTGATTATTTTCCCAATTCATCATTCTGTTATCTCTAATCAAAATGTAAGGGAACTCCAATTCAATAGGTAAGGTCAATTAAAATATCATAGTGCAAAAAGAACCAGCTTATTCCATGTAATCACACAAATATCTGAGCCATGGATTTCATATGATAAAAGTATTGAACGTATAATCCCTAGTGGTTAACTGAAGGGAAACATGTTTCATATGTATATTTAATTGTTTCCATACTTGATCTAATTCCTCCTATGAGTGCGGGATAATATGAATGTGGCCCTCCTAATTGGAACTAACATCCAATATTTTAATACCCTTCATTTCACAATCGACGGTTTTATCTCATTTTATATCCATGACTTGTCACCTTGATGGTATGAAATGTGGCCGAGAATAGAAAACATACACATCTTCTCCCTCTATAGTAGTGTTTCGGGGTATGATTCATCCAAAATACCTCCAACATCAGGTTCATTAATCTTTAGAGGTGTCATTCAAGGAGGATTTTGTAGATATTGTCCTTTGAGAGCTTCAGAAAAAGAAATCCCCTTGATTATTTGTTTTGATTCTCGAATGGAATCTTTTAGAGTAGTGTCACCACCTTTACGATAGGTTCCTTACATTAGAAGGACCTTTCCCAATCTAGATAGAAGGAAGCCATTGGAGTTCAGATTTTTCAATCCAAATAAGCAGTCATCTTCGAGATCTTGGAAGTAGGGTTTTCGAAATAGCCATTCACTAACATAACTCTACATCTTCTCACAATTGACATCATGATTTAGTATTTAATTCTGTTGTGGATGATAAAATATATGAATGTCAAAATCAATGGATGTTAGATATTTTTTGATAGTTTTAATGTAATTACATATTAGTAAGAGAATGTTATAAAATTTACATATAATAATGTCATAAAAAGGGATTTGAAGTTTAAAGAAGAAAATATATATTTTATTAAAAAATAGTAGTAAAAATTATTGTAATAAAAATATGGGAATAGATGAGAAAGTGATAATAGAATGTATTATAATAATTATAAATAATTTCATACTTTTTATGATGAATAAACTCCAAAAATGAAGTATAAATTTTGATAAAAAGTAAATTAATCAAATGTTATAGACATTATAATATGATAAATAGATAAATGGTATAATATAAAAAAATTAATTGAATATATTTATTAGTGAATGATTATAACTTATTAAAATGAAAATTTAGTAATTGAGGCCCTTATGTTTTTTGCAACATTTTTTAGAAAGATGAAAAATTATAATTGATTGGAGAATAAAATATTTTGAAAAACTAGAGAATTGAAAGAGGTATGATTTCTAAATTACAGTTAATTAGATTTTCAGAATATATAATCATTTTTAAAATGATAAAAAGGAGATGTTACATTTCTGGGAAAATAGAATGAGCAATGGAAAACCCTTACTTCAGATTATCGTATGCTCAGACATAATCAAAATCTATGTTAAAAAAACATAGGGTTAATATTCAAAAAAAATAACATTATTCATAGTGATATTACTTAATATCATCTATTCATAATACCTTATTACATATATTTTCTTTCTTATTTTTGAAATTAATATTCTTGTGTTAACTTTTCAATATTTCTACACTTGTTTCAGTTGGTATATTATAGTAATTTCTTCATAATGATTATTTAATAATATTTGAGATGTTCATGAATATGTATTAAATTTTTGTGACATATTTCTTGAATCCCATGGTCAATTCATTGAAATTATGACGATGGTTCACTTAGAATGCATAAAAATCACTTTTTTGAAAAATTTTATTCTCTAGAAAAATATTATTTTATTAATGAATATATATATATATATTTATTGTTTTTATACGATTATAATAACATATTTAATTCATAATTACCACATAGAATTATAATTATTTAATATTCCTTTATATTGTTGGTATAATCCTTATAACATCATACATGTAAGTGGTAAAACTGACCTAACAAACACATTATAATTATTTAATGAGTAAGAAACTGTTTTCGTATAATAATAAGATCACTTTTACAAAATTAATATAATTTAAAATAAACATAATTGAAGTGTAAAATGATCTGTAAGAATAAGATGAGTAATAATATAAAGGGGGATTATTATATATATACTAACACTTATATTGAACTGTTTAATATCATATTAGAGGGCCTACTAGTAATGAGTGATCCGAGACTCCTTCATTTCACATGGGGTTCCAAAAATATTGATTAGATTTCTTACAATGTATTTGTTTCTTGTATTAAAGATTAATACAATGTAAAATTAGGTGTTGAGATTGGTCGATGGGGTAGTCCTTTAATAGGTGATCTTGAGTGACACATTCGTAAAACCACATTTATAATTTTATAATGTTTTCATTTGTAAATGAAATAATGTTTTCAATGGTGAAATAATAATAGATATGGAATAAATGTGGGACTGTACTTATATAATTTTCTAATTTTGAAAAAAAATTTAATGATATTTTGGTCCTTTACACATTAATTTATCTCATTTTACATATATTGGAGTTTAATGTCGGGACTAACTTTTACCTTAGTAACATTTATTTATTCTTAAAAATAAAGTGGATAAGATTACCTAATATGGATATTTTTATTCTAATTATGATAACTATTTTATTAGATTTAATTTCTCAATGTGATAAAAAATTCTTTTAGTATAGTTAATGTAATGCACATAAAAATAATTATAATAAAAATGTATGTTTAATCGAAAAATATATATTTTTTCCCATTGATAGTAAAATAATATTCATTAAATGAATTTTAAATTGTTTTATTATATGTATATATAATTTTTTATAATAAATTATTAACTACCAAGAAATTCAATATAATAAGATAAAAATTCAAAACACTAAAAACCTCCATTGAAAATATGTCTTTTAACAAAAAAAATATTTTACTGTAACTTATTTTAAATTTATTTTATATTGATAATGAATAAAATTAATTTTATTTATTTATTAATATTAAGAAAAAAATTTATAATTTAATTAAATTAATTCATGAATTTAAATTTTATTATAATTCTAAAAATAGAAAATAAACATAATAAATAAAATAATTATATAAATTTAAAATTATTATAATATTTTATACATGTTTATAAAATCATTAATTGTACATATGAAAACCCTCAATGTCTTCACAAAAGATCTTATAGAAAAATTGGTAATTTGTTTAGACATGTTTTGTGAAACTCCTAGAATTAGTCTCATTATGATTTTAACACGCTCCAATATCTCCCAAGGATGTTGTCTCTCAAGTCATGCCTATTAATTTTTAGCATGGTATTGGTTTAGGGAAATCGATATTGATTAAAACATTATTAAAATCATGAAAAAATGATAATTATAAGATAATCTTACACTACGTGATTATATTTATTCCACTTTTAATATATATTTCATAATATTGTTAATTCTATTTATACTAACAAATTTAATTCCAAGTTACAAAAATTATATTTTAATACATATTAATTATCATGATAATTTTTCTTATATGTAATAATGTTGTCAATATCTCTATATTCCAAATGTAAAACTAAACCAGAAAAATATATATATTTCAATTAACAATATAATCTCAACGACTATATAATCCCAAAAATCATATAAACCCAATAGTCATATTGACCACTAATAAATAACATCAAAATTTCTCATATGATTCTCTTATTTCATTCCTAATGAAAATTTTCATAATATTATCTTTTTACATTCTTTTTATATTTATTATTCGAAGTTTGATCCTTAAGTAAAACAAAGAAGATGAATATTTCAATCATGTTTTATTTTTATTTAGTTATGGTTTCATTTCTTTGTTAATTTTACTAAAAATTTATCAATTATTTTTATCATAGATTAATTCACATTATATTGTAATTATATACCATAACAAAATAATACAATGTGTAATTTAGATTTATAATTAATGCAAGACAATATATTATATCGTTTAATCACAATTTAGCACTAAATTTCTGGAGTGTTACACAAATAAAATGAGTTTCTTTACAACCGATTTAGTTTATGAATATTTATTTAAATGTAATAATTAAGGTGTTTTTCATTTTTATTTTGGATCAAATAACCATTCTGTTTACTCAAATATTTTTTCTTTGTTTACAAAAATTTATGATTTATCTATTTTATTATTGATTTAAAGTATTTTTTATTTATTTATTTTCCTTTAAATAATATTTTTCCATTCATTCCCAAAAAATGGACACAAAACTTATTTTAAATATTTACCTTACATACATTGTTATAATTTTTATAAACACCGAAATTATTATGAATCATTCCATTAACAAATGTATCATTACTCGAAGTGGAAATTTATTAATATAATATGGTGTTGCTAATTTTTTAATAATTTAATAAACTATAATTTATAAATATAATTGATACTCTATGTTTATTAATGTAATTTTAAATTTTTGTCTTTATATCTATAAAAATTAATATTCATAATACCCCAGGTTCAAATGAGTTATGAAATTAAAGAGTAATTTGAATTTTTAGTTTTGTGGATGTATTGTTTAGAGAGTTGAGACACAAAATAAGAATAATAAATTTTAGATGTTCTAAAAGCCTGTTTTTGGACATTGAATAAACATTAGTTACTGAAATTTTTTCCCAATAGAAGTCCATGGAAGAACGGGATGACATATGTGTGGGAGGAGCTATTGAATTCCTGGAGTAGTGATAACTATATAGTAGGTGAGATACCACAAGCTAGCATGTGGTTTGGGAAGTAGCCCAAATGACCATGAGACCTCACTGGCCAGCTTTTGAGAGATTATTGTTAGATAGTGGGTTAAAATATCTTTTTTAACTGTGGTAATTTTCATCATTCTTTCATGGATCCCATTCAAGATTTAGGAGACTGTAATTTAATCATACTTTCAATTAACTTAATAATTATATTAAATTTTTTAATTTATATTCAATGATGACTTCACCATAACATAGTGAAGTTGTCTAATAAAAATTGACTATTGGTTTGTCTTGGCTGGATGGTATCTAGGAAGAATTATTTCAAGTTATCGTACATCATTTTGACAACGTTATGTTTCCCTATGTATTTCTATATGATGTTTTTATGAATTTATAAGAATCATTTCATCATAACTGTAATCAAATGTGAGGATTTTACTCATCTTATTTAGAGGAGGATCTAAGACTTTTTCTACACCTATTCTGGTTATTTTTTGATGGACGTAAGATGCTATAAGTTTTTTAATAATTACTTAAAAATAAATTTAATTAAATTATTAATTATTTCGATGTCACGTGTTTTGGATTTTTCTCTAAATAAGGATGAATGAACCCTATGGTTTTTTGGAAAGTATTTCATTTATCTTCGGGTATGACATGGATAAGTAGTGAGTAATTATGTATCTATGCCTAAGTGAATTAAACTGATTAAATTATTATAAAGTTTTTAAATAAGTATAATTGGATTATAGTTAATTATTTATATTATATTAATGTGATTTAAGGCTTCATGTGATCTTACAATGCCTAAATGGACTTGGATGGGTCATAGTGAGAAATTTTGGTATACATTATAAAGTGAAAATTACATTAAATTGAGGTGAGTTGTCTTTAAATATTTAATTATGATTTATAAATTTTAAATTTTAATTGATATTTTTTGTGTCACAAGGTTTTAACACATTACGAGACCGGACCATAAAATTAATAGATAGGTTTTTTAGAAATGAAACTATTTTAATTTATTAGAATTTTTAAATATAAACTATATATATTTTTAAGGGCCATAATGGAACCTAGTGAACTTGTTGACACCCTAACCTATGATGTCTAAATTTTTCATTGAAATCATTTTTGATTAAAAGGATTACATTACATGTAACAAAAAAGTATTAAATATCTATGAAGTATCTTAGTATGTTGGTTGGGAATCTGAACCACTGATGGTTGGAAGTATAATTTTAATCATTCATGTTGAGATATGTGAACCTTATGAAAGGTTATATGTAAATAATTATGTGAAAAAATTATTCCTGATAGCTTCCTATAAACCCCTTGAGTACAAATGAGATATGAATTTATATAATTGGGACAATTTTATAACAAAAATTTCAGATTCCTTATAGCATTCGGGTTAGATTTGATGAGTGTAAAATGGATAGAAACAGAGATCCCCAATAATTTCATTGTCATTTTATCCATATTGGGAGTAGTGTAGAAATTTTTGTGGTCATCCATAGATTCCACCCTACACCAAATAAATAATTAATGGATATTTGGAAGTTAGAGTGAAAACATTTAATTGCATTAGGACCAAGGGTTGTATCGCCCTTGAGTGTAAAGATTTTTTTGTGGAAAAAAATTGTTTATTCATTAACTAATTATTTCAAGATTCTCTATATTTTTTTTTATATGTTACATGAGTTGAATGTTAAACTCTTAATTATTGAAATTTTTTATATGTGATGATTTATAAATATTGGGGGACTATGGTGGCAATTCTTGGACATAGTGTTCCCATGATTTATATATGATTGATGGACCATGGTTATGGTTCCATGGATTAGGTATTCTTGTTATCACTGCTATTGGGGGACCTTAGTTGCAATTAAAATGATCTTGTATGCTCAATGTTAATACTATTGGGGATTCATGATGTGATTCTCAAGGACCCAATATTCCTATTATTAAATTTTCATGGTTTTTGTTCATTGATATGATTCTAAGGATTTTTTATGCCCATTATGATATTGTTGGGGGACCATGGGAAATTCACCTAGGATTCAGTATTACCATTATAAAATTATTATGGGAGCTTTTATATTGTTCTTGGGATTTGGTGTCCACATCAATATATTATTTGGTGACCTTTGACTTAGTACTTGGATCTAGTGTGCTTTTATATCGAACATATTATCATGGTACTATGGAAGGAGACAATAGACACTATTTGAAGAAGGTATATTCAATCTAAGGTATTGTGTTAGACTCCAAGGATCGATGGATATATTTATTTTGGTATCAGTTGTGGATTAATTTTTTTCTCATGCATGTCACTTGAACATATCACCATATTTAATAACATTTTATGGGACCACATTGGTGGTTCACTGTTTAGTTATGTACTACCACCCTCATATGGGTACTATTGCACTTGGGTACCCAACAACCTTCATTTTTAATAGTTTTGGGTTTTCCATAGGATTAAATAAGCATTTCGTAGAAGGGTAACTAAAATGCGATTGGTGACTAGGATGATATGATGCATGGGGACAAAGTAGAGCCTTATTGTATTGTTCAATCTTTTATTTTGTATATATTAGTGGTCTTATAGGCGATCAAGTTATTATATGACTATATGATAGATTTTATTATATTATTGATGGCTTGTTTTTATTTATTTATTCTAACTAATCAAATATATACTATTTTGGTTAATTTTTAGTTTACTTTACAATTTTATTAATAATCTTTTATGAGGTTATATTCTCTCCACTATTACACCTTCTACCCTAAAAATTAGTTGGTAGCCTCAGGTATACAGGGAGATGTACCTGATGTCACATAGTGACCCAGTCTATATACAATTTATAGCGAATTAGGGTGGTGAAATTATTGTGTGGTATTATTACATGTGTTATTATACCTATTTATGGAGTTGGTATAAAGGATATATAAAATTATGTTAGAACCTGTGATATATATCAGAATGGTGAATCATGAATGTATTTCTCTGAAACAAGTCTAGGTTTCTAAAGGATTAATAATTATTTTTTGGATTTTTAATGTTATGGATTACTGATTTACCATCTCATGATGCATGTGATGTTCATATTTATGATTGATTGTGGATTTTTAGCTATTCTCTCATTTCAAAGAGGTCATTTATTGTATGTTTGTCTGTAATGTTGATATGATGCATATTCATCCATCATATTCACCATGTAGGGTTCACATGTCATATTTATATTTTTTTTTCAATTAATATGATGGTATAACATTGTATATTTTTGTTCTTATGATTGGTTGTGTGGAACAAAAATTTTGTTCTCGACGATGATAATTATGAAATACATTGGGTAGTAGATACATTGTGTCCCTTGATAGGTCGTTATAGTCTAAATGCGCCTTTTTCATAAACACATCAGGGTAAATTTGATCTTGATTTGAGAATTATGAATAACTGACTCATGTGACCATAGTATTTTGGTCAATAAACATGGATTTTCTAGGAAAATGATAATATATATACATATAATTATGAGTTATTTATCCCCAAGGGGGTATTCCCATATATGATTCTTGGTTAGAATAAGTTCCCTAGTTTTTTGATGACTTCTAAAGTGATTCCTGATAGGTTTATAACATAAGAGGCTATAGAGTGGGTGTTTGACCATTAGTTGTTGTGTGATATTAAATAAGGATCTATAGAAGTGTTACCTATATGATATGACCTATATAAGATTTTATTTATGGGTTAGATGAGGGAGACAGGTTTTTTGAAAATGTTTTGGGAATTTAGTGAGATGAATATTGAGATTGGGATGTGGAGTGTTTTTCCATACTACTGTTGATCTATAAAAAGAAAATTTCCTTGAGGGAAAAGGGGTTAGCCCAATAATGTGAGTTCGTTGGATGTTAGAATAATGAGTAGGTACAGTAGGATGGGATAATGGTGCAAGATATGTGATACCAATTATGTGGTATAGGCATCTGATGCCTTGGAAATTATATAATGAAAATCATTACCTTCTTTTCCTTTTAGTATGAAACTCATAATCCTGGGGCAGGAACATCGGAATACCATGATCTATGTTCATAAGATGTTCATTCATGATCATGGGGAAAACAAATATAGATGCTCGAAATTTGATAAACAATTCCTAGATCGATAGGTCGTCATGTGGAAGGAATGGTATGGATGAAACTACCTATTTTTAAATAGATCTCCCATTTCACATCCTCCTAAATATAGATGACATATTGAGTTCATGATCGGTAATTTAGATTATGAGCTTGATTTTTATTATTCACTTCTCCTTGGATCATGAGTCAGGTCTTGTGAATTGTTGATACATTTTGTGTACATCTATATGAGTCTAAAGAAATCATGGTGAATAATGTTATGTACACACAATATCGATATATTTTTAGTCGGTGAGCTACCGTGTGTTAAACGAGGACTAGTGGTAATTATGAGACACTAATGGGCATGTTTTTGGGGGTAATTAAATGAAATAAACATAATAACTTTATGATAAGGGATATATTTATACATAGATAATGGTTTTCCTAGAAATGAGTGTTGTCTCTTTTGGGGGGATGATGGAAACATGAATGATGTGTTGTTGGGATTCAGTATCGGTGAGTATGAATCGAGATGATTCAAATTAATGTATTGATCAGACCTATATAAATTATTCTTGGAGAGTACTATAAGTAAATTTATTTTTTAGTGGATTGATCCATTAGCCATTAAAGTGAAGGACCATCATTACTAATGAAAATTCATTTGATTCCAATAACGATAATTTTGTGAGCCAAAAATAGGGTTGTCATTGATGCTGAAGTGGTTAATTATCACATTATTTTATTTATGTCTTCATAATTATAAAATATTTTCATTTATATTTTCTTTATATTGAATATTTTTTTTAAATATCATTTTTAATGTACAAATTTATATGAACATTATTATTATTATGTTTAAAGTGTTTATAGAATGTTTTTTGTAATATCCAATTTTTTTATTTATCATTATTTTTATCATAATGCAATCTAATGAACTCAAAATCGAGAGATTCTAGTTATAGTGATTTTATAATAAAATTATCTAAATTAATATTATTTATATATAAGGATAATTAATTCATTTATATGTTCACATTTCATTGTAGATAACTATCATGTTATTTTTTCTAGTTTTTTTAGATTAATATTTGTATCATTTTTAGTGATATATTCAGATAAAAATTCATATTAAGAATATTTTTACTATGATGTAAAGATTAAAAAATTAATTAATTTATGAAAATTGGATGAAGGGGTAAAAATAAATTTTGAAAGTATAATATTTGATCTAACGTAGTCTTATGATGCTGCTATGAATTTTTTTTATAATATTTTATAATATTAATTATTGGAAGCTATGTTTTATTATTTTCAATTTCTAAAGCAATAATTCATAGAAATTATTGTTATAGAATGTTTATTTAAATTTAGAATTTATTTTTAAATTGTAGATTTATTATTAAACATTTATCATATAATCAATATATTTTATGGATAGTTCTAAAAGAGTTTAGTAAAGATATTATCTTGGAACACCAATGTATAGTTCAGATATTTCCAATATTTTTTTTGTTGGAATTATTATTTTTAAGAATGTACAACATAAAAATTATAATATACAAATAATTGATTATAGTTTGTGATATCGGGTAATCACCACTAATCCCAACATTTATGTTAGTTAAATTGCATTGAATGCAGTGTCGAATTGATTAAATCCATCGAGGATTTCATGAATATTACTGAAGCTTTTCCAACAAAAAACAATGAAATTGGTGCCATTGAAAACTTATTTTGAAATAGAATTAGAAATTATAATGATCTATGATATTTAATTTCTCCCAGAATTCTATTTCTTTCTTTCTCAATCTCATGATTTTAGATAATTAAGACAAAGCTAAAACACGATTTTACTATGAAATCTCCCACTTTCTCTTATTTTTTATATTTTGTTCTCACTACCATTAAAATGAGGGAAATTTGTTTTCCTTCTGTTATATTAATAAGATAATAGAATAATATTTTTTATATTTCATGATTCCCCATTAATGAACTATTGTCTACGGTATTTCTAGTTACATCCTACAAAGTAAAAATGAAGTGAATATTTTGGTATCTCAACTATCGATTAAGCTAATAGACTAATATTTTAATACCTAAAGTGATTGTGGTGGTAGTCCTAATGGATCTTTTAGTGTTACTCATGAATTATCATAACAAATATCTAATGTCATTTACTTTACACAAATTAAATTTTATCAATTTCAGTTTTTAATTTATTCAAATTTTAAAATCCATAAATGAGTTCTTAATATGTTATTCATTTTTTGAATCATTATTTATTTATTATTCCAATTATAATATTGAATTTAATTATATTTTTTGGCTATAAAAATAATTTCTATTATCTTAAATTAGTTTTATTTTATTCAATCGTTAAAAGAAATAAAATTAAAATTTTTTTCCAATAATTTTAAAATAGAAATTCATTACTTAACTTTGAACTACGTTTGAAATGATTTAATTTTATATCTTTAATTCCAAGAATTTTAAAAACTAAAAATTGTGATTTTTAATAGTATTATTTTCAATATTTGTCTCATTGAATTCTTTTTAATATTTCCTTTCCAATATTTTTTATTTTTAATAAATTTTGAAATTCTTTGATAAAATATTTATATTTATATTTGTATTTAAATTTCGTTTAAATTTATTACAATTTTTCTATTTTTAATTTTATTTTGAATTTATTTAAAAATTAATTAAATTTATTTTAAAATATTTTTAAAATATTGGCTAGTCATTTCTATTTCATTACAAAACATTTTATAATTTCTAGAATATATTTTTATGTGATTAAAGGATCGTTATTTCTAAATGTTTTTAATTTTTAAGGAATTTGTGTTCATACCATATCGTATATTGAGTATGAGCTTAATCATTTATATTCACTTGAAATCTTCATTTTAATTGGATTATATTTTAATAATTTTATTTTTTGTTGAAGATTAAAAAATAAACCCATTATTTAAATGTTATTTAAAATTTTTAAGGGGGGTTTGGAATAAATTATTTTCTATATAAAATATTATGTGTTCTTTATGGAATATAATATTCATGGTTACTTATATTTTATATAAAATATTTTATTCCAAATGGTTAAAATTATATTTTAAAAAACCTTCAATTTTTGTAAATCCAAAAAAGTATAATTCACTTTGAAAACATTGTTTTCTGGATACATACAAGAGGATGTGGTTTTAGTTGTATATTCTCATAGATTATTATTATATAACAGTTTATTAGGATTATAATATGGTATTTATCATATGGAAAATTTATTTTCCTTTACATCACTCCTTATTTGACACTCTGAGTGGAAGTACATGGTATATTCGAATGATATTTACTTACCATAAATAATCGATTATTTTTATATTATCTTTGACATTTATACCATGTTATTGTCACTCCATAGAGTTGTTTTAACTTTTATACTTGTTATGGTGTTCAATATCATTAAATTAAAACATTATTTATCGGGTTTTTGTCTACATAAACAGTTTATTTTATTCTATCCCATTATATCATTAAATAATTAAATGGTGATATATTATTTTATATTAATAGTTGATTTATTTAATTGTGGTAAACCATTATTTGGGGGTTATTAATATGGTGAAAAATGTTTTAAGATGTGTTTTTTATAATTTTAAAATTAATATTATACCTTGTTTATTTCATTAAGGGGGAAATGTTTTTCAATTTTTTATTTTTTATTAATTCTATAAAGGGGGTGAGTTTTTGAGGTTCAAATTTTTGTTTTATAATTATCCAAAAGGTGGAGATTGTTGGATTTTCTCATTTTCACTTTATGTTATTTATGTTTTTAAAATTAGAAAATATATATCTTATTTGATATATATATATATATATATTTTTAAATATAATATTATATGTGAATAATAATATCGAATATAATTATTGTAAAATATTAATAATTTTGGTTATCATTCAATATGATTTTTTAGAATATTTTTTTTCTTGCTTCTAGTTTTTTTATTCCTGGGTATTTTGAAATGAACCAATCCATAGAAATCAGAATTGAGTTATTATTAATGTCATGGAAAGAAAATAAAATTAGCAACAATTTTCTGTTTACTTATATGGAAAATTGTGTCATTTTTTTCCTCTAATTTGTATCTCAAGAATCATCATATTTTTAATGGTGTTTTAGTTTATATTTTCAATCATAATTTGTGTTATATTAAGATAGAACCTCATATTGATATTATTTTTTATGCGTTTAAACATTGAAATAATTATTTAAAATTTTTTTCATTGAAATAAAGGGTAAAAATAACTATTACAATGTAAATTATTATACTATTGTAACACCCCCCGATTTCATAGTAAGTTATTTTATTTAAATTCAATAGCTTGTGCTACACGCAACACCGAGTTCGACCACACTACGACTTACTAAAACTAGTTGTTCAAAAGTTTTTATGAATAGTATTAACTAGATTTTTAATTTAATATTATCCATATAATTTTAACTTTTGTATTATGAGTGTATTTGACATATTATAAGAATGAATTCAATTTTTCAGATACAAATTTTATTTTTTTTAAAAATACCACATTTTATTGGAGAACCATTTTTAAATCCAATATTTGACACTTTTACTTATTCATTTTGACAAAAGAAAATTCTTCATTAGATTCGGGACATCAAAATTATCATTGGATGGAATTTTGGTATTTTTCTAATAATATTAATTTTTTTATAAATAGTGAGAAATAATGTATTTTAATTCATAACTGCCTTTTAATATTATTTATTTATATAGTTAGATTATTTTATAATTTGGTTTTGAAGTGTAATTAGATTATATTTTTACCCTTTAATCCAATTTTGGTCATTGGAATTAATTTCAATTATAAATTATACATAAACACGTGTCAATATTTTGATAGTTATTGTTTCTTAAAAACATTGTATTTGTTTTGACAACGGTAATTAATTTTAAATTAATTAATCCAACTTATATATTTCAAATTTGGAAAATTAGAAATCATTTTTTAATTAGGAATATCATATATAGCTTAGGCGGATTTATTTTAAATTTTCTGAAAAACATCAATTTTTGATGAATAGTGAAACCACTAAGTAGTAGGTAAAAATCCGACGTTTTCATTTAAATGAAATTTTATCACTTCTAGAAATTGAAGTTCCAAAATCATAGAAACATGGTTGTTATTAGTATTTTGATTTTCCTTCAATGAGCTAAATTTTTTTTGGTGAATTGTAACTTTTGACTTTTACTTACCATAGTTAAAGGTTAATAGGGTAATTCAAGGTAAATAGAATATTATAATAATAAAAAAATACATTTACACTTTTACTAACCTTATTTGATGATTCTTTTTTGACCATGGGCATCATTGGGACGATTTGGGTACCCATGGAGCCACTTAAGTATTATAATGACACTTTATTTTAATTAACATAAAGTAAGCATAAAAGTGACATTAACAAATATCTTTTAGTATATCAATTTTTACATGAAGATATATAAGTCATCCTTTAAACTATAAATAATAATTGGAATGTTAAAATGCTTCCTACATTATGTTAATTTTTTAATAATTTTTAGAAATCAAATAAATTAAATTATTTATGACATAATAATGATGTTGTATTTACCTCTATAATAAATTATTTAAATAAATATGATTATTAATATTAAAATAATACCCAAAACCCATAAAATTCTTATTAGATGATTTAATTTAGACCCTGAGTCCTTTTATTTTAGACTTTAATTAGTATTGGACCATTAGAAACCAAATATCACGACATAATAAAATAATATTTTCACACATTCATAAAGAGCCCCCCATCCCCCTTATAAAAGGACCCCACTTATAACCCATTCCACACACCTCTCAAGCCACTTGGATCTTCCAAAAACTAACAAAATAATCTCTCATGATCCCCCTATTCTTCATAGAATCCTTACCTAAGGCATAAGGAACATCAATAATTGATTTTGGTTCAAACCAAAGGAAGTAACCAAAATTAAAGGTAACACTTTCTATTAAATTCTTTTGTTTTATTTGGATTTATTTTACTTCTCCAACCACATAAAAACTTTTTCTTAATTTATTTTATAAAAAAAAGCATCCTCAATATACTATGATGTTTTTATGATATTTATTCGAGCAATAGTTATACACATCTCTCTCAAATGGGTGAAGAACATACTGTTTCTGTGGATGGCAAACTAACGCCTCAAGAAATGATGATTATTCGATTATCTCCTACCGCCTATCATAGTGGACATTAAGATGGAACTGTATTTATATATGATATATATATTATTTTTATGTTTTCTTTTTTCTTCTTTATTTTCCATTTATATCATTATTTTATAATTTCCATTATGGGTAATACACGATAATTTTATTTGAGAAGTAAGGACTACCGCCCCCTCTATATAATATGACAAATTAATGACTAATGTGGGATGTATAAAAGATGTAATTAAGGATATTATATATGATATTATACTGTAATTAGAATATATCTATCTATATTTATGTTTTAATTCCATTAAAATACAAAATATAAATGAAAGTAACATTCATGCGTACGTACAACTTACCGTCTCCATGAACTATACATTTCACTTCCTATCTCTAAAGGTTATGTACTATTATAAATAGATATATATATTTATATAATATATATAAAATATATATATTATATCTAAATAGTGTATATAATTCTTTAAATAATGTACTTTTGACCACATGGAAAAATTGAAATTATAACAAGTTCAATTTTGGCTCAAGTTCTGAATATCTATAAAATATCCAATATGAACTCAAATAATTAACTAACTATTATAGAAAGTTAATAAGTGATATAAAAGGAATAATAAACTTGAAAAATATTCTTAATCAAGGAGAAATTAACTTAGTTTTATTATTCAGTAAGAACAAGGAACATACAATACAAGTCAGACTTGAGGTAAGGGGTTTCTTAACTCACTTTTAATTCCATGAGATTTCCATTATTTGCCACTTATTTATTGCATGTGTTGTATTGTGTACAAGAATTTGATATAAATTATAATGATTCAGTTTATATTCATGGTATTCTATGATTCATTTGGTGGTTATTAACTTTTTTTCATATGAATCAGTTGATTCCAACGAAGTAAGGGTTTTTATCTCACTTTTATTCCTGTGATATTCATGCTATATTGGCCACTATTTCCTTTTGTGTGGAGTATGTACGGACCTTGATTGTATTATTTGTGCAATCTAATTTAGTTTAATGGTATTTACATCTTCATTTTATGATAATTCTTTCATTGTATGTATGTTTTGTAATTTACCAAATCGGTAAGGGAATTTCAAATTTCAATTTCCACCCATTGGGCTTTACACATACTTCATTGATTATTTTACACCATGATTATGTATGGAATAACTATTTATTATTGGTGTAGTAATTTCCACTCAACTTTCTATGGATATACTTTTGATACACATAATCACTCCATTGATAAATTCTCAAGTCATCGATATTAAATTGATAAGAGTAATTTTAACACAATCTACATTTATTCAGTAAACATCAAATTCATTGGTGTTGCGTTTACAATAATATGTGTGAATGTCCATTGATTGATTTACAGTAAATATAAAATCATATATAGTGAATTTATATTTTTCACACATAATTATGTCATTAATTTATCCTTAACCTAAAGATACGGTCTTTATAAATGATTTCATCTCAATTTACATTCCCTTGATACTTCTTTGTTGTTATACACCAATTCACTTTCATATGGTCTATATATGTACCTTGACTTAGTATATCATGATTCCCATGATTCTCATTATATTATAAATTTATGATTACCTTAATATTTTTGAATTCATGTGTATCTATTTTGGTTAGAGACTCTAACTAAAATATCATTTTAAATGTTCTAATGATTTATTATTATAAATCTTTCTCATTATTTTCCATATTTGAAAAATGGTTTTAAAGAATTATTTATATGGACATTAATGTTTTAAAATTAAAATTCCGTTTAATTATTTCAACGTGGTATGTGAAAAATTGATTGAAAAATTTATTTTTAAATGGCTTCTTTATAAATATTGTGACTTTTAAATGTTTTGAAGAAAATGGGGGGTATTTCACTCAAATAGTTTTGATGATTATTTTCATCTTTTTAAATATACTTCATTATTCTCTATTTATGTTAATTTTTTACAATACTGTCTTCTATATTATATTGAATAAGTTATTTTTGACTTTCGATGTGTTGTTTTTATACCATTCATGGTATTTGGTTAAAGTATTAACATTTTCTATGCTAGTTTTAATACTAATGTTTATGATATGTTTCAACCTTTTCATATGAATAATGCATTGGACATAGTAAGTGATGGGTGGAGCCCACTATAGCTTCTCAATTCAACAGTAGGTCGCATGAGGCAAACAAGTGTATTGGCACAACGCCTTGCAAAATCTTATTTGTAGTATTGGCACATGGCCGTGACTATGTGGTAATGATGTCCGGCATTATGAATTAAATAATTATGAGATTAGTTATTTATATTTCATGTGGTTATTTTACTAGTAGAATACCCACGACTATGTTTTATTATGGAATTATTTATTAAGTTCATATTCCTACCATAAAGTGTTCATGTTTATTATTTGTAATGTCATGTGTTTTCAATTATTCACCATGCCTAATGTTTATGTTCTCTTCCACTATATTTCTTACTCTTACTGAGCATTTGAGCTCACCCCTTTCTCATGTTTCATTTTCCCAGGATATGAAGAAGTTAGTTAAAAGTGACATGAAGGAATAATCTTTGAAGCTTGGATGTTTATAATGGAATAAATTGGTGTCATTTTCTTTTCAAGTTGTAGTACTGAACATATGTATGTATCTTGTTTCCAAGACTACTAAACTAATCAGTCTTTTGGGAATAGATTCCTTGTAATCATGCCAATGTATTAAAGTTATGCAACTGCTCATGGATTTTGGTGTCTGGGGGTTATAGTTGGTATAATAGTAAGTTTAGTACAATCCATAGAAACTATATTTAGATAAACTCTGATTAGATCACATTAACCTAAGATATACATTGAGGAATAGTATATAATAACTTTCTATAATGCTGGAAATATAGAGATTTTGTGTATTTTCAAATCAGTACATCCCTGTCTGGAAACAAGTAGGTAGAGGTGGCTCTAGTACAAATGTACTTAAGAGTGAAAACTCCAACAAGGAGTTTTGGGCTTGACCCGGTGTATCCTGGTGCACGAAAATAGGCCTTGATGCACTCTAGGTTACGACACTCTCGTGGGATAAGCTTAGGATAATTCACATTTTCATAACAAACCAATTTGAATGATTTTAATATAAGATGATAATAAATAACATTGGTTAATCCTAGGGTGTTCTAGATTGAATATAAGGTGTGATGATATTTTCTAAACAACTTTATGACTATTTTTACCCACAAAAGGCTTTCTCGTTTTAGTTAATGGATGGATTCCAATGAAGTCATAGTATCATTGAAGATGATGTAAAATTTTGGAACAATGGTGGAAATGAGATATGAAAAGGAATATTGATAAGCGTAAAAGATATTGTCTTCATGCTGAATCAGTTTTCCAAAAATATGATCAACAACATATATATTAACAAACTCCCAGACTCAAGAATGAAGTGAACAGTTGTGAATGATAATAGCTCCAGAAGTAGAGACCATGGAGAGAAAAAAGATCAATTTCCATCATGCTAGAAATGTAAAAGGAGACACCGAATAATTTTCCTCAAGTGAAGAAAGAAATTATTTATGCGTGGAAAAGAAGGGAATAATGTAAATTATTGTCGAGGAAAAATTAAGAGTACTAAAGAAGAAAATAAAATGATCCTAAGAATCAAATTAGGGTTATTTATCGTAAATATATGGGACCTAGGCATCACCCAGGTAAATGCCCTATTCTATATATTAACCTCTTGGTCAAGGAATAACCTATGTGTAAATAAATAGATGGAAAAAATATTATAGATATTAGTGCTCTTTGTTGATGATATTACATTGGAAGACTTTTCTCTTGTATGTGTAACCCTACAGTTTGTTTGGTGAAAATTTTATTCGAGGAATAATTATCTTTTATTTTTTGGATATAGTTATAAACAACCATTTGGGTTTATATATCTCTTTAATTTGAGGCAATTATAGGTTATTAATTTCTGGAATGAAAATGTGAGGTATGAGATAACATTGGTGGTTAAATTATGTTAGGATTATTTTGAGGAATATATCTCATTTATGTAATGTAATAAAATATAGTTTTTGAAAAAAGGACTACAGGAAGATCGAGTGACAACCTATTGAGTTGAAAAAAGATACGAGAATCAAATCCACAACCAAATTGAATCTGGGATTTATCACCTACCACTAGACTACGCGAAGTCCTTGGTTAGTAAGACTAATTCTTTTTTTTTGTAAAATGATTTTATGGATCATGAATATGTTTTCTTTGGGAACTTATAATATATCCTTAGTATCGTAAAATGATATGGTGATTAAGTGATAAATGTTATTTTGGATGATACTCTCTATTTTGGAAACACTATATGCATACGGAAAATAGAATAATATTGGATTTAATTTTAGGAGTAATGGTGGATTTTTTTATTGTGTATTTATAGCGATTTTGGTTATTTATGGAGATGATTAACCTATCATAGTGAATATGTGATTAGGTTAATTACTTCTTAGTATGTAACTTTAATAGCAGTCGATGTTATAGGAAGATACAATTTAACGTATAAGACTACATAAGAAAATTCTTATGGGTATTGGGTTTCAATATTATTTTAGATTATATTGAAATATTTTAGGGACAATTGTTTATTGAATTGGATTTACTGAACTTTGGGTATTGTTGGATTAATTTTAGAAATTAAGATTAGTATTTATTTCTATAAAGGATTATCCTTTTGGGGATCATCTGATCTTGTACTAACCATTTGGGTTTCGGTTAAACACTAAAGACAAGTAAAAATATATATTTTATTCATTATGGATCATGTGATTCTCTTGAAGTCGATTCTAGCACTTTAGGTGTGACCAAGTCATCATGAATACTCATCGTTTGGAAAATTATATAATTTAGTGGAAGAAATTTATAAAAGGATAAAACTGTACTTAATAAGTAAGTATATCTCTTTTAGTTATTAGTAAATCTCATAAATAAATTCCTTATCCATATGAAATGGAACTGAATACAAAAAAATTCTGTCTATTTACTTTTCCTATTGGGAAACTAATGACCATTTATCCCATAAAAAGATTGTGGATTTATTGTTGTTAACATTATCATGATCATGTTTTTTTATCACTCTCCATAAGAATGTGACACTTAGTTTATCTTCCATATCCATGTTTTCCTACATGGAATCCAAATACGGGTTATCTCGAGTGACATTTTTAATTCTCTTTCATTCTTTTAAAGCTATAGTTTTATTAACTCTTTTTCTGATGTGGGACATTAAATGAAGTTCCCAAGCCGTATTTTAAAATTTAGAGGAGTCAATTTCAAAATGGGGGGAAAATCTAACACCCTAAGATTTTATAGTAAGTTATTTTTTTTAAATTCAACAGCTTGTGCTACACGCAACATTGAGTTCAAGCGCACCACAACATACCAAACCAGTCCTTCAAAAGCGGTTATAAATAGTATTAACTGGATTTTGAATTTTATATAGTCCATATAATTTTAACTTATTTACTATGTGTTATTTTAGACATATTATAAGAACAAATTAAATTTTTCTGATAAAAATTGTATTTTTCAAAAAACAATTACCGCATTTTAATGGAGAACCCTTTTTAAATCCAATATTTTAGCCTTTTATATATTGAATTTGAGAAAATAAAATCCCTCCTTAGAATGAGGACATCAAAATTTACTTTGGATTAAATTTTGTATTTTTCTAATAATATTCATTTTTATGAATAGTGAGAAATAATGTCTTTTAATTCAAAACTACCTTTAAATCTAAATTAATTTATATTGATAGGTTATATTTTAAATTGGTTTTTAAGGGTAATTAGATTATAATTTTACCCATTAATACAATGTTTGTCATTGGAATTAATTTCACTAAGAAATTATACATAAACAAGTTTCAATCTTTTGAAAGTTATTGTTTCTTAAAAACACACTATTTGTTTTGACAATGAGAATAAATTAAAATTAATTAATTTAACTTCTATATTTTTAATTTGGTAAAATATAAATTATTTTTTTAATTCAAAATATATATTATAGATTAGGCAGAATATTAGGTATTTTTTTGAAAAAACATCAATTTTTAATGAATAGTGAAACCACTAAGTAGTAGTTAAAAATCTATCTTTTTCATTTAAATCAAAATTTACCACTTCTGTAAATTAAATTTTGAAAATTCATGATACATGGTTGTTATTAGTAAGTAAAATTTTGTACAGTAACATGAAAATAATTTTATTTTAATAGTATCTTTTGACTTTTATTTACCGCGGTTAAATGTAAATAGGGTAATTCAAGGAAAAAGAATATTATAATAATACAAAATTATCTTAACACATGTCCTACCATTTTTTTATGAGTAATGGCCGACCATGATAATCCTTGGGACGATTTGGGGACCCCATGGAGACACTTATTAATGATAATGACACTTTATTTTAATTAATTTAAAGTAAAGACAAAAATGACATTAACAAATATCTTTTATTATATAAATTTATATATGGGGTTATATACGTAATCATTTCAACTATAAATAATAATTTCAAAGCTAAACCGATTTCCAACATTATGGTAATTTTTTTTGGGAATTTTTAGAAATCAAATAAATTATATTATATATGACACAATAATGATAAAGTATTTACATCATTAATAAATGATTTAAATAAATATGATTATTAATATTAAAATAATATCCAAAACTTGTCCAATTTTTTTGGATGATTTTATTTTGATCATGAGTCATCGTACCATTGACTTTATATAGTTTTTGACCTTTATAAACCGAATATCACTATATAATAAAATAATATTTTTACACTTTCCTACAAAGCCCATCCTCCTCGTTATAAATGGAAAGCACTTTTATCCCATTACACACACCTATCAAACCCCTTGGCTCATCCAAGTCCTACCAAAATAATCACTAAAGATCCCCCTCTTCCTTCTAGAAGCCTTAACATAGGATGAAGGCACTTCAAGAAGTCCTTTTGGTTCAATCCAAAGGAATTTAACCAAATTAAAGGTAACACTTTCTCTTAAATTATTTTGTTTTATTTTGTCTTACTTTACTTCTCCCACCCTCTAAACACTTTTTATTACATTATTTTATAACTCCTATAGTATCCTTAATATACTAGGATGTTTTTATGACATGTAATAGAACTACACTTACACACACCTCCATCTAATGGGTGAAGAATATATTGTTTCTATGGATGGCAAACTAACGCCTCACGAAACGATGATTGTTCGATTATCTCCTATCGCCTCTCATGGTTTCCATTAAGATATAACTGTACTAAAATATTATATATATATTAATTTTTTTTCTGTATTCTTTTTTATTTTCCATTTATTTCATTATTTTATGGTTTTCATTTTGGGTAAAACGTGATCATTTCATTTGAGGAAGTGCGGACTACTACCTCCTCAAAATGATATCACTCGTTAATACCTTATGTGGGACGTATAATGGCTATAATTAATGATATGATATTTGATACTATACTGTAATTATTATATAATTTTTTATAATTTTTTTTAATTCCATGAAAATACAAAATAGAAATGAAAGTAGCATTCATGCGTACGTATAGCTTACCGTCTCCATGAATGGTACATTTCACTTCTTATCTCCATATTTTATGTACTATTATAAATAGATATATATATATATATATAGATATATACTGGATATATAATATATATATGATATATAAATCATTTTTATCATCTTGTAGATAATAGACTTTTTACCACATGGAAAAATTGTAATTATAACAAGTTTATTTTTGACTCATGTTCAGAACATCGATAAAATATCCAATATGATCTAAATTAATTAACTAATTGTTATAGCACGATAATAAGTGATAAAAAAGAAATAATATCCTTGAAAAATGTTATTAATGAAGTAGAAATTAACAAAAGATTATTATTCTGGAAGAAAAAAGAAATATACAAGACAAGTTAGACTTGAGGTAATGGGTTTCTTATCTCACTTTTAATTTCATGAGATTTCCATTTTCACTACTTATTTATTGCAAGATGTGTATTGTGTACTGACATATGATGTATATTATCATGATTATCATTATATTCATGTTATTCTATGATTCATTTGGTGGTTATTAACTTTTGTTCATACCACTTGATTAAATACAACGAAGTAAGGTTTTTTCATCTCCCTTTTATTCCCATGAGATTCATTCTATATTTTCCACTATTTCCATTTGTGTGGAGTATGTACTGCCCTTGATTGTATTATTTTTGTAATATACTTTAATTTATGGGTATTTACATCTTCATTTTATGATATTTCTTACATGGGGTGTATGTTTCCTAGGTTACCAAATCAGTAAGGGAATTTCAAATTTCAATTTCCACGCATTGGGCATTACTCATACTTCATTGATTATTTTACTCCAAGATTATGTGTGGAATCACTATTTATTATTTTTGTAGTAATTTCCAGTCCATGTTCTGTGGATACACTTTGGATACACAAAATCACTTGATTTATAAATTCTCAAGTAATCGATATAAACTTGATAAGAGTAATTTTAACTAAATCTATATTTATTGAGTAATCATCCAATTCATTGGTGTTGATTTTACAATAATATGTGTGAATGTACTCTGATTGATTTACACTAAATATCCAATCATATTGAGTTTATTTATATTTTTCACACATAATTATGTCTTTTCTTTATCCTTAACCTAAGGATACAGTCTTTATAAGATATTTCATCTCAATTTATATTCCAGTGAGACTTCTTTGTGGTTATACACCAATTCATATTAATATGGTGTATATAATGTACTTTTACATAGAATATCATGAATCCCTTTATTCTCATGATATTATAAAGTTATGATTACCTCAATTATTTTTATTCAAGAGTATCTCTTTTTATTAAAAACTCTTACTAAAATATCATTTTAAATGTTTTAAGGATTTATTATTCTAAATCATTCTCATTAATGTCAATGTTTTAAAAACAGTTTTAACTATTTATTTATATTGAAATTATAGTTTTAAAATTAAATATCCTTTTAAAATTTTCAAAGTGTTATGGGACACTTTGAGTCAAAAATATTGTTTTTAAACGGCTTCTTGAGAAAGAGTGTAACTTTTAAATGTTTTCAAGAATAAATGGGATATTTCTCTCAAATAGTATTGTAGATTATTTTCATCTATGTCAATATCCTTCATTATTCTCGATTGGGGTTACTCTATTATAATAAAATATTCCATATTGTATTGAATGAGTAATGTTTGACTTTGGATATGTAATTTTCATACAATTCATGGTTAGTGGATAATTTATTGACATTTTTATGCTATTTTAAATACAAATATTTATGTTGTGTTTCATACATTTCATATGAGAAGTGAGTTGGACTTAGTATGTGATTGGTGGAGCCCACTATAGATCCTCGATGCCTCAGTGGGTATCATGAGAGAAACCTGTTTCATGGAAAAGGGCTTCGACAAATTCTTATTTATAGTCTTGGCATAAGGCCATGACTATGTGGTTATGATGTCCAACATTATGCATTCAATAATTATGAGATTAGTTATTGATATTTCATGTGGTTATTCTACTAGTATAATATCAATGAATATGTTTTATTATGGAATTATTTATTCAGATCATATTCCTGCCATAAAGTGTTCATGTTTATTATCTATAATGTCATGTGTTTTAAATTATTCACCATGCCTAATGTTTGTGTTATATTCCACTGTATTTCTTACTCTTATTGAGTGTTTGAGCTCACCCCTTTCTCATGTTTCATTTTCCAAGGGCGTGAAGAAGATAGTTAAGAGTGACTTTCTGGAATAATCTTGGAATCATTAATGTTTTGAATGTAATAAATTAGTGTTTTTTTTCAAGATGTGGTGTTGAACTTATGTATGTATCTTATTTCCAAGACTACTAAACTGATCGGTCCTTTGGGAATTGATTCCTTGCAATCAGTCCAATGTATAAAAATAATGCACAGGCTCTTGGATTCTGGGGTCGGGGTGTAACAACTAATCCTAGTTTTATAATGCTGTTAAAAATTTTAGTTTTTTCTGTAATATTTTTGAATATTTATTATAGTAAACACATGTTCTATTATTTTATTTTAATAAGAAATTTAGAATGTAAATTGTTATTATGGAAAATTTATTTAAAATAATAATTTTCATTTTCATTTAATGTAAGAGGTTTAAATATTCATCTTCCAGTTAATGTATTTAATGTAGAGTTATAGAATAGTTGATTATGGAGTTATTTTAGAACACCGAAATATATTAAAAATACCTAAAATATTATTCATTAATCACTTTAAATTTTTAATTTTAAAAAAATTAAAGTGATAGAAATTAAATATGACAATTTTATATAAAATCCTAGGATATATGGATCACATCTCCAAGCCAGGAAATTATGATGGTAAATTCGATTGAATTTATTCTTCAATATCTTGAATACCCACAAGGATTTCTAAAAGATTACTAAATATTTTCCTGCATGTAAATATTGACCTTGGTGGCCTTAAAATCATACTTTTACATCGACTCAATAATTCCAATGCTACACGCTCATCAATTTCACTCATAGTGATATCTTTTCTAAATATTATTTTAAACATTCTATATTATATACCAAATTATAATAGCTTTCTCACTCTCATAATTTTTCCACTCTTTGTTATCCTTTCATAATAATCTCTATGATAATCGAGAGTGAGAAAAAAATGATTTCACATAATAAATCTTCCTCTCACTCCTCTTTCTTTTAAAATTTATTCTCACTTCAATTAAAGTGAGTGAACTTGGATGTCATTACAATACTTTAGTAAGGAAACACACTAATTTTATTGAGTTTTATAGCTTTCCCATTATTGGGATACTGTATTTTTTTGGTTTTTTTCTGAAACAAAAAAACCTAGGAAATGTTTTAGTATCTTTTAAATTTTTAAAGAAAAGGATATAATATACTAAATAATTTAGATATTTGGGTACTTGAAATGGGGGATCTTTTAGATCTATTTTTAAACTTCTTTACCAAATGTCTTGTCTCATTTTACTTCCAAAATTTTAATTATTTATCATATTCTTTCACTATTTAGTTTAAATGTATTAATCCACTAATTGTATTTAATAATATAATAGTTATTTCGGCATTTATTCTTTTATCTTAAAAAGGATTTATATTCTTATAGATATTTTAATAGAATAAATCAATAATGGATTATTTTCCTTTAAGTTTTAATGGAAATCAACAAACCCCCACCGTTATTCAATTTCACGTGACATGAACCTTCAATTGATATGTCTTGTTAGACTCAAATATGACAAGAATAGAAATTTATTGTCATCGTGTTTGATAATGGATATAGCTTGGGATTTAGTAAAAAATAATTGGACATGATGAAGTGAAAATGGGTACGCTTCTATAGTTGGGATTATTATATCAAATGTGGGACCATGTCCATCTTTCTGGTGGTCATTGATACAGTGAAGTCAGATCATAGATGAAAAGTGATGAATGTGTATATTGGTATAAAGACATATCCAATAATATCAGATTTCATAATTAATATTATATTTGAAATTTGGATGTGTAATTGGATGGATTCCATATTTCAGAATTGAGATCCTGAATGTTTTCATGAAAATGGAGCCTGAATGGGTTCAATGATGTGTATGTGTCATGATAGGACAATAGTACAAGTTCATTTGATTATGGACATAACCATGAAATTTACACAGAAAGTTAGTGGTGGAATTCATTTTGTGTGTACGGGTAAAAAAATACTTTGGATATAAGGGATTATGAATCTGAATTATAATGATTAATTGGTGGTTGAAGCTATGTATTTTGAGACAAGTCATCCATATGAGGTTCAACTATCGATTTGTATAATAATGGATGTAGTTGGTTGAAAACTACATTGATCTGTCATTTTTGGTATGACAACTATGTTTTGAGGAATTGAATAAGAATTTTTATGAAATCATTTTGTATTTGAGGTTACACATAGATGGGGAAAGACAACCATTTTGATTGAAATTTTGGAATTGATAGTAATATCAGTTTCATACTAATGCTTCACTTTGAAATTTTGTGAGGTAATGTGGAACCCATAATATGATAGTCGTTAGACCACGGAGGACAGAATCTAATACACAATTATTATGATGGGAAGCACCATATAAGGGATCACTATTAGTATAGTGGTGGATCATTGGTTGATTGAAAACATCTTCGATAGGATGGGTACAATTGAAGCACTATCTCGGCATTTCAAAATGATTCTGAGTGGTGGATTATATTTTTAATAAATTTTATTCTTTATATTGTATCAATGTCATGAAGGACCATTCAAATTTTTGAGGTAGACTATTATCGATTAATCATTAATTATTAGATAATTTATTATAGGTTTTATTAATTGATGGATAGAGAGACTTATCATGGTTGAGAAGTGTTATAGTTGATATATTGTAATACCCCATGTTCGAAAGATTTATTAATGTCTGGAGGAATTTCAATTCCCAATTTAGTTGAAAGATATTTTTTAAATACAAAAATCATAATAATATTTTGAGATTTTAGACACCCCAAAATGTTATTTTTGGATAATTAATATGCCAGGTTTGGTGACATGGATGTTCAGAAAAATGTTTTTGAAGAATCATAGGAGTATCCAGTGGTCAGAGCTACAGAATTTAAGCATTACAGTCCACCAGCTAGTTATTGAGCTACCACTATTTAATAGGTAAGATGGGTAGTATCCCAATATTAGTTTGTTTTTTATAATCATCTAGTATGTGGGGAAACAACCTCATAAATTAGCTCTAGTAACCCACTGGTGGGGTCTTCCTGTGTTTTTTTATTTTTTGAAGTTTGTTTATTTTTTGTATCAAATAAAAATAAGGATTTATGAGGTAGGGCGTATTGTGGAGGTCAGTTTGGCCTAATCCTCTCTCTATCCTTTTTATATTCGCTCCCTTTACTCTGGGGTGATTTAGATTGTGATTCCATTAGAATATCAAGGTAAAAACACTCATTATCCTTCTATTAAACTTAATTCCCATAATATGTGGAATTCCAATCAATTTTTGGAATGGGGTACGATTAATATTTGATCAGAATATGATCAAATCGCATGACAAAACTGGTGATTAGGTTCATCTTTTCTATATTGTGTCGTAGGAGTATGATTTATTTTTGTTTCATGTGCGGTTAACCAAGGTATGTTTTCCTACAAATTTCATTAGGGATTTTGATGAATTTAGTTGAAATTGACCACGATAATGAACATTCTATTTGGGCCTTATGTCATATTCCATAGAGAAGTACTGAAACAAATTTCTACAAGGAAACTTCTACAAATTTTAAGAATTAAATCTTCTACCCAAATTTGAATTAGGGGTTTTCTCCAATTTGGATTAAAATGGGATATTATTTCAGTGTCAAATGTATTCAGTTTTCATGGAATAAGGATGTGGACACATCATGGGTCATTGGATAGCCTTTGGTTTTGTTTCTGAAGCGATGGGGTTCAAATGTGATTAATTATTATTTTATTCATAAGTAAATTGAATTGATTTATTTATTATACATTTTTTACAATATTATAAATAAATTATAAATTATTAAATTTTGTATTTATTTTCATTCAGGCCTCAAGTGACTGGATAATGGATGATAAAACATGGAAAGGTCTCGATAAAGGATTTTAAGCAATATTAAAAAGGGGAAAGGATATGAAATTAATGTAGGTGGTCAATAATCACATTATAATGGTTAATTAATTTTAATTTTACATTGATATGTATTCTGAAATATGCTATTTTATTTTTTGAAATTTTAATATTGAAACATCTAAATATTTTATTTGGAAATTAAACTAGTTTAATTAAAGTAAATACATAAATATGAAAATTAAAATATTATAATGACCATGATAAACCATTTTATACTATGAGTCACCATGAACTCTAATTGACATGATTGTAAATGAAATCATGTACGTTGAATGGGACTCTAATAAGTGGAATGTGTAAGCTTTAGAGGGACACAATGGACCCTTGTACACATGTTGGACAACCCAATCATCGATGAATGGGAGTATAATTTTAAATATGTATGTTGAGATATATGAACCCTAATAGAGGTTCTAAATAACTAATTATCAGATCACATTAGACCTTATAAGTTCTTATAGACCCATTATGTTGTAATAACCTTTGTATTAGTATAATTTTTCCCATTACACTTTTTAAAATGTGAGATTCATTAGTGTCATTATGATATATGAGATTATTATGAAATTAATTAACATTGAGGACATTGATTGCAGCCTTATTATTTTTCCCTAATTTTGGAGTATTACAAAAATGTTATGGTTGTTCATAGGTGCCACAATGTACCAAAGACCAAACGCGGTGATCTTAGGAGGATGAAGTGGTAGCATTGAGTACCAATGATACTGAGGAGTGCATCAGGATTGAGTGGTGGATGATTCCATGAAGAAACACATTGGTTATTGATTAATGAATTAGTTTAGGATTCCCTATAAACATCATTAGTTCGGTGAAATGATATGAAATTTGAACTCTTACTAAATGAAATTGGTTATATGTGATGATATATATATATATTGGGAGACTATGGATGAAATTCCATAGATCCGGTGTGCCTCTGATTTATATAAGGTTGAGGGATTTTGGACCAAGTTATGAGGATCTAGTATTCACATTATTACTATTATTAAGGGACCTTTGAAATGGGAGTACTGATCATGTATGCCTATTATTGATATTTTTGGGGGACATTGTTGTGATTCCAAGGATCTAGCATGAATTTATTTTATTAAGGCTGGAAAAAATGATGTTATTCCCAGTATTTATTATTCATATTATAATATTGTTTAGGGACCTTATAAATTTCTCCTTGGATCCAGTGTTCCATTTATGACATTGTTGGGGGACCTTGGACGTTGTTCCATAGATCAGTTGTGCCCATTATGATTTTGTTTGGAGACATTGGACATAGAAAATGGATCTAATGTTCCTTTATATAATATAAATGATCGTAATAGTAAGTAAAATGACATCCTACACTAGAATAAGTAGTTATAGTTATTCTTGGGTGTTTTGTTACACTTATAGCATTAATATTAGTATTTATTTATATGTATATAGTTATTTATTTATTATTCCTATCATATCACATTCACAAGTCATCTCATTAAATGGATATGTACATGACTGATTTGGAGGTGCCCTACTAAATTATTTAATCACATCCTTCTTGGTTACCCATTTCACATGGGTAACCAAGAATCATACTATTCACAATATTAGTTTTGGAAGAGTCCCAAAGTTTCTTTACTAGGAAGCACAACTTAGATGTGACTAGTGTTCCACGTTGTGTTGGGGATTAGGGATATGGTAGAGCCTCATTGTATTTTTTCCATCTATTAATTATGGGTCCAATTATTTTTTAGGTTGTTATGTAACACCACAAAGTTACATGGTACGTTTCCCTTTGAATAATGAAATAACTCTGTATGCAACTCTGAGTTCCAGCACATCCTGACCAATCAATCTAGCCAATATGAATAGTAATACCCACTTTTTGAAAATTTTTATATTTTATTTTTTGAAATGGACTTCAATTTTAGGTTTGTAATAGTAAAATTATCTTAAGGGGAAATATTTGTATTTTTCTGATAACTATCTATTTTAGATGAATAGTGAAAAAAACTACATGATTCATTAAATCTGACCTTTTATTTAAATAATTATTAAAAATTATTTTAAGTCAAAATCAATACATAATACCAATATAAATTTAATTCAATTCATTTGAGTCATTTTATAATAATATTATACGTATAAAATATTATTGAACTTTTTAACATCTTTTAACCACCTTCTAGGCACGTTAGCAAATTTGCATAAAACATGATTTTACAACTTCTGTGAATTTCATTTCAAAAATCTGAGAGACACAATTAACATCAGTATGTAAAATTTTGTTCTATATGTTGAAAATAATTTTTGGTGAATAGTAACTTTTGAATTTTATTTACCATTCCTAAATGTAAATAGGGAAATTAAAGGTAAAATGATTTTAAAATTACCCTAACACATGTCCTAATCCTATTGGATAAGTCTTTTTCATCTAAAATAAACTGCAAGAATAAAATATGATTCTTTTTTACCACATGGATTAGATTAGGACATTTATTAATATTTAAAGAAGAGTTCAGTGTTAAATTCAAATTATCATAACTAAAAATTATTAATATTGGGTTATACATATAATAAATATGACTACAAATATTCATTAGAAAGAAAAAATGTTTTCTCTAAAAAATTTATTTGATTTAAAATTTTTATTCATTAAATAAGTAAATTTATTTATGACACAATGATGATGAAGTGATTACCTTATTACTGATTGACTAAAATAATTGATATTATAAATATATAATACATGTAAATTGAAAATATTGATGCATTGAAATAATTTTAATGGTTAATATGACATGTTATAGTTTATTATATAATTTGTTTCGTAGTGATAATGTAGTTATGACTTTCCAAAAAACCAAATATCCAATAGTGTCAAAATTGACATAAATTAGTGTTTAAAAAAACTATTTTATTAAATTTTATAATATTCCTAAAAATCTAATAATTGGCCAATGGGCTTAGATATGGTTATATATATATATAATTAACCACTTTGGTGGTTCTTTTCTTTTTATATTAAATTTATTAAATATTTTTTATAATAATACAGGAATATATGGTAAAATATAAACTATTTAACTAAGAGATAAATCTAATTGATAAGTTTTATATTGTGATAAACCTATCTAAAAACTATCAGGTTAGAGTTTTTTGACCCATTCCCACGTTATCCTAAAAATAAATCCTTTTGGAACCATTATAAATAAAATATTATTTTATAATAAATTAATATTTCAAGATTTTCTTAAAGTGACCCTCGCCTCTCTTATAAAAGGGTACTTCCCCTTCTCTCTAATTCAAACCTCCAAATCCATTTGGCTCATCCACCCCTAATCAAATATCATCCCAAAAACCTTCACATAAACCTAGAATACTTACCTTGATCATAAATACAACCTACAGATACCTTTTGATCAAATCAAAAGGAAGCGTTGAAAAAGAGGTAATAATTTCATTAAATTTTTCAATGATTTTTTCTTCCATATCCACATTCTTTGTTTTTTTCCATACCAAAATAATAACTCCAATACCTTGTTCATGCATTTATATTATTATAAGGGTGGTAGAACTATATTCATTCTTCTACCCATCCTATGAATGATAAGGTTAGCATACGTGCGAACGTAAGGCTTTCCGTCTCCACATCATTGTGTAGTTAGTTATTCAAGACATCATTATTTGGATGGGTATAATAAAGAGTATAATTGATTTAAATAAAAAATATAATATTTTAATGATTATATATATATGATATAACATCCAATTACATACGATTTCACCATCAATAGAATGATATTGTCGCTCGTTCGTATGTACGGATTATTGTCCCCACGAACGCGATAAGATTCAATTCCCCATCATAACTATTCAAGAATGCTTTTCATTTTATGATTAAAAATAATTTTTAAGAACATAATATAATTCTTGATATGAATCAAATACATCCTATCCATAACAAACATGACTTATGTAGCAAAACATAAAAGGAAAACGAATCATTTAACACCAGAAACCATGATACTACTAAAATATTATTAACAATGAAATATTAGAAGATCATATATAATACCATATTTATGTATATAGTTCTTGTATAATTTAATAACAATGATTTAACTTTTATAAATAATGTTAACATACCCTCGACCAAGGAAATGTACAAGGTATGTGTTAATTCAACAATCGCATCATTATATGTGGTTGTTTATATGTAAGTATCTACTGTGAACACTTTATCATCCCCATCCATGTATCATAAAAATATATTTCAAAACCTTTTTACTATTTCATAGACTAGTGGATAAATTCTTTATACACTTTTTTACTTTTTGAAAAAAAATTATAAATTAATATTTCTCTTGTTTTTAAAACAAGGTCCTTTATGATCATTTTGAGAAAATTTATGAATGAATGTTTTGTTTAACTTATACAGTGACTGCAGATATTTTCCACCATTACAACACCTTTGAGGAATCACTTACAAGATTATAAAAATATTTTCAAAATAAATGTATCTTTTATAATTATGTTTTTTTTAATGATTTCAAAATAGAAAGGGATATTTCCCTCAAATAGTTTTGATTTCATCTATGTCAACATCCTTTGATGTATTTTACACATGTTTGAAGATGATTTATTATGATTCAAAATTCCATATTTTATTGAATGTTTTGTGATATATTTGACTATGAATTTGTTGTTTTTAAACCATTCGTGTTTTATGGTTAAAGTATTATCATTTCCAATGCACGTTTAAATACGAATGTTTATGTTATGTTTCAACCTTTTCATATGAGGAATGCATTGAACTTAGTAAGTGATGGGTGGAGGCCTCTATAGCTCCCCGATCCACTGGTAGGTCACATGAGACAAACTAGTGTATTGAAACAAGGCCTTGAAAAAATTGTTATTTTTATTATTGGAATGAGGCCTTGAATATGTGGTTATTATGTCCAAAATTATGCATTCCATTATTATGAAATTACCTATTGATATTACATGTGATTATTTTACTAGAATAATATCGATGTGAATAAGTAAATGGAATTATTAGATGTATCCTTGACATATTATGTTGTTGTTTAAGTTAAGATGTATTGTTTTTTAGTCTTATACATTTCCTTAAATGTTTATGCTTGTTTATGACAGTTTCCTTTATATTGTTATCTTTTTTGAGCATCTGAGCTCACCACATTCTTATGTTTTCTTTTCCTAGGATGTGAAGAAGTATATTATGATTGACCTAAATTGATAGATTAAGGGATATATGATTTTTTAAATGGGACACAATGTTGTTGTTGTTTTATTTAATTATTTAATTTAAAACTTTTGTATGTATCTAGTACATCCAAGGATACTAAACTAATCTATCTTTCAATAATTGATCTCATGTGATCATGCCAATATTGTGTAGTAATTCACCAAATCTAGGTAACTATGGTCGGGGAATTATAGTTGGTATGAGAAGAAGTTTAGTACAAACTTTGGAAACTAGATTTAGAAATACTATGAATTAGAGAACATTACACTAATATATATATTGAAGATTAGTTTAGAAGAACCTCCTATTATTTTTTTAATGTAGAGATTTTGTGAAATTTCTATGCAATACATACCTATCTAGATACGAGTAGGTAGAGGCAGCTCTGGCATAGATGTATCTTGGAGGGAAAACTCCGACAATGAGTCTTGGGCCTGACCTGGGGTATCGTGGTATATGACTACAGGCATTGCTATAGTCTTGGTTATGAAACTATCGTGGTATATGATTAGGATAAATCACATTTCCTTTAGAAACCATTTTTAATGATTTATCATTAAATATTTACTCAAAGAAAATATTTTTAGGATTATGGATTATATTCATACAAATTAAAATTTATGTTAAGTGTTTTACAAGTTTGGAATTATGTATCGCGATTCCTAAACTAATATAGTGTATGTCACTATTTATAAATGGCCCCTAGTGGATGGAATATAAACTGTATCAATGCATGTAATCCATGTTGAGATTTCCATCCTACGCAAGATTATTATAGTGGATATGGTGATGAAACTGGTGTTAAAAAACTTATAACTATACTAGGACAACTCACTTAGGTTATGAAAAATAACTTTACCCGTATTGAGCACCCTGATCCACAACATGGAGGATAAATGCTACACTTCTTCATTAGGCCACATCCACAAAAATTCAATGGGACTAAAAATCCATTTTAGCTGAGAAATGGATAAGTTCCTTAGATAAAATATTTCATGCTTTGAAGAGTAGTGAAATGGAAAAAGTTTTCTTGGAAGTTTACCGCCTCGTGGGAGATGTATATCAATAGTGGTCATTAATTCAATCCACAAAAGAGTATTAAGAAGTATCAAATTTGGTATATAGGGAGTTTAAATATATTTTCATAAAAAAATACATTCTTTTTGACCATTGTGCGGTTTTGGAATGATAATTTCTGAGTCAGAGGTAAAAGGAAGATGAGAATGTCACAAATTATGAGGCTAACTTTACACGGTAACCAAGGCATGCAGTAAAATATATACGAAACCCAAGGAGTAATATTGATCAATTCATTGATAGGTTAAAACCATTTCCCCATTTATAATTAGTCTCACAATCCGTCTTATCATACACAGATATTTTCTCATGTCCTCTCAAGAAAGCAAAGGAATTCTAGAAGTCTTACGACTTCGAAGCAAAGTAATAGAAGAAGATATCAGTTGGACACTATGGAAAAGGAAATAAGAATCCTAGAGTAAATGTGGCAAGAAACACCTCGGTACTTACATGAAGGGAATGAAATTATTTTACAAGTGTGGTGAAAAATGACACCAAACTCATGATTGAAAGGGAAAGAATGTGGTTGTAATTGTTGAATTCAACAATTGTAAAGAAATGGGTAATTATGAAAATGAATGTCCTACATTCCAACGAAACATACCATATAAATGTGCAATGGTGAAAGTCCAAGATTATATGATCACTACTTCAAAGAATGAAGCTCAGAATTATGTGGTGGCAGGTAATTTAATGGATTCCTCAAATTTAGCCAATGCTTTTTTGATTCTGGATTATTTCATTATTTCATATCTTCCCAGTTTGCTACGAAAATTAAATATTTCCAATTTTTTTAACAAGTTATTATTCATTCAAAACTCCAAATGTAATTATCATTGCAACTATGTTTTGTCAATCAGTACCCATTATGGAATATAAACATCCATTATCTGCTGATGTCATCATCATACCCATGACTGAATTTTATATAATCCTCGACTTGGATAGGATTTCGGACAATGATGTGAAAATATATTGTAAGAAGAAGGATGTTACAATTTTTGATGATGATAAAGAGTACCTTATCATTAGAGAAGAAACGTCACCATCTGATTCTTATCTAGATCCACCTCTAGTAACTCTACAAAATTCCATTATTATGGAGGAATAGAATGAAATAACTATGTGTGAGAAATGTAATCTTGAAATAGAGGAGGTCAATATTGTGAAAAAATATATTGATGTGTTTTGAGAGGATTTACTGGGACATCCCCTAGAATGTGAAATTGATTTTTCCATTGATTTAATTCCTCATTAAAGGCCCAATTGAAGACCACTTATAGAATACCCACTGTGGAATTAATGAAACTAATGAAACAACTAGAGTAATTGAATAATAAAGGTTTTATTCTCCCTAGTGTTTCTCTAAGAGGAACCCCCTTTTTTTATGATAGATTGATCTATGGGGTTCTACGTTGACTATTGGGGGATCAATAATAAACAATAAAGAAAAAGTATCCTCTACCTCAAATTGATGATTTATTCAGTCAACATCATGGAGCTCAATATTTTTTAATGATTGACCTTTGATCTGGTTATCATCAGTTGTGTGTAAAGAATGAATATATTCGGAAGACAACATTTTGTACCAGGTATGGGAAATACGAGTTTATATTAATACCTTTTGGACTGACTAATGCACCCTATTTCTTCAAGGATCTAATGAATAGAGTTTTCAAGGAACATCTTGATAAATTTTTAGTTTTATTTTTTGATGATATCTTTGTTGACTGCAAAATCTATAAAGATCATGAAAATTACATGTACACTATTCTATATACTCTTAGAAGAAATGAATTATATGGGATGTTTAGGAAGTGAGAATTCTCGATTCAAGGGATTTCATTTCATGTCTATATTGTATCTAAGGATGGAATATCTATAGATCCTCTTAAGTCAAGTAAAATACCAGAATTGACTGCACCGACGAGTATAACTTAGGTACCTAGTTTTATTGGTTCAGAAGGTTATTATCGGTGTTTTGTCAAAGATTTTTTCTTGATTGCCTAGCCCATTAACCATGCTCACACGTAAAGGGTTTAAATATGTTTAAAAAAAAGTGTGTGAAGAAGTTTTTGATGAACTGAAGTCAATATAGTCAATTATTCTATCCAAATACTACCAGTGGGGAATGATGGGTTTGTTAGTTATATTGTTGCCTCAAAGAATGTACATGGTTTTGTACTTATGCAGATTGATAGAGTTATTGCATATGCATCATGAAATCTAAAAATTCATGAACAAAACTACCCCACTCTGGGTCTTCTGTTTTACAGACCAAAAATTACTTCTTTTTATTAATATAAACCCCCTTTTAAGGAAAAGGGGAAAAACCATCATGACATGAAAGACATAAACATGTCAAAAGGCCCCAACAGTCCAAAAGTTCAAGACCAAACAACCAACACAACATGATAAAAGCCCCTCCCAGCATCCAAAAGCATGAAAAACAGCTTCCACCATCCACTTCTTATGAGCAAGCTATCCCATGAAAAAATCCATGAATCTGGTACCGATGGCCATAGCCATTCCCTCTCAAACATCCAATCTGAAAATCCAACGAACGGTGGAAATTCTTTTCCCTAAACCTCTTATAGAGGAACCTCATGAAAGCGATATGATTGCAGAATCTGGAACCGTAGACCACCAATTCCAAAACAAAAACAAACCCATTGCAAAAGAGGCCACCACCGATCATCAATTTCCCATTCACATCAGCATCATCCCAATATGATTGATAAGTGTCAAAACGCATGGGCACTACTAGAAAAAGCACAGAGCCAAACCAATCAAAGTGTTGAAGAGCCATCACCCAGCCATCATCAAAACTGAAACATCACAAAAATCAACATAAGTTGTGGTTGCCAACATGGAATAACGAACACAGTAAAAATAGAGAAACATCACCAAACTGTTGGGGAAATATGAGAAGCAGCAAAAAATCTAGAATCAAGAGTATATTGAAAAGGTAAAGAAGAATCCATCACCATGCCGAAGTCCACCTGAAGATAAAGCCCTTGAAAAACACCAAAAATCGACCAGATCTCGTCGCCTCCAACCAATATGAACTCGCAGACCTTGATGAAACACCAATCGAGTCCACAAAGCACCGCAACCAAGGATTCACCACTAGATCTCGTCGAGCACCAGAAGGGCCACCGCGTCAACTCGAGTCGATGGAGGCGATGACGAGGAAGAAACCATATCCCTCTGAGCCCCTTACGAGCTCATCATAATTACAAGTTCATCTAGTTTTTATTTTGTGTTAGAAACTGTAATCATTTCATTGAAGATAAAGGGACACTATCTATATGGAGAAAAATGTGAGATATATATTGATCAAAATAGTTTGAAGTGTATTTTCTCACGGAAATAACTCAACATATGGCAAAGAAGATGGCTTGAACTACTCAATAATTATGATTAAACTATACAATACCACCTAGGGAATGAAAATAAGGTGGCATATGCTTTGAGAAGAAAGGATCATGATGTTTTGAACATGATGAGAGATGAAAGGGATATTATATTTAAGGATCTAGTAAATATGGATATGGGAATAATCATGGAAGTTGAAACATCAATACTTTTTCAAATGGTTTATATATCTTCTTTATTTGAAAGGAAAAATAATTATATGATTGATGATGAGGAGTTTCAAAAGAAAAATAATGTTTGAAATGTTGGAATATTGGTCGACTTCATATATGAATATGGGATATTGAAAATTGTGAAGAGGCTTTGTGTCCCTGACAATCATGATATTAAAATGGAGTTTTTGGATGATTTTTATAGCTCCAATTAGTCTATACAACCTGGTAGAACTAATATGTTTAGATATTTGAAGGAAAAGTTTTTTGGGGACAACATGAAGAGCAGATTATGTGTCAAGATGTGTGGGTTTTCAATAGGTGAAGGATGGAAGACAACTTCCCATAAGATTCATGCAACCTATTCCCATACCGTAGTGGAAATGGAATGATAATATGATTTACTTTTTCAAGGGGCACCCAAGGACTCCTAAAAGGAATGATTCAACATGTGTTATTATAGAGCGTCTTAAAAATTCAGCACATTTTCTTGATATAAGAGAATATTTACCACTTGAATGTTCAGAAAAAATATATATTAATTAAGTTGCAAGACATCATGTAGTAACCCTATCGAATGTTTCTGATCATGATCCCCATTTTATATCATGTTTCTGGAAAACTCTTTAGAAGGTTCTGGATAATAATCATCATTTGAGCACAGCATACCACCCTCAAACTGATAGACAGTCAGAATGGACAATTCAAACCTTAGAAGACATGTTGAGATCTTGTTCACATGACTTTGAAAATATGTGGGATCAATATATAACTATGGTAGAATTTTCTTATAATAATATCTTCAATTCAAGTATTCACATAGAACCTCATGAATCATAATATGGAAAGAGATGTCGCACACAAACATTTGGGATGATGTTTGTGAAAGAAATCTCACAGTCCTAAAACATGTTGAGGAAACAATGGAAAAGGTGAATATTATGGATTCCCACATCAATGAAGCTCGATGAATAGAAAATAGCAATGCCAGTAAACGAAATGAGTATTTATAATTTTAAGTAGGAGATCATGTTTTCTTAAAGGTATATTCATGGAAGGGTGGTATACAATTTGGTAAGAATAGTAAATTAAGTCCCAGGTACATCAGAACTTATGAAATTCTAGAATGAATTGGAGATGTAGCTTACCAATTGGAAAGGCCTCGAAGTCTATCTGATGTTCATGATGTGTTACTAGTATCACTATTGAAATAATACATTCCTGATGCATTTCATGTAATAACCCATGAAGAAATTGAACTGGAACCTAATATGTCTTATTATGAAGATCCATTCATGATTCTTTATACTAGAGATCAAGTTTAGAGAAACCAGATGACTTGTCTAGTAAAAGTTATATGGAGAAACCATAAGATGGAAGTGGAAACGTGGGAACCCAAGGACTTTATGATGAAGAATAACCAGAATATTTTTATGCAGTAGGATTCATGAAATTTTGAGGATGAAATTATTTGAATTAGTGAAGAATGTAACAACACAAGCTTACATGGTACATTTCTATTTGAAGTATGTAATAGCTTGTGTTGTACTCAACTTAGGGTTCTAGCACTCCATGACCAATCAAACTAGCTATTATGAATAGTAATACCCACTTTTTGAAATTTTATAAATTTTAATTTTAAAAAAGTATTACATTTTTGGTTTCATCATATGAAAATTACCTTATGGTAAATTTTTTTATTTTTCTAAAAACTAAATTTTTTTTATAAATGTTGAAAAACAATATGTTATTGTTTAAAACTGAATTGTTATTAAAATAATTATTTAAATTTATTTTAAGTCAAATTAGCTATGTAATAACTATATATGTTCAATGTAATTCATTAGAGTCATTTTAAAATAAAATTACATGTATAAGATTTTATTTAACTTTTTAACATATTCTACCCACCTTCTAGGATAGTTAGAAAATTTTCATAAAACATAATTTTACTACTTCTTTTAGGACCAATAGGGGTCAATATACCATTAGAGGGGGGTGAATACGGGTATGGATATTCTTTTTCAAAATTCTTCCTACCCCACTGGATCTTGACCTCTTTATTACAATGGTAACTTTGTTTGCACTTGTGTGTTTATTATAACCACTTATTTATTATTTATATTAAGATGATTCTTTGGAAACAATCCACTCACAGTTTATACCCCTGTAGTTCTCTTCATTATCACTAATGAATTCATCCTTTTTTTATGTGGATGCTCTGTTGAATCCCAACTTTCACCCATAGATGAATCTCCCTTTGCACTGAAGGTATCGGGAAATCATCCAGCTTTCACGCAGCACAGAATTACTGTTGTGAACCAACCATTCTGGGTTCCCTTCTCTAATCTGGAGTGCAAGTCTCAGCGCGCAAGTAAAAAATGGCACACAATTAAACCTCAACCACCTGCGCGACACACCCTTCTTCAACTCCAAACCTGCACGACTCACTTCCTTCCTCGCCCAAACCACCTTAGGCACACAACAATCACCTGGTGCAAAACATGAAAACCTAGAGCACATCTACCACTTGTGCATCCACAAACCACTTGCGCGACTACCACACCTATGCGACATGAGCTCTGATTTTTCTATGTGTTGAACTCTTCACCGAATGAGGAGGGATTGACCTGTATTTATAGGAATTTGAACAACCTGGCCGATGGCACGCATGTCTCCCCTCGACGTGCACGTTTCAGCGCGCAAGTCTTCCGTCCCCCTAGATACTTGCGCGACCAACATAAAAACTCGGGCGCCCCTTCGTCCTTTTCCATATTTTGATGATATGATCATGAAGGACGAATGGAGCGCAAGTTTCCAATCCTTCTAGGCACTAACACACAAGTCCTTCCTTGGTGCGCAATTTACCTGTGTGACCTACCCAATAATTGAGAACCCCTTTTCCCTTTCCCATTTTTTCATGTTCGGATCTTGAAAAACAATGGGCACACAAGTTTCCTCACCTTCATGTACATGTCGTGCATGTCCCTTTTCCAAAAACTACTTTTCTACATTTTTCAATTTTCAGGCCCAAAAATTTTGCAAACACTACAAAACAGTGCCACCTTTTATCTTCTCTTTTTGTACCACCTCCAGATCATCCATTCCTTTGTCAACGTTCTTGAATCAAACATGGATCGTTAACCATAGCCCTTGAAATCGACAAGCCACAATGAAATCCATTTTTTCGACAAATTTTTATGTCATGGTTTGCTTTGTCAACAATCACAACACAGATGACCACTTTGTAAACAAACACAATCACCTCAAAAATGCTTCAATGATTCCTTTAGGGATTTTTTCCCAATAATCTCCCCCTTTGGGTTTGTTGAAAACTCTTCCATAAAAAGATACATCATTAAATCTTCAACCACCATTCACCTATCATGATTCAGATATCGATCAAGGATTTACTCACCACATAATCTAAGCCCACATGAGAAATGCTCAGCATAAAAAACAAGAGTAAATGAAAAGTTCATCAATGAATGACTTCAACTATGAAACCCACTATTGACACCAAACTGATTCCAATTTTTACCAAACTGATAGCAATTTTTGGAAATATTCATACCACATTCCAAAACCACTCTTCTTCTGTTATCAAGATCCTCAGCTGTCATGATATCTATTCATTGATTGATCACTTCAAGCATCGTCAGATTTAATACTCTCCCCATTTTTCATTTCTCCTCCTATCTTACTGCTCCACCTATCAGTTTCTCCCCATATAATTCATGATTGGTCAAAATGACACACTGTCTCCCCCTTCAACAAACAATATTTTCTCCACCTTTGTCAATGAACCCAATGGTCACTCCTTTGCACTATTTAATAGAGTACAGAACACATATCACCTTATTAGGGAAAAACACATCATACCTCAGGGAGAGGGGGGTTCACATCCACACTCTTTCATGTGTGGGGAGTAGAGTGAACTCCTAGGGAAAATCGATGAATTTCATATGCTTCTTTGGGTAAGGACTTTATCAGAATATCCGCAACCTGTAGCTATATAGGCAGATACTCCAACTTCACAAGCCCTTGCTCCACCTTCTCCTTGATGAACTGATATTTGATCTCAATGTTCTTTGTCCTTGAGTGATGAACTGTATTTTTCAATGAATGATTGCACATGAGTTATCACACTGGATTTTGATCGAAGACATCACATCAACTACCATATCATCAAGCTGGTGATTCATCCGCAATAACAGTGTGCATGCTTGAGCGGCTGCAATATACTCAGCTTCTATGGTGCTCAATGAAATGAAATCTTACTTCTTGTTTAGCCATTAAAAACACAATCCACTAAGATATAATGCACCTACAAACATTAAATTCCTATCATCTACTGAATCGGCCCAATCTGGATCTGTGTAACCCAATAACACTGATTGAGATTTTTCAGTATACATCAGACCAAAATCCATAGTGCCCTTGATATACCAGAGTATTTTTTTCACTGCAAGCATGTGGCTTTCTTTGGGATTACTATGATATCTCGCTGCTTGGCATGGGGCGAAAACAATGTCAAGCCTTGTTGCAGTCAAGTACAACAAGCTTCCAATAATTTTCCTGTATTATGTCATATTAACTGCCCTACCATCCACATTTTTTGATAATTTAATCCGGGTAGCAACCAGAGTCTTCATCTTCTTGGAATTATCCATTCCAAACCTTCTCAGAACCTTCTTGGTGTATTTGGATTGAGAAATGAAAGTTCCATTACTTTCTTGTGTCACCAAATATTATGTCATTTACATAAACCATCACAATCATCCTTTGATTACTATTGTTGTCGAAGTTGAGGTTGTAATCAACTCTACCACATTGAAATCCAAGCTTCATCAAATACTAATCCAACCTTGAGTACCATGCTCTTGGTGCTTGTTTTAATCCATATAGTTCTTTCTTCAACTGAAAATAATTATTCTTGTACTCATGAATGATAAACCCATCTAGCTACTCAATGTACACCTCTTCTTCCAGAAACCCATTCAGAAATGAAGATTTGACATCCATCTGGAACACTTTGGACTTTCTTTGCACTTCTATGGATAAAAATAACTTGATTATCTCCATCCTTGAAACTGGTGAAAATGTATCATCAATATCAATGCCTTCTATTTTGGAGTATCCATTACACAATAGTCATGATTTTTTTCAAATCAATGTGCCATCTTCATTCATCTGGATGTGATAGACCCATTTAGTCTCGATGACGTTCTTATCTACTGGTCTCAAAACAATCTCCCACATCTGATTTTTTTCTGAATCGGCATCAGTCACTTATGCTCCCCCTTTGATTCTTTCCTCCTCATCACATTGATCAGGAAATTTATCACGATTTCATTGTTCATTGGAATCATTCATTTCATCTACTTCTTGTAGCTTCTTGGTATCCCGAAAATAGTCAGCTGATACCACATTGTAATATCCAAATAAATGAGCATGAGATGCATGATTATTTCTGCTTCTCCCACAATATTTCTTCCCTTGATTGAATACACCTAATCTGAGTCATCCAATTATGGATTTGATGGCTCTTTAATAAAATCTTATTATTGAATTCTCCTCCTATGTTCAACAACACTTCTTGGGGTTAGGCCCATTATTTAGACCCATAAACATTCTTCTACACCAGCATCATTTATACCAATATGGAACATGACATTGAGCCACTAACAAAATCTCTAATCCTACTGAGTTAGAGCTCAGTGTAGGAGACAAGAGACAATGTTAATAACAAAATCACTTCTTATTATGCTATGTTTGTCCCTTTTTTCTTCAACATTGGTAGTTGATTTTATCAAATAGAAACATTGAAGCATATCACTTCTCCACTTTGTATCTTTAGATGCCACTTCCCCTTGGATCGTATCTCCCTAAAACCTAAAACATTTGAATCATAAGTTAATAGAATTTATATACATAGGGAGATGGGTTATTATGGAATCCTCAAGTTAACGATGGTGGTTGATCCTGATGGTTCAACCCTTTGATTCTTTCTTGCAATGAATCACACTCTTTCTTTTCTTCTTCTAGATACATATCCAACTTCAACTGCTCTAGCCATATGACTAAAAATTCTCTACCCACATTCTGAGAATTTTTCTGATATGTAGATTCTGCAGGCCTCGCCTTTCTCACCATTTGGGGTTTAAACCCACGAGTACACATTTCTGTCTTTGATGTTCCACAAAAATTCCATTTCCCTTGATTCATTCTATGAGCAGGAATATCTTTTCTTCTCATCTTTCCTTTCTCCTTCCACCATTGTGGGGATCATCCTCTTCCTTGCAATTCTTGTGGTGGCAAATGACATGAAAATTTTAAAATTATTTATTTGTTTGTTTTTATTTTATCATACTTCTGAGTTACCACACTATTTTTCACTGGTGGTGAGTTTTTCACTCACTGTGCATTCGTCTTACTCAAAACTATGAAATTTCCTCCCTTTTTTGTAGAGACCCAAAACTTCACGTACATGGACATTACATTACTTTTGCAGAATACTTAATACATAACAAAATCAGACACACAAGGACTGTAATAGTTTATTTTCTTTGGAAACTCGGAATATAAACATCTAGTCCTGTTGAAAGATCTTCAACATCTCCCATATCGATCTTCCTCTCTTGTTTTCTTACCTAAAACCTTTCTTTATATCCTAGGGAAAAGAAAACATATAAAGGGTGAGCTCAAATGCTCAATAATGGTATGCATGGATAATATAAAACAAATCATATAAATTTGAGCTTAAATACATGAACATAATGTTTAAACATCAAAAGATTGAGAAATGACATAAAACATGGAAGTACGTAAGGAATAGATCATAAAGAAACCTTAAGCATGATAAATAAAATCATGGGAGTAAAAAATGTAATTTTAGAAACCATTAAGTACATTTCATGATTTCCATAGTAGCCACGACATTGCTGCTAATACCATCTTATTGGACAAAGTCCCTTTCTGAATCGAGTTCACTCCTCATTTTAGTCATGTAACACTGAACTGGATTAACGTACCATTCCATACATGTATATCTAATGAGATATAAATCATTACCCAATGAATTGGAGGGAGATATAAGTCCCACCCATCTCATAATTAAATCATTCTTACTTGTTCCACAAAATAAACATACATCATTCATAATAACCCAATAAACAAAATGGGTTTCATAAACATCATCCCATCATTACATAATCCATATGAAAGAAATGGATATCATTTAATAATAAGAAAAGGGAATCCATGTAAATCATAGAGACTTTATCCTTGAAACATACACATATGAAATAATGTCATCTTAGATGGAAAATGGTTTTGATAAAACACTTGAAATGAATTCTTGAGGAAAATATCCATTCTTCTTCAAAATCAGTTTATTTTCACAAAACAACATGCATTTTTAAAAGAAAAATATTTTGTTGAAAATAGTTATGAAATATTTTGGAAGATGCTTCATGAAAATAAGGCTTTATAAAACTGTAAAAATCTGTTGGTGTCGTATAAGTTCAAAAAAACATTCTTCTCGTACTTTTTCCGAAAAAGTCAAAAACCTACCTCGTAACGTAAACCAAAGAAATATTCCTTACATACCAAGTAGTAAAAGTCAAAAATGGGTAAAAATGACTTTAAAAATACATGAAAACATTTTTATAAAACATGTACATGGATGATAGAAATAACCCCAGAAAATACTTACGAATAAGCAATCTCGGATAAAAATGAGATTTGCAAAATTATCCCTTACCTAATGTCTGATATGCTTCGTATGTATCCGAACCTCCTGTATAATGATTTAAATAATGTCATTGAATTATTACAGAATCATATTCATTGTTATGATATCATATATGGTTCACTTAGGACTTTATATTACTCATTCTTTTGTAAATTCCATGATAAAGAGCGTTTTGGGTAAAATCGTTTCATTTATTGTATGTGTTTTGACTTTTCGTTCTTGATATTATTACTTATATCCTGATTTGCATAATTCCATAATTTAAACATGATTTATATATAATATATATCCATCATATACATATATATTATAGATCGATAAAATGAATGAAATACACAGTTCATGGAGACGGTAGGTCGTACGTACGCATAAACGCTGTTTTCGTTTCCTTATTGAATTGAATGAGATTAAGTAGATGACATAAATATATATACACATAAATCCAGTATAATTATTATGTTATATATTTCATGATTTCATATTTTATATACTTTATAATCATTTATGAATGGTTAACAAGGATAATGAATCTCATCTCGTCGTGGAGACGGTAGACCGTACGTACGCACGAGCGATGATATCATTTCCATGATCGTGAAATTGCATTGAAGTGTATGTATAATATTCAGAATCACTATCACATTGAAATAATAATATATAGTTATTTATTTACACCATTGTACCCATCCATGTAATATGGTTTTAAAAAATAGATTACACCACGGCGTGGAGAAGGTATTCCATACGTACGCACACGCGGTGATTTAATTTTCTGTAGGATGGATAGATGGTGACATTGGTCTGTTTCATACTGATAATAACATATCAGTATATGAGTGATACTAATGTTATTAGTTAATAATGAAATAACTAAAGAAGAATAAGTGGAAGAAGAGATAAAGTTTAAAGAATCGGTAATGGACATTACCTCTTCTTTGAAGCGCTTCTTTAAGACCTCCTTTTAGGGTACTAAAATTGGTCATTGAAGAAGACCAGGACTTATATGATGTTTCTAGGGAAGTGGAGAAGATAATTTGGTAGGGTTTGGCCGATCTCGAACTCTCAAGAGAGGGAGGAGGTGCCCTTTTATAAGGGAGGAGAGGGGCACCTTTGGAAAAACAAAAAATATTATTTTATTATAAAGTCATATTCGGTTTTTAGTATCTCCTAATTGATTTATTTCAAATCTAAGGTGGTTATGGGTCGAAATCCTCTCATCCCATAAAATTTAGACAAGTTTAGGTATCTATTTTAACCTTATCATTTATATTTAACTTTAAGTTAGATAATTTAACTTTAACCATGTCTTCTTGTTTTCTTACACTATAAAGTTTATAAACATACTATAAGAAGCCAAACAAACCCCAAGTTGTTTATTATTAATATATATAACATTATATAAGTCATTTGGTTGAACCTTATATTTTTAGGAATAAAATAACAGTTATTAATATAATATTTTTTTAAAACTATTTTATGTCAATTTTGACAGTATTTGGTAATTGATTTTTATAAAAATAATAACAGAAATATTAGTTCTAAAAGAGTTAATTAAATCAATACTAACATGTCATATTAACATATAAAATTATTTTAATTCATAAAAAGTCTCAAATTACAATTATTTGGGTATTTATAACATCAATTATGTCAATATTTCAATAATAATGTAATTACTCCATCACCATTTTGTAATAAATAAAGTAAATTATTTAAAGTCTAAAAATTACAAATAAAATACAATTATGTTTTAAATCTTTTTAGTTTTCTAATGAATATTTATAGTCGAATTTATCTTATGTATAACCCTATAATAAAAATGTTTTAGTTATTAAACTTTGATTTTAACTATTTTTACTATTCTTTAAATAAAATAATATTAAATGTCTTAATCGAATCCATGTGGACCTAAAGGGTAATATTTTGTCCATAATGTTTTTTTGGTTGAATTACACATATCCAGTAGAATTAGGATATGTTTTAGGGTAATAATAGTGTCATTTATACCCTTAATTACCCTATTTACTTTTAACCGTGGTAAAAAAAAGTAAAAAGTTACTATTCACCAAAAGTTATTTTCATCTCATTGTACCACATTTTACTTACTGACATCAACCGTGTCTTTCTGATTTTTGAAATTCCACTCACAGAAGCGGTAAAATTAAATTTTATGTAAATTTGCAAATTCTCCAAGAAGGTGGGTAAAAGACGGTCAAAAGATCAATAAAATTTTTTTATATCTAAAATTTTTATAAAATGACTCCAATGAATTACATTGAAATTATAAAGGTATTATATATCAATTTTGACCTAAGATAAATTTAAATAAAATAAATAATTATTTAAATAAAAAGTAGGTTTTTTATATAGTAACCCAGTGTTTTCACTATTCATCCAAAATTTAAAGTGTTCAGAAAAATACCAAAATTTCACCCTAGGCTAATTTCGATATTCCGAATACAAAACTGAGGTCCATTTTGAAAGATTAAATTTAAAAAAATTCAAAAATTGGTTATTAATTTTCATAACGGCTAGTTTTAATAATATTTTAATAGAATATCGTTGTTTAGTGAAACCCGGTAATGCGTACAACACACGCTATCGAGGAAGGTTGCGATTGCGTGTAATTCAAGACAAATGAGGTTTGTGTGTAGTGCAAGAATACTTCATTGTTGCGTATAAAAAACACAACCATATTTCATTTATACATTGAATATATATATATATATATACATACGTACACACTCAATGTTGCGTTGAATAACAACTATCAAACAAACTTGAAATTGTGTGTAACACGATCCAAGAATAATGTTGCGTATACTGCAAGCTAATACGGTGTTGCATATATCGTAATATAATATTAGTGTATCGTATAACAGAAGATATGAAAGAAATTAAAAATAATATATCTTTTAAAATCTCGGGTTATTACATTCTACCCCCCTAAAAATGAATTTCACCCTTAAAATTCGTTGGGGTTATAAATGGTTTTCTACTTGAAAGTTTCTTTAATTGAAACCCACATAGTAAAAAGGAATACCAAAAAATATCTTTAAAAACTAATGTATGAAACGTAATGGTTACCCAAATAAACTAATCCCCGGGTTTCCACATAGGAGCACATAGGTGAAAATATGGATATGAAAGAGAGATCTAACCATCATGTTCTGATAGATAGTGGTAGGGAACATGGATATAAAAAACCAAAAATCACAAAGCCATAGATTTTCGATGATCTAAGGTACCATCTGATTCATCGGATATAAGAGCACTAGGACAACATTTTTGGTTTTCAAAATCATTTCCCTAAAGTTGAAAATATTGAATTAAAAGAAATACTTGTTTGATTTTGGTACAATCTCCCTGTTGTTCGTGCTTTGAACAATTTCCACTTCATCTCTTAAATAAATGAAGTTGAATTTGTTATTCGTGAAGTGCTAACAGATCATGTGATAGAATAATGGGTCATTCCATCTATCTCTAAGAAGAGGTTAGAGAAAGTTTTCGAATACATAAGTCCATGTATGGTGAGGTTAATCAGATATGATTCCTAACATAGACTTATACTTCATCTATCATACCTCTTAATAAAATAAAACTAGTTTCTACTAACCAAGGACTTCATGTAGGCCAGTGTTAGGCGATAAAGGCCAGTAACACTTCGGTTGTGGGTTCGATTCCCATAGCATTGTCTGACGCGACTGGTTGTTGCCCGTCCTACAGGTTGACGTTTTTCTAAAATTACATCATTATGACATTCCATCGATAATATCAAAAAACATTTCTATCCATAAACTAACTTATATTCAGAAAAATACATATCGAATCTTTAGGATTATCCAAAATATTTCGGTCCAAGCTTATAGTATAAAGAAAATAATTACTAGAAATGTCATCTACCGAGCATGTGAATACCATCATTTATCACTGATATATCTTGTTGAACACATTCCAATCATGTGAATACCTTAGTCATGTATTCTCTTGAAAAAATGAATACCCATTTAACCTTAGTGATAACCTGAATGCTATCAAATGTTAACTCTTTCCACATACCAAAATCCCAAAATTTCTATATACTCAAACCATGATATCACATTGTCCTTATTTTATTCATGAGCTCATGATTACTATCATATTATTTTCTCCTTATCCCATCCATGAGATTATGTCATCTTCTTTCCAAAAATATTTCAATCACTTTTTCATGGTTACCAGTACCATATAATAATTGAAAACCAATACATAGATAGTCCAAAATTCCACAATACCGTAAATGAGATTCCATGATACTATTTTGAAACCCCATTACATAAACACATAATCATTACACAACATCATTTTCATACTCAACATCACAAATATTGATCGCATGAGACTTCCCTATATTCTCTGCTCTAAGAGGTTGCTCACGTTGATCATCATTAACCCGCGGATTAGGGAATTTATTAGCATAATGCCCCATTTCCTTGCACTTGAAGCATTGAAGTGTTGGTGGAGAGTTCTCTATAGTCATTTCTCTATTCACATCATTAGCAACCTTTTTCCCATTTCTTCGACAATCAACTGCTCGATGACCTTCTTTCCCACACTTAAAGCATTTTCCTGTACCTTTTAGGCAATCTCCACCATGATTCTTTCCACACTTTGAGCATAAAGAATCATTCATGTTCTTTTTACCATTGTTCTGAGATTTCTCATTGAACTCCATCTTTTGTTTCTTTTCAAAACCATGAGATGGATATGTTACACCAACTTCCAGTTCTACCTTGATAGAACAACACACAATTTCATCATAGCATCAGAAGTCACTTATAGCTAATGCGCTTCGAAGACTTGGTTTTAAGCCACTGAAGAATCAATCAACTTTAATTTCAGGCTGGATGATAAATCCAGATGCATACCTTGCAAGAATTGTAAAATTCACTTCGTATATACCAACAGATTCATCATCCTTTTTCTATAGTTCAATAAACTCCTTCTCCATCTTTTTTCGAAGAATGCGAGGGAAGTAATTATTGAAAAATAAGTTCTTGAACTCGTCCCATTCCATGGACTCAATTTCATCTCTTTGACTCATATTCTTAATAAGATTCCACCTTTGATCAGCATTACCTTCCAAAAGATATACTTCTTAAGATGACATTATCATGTTTAGAACATTGAAGAACTGAAAATATCTTTTCTGTTGTACTGATCCATTGTTCACCCACTAAGGGATCAGAAGACCCGTTGAATGAAGGTGGACATTGCCTCATGAAGGACTCAATAGAATATTGTTCACTTCTCTGCTCATTTGGAAGTCCAGAATGATTCATAGCCTGTGTAATTATAGAAATAAGGTTTTTCACTCCATCTCCCATAAAATTTGTTTGTTCACGAGGACAATCATTGCATTGTCCATTACATTGATCAACATGGTTCCTTTGGGTTCCAGCAATCGTCTAAAACCCAAAAAGAATGGTATGAGAGGCAAAAATCATGCTAGGGAAAACAACATAATAAAGTGGGAGTACCATCAATATCTAACATCTTAGGTTTAATTCTAAGATCTTTAGCGCAATTCTAGGACAATAACCTATACGTATACTTAACCTTAGGTACATCCCTAGACATACCTTAGAAATATCTCTAGGGATCTCACTAAATTTTTTGAATCCTAGTTTCCAAAGGTTAACTAAAGCTTTCCTCTGATACCAACTGTAGAGACCCCAAACATGACGTACAAGGACATTACATTACTTTTACGGAATACTTAATACATAAGAAAAACAGACACAAAAGGACCATAATAGTTTAGTGTCTTTGGGAACTCGGAATATAAACATAGAATCCTGTTGAAAGATCTTCAACATCTCCCATATAGATCTTCCCCTTTTGTTTTCATACCTAAAAACTTTCTTTATATCCTAGGGAAAAGAAAACATATAAATTGTGAGCTCAAATGCTCATTAAGAGTAAGCGTGGATAAAATAAAACAAATCATATACATTTGAGCTTAAAAACATGAACATAATGTTTAAACAACAAAAGCTTGAGCAAAGACAAAAACATGGATGTACGTAAGGCATAGATCATAAAGAAACATTAAGCATGAAAAAAAAGCATGGGAGTAAAACATGAAATTGTGGAAACCATTCAGCACATGTCATGATTTCCATAGTAACCAAGGAATTGCTTCCAAGACCATTTTAGTGGACAAAGTCCCTTTCTGAATCGAGTTCACTCCTCGTTTCAGTCCTGTAACACTGAACCGGATTAACTTACCATTACATCCATGTCTATCTCATGAGATATAAATCTTTACCCAATGCATTGGAGGGAGATATAGGTCCCACCCATCTCATAATGAAATCATTCTTACTTGTGCCACAAAATAAACATACATCATTCATAATAACCCAATAAATAAAATGCGTTTCATAAACATCATCCCATCATCACATGATCCATATGAAAGAAATGGATATCATTTCATAATAAGAAATGTGAGTCCATGTAAATCATAGAGACTTTATACTTGAAACATACACATATGAAATAATGTCATCTTAGAGGGAAAATGGTTTTCATAAAACACTTGAAATGAATTCTTGAGGAAATTATCCATTATTTTTCAAAATCGATTTATTTTCACAAAACATCATGAAAATTTAAAAGAAAAGGATTTTTTTGAAAATAGTTATGAAATATTTTGGAGTAAGCTTCATGAAAATAAGGCTTTATAAAACCGTAAAAATCTGTTAGTGCCGTGTAAGATAAAAAAACATTCTTCTCGTACTTTTGACGTAAAATCAAAAACGTACCTCGTAACGTAAAAAAAGAAATATTCCTTACATACCAAGTTCTAAAAGTAAAAAATGGGTAAAAATGACTTCAAAAAAACATGAAAACGCTTTTATAAAACAAGGACATGGATGATAGAAATAACCCCAGTAAATACTTACGAATAAGCAATCTCGGATAAAAATGAGCTTTGAAAAATTATCTCTTACCTTATGTCTGATATGATTTGTATCTATCTGAACCTCCTGTATAATGATTTAAATATTGTCATTGAATTGTTACAGAATCATATTCATTGTAATGATATCATATATTGTTCAATTATGACTTTATATTACACGTTCTTTTGTAAATTCCATGTTAAAAAGCATTTTGGGTAAAATCATTTCATTTATTGTATGTGTTTTGACTTGTCGTTCATGATATTATTACTTATATCCTGATTTACATAATTATATAATGTAAAAAATGATTTATATTATATATATATTTATCATATGCATATATATTATAGATCGATAAAAGGAATGAAATACACCGTTCATGGAGACGGTAGGTAGTACGTACGCATGAACGATGTTTTCGTTTCCTTATTGAATTGAATGTGATTAAAAAGATGACATAAATATATATACACATAAATCCAGTATCATTATTATGTCATTTATTTTGATGATAAATTATTGTATATACTTTATAATCATTCATGAATGGTTAACATGGATAATGAATCGCATCGTGTCGTGGAGACGGTAGTCCGTATCTACGCATGAGCGATGATATCATTTCCATGATCGTGGAATTGAATTAAATTGTATGTATAATATTAAGAATCAATATCACTTTGAAATAATCATATATTGTTTTTTATTTACACCATTATACCCATCCAGATAAGGTGGTGTTGGAAAATAGATTACACTAGGGCGTGGAGACAGTATTCCGTACGTACGCACGTGCGGTGATTTCATTTTCCATTGGATGGATAGATGGTGAAATAGGGTTGTTTCATAAATATAATAAAATATAATTATATGAGTGATACTGATGTTATTACTTAATAATGAAATAACTAAATATGATGAAGTGGAAGAGGAAATAATGTTGAACGAATCGGGAACGGACATTACCTCTTCTTTGAAGCGCTTCTTTGAGACCTCCTTTTAGGGCACTAAAATTGGTCTTTGAAGAAGACCAGGACCTCTAGGATGTTTCTAGGGAAGTGGAGTAGAGAATTTAGTAGGGGTTAGCCGAGCTTGAAGGGTCAATGTGGTGTGAGGAAGAGAGGGAGGAGGTGCCCTTTTATAAGGGAGGAGAGGGGCACCTTTGGAGAAACAAAAAATATTATTTTATTATAAAGTCATATTCAGTTTTTAATAACTCCAAATTGATTTATTTAAAAGCTAAGTTGGGTATGGGTCTAAATCCTCTCATCCAATATAATTTAGACATGTTTAGGTATCTATTTCAACCTTACCATTTAGATTTAACTTTAAGTTAGATAATTTAACTTTTACCTTGTCTTCTTGTTTTCTTACACTATAAACTTAATAAACCTACTATAAAAAGTCAAAAGAACCCCAAGATGTTTATTATTAATATATATAACCTTATCTAAGTCATTTGGCTGAAACGTAGATTTTTAAGAATAAAATAACAATTAATAATATAATATATGTTTTAAAAACTATTTTATGTCAATTTTCACACTATTTGGTAATTGATTTTTGTGAAATTCATAACAGAAATATTAGTTTAAAAAAAGTTAATTAAATAAATACTAACATGTCATATTAACATTGAAAATTATTTTAATTCATAAAAATTCTCAAATTACATTTATTTGGATATTTATAACATCAATTGTGTCAATATTTCATTAATAATATAATTACTGCATCATCATTGTGTCATAAATAAATTAAATTATTTGAAGACTAAAACTTAAAAATAAAATACCATTATGTAGGAAATATTTTTATCTTTCTAATGAATATTTATAGTCGAATTTATCTTATGTATAACCCTATGTTAAAGATGTTTCATTTATTAAACATTGATTTTAACTATTTTTACTATTCTTTAAATAAAATAATATTAAAAGTCTTAATCTAATCCAAGTGGACCTAAAGGGTAATATTTTATCTCTAATGTTGTTTCTGGTCTAATTACACTTATCCAATAGAATTAGGACATGTTTTAGGGTAATAATAATATCATTTTTACCCTTAATTACCCTATTTACTTGTAACCGTGGTTAAAAAAAGTAAAATTTACTATTCACCAAAAATTATTTTCATCTCATTGAACTATATTTTACTTACTGACATCAACCGTGTCTCTCGGATTTTTGAATTTCCACTCACAGAAGTGTTAAAATTCAGTATTATGTAAATTTGCAAATTCTCCTAGGAGGTGGGTAAAAGAAGGTCAAAAGTTCAATAACAATTTTATATATCTAAAATTATTATAAAATGACTCCAATTAATTAATTTGACCTTTTAAGGTATTATGTATCAATTTTTACAGAAAATAAATTTAAATAAAATAAATAATTATTTAAATTAAAAGTCAGTTTTTCAAATAGTAACCCAGTGTATTCACAATTCATCCAAAATTTAATGTTTTTAGAAAAATACCAAAATTTCATCCTAGGCTAATTTTGATATTCCAAATCCCAAAATGAAGTCCATTTTGAAATATGAAATTTACAAAATTTCAAAAAGTAGTTATTACTTTTCATTATGGCTAGTTTTAATAATATTTTAATAGCATATCGTTGTTTAGTGAAACCCGGTAATGCGTACAACACACGTTATCGAGGAAGGTCGCAATTGCGTGTAATACAAGAAAAATGAGGGTTGTGTGTAGTGAAAGAATCCTTCATTGTTGCATATAAAAAATTACAACCATATTTCATTTATACATTGAATATATATGTATATACACACACACTCAAATTTGCGTAGAATAACAACTATCAAACAAACATGAAATTGTGTGTAACATGATCCAAGAATAATTTTTTGTATACTGCATGCTAATACAGTGTTGTGTATAGCGCAAGATAATCTTGGTTTATCGTACAACAGATAATATGAAAGAAATTAAAAAGAATATATCTTATAAAATCACGGGTTATTACACTCTTTCTTCCATATTTGTTCGTGTTCTTTCATAGAGAGCATTTGTGAGTGTGATAGAGGAGGTGACTGATACACCTTTTGTTCAGCTCCATGTGATTCCCCTGAGGCTTTAATCCTATTTTCCAATTTTCCACTTTGTCTTCTAGTGTAAGATTTATCTTTATACACAACTGGAGTCATGAATCTGCTTTCAAGTTCCTTTCCCTTTCCTTCTTTCTTCTTGCAGCAATGTCATGAAAAATTCCCATAATCAGAAAATATAAAACATTTTCTATTAAAGGCATACCGCATTTCATCATTTATCTGTCGAGATGATGATGCATATTGAGTTCTTCCTCTGACATTGAGCTCCTGATCATCCTGACACATTCTCATGGTGTGTCCCATTCTTCCACAGTAATAGCATTTGACAAATTCATTCCTCTAAGGGACTCTTCATTCTGAATTCTTATGACACATCTTCTTATTCTCATATTTATCAACATTTGTATTTTCATAGTCAGAATTGTATTACAAAGTGTCTGAAAAGAAGCGTGATGTGTGGCCATGAATCCCACAAAAATAGCACATATTTTCACTACTTCTTGTAACATTCCTATTAGGCCTATCTCTAGCACCTACAAGATTTTCTCCACATCTGGAACTATTCATAGATTTTTGTCTATTATGCTTTAGTGGTGATTCATTAAATCCCATACCAGTTTTTCCCAAAATATATGGTCTTTTAGATGAGAAAATATATTTTTGCCTCTTTTCAGAAATAGAAAATTTTCTTTTCATTTCATCATCACCTGTTCAAGGATATTATAATAGTAAGTGCAAGGCATCCGTCATTTTAGGCTTTCCTATAGCATTGAATTTCTCCACATCCTTCTTTACTGATTCTATCGTTTCATCCAACTTCGGAATCTTCATAACACTTGATTCAAGTTGGGCATTAAATACCCTTTTGATATTCTTTCCACAACTCATCTCATCTACCAGTTCTTGTGTGAACCATTCTACCATACCACATTTATCCTTTACTTTCTATATTTTTTGAGATATAGATTCAGAGACAGATTCATTATCTTGTTGGAGCCTTTGATTCTTCTAAACTTATTCAGACAACTGTGTGACTAGATCATCATTTCTAACTTTCATGTTCTGAACATCATCTGAAATTTGATTCTCTTCATAGTCATCAGCCCTTTTTCTTTCATTTTAGCCATGTTTTTTAGTTCATCACCTTGAGAATCATACTTCCCCCTCATGTAAGTAGCCACATCAATAAGCATTTTATTTAAACCTCATTGCTTGTTGACCTCAATTTCTAATACTTGGATCCAGATATCGTTAGATTTACCTTCTTCATCGAATTTCTGATCCAATTTCTTTGTCATGTTGACAATATCTACTGATGACCTCCTTCTTAAAACATATTCATCATCAATTATTTCAGTATCACTGTGATGTTCATGTACATAACTCATTCCTACATCATTATTGTGTGAATCAATATTTTCCCTATCAGATTCATACAGACCATCTTTTAGTAAGCTATTTGATTCTTTAAGTTGAATCACACTTTTTCGATAAACACTCCTGCATTGAGGGACATCACTTGACTTCTTATTCTTCTTTGAAGTTTTTTCCTTTTCCATGGAACACCGAGATAAGAGCAGACTGATTCGTTTACCAAACAGATCGACTACACCAAGTTGGGGCAAAGAAACCTAATAAATGAAACCTTCCCTATGATACCAATTGTTTGGACCAATAGGGGTCTATATATTCTGAGAGGGGGCTGAATCAGGGTATGGATATTCTTTTTCAAAATTCTTCCTGCCCCACTGGATCTTGACCTATTTATTAAAAGGGTCAATTTGTTATCACTTTTGTGTTTATTATAACCACTTATTTTCTTCTTTATCTGATTATGATGCTTTAAATGCAATGCATGGAAGTAAGCAAGCAAACACATAGATTTTTACTTGGATATACCTCACTAGGATACGTCCAAGGAGCATACACCAGTGATGTGACACTATACCAAATCCACTAATGATCATAACCAATAGTGAATAAAATGTTCGGGATAGATCACTTCTAATCCTAGGCTCACTGCTTTTACATGGTTTAGGGTCCGCCTACAGCTTTCCCAAGGGTTACTCTCTGTTTCTCTCTCTGTGGCTCTCTGCCGGTGGAGAGGATCACCTTCTTCCTCTCCCTTTTCTCACTACTCTTGAAAGGATCCACTCACAGTTTATAAACCTACACATCTCTTCATTATCACTAATGAATTCATCCTCTGTTTTATGTGGATTCTCTGTTGAAGCACAACTTTCACTCACAGATGAATCTCCCTTTGCACCGAAGGTATCGGGCAATCTTCTAGCTTTTACGCAGCCCTGAATCACTGTCGTGAACCAACCATTCTTGGCGCCCTTCTCTAAGCCGACATGCAATTATCAGCATGCAAGTCAAAACTATCATGTATGTCAACCTCAACCACTTACGTGACAATTCTTTCTTCAACTCCAAACCTGCACGACTCACTTACATCATCGCCCAAACCACTATAGGTGCACATATACCACTTGTGTGACCACACACCACTTGTGCGACCACCACACCTATGCGACAGGAGTTCTGATTTTAATAATTGTTGAAATATTCACAGAATGAGGAGGGGTCAACATGTATTTATAGGCACTTGAATAACATGTGCGACGACGCTCAAGTCTCCCCTCTGCACGCAAGTTTCAGCGTGCAAGTTTTTTGTCCCCCTAGACAGTTGTACGACCAACATAAAAACGTGGGTTCCCATTATTTGTTTTCCATATTTTGATGATCTGATCATGAAGGAAAAATGGAGTGTAAGTTTCCAATCCTTCTAGGCACCGGCGCGCAAGTCCTTCCTCAGCACGCAGGTCACTAGCGCGACCTACCAAATACTTGAGCACCCATTTTCCCTTTTCCATTTCTTGATGTTCTAGTCTAGAAAAACATTGGGTGTGAAAGTTTTTTCACCTTCAAGTACATGGAACACAATTCCCATTTCCAAAACTACTTTTCTCCATTTTATGATTTTCAGTCCCAAAAATTTGTCAAACACTGCAAAACTGCGCCACCTTGTATATTGTATTTTTGTACCGCCACCAAATCATCCATTCCTTTGTCGATGTTCTTGAATAAAACATGGATCGTTAACCACATACCTTGAACTCGACATGCCACCATGAAATACCTTTTGTCAATAAATTTTTATGTCATGGTTTTCTTTGTCAACAATCACAACACATATGTCTATTTTGTCAACAAACGCAATCACCTCAAAAAATGCATCAGTGATTCCTTGAGGAATTTTTTCCCAACAACTTCTGTTAATTGAATTTAATAAATATGTGACACATAGTAGAGATCAGTATGTAAAATTTGGTTCAATAGGATGAAAATAATTTTTCTATGAATAATATCTTTTGAATTTTATTTACCACGGTTAAAATAAATATAGTAATTAATGGTAAAAATGATATTTTAATTATACTAACACATGTCCTAATTCTATTTGATAAGTGAATTTTGAACAAAATAAACCATAGGAATAAAATATGTCGCTTTTTGTCCACATGGATTATATTATGATATTTATTATTATTTAAAGAAGAGTTAATAATGTTAAAATAAAATTTTCATAAATAAAAAAAATTTAATACAGTGTTATGCATAAGATAAAATCAACTATAAATATTCATTATAAATCTAAAACGATTTCCGATATAATGGATTTTTATTTATAATTTTGAGACTTCAAATAATTTAATTTATTTATGACACAATGAAGATAATATAATTACCTTATTAATGAAAGATTAAAATAATTAATATTTTAAATATCCAAATATATTTTAATTGATACTTTTGATGCTTTAAACTAGTTTTCATGTTTAATATGACATGGTAGTGTTGATTAAATAATTCTTTTCTAAGTCATAATGTTTTTATGACTTTCAAAAAAACACAATACCCAATAGTGTCAAAAATGAAAAAAATGTGTTTTTAAAATATATAAAATTTTATTAAAGAATATATTTGTTGGATTGGATTATACCAAATATACACAAGAGGGGGGTGAATAGTGTATTTTCAGAAATATTTTCGAGATTTTGTTCTTCCTTTTTACTTTAATCAGATGAATTAATGCAGTATAAATTTAAATTGCAAAGACACAAGATGTATAGTGGTTTGGGGAACAAAAGGCCCCTAGTCCACTCCCCCAACGCTCTACTCTACGAGCATGGTGATTTTAACTATTTGGTCCTCGTTTCCACAGACCATTTCACAACTGAGTACAGGTATTTGAAACCTTTACAATCTAAGGAAAAACAATGCATTTTGGTTCACTCACAGAACCTACACTACTTAGTACAAGAAGCAGGTCACTCAAGAATAGAAAATAAAGATTTTTTTATTCTGAAAATACTTTCTAAATTTTCTTAACAATTGCAACAACATGTAATTGAACGTAGATAGATCATCATATTTAGAAATAATTATTTTTACAAATTATTTGTTCGGAGTTGATATCATTTTAGTATATATAGAAATATAATTCACAACTTCAGCAGTAGAAGATTCATAAATGATAATAGATGTAGAACAAATGAATCTTCTATCGTGATTTTTGTTCTTCAATAAATAGAACTATGTCATTCTCTTGAATCAATAGATCTCTATGATTTGATAGTATTTATTTTTATTCTTCTTTTTAGAATGATCAATGGATCACACATCATTTTTCAAAAAAACTCATATTTATATAATAACATTAAGTACTTCTTCTGCAAATTTATATCCATAAAGCCAGTTTTGGCTCACGACATTCAAATAATTTAATTTAAAAAGAATTTGTATCTTCCCTGATGACTCGGCATAAAAATATCCTTTTAATTCAATCCTTAAACCATTGATAAAACAACTTTGAATTAGTAAAATATTCTCTTTAAAATCGGCTTTAAATCCACCATGAAATCAGCCTAATAATCAGCTTATTGACAATGGCTTAAAATTATAAATTTTAAATTCTCCGACCCCAAACATAAGGTTGAGTTGTACAGTATGTATCCTCTAAACATAATATAGATCATAAACATAAGTTCGATGATGTAGGTTTGATCACAAACATAGGTTTCATGTCACTTAAATCAAACGTAAGGTTAACCAATAACATAGGGTTAGTCATCCATAACTTTCTCTTCAACTTTCAAACATATGATAAAAGATCCATTCTATTACATGATCCATACTTTTCTTAGAATGTACGGTTCTTTACAAAAGTGAGGTTGATGAACCATACTCTTGAGAAACAAATGTAACGTTTAACACTAACATACAGTTCTCATTCCATACTTTTCTATTATCCCAAACGTAGGGTTCCTTCCTAACGTACGGTTCTTTTCAAACTTAGTCGATAACGTATGGTTGATTAACCATACTTTTCACTTATCTCATAAATTTTATGCTGAAATTTCATCCTTACACTATGTTTCTGTACGAATGGTATGAACAGTGTTTCCAGAACGTGTAAAATCAGATTCCACATATATAGAGCATGAACAGTGTTTCCAAAACACGTTAAATGCAAATACCTAAGAAATTAATTCTCATTGTTCAAGAATCTAAATATTTAATCCCAAAATAAAAATATAATGAATAATAAATTCCAGAAAATTACTTAACAAATAAAAATGCTAGAAAATAATTAAGGGTACTTGTGAGCATCAAAATTGTCTTAAAGTGATTGACTATTTTTCTCAACAAACCCCCCCTACTTTAAAAAAAACAAAATGTATTGTTCAAAACAACACTTAATCAAAAATCTCACCCTTTTTTATGATCACAAAAACCCTAAAATAATTATGGAAATTAATTTACAAAAAATTTAATTAATTACATATAGTTTGTAATTTTGAAAAGATAAATACAATATTAGATTTAACTGAATTTCACCCTTAATTTATCCATTTTAAATTTATCCCCCCATATAAAATTAAATAAACAAAAATGTTGTGTTTATCAAAATTTCTCCCCCTTTTTGTGAGATAAAAAAATTGAAAAATTATGGAATATAACATAGTTTAATGTAGCACTGAACGTAAGTAAATGCTCTAATTAATTGTTTGTCAATAATTAAATATGGATTACTGGAATATCGAAACAAGGACAGTAAAACAAATAAATATAATGAAACAGATATTCATAAAAAGTAAAAATATGAAAAACACAAGAATCAAGGTTTGGTCAGGGTTCATGTAGGGTCTATCTCCTCTGATCTGCAGAATTGATTTCTGTCAACTGCTCCCTAATTCTTCACATCATTCCATCACCAAGAATAATAATAAGATCCTCGGTCACTTGAGTCATATTAATGTATACTATGAGGTTTTCTTTGAAAAACTATTGAAATCTTTTTTCCTTTTCCATAAACAAAGGAAACTTCTCTGTGAATTGTGTCAGCACAAGTCTAAGAGGTGGTTCACTTGATGTCAACTAATCAACCAAAAAATTTTGATTCTCTAACAAGTCTGATAAATGACCAATGTTGAATTGAATATCAGGCAATATGTCACTCATATTTCTCATCGCATCTGTGATATCGTGAAATGTTCTGTGTAAATCTGGTGAAGTATTGGACCCACTTGAAACACTAGTTCCAACAGATGCAAATTGTGTCCCCATTTATAATTTGAGATCTGAGAAATATGACTTCAAAACCATTTCATATTTTAATTTCAGAATAGCATTCAGAATATCCTTCTTAAAAATTTAAACTTCTTTCCTAGAAATTTTACCCTCCTTATGTTTCTGAAATTGCAACTATTATGATTCTAAGGCACTTCTCAGAGTAACATTTTCATAATCCAATTGAGACATCATTCTGTACAACTCTTCAACTTCTGTATTCCCTGAATCAGAGGCACCCTATGCTTGATTTTTATTCTCAGTTTCAGTGTGATGTAGTAGAACTAAAGGAAGTGAATCTGCATTAGAATTATCTTTTTCCTTTTCCTGAGCTGGTAGATCCATAGACTTTTCCTCAGAGTCTTTTGAAGACTCTTCCCCAGAAAAATCCACATGATGTACTTCTGTTTGAAGTTCAAAAACATGCTCATCACAAAAATTTTCAATATGTTCTTCCACTAGAGTGTTGAAAAGAATATCATCTAGTTTTTCCTGAGGTCTGGCCACTTCCTAACCAGGATCTTCCTCCATATCCTATTGAAGTGTAACTTCAACATCAGCTACAACTTGTTTTTGTGTCTCTCCTTCAGCTTCTTCTTGAATTTCATATTGAATATGAGGTTCTTCCATAGGTTCTGACCTCTCAACAATAATTTCTGTTGCTTTTTTAGCAGCAGATTCTGTGAAACATTTTAAGAGAGTAAATATTTTGTTTTTAGTACAGGGGAATCAAGTTCCTTATTAACAGTTCTATTTCTATTTGTCTGAAGTCCTTCCTGACTTCTTTCTTCATCAGTATCTTCCATTTCATATTTGATTCCTCTTACAGTAGTACTGAATCTCAATTCAGCCTATCTCTCTTTGGACTAAGTAGATTGAACTTCAGCACTCTCTATTTCTTCTTCACCTCCTACTGGAAAAAGTTTCCCTTTTATAATGATCCAGAAATAACCCATTTTTTTAAAGTCCCAGCTTTGAAAACATTATTGTGATGGAATATTACTCTGTTATCCACCAGTGTCACCATATCCTTTTTGAACAACAGTTTGGAAATGAATCTACCAAAATGATAGAAGTTCATTCTGGATTCACTATGACAGTAGTAACTCATGTACCTCACCATGTACCTAGGAAATTTTAATTTAATATCACTAAGCAGAAGATGCCTTATGTAGATGTCAGGATTCAATATCTTTTCCACCTCTAACATTCTTGGTGTTATCTCTATTTTAAAAAATTTCACATGGATTTTATGAACTGCATCCAGGTCCTTAATAAACATCGTCTTTATATAAGTAGAACCAAAAATAAAAGATATAATAACCTATGATTTATGCACATAATCTTCTATCTTTTTCAAATCAAAATGAAAGACTCCCTCATGGGGGCAGTTCAAAATATGACCAATTTAAACTGAATAAATCTAACAATACTTATTCTCTATCTTTTCCAGCACAGTGTCCTTATTGTCTCCCATACATAATTTTATAGACTTAAAGAAATATCATAATTCTCATTCATACAAAAAAATTGTATTCTCACAATTGAATGTCTTTTTGAGATTCTGAAATGACAGTTCTTGTTTTAAAAACATGTTTGTCTGAAATAGCCAGTCGAGATCCATTACCTTTCTCAATAAAATTTTCCTTCTGAGCATTGTTTCTTGGCATTTCAGGTCTCGGCCTCATCATCTCTCTTAGTCGTTTCCATTTCTGTGAGAATATCTGAATGTTTTAAGGTTAGGGTTTTAGAGACTCAAAAATTAGGGTTAGATGAGATGTGGTGTGGTTTCGCGGGTTTGAAAATTTTTGGAAGAAATGAAAAGGTTTAGAATTTGAAAGGTTTTATGACAACCTTGATTCTTGTGTTTTCATTAATCATCACATAGACTTTAAATGTAAATAAAATTGATTACTTGGGGAAAAGAAACTTATTAAATTTGAAAAAAAATTAACCAAATTATTTTAAACAGTATTAAAATAAAGAAACCACATAGTAAAATAAAACATTTTTTAAAATTAAATAAACCTAGTTCCCACATAATATAATCAAACCATGTAATGGGAAGTGGTTTAGTACAAATATTAGCTAATTTAATTTCAGTACATACCAATTCTTAAGATATATCCTTGTTAAGAACATGATCTCTTAGAAAATGAGGTTTGATATCAATATGCTTAGTTCTAGAATGATTAATAGGATTTTTTGAAATATTTATAGCACCAGTATTATCACATAAAATAGGAATATTATTAAAATTTCGTCCAAATACCATAAGATTTTTTTTTCATCCACAACACTTCTGCACAACAACTATCAACAGAAACATATTCTGCCTCAGTTGTTGATACAGAAACTGAATGTTTTTTCTTACTTGACCATGACACTAAGGATTTCCCTAAAAAGTGACAAGTTCCAAAAGTGAATTTCCTATCTAATCTACAACTCCCAAATTCTTCATCTGAATATGAAATTAATTAAAAATCAGATTCTTTGGGATAAAGAAGATATTGAAAAACTGTTCCATTTAAGTATCTAAAATTTCTTTTTAAAGTAGTTAAATGTGATTCTTTGGGATTTGATTGAAATTTTGCAAAATGAAATACTGAAAACATTATATTTGGCCTGCTAGCAATAAGATATAATAACGTATTGTCAACTGATTTTCCAGTTTCATCCAAATCATGTTTTATATTAGTACACATAGGAGTTGTATATGTCATGCTATTTTCAAGATCAAATTTCTTTAATAAACCAGTAATGCATTTGCTTTGATTCAAAAAATTTCCATTTTTTTTTTGATAATTTGGAAGACCTAAAAAGAAATTTAATTCTCCCATCATGCTCATTTCATATTCTTTTTTCATTAACTTTTAAAACTCATGACAAAGATATTTATTAGTTGATCCAAAAATAACATCATTAACATAAATTGAACCAATAAAATATTAGAATATATAATTTTCTTAATAATTGTTAGATCTTCCATTCCAACAGTAAAATTATGTTTCATTAGAAAAGATATTAATCTTTCATACCAATCTCTATGTGCTTTTCTAAGGCCATAAATAGCTTCAGTATGTTTACAAATAGAATATGGTTTTTGAAAACATTCAATACCAAGAGGTTTCTCCACATAAACATCATATATTAAATAACCATTTAAAAATGAATACCTAACAACAATTTTAAATAATTTAATGTTCATAAAAGATGCATATGATAAGAGGATTCTAATGGATAATAATCTAGCTTCAGGGGCAAAAGTCTCATCATAATCTATACCTTCTTCCGGATTATATCCTTTTGCGACAAGTCTGGCTTTATTTCTTGTTATTATTCCTTGATCATCTTGATTATTTCTAAAGACCCATTTGATTCCTATCATGGTATAATTCTGTGGTCTTTTAACATATTCCTTTATCATCTTGATTAATTCTAGATGTTTAGATATAGAAATTTTGTTAATAGATTTGAAGGATAATTTTTTTTTCTTGCCAAGTTGACATGTATCATAGAATCTATCACGTTCAAATATGAGACTAGGAAAATCAGAAACTAATTGATTCATAGATAATTTATGTAAAACATATACATTACAATGTCCAAGTATCCTATTCCAGATACAAGATTCATTCACTTTTGCAGTTAGGCAGTTTAATTTTTGTTTACACAAGGAATTTAAATCCACAATATACAGATTGTTAGTTCTTGGTGCTCTAAATTTAAGGAATTTATTTTTTAAAACAGAATAGAAATTATTAGAAAAATCAATAGCATAACAATCATCACATAGTTGAGAGATACTTATCATATTGTGTTTCAACCCTTGTACATAATGTAATTTGTTGATTGAGACAACTTATGGGTCTCTAACTATTCTAATATAGATGATTTTCCCATTGGCATTGTCACCAAAAGTTACAAGTCCACCATCTTTTTGAGTGAGTGTATAGAAATTCTATGTGTTTCCATTCATATGCCTTGAGAAGCCACTGTACATATACCATATTCCCTTTTTTCTTTTGTGACCTGCTCCCTCGTCTGTTTCTGCCATAAAACACATTTTGGATTTCAGATTTACTTTTTCCTTCTCTGAGTCTGATTCAGAAGGGCTATTGGAGTCTTCAGATACACTCCATGTAGCATTCACTGATTTATTTTCCTTATGATCATAATCATTTAGTTTGAAGAATTTCTTTTTCTTGTGTTCTTTTATCTAAGGAAAGTCAGGTCTGATATACCCCAATTTCTTGCATTCATAACATCTGACTTCCTTGTCATCCTTTTTGAATGATTTTCTAAATCCCTTCTTCTTTATATAGAATGTAGTGAATCTTATGGCTAGCTGAGCCAGTTCAACATGAAAATTTGTTAAATCTAAACTTTCTGATTTCTCTTTTACACTTTTCTTCATCTTTCTGTTTTTTCTCTGTGATGACACTTTCAAGGCAGTGCCATCTATTTTTATAATAACTATTTGTTCATTTTATTCATCTTCCATCTAATCTTCATACATCATTAGTGTTCCAATCAGTTATCTCATGGTCAAATCTTTGACAGGTGTCAATTGTCTGATTGCAGTAGAGATTCTATTCCATTTTGTAGGTAGTACTCTTAGTACTTTTAAAACATGATCACCGTGTTTAATGGGATCTCCCAAATCAGTTTTGTTATTGACAAACTATGTCAATCTTCCATTCATTTGAGTAATACATTCACCTTCAACAATTCTGAATGTATCAAATTTACACTTAGCAGTTGAATATCTCATTTCCCTAATATTTTTAGTTCCTTCATAAGCAACAGCAATAGTTTTCCAAATTTCATATGATGTCGGGCATTTAGATACTATGTTAAATTAATCAGGTCCTAGACCACGTATAATTGCATTCATTGCCTTCGAGTTAATAACATATTCTACTTCAGTAGCTGCACTCTAGGATTAAGGTTTTTCAAGTATTTCATATAGAGTCAGACTCATAGTATATACTCTATATCAAATGTTTTTCAGTTAGATAATCATTCATGACTTCTAGAATCCATAGTTTTCTCCATTGAAGTATGGTTCTCTGAGAATAGACATTCCCTATCTGGTATCAATCATATTTCTTTGTGTATAATCACTTTCATATTGTTTATGATTTATCAGAAAGCTCAAACTTTAATACCAATTGTTGGATCAGATTATACCAAATATACAAAAGAGGGGGTGAATTGTGTCTTTTAAGAAATATTATCAAGATTTTGTTCTACCCTTTTTCTTTAATCAGATGAATTAATGCAGTGGAAATTTAAATAGAAGCAACACAATATGTATAGTGATTTGAGGAACATAAAGCTCGTAGTCGACTCCACCAACACTCCACTCCACGAGCTTGGTGATTTTAACTATCTGGTCCCCTTTTCCACAAACCGTTTCACAACTGAGTATAGGCATTTGACACCTTTACAATCTAAGGAAAAACAAATCTTCTGGTTCACTCACTTAACATACACAGCTTTGTATGAGAATTTGGACACTCAAGAATATAAAATAATGATTTTTGTATTCTGAAAATACATTCCAGATGTTTTTCACAATTGAAACTTCATGTAATTGATAGAAGATAGATCGACACCTTCAGAAATAATGATCTCCACTAAACTGTCATTCTGATTTAATCTTATTACAGTAGATATAGAAATATAATTCACAACATTAGCATAGTAGATTTACAAATGATCTTCGATGTAGAACAAATTAATATTCTATTGTGATTTTTCTTCTTCAACAAAAATAACATTGTCATTCTCTTGAATCAGTAGATCTGTACGATTTGATAGTCTCTATTTTTCATCCTATCTTTAGAATGATCGAGAGATCAGACACCATCATTCGAAAAATCTCATATATATAATAACGTCAAGAACATATTCTACAAATTTAGATCCACAAAATTCGGCTTTTGACTCACGATATTCAAATATTTGAATTTACAGAGTAGTCGTAACTTTCCAGAAGACTCGGAATAAAAATTTCCTTTTAATTAAATCCATAATCAATTGACAAAACAGCTTTGAATCAGTCAATGTCGCACTTTAAAATCAGCTTTAAATCTGGCTTGAAAGCAGCCTAAAAATCTGTTTGCTGAGCATTCCATAAAAATATCGATTTTAAATTCTCTGACGATAAACGTAAGGTTGAGTTGTATAATATGCATCCTCGAAATGTAATGTAGATCATAAATGTAAGAATGATGATGTATGTTTGATCAAAAACATATGGTTCATGTCACATTTATCAAACATAAGGTTTATCATAAATGTACGGTTAGTCACCCATTCTTTTCCCTTCATTTTTCAAACATATGATACAAGATCCATACTTTTACTTGATCCATATTTTTCCGAGAATGTATGGTTTCTTTCCAAAAGTAAGGTTGACTAATAATACTTTTGAGAATCAAACGTAACGTTTAACACATACGTACGGTTCTCCTTCCATACATTTCAAATATCCCAAATATAGTGTTCGTTAATAACGTAGGGTTCTTTTTCAAACTTTGCGGATAACATATGGTTTATTAACCAAACTTTTCACTTATCTCATAAATTATACACTTCATTTCATCCTTACACTATGTTTTGAAGGACCTCGGGAAACCCTGAGAGGGGAGGGGTGAATCAGGGTGACAAATTTTTCTTTTAATTCAATGGATCTTGTTCCCATGTTGATAGGAACTCGTTGAACCTATATGATGAAAATGATTATCAAGGAAACATTCACATTTAGAGAGAGGACACACCACTTTTTACTTGGTTCACCACTAAGGGATATGTCCAAGGAGCATACGCCAACTGGTTGTCGGTCGTACAAAATTCCACTAATCTTCACAAGTTGTGGATTACAATGGTTTAGGAATAGTCACTCTGTCCTAGGATCACTTCCTTTACAAAAGTTCGGGGATAGCTCACTACGTCCCTTGGGTCACTCTCGTTGACTCTCCCTGGCTCACTACCATTGGTGAAGTCACACTCAGTTTATAGACATAAAGGTCTCTTCATCGTTGCAAATGAATTCATCCTCTATTGAATGTAGATGCTGTGTTGAATTCCAAATTTCACTCGTATACTAATCCAACTTTTCCCCGAAAGTATGGGCAATCTTCTTATATTCATGTAGCTCCAAAAGGACCGGCGTACAAAAACCTCACCTGGAACGCTTCTCCATGACTGGGGCGCATGTTTCAAGAACGGCGTGCAAGCCACTCGCGTGGTACAAAATCAGCACGCAAGTGACACAAACACACTTGCACGACACTACCTCCTTCAACTCCAAACTTGCACGACTCTGTACCTTTAAATCCCAAACCACCTAGGTCATGTAGCTAACAACCGATGTGCAACCTCTACTTGCGTGACCCAACTACTACTTGCCCGACTCAACCACTTGCGCAACGAGACCACAAAAAATCTCTAAGTCTTGAACTTAGTTGAAAATGAGGAGGGTTATTCCTCTATTTATAGGATAACTTGACCCCCTGTGTGGGGGTGCGCAAATTTCCTCACGGCGTGCAAGTCCTAGCGCGCAGCTCCAACCGCCCAAGCTTATGTCACGCTACTCACTTGCATGACCAAACCAATACTTGTGCGACCTACATTTATTTTCCATATTTTGATGTTCTGATCATGAAGAACAACCGGTGCACATGTTTCTAAACCTACTAGGTATAGGTGGGCAAGTCCTTCCACATCGCACAGGTCACTTGCACGACCAGCCCAAAACTTGCACGACTCTTATCCCTTTGCAATTTTTCCATGTTCTAATCTTGAAAAACATATGGCGTGAACGTTTTATATCCTTCATGTACACGGCGTGCATGTCTCTTTTCCAAAAACTCATTTATCCATTTGTAATTTTTCAGGCCTAAAAATTTAGCAAACATTAGGAATCAACTCCACCTTCAATATTGTTGTCTGCTTGAACTGTATGATCACTTTGCTGGTACACATTCTGAACTTCCACTAAGGATTGGCAACAAACACAAACCATACTCCAATTCATGAATATAAGACCATGGTTCCAACATGTTTCTCCACATAGGGTATAAAAAGTGTTTTCAAAATTTGCTAAAGAAGATTCTGAATATGTTGAGCTTGAACAGTGTTTCCAGAACATCTTAAATGTGAATACCTTGTATATTAATTCTCGTTGTTCAAGAATCTAAATATTTCATCCAGAAAAAAAATAATGAAAAATATATTCCTTCAAAATAGATTAAAAATAAAATCATTAGAAAATAATTAAGGGTATTTTTGAGCATCAAAATTGTCATAAAGAGGTAGAGTATTGTTTTCAATAAACTCACCATTTAATAACAAACAATATGTATTGTTGAAAACAACACTTTCTCAACAATAATATTCCTAAAAATATAAGTTTCAGCCCCAGGACATAGATAAGGTTTTATATATCATTAATTAACCACTTGGGGTTCTTTTGGATTTTTATAGTATGTTTATTGACAATTTATTATAATAATACAACAATACATGGTAAAAGTTAATCTATTTAACTAAGAGATAAATCTATAATATGAGGATTAAATGGTGACCTAAAACTATCTAAAACCTATTGGTTGAGATTATTTTGACCCGTCTCCAGCTTATCCTCAAAATAAATCCTTTTGGAGCCATTATAAACCGAATATGATTGTATAAAAAATAAATATTTCGAACTATTCCTAAAGTGACCCTCACCCCTCTTTTTAAAGGGTACTTCCCCTTCTCTACAAATCACACCTCCAAAGTCATTTGGATCATCCAAACCCTACTGAAATATACTCTGAACTACCCTCACTGAAACCTAATGGCCTTACATTGATCATAAATCCATCCTATGGATCCCTTTTGATCAAATAAAACTGAATGCCATGACTTGTCCCTTGGGGCCCGTATCATGACTACTCCAAGCGCACCTTCCATAGGCCAGGGGCTGACGACTAGCTCCAAAGGTGTAATTCCCTAAAACTGGGAAGGAATTTCCATAATAAATCATAAACAGACACAACCAGAGTACAAGAGGAAGTAAACACTAAGAAAAAACTGTATAAAAAGAGTACTGAATGTAAAGGGGGACATAATACAAGCCCAATAGTAAAGAAAAAATACAACTGAAAACAAGTACAACTAAAAAAAGGGACAAACAGCTGAAAAGTGAAAGCAGCTCCTGGATCGTCTTCCGGGGTTCCTACCTAAGGGGTAGGTACGTATGTCCTCTTCAGCACTCCACATCTGTCAGACTCCACCATGTACTGATATGTTGTAATGTCCTCCTACGGGTACCGTCCAGCCCTGACTCTCTGGGCCTCCGTCAGTGTTGTCCGTCGTTTACATCAAACACAACGAGGTGTGGGCATAGCCCTTGTAGGGGGGAGTATAACGATACAAAGAAGGGACCCTGAGACTATCTAAGTCTCACAAAAATCAAACAAGGATAACCCACAAAGTATGATTTCAACAGATAACCATTAATTTGTTATATGCCCATACATATATCTATGTTATCAAGTAACCCATCTCAATCATGAGAAAAAAACAATGGTCATTGACTCAGCTAAATCCAGGATTTTTTATTATTGAAACAATGGCTTCTAGAGAACTCACCCTCTATCGAGTACAGTGGGAATGCCACGGAACTGAGGTGCTTCTCACTAACCTTATACTGTTGAGGCACTCCTCTTGTCGAGTAATGAAGGTCTTCTACCAAACCAGGCACTTCGTCCGCTGTGAGCCTGCCACCAAACCAAGCACTCCCTAAATATCCTATAGAGGTACTCCTCCTGTCTTGTACCATGGGTCTGCTACCAAACCATTCACTCCATCCACCATGGTTCTACCTCCATATGGAGTGCTCCTCATTTGGATAGTCGAATCACTCCGAGTCGAATCGGTCAAGCAGTCGTCAGGTATGTCAGCTACTAGATCTCGGCACTCTATCTGTTAGTCTTCAGGAGGATCTCCTCCACGATCCACTGGTCCATACTCCAAGTGTCACAAAGTCTCACATAGAATTATCTCAAATTACCTAAACATAATATGGGTTTCAATGCAATAGACTACGTGTCAATCAGACGCCCGGTCTATGAGATATTAGCATTTTAGTCCTGGGTGCCCGATTGGATTCATCTACGAACCAACCTGACTGTGAATCAACTATACCCCAAACTCTATTGGGGTATACTCAAGGGACGTCTATGCTCCAACAATACTGGAATCATTGACGGTTCATCAAAATGATGTCTGGTCCAAAAGATATGTCCCCAGAAGTAAATTTTTCAGTAATGGGCCCTAGTCCGGTCCCACTCGGTCGGACCGACTCGGCCCAACCCAGTCTGGGCCGACCCGGTCTGAGTTGACCCAATCAGAATCTCTTGGTCTGACCCGTCCCATTGGGTGGGTCATCCCCTTATGTTTTGAACCTGTCCGCTTGGCCAGGTCCAGCATACCGTGAGGTCGATTCGGCCTGATAGACGCCATGTTGGAGGCTCGTTAACTCATCCCAGTAGATAGGTCCGGTTTGGTCAGCGACACCATGGGGGGCACCATTGGCCAGCTTTGAAGGTTGGCATTTGGGAGGCAAGAGAGCAGGACGACTTGCCACCACGCAGGCCACGGGGGAACTGGGCAGGGTGCGGCAGGCTGCGGTGACACCAGGCAGGCCAGTAGGGGTGTGGGCAGCATGTCGGGGCAGCGTGCTAGTTCACCGGGGGTGTCAGGCAGATCAAGCAGTGCGTCGGGCGGGACGGGTAGTGCGCCAGGGGGGGTTGTTCGGGCAGCGCTCCGGGTGGCACCAAGTGGCGTGGAAATGCGTCGGGGGGTGGCGGGTGGGCCGGCAGTCCGCCAGGGGGCACCGGGCAGTGCGCCAGTGAGGCGCGGGCAGCCGGGCAGCGCGCTGGCGTGCGGGTTGGGCGCCGCTTGGTCTATGGTATGGTTCGTGGATGCTGCGGTTAGTGTGGCCTTTTTTCATGGACTTCTTCGTTGTCGCCTCTTTGCCGCATCAAAGTACACCAAAACGAAATCGAGGGACATTGTCGAGTTGTGTGAGGTTTCCCCAAACTCTCCGCATTTATGGATATAATAATTGAATGTTCACAATCCATAAATATAATGTCGGGGAACTAGAATAAAACCACCACAAATATTCCTACCTTTGATTCATCAGTAGTCATTCATTGAAGATGTCCTAGGAAGTGGACATCATCTCCTTGAAATCAAGAGGAGGTGATGTCGTCATTTGCAACGTTCTTCATGGGCGATGGGTGTTCTTCGTTGAGAGGATGAAGTCCTCTCAATCCTTTCAAATCTCTTATCAAGGTTCTCCCAACAAGAAGTTATGCCAACACCCACAATAATAAAAATATAACACCTTATTAAACTGTTGGCATAAATAATTCAAAGGAATTCCAAAATATGCCAGTTTAATAAAAATGGGTTTAATTCATTAGTCGTGAGGATTGGCACAATTTATATTATGTAAAAGTGATAAGTTTCAAGGGTTACACCGAATTAAATGGGGGGGGGGGTTAGTGGAGTTAGAGAAGTCGGGTGGGCCCCACCTAAGAGTCCTCCCAAGGGGTTATGTGCAGGTGGGCCCTCCACCATAACAACCTCCCAATGGAGGTTATGTGTGGGTGGCCCCCACCAATAACGTCCTATTAAAATTTATAACTACCACAACATAAAATAAATTTATTACAATATTTTATTCAATTTAATTTAAAACCCCTGAAAACAATCTTCCGCTCAAGTTAAAATGCAACGGTAGTGAAGGTCTCACTAGGAAATTACCAATGATTCGAGTTCAACTGTGCCCTTAGATTTCAATTCTGAGTACCGGTTGAAAATTTATAAAATTTCAAACATACGTTTATATAACGTACCCAAAAAAAGCATTATAAATTGATTCCGGGCACACCGGGCCTCGGAATAAATTGCCATCAGAAACTGCAGACTCGTAAAATTCCAATGTATTTTCTAAAAAAATTCCACAAAACAATTTGGGTTTTTACATTCTCCCCACCTCACGGCTTTATGTCCCCGTAAGCTACATCTCACGCTAAAGGAATATATGGGGTTACTATACCCGCATCTGAGCCTCCTCCTCCCATGTGCTCTCCTAGAGGTTCTCGTGCAGCCAACGAATGCGCAACAGAGGTATCGACCATCCATGTTGGACTCGCTCCTGTTGATCCTCAATTTCCAATGGAACCTCTGTGAAAGTTTCCCCATCATTGATTTCTAGCTCGTAGTGGTTGATGATGTGGGAAGGGTCATGCACATATCTCCTCAGCTAAGATATGTGGAAGACGTTGTGCACCCGGTGCAACTGAGGTGGAAGATCCATGTGGTAAAACACCTTCCCTACTTTGCTAAGGACCAGTAAAGGTCCAATGAATCATGGAGATAACTTACTTCCACGGCCAAATCTCTGTATACCTCATCGAGGTGAGACCTGTAGGAAGATGTGGTCACTATCCTCAAACTCTAGGGGCCTTCATTTCCTGTCAGCATATGACTTGTACCTACTCTGCGTAGTCTTTATCTGCTCCTGGATAATCTGCACCTTCTCGGTGGTAGCTCGTACAATCTATGGTACCACTAGTGTTGACTCCCATGGGTATGTCCAACACAATGGCGATCTGCAAGGTTGTCCGTACAAGGGCTAAAAAGGTGTCATACCGATTGTGTATTGATAGCTATTGTTATAGACGAACTCCACCAAAGGTAAGTGGTCCTCCTAGCTGCGACCAAAGTCCAAGACACAAGCAGAAAGCATGTCCTCGAGGGTCTAGATGGTCCTCTCAACCTGACCATCTGTCTGGGGATGGAAGGCGGTGCTCAGATGTAGCTACGTCTCGAAAGATTCTTGCAAACCCTTACATAGCCAGGAAGTAAACCTTGCATCACAATCGGAGATGATAGAAGAAGGTACACCATGAAAACACACAATATTCTACATGTAGAGGTGTCCCATGAACTGTATTGAGTCGTGCTCTTTGATCGATAGGAAGTGGGCTGACATGGTGAGTCAGTCCACGATCACCCATATCAATTCATTACTCCTAGATGTATGTGGAAGACCCTTCACAATGTCCATGGATATCCCATACCACTACCACACTGGGACCACTAAGAGATAAACCAAGCCTACTAGAACCTGGTGCTCCGCCTTCACTAGTTGACAAGTGATGCACCCTGAGACAAACCCCGCTACTGCCTTCTTCATACCTGGCCACCAATGTTATCGTCTGTGGTCCTAATACATCATTTCCACACCTGGATGTACCGCTAAAGGAGATATGCAGAACTCCCACAACACCTCCTCCTAAAGATTAGAAGGTACCATGGTACGTCCTCTTAAGATGATGACGTGATCCCCACCTTCAGAAAATCCATCAAGTTCTTCCCGTGTGGAAATCTGAGCACGTTATGTCTCGAAGTCAGTTTCCCCATGTTGTGCCTCCCTCACTTGCTGTACAAGAGGGGGAGTGACTATAAGAGACTATAGATGGGCTGGTCCATCTCTATCCACAAAGGATAACTATAAGGCAGCTAGCTGCTCTATCACCTCTCCTATTAGCTGAATACAATATCTCCTGCTGAGCGAATCGACTACTATGTTTCCCATCCAAGGAGTATATACTATCTCAAATTCATTATCCTGGAGAAACTTATGCCATCACCTCTTTCTCAGTTTTAGGTCCTTCTGAGTGAAGATATACCTGATACTCTTGTGATTAGAGTACATGTAAAAAAATTCCCATCAGATAGTGCCTCCACATCTTCATGTTGAAGACCACTACTGCTAACTCCAGGTCCTGGGTAGCATAGTTCTGATCAAGCTATCTCAACTTATGAGAGCCATATGTGATCACTGCTCAATCCAGCATTAGGACACACCCAAGTCTGTTCCCTAGTGCGTCACAGTAAACTATGTACCCTACATCCTCCTTTGGAATCCTCAAGATGGGGGAACTAGTCAGCCTCTGCCTCAGCTCCTGAAATCTATACTGGTATCTCTCTAACTATATGAAGGATTTCCCCTTCTTGGTCAAGGATGATAGTGGTGCTGCAACTCTAGAGAATTATGGAATGAATCTCCACTAGTATCCAGCCAAGCCCATGAAACTCCGTACCTCCGTCACACTCCTGGGGGGATCCCAATAAAGTACCACCTCAATCATCTGAGGGTCCACAGCAACCCCTGCCTCCGAGATGACGTGTCCCAAGAAGGGAACCTCTCGAATAAAAAACAGGAAATTCGAGAGCTTACCAAAAAACTAGTACTCTCGAAGTGTGCCTAGTACTACATGTAAATGATAGGCATGCTCCTCCTAGGTGGTCGAGTAGATAAGTATGTCATCGATGAAGACTACAACAATGAAATCGAGGTAAGGATGGATGATCATGTTCCTGAAACTTATGAACACTTCTGACGAATTGGTTATGCTGAAGGGAATAACCATGAACTCGTAGTGGCCATAATGACACCTGAAGGCCATCTTCTGAACATCTTCGTCTCGAACTCTGAGTCGGTGATAGCCTGATCTAAGGTCTATATTCGAGAACCATCGTACTCCCTTGAGCTGATGAAAGTGTTCTTCAATACTCAGAAGTGGGTACTTGTTCTTCATAGTTACCTAGTTCAGGCGACGGTAGTCGACACAAATCCTCAAGATCTCGTCTGCTATCTTGGCGAACAGAATTGGGGCTGCCCAAGGAGAAACACTGGGCTGGATGAATCCCTAACCCTGAAAGTCCTCAAGCTGTACCCTTAACTTGTGAAACTCAGCGGTTCCATCCGATATACTAAAGCAGATATCAGTGTCGTCCTGGGGTATAGGTCAAGGTTGAAGTCCAAATTTCAGTGAGGATGTAGTCTTGTTACATCGTCCGGGAAAACATCTGCATACTGGTCCACCACTACAGGATAAGTCGGACTCTCGACATAAACTACTCTGAAGGTGATGAAATCCAACTGGTGGGGGATCGACTTCACCCTCCTTCAAGAAAGTCTGTCATGTGCTGCAATGGTTCCCATCTCATTGGTGAAGGTTAAACTTGTCCCATCCATGTAGAAACAACACAAATTGCACCTAATAAATTCATTCTACGCATAGACTATAGATAACCAGTCTATACCCAAGATGATGTCGTAAGGCCTAGACACCGCTATGAGGAGATCCCATCCTATGCTATCGCCTCCTAGAGTAAGCTCACACTATCGGCACTAGTGATTAATCGTTGAGTCTACTTCCGTAGGAATCTCTAGTCGTAAGTATTGAGCCAACATATCCATCAAAATCTCTGATCTCTGAACGAGGGAAGTGGATATGAAAGAATAAATAGAATCTTTGTCTATAAGAACTGCAACTAAGTTGGAGTAGACACAGATCGTAACTAGAATCATCTCCAGAGCACCATGATCGTAGGCCTCAGCTGCCTGAAGCTGTGCTCTGCCCTATCCACCTGCTCCCTATGGTCGGGGTGCACCTCCTGGGGATGGTGGCCGTAGCACCTCATAACATCATCCACATCCAGTTACACGTCAAGCTCCTCTTCCAGGTCCGCCTTCTCCATACGAACCTCCTTGATCGAAACTATGCCTCTTCCTGGGAGGTCCCTCCACTGGCTGCTGATCATCTATATGACGTGTCGGATAGTCACGTACCATGTGACCCTATCCGCCAAAAGAGAAACATTCCCCACTCTTGGCATGTTTGGTTTTATCTCTACTCTGGGTGACCCTCAAAACCTATCTTAAGTCATGCGGTCGACCAACTTTAGATCTGTACCTCTTGGAACTCTGCGTCATCTTTCTACGGCTAGATTCAAAAGACTTTGCTGCATGTCTACTAGTAGTGGGTCCCACTGCTGGTGAATGCTTAGCAAGGAAACTCTTCATTAGGAGGGCACTCTCTAACACCCCCGTCTACGTCGAGATGCTGTGGGAGACAATTGAAGCTATGATCTCTAGCATGAGCCCCTGATCGAATGTCCGGGCCATGATGAATGGGTCTTGTACCATATCAGTGGAGTAGCGGGAGAGGTCGGTGAACCTCGCTGAGTAATGCACCACCATCATGCTACCCTACTGTGGATGAATTAGCTCTTGTATCTGCACCACCCGTAGTTTGGCTGATCAATCTCCGTCCGGAATAGGCTCTCGAAGTCTTCCTATAGAAGTGTCGCCTCATCATGTATCTAGAGCATCAGGATCCACCATCTACCTGCTACTGCCTAAAGGAGGATGGAAGTAAGGATCACCATAATGTTTGATAGTTTCCCAACTAGCCTGAGGACTCTCTCCATAGCCTCCATCCAATCCTTGACCTCCTTTGGGTCCTTCTCTCCCCGAAACCTAGGTGGCCTCTAGTGCTGGAACTCATGCAACATGCTCAATCGGCGTGCATTGTTTGCTACTGGGGCTTGTGGCATCAGTGTGCCCAACGGGAAGGGGTACCGCTGGTGCCTCTTCAAGTGCCTCAATTGGGAGAGGGCTCTGTACTGAGGCATCATCGCTCGGCGGGATGTCTTTACGTACAACTCTCGGGGCTCTAGCTGGTCATCCGCGGGGAGGCGTCTATAAAGAAACAGATGTGACACAGTCAAAAGACTATACCTGGTGAGCGAACCTGGTTTGAGATGACTTAATGAAAACATTTTAAAACACACACACAATTAGTGTTTTCATGTAATATGTCATAAATCAGATTTTAGGGTCCTGGTGTATGGATACGTCGGCCACTAGCACCAACAATGGACTCCCTGAACTAAAAACCACACATAGTAGCCTTAACACTATTGCTTCACAAGAAATAAATATTAGAGTCGTAAGTTCAGTAGTATAACTGACATACTCTATTACCAATTTTTCATGACCCATCCCCTAGGGCCCATATCCTGACTACCCCAAGCCTGCCTTCCATAGGCCAGGGGCTGACGACTAGCACCATAGGGGTAATTCTCTAAAACTGGAAATGTATTTACTTAATAAATCATTAACACACACAAAAATGCACAAGAGGAAGTAAATAATAATAAAAAACTATATTACATGAGTACTGAAGTTAAAGGGGGATAGAATATAAGCTCAACAGTATAGTACAATTACAACTGAAAACAGGTACAACTGAAAAAGGGACAAACAACTAAAAGGTCAAAGAAGCTCCTAGATCATCCTCCGGGGTTCCTAGATGATGGGTAGGTACAGATGGACTCCTCACCAATCCACGTCTATTAGACTCCACCATGTAATGAAATGTCGTAATGTACTCCTTTGGGTACCGTCTAGTCCTGGTGCTCTGGGCCTCCGTCAGCGTTGTCTATCATCGGCATCCAACACAACGAGGTGCAGGAAAAGCCCACGCAGGAGTGAGTATAACAATACTCAATAGGTACCCCAAGACCCTCAAGGCCTCACAAAAATCAAAAAAGGATAAACCAAAAAGTATTATTTTAACGAATAAGCATTACTTAGGTATATGCCTATACATATGCCTATGTTATCAAGTAACCCATCTCAATCATGAGGAAAACACAATTGTCATTGGCTCAGCTCAAACAAGGATTTTTCATTATCGAAACAACGACAAATAGAGAACTCCTCCTCTTTCGAGTATAGTGGGACTATTATTACACTGACATGCTTCTAACTCACCTTAGACTACTGAGGAACTCTTTTTGTCGAGTACCGTGGGTCTACTGCCAAACCGGGTGCTCCATCCGCTGTGGGTCTGCTGCCAAACCGGGTGCTCCCCCTATAGCCTACAGAGGTACTCCTCCTATCGAGTACCATGGGTCTGATTCCAAACCAGACACTCTTTCTATCATGGGTCTTCCTCCAAATAGGGTGCTCCCAACAAGGCTAGTTGAATCACTCCGAGTCGAATGGGTCAAGCAGACGTCTGGTCGGTCAGCTACTGGGTCTGTACACTCTATCTAGTCATCTCTGGTTGGATCCACTACATGAGCTACTGGTTGATACTCCAACAGTCATGAAGTCTCATGAAAAATTATCTCAATAGACCTCCACGTCATAGGGGTCTCAACGCAACAGACGGTGCATCAATAGGACGCCCGGTCTCTGAGTTATTAGCAATTTAGACCCGGGGGCCTAGTTGGAATATTGTACAAACCAACCTGACCGTGAATCAACTATACCCGAACTCTAGTGGGGTATACTCAAAGGACGGATATGCTCCCAGAATACTAGCACCACTGATGGTTCATCAAACAGACGTCCGGTGCCAAAGATATGGCCCAAGAAGATAAGGGGCCAGTAATGGGCTCGGGTCCGGTCTGACCCGGTCGGACTGACTCGGCACAAAAATCCAACATGGATAAACCACAAAGTATGATTTCAACAAATAAAAATTACTTAGGTATATGCCCATATATATGCCGAAGTTATCATGTAACCCATCTCAATCATGAAGAAACCACAATGGTCATTGACTCATCTGAACCCAGTATTTTTCATTTTCTAAACAACGACTGTTAGAGAACTCCTCCTCTATCGAGTACATTGGGCCTGTCACGACATCGACGTGATTCTCACTAACCTTAGACTACTGAGGTAATCCTCTTGTCGAGTACCATGGGTCTGCTGTGAAATCGGCCACTCCGTCCTATGTGGGTCTGCCACCAAACTGGGAAGTCCCCCTATAGGGTACAGATGTACTCCTCCTGTAGAGTACCGAGGGTCTACAACCAAACCAGGAGCTCTGTCTTCCATGGGTCTTCCACCAAACCGGTCACTCCCCACTAGGCTAGTTGAATCAATCTGAGTCGAATGGGTCAAGCAAATGTTAGGTCTGTCAGCTACCAGGTCTCTGCACTCTATCTACTCATCATCGGGAGAATTCTCTCCATGAGCTAATGGTTGATACTCCATGTTTCACGAAGTCTCACGTAGAGTATCTCAAAGTACCACCACATCATAGGGGTCTCAACGCAATAGACGACGCGTTAATCGGACGCTCAGTCTGTGAGTTATTAGCATTTTAGTCTCAGGGGCTCGGTTGGATTAGTGTATGAACCAACCTAACCGTGACTCAACTATACCAAAACTCTAGTGGGGTATACTCAAGGGAAGAATATGCTCCAAGAATAATAGTGCTGCTGACAGATCGTCAAATAGACATCTGGTGCCAAAGATATGGACCAAGAAGGTAATGGGTCAGTAATGGGCCCGGGTCCGGTCCGACCCCCCTCCCCCCAGACATGTTGCCATTGCTGGTTGGCTGGTCACTGGGCAGGGCATGGCAGGCCGCGGTGGAACCGGTATGGCCACCGGTAGGGGCCGAGTAGACCGCCAGGGGTGCGGTCAGTACGTCGGGGTAGTGCGCGATGGTGTCGGGTAAGCTAGGCAGCTCACTGGGCGGCGCTGGGCATGCCGGGCAGCACGCCGGGGGGCGTCGTGCCGGCTGGGCAGCGCGTCGGGGGGCGCGGGGCAGGCCAGGCAGTGCACCGGGGGGGGGTCAAGCAGGCGGGGCAGCATGGCGGGTGGTGACCGGCGGGCTGGGCAGCACCCCGGGGGACGCCGGGCTGGCAGGGCAAGGCACCATGGGGTGCAGGTTTGGTCGGGCAGCTCGCCTGGAGGTGCCGGGCAGTGCGCCAGTGAGACTCGGGCCGCCGGGCAGCATGCCCGGGCATGTGTATGGTGCCACTGGGTCGGCGGAACAGTTCACGGAGGTCGAGGGTAGCACAGCCTTTGTTCTCCATCTTCGTCTTTGTCACCTCTTTGCCACTTTGAAGTACACCACAAAGAAATCGATGGAGAGTGTCGCACCGTCTGAGGGTGGCCCGAACCCTCCGCATTTATGGTGATAACAATTGGATGTTCACAATGCATAAATAGAACCCTGGGGAATGAGAATAAAAGCAACACAAATCCTCCTTCCTTTCATTAGCCGGTAGTCATTCTTTGAGGAAGTCGCGGGAAGTGGACATCGTCTCGTTGATGTTGGGAGGAGGTGACGTCGTCGTTGCTGACATTCTTCCTAGGCGATGTGTGTTCTTCATTGAGGGGATGAAGTCCTCTCAATCCTTCCCAAGATCCTCTCAGGGTTCTCCCAACAAGAGGTTATGCCAACACCCACAATAATAAAAAAATAACACCTTATTAATGAGATGGCATAAAGAATTCAAAAGAATTAATAAATGAGCAAATTAATTAAAAAAGATCTTAATTCATTAATGGTGAGGGTTGGCACAAAAGTTATTAGGGAGAGGTTAGAAGTTTCAACGGTTACACTGAATTAAATTAGGGGGGAGGGGTTTAGAGTAGTTAGAGAAGTCGGGTGGGCCCCACCTAATAATCCCCTAAAGGGGTTATATGTCGGTGGGTCCCACCACCATAAAATCCTCCAAAGGGAAGTTATGTGTAGGTGAACCCAACAACTATATCCTCTCATAGGAGGTTATGGTGTGGGGGCCCCCACCTCCAACTTCCATAGGGAGGTTCTAACTACCACTAAATAAAATATAGTTATTACATTATTGTATTAAATTTATTTTATAACCCTCGTAAACTATATGCCACTAAAGTTATAACACAACTGTGATGAAGGTCTCACTAGGCAATTGTCGACGCTGCGAGTTCAACGGTGCCCTCAGATTTCAATTCTGAGCACTGGTTCAAAATTTATTAAATTCTGATCATACGTTTAGTGAAAATACCCAAACAAAACATCAGTAATTAATTTTGGGCACACCAATCCTCGAAATCAAGCACTATTAGAAACTGCAGACTCGTAAAATTCCCATGTGTTTATGAAAAAAAATTAATGGAAATTATGGGTCTTTACATGGAAGCACCTGAAGAGGAGTTAATAATTGCATCACCTCTTTCAAAGGTCATTTCTTCTTCCACTTCTTATTTCATTGTTGTTTCCATTCCAAAATAATAACTCCATTAACTTCTATATATAGTGATGTTATTAAAATTGTTGTACAAACATATTAATTATTCTTTCCATTGTATGAAGGACAACGTCGCCATACGTGTGTATGTACATATTATCCTCTCCACGTCGTGGTGTTGTTTGTTATTCAACACCTAATTATTTTTATAGGTATAATAATGATCATAATTGATGTAAATAATAAATATAATATGTTAATTATTCTGAATATATGATATATCATCTAATTACATACTATTTAACCTTCAATAGAATGATATTGTTTCTCGTGCGTACGTATGGATTTCTATATCCACGAACATGATAAGATTAATTCCCCATCACAACCATTCAAGAATTATTTTCATTTTATTATTAAAAATAATTTTTAACAACTTAAAATCATTTTGTATTTTATTCAAATATATCCTATACATAACAAACATTCCTTACATGGAAAAACAAATCAAGGAAAATGAATCAGTTAACAAACGAAAAAATGATACTTCTAAAAAATTATTAACAAAGCAATGCTAGAAGATCATATATAATGTCATATTTATGTATATGGTTCTTGTATAATTTAATAAAAATTATTTAATTATTATACAAAAGGTAAAACTACTCTTGACTGTGGAAAATTATAATGTAATGGTTAATTCTACAATCTCTTCATTTAAAGAGATTGTTTATATGTGGGTATCTATCGAGACTTCTTTATCATCCACATCTGCATTTCATAAAAATGAATTTCAAAACATTTTTTTTCTTGACTATTTTTTAGAGTCATTTATACCCTTGTTTAACTTTTTAGAAAAATTTTATAAAGGAATATAACAATCGTTTTCCAAATAATGTCTTTTATGACCATTTCGAAAAAATTATTGAATGAATGTTTTTCTAACTTATATAAAGAGTGCGGCTAATTTCCACCATTACAACTCCATTGAAATATCTATTACATGATTATAATAATATTATCAAAATAATTGTTTTCTTTTATAATTATGTGACTTTTAACTAATTTCAAAATCGAAAGAGATATTTATCTCAAATAGTTTTTATTTCTTCTATGTCAACATTCAGGGATGTATTTAAAACAAGTTTGAAGTTTATTTACTATGATACAATATTCCTAATTGTATTGAAGGTTTTGTGATATGTTTGAAATTGAATGTGTTGTTTTTATACCATTCATTGTTTATGTTTAATTTATTAACATTTTGTGTTCTACTTTTCATACGAATGTTTATGTTATGTTTCAACCTTTTCATATGAAGAATGCATTGGACATAGTAAATGACGGTTGGAGACCGCTATAAATCCTAGATGCATCGGTAGGTATCATGAGACAAAATAGTTTCTTGGCACAAGTACTCAACACAATATTTATTTGTAGTCTTAGAATGGGGACCTAACTTTGTTGTTATGATGACAGGGATTACACATTACATCATTATAAAATTACCTATTGATATTATATGTTGTTATTCGACTAGTATAATTTCCATGTTAATAAGTAAATATTATTATATGATTTAACTTTTCCATATTATGTTGATGATTAATTTTAAAAGTGTTGTGTTTTAGTCTTATACATTGCCTTAAATGTTTATGCATGTTTATGATAGTTTTTTCTATATTGTTATCCTTGCTGAGAATCTGAGCTCACCCCATTCTTTTGTTTTCTTTTCTGGGGATATGAAGAAGTATATTATTATTGACCTAGAGGGATAGGATAAGGGATATCAGTGTGTTCAAATGGGACACAATTTTGTTGTTTTTTTTCATGATGTGATGTAAAACATATGTATGTATCTAGTACACCCAAGCCTACTAAACCAAATGGTCTTTCATAACATGTTCTCTTGTAACCATTCCAATGTTATGTAATAATTCACCAAATCTGGGTAACTTGGGTCATGGAATTACATATTATATGACTATATGTTTCATTTCAATATACTATTGATTTATTTTGATTATTTATTTCTTCCATGTACTCCATTGTTTTCTATTTTGGTTGATTTTTAATTTCCTTTCTATTGTTATTTGTACTCTAGTATAAGGGTATAGTGTACCCACAATCACACCTAATAACATTTCAACTATTTAGTATACTCTATCATAAGAGTAGGCCTACCTAGGGTCATATAGATACAAGGTCCGATTAGTATTCAAAAGGAACCAGGGAGGGGACATTACAACACAGAACTAAAATTCAAGGCATATTTTTTTAAACTATATGAATATATTTAACCACTATTTCATTAATTTCATCACTCATTTCCCTCTTAAATATTGATATACTTTTTTTCAAATAATCTTTGGGTGATTTAAGATATATTTTGGTGGTATGATTTATTTTTTCCCACATATGATAAGTTTCATCACGAACATTAATAATCTTATTAATTTTAATATTCTTAACAAATTGTGTTCTTGAGCTTCCAATTGGATTTTAACGATCTTTGTACCATGATTATAATCCTAAATATTATTCATATAATGAAATTTTATAATTTCCAAAAGTATTCCATATCAAAATTCACTCAACATCGGCAATATCTCCCGACAAATAAGAATCTTCTCATATTTCAAAAAAAATCTACTTAAAAAAGTACGTGAATGTATTTCTCTATTTTATAGAATTTTATCATTTTAAAAACCTTGTGATTGTTTATTTTTGTTTCCGAATCAGTTTATATTAAATTTATTATATTATCCACTACTTATTTCTTTTTTAGACATTTTCTTTCATTTTTAAATAATGAATATAAATAACTAATTTAAGTATCAGCGTTCATTGTGAACACAACATCCATACTTATTTTATTTCATCACTGTCACAAATTTAGATGAAATATTTCTTGTAAAAAAATATGTTATTTCATAAGATAACCATGATGTTTCTTTGAGGAATTAAATACATTATTAAATTATTTAAAAAATTATCAAACATCATTTGTAAGTTAATTTATGATGGATGTGAATGTTCATCAATAAACATTCAACATTAATAAAATTATCCTGAAGATATTTAATTTCCTCATCCATTTAAGCTAAATTGGATATATAATCTCAATAATCATAACTCTATCAATAATTATGGTACTATCAGAAATAATTCTGACAAACTAATCATATTTTTCAACATTGATATTGATATTTTAATTTTAAATAGTTTAATTCATGATTTAATTTTTATTTTGATGTTTTCTTTTATCCATCAGATATACAATAAGATCTATTCTAAATTTGAAATCCTTTTGTTACCCCTCTTCTTCACCACCAACTTCACTAGTACGTATTATCTAAAAGATTAATCATTTATTGAATAATCCTTTAAATATTGGTATTTTTCATCCTCAGAGTCATACCTCATTACTTAAATATCCTTATAGAAGACACATAATTATATGAATGAAATTTTCAATTATTTTACAAATTATCAAATCCCTTTCTATTAATGAACTCTATTCCATTTTAACCATGAGTCACCATGTTTCTTCCTCTTAATGGAATTTTAGATTGATCATCGTAAACTAATCCCAAAGTCTTCATAGAAATATATAGTAAATATTATATCAATGTTAGATAATTATAATAAATTAATTAATGCTTTCAATTATATAGACATTTTACTCTTAGAAATCTATTTGAATACATTGATATAAAATCATTAAATCTCATATATTAAATATTATCATCTTATTACTCATTATGAGGACTTACAAAAAATTTAATTTAGACATTTAAATAATTCATAAGTTATCCCATTTAATGAATTAATTTTCCTCATCATTCCATGTCTCTAATTATCTCAAAAATTATATTGGTTTTATTATTTTATTCATGGGTTTTCTTATAAAAGTACCAATACTTTAATAACAAAATTTACTAATGAATTTCATATTACACTATTGTAATTATCTTTTTTAGATTACTGATATTTTTTAAAACATAATTGAACCCTTGAATCAAGATTAAAAATTTCAATAATAAACAAATCATCAACCAATTTATAATAAATCATTTGTATATCCTCATATTTTGAAAGTATTTTTTGATGTTGGGCTTCTTATATTTTTATATAATTTATGAATTCTATAAATTTTCCCTTATAAAGAATTTATTATTTAGGAAACCATAACATGGGTTAGTTATTGATAAAATAGTCCTGACAATAATACATAGTTTGATTTTCAACAGCTTCTATATTCATATTATCATGTTGTAAATATATGATCATGATTCATGAATATTGAAACCATTACCAATGATTTAGTGATCATCTATATCTACATAAAATAATAACGGTGTAATTTTCAAATTCCAAAAATGATAAAAACTTCCATAAAATTTGAAAACACCCATTTTATAGAAAGAATGCATACTCTCAATGACATATTAAATAAAAAAATTAAAATAAATTTGGAAAAAGATTTAATACTATAGAATAAAATGTATCTTCTACTATGAAACCAATATGATTAATGTCCATTATTTTAAATCAATAAATAATAGAAATTAATTTATATTAGTTAATCATTGATATCCTCAACCCCAACTTATGTGAATAGGAAATAAATTTGGAAATCAATGAAACTAGGAGTTTGCGTTTTATAAAAAACTTTCCCACAAAATATTTCACTCTAGATTAAAAAATTAGACATCAAAATATTCAAAAAAAAAATCATTGTTATGAGAGGTTAATTATGATAATCGACAACACAAAATGCATGAGAAAAAAATATTTAATTACTCTAATTATCGATTGGTTTGTATTTGGTGATCACAAATTTCAATTCAGCATAAATTATCATTATAAAATTATTAATAAAGAGTGGATTATTTGGATTATGAATATAATAAAAAACTCATGTACATGTACCTATGATAAAAATAAAGTAAAAATATTAAACATGTCAAACAATGTCATTGATAAATAAGCTTCATTCATGTTCCATTGAAACAAATGATGCAGCATTTTTGAAATTAATTATTATCCCCAATCCTAGAATCATATTTTGGAAAATATTTAATGAATTTGTGGAAATGTTCCTTAGTGAATCATCATATTATTATCATAAAACTATAAATTTATATAATATTTAAACAATTATGACATATTATTACCTATTCTACCCAAGATTGAAAAACAATGAACATATTAATTTTATCCCAACAATTTTGTAACTATTTTCCTTAATTAAAAATCATATCAATTTTTTACACCATGAAAATGTATTACATATTATTTCGTGTTTTTTCATCTAAATAACCTAGGATCATTGTTCCATTATTAAATTACCTATAGGACACACCATATAAATATTAAAAATGATATTCTATATTAGATCATGGTGGCTATGAAATTATTTATGTTCTTCCTCGGAATATAATGATAGAAATAAATACTATTCCCTGATACAATGAAAATAATTATAAACGATGATGATTTCACCTTCGTAATGTATATATAAATAATGTAACCCTCAAATATATTGTACCCATGGACTCAATAACTGATGACTTCATCCTAAAAAATAACATTGTGGACTTAACCCTAATATGGTTTTCATACATATGGATACTAATAATCATTAAAAATAAAAAATAAATGGTAAAAAAATTGATTATTTTCCTCAAACTCTTAAAACTCCATTTTTAATAACACAAACAATAGTATATTTTTCTAAATCACCAAGACATGGTGTCTTCTTAATTTAAAACTATTCATTGTTTTGTATCATCTTTAATCATAATGATAACAAATAAACCCATAAGCATAGTTAAAACATATATATGAATTGAAAGTAATAACAAATGTCATTAATGAATATATCAAGAAACTATTCCAATAATTATATTAACTAGAGGTTAATTTTAATATAACATTATAGTATTACAAAAAATAAAAATAAAAATACTCTAAATCATAGTGTAATAATCAATACATTAGTTAATAATTATCGAGGTTACCATTACTATCATTAAATGACTTGCTTTATGATATATCTAAATAGTGATTCAGAAAGATGAAACAAATAAATGGATGAAGTTTATTTGAAGCTCATCCCAATACATAACTCCACCTAAATATAAATTAAATAATTGTTCATTAGTGGTTCCTTCAAAATAAAATTAAAAAAATATCTAACATAAAATATATTTAAAAATACATCATGACTTCAATATTTTATAATAAATTATGACATTTTTAAAATACATATTAGGATTCTAAACAATAAGTAAAAGAATACTAAAAGAATATGAATTATTCTAGTAATAAGTTATATTTTAGTTTTCATTGTAGGATAAAAAATTATTATTATTATTAATGATATATTTTTTAATAATATTACATAATTATAGATTATTTATTTCATTTTTATATAAATGTTGTCATAATTTTAATTATATCTATATGTGTCAATTATTAAATAAAAATATATTGTGGCATGATCCCAAATCTAGTCTAAAATTATCATGTAAACATAAATTTATAGCCATAAAATTTGACTTTAACTCAATATCAAATTAAAATATATGAATCTAATAATTTTATGATCTTGATTTTCTTACTAAGAAACCAGAATTGTGTGAACATTATACTTAGGGAAAAAAATAAATTGAAACTACTATATCCTAAAATGTTTTAATAAATTTTAAATAACAGGAAAGAAGACAAATGATCAAGGAATGAAATAAGATTTCAAATTATTTGGAGACAGAATTATTCCCTACATGAATCCATTATTTTTAATTAATCATGGATTTCAAGTGAAGAAATGTTTTATGAACACTTCATTGTTTTTTGATTAAATTTTATCATATCATGAAATTATAATGGTGTCCTTATAAGGTATGAATATCAAATATTTTTTACCACTCCAAGACACTAATCCAATGCCTTATACATGGTCCCTTAATTAGGCTTCAGGATCCCTCATAGTATATACCTTTGAGGTGATAATCTCATTCCCAAGGCATGGTCCCTTTATATGGATTCATGAGATATCATTTTTCACAGTTATAAATGATTTCAATGACCATATTCTGGTATAATACAAGTATTCATATTGTTTTTCATCAATTTAGTAATACGTATGTACACACATCTTACACAGAAACCCATTTATAGACATAGCCACCCAAAAAAATCCTATAAATACCCCATGTTCCCCATGGAAATGAAACATAAAAGAGAATAAAAACCCTCATTTTGGATCTTATGTAAATTCATTTAATTTGTGTGCTTTTTATTGATGTTGAAAGGAGAAAACTAGTGAAAAGGATCTCTCTCACATGATCCATTCAAAGAGAACGAATATTTGAAGCCCATTATGGGGATTCCTCCATGAAGAAGTTCCATCAAAATAAGTTCAATAGTGTTATTTCATTTTAATATATTCTTGAAAAGCCTTCAATCGCACCCTTTGATGTTTATGTCCTCTTCACATAGCATCATCTCCTAAATGTGGTGAGTAATATTAATAGTGTCCAACATTTTCTAATTAATTGATATCTCTAATGTATCATTTTAAAAATATATGGAATCATAAAATATCTTTCTAATAATTGGTAAATAGACATTCTTTAAATTTTATCCTTTATTAAGGACTCCATCCTTGGAAATAATAATCCACAATACCTTCACATATTCCTTTCTTCATAGTCAAAATCAATAAAAGTCTAAACATAATCATATTAAAAACCCAAAAAATATAACATATTATCTCATCTAGTATATTATAGATCATTACCATAATCATTATTTCTCTTGACAATCTGACTCTCCCATATTTCATATTAGTGAGATTGAATAAATGGGTAATCACAATCATGTTTACCCTTGATAATATGGAATATATTAAAAAATAAAGGTATCAAATAATTCATCATATACATATAAGGAGAGAAATTATAATTTTTTCCCCAGATCAAAGTAATCACTTCATCCCCAATGATTTGTATATCAGTATGAAATTCTAATGATCTCCCATGTATTGATTTCATAAAAAATTAACAATTTCCTCGAGTTATTTGGAGGTGCATTCAACAACCACTAATCATGGGAAATCGTTGCTCGAAAGACCCTTTCATGTTTTCCATTTGGTATTTCACACATGGTTCTAAATTAAATGGGAATGATGATCATACAAATTCTGGTGTTATTGTCATGATTAAACAAAGCCTTTTACTTCTCGATAATAATTACATCACAAATAATTTGATCCCTGACGAAGAAGTTGGATCAAAATCATAAATAAACTTCTTCTCTCTCTTTACTATGGGAGAGATAAGAGTGTTGATCTACAATTCATGTAGTGAATAGTCCCTCAAATGTGATCCTCCATTAACTTATATTGAAAGTTATGAAATACATAAAAATGGAACCTCAACCCTACAATAGAGTTTAACTTCTTAAAATAAATAAATGGCATCTAATTACTGATTTATTGAGTCACAAGTATCATTTCGATTTCTTATCACTTTATTTTAATATAATAAATATATTATTTGAGAAAATAAGTCACTAACTAAAATAGTTAAACCCAGAAATGATAAATGAATCATTAATATTAGAATAATATTCATTAGTTAATTTTTTTACATGTTTTCACTTAATATATTTTGAATAAATTAAATAGATAATTTCAATTTCAATTATTCTATACTAGAATAATAATGAATTAATTTTTTTTCCATAATGATCATTTTTACTCGACCACCCCTCGAAAAAATTTCAGGGGCCCACCATTTCCTATACTCTTATACATTATATTATTTCAGACGTTTCAATCCACTTTTTGTGTAAAAATTTAGCGATTTATCTAGATATAATTGAATGTCACTAAGAAATTGGTAGTAAATTCTATCAATCTATCAAGCCCCCTAAAAACATAAGAATTAGTCATAATAATGTCAACCACATACAAACAGATGTTGTGTAATAAAAATTCTTTTTATAACGGAATCTCGTATATAATTACACCCACTTCGTGTCATCGTCCTTTCCCACTTTATTTTTTTCTGGCCTTACTGGATGGACATACACTCATTTACCATGGCCATTGATTTTGATATGGTACTTCCATCAAGATCAACTAGGCTCATGATATCTCTTCTTTCAGAATTAATAAATTTAACCTTCATTATTAAATCAATGACATACCACCACCTAAACTAAGCTACCTCACCCTGACATACATTTATCTATTTTTTCTATAATCAATATATGTAATAAAAATTGTATAAACTGATAATAATATATTTTGAAGATATGATGACGCAAGCTTTTAGGAAAGAACTACCAATAACAAAAAAAAATCACATTTTGTCCCTATTCGAAGGTCTTTATTCATGAAATCATCACATTATAACATCATGATTATGATGAGTTACTGATTTAGTCAATGGTCTTACCACATCCCCTCTATAGGGATACTATATTATCTTCCACTTCACCTCCATGAGTAAGACTCCACAAGAGATGATATCCTAGAGTATATTCCTTTTTTTCTTTATCTATACTAGACTCCTAGCCTAGTACAATTATAGTTATATTCCTAAATTATATAGTATTGTAACAACTTATATAACAGTTTTGGTTCTATGAACTATAAAAATCATGGTATATATTACACTACTTCTTTAGCCGCATTACAAACAACAGAAAAATTGATATTGGATTATATGAATACTACTAGAATAAATGAGATTCAATTTCTCATTAATTAATATATATTTTTATATTAGAGCATATTGATCCAAAGAAATAAATTTTTGTCCCCTTTAAACTATAATCTCTTCCTCTTCAAGTAGAAAGAGAATATCCCATGTACTAATTCAAGTAAAATTTGGTTGTTATTATTGTATCATATGTATTGAACCTAGATTTTTCTAATATTCACATACCAAAAATTTATTTTGGAAATATCATATCTAGTATACATCATGGAATAAGTGATAGATAATGTTTTGGAACTAGTGCAGAAAACGTTTTTTACATCACCATTTTTTACGTCGGTGATATATAACCGACGTAAAAATGCAGCGAGTAGATATTTAACGTCGGTTATTTTAATAACCGACGTTACAAATCGCGCCTGTTCGGTTTTTACGTCGGTTATAAAATAACCGGCGTAATAAACCAAAGCGCGGGGGCTTTTTACGTCGGTTTTAAAATAACCGACGTTATAAATTTAATAAATAGTTTATAACGTCAGTTATATAATAACCAACGTTATAAAACTTTTAAAGAAATTAAAGCCCCGTTGACTATCATTTAAGATTTTTCGATTGACAGTCCGCCGGCTCGTCTCTCTCGCGCGGTAAACCCTAATTGGCTCGTCGATCGACCTACATTAAACTCATTTTGGATTCATTGTTTTTCTTGTTCACTCCTCTCAGATCTATCATCTCAACTCGCAACATTCAAGTAAGCCTTCCATGAATTTATTTCGTTCGTTTTTTTTCAAGGATATTCTATAATTATGTTTTGCGATTTTTGTAAATTTAATGTAAACAAGATGTAGTGGTTTCCATGTATACACCTCATTACTATTTTGATAAGATGGTGATGAGATAATCTAAGATACATATGATTCATTGATGGAAGTGATACAATTTCACATGGTGTCCGATGATTTATGGGCGGGGTGAGACCATGACATTAGCATTGGGGTGTGAGAGGAAAAATAGTGGAGAAGTGGTTTCTGAGAACCATAATTTTAATATATATATATATATAATTTTTTATACGAAAAGGTTTATTTATATGAATTATTTTGTGAGTGATCTATTGTGAGTATATGAAACTATTTGTCCTTATTTAGGTGATGATTTAGATTCCTTTTTTCGTAGGGATTTAGTGTGCTTCCTCAAAATTTTCATGAGATGTTTTAGGGAGGATCTTACTATGTATACATGTTATGTCCACCATACATAAATATAAACAATTCTTTTGTTTTTTAAAAGAAATTTGTAGTTTTTTATAGATGTTAGTATCATGGAAGTGTTGTGGAGTAATGCATTGGGGAGTGAGAGGAAAACTAGTGGAGAAGTGGTATCTGAGAACCTTAATTTTAATATATATATATATATATACGAAAAGGTTTATTTATAAGAATTATTTTATGACTGATCCATAGTGAGTATATGAAACTATTTTTCATTGTTTAGGTGATGATTTTGATTCCTTTTTTCATAAGGCTTTAGTGTGCTTCCTCAACATTTTCATGAGATGTTATAGGGAGGATCTTACTACGTATACATGTTATGCCCAGCATACATAAATATAAACAATTTTTTTGGTTTTTAAAAGCAATTTGTAGTTTTTTATAGATTTTAGTATCATGGAAGTGTTGTGGAGTAGATTTCTTGAGTATAAAGAGTTTATTGTTTCTTACTAGTTTTACTTTTAGTTCTAATAATCTTCTTTTTGGTTTATGTACAACAATACATGTATTAATTCATGCATAATTATCTACATTTATTCATTTCGAACTGAGGAGGGTTACTTTTGGTGGGAGAAGATCCTAATTGATATGGTATGAATTCATTCTAACATAACCATAAATAAAATATAGTTGTATTTTATTTATTATATACATCAACTTATATTCATCTTTTTTTGTCACAAACCATTTGAGAATAAAAACCCAAACTAAGGCCTTTAGTATCCACATTTCCATTTGTTATAGAATATGGGACATCAAAATCAAATGATTGAATATATTCCTCCCAAAAACACTTCCATTGATTTTTATAATTGTGTGAAAACATTTACCAAATGGATTTAGTGTCTACAGAAACCATTAATAACATGTTAAATAGGTAGTTTATATAATATATTAAAACATCAAAACCACAATCATTATTAAACTATGTAGGCATCATGGTTTTCTTTGATTCAATGAAATTTAAAACTATTATATCTAACTGTATTTTGTTTTAAAAATAATATTCAAGAATATTTTTTAAATACCTATATATTTGTTTTATATTTTAAACTATTTTACATTCAAATTATGATTTTTTTCATATAAAAATATATTTGTCTTATATTAAAAATATATATTTTTTGTTGATATTTGTTATAGGTAATATTGAGTTGAAGTTGGATTACGGCACATCGAATGAGCAATGAATTGGAGGAAGGTGTTGATGCCTTTTTGGTTTGCAAAACGAAATGTTCCAAGTAGTGACATTTTTTTCTGTCCATGCCTGAAATGTTTGAATATGAAGAAGTTGAAAAGAAGAGAGATAATAGATCATCTGATTTGTCATGGTTTTAATCCGAGTTACATCCCTTGGATTTAGCATGGTGAAACTGGACTGAATGTCACTGATGATGATGATTCGCAAGATGGTAACTATGATGGAATTAAAGAAATGATTCACGATATTGTAGGAGAACAAATTGAGATAGAACCGACAGTTGCGCGTCTATATGGTGATGCTGAAAAACCATTATATCCTGGTTGTAAAAATTTTACGGTTTTTTCGGCGGTGTTAAGATTTATTAACCTGAAGGCGAAGCATGGATGGAGTGACAGAAGTTTTATAGAGCTGCTACAATTGATGAAATACATTCTTCCAAAAGATAACAATCTTACAGATTCACATTAAAAATCCATGAAAATATTATGCCCGATGGGATTGGGATACAAGAAAATACATGCTTGTCCAAATGAATTCATTATATATAGGAAGGAATATGAATTTCTGTCAGAGTGTCCTAAATGTGGGACATCACGGTATAAGGTGAAAGAAAAATCACAGGCTGATATAGAGATTACAAAGCTCCCTTCAAAGGCATTTTGGTATCTTCCTATAATTAATTGTTTCAAATTTTTATTTGCTAATTCACATGATGAAAAAAGGTTAAGATGGCACGCTGAATAGCGGGTATGTGATTGAAAAATACGTCATCCAGCTGATTGTCCACAATGGAAGAAAATTGATGCGCAGTATTCTACATTTGGAAATGAAATTAGAAATCTCAGACTAGGGTTGTGCACAGATGGAATGAATCCATATCGAACACTCAGTAGAACACATAGTTCATGGCCTGTTTTATTGGTAATTTACAACCTCTCTCCTGATGTTTGTATGAAGCACAAATATGTCATGTTGAGTACAATGATCTCTGGTCCCAAGCAACCCGGTAATGACATTGTTGTTTACTTGTCACCGTTGATTGATAATTTGAAACTGTTATGGGCTGATGGTATTAGGGTGTATGATTCTTATAAAATGGAATATTTTCAACTACATGCAGTGCTTCTATTCACTATAAATGACTTCCCAGTGTATGGAAATTTGTCTGGATACAGTGTTAAAGGGCATAAATCATGTCCAATTTGCGAACAACAGACATCATATTGTCAATTGCATCATGGGAAGAAAATAGTGTACATGGGTCATCGAAAGTTTTTGCCTATGGAACACCCTTATAGAAGACTAAAAAAGTCATTCAATGGATCACAAGAATTTTATACTGCTCCAAAAACTTTATCCCCTGATCTGTATTTTGAGAGGGTGAAAAACCTTGACGTGACATTGGGAAAGACACAGAAATCTGGTAATGATAGACATATTTGGAAGAAAAGGTCAATTTGTTTTGAGCTACCATATTGGAGGTATCATGAAGTTAAACAGAATATTGATGTCATGCACGTGGAGAAGAATATCTGTGATTCTTTTATTGGAACATTGTTAGAGATTAATGCAAAGACTAAAGATGGGTTGAATGCATTATTAGACTTACTATCAATGGGAATATGTTTGGAGTTAGCTCCCACTCCTAAAGGAAGACGAAAATTTCTTCCCCCGGCATGTCATACATTATCGAAGAGGGAGAAAATTAGCTTCTGTCAGTGTCTTCATGATACCAAATTTCATCAAGGTTATTCTTCTAATGTAAAAAAGTTTGTCTCATTAAAGGACTTGAAGTTGATAGGTATGAAATCACATGATTGTCACGTCATGATGCAACAAATTCTACTAGTTGCATTGCGTGTAATATTACCCATTCATGTTAGAAAGACTATAATGAATTTGTGTTATTTTTTCAATTCAATTTGTAACAAGGCGATTGATGTGAATGCTTTGCAAATTTTGGAAAAGGATGCAATTTCCATAATTTGTCAATTGGAAATGTATTTTCCTCCAACTTTTTTTGATATAATGGTGCATTTAATGATTCATCTGGTTCGAGAAATAATGCTTTGTGGACCTGTATATCTTCGTTGGATGTATCCTTTTGAAAGGTATATGAAAATATTAAAGGGGTATGTTAAAAATCTATATCGACCTGAAGCCTCCATTATTGAAAAGTATATTTCTAAGGAGGTAGCAGAGTTTTGTACGAGCTACTTGGCTGCGGCACAACACATAGGTTTGCCTCCATCTCTCCATGAACGAGTTAATAATGAGGGAAAGGGGATTGGTGGCTTGAATGTAAAATCATTTTCAACTGAACAGATGATGAAATTAGAATCATACATCTTGAATAACATAGCTGATGATCAACCGTATATCAAATTGCATATTAATGATTTGAAACAATGTCATTCAAAGAAGAAAGAAATTTGGATTTTGAATGAGCACAACAAAACTTTTTTGTCATTGATTAAAAAGACTTTGCTTGGTAGATCAGATGTATGAGAGACATTAAAATGGATAGTGGGTGGTCCATGTTTAAATATGATAACATGGTCCGGTTATGAAATTATTGGTTATACATTTCCTACAAAAGCTTAGGAAAATAGAAGTGTAGTTCAGAATAGTGGTGTATTGGTGTTTGCAGAAGCAATGCATTTTTAGAGTGCTAAGGAAAAAAACCCAATTTCTGCATCAAGTTCATATTATGGAGTGATTGAAGACATATGGGAGGTTGATTAATTTAAAATTAAAGTACCCGTTTTTAACTGTAAATTGTTTAAGGGTAACAGTAGTGTCAGAAACGATGAATTTGGAATGACACATGTTAATCTGAATAGATTGGAAGACACAGCTGATTCTTTTATAATGGGAACACATGCAAAACAAATTTTCTATGTAGTAGATCAATCAGATATGCATTGGGATGTTGTTTTACAAGGGAAAAAACAATATGTTGGTGAGGATGAATTTGATGAATATGATGATTTATGTGACATCCCTACTTCCATGGAAATATTAACAGAACATAATGATGATCATGTTGAAGACATAGTTTGTGCCATAAGGAACGATCACGACGAAGGAATTTGGGAAAAAAATCCATTTGTACATTCCAAAAATTACAGGTAACATATGTTTATTTCTTGTTTGTATTTATTTTTTCCATAAATGTTAGATATTGTAAGTTTTTTATTTATTAAAACATGTTTTAATATAAAATAAGTATATTTTTTTTGTTTGTGTTTGTTTTAAGTTTGTTTATTTTACTATATCATGTTTATAACCATTACATGAATTTTAAAATGCTTATTTTTGTTCACTGACAATTACTTTACCATGTTTACAATGTTTAACAGGTTTACCATTTTTACCATTTTTACCATCTTGACCATCTTGACCATCTTTGCCATCTTTACCATTGTTTAACATGCTTACCGTATTAAAAATGTTTACTATTATATAACTTAGTACACTTTTCTATTTTCTGATTAAAGTAGTATTAAAATATTTGAATTTGTAAATTTGTGAACTGACATTTGTTTTTTTGATTTAAAGGATAATGACAGATCATTCAGATGATCAACCACATGATTCTGGAGAGGATCATATTGCTGGTCATACCTTTGTGGATGAACATTCACATGCTCCTATTACGACAAAGAGTTCAAAGGTTGGTAAATGTGGGTGTACACGTTTACCAAAATTATCACTTGCCCATACACAGGATCAGAGGATAGTCGTTGAGTTTGATGATGATGATATTCCTAGAGGTCCGAATGCCAAAGATTTTAAGAGTTTTGTTGCAACTCAGGCTAAGACCAAAGTATGCATTCTGTATGATTATTGGAGAGGTGTGGATAAAGAGATTATATCTCAGTTGTGGGAGACGATTTTGGTAAGATCTTTTGTCATTGTTTGACCATTATTTTAATGTTTCTAGTATATATAATATGTTTAACCTCTTCTTTATCAGATGACATTTGATATTCCTGACACTGGAGGAGTCTGGAAGAAATTCTTATTGTTGACTTCCAGGAGATGGAGGGATTTCAAATCAACCCTCTCATCTGATTTCATTTATGGTCATAGGATTCATGACAATCCATGTCATATATATTCTTTTATAGATGAAGACACATGGAGACAGTTTTTTGAAAGTAGAAAAAAAGAGTCATTTCTGGTCCGGGCAATGTAAACTTTTATAAACCTTCTTATATAAATGATTATATTTATGTTTTTTTAATGATTTATTATTCTTAAATTACAAAAAAAAAGGAAAGCTCATCAGGAGATCCAATCATAAAATGTATACCCTCATATTTTATCTCAGGGAGGGTATGCATTATTGGAAGAACAAATGATGGAAGAAAAATTTCAACAACTAAGAGACGAGTCTTCAAGCTCTGAAGAGGTGGCCCCTCCATCCCCTCCATCTAGACATGAAAAATGGATGAGATCTCGGAAGGGAAGAAACGGGAAATATCTTTCAGAATAATCAAGAATCGTAGCTGAGAGGATTGTAAGATATCTATTTAATTTATTTAACTTTACTTTTTTCTTCATATAAGTTTCAATCATTACAGAAATGTTCAATTAATTAATTCATGACTCTCATGAGGAGAAGAGTTCAGAGGGGACATTTATAGCTACTGAGAGGGAAGATATTTTATTTGCAGCATTGGGAAGACCCGAACATCCTGGTCGTGTAAGAGGATATCTGGCAGGTGTATCAGTAAGAAAAGTGTTTCCATGTTCTTCAAATTCTAACATTTGAGGGGGTTTATAAAAAAATAGAATCCTTGGAGGCTGAATTTCAAAATATTAATGCGACGATGGAGGAAACGATTAGTGAGTCGGTGCATTCTATGTTTGTAGAAATGAAAGGACAATTTCAGACTGCAGCTCCCACTCCTCCACCTCCCCCTACAGACCCAATTATTTATCCTCCACCTCCGCCAGTAGCTCCCACTCTCCCACCTCAACCTGCAGAGCCCATTTTTTATCCTACGCCTCCGATGTAGCTTCCTACATATTGCGAGTTATATGTTGATGATTCTCAACATCATATAGTAGCATACGGGTTGCTATATTGTATAGGAGATACCGTTCATCATCAACAATTAGTGGTAGAGAATCAGAGGGTCACTGTATAGGATATTATAGATAGATCATCTAGGGTACCAATACCTACATATGAGGTGGCGATAGTTGGACAGAGTATCGACCATTTTTTAGTTTGGCCATTCAGACTTCTTTGACTCATTACCATAGAGGTATGAATGTTATATATATATATATATTTTTTATTAATGTCGTTTTATCATTTGAAAACTACTATATTTTTCAATTTTTTTCATAGGAATACTTCAAAGGTAAAGAAATAATGTATAGACAACAAAAAAGACAACAGGCTATGACATCAGATACAGATTCCAGTGGTCTTGACAGATTGTCAAGATATTCACATTTGTTGTTGGGTTTTTATGAGTTTCCAATGGAATCTCATGTTTTTGGACGTGAAATAAGTGTGGGGATTACAAAAACTGATATCATGGATCTTGTTACTGGAGATAAGTTGGGCATCAACATGGTGAAAATTCTTTCCATGTAAGTCTTAACACCTTTTCCCTGTGTTATATTTATTAAAAATGTATACTTATGTATGTTTTGTATTAGGTATCTTTATAAAATTTGTGAGAGGAATGAGCTGACAGAAGTATATGGATTCATGGACCCACAATTGATATCCCCTGAAGCATGTGCATTGAATGAGGAACAAAGAATGGTTTATATTGCTGAAATATTTGAAAAGAATATAATCACACAATATTGGATGATGCCTTTTTGTGAGAGGTATGAAACACATTTCTATCAAAGAGTTAATTATCTTTTAACATAAAAACCCACTAACATTAAATTTTCTTTTTATCAGGGATCAGTGGATGTTAGGGATTTTTTTTTCAAGGGAGAAAGCTCTTTATTGGATATGCTCTGTTCATGGTGATGTTCGGGAAAGTTTTAAGAATATATTGGAAAAGTAAGTTTCAATTTCTCAATAGTTTTATAAATTATAATGTATTTTAAATTTACCCCATTTTTGTTATTTTCTAACAGTGCATGGACCTACTTTCGAAAAAACACAAAGAAATGAAATGAAATGATCAAATATGTAAATGTGAAGGTAAATTTCCATTTATAATTTGTACTTTTTGATTTATTACATAAAAATAATATATTGAATTTACACTAATTCAAATAGAATTGTCATGAACAACAAGGCATCATCGAATGTGGATATTATATGTTAAGATTTATGTATGAATTAATAACAACTGGGACAGTTGTGAATTTTGACCTGGTATGATTTCCTCTTAAACTTTTCCATAATATTTCAATTTGATTTATTCATTATACACGTTAACTATCTTCATTTTCATTTGTAGCTTTTTGATGACCCTCAACCCTATACTGCTGAAGATAGCAAACACGTACAAGTGGAGTGGTCAAATTATTTTATAGGTTTGATTGATTTTTAGTTGTTTGTAATGTAAATTGTAATTCTGAATATTTTCATTTTAATTGTGTATTTCTTAGTTGTTTAGGTTGGATTTAGTTTTTTTTTGAAGTTGACAGTGTATGTTTTTAATGTTATATATGTGAATGTTTAATTTTGCTCTACTTCTTGTTTTGGTCTACTTTTGATGGTTTTTCTGGTATGGATTTGGGTCTGTGGGGGAGGGCTTCCAAGGGTGTGGGGGTGTGTTCAGTGGGGTTGGGGGGTGTCCAGCGGTCTGGGAGGGCTGTCCGGTGGGGTGGGGGGACAGTCCTGGGGGGTGGCAGGGATGTCCAGGGGTGTGGGAAGGCGGTCCAGGGGTGTGGGAGTGTTGTCCAGGGGTGGGGGGGGGGGGGTTTGTCCAGGGGTGTTTGGGGCTGTCCAGGGGTGTGGTGGGGGCTGTCAAGTGGGGTGAGGGGGTGAGGGGGTGCTGTTCAGGCAGGTGGGGGTTGTCGAGGTGTGTTTGGGGGTGTTCGGGGGTCAGGGGGAAGTCCAGGAGTGTGGTGGGGGCTCCAATGGGGTGGGGGAGGGTTGTCCAAGGGGTATACATGAGGGTGGGAGCTCTAATGGGGTGGGGGAGGGCTTTCCATAGGGTATAAATGAGGGTGGGGCTGTCTAGGGGGTATGTTTTATATGTTATCTATGTACATGCTTAAATTTGATCTACTTCTGTTTTTGTGGTATGATTTCTTGATTTTTTTTCTGGTTGATTCTGGTAGAGAGAAGATGACTGCATTCTGTTTAAAAAATATTAGGTTTATCATGTCGGTTATTAAATAACCGATGTTATAAAATTCGTGGAAAATAGTTTATCACATCAGTTATTTACTAACCGACGTGATAAAATTCCTGGAAAATAGTTTATCACGTCGGTTATTTAATAACTGACGTGATAAACGGCCTGGAGAATGGTTTATCACGTCGGTTATTTAATAACCGACGTGATAAAAGGCCTGGAGAATGGTTTATCACGTCAGTTATTTAATAACCGACCTGATAAAAAGCATGGACAATGGTTTATCACGTCGGTTATCGAATAACCAATGTGATAAATGGCCTGGACAATGGTTTATCACATCGGTTATTGAATAAACGACGTGATAAACCACCGCCTGCCGGTTTGTCATGGCGGTTATATAATAACCGATGTGATAAACCCCCCTCCCCCGGGTTTTCATGTCAGTTTTATAAGAACCGACGTGATAAACCACTCTCACACAGGTTTATCACGTCGGTTTTATAAGAACTGACGTGATAAACCCCCCTCTCCCCTGTTTATCATGTCGGTTGATTAATAACCGACGTGATAAACCATTTTCCAGGCCTTTTATCATGTTGGTTGTTAAATAACCGACGTGATAAGCCCTTCCCATTTTCTTTATCACGTCGGTTCTAGAATAACCGACGTGATAAACATCACGATTTTATGTTTTCGACGTCGATTTTTAAATAACCGACATCAAAAACCTTATTTATAACGTCTCACGTATTAACTTTGTCTAGAAACCGACGTAAAAAAAGAAAAAATAACCGACGTAAAAAACGTTTTCTGCACTAGTGTGGTGATTATAGAATTTTAGTTGCCAATTTAATCTCTTCATATGCCTAACACATGTCTTCTTTGAAATATTTATTTCAATTTTCATTTTAATCAACTGTAGGCTGAGTTTTTATAAATTTTATATTTTTAATACATTAACAGTATATGAATTTTGATGATGTCTAATAAACCCATCATATCAACCATGATATATAGTTTTCCTTATATCATAGGTTATTAAATTACATCAATCATTAGATAGTAACATTCATTCTATTCTTCACTAACTATAAGACTAGAAATTTATTTTCTATATGTTTTTAAAATATAATATTTGAGAAATAGTGGTCGTCCCACTATCCTCCAGTATACAAATGTAAAAAAACACTCTAAACAAATATTATATGATATTGTATCTTATTTAAATCTAAAATTATGTTTAGATATGTTTAAATACTTATTTTATTCTATAGTGTAACCAAATATTTTTGGTTTAATCAAATAGACACTATCCATTAATTTTTTTTATTAAAATATTAATAAAAAGTATAATTATAATTGATTTATGCATGGGGACTTAACATAAACAATCGAGTCTTATTGGTACCACTCTTGTACCTCACATTTATAGTTTATATTAATTACCCACCAATAACATTATATCAATTGAAAAACTGCCAAAATTCAGACTCAGTTTTGACACGTGGAATCCATTTCTAGAATTCATAAAACATTTCCAATAATAGATGATTCCATTTATTGACTCATTGTATGAATCATTTTTCTAAATGAATAATTTATCCCCTCCATGTTGAACATAAAACTACCACATTTTATTTGTTCTTCATATGTAGTTTTCATCTTTATAAAATTCCTTTACAATAATGTGATGTTGAACGTGTTCATATTCTAACCACTTGTGCGTCTTTTGTATTCACTACATCTAAGTAAATATTTCCTTTAATATCTCAAATAGAGATTCACAACCTTTTACATAAATATACTCTTCAAATTTATTGTAAATTTTCTAGAATTTGGGGTTATATAATATCTTATATGATCTTTATGATACTAACATTGATTCACATTTTGTTTTTCATGATGCATGTTTATTTATATACATAAGAAACTCTATGCATCAAAACAACTGTTATTATTGCATGATATATTTATTTTATATTATAACTAACACAACATATAATTTTCAAAATAGTTTTAATATGGTTATGAGAGAATAATTCATGTTTTGACTCATGTATTTAAAAATAATGGATGTTTTAGTAATGACTATAAGTCTAAACATGGATTATCCTATTAGTTACATCATGAATTTTATGTGTATAAGGAAATGTGTGTTTATGAATTTCTCCATGTTATATTTCAATGATAAATGTTTTTATGTAACACCTAAAATTGTTCCTCCTTACTAACTTCATAAAATTGATTTTCATAAGGAAATTTTCATTTTGGAATTACCCCACACGACAATTTAATGATCAATGAATGCTTAGCCATTATATTTTTTTTGACATGGGACTCATGGAAACCATATCATATAACCATATATATTATGTATTACAGTTTTAGAATTCTTAATACTATTAAATGAGTCTTATGATGTAAATTTACACTAGGTTAACCTTATAACATTCCATGATCTTTTTCTAAACAAAATATGAAATCATCAAGGCCTACCTTTATTTATATTGGTTTCTTTTACAAAATATAATCAATTAAATGTGTCAATAATACATAGCATATTTATATCAATAGAGTCTAAAACAGTATTAGATATATTTTTTTAAAACAAATTAGTTTTACAATAAAAATTATTATCTTTCGACAACTACATATGACTGAGTATTAATATTATATTCATCAATAATTACCAATTATTCAAGCATTACTGAACAATTAATTTATTATGAGATGCCATAAACAATATTCATTCAAAAAAATAAATAATTTACCCTTGTTTCTAATGGATACATGGGATGAATGTTTTAATAATACATTAAAAAATCATTTAAAACATATATTCTTAGAAATTAGATAGTGTGTACTTCTCAATGATGAATTAGGAATTATCCTTTCTCTTCCACATGAATAATTCGCCCTTAATTTTTCTAATGATTATTATCAAAATTGGTTTCTATATATAAATACCCATATGTGATATGGATATTTTTTATAAAACCAACTAATTTTTATAAAAATATAACATAAAATGATGAAGATTATCTAAATCAAAGACAAATATTTTTTCTAATTCAATTCATTATATTTAATCTCCCAAAAACATATATTTTGATATGTGATGAAAATAGATTCATGTGTGATGATCCACTACTTTTCCATGAAGGAATTTGGGAATGTGAATTTAGAAACATAATTTCCATTGTTTTTTTCTCCTATGCTTGGAAAACAATACCCAAAATCAAATGTACAATTTTTTGTATTTACTTTTAATTATTTAAACATAAAAAAACTAGATATTGTGGATGAAAATAATATAAGAATGATATTTATTAACAGTTCAGTGCATATTTTCCAATTTACACACATTCAGTGTAATCATCTTGTCATTCACATCTCATTTCAGTTTCCCCTCACATGCCCCTTGGATATGCGAGAACATGTGAAACCACTGAATTCATGATGTTATTATACAATTAATTGGATATTTATGATATTATTAAGATGTAAACATAAAATTGGACATCCATGTGTCTCCAATAGGAATATTTCAAACCCACTATTCTTGAGGTGTCTCAATAGGTAGAGGGTACTCCAAGCATTTAATTTCATAAACCATATAACTTTGTGAATATTTTTTACTAATTTTGTAAATTCATACTGATTGGACATGTTATTTTTCTATAATTGATTATAGTGAATTTTTGTATTATATCCATTCATCTAAAAAAGATAATTTTTAATATAATTACATTATTTAGATTACAAATTAAACATTACCAATAAATCAAATCATTAGATGTCTTACACTATTATATAGAACCCCTCTATCCCTCATTAATTGATTCAGAATACCCCTTCACTTGAGTGTTCTATAGGAATGTATCCTTGAAACTGCTCCATGATGTCAAAGATATTTCTATGCTACTACTCATAGGGTTTTACAGTAGTTGTTTTAATGGCCGATATCATTAACAAACAACTCCTTTAAATGTTGAGTGAAGTCACAATATATATAAACCATTACCTTAATTAACAAAACAATTTACCTATATATATATATATGAAATATAGATATGGATACTTTTTTTTAAAAATATTTATCTTGGTTTACAAAACAATCTCATAATAACTCTTCTGTAGTAGAAGGCAACCCTATCTATGTTTGACAAGAACCTCGTACAAATTGTTTCATTAAAAATAAAACTATATAAGGCATTACAACATAATATTTTTTTATCATTTTTTATTAATCCTCTAAAAATTAAAGCATTTTCTATTTGATATGACAATACTATGTGATCTCACTCACAACATGATAAATCATTAAATGGATAATGTATGTCATGTTTTTATTTTTTTTAATATATGCATATTATTGATTATTTTATGTGATCATATGCAATTTGACATTCAAAAAATAATATCTACCCAAAATAAATTAAATAATAAAACATGACTCATCATTAGCAGTTTGGTATTGGTTGAGCAATATACACTAAATTGATGAACTATTACCCAATGGATAAAATACCATAGTCATTTCTAACTCATATCGCAACTCACACCTTTGTCCAATGTACTCATGTCTCATCTGGGATACCACATCATCTCGATGTCGTTAGTTCCTTATAATTTTCTTGGAATTATATATGTAATATTGTGAAAGGGAAAAATACATGCATTATAATACACATGGACATGTATCCCATTATACATATAAGGAGTACAAAATGATTCAAAGACCATAAAAATAAGTTAATTATTAAATTAATCACATCTAATTATAATAAATGAATAATTAAGTAAATCTCACTCATACATTGGTCATTTAAATCTCAAGATCATTTATCAAGTAATATAAATACGATATAAAATTTATTTTGTAATAAATTATACTGGAATGAAAATTAAATTAATTAAATTAATTTTTTTCTATCATATTTTTTTAAAATAATGATTTCATGGCCCCTAAACAATATTAATTATTTCCAAAAAAAATATATTTTTTTGATATATATTATAAGGTGGTATGGAAACCCCTAATGTGGGGTTTAAAGTCATTTCGAATATTAGAATGTGTGGGTCTTGTCTAGTAGGGAATGACCTGAACCGGCCAATGACAGTCCATTCAATTGTTCATTCCCTGGGCAATGCACAATGTTTATGTTCAATGAGGGGGTGGCACAACCACCTTATGATGTATAAAAACATAAATAAATTAATATGATGTGTTTCCCACCTATGGAATGCATCTTTTTATAATGTTCACCCCCTATTGTGGGATAATGTATTCCAATGGGGTGGCTATGTTTCCCCATTTTATTTTTCTATGTTAGGACCCACCACCCCTTATATATATATATATTTATTTATATGTTGCTGATGAATAATAGATCCATCCCCTCCCACACAACCCCATATGTATTTTTTAAAACCAAATCATAATATTAAGATTTTGGAAAACCCAAAAGGGTTTTTTATTACCAAACATACGTGGATATATTTTACCTAGCACAAAATAACTATTGCATCCCCAAAAAACCCCCACCAAGAAATGGGGAGCTACTAGAAACCACCAGAAGCCACCACCACCAAATCAAATTCACACACACACTCACATTTATATGTATTCACTTTTAAATCTCAATAATAATGACTTTGATATTAGTTAATGACATCAGATGACCGTATCATGGTCATTCAAGAATTAATTAAAGTTCAGTTAATTATTGTTGGACTATTACAAATCCCTATATTTAAATTTAATGAAAATTTAATTTTCCCTATTCCAAAATATCCATATGATCACTCTGATTCCAATTGAAGGTATAGAGGAACACAGTAGAAGAAAATGAGTTGGGGATTTAAAATTTTATCTCCATATAAACATAACAACATTATCTTCATATATGAAAAGCCTATTATGAAATAATGAGGATATCATATATATTTATTTAAGCACCAAAATAAAATAAAAAATTACCTCCTTGATTTTAAGGTGTATTTGAAATCTACTCATATTTTTTAACTATTACTCAAATAAAACTTGGTTAGATCCCTCTGGATCATCCACGTACACATTGAAGGCATGTGATAATGATATTCTTCGATTTACGGTTTCTAGCATGTGGATTTGACAAAGACTCTAATTTCCAAAGGGTCACTACTAAACTGATCCTTTGACCAGTGAAGATGAAGTTTTGATTGAAATATTGGATGAGCTACTTATCACTATATGATGAATGATATATGAGAGAGATTCTCTCAAATTCATATAGTGAATAATCACAAAAATTATAGGTTCTTTTTACTTATATAGGAAGATATGAATTTCATAGAAATAGATACCAGACCCCCATGTATTCTATACCTACCAAGTAATCGATAAACTAAGTATTATGACTAATTTACTATGTCATAAATATAATTTATATTTTTTTAACTTACTTGTAATATAATAAATCAATTACAAGAGAAAATTAAATCATTAACTTGACTCATTATTCCTATAAATTTTAAACAATCCTTGGATGTTAAAAGAATTTTTTTTCATTAAATATTTTGTGATGAATTCACATAATATATTGTGAATACATTGAATAAATAAATTAAATTCCAATAATTCTATAATAAAATCATAATGAATATATTTTTATCATTGGTGATCATTTAAACTGGGGAATCTCTCAAACACCATGGTGATGCCCACCATTTCCTATACTCTTATTCATTTGAATAGGCTATAATTTTGAATAATCTTACTGTGTAAACCACTAAGACATCATTTTGATTATAGTTAATAAAATTATCATAACATGAGTATATTTTACCAATCTATCAAGGACTTAATGGAGATAAGGAATTATCCTAGAAATGAAAACATCCTTTGAACACACACTAGGTTATATATTCTCTTTATCTCAGGGCATTTGGTGAAGAAGGATTCACACGTCATGTCATCATCCACTGTCACTTAATTTGTCATCGACTTTACAAGATAGTCTTACCTTCTTAAAACATGTACATGGATTTAGTGGAGGTACAACCATCCTGATCAACTACTCGCAAGATATAACTTCCTTTTAGAAGCGAAAAATTCGGTATTTATTATTCAATCCCTCTTATACCACCAATGGAACAACTAAAACAATCTACCTCTCCATGATATAGATTCCACATTATTTGTGTAACAACAATTTATGTAATCAAATAGTATAAATTAATAATAATCTCATGTTAGGAGATCATTACACATGTTTATAGATAGGAATGACCAATTACATTTGTGTAATGTGGTGTTTATAATGGCAGGACGGTCCACATGATCTCATCGACTAAAGATCATAAAATTTTAATATCATGGTAATAAGTCTCAATTATTATGATCCCCTAACATTTGATGGTCATAAATTATCTTAAAATTATCAAAATGATGTATCTGAACCATTAGACATATGTTTAATGTTATTATCATGGCATCTCTATGTTCTTATTATAGACTGGGAACTGTTGTAACATTTTGATATGAAAATTAATCTATGTACATTAATATATAAATTATTGACATAGAAATATTAGCATTATTATGAAAATAAAGAATCATGAAAAAATCACTGAATACATGATATTATAATAAAAAATTACTATTCATGTTGGGTCTAGGGAACCCAATTTTATGACATAAATAATATGGGCTAGAGTGGACCGAGATCAGGAAATCCATTAGGGATATAGATGTAGGAATTTGGTCAACCGTTGTTGTACCAAATGTGCTAGGATCGTGTGGAAACCCAATATGGTGTTATCCTTTATCCTTCTAATATAGTTTCACATTCCTAATGTGTCTAGACTTTTTTTCCCGGGCCACTACTATAAGTGATGTGCAGATACATATGGGATTTATGTGTGCATTCCCCAAACACATATAATTTATTCTCCAATAAAATATGGACCTCCTACTTCTAGGTTTATTTCTCAATTCAATTTCTTATAACATGATATCAAACTAGATGTATTGGTCTTATCATGGTTCCTAAATCTGTGGTATAAAATGGAAATTCACTTTTTCATGGTCAGAACCCATAAAAGGCATCATAATGGTCCCTATGATGTTACCATAAATGGTATGATATTGGTCATTAAGTTACAAACAAAATATTGGGTTTTAATTCCCTTCGTAGGGATATATTTGAATTTATTATCATGGGATTGATCCCAACATCACATACACTCACATTTTATTTAGGATGATGATAAATATCAAAGACACGAGTATGAGGATTTAAGAATCCGCATAATCAAATAGCCCCAAAATGGAGGTATAAATATCCTTTGAAAAATACATATGTGTTCTCATTAGTGCATTTCAATAACTGATTATTTTCATAGGGGTGACCGGTAGTTCTACCAATTCCACTGATAAGGATTCACAATAATATATTCAATATGTAATATTTTCCTAGATTATGAGGTGATTTATCCTCAAAAGGTGTGGTTGATCTCATCATCCTTCCCCTCAAACAATTAGAATCACAAATCATCTCTAGTATGTCATGGTGGTCTCTATCCTTATGAATTAAATTCCATAATAAAAAATAACTTTTCCAAGTATAAAATAATTTTTGAAAAAAATGATGAACCAGATGTGAATCCATTCTCGGGAAATAGGTATATTGATCTTTAATATATAGATGTGATGATTCAATTAAATGATTCTTATTTTTTTTTCTCAAAACCTCCTCTACAAATTTTGAAAAATATCTGCTTTTAATTAAAAAAATATATCATTCATGTATTAGATGTACACCAAGCCTATTAGAAGAATACTAACCCATTAAACTAGTATAACTGATTAACTTATGTACTTTCTTATAATTTATGTATTCACTAATTTTGTTATAGAGTATCACCTTAATGGTATTATATTCATCCTAGAGGTTTATAGGTAGAGGCTCCAAACCCTGACGACCTAAACCATATATAGCCTTTTCAATAGATGAAAATATATAGATCTATGGAACCTATTTCAACATGTAAAAATAGTAAAAGATAAAAACTATAATGGGACAATAGATATTTACTTTATCTATGTTAGGTGGAGAAGGTGGATTATAATTTCCTCACCGCAACACAGGATCTTCCTAGGATGGCTATTTATGGAAATTGTCATAGAAAACACAATGTGGCTCAAAATCATCAATCGTAAGCAGGGGAATCCACCCATGGGAAACTAAAAATATTCATTTAGACATTATTTTCAAGAATAATGTCTTATAAAAGATTAATAATCAATGAATACATGATATATATGCATAGTTTCATCCTTATAACTGAATTCCGAAAGTATATCATGGAACTATATAGGGAGTCCCCCCGTATCCTACTTCCCAATGAATAATTTTACATATACACGTTGTTGATATCTAAGGATGATACCCCCCATAATTCACTCCCACATTGTGTTCATAAAAATATACAAATGACAGAAGGATGATAAGAACATCTTATATTCAAATTTTCATCAAACGATTCTATTTTCATTTCCATAGGATTGTCAAAGGTTAGACTTATATACCTATAAATGTTTTTGTAAATATAAAATTATATCATGAAAAACAGAAATAAAAACACCATATTTTATATTTTTTTAAGTGGGGGGAAATATTATATTTATCGTCTATCCTAAATAAGATATTAAAGGTATATTTGGAATGATATTCAGTAATAATTCTATATTCTAGCTCCCATTTGGGACGATTTTTTAAATATCTTAATGGGTAATAATGAATATGATTAGGAAATTATTCTTATTATGACTAGAGTTAGCCCAAATATCATGGACTATATTTCAAGGAAAGATCATATCCTTACCAAACTCAAAGTATCTCATAGATACATTTTATACATAACTAAATTGTATGTAATATTCTTACTCTCACTCAATTCATGGATGGTTTCTAGTATATTTCAATGGACGTCATGAAGTATCTTATATTAGTTCTCATTATTAAAAAATTTGTTGAAAAATTGTGATGGAAAAATATATGGTAAAGAATATATCCTTACTAAATCACAATATATGAATTCACATGCATTGATTGATACTGGGGAGACACCTAGGAGGTGTCTCATCCATGAAAGAATTTTTACTTTGCTCTTGATCAGAATAACCCAGGGGACCTCATCAAAAAATATTTCTTATAGAGGAAGACACACATCCCAAAAGTAGGCCCGTATTCCTACGTAGATCCCCACCGGAGTTATTTTATCCCTTCAACTCATTTTGTTCTTGACCTATGAACAAACATATTCATTTTTAAGGGGAGAAGGTAACATAATAAATGGATTATCTCACCTATATGTTCTAATTAGTATCACATAAGTCCCTCCTAAGGGTAACTTTAATGAAATTCCACCTTATGGTAGCATAATGGTCGACCATGGGATTTCATCCTATGGTTTGAATTAGAAAAATAACTCCCTGAAGTAAGAAGATTATTTAAAAAATCAGTACTCCCCTTTCAATCTCTTTGACTAGTGACAACGGAATCCCTCCTTATAGAAATAATATTAATGTCCATATATATATTCTCTAGAGAAACAACTACTATATCTATTATGCTAGTCTCCCTAGTCCAACTCTGCTTGATGAATAGTTTTAAACATATATATGTTTTATATATCTGGTTCTGTTCACCAAACCTGTTTAATAATCGGCCAATAAAATAATATCATTAAGGATATATAAATCCAACGAGTCTCTTACTATATAATTAGATTTAATGGAAGGGTTGTGTGCCTTGGTGGATCCTACGAGGAATCCTTGTAATGATTTTTTGGATATAGAAACCTGCTCTCTACACATTTTAGATTTCACTTATCAAAACATTAACTTTATTATGGATTTTGATTAACATTTTAAAAATTTCTTATCTCAATGATTTCCAATGAATGGAACACTCCATCAACAGGAGGCGATGATGATCTAGTATTTTATATAGAACCTTAAAAGACCATACCTAGTGTAACATAGTAACAACGTAGATATATAAATTATATTTTAGTAAAAAATCTTTCAATAGTTCATTTATCAATTTCTTTTCATACTTAAAAAGAATATTATCCTCAACCTTAAAAATTTCAATGAAAAGACCATGAGGGAATCTGGATTTGGGGCCCTAAAGTAGAACCCTCACATTTTCATTGAATGTATAAATACATGGAGTATCATTATTAAAAATATATATAGTTATCATTTAAGATTATTTTTTGACAGTACCCATTCCTAGGAAATATCCCAATGGTTTTAGATAGTTTGTTATTATATAATAATACTTAGAGGAATCATTTGAGTTATACAATGACATATCTGATACTACCTTTAAACCAAAAATAAAAAAAAGTAAAATTAATAATTAGGATGAAATAGTTAGTCATAAATGGTATTCATTGCTAGATTTGAAATCCAATTAAGAAAACTACCATATAGTACCTCCTCAATAGAAACATCAACAGTTGAAACCATGATATACAAGGGACATAAAATAGTTCATTCGCCTATGATATGATGGTTTGAGTAATAAGTATGTTTTTTTTAAATTAACTTTTCCTTACTACGTTATCAAAATAATAGAGTAAAAAATTATCAGTCATTTATAATCCAATAATTCAATGATGTTTTCATAAATGACCATACTGATTACCACACTCACAACTAAAATTTGGGATGAGTATTCTAGAAAATATCATCTTAATATACATCCTATATAAGATGATACACTCTATGAGACTAATGTTTGGAAAACCCTGGGAATAATTTTCTTGTGTCTCTATTAACCCAACTATAGAATTTTGAGACTAGAAAAAATTCCAAGAAATAAATAAAAATAAATCAGTGACTATGTGAGTCAAAGATAGTTAACTCTTTGTATATCATACATAGGGCCCAATTGATTCAGGATTTTGTGATCCTAATTATATATACATATATATATATATATGTTATGAATACATCATTATCCTATATGATTATTCATCATTAATTCAATAATGATGTGGTTTGGGAAAAATAATATCAACCATCATCCAAACCAAACCAAATACTTTGGGACATTCTATTACAGTCCTTAGAAGAACATAAAGTGCCCTTAAAAATGTAATATACATTTATTAATTAATAATAGCGTATCTCTCTTACTCTTATCCATTTGATAGAGCCTTATTAAATTGAATATGAAATTAATGAGATATCATTATCATCTAATAATTAGGGAGTAGTTCCTAATGTTCATGGTGATTCTCACTGTCATGTTCCATGAATATTTCATCATTGAGTTATTCCCTCCAAAGAGACTATTTATATCTGAGACTTGATGGTATGTACTCTTAAATTCATAGCATGGTCAATATTCTACTACAGTGTTACCTAAGTATGATTAAAAGATATATACTATATATGATTAATTGGAAGGTGTAAAATTATCTAATAATGATTTGTACATGGAATGATATTGTCACAACAAGAAGTTAGTAGTAGATATTTCTTCTAGTTATAATCAAGTAAAAGGGTCTATCACCCAAACCATCTGGGCTTAAAAGCCTCTTGAAAGGGAATAAACCTCTGATGGGAATATTAGGCCGATTAAAAATTAATGTTAGGTTCAATTATATCTCTATCCAAACATTTTAACATATTTTTACTAGAGAGTAGGATTTTTTGGTCTGTAATGAACATTTTTGGTTTCGAGAAAAGTGTGAAAAATATTCTTGGAAGTGTTAATATTTATTCTCAATTTTTTGATCATGTATCAAACTCCAAATTCATTATGGTTTGGTAATGCATGTGTTTAAATGATTTCATTTAAAGTACATGGTTTTACAAATACATGGTAGTACCCTAATCATTTTATCATTACCTAAATAGTTGCCTTAATGGTGGAGTAGGAATGCTAAGAATCAATAATTCACCTCTAAAACATGCGGACCATAATATGTTATCATTGTGTTTTTATAAGACTGACCTAAAATAACAAATGGTGGATGATTTTATATAGTTTTTCTATCCAAATGGAAAAAAGTTTTTCAATCTATCATATGAGGTGAACTCGGTGAGTAATATGTGTTTTTGATCAACTATAATGAGGAATCTATTCCTGATCAAAGAACTCTCAAGGTTTTGATGTTCCAAGCTGATAGAAATCCAAATCTTCCAATTACCTTCCTCTCATTGGATAAATAAAAATTAGTCACAACTATGAAACTAATATCAACTATAATAAAGGTAGTGGTAACTTATATGTATGTAAATTTATCCCCCAATTCATTTATAAAAAAGAAGGCCTCACAATGGTTCAAGCCAAAGGATTGAGGCTCTTTGATCACATAGTCCTCAACCCTTGTATATGTGGTAAAGAAGGATATATGGGAACATTTTTCCCCTATCATGATAATTTTGGCCATATATGTTCATCGTAATTTTTTAAATGAGGTAAAAGATTATGATTATAGTAGTTATATCCCCTGATTGAAATATAAATTATAATGAAACCATTACTTCATTATCTGAATTATTGGTAGTCAACTCACTGTTTTTTCCAAATGATGATAATTCCTATAATGATGTTCATCCACATCATCTCTAAATCCATATGGTTCAATCATGTGATATGCACCGGAAAAAAATTTATCTTTTCCATCTTGTGATTTTTAGGAGGCTAAATTTTCTTTTAACATTGATGGTGTAGATTATGTGGATGAGGAACTAATAGATATACCTATAGAATTAGTGGAAAATTTCATAGAGGTTATTTACTATCTTAAATAAGTAAACCTTTACATATAGGAAGACCTATGAAATACATTTATTAGTACCTATATGACTATAGGTGAGTGGGGGAGTATATTTATTTTTTTTAAAAAATAGTGATGTGTTTACCAAGAACTATAAATAAATTCCATGATCGGATCCTGATGTGGAAACTCAATGTAACGTCCCGGTTCCAGAAGCCACCCAGACACGCCCAGTACTCGGTTGGTCACATGGCCTCAAGTGCATCCCATTATGAAACAATGGAGTTTTGAACTCCATGCAGATGTACAATCTCTCAAATGTATAGTCATCCCAGATCATCCACCTTGAAGGTTTCCTTGATCGGTAAGAAGTGGGAAACCTTCGTGAGCCTATCAATGACAACCAAAACCACATTGTTCCCTCGAGGTGACCATGATAATCTGATCATGAATTCCATCGCGACATCGTTCCACTTCCACTCTAGAATGGGTAACTGCTGTAAAAGGCCTACTGGTCGGTGATGCTCCGCCTTCACTAACTGACATGTAGAACACCACAAGACAAAACCAGCAACATCCATCTTCATACCTGGCCACCAGTACTGGCGAGGAAGACCCCGAAACATCTTGGTGATGACAGGATGAACTAGCCAAACTGAGGAATGAATATCCATCATCAGCTCCTTGTGTATTTCTACTAGAACCCATACGCATCCCTTGAAATGAAAGATCTCATCCTCGACCACTGTCCATCCATGAATAGTGTCCTCTCCTGACACACTCTCCTTCTAGACTAAGCCTTCTGAGTCTGATAGCTGCCTCATTCATACCCGGTCAAGAAGCGTAGAGGTAACAGCTACAAAAGATAGGAAAGTATGTCCCTGTCTATCGTGCACCTCCAAGGGCATCTCAGAGAATTGAGCCATAAGGTGGAAATCAATACTGGCCTCTTGAAATGCCTGAATCTGAGTTCTCCTGCTCAACTCATCTGCCACTGCGTTTCCCTTTCCCGGCGTATAGGCGATCTCGAAGTCGAAAGACTGAAGATACTCGACCCACCTGCGCTGTCTTAGATTCAAATAACACAGAGTGAAGATATACATGAGACTATTGTGGTCATTTGAAACTACAACGTGCTCTCCTAGAAGATAGTGTCTCCAACAGCGTAAGGCATGAACAACAGCTGCCAACTCCAGATCGTGTGTCAGGTAGTTCCTCTCATGTGGCCTCACCTGCCGAGACCCGTACACAATGACTCCATCTCCCTGTATAAGCACAATTCCCATCCCAATACCTGAAGCTTCACAATAAACAGTATATATCTTGCCTGGATCTGGTAGGACTATTATCAGTGCTGATGTCAACCTTCCCTTCAGCTCCTAAAAAGATGACTCACAAGAATTTGACCATAAGAACTTCACCCCCTTCTTGGTCAGTCCTGTCAAAGGTGCTGCATGGCATGAAATGTATTGAATGAAGCGTCTGTAGTATCCATCCAGCACTAAGAAACTTGGTACCTCAATGACATTCATTGGCTGCTCCAAGGAAACTACAGCTCTCACTTTCTATTGGTCTACAGATACTCCTGCCTCTGAGATGAAGTGACACACGAAGTGAATCTGGTCCATCCAAAAGTGGCACTTTGAGAGTTTAGCATAAAGTTCATTCTCTCTCATTGTACTAAGAACGATCTCAATATGGGTAGAATGGTCATGTAGAGTGTGAGAGTACACCAAGATATCCTCAATGAATACCACGACAAAGGAATCCAAGTAAGTATGGAACACTCAGTTCATCAGTGCCATGAAAACTGCTGGCGCGTTCGTGAGATCGAACGGCATGACCGTATACTTGTAAAGGCCATACCTGCTCCTGAAGGCTATTAGAGGTATATCTGATGGTTTAATGTGCAACTGATGATAGCCGGACCTCAAATCGATCTTTGAGAACACGCTGGCTCCTTGAATCTGTTCGAAGAGATTAGAAATCCTTGGCAGGGGATATCGGTTCTTGACCATTAACTAGTTCAACATCTGATAATCCACACAGAGCCTATGGGTTCCGTCTACCTTCTTCGCAAATAGGACAAGTGAACCCCAAGGAGAAGTATTGGGTCGAATGAAACCATTCACCTTCAATTCCTCCAACTGCTTCTTGATCTCTTGAAACTCAACTGTAGCCATCCTATAGGGAGGAATGGACACCGGTGTCACTCCTGGTGCGAGCTCAATAGAGGAGTCTACCTCACTCTCCAGAGGAAAACATGAAAAGTCCTATGGAAAGACGTCTCCGAAACGATCCACAACTGGAGGAAATTCCATCTGTGAAGTACCCTGATAATCCAGATAAAAACTAGAAATCATGGCTGTAACCCTTCCTAACCCATGATGCTCAAGTCCTACTCGACTCGCCTGAACATTCCACTCGCCTCTATGAAGAAAACATTCACCCTCTAGTGAGATGGAACTTACCCTACGGTGATAACAGTCGATTATTGATTTGAATGGATCCAACCGGTCCATTCTAAGAATGACATCATAGCTTTTCATCTCTATAACATTGAGATCCCATAAGAAGTGATACAATGCAACCTCAAGAGGGTACTCTCTGCACTGACGCACAATAGATGTCCTCATCTTTAAAGTTGTGTCCAGTGTCAACAAGTCAGTAGAAGAAAGTATACAGAGCCAAAGGCTCTCCACAATAGCAACAAAGATAAAGCTATGTGTAGCACCAGTATAAAAAAGGGTTGAAGATAAAACTGAGGCTAATAAAATTGTACCTTGAACGGTAGAAGGTCTAGGATCCTGATCTTGATAGGTCTACTCCACCTCAAATGTATGGCCTGCCCCGTGACCCTGTGACCTTTCCTGACCACTCTGAGGTGATCCTCACTACTCCTAAATGAGGAGGCATGGATAAACCCCCGTCACTAGCTACTGGTGAGAAAACCTGGCAGAAACGATAAAGGTGACCCATCTTGCTTCAAGATCGGCACTCTAGTGGGTCTCTCTGGAACTGCGGCCTCGTGTGCCCTAACCTTCCACATTGGTATCATACTACCTGGATACCAGAAGATGTATCTTGCCTCCTCAGATCACCGTGTGTAGTCTCCCTAGAGTGCTTCCTTCTGTCAATTAGAATAACACTAGCTCTGGAAGCAGAACTTCCCTAGCATGCAGCTCTAGAGTCTTTCCGATTGCGCAAGGAAATTAGAGCCTTGTTGACAATAGATGTGATGGAAGTAAACTGGAATAGATTCACCTACGAGTGGATCTCCCTCCGGAGACCATCCTCAATCTTACATGCCATGAACACCCACCTTCCATCCTAGATGGGTGTGAAATGCAGCAGATTGGTGAAACGAGATGAATACACTATGACATAAAGAGTATCATGCTCTAAATTCATGAACTCTCAGGCTCGGTCGTCCCTCAGGGTCTCCGGATAGAAGTAGTCATATAACATGTGCTAGAACTCCTCCAAAGCCTTAACCTGTTGATTACCTGCCTGTGAGATCACATCCCACCACATCTTGGTGGAGTCTCTGAGCATGTAGGTAGCGAGTTTGACCCACCTCTCCAGAGGTGTCTCTAAATGCTCGAAGATAGTCAGCATGGCTTCCAGCAATGACTCTGCAGCCTATGGTCCTCCTTCCCCTGAGAAAGTTGGAGGATGCTGCTACTGGAAAACCTGTGTCAAGTCTGCTATAGATGTGGTAGGAGGAGGTGCTACCTGAATAGTCCGTTTCATCTTCATAAAACCTTCCCTGAACTGCGTATCAATTCCTACAACTGGTATAACAGCGGGTGCCAAGGTTGGCCCAACTGGAGGATCAGCATCAAGTCCCTGATCAGCCATTTTTAGATTTTGATCACTCCATGACAACTGACGATCAACTAGAGGAAATCTTGGAGGCATGGCTCTGAAATATCAAAAGCATACCTTAGATTAGAAAAACAATGACATAGAAAAAAGGAGTAAAAAATAAAATACATGGTGTGTACTTAACTCCACTCCCATACCCGTGTCTCCTTGCACGGCTAACCCACACGGTCTTCTTAAACTGAGACTACAGGGCATGTTCCATTGGACACGGCGTGTATTAGACAAGGTTTTAATGACCCGTGTTTTTAGTTACATGGCCAAATACACAGCTGAGACTACATGGCATGTTCCAAACAAACATGATGTGTACTTGAATATTTTCTCGACCCATGTTGTTGGAGACACGTCCAAGTACACGGTTGACCCTTACACAGTGTGTTCCGAACAACCAAGGCATGTAGAAGAGGAGAGAACACTGACCCGTGTGGTTCATGACACGATCGGGTACTGAGGACAAGGATACACTGAGTGTTCATACAAAACATGGCATGTATGACACGAGCTTCCCTATCCCATGTTGTTAGTTACACGGCTAGGTAAACGCTCACTACTACACGGCGTGTACCTACCATACACGGCGTGTTCCTGGAGGTTTTTCACAACCTGTTTTTCTGCTCACAGAGTAAGTGACATAGTTTAAAACTACACGGCGTGTATATATAGAGTACACAACATGTATTATGGGTTTTTTCTGCGAATTATCTATGAAACAGAACTGAAGCCCAGAAAACACTGAAAAACAAGCATGGAGGTGCCAAATTCTGATTCGTGAGGGCCCATACTCCCCATGAATCAATGCTTGGCATCCAATATAGTCATAAATAAGGAAAAAAAGTCAATGGTTCCCCAATTTCAGATTTAAGAGGGCCCATAACACATCGAGAACCAAAAGTTTTCATTCATTTAAGAAAAGTACCAAACAAACAACCTTTCTATCCAACTGCAGAGATTCTATCAAGCACCTATCACAATAGCATGAATAATCTACACAAAGTATATCACACCAACATTCAATCGCTAATACACCCTAGATGGCATGAAAAGAATGCATGGCATGTGATTTCTAACAAGTTCCTACATGATGCATGTGATGGCATACCCTCATCTCATCAAGTTGAGACAGAAATAGAACCACAATATCAACACCAATAACAACACAAATCATGTGAATCACTCTAGGTGAAATCATATAACTTATAAAATATGAAAACCCTAGAACTTCAATAATCGAGGTAGTATGGCTTTTCCCTGTACACCGGGTAGCTAATCTCGAGCACAACTTAATACCAAGTACCAAATAGATGTTATCCATGGTTAAAGGCTCCAAATAGTAAATCAAGAGAAAATAACTCCTCTAATATCACTTTCTAACGTCCCAGTTCCAGAAGCCACCTAGTGGCGCCTCGTACCTGGTTGGTCACATGGCCTCAAGCTCATTACCCCAAACACCAGAGACTGCCAACTAGCAGCGAGGTCTATGGATGTGATAGTGGGGAAACAATGCCCTCATTGGCAAAGTACACTACATAAAAGTAACAAATAGATAGCAACAGAAACTGTAACCATCCATACAATAATAAATGATAAAAACGGAAGACTAATAGTAAACAACTAGAACACACACACATGTATATAAAATGATTCATGATACATATGTCTAGGAAAGTAGCCAAACAAGTCACAATGCTGAATATAATACTAAAAAAAGTGCAAAAGAAAATAGTTAAACTCCTCAACATCGCAAGACATGGATTGGTCCCATGTTCTCCAGCTCCACATCAAGTCAAGTACCTGAAGGTGAAGGGCTCTTGACCTTATCTGAACCTGTAACAACATAATCTGTTTGGGCCCATAAGCATGATCCAAAAAGGGTGTGAGACAATGTCTCAATAGGAAACCACCCAAAGATCTATGCCTAACAGTCAGTGAATATGTGGCAGATAAAGTATAGTAAGTAGTAAACTGTTGGAAGTAACAAACCACAGTCTGTAGCATATAATCTACAAACAAGAAATAGCCACTCCAAAAATTAGAACAAAAAGGTTACCTCTGGGTAGATATCACAGTATAACCCCTAAAGTTTAAGCTACAAGTACTAGCAACCCTCTGAGAATCACACACAGTCTCACCCCTCTGGTTCAGCTAATGAATAGACTCTCTGAGGAAGAACTCACCTTCAATTCCCCCTATAGTCTCGTATCGTAATAAAGGATCTCTGGGGAAGCAATCAACGTCTATTCCCCCTGTGGCCCGCGTTAAGGAACTACAGACTCTCTGAGAAAGCACTCAACGCCAGTTCCCCCTGTAGTCTCGCATCATAAATTAAAGACTCTCTGGAGAAGACCTTATTCCCATTCTTCCTATGGTCCACTATACTAGGTTCTCATAGCCATGTGTGAAACAAAAATGCATAGCGCGTGTATCTGTCTAAGTAAACCTCAAAGACTATGTGGCTATCATTCTAATGCACAACAACAATACAGTGAAATAGTTTCACTATCCTCCAACTAGGCATGGAAACTGGAAAAATTCCAAACAAGGAATGAAACATGGAAAAACATCTAGAGTACATAAAAATTACCCTATTCATAAGAAACAAACTCTACATAGTCATAACAGCAAAGCAAGAAAACAGCAAGTGCAAAACAGGAAACATGTAATACCCCACTCAACGGTATTGGTGGAATTTGCACAAAATATTCACAGACTTCCTACAGAAAGGCACAAACCACCGACCTCGATGCGAGGAGAATTATATACATGAACCACGATGACTAATTCTCCATAGAACATCAAGGATCTGAGAAAACGTCAAAAAAATACTCAACCAACAATATCTTGAGAAAGATGAGAAATTGGAAAACAAGGCTCTAGGAGATTGAAGAACTCACCGCTACGGTTCCAATGCAATCAACGATAGTTGATTCAGAGATCAGACGGAGGCTTGAGAATCCGGAGAAGAATCGTGTCCGTACAGGTCACTCTCGAATGAAGATCTTAATGAAGGGGTGTGTTATGTCCGTCAGGCGTGAACCTGGTGCGTTTAAGAAAAAAAATTAAAGTACACATCATGTACCTATGGGGTACACGGCGTCTAATATTATTTTCCGTAATACGCTTTAAGCGGCCGCCACATCACCTCTACACACCGTGTGTGTGGCCCGGACATGGAAATCACACGGCTTCGAGTGGCAAGGAAGTACACAACGTGTACTCAGAAATTACACGACATGTACTTCAATTTTTTTCCAGAAAAACCATTTTTATCAAAAACTCTAGAAAAAGGAAAGACATAGCTGGAAATAAGATCCTGGTTCTTACACTAATCATGTTGTTTATGTATAGGATCACCATTTCTATAATCAAGAAGTAAATAAAATTAATCCTAACCATCCTATAAGGAATATTTTTAGGTTAAAAAGTTGATTAAGATTAATTTTATTGTGGTGGTAATCTAACAAAAATATATGGAAAAAAATTCCCTACAATAAGAATTATAGTCATGATGAAGTATATATTGAAACTAGTGGGCGAAATCTATAATATCAAAATGATGAGTCTTTAGTCTCAACCATATAAAAATTGATCTTTGTGACTTCCCTTTTGAAATTCCTTTCCATTTGGAATGGGTGATTTAGATATAATGAAATTGGAATGTCCATCAATGATAAATAATCCACTACATTTAGGTAAAAATTGGGAGTATATAACTATAGGGTAATTACTTCAATCGTGAAAAATTATATTCCCACAAACAACAACACGAATTATATTTTCATGTCTTGACATTTGATAAGCATGGAATGAAAAATGACTGTAGTATTTATCAAAATCCCATCACAGTTATGGTCACCTTATAAATCTTGGAATAGTGTTCAAAAATAATTAAGAATAGATCCAATGATAAATTCCTTTAAGTGTACCATGAAGGTGAACTGAGGATAATTCCTAGTCTCAATTGTGTACAATAAAAAATATTAATGTCTAACATAATAAAACAAACTTGATCATGGACTTTCCAAATCCAAGGAACCTCATTGATTTGGGGGGAATTCAGGAAAACATTTCTTATATTGGGGGTTTCATTACCAATGTTCCTAGTAATGGATTACAATTTAAATCATTAATCATGAATGTGATTGCATAACAATGGGATTATTTCAATCATTTATCTTTCAATAACCTCAAGAATTACCTATTTCTCTCACCAATCATAATTTCAAAAGATGATAGGAACCCTCTCATCTTATATATGGTGACCCTGGAGAATTCAATAAGTGTTCTCCTTACTAAGATGGTTTTTTTATAAAAATAAATAATCTTATATTACAATATAAAAAATATATATTCACACAATGATAAAATATTCTGACATCAATGTGAAATTTCTAGAACAAAACATTGTGTTGAAGAAGATAAGAAACAATATAAAATACAAAATTTTACATTTTTACTCATGTTTCTATTCTTCAGAACATTTGTCTCCACACCATGTTAACCAAGAACCTTGCTCATTGAGTGGTTATCCTATAATAATTTGATATCCAATATATTTATAAAAAAGAGATAATGGGGAAGGAATTAGAATATTTCTTCCAAGAACACCCTATCCCCAGGAGTCTATCACTTTATATAAAGATCCATGGTGAAAATATTTTCTCCATTCAAGATCCATTTATAGCATGGGATAAATATTTTCATAGTGTAACAACCTGAGATTTTATGAGAATTATTCTTTTTAATTTCATTGATGTCTTCTATTATACAATACACTGAGATTAGCGTGTACTATATGAAACACCGTATTATCTAGCAGTATACGCAACACTATTCTTGGCTCGTGTTACACAAAATTTCAAGTTCGTTTTGTGGAAATTATTTTACGCAACATTAAGTATAGATTTTGATTAATGTATAAATGAAATAAGTTTCGATTATGTTATACAAAACACCAAATGATGCTTTCACTACATGCAGCCCTGACATGTCTTGCACAAAATCAAGACCTTCTTCGATAGTGTGCGTAATACGCAATACCAAGTTTCACTAAACGAGATATCATTATAATATTATTATGAAATAGCTGTTATGAATAGTAATACCCACTTTTTGAAATTTTATAAATTTTTTCTTCAAAATGGACTTCATTTCTAGATTCAGAATATTGAAATTAGCCTAGGGTGAATTTTTGGTATTTTTCTGAAAACATTCAATTTTTGATGAACAGTGAAAACACTGGGTTACTATTTAAAAACTAAAATTTTAATTAAATAATTATTTATTTTATTTAAATTTATTTTATGTCAAAATTGATACATAATACCTATATAAGTTTAATTTAATTCATTGGAGTTATTTTATAAAATGTTTAGACATATAAAAATTTTATTGAACTTTTCACTGTCTTTTATCCACCTCCTAGGAGAGTATGAAAATTTACATAAAACCTTATTTTACCACTTCTATGGGTGGAATTTAGAAAATTTGAGAGACACCATTAATATAATGGTGTAAAATTTGGTTCAATAAGATAAAAATAATTTTTTGTGAATATTTACTTTTTACTTTTATTTACCACGGTTAAAAGTAAATAGGGTAATTAAGGGAAACAAATGATATTATTACAACCCTAACACATGTCATAATTTTATTGGATAAGTTTAGTTTGACCAAAAAAACCTTAGGGATTAAATATTACCATTTAGGCCCACATGGATTAGATTAGAACATTTATTATTATTTTATTTAATGAAAAATTAAAATAGTTAAAATAAATGTTTACTAAATAAAACCTTTTTTATATAGGATAATACAAAAAGATCAATTAGACTATAAATATTAATTAGAAAGCGAAAGGATTTCCTACATAATGGTATTTTATTTATAATTTTTATACATTAAATAATTTAGTATATTTATGATACAATGATGATGTCGTAATTACCTTATTAATGAAATATTAACATAATTGATGTTATAAATACCCAAATAAATATAATTTTAGACTTTTTATGAATTATAATAATTTTCTAGGTTAATATGACCTGTTAGTATTGATTTAATTAACTTATTTCTAACTAATCATGTTGTTATGATTTTTAAAAAAATCAAGTACCAAATAGTGTCAAAATTGACATAAAATAGTTTTTAAAATAAATATTATATTATTACTTGTTATTTTATTCCTATGAACCTAAGGATCAAAAAAATGACTTATATAAGTATATAAATGTTAATAATGACAAACTTGGGGTTCGTTTGGATTGTCATTGTATATCTATTAACCATACAGTGTCAGAAAACAAAAACGCATGGTAAAACTTGAATTTTTCAACATAGAGTTAAATCTAAATGATAAAGATAAATAAGTAACCTAAACTTGTCTGAAACCTATTGGTTGAGATTATTTAGACCCATACCTACCTTATCTTCGAAATAAATCAATTTGGATCTATTATTTATCGAATACGACTTTATTATAAAATAATATTTTATGTTTTCCTAAGGTGTGCCTCTCCTCCCTTATAAAATGGGAACCACTTCCAGCTTCTCTTCACACCCTTTTGATTGTTCATGCTCGTCAAAACCCTGAACATTTCCCTTATCATCTTCCCTATAAACATAATAGAGGTTCTGGTCTCCTCAAAAGACCAATCCTAGTGCGTTAGGAAGGGGATTAGAAGCGGCGCGCCAAAGAAGAGGTAACATCCTTTACCGATTCTTTCCAATTTATTTCTTCTTCTACATCATCATCATTATTTATTTATTCATAAATTAATATAATAAATATCAATAATATACTGATATTTTATTAAAATTATGAAACAACCCAATTTCAACTTCTATCCATCCAACGGAAAACGAAATCACAATGTGTGCGTACGTACGGAATACCGTATCCACGCCGTGGTATAATCTGGTTTCCACCACCACCTTAATTGGATGGGTATAATGGTGTAAGTAAATAACTATATAGGATTATTATAAAGTGATGTTGATTCTTACATATTATAAAAACACTTCAATACCATTCTACGATCATGGGAATGATATCATCGCTCGTGCGTACGTACGGATTACCATCTCCACGAACACGATGAGATTCATTTTCCAGGATTAACCATTCAAGTATGATTATAATGTATATATAATAAATAATCAGGAAAAATATTACATAATAATGATACTGGATTTATATATATATATCTGTTTCATTTACTTAATTCCATTTAATTCAATAAGGAAAGGAAAACAGTGTTCATGCGGACGCAAGGCCTACCGTCTCCATGAACGGTGTATTTTATTCCATTTATCAATCTATCATAAATATTTATATACTGAATATATATTATATATAAATCATGTTTCTCCTTATGGAATTAAGTAAATCAGGATATATATAATAATATCAAGAACAAAATGTCGAAACACGTACGATAAATGAAACGATTTTACCCAAAACACAGCTTTAACGTGGAATTTACAAAAGAACCGGCAATATAAAGTCATATGTAAACCATATATAATATCATAACAATGAATATGATTCTATAATAAGTAAATGACATTATTTAAATTATTATGCAGCAGGTTCAGATATGTACGAAGCATATCGGACTTAAGGTATGTGATAATTATTCCAATCTCATTCTTATCTGAGATTGTTTATTCATAATTATTAACAGCGGTTATGTTATTATCCATGTCTATATGTTCTTAAAATGTTTTCATAAAATGTTTAATTTTCTTCCATGTATGTTTAATGTCATTTTTAATTTTTTTAACTTTTACCACATCGTATGGAAGGAATCATTCTTTTGTTTACCATACGAAGTACTTTTTGACTTTTCCAGCAAAAGTACGAGAAGAATGTTTTTTTAACTTATAATGCAATAACATATTTTTCTTTTTCATAATGCCTAATTTTTAGGAAGCTTATTCTACAAGATTTCATGGTTATTTTCAATAAAATCTTTTCATTTTATAATTGTGTGGCATTTTGTGAAAAGATAATGATTTTGAGAAAGAGAGGATATTTTCCTCAAGAATTTCTTTTCAAGTGTTTTATAAAAATAATTTTCCATCTAAGATGACATTATTTTGCATGTTTATGTTTCAAGTATAATGTCTTTATTAATTACATTGTGTTATTTTTCTTATGATGATATGTTATCCATTTGTTTTATATGGATAATGTGACGATAGGATGATGTTTATGAAACCCATTTTATTATTTGAGTTATGATGAATGGTTATGATTATTTACATGCACAAGTAAGAATGATTTCATTATGAGATAGGTGGGACGTATATCTCCCTCCAATGCATTGGTTAAAGATTTATATCTCATGAGATAGACATGGCTGGAATGGTAGGTTAATCCGGCTCAGTGTTACAGGACTAAGTGAACTCGATTCAGAAAGGGAATTTGTCCACTAAGATGGTCTTGGAAGCAATTCCTAGGATTCTATTAAAATCATATCATGTGCTTAATGTTTTTCCACAATTACAAGTTTTATTTCCAAGATATTTTATCATGATTGAACTTCCATTGTGATATATGCCTTATTTAATTCCACGATTTATGTCTTTGCTCAAGATTTCGATGTTTAAACATTATGTTCTTGTTTTTATATTCAAATGTAGAGGGTTTATTTTATTTTATCCATGATTACCCTTACTGAGCATTTGAGATCACCCTTTATATGTTTTCTTTTCCCCAGGATATAAAGAAACGTTTTAGGTATGAAAACAAAAGGGGAATATCTTTATGGGAGATTTTGAAGATCATTCACCATGATTATAAGATTATGTTCCGAGTTTCCAAAGACACTAAACTAATAAGGTCCTTAGGTGTTTTTTTATGTATTAAGTATTCTGCAAAAGTAATGTAATGTCCATGTACGTCAAGCTTTGGGTCTCTATAGTTGGTATCAAAGGAAAGGTTTTGTCAACCTTGGGAAACTAGGATGCAAAAACATTAGTGAAATCCCTAGAGATATTTCAAAGGTATGTCTAGGGATCTCCCTAAGGTTTAGTATAACTATAGGTTACAATCCTAGAATTATGTTGACGATCATGAATAACCTATGGTGAACCTAGGGTGTCATGGATTAAAGAATGTGTGATATGTTAGACATCCCATATGTTACTTTTTATGATTATGTGGTTCCTCGTTATTTTAACTGTTTCATAAACTATGATTTCTAGTCTTAGTCGATGGAGGGAACGAGAAGGAATTCAGTTAACATTGATTCCAATGGAAAAATTGGTGACTATGATCTACGAAATTGTGTAACTTATGGAGAGAAATATATTGTGATTATGCCGAATCGGTCATCTCAATATATGATTAACAATGTGTAGTTTAGTTGTATTCCTAAGTCATCAAATAAGAGGAATATGTAATTTTTTTCATGTTCACATGGTGAGGAGCATAGTGAAAGGAAGATTGAGATATCTAAAGAAGTGAATAAGAACCTTGATGAATACATCAAATGGAGGGGAAGATTTTATTTGTGTGGAGAGAAGGGTCATAGAGTGACAGACTGTTATGGAGTTCAATGTATTATCTATGGAGAATATGGGCATTACCCAAATCAATTCCCTAACCTAAGAGGTTACTTATAAATCAAGGAAGGAAATATTCCATGACAATCATTGAAGAGGATGGATTGAAGTGTTTATGTATTTGAATTCATGTTTTGGTGTATTGAAATATCTCTGTATTGGTCCATTGTAGTTTTCAATAATTATATGGTACCAGTAACCATGAAATGTGATTGAAATTTTTTTGGAAAGCAGATGAAATGCGCATAATGAAGGGATAAGGTGAAAATAATTTGTATGACAGTATTCATGAGCTCATGAATAATAAAAGGACAAAGTGAAATCATGGTTTTAGTATAAGGAATATTTAATATTTTGATATGTGGAATGATATAACTTTTGACATCATTCAAGTTTTCACTAAGGTTCTATGGTAATTAATTTTACAAGAGAATACATGATTAAGGTATTCACATGTTTGGAATGTGATCAACAAGATATATCTTGTGATATATGAGGGATAAATGATGGTATTCACATGCTTGTTTGATGAAATTTCTAGTAATCCTTTTGTTTAGACTATGATATTGGACAGATGTATTTTGGATAAGTCTATAGACTGGAATGGATAATGTCGGACATCAGATTGTATTGATTAAGGTTGGAACTTTTTTTGGTATTTTTTCTGGAATGTTATAATAGTATAGTTTAAGAAAAGGGACAACCGGAAGAATGGATGACAACCTGTCGCGTTAGACAAGGCTATGGGAATCCATCCCACAAATGATGTGCGACATGCCTTTATCACCTACCACAGGCCTACAGGTAGTCCATAGTTAGTAGAAATTAGTTTTAATTTATTAAGTGGCATGATATATAAGAACCATATACGATTAATCTCACTATAGATGCACTTATGTATATTTGATAACTTTTTCTATGCTTTTGTTTGAGACATATGGAATGACTCATCATTCTATCACATGGTCTGTTAAAACGTCACGAATAACAAATTCAACTTCATTTCATTAATATATGAAGTGGAAAATTTTCAAGGCGTGATCAACGGTGAAATTATACCGAAATAAAGTATGTATTTCATCTAATTCAAATTCTTCAACTTTAGGGAAATGATCTTGAAAACAAAAAATGTTGTCATAGTGCCCTTATATCCAATGAATCAGATGTTACATTAGATCATCACAAATCTATGGGTTTGTGATAGTTGGATTTTTTATAGCCATGTTCTCTACCACACTCCATTAGAACTTGATGGTTAGGTTTCTCTTCCATATCGATATTTTCACCGATTTTCTCCTATGTGGAAACCCAGTGATGAGTTAATTTGGTTAAACATTATGATTCTTACATTACATTTTAAAAATAAGTTTTAGTATTCCATTTTACGATGTGTGTTTCTATAAATGAAAATTTCAAGTAGAAAAACATTTATAACCCCGAAGAATTTCGAGGGCGAAATTCATTTTAAGGGGGGGGGGGGTAGAATGTAACAACCATTGATTTTATGAGAATTATTCTTTTTAATTTCTTTGATGTCTTATATTATACACTACACAAAGATTAGCTTGTACTATATGCAACACCGTATTAGCTTGTAGTGTACGCAACACTATTCTTGGCTCGTGTTACACACAATTTCATGTTCGTTTTGATGAAATTATTTTATGCAACATTAAGTATAGATTTTGTTTAATGTATAAATGAAATAAGATTGAATTATGTAATGTGAACCAACAAACAGAGCTTTCACTACATGCAGCCCTGACTTGGCTTGCACACAATCAAGACCTTCATCGATAGTGTGTGTAGTACGCAATACCATGTTTCACTAAATGAGATATTATTATTATATTATTATGAAATAGTTGTTATGAATAGTAATACCCACTTTTTTAAATTTTATAAATTTTTTCGTTCAAAATGGACTTAATTTTTGGATTTGGAATATTTAAATTAGCATAGGGTGAATTTTTGGTATTTTTATGAACACTTTCAATTTTTGATGAATAGTGAAAGCACTAGGTAACTATTTAAAAACCGACTTTTTATTTAAATAATAATTTATTTTATTTAAATTTATTTTATGTCCAAATTGAAACATAATACCTATATATGTACAATTTAATTCATTGGAGTCATTTTATAAAAATTTTAGAAATATAAAAATTATATTGAACTTTTCACTGTCTTTTACCCACCTCCTAGGAGAGTTTGAAAATTACATAAAACATAATTTTACCGCTTCTGTGAGTAGAATTTTGAATTCCAGGAGACACGGTTAATATAAATTAGTAAAATGTGGTTCAATAAGATAAAAATAATTTTTTTGAATAGTAACTTTTTACTTTTATTTACCACGGTTAAAAGTAAATATGGTAATTAAGGGAAAAAATGATATTATTATTACCATATAAATGTCCTAATTATATTGGATAAGTTTATTTCGACCAAAAACAACATTATGGATAAAATATTACCCTTTAGGTCTACATGTATTATATTATGACATTTATTATTATTTTCTTTAAAGAAGAATTAAAATAGTTAAAATCAAAGATTAATAACTAAATCATTTTTAATATAGGGTTATACAGAAGATAAATTCGACTATAAATATTCATTAGAAAGATAAAACTATTTCTTACATAATCATATTTTATTTATTATTTTTAGACATTAAATAATTTTATTTATTTATGACACAATGATGATGCAGTAATTACCTTATTAATGAAATATTAACATAATTGATTTTATAAATACCCAAATAAATGTAATTATAGACTTTTTATGAATTCCACTAATTTTATAGGTTAATATGACATGTTAGTATTGATTTAATTGACTTTTTTCGAACTAATCATTCTGTGATGATTTTCACAAAAATCAACTACCAAATAGTGTCAAAATTGACATAAAATAGTTTTTAAAACAAATATTATATTAGTACCTATTATTTTATTCCTACAAATCTAAGTTTGGAAAAATGACATAGAAAAAGATATATATATATATATATATATATAATGAACCACTTGGGGTTAGTTTGGCTTGTTATATTAAGTTTATTAACCATATAGTGTAAGAAAACAAAAAGACATGATAAATGTTAAATTATTTAACTTAGAGTTAAATATAAATGATATGGATACATTAGTAACACAAACTTGTATAAAACCAATTTTTTGAGAGGCTTTAGACCCATAACTAAATTATCTTCGAAATAAATCATTTTGTAGCTATTAAAAACGAAATATGACTTTATTATAATATAATATTTTAAGTTATACTAAGGTGCCCCTCTCCTCCCTTATAAAAAGGGCACCCCTTCCATCTTCTCTTCACACCATTGTGAGCCTTGAATCTTGGTAAAACCCTTCCCATTTCCCTTCTCATATTCCCTATAAACATAATAGAGGTTATGGTCTCCTCAAAATTCCAACCCTAGAGCCTTAAAATGAGGTTAAGAAGAGGCGCGTCAAAGAAGAGATAATATCCTTTACAGATTCTTTCCAGTTAATTTCTTCTTCTACATTTTCTTCTTTATTTGTTTCATCATAAATTAATATCATTAATATCACTAATATACTGATATGTTATTATAAATATGAAACAACCCAATTTAATAGTCTATCCATCCTATAGAAAATGAAATCATCGCGCGTGCGTACGTACAGAATACCGTCTCCACGCCGTGGTGTAATATGTTTTCCACCATCACCTTACTTGGATGGGTATAATGGTGTAAATAAATAACTATATATGATTATTGTAAAGTGATATTTATTTTGAAATATTATACAAACACTTCAATACAATTCCATGATCATGGGAATGATATCATCGCTCGTGCGTACGTACGGACTACCATCTCCACGAACGCGATGAGATTCATTTTCCAGGATTAACCATTTAAGTATGATTATAAAGTATATATAATAAATTATCATGAATTATATTACATAATAATGACACTTTAATTATGTATATATATGTTTCATTTACTTAATTCCATTTAAATCAACAAAGAAACGAAAACCGCGTTCAAGCATACGCACGACCAACCATCTCCATGAACTGTGTATTTCATTCCATTTATCAATATGTCATATATATTTATATAATGAATATATATTAAATATAATTCTTGTTTTACATTATGGAATTAATTAAATCAGGATATAAGTAATAATATCAAGAACAACAAGTCGAAACACGTACGATAAATGAAAGAATTTTACCCAAAACGCTGCTTTAACATGAAATTAACAAAAGAATGGGTAATATAATGTCATAATTGAACCATATATGATATCATAACAATGAATATGATTTTTTAATAAGTAAATGACATTATTTAAATCATTATACAGGAGGTTTGGATACGTATGAAGCATATCGGACCTAAGGTAAGGGATAATTATTTCAATCTCATTCTTATCCGAGATTGTTTATTCGTAAGTATTTACTGGGGTTATGTTATTATCCATTTCCATATGTTCTCAAAATGTTTTCATAAAATGTTTAATTTTCTTCCATTTATGTTTAATATAATTTTTACTTTTTTTTACTTTTACCACATCGTATTGAAGGAATCTTTCGTTCGTTTACCATACAAGGTAATTTTTGACTTTTCTGTAAAAAGTACGGGAAGAATGTTTTTTTAACATATACGGCATTAATGGATTTTTACCATTTCATAATGCCTAATTTTCATGAAGCTTATTCTATAAGTTTTCATGTTTATTTTTCAGTAAAATCCTTTTCTTTTAAAATTGTGTGGCATTTTGTGAAAAGAAAATGATTTTTAAGAAGAACGGATATTTTCCTCAAGAATTCTTTTCACATATTTTATCAAAATTATTTCCCATCTAAGATGACATTATTTAGCATGTTTATGTTTCTAGTATAATGTATCTATTATTTACATGTTGTTATTTTTCTTATGATTAAATGATATCTATTTGTTTTCTATGGATTATGTGACGATGGGATGATGTTTATGAAACCCATTTTATTATTTGGGGTATGATGAATGTTTATGTTTATTTTGTGGCACACGTAAGAATGATTTCATTATGAGATGCGTGGGACCTATATCTCCCACTAATGCATTGGGTAAAGATTTATATCTCATGAGATATACATGCCTGGAATGATAGGTTATTTCGGTTTAGTGTTACTGGACTGAAGCTAGGAGTGAACTCGATTCAGAAAGGGACTTTGTCCACTAAGATGGTCTTGGCAGCAATGTCTAGGCTACTATTGAAATCATATAATGTGGTTAATGTTTTCCCACAATTACAAGTTTTATTTACAAGATATTTTATCATGATTGATGTTCAATTATGATATATTCCTTATGTACTTCCAAGATTTATGCCTTTGCTCAAGATTTCGATGTTTAAACATTATGTTCTTATTTTTATATTCAAATATAGAGGGTTTATTTTATTTTCTCCATGATTACCCTTAATGAGCATTTGATATCACCCTTTATATGTTTTCTTTTCCCCAGGATATAAAGAATGGTTTTAGGTAAGAAAACAAAAGGGGAATATCTTTATGGGAGATTTTGAAGATCATTCACCATGATTATAAGATTTTGTTCCGAGTTTCCAAAGACACTAAACTAATACGGTCCTTCGGTGTTTGTTTCGGTTATGTATTAAGTATTTTGCAAAAGTAATGTAATGTCCATGTACGTCAAGCTTTGGGTCTCTATAGTTGGTATCAAAGGAAAGGTTTAGTCATCCTTTGGAAACTAGGATGCAAAAACATTAGTGAAATCCTTAGAGATATTTCAAAGGTATGTCTAGGGATCTCCCTAAGGTTTAGTATAACTATAGTTTACAGTCCTAGAATTATGATGACAATCATGAATAAACTAGGGTGAACCTAGGGTGTCATGGATTAAAGAATGTGTGATATGTTAGACATCCCATATGTTACTTTTTATGATTATGTGGTTCCTCGTTATTTTAACTATTTCGTACACTATGATTTATGGTCTTAGTCGATAGAGGGAACGAGAAGGAATTTAGTTAAAATTGATTCCAATTGAAAAATTGGTGACTATGATCAAATAAATTGTGTAACTTATGGAGAGAAAGATATTGTGATTATGTCGAATTAGTCATCTCGATATATGATTAACAAGGTGAAGTTTAGTTGTATTCCTAAGTCATCAAATAAGAGGACGATGTAATTTTTTGCATGTTCATGTGGTGAGGAGCATAGAAAAAGGAAGATTGATATATCTAAAGAAGGGAATAATAACCTTAATGAATACATCAAATGGAGGGGAAAATTTTATTTGTGTGGAGAGAAGGATCATAGAGTGACATACTGTTATGGAGTTTAATGTCTTATCTATGGAGAACATGGGAATTACCCAAATCAATGCCATATCCTAAGAGGTTACTTCTAAATCAAGGAAGGAAATATTCCATGACAATCATTGAAGAGGCTGGATTGAAGTGTTTATGTATTTGAATTCAAGTTTTGGTGTATTGGAATATCAAGGTATTGGTCCATTGTGCTTTTCAATAATTTTATGGTACCAGTAACAATGAAGAGTGATTGAAATATTTTTGCAAAGAAGATGAAATGCACATAATGAAGGGATAAGGAGAAAATAATTTATATGATAGTATTCATGAGCTCATGACTAATATAAGTACAAAGTGATATCATGGTTTGAGTATAAAGAATTTTGTGATTTTGATATGTGGAAAGAGATAAATTTTGATAGCATTCATGTTTTCACTAAGGTTCCATGGTAATTAATTTTTCAAGAGAATAAAAGATTAAGATATTCACATTTTTGTAATGCGATCAACAAGATATATCTTGTGATATTTAAGGTATAAATGATGGTATTCACAAGCTTGGTTGATGACATTTCTAGTAATTGTTTTATTTATACTATGAGATTGGAATGATGTATTTTCTATAAGTCTAAAGACTGGAGTGGATTATGTCGAATATCAAATAGTATTGTTTAATGCTAGAACTTTTTTCAATATTATTTCTGGAATGTTATAATAGTATAGTTTAAGAAAAGGGAAAACTGGCAGAACATTTGACAACCCATCGCGTCAGACAAGGCTATCAGAATCAAACCCACAACCGAAGTGCGACATGCCTTTATCACCTACCACTGGCCTATAGGAAGTCCCTGGTTAGTAGAAATTAGTTTTAATTTATTAAGGGTCATTATATATAGGAACCATATACGATTACTCTCACTATAGATGCACATATGTATATTTGATAACTTTTCCTAACCTTTTGTTTGAGACATAAGGAATGACCCATCATTCGATCACATGGTCCGCTAAAACTTCACGAAAGACAAATTCAACTTCATTTATTTAATATATGAAGTGGAAATTTTTCAAGGTGCGAACAATGGTGAAATTATACCGAAATAAAGTATGTATTTCTTCTAATTCAAATTCTTCAACTTTAGGGAAATGATCTTGAAAACCAAAAATGTTTTCCTAGTGCCCTTATATCTGATGAATCAGATGGTAGCTTAGATCATCTCAAATCTACGGCTTTGTGGTAGTTGGATTTTTTATAGCCATGTTCTCTTCCACACTCCATTAGAACATGATGGTTAGGTTTCTCTTCCATATCCATATTTTCACCTATGTTTTCCTATGTGGAAACCCAGTGATGAGTTAATTTGGGTAACTGTTATTTTTCTTACTTTACTTTTTAAAAATAATTTTTACTGTTCCTTTTTAGGATGTGGGGTTATATGAAATATAATTTCAAGTAGAAACCCATTTATAACCCCGATGAATTTCAAGGGCGAAATTCATTTTAAGGTGGTAGATTGTAACAACCTGAGATTTTATGAGAATTATTGTTTTTAATTTCTTTCATGTCTTCTTTTATACACTACACCAAGAATAGCTAGTACTATACACCACACCATATTATCTTGCATTATATGCAACACTATTCTTGGTTCGTGTTACTCACAATTTCAAGTTCTTTTTATGGAAATTATTTTACGCAACATTAAGTATAGATTTTTTTTTATTTATAAATGAAATAACTTTTGATTATGATATACACAACACAAAATAGAGCTTTCACTACAAGCAGCCCTGACCTGGCTTGCACACAATCAAGTCCTTCCTCAATAGTGTGTGTAGTATGCAATACCAAGTTTCTCTAAACGAGATATTATTATAATATTATTATGAAATAGCCGTAATGAATAGTAATACACACTTTTTGATATTGTATAAATTTTTTCTTTCTAAATGGACTTCATTTTTGGATTCGGAATATCGATATTAGCATAAGGTGAATTTTTGGTATTTTTCTGAAAACATTGAATTATTGATGAATCGTGAAAACACTGGGTTACTCTTTAAAAACCAACTTTTTATTTAAATAATTATTTATTTTATTTAAATTCATTTTATGTAAGAATTGATACATAATTCCTAAATAAGTTCATTGTAATTCATTGGAACCATTTTATAATAATTTTAGACATATAAATATTTTTTTGAACTTTTCACCGTCTTTTACCCACCTCGTAGGAGAGTTTGAAAATTTACATAAAAAATAATTTTACCGCTTCTATGAGTGGAATTTCAAAAATCCAAGAGACACAGTTAATATCAAGGAGTAAAATGTGGTTCAATAAGATAAAAATACTTTTTGGTGAATATTAACTTTTTACTTTTATTTACCATAGTTAAAAGTAAATAAGGTAATTAAGGGGAAAATGATATTATAATTACATTAACACATGTACTAATTATATTTGATAAGTTTATATTGACCAAAAACAACCTTAGGGATAAACTATTACCCTTTAGGTCCACTGGTATTAGATTAGAAGATTTATTATTATTTTATTTAAATAAAAATTAAAATAGTTAAAATAAAATTTTGATAACTAAAACATTTTTAATATAGGGTTACACATGAAATAAAATAGTCTATAAATATTAATTAGAAAGATAAAAATATTTACTACATAATTGTATTTTATTTATAATTTTTAGACATTAAATAATTTATTTTATTTATGACACAATGATGAAGCAGTAATTACCTTATTAATGAAATATTAAAATAATTGATGTTATAAATACCCAAATTAATGTAATTTTAGACTTTTTATGAATTACATATACTTATAGGTTACTATAACTTGTTAGTATTGATTTAATTATGTTTTTTTGAACTAATCAGGCTGTTATTATTTTCAAAAAAATCAAGTACCAAATAGTGTCAAAATTGACATAAAATAGTTTTTAAAACAAATATTATATTATTACTTGTGAATTTATTCCTAAAAATCTAAAATTCGGCTAAATGACTTATATAATGATATATATATTAATAATGAACCACTTGGGGTTCTTTTTGTTTGTTATAGTAAGTTTATTAACCATATAGTGTAAGAAAACAAAATGACACGGTAAAAGTTAAATTATATAACATAGAGTTAAATCGAAATGAGAAGGATAAATCAGTAACCTAAACTTGTATAAAACCAGTTGGTTTAGATTATTGCGACCCATGCCTACCTTATCTTCTAAATAAATCAATTTTGAGCTATTAAAAAGCAAATATGACGTTATTATAAAATAATATTTTATGTTTTCATAAGGTGCCCCTCTCCACCCTTGTAAAAGGGAACCCCTTCCATCTTCTCTTCATACCATTTTGAGCCTTGAATCTCCGCCAAACCCTGACCATTTCCATTCTCATATTCCCTATAAACATTATAGAGGTTCTGGTTTCTTCAAAAGACCTACCCTAGTGCCTTAAAAAGAGGTTAAGAAGAGGCGCGTCAAAGAAGAGGTAATATCCTTTACCGATTATTTCTAATTTATTTCTTATTCTACTTATTCTTCTTTATTTGTTTCATCATAAATTAAAATTATAAGTATCACTCATATACTGATATGTTATTACGAATATGAAACTACCCAATTTCATCTTCTATGCATCCTACAGAGAATGAAATCACCGCGCGTGCGTACGTACAAAATACCGTCTCCACGCCGTGGTGTAATCTGTTTTCCACCACCACCTTACATGGATCGGTATAATGGTGTATATTAATTACTATATATGATTATTGTAAAGTGATATTTATTCTGAAATATTATTCAAACACTTCAATACAATTACCCGATCATGGGAATGATATCATCACTCATGCGTACGTACGGACTACCGTCTCCACGAACGCGATGAGATTCATTTTCCATGATTAACCATTCAAGTATGATTATAAAGTAAAAATAATAAATAATCATGAAAGATATTAAATAATAATGATACTGGATTTATTTACATATATTTTTAATTTACATAATTCCATTTAATTCAATATGGAAACGAAAATAGCGTTCATGCGTACGCACGACCTATCGTCTCCATGAACGGTGTATTTCATTCCATTTATCAATCTATCATATATATTTATATATTATATAAAAATCATGTTTTACATTCTGGAATTAATTAAATAAGTATATAAGTAATAATATCAAGAACAACATGTCGCAACACATACAATAAATGAATCGACTTTACCCAAAATGATGCTTTAGCAAGGAATTTACAAGCGAACTGGTAATATAATGTCCTATGTGAACCATATATGATATCATAACAATGAATATGATTCTATAATAAGATAATGACATTATTTAAATCATTTTTCCGGAGTTTCGAATACGTACAAAGCTTATCGGACCTAAGGTAAGGGATAATTATTCCAATCTCATTCTTATCTGAGATTGTTTATTCGTAAGTATTTACTGCAGTTATGTTATTATCCATGTCCATATGTTCTCAAAATGTTTTCATAAAATGTTTAATTTTCTTCCATGTATGTTTAATTCATTATTAAATTTTTTTACTTTCACCACATCGTATGGAAGGAGTCAATATTTTGTTTACCATATGAGGTACATTTTGAATTTTCCAGAAAAAGTACGAGAAGAATGTTTTTTTACATAAACAGCCTTTACGGATTTTTACGGTTTCATAATGTCGACTTTTCATGAAGCATAATCTACAATTTTTCTTGGTTATTTTCAATAAGATACTTTTCTTTTAAAATTGTGTGTCATTTTGTGAAAAGAAAATGATTTTGAAGAAGATAGGACATTTTCCTCAAGAATTCATTTCTGGTGTTTTATCAAAAGTATTTTCCATCAAAGATGACATTATTTAGCATGTTTATGTGTCAAATATAATGTCCCTATTATTTAAATGGTTTTACTTTTATTATGATGAAATGATATCCATTTTTTTATATGGATTATGTGACGATGGGATGATGTTTATGAAACCCATTTTATTCTTTGGGTTATGAAGAATGTTTATGTTTATTTTGTGGCACAAGTAAGAATGATTTCATTATAAGATGGGTGGGAATTATATTCCCCTCCAATTAAATGGGTAAAGATTTATATCTCAGGAGATATACATGGCTTGAAAGGTAGGTTAATCCAGTTCAGTGTTACAGGATTGAAACGAGTAGTGAACTCGATTCAAAAAGGGACTTTGTCCACTAAGATGGTCTTGGCAGCAATGCCTTGGCTACTATGGAAATAATATCATGTGGTTAATGTTTTTCCACAATTATAAGTTTTATTTCCAAGGTATTTAATCATCATTGATGTTCCATTATTATATATGCCTTACGTACATTCATGATTTATGTCTTTGCTCAAGATTTCTATGTTTAAACATTATGTTCATGTTTTTATGTTCAAATGTATAGGGTTTGATTTATTTTCTCCATGATTACCCTTAATGAGAATTTGAGCTCACCCTTTATATGTTTTCTTTTCCCCAGGATATAAATAATGGTTTTTGGTAAGAATACAAAAGTGGAATATTTTTATGGGAGATATTGAAGATCTTTCACGACGATTAGGAGATTATGTTCGGAGTTTCCAAATACAATAAACTATTACGGTCCTTCGGTGTTTCTTTTGGTTATGTATTAAGTATTCCACCAAAGTAATGTAATGTCCTTTTACGTAATGCTTTGGGTCTCTACAAATAGTGCCTATATATGTTAAAAGAGAAATTCATTGGGATCCTAAGTAAAAAACAAGTCAGATTGTGAGTAATTCTTCTCACCCTAACCATGTTAGTTTTATCATATTTCATAAATATTTCTTAAGGATTTTCAAAAAATGAGTCATAATATCAAGCCTATATCTCTATCATATATATAACTATAAATCTTTTTATTGACTAGATAAACATCATAAGAGTCTCATAGTATATAAGAATGAAAATCAATAGTCTATATTCAATCATATAGTAATAATATATCAATTTTCTTGATAATGTTCATGAACATGTAATGGTATTCCCCACAAATATACCTCTAATGTATATTCCAAATCAAAAAAACCCCATTTTATTTCATCATCAAAATTACAATTTCCATACAAGGTCCAAAATGCGACAAAATAATTATATACAACATACAAAACATTGTGATTTCCCCATTAAATTAAAAATAACATGGAAGAAATCCATAATGAATACTCCACCCCAGCTCAAGGTAATTCCATATCCTTTTTGGTATATTTTTTCCCTTAATGGATGTCCCCAATGTTAAATTACCTTTAAAACATGATTATTTCAATTGATCAATCCAAAAGAGAAAGTTTTATTGTCAATTTTTGAACCTAATCCACTACATTAATTCATGTTCATAGAAATTACTATATGTACAAACATGATGTAGTATTTTTTAAATACATCAATCAGCATATACCCTTTCAGTCATGATGAAATTCTTTTCTTACAAATGTTTTACCCATCATAAAGGAATAATAATTTCCATAAAATTTTGAAATATTGATATTTATAGCCATTAATGACTCATGATTATAAATAATTACTAATAGTTGACTCACATTCAAGATAAATGAAAATTTCATCCATCAACACCTAGTGTTTCTCCATACCAGAAAGTAATCTTGGACCATATTTGTGTGGGGACTAAATGAAATGTGGCTACATCCCAATATAATAGTCATCAAATTTAAATTTATCTATACAAAAATGGATATATTTTCTAAATTTTCTAGGGTTATACACCTCAAATAAATTATCACAATATATTTAATCTACATCATGAAGTCAAAAATCATCACTCTATTTTGTGCCATTCACACAATATTCAATTATAATGGCATATATTTTTGACACATTTTATTAAAAGAAACTAAACCATGAATATAGAATTTTTTCCAACCATTAATCTTTATATAATGAATGAGATATTGATAGATATAGTCTTTAAAAAAATATTCATCTAAAATCCTTAGAATTTTGTGGTAAAAAATGAAATATTCAAGAGAAACAATTCTACATACATTATTGGAAAAATTCGCCATAACCTATATTTCCATGTAAGAAACAACAATTTTACCTATATATTGGTTGGAATTAATCCGAAATATATAGGTTTATCTCCCCTCACTTCCCATTGACTTTTGTAATAAATTTTCATAGGTGAAACCATCTAAAAAGAGGCATTATGTGTTATCGGTGATTGATAATTTGATATTTAATACTCTACACCACAATGAGATTATTTTTCAAGAAAATATCATTATCCTTTACCAAATAGATCCATATATCATCATTCATTTATATATAAATATTTTTAACCATTAGGGATCATACCCTTGGGAATAAACCTCTATTATTGGAACCAAAATGAGAAGGAAATTCCAATTTACAAAAGGTCCATGATAGTGGATCTTACATCTCAAGAAGGATAGATAGTTAACACATCATACCCACTCCCAATGTGAGGTTTTTGAAGAATTTCTTTTCATACAATCAAGTATGTATTATTAAATTGATAACTATATAATGTTAAACTATATAGAATACAATCCTTATCTTTAAGAATTACATCTATATAGTGCTAGAGTTTTGGCTAAATGAAATAAAACTATATAACATGAATATATTGAACGCATGATTATAAAATAAGTATCATAAATAACTTTTATTCATGATGATAAATAAAATATTTTTTCACCCATACTATAAGATATATATACTCAATGACAATTTTCATATCATATAAGATTAATTGACATGAAATTTTATTCCTCTCCCTGGATGGCGTTTTCGACCATTTTTTGTGATTTTATTCTTTTGAATCACATTCTATAATAATAGAGGGTGTCAATCACGTTCTTATGGGTTAAAAATTTATATCACGACTTCTTATCTTATACCATTCTATGTAATACAACTAATATTTCAACATAGCATTAACCCCTACTCTGTTCATGTTGAGTTTTATAAAAATTACTTTTACAAGGACCATTCTCAAAATACATTGTGAATGAAATAAAAATGCATTGAACACGTCCTTGAAAAATTTTATTAAAAATCTACTTTTATCCTTATTATATGAAATTGAACTTCATGAAAATTTTCATATCACTTGATGATAATTTTCCCAATATTTTAACAATCACCAGAGGGGAATCTTTTCCCCTTCGGTGTCGTCCTTTCACCATGCTACTTCCAAAAATAGAATATTGAATTATTTTTATAATATATGATATTTAAATACACCTAAGCCAATTAACATGGGTTTAGGCATATATATTTTTTCCATAAAATCATATTATCGATTTCGTTTTTTTCCACTCATTTACATTTGGTTTTTATATGTTTAGACATGTGGTTGAACATTTTACATTCCATTTTAGAACCATGTTTCACTTAATTTATATCCTAATATAATATAAAGTTATTTTGTAACTTTATAACCATGGTCCATACATGAATATAAAAATTCATCCACTCTATATTGAGTTTCAATACTTCATTCCATCATATCATATTTATTTCTTGTAATTCATTTAAAACAATAACATTATTCTATAAATATGAAAGGATTAGTTTTTATTCTATAGGTTATATAACAATTATCTACACTAATATCCTGATTCAGATATAAATATTTTTTTTATAGTATAAGTAATTTTATCATGATTTTTATCTTATAAATATTTTCATTGACACCGGATCTCCCAAAAAAATCCCAGGAATGTCCTTTGCCACATTCCTTTTTTCAATTGTATATATACTTGTGTAATGCATAAATATATTAGGATCTCTATTTTCACACTTCATCATAATCCAAATAAGTAGAATATAAGGGGAAACATGATCTGTATATTTACATTTTCTTTAATGGATTTTTTTAATTTCTCTTCACTTTTACAATGCATTCAATTAATGGTCATATAATTATTATGGTTCATGAACCGAGACTGAGTGACCTTCCTTCAAAAAGTAGACGTTGTATTTGGATATCAAAGTTTTCATTAATCAAAATTCCTTGACTTGATATTCTCCTCAGTGAAACCACAACCTTGTATACACATTCTCTTCGATTCCCTATTTGTTGAAATTTTTAACAAGTGTATATAATCCCAGGATACCTCTCCATGGTAATGACTTACATTCCGCCTCACGAGTTTATGTTCTCAAGTCCCCAATATATCCTCCAAACTATAGATAAATGGCCTACCAAAAAGGTAATTATAACCTCATGCACTACTTCCTGGACACTGTAATGATTGTTCCCCTATTACACCTAGGTCACTCATTATCACATTTATCTATCTCCTAGTGATTTTTATGTTTTCACAATGTGATATAAACATTCTGAGACATCGTTCTCAAGTGTATTTGAGTACATTGGATCTTTCCCAATCATGCATCATACTAATAAACAATGAAACCAAATTATATCTAATACCAAAATAATGTCTTGGGTGTATTACATATAAACAATGTCATTTTATAAACATGTTGAAATACCTTGATCATATCATTGTCATGTTAATTTAAAATATTCGAGACAATGTTCCAAGCATATTGATCCAATACTGCATGCACCCTCATCACCATGTAGAATATCCTATTAATGATCCCTCCATTAATTATAAGATAACCACCCCATTTTACTTCATATATCGCCTATTTTTTCAATGACCCAAGACCATAATCCTTAGTTTCTTTTTATCATTGATGAATGACATTAAAATAAATCCCTAAATTTGTTCTTTTAGTGACCCATTAAACATATTTTGTGGTGTATTTTAGTATTCCTAGATTATCATAAACAATATCCATATCCATATAAGAATTAATCAATATATTTTTCAAAAAATTTTATTGCACACCAACATGAAGATTATAAATCTCTAAGGTACACTCATCCCACATATTGATTTTTTAAATTATCTAAATGATCCCCAAAAAATAATCATGTTAAATATAGTTTATTCCAGATAAAAAATGTCCCCTAATTTCCCTCGAATTTACTCTCCCAAGGCTCTAGATTATATATATCCAATAAAAATATTCATATTTTTTAAAAGGTTGGTGCTCAAGTTTCATTTTATTATTGCAAGAAAAGACCTCTTTAGACTGGTTTGAGGGTGACCCATTACATTTCTTGAAGGACCAAGGCCAAGTTTCCTAATAACTTGGCTTGAAATCCCATTTTTTTCTAAATGGACCCTTGTTGAATAGTACTACAACAGTACCTGGGCTGATACAGTGCCTACTATAGTACCACTACTGCTACAGTTCCTGCAACAGTACCTCCATCTCCATAGTGTTGTCGTCACTTTAGTTCCCCACTGCTATAGTACTGCTACAGTGCCCTGCTGCAGTGCTTCTATAGTAAAATGGAAATTATACCCTGCCCAGATTTGATCATCGGTCTTTTGGATGCCAAGCAGGACCTTGTACCACTATAGTATAGGCTCATTGGCACCAATAAATATATTCATATAATGACATAATTTTGTTCAATATGTGTTGGAGTGTTCTGGATACCATGTTTGAACACTCTCTTTCAATGTACCATACATTATTTTTGAACTATTTAAATCATTATAAACATTCCATGGATACTTTTAATGATCATAAAAAATTATGAATATGAACCTATCATTATAAATAAACATAATTCCCACACTCATGGATATATTTTTATTCCCCTAATATCTATTTCCATCCAAATAAATATATACACTTCAGAATAGGATCCTCTAACCCCACTCTCCCTCAACGATTCAAGAGGGGGACCCATAACTAAAATGTTATTAATGACCATATTCATCCAATTATTCAATTTTACATTCCCATAATCCAAATATTTGAGCTATTATTTACATAACCTACATTGCATGTTCAATGGTTTTTGATAATTTTTTATTCTAAAGTTCTATCTAGGTTACTGTAAAAAATTCAATCATTCGTACATGTACTCTGACTATAAACTAGAAACAAAACAATACATCAGACTATCTATTCATATGATGTTTTCTATTCACATTCATGTTATGTTCTCCTACTAGATTCTGAAAAAGGTTGTCACATAAGTTTCTTAATGATATACTACTATAAACACTAACAATATTAAATCAATGATATTTTACCTAAAATTCAACCACTTATTGGTATAAATTAAATGTCCTCAGTCTACCAAAAGAATGGGTAACTATACTAATTGGTTTGGTATTTTGTAATACAAACCCTTGGAAAATATTCAAAGGCATGATTTATAGGTATGTACCTTCATCAACTTATGATAAAATTATAATTACAAAAACAATGTTTCAAAATGTTCTTGGTGAAAGCCAAAAATTTGAAACTATATAAAAATCCATGTTTATACCCCTAGGTCACCCATATAAGAGATATAGGAGAAATATTTGGTGGTACATTAAAATATATAAATCTTGTGAAACTATTTTTTAAACGTAGTAATATGAAATCCCAAATCACTAGTTCTTCTAAACAAAAAAATTATAGTTGTTGTGTATTCCTTTTACACACATGTTAATGTATTATGTGTTATTAATTAAGGCATCAACATAGAGGAATCACTTGTGAAAACGAATTTTCCCATTTTGATTCTACATATAGCCCATTGATACCAACCAAAATATAAATATCTAGATGGAATTAAACCATTGTAGCATATATAATACCAATAATCCCTATATTACAACGAAGGAAGATGAATGTTGTTATTTAATAATAATTGATGTTACAAGGATTGAATAACAACTGAGAGGGGTGGGGGATTGAATTAATTGTTTAATTTTTATGAGTTTCAAAAAAATTTGAAACATAACCCCTACAACCTATTAATATTTATATCCTTATAAATTTTATTTAATACTCATTCATTAAAAAAAGGCTTGAAATAAAATAATACAATATTTAAAAGCATTTTCCACAATGTTAGAACCAAATTCCTTTTCATAGCCACTCCCATCGGTCTATCGAAATCAACTATTATGAAGAATAGAATAAAACTTATTCCAAATCCCATTGGACACCTTCTATATCATGATAGGAATGATTATACTGACTCCTGTTAGTTTATAATGTTTTCTTTTAGGAAAATTGTGTCTATAATAATAATAAATTATTTTTTGAAATTGATCTACAAATTCACAATGGAAATCCTCAGTCTAATTTGGCTGGATGCAATTCTTCCAATCCAATAATGCTGGAACCTAATTTTCTTCATAAAATGAAGCTAGATACTGTACCCCATTTATTTTTATACAATTATGTTGTAATGAAGATCTGATTTTATTCAATAAAATGATTATGTAATATGGATCAGATTTTTCTCAATAAAATTATTTCTTAATTCGGATCTGATTTATTTCAATATACTTCTTCTGTTATATGAATTCAATTTCATTCATGAGAATGATGCTTCTATCTAGATATTATTTCTATTAATAAAATGTGGTTTTAATATGGATCTGATTACTTTTAATACAATGTTGTTGTAATAACGATCTAAATTTTTTCAAAATAATTAATTAAATCTCATTTTCTATAAAATTCATAATATTCTATAATTATCAAAAACAATTCTCCTTCATTCAGTTGAGAACATCCAATTCAATTTTTATAGAGCTCTTCCATTCACAGGTGTATAGAAAATTCAGCAATGAGCTAATCATATGACGATGTATTTATTGGAAACATAGGAAACAAAGGTAGGAAAATTTAAATCATTCCCACTTCCTCAAATATCGAAAATATGAAAATCTATTGCATTTAAACATCATCTTTGACATCATAAAACCTCTTTATATTTCCCCAAAATATTTGAAAAAGTAAATGTTAAGTTTGACGACTTTAATACTACTTAATAATCAGTTTATTTCAAATTCATTTTCAACCTATTACAATTTTGTTTCCTTCTCATCACATCTTTGACTTCGTAAAACCTCTTTATATTTTCCTGAAATATTTGAAAAAGTAAATTTCAAGTTTGACAACTTTAATACTACTTCATAATCGGTTTTTTTCAAATTAATTTTCAACCTATTCCAATTTTTTTTCCTTCTCATCACATTACAATATTTTTTATAACCTGGATGAAAATTTCAGTAACCCTTCCTCTTTCCATCTAGTTCCAATTTTCATATAATATTAGTTATGATTTTCATAGAATATAGGTTATGATTCCACCAGAATGCTGGTTACGATTCTCTGAGAGAACTGGTTACAATTCTCACAAGATGATGGTAATGATTCTTTCAGAATTATGGTTATAGTTCTCTCAGAATAACAGTTATGATTATCCTTAGAATTCTGATTATGATAATCTTATTACAAATAACAGATTAAGAAAATCTGATTAAAAAATCTTATTACGTAAATCAAATTATGAACATATGATTACGAAAATATTATTAGGAAAATATATTTTTCAACTCTAAAATTATTTAAATCTCTTTAACATTTATTCGTAATCTTTTATCATTAAAGTTTCATGAATAATGATAAATTATACATCAACAAATAATTGTCTAATTTTGTTTTAGAATGTATGAAAAATTTATATAACTTAAATTCACACTCTCCATTAAAAATACTTTAGTAGATTAATGTATTCATTGATTAAAGAAAATCTAGTCTTCCAAAAAACAACAAATTCTAACTTCACTTCTTTTGGATCTGATATACTAAATACAATGCACTTGGATCTGATTCCTTGATAACAAATCATTTCAATATAAAATGTTTAGTTTTCAATAATTAAAAAACATTTTTAAAACAATTTATCACCAAGGTATTTCAATCTCCAAATTTTTATATGTTAACAACCCACATAAAACCTTTTCAACCCTCAGATTTTTTCACAACACGTGTTTTTTTAGTTTTATCATAATAATGTCTTTCTCAAAAGATAGTGTCTTAAATTCACACTACTAGATAATATAATGTTCAAGAAGGAATTATATCCCTCTATGGAATGCATTTTTTGGACATGAAATGATAACCAATCCCCACTTTTCATTTTATTATTTTCTCTACCCCATTATTTCTTTTAAAACATACTTATTTCCCTCTCACATTTATTTTTCACACCCCCATTATAGGATATTAATTGCTTCTGATTCATAAAATAAAGAAAATTAAAAACATATTACAAATTTTTACTAAATCTCCCCCATTGTAAAAATAATCCAAATCATACTGGGGAACCTACCTTATGAGATTTAGGAAGACATAGGAGTAGGATGAACATGTAGTTTTACACTCTTTTCCACAAACGTTTATTTTAGCATAAATTTTGTAAATATATCACCAATCTAATACATTGCTGAAATGTATTCTACTAAAACTTCTCCATCAGTAACTTTATCATTGTGAATGTCAAACTTTATATAAATTTGTTTAGGTTATTGAATTGTGGATATTATTCTTAGAAAGATCAATTTCACATTGATTATCACAAATTATCCTCAATGGTTTAGAAATATTCACTTTCATATCTTCTAATTGTACCTCCATCCACAACATTTGATTACAAGACTGATTAGCTACAATATATTCATATTCAGCTATACTCAGTGTTACTGGAATTCTTTATTACTATTCCAACTTACCCAACATTCTCCCAAAGAAAATGTTCCTCCTTAGTCTGATTTTATATCCATAAAATCTCAATACGAATCAGCATCAGTATTCCCATGAAACGTCATCTCACAATTTATTTTGTATAAATACCCATGTGATGTATTTCCTTTACTATATCTCAATATAATTTTTCAACAAATATATATGACTCATTTGTATTGCATTGTTCCATGGCACACAATATAACATCATATAAAATATTAAACAATGAAGCCCAAACAAAATAAAGGCTTCCTATCAGACATTGAATGAATTTATGATACACACCTATTCAAGATTCATTTTTGGTAAACTTTGTTCTCACTAAAATATTATTTGAATCATATTTTGAATCATCAATCCAAAAAATCTTAAAAAATTCCATGTAATTCTTTTCTTCTGATAATAAAATATATTTTTCCATATTTAGAACATTTAATCTAAGGATTAATGATAATTCTCCGAACATTGACATTTCAAAATTCTTCTTCATTTCTTTATAAATATCACCATAGACCTTTTCTCCATCCCTAGAGAAATTTATATCATCCACATAAGCAATTTCAATTAATGTTTCAGAGTCAACATATTTCCTATACAAGTTGATATCAACTATTCCTTTAGAAAATTTCATTATTCTCAAGTAATTGTTAAGATTATAATACCAATCATGTGGGTCTTGTTCCAACCGATACGAATCTTTCTTAAATTTATAATAATTTTTTTCACCCTCATCATGTTAAAAAACACAAGGCCGCTCAATTTAAAATTCTTGATCAATATCCCCATTTAAGAAATCTAACATTATATGCATATGATAAACATTGAAATTCTGGTGTGCGGCCATAGAAAGAAACAATCTAATAGTTTCTACTCTTGAAACTGGAGAAAAGAATCGTCAAAATCCACACCTTGAACCTATGCATGTCCTTTGTAAAAAAGTCGTGATTTTTTTATTGAAACTTGACCATGCTAGTTCAATTAGATTCGTTAAACCCACATTGTTCCAATAAAATTTTTATTTGTTGGCCATTGAACAAGTTCCCATGTTTTATTTTTCTTAATATGATCTAAATAATCGTTCCTAGCATCCACCCATTCTTTATTTTGAATAAAATTTGTAACTAATTCTAGTTTCACTTTTGAGATATCTGATGTCTACTTTCTAGTAGCAAAATTATACTAGTATGAACCAAAGCCTTACAATTCCCAAAAATGTTTTTGGATTCAAAAATGATTTCGTAAGGTTGGAAATCTCAATGTTTCTTTCCCAGATATAATTTCGTCATCACATGATTCTTCTAAATCTGGATAAGAATATTTTGAATCACTTTTACTATTGTTGGAAATCTCTCATTGATCCTCCTCACCATTATTGACTACCTTTTCTTAGGAACGTTGATTTTCAATTACCGTCACATCATATGATTCCACAAACTTTTGTAATAATTTGACCAAAAATGTGAAACTTCTCTCATTTAGGGAATAATCCATGAAATTTCCTTCCTCAACTTTCTCATCAACTATTCCCAAGTCTAAATTTTGTATTTTATGAAAACATTGAATTCTAGAATCACTGATGAATTTCAATTATGGTTTTTTATTATACTAATATTTATAATGATTCGTGTTGGTTTTCAGTCTCAAATAATCTATTATGAACATGTACAATAATACTAACAACTTCTTTCTAATAGAACATTTTCATTTTGAATTATGCCAACATACATCTTCCCATTTCAACCATGATTTTATTCATTCTTTCTACTACTCCATTTTATTGTGGAGTATATGTAGCACTATACAAATGCTCTATATCATTATTTATAATATATGTTTCAAATATATTTTTGGTGAATTTAATACCATTATATTTACTAATATTATTTATTGAAACCCCCAATTCTTTCTCAATATATTTTATGAAGAATCCTAGAATTTCGATATCCTCTAACTTGTACTTTTTGACCATGAAGTTTGACTTCCATGTGAAAGAATCAATAAAAGTTATAATGTTTAAATCTCTTTTTGGTGATTGATGTCTAATATGGCTGCATATGTCACAATGAATATGCTTATGTGGTTCAATTGATTGAATCTCAATTCTCTTATACCTTGTGTTAGTCATATTTCCTTTTTGGAAAGTAATTCAAACAACTTCATATCTTCTTTTAAATTCTAAAAAATTCTTCACTACATGGTCTTTAGAATTTTTGTTAATAATTTTATACCCCAGGATCCCATGTCCCTATTTTAATAATTTTTCCATCTTCAGCACTCATGTTACAAGATCTATAGAATTATTCAATTTGAAATAGATTCCTATAGGTTCTTTCTTCGTTTATAATTAATTTTCTATCTTTCACACATTTGTTGATTCAATAATCTTTTCTAAAGATTAGTTATTTTCCATTATCGTATAGTAGACTTACACTAAGTGGGTAATGTTTTATTCCATCAACAGGTAAGACTTCTTTAGATTTCAATTTCTCTACTTCAATCTTCGCAATAATGATTCTTCTAGTTTTTACGGAATGACCATTTACAAATGTAACTAATCCTCCATCATAGTTGTAAACATGTTTCAATATTTTAATATCACCAATAATTTGTGAATAAAAACCCCTATCTATAATCCATGATTTTTGTTTCTTACATACCTTCAAATTTGTCTCCACAACTACATCTATTTTCTCAACCTGATTCTTTTCATCTTTCTTTTCTTTTTTATCATATGAGACTTGTTCTAGAAGGATTGTCATAATTCATTGCGAATGATATCCAAAATGATCAACTCTTCCACAAAATTCTTCCACACAATAAAACTGATTCTTTTGGGAATATTTCTAACATCTTGAGAATTCACCACTCCAACTTCCTGTGAGTTAGGATAGATTCTCATTATTATTTTAGAATTTCACCCACATTACACAAAACATCTTCGAAGTAGAGATAATTTTTGCCAATAATTATAATCCATGTGCTCATATATTCCACAACACCAGCAATAGACTTCAAAAATTTGTTTTTTATTAAATAATGATCTTTCTCTATACAAACAGTGTTGGTGTTGGTAACTTCTTTCAGCTCTAACATACTCATGATATGGTCCATCATTTCATTTGAGTGAGTTTTCTAATTTTATAGAATTGATATATATCTCACTTCCTTACTCCACCCACACTTTCCGAATACCTTTTCTAGAAACTGAGATTTTAAAAGAAAATGAAGAAACGTTATTTCTAGTAAGTGAATAATTCACCTAATTCTAGTAATGAGCATTCTCAACCACATTACATGTCTCATATTTCACATTCATATCATTGAAGAAGTTTTTATTTATCTTCCTCAAGGTACTTTTTGACTCATGGTTTTTGTATTTAAACTTGCAAACCTCTTCTTTATTAGCTTCAATAATCATTCCAAGATCATTAATTATCCTTCTCTATTTTATAATTATAATTTAGATGCTTCAAATCACATGAATGTATTCATCCTCCTACTTATTGAAATATTTTCTTCCATTATCTACTTCTTCAAGATCTTTCTTAATTATTAAAATTTAATTATTATGATTTTATTTATTTATAAATAGATGCAACAAGTTATTTTTTGATTTAATAATCTATATAAGATTCTTATGCACCATCCTAACTATCTGAGAAATATTTTTATTCGCAACATTAGAAATGATGGTTCTGAACTTTTCCAAAATTTTATATTTAGAAGAATCATTGTTATTTGAGTCTAATTCAACCTTCTTACTCAGAATTCTTCTTTCCTTATGGAAAAATTCTTCTAGAATTTTCTGGAATACTTATATTATTTATCATTTTTGTTTCACTTCTTCAATCGAGGTTTTTCATCAAAATCATCTCAATATTCTACAACATTATACTTTGGACAATTCTTTGAAAAGCATATGATCCCAACACACTTAAAAAATTTGTGAGGAATATTTCCTCCATGCATTCCTCTTCCACTTTAGTAGTTCTTGGATATGAGAGGCATTATTTTTTCATTCAACTCTTTATATTCCTTATCATTGGACACACAAGGATCGACTTCATCAAAATCATGGATTTTCATCCTTCTCATAGCTTCAAAAGTCATTTTATATTTAATCATATTTTTTGTTATTGGAGTTTTCCTCACAACATATGAAAAATGAATGTTATGAAACTCATCAAGATATTAATCATCCATGTCTTCTAATGGATAAATTTTAGAACAATACATGTTTCAAAATTCTCTCAGGCGTTTCTTCACAATTATAGAATCTTTCATGATATTTTTGAATCCTATAATATTGCAGACACATTCATTTACTATCCTAAAGTATTCATCAATTTTTTAATCATCTCTCATTATAATGTCTTTAAAATAACTACGCCATATTTTTATCTTTTCATCCTTGACATTTGTATTCCCTTAGAAAACGCTTCCTTGCTTGTCCCAGATACATTTTGAAGTCCGGAAACCCATCACCTTCTAATAATCAATCTCTAATAAGGACATTTGGATTTCATTTCTATCCTTTATATCAAATTCATTGTTTATCTTATCATCAAATTTCATGGAATCATCATTTTAAATAGGTGGAATCCCAAAAGTAGCAGCATCTACACCTTCCAGGACAAGAGATTGGATATATGGAATCATTCTATTTTCCATTCATAATACATTTTCCATAAAATGAAGGGATTCAGATAATAATTATATAATTTATAGTATACTTTATAAGGTTTCAAAAATGGATTATTAACCCTCTAATACCAATTGATGTTTCATGGATTTAATAACAACATAAAGGGAAGGGGGTTGAATCAGTTTACTTGTTATAAGTTTCAATGTTTTTTAGAAACAAAACCCCTAAAACCTATTAATAGTTATATAATTATAAACTTTTATTGAGTTCACATTATTGAAAAATATGGAAATAAAAAAATAACACAATTTTTACAAGTTTCATCCTCAATGTGAGAACCAATATCCTTTCCATATCCAATCCCTTGGGTCTTTGGAAAATCTCTTATTATTAATAAGTGAATACAACTTCTAACAACTACCATTAGACACCTTCTATATCATGATAGGAATGATTATACTGACTCCCATCAGTTTACAATGTTTTAATTTAAAATAATTGATCAAATAAAATTAAAAAAGTCTTTGTTGAAACTACTCTAAAAATGCTCAGTGCAAATCCCTAATATGATTTCGCTTGTTTTGATTGTCTATATCTGATGATGGTGGATCCTAATTTTCTAAAAAAAATGACTCTAGATTCTAGATCATATTTCATTCAATACATTGATAATGTAATATAGATCCAAATCTATTCAATAAAATTATTTTGTAATCTAGAGCTGATTTCTTTCAATAAAATGATGTTTTCTGGATCTGATTTCATTCACTACAATGTTGTGTTAATCTAGGTCGCTTTTCATTCAATATAATGCTACTATTATCTGTATCTTATTTCTTTCAATAAAATTATTATGTAATCTGGATTGATTTCATTAAAAACAATCAATACAAACTCAGTATTTAAAAAACTAAAACTCTTCTTGAATGCTCAAAACAATTCTGCCTCAATAAAATGAGAACTTCCAGTTCAATTTCTCCAGTGCTCCACCATTCACATGTGTGTAAAAAATTAAATAGTGAACTAGTAATATGAGGTAGTATTTATAGGAAAATCAGGAAACAAAGCAGGAAGCAAGACATCTTTCCCACTACTGCAAATATAAAAACTCTAAAAATCTACCACATTTAAACTTAATCAACATCTTCTCCAGACTACCTTAGATTTTTCAGATATTTTTTTCAAAAGTGAATGTCAAATTTGACCACTTTAGTCCTTCTTCATAATGACCTCATTATAAATTCGTTTTCAACTTATTACAATTTGATATTTTTTTATCCATTAAAATATTATGATCATCCAAGATATAATTTCATAACCATTCCTCTTTCAATCTAGTTATGATTTTCAAAAAATGTTGGTTGTGATTTCCACATAATTATTGTAATGAGCCGATCAAAAAGTTGGTTATGATTCTATGAGAAAAGTAGTTATATTTATATTATAATGTTGGTTATTTTTATCTTAGAATTCTAGTTATGATTCACTCATAATGGTGGATATGATTCTCTTCATAAAGAGGATAATGAAAAATATGGTTTCCAAAATATAATTACAAAATATATATTAGGAAAATATGATTACGAAATTCAGATTATGATAATATGATTATGAAAATCCATTTTTTTCAGATCTAAAATTATTTAATCCTATTTACCATTTATTCAAAAGACTTTATATGGATTTTTTCATGTCTTATGAGATGTTCTAGATTAGGAAAGAATCATCTAATTTTGGTTTACCAAGCATGAAATCTTTCACTCTCCTTAATTCAAATTCAACATTCATAACCCTTCAGCAGTTTAATTCTTTCTTTGATTACATAAAAAATGGTCTTATAGAAAATAATAAATTCTAACACTGATTCATTTGGATCTGATGGTCAGAAAATGATATAGATGGATCTGATTCCTATATAACTAATAATTATAATACAAAAAAAAATTTTCCCAAAAAATAAAATAAAAACATTGTGAAAACTATTTATCACAAATATCCTTCAATCATATCTATACCCAAATGGGAAAAGTTTATTTAAAAATGAAAAAACAATAATCATGATCTAATAATTGTGAGAACAGATAATGAATAATATATTAAAATTGAATGTCATCATTTTTACATTAAAAAGTTTTCTTGTTTGAGTTGAAGTGTTTTTTGAAATTATGATTCAATTTTCAATGATTGGTAGTACAACTCAAATTTCAAACAAGATTATATTTGGTATTAGTCTTTCATATATATGGGGATTATAATAATCTAAATGGAATCTTTCTCATCCTTAATAAAATAATATAGAAATAAAATACTATTACAAATATTGATTAGGAGACTACTATGTTTCGGTAATATATTGTTTTGAGTCATTTATATATTAACATAGTCCAAATTTAATGGATTATTCTATCACCACATTAGGTCTCAATACCTATTCCCTTACAAAAACATCCATACAATCCTTCCCACCTTCTACTAATAATTATTTGGCCTACATGGAAAAATAATCAATAATGTATAACCTTTGGTGAATTCAATATTACTCTTGATGAATTTGGTCCATAGATTCCGATTTCTATATATCATATCTTTGCTGCTCTAATTCCACCTAAACATTATTGGAGTATTCATTAATAATAATATTTTTTTGGATAAATTGATGGATGCATTGAACATTTATGAGTTTTAAATTAATTATGTTCATCCATTCCTAAGTAAAAACTACCTACTTTACCCAGTTTATTATATATTCCTAGGACCATTAATTTGAACATAAATATTTGAATATTTAGCTAGTTGTTGAACTAGTATGGTAGGGTACCAAATAGTAGTGTTGAAATAGTCTTCCACATCCACAAACATAACTTTATTAATGGATAAATTCCTTATAGTTTAATGTTGTAATAAGTCATTGGAATTGAAATTTACATTGTTATGTTTTCAAAAAGGTAAGTCCTTGATGTAGACTTATATGGGTGATAAGACCCCAAATAAACTCATTTCACTAAAATTTCATTTTATCAGGATGAAATGATTATGATGTCTTGGGTCCCATGACTTTTGGAAGGTTATATTCATGTCCAATATTTATGTATTGTTAGATAATAAATTAAATTATAACTCATGTGAAACATGAAAGGGAACATCACATATAGTTTTGGGATGCTAAAACACTTAAATATAATCACATCACTAAAGGTGATAACATGATTGTTCTACTATAAAATAATACCCTCTTACATAGACAAATATTGTGACTATGACTCTTTTCCTAGAATATTTTGAACATCTCCAATAAATTCTATACATAAATATCAAAATTATTCAATGTAATTATAATTTGGAATGTTTATATCATAATTGATTACTTTAATGTAGTGATCTACTGAAGGAAGAAATATCCATTTCAAAATAAGTCATAATTTTCCCAACATTAGTGACACCCTCCACTAGGTTTGAGTTAGGTGGGATGATATGCAATTTATTCATATTATAGTCATGTTTCAACTCATCTTTAATTAACCACACCCAGTACCATAATATTACTTTATTAAAAATTAATTTTTGTATGTGTGGAAATATTGGACTTTATATTTGGTGATATAATGACCATGATACTTAAATCTAAATCTAAAAATTACAAAATTAAAAAATTAATTAGGAATGAATCAACTTGAATGAAATGTGATTAAATATTTGAACTGAAAAATTTATATAAGTTATGTTTTAACATTATATATCTTTATTGTTATCTCTTATTGATTTCTCAAAAGGATAGTTCTTTTGGTGGTTCTTCCTATGGAAGTGTAGGTGGGAATAACCCATTTAGATTAGAAAATATTACTAGTATATGATCCCAAAATTTATGAGAACCTTCATCCTAAACCCCTTCTCCTAGTGGGGAATTTGTTCAAACATTACTTCCCCCTTTTTCATATTTTGGATATTCGATGGTTGATCAATGTCCTTCAATGTCCAATATATTTTATGAAATACTCAGGCTAGATAAATAACATAATGATTAAAGTGAGAATTTATTTTTCCTCACCCTATGAATTTCTTTCACATACACATTCATCATATATTATTTCTACACAAGTTATTGCCACCTACAACATTTGATCCAAGTAGAAGATCCCACCCATGAAATAATGGATCATGATATTAATATATCCAAGATAATATATATATTTGAAAGGTATCTATTTTAAAGATATTAGTATAGAGAATTATTTTACCCAAAACCCATCAGGGTAACCTCATCTTTCTGGCTTATCCACCTGGACTCATCACCAGAAAGAGTAATTCTCTAGGGAACCAATTCCATCTAGTAATTTTTAAATTCCACATTGCAGGAGTTGAACATTGGAGAGGGAGCATTGTAAGATGATATAAAAGGACATAAATTCCCTTTCCACACACTACATTACTCAAATATAAGAATATTCATCGAATTGGGTCATTTGGGAGGCCAGCCTTCTTCAAATTGGGGATCCTACTTTTCCACTAAACATATAATAGTTGTAGGACCATTGACATAAGGAAACAAGTAATCAAAAGTATAATAAACGTGTAACCTTATCCATGACTCAGAATAATGAACCAAAAAACTGGACCACATATTTTATATGTAGGAGGGCCTCCCAAATTTATGCCTCATCCCAATTAAACATCAACTAAAACTAGTTCATGATCAATAGATTCACATTGGATCAGATTAATCATATATGATTCTAACACTTTTTTTTACATAGATGAACTCTTGTGTGACTCCAAAATTGGAATAACCCCAACACATTATTATCTAATAATTTCATTTCAAAAAACACCTTCCCTAAAATATATGAGTAATCCTAATCCATAATAGATTATAGAGGAACATTTTTTGAGATGCAGTTGATGTGTGAGTATGTGTTGATTTAGTATGTCCATGATATATCACTATTTCAATGTTAATATTCAAACTCTGGCAATACAGTAAGGAAATATCTTGAAATGGGCCTCTGATAATAAACAATAATTTTCCCATTTATAACCATCCATGAGAGATATGATATAGACTTAGGGGACATAGAAATGTTATGCAATCATATATTGAGATATACCATTTGGAATATGGTTGAATAGTGTTATATATTTATCAATATTGGTACATACATGTTGATATGTTTGCATACATCCATTTGAGCTTCCATCATGAATATTACATTCCAAACTCTAGTACTAGATTATCACATTTTCAATAATTAGTTTCTCATGAACATGTTAATAAAGGATTATACTTAGACTAATAGGTTAATTCTTAGGGGATACTCCTAGTTCTATTTGATATGAAAACCCACAAATAAAGTAAAACAATTATCATAATGGATTCCTTGGTATCTATGAATTTGGAATTTTTCTTTAACCCCATGTTTCTTATCTATTCAATATTATAAACAACTCGACTCAAACACCAATTATACTCAATTTTTTAGGTGGGACACTAAATCCATGGAATTGTTTTCCATACATAGTATCTCACCTGAAATTTAGTAGTTACACTCCCCATTGTCCCATATGAAGATTGGTGTATTGAATTCATTATACACCATTTATGATATTTTTCATAGTGATCATTTGAACATCCCATTTTCTAATCTAATCTTCACAATGTAGTATGTTTAATGTGACTATATTTGGCCTCAATATACAAGGGAAATATGGGATTAAATTCTTGATATGGTGGGAGTGGGACAATGAGATACATAAAGACTTAAAAATTCTATAAACCGTGCAATCCATGCTAAAATTCACATAGATTGAACTCACCCTGAATGGTCCTCCCCATTCCATTATGAAAGGTCCTATAGGGTCAAGGTCTTAGGTAAATTAACATTCTAACAATTGGTTATCTATATTCATTTTTAATATAGATCCATAAATATTTATCTATATATCATTCACAGGTTTATCTAAATTTGGAATCAATTGGGGTTTTCCTAAAACATACTCTATAGAATGATCATATTGATTGATAAGTTATCCAACTAATGAGATATAAACTCAATCTATTTCAATGTGATAGTTCATTTCAGTGATTTGTTGGTTATAAAAGAGAGGAGTGAGGATGTGTCAATTAGTGAGAATCCTAAATACCTATACTAGAAAAAAATTATTACACAGTATAATCTTAGATAATGCCTCCTAGATTCTCTGAGAAAATAATTTCACATGAAAACACACTATATCTGGAAAACCTCAAAGATCAAAATAATTCCATTCATATTAACCAAAAGAATCCAAAAAAAATTCTATGGTGTGATTTTATATAATAATTATAAATGCGTATGTTCCATGAGATTTTATTGATAAAAAAAATGAAAATATTGATTTCCTATTTAGCATATAAGTGAACCATTTAGTTTCTACAAATGGATCATCATTTCTTTATGGGATAATTATTGTTGAAGCGGAAGGGGATTTACATGTTAATGTGTATGAGACTAATTATCCTATGTTTTTAATGTTTAAAATGATGAAGTTTTCCTATGTGAAATGAATATAGGTTTCTAATAACTACAAACTTCATAAAGCAGTCTAAACACAACCATGAAAAATAGGGTCTCCAACCAAACTTATATTTATATACCCTTCTTCTTAGGTACCATATAGAGTCTTCATAGGTCAATTAATTTACTCACAACCAAATCATTTTCATGCAGATCAAGTGAAATTTCAAGGGGAATTTTTTATGTTCTATGACATCTTAAAAATTGTAAAATTAATTGAATAAAATGGGATATTTATGAGGGAAATCAAATATTAATTTATTTTTCAAAGGAATAATTCCCATAAATTAGTCACGCTACATAATGAAAGATGCGTCTTTTGTGATGTAATAATTTATTAATGCATTATAATCCCTCATCATTTTTATATCAGAAACAATAATATCGTGCCTGATGCATTGTACCTTTTTGAGGCTTCATGACCCCTATTGTTAATATCTTTGAGATATAGATCTCATTCTACCATCATTGTCCCTCTACAAGGTTTTTGACCTCTATAGCATCTCATGTTTTTATGTATTTATTTTTTAGAAAAAATTAAATTTTATAAATTATATTAGTTAATTGAAATGCTAATTTAATCTGGTGTTATACAAAACAATATATTAATATTTCACAACATGCAAGACTATAACTAAGATTCGGTTACACACAACACTGGGTTTTAACAAAACCATGATATATTATTAATTTAGATATTTAAATATGACCTTTATAACCAAGACATTAAACATAGTTATATGGAAAGTGATAAATAGTTTTCAAATATTATGTGCACTAGTTTTAAATAAATAAAAATATTGATAATAAAATATTCACTTTTTGGTAATGTAATTATATGCTTCTAAAATATAATTTCCTCAAAAAAATGTTCTTATATATTTTTTTGAAAAATAATAAAATTAAATTTTAACAATTATATATGATAAATTTGATAAAATTAATTTCATGTTTGTATTTATAATTTAAAAATTATTTTGGGGTTAATTATTTTTTCTAATTTTTTTCATTTTATTATGAATAATGTAAAATAAATAAGTTTATTTGAAAAAATAAATTTCATTTAAATAATATATGGAGATAAGTTATATTTTAAATTTTTTAAAAGTAAATATAGTTCAATTATTCTTCAATTGAATAAATTTAGATCTTTGTAAATAATTTTATATTGAAATTGGACAAACAATCCTTGTAAAATATTGATAATTTTCGCTATGAAACCCCACTTTCTCTTCACATATACAGGATTCCTATAATGTTTTCCAATATGGTAAAATTTATTTTATAACATGTATAAAATATTTGAAATAATAATAATTTATATTGGCTAACAAGTTTAAGAATATTTTTTAGCAAAATGAATAGTGAATGCAGTAAAAATTAATTAATCGGTTAAGGTAAAAATTTGTTTACTAGGGGTTAAATTGGAATTATATGAGTGAAAATGACAAAATATATTGCCTGAATTTTATTGAATGAGTTTATTTTTAAATATAAAATCATGTTATTTAATATATCAAAATTCCATTCCACTTAAATTTGAATATTACCTATATAGTAAGTTTTCTAATGAAAAGGACAAAAATGATAATTTTTCTTTCTTCTAATATAAATAATGAATTGGTATACGAAAAAAACTAAAATGGTTTAGTTTTAAATTATATTTTAAAATATAAATGGGATTTGTTTTATAATTATTTCTATTTAATTTTTATATATGAATTAGTTACTTAAAATTCATGATAAATGCCAAAAAACTAATTATTTAGTTTCTAAAAAATAAAAGTATGAACATAAACATTAATAAAATTGATGTATAGTGTATGAATTAGTGTGATTAATTATATTTTTATGTTAATATATCACGTTAAAGTTGTGTGAAATTAATATATTCAAATTCCAATAATCTTCTGATAATTATTAAATTCAGATTAAATGAATAATGTCAAAATTCACAGTAATGTTAGGCTATGAATATAAACATCTAGCATGGAATGTTCTCTCCCAAACCCCTATTCCAAATGAATTATGCATTTTTAAATGTATTGGTCTCTCCCTAACCCCTTTTAAAATGGATCCTTATTTTGATTTTTCATTTTTAATGAAGGGGATAGTCCCTAGCCTATTTGAATATAAAAATGGTGTTTCATTAAATGATATAAAATTACTAAAACCCCTATATTTTAATATTTTATTTTTCAATTTTAATAAATATCAAATATTTTTCATTAATGGAAAATATTATCTATTATAATGACAATATTTACCTTTAAATAGTAAAAAATCTATTATCATGGTTACAGTTAAAGCGGGATTTTTTCACGTAAAATGAAATTGTGTTAAAATTAATTTCCAATGCACATGAGATTTAGATTTTATAAATTATATATCCTCTTTATAATTAGTGGATAAAAATTATCTACTAATTCTCAGTCAAATTTATTCTTAATGGATAAATTACCAAGGTAATAAATCTGTTTACTATAGTGAAAATCCATAATGGTAAAACAATGGGTAACATAGACGTTAGGGAATGAAATATTCAAAAATGTGTTTCATTGTGTTTTGTAGGTGTTTCTAGACTATATAATCCATAAAATACTTAAATTTACAAATTTTATCCCCTTGAGTTAATATTGACCCCCCAATAGTGAATACTTTTGTGTATTTACAATAATGATACTCATCCTCAACAATAAAAGGGAACTCACTTACCACACTTCTTCACACCACTCAAGCCATTCTTATTGAACATGATATTCCAAGATAAATTCCATATTCACCCCACCCCCCAATACTATATGTCTTATTTTGTGCTCAAATCCATCCTATGAATTTTTTAATGAAAAACTAAGAAGAATACCTGATGAATAGGTAATGTTCTTCAATGAGAATATTTATTTTTTTCTTTCTCCACCTTGTTCAATTACTATTATATCAGGATTATGAAATTAAATAAGGTTATTATATATACTAATATGTTTTTATGTTATGTTTATATCCTATAATTTCAAATATGTCCATAAAATGGGTTATGAAATCATCGTTCGTGTGTACGGAAGACTACCGCCTCATGAGCCAGTGTCGCTCTTTTCTCCATCACCACCATTGAAGTATGATAATAATTATATATTTAAAGTTTATATATGATATATATGATACTTATGGTGTTATTATTCTTATTTAATATCCCACATACTCTAATTTATTCCTTTTTGTGGGAATTCGATAACGTTATCTATGTGTACGGTAGACTATCGCCCAGTAAAGTGATTTGATTCATTCACATGATATTAGAATGTATAAGGATGGGTTTAATGAAAATATATTCTATATATGGAATAAATTTTTTAATTTAATGATAATATATATATAACAATTACTTATCGTTCTTTTAATGCGATAAGAAAATGGAAACAATGGTTGAGCGCACCTACAACTTACCGTCTATATGAGCATTGTATTTCATTTCCTGTAAATAAATATTATGTATTAAAAAAATATTATTTTTATATAATTTATTTAATTATGTAGTGGATTAAATCATGATCATATTAAGAGTTCAATAAACTAAAAAATATATACATATACAAGGAATAAATAAGTAATCATCCAAAACATAACATTACATTGAATTGATAATAAATATGTTATAAAAGTTCATAAGAAAATAATATATTGTATGATATATTTAAGTGTTTTTTAAAATGGTGTATAATAAAATTATGTTTATTCTACAGTAGTTTTGAATGAGTATTATATAATTGAAGACATAATCGAAGGGTTCTTCATCTCACTGTTTACTTTTGTGAGACACATATTATATTCACCACCAATGTCTTTTATGTGGTGTATATAATACCCATGAATTTACATTATTATTGTTCTATATAAATTTTTTGGTATTTACATATCCATTTTAGGATGTATATTTCATGGTTTTATAGTTTCAATTTTAACAATGTTGTAAGGGTATTTCTAGTTTCACTTTTATTTCCTAGAGGCTTGTCCCATATTCACCAATCTTTTAGTATATATAATACCTTATTATAGGATATTTAATTAATATACCTCATATAATGATAATTAATGTTCACAGTGTTGTTAATCATTCACAGTGACTATGATTCAAAATCTACTCGACATGTAATATAATTTTTGTCTCAATTTTCCTTATTTGAGACGTACATTATTCTAAGTACACGTATTCCTTTATAAGGTGTATATACATACTACATGACATGTAATATAATAAATTTAATAATTTTAATGATATTTTAGTTTTCTATGTATGTTTTTTCTTCATTGGGATTATGAATCAATGTTTGCAATGTGGTAATATTTTATGTTATATTCTCATTGTTTATATGAATTGTTTATGATTATGTCTCCAATTTTAAAATATTATAATAAATCTCTCAAGAATCCTATTAATTTTCATTATCCTCTAGTTATTCATCATACATCCAAATAATTCTACCTTTTTTCACTCATTGGTACTCAATATAATAATGAAAATGTATACAATAATACATAACATATTTTTCACTTTAGTCCGAAATATATATTCTTCTAAAATTATGTTTTATATAAAAAATAAAAAATTAAATTAGATTATATATTAGTTTGATTTTTAATGTATTGTTTTAAAAAAATTGAAATTGATTTATATTTCTTTAAATTCATCTTTTAAAATTTTACAATTTTATTTCCAATGGAAACTTCTTTCTATATTTATTTTGTTTTAAAAAGAATTTATCAATGAGGAAATGATAATTTACTCAAGAAATATATAAAATGATATTTCATTTTTCATCTAAGAATTGATCCATTTGTGTTAACTATTACATTTGGGGATAATACAAAGGATACCGTTTATATTCATTATATGAATGGTTTATGTTTTGATAACATTATTTTTATGAAACCATCTTATTTTAATATGTTATTTTATGATGAAATGATTATGAAACCTGTCTCTTTTCAAAATGTAATTATATAACAAAATATTTAGGATATGAATTTAATATCCTGAATTTGGATATGATTAACTTTTATGATCTTGTGTCACAGATAAATATGGTTTTAATTATTTTATAGGTGGTACCTATAACTCTCTATAATTAATCGTGTAAATATTTTTATATATTCAGATAAATAGGAAAGGAATAATATGTGAAGATGTGTCAGTAAGGGAATTGTTCGAATATGAAGGTCTTGGGAGTGAACCTTGACTACAATTATGTTTTAGGGAGTGAAAACATTACAATGTGATAGCCTTAGTATTGATACTAGACTAATATAAAAATTACATCCTATGATTATAAGTATGACACAAATTCCATGTCTTGTGCTAGTTTTATGATCTCATCGATCATGTTCATGTACTCAGTTATGATAAATGTCTTCTGAGAAGACAAAATTTATTCCATGACTTGAGATTAAGATATTTGATATGAAGGAAATTGTTTTAATATGTTATGATCATGTTCTCATACACTTATGTTCATGTTATATTTAAATATATCCCTTTTTACCCTTACTATGAATATGTGCTCACCCTTTTCTATGTTTCGTTATCTGGTATTATGAATAATGTTTTTTATAGGTTAGGTGTATTATGATTTCTTGATGGGGTGATCATTTTTTAGAAACAATGAATATATTTCACCAGATTAGAGTATTGTGTTCCAAGTTCCCAAAGGTACTAAAATATTACGGTACATAAGAATGTGTTTGTGTAATATAATTAACATTCCTCTAAAAACATGTAAAATCCATGTATGATAAGATTGGATAGATATAGTTGGTATCAAAGTAAATGTTTTGTTGACCAATGGAAACTATGATGAGAAAACATTAGTGAGGTCCCTAAGGATACTTCGAGTGATATGTCTAGGTAGGCCTTAAAGGATATGTCTAAGGATGACTCAATGTATTGGAAAATGTCTTATAATTTTGTTAAAGTACAGATTGAGTTTTTTTAACAAAATTACATCCATGTATGGATACTAAATGTGTAGTTGGATCTTGCATATATTTACCTAGGTGTAATAACCCAGAAAACCCCATATTCATCTGGAATAAATCAATAACTAGTTCCTAAAGTTTTTCATTACTACAAACATGCTTTGGAACTCTCAGGTGATATGATTTTGAAATTCATGAACTCTCTATGAAATATCATGAATAGATTAAATAGTCTATTATTATGAATGAACATAGATAAACCTAAGGAATGAATCATTAAAAATAAGGTGACATTATTTAGAACACCTAAATGGTTTTTTAGACTAGATGATTTTCCATTATGATTAATGTTGATCACAATAAGATATCTATTCTTAGTAAATAGATTAAACCATAATAAATTGTACTAAAATTGAGTTTCATGGATGATTAACTGAAAATAATCCATATGGGATGATGAATAGAGTAAATAAAATTTAATTATGAATAATTATTTTTCAAGGATCGTGATTAAAAATTTGAACCTTAACCCACTCTAAGACATGAAAAAAAAGATAAGGGAAGTGTTTGTAATGTTTTTGAATGATGGTAACCATGGTGGTAAGAATATTCAGTTTAATATTTGTCAGGAATGTGGGATAGAACACCAAAAAGGATGTATTAGAGGAATGTGACTATTTTTTGACTATTGAAAAGATGAATGCAAAGGAAGTAGGTGCAAAAGAAAAAGAATGAGTATTGTTGATATAATGGATTGGAATATTAGTCTCCCTAAGTTATTATCAATGGATGAATTCATGAAATGTAAAAATTATGGTCAGTATGAAAATATATTTCCTAGGGGGAATCTTGTTAAGAGAATTAGAAAGGTTGTATGAGTAAGTGTTATATTTATAATGATGAAGAGACTACTGATGAAATGTGAATGAATTGATGAATTAAGGAATAATATGATAAATCATATATAATGGTTTGGGAAGGTAGTGGGGTGAATGAAGTATTTATGTATTATAATTAAAATATTGCATTATAATAATATAGAAATTTATAATTATTGTTATTCATATGTTTTTCATTATGGATTTGATAGGATTTTTTGTGTGGCACCGATGAATTAAAAAAGTGATTTGATGAAAATGAGATATTTTGAAGAAGGTAAATTATTACTTAATATGTTTTTGAGGTTTAAAAAATGGTGTTTAGTGTGGATTATATGATGATTGATATGAATGATATAAATTTGATTGTATTTGTGACCTTATAACGGATAAATGGTTTTTAAAAAAGTGGTTTATTTTATCACTGATGTATTTTACAAAAATATTAGATCTATAGAAGATATTAAATAAATTTTTTATTATTTGATTAATTAGAACGAATAATTGGTTTTATTGAGGATTCATGTTAATTTGGGTTTCTATATAATACAATATAAAAGTATTCACATGTTTGGTATTGAAAATTTTGAAAAACATCATGAAAATTGGAGGATTAATGATTATTTAATTTATAAAATTTAGTAACCCTCTTTTTATTGCTTCTGATTTTAGTAATTAAAGAGTTTCACAAGGTTAATTATTTATTTAATGGTCTATGTTGATCTTTTAATGATGTTTTAGAGATTAATGTACTAACTCACTATATGAAGATTTATGGATTTTGGATAACCTGTGCTAACCATTTCGTTTTGATGATAACAATATATATACAAAATGATTTATTATTATTATGGGGTTTGAATGTAACACCCCTTATTTTTAGAAAAAAAAAATTTAAATCATTAAATATATCAAATATATATTTTTACACCCAACATGAAGATAATATTTTTTTTATACACAACACCATGTTAATCTTGTGATACACACAACACTAGATTAAGTTATATTACACACAACATTGAGTTTTACCAAAACCATGGTACATTATTAATTAATTTATTTAAATAAAAGCATAAAAATATCCATTAAACCTAATTTTATGAATATTAATAATTAATTTTTAAATATTAATTAAAACAATTCTATGTAAGAAAACAATATTGATATTAAAATACACAATTTTCAGAAAATCCTTTATATGTTTCGAAAAATCTATTTTTCAATAAATTGATTCTATATATTTTTTTGAAAAGTTATAAAATTAGTATTTGAAAAAATATAAAATATATTTCAAAAAATAAACATCAAACCTAATTCAGAATGTCCAAATTATATCAATACTAATTTCCTGTGTTTTTTTTGAAAAGATTAAAATTTTGACAAATTGTGAAAAATACATAATTTTAATTGAGATATACATTTTCATATAATTTTTTTATTAATTAAAATTATATTTAAAATTAGAATTAAATAAAAATTATTTCAATCATACGACTAATAATTCAATTGAGTCAATTGAAATCAATTAAAATTTTAATTTACATATAAAACAATTGTAAACTTTTGATATTTTTCACATCAAATCCCCACTTTCTCGTCTAATCTATGTGATTAATATAAAATTAATTGATTAAATTAATGTAAATTGAATTTTGAAATATTTATTCCTTGTTATGAGACATAATAATTAATAATTTCTAATTTTCTCATCTTAATGGTATAATCCTTATCCTCTGGTATCGATCCTTGATTTTCCACGAATCGGGGTAGATCTAAGAAAAGGTGAAAAACCCCTCACATGGTGATGTCTATGTCAAAATAGAAAGAGTAGAATAATGGATAAAGGGAACTCAACTAATTATTGTTTTACATCCAACATGATAAAATAAATCTCAATCAAAAGTCAGAAGGAGGAGATCTCTGGATTCCAAGGTTGGATCTTCAAAATGCTCCGAAAAGAGAGAGAACTAGGTCAATCCCACCCAAACATGGATTATGGAGTTTGGATGGGGATTAATTTATCATTAATATAATTTTTTCATTTTACACAGGTTTTTACTATGCAAATGATTTTTTTGAATCGTTTTCCAAACCGAGCGAGATGGATCTGCCCGAAAAATATTACTATGCATAGTTTAATAAATCCATGCACCCCCATTCATGGTCACTTGATAATAATGGGAGTTCACATGGTTTGTATGAATGGACATGCACAATCCACATGAGATGCCACTATTAGAAAAAACAAAATCTGCATGGTTAGGCAAACTGTGTGCAAACTGTGCGCTAACTATGCAACATGGAATGTTTTCCCAAAAAGTGGTGTACCCAGCTCCAAACTAGCCTCAGACACCCTCATAACCTTTTATAACTCATTAGGAAGCTATATGATGCCCAAAGTAAAGATTTCGACTGAAAAAAGGATCCCTACCTGAGTGAAAAACTGAGATCTTATAGTTTTCCACCCTTAAAAGAACTCACCCCCCCCCCCAAGTTCCCCTTCCAAGGGTAAGGAAATACTATTTGAGAACAACTCTTGCCACTAAGTAGGTAAATTGCCTTCCCACTCTGATGACTCATCCTATACTCAGTCGGGCTACCAAACAACTTGAATGAGAGGGACATACATGCCTTAGAGAGCCTTTGGGATTCATTCAATGATTCATTTTGGATACTCCTCAACGGTAGCCTCAAAATAAAAACATGATCCCCAACCTCAAACTCTAGAGTTCATCAATGATGTTTGGAATAATATTTATATCTAGACTAAGTAGTATTCATATGCTTTCTAATCCGCTAGAACGGTTCTAAAGTCTCATGAATGACACAAGGAAAAAGTAGGACTGCCTAACTTTCCAATAGCAAGAAAAAAGGTGAACAACAAGTCCTACCATATAAGGCCTCAAGAGGAGCCATCCGAAATTAAGGATTCATGCTCAGATCATATCCTCCAAAACTTGTTTTGTCCGTTCCAATTGATCGTCGGTCTATGGGTGAAAAGTTGTTCATAGATTCACCTGAGTTCCCATAGAATTATATAAATACTGCAAGAACCATTATATAAAACAAACAAACCTATCAGAAACAATAGTTTGTGGAACCCAATGCAGTCATATGATCTCTCGGACATACAGTCTTCCCATCTCATCAACTGAGAAGGTATTCTATGTAGGAATGAAATGGGATGATTTCATTAGTCGATCAATGACTACCTTGATATCATCGATACCCCTATGTGACCTAGGTAAGCTGACAACAAAATCCATAGCAACATATTCCCAATTCCATTCTAGGCCTGGAAGTAGCTGTAACAAGCCTTCAGTTATCTGCTGATCCACCTTCACCTACTGCCAGGTGGAACACTGAGTGATCAAGCATGTAATTTGAAATTTCATCCCTGGCCACCAATACTGGCACTGCATATCTCGATATATCTTTGAGATTTTTGGCTGAACTTCCCACTGGGAATCCTGAGACTCTATCATTAATTCATCTATCATGTATGCAGGAACACATATACGTCCACATAGACACATGATGTCATCTCTGTCCACAGACCAATCCCAAGGTGGGTTATCTCTTAAAATAATCTCATCGAGAACCAAACCTTCAGGATCTGAAAAATGCAAAATCGTCACCTTCTCAAGGAGGGATGTTGATACTGTTTAGGGTGATAGGTAATACTACTCATGGATATCATGAAACTCCATATGAAGTTCAGAAATGATGGCCATTAGCTTCCATTCATCACTGGCTTCCTATAGGACATGTGTTTGAGTTTTTCGACATAGTGAGACTGCAACCACATTTCCTTTTTCAAGTGTGTAGGAAAACTCAAAATCAAAATATTGTAAATATTCAACTCATATTCGCTATTAGAGGTTCAATTCGCAATGATAAAAGATATAATTGAGGCTCTTGTGATCTCTATACCATAATGTTCTCACCCAAGGGATAATGTATCCCACAATGTAAGGCATAGAAAACTGCTGCTAGCTCGAGGTCATGAATTGAGTAATTGTTCTCATTAGGCCTCAACTGCCGAGATCTATATGCAATGACTTTTTATTCCTGCATAGAAACTACTTCTATGTCGATGTCTTATTCATCACAGAAGATGATATTGCCTTTAATATGTTTTTGAAGAATCAGTATAGGTGCTGAGACAAGCCTCCCTCTCATATCCAGAAAGGATTTCTCACATTCTTCTGACCACTGGAACATAAACCCATTATTTGTAATCCCTTTAAGATGTGATTCAAGACATGAAAAGTATTGAATAAAATACATGTAATATCCAACCAGACCTAAGAAATTCATGATATCAAACACATTATTGGGATTCTCCCTATAAACTACAACACTTTCTTTTGTAGGGTAAATAGATACTCCTGATTCTGAAAGAATATGTCCCAGAAAGGGGACCTTATTGTCCCAAAAGTCACATTTAGAAATATTGAAATAATCCGGAGGCTCTATTAGTGTACTCATAATGATCTCATGATTTTAGGCATGGTCATTTTCAGTGTAAAAATACACCAAGATTCCATCCACAAATACCCTGAGAAAAGAGTCCAAATAGGGATGGAAAACCCTATTTATCAAAGTCATGAAAATAGAAGTTACATTAGTAAGACTGAACAACATAACAAGATTCTCATAAAAACCATACCTTCTAGGGAAATATTTATGAGGTATGTCTGATGGTCTGAATCGCAAATGTTGTTAACATGATCTCAAGTCAATCCTTGAGAACACCTTTTCTCCATGGAGGTGATCAAATAGATCATCTGTTCAAGAATTAGATATCTTTCCTTTACCGTATGTTGGTTCAAACATCTGTAATCCATTCATAAACACAGTGTTCTATCCTCCTTAGTGAAAATAACAGGTGATTCCCAAGATGATGTATTGGTCTGTATAAAGTATTTGGCCTCTATGTCCTCAATATTCCACATGAGCTCCTGAAGCTCAATAGGTTCCATAATTTAAGGAGGAATGGAAACTGGATCGACTCATGGAACAAGCTCAATTATAAACTCAACCTCTCATTCAGGAGGTAAACCAGGAGTGTCATCAGAAATGACTTCCTTGAAATGATCAACTACGAGAGGAAAAACAGTATGGGGAAAACCCTGATCCTCGATAAAAATATTTTCAATTTAATTGGTCATATCACCTAGCCCATGATGCTTCAGTCCCTCTATCACATGCTTGAAATCACTCTCTCCTTTGAAAAGATAACTGCTTCCGTCAGGTGATTATAAAGAAACCCTTCACCAATAATAGTCGACCAAGGCGTGATAGTGGATTAACCAGTTCATCCCGATAATGACATCGACGCCCATCATCTTGAGAATAATGATATTACAAAAGAAAGGGTAAATGCCTACCTCAAGGGAAAAATTCCTACATTGATGTATGCCCTCCTTCTGTATTCCCAACAGTGCATTAAGTGTCATTATAGAAGAGTGATATTGTATCTCTAGTTCGAGACATTCCATGATTGATACAGAAATAAAAGATATTAAATAAACTGTATCAAACAAATCATAGACAATAATAGAGGCTACAAAAATAGTACCTCGTACTATAGATGGTCCCGTAGCCTGATCCTCAGGTATTAGTTGTAAGGCATGCAACTGAACTGATCCATGGACCTATGTAATAGATGGAATACCATAATCATGACTGCTCTACTGGCATAGCTGGTGATCAGGGATCAGACTACCAAGGCCACAACCTCCTCCTCATCCAAACCTGTCTTTGCTATTCCAACTCCCCGCCTGATGAAGCACAAGAGAACATGCTCTTGAAGGTGTAGCTGAAGCTGATCCTTTTCCACTCAAAGATGGTTGAAAGGTCCAACAAATGTGATGAAGAATACCCATACAGACACAAGACCGACACTCTATATGGTCTCTATAACACTGGGGATTCTAATTCTCTGCTTTCACAAATTGATGAAACACTATAGAGATATCAAAATGGATACTATGTATTCCACTTCCCTACCAAAAATCCTCAGTGGAATTTTTCCTGTCACTAGAAGTACTACTAGCCTATCGAGACCCTAGTCCTTTAAACATGATACACGCTCCTTCCCTCTAGTTATTCTCACTTAAGAGTGTCTGATCATGTATTGAAGAAAAGGTAGGAAGGCTAAAGACATTCATCTAAGTTTGGATGGCATATGTGATCCCATTCTCAAAACGTATAGCCAGTGAAAGGTCATCTCCAACTAGAAGTGGTGAAAACTGCTATAAATCATTAAAATATACTAAATAATCCATAACTAACATAGAAACATACTCTAGGTGAATGAAATTTCTAGATCTCTCTGCTCTCAGTGAATGAGGAATGAAATGATCAAATAAGGTAGTTTGGGAGACATCCCATAACATACCCTGATTCCATCTAGTCAGGGTAACGACATCCCACCAATGCTTGGCCGAATCCCGTAACATGTATGTAGCAAGACCGACTATCTACTCTAAAGGCATTTTTAAATGTTCATAGATTGACATCATTTCCTCTAAGCAATACTCAATAGCCAAAGTGCTTCCATCCCATAAAAAAAGTAGAAGGATGCTGCTACTGGAACTAGCGGGTTAGATCAGCCATCTAATGTGACACTTGTGGAGCTCATATCATGGACTGCATCATACATAAGAAACTATCATGTACTAGGGCATCAATACCTCGATTAGGTACAGTTGGATGTGCCTCATGTGGCACTCCAAGAAGTATGACTGGCGGAACATAGCCCACCATGTCTCAAGCAAGGTCCTCACAACCTTTGTGGAGAACAACATGAGGATTTCATGGAAGCATTAGCCTACAAATTCCCAACACACACAGTAGAACTAGTATAAAATCAAGAAGATATCATAACTAACAAGTGTTGAACGCAATAAAACTCACTAACCAAAACATAATACTCAAACTACCAGCTTATACGTCCTGGTATCTATAAGTGTTCAAATATAAGATTCATGTTACATTGTAATTAATTTCCAGGTTCACACATTTACCTTTCATAAACATGACATGAGAGGATAGGGATGTGCAACCAATTAATTTTATTAGGATTGACATTATAATGGACAATCATTTTGGATGAATTATTTCCCATACACATATCACCAAAAATGACACCCATTTAATTATTTATTAATTGTTTGACTTGGTAAATTACTCATTCCAACCCAAGAGGGCACATACACCTCATGAATTGAGACCTGAAACCACTCAATCGAAGCCAAAGTAATACAAGTACAATCAACTATGAAAACATCCCTCAACAATTGTAGGAATATAAAGAAAACAAAATCAGTGAAATGAGCTGATATGGCATCGAAATAAGCATGACATTTGAATTCTAGTTTCTTATAATGGTGCATGTATCAACAATTCTGGCCCTCATATCCTCAGGTCAAGGATGAAATAAATTCTGAAAGGGTAATAATCCACACTACCACACTACCTGTGATTCTCCCAGTGGGGAAATAATATCAACTGTAATGGGAAAAATAGAATAACAATTCCATTATTGGCATCTTGACTTTTACCCTAAACATGGGTCTGTGACGCCAAAGAATGGATTATGACCATGTCCCAATCATTCATATTCTCCAATATATTTCCTCCAAATAGTATTTCAAAAAAAAAAAGAAACCACCTCTGATTCCACATTGTGAGGACCCAGACACGGGTTCTACTTAATGGTGCCCTTAACCTGGTGGGTCACATGGCCTTAAATGCATCTTCTCGAATTACAGGGGCTGCCGACTTGTAGTCAGGGCCTAGGGTGCGTCTGTGGGAAAACTATTCCCGCATTAGTAGTGTTTATCACAACAAAAGAGATATAAATGATTACTAAAAAGAGGAAGAAATGTAGATAAATAGTGGAAGTAAACTGATTAAATAGATAAACAATAATAACATTAACTCTATCAACTAGAAAATTGATGATATATTGTCATGTAATAAGAAAAATGGAATGAATGGATACATGATAGTAAGCATAACTCATTCCAAAAGTAAAAAGAAAACAAAGTCAACTCCAAGAATCCGAAGATCCAACTTAGTCATCTGTTATCAAGCTCAATCCTATATGCACACAATCAAGTATTGGAAGCAATATGCTTCCCTTTCTCAATACCTCCAACCATGTAATCCACTTCGGGTACCAAATAGTACCTGGAGAGGGTGTGAGACTAAACTCAGTGGTCCACCACCAATGGTGTCTATAACATCCTTCCCTTATAATGGAATATAGTAGTGTGTAGGTACAATTGTAAAGCAAATAAAGCAGTACAAAATAACTAAATAAACAAATACCTGCTTCATACCTTAGCTAGTGTCTAAACATGTAACCTATTCATTAATTAATAAATTACCAATTAATGATAATACCTCACATGATTCATATCCAACACTAACATCTCCTCATGATAGTATAGGTAGTGATGGTCCCAATATATACCAAGGAAACGAGAAAATGATATCCAGTGAGGGAGTTCTAGGGTAAAAACCAAGGTAACATAAACTCATGGAAATATAAATCAGTATTATATGAGTCTAGATAATGGGTAAGAGTTTAATCCATGGAGTGTAATCCAAGGAATTCCACAATAAGGAGCCTACTGCGTCCATGGTGATTGACCAAGGTAAAACTGGTCTAATAAAAGATATGGGCTCGATGGTCTTTCACCATGGAACCTGCTAGTCGATTCTAGATCCAAGGAGTGTATCTAAGGCATCCTGTAATCTGAAAGGTAACCAACAGTAGTATATTGGGGTTCTAAGAAATAGACAAGAACCGGAGTCTAGTTGGGTATCAACCTAAGAAAACTGTATCCATGAATCAGAATATGGTTCTCGAGACACAAGGTATTATCCTCTCTAAATCCATGGTTAGTACAATTCAGTCCATTCCAATTTGATATTGGAATCATGTAATAATTCATTTGGATCATCTAGTTCCTTCCATTTGTGTGTATAGGTCAAGTATATTTGAAACCATTTTTCCAAGCCCTGTCTTCTATTAGTGTGGATAAGCCAAGTAGCATTTCCACCATTTAATCATGTCTTAGTTAGTCACTAAGGCTTATTCAATTATTGAGGTTCACTCTACTACCATCCATCAACATAGAAAGGGGTGGTATGGACATGTGACCTTTATTCAATCTATTTATATAAGGCCAAGTTATATACTTAGTGTACTTTCCATTTTACATTTCATATTTCACATTTAATAAAAATTTGTAAGCACTTACCTTAGGCGGGTCATGTGGTTAGAAAACCTGGAACATAACATTATGTAGTTTTCATTAACAACAAACAACTTATTATAAGGAGTCATACCTTTAGAAAGGTCAAGCAATGCCACACCTGAACGGGGGCACAAACATACCGAAACACTAAAAACCCAATTATGGAAAAACCATTCGCATGAGGTGGAATGAGTTGTGGGTGAAACCAATAATAACTAATAACATATTCAGAAAAATCATATTCATATCATTCTAATGAGTATAATAATAACATGTTAATTTAAGAAAAGGTTTTTCAGTGAAATAGTGGGCCCCTGAAGAACATTCCATCTAAGATGAACAGTAGGTATAAGTTATAGACCACCCACCAAAGTGGTGTACAATCCTTCTCCTCCTGTATTAGCTCTTTATTTTCCATGGATCATATTATATCGAAGAAAAGGTAAAAACGCTCACAAGGAAATATATATGTCTAGAGAGAAAGAGAAGAAGAATGGATACAGGGAACTCGAGTACTAACCATTGCGCATCTAACATGATGAACGTAAACTCAATCGGAAGCCGAACGAAGGAGATCTATTAATTCCACATATGGATCTTCCAAATGCTCCAAAAAATAGAGAACATGGTCTATCCCACACAAACTCAGATTATGGAGGAAGGATGATGATTAATAGATCATTATGGGTGTTTTGTTCAATTTACGCTGGTATTTTTCTTATGCTTGGGTTTTTCTCATGGTTTGTCAAACTATGCGCAAACCATGTGAGACAATTCTTCATGAAAAATCATCCTCTTTATGGCTTGATCATACTGTGTGCCCCCGTGAACAGTCACCTAGGAAAAATGGGAGTTCACACAGTTTGGATGCATGGCTGCGACCAAGCCATGTGAGGTGTTGAAGGTCCCAGCACAGCGGAAGATCATGGGTGGATGTGCCCAAATGGATTTTTTCATTTGCGATGATTAATCTAGGCTCAATACGACGATAAATGACAGTCTTTACAGATCGAATCATAGAAATAGGCAAATAAGAAGGAAAGTCGTGGAACCATAAAAGAAGGATCATCAATGGTTGATTATAATTAAGTTTAATAATTGAAAATAAGTACCTTTTATAGTGTTCTTTCTTCATTGATCTTTCTAATCACATTCTGACATGATTCATTATTGCGTCTTAGAAGCCATGTGTATACTTCCTCTAGAAGTGATCCACATGTGCACCAGGTATCTCATGACGTCACCAAATGACTCTCTAGGTGCTAGCGTGGAGAAGCCTTTGCTTTCATTTTTCACTATAGATCACCATGATCCGATGGAGGTGGATCTCTCTCGGACTTGAGAGAATTCATGGAGGATGGAGTTCATTTGTCCATGAGAGAATTATCCAGAATTGTTGTGAACAACGATTCTCTTAGAAAATGAGTTGGGGTTGTGAGGATATTTATAATTCGGTATGAGGTTGTAAAGTTTTGATAATAAATATATCTGTTATGTGTATTATTTATTTCATTATCTATTTTGATAACCCCATGTCGAGTCATTAATTCCTTGACATGCACCCACACTGATTATAATAAATATCATTCAATAAAATATTATTATTTTCTCAAAATCCCGACTGGAAAAACTACACGGCGTATAACAATAAATACATTGTGTGTACTTTTTTTCATTGAAAACTACATGGTGTGTAAATTCAATATACACAATGTTTATATCTAGTTTCCATTTATTCATTTACTTTCCAAAATGAAAACTACATGGTGTGTACATTCAACAATACACGGTGTGTACTTATTTGGAAATAAATACTACATGGCATGTAATCATTAATACATGACGTGTACTTGTTTTCATTTTATTCTTCCTCCAACATTAAAAAGATTTAGGCCTCCATGAATAATTATTAAACCATGTACGAGAATAATCTTTATTCTACTTGAGATACTTGGATCCACTTAGTTTGTGACCCTCTAGGCCTCTTTCTAATTGGAAATAGGTCGTCTTGCCTAAAGTCCAAGATTATAGTTTAGCAACTAGTCAGGGAACCCAAGAGAAAGAAGTTGATGCCGCATTTATGTGTCACCTCATAAGAATTATTACTGTGTAATTTAATCCATTTCTTTCAATATCTCATCAAGCAGGTTTCATGGATGTTTCATTAACCTATATGCTAGATCCGTCATTATTTTACTTCTAGAAATAAACTCATCGTGACACCATAGCCATCGAATTTTTGAGACTATTCTATTTCAATAAATGGGCCCAAGATATCTACTTCCATAAATATGGATGGGACAAATCATACCTCGACTTATCCATTAACAACATGTCATTTATGACGCACCCAATGTACCCAACTTCCTGCCAACTATCTTCATGACAGGTTTCGTTAGCAAATCTATGTGCACAAGTCATGACATGAGTTAATGATAATCTTCCAATCTAAGGACAATTACACATGCTTGTAGATAGTAATGTTTTATGACACCAAAACATGCAGAATCACTACTGGCGGGTCTATTCTCATAATCTCCCATCATGGATATTACCATGTGCAAACTCCATGAGAGAGAGCCTCGTCTTCTTAAGAGTACTCGCACATGATGGTCTATATATTATGTGCCCTAAATAGTATGTCATCCAACCGTAGAACATTATTTAAGAATATTGTTATATAGTTTCACGGTTTTCATCATAGCGGGGATCTTCCATGACCTTATCAATGCAACAAATATTACAGGACATTATAATGTTATATTTATTTAGAACAATGAGAAATATATAATAATTTTACATTCATGTAATCAAAGTACAAAATAGTTTCTTCTCAGGACACCAGCCCTTACAAACTGCCACTTGGACTAGAGCCAACTTCCTATGACTTTTAGTCTGCTAGACCTCACATTATGATCCTGTTTCTACTGAGTCAAGGATTTAGTCAAGGGGTCTACCACTTTTTCTTCCGTGGAAATACTACTCACTGCAACTTCACCTCTCTATGAAAAATACCTCAAGATATGATACTTCTAAAGTATGTGCTTTGTCCGCTGATGTGACCTTGGCACTTTTTCATGTGTCGTTGCTGCAGTATTATCACAATAGTGTGTGATAAGATCTTTACTGCTAGGTACTACATCCAAATCTTGTAAGAATCTTCATATCCATAATGCTTAATTAACTACCTCAAAAGTAGCAATATAATCAGACTCTACTGTAGAATCTTCGACCACACCTTTCTTTGAGCTCTACCAGCTCACTGCACCACTATTCAAACTGAAGATGTATCTAGTCTGTGACTACCAGTCATCTTGATTAGTCTGGAAACTAGCATCTACATGTCCTCTGATGACTATTTATTTATCACCTCCATAAATCAAGTGCATATCCTTAGTACGCCTCAGATTCTTAAGGATATTCTTGACATCCATCCAATGACAGTCTCCTGGATCAGCCTGATATCTTCCTACTGCACTCACTGCGTAAGCAACATCTAGCCTTGTACATAACATATCATACATGACTGACCCAATCACGGATTCATAAGGGATCCTTGAAATTTTATTTCTTTCCTCAAGTGTCCAATGACACATTTTCTTAGAAAGATAAATGCCATGTGACACTGGCAACAATCCGCTTTGGGACTCTTCCATACTAAATCACTTCAATATCTTGTCAATTTATGTACATTGACTCAGGCCCAACATTCTCTTGGATCTATCATGATGGATCTAGATCACACGAATATATGTTTCCACTCCCAAGTCATTGATAGAGAATAATTTATCCAACCATGCCTTAAGTAATTATAAGACAATTACTTCACATCCAATTAGTAATATGCCATTAACATATACTATTAGGAAAACAAATGCACTTCCACTAAACCTTTTTTGGACATAAGGCTCACATTCGTTCTTCACAACGACAAATTTCATTATGTCTTCATCAAAATGAATGTTCCCTGACCTTGATGCTTGATCTAATCCATAAACGTATTTATGAAACTTTCATACCTTGTTGGCATCCTTTAGAGTCAAAAACCCTTTAAGTTGTGACATGTAGACATCATCTTGTAGGTTCTCATTAAGGAATTCTATTTTGCAATCAATTTTCCAAATTTCATAGACATGGTAAGCAACAATGTTCAATAAGATTCTGATGGATTTCATCATCACAACCGCTGAAAAAGATTCATCATAGTCAATTCCTTGATGCCATCTAAAAACGTTTTGCAACTATTCATGCCTTATAGGTGCTGACATGCCCCTATATGTCTAGTTTCTTCTTGAATTCCCATTTATTATCAATAGGATTTAAATCAACTAGAGGGTCTACCAAAATCTAGACTTAGTTTTGGTACATGGAATCCATTTCAGAATTCATGGCTTCTTACTACATGGCAGCATTTGTGCCTTCAACTGCATCCTTGTAGGTGAGGGGATCATCATTGTCAACCAATAATGAGTCACAATCCTCAGTTACAAGAATACCATATCATTCTGGTTCTCTCACCTCTCTCATTCTCTTATGTAGTTCTTCTGTCTCTAGAAAAGATAGTTCTTCCACTGGGCTTTAGGGAATCTATTCTTGTACCAACTCCTGTGTATCTTGTGCCTCGACTTCATTGATTTTTTTCTCGCTACCATTATCTCTTTTGGAGATGTTCTCCATCTCAAAGAATATGGCATGTCTTACCACTGTTACCTTTTTATTTGAGGGGTTGTATAGGTAATATCCCCTTGTTTCCATGGGATATCCAATAAAATACACTTTGTGCCTTGGGGTGAAATTTTGTTACCTGAAGAGGCCTTAACAAATTCTTTGCTACCCCACACATGTAAATTTGATAACATGGCTTTGTGGCTACTCCATAATTCGTATGGAATACCATTTATTGATTTAGTTGGTACTTGGTTTAGTATGTGTGCTACTTTTGTAATTCATATCCCCAAATGGATAATGGAAGACTTGAATGACTCCTCATTGATCTCACCATGTCCAACAGGGTGCAGTTTCTCCTATCACTTATGCAATTCCACTTAGGCTTGTATGGGGGAGTGATTTGAGATAGAATCCCAAACACCCGTAGGAAATCAATGAAGTACTGATTAAGATATTCTCCGCCTCTTTCTGAGTAGAGTTTCTTAATCTTTTTTCCAAGATGGTTCTCAAATTCATTCTTGAATTCTTTGAACCAATGAAAAGAATCTAACTTATACCTTATTAAGTAAATATATCCATATCTAATAAAATCATCTTGAATTTTATGAAGTACAAGAACCCACCCCTTACATCAACTGGAAATAGTCCACACACATCTCTGTGAACTAATTCTAGAATCTCTTTAGCTCTTTCACCTTTCCCACTAAATGGGGATTTGGTCATTTTTCCTTGTAGACATGCATGACATACACCAAATGGTTTTAATTCGAAATAATCAAAATACCAATCTTGATGTAATTTAGTTAAACGTTTCTCATTGACATGACCTAGCTGGTGATTCCAAAGTTTGGTGTGGTATGATTCATGTGAATTTAATTGTTCATCGATTTACATTACTTGGTTAGTGTAGTATAACACATAAAAGTCGTTATAAAAATGTTCCCTATCAAAACAAATGCTATCATTATAAAAGTTGCTACATTAATTTCCAAACATGAAGATGAATCCATCAGTATCTAATCTGGATACTGAAATAATGTTTTTAGTAATATAAAGCACATAATAACAACCTGTTAACAGCAATATCATTCTAGTTGGCAATGTGAGGTGGTAGTCCCCAACAACTACAGCAGCAGGTCTGGCTCTGTTGGCTGCTCGTAGATCTACCTCCCCTCAATCAATAATCCTAATTATACATGATTCCAATATTTGGATACATATGTGAGAACCAAAATCTGTATATAATAACCTGTTTGTAGAAATAGATATATTGCATTCGATGAAAAACACACCTGAAGCATCCCCTTACTTCCTTGGCTGGGTGCAATTTTTCTTCTGGTGGACCTTCTTGCCACATGCGAAACAAACAACATCCTATTCTCCTGCCTCCCCTTTTATCATCCTTTTCTTGGAATGCCTTGAATAAGACTTGGGCTTTAATCTCTTCACCTTCACTTTCCTTTTATTCACCGTAAGTACATAAGGTTTTCACACTTCATATCATTTTCCACTTATAGAATAAGGACAAGAAGATCAGATAGAGACTTCTCAAAGTTGTCCATGTTGAATTTCACAACAAATTTATAGAATCTCTCGGGGAGTGATGTGAGAATGATATCGGTACCCAATTCTTCGGGGAGTTTAAACCCTAGAACCTCCAGGTGCTCAATGTAGCCAATGATCTTGACTGCATGAGGCCCATCTGGGGAACCCTCTCCAAGATTGCTTTGGAATAGAGACTTGGATATCTCAAACCTTTCCAATATTTCTCTCTCATAGTATATACCATGATGTTTCTCAAGAATACAATAGGCATACATGTCTTCATGAGACTTCATGAGATCACTAGACATTGATGATAGCATCAAACATTGAACGTTGAGTGCATCGTTCAAATATTGATTATAGAATCTGAAATCTTTATCACTCACCCCTTGGGAAGGTGAATCAGGAAGTGAGGACTCCAGCACATAAAACATTCATTCATGGCGTAGGATAACCCAAAGGTGCCTACACCATTCCTGAATGTTACTGTCGGTGAGGATATTGTCTTTATCCAGAATTGGTCACAGAGGAAATGTGGTTGACGAGCTTGTCATATTGATTATACAAATTAAAAGAGTAGATTTATCAGTACCTTTTGATTAAATTTTATGAAATATAATGAATGAGTTTATTAATTCTCCCATTATTTTATCAAGTACCAATGGACCTCAACATTGATCCTAAAAAGTTTAGTTTCTTTGACATTATAGTGTCAAGGATCCATATTACCCTGCACATAACCTCAATAAGGGTTGTTCAAGCTCTTTGAAGGTATTTAGGTAGGCAGGACATTGCCAACTATGAGCTTACAGTTCTTTCATCTGTTGAGTGATCTCGCCAATCCTGAAATATTGACTTGGAATTCCTAGACACTTGCCTCCATTTTGCAACAAGTCTATCAAGGGATACTCATATAGAAGTAATTTTCTAAGTCAACCCATAACATTTATAAGAATTTCCTTTATAAAAGTGTCCCAATAAGGGTTGGTCAAACACATAGTTTTATTGAGACTTTCCCATAATCATGTAATGGAAGGCTTGGTCAAACATAATATGGTATTTGATGAAATTATACTTTATGTGTAGTTTTGCATTATCACATGCTTGTTAATATTAAATTATGCTTGATTAACTGATTAACCATGTTTGGATAATGTTTATGCATAGTCTGATTTTTATTTCATTCCATCTTTTCATGATAGTTTATTTCAATAATTATGTGATTTTCAAAACACATACATAAAGAATAAACCACACAATCAGATAGAAATAAAATAAGATGGCGTGTTCATGAGCTTCAATTTTTTAAATTTTATATCAGTTTTGATAAACTAACCCTGACCTAGGGAAAAACACCTTGAACCAGTGGTTAGTGTTTTGAAGATCCCACCTATACACCTTTGTATCTTTTTGGGTTGGTTTCACCTCAGCTTTGAATTTTTGAACCATCTCCACTGGATTGGGAGATCCTCCATTACATGGGGTTTACATTAAAGAAACCATGAGCACACATGCCCTAAATTTTATTCAAAGAATGCTCGCAGTCCAACGAATTCAAATTAAACAAATTTAAATGAATCCATTCACACATACAAAGGTTATTTGGTCTAGCTCATGATCATCCATAGCGTGCAATGACATTTATGAAGATTTAAAAATAAAATTCTTTTAATCATTCTGTCATTCAATATAAGTCGCACTTGAATTCAATTAATTATGATCTTATACTTAATCAATTCTTTAACATAAATTCCATTGTAAATTTGTTTGAGATTCTTCTCATCCATATTCCATGTACCGGTTATTGTAATTTTGGAGGAAACCTGATGAGATTCCATTTCTGGAAAGTACATGTCATTTAGGCTATATTACATGGTGTGTATTTTTCACCCTTTATCCAAAGTACACATCGGGGGATTTGACGTGTTTTCTATACTTTGCAAATTTTGGACTACATGGCATATAGATTAATAAAACATGGTGTGTACTTCCTTGTTACGAGGTTACCGGTCGGGTAATCCCACATACGTGGAACACGACTTCTCCTTGTACATGGTTTCACTTCGGCATGATTGGACTATAGGATGTGTTGATTCAACATACACGCCATGTATTCCGGTTCCGACATGCTATTCATTTCTATTCAACACGGTGTAATAAATACATAGGTATACTCAATTCATATGGAGTGGTTTGAAGGACTAGTACCGGTTCATTGAACCTAAGTACACTGCGTGTATTTTTCACTACACGCTGTGTATTCATGTGTTGTACGGAGAGAAAGAGCGGCTCCTCCAGATGAGTTCCTCATTTTTAATTTAATCAAAATAAAAATTAAAAGGTCATTTCTGCGATGTGTATTGAGAAAAAATAGTGGATGAATAGATCTCGTTCATTTAGTTTTATTGAACGATTTATCTTTAATTGAATCAAATATAAATGTGTAAATTATCAATGAAAATTACATAGCTATAATCAACAACTTAACCTCACTCTGGTACCAATTGACAGTCTCGGGCATAGTAGAAGCTAATGGGTTAGTGTGCCCAATTGGATTTTTGTCATTTGAAATGATCAATCCAGGATCAATACGATGATAACTGTCAGTCTCCACAGATTGAATGACAGAAATAGACAAAGAAGAAGAAAATTCCCATAACAATAAAGGAAGGATCATCACAGGTTGATTATAATTAATTTAATTAATTGATAATAAGTACATTTTATGGGGTTCTTTATTCATTGATCTTTCTAATCATGTTCAAACGTGATTTTTCATTTCATCACAGAATCCAAGTGTAGACATCCTCTAGTGGTGATCCACACATGTACCACGTATCTCTGGACATCGCCAAAGGAGTCTCCAAGTGCTAGCATGGATAAGCCTTTGCTTGCGTTGTCCGCCTTATATCTCCTGGATCCAATGTAGGTGGATCTCTCTCGGTCATTAGAGCATTATTAGAAGACATGGTTCTTTCAGTCTTGAGAGAATTCTCTATAATTGTTGTGCACTACGATTCTCTTAGTAAAAAATTTGGGGTTGTGAGGATATTTATAATTGGGTTTGAAGTTGTAAAGTTATATCAATAAATAAATGCATTATATTTTTTATTTATTTCATTAACTCTTTTGAAAACCTCATGTTGATTCATTAATTCCTTGATATTCACCCACACTGATTATAATAAATATTATTCAAAAAAACAATATTATTTCCTCAAAATCCCAACTAGAAAATCTACACGGTGTGCAATCATAAATACAAGGTGTGTACTTTTTTTTCATTGAAAACTACACGGCATGGACATTCAATGTACATGGAGTGTATATATTTTTTTCATTTATTCATTTTCTTTCCAAAATGAAAACTACACGGTGTGCACATTCAATAATACATAGTGTGTACTTGTTTTCAAAATAAAAACTTCACTGTGTGTAATCATAAATACAGGGCGTGTACTTGTTTTCATTTAATTATTCCTGCAACCTAAAAATTATTTAGGCTTCCTTGAATAATTATTAAACCACATACAGTAATAATCTTTATTCTACTTGAGATACTTGAATAAACTTATTGTGTGACCCTCTAGGCCTCTTTCTTGTTAGAATTAAGCGGGCTTGCCTGATGTCCAAGATTACTTTCTAGCAATGGGTCAAGTCACCCAAGGGAAAAAAGATGATGCCGCATTGACGTGTCACATCACATGAATTCTTACTGTGTAATTCAATCCCTTTTTCTTAATATCTCATCAATCAGGTTTCATGGCAGTGTCATAAACCTATATGCTAGATATGTCATTCATTGACTTCTAGAAATAAACTCGTTGTGACACCATGGCCATGGATTTTGTGCAACAGTTCTATTTCAATAAAGGGGGCCTAGAGAACTACTTATATAAATATGGAAGGGATAAGCCCTTCCTTGACATATCTATTAACAAAATTTCATTCATGACGCACCCAACGTACCCTTCTTCCCACTGACTATCTTCATGACGGTTATTGTCTTTAAATATAAGTGTGCGAGTCATGACTTGAGTTAATGATAATCCTCCAGTCTAAGGACCATTACACACGATCGAATATAGTAATATCCGATGACACAAAAACATGCAGAATTACTACTGGAGGGGTATGATCTCATAATCTCCCGTCTTGGAGATTACCAAGTGAGAACTACATGATAGAGGGCCTCTTCATCTTACCAGTACTCACACATGACGGTATGTATACTATGTGTCCTATCAAAGTATGTTATCCAACAGTAGAACTATATTTATTAATATTGATATATAATTTCATGGTTCTCATCATAGTGTGGATCTTCCATGAACTTATCAATGCAACCAATATTCCAAGACATTATTATATTATAGTTATGCAGAACAATGAAAAATATATAATAAGTGTACATTAATTTAATCAAAGTACAAAATAGTTGGTTCTCAGGACACCAACCCTTACAGGTGTCACTGTCCGGAAAAACACAATACACACGTTTAGGAAAACTCTTTCTTAACCATACAACTTGGCATGTATTCCCAAAAAGACTTGTTTCGAGCTCCAAAAAATCCCTAGACACCCTCAGATCCTTTTCTAACACATTAGGCATCTAAATTAGGTCCAAAGTAATGATTTAGACTAAAAACGTATCCATAGCTGAGTGAAAAACCATGTTCATACATTCCCCCCTATTATAATATTATTGATCTAAAAATTGTCGTGGTGTAATATTGTATTTCTGTAAATTGTTAAATGATTTTTTGAATCTATGATAAGTATGATCAACACACAAAAATATTCATTGTCCCATATACAGTTTCTTTATTTCGTTCTTCATTTGATATGTATACTCTCTTGTTCACTAATTGTTAATGCTTTATATCCCTGATCATTGTATCCAGATAACTTCTCATATGCATGAAAGACGTTTAATGTGAACTTTATAATAGCATGGAAAAGAAATTACTATTTCTTGTATGAATCCAAAACATTAACTCATTTCTCCCATATAATTTTTAAATAATCATAAATGGTTAAATGTAAACCTCAATATCATTTCTTAACTATTTTGTTCAAAAAATCATCAATCTCATCAAAATATATATTTTCATCACACATATATGCAGGGAAAAGTTGTAAACTACAAAAAATTATCCATAAACTGTATTGGCTACATAGGCTCGAATATGGATTCATTCTATCAAAACACAATACTATTATAATATTTCTAACATCACATCCAAAATCATAAATTTTTTATCAAATATCTTACACTATTGAAAATTATAAGGGTGATGTAGGTTATCATCCGAGACCTCCTCATCTGAATGTCATCTAAAACTTTTTGCATTAGTTGAATTTTCAAAAAGAAGCTTCAAATATTGAATTATTGCAAGGTACCAATTTTTTTAGTAGGATATTCTTCTTCTGTAGATAAGAATGAATCGAATTGGAATTATTATAATTTTATGAAGGAATCATTTGATGATATCAACATAATGTAAAAAATTGATTTTTCAAGAGGCTATATGTCTGTAAATGAGAACGAATCTATGTTGAAATTATCATCCATATTATACTATGATGTCCCACATGTATGATAGCATAATATATATTCATATTCTTTCTCATACAGAAAGAAATCATTGGGATAAGAATGTATATTTTTATACCCCAATCCCAGTTGAAATAATATTTACATTTCCTAATAATTGTAATCCAAAATCTCGTTTCCTTTTGGAAGTATGTATTATAAAATCTTATGTATGTTGGGGAAAATTTTATCACTCCACCCATTTATTACTTTCAAGCTATCTATTCTGAAAACTACTGTTAACAGTATCTATTTTATGCAACCTGAGAATAATGGTTTCTCAGAGTCTCCATAAAATCATTCAACTATTTCTTTTTCCATGGTTTCAGTACCATAATATGGAATTTTTTCTTCACTATGTTCATCTTCCTAATAAAAAATATTTTAGTCAACATTAGATGTTGAATTATCAGTTCTTTCACCATGCTATATCTAACATGTATAATTATGTCTAAAACCAAAACAAATGAGATGATCCTTGATTTCACTGGAGAATATCATTATAATATTCCAACAAATAAAACATGGAATGAAAATAAAATCTATTTTTGAAGATTTTTTTATAAATTATGAAGAAATAATTAAATCATTTTTCATATTCACTAGTTGTTATTTGTAAATTTATCCAATTATGATCCATTCAATACCTGATATTGTAATATAATTAGTGAATATATTAATAAAAACAATTAAATATATATTTATAAATTGATAAATTTTAAACAGAAACAGATTGCATAAATATTTTTGGTAATCAAAAACTAAACATCAAATCTTATTAGAAAAAAAATAAAAAATAATATACTACTCAAAAATCATTATTTTGTAAATATATTTATGTTTTTCACCACACATATTTTATGATGTTTATTTAGTTTAATAAAGTAATGTTAGTTGTTGTGCATATTAAACAATTAGTTATTTTACTAATTAACAATCTATGATATGGGGTATAGTCTCTTCATGGTAACTTCTAAGACACCAGCTTCTATTTAAGAATTCATTTTCGTAAAACTAATATTAATTTTTAGTTACATAAAAATTTGTTACGTCCAAAAAATACAACAATGATATACTATGACAATATTGAAATTATAATTTAGTAATTTATGTTCATTTAAACATATTAAATTTTAAATAATATATTTTTTAAATGAAATATTACATATAATGTGAAATGTTTTTACTGGAATATGACCATTTTAAGATTTATTGTTTTATAATATTATTTTAAATGTATAAGAAAATTAATTAATGAAAATGTATTATCTCATCTATGGAAATATGGTTTCAATAATTTGAAGACTGTATTAATTTATTGGGTGAAAAATATAGAGTCATTACATGTGATGTACATTATATTGAGTAATGACGACAAAACATATCATTTTTAATTGCATAATATCAACAAGACCATTTGATAATTTCAGGAAATAAAAAATTTGTGGAAATAAATAATCAATAGGAAAAAAATTTAAATAAAAAATTTAAATAAAAATAATTAAAATAATAAATCAACAATATAACTAAATTAAAAAAACATTACTTTAAAATTAAAAAATCAATCCAAATTTACAATTTAACTAAGAAAATGGATCCTAAATTTTTTACTTACTCACTCATATTTGTTAAGAAAAAACAACTAAAGATCTAAAAAATTATTTATTAAATGAAAAATAAACATAAACAATTAAAAAATAAATTCATAGATGATGGCCTTTCGGAAAATAGTTTCTGAAGAAAAATAATTTTTTGTTTGATGAAATAATGATAGCTGATGAAGATTTGGGACTGTATATCATGAAATGATGATAAAAATCAAATAAATTAAACCAATATTTGTGTTTTGACAAACAATTCATCATTTGTAACATTACAAGTCAATAAAGGGTTTCAAATATAAGAAAAATTATGGGTTTCAAAATCCGGTTTTTTTTAAATTGTTTTCAGCGTTCATTTTCACTAAAACAGACGCCGATTTTTTTAAAGTTATGGCAAAAATTTTAGGGAAAACCTATGATGAATGCTTTATTCAACATATATGGCACTATATTTTCAAAAACCTCACAACAATATTTTTTCAATTATGGCGTTATATTTTTAGAAAAATTGACAGCATAAGTCTTTTCACTAGTATTTTTGACGTTAGTCTTTAAAAAAATAAACACCAAAAGTCAAAATCCAAAATTCATGGGGACATTTTATGTTAAAAATGTTTCCAAAATGTTATCATAGATATATTTATCATCATTTTATAAAAAAATATACTATAGCATTGAATTTAATGGAACTATATCTTTTACTGTTAATGTAATTTTATAGAAAATTATATTTTATTAAATGATTCAAAATTTAAAAAAATCCTTTCATATACAAAGTAATTTGAAAATTTTAATGAATATATAATATTATCTATTCATGCACCAATTCTTCTATTATAATTAAGAAATTGATATTTAAATAATAGAAGCATGGTTAGTGTGGTAATGATTAAAGGAGTGTTATTGTACGTTTCATGGGATTATGTTACAATCAATTTAAAAAATAATAGGATTTATATTATATAAATTAGTTATATTAATTTGAATCATTGGTTTCATTTTATCAATTAATCCTCTCTCAAATTCAATCATAATGGTTATTTTACCACTATTAGAAATCTTGTTACCGCACAAACAACTGGTAAAATGTTTTAAAACAAAGATGTTATGGAATGAAATATATAAATCATGTGTTACATTATGTTGTGGAGATGTGTATAAAAAATAAAATATGTAAAATTTGTTAATTATCATCTTGGATCCACTATATGTGATTTTGGCTCCCAATAGTGAATTGTTTTTAGTATTTATATGAAATCTACTCTACCAAAACTATAAAAGGACACTCACTCTCCCCATATCTTCTAACATCTCAATCCATTTAGATCATCCAATATATGAAAATATCACCTCAAGACCTTCCTAAAATTTTCCTAGTTTCATTATTTTGGGCATAAATAAAAGATATGGAGGCTTTATTGCAAAACTAAGTAAAATACATAAATAATAGGTAATGTTCTTCAAAGAACACCTTTATTTTTATTATTTCTCTAAATACATAAAATATTATTATATCATGATTATATACTAAAATATGTATATTAACTATTCTGGGATTTTTTTATGTTATGTGTATAACCAAAAACATCACACATATCCATCAAATGGGTTATTAAATCACCATTCGTGTGTACTATGGACAACCGCCTCACAAACCGATGTCATTTGTTTCTCCATTACCACCTTTCAAGGTTGGTAGTAATGATAAATTTATATTTAATATATTTAATATATATGATATTTATGATTTTATTATTCTTATATAATTATTATATCTCATATACAATAATGTTTTCTATTTTATTGGAATACGATAATACCGTTCCAGTGTACGACAGACTACCACATCATGGATTGATATTATTTCATCACGCTTTACACGAAATTTATTAAGGATGGTTTTAATAAAAATATTTGATATATATTTCATAAAAATGATACTATGATTATAATATATAAATATATTATTTAGCTATCTCTGTTTAAATATGATATGAAAATGGAAACATCATTCATGGGTGCGTACAACCCACCAACTCCATGAACGGTGTATTTAATTTACAATCATTGAATGTTTTGGATTAATATAATTCTATATATACCGAAAAAAAATTGTATTAATATAATTATTATCATTATTTTGATGATTAAATCATGATCAAAGTAAAAGGTCCAAAAATTAAAAAATCTATTCATAAATAAAAAACCAAACTGGTATTACATGAAATGTAACCTTAACATATAATTGTTAATAAACAATAAATAATTGGTTATAAAAATCATTTATGGTCTGATACATATTTATTATTATTAAATATACTTAAAATATTCTTATATTTATTAAATAATAGGTTTTAATGAGTACGATAGATGTTAAGACTTAATGTAATGGATTTTTGTCACACTTTTTTCTATTGTATGATGCATGCTATATTCGCCACCTATTTATTCTATTTGAGGTATATAGTAACCATGGATCTAATTTATGATTATTATTTAGAAAATATTTTTTATTTTCATATCCATTTGAGGATCTCTAATTCATGGGGTAATAGTTCAAAAGTTACCATAACGGAAATGGGATTTCTAGTCTCACTTTTATTTCAGAGAGACCTATGCCAATTCAACACTTTTTTATTTTGTATGAATCCATATGAATTTATATATCATAAATATGACTCATTTAATGATAATTTACGTCTTTATCAATTTTATTATTTATTGTGGCTAAAGATTAAGAAGCTACTGAAGTAGTAAGGGGATTGTTTTTCTTAAATTTTTCTTCTTTTAGATGTACATTATGTTAAGCTCTTATATTATTCAGTAAGGTGTATATAAAACACCTTTGATATGTAATATCATGAATTCATTCATACTCATGATATTTTATGTATCATAGTATGTTATCACTTCTTGAATATTATGATACTTTATTGGTAAATATTTTATTTTACAATCACATTATTTATCTAGATTGTTTCTGATTAAGCATGTAATGTTGGAATCTAATCATAAATATCTCAAGAATTATACTGAATTTTTTTATCCTATCATAATTAATGATAAATTTAATTAATGGTACCATTGTTGAACTATTTTTTATTCATGATAATTAAGCAATTTTTTTAAGAAAATCTCACTTTATTTCTCTCTTTGCTCAAAAATCAATTTTAACAGAAACATTATTTTATAAAAATGATTGAAAAAATGTTTTTAAATTATAATTTAATATAATATTTAAGGAAATGATATTTCTAAAATATTTTTATTTTAAAATAATGATTTAAATTACTTTAAATGTATTCTTTATATGCTTTCAAAGCAATATCCAAAGAAAATGTTTTTCATTTTTTTTTATGTTTTAAAGAGTTTTTTTAAACAAAAAGATTATTTTCATAAAGAAATATTTTAAATAATATTTATAAATTATTTTCCATGTAAAATGAAATATTTTGGTGTTACCAATATTTTATTGGGAATATTATCCAAGGATACCTTTCATATTCTTTCTCTGAATGGATTATTTTTTAATCGTATGATGTTTATGAAGACCACTTCTTTTAATGGGTTATTATATGAGGAAAGGATTATAAAACCTATATCTTTTATATAGTATTTGATATGATGAAATGTTTATTATACCCATTTCATTTCATGGGGTATGATATGATGAATATTCATGATCTTGTAGAGAACATAAATGTGGTATTAATTATGTGACATGTTCGACATATATCTCTCTCTAATGCATTGGGTAAATATTTATATCTAATGAGGTAGAAACAGCTGAAATGATAAATTAATATCGTTCAATATGAAAGGTTTTCCAATATAATAGTCTTGGGAGTGAACTATGAAAACTATGATGGTTTGGGAGTGAAACCATTCTAATAAGATATCATTTTCAGTTATCCTTGAATATTATGGAAATATTTTTTTATGCCTATGTGTATGACATAAATGCCAATTCTAATTCTAAAGTTATGAACCCATGTATCATATTATGTGATTTTCTTAGGATTCATATCTTATGAACCAAAAATATTTATTCCATGAATTGAGATTATGGTCCTTAATATGAATGGTGAGGTTTTCAAATGTTATGATATTATCCTTATACCATTATATTAATGTAATGTTTATGTATCTTCCTTGTTTACCCTTACTGAGCATCTGATCTCACTTTCTCTTGTTTTTATATTCAATGGTTATGAAGAAATTTATTATGTAGTGTATTTATATTAAGAGTAATTATGGGGATGATCTTTTTCAGAAATATTAATGATGATTCACCGGATTAGAAAATTGTCTTCCATGTTTCTAAAAGATGTATGATATTTTGTTCTTCATGTGTGTGTGTGTCTAATGTAAGGAATATTCATCTAAAAAGATATAATATCCATGAATGATCATCCCCAATTTCTATAATATCTCATCATTTAGAGCTCCTAAATTCTGATCATGTTCCAATATTATCCTTCTTGATAGCTTCTTTGTAGTCCCCATTTGGTCTAAAATATGATGTAATATGTTGGTACAAAATTCTTAAATGGATTCCCATTTAGGGAAGTTTCAACAATGAACCTACACATAATTTCCTCCACATAGTCTGTAATAGTCACACAAAAATTAAAAATAGACCCATATATTTCATATTTGAGTATTTTATATAATCACTAAGCTAGTTAGAAATACATAATAGAGAAAATTGGAGTACCTTCCTATTGAAAAACCGTCATGGAGGACTAATTAATGAATCCTGTTTGTGGATATTAGTTCACAAATGATTCCAATTGAAATATTCCACGGAGTGTAGGTAGTGAAAAACACTTCACGATGAATACATAAATCACCCCATCTGTGGTATGTGTCAAATTCTTGTATAATATTCTCTAATTTGAGGTTATGTGACATAATGGTATCCACCAAACACTGCTTTATGGTTCTAGATCAACTATCATTTGGAATTTTAATATTATCTTCACAAATATCTCAAATAGTTGTTAAATAGCCACTCTAAATTCCTTATAGTTATCTTTGAATCCTAATTTGGTCACAAAAATATAAAATAATTTCAAAACATCAATTTATTAAGGAAAAACACTTAAAATTCATACTTAGGCTACAAGCCCACTGGGCCTTCGGGCTTTGTAATGGGTTTCCCTCTACCCAGTTAAAAGAGGACTTTGCTTTGATTTAATAATAAAAATGAGGCTTCGGCCCCAACCTTTAAAAAAAGATTAAAATCCCAAAGGACCAAACTGTATATAATTTTTGGAAAAAAAATTACATACATGACCCCCATTATACATTAGAAAAATAAAATAAATCATAACATAAGTAAAATTTTATCATCCTTGAAACTCATTTAATGGATTCATGTTCATAACCTAGGGAAAGGAAAAATAATAAGGGTGAGGTCAAATTATCGTTATGGGTAATTAAAATAGAAGGAATAATGAATCAATATTCATAATAAACATGTAATGGTAAATAAACGGGAACATGTTCCACTAAAATAAATAAATAATACATAATCAATATGGAAAGGTAAATAGTTGTTACACGTGACATTTAATCAATAAACTAATAGTTAAATGAATCCGAATATTTTATCATATGAAAATCTCATTGATAATAAAAATAATAACTGAAGTATCAATAAAGAAAATTATTAATTATTGTACATAATGTATGAGGCACATTAAAACCTATACCATTAAGAGCATTCATAGGATAGTTTAAAATAAAGGTTGAAACCCATTTAATTTGGTCAAAATATTGGTCTCTTGAGAACCTATTGATTTTGAGAGAGGCTATATAATTAGCGGTTCACAACCTTAACCTCCAGTCATAATCCTTCCACATATTTATTAACAAAAATAAGAAAATATTCCTTAACAAATATCCATATTTAATATGGAATAGAGATATATCAATATTTACCTAGACAATAAATAATTATAAAAGTAAAAACAAAATGAAAATTGTAACACCCTGAAATTTTATGAAAATATTCTTTTTAATTTTTTTGATGTATTTTGTTGTACCCTACACCAAGATTAGCTTGCGCTATTCGAAACACCGTACTATCTTGTAGTATACACAAACACTATTCTTGGCTTCTGTTGCATGCAAGAGCGACCTTCCTTGATAGCGTGTGTTGTATGCAATAATGAGTTTCACTAAACAATGATATATTGTTATATTATTATTATGAACTAGCCATTATGAATATTAGTAACAAAATTCTCAATTTTATGACATAATAATTCATATTAGACATATTATATAAATTTTTATTAGAACAATATAAATTTTCCAGGTAAAATAATTATTTTTCAAAAAATACAGTTTTACCACCTTTTGGTGGTGCATCCACATGAAATCTAGTTTTGAAATTTTTATTATATAAATTTGGAAAATAAAACTTCATACATGGAATCAGGATATAAAAACTTACTTTGGATAATGTTTTGAGATTATTCTGATAACATGCTTATTTTGATGAATAGAAAAAATACGATTAATTTTAATTGAAAAGAAATTTTTTCATCGAGAAAATATATATGGTTAAATTATAATACTGAATGGTTTTAATGTATAAATAGAATATATTTTTACCATTTAATATAATTTAGCCTTTAGCATTAATTTTACACTGAATTCATAAGTAAAAACATTTCAATCTTTTGCAACGTTTTAACTTTTCAAACTCATTTTCTCAACAGCAGGATTAATTTAAAATTAAATACTGTAACTTTTGTGTTTTGAATTTGGAAAAATGGATTCCATATTAGGAATTATTAGGTCCAAATTATTATAATAAGGTACTTTTTATTTTTAGGCATCATGAATAGTAACTATGGTAAATTTTATTTACCATAGATAAAGGTAAATCGGGTAATTAATAGTAAATATATTTTTATAAAATGACTCTAACACTTGTCTTAATATAATTTTTGGATTATATTTTTACTTACATAATACTTGGGTCTAAATGGAATACAATGGAACCCACTTGTATTTGATTAAGACCTTATATTTAATTTATTTAAATGAAACTGAAATTTGTCTCACTCAAACTTTAATAATTAGATTATTTTTAATATAAGGTAATAGAGAATATAAATTCGATTATAAATAATAATTTGAAAGGTAAGTGTTTTTATTTACCATGGTAATTTATTTTTAATTTTAAGAAATATTTAATTACCTTAATAGATTATATATTATTGATGTTGATATTATTTATTTAGTGAAAAATCAATAATATTATTTTTATTAAAATAACAATACCTATCAAAAGGACTATAAATTTGACCAAACATTATTGGTTGAGTAAATATATTCCATAATAATCCAAGGGTCTATTTTTGGACCATTTTAAGCCTTCTAAAACCGATTAGGACATTTAAATTATTTTATTTGAAATGATGTCAAATATGTCACCTTCATAATTTAGTAAATATAAAAATTTAAATCTTGGAATTTTAAGAGGATAAATTCGAGTAAAAATATTATTATGAAATTTATTATATTTAGATTCATCATAGGATTTTATTTTTAATTTTTTTCCAAAAATAAGTATATTAAATAATTATAAAAAAATGTTGTAGTAATTATTTTATGAAGAGATATACCAAATAAATGGTTTTAAAAATATTAAAATAAATAATATATGGACAAATTAATGTTCCCCATGACGTTTTTGATGAATATGACATTTTTGTAATATATTATATATATTCTTTCGAACAAATCTTCTATGAAGTTTTTATTTAAATTCAAATAATGAATAGTTTCAAAATTGACACTATTGATATTTTATAACAATAACATATTATTAAATTATTTCAAAATAAAAAAAAAATATTTAAAAACTAAATATTGGAAATCATATGGTCTATAAGGTTATAAAGTATCAAATTATGGGAAATTGACAGCATTTAAGTATTTATTTATAACATTTTAAAATTTATATTTTTATTACCACAATTTAAATTTAATAGATTGAATAATGATAAATCAAGTTTATAAGGTTTAAAATAAACATAAAACATGCTTAAATGTTATTGGATAATGATATAACAACCATGTATCATCTCATATTTGTATTGAGTCATTTTTTGAGGTTTTTAAGTGAGGTTTCATTTTATTATTAACTAATAAATTAATGGTTTTCAAAAGTTCCCATATCCTCTCAAATATAAGGTCACCTCCTTCCCTCTACCCTTCACTCAATTTTGAGCCTTAAAACTCATCCAAACCTGGAAAATTTATCGTATAAACCTCTTTAGTGATATTATATAGGTCCTGGTCTTCTCCAGAGACCAAATCTAATGCCTTAATAGAAAGCTTAAAAGAGGTGCATCGAAGAAGGGGTAATCTCTTCTACTAATTCTTTCAAGTAACTTTCTTCTTCAAATTATTCTTATTCAGTTGCTTCATTATAAAGTAATAATAGTAGTATCACTGATATACTAATATTTTATTATTAATATGGAACATCCCCATTTCACCTTCTATCCATCCTATGGAAAACGAAATCATCGTGCGTGCGTACGTACGGAATACCGTCTCCACATAGTGGGGTAATCGGTTTTTCCACCACCACCATACATGGATCGGTATAATGGTGTAATGAATAACAATATATGGTTATTATATCATCATAAAGATTCAGATATATTATATCAATCACTCCAATTCCATTCAATAATTATGGGAATGATATCATCGCTCATGCGTACGTACGGATTACCGTCTCCACGACGCAATGAGAGTCATTCTCCAAGTTAACCGTTCAAGAATGATTATAAAGTATATATAAATAATAATACTGGTATATATAACATGATAATTCTACTGGATATATATATATATATGTCATCTACTTACTTTGATTCAAGTCAATAAGGAAAGGAAAACAACATTCATGCGTTCGTATGGCCTACCGTTTCCATAAAAGGTGTGTTTCATTTCATTTTTCTATCTAATATATATATATACTAAAAATATATGATATATAAATCATTTTTTACAATATTTAAGTAATTAACTCATGATATAAGTAATAATAATATCAATAACAATAATTCCAAACACGTACAATAAATAAAACGATTTTATCGAAAACACTGCTTTAACATGGAATAGACAAATTAACGGGTAATATAATGTCATAAGTGAATCATATATTATATCATAAATATAATTATGGTTTTTTTAAATGTTAATAATATGTTTAAACCCACTATACAAGAGTTTCATACACGTATGGAAGATATTGGACCTAAGGTAAGGGATAATTTTGAAAATCTCATTTTTATCTGATAAAGCTTATATGTAAGTATTTTCTGGGGTTATATTTTTCAACCATATCCATAAAAATGATTTTCATAAAGTTTTTAATATTATTCCATGTATTTTTAAATTCATTTTTACCCCTATTTTACTTTTACATTGTGTTATGGATGTATTCTTACTTTTGTTTACAAAACGAGTAACTGTTTGACTTTTTCGGCAAAATTACAAGGAGAATGTTTTTTAACTTATATGGAATGAACAGATTTTTACCGTTCCATAATGCCTAATTTTAATAAATATTCTTCTAAAATATTTCATGATTATTTTCAACAAAATATTTTTCATTTAAAATTTAATGGCATATTGTGAAAAGAAAATGATTTTGAAAAGAAAGGATATTTTCCTCAAAAATTCATTTCAAGTGTTTTGTCAAAAAAATTTTCCATATAAGATGTCATTATTTAGTATGAATATTTTTCAAAAATAATTTCTCTATTATTTTAATTATTTGATTCTTCTTATGATGAAATGATATCCATTTTTTTATATAGATTATGTTATGATGAGATGATGTTTATGAAACCCATATTATTCTATGGGTTTTGATGAATGGTTTATGTTTATTATGTGGAACAAGTATGAATGATTTCATTATGAGATGGGTGGGACCTATATCTCCCTCCAATAAATTAGGTAAAGATTTATATCTCATGAGATAGACATGGATAAAATAGTAAGTTAATCCGGTTTAGTGATACTGGACTAGAATGAGGAGTGAACTCGATTAAGGGACTTTGTCCATTAAGATGGTCTTAGCAGCAATGCCTTAGCTACTACAGAAATCATATCATGTGATTAATGGTTTTCCACAATTACATGTTTTATTCTCATTCTATTTTATCATGATTACTGTTCCTTTATGATCTATGCCTTATGTATTTCCAAGATTTATTTCACAAGATGTTGATGTTTAACCTTTATGTTCCTATTTTTTTAAGTTCAAATGTAATGATTTGTTTTATTTTCTCCATGCTTACCCTTACTGACCATTTGAGATCACCCTTTATATGTTTTATTTACCCTATGAATTAATGAAATGTTTTATTTAAGAAAACAAAAGGGGAAGATCTTTATGGGGGATGTTGAAGATCTTTTACCATGATTAGAAGATTATGTTCTGAGTTTCCAAAGACACTAATCTATTAAGATCCTTGAATGTTGGTTCTTGTTATGTATTAATTGTTCCGAAAAATTAATGTAATGTCCATGTACATCAATATTGGTTCTCTACAGTTGGTATCAGAGGAAAGGATTAGTTAACCTTTGGAAACTAGGATGCAAAAAATTTAGTGAGATCCCTAGAAGATATTTCTAATGTATGTCTAGGGATGTCGCTAAGGTTACGTATAATTATAGGTTATAGTCCTTTAATTATAGTAATTATCTTATAATTTAACATAAGATGATAGATATTGAAGGTAATCCCCCTTGATTATGATTTTTTTCCTTACACACTATTCTTTTTGGGTTTTAGAAAATTTCTAGAAACCGGAAGATTCACGATAATGTAGGATATGAAGGACAATGGAATGATATTTTTCATGAGCAACCAAATGAAACTGGATCTGGAAGTCCACATATCATTATTATGCCTAATCATCAATCTCATAATATATTCAATAATCTGAACATTGGTAAGATTCCTGACTCAGATAATAAGATAAAGATGCAGTTTCATGATGATCATAGTGGAAAGAAAGTTGAATTTCCCTCATGTAGATCATGTTGGAAGAGAAATCCGGGAGAATGTTTCAAACGAACAGGAAGATGCTCTGGTTGTGGAAAAGAATGATCCAAAGCCAGTAATTGTAAAGGAGATTTTTTATTTAACACCATGGACAAGGATAATGGTATTTCTAAGACATCAACAACGGTTAAATGTTTTAAATGTGGAACATATGGGAATTCTGCAAACCAATTCCCTAAGGGAATATCTCATGAAGATAATCAACATGGCTATAAGGGTAGTATTTATGCTGCTGATGATGAAGAGAATACAAATGGTATATGATATGAAAGAAGTGTTGAGGAATAAAATGATGAATCTTGGTCAATTGTTTAAGAACGTAGTGGATTGATTGCTTGTTTATCAAGAGTAATGTATTATAAGTAATTTCATGGTACTATGGAATAAAGAAACAGATAAGGATTGTTACAATATTGTTTTTACTTATGTTTTTTTAAAATATATGTTGAATGGTATAGGTAACATAGAATGTTTATTCAGATATTTTTTAGAAAGTAGATGATATGCGCATAATGAAGGGATAAGGAGATAATGAAATGTTTGATAATATTAATGAGCTCATGACTTATATAAGTAAAAAGTGATGTCATGGTTTGAGTATATATAAATTCTTTGATCATTCATGTTTTCAAAAAGATTATATGGTTATAAATGTTTAAAGAGAATACATGATTAAGGTATTAACATGTTTAAAATGTGATCAACAAGATATATCTTATGATATATGTGGGATAAATGATGGTATTCACGTTCTTGTTATGTGACCTTTCATGTAATAATTTTCATTATACTATGAGATTGGATAGATGTATTTTGGATAACCCTAAATATTGGAATGGATTATGTTGGACATTAGATAGTATTATTTATGGATAGAACTTGTTTTCAATATTTTTTTGGAATGTTATAACAGTGACGTTTTAGAAAATGGACAACCCATAGGATGACCGAAAATCCATCGCGTCAAACAAGGCTATGGGAATAGAACGAAAATCCTAAGTGAGATAGGCCTTTATTATATACCATTGGCCTATAGGAAGTCCCTGGTTAGTATTAACTAGTTTTATTTTATTAAGCAGTATGATATTTGAATTATAAGTCCATTTTAGGAACAATATACGATTAACCTCACCATAGATGGACTTATGTATATATGATTTGCTAAACTTATGTTTGAGATAGATGGAATAACCAATCATTCTATCGCATCATATGGTAACACCTCACAAAAGACAAATTCTACTTCATTTTTTAAGAGATGAAGTAGAAATTGTTCAAGGCATGAACAACTATGAGATTGTACCAAAATCAAGAAAGTATTTCTTTTAATTAACGGATTCTTCAACATTAGGGAAATGATCATGAAAACCAAAAATGTTGTCATATTTCCCTCATATCTGATGAATCTGATAGTACCATAGATCATTACAAATTTATGGCTTTGTTATTATTGGATTTTTCATAGCCATGTTCTCTACCACTCTCCATCAAAACATGATAGTTATATTTCTCTTCCATATCCATATTTTAACCTATGTTCTCCTATGTGGTAACCCAGTGATGAGTTAATTTGGGTAACCATTACGTTTCATTCTTTAGTTTTTAAAATAAAGTTTTAGTATTCCTTTGTATGATGTGGGTTTCTATGAAAGAAACTTTCTAGTAGTAAACCATTTATAACCTCGACGAATTTCAAGGGGAAATTAAATTTAAGAGGGGTAGAATGTAACACGCCAGAATTTTATGTGAAAGAATCATTTTAATTTCTTTGGTGTCTTTTGTGGTACGATACACCAAGATTATCTTGCACTATACGCAACACCGTACTAGCTTGTAAGATACACAAACACTATTCTTAGCTTGTGTTGCAAGCAAGACCGACCTATCTTGAATGCGTGTGTTGTACACAATACTGAGTTTCACTGAACATAGATATATTGTTATAATATTATTATGAACTAACCATTATTAATAGTATTAACAAAATTTTAAATTTTATGACATAATAATTCATCTTAAACATATTATAGAAATTGGTATGAGAACAAAATAAAATTTTCAGGTAAAATATGTATTTTTCAAAAAATACAGTTTTGCCACCTCTTGATGGGAAACCCAAATTAAATCTAGTTTTGAAATATTTATAAGCTAAATTTGACAAATAAAACTTCTTCTTTGGAATCATGATATAAAAATTTAATTTGGATAACTTTCTAAGATTATTCTCACAAACGTCTTATTTTGATGAATAGAACAAATAGGATTAATTTTTATTAAAGACCACTTTTTTCATTGAGATAATATATATGGTTAAATTATAATATTTAATGGATTTAAAGTATAAAAATAATTTATTTTTACCATTTAATATAATGTAGTCATTATCACTAATTTTACACTGAATTCATAAGTAAAAACATTTCAATCTTTTGCAACGTTTTAACATTTAAAACCCATTTTCTCAACAGCGGGATGAACATTAAATTAAATACATCAAATTTTGTATTTTGAATATGAAAAAATGGATTCTATATTTGGAATCAGTAGGTCAAAATTATGTTAATAAGCTACATTTTATTTTTATGCATTATGAATAGTAACTACGATAAATTTTATTTACCATAGTTAAAGGTAAATCAGGTAATTAAGAGTACAAATATTTTTATAAAATTACCCTAGCACTTGTCTTAATATAATTGAATGATTATATTTTTCCTTAAATCAAACTTGGGTCGAAATGGAATCGAATAGAATCCACTTGTATTTGATTAAGACTTTATATTTTTTTTTTAAAGGAACGTGAAATATGTCTCACTCATACTTTAATAATTAGATTATTTTTAATATAAGGTTATACAAAATATAAATTCAATTATAAATAATCTTTTGAAAGATAAAATTATTTTATTTATCATTTTAATTTATTTTTAATTTTTAATAAATATTTAATTACCCTATTAGGTTATACATTAATGACGTAGAAATTATTTATTTAGTGAAAAATCAATAATATAGTTTTTATTAAAATAAAAATACATACCAATGAACCGTATACATGACCAAAAAAACTTGGTCGAGTATATCTATACCCTAAGCATCCAAGTTTTTATTTGTGGACCATTTGGAGCCTTATAAAACTGATTAGGACATTTATATTTTTTTACTTTAAATGATATCAAATATGCCACCTTCATAATTTAATAAATATAACAATTTAAATGTTGTTATTTTAAGATGATAGATTCAATTAAAGATTTTATTATGAAAGGTATAATATTTATATTCATCATAGGATTTTATTTTTAATTTTTATGCTAAAAATAAGTATTAAATAATTATACAAAAATGTTGTAGTAATTATTTCATTAAGAGATATACCAAATAAACGGTTTTAAAAATATAAAAATAAATAATATATCGATATTTTAATGTTCCCCATGAATTTTTTTAATGAATATGACATTTTAGTAATCTATTATATATTTTTTTTCGACCATATATTTTGTGTGGGTTTCATTTAAATTCATATAATGAATAGTGTCAAAATTGACCCTATTGATATTTTATAAAAATAACATATTATTAAATTATTTAAAAATCATAATAATATATAAAAACAACAAATTTAAAAACATATATGGTAATAAAGGTTATAAATATTTCAATTATTGTAAATTTTAAACTTTTAAGTATGTATTTATTACAATTTAAAATTTAGAATTTTATTACCACAAATATAATTCAATAGATTAAATAATGATAAATCAAGTTGATAAGGTTTAAAATAACCTGATGTCGTGTCTAAATTATATTGGTTGATGAGATTAAAACCCTATATCATCTCATATTATAATTGAGTCATTTTTAGATTTTTTTATGAGAGTTTTAATTTTATTATTAATTAATATATTTAAGGTTTCCAAAAGTGCCCCTCTCCTCTCCTATATAAGGGCACCTTCTTCCCTCTCTTATTCACTAACTTTTTAGCATTCAATATCGGCCAAAACCTAAAAATTTCTCTTATAAACCTATCTAGTTATATTATAGATGTTCTGGTCTTCTCAAAATACCATCTCTAGTGACTTAAGTGGAAGCTTAAAAGAGGAGTGTCGAAGAAGAGGTAATCTCTTCTACCGATTCTTTCAAGTTTCTTTCTTATTCAACTTCTTCTTCTATAGTTTTTTCATTATAAATTAATAAAATCATTATCACTAATATAATTATATGTTATTATAAATATTAAACAACCCCATTTCACTTTTTATCCATCCTATGGAAAATGAAATCATTGTGTGTTCGTATGTACGGAATACCATCTCCATGACGTGGTGTAATCTGGTTTTCCACAACAACCTTACTTGGATGGGTATAATGGTGTAAAGAATAAATATATATAGTTATTATAACATCATACTGATTCTTATATATTATATAATCCACTTTAATTCCATTCAATAATTGTGGGAACGATATCATCGTTCTGGCGTACGTACGGATTTTTGTCACCACGACGCGATGAGAGTCTTTCTCCATGTTAACCATTCAAGAATGATTATATAGTATATATAATGAATAATATTGGTATATATAACATAATAATGATACTAGATTTATATATATATATTTTTCAGCTACTTACTTCGACTCATGTAAATAAGGAAAGGAAAACAACGTTCATGTGTACGTAGGGTCTACCGTCTCCATGAATGGTGTGTTTCATTTAATTTATCTATCTATTATATATATATACTCAATATATATGATATAAAAATCATATTTTAAATTCTGGAAGTAATTAAATCATGATATAATTAATAATAATATCACGGACAACAAGTCCAAACACGTACAATAAATGAAACGATTTTACCAAAAACGCTTCTTTAACATGGAATTGTCAAAAGAACGGGTAATATAAAGTCATAAGTGAATCATATATGATATCATAAATATTATTATGGTTCTTTTAAAAGTTATTAATTTGTTTTAACACACTATACAGTAGTTTAGGACATGTAGGGATGAAATTGGACCTAAGGTAAGGGATAATTTTGCAAATCTAATTTTTATCTGAGATTGCTTGTACGTAAATATTTACTGGGATTATAATTTTCATCCATGTCCATAAAAATGTTTTTTTAAAGTGTTTAATATTATTCCATGTATGTTTAAATTCATGTTTACCACTCTTTGAATTTTACATTGTGTTTTAATGAAGGAGGCTTTCTTTTGATTACAATACGAGTAACTTTTTGACTTTTGTGGAAAACGTACGAGGAGAATGTTTTTTAACTTATATGGAATGAATGGATTTTTATGGTTTCATAACACCTAATTTTCAGGAAGATTATTCTATAATGTTTCATTATTATTTTCAAAAAAATATTTTTCTTTTAAAATAGAATGTAATATTTTCGAAAGAAAATGTTTGTGAAAGGAAATGATATTTTCCTCAAGAATTCATTTCAAGTGTTTTGTAAAAAATATTTTCCATCTAAGATGAAATAATTTAGTATGGTTATGTTTAAAGTATAATTTCTCTATTATCTACATGATTTGATTCTTCTTATGATGAAATTATATTAATTTTTTTATATGGATTACGTTATGATGGGATGATGTTTATGAAACCCATTTTATTCTTTCGGTTATGATTAATGATTTATGTTTATTTTGTGGCACAAGTAAGAATGATTTCATTATGAGATGGGCTTGACCTATATCTCCCTATAATGAATTGGGTAATGATTTATATCTCATGAGATAGACATGGATGGAATGGCATATTAGTCCAGTTCAGGGATACCAGACTGGAACGAGGAGTGAACTCAATTCAGTAAGGGACTTTGTCCACTAAGATGGTCGTGGCAGCAATGTCATGGGTACTATAGAAATAATATAATTTTCTTAATAGTTTTCCAGAATTATTTGTTTTATTCCCCTGATATTTTATCATGATTAATATTCCTTTATGATCATTGCCTTGTGTACTGCCAATATTTATTTCTCATGATTTTGATGTTTAAACTTTATGTTAATGTTTTTTTAAGTTCAAGTGTATATGATTTGTTTTATTTTTTCCATGCTCACCCTTAATGAGCATTTGAGCTCTCCCTTTATATGTTTTATTTTACCCGGGATTTAATGAATGGTTTTAGGTAAGAAATAAAAAGGGGAAGTTCTTTATGGGAGATGTTTATGATCATTAAACATGATTAGAAGATTTGGTTCCGAGCATCCAAAGACACTAAACTATTATGATCCTTGAGTTTTGGTTCTTGTTATGTATTAATTATTCTGAAAAAGTAATGTAATGTCCATGTACATCAAACTAGGGTCTCATAAAAAAATGGGACACCGTTTGGGCATTAATAATATCAATGACACAATAATTTGGATATGTAAGTAAATTTCTAATGAAAAATTATTATAATAAATTTATAGTCATGGGGTAATGTTTACAATCATAAAATAATGTTTGATGGAAAATATAAATTTTACTAGTTGGTAATTTTCAATTGAGAACAACATAAATGAGATTATTAAAATTGGAAAATTAAATACCATGAATATAAAAGGATTCATAATATAATATATAAAATATTGTAGTTTATAAATTAGACAAAAGATTTAAGTGGTGAAAATGATGTTTTCCCCATGGAAAGAAAAGTGAGACAGGAATCCCTTACCATTCATTTCTATTTTTCAGGATCATCCATTAACCTACTATATAATGGTTTTAATATTGTTAATAACTTATAATAACACCATAATTATATTTATAATATCATATAATTTTCTTTTATATTATTTTATAACTTTTTTATCAATCTATCTTTATTTTTACTATTTAGGGTGGCAATTGTATGGTCTTTCGATTATATTTTTATGTGTTATTTGTTATTAATGTTAATTATATTATGATTAAATAATATAGATTCGTTATAACATGATCTAAATATCATATATATTAATTATATATGTATCTATAATAATCCATATAATCATTAGATAGGAAATCAAATGCATTGTTCATTGTGATGGTAGGACATACATACACTTGAACGCTACTTCCATTTCCTTGTCATTGTCAAAGAATTAAAAGTAAATGATAGATATATTTATATATATCCTAATTAAATTATCATATTCAGGTAATATGTTCACAATTTTTTTATTATAATCAACCTTTATACATTCCATGTATAGAATGATCAAGTCATATCGCTTTAGGATGTGGTAGTCCACACATCCACAAACGATGTTATTGTATTACCATAAAATAGAAAGCTTGATGGTATGTGTAATATAAGAAATAAGGAAGCATAAATACAACATAAATTTCATATATATAACATAAAAATAGTGTCTCTATCATAATTACCAACCATGATTGCAGGTAAAGTAAAAAAATGAATGATGTTATTTTGTCAGGCGGTAGTTAGCCATACACATACGGTAACTTCATTGCTCATTTGATAGTTTCATGTTTAGTTGAACGTGAAATTATGACATAAAAACGTATAAATATATTTATAAAACTTATCTTATTATATAATCTTGTAATAATAATAAATTAGGTGGAAGATAAACAAATGAAATGAAGTGGATCGTTGTAAAATTTTACATGTTTCTTGGGTAACTCCTTTTGTTTTATACCAAAACAATTCCTTGGTTGGTTTTCAACCCACGATGAGGTGTAAATATTTAGTGGAATGATGTTGGGATCTTATTTTGATATGGTTTTTAATATCAAAATTTCTTTATATGTGTTAATAAGTGGGATGGTTAAGTTATTTTTTATAGTGGAGGAGGAGAGATATTCATGTAAATATAAAAAGGTAAACACTATTGGAAGGTATCCCTTACATAATGTGGCACCAATAACTCAAAAAATTATATTAAAGTCAGTATTTATTCTAAAAATTTACAGAAAATTTATTTTTTACCAGTTTACCAGCCATTTGAGTCCTTATGTTTAAGCTTTAGACGTTTTTTAATCTAATATTTCTCTTAATCATTGTAATTAATTTTATTTACATTCACTAATAATTTTGGTTAAAAAATACATTGAACCTGTATAAATTATAAATTATTATGATTCCAAATATTTAATACAATTTGATAAATTCTAATATTATAATTTTTAAATATTAATATAAATTTAATCTCTCAGATGGGACGACAATACATGTTTTTTCAAGTAAAAGTGTTCAAAGTTTATTTATGTTTTAATGTTCAATTTCAACATGAAATTGATTCCAATGACCTAAATTGAATAAATTTAATCATAATTAATATTTTTTGAAATTAAAACCGATTTTTAAATATAATTTATCAATATAAATAAATTATTTTAAAACTCAGTATTCAATTATGATTTAGTATTATTAAGTATTCATCAAAAAATGATGATTCTAAAAAAATAAAACAATTTCACTATAAAATAATTTTGATGTTTCAATTTAAAAAATGAATTAGTTTAATCTTGTTAAATTTATATAATTTTGATAATTTATATTAAAATGAGATTCTTCATTAAAATGCGACAAAACTAACCCTATAAAAATTTTGTTTTTATGCATAAAATTTAGTTTTCTCTAATTTTATACATATGAAATGTATTGAAAGAATGTAAAAATATTTTATTGCATATCTAAAATTAAAATTTACTATAAAAATTATATAATAGTGTTACTATTTAATCAACTATTAATAAAATTACTAAATATTGTTCTGTTTAAATCGAGTTTTGTGTGCATTGAAAACTACCTCACTATTTCGTGTATTTAAAGATAAAAAAAATTAAATAAATTATAAAAATAAAATTAACTATTGGGGTGATTCATTATTCCCTCCTATAAGAATATTATTCTGGAAATTTTAGGGGTTATGTTTTATTAATATGTTGATAGTTCTACTTCATAGAATCTACAGGTTCCCTTTTTGATTCTTCCATTTTGTGATTTATCTGAATTAACAATACCAGAATAGTCATATGATTATTAAATACTGTTATCTTCTATCAAAAATCTAGATGGGATATTCCTAGTATGAAAGATCCTGTTCGAACTCAATTTCATCATAGGCGAGCACATGTGTTCTATCTTCCATGTACTAGCATAGATATACAGAACACATTGTGTACTTTTGAGAGATTTGGAAGATGTGCAAAACCATATGAAATAAAATCCAACACATTCATGAATATAAAATGTTATATTTAACTAGGACTCGATTTCCATTTATACCAAAACATATAACACCCTTCCATGTATATACATTCATGAAAACATGATCTCGCACATGGAACTACAAATATTTCCTTTGATCAATCACATAAATCATTTTCCAAATTTGAGATTCTATAATATGGGCTTGAATTTCCTTTACCTTTATCATTATATATATAAAACTTTCTACACCTACATTTTTAATCTCACTAACATCATCCAAATAATTTGGATTATGATATCTATTTTAATATAATGCTTATTCGGTGCAATTTGAATACTTGAATGAAACTATTGTTATATGAAAAATCTATAAATGGTATGTACGGACCCCATATACCATAAAAGTGGAGTGAGAATGATCTAAATGAGTCTTCCATTGTTTGAATTGTTCTTTCAAACCATCCATAAATTTGAGATTGGTAAGTAGTTCTTAAATTATTCTCCTTATCAAGATCCTCTTAAAGACTCTTCTAAAATATTTCTGCAACATGGGGATCAAGATTATAAATAATTGATATAGGTGAAACATAAAATATTAGATATTTATTAATATAAAGTTTTTCGTGTATCTTAAGAAGTTATCCTTCCATTATGGTGTCGAAATGTGAAAACATGGTTAGTAAATCAACAACAACTCGTATTTTATAATTCCTTATAGGAGTATTTGGTTGGCCTATAAAAAAGTCCCAAGAAATTTCAACCCATTTCAACACTGAAATTGGAAGAGGTTAGAGGAATCCATTTGGATGTTGCCTCATAGATTTCACTTGTTTACAAAACAAACTTCTGGACACATAATCAAAAATTTCACACTTCATGAAATCCCAAAAAAAATATTTCTTCAAGACCGTATACTACATAAAATACCATGGTTTCCAGATAATGTTTTTCTACGATCATAATACAACTATTCCCTTTCTGTCTTAGTTATATATAGAACACATATCCACTTTTTAAACATTATAACACTGTATTTTAAAAAAATTTATATTAATTTTACTTTTTCCACACATTTAATTTCCTTCTAAAATATCTCATCATCATATGGAGAATTCATTATCCTCTCCAATAAAGATGGTTTTAAATAATTTGAAGAATCATTAATGTATCCCTTTCCATAGAAATTTCAATATACATTTTTGTTAGAATCGGGGACATATGATATTTATTTTTCATCATTTGGTTTAGAACTCTATGATCATTCCTCATCAATGCATCCTCTACCATATTTTTATTCCCTAGGTTGTAGTGTAATGAGAAATCATAATCCTTGAGTAAATTATGTTGTAACTTTTGTCTCATATTGATAAATTTATAGTAAAATATTTATTTTAGGCTCTTATCGTGTCTTTATATCTCACATATTTCACCATAGAGATAATTTATCCATATTTTAAATTAGTGGTTTACAACAGAAAACTGAATATTATGGGTTAAATAGTTCAATTTGTGAGTCTTAAAATTCCATGATGCATATGAAATAACATTATTATTTTTCATTTGCACATAAATATGTCCCTTATTTGATGAATCACTATATATGAAAAATCCCAAACTTTCAGATGGTAGAGTCAAAATTAGAGAATTGACTAGTCCCCTCATTAGCTACAAAAACATTCTTCACATTCCCTTGTCTAGATTCACATAACCTATTTATGTGTAAGATTTGTTAATGGATTTTCCAATCAAGAAAAATTATGAATGAGTCACTAAGAGTAACCTACCAAACCAATGAAACTACATACATCAGCTATTTTAATTGGAATAAGACATTCTCTACCTACCTTTATCATTGTAGGATCTACTGATATTCGATACATTGATAAAATATGTCTATAAAAAGAAACATTATGAATCCAAAAATCACACTTACAAAACTTCTCAAATAAACCTCCCTTCTAAGAGACTTAATAAAGATTCACAAGTGATTATAATGGTCATATTAGCTTTTAGAATACACTACAATATCAATAATTAATTCTAAAACAAAATCATCATGATATTCCTTGTATACTTTGTTCATTATTTACATAATAATAGTGAGTTCATTACTACACCCAAATGGAATTACTGTAAACTCATATTTTTGATTCCTCATTTGAAAAGCATTATTAATATTTCCTTCCATCATTACTAAAGATTGGAATTACCAAGAATGAAGATCAATCTTTGAAAAATATTGGGCTCTATAAAGGGCATTAAATAAGTTAGTAATGTGAGGAAGTGGATACTTGGTATTTAATTTCATAGAATTGATTTCCCTATAATCAATATACAACCTCAATGATCCATATTTCTTCATAACAAAGTGGACATGATCTCCCCATGGGGTTAAATTATGGAGAATAAATCCTTTTTCATGCAAATCCACTAGTATCTTCTTTAAATATATTAATTCAAAAGTTGTCATTATATTGCGATTCACTCATACTAACGTTGAACCAATGATAAAATCAATTAAAAATTCAATATCACACTTTTAGGGATGTTCAGGTAATTCATAATAAAATACATCTATATATTCCAAAACAATAGGTACATCCTCCATTTAAAGATTTCCATATTCATCATATTGTGTTGTTTTCTATTCTTCCCCAATAATTGAATTAAGTAAAGATAATGGAGTGGATCTAGATAAGAATCTGGTGAAAAAGATTCTTCTATATTGAGAAGGGATTCTACATCTTCCTCAAAAATAGAAATTTCATTACTTTTGTAACATATTTTTTCATCATGGTTTGAGAACCAGTAAAAAATAAGGATTATATCAAATTTATTCATAGGTATGATAATGATCTCATCACATAAAAGACATTTATTTTTCATAATGGGGATGACCCGACACATCTATGTTCCAATGGTCCTTCATTTATGAATTTTTATTGACAATACCCTTATTAATTTAGAAGTGGAATGTATAATTTTTGTAGAACTTTGGGTAGATATAAATGAGTATGATGATCTAGTATCTAGTTACATATTAGCTAAATTTTAATATAGGATTAGTGTATGTTCCACCAAAAAACTGGGTATTTGTACTTCAGCTATTATAATTGCATAAGATTTTCCAACTCCCCTCACCCTCTTATATGGATGATTCCATTGATTCATGGGGAATTTATTTTCATAGTATCCCATATATTTTCAATTATAGTACTGGATATAATTTATTTCATTCATCCCCTTGCATTCATGATCAGGGTGGCCCCTATCTACTTTCTTAAAACACACTCTTAGTCCTTTAAAAAATTTCTTATGGTGTTTTTCTCCACATTTTTCACAACATGGAAATCATTAATAAAATATCATACTATTTGATGAATTACCTTTTCATGGTTCTTATATGGCCTCTTATTAACTTATTTTCCCTTGAATATATTAATTCTATAAATTTTATTCTCCATCATGATGGCTCATAAAACTATTTCCTCACGTGACAAAATATTTTGGGATACTATTTCCCTTCAGAGACTGGAATTAATCCCTTTCAAAAAGATATCAATCCTACACTCTTCATTTCATATTTAATATTTAGTATAACTAGATATTCTAGTAATGGTATCTTAATAATCTGTAACACTCTCTTCATTCCTTTTCCTTAAGATGATGAACTTTCTATTCATCTCAATTTGATGATCATGGGGGAAGTATTTATTAAATAATGTCTCATTATAATATCTACATTCCATGAGTAAAATTTCTTATTCCCCTATATTATTCTTAGATAATGTCCCCCTTTGATCCACATCAGCTTTGAGGAAATAAATTTTAGGTGTAACCTTTTCCATTTCACTACATCCCAATTCATTAAATATATTCTTTAAATAATTAACCCATTGATCTCCTACAATTGGATTAGTATTCCCACTAATCTATGGGGGATTAAGCATCATAAAGTTATCTATATTAAAATATTCAATCTATGGAGTGGAATCTTCAATTCAGACAATGTTATTTTCCCTAACCTGATTAATTTTCCATAATATTGACATAATTTTATCTATTATAATACATGTTATATAGGTTTCCCTAGTAGAGAAATCTCAAAATTTTCCATGATAATTGATATAATTAATCCTTCTAGTCACCATTTCAAAACGACATATACTGGATTAGCTCATATTAACATAGTTTATAATTCCAAATATGGTGTAACATGTAACATAATTATATGCATCACAAATGTTAGACTCATAAAATATGGTTTTTTTGGGAAGAACTAAGATTTTAAATACATTATAATGGTTTCTAAAAAAATGGGAATTATCCTAAGAATATCCCTTAGGAGTGTCAAACCAAGTTTTCAATAAGGAATTATGTCATTTATTGAGTTTTGGTCATGTCAGGTCTGATGCCCCTAATTAGACTTGTTAAAACATGGGGAATCAATGTCGGAACCACATCACTTTTACTATCCATAAAGGGATGTATTACTAGTAAGAACCACATAATATTTACCTTACCAAAATTCAAGGATGTTTTTGTATTATTATCATAAATGTCTATATTAGGGTTATGTTCCCTAATTTATTTTTTATAATTCAATTTTCTAGGGTTTATAATAAACATTCTCTAATGCCAAATATGACATCCTAACCCCAAGATATCAATGCATGTGCATTAATTTATTACATTGAAATAGACAAAATATTCATATCCAAAATGACCTAAAACATTAGCCGTTTTTAAAATCCAAATTACATACATGATCTATATAATTCATTGGGAAAATAAAATAAAGCCTAACATATTTAAAATATCAACATCCTTGAAACGCATTCAATGGATTCTTCTTCATAAACCGGGGAAACAAAAAATGATAAGGGTGATCTCAAATTATTAGTAAGGGTATGTAAATATGAATAAATAATGAATAAATATGAATAATAAAAATTTCATGGTAAATAACTCAGATCACATGCCACTGAAATAATCAGATAAAGAATAATCAATATACTAATGTGAATAACTGAAACATATGTCATTTAATCAATAAATTAAGAATGAAATGTATCCATATATTTTATCATTTGAAATTATGTTTGAAATTAATAATAAGAAATTAAATATTTATGATGGAAATTAATAATTATTGGATATAATGTTTGAGTAAAATGAAAATGTACCCAATCAAGACCATTCACAAGACGGTTTAAAACAACAAGTAGAAACCCATAAAATTTACTCCAATTACATGAATCATGATAACCATTTGATGCATATAGCATATATATAATGTATAGGCCTCACCCATCACTTCTTGTCCAAATAATTCCTTATATCTATTAATCAAAATAAATAATCTTCCTTATCAAATATTTGTACTCAATAAATAATACATATTTATCAATATTTCCCCATATAGTCAAATAACTATCAAAATAAACATAGTATGTAAAAATGGTTTATGTTTTAGGAAATAATAGTATAAATCAACCAACAATGTGGATATTTAAGGAAATATATAATGACAAATTAATAGAAAAATGTGATTATCTTAGGAGAATTTTAATAATCCAAAAATAAAATAGGATTGCAAAGATGGCATTTACCTCTTTTTAATTTTCATGTCAACACCCCTTGGATGATATAATTAAATGTAAAACCCTTAATACCATGACTATAAAAGGATTCATGATATAATATATCAATAAATGAAATATATACACCAAATAGAAGAAGTAAGTGGTGAAAATGGTGTGTGCCTCACAGAATGAATAATGATATAAGAAATTCTTACCTCAGGTTTCCTTTCTGGGTGATCATACATTAGACTCATATATAATGTATTTAAGTATGTTATTAACTTATAAAAATAATAATTATATTTATAATATCATATACTAGTTTATTATAATATATTATTACCCATTTTTCAACAATCATTCATTATTTTGACAATTTTAGGTGTTAATTGCCTGGACTTTTGAGTCGGTTTTCACTTCTTACTTGTGGTTACTTTTAATTAGATGATGATTCCATTATCTTTGGACAGTTAATAATCATCTAAATAACATATATATTCTCTCTATATGTATCGATAATAATACATAATATTTGGAGATGTGAAATGAAATGAACCGATCATGGAGACGGTAGGCCATATATACACATGAACGCTACTTCCATTTCATTGATGAATTTAAAATAATGAATAGTATGTGAAAAATATGAATATGGATATCAAAATTCCATTATAATATTCATTTCATATACTTTATATTGGTTTACTAAAACCATACCTTATACATTCCATGTATAGCGTGATTGAGTCACATAGTTTTGAGGAGGAGGTTGTCCACTTGTCCACAAACGATGTTATCGTGTTACCAAAAAATGGAAATCATGATGTTTTGTGTTATATAAGAATTAAAAAAGAATATAGGAAAATTAAATATTTTATATTTTATATATATCACATCAAAATACTATTTCCATCATAGTTCTCAACCATTATAGGTGTTATTGTAAAAACATTTTACGTCATTTCAGGTGGTGGATGTTCTTCGTACATGAATGTTATGTTCATTACGCAATTGATTGGTGTTTGTGTAGTTGTAGGTATAAAACATAGCAAAAAAACATATCAAAATATTTATTATATTTATTTTGTTAAATAATAATTTATTCATAATAAATTAAGGAGTGGATGAAGAAATTAATTGAAAGGGATCATTGGAGAATTACATATCTTTCTCAGGCAACACATTTTGGTTTATACCGTAAGAATTCCTCAGTTGGACTTCATACCTAGTGGTGGCCTCTAGATTTATAGTAGGGATTCTGGGATATTATTTGGGTAGGTTTTGGATTATATAAATATCATTATCCATGTAAATTAGTGGGAGGGTTGAGAGACTTTTTGTAGTGGATGAATGACATAATTGTAAATATTAAAAGGCAATCACTATTGAGAGGTCTCACATATATCATGAAGATCCAATAATGACCCATATTATATAAAATTTATGATATTTATTTAAATATGGAAATAAAATATATTTTGGAAGTGTTTCTAGGTCATTTGATCCCATAAGTTTATGGTTTTTTCGTTTGTAATGAAAAATTTTCTTTTAATCACATTAATTAATTTTAATAACATTCACTTGCCATTTTCATCAAAAACTAAGTTTAAATTATTAAAAATATAAAATAATTCTCATTAATAATATTTAATCCAATTTTAAAAATTACAATCAAACAATTGGAATAAATTAATTAAAATTTAATATAGTATATGGGACTATAAGTGGGTTTTTAATGTAAATGTGTTCAAAATATTGCTTTGTTTTAATATCAAATTTCAATGTGGTATTTATTAAAATGAACTAAATAAGATTAATTTATTAATAATTGATATTACAAGACATTGAATCAAATTTAATATTTATTATACTCATATAAATAAATTTGATTAAAAAAGAAGTTTTAAATTAAAATTAATTATTTTCAATATTCATCAAAAAATGATGATTTTTAGAAAAGTACCTAAATTTCACCCTAAAATAAATTTTATGTTTTTCAATAATTTTTTTTATTTTATCATTTTAATTTTCTAAAATTGCCATATCTTATATTCAAAATAGGTTCTCCATTAAAATGCTGTAAAACCAACCGTATCAAAATATTGTTATTTTGCGTAAAATTTGGTTTGTTATAATATTATACATATAAAATGTTTTAAATTAATGTAAAAAATTTGTTATTATATATATAAAATATAAATATACTATATAAATTCAGTTATATTGTTATAAATTAATCTACTGTTGAAAATTTGACTAAATATTGTTTTGTTTAAACCGGGTGTTGCATGTATTGAAAACTAACTCAATATTGCATATTATTCAATCTATCACAAAATTAAATTGATTATAGAAAGGTAATATGACAATGTAATGGGTTTCTACTTTATTCACTCCTACCAAATTTTATCTTCAAAATTTTAAGGTTATTACCTTTATAAAATATGCGAGTAGTTCTCCTTCATCGAATCTTTTGGTTCCCATGTTGCTTCTTCCATTTTAGGTTTTCTCCAAAGTAACATTACTAGGGGATTCATCAGATTCATCAATACTTGATATATAGTATCTATAGAATGGATGGGTTCTTCACATTATGAAAGGTCATGTTCCAAATATATTACATAATAGGTGTGCGCATGTGTCAGGTCTGGTATGTATTTATCATAGAAGAAAGAAATAAGACCTATAATTTTAAGATATTTGGAAGCATTTACAAATGATAAGAAACAAATCCTACTGTTTTGTTAATCTTGATGTTTCTTGATGTGAATAGGACTTAGTTTCCCTTTCTTATTGAACCTTACAACACCCTTCCATGGAGATACTTTCAAGAAAAAATGATCTCCCACTTGAAACTCTAAATATTTCCACTATTCAAGATAATAACTCTTTTTACTTTATTTATATACTTTAATATGAGCCAGAATAGCCTTTAACAGTATCTTTGTCTCTTTAAACATGTCTGGGCCGACAATTTTCCTCTCACCAAACTCATCCCAACAAGTTGGTGTATGAAATATCTTTCCAAATAATGCTTCACATGATGCAATTTGAATTCTTGAATGGAAACTATTATCATAGAAAACATACACCAAAGGTATATACTGATCCCACATATCATGAATGTTGAGTGAGAGTGATCTCAATATTCCTTCAATTGTTTGAATTGTTCATTTTTAATTTCCATCTATTTGAGGATGTTATGTATTTCTCAATTGAACCTCAGTGTCAAGATCATTATAAAGACAAATCCATAATTTTTATATACATTTAGAACCTATACTAATAAAATAGATATAGGTTTACCATGAAATCTAAAGACCATGTTAATTTAGAGCCTTGTGAGGCTCTCCAGAGGTAATTCACCCCTTATGTATGGGAAATGTGAAGACATGGTTTGGTAATCTAAAATAAACCATATTAATTTATTCCTTATAGCAGTATTTGGATTACTATGACAAAGTCCAAAGAGATTTCATCTCATTCCCACACAGGAATAGGAAGAGGTTGTAAGACTCATTTTTTATGTTTCCTCGAATCTTTCACTTGCTGACAAACTAAACATCCGTACACATAATCATAAATTGTACACTTCATGTTATCCCACCAAAACTTTTCCTTCAAGTAACTATACATCATTATGCTACCATGGTGTATATATAAATTTGAGTTATGATAATCATCCAAGAATTACATTTTTATCTCAGGGATAGATGGAACCCATAGCCTCATTCCAAACATTATTACACCATATTCACAAACAAATCCTGACAAATTTCATTTGTTTACACCTTTAATTTTCATCTGAAAATACTCATCATCTGATTGATAATTAATTATAATCTATAATAAAGATGGTTTTTCTATCATTTAATGAAATATTTATGTCTCCCCTTCCTTATAAATTACCATATTCGTCCTTACAATATCCTTGAAAAAAGGTCCCTTCTCAATCCTTATTTGGGTTATAAATCCATGGTCCTTCCAACTCAATGAATCGGCTACCATATTTTCTCTCACTAGGTGGTATTGTACTGAGAAATAATTATCCGTGAGTAGCTCAAGCCATCTCATTTCTCTCATATTGAGATCATTTTGTGAGAATATGTTTTTAAGGATTTAATGGTCTATGTATATCTCATTTTTTTCACCATATAGATCATGTCCCCATATTTTAAAAGAGAAGATTACTTCCACAAACACAATATCATGGGGTTGATAGTTATTTTCAATAGTATTCAATTACCATGATGAATATGAAATAATATTATAATTTTACACTAGGACACAAAAAATTCTAGTCTTCAATGCATCACCAAATATGACAAAACCATATCTTCTTGATGATATATTCAAAATCGTATCACTGATTGATATCCTCTATTGCTCATCAAAAAATTCTTCTCATTAGATTGTATAAATAAACATAATCCCTTTACATTTAAACTTAGTTAATGGGTTAGAAATTTGTGAAAAATTCTGAATGAATCACTGACAGTAACATTTCAAACTAATGAAACTATTCACTTTAGTAATGTTTGTTTGCATATTCAATTCTATGATTTTTTTGATCTTTTAAGGAACAACTGATACTCGATACTTGGAGATAATATGGCTGAGAAAATAACATAGTGAATCCAAAATTTACACTTACATAATTTCATAGTGAACTATTTCCTTCAAAAAGTCTTAAAAATGATCCACAAGTTATTCTCATAGTCCCCATTTCTTTTTGAATAAAGATAAATATCATCAATAATTTCCATAACAAAATCATCAATATATTCCTTCAAACCAGTATTCATTAGGTCCATAAATTTTTTTGGAGAATTAGTCAATCTAAATGGAATTAATATAATCTCAAAATGTACATACCTCATCCTAAAAGTTTTCTTTAGATGGTTCTCCTTCTGTAGTTGAAATTAGTGATACCCATAATGAAGATCAATGTCTGACAATTGTTGGGATCCATGAAGTAGAATAAACAAGTAATCAATGAAAGAAAGAGGATATATGTTCTTTATTATACGAGCTTTTATTTTCCTATAATCAATTAACAACCACATGTAACATTCTTTTGTTTTTAACGAAGTGTACTTGGGATCACCATGGTGAAACATTAAGGAGAATAAAATCTCTTTTTATCAGAATCCTCTAGTTTTTTATTCAACTCTACTAATTCCTTGTTGACTATTATATAGGGGGTCTTTTATATTGGCCTTACATTTGGGGATTAAATCAATAGAAAATTAAACTTCACACTGTTGTGGATTTCTAGGTAATTCTTTATGAAATACAGCAATTTATTCCTACACAATAGGTACGTCCTGAATTTGGAGATATCCTTCTTCATCACTAGGGGTTTTTTTATATTCTTCCACAAGAATTTAATTTTGTGTAGTTAATGGGGTTGGATCTATATAATAATCAGGTGAGGAAGCATATTTATTAATGATAAGGGATTCTATACTTTCCCCATAAATCGTAATTTCATTCCTCATGTAATAACTTTTTAGTATCTTGTTTTTTGAACCAGTAAATACTGGGGATTATATCAAATTTAAACATATGCATAATAACCATATCTACAAATAAAACACATTTTTGTGTCATCATGGGGTTTTCCAAACTCATATTTATTGTAATTATAATTTACTTATTAGTTTTAACTAAAAATTACCTTATTAAATAAAATGTGGAATGTCTAATTTTATTTGAAAAGTGGGTAGATATAAAAGAGTGCAAGGATCTAAAATAAAATAATTCTTTTTATATATTTAAAGATATGATTAATGTAACTTCCACCATGTCATTGTTTACTTATACCTTATCCTTCGTAAGTGAATAAGTTGGACATATCTTCTGAGCCTCTTCTCTGGTAGATTCCCTTGATGCTTAGGTCATTAATTCACATAGTGTCCCATAAATTTACAATTATATTACTTTAAATAACTTATTTTTTTCTTACCCATGAATTAATGAACCTAGTGTCTAATATCTCTGCAATTATTAAAAACTCCAAATCCTTTCCAACATTTTCATCGTTCTTTTTTCATAGTTTTCAAAATGCATTCACTTTTTCATGGTGCTCATATAGACTATTCTTGTATTGGTTTACATTTAATAGATTGATTCTAGAAAATTAATTCTATGTCCTTATAGAACATAATACTATTCCATAATATGAAAAATAATGGGAGACTAGTTCCCATCAAAGACTTGGCTTAAGAACTTTAAAAAATTTATCAATCTTTTACTCCTTATTTCCAATATAATTTTTACCATACGTGGAAGATATTTTAAATGTAGATTGATAATATATAACACTATCTTATTTTATTAATCTATGTAATATTCTATTCATTTCCATTTTTTATAATGATGTAATTATTTATTGAATTATGTATCCTTCGGGTTTTTAAATTCTATTAGTTATATTTCTTATTCCTCCCTTGTATTTTGAATCAAGTTACACCATTGATCTATATCACCTTTGACAAAATAGACTAAAAATGTAACATTTTATATTTCACTACATCTGAAGGCTGTAAATATCTTCTCAAGATACTTAATCCATTAGTCACCTATGATTGTATTAGTACTCCCAAAAAACGATGGGGGATTTAGTAGCATAATGTGATCCAACATGAGATATTCTCTCTCTGGAATAGGTTTTTTCATTCATGAAATGTCAATTTTCATAAACTGATTATGTTTCCCCAAAAAATCTCTAAATTTTTACATTCTAATAAAAACTGTATTAGTTTCCTCAATATGAAAATTTTTACATTTTCTAGGAGTATTGATACTATTTTTCCTTCTAGGAACCATTTATATATAATGTAATATACTAGATTAGCTCAAAAAATAATAATTTAAAATTCCAAATATTGTATAGAACAAAACATTAATCTATTCATCCTAAATGTTATAATAATAAACATTGGTTTCATTGGGGACATATTTATTTTTTAATCCTTCATAATGGTTTGTGTGTAATATTTTAATTATCCAAAACATATCCCATAGGAGTGTCAAACTAGGTGTGTAGTAAGGCTCATTTTCATGTATCATGTTACAGTCAAGCCTAGTCTGATGTTCCCTATCAGAGTTTTTCCCCCTATGTACATATGTTCCAAAACCATGTCCACTTGTAGTATGTAGATAGTAATTTATTTCTCATAAAAACAAAATACTATATATCGTAACAAAATTCTACTATGTTTTTTATAATTATGCTCGAAGTTTATATTTTTGTTAGGTTCCCTAACATATGATTTCTAAATCTAGTTTTAATGGATTCGAATAAACATTCCATGATTCCATCTGTAGAGATCCAACTCTAAAACCAAGGTGCCAATGTATTAATTTATTACATTGGCGTAGATACAAGATTCATATCCCAAGTACCAAAAAAATTAGCATTTTTTAACAACCAGATAACATATTTGATACCCATAATACATTTGGAATATAAAATAAAGCACACCAAAATTAAAATATCAACAACATTTAAAATCATTCCAATGGTTCTTCTTCATGACCTTGGGAAATGAAACATGATAAGGGTGAGCTCAAATTCTTAGTAAGGGTATGTAAAGAGGAATAAATAATGAATCAACACAAATAATAAACATGTAATGGTAAATAATTGAGAACATGAACCACTCAAATAACTTCACAATTCATAATCAATATTTCAAGGTTAATAACAGAAACATGTGACATTTAATAAATTAACATTGTTTGAAATGAATCCATATATATTATCATTTTAAAATATAATGTATAATATTAATTAATAAACTTTTTAGCAAAAAAATAATTAGTTATTATATTTCATGTTTTAGGCACATGAAAACATATACCATTAAATCAATTCACAATACAGTTTAAAACTATAGTTAAAAACTCATTTAATTTAGCCAACATATTTGTAACATCCCAGGTAATTAAAGAATAAAGAATTTTAATATTTATTAATATTTACGAATTAAATATTAATTTTAATTAAAAGGGGTTTCTACGTTCGATAGCATACTTGATACACAACGATGAGTTTCTTTGAAAACTTACGTTATACACAAGTAATAAAATAATATTATTTTAAATGTTAGTTAACAAGTAGTCGTTGTACTGGAAGGAATGGATAGAAATAACGAAAATATGATTATATATGTTTTAAAATGTTTTTACATTTATCTAATAAAGGATAAAGGATTAAAATACGCAAAGAATTCAATTTTAGGCTTTTATACCCTAATTTTCACTAAGGGTTCACTTATCACCTTTTGACGGCAAACCGTCATTAAATATAGTTTTGATCAATCTTATAAATTCTATTGGACCAAAAATAAATCTTCTTTAGATTCATGACATCAAAATTTACTTTGTGTAAATTTTTTGTACCTTTCCGATAAAGTTCATTTTTTTATAGTGTAAAATGTTGTATTTTAATTGAAAACCTCTTTTTAATCTAATTTGTTTATATGATTAGATTATCTTTTGAATTGGTTTTAAAGTTAAATTAGAAAATATTTTTACCATTAAATCCAATAGTGGTCGTTGGAATTAATTTCACTATGAAATCGGACTTAAACTAGTGTCAATCTTTTGATACTTATTGTTTCATAAAAACACGTTATTTGCTCTGACGGCGGGAATTAATTATTAAATTAATTAATGTGACTTATATGTTTTGAATTTTGTAAAATAGACTTCATTTTTGATTTCGGAATATCAAATATAGCTTAGGGTGAATTTTTGGTAATTTTCTGAAAAACATCAATTTTTTATGAATAGTTAAACCACTAAGTGGTACTTATAAAAACTGATTTTCCGTTTAAATGAAATTTTGCCATCATTGTGTTTTGATTTTCAAAAATCTGACATACATGGTTGTCATTAAGAAGTAAAATGTGGTTCAATGAGATTAAAATAATTTTTTGGTGAATAGTAACTTATTAAGTTTTTAATCGCGATTAGTGGTAATTAGTGTAGTTTAAGGTAAAAATAAGGTTTTAATAATATGAGATGAGCTTGAAACATGTACTACCCTCATTGGATGTGTCATGGCCAACCAAGACAAGCCATGGGTCAACTTGGGGACCCCATGGAGCCACATTGGTTGAGAAATGACATAAATAACTTTTTATTTAATGTAAAAGTAAAAATGACACAAACATAATATGTTTTACGAAAACAATTTTTACATGGGGTTATAAAGAACATATTTTTTTTATAAATAGTCCTTAGAAAGATAAAAAGAGTTCCTACATCATAGTATTTTTTTTATAATTTTTGTACTTTAAATATATTAAATTATTTATGACATCATGATGATGCAGCGATGACCTCATTATTTAACGATTTAAATAAAATAGAAAGATAATGTAATATCTAAGACCTACACATGTACAAAACCTATTGGATCGGTATATTGCGAACCCTTATCACCTTATCCACGAATTATATCAATTTGGGACCATTTAAATCCGAAACGCATTTTCAAATAAAGTAATATCTCTTTACTTTCCAAGAGTGCCCCTCCTCTCCTCTTATAAAAGGCCCCCACCTCTACCTCATTTCACACACTCCTCAAGCCTTTGGCTCGGCCATCCCCCGCCCATTTACTCTCTCCACATCCCTATACTCATCCTAGAGGATTCCCTTTGGGCAGAATCCTTTAAAAGGAAGCCTTTAGGCTAAAATCAAAAGGAGTTACACTTTTAAAGGTAATTCATTCTCTCTTGTTCATTTGTTTTATTTTGCTTCTCCAACCCCCTAAACTCTTTTTATTTACTTATTTTGTAACAACACAAGTATCTTCAATATACTAGGATGTTTTTATAAGATTTATTCGAGCTACACTCTCACACAACTACATCAAATGGTTAAAGAACATGCAGTTTCTGTGGATGGCGAAATTCTGCCTCCTGAAACGATGATTGTTCAATACTCATTTAACACCTTCAAAGGTGGCCATTATGATGTAACTATTTTTATATATGATATATAATATGTTTATTCTTCCTTGAGCTTCTGTATTTTTCATTTATGTCATACCATTATTGTTTCCATTATGGGTAAACACGATATCTTCATTTTAGGAAGTGCGGACTACCGCCCCCTGAAAGTGATTTGATTCGTTAATACCATATGTGGGATGTGTAAAGGATAAAGTTAATGATATTATATATGTTATTATACTGGAATTATAATATACTCTTATATCATTATGATTCCATTCCAGAAAATACGAAATAGAAATGGAAGTAGCATTCATGCGTACGTACGGCTTACCGTCTCCATGAACGGTGCATTTCATTTCTTACCTCTAAATGTGATGTAATATTATATATACATGTATATGATGAATATATATGATATATATGTTATCCAAATCATTAATATCATTATGGATATAACGAACCTTTGACTAAATTAACAACATGTAAGTGTAAGAAGTCTATTTTTTACTTAAGAACCAAATACCGACATAATGAACATTATTAACTTAAATGATTACATGATGTTCATAACATGGTATAAAAGGAATAATGAACTTGAAAAAGGTTCTTAAGAAAGAAGATATTAACTCAAGTTTATTATTCAGGAGATTAATGAACGGTCGGGTCAAGTCGGATACGAGGTAAGGGACTTCGTCTCAATCTCCTTTCATTGAGGCATATTTCATTTTATACACAACTTTCTTTTATACGGTGTATAAACACCTTTGACTTTTAATTTTATACAAAAGGAATCTTTTTGTACGAAGCGTTTTACTAAACGACAAAAAGGAATGTTTTTTTAACGTACGCGGTGACAACGACCTTTTCTGCCGCCGTGAGTATTATTTGGTCTTTGGCTTCCTCAACAAGCCATAATGTTTTTAAAATAAAATAAATACCATATACTCTTTTATGTATTTTGGTATTGAAAATGGTTTTGATAAAGGATTCTATTATGTTAATATATTTATGATATATTGTGATTAAAATGTTGAAATGTTATCATTCCTTTATATTGGTTTTATGTTTTATGATTTTATATTGGTACTTGGACATTTTGACGGGTGGTTACATTATAAACCATATGACGGGTGGTGCCGTGAATACCAGGACGGGTGGTTACGTTATAACCTCCAATTCATTGGGTATGGAAGTCGGCCGTATGGCTATTCCATTAAGTATGTATGGAAATTGGCCGTATGGCTATTCCATTAAGTGATATGTGTGGAAGTCGACCGTATGGTTATTCCACTTAAGTATGTTTATGTCCCAAGTTACCTTTATATATGTTATATTTTCTTTATATGGGGTTTATGGTAATCCTTTGGTTAAAAAAAGGTATGTAATGATACTTTATTCAGTGAAGATTTTTTACCACTTCATGAAGGTGAAGGTATTACTTTGATAGAGTATACATGGTTTACTTGATGTTTGAAAAACTAACAGTTTTCATTCTTTGTGTATCCCTTACTGAGCTTTTTATGCTCACCCCAAGTTTTTTTAAAATGTTTTTCACAGGACTTAATGTTGAATAAGGTCAAGGATGGGATCAAGGGAATGTCATGCTATATAAAACATGGTACTAGACATGTTTCTTTTAAGTTTTTTTTTATTATGGAATCTTAGTAGAAGTGAAAACTTTGTAATCTTTTGAGATGTAATAGTTATGTTCTAATTCTCTAAAACTCTAAACCTGAAAAGATCCTCAACGTGAATTATTCATTTAAATCAATATTAAGTAAGGTTTAAGGCTGGGGCCTTATAGTTGGTATCAAAGGGAGGTTTAGACAGCTTTAGGAGTTAGAAAAGAGTTAAATTATAATATGATTGAAATGATATAGCATTTACGGATTTCCATGTTGCTTCGCCTAAGATATTTCTGTGTTTAGAATGGTTTTCCGCAGAGGAAACAAAGCAACTATATTAGGACGATATCAGGAGGAAGACAACCTTCCAAATCAGCAACCTGAGATGGTCAGAATCGGAAATGAACAGTTTGTTGCAGTGATGGAACAGTTGACTCAGGATATAAATGGTGGTGGTATCCATGCACGAGATCAGCCAGATCAAACGTAGAGGAACATGTCAGTGGTGGAACATTTCATGAGGCAACATCCCCCATCATTCAGAGGATCATCTGACCCTATGCATGCTGAAGGGTGGATTAAAGCACTAGAGAAGATTTTTGATGTCATGGGATGTTCAGAACATCAAAAGGTTAGTCTTGCCGTTTACTGTTTTTAAGGTGAAGCTGATCAGTGGTGGTCGATGGTGAAAAATATCAGGGATAGTGATGAGATTGAGGATCTTCACTGGGATGAATTCAAAGGTACGTTTCTTGAGAAATATTTTCCTAAGGTGGTTCATCTTAGGATGGAAAAACAGTTCCTAGAATTGAGGTAGGAGGATGATTCAGTAGCTGCTTATGAAGCAATTTCACTCGATTGGCAAGGTATGCTCCAAACTTCATACGAGATCTTGATAGTAAAATAAAACGTTTTTACTCAGGGTTATATCCAAAGTATCGAAGGGCTTTTGCTTCTCGTGAGTTCAAAAGTTATGAAAAACTTGTTCGATGTGCGGAGAAGGTGGAAATGGAGTTTGTCGATGATCAGGTGTTCTATGACAAACAACAGAATAAGAGGTCTAGTTGGCAAGAAAAGGGGAAGAATTCATCAAAGAAGCAAGGAGGTAAGAAAACCAAATATCCATCCTGTGATAATTGTGGTAAAATTCATCATGGAGAATGTTTATCCAAGTCTGGTAAGTGCTTTCGGTGTGGTAAGTTTGGTCATATTGCTCGTTACTGTAAGGAAGATGATCAAGTAGGCAATGAAAAGCCAACAGTAAGATGTTTTATGTGTAATGAAATGGGTCATTATGCAAAAAAGTGTCCAATGAAGAACTCAACTGGGGGAATGCAGCCAGACTACAAGCAGAAAGGGGTGGTGAAATCCTTTGCAACAACTTCAGCAGATGTTGGGCCATCGAATGAAGTGGTATCAGGTACACTATTTGTTTGTTCAGATTATGCCAATGTGTTGTTTGATTCAGGGTCTACACACTCTTTCATTTCTGAGAAGTTTTCTAGTAAATTGGAAATTCCGTCTCAAGATATGAACCCTGAACTTATGGTAAAAACACCCAGAGGGAACATTGAGGGAAAAAGGAATTATAAGAACCTTCCTATACTTTTGTGTGGAAATAATCTACCAGCAAACTTTATTATTTTTCCTCTAGTAGAGTTTGATGTTATTTTGGGCATGGATTGGCTTTCTGTTTATCATGCTAAGATTGACTGCAGAGCTAAAATGGTTTCTTTTCAGAAAGATTTTTAGTTTGTGTACAAGAATTAACCCTTGATTTTGATAACATATTAGGAAGTTGAGAAACTAGTAAAAGATGGAAATTAATGTTACCTTGCACATATTGTTGAAAATAAAGGAACTGTTCAGATTAATGATGTGCCAGTGGTAAATGAGTATCTTGATGTTTTTCCGGATGAGTTGCCTGGTATTATTCATTATCGGGAAGTTGAATTTACTGTTGACTTAGTTTCTGATTCTAAGACAATTTCAAAACCCCCTTATCAAATGGCTCAAGATGAACTTTTAGAGTTAATGAAACAATTGCAGGAGTTATTAGATAAAGGTTTCATTCGACCTAGCACATCACCATGGGGTGCTCCTGTCTTGTTTGTTAAAAAGAAAGATGGATCAATGAGTCTTTGCATTGATTATAGAGCCTTGAATAATATTATTATTAAGAACAAGTATTCTTTGCCTCATATTGATGATTTGTTTGATCAGCTCCATGGAGCTCTGTTTTTTTCGAAGATTGACTTGAGGTCGGGGTACCATCAGTTGAAAGTAAAAGAAGCAGACGTTCCATAGACTGCGTTCCGTACTAGATATGGCCATTATGAATTTGTAGTTATGCCTTTTGGTTTAACCAATGCACCTTCTATATTCATGGACCTTATGAATAGAATTTTCCATGAGTTCTTGGATAATTTTGTGGTTTTTTTCATCGATGATATTTTGGTGTTCTCTAAAAGTAAAGAGGAGCATGAAATTCATTTAAGGGTTATCTTGGAAACCCTAAAAGAAAAGAATCTATATGGAAAATTCATCAAGTGTGTGTTTTGGTTACAACATTTTTCTTTCCTAGGTCACATTGTTTCAAAAGATGGCAAAACTGTTGATCCTACTAAGACAAAAGTTGTTGAAGAATGGCCAAGACCCACAAATGTTACCGAGACCCGTAGTTTTCTTGGTTTGTCAGGTTGCTACCGAAGGTTTGTTGAAACTTTTTCACGGTTATCTAGTCCAATGACTAAGCTAACTCGTAAGGGTGTTAAGTTCATATGGACAAAAGAATGTGATGATTGTTTTCAGGAGTTGAAGAGAAGATTGGTGAATGCTCCAGTTTTGGAACTTCCTTCCAGGAATGGTGAGTTTGTTATATACAGTGATGCTTGGTTGAAGGGACTTGGATGTTTCCTTATACAGAATGATCAGGTAATTTCTTATGCTTCATGACAGTTGAAAACTCATGAGGTAAATTACCTTACACATGATTTGGAATTAGCTGCTGTTGTCTTTTCTTTAAAAATTTGGAGGCATCATTTTTATGTAGTAAAGTGTGAAATATATACTGATCACAAAAGTTTAAAGTATATATTCACTCAAAAAGAATTAAACATGAGACAAAGGAGATGGCTAGAATTAATCAAGGATTATGACAATACGATTCACTACCATCCGGGAAAAGTAAATAAAGTGGCTGATGCTTTGAGTCGAAAAAGTAATGCTTTATTAGCAATGTTGCATTTGGAATGTGATCCTTTGGTTAAAGATTTGATGAAATTTGTCATAGAAGTTGTTGGTACAGGATGTTCTTTTGTTTTGTTTCAGGTATCAATGAAATCTTCTCTATCAGACAGAATCAAGCAAGCACAGAAGCGAGACAGTGAGTTGAAGAAAAAGGTAGAGCTGGTTCAGAAAGGTAAGTTGCCTGAATTCAACATTGATAATGATTGTGTTTTGAGGTTTGGGAAGAGATTATGTGTGCCTTGTGATTCACAGTTGAAGAATGAGTTGTTATGTGAGGCTCATAGTTCCCCGTTTTCAGTTCATCCTGGCAGTACCAAGATGTATAGAGATCTGCGGGAGTATTACTGGTGGGATGGAATGAAAAGAGATATTGATGATTTTACTGTGAAGTGTCTGACTTGTCAGCCGGTTAAAGCCGAGAGGCAGTTACCGAAAGGGATGCTTCAGCCTTTACCAGTGCTAGAGTGGAAATGGGAAAACATATCCATGGACTTTGTTGTGGGATTACAGAGGACATCTCGAGGTAATAATGCAATCTGGGTTATTGTTGATTGCTTGACTAAATCTACTCATTTCCTTGCTATACGAGATACTTTTTCCCTAGATCATCTTTCTCGTTTGTATCTTAAAGAGATAGTCAGGTTGCATGGAGTTCCCCTCTCCATTGTATCTGATCGTGATCCTAGGTTCACTTCTAACTTTTGGAAAGGGCTTCAGAAGTCGTTGGGTACTGAATTAAATTTTCGTACATCTTTTCATCCTCAATCAGATGGGCAGTCAGAACGAACAATTTAGACCTTGGAGGATATGCTATGAGCTTTTTCGATGGATTATCAGGGAAGTTGGGACCAACATCATTCTTTGGTTGAGTTTTCTTATAATAACAGCTTTCATTCCAGTATACAGATGGCACCGTTTGAGGCATTATATGGGAAGCGGTATCGAACTCCAGCATTTTGGGATGAAGTGGGTGAAAGGAATTTGATGGGACCAGAATTGGTAGAAGAGATGGCAGAAAAAGTTCAGTTGATTCAGAAGCACGTGATAACAGCTCAGAGCAGGCTGAAGAGTTATGCGGATAACCGGAGGAAGGATCTATCTTTCAAGGTAGGTGATCATGTTTTTCTCAAGGTTTCTCCTTGGAAAAGTGTGATGAGATTTGGTAAGAAAGGAAAGCTGAGTCCAAGGTTTATTGGACCATATGAAATTCTGGAGAGAGTTGGATCAGTTTCATACCGGGTGGCTTTACCTCCGAGTTTATCTCATGTACACAATGTTTTTAACGTTTCGATGTTGAGAAAGTATATGCCAGATCCATCTCATGTTTTGAGTCTAGAGGTAGTTCAGCTGGAAGAGAACCTATCTTATGAAGAACAACCAGTCCAGATTCTTGACCACAGGGAGAAGGTGTTACGGAATGAGGTGATTCATCAGGTAAAGGTTTTGTAGAAAAACAATTTGATTGAAGAGGCAACATGGGAATCTAAAAATGCTATGAGGGATAAATACCCACACTTATTTTGATAAGTGAATAAAATTGCGAGGACGTAATTCCCAAAAGGGGGAAGGATGTAACATCCCAGGTAATTAAAGAATAAATAATTTTCATATTTATTAATATTTACGAATTAAATATTAATTTTATCTAAAAGGGGTTTCTATGTTCAATAGCGTACTCGATACACAACGATGAGTTTCTTTGAAAACTTACGTTGCACACAAGTAATAAAATAATATTATTTTAAATTTTAGTTAACAAGTAGCCATTGTACTGGCGGGAATGGATAAAAATAACTAAAATATGATTATATATGTTTTTAAATGTTTTTACATTTATCTAATAAATGATAAAGGCTTAAAATACGCAATGAATTCAATTTTAGGCTTTTATACCCTAATTTTCACTAAGGGTTCACTTATCACCTTTTGACGGCGAACCATCATTAAATATAGTTTTGATCAATCTTATAAATTCTATTGGACCAAAAATAACTTTTCTTCAGAATCGGGACATCAAAATTTGCATTGTGTAAATTTTTGGTACCTTTCCGATAAAGTTCATTTTTTTATAGTGTAAAATGTAGTATTTTAATTCAAAACCTCTTTTTAATCTAATTTATTTATATGATTAGAATATCTTTTGAATTGGTTTTAAAGTGAAATTAGATAATATTTTTACCATTAAATCCAATAGTGGTCGTTGGAATTAATTTCACGTTGAAATTGGACTTAAACTAGTGTTAATCTTTCGATACTTATTGTTTCATAAAAACACGCTATTTGCTCTGACAGTGGGATTTAATTATTAAATTAATTAATGTGACTTATATGATTTGAATTTTGTAAAATAGACTTCATTTTTGAATTCGGAATATCAAATATAGCTTAGGGTGAATTTTTGGTAATTTTCTGAAAAACTTCAATTTTGATGAATAGTGAAACCACTAAGTGGTACTTATAAAAACTGATTTTCCGTTTAAATGAAATTTTTCCATCATTGTGTTTTGATTTTCAAAAATCCGATATACATGGTTGTCATTAAGAATTAAAATGTGGTTCAATGAGATTAAAATAATTTTTTGGTGAATAGTAACTTATTAAGTTTTTAATCGCGATTAGTGGTAATTAGTGTAGTTTAAGGTAAAAATAATGTTTTAATAATATGAGATGAGCTTTACACATGTCCTACCCACATTTGATGTGTCATGGCCGACCAAGACAAGCCATGGGTCAACTTGGGGACCCCATGGAGCAACTTTGGTTGAGAAATGACTTAAATAACGTTTTATTTAATTTAAAAGTAAAAATGACACAAACATAATATGTTTTACGAAAAAAAATTTTACATGGGGTTATAAAGATCATATTTTTTGATTATAAATAGTCATTGGAAATCTAAAAAGATTTCCTACATCATAGTATTTTTTTTATATTTTTTGGACTATAAATAAATTAAATTATTTATGACATCATGATGATGTAGCGATGACCTCATTATTTAACGATTTAAATAAAATGGAAATATAATGTAATATCTAAAACCTACACATGTCCAAAACCTATTGGATGGGTAGATTTCAAACTATTATCACCTTATCCACGAATTATATCAATGTGGGACCATTTAAATCCGAAACTCATTTTCAAATAAATTAATATTTCTTTACTTTCCAAGAGTGCCCCTCCTCTCCTCTTATAAAAGGCCCCCACCTCTACCCTATTTCACACACTCCTCAAGCCTTTGGCTCGGCCATACCTTGCCCATTTACTCTCTCCACATCCCTATCATCATACTAGAGGATTCCCTTTGGGCATAATCCTTTCAAAGAAAGCCTTTAGGCTCAAATCAAAAGGAGTTACACTTTTAAAGGTAATTCATTCTCTCTTGTTCATTTGTTTTATTTTGCTTCTACAACCCCCTAAACTCTTTTTATTTACTTCTTTTATAAAAACACCAGTATATTAAATATACTAGGATGTTGTTATAAGATTTATTCGAGCTACACTCTCACACAACTACATCAAATGGTTAAAGAACATGCGGTTTCCGTGGATGGAGAAATTCTGCCTCCCGAAACGATGATTGTTCAATACTCATTTAACACCTTCAAATGTGGACATTATGATGTCACTATTTTTATATATGATATATAATATGTTTATCCTTCCGTATGCTTCTGTATTTTTCATTTATGGAATACCATTATTGTTTCCATTATGGGTAAACACGATATCTTCATTTTAGGAAGTGCGGACTACCGCCCCCTGAAAGTGATTTGATTCGTTAATACCATATGTGGGATGTGTAAAGGATAAAGTTAATGATATTATATATTTTATTATACTGGAATTATAATATACTCTTATATCATTATGATTCCATTCCGGAAAATACGAAATAGAAATGGAAGTAGCGTTCATGCATGCGTACTGCTTACCGTCTCCATGAACGGTGCATTTCATTTCTTACCTCTAAATGTGATGTAATATTATATATACATGTATATGATGAATATATATGATATATATGTTATCCAAATCATTAATATCATTCTGGATATAACGAACCTTTGACCAAATTAACAACATGTAAGTGTAAGAAGTCTATTTTTGACTTAAGAACCAAATTCTGACAAAATGAACATTATTAACTTAAATGATTACATGATGTTCATAACATGGTATAAAAGGAATAATGAACTTGAAAAAGGTTCTTAAGCAAGAATAGATTAACTCAAGTTTATTATTCAGGAGATTAAAGAATGGTCGGGTCAAGTCGGATACGAGGTAAGGGACTTCGTCTCAATCTCCTTTCATTGAGGCATATTTCATTTTATACACAACTTTATTTTATACGGTGTATAAACACCTTTGACTTTTCCTTTTATACAAAAGGAATCTTTTTCTACGAAGCGTTTTTCTAAACAAGAAAAAGGAATGTTTTTTAAATGTACGCGGTGACAATGACCTTTTCAGCTGCCGCGAGTATTATTTGGTCTTTGACTTCCTCAACAAGCCGTAATGTTTTAAAAATAAAATAAATACCATATACTCTTTTATTTATTTTGGTATTGAAAATGGTTTTGATAAAGGATTCTATTATGTTAATATATTTATGATATATTGTGATTGAAATGTGTAAATGTTATCTTTCCTTTATATTGGTTTTATGTTTTATGATTTTATTTTGGTACTTGGACATTTTAACGGGTGGTTACGTTATAAACCATATGACGGGTGGTGCCGTGAATACCAGGACGGGTGGTTATGTTATAACCTCCAATGCAGTGGGTATGGAAGTCGGCCGTATGGCTATTCCACTTAAGTAGGTTTATGTCCCAAGTTACCTTTATATATGTTATGTGTTCTTTATATGGGTTTTATGGTAATCCTTTGGTTACAAAAAGGTAAGTAATGATACTTTATTCGGTGAATAGTTTTTACCACTTCATGAAGCTGAAGGTATTACTTTGATAGAGTATACATGGTTTACTTGATGTTTGAAAAACTAACAGTTTTCATTCTTTGTGTATCCCTTACTGAGATTTTTATGCTCACCCTAAGTTTTTTTGAAATGTTTTTCACAGGACTTAATGTGGAATAAGGTCAAGGATGGGATCAAGGGAATGTCATGATATATAAAACATGGAACTAGACATCATTCTTTTAAGAGTTTTTTTATTATGGAAACTTAGTAGCAGTGACTACTTTGTAATATTTTGAGATGTAATATTTATGTTTTAATTCTCTAAAACTCTAAACCTGAAAAGATCCTCAATGTGAATTATTCATTTAATTCAATATTAAGTAAGGTTTTAGGCCGGGGCCTTATAATATTTGTCTCATGAGAACTTGTTAATGCATAGAGGGACTATATAAGGTCTGTAACCACCTGTCAGATTCATCCCAAATCATTCCTTATTTTTATTAATCAAAATAAATAACAAGACTTATCAGAAATCCTTATTGAATAATGAATATAAATTTATGAATATTTCCACAGATAACTGAATAAAATTCATAGTAAAAAACATATGTAAAAATGGGATATGGTTTATGAAATTATGGTATCAATAACATAATAATGTGGATATTTAATTAAATGTACAATGAACATTGATAATAATAATGTGATTTAATAAATATAAATTTAATAATCACTAAAGAAAGTATAATTGGAAAGATAACTTTTACCACATGGTAATTTTCAGGTCAAACCCCATTAAATGAGATAATTAAAAGTAAAACCCTAAATACCATTAAGATAAATTTATTAATGATATAATATATCAAAATGGGTATTTTATACACCACACAAAATAGGTCAGTGTTGAAAATGGTGTATGCCTCGGGAAATTAAATGTGAGTAAGGAATCTCTCACTTTGTGTTTCCTTTTTTAGTGATCATAATTTAACCTAAAATGTAATTGGTTTATGTATATTATTAAAATTTAAAAAAAATTATAATATCATATAAAATATTATTGTAATATCTTATTACTCGTTTTTTAATAATCAGTCATTATTTTAACTATTTTTGTTGTTAATTTCCTAATCATTCAAGAACGTTTTGATTTGTTACTTGTTGTTAATATTATTTAGATAATGATTTCATAATATACTGAATATAAAATATGATTTAAATATCCCTTATATTTAGTATATATTTATTTATAATAATTCAGAAAATTTGGATATGGGAAATGAAATGAATCATTCAAGGAGATAGTAGGTAGTACGTACGCATGGACGTTACTTCCATTTCTTCATTTTTAAGTGAATGAAAATTAAATGATAAATTTTTAAACATAAATCATAATATAATTGTTGAGTCAATAAGGTTTTCCTTATGACTTTTCCATTCCTTCTTATTTTGAAAATCTCAAACACCTTATTTTTAGGAAAATTGCTTTCTTAAGGAAAATTGCTTTTATAAGGAAAATTGCTTTCTTAAGGAAAATCGCTTTTATAAGAAAAATTATATTTATCTTATTTTCATCCATATTTTTCTTAAGTATGAGATTCGGATTCATTTCTATTTTCTCGGAATCATTGAAACTTTGATATGAAGCATTCTGTTTTAGGATTCGGATTCTAGATAAGAACTATAAGGAAATTTCATTTCGAATTCCGAATATGAACTCTGACTAAGTTCTATTCCAGATTCAGGATAAGAATTCTTATGAAGTTTGATAACAAATTCTCATTACGAATTCAGATGAAGAATTCTCATTACGAATTCTGATGACGAATTCTCATTACGAATTCTGATGACGAATTCTCATTACGAATTACAATGATGAATTCTCATTCCGAATTCTCATTCCGAATTCTCCTATCAAACAGAATATGATCATCTCTGTTTTATACACTCTGAATTAATTCAGACTCCGAAAAATATTTTGGTTAGACTACGAATTTCTATTCTGCTTACATTTCTATAATCTGTCTACTCTTTATTATTTCCATTACACTCTGAATCTTCACTCCGAAGCTTTCATTCCGAACTTTTGAGTTAAAATTAAAACGATGTCGTACCTTCGGTTTCACTTGTTTTACTGTAAAACGATGTCGTCTATTTTGTTATAAACTAACCGTTGTCTAAGTGACATGTGTACAGGTCCCTCCTATCTTTAAGGAAAATATGATCGTTGGATAAGGAGCCGACCATACCTATAAATAGGAGCTCATTTTAAAGAGCTCGGTGGTTGAAAGTGCTGAAAGGCTTACTGATCTTCGACTCATGTGATTACATGCCTCAATTGATTTCTAGGGAGAGAGTCTCTTATTAACTCTCAAATCTTCTTGTGACTCCGAATGTTGGTGATTACATTCAAGGACTTCCGGGGATAGGATGACAGAGGTGCCGACTACCTTGAAGTTCGAGGGCTTCCTTGCTGAGGAAGACAGAGGTCGCCAACTACCTTGAAGTTGAGGGCTTGCGGGGATAGCAAGACAGAGACTCCGATCTTCGTATCGAGGGCTTACCCTGGTGTGGGTAAGACAGACTTGCTTGAAATTATAAATCAAGGGACCTTTATCCAAGGTTGTTGGATACCCTTCTCTTTGGGTTAAAAGACTTATATCTTGTTACTTGTAGTTTAACTACATGTTTTATTTCCTCTACATTTTGTATCTTAAGGAAATTATAACATTATTATACTTCCCTACTTACTCTGATTCATTTAGATTATATGCGCTTTAAGGTAGAATCTCATATTATAACTTTTGTTAAGTTTCAATTTCAGGAACCATATTTCCGGAACCCAGTTTCGGAATCTCATTCCAAGTTTTTATTCGGTGTTAGAGGTGTTGTGCATTTACTTAGTTTAACTTTGTTAAACTTATCCATTTACTTTGCTTAAGGAAAACATAGTTAATCGTAACTAACTTTAAAGGTTCCAAAGGAATTTTTAAAGTATACAATTCACCCCCCCCCCCCCTCTTGTATATTGAGCATCTACATCATTATTTCGATCCTACAATTGGTATCCGAGAAGGTCTCTGAAATACTTATACTTACGAATAAGTTTTTCTTACTCATTTTCTCATTCCAAACATTGACATTCCAAACATGTCCATTCTGAACATGTCCATTCCGAACATTGTTATTACGAATCTTTTGTTACTAATAAGCTTGTGTATCAAAGGTTTCTAGTATGGCAGAAATTAATGTTGGTTCGATTGATAATCTAAATCCTACAAGACCACCAATCTTTGATGGTAATGACTATGAGTACTGGAGAGATCGCATGAAGACTTTTGTTATCATCACTGGAGTAGATAATTTTTTTATGCTTACTGGTGATTATAAAATTCCTAACAAGGAAGTTAGAACTTTCACTAATCAGGAAAAGAAAGAATATCAACTCAATTATAAGGTATGCAATACTCTACTATGTTCAATGACCAGAAATATATATAGCCAAATTTCTTCTTGTGAAGCAGCTAACTGTATCTGGAAGAAGTTAGAGGTTACACACTTTGGGACTTCTAAAGTGATTGAGACTAGAAGAGCTATGCTTAGAGCTGAATATCATGGCTTCAATTTTCCTTATGGAGAACCTATCTATATAGTTCAACAGAGATTCATGACTATAGTCAACAGTCTACAATCTATGGGTGATAAAGTTTTAGATGATGAAGCTCTTGTGGATAAAATAATTGATATTAAGCCCAATGAGTGGGAATCCAAAAGAACAGCTATAGATGAGAACAGGAAGGTCACTCAGATCTCTCTTGATGAGGTTTTTGGAACTCTTCTACAACATGAGACTAGAATGAAGAGAGATGCTGACAACATCAAGAAGAAGAATGGAAATGGTACTGTTGCCTTTACTACAACTTCAAATAAGATGAAAGCTAAGATTCCTGAGAGAGTAACCAGATCCAAGTCTAAGAAAGTTATTTTCCAATCCGAATCTGGTGAAAGTGAAGTCTCGGAAAATGAACTTGCAAATCTTTCTCGAAGGATGAACAAGATAGCTAGCTAGATAAATTTCCAATCCAAGTATAAGAAAAATGATAGGAAAGATAAGAAACATGGAGAAGTTACTTGTTATGAATGTAAAAGAGCTGGACATATTAGACAAGATTTCCCTATGCTCAAAAAGATTGAAAGAAAAGAAATGAATTCAGACAGGAACAGAAAGAAATATTATAAAGCCAAAGCTAAGAAAGTTTTGAAAGCTAACGACACCTGGAGTTCCAGTGGCGGTGACTCTTCAGATAAATCTTCTGATTATGAATCTTCATGACAGAAGAATCTTGGTCTTATAGCCATATTACCTATTGATAATCATTGTTTCATGGCTAAGGTACGAAATGCTAAATCATTGACCAATGTTTCTTTAAATTCTAATGATAGTAAGTATTATGACTTTTTTGATGAATAATCTTCTTCTGATGAAGAAAATACTTACCTACTTATGAAGAAGTCTCTTGGTTTGTTGAACTTCTTGAGATTGAGAATACCAAACTCAATATGAAACTTGATATGGAAAACTCTAGGAATTCTATTCTTACAAAAGAGATATCAGATCTTTCTAAAGATCTTAATAAGAAAAATGATGATTTTGAAAGTATTTCAACAAATCTTGAGGAAGTTAGTTCTGAGAAGAATAAACTTTCTAAAGAATTAGAAAAAGTTATTTTTAAGAAAAAAATTTTCGAGCCTAACTCTTGTACTAAAACTAATGATTTTGATCATAAAAACATGGTTGTAAAACTCATGTCCGAAATTTTTTCCTTAAATAAGTGTTTATCAATCATTACCCATGGTATGGAAAATTTTGATAAGATGTATTTCCAAATACGACCTTTAAGAAATTAATCTGGATTTGGTTATACCCATGCAAAACCTATTTTCAGAAACAATTATTTTGTTCCTCAAAGTGCCCCATTTTGCACCATGTGTCAATGTGGTGGTCACTGGGCAAAGGATTGTTCCTTAAAAAAAACCCAATCTTTTGGATTTCACAAAGAATACTTTTCTAAAAAGATGTGGGTTCCAAAAATTTTATTATCTGTAAATCTCGGATCCAAACACGTTTGGATTCCGAAAGTCTAATTTTCTTCTTAATTTCAGGAAAATAAAGAGAGTACCAGCAACAATACATGGTACATGGATAGTGGATGTTCCCGGCATAGGACTGGTAACAAAAGCTATTTTGAAAAGATTATCAAAACGAAAGGAGGAAAGGTAACTTTCGGAGATAATGCTAAGGGAGAGATTGTTGGTATAGGTAATATTGTTCTTCTTGGTAAAACCTTGATTTCAAATGTTCTTTTTGTTAAAGGTCTTAAGAACAACCTCATTAGCATAAGTCAGTTATGTGATGAAGGTTACCTTGTGAATTTTAGGAATGATAAGTGTTTAGTTCACAATTCCAAGGAAGAAATTATTCTCTCAGCCAACAGGCCAGAGAATGGTTACACCTTAAACTTAGAAGACCTCAGAAGCCAAGATTTACCTTGCCTAAGTCCAATGGAAGATCACTCCTGGTTATGGCATAGAAGACTAGGTCACTGTAATCTTAGGAACCTATGTAAACTCTCTAAGAAGAAACAATTTAAGGATCTACCAGAGCTTTGATTTGATTCTTCTAAAGTTTTTGATCCTTGTCAATATGGAAAGAAACATAAATCTAGTTTTAAATCGATTGGTGAAGTCTCAACAACCAATGCATTACAGTTAGTGCACATGGATCTTTTTGGTCCAACACAAACTGGAAGTATTGGAGGAAATACTATGTGTCTATTCTAGTTGATGATTACACTAGATTTACTTGGGTCTATTTTCTAGAAAAGAAGTCTGAAGCTTTTTCATATTTCAAAAGTTTTAGAGATCAAGTTAAAAATGAGAAAAACCTTCCATTGAAAACTATTCATAGTGATCATGGAGGAGAATTTCAAAATTCGGATTTTGAAACTTTTTGTAGTAAGAAAGGTATTACTCACAATTTTTCAGCACCTAGAACTCCTCAACAGAATGGTGTAGTTGAAAGAAGAAATAGAATTATTCAAGAAATAACTAGAACCATGTTGAGTGAATATTCTATTGCTAGACATTTCTGGGCGGAAGCTGTAAGTACTGCTTGTTATACTATAAATCGAGTTTTGATTAAACCTTTTCTTAATAAAACTCCTTATGAGTTATGGAATGGTAGAAAACCTAGACTATCCTACTTCAAGGTTTTTGGTTGCAAAGTATTCATTTTGAATACTAAAGATAACTTACATAAACTTTCACCAAAATCTGATGAAGGGATTTTCTTAGGATATTCCACAACTTCTAAGGTTTATAGAGTTTTTAATAAAAATACTTGTATTGTTGAAGAAATAGTACATGTAAAATTTGATGAGTCAGATCCTTTTGTTTTTAAACCATCCCTACCTTTTTCCTCAGATGGGTTTTCCAAAACTGATTGTCAACCTTTGATAGAAGAACCTTTTGATAAGGAAATTATTCAAGAAGATACTTCTGAAACATTTACCCCAGAAGACTTTCTACCCTATTTCGATTAACAGGTTTTACAAAACCCAAATCAGATGTTTCTTAAGATTCATCCTAGTGATAGTATCATTGGTGATGTAAATCAACCTGTAAGGAATAGATGTTCCTTAAGAAATGAAGTAGAACATCTAGCATTTCTTTCCCAATTAGAACCTAAAAGCACCGATGAAGCTTTAGGAGATGATGATTGGATTAAAGCCATGTAAGATGAACTAAATGAATTCGAAAGGGACAAAGTCTGGACATTGGTTGAAAGACCTAAGGAAACATATGTTATTGGAGTAAAATGGGTTTTCAGAAATAAATGTGATGAAAATGGAGTCATAGTAAGAAATAAGGATAGACTTGTTGCTAAAGGCTATAATCAACAAGAGGGAATAGACTATGAAGAAACCTATGCTCCAGTAGCTAGACTTGAATCTATCCGTATTCTACTTGCCTTTGCAGCATTCTTTAATTTCAAACATTTTCAAATGGATGTGAAATGTTCTTTTCTTAACGGTTATGTTCAAGAGGATGTTTTTGTTGAACAGCCTCCTGGATTTGAAGATTCAAAACATCCTGATCATGTTTTTAGACATACCAAAGCATTGTATGTCCTTAAACAAGCCCCACGAGCATGGTATGATAGACTCACTGGTTTTTTGCTTCACAATAACTATGTTAAGGGAAATGAAGATCCAAACCTTTTTATAAAGAAAGATAAGAGAAATGTTTTGATTGTACAAATTTATGTTGATGACATCATATTTGGTTCAACTCAGCAACCTTTGACTGACTCCTTTGCAAGTCTAATGAAATATGAGTTTGAAATGAGTATGATGGGTGAGTTACCTTTTTTCCTTGGTTTTCAAATTTCTCAAAAACCATAAGGAACCTACATATCTCAACATAAGTATATTAAAGATCTTCTTAAAAAGTATGGTTATGACAATACTAAGAGTATAAGTACTCCTATTGGTACCTCAAACTCCTTAGATCTTGATGATACTGGGAAACCAGTAGATCAAACATCTTTTAGAGGTATGATAGGAAGTTTACTTTACTTAACAGCTAGTCGATCAGACTTAATGTTTTCAGTATGCTTATGTGCAAGATATCAATCCGATCCTAAGGAATCTCACATAAAGGCAGTAAAAAGAATTTTTCGCTACCTTAAGGGAACCATGGATCTAGGATTATTTTATACTTCTGGAAATGATTTTGTTCAAAAAAGCTTTTCTGATTCTGACTTTGGTGGAAGTAGAATGGATAGAAAAAGTACATCCAGAACTTGTCATTTCTTTGGAGATTTTTTAGTTTCTTGGTCCTGCAAGAAGCAACATTCTGTAGCACTCTCCACTCCTGAAGCTGAATATGTAGCAGCTGGAAGTTGTTGTGCTCAAGTGTTGTGGATGCAACACACACTCACAGACTATGGATTGAGTTTTACCAAAACTCAAATTTTGTGTGATAACACAAGTGCCATTGCCCTTAGTAAGAACCCTGCACATCACTCTCGTGAAAAACACATAGATATTAGGCATCACTTTCTTAGGGATCACACACTTAAATGAGATATTATTCTTCAGTTTATCAGAACAAAAGATCAACTTCCTGATATTTTCACAAAATATTTTCCTTCTGATAGATTTGAATATATCAAATAGAAGTTAGGGATGATAACCGTAAGGTAATTTTCCTTAAGTAACTTTCTGTTGAAAAAGTCTCCTTACAGCAATAAACTCCTTTTCATAGGGGGAGTACATTTGATTGTTAGTTTAACAAATTTTTTCAATGTTTATTTTCAAACTTTTTGGCACGAAGAATTCCGGAATGGAATCTCCGAAACTACAATTTTCCAGAATGGACATTTTCGTACAGAACACTTCTGGAATGGAAGTATTCATGTTGAAAATTTCCGGAATGGAAAAATTTGTACTGATATTTCATAACGAGATTTTCGTACCGAATCTTCCATAATAAGTTTTTTTTTTCTTTTCCCATTTTCAAATTTTTTTTCGTACTAAGTTTTCCGTAATAAGTGTTCCGTAATGAGTTTTTCGTACCAAGCTTATTTTCCATAGTAATGTTTTTTCGAAATATGTCTTCTCGTAATAAATATATTTTTCTGTAGTCATCTTTATATTACCCATTATGAATAATCCTCCTAAGTTAATCCGAAAGGTATGATTACCTTACCCAAGTTTTCGTAGTCATATTTTACTTGCTGGAATTTTCTTTTATTATGATTTTTGATTATAGTTTTCTTAATTTCTTGTTTTAATAAACACCTCAAAAAGATCGGATTCAAGTTTTCAACCGTCAGATCTGATCTCAGTTTCTCACAACTGTTAGATCAACCGAGGAAGTTGAACCGTCATCTCATTGCCTATATAAAGGACACCCGAATTCTTGTCCCACATCTGTTCTCAAGCTCTCGCGTCTCGAATCTATGCCTCTCTATTTTAAGGTCATTCCGAACTTCAGTTGTCTCCGTTCCGATCTTCTCAAAGGTTTTCAAATCCGAATGTCTGTGGAAGTAGCTTCTCAAGATATGTCTTCAACTAAGCCGATCTCGAAGTGGTTAGTTTATAGAGAGAGGCTGGTTCATCTAGATTTCTTCAACAAGTATGATTCTCTTATTTCTAAGAATATCAAGCTTAATGGTTGGGAATATGCTGCGGTGTCAAAACCCGGGAACCAAGATGAAGTGTATTCAGACATACTTGTTGAATTCTATGAGACATTTTCTTTTCTTCAGGAAGATGGTAAGGACAAATTATCTTTTAAGTCTTATGGGAAGACATATAAACTATCATATGACAAGTCAGCCAGCTTGGTAGGCCTAAAGAATGAAGGTGAAGCTGAGTTTGTTTCTCATGTATTGCTGGATTATAAAGGTAGCTTCGACAAGGAAAAAGCGTTAGAAACTCTCGGACTTGCTGATGAAAAAGCTCCGAAGATTGCAAGTATATCCACAAATTTCCGGATTCTAGATCTATGGGTACAAGGGCTTATCGTACCGAGGAAAGGTGATAAAGACATCTTGAAGAAGACTGATATCTACATCCTAGATTTTCTGATAAATCTGAGGAAGTTTAACTTGATGAAGCACATTCTTATCACTCATGAAAATTTGAAGAAAGGAAATATGAGAGCTCAGATTATCATGTATCCAGCAATCCTCTCGAAGTTGATAGTTCGGTGCCTAGAGTCTTTCAAGGAGGCTTGAAAATCTAAGCCAAGAGTTTGCAAGAATATGCTGGTGAGCGATGGTACTCTTAAGAGAATGCTTGTAGCTTTTGACAAAGAGTCTGGACAGTTTATTGATTTACCTGCTCAAGGAGAAGCAGTTCCGAAAGATGCTGATCTGGAATCCTCTAAGACAGTAAGGAAGAGAAAGATGAAAGAAGTGGAAGTAGAAGCAGAGAATACTAAGACTAAGGAAGTCCATTCCGCACCTCCAAAACCAAAGAAGAAGAAAGCCTATCCTGATGAAGTTGTTGCGAAGTGGAGAGTGGATAAATAGAAAAGGAATGAAGGGGATCCACAGTTCAGTTTGAACCCTGTGGAAGCTAAAGCCTTAAAGGAGAGAACTGCTGATTAGCTTGAAAAACAAGTAAAGGAAAAGAAGCTCAAGAAGAAGATGTCTGAGGCTGAGGTAGCTCAGACATTGTTGAAATTCAATGAGATGGTTTTAGAAACTATTCATGTTTCGAGATCTTTCTCCTTGGAATCTCTACCTGAGACTCCAGGAAAAAATTTCATTGCTCCGGAAGAAGATGTTTCTAAGAATAGTGAGGAAGTAGAGCAAGTTGAGCAAGTGGAACAATAAAAAGATGGTGCTGAAGGAAGTGGTGAAACCAGAGATGTGCTAAAACAAGTAGATGATTACAAGGGGACACCTTCGGAACACTTATCACTCCTAACATCAGAAGGTGAATCTTCAAAGCTAGTTACTCCAGTAATGGAAGAAGAGAAAGGAGAAGAAGAAGTTACTTTTCATGGATAACAACAACATATTTTACTTGTTTTTGCTCAGAAGGAAAACGTAGGGGTTCGTATTCAGGAATTTGCTGATGAGGAAGATAATGTTGTTCATGTTTATGATAGTGAGAAGAGAACTCCGTAACATGATTCAATTCCGAAAAAGTCAAGGGAAAGAAAATTATTATTGATACTCTGAGCTCAAAAGTGAGAAAGAGGAAGGAAGTTGGTAGTTCTTCGAAAAGAAATCTTGACCTTATTGAAGAACAAAATTCTCCAAGCAAAGTTTCAGATTCGGAGTCATCCTCTGTGGGGCATGACTTTGTTGTCCAGTCTTTAAAGAAGTTGGTGGGATCTATCCCGACCTTCTCAAGTATTGAGTCAAGGTGCCAGATGCTCCAAAATGCATTGAATCAGAAAACTGACTCCGTATCTATGGTTATGGAAAAGTTCATTGAGATTGAGGCTCATTTCAAAACCTTCTTTGTTGGCTAAGAAGCTCATAGAAAATCTTGCAAGAATATGACAAACTGGTCGAAGAATAATGATGAAGAGATGAGGTTATTCGATGAGTTTCAAGACAATGTCATGGATGCCTTTGAGACTGAGGACAAGAAGATAAATGACCTGACTTCATCCTTTGAAGAGAAGCAGACAGATGAATAGAACATCCGGATTCAACAAGTCAGAGATCTGAATGGGAAGTTAAATTCTGTTTCTCAGAACTGGAAATTTGAAAGAGATCATCGAATTGAATTTGAAGAGAAGATGAAGGCTCAGGAAGAAAATATCAAAGCTCAGGAAGAAAAACATCAATCCTAGGAAGAAAGAATTGAAGTTCAAAGTGCAAGAATAGTGGTCTTAGAGAAGCAAGCTGAAGAAGATCATAAAGACCTGAAGAAGATCAAGACTATTCTTAAGGGGCTCATGTCGAAGGAAAAAGATCCGAAATAACTAAATCCGATCTTTTTGTTGTATCTAAATTTCTTTGTTCCCGAGATTTCAAACTTAGTGAAATTTGTGCTTGTCATTCCTTTTGCTACTAATGTTTCAGGTACTTTGTTTTTTTTTTTCATTCCCTCGATTCATTTTTGAAAATCACAAAGGGGGAGAAGGAAAATATCCTTAACAAAAAGAAGAAAGTTTATCTAAAGGGGGTTTTTTTCATCAAAGAAGACTTTATTTTTCGTAATGAAATGTCACTCCGGAAAATCTAGAATAAGATCCTTAGAGTTTCAAAGCCTAAGGAGGAGTTAGTCGTATTCATCAATATCCTTAAAGCAAAGGGAGATAAGCCTTATTGTTTTTCTTTCTTCTTAGAATTTATTTTTCGTAAGGATATTTGTGCTTTCCAAAAAGGGAGAGATTGTTGAGTCAATAAGGTTTTCCTTATGACTATTCCATTCCTTCTTATTTTGAAAATCCCAAAAACCTTATTTTTAGGAAAATTGCTTTCTTAAGGAAAATTGATTTTATAAGGAAAATTGCTTTCTTAAGGAAAATCTCTTTTATAAGAAAAATTATCTTTATATTATTTTCATCCATATTTTTCTTAAGTATGAGATTCGGATTCATTTCTATTTTCTTGGAATCGTTGAAACTTTGATATGAAGCAATCTGTTTTAGGATTCGGATTCTGGATAAGAACTATAAGGAAGTTTCATTCCGAATTCCGAATATGAACTCTGACTAAGTTCTATTCCAGATTCAGGATACGAATTCTTATGAAGTTCGATAACGAATTCTCATTACGAATTCTGATGAAGAATTCTCATTACGAATTCTGATGACGAATTCTCATTACGAATTCTGATGACGAATTCTCATTATGAATTACAATGATGAATTCTCATTCCGAATTCTCATTCCGAATTCTGCTATCAAACAGAATCTGATCATCTCTGTTTTATACAATCTGAATTAATTTAGACTCCGAAAAATATTTTGGTTAGACTATGAATTTTTATTCTGCTTACATTTCTATAATCTGTCTACTCTTTATTATTTCCATTACACTCTGAATCTTCACTCTGAAGCTTTCATTCCGAACTTTTGAGTTAAAATTAAAATGATGTCGTACCTTCTGTTTCACTTGTTTTGTTATAAAACGATGTCGTCTATTTTGTTTTAAACTAACCGTTGTCTAAGTGACACATGTACAGGTCCCTCCGATCTTTAAAGAAAATATGACTGTTGGAGAAGGAGCTGACCTTACCTATAAATAGGAGCTCATTTGAAAGAGCTCGGTGGTTGAAAGTGCTGAAAGGCTGACTGATCTTCGACTCATGTGATTACATGCTTAAAGTGATTTCTAGAGAGAGAGGATATTATTAACTCTCAATGCTTCGTGTGACTCCGAATGTTGGTGATTACATTTGAGGACTTCCGGGGATAGGAAGACAGAGGTGCCGACTACCTTGAAGTTCGAGGGCTTCCTTGCTGAGGAAGACAGAGGTCGCCAACTACCTTGAAGTTGAGGGCTTGCAGGGATAGCAACACAGAGACTCTGATCTTCGTATTGAGGGCTTACCCTGGTGTGGGTAAGACAGACTTGCTTGAAAGTATAAATCAAGAGGCCTTTATCCAAGGTTGTTGGATACCCTTCTCTTAGGGTTAAAAGACTTATATCTTGTTACTTGTAGTTTAACTACTTGTTTTATTTCCACTACATTTTGTATCTTAAGGAAAGTATAACTTTCTTATACTTCCTTACTTACTCTGATTCATTTAGATTCTATACGCTTTAAGGTAGAATCTCATATTGTAACTTTTTTTAAGTTTCAATTTCTGGAACCATATTTCCGGAACCCACTTTCGGAATCTCATTCCATGTTTGTATTCGGTGTTAGAGGTGTTGTGAATTTACGTAGTTTAACATTGTTAAACTTAGCCCTTTCCTTTGCGTAAGGAAAACATAGTTAATCGTAACTAACTTTAAAGGTTTCAAAGAAATTTTTAAAGTATACAATTCACCCCCCCCCCACTCTTGTATATTGAGCATCTACATCATTATTTCTATCCTACAATAATTATCTTATTCATTTCATATATTAAACACATGTTTATTAAAATATTCGTTTATACATTTCATATATCGTGGGCTCGATCCACACCACTTTGAGGAGGCCCAAGTCCACACGTCCACAAATGATGTTATCGTATTACCATAATAAGTAAATCATGATGTTATGAGTTATATAAGAATAAAGAAAGCATAAATATAACAAAAATATCACAAATATCATATAAAAACGTGAAACTATCATTATCCTCATCCATGAGAAGTGGTAAAAGATAAATGAATAGTGTCTTTTCTTGAAGTTGCAGTTCACCGTACACGAATGTTAAGTTTGTTACCCATTTGATGGAAGTGTGTGTATGTGTAGGTTTAAAAATTAACATAAAAACATCTTATTATATTTAGTATATTTATTTTATTATAAAATCATGAAATAATAATAATTTTTGCGGTAGATTTAAAAATGAAACGAAAGTGATCATTAGAGAATTATACCTCTTTCATGGGTAACTCGTTTTGTTTTACACCAAAAGGATTCCTTGGATGGTTTTTCTCAAAATAAGAGGAATATATATGTTCAGGGTAGGAATATTTGGATCATATTTTGGATTTTTTTTATATGATACAATTTTCTGGAATGGTGTGAATAAGTCTGAGGGTTTAATACTTTTTTATATTAGAGGATGAGTGGAATTCTTGTAAATATAAAAATAGAAACACTATTGAGAGTTCTACCTTACATAATGTGGATCCAATAAGGAAAACTATTTTTATAAAGTGGAGATATGGTCGAAACTTGTCCATATAATGGATTTTGGAATATTTATTATGTCATTTGAACACCTATGTTTATGGTTTGGTCTTTTGATAAGATTAGTTTTCTCTTAATCGGTATAATTAATTTTAATCACATTCAAAACTATTTTTGGTCAAAAACTAGGTTGGAATTATTATAGATTTTAAATAATTATAATCTAAATTTGGAATTCATTTTTACAACTTAAAATCATAGAAGTGGTAGATTTAAATTTTAATTTAATCTTATAAACTGGACGAAAATGCATATTTTTAATGTAAGAGTATTCGAATGTTTGATATGATTTTTTATACAATTTCAAAGTGAAATTGACTAGAATGGCCTGTATTAGATTAATTTAATTTTAATTTATATTATGTTAAAATAAATAATATTTCAATATAATTTAAATTTATAAATAAATTATAGAAATAAGATGTTTTCAATTCAGTATTTTTCCCTATTAATCAAAAAAATTAAAATGCTCAGAAAATACCAAACATTCACCCTAACCTAATTTTGATGTTTAAATTTAAAAAAAGTATTTTATTATTCCATTTTCAACATTGAAATGATTCATAATTTAGATGTAAAATTTCCCTTAAAAGATGGAAAATCACCTTTTTAAAAATATTGTTCTCAACGTGTAAAGTTGCGTTATTTCATATAATAAGTTTATAAAATTTATTTAATTAATGTAATAAATAATTTATGGGATACTAAACAAATAATTTTTCAATATAAATTCTTTCAGAGTGTTATAATTTTATCAACTTTGAAAATGTGACTAAATAGTGTTTTGTTTAAATCGGTTGTTGTGTTCATTGAAAACGAACTCAGTATATAATGTTTTACAAGCTATCAAGATAACTAAATTTATTTTAAAAAGAAAAAATGATGAAGTATTGGGGTTATACCTAAGATACATATTATCATGTCATCAAACATACCAGAGAACATTACCTAGATCATGTTTTCCCTAGATAATGGGTCTCTCCTAGGTTTTCTTCCCAAATTGATATACCATTTGGGTAACTATGATCATATATCCCATTAATAATAAGGGTTATAGTATTGCTGACCCCAGTAATATTTCCCCAAGATTAGTAATTCCATCATGGGTCCTATGGTCTTGAGTTCATCATCGTTTTTTATACCAAATGATTCTAGTTTTTATGCGAATCTAATATGGTACATGCCTCTAAAATTATATAAATATGGGAACATCCCCAATGTTTTCAATCATCATTGTATTTCCTTCATTAAATATGAACTAGAAAATAATATTATAATATTATGTGTAATACCCACAGAAATATCTTTGAATCTCTCATGGAATATATGTGGGTATCCTATATTAAGTTAGTTGTCCTGAAAAATGTTATTGCTTCCAAAAATTAAACTGCATGCTGAGGTCCTATATTAAGAAATTGATTTTTTTAATATGGTAGTACACTATCATGGTATATAATCTAGGGAGTGAAATAGGTTTTCATTGAATTTAACATGTATGAATCTTGATTATGGATATTTTTCTCTCATTATAAAGATCACTTCCCTATCTCTCATGATTTCTCTCTACGATAAAATAAGGAAAAAATATCCCATGCAATTTTATGTTGTTCAACCAAATGAGGAAAATATGAGGAGAAAGAAAAGTATATGTGCCAATAAACTAGAGATATTATGATGTTCATCTTGTATTTATTTTACAAGAGGATTAATCCCACTAACACTGTGGACACTCTTCCCCCACATGTAATGAAAATCTAACTATATATATTAACACATATGTTCTCACTAATTATTCAATGATGTAATTAATATTCATGGGATATGCATAATACATATATACTAAAATTGGTTTTTTTCTTTGTCACTTGTTGATTAAAATTTCTAGATATAACAGACTCCATGATTTCCTTATTATCTATTATCAGTTTTCAAGATGAGAGCTAAAAGCACCTTTTAGTTTACAAAAATAACATTAACATATCCTAATTTATTATTTAATTTTTTAATTTTAAAAAGCGACTTTTATATTTTCTTAAAATATGTCTAGTTAAAGAATCCCCAGCATTCAATAATATTTATCTTAATTTTATAGAAACTTATTTTCCATAATTTCAAATTAATCTCTTGATTTTTAAGTCATAACTCAAATCATATTTACAAATTCAGTTTTTTCAGGCCCTCGTGAAAGCAATACATCATGGACTGTGATCTTGTTCAAAATGTGAACATATCAAATTCACTCTCCTCCATGGACTTAATAATTATTTTATGATTTTGATCTTAGATCCAAATAATATATTATCAAAAAAATAAAACACTAGGATGTGTAAACATGGATTATCATAAGACATTGGTATGTAAATTCAATAAAAATTAAATACTCTCAAAAATAATTTTGACAACAACCATTACATAGTGTGAATTATATCTATAAATAATGATTGTGAATTCCCTCAAAATCATTCATGATATAAATACTCATTCAGATTGTGAAACCTTGTTGTGTCTGGTGACTTGTGGTATGAGAATAATTTTTTGGAATATGGAACATAAATCATTAATTAATATAAAAATTTTACTAATACAAATTATTGAAATGTTTTATGGTATTGATGAAATCCCTTCTGATTAAAACCATTTCAATATTTCAGACATACTTTATAATGATGATTAATCCTTTGTGGCAAAGGCAATACATTTTTTAACACGTGTTTCATCATTCATGGTGAAAATTTATACTTTTAAGAATACTATAATTCATTTAATCCACCATACATAAATTTAATATATACCATGGAATGAAAGATAATTCCAAAGTATACTTACGCATATGAAGGTTTTATATTTCCCTAACATAGTGGTGTAATTACCCTTACATGATCATTCCCTAAGTCCTCTTACCCATACACAAGGTTAAAATTACCATTACATAGTGGTCTAATTACTCTTACATGATCTTCTCATATAGTGACATACTATATCATGTTACGAACTCTATATTCAAGAAAATTTGATCTCTTAATACTTCCCACGGACTTTTATTCTCCCTTGGATAAACTCATTCACTATATTTATCAACAAAAATATCCAAAAAATTTCTATAGGGGATTTTTTCCTATAATATCCCCCTTCGGGTTTTTTGAAAAATTTTATTTATATAAAATGATTTTTTCAACCAAATTCCCATAATTTAAAAAAAAAAATTGATTATCAAGAAACCAAAAGTCCAAAAAAATATCCATTGGGAATTGTACCAACAGCTTACTAATATTACATTTTATGAACGTATATTCTATTCTCATTATGAGAGACATGATTTAATTGAAAACAAATTTAGTAATGAGTTCCTTGATTTTCATACACATCTACAATCCAATACCTTGTCCAGCTAGTTTATCATTATGATAATATCACCATTTTTATCAATAGAATGAAGTGTTTTACAACCTTTATTAGGATAAATAACTTCTCACCCTATCCTAAATAATATTATTACTCATTCATTAATGAGATCAAAAGGGTACTTCCCCCCATTTTTATGTAGATCCTAAAAGATCACTTCTCTAGAAATTCAAAAATGAAAATCAAACCCCAAGAATTAAATAAGAGAGATAACAATATAATACTATAGATAGAGACTAACATAGGGAATATACTCCAATTTCATAAATTATTGCTTGAACATATCCTTTATAAAATTGTACTTTGTATCTATTTGATTTTTATCAAAATTTTAATGTGATATTTTCAATTATATATAGAACATGATATTTTACATCAGATTCAAATATGGTGTTCAGATTTAATAATAATATAATTATTCTCTTGTTTCATCTAGAACAACGGAGTACAAGAGTGAATGGGTAAAATATACTCATACTCAAATGAAATTATTGATATGAAATATTAATTTTTCTGACATTATATACTTTAATTTCTCAAAAATAACACACCACCTAATGTAGATGGATTTTTATCAGATATACCCATCTAATATGTATCAGTAATTCCAATTAGTTACTATTGTGGTTTTTTGAAATAAAAAAAACCTAGTTCACTATTTGATTGATATATTAATAAATTAATTTCACAAAATACTAATGAATTTCCTGAGGAATAACCTGATAAAAAGAATATTAACTCATTGAAATCCTAATATCTATTCATGTGGCTTTAATGTGTTGAAATCTGCCAATAATGTTTTTGTAAAGTGTTAGTTTAACCTCGTTTCCAAATATATCATTTGGAAATTTCATTCTTGACTCTAATAAAATATCAATTGGTCTATATCATCGATTTAAAATATTTTAGTTGTTTATTGTTATTTAACCAAGGAATACATTAAAATGCTTCGGGATTTGTTTTTTGGAGTCTTTATAGACCTTTTTTCCGTCATTCCCACTTTTCAGAGGTGGACAACTGTAGCCATCAATGATGACAATTTCATCTTCTTGTTCATATTAGTATTAAGAGATATTTTCTCTACCATTCATGTATTCTTACAAGGAGTTACTCACTTAGTTAGGATCTCCCATAAATTTCTAATTCATGTTTGTAAATCTCATTCATGGAATCAACATCTAGTGGACACCGATTAACTACGCCACTTGTTGTTGAGACAGGAGGAAATTTCTGGTTGGAGCTAAAAATGATATTGTGTATATTGGGTATATGTTATCATTGGAAATTTTGTGCAGCTATAATGTTCATTCTCATTTGAAATATGATGAATATTATTCTTGTGACATAGGGTATCTATGGTTTAAAACCCAAATCATCTTGTGACCACCAATAGGTAACCTAGGATTAGTGCATAAGATATACAAGTCTCATCACTCCAACAATCTTGTACTCGTCAAAAAAGGTGAATCATGTTTGTTGATTGAGTAATCTAACACTCATAATGCTAGAAAACTTTTTATAACCACATTAGGATTCCCAAGATCTTCACCTTAGGCAGATCATGCTCATAAGAAGAGGTAGAAATGAAGGCCCATTCCCTATGTGGGGAAAAATAGATCATACACTCTTCACATATGATTCCAAGGATACCCAAATAAGGATCCCAAGTCTCACCACCTGGGGTGGCATCACAAGTTTTAAATCAAGTAAGGGAGCTTCATATATTTAGAGACTAGTACATATAGTCCCACATTTTTTCAAGACATAGGATTTGATCACAGGATTAAAGTCCACTGGGGGATACATCCCACAAATTCTCATCACATACGGGTTTAGGTGCATATTCGAATCAAATATGAATATCAAATTCAACTATATACCATGGATTTTTATGGTGAGATGCGTGGTATACACCAAAAATGTGATCAATATTTAGATTCCCAACTCCCAATGGGGGAACATTATGGTAATTGTTGTACATAATATCTAAGAGGTGTACTATATACCCTTGTAATAAATAGGGATTAAAACCCACATAGTTTGATTTTATAGTTTATGTTCATATGGAAGGATAAATCTATGTTTTTTATCATCTTTCTGTAAGGATTCTAATATCATGAATTAATAGGAAATAGGGGATGGAATGTGGATTATGAGTATAATTATTGAAGAATATAGGTTATCATTTCATGCTCATTACAAAAGGAATCTCATGATCATCACATGAGGCATCATGTCCTTGTCACACATATCATTCCATGTTCAGTGTATATGGGATGTATAAATTTAATCTTTTATCCTAAGTAAATTGTTGTAATGTTTAATTTCATTTAACTATTATGCTCCCACATATAATTTAGATTTCTGTATCTCATACATTGTTAAGGATTATGCATGAACCTACCCATTACAAATTAATGTAGAATAGAGAGGGATCTATGGTTCATTTATTTTTTCACAAATGGGAATGATAGTAAGGTAACATTTATTAACCCACCATGAGGGAATACATGGTCACTACAAAACATATTTTCATATAAAAATTCATAAACACTTCCAAATTTTGACGCATGCAGGGGCCCTAAAGTGAGGGTTCCTATACTTCGGATCAAAAGCCAATGAGGCTTCACATCACATTTTTGGAGAAAAAGGATTGGGATATGGATCCATGATACTGGTCATGATAATGATGTTTTCGTGGATAAGGCTACTTTGAATGGGAATGGGGCCCATAAATAGTCATATTATGTGCAAATATGTTTGAAAAAATGAGGCATTGAATCATGGAAGCAAAGGTTGTGTCATGAAAATTTATAGTTACATGATTCATTAGAGTTATGTATACCAAATCCTTTGGCATAATAGTGTGACATGGAATGTTGATGCATAGTTGTGTGTGACAATTGGCGGGGCTTGATGAGTTGAGTTACATGAAGTAAAGTGTCCTTGTGTGAACTCATACGATAATCAAGTGAAATTTTGAAAAATCATATTTAACATTAGACAATAATATTTAGGGTATATGTGATGGTATATTCAAAATTTCAAAACATATGATAGTACATTGGAGGCTTTTCTTACCTGAATTTGTAAAAGGGAGGGTTGTGTGATTGAGGGTATACCTCTTAAACTTCTTGAGGTCTGTCATAAAAAACTAGTTGGTGAAGCTATTTTTATAAATGGTTTGAATTTCTATGGAACTATGTCATTAAACATTGTTCTTTTCTTGCAACATGAGGATGAATAATAAAAATCAAGGGATCTAAAATATTCTATAACTATGTCATGAAACATTGGTTTGCATGACACCCACTATCTTTCCATTGAAGGCCTCCTCCAGTACTTTACCATTTTATGTTTCCTTTCTCAAGAAACTCATTCAGTTGTTAACTTTTTGTGAACTATTAGAATGTCGTGTGTAATAATTCAAATTTTTTTAGGTCCTACCTAGTATTTTAAGAACATTTGGAATTTAACATGGAATTTATCATGTATTTTAATTTTGTGAAAAAAACATTAGGGTTGTGCTCAAATGGAAAATATTGTGCGTAGATGCCTCCATGGTTCCAGAATAGTCCTCAAATCTTGGATTTGTAAATATATTAGAGAGTTCATGCATATCATGTTCCCAGACACAATATTCAACACCAAAATATAACCTCATTATAATTGGATCTGAAGAATAGGTGGAGTGTTGAATTATGAAGAAAAAAACATTTCATCAATAATTACCCACTATTTCAAAGAACTATTGGCCAATACCATAGGTCTTTTTTGTGCGCATGTGCAACTTGGGTGGTCCACGAAATATAAATAGGGAGAGGGGGCCATTAAATACCACCAAACATTCATTATCAATATTATATATATCACGGATGGAAATCCAATCCTTGCACAAACACCCAAACTCTTAATCCATGATGTTTGGGAACATCCCAATTTACACAACAGAAGTTAAATGACTCAATTTGTCTGTGATTGATTTTCTCACATCTGTAATGAGACATTACATGATCCAAGGGGAATATTCACACCAAAAAAGGAAACTTTAATGAGACATTCTTGATTTGAATGATAATGACATAGAAAATTTAAATATCAATTCGAAATGGATTATCAATATATTGAAGTTCTACTAATCTTTATCCTACTTTTATGGAGGATTTCTAGAAACCATGAAGATCCCTCATGCTATATGTTTTTTTATAAATGATTCATTGTTTTTTATCGTATAAATAGATGTAAAAATGACCTATCTTCTTAGTCACATGTTACTTCTCCACGAAATATGTCTTTTTTATGGTATCATTATCCCGATCCTAGATTTCAACATGCCAAGTAATTGGACTTCATAGCATGATGAGATCCATCTATGGAATATCATTGATGTTTTACACTCCATATAGAAATGCGATGTTTTCACATAAACTCTCTATATTGGATTTGGGATTTTCATTGTAGATTTGATGATGGTGGAGGATTCTTGATGCTGGTATTCTAGCATTATGAGAGCGAGTATCTCAATCAACCAAATTGGGTGGTATGGAGATTATGATCTATGGTCAAAAATGTTATTTCATTAAAGAATGGGTGTAGACATACTAATTATATTACATGTGACAAAATTATGAGGATGATATTAATAATATTAGGATGTATGTTGTAGTGTGGATGTCATAGTTACACATTCACCGTTACTTAGAGATGCTACCAAAGCTTCTTAGTAGATGGTTGTGAGACACCAACACGTAACACATATATGAAAAGGGTGTGGTGATTAGTATATGGGATCTATAACAAATCGGTGGGATCCCCATGGTATGCTTCCAGTATGAGGAGTTCCTCTATTGACCTAATTAATGGGGGGAAATATACTGAACACTTATTAAATACAACATTTTGGTGTAAAATATGAAGAAGATTATTCAATATCATTTATTCAACGGTCAAGATATCCCCTTCAATACACTGCTAGAATAATTCGTTAATATTCCTACATATTGGATGCCAAAACATCCAATGAAATTTATTTACATCCAAAACAACAGTCATTTGGGATCATCACGGATATCATTTGAAGAGGGATGATATTAGGAATTGGGGAAACATGTGTAGAACTTGCAACTAGAGGTTATGAATGAAACATTCTTGGTGAACTTTTAGATTGGGTGGATACTACTATCCAAGGATGTGTCCATGAATCTATGTCCTAGAACTCTTTAGATAGTGTTGATCCTGGATTCTGATAACTAGGAAAACTATGATATCCTTAATATGGCTAGGTTTTATGATCAATTGTGTTTTTTCGAAGTGGATACATGAATATCTGTATTTATGATGCATTCTAGTTTCAACATGCGTATACCATAGTGAATTTTAGGGTGTATGAGTTTCCGTAATCCATTACCCCTTGAATGTGTACCTTATACCCTCTCTTCGTAGAATCTCAAGGGTGTTACACATATTTATCAGTGAGGATTGGGTGTTCGTTCTAGGCATAGAAGAACTGTGTAGTGATGGGAGATATATTAAAATTTATTTTAATAAATGATTCTTTAGACCTAGAGCGAGGTTCTTTCATATAAAATTTATAATTGATTTATTTTAAATTTGATGAAATAAATTATTTATCTTAGGAAGTTTCATTATTGGTTTATGATGATCATCCATGAATAACTATTTCAATTATATTCAATGTGATATGAGGATCCACGAATTGAATCCCTCATTCTATGATCCACATGTGCTCCTATGATCATTGAGAAAACACAATTGTATCTTCAGGTGCTAGTGTAGTGAGTCCAATTTCATTCATTTTTAATAATTGAATTCTCATACGTTTATCTTGAATAAGTCTATCTTTATCTTATCATGCTTGGGAAGGAGATAGAAGGAGTAGATAGAGAATTAGTTGTGGGTAATAATTTTCTATTCACAATTTTTTGAAACACTACACAATAAAAATAATCATTAAGTTATAGATAGAATTTACATTAATTATGATATAAATTCATGATGATCATTATATTAAATTTATTACCTTTAATAAACCCCATTCCACCTTATAATTAAAACATTATTTTTATTTTTTGACATGCTAAAACGTTCACATTAATAAATATTATTTAACTATCTTGTTAGTTAATATTTATCACCAAAAACAATCTTATTCCATTTGAACTACACATGGATTTATTGAACACCCAAATTGAAAATTTATTTTAAATATAAATATTTAATTCACATATAGATGAATACATATTTATTAAATATTCCAAAAAATAAATATATATATTTTAATTCATATTGTAATATCCTAGACCTGGATGCCAGTGATGCTTCCCCGAGATTTGTGGGACCCATGTCCATAATCAAAACTCCCAAAATACCAAAGGATTCCAACTATTATCAATGGTGTAGGTGTGACTGTGGGGATACTATGCCCTCATCACCTTAGTGGAGCAAAATGAAATAATAATAATATACAAGTAGTGGAAGCAATAATTAATCATAAAATGAGTACAGCTAAATAGAGGGACACTAATATATAAGCATTTTCAGAAGATATATCATACTCAAAATGAGCATACATGTCATATACCTCTAAAAATTATCATATATAGGGATACATCAAAGATATACCATATATGTGAAAATTGTAAAACAATGCTAACAAGTATCCCCTTATTATCACAATCCTCGGTTTGGTCCCATCCTCCCCTACTCCTGAGCAAAAATAAAAAACATGTAGAATATTTCATTACCTTATCAATAACTACAATCATAGAGTCTATTTGGCTACCCATGGTCAACCCAAAAAGGATGTGAGATATAATCTTTATTAGAAACCACCCAATGTCATGTTCCAATCAGCAAGTGAATCTATAATAGTAACAGTGTGAAAGATGTAATTCAAAAAATAAATAAAGTACTTAATGTAAATATCCTAAATCATTTTTCTTCTCATTTATAAATAATTTTATTTAACCATTAAATTAAATTTAATTAATATTTATCACGACCTATTGCATACTCCAACATCCCCTGTGAAAATGAGATCAAATAATTACTAAACAATCCATGCATAACGTTTAAGGAAAGTATTAAATCCATGATTGTGCTTTGGAATGGAGGATGTTTCGCATAACTCATTTAATTTATTATTCATTAATGAACATGATCATATCCCAGATGGTTTCACTAATAAATTTTTCATGTTCTATTGGGATATTGTGAATGTTGATGTCACAAATGCAGTGAATGAATTCTTCAGATCATCTTACATGCCGTTTGGGATGAATTCAAATTTCATTGCCTTGCTCCCTAAAAAGGAAAATGCCCTCGATATCAAAGACTTCAGACCTGTTACCATTGGGAATACAATACCAAAGGTAATCAGCAAAATTCTGGCCCTGAGGTTGGGTGGGGTTGCTAAGGAGATTGTCTCTGGAAATCAATTCGGATTTGTTCCCGGGAGGAACATGCAGGACTGTCTTTTCACTGCTTCTGAATGTGTTAATGTCATGAAAAGAAAGGTGAAGGAAGGAAATATGGCTGTTAAGATTGATATTTCAAAAGCTTTTGACACCATAAGATGGAGCTTTATGTTTACTATTCTTAAGAGGCATGGCTTCTCGCAGAGATTTATTGGGCTCATTGGATCCGTCTTATCTAGTGCTAGGCTGTCCATCTTGATAAATGGGTCTCCTAGGGGTTTTTTTCAATGCTCAAGAGGTGTCAGGCAGGGTGATCCCCTTTCTGGTATGTTATTTGCTATTGCTGAAGATTATCTAAGCTGGTGCCTCAATGATCTTGCTAATTTTGGCTGGTATCAATCAATGAAAATCGGAAAGGAGCTATGTGCTCCTTCACACTTATTTTATGCTGACGACATTCTGCTTTTTGGGAAGGCAAGTGATGCCACCATCTCTTGTATAAAAGGAATCTTCTCTCATTATGAAGAGGTCGGTGGCCAGGCAATTAATTGGGGAAAGTCCTATGTGTTTTTTGGGGATGGGCCTAGCTCGTCAAGGAAAAACAGAGTTGCGGCGAAACTGGGAGTCAAAAGGGGTTCCCTCCCTTTCATTTATCTTGGGATTCCTCTCTTTTGGGGCAGGGTTAAAAGATGTCACTTAGAAAACATTGCCCTACGGATCACAAATCAGTTGTCGGGCTGGAAAGGGAAAAATATGTCCCAAGCTGGAAGAATATGCCTTGTTAACTCAGTGATAACTTCAATGTTCGTCTACTCTTTTTCCATATACAAATGGCCAGGATCGCTGATAAAGGAATTAAATGCCAAAATCAGAAACTTTGTCTGGACTGGGTCAATTAAGGAAAGGAAACTTGTAACTGTTGCCTGGAAAGACTGCACGAAGCCGGTTCAAATGGGCGGATTGGGCGTTAAAGACGTCCGGATTTTTAATGACACTTTGATTGAGAAGTTTGTTTGGAGGCGGATTTCAAATCCCCATCCCTTCGTGGAGTTTCTCGCCACTAGATTTCTTGGGAAATTGCAAAATGGGTATGCCAGCTATGTGAGATCTTCGGTTTGGTCTGCTATTAAGAAAGCCTACTCTGATCTGATGAACGGCTCGAAGTGGTTAGTTTGCAAGCAGTCCAGCCTGAATTGCTGGATCACCCCTTGGATTTCGCGGCCTATTTGTGATGACATAATTTTTCCACCATCTTTAAAGCATAAAACCATCGCTGACCTCGTGGCGGACCCGACACTTGCTGAAATTCTGCCCAGCCAAATTAGAACGGAAGTCATGCAGTACCGTTTCACAGATCATGATATTATAGTTTGGACTCTGGATCTGAATGGGATCTTCCGCACGAAGGTATGCTACAATTCTCGTTATGAGTCATCGACTCACCCCCATAGATGGGTTTATGACTTCACAAAGCCCTTCATCCCCCCGTCGCGCTCCCTGCTCATCTGGAAAATCTGGAAGAACAGGCTGCCTGTGCAGGCTCTGCTACAGCGCAAGGGGATGCATCTTGCCCCGGTTTGCTTTGTTTGTCTGGCAGCGGACGAGTCTCTCTCCCATGTTTTATTCTCATGCACATTTGCGCACAAATTATGGTGTTATATGCAGCAGATTTTTCGGTGCTGTTTTCAGTTTCAGTCACTTGAGGAATTAATACAGGACATCAACATGGCAAATTTCAGTGAGCAGGTTCATGCTCTTATTTTGGCAGCAATAGCGGCTGTTATTGATTTCATCTGGAAGACCAGAAATGACCTGCTGTTCAACAATATTCAGCCACGTTTTCATGATGGTGTCTTAATGATGCATCGTGCCGTTTGTACGGCCTCCAACATTCAAACTGGTTGCATGAAAAATGATGTTTCTGACCTGTTTTTGTTGAGATCTCTTGGTATTAATGGCAGGGCAAAGAAACCATTAATGGTGAAATATATCCGATGGATCCCTCCCCTTCCGCGGTGGATCAAAGTCAATGTTGATGGGGCTGCCTCAGGTGCTCCGGGGCCCTCTGGATGTGGTGGTGTTTTCCGCACGTATCGGGGGTTTGTAAAAGGATGCTTTTTTCATTTCATTGGCAGTGGATATGCAATTGAAGCTGAGATTTGGGCCATTATGAAAGCGATCAGGTATGCTGTCCACTTTGGTTGGAATTTGATATGGATAGAGTCAGACTCGTCTGTTGCTGTCCAAATCTTGAAAGAGCGTTCGAGGAATGTTCCCTGGAAGATCCTTCCGGACTGGATTGATTGTCTTCGGCTTCTTGATTCACTCGTCATTGAAGTTTCGCATGTTTACCGTGAGGCCAATCAAGTTGCAGATGCTCTTGTGAAAAGGGCAATCAATGAGGGCACCTCCTGTTGGTCTTGTGTGTCGCCTGATTTCTGTGACCAGTTTGTTCAGGCAAATTGCTGTGGTGAGGTTTTTTCTCGGCTTTGTTGAATGACTCTCTGATCTCCTGTTTGTACTCTTGTCACTTTATTTTATTTATTTATCTCAGGAGTAGGGTCACCTGTCTCCTAGCTTTCCTGGTATAAACCAACACACAAGGACCATATCAATGGTGACACTCAAGAATCTAGGTATTTCTCTAGGCATTTGGTAAATTCCCTACTACTTGATTTCATCTAAGGTGGTCCACTAAGGGCTTCCAACTTTCACCTATAGTAATATGATCAAACACACCTAGAGTCTATCCATGGAATGATCATATGAATCCATCTATCACTTGACATATTATAGTAAAGCCTCGGCTTCTATCCTTGGTAGTCCACTTGGGTGTCCAGGTATCACTCAGGCATAAGAAATGTACAAGACAATTGATTCTATCCTTGGAATTATCAAATGAATCCATATTTAACCCAAGGAAAATATACATTAAACCATTTAAATATCATTTAATAAATTTCTTTTAAAATGATTAGGTCAAAACCAAGAACATATCAATTCAAAATCTCCTCAAGAGGTGATTCAAGTCATTATCCAAACAGAGAACTCTTTCCTTTATATAAATCACATGCAAAATTCATTTAACATGAATATTAAGAGTACTGAGCCATAAAAAGGAATATTTATATGGGAATAGAATCCATCCCCTATTCCTTATAAATAAAATTTAAATTTGATATCACAATTAAATATACATAAAAATTTCTAATTAAATTCATCAATTTGGTTTACAAATCAATTCAAAATTCACATCCCAAGGAAAGGGGGTAAAAGGGAACACCTTATGGTATACACTTCAAAGATCCACCAATGGTGGTCTCGTTCAACGAATCAATACAACCAAATGGGTGGTTCCAATTTCAAGGCATTCGATATATAACCATTCAATAATGATCTCTTTAATTATATAGATCATGCTAATAAATTCAAGTATTTTAAATAATTTCATTAAGACACCAAAAAAAATTTAATATAGAAAAAAAATATAATCACATTGAATTTTAAAAAAAAGGCACTAGAACCTATCATAGGTCCATAGTAGATTGATCATCCAGAATCAGCTCTTAGTTTGACTTGGATCGAGAGAAAATCAGATAATAGATGAAAAACCAATGGATAGGGAATATTAGATTTTACCCAAATAGCGCAACCTATATCCCAAATAATGAACAATAACTAAAAAAAATTAATAACTCACAAAATAAAATCCAATTATATGATTTGTGCTTGAATTAGAGTCTCAGCGGAGTGTTTATCTCAAATCCAATATTGTGCTTTAGAATGAGAAATCTCAATCTACGTTTGTTCCAGGAGAGGATTAAAATTAGATATTTTTTGTTTAAATTATATTTTAATTAAATTTGAATTTTAAAATCACCCAATCATAAAGGGTCATGTTATTTAGGCACATTTCATGACAAAATATGTGCATACCATGCACAGTTTTCAGTAGTGAAGGGGCACCCACATGTTTTTAATGCAAATTATGACTAACTGTGACCAATCCATGAAAAATACCACTCCAAAAATTGAAGACATGCCAAAATGGTCACGAATATCAAATTGAATGGAATGTTGTAACCATGAGGCATCATCCATTCCTCTCCCCAAGCCTCATATTGTTTATCAATCCATACAACCTACCCCTCATGGTTTAATCAAACCATACACAATGACATTTTCACTGCAAATGGTTGGGTTCAGGGCTCTGAACCATCCTTGGAATACCTTGATACATCTTAGACCCTAAATTAAATTCATATTACTCAATATTTAATCAATTAAAATGATAATTGATGGAAATAAATGGAACCAAACTACAAAGATGAACTGGGTTATAAGAAACTTCCCTAATTAAAGAAATTTGACCCCAAATTTCACTTCAATGGGTGGGTAAGTGTAGTGTGTGAAAAATTCATGCCACTGCGATCATACATCCGTCTCTCTCTCCCATGTCTCATAATGTACATGGTTAGGCTTCCATATCACCCATACTAGAGGAACTGACTGGCCTTAGTGAACCATCATGCTAGGATGCACAATACCAATAAGATGGTGTTCAAAGGATGCATCTACATGTAAATCAGCCTCCTTAGGCTGAAAGTCATGAGATAGATCTAAATAATAATGGCACATCTGAGAAGCACTGAAGACATTTTGCATGTTGTAGTACCTCCGAGGTAACTGCAAACGATAAGATATCGTCCTAACCATCTCTCGAATCCTAAATGGTCCAAAATATTGCAATGAAATATTACCCTATACTCACATCCTCCTATGTCCTAGCCGTAGTGAATCACAAAATAATACCCAACCCCCAACCCTAAAGTCTATAGGTTGTCTATGGGGATCGATGACTTGTTATTTATCAGACATCACAGTAGCCACCTGGTTTATAATCAACTGCACTTAATCGATGCGTTCCAAAAAAATAAGGTCTAAGATTAGATACTTCTCCTACCTCTAACCAAAAAACAGGTGAACACCATCACCTACCATAAAAAGTCTCATACAGATCCTTATAAATATTACCCTGAAAGATATTTTTTAGATGAAATAAACTAGGGGTATACACCTCTCCCAAGATCCCCCTAATTCTAGGATTCTAGCTTTCAACATGTCACCAAGCACCAGAATCATGTGCTCAGACTGACCTTATGAATTTGTACTTTCTTAGAAATACATGACTCCCCAAGATCATCAACTGAAATGGTCTCCTTGGTATGTAAATAATTTTCATCCTTCATGACCACGTCAACAACAACCCAAAATACATAATTACCTCTTGGTGACCTCAGTAATCCTGTCATGAAATCCACCGCGACATCATTTCACTTCCACATGTGAATGAGTAACTATTTTAAATGTTTTTATAGTAATTTTTTTCTTCCAATACCCAGTAATAGGTTTATAAACACATTAAAAAAACAAGTTTCATATGCTTTTATTCTCAGGCACCATTACTGGTGATGTAAATCTCGAAGCATATTAGTGATGACATGGTGCACTGCCTATGCTCAAAAATGAAAATACTACATCAACTCCTCATGCATTCCTATTGAAACACATTCACAACCATGTACATAGAGAATGTCATCATTACCTATTATCCAACTAGTATGATGGTCCTCACCAACCACACTCTCCCATCGGACTAGGCTCTAGAAATTTGATAGTTGTCTAATCATCAGTCTATCCAAAAGTATAGAGATGATGGTTATAGTGATATAAATGTATACCCCTAACTATATTTCACCTCCATATGCATATCAAAAAACATATCCATAAGAATTATGATGGTACTGGCCTACTACACTCCCTTTATCTCAGGCCACTGGTTCAGTTCATTGGTCTTTATATTGCCTTTACAGGGCGTATTTGGTAGCTTGAAGTTGAAATCCTATAAGTACTCCAGCCACCTTCTCTACCTCAGATTCATATTATGATGTGTAAATATGTACTTTATTATTTTTTGGTCTCTTTACACAATAGAATTCTATCCATTAATGTAATTTCTTCAATAATGCAATTCCTGAACAACTACATCTAGCCCAAGATCATGGGTTGGGTAATTTCTCTCTTGTGTTCTCAACTACTAAGACATGTAGGCCACGACTTTGTCTTCCTCCATAAGAAATAATCTTATCTCTATAATGGATTAATCACAATACACAATGTAACTTCTCCCAGACACTAGAGAAAACTGTATAGCTGTCGAATTCAATCTCCCTTTCAACTTTTGAAAGGAAATTTTTTAATATTTCCACCATACAAACTTCACACCCGTTTTGGTCATTCCCCATTAGAGGAACTTCTAAGTGTGATAATTTTTCTTTAAACACCTTTAATATATGTATATCCCTCAAGAAACTTTGTACCTCAATGTCGTTCTTGGGATGCCTTATGGAAACTAAAACTATCACCTTCTCCATTTCAACTAATACTCATGTCTCTGAGATTATGTGTCCCATGAAATGAAATTGATCTATCTGGAAGTTTCACCTTGTGAGATAATCATATAATTGGTGCTCTACCAGTGTATTCAAATTGATCTAAAAATTCATGGAATGGTCATGTCGATTTTGATAGTATACCATGATATCATCAATGAATACCACCATAAATAATCAAAATAAGGATTGAAAATTAGGTTCATTAGTTCCAGGAATATTGCTTCCACATTCGTGAGACTAGATGACATAATAAAATACTCATCTAGTCAATACCAACTATGAAAGGTTATACAAAGTATTTCTGATGGTCTAGAATGCACTAAATGATAACTGGATCTGAAATTAATCTTTGAGAAGACCCAATAATCTCATAGATTGTCAAAGAGATCATTCATCCACAGAAAAGGATACTAGTTCATAATAGTCAGTTGGTTCAATTTATGAAAATCAAAATATATTCTAAATGATACATCCACAATGTAGACAAAAAGTACCAGAGAAACCCATGATGAAGTATTGGGTTTGATAAAGACCATTCTCTCTAAATACTCTAGATGCCTCATTACCTCTTGAATCATTGTAGTAGCTGTCCTATAAGGAGGAATGAATACTATTGAAAATCATGGTACTACCTCAATAGAGAAATTTAAGTCTCTTAGTAGAGGTAACACTGATATTTTTCCAGGGAAATGTCGTTGATATGATCAACCACTAGAGGGAAATATACCTGACATGTCCCATGATCATCCAAATATAAACTCGCAACCTGGGCTATCAACCCGCCCAATCCACAATCATTCGATCCAACTTGAAATGCATAGAAATATCATTCTCCCTTTATAATGAACTCACCACCATCAAGTGATATTAAGGTAACATTATAGTGATAGTAATAAACGAAATCTTGAAGTGGATCCAACCATTAAAAACCTATATTAATGTCATAACATGTCATCTGAAGAAAAAAGATGTCCTATACAAAGTGACACCTACAAATATCATGTAGGGACACCCTTCACTGACGTATATCCTTCGTTCTAATCCCCAACTAATTTTCAAGTGTCTTGAATCCATAATAAATATAAACACGTAGAAATAGGTCCACTACAATGGGAAAAAATAAAATGATTTTAGAGGCCCCAGTATCAAAAAATATAGATGATAATTTAGAGGCTACTAGAATTGAAACTTTAACAATATAAGGTTTGGGATCCTTCTCCTCAAGGGTCTGTCACGCCACATATACCTGTCCAAAACCTTAGCCCTATGAAACATCCTAGCTACCCTTAGAAGATCAACCCTATTATCATTGTAAAACTAGGGTCTTACTATCACAACCTTGACCAAGACCTCAGCCTTATTGTCCAGCTATACTCTAGCTTCCAAACTGAGGAGAAGACAAGAATCCCTATCTTAAATGTGGAGTCAGTACAACCACTCTCTCACTAGTTGTTAGATGGAATTTTATTTTATGAAATGATATAAATGACCAATCTTTCCCCATGACTGACAGGTTAATGGGTCCCTCATACACTGAAGCCTCGTATGTCTCATCCCACTACACTAGTATCAAATTACATGGTTATCTGATTGTGTTCTATAGATACTAATATCACTGCATGGATACTTCATATGCCCCTTCCTACTACCAATGAGTGTTTTACCAAATCTAATTATCAAATCCCCGTCTCTCCCACCTCCACCCTCTCTTAGGTTATACTCTATGATAAGGACCTGATTCACTATTCATGGAATGGTAGTCCACATACAAAAATTCATATAAGAACGGAAGTAATATAATAGACCAATCCTCAAATTTCCTAGATTTTTATAACTATACACCCATCATAATAGGTGAAAATGACTGTAGATCAGTAAAACAGGTTGGGTATTCAATAACTGAGAGCATGTCATGCTTTAAGTGCAAGAACATCCCTTCTCAATCAGGCATCAACATCTTAAGTTAGAAGTAATCAAATAAGGTCATCTAAATGTCCCTCCATGATATCTCCTGAGGACATTATATTGGATTTATTACATACCACCTTATCTTCGAAGAATCACATAGTATATAAGTGGCAACATTTACCTTCCACTCAAAAGGTGTCTGTAGATGATCTAAGATTGATAGAATGGCCACAATCCATGACTCTGTAGCTTGTTGTCCCTGATACCCTGAAATCAAGGGTGGATGATGATGATGAAACTCCCATGTTGACACTGGCATAGTCAGGGTAGGTCGTGATGCTCCCAAAACATTCTACATAAACCACATAAAACTATCACAAAATTGTGCCTCATCACATGTTTCTAGTACTACTAGTGTTTCTACTTCTAGAACCACTGTAAGATCCAATTTTATCTCATTACACCACCACCTATGCATTATGTTATCCACTGCACTGCTAGAGCATGATTGTAGAATATGATGGGGGAATACCTCTACCAATTCCATGAAAACACCTCAGATTAAGATCATTATCAATATTCATGGGTCAAAAGTGCAGATACTGAAAAATTATAGGTACCCACCTTCTTATATAAGAAAACCCATGTGTGCCTACTACATGTGTCATTTCTCGGTGTTGTATAGATCATATATATGAAACATATACTAATAACTTACCACTACTATGGTTAGGTTTGGGTCATATTCTCGGCTATAATAAATTCAATTTTCCATTTTATTTTCACTTTAATTTATATATTGAAACTCAATTGAATTCATTCTCATTTAAATTATATCACATTTAATTTTAAAGGATAGAACAAGTAGTTTTATAAATTCTAGTCCTTGAGGGTCCATACTATCAATCAGACAAATTATGGAATCCACCATATCCATACAAAAACACATTCTCAAAATACCTATCTCAATAATAGTAATATCTATCATGACACCTATCGCAACAACCTGGAAAAAGTAATGAATCCTAAATGGAATGATATAATGCATGGCTTGTGATTCTTATAAAGTGCATAAGATGATGCATGATATATTGTACCCTCATTTCCAAATAGGTTGCAACCAAATAGATTCCATAATTGTATTAGTAATTATATCACAATACAAGTTCATCATCCAATGGAGAATCTTCTCTAATAGTAAAACATTTTGTCCCTAAGAGGTTAAATACCATGAGTGGGGGGTTAAATTAATGTATGAATCATTAAAATCACATCCCATTTGGGTCTTTTTTAATAATTAATAACCCTTCTTTCTCTTTCATGTAGACATGTATGATCAAAAATAAAATCGTACAAGAGACAGAGTAATTTTACTTGGTTCGCCATCACTGGGCTATGTGAAATTAGCATACAACGATGATGTGAAATGTTAAAAAACCCACTAATGTTCACAAAAAAAAATTAAAATTTTTAGGATATATCACTTCTATGAATATACGAAATACCTTTAACTTTTATTGGGTCAGCTTACTTTGTTCCAAAGGGTCACTCCCTCTGTCTCTTTCTCTAGCTCACTACCAGTGGAAAGGATCTCCTTCTTACTCCTCCATTGACTACTAATCCTGGATGGGATTCTCCAACAATTTATGGACATATAGGTCCCATAATTTTTACAAATGAAACATCCAAATTTTTTAGATTGAATCTCTATTGAAGTCACACATTCATCCAGTTGATGGATATAATTTTACTATAAGTTTACTGGGAAACTTCAATCTTTCACAAAACTATTTGGGGTCCTTCATGCAATATCTGAATTTAGGGGTATAACTCCCAATAGTCCACACAATATTTAGGAACATTCAACTTATAGGAACTATTTTGGAATAGGCTCTTGCGTGAAACTTTTAAGCTTTAGGTGCATCTCTCTTTACTCACAACTCATCTTGCACACAACTCCTATAAGATTCAACACCACAGATTTCTCTATGTGTTGAGATACTGAATGAGGGGGGTAGATACTTCTTTATAGTCATTTACAAACATAAAAAATAGTTTCTCTCCCACTAAACAACTTGAACACAACATTTCCCCAAGTCTAGGAAACCATTTTTGAGGTCGCATTGGGTGTGTAAGTCTCTTTCGCATTGATCACTTCATATTTATTTCATGGGTGCACCGAAATCTTCCTTTGGTGTAAAATCATATCTTTTGTGATAATTGAAATATATCATGAACTTCTTGATTTTTCAGAATTTTGATGTTGTGATCCCAAAATATTACTTGCAAAAATCATTGAAAACTACCTTCAATCATTCATGTAGCTTCCATTTCTAAAAAAACCATTCTCTATTTCCCAAATTTTGGACCAAATTTTTTTGTAAACACATGGAACAAAATGAAACCGAGTATAAAAAAAATTTTATTCCACGGCTAGAGTAAAAATTACATTGACTTCGATCATTTTCAATATATATTTTCAAGAATATCTCTATAACTTCACAACTGACTATGGAAAAATGATTTTTCAACGGACACAATCAACCCAAAAACATTTTAATGATACCATTAGATATTTTTTTCCCAATAATCTCTCCCTTTGGGATTTTTGTAAAATATTATGATTTTTAAACATAATCAAGGCTTCTACCATCTTCTACCACCAGTCACATCCTTTGATTTAGATAGAGATAAATGATTTTTCCAACACACACTTTAATCCCACATGATACATTCTCAGCTTAAGATATAATATTGCATTAAAATATTGTCAATTAAGTACTTGATTCATAAAATGTGTCATCTAATTTCAGAAAGAACTCCATAATATATGATTTTTAGCCTTTGATCAACCACCTTTAGAATCATCAAATTCAATTCCCCCCTATCTCACTGCTCCACCTATCATCTTCTCCCCATGTCTTTATTACAACATTTTATGCCTCTTTACATCCAGAATTTATCTCCCTTTTTCAAAAAATTTGATGTAAAATTCATTGTTTTTTGAAATAGGGTAAAGAACACATATCATTTCATTAAGGAAAAACATTTCATTACTTGAGGAGTGGGGGTCCCACATCCACACTTTTTCAAGTGAGGGGAGTTAACTGAACTCATATATTTAGTGGATGTCATTCAAATTCTTCTTTGGGTAAGGCCATTTGTAAAATATCTCTAAATTGTAGTTCGGTATGAACATAATAAATCTTTAAAGGCCCATGCTCCACAATCTCCTTGATAAAATTATACTTTATTTCAATGTTATTTGTCCTTTGGTGATGAACTATATTTTTTCTATGATTTGTAAAACATGAATTATTATAATGAATTTAGATAGGAGGATTCACTAGAATTCCCATATGATCATGTTAATGCTTCATCCAATATTATTGTGTGTATGCTTGTGTAGACAAAATATATTGAGCTTCCACAATGTTCAATGAAATGAAATCTTGTTTCTTAATAATAAAATAAATACAGAAACCACTAATACATAATGAACCACTTGACAGCTATTTTATAAATCTATTTAACTGGTCCAATATTCATCTGTATAGTCCAATAAATCTTTCTATGATTTGTTGGTGTGAATAAAAATGAAATCCACCATCCATTGGTTATACCGATGTATTATTTTAGCAGTAATTGTGATTATTTATTTGTGACTTATTGCATACCGTGATGCTTTGCATATAAAAAAACAATACCATGTATTTTCTATATAAAGTACAATAAAATTCTAATTATTTTTCTATTTTTTGTTACATTGACTGCATTGGCTTCATCACCTGGTGATAGATTCATCCGAGTAAGAACAATAGTCTCTATCTTATTGGAATTATGTATTCAAAATATTCTAAAAACCTCCTTGGAATCTTTTGAATGAGAAACTAATGTTCCATTCATTCCATGTTATTGGCGCCAAAATCTAGAACGAAGAAAAAGGCCCCATGATGGCCCCATGGACCGCCTCACGAAGCCCCTTCACGGAGTACCCCAGCACTACAGCCGCCGCGAAGCAAAGGATTCCAGATGATCCGCGAACACATTTGACGTTCATGAGCCTACCGTGAAGAAAATGAGGTGGGGGCTCTACGAATACATTTGATGTTCGCGATCCCTCCATGAATCCAAAGAGGCGGGACACTCTGCAAACCCATTTGACATTCGCAGGTGAACAGTGAAGCCACCCAACCCCTCTTCAAGCCGCAAGAGCCCTGCTCCATGACACCTCTTGCCTATAAATTCTAGGATCCCCCTGAGATCGGGAGGATGGACAATCATACCTTTCATCTTCTCATCTCCCGAATCACGAAGCACTATTCCGCTTGGAGAACCATGATTTGTTCGAGGAACTTCGGCATCATGAAGTCCCTCCGCATTGTCTCATTTTGATCCCATCTTCTGAGAGGGAAGCCTTTTGCGAAGCCTAAGGGATTTCACGAAGGAAGAGGATCCCCAAGGGGACTCAGGTCATTGTGGATTTTTTATGCTTCATGAAGTACCCCTCATGTACATTTGATCCATTTCCTAAGGCAGGGTCACTGTACTTCACGAAACACATAGCTTCCCGACACCTTGCTCTGTGAGGCACCTTTGCTCAGCAAGGCTATGCTCCGCGAACACCCTTCCACTTTTTGAAGCACCTCCCATATGCACCTATGCCCCACGTTAAAAAAAGGCACCATACTTCGTGAGGCACCCCCCTTCGCATGTGTCCTCTATCATGTGGAGAAACAGAGCTCCACAAGGCCCCTACCTATGGACCCCTCTTCTTGGAAAATACTTTTCTTGTGTTACCCTCTAGGTTGGCACAATGTGATTTCAATGTTCCTTGGATGATACCTCCCATAGCGTTGATGCGGCTAATTCTTCTTTTCATAGGCACGCTAATGGATATTTATTCTTTGCATAGCCATGCTAACGTGGACCCCTCAATGGTTACTTCCACATCACCCTCTCAGTATGGCCTTTCTGATGCCTTCCCTCCCACAAGGAGTTGAGGGTATCGGTTATGTAAGTCCAAGGGGTGCGGACCAAACCCACCTCGTCCGAGATGCAGGACGTTAAAATACCAAACACACTTGTCTTCAACACATGCTGTTAAACTGTGACCTCACCCCATGCTCCGTACGTAGGGTCCCCTACTTTGAACATTCCCCACGCCCCCTAGTCTCTACATAGGATGATATCCTCCTTCTTGGAGTTTAATTTGTCCTCGAGGAGGGGCAACCATCATTGTATAAGCCCCAAGATTTTCTTACAGGAGGCGGCACCCCTACTCCATATCACTTCCTCGGTGCCAAGGCCAGCAGAGGGCGTCATAGGGAACTGGGCCTCCATCCTGGAGTATGTCCCGAAGCCCTCTCTCGCTGCACTTTGTTGCCTAAGGGCCTCCATCCTGGAGTAAGTCCTAACACCATGGGCTGCCTCAGAGCGTAAGCCCCACTCCTCCTCACTTACCACAGACACATCCTTCACGACTTTATCATTAGGTCTCTACTGCCTATTTTTTCTCACACCGAGCACGACTCACGTGGGCATAGAGTAAGCATTGACCATGACACTATCTCGCCTCGCACGACGTTAAACTATATGACCAAACAATGGGGAATTTGATACATGTCAAGGCATGGTACGTAGGAATCCTCCATGATGTTCAAGCCCAACAACCACTGGCCCTGATCATCATTGAGACAGTGCGACAAGCCCCACAAACACCCTTGGGAATCCAAGAGTGTAAGCCCTACACCATCCTGAACTACATAGTCTTTGATACAATTCAAGGCATGGTACGTAGGAAGCCTCTCTATGGTTCAAGCCAATCATCCACCTAGACCAAGGTCCTTATTCACGTCGGTTCTCTGACACCACAACCATTCCTAAACTACGTGGACTTTGATCCATGTTAAGGAATGGAACATAGGAAGCCTCTACAAGGTTCAATCCCATCACCCCTCAGACCATGTTCCATCTTTACGTCGGTTATCCGACACACACCAATCTAATCTTTGTGGTGTTTGATCCATGTCAAGTCATGGTACGTAGGATGCCTCAGGAGGTTCAAGCCCACCACCAGTGGACCCCTGGGTTCACCTTCACATCAGTTCGCTGACAAAACCCCTCCTGAACTATGTGGTCTTTGATCCATGTCAAGGCATAGTACGTAGGAAGCCTCATGAGATTCAATCCCACCACCCAGTCATTTTGACCCCTTTCATGTAGGTCCACCCTTGTTTTTCATGACATTAAATTGTAATCCCCACTACCCGAACTACACAGACATTGATCCATGCCAAGGCATGGTACATAAGAATCCTAATGAGGTTCAACCCCACCACTCGGTCATTCTGACCCCTTTAATGTCACTCCACCCCCATCCTGAATGATGTTTAACTGTATTCCACACTACCCATACTACACGTAATTTCATCCATGCCAATGCATGGTACGTTGTAAGTCTCACAAGGCTCAATCCCGAAGCCTTCATCCATCCTAACTCTTACTTGGGCCGCCACATCCTGGTGAGATCATATCACTCCATTCCCCTCCACAGTATTTAGGGAGCCGCTCACGTGTTGGCCCCAATATCAGTGTTCCCCCCAGTGGGGTTCCTCAATCTGATCCACTCTAATCGGTGTTCTGATCCGTTCGATCCATCCCTACTGGACATTAAAATCATGAAAGACCCTGTGTTAAACATGGGAAGCTAAGGAAAACCATAGATACATGCCTATGCCATATTATTCCCCGCGTTCGATATGGTATGCCTTGGGTTTCTGCACTCTCGAGACGCCCTATAATAAGGGACAAATGAAAGACACGCCAATCACCACTGTCCAGACACTCCAGTGATGCCCAGCGTGACTACTACCCTAACCGAAGGTTTCTGCCTTGACCGGACCCCTTGGAATGTCCGGACAGATGTAGCGTAATTAACTGGTCTCCATGAAAATATGGCGTCGGGAAGAGTTTCAAGAACAACATATTAAATCTATGATGGAGACCCGGACTAGGTGATGAATTTCGAGGAGGAATCCACTGAAGGAAGAAACAACATCCCATCATCTCGTTTCAATCAAGGAGAAGACATCCCTGAACAATGACAAAATGTTTCCCTCCTATGGAAAGCGGGAATGCGGGGTAACAGAAGCTGCGCCTTTTCACTCAAGAAGACGAACGTGTGCGCCCCTGCGAGAGAATTGGAAATAGAAATGGGGAACCCGACGTGAAATTATTCTCCTCAATATGGAAATTAGTAATTCTAGGGGCTTCCATGGACTGACATGTCACCAGATCCAGCTATCCGACACCGGGTCCGGCCAAGAAAATAACAGGCCTTGTGTTAAACTCACTAGAAGTTGGGGCAGTAGAACATTGGGCATCCAGTTTTGTGACATTATTAGCGTGGATACCTCTTACCATCCATGGATGAAGGGATGGCTCTGGGGCACTGGTTGTCGATTTCTTTTCCTTTCGGCACTGACATGTCCACCTCCCAGCTTCTCTGGAATCAGGTTGCATCCATGGGAATGCGATCACCGCCAGCCCTTCTATGCAGGGGCAGGGGCAACAAATGCCTTGCCACTAGATGTGGATCCACTACTTCTGCAACGACATCTGCATCCACAACTGTTTGGTGCCCACGCCTGATATCCCCATCAGATGTCATCCAACGAAGGGTGATTAACGACCTTGTATGTTGTTACGAGGAGGAGGGAATAATCCCGACCCGGGATATGGCCCACCTGGACCTAGAGGCATTCATGACCCACTATCAATGCCGCCACCCATGGCCGTATAGGGAGCGGCTGCTCCCCACCCCAACATTCAATCGTTTCGGAAGCCTTTCCCCGAAGCGCTTCGACAACTCCCTGCCTTACACTAATGAGTTGGGCGACGTCCAACCCAGCCCAGTCAAAGTCGCAATCTAGGGGCTCACAGCAAAGGCCCCCACCCGGCCGCGTCAGCGTCACTGCCTGGCCATACCGGAGGATCAGGTAAGCCATGGACCTATGCCAGCAACACCAACTCACCTGATCTGATGCCAGTGTCAGACACGAGCTGAGGACCCCCAACAAGGGGCGTCAACGTCGATGACTACTGTGGATCGGGCCACTGCCGATGCATATCATCAGGTCCCATCACACACTGGGCAGGGGCGCTCCTACTCCCAACTGGGATCGAGGCCCCGATTGCCCCACAGGAAGACTGGGTCGACTCTCCTAGTCATAGGCACAAGTGGGGGGCATCATGAACCAACCCTTTGTGATGCCACCCCATACGTAGGTCCTCCCTGTACCACCACCATCGCGAGCGTAGGTCTTCCCCACTTCGAGACTCGACATGGAGGTTTTCTCCATGCCACACCCATTGCAAATGACGGTCCACCCCACAGTCCGATCTCTCTCCAATGTGGGGATCCTCCATACACCCTCTTCACAGTTGGAAAAGGTCCTCTTCACCCAGGCAACCCGAAGAGTGGAGGCTAGCCTCGCTCCACCCGCACCAAGCATTGAGGTCGTCTCCATGCTCCTATCGGTTCCAAGGGAGATCTTGCACACTCAGGTGCTCTTCATGGATCTCCTCCCCATGTCCCCTTAGACATTTGTCCTGGTGCTCCTCACACCCCGGCTGTCTCAAGTTGAAGTCCACTTTGCCCTGGAAAAGGTCCTCTTCAACCAGGGCAAAGTGGAAAGACCGGATAGAGATCAAACCAGTCCGCTTCTCAGACTATGGAGCAGAGTGTGACTCAGATCAGGAACCCTCCCCTCGCACATCTGAGTCAAGACCTAGAGTAGGGACAAGGTGCATCAGCCTGAAACTTCCTGAATGCAAGGTCCACAGGATCCCGACCTCCCTCTGCAGGTTCAACCAGGAGGATAAAGATTTGGCGACCCCATAGGTTACGGTTGTGTAGTCACCACCATCATCACTGGATGTGCTTTCTATCTAAAACGATATATCCCGGAGAGCTATTGTGGGGACCAATGGAAGGAGAGCAGCATCGCGACCCACCACCAGCAGCCCTGGCCCCTAATCCCGGAACGGTGGCCGTCATCACATCCTATCACGACATAGTGGCCAGGTCACTACACTTCTCGGAGGACAACCCTAGAATCGGCAGCCAGTCAGCCCGTTCGCCATATTTTCCACCGGATGACCTACCCTCATAGTGATCTGCCTCAGTACCATATCCATTTCATCAACCACCCCCAGTTTGCGAATGGAAAATCGAGGGATAGACCCAGAAATTGAGCTGAGGTGCTTTTGGAGCATCCATGCAGCGGACCACTTCCCTGAGGAGTTCTGGCTCATACCAGTGTAGGATTACTGTGTACCTGAATCCCTCACCCCAAAGGAAGTTGAGTGTCTTCTCTATACCCTCTGGGCGATGCATTTCAGCCTCCATCATCGTCACATGATGTATCCAAGGAGCCAAGCGAATTTTGAGGACATCGGCGAGCAGTGTTGTCTAGTCAATCTGGCTGCACTCCCGGCGGCCCAGCGCCCCAAGCCACCAGGCTGTCATGAGGCAATCTAGTAGAAATTCATTCAAAGTATTAAGGTTCTCCTCAAAATCATCAGGGAAGCATCCCCCCACATTCATGTCCGTGGATGGGGACAGTATGTTTCCCATCTCTTCAGCCCTCTCTGACGGAAGACCGGCTTGTTGTACGATAGTGAGGAGATGACATCGGGAAGGGTCACGGTCCACATGGATGAAATAGTGGAAAAGGACGAAGATAGAGAGTTTCTCTACGGATACTTACCTCCTGAGGTTGTTCCACCATGGTTGGAACCATCAGGGAGGATTACCCACTAGTAGAGGAACCTCCTAGGTCTCCCTGTGCCCACCGAGTCGTTGGTGCTCAGTCGGAATGTCAGTAATGGAAAAGAGCCTGTCAGAGTATTCAAGCACCCTGACTCGTCCGCCTCTATAGCATACTGCCTTTTATAAAATGAATTTTTATTACATTTTACAAAACTCATGATATTTAAGGTTTAGTGTCTTGGAAATCAGGAACTTAATACATGAAAACAATATAAAACATTCTTCTAAACCAATTGTAAGGATTCATCACAGGTTCATTAGTAGAATTAATGCATCTCATAACATGGAGACATACATTAAACGGAAAGGGTGAGCAGAAATCCCAGTAAAGATAATCAATAGAAACATTTTGCATGAGAACTAGAGATACATCAATAAAGTCATGATAAATAAATTTAAGGCATGAGAAAGAGATTATGAGGCATATCATAATAAAAATAACGTTTTTCATAACATGAAAATCTGGATATAACATTTAACAATGAAAATCAATTTCGTATCACCATGGTCCACTGCTACGGTATCATTGAAAAATTACCAAAGTTATTCACCAAGGTATCGTTAAAATGGTCATCTCTAGAGATTAAGTCTTTACCCTATGCATTGGAGCACTATCAGGGCGTGCATAATGGCTATGTTGCAGGGTTTTAGAAAACATTGAAAAGAGAGGGGACATAGGTTAACCACTCATAAATGATCCATAAAATAGTATAGGGACATAATATAAAGGATATAAGAATGTGACGATGAAATTTTAAGGACACACCATATGAAATGAAAAACATGAAAGGATGACAAAAATAAGATTTCTCTTAAGAAGAATTTGGCAGCCTAACGACGTCACTTAAAACATAAAAAAAGGAATTGATGAGATAAATAGGGACTCTAATAACATGAACCTATAAAGAATGTACGATGAATATAGAGATCATACCCCAATATAGAAAAAAGGAACTTGAAAGTCTTGACATCAAAGTAGAACTTTGAAAATGGGAAGAGTGAAAGAATCCCTTACCTTGAAGAGTAACTTAGAAATATTGATATTTTGGACCTTGGGTGGTTTGAGGGAACATTAGGAGGACTCCTTGGGAGGTAAGGAGACCGAAAATTCGTTTAGAAGGATTTTGGAATCAAAAGGACGATAGAATGTCTTGGTATATATAGGGGAAGTGAGGGGACATGGCATTAATGACCAAGGGACACCTCATTGGTGGTTTTGGCACAACCATGGGCTTGCCCATGATATTTTCCTATTGTATTGGCCACATGGGACACATCATACCTTATCTTACTATTAATAAGTTGACCAGAAATATTACATAATTATTACATCCTTAATGATGTCATTAAGCACCTGAAACTCTAAACTCAAAATTCACCATTCACCGAAAATTCAAATTTTTCAGAGAATTCCCATAAATTCACCTTAACATAATATCGATGATTTGAATTCAATAATTAACTCCATTATATAAAAATAATTTTCTCAATATTTTTAATTTAATATTCAAATAAAACACACTATTCACCCTAAAAAATTAATACATAACTAATAATTTCTGAAAGAGTTATTTACCTATTTTACTGAATCACATTACTTAATCAAGGTACCTAAATTATATTAATACATTTTTAAGTGATCTTACTAATCCATTTGGTCCCATTACTAATCCTAAGAATAAAATCACTATTCCTAATTTACTATTCACCAAAAATTAATTTGATCATATTTGACTCTAAATTTCTTACTGAACACATTTGCAGAAGACCATTTTTTGAAAATCCTTACACATCATTAATTATTTACGGTTTACATAAATATTTTAAAATATCCATTTTTTCAAAATCCATTCATATGAAACATCTTATTTTTATCCGGACATTTGAAAATTCACAAACATCACCATAGGAAGAAAGAACAATTTTATTTATCTCAATGGATTACACAATGTAGCTATAGTCTCGTTACATAGCCCATTACAACACTAGCATAAAACCTAAGTTTAAGGTGTGATAATGAGAGAGAATCTAAGGGTGGCTCGGAAAACATTTACCTAGTAGTAATCTCCACTAACTTGAACTTCCCTTGTAAGCGATTTCATTCAAGCTTGACATGCTAGAGTTTGGCTTGGGCTTGGTCTAAAGCGAATCCCAAAGATGAAACCTCCTTCCCAAGCTCTAATAAGCGGGATTCATATGGTTCGAGTCTACTGGATGAAGCCATCCTCTCCACTTTCTGCATTAACCATTAAAATATCTATTAACTTGTTAAGAGTAAATTAATATACTATTCAAAAAGTTTGGGTCATTACATTCTTCCCCCCTTAAGAAATTTCATCCCTGAAATTTTAAACCAAAGGCCTAGTTGAAAAGGTGAGGGTACTTTTGCTTCATTGTTTCCTCAGGCTCCCACGTCGCTTCTTCATACTTATGATTCCTCCACAACACATTCCCAAGGTTGGTAGTCTTGTTGCGTAGACCCTTGTCTCTACAGTCTATGATCTCCACTAGCATCTCCTTATAAGAGAGTTCATGTTCCAGTTGTACCACCTCTGGGTTCAGTAAATGTGAAGGGTCAGGTATGTACTTCTTCAAAAGAGATACATGGAAGACATCATGAACTTAATCTAGGTTTGGTAGATGTTCTAGATGATAGGCCACTCGTCCTTTGCGATCAAGGATTTCAAAAGGGCCAATGTACCTAAGGCTGAGAATCCCTTTCTTCCCAAACCACATGACTCTCATCCACGGTGAAATTCAACAGGAGATTTTGTCGCCAACACCAAACTCCAAGTCCGTTGGACGGTTGTCAGCATAGCTCTTCTGCTGAATCTGATCTAGCTTTATGTGTTGTTGGATGGAACAAACCTTTTCAATCATCACTTGAACAAGATCCTTCCCAAGAATGTTTCTCTCACTAGCTTCATCCCAACAAGTAGGAGTTCTACATCACATTCCATTCAGAGCTTCAAAGGGTGCCATCTGAATACCTGAATGGAAGTTGTTTTTGTATGAGAACTCAACTAATGGGAGGTGTTGATCTCATCGACCTTTAAATTCTATTGAGCATAATCTAAAAATTTCCTCAAGTGTCTGCATAGTCAATTCAGATTATCCATCAGTTTGAGGATGATAGGTTGTACTAATATTCAATTCAGTATTCAGAGCAAGTTGAAGACAAATCAATAATTTTGTTGTGAATCTCAGATCACAATCAGATATGATGGATAGTAGTACCCCATGCAGCCTTACCACTTCTTTTACGTATATCATGGAAAGTTGATCCAGGGAGAAATCTTCCCGAAAAGAGATAAAATGGATAGTCTTGGTGAGACAGTCCACTATAACCCATATCTCATTATTCCCTTTGGATATTTTCGGGAGACCAGTGACACACTCCATAGTGATATTATCCCACTTCCATGTTGGTATGGGTAGTGGTTGTAATACCCCCTTAAGAAGTTATTGTGTTTCCTTTACTTGTTGACACACCAGGAACCTTGTTGTGTAATTAGCAATATCCCTCTTCATGTTATCCCACCAATAATGATCATGAAGGTATATATACATTTTATTACTACCCAGATGTATAGAGAAAGTAGAGCTATGAGCTTCATCCATTAGTTTTTTCTTTATCTCCAGAATAGATGGAACACATAGTCTTGTATTAATTTTCAATACACCTTATTGATCAATATTGAAATAGGGAAAATTCCCATCCTTCCTTGCCATAAAATTCTCCTACAACAAAATATTTTCTTATTGAGCCTTCTTGATATTCTCTTGTAATGAATGTTGAGAAATCAATTTGTATAGGGTTGATGATGTCCCATCCCATACAATTCCAATGTCCAATTTCACAATAATTTTAATCAAGGGATCTCCTGGGATCCTCATTATTTACAGAAAAACATGGTTTTTCTTGCTTAACGCATCTACGACTTTTTTCATTCTTCCTGGGTGATAATGAATTGAACAATCATAGTATTTAATAATCTCTAACCATCTCCTTTGTCTCTTGTTCAATTATTTCTGCGTGAAAATATTCTTTAAAAATTGGTGGTTGGTGTATATATTACATTTATCCCCATAAAGATAGTGGCTCCATATCTTTAGAGAAAAAAAAACTGCCCCCATCTCTAGGTCATGCATAGAATAATTATACTCATGTTGCTTCAGTTGATGAGATGCATAAGAAATTACCTTGTCATTTTGCATGAGGACACAACCAATCCCTTTTATAGATCCATCAATAAAAATAACGAATCCTTATCTGATAGAGGGTAGTGTTAACACAAGTGCAGTGACCAATCTCTTATTCATCTCTTGGAAATTTTCCTCGAATTCCTTTGTCCATATGAACATAAACCCTTTTCGAGTCTACTTGGTTAGTTGATTAGAAAGTCGTGAAAAGGATTTCACAAACCTCATATAATATCCTGCTAAACCCAGGAAACTACAAATCTCAATTACTATAGTGGGTTGAGGCCACTCCTCCACAACCATTTTAATTTTAGGGTCAATAGAGATTCCTTCATTGGTTACAACGTACCCTAAGAAATCCACTTGTTGTAACCAAAAATCACACTTGATGAACTTTCCAAAGAGCCTCTCATTCTGCAGAGTTTGTAAAATAACACTCAGATGATCTTCATGCTCCTCATGAAATATTTAATATATCAAAATATCATCAATAAAAACTACCACAAATTGATCAATGTTGTCTTTAAAGACTCTATTCATCAAATACATGAAAATAGCAGGAGAATTAGCCATGCCGAAGGGCAGAACAGTAAACTCATAATGACCATATCTTGATTGGAAGGAAGTATTTGGAATATCATCCTTTTTCACCCTCAGTTGGTGATAACCAGATCAAATATTAATCTTGGAGAATAATTGAGCCCCACGAAGTTGGTCAAATAAATAATCTATTCTTGGAAGAGTGTACTTTTTCTTCCCTATGATCTCATTCAGTTCTCTATAATCAATGCATATCCACATTGATCCATCCTTCTTCTTCATAAAGAGAACTGGTGCTCCCCTATGAGACACACTTCTTCTGATAAACCCCTTATCCAACAAGTCTTGGAGTTGTTTCCTTATATCATCTAGCTCCACATTTTCCATTCTATACGGGGTCTTTGATATCATTTGAGATCAAGGTATGAGTTCAACGGAGAAATCTACCTCTCTTTTTGGGGGAGCTCTAGGTAACTCCTAAGGAAATACGTCCATGTATTCCAAACAAATCAAAACATCTTCTATTTGTATATTCCCTTTTCCTTCTTCATCCTCACTGATTAACTCCATAAAGAAGGATATAGAAGGTGACTCTAGACAAGGATCAGGTTCGGATATCTCTCCTTGGAAGGTAATTATAGGTCGTTCATTTAAGACTACTGAGATTTCCTTACTTATACATTTTATCTTAGCATTATACATTGAGATCTATTCCATCCCCAGTATAACGTCAAAATCCATTATGGGAATGACTACTAGATTTGCGATAAGATTGTGATCACTAAAGTAAACACAAGATTCTCTAAACACTGTTGATGCATGGATAATCCCACTTGATTTCTTGACTGACAACTATAACTCTAGCAGTTCGGTTATTGATTCTATATTGTTTGCAAACATGGAGAAAATAAAGGAATGCGTATAAACAAAATCAAATAAAGTACTTGATAGTTTTGAGAGGATAACAAGAGTACCTACAACCACGTAATTTGGAGCTTCAACATCAGTTTTTGTGAGAGAAAAATCATAGACTTTCTCCCTTGGCCTTTGCGGAGGTTGATGGTGATTCCCCTCCATTGCCCTCAGATTTTGACAATGATTAGCAAAGTGCCCAAGCTATCCACACTGGAAGCATTGGACTTTGAGTAGGGCCAGAACCATCATTCCTCTGTCGTTAGTGTTGGGAAGTTTAGGCTTCACCTCACTATGTCAATTCCGAGTAATATGGCCTTCTCTTACACACTTGTAGCACTGGCCAATTCCAATCAAGCAATGCCCCAAATGCTTCTTCCCACATTTATTACATGTTGCAAGTTGCATTTTCTTTCCACCTATTTCCTGATCAAAGCTGTTTCCCAGGCTTGGTTCAGGAGCTCTCGTATTCTCATTAGACTTATGAGACCACTATGTCTCACCAAACTCCAGTTTGACTTTCATAACACTTCAAACTATATCTTTGTAGCAATCATAGTCCCTATTGGCTAGATTCTTCCACAGATGAAGAAATAGTCCACCAAAGAATCTATCAACCTTCCCAGTAGGGTCTATGAAAAATCTTGAGGTATAACAGGAAATCCCTGAGTTCATCTCGTAGATTCAAGCAGCTTCATTCTCCTTCTGCTTTAGCTCGACAAATTCTTTCTCTATTATCATTCTCATCGAATGAGGGAAATACGTATTGAAGAATATTACCCTGAACTCTTACCACTCCATAGCTTCCATCTCTCCTCTTAGCTTCTTGTTTTTGATCAGTGACTACCACTGATCTGCTTCTCTCTCCAGTCAGCAAATAGTAAGGGTGACTTTTTCTTGTTTCGAACAATAAATTACAGAAAATATCTTCTCTATAAAGCTGATCCATTTCTTAACAATAAATGGATTAGTTGATCCAATGAAGGTTGGTGGTCGTTGTTGCATAAAGGACTAAATAGAATGTTGTTCCCTTCATGGTGAGATAGGCCACTCAGCTTGATTCAAGTTATTACTGATAACTTGAGTCAGTCGGTTCATCATTGGCATGAATGTTTCCAATCCAGCTTCAATCGGAGGTCGTCAGTGCATGGTCCATTGTGGTCACCATTTTCATGGTTCCTCCTATTACCCACCATTTACTAAAAGAATAAAATCTTAGTGAGAAAATTGTTTTATTTACAAATCTATTAACTATAAAGGCTTCTATGTGTTAAACCATCATTCTTAAACAATTAAATTTCTCTATAATTCCTACATAATGATTCATAAAAATCTTGTGATTAACCAAACATATCCCCTGGTAGTTTCGTAACCAAGAGTGCTGCAAGACCCGTTGTCATGCACTAGTTCACGTTCGAGTGTAACTCAAAGTGGTGTTTTCTTGTTTTACCCCTAGGTACATCTGTGCCAGAGCCACCTCTACCTGCTCATATCTAGATATGGATGTATTTTCTTGATAAACCACTTACTCAATACTCACCAAAATACCGGGAAGATTTCCTATATTTAAACTTTCTATAGGGTTCTTACTAATGTTTTCATATCCTAATATCCATAAATAACTAAACCATCCATTGATACAAACTATAGCATCCATCCTTTTAATAACATAACATTTAATTACATTTTACAAAACCGAGGATCTTTAAAGTTTAGTGTCATGGAAATCAGGAACATAATACATGAAAACAAAATAAACCATTTTCTTAAACCAATTTTAAGGATTCATCACACGTTCATCCTAAGTATAATTACTCCATCTCATAACCTGGAGACATACATTCAAAGGAAAGGGTGAGAAGAAATCCCAGTAAGGGTAAACAAGAGAAACATTTTGCATGTGAACTTGAGATACATCAATTAAGTAATGAAAATAACATTAAGGCATGAGAAAGATATCATGTGGCATATCATAATAAAAATAACGTGTTTCATAACTTGAATATGTGGCTACAACAATTAACTTATACAATCATTTTCGTATCACCAAGGTCCATCCCTAAGGTGTCATTAAAAAATTACCAATGTTATTCACCACAGTATCATTAAAATGGCCATCTATAGAGATTAAGTCTTTACCCAATGCATTGGAGCACTATTAGGGTGCACCCTTAATTTTTATTTATTACCATGTGAGAAAAATATATCATCATAAATCATTTCATATAAAACCAATATTGGATAAAAGAAATGGGTTTCATTTCATTGTCCTAACATTTTAAAAAATGCTTTAAAGACGTGATCTTTATGTCACTTTAAACCCACAGAAAAGGAAAGCAGGTCTCATGTATGAAATACCAAAATTTAAAATATAAAATTTTGATATATATGTGAATAACCCATTAGAATAATGATTTTTGAGTATTCTCTTTATAAAATAAAAGAATTTGAGAAAAAGTGAGAGAAATTTTTAGATGAAAATTCGGCAGCATAACGGCTATGTTGCAGGGTTTTAGAAAACATTGAAAAGAGAGGGGACATGGGTCACCCACTCATAAATGATCCATTAAATATTAGAGGGACAAAATATAAAGGATATAATGAAATTTTAATGAAATTTTAAGGACATAACATATGAAATGAAAAACCTGAAAGGAAGACAAAAATAAGATTTCTCTTATGAAGAATTCGACAGCCTAACGACGTCACTTAAAACATCAAAAAAATGAATTGATGAGGTTAAATAGAGTATATCATAATGTGAACATAAATGGAAAGTATGATGAATATATATATGATACCCCAACATGGAAAAAGGAACATGAAAGACATTACATGAAAGTAGAACTTTGAAAATGGGAAGAGTGAAAGAATCCCTTACCTTGAGGAGTAATTTTGAAATCTTGAATTTTAGGACCTTGGTAGTGTTGAGGGCACCATGGGAGGACTCCATGGGAGGTATGTAGACCCGAAAATCATTGAGGAGGATTTTGGAATCGAAAGGATGAGAGAATGACTTGTATTTTTAAGGTAAGTGAGGGGACAAGGCATTAATGGCCAAAGGACACCTCATTGGTGGTTTTGGAAAAAACCATGGGCTTGCCCATGATATTTTCCCATGTTATTGGCCACATGGGAAACCTCACACATTATCTTACAATTCCTAAGTAGACCAGAATTATTACATAATTATTACATCATTAATGATGTCATTAAACACCTGAAACTCAAAACTAAAAATTAACTATTCACAGAAAATTCAACTTTTTCAGAAAAATCCCAAAAATTCACCTGAACATAATATCGATTCTCTGAATTCAAAAATGAACTCCATTCTATAAAAATAATTTCCTAAATATTTTTATTTTTATTTTTAAATAAAAAAACTATTCACCCGAAAAAACTAATAGTTAACTAATAATTTCTGAAACAGTTATTTACCTATTTTATTGAATCACATTAATTAATCAAGGTGCCCAAATTATATTAATACTTTCTTTAAGTGATATTATGAATCCATTTGGTCACATTACTAATCCTAAGAGTAAAATCACTATTCATAATTTACTATTCAGAAAAAATAATGTTGATCTTATTAGAATCTAAATTTCTTATTGACACATTTTCAGAAGACCATTTTTTAAAAATCCTTACATATTATTAATTATTTATGGTTTACATAAATATTTTAAAATATCTCTTTTTTCATAATTCAACCATAGGATACATCCTATTTTTATCCGAACATCAATATATTCACAAACATCACTCTAGGGTGAAATCAAAATTTTATTTATCTTAATGGATTACACAAAGTTGATATGGTCTTGTTACATACCCCCTTATAAAACAAGTATAAGACCTAAGTGTAAGGTGTGCTATGGTGAGAGAATATAATGGAGGCTCAGATATCTTTTCCCTAGTAGGAATCTCCACTAACATGAAATTCCCCCGTAGGCGATTTCGTTTAATCTTGATACGTTGGAGTTTGTCTTGGGATTGGTCCAAAGTGAAGCCCAAAGATGCCACCTCCTTCCCAAGCTCTGAGATATGGGCTTCATATGGTTCAAGTAAACTTGATGAAGCCATCGTCTCCTCTTTCTTCATTAACCATTAACATCTCTATTAAATAGTTAAGAGTAAATTAATATACTATTCAAACAGTTTGGGTCTTTAAAGCCTCAGTGCAGAAGATGGAGGAGGACCCCAAAAAGGCCGCCTTGTGCCAGCAACATGCTACGGAAAAGTGGTTGGTCAACGAACTCCCGACTGAACGTCAAATAGAGCAATGAACCGACTATGGTGATCCTAGGCCGGGACAGTAGGGGCAAGAACAACTTACCCTCGGCGATATGCCTCTAGGAAACCCTGATAATGCTACTCCCACTGAAAGGGTTGAAGTTCAAACTCGAGGCAAGAGGGCGTGCGATGTCTCACAAAACCCTCCCGAACGGCGCGACAATCTGAGGAATCGAGCCCAGGTTCCCCCAGCTGCCCTGCAGGCCGTTCCACCAGTCGTTCCATGAGCCGATGATCCCATATAATGTGTAGAAGATCCCGAAAACACACTCATGGTTAGGGATAGCCATCAAGATAGTGACCCATGCCTAGACAATCCTATGGAAGCACTCATTGCCTGCCTTGAAGTGTTGGAAACGTGGCAATTGGCAATCCCACCGGATGGCAAGCCATACCCGGCCTGGGTGGATGATATGCCGACACCTCTGGGTTTCTAGAATCCCACCTTCTCCCCCTTTAACAGGATGGGGGACCTGCAGCTACACCTGGACCACTTCAATTCGAGGTGTGGTCCCATGTTGGGGACTCCAACATAGCAGGAGGCCTCCAAGCTCCACTGTTTCGCTCAGATGCTGGAGGGGCCGACATTCGTCTGGTACAGCCAGCTCCCCATCGGATCCGTGACTTGCTGGGAGGACCTTTGCAGAGATTTCCTCTACCAGTTCAGCTCTACCACTTGGAAGACCAGCATTTCACACCTCTTCAAGTGAAAATAAAGGCCTGATGAGCGAGTTGTATACTTTATTGCTCGATTGAAGGGACACACAAATTCCCTCGGCTTGACATTGACTCAAGAGAAATTACTGGCGATGTGAATGGGGAATTTCAAGATAGAACGTGTTCCCTCCCTGATCACTTAGTACTATCCCAGAAGGTTCCGAGACTTCTTAGATAAGGCCCAGCTCCTTGAAGAAATAATGTAACAGGAATGGAAGGCACAACCATTGCCTCCTACGATCCAAGAAAAGAGAGCTGCTAAGGCCGAGCCCACCTCCATGGCCCAAATAGAGGCCACAAGGAAGCTATAGTTTCTACCATTAGCACCGGCCCTACAGCCTCATAGAATTCTTCCACCTCAGGCACAGCCTCTGGCCACACGCCGTCCTCAGAATCTGCAGGCACCTCCGCGTAATGCGCCCCCACAGCCCAGGTGGGACATTCCAGGTCCACGTCCTCGACATGCCCCTCCGGATCCTTGTCAATTCTAACCTCCAAGGGATCCCTATCTGGAAAGAAGAGACCAGACTTACTCGTTCAGCAAGAATCAGGTCCCTAGTTACTTCTATAGTGCTCTTGAGTATGGGATTTTACACTTGCCTTAGTGAAAAGGACGACAGAGGCGAATCTCACCGATCGCCCCAACTACTGCCCCTATCATCAGATTCTGGGGAACACCCTCCAATATATCTTTGTGTTTAAGGATTGGATCCATGACCAAGTCAATAATAACACAGTCAGGTTGGTCCTGGCTTCGACATAATTGGCGGGTGTCTTTGTATGGTCAAAAAGCGGTAGCGACGACGAAGGTGAGTGGCAGTATGTTCCCGACCACAGATCCGAGAAGTAGAATGATTAGATGTCTCATAAAATGGTAGCTCGTGCCCATGGAATTATCCATGCATGCCTGAATTAGCCAGATCCTTCAGAGGTGGCGGCCACTATTTCTGCATCGTTATCTCAGCCGACCTCCTCCTAGAATAGCATGCAACGGCAGCACAAGAAGAAGCAATGTGCCCCACCGATGACATCGTCGTCTCTCACCCTAGGTGAAACCATGACCCCTGAGATGAGGATCCCTCCCAGAATTCACCCAGTGGTGGATCATTCTTTGAGTGACAGCCAAGGGTACGCTTCAGTTAACACTGTTGTGTTGGTAAACCCCTATATGACTCCCGATTAGGGGGAACACCAGGCGAACCTCCCCAATGTACCCAACTGACGTCAGTGTTAGTGGAGCTTCCACTACATGGTTCACCGGGGCATGTCAGTCAGCACCTATAGAAATGTCGTGCATGCCAATGAGAATAGATAGTTGGCCCAGTGCAGAGCTCAACACGTGCAGCCTTTTCATTCGATGCCATTAGATCTGCCTCCACCACTGTTTGTGCTATTGGATCAGGCAGAGCCACTTCGACAATACTGCGACCAGCTTCACCCCTCTACAGGTCGACATCAGGTGACCAGACCTCATCTAAAAGCTACACTTCAGGTTTCGACTAGTGAGCAGTGGGATATTCCCTGCACCAGCCAATCGCTAGTCTTGCCTACAGGGTCCTTCGTGCCTCCAATCATAGATCAGCCTCCTGTAAGAAGAAGTTCACACTTTTCCAAGAAGTATGAAGTTATAAATCATATTTTTGTCATCCATGTGAGGATTTCCATCCTCGAAGACCTCCTCTTGTTGAAAGATATGCGTGAGGCCCTCACTGAGGCTTTAAGGAGCCCCCTCTAGTTTGAGACTAAGGTAGCACCTGCAGAAACCTTCCATGCTGAAGTAGTTGGGACTACCGAATGCCATGCCATCATTTCTTTCTCTGAAGAGGATAATGGTTCTCCTATATAGGGGAACATCCTCCTGATGTGCATCACTGGTCAGTTCAATGGTGTGGATTTACGTCGTTGTTTTGTTTACATGGGCTCTGGGATTAACCTAATCCCAAATAAGACACTCCAAAAGATATGGTTATCCTAAGAGGACATGACTCCATCCGATTTAAGGATCCAAGGATATGAAAGGATAGAGTAGACCCTGGTCGGTAGGATCTATTTGAAGACCCAATTTGGTGGCCTAGTATCTAGTACTGAATTTATGGTTTTCTCCCAGGACACTGCATATAATGAATTTATGGGCATGCCATGGCTCCACCTACATACAGAGGTCCCCTAATCATATCACCAGTGTTTCAAGTACTCCCTTTGGTCGAGTAGGCATACTCCAAGTTGATGCATCTCCTTTAACCTCTTGTGAAGCCTATTATCTTGATGCTGAATATTATAAGAGCAAGGATAAGAAGATTCTAGAAAGTGAGGTTGAACCTGCCTCTATCCCCAGTGACCCCTGGGCACGTATGGATGACGCCTATGTCATCCCAATCCATTGATTGGTGGCCAAGACCCCCGACACGAGGCAATGCTTTTCTATCTCGGGTATGAGAGGAAAGCATGTTCCCAAGTCCAAGTGACGATGGGAAATCACCTCATACTCCTACACATACCATGCTCAGGTGATCCTAGAACCTCCTACCCCCGTACGGTACCGGGAAGTCCGCCCAATGGTGACAGCAGTACATCATACATGTCTGTTTCGCCAGGCTATGATTAACTAGATCAAGTTGATGCACCATTATTGATTTGACATCATCAAGTGTGGGCCTCTAGGATGATGGCTAGATGGGATTGGATCGACTTCTTTCATCGCCATGGTCTCAGCGGCACGTCAATCTCTTGATGTGTTGTCCACTACTGTCCAGGCTGGTACCAGCCTCCCGTCAGTTTCCTCCAGCCAAGTTGAAGCCTCACCCACTGGGAATCCATTCTCCACAAGTGAAGAAGAGGATTTGGAAGACTCTACCCATTTCTTTGAAGAAGGTGTCTCCGCCACGGTCGATGAACTGGTACAAGTGAACCATGGTAGCGAGTCAGATCTGAGACCCACGTTGATTAATACCACCATGTCCCTTGAGGAGCAGTACTGGTACATTGACATCCTTAAACAGCACCATGATGTGTTTTCCCGGAGTTACGACAAGATGCCAGGACTAGAACCTTATGTGGCCATCCACAGCCTCAGTCTACCGAAAAACCATCACGGGTTCAAGAAGCCTCCCATAAAAATGCACCCTTCCCATGGTGTCATATTCGAGGCGGAAGTTGACAAGCTCATCAAAGAAAACTTCATTAAGGTGGTCCAGTACCTTAATTGGCTAGCCAAAATTGTGCTAGTAAGGAAGAAGAATGGGTAGATCAGAGTATGTATTGACTTCTGAGATCTCAACTGTCACTGTCTGAAGGACTATTTTACCCTTCTAGTGACAGAGTTGTTGGTCAACTCTATGGACAGGTTCCAAGCCCTCTCCTTCATGGATGGTTTTTATGGATATTATCAGATCTGGAAGTCCCCCGAGGATGAGGAGTCTACTTATTTCAGGGCTCTTCATGGGACATTCTATTACCAGGTTATGCCCTTTATCCTGAAGAATGTTGGTTCCACTTATCAGCGGGCCATGCATCGCCTATTCAAGAAAATCCCCGTGACATTGGTGGAGTTCTATGTGGATGATATGGTGGTCAAATCTCACCGGCGCCATGACCATCTCAATGACCTTGAGAAAGTGTTCGATTTCCTCTTTTCCTTCCACTTGAAGACGAAACCGTTGAAGTATGCCTTCAGGGTCACTTCCGATAATGTTTTGTGGATTTGTTTTCTGGTACTGAGGATTCGAGATTGACCCTGAGAAGATCAAGGAAATCAGCCAGATGCCTACCCTGAGTAATATTCGATAGCTTCGAGGTTTTCAAGTCCACCTAGCCTACATTCTCTGATTCATTGCCAATCTGGATGGAAAGTGTAAGCCCTTTTCTTGGCTCATGAAGAAGGGCTCCACCTATGAATGGGACAAGGAGTTCCAGACTGCTTTTGAGGAAATCCATCAATATTTTCTCCGGCCTCTAGTCTTGATGTCACCCGTCTCCGAAAAGCCACTAATCTTGTACGTCACTACCCAGGACCAATCTCGCGGTTCCCTTCTCCCCTAGAAGAACAATGAGGGGGCATAGAACAGTCTATACTACATCACCCGTATGCCTCTCGATATGGAAACCATATACTCCCATATCGAGAAGAGCTACCTTGCACTCATATTTGCTATGCAGAAGTTGCAGTATTACCTGCAACACCATGAGGAACAACTCGTCTCCTAGGTAGACCTGCTGAAGTACATTCTGAATCTCCCCATGCTGACTAGTCATCCAGTGCGGTGGGCGGTGATTCTCTAGAAGTTTGAAATTAGGTTTGTTCCCCATAAGGCTATCAAGGGGCAGGCATTGGGAGACATTCTAGATTCCCATCCATCACCTTTGAAATAGTCCCTGGACTTGGATTTTCTTGGTGAGGAAATCCTCTAGGTCAATCAATCCATCCAACATTGGAAGATGCACTTTGACGGTGGCTCTCAGTGTCCCACTGGTAGGAGGCTCAAGGATCCTATGACCAATAAAGTGGGCCTGGGTATCATCTTCATTACCCCAACACAAGTTGTCCTGTTGTAGTCATTACTATTGTCAGAAGGCTACACCAAAAACGAGGAAGAGTATCAGGCCCTCATCATTGGCCTCGAACTGGCCCTTGAGATCGATGGGCCCCATTTTCATGTGAAGGGGGGATCTGAGTTGGTCAACATGCAAGTCAAATGTTTCTATGTTTTCAAAAACCAAGAGGTTGCACCATTGTTGGGATGCACTATCCATCTAGTGGCCTAGTTTCCTTCTCTACCAGAGGTTACCCATGTCCCTCTATCATAGAATGGTTGAGCAGACGCTTTGGCCGGCTTGGTAGCATCACTCGTAGAGCCCGAGCAGGATGATCTGATTATACATGTGGCACACTAGAGAGTCATTGTTGCAGTCACCCCAGAGGATGACAATGTCCTGCGAGTAAGCCATATTACTACCAGATCCTCCACATCAGGACCGTTAGGCTCATCAGATCCAGTGATCGATGTGACTCCAGAATAGAGAGACCCCTTTGCCGAGTATCTCCAAAATGGTTTCCTCCCGTCTGATCAAGCTGAGCGCAAGAAAATCCGACACTGCACACTATAGTTTACCCTCCAGAGTGGTCCCAGCCTTGAGTAGATCCTCTATAAGAATGGTTTTTATGGTTTTATCCTCCATTGCATTCAAAGAGTCGAGATTCCATAGGTCATGAAAGAGGTTCATGTCGGTTTCTGTGGTGCCGACCAGGCTGGGACAAAGTTGTCCCATCAGATCCGGAGGTTGGGTTACTTATATCCCTCTATGATCCATGATTGTAATCAGTTTTCCAAGATATGTCACAGGTGACAAGTGAATGCTAACTTCCTACATTGGCCTCCAGAACCTCTCCACTCAACCAAGTACTCTTGGCCATTTGGGTGTGGGGACTTGATGTCATGGGACCATATCCACCGTCAACATCTCACTAGTGTAGGTTTATCCTGACCAACACAGATTTATTTTACAAGTGGGAATAGGTAATTCTTCATAAAGAAGTCAAGGATCGTTCCATCGTTGACTTCGTGAGCTCCAATATCATCCGCCTATTTGGAGTTCCTCACACTGTCCTCACTGATAACGACACCAACATCCGAGCTTCCAAGATGATGAAACTGTATGCCATGTACAATATCCATTCAATCCATACCTCTCGCTTTCATGCCCATGAAAATGGATAGATCGAGGCATTAAACAAACCCCGCTCTAAAATTTTACAGAAAATGGTAGGACAGAACAAGATGATCGGGCCAGATAAGCACCCCAATGCTCTCTGGGCCTATCCAAAGACGACTAGTAACTCCACCCAGGTGACCCTGTATTCCCTATTGTGCGGAACTGAGGATGTCCAGCCCATTGAGATCTATCTTCCTTTGTTGCGCACTACTGTCTATGACCAGCAGGCACCAGATAAGGTGGAAAAATTCCATCTAGCTGAATTGGAAGCACTTGAAGAGAGTAGTCTTCATGCCATGTAAAATCTGGAAATGCACCATAACAATATGGCTAGAGCCTTCAATAAGAAGGTTTGCCTCCCCTCATTTCTAAAAGGTGACCTAGTACTGGCCCTATGAGCGCTAATGATCCCTGGAAGGAAACCACCCAAGTTAGTGCCCAAATTGTATGTCCCATACATAGTCCACAGGGTTTACCCTAATGGAGCATACTCCATGGTGACCATGGATGGTGAGTGTATAACTCCTCCCGCCAATGCCAATTTCCCAAGAAATAATTTTTCTGAGCTTCATTGTCCTGAACAACCTTCAACTGGATGGTCCCGCATGACCCTAAAGTACATGATGGTCCTGCATGACCTTAAACCGTCCAGTCGTGCATGACTTTAAACTACACATTATCCTTAATGAAGTTAAACTAAATCTATGGAATGACATGTGGCTTGATTCCCATCCTCATGGGATACGTAAGAATTCTCAGATGCTTCTTTTTGATCCCATCCCTAAACTCTTCTCTCCAGCTATCCCCCCTAGTTATAGTTTTCTTGGATTATCCTCACATGATATGGTGTTAGCTTCCTTATCCCCACTCATACAAGGATTATAAGGGTCGCACCGTGTGCCCTATCATGTTATTCTATCCACCCATGTCTTCACTGCACGACGTTAAACTGCATGGCCCTGAAAAACTATGTATGGATTGATTCCCATCCTCATGGGATATGTAGGAATGCCCAGAAATTTCGTCTTTTGGCCCAGCCCAAACGCAAGAATCTTTCCCTCGGGTCAAGATGCATGGTTGGGGTGTAAACTTTTTCCCAAATTCTAGTCGAGTTAACCTCAATCGGGTTGTACATCCTGCTCCTTGGAGACATTCTCCTCTTTGAGATATGGGTACAGTTATGCTTCACCAACATCTTTGACTAGGATTCCAGCACCTTCCCCGTTCAGAAGGACCCTCGATTAGTATGAATTCTAGGCCTAAGGGCTCTATCTTGCCACTTCGGGCCAACACCCTCAAGGATGTCGACCAATAAATTGATACAAGTCCCACATTTCAAATATGGTCACCAGTCGATTATCATTTGTTTCTCCTAAATGGTCACAATAGGGATGTTGTGTTTCAAACATGGTCAATAACTATCCTGAAATATTATGTCCACCCCAAGATGTCCCATGCATCGAGTCTAGTGGTTCATTCTGCCCCATTGTATCTCCAAGCAACGAACTCCCTCTGGGAGATGTCAACCCTCAGGACCCTTGGCCTTCTCGGGCCCCTGGCACCTCGTCCTCACTACAAGACGTTAAACTGAAAGCTGGTCAAGCCTTCCTGACTGAGGCCCATCCTCAGGGCCCTTGGCCTTCTTGGGCCCCTACTGCCTCATCCTCACTGCAAGACGTTAAGATGCAAGCCAGTCCAGCCTTCCTGACCGAGGCCCATCCTCAGGCCCCTTGTCCTTCTCTGGTACCTGACGCCTCGTCCTCACTGCAAGACATTAAACTGAAATCCAGACCAACCTTCCTGACCGAGGCCCAGACTCAGGCCCCTTGGACTTCTAGGGCCCCTGTCCGTCATCCTCACCGCAAGACGTTAAACTGCAAGATGGTCAGGCCTTCCTGACTGAGGCCTAGCCTCAGGCCCATTGGCCTTCTCGGGCCTCGGGCCCAGTCTCTCTCATGGGAGTGTATGATATGGTGTAGGATTACATCCTCATTCATGTCATTTTATTCACAGTGTCATACACCTCCCTTTTTAGGGGTATCCTACTCCCCTCCCCATCCTTCATGATGTTAAAATACATATTGAGAACTACGTGTGGCTTGATTCCCATCCTTATGGAATACTTAGGACCACCTGAATGTCTAGACTTTGGTTCGAGCCCCATATCCCAGAAATCTCCATTTCACCTTGGCCCCTTGGCCTACCCTTCCCTAGAGAGGGGATTATATGGAATGGAATGGTATTATTTCCTCATTCGCATCGGTCTTGTAACAACCATGCCATGTATCTCTTCCTCCTGAGAAACCCCGTCAACCCCCTTCGGCAGTTCACTAATGTGCCTAAGGGTACTCTGGTTTAGTACATGGAATGTCAGACTCTGCTCAGATGTAGAGACCTGAAGCTTGACATACATGGACATTACATTACTTTTGAGGAATACTTAATACATAACAAAAACAGACACACAAGGACCGTAATAGTTTAGTGTCTTTGGAAACTTGGAATGTAATCTTCTAATCGTTTTAAAAGATCGTCAACATCTCCCATAAAGATATTCCACTTTTTGTTTCCTTACCTAAAACCTTTCTTTTAATCTTGGGGGAAAAGAAAACATAAAAAGGGTGAGCACAAATGCTCAGTAAGGGTAAGCATGGAAAAAATAAAACATACCATATACATTTGAATTTAAAAACATGATCATAAAGTTTAAACATCAAAATCTTGAGCAACAACATAAAACATGGAAGTACATAAGGCATAGATCATAATGGAACATAAATCATGATAAAATAGCATGGGAATAAAACATGTAATTGTGGAAACCATTCATCACATGTCATGATTTCCATAGTAGCCAAGGCATTGCTGCCAAGACCATCTTAGTGGACAAAGTCCCTTTCTGAATCGAGTTCACTCCTCCTTTCAGTCCTGTAACACTGAACTAGATTAACATACTATTCCAGCCATGTCTATCTCATGAGATATAAAATCGATACCCAATGCATTTGAGGGAGATATAGGTCCCACCCATCTCAAAATGAAATCATTCTTACTTGTTCCACAAAATAAACATACATCATTCATAATAACCCAATGAATAAAATTGGTTTCATAAACATCATCCCATCATCACATAATCCATATAAAAGAAATGGATATCATTTCATAATAAGAAAATTTAAACCATGTTAATCATAGAGACATTATACTTGAAACATACACATATTAAATAATGTAATCGTAGATGAAAAAATGGTTTTGATAAAACACTTGAAATGAATTCTTGAGGAAAATATCCTTTCTTCCTCAAAATCCATTTCTTTTCACAAAACGTCATGAAATTTTAAAAGAAAGATGTTTTTTTGAAAATAGTCATGAAATATTTTGGAGTAATCTTCATGAAAATAAGGCTTTATAAAACCGTAAAATTCATTTCAAGCCGTATAAGTTAAAAAAACATTCTTCTTGTACTTTTGTCGGAAAAGTAAAAAAAGTGCCTCATACGTAAAAAAAGAAATATTCCTTACATACCATGTAGTAAAATTGAAAATGGGTAAAAATGACATTAAAAATACATAAAAACACTTTAGATAACATGGACATGGATGATAACAATAACCCCAATAAATACTTACGAATAAGCAATCTCGGATAAAAATGAGATTTGCAAAATTATCCCTTACCTTAGGTCCAATTTGCTTAGTAAGTGTCTGAAACTGCTGTATAATGATTTAAATAATGTCATTGACTTATTCCAGAATCATACTCATTTCTATGATATTATATATGGTTCACTTATGACTTTATATTACCAGTTCTTTTGTAAATTCCATGTTAAAGAGCGTTTTGGGTAAAATCGTTTCATTTGTCGTCCGTGTTTTGACTTGTAATTATTCATATGATTACTTAGATCATGATTACATAATTCCAGAATATAAAACATGATTTATATATAATATATATTCAGAATATACATATATATAATAAATTAGTAAATGGAAAGAAATACACTGTTCATGGAGACGGTAGGCCATACGTACGCATGAACGCAGTTTTCGTTTCCTTATTGAGTTGAATGGAATTTTGTAGATGACATACATATATACACACATAAATCCAGTATCATTATTATGTCATATATTTTATTATTACTTATTATATATACTTTATAATCATTCATTAATGGTTAACGTGGAGAATGAATCTTATCGCGTCGTGGAGACGGTAGTCCGTACGTACGCACGAGCGATGATATCATTCTCATGATCATGGAATTCTCTTGGAGTGTATGTATACTTTTTCAGAATCAATATCACTTTAAAATAATCATATATATTTATTATTTAAACCTTTATACCCATTCAAGTATGGTGGTGGTGGAAAATAGATTACACCACGGCGGGGAGACGGTATTCCGTACGTACGCACGCGCGGTGATTTCATTTTCCGTAGTATGGATAGATAGTGAAATAGGGTTGTTTCATACTTATAATAAAATATCGGTATATGATTGATATTGATGTTATTACTTCATAATGAAACAACCTACTAAGAAGAAGTGGAAGAAGAAATAAAGTTGAAAGAATCGGTAACGGACATTACCTCTTCATTGAAGCTCCTCTTTGATTCCTCCTCTTAGGGAACTAAAATTGGTCTTTGAAGAACACCAGGACCTCTAGGATGTTTCTAGGGAAGTGGATAAGAGAATTTTTCAGGGGTGTCCGAGCTTTAAGGCTCAAAGTGGTGTGAGGAAGAGAGGGAGGAGGTTCCATTTTATAAGGGAGGAGAGGGGCACCTTTGGAAAACTAAAAATATTATTTTATTATAAAACCAAATTCGGTTTTAAATAGCTCCAAATTGATTTATATCGAAATAAGGTGGGGATGGGTCGAAACTCTCTCATCCAATAGAATTTAGACAAGTTTAGGTTCCAATTTTAACCTTTTCATTTAATTTTAATATTACGTTAAATAATTTTAATTTTACCGTGTCTTCTTGTGTTCTTACACTATAAGGTTAATAAACATACTATGACAAACCAAAAGAACCCCAAGTTGTTTATTATTAATATATATAACCTTATCTAAGTCATTTGGTCGAACTTTAGATTATTAGGAATAAAATAACAATTAATAATATAATATTGGCTTTAAAAACTATTTTATGTCAATTTTGACACTATTTAGTAATTGATTTTTGTGAAAATCATAACAGAATGATTAGTTCGAACCAAGTAAATAAAATAAATAATAACATGTCATATTAACCTGGAAAATTAGTGTAATTCATAAAAAGTTTCAAATTACATTTATTTGGGTATTTATAACATCAATTATGTCAATATTTCATTAATAAGATAATTACAACATCATCGGTGTGTCATAAATAAATTAAATTATTTAATGTCTAAAAATTACAAAAAAAATACCATTATGTAGGAAATTTCATTATATTTATAATGAATATTTACATTCGAATTTATCTTATGTATAACCCCATATTAAGAATTATATACTTATTACACTTTGATTTTTAATATTTTAACCCTTCTTTAAATAAATTAATAATAAATGTTGTAATCTAATCCAAGTGGGCCTAAATGGTCATATTTTATTTCTAAGGTTTTTTTGGGTCTAATTACACTTATCCAATAGAATTTGGACATGTGTTAGGGTAATAATAATATCTTTTTTACCCTTAATTACCCTATTTACTTTTAACCGTAGTAAAAAAAAGTAAAAAGTTACTATTCACCAAAAATTAATTTCATCTCATTGAACCACATTTTTGTCCATTATATTAGCAGTGTCTCTTAGATTTTCTAAATTCCACTCACAGAATCGGTAAAATTATGTTTTATGAAAAAATTCAGTTTTTTTAACTACCACATAGTGGTTTCACAATTCATCAAAATATGAAAGTTTCCAGAAAAATACCAAAAAATAGGCCAAAGCTATATTTGGTATTATGAATTCAAAAATGATGTCTATTTTATCAAATTCAAAACATATCAGTTACATTAACTAATTTAAAATTTAATTCCCGTCGTCAAAACAAATAGCGTGTTTTTAAGAGATAATAACTATCAAAAGATTGACACTTGTTTATAACTGGTTTAAATGTGAAATTGCATCAAATGACCAACATTGTATTAAATTGTTAAAATATATTATAAATATACTTTAAAACCACTCTAATTAATAATTTATAACTATTAATTATTTCGATTATAAAAGTTTTTTTTAATTAAAATTTAGTAATTTTCACTATTTATCAGAATATTAAAGTTATCCGAAAAGTACCAAAATTTTACCCTAAGCTAATTTCGATATTCTGAATCCAAAAATTAAGTCCATTTTGTAAAATAAAAATTACAAAATTTCAAAAAGTGGTTATTACTATTCATAACGGCATGTTTTAATAATATTTTTTTAGCATATCGTAGTTTAGTGAAACTCGATATTGCGTACTACACACGCTATCGAGGAAGGTCGCGATTGCGTGTAATGCAAGGCAAGTCAAGGATGAGTGTTGTGAAAGATTCTTTTGGTGTAGTGTACAACCCAAGACATCAATGAAATTAAAAATAATATTTTTCATAAAATCTCAGGGTGTTACATTCTACCCCCCTTAAATTGAATTTCGCCCTCAAAATTTATCGGGGTTATAAATGGTTTACTACTCGAAAGTTTCCTTAATAGAAACCCACATCGTAAAAAGGAATACCAAAACCAATATTTAAAAACAAAAGTATGAAACGTAACGGTTACCCAAATAAACTAATCATTGGGTTTCCACCTAGGTGAAAATATGGATATGGAAGAGAAATCTAACCATCATGTTCTGATGGAGAGTGGTAGAGAACATGGCTATGAAAAAGCCAACAATCACAAATCCATATATTTATGATGATATAAGGTACCATCTAATTCATCGGATATAAGAGAACTTGGACAACATTTTTGGTTTTCATAATCATTTCCCTAGAGTTGAACATTTTGAATTAGATGAAATACTTACTTGATTTTGGTACAATCTCACTGTTGTTTGTGAATTGAACAATTTCCACTTCATCTCATAAGGAAATGAAGTTGAATTTGTTATTCGTGAAGCGTTATCAGATCATGTGATAGAATGATGGGTCATTCCATCTATTTCAAACAAAAGGTTAGCAAAAGTTATAATTCCATCTTATGGTGAGGTTAATCGTATATGGTTCCAAAAATGGACTTATAATTTAATTATCATACAGCTTAATAAAATAAAACTACTTTAAAATAACCGGGGACTTCCTGTAGGCCAGTGGTATGCGATAAAGGTCTGTCGCACTTCGGTTGTGGGTTTGATTTCCACAGCCTTGTCCGACGCGATGGGTTGTCGTCTGTCCTGCAGGTTTTCCTTTTTCTAAAACTACATTACTATAACATCCCATCAATAATATCAAAAAAAGTTCTAACCTTAAACAATACTAACTTATGTACAACATAATCCATTCCAATATTTAGGCCTATCTAAAATACTTCGGTCCAAGCACATAGTATAAAGAAAATGATTTCTTGAAATGTCATCAACCAAGCATGTGAATACCATCATTTATCCCCCATATATCTTGTTGGTCACATTCCAATCCTGTGAATACCTTAATCATGTATTCTCTTGAAAAATGAATACCCATTAAACCTTAGTGAAAACATTAATACTGTCAAACGTTAACTCTTTCCTCACACCAAAATCCAAATATTCTATATACTAAAATCATGAAATAACCTTCTCCTTATATCAGTCATGAGCTCATGAATACTATCAAACATTTAATTATCCCTTAATTATGTTCATATCATCTACATTCCAAAAATATCTGAATAACCTTTCATGGATACTGATACCATTAATCATACACTTTCGAAACTCAAGGAAAGACAACAGTGTAACAATCATTAGTTTTCTCTTTATTCCATAGTACCATGAGATTAATTATACAACATTATACTTGATAAACATGTAATCATTCCACTACCTTCTCAAACCATTGACCGAGCTTCAACAATTCTTTCATCTCACATATCATTTGTAGTCTGTTCATCATCATCAACATAAATACTACCCACACGACTGTACAGATTCTCTTCATGATACTTTCCCTTAGGGAATTGGTTTGCATAATTTCTGTACATTCCACATTTAAAACATTTAACCATTGTAGATGTCGTAGCAATACCATTATCAACATCCAGGGTGTTAACTGAACCTTTTATTTTTCACTTACTGGCTTTGTGTCCTTCTTTTCCACACCCAAAGCATCTTACAGTTCCCTTGAAGCAATCTCCCCGATGCCTCTTCCCACATGATTTACATGAGGGAAATTTAACTTTCTTTCTTCTATGATCATCATGAAACTCTATCTTTCTCTTAATATCTGAGTCGGAAATATTACCAATGCTGATATTATTGATCATATTATGAGATTGCTGATTAGTCTTAATAACGATGTTTGGACTTCCAAATCCCGTTTCATTTGGTTTCTCATGAAGAATATCATTCCATTGTCCGTCATATCCTCCATTATCATGAATCATCCTATTTCTAGCCATTTTCTAAAACCCAAAAAGAATACTTGAGAGGTAAAAATCATGCTAGGGAAAACAACATAATAAAGGGGTAGTACCTTAAATATCTAACATCTTAGGTTTAATTATAATGTTGTTACCGTAATTCTAGGACTATAATATATATTTATACTAATCCTTAGGGACATCCCGATACATACCTTAGAAATGTCTCTAGGGATTTCACTAAAGTTTTCGCATCCTAGTTTCCAAAGGTTGACTAAACCTTTCCTCTGATACCAACTATAGAGACCCGAAGTTTGACATACATGGACATTACATTAATTTTTCTGAATACTTTATACATAACAAAAACAGACACACAAGGACCGTAATAGTTTAGTATCTTTTGAAACATGGAATGTAATCTTCTAATCATGGTGAAAGAACTTCAACATCTCCCATAAAGATCTTCTACTTTTTGTTTCCTTACCTAAAACCTTTATTTTAATCCTGGGGGAAAATAAAACATAAAAAGGGTGAGCTCAAATTCTCAGTAAGGGTAAGCATGGATAAAAAAACATACCATATACATTTGAACATAAAAACATGAACATAATGTTTAAACATCAAAATCTTGAGCAATGACATAAAACATCTAAGCACATATGGCATAGATCATAATGGAACATAAATCATGATAAAATATCATGGGAATAAAACATGTAATTGTGGAAACCATTCAGCACATGTCATGATTTCCATAGTAGCCAAGGCATTGCTGCCAAGACCATCTTAGTGGACAAAGTCCCTTTCTGAATCGAGTTCACTCCTCATTTCAGTCCTGTAACACTGAACCGGATTAACTTACCACTCCAGCCATGTCTATATCATGGGATATAAAATCTTTACCCAATGCATTGGAGGGAGATATAGGTCCCACCCATCTCATAATGAAATCATTCTTACTTGTGCCACAAAATAAACATACATCATTCATAATAACCCAATGAATAAAATGGGTTTCATAAACATCATCCCATCATCACATAATCCATATAAATGAAATGGATATCATTTCATAACTATAAAAGTGAAACCATGTTAATCATAGATACATTTTACTTGAAACATACACATATGAAATAATGTCATCTTAGATGGAAATATGGTTTTGATAAAACACTTGAAATGAATTCTTGAGGAAAATATCCTTTCTTCTTTAAAATCAATTTCTTTTCACAAAACGTCATGAAATTTTAAAAGAAAGAGATTTTGTTGAAAATAGTCATGAAATCTTTTGGAGTAATCATCATGAAAATAAGGCTTTATAAAACTGTAAAAATCATTTCATGCCGTATAAGTTAAAAAACATTTTTCTCGTACTTTTGTCAGAAAAGTCAAAAAAAGTGCCTTGTACGTAAAAAACAGAATGATTCCTTACATACCATGTAGTAAAATTAAAAATGGGTAAAGAGGACATTAAAAATACATAAAAACACTTTTATATAACATGGACATGGACGATAACAATAAACCCAGTAAATACTTACGAATAAGAAATCTCGGATAAAAATGAGATTTGCAAAATTACCCATTACCTTAGGTCCGATTTGCTTCATAAGTGTCTGAACCTCCTGTATAATGATTTAAATAATGTCATTGACTTATTCCAGAATCATACTCATTGTTATGATATTATATATGGTTCACTTATGACTTTATATTACCCGTTCTTTTCTAAATTCCATGTTAAAGAGCGTTTTGGGTAAAATCGTTTCATTTGTCGTCCGTGTTTTGACTTGTAATTATTCATATCATTACTTAGATCATGACTACATAATTCCAGAATATAAAACATGATTTATATATAATATATATTCTGAATATACATATATACAATAAATCAGTAAATGGAAAGAAATACACCATTCATGGAGACAGAAGGCCGTACGTACGCATGAACGCTGTTTTCGTTTCCTTATTGAGTTGAATGGAATTATGTAGATGACATACATATAAACACAAATAAATCCAGTATCATTATTATGTAATATATTTCATTATTACTTATTATATATATTTTATAATCATTCATGAATGGTTAACGTGGAGAATGAATCTCATCGCGTCGTGGAGACGGTAGTCCGTACGTACGCACGAGCGATGATATCGTTCTTATGATCATGGAATTGTATTGGAGTGTATGTATACTATTTCAGAATCAATATCACTTTACAATAATCATATATAGTTATTATGTACACCATTATAACCATTCAAGTAAGGTGGCAGTGGAAAATAGATTACACCACGGCGTGGAGACGGTATTCCGTACGTACGCACGCGCGGTGATTTCGTTTTCTGTAGGATGGATAGATGGTGAAATAGGGTGGTTTCATACCTATAATAAAATATCAGTATATGAGTGATACTGATGTTATTACTTTATAATGAAAAAACCTAATAAGAAGAAGTGGAGGAAGAAATAAAGTTGAAAGAATCGGTAACAGACATTACCTCTTCTTTGAAGCGCCTCTTTGAGTCCTCCTCTTAGGGCACTAAAATTGGTCTTTGAAGAATAACAGGACCTCTAGGATGTTTCTAGGGAAGTGGAGAAGTGAATTTGGCCAGGGTGGGCTGAGATTTAAGGCTTAAAGAGGTGTGAGGAAGAGAGGGAGGAGGTTCCCTTTTATAAGGGACGAGAGGGGCACCTTTGGAAAACTAAAAATATTATTTTATTATAAAGCCAAATTCGGTTTTAAATAGCTCCAAATTGATTTCTTTCGAAGCTAAGGTGGGTATGGGTCTATATAATCTCATTAAATAGAATTTAGACCAGTTTAGGTTCCTATTTTAACCTTATCATTTAGTTTTAACATTAAGTTAAATAATTTTACTTTTACCGTGTCTTCTTGTGTTATTACACTATAAGGTTAATAAACATACTATAACAAGCCAAAAGAACCCCAAGTTGTTTATTATTAATATATATAACCTTATCTAAGTCATTAAGCTGATCATTATATTTTTAGGAATAAAATAACAATTAATAATATAATATTTGTTTTAAAAACTATTTTCTGTAAATTTTGACAGTATTTAGTAATTGATTTTTGTGAAAATTATAACAGAATTATTAGTTCGAAAAAAGTTAATTAAATCAATACTAACATGTCATATTAACCTGGACAATTAGTGGAATTCATAAAAAGTCTCAAATTACATTTATTTGGGTATTTATAACATCAATTATGTCAATATTTCATTAATAAGATAATTACTGCATCATCGGTGTGTCATATATAAATTAAATTATATAATGCCTAAAAATTTCAAATAAAATACCATTATGTAGTAACATTCATTATATTTCTAATGAATATTTATAGTCGAATTTATCTTATGTATAACCCCATATTAAAAATGATTTACTTAGTACACTTTGATTTTATCTATTTTAACCCTTCTTTAAATAAATTAATAATAAATGTCCTAATCTAATCCAAGAGAGCCTAAATGGTCATATTTTATTCCTAATGTTGTTTTTGGTCTAATTACACTTAACCAATAGAATTATAATAATAATATCTTTTTTACCCTTAATTACCCTATTTACTTTTAACCGTGGTAAAAAAAGTAAACAGTTACTATTCACCAAAAATTATTTTCATCTCATTGAACCACATTTTAGTCCTTGATATTAACCATGTCTCTCGGATTTTTGAAATTCTACTCACAGAAGCGGTACAATTATGTTTTATGAAAAAATTCAGTTTTTTTAACTACCACTTAGTGGTTTCACTATTCATCAAAAAATGAAAGTTTTCCGAAACATACCAAAAATTAGGCCTAAGCTATATTTGATATTATGAATTCAAAAATGATTTCTATTTTATCAAATTCAAAACATATCAGTAATATTAACTTATTTTAAATTAATTCTCGTCGTCAAAATAAATAGCGTGTTTTTAAGAGATAATAACTATCAAAAGATTGACACTTGTTTATAACTAGTTTAAATGTGAAATTACATCAAATGACCAACATTTTATTAAATTGAAAAAATATATTCTAAATATACTTTAAAACCACTCAAATTAATAATTTTATCACTATTAATTATTTCGATTAAAAAAGCTGTTTTTAATTAAAATTTAGTAATTTTCACTATTCATCAGAATATGAAAGTTATCTGAAAAGTACAAAAATTTCACCCTAAGCTAATTTCGATATTTTGAATCAAAAAATGAAGACCATTTTGAAAAATAAAATTTACAAAATTTCAAAAAGTTGTTATTACTCTTCATAACGGCTAGTTTTAATGATATTTTAATAGCATATCGTTGTTTAGTGAAACTCGGTATTACATACTAAACATGCTATCGAGGAAGGTCGCGATTACGTGTAATTAAAGGCAGGTCAAGGATGTGTGTTGTGAAAGATCCTTTTGGTGTAGCGTACAACACAAGACATCAATGAAATGAAAAATAATATTTTTCATAAAATCTCGGGGTGTTACATCGGGCATGCTCCCACCAACTTTTCAGGCATTGTGTTTCTCTTCATTAGGGTTCCCATCACCTTTCACACCTGAAGGGACCCCCGAGTGGCATGGATGATAGGCCTAATGGCACTCCTACCATTATGGGCCCCGAGTGGCATGCATGCTTGGCCTAAGGGCTCTCCTACCATTACGGGCCATTTCCCCTAAGGGTTGTGGACAAAAAAATGATACAAATCACCCGTTGCGAATATGGTATGTAGTCGATGCTCATTTGTTGTCCCACATCAGGCTAATGTGATATGGATGCTGTGTTTCTGACATGGTTAAAAGTTTTCCTCCATCACCACACCAACTCCATTATCCCCAAAATGTTGGTTACATGATTCATATCCTTCTCCACCTCAATATGTCCAAGTAGAACTTCGAAACTCTTGGCACTATTCATCAGTGCGCATCCGCACGTTGGGAGGACCAAAGCCACAATAGGGGTTTGATTTGGGGCTCCGCACCGATATCCATTTGGCTTGTATTCTAGGTATTGCAATGACATCTTCCTCCCTTGTTTCCCACACTGAGTTTAACCCATGTGGGCTTGGGGATCAGGTTGAGGTCTGCATTTACATGGAAGGTTTTTTCTCCTCTACAGTCTAAGTTCTAATACCATAAACTAAGATCTCATTCAGAACTACATGAGGCTTGATTCCCATCCACATGGGATACGTAGGACCACCTGGACGTCTCGTTTTCGGGTCCATCTCAGTTGGAAGCTAGTTTCTCCTTCCCCTTTCCCTCTGACATCTATGTACTCCCCTTGGCCTGAGGTTACCCTCTTGGAATGGCGTATGGTGTGATACAAGATAATTTCCCCATTTACGTCCAGGATATTCTATTTCACTGTACACATTCCCCGCCTAGCATCGTCTCTATTATGTATGTGTTGTGTGATGTTAAAATGCATGCTTGGTCCCATCACATGACCCTAAACTGTGATATTATCATCCTGGACGCATAACGAAAAATAGCACTGCATTGTGATGACCTCATCATAGAGGACATCTCGTAAAGTATTGGTCATTCTCTATAACATTTATCAATGACTACTACGGCTTGATTCTTGTGGCAATTCTAGGGCCTGCTACCCTAGTCCTGTTACTTCATAAAAACCCACTCACCTTAAATTACAAACAAGATTTATCAAATTCCTCTTATTTTGGTGAGAAGGCCAGGCCCACACACCCCTTTTTCCTTGGAACATGTACCTCGCTGTGACCCCCTAAAGAACTACATGCCGCTTGATCTCCATACTCATGGGTTACGTAGGAACGCCTGTGTACTTTGCCTCAGGCCCAACTCAACTCTTATTTTCGGTCCCTTGACCTAAAACATCTCTGAGGAGCACTTGGTGGTCAGAATCCCCAGTTCCCATTCTTGTCAGGTTTTGTAGCAACCCCACCACATGCCTCTCGAGTTTCTTACCACCTATGGTCCAAATTATATGACCCTAAACAAATATCTCTATATTGAAAGGGACTCGACTCCCTCTATCTAATACGTCTTGTTGTTGTATTCAGATGCATTTTGACAGAGAGCCCAAAGTGTGGAATTTTCATAGGGATATTCCCCTCATTCCCTGCACAAGATTTGTGAGATCACTATTTGGATCCCCATCCTCTTCCACATCCAAAATGACCCTCAGATGACATGGATACTCGGCCTAAGGGCTCTCCTGAATGCTAGGTCTAAGGGCTATCCTACCCTTTTGAGCCAACATCCCTAATGATATCGGAAGACATTTGCGACAGGTCCTGTGTTTCGAACATGGTCAATGGTCGACCCTCATTTGACTGTCCCCATTCCAGGATGACACTATGTGGATGCTGTGTTTCTGCCATGGTTAATGGTTATCATCCATCGTCATGCCACCATAATTATGGTCCAAATCTCGAGCGTCATGATTCACATATTTCCACTCTTTCATGGTCATGTGAAATTCTGACATGCTCGTCTTTGTCTCTTCACACGTCTAGGTGCGCTTCCTAGATGAGTTAGCATCATTGGTCCAGTATTCATGGAGCGTCCCTTCGTCCTAGAATTCCCCTTCCTATTTCGGGAAATTCCCACCATTACTTCTTGTTTCCCACACTGAGCATGACTCACAAGGGCTAAGTAGTTTTGGTAGGATGTGTACCGACGCGACCAGGTTCCTCGTCGTCCAATATAAATTAAACTATACTCTCATAACAACGTGTAGCTTGATCTCCATCCTCATGGGGGTACATAGAAATTCATGTGCACTTTTCCTCAGGCCTAGCCTAATTCTCACTCTTGGTCCCTCGACCTGAAGAGATTCCATAGGGGGTATGTGGTGTGATTTGGACTCCAAGTCCTCATTCACTTCGGTTTCATAGCTACCGCACCACATTCTCTTAGGGATCTTCCCTTTCATTCCACATCCTATCGTATGACGTTAAACTATAGAAGTCCATATGTCCTCAAAACATGACACTAAACTGCGGTTCTACCCTGAAAAAGCTCAGGATGCCCCATGTTAGCCATAGGATGCACCAGAGCCAATGCTAGAAAGGATTTCACCTATTAGTGTTGGTCTATGTTTACACTGCGCTACCAAAACTATGTATGGCATGATTCCCATCCTCAGGGGATACATAGAGACACCCGGTTTTTTCCAAGGGTCCAGCCCCAGGAATCGTAAGATCCTATTCCTCCCCATTTCTGGCCCCTAGCCTGACCCATTGTGGGGAACCGTGGAACTAAAACTCTACCCTGAACAAGTTTGGGATGCCCCAAGATGACATTGGGATGCGACAAATCATTTTCCAGAGATGTCCTGTCTAAATGAAGAAATGATCCAAGATCAAACTCATGCGCCCATCTAGAATACTCCCACCACGGTGGAGTAATTTAGTGAGTGATAGATTTTGTTCTAACAAACCATCACTCCACATCCCATGCTTTGTGTTCCCCTTATTTGGACCCTCATCCACTTTCATGTCTAGAGGAACCCCTTAACAGTGTGGATGCTCGGCCTATAGCCCGCTTACTGTCCTGGGCCAACGTTCTGGAAGACTAAGGGATGAAATTTGCGACAGGTCCCGAGTTTCGAACATGGTCAATGGTTGAACCTTATTTTATATCACCCACTCCAGGATAATGCAATAATAATACTGTGTTTCGAATGAGGTCAACAATTATTCATTATTGTCATGCCACCCCCACAATGTTTTGAATCCAGGGTATCATGATTCACACTTCCCATCCCCATATATTCGGATAGATTTTAGCTCCCTGGAATTACACCATTTTTTCACAAGAGCACGTGAGGAAAATAGTAATTCAGTTGTTCTGAGAACTTCATTACCCATCCAAGTCTCTTCCATTTCCCGAAAATATAGACCGGTTGTCCAAGCCCCAGTTGCTCAAAGCTTGGTTTTCACTCCTATGTTTCGGTGGGGTGAAGAGGTAGCCATCCCTTGTTTCTCACATTGGGTTTGACCCATGTGAACTTACGGAATGGTCTCTGGATGCCCCATGAACATCTCAAGGATGCAATAAACCAATGTGAACAACGGAACTCATGCATGATACGACATTCATACAATCAAAGTTTGAAAGTACGTTTAAGGGTTTGTAATTATTATAGTACACGGGGGGTCGACTTCCCCCATGGAAGGATTGAACTCATAGATGGAACGTTGAAGCACCTCCACCCTCTAGATCATGGCATCCAAGAGTTGCTGCCTCTTGTTCACCTCCCACTCCTCCTCGCGGTGAGAGGGTGCAATTCATTGCCCGTGATCTGGGCCCACTCCCCATCGGCCCAGATGGCGATCATCTACCCCGAAGCTCACCTCAGGCCATCTTCAGCTTCTTCTAGCTTGGAATTCAGTCGTGATATCAGCTCAGATTTCGCCTTGAGGAAGGTCAGGTGCTTGTCTTCTCGATACTGCAGCCACTAGACCTCATCTTCATCCTGATGGAGCCTCTTGATGTTTATCTCATTCATCATCTGCCAGCACATTCCATGACCTCGATCATACTCCCGAATCTTTTCTGCCATAATATAACCGATGACCATGTGAGGGTGTCAGGTTTCCACTCCCCCAGTACACAGTTCACGCAGTCTCAAATGAAGTATGTACATCTCATTCAGCCATAGCACTTGGGGAGTGACATCGATGAAGTGCATGATCATATTCCATGATCATCAACAAACTATATTGTTGTCCTCCTCATCAGAGGTCGTCTCATCCCAGTCGGCGCAATTGGTTGGCTTATATGTAGGAAATTCCCCCAGGATCCCCTCGGGTAGGTCTGCGTCTGGTGTCGGATCAGGTGTGGCAGGGCTTGAATCGTCAGTTTGATCCTCATCATCGGACCCACCTCTATGATCTCAGGCACAGTCCCACTGGCGCCCCCACCGGCGATTGGAAGTGCTACATTTTGGACAGGTTGGATGTTCACCTCCACGAAAATCGGCATAACCCTAGGAAGGGCACTACCGGAATCCCCGACCAACTTCACCGCATCATCCCAGGCCAATTGAAGGATTGTACACACCAATAAAGGGACGTGAATGTTATTTAATGTGGTTAGGGGATAACAGTTGTTGATGCAATAGAAAAAACTTACAGATTTCAAACCCCTAGTCTCGTTCTTGTGCTGATGTCATCGGAACCCCAAGACGTGGTCCCACATATATGGTTGGAAGGTCTGGAGATTCGAGGAGAGCCGCCTCGACAATCCCTGCCCTGCTAGATGTGGAGGTTGATACAACCACAGGCGCAGATCCTGAAGGTCCCGCATAGGCACCCATGGAGGGGCAAGAACGAGGCCCTTGCACAGGGTCCTCCTGTACAGTATATACACTGATAAGGAACCCAGAGTAACCTATGGGTAGGATCTCAAGAAGGAACTGTGGGTTTTACCTCGAGTGCCGCTGCGAAATTTTCGAGATCTGAGGACTGGATGTCAAATTTTCCCTCCTCCAGTGGACTCTCCATACCAGCATCATCTCCCCAGGAGGACTCATATAATCCTTCTGAAAGGTGTAAGCGCTCCCTAATATCAGAGGCTGATAGCTACGGAGGAACCGTCAGATCCATCAGCACCCTCACCCGGTCTATCATTCGGTGTAGGGTGCATCGGGAATGGATGAATTCCCCCAGCTCAGCTATGTACTGCTCTGCCTCCACCTGGGACACTGCAATTTTGGCTCTAACGGGGCAGATCCTTGGAAAGTCTATCCTATGGCGATTGAGGTGCTACCATAATTTAGATGGTCCAATTAATTTCCAATTACCTACCAGATGTCCCTGGCCTCCGGGAAGGAGGAGTTCTCCAACATATCAATGTGGCACAACCGTTTCCCCAGGGCTTGAGTAGAAATCCTGCCGAACCATCTCAGTGGCCACCCCTCTGGATTACTCTATTCCATTTGGACCACCGGCTTTGCTGCCACTGTCGTACCCACTGCTGCTGCTCCCCCCTCAACTGGTGATCCCCACCCTTCACGAAATCCAAGCACCTTCGTCCTCAACACATGAAGTTAAACTGTGACCTCACCCCATACTCCGTATTCAGGGCCCCCTGCCTTGGACATTCTCTACGCCCCCTAGTCTCCATAGGGGATGATATCCTTCTTCTTGGAGTGGTGTTTGTACACGGTTAAGGGATACCATATTGGTATAAGTACCTAGATTTTCTTGCAGGAGGCGGAACCCCTTCTTCCTCCTCACTTCCTCAGTGCCAAGGCCAACGGAGGGTGTGATAGGGAACCGAGTCTCCATCCCAGACTAAGTACTGATCCCACTCTACCGCTGCGATTTGTCGCCTAAGGGCCTCCATCCTGAAGTAATTACTGACACCATGGGCCACCTCAGAGCGTATTCCCCACTCCTCTTCACATTCCACAGATGCATCTTTCATGACGTGATAGTCAGGTCTCTACTGCCTCATGTTTCTCACACCGAGAATGACTCACGTGGTCTTAGAGGCAGCATTGACCATGACACCATCTTGTCCCGCATGACATTAAAATGTATTCCTGAACTATGAAGATGTTGATCCATGTCCTTGCATGGTACATCGGAAGCCTCCATGAGGTTCAAGACCGACAACCATTGGCCCCGACCATCACCAAGTCGGTGCATCAAGCCCCCTAAACACCCTTGGGAATCCTAGAGTGGAAGCCCCACACCATCCTGAACTATGTGGTCTTCGATCCATGCAAAGACATTGTAATTTGGAAGTCTCCCTGAGATTTAATCCCATCATAAACCTGGAACAAGGTCCTTATTCATATCGGTTCTCCGACACCACCACCATTCCTGAACTACATGGACTTTGAACTTTGTTAAGGCATGGTACGTAGGAAGACTCGACGAGGTTCAATCCCATCACCCATCGGAACAAGGTCCATCTTCACGTCGGTTCACTGACACACACCAATCTAAACTACATGGTCTTTGATCCATTACAAGGCATGGTACCTAGGAAGCCTCACGATGTTCAAGCTCACCACCAATGGACCCATGGGTTCACCTTCAGGTCAGTTTGCTGAAAAACCCCATTCTAAACTACGTTGCCTTTGATCCATGTCAAACCATGGTACGTAGGAAGCCTCATGAGGTTCAATCCCACCACCCAGTCATTCCAAACCATTTCATGTTGGTCCACCCCCATCCTGCATGACGTTAAACTATATTCTTCACTACCCAAACTACACGGACATTGATCCATGCCAAGCCATGGTACATTGGAAGCCTCACGAGGTTCAAGCCCACCACCCAGTCATTCCGAACCCTTTCATGTAAATCCACCTATATCACGCAGGACGTTAAACTATATTCCCCAGTACCCAAACTATACAGACTTTGATCCATGCCAAGGCACGGTACGTAGGAAGCCTCATGAGGCTCAAGCCCAAAACCGTCATCCATCCTAACTCTTACCTGGGCCGCCACATCCTGTTGAGATCATGTCACTCCATTCCCCTACACAACATTCAGGGATCCGATCATGTGTTGGCCCCAATATCTGTGTTCCCCCTAGTGGGGTTCCTTAATCTGTTCCACTATAATTAGTGTTCTGATCAGTCTGATACATCCCCGCTGGATGTTAAACTCACGGTAGACCCTACGTTAAACATGGGAAGTTTAGAAAAACCTAAGTTACATACTTATGGCATATGATTCCCCGTGTTCGATGTGGGATGCCTCAGGTTTCCACACCATAGAGAAGCCCTATAATAAGGGACAAAAGAAAGACACACCAATCCCTAGTGTCCAGACATGCTAGTGATGCTCAGCGTGACTACTCCCCTAACAGAAGGTGGCTTCCCTGATCGGACCTCTTTGAATGTCCTGACAGAAGCAGTGTAATTGACTGGTGTCCATGAAAATATGGCACTGGGAAGAGTTTCACGAACAATGTATTAAATCTATGAGCGAGACCCGGAATAGGTGACAAATGTTTAGGAGGAATCCATGGAAGGAAGAACTGATATCCCATCATCCCATTTTGATCAAGGAGCAGAAGTCCTTGAACAAGGAGAAAATGCCACCCACCTTTGGAAAGTGGTAATGAGGGGTAACATAATTTTCACCTATCTCACTCAAGAAGACGGACGCGTGCGCCCCGACGAAAGCATAGGAAACACCTGTGTCACTAATAAACTAAGAAACAACTATAGTTCACCAATCATTGACATATAGAAATCACTTTTAAATAATTATAAGAACTATTTTTATTTTTCTACCTTTGATCCACCAAATATTATCACATCAACATATACCATCACCATAATCCATTAATTCGATTCATTGTTGAAATATTGATTGTAATCAACTTAACCATGCTCAAAATCAAGCATCTTCAATACTGATTGAGCCATGAATACTATGTTCTTGGTTTTGGCTTTAACTTATATAGTTCCTTTCTCAACCGGAAAACTCTATTCTACTCTTCGTGATTGAGAAAACCATATAGATTCTCAACATAAAATTATTATTCTAGAACACCATTGAGAAATGGTACTATAAAATCCATATGGAAAATTTTTATCTTCTTGTGTGATGTTATGGAAAAGAATAATCTAATTTTCTCTATACTTTCAATAGGAGTAAATGTTTCATCAACATCTATACCTTTAATCTTAGTGTACCATTGGCACACTAGTATTCATTATTTCAAATCACCATTCAATATTCATTCATCTTGTTGTGAAAGATCCATTTGATCCCAATGACATTATTATTTGTTTGTCTCAAAATAATATCCCTCGTATGATTCTTATAAATTTGGTTGAGCTCTGCATTCATAACTTGAATCCAATTCACATCTCCAGTAGCTTCCTCAAAACATGTGGGTTATAACAATGATAAGAATGATTCTTGTGGTAGATTATTTATCCTCCTTGTCTAAATTTGAATTTTCCTATCACCAATTATGTTTTTTCAATAAATTTCATCTATTCTATTCAATATTTGGGTAAATATATATTTATGATCATCCATTTCATTATCTGAATCATCATCTAAATCAGCATCTAGAACTAGGACATGCCATGGTCTACTTATATCTTCATCAATATCCTCCTGATCCTGATCATATATTTATTGAATATTATTCTCATTATCTACTATATTTTCATATTTTATTTCAACAACTTTACCCAACCTCTTATTAAAAGATTTATATGATTATCTTCTTTGATTTTTCATGAAATATCCCTTTATCTCCATTTGATTTATACTACCTGTGTCTCTCCGTTTTCAGAATGAAACACTTAGTTCTGAATAATCAAAACTAATTTAATGATGGACTCATTACATACCATAACTAATATAGATTCTTACCTTATATCAGACATAATAATTCCCTATTATATGGGTATATTGATTTAATCACTGATTTCAGAAAAAAAAATATCTAGAAGGTCCTTCCTTATGAGCATTTTCAATCCATATTGTTAATAATTTTATTTATTATCTCAAAAAATCCAATTTTCTATGGAGTCTTACTACAGACACTTGGTAACTTATCCCGTGATTTTAAATATAATCCTCTAATTTCCTATTTGTGAAGTTTGTTCCGTTATCTATTCAGATCTTCTGGATTCATTTACCCAATATCTTTTAAACATCACTTCAATAAGTTTTTATGAAACTAAGATCCATATATAATTGGGTGATGATTGATAATAATTTCATTATTCTAAAATCATCAATTAAGATAACGTAATTTCTTCTCCCATCAATAGTTATTATTGAAATAGTTCTTCACACATCTGTATGTACCAAATGAATCACTTTTTTTACCTTTTACCTTTTCCATATAATTTTTTTAATAATGTTATCTTATTGACAAGGATCACATATATGGGTATGATCATGTGATAATGTATTCTTGTCTCAATCAACATCATATTTTAGCAGATCATACAATAACATTTGGCTCGGGTGACCAAGGAGTGTATGGCATAACCTTTTTTCTTCTTCCTTAGACAAAAAACACATATCTTCTTCTCCTATCACAAGGAAGATATCCCCTTTAGTATGATTTCCCAATAAAAAATCGCACCATCTCATGCATTGATGTCACCTAATTAAGTGGAAAATTGTAAGAAATGTCCAAAATCAAAAAAATTACTAATACTTAGTGTCTTGTGATTGAGTCCTACAATAACCAAGACATATTCACATCTCATGTCTTTTCCCCAAGCTTTTCATTTCCAGATCCTATAATTTTAATGCCTACATTATTATAAAATATTATGATACATTCTTAATCATAACTGATTATGGTCACCAAATTCTTATTTTCTATTACATGGGACGTGCATCCACTGTCAATGATCCATTTTCCAGTTCTATCTAATTCATTAAAGGAAATATATGAATCTACTTGAGGGCCATCTCTATTATTTCTAATCCATGTTTTTTACTTCATAACTGATACAGATTGATAATAATTTTCTTCCAAAAATTAAGACAAACCAACATCATCCTATAGAACTTGAAATATATTTATCATTTTTAGCGAATTTGTTGATACATTTAGCTACTTCTTATGACTATATTCAATCCTCCTTCCCATATTTCAATGTATTTTTTTTTAATGTCATTCCATGTGTCTGATTCCTCCACTCCCAAAATAGTGTACATTAAATAATATCCTAAAATATTGAGTTCGGTATGACTACATCTGTTCGTATTGTTTGATTTGATACCACTTGTCTATGTAATATACATTTTTGAGTGCCCCATATTTCCACAACAATATCATCTAATGTGGGTGCATTTTTGTATGTCACTAATGCACCACTAATTTTTCTGTGGGTTCATTGAATCTTCTTTTTCTTATTTCTACCCAAATTGATGTTTAATATCAATGTGTGTTCTTAGGGTATGAATTCAACCATTACTTATTTGTTTTTTTGATCAATACCCATTCAGTACTTATCATTTGGATTTTACTATATCTTATATTCTTCGGGACCACTATGCTCCACTTTTGTTTTTTTTTGTTTCTTCTATGATCAATTTTCCTGATGTCGTGTAGAGAGATAATATTTTTACTCAATACACAACACCTCATTACAGACTAACAACTTTCTCTTCATGTTCTTCCATATGATTGATTTAGTATTTTCCAATTTTAGTCAAACTATTAATTTGAGTATTCTATTCTCTATTTTTGAGCTTGCACTAAAAACATTATCTAATATCTCTATCATTGGAGACATCTGTTTTTTAATTTTGTGATTCATCATAAACATCTCTTCTTCCTACTACTTCATATAAATTTTCTCATCATGAACCACTTTGTTGAATTACTTCATTTAGGCTATACAAACATCTATTTCCTCAAGATCAGCTTTTAATTCGACATGAAGGTCAACTCTTCCATAAAATAATCCTTCAAAATTATCACTATGTTATCTTATTAAAAATTTATATCAACATCCAAAAAATTATCTGCTTCATGATCTATTTAGATTTCCAATTCTTCTACCTCGGATTCTTATGTACTTTATTCTTCTCTTGAAAGAAAAATATTTTTTTCTGAAGAAATTTTTCTTAATAGTTTTCTTACCTTAGGCTGAAGAATTCTTCGGGGGAATTCTGATTTCATCATCATCATCATATATCTTCTTAGGGATCCATAATGTAATATTTCTAACCATTCTAAATCAAAATCATGAATGTTAGATTTTTCCATTGAAATTTCATTTTCACATTTGATGATTTGAGGAAATGAATGAAATCACCTCATATGTCTATTTATTCTCATTATTCATGTTCAATGGAGAGCATAATCAGGGACTTGAATGATACCTCTTTCAACATACTCTTTTCCATTACATCATTAATATCATTGCTGATTTCATATACGAAAAGGGTATTATACCATTTGTCCAATTTCAACTACTTCAGATCTTTTTCATCCAATATCAAAAAAAATTTCATTGAACCAAGGTGATGGTCATATAAATTTATGCTTAAAAATATTTACATATTCAATATTTTCAATGAGACCAATCATGTCTTCCCCAAAAAAAATTACTCAGTCAAATAATGCATCGATAGACTTATTAGTGTTCATTTTGAGATCCTCATACTTGTACTAAAGAACCTTAATCTTGGTTTCTCTGAATTATGAGTCACCCTCATAAGAATTCAAAAACAATACCACATAAACTTTTATGACATATATTATATAAACTATATATATTGCATTCAATAGGTCTCCCCCTAATGCAATTATTCTGTTAGTGTCAACAACAAATTCCCTTTGGTCAGCTTCTGATAAAGCACCGCCCTCTATATTGGTTGAAATTCCTTGCCTCACTAATTTAAATACATCTACTCATGATGATTGGAAGTAGTGTTAAATATGATTTTTTCATAATTGGAAATTTCATCAATTGAATAATAGAATCTCTTTTTGATTGAAAACATCCATTTCCAGTACTGAGAAAGAACCACTGACATTCATCCTTTGGATCTAATAACAATGGGTATCCCCATTAGGTTTAATAACCAAAGAGGGGGAAGAATCAAGGTATGACATATTAAAACCACCCCCCCCCCTTTGGATATAGTTTCTTTTTTAAATAAAACACTCTTATCTTTGTTTCTCATAAGAATGTATGAACAAAATTAAAATCATTCACAAGACACAAAAAAAATTACTTGGTTCAACCACACAGGCTACATCCAGGGAGTGTACAACAATGATGTGCTGATATACAAAATCCACTAAGGATCAATGCTAAAATACAATGTTAATTCTTGATCAAATATATTCATTGGATCACTACGTTTACATTTTTTAGGTGTAGATTACTACTTTCCCATGGGTCAATCTTTCTCTCTTTCTCTGGATCACTACCCATTTAAAGGGTAACCATCTTCTTATTTCGTTCCTCACTTATCTTGGAACGGATTTACCAATAGTTTATGGACATGTAGGTCCCTTAGTTATCACTAATGAATACATCAACAATTGTAGATAGATTCTTTGTATATGTACTACATTCTTTTAGTTTATTAATATCACTTTACAACAGGTTTACTAGGAACCTTCAATATTTCATGAAAATTACTTTATCTTGTATGAAACATTATTTCCTTTGGTGAAACATTTTACATTAGGAGAAGAACTACCAATCTTGCAAGATAATTTATAGAACACCCAACTTCCGCACAAAATTACGAAACAACTTCTTGTGTGTGAATTTTACAATGTGTGTGAAACTCTATTTGTGTGAAAAACCTCATGTTTTCAAATCTTACATGATTTTTATACTCATATTTATATAATGGATTACCAACTAAATTATGGGGGTATATTCTTATTTATAGATATTTTCAACCATGTGTGAAAGTTTCTCACCCACCGACCACCTTGTGCACAAAATTACCCCATGTGAAGAAAACTAATTTTGACATTACAATGGGAATGTAAGTATCCTTCATACAGATCACATCATCTATCTTTCTCAGGCACACAACGGTCTACCTTTTTCTCATAAATACATATTTCATTGTAATTCCAATCTTTCATGTGCTTATTTCCTTTTCCATATTTTGATACGGTGATCCCAAAAAATGCCTTCTATGAAACATTAAAAACCAGCTTCAATCTGGGGCACATCTTCCATTTCTGAAAACATTTTTCTCTATTTTCTAAATTTTAGACCCAAAGTTTTGGGTAAACACTAAGAAACAACACCACCTTATATACACATAAATTTTTATTATAACCTGAGTGACCATTAACTTTTCTTGGATCATTGTCAAAATATATTTTCAACAATATCCCTATAACACCACAATTGACTATGTAATCTTTCTTTATCAACAAAAAAATATACCCAAAATCACTAAAATGTTACCATGAGGGATTTTTTCCCCAAAAATATCTATAAAAAAATGAAAATTTGAGGAAATGATTCCATTTTCTATATGTGGGTAAGCTATGCTCGAGCACACCTTATTAACAAGTTCCTTTTCCTTACTATATCAATATATTGTATCCAAATTATAAATAAAGCTAGAAAATAGCACACTGAATACACATTCTAACATCCTGAACATAGAATCAATAGAAGGAGCATCAACCCTAGTGGGTCACTTTTCCTCATGCACATATATCCAAATTCTAGAGGCTTCCATATAAAATCGAGGGCCTAGATGTGTCCGTGGGGATACTATTAGCTCATCACTACTGTATATCAAAGTAGAATGACAATAGTATAAAATTAGAAGTAGTAATTAATCAATAAATGAATAAAGGTAAATAGAATAATACTGAAATATTAACAATTCTAGAAGACATTTTATACTAAAAAAGATGATATATGTCATATTCTTATTAAAAATAGCCAAAGAAAGTATACGTAGAAGATATAAAATAGATGTAAATAATGTAAATAATGTAAAAAAGGTATCCCAGAAGAATCGTAAGCCTCAGCGTGGTCCCATGATCCCCTACTCCAAAGAAGAATTTACGTACCCATAGTTGGGTGCTTTCCCTTATCAATATCTACAATCATATTATCTGTTTATGTCACCAAAGGTTGCCAAAAGAGGGTTTCATATATAATCCCAGTAGTAACTACCAATGGTCTCATTAAAATCATCCAATGAATGTATAACAATTACATTCTATAGGCCGAAATGAAATAAGTAAAAGAGTTACTGAAAAAAACATATTTTATCATCCAGGATATCATTTATAAACAAGTTCATTTAACCCTTAAATTACATTTAACTATTAATTATTGAGACCCATAACAAAGAATGATTTACCTCATGAAAACAAGATCCAAGGATTCATAAATAACCCATCCATAAATTAAAAATAAAGGATCAAATCCACGCATCTGATTTGGACGGGTAGACACATCATATAAATCATTTCAGTCATTATTCATTGATAAAACTAATCTCAAACATGGAATTCCAAATTTGGAATCTAGGTATTGGTCTATGTGTAATATAAACCAATAGACTATGATCCCATCCTTGGAGATTCTCAAGAACCCAAGTATTGATCTAGGCATGGTATAAAGTCACTGCTACCCTAGGCCATCCTTGGTGGTCCACTAAGGAATCCCAGGTATCATGCATATAAATATGATAAAATTAATTTTGATTCTATCCAGGGAATTCACATATAAATCCATGTAACCCTCACTATATAATAGTAAATACTTAGAGTCCATCCAAGGATTTTCTCTAGGTGGTCCATTCATACCTCGGTCATATGTAATATATAAGCCTATTGAGTCCATCCATGGAATTCTCATATAAATCCAGGTGTCTCCCAAGGAATATAAACATTAAAACCATTCAATATCATTTAATAAATTTCATTTAACCTACCCAAGGTAAAACCAAGAGAATATCATATCAAACTCACCTGAAAAGGTGATTCAATTCATTGTTAATGCTTAAAAGGCTTGCATTTATGTATCTCACATGGGAAATTCTTTTAACAATAATCTAAAGCTTAACAATCCTTTACATGGAATATGTCTAGGGGTATGACATACTTCCCCTCTTGTTTATCAATTCAATTAACAACTGATATCAAAATTAAATATAAATATGATGTCATAATTTAATCAATCAATTTGATTTAAAAATTAATTAAAACATTTATGAAATGAAAAGGGGGTAAAAGGGATCCCCCTATGGTAAACAATTCCCTGATCCACCCATTGCAGCATAGTTTAATGAATCAAGATGATCAATGTGGTTGTTCCTACAACACCCGAAAAATTTTATTTTATGAATCTCTTATATAATTTCTCTTCATGGCCTATATTTCATAAAGCATTGTATTCAATTGAAAAAACACTTGGTTATTTAGAAGATATTCATAACCTATCTATTAAACATAAATTATCCACTTCTGAGTTTTGAATTTCTAATATGGTCATCTAGATTTGTGACTAGTAAGTCATTCGGAGACTGATACAACCAACTTTATTTTTAATGAATAGTAACATACCCTAATTAATAGTAATATTAATATTAATATTACCCTTATGAATAATAAACAATGATATTATTTAATTTTTCTAAGGTAATAAGATAATGAGACCTTAATAAATTTTTCATTGTGATATAAAACTAATTATACCTTTCAAACTGTTATTTTTCGAATTAAATATGATTTTATTTAAAATATAATTAAAAGTACCTAGAAAATTATTTTCAAAAAATTGGAGTTCATCTATGAATTCTAAACATCAAAAAATGGTTTTGGTGATGTTTTGGGATTTTTCTAAAAAACATGAATTGTTCTTGAATAGTAAAAATACATCTTTTAGGTTTCGGTAGTTTAAAGACATCAATAGGATATAATAATTATTATAAAAGTACTGTCTACTTTTGAACAGTAACATATGACATGAGGTGTCCTAAGTGGCTATAACCATTGGAAAATACCATGGGAAAGCCCATGGTTTCGGCAAAACCACTAATGAGGTATCCCTTTTAATTAGTTAAAAACTCCCTCTTCATTACTATAAATACAAACTCGCCCCCTTCTTTTTACTTTATTCCAAACTCATTATCCTTGATAATATGGTAGTATTACCCATCTAGTTGTCATCCCATGTTTTCTCCAAACCCCCCAGGTCCCAACATTCATGTTTTTGGAGTTTCTCTAGAAGGTAAGAAAATCAACCACTATTATTTTCTCTTCAAGCTTTAATTTATGATTTCTACTTTATTTTCAACGAGATTATGTTGGGATATTTCATTACATATTCCCCTTACAACCCATATTATTTATGAGTGATTAGATATCACCTTTATTTCAACAAACTATTTTATTAAATTTTAATTGACGTCGTCAGGCTACCGAATTTCATGAGAGATTCCTCAATTTTCTTTTATTTTATGTTCATTTGTATTATAGTTATTTCCTAATCTCCCATCATAAAAATTCTATGATAATTACAGTAACTTTCATGAAATGGAATTATATTATTCTAATATAATATTTCATCCTTATCTCTCTTTCCCCCTCCATTTTTAATAAAAAATGAAAACACCGTCTGAGATGTGTTAATTTGTCACATTCAAGGACGACGAGTTCTCAATTATTGTTACCATCATCAATTATGGACATGAAATAATTTTTATGGTTAAACCAGATAAAAATATATTTGTTTCATCTCATAAATTTTTCTATCCCTACACCCCCATAATATGGAATAATAATACAGAAAATGTTCATTGTGCACAAAACTACAATGAAAATCCAAGCATTTATCAATAACTTTTAACTAATGATTCATCCTAAGTATGTATCCCATAATCATTATAAGATCATTTATATCTCTTTAATTTCACTAATAACAAAAATTAACAATTCTTTATTTTTAACCACATTTCAAATGATATTTCATTCTAGAATACAAGTAAATGAATCATGAAAACCAATGAAGAAAATGCTTCCAAAACAATAAAATTGTAGCTCTTAAAACCATTAAAAGGGCCCTGAATGGACCTAAAAAGTTATAATAAATCAATTATATGTATATGTGGTTCAGTACTTATTAATTCATGAATCCAAATTTTATTATTCAGGTCATTAAAACAAATTAAGACCACACTCGAGAATAAGGTATGGGGTTTCTCATCTCACTTTCATTTCCGTGAGATTTCCATTATTCGCTACTTATTTATTTTATGTGTTGTATTTTGTACTACATTTTTATGTTTATTATCATGATTGTCATTATATTCATGGTATTTGTTTTCTCATTTGGTGTTAATTAGTTTTTTTTCATACAACTTGATAGATTTCAACATGGTAAGGGATTTTGTCTCAAATTCCATTTCACTATCAGTACTTCTAATGGAGCAGCTAATGATTTTTATGTGGTTTATCTAGTTCCCATTTAATATATTGTTTCATTATATATTGTAAATATATTATATATCAATATTTTTGTTTCTTATATATGATTTTTACCTAAACTGTATACCATTTTACATAAGGTGTTTATTTGAAATGTTGTTTTAATTATGGAAATATTGATGAATCAGTATCCTAAAATATATATGGATTTTGAAAAGGAATATTTATCTTATATTAAATCATCTATATAGAATTGTTTGGACTTTAAGTGGATAGTGGGGCCAACTATATCACTTCAGTGGATTGAAAAGTCTCACGAGACAAATTAGTTGGCGACAAACCCTTCGAGTTTCTTTCAACAAATAAGACGGGGTTCTACCCACATAACTAAATCATTATAATGGTATTATGGTATTAGGTTCTAGATACATGAATTCTAGATAATAATAATTCCCCTTATTCACTATCAGTTATGACTATCCATTATTTATTCACTTTGAAAAACTCTATGGATGTAGTTTAATTCTCAGTTTATTAATGGAAAGAGTTTTTCCTTTATTCACCATGTCATATTGACTATGCCAAGATGATTATCAATTCAATTATTATTTAATTAATGTTTCTTCTATTTTGAAACCTTGATGATCATTTAATTTCACCCATTTCATTGTTTATTGACCACAGGTGATGAAGAAAATATCATTTATTGAGTTCTTGTGGATTCAGTTTTTAATTATTTTTATGTATTGTATTTTGTATCCTTTTCCAATGTAATTTGAGTTACATCTATATATCTTGTTTTTTCAAGACTACTTAAATGATTTTTCCTTAATGATTTTTTTCTTCTACAAATTCTAATGTAACTAGTAATGCTCGGGCTCTAGTTTAGTGGGGTTGGGGCCATACAGTTGGTATTAGACAAAGTTTAGTAGAATACTTGGAACTTGAGTAGGAAATGTATAGTAGGGAATAATGTCTGAAGATAGTATTTGAGGATAAAAGTAAAATAACATCCTGGATCTTTGGTAAGGAATATAATATGTGAATATTTCTAGAAAATACATCCATGTCTAGATACAAACAGGTAGAGGTGGCACTGGAACAGATGTACCAAGGAGTGAAAACTCCAAAAAAGAGTTTTAGGCTTGACACGAGGTATCCTTGTGCATGACAATAGTCTTTTTTGCACTCTTGGTATTAAAATCCATGGGGGATATTCTTAGAATAATTAAAATTTTCTTTTCAATCCATTATGATTGATTTTAATGTAAATTGTTTCTCAGAGGCGCTATGTTTATGAAATTTGTTACACAAATAATTTCAATATATGTTAAGTGCTTTCCAATTTGATATTAATTACTTAATACAGTGTATGACATTATGTAGAAATAGAATCTAATGGAAGAAGGGGGGTGAATACTCATGGTTAATGTAGGGATCTCCCCACTAAGCAATTCAACACGATCAAGGTTGGAGAATATCATATCATGACTACATTGAGAAAACTTAATCAGGTTATAACGATTAACCATTGAAAAATTGTGTTGGGTTGTTTCATATGGTAGAATCCCCCCTGTTTAAATAGGACTACAAATCCAGTTGTTTCTGCGCAATTGATCAATACCCTTAAAAATTTGTTCATGGCATTAAGATGCAATGAAAATGAATATGTATAACTTTAATTATATTATCTCAAGGGATACATTGATTATCGGTGGTCCTTGATTTAGAGTACCATGGTGGAAGAAGATATAGAAGATATGGAATAAATTACTTTTGAGGAAATATTGTTCGAAAAATATTTCCCTTGTGAGAAACGAACCTAAATGATGAGTAAATTCCATGCATTAAAGTAAAGAGAATAAGACTGTGTAGCAAAGTATGAGGCTACCTTCAAATGGCTAGCCAGGTATGTTATAGATTACATATGTGACTAGATAGACAAGATTGATCATTTCTTTGATATTCATAAGACAAATACTTGAAGTAAACTGGATTCTTAAAAAAATTCGTCATATTATGAAATTGTATCATGTGCCATCAAAATAGATAAAGAATTTGAAAGATCAAATTTGTTCATGGAAAACCAAGACAAAAAGTGATACTCTGATAACCAATGAAAAAGTTTAAGCACCAAATCAAAACAAGGGAATGGCGAATTTACCATTATGAGAGAACTGTGGAAAGAATCATCTCGGGAAATGCTTGTAAGGCATGAAATTCCGATATATGTGTGGATAAAATGGTTATCTATCTAATTAATACAAGGGGAAGAAAATTTCTGACTATATTCAATGCTACAATTATAGAGAGATGAGACTCCATTAAAATTATTGTCCTAAGCGCCAATGAAACATGACTCAGAAAAGGAAAAGAGATCAAGGGAGAGCTTATGTGATTAAAACCACAGGAGTTGAAATTCCTAATGATGTGGTGACAGGTACTTTAATTGTTTCCTCAAACATAGCTGACACTTTATTTGATTCTAGATCATCACACTCATTTATATCTACCCAGTTTTCTAGAAAATCAGACATGTCCAATTTGATTTAATAAAGGAGTTTTTAGTTAAAACTCTTAGGGGGGCATCATTGCAACCAAGGCATGTCAACTAGTCCCCCTCGTGACACATAAATGTGATTTAGTTGTTAACCTTACCATCATACCAATGAATAGATTTTATATAATTCTCAGTATGAATTGGTTATCAAATTATGATGAGATGATTTGTTCTACGAAGAAAGAAGTTAAATTTTTTGAAAATGGGGAGGAATATCTTATCTTTAGAGTAGAGACCTCACTATCTTATTCTTATCTAGACCCACCCCCAGTATCTCTGTTGAAAGGTATTCATGGAGAGGAATATAACCCTATATCTATGGATGAGGAAAGAAATATTCAAATTGATGATGTAAATATAGTGCAATAAGACATTGATGTATTTCCAAAGGATTTGCAGGGAAATCCTCAAGTGTCGGAAATTGGGTTTTCCCTTTAATTAATTTCTTGTGGAAGACCTATATCAAAGACCCCCTTTAAAGTGACCACATTGGAGTTAGTGGAGCTAAAGAAACAACTAAATGATTTTAGTGAAAAATGATTTATTCGACCTAGATTTTCCCCATGAGAATCCTCGGTCCTATTTGTCAAGAATTGAGATGGATATGTGAGGCTATGCATTTATTATAGGGAAATCAATGTAATTACAATAAATAATAAGTATCCTCCTCCTCGGATGGATGATTTATTTGATCAACTTCATGGAGCTTAAAACTTATCTACGATTGACCTTCGATCTGGATATCATCAGCTACATGTGAGAAAGTAAGATATTCCTTAGACATCTTTTCAAACTAGGTATGGGCATTCTGTGTTTACAGTGATCCCTTTTGGACTGACTAATGCTCTATATATTTTAATGGATTAAATGAATAGATTTTCCATGGAATATCTTGATAATGTTTTTATGGAATTCATCATTGATATCCTATTATACTCAAAAATCTATGAACACCATGAGGTTCAAATGTAGATTATTCAGAAAACACTGAGTAGAACTGAATTATATGGGATGTTTAGAAAGTGGGGATACTTCCTTCAGTCAGTTTCTTTTCTAGGCCATACTGTCTCTATGGATGGAATCATAGTTGATCCTATAAAAACAATGGAAATGAAATATTGACCCATGCCAACAATCATATCCAAGGTACACAGTTTTATTAGCTTAAATGGTTACTATCGGTGTTTTGTTCCAAATTTTACCCAACTGGATAACCCTCTAACCAAGATTACATGTAAAGGAGTTAAGTTTGTGTGGACAAAGGAATGTATCAAATGCTTCAATGAAGTGAAATGAATTTTGGAAAATAATCCAATTTTGACTCTCCCATCTGGAAGTGATGGATTTGTAATATATACTGATGAATAAAATTAGGTTCTGGGTTCTATCCTTATGAAATATGGTAAATTTATTGCTTATACATCAAGGAAATTGAAGAATCATGGGAAAAATTAACCAACACATGATCTTGGGTAAGAATATTTAATATTTTATTTAATATTATGAAGACATTATCTTTATGGAGAAAAATGTGAGATATACACAGATCACTAGAGTTTGAAATACATTTTCACCCAAATAGAACTCAACATAAGGAAAAGGAGATGGATTGATTTAATTAAAGATTATGAAAGTTCAATACACAACAACCCATGACAGGAAAATACGGTGGCAGATGAATTAAGTAGGATAGATCATGGACTTCGGACTGAAATGGGGATTGAGAGAGATCTTATATTCAGAGATCTACTAAACATGGATATGGAAATTGTTAAGGAAGGCAGAACATATTTCCTCATTCAAATTATTTCTAATCCATCTTTACTAGATAAGATAAAAATCTATCAATGTGATGATGAAAATATACACAAAAACAATTATTGCCATTAAGGATGGGAGATTGGGAGACTACATTTTTGAGAAAGGAGTTTTGAAGTTTGGGAAGAGGTTTTGTGAACCATTAATACATGAGCTAAAAAGGGAACTATAAGACGATGCTCAAAGCTCAAATGTCTCTATAAACCCAGGTAGCACAAACATGTATAAAGATCTTAATGAATATTTTTGGTTGGATAATATGAAGTAGGAAATTACTAACTACATGCCAAGTGGTCCAGTTTTTCAACAGGTGAAGGTAGAGATCCAACATCCTAGAGGAATGATACAACCTATACCTATTCATATGTAGATGTGGGATAACATTGTGATGAATTTTTTCAAATAAATACTGAGGACACATAGAAGGAACGATGCAATGTGGGTAACTGTTGTTCGTCTCACAAAATAAACAAATTTTCGTCCTATAAGTGATGATTTACCAATTGAGTGCCCAGAATGACTTTATATTAATGATATTGTAAGACTTCATGGTGAAACACTATCGATTGTGTCCAATAGATATCCCTAGATTACATCAAAATTCTGGAAAAGTCTATAGAAGGCTTTGAATAGTATGCTTCGTATGAGTACTTCTTATCACGCCTAACTGACGGACGTCTGAAAGGACCATTCAAACTCTGGAAGAAATGATGATATCATTCTCTCATGTCATTAAATGAATTTGGGATCAATAGTTTCGTTTGGTGGAATTTTCCTACAATAATAGTTTCCATTTTAGTATTCAAATGGCTCCATATCAAGCAATATGTCAAAAGAGATGTCGAACTCAAACTTGTTGGGATGAAGTTGGTGAGAGGAAACTTATAGGCCCTGAAATTATTTAAGAGACCACAGCAATGGTGAAGACAATCCCATACCCTATTAATGTATCCCAAAGTAGGAAAAAGAGTTACGATGAAAACTGGGGAAAGGATTTCTAATTCCATATTGTATATCATGTATTTATGAAAGTATATTCATGGAAGGGTGTCTTAAGGTTCGGTATTAAAGGGAAACTAAACCCCAAGTACATCGGACCATTTGAAATTTTGGAAAGCATCTGAGCTGTAGAATACCAATTAGAAATATCTCCATGTCTCTATGAAGTCCATGATGTGTTCTATGTGTCATTATTATAGAAATAACTTCCAATACCAGTTCATGTACTCACCACTTAAGAAATAGAACTGGGACACGATTTCTCATACTATGAAGAGCCTATCGGGATTCTTGACACAAGGAAGCAGGTATTGAAAAATTTAACTACTCATCTAGTAATTGTTTTTGTAGAAACCTGAATATGGAAGAAGAAACATTGGAACTAGAATATTTCATGAAGAACAACCACCCATATATTTTTTAAGGGCTTTGTAAATAAAATTTCTGGGATGATATTTATGAAGGAGGGAATAATATAACAACCCAAACATTTTATTGTATGATTTTCTTAATTAAATTATATTTATAGCATATATTTCATAAATAATTGTCTTACTTTGAGACAATACTTGGTTATTTAGGAGATAATCATAACCTATCCATTAAATAAAAATTATCCACTTCTATGTTTTGAATTTCGAAAAATGGTCATATATAGTTGTGACCAGTATATCATTTGTAGACTAACAGAACCAACTTGATTTTTGATGAATAGTAACATACCCTTATGAATTGTAATACTAATATTAATATGACAATTATTAATTGTAAATAATGATAATATTTTATTTTCTTAAGGTAATAAGATAATGAGATTTTAATTAATTTTTCAATGTGATATAAAACTCATTATACCTTTAAAATTTTTATTTTTGGAATTAATTATGATTCTATTTAAAAGTTAAATTAAAATTACTTAGGAAAATTATTTTCAAAAAATGGAGTTCATTATTGAATTCTACATGTTGAAAAAAGATAGGGTGAATTATTCTGATTTTTCTAATATATGAATTTTTCGTGAATTGTAAAAATACAGTTTTCAGTTTTTGGTACTTTAATGACATCATAATGATATAATATGTAATATAAAAATCTGGTAGCCTTTTGAACAGTAATATATGAAATGAGGAGTCTCAATTGGTTGAAACCATGGGAAAATACCAAGGACAGGCCCATGGTTTTGAAAAACCCACTAATGAGGTGTCTCTTTTAATTAATAAAAACATTCTTTTAATTACTATAAATACCCACTCACCCCCTTAGTTTTCTATCATTACAAACTCCTTATCCACAAAGATCTAGTATTATTACCTCCCAATGAGTCCTCCCATGGTTTCTTCAAATCCCCAAGGTCTCAACCTTCTTGATTTGGGAGTTACTCTACATAGTAAGAGAATCAACCACCCTACTCTTTTCATAAAGATTCCATCCATGTTTTCTCTTTTATTTTGAATTGGATTATGTTGGGATATGTAATTAAAAATTCACCCTACTTCCCATATAATTTATTATTTATGAGATTCCTCTTTTCTCCCATTATACAATTTTAGTAAATTTTAAGCGACGTTGTTAAGCTGCCAAATTTTCGTGAGAGATTTCTCAATTTTTTCTATTTTGAGTTCAATTATTTTATACTTATTTCCTAATCTACCCTAATAAAAATGAAATGATAATTCCATTAAATTAAATTATATGGAATTATATTATTCTAATGTAATATTTCATCATCATCTCCCTTTCCCCTTCAACTTATACTAAAAAATAAAAACATCATCCAGGATGTTTTAATTTATCACATTCAACGATGATGAGTTCTCAATTTTAGTTATCATATTCAATTAAGGTTATTAAAACATTTTTATGGTTGAAGAATATCATAATATAATTATTTCATCTCAATAATTATCTGGAATCCCTACACACTCATAATATGGAATAATAACACAAAACAAATATGTTTTTCACCAAACCGCCAAGCTAAATCAGAGAGTTTAACAGTTACTCTAAAGTAATGATTCATCATCAATTTTATAACTCCAAATCAATATAAGATAATTTATATCTATTCAATGTCACTAATAATATATATTAACAATTATGTATGTTTAACCACATTTCGAATGAAATTTCTATCATGAATACATGTAAACGAAACATGAAAACCAAGGAATAAAATGCTTCCAAAACAATAAAGTTGATCCCCTTAAACACTTAAAATGGGCCATGAATTAACCTAATAAAGTTATAATAAATAAATTAAATGTAAAGGAGGTTATGGAATTATTAATTCACGAAATCCAAATTTTATTATTATGGTCTTTAAAACAAATAAAGAACACACTCTAGCATAATGTAAGGTGTTTCTCATCTCACGTTTATTTCTTTGAGATTTCCATTATTCAACGCATATTTATTGTATGTGGTGTACTTTTTACAACCTTTTTTATATGTATTAACCTTATTATCTTTATATTCGTGGTATTTTGTGACCCATTTTGATGTAATTAGTTTTTGATGTTATGATTTGATTGATTACAGTAGGGTAATGGATTTTGTCTCAAATTCCATTTCATTGTCAGTTACTTTGTATTGGGAACCTAATATTTCTTATGTGGTGTTTCTAATACCCATTTCAGATCTTTTTTCATTTGAAGTAGTAAATTTATTATATATCTATATTCTTGTTTCATGGATATGACAATTATCTAAATCGTATACCATTTTACATACGGTGTTGTTTTGGAATGTTTTTTTAACTGTGAAAGTATTGATGAATATGTGTCCTCTACTCTATACGGATCTTAAAACACATATTTATCTTGTAATAAATAAATTTATATGGAATTATTTGTTCTTTAAGTTGAATTTTGGGCCTACTATAGCCCCTCGGTGCATCAACCAGTATCATGAGACAAATCAATTAGTGACAAACCCTTCCAGTTTGTTTCCAAAAATCATACGTGTTTCTACCCAGAAACCAAAATTGGTTTAACGGTATTATGGTATCGTGTTCCAGATAAATTAAGTAAAAATAATAAGAATTCTATTTAGTCATTATTATTTATTACTATCCATTTGGTTTTCACTATGAAAAAAATATATGGATGCAATTTCATTCTATGTCTATTAATGGCATGTGTTTTTCATTTATTCATAATTCCATATTATCTATTCCATGTTCTTTATGATTCCCTTATTATTTAATTCATTCTATCGCTATTTGTAACCCTTACTAAGTGTATGAACTCAACCCTTTCATTGTTTACCTTCAACAGGTGATGAAGAAAAGATCATTTATTGAGTTCTTGTGGATGTAGTTTTTAATTTTTTTTATATTGTATTTTGTAACCTTTTCCAATGTAATTTGAGTTAAAACATTTTTTCTAGTTTTTTCTAGACTACTAAAATAATCGTTCCTTTGGTATTTTCATTCCTTTTAACCATTCCAATTTAATGATTAATGCATGGGCTCTGTTTTAGAGGTTTTAGGGCTTTATAATTCCATTTTAATAGAATTCAATCTATGGCCATTCAATAACGACACAAATAATTACATAGATAATTATAATCAATTAAACGATTTAAATATATATTAAGTTGATGCCCAAAAATAGGGAACATGGCACAATGACTTATATAAACACTTCTACTTTTAAACAATGGACCAAGACCCATACCATCAGTCCATTATTGATAGTTCATCAATTATTAACTCATGATTCGACTCATATCGGGGGAAAAGTGATGAATGAGCAAAGAATATAATAATAGGTAATATTAACATACACCCAAATAGCACAAATGATATCCATAAGAATAAATAATGAAAAAAAAATGAATTTAGATCTTAGTGATGCGGATAAAACGAGATGATTGGTGCTTGAATCTGATTCCGAACAAAGCATTTAACTAAATTCCATGAATTGGATTTAAAATTGGAGCTCTGCATTCATGGTTGTATTGATGGATAAGTAAATTGATATATTTAAGGTTAAATTTGATTTTAATAAAATTTTAAATTATAAAAGTTCCCAGAATTAAATGGTCTCATATTTTGAAAAACTACATGCATACTGTGAATGGTCTTCTATTGGAAAGGTGCACCAACATTGTTTGCTCGCATGGTTTGACTAACCATCCACAAACCATGAAGAATCACAAATTCAAAATAAAAAACATGGATGCATGTATGTGTTCCCCAAATCACTTGGGATGTTGTATACTTTTTTCCTCCTCCATCTCTATACCCACATATAGCACGTTTTGTCAATCCATAAGTCATTCCCTGAATAGATTAATTTATTTATGTGATATTCCATTTTCACCCAGAAGAGGTTGGGTTTTGGGCTCTGAACCCCCCCTAGACACCAATGATACCTCCATTACCTCAATGTGAGTTCATATTAGGCCAAATTTATGCCTTTAGAATGATAATATAAGGAAATAAAAAGATTCATACCTTAACTAAGAATCGAGTTCTTACACATATTCTGTAGAATAAATATTTATTTTATATATGGGATCAATATAACATGAATAAATTTACTCCTTACACAATAGAACAATATTTATTCCATTAATTAAATTCAATTATAATTCAATCATGATCAATGGAAACACTTAGGGTGTGGCCCTCTACGATTCTTTATCATTGGAATTGGGACAGATTCTCTAAAGTCTATGATTTGTTTCTAACAATGGGCCAAGAAACCCAATAAATAGAATTTAATGTCACAATGTCGACAACTTCATACGAATTATCATTATGTAATATAATGCCTTTATCAAAATATCTCATGAAGAATGTTTCACTAAGGTGTCTTAAAACTATTTACTCAACATGCCTTTCTTTGACTATATGTAATAAACACTTCATTACACCATGACCATGGAATTTAATGTGATGGTTCAATTGGAAACATATTTCTAATATATCATTTTCCATAAATATGGATGGGAGAAATCCTTCATCAACTTATCCATTTAATACATTTCAATTGTGATGGACCAAACGTACCCTACACCACTCAAATATATGGAATGGAATTTTGGGTCAACAAATCTAACTATACCAGTCATCAAATACATTAAAGTTATTCATAAAGTCTAAGGACCATTACACATGCTCATAGATGGGAAAATATAAGGCCAAAAAAATATTCGAAATTCCTTCTGGTGGGTATGTTCACATGATTTTCTATCTTGAATATTTCAATGTTTTATCTTCGAAGGAAGAATCCAAATCTACATACAAACACTCTCACCTAATGGTATAAATACTATGTGTCCCATTATAGTATGTTTTCCAACTATGGAAGTATGTTAATGATATTTTCCTAGAACTTCAAGGTTATCATCATAGAGGGGAAATTATATGACCTTATCAATGCAACAAATATTCTAGGACAGTATAACAATAAAACTATAAATAAACAACAACAAATATGCAATTAGAAATTAAATTTATAGTTAATAAATAACATATATATGTATTCAAATTATAGTAAATTGGTCTTATGAATCCAAATTTAAAAAACTCCCACTTGGACTAGATCCCACGTCTAACAACTTTTAGTCCACTATCCTTACATTATAATCATGTTTCTACTAATTCATGGCCTTAGTCAAGGGGTTCACCATGCTGTATTTAGGGGAAATACTTCACATTGAAAAATTATGAGAAAAAACCCTTCAAGGGAGGAATATTACAAAGTATGTGCTTAATCTATTGATGGGACCTTTTATCATTTGTGAGAGCCACCGTTGAAGTGTTATCATAAAATATTCTGATATAATAATTAATTATAGGTACCATATCATGATATCCAAAAAGGTTGTGTGTCTATAAAACGTCCTTAGATTCCACATAAGTCACAATATACATGGAATCTATTGTATAATCTACAACCACAGCCTACTTTAACATCTTTTAGATGCATGACCTCTATTAAAAGTGAAGATGTATTACATTTTTGACTTTATATAATCTTGATAAGTATAGAAACATGCAATTGCTTATCCTTTTATTATTCATTCCATATCTCTTCCATAGACCAGGAACATATCCTTAGTATTCACCAATTACATATAAATAGTATTGACTTCCATCCAATGGGTGAAAACTAGGTCATCTTGATATCTACCAACCAGATTCATTTAATTGGTAACATCTAGATTAGTATATTGAATAACATACATGAATGACAGAATTGATGATGTGTATGGAATCCTTTCAATCCTATTTCTATTTTCTTGTGTCTGATGATACAATTTCTTGGAAATATGAATATGATGTGATGCTAGAAACAATGACCTTTTTGATTGTTCCATACAAAATTTCATTAGTATCTTGTCCATGTATTTACATTGACATAGTTTTACTAGTATCATGGATCTATTACAATTGATCATGATCCTTTTAATATATACTTCTCAGCCAAGTCCTTCACAGATAAAAATTTATTCAACCATGTATTAATAGACCATAAGACTGGTATTTTGATTCGTATGAGTAATATGTCATCAATATATAGTATTAATAAAATTACTCCAATCCTACTAAACTATCTGTATATACATGGATCACACACATTTTTTATGAAACTAAATTATGTTATGCATTCATCAAAATTAATGTTCCATGTCCAAGATTCTTTCTTAAATCTATAAATGATATTTTTTCATTTTTTATATCTTATTATCATCCTTTTGAGTCACAAACCCTTCAGTTTATGTCATATAGACATATTCATAAAAGATACCATTATGGAAGTTTATTTTAACATCCACTTTCAAAACATCATATTCATTGTAAGCTATAATGGAAATTATAATACTAATGAATTTTATGATTGAAACTTGTGAAAAGTTTTCATCATAGTCAATGGATTGATACTTTTTAAACCCTTTTGCAACTAGTATCACCATATAGATGTCGAATTTTTCCATCCATTTTTTGTTTACTCATGAATTCCCATTTTTAACTAAATGGATTTACATATAATGTAGGATCTAACAAAATCTATAATAGATTTTTCTACGAGGAATCCATTTCAGAATTAATGGCTTTGTGCCACTTGGAAACATTTGTGCCAAATAATGCTACCTTGTATACTAGATGATCATTATTATCAGATAATAATGAGTCACCATACTTGTTTAAAAAATTATAATATTCTAGATCTCTAACCTCCCTTGTAATCCAACAAAATCTTTTATATTTGAAATACTTTCATCTTCCATGGGGCTTAGTGGAATTTGTTCCTATACCAACTCCAGTGTACCTTTATCCTAAATATCATTAAAGTATATCTTTCTCACACCACCTCTTTTATACATCTACTCCCTCTCAAGTAATAGGGAATTTTATTCCACTATATACTTTTCACTATGTGTTAATATATTTAATATCCACTTGTTTCATTATCGTATCTTATAAAGGTATACATAGTGCCTTAGGGTTCATGTTTGTTATATGAAAATTATTTAACCAATGTTTCTCATCCAAAATCATGTATATTCAGTAACATTGTTTTTATCCAAATCCTAAATTATGATATGGAATACCCTTTATCAATTTAGTTGGTATATGGTTTCGTATATGTACGTTTATTTATAACACATATCCGCAAAAGGATAATCGAAGACTTGCATGACTCGTCATTAATATTACCTTTTCCAATAAGTATTATTTCTTTTTTTTCACGGACATTATTCCAATAAGGTGTATAATGAGGAGTGAGTTGGGATAAGCTCACAAAATCCAAAAAGTAATCAAAGAATTCATGATTATGGTATTCTCCACCATGTTCTGATTGGAGTTTATTAATATTACTACCAAGATGGTTCTCAGCTTCATCCTTATATTCCTTGAATTTAACAAAATTATCTAACATACAAATCATTATGTAGACATATCCTTGTCTAAAAATATCATTAGTATATGATATGAATTTTGAGTATGAGTACCAGAATCTTTATTCAATATGTAATGGTACACACACAATGGTATGATCTAATTTAATAATCTCTTTAGACCTTTTTCATTTACCACTAAATGGGTCTATGGTAATTTTTTTTATAAAAATGTGTCGCATAAACCAGGTGGTTTTAGTTAAATAGAATCTAAATCTCAATAATTTTTTAATTTTGTCATGTTTTATAATTTAAATGACCTAGACAATGATTTCAGAGTTGGGTGTAGTATGTGTCAGGTGAATTAAAATTGTTCTTGATTTCAATTAGTTGTTTTATCTAATCCATTACATAATAATTGTTATTTAAATGTTCATTACCATAAAAATTCTATATTTTTAAAAGGATTAACATGTATTCCCAAATTTGAAAAAAAAACACATGTATCAAGTATAGATATAAATAGATTTTTTTGGTACCATATGTCAGATAATAAATACCTATCAAAACATGGATCATTTTGTTCAAAAGTTTGAGGTGGTAGTCCCTGATAACAACAATAGTAAGCTTTGATCTATTGCCTCCATGTAGATCTACCTCACCTAAGTCAATATTTATAAATATAATTCAATAAAATATATTAATACATATATGATCACAAAATTATATATCTAATACCGAATTTATAAAAATAGATAAATTACACATCATAAAAAACATACTTGGAAGATCCCCTTGCCACTTTGTATGGGTGATGTTTGAATCTAATAGCCCTTATTTCCCTATGAAAAATAGAAAGAATCATGTTCATTTTCTTTCCCCTTGATCTTCCACTTCATATAATGGTAGGGAATGGATTTGGGATTAATAATTATTTATCCCCTTTTCATTGGTTCACCATAAGGATGGACGGATTTTAAAGATTTGTATCCTTATCCATTTGAAGAAGAAGACTAAGAAGATCTTGCATAGAACACTAAATGTTGTTGATATGAAAAATAAAAAATAAAAGATAGAGATCTTTTGATGGAGTGATTTTAGAATGAGATCAATGCCCACTTCTTCATGGAGATTAAACCCTATAACCTCTAGGATCCCAATGTAGAAAATGATCTTAACTACGTGAATCTTAGATGGGATGTCCCTCCAATCATTATCTGAAATAGAACCCTAAAAATATCCAAACATTCTTATCTCTCTCTCCGAATAAAGACCATATAGGTTCTCATGAATTCTATATGCATCAATGTTTTCTTGGATATTCATGAGTTCACTATACATTGATTAAAGAATCCAAAATTCATCATCCACTATGTGAGTTAATGTTTTTTTATAGACCAGGAACTCTTTATCGTTCACCACCTTTATAGGAGGATCAGGCATTGAGGATTCTGGAATATAAGATTTCTGTTCATGGGGTAAAATAGCCTGAATACATATAAACCACTCTTGTCAGTTACAACCATTTAAGAAGGTTTATTTATATAATATTGATCATATGAATAATTTGGATGAATATATTTTCATTTTATTATAAAATTAAAAGATAATAATATTATTAATTTTTCTTGATAAAAAAAGTTTTATAAATAATAAATTAATTAAATTTTTTCACATATACCTCTATGTTATAAAGACCCAATAGCCCTAACCATTAAAATTAGAATGTCTAGTTGGTCTATAAATATAGTGTAAAGGATTCATATGCCCCTTCAAAGAAAATATAACAAGGATTGGTCAGGAAAATTTAATGTATTAATGTTGGAAAGTATTTTCCAACGATGGGAATTCATATTCTTGATACATTGAGTGGACTCCCCAATTCTGAAATCATGACATGGATTTCCCTAGAAAATGCCTCCAAATTGAACCATTTATAGAAAGGGATAATCCACTTGATTTAAAATTGTTAATACTACCAAAAACATTCTTAAAAACCATGAGTATAAAAGTAAGTGTTGCAAAAAGTTTGTCCCAACAAATAGTTTTATTTAGATTTATTCATAATCATGTAATGGAAGTCTATGTATGTACTAATAATTAATTGAGGGATTTTAATTTTTTATGAATAAATTATATCTTTTTTATCCTTTAAATGTCCTGTTAATATATGTGTGGATGTTTCTTAATCAAATAATAATGTTGGATGAAACATTGAAGCATAATTTATTTATTTAATTTCCATATTTTCCCATTAATTAATTTATTTATGTGATTTCAGACTTGCATTCATAAAATAAATAATAACATAGATATAAATAAGTAAACTAAATGAACCAATCATGATCTTATATAACGTCTGAATTATGAATTGGTCATTAAATCAACCAAAGTCTTCGGGGAATAACTACATTTTTCAGTCATGGCATGAGTTACATCATTACAATTGTCAACCTAGTTATCAATTGAGTTTCCCTCATAATGGATTAATCTTTAACCACCTCCACATGTCTTGGGATGTTGTATGAATTACATTTATTAATTACCCACATGTATATGAGGGGAACCAAATTATCTTTTAAAGTGGATTACATAAATATCCTTAGAGATGAGTGTCCTATATAATAATATTGGGAGGGATGAAACACAGTACATGATTTAATTTAATATTAAACAATTTCAAACCTATAAAATTAATAAATTTAAATAAATTACAACACTTATATATATGTCTTGGTCAATCTCATGATCGATCATACCTATAACGAGTACCCAAAAGTAACTTCATAAAATTCATTTATTTAGTTGTTATTTATTATTAAGATGAATGCACTTGTGTTTATTAATTACTTAATTCAATTTCACCTTAATGATCATATAAATATAATTGGAGATTCCCATCATTTATGGAATTCATGAAAAATAATCAACAAAAACAATTGATGTATATTTGTTACAATAAATAGATAAATCGTTATTATTTTCAACCACTATTGATTTTCAAACACAAGTACTTCCATTCAATAAAATAATGTTTTAATTCAGATATATTAAATTTTAAAATAATATAATTCTTCCATTAATTTATAGACTATATGGTTTTTACTCCAACTACACGTCATGTGTCTCAGTTTCCGTGTATTTGGGTTGCATGCATGGGGTTTCAACCTTATGACTCCACCAGAATACAAGACATTTACATGCCAACTACAGAAGGTGTATCTTCTTATTGTGTGCTTGGTATTCTCTCCTAAGTATTTGGAAAGTGTCTCACCAGGATCACATGGCGTGTAAAAGCTAGAAATACATCATACATCCTTTATTCTTTGTGTTTGTTTTTTATATGAGATGGTTGACATGTTCATTCGATGTGAGATTTCATGAAATACACACTGTATACGCTGCATACACATCATGTATATCATAAACACTCTAGGTTGTCAGTCCCATGTCGTTTGACCATATATAATGGCTACACAGGTTGCGTGATTTATACCTCTGTCCCATATAGACTGCATAGAATGTACAACAACTACACACTATCTAATTTGACATCCTTTGTGCTAGTTAGATAGGAAGATACATGGTGGGAAAAAAATCCACCTCATGTAATTAACTACTCATCGGATCAAGGTGCAATTCTCATGGGTACCCAGTGTGTACTCTGACTACACACCATGTAACCTTGTTTTCAAGGAAAAAATTTATCCCTTCCTGATGGAATCTCTAATAATTCTTCAGCACTTCGAAGATCTTTCAAAAAATGAACCACTGAACAAATAAGATTAATATGCTGATAAGATGTTAATTCAAATCTTATTAAATAATGAATAATGTGAAATTATTTTATAACCGCATTGAATATAGTTCAGAAATCAATTAAATAATTATAAATTTTAATGTTGCCACTTGGATACCACTTAATTGTTTTGGGCACAGTGAAAGTGTGTAGTGGTGGGTGATATTTTAATTCTTTTTTTCAATAATCATTTCCTAAAAGCATGAGTGAGGATCTTTCATGTCAAATTTAAAAATAATTTATTTAATATTTTAGGATATAAATATTTCGGATTATGAACAATCATTACTGGTGAATATTGATCATCTTAAAAGACCCTTTTATATTACATTTATTTTTCGTTGAGGATACAAGGATATAATCCCTCTAGAAGTTATCCACATGTTCTGTTATAATCATGGAGAAACACCAGTCAATCTATGGGTGCTAGCATGTTGAGATGAATGTCTAACATTTTTTGCTCTGGATCACTGATTCTTTGGAATCAATGAAATATATCTTACACATCTTGTTCTTGAGAGGGAGAGATAAAGAGGAGTTTATAGAGTACTCATTGGGTGAAACAATCCTCTATTCTTAATTTTTGGATACAATACACAATTGACATAGCCATCTATTTATAGAGGTAGGATTTATGTTAAAATTTTATTTAATTGCATGCTGACTATTACCAAACATTTATTATCATTAAGAAACTCCACAACACATTAAAATATTATTATTACTATTTTATGGAATGATCCAACTTGCAGAAAAAATACTATTTAACTATCTTTGTAATTAGTATTTTTCATTAGATATGGTCTTTACCAATTTGAAATCCTCTTATATTTTTTGACACTATAATAAAAAACATTATTCATAAATAAGTATTTCATTCACATATCGGTGAATATATGGGTTTTTAAATATAGATTTTAAAAAATAATTATATTTTTATTCACATACCAAAAAATAAATATTTATTTAATTTATGATTTCAATATAACATGAATAAAATTATTCATCATAGTTGACAATAATATTTTTTCCATTAAATAAACTCAAATAGATTTTAATGGTGATCAATAGAAACACTTAGTGTGTGACCCTCTAGGATTATATCTTACTGGAATTAGGAGAGAATTAATAAAGTCCCTGATTACCATCTAGTAATGGATCATGGAACCCAAGAGAAATAACATAATGTCACAATGTTCACAACCACATATGAACACTCATGATGTAACATAATTTTTTTATCATAATATTTCTTCAAGAAGGTTGTAATATGGTTTCATAAACCTATTTACTCGAAATGACTTTTATTTAACTATCAGGAAAAAAAATTACACCATAGCCATGGAATTTAATCCAATGATTCTATTAAAATAAAAGGGTTTAGATATTAGCATATGTAAATATAGATTATAAAAATCCATTTTTGACATATCTATTAATGACATATTAATCGTGACACACCCCATGTACCCTACATTCTACTAATATATGGTGTGACCTTTTTGGTCAATAATTCTAAGCATGTGATTGATTACATACACTAATGAAAATATTACAGTCTACTGAAGATTGCACATGATTGCTGAAATGAATATATAATGACTCTAAAACATGTTTATTTCCAACTAATGAGTTTTTCTAAAAATATCCATATTATAGATTACCAAGTGTGAAATACATTATAAGAAGCCACGTCTACTTATGAGAACTCACTTGTTATTTTCTAAATACTATGTGTTCCACTATATAACTTTATACAACCACATACATGTATTAAGAATATATTCATATAACTACAAGGTTTTTATCATTTTAGGGAGGTTCAATAACCATATCAATGTGATAAATAGCCTAGTAAATTAATTCCTTAAATCCATGAAGAAGTAATAAAAAATATGCAATATGGTGTCAAATTAATATTCAATACATCAAATGTACCTATAATCAATGTAAAATCAATTATTCCTATGACACCAACTCTAACACAGGGGTTGCAGCCCACATTGGAAATGATGGAATCTTTATCATTCTTCCCTTATCAACCCCATCTAGAAAAATAGTGGATAACCTTCTATGTAATACTGAGAAGAGGAAATACCTTTATACATTCTGAGTGGGGTTAGAGATCGTGACGATTTTTGACCACATCTAATGTGAACCAAAATTATTGACCTAGACATCATGATAGTTTTTCTACATTCAACTTCCAATGGCATAGGTGTAAAAAGGAGTCCAAATTGAGATGAACCAATGTGTCATTCACCATTTATGGGGGGTGAGTTCACAAGAGAGGGATACATGGAGGAAATTTATCTGTTTCCAACTAATTCCAATGTTATCCTAAAACAAAATCTTAGCAAACACTAGGTGAATATATTTCCAGATTCCATCTCATAATGACAGTTGATGTGCGTGGATCCCTCATATGAACCATAGGACTAGAAATTCAAGAGTTTGGGTAACATAAGGGGAGCCTTCCAAAAATATTTGAGAATCTAAGATGATTAAGAAGTAACGATAGAGGGATCTCTATGGTCTTATGCTCCTCCAACATTAGTTATTCTATCAGAGATATCACATCAAGAGGTATGATTCTCCCTAAAAATCTTCCAAATAAGTTGGCTGAGAGATCCAAGGATGGAGGAGGAAGGTCTTGAGGGGCTCTAGGGAAGAATTTTTACAACCCAGTAAAGGAGTAAGATGACAAAAAATAATTTTTAATTTTTGGGAGGCATGGTGTATGATATGATTATCCCGGATTATTGAGATAATATGGAATAGTCACACTAGGGATTTTTCTAATCTTCTAGAGGCCGGGATTTCCAGGATATCCACCTAGTTCAACTGCTGATACTAACTTAAATACTTAGTGGTCATAGATTCCGTAGTTTGATAGTGTGGAGAGGGTAATCCTTTCACTTCCTTAATACGGCCCATGCTGAGTGGGGATCTTGATGAGGAATCTAAAACTAGGGTTCCAACTATAGATTCTATTTATCATAGGTAAAATTCATAGCATTACCATAATGATGATTCCTTTGGTTATACGACAAATAAATATATTCCCTATGAGATTAGGGGAGTCATTAATAAGGATGACTTGACCAAGGCCCTCTTTGGCATGGTCAGACTCAAGATTATTATTTTTGTGATGTGGGTAGAATTTAATTCTTTTTCCATCACTAATTATTTCCATAAATTTATTTAGGAACAATTAGTAGTGGACTAGGTGGATTTCTTTAAAACATAGGTAGAAGACTCTATGGGTGATGTGGAGCACAAATCAGAACCTATCTTTGAGGCCTCAATGATTGAATCTACAAATATAACTATGGAGGTGACTTATAGATCCCCTATCCTCAAAACAATTTAGGTGGGTCCCCATCTCGATGAATCTATAGTGGCTCCTTCTAATAGTGGGGAATTACACCTAGGGCATCTAACCATTCAAATCCCCTATGTCCTATATGTAAAATGTAGATTCTTTTAACCTCGGTCGTATTTGAAATTAATTAATTTATATTATCATCAATATTTACTTAAAAAATTTCCTTTTATATATATCTATGGCATGAAACTCTATAGAATATTATCGAATTTCAAAGGGTTCCTACTAGTGCAGAGGGGTCTTCAGTGTTGACCTTTCCATCGAAGACCTAGTCTTAGAGATGTTAGTTTGAGTGGTATCCACTCATGACATGTTATTCATGAGGGGATAGAGATTGAAATCATCCATACTTTCAAATCATGTAATCCGAACCTCCCATGGGTTATATTTACCCTGATTATCATTGAAGGATGAGATAATAATTTCTTCTATCCTATTTTATTTCGAAATGGTTTTTGAAGATGAATCCTTTCCGGGACTATATGGGTCATAGGGGTTTATATATCTAAAATCAAATAATGTGGTTAGGTTGGTATCTATGGACTGGAAGTCTTAAGAAGAGTTCACCCAGGACTAGAGAACCTTCTCATGTTGGCAGGGCTAGGAAGAGGAGAAGTAGAGATTTTTTATAGTATGAAGGTGGTCACTAGTGAGGGTTAAAATGAAATTGATCTTCTTGTTGACCTAGATAATTTTTCTTCATATATGATTCTATGGAAAGAACATTTCTCTAATTTACATGCAGTCTTCCCTGAGTACCTGCCCTTGCCAATTGAAGACCTCATGGATTCTAAGTCACATTTAAATTAAAAGTATTGCATTTTTCAGTGTAATGAATAGATACGTATCTGTATCTTCATCACTCACACCTTTTAGACCAACTTAGTTGGCTATATGGGGTCCGTAAACCACTTAATGTTGAATTTTGGAACCAATGGTGTGAACTATTTCTCCCTCCATACATTGTCTTAAGGCTTATTGGAAGAGAATATTCACACATAATTATAGCTATTTGACACCACCTATTACATGAACACATTATAAGTAAAAATTATAATCTAGATAGTTGATAATGATCTCAATTGGACAGAGGAGTTGGTGACGTTGTAAGGGGAATCAAGACTATCAAAAAAGAAACCCTTATCCAGACGAGGGAATAATAGGTGGAGGCGAAGGCTGATGTGGTGGTGTTGAAATATTTGGTGGAATATTAGAGGAACGAGTAAGGATATATGAAGACTCAGTCTAATAATGATTTCCCTACATCCGAGGAGGATAAAATGAAGCTATATGTGTGGTGTAAAGTCCTTGAGGAACTCAAAATAGGATCCCTGAGCTGAAAAATACCCTCTCTTTGGTCGATCCATAGAGTTGTTTTTTTAAATTATGGGATGCTTAAATATATTAATGAACAACATAATTGTTTCTTTCCCCTTATAAATAAAATTTATATCTTCCTCAATTCACTATGATTATTATTTTTTCATCATCATCATACTAAAAATACATCCAACTAAAAACCTCTAATCCTATGTGTGTAGGGAATTGGGTGAAAATAAGAAACTAAATGAAGAATTCTAATTTATATGAGTGTTTAAAATAAGGGATGAGATGTAGTGGGTGGAATTTCACATTGACCACCTCATAGGCCCCTATATTTAATAATTAGGATGGTGTGATTCTAGGGGTTCAATGTTCTCTTTTGATGTGGATAGTGCTTGAGGGTGTAATGTCGAGGATTGTTGAATTCAACATGTGGAAATGGAACGTGGATAGAGATAAATCATGTCCATAATATTTTTCTATATATGAATAGATGAGGTATGTGGGGTGAGGATAACCATTTTCCATGTTCAAAATATCAGTTCCACAATTGTTCTACTAATGATGTCTATTTCCGGAAGTGTTCCGTAGAGGGGGCTATTTTTTCAATGTTCCATAACCATATGGGAGCCATTGTAGAGAAGATAAATTTGGATAATCAATGAAATTTTACTAGTATGGGAAGAAATATTATTTAGGCCCCACATCATCCCAATAGGGGAGAAAATTTGGAAGCGAATGATGATTTTCAATCCAAATCAAGGGTACAAAAAATGTGTTAATGAAGGAACAAGATTCTCAAAATTAATTCAAACACTTTTAATATTATTCTATCAGGCATAATGTATATAAATGGTAGATTACCAAATTGAAAAAAGTATAAATGATAATTAATGAAATCAATATAAAGGAAATGTGAAATACATGTTAGTGATTTTAAATTATAATATAACATGTTATTGATGGTCCCCCCATTTATTTTAATTTTCCATTGTACAACTTTGACTAGATAGATTCCCTTTTTAGGTCATGCAGTCAAAACATTGGTAGTGCCTATTAAGGTCGTAGATATCGGATATATATTTTAACTAGAGTTTTCATTCATATATCTAGAATAAAAGTATTTTGGGATTTAAGGTTATATATCTTGGGTCATGATGAGGTGAGACTCTTGGATGAGGAAAGTCAAAACCTATGGGAAATTAAATACCATGGTGGATCTAATGTGAGTACTAGTAACTGCACAAATTCATTGAATTATGTGAATGGGACTAATAAGTAATGTATTCTTGTAACTATATATCCCATTAATGGAAATCAAGACTCTTGTAGTTATATATGATGTGTGGTAGAGGACCAGCACAAAATATGGATCATAGATAGAAGCCAACAAAATATCAAATATGCCCTCTAAATATGGGATCAGGATATCACATATTTCAAATTCATGTGGTGGGGACATAAAGAATTTTGGATAAATTATTCTGGATTAGATTTTTAATGTAGACTTTAACATCATATGAGGAATATGAAAATAGTGGAAAATGTTTGAAGAGTTGAATCTATCATTGTCATAAACATGTTGTTCAATGACTATAGAGAGGTTTTCCAGGGCACTATGATGATCCCCATAGGACTTTTACCTTTTACACTGGTGATATTAAATTTTACCAAGTCATATGGTAGATAGGGAGAGTTAATTCTTAACTTTTTCATAGTCATTCCATTTCATGTTTGAAACAATATTGAAATTTGTTCTTTTTCAAAGGGATACCTTGGGTCATTCTAGTTAGAACAGGGGGTTACTAGAGTTTATGATCACACAGTTTTGAAAATATATGGATACAATTAAAAACCACATAAAATTGATATTAATGGTTCGAGTGAAAGAACAAATGAAATGAGAAGTAATGAAATTGTTGTGAATAGAGGGGTCCAAATCAAGCTTATTATACATCAACAAGAGGAGGGGGAATTTAGTTTACATCTATTAATCATTTATCACAATGCATGATTTCAAGGTCATATAAATTATACCAATGTCATATAGAAGGGGATTATGCAGCATGAGAGGTAAAAAGATAATTTTGTTAATCGCGAGTGAGAGAATCATATTGCTACAAAAAATACCCTTAGATAGGAATCACATAATTTAAGATCATCGAGACATCCTACTGTGAAAACTGGATGTAATGTGTGAAAAAATAATATGAATTTCCAAAATATGTCGATGATGATGGGAACCTATTACTATTTCTAAAATAGAAGATCTAGGGTTCCTTAAATATCCAATGAAATGGGAATCAAGCCACGTGTAGTTATATATTTGGTGGAGTAGATGACAGGAACTGAAAAGGGGGAATCCTCTCGAATGAGGAATCATGGTGTCACATGATTTATAGTCATGAAATAGGGACTCTACAATGAAGTTCAACACCATATAATTAGAATGAAAAGTGATAAATTGGTATTTGCATCACTAAAGGTAATCTAAACCTGATGTTAATGGAGGGCCACATGTAACGACGGGGCAAAAACACATTTTTTGTGCATCCACTGATCATTGGGAAATATTTAATTGAATAGACACATACAATTAATGTCTAGAATTGTTGTAAAAAACTATTTTTATCTTGTTTAATGTCATTGATCAAGGATGAGAGGGGATGATATGGCCTATCCAACTAGAGTGTCTCAAACATGTCTTGAATAAATCTATTGAGGGGGCCAATAATATCATCATTTAGATAGTTAATCCTATTATAATTAGTGGAACATATTTAGGGTCATCTGTGTGGACCATTTCATGAATTTTAATTTCATGATGTGTAGTCCTTTGTGGAAGCTTCTATTTTACATTCATATGGATTATACTGCGGTGTTTATAAAATTTTATGTTAACAATACATGGACCAAAGGGACATCATTCATGAGAATTTTTATCAATCACGATCACATTGGGAATGGACCATAAAGATTCAAAGGCTTGCATGATTAATGATTGATGTGGGAAACAACGAGTAGTGGGTGACCACCTCTATCACATGAGAAAACATGATATGCAAAAATAGAACCTAGCACAAGATGGATCTTGTGACTCTTCCTTGTATATATAATGTGTGTGGTTTCATGAATAGTGTATCATCAATGTTTTTTAAACAATAATTGAATAAATGGAGGTGGAATGGAAGTAAATAGTGACTTTATGGATCTAAACCCTGAATAGGGAGACCAAAGTGTGAGGTATGAATCTGACTATGTTCGAAACATAGGTCCCAAAACTATAACATTAATGATGGGATGTGAAATTTTTTGGTTGACTACAGACCATGTTCAAAACAGAAGAACATTCACTTGATTTTATAATTCCTTAATGGTCTATACATGAGATAGGAGATGAGTCTTTTTTGACCACAGGATAGTATTTCAAATACTGGATGAAAGCATTCACGATTTAATCATTTATTGGTTTTAGGAGTCTAAGGGGTAGGAAAATGAGGTCAAATGGCATGAAATTGAATTTTACAGTATATGTCGGATGTGCTTGGAATCATGGAACCAATGTAGGAAAGGGAAATAATTCCTTATACAATAGCTAAAGGTTTGGGGCCTTGCTCTAGTTTCTGATCATGGGAATCTGATACACATGGATAATGTTGATAGTGGTAACACTACTTTTAGTGGCAACTGCATTTCATTTGCAACTCAGGTTGGGATGTGACTAAACGTAGTCCACCATGTATAGGATTCTAGATGAATTTGGATGGATCTTGAAACTGATGAATGATGGTAGGTGGAGGCCTGGTTTGAGATTATAAGGGGTTAGTGGTCATCGGGTTTAGTTCATTTTGTGTCCCACATAGCACTCTAGGGGTGGATACCAAATCTCTTCTTAGTGGATTATCCTATATCCATCTTTACAACATCAGCATTGTGGCTATAAAATGTGATTCAAAACGTCATGTGGGATTTCTCAAAAAATGCTAGTACATCCCGTGGTATCTTACTTATTTAATTAGCAATTTTATTTCAATTATGAACAATGAGTTGTAGATCTCCCATAACCTTTGGGATGGTGAATTCATGACGGACAGCCTAGATTGCATAGAATGTCCCCAAAATAGTTTGATTATTTATCCCAATATTTTTTCTCTTCCTTGTAAATGTAATAATATTGTTAGTGGGGTAGATTTAAGGCTTCACCACAACATGCCTCCATAAAACAATATAAGTATTTGTCTTTAATATTTTGAATGAATAAAAATTACTTATGAGTGAGAATGATGAGGATATAAAACAAGTTAGGCCCCAATTGTGTAGTTTAATCGGGAGGGATTTCTAGGGAGAGTTCAACTCAGTAGATAAAACACCAACGTGCATTTGAGAACATTGAAATAGTATATCAATTGTATGAGATGAGCCTATTTTTTAGGGAATAACCCAAAATAGGTCTGTGGTTGGGCCGGTATTGAACCATATAGATATTTATATATATGTGTGTGTGTGTATACCATGAAATGGGAGTTAATCACCACATAGTTTTAGAATGTCTAATGACATGAGACCATCACTGGAATGAGGGTCCTCTACAGTGACTTCCAGAATATCATGATGTTTTATGACATGTGATGGGGAATAGGGAGATGAATTTTAACAACTTTACGTAAGGAAAATGGATTCATAATTTAACATTGTATAGTTAATTTTATGTGGAATTCATTTTAGCTCCTTATAACCAGGATGTGGTCCTACAGTTTAACATCATCGGAATCAGATGGATGAAAAGGGCTATGCAAATTATTGTTTGAGGTGCCTTATATTATTGGGTCCATAAATGATGATTAAGAAATATGGAGCATTGGAGTAATGAGTATGAATTATTGGAGGTACCTCCCACCTAGGATCCATCTATGATGGATTCTTTCTAGGTATCCTTGGAATACTTAATGCCAATACCATTTTTTCCTAAATTAAGAGAAGTTCATCCTTTTTAAACACTCGTGTTATTTTATTCTAAAAAAATTAAGGTTATGGAATTCTAAGATCCATCTAACTTCAAGTGTTACTAATTCTTAAAAGTGAACCCCAGTTATCTTGTTTGGAATTTTATAATCATAAGTAATAATAAATATTTAAATAAGTTGAAACTACATAGATCATACTAAATTTTTCACATATATTACTGTGTATGGAGTTTCATGAGTGGGATTCTGGGTCAATATTTTATTAGATCATTAGGAATTGGATAGTTTTTTGGGCCATATATTTTTATATTGACTCGATAACATAATAAGTATATTGGATAGGATATTTTTATTTCCTCATTCTACCTTTTAACATGTTCATGATATTTGGAGGTATAATTAGACTAGATTCTAAACTTTGTGTATATATTATTCAATTATATAGCCCAAAAGTTTGTTCTATTTTCTTCTAGAATAATTTTTGGAATCCTAAACTGATGGATGATGTGGGATTTCATAAACTCAATCATATAATATTCCTTCACACCTTTAATTAGGATATATTTTTTTCAAATCAAGAAGAATTAAATGGAAGTGAATATGAACCTATACTATTGATAAGTAGTTGATGGGTATAAAATATCAGTTTCCCATGCTACAATTGACCAGGAGTACTTGGTGTAAAAGAGAGTAGCTAGTGTCTGATTCATGATGTTTGTAAGGATATAGCTCACATGACACTTCTTAATGAATTCAATGATGTTATAAATCATAGAGGGAAACAATATTTTAATATATTAATATGGTATTAGAGGTTCATCCTTGTTTTATGGGACCAACATTACCTATCACAAACTTTGTTCACAACATCGTGGACCTTATCTCTGTAGCTACAATGATGAATGATTCCATAAAATCCAAATCTATAGAGAAGCTGCTCTATATTCGGGTAATCATGGAGGATATAAATCACCTCACATGGATGGATCCACTCATGGAAATATTATTTCATGTGGAGGGTGTTTTTTTCTAGGTACTCAATGAATGTATTCATCCACTCACATTTCTCTTTAGTCATAGGGGAATTTGGAGGCCCTTATGAGGAAGTATTGATGGTATGTTGGTTCACTTGTTAGTATCCTCATTTTAAGTAAATGGCATAATGAACTTCTAATATTCCATATGGTTGGAAATTTCATCTTGGTCAGACTCTGAATGGGATATATACATACTTTATAGGGAACTCATTCAATCATTGTGTGATTGGGGAACCTAAGTCACTTTCATCTTATAATGGAACCAAACCATTAACTCTTGGGTGTGCTCTAGTAAGCGTATGTGCTCTTGCATTCAAACATTTATACACCATTGTTTTACTTAAAGTATAGTTATCTTTCACCCTTAACATGATACCATGGAACCTCAATATTGAGACCAAAATTGATGTCTACGATACACGACCATTACAGAGATTTATTTTTGGGAAACCCTTTTGAAAAATGGAATGTGTATAGATTGAGGGACTATGAGGGAGTTATTATGAAAATCGAAATGAAAAAAACATTGATTTTAGGGTTATTGATCCTTCTGCATGTTGGGCTCTAGGAGGTACTATGAATGTTAATTAGTGATCTTGACATAACTTGATAATTTAGAGAATTTGGTCATCTAAGATGTATGAATCCAATGTTACATCCTCAAAGGATGGATATGTGGATATTAAATATTTCATTCTAGGGACCTTGACATACATATGAGGAAAGAGACATATATTGAACTACTATAGTATTACAACCCTCTATAGAAACCATCCATTCTTCATAGAGAGGATGAAGACTTACTTCATTTGGATGTATGGGATATTATTTTAATCTCATGATGTTGCAGGTAGTGTTGTCATTTCTATATAAAGATGTCCAGGTTGAGGCAACTCTTCATGGGAAAGATTTCCTAATCTCCCTGTCAATTATCATGCGACTTAGGTAGTATAGATTTTTCTGTTTTCAGTTTTTATTAATATTATCAAAGTGGGGTCTAAGATATCATTCCATGGAGGCCACGTAATGGAAGAGAGACTTCCAATAGATGCATAGAATCATGACTAAAGGATGTAGTTGATATTTCCGAGCTTGTTTTAAGGATATATATTATTCCTCATCCCATTTATAAGAAATTCGTTTCTTTATAAGCCATGAAAAAGGGATTTCAGTATATTACTAGGTTGTAAGTAAAATACAAAATTTAGGAAAGATATTCCTAGAGGCCTTGAAACATTCGATGGTTTAAAATTGATGTTCTTTTAATAAATATCAATGCCTCTATACCTATGAAAAGAATATAGGAAAAATCATAGAGGTAACCTCAAATACACACATTTGGGTGTTCATTTTCAAGTAAATGGATAAAAAAAGGTTGAAAACTTTCTCAATATCCTTGAGATAGTACTGGAGTTAGTGATATTTGAGCACCGAATCTTTGACATAAAATTCCATCTATTTCCGGAGGAGTGGATTATAGAATTCATTCCATGAATGTAGATAATATGATCCATCATTTTTCAAAACAAATTGCATTACATGGTAACAAAAAATTTCATATGTTCCCTTGAAAGTTGGGTATTCAACATAATCAAGGGAAATATAATTTTGGTTATACCTTAAATATCCATCCATGAAGGTCAGTTCCTAGAAACTAGAAGTTTCATCAATCATAAACTATCTTATTCGGATAGAAAACACATCCTTTGGGAAAATTTTATTGATGTCCTAAAATATAATACATACTCATATATGTATGAAATTCATCCTGACTCAAATTATTTTTTCCAACCACTTGGGGTATTAGACTTCCATGAAAAGTTTAGTTTTTATGATCTTAATAATTTCAGCCTCCTCCACTAAACCAAGGAATGGGTGAACCTTTCTATAAGCATGATTAAACCAATGGTGAAGAATAGACAGGAGATGATGGTGGAAATAATCATGGGGATTAAGACATATAATTTCCTTATTTTTCATTTAGAAAACATTATAGTGTTTCTTTGTAAATTACAAATATTATTTCATTTTTTATAAAAGATAACACTATTCAGTGTTTCCTCAAATATTCCATAATGTATATATTCATCTAACATAATTCATGTAAAATGTTGAAGAACCATTCCAGAAAGGTAGGAGAAGCCTTATGGAAATCTACATTATCACTAGTAACATGGGTATCATAGAGAAGAGAGTAATAACCAATAACTAAAGATCGTGATGTAATACTATCACCCAATTTTGTAGGGGTGGAATATACAATAATGGATTCTTGTCCTTAGCATCCTATGAAGATCATGAAAAAATATCGAATAACCCAGTATTGTGTGGTTTCTAATGGAAGGGTCCACTTTTTATTTTGATATTTGATGATATGTTGACTTCTAGTGTGTCTGTACATCCTTTTAAAATATATGATGTTTCACCAATTTTATATCCATGGGTTATGCCATCAATAATGTAATGGGAGTGGGTCTTTTTGGCCTCATTGGGGCCATCCCTTGATAATACTAGGATATCTGTGAGAATTATTTTTTATTTTGGATGATGAAATGATTCCTGAAGTATCAGGTTATTTCATCCAACTGTTGGATCAGTTGGATAAATCTACCCTTTAAATTCACCCACGGATCCACATATTTAGTTTTCAACTCATTTGTAGACTTTTTCTCCTCCACCTCATTGATATAGAGATATTTTCCCTCCTTTTTGTAATACATGACATCAATATAGTGGAATTCATAGATGTTGAAGGGGGCGTTTTTTCCATGAAGAATCCCTGATAGACCCATAAGGAAGTATTTTCAGAACATATACAACAAGTAGGTGAAGAAAACACCTTCCCTATAAGGAATTATAGGCTGTATCCAGCTCAAAAACCATGAAATCTTTGTTTTTTTACCATGTCACAAAATCTAGTCTCCAATTCAATCATTTCACATGTATTATACTCACTCTTATCATATCCATAGATTTTCTTGATGGATGTTTTATTTTCCACCTTAGTGATCCCCATCTACTGAAGTATTTGTGATGGAAATAAATTGATCCTAGAGCCATTATCTAGAAGGAAGTTATACATTTTCAAACAATTTAATTGAACTAAGTCATAGAGTGGGTGTATATTACATTAAATGATTCCACCATCATCCTCTTTGGATATGTAGATTATGTATTATCTCTCTTCCCATTTATTACCCTCAACATGATATGCCTCAGAATCATCTACCACAATTTAAAATTATAGAGGGATATTCAATTATTGATGTGAGCCTCACGCAACTCCATTTAATGTGAAGTGAATCATCGATTGAGTGTTTTTATGGTACATGAAAAATATAATTTAACATTTCATAAATCAAAGTGTGGAATATATTCATACCTCATAAATTTCTCCCTTTACAAGGAAGTGTGGCTTGAATAGTTGGACGAGGAACAATATCCTAACAGATGATTCTGAAACCCTAGTATTTGAAGGATGGCTTGTATTTTGTTCTTAATGATTTTGATTAATCCTTAACTATATTTGGGTAATTGTAAGACTATTGGGATTAATACATACAATCAACCATCATAGAGAGTTTTGGGGGTGTTCCGAATGATGCGTTGTTTGAGGATTGTGCTTACAATGCCCTTAGTAACACCTATTTTATGGTTTCAACACCATGATCCATCCATTAATAGTTACTAGATTTAGTATTTCTATTCTTAATAAGAATCCTTCCATTACCTCTATGTCATCATACATGGGTGTATAAAGGGAACATGTGACAATATTCACTATTTGGATCTCCACTATGTTTTACTAGACTAATAGAAATAATTGAAGCATAATGTTTCTCTTTCTAGATGGAATTCTCTATGAAAGAATAGATTCTTGGTCCTCCTACAAACTATTGGGTAATGAAACCACTGAATGTGAAAACCAATTTCAACACTAGTGGTGGATATATATTTCGACAAAATTTCTAGTGCATGTTCTTTCATGACTTAAATGGTTTTGACGTCGATGGGGTAACTGCATGAGGCTTGGAGACCGTGATACATGTTAGCATTTTCAATCAAGAACAAATAATACCACTAGAGTGAGAAATTAAATTAAGATCAAATTATGTATCAAACATTTTTTCCATTAAACTAGAAACATGTAAATATTCACTAATGTCTTCATCAACACCATCAATGGTAGTATAGTCATTTTTCACCCACATTGAGATATCACCAAACTCAACAAGACCATCATATACCAGGTCTTAAATCCAATCCTTAAATAAAATTCACATTTTAATGTTCTTCCAAAGGTCCCTATTGTATGGTAAATGATAATCATTCTTCATTAACCCAACCTCTTCATGCCTCGTAACCTCTAGGAACCTTGAAATGTCATTCTCCATTACACATGGAAGTAACATGGTATTTTCTCATCCTTATTGGATTATACCCTATATTATCATTCTGAGAAGAGAAACATGGATACCTGACAATAAGTGGGGCTTAAGAAATGTTCCCATTATGAGGATATACTTTTTGAGGCCTATTATATAGAGTAATCTTAAGTCATATTTGACTTTGTTCATAGTTGTTTATAATGATAGCTGTTTCTACTATCATAGGCTTCTATTCGGGACCTAGAGGAGGTAATTGGCATAACCACTACATATTACACAAAAAATATTCTTCCAAATTCTCTTATCACTTGATGAATTTAAAAAATCCTCATAGGTACCTATGTGAAATAAGGGTAGAAACTAACTCATCTCAAACATTATCCACTATCTTACTCAAAAATATTTCTTTGGAAAACTACACATTGTGGGAATATGTGAGTCCCTTCCAACGGGAGGTAATGTTAGGGACATAATCATCATCCCACATCTTGAATTTGGTTAGGTCATTTAAGAATTTTCTATTCATGGTTGTGATAATCTAGTTTATTACTGCACATGTAGATATTCATAGATGGTGATGTACCCTGTTCTCACTACGATTCACAATTTCATTTTCACCATTACACCACTGTGTTAAACTATTTTTGTATTGGAAATTATAAAAATAATAACAAATTGAACTACATGTTTGATTAATTTATTTTTTTTATTATAATTGTTAATAATGTAAATGTTACTTTTTTTATAATTTCATTAAAGTAGAAGGTTATTTGGAAGGCCCATGATGAAGTCCAAGAAAAATGAGTCGAGTTGTGCAGGATCCAAGCACACTAGTTTACTAAACCGCATGATACTACATAATTGTGAATCTAAACGGTCTGAAATGTTATTTTATGATTTAAAATTGATTGGTAAAATTTAATATTAAGTAACCCAAGTCACATTCAGACATCTGGTGGCCTAATCAATATGATATTTCAAGCACACTTAATCTGCCTGAAGTCAAAAGTTGTGTAATGTGATCTGTCTGTATCTTGGGCTCTAGTTTTCAAAATGATTCGAAAAATTTGTTGGAGATCTTCAGGATGTGGGTAAAAAAATTTCTAGTTTTCTTTATTGTGATATAAAACAATGTAGTGGTATAAAACAATGGTTCAATTGGTTTTACACAATCTGTGGGCCTAAAACCACCTTCCACTTCACATTTTAAATGGAAGCTTGGGATCCTCATTTGGAAGTTCTTACAGGAAGAAAAGGACAGGTATTTCATAGACCTAAAGGATTATTATACTCATCAATGAAGATCTTTAGGAATCTATAATCACAAGAGGATCAAGAAATAAGAAGTTCCACCCGAGCTTCCTCCACCTCACAATGTTGAGCTAAATGACTGGCATTCATTGTGAGGGAGATACACATATGTCTAGGGATTTTTGACACATATATAAGATACAAGTTTGGATTTATTTGGGTATTTAAAAATGACTTTCCATGTATATTAAATTATTTCTTATTTGAGTCCTAGTTTTGATGCATGTGATTTAATTGCTCTTGATTTATAACTGATCGGTGTGAGGTTTTGGGTGTGTGAATTGTGTTGTTCTAATTGAAAAATAAAAGAATATTTTTACCCACTTTCATAATATTTAAATAGTATTTAGAATATAGTATTTAATTCATATTTTTTGGACCTTGACAATACGATTTTCATGTCCGCTTTTTGTTCTCTGAGCAATGAAATTAAGGCTTAGGAATTTATCTGGATTCCAATTTATTTCAACGAAAGATTTACAACAAACGGAAATGAATATCAAAGAACAATGAACATGAAATTTTTAAAGTGAAATCACAATGACCCCTTTCTTTCTTTGTTCTTAAAACAACACATTAATCTATAAATTATTATACACTCAATGTTAAGTAATTTTCTTTAAACATTTTTCAAAATCACCCTCTTTTTTATTAATGTTTATTAATAATTCATTCTATAAACCTATAAACACTCCTTGAGAGATGATCTACTGTCTTCCCTATACTATAAATCAACCTTAAAAACATAATAAATTTGATGTTTCATGACAAAGAATTCAAATTATGGCACCATTTCCAGGGATCACTTTGGTTGTTAGTGAGTGTTTTTTATAAGCATTTTGTAGGTTTTTTGAAAATTTATTTGATTTATAATATACCTTTACCTACATATTTTTTTGCTTATTTATTTATTCAATAGTTTTTGTGCATGGATCATTCTAATAAGGGAGTTTTACCACCTTTTCGACCTGAACCAGAGAGGATATTATTTCAGTGACCACGAGATTCACAAGACAAACCTTTGTAGGAGGACAGACCACAACTTGAGACTTTTCTAAATACCTATTCTTATGGAGGAAAATTATAACCTAAAATTAATGAGTATAACATGGATGAAAATAATCCAGAATTAAAAAAACTAACCTCACCTGATGTTGATGTCCAACCCCCTTATAATATAATACAAGGAGAGGAACCTAATTTGGAAATAAAATCCAGTCTAAATCACTTATTCCCAAGATTTCATAGAATCACTGGGGAAGATCCACATAAACTCATAAAAGAAGATCATAATGTGTGTTCTACATTAAAACTAGAAAATATGGATGAATAACAAGTAAATATAATGGAATTACCATTATCATTAGAAGATACTAAAAAATAGTCTTTACCATGTTAATTCACAAATTAGAGGTTGGGCAGACAGGAAATGTATTTTTCAGGAAAAATATTTCCCAACCTCTCAAACTACAACTATACAGAAAGAAGTCTATGGTATAGTAAATCACAAGGGGAATTATTACATGAATATTTGGAATGTTTTAAAAGGTTATGTTCAAGCTCCCACTCCACCAAATAATTTATCAACAATTAATTCATTATTTTTATAAAGGTTTAATACCTATTGATCAAAATATGATTGATGCTTCTACTGGTGGTGCACTGGTGGATATGCCTCAGTTGCTGCAAGAACCCAAATTGAGAACATGGCACATTACACTCAACAATTTGGTTCAAGGTCCTGCATACCAATTCAAGGTTTCCATGAGGTGCAAAGTATCGAATTCAAGAAGAAGGTGGTCATAATGTTTTAAGAGGTAAGTACCCTTCTTCAACAACTCTCTCTTTCCCAAAGAAAATCCCAATCTCCTCCTACCATCCATTGTATTAGATTCTCTTTTACCACCCACTACTCTGACCAATACACCCAATTGAGATAAACTTCTAAGTGTTTTGAGGAAATATTTCATGGCCACCCCTGTAATCAAACCATTAGGCATGAATCATACTATTCATCCAATCCTGGGAGGAAATACATCCAAGACTCTGGGAAATTGGTTATTCAAACCAACCATGACAAAAATGGAACCAATATAGTCAGAGTAGTCATCCACCACGACCAAGAAATCTGCAACCACCCCAAAGGACCTTACAAAAACAACCTCAAATATATGAGCCTAGACTAGAAGATATGATGAACCAAATGTATGCCAACAATATCAAATTCCAACCACCCCTGAATCCATAAAATACCTAAAACCCCAATTAGGCCAGAAAACTAACTCAGTCGGTGATATTTAAAGTCATGGGTTTGGTAAAATACCCACTCAACCAGTACTTAACCCTAGGGATAAGGTTATTTTTAGTGAAATCACTGTTAAGAGTGGGAATAAACATAAAACCAAAATGAACCATCCATTATATTCACCCCCTCATTATAAAAAACACCATTCCAACTGTTTAATTCAATCCAAATGTTGAAAATACTTGTCCTAAGAGAATCCCTTAAAAAGGAGAGAGTGTTTATGTTGATGATTCACATATACCATCCATTCCACATCTATTTTCCGAAAGGTCCACAAAAAGAAGAATAAAAATTAAAATGATCTTGATAAAGAAATCCTAGATGAATTAAAAATAGTGTAACTCAACATCCCCATGATTAATTCCATGAAGAAAATTTCACGATACGCCATGCATCTGGAAGAGATGTGTACACACTGAAGGAGACTTCATTGAGATGAAAAGGTGATCTTGGTGAGGAATATCTCATCATTGATAGAGCCACCACTTCCCACTAAGTGCAATGATACTAAACATTCTCAATTCCATGCACTGTAGGGGAGTATTATTTTTCTAATGATATGCTTAATTTGGGTGACACTCTTAATTTGATGCTCACTACATTTTCTCTTATTTTCAGACCTGTGAACTGAATCCCACTAGAATATTCATTCATCTAGTAAATCAGAGTACAACACACCATTCTAGTGTGTTATTGTATTTTCTTATGAGGATACAAATTTTCATTTTTCATACCGATTTTATGTGCTCCAAATGGAAGACGATATGATGAATTGACAAGACCCAATTATATTGGAGAGAGACATCTTGAAAACCTCAAAACCCATAATTAATTTCCATAATTTTATATTATCTATGGAATTCTGATGTGACATTTTCCATTTCAACAACCTTGTTTCCTTGAAACACCCCTTAGAAGAACATTCTCCTCTCTCTATAAATTCAATTGATGTACTCCCTTCCCTTGAAAAACATATTTTTCTTCCCCTGATCACCTTTTTTAGATTTCCTCATTGATTTAAATTATATGAAATGATTCATGCAATTATTTTCATAGGGGATTAGAAAAATTCAATGCATTTTTATTAGTTGATTATTTCTTGAACGTTGAGGATTACATGACTATAGATGATAATGTTATGTTGGTAAAAGATCATTCCTCATCTAAGGATGATACCATTGAGAATTTATATGAGATTAGTGATCGGTCACTTTCACACACACTCCCATCACTCCAAAATCCCCTTAAATTGGAAGTAAAACAATTGCCTCAATATTTAAAATAATTATATATTTAGAATAGAAAGAAGCTTCCTGTCATCATTTCTAGTTCACTACCTTCTAATCATGAATGGAGACTTCCTGATATTTTGTGGAAGTGTAAATAAGCAGTTGGATTGAAACTTCTAGAGGTTCTTGGTCTGATCCCATTAGTGTTTACATCTCAAATTTTGTTAAATGATGATTCAAAACTAGTGAAGTAGGCACAACGTCGACTAAACCCAAACCTCATAGATGTAGTTAAAAATGAAGTAACAAAATTATTGGCTGCTGGAATTATTTATCCTCTCTATGAAAGCCAATGGGTCAGTCCCATCTTATTAGTTCCTATGAAGCATGTATTATAGTAAATAAAAATAAATATAATTAATTGGTTCTAACTCGAGTGAATAATAGTTGGAATGTTTGTATAGAGTATCGATTATTAAAAAAACAAAACAGAAGACTATTTCTCATTTCCATTCATTGACTAGATACTAGAGAGGCTAGCAGGAAATTACCATTACTATTTTCTTGATAGGTAATCTGGATACTTTCAGATCCATATTTCCCCCAAGGGCAAGAAAAGATGACATTAACTTGACCCTTTGGAAATATTTGTATATAGGATGATGCCATTTGGTCAGTGCAATGCTCTGGGAACTTTCCAACAATGCATGGTTAGTATTTTTGGGATTATGAGGATAATTTCATCCATATATTCAAGGATGATTTCACTATAGATAGATCATATTTTGATGAATGCATGAGTAGTCATGGATCTATACTATATCACTGTATTAGAAATAATCTCATATTAAATTAGGAGAAATTCCATTTCATGGTTATAAAAGGATTATTTTTGTGACATGTCATTTATGGGTATGGAATCGAAGTTGATAAATAAAAATTGGATGTCATTTCTTCCTTACCATTCCCCAGAAATGTATGGTATGTGCTGTCTTTCCTATGTCATTATGGATTTTACCTTTATTTCATTCATGACTTTAGAAAAATTGCATTCTCTCTCTGCCAATTTCTCCAAAAAAATCAATTTTTTATAATGAATGTGTGGAAGCTTTTAATATGTTAAATTGGAGTCTCACATCACCCCCCGGTAATCCAACCACCTTGGTTGGATTTACCATTTGATCTCATGTTTGACACCTCTAACTATATAGTTGGGGAAGTCATATCACAAAGGGTCGACTGAGCTTCACATGTCATAACTTATGCCTCACGCACACCAGACCCTACACAAGAAAAATACACCAAAACTAAAAAACACTTTCTTTCCCTTTTATTTTCCTTGGAAAAGTTCTCATTTAATTTTTTGGTGTCTAATGTCATTGTGTTGTCAGACCATGTATCCTTTCAGTATCTCCTTAAGAAACAGGAAGCTAGACCACATCTCATTCGCTGAACGATCCACCTTCCAGAATTCAATTTTCATATTAGAGGTAAAAAAAGAAAGTAATGAATGTGGTGGCTGACTATATCAGTAGGATTAATCCATCATCAGGCATTGACTCATCATCTTGTATTCCCATAAATGACATGTTTTGAGATGATAAATTTACCAAGTGAAAGATGTTATTCCTTGGAACTCCGAAATTATAAATTATTTGGTGGAATCTTCCATTCCTACTAATTTCAATAAAAACCATGTTGAGCATCAGAAACATGAGTCTCGTTGGTACATTTGGGGTGGACCCTACCATTAGAGAACATGTTGTGACCAGTTCCTTAGGTGATGTGTTCCTAATATCAAGTTTCAATCCCTCCTTAGGTTCTTCCACACTCCTACTTGTGGGTCCACTTTAGTCCCCAATGGACTACTCATAAGTTCCTTAATTATGGACTCTTTTGGCCCACACAATTTTGGGATGCCCATGTTTCCTATAAATATTGTCCTCGCTATCAAGGAATGGTGAATGTATCTAAAATAAATGAAATTCCACAACAAACCTTACTTTTCCATGACATTTTCGATGTTCGGGGCATTGATTTTTTGGGAAAATTCCCTAATTCATTTGGGAACTTATACATTCTTCTAGCAATCGATTATGATTCAAAATGGGTAAAGGCACACACCACAAGGTATTATGATTCTAAGGATGTTGAGGAATTCTTGACAACCAAAATCTTTCGTAGGTTTAGATTAACTATCTTCCTCATCAGTGACCAGGGTTCTCATTTATTCAACTAAACAATTCAATCTCTTTTGCATCGGTATGGGGTCAGGAACAGACTGGATGTTTCATATCACCCACAAACCAGTGGAAAAGTTTAGGTGTCAAATAGGAATGTAAAAAAAAACTTGAAAAAACGTTTCAACCTAATAGAAAATATTGGAGTCTTAGACTCGATTATTCTTTAAGGGATTACTGTTCTGCTTTCAAAACTCCCATTGGCATGTAACCATATCGACATGTGATTGGAAAGAGTTTTCACATCCCTATTTAGAAAGAGCACCGAGCCTACTGGTCCATTAAACAATGAATTTAAAATCATTCTAGTGTAGGTGCTCCAAGTAGGACGCAAATTTTGGAGTTGGAGAAAATGAGAAGAGATGCATATTAGAAATCTAGGATTAATAAGAGGTGAACCAAGGCTTCCCTTGACCGCCTCTTCCTTCATCTCCAGTTTCACATTGGGAAGAAGGTCCTCCTATATAATTCAAGGACGAATATACATCAATATAAGCATCATTGTCACTGGTTTGGACCATACATTGTTACTAATGTGTCTCCATTTGGTGTTGTTCATGTTCAAAATAAAGAAACCAAGAAAACCTTCACTATCAATGGGCAGCCACTAAAGTACAGTAATGAATCCATTCTAGAGATCTAGATGGAGGAACACCATTTTCAATAAGAAACATGCCCATGACACCCACCAGGTTTTATCCTCCCTTCCAATATTCTATTTTATTATAGTAAGGACACTACATGTTCGATGTGTGTGGGATATGGGTACATTCATGGGTTAGTTAATAATTTTATACATTTTTTCTTGTTTAATAGTGTATTCACCTTACCACTATTTTACCCCTCACTTTTGTACTTGAATGTTAATTTTATCTTGTAATAAATATTTCCTCTTAAAAATAATTCCAAATAATTTTTCATTCATGATTAAATAGTGTGGAAAATTCCATTGTTTTTGGAAAAAATGTTTTTCAAATGATATTGATATGGAATATTTTTCTAGAATTTATATTTTCGAATAATGCATAGGTGTTTACAGGATTATTGAAACACATGCCTCGTTAGCACTAACCAATATTTTAATCCCGTACCCTAGAAATATTCTAAGACATTTATTGCATATTCTTCCATTTAGTCACTTATCTAAGAGTCTCGGATCATGTATAGAAACTAGAACATGCCTTGATTATGTTTGAAGCCATAATATTCAAGTGCTCAACATTAACTAGAGAATCAATCATTTATTGAAAATACCTTTGTACAATTAACCTCTATGTTTTCCCACCTTGACATTTTATCCTTCATAAGCCTTAGAGATCAAGAAATTCATTGTAGATAACAACATTAGAATCTTATTTTTACCTACCTACCCATCTCATGTGTATATTCTTGTTTTAATTTTAGCAAGTGTGGGGACAGGTTGTTCCAATGGGAATTTCTGGGAATGAATCATTGTTATGGATTTATAGACAAGATTCCTACATTTTCCTTGGAAGTGGGTTCACAAGACATGTTGTATCATTTCATTATATATTTTCCATCTTTATCTCCAATGAAATTTTTAAAAATAGAAATGAGTTCTGTATATTAAAAAAACTGAACAAAAAGAAAAATACTAATGGATAAAAGAGGAAGTTTATTCATTATTATTCATTGGTCGGTTGTGACCCACACAAATGGACAATAGGGATAGTGAGTTGGATGTGCTATGCTTTATGAGGGGATGAGTTTGTACATTTTTTTCAAAAAATACTTAATTTGGAGTTGTGTTGTACATAAGAGATTAAACACTCCTCTTCTGCCTTATATTTTATTATACATTAAATCCTACCAACCATTAATCCTTAGAACAACATTTTGGAAATACTCTTGAGTATCAATCTATTTTCTGCCATTATAGAAGATAAAATCTTGTAAATCATATGGTAAGATCACATGAACTCTGGGAAAAGGTAATTACTCCACTTCATATATTACTAGAGTGAAGAGAAAAAAATTATATATGAGGTAGGAAGGGACATGTTGCATGGGTGAACAAATAAAGTTGAACAAATTCGAATGTGAGAGATGAAAAATAATGGGAAAATTGATTTCATAAATGAGGCATGTAAATTTAATTTTATAATAATCTTGGAACTTTTATCACCTTTTATTTAGGAATGAGACATAGTTAGGATATAATACATTACCTAGGAGTTAAAATGTTTATGTGTGAGGGTGTGATAGCACTACAATTACCTATTTCATTTTAACCCTTACACCACTGGGTTAAACTAGTTTTTTATTGAAAATTATAAAAATATTAACAAAATTACCTTCATTTTTAATCCATTATTTCTTGTTTATTACTGTTCAAAAGATCAATGTTACTTGTTTTGATCATTTCATTGATGGTGTGTGTGATTTGGTGGGTCTATGATGAAGTCCAAAAAATGGACCATGCTGCATAGGATCAAAGCACACTAGTTTACGAAACCACACACTACAACTTAACAGTGCATTTAAATGGGATGAACTTCTGTGATCTGGTCCAAAATTCATTGTGCTATATTTCCTATGAAGGTATTAAAGGCTCATTCAGCCATGTTTTAGGCCCCCCATCCTAATCTATTCAACACATCGAATCTACAAAAGGAAAAAAGTGGTGTGTCGTGATCTCATTATATCTCAGGCTATAGTTGTCCAAATTGTTCCAAACATTAGTAAGAGATATTCAAGATGTGTGGAAGAATTGTTCTAGTTTTTTCCAAAGAAAAATTTAGCATTCTAGTGGTATAAAACCAAGGGCCAAGTGGTTTTACACAATCTATGTGCCTAAAACCACCATCCACTTTTCCTAAAAAATGGAACCATGGGATTCTAATTTGGAAGTTCAGGCTGGAGGCAAAGATATGGTATTTTGGAGTCCCTATGGAGTCATATTCTCATCCAAGAATTTCTGGAGGCCCCTATCCTCATATGGGGATCATTAATTAATAATTAGTTCCACCCAAGCTTCCTCCTCCTCCTGATATCATGTTAGATAGTGGGCGTTCATTTTGGGGGATCTAGACACATGTCAGGGGAGTTCATATGTATATATTAGCGACTATTTTGGACTTATTTTGGTGTTAAACAATTTCTTTCCATTAATATTAAATTATTTATTATTTTAATTCTTTTATTGACGCATGTGATCGATTTGATCTAAATTTTTAACAGATCAGTGTGAGGTTTTGAGTGTGTGACTTGTGTTGTTCTGATTGGATAACAGAAGAATCATTTTATTAACCACTTTATTGAGATTTCAATCTAATTTTGAATATCATTTTCCATGCATATGTTGTGGACCTTTAAAATAATATTGTTATGTCATGGTTTGGATCTTCAATAAGTTAAATAAAGGATTCAGAATTAATCATGATTCAAATTAATTACAACCAATGAACTACTCCAAAACCAAATTAATATCTAATGAAAATGAACATGAAATATGTGTAGTGAAGTAAAAAATACCCCTTTCTCTAATATTTCATATATCACCACCTTAATATATAAAATATTTAACACTTTAGGTTATGTTATTTTCTTTAAACTATTTTAAACCCCATAGTACTTTTTATTACAAAGAATGACCTAAACATATCAATGCACCTTGAGATACAACATAAGTTCTTCAGTATACTATATATCAACCAAAAAATCATAATAAATTTGGTGTTTTATGAAAATTCATTTATACAGTAGGGAAATATGACTGTACTTAAAAAAATGATACCATTCATGGTATAAATAAAAAACGAATGGTTGGTGGCATAATGTTTCTTTGGAGTTCCCAAAATTGTGTCAAACTAAAAGGTGAAGTGGGATATATGTTTCTCTATGTAACCTATAGCATTGAAGGTGGTTAACCATAGATTATTGATGTCTGTGGTGGATGAGTGTGATCCACCCATGTATGATAAAACATCACTAAATGATGTATTAAGAATAATTATGTCTCTAAATCCACATGATGAGTACTGAGAGTGTATATAAAATCATTTGGGGGATATTTAGTATTTCTGCATTCTTAAACAAGATTGATTAATCATGAGGACTAATATTCAATTTCTAATGGTGTGATTTAATGTTGATCAACTATGGTAGAATCCATGGGGAACGTTGGGACATTTTTTGATTGATCAGATCCACCGTCCTCTAACCAAATTTGGTAAATAGGACCACCCACCTCACCTCTAGATGGATGGACAAAGAGTATCAACTATTAAAATGAGGAAAATGAAGGGTCTCATTAGATTTCTTCCCACTCTTGGTGTTTTTCTCTAAGAAGAGTGGGGGTGAACAAATTGTAACTATCAAATTTTCTAGATAATTGAGACCATTATGGAATCTATTTCACCCTCAGATGTGGTATTAAGTATACCAGTGGGATCAGCTATACCATTTTCTTGGTCGAGATATAAAGGCATAGATGGAAGCACCTCCTTAGGACACCAGAGACCCAATTTTTTTCTCTTATATTGAGTTTGGGAAACTAAAAAAAGGTATGTCTAGCATCATGTCTCTCCTTAGATTGTATTTTATTCCTCTTGATCCTTTCCACTATCCTAGAATCCATGATCTCATATGAATGGTTTATCGTGATAACATTCACTGTGGTAGTGGTTGGAGAGTGATCATCACCATTGATGGGTTGGTTAACCTGATGAGATTTTGGTTATAGGGGGAGAGGTATAAACATGAGGTAAATGTACTTACTCAACCCCCACATATACACATGATGGTATTCATATTCAATGATTATATAAGTCATAATGATGTTATAAATATAATTAAACAAAAATATCATGTGGAACATATATAAGTTGGGGCCTTAATCCACCATGAGTGATGCAACGTCACTATTAGAGCATAATTTATGGAGGGATTGAAGGTGATTATGTATTCCTAAATAGGTCAGTTGGTGGTCTCAATGGTTCTTAAACATAAACCACATGTTTTTTCTAAAATCCATGTGATGTGTCCCTTATCATGAAAGACTAGGATGGAGAAATGGGGGGTTGTATGTATCCTGAACATGATTGGAGACTATCATGTGGAAAAAATTTATTGCTAACATTCTTTCTATTATTGATTATCTAGAAGATTATATTAATATGGGTTTTCCCAAATTCTTATTAGAGATTTTAGAGAATCTTGGGTATCCAGTGAGGTTGAAAAACTCTATTATGGGTTTTCTAGATGAGGATTTATTACATGGTCCAAATTCTTAGGGAATGAGGATGTTTCCTTTGGTGATTGATGCAAATTTATGACAATATTCATGTAGTATGGGGAATACATGAAATACAACCATTCAAGAAGATCTTCTTATTCTTATGAATATATAGGGTTATATCCTTTATCTGAGGTAGTCAAACTAGACCATGATGTATCCCCTACATCTATAGTGGATCTATGCTGAAGGAAAATAGTAGGTGGTAGAGATAGTTGTATGAAATATCCATAAAATAAATCCAAAACATCATCCATGTGGAAGTAAAAATATAGAAATTTAGTGAAATTATGGTGCTTGACCTCATAAATATACATTGTCAAGTGATGGGATCTATCTCATGGCCCTAGATATAGATGCAATGATATTTACCTTGATTCGTTGGTTGCCTAAAATTATGAATGGTCCATTGTGATTCAGTGTTGGACTCTAGCATTTCTTGGATGGTGAAATGAGAGATCTCTGAGTGTGAGTGTTTATGTTTCATAGGTATTCCATCCATGAATGGTATCACGTACACCAAGAGTATAGACACTATAGTTGTTATTTTCCATTATTCTGTATATTGGATTATCTCGGCATGGTTAGTCTTTAACACATGGAGGGCCTCCTTGCTTGCTGATGGCATTGTTGGAAGAACCTATTTGGTGGAATTTAGCATCATGGGGTGTTCCCATATGATGGTTAACGGTTTTGCATTAGGAGGAGAGTTTCAACCTTTATCACCTAATAATATTTTGTGTTTTGATCATAAACAACTAAAAATATTCTCTCTTTGATGGTCAGGATGTTACGAGGTGTATTGGAATTGGTAGGGTTCATTGGAGTCATCAGATAAAGTTACCGTTATGAAATTTTAGAGGCTTTCAACCATATGAGAATCAAATGTTTTGAATAAGTGTTAGTCGAGAAAGGATGTGATCAACCTTCTCACCAAACTATGGGACTGATAGGTTATTTCGGTAGCATAGGGTACTAGGATCACTCTTTAGTGGCTACCATGTGGTGATAGTGGAAGGTGTGGCCAAGGGACCCACGACATCATTGGAACATGATATATAGATATAATTTCATTCTATATAGATAATTCAAAAAACGTTTTCCATAGTAATGGGAGGGTATTTCTACTATACATTCCCTATGGGTGGTGGTATTGACAATGTTTCTCTATTTCTAGGACTTTTTGGGATATTTCCCTTATAGTGATGATCCATTTTAAATAATATTGATGAACAATGGTGCTTTTTATCACCATATTCTTGATAATCTCATAGGGTATTAAGGGTTGAGAATTCCTAGAAGATATGGTAGAGGTGGATATTGTTGAAGAAGAATAATTTTTTTCGATTTTGACAGCATTATCCCCCATCCCCCAAAGATGTTGGGGTAGAACATCATGTGTTTCAATTAATTGGTGTCTTGTGTAAGATGTGAATTCAACCATAAAAATCATTTTGATGAATGTTATTTCCAACATTCCCAATGCCACTCATCCTTTATTGTGTGGAGGTGTTGAGATTTACTTCAATAATTCCTAAAACTGGATAAATATTACGCTCCTCATCTACCACCAGTTTTATGAGAAGATATTTACATCACTTTCACCATTATTATTTCTTATTCTTCCATCAAGGAACACATTTAAGAAATTTTCGATCTGTATTAATAGGCTATTAATTTTCCTCATATACACATGTTTTATCATTCTGTGGGAAGTCATATTTCACAACCTTTTACGATGATGATTTCACTCTAAATAGAATGGGAAGATGGGTTTCTAACTCTCCCTTATGTGGATTCCTCCTTGGAGTTCATCACCTTGTCTGAATCTCTATTATAGGTCTAATACATGTTTTTGAATCATGTTCTAGACCCTACCTTCTTGTGGAAACCCATTAATTATTCCTCTTACTATTATTATAGTGAAGTTACCTTTGGATAGAGTTGATGATGACATTTTTTGAGTAGGGAATCTGTGAAGGTTGAGAATCTATAAAGATATTCATAATTTCAACATTAAGTGGGTATAATTCTTGTTAGATAAGTTTTATTAGATAAAAAAGTTAAGGTTTCCCATGATCAATGAGATTCAACTTCTTTTTAGTTAATAACTAATTTTAGGATCATTTCCCCATGAATCTTGTTATCTAGTGATTCACATTTTTTATATGAGGCTTTCAATGATTTTCAATCCAATAAACATATTTGCACAACATAAGGCTTTCATATCTCATTTTCTAGGGAACCTCATGCTTGGTACATAAGGTAGAAACTCAATCTCATCACCTAAGAGGAAAATAATAGATTATATTCTTCTCACATATGATTCATCGAATCTCCTCCAAAGGAAACCTAGTAAATCCTCTGAGGAGTCGGATTATGATACATTAATTTGGGTCACATTTTTAAATATATTTTAGGGATCTTCAGATTATTAATGTCCATTGTGTGTGGTCCCCAATACGATCTTCTTGTATTCAATGATCATATGTTTAAAGCCCAGTGGGGGATAAAATCCATATGTTCTCGTTACATACTAGGCCGAGTATAGGATAACAGCATATGGCGACAAAAAATTCTAGTTCGTCCATTATATTAGTATTGTGATATGTTTTTTATACTCCTAAAATGTTATCAATATTCAGAGATTATTTCTCCATATGGGAGGATAGATTTGTGGTAATGTTAGGATTGGGCCTCAAAGAGGATTCTTTTTACCTTGGTAAGATACAAGGATCAAAACCCACATAGATTGTTTATATAGATTAAGTTTTTGTTTTAGGACCACATGATACAATTCAATTTCATGTGGTAAGGAATTTTTTATCATGAGAGGGTAGAAAATAATTGGTGGTGTGTGTTGTATTAATAAATTCTACCTGGAATATGGGATTTCATTTCTTTCTCATCACATGAGGCATCTCCTACTCGTCACACGGGGAATCCTATTTTCATCAAACAATGGATAACATCCTTTTTTTAAAGGGTGAGACTATAGTTTATCATTTATTGTCAAGGATTTCATCCTACAGTTTCACATTGATTGACATGTATATTATTCTAGTATGAATATTGTCTTGTAGCTTAAATATTGTTGGGGATCATATGTGAAACTAACCATTCTCAGTTAGGATGGGAGGAGGGAGGGATATTGGGATTCTTTATATATTCTCTAGGGGATTGATGGCTGTTTTATCTTGATAAAAATAGGAATAGTGTGTATGCGTTCACCACAGATTACATTTTTAGGGAAAAAGGAATGAATAATTCTAATTTCATATAGGAAGAGAGTCGATTAATGGATGGATTGGGTGTGAGGTTGAATGATACTGGTCAAAAAAATGAGGCTTTCTTATATAAGCCTATTTAGAATGGGTATATGACCCATAAGCACTGAACTTAAATGCAATAATGTTTGGTGAAAGGAGGAATTAATTCAAAGACCTAAAGTCAATGTCATGAAACATTGGGGTTTTCCAAGTAATTACACTTTTTCAAACCATTATATCTATCATAAGGATGTGACATGTATTTTGGATACACAAATATGTGAAACATTTTGTGTTGTGTTAGGAATATAGTTATGAAAAGTTAAGTGGTCTCGCATGAACATAGTTAGTTTTCAAGTGAAGATCCACAATGTCATTTCCAAAAAATCCAAGATGACATAGGTCCTACATGAGGGGTTTCATTACAATTTTTATACCTGTATTAATATATGGTAGCCTTTGGTTATGTGAACTCACTAAATAAAGGATCTCACAAGTGATATCTTATGTTTTTATCTTTAAATTCACTACCCCCAAAAAATGGTTGGTGATGCTAAATTTAGAGACGGTAAATATTTTTGGGGAACTATGTCACACAACTATGTCTATGTGGTGCAACATGTGGATGGTTTGTGAAAAATCATAGGCTCTGCATTGTTCTAAGACAATGTTTCACAATTTTGGGATTTTTGAGACCCATCCAATTGTTTTTAATTTCCCCTTATAAAACTTTTCAATTTGATGTCAACTTTCTCACATGATTCCTAATTTTTTTTCTTTTTATGCACATTTTTAAAGTTTCATGTAATCATTCCCCTTTGTTTTTCATGTCCTTAATATCATACATGGAACATTTCGTGTTTCAAATCACCTATCTGTTATAAGTGAGTTTCACGAAAAGCATGGTGGTCTAACACAAAGACTAAATGTTGTGAAAAAATGCCCCCTTGCCTCTAAAATGGTCGTCGAGGATTATTTATCTCTTTAAAATAGGGTGTACAGATTTTTTAAGGATTTATATGAAATTATCGATGAAAATATAAAAACATAATAGTAATATTTTTATTGGGAAATAAATATCCCATCATTTATTTAAATTACATAATGGGAAAAAATGAGAATTCAAAAATTAGAGACATCTCGAATTCACACCTTATATATTTGTAACACTACTTGTATTAGGTGTCATCCGATCCTACAAAAATTATATCATCTACGTGGATTAGATCCAAAATTTTATACTCTTATTCTTTTATTATTTACATGTTATGATCAACTCCTCCATATAGCTATCCATAAATTTTTATATATTGATCCATCATTGAGTACCTATCCCATGGAACTTATTTTATTCTGTAGAAGGTCTTCTTTAACTATCCAAATTTTTATTCATGTTCATAAACTATAATACCATGTGGTTTTCTATTATATTTACCTTCATCAAGGAATCTATTCATGAATTCTGAGTTGTCATCCATTTGATAAACATTGAAGCCCTACCTCACCTAAAATTTAGATGAAAAGTGTATGGATTCTTGTTATGATACAATGTAAATATATTATCAACATATATACAATCAATATGGGAATAACCATTTCACACCATCCATGATTTTTTGAATTATCTTTCCATTTTTGATAGGTTTATTCCATAAAACCCACTTGGTTCGAATAACATTTGTTTTCAAACCATTGGATAACATACCAAGGTGAATTCCATTAAATTTTTTCAAGTTCTTCATTCCTCAAATTAAACTGATTTTTTTCAGGGGTAGACTCATCAATACATTTATGTAATAATTATGGTAAAACAATTAGTGTTGTTATTTTTATTTATTTATACTGATGTAGTATGATCACCTACAATATTTGTCTCATTGAGTTATAGCATATTTCTTATCAATTTTTGAGATATTTTTACAACCAAATTATTATTATTATTTGAGTAATTTTTTGATATTTACAAAACAATTTTTTCTAACATACAAATATATTCCCAATCCTCACATTCTTCTCTAAAATATGACTATTTTGTGTTGAAATATGAAAAGGAGGTTCTAATATATACTCCCTAGAATTTAAAACCAACATTCAGATAACAAAATTTCTTCTTTTTTATACTATTTTATAAAAACATTTATTTATAAACATGAATTCCTTTATTTTTGATGACTATCAATGAAAATTTCCTTTATCCCTATTAGATTCAAACCATATATGATTCTTTTTTATATAAATTCTTTTTTCTAAAGTTGAGAAAGTATTTCAGTGTTACTTTATTCATGTAACATATCAAATTGGGCGAATTATCATCATTTAGATATAAAAATTACCTATTTAGGTTTTAAAATAATTTTCGATATTCCTCATTCTATAATATTTCCATTATACTTTTATCTGAGATAACTATACTTTCCATTTTATTTATCTGGTTCCCCTGTGAGCCAATCATTCATGTTGAGGATTCATCACCATTGATTACTGATATTGAATCCCATATTTCTCTATGTATTCATTTACCTAGTGGTTTTTAAACTCAATAAAATAATCTATGCATATATTTTATTTCTATAGACCTTTCATGTTTTCATCTTTCCTTTGATATCATGTGATTCACTTAAATAATATGAATTTCTTTTCTATCACCATCATCCATGAAATTGTGATAAAATAAAAGATAAAAAACATTTTTCATTTTTAAGTCATTGGATTTAGGTTTCATCATCCCACATAGATCAACATATATTAGATCAAGAAATTTTGATGGCCTCCGAATATTTAGCTTGTATGCCTTTTGTATAATTTTCCAATTTCAAAAAGATTCACATTTATGAGTGTGATCACATGTGATCTTGTTAACATCATGATATCCATTATTCATCAATAAATTTTACTATGAATTTTTTCTATAATGTAAAATTTATTTATTTTATATACCATAACCATATTCTCTAGAAAACATAAACCCAATTTTTTCCCAAACAAGATAATGATTCCCTTTTTCTATCTACTTCATCGATCAACTAAACCATCAATCAGATTAAATGTGAATTGCATTTTTTTAAACTCCACTACATGAACCAAATCCCAAAGTTTACTATTACTATGAATATGTGATTTAGGCTTGTAACTCAAATCTTATCTATCCATCAGATATCTCTTCCACCAACTTCTTCCTCTAATATCAAATTACTTTGAGACCCTCATAATTTCCTAAATGAACAAAACGTTCTTTATTGTACATGATTCGCAAAATTTTATACTCATTTCAGGTTTCTTAAGAGGTGAACCTGCTATAAAAACCATAAACAAGTTCATTCCAGTTCCATCAATGTTATCCTAGCCACATAATTCTTCTCAAACATTTTTTTCGTCAACCATGACCATTGATCCACCTTGGTTGATAGTTGACGTACTTCATTTCCTTTAGGTCCTAGGGATATATATTTATCTTAAAAACATTGAATGTGTATTATGTTTTTTATATTTTTAAATGAATATTCTAGTTACTATATTATTCCATATTTTTTTACTTTTGATACCATTTATTATACAATTGATAAATGTTTTATTGTTTTTTAAAACCACTACAATAAAAATAGTAGCCATTAAAAGAATAATATAAATATAAAATTATGCTTACCAATTTTTTATAATCATTTTATTTAAAATATATCTTTTCCGTCGAATATATCTATTGTGTTTGTTCCAACAACCCCAACAAAAACAATTTATTTTTATTGTCCACTTTTCAGAATTAACTATATTATTATAAGTCCTTCTAGGTCATTGAATATATACCTTGTTCTAAGGGGTTGATGCTTAATTATAAACATAAACCTATATATGTATATATATTTATATATCTTTTTTTAATCATCTTTAAAAATATATTTTCCTTTATTCTTGAAAATTTACACATATAGGAATTCTATAACATCCAGAGTAAATGTTTTAGAAACATTTAAAAAATCATTACTGGGAGATTCCATTATGATTTTGGGATCCATTCTTATTAAAATTATTTTCTATAAATAATCAAAATATAATTAACATTTCATGAATTATCCATAAAAATCACCAGTTTTATAACCCTTTAATTATCATAAATAGTTAAACATTCAATAATATGGGCTTCGAATATAATATTGAGCTACAAATCACATTATATTTCTTAATTTAATAAATTTAAATTTCTATGTTATTTAATTTCAGATTTTAATTTTGAACTCTCTTCAACCAAATATTGATTATAAATATTGGATTCATATATAATTACATTTGATTTTTCTTCTTCACCCACTAAAAATTGATTTTTTTCAATGGCTTCCTCAAGATCTGCTTAAAGGTCAATGATTCCCTTGACTCAATATGATTCAATATAACTATAATAAGCATGTGGTTTGGTTACAATATTCAATATTTAATGTTCATCAATATACATGGATTCATAATCTTCTTCAAATTCACTATCCAAATAAGATTCATCTTCTTACTGGAGAATAGTTTTATTTTCTAAATATCTCTATTGAGATTCTCTCTTTCACCATTCTTCTTTTGAAACGTTCTTGGTAAAACTAAATCTATATCATTGCCATAGTATTTTATGGGAATTTTTGTTACAATATTTCCCACCTTTATATATCTAGTTTTATTAAGTAGAATATTTTATTTTAAAACAAATTTCATCTTTTTAGATTGGAGGGTAGAAACAAAATTATCACATCAAATCCATCTCCATATTGATCCTCATTTATTGGGAGCTTATTTATATAATTCAATTACACTTACAAATTTATTTCCATTTTTTTTTCCAATCAATATTAATTCTTAATTTCATAATAAATTATTATAAAATTTATTATATCAAAATTTATATCCATAAGATCTTTTATATCAAAAATAAATAAATTTTCGTGAAAATATTGAGGTATTCTTTTAAATATTATCTTCACAATATTCAATTATTTAATGACTTCACTAAAGAAATATATAATTTAGATAATAATATTTAGTTGATCAATGAGAGAATAACCATATCATTATTAATTATTATCAATAATTCATATTTGTTCCCAAAAACCTAAAAATGATTCCATTGAAATTTTGATCCCCCTTTGTTCTATATAGCAAGGGATATCTAACATGACATGACCTTCATGTATATGGGGATAGTCAGTGACCTGCGTAAAGCATTAATTTTCATATAATTCACATCCAATTATCTATGATCACTTTCCGATAGATCCCCATTATCCATGTTAGAGAAATTACATGTATGGTTTCCACAAATAGATCCATTCCAAAAAAACATGAATAGTATTGAATTCATCTTCTCCATGACTAAAAAATAATGCATTAGAATATTGAAATTCCTTTTTCATTTATGATCAATTCATTCTTATGATAGAGAGATAAATAGTGATGTAGAGAGAGAATAAACATTACCACTTAGAATCATTTCTGTTATACTAGTCATATGTCCATTATGAAAGTATACACCACGGGAGGGGGGGAATATTATTATAATATATTTTAACTAATATTTGTATGTATTGTGGATGTTGTAATCTTACTATGAAAAAAATGCATTTTTCCCCATCACTTTCTCTATGTGAAATATAAATGTAACATAGAAAATAGGATAAATTATTGGGTTCCTCTAGACAGACTAATCTAAGGAGAATTCGATGGATTTTTCACAATTCACCAATGACACTAGTATGCATTACATATATGATATTTAAACCATTAGTTGTATCAAAATCCCTCTAGAATAAATTTTTTCACATTTTTTAAGAAACTAAATGCCTCAATTCAATGGTTATTTCTCATTACTCCTTCTATCGTAGCCTCATTCTTTATGAGATAGGAATGAAATATTTTCATCCGAATATGTGTGTCACTTTAAAAATTATTGTGGTTAATTTATAGAGATAAAAAACTACTTGAATTCCTCATTCATCTCTTCAATTTGTTAGATGATATCTAGAATCACCCAATTTTTCATAAATAATAATGAACTCCCCCTTTATATTTCCCTGATTTTATTATTTTTGAAATTTCCTAATTTATTTACTTCACATATATCTTTTTAAAAAATCACTATAATGAAAATTTGATTATATCAATTTCTAAGATAATAATTCTACCTAATTTTTATTTAACCCAATGAATTTATTGTCGTAACTCCCACTATATCTTTAGGTATGGTTTTTATAATATTTTATTGAATCTGATGCTTTATGGAATGAGAGGTCATTCAGGACAAGAACATTTATAATTTACTTACTTTTATCGAAATAATGGATTATTTATGATATATACCCTCGAGACAAAAAAAAATTATCATTCAAAAAACAATAAATTTATGAACTTGTATTCTTGAAAGATTATGGCCTGGAACATCAATCAAAAATAAATCCCTGAATAAAACACATTAAAATTAACCTTTCTAAGGAATTATTTTTTTAAAAAAATCAAAATGAATTCCACCTTGTTCATTTATGAGTTGAGTACTCATTAATGGTGTGAAACCATTGTAAACCCAATAAAATTAATTAAAATCATCTATTCATGGAATAGTAAAGTGAACTCCTGTAAAACTATTTAAATTACCCTAAGATGCATTAATGACAAGTTTTGAGGTTTATAGTGGAAGATCATTTGAGAATAACCACATAAATATGATTGTCCTACTTCTCGGTGTGGAAGAATCCTTTATAACACCAATAACACTTACATTACAGTGTGCTTCATCATTCATAGCACAAAAATGTACATTCCATAATAACTAGATTTCATTTAATCCTACTTCAGGGCATGTAAAATGTACCATGGTATAAAATAATTTACCTAATTCCACTTACCATTATACATGGTTTGAATGAACCTTATTTTGTTTTCCAATTACTTTTAAAAGATCATTCCCTATACCCTTATACTATTACATAGTTTTTCAATAACCATAACAATGTTCAATGATTACACATATGTGATCTACTCATGGTGTGACATAGTTTTCTGAGGCATGAACACTACCTTCTAGATATAATGTTCCCCCGTTACTTCTAACCTAAATATATTCTTCTTTAGGAGAACTCCTTGAATATATTTAAAAAAAACTCATCCTAAAGAATCCATGAAGTTTTTTTAAATTAAACTATGTCGACATCTCTATATATATAGGTTACGTAAGACATCTCTTTGAGGTTTAAACCCTACTAAAAACATCCAACTATATACTATTTTTTCATTGGTCCATATTTATAAGGAAGCACACCGTTGAGTTTGTGGGATATATTCACTTTGAACATCTCATCATATCTATCTAATTAGATAAAATATATTATAGATCTAACAAAAAGCATTCCATATGGGTTCATATTCCTTATGAACCCAACTAATCATAATTAGGCCATATTCTCTTTAAAGATTATTTATATGGGGGGATTAGGTATGAGTACTACACCAACCAACTCTAGAAACAGATTTATTCACTTACAATGAGCCCAATCCAATGATCAGAAACACCCATTAACTTCTAAAATGATGATAAATGATTGAATAGATGTATTTATTTGAACAAAATCATAACAAAAAAACACCCCAAAATTGATGGATGGATAACCTATGATAGATACATATGTCTTCCAATTAGTATATATCGATAACTAATCATTTTTGGGGGTAATTGGTAGTAATACCAATACTACTCTAATGAATTCATAAAAAAATAATAAATTAATAAGAGTGTCATTGAGTATGAAATAATTCACACATATAGGTGAAGATTATCCCAATATCCCATATTCATAGCCAATGAACCTCCCAACACATCACGGTTATGTCCTCGTGAACAACTACCTTTGAAAATCAAGTCAATATCAGATAATATTCAACACAAGCATCAACATGCATTAGAAACAAAATATTAACCCCTAAATAGAGGACTAAAATTCAAATGAAAATTTGTAAATGATGTGAAAAAAATATTATAAATACCAAATGATAATACTATTAATTAGAAAATAAATAAATACATGAAATATAATAGTTTATTCCAGTTCCCAATTTAATATAATCTATTTTATAACTTCTTATAAACTTAAACAAATTATGAACAATGATACAATTTTATGATTATTAATAAATTATTATAATGAAAATATAGTTCAATAATATATATAAAATTATAGATCATTTTAGGGTATGTCTACCATAGTTTTTTCTTTCACAACAAATTTAAATAATATATTTTCATTTTCTTTATTCTATTAACTGAGTGTATCTATAATTATAAATCACTCACATTGAATTATGTTAGAAGGGGGAAACAAATATTAGAATTATGTTATTGATTTGATTCATTTTTATTTTTTAGTGAGATAATAATCTATTAATCACCTTATTTTTTATAATGATATGAAAGCTTCCTAAGTATATATAAATTGAGAGAGGAAACTCTTAAAAAATAAAATTGAAAATATTTTCTTTCTATTGATGTTATATTTCTTTTTACACACATATCATTTGATCCACTACATTTAATTATATTTTATATCATTCAAATGGGGGGTTATAAAAGTAAAAATATTATGTAACAATAATCTCCCACATGAACTTAGATTACAATAAATTAATATTACTTAATTATTCAATTGAATATTAGCTGAGATCAAGAGATAGTAAAGTCAATTAAAATATGGTAGTGCGGAATTTAGAATATATAGGGTTTTACCCCAATATATTAATTACATAATGAAAAATCTACCCCCATAATTGATAGCCTAATGAGAAATATAGGTAATGTTTGAATCAATATTGTGTGATGAATGTACCAAATAGTATAAAATGTCGAACAATAATTACATCATCCATATCTTTATATATCTACCCAAAATAATTCTACAGCTTCCATTTCAGATAGTGAAATCTCTATATGTATATATATCAATAATCCATGATTCCTACCATGTCGTATCAAATTATTTAGGGCCCTAATTAATCAATTCTGTTATTTTATAGTAAAACCATGTTCCATAGTATCTAATGAACTTCAAGTTCCTTTAGATCAAGTTCCACCTGACCGAATGGTTATGAAATTTTCTCTTAATTTTAAACAAGTTTTATTTAATTATTATTAAACCTATATTTTTAAAGTGTTTACTTCATTAATTATTGATTGATCAAGATGAATGTTGACCCCATTAGTTTTAAATATCTATGGTCAAATCTGGGTATGGTAGATTAAACCATCTACCACCTAGATTTTGTTTCATTGTAAAAGAAACACCCTTCTATATTCTTCACTAAAAAATATACAAATTAATATATTAAATCATTCATGAAACTATAACACCATGATAATTGAAAACAGCATTATGTTTGTTAACATAGACGACACACAACATTGAGCTTACATGAACCCCCCAAATATTATTATCTAATATAAATTATAACGTAGACATTAAATTAAAAGGTATTAATAGAATTACCAAAATATCATTTATATATATATTTATGTATCAATATAAATTTATTCATATATTCTTATTAAATAATAAACCAAATTTTAGTAAATTAATTTTATGTTTCAAAAATATTTTTTTCTTAAAAAATGATTTTTCTTGATTTCTATTAGAAATTATTATAATTAATTTCTTCCAAATTTTAAAATATTATTCATTAAAAATGTTTTAATTTTGGAAATAAATATATCAAAATAATCATATGATGATTTTTATTTAAATTTTATAAAAATATTAATTTTTCAGTAAATATTGACAAATACCAATATTTATATAATTGAAATTTATTTACATTAAAAAGTCCCAATATGAATGGAATTTTATCAATAACTAACATAATAATTATTTAATTAAACTTATTCTAATAAATCAAAATTTAATCATTGTTCTAACTGATTTTACTATAAGTTCATTTGGCTTAAAAACTCATTTATCTTAACACTCCTTTAGATTAAATTTTATGAATTAACATTAAAATTGGTTTATTCGACTTATAAGACAAGAATATTGATGAATATAAATAATTTTTAGGATTATGAGGCTTGAATTTGGTAAATAATTTCTTATTATTGTCGGTCATTATGTATAGTAACTTCAATAAATACATGTAACCTCGATAATGGTAAATCATTTAATTATGGTAAAAAATAATTTGATATGTTCTAGATATTACCCTAACACATTCATTTAATATATTTTATGGGTTATTTTTACTATAATGATCAAATATTAAAAAAAATTGGAAATAATGTGGCATTTTTATTTTAATATTACATAAGTTATTCTAAGTATTGAAAAATAAAAAGTGTTACTCTATTTCCTTTAAAATTATTATATATTTTCACTTGCTGATAAAAATATTCTTGGATGAATAATAAAACTTATTTTGAGAATAAGTAAATTATAAATATTTTAGAAATTTATTGGAACAATTTAATGATGAAATAATAATGATAAATGTTTACACATTATCGACATAGTGATCGTACATACAATGGAAAAATCAAGTAAATGATTTAAAAACATATAAAACTCTTTTTTGGTGACTTATAGAGTACCATGAAATTTATATATTACTATATCATATTATTATTATATATAATTTTTCATATAATTCTATTACTATCTTCATGACATCAAAATCAAATTAAATGAATAGTTTCCAAAATGACATTGATTATATTTGTTGCAAAAAAGTATTTATAAAGTTATTTAAAAATAATAAAAATGAATGGGGTTTATTGTGATGTAATTTGTCAAAAATATCATCCATTTTTCATTTATTATCCAATTATTACCTTAGATTTAGTTTTATAAGAGTTTAAAAATCAAAATATATTTTTGAAACTAATGTTAAAAATGGATAATAATGGGATTAATAAAAAATATTAAGATAAAGATTATAATTAAACATGTATAAACATGAATACATCATTATATTAAGATTATATACTCATTATATTTTAATATAGTTCATTTTGGAACAATTTTACTACAGTTAGACATGTATTATTTTATAATATTTCTCATTTTTCCAAAAGTTTCCCTCTATCACTTATGAAAGGAAACCTCCTCTTCTCATTAGAATCTTCCATGAACAGACACAGTACCTACTAAAATACCACCCATATACTATATGTACTATTATTTTTTTAATACCAACCATATATGGATTAATGTATAAAGAAAAGTAGGTTGTCCAAAGAAGATATAAAACTTTTAAGCGAATGATTTAGTTTTATTTCTTATTATCCATCCTTAAAAAATATTCTAACCACTATGATATAATAAAATATGTATCTATAATATACTTATATGTTATCAAATTAATTTAACAACATTAATCCATCTCATTATTCCATTAATTGGGAATGGAAACCATCGTTTGTTGGTATGGTGGATAACCGCCAAACGAACCAAAGTTCTTCATTTTCAATATCCCAATATAATCGTATGATGATATTATTGATTTAAAGTAAATATACAATGTTAATGTAATAATTATCATTATTTTATGATAAAATATTTTTTTTAATTTCTATTGTATCCATTGAAAAATGGTAACTTCTTTCTTGCATGTGTGTGGATTCCCACCTCCACGAAGGGATGTGATTCCTTTTTCACAAAAAAAATCACATGGTTTATATATATATATATTTAATGGTATAATATTATTTATTAATCATTATTTAAAGATAAAATGATAATTAACTAATTTTTATCATGTTTGTTGGAAAATGAAAACATTACTCATGTATCCCTATGACCTAGATTTTCTATGATTGTAACACAATTAATTTTTCATAACCATATTTCATGGATGGTTGTAAAAGTATGATTACTGTATAAAATTGGTAAAACATTATTTATTATTATTTTATATATTATTAAATAATGAATTATTTGTCCACGGTCAACATACCCATGTCGTTTTTCAACTATGAATCGAAGGTCCTCCAAATTTTCTGTGTAAAAATATCCAATTAAGTAATTAATAATGCCATTGTAATAAATGAAAATTTTATTTAATGATATATTTGAAAACAATGAAAAGTCTATTAAAAAATAAAATAATTTAGACAAGGTTATTATATTTGATTTATATAACATACATATAAATTTTATTCTAGAGGTAAGGGATTTCGTCAAAATTTCCCTTCATTGAGGAATTTTTTTATGATATTCACCTAATTTATATTATATGCCTTATATTATTCCCATTTTACATTTTATTTTATAAATCCTTCATAATTAATTGTATTTTATTATTATATTCAAATTATTTCATCCACGGTGATTTGACGTGAAAGTAACCCATGGGTGTGGGGTTTGTTAACTAAATTTCATTTTATTGGGTTATATCTTTTCTTCATTGATTATATTATTCCAAGATTGTGTATGAAATTACATATTTATTTATGTTATATTTAAACTTGTGTCTTTTGGTGCTGACACTACTTAACAAGATTCAAAAATTAAAAGGGAAACATCAACAAATACTCCCAAACTCTACATGATGTAGAAACATCCAGCATCTTCGTGATCGAGCTTCGTGTAAGAGCTAAGCGTCCAAGCTTTGCGAACGAACTACATGGCCGAGCTACACGTGAGAAGATTTTTGATTTACCTATGTTTAGTATCTACATAGTTGATCTACGAGGAATACCTTCACAGGAAACGTTTCATCAGCCATGCCTCATCAGTGCTTATAAATATGACCCTTGGGCTCCCCATTTTCAGACTAAAATATGTGAAAGATCCTATGAAGCTCCCATTACATAGCTCTTTCACTGAGATCTCTCAAATTTTCTCAGGTAGTACTCTAAACTGCAAAAAAATGGATAATAAAAGGGGATAGGAATGTTTTGAAAATTTCCACATTCTATTCAGTCCTCATCCATACCTACACGCTCTACCTACGTGGCACACCTACGCACCATACCTGCGCAATACGACAACGTGGGGTGCCTACACGGAACACCTGCATGAGGCACCTATGCGACCAGTTAAAATAACCTTCATTAAATCCTTTAATGTTGGGGTATCTCTTTCATTGAGTCCATTATTCTAAAGGGGATAAGTTAAAGCCTCCCCAAAACAAACTGACTTCTCAGACATTTGGGTAGGCACATCAGTGTGTCTCCAATTTGGGTTTGTATTTACACTGTTAGAGGTTTCCCACATTCATTTCACATTGGGGTTAAGATTCATGGGATGTCTGTGGGTTTTTATATCCGCAGTCACATGGTCTTTTCTCCTAGAAATAATGTTGGGAAGTTCCTTCTTTGGAAGATGGTGGGCTTCTAGCCTTGCCCTTTTCAAAGAGGTGACTCGACACCTCCGGTTTCCAGTAGGGATGGTATACTCCAAACTTGTCATTCCGTGCAGGTATAAGAGAAGTCGCCCTCCCCTACCAGATCCAATTTCAGTGTATCCATCATGGTATAAGCCCCTCACCTTCACCCCTTCTTCCTTACATTGTACTCTTGTCCAATGTAAATAGAACAGAGGGAAGGCTCGTCACCTCGCCCTCTTCCATGGTCGACGCACCCTCTTCCATCAGCGGAGTAGGAAAAGTGTGAAGTGTCATTGTTGAATCTTCCACATACACTTGTTTCTCACACCGAGCATGACTCGTGTGGCCTTAGAGATACATTATGATTACAACATATGAACAAACACTCATTTTGAATAAACTATGAGAACTCCGATTCTTGTTCAAACTAGGAAACGTAGGAAGCCCTTTCAAGGACCGAGCTCACTAGATATCCTCCTCAAGAATCTAACCTTAATTCCCCAAATTTGGGCATCCTCCTTATAATATCAGCCCCAAATTCTATCCTCAAATCATCAAGGCATCCTTTTTCATGAAGTAAGTCCAGACTCATCTCTCCCAGAGGACTATACTCTCATATGAGATACATTGAACTACGTGGGTTTTGATTCCCATCCATGTGGGATACGTATGAAGCCTCATTGAGGTACAAACCCAAAACATAAAATCAACCCTGTTCTGATTGGGAAATATTCCAAATAGGGTCTGATCCTACTTGGAAACCAATATCCTTTTCAACGTTCCTTGGGCTTCTTCAGCATAAGTCACTTACTAAGATTAAATTACGCACCATCCCCTTAGAGGTCCTTATCCCATGCCCTTAAAATGTATGATGTGTCCTATTATGAAACACTGAACTACGAGTGTTCTTATTCCTTTCACAAGGATATGTAGGTAGATCATTTTAAGAGTAATATCCCAAGATTTAAACAAATTTTCATCTCCTTGGATGACAACAAATTCCAGTGTGCCCCACTGAGTGGTATATAAACCAGTATCATCATAAATGATGATTAAAATAATGTATATTACATAATTGATTCTAAATTCCAAGGGATACTTATGATATACTTGGTGAATTAATAAGGATTCATGAAAATAAAATTACTTTTACCAAGAGAGTCCCAGAGTAGGCAATTATTCCCCCAAAAAGGGTGTGATGAGTCCGTCCTCCCATCCTCTCGACCAATGCACGTTCTTAAGTATTGTAAATTTCAAAACATAACAAATGCCTACCTTTGTAAAGTAGGTCCTCTTTGGATAAATAACTATTAGAGGTTTCTAGTTCCATGAATAAATCCAATGGAAACCGCCAGGAAAAAATGATTCTTAAATTTAGAATGCACGTTTCAAGGGACTACGAAACAAAAATGGTGAACCTGACGTGAATCATTAACCAAGTTAATAATGTTACCCACATGTTAGGCCCTTATCAATTGATAATGGAAGTCCAGACAAAGGAATTAATCATTCATGTATCCATATCAAAAGATTTCACATTAATAGAACTTGTTGTTATTCTCAGTTTTCTAGAGGATTCCCTTCAATGCAAAGAATGGCTTTCTCCAAGACAACATCTGTGAACTTCCCAACTGTTGCTCAAGCAAGATCTCCCTCAATGGGAAGAATTTTAACACCAAACTGACATCTTCAATGTTGGGTCTCTAATGTGCTGATAATGGAATACCACTGGTATAGTACAATTCTGACTTTGGAGGTTGCACGACAAGCCCTCTAGGTCCATAATAATACTCTATCATCTGGACAAAAATGACTAATGATCAAGAAGAAAATGGTTCCAACCCCCATATCGAACAGTTGCGGGTCTTCATCCCCAGAACGCAACATTTAGTTCCTCCCATACTATAGGGAGGTAGGTCAAGAGGTCACAAAAGGCCTCAATTAAAAAATACAGGAGTCCTTCTTGAGGAATCCAACCAGCAATGGCTGCTAGAATGATGTTGTAGTGTATCCCCAACATGATAGGGGTGACGCCTCTACATGTTTGGCCCATGTCTCTCAGACCCGAGCATACAATACAAACCACCAGGGACAATGTCCATTTAATAGGAAGAAGGTTCTCACCTATACTTCTCCCAGAGAAGTCCATCAATCAAACATGATGGCAAAAAATGAGTGGGCACATACACCTATTCATCCTAATTTGGTTTCTCAGCAGTCTTGTCTAATAGAAACCCACCAATCCCACCAGATAAACCCACTAGAGTACCTTGAACAGGCACATAAACCTATTTACAAGTTATCAACCAGTAAGAAGGCTCGTCTAACTACATTTAAAGAGACCCACTAATATAATATGGTGGCAACGGGTAAGCGGGAACATACACCTATTTATAATCACCAATTCTTTCAGCAGTCTCGTCTTCTAGTATTTAAGGAATCCCATCAACCACACTTGACAGAGAATATGTTGGACGCACATACACCTTCCAATGTTCATCAAGTCTGCCAATAGTTTTGTTTGGTAGCACCCGGAGAAGTTAGTTGGAAAGCTCTGATGACAAATTTGGAGCAGATTGAACTCTATTATCCTATGCATAAGTATTGTTAATATAAATTGATATGAAAAGGAAGATAGGAGTAGGCACATACACCTACTCTAGATACGGAATGGACATGTATTCTGGTTTTGACCGCTGATGTCACTAATCAAATCTTGTCAATGGTGAATGGGAAGACTCATATCCCTGACCATAATCTGGAAGCATGTGAGGATATTTTAGCATCTACATCAGTAGTATCAGGAGAACAGACTTATAAATATATCCCCACAAATGGGATGACACATTGGCATGCCATCCTAGAGTAGATGCACACCTCTTTTTCAGTCCAGGAGGTTCATGGGGCATACTCCCTCATATAATATGGACAACAACATCGGGAGCATGCAAACTTTCCAATTGGGGGTAACTGGTCTGTTCCGGTAACCAATCCAAGGCAGGAACATATTCCTACCCATGATAACCACTTTTCTCAACATGTGTTACCCACTAAGTATAAGAGAACATCCAAGAAGAAATATCACCAAATACCATTGGGAAATCAAGAGTGAAGCTGTAATTTAGCTTCTCTTAATGCTGGAGTTATTGAAGCCCTCATAAATTTATCTATTGCTGTTCAAAATATTACCATCTCATTAACATATTTTGGGCGTGTTAATTGTAATTATTATGTTTCTGACAAGAAACTTCATCATGAAGGTTTTATTGATGAAAATTTGGTCTATCAAGAGTGTCTATCTTTGGATGAGAGCCACAGAATCCCTCCTTGTGGCCAGAAGACCAGGGAGAAAGAAGATTTATCCCTTGCTGTAATACATCATGGTGATCCTACCAAGAATGGAATTAGTTGCGAAAGTCCTTTCCACATTAGTTTTTCGCATTGTCAAAACAATTCTATGATTTACAATGTAGCAACAAGAAAGCCCTCCTATCTCGAGGCACTTTCAAACATAGGGCTAGTCAGGACTGATGCCTTGTTATTGATAGGTGAAACAATTTCTCATTAATTATATATATTAAGGGAATGGTCATTCTCTTAACCTCCCTTGGGTCATTTATCCTCAAATTTAGAGCATCCAATTGGTCATACCAATTGAAGAAACCTCCAGTAGAAGATGCTGAAGACTTGTTGAACATAAGGAATGAATTAGCTGAAGGAGAAATACCATTCATGTTCTGGCCTTTAGAAAATTCTCAATTTGATATTCCAGAATTGATGACAGAAGATTACATTCGTTACATTCATCTCAACTTATAGAAAAATTGTTGTCATTTGAAAACTAAAGTATTACCAGATGATGAATTTCAAAATCATATAAAGGTAATAGAAGGATTACAAAACAAAATTGACTTAGCATCTCTTCCTGCTTCCAAACATCCTAGGGCTGAAAACAACAGATAACCCTTCAGCACGCATGCCTCAATGCTCTAAAGAGGCTACACCAATTAATTTCTGATTCACCATCTAATGATCACATCAGAGGAAGGGGTTCATATGGAGCATTTCATTTCAATGCACTTCAAAATCAGCAAAGTATGCCAATAGTGGTTTCATGTAGTTTTATTTCCCATAGCTAGCCACGATCAAAAGGTTTTGCATGTAATCAAATATATTCTCAAGAATAGGCCTCAACCAGTTCTAATCAGAATCAGGACCAAAGAAAAGAAATTGTTATATTACTTCTACATCAAGCCTCTGAGAATCTTGAGCAGGCATCCCATTTAGAGGAATTTAGGAGTCAAATGATGAAAATGTCAGAATAGCACAATGATCTTCTAAAATTGGTTATTTAAGTAACTGTCGGATGATGCATCTTGCAAATATCTCAACCAAAATCCACAAAATCAGAACATAATTTGCACAAATTTCAGTTGTAGCTGTTCAAGAATCAACATAGCTTTCCAGGCTGGAGGCTCATTTAATGCAACCATCAAATTCAGTAAAAAATGTTTAGATATTTGAAGAATAAAAGTAGGATCAACCCCATCCTGCAATGCTGGGTGCTATTTTGCATCTTCAATCCCCTCCTCAACAAACGTCTGTTTTCACCTGATTAGGGAAGAAGCCACAAGGAAAGCATACAATAGAAATATCCAATGATTCCCTTCATGTTACTGTCCACCAAACAGTTCTAGGAAATTCTTCATATAGAATAACAGAGTTTCATGAAAGGCAAAAAGGGAGATGATCTACCAGAAACACTGATAGAATTCAATTAATGTGTTATTAATCAGTAAATGTTATCAATACCATTGCAGAATATCCACTAGAAAATAAGTCTAGTTCCGGGGAACTAGAATATGAAGTTCTTGTCCACAATTTGGTACACACTAAGGCAAATGAAGAAGTTCTGTGTACCCAAAATCAATGGATTACCCAAAATCTAGGTATGCCTTCAAATAACCAACTCCCCCCTCTCCGAAAGGCGTCTAACAATGGGAAATGAAAAAGTTAGATTACATATCACTTTTTCACTGGAGAAGGAAAATCTCTTTCACATGAAGAGAGAATTGCGCAACAAAAAGTGTAAATGAAGGAGTTTAAAAGGCTCAATGAAGAGTTACTTCGAAATGACATTTCTACAAAACAAACTCCCCAGGAAATTCCTTAAATTGAAAATCCTTTAGGATCTCCTCAGAAAAAAGGATTTGTAGTAACTAAAGATGATGATAATGAATTCCCTCTGTTGTGTACACAATATAGATAGGATCATGTACATTCTGATAGACCTATTTTTGTGGGTTATCCAACATAGATATCATCACCACCATCAGTGGTATTTCCAGTTATTGCACCAGCTCATGTTCCAGTGGCATTACCTGCAAATAATCCAGCTCATCCAGATATTCCCCAAATGCTTATGAACATCATTAAGGCATTAACGACTCGATTGGAAGTTATGAATGAACGATGTGCACTAATTCAACTGGAAAAGAGAGCTTACCCTGAATGTGTGGATGCAATTCCTCCACTATCAAATGTTGTGAATACCACATTCCCAATTTTTTATGGTTCAGGAGATCCGAAACAAAACATAACAATTTTTTTTCTTGTTGTGATCATGTGATGGGAACTCCTCAACAACAAGAACAAGATGAGCTCAGGTGTTCTTTAAATTCATTACAACGACATTCATTTGTTTGGAATACATGTTTTCAATCTCAATCAATTACTATGTGGGAATATCTCCATCTAAAATTCCTTCTTCAATTTATCTCAACATTAACAAAGAAAACAGTTTTTTATCTTAACAAATGTAAACAAATGGAAAATTAAAGAGTTTCAGATTTCCAAAATCGCTAGAAGGGATTAACATATTACTTCAGTTTAGCACTCCATCAAGATGATTTGTTACCAATCTATGTGGAAAATCTGTGTGATGAATTATGAACACCATTGATCCCTATGAAATACATAGGAGGGTTTCGAGACTTTACGTCAATCGCTCAACAGATAGAAGACTCTCTTATAATGACTAGGGCTAATACTCATATAATTCCATTAATTCTAGGATGTAGAGTAGGAAATGCAGAAGCCGCTACAATTACAATCAAACAGGCATATGTACCTGCTTCTACCTCCAGACCATCATCATACCAAAGGAATCCACTTCGAGAGCATCAATAGAAATGAACACCTCATCAAGATGATCATAGTGATCAAAGGAAAAAATAGTTTCTGGAATTAAATAATAAAATCTTTTCTTACAGAAATTAGAATGTTCCTGGAAACTTCATATCAACCTTAAAAAACAATTTGGTTAAGTTTCCAAGGCCGAATAAGCCATATAAGGATGGAGATGATGATCGTCTTAATTATTTTCCCTTTCATTAGATTTTGGGACACCACATTTATGAGTGATTTGTTTTTAAATACCTTTTTCAAAATAAGGTTTACTCTAGACAACTAAAATTCAAAAGTTCATCAGCTCAAGTAGCATGTGTTACAGCCACCAATCTAGAGGAAGGAGGATAATGAAAAGAGGTTAAAAAAATGTGCAAAAATATAATAATTGGATGATCAGGAAAATGATCAACCGAACTCATGCTATTTTATGAACACAGTTGAAACAACCAATTGTGTCTTCTAACAATCCAACCACATCAAAAAAATCTTCATCAATGGTTCATTCCTCAAAGAAACAAGGTGGTCATAAGGCTAAAGAGTATTCAGAAGAAGATGAGCTCACATCAACACCAAAATTGTCCTTAACCCTGGTAGATTTCATGCCCTCTGTCTGAAAATAAAGGGCACTGCCTCACCAAATGGTACAACCATAAGTAATTTGTTAGGATGAATCCTCATTAGATGAAGAATTTATCTTTGGTTCTATTAATGTTATCAATTTAGCAGACGCTTATGCCAATGGTTGTTCTAATTGTATTGAGACATAATTCCTTGGGACTAATTGGGGGACTAGAGGAAGAGTCTAAGGTCGAGGATACAGGGGAATAAGTGGGAATTTCAGAAACCATCATGTTAACTCTACCCCTTCTCAAACCATATATGTGGCAGAAACTTGTGGAAGATCCCTTTTGCGAGCTCAACAAGAACAAGGAGTTTCTTCCATAAAAAAAGTCGAGTTCTGGCCTAATTATTTTGGAGGATTGATTAGAAGCTACACCATAATCTTCTTAGTATATTAATAGACTTAGTCAGTATAATTTTCCAAAGTCAGTGGAATTTCCTAGTTTTGTTTTAACACATAACATGTCTACAACATAAGCATCAACATATAAAGAACCCGCAAAACCACATCCCCATGCTGGGAAACGTTGGCCTTTGGATCAAAATTATGATTTCATGAAACAATTGGCCCATGTATCGTCCATGTTATCAATTTTTGATGATTTGAATCTGTCAAAAGATCATCGAGAATAAATCATTGAGGCCTTGTTAAGTCCTCAAGAATTTGAAACTAAAGTTGTTGCTTCTATGATTTACCGTATAGAGAATGATTCTACCGAATGTCATGAAATAATATCTTTTACAGATGAAGACGAAGACCATGTGGTACATGGAGACATCAGACCTTTGTATTTGTCTTGTGAGGTCAATGACATGGATATATGACGAGCCTTCATTGATAATGGATCTGAACTCAAACTCATTCGTGTTCATACACTTCATCGATTCGGCCTAAATAAATATGACTTATCTCCTTTGACTATAATGTTGCAAGGATATGACAGGAATGAACAAGAACCTCTGGGTGAAATTACACTCAGAACTCAGCTTGGAGATCTTGTTTCTAATTCAGATTTCAGGGTTGTTCATTAGGACACAACCTTCAATATTATGCTTAGAAGACCTTTGTTGCATCAATATGCATCCAAAACTTCATCATACCACCAATGTCTGAATTATTGTTTTAATGGTAAAATTTGAACATTGTATGGTGACATGGATCAATTCAAAACATGTGAATCTCAATACATTGAGGTAGACTTTTATCACACAAAAGGAATGAAGTCCATGACCAAGGAGATAACCATAGTTAATGATCCAAATAGACTAGAAAATATTCCTACAAATCCATCCATGAATTTGAGTACAGATTAAGTTCTATACATCAATCAATTTGAAATGGTAAAGACAAATTCATGCACTCATCCAATAATTCCCAATGTGTCAATTATGACAATTGAGCCTGATAACATGGAAGAAATTATTGATGTACCATGAAGTGATGGAATCTTGAATGGAGATGTTTTTATTTCATCTACTGAATCACAAAGAGCCTCTACTTCATTAATCAGAATAGAAGAGATTGTAGCAATATCATAGAAAGACAAAGATGTTGATTCCCAATCCATTAATCCCTCCTTACCATATGAGTACCCTTCATCATTAGTAGGGTTAGATATGGTGGCTTCCTCTTCAAGATGTTCAAATACTGACTCCTCCCCTAACATTTGGCGCTTTACCTTATCATCTAACATGTAAATGGAAACAAAAGCAGTGGAACATAATGAAGAAGAAGAGGAAGATATCGGGGATGCTCCTCCAGTATTTGAAGAAGGTGTTTCTACCACTGTGGATGAACTAAGAGAAATAAATTTTTGTACAAGAGAAGATCCACGCCCCACTATAATCAATGAGGCAATGAACTCTGAGGAACAAGAGGTGTATACTTCCTTTCTAAAGAAAAATCGAGATATATTTTCTTGGAATTATATAGAAATGGAAGGTGTTAATCTTGATTTATCCACCAATAATTTGGTTTTTCCAAAAGAACATTGTGGGTTCATGAAAGCAACAAGGAGAACACACCCAACTCACCCCTCTAAAATTGATGCTGAAGTTGATAAGATTATTTAGGATAAACTTGTCAGGGATGTTCAGTTTTCCAAATGGCTGGCCAATATTGTCCCAGTGAAAAAAGAGAATGGTAAAATTAGAGTCTGCATTGGTTTCAGGGATCTTAATAGGAATTTTCCTAAAGATGATTTTCTAGTCTCGATTACAGAACATCTAATTGATGAAAAGGCTGGATATGAAGCACTTTCTTTAATGAATGGATATTATGGGTATAGTAAAATTCTAATGGCCCCAGAGGATGAATAATCCACATCCTTTAGATCTCCTCAATGTGTGTTTTGCTATCGGGTAATGCCCTTTGGCTTAGAGAATGCAGGTGTGACATACCAACATGCCATACACCATATCTTCAAACCCTTCGTAGGGAAAATTGTTGAATTTTATGTGGATGATTTGTAGGTCAAATCCAAACAACGTTCCAATCACTTAGCTGATTTGGAAACAATATTTAGCAAACTTTGGCAACATAATATGAAGATGAACCCCTTAAAATGTGCTTTCGGGGTAACCATAGGAAAATTCCTTGGATTTGTTGTACACCATTTTGGTATCAAATTTGATCCTGGGAAAACAAAATCAATCCATTGTATATAACCTCCTCAAAATTTGAATGAATTGAGTGGAATTCTTGGATACTTGGCCTATATTCGGTGCTTTATCGCTAATTTGGAAATAAAATGTTTATATTTCACTAGATTATTGAAGAAAAGAATCACTGATCAAAGGACTGAGGATTAATAAGAATCGTTTGATATAATCAATAAATATCTCTTGAGTTCACCAGTATTGATGCCACCTGTTAAAGGAGGACCACTCATTATTTATGTGACAGCTTTAGAGTGATCACTAGGTTCCTTCCATGTCCAATAGAATGATACTGGTAATGAAAATAGCCTTTATTGTCATAGACACACAATGCTTTATGTGGAAACTCGGTATTAAAGTATTGAGAAATGATTCTTGGCATTAGTCATTGATGTTCATAAATTGAGATACTACCTGCAACATCATCAAGTTCAATTGGTATGTCATAATAACCAGCTCAAATTTATCCTCAGTCTTCCTATGCTTACAGGATGTCTAGCACATTGGAAGGTTATTTTGCAACAGTTTGATATCCAGTTTGTTCCTCAATAGGCAATAAAGGTCCAAGATCCAGCTGATTTCCTTGCGGAGAATCCATCTATGGAAGATACATCGTTTAATACTAAACTTCTTGATTAAGAGGTCTTCTCTATTCAAGATAATTCCCAAACATGGGAAATGGAATTTGATGGTTCTTCTAGAAGTCCAATAGGGAAGAGACTAGAAAAACCTAAACTCAACTAGGCTGGATTATGAATAGTCCTTATTTCCCAAGAAAAGGCAGTTTTGCCTTATTCTTTTCTATTATCGGATGGTGGTACTATCAATGAGGCAGAATATCAAGCTCTCATCATAGGATTGGAATTTTCCATTCAAGTGTGAATTGATCATTTAACGATAAAAGGATAGTTTGAATTAGTAATAAAACAAATCAATGAGGAATACTCTATCAGAAAAGAAGATTTAATACCTTTGTGTGAATGTGTCATTGAATTAATGGCTGAATTTCCCTCAGAGCCAACATTGTCCAATGTTTCATAATCTCAAAATGCCCAAGTAGATGCACTGGCTAATGCAGCTACAACATTGGTAGATCCAAATCGGTATGAGAAAATTATAAAAATAAGCCATCACTATGTGGTCTCACCTTTTCTTCAAACCATAAGAGAGGAAATTAATGAAATTCTCCCTATTTTTGAACTGTACGGTCATACCATGGGTTGGAGAACATCCATCATGGAATATCTTCAATGTGGGATACTTTCAGTAAATAGGGCTGAGAGAGATCATATTCGTCGATGAGTGGCTAATTTTACTCTTTATGATGTCCCAAACAACAAAAAGATCCTTTACAAGATTGGGTTTGATGGAATTCTCTTCAAATGTATTGATGGAGAAGAGAGTGTGGCTGTCATGAAAGAAGTCCATTCTGGAGCTTGAGGTTCCAACCAATCTGGACACAGTCTCTCTGATCAAATTCAAAGGCTTGGATACTTTTGGCCTTCAGTGACACATGATTTTACAAACATCACACAAAAAAATCATCCCTATTAAGTGTGTGCCAACTTCATTCATCAACCACCAATGTTTCTGCATACATCTAAATATTCTTGTTCATTTTCCACATGGGGAATGGATTTAGTAGGGACTTATCCTCCAGCCATGGCTAATCAGTTCAAAAATATTCTCTCTACTACTGATTTCTTCTCTAAGTGGGTAGAGGCAATACCACTCAAGGAATTTGGAGCCAAAAGAATCATTAGTTTAGTCAAATTGAATATCATCACAAGATTTGGAATCCCTCATACTATTTTGAAGGACAATGGCACCAATTTTTCTTCTATTGAAGTAAAAATGTTATCTCATGAATATAATATAAAATCCAACCATTAATCTTGCTATGATGCAGTGGCCAATGGACGGATAGATTTTTTCAATAAATCCTTATCAAATATATTCCAGAAGATGGTGGATAAAGATAAGAAATCATGGCCTGATAAACTTGTGAATGCTTTATGGTCTTATCGGACAACTATCTGTACTTCCACCCAAGCAACTCCTTATTCATTGGTATATGGAACTGATGTGGTTTTTACATTTAAAATACAATTGCCTTCACATAGAGTTGTAATCTGTGATCATTTATATATAGTTGAAAGATCATATAAATGGTTTAATGAGTTTTAACGATCAGATGAGAAAATACTTCATACATTACATCATCTAGAAGTTTATCAGAACCGAATAGTGGGAGCTTTTAATAAGAAAGGTCATCTTCATTCATTACTTCAAGGGGAATTGGAATTAGCCCTTAGGAATACAATGATACTAGGAAAGAAACCTAAAAAACATTAACCAAAATGGGAAGGATCTTATTCCATACACAAGGAAAATTCAAATGGCACTGATTCTTTAATCTCAATGGATGGAGAGCTCATTAAATCTCCAACCAATGCGATTTCCTTAAAGAAATACTTTGTGTAATTATGTGCCTTTTTCCTCACTGAATGACTTAAAATTTCAAATCCCCCATGTCCTAGTTACAATATATTAAATTGCATAACAACCATAAGCATCTATGCTTCATGACGTTAAAATGCGTAGCATTGTCTTCCTTCTCACATGACATTAAACTACATGCCATTATTTGTACAACTATCATTTTCTCTATATGATGTTAGAAGTTTCCATAAAAAAATGTCATTGAAGTCATCACTACTCCTTAATAGTACATGATTCCCTCTCTTTCCTATGTTGGAGTCATATCAGCAAAGAGGCCAAGTTTCAAGAACTACGTATGGCTTGATTCTCATTTTCAATAAGATATGTAGAGATTCATAAATCTGAAATTCTGGGACCAACCACCATCACAAAATATTATTATTTTCCTTAGTCCTCCTTTATATGAATGAGATCAATATAGGGATCATTTTTAAGATATATGATTTAGTCCTTATTCCATTTCATGTCTTAATATTTATTGTTCTTTCAGAACATATCAAAATCTGCATTCCTCATATCAAACAATATGTGAGGAATGATCATTTAATGAACTGCGTATGGCTTGATTCTCATATATTTTGAGATACGTAGAGATTCCTAGATCTCTAATATTGGGCCCATCAATAATAAAAACCCCCCATTATTTCTTGTATAAAATAATCAAATCATTATAGGGAATGTTTTAAAAAAAACTATGTGTGACTTGATTCTTTCCCCTGCAAGACATACAGTGATACTTGTGTTTTATCCCTTAATCTAGTTCTAATATATATTTCCTTTCATATCAGTTCATTGTCATCCTTACCACATGACGTTACGCTGAATGAAAATCTAATCCCCCTATTCTCCATTTGTATCACCTTTTCATTATAAAAGAAACTCTTACTGCTCCATATTTCTCACACCGAGCATAGCTCATTTGGGCTTTAGAGTTGAGTAAATGGATTCTTTATATAAGGTGTTTTAATTTCTTATGGAGTTACAAATGTCCTAACTTCAAGATGTGAAACTGCATATTATAAGGTCCTCACTACATAAAATAAAACTACACATTACCATATTAATTCAAAGGAAACAAAGAAAGCCTCCAATTTACATATGAGTTAGATCTATGTAAAGGTCATGAAATTCATCACGAAAATTGATTCAAATCTTTCTCATATACATTGGGCATAACCCCCTTCCACATATCACACTCTTAATCTTGATTTTTTCTTTCACATTTTCATAATCATTCTTACGGGTTCTATGATATGTTTTTTAATATCTGATAGATATTTGGCCTGACTATGCAGTATGTGCCCATAGGTGGCCTTGCATAAGTTTCGTACATAACAGGCCTATCAACCAAAAGATGCCCCTATTTGGCTAGGCAACATATGCCCTAGTTTCCCCTGTATAATACATCCTCCATCATGGGTTTTTCAAATAATGGTAACTTCATTCTTGTTTAAAGTATCACTATCCCCCTTCGTCATTAATGACAATATACATGAATCTATATTTTAAAACAGCCATTCAAGTATACTTGTCCCATTATTTTTCTTATAGTCTGAAACACTTCAAGACCATGGTTTATTAATTTCTCTCATCATGTGTTTGATACACTATGAAATAATTTTTAAATAACTTGGCCACATGTTATATATTGTTTCTATTCTCGGTCCTATTTTTATGACATAAAACTAAAGACATCATATCTTTTACATTTGGGTTAGACCACTATAAAAGTCATATTCCTCTGATTCTTTGGATATCTTGATTAGAGATACACCTTTACATATTTATGTACATTTCTCCATAAACCAAACTCTGTACTTTTGAAAATATGAATCTCCATAAACTTTCTTTGACATTTAGAAATAGAACATCATGTTCCTGAGAGCACTTTTTTCTATCTATACAGCACGTGCCCTTAGGCGGCCATGCATAAGTTTCCAACATAACAAGACTATCAATCAAAAGATGACACTATTCAGCTATGTATCATATTCCCCAATTGTCCCTGCATAATACAGCCCAAATAATGGGTATGCCAAATAATGGTAACTTCGTTCATAGAAAATACTTCATCTAATGCTTCTAGCACTTTTTCCATACCATTTCTAGTTTTCAGAAATTCTAAAATCACAGTTTAAAAATTTTCCCATTCATACCTAAATATGATTTTATATTTCCAAAAAAATTATTAATAAATTGGGAGAGTTTCATACTTTTTGTCAGAGCCAAAGAAATTATGTTAATGTCACAAATGTCCTCACTACATGGCTTAAAACTACAAAGTACCAATGTCCTCATGCATGACTAAAAACTACACATTAGCAATTTCCTCAATGCATGACTTAAAAATGCATAGTACCAATGTCCACACTGCATGACTTAAAACTGCACAGTACCAATGTCCTCAATGCATGACTAAAAACTGCACAGTATCAATGTCCTCACTGCATGACATAAAATTGCACAGTACTAATGTCCACATGCATGAATTTAAACTGCCAGTAACAAAAGGCTCATTACTCATTAAATTGAGAACTTGCATGGGGAACTCTAAACAATAGTCGAGTCCCATCTCACTAAATATACAATTTTTTTATGATTCAGGTAATATTGAGCAATAAAAAAAGAGGTCAAAAGACACAAAATCTATATGGTTATCCATATGACCATAGAAATAGTATCTTTGTGCTCTTTAGGTCCCTTGGCTTAATAAGAAAATTTTGATCACTTTATTCTTATTCTTATAAATAATTATTATTTAATATAAGGGGATCATTATCATCATTTACCTTTCATATTTCTATCATGAAAAATAGGAATGAATATTTATATGATTGAAAACAAAATTATTTCATCTATATGAAAATAGAGGGCCATCCACAAAATGGATCCTCTCTATCATGCTTCAGAATAAAATTTCAACATGACTTTTCATTTTATGAATAGCTTCATAAGATCTATCAACTTCTTGTTGATGTTGAGATAGTTGTGAACTCTAGCCTCCTCTTCATGACGAAGTGCTTCCATAGCCATTGAAATTGTTGCTATCCTCTCTAATTGGGTTTCTCTTAATGTCTAATTTAGTTTCTCAATATTTTTATCAATAGTATCCAGTTGATATGGGATAGATAATAACTCTTTTGTAGATTCATTGATTTTTTGGCTAATCTCAAGTGATTTCATGTTGTTCTTTGCCTCTACCTCAACCACTACAACTTGAAATCCCTTAATATTGATGAGTTGTTTAGCCTATTAAAAATCATATCTCAGATTATGATCCTGCTCTCGTCAACAAATAGTCTCTTTCATGGCATCGTAGGTCGGCCGATAATTGAACCCACCAAATCCGAACACATAGAAAAATTCTAGGAGTTTTGAAAAATGGGACAATAATTAATCTAAAGGATTTTTTGTAATTATTCTCCAGATATGATGCCATTTCTTTTCACATGCCATGCCAATAACATACTTCATCTCTAAATCTGAATCTGAGTCACTAAAATGAGGTAAAATGTACTCTCGAAATAGGTCTCTTAAAGACTTATTTTGTTCTGCTTCTCTTAGGGCAGTAGAAACTTCACCATATGATATAGGAGATGATAAACCTAAATAATAAATCAATGTCATTATTAGTTTCAACTGGAGGAAACAAATATGATTCAGATGACTGATTATTTTTACCTAACAATAAGTCAGCTACATGATTGGATTCATCCCATGTATTCTCAGCTCTGGTGTGTTGAGAATGTGTTTCTTGAGAGGAAGGATTTATTTGAATTTGTTCATGTATGACATTTGATGGTGCTATAACATCTCATGATGAAGGATTCATTGTAAGTATGTCTTCAGTCCTAGAAGAATGATAAAGTGGAACACCCTATTCCTAAAAATCCTTTGCGACCATTTCTGCAAATAAAGTTGCATAAGGTGAATTTTTATGTAAAATATCAAGTTAAATGACGAATTATGTTTGGAAAATTCACGAATAGGGACTCACATCCTAGAAATGTTTCATGAAAATCTCCAATCACTTTGATGGAACCTAGAATATCAATATTCGGATTAACGGTGTCCATCATTTCAGTGTATATTCCCTAAAATTTTACTACATACTCACCATTTAAGGTATCCAACGATTGTTGGTTGATTTCCAAATTGGCTCTGTTGACATTTGGTTCCATTGGATCCTCAATTGATATGGCAACATCAGGTCCTTCCAAATTTGGTTCAACATCAACATCTGTTTTAGATTGCTCTGGATATTTATTCATTTCGTTTAAATCAATGAGAATATAAGTATTGATTATTTAAAGATTCTCTGAAAAAATACATTAAGGAATTTATTTTATCTTACCACGGATCTCCTCTATCTCAAAAGAGCCAGGAGCAGGTATAGCTGAATCTTTTGACAGTACAGATACGTCAGCCTGAAGCTAGGGTTCCCCAGGGACTTCTGTTTCTGGTTGTGATGCATTAGATCTTAATTCATTGACAGAGGAGAGAGACATAGATCCTACAAGAGGATAATATGTGCTTACCAGAACGTCTTGAGTAAGTTTTATTCCCTAAGTATTGTATAAATACTTACTCTTTCAGATAACTCTTAGAAGTAATCTCATTGCTCTTTTTCATTTATGTTCACAAGCTTGAGGATGGATTGAAACACTTCTCTTAGCAGGGGAAACATGAAGTAATGGTTGAGGGTTATCTGTTGGAATTACCCCAGTCATGATTCTTGCTCCTGGAGAATTTTCTGGTGGCTTGGGTGGATTATTGATTGCGTCAATGGGAGAACCTACAGATCTATACTTAGGGGATTCAAGAATCGGTCCATATCGTCCTTCTCTACATTTAAGCTGAAGAAATAAATTTTCATAAATATTAATGATGTTAAATGATAAATTATATTTGAGACGAAAGAAAAAATGGAAATCCAATCTCAGTATTAACATAAGTATCCCACTCCTCCTCAGAGTCGACAATTATCCCTTCACAGGCTCCTAAATCTAGCATATTTGATACTTATTTAGAGGCTGGAATTTTTTCATCAGTTGAATGTATAAAAGTCTCAAATTCCACAATATACTTTTGTACTTCGTCCATGTTATTGTCTGGATTGAAATCAGATGGTACCTTAATATCACTAATATCTAGTATTCGAATTCCATGCTGAAGAAATGCCCAAGAATCCCTAAGATCATGGGTTATACTCTCCCAATGATGAATGGCCAAAGGATGCACATAATTCGATTTTGGCCAAGTTGACTGTATATGTGGTTGGACACCTTCCGATTGAAGAGATTCTTCAGACATTTCTTCCCCAGAAAATTCAATAGATGGAAATGGAATCTCTGTTGAATGGCGGTGATTGGATCACCTTGGCGTTGGAGGTATTGCTTCTTTAGACTTGGCCTTCCTGGTATACTCCCTGTGATGATTTTTTGAAGGCTCTGAAACCTCTGAAATTTATGTATCATCTCTAGAATTGGAATTCTTTCCAAGATTTCCACATGAAATAATCTTTGTAGTCGCCACTATATATACTCCTTTTGTTTGAGCCCATTGATCATATTAAGAAACCCAATCTTTGGCATACCCAGCTTCCAATCTTATTGATGCATCTGGTGGAGGAAATGTAATTGACAATTTAGATACCTCTAAAGCTGTGAGAATCAAAAATTGTCATGCTACCATTGGGTGCTTCTCATATCTAACATATGTGGGTGGAAATTTGCTTGATTGTTACAAACACCTGAAATGACGAGAAAACCTATAGGGCTCATAAGTCTCGAATATAATTTCACCATCAATCCCGGTTGATAGTACACCATCCCTAAATTCCATCATATAAAATATCAACATATAAATATTTTCTTTACCATCATCTATAAATGTTCCAGTTGGTGGATTACCAAAAGGAATGAAGTTGAATTCTCTAAATACATTCAATACCTTTAGTACCTCGTCAGGTCTCATGTTCAGAGGCTTAATACCAGAAACTTTCCGTAAAAACGTGTTGAATTGACCATTAAGAACTCTAACTGAGTTCAATACTGAGCATGAATAAAAATATGCAGCAATCCATCACCACAATAGTTGAAATGGATCCGCAATTCTAAATGGATCCTTCCCATTGAATAAATGCAGTAGGTGATGGTAAATTCTTGCCGAAACTGTGGTTGCTAGCCCAATATACGCCCCCTCTACAAATTTAGCTGCAATGATGAATGTCCCTAATCTTACACCCCCACCGGATTCACAGAATGGAAGAAAATAAACACTTACCCACATAGAAAGGAAGGCATCTAAGCGTACTTTTGCATCTATATCAGGTTTGACTTTATAACCCCAGTGATTTTAGTCGCCTATTTACATTATAGGCCAATATGTTCCTGAACTACCTCGGTTATTGGTGGAAGGACAAATAGTAGTATGTCCATAGGTTGGACCTTCCACTATTGTTGGTTTTAAGAAAGCTTCCATCCACACTCTAGCATGAATATGTTTATTATCATTGGGTAAAATCTTCTATATCTTAAATAATTCATGGTCCAGCGGTGGTGTTCTAGTAACATCACCCCATGTTGAATTATGCAGGATGAATTCATCATACATTTCCCCAAGAATAAGAATTACAACAATTTGGTAAACATCCCAGAGACTAATACCAACTTCACCATGAATCAAATGAAAGGAATTCGTTTGTGGACTCCATTGGTTCATTAATTCATGAATGAATTCAATTTTGTATGCATAAGTTTTCTCCATCTAGGCAGCTTTGTATATATGAACATCTCATAACTCTTTTTTTAATTCTGCACAAGTTCGACGTACCCAGAATGCCCATATCCACTCAGGATTTACACCCCCTGCAGAACGAAGGTCCCAGACTCCTTTTTAACTATTAGATTGATCTATTTGAGAATACCTAAAAGTGGAATCATAACAATGTTGTCTATCTCTACAACATGATCATTCATGTCTGGAGTGTAACCACAATGATGAAGGATGCAACCAATAGGGATCGTGGATTTTGTATCGAAACCCCCCTTGCACTAATGTCTATGCTGTTACATTTGGAATATTAAAGAAACAAATTCTTTGGAAAGTAATTCTTAATAGATGGAAAATGGGAATCTTACAAAAGCATGTTCCCATATAGAGAGGTATGTAAGGATTTTTTGGATAGTCACACTGGTATGTAATTAGACCCTTCCATAGCCTAGGAAGAGTACTCTCAATGGTGTCATAATAATCTGGCCCGATGAACCTCATCATTTCATTCTGATGAACCTTATAAGCTTTGGTATGGGACATCAAATGAGTCATTCGTTCCTATAAAAATAATTATCAAACATTCAAGTAAAATTTTAATGAAGAATGTGAAAATCTTTGGCAAAGGACACTATTCGTGTAGGTCTTTTGACATGGACCAGCAACAAGTACCTTTGATAAGGTCCTTCGACAAGGTCCTTCAACATGGTCACTCACGTAGTTTCTTCTACAAAGATACTAAGGAAAATCTACTTGTGAAGTCCCTTTTCTATAGTTCAAATAGCATAAATAATATTACCTTGATGAAATTTCAAGATAATTACACAAGAGCACAACGCGATAAATCCGGGCGAACAAGCTATGAAACCAGAGCTCTAAATTTTGGAGAAAGCGCAAGTGAAGAAAAAAATGAAAACGTTTGAGACCAATTTATAGACAATAAAAGATCTATGCTTCTGGAATGCACTCCATAGATATGTGACATACCAGCATGACAAATCTGCACGAAGGACTTACGTGAAAAAACTATGCAATTCATGAATCCGTCCTAATCTTTCTTCAAGACTTTCACCTCTGGACTTGACCCTCTTTATATCGTTTGAATACAATCATGAGGGGGGGTTTTTTTGACACTACATAACCAGATTAAATGATTACATGGGAAACGTCAACAAATACACCCAAGCTCTACGCGATGTAGCAACATCCAACAGCTTCACGACTGAGCTTCGTGAGGGAGCTACGTGGTCGAGCTTCGCGAATGAACAACATGGCCGAGCTACGCATGATAAGATTTGTGATGTACCTACGAGAAACATCTGTGTAGTGGATCTGCATGGAATACCTATGTTGGCAATGTTTCTTCAGCTAGGCCCCATCTGTGCCGCTAAATAGGACCCTTGGCATCAACATGTTTTGACTGAAAAATGTTAATGATTCTCTAAAGCTCTAATTGCATATCTCCTTCACCTAGATCTTTAATGTTGTCTCAGGTAGTTCTCTAAAATACAAAATAATGCATAATTAAAGGGGGTAGGCATGTTTGGAAGTTTTTCACATTATCTTCATTCCTCATCCATACCTACGCACTATACCTGAGTAGCAGACCTACACACCATACCTGTGAAATAGGGTAACATGGGGTACCTACGTGGAACACCTGCATGAGGTACTTACGCGACAAGTTCAAATAAACTTATTTAAATCATTTCATGGTGGGTTATCACTTTCCTTGGTTCCCTTATTCTAAATAAGCTAAGTAAAATCCTCCCCCAAAACCTCATGACTTCTCAGGCCTTTGTGTAAGGCACATCAGCGTGTCTCCAATTTGGGTTTGTCTTTCCGTAGTCAGATGTTTCCCACATTCGTTTCACAATGGGGTTGAGTTTCATGGTATGTTTTTAGGTTTGTATTTCTATATTCACATGAAAGTATATCCCAGAAACAATGTTGTGATGTTTTTGGTTTGGAATATGGTGGGCTTCTGGCCTCTCCCTTTTCAAAGAGGTGACCCAGGAACTCAGGTTTTTGGTAGGGAAGGTACACTTCGCACTAGTCATTCCGCACAAGTATAGGAGAAGTCTCCCTCCACTACAAAAATAAATTTTAGGGCAGAGATCCTGGTATAATACCCTCACCTTCACCCCTTCTTCATTACATTGGATTCTTGTCCAGTGTAAATAGAATAGAGGGAAGGCTTGTTGCCTCTCCCTCTTCCACAGTCAATACGCCCTTTTCCATTAGTGGAGGAGGAAAAGTGTAATGTGTAATTGTTGAATCTTTCATTTCCTCTTGTTCTCACACCAATATTGACTCACGTGGGCTTAGAGATACGTGATGATTACAAAATATGCACAAAAACTCATTTTGAAGGAACTATGTGAACTCTGATTCCTACTCAAACCAGGATATGTAGGAAGCCCTTTCAGGACCCGAGCTCACTGGATATCCTCCCCAGGAATCCAACCTTAATTCCACCAATTTGGGAATCCTCATTAGGAAATAGTCCCCAAATTCAATCCTCAAATCATCAAGGCATCCTTTTTCAGGAAGTAATACCAGTCCCATCTCTCTGAGAAGACTATACTCTCCTATGAGACAAATCGAACTACGTGGGATTTGATTCTCATACATATGGGAAACGTAGGATGCCTCATTGAGGTACAAACCCAACAATTAAAATCAACCATGTTAACTTTGAGCCATATTCCCAATAATGTCTGACCCTACATGGAAACCTATATTCTTTTCAATGATCCTTGGGCTGCTTCAGCACAAGTCCCATACTATGATTCAAATAATCACCTTCTGCATAGAGGTCCTTATCACATGACCATAAACGGTATGATGTGTCCTCCTAAATGACACCAAACTATGATAGTTCTGATTTCTTTCAGAAGGATACATAGGTATATCATTTTATGAGAATGATCCCAAAATTAAAACAAACTTTCGTCTCCCTGGATGACAATAAATTCTAGAGTGCCCCACTGAGTGGCTTAAAAACTATTATCATCATAAACGATGATTAAAATAATTTCTATTAAATAAGTTATTGTAAATTCTATGGGATACTTATGATATACCTGGTGAATTAATAAGTATTCATGAAAAAATATTTTAATTTTACAACGAGAGTCCCATAGTAGACAATAATTCCCCCAAAAAAGGGTGTGATGAGTCTGACCTCCCATCCAATCAATTAATGAATGTTCTTAAGTCTCGTAAAGTTCAAAACATAATGGACGCCTGCCTTTGGAAAGGAGGTCCTCTTTGGATATAGAACTGTGGGATGTTTCTGGTTCCATGAATAAATCCAATGGAAGACGCCTGAAAATAATGATTCTTAAATCTAGAACGCACCATTCATGGAAGTACGAAACATTTGGATTGTTCTTTGTCACAAGTAATATATCAATAAATTTATTTTCAGATTAATGACATGATATTTGTAAGGGTTATTCATCGCAAATTATCTTTCTTTTGGACATATGTTTATGTAATGTATCTAAATTATTTTATGATGTCTATGTAATAAAACTTTTCATTTTATATCACGGATCTCCATATACTCATCGTATTTATATTTCAATTTTTAATCATTCATTTTTTGGTCTTATTATTTAAATGATTCTAAAATTCTAATGATTTTTATGATATAATCTCATCTTATTTCATGATTGTCTATGTTCAATGTTCCCCAGGGAGGATAAAATACTATTATTTTCTCATAACCCATATATTTTATTCTCCTATAGTTATTAATGTGTTATAAAATATCAATTTCGATTTTCCTCCATTATTGATAATATAAACATAAAGAAATATTTCTATATGTTATATAGAACATATATCTTTTTTTGATCGATAATCTTTCTATTACATATCAATTATTTATAAAATGTTATTATGAAATTTATTTTTTAAATATTAATTATTCATTAATTAATTTTACAATATTATTAACCATATTTTTAAAGTAATTAAATTTTAAATACTTAAATTCTTCATTATGGGTCACTTTTGGATCTCTTTACAAAAGTCTAAAAAGAATATTTATTTTTAACACTTACAACAAGAAATGATTTTTAAACAATCATGAAAAAAATTTCAATAATAATTACCTTATAATTATTAAATTATATTTAAAAATAAAACTATTTTCCCAATATTTATTGACATTTGGTTTTTAAAAAAGGTCATTTCCAATGTGGAAAATGTATTTTCCTCGATAATGTTTTAATGATATTTATATGGTATTTTGATTCATCAATGACCACAACCATTGATTTTACTTATGAACTACTATGGATATGTTTTAATGACACCTTATTTATTTTAACACTTAATTGATTGTGATTCTATTAATAAATTTATTATGAATCCCATTTCCCATTCATGGTTAAGTCAATCAATGAATAAATAAATGTAATTATTTTATTGAAAAATGATATAATTTATGTGTTATTACTATTTAATAGCTCATGGAAATTTTTTATAATTACAATTGAGCATAATATATCTCATAATTATGGTTGATCCAGATATATCTATATAATATATTGGGAAATAGAATATAGTTATCCGGTTATATGATTATCAATAGAGATTACTAGAATTTATCTGGTAAGTTATTCCATTTGTAATAGTGATTTTAAGAGTCGTATGAAAATGATGTTCCATGTTTCTGGTCTTCTTTATTTATTATTTAATAAATTTCTAATTGATCCCTTTTTAATGATTTTTTTCACATGGCTTTTGATTGTGGACTTATATGACTTGTATCTTATGTCAAAATTGTATTCCTTGAATCATGTTTTATGATCCATGTTTTGATAGGTATGAATTATCTTATATTATAATCATGAACATTGATTATGTCATATTAGTGTTATTCTAATCTTATTATCACTAACTATAATCATATGTTAATGTTTATATTTACCTTTACTGAGCATTTGAGCTCACCCATAATATGTTTTATATTTCCCTAGGGTATGAAGATTGATGTTATATTAATTATGTCTAGAAGGGATCCATGAGAAGGAATTTTTTATGAATTTTATAAGAATATATATGAAATAATAAAATATATTTGTACTGTAAAAAAGGATAACTTGAACAAATTTGTATTGTTTTGTAATGGTTTTTCCAAATTGTCAAAAACAATAAACCTAAAATTTACTTGGGTATATAAGAGATAAAATTATTCATTATGACAATATATTTTTTCATAGATAAAATTGGGTCACATTTAATATTATGAATGTAAGAAATAAAAATATTTTTTAGAACTATATCCTAGTGTACAGATTTGGGGTTCTCACTATTATTATCATAATAGGGTGTTGATAACTTCTGAGATTAGGATGTTTCCATGTGAAGTTAACATAAAGTTATAAATATTATCCTGGGATTATAATTTATGTTTTATCATTAGTAAAAATACATAGACACCCCTTTGTGGTTTTATGTGATGGTGTTTTAAAGTGATTAATAATATTTTGGGAGATATTTTATTGGGTTGAGATATATATAACCCTTTAGTTTATCATAAATTATTGTTTCAGAATAATACCATTATATTTTTTTCACTGACTTGAAAGGTGTGAAATAACCATTGGGGATAAAATGTTCTTTAATATATAGTTTATTGAGGATATTTGGGATATGAGTATATTTATCTATATAATGATCTATGTTTAACCTTTGGTGTTACTATTCAATTTTATAGATTGATTTTTTTTTCATCAGGCCATGTTTAATCTTTTTGGGTATTATCTGAACACATAATTACCATTTAATTTTTTGTTAATATCTGAAGATTGGAGTAGTGGATCTTTATCATTTTATGGATTATGTGATCGGTTAGAAGTTGATTTTAGTTCTTCAGGCCTGAAAAACTCACCTTGAATACTAATATTCTAGAGAAAACAATGATACTATTGTAAATGTTTATTAATGGAGTAAATTTTAATTATCATGTAAATATTTATATTTTTGTTCTTAGACTACGTGATAATGGAATTCCTCAAACTCTAGGAAACATATCTTGAAACATAAAATCTATCCCATTACCTTCATTTCTGAGGAATCAATGGTATATTAATGCATCATTGGTTTGGGATTTTTTAGTCATTTAATTCCCCATGATCATTCACATTCTTATGACCAATGTCTCTTCCTCAATTCATAATTATTTGGAAATTACCTTTACCCTCCTCAATATCCATATTTTGACTCCTCACTAACATTATCCAATTTGGAATCCTAGATATGTGTTATTCTAAATGAATTCATATTTCCCTTACGGTAATTTGTAAAAGATGTTTTATTAACACTTTTTGTGATGTGGGTTTTCAACAAAGTTATTTTCAAATTTAAAACCATTATTAAGGATCTCATGTTAAAATGTGAATAATTCAGTTTTTTGAATGGGTTGAATGTAACATATGAATATTTTAAAAGAATTCTATGTATGATAGAATAAACCACACTCAATACCAAGCATAAATTAATAGTAAAATATTATAATTTTATGACCCTTATAACATAGTATTTGAATTAGAATGGATTAATACAAGTAACTGAATTATGGAATATAAATAATGGTAATATGATACAAAAAATTATTGATAAATTATTATGAAATAAGAACTCAATTTTCGGTAATGTCATTTTATGCTTCCATTATTAGTTTTCTTAAAAAATTATTTTTATTAAATTTTGTGACAAACTATTTTAATTAATTTCATAAAATTTATGAAATTATATTTTATAAAAAGGATATAATTTTTGAAATAATTACATAAAAGCATGTTTATGGTGAATATTTTAGATTGTTTAGAAAATAATGATTTTTTCAAGGAATATTATGAAATTCATATTTTTGAGAAACAACCATTTTTCATAATTTTAATGTTTCATTTTTATTTTAATTTAATAATAAAATAATATAATACTTATTTAATAATATATAATATAATTAATTACATTTTAAATACACTTATAACAGATATTGGTATAAGATAATTTTTTGGATTATAGACAGATTTTAAAAAAAGTAATATATCATTTCTATATATTAATATATATTAAAATCGATTTTCCACTTCAAGGAATTGAACCATGAAAAATGGATCTCATATTTCAAATAATTATGTTAAAATTTTGTAAATAGGTCCCCTTTTCTCAATATAAATAGTATTGTTAGACAATAGTTGTCACCTTAGTAAGGGTAAATTAGATAATTGATGTTAAGAAAAATATGATAAAGAAAACAATTACTATAAAAATAAATTAAATCTATTGGATGAGTAGACTTTGACCATATTCATAAATGAATCAATTATATGGAAATTATACTCTATATTTATTTTAAATTTAAATATCTATTACATTACATAAAGGAAAATAACTAACATCAATCTCTTTGTATTAAATATAAATTATATGTTCACATGGGGAAATTTTTTTTGATTAAATAATAAATATTATTGTGTAAATAATTACTTTATTTTTTATTTTAATTTATTTTTAATTTTTAGGGATGAAATATTTACCCTAAATACTTACACAACAAAAACACAGTGCTTGTGCAAGTAGTAAAAATATCAACTAAATGATTTTAAAAACTCTAAAAGTATTTTTTCAGATTATTTATAGTATAAAAAATTTTTTTATAAAATTAAAACATATTTTCATAGATTGATGTTTTTATATTCTAATTCCATTAATCTATCCATGTCTTTAATTTCTAATTAATAAGATAGTATCTAAAATAAAATTTAATGATATTTTATGAAAAACATCTTTTTATTAATTTTTTTAAAAATCCTAAAAATATTGAATGAAGAAACATGGGCTGTAATTTTTAAAAAATATATTCCCTTCATAATTTTTTATTAAAATTTTTACCTTATAAGTAAATTTATAACACATTGGAATTGAAAAATTCATTGTAGTTGTTATGGTTAAAAATGGATACTAAGGGGGTCAATCCAAAAGATCTGGTTGAAATTATATCTAAACATATATAAATTTTTTTGGATTATTATATTAAAACCAAATAATTCAAATATTTTAATACATGTTATCTTGGAACCATTTTACATGAGTTAGATAAGTTCCATTGTTTATTATTTCAAGTTATTCCAAAAGTGACTATCCCTCACTTATAATTGGATTCCCCCCTCTCATCACCTCTCCATGCATCAAGATCCATTATTTTCATCCAATACATTCACATTAAAATATGAAATTCCATCCCCAATGTACTTTAGGTCATATTTTGGATATTTTACCAACCTTGGTGAGCATAAGTTATAAAAAAAGGAGATTTTTCGAGGAAGAGTTACACTATTTAACCGACTGTTTTATTAGTATTTCTAATTCCACATCCATATAGTCTATTAAAGCCATTTCTATATTATCAAATTAGTATATAACAGATACCTATATGATATTATGGTTTTTTATAAACATAATACATTACCTTATTCAATAAAATTATAAATGAAACCATCGTTCGTGTGTACGGTGGACTAACTCCTCACAAAAAAAATGTAATTCTTCAACCATCACTGCCTCTAATATATATATATATTGAAGGATTAAAAATATAAATATATATCTTATTAATGAAAAAAGAAATTTATTTTCAATATATAGTAACATCAATTGTTTAAAATTCCATCCATTAAAAAATTATATCATCATTCGTGTATGTGTGGGTGCATTACCTCATCCACGAAGCAATAAGATTCATCTTTTATCGATACCTCACATGGATTGTATATATTTGTGTATTCAATGATATGACGTTATATTTATTATAAAATCATCATTATTAATTGATAAAATTACACTTAACTTATTTCCCTTATGTTCATTGAAAAATTGAAATGTTACTCATGCATACATATGACCATCCTTCTCTAGGATTGTAATGTAATTCCTTTTTCTTTTCCATTATTAATGGTTGGTTTTAACATTATATTTAATTTAAAAAAATATTATTATTTAATTATTATTATTATTTTTATGATGGAATAATTACCACTTTGACTACTACCAATATACAAAAGTCATTTTGCAACTATAAATCAAATTCCCTCAAAACCTGAATCATAAACAAAAATACTTATGTAATTAAATAAATCATTATAATAAATAAAACAAATTAATTAATTATAAAAATAAATGATTATTAAATTATTAAATTATTAATTTAATTTTATTATACACTGGTCATTGTACACACATGAATGTTTTTTCCTTGTGGTAAGGGGTTTTGTTTAAATTTTTCTATATTAAGGCATGTTTTAATGTTAAGACCCTAATTTAATTTATATGGTTTATATGATGAAAATTTAACATGTTACGCCAAAAATACTTCCTAATTCATGGTATTTTATGTTATTATTTAAATTGATCAATCAAAGTGTATTTGGCATGGATTTTACCAAGTGGTAAGTGTGTTCTTTACTCAATTTCCATTCACTGGGTTGTAAGACATCTTCATTGAGTATATTATTCTAATATTCCATTGGAAATAAAAATTTATTGATTTATGTTGTATTTATACTTTTTTTACATTTATGACACATAATCTGTCTATTTATTATTCATAAATTCAATTATATTATCATTATAATGGTTATTTATCTCAACTTATCTTTCTTTGGGACATATGTTTATATCATGTGCCTAAATTATTCTATGAAGTGTTTATAATCCCAACTGAAATATTATATAATGTATATTATTATATTTTTTGTATTTAAAGCTTAATTTTATGTAGATTATTTTAGGGTTTAAATATTCAAAAATTTTCTAAATGGTAAAGATTTTTATGATAAAATCCCATTATATTATAGGATTGGCTATATTCAAAGTTCCACTAGGAGTTATCAAATTCATTTATTTCCATGAACCAAATATATTTTTTATCCTCTACTTATTAATTACATTTACATTTATAATTTATATTCACTCAATTATTTTTATTAAAACATCAAGAAACTTTTTTTAAGTGACATTGATATCATTTTTTATTTTCGATCAGGAATCATTCTCTTCCATATCAATGTTTTGTAATTATTTTCAAGAATATCCTTTTATAAATAAAAATAATTTTGTAAATTGTTTATTAGTTCTTTGAAATTATTTCCAAAAAAATAAAAATAAATTTATTATCATTTTTTATATGGGACAATTTGGACTCTTATTCAAAATTTTGAAATAATTTTTTATTTTTTATATTTATGACATGAACTGGTTCTTCCAATGTCATGGATATTATTTTATTAGAATATTATTTTATAAATTCTGAAAAAAATTAAAATGAATTTATTTTCAAGATATTTTTTGAATTTATGTTTTTCAAAATTAATTTTCAATGTGGACTGGTTATTTTCCACATGAATGGGTTGAATGATCTTTTTATAGTGTTTCTATTTATTAATAGAAACAAATGTTGATTTTTGATGTAATACACTATGGATATATTGTAATCATACTATTCGTTTTTTATATCCAAAAATATTAATAACGTTTCGAAGATACTTTCATGGGTCTTGTTTCTATTCCATGTTTAAATTAGTCTATGAAAAAAAAGTTTATTATTATATTAAAAAATGCAATCTTTCACGTGGTATGACTATTTTATGGTTCTTGTATATTTAAATCATGATGGGAGGTCCATGTATAGATCATGATGATGGGTGAGTTTGGTATTCCTATCCAATGAATTGGGTAATGGGATAGAGTTAACTAATTATAGGTTTCTCCTAAGAGATTATTGGTATTTACCAGGTAAGTTATTCCATTTTTAGGAGTTATTATTAGAGTGATTTGACAATGATGATTAAATTTTAAAACATTTTTCCTTCATGCTTTCAGGATGTTATAAAATATACCTTTATTAAAGATTTATTTCTCACGGATCATTATTATTGGCCTAAATGACACTTTTCTTATGATAAATATTAATGTCATGTATCATGTTTTAGGATCCAAGTTTTGATTGGTATGAATTCTCTTACTTAATGATTATAAAATCTGATTATGCAATAATACCATTATTATAATCTTATACTCACTGATCAAATTCAATTTTTGTTTATTTCTGTAACCCTCACTGAGTTCTTGATCTCGCTCAACTTATGTTTTCTATTTCCCAAGGTTATGAAGATAGATTTTAAATTAATAATTTCTATAAATTATTCTTGTGTAAATAATTTTATGGTTGATTTTGAATAGATAATGAAAAGTATTAAAATTTGGGTATAGTGGGAAAAATATTAGTTAAAGACATGAGTATATTTATGTATGTTCCTTTTCAAATCATATAAAAATATAATCCCAAATGGTCATTATGTATATAAGTGATCAAAATTTTTATTTTGATGTTAGGTGTTTTAGATGGATTAAATTGGACCTTATTTATCGATATCAAACCCAAAAAATTTATTTTTATTTTTTTAGCACTGGGACCAGGATTATGGGTTTGGGGTTTTCACAATGACAATTATTTTACTGGGTTTAATCATAATTTGGATAGGTTAAGGAGTATATAATTAAAATATAACAACGTAAAAATATATATATACTATAGCTAGATACTATTACAATGTTTATTACATACTTGATTTCCTTCCAAGTTCACTTTCAATCATGCTTGGAAGCACAAATGCTCTCCCAATTAATGATTGTACACCACTTCTTCATAAAATTCTTTCATCATTCCAATTCATTTCAGATTGTTTTTATACGAAAATGGGTGTGACATGAAGCACTATTTTTTTCTAATATATGAAATCAACTCTTTTAAAACTTTATTTTTTATAAGTCTTCTCACCATATATTACAACTTCGTGTATATTATTAAACGCAAATTTATTCCTCAAACATGACTTCAAGGAAAACTATTCCCCATAAACTCGAGCCTTTCATAGCACTGTTACCATGTACTCCAATATAGTGGAATTTTGTTACCATGAAATCCATTTATCTTTCATAAACATTACTTCATGGAACACATTCATCATGAAATCCACTTCACAGACTATCCTACATTAGCTACCCCCATGTATTCCAACTTCATGAACTCATGATTTGTGACTTCACCAGCTTCCCCCTTATAAACACTTCCTTCACGTTCGGAAACTATAATATAGTGGACTTCCCTATAAAATTTCTACCATGAACATTCACTTCAGGGTATCACTTCTAAAAACTCCCTTATATGGACCTCTACAATATAGAAACACTTTTGAACTATACTGAATTTCTATGATCATAATCTTCTCTTATGGATTCACTATATATTAAATAAAGTTATTATAGGTACTTTTATAAGAAAATTCCTCCAACTAATCTTTAAATAAAAATTATTTATCCTCCATTCACATTAAAATTCTCCTCTTCACTACTGAATGGATTAACTTCCTGATCAAGGTACACCCCTTCATGGTAGCCCAAAATCACCATCAAATGACCAAATACTTTTTTCCACCTCAAGACTACAAACTCACTTTCTAAAATAACACATCATACCCATCTTCTATATTGTCACTACATACTCCCATTCTAGTTTCTTAGACTGTATATTTATCTTCATGAATGACCAAAAAATATCACCTCATAACTGTGAACTCACTTTTCACTATGAACACATAACTCCAAGATTAGAATACACAACCTCATAGTCTATAATATTATCTTCATTTTGAACCCACCAAGTGATTTTATAATGATTTTGTAAACTTGAACTAGTGGTCTATGTATATATCCACATAGTCTTCATACTCTAGTTGACAAAAAACATTCCTTTACCAAAACAAATGTTGAAAATTTGAACTTTTAGGCCAAAAATTTTGGGTAACACTGGGAAATTAAACGACCTTCAATAGGATAATTTGATGAACATCAAAACACATTAAAACACACATTTTCAACATTTTCAACAACCCCAATATCCAAAAAACATCAAAATTACATTGTGAGGGAATTTTCCTCAAATATTAAATAACACAATTTAGTTTTTCATATTATTTCACTATTAAATGTCTTTCATATTCCCATCATCAATTACCTGAATATATTATTGTTATTTCATAAATTCAATACTTCTGATAAATCTCATATATTATTTTTAACTATTACATAGATAGTGTGGTTCTATATTTTAATATAAATTATACTATTATGTTAATGAAGCCCACTAATAAATATCCTAATCATTCTTATATGAAATTATTTCCTAGTTCTTAATTATACATGAGTAAATGACTTCTTCGAAAACATATATTTATCTTATTAAATGGTAACCCCCATATATGATGCTCTTAATCCTCATGTACATCATATAATTAACTCTTGTGTTACTATAATACTTTATTTTTGAATAGTTATAATTATGAATTTTACTTATGTGAGAATCAAATTTCTCATCTCAATATTACAATATTCCATGTTATGAATTTATTAATTTCGATCTATATATAAGTTCCTAATGAAATTCAAATTAAATTATTCACTGAATTCCCCAAAATAATATAATTAGTAAATTTTATTTTTACTGGCTGAATGAATCAAAAATTATTAAAGCACTATAAATTTCCATTAATTCTATAAATATGATCTAAATCCCTTGATTAAAAAATATTTCGGAACAAAATTAATAGATAATATATTAAAATATAATAAATGATTTTTTATTTATCATTTTTATCATAATATAATTCATGTAATTAATTATTCATTATATATAAGAAACTAATAGGTAGAATAATTTAATGTTTATATCATCAAATTTAGTCTGACGTAATAAATAGTTCCTTGATCGGATTGAATTAACTAATGATCACATAAGATTCATAAAAAGAATAATATAATAATAAATATTACAATAAATAGTGTAGTGCGCTCTTAAGAAATTATGATATCCCATGAATATATAAAATAGGACTAGAATAAATCTTCGGTCAAAGAATATTTTTCATTGTACAGTCACTATGGTAATGGATGTTTACAATTAGTAAAAAAATATCTAAATGATTGATATTGATATCAGTTATTGGAAGCTTTTTAGTGTAATTTTAATTAATTATTTTTAAAATTTAATATTCAATTAATATTTTAATGGTTTTTAAAGATGATATTAAATATTATATTTCTGTAAAAATAAATTTTCAATGTTGTTTTTTAAAAAACAAACAAAAACCCATAATATAAAAATTATAACACATCACATCATATTAATTTCCACCGACACAATTTTTATGTACTAGAACTAATATAACTCAAAACCTATGAAGATATATGGATAAAATTAATAAATAACATATCAATAAATAAATATTTTGAATTGAAACACACTGGTGATTTCATTTCCCATGAAAACAATGAGAAAAGGTGCTTATTTCCAATAAATTTCTATAGTAAATATATAACGATTAAATTTTTTTCTAAAACTAAAAATAAATAAAAAATAAGAAACAAATATAAACAAGTATTTACTTTATATAATAATTATCTTTAAACTATGTATAACTAGATATTTTATAAATTAATCAATAGTTTAATGTGGGTGTTGTTTTCATAATTGGACCCTCCACTAGTTCTCAACTCTGTAACTCTAAATGCACTTATTCAAGTGACCAATATTTAACAGTTATTTATAATCCTCCCATTTCAAATGTTAAACATATATGTTAGAGGTGGTTGAATGATACATATTGAATCATTTAATTACACTAAAATCACTGTAAATTTTATATATTTTTTTGTACATCATAGAAAGTTGACTATCTTAATTTTATTCCTTGTACTGTTCTAAATGAGACTCTTTCTCCTTACCACTTTCCTATAAATATTCAACAATCTATACTAAATAATTTTTTATTTTTACATAACTCTCTTTATAATATATCACTTAATCTTTAATATATAGTCTATAAATGAAGTGTGATCAGACTTCAAGGTCAAAGTAGGGTGAATTTTACATCACATCATGTTATACTAGAAATAGAAATATTCATATGGAAATAATTTATATTCAAAAATATCTTATTTATTGAAATAAATTCTCATTGTATAATATTTTTTGTAACACCCTGAGATTTTATGAGAATTATTATTTTTAATTTATATGATGTCTTGTGTTGTACGCTATATCAAAATTAGCTTGCACTATACGTAACATTGTATTAGCTTGCACTATATGCAACATTGTTCTTGGCTCGTGTTACACACAATTTCGTGTTCGTTTTGTGAAAATTATTTTATGCAACATTATGTATAGATTTTGTTTAATGTATAAATGAAATATGTTTTGATTATGATATACACAACACCAAATAGAGCTTTCACTACACACTTGCTTGACTTGGCTTTCATTACATGCAATCAAGCCCTTCTTCGATAGCATGTGTATTACGCAATACCAAGTTTCACTAAACGAGATATTATTATAATATTATTATGAACCAACCATTATGAATAGTAATACCCACTTTTTGAAATTTTATTTTCCAAAATGGACTTCATTTTTGGATTCAGAATATTGAAATTATCCTGGGGGAATTTTTTGTATTTATATGAGAACTTTCAATTTTTGATGAATAGTGAAAACACTAGGTTACTATTTAAAAACATGCTTTTTATTTAAATAATTATTTATTTTATTTAAATTTATTTTAGGTCAAAATTTATACATAATACCTATATAAGTTCACTGTAATTAATAGGAGTCATTTTATGATAATTTTAGATATATAAAAATTTTATTGAACTTTTTGCCGTCTTTTACCCACCTCTTAGGAGAATTTGAAAATTTACATAAAACATAATTTTACCACTTCTGTGACTATAATTTTGAAAATCTATGGGACATGGTTAATATCAAGGAGTAAAATGTGGTCTAATAAGATAAAAATAATTTTTGGTGAATAGTACCTTTCTTACTTTTATTTACTACGGTTAAAAGTAAATAGGGTAATTAATGGTAAAAATGATGTTATAATTACCCTAAAATATGTCATAATTCTATTGGATAAGTGTAATTCGACCAAACAAACCCTTAGGAATAAAATATTTCCCTTTAGGACCACTTGTATTAGATTAGGACATTTATTATTATTTTATTTAAAAAAGAGTTAAAATAGATAAAATCAAAGTTTAATAACTAAAACATTTTTAATATAGGGAAATACATAAGATAAATTCGTCTATAAATATTCATTATAAAGCTAAAACAATTTCTTACATAATTTTATTTCATTTAGATTTTTTAGACATTAAAAAATTTAATTTATTTATGACACAATGATGATGCAGTAATTACCTTATTAATGAAATATTAACATAATTGATGTTATAAATACCAAAATAAATATAATATGAGACTTTTTATAAATTCCACTAATTTTATAGGTTAATATGAAATGTTGGTATTTATTAAATTAACGTTTTTATAACTATTAATGTTTTTATAAATTTCAAAAAAATCAATTACCAAATAGTTTTAAAATTGACATAAAATATTGTTTAAAAAAAATATTATATTATTTATTGTTATTATATTTCTAAAAAACTAAGGTTCGGAAAAATGACTTAGATAAGGTTATAAATATTAATAATGAACCACTTGGGATACTTTTGGCTTGTTATAGTATGTTTATTAACCATATAGTGTAAGAAAACAAGAAGACACGATAAAGGTTAAATTATTTAACATAGAGTTAAATCTAAATGATAAGGTTAAAATAGTAACCTAAACTTTCCTAAAACCTATTTGTTGAGAGGATTTAGACCCATCCACACTTTATCTTCTAAATGAATCAATTTTAAGCTATAATAAACCGAATATGACTTTATTATAAAATAATAGTTTATGTTTTCCCAAAGGTACACCTCTCCTCCCTTATAAAAAGTGCACCCATTCCATCTTATCTTCACACCCTTTTGAGCCTTGAAGATCAGACAAACCATGAAAATTCCTATTATCAACCTCTCTAGTAACATAATATAGGTTCTTGTCTTCTCAAAAGACCAACTCTAGTTCCCTAAGAAGAAGTTTAAAGGAGGTGCGTCGAGGAAGAGGTAATCTCTTCTACCGACAATTTCAAGTTTCTTTATTCTTCTACTTCATCTTATTTAGTTGTTTCATTATAAAGTAATAACATAAGTATTACTTATATACTGATAGGTAATTATAAATATTAAGCAACCCTATTTCACTTTCTATCGATCCTACTGAAAACGAACTCACCGCGCGTGTGTACGTACGGAATACCGTCTCCATGCCGTGGTGTAATCAGTTTTTCTACCACCACCATACTTGGATGGGTATAATGGTGTATAGAATAACTATATATGATTATTATAACATGTTAATGATTCTAAGATATTATATAATCCACTCCAATTCCATTCAATAAATATGGAAATGATATCATCGCTTGTACGTACGTACGGATTACCGTCTCCGCGACGCAATGAGATTCATTTTCCATGTTAACAATTAAAGAATGATTATAAAGTATATATAATAAGTAATCATAAATTATATGAAATAATTATGCTACTGGATTTATTTATATATATATTTTTTTCATCTACTTAATTCCATTCAATTAAATAAGGAATAAAAAAACAACGTTCATGCGTACGTGCGGTCTACCGGCTCCATGAACGCTGTATTTCATTCCATTTATCAATCTATTATATATATGAATATTCTGAATATATATAATATATAAGACATGTTTTTTATGCTGGAATTAATTAATCATGATCTAAGTAATCATATTAATAATTACAGGTCAAAACAAGGACAATAAATGAAATGATTTTACCCAAAACGCTGCTTTAACATGGAATTGACAAATGAACGGATAATATAATGTCTTAAGTGAAACATATATGATATCATAAATATTATTATGGTTCTGTTAAAAATTAATAATATGTTTAAACCCACTATACAGGAGTCTCAGACACATATGGATGAAATTGGACATAAGGTAAGGGATAACTTTTCCGATCTCGATTTTATCCTAGATTGTTTATCCTTATGTATTTATTGGGGTAATATTTATCATCTATGTCCCTGTTTTCTAAATATTGTTTCATGTATGTTTAAAGTCCTTTTTTCCCATTTTTAAATTTTACCACATGTTATTAAAGGAATCTTACATTTGTTTAACACATGAGGAACTTTTTAACTTTTCCAACAAATGTACGAGGAGAATGTTATTTTTAACTTATATGGTGTGAACAGATTTTTACAGTTTCATAATGCCTCATTTTCAAGAAGCTTACTCTACAAGATTTCATGATTATTTTCAACAAACCCCTTTTCTTTTAACAATTCATGTCATTTTTTGAAAAGAAAATGATTTTGAAAAATAAAGGGATATTTTCCTCAAGAATTCATTTCAAGTGTTTTATCAAAAGTATTTTGCATCTAAGAGGACATTATTTCATATGTGTATGTTTCAAGTATAATGTATCTATGATTTACATGGTTTCAATTATCTTTTGATGAAATTATATCCATTATTTTTATATGGATTATGTTATTATGGCATGATGTTTAAGAATCCCATTCTATTACATGGGTTATGCTATGATGTAGGATTTATGATTTTGTGGAACACAAAAGATTGATTTCATTATGAGATGGGTGGGACATATATATCCCTCCAATGCATTGGGTAATTATTTATATCTCATGAGATATACATGGCTGGAATGGTCAGTTAATCTAGTTCAGTGATACAGGACTCTAACAAGGAGTGAACTCCATTTAGAAAGGGACTTTCTCCACTACGATGGGCTTGGCAGCAATGCCTTGGCTACTTTGGAAATAATATCATGTGCTTAATAGTTTTCCATAATTAAATGTTTTATTACCATGATATTTTATCATGATTAGTGTTCCTTTATGACCTATGCCTTACGTAATTCCAATATTTATTTCACAACTCAATATTTTGATGTGTATACTTTATGTTCATGTTTTGATGTTCAAATGTATATGGGTTGTTTTCTTTTCTCTATGATTACCCTTACAGAGCATTTGAACTCACCTTTTATATGTTTTATTTTCCCCAGGATATAAATAAAGGTTTTAGGTAAGAAAAAAAGGGAAGATATTTATGGGAGATGTTGAAGATCTTTCATCAAGATTAGTAGATTATATTCCGAGTTTCCAAAGACACTAAACTATTACGGTCCTTTGGTGTCTGTTTTTGTTATGTATTAGATATTCCGCAAAAGTAATGTAATTTCTATGTACCTCAAGCTTTGGGTATCTACAGTTGGTATCAAAGGAAAGGTTTAGTTAACCTTTGGAAACTAGGATGCAAAAACATTAGTGAGAAAACTAGGATGCGAGAACTTTAGTGAGATCCCAAGAGATAGTTATATGGTATATCTAGTGATGTCTCTAAGGTTAAGTATACCTATAGGTTATAGTCCTAGAATTACAGTAACAATATTATAATTAAACCTAATATGTTTGATATTGAAGTTACCCCCCCTTGATTATGATTTTGGCCTCTCACACTATTCTTTTTGGGTTTTAGAAAATGGATGGAAAAAAGAAAGATTCACAATAATGGAGGATATAAGGGAAAATGGAATGATATTATTCATGAGAGACCAAATGAAATTGGATCTAGAAGTCTACATATCGTTATTATGCTTAATCAGAAATCTCATAATATGGTCAGTAATCTCAACTTTGGTAAGTATCCCGACTCAGCTAATAAGAGAAAGATGGAGTTTCATGTTGATCATAGAGGAATGAAAGGTCAATTCAACTCATGTAAATCATATTGGAAGAGGCCTTAGGGAGAATTTTTCAAAGGAACTGGAAGATGCTTTGGGTGTGGAAAAGAAGTACACAAATCCAGTAAGTGTAATGGAAAGGTTAATTTAACACTATAAACAAGGATAATGGTATTTCTATGACATCATAAATGACTAAATGTTTTAAATGTGGAATATACGGGCATTATGCAATCCAATTCTCTAAGGGAAAATTTTATGAATATAATCATCATGGTCTTATGGGTAGTATGTATGTTGATGATGATGAAGAGACTAAAAATGATATATAAGATGAAAGAAATGATGAAACTCAGGGAGTGGTTTAAGAAGGTAGTGGAATGATTTTATGTTTATCACGAATAATGTATGGTACTGTGGAATAGATAAAAATCTAAGGATTGTTACATTGTTGCATTTTCTTGTTTTTTTAAAGTATATGTTGAATGGTATCGGAAACCATGAAAGGTTATTCAAATATTTTTGGAAGGTATATGATATGTGCATAATTAAAACATAATGAGATAATGAGATGTTTGATAGTATTCATGAGCTCATGACTGATATAAGGACAAAGTGATATCATGGATTCAGTATATAGAAATATTGGGATTTTGGTATGTGGAAAGAGTTAATTTTTGACAGCATTCATGTTTTCAATATGGTTCATTAGTAATTCATGTTTCAAAGGAATACATGATTAAGGTATTCATGTTGGAGTTAGTGGTCTAGAACCAACTACTTTGTACATTATTCACTAATAAAATCCTTATCACATCTTTATTGTTCTTGTGAGTGACAATGCATGTGATAATGTACTAAGGACAGCTGTTTCATTAAAGGGTCATAGCGGATCCCTGCTATGATGAGAACCAAGAAGTTCCATAACACTGTTCTTGAATATATGTTCTATGGTCGGATGATATTATTTGAGGGACACAAATAATACAGGTCATTAGGGGTGAGGACTCATAAAACATTGAGGCACCTTCTCATGGTGTGCTCCCTTGGTAATATCTATGAGGATATTATGAGAACGAGACCCGCTAGTAGGACATCCACATTTCATACGTCATTGGATGTCCCTATCTGCAAACGTGTGTATTGGTCCTTAGACTTTATGATTATTATTAATGGTTATTACAACTTGCACACTTGGATGTATTAACGAAAACTGTGATGACACACTATTCGTAGTGAGGTAGGATACATTGGGTGCATCACGAGTAATACTACATTAATAGATAATGCGTGGAAGGATTTTCCCCTTCTGTTCCATAACAGAAGTATATATCTCAAGCCCTTTGATGGAATTGATATATCCTAAATAAATCCATGGCCATGGTAAGGTATGGGCGAGTTCAATTCCGAGATGTCAAAGAAAGAATAATCAAGCACATGGGTTAATGGCACTAGCATGCAACCCGCTTGATTAGAGATATCGAGGCAAAGGGATTATATTACACGGTAAGCGTTCATAGGAGGTGGCACGTCATTGTAGTGTTAACATCTTTCTTGATGGGTGCCTTGGCATGTTGCTAGATGTTATCCTTTGACTTTAGGTAGGCTTCGCCTAATGCCACTGAGAAAGAGGCCTAGAGGATCACACACTAAGTGTGTCCATGTATCTTAGTTAAATTTTAATTTAACAAGTTAAATAAATATTATTCCTGATTATGGTTTAATAATTATTTAAGGATTCCTGATCGCATTTATTTCGACACTAGTTATTCAAAAGAATATTTTGTGGGAGAAATAATATATTTATTAGTGAGTAATGCAGTTACATTTATTTAAAAAAATAAATATCCATTACTCAAGGTCTAATAAATGTGGTGGAGAAAAATGGAAAATAAAAGTGCACGCCGTGTATATTAAATATACATGCCATGTATTAATTATTACACGTCGTGTAGTTTTCCAGTCGTGATTTTGAGGATATAATATAGTTTTATTAAATGATATTAATTATAATCAGCGTGGGCGCATGTCGAAAAATTAATAATTCGACATGGGGTTTAAATAAGTGTTAATGAAATAAATAAAACGTGTAACGTGTTTATTTATTATTATAACTCTATTAACCACAAACCCGATTATAAATATACTCATAACCCAAACATTTTCTATAGGCATTGTTGTGCACAAAGGATTTGAAAATACTCTCAAGCCAAGAGAGAATTCCCTTTCCACCAAGAATGCCCTCAAGTTACGAGAGCGAGATCCTCCATCGGAACAAGGGGGTCGAAGGCGGACATCGCAAGTGAAGGTTCTTCCACGCTAGCACCCAGAGATACCTTTAGCAACGTTTAGAGATATGTGGAGCACGTGTGGATCACTGCTAGAGGAATCCTATACTTGGATTCTAGGATGCAACGACAGATCACAAGATCATGATCGGATACATCAACGAAGAAAGAATTTCACCAATGTAATTCTTTTGAATTAATTAAATTAATTATAACCAACATATGATGATCCTATCTCAATGTTTCTGATATTCCCTCTTAAGTTTTTCATTCTTCGTTCTATTCTGAAGATTCAACTTTTTAAATTGTGATGAATCTCAGATTGAACGTTGCTTAACGTTAAAAATAAAGTGGGGCAATCCCACCAACGTGCTTGTACTGCGCCCGGAACCTACAAGTGGTATCAGAGGGGTCATATCACAGTTTATAATTATTTAGTTTTTCATTGTTGATTTACGCATTTAATAATTTAGTTATTTAAATTCATGTTTAATCGTTCTGGAAATATAAATCTCGAGATCTGTTCATCCTCCCTCATTTCTCGTTCACCTCACAGAAACGAATTTTTCTTTTAATTTTGATTAAACTAAAATATAGGAACTCATCCAGAGGATCCAAACGTTTTTGGCCGTAAAACACCAGAACACACGACGTGTATTCGTAAATACACAACGTGTAGTCTAGGTTCAGTGCATTGACTGATCTACCAAATCAGGTCGTGTATTGCATTCATTCTAAGAATTTAATACATTGTGTGTTGACCAGAAACATGTGTCACACGGTTTCCGGATTACATGTCGTGTAGTCCAATGAACACAGCGTGTAGTCCCTTTGGGTTTGGGTTGGGATGTGTACCCCTTACACGGGTTGCCCGGCTAGAAACCGTGTAACGCGGAAACTACACGGTGGGTGTCCCAAATAACATGTCGTGTACTCCGAAAATTTCCAATGTATATAAACATACCATGTCCCCAGGCATGTACTTCGGATGGACGATGAAGAAAGTTACACTCTCTGTAGTCGGAACTACATGTCGTGTACTCACCCAAATTACACAGATTTATTAAAATTTATTATTATATTATAAAAACCCTTGAGATGTGTACCATGGTGCAGGCGTAAAGCTGAGGCACAACACGTGATAGGTGTTTTATATATATGTGTTTAATTTAACATCTTTGTAATGAACGTGAATTCACCGGCTTGCCTCCAAGATACAAGTTACGTACAAGGATAATTTTAAATGAATTTATTTGTTTAAAATTATGATAGATGAGAATCTCAAGGAAGATCATAAAAGGTTTTAATATAAAAGGATTTATTAATTAAAGATAATTAATTAATTAGAGCGTGATTTATTTTAAACAAGAATGATTAAAGAATTGAATTCTAGTTTTATTTATGCGTAAATATCCTTGCATGTATGGATGATCATGAGCTAGACCGAGACCTTTGTATGTGAATGGTTTCTTTTTATTTATTTAAATTTAATTTGTTGGCCAGCGAGCCATGTCCTCATTAATATGTAGGGAATGCGTGCCCAATGATTCTTTTATGTAAAAACCCCTTTTAACACTCACCTGCGTGTGAGATAAATTCTTATTTAATGGATGGAGATCCCAAGCTAGTGGAGGCGGCTCATGTCAGGAGCCAAGGTGAAACAAATCCATGTAGATACAAAGTTGTACAAGTGGAAAGGTGTAAACAAGAACCCGAAAGGTTCATGGTGTTTCTCCCCTATGTCTTGGTTTAGTTTATCAACCACTAGATAAACTAACCAATAGAAAAAGATCATGATCATAACATTTATTTTATTTCTATCAGTTGCATGGTTTATTTATTGTGGGTGTGTTTTCACGATCACACAATTAATGAAGTAAATGAGCATGCAAGATAGAAGTAAAATAAAAACGGATTATACGTAAATATTATCTTAGACATGGTTAATCACTTAACTATATCCCACATAATATTAACAATCACGTGATCAAAGATAATAAAATGGAAATTTACGTATAAGGATAAAATACCTCAAATGAAATATTAAGTCGATATAGCCTTCCATAATCTTGGTTAGAATCAAACCATAGTTCAAAGTGCTTGACCAACCCTAGTTGGGGTGCTTTCAATTATCAGGGAATTCTAATTCAAGGTTTTGGGTTGACATGACTTGTTTCGCATGAAGGTTTGACTGCCAAAGCAGGAATTGGTGTGACCAAGAGGAAAAGGTTGAGGAAATCCTAAATAAAATGATTTCAGGATTGGGGAGTCCACTAAGAAGATCAAGGATTTGCGAGTTAATGCAGTTGGCAATTGAAATACCTACCTAAAACCCTTCAAGTTTCTTGACCAACCCTAGTTGGGGTAATGCGAAGGGCAATATGGATCCTTGCCACTAGAATATTCAGGAAATAGAATATTCTGAAATCAATGGTGAGTTCTATTGGATTTCGATAGAATATTGGGAGACTAATAAGTATTATTTTATTTATTTGTCTCACTTTTGTAATAAATTACTAAAAAAATTTCTCATCTTAATTTTTAGAAACGACAAGAAAATGACTTCAAAGATATTATTTTGAACCATACTCTAGAAGGAAAACCTTCTCACCAGCACCAATTTCCAAGATTGGCAGAGGAGTTTACACGTTATCCATTGCCACAAGAGGAAATTGTATGTGTTGGAAGATCCTGTTCCAGTGGCTCTTAGATTAGAACTTCTACCCTTAACTCACCAGGTAGAAAAGTAAATGAGGCATGACAAACCTACATTCCTTATAGTGAATAGGAAAAGGAAGGACAAGGAAAATGGACCAAAGACTTATAAACAGTCTGAAGCCCCTGAGCATCGTCCCTCCAAAAAGGGGAAGATCCAGAGGCAGGGCAAGGAATAGGAGGCAATGTGTTTTGCATGTGGCAAGAAAGGCCACTGGAAGAGGAACTGCACCTAGAAGCATCATGATGCTAATGGTGCATTTGTTATCGAGTGTAATATTCCATTTCTACACATTGGGTATTAGATACATATTGTGGGGCTCACATCTGTATTCAAATGTAGGAACCAAGTAGATTTAGAAAGATTTCCAGAGGAGAGGTGGATCTTCGAGCTTCCAATGGCGCAAGGCTGGCTGCGTTGGCTATTGGAGACTACCGCCTCTCATTATAGAATGGCATGATTTTCGTTTTACATAACTGTTATTATGTGCCTAGTGTTACCAAGAACAAAATTTCTGTATCATGTTTGGATATGGATGGATTTATTTTCATGTTTGGAAATAAGGGTTGTCTCTTTTATAAGAACAACATATGTTATGGTATGGCACATTTAAATAATGGTTTGTATGTATTAAATTATGAAAAACAGGTGTTGGAAATAGATAACAAAACAAACTCACAGGACTCATACATCACCCAATTGTGGAATCACCATCTAAGTCATGTAAACGAGAAGCGCTGGACAAAGCTCTACCAAGATGTCTATTTAGACTCTACTAAGATAAAACCACTTGATAGATATCACACTTGTTTACAAGGTAAAATGACCATGCCGCCTTTTGGTGGACAGGGTGAAAGGGCCACAGAGCTTTTAGGATTGGTACACATGGATGTATGTGGACCATTTCCAGTAGAAACTAGAGGTGGATATTCTTACTTCACTACTTTTACTGATGATTTGAGTAGATACTGATTTGTCTACTTAATGAGTTATAAGTCATAAGCCTTAGAGAAATTTAAGGAATTCAAGAATGATGTAGAGAATCAACTTGGTAAGAAGATAAAGAAACATCGATCGGATCGAGGTAGAGAATATATGAACCAAGAGTTCATAGATTGTCAATGAGAGTCTGAGATTCTATCTCAGCTCACTCTTCCTTATACACCACAGTGGAATGGTGTTAGTGAAAGGAGGAACCACACCTTATTGGACATGGTGAGGTCAATGATAACTCATGAAGATCTTCCATTATTCTTTTGGGGATATGCATTACAAACTGCGACATATACATTAAACTGAGTACCAAATAAGGCAGAAAATGAAATTCCATCCGAGTTATAGAGTGGAAAGAAACCAATTTTGTTGCATACACATGTACGGGGATGTGAGGAGTTTGTTAAGGCCTTCTCATGCAAAAAACTAGCACCCCAGGGCACACAATTTATCTTTATATAATATCCCAAGGAAAAGAATTGATATTACCTATATAACCCTCAAGACAGGAAAGTGATTGTCAACAGACAAGCCATATTTCTTGAGAGGGAGCACATCCTCAAGAAGGATAGTGGGATCAAGATTGAATTCGACGATGTTGATGGTCAAGATACACAAGAGTTGGTACAGGAAAAAGTTCAATAGGTCCCCATGGAGGAGGTTACAGAAACACAAGTACTGCGTAGGAGCTCAAGAGAGGTAAGGGAACCAGTGAGATTTGTTTTCCTAGTCACCGAGGATGGTGAATCATTATTGTTGGACAATGATGAGCCTCTCTCCTACAAGGAAGCAGTAGAAAGCTCAGAAGATTCATGATGGCTAGAAGCTATGAGTTCTGATATGGATTCCATGTATCAGCACCATGTTTGGGTTCTGTTCGATGAGCTAGTTGATGTAAATCATGTTGGATGCAAATGGGTATTCAAGAAAAATCTGTACATGGAAGGTCAAGTTAGCACCTATAAAGCAAGTCTAGTGGGTAAAGGATTTAGACAGAGTCAAGGAATTGACTATGATGAAACCTTCTCTATAATTACCTTGTTTAAATCTCTAAGAATCATACTTGCCATAGCAGCTTACCATGACTACGAGATTTGGCAGATGGATGTCAAAACAACATTCCATAACGGGAACCTTCAGGAAGATGTCTATATGACATAACTAGAAGGGTTTGTGACACCAGGTGAAGCCAAACGGGTTTTCAAGTTACAAAAATCCATTTATGGATTGAAGAAAGCATCTAGGTCATGGAACATACAATTTTATGAAGCCATAAATGAATTTGGTTTCATTAATAATGAATGTGAGCCATGTGTTTATAAGCAGTTTATTGGGAATCCAATCGTTATCCTAGTAGTATAAGTTGATGACATGTTGCTTATTGGAAATGATGTACCAGCCTTACAGTCAATTAAGGAATGGTTGAACAAGTGTTTCTCCATGAAGGAGATAGGATAAGTAGCCTACGTTCTAGGGATGAAGATCATTAATGATAGATCCATGAGGCTACTTGGACTAAGTCAGGGTACATACATTGACCATATACTAAAGAGATTTAGTATGGAACAATCCAAGAGAGGATTGGTTCCAGTGTCACGTGGCTTACATATTACTAAAAAAATGTGTCCTCAGTCACAACAAGAGAAAGATAGAATGAGTAACATCCCATATGCTTCGGCTATAGGATCCATCATGTATGCCATGTTATATACCAGGCTTGATGTTTCCTATGCACTGAGCATGGTAGGCAGATATCAAGAAGATCTAGGAGAACAGCATTGGAATACTGTTAAGACTATCCATAAGTATATGAGAAGAACCAAGGATATGTTCCTAGTGTATGGAGCAGATGAGGAGCTTGTCATCAGAGGGTATGATGATGCTGGTTTTTAGAAGGATCGAAACGATTTTAAGTCGCAATCTGGATATGTTTTCTGTCTCAATAGAAGAGATGTGAGCTGGAAGAGTTCAAAGTAGCCAGTTGTCACCGATTCTATAGCGGAGTCCGCATATATAGCGGCTTCTGATGTAGCAAATGAATCCGTCTGGATTCGGAACATTGTCCTAGAGCGTGATGTGGTTCCTAGCAGTAAAGATCCCATTACATTGTATTGTGATAATACTGCAATGGTGGCTCTTGCAAAAGAACCAAGGTCACATCAATGGACAAAGCACATACTCCGGAAGTATCACCTCTTGAGGGATTTCTATCATAGGGGTGAAGTTGTTGTGAGCAGAGTGTCCACAGAAGAGAACATGGCGGACCCCATGACTAATGGCCTATCTCAGCAAAAGCATGAATATCATGTGAGAGCTAGCGGGTTATTGGTTGTTAGCAGTTGGCTCTAGTCCAAGTGGGAGTCTGTTGGAGTTGGTGGTCTAGAACCAACTACATTGTACTTTAGTCATTAATAAAAGAATTATCACAACTTGATTGTTCTTATGCATGACAATGCATGTGATAATGTCCAAAGGACAGCTGTTGCATTAAAGGTTCATAGCAGATCCCTGCTATAATGAGAACCCAGAAGTGCCATAACACTGTTCTTGAATATATGTTCTATGGTAGGATGATATTATTTGAGGGACACAAATAATACAGGTCATTAGGGGGGAGGACTCACAAAACTTTGAGGCACCTTCTCATGGTGTGCGCCATTGGTAGTATCCAAGAGGATATTATGAGAATGAAACCAGCCAGTAAGAAATCCACATTTCATAGTTTCATTGCATGTTCCTATCTGCTGACATGTGTATTGGTCCTTATACTTTAAGAATATTATTAATGGGTATTACAACTCGCGCACATAGATGTATTGAAAAAAAACTGTGACGACACACTGTTCACAGTGAGGTAGGATACGTTGGGTGCATCATGAGTAATACTACATTAATAGATAATGTGAGAAAGGATTTGTCCCTTCTGTTCCATAACGGAAGTAGATAACTCAGGCCCTTTGATAGAATTGATATAGCCTAAATAAATCCATGGCCATGGTAAGGTATGCGTGAGTTTAATAATGGGAAGTCAAAGAATGAATAATCGAGCACATGGGTTGATGGCACTAGCATGAAAACCGCTTGATTAGAGATATCAAGATAAAGGTATTATAATACACGGTAAGCGTTCATACGAGGTGACACATCATTGCGTCATTAACTTCTTTCTCTATGGGTGCCTTGGCGTGTTTCTAGACGCTAACCTTGGACTTTAGGTAGGCTCCGCCTAATGCCATTGAGGAAGAGTCCTGGAGGGTCACACACTAATTGTGTCTATGTATCTTAGTTAAATATTAATTTAACAAGTTAAATAAATATTATTCCCGACTGTGGTTTAATAATTATTTAAGGATTCCTGATCGCATTTATTTCAACACTAGTTATTCGAGAGAATATATTGTGGGTGAAATAATATATTTATTAATGAGTAATGCAGTTACTTTTATTAAAGAAATAAATAGCCATTACTCAAGGTCTAATAAATTTGGTGGAGAAAAATGGAAAATAAAATTACACACCATTTATATTAAATATACACACCGTGTAGTTTTATGGAAAACAAGTACACGCCAGGTATTAATTATTACACGCTGTGTAGTTTTCCAGTTGGGATTTTGAGGATATAATATTGTTTTATTAAATGATATTAATTATAATCAATGTGGGCACATGTCATGGAATTAATAATTAGACATGGGGTTTCAATAAGAGTTAATGAAGTAAATAAAATGTGTAACGTGTTTATTTATTATCATAACTATATTAACATCAAACCTGATTATAAATATCCTCACAACCCCAACACTGTTCCAGAGCCATTGTTGTGCACAAAGGATTTGGAAATACTCTCAAGCCAAGAGGGAACTTATTTTCCACCAAGAACGCCCTCAAGTTACGAGAGAGAGAGATCGTCCACCCGATCAAGGTGGTCGAAGGAGGACATCGCAAGCAAAGGTTCTTCGGTGCTAGCACCTAGAGATCCCTTCAGCAACGTCCAGAGATACGTGGAGCACGTTTGGATCATTTCTAGAGGAATCTGATACTTGGATTCTATGACGCAACAATGGATCACTGGATCGTGATCGGAGACATCAACGAAGAATGAATTTCACCAAGGTAATTCTTGTGAATTAACTAAATTAATTATAACCAACATATGATGATCCTATATCTATGGTTACGGGATTCCCTCTTTTTTTTTGTTCTTCGTTCTATTCTGAAGATTTGTCTTTCTAAATCATGATGAATCTCAGATTAAACGTTGCTTAACGTTAAAATTAAGTTGTGAAAACCCACCAACGTGCTTCCACTATCCCCGGAACGTACAATTCATATATTTGGAATTTGAAAAACAAGATATATCTTATGATATATGGGGGATAAATGATGGTATTCACTTTCTATGTATATGAAATTTCTAGTAATGGTTTTCTTTATACTATTAGCAAGGACAGAAGTATTTTAGATAAACCTAGATATTGGAATGGATTATGTTGGAGATAATATAGTATTATTTAAGGATAGAACTTGTTTTTAAATTTTATTTCAGGAATGTTATAATAGTATAGTTTTAGAAAAAGGAAAACCCATAGGATGAGAAACAACCCGTCGCGTCGGACAAGGCTGTGGGAATCGAACCCACTACTGAAGTGCGACAGGCCTTTATCGCATACCACTGGCCTACAGGAAGGCCCTGGAAAGTAGAAACTAGTTTTATTTTATTATGCGCTATGATAGATTAAGTATAAGTCCATTTTGGAAACCATATATGATTAATCTCATCATAGATGGACTTATGTATATTTAATAAATTGTGCTAAACTTTTTGTGATAGAAACGGATGGAATGAACTATCATTCTATCTCATGATCTGCTATCACTTCACGAATGAAAAATTCAACTTCATTTCTTTAAGAGATGAAGTGGAAATTGTTCAAGGCACGAACAACGGTGATATTTTACCAAAATCAAGTAAGTATTTATTTTAATTCAATAATTCTTCAATATTAGGGAAATGATCTTGAGAACTAAAAATGTTGTCCGAGTACCCTCATACCCGATGAATTAGATGGTACCTTAAATCATCAAATGTTTATGGCTTTGTGATTGATGTATTTTTCATAGCCATGTTCTCAACCACTTTCCATCAGAACTTGATGGTTAGATTTCTCTTCCATATCCATATTTTCACCTATGTTGTCCAATGTGGAAACCTAGTGCTGAGTTACTTTGGGTGACCGTTATGATTCTAACTTCTCTTTTTAAAATGAATTTTTAGTATTCCTTTTTACGATTTCAGTTTCTATGAAATAAACTTTCAAGTAGTAAAACAGTTATAACCCCGACTAATTTCGAGGGAAAAATTCATTTTAAGGGGGGTAGAATGTAACACCCCGAGATTTTATGAGAATTATTCATTTTAATTTATTTGATGTCTTGTGTTGTATGCTACCCCAAAATTAGATCGCACTATATGTGACACCATATTAGCTTGTAGTATATGAAACATTATTCTTGGCTTGTGTTACACACAATTTCAAGTTCGTTTTTTGGAAATTATTTTACGCAACATTAAGTATATATTTTGTTTAATGTATAAATGAAATATGTTTTGATTATGTTATACGCAACACCAAACAGAGCTTTCACTACACATAGCCCTGAATTGTCTTTCATTACACGCAATCAAGACCATCTTCGAAAGCGTCTGTAGTACGCAATACCAAGTTTCACTAAACGAGGTATTATTATAATATTGTTATGAACTAGCCATTATGAATAGTAATACCCAGTTTTTGAAATTTTATTTATCAAAATTGACTTCATTTTTGGTTTTAGAATATCGAAATTAGCCTAGGGTGAATTTTTGGTATTTTTCTGAGAACTTTCAATTTTTGATTAATAGTGAAAACATTGGGTTACTATTTAAAAACCAACATTTTATTTAAATAATTATTTATTTTATATAAATTTATTTTAGGTCAAAATTGATACATAATACCTATATAAGTTCAATTTAATTCATTGGAGTCATTTTATAATAATTTTTGATATATAAAAATTTTATTGAACTTTTCACCCTCTTTTACCCGCCTCCTAAGAAAATTTGAGAATTTACATAAAACATAATTTTACCACTTCTGTGAGTGGAATTTCAAAAATCCGAGACACATGGTTAATTTCAAGTAGTAAAATGTGGTCCAATAAGATAAAAATAATTTTTGGTGAATAGTAACTTATTACTTTTATTTACCAAGGTTAAAAGTAAATAGGGTAATTATGGGTAAAAATGATATTATTATTACCCAAACATATGTCCAAATTCTATTGGATAAGTTTAATTCGACCAAAAACAACCTTAGGAATACAATATTTCCCTTTAGGTCCCCTTGGATTAGATTAGGACATTAATTATTATTTTATTTAAAGAAGAGTTAAAATAGTTAAAATCAAAGTTTAATAAATAAAACATTTTTAATACAGGGATATACATAAGATAAATTTGACTATAAATATTAATTAAAAATATAAAACGATTTCATACATAATGGTATTTTATTTATAATTTTAAGACATTAAATAATTTAATTTATTTATGACACAGTGATGATGTAGTAATTACCTTATTAATGAAATATTAACATAATTGATCTTATAAATACCGAAATAAATATAATTTGAAACTTTTTATAAATTAAACTAATTTTATAGGTTAAAATGACATGTTATTATTTATTCAATTAGAGTTTTTAGAACTAATAATGTTTTTATGGATTTCAAAAAAAATCAATTACCAAATAGTGTCCAAATTGACATAAAATGTTTTTTAAAAAACTATTATATTATTAATTGTTATTATATTTATAAAAATCTATGGTCCAGCAAAATGACTTAGATAATGTTATATATATTAATAATGAACCATTTAGGGTTCTTTTTTCTTGTTATAGTATGTTTATTAACCATATAGTGTAAGAAAACAATAAGACACGGTAAAGGTTAAATTATTTAACTTAGAGTTAAATCTAAATGATATGGTCAAAATAGTAACCAAAACTTGTCTAAAACATATTTCTTGAGAGGCGTTCGACCCATCCCAACATTAGCTTCTAAATAAATAAATTTTAAGCTATTATAAACTGAATATGACTTTATTATAAAATAATATTTTAAGTTTTTCCAAAGGTTCCCCTCTCCTCCCTTATAAAAAGGGCACCCCTTCCCTCTTCTCTTCACACCCTTTTGAGCCTTGTAGCCCGGACATCCCCTAACAATTACTCTTCTCAACCTCTATAGTTACATCATAGAGGTTCTTGGCTTCTCAAAATACCAACTTTAGTGCCTTAAGAAGAAGTTTAAAGGAGGTGCGTCGAGGAATAGGTAATCTCTTCTACCAACTCTTCAAGTTTCTTTCTTCTTCTACATCCTCTTATTTAGTTGTTTCATTATAAAGTAATAACATCAGTATTAATTATATACTGAAATGTTAATATAAATATGAAAAACCCTATTTCACCTTCTATCCATCCTACAGAAAACTAAATAACTGTGCGTGCGTACGTACGGAATACCATCTCCACGTCGTGGTGTAATCAATTTTTCTACAACCACCTTACTTGGATAGGTATAATGGTGTAAATTATAACTATATATGATTATTATAACATCTTAATGATTCTAAGATATTATATAATCCACTATAATTCCATTAAATAAATATGGGAATGATATCATCGATCATGCGTACGTACGGATTACCGTCTCCACGACGCGACGAGATTCATTTTCCATGTTAACAATTCAACAATGATTATAATGTATATATAATAAGTAATCATGAAATATATGTCATAATAATGCTAATATATTTATGTATATATATTTTTATGTCATCTAATTACTTCCATTCAATTCAATAAGGAAACAAAAAACAGTGTTCATGTGTACGTACGACCAACCGTCTCCATGAATGGTGTATTTATTTTGATTTATCAATCTATTATATATATGTATATTATGAATATAAATTATATATAAAACATGTTTTATATTATGGAATTAATTAATCATGATCTAGGTAATCATATTAATAATTACAAGTCAAAACATAGACGATAAATGAAATGATTTTACCCAAAACTCTACTTTAACATGGAATTGAAAAATGAACGGATAATATAAAGTCTTAAGTGAAACATACCTGATATCATAAATATTATTATTGTTCTGTTACAAATTAATAATATGTTTAAACCCACTACACAGGAGTCTCAGACACATACGGAAGAAACTGGACCTAAGGTAAGGGATAACTTTTCCAATATCGATTTTATCAGAGATTGTTTATTCGTAATTATTTACTGGGGTTATATTTATCATCCATGTCCATGTTTTCTAAAAATGGTATCATGTATGTTTAAAGTCCTTTTTACCCATTTTCAAATTTTACCACATGTTCTGAAAGGAATCTGACTTTTGTTTACCACATGAGGATCTTTTTAACTTTTCCAACAAAAGTATGAGGAGAATGTTATTTTTAACTTATATGGCGTGAACGGGTCTTTACGTTTTCATAACGCCTCATTTTCATGAAGCTTCCTCTACAAGATTGCGCGATTATTTTCAAAAAAATCCATTTATTATAAAATTTCATGTCATTTTGTGAAAAGAAATTGATTTTGAAAAAGGGATATTTTCCTCAAGAATGTGTTTCAAGTGTTTTATCAAAACTATTTTCCATCAAAGATGATATTATTTCATATGATTATGTTTCAAGTATAATCTCTCTATTATTTACATGGTTTCAATTCTCTTATGATGAAATGATATCCATTTTTTGTATATGGATTATGTTATGATGGCATGATGTTTAAGAATCCAATTATATTACATGGGTTATTCTATGATGTATGATCTATGATTTTGTGGCACACAAAAGAATGATTTCATTGTGAGATGGGTGGGACCTATATCTCCCTCCAATGCATTTCATAAAGATTTATATCTCATTAGATAAAAATGGATGGAATGGTAAGTTAATCCAGTTCAGTGATACCGGACTCTAATGAGGAGCGAACTCGATTCAGAAAGGGACTTTGTCCACTTAGATGGTCTTGGCAGCAATGCCTTGGCTACTATGGAAATCATATCATGTGCTTAATGGTTTTCCACATTTAATTGTATTATTCCCATGATATTTTATCATGATTAATTTTTCTTTATGACCTATGTCTTACGTACTACCAAGATTTATTTCACAACTCAATATTTTGATGTGTAAACATTATGTTCATGTTTTGAAGTTCAAATGTATATGGTTTGTTTTATTTTCTCCATGCTTACCCTTACTGAGTATTTGAACTCACCCTTTATATGTTTTCTTTTCCCCAGGATATAAAGAAAGGTTTTAGGTAAGAAAAAAAGGTTAGATCTTTATGGGAGATGTTTAAGATCTTTCAGCAAGATTAGAAGATTATATTTCGAGTTTCCAAAGACAATAAACTATTACTGTCCTTTGGTGTCTGTTGTTTGTTATGTATTAGATATTCCGAAAAAGTATTTCAATGTCTATGTACAACAAGATTTGGGTCTCTATATTAGTAGTCAGGTAATTGGGTCATTTAGTTATATGAAATCCTTATACATATCCTTTATATCCATTCTATCAAAGGTATGAGGAACACAATCACATTTATCTATCCGTTGACTCCCTTAATTTATACATTATCATATTATTTACAATATAAAAAATTCAATATATTAATTATATTAAATTATATCTTTAATTTTATTCATAATATGTCTAATATTCTTGTATATATGAATCAGATCCAGTGGTATATTAGTTATTAATATTAGGTCTTTAAAAAATGAGGAATAGTTTTATCCATAGTATAATTTTAGTTTTTCATGATATAAAATATTATAAACATGATGTTATTTTTGTTCTAAATAATTATGTTTAATATTTTTAACATCATATTACAAATGAAGATAAAATTTAAATTCAGTGAATTAATCATTCGATTAATTAATCAAAACATTATTGTAATACAAAATTAGTTTTAATAATAGAGTCTCACAATTTATTTTTTACTTGTACGATTATTATAAAAAAATAAAAAAATAAATTAAAGGAAATTTAAACAGTGGTATGAATGTTGAAAAAAATTACTCAATAAAAAAAATGAAACGCTATGTGATATGCAATTTTCTAAAATAAAAACAATGCCAAATATTTTATATATCTATCTCAAAACACCCAAAAATAGTAACATAATTCTAGGAAAGTAGTATAGTGAAAACCTAGGTTTTATATTAATATGTCCTATGAATCAGTCACTCTTATTATTATTACATTATGTTTTATATTTTTTAACATATATAAAAAGGAAAAAATAATTTAAAAAAATTTCTGTGATGAATATGAAATGCAAAAAACATAATGTGAAACTAAATAAAACTATTAGTCAAATATTTTAGATATAGTTTACACATTTTCTAGGTTAATTTCTTCATGTTTTTACATTATAAATATTCATTTTTATGATGATAGTGATAATAGTTAAAATAATTAATTTATTAACATCTAATAATTTTTCTTCCATAAAAGTCAAGACATTGAAATCATTGGATTTAAATCACTAAATGATCAAAAAATGATCCAGTGACATATTTGATCCCAAATTATGATATAATATAAATATATTGTTGTGTTTATAAATTAATATATCCTCAATTTTTATGTTAAAACATACATTGTTATCAACATGGATCACTCTTCCTTTGGATCACATAAATCCATCATATAAAATAATATCCATGTGAAGGAAAAAAATTATAAGAATTGAAATTGGAAAAAATTTGTATGTAATAAAAATAACAACTTTTAGTCACCAAAATATGAATCAATCCTCTAATTATTAAATCCAAATGTAAAATAAAAAACTAGTTTTATAATTTATATAACCAAAAAATCAAAATACACAAAAAAAATTCTTCCCCCATAGATCAACCACCTAGGGTAAGATCTCTATTCCAATGTTACATAACATAAAAAGAAATAGACACAAAACACAAATTATTAAAAAATATAAAAGTAAAACTAATATACTTTTCATGGTATTCTCTCTCTTAATTTCATTATCTCCTTATATAAGTCAACCATAGTTATAAAATATATCATCCATATTTAAATTATACATTATATATTTCCAACATTAATTATATATTTCCATGTTGATGTCAAAATTTTATTTCCTCCATCCACATCATCTAAGAATTTCATCATTGGTATCTCTTCCACTAACAAGATCAATTAATTCCATAATCCTCGATTCATATTTTTCATAAAACTTATTGAAATCTAATCATTTTAACTATTTTAGTTAAAATTTTGATCAATATATTTGTTTCTCTCCCTTAGACCCTTGTATATAGGATATCTATTCACAAAATTTTAATGATAGTGAGAGTTTGAAACAGGGAATGATTCATACCTGTTCATTGGGAATAATATATTAATCAATATAAAGGTAACCATTAATTAGTTTATTTACTCAACCCTTGCGGTTATATATATATATCATTATTATTAGTTGACCTATTTTAGAAATCATTATATCAAGATTGATAATTATACTTACTATAGTGCAATATTTATGTCCACATTACAAATTTAATATATTCCTAATTACCTTTTAAAATTTCCATTATATTTTAGGAATCTCACAATGTGTGTAATACATCTATCAAAATCATTAATTGAATCGTGTTCACTAATTTTAGAAGCTATATTTTTTGATATCCTTCCTTCCACAAGAATCTTCTTATCAATGTATCATTCTATATTTAGAATATACATATCATGATATGTAAAAGTGTTTTATGGCACTTTACACTAAAAAATGTCATCATGAATTTTTTATGATATACAAATATTATAGTTTCTAGTTCTATTATACTTAAGAATAGTCTACATAAAAAAATTAAATAGTAGATATTATATATTGTGTGGTCCCAAAAAAACAACATATGTGTCACAAACTAGCCTGGGTCTACCCTGAACCAGGCACCCAAACCGATATGTGGCTTGGACCGAAGGGCATTCCTGATCCCCACGGGCTGGAAACCAGTGTTTGGAATCAATAGATCAAAAAAGGGAATAATTTATCCCAAATATAAACAATAAAACAAACAGTGGAAGGAAATGGATAGCCCAATATGAATTTATAGAAACTGAATTGATCATCATGAATACAAAAAAAAATAGGAGAACAACTGAATGATACACCTAAACATACCATAGATGATGAACAACTAACTCTATTTGACCTTGCATGTCACTTTCCAACACAAAAATCACACGTCACTAAATGTGATCTAACTCAAGCTAAAACCTCTACAATGGTTAAAAAAGAACTATAGGCATGAGTATTAAAACTTAGTAGGTTAGCCCGATAATCTATTACCAATGCTTATTATTTAAAATTAAAGAAAAATAAATTTCAAGTATGAACTATAATATATAAAATTTAGTTTTTCAAAATAATTACTCAGAAAAATATACAACCCATTTCCCTTATTCACTTCCAAAACTTGATTTATTCCACAAGTGTGGAAATAACATTTTCAAGGGGAAAGTGATGTTTAAATTTTCCAATTTTATAAAGAGGACAAAACACTTCCCTTTGAAACCCATTTTCAAAATCCATATCAAAAATAGCCCACCACTTTCAAAGAAAAACAATACACATGAAGGAAAGATTATAATCACACAACAAGGGTAATGTAAATGTACATAAAATAATCATATTCATCGCTAAATGGAACTAAAAGATAAATAGGCATTGGTGAACCTTGTAGATCATGAATAATAAAGAAGAAACCAATATGAGAGACCTCATCTCCATTTACATTTCACACATGATGAAATCAAAATGCTCAATACGCTTGGTTATCCTTTCTCAGGAAGGTCGAGGGAAAATCCCATATTAGTAAACCCAATACATCCACCTATTATGGGCCACTGGTTAGTAGCAAAACCTACCAGTGCAAAAATCATAATAAAAATATTCTCCCAATATTATTGGTTCTCATTTCTCAAGTATCTAATGGGGGTGATCCAATCAAGGCCATCCGATCATCTAATCGCCAAATATACATAATAAGAATTCACAATAGACATCACCCTGAGTCACTCCAAGGACTGATCTCATTCAATTAATAAAAAAGAATATAAAGATTCCAACCCAAGGAACACTCATAATGGATCACAAGGACTCCCTGGTAAAGAAGTCCCATACATTATATAATAACAAGCATGGCATTTAAAACATCCAAAGGAGGTTTTAATAATAAACAATTTCACCATTTTCCCCAATGTTTCCAAATGGACGTTTATGAATTTCTAAAAACCTAAATTTTAAAAAGTTATAAATTTATATTTTAATAAAAAATTGTATGAAAACCATTTAAATCAGTAATACACTTTCATAAATCCCTTAAAAACATCAGGTAACACATCCAAAGCAAAATCATTTTTATGAGGATTCTAAACGAGCTTTTTTCTGGTAACTTAGGAATAAAAATGATATAAACCAAAACCCCATTTGTTTGGAAAAACAAATACACATCGAAAAACCAATGAAAGACCCAAAAATAAAAATTTTCATGCTTCCCATTAATTTATAAATTTTAAAAAAATCATTTTAAATCACTCATAACACATAAAAGCCAACAGGGAAATTTACCGAACACATGGCAAGTAATCTGTAATAACTCAATTAATTTTAAGCATGTGAAAAGGAATAAAAATACAATTTTCATGCCATTAATTAATATCAGATGATGAAAAATGTTCAAAATACCCTAAAATACGTTATAAAAATTACAAACACAGTGTGAAATATAACAAAACATTTAAACAAACACATGGTGTGCACTTTTATTCCAAAACAACACTACTTTTCAAAAAACAAGGCATAACACCACTTTCCCAACCAAATAAAGTTGTTGAAGTCTAATAAAAAATAAAAAAAATGTTTATATGGTTAAAATACCATGAAAAAGATGAATCTTTAAAAAAGGACATCTGAAATGGGAAACCTACCTCAAGCCCTTAGAAATAATGGGAACACACACCCGATATCACCATCCACAGGTTTATAAACCCTAAAACTATGAATAAGAGCCCCAAGAATACCAAAACCCAATAAAATTCATGTTATAATAGAACCCTAAGTCTATCATGTACATGAGAGAAGAAATAACTCTCAAATAATGGATGGAGCAGGAAGATAGAGGACAAAAGATAAGGAATCTCACCTTGGAAACTAAAAAATGTTTCATCTTCCCTAAAATCTACTCCATCAGAGGAAATTAAATTACTTGGAACTTCTGGGATAGATTAATTAGGTCTAGAAAAACTAGGGGAAGGTTATTTGTGGAGTAAGATTAAATAAAGATTGATTTATGAAAGCAAAAAATTACCTCTTCAAATATAGACGGTTTGAGAAACCTTGATGCAATTTGACCTAATACTCGATGAATACAAGATCCAAGGAGTACAAATGGAACATAAGGGTGCAGCTAGGTTTCATGGGTTTTTGTTAAATGTGTAAGCACTAAAAATATTAAACAATGAATATGTTATAAAATAAACACTTTATTTTAAAAAAAATTGAAATGGGCTCACCTGCTGGCCTAATACGTGAATAAATAACCAAAATCCACCATGATTATTCATTCCTAAGGGGGGCCAAAAGGATATTGTGGATAGAATAGATCATGGTAGGGAATGTGGGAATATTAATGAGAGAAAAACGTTGAAAATCTAGAGAGTTATAAAAGAAAAAAAAATTGTTTTTAAATACGAAAATGGGCTCACAATTGGCCCAAATCTCGATGTAATCACCCTTTTCTCTAAAAACACCCAAAAATCTATCGGGAACCCATGGTTTGATGATTAAAAATTTATGCAAGTTCAAGAATCCACATTCATCTCACCCAAAACAAATGAAAAGGATTGGTATTTCTAATAAACTGGATCAAAACCAAGTCATGGAAAATCGGGTGGGACAATTCGCCCCACTATTAAAGGTTTCCACCCTCAGAAAGCCATAACACTTTCTAGTTGAAAGAACAACAACTAAGGATTCTTTATCAACATAGTAAAACCTCTCATGGCAAGGACATATCATCTCCCACTAATAGAAAATAATCATATTTCCCAACCAAAACACCAACTCACGACCACAACCCAGGAAACAATGGAAAGATCTAGTAACTTCTTCCAAAACCAAGCCATTAAACAAATTGTTGATCCTTCTACCCAATAAACCAATGGTCACACAAAAAAAGAGAACTCATGAAAACCAAATATTATAGGGGAGTCTGTAATGGACTCCCAACCATTAAGAATCGACTAGAAATCAACAAATTCATAGGTGGAAACTCTGCGTGACCCGTGGTGGTTCTCCCCACCATTAATAACAAATGATAAATTAAAAAACAAGAATTGGACATGAACTAGGAACATGTCCCTCCCACAATATCCCACAAAAACTCTCACATAACAACCTACCAACCTAATATAAGATTAAAAAACATGATAGTTTAAACCACCCACTTCTAAATGGAGGGGACAAGACTTGGGCCAATATTTTATATACGGTTTAAAAATCCCCACCACATGGGTGGAGGCACAAGCCTAGACACTACTTAATCCTCTGATACAATTTTTTCAAGAACCAGCCAGGTTTGACCCCAGACCAGGAACGCAAAACGATCTTTGGCATAAACCGAAGGGCATTCTTGATCTCCACAGGATGTAAAATAGTGTTTGGAATCATTAGAGTAGACCATAAAACCATTTCTACCAAATATAAACTATAAAACAAATAGGGGAATGAAATTGACAGCCCAATATGCATTCCTAAAAACTGAACTGATCATTATGAATACATAAAAACATAAAGTCAAAATGAAAAATATAGCTAATCTGAAAAATCCTGATGACCAACTAACTCTATGTGACCCCTCTTGTCACTCCCCAACACAATGATCACATGTTTCTCAAGTCAATCTAACTCAAGTTGAAACCTGCACAAATCCTAAAAAGTAAAATAACTATAAGTGTGACTATTAAAACTCAGTAGGCTTACCCGTTATTCTACTCCCAATTCACATTATTTAAAATAAAATAAACAACAATTTCATGTTTGAACTACAATATATAAATATTTGGTTTTATAAATGATTACTCAAGACAATGTACAACCCATTTCCCTTATTCATTTCAGAAACTAGATTCGCTCAACTAGTGTTCCAATAGCATTATCTAGGGGAAAGTGTTGTATACTTTTTCTGATTTGTACAAGAGGATAAAACACATTCATTTGAAAACCATTTTCTTAATCCTTATCAAAACAAAATCATCACTTTTTAAGAAAAATAATACACAAGAAGCCAATATTGTAATCACAAAACAAGGGCAATGTAAATGTACATACCAAAATAATATTCATCACTACATGCAACAGAAATCCAAATAGGCATGGGTGAACTGAGGAGATCAAGATTAATCCAGAAGACAAAAATACTGGAGACCACATCCTCATTTACATTCCACAAATGATGAAATCAAAATTCTAAATATTCTCTCGCATCAATTCTCAGGCAGGACGAGGGAAAATCCCATAGCAATAAACCCCATATATCTACATTATATCGGCCATTGGTCAGCACCATAACCTACTAGTGCATCAATAATTCTTATAATATTCTCTCAATATTCTAGGTTCCCTTGTCTCATATATCTAATGTGGTGATCCAATAGATTCTATCTAATCATCCAATCATAATATATATAAAATAATAATTCATAATATACATCAACCCGAGTCACTCAAAGGATTGATATCATGACATTAATAACAAAGAACATAAATAATCCATCCCAAGGAACTCTCATAATGGATCACAAGGATACTTCAGTAATTAAATCTCATTCATTATATAAAAATACTCCTGGCATGAGAAACATCTATAGGAGGTTTTCATAAATAATAATTTCACCATTTTTCCAATGTTTCCAAACATTCCTTTAAGTGTTTCCCATAACTAACATTTTACAAAGGTGAGAATTTAAATTTTAATAAATAGGATTATACATGCCATTAATAGTAGTAATAAACATTCATAAATCCCTTAAAACATTTCGGTTACACATCCAAAGAACAGCAATGTTTATAAGGATTCCAAACGGGCCATTTTTTGGTAACTCAGGAAAAAACATGTTATAAACCAAAAACCCATTTGTTTTCACAAAAAAATCCACATTTTACAGACATATAAAGACTGAAAAATACCATTTTTCATACCTCTAGCTGTTTTATAAATCCAAAAAAATATTTTAAATCACACTTTACCCATAGAAGCCCACCAGGCAATTTACTGAACTCATGGCATGCAATCTGTAACAACACAATTCCTTTTAAGAACTTGAAAGGGAATAAAAATACCAATTTCATGACATAAATTTATTCATGATACAGATATTTTTTCAAAATACCCTAAACCTAGTTCTAAACATCAGAAAATATGTGTTAAAGACAACGAAACATTTAAAAAAACACTTGGTGTGCACTTTTCTAACAAATCAACACTACTTTTCACAAAACAAGTTATAAAAACCACTTTACACACCAAATAATGTTTTCAAAAGATTATAAAACAATAACAAGAATGTTTATAGGGTTAAAATACAATTAAATTTTAATCCTAAAAAAGGACACATGGAATGGGAAACCTATCTCAAATCCTTGAAGGAATGGAAACACACACCTAATATCACCATCCAAGGGTTTATAAACCTGGAAAAAATGATGACCTACACTATAAAAAAAAGAATCATAAAAAACTAGGTTAAAATATAACCATAGGTATGTAATGACCATGGAAATAGATAAAACGAAGAAATAATGGAAGGATGAGGAAGAGGGAGGAGAAATTATAAGGAATCTCACATTAGAAACTAGAAAACTCTTCTCCTTCCCATATATATACACCCTTAGAGAAATTTAATGGATTGTAACTCCTTTTATATGATCCCGATGTCTAGATGAACCAGTGTAAGATGATTTTGGGGAAAACGATCAAAAAAAGAATGATTTATGAAAGAAAAAAATTTACTTTTCAAATATAGATGATTTGATAAAACTAGATGTTGTTCACCCTAATACCCGATGAATATGAGTACTAATGAGGGAAACTAGAACAAGGGTCCCTAGGGTTCTTGGGCTTAAGTGAGAGGTGGAAGCACCAAAAACTATTAAAACATGAATATGTTATAAAAGTCAAAAATTATTTTTAAAAGACTGGAAATGGGCACACGAGCTCGCCCAATACCTGAATAATTAACCCAAATCCACTATGCTTATGAACTTTTAAGGGGATACAGTGTGGTGTGGTGGTTTGAAAATGTTATTAGAGGCTATTTGGGAAGTTGAATTAGTGAAAATTGTAGGAAAAAAGGAGTAATAAAAGAATCAAATTTTGATATTAAATCTGAAAATGGTCTCTCGGTTGGCCCAAATCTTGAAGTAACCATCATTTTTCTCCAAAATATCCAAAAAAATCTATCAAGAACCCATTTAGGATGATTAAACACATATGGAAGTTCAAATATCAATATTAATCTCTCCCAAACCCCATGAAATGTTTTGGTACTTCTAATGAATCAGATCAACACCAAGACATAAAAAACAAGGTGTGACACAAAGAGTGGGTTTAGGATGAATTAGGGTATTCCAAATTTCATTCTCCTTTTTTAAAATTTAATGGATCTTGTCTTCATTTTTTAAAATAGAACAAGAATATAATTTTAAAATGTTGAAAATTTAAAAATAGAAATAAAAAGATCACATAAATTTTACTTGATTCACCTATAATATGATAATACAATGAGAATATATCAATGATGTCTTTATATGCCAAAATAACCAATACTCCACTAGTATGATTTTACCTCTTTAGGAGGCCTAAATTCAATACCAATGCATATGGACTTTACCTATCCTTCCCAAACATCTTACAGTATGGTACAATGATGTTTGACACATTGGGGAATCAATGTTTTTAGGATATGTGATCAACACCATCAAGAAAATGTGCTCATATTGATTTTCTTCCCATAAAATCTGTATCATAAAATATATATAAAGAAATACCTTATATTATATCCTTACCAACAAATATTCTCAACCCAATAACACATTCTACAATTTCTAATTACCAAACCATAATCATCATATTCATTCTTTTTTTCTCATCATCCCCTATTCTTTGTTTGTATTTACTTTTTATTTTTTATATCATTGCATACCATCCATTAAATTGTATCCCGTAAATTGGAATTTTAATTTAAAATTCTTTGTTGACCAATATTAGGATCCCAATACTTCTTAAAATATCATCAAATATATCTTCATCCCTTAAATTAAAAAAACATTAATTCGAATTTGAAAGCTAATATAAGTTGGGTGAACAAAGAAATCAGTTCTATAACATATGGATTAAATTAAAAAACATATCCTTTGATCATTTCACATACTAATATTAATATTAATAGGATGGAATATATCTAGGAAGAACCACTAGACTTTCGCAAGAAATATTCACATCTTAAAATCTGATTTACAATCTGGAGTTACATTTAGGTTAGTTTTGGGCTACACTTACATTGATAAAATCATGACATGTAATTTTCATTATGGAATGATATTGCATCATGTATAATTTAATATACCCTTAGAAAAATCCTAGTTTATAGATTTTTTACCATTAATATTCTGTATTGTTTATTTGTATTGTATGTGCCACCTAAGAATTATCCCTAATTGTTTTGACTTATAATGATATGTACATCTATTTTCCACAATGTGTATAATCTTAAATGTTGTTAATGTGATTTAGACAACCAAACAAAAACCTATTCATTCATTCATTACAACATGATTCTTCCACCATAGAGATAGGAACACTATGTACATGATATGAATTTATTTTTGATAGTTTTTATTTTCCTTGTAAATCCCAATCAAAACTTCATCCTTCTCAAACATGATACAACCATATGTGTCCTTCATTATGAATCTCCATTTATATTATCAAATGATAAAACTTATTAAAAAACATTAAAATCATGTTTTAAAAAATATTACACTATGTAGACTTGACAAAAAAATCAAACCCCTGAAATATAACTTGACAAAAAATCCATCATTTTAATGTTAAGGTTCTAACATTATCCTCCTTTGGAATTTGTTTTCAGTATATAAAACAATGATTTCTCAGAATCTAGACAATCAAGAAGTCAAAAAAACTAACAATTCATTCAAATACACCAAAATTTATAAAATATCCCCCATTAAAAACCTTGTCAACTTATGAAATTGAATAATTATTTGACCACCCCAAAGATATAGAAAATATTCCCCCTTTGACAATGACTTGATGTCATTATTTTCTCCCAATTTGACAAATAAATTCAAAAATTAATCTCTTATAACTCCATGTATATTTATTTTCGGTCCCATTATCAGGGAATATATGCCGATAGGACGGTAAATTTCGGTATAATATATTTTAAAATTATTTTATCCTTCATAAGATGTCTTTTCCTGATGAACCAAACAATTTTTATCTCTCCCTTGAAATCTATCAATAGCGATGACTGTATTAAATAACATAAGTGCTTTTACATGGGACATCCACAAAGGGATTGTCTAAGGAACATTAAAAAGAAATATGATTGTGTATCAGAGATAATATACTCCACTTATTTAATGTTAAATATATTGGACTATCCTCACTAGCCTTATAGACTCACTATCATAATAAAAATCAAATGATTCACTGACTTCCATACCGATAGATACTCATTGTTCCATACATGATCATCTCCAACATCAAAAAATGGATACATGAAATTACACCATGATATTGTGACTCATTATATTCTTATGAAATTCTAGTAATTGAAACAAATCATAAAATATCCCCTCATTCTGTTTTGATTTTCCAAATTAAATCTTGTAGACCCATATACATTTCAGTCAATTCTAGTATTCCCAAATCCTTCTTCTCACAATCATAGTTCTTCAATATATCTCATATTATTCTTTTTAGAAATTTCCTCATTATAGATTCCTTATAAATTCATAATAAATATCTGAAAACACACATTATAAATTCACTTTAACATTTAATTAATGCTCTAAAATAATATCAACAAATTCATGATAAATGTTTTCCTACTTCAATGTAAATGAAATTTCACTATGACAATGTACTATTCATAGTAAGGGAATCCCATGAATAGAACCAATGATATTCATTCCGATAATTTTCAAAGCATGAGATATGTTTCCAGAATAACATGAGTACACTTTTGTATGGATAAAAAATAATAGGTCACCTATAAACAAACACTTCCATGGCGTAAACCAACTTTTTCAATGTGAACTTCATCTATTTCATGGTTTGAAACTCATTAAAAACATTTAAAATCAGTTAAATCACTTTATTACTCGATGTGAAAACCATTCAATGTATGAATACAAAATTAAAAAAAAAATTTCATGAATGGGGAGCCCCAAGGTGAAACTTCATGTTATATCCAAAATTGATTCTATTAACCTTCAAAGTACTCCATAACACTTTCAATATTCTCTTTATTACTTCCTAGTTTCTATTTATCAATAAAAACTACCCAAAAATTTCTCAGTGAGGTACTATAACTAAAATAACAATGTAGGATTTATTGAAAAACTCCAAAATCCATCTTCATCCAAAATTTTGAATGTGAAAAAAATGTATCACTAATCATAAATTATAAGCCCATAAGATCAAAGATCTTTGTGATAAAAATGAACTTAATTAAAATATCTTTTAGAATCACACACTACTAGAAAATGGAACTATCCCCACGGTTTTCCTCAAAACCATGGGGATAGGTACCCCCTATACCCACGGTTTTGGAAAACCGTGGGTATAGGTCAATTTTCAAGACCTGTACCCACGGTTTTCAAAAACCGTGGGCATAGGGGGGTCTATCCCCACGGTTTTCCAAAACCGTGGGGATAGGTCTTGAAAATTGACCTATACCCATGGTTTGCAAGAACCATGGGTATAGGGGTACCTATCCCCACGGTTTTGAGGAGAACCGTGGGGATAGGTATAGGATAAAAAACCTATACCCACGGTTTTGAAAAACTGTGGGTATAGGTTTCCCATGTGTGCGTGGGAAAAAAAAATTTCGCGGGAAAGATGTTTTTTTTGGCGGTAGTCCTATACCTACGGTTCTTCCCTCTATACCCACGGTTTATATAACTATATTTAACTAAATATATATATATATACACATAATTGATAGTAGGGTAGTGGTAGACGCGGTACTTTGCAGCGAAGAGGTCGTGGGATCGAAACCCGCCTGCAGCTTTATTTTAGGATCTATACCCACGGTTTTGAAACCGTGGGTAAAATCCATTGACACCGTGGAAATTGGGAATGCTTTGTTGACACGGTGGCAGAACACCTATACCCACGGTTTTGGAAAACCGTGGGTATAGGCTGGGGACCTATACTGACGGTGTTCTAGCCCACGGTTCCCAAAACCGTGGGTATAGCCTATACCCACGGTTTTGGGGGCTATACCCACGGTTTTGAACAGTGGGTATAGGACTTTTTTCCAGTAGTGACATAATATGATCCTAAAAACAACAGATCATAATGTTACTGTTGCATCCAAAATATTGGATGCAAAGGGAAGAAGGAAAAAAAGCTCGTGCACTGCCTCGCGATGCCCCGACGTGGAGCTCCCACGAGCAATACGGCCGCCGTGAAGTGAAGGAGGCGTTAGAACTCCGTGAACACTCTGGCATTTGCGAGCCCGCCGCGAAGCCCCAGAGGATGTACTGCTCCGAGAACGCCCTGACGTTCGCGAGCCCACCACGAAGCATAGGAGGCGGTAACCCTCTGCGAACCCGGTTGACGTTCACGACCCACCATGAAGCAACAGCAGCCCCCTCGCGCCACGTGAGCTCTGCTGCGTGGCACCCCTTGCCTATAAATATCGGGCTCCCCCTGAGCCCTCATGATGGAAAATACGACCTCTCGGCTTCTCAGCTCCCAAATCACGATGTACCCTTTGCTCTGGGAATCATGAGCTCCCTGAGGTATTTTTGCTTCATGAGAGTCCTTCGCCTTGTCTCATTTTGTGCCCCACTTCAGAGAGGGATTCCCTTCATGAAGACTAAGGACCAACACGAAGGAAGGGGTTCCCAAGGGAACCCAGGCAACTGAGGGGCATTTATGCTTTGCGAAACACCCATCCTGTACAAGTGATCTGCATGCCAAGGTAGGGTCCCTGTCCTTCGCGAAGCATACTACTTCACATCACCTTGCATCGCGAGGCACCTCCACTTCGCGAGGCTAGGTTCCGCGAACACCCTTCCACTTCACGAAGTACCTCCCACTTGTACTTCTGCCCCATGCTAAGGCCAAGGTACTCCAATTCTCGAAGCACACCCCTTTTATTGGAAATTCCTCTTCCCGTGTGACCCTCTAGGTTTGCACGATGTGATTTCAAAGTACCATGGACGACACCACTCCTAGAATTGCTTCGTCTAATGCTTCTTCGCATAGTCATGCTAACGACAGTCTCTTTTTCACATAGTCACGCTAACGTGGACCCCTCGATGGTTTGCTCTGTGACCCCCCATCTCCACGGATTTGCTGGTACCTTCTCTCCCACAAGGGGTAGGGGGTACCGGTTAAGTATGTCCTAGGGTTGCGGAGTAAATCCACCTTGACCGAGCTGCAGGACGTTAAACTGCCATGCACCTTGTCCTCAACACATGACGTTAAACTGTGACCCGACCCCGTTCCTCGCACGTAGAGTCCCCCCAGCTTGGACATTCTTTACACCGCTCGTCTCCATAGGAATGGAATCACCCTCACATGGGATGAAATCATCCTTATCTGAGTAGCGTACGTCCATAAGGGAAGGGAAACCACCTTGGTGTAAGACCCCAAGCCTCTCTTGTGGTAGGTAGCACCCATGCACCTCCATACTTCCCCACTGCCAAGGCCAGTGGAGGGCGCGATAGGGAATAAGGCACCTTCCATCATTGGTCACAAATCCCTCTCCCGCTGCGCTTTACCACACTTTGGTCCTCCATCCCGGAGTTAGTCCTAGCACCATGGGCCGCCTAATGCATAATCCCCTCATCGTTTCTCAGGGACGCACCCTTCGTGATGTGATCATCAGGTCTCTTCTGCCTCTTGTTTCTCACACCGAGCACGACTCACATGGGCTTAGAGTAAGCATTGGCCATGACAATACCCCATCCAGCATGATGTTAAACTGTATGCCCCCATCTAGCATGACGTTAAACTGTATGTTGTCCTGCATGACATTTAAATGTACGTCCATTTTAACCACGAGGCCTTTGATCCATGTCAAGGCATGGTACATAGGAAGCTTCCATGAGGTTCAAGCCCACCGCCTATCATTTATTCACGTCAGGGTTCTCCCTCATCCCGCACGACGTTAAACTGCATTCCAGTCCAGCGGTAAGTAGTTGTGACTATCGTGAACTACATGGACTTTGATCCAAGTCAAGGCATGGTACGTAGGAAGCCTCCACGAGGTTCCAGCCCCCCACAACTAGACCCCCGGGTTCACCTCCACGTCGGTTCAGTGACGAAGCCCTTTGAACTATGATGACTTTAATCCATGCCAAGGCATCGTACGTAGGAAGCCTCCTGTAGTTCAGGCCCCTCAACCATTGGACCAAGGTCCACCTTCATGTCAGTTCACCGACACTGCCAACTCCTGAACTATGTGGAATTTGATCCATGCCAAGGCACTATACGTAGGAAGCCTCCCTGAGGTTCAAGCCCAACATCCATCAGACCAAGGTCCATCTTCACGACGGTTCTCCGACACGGCCAAAATGAACTATGAGGACTTTGATCTATGCTAAGGCATGGTACGTAGGAAGCCTCCACGAGGTTCAAGCCCACCACCACCTAGACCCCTGGTCCTCCTTCATGTCAGCCTTTCAGCGTCCAACCTGAACTACATGTTCTTTGATCCGTGCCAGGGAATGGTACGTAAGAAACCTCATGAGGTTCAAGCACATCACCTATCCATGCATCCATTCTCACGGGCCACCTCCTTAGGTGTCCCATCGTCCCAATGAACTACGCATACATTGATTCCATGCCATGGGGATACATAGGAGGTCTCTTTGAGGATCAAGACCAACTTCACTGTCGCCCTTGCGATGATCCAATTTCATTCCCCCTCAACTTCATTCATCCATATATCATCCATCACGATCCTCACCCAGGACGCCACATCCCAATGATATCATTCAACTCAAATCCCCTCCACAGCATCCGGGAAGCTGCCATGGGCCATCCTCGATATCCCCCCCCCCCTCAAGGGGAAATTCCTCAATCTGATCCACTCCAGCTAGTGTTTTGATCAGGTCTATCCGTCTCTGCTGGACGTTAAACCTATGACATACCCTATGATAAACATAGGAAGCTGAGGAAAACCTCAGATACATTCCTATGGAATATGATTCCCTGTGCTCGATGTGGGATGCCTTGGGCTCCCATTACCTTGAGAAGACCTATAATAACAGACAAAAGACAGACACACCAATTACCTAGCGTTCAGCCATGTTACTGATGCCTCGACATGACTGCTCCCCCAACTGAAGGTTGCAGCCCTGACCAGACCCTTTGGAATGTCCTGACAGAAGCAGTGTAATTAAGTCTCGTCCATGGAAACATGGCACTGGGAAGAGTTTCATGAACAATTTATTAAATATATGAGGGAGACCCGAAATAGGTGATGAGTTATGGGGAGGAATCCACTGAAGGAAGAACCGACATCCCATCATCCCGGTTTCGATCAAGGAGCAGACGTCCATGAATAAGGAGCGGATGCCGCCCGCCTTTGGAAAGTGGGAATGCGGGGAAAACAAGAAAGTTGTGCCTATCGCGCCCAAGAGGACGAACGTGCGTGCCCCGGTGAAAGCATCGGAAACAAAAATGGTGAACCCGACGTGAATTTATTCTCCTCAATATAGATATTAGTAGCGTTCGAGACATTTCTAGATTGACGTGTCACCAGATCCAAATATCTGGTACTGGGTCCCACCAATAAAATATCAGGCCTGGAGTGAAACTCACCAAAAGTTGGGGCAGTAGAACGTGGGGAATTCTGTTCTGCAACGTTGTCAGCATGGATCCCTTTTACCGGCCATGGAGGACGGAATGCCGCTGGTGCACTGGTTGTCAATTATGTTCCTCGTAGTAATGACGAGTTGATCTCCCTTCTTCCCAAGAACCAGGTTTCTGCTATGGAGACATGGTCACCGCCCGCTCGCCTACGAAGGGGTGGGGGAAACACCAGTACATCAGCTCTGTGTGGATCCAATGCCATCATGACGGCCTCTACATCCGTGAATACGGGACGCCCACATCCCCTCTTCCCATCAGAGATCATCCAACGAAGGGTGATCAACAACATTGTACATAGGTACGAGGAGGAACGGGTCATCCCAACTCTCGATATGGCCCACCTGGACCAAGAGGCATCCAGGCCCCATCGTCAACTCCGCCCTCAATGGCTGCGCAGGGAGCCCCTACTCCCCCCACCAACGTTCAATCGTTTCTGGAGCATGTCCCCAGAATGCCTTGACGACTCCTCGCCTTACACTGATAAGGTGGGTGATGTCCGGCTCAGCACGGTCATAGTACCAATCTAAGGGCTCCAGGAAAGGGACCCCATCCGGCTGTTTCAGTGCTGCCATCCGGCTTTACCAGAGGTGCAGGTAAGCTATGCCCCTGCACCACCTGGGCCAACTCATCTGACCTGACGCCAGCGTCAGGCCCGAGCCGAGGAAGGCCATCAAGGGGCGTCGATGCCAACAACTTCTGTGGCCCAATCCACCACCGACGTGAATCACGGAGTCCCTTCATACATTGAGCAGGGGCACTCCTTCACCCGACCAGGACGGAAGCCCCAACCGCCCCATGGGCAGGTTGTGTTGGCTCTCAGGGTCACAAGCCCAAGCGGTGAACACCGCGAACCAATCCGCGGTGACGTCACTCCGTACGGAGGTCCTCCCCGTACCACCATTCCATAGAGCATGGGCCTTCCCCATTCAAAAGCTCTTTATGGAGGGATTCCTCGTGCTACCCCCATCCCGAATGAGGACATTCCCCGTGGTAGTGACGCTTGGCATGAAGGTCTCTCAAATGCCCACCACACTGGGTAAGGAGTTCCTCCTCCTACCCCCTACTATCGATGTCATGGAACTACCCATCTGGTCTCTCCCCACCATGGGGATCCTCCCTATGTCCTCTTTGAAACTGGCGAAGGTCCTTCACGCCCCGACAACCCGAGGGGTGAAGGTCAGCCTCGCTCCACCAGCACCAAGCATGGAGTTCCTCCCCATGCTTCTTCCGGTTCCAACAGAGGTTCTGCCCACATGTGTGCTGTCCATGGAGATCCTCCCCATGTACCCTTTGACATTTTCCTTAGTTCCCCTCGCACCCCGGCTGTCTCAAGCGGGATTCCTCTCTTCCATGGCACCATCCCCACTCCGAGACTACATGTCGAGAATCAACCTTTTACCAAAGAGCCATCCTGGGGCAGGAGAGCGGGTCGTCGCCGCCATAAGAAGAGTCATGGGAAGGCCCGCGTGGAGGTCCAACCAGACCACTTCTTGGATTCTAATGCAGAGTGCGACTCAGCGATGGAACCTTCTCCCTGCTCCTATGTGTCAAGGACTGGGGCAGGAAGAAGGCATGTCAGTCTCATTCTCCTAGAATGTGAAGTCCACCAAATTCCTACCTCTCTCCGCAAGTACATCCAGGAGGAGGAAATTGTGGAAATCCCATAGGATCCGACTGTGCAATCACCACCGCCATCACCAAAAGTTCCCTCTACCTCTACTAGAGATCACGAAGAGCTATTTTGGGGACCAACGGCGATAGAGCCACAACGTGACCCAACACCGGTGACCTCAGTTCCTGCACCAGAAGCTGTGGCTATCAGCCCATCATATCGGGATATTGTGGTCAGGTCACCTCACTCTTAAAATGATGGCCAGGAATTCAGCGGCCAGTCAGCTCATTCGCCGTATTCTCTACAACCCAGCTTACTGTCCTAGCGGTCTGCCTTGGTACCGCTACCAGTTCTTCATCAACCTCCAGTTGACGAGTGGGGCAATACGAGGCTAGACCTTGATTTCGAGCCTAGAAGCTTCTGGAACATTCTCACAGTGGATCACATCCCAGTGATGTTCTGGCCGACGGCAGCGCCAAACATTTGCGCACCGGAGTCCCTTACCCCAAAGGAAGTAGGGTTCTTCTGCCAAACCCTATGGGCGATGCACTTCAGCCTTCGTTATGAGTGGTTAGTGTACCCCAGGATCCGAGAGAACTTTGAGGAAATCAAAGAGAAATTCCGCCTGATCGATTTGGCCACACTCCATGTGGCCCAACGCCCTAAGTCACCAGGCCTCCAGAGAACCCTTCAACGGAAATGAGTTTAGAGTCTCAAAGTACTCTGCAGAATCATGAAGGAAGATACCCCCATGTGCAAATCTGTGGCTGGGGAAAGTATGCCACCCTCCTCTTCAGTCCTATCGAACGGAAGCCTGATTCATGTTACGACATTGAGGACATGCCCCTTAGAGGGGTCGCGGTCCATATGGCTGACGTAGTGGACAAGGAGGACGACCTTGAATTTCTTGATGGAGACGTACCCCCTAAGGGTGTACCACCACTGGTAGACCCATCAGGGAGGGTTACCTATTAGTAGAGGAGCCTTCTAGGCCTCCCTGTACCCACTGAGTCATTGGTACTCAGTCAGATGACTGGTAAGGGTAAGGAGAATGTTGGAACTGTCAAGCACTCTGACTCATCTGCCTCAAGGAAAAAGACGTACGAAGACTGCGAAAAGGCGGCATTGTGCTACCAGTTCGATGAGCAGAAGAGGCTTGTCAACGAACTCCTAGCTGAGCATGATGTAGAGTGGAGACCCGACTATGGTAATCCCAAGCCGGGGCAGTAGGGGAAGGAACAATTTCCCCCCGGTGAGATGCCTCCGGGAAACCCTGATCATGCTACTTCTGCATACATGGATGAAGCTGGAACTCACGGATAGAGGGCGTGATAAGTCTCACCAAACCCTCTTGAACGGCAGGAAAATATGAGGAATCCAGCCTGGGTTCCCCTAGGCGACCCACATTCCGTTCTGCCAGTCGCTCCACGAGCTGCTGAAGTCATCTACTGTGTCGAAGAACCCGACAATGCACTTGTTATTAGGGATCCCTGTCAAGACAGGGACCCCCACTCGGATGAACTTATAGCGGCTCTCATTGCCCACCTCGAAGCATTGGAAACGTGGATGGTGGCAGTTCCACTGGATAGCAATCCATATCCGGCGTGGGTGGATGATATTCCCACACCACCGGGTTTTGGGAACCCCACTTTATCTTCCTTAAATGGGACAGGGGACCCACCACAGCACTTGGCCCACATTTCTTCCAGGTGTGGCCCCATGCTAGGGACCCCGGACCATCAAGAACCTGCCAAGCTCCGATGTTTCATGCTGACATTGGAGGGCCCCTCATTCATCTGGTACAACCAGCTCACTATTGGATTGGTGACCGGCTAGGAGGATCTCTGTCGGCAGTTTCTATACTAGTTAAGCTCTACCACATGAAAAACCAACATCTCATACCTCTTCAAGTTCAAACAAAGGCCTGATGAGAGAGTCACGGACTTCATCGCCCGGTGGAAGGGGATTACATACTCCCTCTACACGCCACTGACTCAGGATCAATTACTAACGATGTGTGTAGGGAACGTTAAAACAGAGCTAGTTCCTTCCCTGATCACCCAGAACTACCCTAGAGGGTTTCTAGATTTCTCAGATAAGGCTCAGTGCCTTGAGGATGCTCTGCAACAGGCTAATCAGGCACATCTACTTTCCCCTGTTATCCTAGCTAGGAGGGCTGCTAGAGCCGAACCCACCGCGGTGGCCCAAATAGAATCCCCCAGGCAGCTAGAATTACTGCCAGTGAAACTAGCCCCGCAACCCCGCAGAGGTCCTCCACCTCAAGCGCAGGCTCCTGCCCAGGAGCGACCGCCCCAGAATTGACAAGTTCCCTCGCGCAATGTCCCACAAGCACCTAGGAAAGACAATCAGGCACCACCTCCTCAGCAGGCCCCTCCAGCCCCTCGTGACAGCCAAGCTCCCAGGGCCCCCTATCCGCAAATAAGGCACCAGACTTACACGTCAACGAGAATCAGGTCCCTGGATACTTCCAAAGTGCCCTAGAGCAAGGTATTGTGTGCTTACCCGAGTGCAGAAGGCCGGAAGAGGCGAATCTCACCGATCGCCCCAACTACTGCCCTTATCACCAGATTCTGGGGCACACCCTCAAGCTGTGATATGTGTTTAACGACTGACTTCAAGGCCAGGTCGACAACAACATAGTCAGGTTGGGCCCTGCCCCGACACAAGTAGCGGGTGTCTTTGTAGGTTCATAGATCGGTAGCGACAGCGAAGGCGAGTGGCAGTAGGTTCCCTACCGTGGGTCCCAGAAATACGACGACTAGATGGCTCAAAAAACCATCGCCCATGCCCATGGTATCATTCGGGCATGCCTAAATCAGCTAGAGCCTTTAGAGGAAGTATCTAGTACCTCTACATCGTCATCATAGTCGACCTCTTCCCAAAAGGGCAAGCAGCGACGATGCAAGAAGAAGCAATGCGCTCCACCACTTCTGTCGCCATCGTGCACTCTTGGAAACATTATGCCCCCTGAAGTGGGGATTCCTCTCAGAATCCACCTATTGGTGGATGATTCGTCAAGCAAAAACCAAGGGTATGCTTCGGTTAATACTGTGGAGATGTTAAAGCCCTATATGACTCTTGACAAGGGGGAACGCCAGGTGAACCTCCCCAACGTCCCCAGCCGACGTCGACGTCAGCGAAACCACAACCACACAGGTCATTGAGGCACGTCAGTGGGAACTTTCTGTCAGGCCATACATGCTACTGAATCCAGACAGTAGGCTCAGCACAGAGTTCACCACACGCAACCTCATATGATTCCCTCATATCTACCTCCACCGCCGTTTGTGCTACTAGATCAGGCAGAGTTGCCTCGCCCGTATCGCGGTCATTCTTTCCCGGTTGCGGGCCAATCTCCGTTGTGTGGTCCTAATCTGGTGGCTACTATCCAGGCATCAACTAGTAGGCATCGGGATGTACCCAGTACTAGCTAGCCGCTGATTCAACCGGTAGGACCCGCTATACCTTCAACTGTAGAGTGACCTCCTATAGGCAAGAACCCGACATCTGGGATGAATGTATGATGTCCTGAAGCACTTGTCTGGCATTCTATCAAGGCTTTCTATCCATGAGGCTCTTCACATATTGTCTGAAATGTGAGAAGCACTTTCCAAGGCCCTAAGGATCCCCCTCCAGTTTGAGACAGAGGTAGTAGCTGTGGAAGCCGTCCACACTGAGGCAATTGATAACGCCGAATGCTAGGACATTATCTTTTTCTCTAGTGAAGATGAAGACCCTCCCATACAGTGGATGATTCTCCCACTGTACATCACTGGTCAGTTCAACGGCGTGGAAGTCCACCGCTGCCTCATTGACATGGGTTCTGGGATTATCCTAATCCTGACCCGGACACTGCGGAAGCTGGGTTTGTTAGAGGATGATCTAACTCCCTCTGACCTCAAAATTCAGGGATATGACAGGACCGAGCAGACCCCAGTTAGCATGATCTTCTTGAAGACCCGGTTCGGTGGCCTAATTGCCAGCACCGAATTCATGGTTTTCTCCCAGGATACTGCGTCCAATGCATTAATGGGAAAGCCATGTCTCCATATGCATGCAGCGGTCCCTTCGTTATATCACCAATGCCGCAAATAATCCCTCAACGGTCGAGTAGGCGTTCTCCAAGGAGATGCATCTCCTTTTGCCTCTTGTGAAGCCCATTATCTGGAGGCTGACTATTACAAGATCAAGGAAAAGATAATCCTGGAGAGTGAGGTTGAACCTGCCTCGGCCACCAGTGATCCCTGGCCAGGCCTGGATGATGCCTACATCTTCCCAATCCATCGATTGGAGGCCACAACCCCCGACATGGGGCAGTGTTTTGTTGTTTCAGGTATAATAGGAAGTCATGTTCCCATGTCTATGCGATGGCAGAAAATTACCTCGTACTCCTACACCAACCAGGATCAGATGATCCCCAAACCTCCTACCCCTGTGCGGTATCGGAATTTCAGGCTTATGACAATGGCAGTACGTCATATTTGTCTCTTCCACTGGGATCGAATCAATAGACTCAGGTCGACATGCCACCACTGCTTTGATTTCATCAAACGGGGCCCCTTAGGCTGATGTCCAGATGGGATAGGATTGACTGCCTTCATTGCTATGGTCTTAGCGGCGCATGGGTCTCCTGATATGATGACCACTACCGCTCAAGCCGGCACCAGCTGCTCGTCAGGGTTTGATAACTAAGAAGCATCTCCCCTTGCGGGAAATCCCTCCACGGGGGGAGAGGAAGATCTGGAGGATGCTCCCCCCACCTTTGAGGAGGGCGTCTCTACCACGGTTGATGAACTGGTAAAGGTGAACCTTGGTAGCGAGACAGATCTGAGACCCACATTGATAAGTGCAGCCATGTCCCTCACGGAGCAGCAATGGTATGTAGACTTTCTCAAACCACACAATGATGTGTTTGCCTGGAGTTATGGTGAGCTGACCAGACTAGATCCTCAGGTATTAGTTCACCGCCTGGGCCTCCTGTCAAACCATCGTGGGTTTAAGCAGCCTCCCAGAAAGATGCACCCTTCTCACGGTGCCATCGTTGAGGCCGAAGTTGACAATCTTATCAAAGCCAGCTTCATCAAGGAAGTCCAGTACCCGAAGTTGCTTTCCAACATTGTGCCAGTCAGGAAGAATAATGAGAGGATCATATTCTTCATCAACTTCCAATATCTCAATCGCCACAGCCCAATGGATGATTTTCCCCTCCCAGTGACCGAGTTATTGATTGATGCCACAGCCGGGTTCCAATAACTCTTTTTCATGGATGGGTATTCTGGGTAAAACCAGATCCGGATGGCCCCTGAGGACGAGGAGTCCGCTGCCTTCAGGGATCCCCAAGGTACTTTTTGTTACCATTTTATGCCCTTCGGCCTGAAAAATGCAGGTGCCACTTATCATCGGGCCATGCATCGCATATTCAGGATGATTTTCAGGACGAGGGTGGAATGCTACGTGGATGATCTAGTGGTCAAATCTCCCCAGCGCCAGGAAAATCTCAAAGACCTTGAGAAAGTGTTTGGTTTCCTCCGTTCCTGCCACCTAAAGATGATCCCATTAATGTGTGCCTTCAGGGTCAGCTCCGTGATGTTTCTTGGCTTTGTTTTTTGATACCGGGGCATTGAGATCGACCCAGAGACGATCAAGGCCATCAGCTAAATGCCTCCCCCGAGCAATATTCGAGAGCTTCGAGGTCTCCAAGGCCACTTAGAGTATATACTCTGATTCATTGTGAATCTGGACGGAAAGTGTAATCCCTTTTCCTAGCTCATGAGGAAAGGCGCTGCCTACGAGTGGGATGAAGAGTGTCGGACCGCCTTCATGGAAATAAAGCAGTATCTGCTCTAACCTCCGGTTTTGATGCCACCTGTCTTTGGAATTCCGTTGGTTCTTTACGTGACCACCCTGGAATGGTCCCTCGGCACACTTCTCTCCCAGAAGAACAACGAGGGTACGGAGAACACTCTATACTATCTCAGTATCATGCTTCTCGATACAGAGATCAGATACTCCCCTATCGAAAACAGCTTCCTTGCGCTTGTGTTTGCAGTACAGAAGTTTTGGCATTACCTTCAGAACCATGAGGTACAGTTGGTCTCTCAGGTAGACCCACTGAAGTAAGTCCTAAACCGCCCCATGTTGACTGGCCGACTAGCGTAGTGGGCAGTGATCCTCCACCAGTTTGACATCAGGTTCGTGCCTCAGAAGTCCATCAAGGGATTGGCATTGTCTGACTTTTTAGCTGCCCATCCAACCTCCATGGATCAATCCATGGACCTGGATTTTCCTGATGAGGCGATACTCTCAATCGATCATGTTGTCTCATGTTGTAAAATTCACTTCGACGGTGCCTCCCAGAGCCCCACCGGTAGGAGGCTCAATGATCCCAAGCTCAACAGAGTGGGTCTGGGTATCGTCTTCATCACCTCAGTGCAAGCCGTCCTGCCATACTCATTCATGTTGACAGAAGGCTGCACCAACAACGAGGTAGAGTACCAGGCTCTCATCACCAGTCTCGATCAGGCCCTTTAGATAGATGTTCCCCATCTACATGTTAAAGGGGAGTCCGAGATGGTCATCAAGAAAGTAAATGGAGACTAAGTTGTCAGAAAGCCAGATCTTGTGCAATTGATGGAGTGCACTGTCCATCTAATGGCCCAGTTCTCTTCTCGACCAGAGGTTACCCATGTCCCTTGGTCATAGAACGGTCGAGCAGACGCTTTGGTTGGCTTAGCAGCATCGCTCGCAGAACCTGAGCAAGATGATTTGCTCATACATGTGTCACACCGAAGATTTATTGCCTCTGTCAGCCCCGAGGACAACGACGGCATGCGAGTTGGTTATCATACCACCAGACCTTCTACGTCGAGGGTCCCAGGTTCGTTAGAAACAGTGGATGAGGCCACTCCCAACTGGAGAGCACCTTTTGTGAAGTATCTCCAAAATGGTTTCCTCCTAGATTATCGGGCCGAGCGCGAGTGGATCTGACACCGCACACTACAATTTATCGTCCAAAGCAGTCCCAATCTTGAGGAGATCCTCTATAAGAGGAGATTCGATGGTGTTCTCCTCCATTTCATTCAAGGAGTCTAGATTTATCAGGTTATTCAAGAGTTTCACGCCGATTCCTGTGGTGCCCACCAATCTGGGCCAAAGCTGTCCCATCAGATCTGGAGGTTGGGGTACTTCTGGCCCTTTATGATCTATGATTGTAATGAGTATACCAAGAGATTCCATGCATTCCAAGTTCATGCTAACTTCCTGCATCGTCCACCAGAGCCTCTCCACTCCACCAAGTACTCTTAGCCATTTGCTGTGTGGGAACTTGATGTCGTGGGACCATATCCACCGGCGACAAATCGCCTGTGTTGGTTCATCCTAACTGCTACAAATTTCTTCTCCAAGTGGGAAGAAGAAGTTCCACACAAAACGGTCAAAGCATGTTCCATCATTGACTTTGTGTGCTCCAATAACATCTACCAGTTGGGAGTCCCCTATGACGTCCTCACCGATAACAGCACCAACTTCTGAGCAGCTGAGCTGAAGAAATTGTATGCCAAGTACAATATCTGTTCGAACCATACCTCTCATTATCATGCACATGCAAATGGACAGATCGAGGCGTTCAAAAAAACCCTCTCTAACATTCTGCAAAAAATGGTTGGTCAAAATAAGAAAAGATGGCGGGAAAATCTCCCCAACGCCCTCTGGGATTATCGGACGACAACTCGCAATTCCACCCAGGTGACCCCATATTCCCTAGTGTATGGGGCTGAGGCTGTCCTACCCATTGAGATCCAGCTGCCATAATTATGCATTACAGTTTATGACCATCATGTGCCAGATATGGTGGCTGAAATCCATCTAGTTGTATTGGAAGCACTGGACGAGAACAAGCTTCATGCCCTGCACAATCTGGAAAGGCATCAGAATAAGATAGGTAGAGCCTTCAACAAGACGGTTCGCCTTCACTCTTTTTTGTAGGGCGACCTAGTGTTGGCCCTTCGAGCACTAATGATTCTCGGTAGGAAACCGCCCAAGCTAGAGCCCAAATGGTAATGACCTTACGTCTTCCATAAGGTTTACCCCAACGGAGCATACTCCTTGGTGACCATGAATAGTGAGCGCATAACTCCTCCCACCAACACCAAGTTCCACAAGCAGTACTTTGCCTGATCCCCTTGGTCCTGCACGACCATAAACTGTATGGCCCGCACGACCCTAAACTGCATGTTACGGTCCTGCATGACCATAAACTGGACCACCGTCCTGCATGACATTGAAACTGCGATATCATCTTGCAAGGCGATAAACTGAAAAATTGTCTGAGCTCTGTGACCTTAAACTAAGATCTCATCCTTCCATACTGTAAGACGTTAAACTGCAAGATAGTCGGTCCTTCCTGACCGAGGCTTATCCATAGGCCCCTTGGCCTGTTTGGGCCCCCGAACCCCATCCTTACTGTAAGACGTTAAACCGCAAGCCATTCAGGCCTTCCTGACTGAGGCTTAGCCTCAGGCCCCTTGCCTCTTCGGACCCCCGGCCCCTGTCCTTACTATAAGACGTTAAACAGAAAGTCGGTCAGGTCTCCCTGACCAAGGCTCAGCCTCAGGCCCTTTGTCCATCTTCGACTCAGTCACTTTTATGGAATTGTATAGTGTGGTGTGGGATACGTCATCATTCATGTCGGGTTACCCTCCGTACCGTACATATCCCCAAATAATATTCATCTCTCATCCATCACGACATTAAACTGTGCTTCAAGAACTATGTATGTCTTGATTCCCATCTTAATGGGATACGTAGGAACACTCAGAGACCTCGTCTTGAGCCCACCCCCGAGCTCTTTTCTTTCATTGTCCCCCCTGGGTATTGTTCCTCGGAGGATCCTTGCATGAAGAGGAGTATGATTTCATAGCCCCGCTTGTACAAGGATTATAAGGGTCGCACCATGTTCCCACTCCCGTTCTTCTATCCTCCCACATCCCCACCGCATGACGTCAAACTGTCTGGCCTTCAAGAAATATGTATGGTCTGATTACCATCCTAAAGGGATACGTAGGAATGCCCAAAAATTTCATCTGTTGGCCCATCCCAAAAGCCAAAATCTTCCCCTCGGGTTAAGACATATGGCAGGATGCACAATTTTTCTCCAACTCGCGTCGAGAAAGCCTCAACCCGGCTGCACGTCCCCCTGGAGATGTTTGCCTCTTTCTTGGATGGATACATCTATGCTTCACCCACTCCTTGACTGGGATTCCATCACATTCCTCACCCAGAGGAACCCCCAAGAACGGCCTGGATACCACGCCCAAGGGCTCTCCTACTGATACGGGCTAACTCCCCCGAGGGTTTCTGAGAAACAAGCGATACAAGTCCCGTTTTGAGAATTTGGTCAATGGTCAACGCTCATTTGTTGCTCCCATTTCAGGTAACCATAGGGATGCTGTGTTTCGAACATGGTAAAAAGTTTCCTAGATCATCGGGTCCACCCTAAGATGTCCCAAACAGCTAGTGTAGTGATTCTTTCTACCCCATACCGAAGATACAAGCTTCCCTCCAGGTGGAACCAACAGTCAGGCCCACAACCCCGATTCTCCTATAAGGGATATTTGGCGTGGTGTAGGATTATGTCCTCATTCATGTCGGGTTTCTTTCTATGTTGTACGCACTCCCTCACTGAGGCCTGGCCTCAGGCCCCTTGGCCTCTCCGGGACCGTGGCCCCTCGTCCTTACTACGAGACGTTAAACTATAAACCGGTCGGGCCTTCCTGACCCAAGCACCAATTATCATGCCCCTCGGACATTTGGGCCCCTGGCCCAGGTTCATATAAGGGATATACGGTGGGGTGTGGGATTACGTCATCATTCACATTGGGTTACTCACCACGTCGTACACCTCCTCTGTCTAGGGAGTCATACTCCCCTCCCCGTCCTTACTACAAGATGTTAAATGGAAAGTTGGTCAGGCCTTCCTGACCAAACCACCAGCCTCAAGCCCTTTGGCCTTTTCGGCCCCCCATGGCCCCGGTTCCTTCCTACAGGAATGTGCGGTGTGGTGTGTGATTACGTCTCCATTCATGTCAGGCTACTCGCCGCATCATACACATCCTCTTGAGGGTATCCTGCCCCCTGGGTATCTTCTATAACTATGTGGGGCTTGGTTCCCGTCCTTATGGGATACGTAGGAGCACTTGATTGTCTAACCTTCGGGTCCAGCCCCATCTCTTGAAAATCTCTGTCCCACCATGGCCCCTTGGCCTACCTCTCATGAGTCACTTCGTCGACCCTTTTTGGCGGTTCACGGATATGCCTAAGGGTACTCTGGCTTAAGTTACATGGAATGTCAGATTTTACTCGGACACGTCTGCACCCACTTTTCAGGCTTCGTGTCTCCCTTCATCAGGGCTTTCATCACCATTCACACCCAGAGAGACCCCCAATAATGGCCTGGAACAACGCCCAAGGGCTCTCCTACTGTTATAGGCCAACGCCCTTGAGGGTTTCCGACAACAAATCGATAAAAATCTTGTGTTGCGAATATGGTCAGTGGTTGATGCTCGTTTGTTGTTCCCACCTCAGGCTAATGTGTTATGGAGACTGTTTTTCTACCACGTTTAACGGTTATCCTCCATCTCCACGCCAACCCCATTAAGCCCAAAATGTCGGTTACATGATTCACATCCTTCTCCATTCTCATCATGTCCAAGTAGAGTTTCGAAACTCTTGATACTATTCCTCAGTGCACATTTGCGCATGAGGGGAACAAAGCCACATCAGAGGAATCTTTCAGGAATCTTCACTGACTTCCCCTCATTGGATGTTTCAGGTATTACGATAAGGATCTTCCCCCTTATTTCCCACACCGATTTCAACTCACGTGGGATTAGTGATCGGGTCGAGTTATGCGCTTACCTAGAAAGTTGTCATCCACCCTTGGTCCGAGCTCTAAGACCATACACTAGGATCACCTAGGAATTACGTCTGGCTTGATTCTCGTCCTCATGGGATATGTAGGAATGCATAAACCTCCTATCTTTGGGTCTAGCTTGAGTTCAACATCCTGCCTTCAGGACCCTGACTACGGGATTGTGTGCTGTGATGAGGGATCATGTCCCCATCCATGTCAGTTATGTCGCATGACACCATACACATTCCCCGCCTAGAATTGTATCTGCTACATCTGTGCTACATGACGTTAAAATCCATTCTTGGTCTTATCACATGACCAAAAACTATGAAATTATCATCCTAGTCGCATGATGAAAAATGACAATGCATTGTGATGACATCATTATAGAGGACATCATGTTGGGTATTGGTCATGTACCATTCGATTTGTCAATGCATATCACCGCATGATTAATGTGGAGACACCAAGGCTTGCTACCCTAGGTATTATGCTTCACAAAAAAACCCACTCACCTTAATGGACACACAAGATTTATCAAATTCCGCTTCTTTTGGTGTAAGGGTCGCGACCGCACTTCCCGTTTTCCCTGGCACTGGTACCTTACCGTTCAACCCGTCATAACTATGTATGGATTGATTCCCATTCTCATGGGATATGTAGGAGCGCCCGAGAACTTCCCCATAGGCCCATCCTAACATTCATGTTCGGTCCCTCTACTCGAGCACTCCCCAGAGAACACATGGTAAGTAGGGCTTATGTCCTCATCCACGTCGGGTTTTCGTAAATACTCGTCACGTGCCTCCTGTGTTTCCTCCAACCCATGGTCTGAATTCTACGACCCTAAACTCATATATGCCTATGGTAATGGACTTTCCTCCCTCTATCTAATACATCTCATTATCATATTCAGATTCGTTTTGACAAAGAGCCCAAAGAGTGGGATTTTCATGGGGACATTCCACTCAACCCATTACCAAGATTTGTGCGCTCGGGGTTTGGATCATCATCTTCTTCCACATCCAAAAGGACTTTTGAACGATGTGGATGATAAGATTAATGGCTCTCTATGAATGATGGACCTAAGGGACCTCCGATCATTTCGGGAAAACGTCCCTACGGATCTCTAACAACATTTTTGACATGGTCCCGTGTTTCGAACATGGTCAAAGGTTGACCCTCATTTTTCTATCACCATTATAGGCTAACACAATATGGATTCCGCGTTTCTACCACTGTTAATAGTTATCCTCTATTGTCACGATACCATCATTGTGATCCAAATGTCGAGCGTCATGATTCACACATTTCTACTTCCTCATGTTCAAGTGGAATTCCAACAAACTCGGATCTATCTCTTCGTGCATCTAGGTATGCCACATGGTCGCGTTATTATTATGGATCTGGTATTCACCGATCATCCCTTCACCCTATATTTCCCCTTTCTATGTCGGGAACATCCCACCACTACTTCTTGTTTCCCACATTGAGCATGACTCACGTGGGCTTTGTTGTTTTGGCAGGATGTGTACCAACACAGCCAGGCTTCTCATTTTCTCCTCAGAACTATTTATGGTTTGATTCCCATCATCATGGGGTACGTAGGAATGTCCAACCACTTTGCTTCAGGCCCAGCCTAATTCTCACTCTTGGTCCCTCGACCTGAAGAGTTTCCTCCGGGGGTACATGGTGTGATCTGGACTTCAAGCCCTCATTCACATCGGTTTCATAACTACCACACCATATTCTCTCGGGGCTCCTCCCTTTAACTCCACGTCCTATCATATGACGTTAAACTACGGGATTCCATATGTCCTCAATAGATGATACTAAACTACGATTCTACCCTGAACAAATTCAAGGTGCCCCATGTTAATCCTGGGATGCACCAGAGCTTCTACAAAGAGAATTTCACCTATCAGTGTTGGTCTATGACTGCACTACACTTCCAGAACAATGTGTAGCTTTATTCCCATCCTCATGGGATATGTAGGGAAACCCTGGTATTTTTCTTAGGGTCCATCCCCCATGAATCATTAACCATGTTATTCCCCTTTCTGGCCCCCTGGCTGGACCCCTCGTAGAGGACCATGTAGCTATGAATCTGCCGTGAACAAGTTCAGGATTCCCCAAGATCCCATTGGGAAGTGATAGACCCCCTTGCCAGAGAGGCCCTATCCCAAAGATGGAATGATCCATGATCAAACTGATGCACCCATCTGGCGTACTCCCACCGCGGTGGTGTAGTTACATGGGTGTTGGATTCTGTTCGGACAAACCATCGCTCCATATTCCACACTTTGTGTGCCCCTAATTCGGACACTCATCCCATTTAATGTCTGAAGGGACCCCCTAACGTCCTGGTCTCATGCCGCATCGGCTCACCTACCTTCCTGGGCCAACGTTCCGAAAGACTGGTCATGTTTAGAAGGACCCCCTTACTGTATGGATGCTCGTCCTAGGGTCCTCCGACTATCCTGGGCCAACATCCTGAAGGATTGATCGACAACATTTGTGACATGGTCTCGTGTTCCGAATATGGTCAGCGGTCGACCCTAATTTGTTGTCCCTATTTCAGGATAACGCAGAAAGGATACAGATTCTCCACCACGGTTAATGGTTGTCCTTTATTGTCACGCCATCTCCACAGTGTTCCGAATCTTGGGTATCGTGATTCACACTTCCCATTTCCATCTATTCGGACCAATTTCATCACCCCTGGCATTACACTGTTTGTACATAAGAGCATACTGATGAAACGGTAATTCGGCTATTTTGAGAACTTCCTTCTCCGGCCAGGTCTCTCCCATTTCCCGGAAATCCGGACTGGTTATCCAAACCCCGGATGCCCAAAGCTTGGTTTCCACTCCTATGTTGTGTGGGACGATGAGGAAACTATCTCTTGTTTCTCACGATGGGCCTGACCCATGTGATCTTAGGGAATTGTCACCAGACATCCCACAAACATAGTAGGGATGTAATGAACCGAAGTAAATAGTTGAAATCATGCGTGTTATGGCATTCAAAGAAAGAAGAAAGTAGAAGCACTGGAATACCATTAAATGGTTTGTAATTGTTACAGTTCTAGGGGGTTGACTCCCCCCATGGACGGATTAACCCCGTCAAAAGAGTGTTGCAGCTCTGCCACCCTTCGACTTGTGGAGTCTAGGAATTGATGCCACTGACTCAGCTCCCGCTCCTCCGCAGCAGCGATGGGGCGCAGTTCGTCAGACTTGGCCCTGGCCCTCTCTCTGTCAGCCTGAATGGCAGCCATCTCTCCAGAATCATACCTCAAATGCTCTTATGCCTCATCCAGATGGGCCTTCAACCGTGAGATCAGCTCAAATTGTGTATTTAGAGAGGATGAGTGCTCATCCGCCCGGGCCTGCAGCTGTTGGACCTCACTTTCAGCCTCCTGGAGCTTCTTGATTTTTGTCTCCTTCCTCCGTTACTAGCCCATGTTGTGCCTGTGATCATACTCCCGGATCTTATCAGCCATGAGATCTATGATGAGCGCATGAGGAAATTGGGCATCCACTCCCCCAGCGCACAGTTCAGGTAGTCATGAGAAGAGTCTGTATATTTCCTTCTGCCATGACGCTTGGGGGGTGTCCTTGATGAGGTGCGTGATTTGCTTCCATGATCGGTGGTAGACTATGCTGCTTTCTTCTTCATCGGAGGTCGTTTCATCCCAGTCTGCGCGATTGGCAGGCTCGTATGTAGGATACGCCCGTAGGAATTCCTCGGTAGGTTCTGTATCTACAGTTGAATCTGGTGCGGCATCTAGTGCCGGAGCAGGCGTGGCAGGACTTGGGTCGACTGATTGATCATCACCATCAGATTTCACCTCGATAACTTTAGGCACAACCCTACTGGTGGTTTCTCCAATGATAGGGAATTCTGCAGCATGGGTAGATGGGGGGATTAGCGCCACCATCACCGTCATGCCCCTAGGAGGGGTGCCACCAGACATCCCGACTAGCCTTGCCGTAGTGGCCCATGCCAGTCGGAGAACTGTATGACAAAGAAGGGCATGAACGTCAGTTGGTATGATCTACATATGACATAAATGAATCCAGTAGAGGAAATATACAGAGATCTAACTCCTGGTGCTTCTCCTGAGTCGATTCTAATGGGACCTCAAGGCATGGTCCTCCATATACTCTTGTAAGGTCTAGGGATTCTGGATGAGCTACCTCGGGTGCACTGGCCTCACTAGACGCATAACTGGACCAAGCTGTAGGCACGGGTTCTGAAGGTCCTGCATCGTCACCAGACAAGGGGTGAGAGCGAGGTCTGCATACCAGTTCCTCTTGCATGGTTCAAACATTGGTAATAAATCCATGATGGCTTGAGATAGGTCCCCGAGGAATGAAATTTGGATTTCTACCTTGAAAACCTCCACAAAATTGTCAGAATCTGAGTCTTGATCTCCGACATCACCCTCCTCCAATGAGCTCCCTCCACTAACCTCATCCCCTGGGAGGATTCCTCCGATTCTTCCGGTAGGGGGAATCACTCCCTCAGATCGGCGGCTGATAGCTCTAGGGGAACCGTCTGATCCAGCAGTTCCCTCACCCGGTCTGTCATTGGGAATGGGAAACCACTCGAGTGAACGTAGTCCTCTAGCTCATCCATGTATTGCTTCGCCTCCGCCGGAGACATCATGAACTTATCCCAGATTGGGCCTATGCCAGGTAACTCAATCGCAAGATGATTCAAGTGTGACCACATCTCGGGTTGACTGAGGAATTTCCGGTTGACATCTCAAATGACCCAGGCCTCTTGAAAAATTACATCCTCTGGCATGTCAATGTGGTGAGTTGCTTACCCGTAGCCAAAGTGGATATCCTATGAAATCCCCTCGGTGGCCGCCCCTCTGGATGGATCTGCTCTTCCGGGACCACCGGGTCCACTACAATCGCTGGATCTGCCACTGCTGCCACACCCTCGGCCGGTGCAGGTCTCACCACCACGGAAACCCCGCCACCATGAGAGGCCCTTGCTTCCCTCCGACCCTGACCTTAGGATAGGGGAGCCCCGCCGTCACCAACCCGAACATTTGGATGCCATAGCATCTCCCCCGGATAAGCGGCCTCCAAGCTAGTGGAATACTCCTTCACCAATCCGATAGTAGTAGTGGATGGAGGCCATGCAATTCGCATATTCCCGTCTTCACGTGTGAACATGAGCCACAGCTGCCTCATCACACACGGGTGATCCTCATGACACACCTCCAAATAGACCTGTGGGGTCAGCCGCTGCAGGCACTGGAACTGCCTTGCAAACCGATGCAAGGTGTACGGTTCGTAGAGAATCTCACAGTCCACCCGTGCCACCAAGACTCCACCTCGAAAGGCCAGGAGATAAGCCCGGTGCTCTTCTGTTCCCTGCCTATCATCGGTGAGTACCCCCATCGGCAATGAAAATTAGTGGAAGTTAAACTCATCCGCTTTCCACAGCCGGTTCAGCACCCTCGGTACGGTTAATTTGACCGGGAATCTCCCGGTGGTGTTCAGAATGGAGGGGCGGAAGTTCGACCCTGGTGGCGAGATGGGGTTCGGATACTCATACACCCCTCTGATGTGCACTGTGATTCATCCATACAAAAGGTGGAAGGGCCCGCATATCCTTGGCGGCTTCTTTCCCTCGCTAACATGCTGCAACATCCTTTACAACATTGTGAGATTAGGAATCCCCAGATTGACCCGTTGTCCCATGGCCAGCATGGATGCCATGATGAATGAGCTAGGTTGTACCCCCCATGTTGGTATCCCTCATCGGTAGGATCCAACCGCATATAAGGGCTGCGATGAAAGCTTCCAGCCTGACTATAGGCTGTTGTTCAGTGCTGACACTAAAACCCCAAGTCTTCCATTGGATGTCCTCCAAGAGCCACCAATAAGAGTGCTTCATGCCCCGTTGAGACCCTTTCAGACAAGTTTGAGTCCTCGGAGGGAACTCATGATCCTCCGGGAAGTTCAGGATCCTCTTGAACCACTTCTTAAAGTGGACATCCCTCATTAACTCCTTGTCCTCTCCAAGGACCTATGCCATCAGTGTCGATTCCAATCACGGCATCTGCTCTAGATCCTCCCATGTGCTCATGACAGGGAGGAACTCATCATACATGGCCCCCAAGATCGGGACCCTCGAAATCTGATGAACATCCCATAGACTGATGCCCACCTCCCCATAGTGTAGGTGAAAAGTATTGGTCCTAGTTGACCATCTGCTCAGTAGCTCTGGAATCAGCTGTTTGGGTTGGTAAATGATGAACATGGAGGCCCATGCCACCTCATATAGGCCCACCCCCTCAGCTCGGCCCCAAACTCCTCGTATAAGGTGTATACTCAGTAGGCCCATGCCCAGTCGTTGGTGAAGTTGCTGCACTAGCGTAGGGACCACTCATCGGACCACCCCTTCTTAGAATCCTACAAATCCGCCTTCAGCATGGTGCGGTACAGAGGAGGGGACGTCTCCGGTTGCAGTGGCTTCCTGTCAATATTGTTCACATGGCTGTACAGACAGTCAGTGGTGATAGGTCTGAAGTCCTCCTGTGCATGACCACTAGTTGCCCTACACCATTGGCGTTTTCATGGCGTGCTCCTGAACCAGCAAGTTGGTTCGTCCTTACTCGCCTCAGAAATGAAGACATCATCCCTCAGCCTAAAGCCATACAAGGGCAGCTTCTTGCACAACGTATAGTTCTTCTGACTCTCTGATTGCAATTCTGTCAATGAATTATGGTCCGAGTGACTTTGGAACATCACTCCAAGGGCCAGACATTATTCCATCTCATCCCTCCAGGTGGCGTCTTCCAGCACCCCCAACATAGCTTCTTGATGGGCCATTTCGGTTTTGGAACTCGAAAAAATTTCAGGCTGGATCGCGAAGGTTGATCGCGATGATCACTCATGATGCTCGGGCACAAAGCCAAAGATGTGGAGCCTGGCCTTGGCTGGAAAACAGAAGTTCGCTTGGTGCAGTCGTGGAGTCGGAGACTCGCGGTTCGCCGCGAAGCTCGATTCGCGGAGAGCAGACGTGGAGTACGTGGAGCTTCATGAAGTCGAGGGCGTAAAAGGAAAAAAGTCGTGAGAGGGAAAAAGAGATTTTAGCCCCCCTATTTATAGGCGGCGACCCCGAAGCTTCGCGGCATGTCCCGCCCACGAGGAGCATCACGGCACGTCCAGAACGTGCGGCTGTTGTTCGCCCCGTGCGCCCTCTTCGCGAGTCTACATCACGAAATTCTGATTATTTTGGCGATTTTCCCTCAGACTTCGACCCTTGACCCCTCTGCGGCTCTGAGTCTGCGGGGGGGGGGGGAATTTTTGGCACCAAAATATTGGACGCAAAGGGAAGAAGGAAAAGAAGCCCGCGTGCTACCTCGCGAAGCCCCGACGCGGACCTCCCACGATCAACGTGGCCGCCGCGAAGCAAAGGTGGAGTTAGCGCTCCACGAACGCCCTGACGTTCACGAGCCCACCGCGAAGCCCCAGAGGCGGTACCGCTCCACGAACGCCCTGACGTTCACGAGCCTGCCGCGAAGCAGAAGAGGCGGTAACCCTCTGCAAACCCAGTTGACGTTCACGACCCACCATGAAGCAACCACAGCCCCTTCGCATCGCGTGAGCTCTGCATTGCGGTGCCCCTTACCGATAAATACCCGGCTCCCCCTGAGCCCTTGGGATGGAAAATCTGACCTTTTGGCTTCTCAGCTCCCAAATCGTGAAGCACCCTTCGCTCTAGGAATCATGAGATCCGCGAGGTATTTTTGCTTCACGAGAGGCCTTCTCCTTGTCTCGTTTTGAGCCCCTCTTCCGAGAGGGATGCCCTTTGTGAAGCCTCAGGGCCTACGTGAAGGAAGGGATTCCCAAGGGAACCCGGGCAGCCACGGGGCATTTATGCTTGACAAAACACCCATCCTATAAAAGTGATCCACATGCCAAGGCAGGGTCCCTGTCCTTCACGAATCGCACTGCTTCATAGCACCTTTCTACACGATGCACCTCCACTTGACGATGTTGTGCTCCGCGAACACCCTTCCACATCGTGAAGCACCTCCCACTTGTACTTCTGCACCATTCTAAGGCCAAGGCACTCCACTTCATCAATCATACCCCATTTCTTGGCAATTCCTCTTCCTGTGCGACCCTCCAGGTTTTCATGATGTTATTTCAAAGTCCCATGGACGACACCACTCATAGCATTGCTTCGCCTAATGCTTCTTTGCATAGGAACGCTAATGGCTATCTCTTCTTCGCATATCCATGCTAACGTGGACCCCTCGATGGTTCTCTCTGTGACCCCCCTTCACCATGGATTTGCTGGTACCTTCCCTCCAACAAGGGGTAGGGGGTACCAGTTATGTAAGTCCTAGGGGTGCGGAGTAAATCCACCTCGTCTGAGCTGTAGGACGTTAAACTGCCACGAACCTCATCCTCAACACATGACGCTAAACCGTGACCCGACTCTGTGCCTTGCACGTAGGGTCCCCCCAGCTCAGACATTCTTTACGCCGCTCGTCTCCATGGGAATAGAATCACCCTCACATGGGATGATATACTCGTTCTCGGAGTAGCGTATGTCCATAGGGGAAGGGCAACCACCTTGGTGTAAGCCCCCAAGCCTCTCTTGCGGAAGGTATCACCCATGCACCTTCGTAATTCCCCACTACCAAGGCGAGTGGAGGGAAAGATAGTGAATGAGGCACCTTCCATATTTTGTCCCAAATCCCTCTCCCACTGCGTTTTTCTGCACATTGGGCCTCCATCCCAGAGTAAGTCCCAGCACCATGGGCAGCCTAACGTGTAAGCCCCTCTTTGTTTCTCACGGATCCACCCTTCACGACGTGGTGATCAGGTCTCTACTACCTCTTGTTTCTCACACCGAGCACGACTCACGTGGTCTTAGAGTAAGAATTGGCCATGAAAATACCCCATCCAGCATGACGTTAAACTGTATGCCCCCGTCCAACATGACGTTAAATTGTATGTTGTCCTGCATGACATTAAACTGTACTTTCATTTGAATTAAGAGGTCTTTGATCCATGTCAAGACATGGTACGTAAGAAGCCTCCATGAGGTTCAAGCCCACTGCATGTCGTTTATTCACGTCAGGGTTCTCCCTCGTCCCGCACGACGCTAAACAGCATTCCAGTCCAGCGGTAAGCCGCTGTGACTATCTAGAACTACGTGGACTTTGATCCATGTCAAGGCTTGGTGCGTATGAAACCTCCAAGAGGTTCAAGCCCACCACAAGTGGACCCCCGGGTTCACCTCCACATCGGTTAACTGACGAAGCCTTTTGAACTACAATGACTTTGATCCATTCCAAGGCATGGTACGTAGGAAGCCTCCCCGAGGTTCAAGCCCATCAACCATCAGACCAAGGTCCTCCTTCGCGTCAGTTCACTGATGCTGCCACCTCCTAAACTACGTGGACTTTGATCCATGCCAAGGCATGGTACGTAGAAAGCCTCCCTGAGGTTCAAGACCAACATCCATCGGACCAAGGTCCATCTTCTGGTTGGTTCTCCGAAACGCCCAAAATGAACTACGAGGACTTTGATCCGTGCTAAGGCATGGTATGTAGGAAGCCTCCATGAGGTTCAATACCACCACCCCCTGGACCACTGGTCCTCCTTTACATCGTCCTTCCAGTGACCAACCAGAACTACGTGGTATTTGATCCATTCCAAGGCCTGGTACGTAAGAAACCTCACGAGGTTTAAGCCCATCACCTATCCATGCATCCATTCTCACAGGTCGCCTCCACAGGTGTCCCATCGTCCCACCGAACTACGTGGACTTTGATTCCCTACCACGGGGATACGTAGGAGTTCTCATTGAGGATGAAGACCAACTTCACTGTCACCCTTGCGATGATCCCATTTCCTTCCCCCTCCACTTCATTCATCCATCAATCGTCCCTCCGGATCCTCACCTGGGCCACCACATACCGGTGAGATCATGCCTCTCCACTCCCCTCCACAGCATCCGGGAAGCCACCCATGGGACAACCCTGATATCAGTGTCCCCCCTCATGGTGAAATCCCACAATCTGATCCACTCCAGCTAGTGCTCTGATCAGGTCGATCCGTCTTCACTGGACATTAAACCTGCGGCATACCCTGTGTTAAACATAGGAAGCTGAGGAAAACCTCAGATACATGCCTATGGTACATGATTCCCCATGCTCTATGTGGGATGCCTTAGGATCCCACACCCTCAATAAGCCCTAAAATAAGGGAAAAAATACAGACACACCAATTCCCCAGCGTTCAGACACGTTACTGATGCCTCGACGTGACTACTCCCCCGACTGAAGGTTGCTGCCCTGACCAGACCCTTTGGAATATCCTGACAGAAGCAGTGTAATTAAATAGCATCCATGGAAACATGGAACTGGGAAGAGTTTCATGAACAACGTATTAAATCTATGACGGAGACCTGGACTAGGTGACGAGTTCCGAGGAGGAATCCACAGAAGGAAGAACCGACATCCCATCATCCCAGTTTCGATCAAGGAGTAGACTTTCCTGAATAAGGAACAGATGTCGCCCATCTTTGGAAAGCAGGAAAGTAGGGCAACACAAGAAAGCCGCACCTATCACGCCCATGCAGATGGACATGTGCTCCCCAGCAAAATCATCGGAAACAATTACATTCTCTTAATTTTTCAATATTAATAAACACTCTCCCTTTTAAGTTTACTTTAAACGATTCTCCACGAATAAGGATATCTCTTACACCCATTATCAATCAACCCAAAGTGCACAATTCTATTTTCATAATATGAATATATATGTGAAAAAAATAAAAATAGTTTGATAACTTTACCTTCAAAGTGAATCCCTTCGGAGATTATTGATTTGGAGACCACCACATCTAGGTTAATCGATAAGACTTCACTCCAAGTGACAAAAGATGAATTTTAAAAACTACCTTGTTTAATAAATTGGTCAATATATCAGCCACGTGATGTTTCATAATCATTTAATCCAATTTCACCATACCATTCTCATGTTTCTCCCTTTGAAAAATATAATTGATTTCAATTTTCTTGGTCTACGAATGATAGATATGATTTTTTTCTAATATTTATTACACAGGAGTTATCACACCTAATTTAAATAAGAAACATTATATCCACTGTAATATCTTCAAGTAGTTAATTTATATAAATTAATTGAGTACATTCTTGTGATGATTCTATGTATTTATCCTCTACAATTCTCAGAGAAATGCATTCATTCTTCTTAAATTGCTATGAAATATAGAAACATCTGTGAGAAAAACAAACACGTAATGTTGACTTCCTTTCATCCACTAATCCTTACCAAAAGAATTTGTGTGGTCCTATAACCGTTAATGTGATTTTAGGTAGTAAATAATAACAAAATCCTTGTTATGATTTTTATATCGAGGTATTATACTCATATTTTTCAATTGGATTTCCTTGGGATATATGGTATCATGCAACTTGACATATTGAAAACATTATGTCTAATTGATTGGTAATCATATACATTGAAAGTAAAGTGGTTTTCCTATAACATTTAAAACCAACCTCTTTCACATCATTATATTTTGGTAATTTCATATGTAGTGTTTTTTAGGTTTTCATATTCTTTGAATCCTCCATTTTAAACCATGTAAACACATCCTTGTAATGTTTTTTTTTCATTAAATTAAATTTCCATCCTTCTTTTGGATCGTTTTAAAACTAAGGAAAAAAGATTAATTCACCAATTAATGAAATTTTGAGTTCACACCTCATGCCTTTTGAAAAATGTTTTCATCATGCATCATCCAATCCTCAATAAATGATATAACATGCATACAATGAAACCATAATTATTTGAAATTATTTATTCTTTATATAAAGGATGTGATATTCCACTCCTCTATGAAATACAATATTCTTATATACTGATCTAGAAAAAAATACCATTATCATATTGCTTATTTTATTCCATATAAATCCTTCTTAAAACAAATTAAATTATATTCATCTTCATTTATGAAAAATCCATCCAATTTATCAATATAAATCTCCTCTTAAAGAACTCTATTAAATATGGAATATGTGACATCCAATTGGTAAACATTAAACCCCTTTTAACAGAAATATCCATTAATAATAATATGTGTTTAAGGTGTGACAATGTTGAAAATGTTGTTTCAACATAAATTCCCTCAATTTTAGAATTCCCTTTCATAACAATAATTCAATATTCTGGTACAATTTTTCATATTCATTCAATTTATTTTGGAACACCCATTTGGTTTCGATGCGATTCTTATCATGTGGACATTCTATAACTTCTAATGTCTCAATCTTTTCAATTTGGTCAATTTCATCATGAATTTATTTACCCAACTCATATCCTTAGTATAAGCCAAAAATGACTTTGGTTTAACTAATGATAATAGAAAACATGATGTAGAGCCTCCATCATTCGCATTTCAACCAAACCTATCTGGGATCCTATAATATTGTTTTCAGTAATTTTTAAACAACTTCAATATATTCTTGAACATGTTGTCTTGGATTTGATTTCATAATAATTAAATCTACCATTAGAGTTATTTAGATTCCTTATATTATCACTTAATCCAAACACATTTCATCACTGTCCGCCTCAAAACACTATAATTTTCATGTGAAATAAACTCACTTTAATTTTTAATCTGCTCAAGTGTAGTTCGTTTTTGCCAACTTTCAAACACATTAACATAATTTACATCCACAATTTTTACATTACTATTATTATAACACTAGTAGGATCTATTTTTTTATTAATATCCTAGAAAAATACATTATTTATCCAAATATTTAAACATCCAATTATTTTCTTCATTGATAATTAAGAATATTCTTCGACAAATATGGAATTTTTTATGTGTGGGATTTTTCCATTCAAGAATTCATTTACAAACAGGAATTTATTTGGTGTCAATAATTCCTTGTTAGAAATATAGGATCTCACAAGAACTATTTCTTTTCAAAACATATATCGTAGATTCTTCTCAATTAGAATGGTTTATTATATATTGTTGAAAATATGGTTTCACCTCACAATAAGATTGTTCGGTTGAGGAGTTTTCACCATTGAAACTTGATGTTGAGTCCCTCTCTTATCGGGATATTATTCCCCATGATGGTTAGTGAAATGTTTACTATTATTTGTGTGGGAATTTTTAATTATCCAAATATTTAAATTTTCATATTTTCTTTGATATCATGTGATACATTTAAATACATCTAAATTATGAGTTATTACCATCAACGATTCCATCCCACTGAGATCACCAGAAAAAATATAATAATTTTTCTTTTCATTATCCTTAGGATTCATAGGCCCAAAAATATCCACATTCAAGAGATGAAGAAGTATTTATGACATCCACATAATTTTCATATATATCATTTATATGATATTTCACTTTTTAAGGGAATAATTTGAGTGAGTATTCTCACATGTTATATTTTCAATATCTCGTGTTCCATAATGATTTTCCAACTTTTCTAAGGTTTTTTGGTTCAAATTACAATGTAATTTTCGAATAATTTCTTTTCCTTATCATTAGATAATATACACTGGTTTTCTTTACCAACAATGTAAATATTCCCATAGGTTTATCTACATTATAAAAAAATTGATCCACCATTTTCTTTAACCATTAATTTATTTTTAATGGACTCCACCATATTCCCAAAGTAACACAATTGAATAATAAAAAGAATATAATTACTAAGGATTTTAACTAAAATCATGTATGTTGTATGATATCTTTTCCACCATCTTTATCCTTCCCGAACTAGATATTTCCACTACCCTCATCATTTTTTAACAGAACCACAAAATTTTTAGTATATTTTATACCCATAATGTTGTATGCATGTTTTGTTCATGTGAGGCATACACCATATTACCAATAACCATAAACCATATTTTTATATTTCCCTTAAATAGACACTAACCACATTATACTTATAATTGTTTAATTTCTTCACCCATTATAACTAGTTAACCTATATTTATAGTGGATAAATTACACTTTCTTCTGGATCTATTTAATAATCTTTATCTTCCTAAATATATAATATTTTTTATGATTCAACATTTTAGATGAAGGTTAATGTTTATTTAATTCACTATTATAGGATTTTTTCGGCACCTTTTTTTCATTCTTGAATCATAAAAGAAATATTTTTTCCAAAATCCTTCAAAATAGTAATAGTGGTTGTTAAAATAAAAACTAAAATAAGTTATTCTACTTGACTTTTTATGTTTATGCTTCTCTAGAAGATATATCTTAGATATGGAATAATAATATTGGGTCTGAAAAAAAAAATCAAAGCTACAGTACGTTTACCCTATATATTCTCATGTATCAATACATTATTTTAATCCCAATTAAACATAAAATTATTAAACAATGAATATAATGTCTAATGTCTTGGGATAAAAGGTACATAAAACTAAAAACAAGGGACTAAATGAAACATTTATTAATTTTATCATCTACCAAGAGCTCTCAATTTCATTTGGGCCCTTACATATGCCTAGTATAACCTGGGGATAACATGAATAAAGGGATGATTTAAAAACCCAAATAAATAGGAATAAACATTAAAATAAACATAGGAAATGGGTTGGAAGGTATAACATAATGAAATAAAAATTCATGAAACATGATTAAACATAAGTAATAGTAAAATGTAGAACATGTGACCATATAATCATAGAATCATATTAATGTTTTAGAAATATAAATAATTCCTTTAGTGTGAGTCAAGGATCATTTCACATATAAGAGCACAATTCAAGGATGACCACATTGACCACTGCTTATAGAGCATGAGTCAAGGCTCACAACCTAGACTGTTTCACATTACGTCTCATGCGACTAAAAATTATTTAATTAATTGGTTTACTATCTAGGTGAAACCACCATAACAGGTTCATGAATATGTGTTCTATATAAATAATCATACATAAATACTCAAACTTAAACATAAGGGTTTCCCTTGAAAATAATTAGGTGTCATAATCATGTCATAAAGAGTAATAAATGGCCATGTCATTAAAGTTCCCATAAAAGAAAGGAATTAAACAATAAAAGGAAATTAATAAAAAATAGTAATATATCATGATTATTGAAGTCAAACTGAAGTGTTAAATTTTTTAAAAAAATATTGAAGATACATTTTAATTAAAACTTTTTAGTGTGGTTTAAGGAAGATGTTAAAGAGAATTTAAAGCATAAAAGGGAATAATATTTTCTATAAAACCAGAATTGAACCAAGAATTATATCATTATAAAATAAGTGATTTTAGAAAAATTATGGTGTCTTAAAAGATATTATATAGTGCATGTGAAATTGGGTATGAATTTAGGAAGTTCCCTTCAATCGGGATTTCTTATCTTGAATAATTTTGTAAAGAACCTTTTAAAAACATGCATATCCCCAAAACATAAGGATGAAAGGATCTTGATACATGATTTTTGCAACATATAATCATAATTTAGAATATTAAAATAAAATTAAAATCTAATTTCATCTTGTTAAAAAGTGAGAAATAATAGCCCGAAGGAATAACGGTGGTTCGGGAAAAATCTCTTACCTTATGTCTGAAGGTGTCCTTCTCTTGATCTTAATGACCTAGATAATCAAATTAGATTCATTAATTATTAATTAAATAACCAATTATTTATTAATTTTTTTATTACAAATTTATGAAGTCCATTGATATCCTTTTTGATGGGTTAAGAGCTTCAATTTCATTATTTGGGAGTGTCGGTTTCCTTGGTTTTCATGATCTGTTTACTCATATACATGTACAAAAGTTTATATAAAGTGTGCAGTAATTATATAGAAATGAAAATATCTATTATTAAGGATTTTATATATCTTAAAATGGATCTTATATATCATTTTTTATTCAATAAATATGAATCATTAGATAAATAGTTAATGATAATCTTTTCGGTTTATTTTATCATTTTTCGATCATAAAGAACACATTTTGTTTAATTAATTAATATAATGTGTAAAAATTGTTCCATAACATTAAATAATATATAATTAATATATTATAATTATTTTCAACCATTAAATTTGTTTTAGGATCATGCTTGATGACTGTAAAGGTAATTGTAAACTTCATCATCCTTGAATGTGATAAATTATCACATTAGGGATGATGTTTTAATTTATAGTATAAAGGATGGGAAAGATAGATGATGAGGAATTATTACATTAGCATATATATCATATTTAATTTAATGGTTTCATCATAACATTTTGTTGAGGGTATGTGAGGAGACAAAAATAAAATAAAATAACTTGGGAATAAATTAAAAAAAGGAAGAGGGTTTTACCTCTTGATTCCATCTTCTTGAGAACCTTCATAAAGGGATTGTTTTTTATCTTTTATTAACACTAAAAGATGATGGACATGGGAGAGTGGTTTTGTAAGAGTATTTGATATAATTTATACAAGTATCAAGGATTGCGTGGTGTGAGGATAAAAAGTGGTGAGGGTGGTATTTATAGAAGAGGATGGTGTGTTTCCACATTATTTTATTCTAAATTTTTTATTTTTCACAATAGAATAAATAGTGAAAATTCATGATAATAAATATAGAAACTAGGCCATGTGAAATTTAACGAATGGTTATTATTATGAAAATTTAAAGAATATTCAATAAAAAACATAGTAATACCATGTGAGTACTAAATAGGTTTAATCACGTTAGAAACTAGAAAACATAAACAACTAGTTCAAAAGATATCTACATTGTCTCCCACTTATTTCTTCATAACTACACCCTTGTTTGTAATATATTACTGAATAATCATCCTCATAACCTGGGGAAATGAAAAACATGAAATGGTGATCATAGATGCTTAGTAAGGGTAAACAAGGGATATATCAATCATATCATAATAATAGGACATAAGAACATAACATTTAAAAATCTTCTCTTTTATATATAATATTAATATAATGTAATGGGATAAATCATTAAAATTCAACACAATCCCAAAAAAAATCTTACCATAATACATGAAATGTTTTTTCATGCACATAATAATATAAAATCATTCCATATTAGTCAATTATCATTATGAAGACTATAATAGCAGATTAATCCCACAATTAAACTGAGTTCACTACTCATTCAAGACCTGTATTAGTGAACAAAGATCATTCCATGTTCCATCCATGTCTATATCATTATATATAAATCTTTACCTGATTCATTGTAAGGATATTTATGTCCCACCCATCTCATAATGAAATCATTCTTGCATGTTCCAAAAAACCTGAATCATTCATACGAGAACAACCCAAGAAATAAAATGGGTTTCTTAAACAACATTGCGTCATATCATAATCAATATCAAACCAATGGATTTCATAAATACCATTCCAACATAAACCTAATCAAACCATAATAATAATAGGGGTATTATATTTCAACCGTAAACCTATTAAATAATTCAACCATAGATGGAAAATAATTTTGATAGGACACTTCAAAATAATTCTTAAGGAAAATACCCTTTCTTTTTCAAAAACTTTTTCTTTTACAAAAATGTCACATAATTTAAAATGGAAATAGTTTCATTTATAATAAAAAATAAATCATGAAAATTACTAATACATGAATTAAGGATTTATGAAAATGTAAAAATCCATCCATGGTGTATTTGTTAAAAGAGAACAACCTTCTCATACTTTTGTCAAAATTTCAAAAGGTACCTTGTACCAAAAATAAACAAATATTCCTTTCAAACAATTTAATAAAAATTAACCAATGTGTAAAATTGAATTTAAATAATTTTATAAAGATAGAAATAATATTTTGGAATACATATTTACGAAACAGTGACGTGTATTATAAATATATACTAGTAAATACTTACATATAAACAATCTCAGATAATAATGAGATTACAAAATTATCCACTACCTTTGGTCTATATAATATTATATTTTAAATCCTCTAGTATAATAATTTAAATATTTTCATTGATTTATTATAGAATAATAGACATTTTTATTATAACATATATGATAATATTATCATCTGTTGGTCAGTAACATTATTTCTTGTCCATTAGGTGTTAACTTCATTTTTTTCTTCTGCATGTTTTTTCAGAGAAGTTCTTGTTCCTCTTATTAGGTAATAATTATAACACTTGAATAATGATATTAGTATAATATATATAATATATATTCATTCAATTCATTTCTAAATTAAATATTTAAGTAAGATTATGTATGATTAATTTCATCGCATCGTGGAGATGTTAGGTCGTATGTACACAGGAGCGACATCGTCCTTCCCATAACTGTTGAATGGTATTGAAGTGTATGGTGTATAATATTTCAAAATTAATATGAATTATAATAACCATATATAGTTAATATTTTCATCATTATACTAATCCAAGTAATGTGTTGGTGAAAAAAATATTACACACCGGCGTGGTGTCGTTATGTTTTATGTGCGCACGCGTGGTGATTTCCTTTTTCATATGATAGATGAAAGGTGGGATATATTTTTTCCATATTTATAATAAAATCTTAGTATATATTAGATACATGAGTTATTACATTATAATTAAACAACTATTGAATATGATGTATAAGAAGAAATAATTTTGAAATAATCAGTGGAGGATATTACCTCTTCTTCGACATGCTCCCTCTAAATCTCGCCTTAAACACTAGAGTTGGTCATTGAAGAAGACCAGAACCACTAAAATGTAACTTTGGGTGTTTATAAGGAAATTGGGTTGTTAATATATGAATTTATATGATAAATGTGATTTAAATTGGTTCAGGATGAGGTCCCCTATTATAATTGATGTTAGGGGCACTTTAGGGGACTCTAAAAATACTATTTTATAATAAAAATAAATACCCATAAAAAACCTCCAATATGTCCCAATTTTTATGATTATAAGGAATATGGTTTTAATCTCATAAACAAAGAAATTTTATATATGTATTTATATCAACTTCAATGTTTTCATTTTAATTAAAACTTGGTTATTCATATTAATTGTTTACTCAGGTAACAAATATATTAATATTAAAAAATTTAAATATTTCCTTATTTGTTGTCAAATTGACCATAAATACTTATCTTAGAACATTATAGACCACATAAAAATTATTATATATTTTTATAAATGTTTTAGTCTTTTTATATAATTAAATAATACATCATTTTGATAAATAATCAAAAGGGTCAATTTTGATACTATTCAATTCATTGATTTTCAAAAATATAAAGATAATATTTCACTTCAAAAAAATATTTTATTATACTAATAAGAGGTAAAGGTCATAAAGATTATTATTTTGATATATTAACTTTACCAAATTATATTTATATTAATATTTTTAATAACTTTTATTTATTATCTCCATTAAAAAATAATTACTACATTAGTTTTGTGTAATTATTTAATATACTTATTTATTGAATAAAAATTTAAAAAAATACTATGTTGATGGTAAATACTTTATAAATTAGAATAATACTTAAATAAAATATATCTTTGGTAAAATCCAACATTAAAAATGATAGATTTATTAAAACATGAATGTGAAAACTTTAACATCACTTTAAACAAAATATTATAAATGTCATATAGTCTTTTCCATATGGCTCCAAATGGTGAATAACTAGACCCATGGATGAATATAGTCGATATATACTTGAAAAATAATATTTTTTCATGCTTTATTATCTTTTAATGGTTATTGTAATTTCAATAAAAATTATTTTATTGATTTATCATAAATTAAATAATTTCTCGTTGATTATTGTTTAAGCTATTAAGGTAAATATTTATTTTATAATAATTAAAAATAAATTACCATAATAAAGAATAAAATTAGATTTAAATTTAGTATTTATAGTCAAATTTAACTTCTATATAATCTTATTTTAAAAATTATATAGTTATAAAAATTAGAGTAAGTAATATTTAACTTTTCTTAAAATAAAATAAATTAGATATCCAAATCACATCCAAGTGGCTTCCAAAGGATTAAATTTGGACCCAAGGATAATTCAGGTAGAAAAAAATCATAAAAGGATATTAGTAAAAGTGTTAGGGTAATTTTATAATATTATTCATACAACTAATTACCGAATATACACTTTTATTGAATTTTTAAAAAACATTTACCAATGTTACTATTCATAATGTCAAAAAATAAATTAAATCTTTTTAAAAAATATGGACCTACATATTTTAAATATGGAATAGATTTTTCAAAATTCAAAATAAATAATTTGCAGTAACTAATTTAAAATTATCTCATTTTCTTAATGTGAAAAAGGGTTTTAAATGTTAAATCATTGTAAAAGATTAAAATGTTTTTGCATATGAATTCAATGTAAAAGTAATTCCAATTACCAAAATAATATTAATTGAGAAAAATATATTCTATTTATAATTTTAAAACAAACAATTACATAATTTAATCATATAAAATATTTCTATGAAAAAGTGTTTTTCAATTAATATTTAATGTTTTTTTACTATTCATCCAACCTTGAAAATTATTAGAAAAATGTCAAAAATTAATTAAAGGTAAATTTTTATTTCCTAGTTCTAACTAACAAGTTTATTTTTTCATATAAAATTACTAATGTGTCAGAATAATATTTTAAAATTTGTTCTCCATTAAAAGAAAGAAATTTACCCATTTGAAAAATATAAGTTTGTATACATCAAATATGGTTCATCCATACCCTATGACAAACATATCTATTGGATGAATATAAAAAATAATTTATATAATATATATAAATATATATTTCATTAATTTTATTTATTAATAGTAATTAACTCAATTTATTAATACAAAAAACAAATATACAATTTATTAAAGTCTTTTCATAAATTATTGGTAGCCATTGAATCCAACATACATTTTCATAAGTTAGTTATATTTATTCCCACAAATCTAATGACTAGGTTATAATGAATATTTTATACTACAGGTGTCTCAATATTTTTTTAAACTCGTGACTATGTTCAATGAAATCTATTGATGAATTAAATTTACTTAAAAAATATTTCATTAAAACATCTGGGTGTTACATTTCTTCCCCGTTAAACATTATTTCTCCCTCAAAATTCATCATTTTTAAATAAAATGATAAGTATACCTCTCCCTCATCATATATTCAGGTTCCCATATGTATTCCATAAATTATTGGTTCTTCCCTAAAAAATTGACAAAGGGAGTGGTCAGGTAATGTAAAACATCATCGCTAGGATTAAGAATCTCTATTTTTTGTTCTTCATAAGAAAAATCTTGCTCAAATGGTATGACTTCTGAGCTTAGTACAAGTAAAGGATCAGTAATTTACATTCTTCTTAGAGACACATGTAACACATCATGAACTTGAGAGAGATTTGGTGGTTGTTCAAATCAATAAGCTACCTTCCCAACAAGATCCAAAATTACAAAATGACTGGTATACCTAGGGTTCTGACTGCCCTTATTTCCAAATCTCATTACTCTCTTCCAAAAAGATATTCATAAAAATATCTAATCACCCACTTCAAACTCTATGTATTATCATCAGCTACCAGCATAACTTTTTTGTCACCTCCAACAAGCTCTTTTGTGTCATTGAATAGATATATCCTTTCTACCATTTCATCAATAAGATGTGGTCCTAATAGCATTATTTCCATAACTTCATCCAAGAAAGATGGAGTTCTACACTTCATTTCATAGAGAAAATTATAAGGATGCATCAGAATACTAGAGTGAAAGCTATTATTGTGAGGAAATTCCATGAATGGTAAGTATTTATTTTAACAACCTTTGAAATCCATCTAGAAAAGTCTCAAAATATATTATATAGATTGATTTTTCCTATAAAAATAAATGTCTATCAGTGGATGATAAGTAATACTAAATCATAACTATGTATTCAGATCAGACTGAATAATTCACCTGAACATTGTGGTAAACCATAGATCCCAATCAGATATCATGAAATTTTGTACTAAATGAAATCTTAACACATATTTTACATACATCCTGGCAAGATGATCAAGAGATAAATCCTCTTTAATAGAAATGAAGTGTGATAACTTCGTAAGTTGATCAACTATAACCCAAATAAAATTATGTCATTTAGACATTTTTTGAAATCTAATGACAAATTCCATAATGATGTTTTTGGATTTCCATTATGGTATGGGTAGTGGTTGTAACAACCCCTTATACATCTATCTATCATTCTTAACTTTTTTAAAAACCAAGCACCGAGAGTCATATTCAGCACCATATCTTTTCAAGCCATCACACTAGAAATACTATTTTAGGTCCATGTAGATCATTGTGCTTCTAGTAGGAATAGATAGCGAAGAAAAATGATCCTCATCCAATATCTCCTACATTAATTCTGGTATGGTTGGAATACAAACACAGTTCTTGAACCTTATTACTCCCTCACAAAAAAGGTTGAATTATGGAACATTTATTACCTTGTTTTTTACCTATCTTTTGTCCTTATGCACCTACATAATCATCACTTGTATAGATGGTGGATCATTAATTTGACAAAGATAATATTTTTCCTCATACATTAAAATTTCATGATCCATCCTTTGAAAATACATAAATATTTGATCTTTTGTGATCCTCATTGTGGATAGGCTACCATGTTACTTTTGATTCAAAGCATGTGTCGCCTTGTTTTCTTTACCATGGTGGTAATTATCTGAGAAGTAAAAAATCATTAATTAACTTTAACCATATTCTTTGGTGTATATTCACCTCCTACTATGTGAAAATATACTTAAAAATGTTATGATTAGAATAAATATCACAACATTTTCCATAATGATAATGTGTACATATCATTAATTTAATGATTATCATAGCTAACTAAATATCATGAGTTATGTAATGTTCTTCATGGATTTTCAATCATCATGAGGAATAAGCTATCGACATATAATTTTTCATGAGAATACATTCCAGCCCCTTCCTGGATGCATCACTGTAGATCGCAAACCATTATCTACTATAAGGTAGTGTGAGCATAGGCTCACTGGATAACCATATTTTTAGCTCTTTGAAATTCTATTCACATTCCTCCATCCATTTGAAAATAAATCATTTCCTATTATACTTCATGATTGAATTATATAACCATGAAAAATAATTCATAAAACATTGATAATATCCATTCAAACTAGGAAATCATCATATCTTTGTTACCATTATTGGTCTTGTCCAACATTAAATAACTTCTATTTTTTGGATCCATATATATCTCTTATCATGTTATTATGTGATTGAACATTGACACTTTCAGAATCCAGAATTCACCCCTGGTAAACATTTCTTAAATCCCCACAATTATCAGGTTCTATAGTACAGTTCTCAAGGGATCTTCACGCTCTTCCTTTCTCTTTGAATAAACTATAATATCATCAATAAAGACTACCCCAAATTGATCAATGTTGTCTCTAAATAATTTTTTCTTTAGATCCATGAAGATAGTGACCAAAATGAATAACTAAAAATTCATATTTTCCATGCCTTGTATGGAATGTCAAATTTGGTATATCCTCATAATTGAACCTTAATTGATGATATACAAAATGATGATCAATCTTAAATACTATTGAGCTCTATGTAGTTGGTCAAATAAGTCATCTAAGTGTGGAAGGTGATATTTTTTCATGATAGTGATCTTGTTATGTACTTGATAATCATTATTCTTAATAAATAGAATAGGTTCACCCTATGTTGATGTACTATGGAATATGAATACCTTAAAAAAATTTATTGGAGTTTTTCTTCAATTTCATCGACACAATTGGGGTCATTCTATAAGATGTATTTGAAATAGGAATAGCATCTGGTATGAGTTCTATTTAAAAATGAACCACAAAATTTGGTGGAAGGCCTAGAAATTCCTCGAGAAAGAGATCCAAAAATTCCCATAAATAGGATTATTGTTAATGATGAGTTTCTCCCATAATATTTGAGATACATAACCTTAATTTACTAGACTCAAAACTAATAAGATTGAAGAAATTATACTTGAAGGTATAGTCATCCTTCCTTTGAAAGATGATCATATATTGACCCAAATTATGATATGTGACTTCCCTTTCATGGAAATTGATATGATCTCCATATTTAGAAATCCAATCATTGACAAAAATCTAATTTAATTCTACTATAGGAATGATAGTATGATTTTAAGGAAGCACATTCCCACAAACATTACCAAGAGAAGAATTATAAACATTTATCAATACTATTATGCCATTAGGAGTTTCCACAGCTAACTCAATATCTAATTATTGAGGTAATATGGTGATACGATTAGAAAATTATTTATAAATAAAATATTGATTGGATACATAATCAAATAACTCATTTTCTAATTTTTAGGTGATACTATGTATGCTTTTCAACACTTCATTATAGTACTCCACATCACTGATAGTGGTTGAATGTGACTTTACCTTATTGTTGGACTTAAGAGTTTGATGACATAGATAATCATCAATAACCCTTTTATTAAGGAATTGAATGGAAGAATTCCAAATTTTCTTTCTCTTGAAAAATATAAGTGTAGGAAGATCATTCTGTGTTGACATTTCTTAATTTGGATCATTAGTCCTATTTTTTCCATTACATCAGCATTCAACATACCAATATTATTATTTTCCACACATAAAACATTTTATATTTCCATTGTGAAAATATCCTCTATGTTTCTTTCAAAGCATTTATCATAAGGGAAAACTCATCTTCTTTTCAGTGTAGTATTTATATTTTCTCTTGAATTCTATGTTTATATTCCTATCAAAGCCGTAGAACTGATGGATTACTCCAATATCCAAATCAACCTTGAGAGAACATCGAAAAATTTCCTCATAGCTATTAATGAACCTTGTGGATAATTCTGTTTGAAGCTTTGGTTTTAATCATGTAATTAATCAACCATTTTTACTTTCAAGTTGGATAATAATTCTAGAAGTGTCCCTTAAATGCCTTGTAATATTTTCTGTGTAGGTACCAACCGATCCATCTTGCTTTTCCTTATGCTCAAAAAACTCATTCCCCATATTTTTTTTGCAAAAATATGAAGTAATTACTTGTTGAAAAATAAGTTCTTGAAATCAACCCAACCCATTTATTTAATATCATCTCTTTGCCTCATATTCTTGAAAATATTTGACCATTTATCTTCTTGACCTTCCAAATTATACAATACCAGTCTGACATAATCATATTCTGAATTTAGAGAACTGAATATTTATTTTTTTGGGTATTGATTTGTTGTTCAGCCACTAATGGATCAGAATACCTTTTGAAAGAAAGTATATGTTTCCTCATGAAAGACTCAATTGAATGTTGTTCCAACTATTTCATGTTTTGATGGCCTACATGATTCATATCTTGAGAATGTTATATGAGCATATCTACAAGATTTTTCATTCCATATCCCATAATATATGGTTTTTCATGTGTAAACCATGGCATTAACCTTCGCATTTACCATAAACATGGTTCCTTCTGGTTCCAGTCGTTTACTAAAACCAAGAAGCATAGTGTGAGAAAACATTAATTTAATTTGAAAACCAGATAATAAAGAATAAAATATAAATTTAGGACAAATTCGGTTTTCTCCTTGGTTACCCATGATCATTTCTAAAACACTAGGATTGTAACCTATACTTTGATATATCCTTATAGCTCTTACTAAAGTTTTCTCATCCTTATTTCCAACGGTTAACTATACATTTTCTCTGATACAAGCTAGAATGGCCGAAACTATACATATATAGATATTATTTAAAAATGTGATAAATATTCATTAAAAAATATAATAAAACCATACTAGGACAGTATAGTTTTACTTTATTTAGAAACTGGGAAATATAAACAACTGGTTCACAAGACATCTGGATTGTCTCCTGCTTATTTGTTTATAACTAGACCCCTTTTGTCATATCTTACTTAATATTCTTCGTCAAAAACTGAGGATAAGAAACATTAGAAAGGGTGATATTATATTCATAGTAAGGTCAAACAATGGATATATCAATCATAATCATAATCATAGGACCTAATAACATAAAATTTGAAAAAAATTCTTGTGTATAAAAGATGATGATATCATGTCCTTAGAAAAATATTAAAACTTCCATGTTGTTTCGGAAAACCATAACATAAGACATGAAATTTTCCAGCATACACATAAGTATAGAATATAATTTCATATTATTCAGTTATCGTTACAAAGACCATCATAGTATACAAAGACCATTACTAAACAAAATTGAGTTCACTTCTCATTCCAGCCCTGTATTATTGAACTAACAGTACGGGAAAAATGGGTAATAGCGACGGGCAACTATTCCCGTCGCAAATAATCTGTTATTTGCGACAGGTTTTTTTACCCGTCGCAAATAGTTTGGCGCGAAATGCGCGCCAAACCGCGCAAAGGTTATTTGCGACGGGGTTCTATCCACGTCGCAAATAACCGGCGGCGGTGAAAGACTATTTGCGACGGGGCTGCAGGCCCGTCGCAAATAACCGGCGGCAGTTAAAAACTATTTGTGACGGGACTGCAGTCTCGTCGCAAATACCCCGGCGGCAGGGGTTATTTGCGACGTGCCCCGTTGCAAATAACTGTTTTAATGCCGCCAATAATGAAATGCGGTCAGGGTTATTTGCGACGGGTTTTCCGTCGCAAAAAAAGCTCGTCGCAATTAATCTAACCTATAAATACTGCCAACCACTACAATTTTCCCACTCTCAACTCTCAATCGTTCCAATTTTTCCTCTCTGAATCTTTTACGACTTTCAGTTGTAAAATTTTTTTTTCCGACTTCGAGGTTTCAGTTGGTGGTGTTCTATAATTACAGCGGCTCGACATTGACATCAAGTTTACGGTTTTTATCTGAATTTTAATTTAATATTTATTTTATTCATTATATTTATTTAGTTTAAATTTTTAGAAATTTTTTTTTCTTATTTCTAATTAGAAATAATTATGAATAAGTATTAATAATTAACATTAATTAGAGACAATTAAACACTAATTAATTTAAAATACTTAGCTGTAATTACAATTAATTAGCAGTAATTATGAAAAATTAAAATTAATTTGAATTAGTTAATAATAATTAGAAATAATTAACATTAATTAGTAATAATTTATAATAATTACCAATAATTAGTAATAATTACTAATAATTAGTAATAATTACTAATAATTCCCAATATTCAATAATTGCCAATATTTGTCAATATTTGTCAATATTTTTTCCAATAATTACCAATATTTACCAAGAATTACATATAATTGTCAATAATTACCAATGATTAGGAATAATTACCAATAAGTAAGAATAATTACAAATAATTAAGAATAATTACAAATAATTACCAATAATTACCAATAATTACCAATAATTAGTAATAATTCGTAATGATTACCAATAATTAGTAATGATTATCAATAATTACCAATAATTACCAATAATTAGTAATAATTTCAAATAATTAGTAATAATTACAAATAATTAGTAATAATTAGTAATAATTAGTAATAATTAGTAATAATTACCAATAATTAGGAATAATTAGTAATAATTAGTAATAAATACGAATAAATCGTAATAATTACCAATAATTCGTAATAATTACCAATAATTCGTAATAATTACCAATAATTAGTAATAATTAGTAATAATTAGTAATAATTAGTAATAATTACCAATAATTAGTAATAATTAGTAATAATTAGAAATAATTTCCAATAATTAGTAATAATTTCCAATAATTAGTAATAATTACCAATAATTAGTAATAATTAGTAAAAATTAGTAATAATTTCCAATAATTAGTAATAATTTCCCATAATTAGTAATAATTAGTAATAATTAGTAATAATTAGTAATAATTAGTAATAATTACCAATAATTAGTAATAATTTCCAATAATTAGTAATAATTTCCAATAATTAGTAATAATTAGTAATAATTACCAATAATTAGTAATAATTAGTAATAATTAGTAATATTTAGTAATAATTAGTAATAATTACCAATTATTAGGAATAATTAGTAATAATTAGTAATAATTACTAATTATTAGTATTAATTACCAATAATTCGTAATAATTACCAATAATTCGTAATAATTACCAATAATTTGTAAAAATTAGTAATAATTAGTAATAATTAGTAATAATTAGTAATAATTAGTAATAATTAGTAATAATTACCAATAATTATCAATAATTAGTAATAATTACCAATAATTACTAATAATTAGTAATAATTACCAATAATTACCAATAATTAGTAATAATTACCAATAATTACCAATAATTAGTAATAATTAGTAATAATTATCACTAATTACCAATAATTAGTAATAATTAGAAATAATTACCAATAATTCGTAATAATTACCAATAATTACCAATAATTAGTAATAATTCGTAATAATTAGGAACAATTACCAATAATTAGGAATAATTCGTAATAATTAGTAATAATTAGTAATAATTAGTAATAATTAGTAATAATTATTAATAATTACCAATAATTACCAATAATTACCAATAATTACCAATAATTAGTAATAATTACCAATAGTTAGTAATAATTACCAATAATTAGTAATTAATTGTAATAATTAGGAATAATTACCAATAATTAGGAATAATTCGTAATAATTCGTAATAATTAGTAATAATTACCAATAATTAGTAATAATTACCAATAATTAGTAATAATTTCAATAATTACTAATAATTAGTAGTAATTACCAATAATTACCAATAATTACCAATAATTAGTAATAATTTCCAATAATTAGTAATAATTGCCAATAATTAGTAATAATTAGTAATAATTACCAATATTTAGTAATAATTAGTAATAATTAGTAATAATTGTCAATAACTACGAATAATTAGTAATAATTACCAATAATTACCAATAATTAGTAATAATTAGTAATAATTAGAAATAATTACAAATAATTAGAAATAATTAGTAATAATTACCAATAATTAGTAATAATTACCAATAATTACCAATAATTTGTAATAATTACCAATAATTACCCATAATTAGTAATAATTACCAATAATTACCAATAACTAGTAATAATTATCTCTAATTACCAATAATTAGTAATAATTAGTAATAATTACCAATGATTAGTAATAATTAGAAATAATTACCAATAATTACCAATAATTCGTAATAATTAATAATAATTACCAATAATTAGTAATAATTAGTAATAATTACCAATAATTAGAAATAATTAGTAATAATTACCAATAATTAGGAATAATTACCAATAATTAGTAATTATTAGCAATAATTACTAATAATTACAAATAATTAGTAATAATTACAAATAATTACCAAAAATTACTAGTATTTAACAATATTTACCAATATTTACCAATATATACCAATATTTACCAATATTTACCAATAATTACCAATATTGACCAATAATTAGGAATAATAACATTATTACATTATTAGTATATATTATTATTAATATTAAAATAATATAATTTTCTATATTATATAAAATACTCCTTTCATCTGTGTGTTTTCTGTCTCCACATGTAATATTTGCATTCTTTTTCAAAATTATCTACCTACTCACCAATGGAGAGGTGAAAGTGAATGAAAATATTACATGGGGTGACAGAATGCTAAACACACGGATGAAAGGAGAATTGTATATAATATAGAAAATTATATTATTTTAATATTAATAATAAAATATACTAATAATGTAATAATGTTATTATAATATAATAAATATTTATGAAAAAATAATATTAGTATTATTAAAATAATAAAAAATTTATATAGTATTAAAATTATCAATATTTGTAACAGGTTTTGCTTTATTCTCAACATATTTTATTCTTAAAGGGTCAATTTTTAGGTCTATCTCAATAAAAAGTTTGCATTAGTCGTGTCTGATGTAAACTCTATAATTATCCTTGCTTGAGTGTTTTTTCAAACAAATTATTCAAAACTAGTAATGCTTTTATATTTTATAGAAAAATATGGAACAACGAGGTTGTCAACAGTTATTATTAGATGGCCGCAAATGGATAAATCAATGTAGAAATCCTAACAGTTCTAGTTTAAATCTAGTATATATAGAGGGTGTGGACACTTTTTTATCATTTGTGGCATCAAATCCAGAATTTGATTCAGAAGGAAAAATAAAATGACCATGTAGAAAATGTGCATTGAGAACGTTTGACATGTTTGACAAAGTGGGGGGACATCTCTTGCGTTTTGGTTTTCAACCAGATTATGTTTTTTGGTATCAACATGGTGAACGCAGTTCCGGAGTAGGTGATACCAACTTGATTCCGGATCCATCCCAATTTCAAGATTTAGTACATGATGTTGCAGGTTCATCTGTTCAACATACAGAAACTCTGGCTGATATAGCTTCAAATCATGAGTTGGTACCGTCTTAATTTTATGAGTTGTTGAGGTCTGTTGAGGATGCATTATATCCTGGCTACAAGATGAGCAAATTAGAAGCAGTTGAAAAATTTATGGCTATCAAATCAGATAACGGAATGTCAAACACATGTTTTGACCAGATATTTTCTTTTCATAAAACACTGTTACCCGAAGGAAATGTTTTTCCTTCAAATTACTATGAGAGTACAAAGCTGGTTCGAAATTTGGGACTTACTTGTCCGAAGATTCATTCATGTTCAAATGACTGCATTTTATATTCTGGGGAAAATGAGTCGTTGGATAGTTGTCCCACATGTGGGCAACTGAGATATAAAAAAGGGCAACATGGGAAGTATGGTTTGATTCCTGTAAAATAGTTGATATATTTTCCTCTTACATCCAGACATCAGCGTTTATTCATGTCTCAGAATACAGTAACAATGATGTCATGGAATAAAGCGAATATTTCAACCGATAAAAGCATGAATCATCCAGTCGATGGTGATTCATGGAAACATTTTGATAGAGTGCATCCATCCTTTTCATTAGAAGCTAGAAATGTTCGACTAGGCCTTTCCACTGATGGTTTCTGTCCATTCAGATCTTATGGTAGTCAATATTCATGTTGGATTGTTTTTTTAACTCTGTACAATTTACCTCCGTGGATGTTGATGAAGGAGCCATATATCTTTTTGACTTTACGAATTCCAGGACATCTGAAGAAGAACATTGATGTTTATTTGAAACCATTGATTGATAAATTAGGTTTATTGTGGAGTACTGGTGTCAGTACATATGATGTTGCTATGAAATAGAATTTCATACTGAGATCAGCATTGATGTGGACAATTAGTGACTTCCCGGCTTATGGGATGTTATCTGGCTAGAGTACACATGGTCAGAAATCAGGTCCTTACTGTATGGGAGAGAAAAAAACATTTATGCTCATTCATGGAAATAAACCTTGTTATTTTTATTGTCATCACAGATTTCTTCCAGCTGATCATCCTTTTCGTAGAAACAGATCTCATTTTAGAAAAGGAACAGTTGAAAGGGATGGACCTCCAAAAATTCTATCAGGTTCAGAGTTAAAATTAGTTGTATTTTCATTACCTCCCATCACTTTTGGTCCCACAATAAACCAACAGAAAATTTATGGTTTTGGGAAAGAACGCAATTGGATTAAACGTAGCATATTTTGGGATTTTCCATATTGGTCTGATTTTTTGCTCTGCCACATGTTGGATGTCATGCACATTGAGAAGAACTATTTTGATAATTTGTTTCATACAGTCTTGGATATCCTAGGAAATAGCAAAGACAATGTAAAGGCATGTTTAGATCTTGCCCAAATTTGCAGGCGTCTAGAACTGGAACTGTTTGAGAATGTCAGAACAGAAAGGTTACTGAAACCAAAATCAGCTTATACACTGTCTAAAGAAAACCATTTATTATTTTATCAGTGGATTTCATATTTGATACTTCCATATGGTTGTGCTTCCAATTTGGGTAGATTTGTAAAGAATGGTCATTTTACTAGATTAAAAAGTCATGATTGTCATGTTATAATGGAAAGACTTATACCCATTAGATTAAGAGGTCTGTTGAATTCTGTGATTTGGGATTCCATAACAGATATGTCTCATTTTTTTCGGTAAATTTGGGCGGCTACAGAATATTATGATGCTCTATGAAAACTTGAAGAAGATGTTGTTGTAATTATATGTAAACTGGAAAAAATATTTCCACCGTCTTTCTTCGACTCAATGGAACATTTGATGTTACATTTTCCATATGAAGCCAAATGTGGAGGTCCAGTACAGTTTCGATGGATGTACCCATTTGAAAGATGCATGAAAAAATTGAAAAGAAAAGTACGTAACAAAGCATCTGTTGAAGGATCTATTGCAGAAGCTTATTTGCAAGATGAAATATCATTTTTTTTCTCCAATTATTTTGAATCTGAGTATCCTTTAAAACAAATCCTAATGGGATGGAATGAGAGGAATGTCGATGAAATCGACAATCAATTATCTGTTTTCAACCAGCTAGAGCTTGGTTTTGGTGGAGTTTATGAACGCTCTCTTTCAGATGATGAACATTACAGAGCTCATACGTATGTTCTGATCAACTGTGAAGAGATGACATCAGTTGTACTGTAAGTGTTTATATCACTTATTCTATCATTTATGTTATAGTAAATAACTTTGTTTTTTATAGGTTGTATGATAATAATATCAAGAAACAAATTCCAAAAATTACAGCAGCTGCTCTCGAAGAACGCCGACAGAAAAATTTCTCTCAGGGGTTTAAAAAACTGGTAACATAAATTCTTTATCATTTAGCAACTCATTCAATGTATAGTTTATTATATTGATAATTATTTCACAAATTTTCAGGTGTCTCGACATGCTGATAAAATTGACAAACGGCTGTGTATATTGACTAACCCACCTTCCAAGCTTGTTAAAACTTATAATGCATATGTGGTGAATGGATTTCGATTTCACACACATGCATATGGGGAATCAAAAAAACAATGAATAGTGGAGTTAGCTTGAGAGGATCTCATCATCGAGAAAATGAAGTTGACTTTTATGGCATACTTGATGAAATCATTGAACTCTGTTATCTTGGAAAACATTACATAACCATGTTCAAATGTCGGTGGTTGGATACAGATAGAGGCGTGTGTGTTCATCTGATTCATGGAATCATTGATATTAAATGTAAAACTGTTCTCGTAGTAAATGATCCATTCTTATTGGCTCAACAGGAACATCAAGTTTTTTACACAAAGTACTACGCTACATCAAGAGACTTGACTGATTGGTGGAGTATAATAAAAATCAAAATTCGAGACAATCAGTTTAGTCAAAGTGAATGTTCTTTCACTGATGTGCAAAGAATTGAAGTTTTTCAAGAGAGTACTCAAAATCAATATTTTTTACAAATAGACATGAGTATCGATGACGACACCCCACATTTAAGATTCGGTGATGACGATGATGTTAATGATGTCACATATGAATTTGAAATGGTAAGAGATGAAGCAACTGGAACTCGAATAGATATCGATGATGTTGAGGAGGAATATGAAGATGACATTGACATATATAAAGATGATGATGAAAATAAACACTGATATAATTCCATGGTAGTTATATACAATCATAACTAATATATATGTATATATAATAGTAATTATCAATTATTTGCTAACAACATTAACATTTTCTGTTTCATATGGACGACGACACATTTCATGAGTTGGTGGATGCTGACCTGCCTTTCGATGCGGATGAGTTGCTGGCAGATGTCCCTCAGCCTACAGGTGCTCCAGGGAGTACGCGGAGGGGGCGCGGTCTTGGACGATTGATGATTCATGACCCCGTCCCCGAGCAATGTCCATGTCTTGGGTTTGATCCACGCACACGGAGGTGTGATAACCTGTGTGATAACCTGTGGATTTGACTAAGATTTCATTAATCTATTCACATAATAAATGTTTATTGTTTTTATAGTTTTCTGCATATAGCAGTCGGACAGGGAAGCACTATTTTTTGCAACTATTTCTCTCAACCTTGGACCACATGGGAGAAGATTCCCATTGATGTGCACCAAGCCATGTTCAGCCATTGGTTGGTACGTATGTAAATAAATAATTTTTTTTTCAAAAATTATTTAATTATTAACTTGATATTTTGATTTATTTGTAGGGTTTATGGTATCCGATCAAGGACACCATGCGTGACGCCATCCACGAGGCATTGGAGGTGGCCAAGCGTGATCGCTTTCGTCAGTTTTTGCACAATTTAAGAAAAGCTGCCACGAAGAAAGCAGGAGTGTCAGATTTTGACAAGTCATGTAGAGCACACCGACCAGAGTACAATTCATCCCATGTATGGGATGTATTATGTGCGCACTGGATGAGTGATGCCTTTCAGAGAAGATCATCGCTGGGGAGACAGAATCAGGGGAGACAGGAGGTGACTCATCGAGCTGGGAGTCGTACATTCAGTACTCATAGACAGCATCTGGTACGTACATTATTTATAAATATTTTATATAACTATAAATATAAACAGTTTATTTTTTATTCTTATAGGCTGTCGAGCACCCTGATATTACGGAGTACGACGTATATCAGAAGATGTATAGTGATCCTACTACTGGGGAGCTCATAGGTGATCGTCAGCGTCACATCGTGGTCAGTATTATTTGTTTTCAAGTTTAAAAATTATCTGCATATAATATATTCCCAATTTTAATTTTAAATTGCAACTACAGGAGTCATTTGATGCCGTAGCGTCACAGACCCGGCCTGAGAGTCAGGCCGAGTCATCAGATCAGACCACTAGCCATCAGTTTGATGAGGCGGCATGGATGCAGGCCACCCAGTATGCCTTCGAGAAGGGTCGGGTAGTTGGTATCAGCTCTCGACTGACTCCCGGAGATTATTATGGCAGTGCTGCGATGTCGGCATCCAGCTCGAGAGGAGCTCGTGCATCTTCTTCTGCTACACAGTATGAGGATCAGTTGCCATCTCAGACTGCACTGATAGAGAGTCTCCGACAGGAGCAGGAGCCGATGCGTCAGCAGCAGCAGCAGCATGAGGAGGAGTGTCGACGCCAGTAGCAGCTGTACGAGGAGCAGATGAGTCGGTGGCAGTAGCAGCACCAGGAGCAGATGAAGTACATGTGCCGACTCACTCATGCTTTTGGGATGGAGTTTCCTCCACCAGCATCTGCAGATCCCCCCTCCCCTTCCCCCCTCCTTCAGATTAGAGTTTGTTTTTATGTTATAAAGTTTGTTAAATCAAAATATGATTTTTTTTTTCTATTCGTAGTTTCAGTCTCATTATAAAATATTAATAATATTATATTTTGAAATAACAATATTAATATGAATAATAATGTTATTTATATTTTATAATATTAAATTATATATATATATATATATAAATTTTATAATATTATAATTTATTTATATTTTTTTCTAATATTCGAATTATTTTAATATTTGAATGTAAAATAATTCTATTATTTTTATATTAATTAAAATAACTTATTAATATTTTTTTTATTTATGAATTATAATTCTAATATTATTAAATTAATTAAAATAATTTATTAATAATTTACTATTTTTTATTTTTGAATTATAATTCTATTATTATTATATTAATTAAAATAATTTATTAATAATTTATTTTTTTTATTTGTGAATTATAATTCTATTATTATATTAATTAAACTCATTTATTAATATTTTATTATTTTTTATTTTTGTTTTATAATTCTATTATTATTATATTAATTAAAATAATTTATTAATCATTTATTATTTTTATTTGTGAATTATAATTCTATTATTATATTAATTAAAATCATTTATTAATATTTTCTTATTTTTGAATTATAATTGGATTATTATTATATTAATTAAAATAATTTATTTATAATTTATTTATTTTATTTTTTTTATAGTATTTACGACGGGATACTATGCCCGTCGCAAATGGTATTATTATTATATTCATGAAAATAATTTATTAATATTTTTTATTTTTATTTTAAATAGTAATTGCCACGGGCCCGTCGCAAATACTATTTTAAAAAGTTTTTTACAAATATACAGACTGATATTTGCGACGGGAAGGATCTCCGTCGCAAATAATACCTTTAGCGACGGGCCTGTCGCAAATAATTGTTGTTGCGACGCCATTTTCCGCAACGGGCTATTTGCGACGGGGGCTCGTCGCAAAATCCTATTAGCGACGGGATCCCGACGCAAATGCCCCGTCGCAAATGACATTATTTCCAGTAGTGTAAGATCATTTATCATTCCATCCATGTCTATATCATGAGTTAAAAAATCTTACCCAATGCATTGCAGGTAGATATTTTTCCCACTAATATCATAATGCAATCATTCTTACATATTCCACAAAAAACATAAATCATTCATCATAGCATAACCAGAGAAATAAAATAGGTTTCATAAACAAAATTCCATCATAACATAATCCAAATTAAACAAACGGATTTAATAAATAGAATTCCACCATAATCATAATTAAACCACTTAAATAATAGGTATATTATAAATTTACTATAATCCTATTAAATAATTCCATCTTATATTGAAAAATAATTTTTATAGAACACTAGAAATTAATTCAAGAGGAAAATATATTTTCTTATTCAAAAACATTGTCTTTTCTCAAAAATACATGAAATTTAAAAATAAATGAATTTAATTGATAATAAAATTGAAATATTTTAAAGGAATAATCATTTAAATAAGGCTTTAGGAAAATGTAAAAAATAGTTCTTGTCGTATAATTTTAAAGAAGGCATTTTTCCCGTACATTTGTCAGAAATTCAATGGGTACCTTATACTAAAAATGTAAAAAATATTCCATTCAAGACATTTATTAAAAATAAAAAAAGGGTAAAAAAAATTAAAAAATTATATAATGATTGAATTTTTTTTAATACATATATAGGAACCATATTTGTGGATGATAAGTATACCCTAGTAAATACTTATGTATTAACTATCTTTGATAATAATGAGATTATAAAATTATCCCTTACCTGATGTCTGATTTCCTTTGTATGTATCCAAACCTACTATATAATAATTTAAATAATTTCATTTATTTATTCAAGAACCATATTCATTTTTATGATATAATATATGATCATATGATCGTATGTTTGTTAGTAACATTTTTAACGATCCATTGGGTATTAATTTCTTTATTTTCTTACCCATGTTTTGTTGGATAAGATCGTGTTCCTCTTCGTAGATTATAGTTATATAATTTATGAAATTATATTAGTATAATATATATCATATATATTCATTAAATTAATATATAAAATCATTCCTTAATGATGATCATGTAGAATGAATCACATCACATCATGGAGATAGTAGGTCGTATGTACTAACGAGCGATGATATCATTCCAATAATTGGTGAATGGTATTTAATTGGATGGAATAAAATATATCTTAATAAATATCATGTTATAATGGTAATATATGCTCATTATTTCAATAATTATACTCTTACAAGTAATGTGGTGGTGCAAAACATATAACACAATTGCGTTGAGATGATAAGTCATATGTACGCACGCGTGATGATTTCATTTTTCGTAGGATGGATAGATGGTGGAATATGGTTGTTATATAATAATAAAAAATATCAGTAGAGAAGCGATATTTTACTTATTACATTATAATGAAACATATCTTCAAGATGAGTTAGAAGATAAAATATGTTTGAAATAATTAGTAGAGGATATTACCTCTTCTTCGTTGTGCTCCCTCTAAATATCCTCTTAAAGCACAAGAGTTGTACATTTAAAAAAAATAAAAACCTATAAAACGTAATTAGTGAAGTTTATAAGAATAAATTAGTAGTTTTGAGATGAATTTGAAGGCTCAATGTGAAGTAAATATGTGGGGGAAGAAGTTCAATTTTATAATTGAGGTGAGGGGCACTTTTGTGATCTTCAAATATATTAATTTGAAATAAAAATCAAACCACACCCAATACCAAAAAAATTAATAAAATTAAAAGATAACATGAGATATGATTGTAATATCATCAAACAATAAATTTTGGACATGTATTTATGTCAATTCAAACCATATGATTTTAGATAACCCTTAGTTATTAATTTTAATTTTTAACTATGTTAACAAATATTTCAATATTAAAATGGTAAAATATTTAATCATTTTTTGTAAATTTGACCATAAATACATATATTAGATCATTTTAGACCATATAATAATTATTATCTGTTTTTAAAAAAATTTATGATATTTAAATATTTTAATAAAACATCATTTTTATATAAACAACTGGTTCAAAAGATATCTACATTGTCTCCCACATATCTCTTCATAACTACACCCCTTTTGTTATATAATACTGAATAATCTTCCTCATAACCTAGGGAAAGGAAACATAAGAAATGGTGAGATTATATGCATAGTAAGTTTAAACCAGGGATATATCAATCATATCATAATAATAGGACATAAGAACATAACATTGAAAAATCATCTCTTTCATATAAAATATTAATATTATGTCATGGGATAAATCATTAAAATAAAAACATAATCCCAAAAAATCATAGTATAATACTTGAAAAGTTTTTTCATACACATAAAAATATTAAATCATTTCATATTATTTAAATCTCATTACAAATAATATAATAGCAGACAATTCCCATTACTAAATTGTGTTCACTCCTCATTCAAGACCTTTTTTACTGAACCAATACCATTTCATGTTCCATCCATTTTTATATCATTATATATAAATATTTACCTAATTCAATGGAAGGATATATATTTCCCACCCATCTCATAAGTAAATCATTCTTTCGTGTTCCAAAAAACCTAAATAATTCATCATAGAACCACCCATTAAATAAAATGGGTTTCTTAAACAACATTCCATCGTATCATAATCAATATCAAACAAATGAATTTCATAAATATCATTCAACCATAAACATAATCAAACCATAAGAATAATAGGGTTAGTATACTTTATCCATAACCCTATTAAATAAATCAACCATAGATGGAAAATAATTTTTATAGGACACTTGAAATTAATTCTTATGGAAAATACCCTTTATTTTTCAAAAACATATTCTTTTCCAAAAAAATCATAGAATTTTAAAGGAAATTAATTTAATTTATAATAAAAAATAAATCATGTAAAATAATAATCCAATAAATAAGGAGTTACAAAAATGTTAAAATCTATTCATGACGTATAAGTTAAAAGAAAACAACCTTCTCATACTTTTGTCAAAAATTCAAACGGTACCTCATATGAAAAATAAAAAAATATATTCCTGTAATAAAATTTAATAAAAATTAACCAATGTGTAAAATTGAATTTAAATAATTTTATAAGGATAGAAATAATATTTTGGAATACATATTTACAAAATAGCGATGTGGATGATAAATATACCCTAGTAAATACTTACATATAAACAATCTCAGATAATAATGAGATTACAAAATTATCCCCTACCATTGGTATATATAATATTATATATTAAATCATCCATTATAATAATTTAAATATGTTCTTTGATTTATTATATAATCATAGACATTTTTATGATAACATATATGATCATATTATCATCTGTTTGTCAGTAACATTATTACACGTCTATTAGGTGTTAACTTCGTTATTTTCTAACACATGTTTATTCATATATGTTCTTGTTCATCCTATTAGGTAATAGTTATAACACTTGAATAATGGTATTAGTATAATATATATCACATATATTCATTCAATTCATTTATTAATTAATTATTTAATTAATATCATGTAAGATTAATTTCATCGCATCGTGGAGATGGTGTATGTACGCATGAGCGACGACGTCCTTCCCATAACTATTGAATGGTATTGAAGTGTATGGTGTGTAATATTTCAAAATCAATATAATTTTTTAATAACCATATATAGTTCTTATTTTCATCATTATACTCGTCCAAGTAATGTGGTGGTGAAAAAAATATTACACACCAGCATGGGTCAGTATGTTTTATGTGCGCACGCGTGGTGATTTCATTTTTCATATGATAGAAGGAAGGTGGGATATTTTTTTCCATATTCATAATAAAATCTTAGTATATATTTGATACTTGATTTATTACATTATAATTAAACAAATATTGAATATGATGTATAAGAAGAAATAATTTAGAAATAATCAGGGGAGGATATTACCTCTTCTTCGATATGCTCCCTCTAAATCTCGCCTTAAACACTAGAGTAGGTCGTTGAAGAGAACGAGAACCACTAAAATGTAACTATGGGTGTTTATAAGGATATGTGGTTGTTAATTTATGAATTTATATGATCAATGTGATTTAAATTGGTGCAGGATGAGGTCCCCTTTTATAATTGAGGTTAGGGGCACTTTAGGGGACTCTAAATTTATTAATTTATAATAACAATAAATACCCACAAAATAACTCCAAAATGTACCAATTTTTATGATTATAAGGGATATGGTTTTAATCTCATCAAGAAATAAATTTTATATATGTATTTATATCAACTTCAATGTTTTCATTTTTATTAAAACTTGGTTATTCATTTTGATTGTTTACTCAGGTAACAAATATATCAATATTAATATATTTAAATATTTACTTATTTTATGTCAAATTGTCCATAAATACTTATCTTTTAATATTTTAAACCATATATTAATTATTAAATATTTTTAAAAATGGTGTATGCTTTTTAAATAATTTAATAATACAGCAATTTGATAAATAATCAAAACGGTCAATTTTGATACTATTCAATTCAATGATTTTTAAAAATTTAAAGATAATATTTCATTTAAAAAATATATTTTATTATATGAATAAGAGGTAAATTTCATCATGAAAATTAGTTGGATATATTAACTTTATCAAATTATATTTATATTTATATTTTTAATAACTTTTATTTGTTATCTCCATTAAAAAAACAATTACTACAGTAGTTTTGTGTAACTATTTAATATATTTATTTATGGAATAAAAATTAAAAAAATATTATGATGATGATAAATACTCTGGATAATAGAATAATAATTAAAATAAAATATATCTTCGCTAAAATCCATCATTAAAAATGTTATATTTATTAAAACATGAATGTGAAAACTTTAACATCAGTTTAAACAAAATATTATAAGTGTCATAGTCTTTTCCATATAGCTCGAAATGGTGAATAAATAGACCCATGGATGAATATAGACGATATATACGCGAAAAATAATATTTGGTCATGTTTTATTTTCTTTTAATGGTTATAATCATTTCAATAAAAATTATTTTATTGATTTATTCTCAATTAAATAATTTCTCTTTGATTAATGTTTAAGCTATTAAGGTAAATATTTATTTTATAATAATTAAAATTAAATTACCATAATATTGAAAATAATTAGATTTAAAATTAGTATTTATAGTAAAATTTATCTTCTATATAATATTATATTAAAAATGATATAGTTAAAAAATTAGAGTAAGTCTTATTTTACTTATCTTAAAATAAAATAAATTATATATCCAAATCACTTGCAAGTGGCTTCCAAATGATTACATTTATAACCAAGGATAATTTTGGTAAAACAAATCATAAAAGGATGTTAGGAAAAGTGTTAGGGTAATTTTATTATATTATTCTTACCCCTAATTACCAAATTTACTCTTTTACTGATTTTTTTTAAAAGAATTTCCCGATGTTATGATTCATATTGTCAAAAAATAAATTAAAGATATTTAAAAAATATAGAACTTCATAATTTAAATTTATAATAAATTTCTCAAATTTCAAAATAAATATGTTGCAGTAATTATTGAAAATTATCCCATTTTCTGAATGAGCGAAAGGGTTTTAAATTATAAAAAATTATAAAAGATTAAAATGTTTCTGCATCTGAATTCAATGTAAAAGTAATTCCAATGACCTAAATAATATTAAATGAAAAAAATATATTCTATTTATAATTTTAGAACATTCAATAACATAATTTAATTATATAAATTATTTCTATGAGAATGTTATTTTCAATTAATATTTAATGTATTTTTACTATTTATCAAACCTTAAAAGTTATCAAAAAAATGTCAAAAATTCATGACATGTAAATTTGTATATCCTTGATCCAATTAACATGTTCATTTTTTCATATAAAATTACTAATGTGTCAAAATATTATTTTAAATTGGGTTCTCTATTAAAAGATAGAAATTTACACATTTGAAAAATATAAGTTTGTATACATCAAATATGGTTCATTCATACCCTATGACAAAAATATCTATTGGATGAATATAAAAAAATAATTTATATAATATATAAAATATATATTTCATTAATTTAATTATAGTAATTCACTCAATTTATTAATACATAATACAAATATATAATTGATTTCTGTCTTTTCATAAATAATTGGTAGCCAATGAATTCATCATACATATTCATAAGTTAGTTATACTTATTCACACTAATCTAATTACTATGTTATAATGAAAATTTTGTACTATGGGTGTCTCGGGATTTTTTTTAAACTCATGACTACGTTCAATTAAATATATTGAAGAGTTTAAATTATTTAAAGAAAGTATTTCATAAAAACATCTAGGTGTTACATTTCTTCCCCCTTAAACTGAATTTCTCCCTCAAAATTCATCGTTTTTAAATAAAATGATAAGTACACCTCTCCCTCATCATATCCTAAAGTTCCCGCATATATTACATAAATGATTGGTTTTTCCCTAAAACATTGACAAAGCGAGTGGTCATGTTATGTAAAACTTCATCACTAGGATTAAGAATCTCTATTTGTCGTTCTTCATAAGAAAAATCTGGTAGAGACCTGAAGCTTGATGTACATAGAAATTACATTACTTTTTCAGAATACTTAATATATGACCAAAACAGACGCCCAAAGACCATATTAGTTTAGTGTCATTGGAAACTCAGAACATAATCTTCTAATCATGGTGAAAGATCTTCAACATCTCCCAAAAAGATCTTAACCTTTTGTTTTATTACCTAAAACCTTTATTTAAATCCTGGGGAAAAGAAACATAAAAAAGGTGATCTCAAATGCTCATTAAGGGCTAACATGGAGAACATAAAAACAATCCCTAAATATTTGAACGTAAAACAATGAACATAAAACATCAAAATCATGAGCAATGACATAAATCCTGGAAGTACATAAGTCATAGATCATAAAGGAACATTAATCATGATAAAATAAAACATGTAATTGTGTAAATCCTTTAAGCACGTGATATTATTTCCATAGTTTCCAAGGCATTGCTACGAAGACCATCTTAGTGGACAAAGTCCCTTACTAAATCGAGTTCACTCCTCGTTTCTGTCTTGTATCACTGAGCCGGACTAACTTACCATTATAGCCTTGTCTATCTCATGAGATATAAATCTTTACCCAAGGAATTAGAGGGACATATAGGTCCCACCCTTCTCATAATGAAATCATTCCTTCGTATGCCACAAAATAAACATACAACATTTATAATAACCCAACGAATAAAATGGGTATCATAAACATTATCCAATATTAACAAAAACCATATAAAAGAAATGGATATCATTTCATCATAAGAAATATAAAACCATGTAAATAATAGGGAAATTATACTTCAAACATAAACATGATAAATAATTTAATCTTAGATGGAAAATAGTGTTGATAAAACACCTAAAATGAATTCTTGAGAAAAATTTCCATTCTTCTTCAAAAACAATTTATTTTAACAAAATGCCATGCAATTTTAAAAGAAAAATATTTCATTGAAATTAATCATGAAATCTAGTACTGTGTTCCTCATGAAAAATTATGTTATAGAACTGTAAAAATCCATTCATGCTGTATAAATTAAAAAAACATTCTTCTCGTACTTTTGCTCGAAAAGTCAAAAAGAACCTTATACGGTAACCAAAGGAAATATTCCTTCCATACAATGTGGTAAAAAGTCATCAAAGGGTTAAATGACTTTAAAATTACATGGTAGAACATTTTATGAACACATTTTTTTTAAAATCATGGATATGGATGATAAACTTAACCCGTATAAGCAATCTCGAATAAACATGAGATTTGCAAAATTATCCCTTACCTTATGTCCAATTTCTTCTGTATGTGTCTGAGACTCCTGTATAGTGGGTTTAAACATATTATTAACTTGTAAAATAACCATAAAAATATTCATTATATCATATATGATTCACGTATGACTTTATATTATCCGTTCTTTTGTCAATTCCATGTTAAAGCAGCGTTTTGGGTAAAATCGTTTCATTTATCGTACGTGTTTGGACTTGTTGTTATTGATATTAATATTACTTATATCACGATTTACTTACATCCAGAATGTAAAACATGGTTTATATATCATATATATTCAGCATATATATATATAATAGATAGATAAATGAAATGAAACACACCGTTCATGGAGACGGTAGGCCGTACGTATGCATGAAAGCTGTTTTCCATTCCTTATTTACTTGAATAGAAGTAAGTAGATGAAATATATACATACATACATACATACATAAATACCTAAATAAAGGAGAATTATAATGTCATATATATCACTATTATTCATTATATATATATATATTATAATAATTCTTGAATGGTTAACATGGAGAATGAATCTCATCGCGTCGTAGAGACGGTAATCTGTATGTACACACGAGCGATGATATCGTTCCCATAATTATTGAATGGAATTAGAGTAGATTACATAATATCTCAGAATCTGTATTATGTTATAATAACCATATATAGTTATTATTTACACCATTATACCCATCCATGTTAGGTGGTGGTGGAAAAATAGATTACACAGTGGCGTGGAAATGGTATTCCGTACGTAAGCACGTGCGGTGATTTCCTTTTCTATAGGATGGATAGAATGTGAAATAGGGTTGTTCTATATTTATAATAACATATAATTATATTACTTATACTTATGTTATTACTTTATAATGAAACAACTAAAGAATATGAAGAAGAAGAGTAGACAAACTTGATAGAATCGGTAGAAGAAATTACCTCTTCTTCGACGCGCCTCTTTTTAACCTCCTCTAAGGGCACTAAAGATGGTATTTGAAGAATATATGGACGTCTAGTAGGTTTTTATTGAAGTGTATAAGTGAAATGGGAAGGGTTTTTCCGAGCTTGAAGGATCATATTTGTGTGAAGAGGAGAGGGAGGAGCTGCCATTTTATAAGGGAGGAGAGGGGCACCTTTGGAAACATAAGAAATATTAATTTATAATAAATTAAAACCCCACATAAAAACCTCCAAAAATGACTCAATTATAATATGAGATGAGATAGGAATGTAATACCATCAACCAATAAAATTTATAGATGTTTTAAGTTTAATTTAAACCTTATCAACTTGATTTATCATTATTTAATCTATTTAATTTTATGTGTGGCAATAAATTCTAAATATTAAATTGTTATAAATACATACTAAAATTTTTACAACTTCCCATAATTTTATACTTTATAACCTTTTCAACCATATAATATTCAATTTTTTTTAAATATTTTTGTGATTTTTAAATATTGTAATAATATATTATTTTTCTAAAATAACAATAGTGTCGATTTCGACACTATTCATTATTTCAATAAAAACCACACAGAAGATATGTTCAAACAAAAATATATAATAGATTACCAACATGTCATATTCATTAAAATAATTAATGGGGCACATTAATTTGTTCATATATAGTTTATTTTTATATTTTTAAAACTATTTATTTAGTACATCTCTTAATAAAATAATTACTACTACATTTTTGTATAAATATTTCATGTAATTATTTGTTTCATAAAAATTAAAAATAAAATCCTATGATTAAGATAAATATAATACATTTCATAATAATTTTATACTCAAATTTATCATCTTAAAATCACAACATTTAATTTTTATATTTATTAAATTATGAAGGTGACATATTTGACATCATTTAAAATAAAATAATATAAATATCCTAATCGGTTTCATAAGGCTCCAAATGGTCCAAAAATCGACCCTTAGATGCATATGGTATATATATACACGACCAATAATGTTTTTGCATGTTTATGGTCCTTTTGATAGGAATGGATATTTTAATAAAAACAATATTATTGATTTTTCACTAAATAAATAATTTCTACATCCTTAATGTATAAGATATTATGGTAATTATATATTTCTTAAAAAATAAAATAAATTACCATGATAAAGAAAAACATTTTATCTTTCAAATGAGTATTTATATTAAAATTTATATTCTGTATAACCTTATATTAAAAATAATCTAATTATTAATGTTTGACTGAGTTATATTTCACTTTCCTTTAATTAAAATAAATAAAAAGACTTAATAGAAGACAAGTGGGATCCATTAGATTCCATTTCAACACAAGTATGATTTAGCGCAAAATATAATCATCTATTTATATTAATACAAGTGTTAGGGTAATTTTATAATAATATATTTACCCTTAATTACCCGATTTACCTTTAACTATGGTAAATACAATTTACCGTAGTTACTAATCATAATGCCTAAAAATAAAAAAAGCTTATTAAAATAATTTGGCCCTATTGATTCAAAACATGGAATCCATTTTTTGAAATTCAAAACAAAAAATGCAGTATTGAATTTAAAATTAATCCCATTATTGAGAAAATGTGTTTTAAAAGTTAAAACGTTGCAAAAGATCGAAATGTTTTTAGTTACGAATTTAGTGTAATATTAATGCTAATGACTTAAATTATATTAAATAGTAAAAATGTATTATATTTATACTTTAAAACCATTCAATATTATAATTTAATCATATAAATTGTCTCAATGAAAAAAGTTGTTTTTAATCAAAATTTACCGTATTTTTACTATTCATCAAAATAAGAAGGTTATCAGAATAATCTCAAAAATTTATACAAAGTAAATTATTATATTATAATTAAAAGGAAGAAGTTTTATTGGTAAAATTAAACTTATAAACATGTCAAAAACTAGATTTAAAGTGAGTGTGCCATTAAAAGGTGGTAAAACTGTATTTTTTTTAAAATAATTATTTTACCTGAAAATTTTATTTTGTTCTCATACCAATTTATATAATATGTGTAAGATGAATAATAATTTCATAAAATTAAAAATGTATTTACTACTATTCATAATGGATTGTTCATAATAATATTAAAACAATATATTGTTGGTCGCTCTTGTGTCAACATAAGCCAAGAATTGTGTTTGTGTATACTTCAAGCTGGTACGGTGTTGCGTATAGCGAAAGATAATAATGGTGTAGCGTACAACACAAGACATAAAAGAAATTAAAAATAATATTTCTCCTAAAATTTTGAGGCATTACATTCTACCCCCCTTAAATTGAATTTCGGCCACGAGATTCGTCGGGGTTATAAATGGTTTAATACTTGAAATTTTATTTCATAGAAACCCACATAAGAAAAAAGAATACTAAAATTTAATTTTAAAAACTACAGTATGAAATGTAATGGTTACCCAAATTAACTCATCACTGGGTTTCTATATAAGACAACATAGGTTAAAATATGGATATGGAAGAGAAATCTAACCGTCAAGTTCTGAGGGAGAGTTATAGAGAACATAGCTATGAAAAATAAATCAATCTCAAAGCCATAAATTTGTGATGATCTAAGGAACCATCTGATTCATTAGATAATAGGACTACATTATTTGTTTTCAAGATCATTTCCCTAATGTTGAAAATATTTTCAATTAAAATAAATACTTACTTGATTTTGGTACAATCTCACAGCTTTTCATTCCTTGAACAATTTCCACTTCATCTATTAAAAAATTGAAGTTGAATTTGTCTTCCGTGAAGTGTTAGAAGATCATACGAAAGAATTATAGGTCATTCCGTCTATCTCAGTCATAAGGTTAGCAAAATTTATATACATAAGTCCATCTATGGTGAGATTAATCGTATATGATTCCTAAAATGGACTTATACTTCGTCTATCATACCGCTTAATAAAATAAAACTAGTTTATACTAACCAGGGACTTCTTTTAGGCCAGTGGTAGTTTATAAAGGCCTGTCACACTTCGGTTGTGGGTTCGATTTCCACAGCCTTGTCCGACGCGACGGGTTGTCATCCGTCCTATGGGTTGTCATTTTTCTAAAACTATACTATTATAACATTCAAGAAATAATATCAAAAAACAAGTTCTATCCCTAAATAATACTATCTAATGTCTAACATAATCTATTACAACATTTAGGATTATCAATAATACTTCTATCTAATCTCATAGTAAAAAAACAATTACCAGAAAGGTCATATAACAAGAATGTGAATACCATCATTTAACCCCCATATATCATAAGATATATCATGTTGGTCAAATTCCAAAAATGTGAATAACTTAATCATGTATCCTCTTGAAAAATTAATACCCATTGAACCTTAGTGAAAACATGAATGTTGTCAAAAGTTAAATCTCTCCACATACCAAAATCCCAAAATTTCAATATACTCAAACCATGATATCACATTGTCCTAATATCATTCATGAGCACATTAATACTATCAAACACATTATTTTCTCCTTATCCCATCATTATGCACATATCTTCTGCTTTGCAAAAATAATTCAATCACTTTTCATGGTTACCAGTATCATATAATTATTGAAAACCAAAATAAACTAATACATAGATATTCTAATATTCCACAAAACTATAAATGAGACTCCATAACATTATTTTGGAATCTTGTTACATAAACACATAATCATTCCACCACATCGTTGTCATACTCAATATCTCCAATAGTGATCGCATGTGACTTCCCTTTGTCCTTTTCCTTAAGAGGTTGTTGATGTCGACCATCACTAACCCTTGGAATAAGGCATTGGTTAGCATAATTCCACATTTCCTTGCACTTGTATAATTGAAGTGTTGGTGGAGTGTTCCCTATAGTCTTTTCTCTATTCACGTCATTAGAAACCTTTTTCCCATCACTACGGCACTCAGATGCTCGATGTCCTTCTTTTCCACAGTTGAAAATTTTTCTACTACCTTTTAGACAATCTCCACCATTCTTCTTTCCACACTATGAGAATAAAGAACCATTCACCTTCTTTTTACCATTGTTCTGAGGTTTTCCCTTAAACTCCATCTTTCTTTTCATGTCAAAACCATGAGATGGATATGTAACACTAACTTCCAGTTCTATCTTGATAACACAATGCACAATATCTTCATAGCTACTGAAGTATATTATTGCTAATTTCCTTCAAAGACTTGGTTTTAAGCCACTGAATAATCGATAAACTTTTCTTCTAGGTTGGATGATAAAGCTAGATGCATACCTTTCAAGCCTTGTAAAATTAACTTCATATATACCAACAGCTTCATCATATTTTTTCTTAAGCTCAAGGAACTCCTTTTCCATCTTTTTTTGAATAATACAATGGATGTACTTATTGAAAAACAAGTTATTGAACTCGTCCCATTCCATGGATTCAATTTCATCTTGGGGCCTTGTATTCTTAATCAGAGTCCACATTTGGTCTGCTTCACCTTCTAACTGGTAAACATCCAAAATTACATTTTCATGTTCTGAAAAATAAAGAATGGAAAATATCTTTCCAATGGTACTGATCCATTGTTCAGAAACAGGTGGATCAGAAGACCCACTAAAAGAAGGTGGACGTTGCCTCATGAAGTACTCAATAGAATATTGTTCCCTTCTTTACTCATTTGGAAGTCCAGAATGATTCATAGCTTGTGTAAGTATAGTAATAATATTTTTCACTCCATCTCCCATAACATTGGTTTGTTCAGGAGTACAATCATTGCATTGTCCATTACATCGATCAATACAGTTCCTTCGGGTTCTATCCATTGTATAAACCCCAAAAACAACGATGTGAGAGGGAGAAATCATGCTGGGAAAAAATATAATAATGGGGAGTACCATCAATAAATAAATCTTAGGTTTAATTCTAAAATCATTAACATAATTCTAGGACTATAACCTATAATTAAACATAACCTTATAGACATCCCTAGACATACCTTAGAAATATTTTTAAGGATTTCACTAATGCTTTAGCATCCTAGTTTCCAAAGATTACCTAAATTTTTGCTCTGATACCAACTGTAGAGACCCAAAGCTTGATGTACATAGACATTACATTACTTTTTGAGGAATACTTAATACATGAAAAAAACAGATTTCCAAAGACCGTATTAGTTTAGTATCTTTTGAAACTTGGAACATAATCTTCTAATCATGGTGAAAGATCTTCAACATCTCTCATAAAGATCTTCCCCTTTGGTTTTCATACCTGAACCCTTTCTTTAAATCCTAGGGAAAACAAAACATAAAAAGGGTGAGCTCAAATGTTCTGTAAGGGTATACATGGAGAACTTAAATACAATCCATAAACATTGTAATGTAAAAACATGATCATAAAACATCAAAATCTTGAGCAATGACATAAATTGTGGTAGTACATAAGTCATAGATCATAAAGGAACATTAATCATGATAAAATAAAACATGTAATTGTGGAAAAAAATTAATAACATGATATGCTTTCCATAGTAGAAAATGAATTACTTCCAAGACCATCTTAGTGGACAAATTCCCTTACTGAATCGAGTTCACTCCTTGTTCCAGTCCTCTATCACTGAACCAGATTAACTTACCATTGTAGCCATGCCTATCTCATGAGATATAAATCATTACCCAATGAATTGGAGGGAGATATAGGTCCCACCCATCTAATAATAAAATCATTCTTTTTTGTGCCACAAAATAAACATACTTCATTCATAATAACCCAACGAATAAAATGGGTTTCATAAACATTATCCCATTATAACATAGTACATATAAAAGAAATGGATATCATTTCATAATAATAAAAATAAAACCATTTAAATAATAGAGTCATTATACTTGAAACCTAAACATTCTAAATAATGTCATCTTAGATGGAAAATAGTTTTGATAAAACACTTGAAATGAATTCTTGAGGAAAATATCCTTTCTTCTTCAAAATCAATTGCTTTTCACAAAGTGCCAGACAATTTTAAAAGAAAATTTTTTTATTGAAAATAATCATGAAATCTTGTAGAGTAATCTTCATGAAGATGTGGCATTATGAAATTGTATAAATTCATTCATGTATTATAAGTTAAAAAACATTCTTCTCGTACTTTTCCTGGAAAAGTCAAAAAGTACCTTATATAGTAAACAAAAGAATGATTCCTTCCATAAAATGTTGTAAAAAGTAAACAAAGGGTAAAAATGACTTTAAACATTGATGGAAGAAAATTTTATGAATTTTTTTTAGAAAACATGGACAAGGTTGATAAACATTACCAGTATAAGATATCTTGGATAAAATGAGATTTGCAAAATTATCCATTACCTTATGTCCAATTTCATCTGTATGTTTCTTAGACTCTTGTATAGTAGGTTTAATCATATTATTAACTTATAAAATAACCATTATAATATTTATGATATCATATATTATGCACTTATTACTTTATATTATCCGTTATTTTGTCAATTCCATGTTAAAGCTGCATTTTGGGTAAAATCTTTTCATTTATCGTACGTGTTTGGGTGTGTTGTTCTTGATATTATTATTACTTATATCATGATTTACTTACATCCAGAATTTAAAAAATTATTTATATATCTTATATATTCAGTATATATATATATATATAATAGATAGATAAATGAAATGAAACACACCGTTCATGGAGACGGTAGGCCTTACGTACGCATGGACGCTGTTTTCCTTTCCTTGTTGACTTTAATAGAAGTAAGTAGAAGAAATATATATATATATACATAAATACAGTAGCATTACAATGTCATATATATCATTATTATTCATTATATATACTTTATAAACATTTTTTAATGGTTAACATGGAGAATGAATCTCATCCCATCTTGGAGACGGTAATTCGTACGTACGAGTGATTATATAATTCCCATAATTATTGAATGGAAATGGAGTGGATGATATAATATCTCATAATCAGATTTATGTTATAATAACCATATATAGTTATTCATTACACCATTATACCCATCCAATTAAGGTGGTGGTGGGAAAACAGATTACACCACGGCGTGGAGACGGTATTCCATAAGTATGCATGTGCGGTGATTTCATTTTCTGTAGGATGGATAAAAGGTGAAATGAGGTTGTTTCATATTTATAATAACATATTAGTACATTAGTTATACTTATGTTATTAATTTTTAATGAAAAAACTAATGAATAGGAAGTAGAAGAGTAAAGAAACTTGAAAGAATCGGTAGAAGAAATTACCTCTTCTTTGATGCGCCTCCTTTTAACTTTTACTTAGGGCACTAATGTTGGTCTTTGAAGAATACCAGGACATATAGTAGGATTCTATGGAATTGGAGAAGTGAAATGGGCATGGTTTGGCCGAGCATGAAGTCTCAATGTTGTGTGAAGTGGAGAGGGAGGATGTGCCCTTTTATAAGGGAGAAGAGGGGAGCCTTTGGAAACTTATGAAATATTAATTTATAATAAATTCAAAACCTAACTAAAAATATCTAAAAATGAATCAATTCGAAGATGAGATGAGATAGTTTTGTAATCTCGTCAACCAAAAAAAATTATACATGCTTTAAGTTTATTTTAAACCTTATCAACATGTTTTATCATTATTTAATCTATTTAAATTTATTTGTGGTAATAAATTCTAAATTTTAAATTGTTATAAATACTTATATAAATTTTTCCAATTTCCCATAATTGGATACATTATGTTGTTCAGAGTGGATACTCAAGAGTGGGGGAGAATTGAGTTCAATAAAAATTTCTGTTAAAATAATTTCTCTTAAAATCCCCCAATTTTTTAAAAAAAAGTTAAAGTGTAGTGAATTTATACAGATTTAAAATGTTCAATTGGATTCTTAAAGATTGATTACATCTCAGTCAATTTAATCACAAGATTAAATTAACTTTTTAAGATGACCTATTGGTTCACAACAAGTATAAACACTTGCTAATTTAACTATCAAAGTAACCTTAATATAGGTTTGTATTTCAAAGTAATTACAGCGGAATATAAAATATATATGTAGTACACGTTAGACATATACTAAAAAGAACAATAGATATAACCCAGATGTTCAGTCTCAAGAAGAGACTTAGTCCTCTCAAGTTTGTATATAAATTTGATCCACACCCTCGATCGGGGTTAACAACAATACAATACTGTCCAAATCCTAAGACCTCTACCATAGTTATTTGTGGGAAAAACAAAGACACCAGCACACAGGCTGTCCAGGTCAAACTTGACCTCTACCACTATCCTCAGTGGGATACAGTATGACGTATGGATTTTGGAGTGAGGATTTAGTATCCTATAGTTCAGCACAGGAGACAGTGTGTGTGTAAAAGATATACAGAGTACACACACTGCTCAACAGTAAATAACAATTCACATAGAGAGATTATATGGAAGATTATAAAGATCTAGTGATTGGAAGTGCAGCTCTGGTCTCATAGGATTTAGCAGAAATTTTTTTGAGTCCTTATGTGGTTTTTCTGTTGAAAAACATAGTATCATGGTTTAGCTTGATGTCCTTCACAAGTCTGTTTGTTCTCAGATTTCCAGTGTTCTTCGTGTGTTCTTCCATAGTGCTATATTGCATGCATGAGAGTCCTTTAAAGACATGTAATGTCCTCTTCAAGTTCCTAGTGTGTTCTTCTTTTCATGTATTTTTTTGCATGGAAGAATTCTATCTCTAGGCCTTTTTTATGTGATCTTTTACTGCAGCTCAATCTTCCATTTTATTCCCCAATCTTCAGCAACGGGAATGATTACCTTTTCATAGGTACGAGGTATGGTCCACTGACATGCCAACAACTAACATGAAATATCGTTAATTTCATTAAAAACATCAAATATGACCGTTGGAATTAAATAAGAGTTTATAGAAATTCAAACAGTTTTGATGACTATCGGTGAGTCATGAGATCGATGAGTCATTCTGAATCTACATAGGTATCCTTAGCATCAGCATCGGTAACTCATGGATCATCGGTATCGGTGACTCATTATCATCGGTATCAATTGCATCAGCATCGGTAGCTCTTTAGATCTTCCGTAGCCATCGGTGCGACCGTTTCCATTGGTGTGACTGTTGTTATCGGTGTGACCTTTGCTATTAGTGAGACCGTTGCTATCAGTGTGACTGTTGCTATCATTGTGACCGTTGATATCGGTGCGAACGTTGCTATCAGTGCGACCGTTGCTATCGGTGTGACCGTTCCTCATTGGTGACTTGATCTTCATCAGTGTGACCGTTCCTCATCAGTGACTTGCTCTTCATTGGTGCGACCAGAATATAACTAACAGTGAGACAAAACATGGAATTTTCACACAGTGTCTGTTTGATTCCAGAATACTTTTAGGTCAATAGTAAAACGTAATTTAACATAGAAAAACATATGTAAACATGAATTAAACAAATATAAACATATTTAGAACAATTTGAACAAAAGACTAAATTGAAATAAATAAAACAATGATTTGGTATTATTAAAATAACCATCTCAGAGAGAGTTCAACAATCTCACCCTTTTTGATAATCAGAAATCACTGGTATAAAGGAAGATAGAAGATAATGTGTCATTCAGTATGCTCCACCAATATAAAAAGAATATATTCCAAAAGATAAAACAAGGTATGAATAGAAAACAGAACATATATAACTGAGTCATTCACCCCATATAATATAATTCAGATAATATAAAACATTTTCCCATTTCATCATTATTCCCATAGAGATACAGAGGCATTATTTCTCCCCCTGTGTATGCATGCATGTAGTAAATATCCAGCATGGACCAATATGCACACCCATTCATATGCATGATCTCCCTGATTTCTCCCCCTTTGGATTATCAAAAAGAAGATAGAAGGAATATATGAATGAAGATTCCTTTGGAAAATTAGGTTTGAAAATGAGTACAAAAATCACATACAAAAAAATGAAACGTACATGAAATAGACACCATATCAAAATATGACAGATAAAACTATTTTTTGGGGTGGAAGGGAGCTTTTCCTTTGGCAGTGGGAGGAATGGATGGTCCAGAAGGTGGATGGGTGGAAGGATGAACTAGCTGGATGGAGAAAGGAGGTAGGAAGACTCGAGATGGACGAATTGTGGGTTCCAAGGTCACCTGCTACGGAGTAGAAGATCTTTCTGAAGGAGGTTGTTGAAAGAATGGTCGAATACCGGATAGAACTTGAGAAATATACATCTGATTGGGAGCAACATCTGATGATTGAAGAGGCTCAATAGTAGGAAAAACAATGTCCTTAGCTTGAACATGAAGGTAGGGTTTAGAGCAAATTGATGAAGTCCTGAATTACTTCTCCACCTTACTTCATAGCCTTTTGAAAATCATCCATATTCTGCATGAAATTTTCCAAAGTAGGAGTAAAATCCTTTAACTGTTGAACCTGAGCCTTAAAATCTTGTGTAACTGGAGGGAGTCTCAAATTTTTATCCAACACTTTCAAATGATGATTCAACTCATTCTTGGTGTAGACCTTAGAGAAATAATGATCCACTTTCTCCTTAATCCCTTTTTGAGCCTTTGTAGCATCAGTTGAATACAGCTGCACCATTTTATGAATATGATCACTGTGCTCTTTAATCTTTTTCAGAGAATATAAATCCAAAATCTTTCTATGAGTTTCCAGCTCTTCTCTAACAACATCCTTTAAGGTATTAAGATCATAACCAGTAATCTTGGTTACATTTGAAGAACTAGCCTGAGCAACAACTTGCATGATCTCAACTTTCAACTTCCTCAAATATTCCTTCTTCAAATGTTCTATCAGATTCATAAAACATTCATCATACCAGAGATGGTTCTTCTGAACTCTCCTGATAGAGAAACTAGATTTCTACCTAAATCCGTGAGTGTTTGATTCAAAGAGGTAATGTGCCTGCCAATCGACTCACAATAATTGCACAGGTCTGGTTTGATAAGGCTTACCACTCTTTGATAAAAATCATCCATAGAAGATTTAGATAAAGTCATAGGAGCTGGAGCAGGAACATGAGATAACACATCTTTCATAGTCTCTATAACATCTTGAATCAATTCAACCTTAAATCTGTCAAAGTCAGATTTATCAAAAGCAGGATCAGGTCTAGCTTGAGACACTGAAGAATCAGGTCTGGCATCTTCTCTTTGTAAAAACTCTGCAACTAATTAAGCCTTAACTGAATCACTTACTCTTATAAGATTCACTTCTACACCTTCATCTTCCAATGGGTAATCTAATACCAGAACAAAATTCCTGGATGTTCATCCCATGCGACTTTTCATGAAGGATACATAGGTTTCACAAACTGAGCTCGTCCAGAATTTTCAGGAAGGACTTCTTGATCCTAATAACTCTCACACGGTTCTGTCCTCTCAGCCTCAGGGACATTTTCTTGCTCAATTGGTTGTGTTTCAGGATCATCATGGATCATATTCTTACCTTCTATAGTTCGATCATCATCATCAGCAGCATCACCACTATCACTATCACTACTACTACTATCACCATCACCATCAGCATCACCCTAATCACCACCATTGCCTTCATCATCATCATTATCATTATCATCATTAACTGATCTCTCACTTGAACTGTCTGTACTTTTGGATTTATACTCCTCAGAGGTTGATTCCTCAGTCTCACCATCTTCTTCATCATCTAAAAGAGTTTCAATCTCTGGTAACTTTAGAGGAGGACTTGTCGAACCAAATTCCATCCTTATTTTCTTCGGGCTAACAATATCCGGATCACTCCTCTCATCAAGAGATGATTCAGCCTCCTCTTCAGCATTCAGATTATCACCAGCATCTTCTTCTTCTGTTCCCTTCTTACTGGATTCACTAGTTTCCTTAGGAACTACTACTTCCTCTTCTTCATATGAATAAATCACTTCCTCACCAGGTTTTATGCTAGGATCTCTTATCCCCTTCGGTCTCCTTGGATGATCAGCAGGTTTGAAGGACTCATATAACTTTTCTTCATCAGCATCCCAAGCTTTCATCCATGGGTTCTAATTGATTTTCATCCTATTACAAATAACATTGATAAAATAGAATCTAATTGATGAGATACAGTCATCTCCATCATCCACACAGACCATGAATTTCAGCATGAAATTTTTTTTCATATAATAAAATAATGTAGTATCTTTCATTGAAATATTTGTTATCTCAATAATATGCTCAGCAAAATATCTACACAAATTGATCTTTTCACCATTCAACAAAAGGAATAATAGAAAAACATCCTGATACTTTACTAAAGGAAAGTAAAATTTTCTAGGACATATTTGATGTTGATTAAATTTAAACACCATTCTATTATCACCATCCAACTCAGCAGCAATTATCCTCCTCGATTCAGACTTCCTAGTCAATAACTCCAGGGATAGCTCATAAGAAAAGTAATCAGTATTAGGAGGGACATTACCAATGTAATCCTCATATCTTCCACTGTGAGGTACTCCCCAACATTCAGCCCACTGTTTCAATGAAAAAGTAATCTTTTTCCCATTTACTATAGAAGACAATATTGCAGCCTCTACTCCATCCAATAATATATTCATGTTTAAATAGAACTCATGCACCAACTTCGAGTAAAAGACCCGATTATTATCGCAGAACTAATTCTTTCATCCTTGCATTTCCAACACTTTCAAGAGAACAAACTTTCTAGATAAAACCCATTCTGAATATATTTACTTTTCAGCTATAACTTCCCGTTTTTCGAGCTTCGGGTTTACAGACCTCCACATCGTACTGCTTGACTCACCTTGAGCACACTTTAAAGGTGAAGATCCTTCAGATTCCTTGCTCTGTCTATTTTTCTTGGCCATTCTGAGGATTGAGACAATCGAGAGGATTGGAAATATTCAAAAGGATCAGGTTACAGAAGATAGAAGAGAGGGTTCAGTGGGAAATGGAAGGACAATAGTCTCTTAGAAAAAGAAATAGTCGTGAGTCATTATTTGTATCTTTTAGGGTTGCAACATAATAAAGTATAGATTAAGTAAAATAGTGTCATTTTAAACAGACAAAAATGATTTTAAAAATAGTACAACCTAATCGGCAGCACTAATCGATTTGACAGATTGGTTTGACTGATCCGTCTCACTGTTCGGTTCCACTAATTGGTTTCGCTGATTGGTTTCATAGATCAGTTTGACAGATCGGTTTCACAGATTGGTTTGACAGATTGGTTTCACAAATCGGTTTCACAGATCTATCATACCCAACTCTTGTTTAATCATATCTAACCTTTCAAAACATAAGGGCTTCGTGAAAATGATAGCTAATTGATGTTCAGTACCTATAAACTCAAGAGTAATATCACTTTTTTGGTAGTGGTCTCTCAAAAAGTTGTGCCTTACATCAATGTGTTTGGTTCTAGAGTGAGACACAGGGTTATTTGATATGTTAATTGCACTAGTGTTATCACAGTTGATTGAAACATGATTAAAATCATATCCATATTCCAAAAAAGTGTGTTTCATCCACAGAATTAGTGCACAACAACTACCAGCAGTAATGTATTCTACATCAGTAGTAGATAATGCAAAAGAGTTCTGTTTCTTACAACACCATGATACCAGGGTCTTTCCCAAGAGATGACATGTTCCATATGTGCTCTTCCTGTCTATCTTGCAACCAGAAAAGTTAGCATCTGAGTAACTGATTAAATGAAAATATTGTCTTTTTGGATAAAACAAACCTAAATTTGTCGTATGTTTAATATATTTGAAAATTCTTTTAACATCATGTAAATTAGATTCTTGTGTATTAGCATGAAATATTTCACACATACACACACTAAACATAATTTCTATTCGACTAGTAGTAAGGTAAAATAAGCTTCCAAACATACCTCTGTAATTTGTTTGATCCACTATTTTCCTAGTTTCATCTGCATCAAATTTATAGACTGTACTCATAGGAGTATCACTTTCCATAATACTATCAAAACCAAAATTATTAAAAGATCATTTTTATATTTAATTTGATTCAAAATAATACCATTTTCATTTTGTAAAAATTTAAATCCAAGATAATATTTGAGTTCTCCGATTAAAATCATTTCAAATTAATTTTGCATACTCTTTGAAAAATCATTGCATAAATAATGTTTAGAAGATCCAAAAATAATATCATCAACATAGATTTGTACTATTAAAACATCTTTATAAATTATTTTAATAAAAAGTGTTGGATCAGAAATTCCTTTTGTAAAACTTTTTGAAATAAGAAAACTACTAAGTCTATCATACCAAACTCTTGGATATTTTTTTTAAACCATATAAAGTTTATAATTTTTAAAAACTCGATTTGGTAAATCCAGGTGTCTATTCAACAAAAACATCTTCAACAATAAAACCATTTAGAAAAGCACTTTTAAAATCCATTTGATATAACTTGAAATTCAGATGAGTATCAAAGGAAAGTAGAATCCTAATAGATTCTAATCTAGAAACAAGTTCAAAGGTTTCCTCCTAGTCTATACCTTCTTCTTGACTATATCCTTATGCAAGTAATCTAGATTTGTTTCTAACTATGTTTCCAGACTCATCAACTTTTTTCTAAAAACCCATTTAGTGCCTATTGTCAAAGTGTCCATGGGTCTGTCAACTAATTCCCAGACTTTGTTTCTTTCAAATTGATTTAACTCTTCTTGCATAGCCATTACCCAAAAATCATCATTGATTGCATCATTCACATTTTTAGGTTCTAGATATGAAAGAAAGGCTTGATTTTCAACCTGGTTTCTTAGGAAATCTCTAGTCGGTGTCCCTCTATCAAGAATACCAATAACAACATCCAAAGGATGATTATTTAGAATACCAGTTGATCTATTAAAGGTTGGACTAGAAATTTCAGGTTCATATATAGGATTGGGTTCAACAATAGTAGATTCTGGAATATGTCCAGAACTGGATATTTTTACAGCAGGTTCTTTAGTTTTATCATTAAGGTCCAGAATAGTCAAATCTTCTTCATGTTTTTTAAGAGAGGTTTTAGGATCTTGTGGATCAGTTTTATCAAACATGATGTGAATATATTCTTCCACACATTGGGTTCTTTTTTTAAGGACTCTATAGGCTCTTCTAGTTAAATAATAACCAAGAAAAATTCCCTCATCACTTTTAGAAGAAAACTTGTCCAGTTTATCCTTTGTATTGAGGATTAATACTTTGCATCCAAAGTCTCTAAAGTCACTAACTTTGGGTTTTCTATTATTCCACAGTTCATATGGTGTCTTCTTGAGAACAGGTCTAATCAAGACTCTATTAATTATATAATAGGCTGTATTCACAGCTTCATCCCAAAAATAAATAGGCAGATCATACTCATTAAGCATAGTTCTTGAAATTTCGTGTAGGGTTTTGTTTCTTCTTTATACTACACCATTCTGCTGAGGCGTCCTATGGGAAGAAAAAATATGACGATATCCATTTTATGATAAATAAGATTCAAACTCTTTATTTTCAAACTCACGACCATGATCACTTCTCTGGGTCTTAATCTTATGTCAACTAAGGTTTTCTACAGACATGGAGTATTTAACAAAGTAAGAACAAACTTCACTTTTGTGAGCTAAGAAGTATACCCAAGCATATCTAGAAAGGTAATCTACTAAGACATAGACATAGTGCTTCCCATTTAATCTAGAAACTCTAGAAGGTCCAATCAAGTCCATGTGAACCAACTTGAGGGGTTGAGAAGTTGAAACTTCTTTCTTTGATTTAAAATAAACATTATGTTGCTTTCCCTTTTGACAGTGATTACAAACATTGTCTGATGGGAATTAAAGTTTAGGTAGGTCTCTACCTATGTTATTCCTAGTCAGTTTTCTAAATGGATTAATGTTGCAGTGTCCTAATCTTCTGTGCCAAATCCAAGACTCTTTATGAAAACCATTTAAACAAGTAACATTTTTCTTTGATAAAGAATTCAGATCTATAGCATAAACATTTTCATTTCTCAAGGTAGAAAATACTAAAACATTACTAGAATTAAAAACATTAAAAGAATTATTTTCCAACATAACATTAAAGACATCATCACATAATTGAGAAATACTAAACAGGTTATACATATGTCCATCGACAAATAAAACTTTAGAAATCAATACTGAATCAGTGTTACCAATCTGGCCAAGGCCGATGGTTTTTCCTTTAGAATTATCACCAAAGGTGACATAGCCTCCACCAATCATTATTAATCTTTTAAAGAATGATTAATCTCTATAAATGTGCCTTGATAATCCACTATCCAAGTACCATACCTTTTTGAGAGAACTCTTCAAACAGGTTTCCAATAAAACATGTTTAAACAAGAAATGATTTTGGTACCCAGATCTTCTTAGGTCCAAAAAGGATATAAATCAAAGCATTAGGTACCCAGATTTGTCTTATGGGTCTCATATAATTTACATAATCAATATATTTGGAAATATATACTCTATTTGAACTATAACCATATGAATAACTAGTTGAAGAATACGAATTTCCAGAAATGGAACTAGCAGAATTTTGTCCAGATTTAGAGATAAATCTAGTTTTAGTAAATTGTCTCTTTCCAGGTTTATAACCTATTATGGTGGTATATTTTGTTAACACTTGTTTTCCTAGAATTTTTGTAAGTGTTTCTCTTCCATTTGTAAATTTTTCTAAGTCTTTCAGAAGTTTCTCAGTAGACATTTTTAGTTCAGTATTTTCTTTCAATAGTTGGGCAAGCTTTTCTTTTTCTATATCAAGGGCAGATTTAACATTGGTAGTGAGAGCATGTTGTTTCTTAAATGACTTATATTTGTCCTTATGTTCATTTCATGTGTCTTCCAGCATGTTACAGTATTCAGATAATTCAACTTTATTCATGTCATCAGAATCAGAATCAGATTCAGCGTCAACTCCAGAATAATAGAAATTCAAAACAGGAGTATCTAAGGTTACCTCTGATGTGTTTTTCATGAAACACATGTTGGTACGATTCTTTTCAGAATCAGAAACATCAGATTCCCTTGTTTTGTCTTCTAAATCACTCCACATAGAATTCATGTCTTTCTTGTACTTATAGTTCTTATAGTCATATTCCTTTTTTGAACTTCAATTTTGGACACTCTGCTTTAGTGTGACATTTTCTTTTTCATTCATAGAAGACAACTTCATCATTCTTGTCATGATTTTTTCAATTTTTTTTCCAATGTCCTTTGTTTTCATACTTTCCTTTGTAATTTTATTTTCTAAATAATCTCTTCTTCTTATTAAAACTTCTTGAATCTCCTAGCTATTTGAGCCATCTCTATATCACTATCAGAGTCTTAATCTTCACTTGTTGAACTTTCAGTTTGTATTTTAACTTTGTCTTTGTCCTTGCTCTTCGAAGAAGTATATTTAAATGCTATAGACTTCCTTTTAGGTTCATCAGCATCCTCCTTATTCACCTTTAGTTCTTCCCCATACATCATAAGCTTACCAATGTTCTCCTTGACTGGTATCTTGCTTATGTCACGTGATTCTCTAATTGAAACAGAAGTGCCTCTCTATCGATCTGGTAGACATCTCAATATTCTCATGATTTTTTCCTTAGAAGTGACATCTCTTCCAAGAGAAATCATTGTATTGACAATCTCATTGAACCTGAGATACATGTCAGAGATAGGTTCATCAGTCTTCATTTTAAAAATATCATATTTAATAATATAGGTATTCAATCTCATTTCTTTAACATTTTTTGTTCCTTCATTAGAAACACTCAAAGTGTCCCATATTTCATAGGCAGTTTTACAAGAAGATATTCTATTGAACTCTTCATCTCCTAAAGAACAATACAGGGCATTAATAGCTTTACAATTATTATTGTAAGATGTCTAAGTAGCTTCATCCCAAGTAGTTCTAACAGTTGCTGGAATCATATATTTAGTTTCTATAGCAATCCAGATATCAAATCCCATACATTCTAAATAAATTTTCATTTTTAGTTTCCACTAGGCATAATTTTTACCATTAAAGAAAGGTGGCACGTTGGTAGTAGCACCTTCTAGTTTATTATCCATAACTAGAGTTTAGCAAATTAATTTAAAGAGATAAAATTTAGAACTAATAGAAAATTAATATCTTTAAAATATAACTAAAATCACAGTTGCAAAACAGAGTATTTGAAAACATTGATAAACAAAATAAATCCTTTGATAATAAATGTTGGTTGGAGTGGATACTCAAGAGCGGGGGGGGGGTGAATAGAGTTCCAATTATAATTTCTGTTAAAATGATTTCTCTTCAAATTCCCCAATTTTTTTAAAAAAAGTTAAAATGTAGTGAATTTATACAGATTGAAAATGTTCAATTGGATTCTTAAATATTAATTAGATCTCAGTCAATTTAATCACCAGATTAAATTATCTTTTGAATCTGACCTACTAGTTCACAACAAGTATAAACACTTGCTAATTTAACTATCAAAGTAACTTTAAAATAGGGTTGTATGTTTAAGTAATAGCAGCGGAATATAAAATATATATGTAGTATACTTTAGACTTATACTAAAAAGCACAAAAGATATAACCAAGAGGTTCATTCTCAAGCAGAGACTTAGTCCTCTCAAATTTATATACAAATTTCATCCACACCCTGGATCGGGGTTAACAAAAGTACAATACTGTCCAGGTCCTAAGACCTCTACCACTGTTTTTCAGGGAAAAAACAAAGACACCAGCACACAGGCTGTCTAAGTCACAATTGACCTCTACCACTATCCTCAGTGGGATACAGTATGATGTATGGAGTTTGGAATGAGGATTTAGTATCCTTCAGTTCAGCACAGGAGGTAGTGTGTGTGTAAAAGATATACAGAGTACACACACTTCTCAACAGTAAATAAAAATTCACTTAGAGAGAGTATATGAATGTTTAGAAATCTCTTATAATTGGTAGTGTAGATCTGGACTCGTTGGATTTAGCAGAAATGATTCTAAGTCTTTCTGTGGTTTTTCTGTTGAAAAACAGAGTATCTTGGTTCAGCTTGATGTCCTTAAAAAGTGAGTTTGTTCTCTGATTTATAGTGTTCTTCATGTGTTCTTCGGTAGTGCTGGATTTCATGCATGAGAGTTTTTTGAAGATATTTCAATGTCTTCTTTGAGTTCCTCGTGTGTTCTTCTTTTCATGTATGTATGTGCATGGAATAATTCTATCTCTAGGCCTTTTTTATGTGCTCTTTTACTGCAGCTCGATCTTCCTTTTTATTCCACGAGTTCCGGCAATGAGAATGATTACCTTTTCATAAGTACGATGTATAATACCTTGACATGCCAAAAACTGACATTAAATATCTTTAATTTCATTAGAAACATAAAATATGACCATTGGAATTAAATAAGACTTTATAGAAATTCAAATAGTTTTCATGACTAGCAGTGAGTCATGAGATCGGTGATTCATTTTAAATCTGCATAGGTATCGATAGCATCAGCATCAATAACTCATGGATCATTGGTATTAGTGACTCATGATCATCAGTATCAGTAGCGTCAACATCAATTGCTCTGTAGATCTTTGGTAGCCATCGGTGCAACCGTTACCATTGGTGCGACCATTGCTATTGGTGTGACATTTGCTATCGGTGCGACCGTTGCTATCAGCGCGACCGTTTCTATCGGTGCGACCATTGCTATCAGTGCGACCGTTGCTATCAGTGCGACTGTTCCTCATCGATGACTTGATTTTCATTGGTGTGACCGTTCCTCATCAGTGACTTGCTCTTCATTAGTGCGACCAGAATATAACTAACGTTGAGACAAAACAAGGAATTTTCACACAGTGTCTGTTTGATTCCAGAATACTTCCAGGTCAACATTAAAACATAATTTAACATATATAAACATATTTAAACATGAATTAAACAAATATAAACATATTTAGAACAATTTGAACAAAATACTAAATTGAAATAAATAAAACAATGATTTGGGATTATTAAAATAATTACTATAGCATTTTTGTATAATTATTTATAATAATTATTTTTCCATAAAAATTAAAGATAAAATCTTATGATTAAGATAAATATAAAACCTTTCATATTAATATTTTTACTCAAATTTTTCATCTTAAAATCACAACATTTAGATTGCTATATTTTTTAAATTATGAAGGTGACATCTTTGACATCATTTAAAATAAAATAATATAAATGTCCAAATCAATTTTATAAGGTACCAAATGGTCCCCAAATAGACCCTTTGATGATTAGGGTATAGATATACTCGACCAATAATGTTAGGTCAAGTTTCTTGTCCTTTTGATAGGTATGGTTATTTTAATAAAAACTATATTATTGATTATTCACTAAATAAATAGTTTCTACATCATTAATGTATAAGCTATTATGGTAATTAAATATTACTTAAGAATTACAAATAAATTACCATGATAAATAAAAACATTTTTTCTTTCAAATGAGTATTTATAATTGAATTTATATTCTGTATAACCTTAAATTAAAAATAATCTAATTCTTAAAGTTTTAGTGAGACATATTTCACATTCCTCTAAAAAATAAAAGGTCTTAATCAAATACAAGTGGGTTCCATTAGATTCCATTTAGACCCAAGTAAAATATAAGGAAAAATAAAATCATCTAGTTATATTAAGAAAAGTGTAAGGGTAATTTTATAATAATATATTTATCATTAATTACCCGATTTAACTTTAATTATGGTAAATAAAATTTACCGTAGTTACTATTCATAATGCCTAAAAATAAAAATTAGCTTATTAACATAATTTGTACCTAAGGATACCAAATATGGAATCCATTTTTTCAAATTCAAAACACAAAAGTTGTAGTATTTAATTTAAAATTAATCCCGTTGTTGAGAAAATGTATTTTAAAAGTTAAAACGTTGCAAAATATTGAAATGTTTTTACTTGTGAATTCAGTGTAAAATTAATGATAATGAATTATATTATATTAAATGGTAAAAATATATTCTATTCATACATTAAAACCATTTTATATTATAATTTATCCATATAAATTATCTCAATGAAAAAATTGTTTTTAATTAAAATTTAGCGTATTTTTACTATTCATCAAAATAAGAAGGTTATTATAATAATGTCAACATTTTATCCAAAATAAATTTTTATATCCTGATTCCATGGAATATGTTTTATTTGTCAAATTAAACTTATAAACATGTCAAAACCTAGATTTGAAGTGGGTGCGCCATCAAAAGGAGGTAAAACTGTATTTTTTTAAATACATATTTTACCTGAAAATTTTATTTTGTTCTCATACCAATTTCTATAATATCTATTAAAAGAATTATAATGTCATAAAATTCAAAATGTAGTTACTACTATTCATAATGGCTTGTTCATAATATTATTATAACATTATATTGTTGTTTAGGGAAACTCATTATTGTGTACAACACACGCTATTGAGGTAGGTTGCTCTTGCATGTAACAGAAGCCAAGAAAAGTGTTTGTTTATACTACAAGATGGTATGGTGTTGCATATAGTGCAAGCTAATATTGGTTGTCACGACCCATCCTCAGGGCCCGTGTCTTGACTACCCCAAGCCCGCCTTCCTTAGGCCAGGGGCTGGCGACTAGCACCAAAGGCGTAAATCCTGATAACTGGGAAGGCATTGCCTTTATAAAAGTAAACAAAACACCATAGAGTACAAGCGAAAGTAAAACACTAAGTACAAAAGAAATTGCGGAAAATTAAATGGGCCAGAATACAAACCCAACTGAAAGTGCAGCTACAACTAAATGAAAATACAACAGAAAAAGACAAACAACTGGTAGAAAGGAAGCCGCTCGTGTGTCGTCCACCTCGGATCCTACCTAAAGGGTAGGTACAGATAGCGCAGCTCTTGGATCGTCCACCACAGATCCTGCCTGAAGGGTAGGTACAGATAGCGCAGCTCCTGGATCGTCCACCATGGATCCTACCAGAAGGGTAGGTACAGATAGCACATCACCTGGATCATCCACCACGGATCCTACCTGAAGGGTAGGTACAGATAGCGCAGCTCCTGGATCGTCCACCATAGATCCTACCTGAAGGGTAGGTACAGATAGCGCAGATACTCAATTATCTTTCCCCTCAACCTCCTCCGAGTGTCATCTCGCCGTGAAGTCCACCTCCAAATACTGACTCGTCATGTAGTCGACCTCTGGGTAGTGTCCAGTTCTCAAACACTCGGCCTCCGTCAGCACTGACCATCGTCTGCAACCAACACAACGAGGTGCAGGCATAGCCCGTTCCGGGGTGAGTATAACGATACTCAGTAGGGACACCGAGACCCTCAAGGTCTCACTAAAACCAACAAAGATAACCACAAAGAAGATCTCAACAGATAACCTCTACTTAGGTATATGCCTGTACATATACCTAAGTTATCAAGTAACCCATCTCAATCATGAGGAAACACAAAGATTATGAAATCAATAGATAACCACTCCCCAGGTATATGCCCATACATATACCTACGTTATCAAGTGACCCATCTCAATCAAGAGGTAACACAAAGGTCATAGACTCAGCTCAAACCTGGATTTTCATTATCGAAACCGTAACTGCTGAAGAGCCTCGTCTCTAGAGTGTACAGTGGTCCTGTCACGACTCTGAGGTACTGCTCACTAACCTAAGACTGCTGAGGTACTCCACCTGTCGAGTACTATGGGCCTGCTGCTACAACCAAGCACTTCCCACCATGGGGCTGCCATTACAACAAAGTGCTCCCCCTCATAGCCTCTAGAGGTACTCCTTCTATTGAGTACTGCGGGTCTGCCACTACAACCGAGCACTCCTCTGTCGTGGGTCTGCCGCTACAACCAAGTGCTTCCCACCGTGGGTCTGCCGCTACAACCAAGCGCTCCCCCTCATAGCCTCCAGAGGTACTCCTGTTGAGTACCGCGGGTCTGCCGCTACAACCAAGCTCTCCTCCACCGTGGGTCTGCCACTACAACCAAGCGCTCCCCACTGGTCTATCTGAAGCTCACCGAGTCGATTGACCAGTCGTCGTCAAGTCTTAGTCGGCTACACGGTCTCCATACTCCGCACACTCGTCTCTGGGAGGATCCAATCCACGATCTACAGGTCAATACTCCAAGTATCTCAAATTCCCATGAAGAAGTATCTCAAAATACCACCTCGTCATAGGGGTCTCAACGCAACAGACGGCGCGTCAATCAGACGTCATGTCTGAGTGTTATTTGCCTTTTCATCCCAGGGGCCCGGTTGGTTTCATGTGCGAACCAACCTGGCCATATCTCAACTATATCCCAAACTCACATAGGGTATACTCATAGGGACTGTTTCTCAACATGATCACTAACGCCGCTGACGGTTCGTCAAATGGACATCCGGTCAGAAAGATATCTGCTTTTCCGTTCCAGGGGCCCGATTAGATTTCGGGTACAATCTGACCCGACCATTATCCAACTACATCCAAAACTCAGGCGAAGTATGCCAAAAGTTCTTTCTAATCAAGAGGAATTCAACGAGACAGACGACGCGTCAATCGGATGCCTGGTCTGTGAGTTATTAGATTTTTCGTTCCAGGGGCCCGGTTGGTTTCGTGAGCAAACCAACCGGACCACACTCCAACGACATCCAAACCTCGAGCGGAGTAAGCCAAATGTACCGTCTCATCAAGAGGAATTCAACGAAGTCGACGGCGCATCAATCAGACATCTGGAGCTCAAGATATAGGCGTTTCTGCTCCGAGGGCCCGGTTGGTTTCGTATCTGAACCAACCCGGCCGAACCCAACGTTCTCTGAAACCATGAGTGTAATATACCTAAACGACCGTCTCGCTCCAAGGATCGATACTCAATTGACGTTGCGTCGATCAGAGGTGTGTAGCCCATGATATGGGAAAAATACTGAAAGTGATCCGAAAATGGGGGGTCTGGGCCCGGTCTGACCCGGCCCAACCCCCCCTGGGTCGGCCCGAACCGGGTTGACCCGACCCGGGTCCGACCCGTCAGGGCGTGGCCCGGCCCAGTTTGCCCAAGCCGGCCCAGCTCGCTCCGTGGACGCGGCGCGCACCGCCTCCCCCCCTGGATCCCGCACGGCCGTAGGATCCAATCGCTTGCCGCCGCGGCTTTAGCGGCAGTGGTTTCTCTAGGCGGTGCGCTGGGGCGCCGCCGCCTCCAGCCACCGGTGTTGTCAGCGGGCCACCGGAGTTGCTCCGGTGGTCCGTTTTCAATTCCGTCTGTACCGATGCTCATCCTGGGTCTCGTTCTTCACTGCGGAATAATCAAATCGTCTCTGCGGCACATTCTGTCAATTCCTGTCGATCCGCACGTCAAAAGAACAAATTGTGAAGTCTTCGGTTCGCCTACATGGCCCCGACTACCACCACACTTTCATTCAGCCTCAACAGTGCAGCGCGACGGCGCCGCGCATCCTTGCCGCATCCCTCCAGGTTCCTGCGCGGTGTCATCGCATTGTGCCGCCATATTCCAAACCGCAACAACACAACAACAAAAGGGGGAGGAGGGTTGGCCGTCTTCGTGCTGTCCGACCTCCTCTCGTTAAGTTGATATCAAGCGGCCCAAAAAAAGGCGAGGAACGACAAAGGATGTTTCACGTAAAAGAAGCAATAAACCCATACAACTTCCTGTAACAAAATAGTCCCAACCCGCATAGAAAACATTCGCGGATCAACTAGATAATAAGTTGATATATGTTCCTTGTTTTCCTTAGAATGAATGAAACGAGGGAATAAAATCATTCTCAAATTAATTCCCTACCTCAAGCGTTTTCGTCGAATGAGATTTGTCGTGGAAAGGGACGTCTCGGAAGAAGACGTCGCAGAAGGGGGATCGTCGCGTCGCGGAAGGAGCGTCGTTGATTTCCGAGGATTTGGCGTTCTTCGTTGGAGATCGGTGTGTTCTTCGCATTCTTCGCATTCTTCGCATTCTTCATCGAAAAAGAACGCTTTCCTCCAAATCCTCTCCACGCAACAAGTTCCAATAGAAATAAAATAAGAAGAGTATTATTTTATTAACGCACAAGACAACCTTTGAAATTCAAAAAGAAACAATCAATTCAATGAATTAATTGTAACAATTTAACTGCCCAAATTAATGAGGCATTTCTTAACCAGAATAAACGCACGGTTTGACTTAATTAATAGGGGGTGCAGGTGCGTTACTTAAGAAGAAAAGAAACGGTGGCTCATGTGGGTCCCACCTCACAAAATATCCTACCAAGTGGGTAGGATATTTTGGGTCCCACATCATCCACTTAACATAGGTTAAGTGACTTAAATAAAATAAATTGGTCGCACCATTTTATTTTATTCATTTACTTAACTGGAAAATTTAAAAACCACACCCGAGCAAATGCAACTCTGGAAAAAGTATTTTTAGGCAATTACCGGCAATGCAATTCCAACGGTGCCCTCGGAATTCGATTATGAGCACTGGTTCAAAAGTTAGAAAATCCTGATCGTTTGTTTACTAAACTTACATGAGCCAATCTTCGGAAAATGATTTCGGGCACACCGGGCCTCGAAATCAGGTGCCGTCAAAAACTGTGTTCTTGTAAAATCCCAAAAAAAATTAAGAAAAAAAAATTTCCATTGAATTTTATGGGTCTTTACATTACTCCCACCTCAGGGCTTTACGTCCTCGTAAATCATTAACACAAACTAGGGATACAAAAGCGATACATAACATGCATCTGAGCCTTCCGCTCCCATGTTCTCACCTAGAGGTTCTCGTGCTGCCAATGGAAGCGCCCAAGAGAAAAGGACCATCCTCTTAGGACCCGCTCCTATTGATCCTTGATCCTCTCTGGAACCTCCGTGCATGTCGCTCTGTCATCGACGCCCAACTCCCTGAGGTCGATGAAGTGCGAAGGGTCGTGCTTGCATCTCCCTAGTTGTGATACATGGAAGTCATCGTGCACCAGGTGCCACTGAGGTGGATGGGTCAAGCGTTAAACCACCACGCCTACCCAGCTAAGGACCTAAGAAGGTCCGCTGGACCTCGGAGATAACTTTCCGCCTTGGCCACATCTCTTTAAACCTCGTTGAGGTGAGACCCGTATAAGGACGTGATCGTCATCCTCGAACTCTAGTGGTCTCCAATTCCTGTTAGAACAGAAACTCAAAACGACTGCTGCCATGACGGTAAGGTTGACCGACTCAAGAGTGATCGGTATCACCCTTCTGTGCATGATTTTATCCTGTCCTTCCCGGGGTTTCCTTTCCGCCGACCAAGGAAAATTTATCCCGACGTCGTAGTTAAACCACAACCTTACTTCTTAAAAGAGTCTATTTGTGTATGAACTGTGATTGCCCAGTCCATACTCAAACCAACGTCGTAAGGCCTCGACGCTACCACTAGGAGATTCCAACCGAAACTCTCGCCTTGAGGGTCTGACCACACTGTCGGTGTAAGTGTGATTATCGAGTCTTCTCCCACGGTATCTCCAGACATGAGGGTCAAGTCTAAGTCTTATCGGAAACTCTAGGTCTTGGAAAAGATTTGTGGAAGGAAGGAATGATTCATATCAACGTCTGTTACTACGGCAGCTAGTAGTGGTCACACACTATCCCTTGAATCATTCATTGAGCCATTGGATCACTCTCCCTGACCGCAAGTAGCTACTCTCTTCCCCTACCCTCCAGCTCCCTAAGCCTGGTGGGGTCAACTAAGGCGGGTGGTTGTAGTATGTTAAAACGTACACCACCACATGATTCCCTCCTAGCTCTGCCTCCACGTCTGCTACTTCGCAGACTCATCTCTCCTATAATCTTCCTCTTATGGAATCATTTAACATGCCCGAGTCTCTAAGACTGGCGCCAGTTTCTTGTTTCTACTGCACTGTGCAGTCTTCATCTGCTCCAGGATGATTTTCACGTTCTTTGCCTACGCTTTGAAAGAGCTTCTAAAATTTCTCCTTTGCCGAAAATAGAAACTCGGTCTCATCCCATGGATGAACTACGCCCATTTCCTAATACATTCAATCCTGACATGAATGATGTATTCATTCCATGGATGACGTCGTAAGGCCTCAACGTTACTACCAAGAGATCCAACTGTCACTCTCGCCTCCAAGGGTCAAGTCACACTGTCGGCATCAGTGCGAGGTCACTGGGTCTGCTCCAGTAGAAATCTCGAAAGTGAGGTTCAAGTCAAGAGTCTTAACCGGGACCACTAAGTATCAACCAAACGACAGGACAGGAAAGAAAGATCACACAGATAAGTATCTTTTTATTATTTCAGCTCATAGTACAAAGACACGAATACAATAGCAACATGGAACTAGAATTACAAAGGACGTATCCACTAGTTCCGCCCCTGTCCACCTGCTCCGGGATATCTAATACCTTTTCCAATGCTCGGATGTTGCTCAAGAACCCAGCGCTGCTTCCACCTTGGTGGCTCCTCTAAAGCCCGCGGATCGACTGTGCGGGGCGTCAGATAGTCACGTGTCAGGTTACCCTTCCTGCCGCATTCATAACACTTCCTGCTCCTCGTACGCCTGGCTCTGGTCCTCTTGGACCTCTGAATCATCTATCTACTACCCACAGATGACTCGTCTACTGGTCGAAAATCCTGCAGAAAAGGTAGAAGCTCTTGTACACGTTCGGAGTGTAGAGATACTGGCACAAACTCCACCCTAAAGAAGGTCTCTAAGTCTTCCCATTTGAAGGTCGTCCCATCGTAAAACTGGAACAAGTGGCTCCACCACCTGCCTGTTGCTGCCTGAAGAAGGCTGGCAGAAAAGATCACCATGAAGTCTACTGGCATCCCAACCAGCCTGAAGACTCTCACCACAACCTCCAGCCAATCCTCATCCGCCTGCGGGTCCGTCTCTCCCCGGAACCTGGGTGGCCTCTAGCGCTAGAACTCGTGCAGCGCACTCAAGTTTCGTGCATCGCCTACTACTGGGGTTGGTGGCATCAGTGGCCCAACGTATGGTAGTACCGTTGGTGCCTCCTCTGGTGCCTCAACTATAAGAGGGCCCTGTACCGAAGCCTCGTCGCTCGACAGGCTGTCAGTACGCACATCCCTCTGGGCTCTAGCTAGTCGTCCGTGAAAAGTAATTCTGAAAGAAACATACTTTAAATGGTCAAATGATTTATACCTGGTGAGATGACCTGGTTTTAGTTGACTTTTAAAAAACTTCTAGAAACACACACTCAATCAGTGTTTTCGTGCACAAAGTCAGAAATCAGTTGTCAGGGTCCTGGTGTATGGATACGTCGGCCGCCCGAACCAACATTGGACTCCATGAACTAAAAACCACACTCGGTACTCTTAACACTATTGCTTCAAAGAAAGAAAATATCAGAGTTATAAGTTCTGCGGTATAACCGACTCATTTGATACCAATTTGTCACGACCCGTTCTCGGGGCCCGTGCCGTGACTACCCCAGGCCCACCTTCCATAGGCCAGGGGATGGCGACTAGCACCAAAGGCGTAAATCCCGATAACTGGGAAGGCATTGCCTTTATAAAAGTAAACAAAACACCACAGAGTACAAGTGGAAGTAAAACACTAAGTACAAAAGAAAGTGCTTAAAAGTAAATGGGCCAGAATAAAAACCCTACTGAAAGTGCAACTACAACAGAATGAAAGTACAACAGAAAAAGACAAACAAATGGTAGAAAGGAAAAAGCTCCAGTGTCATCCCCCTCAGATCCTACCTAAAGGGTAGGTACAGATAGCGCAGCTCTTGGATCATCCACCACAGATCCAACCTGAAGGGTAGGTACAGATAGCACAGCTCCTGGATTGTCCACCACAGATCCTACTTGAAGGGTATGTACAAATAGCGCATCTTTTGGATCGTCCACCATGGATCCTACCTGAAGGATAGGTACAGATAGCGTAGCTCCTGGATCGTCCAACACTAATCCTACCTGAAGGGTAGGTACAAATAGCGCAGCTCCTGGATCATCCACCATGGATCCTACCTGATGGGTAGGTACAGATAGCGCAGCTCCTCAATTCTCTCACCTGTCAACCTCCTCTGAGTTTCATCTCACCGTGATGTACACCTCCGAATACTAACTTGTCTTATAGTCCACCTCCGGGTACTGTCCAGTCCTCGAACACTCGGCCTCCGTCAGCACTGCCCATCATCTGAAACCAACACAACGAGGTGTGGGCATAGCCCATGCAGGGGTGAGTATAACGATACTCAGTAGGGACCCTGAGACCCTCAAGGTCTCACTAAAACCGACAAGGATAACCACAAAGAATATCTCAACAGATAACCTCTACTTAGGTATATGCCCGTACATATACCTAAGTCATCAAGTAACCCATCTCAGTCATGAGGAAACACTAAGATTATGAAATCAACGGATAACCACTACCTAGGTATACGCCCATACATATACCTAAGTTATCAAGTGACCCATCTCAATCAAGAGGTAACACAAATATCATAGACTCAGCTCAAACCAGGATTTTCATTATCGAAACTGTAACTGCTGAAGAGCCCCGTCTCTAGAGTGTACAGTGGTCTAGTCATGACTCTAAGGTACTGCTCACTAACCTAAGACTGTTGAGGTACTCCACCTGTCAAGTACTATGGGCCTACTACTACAACCAAGCGCTTCCCACCATGGGTCTACTGCTACAACAAAGCGCTCCCCCTCATAGCCTCTAGAGGTACTACTTTTGTTGAGTACCGCGGGTCTGCCGCTACAACCAAGCACTCCTCCGTCGTGGGTCTGCCGTTACAACCATGCACTTCCCACCTTGGGTATGCTGCTACAACCAAGCACTCCCCCTCATAGCCTCCAGAGGTACTCCTTCTGTTGAGTACCGCGGGTCTTCCGCTACAACCAAGCGCTCCCCACTGGGCTATCTGAAACTCACCGAGTCGATCGATCAGCCGTCGTCAAGTCTCAGTCGGCTACACGGTCTCCGTACTCCGCATGATCGTCTTTGGGAGGGTCTGCTCCACGAGCTACTGTTCGATAATCCAAGTATCTCAAAGTCCCATGAAAAAGTATCTCAAAAGACAACCTCATCATAGGGGTCTCAATGCAACAGACGGCGCGTCAATCGGATGCCCGGTCTGAGAGTTATTAGTCTTTTCATCCCAGGGGCCCGGTTGGTTTCGTGTGCGAACCAACCAAGACGTATCTCAACAATATCCCAAACTCACATAGGGTATACTCATAGAGACCATTTCTCTACATGATCACCAACGCCGCTGACTGTTTGTCAAACGGACGTCCGGTCAGAAAGATATCAGCTTTTCCGTTCTAGGGGCCCGGTTGGATTTCGGGTACAATCCAACCCGGCCATTATCCAACTACATCAAAACCTCAGGTGAAGTATGCCAAAAGTTCCGTCTCATCAAGAGGAATTCAACGAGATAGACGATGCGTCAATCAGACGCCCGGTCTTTGAGTTAATAGCTTTTTCGTTCTAGGGGCCCGGTTGGTTTCGTGAGCGAACCAACTTGACCTCACTCCGACAGTGTCCAAACCTCTAGTGGAGTAAGACAAAAGTTCCATCTCATCAAGAGAAATTCAACGAAGTCGGCGGCGCGTCAATCGGACGTCCGGAGCTCAAGATATAGGAGTTTCCGCTCCGAGGGCCCGGTTGGTTTCGTATCCGAACCAACCCGGCCGAACCCAAAGTTCTCCAAAACCTTGAGTGTAATATACCGAAACGACTGTCTCGATCCGAGGATCACTACGCAACTGACAGTGTGTCGATCGGAGGTCCATATCCCAAGATAAGGTCAAAATATCGAAAGTGATATGAAAATGGGGGGTCTGGGCCCGGTCTGACCCGGCCCAACCCCCTGGGTCGGCCCGAACCGGGTCGACCTGACCCGGTAGGGCGGGGCCCGGCCCAGTCCGCCAAAGCCGGCCCGACTCGGCCGGCTGGCTCGCTGGCTTGGCCAGCTTGCTGGTGCTCCGCGGACACGGCGTGCGCCGCGTCCCCCTGGATCTCGTGCGGCCGCAGGATCCAATTGCTTGCCGTCGCGGCTTCAACCAGGGCGGTTTCTCCAGGCGGTGCGCTGGGGTGCAGCCGGCGACCCGCGCCGCTGGTGTTGTCTGCGGGCCACCAGAGTTTCTCTGGTGGTCCATTTTCAATTCTGTCGGCGCCAATGCTCATCCCGGGTCCCGTTCTTCACTGCGGAATCACCAAATCGTCTCTACGGCCCTTTCCGTCAATGCCTGTCGATCTGCACGTCAAAAGAACAAATTGTGGAGTCTTCGGTTCGCTTATGCGTCCCCGAAAACCACCACACTTTTGTTTGGCCTCAACGGCACGACGCGATGGCACCGCACATCCTTGCCGCATCCCTCCAGGTTCCAGCACGGTGGCGTCGCACCGTGCCTCCATCTTCCGAACTACAAAAACACAACAACAAAAGGGGGAGGAGGGTCGGCCGTGTTCATGAGGTCCGACCTCCTCCCATTATGTTGATAACAAGCGGCCCAAAAAATACGAGGAACGACAAAGGATGTTTCACGTACAAGAAACAATAAACCCCTACAACTTCCTGCAACAAAATAGTCCCAACCCACAGGGAAAACATTCACGGATCAAGTAGATAATAAGTTGATATGTGTTCTTTGTTTTCCTTAGAATGAATGAAACGAGGGAATAAAATCATTCTCAAATTAATTCCCTACCTCAAGCGTTGTTGTCGAACGATATTTGTCGCGGAAAGGTACACCGCAGAAGAAGACGTCGCGGAAGGGGGATCGTCGCGTCGCGGAAGGAGCATCGTTGATTTCCGAGGATTTGGCGTTCTTCGTCGGAGATCGGTGTGTTCTTCGCATTCTTCACGTTTTTCTCATTCTTCGTCAAAGAAGAACGCTTTCCTCCAAATCCTCTCCATGCAACAAGTTCCAACAGATATAAAATAAGAACAGTCTTATTTTATTAACGCACAATCCAACCTTTGAAATTCAAAAAGAAACAGTCAATTCAATGAATTAATTGTAACAATTTAATTGCCCAAATTAATGAGGCGTTTCTTAACCAGAATAAACACACAGTTTGACTTCAGTAATAGGGGTGCGGGTGAGTCACTTAAGAAGAAAAGAAACGGTGGCTCGTGTGGGTCCCACCTCACAAAATATCCTACCAAGTGGGTAGGATATTGTGGGTCCCACATCATCCACTTAACATAGGTTAAGTGACTTAAATAAAATAAATTGGTTGCACCATTTAATTTTATTCATTTACTTAACTGGAAAATTTAAAAACCACACCCGAGCAAACACAACTCCAGAAAAGGTGTTTTTATGCAATTACCTGCGATTTGATTCCAACGGTTCTCTCGGAATTCGATTCTGAGCACCGGTTCAGAAGTTAGAAAAGCCCGATCGTTCGTTCACTGAACGTACCCGAGCTAATCTTCAGAAAATTATTCTGGGCACACCGGGCCTCGGAATCACGTGCCGTCAGTAACCGCGTTCTTGTAAAATCCCAAAGAAAATTAAGAAGAAGAAAAAATTCCATTCAATTTTACGGGTCTTTACATTGGTGTAGTGTAAAACACAATACATCAAAGAAATTATAAAGAATTATTCTCATAAAATTTTGAAATGTTACAAATCTTGGTCGATTTGTATGACTTTTGAGCTTAGTACACGTAAAGGATAAGTAATTTACATTCTTTGGGGAGACACATGGAACACATCATGAACTTGAGATAGATTCGGTGGAAGCTCCAATCGGTAAGCTACCTTCCCAACAAGCTCCAAAATTAAAAAACGATTGGTATACCTAGGGTTCAGATTGCCCTTATTTCCAAATATCATTACTCTCTTCTGAAGATATATTCACAGAAATATCTTATCACCCACTTCAAACTCTAGGTATTATTTTCAGCTATCATCTTAACTTTTTTTTCAACTCTAAGATTCTTTTTTCTATCATTGAATAGATATATCCTTTTCTACAATTTCATCAATAAGATGTTGTCCCAATAGCTTTATTTCCCAATCTCCATCCAAGAAAGATGGTGTTCTACACTTCTTTTCATAGAGAGTATTATAAGGATGCATCTAAATACTAGATTGAAAGTTATTGTTGTGAGGAAATTCAATGAATGGTAGCTATTGATTTTAACCAACATTGAAATCCATCGAGAAAACTCTCAAAATATCTTATATAGATTGAATTATCCTACCAAAATAACTTTCTATTAGTTGATGATATTAGTACTGAATCATAACTTTGTATACAGATCTAACTGAATAATTCACCTGAAATTTGTGGTAAACCTTAGATCCCGATCAGATATAATGAAATATGGGGCTAAATGAAATCATAACACATATTTTAGATATATCCTAGCAAGATGATCAAGGGATAAATCCTCTCTAATAGCAATTAAGTTTGTTAACATTGTATGTTTATCAACTATAACCCAAATAACATTATTTCCTTTTGAGATTTTGGGAAATCTGATGAAAAATTACATAATGATGTTTTCCCATTTCTATTCTGGTATGGGTAGTGGTTGTATCAACCCCTTATACATCTATCTATCATTCTTAACTTTTTTTAAAAACCAAGCACGGAGATTCATATTCAGCACCTTATCTTTTCAAGCCATCCCACTAAAAATACTATTTTAGATCCATGTACCTCATTGTGATTCCAGAAGGAATAGAGAATGAAGAAAAATTATCCTCATCCAATATCTCCTACATTAATTCTGGTATGGTAGGAAGAAAAACATTTTTCTTGAACCTTATTACTCCCTCACAAAAAAGGTTGAATTTAGGAACATTGATCAATTTCTTTTTGAGCTCTCTTTTGTCCTTATGCACCTATGTAATCTTCACTTGTATAGATGGTTGAACATTAATTTGAGAAAGATAAGATTTTCCCCCATCTATTAAAATTTCAAGATCCATCCATTGAAAATACATAAATATTTTATCTTTTGTGATCCTCATCATTAATAGGCTACCATGGTCCTTTTGATTAAAAGCATCTTCCGCCTTGTTTTCTTTCCCATGGTGGTAATTTGCGGAGAAGTCAAAATCATTAATTAACTACAACCATCTTCTTTGGTGTATATTCACCTCATAATATGTGAAATTATACTTTAAAATTTTGTTATTAACATAAATATCACAACATTATCCATAAAAATAATGTGTACATATCATTACTGTAATGATTACTGTTTCTAACTCAAGATCATGAGTTAGGTAACATTCTTCAGGGATTTTCAATTTTCATGAAGAATAAGCTATCAATATATAAATTTTCTGGAGAACACATTACATCCCCTTCCTAGATGCATTACTGTAGATCACAAACCTTTATTAACTATTAGGTACTGTGAGTATAGTCTCACTGGCTAACCATATTTTTAGCTCTTTGAAATTCTCTTCACTTTCCTCCATCAACTTAAAAATAAATCATTTCCTATTCAACTTCATGATTGTATTAGATAACCCTGAAAAATCTTTCACAAAGCAATTATATTATCCTTTCAAACTAGGAAATCATTATATCTTAGTTACCATTAGTGGTCTTGGCCAACATTCAATAACTTCAATTTTTTTGATACCTAGATATCTCATGTCTTTAGATTATCTGGCCAAACAATGGAACTTTCAGAATCCAAAATCCACACTTGGTAAACATTTATTAAAACCTCTCAATTATCAGGTTCTATGGTAAAATTCTCACGGGATCTTCATACTCTTCCATTCTCTTTTGAATAAACTATAATATTGTCTATAAAGATTACCCTAAATTGATCAATGTTTTCTCTAAAGACTCTATTCATTAGATCCATTAAGATAGTGGGAAAACTAGTAAGACCAAAAGGAATAATTATACATTCATATCTTCTGTGCATTTTATGGAATTCCATCTTTGGTATATCCTCATAATTGACCATTAATTGATGATATCCAAAATGATGATCAATATTGAAAAATATTGAGCTGTATGTAGTTGGTCGAATAAGTCATATATGGGTGGAAGAGGATATTTTTTCATGATAGTGATCTTATTAAGTTTTTGATAATCCATAGAGTCTCATTGACCCATCATTATTCTTAATAAATAGAATAGGTTCACCCTATGTTGATGAACTATGGAATATGAATACCTTATAAATTTTTTATTGGAGTTTCTTCTTTAACTTCAAAAACAAAATTGGGGACATTCTGTAAGATGTATTTGATATAGGAATAGAATGTAGTATGAGTTATATTTAAAAATGAAACACATAATTCAATGGAAGACCTAGAAATTCCTCCAGAAAGAGATTAAAATATTCCCATACAATAGGTTTATTGTTAATGATGATTTTCTCCACTAAAACTTGTGATAGATAACCATAATATACTAGATTCAAAACCCATAAGATGGAAGAAATTTTATATTAGAAGGTCTAGTCATGGTTACGTCAAAAGATGATCGTAGATTGATCTAAATTCGGAAATGTGACTTCCCTTTCATGGAAATTGATATGATCACTATATATATAAATCCAATCCATCCCAAAAATCACATTTAATTATACTATTGGAAGGATCATATGATTTTTATGAAGAACATTCCCACAAACTTCAGCCAGAGAAGAATTATAAACATTTATCCAGACTATTATTCCATTTGGAGTTTTCACAGCCAACTCAATTTCTAATTATTGAGGTAATATGGTGATACCATTAGAAAATTATTCGTAAATAAAATATTTATTGGATACATAATCAAATAAATCATTTTTACTTATGATTGGATAGTAAGTATGTATTTCACCACTTCATTACAGTACTCCACATCATGGAGAGTGGTTGAATGTGACTTTAACTTATCATTGTCCTTAAGAGTCTGATGACATAGATCATCATCAATAACCCTTATATTAAGGCATTGATTGTAATAATTCCCAATTTCCTTTCACTTGTAACATATATGTGTAGCAAGTTCATTCTATTTTGATATTTCTTTATTTGGATCATTAGTCCTATTTTTCCCATTACATCATCATTCAACTTCCTAATGACATTCTTTTCCACACATAAAACATTCTCTATTCCCCTTGGGAAAGTTTACTCTATGTTTCATTCTAAACGTTTATCATAATGGAAAACTCATCTTTTTATCATTGTGGTATTTATATTTTCCCTTTAATTCCATGTTTCTATTCCTATAAAACCCATAGAACTGATGGATTACTCCAATATCCATATCAAACTTGACAACACATTGAAAAATTTCCTCATAGCTATTAAAGACCCTTGTGGGTAATTCCCTTCAAAGAATTGGTTTTAAGCCACTAAAGAATCAACCAATTTTACTCTCAGGTTGGATAATAATTCTAGATGTGTAGCTTTCAAGCCTTGTAATAATTTCTACGTAGGTACCAACCGATCCATCTTCATTTTCCATATGCTCAAAAAACTCTTTCCAAATATTTTTTTTGAGAAATATGAAGAAATTAATTATTGAAAAATATGTTCTTTAAATCATCCCATTCTATTGATTTAATTTCATGTCTTTGCCTCATGTTCTTGAAAATATTCGACCATTAATCTTCTTGACCTTTCAAATTATAGAATACCAATATAACCTTATCATATTCTGAACTCTTGACAACAGAAAATATATTTTTATTGGTATTTATCCGTTGATCAGCCACTAATGGATCAGAAGACCTTTTGAAGGAAGGTATATGTTTCCTCATGAAAGAATCAATAGAATTTTGTTCCCACTATTGCATGTTTGGATGTCTTACATAATTTATATCTTGAGAAAGTTATGTGAGAATAGCTACAATATTTTTCATTCCAGTTCCCATAATATATTTTTTTTCTGAGGAATACCATGGCATTGACCTTCACATTTACCGTAAACAAGGTTCCTTCTGGTTCCAATCGTTGACTAAAACCAAGAATCATAGTGTGAGAAATATTAATTTTAATTTGAAAACCACATAATAAAGAATAAAATTTAAATTTAGGACAAAATTTGTTTTATCCTTGGTTATTTATGATCATTTCTAAAAACAATGATTGCAACCTATACTTTGATATATCCTTACAACTCTTACTAATGTTTTCTCATCCTTATTTCCAATGGTTAACTATACCTTTTCTCTGATACCAGCTATAATGACTGAAACTATACATACATGAATATAATTTCTAAAGGTGATTAATATTCATTAAAAAATATAAAAAACCACACAAGGATTGTATAGTTTTACTATTTTTAGAAACTGGGAAATATTAACAACTGGTTCATAAGACATCTGGATTTTCTCCTGCTTATTTGTTCATACTAGACCCCTTTTTACATATCTTACTTAGTAGTATTCTTCAAAACATGAGTAAAAGAAACATTATAAAGGGTGATATTATAGTCTAAATAAGGTCAAACAATGGATATATCAATCATAATCAGAATCATAAGACCAAATAACATAACATTTGAAAATTTATATTGTGTATAAAAGATCATGATATCATGTCATTAGATAAATATTAAAACATCCAAGTTGTTTCGAAAAACCATAACATAAGACATGAAATTGTTTTCATACACATAAGTATAAAATATAATTTCATATTAGTCAAGTATCGTTACAAATACCATCATAGTATACAAATCCCATTACTAAACTAAAATGAGTTCACTTCTCATTCCCGCCATGTATTACTAAAGCAAGATCATTTGTCATTCCATCTGTGACTATATCTTGAGATAAAAAATGTTACCCAATGCATTGAAGGTAGATATAGTTGCCACTTATCTCATAATGTAATCATTCTTACATATTCCACAAAAAACATAAATCATTCATCAAAGCATAACATGAGATTTTAAATGGTTTTCTTAAAAAAAAAATTATCATAACATAATCCAAATAAAACAAACAGATTTAATAAATATAATTCCACCATAAAAATAATTAAACCAGTTGAATAATAGAGATATTAGAAATTTACCATAATCTTATTAAATAATTCCATCTTAGATTGAAAAATAATTCTGATAGAACACTTGAAATTAATTCATGAGGAAAATATATTTTCATATTAAATAACGTTCTCTTTTCCCAAAGATACATGAAATTTACAAATAAATGAATTTATTTGATAATAAAATTTAAATATTATAAATGTGTATTCATTTAAATAAGGCTTTAGGAAAATGTAAAAACAATTCTTGTTGTATAATTTTAAAGATGGAATTTTTTTCGTACTTTTTGTCTGAAATTGAATGGGTACCTCGTACTCAAAATGTAAACAATATTCCATTCATAACATTTAATAAAAAATAAAAAAGGATAAAATTTAATTTAAAAATTTATAGAAGGATTGAAATAATTTATTGTAATACATATATTAGAAACATATATGTGGGTGATTAGTATACCCTAGTAAATACTTACATATTAACAATCTTTTATAATAATGAGATTATAAAATTATCCCTTACCTGAGGTTCAATTTCCTTTGTATGTATCCAAACCTCCTTTATAATAATTTAAATAATGTCATAGAATTATTCAAGATTAATATTAATTTTTATCTTATAATATATGATCATATTATCATTTGTTTGTTAGTAACATGTTTACCCATCCATTGGGTATTAATTTCTTAATTTTCATACGCATGTTTTGTCGGATAAGATGTTGTTCCTCTTCGTAGATTATAGTTATATAATTTATGGGATTATATTATTATAATATATATCTTATATATTAATTAAATTAATAAATAAAATCATTCTTTAATGATGATCATGTTGAATGAATCACATCACATCATGGAGATGGTAGGTCGTACGTACACATGAGCGATGATATCATTCCCATAATTTTTGAATGGTATTTAATTGGATTAAATATAATATTTATGAATAAATATCATGTTATAATGGTAATATAATTACATTATTTCAATAATTACACTCTTACAAGTAATGTGGTGGTGAAAAACATATTACACCATAGTGTTGAGATGGTAAGTCGTATATACACACGCATGATGATTTCATTTTTTTAGGATGGATAGATGGTGGAATATGGTTGTTAAATAATCATAATAAAATATCAGTAGATAAGTGATATTTTAATTATTACATTATAATGAAACATATCTTGAAGAAGAAGTAGAAGAAGAAATATGATTGAAATAATCGGTAGAGGATATTAACTCTTCTTCGATGTGCTCCCTCTAAATCTCGTCTTAAAGCACACGAGTTGTACATTTAAGAAGATAAAAATTTATAATGAATAACTATGGAAGTTTATAGGAAATAATGGGTAGTTTCTGGATGAATTTGAAGGCTCAAAGTGAAGTAAATATGTGGGGGGGGAGTTCTATTTTATAATTGAGGTGAGGGGCACTTTTGTGATCTCCAAATATATTAATTTGAAATAAAAATAAAACCCCACCCAATACCACAAAAATGGAAAATTTTAGATGAAAAGATAAGATATGATTGTAATATCATCAAAAAATAAATTTTTGACATGTATTTATTTCAATTTAAACCATGTAATTTTAATTAACCCTTAGTTATTCATTTTAATTTTTAACTACGGTAACAATTATCTCAATATTAAAATGGTAAAATATTTACTCATTTGTTGACAATTGGACCAAAAATACATATACTAGATCATTTTAGACCATATAATAATTATTATATGTTTTTATAAATGTTTTATGATTTCTAAATAATTTAATAAGACATCATTTTGATAATGAAACAAGAGTGTCGATTATGACACTATTGAATTAATTAAAATTTTAAAATATAAAGATAATACGTTAAATTTGAACCAAATTTTTTGTTATACTATTAATAGGTCAGGTTAATCTAGAAAATTATTTATATATATTAAATAAAAAAAATTATATTTATTGAAATATTTTTTATAACATTTATTTTTTATCACCATTAAAAAAATAACTACTAAATATGTTTTGTTTAATTATTCTATATCTATATTTATTGAATAAAAATTAAAAATAAAATTCTATGACGTAGATAAATAACCTATATTTCATAATAATAGTTAGAATATAATATATCTTTCGTAAAATGGAACATTAAAAATGTTATATTTATTAAAACCAGAATAAGACAACTTTAACCGCACATTAAATATATTATTATAAGTGTCATAATCGTTGCATGTATATTAAAATGGTGAATAACATGACCCATGGATGAATATAGTCATTATATACTTATAAAATATGATTTGGTCAAGTTTCTATTTCTTTTAATTGTTATTATAATTTTAATAAATATAATTTTATTTATTTCTCATCAATTAAATAATTTTTTCATCTATAATGTTTATGCTATTTATGTAAATATTTATTTCCTTAAAAATAATAATAAATTACCTCGATAAAAAATTTATCAGCATAGTTAGTTTTTATATTCCAATTTATCTTTTATATAACTTTATATAAAAAATTACATAGTTATAAAAATTTTAGTAAGACAAATTTAACATTTCGTTATATAAAATAATTTAAATATCCTAATTTCATCCAAGTGGCTTCCAAAGGATACCATTTTGACCCAAGGAAGATTCAGGTCGTAAAACACTCATCCAATGATATTGTGACATGTCTTAGAGAAATTTTATAATATTATTTTTACCCTCAATTACCATATTTACCCTTTCACCATATTAAAAAATATTACCACAGTTAATATTCAAAAAGTAAAAAAAATAAAATGAAGGTATTAAATAATTTGAACCCAATGTTTCAAAATATGTAATATATTTTTCAAAATTTGAGACTGAATTTTTAGTAATCAATTTAAAATTATCTCATTGTTTGAATGAGAAAATGGGCATAAAAAGTTAAAACATTTTAAAGGATTGATGTATTTTTACATTTGAATTCAATGAAAAATTAATGCCAAGGACATAAATTATATTAATTGAAAAAAATATATTTTTTATACTTTAATACTGTCCAATATTATAATTTAACCATATAAATTATTTCGATGAGAAACGTGTTTTTTAAGTAAAATTTAGCGTATTTTTACTATTCGTCCAAACATGAAAGTAATCAAAAAAATTAAAAAATTCCTGTGAAGTATATTATTATATCCCACATCCAAATATCATTTTTACATTGTCATATAAAAATTAGTAAGATGTAAAAGACTTAATTTAAAATAATTTCTCCATTAAAAGGCTGAATATAACCCTTTTGAAAAATATAGGCTTTTATACCTATGATAGGGGTTATTCATACCCTATGACAAAAATATTTATTGGATAAATATCAAAAATATATTTCGTTAAGTATATAAAATATTTATTTCATTATTCTAATTTAGTCATATTAATTCACTCAATTTATTAAAAACATAATACATATATATAATTGATTTATATTTTTTCATAAATAATTGGTAGCCAATGAATTTAAACTACATTTTCATAAGTTAGTTATATTTATTCCCGCTATCCTAACCACTAGGTTATAATGAAACTTTTATACGAAGGGCATCTCATGATTCGTTTAAACTCATGATTGCAAGAAATGAAAGATATTGAAAAATTAAAATTATTTAAATAAAACATTTCATAATAACATCCAGGCGTTACGCTTACATCATCCATGACTCAAGGAATAGTTTATTAAACATATAATGTATATATTCTATAAATTATTGTTTTTTACTATTCAAAAAATCATTTATTTTAGAAAAGTCCAAAATATTCACCCACACCATTTTTCATCTAGTAGAAATAAAAAATAAACATAGTTTTATTGAAATTATTTTTTAAAAATGAGAAATTTAATTTTTAATAAAAATCTAAATTTACTCGAAAAATAAAAATTTTAATATTATATGTAATTTTATAAAACATTGAAAAATTAACTATGGTCTCATAAAATTATTTCAAAATCATAAAACATAAAGATATTAATTAATTAATATATTTAATGAAAATAAATTTTCATTCAAAATATTAAATTAATCAAAAAATAATAATTAAATATTTATGACCAATAAAATTATTACCAAATAATTAATAATTTTTAAAATATTTATTTACATATATTATGATATAATTATATAATATTTTCACTTATAATATGGATAATTTTATTTATACTATCTATTGAGATGTTAATATTCAATTTACAAGTTTGTTATTAAATTTACTAGTTTACTATTCATAAGGGTCACATTACTATTTCAATGGTCAATTTACTATTTCACTGGTATAGGTTCCTTAGTATCTAAAATGAATTTTTTCATTATTTATTAATTTATAATGTTTTAATTGTATTATTAATGTGATTTTTTTTATTATACTCAATTAAATAATTATATGAAGGTAATTTCATTGATAGAAGTTTTGGGGCATTACATTCTTCTCCACTTATGAAATTAAATCCTTAAAATTTCATTTTACATTATATGTGGAATATTGGTGTGGGAAATTTTCCTTCATCACTTCCTATTGATCCCATGTTTCCTCTTCGTATATACGGTTATTCCCCATTACTTTGACTAGGTAAGTCATCTTTTTGCATAGAATATTATCTCTACGATCCAAGATCTTCTTTGGATGCTCCTCATAAGAGAGATCATTCTCAACTATAACACCTTTGAATTCAATACATTCAAGGGATATGATATGTGTTGACATAATAGGTATATGTGGAATACATATTGTACTTGAGAAATGGTTGGTGAAAGTGCTAGTTGGTAGGAAACAACACTGACATGATCAAGGATATAAAAGGGGTCAATGTATCTAGGTCTCCTCTTAACTCTCTTCCAAAATCTCATGATCCTATTCTATAGAGATATGATGAGAAATCACATGTATTCAAACTTAAAATCATGGTCCCGTCGATGATTTTCTAGATAAACATTCACTCAACATTGGACTTCCTTGATGTTAAGATGAATGGCTTTCACCTTCTCTGCCATTTCATTGACCATTTCAGTTCCTATAAGCTTACGCTAACCGACCTCATCCTAGCATGTAGATGTTATACATATTTTCCTATAAAGGTCTTAATAAAGAACCATTTGGATTCTTTAGTGGAAACTATTGTTATAAGAGAACTGAACTCGAGGATGTTATTGGTCCCATACTCCATTGAATTCCATAGAACACGCTCTCAACATATCTTTTAGTGACTGAATACATCAATCAGATTGTCCATTAGTTTGAGAATTATAGGATGTATTGAAGTTAAATTCAGTGTTTATAGCATGTTGGATACATTTCCAGAACATTGAGGTGAATCTAAAATCCTGATTGGATATAATAAATTGTGGTAATTCATGCATCCTTAACACTTATTTGATTCGTATCCATGAAATTGTGTCCCATGAGAAGTTTGATCAAATTGAAATAAAGTGAGTTATCTATATAAGGTCATCCATAATAACTCATATATCATTATTAACTCTTGATATCTTTGGATTTACTGTGACAAATTTCATGGTGATGTTTTCTCATTTCCATGTTGGTATGAGTAATGGTTTCATAAAAAAATGACATTATCCATTCACTGGTCATTTTCTAACAAACCGGGAACTTTGTTGAATATTCATCAATCTCCATCTTCATATCATACCACCAACAGTTCTCTTAGAGATCTCGATACCTCTTTCTGCTCCTTAGGTGAATATAGAAGGTTGAGAAATGTGCATAATTTACAATCTCCTTCTTTATCTCTAGATCAAATTGTACACATAATCATGACACAAATCTGATGACTCCTTCCTCGTCCATTTGGAACTCTGAGGATTCCCATTTCTGATAGCTTCCACCATTTTTTAAATTTCTATATCATTTCATTGAGAACATTTTAATTTCATCACAAGGTATGGTTAAGAAATCATTTGTGAAAGGGTTGATGATGTTTCTTCCTTGATGATTCCCATGTCCATGCTTTATAAGTCTAAGAATATTGGATAGTTCTCAATTCTCGTCATTGATGAAGATACATGATCTATTCTACATAAAGCATCTTATACTTTATTTTCATACCAGGATGGTAGTGGGTTGATCATTCCTATTGCATAATAAGATCTGACCATCTTTTCTAACACATATTAAGATCCTTTTGTGAGGATATATTTTTGAGACTCTGGTGATTAGTATATATCTCACACTTCTCCCCATATAGATAATGTCACCAGATTTTCAATACAAAGAACATAACGGCTAACTCCAAATCATGCATGGTATAGTTTTTCTCATGGATTTTAAACTATATTGAGGTGAAGACTATCACATTATCATTCTAAAATTGTACAAAACCTAATTCATATTTTTGAAGACTCTATATACACTATAAAGGGTCCTCCACTTATTTATAGTGTGTGTACTGGTGGACTGATAATCCTCCTTTTGATATCCTTCAATATTTACTCATATTCTTGAGTCCAAACATACTTCAATCACTTTCATGTCATCTTGTTTATTGGGTTTGAAAATTGTTGTAATTTCTTCTGAAATTGTCATTAATACCAAGAAATACTAATAAATTTGTGGATCTCTATTATAGATGTAATTATGGGTCTCTCTTTGAATTCCTTTTTCCATGAAGGTTCCAAAGATATTACTTTTCTGGTGATAACATTCCTGAAGAATAAAAATTCCACCATTTTGAACTAACATTTACTATACTTTGTATAGAGTTTCTCAGTTCAAAAATTCTATAGCATAGTATTCAAATGCTCCACATGTTCCTCCTTACTCTTATACAATATCAGAATATCAAAAATAAAGAATACCAGAAATTTTTCATGGTAATATTTAAAATCTATATTCATTAATTCCATGAAATTTTCTAGATCCTTAGTGATTTCATAGTCAATAACTATGAACTCGTAGTTTCTATACCATTTTTAAATGGAAATCTTGGAAATATCTTCATTACTCACCATTAATTGGTAATATCTCGACCAAAGGCTCACCATAGTGAAATAAATAGCCCCACAGAGCTGATGAAAAAAGTCATCTATTCGTGGAAGTGGATACTTTTTCATTGTCATTATTTTTTCATATTCAGGATAGTCGATGAAGGGGAACTTTAATCCATCATTATTCTAGACAAAGAGTACTAGTTAACCCCATGGTGAAGCACTCAGGCATATAAAACCCATGTACATATTCTATTATAACAACTTATTCATCTCTTCTAGATATATGGTGTCTATTTTATAAGGTGTCTTAGATATAGGTAGAGATCTAGTAATAGGTTTAATTGAGAACTCAACCTCTCGATCATGGGGAAGACTGTGAAATTATTCTGGGAATGCATCGGTGTAATCCCTCATGATGGTCATGTGTTTGATCATGATTATATCCATTTTCTAAATCATTTGAGTGAGATATGCCTACTTATAAGGTAATAATATTCACACTTGAGATGATGATTCTGAAAGAGAATCACCTTCCTCCTTACACTAGTATGGAATTAGAGGTCGATTCTCAATGTGAGAAGTGATCCCCCTTTCCCAATAGTTGACATTGGATTTGTAAAAAAATATCCAATCCTTTCCCAATATAGCTTCAAACACCCCAAAAAAATTAACACAACATTTTCTAGGAGGTTCAATCCACAAAAATTAAATGGAGAGGATTTATGTACTTTGGATGAAATAATTTTCCCCTTATTTGTACTAAAAAATAACCCATACTCTATATTTTGTGGTGGTGTTTGAATAGATATAATAATAATTAATGATATGAAATAATTCATATAATTAGAATCAAATAGTGTGCTCACTATTCTTGAATGAATAAATAGTGTACCTATCACCACATTGTTTTTTGACTCCACCTTAGTGTTAATGATTTCATAATCCCTTCCCTGAGGCCTTGGAGGATGTTGTTGATTGCCTCCGAAAACCCTGAGCATAGGGAATTCGTCTGAAAAATACTTATTTTCCATGTAGTTGAAACATTTCACTACAGGTTCAGTTTTTATTTGAACCTTCATTTATTATTCCACATTAGTGGACTTCTTCTTATACCTTCAGCAGTTCATAGCCAGATCCACCATTCTTCTACATTTGAATCATTTATTTCTTCCATTTAGATAGTTCCTAGGAAACTTCTTTGGACAATTTTAATATGTGGGATATTTTGTCTTCATTCCATTATGGGATTTTTTTGTTGATCCACCCATAATTGACTCCATTTTATGGTTATTTTTACTGGGCCCATGATACCATTTAGAGTCTCTCATAACCATTTCATCCTTGAGTACCCAATGGACAATCTTCTCATAATTGTAGAAGTATTGAAGCACCAATGCATTCCATTGTCTCATATTTTGTCTACTAAATAATAAATTCACCTTGCTTTTAGTATTCCTGAAAAAGCCTAAGTAGAATATTTCTAGACTTATAATTTTTTCATTATATTCCCCAATAGATTCATCTTTCTTAAACATAATTCTGAGGAACTATCTTTACATATTGAGACTGAGGGTTTGGTGAAAATATTTAATAAAATTTCTTCGTAAATTCCTACCAATACATGGAGTCAATTTACACATCAGAAATCATATTTTTTATCATAATCCACTGATGATCGGCTTCTCCATCATAATGAAAGACTTATAGGAAATATTTCTCTTCTTATGAGCACTAGTGGACGTAGAATAACATTTCAATGGAGTTAATCCACTATTTGATGAGGAGGAGATCAAAAAATCCACCAAACATGAGAGGCCTTTTCCACATGAAGTTTTATAGGAAAAAATTCTATTTCCTTATAGAAGGTGAGTTTTCCACATTATTCAAGTTATTATTCAAAACTTGGACCAACTGAGCAAGTATTGTCGTAATGTTTTGAGCACCTGCTCCCATCATATGTGGCATATAATTATGGAAATCCACACATTTCCTATCAAATTGATTATGGGTACGTTTTTTTTCTATTTCCCTCCATTAACTATGAAAAATAAACATGAATTAGTGGTCTGGAATACATAGCTAATAATCATAAAAAGAAAACATTAAATGTAAGAGGATAAACCCTTAATGAAAAAGTATATCCTAACTTCTAATCCCCACGGTTTGTATCAAGGTTATCCCTGATCTATTTGATAAAATTATTTTCATATAGGAATTGTGTTTTCCATTGATAGTAGTTCAAAATCGACTTATGAATTTACAAAACCAGATCCTCTGAGAGTTTCAAACAAGGGGCGCAATGAGGCTCATTATCAAGTACCGAATTACCCTAGGCCGTTACTGGAACACCTTGTCAGAGTTTTTAATCTTGGTTACATCTATTACAAAACCACATTCAGATGTATTATCCAGATAGGGATGTATTTTCAAGATAGAACAGATTGTAAATACTTAACATAATTTAGAGAGGTTTTCTTATACTTAGTCTTATCCTAAATGTTCATACTAAGGTTCTCTATTATTATTAGTTAGAATTAAATTAAATTTTCCTCTAATGCCAACTATAGGTACCTTAACATTTTACACATATCATTACATTATTTTAATCATAATTAAATATCAAATTATAATCCATGTATCTTCATGTCTAGTGTATAGGAATACTAGGTATATAAAACTGAAAACATGGGACTAAATAAATCATTTATTTATTTTCAATCCACTATGAACTCCTTACATAATTTTTTCCATTAAATCTATATAGGATAAAATGGTGATAATATGAACAAATGTATGATAAAAAAATCCCATTAAGTGGAAAAACACAAAAATAAATCATAGGACATGGATTAGAAGGTATAACAAAATGATATAAAAATTCATGGAACATGAGTTTACATAATAATCATAATGTATAGAACATGGGGAAATATTATAATAGAATAATAGTAATTTGTAAGTAACATTAAACATGATGTTAGCATGAGTCAATATTCATTTCACATAGAGGATCACGGGTCATGGCTAAACACCAAGTGTGTTGCACATGGAGCATGAGTCAGGCCTAACCACTAAAACCGTTACACATAACATCTCATGTGACTAAAGATTATCCAATGAATTCAAGTGACTTCTGGGAACACCAACAATAAAATGTTCATGAATATTTGATCCACAAGAATAATCATACATAAAGAATTAAACATAAATAGAATGGGTTCCCTTTGAAGCAATTGGGTATCATAAACATGTCATAATGCATAATAAATGGATATATAATAAAAGTTTCTATGAAAGAAATATTTAAATCCTAAATGGACATCAATAACGGAAAATAGGCATATATCATGATTATTGATGTCAAAATGAAGTGATAACATGTAAAATGTCTATAATAAAACTTCAGAATTATAAACATTTAGTTTGGTATAGGGAAAATATTCAAGGGAATTAAAGTTAAGAAAGGGAATAATATTTTATATGAAAATAGAAGTGAAAACTTTAGGTTTTAATAATAAAATTAGTGTTTTTAGAAACATAATGGTGGCTTAAAATAGATTATTGAGTGCACATTAAATTGGGTATGACTTCGTGAAGTTCTCTTAAATAGGGCTTGCTTATAGGGATGAATTGAGTAAGGATCCTTTTAAAAAATTATATACCCAAGAAAAAGAAGGATGAAAGGATCATGATACATGATTTTGGAACATATAAAAATAATTTATAACATGTACATAAAAATAAAGGATAATTAAATTTTGGTAAAAAGAGAGAAAGAATTACATGAAGGAATAATGGAGGTTTGGGAAGAATCTCTTATCTAAAGTTCGTTGGTGTTATTCACTTGATCTTAATGTACTTGATAATAAAATTAGACACATTAGGTAATAATTATAGAACCATTTCTATATTTATTTTATATATTATAACTTTAATATGTTCATTTTTTCCTTTTTTATGTGTTAATAGATTCAATTTCATCATTTGGGAGTGTTGGTGTCGAGGGATTCCATGATCGGTTTACTTGTATACATGTACATAAGTTCATATAAAGTGGGGGGTAGTTATCTAGAATTAAAAATATATTATATTAATGATATTACATAGGTTAAATCTGTCTTATATATCTTTTTACAATTCAATGAGGATGAATCATTAGACAAATTGTTAATGATAATTGTCTGTCTTTATTTTGATGGTTTTCAATCACAACGAACTCATTATGATTTATAAATTAATATCATATATAAAAAATTAATACATAAAATAAAATAATACATAATTAATATATTATAATCTGTTTCAACCATTAAAATAGTATCATGACTATCCTTGAAGGTTGTAATAGATATTGAAAACTTTATCTACTTTGAATGTGATAAATTAACACATCACCGACGATGTTTTCATTTTTAGTATAATTGGATAAAGAAAGAGTGATGATGATGAATTATTATACTATGATAAAAATTTATATTATATGTAATTTAATGGAGTTATCATACCATTTTTATTAGGGGATTTGAGGATATAAAAATCAAAGAAGGGATCTTGATATGAAGTTAAAATAAAAGAAACAAAGGTTTTACCTCTAGATTCCTTCTTATTGAGAACTTACTTAAGGGATTAGTATTGGTATTTTATTAATACCAAAATCTCTTAGATGTGGGGTTGTGGATTGGGAAGATAATTGGTTAGATTTAGGCATGTCTTTTGTCTTGAGAGGTGTGTAGAAAAGGGGTTGTGAGGGGTCATATTTAAAGTGGAGGAGGGGGGTGTATTCCAATTATTTTCTTCAATATTTAAATATTTCTTCAATACAAGAAACCGTTATGATTATTGAGAATAAATACAGTAACTAGGTCACGTGAATTATATCTAATGGTTCATACATTATCCTTGGCTCGTGGAATAGTGTATTCAACATATTTTGAATATATACTGTAAATTACTTTTTTACAATTCAAAAAAAATAATGTATTTTAGAAAAATCTAAAAAATTTATGGAAACCTTTTTTAGATTAATAGAATTAAAATATAAAGTCCATTTATGAAAATTCATTTATAAATATAAAAAATTTATTTTTTAATTAAAATCATAATTTATTTGAAAAATAGTGATTTTAAATTTATAACTAATTTTATATCCCTTAAAAATTTAACTAAGGTATCATTAAAATATATCACAATCATAAAAAATCATAATATTAATTTATTAATATATTTTATGAAAATTTATTTTCTTTTAAATGATTAAATTAATCAAAAATATTAATTAAATATTATGACCTATAAAAATCCTATAATATAATTAATAATTTTTAAAATATTTTTTTACTAATACTATGATATATTTATATCAGATTATCTATTATAAGTGGATAAATTTTATTTTTTTTATAATTGGTGAGGTTACTATTCGTTTGGATGGTTTACTATTCACAATGGTCACATTACTATTCCAAAGATCAAGTTATTATTTCATCATTATGTGTTCCTTAACTTCTAGAGATGCCTTTTATTCCATTAATTCTTCATTTATAAAGTTTTTATTGTGTTCTTAATGTGATTTTATGTGATTAAAATATTTGAAATAATTATAGGAAGGGAATTTCATTGATAAATTATTTGGGTCGTTACATATAGAACCTAATTTTTTCGTTCTCGTATCAGTCTTGGTTCCACAATTAATAGTTTTTTACATTAATATAGATTTTTCTTCCTTTTGGGAATATATGTTTAAGATTTAACAATTATCGTGGCAGTCTTATTCATGTTATCATACTCCATAATTGATTTCCCTTTTTTCCTTTAAGCATGAACTTGAGTAATTGGCATTTATGATTCATTGAGATCCTCAAAAACCATCTTGGGTTGAACCAAAGATTCTGTATTTGAACATCCTTGGGGTATGAGCCTTTCTTAATTTATATACACCTTTTTCAATTCCATGAATTATCCTTCTATCTCATTAATTATTTTTTCCTCTTCTTTCACTGATTTAGTAACCCCGTCGATGATTGGAATCTTCTCTTCAATTTTGAGTTTAGACACGACTTGTTTTTTTTACATCCTAAAATTATAGAATTTTTATTTTTATTTTATATATTCTCTTAATTCAAACTTTTCATCCATCTTTTTCCATATATAAATCATGTATTCATGTACAACATCATTTTTTTGAATTTTCCCTTTAATAAATGATTTATTCTGGTTCGGTGTTGATTTTAACTTGTAAATCAATTTTCCATAAACTCCATTGATTTTAGCATCAATATCATCAAATTTTATCTCATTAAAAACATATACCAAATCTTATTCTCGAAGATCCATATAATCTCCAACTTTTATGGCTTTAATTTGATTATAAATTTCATATTCATATGAAAAGAAATTTAATTCTTTTAAAACCTTATTTTTTACTTACAATTTTATATCTAATTGAGAGGCAATTCTTCTTTATGATTTTTTATACATATTGGGACACCTATCAATAATATGACCCACATTCCCACATTAATATCACTAAATTTGGATTTTTATCTCAAATATTATTTTTCCCTTTATAAATATTATAGGATAACATAGAAATCATCTCATCGACTTCTTCCTCTTTTGTATCATTATTTAGAATGAGTTTTTTCATACCAATAAAATCCACTTATTGAGAACTATCTTTTACACTAAAATATTTATCTTCATTCCACATTTTATAAGAATCAAGGTTTTTATGAAACCGTTCAAGAAAAATGGCCATTGGTTATTTGTCTTCTATCTCCAATAATTTTTCATTAAACTGAAAAGGTAGTCTCCTCGGGATTCTTTTGAAAATTTTATGATCTTCGATAACATCACCAAGACCTCACATATCCTCATCAAGAACCTTGAGTTGATCAAATAAAGCATCGATATTCATATTTGGGCTCATTCTCATCTCTTAATACTTTTTCCATAAAACATGCAACTTCAACTCATAAACCATTAATTATACTTCATAGATATTGAATAGATCTTCTTGAATTTCAAATGATTTCTTCCTTGAAAATAACATTGTATAAATAGGGTTGCCTAAGGCTCCCCCTAATCTGTTAATTTTTTTGGAATTTTCATCTAGTTCTGTATGATATTTCCCTAAAATATATACACATTCAAAATTATATTAAATACAATACATATATATCAAAAATATATGCATATCTAAAAATTTGAAATATTATTATATCAATATCATCAAAAAATGAAAATTATTTCCATCAAAGATAGAAATTCCTCTATTGGTAACATTCTTCACCGTGCTTATTAAGATACAAAATGTGACCTTGATACCTTTTCTATGATAAAACGTTTTGGTTATATTATCAATAATATACCCTAGGGGTGAATCTTGGTGTAACATAATTAAAAATTATTTTACCCTTGATATGATCTTTTTTACTTCATATGAAGAATCATTTCTCTCTCTCTGTACTTGAAAATCTAATTTTAGTGATAAAATAATTAATTAACACAATTGATTTTTCATGTTTTATCTATATAGGGCTAGTACCTGGAAAATGTAAATGAAATGAGAATGTGCAATATAAATAATATAGTAAACTAATTTTATGTTCAACAGAATGTAATATCCTTAGTAACGCTCTTAAATTAATATCCTCTAAATAATTGAAAGACTCACTATCTTTTACACAAATAAAAAATCACTACTCCTTTCATGATAACCTCCATATTCACTAAATAAATATATAAAATTATATTATTATGGTGTGTATATTTATAACATATTTAATTTCTTGTGGTAGAAATAACTCTCTAACAATCCCCATATTTTTTTATTTTCAAAAGGAAATTTGAAAGACCATTTAGTTTCATAGTAATTCTGGAATTCCCTACTCATTCTTCTCAAAGTCCTCATAAATAAAGATATCTAATATTATTCTTATATAGGTTTTACTAATTTTATATTACTTTTCATTTAATAATAAATCATTGATATTTTTAAACAATAACTACAATTTTACATTCAATTAATCCCCATAGATAGTATCTAAATATTTGGTTTTGGTTTCTTCAGGCTATCTAGTAACCAAAATTGAATGTTGTAAATATATTATTCATAACATCAATATCATCTTAAGGGAGCCCTTGAAATTTAACTTCACTATTTTTCATGATTTGATCCACATCTCATGTTGTGAGCTCCCTCTCTACAATTATAATATTACCATTACATAGAGACCAAAAATATTGGGTTACCCTTATACAAATTCTTTCAAAGTTTGAGCCAAATGTTTTTACATTAACCACATCTATTTAGATATGTGTAACACTTTTCAAAATATTGTTAACCATTATCACTATTAAATATTAAAGAATTCTAATCTTGAAAATGATATTTAAAAACATAATCATGGCAAGAATGATGTGTCATTGCATGAAACCATTAAACTACATCCAAATGTGATTCCATTCACCTTCAATCTACTCCACAACACTTTCAAGATTATTTTCTTTACATAAAATATTATTTGGGTAAACTAAAACAAACTTAAAATCACCGTGTGATGATTTTTTCTATCATTTTAATATATAATAAACCGGTAATTATTCAATTATTTGTGTGGAGATTTTAATTAACATACAATCCAATGTGACAAAATAATCATTATAAGAAACAACAGAGTTAACAAAAAATTATAGTGTTATCCATTTATGTAGTTATAAAAACATTCCTCCTTCTTATACCCCATAGATCACTTCTCACATTGTTTATAAGAATTTTAGAATGAATATTTACCTACAAGATACAAAATAAATCCTTGATATAATCTCATATTCCATTAGGATAGGGTTTTTTCCACACCTTATTAAATGGTCAAAATAGGATAAACACCCAGGCTCAAAAAATAACTTTAAGAATCCAATTTGTTTTAATATGATTGTAATTATTCCTTCAATCTTATGTTGTGTCCCAAAAAACCATATATTTAAATCATTTTCTCAACTTTTTCTTTAATGAAATGGCGTTATATCTCGATGTGATCTGTACAAGAGTGATGAATTTAATTATTTCTCAATTCAATAGTACTTTTTTAACATGTTGATTTCCATAGGCTAGTCCACCATTTCACCAATATTTTTATACATCTCACTTTATCCCTCTCTCATGGTATTTTAATGATCACAGACACTCAATTATCATTATCAAATTTTCAATTAAGTAGGTTTCTATATTTTTATTAAACTAAATGTGGTAAACTACATGGCATTTCCATGTTACATTAAAGAATTAATAATGGATTGGAATAATATATTACCATATTATAAATTTGTAGAATAAACTTAATATACCCATATAATGCATTTTTAGGAAGTATATGAGTCTATAGATGGTGGTGTTCCCATACAGGAAGTAATGGCTAATTAGTGTAGTGGTGGAAGTATCCTAGGAGAGAGGATCTACAATAGACTACCTAGTGGAAGAGCACAAGAAAGATAGTGGAACATATTGGTGTGTAGTGATTTTGGCCATTACTAGCCTTCCTATAGAGGTTCTCCAACATAAGCTGGCTATAGGTACCCCACCAGCTACATAGTGGAGGCTACCAGGTACCCTAGGGCATAGAGTAGTGTCTAGTGTGGATACATTTATTAGGGTAAAAATTCCATATTAGTGTTCCATTATAAGATCATTTCTAACAAAAATTTATGGAAGTTTATCTAGCCTTTTAGATGCAAAAAAATAGATTCTCATAGATCTTTGGATGACATACATTTCCCCCAAAAAAATATTCCTGATTTGAATCAACACCAAATTTCATAATCTCTAAATGATTTCAAAAGTGACGGCATAAAAGTTCAATATCATTAAAATTATATCAATTATACTCTGAAATATATCACCATATATTATAATACTTCTATCAATATATTCATGAGTAACATTTTAATGGGGTTTCTTAAAGAAGACATATCTCTCCACAACCTCCTTTCACCAATAGTTCAAAGTCTGAAAATGTGTGGGTGAGTAACTTGATGAAATGATATGTTGAATAGGGTACTCACATAACAAAATTATTAGGGATGCGTTATTTAAAAAATTCCAAACATGGATTTTATATAATAGAACTCTCAAGTCAAGGGGTGGATACATCGGGGGCACATCCAAATTTAGTCAACCTTCTTATCAATTGTGTTTTCCCAATATTTAATTTTCTACATTTCAACATTAAACATCATCGTCTATACAGTCATTTTTTCAACTTGAACAATTATATTATTTAATTATTTTTATATTTTCTTTTTAAACATTGATAAAATTTATCAACTATCACATATTTGATTTCTCACTTTATTCTATATAACTATTTTAATTTTGGAATTTATATTTTATTCCACGTTAAATTTTTTAAAGTTAAATTCACCCCTCCATAAATTACATAATATATAACCTAAAAGATCTTTCATATTTTTCTATATCCACATAATCTATGTATAATATTTTTGGACTAAATAATACTCCACATATATTATTCTTAATGAAAAAATTTCATTCTTTTTTACTTGGCCATCTAATGCAATTTCACTCAATATAAAATGTTTCTCAACTTGTATACTTTTTATACACAACATATCCATAAAAATTAGAACATAAAAAATTATTTATGATAATTGTTTTACTATATTTAAATAAAAACCATAATAATTTATTCATTGAAGGTTCCCCATAATTCACTTCACATTCATGAGATCATCCATTTTAAGAAAACATTGAAATCATAATTCTGAGAAAGTATAAAAGAAAATATCTTATCTTATGATTTCATGATGGAGAAAATTCCCAATGATTCCTCTACATAAATTTGAATATAATCCTTCATTCTCTTTATGTTTCCCACATATGGTTCCAACCACAATCATAGTTGAAATAGGTTTGGAATATTCTATTCTGAATTTCATTATCATATCATTTTCATTTTTCATATTTGAAATAAATGCACATCCATTTCTTGATGGACAAATTTTTTAAAAGTCGGTTCCCTATACCCAACATAAATAGTACTTTTTTATTACCATATCGTGTATACAATGATTTATTCATGATGTATGCTTACCATAATAGTGTTTAAATTTATGTGCCTGCTATATATAGGGTAATGTTCATATATCATTTTCCATATAAAAAAGTTAATAAACTTCCCATATAATAATGAGGAACTATATATACCAGGATGATAACCTTAAACATGAGTCATATGGTCTAAAAACATCTTGTTGACCAGACACAGGTGTTGTGTGACCGTCAGGTTATGGGGGCACATAAGCATTGAGACTTATTATCAAGAAGTTCATACATTGTGATCTCATGTAAATGAGATCATGAGGATTGAACCTCCAATAAAAACACCACATTATTTGTGTTACATTGTTAGTTCCTATTTTTTAAAACATTTAATGGTCTCTTGAATTGTTATTATTGTTAATTGATACTATTTGATTGTGTACTTCGATGCAAGACAAAAGCTATGGAATTGTTTTCATAGAGAGGGGGTTTGTGTAGGGTGTGTCACAGATGGAAAGACATTGATTGAATAAAAAATATAGAAGTTTTCAATTCCAAAGGGAATGGATTTCCTAAGACCAGATGATCAGGATGTTAGTGCCTTCACTAAACCCATTGCCATGGTAGAATAAGGTATTTTCTTCAAGTTAGGTCAATGAAAAATAAAGTGTGATAGGATGATGACATGTAGTGTGTATCCAACTTTATGATATAACATGAGAGAAAAGATATGATATTCTATGGTGTGTGTTTGTAGGGAAAGGTTGTCATTACTATGAATATTCATTTATCTTTTTGGGATTTGATAGGTTAGAAAACCTTGCACCTATTTTGTGAATAATATTTATTACTATCATGATATGAGCTTACAGGGTTACACACTAAGTGTATTCAAAAGTTTGGACTATTAGTATGAATAAGAGTTTAAGACATGGGGGGTACCACTACTCGGGTTTGGGGATATTTGAGAATATATGGCCACTAATAATAGATAAATTGATATTATTAGATTTTACATAATTAGTATTGAATTTATTAATTATTTTATTGATAAGATTTTAATTTCAATTTATAGAAAAATATTATATAAAAGAATATTATTATTGATATTCAATTTTTTTTTAATATTTTTTGGAATCTTGAGTCACCTTACTGACTCCATTTTATCATGATATATATTTTATTTTATTAAAGTAAGTGGTGGAAATATAAATGATGGTTATGAAAAGTTAGTTGGTCAAAACATGTCGTTTATGGATTATCTAGTGGGAAATAAATATTCCGAGAATATGGAGTCATTTCCGGGTGTTCTATACCACAAAATATAAGTGGGGGGAGGGTCCAATTCATATTACTATTCATCATGTAAATTTAAGAATAACTCTATCCTCTGTCCAACATTATATAGAGAGAAACTTTCGATCTAGAAACTGATCTGAGTTATCCTCCTCGTATCTAATTATTGATGTAGAGGTGATCATTAGGATGATTAAGGGTTCATAAAATATCCACAATAGCACCCAAAATCTATAGATCTATGTTCTTGTTGACATTTGATTTTCTTTTGGATGATCTAGATGTATTATACTTTATTTCCTTCAATTAATGGTTTCTGGTGATGATCTATTGTTGAATGTGTCATCAAATAGAATGATTTTGTATTTATTTATATGTGTTCTTAAATATTTCATGCTGAATCATTGAATTTTGTACTAGGCTATGTATCACTATAGAAAAAATATTTATGTCAATTTAGTGATTAAAATTTCTAAACCCCAGTATCATATGATTTCACTACATTCCCTAGTACAATCAATTGGTATCAATGTGATTGAATTTTTATTCTAAAAGAATATATTTTTAATTAATTCATATTGAAGTAATCTTAATGTCCCTATATCCGAAGATGGATATACAATATAATATTATATTGATGAGACATGGCTATCTGAAGATCAAAAGACGGATAAAAACTATTTTTCTAGTTTAATTTTAAAGATCATGTCTATATATATGTATATATGTATGTTATAATTTACAAATAGTAATCTACAAAAATGGATTCAAGTGATACCAGGTTTTCAAACCAAACTCAAGCAGTACGAACGGTGTTTTCTTATTGGTGTTCATTCCCTAGAATGTTTTATTTCTTAAGAAAAATTCAAAAAAATAATGTATTTTTGCTAATAATTTTTTGAAGAAAAATGGAAATGTGGGTATCGGTATTTAAATGAAGGACTAAACAAACAAATGTTAAAATGGGTGGGGGATTTCACACTAAAACCAAAATAAATTGTTTAGAAAAACAATTTTTATTTTTAGGATAGTTGCATCCCAACCCCTCTATTTCCCCTTTGAACAATTGTTCTGTCTAGCCTCCCAATGTTGTCCCCCTTCCCCTCTTGATAATAAATAACTACCAACCACTTCCCCAAACAAACTATAGCATTTTCGTCCTCACTCCTAGCTACCTCCATTGTGTTAATCACTACTTCTATACCTGGTTTCCCCATCCCACAACAAACCCCATAATTGGCCCACCTTTGGTCAGATACAATTCAGTCCTCACACTCGGCCCATCACCCAATGACCCCATCACACATCTTCATGTTTCCAGCCTCTCACCTAGCATCTATCGTAGATCATCGTCAGATGGCCAAACATTACACATTGGCCACTTACTACAGGAAGACATAGTTTGGCTAGATCAGGTCCTTTAAAAACCACCATGCCCATTTCGAGTTTATTAAAGGCCTAAAACCCCTTTTCAAGGGTTATCAGGTATTATATAGACCTAGAATAAATTTTTATAATTTCAAAAAATTAATTTTAAACATTTCAAATAAAATTTTAATTTTTTTAGGACCAACTGAAAAATATCACTTGGATTAGAATTGGAATAATTAATTTAATACAATTAATTTTTTTAAAATAAATTTATTTCAAATTTAGTTTCCATTTCTCATTCATTTAACCTTCTAAAATATATTATGTAAATAACAACCAACATATTTATGGAATAAAATTTATTTTATTATTTTTTGGAAATAATATGTGGTGCATGAATAATTAAATTTATTTTTCTGGTCTTCGCATCATCATTCTGCCCCAAATATGTATAAATATTTTCACATCCATCATTATAATTTTTTATTTATTTATAAATTTATTGGGTGTTATTATATATTTTAATGGACTTTTTAAGACATGGAATGCACTGAGATGAGGCGATATTCAAAACAATATATTAATACATTGGATCAGGATGCATGATGCAATACGAGTCAGAGAAAACATACGTATTATACTACTATGGCCAAGATTAACCCATTGAATTTAAATGGAACAAAAAATAAAAAATGATGAATTTTGGTCTCATTTTTTATTTAATTTATCTATCATCTATTATTTTTTTGAATATAGGAGAAAATAATAAATAACATTTAATGCAAATATTAGAGAAAAATAAGATTTGATTAATGCTTTTAAATATATTACACAATCAATTTAAAGTAAGATCACATAGTATGTTCATATTAGATAGAAAATGAAATAATTCATCATGAAATAAACCAAATAAATGAAATATATGTTCATAATGCTTTTTTTCATTTGAATTTGAACAAAACTTGGTATTTAAGGTGCTCACCATTCCTATTTGAAGGTTCCTCCTACTATTGGATTTTTATTATGAATGAAATGTAATAACCTAACTAAAATATGAAGTCAAATAAGTATTCATAGTAAGAATGTTGTTTCATTAGAGGTAATGAATTATGTAAACAAATATTAGGATTTATGAAATTTAAAGGTTCACTCAAAGACTAACATTTCTATTTTCTCCATATAGAGGATTGAAATATATCTAATAATATTTTTGGAGTTGGACACTGAGACGACACGATATTCTGAGGCTCGATATTGACATTATAGATATATTAATTATATTAACAGCACATGTCCACATTTTTTCTTGAATAATGGAATAACTCCCAAATGGAGTATTGATTTTAAAAATTCAAGATTTTTTGAGTCTGAAATAGGGGTTTTCACCTTGGAATGGCCTAAAAATCATTGACATTGGGTGTTTTGATTAAGTTTCATCATAGGTTCAAAGAGGAAAATAAATTTATTTATTTTTTATCTTGTATTTCTTGATTTAGTGACCTAACAATATATTATATAATATGTTTATAAGAAATTTTCACAGTTAACCGCATAACCCTTCTAAATAAGTGAAGATAATGGAGGAGTGTTGACGGTCATAAAAATCATAGATCAATGATCTATATACCACAAGCATCACTGATGATAATAGAGTTATTTGATCTCACCAGTGATGAAAATGCATATTGTTTTTTCATTATTCTTTGATCCTAAACCAACATAGAGTGTGTTTTCATTATTCTTTCATTTACCATTTTACTTTCCCTTAATGATCATAAATTGAATCAACTAACAGATTGATTCTTGGCGTGATCATGTTGTGGTTTTGGGTTTATTTACCTAGGATATTGGAAGATTATTATTTCTTATGTTATTCTTTGTTTATCATTTCAATGGCCATTAATCAAGGCCAACATGAAAAATTCATGAAGTTAGTTCCTAATTTTTTGGATTTTGTTTTTATTCTGGGTTTCTTCACACGATTCATCATCGGTATTTCCTTGGTCGATGGTTTGACAAAATACATGATAATTGACCAGTTAACAAATTTTATTTAGCGCAACAAATTGATAATGTGGTTTTGGGTTCACAATTTTGGGATAAATAGATACGTAATGGTTATAGTGAGTGATAATTTAAGGATTCATACTTGACTAGAGATCCCTATATTCCTAGTTTGGGGTATGGAGATGGCACGGTGAAAGGGGAACCAATTACTTGTTAGTTGATATGGTTAAAATCTGTCCAACCATAATGGTGAGTTTCGGTTGACCAAGACACACAATATCCAGTCGAGATAAGAAATGAATCCATAAGAAATGGTGTTGTTGGAAAATGTGTGAAGTTTTTCTAAATTTTTAAAAACTCACAACTATTTGAAATTTAGTAAGAAGACCAATTTTCATGTAATACACTAGTTATAGTGACTCAGGTTTCATAGATGATTAATATCACACATTTTGTTACATGTTTTACATGCTATTTTACTGGTTCTAAATTTTTTTCATATATCCATGAAAGTACACAAGTAAGGACATAGCCAGGAACATGGGAAGGATCTGATTAAATGGTCATGTCCATGTAATCAAACATGAACCAATACATAGACACTTAAAGGTATTATACACAGGTATAGTAGGAGGAACATTAGGAAAAAACATGGTAATGTCTATGTTTAGAGGTACATGTGATGTACAACCTATAAGATAGTTAGTAAGGCTTTGTTTCTTCAGTATAGACCGAGTTTAGTTGAGAGTGAATCCTTGGTCCATTTTGATTATGGTAAAATGTGTTATTACATACTAGAAAATGATTGTGATCCCCATAATGTGTTTTTCCAAATAATTTTTCTGTATCCCTACGCGCTACTATGGTGGTATCCTCTTTTATTCCTTCGTCAACCTAGGTTGGGTCCATTGTAATGTTGTGACCCCCACACATGGAACCCTGATCCCATATCTAGTAGGTTGATCTAATAGGGTTTTTGGTACCCCAAACTATCCTCTATGTGACCCCATAACTCTATATTGAGAACTTCTAAGTTTCATTGAGTACATATTAGGTGATCCCCAATGATAAAGACCTCTTATATGAACATAATTAGTGACAACATGGAACATGGAGTTGATATTCCTAGACAACCGTAACCTTGAGGTTGTGAGTTGAATCATATATATAGTAGTATGGTTAAGAATTTTTTGAGAATTGGAATCATTTAGGAGTATATCCGGGTTTTGTTATCATTATGTCTCATATATTGACTGATAAAAATATGTATTGATGAGATAACTACTCTGGGTGATTTTCGTTTAGTGATTTTGAGGTGTCATACTTGGTATTAAATTACTCACCCCTACATAGGATCTTCCCAAAAATTTCAGGTCTTCTATAAACGAAAGTCCATTGGATGGTTTCCTTAGAGTACATGGAGAAGTAAGAGCATTGTTTAGTATAGATAGTCCTAGATTCATATGGGGTGATCCATTTGATTGTAATCTCCTACTTATGAGCATGTTGGACTCTTTTATCTGTTTTGGTGAGATTTTATTTGATCCTATATTTCTCCTATAACTTTATTGTACTCTTCTTGTGGGTTATAGATGTATGCAAGAATTGGCATAATTTTGAATTTACTTTCAATGCAATATGGTCTTGTGGGTGTGTATACCAGTACCCTAAGCTATAGCCTCCCTTATATTTGATGATCGTTCTTAGTGCTAGTATCCTACATCTATCTTATTAGAGGTGGCCTTGGGGATGTCAAACTTAGTTTACCACAATTCATATGGGCCATGGTCGATCAGGTTCTGACACAGTGGTATTGAATGACTAAGATCAACCTTAGGACCATATTTTGGTGACTGTCTAGTTTTGAGGTTTGGTATGGGATTTATAAAAAAGAGTGTTAAAATGTTTCAACATCATCTCTCAGTCAATGTAATCTAGTGTTGGTGTGGTGAATGATGTGTCTAGTCATCTGGACTTCAAAAACCATTGTGTATAATCAGCACATATAGCCATTATTTATGGAAAACAAAAATTGGTAAATGTATCATACAGAAATGGGTTGTGGTTTTTATTCCCTTCTAGTGTAAGCTCAATATATATACTCATTGATCATGGTGTGTCTTCTATATTTCAGGATTCCTGTAGGCTTATTTCTATATTGGATTTCATAATGTGATAATAAGTATGATATTCTATGTGAATAGGATTCTTTACATGGTCTAGTACATGAGTTTGTTACATTGGGTGGTTTTCCAGATTTTCTACCACCTGTCGAGCTGCAGGTTGACCTAGTAGTACCGACCAACGATGTACATAGGTTTAGAACACTCTATGTGTTTTATTGTTAGAATCCTAATTGTTATTAGGATGAGAAAAAACTACATGTAGATAAGGACTATCTAGAGTTTTTCACCAAATTTTTTCACATTTTGAGGAATCCTTTTGTAGAGACCTGAAGCTTGACGTACATGGACATTACATTACATTTGTAGAATACATAATACATAACAAAAACAGACACACAAGGATCATAATAGTTTAGTGTATTTGGAAACTCGGAATATAATCTTCTAATCATGGTGAAAGATCTTCAACATCTCTATTAATGATCTTCCACTTTTTTTTTCTTAACTAAAACCTTTCTTTAAATCCTGGGGAAAAGAAAACATATAAAGGGTGAGCTCAAATTCTCAGTAAGGGTAAGCATAGAGAACATAAAACAATCCTTATACCTTTTAATGTAAAAAAGACATGAGCATAAAATCTCAACATCAAAATCTTGTGCAATGACATAAAACATGGATGTATGTAAGGCATAGATCATGAAGAAACATTAATCATGATAAATTAGCATGGGAATAAAACATGTAATTGTGGAAACCATTAATCACATGTAATTATTTCCATAGTATCGAAGGCATTACTTCCAAGACCATCTTAGTGGAAAAAGTCCCTTTCTGAATCGAGTTCACTCCTCATTCCAGTCATGTATTACTGAACCAGTTTAACTTTCCGTTCCAGCCATGTCTATCTCAAAAGATATAAATCTTTACCCAATGCATTAGAGGGAGATATAGGTCCCACCCATCTCATAATGAAATCATTCTTACTTGTGCCACAAAATAAACATACATCATTCATAATAACCCAATGAATGAAATGGGTTTAAAAAACGTCATCCCATCATCACATAATCCATAAAAAATAAATGGATATCATTTAATAATAATAAAAGTGAAACCATGTAAATAATAGAGACATTATACTTGAAAAATACACATATAAAATAATGTCCTTTTAGATGGAAAAATGGTTTTGATAAAACACTTGAAATGAATTCTTGCGGAAAATATCATTTCTTCTTCAAAATCAATGTCTTTTCACAAAATGTCATGAAATTTTAAAAGAAAGATATTTTTTTGAAAATAGTCATGAAATATTTTGGAGGAAGCTTCCTGAAAATAAGGCTTTATAAAACCGTAAAAATCCTTTCATTCCGTATAAGTTAAAAAAACATTCTTCTCGTACTTTTTCCATAAAAGTCAAAAAAGTACCTCGTAAAATAAATATTCCTTCCATATGATGAGGTAAAACTAGAAAAGGGTAAAAATGACTTTAAACATACATGGAAGAAAATTAAACATTTTATGAAAACATTTTGAGAACATATGGACATGAATAATAATCATAACCCCAGTAAATACTTACGAATAAACAATCTCGGATAAGAATGAGATTGGAATAATTATCCCTTACCATCGGTCCGATATGCTTCATATGGATCCGAAACTCCTGTATAATTATTTAAATAATTTCATTGACTGATTAAATAATCATATTAATTGTTATGATATCATATATGTTTCACTTATGACTTTATATTACCTATTCTTTTGTAAATTCCATGTTAAAGAAGCATTTTGGGTAAAATCATTTCATTTATCGTATGTGTTTCGACTTGTGGTTCATGATATTATTACTTATATCATGATTTAAATAATTCCAGAATGTAAAAAATGATTTATATATAATATATATTCATCATATACATATATATTATAGATCAACATGAGAAATTAAATACAATGTTTATGGAGATGGTAGGCCGTACGTACACATGAACACTGTTTTCGTTTCCTAATTGAATTGAATGAAACTAAATAGATGACATACATATATATATACATAAATCCAGTAGAATTAATATTTCATATATTTCATTATTATTCATTATATAAACTCTATGACCATTCATGTAGGTTAACATGGAAAATGAATCTCATCGCATCGTGGAGACGGTAGTCCGTACGTACGCACGAACGATGATATCATTCCCATAATTATTGAATAGAATTGGAGTGGATGGTATAATATATCAGAATCCGTATGATGTTATAATAACCATATATATTTATTCTTTACACCATTATACTCATCCATGTAAAGTGTTGGTGGAAAAAAAGATTACACCACGGCGTGGAGACGGTATTCCGTACGTACGCACATGCGGTGATTTTGTTTTCCGTAGGATGGATAGAAGGTGAAATAGGGTTGTTTAATATTTATAATAAAATATAATTATATGGGGGATACTGATGTTATTACTTCATAATGAAACAACTAATGAAGAGGGAGTAGAAGAAGAAATAAAGTTGAACGAATCGGTAACAGACATTACCTCTTCTTTGAAACGCCTCTTTGAGACCTCCTCTTAGGGCACTAAAATTGGTCTTTGAAGAATACCAGGACCTCTAAGATGTTTCTAGGGAAGTGGGGAAGCTAAATTTTCAGGGTTTGGCCGATCTTGAAAGCTCAAATAGGTGTGAGGAGAAGAGGGAGGAGATGCCATTTTATAAGGGAGGAGAGGGGCACCTTTGGAAATATAAGACAATATTAATTTATATTAAATCCCAACCCCACATAAAAACATCCAAAATGATTCTTATCCGAAGATTATATGAGATAAGATTTTAATATCATCAACCAATAAAATTTATACATTTAAGGAATTTATTTTAAACATTATCAACTTTATTTATCCTTATTTAATCAATTTAATTTTATTTGTGGTAATAACATTATAAATTTTAAATTATAACAAATAATTAATTATTTGTAGTGAATTGTCCATAATTGGATACGTTATAACATTTTAGACCATTTAAATTTAAATTTATAATTTTTAAATATTTTTGTTATTTTTAAACAATTTTATAATATGTTATTTTTATAAAATAACAATAGTGTCAATTTTGACACTATTCATTTATTTCAATTTAAATAAAATATATACAGAAGATATGTTAAAAATAAAAGCTTTAATAGATTCATAAAAGATAATATTTATCTAGAAAATTAGTGGAGCACATTAAATAGTTCATATAATATTTATTTTATTTTTTTAAAACCATTTATTTGGTCTATCTCTTAAAAAAATAATTACTACAGCATTTTTGTATAATTATTTAATATACTTATTTGTTGCATAAAAATGACAAATAAAACCCTATGATGAATATAAATCTCTTAACTTTCACAATAATACTTTTAATCGAATTTATCATCTTAAAATCACAATATTTACATTGTTAGATTTATTAAATTATGAAGGTGACAACTTTGGCATCATTTAAAATAAAATAACATAAGTGTCATAATCGCCTTAATAAGGATCAAAATGGTCAACAATTCGTCCATTGTTTGATTAGTGTTTATATATACACTAATAACAAGTTTTTTGTAGATTTTGGGGCCTTTTTATATGTATTACTATTTCAATAAAAACTATATTATTGATTTTTCACTAAAAACATAATATCTGCATCATTAATGTATAAGATAATAAGGTAATTAAATAACTCAAAAAAATTATAAATAAATTACCATGATAAAGAAAAACATTTTATCTTTCATATTAATATTTGTAACCGAATTTATATTCTATATAAACTTATATTGAAAATAATTTAATTATTAAAGTTGAGTGAGACATATTTCACTTTCCTTTAAATTAAATAAAAAAAAGGTCTTAATCACCTCCATGTGTGTTCTAATGGATTCCATTTCGACCAAAATATGACTTAGGACAAATTATAATCATCCAATTGTATTAATTCAAGTATTAGGATAATTTTATAATATTATATTTACCCTTAATTACCCAATTTACCTTTTACTATGGTAAATAAAATTTACTGTTGTTACTATTCATAAAGCCCAAAAATAAAAAGTAGTCTATTAATATAATTTGGACCCACTGATTCAAAATATGGGATCCATTTTTTCCAATTCAATTCACAGTGGTTGCATAAATTAAATTAAAATTAATCACATTGTCGAAAGAAAACGGGTTTTTGTTTAAAACATTGTAAAAGATTGAATTTATTTAACCTACGAATTCAATGTAAAATCAATGCTAATGACATAAATTATATTAAATCGTAAAAATATATTATATTTATACTTTAAAACCATTAAATATTATAATTTAACCACATTAGTTATTATGATGAAAAAATTTGTTTTTAATTAAAATATAGCATGTTTTTACTATTCATTAAAATATGAAAGTTATCAGAATAATATGAAAAATTTATCCAAGGTAAAATTTTATATCCTGATGCCAAAGAATAATTTTATTTTTGTAAAATTTAACTTATAAACATGTCAAAACTAGATTTAAAGTAGGTTCTCCATCAAGAGGAGGCAAAACTTTATTTTTTGAAAAATACTTATTTTACCTGAAAATTTTATTTTGTTCTTATACCATGTTCTAGAAAATTTGTAAGATGAATAATAATGTTATGAAATTCAAAATTTAGTTAATACTATTCATAACGGCTAGTTAATAATAATATTATAAAAATATATCGTTGTTTAGTAGAACCCTTGTATTGCGTACAACACACGCTATCGAAGAAGGACGTGATTGTGTGTAATACAGGCCATGTCAGGGTTGCATGTAGTGCAAGACTCCTTTGTTGTTGCGTATAACATAATCCAACCATATTTCATTTATACATGAATATATATATATATATATATATATATATTTACACTCAATGTTGTATAGAATAACTATTACCAAACAAACTTAAAATTGTGTTTAACACGATCCAAGATTAGTGTTGTGTATACTGTAAGATAATACAGTATTTCTTATCGCACAAGATAATCTTGGTGTAGCATAAAACACATGACATCAAATAAATTAAAAAGAATACTTATCATAAAATCTCAGGGTGTTACATTCTACCCCCCTTAAAATGAATTTCTCCCTCGAAATTCGTCAAGGTGATAAATGGTTTGTTACTTGATAATTTCTTTCAAAGAAACCCACATCGTAAAAAGGAATGCTAAAACTTAATTTTAAAAAGTGAATTATGAAACATAACGGTTACACAAATTAACTCATCACTAGTTGTCCACATAAGATATCATAGGTGAAAATATGGATATGGATAAGAAATCTAACCATCAAGTTCTGATGGAGAGTGGTAGAGAACATGGCTATGAAAAAGTCATTAATCACAATGCCATAAATTTGTGATGATTTTAGGTACCATCTGATTCATCGAATATAAGGGCACTAGGACAACATTTTTGGTTTTCAAGATGATTTCCCTAAAGTTGAAGAAATTGGAATTAGAAGAAATACTTTCTTGATTTTGGTATAGTCTCACCGTTGGTCGTTCCTTGGACAATTTCCACTTCATCTCTTAAAGAAATGAAGTTGAATTTTTCATTCGTGAAGTGTTAGCATATCATGTGATAGAATGATGGGTCATTCCATCTGTCTCAACCAAAAGGTTAGAAAAAATTATCAAAAATACATAAGTCCACCTATAGTGAGATTAATCATATATGGTTCCTAAAATAGACTTATACTTAATATATCATACATCTTAATATAATAAAATTGGTTTCTACTAAACATGGACTTCCTATAGGCCATTGGTAGGCGATAAAGGCTTGTCTCACTTTGGTTGTGGGTTCAATTCCCATAGCCTTGTTCGACGCGATGGGTTGTCGCCCGTCCTGCAGGTTTTCTTTTTTCTAAAACTACACTACTATAACATCCCATCAATAATATCGAAAAAAGCTATATCCTTAAACGATACTAACTTATGTACAACATAATCCATTCCAATCTTTAGGCTTATCCAAAATACTTATGTCCAAGCTCATAGTATAAAGAAAATGATTACTTGAAATGTCACATAACAATCACGTGAATTCCATCATTTATCCCCCATATATCATAAGATATATCTTTTTGGTCAAATTACAAACATTTGAATACCTTAATCATGTATTCTCTTGAAAAAAATAAAAAACCATTTCACCTTAGTGAAAACATTAATTCTGTCAAAAGTTAACTCTTTCCACATACCAAAATCCCAAAAATTCTATATAATCAAACCGTGATATCACTTAGTCCTTATATCATTCATGAGCTCATGAATACAATCAAACATCTCATTATCTTCTTATCCCTTCATTATGTGCATATCATCTACATTCCAAAAATATCTAAATAACCTTCCATGGTTACCAGTACCATTAAACATATAATTTCAAATACTCCAGGAAAGAAAATAGTTTCACAATCCTTAGATGATTCTTTATTCCATAGTACCATACATTATTCTTTATAAACATACAATCATTCCACTAGCTTCTTAAATTACTGACTGAGCTTCATCATTTATTTCATCTCATATTTAATTTGTAGTCTCTTCATCGTCATCCACATAAATACTTCTCATATGACCATCCTGATTCTCTTCATGAGATTTTCCCTTAGGGAATTGGTTTGCATAATGCCCATACATTCCACATTTAAAACATCTCATAATTGTTGATGTCGTAGAAATAACATTATCCTTGTTCATGGTTTTAACTGAACCTTTTTCTTTTCACTTACTAGTTTTGAGTCCATCTTTTCCACAACCAAAGCATCTTCCAGTTCCTTTGAAACAATCTCCCTGATGACTCTTCCCACATTATTTACATGATGGAAATTGAACTTTCATTCCTCTATGATCATCATGAAAATCCATCTTTCCCTTATTATCTGAGTCGAGAAACCTACCAAAGTTGAGATTATTGATCATATTATGAGATTTATGATTAGGAATAATAACGATTTTTGGACTTCCAAATCCCGTTTCATTTGGTTTCTCATTAAGAATATCATTCCATTGTCTGTCATATCCTCCATTATCGTGAATCTTCTTATTTCAATCCATTTTCTAAATCCCAAAAAGAACAGTGTGAGAGGAAAAAATCATGCAATGGAAAAAAACATAGTAAAGGGGGAGTACCCTCAATATCTAACATCTTAGTTTTAATTCTAAGATATTTAGTGCAATTCTAGAACTATAACCTATATGTATAGTTAACCTTAGGGACATCCCTAGACATACCTTAGAAATATCTCTAGGGATCTCACTAACGTTTTCGCATACTTGTTTCCAAATATTGACTAATCCTTTCCTCTGATACCAACTGTAGAGACCCGAATCTTGACGTAGATGGACATTACATTAATTTTTCAGAATACATAATACATAACAAAAACAGACACACATGGATCGTAATAGTTTAGTGTCTTTGGAAACTCAGAATATAATCTTCTAATCGTGGTGAAAGATCTTCAACATCTCCATTAATGATCTTCCCCTTTTGTTTTCTTACCTAAAACCTTTCTTTAAATCCTGGGGAAAATAAAACATATAAAGGGTGAGCTCAAATGCTCAGTAAGGGTAAGCATAGAGAGCATAAAACAATCCTTAGAAATTTGAATGTAAAAAAAGACATGAGCATAAAATCTAAACATCAAAATCTTGTGCAATGACATAAAACATGGAAGTATGTAAGGCATCGATCATGAAGAAACATTGATCATGATAAATTAGCAAGGGAATAAAACATGTAATTGTGGCAACCGTTCAGCACATGTTATGATTTCCATAGTAGCCAAGGCATTGCTTCCAAGACCATCTTAGTGGACAAAGTCCCTTTCTAAATCGATTTCACTCCTCGTTCCAGTTTCGTATTACTGAACCGGTTTAACTTGTCGTTCCAGCCATGTCTATCTCATGAGATATAAATCTTTACCCAATTAATTGGAGGGAGATATAGGTCCCACCCATCTCATAATTAAATCATTCTTACTTATGCCACAAAATAAACATACATCATTCATAATAACCCAACGAATGAAATGGGTTTCAAAAACATCATCCCATCATCACATAATCCATATAAAATAAATGGATATCATTTCATAATAAGAAAAGTGAAACCATGTAAATAATAGAGACATTATAATTGAAACATACACATATAAAATAATGTAATTTTAGATGGAAAATGGTTTTGATAAAACACTTGAAATGAATTCTTGAGGAAAATATCATTTCTTCTTCAAAATCAATTTCCTTTCTCAAAACTTCATGCAATTTTAAAAGAAATATATTTTGTTGAAAATAGTCATGAAATATTTTGGTGGAAGCTTCATAAAAATAAGGCTTTATAAAACCGTAAAAATCCTTTCACGTCGTATAAGTTAAAAAAACATTCTTCTTGTACTTTTACCGGAAAAGTCAAAAAAGTACATCGTAAAAGAAAGATTCCTTCCATACGATGTGGTAAAAGTATAAAAGGGTACAAATGACTTTAAAAATACATGTATGAAAAGTTAAAATTTTATGAAAACATTTTGAGAACATATGGACATGAAAAATAATCATAACCCCAGTAAATACTTATGAATAAACAATCTCAGATAAGAATGAGATTGGAATAATTATCCATTACATTAGGTCTGATATGCTTCGTATGGATATCAACCTCCAGTATAATGATTTAAATAATGTTATTGACTTATTACATAATCATATTAATTGTTATGATGTCATATATGTTTCACTTATGACATTATATTACCCGTTCCTTTGTAAATTCCATGTTAAAGCTGCGTTTTGGGAAAAATCATTTCATTTATCATATGTGTTTCGACTTGTCATTCTTGATATTATTACTTATATTCTGATTTACATAATTCCATAATGTAAAAAATAATTTATATATAATATATATTCATTATATACAAATATATTATTGATCGATAAAAGGAATGAAATACACCGTTCATGGAGACGGTAGGCTGTACGTACGCATGAACGCTGTTTTTGTTTCCTTATTGAATTGAATGAAACTAAATAGATGAGATACATATATATATATAAATCCAATAGAATTATTATTTCATATATTTAATTATTCCTAATTATATAAACTTTACTATCATTCATGTATGGTTAACATGGAAAATGAATCTCATCGCGTCGTGGAGACGGTAGTCCGTACGTACGCACGGGCGATGATATCATTCCCATAATTATTGAATAGAATTGGAGTGGATGGTATAATATATCATAATCAGTATGATTTTATAATAACCATATATAGTTATTCTTTACACCATTATACCCATCCATGTAAGGTGTTGGTGGAAAAACAGATTACACCACGGCGTGGAGACGGTATTCCGTACGTACGCACGCGCGGTGATTTTGTTTTCCGTAGGATTGATAGAAGGTGAAATAGGGTTGTTTGATTTTTATAATAACACATCAGTATATTAGGGATACTTATGTTATTACTTCATAATGAAACAACTAAAGAAGAGGGAGTAGAAGAAGAAATAAAGTTGAAAGAATCGGTAACGGACATTACCTCTTCTCTGAAGCACCTCTTTGAGACCTCCTCTTAGGGCACTAAAATTGGTATTTGGAGATTCCCAAGACCTCTAGGATTTTTCTAGGGAAGTGGGGAAGTTAAATTTTCCAGGGTTGGCCGAGCATGAAGGCTTAAATTGGTGTGAGGAAAAGAGGGATGAGATTCCCTTTTATAAGGGAGGAGAGGAGCACCTTTGGAAAAATAAGAAAATATTAATTTATATTAAATCCCAACCCCACATAAAAACTTCAAAAATGACTCATATACTAAGATTAGATGTAATATGGTTGTAATATCCACAAACAATAAAATTTGGACATGTTAGGAATTTATTTTAAACATTATCAACTTGATTTATCTTTATTTAATCAATTTAATTTTATTTGTGTTAATAACATTCTAAATTTTAAATTATAACAAATAATTACTTATTTGTTGTGAATTGACCATAATTGGATACTTTATAACATTTTAGACCATAAAATGTTTAGTTTATAATTTTTAAATCTTTTTGTGATTTTTAAAGAATTTTATAATATGTTATTTCTATAAAATAACAATAGTGTCAATTTTGACACTATTCTTTTATTTGAATTTAAATAAAATATATACAGAAGATATGTTCGAACTAAAAGATTTAATAGATTCATAAATGTTCATATGTATCTATAAAATTAATTGAGCACATTAAATTGGTCATATAATATTTATTTTATTTTTTGAAAACCATTTATTTTCTTTATCTCTTAATAAAATAATTACTACAACATTTTTGTATAATTATTTAATATACTTATTTGTTACATAAAAATTAAAAATAAAATTCTATGATGCATATAAATATTTTACCTTTCCAAATAATACTTTTACTCTAATTTATCATCTTAAAATCACAATATTTAAATTGTTATATTTATTAAATTATGAAGGTGACAACTTTGGCATCATTTAAAATAAAATAATATAAGTGTCATAATCGCCTTAAGAAGGATCCAAATGGTCCACGATTCGGCCAGTGGATGATTAGGGTTTATATATACACTAATAATAAGTTTTGTTCAGATTTGGGGCCTTTTTATATGTATTACTATTTCAATAAAAACCATATTATTGAGTTTTCACTAAATAAATAATCTCTACATCATTAATGTATAAGACAATAAGTTAATTAAATAACTCTTAAAAATTACAAACAAATTACCATGATACAGAAAAACATTTTATCTTCCAAATGGGTATTTATAAACGAATTTATATCCTGTATAAACATATATTAAAAAAACTTTAATTATTAAAGTTGATTGAGACATATTCCACTTTCCTTTAAATAAAATAAACTAAAGGTCTTAATCACCTCCAAGTGGGTTATAATGGATTACATTTCTACCCAAATATGACTTAGGACAAATTAAAATCATCCAATTGTATTAAGACAAGTATTAGTATAATTTTTTAATATTATATTTACCCGTAATTACCCAATTTACCTTTTACTATGGTAAATAAAATTTATCGTTGTTATTATTCATAAAGCCACAAAATAAAACGTAGTATATTAATATAAGTTCTACCCACTGATTCAAATTATGGAATCCATTTTTCCAAATTCAATACACAGAAGTTCCATATATTAAATTAAAACTAATCCCGTTGTCGAAAGAAAACGGGTTTTGGTTTTAAACATGGAGAAAGATTGAATTTATTTAAACTACGAATTCAATGTAAAATCAATTATAATGACATAAATTATATTAAATGGGAAAAATATATTCTAATTATACTTTAAACCCATTCAATATAATAATTTAACCACATAAGTTATTATGATGAAAAAAGTTGTTTTTAATTAAAATATAGCATGTTTTTACTATTCATTAAAATATGAAAGTTATCAGAATAATATGAAAAATTTATCCAAGGTAAAATTTTATATATTGATTCCAAAGAATAATTTTATTTTGAAAAATTTTACTTATAAACATGTCAAAAACTAGATTTAATGTGGGTGCTCCATCAAAACGCGGCAAAACTGTATTTTTTTAAAAATACTTATTTTACCCGAAATATTTATTTTGTTCTTATACCGTGTTCTAGAAAATGTGTAAGATGAATAATAATGTTATAAAATTCATAATTTAGTTAATAATATTCATAAAGTCTTGTTCATAATAATATTATAATAATATATCATTGTTCAGTAGAACCCTGGTATTGCGTACAACACACGCTATCGAAGAAGGTCGTGATTGCGTGTAATCCAAGCCAAGTCCAGGTTGCGTGTAGTGAAAGACTCCTTTATTGTTGTATATAACAGAATACAACCATATTTCATTTATAAATTGAATATATATATAGATCTATATATATATTTACACTCAATCATGTGTAGAATAACTATTATAAAACAAACTTAAAATTGTGTTTAACACGATCGAAGATTAGTGTTGTGTATACTGAAAGCTAATATGGTGTTGCGTATATCACATGATAATATTGGTGTATCAAAAAAAACATGACATAAAATAAATTAAAAATAATACTTATCATAAAATATCCGGGTGTTACACCTTTAGATAAGATGGTGGTTCTCATAGAGAGTCTACTTCAAGGCTCTATCGAGAAATCGTAATGTCTAGTGACTGAGTCCCATGATTATACATATCTCTATTATTCATATTTTTAGTATATAATTAGAAATGATTTATATCTATATCTATTGATTTTGGTCCATATTTAGTATCTTCTACAGTTGTAGCAGGGCAACATTACATTGGTAGAGTACTCGGTGAGGTCCATTGACCTCTCATGATATTATCTGCATTTTGTTTTAGATTCATTCTTCATAGCATAGAATATTGTGGGGATAAACTCTAATATATTAGTTTTTGGACTGTTATATCTTTGAATCACCATCTACAATGGGTTCATGAGTGAGCCCTAGTGATGGGGATCTTTTGGGAATGAATACACTGACAGTGGGTTCCTGTAGTGGGTATATAAGAGATGGGACCTCATAAGTAGTTATATGATGGAAGAATAGGTGATGAAAGCATGTAATATTCTTTAGAGATGATCCTAGGTAATATGATTGGTGGTTTAGGAATATCAAGATGGATTTAGGTAGCAAAGAGAGATTTAGTGTTTCTCTTATGATGGCAAGGGAGATCTCGCTTGGCATTTATGGGTCTGCCAAGAAGTTAATATGGAAACAGTTGACGGACCTCCCAAGTATAGATACTAGTAGGGGATAGGAGTCTTATATGGAATAAGATATGGTAGAGGAGTCTGGGGATATTTTATAGGTTACAGGGGGTTGATATATTTCCACCACCAACCCAAGGTGATTCGCACTAGGCTCCTGGCGAGGTCAATGGTGATAATGATAACTATAATGAGTGGATGCCTATTAACTAAATGATACATAGATTATTAGAGGTATGATGTTTTCTTTTGTATTTATTCTATTGTACTAATAAAAAACATGTGAGAAACTCCAATTTCTTAACTTTTCTAGTTCGATGCTTGGGGGATTTAGTTATGCCCTTGGATCATGCCTTGCACATAGAGAGTACTAGAAGAGGGGATTTATAAATCATACACTTCTGTCGAAAGTGTGATATGACTCTTGGAGAATATAGTATATTTTTGGGATCTTTTTATAGAATCGATGATGCCTTACAACATCATTTATTATATAGACTAGATATTGTAAATTCATTCCCAAATTGGTATTTATAGGATCATGATATGGTGTATCGATAGTGATGGGATGATTTTTTTCCATTGTGGGTGATAAGAAAACTCCGAAAGAGAATTGTAGGATCATACATCTAAATATATATATGATTACTCACTAGTTTTTGAAATTTTCCCTTAAAATAGTATATGTATTTGGATTTCAGTTTTCTATAGTGTTGGGGGAGTATGTACATGTATTACCTGAGGAAATTTTAGTCTTACCTCCCCATAGGGAGATATAATTATTCATTGAATTTTACCCAAGGCCCTGATATCTTCACCATGATATCAGACGAATGACACAAATCTACTTGAGAGGAAGGATTAGTTGTTGGACTATTAGAGTAAGGGGTTTTCTAAACCTAGTGTTTCAACTAGGGTGTCCCTAGTGTTGTTAACTACGAATATGGATGGATGCTTGAGGTTGTCCGTGTATTAACATCTCTTGAACTAGGTGAAAATGAGGAATATTAACCCAATACCATGGTTCAAAGATCTATTTGATCACTTGATAGGGGTGAGATTGTTTTTCAAGATAGACCTCAGATAAGGCTATCTCCATCCCCAAGTATGATACTTGGATATAACAAAGATGGTATTCTAATTCTGTAATAATTATTTATAGTACATTTTGATGACTTTAAATTTGACTAATTCCTCGTCAATGTTCACCTGAATTATAAACTGTATCATTCATCCTTTCATAGACTAGTTTGTGGTGATCTTCATTGATGAAATTATAGTTCACTTGTCATCCAATTATAAGCATGTGAGACACTTGAGGATAGACCTCTAAATACTCTGAGAAAACCAAAATTATATGAATATGTAAAAGTTTTAGTTCTATATTCAAAACATCCACATTCTGTTATATGTCATCTCTGTATAGGTAGTTGAAGTGTACTGAGTAATGGTTGATGTAGTGTTAGCTTAGGAGCCACCAAAGAGGGCGATGAAGGTGTATATCATCCTAGGGTTGGTAGGATATTATAGGATATTTGTTCCCAATTTCTCCACGATATTGGTACCTAAATATTCTTTATCTAAAAAGGGGTAGCCTTTTATGTTGGTAGAGATGTTCGACTTGTATTTTTAGGAGTTTTTTATTAGGTTAATGAGCTCTCCCATTTTGATATTTCAAGAGGATGGTGTTAAGTATATAGTTTTCTATGCTGAATCAGGTACCAGTGACGGTTGTGATTAGATGTAGAGAAATTTTATTAGTTCTCATGGGTCTTGGTAGTTGAGACCTCAAATATAGAACTACGGGACCAACAATCATGAGTTAGTAGTGGAATTCTTCTCCCAAAAGATGTGATGACACTAACTTATAGATGGGTGGTTTATTTTCTATATTGACCACAAGAATCTCAGTTATATCTTCTCTTAGAAAAATCATAACATGATACATAGATGATGGTTAGGGTTTTTCTTATTTTATGACATTAAGATAGTCTATACTCCTAGAAAGGGGAATGTATTGAAAGATTCTCTTAGCATGAAATCTTTTTCATAGAAATTGACAAAGGATTTAGAGTAGTTAGTGTTAGTGTAGTTGACCTTAGTGGATGAGGATATTACATCTTACTTGTAGTTTATGGTTGTCACCCCTAACATATATAACATGTTATGGAGGTCTAACAAGGAGATACTGAATGTGAGACCTTGTATACTCTTGTATCTAATGAACATCCTCCTGATGAATTTTATAATGGTGGGGAGAAATTCGGCCTTTCAAAAGGAAGAATGATGGTATCAGTAATGTTGTATGAGTAGGTTTTGAGGGAGTCTCATATATACCTCTTAGAATAAAATCATGGTGCTCTAAATACATTCTAGGATAATCAACATCATTTTTTGTTTCTATATATGGTGATGTTTGTAGAAAAGTTTCCATATCTATGCATCAATTTTCTGTGGGTGAAGGCTGAGCACCATGTTCCAGTGGGTCTAGCTCAACCATTTTCGTTCCCAGTTAAATTTGGGTGGTATATCTATTAATTTCGTGATGGGGATACCATATACATCTAGACTACATGATTCCATCAAGGTGATCATAGAAAGACTCATAATGTGGGCCCACATCCTAGCTATTTGAGATCAGAGTTTAATAGAGATAATGGGGAATCTATATATTCATGAGATAGTCTATATTCATATAGTTACCTCAATAATAGTTTTAGACCATGATTATCACTTCACAAAACAATTATATTGATAATTTCATAATGCCTCTAGGACTGAGTTGCGTTTGATTGCATTATTTCACCCTCATAATGATGGCCAGAGTAAGTGAATGATTCTTGTTCGATAGGATATGATGTGGTATTGAATGTTAGTCTTTGTTTATAATTGGGAGGAATGAATATCCTTGGTGGGTTTTTTGTATAACAACTGCTACAATTACAACATCAGTTTGGAATCATTTGATACTTTTTATTGGTTACCCTATAGGTAGATGTTATATTGAACTAATTTAGGGGAGTCTTCACTAATGCTCCAAGAGATGGTGAAATCTATGACCTAGAAGGTGTTGATCATCTAGGAGTTGATGAAGATTTCACTGATCCATCATATGTCTTTTGTGTACTGATAATTGATACCATGGGAGTTTGAGGAGGTATATTATGTGTTCATAAAGGTATCACATCGACATGGATTCTAGATATTTGTTTGAGTTTATAATATATATTTGAGATTCATTAACCCATTCCATATACTATGTAGTGCCGGTGAGGTAGTTTACACATGGCCCTCCCACTATAGTTTTACAAGGGACACAATTTCTTCCACATTTCACAATGGAGTAGGTATATGCATGAGTCGTTACATGTTATAGATTTGGCCAGGTTGGACATCAAGGATGAAGATACCTTTATGGATTAGTTGGTGGAGATCAAGGATCGACAAGAGAAGATACTTAGTGGGTGGTTGGTTCCCATAGTTTGTGTCTCGTGGATGAACATGAATCTTCAAGATATCACATGGGTGTGGGAGACGCAGTTGTAAGCCCAGTACCAAAAAACTTTTATATAGTCTTTATCACTTTTTTGAATGAAAATCACTAATTTGAGAATAATATAATGTGTATTTTTACCATGTAATGATTTGAAATATATCTAATAATATTTTATGAGCCAGGAACAAAGAGGAAGAGATATTCTGAGGTACAAATAGGCTCGATATTGAAATTATATAAATATTAAATATATTAATATCATAAGCATGTATTTTTAGTCGAATAATGGAATTAATCCAAAAATAAGTCAAAAAACAGAGATATGAGACCATAGTTGAGTCTGAAACATGGTTTGTACCCTTTGAATGACATAAAATTTGTCAACATTTGTTGTTTTGATAAAGTACTATTTCTTGTTAAAATAATTAACTAATTTATTTATTTATTTATTTATTTATTTATTTTGATGAAAAAACCTAACCCTCTCCAATATAATCATGTTTATATCAAATTCATAGGGTTAGAAACATGACCTTGTGAATTGAGTGGAGATCAAGGAAGAACATTGGATAAGGCAGAAACTGTTGATTGATGTTCCGAATACTGTAATGATCACAAATGATAACAGACTTCCCAGATCTCTCCAATGATAGAAATGCATATTATTTATTCCTCAATGATCTATCCTTACCCAATTTGGGTTTTTAATTGAATATTTATTGTTTAATTATTCTATAACGAATGTGAAAAAAATAACATATTGATTCATGGTTTTATCATGTTTCCGGTGTAGTTTTATTTATCGGGTATATGGGAAAATTATTATATGTTATTTATGTTTCACTTTTTTCATTATTATAATGTAAAAAAATTAATCCCCACCCAAAAAAAATGATTTACATTCGTTTCACATTGTAATGTGTTAAATTTTAAATGATAATAAAAATCATCTTGGTTAATAATTTATGTGTATTTTTATGTCAAAATATAATGTTTCTATAAAAATCACTTAAAAATGATTTAAATGTTTTATATAATAGTAAAAAAACCCCGTAACACATTGTAATATTCTATGAAATATTTTAATAGTTAGGCTCTCACTGAGAATGGGATTTCGGGGCATGTAATGCCTCGATGCTAATAGAATAAAAATGTTAAATATATATTATCTCACAACTAGTATTTTTAAAACATAATTTAATATCTCTTTAACTGTGTCTCAAATGAAAAATCCAAGATCACCATTATGTATTGGATTTTGGATTTACCCTATGTGTGATTTAATATGTGTGTGTGTGTTTGGTGTTTGGTGTTTGGACAGAATGAACATGAGGATAATTTATTTAATATTTCTATTATAAAATTTTCAGGAAAATGAATTGAATATCTAAAGAATAGTGCATTGTATGAGAAAGGTAAGCCCACCTTATTTCCAAAATTTGGGTTATACCCAAGGAGTTACCTAAAAAATTCACAAGTTTGGAATTCTATTACACCACACAAAAGGGTAATAATATTTGATATTTGAATATTTGTTGGGTGGATAGGATGATAATAATGATGGTGATAATTATTGTTATCATAATAATTATAATAATTGTTTTATTATTATTATTACTATTTGTATCAAAGAAAAATAATTGAAATTTCATGTGTAATTAAATATTCTTTATAATTTAATTGAAGAGTTATGTTTTAGCTTTGGTGAATATTTATTGGGAGGTTAGGAAATAATAGTGATATTATTACTTGTGCCACATAAATAAAATTCCGTATCTAATAAAAAATTGTTTTTTCTATTATAGAAATTTAATGAACGTTTTATTTAAAATGTTAATAGTGGGTATGATGCGAGAAATTTAATTCTAATTATTATTGTTGTTTTTATTATTATAATTAAATTATGAAAATAATATTTCTATAAGGAAAAATAAATTGTTTATATATGTATGTATAGGAAACATATATGTATTTATATATATACATGTGAAATTTTATATACAACTGTGTATAAATATGTAATCTATACATGGGTTATGGGTGTGTGTGTGTGTGGTTGATTTTTCATATAATGTTAATGAGTGATTAAATGTTTATTTTAGATTTTATTTAAATAAAAATGCATGAAATGTGTTGGGGTGTAGTGCGAGATTTAATGTTTAAAGAGAATAGAATTAATAAATTGGTTGAAAAATTAATAAAATAAATGAAAAAATATATACACATTAATGGGGGATGAGGAGGCACCAAACAGGAGGATTGCTGGAGGAAATAACCAATCTTATTTACCACTCTCATTTTTACCCCTCTTTCATATATATTTATTATTGTTGTTGTTATTATTATTATTATTATTACTACTTAAATTTATCTCTTTTATAACTTGGTCAAAACTAATAGAATGGATATTCCATATTTATCATTGGGATTATCTCCATCGTAAGAAGATAAATATAATTTTTTTATTGGAACCATGTTATTTTTAATCTAGTTTTTTTTTTCTGTTTTATGGGATATTTTATTATAAATTTCCAAAAGATAATTTATAATAAACTATCAAATGATTATTATAGAAAGATTATTATTTTTGTGGGTAAAATTTCTAATGTATCTATTTGTCTAAAATAAAGGTTTTGGAATTTTTATAGAGAGGGAAAATATCATCGGTTGTAATATTTTATTTATTTTGAAAAAAAATAGCTAGTTTTGGTTCTAAGAGTCCTTAGAATTAAATCATATTCAAGTTGGGGTGAAAATGCAGTTCATGTGATGACACCTTTTATGCACTTTTTTTATTATCAAATTATTTAATACTATAGGTTCTTTACCTTCTTAGTTTATATATATATATATATATATATTGTTGTATCTAGGATATAGTGTTTTCTTTGGTAACACATTCTTGTTATGAGATTCATGTGGGTGCGTGGGTATCCTTGGGATTTCTTGGTTATGACCATGTATTTATTTTTGGCTCCTAACATGTATCTTATATATAATTTTCATTTTATGCAATAAAATTTATTTGTTTTAGTGTGGTATAGCCTGGGGAATCAGTTTTTCAAGGACCAATATATTAAGATGGAACCATGAGGTTGGGAGTGATATTGTTCTAACATTGGTAAAGGTGGTCATGGTTATCCCAATGGAGGGAGAAGCATCATTGGTCCATTACCCAACCTAAATCATTCATAAAATTGTTAAAAATTGTATGGTTATCCCTGTAGAGAGAAAACCATAGTGACTAGCTAGAGGATATTGATCCAGGATTCTGACAAATATTGTGCTAAAGTTATTAAAAAGAAAATCCAGTCGGTGATGAACCTGATGGAACATGCATCATTTTTTTCATAACCACCTTCTAGGTGGTATATATTATGTATTAATTATATATTTTACATTACTCTTGTAACACATTTAATAATTTAAAATGATTAATTTCTCATCAATGATCTTATTTTAATCCTAAAACATCAAGAGAGTCATGTTTGAATCCATTAAATTAAACTAAAGTTTAATATTTCTTTATGTATTTCAAAATAATTACCCACATGATATAATAATTATTTGTTAGTGATCTTAATTCAAATTAAACCTAATCTGTTAAAATGATATTTTTCCAATTCGGCCATTTAAAGGGTCATATCGACCACACAAGAAGACCCAATGAATACTCCAATGAAACTAGATCAGTTGTGTTGCTATATGTTTTGGGCACAATCCATAATTCAAAATTAATTAATACTCTACCAAAATTTCTGGGACATTATATAACTTCAAAGATAAAATTTCCAAGTCCAAACTCAACAAATAATTATTTGAGTTGATTCACTAATGTCCTTCCCACATTTCTATCTAGGATTTGATAATAGCCTAAAATTAATGACTTTTATCTCAATCCAGAATCCCATTTTAGATAAACTTTTGTGGGGAGAAATAAATATATATTCAGTCAACATTTTAGAAAACAAATGTTTCACATTTTATGGACTATTTCTAGCCTAAAACCCATTAACACGGGTTTGGAAAATCTCCATATCATTAGATAAAAAATCTAATGGACTCCAAATATTCTAGGTATAATTTCCACTTAAATATATAATACATTTAAGAAGATAGGTTTTTTATATTTGATTTCCTTCATTGTCAAATTTTCAAACCCACATTAAAGGAATTTTTTGAAGGCAAACAATCCACCACCTTGATCTATAAATTCCATCCCCTATTTTCTTTGTAAGATGTTGGTACTTCAACAATTACGAGGATATACAAGCATTACCACATACATTTTAAAGGCTTGGTAAGACCTTAAAACTCAATTTTCTACTTTTGAGACCATTCCTCATTTCTTTGTTTTCAAGTACTTCAATTATTTTGAATTTTTATCACGTAATTTTAATTGGAATTCCATTTTAATTTTAATGAATGTCCCATTATCATCTTATATTTTCCTCATATAAATTATCTTGTGTAATATTAATTTTTTTAAAATATATTTAATTGAGAAAATAAACCCATAATTCTTTAACATTATTATCCAATAGAAAGTGTGTGTCTAAATTTCTCTGCTACTCATGTCTGTGTTCAATGCAAAAAACATTTCTTGTATTATTATTTTTTATTCTTCTTGTAAATCATCACAATAAAAATATTAAATGATATTAAAAACAATATTATTTGATGAGTAAATCATCCATTATAGAGGGTCTTAATTTTGGGATGTCAAGTGATTAATATCTTTTGGTTTTTAAGTATTCATTAGGTTAACAATATATGTGTTAAAATATAAAACAAAATGTATTAATGGAATGGTTGTCTTAAAAAATGAATTCCATGGATTATTGGAACCATAAATAGGATTCAATAAAAATGAATTTATTGATATCAGTACCATATTGAAGGACTGTATTAAAACATCACTATTTGGGAATTCCAATCAAAAACATCTTGTGAAGTGGGTGTTAATTTAATTAAATACATTAAAAAGATCAATAATATCATAATATTCCATCCATAATATTAAACTCTCAAAATTATTTATTATATTTTTAAATTAAATTCATTTATCAATCATTTCCCCAAATCTCTACAAACCCTCCTCCCCCTATTTCAAAAAAGAAACAAAATAAAAAAATCTACTACAAAAATTGTTTCATCATAAAATATTTATCCTAAGTGCTATTATAAACATTATAGAAGAGCACTAAATCATTGAATGATTTACAGGTGAAAATTGTCCACTCCTAAAAATGAATCATTTTTAAGGATGACATGATAAATAGTAATTTATTTATTTTTTATAAAAATAACAAAAAAATTACAACAAACTAAAAAACCAAAAAAAATTATCATACATTAAGAATAAACCACTTTAATCATCCTTTCAGATTTTCTTTAATTTTCACATAGCCTCCTAAAAAATCCCTCACAATTTTATGACTCTAAGATTGGAAAATCACTTTTCCATCTTAATATGAAAATTATGTATAATAAAAAAACTCAGGACCCACTCATTTTCAATAATTTCTTCATGATATATACAATCTTAGGGAAAACCCTTAAAGAACATGCTTCCACTGATATGAATTACCAACCCCATGGTATTCAATATTCAAACATCTTAGTGGATATCAAAATCAATTCAGGCTAAATAAATCTTTTTCCCCATTTCCGTGGGATATCTGGTGAGGATCTGAATCATATCTTTAAAGAGTTATAAGTGGTGTTCTCTACCAGGAATCCTCAAGGGTTTTTTTAATAACAACTAAAACATTGAGCATTCCCTTTATACATAGCTTAATCATCAATAATATGGATCATCTACCTCCCTCTTAGTTTTATAATACAATGGAATGTAATGAAGCATCTATTTTTATAAAAATCACTCCTACTTCTTAAACCACTTCTATTCAAAAAGAGATTAGTGAAATTCATTAATTGAAAAGTAAAACTTTTAGTGAATACTTGGAGGCATTCAAAAATATTTTAGAAATATACTAAAACCACAAAACCATAATCAACTCTTGATATAGTATCTATATTAATGTTTATTGGATATGGACAAAACACTCATTGATGTCGCAAGTGATAGTGATCCTGGTGAAAAATTATTTATAGCTACATGAGAACTCATAAGAAACATGGCTGCAAGCATTCAATAATTACATTCTAGATCACCTTCTCAAGTCAAAAAATTCCTATATAATCAATTCTTAAAGCCTAACTTGATAACCATGTCGATTAGAGAGCTTAATAGTATGGTGGGAAAATAAGCTATGTTAACCAATTCCACAAACTTATCTTCTCCAAAATCTATATTCCCTCGACATGCCAAAAACTATTAAATTTTAAGATCACCAACTCACCCAACTGAAAAATTTACAAAACTACAAGATGATCTCTTAGATTGTTTTGGTTGAATAATTATCAACACATCATATGCTCAATGGAACACCAACCTTAAATAATCAGGATAGTCCATTAGAAACTCCAACCAACCCCACTCTGATCTCTTCTATTTTGCCTATAACATAGTCTTGAGGTATGGTAATCCTTTCTTCGATACCCCTAAATTCCCTATTGAAAATCCAATCCAATTTCAAAAATCTTATGTTTGCAGTAACATAAAAACAAATTTATCCTTATGTTCCATAACCTTAACATTGATCTCATAATCTTTATCCTCATGGATTCCACTATCCTAGTGAGCCTTCGAAATCCCCAACCCAATCAAATCGATTTCCCAATAACCCAAATCAACGAAATACCAAGCTTGTATATACCTATTATTCAAAAATCTTTTGTAAAATGTTGTGGAAAAATATTCCTCCTTCACCCATTATTTCTTAAATATCATTGAAAAAAAAATTGTCCAATATTCATCCTAATTAATTCATCAAATGAAATCCAATTCATCACAAATCCCAGCCCAAACCATGCCCAACCCCAAGGATATTTTATGTGAAATTATATTTTGATTGGTAATTTTTTTCCATGTCTCATGATAGATCCTTTAACGAACATCTGAATGTTTATCAAGAAACATAAAAAAAATAAAAAACATGAAAAATTACATGAATACACTCCCTCACATCCCTATAATCCTCTAAGGAACATAATTCTTTTTCTTAAATAAATTTATAATCTAAACAAATCCCTTTTATATTTATATTGAAATGATTTACATGTCTATAAATGATAAATACAACATTCCCCACTTAGAATCTATAAAAATTCCCTAAGAATGCAATGTTTCTTAAATAATTTATCAGCTATAAGAGATAACATTGGACCCCTGATAATTTTTCCACCCAGTAGTTGATACACCCGAGGTGGAAATCTCTAGGGAGGATTATGGTTCTATGGAAAATTTGGAGTTCCAAAATTGATGACTCACTCATAGACTGACAGTCCTCTATTACAGTCATTACCATATAAACAATCTACAACCGTGATCTAGATACCTTTCACCAAATGAGTGTTTTCACCTAGTTATCTTACCAAAAACTTCCCATATCAATGGAATAATCAAGGATTTTCTTTTCATGGTCAATGCTCATATCTTCATATATGGTTTCTATTTCCATGATGAGGAAGGTGAGAAATTTTATTCTCTATCTCCCATGATCATAGAAATAACCCTTATAATTATAGATAGAGCTAAAATTTATTTCCATGCATGCATCTTATACCTGGATTTTTTGGATCAACTGGTCATGTTAAATATTTTTTATGCTATATAACCATTAGTTAATCTCTCAAAATTCCCCATTATTTATTCCCAATACAGTTATAATAGTGTAATGAATCGCATTAAATCTTGTTCTTCATATTCTAATAGGTATGGATTTTTTTTTAATTTTCACCCTAATTATTCAAGTAATAAATGGAAAATATTATGTTCACATATTATTTATAGTCTCTATAAATCTAATGGAATATGAAAACTATTTGAAATACCATATCACAGTTTATATATATTGTTACACATTGGAATTTATGAGGAAAATAAATAAAAACAAAATGGAATAACTTCATCTATTCTTAATTTTTCTGGAAATTAGTTGAAGGAATGAACTCATCCACAATCCCTTCCAACACACTTGGAGTATTCCTTCCTTTTCCGTGATCACATATATCCCATCATTATCTCTACTGAATGTACTAAAACTGAGGATCCAAAACATGTTATAATGTTTGTGGAAAACAAAAAGGCCATAGGTTGGACCCTTAAATGATATACTAGGAAATAAGCCTTCCCTTTGCATGCATCACATTCATATTGAATAATCATCCTAACAAATTATAAAACATCAAATTTCAATCAGCCAAATCATACTTGAGGTAGTTTGGGAAGATATCACCAATGTTCTTCAAAGAGGTAATAAAAACATAGTTTTTGATAGTTAATTAGTTATACCAACTCATTTGGTACCTTATAATGGTGGGATAACTATTATTAAATATGAACATGGAGAGGTGGTCATAAATCTAGTGAAAAAATAGAATTATTTCATCGATTATGACAATGTGAATTATTAAACATGAAAACATCACATCCAACTACCTTTTATAGATCTAATGATATAATTATTATCCATAAATTCACATTATTTTTTTTATTTGTGGACACATTAGCTACTTCCAAATCCAAATCTCACCTTAGGACAATGAAAATTCTACATTCACAAGCATATTTGGAACATATGCATATAATATAATGCCTTTTGGACTCTGAAATGCTCAAGTAAAATTCAATAGGTGTGTGATGATTATCTTTTCATAATTAATTTATCATTTCATGAATATCCCCATGGATGATTTAACCATTTATGGTGACTCCTTTTCATACTTCTAGGATTTACTCTCTCTAGTGCTTCAAAACTGTGTCAAACGTAACATTCTGCTGAACTTTGGAATTTTTCACTTCATGGTTATTAATTTTATTTATCTAGAAAATATATTATTTTAAGAGGCTATTCAAGTAAATAGTACCATAGTATAGTTATCCTACTTAATTAGTAAACCCATGTCAATTAGAGACATCATATCATTCCATGATCATTCTGGTTTCTATCATCTATTCATTTAGATCAACAGTTGGATTTCCCTCCAACTCAATATTCTACTCCATTTAGATTAAGTATAAAAGAGTTACTTTATTGAAATAATTTATTAGCTTACAAATTATTAAATACTAAACTCCCTTGATGGGTATTTACCATTATAATTCTTCTATAATTATACTAACAATGACATTGGAATAGTTCTCGGTCAAAGATGTGAGAAAATTCCTTAATTCATCGATTTTGGCTGAAAAAAATGGATGAAAATAAATCTCATTAAATTTTCTTCAAAAAGGAACATCTATCTATGATTTTTATCTTGGATAGATGTCATCTATATCTCATATGTTCCAAAATAATCATCTTTAAAGAACATTTTTATTTAATTTTATTTCTCAAGAAAAGTAATTCCATCCCATGTCTAATAATATAGATCTAAATTCTCTAAGATTTTGATCTTTAGTTTTATGATAAACCTAGAAATTAAAACCATGTTCTTGATCACTTAAGGATAATTTATCATTATTTTCATTCTAAAATCATGGATCACTAATTTTTCTCTAAACAGTTATTATATCTCACTATAAAGATACTTTTGTATTCCCCATTTGTAAATTAATTTATTTCAAGTGTTTTAAGTATTTATTTAGAAAACTAAACGGTTTTGATGATCTATAATTCAATATAATACTTTTGGAAAAATAATATACATTAGAAAACTAGGTCTGACATGGTTTTTTTATATTTTTTGGGGAATGTTAACATTTCTACATCATATAATTCTTACACTCAATGCCTTTAAGGGGAAAATTTAGATTAAAATAGACCTCCAAAAATGGTCTTTTACTCTAGATTCTTCTATCCTTTAAAATTTAAGGACCCACATGAGTTGTTTCAATCATGTCCCACTTGCCGAATGTATGTAAAAATCTCAAATATAAATTAAATTCACCAAAATACCCTAATCTTCTATAAGATCTGCAATGTTTGGTGCATCAATTTCATGTCACCCTTTCCACCTTCCATTCGATTCACATATATTATTCTTGCAGTTGAATATGTTTCAAATTTGTCAAAATCCAAACCCTCTAGGATGGATGATGCATATACTATTAGTGAGTTCCTAAAACCCCGCATTTTCTATCAATTTGGATCTCCAGGTTCCTTGGTTTGTGACTTAGGAATCCAATTCTGTAATCAAACCATGGTATATCTCTTGAAAAATAATCGGGTTGTAAATAAAAAATCAACTTCATATAAACCATAAACAAATGGCATGGATGAAATTTCTATCATTTATTTGAAAATAGTTCTTTAGAAAATTGTTAATCCCACAAGAAAAGATAGGCCCATAAGACCAAAGGATGAACTTTAGTCTTAGCAAACTACATATACAAATCAATTGGGATTTTTCCTTTTGTGATACATTTTTACAAAGTTTTTGATTTATAGGTTTAAAACCAACAGAAGTAATTTTGGGTTGTGCAAACCCTTAAATTTTATTGTGAGTAATCTAGTGAAATAGATTGTGGAAGATGAAAAAATAGAGGAGCTTCTCCTTGATTCTTATGAGAATTAAAATCTCTATAATGAAAAACCTAAGGCACTTCACGATAAAAACATCATGTTAAAGGTATTTCATGATGGTGAAAAGGTACTGCTCTTCAAATTTTTATTTTTAATTCACTGAGTTAAACTTAATACTCATTTGGATGGTCTTTTTATTATTACTAATGTTTACCCATTTGGTGCAGTTCTAGCCCAAGTCCATTCTTCCAAATGGAAATTCATTATTAATAGAAATTAGTTAAATCATCATCATGAATGGAAACATAAAACATGAATCCAATATACTTCCATAAAATCCCAAACTATTATAGTAGACCTACCACTGGATAGACATGGTGACCAACAAAATCTAAACCATAGAGAACCTCTTTCCCCTATTCACTATATCCATATATTCTTCCTCCTCTCTGATACAAGTCTCATTAACTATATTTCTTTTTACTCATATTTCATTTTACCATTCTATATAATTTTTACCACACTAATCATCAAACCCTTTTTTATTTCTCTTTTATGTGGGTGCGTTTTGAAAAAAAACAAAAAATGAAAAAAATGAAAAAAAGTAACAAAAATTGTAAAAATTACTCACCATAAAAATTTAATATTTTTTCCAAGTCCAATAAACTTTAAATACCAACTTTTTGACTGAAAAATGATTCTTCTTCTATAATGTGGAATAATATTTACTTTGATTCCATGGTCACCTGTGACTATATTTTCATTACATTTTTTCTTTACCATCGATTGTGAGTCTTGATTTTCTGGTCTTTCATGTTTAATTTGATGCTTTGGGTTCATTAATATGATATAAGAATTTTTTGAACCACCTAATAATCAAAATATCCAAATATCCTCCCACTACCCTTACTTTATCCTCATGTTGAAATACCCTTATAACCTTCAAAACCCATTTTTTATATTCTCATTATAATCCAAAAAACCTTGTCCCACCCTAAATCTATATAGAATTTAATTTCATGATCTTCTAAAATTTATGTATGGGGGGATGGATTTCATTTAGGGTATCATTTCCATGATATTTAATGTGTCTTCATTTGCCAAATAGAAAGTATCCATTTATGTGTGGGGAGATGTTTTCATTCTGTGAGGATTGTAAATTTAGATATTCATATGTCATTTTATAAAAAAGATATATTTTTTAATATTGTTCTTCACAATGTGGAAAAAACAATAAAAAATGAAAAAACAGAATGGGTTTTTGCTTGGGGGATTTAAAAGTCAGTCTCCCTATACCTTTGATCTCTGTACAACTATTAAAATTAGTATTGTAATAAGATAAAACATTCTTATGGAGTTGGGTATTGGGATTTTTTACAATTTCAAAATAAAAAAAAAGATAAAAATAACACCAACTTCATTGTTCCCTGTGTTATGGGTAGAAGCTTTGTGATTTATATATATTTCATATTTTTGTACTCTTCAAATTTTAATTTTAATTTATATATTCCTTCACACATTCAAGCCCTTTTTAATATGTTTTCCTATAACCTTCCATGATTTATTTGAATAAACATGTATTCTATTTTCCGTATTTCTATTCCCCCTTTATTTCATATCTTTTGTTTATTATATTCCTATTATATAACATCCAATGAACTCCCCTTAAAATACTTATTTACTATTATTCACCTTATAATAGGTAATGAAAGATGAAACATCTTACAGACTCTATGATTTTCATTTTTGGTTGGTGACTGTGCAAATATCCTTTAATATAATTACATCATCTTGAGAGGTATATCATTTGAGTGGAAACATTTTCCAATTCAAATTTTGAATATGAAAAATTAATTGTATTGAAACATGGATGTAGTAACAAATTATTTTGGAATTCATTATGAATTAGTAAACTATTAATGTCCTCCCCTAGTTGGTGATCTCAAAATTTTAATTTTTTTGGTGAGTGAAAATTGTTTTTCCATGTTTTTTTGTTTGTGTGCCAAGGAACCTGAAATATATTATGAGTGGGGGAGTTGAAATTATATATTAATTAAGTATTTTACATTAATCCCATCACTGATTCTTTACAGAAAAATGATTAATTTCTCTTCAATGTATTTTAATTATAAAATAATATAGACAGAATTGTTCAAATTTATTGAATTACACTTTAGTTTAATATTTTTATCATATTATTCAAAATACGGATCCAAAAGATGATTTTTATATTACAGTGTTCCTTATTCAAATTAATAAAATCCTTCAATTGGATATTTTAAAAATACATCCATTTAAAGGGATATATAGACCACAAAAGAAGACCTAATGAATCTACCAATGAAACGAGACCCATAATGGTGCTAGAAGTTTTGGTCTCAATATATAAGTACAAATTAGTTCATAATTCACTATAATTATACAGTCATTATATTACATATTGGATTAAAATTTCAAGGCACAAATTAACCAATATGTGTCCTAATTGATGCATGAAATAAATCTAAAACAAATATGTTCATGGTTTGATAATAAGACACAATACTTGAATTTTCTCACAACCCACTCACCCAAATGATCTCAACTTTTTTAAGGATAAATGAATGGTATTGTATCTTGAATATTTTGAATAAATGGATTGTAATTGAGGGAATATTCTTCCCCAAAAACCGATTCACATCTTTACCTTTGAAAAAATCAAGATAAAACTGGATATCCGCCCATGGTATAATAAAACATATATGTAACGCCCCGACCCCAGTTACCTAGAGTCGGTGCATTATTACATAACATTGTCATGATCACAAGAAGGATAAAATCTTGAAAGAACGATTGGTATAGTAGCCTTGGAAACACTAGATATATTCATAGGTCTTACATTACATAATAAAAATGAAAACTACAATAACATAATGTCTCCATAGTCCACACTATTATCCCCTCATAATATCCCTTCAGGTCATTTATAACTTACTTCTTCACATCCTGGGAAAAATAAAACATAGAATAGGGGTGAGCTCAAATGCCCAGTAAGGATAAAAATATAGCAAAAACATTCAAAAATAAGCATAAACATTTAAGGCAATGTATAACTAAAACAAAAGCCTTTTAAACTTGAACTTCAGCATAGTATGGAAAAAGTAAAATGAAATAATTCCATTTACTTATTCACATGGATATTCTACTAATTGAATAATCACATGTAATATCAATAACCACTTTCATAATGATGGAATGCATAATGCCAGACTATCATAACAACATAGCCAAGACCTCGTGCCAAGACTACAAATAAGATTTTGTCAAGGCCTTGTGCCAAGACACTTGTTTGTCTCATGAGACCAACCGATGCATCGACGAGCTATAGAGGGCTCCACCCGTCACATATTAAGTCCAATGCATTCCCATATGAAAAGTTTTAAACATAACATAAACATTCGTATTAAAACTAGCATACAAAATGTCAATACATTCACCATAAACTATGAACGGTATAAAAATAGCACATCCATAGTTCAACTTATCACAAAACCTTCAATACAATATAGAAGTTTTTTATCATAATAAATCAAATTCAAATATGCGTAAAATCCTTCAAAGGATGTTGACATAGATGAAATCAAAACTCTTTTTAGAAAAATATCTCTTTCTATTTTGAAATAATTTAAGAGTCTTATATTTATGAAATAAAACATTTTCTTTGAAAATATACTTATAATCTTGTAAGGGAAGCTTCGACAATTTTATAACGGTAGAAAATAGCCGCACCCGCCGTATAAGTTAAAAAACATTCTTACCTTAATTTTGTCGAAAAGGATAAAAAGCACCTTGTTTGGAAAATGATAGAAAGATTACTTTATAAACCTCTTATAAAAAGTCAAAAAAGGGTATAAATGAAATTAACCCATATTCTAGTAAATAGTAAAAATGTTTTGAAATTCGTTTTTAAGAAACATGGATGTGGATGATAAAGAGATCCCAGTAGATTATTACATATAAACAACCTCGGATAATGAAGAGATTGTGAAATAACCCTTACCTTGTACTTTTCCTTGGTTGGGGGTAGGTTAATCTCCTGTATAATAGTGAAATAATTTTTATTAAATTATACAGAATCATATATATTAATATGATATCATATATGATCTTTTAACACTGTTTTGTTAATAATATCATAGTATTATCGTCGTTTCGGGTGTTAACTTACTCGTTTTCTTTTATATGTTTTGTTACATAATCCATATTTCTCATGGATAGGTTTTACATTATTCATGTCCAGAATGATATCAAGTCCTTCAACATTACTTTTAAATCATCAAATGATAATTATACTTGAATGGATACGATGGAGAATGAATCTCATCGCGTTCGTGGAGACAGTAGTCTGTATGTACGCACGAGTGACAATATCATTCTTTTGATATTAAAATAATATGTAAATGGATGGTATATCATATATACAGAATCATTAACATGTTATATTTATTATTTTCATGAGTTACACATCATTATTATACCCATCCAAATAATAATATATTGAATAACAATTACACCACGACGTGAAGACGGTAAGCCGTACGTACACACATATGGTGACATGTTATTAAAAGGGTGGATAGAATACTGAATATGGTTGTACCATATTTATAATAACATCACATTATATATATGATACTGGTGTTATTATTTTATAATGGTAATAACAAAGGAGGAAGAAGTGGAAGAAGAAAGGAACTTGGAAAAGGGTGGTGAAAATCATTACCCCTTCTTCGGGTTCTTCCTTTTGATTTGATCAAAAGGGCTCCTTAGGTTGGCTTATTGATCAAAATAAGGCCTCTAGGTTGTAGTGATGGAAGTTGGGAGAGTATGTTGGCAGAGTTTGGACGAACCAAAAGGCTTTGAAGGTGTGAAGAAATGAGATGGAGGAGTGCCCTTTTATAAGAGGGGTGATGGGCACCTTTGGAAAAGCTAGAAATATTAATTTATAATAAATTCATATTCGGGTTCTAATGGCTCAAAAGTTAATTATTTAAATTTTAAGGTGGGTATAGGTCGAAAAACATTAAACCAATAGAATTTAGAGAGGTTTGGGTTACTATATTAACCTTATCTTTAAGTATTAACTCTTAGTTAATTAGTTTCACTTTTACAATGTCTCTTTGTATTTTTATATTATATGGTTAATAAACTTACTATATACATCAAAGAGCCCCCCAAGTGGTCCATTAATTATATTACTATCATGAAATAAGTATCTTGGCCGAGCCTTAGATTTTTAGGAATTTAATATCAATTAATAATATAATATTTGTTTTAAAAACTCTTTTATGTCAATTTTGACACTATTCAATAGTTGATTTTTTTGAAACTCATAACAGAATGATTTCTTCACAAAAAGTTAATTAAATCCATCCTAATATGTCATATTATCCTAGAGAAGTATTTTACTTCATAAAAACTCTCAAATTTTATTTATTTGGGTATTTATATTATCAATTATTTTAATTTGTCACTATTATGGTAAGTACTGCATCATAATTGTGTCATAAATAAATTACATTATTTAAAGTATAAAAATTATAAATAAAATATAATTATGTAGGAAATCCTTTCTTCTTTCTAATTAATATTTATAGTTGAAAATCCAACAAATATAACCCTATGTAAAAATTGGTTTTCTAAAAGATATATTCTTATGTCATTTTTGTACTTATTTTAACTTAATTAAAATTAAGTGTCCCTATCACCTACACGTGGCTCCATAGGGTCCCAAAATCGACCCAAATATGCCTATGGTCGAACATGTATCAACCAATAATTCTAGGACACGTTTTAGGGTAATTTAGTATTACTATAATATTATTTTGTAACCCTTATTTACCGGATTTACCCTTAACCATGGTAAATAAAATATTTACCGAAGTAATTATTCAAAATGTCTAAAAATAAAAGTTACCTATTTAAACAATTTGAACATCCTGATTTCAAATATGGAATCCATTTTTCTAAATTAAAAACACATAAGTGGAAGAAATTAATTTAAAATTAATTCTCGTTGTTAAAACAAAAAGCGTTTTTTTAAGAGATAATAACTATCAAAAGATTGACACTTGTTTATGTCCGGTTTAATTGTAAAATTATGTCCAATGACCAAAATTGTATTAAATGGTGAAAATATATTCTAAATATACATAAAAACCACTCAAATTCATAATTTATCACTATTAATTATTTTGATTAAAAAAGTTGTTTTTAATTAAAATTTAGTAATTTTCACTATTCATCAAAATATTAAAGTTATCTGAAAAGTACCAAAATTTCACCTTAGGCTAAATTTGATATTCCGAATCCAAAAATGAAGTCCATTTTGAAATATAAAATATATATAATTTCAAAAAGTAGGTATTACTATTCATAACGGCTAGTTTGATTGGTTATGGTGTGTTAGAACTCAGTGTTGCGTACAACACACGCTATCACATTATTCAAAGAGAAGCGTACCGTAGAAGCTTGGGGTGTTACAATATATATATTTGTTTAGAAAATTCTAGTGGACTCCAAATATTGAGGGTATAATTTACAAATCCATATATAAAAATTTTAAGAAGATACTATTTTGAAGTTTTTTTATCTTTAGGGTCAAATTTGTATCCATCTTGAAGGGTAGTTTCGGAAGGCACACAATCCACCACCTTAGGCTATAAATTCACTCTAATATACCCCTAGTAAGGGGTTGGATCATATGAACTTGGAGGATATATTAGAATGACCATAGTCTTCCCAAATTTCTAGGAGGAACTTCCAATTTGTTTGACCATTTCTCCCCTCCTGCTCATCCCTGAGGTGTTAACATTTCATCTAATTCTGATCTCTACCCCTCTCTCAGCTTCTCCAGATCTCCTGCTGGAGGACTCCCCATATTTTCCAATCAGTTATCCTCGGGCTCAAGATATAGATAATTGTCCCACTATCCCATCCCTAAAATAGTTCATTCCCTAGTTAGTGCCTTCTTCACTTGGTGGGCTCTATCCGGTCCTGGAGATTTCATCAAATCATCCCACTCAAGGAATGATGGATGGTTCCCTTATTCTTTATTTCATAGTGGATGGTTTTGGGGGGGTTTCAACTATTATAAATGGACTCTTATAGATTCCTTCTGTCAAGAATGACCTCAACTACATCGTTCTATCATCCAAATAAGACTTTGTGGTGGTGTGGTTATTCTTTTCTAGATCTTGTGGAAATCAATGCTTTAATTTGCTCAGGTGGTTCATATGGGTTCACTATGGTTGGGACCTCCCATATGCTATAATGTTGATCTCTCTCATCAGACCCCCACCACCCTTTCAAAATATTTACTTCCTTATCTCAATTGGTTATTTGGTGGCTTCTTTTCTATGTGTTGATGATAGAATGTGTATATTTTTTGAATATTTGGTGCCCCAAATTTTTGAGGAAGTCATCCTATTCTCCACTCTACCTAATTGGCGTATCCTATGATTGTGGTATTTTAATTGGTGGTATAAGTTATTTAATATACCTCCAGTGCAGGGTTTTTCTCATTCTCAGTTGTAATGTCAATGGACCCCTGCATGAAGGAGGTTCACTACTATCTATCAGGCCCCTCGGAGTGAATATGATCCTCCTATATCAACAAGACCAGCTCTGTCGTATGACCCTAGGGTGGTCCCTTTTTCCCATTTTTACCACTATTTCATTCCATCACCCAAACCTCATAAATTTCCCATTCTTGGACCTCTTCCCCTGAAATGCCCAATGATCCCCAGATCTTGAGTCATTTTTCGGTCTTCTCCCACCCTTCTACCCTCTCCATCAAACCCTTCTGCTTTCATGGACCTAGTTTGTTTCTTGAAACCGAGCCTTGAACAGCCCACCCCTCCCACAATGTAGCTATTCATTATCAAGGAAAGATAATTTGGGGGTAATATTACATTCATATTCTAATTGCATTGAAGATCTCGGTACCTAAGGTTCAGCTATAATCCCTCTCTCTGAAAGTTTATTAGTTATTCTTGTTGCTTACGGGTGCTTTAGAAGTGAGGGAGAGAGGGTTCCCAAATTTAATTTTTTTTCTATATTCAATGAACAATCTAGGATCTATGTGATGATTAATGTCATGATCCACGAATGTGATTCAATAAAATTGGAGTAGGGAATTGAAACCTGGAAATAGGAGAGTGGATCAACATATTTTATTTATAATTAATTTAATTAAATAAAAATTAACTCCAAGATGATTATTTATTCTTTGATGAATTTGACAACATATTTGTTGTGTTCCACTATTGTGCTTTTTAATCCAAGTGTTAGATTGCTCTATCGGTGATCCACACGTGGTCCACATATCTCCAAACGACGCTGAAGGAGTCTGTAGGTGCTAGGAGGGGGCATCTTTACACTTGCGATGTTCACCTTCGATCTCCTTGATAACCACTTCAAATGTTTTCTCCTTGATCTAGTGGATGAGGATTTCTCTCCTTCTTTAGAGAGTTCTTGTAGAGGCCTGAACTTTCTATGCTTGAGCTCATTTCTCAAATTTGTTGTACACAACACAATTGGAATAACTTTTCTAGTGCTTAGCTAATAAAAGAATAATATAACAGGATACTTAATTCAATAGGGTAATAACAAATAATTTCCTCAAGTGCCTAAATTATTTTATTAATCTTAATTAAATCCCTTGTCAAATAATAATAACAACATTGTTATTTCCTAACACGTGCATAACTTGAGAGTTATAAATAAATATTGTTTAATCCAATAATTTTCAATATTATTATTTTTTACTATACCATTAACTCAATCTGCCAATCCTTGGCCATATTTATTATTGCTCAGATAATCACTATTTATTTATTAAATTAATATCACTGCATTATTCTCTAATAAATATAATCATATTATATCCACTAATAAATATTTATTAATTATTTCATCCACAATATATTCTCTCAATTAACTAGTATTGAAATAAATGTGATCAGGTATCTATGAATAATTACTAAACCACAACTGGGAATAACCTTTATTAAACTTGATAAATAATAAATAATATATTATTTAACCGAGATACTAGATACACATAGTGTGTGACCCTCTATGTCTCTTTCTCATTAGAATTAGGTAGAGCATTATAATGTCCAAAGATAGTATCTTGAAATACACCAATGCTCCCATAGATAAAAAAGTTAATTCTATAAAGGCATGTCACATCATATGAATTATTACCGCATAATATAATCCCTTTGTCTTGATATCTCTAATAAAGTGGGTTTCATGCAAGCACCATCAACCAATGTTCAATATTTCTCATTCTTTGACATCCTAGAAATAGATCATTCCTATAGAACACCATGGACAAGGATTTATTTAGGCTATATCATTTCCATCAATGGGATTGAGATATAACCTTTCATTATGGAACAAAAGGGAAAAATCCTTTCTCACATTATTCGTTAATTAATTATTAATCATGATGCACCCAACATATCCTACCACACTAGAAACATATGTCAACATGGTTTTTCTAATATATCTATGTGTGTGAGTCATAATACACATTAATAATAATCATAGATTCTAAGGAACAATACACACATCTAGAAATAAGAACATCCAATGAAACTTATAAATATGTATTTCCAACTGAAGGGTCCCATTCTAATATTATCCTTTTGAACATTACCATGGGTGTACACCATACGAAGGTGAATCAAAGTCCTATTAGTCTCCACCCCTGATATCTAACATAATTAAAATACCTTCAAATGATTCCATATTTCTATAGAATATATAATCCAAAATGGTTTCAAGGAACTATTGGGTTCACATCATAGTAGTGATCTACTGTGACCATTTGGTGTGACAGATACTCTTAGGAAATTATCGCATACAATGTCACACAGAAGAACAATTATGATTTGATAAGGAGTTTATTAATATCCCTCCAATGAATACATGTTTATCATTAATTTCAAAGAAGTTAGTATTAGGGAACCAACTCCAATAGACTCCCACTTCCACTAGATCTAACTAATAATAACTTTCAGTCTATTAGATCTCACGTGATAATCATGCTTCTACTAAGATAGAAATTTAGTCAGGTTTTCCAACATGTTTTCTTCCGTGGATACTCTTCTCACTGAAACATCCCCCTCTGTTGAAAATACCTCAAGAGGTGATACTTTTGGACTATATTATGTGAACATAACTATTTTTAAAGAGAGATTGATGTAGTATTATCACAATACAATGTGATAGGGTCTTTACTGATAGTTTCCACATCAAGATCCAAGACAAATTTATGAATCCATATGGATTTTTGATTCATCATATGCTACTATGTACTTATAATCAACTATAGAATTTGTTAAAAATGGCTTCTTTGAACTCTTCTAGCTCACAGCTCCTCCATTATGACATAAAACATATCCTGATTGAGACATCATATCATTCTGATCAATTTGAAAACCTGAATCAGCAAACCCTCTAATGTCAAGCTCTATATCTCCTCCAAACACCAAGAACATATTTTTAGTTCTTATTAGATACTTAAGGACATTTTCAATATCAGTCCAATGTCATTCTTGGAGATCTGGTTAATATATGCCTTTCATGCTCAGTTCATTGGAAACATCATGTCTAGTACATAACATGGAATTCATGATAGATCATATTTCTAAAGAATATGAGATCTTACTCGTAATATATTTCTCATGATTTGTTTGGAGACACAGTTTCAGGGAATGATATAAAATACATGTCATTGGAACAAATCCCCTCTTGGGTTATTTTACACTACATATCTTTAGTATCTCATCAATATATGCATTTGACTTATTCCAAGTAGCATATTGGATCTATCATGAGTGATCTTGATCCCTAGAATGTATACTGCTTTTCCTTAGATCTTTATGGAGAAGCACTTTTCCAACTAGTCATTAATTGACTGTATGACAGATTTATCATTTCCAATAAGTAATATGTGAACAACATATACTACTTGGATAATGACCACAGTCCCATTAATCCTTTTTTAAACACATGGCTCACATTCATTCTTACTGAATACAAATTCCCTTATGGATTCCTTGAATCAAATATTACATGACATGTATTCTTACTTTTATCCACAAATGGACTTTTTTAACTTGAGAACCCTTTCGGTATCACCTGGTGTGACAATTACTTTTTGTTGTTTTATATATACGTCTTCTTGAAAGTTCCCAATAAGTAATGTAGTTTTGACCACCTTTTTTAAAATCTCAGAGTCATGGTAAACTGCTATGGAAAATATGATACTTATGGATTTAAACATGAAAACTAGAAAAAAATCATCATAGTCAATTAATTTATGTTGTTTAAAACTTTTAGACACTTTCATTGATTTACAGGTACTTACATTACATTCAATGTCCAAATTCCTCTTGAATACCCATTTACACCCAATAGACATTACATCGAATATTGTATAGACCAGTACCCAAACATGTTTCTGATACATGGAATCAATATTATTATTCAATGGTTTTAGCCATCTTGAATCTTATGAGATCTCTACTACAGCCTTTTAAGAGAGTGGTTCATCATTGTCCAATAATAACAACTCACCATCCTCAGTGACAAGAATATCATATCTCTATGGTTCCCATACCTGTCTCACACTCTTACATACTACCTGTGTTTCAGGATCTACTTCTTCCTTGGGGAACTATAGAACTTATTCTTCTACCAACTCCATTATATCTTGGGAATCAACTTCATCTAATTCAATCTTGCACCCACTATCGTTTTTGAGTATTTGGTCCCCCTCAAGAAAGATGGCATGTCTGGAGAAAATTACTTTCTTGCCTGAGAGGTTGTATAGGTAGTATCCCTTTCCTTCCATAGTACACCATATAAAGATACACATCATGACCTAAGATGCTAGTTTTTTCAATAATTAATCCTTAAAAATTCCTCACATCCCCATACACATTTATGCAAAAAAATGTTTTTATTTTCGATCCACAACTCAATGGGAATTCTATTCTCACCTTCATTGGTACTTAGTTTAATTTGTATTCAAATGTTTTTAATGTATATCCCCAAAATGATAATCTAATATCTATATGACTCATATTAGACCTTACCATTTCCAATAATGTATAGTTCTCCCTTTCATTATCACCATTCCACTTTGGTGTATAAGGTTGAGTGAGTTGATATATAATCCAAAAATCCCATAAAATGTTGATGAAATATTGGTTAAGATATTCATCACCTCGATTCGGTCAAAGCTTTTTTATCTTATTACCATGTTGGATCTATGATTAATTCTTGAATTCCTTTAATTTCTCGAAGTACTCGCCTTTATACCTCATCAGGTGAATATATCCATATCAACTCAAGTCATCATAAAAAGTTAGGTAGTAAGAATATCCGCCTATAGCTTCTATTGGAAATGGTCCAAAAACATTAGTGTGTACCAATCCAATAAGCTCATTGTCCCTTTCACCTTGTCCATCAAATGGAGGTTTAGTAATCTTCCTTTGAAAAAAAGCACATCATCTATCAAGTGGTTTAGATCACAAGATTCTAAATAACCATCTTGAAATAACATTGTCAAACACTTCTCAATTACATGAATGAGATGGTAATGACACAATTGTGTGTTATTGAATCATGTGAACTCGATTAATTATCAATTTCTAACACCTGGATTTTTCAATTTAATACATATAGACCATTATTTAAATGATCCATTCCATAACATATATTTTCCTTATAAAATAAACAACTTTAATCTCTATACATGAAAATAAAACCATATGTATCCATACATGATACAAAAATTATTTTTTTGGTAACACTAGGTATATAATAACATCCATGGAAAAATAAAATCCTTCCCATTATAATGTGAGTTGGTAGTAACCAATGTCAAGAGCATCCATCCTTGGACCATTGGTAGCTCACAAATCCACTTGGCATCAAGACATTTTCTGAAATCTACTTGGTTACCACATTTTAATACATAAGTGAGAACCAAAAGATATATCTAATACCACATGTTTAGAAATTCAGTTATTTCACTTGATAATGAATGAACCTTTGGCTTCCCCTTGCATTTGAGTGTAGTTTCTTTTCCAGTGGACTAACTTGCCATGGGAAAAGCATACTCCCTAAATTTCATTTCCCTTCCTTTATATCTTCTTATTGTTGGTCGGACAGTTATCAGTGGAATTAGACTATTTATATGTCTTAGGCCCTTGTGCCTTGTACTCCTCTTCCTATTCCCCATAATTACTTCGGATTTTTTCATACCCCACATCCTTATCCACTTGGATAATTAAAATATGAAGTTTTGATAGACTCTACCCATTATTTCTCATATTATAATTCATAATATAACTAGAGAAGGTATTGGGTGGTGTTTATTGTATGGTATCATTACACCAATCATATGGTAATTTAATCCCTAAGATGTCCATATAACTAATGTAGAAAATAAGCATGAATACATGTGGCCCAGTTGCCACAGACTTTCCAAGCATAGTGGTGAACAAATTGATGGAGATATCATACCTATCTGGACTCATACTATATTAAAAGAGATTCTTAAGGGGATATATCATGTTATAAGTATCCATTTCCTCATGCTTCTTTAGTAGCTCATTGGTCATGGATGATAGAAAGAGGTACTGAGAATATATATAATCTTTCAAATGTATGTCATACACAGAGAGCTCCTCATCACTCACCTCATTTCTAGGAAAAACTGGTAAAGGTTCTTGTAGAAAAAATATTTTCCTTTCATGGAGAATGTTTAACCAAAGTTTCCTTTTACAATCCTAGAAATTAGTGATGGTGAGAAGTATTTCCTTCTTGAGTGTGGATTGCAATGATGTTTTTTATTTCAATTTTAATTTTGTCTCTAAAAATAATATGGATAGAGTTTTAGTATGATATCTGATAAAATAAACACAAATAAATAAAAACTTATTCATCAGTCTCCCACTATTTAATTGAAAACCAATATCCTTCACCAGAGGTTTCAAAATATCCTATTTCTTTTAAATTATAGCTGAAAGGGTCTATATTTCCCTTCTCATTACCCCAACATTTTCTTGTCAATAAATTTGAATGGTTTTTGGTATTCATTCCAAATTCCAACTGCATTAACTCATAGCTCCTTGATCTGATGAATGGACTCCCCAATCCGGAAATTTTCAATTTTGTATTTCCTCAACCTTTTCACTCCAGTTACACCATGTACCACTTCGGCAATCAACCCTTAATGTAATCTAAGTAAAGTCATCCCAAAACATCAAATTATAATTCCCCAATTATTGAAATCACCCCAAATTTGGTTATCCAAACAATTTGAACTATAGTTAAAATCAAACTAATGTAATGCATTTCCATTCTAACATAATATTTTTTTGAGTGATTTTATCCTTTAGGCATAAAATTCAATTTATTATCATTTCACATTAATGTTAATATTACATGGGATAACATTAAGTTATTAACCATGAGTTTGATAATATTTACATATAAGCAAGATAATTTTAGTTCCATCGCACTTGATTTTTAATTATTTGATTATGAAAAAACATTCATAATGAATAACCATACAACTAATAGAAATAAAATGTAGAGTATTATCATAATTCTATTATAATGTTTAGTTTATATAGTGGTTGATCAACTAACCACTGACCTAGGAGAGAAACACCTTGAAAAAATTATGTTCATTCTTAAAACATTCCACCAGTCTGTTTATGTATCTCCTTTGATTGGTTTCTCTTCAACTCCTAACATGAACCACCTTCGCTATCTTGGGATCCCCATCCCTTAAAAATTCTTTTACTCGGACGTACGTGAGGGATAAAAGGTGGTTTACATAATAGAAACCACGGTCATGTAGGACCTACATATTAAATATTAGAGAAGGCACTAAGGCCAAAATTTTAATTTAATAATAAATTAATATGAAACAAATCACATACAAAGGTATGGTCTAGCTCATGATCATCCAAATTCATGAAAAAAAATTATTTATTAAATAAAAATATCATGGAATTAATTAATCATTATTAGTTAAGATGAATCATGCTCGAATGAATTTATTGTTATCTTTAATTAATCTATAATTTTATCTTATACCTTTTTTGAATTTCTTTGAGATTCTCATCCATTATAATATAAAAATATATAATTAATTCAGAATTAACCTTGTACATAACATTTACATTTGAGGTAACCAATTGAATTCTTTTCCAATCCTACCCAACATTTTTTATGCTCATATACTATATTCCTCTCGTGACCTAAGGCATACATGAATTATCACATACTGTCATGAGGTGTACTTCGCGGATGACAAAAAAAATTACCTGAATTTTTTGCCACATGTTATGCTTCAATGAACATAGAGTAACAAACTATAATACGACTTATACATGATTTGAATATTTGAAAATTATGAAAATATTAAAGGTTTATTTCAGTGTAATTTGGTAATGTATACATTGTACAGAAATGATCTACATGGTGTGGATTACCATCACCATCTATCTAAAGTATAGGCCTAGGGACTCAGCATGTGAGGCATACTTCCGAATTTTGGGAGTACATGGTGTGTCCAATGGGACACATGTCGTGTTGACTTCACATTACACAGTCACCATCCAACTAAGCCATGTACAGGATACATAGCCTATCCCTGACCTGAAATGGACTACACGTCGTGTCCATTATAGCACATGGTGTATTTTTTGGCTGACCATGCACCAGTCTGTACTGGTCAACATACGGTGTAGCAATTAACTACACCACATGTCTATAAATCCCATAGGTTGTGTAATTTTCGAACTACTCTAATGACTTGAACACAACTATACAACATGTAATTTGGATTACACTGTATGTTCTGGTGTGTTTCCCGAACAAAATCATTGGAACCTCCGGATTAGATCCAATATATAATTTTAATCATAAAATTAATCATTTCTATTAGATCTATAAGAAATGATAGAAGAAAAAATATTTTTCATTATTCAGATTAATAAGAATGATTAATCTTGAATTGAAAAACTAAATTATAAATGCGCAAATCAACATAGTTAATTAATAATTATAAACAATAATATACCATCTCGAGTACCATTTGTAGGTTCTAGGCATAGTGGAAGTGCGAGAGTGATGGTGATAAATGTTTTTTCCATATTCAATGAACAGTCATGGATCTATGTGTTGATGAATTCCATGATACATGGAATTGAATCAAAGAAATATGAAAAGGTAATAAAAACCCAGATCCAATAGATAGGGTCGACATATATTTTTAATAATTATTTTAATTAAATACGAATTACTTCCATGTTGATTCTTTCATCGTTGATGTGTATATCCAAAGATCTGCAGTGCATTTCCATTGTGTTATAGAATCCAAGTGTAGGATTCCTCTAGAAGTGATCCACATGTGTTCCATGTATCTGAGGACATCACTGGTGGTGTCTCTAGTAGATAGAAAGAATGTTCCATGGGATTCTAATGTGTGCCTTTGATCACCTTGAGAACTGATTCAAAAGAATTCTCCTTCATCTGGTGGAGGAGGAACGCTCTTGTTCTTTAGATAATTCTTGGATTGGTATGAACTCTCTTGTCTTGAAATATTTTCTCCAATTCATTATGCACAACACATTTATCATTACATGGCAAGTACTTAGCTAATAAAAGAATAATATAACTGGGAATTTAATTCACTAGATAGATAATAAATAATTTTCATAAGTTCCTTACTTATTTTATTAATCCTAGTTAATCCAACATGTCAAATAACAACCAAAACCTTATTATTTCTTGACATGAACTTAACTTGTGAGTTATAATTAAATATTATTTAATCAAATAATATACAATATTATTATTTCTCACTAGACCATTAACTCGGTCTGCCAATAATCCACCATATTTATTGAACCTTGAATAATGATGATTTATTTATTAAATAAATATCACTATATTATTCAGTAATAAATATATAAATATCATATTCACTAAAGAGAAAATAAATATTTATAAATTACTCCTCCCATAATATATTCTCTAAAATAACTAGTGTCAAAATAAATGCAATCATGAATCAATGAATAATTATTAAACCAAAACAAGGAATAATATTTATTTGAATTATTAAATTGTAAATAATATTTTTTAAACTCAAATACTGGATAAACATATTTTTTGACCATCTAGGCCTTTTTCTCAGTGCTATTAGGTAGAGCAGCCAAATGTCAAAGGTTAGCATCTAGAAACACGCCAAGGTATCCATAAAGAAAGAAGTTAATGTTGCAATGAAAAGTCACATCCTATGAATGTTTACCATGTAATATAATCCCTTTTTCTTGATATCTCTAATCTAACATGTTCCATGAAAGTGGCATCACCCCATGGGATCATTTTCAAATTCGCTGACTACCCAGAAATTTAACTTCTATATTGAACAACATGGACATGGATTTGTTTAGGCTATATCATTTCCATCAAATGGACTGAGATATCAACTTCTATTATTAAATAAAAGGGTAAAATACTTTCTCACATTATTCATTAATGTATTGATATACATGATGCACCCAACATATCTTACCTCACCGCATATATATATTATGTAGGTTTTAACCAATACATCTAAGTTAAAACGTCATAATACCCATTAATAATAATCATAATTTCTGAGGACCATTATATATGTCCGTATATAGGAACATCCAATGAAACTTATAAATGTGGATTTACTACAAGAAGGTCTCGTTCTCATAATATCCTTCTAGACATTATCAATGGTGTACACCATGAGAATGTGCCTCAAAGTCCTATGTGTCACTACCCCTGATAAAATGTATCATTTGTGTCCATTAAAATGATATCATCAGGATATACCACATATATTCAAGAATAGTGTCATGGCACTTCTGGGTTCTCATCATAGTAGGGATCCACTATTACCATTTAGTGTAACAGCTACCCTTAGGGTATTATCACATTAAATGTCATGTAGAAGAACAATCATTATGTGATAAGGAGTTTATCCATTTATTGAATACATGTTTATCTTAATTTACATTGAATTTGGTTTTAGGGAACCAATGCCAAAAATTACCGCCCCCACTAGTAACTTTCATCCTCGAAATAGGAGGCCACTCCTCCCCGTATCCCCTCCCCCCTAGTGGAGTCAAAACCAGATCCCAGTTTAATGTTTTATGCTCTTTAGGTCCCAGTTTTAAAAAACCCTCCGTGGAAGAGGATGAATACTTCCCTACGCTTTAATCAATGTCTTATATATTATTCTTGAATTCCCATATCTTACGTGACCTGGAAAAAACAAAATTTATAGATCATGAAAATCAACATAAAAACTCTTCAATTGTGGTGATTCTTGACCTGAAGCAGAACTCATCTAAGATATTAAACTTTTCTCACAAGATAAGATTCCAAAATTACATGTAGTTTGTCCCCCAAAACCAACACTTTTGTATATTTTGGAAACCTGACATCTTAAATAATTTCATTAAAGATTCATACATGTTCATCCCTAGAGTTGTTAACATGGGTGGTTTCAGTTTATTTAAGACCATTGTGTATTCCAAGTGAAACATGCATTCAAGATAAGCTATTTGGTCTGATCTTATGTCCTTATATCCTAGGGTTGTTTTCTGGATCATTGTTGGAGACATAAACATGGTATTGGGCCCAACAGAAAAGAATAGAGGGGTATCATTCTCGATAATGGATTTCCAAGAGTTCTCTTCATTTCTATATTCTCATGGATCTGGGATACAATTGATATCACTACGCTTGTTATAACAACCAGAAGGGTGGAGAGTGGACCTAGTGCTGACTAGATAGATTTATGGCTAATATGCACACAATTTCTTCCTTCGTCGAAACTATAGTCTCTCATATCGCATACCTCCTTTCTAACCAATCCCCTATTCATGTATAAATATATCCCAACAAAAACACAGGTGGTAGCTTTATCTTCTAAAATATATGGATCTTAAACCATAGATATACTCAGAATATAGATAAATAATGTAAACATATTGTCCATGGAGAACACTGGGTGGTCATCCACAAATGGCTAGGATGTCTGAGGAGTTATCATCAATTATGGAGGAAGAAATTTCCTCCCCCCCATCCCTAACATGGATACTATAAATAATGTATTTGAACAATTTTATATTATCCTATAGAAAAGATGGGATGAAATTCTTTTTTACAACTAGTTTTTAAAGAAGAAAGACCTAGTAGAATCACTCTGTGAAACTAAATTCCTAGCCCATGAGAAATCAAGGATAAAATGGCTTTGTGAAGGGGATAAAAATATAACATTATTTCATTATAGTATCAAGGAAAAATTATTGGTGTTTGGGACAAATATTCTTGGGGAGGATGGATCCTTTTCTAATGATCAGGTCGAGCTTTGAGGTATAAAACTTTACTTCTTCAAGTCCCTTCTGGAAGGTTCAAACACATGCATTGAAGAATTCTACCTGAGGGTACATGCAAACATTTTTATGATATTTCCTATAAAATCTTGACTGATGATAACTCAGGGATGGAATCAATCCTTGATTTCATGGAGATATATGATTTAGTTCTCTCACATAACCTCGATAGCGCACCTAGGTCATATGTCTTCCAAGGTTCGCATTACATCGCATCCTGGGATATGCTCATGAACTCTATCATGAGTGCAGTGTAAAACTTATCGATTGGAAAAATCATTACTCATGTGAAAAGTGCTACCATCCTAGTGATCATCCCCAATAACAAATACCCCTCCCCATTGAAGCATTACATCTCAATCATCCTATAAAAATTTCATTAAAAAACCCTTGCCATACCGACCACTAAGTGGTTGTACCATGATTTTCATCACTTTATATTATAGGAACAACATTGTATTATTAAGGAAGAATAATCTATGTATCAATTATCTTAGCTCAAGAAATGATCATAAATTTAAATTAAAAGTCCCTTGTCTGGAACATTGCAATCAAACATGACATGGAAATGACTTTCGGCCAAATAAAATGGTCTTGTATCTAAAAGTTTCTCATGTACATGGGCTTTTATGTTCATGATTGATATTGTATTTAGGTAATTCATCTCCTCAAGGATGAAAATTTATTTCCTGAGAAATAACTATGGTTTCTCCAAATTGGATAGGGGATTGTGCAAAGCTGATCCCATGTCCCCCGCTCTTTTCATTTGAAGCAATACACTTTTAGTAGATACAACATCAAGAGCCACCAATATAGAAGTACCATTCCATTTTTTTGTAGTAATAGAATCCACGGTCTATCCCAACTGATGTTTTTTTATGAAACTATTATCATTTTCAATAGAACCAAATGTTCATTTTGTGGAGTTAACCTGATCTTTGATGTATATTGGAAATTTAGCATACAATGTGTTAATCTTAAAAAGATCAGTTTATTTATATTAAACCTATGCCCAAAAGAGATAGCAGGAATCATGGATGTAATCCTGGGAATAAACTAGAAAATATTTCACATAGATTATCTTTGAATCCCTATTTGTTGGGTCGGATTTGGGTGCATCATCTCAAAAATTTGAAGGAAGGACACTCTAGCAGAATAAAAAACCTCAACTGCCACTTCCTATCATTCGGTGGAAGGAGAAAATATTTTAATAGTATTCTTTCATTTACTCCCATTCATGTGATCTATACTCTCAATGTTATTAAATATATTATTACAAGAAAGGATAATATAATGGGATAATTCATTTGGGATGCTCGCATCGAAGGGAAAACACATTTGGACTCTTGGACTACTCATTGTCTCTTTAGGGGCCTTGATGGGTTTTTATACACTTCTTTTGGTCTTTAAATACTATTCACTATGCTCAAGATAAGGTCCTAGATGGTCATACACAATAGCGTATTCAATATTCATCCTGATTCTAGTGCATATGAATATATGATGTGGTGGGTCCCACATTGTGGTCTAAGAGTGGATGAAGCATTATCGATCACTAATAAATAAATGAATTCAATAATAATCGAGTATAGATTATTTGAGGAAAATTTATTTATTAAAATTATTTACATGTTTTAAAGTGAATACATGGAATAGAATTATAATAATGAATATTAATTAAATATTAAAGGGATGTTTAATGTTTACAAAAACCACAAGTTGAGTTAATGAATTAAGTTTTATCACAATATTTATTTAATATGTATTATGATTATGCAAAAAAAATATAAATAATATTTATGATATAGTTAGTCATAATTTATAATGTATTTATTTTTTTGTTAAGGATAAATATTTGAGGTCTATGAACCCTGAAATAGGTATTTTGGACATCCACTATATAATTGAAGGAGAATCTAATTCCATGAACTATTTTTCAGTCAGAATTGTGAGATTATCACTCCTCCATAATCCAAGAGATGGAAATTCTATAACCAAGAGAATGGTCCAAGAACCCCATCACATATTGAAGGCATGTGATCATCATTATGTTGAATAAATCATCATAACTCCACGCTAGCACCCAAAATCCAACCAATCATATACATATAGATTCTTGATGTATCTTTGGATGATATATAATGGTTTTGGATTCAGATCCTTTATGATAAGGTAAACAATTAAGTGTGGCATATGAGAATTCTTATATTCTAACAGTGTACTCAATGATTTTTAATTTCTATTCTATTATTAATTTATATAATATCCTTCACCTATACCAAGGATCATATTTTTATAGATAATAAAACATTTTCACTCTAGTGATGAATAATTTTAAAAATCCTAGCACATTTCCTTCCACTTTAGCCTAACTACCATCAATTGGTATAAGGGAAATAAAATTTATTTTTTGAGACAAGAAATTTATGTTTTCAGGAAATTTATATATAATTTTTTTAATTTTACCTCCTAATAAAACTTTGCATCGATCCGATATTGATTATCCAAGGTATGGCCACATGAAAATGTTAATATATATCACATTTAGTTTTTTGTGGTTATTAAAATAGATGAACATGTATAGTACATGTCATTTCATTTGTACTAGAATAATGATAAATCCCTAGAAAGAATAATTCATGTGACCTATAAATATTATAGGCATGTTCTGGATGGAATCTGATGGGCAAACCTTATATGGATCGTGAACCAAAACATACACAAGATATGGCTGAATAAAAAATAACATTTCCTAAAATGTAGAATTTTGACATTAGAATAAAAAATGGTTTTTTCTGGGAAAATTGATTCACTAAAACAAAAAGGAAAAAAGAAATGAAGGGGTCTGGTCTCTTCTGTTAGCTACCCAATATTTTAAAACAAATAAAAAAATATTATATTTATTAACAATTACTTTCGATAGAATTCCTTATGGATTCCATGGACCCATTCCATACCAAAATCATGTTTATTGAACAGACCACCACCCACATCTTGTCCTGACTGCCATCATTCCGATCTACCTAATACAACTTCAGTCGTCATTACCCATGGCCCCCTCCAGAAAAGCCCTTTGGCGAAGTCAGTCATTGAAATGTTGTATGTCATGTCTTTCGGGGTCAATCCAACCGCCTCCCCCTTTTTTGTCACCACTAAATTTTATTGGATCTGGCATGAATGAGATAACCCTCAAACATCCTCTATCACGGTTCCATGGCCAACTAACTTCTTGCCTCATCCCAGCTGACAAACATCACACATCACCCCAACTACCATGCTATTTCTCTCAAACGGTGATGCATGTTCGACCAATCAATCCCAGCTACTTCCATCAGCCACATAATTGTGGATGAACTAAGTGTCACACTACAACTCTAGCCACATAATGGCCCCTCCCATTGGTTCAAACGGGCTCGATGGGTCCAAATTGACTGAAAATTCCGTACAATGATCATGGGTGGGTAGGCCCAACCCGAAATAGATAAAGAGGAGTCTAGCTAGCCCATAATAGCCCTATATGGGGTCAGCTAGGGACAAAATGGGATTTTTCTGTTTTACTCTGACCCCCAATGGTCCTTATAGGGGTTTCTTAGCTCAAAAAAAATTCATATAAACAAAAAATAATTTGATTATTATCATTTTTTTATCGAATAACATTTTAATATTCAAAAATATAATATAATTTTACTATTAAAATAATTGATCAATAAAAATATTTCTTTGAATAAACAATAAATTGACATATTGAGCGACATAGAATAAATTATATGAATTTAAATAATTCATTTAAATTATTTAAATTAATTCATATATTAAATTTATTATAATTTAATATTATCACACATTTATGTAATACATTGACTTATCTTGTGCCGTGACATGCCATTTTTATATATGTTTAATTTTATTTAATTATTTATTACTAGTGTGAGATGATTGAAATAAGTAAATAATTTTAGAGTAGTTTTCACATCGTCTTGATTTCGATCAATATGTATAAGTGTATACACATACAATTTATATGTATGTATGTTGCTCTTTCTGAGACCCACTCACCTCCATTTGAGTATACATGTACATTTGAAGATGATGGTTCAAGACATTGAACCAGCCAAGATGGTGTGGTAATCTAGACTACCAGTGACAAAAACATATCTTGGGGTGAGTTGTGATAGGATTAATAAATGGACTCAGGTATGATACCCCTATGTGATAATTAATTGATTATGTTTATAACAGATCAATAAAAAATAGATTTTTAAGAACCGATGTGTCATTTTTTCTTTTATATAATTTTTTATTATAATATGAATGTGCATGTTTACTGTGATAGGACATGAAATATGAAATGTGAAAATGCATAAATATAGGATAATTTTTTTTTAATTCATTTTTAATTTTGTGAGCCACAAAATAGTATGAACATATTTATTATAAATTTACTATACTCATCACAATATATAAAAAACCGCTCAATGACATATTAGGTCATAATTCCTTCTATTCCTCAAGTTTAAACAAAACTGGGTATTTGAGGTGCTTGTCAGCAATGGTTGAGGGTGACTCTAACTACTAAAGTGTTCTTATGGGTGTAATGGTATGACATAACTAATTTTGGTAGCAATGAAGTATATGAAGATGTATTTATACGACTTTAGGTGAAAAATCATAGAGGGAATCATGTTTTCGATTGAAATAAGCTTGGTCTTTACTGAAGAGTTTAAGATACAATGAGTTAATGTGGTTGGCACACCTAGTACCTCCCATGAAACTCTCCAATATTAGTAGATAAAAGTATTTAAATTTTGGTTTTTTGAAATTATTATGTATGTTTTTAGCTGACTTATATAAAAGTTATATTAAATATAGTAGTTATAGTGTCAGTTTTAATAAAACTGAAAACAAAAAAACATTTACAAATCCAATTAAAGTCCTTTTCAGCATTGTTTAATAAAAATATAATGTCAAAAATGTTTTTTATCAACATTTTATATAAAAATCCTAAACTAAAAACCATTCATTATATTTTATTCATTGGTTTCAACAAAAACTGATGTTAAAAATAATTTTTTGTAGCTTTTAGGTGTATGTTTCTATGAAAAGTGTTGCTAAAATCCAACATTTTATAGAGTCTTGGAATTTGTTTATCTAATAACTGACGATGAAACATGACTATCATCATTAGTTTTTAGCTAAACCGACAATGAAGGCTAAGATTTAGCAGTGTTTCAGTATTGGGTTTTAGTCAAACCGACACTGAAAACTAGATATTTCCTTTTTCGGTGTCGGTTTTATAAAAAATTATGCTAAAATACTTTATCATCAATGATTCAATTTCTGTTTCTAAAAAAGTGATGTATATTTTTATATATTTTTTGTAAAAAAATTATTATTCACAAAAAATCTCCATAATTTGAAAACTTATATACATAATGTACATAGCATATATGACATAAATAATTTTAATAAAACAAAAAATCAATACATCACCATAGAAGATATTCAGCATGAAACATCCTCATGCTATCCTCTCACAAACCCACAAGTATAGTAACCAATCCGAAAATAAAAACAGTAATTTAAAAAGGTAAAATTTATATTAGTTACTTTTAATAATGTAAGTTTTCTGTTTACAATATAAATTATATAATTATTATTATTTATTCCATTTATATAATTTATTTATTCATTTTGTGATATGTGGAAAATAGTTTTTGTGAGTGTGGTTTATTTATTTCAAATGTATTGTTGTGTAAATTATTCTATTTTGTATGATTTAATTTTTGAATGGTGTGTATGTTGTACGAATTTGTATTCAATGTTTAGGAAAATTAATTATGTTATGTCTAAAATGTTGTATTAATTAATATAGAATGCTTATGAAAATTAAATGTGTTAAAAAAATATTTTATTTTGAATGTAATACTAATTTATGTTACAATATTTTATACATTAGTTATACAATTTATGAATAATTATTAGTTAAATGTATCATATTTAGGTTTATTAAAATATATATAGAGAATACTTTTTGTCAATGGTATAAAAACTGTTTTGTATAAATAATAATTTTAAATTATATTATTTATAATTAAATTTATTATATTTTATTAATATATATATACACAAAAAATTTGGAAAGATAAATTTTTGGAAAAAAGGTGTAGATATTTGATTTTTTTTCTAGTAAAAGATGTTATATGTTTACCAAAAAAAGGTAAGTTGTTTTATGACTGATATTGAGATGATTGACCAATTCAGAATTCAAATTTTGTGCATTATTTTGTGGATGTGGTGATTTAATTAATAATAATAGAAATTATTTTTTTGTATTTATAACCTGCAAGTCATATCTCACTATGTATGCAAGTACTTATGTGTCCTCTTTAAAAACATTATGTTTTTATACACCTAGACCCCCTCACATGCATGTGAGTGTATTTTTAATTAAAAGGAAATCAAAGAGTGGCGTCCTAGAAGAGGCATCCTAGAAGAGTTGCCTCTAAAGAGACGTTCGAGAACACGCTTAGATAGGAGGTATTGGATTTTGAAACGATACTGGCAGTTACTGAAATATTTGATAATAGAGACTCCAAGAGTTTACCCATAGGTTTTGGTGAGTTTATCAGATTATTATAAACTATTCACAAGTCTCATGATCAAGTCATGATTATTTCATAAGTAATAAAAATATATAAGTTTATATTAAATTTTCTTTGGTACTAATACCATGATCACTATACCTCAATATTGATAAATTAATACATAAAAAGGTCTCCCGATAATTTCAGTTATTCAAAACCAATTTATATAATGTAAAATTTTGATGTAGTATATAATATTTTATTAATTATTTTTTTATAGGTAATAGTATCTGTGAAATATATTGTAATGGTGAAACCATTTATACTGACCAGGGATGTAGATATAGTTTGATGCATATGTGATTGGTAAATCTTAATTGTTGTATGACATTTGATGTTGTTTGAAATAATATTCATAATCCATTAAAACTGAGGGCTGATCAATCCAATGCTTCAATAACATATCAAAATTAACAACATCCTGAATTTTTATTGCACGCCATGTACCGTTTGGTCGATGTTAATGATTGGATGGATGAATCATCTTTATTTAGACAACAGTATGATAATGGTTATATGAAGTTGTATGTGGTGATTTCTTATATATATGTAGGGCAACCAACTACTAGAGACCCTTGTTTTGTGAGTTCTGTTATAGTTGGTCTTTCACATCAGTCTTTTTCTTTGCCTCCTTCTCATATGACTCCCGTGATAGAAGAAAATTATGAAGAAGATGATCAAAATTTAGAAATAAATGTAGATTACATCCCTTTGTCTGCTGATATAGTTAATGAATGTTTATATGAGGAAAATGAATCTAGGGAACCATCAAGAGATGATGTGGGTGTGGGTGATGTGTTAATAAACCTTTTGAGGTTCCTTTGATAGATGTGGGTGAGGGTGATGTGGTGAATGAACCTTCTAATATTCCTTTTAGAGATAATCATCCAGTATATCCACCAGTTAGTGGTAATCATCCATCAGTATTGACTTCCTCACTTGAAGGAATGTCTCATGAACAACATTTTTATTGGGATTTCATTACATCGGTTTATGAATTCCACGGTATTATAGAGAATAGGTCTGCATCAAATGAAAATTCCATCTATGTTGGGCATGAGTTTGAAAGTAAAATAGCCATGAAAAATGTGATTAACCAAGACCACATTGAGTTACATTTATCATTTGAGGATGATGATTCAAAGAAGAAAATAAATCTCATTTTTTGTGAAAAATATGGGCTAAAATGTAAATTTTGATTAAAGGGTATATTTGATAATTTTTTTGTATGTGGGAGGAAAATCAAATTAGAAGGGCCACACACTAGTGTGCATCCAAGCTTGTCGCATGATAATTCTTTCTTTAATTATGATTTAATATCAAATGGTATTGGTGAGATGATATGAACCTATCAATATGTTCATGTTTCCCTTGTTTAGGAAAGAAATCAATAGTTGTATAAGTATATGATATCATACAAAAAAAGCATGGAATGCAAAATAGTCAGAAATTGTAAAATTTTATGGTGATTGGGATGAATCTTATGCATTTTTAGAACAACTTATGAAACTATAGTCTCTCAACAATCAGATTATTTATCAGTTGGACATTGTTGAGTGTGTGTCCCCCAATCATAGAGTTGATCAAACAAAGGTGAAGTTCAATAGGATTTTTTGGGTATTCAGGCCATCCATTGCTTCTATTCCCTATTGTAAACAATTTATTCACGTTTATGGAACCTTCGTGAATGGTAAGTTTGTAGTTGTTCTACTCATTGCTGCCACATAGGATGGTAATTGTGCTACTCTCCCACTTTACTTTTCTATTGTTGAAAAGGATATTTTTGAATTCTAGAGCTGGTTTTTGGCATGTGTTCATGTTCATGTCACACAAAACTAGGGCATGTGTCTGATATCTAATCACTGATGAGAGATTATAGAGTTCATCGCTACTGATGGGGTTTCAAGGATTGTGAAAAATTATTATTATCATTATTGAATTAGACATACAATGAATGTAATGTGCATAATAAGTTCAGTGATGGGGAGGTGATCCTCAAATTGGGTATGTTTTTCTGAAAATATGTTTTTATAAAATAAATTAATATCCATTTTATCACATTATTATATTATGGTTTTAGCATATGATCCCCAACAATGAAGGTTTGATCAATTCCTTGAAGATATTCACACTAGTAATGAAGATGGGTATGAATATATGATGCAGATTTTGAGGGAAAAAATTTCATTAGCATATGATGGTGGAAGAAGATATGTCCATATGACCACAAATATAGTGTTGTGCCTAAATGGGGTCCTCATGGGTGTGTGAAAACTCCTGATCATAGGGTTAGTTAAACAGACATTTTATAGATGTGTTCACTACATAGTTAACCTATAACGAACCATACTTTACATACATTGTTAATAATTCAAAATTGAAGCACACTTATTACAACATATGACAAAACCACAAAGGACCGTATAGGTATAGTGTCTTTAGAAACTGGGAAACATAAACAACTGGTTCATAAATCTTCTACAGTGTATCCCATTTATTTCATCATATCTAGGGTCCCTTTTAGCATATTCTACTTAATATCCATCTTCCTGACCTGGGGAAAAGAAAACATAAAAGGGTGAGCTCAAATGCTCAGCAAGGGCAAATAAAGGAAATAAAAATCATATCATATCTTTTTGAAAATCATAACCTGCAAAAGAGATCATAAAATCTTAACATGGAATAAATCATAGAAGTGAAAATGGGATCCCCATAATCATAACATGAAACTTTAAACTTTGTGGCATGCACACATAATCATGGAAAATCATTTCTTGTTAGTCATGACTCATCGCCAAGACTATCTTATTGGACAAAGTCTCTTTCTGTACCGAGTCACCCTCGTTCCAGTCCTGTTTCACTGAACCGGTATAACCTACCGTTCCAGCCATGTCTATCTCATGAGATATAAAATCTTTACCCAATGCATTGGAGGGAGATATAGGTCCCACCCATCTTATAATGAATCCTTTCTTATGTGTTCCACATAATCATAAACCATACATCATAGCGTAACCAATGAAATAAAAATGGGATTCTTACACAACATGACATCATAAAACAATTAATATAAGATAAAGGAATTCATAAAAATATTTCAATCACAACATAATCAAACCTATGTAATAATAGGGATAAAAACAGAACCCTTTTATTATCTTAGATGGAAAATAATTTTGATAAAATACTTGAACTCCATTCTTGAGGAAAATATCCTTTCTTCTTCAAAAACATTTTTCCTTTCATAACTTGTCATACAACTTTAAAATAAAAGAAGTTGATTAAAAATAAACTTGAAAACTTGTAAAGTAAGCTTCTTGGAAATAATTTTTTAAAAATCCATTCATGTCGTATAAGTTTAAAAAAACATTCTTTCGTACTTTTGTCGGAAAAGTCAAAAAGTACCTCGTACGAAAAAAATGACAAAATATTCCTTTCATACTCTTTACTAAAAACTCACCGAAGGGTCAAATTGGATTTAAACTATTTTAAGTGGATGGAAACAATATTACATATTGAGGGAACATGGATGTGGATGATAAAATACACCACAGTAAATACTTACGAATAAACAATCTCGGATAAAAATGAGATTGTGATATTTCCCTTACCTTAGGTCCGATTTGCTTTGTACGTGTCCGAAGCTCCTGTATAATGGTTTAAATAATGTTATTGACTTATTACATAATCATACATATTGATATGATATCATATATGGTCATATTCGTAGCTTCTTGTTAGTAATATTTCATTGTTACTTGTTACTCGGGTCTTTATTGCCTTTTGTTCTTATGCGTGTTTTGTCGAATAAATTCTTATTCTTCTTTTAAGGTTATAGATACCTTATATCCAGAATGGTAATAGTGTAACATATATCATATTTATTCATTCAATTAATTTATATAATTACTATGTAATGATGATCATGTAGAACGAGTCGCATCACATCGTGGAGACGGTATTCCGTACGTACACACGAGTGATGATATCGTTCCTATGATCGTGGAATTGTATTGGAGTATATATATATTATTTCAGTATCAATATTACTTTATAATAATCATAAATAGTTACTCATTACACCATTATACCCATCCTTGTAAAGTGATGGTGGAAAATAGATTACACCACGGCGTGGAGACGGTATTCCGTACGTACGCACGCGCGGTGATTTCATTTTTCCGTAGGATGGATAGAAGGTGAATTAGGGTTGTTTCATATTTATAATAACATATCATTATGTAAGTAATACTGATGTTATTACTTTATCATGAAACAACTAAAGAAGAAGAAGTTGAAGAAGAAAGAAATTGAAAAGATCGGTAATGGATATTACCTCTTCTTTGGAACTCTTCTTTGAATCCTCCACTTAGGGAACTAAGATTGGTCTTTGAAGAAGTCCAGGACCTCTAGGATTATTCTAGGGAAGTGGAGAGGAGAACATGTCAGGGGTTGGCCGAGCTTGAGTGCTCAATTTGGTGTGAGGAGGAGGGGGAGGAGGTGCCCTTTTATAAGGGAGGAGAGGGGCACCTTAGGAATATCTCAAAATATTATTTTATATTAAAGTAAAAATAGGTTTATAATGGTTCCAAAGGGTTTTATTTCGAAGATAATGTGGGGATGGGTCGAATTCCTATCAACCAATAGGATTTAGACAAGTTTAGGGTATTATTTTAACCTTATCAATTAGATTTAACTCTAAGTTAAATAATTTAACTTATACCATGTCTTTTTGTTTTCTTTCACTATATGGTTAATACACTTACTATAACATGCCAAACGAACCCCAAATTATTTATTATTAATATATATATCCTTATCTAAGTCATTTGGCCGAACCTTAGATTTTTTTGGAATAAAATAACAATTAATAATATAATATTTGATTTAAAAACTATTTTGTGTCAATTTTGACACTATTTGATATATGATTTTTGTGAAAGTCATAACAGAATTATATGTTCGAACCAAGTTGATTAAATCAAAATTAATATATCATAGTAACCTAGAAAATTAGTGTAATTCATAAACAGTCTCAAATTAAATTTATTTTGGTGTTTATAACATCAATTATGTCAATATTTCATAAATAAGATAATTACTGCATCATAATTGTGTCATAAATAAATTAAATTATTTAATGTCTAAAAATTATAAATAAAATACCATTATGTAGTAAATCTTTTTATATTTGTAATGAATATTTATAGTCTAATTTATCTTATGTATAACCCCATATTAAAAATGATTTACTTATTAAACTTTGATTTTAACTATTTTAACCCTTCTTTAAATAAATTAATAATAAATGTCCTAATCTAACCCAAGTGGGCCTAAATGGTCATATTTTATTCATAAGGTTGTTTTTGGTCGAATTACACTTATCCAATAGAATTAGGACATGTGTTAGGGTAATAGTAATATCATATTTACCCTTAGTTACCCTATTTACTATTAACCGCGGTAAAAAAAGTAAAAAGTTACTATTCACCATAAAATTATTTTTATCCCATTGAACTACATTTTACTTACTGATATCAACCATGTCTGTCAGATTTTCAAAATTCATTCATAGAAGCGGTAAAATTAAGTTTTATGCAAAATTCAGTTTTTAACCTACCACTTAGTGGTTTCACTATTCATAAAAAATTGAAAGTTTTCTAGAAAAATACCAAAATTTCACCCTAGGCTAATTTCGATATTCTAAGTCCAAAAATGAAGTCCATTTTGAAAAATAAAATTTATAAAATTTCAAAAATTGGTTATTACTATTCATAACGGCTAGTTTTAATAGCATATTGTTGTTTAGTGAAACTCGGTATTGCGTACGACGCAAGCTATCGAGGAATTTCGTGATTGCATGTAAAGCAAGCCAAGAAAGTGTTGTGTATAAAAAGATTCCTTTGATGATTCATATAACATAAAAGTCTCGGGTGTTACATAACCGGTCCCAAAAGGCTTGTTATAGGATGGAAGGTGAGATACATTTAACTCAGAATTTCTAAAATTGATATTCATCAAATACTCAATGAGGCTACAAGATGAACTGTTCTATCCTTTTGACAGGGAATGATGGTCTTTCATGTAATACAATTTGACAACCGGGCTACATGCATTAGTGGTCTAGTGTTTGTGGTGATGTTAGATAACAGGTACTGTGAATGTTGAAACTTTTAGGCATTTAGATATCCATCTTCACATGTTATCACAACTTGAGATTTAGTTAATATATCTAGAGATCAATATTTTATCCCGGTGTATAACATGAGAACTTTGGATAACTATTATAGTGCATCTTGGATCACTTTTGGTGAATTTCATTCTATCTTATTTCCTGTTGATCAGTCGACCATCATCCCTGATATTTTTAGGATTCATAATTTTTTTATTTTCATTTATTATTTTTTCAATGTATGTAATTTTTTAAATTATTGGATTCATACTACTAGGTTGCAGCCATAAGAAAGACAAAATTCAACTCGAACCAGAAATGAGATGGATTGGCCTCAACATAAGGATGGAAAATACGATGCAGTATTTGTCATGTAGAAGGAAATTCTTGTAAGAGAATTCCCCAAGAGGAAGGACAGAGCTCCACATCTCGTCATCCATGATCTCATCTTTTTATTTTATCATGAGTATTTTTAATTTGTTTTCTATGTGGACATTTCAATATTGAATCCTTTTATTTCTTACATGCTCCATTTCAGACATGTTTCAATTTTGGTTTGTCTCATTTTTTGATTCTATAATAAAGAATTTGGTGATACTATGACTATTAAAAAAATTAAACATAGAATGAAAATGAATATGTCATACTTCCATGTGTACACAAGTCACTAATCCACATACATCAAATCAAGAATACATCAAAAATATTATCACAATTATTTTTATTTTTCTTGTTGTATATTTCTTAAGTAAAAGATTGAAATTTTTATTGAATTCACTATAAAAAAGTGATGATGATATCATTTGTTCATATGGAAGGTTTTCCGTTGATCCCGTCCAAATATACTCATGTATCATGACTTATTTTAGAGGGATTTCATGTGCCTCTATTGAGTGTATGCAGATCTAACCATTTCTATCATACCACACCCCCTCCCTCTGGAATCCCTCATATTCATCGTGCTGGATTATATTGTGTAGCAATGTTCGACTTCAACTTTCTTAACCATCAGCTCATTGATGCACTTGTAAAGAGATAGAGGTTGGAGTCACATAAATTTTATTTTAGAGAGGGGGATATTACCATTACCCTATAAGATTTTGCCATTATGTTCGGTCTCCGCATCGACAGTGTGGTTCTAAATGGTCGAGTTAGATCAGATTTCCTAGAGCTTGTTCATAGACTAATGCCCATATAGGTCCCTGATGATGGTAGCACCATCGTCGATGGTAGATTACCCATACCTTTGTTAGAACATTAGTTCGCACTTTTACAAAATGATTATGATGAGATCATCATGCTATGATATTCATGTGAATATATTTTGAGAATAATCAGTGTCACACTTTATGTTTATCACTCCACTACTTTTGTACATCTAATGTATTTACCTTTTTTGGAGGATTTGGATGAGGCAGGATGATATCACTGGGGGTATGATTGTCTATCATATACATAGAGGGAACTATTCTATGCATTTCAAATCAATAATATGAAGATCAAGGGATGCATAGTTCTTCTATAGATGTGGGTATGGGAGCACATCCATCATTTATCTCTACCAGCTCGTGCGCCATTACTATAAGATGTTGTAGTAAAGGCTCTGCATGGACATCAGTCTGTTATTTCTTCAATAAAATTACTAACATAATTGTATAACATTAAATTAGGAAATGTAAATATAATATTATTATTAAAAGGTGGAGTTAGGCATGTCGAAATTCGGATTCCCCTAGACATGATGTCCACACATGCATATTTATGATGGATATCATTCGACCACATGATGTAAGTGATTATTATTTATATTGTTACATATTTATTATTTACTATACATGTATTTATTTATTAATTAATAGTGTATTTTTTCTTTTAGATTATATGGATTCCATAAAAAGATGATATTATCCAGAGTCTTCCACCATATTGTACGGTGATGCTTCCTACAAGCTCCTACAAGGTTCCAGTGATTCATTTTCATATAGTCGTGTGGAATCTAACAGATAGAGTTATGAGGTAGTTCGGATTCATTCAGAATATTCCTAACCTGCCCAGTCAGTTAGATTCACTGCATTCCCTGATGATGTCAAGGAAGAGAGATTTTGATTATAAGAGATACCATGCCAGATATATTGATTTATGGGAGAGAAGATAGGACTCCCAGATGCGAGGGGCGGGGACATTATGTTTTCATTTGATGGATCAGATGGATAATGCATCCTGGTACTACAGGTTCACAATCTTATTTCTAACATGTCACAGATGAGGATATCATGAGTTGGTATAAATTGTTTCTTCCACTGTTAAGCAGATTTTTTATTCTTATTACATAACAACATACTTTTTTTTCACAGGATGTTTGTATCTGTCATCTACATTCACATGTCTGATATAGTATAGATAGCCGTATTTGAACCATAATATTTTCACATCCTTTTAACAAAGTTTCTTACATTGATGGATGATATTTATCAAGAAATTTTCTTTGATCCACCACATGATGTGGAGGATGCGGAGAAGACTGAGCCTCATATAGATGTACGAAGGGGTGACGACCCTATTAGGGATCTTCTTGTTCCATATGAGGAGGGTGTTCATCATGATGAGTTAGATGTTGTTCTACAGGAGTAGGGTGTTTTTCATGATCAGTCAAAATCTCCTCTAGCTTCTCAATCTCAGCCACAGGTAGATATAGATATTGAGTGGGTTGAGATGGATTCATTATTACAGACATCTGCAGCACATCAACTATCTTTTTTCCATGTTGGTTAGACTTCCTTCCATAATCCACTATCCTTAGATGCATGACAGCGTACAGATGGTGAGATTGTACATCCATTTCCTATCACATAGGAGGATGTGGAGGAGGCTGCAGATGATTATGTACAACATACGCCAAGGCGCATACATAGATTAACATGACATGGATGCATCCAACATATGTCTAGCTATGGGATAGAGGATTATCCACTCTAGAGGCATATACTAGGATGATTTTTGATTTATGATACATTTTGAATGTGTATTCCTATTATCATTTGCAGAGTTCTAAATTATTTAATAAGTGTCTTACTGTCATCAAATTATCATCTAAAATTAATATTATCTATTTGATATTCATTAATAAATATTAATAATTTGGATGAAAAGTTCTGTGAACTTCACGAAACTGTGAAATATATTATTGATCTCAATGATTTGAATCCAATAAACATGGAACATGATTCATTGCTTTAAAAAATTAAATTGCATGAAGAATAATTTCAATGAATAATGGATATTTTTGAAGAGTAGATGGTTATGATTGAGGATCAATGAAACCCCAAAATGAGATGTATGGAATTAGTAATTAATTTGGGAAATTTTGAGAACATACATATTCAAACATTATAAAAGAACAGGGGTTCTACTAGTACACAATCTTCACAAGAGGATTTTATTATTAAAATACCTTCATCCTATGAGAAAATTATGGACATTATGAAAAAGATTTTTTTTCATATTCATCTAGAATAAGAAATAGTTCTTAACAGGGTTATGATTTCACCATTAATTAAGGGTAATAAGGAAAAAAATATCAACAAAAATCAGAATATAATGTCAAGAGATCCCTGCTAAATAGTATAAATTAGATCATATGTTCATATATACAATTATAAATACTAGATTAATTGGACCAACTTCATTGAGAAAAAACTCAACCTATCTTTTAACATTATTAATTAAGGAAGAACCACCATATTTCTATATTAATTTTTCAATTTATCTATTCATATGATGTAAGGAAGAGGGTCCACATTGATGAATTTTAAGAATGTGTTAGCATATCCATAAAAATATGTTTAAAGAATATATCTTTATTTTTTTATCATATTTATGGTATCCTGAAGAATAAGTATTGAAGAGGATCAGCATTGGTGATGTTCTGTAATTTTTCAAAACTGATGTTTATGAGTGTTTCCCTTGTGGGGGAGGTAAATAGAGAAATGTAAAATTTCAGCCAAAATTATCATATCAATTAGAATCAAACATAATTGTTGTATAATGTTCAAGAAGATCATGTTATTGAAGGTTGAATGTTTTTCAAAATCATTATTCCTTTGTTAAAAAGAAAACAAAATAAATAGAAAGAGGTTGTATTTGAATTATTCAAAGACATAATAAAAGATCCTATTTGGATGTGTTCAAAAGAAGTTTATCTTTCTTATTAAAATTTAATTTTTTGAACTATATGGTAAAGTGATTGCATGAGTTTTAGGTTGATTTTTCTAATTAATCATTCATATCATAGTTAATATCTTAATCCTTAAATAAATTTAGATTAATCTTGATTATAAGTGCATGAGTTCTAATTTCATATAGTATCATGATCAGTTGGTAGAGGACACCACTGTTTCCCAAATTAAATCCTATTGTTTTCCAAACCAAGTATGACTCATGTTGACTTAGGGTGAAATAATAGAACTGGTATTGTAACCCCCTGAAGGAGGTAGGCATAATCATTAAAAAATTTCCTCTTGTAAATTGTATTATCTCTACTTTTCAATCAATCCAAGAATTAAGAAAGCATAAACAGATGTAATGATTGATAGTAAATGGTTCCTTCTCAAAATTCTGATCAGAAATTCTGGATGTGTATGAGGTTGGTCCCTCAACAAATTGATAATTTAAGTAGACAAATACAATACCCGAGTGTTACTATCAAGGAAAATTTTTAACTGCAAATGGATCAACATCCCATTTCTATAGGGATTCCACTTATTGATTTTAATTCATTAAAATCAAAGAAAATATAGTGTGCGAGCATACAAGACATGGTTCCCTTACCTGTATACTTTATTATACCTTCTATATGGGGAATCCATTGAAAATCACTCTTGGTAAAATCATGTTTGGAAGATTTAGTTTACTCCATCAATATACACTATTATCTATTGGACATCCCTTCCTAGGCTCTCCACAAATTAATGTATCGTGAATACTATCATGTTCTTTTTCTTAAGGTGCAATGTTTGTAATGATGGACAATATTACATAAAGAAAATATTCATTCATTGATTCTATTCTAAGACATTTTGGATCATATTAATAGCTTTCCACTCAATGATACATTTACTCCAAATGAATTGGGAAATAATATTTTTGACCATTTAATATTTATTTATACTTATTGATAGGTTATACATACTAATGATTATTTAATTAAAAATAAATATTCATATAATTCGATTTTATAAATATTGATGATTTTTATTTTAATTAATAATTATGTAGGAAGCATGAATATTTATTAATAATTATTTAATGTATATCTATTATTAATGAATATTTAATAACTATTATTGAAATTAATTAACATTTATTTAAAATTTATTAATAATTAATTAATATTTATTTAAATTCATTAGAATTTAATTAATATTTATATTCATATTAAAAGGGTTTCACCCTCAACCTGTTTAAAATTATTAATATTTATCCATATTAATTTTATATTTACTATTTTAATTTATATTTATTAATTTTTTTAATATTTTCTAATATTTACTTAATATTTTATAATTAATATTTTTAAATATAGAAAAATATTAGGTTCATATTTATTACTATTTCATTATTATTATTGATTATTTAATTAATATTTTTTAATATCTATTTAGTATTGATGATTTTTTATTTAAACTTTTTGTAGGATGTGTGAATGGGGTTCATGCATCCTTTACAAACTTCATACAATATACATGAGCCCCATTCATGCTTCCTAGTGAGGGGAAGATGGATGAACGAGGTTCATGAATCTCAAGACCCATTTGTTAAAATACTATTAACCTTATCACATTTTTAAAAATTATTGATACCCCCTTTTTAAAACTAGCCTTAAAATGTCATGGGAAACAATTGAGGAGTAGAACCTTTTGGGGTAAATGCATATCCCATAAATATGACAATGATTTGATGGTTTAGAAATGAAGAAAATCATCAATCTGGTGCTATGTTCGTCCAATCTTCATGGAGCTCGAGACTAAAGAATGTTGGATTGTAGGTTAAGATCGGGGTGATATCAGCTTCTAGAATAACAACTCCATTAGAACCAGACTTGGTATTCTTAGTTTCCCAACTCCCACTATATCATTGAGATAATAATGTAATTATCCTATATTCATTCATTCCTTGGTTGATAGAGATCAATGTAGGGTATTTCATTTAATTACAATTTCTCTAGACCATAATTAATGTATTTTTACCAAGTTGACCTCTAGATCCTTTGTTCTTAAAGTCTATTACAGTGTTGGGGTGTGGAGCCTGGCACCACAGTGGAAGTCATTGTTGCTGAAAACACAAAAGAGAAGATTCACCAGAAGTCCTTTTATCACCTGAAGGCATTTTACATCACCCATAAGATTTTTAACAACACATAAGGCCTTTTTAACTGAACAAAATGATTTATCTCTCCACACACTAACTCCCTTTAACATGCCATTTTGTTTGAATAATCTATCATCAAAACCGGGACACGCCGCTTGATCTCCTCAACCAATATTACTTTCAATACATGGCACCGACATCATTTCCTTGCAGGAAATCATCAACAATTATCTCTCCATCATCGCACGTCACCATCTTCATTATCTCATTGTCCGTCATCATCTGCAATTGGGAAACCACAATGGTGGCACCCCCTTCCTCATTCCCTCTTTCACCAGTTACATCTTGTCGACTCTTCATTTCAAAACATGATACCGTGTACAAAAAAATATGGTATGATCAAGGGTGTCAGTGTTTTGAGAGACAAATCCTTTGGATTAGTTGTAAAAGTCTTTCATGTGTTGTTAAAAATACTATAGGTGATGCAAAATTCCTTAGGGTGATAAAAGGCCTTTGGGTGAATCTTATCTTGAGTGTTTTTTGCAACAACGAATTCTGTTGTGGCACTGGGCTCTTTTCCCCAAAAATGGTATCAAAGGGATTGGTTGAAGTTATCGGCTATAGAACACTGTGGCAAGAATATAGTAGAGCAGGTTATCTAGGAATCAGATGTCATTGTAAAATGATGGTTGTATCAGCGGTGTTGCTAGAATATCAAAAGTCTTCTTTGATGCAGGTTTCATGTGGGGTGTTCCGTTCATTGGGTGACATTTGGAGCTTGATGGAGTCAGTGATCAAATTGACCCTGATTGTGGAGATGAATGAAGAGTATTTGAATATCGAAAAAAAGTGGAGATTGTTTTTTATTTTATTTAAAAGTAAAATAATGATCAGTGGGAAAATTATTAATGGAGGGATTTTCTCAACATTAATGGATGATTTTATCCCAACATTAATGAAGATTTATTTCCAATATTAATTTATGGAATAATGAATGTTGACTAAATTAATTTGAGATATGGGATGGGTTTCTAAATAAGAGGATATGGTAACTAGTTTTCAAATGATGATTCTGAAAGATGTAGCTGGTTCAAGAGAGAATGATGAAGGTGGTGCCACCATTTCAGTTACCCAAGTGCAGATGATGGTAGACAACTGGATGATGATGATAATGATGTGCGATGATGGAGAGATAATTTTGGATGATTGTGTGAAAATAAATTATGGTGGTTCCATGTATCGAAAGTCCTCTTGGATATGGAGATTAAGAGGTGTGTACCAGTTTTGATGATCGGTGGTACAAACAAAAATGGTACATTCAAGGGTGTCAGTGTATTGAGAGATAAATCCTTTGGGTTAGTTGTAAAAGGCCTTCAGGTGTAGTTAATAATCCCATGGGTGATTTAAAATTCCTTTGGGTGAATCTTCTATTGTTTGTTTTCTACAACAACAACTTGTGTTGTGGTACCGGGCTCTATGCCGCAACATACAGGATGGTTTCCTCAAAAGGTGATCATGATAGTTAGGGTGAGAAGCTATGTGCAAAGATATCCCTTGTGTACTTATCTTTATAAGGTGGCGAGTTAAGAACAAATTTCTACCCACCAATGATAATATTAAGAATTCAGGTATACTCTTTCCCTTAGGATGTAACTGATATAGTATACCCAGCAAAGAAAACATGTATAATATCTTCTTCCAAATAAAATGGTAAAGAAACCTGTGTCGCGGCTTTGGCACCTTCACTGGTGTTAGTTCAAATGACTACATGGAGTCTATCATTATCGAGTTGTGGTTACATGGAGTGGGGAGTAATAGTACTAAGATGAATGCACTGAGCATCATCTTCACAACAGGGTGTTGGATTTTATGGCTTCCAAGGAATAAATCTCTCTTCGAGGGTCTCTCGAGTCTGATGATGTCTGTATCCTCTATAACATAGATCTTGTTGATTGATCTGGTTTGTTAGTTCAAGAACATAGAGTATTCTCTATCTCCTCCATCACTCATTTCTCTTTTAATGCCCAGTGGATCTTCTCCAAGACACCTATGGAAAATCACATTTCCTCCAACTACAGCTTGGGGACTTTTTTCTAGTGAGAGTTTTAATATAGTTAATAGTGATGAACTTAGGATCCACCACTATCATCCCCCATAACACTGTGATTTTTTACCTAGTTCCATGATGTTTTGATAAGAATTCATTTAATAAAAACTATATTTTTGTGGTCATAATAATAATATTTTCTGAATATACAAATTCTATTTTGTACTATTGATGATCTTAAAATAATTTAAATTAACCCAAATAAACCCTTACTTCTTCCACATTCTTATTCAATCCAAAGTTTATGTTTAACATTATTCACTACCGGTGTTTGTTCGATGCACAACTAATTTCTCATCTCATAATTTTTATTCTTCTTTTAATTCATCACCTTAAAAATATTAAACCGGATTACTAAACATCTCGATGGGTGAGTAAATCATCCATTTCAGTGGGTCATAATTTTTTGATGTGATGTGATTGAGATATGTTGTTCATTAAGTATTATTTATCTAAATATTTGGGTATGTTAAAACATAAAATTTAATAGATTAATGAAATGATAAGTTTATCATGTGAATTCCACGAATTATTGGAATAATAAATAGAATTCCATAAAAAATTACTGGGTGATATCATCACCCTATTTATGGGTTGGATAAAGCCTCAATATCTAGGAATTCTTATCAAATATATCTTGTGAAGTGCATATTAATTTAATTTAATATTATAGAAAGCTCAATGATATTATAATTATATGTCCCTAATAATGAACATACCCCAATAATTATTAAATCGTTATACTAAACTCACCATCAAATCATTTCACCAAAGATCTGCAATGAAACCTCCGCCGTATTTAAATAAAAGAAAAATAATAATTGTCTATAAAAAAAGTACTATTGATGATGATTCAACATCAGTGCCACTATACAGATTCACAACAGATATCCCTTTTATCAATACTACAAATATATTTTAGCAGTGCTTTTTAGTTCCGTTAATCTGAGAAATGTTAATGTGGGGTACCTTTTATCATTGCTTTTCATAGCACTGATCAAATTTTGAAAATGTAAAAAAATCAAAAATAAATCCAAAAATTGGAGATTTCATTTAACAGCACCCACCACTCCCATTTCAATAGCACTCGGAATCCCCCCCCCCCACTCACACCCACCCCATCCAGCTGGCCTTTAACATCACTACCCCCCCCCCCACATGCGCACGCACCCCTCCATCTTCCTGGATTCGAACTCAAGACCTCTTCCCTACATACAAGACACTTTACTACTCCTCCACGTTACATTTTTATCCATTTAATGATATATCTATTTATATATATATATAGTTATATTTATTCATATATTATAATATATTTATATTAATGCATATATATATATATAGATATTCGTATATTAATATCATTATATATATATATTTATGTATATGTATAGTTGTACTTTTTATCCGTATATTTATTCGTATATTAATTTATATTTAGTTATATATTTATTCATATATTAATATATATAAATATATGTAAAATTTGTTTTAAATACATTTATAAACTTTTTTTTTTTGTGTGTTTATAAATAACTAAATAAATACATTCATGCATATATAGAGCATACATACGCATGTATATATATCATATTAATTAGTATCTGTAAGTGTAAATATACATAATTATACATATTTATATATATTTACATTATTATATATTATTATGTCTAATTATGTGTTAGAATATATAAATAATATATATCAGTTTGTTGAAACACACACACACTGATATCTATATATAGACACACACACACAGACTATATAGGTATATAAATATTTCTATTTTATACATTAAATAAAATGGATATTAGTTTTTATTTAGATATGACTTATATATTAATAAATATATTTTATCTGTTAATATGTTTAGTTTATTATTTATAAAATTAAATTTTTTTGTGTGAATATATAAAAAATATGTATATATTGATATATATTTCATTATAAATAATTGTACACAGTGAAAAATGATATAATTTCAAAACCATTATATCCATATGAATGTAAGACCTTTAATAAATTTAGTCCCCACCAAAAAATTGTATAAAGACAACCATAAATGAGGCTGAAAATCCATCAAATGTTAAACAATCGGGGTATACAGACTAAAAACTCAATTGTGATGGCCTTATGGGGTTTTTGGCCTCGCAATAACCAGGACTAGGGTCCCCTATATCAATAGATCTCATCACAATATTTGATTTCATATGTGGTAGGGCTCAAACGGACACCCAAATCAAAATTTATGATCGTTGGATGTTTGTGTTGTTTTTTCACCTTATTTAGAGATTTTATTTTTTTATAAATTTATTTCATGTAAAAATTGTTAATAAATGACTATTATTCGATAAAAATATAAAAATTATTAGTTAAAAATATTTTTTAAATTATTTCACAATATTTTTTTGCTAAATATATTATATATTAAGTTTATATTTCATTTTATCATTATTTAAAATACATTTAAAAAATATATACTATATTTATATCAATATAAATATATAAATATATAAATATATTAATATATAAATATATAAATATATTATTTTAATTCTTTTTTTAAATATACCCTTTATTGGATATAGTAAAAAAAACACTGATAATGGTGTAATTTTAACAATTCATTTTGAGTGTTGATAATGGGAACCCCCTTTATCAGTGCTTTTTTAGCACTGTTAAAGGGGTGGCACTGTGGAAACAGAAATATATGGAAGTGGTTATAGTAGTCCACCAAACCATTGAATGATTGACAAGTAAAAATTAGAAATGTTTTAGTGGGGTGATTTGTGGACATGGTGGAACATGCGGCGTTCCATTGATAACCGCCTACTGGGTGGGGTGAGCTCTATTACCTTGATGATGGTAATTGAATTCCTAAAATCCATATCAAAAATTGGAAGAACCATGTGGGGTCGGGGTTCATGGAGGCTTGGTCAGTTCAAGATGGATTGACACATGGTTGTATCATTAATTTATCATTTATTTATGTCATTTTATACAATGTTATATTTATATATATGTGTGTAACTTTTTTATGTATTTTAATGATGCTTTAGTGGTGTCATATTGAGTCTTGTAATCACATGATAATCAAGAATTTCTACGTGCTTTTTGATGTTATAAATAACGATATGGCCAAGGGAAATGTCCCTGTGGGGGACAGTCGAGCAATGGATCATGGTATTGGAGTGAACCAGGATAGAATTTGAAGTATTATTGATGTTTTTTACATACATTTCATTTATTAACTTCTTATTATTCTCAAGATAGGATTACCACCCTGGGATCCCTTATTATATATTTCATTTATTCATATTTTAAATTTTTTCCTCTAATTAGTTAATTTTTGTATTTATTATTCTACTCGATGACATGATAGAGAGGGTATAGTCTCCCCATGGTTACACAAGAAACCCTCAATACTAGTCAGAAGCCTCTAGCGTTTGAGGGGGCACCTGGGGTCATTTATAATTCTAGCTTGAACCTCATAGACTGGTTTAGAATATTACACTCATTTTTTGGTTTGTTCTTTTCTTCCCTATTTCATCACAAGATTCATTGTTGATATTTCCTTAGATAGTGGTTCGACCAAATACCTATAAAATGGAAGTGTGAAACCATTTTCTTGTATATATGATTGATTAAGTAGGTTCTAGATCACCATCGATGGAGAAAGAATGGTAAAATGGTGATGGGGAGTGATCAGTGGAGTATTAGGAAAAGATTGTAGATCCATGAATTCATGATTTAGAGTTCAATGATGGCACGATGTGATGGGAACTGATTCCCAGTTGATTCATATGGATCAAACCTAGTCATCAGGGACAAAAAAATTGGTTGACCGAGACCTGCACTCTCCAGTCAATATCAATGGCAGATTCAATGGAAATCACAGGGTAGGAGAATGTGTGAAGAATTTCTAGATTTTTTGTAAAATTCTCAAATACATGACATGTAGTCCGAAGAACAAACCTTTTATAGTTACATAACTCAGGTAACGAGGTTATTAGAAGAGGTAAATATAAAATTCAATCTCACACATGAAACATGCCATATGACTCGATGATGGTGGCTCAGTGTGTGCCCTTGATGTGTACACAATCATTGAACTCCCAGAGAAACAAGCAAGACCAATATACATGGCCACAACTTTGTAATTAGAAATTACTAGATATATGGACACAACTATTTATGTTGGAATGACTATTATATATAGGCATGACTAGAAAAACATGGGAACTATGTAGGAAGGTCTGATTTTAGAGGTATATGTAATGTAGACTATATAAATTTTGTGTATTTCTTCTGAGGAGGTTTAGAACACTTTATTTCCTCAGTATAGACCAGGTTCTATTGAGTTATCTTCCTTCATTTGTATTGATGGTGGTATATTGTGAAATTACATCATGAGCATTTCATTATGGTCTCCTATAGGGGTTTTTTTATGATATGGAGTTCAGTGTATCTCCCTATGTGACCAGGGAGGGATCCTTTATCATTTCTTCTTCATTTTACATATGGTAAGATTTATAGAAATGAACACCATTCATCGAGAGTCAATCCCCCATCTACCAGGTCGATCCAGTTGGGTTTTCGCCTCTCCCTACATTCCTAGGTGTGATCCCTTATCTATGTATTGGGAAATTTAATGTTTTGTTGATTACTTTTTGGGTGTGACCTAATGAGAATGACCTCTCATATTTGTTCCCTGAGTGACAGAATAGCTCAGGGAGTGGATTATCCTTGATAATCATTACCTTGATTCTTGGAGAAAAACCTTGTGGCTAGAAGAGCGGTTGAGACCACTGTGAGACATGGTATCCATTATAAATATATCTGGGTTTTGTTTATCATTATTTCTCATTTCATGATTGACATACATATGCATTAATGACCAAAAAACGTTTTATTCTGTCTGCTTAATTATTTGAGTGTATCTTATTATATATTGTTACTCTCACCCTTGTAAGGAATCATCCTTTACATACATGTCATATGATGATAACATTCCATTTGATGGTGTCCAAGGAGGACTAGGAGAATTCATAGCATTGATTGGAAAATAAAAATTATGTTACAAACCATGAGTTTCATTTAATAATGTTCTCATACTTATGAGTAGGTTGGACTCTTTTATCAATCAATTAGGGCTGGTATTTTCCCCCTAATTTCTTTATAGTACTTGAGAGTACTCTGATTGATTGTTATAGAGGTAAGCATGCATTGGTATCAGTTGTACATTACTTTTACCATTGTATTGGCTTGGATATATGTGTGTGTGTGTGTGTACAAGTATATTTGGTAAAGACTTCCCATGGGTTTAATATGTATTCTTAGTGCTTGTCTCAATCCCCTGGACTATTCATGTTCTTCATGGGGTTGTCACACTCAGCTTACCATAGACAAGGTGGGCCCTAGTGGGTCTGGTCATGGAAAAATAGTTCAAGGATTCACGAGTTCATATGATTTTCCAATAAAACTCCTACCTTGAAACTATCCAAGTAGTGTTGTAGCTATAACATGGACTCTGAGGAGAGGTTTTAGGGATCCTTGACACCAGAATAATCAAGATACTGAGTATTATGAATCCCTTAATGAGGGCTACTGGGGCTTGATAAAATAGTGGGGAATATTTTATTATTTAATTAGTAAATAATAAAGATAAAAGCACCAATCTTATAGTGTTTTATTTGGTAAAAAATGAAAATAAATACAAAAAATACACATTTATTACAATTGGGGAGAGAAGATTTTATATCCATCATGAATTCAAAATATTATGATTGTAGCTTTCGAAAAGTACTATGATATAGTAAATTTTATGTTCTATAGTCCCCACTACCAGTTGATCCATCTCATGAAGTGATGGTGAGAAACATGCTTTCAAAAGAATAATTTACATTACATTTGATGTTTACATCATATTGTCACCATAAATTTCTGATCAGTTTCAGATACTTCATAAGGACATGGATTTTTATTTAATGATGTCCCATATCTAAACATTATTTTATGATTATGTTAAGATAGTTATGAATGAGGTGACAATTATATTGAATATGTGAAAATTGAAAGATAGATCTTTCTGTTTCAAAATATAAAACTATTATATCATTTCACCAAATTACAAAAGCTTCAAATAAGAAAAAAAACAAAAGTATGGAGAAAAATCATCAATACCTTTTGGGTATGGTTTTCTATGTTGATAATAAATTAAAGAAAGTTTAATCATTAGTTTTTATGATGAATAGAATTAAAGACAATGAAAAAAGGAAAATGGAATGTGTGATGCCAAAGGAACCTCAAAAACATCCTTGACATTAATTAAGAAATTCCATAAACAAGAGTATATTTTCATCACATGTTGTGAGAATATTATATATAAGAATAAATGCGATGAATTGATATAGAGGTGATAAATGGCTTCATTATAAATTATATCCATAAATTTATATATTAAGCTTATGTTATAATTCTTAAGTATTAAATAAAATATGTATTTCACATATGTGTATTTAAATAAGTTAACCAAACAGGAAAAGAAACATTACAATAAGTACGGTAAATAATCCAAGCGACTGGGAAAAGGGTGATTCTTAAGTCAATGATGGTAATCATGCAACTCTTTATTTCCAGTATTAATGATTTTAATTTAAATTTTATTATGTAAAACCAAAACATTTATCTAAAATTTATATTGGTCAAGATGATAAATTATTCTATTCTAGAGATGAATGTTGTTTTTGTTGTCAAATGCTCATTTAATAATCCAGTAATCCTTTAATCATTTTTAATGACAAATTAATATAAAGTGGAAGAATTAGTTATAACCAAATGTGGAAAGATAATTATTTGTATTATAAATATAAGTATATTTCAAGGATATACCCATTATGTTTTTAGACTCCTTAGAGATAAATATCATAGGTATTTTCGACACATTTACTTCTTTAGCATTGGAGAAAGAAACATTTAGAAATAATGGTTCATCACGAAGCATTCAAAATTTGTTCAACTAGAGAGCGTGAACTATTATAAAGGTAACCTAAGGATAAATCAATAAAATTTATAAGATTAATTTAAGTATTTACTTTAATTTATAAGTGAATTAATGTATATTCTGATTTAGAAGATGTGATTTTCTTCAATCCCACAAGCTAAAGAATATATTGACTAAGTTTTCATTGATCGTGAAATGTAATGTGGATTTATTCCAAAACTCGCACTTCCTGAAACACTTCAATGTTATGATGTTAGTAATGAGGATCGATGATAAGACTAATATGAAAACATTGATCAATAATATGTATATTAGATAAATTATTAAACAAAAAAGTACATATAGACATCAAATTCATGATGTAAGTAAAATGAGCTTCAATGTGGATATATATGTGCATTGTTGAGACTTCCATTATTTGGAGACATGATTCAAAAATAGAGGTTTTATCACAATAACATATGAAATCTATGAGGAAAAATGGATATCATACGATTTATAATATGATATAAATCCTTGATGTTGTAATAGCAAGTGTTTAATTGCAAAGAGTTTATTAATGATATTAAAAAGCTTGCATCATGTATAACATAAATTGCATCACTATCAATATCAAAAAGTTCATATAATATATCATATAAATAACTATGATATAAAAGTAATAGTTAAGTAATAAATTATTTTTTTATAAAATAGTAAACATATATATTTAGGATAGTATTGGAAATATTGAATTGGATTTAGTTAATTTGAGAGATGCACAAGTGGAAATAATAGGATCAAGTTCCATGAGATATTTTTGATATAAGATCCCCTTGGGACCCATACTGGGTAGGGTGTATAGAACCATCATGGTGGTTTTACATTCACTATAATAGGTGATACTTTATTCATGTAAAATAGTGAATCCTAAAATTACATCGTAAATGGACACAAGCTAATATTGAAATGATCAATTAAAATTCATTAATAGATTACACACATTAAAGAATACATTCTCAATACATTAAATGTTTCAAATCTTTATAGTTTCATGGGATTCAGGTGAAATATTATATGGGTGGGGTGAGAGTGGTAATAATAATGTTATATTGGTTATATTATGTCATCATTCCGAAATCAATTAGTAGTATACCTTTCCTGGCTATGATCTATGATCATTTTATTTGGAATTGGATGTTAAGACCACATTTCATTGAAAGTCTCTATATGATACAACCATAAATATTTTGAGATACTATATAACTACTATATGGGGTGAAAGTTACTAAAATCCATTTATAATTTAATGTAAGAAAAAAATCATAAAAATTCATTTGCAATGAATTTGTTCTATAAGCATTCAAGAGGTTAGTGGGAGAAAAAAAAAATTAAAGTAAAATATGATTGATAACATATGGAAAACAAAATATGGTCTTATAGTTAGTTAAGTCAAAAAATAATGATACTCTCTAGAGATTTCCATAAAGTAGAAACCTAAGTTCTATGGAATGTGATCTACTAAGGTAGATATAACATATTTTTAAATCTAATCGATAGTACATATACTGACAAGGTATTTACAAATAGAAGTATGAATAATTTTAGAGGGAATTATTTCCTTTTTAAAATGGCATAAATCTCTCCATGAATCCATATAGGGGACATGTGAATAAATTAATTTGGTAGGTATAATTTCATAAGTTCGTGTAATGGATCAACCACTTACCCCATTCAATGTACTATAAATTATGGTATTTTCCATAATTTATTATGTTTATTAAAAATGGATTCCCATCACTAATATATTTTAGTGATGGGAGTCCATCCCAAAAAAATATATCACAATAGAAGGCATTAAAAATGTGGTTATTTTTTATGGTATGTCACAAATAATTATTCTTTGTGATGAACTATTAATACCTTCACAAATAAGACTAATGTTTTCAAAAAAACAATTGCGACGGAATGAAAACTTTATAATGATCACCCAAATTATTTCAATAAAAAATAATAAAATTCATATTAAATAATGATAAAATTGTAAAAAATTAAATATAATACAAACAAGTATATAAAATTATTACACCATTTCACACATCATATTTTTATAAAACTAATACTGTAAAAAAATCGAAGATCAACTAACTTTAGTGAGAGGAGGATCACATAATGGGTCACGACGAAACATCATACCAAAATCATATGAATTTCATCACATATACTTCAACAGCAACTCATCTCTTTGAAGATTCTTCTCATGCTCCTACTCTATCTCTCTATATATCTTTTTTATCAACTCATCATGATCTTTCAACATCTCTTCATAGTTAGTAGCAGATGATGATGATATATCTTCATGATCCCACTTTAAGGTGACCAATGACATCATTGAAGTACCATAGTAACTAGTAGGTGTCAATCATGAACCCACACTGATCACCAAACATTTCGTGACACCAAGCATAGTCACATGTATCCAATCCACCTCATTAAAACTTGACTCACATGAGTAATCAAATTAGGAATCAACATAACTCTCTCATGAATGAGTAGATGTAGTCTCATATGTTTCCATAAAATATCCTTAAAATTTAAAGATACAGTAGATGTAATTTTGAAAATATTTATAAAAAATACTAAACCATAACCAGGTGTTTTGTACCACAGAAAAGTTTTCATGTATTGGGATCATGGTATATCTTCATGTTAACTACAAACTCCATAGTAGAGAGGCCAGTATAGGCCTTTATAATATAAATAAATTATATTTAAATTATATATATATTAATTAATAATATTACATAAAAACTTTCATCAATGTATACAAAATTTATGACTCCCATCTATATGTGTGACCTCCCACCTCCCCCTATTTTGACACTCAAATGATGATATCATCTTAAATGTGTCTCTTATCCAATATAAGCATAGAATATCTCATACATGGGATAAGATATAGTCTAGTATGTCCCATCTATGAAATATTTTAAATTTATTTTTCATTTAATTTCCATTCTTGCTTTTTTTAGGGTTTCCCAAGATTTTTTTTTGAGAAAAGGGTGAGTTTTCTTGATTTGGACCAAACCATGCACCCATTTCCAAGATTCAAAAACCAATGTTGTTTCTTTTATAACATTTTTTTAAATTTTTTCACCCATTCCATTTCCTAAATGACCTCCCTGGACATATTAACACCACAAATTCAATTTTAACCCTTTAGGAATCCATAATAATGGTGGATATGGTTTTTTATTTAAGGAATTGGGCAATCCCAAAATCCCATTTCTGGTTTTAAAAAAATTGTTTAATTAATAACTTATTAAATTTTAAGGATTATTTGGTGATTCAAAGTGTCACCCAAGACCACCAAACCCAGACGTGTTCCACTCCTCTTTCCCCCCTCTTTGAAGCTCGTTTCTATTGCAATTTAGTACATAACATCATATGGTTTCTCTAATAAACCAGATTTTAAGAGGTAACTTATTACCATCTTAACTCTCTCAATTCGTACTCTGTTTCCTCCATTATAGCTCCTAATTCGACCCTTAATCATCCTCTTTGAACCTATATTCCATTTAATCCCTCTAAGTCACTCAAAACCACTTTGTAATCCCTTTTGAATGGGGGATTTGGTGGAGGAACTTTAAATAAATCTCAAGTAATTGTCTCTTCTACTTTGTTCCTCCCCTTTACATGAAGTTTCTTTCAATTTCCATGAACTGACAAATGAAGAGGGGGAAGGTTTAGAACCTAGTGTTTAACCTTGGGTTTTATTGGTAAGTTATTGTGGTTTTAGGTTCGATATTAGTCCCTCTGGGTGTGACAGTGGTGCGACTTGATTTTCGCACATTGATTCAAGGGTTTCCTTTGATTTGGTAGGTGATTCCAATGTTTATGAAATCATTGTGAATTAGCATGATACATTTATCATATTTTCTTGTTTATATCATTTTATTATTTCTAAAAAAATTATTTTTAGTGGTGTTTTTATTTCAATTGAATTTTAAATGGAAATTTGGTATGAAATTGGGGGCTTTCTAATGAATTGTTTTGTTGGTTTATTTGAGGCTGAATAATAAATACTACATTGTTTTTATTGAACTTTAACAGGGAAGAAAATAATGTGTAGAATGTTTATCCCCTTTGATTGTTGCTGAAAAAATGGGTTTTAATGGTGTTTGTAAAGAAAGTGAAGTTTTTGTGACACTTTTGTGTGAAAAGTGGGGTTTTACAAAGTTATCACTTCTTGTTTAACATGTGGATTCCCTATAATTGATTTTTTTTTCATTAAAAGGTATTGGTATGGATTTATGGTTTTTTTAACTTAAAAGTGATAACATATTGTAAAAGTGGGGTTTCTAAGGGTTTTTGTGTGCAAAACAAGTGTAGGATTTTGAGAAATCGTTTCATTAAAAATCAAAGTATTTGTTGTGTATTTTAAGTGGTATAAAATGAGATAGCTACTGTAATGGGTGTTTGTGACCTATATTGGTTTTTTTAAATTAAAATATATATTTATTTCATGCTTAAATTTTTTTATCACAAAGAGGGATGCCTGGGTACCTAGGTGGGGCGGATATGAACTAGTACAGCTAGTGGACCAGATGGGTTTTGTCCCTTTTTCACCTAACATTTGGATAAAAAAACTCTAACTAAACTATATGGATGAATATTGGGGACAAATAGGTTATGGGTATGTTCTATACTAGTGTCTTTTTCATGAGAATGTATTTTACAATGGTTACATTACACTGAGGTATGAGGTACATGGGTCCCGAGACTATCTAGTGGCTAGGGGTGTTCCGGATTTTGTTTCTCATTTAATTTGCGGTATTTTCAATTGCAATGGGGGTCTTTTTTGAATTACATTACAGTATAAAACATTTCTATTTAAATGTGTTAAAATACTGAAAATTTTATCTTGAAAACTGTTTTCAATTGAAGGATTCATTTCTTGGAAGTTATCACTATTTTTCATTGCATATTAAAACTACTTGCTTTTTCACATTATATTGCATTCTCTTTGTAATAATTTTGTGGTATCCTATTGGGCTTAGTATTACACCATAATCAAACCCCTTGGGTTTATGTATAATTTTTTATGCTTGACTCGGGTAAATGTAAGGCTATGGGTGATGGTGGTTCAGGGTGTTAGTTCTCATCCTTGGTGAGGAGTTGTGGAGACGGCTTGTGGGTGTTGACCCCATGTCATGTGGAGTCATTGTGTCTATTTTTATGTTTTTTCCTTGTGTTTTTGGACCTTTTTTAGTGCATTTGAACTTATTTATTCAGTTCAGGATTTTTGTATAAGCCTTGTTTGTTATGAATTTTTCAAATTCAGTTTATCAAATGATTTTGATGTTTAATTTCTACATATTCGGGTAAATCATTCCCAAACCAAGATAAATAATACCCAGGAACTAGTTCTAGTCCATGATGATAGGGGACACCTTTCAGGACTTGTCATAGGCTGGGTTTCGTGCTGGTATTGGTGGTGACCAAATTTGGTTTGTGACAAAATGGTATAAGAGCAGGTTCACTCTCTTTGGGTAATGTTATTTGGGGAACAGGCGGGATAGTCCGGAGATAGGAATTTTGGGACATTGTATTCTGGTTATGAGTAATTTGGCTGATCACTATACTTCATTATGGTATTCGAGTCACCATGGTATTTTTGGACTTTTCTATGTCCTTTGGTTTTCTTGGTTTGACAATGATTACGGGAAATGAAAAGAGTGTTGGGTTAATGTTCTTAGTGAGCTCATAGGGTCTGCCAAGTCTTCTAGATCCAGGGATATTTCCCTAGAACACTCTCTATGATGGTGAATTGGTTGGTGTATGGCCTCCAACCATATGTAAAAGTCACCCAACGAAGCGAGATTCACCTTGCATTGTCTTGTGTCCTTTAGTTTTGAAATAATGGAACTTCGGTTTTAAAACAAAATTGAAACGGTTTTATAAAGACTGAGTTTTTTTTAATTGATTTTCTAATAAATATGGGTGGGTTTTAATTTAGAAATGGTGGATCTGAGTTTCCAAAAAAAATTTGAAATAGAATATGGTGTGTTTACACCTCTTTTGAAAGAAGAAAATTGTGTTAAAGTTGGTTTTGGAAACGTGTTTTCAATATAGTTTTATAAACTTTTGAGAGGTGTTTTAATGGGATGAGATGTTTTGAAATTAATTTGTATGACTCGAATGTGAGTTTTCATTTATAAGATTTTTCCTTTCTGGAAATTTTGCTAAGATGTAATTTGGGTGTTATTTAGTCATTAGCGATTTTCAGAAAAAGGAGGTATTGGTTGACTGTTTTGGTTTTGGATAGTGGAAAGAATTTTTATTTTAACATTTGTCATTTTCATGAGAGACTAAATTCATGTTGTTATATGGGATGATGGATGTTTTATGGGATGGTTGGATGTGTTCCGGGATGGATATGAGGAGGGTGCCCGGTGTGGCACAGAAACATGTATGTGTGAGGCCCATGGGGTACCAATGATGGATATGCTAACTACTGAACAATTTATTTTAAAAAATATGATTTTAAAGGTAAAACGTGATGTCTTGGTGACTAGTTTTGGATGGATTGTATTATGTTTTTTTTTGAAATTGTTGATTTCGTGGGATGTTTTGAATCCATGAACCCCCCATGTTTGAACTGTGTTTTGGGTTTGGGTTTGGTCGGTAAGTTGTGTTGAAGGGTCGGATAGTGGTATCTTCTGAGAAATGTTACGGGATGCCTTTACAGTGTTTCCCTTCATGTTTTTGTATCTTTTTTGTGGTATATCTTGACTAATGGACCATCTTGGTTGGTTCATGGGGTTTAATGTTTGGATACGGTACACCCCATTAAGGGTGAGTGCACAATTCAAGTGCAACCCAGATTCTTTCACCGTTTGATGACCCTCTAGTTAATAATTATACGGAATATTTTTCTCAAGATTTGATGATTGATTCTACACCCTTTCCATTCTTTTTTTTGTATCCTCTTGTTGCGGGAGAGTGATCGTTTAAGGTTGAAAGAGACCTTACCTTCTTAGGTTTCCTGCTTTTCCATAGGTGGAAGTAGTCTGGGGTTGTTAGTATGGATGAGTATCTTGATGGTGTATAAGAGACCATCGAGGTCATTTGTAGTCTCTTCGAAGAAGAAGTTCATGTTAAACAACCTGTGTTGGAAATATGGTCATGAGAGGATATTGTTCACACTTTCTAGAATTGTGTGTTGTTTGGGGATGTTGTATAAGTTCCCTCCCTATGAATTGTTTATATCTGTCACAATGGTCATGTTTGGTGATGTCTGGTGATTTCATGTGCTCAATTGATCGTAATGGTAAATGTTTTGAAATCCTCTAAGAGAATCTGTTATGTTGGGATAATTTATCCCTTGGAAAAACATCAAAATATTCCATTATAGAGGAAGGTTAATATAGGTGGTATTTAATTCTATTATTTATCACTCGAAGAAACAAGGTGTGATGTCGGTGCATTTCTAAGACCTTGTTTTAGTGAAATATCGGGTTAGGGTAAAGAGATTTTGGAAAGCAATATATCTTGGAAAACTTATCGAGGATTGTTCTGTAGTTGTTGGTGGCACCAAAAGAAGAATTCTCATTCATGGGGTTTCCAAAGCCTAACTGCAAGTCTGAATATGCTTCAATCATTTAAGCTCCATCCATAGGTCTTGAAGAGATGTTGGCTCATAGTCAGGGGAAATACCAAGGTTATTTAAACCCTTGTACAAATCCATATCCACATTACTAAAGATAGGAATAGTTTAAACTTATGGTATCATCATCTTTCATATGTTGTTCTCATTGGATGGAAATATGTGGATGACCTTGTACCCATGTCAGCACCAAATGTTATTCCCTCCCCCTTTTGTTTCTATTGAGTCATTAGAGAATGGTTGGAAATTTTTCTAGACATGACGAGCACACGGTTTGTGCATGATTAGTAGTGAACATGTTATAGGATTCCATGCAGAAAGAATGATCTCCACAGTTAGTTCACGGTTTCCCAAACTGTGCAGACTAACCATGCAGCCGTCCCAAATTTTTAAATTTTTGGTTCTTTCTCTGTCGTCCCATGCTAGAAGGTTAAGATGAATGATTCTTATGCTGGGGAGACACACTATACTTACCATGTATGTTCCTTCATAAATTCTAAATGGAACTCTAGCCTTTGTACTAGGGAGTCCATTCAGACCTCCCCCTTTTAGTGTCCTGATTCTGTATCGGGAAAAATATTTGTTGTCTCTTATGGTGGGGAGCCTATTTGTGCCCCCCCATACCAATAACTAATATTTATCCATGGTCTTGGATTAGTGGTAGGTAGTCTCATTTGGATCTATCTAGCTACCAAAATCATCCTTGAGTAAATGTTGGGATTTGAGATCACCCAATCGATTAGTTAAAGTAAGGTAAGTGTAACGTTATTCGAAGTTGTTGTTCGTTTGGGAAAATTTCATGAGTCTTGTTCGGATAGTGTTTGAGGAGTTTTATTTTGGGATTAAGTATGAATTTGATTGATCATTTTAGGAATGTGGTGTAAGTTTTGGTTGTGGGAGTAATCAATCCTTAATTGATCAAAATAGTTGTTTTGGCCTTTGGGGGCGAAGCTTGGAAAAGAAGTACATCTTAGTTTATCGGTTGGGTTTTGTTTTTGTATTTGGCCTTACTGTGGCTTTCTGGAGATGGAATGTTTTCATGGTGGGGAGAATTTTCCCATTTATGACATATTTTAAATTTATTTTTCATTTAATTTCCATTATTCCATTCTTTTTGGGGATTCCATCACTTTTTTAGGAAAGGGTGAGTTTTCATGATTTGGGCCAAACCGTGAGCCCATTTCCAGATTTAAAAACCAAATTTGTTTCTTTTATAACTTTTTTCCCTTTTTTAAATATTTTTAAAACATTATAATTTCTAAATTTCCTACCCTAACCTATTTACACCACCATTTCAAATTTAACCCTTTAATAATCAATTATAATAGTGGATTTGGGTTATTATTAAAGGAATTGGGCCAGCCTGAAAGCTCATTTCCATATTTTTTAAAAAATAATTAATAACGTATTCAATTTTAAGGATTTGTCGGTGATTCCTAGTGTCACCCAATTCCACTGAACCCAGTCGTTCTCCCCTCCTCTTTCACCCACTTTGGAGCTCATTTCCATTGCAATTTAGTATAGAACATCATACAGTTTCTCAAATCAACCAGATTTGAAGAGGTAACTTATTTCCTTCTTAACTCTCACAATTATTACTCTTTTTCCTCCAGTATAGTTCTTAATTCATCCCTTCCTCATCTGATTCAAACATAAATTCCATGGAAGTCCTCCAAGTTGCTCAAAACCTTTTTGGAACCCCTTTTTAAGGGGGATTTGGTGGAGGATCATCAAAGAATCTCAAGTAAGTGTCTCTCCTTCTTAGTTCTTCCCATTTTCATGAAGTTTCTTTCAATTTCATTGAAGTTCCAAATAACCAGGTAGTAGGGTTTAGATCCTAGGGTTTATCCTTGGGTTTTATTGGTCAATTCCTTTGGTTTTATTTTTGATATAAGTCCATCATGGTGTGACGATGGTGCGACTTGATTTCCGTAAGGTGATTCATGGGTTTCTTTGATTTGGTCAGTCATTCCAATGTTTAGGTAGTCATTGTTTTTTAGTATGTTGTATTTATCATATTTTCAGGTTTATCTCAATTTACTATTTCTGAAAAAATTAGTTTTATTGTCTTTTTATTTCAATTGAATTTAAAATGCCAATTTTGTGTGAAATATGGGGGGGTTCCCAAAGAAATGTTTTATTGGTTTATTTGGGGAGGACCTATAAATACTTAGTTGTTTTTATTGAACATAAGTAGGGATAAAATTACTTTTTATAATGTTTATCCCATTTTTTTCGTGCTGTAAAAAATGGTTTTTAATGGTTTGGTAAAGAAAGTGATGTTTTGGTGACACTTTGGTGTGGAAATGGAGGTTTTACGAAGTTATCACGTTGTGTTTAACATGGGGCTGCCCTAAAATGGATTTTTTTTCATTGAAATTTTTTGGTCTTCCTTTACGGTTTTGGTAACTTAAAGTGTTCACATAGTGTACAAGTAGTGTTTCAAAGGGGTTTTGTGTGCAAAAAAAATGTGAGATTTTGAGAAATTGATTCATTAAAAATCAATGTGTTTGTGGTGTGATTTAAAGGTTATAAAATGTGATATCTACTATAATGGTTGTATGTAACTATTAGTGGTATTTTACATGAAAATGTATATGTATTACATGCTTAAATATTTTGAGCACAAAGGGGGAAGCCTGGGTACCTAGCTAGGCAATTGTGTACAAGTATGTCTAGTGGACCAGATGGGTTTTATCCCTCTTTCACCTAGAATTTGGATAAATATGACTATTAATAAACAATGTGGATGATGATTGAGGGACACTGGGGTTTTTAATGTTCCCTAGTTGTGGCTCATGCATGAGAATGTATTTTACTATGGTCACATTACATCCAGATATGAGGTACATGGGGCCCGAGACTATCCAGTGCCTAGGGGTGTTCCTGATTTTGTTTCTCATTTTATTTTTGGTATTTTCCTTTGTATTGAGGTGATTTTAAAGTACATTAATATATATAACATGTCTATTTATATTTTTAAAAATTATGGAAATTTTATCTTGAAAACTATTTTCAATTGAAAGTTGCATTTCTTAGAAGTTATCACTGCTTTTCTTTGCAAATTATAACGACTTTCCTTTTAACATTGTATTTCATGATCTTTGGACTAATTTGGTGGTATCATATTGGTTTTAGGATCACACTGTACTTACACCCCCTGGGTATAAGTAGAATTTATTATTCTTAACTCAGGTAAAGGGAAGTCTATGGGTGATGGTGATTCAGGGTGTTAGTTCTCATCCTTGGTGTGGAGTTGTGGAGACGACTTATGGGTGATGAACCCATGCCGTGTGGAGTCCTTGGGTCTGTTTTGATGTAGCTTAGTTGTGACTTTAGACCTTTTTTAGTGCGTTTGAGCTTATGTATTTAGTTCTGGATTTTTGTATAAAACTTGTTTGGTATGAATTTTTCAGATTCAATTTATCAAATGCTTTTCATGTTTTATGTATACATATTCAGGTAAATCGACCGCAAATCAATATAAATGATACCCAGGCACTTTTTTCAGCCCATGGGGTAGAGAAATCCATTCAATCCTTATCATGGGCCGGGTTTGGTGTCGGTATTGGTGGTGACCAGATTCAGTTCGTGACAAAGACCATGACAGAAGTAAGACATGTCAAAAACAGTAATGGAAGCTCAATCCATGGCAATATTTCTTAGGTTATCTAAAAATTGTTTAAAAAATTCACATATAAAAATCACTCATGCCTATTAAATAGGTTCTCTCATGCTATCATTGATTCGAGACTGTAAATCTTGTATGAAAATTGAAAAAAAACATATTAATAATTATATAAATTTAAAATAAAATATATTATTTAATAATGTATAATATAATTTTCAAACATCTAATGTTGAATACTAATGGGAACCCGATCCCATGAACCTCATTGGGAAAAAATAATTTTTGTAAAATCGCGCCATCCTTCATAATTCCTAATTATTTAGAACTATGGAGATAAAAAAATAATCAAAATATTATTTCCAAAATTAATATAAAAACCAAATATAAAATAAATACCATAAAAATTCAACATAACAATATAATTGAGAATAAAAATAAATATATGGACATATTTCTGAAATAGGGTCCAAAATCATCAAATTAGTAAGGTCTCACCCCTCCCAATAGATGGTGTTGTAGCAACATCCCATGGGTTAGATTAATGAGGCCCATAATCAGGAATCCCAACAATAGTGATAGAATAGAATTGATCATTTTCACTATTACCATCCATCTAAACTAATTAATCTCATGTGTAAAAATTTTTTAATATAGATATGAAATATACAAAAATAGTAAATATTAGAATAAAATAATTATATTAACTATAAATAATAATTAATATAGATATAAAATATAGAAAACTAAAAAAATTGTGAATATAATAACTACCTATAAATAAATACTAGAATATAATAATCTTACTGGTAAATATTTTTTAATACATATATGAAATAAAAAAACAAATAAATATCATAAAAAATATAACTATAACACCTATAAAAAATTGATAATATTAATAAAAAATATAAATAACTAATGAATATAAAAAAATTAAAATAATATTACCTATAAATAATTGTTAATAGTTATCAAATATAAACAACTAAAAATAATAGCATCATAAATGGAAACAAATTGAATATTGGGTCTATATTCAGTCATCTAAAGAATATAATCATACCTATAATTATTTTTTAATAAAAAAAATAAACAAAATACATCAATATTATACACCATTCCTTAATTTTAACCTCATATTTATCAATGAAAATTTTATCATCAAACTCTTCATCATTGTCAACTTTCATATGACTTTCTTGTTTATTATCCCTTATTACATTATTAATGTTATCAATATACTCATCCCTTAACTAGGGGATTCATCATTTATATTTATATCTCGTTGAGTAAGATATGTAGTTGGGGTAGTTTCATGAAAATTTTCAATATGTTTTACCTCAATAGAACCTTTTTCAATTTCATGAAAATTATTTTCAGGAGATTTCATTTTTATTACACCCCACCAATTATTTAAATCTCTCGAAAAAGAACATTAATTTTTATAATAAACATTATTTTCATGATGATTCAACAAAAATGGTTCATTTGAAAAAATAAGACATTTATATTTAATTAAAAAAACTCCACTTCATGGTCAAAATCACAACCCTTGATCACTAGTGATCTAATGAAATTTAAACATTGTTACATAATTTTTTCCTAGATAGAATAACTCAATTATTTCATCCAATATGCCATCAATGTCAAATTTAATTTCATTATGACATGATCCTTTCAAAAAAATACCACTATTAATTATTTTCTTCGATTCACCTTATCTGCATGTATGAAATCGAAATCTATTAACCACATACCCACTATAATGTTTTACCAATTTTGATTTAAGTTTTTTGGTACATATAAAAGACTATCAATTTTAATTTAATTTTTTTTGATTGAAAACAAAAAAAATTAGTAATTGATATTATTAAATAATGGATTTAATTTTCAATTTTATTCATCCTTACTTACCAGTATTTGAAATTGATATTCAATACTTTGTTGTTGCCATTATTCAAGAGAATAATGGGTACTTTGTATTTATTGGATATTGTCATCAAATAGATATAAAAAAATTATGTAACAAAATTTATCACTTAATAAACTTTTAAAAATAATAATATATATTACTTACTGCAAAATAAAATTATTTATTCATAATTGATCAGAACATGTGTAGGAGATTTAAACAATTATTTATCTAGAACCCATCATTAACGATAACCAAAAAAACCAAGATTGAGATGATTAAAAACTAATAACTGATGGTTCACGTCATCCTTAAAAGTTTCCTCATTATAACCCATGTGGTATGCTTTTTATGGATAATAAGACTAAAAATAATAAGAGTGTAAATTTTAAGTTTCCTCCAATAAGTATGCTTCAACAATTACCCATTTTATTCATGATTTTAACATGCTTTCTTTTGTTTTTATACATAACCCAAATTTGTATGTACATCGGAATTGTACCATCCCTCCAAATCTATATTTAAAAGGAAAAAACAATATTAAATGTTTCAAAGAGTCAACAAAGGCGGGTGGGAATATTTTCTCCAATTTACATAAAATTAAAATGGAATATTTCAACAATAGGCTCAATGCATCCTGATATAATGATTACATATAAATATCTTGGAAAAAATATGATATTTTGGTCAATATGTCACATATTGAAGAATTCAACAACCCTCTAAGACCATCATGTCATAGTCTTTCCATTATGACATAGAAGGCACGAATTTTTAACGTAGTAATATTTCTATTTCTAACTTAACATGAAACAGTTGAAGAATAACCATCTGTTAACCTCTAATATCAAATCCGATGACTAAAAAATAAATTAATTTATTTATAATGTGAAAATATGATTTTGGATTCATTAAACTGTTTGACCTTTTATCTTCAAATAATTCATGTTTAAGAAGTCTACAAAATTATGAAAGATCTAAACATGCCTTTATATTATATTTTTTCTTACTAGGTGTGTCCAACACTATTTAGAATATGTTATTAAAAAAATATTTTCTCAATATGCATTTAATATTACATATGAAAAACCAACAAATTTAACTAATATTGAAGGTACATAAAAATACTCTAATTTATCCAATTGTGTTATCTCAAAAAATATTTTTTTTTTCTTCATTTATAGTTGTTCCAATTTTAATAGGCGGTAATGAAGAGATGTTAGATTCTAATTGAATATCAGAGAGCACTATTGTAGGCTCTTCGGTTTCAATTCTACATGCTGCAAAATTACTTCTATTCTATTGAAAAGAGTCATCTATAAGAAGAAATCATGATGATATTGAAAATTACCATTCTTTCATCCATTAATAAGAATAAATACATTTTTCTCATCCATAAGGTATGAAAATTATTTTTGACCATATATACAACATCCAGATAAAATGCATACACTGGGAAGTCACCAATTTTCCACAATAATGCAGCATTTAGTATAAAATTATGATATGCAATTTTATAATATGTAGTTACTCAATTGTTTGATAATGAAATTAACTCATCAAGTAGTGTCTTAAAATAAATAGAAAATTTCTTCATCTGTCTTTGAATTAATTTCTATAAAAATATATATTTATATGATTACTTTAATAGTAATCAAGGAGGTAATTTGTATGGAGTTATGAAAATAGGAAAACGAGAGTATTTATTATCGCAAGCACCGATTGGAAGTAACCCATATGCAAAAAAGAATCATACAGATGTTATGATGCTCAAATTAAGAAAGGATAAATATAATTTACCTTTTCCTATAAATCACTATAACATGGATGGTTTAAGATTTTACTGATGGAAAAATTTGATTTATGTAATGTAATCAATGTGGTTGTGTTGTGAGACATAAATAGGTATTTTAAATAGTTTTTAATTAAAATATAACTCACCTATTTCACAAGAAATCTGTACCTTCCTTATCATTACTCTTTATAAATAGATTGTCCACATTCTATAAAATCAAATAACAATTCACAATCACAATAATATAATATGAAGACATTTCAACACAGATGGTTCTTCTGATAAATAAGACAAAAATAATAGAGAAACTTCTTACATTCATGGAAACATTAATGTATTGTATTTATACCAAGAAATAATGATTTAATAAAAAAATATTTGATTGAAATAACTATTTAAAATTCCAAAATATAATTTCATAGCCATAAAAGTTTCAACAACTTCATGTTTTCTTATCTAACATCCTAAATATAAGGTTTCCTCAGCAGATTTCAATAATTGGTAAATTTGATATGGTTTCAATTATGGTTTTAGAATATCATTATGAGTTGTTGTTTCCAAAATAAATAGGCCCTTAATCTCATATACTAAATTTTAAAATTATGGATCTAAAACCAAACAAAATTATTTATCTATTATAGTTCTTCCACCAAGTTGATATAAAAAAATAAAATATTTCTGCAAACCAAAACACAATTAATGTTGTTGAACATTGTATAACATTTAAAATCTTTTAAGAACACATTTCATAAAAAAAAAATTAATTGTTTTTTTAGAAATATGTTCTGAATTTGGTGATGCAAATGATTTAAATGCCCTAACACACTCACTGTAGATAAGATTTATACTAGAGCTATTTGGATTTTTACAATTATTTATCTGATCACAATCGCATAATATAATATCTATTACCTAATTCCATATTCATCTAAGAAATAGTATAAATGATAATAATTATTACAAATTGTGGCTAATTATTTAAAATTATTACTAAATTATAATTATGACTAATTATAACCACTTAACATGAATATTCTTACTAAGTATTACTAATTATGACTAATAATTATTATTTAATAATACTTTTTTATTAATTTTAAATTTATTTTTAATAGATATTACTAATTAATATTAATTTTTTTATTTTATTTTTTAAATATATAACCAATTATCATAATTTTTACAAATATTTAAAATTTACTAATAAAATTATCTTATTATTACTAAAAATTACAAATAATTAATAACATTGACTAATTATTTTTTATATATTACAATTTATTTAATAACTAGTAGTTATTTTTTTAATTATTAAAATTTTTTATAAATTGTTGTGAATTTTTAATAATTTTTAGTTGTATATATATATTATTTATATTAAATATTTCAAAATTATAAAAATTTATTAATATTTACTCACTTTTACTAACATTTATTCATTATTTCTATAGTTGTGAAATCACATCAGAGTATCCATGATCATGTTGATGTTATATATAGTGAAGCACCACCACTACTGGTAGTTGAGTCACATCGCAATACGTGATCATTCCAGTAGCACCACAGTCATAGCGTCACAGATCTTGTATGATTGTGGGGGTCACGAATGTGCCACCTTTTTGCGTTTGGACAAATGACATAAATATTCCAATATCTTGTTTTCTCAACTTTGTTAGTATCGTTGCAACCCCTCAATAATGATGATTACTCCCTTGATCACTTGGGTCACGACCCCTCAATACTGACCCCCCCCCCCCCGAGTCCATTAGGCAAGTCAGAACATTCATCTACTTCCTTTTTTTTATTTTTTTATTTTATCTTATGCCTAGATCCATCCATCCAACCTTCACCACCAGTTGTGCCCAACATTTTTTGCGCCACAATGCCTCCTTTTTTATTTTTTTATTTAATATGTTAGTTAAAATTTTCTATTATGTAACCCTTTTTACATTTTCATTATTTGGACATTATATATGCATTATATATATTCTATTATATATTTAATTTATCCTAATTTAATTTTTTAGGCATATATATGGGTGTAGAGTTATATAACTTAAATTATGTTAATTCATCCATATTTGAAAAACAAATATTGGTCGCAACCCGATCTATGTCACTATAATCCCGCTATAGTGACCCACTGCATCGCACTACAATCTGAGATTGAAAACTATGATTATTACAAATACTAACTACTTATTTATTAATTACTCGATATTATTTAATAATTATTAAAAAAATATTACTTTTTCTTACATATTTTAAATAATTGTTAGTAATTTTAATATTTTTTACCAGTTATTAACAAATCTTTACTTATATCTATTAATTCTTAAAAATTATAATAATTATTTGTAATGTAATACTAATTATTTATTAATTATAATTGAATTTTTAAAAAATATTTCTAATTTTTAATAACTATTAGTATTTCAAGTATTTTTTTACTATATATTATAAATTATCATACTTTACTAATATTTAAAAATTATTACTAATATTTACTAAGTATTACAAATATTTACTAATTATTACTAATATTAACAACAAGTTAAATAATTATTAGAGATTATTTAATAGTCATTACTCCTATTTTTAAATATAACTAAAAATTTACTTTTTATTGAGAACATTTAATATTTTTTTAGTATTTTTTATATTTTTTTATGTTATTAATAAAATTTAAAAATTATTACTAATTTTATTCAATTTTTAATAATTATAATAATTAATTATAAATTAATACTAATTATTTAATAACTATAAATGATTTTTTATTTTATGTTACTATGTTTTTATAATTATTAGTATAATATACATATTATTACAATTTATTAATATTTATTTTAATTTTTTTATATTTTAAAATTATTACTAATATTAAAGAATTTATATTAATAGTCACTAATTATTAATAATGTGGATATATTATTTATAAATTATTAAAAATTATATGATGATTAACAATAAAACTTTTTAATTACTATTTCACTTCTACTAATTATAGATAATTTTTAAGAATTGTTATTATGTTTTTATATTTTTTCTAGGTAATACAAAATTCTTTCAAATTATTAAAAAAATATTATGTAATACAAATTATTTATTAATTATAACAAAAAATATACTAAATATTAATAACATATTATAACTAATCTCAAACATGGGAAAACATAAAACACAGTAAGAATAATAATTGAATATCATTGAAATGTGAAATGTAAAATTAAAATAATTAATATAATCAAGAAGTGTGGACATGTTATATAAGTTGAAATATTACATATATATCTCCTTATTTTTAACAATTAAAATATTAAAAGAATCTTATAGGTAAATATATCAATCATGTAATATGTATCCACTTTAGAATGACATAATCTGAAATCTATAAACATTCAGAACTCAAAATATACCCAAGATCATATGAGAAATAATAATACGAGGCTTAAACAACATGTTTCTTATGATTATAAATCATTTCAAAAAAATTCTAACCAAATGTCAAATTTTGATGCAATTTGGAAAAAGAAGGAAAACTAGACTCGAAAAACATTTTCAAGCCTAATTTTGATTAAAACATTCTTCTAATCTCAAAAAAACTAACACAAACACCCCAATAGGAAAAATATCTTAAATATAAAGTTTAAATATTGGGAAAACTTCCTTAAATCAAGTGGAAGAAAAACATGTCTTATTCGGTGGTGAACACTCAAATATGATAAAATAAACATGTACTAACCATAAATACTTAATAAACTATAAAAATTAGGTAAATACCTCAGTTTAGGGTTTGACCACCCCAATTGTAGTAAGAGAGGAGTTTTTACCTGGTGGATTCAAATCTTGATCATAACAAATATCAGTGTGACAGAGAAGGGAGTGTGATGGGTGATGCATGATGATAGGCACCTGACATGGGAGGGGTTGCATGATTAGGAATAGGATAATGGGGGCTACGCGATGGGGAACAGATGGTGGGGGTGGGGGTATGTATCAACAATAGCTAGTGTAATGTCTCTAGATTAGGGGCGGTATGCAACAATAATATTTGGTGTAGCATCTTAGGTTTTTGAGAGGGTTGGAATTTCTCCAACCTGTTTGAATTTTTTTGTTTAGTGAGTGGTCCAATCACCTTCATGATCTTTAAAACCCAATTCCAAATGTTATCCATTCCCAAGCCTTGTTTTTAGATTTTTTTTAAGTCATGGATAGTTCCTCTCAGTTTTTGATGGGTTTTGGGTGCGTTAGAGCCCAAAAACCATGCTTTTCAAAAGGAACAAATATAGGCGAACTGTTTGACCATTCTATGTAGCCACCCAGGAAAAAACATTTCCCCTCTAGATGCACATATAATTTATTTCAGTCATATAAGATGGGTCTCATAGCTATGTGTGACGTATTCAATTTTTAGCATAGGGGGTTCACATGATCTACACACCATTTCTAAAACTATGTGTATGGACTGTGCGAGTGTGCTTCTTTGGCAGTGGGAACCACAAAGTTTTTACATGGTTCTTCAAGCCATATATTAACCATGTGACCTTTATAAAGAGAAAAAATGGTCGTTTCTCAATTATTTTCCTTAAGTGCGATTCCCTCTTCAATTTCTCCCTTGCATGGCTCTCATCTAGGATTCTAGGGCATCTCTCCTCTCCCTCATCAAGTTAATGGCCTCTAAACTCCATCAATGATTTTATCTTTAATATTTATGTGAATATGTCCTTATTTACTTTGATCTGAAGCACTCCTAACTTATTTTATTTCCCCATATGGTGCACTAAATCTATGTGATCCATTTTACCATATTTTAAGGGTTTTCATATAAAATTCCGATTTATTTTGATTTGTCTTCAGTTAGAGGCTGATATTATTTAAGAGAACATCTACTAATATGAGGTGTTATGTGAATATATTTCTACATGAATATTAAAGTGTTTTTTGGGTTATTTCTATATATGTTGTGTGGATAGACTAATCAAGTCCCTAATAATAAAATGGTTTTTATTTATTTGATGAACTAAGGTTAGGTCATTCTGTTTGGTATGCACTAACATATTTATATTTATCAAACCTTGTAATAATATTGAGAATTATTTTTTATGTTAGGTCATTTGGGTAAATTAAATTAATTTTCTTGTTATATGTTGAATTTCTTGGATCCATATAAATGTACCAAGCTCGACATGGGGACTGAGGTGATGCTATCACATTGACTAAGGTGATTTGATTCATTGGGTTCAGTGAGGGATGATATATATATATGGGTGATGTTTATAACTGGTTGATGTGACATGGTGGTTAGATTTAGGCGACAAAGAAATTATGTTGAGGGAAAGGCCAGTGTGATTTTGGATGCTTATGACTATTAGGTTGAGCAGCATGGTCCCAAGGGAATGAGGTGTCAGGATTATGTGGCCTAGGTACTTTTTTGCATGATTTCACAAAACCATGATTGGAGAACCCGTTTTTTGAGTCATGTGCACAATATAAGACTCATATTATGTGGTGGTGTTGACCACCCATGTGGTTAAATTTCTTTGTTGGTTTCATCTTAGGATGGTGTTGACTATTATTGAGGTTGGAGGTGCATTCCATAGAAATCCATTTGGATGGTGATGGACCATCAGTTGACGGAGATGAGACCATTTTTTGGGGGGAAAGGATCACCATATTACATGATGTAGTTTTGTAAAGATATTAGGAGTATGGATATCATTGTGCCTTGGGAAGTAAGTTGTTGAGATGAAGTTGATTATTTAGTAGAGGAAATATATCGCTATTCCTCAGACATCGGGTTTTTGAGCCAACAAGGATCTTCTGAGAAGAGTTTTCTGGGACCATGAATTGTTGGGAATGCCTTAGTGATGCTAGTTATTTGATAGTGACATCTTGTTTCGGTTGGCATGTGGTGATGGTGATACTTTTTGAGGTTGTTCCTAGTGGTTCTCCATCTTATTACTCATAATGGGATGCCTTTTCCATTATTCTAAGGATCCTCAACATTCTAGTTATATATATGAAAAGATTTCATTGTTTACCATATATATATGTATATATATATATATATAACTTGGGGCACATGGTATACCAGCGATGGTCGCAAAAGGTGATAGCTTCAGTGAGGCTGCTGAGAATAATGGGAGAAGGATATTTATATGATGTGCATGTGATGATTTATTTATATATATTAAACTAGCATAATTATAGATGTATGATAGGATCACATTGGTGGTGGCCTAATAATGTTTATTCTCACACCCTACACGGTCACCATCATACATGTTTATACTATATTATTTTGTGACCAGGTAAGGGATTGCGATTAGGATATGGACCATAGTGTAAGTTATACTTTTCTCAGGGGTTATACATCTCTACACCTAGTAGTTCTTGCATTATCTAGATCTATGTAGATTCCAAAAATCACTTCAGGGATAAGGAAGGTTTGGATGCGACAAAGCAAATCCATATTAGGAACCGCAGATCAATTATGTGGGTCCCGGAGGGGCCGCGTGGAAAATATATGCCCCAGGTGAAAAACTCCGGTATTCGTGAGAGTTTTCCGTGCAAGCATAGAAATCATTCATGCCACCGCTCTGCATGGTTGATTTTTACGCTGCTGACCTCGGCGTGCACAATATTTCACACCAAAGCATTTTTCTTGTGGACCCGTGATCCCAAGCGCCTATAAATATAAGGCCACCCCCATCAACTTCAGCCTAAATAATCTGAACCACTTCCCGTGCACAAAATTCCTCTCTCATTCATGCAAAGTAGATGGCTCTCAGGTACTATGTATTTCATGCTAGGTCTCCCAGGTGTCCGCCTTTGTGCGTGACTACTTGGGCTTGATCCTTGTCCAAATCCCCTCGATCCCCATCCCCCACGCACAATTCCTTCCAATTGTGCTCAATTAGGACTTCGGCGCACAGAATTAATTATGCACCTTCCCTCTCTATTTCATGACCAGTGCTCAATTGCATGCCAACCATGAGTTTTTCATGCATGAAATTCCTTTTTCACACCAGCCCAACCCCTTTTTTGCGAAACTGTCCCTTTTGCGCCCAAGCCCCCCGCCTTGTGCGACTGTGATTTCCCTCTGCTGGGCACCATTTTCGAGCACCTCTCGTGCCCACAGCTCCTTCTCCATATACTCATTACCCGTGAAACCTCTTAGGTTCGTATGAAGTAACATTATAGTCCCATGGACGATATCACCCATTGTGTTACATCGCCTCAAGATTCTTATCATAGGCATGCTAATGTCTATTGGTCTTCACATAGCCACACTAACGTGGGCCCCTAAATGTTTCGCTCCATGACACCCCATCACCACTACTTTGCCTATCCCCTCTCTGCACCAAGGAGCAGAGGGTACCGATTATGTAATTCATAGGAGTGCAAAGTAAACCCAACTCATCCAAGCTGCAGGACATTAAACTACCAAGAACCTTCATACTCATCACATGACATTAAACTATGACCTATCCATGTTCCATGCATTCATGGTACCAACACCTTAGAAATTCTCCACACCCAATGGTCTCTATAAGGGATGATATACTCCTTATGTGAGGGGAGTTTGACCACGGGGGAAGGGAGGCAATCTCAGTGTAGGCCCCTAGATTTCTTGTATGTGGAAGCATCCCTGCTCCTCCTTTATTCTTCGGTCCCTAGGTCTAGTGAAGGGTGTGATAGAGAATGGTTCTTCTCCTTTCTTTGGTCCCAAGTCCCCCTCCCGCTGCCCTTTGTCACTATCAGGTCTTCATCCTGGAGTAAGTCCTGACTTCATAGGATTCTAACCATGCATAAGCCCATGTTTCCTCTTTGGGATTCTAACTACGTTTAATCCCCACTTCACTTCCCACAGATGTGCCTTTCGTGACGTGAACTTCAGGTCTCTTCTATCTTTTGTTTCTCACACCGAGCATGAATCACGCGGTCTTTGAGTGAGCACCGACACTGACATCCCCCTTGGGCTGCCTCAGAGAATATTCCCCAAATGAAATATCCGAACTACATGGACTTAGATCCTTACCAAGGCAGGGTACGTAGAAAGCCTCCATGAGTTTCAAGCCCACCACCTGGTCGTCCTAACACTCCTCCACATCGGTTCACCAACACCTTGGTAGCCTAGACTGTAATCCCCACACACAAATCCTAAACTACGATGAATTTGATCATTGCCAAGTCAAGCTACGAAGGAAGACTCCATGAGGTTCCATCCCACCACTCTGGTCAATATGACCTTTTTCATGGATTTGCATATCCCCTCTCTACACTAAGGAGCATAGGGTTCTGGTTATGTATGTCCTAGGGGTGCTTAAAACCCCCACCTTGTCTGAGCTACAAGACGTTAAATGGAAAAGCACCTTCATCCCAGCACATGACATTAAACTATGACCTCACCCCATGCCCCGCATGAGAGGTACCCCCACCTTGGACATTCTCCATGCCCACTGGTCTCTAAAGGGGATGATATCCTCTTTATGGGAGTGGCGTTTTTTTGTGGGGGAAGTGAAACCATCTAAGTGTAAGCCCCAATCTTTCTTATAGGAGGCAGCATCCCTGATCCTCCTTTATTCTTCGGTCCCTAGGGCCAATGAAGGGCATGATGGGGAATGATGCTTCTCTTTTCTTTGGACCCAAGTCCCCCTCCCGATGCAATTTTTCGCCATCAGGCCTACATCCTGGAGTAAGTCTCGACTTCTTAGGCTGCTAACCATGAATAATCCCCTATTTCCTCTTTGGGTTGCTAACTACTTGTAAGCCACACTTCACTTCCCATGGATGCAGATTTCACGATGTGATCATTGGGTCTCTACTATCTCTTGTTTCTCACACCAAGCATGAATCACGTGGTCTTAGAGTGAGCACCAAACCTGAAATCCAACTTGGGACACCTCAGAGCATAATCCCCAAATGACACCTGTCGAACTACGTGGACTTTGATCCTTGCCAAGGTAGGGTGTGTAGGAAGCCTCCAAAAGGGTTAAGCCCAGCCCCCGATCATCCTGAAAATCCTCCATGTCGGTTCAAAAACTGCTAGGGCAGCCTAGAGTGTAATCCCCACACCCTTATCCTGAACTGTGAAGACTTTGATCCTTTTAAAGGGAGGATATGTAGGAATCCTCCACGAGGTTCAATCCCACCACTCTGGTCGCTCCAACCTCCTTCAAGTCGGTTCACCCCCATCCCGCATGATGTTAAACTGTATTCACTATTCTGAAATATGTGGTCTTTGATCCTTTTCAATGAAGGGTACGTAGGGAGCCTCCCTAAGGTTCAATCACACCACCATCCATTGGTCCTGACCATCTTCATGTCAGTGCACCAATCCCACCACCATCTATTGGACCCCAAGTAATCCTTCACGTCGGTTCCCAACCACCTAAACAACGAAGTCGCTTATCCTTTCCGATGAGAGGTATGTAGGAAGCCTCCACGAGGTTCAAGCCTAAAACCCAGTAGTTCTGACCCCCTTCATGTCGGTTCACCCCCATCCCACATTATGTTAAACTGTGGACCTCTTTCAGAAGCAAGCCATTGTCACTCCATTCTGCGGCAAGACATTGTCACTTCGTTTAGTGGTAAGATGTTGTCTCATCAATCAGCCGTAAGTCGTTGAAACCCCATCCAGTGGTAATCCATTGTGAACTCAATCAGCTATAATCCATTGACACCCCAATCTAGTGGTAAGCCGTTGCAATCTCATCCGGCGGTAAGCTATTGAAAACCCCAATCGGTGGTAATCTGTCATCATATGAACTACGTGGAATTTGATTCCATTCCACAGGAATATGTAAGAGTTACCATTGAGTCCTAAGTCAAAAACCATCATCATCCCCATGCCAGTTCCATCCCATTCACCATCCCCTTCACAGAACCTTCTATTATCCATCTCGATTCTTACCCGGGCTGCCACATCCTGGTGGAATCATGCCACCCCAATCCCCATACCAACTAATAGCATTCAGGAAACCACCCCACGTGTTGGCCCCAATATCGGTGTTCCCTCTAGGGGGTTCCTTTATCTTATCCACTCTAGTCAGTGTTATGATCAGCCCGATCCGTCTATGCTGGATGTTAAACTTGCATCATACCCTGTGTTAAACATAGGAAGATGGGGAAACCCTCAAATACATGTCCATGGAATTTGATTCCTTGCGTTCTATGTGGGATGCCGCGGGCTTCCGAACCCTCGAGAAGCCTTATAATAAGAGACAAAATAAATACACACAAATCCCCCAGCTTCTAGACATGCCAGTGAGGCCCAACATGACTACTCCCCTAACCGAAGGTTGCAACCCTGACCGAACCCCTATGAATGTCCTGACAGAAGTAGCATAATTAACTTGTGTACATGAAGAAATTGTGCCAATAAGAGTTTCACTAACAATGTATTATGTCTATGAGGGAGACGTCGAATAGGTGAATAGTTCTAGGAGGAATACATGGATGGATGAACTGACATCCCATCATCCTGTTTCGATCAAGGAGTAGACGTCCCTGAATTAGGAGTGGATGTCGGCCACCTTTGTAAGGAGGGAATGTTGGGCAACAAAAACTGTCCCCCCCACCACCCTCATCCCCAATCGAGAAGCATCAGAAACAGATATGGTGAACCTGGCGTGAACTTCATCTCCTCAAATAAGGATATTAGTTGCACTCGATCATCAATGGACTGACATGTCACCGGATCCAAACATTCGTAGCCGGGTCCTTCGAAGAAAATAACAGGCCTGGCATGAAACGCACCATAACTTGGGGAAGTAGAACGTTGGGAATCCCATTCTGTGATGTTGTCAGCATGGATCCCACTTACTGATCATGGAAGAAGGGATGGCATTGGGGCATTGGTCGTCGATTCCTTTTTCTTTTATCACTGACGAGTTCATCTCTCTGCTTCTCAGAAATCAGGTTGCTACCTCAAGAACAAGATCATCGCCCGCCCGTCTATGCAGGGGTAGGGTAAACACTTGTACAGCCTCTCTGCATAGATTCACCGCTCCCATGAAGACCTCTACGTCCACGACCGTAGGGCACCCATGCCCTATATCCTTATCGGATGCTATCCAACGAAGGGTAATTAACGACCTCATGCATCGTTACAAGGAGGAGGGCATAATACCAACCCAGGATATGGAACACATGGACATGAATGTGTCAATTCCTCACTTTCAATTCCACCCCCGGGGGCCGTATATGGATCCATTGCTCCCCACCCCAATATACAACCTCTTTGGGAGCATGTCCCCAGAGCGCTTTGATGACTCCCTACCTTACACTGATGACTTATGCGATGTCTGGCCCAGCTCGGTCATAGTCCTAATCTAGGGGCTCCCATTAAGGGCTCCCACATGGCCGCATCGGTGTCGTCGCCCGGTCATTCCAGAGGAGGAGCAGGTAAGCTGTGCCCCTGAAGCTCCAGTCCCGACTCGTCCAACCCGAGCCCAGCATCAGGCACGAGCTGGGGAGGATTCCCACCAAGGGTCATCAATGTCGAGGGCTACTGTGGCTTGAGCCACTTCAGATTCATATCATCACGTCCCTACACACACTGGGAAGGTTCACTTATACGCCTGACTCGGATTGAGGCTTCATCTACCCCACGGGCAGTCTGGGTTGACTCTCATGTTCAGAGGCACGAGGAGTGGTCACCGCAAACCAACCTGCAGTGATGCAACCCCATATGGAAGTCCTCCCCATACCACTACCACAAATAGCGTGGGCCTTCGCTGCTTTGAGGCTCGACATGGAGGTCTACCTCATGCTACCCCCAGTCTGAAGGAAGGTCTACCCTGTGGTAGTGATACTCGGTACTAAAGCCTCTCTCGTGCCCATTACACTGGATATGGAGTTGCTACTCATGCTCTGACCGTCGGTGCATGGAAATTGTACATCTGTTCTTTCTCCAATGTGGGGATCCTCCTTACTTCCTCTCTACAACTGGTGAAGGTCCTCCTCACCACGTCAACTGGAGGGGTGAAGTCCAGCCTTGCTCCACCCGCACAAAGCATGGTGGTCCTCCCCATGCTCCTGCCAATACCAGCGGAGATTTTTTCCTCTATAGTGCTATCCAGGGAGGTCTTCCCCATGTACCCTTTGATAATTGTCTCGGTGCTTCTCACACCCTGGCTTTCTCGGGTGGAAACCCTCTCCACTCCCGCACCAGTGTGGTTGATGGACCCCATGTTAGAAATCAGTCATGTCCCGAGGGGCCACCCAGGGGTAGAAAGGCAAGTCGTTTCCACCACAAGAAGAATCCTGCGAAGTCCCGGACAGAGATCAAACTGGTCCGCTTCTCAAACTCTGAAGCGGAGTATGACTTAACTCAGGAACCCTCTCCCCGCTCATCCAAGTCAAGGGCCAGTGCAGGGACGAGATGCATCAGCCTAGTTCTCCAGAATGTGAGGTCCATAGGATACCCTCCTCCCTCCATAGGTATATCCAAGAGGATGAGAATCCGGCGACCCTGCAGTTTACGATCTTCCAATCACCACCATCATCGTCGGAAGCACTTTCTACCTCCACAAGAGATCACTGAGAGCTATTCTAGGGACCAATGGTAGGAGAGAAGCATTGCAGCCTATCACCAGCAACCCTGGCCCCTGAGCTAGGAATGGTGGACATCAACCCCTCTTATTGTGATGTAGCATCCAGGTCGCTACAGTCTTTGGAGGACAGCCCGAGAATTAGCAGCCAGTCAGCCTGCTCGTTGTACTCTCCACCAACCAGCCTGCCATCCCAGTGGTCTACCTCAGTACCGCTGATAGTTCCTCAAACACCACCAGTTGGTGAGTGGGGAAATCATGGGCAGACCCTGAATTTGAGCTGAGGAGCTTCTGGATAATCCATGTAGCGGACCACTTCCCTGAGAATTTCTGGCATGTGGCAGCACAAAATTTTTGCATACCAAAATCCCTCACTCTGGAGAAAGTTGTGTGTTTCCACTACACCCTCTAGTTGACACATTTCAGTCTTCATCATCAGCACATAGTTTACCCAAGGAGCCAAATGCATTTCGAAGACATCCTCGAGCAGTGTCATCTAGTCGATCTAGCCACACTCCCTGGGGCCCAGCACCCCAAGTCACTAGGTGACTGTGATTCTCTCCTACCACAATCCATTCAGAGTGTCAAGTTACATCAAAAAATTATCATGGAGGCTTCCCCCTTGTGTAAATCCTTGGATGGGTGCAGTATGATGACCTCCTCTTCATCCCTATTTGGCGACAACCCGAATTGCTATTCGATATTGAGGACATGCCCCCATGAAGGGTCACGGTCAACATGGATGACATAGTAGATGAGGAGGAAGAGATGGAGTTTCTTGATGGATACTTACCCCCTGAGGGTGTTCCACCCCTGTTGGACCCATCGGGGATTATTACTCATTATCATAGGAACCACCTAGGTCTCCCTGTGCCCACCGAGATGTTGGTACTCGGCAAGAATTCCAGTAAGGGAAAAGATCACGTCGGAGCTGTCAAGAACTCTGACCCGTCCGCCTAAGTGCATAAGATGGTGGAGGACCCCGAAAAGGCCACATTACGCCAGAAACATGCTGATCTGAAGAGGTTGGTTGACAAAATCATGGTAGAATGCACTGTAGAGAGACGACCTGACTACGATGATCCTTGGTCGGGGTCGCAGGGGCAGGAACAACTACCCCACGGCGAGATTCCCAGAGACAACCCTGATCATACTGCTCCTGTGGATAGGGCTGAAACAGGAGCTCACAGAAATAGGGCGTTGTATGTCTCACCAAACCCTCCCAAACGGCATGGAAATCAACGAAATCCGGCCTGAGTTCCCCCAACTACCCCCACAAATGGATCCACCAGCCGCTCCATGAGCCGTTGAGCCTATCTGTAGTGTTGAAGAACCCATAAATGTGCTCATGGTTAGGGATCCTTGTCAAGATAGGGACCCCCACCCAGATGATAATATGGCGGCACTCATAGCCCGCCTTGAGGCTTTGGAAACACAGCAGGTGGCAATCCCACTTGATGGCAAGACATACCCGGAATGGGTGGATGATATGTCGACACCTCCGGGCATCAGGAATCCAACCTTCTCCCCCTTTAACGGGACGGGGGACCCACCGCATCACCTGGGCCACTTCAACTCATGGTGTGGGCCCATGTTAAGGACTTTAGTGCAGTATGAGGCTGCCAAGCTCCATTGTTTTGTTTAGACGTTAGAGGGGTCGACCTTAATCTTGTACAACCAGCTCCCCGTCAGATCCATGACCAGATGGGAGGACCATCACAGGAAATTCCTTACCAGTTTAGCTCTACCACCAAAAAAACCAGCATCAAAGACCTCTTCAAGTGCAAGCAAAGGCATGATGAGCAAGTCGTGGACTTTATTGCTCAGTGGAAAGGGCTCACATACTCCCTTGACATGCCACTGACTAAGAATTATCTGCAGACAATGTGTGTAGGTAATGTCAAGATGGAATGGTTTCCTTCTCTGATCACCTAGAACTACCCTGGAAGATTCCAAGACTTCTCCAATCAGGCCCAGCGCCTTGAAGAAGCCCTGCAATAGCCCATCCAGGAACGTTTGTTTCCCCCTGTAATTCCAACAATGTGAGATGCCAGAGTTGAGCCTGTTTCGGTGTCCCAAATATAATCCCCCATTCAACTTGAGTTGCTACCAGTAGCACTATCCCTGCATCTTCGTAGAGGCCCTCCTCCTTAGGCACAGCCTCCGACTCAGTAGTGTCTGTCTTAGAATCGGAAAGCGCCTCCGCGGAATGCACCGCCACTGCCTAGGCGGGACAATTAGGGTCCACCTCCTCGACAGTCCCCTTCGTCTCGTCATCAAGACTAGGCTCTAAGGGACCCCATTCTAGGAAGAAGAAATTGGACTTACTCGTTCAGTAAGAATCAGGTCTGAGGTTACTTCTGTAGCGCCCTAGAGCTTGGAATTGTAAGTTTTCCTAAGTGTAGATGGTCAAAAGAGGTGAATCTAACTGATCTCCCCAACTACTTCCCCTATCATCCGATTCTAGAAAACACCCTCAAGTAGTGCTATGTGTTCAAATACTAGCTTCAAACCCATGTTGATAACAACATAGTCAAGCTGGGACTGGCCCTAACACAAGTGGTGGGTGTCTTTGTAAGCCGAGACAGTGAAGGTGAGTGGCAGCTGGTTTCTAACCATGGGTCCCAGACATATGATGACCAAATAGCTCTCAAGATAGTTTCTCACACCCATGGCATCATTCAGACATGCTTGAATCAGCTGGAACCTTTAGAAGCTGTGACCACCACTTCTGCATCATCATCTCTGTGGGACTCTTCCTAGAAGACCAAGCAACGACGGTGTAAGAAAAAGAAATGAGCCCCACCAATGCCATCTTCAACCCACACTTTAGGTGAATTCATGCCCCCTAAGATGGTTATGCCTCCCAGAAACTGCCTAGTAGTGGATGAATATTCAAGTGAGAGTCAAGGGTATTCTTTGGTTAATGTTGTGGAGTTGGTAAATCCATATATGACTTCCAACAAGGGGGAGTTCTAGGCAAACCTCCCCAACTTTGGTAGATCCGTGACCATATGGGTCGTCGGGGTGCATTAGTTGGCACCTCCATCTAGGTTGTGCATGCCACTATGACAAAATAGTAGGCCCATCGCAAAGCTTAGCACATACAACCTCTTTATCCAGTGTTGTCAGGACAGCCTCCACCTCCGTTTGTGCTGCTGGATCAGGCAGAGCTACCTCGTCCAGACCGCTGCCAGCCTCACCCGACTATAGGCTGATCTCATTCATCCGGTCCTCATCCGATAGCTACACTTCAGGCTTCAACTAGTGAACAATGGGACATTCCCCGCACCATCCAGCTGCCGATCCAGCCGGCTTGGGCCGCCATGCCTCAAATCACAAAGCGGCCTCTTGTAAGTAGAAGTTCATGCCTAGCACAGATGTATGATGTCCTCAAGAACCTTGGTGGAATCCGAGTGAGGCTTTCCATCCTTGAAGCCCTTCACCTAACTTTGGAGATGCATGAGGACCTCGTTGAGGCTTTAAGAAGCTCCCTCCAGTTTTAGACGGAGGTAGTAGCTACAAAAGCCTTTCATGCGGAAAGAGTTGAGAATGCCGAATGCCAGGCCATCATTTCATTCTCTGGAGGAGATGAAGGCTATCCCATATAGTGGAACATCTACCCAATGTACATCACCATCCAATTTAATGGTGTCGAGGTTTGTCGATGTCTCGTTGACACCGGCTCCCAGATCAAAATTATCCCAACACATACATTGAGGAAGCTGGGGTTATCTGAGGATGACCTGACTCCCTCAAATTTAAGAATCTAGGGATATGATAGGACATAGCAGACCCTGGTCAGAAAGACCCATTTGAATACCTAGTTCGGTGGCCTAGTTTCTAGTACCAAGTTTATGGTTATCTCCCAAGACACCACATATGATACATTGATGGGAATATCATGGCTCCAGCTGCACACAGTGGTTCTTTCATCGTATCACCAGTGCCTCAAGTACTCCCTAAATGGATGAGAAGGCGTTCTCCAAGGTGATGCATCTCTTTTCGCCTCTTGTGAAGCCCATTATCTGGACACTAACTATTATAAGAGAAAGGATATGCAGATTCTAGAAGGTGAGTTTGAGCCCTCCACGGTCACAAATAACCCCTGGGTAGGTCTGGATGATGCCCACATCTTCTCGATCCATCGATTGGAGGCCATTAACCCCATCATGGAGTAATTCATTATTGTCTCTGGTACAAGACGAAGGCACATTACTATGTCTAAGTGACGGTGGAAAATCACCTAGTACTCCTACACAAACTAGGCTAAGGTTATCTCAGATCCTCCTACCCCCATATGATATCGGGATGTCTGCCCCATGGAAACGGAAGTATGTCATACGTGCCTATTTTGATGGAAAGTGATTAAACATATCAAGCCAATGCGCCACTATTTCTTTGATATCATTAAGTGTCACCCCTTGGGTCGAAGTCTAGATGAGATTGGATTGAAAACCTTCATCGTTATGGTCCCAACGACCTGTGAATCTCCTGATATAATGTCTACTGTTGTCCACGCTGGTACCAGCCTCCCGTCAGGTTCTTCCAACTGAGAGGAAGCTTCTCCCATTGGGAATCCCTCCTCCGCAAGTGAAGAAGTGCATCTAGAGGATGCTCCCCCCACATTTGAAGAAGTCGGTTCTACCACCGTTGATGAATTGGTACATGTGATTCTTGGTAGCAAGGCAGATCCCATCCCCACATTGATCAGTGCTGGCATGTCCTTCAAAGAGAAGCAGCAGTACGTTGACTTCTTTAAACAACACAGTGACGTGTTTTCTTGGAGTTACGATGAGTTTCCAGGACTATATCCTCAAGTAATCATCCATCGTCTCAGTCTCCAGACAAATCATCATGGGTTTAAGAAACAACCTAGAAATACGCACCACTATCACGTTTCCATGGTCGGTGGCCGAGTTTGAAAATATCATCAAAGAAAACTTTGTCAAGGAGGTCCAGTACCCCAAGTGGTTAGCCAAAATTGTTCCAGTTAGGAAGAAGAACGGATAGATCAGAGTCTGCATCGACATCCGAGACCTCAACTGTCGATGTCTGAAGGATGATTTTACACTTCCAGTGACAGAATTGTTTATCGGTGCTATGGCTGGGTTTCAAGCCATCTCCTTCATGGATAACTACTCCGGATTTAACCAGATGCGAATGGCCCCCAAGGATGAAGATTCTACAGCATTCAGGGTTCCCCAAGATACTTTCTATTACTAGGTTATTCCCTTAGGCCTGAAGAATATAGGTGCCACCTATCAGTGGGCCATGCACCGCATATTCAAGAAAATCCTCGGAACATTTCTGGAATGTTATGTGGAAGATTTGGTGGTCAAATATCGCCCATTCCAGGACCATCTCAAGGACCTTTAAAATGTTTTCAGCTTCCTCCGTTCCCACCACTTAAAGATGAACCCGCTGAAAATTGAATTTGGGGTCACCTTTGGGAAGTTTCTTTATATTGTTTTCATGTACCAAGGCATCAAGATCAACCTAGAGAAGATCAAGGCCTTCTATTAGATGCCTTCCTCGTGCAATATTTGGGAGCTTTGGGGTTTGCAACACCACATGGCCTACGTACGCCGATTCATTGCGAATCTACGCAGCAAGTGTAAGACCTTTTCCTGACTCCGTAAGAATGGCTCTGTGTACGAGTGGGATGAAGAGTGTCAGATTACGTTCAATTAAATCAAGTAGTATTAGCTCCAACCTCCGGTCGTGATTCCACTTGTCACCGGAAAACTGTTGAACCTGTACGTGACTGCCCTGGAATGATCTCCCGGCACCATTCTAACCTAGAAGAACAATGAGGGGACTAAAAACAGCCTCTACTACCTCAGCCATGTGCTCCTCAATACGGAGACCAGATACTCCTTCATAGAAAAGAGCTACCTTGTACTAGTATTTGCAGTACATAAGTTGTGACACTACTTGCATCACCATGAGGTAGAGATGGTGTCTCAGGTAGATCCATTGAAGTACATTCTGAACAACCCCATATGGACCGTCCATCTAGCATGATGCGAGGTAATCTTCTAGTAGTTCAACATCAGGTTTGTTCCCCATAAAGCCATCAAGGGACACTAACTACCCATCCGACCTCTGCAGACTATCCCCTTGACCTGGATTTTTCCAACGAGGCAATCCTCTTGGTAGATCGTGCCATCCCATTTTGGCAGATGCCCTTTGATGGTGCCTCCTGGAGCCCCACCGGTAGGAGGCTCAATGATCCTTGACTCAACAGAGTGGTCCTGGGTATTGTTTTTAATACCCTGGCACAATCCATTCTGCCGTATTCATTCTTGTTGTCGAAAGGCGGAACCAACAATGAGGTAGAGTATAAAGATCTTATCACTGACCTCGAGCTAGACCTCGAGATCGATGTACCCAATTTTCATGTGAAATGAGATTTTTTACTAGTCATCAAGCAATTCAATGGTGACTAAGTCGTCATAAAGATAGAGCTCGTACCATTGTTGGAGCGTACCCTCCTGTTAATGGCCTAGTTTCCATCTTGGCTGGAAGTTACAAATGTCCCTCGATTTCAGAACGGTCTAGCTGATTCCCTAGCCAGCCTGGATGCATCACTTGCAAAACCCCCCAGGATGATCTGATTATACACATGGCACATCGGAGAATCATTCCTCCTATCACCCCAGATGATGACGATGACCTGCGGGTAAGCCATCTTACCGCTGGAGCCTCCACGTCAGGACCCCTAGGTTCTTCAGATACAGTTGTTGAAGTGACTCCCAACTGGATATCCCCTTTTGTTTAGTATATCCAAAATGGTTGCCTCCCAGCTGATAGGGCTGATCGTGACTGAATCCGATGCCGCACAATGTAGTTTACCCTCCAGAGTGGTCCCAGTCTTGAGAAGATCCTCTACAAGAATGGGTTCAATGGTGTTCTCCTCCGTCGTATCCACAGAGTCGAGATTTCTCAGGCCATGCAGTGTGTTCATGTCAGTTCTTGCAGTTCCCATCAGGTTGGGCCGAAGCTGTCCCATCATATTCAGAGTCTGGGGTACTTCTAGCCCACCATGATCCATAATTATATTGATTTCTCCAAGAGATGTCACACGTGAAAAATCCATGCTAACTTCATGCACCGACCACCCGAACCTCTCCACTCCACCAAGTACTCTTGGCCATTTTCGGTGTGGGGACTCGATGTCGTGGGACCATACCCACCGGCAAGAGCTTGCCGGTGCAGGTTTATCCCGACCACCATAGATTTATTTTTTATGTGGGTATAAAATGATCCGTTGAAGGGGTTCAAGGCCAGTTCTATCATTGACTTTGTGAGATCCAACATCATCTATCAATTTGGGGTCCCTCATTCCATCCTCACTGATAACAGCACCAACATCCGAGTAGTCGAGCTGAAAATTTTTTATGCCAAGTACAACATCCATTCGAACCATACCTCCCGCTATCATACGCATGAAAATGGGAAGATCGAGGCATTCATCAAATACATCTCTAAATTTTATTGGAAAATGGTTGGTTAGAATAAGGAGAGTTGTCTAGACAAGCTCCCCAATTCCCTATGGGCCTATCGGATTATGAATCATAATTCCACCCAGGTGACACCACATTCCATGGTGTACGAATATGAGGTTGTCCTGCCCATCAAGATCCAACTTCCATCATTACACATAGTGTTCTATGACCAGTAGGCGCCAGATAAGGTGGAAGAAATTCATCTAGCTGAATTGGAATCGCATGAAGAGAATATGCTTCATGCCATACATGATCATGAAAGTCATCAGAATAAGATAGCTTGATCCTTCAACAAGAAGGTTCACCTCTGCTCTTTTTTGTTAGGTGACTTGGTATTGTCCCTCAGGGCGCAAATGATCCCCGGTAGGAAACCACCCATGTTGGATGTGAAATGGGAAAACCTTACATAGGTCATAGGGTTTACCCCAATAGAGAATACTCACTAGTGACCATGGATGGTGAGCTTATAACTCCTCCCACCAATGTGAAGTTCCTCAAGAAATACGTTTCCTCATCCTACTGGTCCTGCATGACTTTAAACTGGATGATCCTGGATTTCCCTAAACTGAACACCAGTCCTACGTGACCTTAATATGTCCTGTCCAACATGACTTTACACTACGCATCGTCCTGCATGACATTAAACTGCCATTTGAGAACTACGCATGGCTTGATTTCTATCCTCATGGGATACGTAGGAACACTCAAATGCCTCATCTTGAGCCCATCCCCTGAACTCTTCTCTTTGACTCTCCCCCCTGGGTATAGCCTATCGAAGGTTCCTCATGTGGTGTAGTGCAGGCCTCCTTGGCCTCGTTCATATGGGAATTGTGACGATTTCACCATGTGCTCCCTAGTTATTCTGTTATCGCACATCTTCACCGCATGACGTTAAAATTCATGGCCTTCAAGAACTACGTACGGCTTGATTTCCATCCTCATGGGATACGTAGGAATGCCCTGACATTTCATCTGTTGGTCCAACCCAAATTCTAGAATCTTCCCCTCATGCCAAGACATATAGTGGGGTGAAAACCTTTTCCCCAATTTACGTTGAGATAATCTTGATCGGGCCATATGTCCTGCACCATGGAGACGTTCACGTCTTTCATAGATGGGTACAATCTATGCTTCACACACTTCTTTGATTGGGACTCCATCATCCTTCCATCCATAAGGGCTCTCAAATGGCAGGGATGCTAGGCCTATGGGATATCCTACCACTTCGGGCCAACACCCTCGAGGATGTTGAGCAACAAGCCGATACAAGTCCAGCATTGCGAATATGGTCAGCGGTCGATGCTGATTTGTTGTTCCCATTTCAAATAACTATGGGGAAGCTATGTTTCGAACATGGTCAATAGATATTTTGCATCGTTATAACCTCCCCAAGATGTCCCAAACATTGAGTATAGTGGTTCATTCTGCCCCGTTATGTCTCCAAGTGAAGAACTCCCTTCAGGAAATTCCAGCTATAAGACCCCATATGATGGGGAGAGCAGAGACTGGCCCCTTGTTTCCTACACTGATAACTGCTCACGTGGGCTTAGGAGCTATTATGAGGCAGAAAACATACCGGAGGACGTATGGACTTCCCATCTGAGGCCCAGCCTTAGGCCCCTTGGCCTTTTCAGGCCCCCGTCCCAGGTTCTTTCTTATTGGATTGTACGGTGTGGTATGGGATTATTTCCTCATTCAAGTCGGGTTACTCGTTGTGTCGTACACATCACTAAATGAGATACCTTATCCTCTCTTCATCCTCACTGCAAGATGTTAAACTAAAAACTGGTCGAGCCCTCCTGACTGAGGCCCAGCCTCAGGCCCCTTGGCCTGCTCGGGCCCCAGCCCAAGTTCTTACCCGGAGTGCGTGGTGTGGTATGGGATTATGTCCTCATTCACGTAGAGTTATTCACCACATTGTACACCCCCCTCATTAGGGTATCCTACCCCCATGTGCGATTATAGAACTATGTATGGCTTGATTCCCATCTTCATGGGATACGTAGGATCGCTCGAGCATCTTGTCTTCAGGTCCAGCCTTATCTTTGCCCCTCGGCCCGCATTCTTCCATGAAAAGGATACACAGTGTGGTATGGGATTATATCTTCATTCACGTTAGGTTTGTAACAACCACACCACATACCTCTTTCTCCTGAGAGTTCTCCATCCGCTGGTTCTATCCTTGTTTGTTCAAATCGGCCGCTCTCAAGATGATCCCCTCAGTCCTCTTCGACGATTCACCAATGTGCCTAAGGGTACTCTTGTTTAATACCTGGAATACCAGACTCTACTCAAACCTGATTTCATCCATTTTTCAGTCTTTATGTTCCCATTCACTATGTATTCCATCACCTTTCACTCCCAAAGGGACCCCCAACTGTCATGGATACTAGGCCTAAGGGCTCTCCTACCATTACTGGAAAACGTCCTCGAGGTTCAAAGACAACAAATCGGTAGAAAATCCCACATTTTCAATATGGTCAGCAGTCAATGCTAATTTGATAGTCCCCATTTCAGGTTAAAACGATATTGATTCTGTGTTTCGAACATGGTCAACAGTTATCCTCCATCGTCACGCCAACCCCATTAAGGCCAAAATGTCGGTTACATGATTCACATCCTTCTCTACTTCATCATGTCGAAGTAGAACTTCAAAACTCTTGGAGTTATTCCTCAATGTTCATCCACGTGTTAGGAGGAAAAATTTGAGATAAGTTAATTGGTCGGGGCTTCACTAGTTACCCCTTTTCTTGTATTTCACATATTGCGAATATTTATCCTCCCTTGTTTCTTACACCGAGTTCAAATCAAGTAGGATCAGGGATTGGGATAATGTCCACCTTTACTTTGGATGGTAGTACATCTCTATGGTCCGAGTTCTAAGACCTTAAACTAAGATCTTTTTATATATCCCCTTTGTGATAACTATGTATAGATTGATTTCCATCCTTATAGGATATGTAGGAACACCCAGACGTCTCGTTTTCAGGTCCATCTCAATTGGGAGCTAGTTTCTCCTGCCCCTTACCCTCTCACCACTATTTAGTCCCCTTGTCCTGAGACTCTTTTCATGGAATTTCGTACAGTGTGGTATGAGATTATGTCCTCATTCACATCGGGTATGTTTTATTACATTATACGCATTCCCCGTTTAGCATCATCTCTACTACGTCTATGCCACGTGACGTTAAAATGCATTCCTGGTCCTATCACATGACCCTAAACTGTGGAATTATCGTCCTATCTGCACGATGAATAACGACACCACATTATGATTTCCTCACTAAAGGGGATTCCATGTTTGTTATCTGTCACACGTCGTACCATTTATCAACGCCTACATACGGCTCGATTCTTGTGGCGATTTCAGGACATGCAATCCCAGGTATGTCACTTCACAAAAAAAAATCACCTTTATGCAAAAACAAGATTTATTAGATACACCTTCTTTTGGTGTGGGGGCCACACCCGCGCACCCCTTTTTATCCCTGGAATTGGTACCTTACCATTCCACCTCTAGATCTACGTGCAACATGATCCCCATCCTCGTGAGGTATGTAGGAACATCTGTGCACCTTGCCTCGGGCCCAACATAAATCTCGTTTCCAGTCCCTTGACCTAGAACCTTCCCAGGGAACACATGGTGGTCAGAGCCCAAGGTTCCGCTTCATGTCGGGTTTTATCATTACCCCACCATGTGGCTCCCACATTTCCTAACATCTATAGTCAGAGCACTGAGACCATAAAATAAGATCTCTTTTATAACTACGTATATCTTGATTCCCATCCTCATGGGATACGTAGGGACACCCAAGAATTTCCTCTCGGGTCCAGCCCCTGGAATCATAAATCCTATTTCTCCCCATTTTCGGCCCCCTGGCCTGACCGCCCATGGGGGACCATGTAATTGAATCATTTCCCTGAACAATTTTGGGGTGCCCCATGATGAAATTGGGAAGCAACAGCTCCCTCACCAGAGAGGTCCTATCTAAAATTAGGAATGATCTATGATCAGACTGTTGTCCCCCCTAATGTGCTTCCACAATGGTGGAATAATTTCAAGAGTGTTAGATTCTGTTCGAATGATCCATCACTCCACATTCCACGCATTCTGTTCCCATTATTCGGATCGTCATCCCCTTTCATGTCTAAGGGAACCCCCTAACAGTATGGATTCTCAGCCTATGGCCCACCTATTGTCCCGGGCCAATGTTCTGGAAGTCTATGGGATGACATTTTGAATCGGGCCCTGTGTTTAGAACATGGTCAGCGGTTGGCCCTCATTTAATATCTCCATTCCAGACTAACATAATGAGGATACTATGTTTCAAATGCAGTAAATAGTTATTCGTCATTGTCATGCCACCCCAATTGTGTTCCAAATCCTGGGTATCATGATTCACACCTTCCATTCCTCTATTTGGATGTATTCCAACGCCCCTGGCATTATCTCATTCGTGCACAAGAGAACATTGGGGAAAACGGTAATTTAGATTCTTCAAGAGCTTCATCCTCCAGTTTGGTCTCTCCTTTTTCCTCCGAGAAATTCGTGCAAGTTATTCAAACCCCAGATGCCCAAATCCGGGTTGACGCTCTCGCGATCAAGCAAAGTTATTGTACGAACATCCCTTATTTCTCACAATGGGGGCGACCAGCGTAATCTTAGGAATGGATTGCTATTTATTACATGATTGAGGTTAGATGCATTAAAACTAAAAAACAAGTAAATAAATTCATCCATACATGCATTTCAGGAAAAGAAGTAGTAAGGAGAAATGAGTTTATGAGTTTAGCCAAAACAGGGCCCTTAAGGGTCAGCTTCTTGGATGGATCATTCATGCGTCGCTACCCTTTCCCTAGTGGCCTCCAAGACTGCCTCCCACCCCTTGAGGGATCTCTCTTGATCGGCAGCCACCGAGAACTGTCCACTAACCCTACCCTGCATTTGCGCCTGTTCAGTTTGAAGTGTTGATATCTGGTGACCCGCCTCCACTAGTTTCTATTCGGCGTCTGCCAGCTGGGCCCTCAACTGCTCCACAAGCTCAAAACAGTTTGAAATGAATATCTCTTTTCCTCTCACATGTTCTTCAAGGTGTCGAGCATATTGTTATCCCTCTATGAACACTTTGATACTCCTTGACTCCTCCCGACACTGGGAAACGATGTAGCGGCAGTTTCCCTCGCGCAGCTTCTCAGCGATGTAATCACATCCCGTCGAATGAAGGTGCTGATCATCCACCCCTCCAGCACAGAGAATGTGTAGCCAGGTTTAGTGTGAACCCATCCATTTCATCAATTCCATACAGGTATGATTGAGAAAGTTCTTGATTCACTTCCACCCTTTACACCATGTCATTCAGCTCTCCTCGTCCGCCTCTGAGTCTGAATCGTTAATCTCCTCAGGATCTTCCAGCTGATAGGTGGGGAAAGCATCCAACAGACTAGCAATGGGGTCTTCTTCAGGCACCCCCTCCAAGGGGTTGGGCTCTGCAATTCTAGGGCGACCGTCCCCCCTCGCCTCAGTCTCGGTATCTCCCTCGCCGACCTCCATCCCTGGCCTGACACGAGTACCGCAGATGCCCACCACTACTTGCACACTGAGTTTCGGGGTTGGCTAAGTTTGAGAAGTGTTCCCCAAATGGAACGGGACATTTACAGTTGAATAAATCTTAGATGACCCGGGTTCGGTAGCTTGACGAGCCTCCAAGGCTGTGATTACTACACAATCAAGGAACACCCTGATCAATTGAGCTCTCCAACGATGATTAATCGGCGTTGAAGTAATGAACTTACAGGAGCCCAAAGCATTAGCCTCCTGTGTTATAGCCTCTATAGGAGTTGCCATTGACGGGGATACCTCAACACTCATCAGTTCAATAATGGGTGTCAGCTACCCACCGATTTCTACCGATGCTTCCTCCCCTCCGCATGGAGACCCTTGGTCAACCCCCATAAGCTTCAAAACTAGATAAGGAGGTCTAATTGAGGGATAAAAAAGATGAAGTGGGGAAAAGGATAGATAAGGGCTAAGACGTACCTCAATCAGCTCGTTTATATCCACATCAGAGCCGATGATCTCGCCACTCTCCTAGAGACTCCCTTGGTGGGACGCCCCCGGAGACCCACCACCTTCAAGATACACTTCTTCTTCTCCCCCTCCTTCACCTTCTCCTTCTTCCTCCACTTCCATATCAGCACCCTCCGACTCATCATTGCTGTCATTATCCAATGACGACATATTTTTGGGATCATTCTATTGTCCTAGAATTACTTTCACCAAGAAGTGTGGCTCTTCACACCGACCCTGTTGGCATGCATACGCATCCATGGTCATTAGGTACGCATGCCGATGATGAAATTTCACCCTGTCAACAACCCGAATGAATCTGACCTCTGGAAGTTGGATTACATATCCCATTATCTTTTACCAAAGATCTTTGGTACCCATCAACTGTCACAGGGTCATCCTGGCTGACCACAGAGACGGGTTGATTGCATCACTAGAAAGTTGAAGCAAATATTTTATCTGCTTCCCTAGGAGTTTCCTAGAAACTACATGAGACTCTCTCCCCCTAGATATTGAGGGCCTTGCCATGCCATGTGACATCCCCACTACTAAAGTATCTTCATGTGCAGGAACAGTTTCCCAATGCACTTCTGACCTTTCCACCCCAGTAGCACCCTATCTAATCTCTCGCCACCCAAGTTCTACAATGGCTACCTTGAGTTTCTAAAATCGCATCTGCAAAATCCCCTCGGGGAACACTATGGCCTAGTGATTAGCATATTCGGTTGAGATTCCATCATCAACTCTAGTGATAGGAAAGGTGATAACGTCATCGGAGCCCTGGGATGGGAACATCATCCACATATGGCGAAGAATGCAGGGGTGCCTCTCTTACCGAACATCTGTGTACACTTTCTTTGGAAACCTCTGAAGGCATCTGAACTTCGTGGAAAACCTGGATGGTGGGTAGTGCTCGCAAAATATCTTCCTGTAAATCTGGGCCATGAGCACCCCACCTTTGATGCTCTAGATGTACTCCCTCTGATCCAGTGAGCCTTTCCCGTTATCTATCATATGGCATGTTAGGGTGGGGAATGGGCTGAATGCGAAGTTGGTGTAATTGTCGATTCTCATCCTTACTCCCTCCTCATTAAGTGTCATCAGCATAACCCCGAATATGTTCTGTAGGGAATGTCGCGGGCCATTACTTGGAGGACTAAGGGCATTTGGGAAGGTATACCCACCAAAATGGGCCGCGACCCATCCATAAAAGATCTAGATGGGGCCAAAAATCCTCCTCTATGACCCTCCTCTTGATATGCTTCCTAAAATGGCATACAGGTAGGCTTACATGGGGACTCCCAGATTAAATATTTGATTGGCGTCCATGAGGTCGGCAATCACCAGGGTCGATTGACGAACCCTCATCCTTGCATCCCTCACCGGTTGGATCCATCCACTCAAGAATGTTTCAAGGAATCTATCATATCAGACATTCGAGTCCCGACTATCATTTGTGTTGAAGCCCCCTGACTGATAGTCCCCTGCCTCTAGGATCCTCCAGTATGATCTGCTCTTTCTCCCTAGTGCCGCGGTCGAACACTATCTACCTCACCCCGACATCTTGACATCCAGATCTTTTTCCAGGAACAATCAGAACAATTTCCTATAAAAATGTCCTGAAAGAAATCCTTGACCCCTAGCCTCTCTTTGGTCAGCTCCAGTAGGTGCCTTGTCATTATACGGGTTCGGGTTCTGTTACCCCATGTGTCACTTGTGAGGAGGAATTCATCGTACTAATGCCCATCAAGAGGGATACCCCCGATGTAGTGGATGGCCCACAGGACGATGTCGACTTCCCCATAATGAAGTTGGAAGGTATTGGTGTCTGGGGACCATTGAGTAAACAACTCTAGCCCAAACTCAGGCTGGTGATAGAAGTGAACCTGTGATGTCCACACCGCTTCGAACAAACAGATGTGCCATAGTTCAGCCCCAAACTGGTTGCATTTCTGGCGAACCCAATATGCCCAGGCCCATTCAATGGTGAATTTTCCTCCAGACCATAGATACTAATCCTACAGCCATCCCATGGCCTCGTCAGTAACACTTTGACTGAAGGTGCTTGCATAAAGGGCTGCAGAACTCTCCCCGACAGGGTCACTCCCTGAGATGGTCCTTGTCCTCAGATTCAGGACATAAACGTCTACGTGTCAATTTTCTATAGAAGGATGATCGTTGAAGGTGATGTTATACAGGGGTAGGTCATCCTCCTGGGTCACCCATGACCGTGGTGTGTCGACCTCAATCCTCGGCACAGGTACCTCCTCCAATATTTTGAACTCCCATATCAGCAGATTGGAGACAGTGCATATTCATTCTGTGCTATGTTCAACATGTGGAAGAGGGTATGGTTGTCAGATACAACCCCTTGGGTTCCATAAACCTAAGGGTTGGCGACCATCTTAGCCCTTCGAGCAGTAGATGCGGCTACCCTCTCACTGTTAGCCCAATTGGCAGCCTTCTCCTATCGGTATGATTTTAAGGATTCATCACGAAAAAGAAGGAGTTGGCTCAAAAAAGTAGGAGCCCGCATGAAAAATCAGCGGCCAATGCGAAAAAATTAGGGAAGGCACGGAAAATATCGGGTTGGTGTGAAAATAGACAACTGATCATGGTGAATTGCACGCAAATGTAGTTTTTTTTTGGGCAGGGGAGGAATTTTTCACGCATGAGGACTCTGTGCTTATCTCTTGATAAAATCCATAAGGAGCGGAGGTACCCATGGGGAGTTTTATATGCACGATGAGGGGTTTCTACACGCATGTGAAAAGTGGATTGTGCGGTCCGGGAGGATTTTTCACACCGCTCCGATTTTAACCGTGTGACGGACCCAAGGATTCCTATATCTCGGAGTTTCCCTTGGAATCCGACCTTTTCGGCCCCTTACTGATCTGATTCCGAGTGGGGGAATTTAGAGATGCCAAAAAGCGCTCTAGGTCTAAGTAAGGTTAAGATGTGACAAATAGGATCCATATTTGGAACCGGCAATCCGTTCTGGGGGTCTTGGAGGAGCAGCGTGAAAAAACGAATGGGTTGCGTGAGAAAAATATTCCCCGTTTGAAAAATTCAGGGATTTGTGAGAGTTTTTATCCAGGGTGCGAAACTATTTCGTGCCACCACTCTGCACGGTTGATCATCGTGCAGCCCACCTCGGTGCGTGAAATCATTCTTCTAAATTAATTTTTCACGTCGACCCATGATCCCAAGCACCTATAAATATAAGGTCACACCCTTCGACATCTACCAGAAGAATATGAACTTCCTCCCCCATGTGAAATTCCTCTATCGTGCGTGCAAAGAAGATGGCTCTCAGGTACTAAATGTTTCACTCTAGGACATATGGGGATCCGCCTTTGCGCGTGACTACTCAGCCTTGATCCTTCTCCAAATTCCAACGAACCCCTTCCCCTGCACGCAATTCTTTCGGATTTCATGCAATTACGTCTTCAGCGTACAATTCCATTTGCATTCCGGCCCACTGTATTTCACGCCCAACACTCAATTACATGTTGACCTGGAGTTTTTCACGCGTTCAATTCCTTTTGCGCGTCAGCCCAGCCCCTTTTTCACATAATAGTCCCTTTTGTGTGCAAGCCTCCCGCCTTGTGCGGTCATGATGTCCCTATACCAGGCACAAACGTCAGGCGTCTCTCACACCCACAGTGCCTTCTCCATATACACATTACCCATGCAACCTCTTAGGTTGGCTTGAAGTAACTTCAATGTCCCCCGGACAATATCGGCCCTTGGGTTGCTTCGCCTCATGCTTCTTTGCATAGGAACGCTAACGGCTATTGCTTCTTCCCATAGACACTCTAATGTGGTCCCCTCAATGGTTTTCTCCATAAAACCCCATCACCTTGGCTATTCATGTCCCCTCTCTGCACCAAGGAGAAAAGGGTACTGGTTATGTATGTTCTAGGGGTCCAGAGAAAACTGTCCTCATCTGAGCTGCAGGACGTTAAACTGTCAAGAACCTTCGTCCTCAACACATGATGATAAACTATGACCTCGCCACATGCCTCGCACATGGGGTTCCCCCACCTTGGACATTCCCCATGCCCACTGGTCTCCACAGGGGATGATATCCTCCTTATTCGAGTGGCTTTTGTCTGCAGGGGAGGGGAAACCATCTAGGTGTAAGCCCCTGGCATTCTTGTAGGAGGCAGCATCCCCGCTCCTCCTTTCTTCTTCATTCCCCAAGGCCAGCAAAGGGAGTTATGGGGAATGGTGCTTCTCCTTTATTCGGTCCCAAGTCCCCCTCCCACGGTGATTTCTCACCATCGAGCCTCCATACTGGAGTATGTCCCAACTTCTCGGGCTACTAACCACGCATAAGCCCCTGTTTCCTCTTTGTGTTACTAACTACGCATAAGCCCCACTTCACTTCCCATGTATGCACCTTTCATGACGTGATCTTCAAGTCTTTAATATCTCTTATTTCTCACACCGAGCATGAATCACGTGGGCTTAGAGTGTGCACCGACTCTGACATCCACCTTGGACCGCCTCAAAGAATAATCCCTAAATGACATATCTGAACTACGTGGACTTTGATCCTTACCATGGTAGGGTACATAGGAATCCTCCATGAGGTTCAATCCCACAACTCGGTCACCCCAACACTCCTTCACGTCTGTTCACCAACACCTTGGGAAGCCTAGAGTGTAATCCACATACACATATCTTGAACTACTATGACTTTGATCCTTCCAAAGGTAGGGTACATAAGAAGCCTCCACATGGTTCAAGCCCACTACTCTGGTCACTCCAACCTTTTTCACAGCTTTTCTTGTCCCCTCACTACACCAAGTAGCAGACAGTACCAGTAATGTATGTCCTAGGGGTGCCAATCAAACCCACCTCATCCGAGCTACATGACATTAAACTGTCAAGCACCTTTGTCCTCAACACATGATAATAAACTGTGACCTCTCCCCATGACTCACACGCGGGGTACCCCCACCTTGAACATTCTCCATGCCCACTGGTCTCCATAGGGGATGATATCCTCCTTATGGGAGTGGAGTTTTTTTGAGGGCTATGGGCAACCATATCGGTGTAAGCCCCTGGCTTTTTTGTAGTAGGCATCATCCCAGCTCCTCATTTCATCTTTGGTCCCCAGGGCTAGTGAAGGGAATGATGGGGAATGGTGCTTCTCCTTTCTTCTATCCCAAGTCCCCTTCCCACTATGCTTTGTCTCCATCAGGCCTCTATCCTGGAGTATGTCTTGACTTCTTGGGCTGCTAACCACACATAAGCCCCTATTTCTTCTTTGGGATGCAAACTACGCATAATCCCCACTTCACTTCCCTTGGACGCACCTTTCGCGACATGATCATCGGATCTCTGCTATCTCTTATTTCTCACACCGAGCATGACTCATGTGGGATTAGAGTGAGCACCGACCCTGACATCCGCCTCGGGCCACCTCAGAGCATAAGACCCAAATGAAACCATCCAAACTACGTGGACTTTGATCCTCGCCACGGCATGGTACGTAGGAAGCCTCCACGAGGTTCAAGCCCACCACCCGGTCATCTCGACACTCCTCCTCATCGGTTCACCAACACCTTGGGAAGCCTAGAGTGTAATCCCCACACCCATATCCTGAACTATGAGGACATTGATATTTTACAAGGCATGATACGTAGGAAGCCTCCACGAGGTTCTAGCCCACCACTCTAGTCGCTCCGACCACCTTCAAGTCAGTTCGCCCCCGTCACGCATGATGTTAAACTGTATCCACCATTATGAACAATGAGGTCTTTGATCCTCACCATGTCAGGGTACATTGAAAGCCTTATTGAGGTTTGAGCCCACCACCATCCATTGGTCTCAGCCATCTTCACGTCGGTGCACCAAGCCCACCACCATCAATCAGACCCCAGTTCTTCCTTCACGTCGATTCCCAACCACCTGAACTATAAAATATTTTATCCTTACCAAGGCAAGGTATATAGTAAGCCTCCACTAATTTCAATCCCAACACCCAGTAGTTTTTACCTCTTTCACATCGGTTCAACCCCATCCCACACGATGTTAAAATGTGGACATCTTTAAGTGGAAATCCACTGTCACTCCATTCAGTGGCAAGCCATTGTCAATTCCTTCAGCAGTAAGTCGTTTTCACCTCAATCAGTGGTAATCAGATGAAACCCCACCCAATGGTAAGACGTTGTGACCTCAATCAGCGATAAGCCATTGATACCCCTATCCAGTGGTATGCCGTTGTGATCTCATCCAGTGGTATAATGTTCAAAACCTCAATCAGCAGTAAGCCGTCATAATATGAACTACGTAGACTTTGATTACCTACCACGGGGATATGTAGGAGGTCACTTCGAGGAATAATCCCAAAACCATCATCATCACCATGACTGTTCCCATCCCATTCACTATCCCCTTCACAGAACCTTCCATCATCCATATTGATACTTACCCGGGCCTCTACATCCCTGTGGAATCATGCCACCCCATTCCACATTCCCACTAATAGCATTCGGGAAGCCACCCACATGTTGGACCCAATATCGGTGTTCCCTCTAGGGGGTTCCTCCATATGATCCACTCTAATTAGTGTACTAATAATCCTTATCTATCTCCCCTAGATGTTAAACTTATAAAATACCATGGGTTAAACATAGGAATTTGAGGAAAAACTTAGATACCTGCCCATAGAATATTATTCCCCATATTTGATATGAGATCCCTCAGACTTCTGCACCCTCGAGAAGCCCTATAATAAGGGACAGAAGATAGACACACCAATCCCCCAGCGCCCAGACATGCTAGTGATGCCCAGCGTGACTACTCCCCTAACTAAAGGTTGCTTCCCTGACTGGACCCCTTGGAATGTCCAGACAGAAGCAACGTAATTAACTAGTGTACATGAAGATATGGAGCCAGGAAGAGTTTCATGAACAACATCTTAAGTCTATGAGGGAGACCCAGAATAGGTGATGAGTTCTGAGGAGGAATCCATGGAAGGAAGAATTGACATCACATCATCCTGTTTTGATCAAGGAGTAGACATCCCTGAATAAGGAGCATATCCTGCTCACCTCTGGAATGCGGGAATTTGGGGTAACAGAAATCATGCCCCCTCATCCCCAAACGAGACGGACATGCACGCCCCAGTGAAAGTGTCAAAAGAAATATATTTTTGTGTTTCCTTACATATCAGCAAGATTAATATAAGCTTGTGATGGTGGTCGACCGTAGGAGACCCTTTTTTAGTTCTGTTTTGCATGACCTGGAATTAAATTACATTTCGGTATGCTTTACAAATGGTATCTTGTTTTTTAGTATCTATAAATTGCATGTTTTGGAATTATCATTTATTATTGATGATGTTGTTTAAGTATTATTCTACTATCGATTGATATTTCTTTTACTATGTAATGATCATTCTTCCGCTTTTTTATATACATAGAGAATTATTATTATCACGATATGAGATTATATTCTCCCCTCTCCTACCACTTCACACCATTTCTAGTAGTCTACAACAATTTTTGTGTGTGGAGGCATGCCTAAGGCCTAGTGGCCAATCATCTCAGAGCATTTTTCGGGTGGAAAACTAGGTCGGGATGCTAAAAATGGTATAAATTTTTTTTACATCTTTATGGGTTTTACTATTTAGTATATGGTAGAACATAGACTATTATATAGTCATGAGAAGGTATAGAGCTTGTGTTTGGGTGCCTACAGCCCCATGCATGGGGGACATTCCAAGTTTTAACTGGTGAGAAATTGTTGTTCTGCTGTGTTATTTTATAGTTGATGTTACTTACACCTAAATTGGTTCATGTGGATATGGTTATTATCTATTATGATATATCCCTTGGCATGACATTAAAAGGGAAGAGATATGTACCCTTCACCTAGGTATGGAAATGGATGATTATTTATTCTTTCTTGATAGGAACATGGTATGAGTGATATATGTATATTTTCCTTTGATTAATTAATTTTAATTTTCATGTGAACCTATATTTCACTAGCTGGGTTATTTAATTGTTTTTTCCTTCTAATCATCTTTTTTGTGGAATTTTACTCGGCCAACCCAAAATGTGGTTACAATGAGATCTATATGTGATACAATATTCATGTGATATATGGTCCTGAATTGGATGAGGGAAAGAAATAATTATGATACATGGGGAGATATTTAATGTTACAATAAATAATATTAATGATATTTCCCTGTATGGGTTATTTTTTGGGATTCTACTCAGCTAACTCAGATTATATGCGTCGTCGGAGCCTGTTATGGAAATAGGACGGTCTACAAGGTTGGATAATACTTTATAAATTTCCCTAGTATGTTTAGCTAAGGGTCCTTAAGTATATATGTCATGATATAGGGTTCATTAGGGGTGTATGGGGGTGGTGGGATGCTCTACCTATTACATCATTCCCCATATGTGATATTTACATATAAATTTTTGACTATCTCTCCATGGTATTGGTATTCAATGGGATGTCCCCAAGATGGGATCCATTGGAGCATCAATAAGCTAGTGCTTTTGGGCCATATGAGAATGAATTGTGTGAGTACCCTAAGGGTTGGGATGAAGTCCTGGAGAGTTGAGCTCATTATGATCCTTAGGTATATAAATATGTACTAGATCATGTATATGATAGAATGCTACAACATATGGAAGATTTTTTCCATAACAAGACATGTGTCTCAGAGTGAGCCTGGTTCATGATATAAAGGGTATCAATAGGTGATACTAGGTAGTTGATCCATCGATGGGATACCTAACCCAAATGTTCTATCCATAACAACCACCGCTATTTTAGGACAAGGATAGACCACAAGCTATCATAAACACGATCGAGGTGGTGTATATGATCTTTGACGAACATGGGACACCCCCAGGCCAGAGGGTAAAGCTGGCGACGTACATGATCATAGGACTATCAAAGTGTTTGTGGGAAGTAAAAGTAAATTCATGCAGACATGTAGGACTATATTGGAAGTGCTTCAAGGACTGGCTCTTCGAAAACCTCTTCACTGAGATTTTTTGGATAGAGAGATTATAGTATTTCAAGAGACTTTTGTACGGAGACAGGTCCGTCCAAAATTATGTGTCTAATTTAACATACATGTCTCATTTTTCAATAGGTATGGAGGGAGATGAAACTTAGAGGATTAGGAATTTTGAGTATGGTATATGTAATTCTATTCATGCACAGGTAAACATTTTTAGTCTATCCTCATTCTCATAGGAAGATAATCATGCACTAATAGTCGAGAAAAAGATGATGGACCGGTCAGAATCGTGTTGGGTGAGGGAATTAGGTGTTTTATCTTCGATTCTTTAGGTGGAAAGAATCAAGGATGAAAGTTACTCCAGTAGTGTAGTCAAGCTAATGATATAGGTAGACCACTAAGAAGTTGGTCTTTCATTGTGTGCTTGTAGTGCGATAAATTGGGACATGTTCAGACTCATTGGGAGCAGCCTCTAAAGGAGTTCCACGAATGTAGATAGATGGTCCATCTCAACAGGATATCTGGAGCCTTCATAGGCATCTAGCAGCCATGTAATGGTTCAAATTTGGCCCTTCGAGGTAGGAATGAAAGAGATTCATTGAGACGGTAGTTGGGATTCATCTTCACATGGAGGTTATGGAAGTGATAGTTGGACCCAGCAGTGATGTCAATTTTTAGTAGATGGTACGACTATGTAGGGACTCTAGGCCTTAAGAAGATGGGATTTATGCTTGGTGCATACATTGGTGATGTTAGGTGAAGAATAAGTCGGGGATCCAACTACAATTAGAGTTACACTGTGGGCATGATTGTGTTTTATTCTACTTTCGAATGACCCTTTTTTATAGCATGGATGGTTTTAGTGAACAAGGTCAACAAGATGTATTTGGAAAAACCATGCACTGTTTAGTAAGTTCGAATAATCTCAAATGTGTGATATATACATATGAGTTCCATGGAATAGGGATTAATTGTGGGAATCAAAGCATTTCATGTGTTATTTGTTGTGAATGGTATATGGGCATCAAATGAGATGCAGGACGTCATACGTGTCATGTGGGACAAACACATGAGGTAGGAATCTAATGATATGCAGGGTATGATTGTTTTAAGATATGAAACATGAATTATTTGAAAACCAAATGAGGTTTAGGAATGAAAAGTCATCATTGGAGGACCTTTGAGTTCGGGGATGGTCGGTGGACCATTATATAATTTGACTTTTTGGCCAGAAAGTGTCTGAGTAATTAACTCCTAATATGGATATAACCATTAGGGGATTTGACATGAGGTGTAAAATAATAGGTAGACCTTGTTAATGAAATTATATTTTTTTGTTCGGTACCATCTTCGAATAATGATTTATATCTCGAGGATGAGATATGTTAAGGTTGGGAGACTGCAACATCTAGGGTTTTTGATCGGGTCATAATTTCCCCAACATGTTTTATTTTTTTTTTGTTTGGTGAACAATAAATTTAACTTGTTGATATTTGGAACCCAATTACAAATTGTTTATTTACCAAAGGTATTTTTCAATCAGATTTTAAGTATTGGATATTACCTTGAGGTCTCAAATGGTTTTAGGTGCGTCAGAGCCCAAAAACCCTGTTTTTTCAAAAGGCAGAGATAGAGGTGTACGGTTTGAAAAAAAATCATCAACCCAAAAAAATCATTTAGGCTTAAAAATTATATGATAATTTTTTTTCAACCATGTAGGAGGGGGTTCATGTCCATGTGAGACTTCAATAATTTTTAGAAAAGGTGATACACAAGATATGTACATGGTTTGGGAAACACAGTGCATAGACTATGAAAGTGTGGTGCCCACCATTGTGCACCATACAATTTTCGCATGGTTTTCCAAACCTTAATGTAACCATGATAACTCTGTAATGAGGAAAAATTACTATTTTTTCCCTTATTTTACATAAGAGGTATTCCCTATTACCTTTCTCTCATAAGTTGATCTATTCTTGGAAGCCATAGAATCTCTCCTCTCCAACTTCTTGGTATTAGCCTCCACTATATTTTCTATGCCCCAATCATTAATCCTTTGGTGGATACAAATTCATCTCAATAAGTCTTTCAATCTACTAGAGTCCTTAATTTGTTTCTCCCTCTATGTGGTATGATAAATCTGGGTGATCCATTTTACCCTATTTTTAGGGATTTCATGTTAAATGTTAATTTATTATAATTCTGATAGAGTTAGCGGCTGATATTAGAATATTGAATATAAACCAGTATGAGGTAGATTATACTTGTCTTTCTAATTGATCTTTCAAGTGTTTTTAGAGTGATATCCATATGCATCGTGAAGGTATACTATATGAGACCCTAAAAAATAAATAGTTTTTATTAAATTGATGAATTGAGGTGAATGGATTCCATTTGATATGACTTAACCTATTTATAATTAGGAATCAATTGTAGGGTTATTTGGAAAACATGGTATGTTTACACATAGTGGGTTAAAAAAATTGAATTGAATGTTATATACTGAATTGATTAGTTCTATGTAAATGTGTCTGGATCGACTTGATGATTAAAGTGGTACTGATCGCGTGGATTGAGGCAATGTGATTTTTTGATTTGGGAGAATTAGGATATATATATATATGTATGTATGTATGTATATATTTATATATAGGTGCTGTTGATCATAGGTTTTGGGGATGTGGTCATCGGATTGAGGCACCGAGGTTGTCAGGATGAGGGAACTGCCCATGTGATTTGAGGTGGTGATGAACATCAAGATGAGTATCATGGTTATACTGGAAAGAAGTTTCATGATGTTGTGTATTAGGTAAATTTTAGGGTAATTTATGACCACTGTTATTGGATGAAATGTCATTGGAGGTGTGTTCACATAGATAAGACTCAGATGATGAGGTCATGTGGAACATTTCTATGAGTAGAGGCCTCTATTAGTCGCGTCGTAGGATTGTGATGACCATAAGTGAGGTTGGAGGGGCTTTCCATAAAAATCCCCATGGATGGTGATAAAACCTTGTTTAACAGTGATGAGACCATTCATGGGGGGTGCTGAGTCTCATTATATTACATGATGTCATGGGGTCAGGATATTGGGAAGAGAATTATCATTATGCCTTGGGACATCATCAATTGAGACAAAAGTGACTATTAAGTGGAGGATAGATATAGTTGTACCTTGGACATCGGGATGTTGAGCTAATGGGGTTATACCGAGATAAGGAATGTGGGACCAGGTACTTGTTTGGAATGCCTTTAGGATTCAAGTTATTTGATTGTGAAATGAGGTGTCAGCAGGCCTGAGGTGCCAGTGATACTTTTTCAAGTGGTTCCCATGGACTTTGTAACTTGTTACTCATCTGGGGATGCATTGGGATTTATTCTATGTTTCCTCATCACTACAATAATATATATATATATATATAAAGTTTTTGGTATTCCATGTATAAATATATATATAACTGGGGGAACATGGTATATCAGCAATGGTTAAAGCAGGTGATTGCATCCTTTGGGATTTTGAGCACTAGGGAAGTATGTAATTTATATGATGTTCCTGTGTTGTTTTATTAATAATTAGTAAAAATTCGTAAGTTTGGATTCTAGATATTAACACATTTTGGGGACTACTGATATTTATTTTCACACCCAACACGGGCCCCTTGGGACACTTGTGGACATTATGTTTTTCAATTAGGTAAGGGACTAAGATAAGGAGATGGATCATAGTGGTCAACCTAGACTTTTATAGGGGACCGACAAGATTGGACCTAGTGTTTATACCCTTAGCTAGAGTTTTCTTTGTGTTTACTTCTTTATCAGAATGATTATTATATGTACATACTAATGGTCAGCTGTAGGATACCCTTTTGTTATTATTTTTTGAATGAACTAGTAGGAATTCTCTTTTTTGAATGATTTTAAAATTGTATCATGTTTTTTGGTAGGTATAAATGGTATGTTTTGAACTTATCACTTATTACTGATGGTTCAATATAGTTTTCCTATGTCTTTTGATGGATATTAATTCTACTGTGTTGTGGCTATTATTCATCTATTGTATGTACATATACAATTATTATTATCACAATTAGATATTATAGTCTCCCAATTATTACCTCTTTACACCCTCACTACAACTCAACAACCTTTGGTATACAAGGAGGTGAGCCTAATGCCAAGTGGCCAATAGTATTATAGCAATGTATGGGAGGAAAAATTGGTCAAGGCATAATAGATAGGTGTGTGGGATGTGCGGTGGGGAACCAGAAGGCATTGGGGTGTGTGACGATGATGGTCAAGGGTGGGAGCTATATAATTAGGAACGAGAGGCATGGTGTTTGATGGGAATTACTAGGGGATGCAGGTTGCATGACTAGGAATGAGTAGCTGGGGGTACATGATAGTGATTTCTGAGAGATGACTTGTGTGTGATGCAGTCAACATGGGATTAATAGGGGAAAGGACGATGTTAGGAGGGAATATGGTTAATGTGTTTTTTATTAATGCTTTTTTAGATGGATATCCTATCCCTAAAATAAATTCGACAGAGGTTTTTTTGGGAATATTAGTTAACCCATCACCAAAATACCAACCAAAATTGATAACAGTGATAGATAGTGTTATTTATAAACAAATTATGGAAACTTGTTTTCTCCACAAAAAGTAACAACTTATGGTTATTTTCGATGAACTATAGTCCTTAAAAAAATTAACTTTTATAATTGTGACATATGATATCTATAACATGTAATTTGTTGTCGGAAAATTTTAGTCATGTCCCAGCGAATTACATGGGATGCAGTTAGAGCGATCCAATTTTACATGAGAGATTACAAAAGATATATTCCTCATATTTGGAGAGGAAGGGGACTCTAGCTTAAGGGGGTATAAAATAGTATTCCTTTGGATGAATATGGTATAATATCATATTCAAGATAAGGTAATATGAAAAAAAATCTCATTCAATCAAGTTTTAATCATTTCAATATATATCTAGTGTGTTTGGGCTTCTCAAACAATTGAAGAAGCAATGTGAAATACACAATTATTTTTTCTTGTTCTTAGAATCTCACCAAGTAAGTAATGTTTCATAAAAATTTAAATTATAATCATATTATTTATAGTACTTGGAAAGATATTTATTTTTTATAAAGAAAATAAGAAATAAACTTGGGGAGATAATGTCTATAAAAGTATTACTCAAAGAGGTGATGTCATGGATAGAAAAATATTTAGGCAATGATGACATAGTAGGCCCAATGACTAAAACCATATCTTAATAGAAACATGATCTTATCAAGTGGGATATGAAAGGGATAGATAGAATTTTGTCTCTAGTATACAATGGTGTTTTGTAAAAGTGGGTTCCTTAGACCCAAATTAAATATTTCTTTTTAATTACCATATCTTATATACAGTGAGTTATTTCTGATATTCAGTTATAATAATAGTTATGATATTTATGCATATACTATTTATATGGTAATTTACATATATTATTTTTCATAAAAAATGTATCAGCAGTTAATATGATATAATAATAACCTAGAGATACTATGACAATAATCACAAATATATGCCTTGTGGTCTAGAAAAATCATGCTAATAGGACACATTTTATATGTGACCACTTGGTGTGGAGGACTCAGAAGTAATGACACGTATTCTCAAACATTTCACACTAAGTTCTATTGAGTATAAGATATCATAAGGATTGGCATGCCAATAAGAACAACACATGTTCAAGGTGTCATTAGTAGTTAATATTACTGAATGGTATCTTACATTGGGATTATTAATAGTGTATACTGTTTGATAATGTGCTTTGGTGGTAGATTACAACTATGCAATTGAAGTCGTTGTGAGGTAGCATACACTGGGTGAATCATTAGTGGCATGATATCGATTGAATAATTAAGATAGAATTTGTCACTTATGAATGGAATTTAGGTATTTGGGCATATTGATCAAGAAAATAGTACGTTTACTAATCCTTAGCCACTATAGAAGAAGTTAAGTCCATCTAGTTAGGGCACAAAATAATAAACCAAGAAAGGATGGTAGAACAATGTCTGCATCCCGCTCTATTATATATCATGAGATAAATAGACTATATTATAGGATGTGTGTTCTTAGGATGGGTTTTATTTTCCATGATTATTCATTATTTCATTAGGGGACTTAATGGGGTTCTAAGATCACCTCTTTGTTTGTGAATAATATTCACTGCTATCGAGATAAGGTCTTATAGGTTCATAAACTAAGAATTTTAAAATTTATAGCTTATTCATATGAATATTAGTTTAGTACATGGGGAGGAAACACTGGTGTCCATGAATGAAAAAGAATATACGATCTCCAAGAATAAATAAATTTATATTATTTCAGTGTAGAATAATTTTTATTGAATTTATTTATTAATTTAATCACAACAATTTAATGTGACTTCATGGGATAATATCATACTAACAAATATTATTTTAAAGATAAATGGTTATTTATTGTTTCAAAGAGTTGTAAGTTATGTTAAGGACTATATGTTTTTTACATATTATATTATATTATATTATAAGTAAGTGATGAAAATAAAAATGATTTTTATAGAATAGTTAATTGTTTATAACATATCATATACAGATTATTATGTGGGTAATAAATATCCAGGGATTGGGGATATGTTTCCTATTATTACGAGCCTCTCTATATATGTGGGAGGGGGAACTCATTCATAGTACTATTCATCATGCACATTTAAAATCCCCTCTTCCCTCCCTCATTAATCTTAGAGAGATAATATCTCAATCTAAGCAATTGATCCAAGTTCTTCTTCTTGGTTCAAATTATTAATGAGGTGGTGGTTGTCAGGATATTGAAGGATTCACCAAGTCTCTACTCTATTACCTAAAATATAATGAATGAAAATCACGTAATTTTTTTAAATATGATTTTTTGATCTATAGTGATTATGTTTCCATTCTATTGAGAAATGGTCACCGATTATGAATGGTTGTTGAATGCATTATCAATTTGAATGTTGTATTTTATTTAATTTTTTACTTAAGTATTTCACAATGGATCCTTAGCTTCCATATTGGTCTAAATATTGCTATAGATGATGTAGTTTCATTAATCCAATGATGAAAATTTTTAAATTCCTAGAACATCTACTTCAAGTATTCACCCCATTGACTTCACATGAAACCCAAAAAATGTCAAATCATCGGTCATTGATGTTTTAAATCCCCAACGCTTTAAATAGGAATATTTTTCATTTGATCTATTTTTATTGACTCCAATGATGATACCATCCACACATTTTATCCCCATGGACAACTCATTTTATGAAATCATCACATATATGTTGTGATCAACCACTATAATATTGAATTCCATCTTCCAAAGATAATATTCTAACCATTTATACAATGAATGAGGTGCATGTTTTGGGCTTTATAAAGCCTTCTTTAGCCTTATACTTTTGTATTATCATCTCCAATAATAAATCAAATTTATTATTCAACATATACAGCCTTATTCAGAAATCTATTCAAGAATGTCATCTTCACATCAATTTGATAAACTTTGTATCTTTGTTGGGTATCCAAAATAAGATAGTTTCTAATTGACTCTTTTCATGAAACCAAAGAGATGGCCCCTTCAATATCAATGCCTTTAACTTGAGAACATCCTTTACAAACTATCCTTTATTTATAATGAATAGTCATTAAATTTTCATCATTCTTATTCTTAAGAACCCATTTTTTCAATCACATTATGATTTTTCAATTTCTCAGCAAGCTATTGGTTGTATTTTAATCAATTTGATCAAGTTATTCATTCATATATTTCACCCATGATTATACTTTTATTACCTCTTAAAATAATGGGGGTTACACATCAGATAAAAGTTCAATGTTATCTAATCTTCTCATCCATTAAATCTATGTTAGATTATGTAATGACACGGTGTTTACAAATGATATTTTTTTCTAGAAATAAATGTGTATTATATTACCCATTATTATAAGCATATAATGCATATTGAAAGATACAAGACATTATTCCATTAATAATTTCATTAATCCTAGAATAACCCAAATAAAATTACAAAGATTACATGGGAAGAAATATAAAATTGAAAAGATAAAATGGAAAATTATGGATCACCCCAAATCTTCTGGAATCATCACTCGGGCGAACAACATTTTATAAAAGAATCAGAATATTAGATAACGAATGAATTTCAAAGAAAATAAAAATATAGAACTTTGTGGGAAATTGAGTAGTATATTGAGTGGTGGAATATAGAGGTATTCAAAGGAATTAATTTGAACATTTTAATAGTAACCTAACCATTAGAATTGTAACCTGGCCATTAGAAATAGTTACATGAATATTTGGAATAGAAACCTGACCATTGGAAAAGAAATTTCCCCTAAAAATAATAAATTATTATATAAATAATATTTTTCACAATTAATTTATGTCAATATAAATTTTTAAATTACAAAAAATAAATATCATGACTGGTAAAACTCAAAGAAAATATAAGCATATTTTTAATAAACTGTATTTTAACGTATATTTTAATTATTATTATTTTTTAATTCGAAATTAAAATCACCCATTTTAGATATTTATTTTGATAAAATTAATATAATTTTTGAAAAAAGCATGTCAAATTTATAAAAGGGTCATTTTTTTGTAATTTTATAAGATACATTAATTTTCTGGTGAATAGTAAAAATATAGTTTTCCACAATACTAGTGTATCTTAAATTACATCATTCATGATGTAATAGTGACCCAATTATTTATATAGATTTATGTTCAGACATGACATAATTTATTTCATAAATAAATCATTTAAATACAACAAAATTAATTTCCAAACCTAAGAAGAACATTCCAGAACCTAAATTCAGAAGTGACTCCTTAAAATATTAATTTATTTATTTATTTCCACATTATTTTTAATAATATAATGAATTCAAATTATAAGGGGTATTTAAGCCTTAAACCCATTATATTATATTCATATATTATATATGATTCCAGAATTCAGTATTACATTTTTTACCTTTGATATATTATTATATTAAATATTTTATTCTAAAAATACCCCTCTCCTCAAGAATAAATTACCCCTCTCTATTCCCTTGAAAAACCACTCCTCACACCCGTTGAAAATTAAATGATATTCCCAAATAATCCCTATAAATCCCATTAAATTACAATGGTACACTATGGAGTAATCCAAATCCAACCACCATGGAGTTTTAGTGTCGTATAAGACTAGTTACATCGAGGGATAAGTAAGTTATAATCCACTCCTCTATTTTTTTTATTCCTACTCTTCTCTTTATTTCTATACCAAAAATTTCACAACCAAACGTTAAAAGAATTAATTAGGAATAAAATTAACATTATATTAATTATGATAACCTAATGTATGTATTATACTAATATATACATAAATTTTAAACTTCACTTTCCAGCTCTACCGATAATGTCACATCAAAGCTCGGTTAACCACATAATGAGACATTGTAATCTCAACACATATAACCACCATCATGGATTGATATTATAAAAAATATATAATATATAATATTGTAATTTTAAGAATAATAATACTATGTAATTAATCATACGTAGATATAATTTTCATTTTCAAAAATAGAGAAAGAAAAGTGAACTGGGAATGTTTTTGGAAATACATGATATAAAAATGCTTCAATTTTGTTAAATAAAATTATGAAATTTAATAAAATGATTATAATTGATAAATATTTTTATTAATTAATATCATACACGTATTTATCAATGTTTTAATAATTCTAAATTTTTTACCCATGAGGTTTAATAATGAAGAAATATGGTAGGAATTAAGGTAAGTGGGTTATCAAATACAATACCAATTCTGTTGGTTTTACCTCTATCACACCAATTTTAGTATGGGTATTCCATTAATGTTCCTTAAATCACATTAAAAATTCCTTCCCTTTTTTGGGGATATAAAATTTTCCAACATGATTTCATGAAAACTACAAATATTTTCCAAAAGAACACTTCTTTTCAAAACACATCTTTGACTCCTCTTTAGTTGTTTGTTTTGATTTAATGAATGATGATTCTTATACTAAATATGAATTTCCCTTTTTAATTTCTTTATCCCATGTTATTCATGACGCCATGATTGATTAAATAATGAAAAAAAACATACATTTCCATGGGTAAATACATGAATTTGATTGTAATATGTTCTATGTAGCATACATGATTATGTAAATGTTGTGATGTGATAGGTGGGCCAAAAATTATATAGACCTCCAATGAACTGAGTAATGTAATGTATCTCATGAGATGATATGTATTATTCATGAATATAAAGTTATATTTTTTTCCAATGATAGTTTAATGATTATGTACATATGTTATGTCTGAACATGATTCTAGATTTGTCCACAACTATTTTTGGTATTTGACAATTATGACATGATGTTTCATTTTTTTACATTATCATATTCCATTCTTTTATCACTTGTTTCCATCATGTTGATTTTGATGATCCTATTATTATGTTTTAATGATTATTTTTAACACCCGTGTTATATTTATTAATTTCCCTTATTCATCCTCTTACTAGGATTTTAGTTTACAACATTCTTTGATGTATATCCTTTGGTGATTACATGTACTAAGTAAAAAAAGAGATCTACTAAAGATCTAGAGTAGAAGGAATTAAATAATTTTTATGTTTCATTCTGAAAAATTTATGTATGTGACAAATTTTTCCAATAGACTAAACCTTTGGATTCGGCATTTACCAAACTATTATATTGTTTATCTTTAAAATGGCGTACTAGTCACATAATAAATGTAATGTCATTATAGTTGGTATCAGAGCACGATTTAGTTAATATTTGAAATAGGAATGGGTAATGTTTTTGAAAAAACTTATTATATGTCTATGTATATTTAAACATCTATGAAAATATGTATTAGAAAACGTATAATCATATGGATCCCATAATACATTCCTTTAATGTTAATTGTGAAAAGGAATAAATTTTTTATTCATTATTTGTTTACTTATAATTCATTTCAATCAATTTCTATTCTTCAAAAAGGTGGGAACCAGGAAAAAATAGTATAACAACCCATATGAGGGACAATGTAGTGATTTACCGAATGACATCCATAATTCCATGGGAGGTGTAGTTCAAAATATAGTGGAAATTATTACCCCATTTCTTATGCTATGAATAATAACCTGAACCATGTGGAATTTCTCCCTTCATCCAAAAAAGAATTGCTACCCATTGATTCCTTTATGTAGAAAAATCCACTGATGTTTAGTGGAGCTCCCTAGCCACTTGTCTTAGAATAATGGGTTAACTCAAGGAAGATGATCTTTCCAGTGATAAATTATTCTTAGAATTAGAAGGTGACTTTTTACATCTATAATTTAGATGGAGAGGATGATCAATAGTGGGTGATGATAATGAGAACCAATCTGAAGGATGAAATAGAAGAGATGGAGTGGGAAGAATTTAAAACCACACCTTCAATAGGCTCTGGATATCCTCCAATTTGGTAGTTATGGATAATTTTTTCGATGCACTCTCAATGTAGAGATGGGGTTTGGATAATGGTCTCATGGTTATGGAGATAAGAAAATAATAATGAATTTTAAATCTAGTGAGTCAATTGAAAAATGATGAAATAGGATTCAACTACTCACATCCTTAATATGTGGCAAGAAACATCATTGTAATTATCTCAATGGGATAGGGAAATGCTACATAAGTGGGAGAGAAGGCCACCAAACTCATTAGTGTTGAAGAGACATGAAGAATCTGACCAACATGATGGAGGAAATGTGGGAAACTCATAATGTTCCACTTATGGTTCAATGATTCCACTATAGAGAGAAAGGGAGATATGTAAGATAGGGAACTAAAAAAAGGGTTATTTAGGTTAATCACTATCCAAAACCACTAATTCCCAAGGAGAAAGGGAAAGATTTTCTATCACTATATTTAAAGTGGACCTTCAAAATGATACCGTAAACGGTACACTTCCTATTCATTCAAGAATGGAGAAGGTCTTATTTGATTCTGGTTCTATGTATTCCTTTATATCCTGCATGTTTTCAAGAACTATTGAATCAAATCCCCAATACCATAAAGATTATATATATACAAAAATACCTTGCAGTAATATAATTGTAACATAAGTGTTGGAATCATTTACTATTGGAGTATGTGGAAATATTCTTCAGGAAGAAACCACAATACTTCCCTAGGTGGAATTCAACACTATACTCAGCAAGTATTTGAACTCGTCATAGAGAGCGTACCTCAATTTTTGGGAAAATTAAATATCTTTTCATATCCTAGACTATACAATGATCAATTAAAAATCAAAGGAAGATCATTAATCTCATTTGGTAAATCCATAAATGGTATGGGTGTTGATTCGTTTTGAAGAAGCATACCTAGCCCAAATTGTTTAGTCAAAGGAAGGTATCAACCTAGGAGAAAATTTCTATTTATAGGGAATACAGTAATGTATTTCATGAAGAGATGTATGGAAATGCTTCCAATATATAGGTTGAGTAATCAATAAAAAGAATACCCAGAGATAATCTATTCTCAAAATTCCCATATAGGATGGCCCTGATCGAACAGTAAGAGTTATAGAAGTTGTTTCATGATCATTTCGATAAAGGTTTCATACACCCTAGTGAATCAACTTGGGGTGTTCTAGTGCTCTTTTTACAGAATAAAGATGGATCAATGCAGTTGTTTATTGATTATCAGGAGCTCAACAAGATCACCATAAAGAATAAGTATCCTCTGTCGAGGAATGATGAATTGTTCGCTCAGCTATGAGGAGCGTAGTACATCTCAAAGTTGTATCTTATCCCTAGATTTCATAAACTAAATGGGAATAAAGAAATATATTTAGAATAAGTCTTTCCATAAAAGGTATGGGAACTGTATTGTTCATAGTGATTACATTTGTATTTACTAATCCCCATGAAATCTTTATGGATTTGATGAATACAGTCTTTAAAGACTACCTTGACAAATTTTTGGTATTGTTTATCAATTATACTCTCAATCACTCCAAGAAAAAGAAGGAACATAAAGATAATCTAAGGATTGTGATGTGAAATAAAAGAAGAGTAAAATTTATGATAATTAAATCATTTGTAATGTTTGAAAGGAACTTGTTTAATTCATGAGGATCATGATCACAAGTGAGGTAATTTTTGTGGAACCTTAAAAAAAGAAATTGAGGAATGGACTAGAACCACTATTGTCATGGAAATATATAGTTTTCTTAGCTTAGTTGGGTACTAAATATGTTTTTTTGAAAAATTTCTCATGATTTTCAATCTTTCTAACTAAGATAACACAAAAATGTGTAATGTGTGTCTTGATGAGGGATTGTGAGAAAAGCTTCCAGGAGCTCCGGAAGAGGCTAATCACTACACCTGTACCCACACTACAAAAATGTGGAAAATTTTTTGTGATATACACTGACTCATGAATGAAAGGATTGGGTTGTGTACTCATGAATAATTATAAATTTATAACCTATGACTAATGATGTTATAAGATCTATGTGCAGAACAACCTGAAACATGATTCATATTTAGCAGTTATGATATTTTCTCAAAAATAATTGGTGGAAAAATCTCTATGATGAGATGTGTGATATATATACAAGTCATAAGAGTATAATGTATATAATTAAATGCAAGGGGGTCAACATATATCCATTAATATGGTTAAAATAAATCATGGAATACAATTTTTATATTCATTACCATCCAGTAAAGGTGAATAAGGTAGTTGATACTCTTAGAATAAAATAAACTGCTACCTTTTTCATGACCTGACCATAACTGGGTCTTGAGCCAAAACTACCCCAAGAATGCCTTCATAGGCTTGGGTTGGGGAAAAGAACTAAAATTCATATCATAAGTTAGAGACCATTTCCTAATGTACCTATATGCAAACTCCCAACCAAATCAATGAATAATTGTAGAGAACTAATAATAAAGTAATATCATATATAGAATGTAAACCAAGCAAGAAAACCCTATTTGGTGTATAAGAGTATGATAGTGAAAACATAAAATTAAATGGGAAAAATACACTCCCAACCATATATGTGTCCCAAACTGAAAAAAAAACATGTAATTAAACTATTGAGAGATCCAAACTCCTGATATCCAAGCTGCGACCACCATACATGGTCCCAAGTACTAGGTATGCCAAAAATCCTATGTAGTCACCACCGACCTGTCCATCATCTGCACAACAAACGACACATCCAGATAGAGTGTAACACCCCGATATTTTATGAAAATTAATCTTTTTATTTTATATATGTCTTGTGTTTTATGCTAATCTAAGATTACCTTGCACTATACGCAACACCGTATTATCTTGCAGTATACGCAACACTATTTTTGGATCATGTTACACACAATTTCATGTTCGTTGGATAGTAGTTATTCTATGAAACATTTAGTGTACATATATATATTCAATTTATAAATGAAATATGGTTGGATTATTTTATAAAAAACAACGAATAAGTATTTCACAACACGCAACCCTGACTTGGCTTGCATTACACGCAATCACGACCTTCCTCGATAGTGTGTGTTTTACGCAATACAAAGATTCACTAAACAATGATATATGGTTATAATATTATTATGAACTAGACTTTATGAATAGTATTAACTAAAATATTAATTTTATAACATTATTATTCATCATACATATTTTCTAGAACATATTATGAGAACAAAATAAATTTTTCGGGTAAAATAATTATTTTTCAAAAAATGCAGTTTTGCCACCTTTTGATGGAGCACCCACTTTAAATCTAGTTTTTGAAATTTTTATAAGTTCAATTTGACAAAATAAAATTCTTCTTTTGAATCGGTATATAAAAATATAATTTGGATAAATTTTTCATAATATTCTGATAAATTTCATATTTTAATGAATAGTAAAAAGACGCAATATTTTAATTAAAAACAACATTCTTGATCGCAATAATTTATATGGTAAGATTATCTCTTTAATTGGTTTTAATATGTAAATATAATATATTTTTACCATTTAATCGAATTTTTTTCATTGGAATTAATTTTACTTTGAATTTGAACATAAACAAGTGTCGATCTTTTGATAGTTATTGTTTCTTAAAAACACGCTATTTGTTTTGATAAAGGGAATTAATTTTAAAATTAATTAATTCCCATTATATGTTATGAATTTGGAAAAAAAATACATCATTTTGGAATTCGGAATATCAAATATAGCTTAGACTGAATTTTTGGTATTTTTCTGAAAAACGTCACTTTTTGATGAATTGTTAAACCACTTAGTGGTAGTTAAAAAGTGACTCTTTCATTTAAATGAAATTTTACTACTTCTGTGAATTGAATTTCAAAAATCTGACATACATGTTTGTTATCAAGAAGTAAAATATGGTTCAATAAGATGAAAATATTTTTGGTGAATAGTATCTTTTGAAATTTATTTATTGCAGTTAAAGGTAAATAAATTAATTCATGGTTAAGAGAATATTATAATAATTAAAAATTACATTAACACTTTTTCTAACCTTATTGGATGAGTAGTGGCCAACCATGGGCATCCTTGGGTCGATTTTGGGACCCCATTGAGCCACATGGTAGTGATAATGACAATTTGGATTAATTAATTTAATGTAAAGACAAAATTGATATTAACAAAAATATTTTAGTAATTAATTTTTATATGGGGTTATATAAATTATCTTTTCGAGTATAAATATTCATTGGAAAGAAATAAATATTTCCTATATGATGGTATTTTTTTTATAATTTTTAGACATATAATAAATTAAATTATATATGACACAATAATGATGCAGTATTTACCTCATTAATAAATTATTTAAATAAATAAGATTATAATTATTAAAATATTATCCAGAACATGTCCAATTCTGATTGGATATTTTTATTTCGACCATTTTTCATCTTATCGTCATAGTTAATGATTTTTGGACCTTTTGAAACCGATGATAAGTTTATAATAAAATAATATTTTCACACTTTCCAAAAGAGACCCTCCTCCCCCTTATAAAAGGAGTCCATTTCTATCCAATTCCTCACACCTCTCAAGACATTTTTCCTATACAAAGTCTACCCAATTAATCTCCCTATATCCATATCCTCCCCCAAGAATCCTTACCTTAGGCAGAAGGCACTTCCAGAAGTCCTTTTGGTTCAAACCAAAGAAAGTTACCCAAATTAAAGGTAATTATTTCTCTTAAATTGTTTTCTTTTATTCTACTTATCCAACACCTATTCTATTTTTAATATTTTTTTTTGTAACAACACCAGTATCCTAAATATACTAGGATGTTGTTATGATATGTATTCAAACTACACTTACCCACACCCCTATCTAATGGATGAAGTACATAATGTTTCTGTGGATGGAAAACTAACTCCTCACAAAACGATGAATGTTCGATTTTTTCCTACAACCTCTCATGGTGGCCATTATGATGGAACTATATTTATATATGATATATATTATGTTTATTATTTCCTTATTCTTCTTTAATTCCCAATTATATCAATCCATTGTGGTTTCCATAGTGGGTAAATACGATAATCTCATTTGAGGAAGTGTGGACTATCGCCCTCTCAAAGTGATGTGATTCGTTAATGCCATATGTGGGATGTATAATGGATGGATTTAATGATATTATATATGAAATTATACTATAATTATAATATACCTATGTATCATTATGTTTTAATTACACTAAAATATGAAATAGAAATTAAAGTAGCGTTCATGCGTACGTACGGCTTACCGTCTCCATGAACGGTGCATTTCATTTCATACCACCATATGTTATGTACTATTATAAATACATGTATATTCTGGATATATATGATATATATGATATAAAAATTATTAATATCATTATTGATATAATGAAACTTTGACCACATGAACAACATGTAATTATAAGAAGTCCATTTTTGACTCAAGTACCAAATATCGACCAAACGAATGTTATTAACTTAAATAGTTACATAATGTTTATAACATGGTAATAAGTGATATAAAAGGAATAATAAACATTAAAAGGTTATTATTAAAGTATAAATTAACTTTGGTTTATTATTCAGGAGATTAATGAATGATCGAGTCATGTCGGACATGAGGTAAGGGAACTTCTTAACCCAATTTATGTTCCTTGGGTTGATCTTCTCTTTCTTATTTATATCGTTCATTGATTATGTGAGAAATGAATTTGTATATCTTATAATTTATGTATAATTTATTTATGTGACCTTATAGTGAATACACATAAGTGATATATTTTATATTCAAAAAGATCTTTGTAAGGGATAACTTTTCCAATCTTGTTTTTATCCGAGATTGTTTATTTGTAAGTATTTACTGGGGTTATATTTATCATCCATGTCCCGGTTTTCTAAAAATGGTTTCATGTATTTGTATAGTCCGTTTTACCCATTTTTGACTTTTACTACATGGTATGTAATGAATCTTTATTTTTTTTTACCATATTAGGTACTTTTTGACTTTTCCAGCAAAAGTACGAGAATAATGTTTTTTAACTCATACTGCATGAACGGATTTTTACAGTTTCATAATGCCTTATTTTCATGAAGATTCCTCTACAAGATTTCATGACTGTTTTCAACAAAATACTTTTCATTTAAAATTGGATGGAATTTTGTGACAATAAAATGATTTTGAAGATGAAAAGATATTTTCCTCAAGAATTCATTTCAAGTGTTTTATCAAACCCATTTTGCAACCAAGATGAAATTATTTCATGTGTATGTTCCAAGTATAATGTCTCTAAGATTTAAATGGCTACACTTTTCTTATGATTTAATGATGTCCATTTTTTTGTATGGATTATGTTATGATGGGATGATGTTTATGAAACCCATTTTACTCTTTGGGTTATGATGAATAATTTGTGTTTGATTTGTGGAACATGTTAGAATGATTTCAATATGAGAAGGGTGGGACCTATATCTCCCTCCAATGAATTGGATAAATATTTATAACTCATGAGATAGACATGGATAGAATGGTAAGTTAATCCAGTTCAGGGATACAAGACTGGAACAAGGAGTGGACTCAATTAAGAAAGGGACTTTGTCCACTAAGATGGTCTTGGAAGCAATGCCTTTGCTGCTATGAAAATCATATCATGTGCTTAATGGTATTCCACAATTACATGTTTTATTCCCATGATAGTTTATAATGATTAATGTTTCTTATTGATATATTCCTTACATACTGCCATGTTTTATGTAATTTCTCAAGATTCTGATGTTTAAACATTATGTTCATTTTTTTATGTTCAATTGTACATGATCTGTTTTATTTCCTCCATGCTTACCCTTACTGATCATTTGAGCTCACCCTTTATATGTTTTCCTTTCCCCAAGATTTAATGAATGGTTTTAGGTAACAAAAGAAAAAGGGGAAGATCGTTATGAGAGATGTTTAAGATATTTTTCCATGATTAGAAGATTATATTCTGAGCTTCCAAAGACACTAAACTATTATGGTCCTTGTGTTTTGTTTTTTGTTATGTATTAAGTATTCCTCAAAAGTAATATAATGTCCATGTACGTCAGGTTTGGATCTCTACAGTTGGTATCAGAGGAAAGGATTAGTTAACCTTTTGAAACTAGGATGCGAAAACTTTAGTGAAATCCCAAGAGATATTTCTAAGGTATTTCTAGGGATGTACCTAAGATTAAGTATATGTATAAGTTATAGTTCTAGAATTACGGTAATGATATTAGAATTAAGCATAAGATTTAGGATATTGAAGTTACTCCCCCCTTTATAATGTTGTTTTTCCTAGCATGATTTTTGCCTCTCACACTATTCTTTTTGGGTTTTAGACGATGGATGGAACCCAAAGTAACCGTGTTGATCAATGTAATGGACAATGCAATGATTTTCCTCTGGAACAAACCAATGTTATGGGAGATGGAGTGCAAAATATCATTTCTATACTTACACAATCTATGAATCATTTTGGACTTCTAAATGAGCAGATAAGGGAACAATATTCTATTGAGTCCTTCACGAGGAAACATCCACCTTCATTCAGTGTGTCTTCTGATCCACTTGTTGCAGTACAATGGATCAGTACCATTGAAACTATATTTTCCATACTTCTCTGTTCGGAAAATGATAAATTCATTCTGGGTATTTACTGTTTAGACGGTCAGGCAGATAAATAGTGGACTCTAGTAAAGAATACGAGGCCCCAAGATGAAATTGAATCCATCGAATGGGATGAGTTCAAGAACTTATTTTTCAATAATTACTTCCCTCGTATTCTTCAAAAAAGATGGAAAATGATTTCCTTGAGCTTAAGAAAAAGGATGATTAATCTGTTGTTATATACGAAGAGAATTTTAAAAGGCTTGTGAGGTATGCATCTGGCTTTATCATCCAACCTAAAAGTAAAGTTGATCGATTCATCAGTGGATTAAAACCAATACTTCGAAGGAATTATCTATAAGAAACTTCAGTAGGTATGAAGAAATTTTTTGTTGTTCTATCAAGGTATAAATAGAAGTTGGTGTTACAAATCCATATCATAGTTTTGATATGAAACGAAAGATGGAGTTCAAGGAGAAATCTCAGAATAATGGTTAAAAGAAGATGAATGTTTCTTTATGCTTAAAGTGTGGAAAGAAGCATGGTGGAGATTGTCCTAAAGGGACTAGAAAATGTTTTTTAGTGTGGAAAAGAAGGTCATCGAGCAGCTGAGTGTCAAAGAAATGGAAAAAGGATTTCTAATGATTTGAATAAAGAAAAGACTGTAGAGAAGGAACCACCAACACTTCAATGCATCAAGTTCAAGGAAATGAGGAATTATGCTAATCAATGCCCTAATCCAAGGGTTAATGATGATCTATGTGAGAAACCTCTTAAGGAAAAGGATAATGGGAAGTCACATGCGATCACTATTTGTGATGTTGAGTATGACAATGATGTTGTTTAATGATTAAGTGTTTATGTAATGTGATTTCAAAATTGTATCATGGAATCTCATTTATGGTATCATGGAATTTTGGAATATCTATGTATTGGTTTTCAATAATTATATGTTATCGATAACTATGAAGAGTGATTGAAATATTTTTGGAAAGTAGATGAAATGCGCTTAATGATGGTATAAGGAGAAAATAATATGTATGATAATATTCATGAGGTCATGACTGATATAAGGACAAAGTTATATCATGGTTTGATTATATAGAAATTTTGGATTTTGGTATGTGGAAAGAGTTAAATTTTGACAGAATTCATGTTTTTAAAAAGTTACTATGGTAATTCATGTTTCAAAAGGATAAATGACTAAGGTATTCACATGTTTGTAATGTGATCCACAAGATATATCTTATGATATATGGGGGATAAATGATGGTATTCATGTGCTTGTTATGTGACCTTTCCAGTAATCATTTTCCTTACACTACAAGAGTGGACAGATGTATTTTGGATAATTATAATGATTGGAATTGATTATTTTGGACATAAGATAGAATTGTTCAAGGGTAGAACTTTTTTTGATATTATTGTAGGAATGTTATAATAATTTAGTTTTAGAAAAAGGGACAACATGCAGGACAGGCGACAACCCGTCGCGTCGAACAAGGTTGCGGGAATCGAACCGACAACCGAAGTGTGACCGACCTTTATCACCTACTACTGGCCTACATAAAGTCCACGGTTAGTAGAACCTAGTTTATTTTATTAAGTACGATTATGGATTAAGTATAAGTCAATTTTTGGAACTATATACGATTAATCTCACCATAGATGGACTTATGTATTTAAGTTTTTATAACCTTATGTTTGAGACAAATGGAATGACCTATAATTCTATCACATGATCTACTAACACTTCACTAAAGTCAAATTCAACTTCATTTCATTAAGAGATGAAGTGGAAATCTTTCAGGGCACGAGCGACGGTGAGATTGTACCAAAATCAAGTAAGTATTTCTTTTAATTCAAAAAAATTTCAACATTAGGAAAATGACCTTGAAAACCAAAAATGTTGTCCTCGTGCCCTTACTTATGATTAATCAGATGGTACCTTAGATCATCAAAAATTTATGGCTGTGTGATTATTTGCTTTTTCAGAGCCGTGTTCTCTACCACTCTCCATCAGAACATGATGGTTAGATTTGTATTCTATATCCATATTTTCACCTATGTTCTCTTATGTGGAAACATAGTGATGTGTTAATTTGGGTAACCATTATGTTTCATACATCACTTTTTAAAATTAATCTTTAGTATTCCTTTTTACGATGTGGGTTTCTATTAAAGAAACATTCAAGTAGTAAACCATTTATAACCCCGACGAATATCGAGGGAGAAATTCATTTTAAGGGGGGTAGATTGTAACACCCCGAGCTTTTATGAAAAATATTCTTTTAATTTTATTGATTTCTTGTTTTGTACGCTACACAAATATTACCTTGCGCTATACGCAACACCGTATTAGCTTGCAGTATACAGAACACTATTCTTGGATCATGTTACACACAATTTCAAGTTCATTTGATAGTAGTTATTCTATGAAACATTGAGTGTATATATATATATATATATATTCAATGTATAAATGAAATATGGTTGGATTATATTATACGAAACAACAAAGGAGTCTTTCACAACATGCAACCCTGACTTGGCTTGCATTACACGCAATCACAACCTTCCTCGATAGCGTGTGTTGTACGCAATACCATGTTTCACTAAACAACGATATATGGTTATAATATTTTTCTGAGCTAGAAATTATGTAAAGTATTAACTAAGTTTTGAATTTTATAACATTATTATTCATTATATATATTTTCTAGAACATGGTATGAGAACAAAATAATTTTTTCGGGTAAAATAAGTATTTTCCAAAAAATGAAATTTTGCTGCCTTTTGATGGTGCAACCACATTAAATCTGATTTTTGACATGTTTATAATTTCAATTTGACAAAATAAAATTAGTCCTTGGAATCAGGATATAAAATTTTAATTTGGTTAAATTTTTCATATTATTCTGATAACTTTCATATTTTAATGAATAATAGAAACACACTATATTTTAATTAAAAACAACTTTATTCATCAAAATAATTTATATAGTTAGATTATATTTTTTAATTGGTTTTAATGTGTAATTAGAATATATTATTACCATTTAATCGAATGTTGGTCATTGGAATTAATTTCACTTTTCATTTGGATATAAACAAGTGTCAATATTTTGATAGTTATTGTTTCTTAAAAACATGCTATTTATTTTGATAACGGTAATTAATTTTAAAATTAATTAATGCCACTTCTATGTTTCGAATTTGGAAAAAAGGCATCATTTTTGAATAAAAATATCAAATATATCTTAGGCTCAATTTTTGGTATTTTTCTAAGAAACTTCAATTTTTAATGAATTTTGAAACCGCTTAGTGGTAGTTAAAAAAGTGATTTTAATTTAAATGAAATTTTACCACTTTTGTGAATTAAATTTCCAAAATCCAACATATATGGTTGTTGTAAAGAAGTAAAATGTGGTTCAATAAGATGAAAATAATTTTTTGTGAATAGTAACTTTTGACTTTTATTTACTGCGGTTAAAGGTAAATAGGGTAATTCACTGTTAAAAGAATATTATAATAATTTAAAACTACCTTAACACTTGTCCTAACCTTATTGGATTAGTAGTGGCCGACCATGGGCATCCTTGGGTCGATTTTGGGATCCCATTCAGCTACTTGGTAGTGATAATGACAATTTGGATTAATTAATTTAATTTAATGACAAAATTGACATTAAAAAAATCATTTAGTAATTAATTTTTATAATGGGTTATATAAATTATCTTTTTGACTATAAATATTCATTGGAAATATAAAACTACTTCCTACATTATGGTATTTTTTTTAATAATTTTTAAAAATCAAATAAATTAAATTATTTATGACACAATAATGATGCATTATTTACCTCATTAATAAATTATTTAAATAAATAAGATTATAATGATTAAAATATTATCCAGAACATGTTCAATTCTGATTGGATTATTTTATTTCGACCAAGAGTCATCTTATCTTCATATTTAATGATTTTTGGACCTTTTGAAACCAAAGATAAGTTTATAATAAAATAATATTTTCACACTTTCCAAAAGAGCCCCTCCTCCCCCTTATAAAAGGAGATCATTTCTATCCAATTACTCACACCTCTAAAGCCATTTTTCTCGTCTAACCTATGCCCAATTAAGCTCCGTACATCCCTCACATAACCCTAGGAGCCATACCTTAGGAATAAGGCACTTCAATAATTCATTTTGGTTCAAACTAAAGGAAGTTACCCAAATTAAAGGTAACCATTTCTCTTAAATTATTTTCTTTTATTCTACTTCTCCAACCCCTAAACTCTTTTTAATAATTTCTTTTGTAACAAAACAATTATCCTAAATATACTAGTATGTTGTTATGAAAAGGATTCGAACTACACTTACACACACCTCCATCTAATGGATGAAGAATATATTATTTCTGTGGATGGAAAACTAACGCATCACGAAACGATGATTCTTCGATTTTATCCTACCACCTCTCGTGGTGGCCATTATGATGGAACTGTATTAATATATGATATATATTATTTTTATTATTTCCTTAATCTTCTTTACATACCAATTATATTAAGACTTTATTGTTTCCATAGTGGGTAAATACGATAATCTTATTTGAGGAAGTGAGGACTACCGCCCCCTCAAAGTGATGTGATTCGTTAATGCCTTATATGGGATGTATAAAGGATGGAGTTAATGATATTATATATGATATTATACTGGAATTATAATATACCTATGTATCATTATTTTTTAATTCCATTAGAATAATAAATAGAAATGAAAGTAGTGTCCATGCGTACGTACGGCTTACCATCTCCATGAATGGTGCATTTCATTTCTTACATCCATATGTTATGTACTATTATAAATACATGTATATGAGGGATATATATAATATATATGATATATAGATCATGAATATCATTATGGATATAATGAACCTTTTACCACATGAACAACATGTAATTATAAGAAGTCCATTTTTGACTCAAGTACCAAATATCGTCAAAACGAATGTTATTAACACAAATGGTTACATAATGTTTATAACATGGTAATAAGTGATATAAAAGGAATAATAAACATGAAAAATGTTCTTAAGCAAGTATAAATTAACTTTTGTTTATTATTCAGGAGATTAAAGAATGATCGAGTCAAGTCGGAGACGAGGTAATGGAACTTCTTAATCCAATTTCTGTTCTTTGGGTTGATCTTCTCTTTCTTGTTTATGTCGTTCATTGATTATGTGAGAAATGAATTTTTATATCTTATCATGTATTTATAATTTCTTTATGTGACCTTATTGTGAATACACATAAGTGAACTATTTTATTTACAAAAAGATCTTTGTAAGGGATAACTTTTACAATATCATTTTTATCTGAGATTATTTATTCGTAAGTATTTACTGGGGTTATATTTATCATCCATGTCCCTATTTTATAAAAATGGTTTCATGTATGTTTAAATTCCTTTTTACCCATTTTTTGACTTTTACTACATTGTATGTAAGTAATCTTTCTTTTGTTTACCATGTGAGGTATTTTTTGACTTTTCCGGAAAAAGTACGAGAATAATGTTTTTTAACTTATATGGAATGAACGGATTTTTACGGTTTCATAACGCCTAATTTTCAAGAAGATTACTCTACAATATTTCCTGACTATTTTCAACAAAATACTTCTCTTTCAAAATAGCATGGAATTTTGTGAAAAGAAAATGATTTTGAAGAAGAAAAGATATTTTCCTCAAGAATTCATTTCAATTGTTTTATCAATCAATTTTCCATCCAAGATGAAATTATTTCATGTGTACATTTCAATTATAATGTCTCTATTATTTACATGGTTTCACTTTTCTTATGATTAAATGATATCCATTTGTTTTATATGGATTATGTTATGATGGGATGATGTTTATGAAACCGATTTTACTCTTTGGGTTATGATGAATTATTTATGTTTATTTTGTGGCATAAGTAAGAATGATTTCAATGTGAGATGGGTGGGACCTATATCTCCCTCAAATTCATTAGGTAATGATTTATATCTCATGAGATAGACATGGCTGGAACGATAAGTTAATCTGGTTCATTGATACTGGATTGGAACGAGGAGTGAACTCGATTCAGAGAGGTACTTTGTCCACTAAGATGGTCTTGGCAGCAATGTCTTGGCTGCTATGAAAATCATATCATGTGATTAATGGTTTGACATAATTACATGTTTTATTCCCATTATATTTTATCATGATTAATATTTCATTATGATCTATTCCTTACGTACTTCCATGTTTTATGTCATTTCTCAAGATTTTGATCTTTAAACATTATATTCAATTTTTAAGTTCAAATGTACATGATTTCTTTAATTTTCTCCATGCTTACCCTAATTGAGAATTTGAGATCACCCTTTATATGTTTTCTTTTCCCTAGGACTTAAAGAAAGGTTTTAGGTAAGAAATAAATGGATAAGATCTTTATGGGAGATGTTGAAGATCTTTCATCACGATTAGAAGATTATATTATGAGTTTGCAAAGACACTAAAATATTACAGTCCTTGTGTGTCTATTTTTGTTATGTGTTAAGTATTCTGCAAAAGTAATGTAATGTCCATGTACAGAAGGTTCGGGTCACTACATAGAGCCCATGTATGGGTGAGTATATACATAACCAGTTGGATTCCCCAAAAGCTGAAGTGGAGAAGTAAGAGATAAAATAAGAATTGTAAGATAGTATAATAGTACATGGGACATAGCTCAACCCTAAGTAAGATAAATAGTAACCTCACCTAAGCTCTGGGGGCTCAATGGAGTGAGTTTATAGACTAATCATTGAGTCTTTTCCACCCACAGTAGGAGAGTGAACTCATCCATCCATGAGAAGCAACACATGAAAAGAACATGGTCTACCCCATGCATCTTCACAACCAATGGTAGGAGAGTAACCAAATACAATTTATAGATACAGATATATATGATCACTAAAAATAATCCCAAATGAGAGAGAAATGGGGTCATCATCTAAAAAATCAACCCAGGAAAGGATTCACCACTAGTTCTAAAATAACATTAATGATTCCAAATATTTCACACATAAAGTCAGAAGTAATTGTGTGAAGGCCCACACCTCACCACTGTGCCTTGCAATAAAGGGGAAAAAATCTTAGTAGAAGACTTGTTACCTGGTTCATCAGTAAGGTTCCACCCTATATGTATCTGTATTGGACCCACTCCCATGCTAATGGGGGTTTCACTCTAGTGTCATGAGAACCTTACCCTATCTGATAGGGGGTTCAATATGAAAGATAGAGTACATACACCCAAGATGAAGGGAGTCCCACTCTATAATATGTGGACTTGTACCCTGGTGTGTTCGGGGGTTCCACTCAGGCCATCAAGGACCTGTTCCTATTCCAATTGGGGGTTCACTATGAAATTAGAGAACCCATACCCAAGATAATGTGTCGGTCACACTATATAGGTTAAGGACCCACACATTGGTGTAATAGGGGGTTCCACTCTGGCCCTTGAGGACCTACACCCTATCTGACATGGGGGTTCCACATGGTAAGTATTTTTAGAGGAATCATGCCCATGATGATAGGGTATTCAATCTATAGGAAGCCTATGGTGATCATGCATGATCACAACCATTGTTTTCCATCACCTAAAATAAGCTCTATTCCTGAAACAGACCACATCATAACTCAAAATCCATATCTGAGGGCACCATTTTATTATATACAGAAAAAAATTCAAGATACGCTACTCGCATGCCAAAATATGAGTCTAAATGTAAGAGATACAGAAGATTTAATCTTCCTCAAAAGTAACCAAGGGGTGAACAACATGTGAGGGGACCCACATTGTGTGTGGCCCTTCCCTTTCACCTGGTCGCGTCCCTAGAGGTACATGGTTTATCAACCATGTAGTTGTACATGATGTGTAGGGGATATACACAGTGTTCCCAATAAACCTGAGGTCTTTCACGTGGCCCTGTTTGTGTTCATGTTTTCATTCCATGTCTATGAAATTTATCCACTCTTCATGTACATTAGTACACGACATGACTCTTCACATGGGGCGATGCCCATGTTCTCTATCTTTGATCATTTACACTATCACATGGGGTGTATCTAACCTTTTTCTCCTCTACATGGCTCGTCGGCATGGTAAAGGGTTAAATAATGAGTAGGAGGGATACACATAATTCCATCCTTTTAGATTTCCAAAACCCTAGTCACTTCAACTAGGAATCGAAACGTTGTGTGTTCTTTGAAATACATGCCATGTAGTCAGGATTTTTCTATAATCACAGATCCAGTTTCTTTGTTCAAGACATATTATTTAACTTATTCTTTGTAATTTTTCTTCTCATGATCATAAGATGTACTCATTGTAACTCAGTAATGTCCAATGGATGAAAATTAGTTTTTTATGGGTATCGGAGGTTCGTCGCATATATCGCATGCCATGGGTTTGTATACCATTGATGATTCAGACTCCAATCATTGAAATGATCAAACATTACCTAAAAACAACCTTGATATCTCTGAGATTCATTTATCCGTCCCTCATTCACTGACCCTTTGTGATTTCGGTGGTTGTATTGGGCTTGATACCACTCAAAATCATCAAAACAGGACAGTGAGGTCCAAACATTGAAGAACATGAAGCAATTCAGGGAGTAAGGCACAATAATAAATGTTCGAAGATCTTCAAAAATATTTCTTGGCCAATAATAAATAACAAGGATAATCAGGGTTAGAGAAACCAAATATTAAGTAATTAAACAATTACACGTGTGCATAATCAGAACAAAATTGGAAAAGATCCAAGTATGATATTTATATGCTCAATAAATTTAATCCAAATGAGCGTAATACAAACAATGAAGAATCATATCTAGATATTAGATAGGTCATTATTGAAGAAAACCCTTATCAATGATTGATTTATGTTTATTCATTCATTGTGCTCTGATATTCCCTAATCCATCATTTCATAATTGTCAGATGTTATTCACCAACAGAAGGAAAAAAGGTGATTCTATTAACTATCCTAGAGTTATGAGGCTAACCCTTGGAAAATTTCCATGATATTATCTGTATATAAATTTCTTTCAATTTAAACTAATTAAATAATTATTTTATTTTATTTATTTATTCACTGAACATATCGTGAATTGGATAGATATTTTAGCTCCCCACACTAACCAATATTAGGGTGTGTATAGGGAAATCATCATGTTCTAGACACAACTTTGGTCTCATAACATTGATCCAATAAATTTTAATATTTATCTCAGTTTCATTAAGAAATTTTTAGGCATAATATAAAATATTTTTATTATTTTTATAAAATCAATTCCTGGCACACCAGGCCTTAGACTCACACACCATCTAAGTTCCTTTCTCTGGAAATATATATTGAAATATTTCAATGTATTAAAATAAAAAAACTGGTTCTCTACATCATTACATCATTTATGATTTGTTTCCATGAAATGAAAAACTAAAAAATAAGTATGGATTTTGAACGCTCCAATGGTTCTACCTCTCTTAGCGTCTCTCATACACATTTATGTGCTACCACAACATGAAAACCAATGGAATGGTCTATCCAAAAATGGTCTTATCTAATTGACCCTCAACCACTCTTGGGTGCTCCACAAAGGTGGCTTCATCCTTGATGTCCAACTCTCCCCAGTCGATGACATGTGTAGGGTCATGTACATGTCTCTTCTACTATAATAGTTTGAATTATTCGTTCATCCTCTTAAGTTATGGTGGTAGGGAGAGGTAGTAAGAAACATCACTAACCATCAATATTATATTTAATGACTTAAAAATCCATAGAGATAGATTTCCACCCCATCCAAACCTCTACAATCCTCATCATGGAAAGAATCTTATGAAAACATGGTCTCCCTTCTCGAAATCCATGGACCTAAAATGGTGATATTCATATGATTTTAGTATTCAATGGTACATCAACATCTTCTCACATATAACTTGGAACATCTCCATCATCACCAGCATAGTCCCCAGATACACTAACTATTTCTCCTCGATCTCTACCTAGTTCAAGGGTGGCCTATAGGGTATCCCATGCAATGACTCTAAAAGTTTCATGTTGATATTAGAGTGGAATATTTTGTTTTACAAAATCTCGACCAAGGTAGATTGATCCTTATAGCTCTTGAAAAGGTATAACACACAATCCCTTAGCATATCCTATAACACCTGGATAGTGCACTCGGTCTTTACAGTGGTTTGGAGGTAAAAGGCTATAATCATCCTCATTTTTGTCCGGAATTCCTCCTACAAGGATATCAACATTCTTCACATAAAACTAACTTCATGATCAGAGAAAATCATCGAGGGAACCCCATAAAGGAAAATAATCCATCCTATGTAAAATTTACCCAAACTGTCAACTGAACACTACTCACTTATTAAAAGGAAGTGTGTATACTTCTTGAGTTTGTCAACCATCACCCTTATGTATTTATGTCCCATCACTATCCTCAAAATCCCAATAACAGTGTAAATGGATTTTTAATCCCACTTCTACTCTGGGATGTTAAGGGGAACCAACAACACCGCCAGAACATGGTTTTCATCCTTCAAATATTGACAGGTGAGGAACCGAGAGATGAACATAGCTATGATCCATCTCATGTTGGACCACCAAAATTTCAATAAAATGTCATTGTACATCTTCCCCACAGTAGGATGCACAACTATGGGATTTGTGTCGAACTCTCACATCACCTACTCCCTCTTAAAGACTAGAAACACTACACATACCTATAAAAGAAGATGTGATTCCATCCTTCAGAATATCTATCTGGTAAATGAGACATGGATATCTAGTCATGTAAGAACTCACAATCAATATCTCCTAGCAGGGGATCTCTCACATTCTCATGAAGCGGGGGATTCAACACCATCAATATAATAAAATTCATAGTCTCCTGCTCCATAAAGGTCTTATGTAAGGAAGAAAACTACTTATAACCCTCCTACACCAGTAAATATTGGGTATTATAATTAAGGGAATCTACTACTACAACATTTCCTTTCCTTAGATTATATACTATCTCAATGGAATAGTTTTATAGAAACTCAAACCAACACTACTCTCTCTGGTTCAAGTCTCTCTATGTGAAGAAGTACCTGAGACACAGATGGTCTGAGTAAACCAAACAAGTGACCCCCCCCCCCCCCCCTAGATGGTAGTGCATCCACATACTCATTGTGAAGACTACCATAATTAGATCTAGTTCATGATTCATTCAGTTCTACATGTAGGGTCAGAAATTCCTCAACCTGTATGAAATAACTACCTATCACTACATCAACACATTGTTGATCCTGATTCATAAGAAACCACAGTACAAAGCATACTTATTTCCCTCCACTAGGAGCCTCAAAACTAGTGAAATCGTCCGACTTAGCCTTAGGTCCTTGAAGTCCTTCTGGCACTACATTATCCAGGTAAATCAATGCCCTTTACACATCAAGGTTGTCAAATGAGATACAATTTTGTATAATTTTAGAAAAACCCTCCTATAGTACCTTGCAAAACTAAGAAATATATAAACCTCTAACATTCACATGGGTGGCTCCCAATAAATCCTTTCATCAATCATCGCTTGGTCGAAGACTAAACTAAGAATAGAAATGACGTTCCCTAGAAATCGAACCTCATAAATCCCGAACTATCCCTTCAAGATATTTCTATAATGATGGTGCTCTTGATGAAAATGTAGAACCATCCTCGAGTGTTCTGAATTTTCCTCCTCTGATGTAGAGTAAATGAGTATGTATTTGATAAAGATCACCCAAAATAGGTCTATATACTTCTAGAATATCAAATTCATCAAATCCGTAAATAGGGTGGGGAGATTTTTCATACCAAATGTAATCACCAAGAACTCATAGTGTCCATTGAGATATTATAATTCCAGATTTTGAATATTCTCATCAGGAACCCTCAAATTGTTGTAGCTAGACTGGTGATCTATCTCTCACCACAAAACTGGTCAAATAGGTCGTCAATCCATAGAAAAGGGTGTGTTTTCTTTATATTGTCTTGGATCATGAAATTTTAATCCACACAAATCTGTAAGTTCCCTTCTTTATTGTTTCATGAACAAAAATGGAGCTACTGAGGGGACATACTGGGACTAGAAAAACCCTTCCCTCATAGGCCCCCAGCTGCAACCATAGCCATCTAAGCCCAATAAGAGCCATATGAGATGCTATATAAGATATCAGAGTATTCATGGGATGAAATTAAATGGAAAACTCCATATCCTTCCATGTAGTTAGTTCTGTAACATTTTTGGGGAAGATTTCAATATAATTATATGAAAATGACATAATCCAGATGCCTGAAAATCCTACTACACCCAGGGTTATACTCACAAACTAATGGGTGATGGGATGAAACCTCCGGCTCATAGAACCCATTCATCCCAAAATAATATCTCTCTATCCCATAAAATAGGATCGTGTCCCATCATTTCATAGGTATATATCTAATCTTTAGTGATAATCAATCTAGTCTTGGACATTAGAAAAAAAATCTATACTGAAGGTGACATCGTAGTGTTCTATTGTGAAGAGAAAAAGTTCCAACATGAACCTATATCCACCAAGTGATATCTCGTAGTGTTGAAAGATGAAAGATATTGAAGAATCATTCTGGGTTAAAACCTCAAGATGATGCTGATAGAATAGAAACTCTACTGGGAGATACATCTATCACACCTGGAGAATAAATATGACGAGAGAACTAGAACCTATATTTAATATTATTGAATCAAGAGTAGAATAATCATAGATTGTAACTTTATTCATCTCGTGCGCAATAGGGTCACAAGCCTTAATAGCCTACAAATATCCTTATCCCGAGCCGCTAGCTTCCTAAGTATGATGTTGGAATCTTGGTGGTGGTGGTGGAAGGATCTCATAGACATTTATGCATACCATAGCTCATCCTTCTCTTCCATCACCACCTCACAGGGGACTACCATACCCTCACATGGGAGATCCCTGAACACAACACTACCTCTACTGATGTGGTATATTAGCTATCATTCTACACGTCTCAATTCACATGGTCGAGAAATATCATATTGAGTGACCTCACCCTTCACAAGAATTGAACCTACCCTCTCTAGGCTTCCACTGACCATGGTTATATGTCTGAAAAGGGGTAGGTCTTCAGCATAGAGATCCATTCAGCTAACACATGTTAGATGGTGTAGATGAATCAGCACTACGATTCCCACTGTCATCACCAACTTCTTGGCATCCCTAGGATAGATTTATCTCTATCAGAAGTCCTTGATCTGACACCCCAACATAGGTGGGGAAGAACAAGGGCACCAATGTGGAAGAAATATATCTATGGAGTCCCTGCAAAAACTTCTATGCTCAAATTTATCCATCCTGAATCATGTCAAGGGAGTATTTTTAAGGATTTGTAAACCTCAATGCATTCTCATCCACCATCATCCCTCCATGTTGCAGCTCCAAAATCTCATGAATCTGAACTAATCACAAAAAATATTAGGTATAGTACTCCTCATGTAATAACTACAGGAAGTCAATCCATGAGTGTTTTTACTCATCCTGCATCTAGAAAAAAAAGACTCCACCAGTTCCCAACTAATCCATGGAATGGATAGCTAACATTGCATCTACCTGGTCTTTTAGGGTCTAAATGAGCCAAATGATATGACCACAAACACTGGACAATCTTCTGCTAGCTGAGGATCTGGCTCACTAAGGAACATTAGTGGCCTCTATCATTGGAACTCATCATGTGTGCTGAGCCTACATGCATCCTCTTCATGATCGAATAGTAAAATATGAACCTTGAAATTTTTTGGTGCTACTACCTTCACACTTGAAGGAAGAGTATTGCAGGATGGACCCTAAAATAAGGCATCATCACTCATCGGATCATCATCAAAATCCAAAACGGGTATCCTGGCTGGTTGTCATTACAGAAGAATCCTGAAATTTATCAAAACATACCACATTTTGATCAGCATATATATATATATGTGTGTGTGTGTGTGTCTATGCATGTGTGTGTTTTTTTGTGTGTGAGTGTGTAATAGGGAGCTGAATCAAGAAGGATTGTCCAGGAATCAATCATATATTATTCATGTACCATTAATCCCGGTAACCGATATCTCGGTATATCAAGTCGACAAGCTAGTAGTAAAGGTCCTACTAAAGGGATACATCAGATACTCATACCATCACTGGATTCTCTAAATTGATACCCACACATGAGACACTCTGAAATAGATAAAATATTCCCAACAAAATCCTTCTAATGGGACTACCCTAGAAAACATTGCAAGGAATGAACAACTGTGATAGCAATCTGTTATGACTGAGCACAAATTGGGGCTCCAGCCTCAACATTCCTAATCTTCTCCCCATAGGCTAGGAGTTGGAGATAAGTGTCTAAAGGAATATCCTAAATGGGATGCCTTTGGGTAATGTACCCATATGCACACACCTGAACATATCAATGATGAATTTCCTTGTAATGGTACTAAAAATATTCCTTGGCTAGAATGTAAACCAACCATGGGAAACCTATATGGTGTAAAAATAGTACAACATTGAAAATTGAAAACTAAAGGCACAAAATACACACCCAAACTGAAATTGGTCCCAATTGGATAAAAACAAAATTTTAAACTGCTAAGAGAGACTATCTTGTGATCACCCACCTACAACCACCATAATTATTCAAAAGTACCATGTATCCCTAAGATCAAATGTTGTCACTATCGACTTGTTCATCACCTTCATAAGAAACACCATGTGTAGGAAATGCCCATTCTTGGGTGAGTATATAATTACCTAGTAGGTTCCCCCAAAGCTGAATGTGGAGTAATAAAAGATAAAAACGAAATATAAAAATAGTACAATAATATAGAGGACTCATCTCAACCCAAACTAAGGGAAATCATAACCTCATCCAAACACATGGGGCTCAACACAGTGTGTAGATGAACTACACGTTCAGTATTCTCCACCCATAGCAGGAGAGAGAACTCATCCAACCATGGGAAGATGAACATGAAAATCACATGGCATACCCTACATATCTTTACAATCCATTGTAGGAGGGTAACCAAAATTTTGGTATGGATACAGATATATATATATATATATATTCCTTGTCAAAAGATTCAAAAAAGAGAGAGAAAGGGAATCTCAATTTCACCTTTCATCCCTATAAAAGAGTCTCCATTAGTTCTAAAATTCCATCAATGATGGCCAATATCTCACGTGTTATCTCAAAAGTAAATTGGTGAAGGGACACACCTATCCACTATACCACACAGTCGAGGTGGAACAAAATCGATGTACAAGACTCATTCACTAATGCATCAAAGGGGTTCCACTCTAGTTTTACATGTATTTTAAACTTTACCAAGAAAATGGTGAGGGGTCCACAATAGTTTCATTGGTACTGGTTCTATATTAGATAGGGGATCTAACTCGGAATGTAGAAGACCCTCACCAAGGCTATTGGGGGGGGGGGTTCCACTCAATAGGTCAAGGTCATGTGCCATGGTGTGATAGAGGGTTACACTCTTATAATTGAGGACCTATTCCCTATATTATAGGGGGTTCCACTCGGATGGTAGAGGAACTGTTCTCAAGTGGATGGGGCATTTCACACTATAGGTCAAGAACCCCCACCCTTGTGTGATAGGGGGTCCCACTATTGTCATCAAGGACCAAAGCCCTATCTGATTGGAGGTTCCACACATAAATTATCTATATAGGACCTTCTCCCAATCTAATGGGTTGTTCCACCCTATATGAAGCCTCTAGTGATCTCGCTTGATCACTACCACCATTAGAAATCACCTAAAATAAGAGCCATTCCTAGATCATTTCACATCATATCTTGAAATCCACAACTGATGGAACAATAACATTCTATACAGAAGATAGTTTGTATGTGATAATTGTGGTCCCAAATCAATGTCCAAATGATTTAGATACAAAATTTTAATGTTTCCTCAAAAGGAATGAATGGGTACACAAAATGTGGGGGGACTGACATGTCTTATGGTCCCACTCCTTCACATGGTCATCTCCCAAGAGGTAAATGGCTCACCAAAGTTGTTGGAGTTCATATAGTGTTGGGATTATAAATGGAATAACCATGCCACTCAGGGTCCCACCCATGTTCTTGGGCATATCAATATATCTAATCCATGTATGTGTACTTTACCCATCATCCATGTACATATGTACATGTCGTGTCTCTTCACACGGTGTATTGCCGGTGTGCTCTGGTCGTTCCCATGTACTTGGGAACCTGGAATGTGCCAGGTAGTGTGCTTATAGACATGGATTTTACACATGAGAAATGGGGACATATTGTTTATTAGGGGTACTCATTTTTTCAATATTATATATTTCCAAAACCCTAGCTACCGCATCTAGTACCTAACACGTTTTTAGTTCTTCAAACTACACAACATGTTCTCAATATTTTTACAGAATCACATATCTGAGTTTTTTACAAATGATCTTATATTTTCCTTCTATCTTTGACTCATTTTCATTCATGATTAGTGTATATAATCCTTTTTGAAAATGTTTGGACATCTGGTGGCCAAAAATCGATTTTCGATGGGCATCAGCGGTTTGCCGCAAATCTCACATACCACGAGTTCCTCCTTCATTGAAGATTCATCCTCCAATTATTGAAAAGATCTAAAATAACCCTAAAACCACAAATATATCATTTATTACTCAATAAATCCCTCTTACATTGATCTATCATGATTTTTGGGGGTTTGATCAAGCTCGGTACTGCCTGACAACATCGAACCAGGACTACGAGGTCCAATTGGCGAAGAACATGAACCAATTAAGGGATGAAGGTACAAGAATAGAGGTTTAAATATAATTTCTGAGAATTATTATCCAATTATCAAGTAATTAGATAATTATGGTCAGAAAAAACAAATATTAAGTAATTAAATCTATACATAGGGGCATGCTCAGGCCACCATTGGCACAAATCCAATAAAGGGATCTATTTACTCAATCGATTTATTAAAAATGGGTATAATCAAAAATTTAAAATTATGACATAGATATTGGATCATTAATCATACAATAACACACCTTCCAAAAATTTATGTATGTGGGTTCATTTTTTGTACTCTGATCTACCCCAATCTGGCATTTTGTTGCCGTCTGATGTGATTCACCCACGGAAGGAGGAAGGTGAATCTTTCGATGGTATTAGTGTTTTGAGGGAAAACCTTGAAAAATATCCTTGGATATGGTCTTATATAAATTTTTTTAGTTTAACCAACATAATTATTAAATTTATTAAATTTATTTTTCTCCTAACCGTATCGCCAATGGAGAGATATCTAAACATCCTACTCTTACCTATTTTAGGTCATACCTAGGGTAAACATTGTCCTTGGGAATCAATTGTGGTATCAGATTTATGATCCTAGTTTATGTTTATGGATTATCCTATATTAATTTATAAAATATGTTCATTTAGTATAAAATATTGTAAATATTTTTATCAAATTAATTTTGGGCACACTGAGCCTCCCAATCGCACACCGTCTGAGCACCTAAATCTGGAAATATATATCAAATTTTTTCAAAGTATTATAAGGAACAAATGGGTCTATAAAACCTTATCCATGATGTGAATTGAGAAATAATCTATCTTCATTGATATGAAAATGATAATTTTGGGAATTATAATGGTAGGGATTACATCCTACCTTGACTAAATGATATCCCAACAATCTATCCAAGAGATGAAAAAGGAGACACAAATGGATGATCTAGATATAAAAATGAAAGTAAAAGATGTAAAGTAAGTGATTCTTCCATGAGTTCTACATCAATTAGGTTGATGTGATTTGGTTTGGAACTAGTATTTTTTTCCTTAAACACCTGAGATAAGTAATGATCTATTGGATAGTGAACATAAATAAACTTTCTTTATTCATTTTAGATGTACAAAGTTGTATCCTGATATTTGATAAAACTTGTAATGGGATAACATGAAAAATAAGATTTTGGAGTATATATCATGGTGTTTAGTATGTAATCATGTTAAAAACGAGTGAGGTAATTCCAAAGGGGTGATGCAACCATTCCATATACCCATGTGGTAATGGGATTCCCATAATGGAATTTTTCACTAGTCTCCTAAAGATGTACAAAGGAAACAGTACTATATGGGTTATGGTGGATCTACTGACCAAGAATGCCCACTTAATTACTATTTAGGAAGATTTATTGCTTGAACAACATTCCATGATATATGTAAAGGATGTGGTGAGGCAGCTTGAGGTACCACTTTCGATCAAATATAATAATGATCCAAGTTTCACATCAAAATTCTAGAGAAGTATTCAACATGATTTTTGTACTTAATTGGATTTAAACACATCTTATCACTCCTAAACTAAAAACTAATTTGAAAGGACAATTCAAATGCTTTAGGACTTTCTAAGAGCTTAGTCAATGAAATTTAAAGGTGGATGAGATCACCATATCCCATTTGATTAGTCCTCATATAAAAACATCTTCCAATAAAGTATTCAAATGGCTCTATATGAATCTTTGTATGAGATCAATGTATAACTAAATCTTGTTTAGATGACGTTTGGGAATGAAAGATAACAAGACATGATCTATTGAAAGTTATAATAGAGAAATTTTTGGTCATTCAACAACATATACGAGCTTCTCAAAGGTGTAAAAATAACAATGTTAACAATCATCAAAGATACATGGTGTTTGAAGTTATTGAAAAATATTTCCTTTGAATATCAAAATAGAGGAGATTCATGCACTTTAGAATGGAAGGGAAGATTATCCCAAGGTAAATTGACCACATTAACATCATTGATCACTATTTCAAACTGAGGTGAGAATATGGCGTGATGAAAAAATGGTCTGATGAGAATCGTCACTCGTCTGTTGTGGTAGAGGGTTTAATTTCGGGTTCACTATTTTTGTTTCGACCCGACATGGGAATTTTTTTTATGAAATGTGACACATTTGGGGGTATTAAAAATGGTCTTATGGGAATTCTCACTTATCTATTATGTTATAGAGTTTCACACTACCATTTTTATTTTTTCTTGATCTTTGTTATTATCCTTTAGGGGGATTTGATTGACCCCATGTGGACTAGAAAATTGATCCCTTCAATATTATGGAGGGGCCATAGCTAAATGGTCCCAACGGGTGATTTAAAGTGTTTAAATATTTTTTCAATAAGTCCTCTTAGGATATGATTTCCTCATATGGTCTCCAACAGGTTTATTCATTTAGGTAAAAACACCCAAAAACCCTGGTATCCATGATTCATGGACCTGCTTTCCAAAACCAGGTTCTTGTTGGATGACGATTTGGCCAACCACACTAGGACACCATTGGACAAGAGGATGGGAGGTTAGGCTCATCACACACTTTTGGGGGGGAATTATTACATATTTCTGGACACTCTTATATATTTAAGTCATTCTCATATGTTTTGGAATCCTCATTTCATTCCCAAAGAGTGTATCCTTAGGCTACCCCTTGGTTAAAGGATCATCATGGATATACATGCATTTCATACTACAGAGGAAATGCCAACGTAATCCATGCAATGAGGCACTCTAATGTTTATTTTCATTTATGGGAGATATAATGAGGTTTGGGGTTGGAATCAGACCCATAATATGGGAGTCCTACATATCCTCGGGAGAGGAATCCGATCCCACATATTTCAATTATCAGTACTTACACATTAGAGGAATCACTTTCAAATTTGGGGAATCATTTCTTCATTACTGACTTCTGAGGAGAATGTCCCTTGAGTTTGAGCCCTGGACATGCATCCAACGATCCCAGTTATAGTGGGAATTAGAGTTCTCATAGTTAATTTAGCTTAGGGCTTAAACCTGGGAAGATACCCATTTTTTGGGGGCTTAATTATGTCAACCTTTTGGAAGAGAACCACTTTGATCTCGAGCCTTCAAGAAGGAATCCTACGTATCCATGTTCGAACATGAATCTGATTTCTTGTAGTTTTTTTCAGTTAGGGTTTACACATGGAAGATTCCCACTTGAAGGGGGGTGATATCTCATTCCATGGATGAGAGGATATAGATCTTGGGCCTAGATAAAGGCTTCCTACATATCCCAATAGTGTTGGAAATTAGAGTTCTTAAAGTTCATTTATGATAGTGATTACACATAGAAGCTTCCCAATTAAAGGGGAGTAGTCTATAATTCCATGGATGAGATGATATGGATCTTAGGCCATGATAAAGTCTTCCTACGTATCCTAGTTGTGTTGGAAATTAGAGTTCTCGTATTTTATTTATATTTTTTCCCATGTTGTGTCGTCAAAGAACTCTATGCCCACGTGAGTCATGCTCGATGTGATAAACAAGAGGATGTGAAAGATCAAAAAATGGAAAATATTCTCCAATATTCTGATGGAAATGGAGGACAAGGATAGAGTAAGAGTTCGTGGATACAATTCTAATGGGAGAGGGAAAAGGGAGCTTTTAGTATACAAACCCCACAAGTTTTGATATCCAAGATAGTCATGTCCGGGTGATCTATCTGAACACGTACCAAGATGAGGAAAATTGGGTGAATAGTAATACCTCTCACAAAAGGATAGGGGATTACCTCAGTAGGAGTGTCCTTATAAGGGTCCTAGTAAAGGGTAATAGAATCATCCTTGGTCAAAGGGGAAAGAAAGAATGGCCGTTTTTCTTGTTATTGGAACTCATTGAAGGGAAAGTATAGTGTTTACCGCTAAACATGAGAAAAGGAAGGTTCACGTTGGCATCTTGAAGTTGTTCCTCAGGATATATTGGGAATTAGACATAGAGACATTTTGGGGATCCAATAATTTATGGGGATAACCTTCATAATTCCACTTACATTAGGTATGTTGATTCAAAAAGATGTGCTGGTGTGGCCAATGATCTGATAATATGGGTTTTGTGGCTTTGGATAGGGTTTTGGCCTGATGTCGGTGGAATAGTCTATAGAGGAGCTACAGAGGGATGGACGGTAATGGAGGATCATGATTGGAGTTGGAGGGAAGGAGACCTGAAGATACTCCATTCTTTGTATTGTTTCCCCATGCGAGATGGGGGAAACCCCACATTGCATAATGCTTTGTGGGTGGAGGGGTCATCGGCATACCAAAGTTGTATCCAGACATGGGTATGATCCACCCCATAACAAAGTGGTATGTGTTTTTCAATGTGGTATGCCATGCCACTCTAGGTTCCATCTGTGTAATGATGCAGTATAAGGTGCAGGGTTCGATCCGCATAACGATGTGTTATACAGAGCACCAAATTTAAGAAGTGTCTCAAAGCCTATGGTTCATAGGGAATTCATCAGTGAGGAATTTATGGTTCGTGATGGAACCAACTAGGTTTGTGGTTCACCAATTATTATTAAGTCCCTTTTTTATAGTTTGCGGCCAGTTATACCTGTAGAAAATTGATTCACGGTTCACACTTCGTCAATGATTGGAAAATAATGTAGGAATCTTCTCTGTATCCATATTCTTTCTTCTAGCCTCTAGGTTCTCAATCATGATCTATTCCAGCCATCCTCTTCATGGCCTTCATCTCCTTCCTCCCTCTAGATCCTTTTATAGAGCATTGTGGAAATCATTTAAGTGGGAATGTGGGACTATTTTTTGGAATCCCATGAAGATATACCTTAACCCATGTAAGACACTATTAACCAAGGTTTGAAAAGGCTGTGGTTTGTGGGAGGTGTTTCGCAGAACCCTTCTAGCTTGCTTATTTCATGAACTACTTCATTCACAGGATGGTTTGGAGATATAATTTATGTGCTCGATATGACCTACAACATGGTTATCAGTGTTTGGGGTTTGTTGGGCATCGCCTCGCAGGCCATCACCTCATGCGTCCTTCCGCATACTGATGTTTCATGGTTCATTCACCCTACGAATGTTTCCTAGTTATAGTTCTTGGTACACTAAAAACTATTTCAAAATTTTATTTTTTTCAAGTTTCTTCTAAAATTTTCAATCTAATATCTATCTAATCTCCTTGCTCGACCTATAACAATGTTTTCTTCCTTCTATAAAATTCTTGTGGGAGTATTTATTTCCCTTTGAGAAGTTTTTAGGACCATAAAAATACCCCCCGTTGTAATGCGGTCTAATGGGAATGAAGAGGAGAATATTCCAATGTAGAAGTGGTCCTTAAATGATGTGATTTGTGGTAAAAAAAAGTAGTTATGGTAGGGGTACCATGCCTATTTATAGGGGCCCAAGTCATTTTTCCATTAACATTTCTTTAAGTAAAAAGTTCTCTCGACCTCCCCTCGGCTCCTGATATGTCCATTTACCAAATCATTTATGAAATCCGTATTCAAGAACCACTCTGTATGTTTTGTGAACCGAACTCTTCACAATTTCTTCTGCCTATAAACAAAATTTTAGGTCTGTGAACTGCACCACGGAATTTAGAACTTATGTCCCAATTTCTGTGTAATATAACACTACACAATTTTCATGTTCCACACAACAAATTTTAAACCGGTGATATGAACCATATATTTTTTTAACTAAACATAAAATTTTAATTGGTAAACATTGAACATCTGCATAGAGAGGCCTCGATGCACGGTTCACATTTTCAGTTAATCACTTAGTTTACTAGCCAACGCTCCATGAGCCAGCACCTCGTGGGCCTTCTGCATACTGAGGCCATAGGTAGGAAATGGATTCCTCATACCACTACTGTACAGGTGAAATGTCTTACATGTACCGATGTCGGGAGCAGTATGTAGAGCCTCATGCAAAAATTCTTTTCTTTAAGTACCTTGGCCATTTTTGTGGAACTTATCCAATATTTTTCTCATTGGACTAACTTTTTGTATCCTTTGGGATCATCTTTTGCAGACTGCAATGGATCTTCCACCGACCACTACTGATGTTGTTGTTTCTCTAGATGATGCCACTATAATCCCTCTTTCTTCTTCTGATGAATGATTGAAGAACTTGGTGGACTCGATGGATGAAAAATTTCCCATTGCTCCACTACATAAATCTCTTCCAAAACTATTTACAATGAGTCAAAGGAGGTGCAACGAAAGCCATAAAATAAACCCCATTATTATCAAAGTATTTTGTGTAAGGCCACATTGAATGAACAACACCACTATTCATAAAAAACGGACCTTCTCTCTTCAAGATAGTTTAGCTTATATTGTGAGTGGCCTTTCTGGGTCATCTAGAGCTATGAAAAATTTTAGACTGAGATACATGATGTTGGATTATACAAGGCTTCATGGGTATCTCATACATACACTAATCGACTCAGTGCCACTATTATAAATATATTGTAATTCCCCGAACCCAGTTACCCAGAGCCAGTGAATTATTTTAATACATCACAAGGGATCAAATCCTAAAACATTGATCAATGTAGTAGCCTTGGAAGTACTAGAGACATTCATAAGTTTTACATAACATTAAAAAATGAAAAAAAAACACAAAAACAACATTGTCTGCATTGAAAACATTCATATCCCTTAGACTATCCCTACAGGTCAAGCATAATATACTTCTTTGCATCCTGAGAAAAATAAAACATAGGAAGGGGTGAGCTCAGATGCTCAGTAAGGATAACAATATAGCGGAAACTTTCATAAATAATCATAAACATTTAATGAAATGTGTAAGACTAAAACATAAGCCTTTTAAACTTAAAATTCATCATAATATAGAAAATATAAATCAAATAATTCCATTTACTTATTCACATGGATATTCTACTATTCGATTAATCACATGCAATATCACTAGCCTATTTTGTAATGATGGAATGCATAATGCCAGACTTCACAACCACATAGTCAAGGTGTTGTGCCGATAATACAAATTCGATTTTGTCAAGGTCTTGTTCCAAGACACTAGTTTGCCTCATGAGACCTATCAATGAATCGAGGAGCTATAGAGGGCTCCACCCATCTCTTACTAAGTCCAATTCCTTCCTCATATTAAAAGGTTTAAACATAACATAATAATTCGTTTTAAAACAAGCATATAAAATGTCAATACAATATTCATAAACCATTAATGATTAAAAAATTACACTTCCACTTTCAAAAATATCACAAAACCTTCAATACAATAAGGAATATTTTTATAATAATAAATCAACTTCAAACAAGATTAAAATCCCTCAAAGTATGTTGAAATAAATGAAATGAAAACTATTTAAAAGAAAAACCTCTTTCTATTTTGAAACGATTTAAAAGTCACATAATTATAATGGAAAAAATTTATTTTGAAAATATTTTTATAAGCTTGTATGGGAAGTTTTGACGATGTTATAATGGTATAAAATAGCCACACCCATCGTATAAGTTAAAAAAAGACATCCATAACTTAATTTGGTCGAAAAGGTCAAAAACTACCCTGTTTGGAAAATGATGGAATGATTCCACTAAAAAAATATGGTCAAATAAGGGTATAAATGACATTAACCCATATTCTAGTAAATAGTAAAAAAATTTCCAATTACATTTTTATGAAAACACAGATGTGGATGATAAAGAGGTCCCGGTATATACTTATGTATCAACAACCGTAGATAAGTGTATAGATTGCAGAATTAACACTTAACTTGTACTTTTACATCATATATGGTATGTTAACCATCTGTATAATAGTTAAAACATTGTTACTAAATTATACAAGAACTTTATACATTAATAAGAAATCATATATGATCCTTTAATATTTATTTGTTAATAATATTTTAGTAGTATCATCATTTTGGGTGTTAACTGATCCATTTTCATTTATATGCTTGGTTATGTAGGACAAATTTTTTATGGATAAGATGTATTTGATTCATATAAAGAATGATATTATGTTCATAAAAAGTATTTTTAATCATAAACTGAATATTATTCTTGAATGATTATGATGGGGAATGAATCTCATTGTGTTCGTGGACACGGTAATCCATATGTATGCACGAGCGAAAATATCATCATATTGATATTCAAATCATATTTAATTGGATGTTATATCATATATACAGAATCATTAACATGTTATATTTTTTATTTACAATAGTTATACTGATTAATATATCCATCCAAATAATGAAGTGTTTGAATAACAAACTACACCACGATGTGGAGATGGTAAGCCATACGTACGCACGTATGGTGACTCTATCATTTATAGTATAGGTAGAATAAAGAATATGGTTGTACCATATTTATAATAACATCACAATATGTATTAGTTACAGGTGTTATTAGTTTTGTAAGTAAACAACAATGAAAAAGGAATTGGAAGAAGAAATGAACCTGAAAGAGGGTGGTGAAATTATTACCTCTTCTTCTGGTGTTTCCTTTTGAGTTGATCAAAAGTGTTACATAGGATGGATTTATGATCAAAGTAAGGACTCTAGGTTGATTTGAATGAAGTTTGGAGGATATTTTTCTAGGTTTAGGCTGAGCCAAATGGCTTTGGAGGTGTGATTTTGAGAGAAGGGGAAGTTCCCTTTTATAAGAGGGGTGAGGGTCACTTTAGGAAATGTTTAAAATATTATTTTATTTTAAAATAATATTCGGTTTCTAAAGGATAAATATTGATTTATTTAGAATATATGGTGAGGATGGGTCTAAATCTTCTCCACCAATAGGTTTTAGACAAGTTTATGTCACCATATTAACCATATATTTTATATTTAACACTAATCTAAAATGTTTATCTTTTACAATATCCCCTTGTATTATTATAATAAATGGTTAATAAACATAATATAAAATTCCATGAGAACACATAGTGGATCATTAATGATATATTAATAATTATATATGTTTTTTGGCAAAACATTATATTTTTTTAAATATTATATCATTTAATAATATAATATTTGTTTTAAAAACTAATTTATGTCAATCTTGACACTATTTAGTATTTGGTTTTTGGGGAAGTCATAAAAACTTCGTTACCTAGAAAAAAATACATTTAATAAACCCTGACATGTCATATTCACCTATAAAATTCGTGGATGGAATAAAAACATTGAAATTCTATTTATTTTAATTTTTATAATACATTTATTTTATTCATTCATTAATAAGGTAATTATTGCATCATCATTGTGTCATAAATAAATTTAATTATTTAATGTCTAAAAAATATAAATAAAATATCATTATGTATAAAATAGTTTTATATTTCTAATGCATATTTATAGTCAAATTTATCTTATGTGTAACCCCATATAAAAGATGGTTTAGTTATTAAACGTTAAATTTAACACTTTTAACTCTTCTTTAAATTAAATAATAATAAATGTTCTAATCTAATACAAGTGGACCTAAAGGATCATATTTTATCCCTAATGTTGTTTTTGTTCGTAATACACTTATACAATAGATTTAGGATATGTTTTAGAGTAATTATAACATCATTTCTACCTTCAGTTACCCTATTTACTTTTAATCGTGGTAAATAAAAGTCAAACGTTACTATTTACCCAAAATTATTTTCATCTTATTAAACCACATTTTACTTATTGATATCAACCATGTATCTTGTATTTTTTAAATTCAACTCACATAAGTAGTAAAATTATGTTTTATGAAAATTAGCAAATGCTCCTAGAAGGTGGGTAAAAGATGGTAAAAAGTTCAATAAAATTTTATACATCTAATTTTACTATAAAATGACTCCAATGAATTAAATTTAAATTATATAGGTTTTATATATCTATTTTGACTTAAAATAAATTAAAATAAAATAATATTTATTTAAATAAAAAGTCAGTTATAAACAATAACGCAGTGTTTTTCACTATTCATCAAAAATAGAATGTTTTCAGAAAAATACAAAACATTCACCCTAAGCTAATTTTGATATTCCAAATTGAAAAATTAATTCTATTTTATAAAATTCAAAACCTATTAGTTTCATTAATTAATTTAAAATTAATTCCTGTTGTCAAAACCAAAAACTGGGTTTTAAAAAATTAAAAACTATCAAAAGATTGACATGTGTTTATGTCAAATTTAAATGTGCAATTATTTATAATGACTAAAATTATATTAAATGATTAAAATATAGTATAATTATTATTCCAAACCATTAAAATGAATAATTTAACACTATAAATTATTTCGATTATAAAAGTTTTTTTCAATTAAAATATAGTATTTTTCAATATTCATCAAAATATCAATGTTATTAGAAAAGTACCAAAAATTTATCCAAACTAATTTTTTTCCCGATTTTAAAGAAGAAATGAATTTACTTAAATTCAATATATAAAAGTTTCGAATGTACGTTTTAAAAATTATTATCCAATAAATAGTCGTTAAAATTACATTTTTTTAAAAATACTTCATTTATCTAAAAATTTGAATTTTGCATTATATTATGTCAAAGAAACAAAAAACATTAAAGTTAAATTTATATAGGATATATATAAATGTTAAAATGTAGTTAATTCTATTCATAATTTCTTTTTTAACGACTATTTTGATAAATTTTGTGGCACTTGAACTCATTGTTGTGTGTAGAGAAAGTTACTGAATTACATTGAAAAGATAACATACTATCAAATCTTGGGGTGTTACATTCTCCCCTCCTTCAATAAATTCCATCCTCACAATACTAAATTGTTCTTTTTAAATGAATTTTTAAAAATAGGAAAATACCTTTGGGGAAAACCCACATCGGAAATTCGTTTAATAGAATTTAGTCTTAATAAGAGGGAAAGGGAAATGAAAAAGTCACCAACAAATTAGAATCTCGATTAGGAGAATATTGGTGGAAATTTTACACGTATAATTGGAGGAAAACATAAATATGTATAGGGAGTGATTGAGGTCATCAATCAAAAACAAGTGTACAATTGAGGGCCTCAAAGCCATCGATCTATGATGATTTAAAATATCATTAGTTAAACAAAACATATGGTATTAGGATAACACATTTTTATTGTTAAAATATCTTCCCTTAAGTTTAGGTATTAATTTCTTCATAGAATAATAGAAAAAAACACACTTGACAAGTATCATTTCATCCTTCAACTAATTCATACCACAAACTCATCTTTCACTCCAAAAGATAATTTAATTCAAAAATATTCCATTAATCATAATCGTATACGATTGAAAAAAAAATGAATTTATAATTTATCTGTCAGACCATTTAAAAAAACTATGTTATACATACCAAGGCATCACGTAGGCAGTGGTAGGTGATGCACCCTTGTCGCCATTCGGTTGTGGGTTCAAGTTTCACGGCCTTGCTGGATGCGATGGGTTGTCACTCGACCTCCGAGTTGTCCTTTTTATAAAAGTCCAAAAATAATATTAAGAAAATATTCAACCTTAACAAAAGTATCCAATTTCAAACATAATCCATTCAAACCATTTTTCTTATTCAAAATACTTCCATCCAAACTCACAGTATAAAATTTATAAGGAAGGTAAACATAATGAAGATCTTTTTTTCCACCTAATAACAAGTGAATACCTTCATCATGTATTCTTTTAAAACATGGTAACACATTTAATTACCATAAAACCTTGTTGATTACATTCATTCTCACTTATTACTTATATAATTCTAGATATAATATTTCTAACCAAAAATGTTTTAAACTACAACAATGATGGAATATACAAAATCATTAATCAGTATCAAGGTAGTCAAGAATATCCTATATAATTTATCCAAATCAATCATATATTATTCCAAAATCACTACCTCGGTATCAGAATGATATTATGGTTTATTTTTCTCCCAACCATGTATTTTATAATAAATTTAACCATCTATTGAGTCACTTTTCTTGGTTCCACACAATCTCAAGTACTTAATGAAATAGTATTGTAGTACAATCCTTATATACTATTTAATTATTATAACATGTATATCATTAATAAAATACTCAATTGACACATAATTTAATAAAAAAATGTGAACTCTAATCATTCCTCTTCATCTTAAGTAGTATCATACCTTTAATTATCCAATAGAAGTGTTTGGGGTATACTCTGATGATTTGGACATTGATTCGCGTAGTGTCTCAACACTTTGCAGATGAAGCATTGTACATTTGAAACCTTTTTCTTAGCCTTGAAATCACATACTCAGTGTCCATTTTCTCTACAATTATATTAAAATCCCATTCCCTTAAAGCATTTACCTTGGTGATTCCTTCCACAGTTATCACATATGGGAAATCCTTCTTCCCCCTCATCCCTTTATCCATATTTCTCTCTTCCATCCTTTTCATCTCTTACCTCCCTTCAAAGCCATTGGTCTCCTAGAATTATTTAATTATCTTATTAACACATAATACTATTTCTTCATGTTAGGTCCACTAGGTTAGATACCATGAGAGGGGGTGAATCAGGGTATGACAGATTAAAACAACTACCCCTATTGATATTCTCTCGCTGTTAAGAAAGACTCTCTTCTCTCCCTTTCTTGCAGCAAAGTATATTCAAAAACTAAAGCATTCAAAGGACACAGTGACTTTCACTTGTTTCACCCTCAATGGGCTATGTCCAAAGAGCATACACCAGCGATGTGCCGATGTACTAAATCCACTAAAGTGCACCATTGTTTACAATGTTTCAGATAGATCACTTCTATTCCCAGGCTCACTACCTTTATAATGTTTAGGGTTTGATCACTACTTTCCCAAGGGTCACTCCCTATTTCTCTCTCTCTCTCTGGATCACTGCTAGTGGAGAGGATCACCTTAATCATCTTCCTTTTCTCAGTTCTCTAGAAAGGATCCACTCACAAGTTATAGACATGTAGGTCTCTTCATTATCACTAATGAATATATCCACTGTCTTATGTAGATGCTCTGTTGAAGTACAACCTTCACCCATAGATGAATCTCACTTTCCACCAAAGGTATCTGGAAATCTTCCTGATTTTCCGTAGCCCTAAAAATACTGGCATGCTTCTACCATACCTGGTGTTCTTCTCCAAGCTGTCATGCATGTTCACCTCAACCACTTGCATGACACACGATTCTTCAACTCCAAACATGCGCGACACATAGCATTTTACGCCCAAACCAATTTTGGAACACAAAAATCAACTATCATGCTTCTTCAAATCCTGGTGCACAAGTGTCACCAAACCACCCGTGAGACTCCCCCTTCTTCAACTCTATACTTTGGAAACTCACACCCTTTCTCACCCAAACCACTTTGGGCACGCAACTATCAACTGGCACGCAACTTCTGAATATCTTTACACCTACGCGACCACACCACCACTTGTGTGACCCCACCACCTGCGCAACGGGAGCTCTGATTTTCTCTAAGTGTTGAACTCACATAGAATGAGGAGGGGTTGTCCACTATTTATAGGCATTGGGAGACCCTGAGTGTCGGCGCACAAGTTTCCTCTCGGTGCGCAAGTCTATCCGCCTTGTTCTCTGCTGCCCTAGTCCCTTGCGCGACCAAACCCAAAACATGGGCACCCTTTTTCCTATGCTATATTTTGATGTTCTGATCTTGAAAATAAAATGGCGTGTAATTTTACAATCCTCCACGACACCTAAGCACATGTACCTTTTCCAAAAACACTTTTCTCCATGTGGATTTTTTAGGTCCAAAATTTTGAAAACACAAGAAAATGGTGGCACCTTGTATCTTCTCTTTTTGAACCACCTCCAGATCGACCATTCCTATGTCGACGTTCTGGAATCAATCATGGATCATTAACAACATCGCTTTAACTCAATATTCCACCATGAAATCCCCTTTGTCAAAAAATTTGTATATCATGGTTTGATTTTGTCAGCAAACACAACACGGAGGCCCACTTGGTCATCAAAAACAATCACCTCAAAAATGCTTCAATGATAACTTGAGGGATTTGTGCCCAACACTTCATATGATGAGAATATGTGGTAGAATATTTCCCTTTTAAATTTTGGCTTAATACCATGAAATATATGATCCTTCTTATTCTTTTGATCATGCGTATTGCTTGAATTCTCATTCCTTCTACTAAGAACCATTTCTAAAAAATGGTATACACTAGGTTAGTTTATGAATCACAATGCATAATTCTAAACTTGTAAAATACCTAATGTAAATTGAAAATATTATGGATATAACCTATAATCATAAAAATTTTATTTGAGGAAGTATTTACTCCAAAATCCTTCATAATTTCTTGTAATGAAAATGTGAATTATCCTAAGCATATCCCCATGGAGTGTTATGACCAAGACTGTAGCAAGGCTTGTTGTCATGTACCAAGATACCCTGGGTCAAACCTAAAACTCCTTGTCAGAGTTTTTACTCCTAGGTAAATTTGTGCTAGAGCTGCCTCTACTTTCTTGTATCTATACCGTGATTTCTTTCTTGGAAAATATAGAAAATCTCTAAATTACAAAATTTCTAAGAAGTTCTTCTATACTAATATTCAAAGTTAAACTTAGGTTAATGATCTCGAATCAGAGTTTTTCTAAATCTTGTTTCCAAGGTATGTACTAAAATTCCTCTGATAACAACTATAATTCCCCGACACCAGTTACCCAGAGTCTGTGCATTAATTTAATACATTTTCATGATCATAGGGGAAGAAATCCCGAAAGATCGATCTGTTTAGTAGCCTTGGAAGTACTAGATACATTCATAAGTTTTACATTACATTATATAATTTAAAAAATTAAAAAAACAAAATTTTCTCCATTGATCACATTCATATCCCTTATACTATCCCTACAGGTCAGTCATTATGTACTTCTCCGCATCCTGGAAAAAATATAACATAGAATGGGGTGGGAATAAATGCTCAGTAAGGATAACAATATAGCGTAATCTTTAATAAATAAGTATAAACATTTAAGGCAATGTATAAGACAAAAACATAAGCCTTTAAACATAATATAGAACATAATATGGAAAATATAAATAAAATAATTCCATTTACTTATTCTCATGGACATTATACTAGTCGAATAATCACATGTAATATCAATAGCAAATTTCAAAATGATGGAACGCATAATGCCAGACATCATAACCCCATATTCAAGGCCTTGTTCTCGGACTAAAAATAAAATTTTTTCAAGGCCTATTTCCAAGAAACTAGTTTGGCTCATGAGACCTAACAATGCATTGGGGATCTATAGTGGGCTCCACCCATCACATAATTTTTCCTATACATTCCTCGTTTGAAAAGGTTTAAACTTAACATAAACATTATTTAAAAAACTAGCATATGAAGTGTCAATACTTTAACCATAAACCATGAATGGAAAAAAAAATTAAACATCCATATTAAAACATGTCACACAACCTTCAATACAATATGGATGATTTGAATCATAATAAATTAACTTCAAACATTTTTTAAATCCATCAAAGGATGCTGACATAGATGAAATTAAAACTATTTGAAAGAAATATCTCAATTTATTTTGAAACAATTTAAAAGTCACATAATTATAAAAGAAAAAATTTATATTCAAAATAATCTTATAAGCTTGTATGGGAAGTTTTGATGATATTATAACAATGGAAATTAGCCTCACCCTTCGTATAAGTTAAAAAAAGAAATTCTTACCTTAATTTTCTCAAAAAGGTAATAAAGTTCCATGTTCGGAAAATGACGGAAAGATTTCATTCAAAACATATATGGTAAAATAAGGTTATAAATGAATTTAACTCATAGTCTATTAAATATTAAAAATGATTTGAATTACATTTTTAAAAAAACACAGATGTGGATGATAAAGAGGACCCACTAGATACTTTCGTATTGACAACCACAGATAAGTAAAGAGATTGTATAATTAACCCTTAACATGAATGTTTCCTTAGACGATGGTATGTTATCCTCCTATATAATAGTTAAAAAATTGTTTTTAAATTATTCTAGAACTATATAAATTAATGTGATATCATATATGATCCTCTAATTTTGCTTTGTTGATAATATTTTAGTTGTATCATCATTTTGGGTGTTAACAAATCCATTTTCCTTTATATGCTTGGTTATGTAATCCATATTTGTTACGGATATTATGTATTTGATTCATATCTATAATGATATTAAGTTCTTAAAAATTATTTTTAATCACAAAATGAAAATTATTCTTGAATGATTATGATGGGGAAGGAATCTCATCACGTTTGTGGAGGCAGTAATTCGTTCAGATGCACGAGCGACAATATCATTATATTGGTAGATAAATCATATAAAATTAAATGGTATGTAATATAAATAGAATCATTAACACATTATATTTATTATTTACCTCAGTTATACTCATTGTTATACCAATACCTATAATGAAGTGTTTGAATAACAAACTACACCACAACATGGGGACGGTAAGCCGTACGTACGCATGTATGGTGACATTGTCATTTATAGGATGGATACAATAACAAATATGGTTGCACCATATTTATAATAACATCACAATACATAATAGGTACTGTAGTTATTTTTTTTATGGAAACAAAAAATAAAGAGGATGTGGAAGAACAAAAGAACATGAATGATGGTGGGGGAATTATTACCTCTTCTTTGGGTGTTTCCTTTTGAGTTGATCAAAAGGGCTAATAGGTTGGATTTCTGATCAATGTAAGGAACCTAGGTTGATGTGAGGGATGTTGGGAGGATATTTGGGAAGGGTTTGGCTAAGAAATATGGATATGGATGTGTTATTTTGAGAGAAGTGAAAGTTCCCTTTTATAAGAGGGGTGAGGGTCACTATAAAAAAAGTTTAAATAATTATTTTATTATAAAATAATTTTATATTTATAATGGATCCAAATTAATTTATTTCCAAGATAATGATTTTATGGATCGAAAGACTTCCAACAAATAGGTTTTAGCAAAGTTTGGGTCACCATATTATCCATGTCTTTTAGATTTAACTCTAGGTAAAAAAAAGTTTAACTTTTACAATGCCATCTAGTATTATTATTTTAAATGGTTAATAAAATTACTATAAAATGCCTAGAGGACCCCAAGATGTTAATTTATGATATATTAATAATTATATAAGCCTTCTATCCAAACAATATATTTTTAAAAATATTATATCATTTAATAATATAATATTTGTTTTAAAAACTAATTTATGTCAATTTTGGAACTATTTAGTATTTGGTTTTTGTGAAAATCGTCACAAAATGATTACGTCAAACCATAACATGTCATATTCAGCAAAAAAATCGTGGATGGAATCAAAACTTTGAAATTATATTTATTTTAATATTTATAATACCATTTATTTGATTCATTCATTAATAAGGAAATTACTACATCACCATTATGTCATAAATAAATTTAATTATTTAAAATCTAAAAATTATTAATAAAATACCATTATGTAAGAAATTGACTTAGATTTCTAATGAATATTTATAATTTAATTTATCTTATGGGTAACCCTGTATAAAAAATTATTTAGTTATTAAACCTGGAATTTAACACTTTTAACTATTCTTTAAATAAAATAATAATGATTTTCCAAATCTAATCCACGTGGACCTAAAGGATAATATTTTATTCCTATTATTTGTTATATTTGAAATACACATTTACAATAGATTTAGTGCATGTTTTAGGGTAATTATAATATCCTTTTGACCTTTAATTACCCTATTTACTTTTAACCATGGTAATTAAAAGTCAAAAGTTACTATTGACAAAAAATCATTCTCATATTATTGAATGATATTTTACTTATTAATATCAAAAGCGTCTCTCAGATTTTTGAAATTCAACTCATAGAAGTGGTAAAATTATATTTTATAAAAAAATTCGAATTCTCCTAGAAGGTGGGTAAAAGATGGTAAAAGTTCAATAAAATATTATTCATCTAATTTTATTATAAAATGAATCTAATGAATTAAATTTAACTTATATAGGTTTTATATAAATATATTTATACTTAAAATATATTTAAATAAAATAAATAAATATTTAAATAAAAACACGGTTTTAAACAATAATGTAGTGTTTTTCACTATTCATCAAAAAGTGAATGTTTTCAGAAAAATACAAAAATTTAACCCTAACATAATTTTAATATTTCTAATTCAAAAATTAATTATATTTTAAAAAATTATAAAAATATAGGTTGCATTAATTATTTTTAAATTGATTCCCGTTGTCAAAACTAAAAAGTGGGTTTTCAAAAAAGTAAAAACTATCGAAAGATTGACACGTGTTTGTGTAATTTTAAATGTGAAATTTCTTAGAATGACCTACATTGTATTAAATGAAATAAATATTATCAAATTATTATTCCAAACCATTCAAATTCATAATTTAACACAATAAATTATTTCGATTAAAAAAATATTTTTAAATTTAAATTTAATATTTTTCACTATTAATCAAAATATGAAAGTCATCAAAAAAGTTCCAAAAACTTATCTGAACTAATTATTTTTGTCCCTATTCTTTAGAAGAAATTCATTTCATTAAATTGAATATATAAAAGTTTCAAATATATGTTTTAAAAAGTATTTTCCATTAAATAGGCAGTAAAATTTCATTTTTGGAAAAATACTACTTTTATCAGAAAAATGGTATTTGTAATTATATTATGTCTAAGAAACAAAAAATATGAATGTTAAAATTATATAGGATATATATAAAATTTAAAATGTAGTTAATACTATTCCTAACCACTTTTTTAACGGCTATTTTGGTAAGTCGTGGTGTGATCAAACACAATGTTGCGTGTAGCACAAGTTATTTAATTACTTTGAAAAGATAACATACTATGAAATCTTGGGGTGTCACATATCTTGAGTAGGTGGATCCCAAACACGAATACTTTTCATTCAACCATCAGGGAAGTTGGAATTAGGCATTGGGACATCTGGATAATTTTAGGAGTCCCTATTGTCGGGGACATGTATGATATATTTCTACCTCCTTCCTCTACTTGGGACAATACGGAGAGGACTCATCCATTATCCAAGAAACTCATTGTTCAATCGAAGGCACTTTTAGATGAATTTGATCCTTTTTCCAAGTAGGAAATGTTTTTCATTGAGTGGTTTGGTGTCTTTGTTAAAAAAATGGTCTTGAGCCCCACCCACATAGACCTAGGACTTCACTACCAAGGAAACCCAAAGAAGAGAATGTAACTTTTGAACCACCTTGGAAGAGGGGAAATTTCATGAATGGGGATGGGGGATCATTCCTGATTTTGACCGATTATTTCAATTCACAACCTTCTTGGCCATGTTTTTTAGGGGTTGGATCTTACTATTATGAGAATCCAGTGGTGTTAGATTCTCAAAATTTATCATGGCCACTCAGCAGGCCACTGGTAAATGCATCAGTATGGATATTCCAATGTTGGACAAGCTTTATTGCTTGATGGGATGAATTAGCGACGGGGGACTATATCAGATGATTGGGACCTTCCCAATCCTTTGCGGCTGGATAGCATCTCACATTAGAGTTTATACCTTTATCAATTCCTTTCTGATTCCACATTCCATTCTCTAACTATATCTGAAGAGTTCCAACGGGGTTATGTCGATGGCTTGGGCTTTATATCATAAAAAAGAGTAGTAGACAGAAATGAATGAGCAAGGATTAATGGTTCTCCTCAATTTCTATGAGAATTTTTCTTATCATCTTTATGATTCCCCTATCAGTAAAATTATGAATAATGAATCAGAAGACATTGTCAATAGAGGATACTTTTTTTCTTTGATAGAAGGCATCTTGGTTTCCCACATTGTAGGAGATCTTATCTGCAAGGGGTATACACCTTGAATATTTAATCTTCTATTTAATTATGTCTAGAAGTTGTGTCCTCCCACTCTCAATAGTGAATTTCAGGTGGAAAATCTAATTATAGGGCATCAAATGTGGCTGATTTTTACCCTGGAGGACACCCAGTGCTAGGATAGACTTGTAGATTCTATGGAATTCGTACCCTTCTTCACCAGATTCTATATTGAGGCTTGGGTTAAATCATATCCATATGGCCAATTAGTTGATCAGGTTCCTATTGTAAAAACATCCAAGGCATCTGGGGCCAATGGGAAGTAGAAGAAAAAGGAATTTGTCGATCACTCTCGACTGGTAAATGTTCTTTGAAATCCTCTTGGTTCTCAACCAATGAAGGTTTTCAAAGATAAGGTTATGAATTCACGAAGGGTTGAATGAGATGTTGAAGATAATTCTTGTATTTAACTATCTATTAAACATGAGGATGATTTTCTAGTGCCCTGGAGGCAGAGATACATTTTGAGAATCCTCCAATCCACTCGTGACCAGTCCGCTCATTCCATATGACAGTTCTTCCAGACTGGGGTGGGTACCCTTACTGACACTTGTTATGTGCCAGCACCTACTGAAGTCTAGATCAATGAGGATCCTAAGAGGGTAGGTCATTAACTTAAGGAAATAAATACCCTGATCTATTCTGAGAGTGGTTTCCACAAATACTCACATCGGGTACCTGCAAGGCATCGACTAGAAACTAATGATGAGGATGATGATGTTTCCGGCTTTCCTACTGCAGCTACTCTGGGAGAATCTTATTACCTATTATGAATGTTCTGTAAGCGCTCCACTCTTGGGAGGCCCAAAGATTGTAGAAGCACCCAAGAATCATCTATGTCTGATGTGACCAACTCTAATCCAATATTCCAATCCTCCAACACTGTCCATCCTAATCACAGCTGCATTTCCAGATGCATGGAGGGCCTGGGATGATCTGAGGTAAAATGCATTAAATGAGGATATTTGGAGACTAATTCAAGGAGGAATATCTGACCATTATGGGTTTTGGATGATCAATTTCCCCCACCTATATTTCTACTAAAGAAGATCCAGAAGAGGTGGATACTTATTTGAAAGAGATGAACTATTTCTTTGACACCTCTAAAGAACAACATTACTGGTCCGACTGAGTAGCATTGATGGAAGTACTCCAGTGGTCAATGACCATCTAGAGAGGGTTTGTTCTATCTACGAACCTTGGATTTAATTTCCTTTATTGTGGGGATACTAATGCCTTCCCATTTTTTACATTACATGAGCTTGTTGGGTCTTGAGAAATGGTTCTTTCCCGAGTTTATTCCCCTAGGGGAACAATAGCTGGGGAGTATACCTTTTTGAAAATAGGGGTGCGATAGAAGGATTCTGTGGAGCATGAGAGAATATAGATGTATTCATCGCAGACCCTTCTTGGTCATTTCCTCCTTCGGCTACCCTGGTCACACTTATTCAGGAACAATATCCAAGGAAAACCATGAAATGCAAACAGACATCCCAACTGTCAAGGCACAAAATTAGGGGAATCACAAGTAATTTTCTCCTCGCCTAATGGTCGAACTAAGTGCCCATATCTTGTGGACTCACTATTATGGAAATTTTTTAATGAAGATCTTATTAGTAATGAGGTATTAGTTTCTCAATCATATGGGGATCATGTTTCCTTTTTGGAAACGGAAGTGATGCCATCAATTGTGATTGACCGAAGCAGAGAAACATGGATAACCGAAGGGGTCAGGGGTACTGTCATCCCTTTATGTGTGCCTAATCCTACATAAATAAAATCAACATCAATGATAGAATAACATCAAGAAGTTGAGTCCTTGATTGAAGATGTTGAGCCTATTCTCATGGAGAGAGACATGAAAACCTTTATAGTAGGGGCTGAATCAAGTAAAGATCCCAAAGCCATGTAGGATGTTAGAGGGAAATTAAGTCTTGAGGCACTTATCACTCCTGATCAAATGAACATTAACCTTGTAGAGGGAGTCCCTTTATAAATTGATTCTACTCTTTCACATGTCAAATCTTCCTTTAAATAAGTCAAAATAAAAATGGAATCTATTGTCCCAAATCGTGAAAACTTGAAGAAGACTATTGTTCTGTTATCTCTCGTTTTGAGAGAAGTTGTAGTCTCGGTCCATTTAATGTCAAGGACAATAAAATTTTCCAAAATAATCATCCCTGTAGTCCTAATATCAATGAATGACCTTCTAGGGGTAGACTTGGAGGGTTATATTCCGGTTGGAAAAGATCCCGAGTAATTCGTTCCCTTGAGGGTTTGTGAGGCATGAATACATATTGAAGATGCAGTTCCACCTTTTTTCGGAAGTGATATTTTCAAGGAAATGGGAGGTATTGAATCTCCGATGGATGGGGGTTACTTCTCTAGTCTTTTATTCATTCCTTTTTTTTAGGATTCAAGGATATTTACCCATATTTACTCCACTTTCAGAATTACAACCACAAGTTTTATCCATTGTGGAAGACACTCCCCCTCTATCCTCTATTATAATCATTAGAGGTGTGGCAGCTGAGGGGCGAGTCATTTTTCCACTGCTAAATCATGTACCTCTCTTGTGAATTTCATCCATGACTATATATCAAAATCTGGTAGTGAATCTAATACTTAACGAGAAGGTTTGGTCGACCTTCATCCTGTCTACCCAAAGGCATGGAGGAATTTTTGGAGAATATTCTCCTAGACTGTATTACTTAATATGCTGGAGAAGTTTCCAAAATTACACTTTCAGTTTGTGGCCTTGGGATTTGTTGGATTTTACTCTCATGGAATCTATGATATAGTGAGGAAAGTGGTTTCTTCTAGAGAATTGACTGTCACATTTTCATCTAAAATTTCTACTATAGAGTTGATGGCTCATCTTCATACGTTGTGGTAAATCCTCACTGATGAAGCCTCCAATAAATCTGGAGTGGTTGTGAAGCTACAAAATGAGCTCACAAAACAAGAGTCTTTTGTGGAACAACTTGTATAGGAAATGGAGCAACAGAACCAGAATTTTGAGTGACTTAAGAAGGAGTGGGATCGTGCCATGATCACCATTGAGGAGGGGAGATAAAAAATTAATGAAGGAGAAAGGAATGGCCTTGAATCCATGAGAGACACAGAGGCATTGTGGTTGGGAACGAAGGATGATACTATGAACTTGTTAAAACTTCATCAGCATATTGATGAGTCACATCAATTATTGATGAAACTCTGTGAGTATGTCGAACAATGCTTGTAATGATCATATCCCACCTACAGGGAGAGGTTCCTGCCTGTGGTTTCCCTATATATATTTATGGAATAGAATGGAACTCTTTCTCTATTTGATGATTTTCCATTTTCTTTTTTTCCTACAATGTTAATCAACCATAATCAACTAAATAAACATCATTTCAAATATGTATTAATTTAAACTGTGATTAAAAATATGTAAATTATATAATTCAATCAAGCTCAAATTTTGTTCTTCAATTATGGGAATCAGTAAGTGTAGTCAGTCTATTTCCAAGGATACATAGAAAACCTCACGACCTTTTGTGCCTTTTTCGTTATTGCTCTAATTTTTTACTAAGCTTGTTTGGTACGGGCTTAGCAGGTATTACATGACTTTTTTTCTGAAGCTGACCTTTATTTGTTTTTGACCCAACAATATTTATGATTCTTTTGAATATTTTATAGCACAACCTTTTCTTCTAAACTATACATTTTATAGGTTTAATGAGCTGCTACTAAACATTTATCCAGGGGTGCCCTTTGTGGGTTTTCACTCTGGTGAATATTGCATCTTTTTTGTTGGTGGTTTATATTCTTTCCAATCAAAATTATTACTGACATTTTAGGTTGAGAATCCTTGACCAAAATTTATATATAAGGGGCCCCAATTTTTGATTCATCAGTTGGGAATGTCCTAATAACTCTCATATATGAATGAGAGATTTTTCATGACACCAACATCCCAAGTTTTGTAGATATATGGGGATTGGTAGCTGCTTTAGTCATATGGAGGTCTGAAAGGACATTCTGGAGGATTAAATTTCCTTTGGTTGAAGGTTGTTTTTTAGGTGAAATATGAAAAGCCAATGGGGAATGATGTTAATAGTCAAAAAAATGAATCTGCAAGACTCTATCCATCCATTTCTAATATCCTAGGTGATTTATAATACATTAGATTTTTTTAAGGTTTGGGAACCTAGTGGGTTGCCTATCGGGGGAATTGTGGCTGAAAGTATAAGGGGAATTTGTATCATCTTTGAAGGGGAAACTACTCCCACAAAAAATAAACCTATTTATGGGAGAGTAGGGGAATGGTGTAGTTTAATGTCATACAACAAGGAAACATGAAAATTATTATGGGAGATCATTTTTACCAAACAAAGAGAGAGTAAATGATTCATTAGTTCATTTTTAAATGCTTTTTATATTTGGGAATTTGAAAGGGAAAAATTTATAAATTGTGATCGAAGGGGTTTCTGAATATGGGAAGTGAGATGGGACATAAATTTCATTCCTACATATAGAAATAGAAATTTACACTCCAAAATATGAATTGGGCTTTGGTTGATGATGACTTTGTAGCCAACATATGTATATCCATTGGGTCATGTTGTGCATAGTCAAAAAAATGTGTCCTCGAAATAGTGGCCTTAAATATTTTATGGCCATGAAGGATTATATATATTAGGACCTTTCTGGATAAGGTGTATGGATTATGAAAGGGGGTTTTCCAAAACATGGAAGGGGGAATTTTATTGGCGGAACATTACTCGGAAAACCAGAAATAAGTGGAGGCATTTTGTTTGTTATTTTTGGTATGCTGATCAACTTCACGCATATGGATATGGAATGTTTATTTTGTAGAATTATAGAGATATATAGGTGGTGAATTAGGAAAGGATTTTATAATAGATCCAAAATGTTGGTATGAAGGAGTAATTAAACCCTGACATTTAGGGTTCTTTAATCAGGAGACATGGCATAGGGCTGTGGATCCATTAATCATATCATGGTAGGAGAGGAATCTACTAATGATGAATTTTTCTTTGATTGATGAAATTTATGTTGGAAATGAATGTAGATCCCTCGAATCATGATGTGTATATTCAAAGAAAGGTGTATGCAGGAAACTACCCTTCCATCTCTGATGGCCATGGAGGGTTATAGGGATCTAAGATAACTCAAATAAAAGTGTATGATGTGTGGAAAGAGTGTATCTGGATACATTAGAGATTTTCTGGCTATGGTTTTCCTATGGGATCAAGTAATCCTCTGCATAGATCTCGCTCAAAGGTAGGGTGAGACGTCTATTCCATCTTTGATATATCCTGGGTATTAACATTGTATGGTACAGACCTGGGGTTCCATATGGAAAAGGGGACCATATCATGACTTTTAGGGTTGTGCTGTTAGGAAAAAATATTGGACTGATTTTCCATAACGTCATGGTGGATCTCCTAATGAGGTCCCTAGGCTCTATTAAGATATTCTTGGTGTGAGAAACTAGGGATTACAATAATTTTGGGTCACCACTTAAGAGTGGAATAATCTATTTCAGGAAGCATTTTACGATTAAACCAATATTGAGTAGTTTAAAGTCATGCAACAAGAAACAGTTCCACAATATTTATCATCGTTTGGGGTGGATTAGTGTAATCCCATCATTAAAGAAGGTAAATATGATTACCCTTTAGTAGTCCTATAAATAGGACTTGTCTGGGGATTCTATTTTTTGATTCAATTCTAGTGCAAAGAAGGGGACATTTCAATACTTTCTGTGGCTGATTCTGGATCATAGTATTCAGGTCTACAACACATTTTTAGGGGGGAAATGAGTTGCGTATGATTCCCAATGAACATTCCTTATAGTGGTATAGTATATACATTGGAAAACTACATTTTTTGAGGAGGATGAGCCAATATAAGAATCTAATCATTTCCATTGTGTGGTGCAGTTAACTATCGAGCAGCCACAACACTTCTGAACATGCAATTTCATGTCGTTCGGTAAGAACACTGGAAGCATTGTTTATCATCGTGTTGCAGAGACAACTTTTCAAAAAGACCATAAATAGCATTGAATTAATCATGATCAGGATATTATGGTATTCTTTAGACGTTACCGATGATTAAGGGCATGAAATATAGTCTTGTGGGGGATTGGATTAGGATGAATGACATGGGGCTTGGAAAACATTGGGCATATGTGAATTTTAAAATCCTCTTATAAAGATGAATTTGACTTTGATTGACATCTATTTTGTATAAAAAATATGTAGATCCACAAGGGAATGATGTGAATAATCAAAAAATAAGGTTTCCATGAGATATTAGCCTTCCATCTCTGATGTCCATGGAGGGTTATCTGGAACCATGATTTCCCAGAGTATAGAGTTTGAAAAACTAAAAAGATGAATATGGGAATGTAAGAAATATCCAGAACACGATTAACTATCACATACTGAATCTTCTACATATATATGACTCATATGTTGGGGGAAGCATGAAATTTTGACTCCTTCTAGGTGTCAGAGTGAATAATTGTAATTTACACAATCTCTTTTCATTTGTTTTCTAGGGAATTAGGGGCATGTTCAGGATCTCCTAATGTCGATAATTGGGTCACAGATGATTCTTGAGGAACTTTTCAGTTTAATTTCATGAACATAAGTCCTTTTAGGGATTCTCTAGTGAAAGTATGACCTATACATAGGGGAAGGGGAATATTTGTTTTATTACGGTGGCTGGATCAGGGTGGAGTATTTAGGTGACACTAAGTATATTTTAAGGGTAGGAATAAACCCACGCATAGTATTGGAACGGAATTTCGAACATAGGCCTAGATAGTACATAGGAAAAATGGTCATTTTTGTTTCCTCGTGGATGAACCAAGATTTTGGTTCAAGGTGTCACTATGTATCCTCCAATGGTAGGAAAGAAACCACACATAGTTATAGACATATCTCCCCTATGAAGGTATAGTCCATGCATAGGAGGGTGAAGACATTTTATATGATGGCTGAACTGGGATATGATATCCAAGAATCACTTTGTATCCCAATGAGATGGAAATCAATTCATATATAGTTCTAGTAGATTCTAAGTAGTTTAAATTCATAAGGTAAGGAAGAAGGTAAACTAGTGTGAATTATAACCATATTGTGGCTGGGCTCAAAACATGGGATTTGGGCATTACTACATATCCCTAATGAGATAGGGATCATGTCAACCATAGTTATATAAATTCCCTCCATGTATAATTCTACTCCATAAACATTGTTGGGAGTATTTTTATCTGGTACTAATTTCTGGACCAGGATTGATGATCCCACTATCACTATGTATTCTGCAATGGCAGGAATCAAACCATAAGTAGCTCTAAAAGTTCCCAAAAGAGATCGTTTCCATGTGTAAGTAAATGAGAGGGAATTTTTTTTATTGGTAGCTATTCTAGGTTGTTAAATCTAGGAATCACTACGTACCCTGTATGGGAACTAATAAAGCCATACATATTTCTGTAAATAGTATACTCCATGTACTGATCTAAATCGGTCATAAGATTTAGTCATTTTGTTTTCATCCACTACGGGAGTTTTTTCTATCATATTCCTCTGTGGTTTGTTTACACAAGGGAACCCTTACCACTGATCCTAAGTTCATGTGAATTATATTCGATGTGAGAAACAATGAATGAAGAGAGTACCCTTGTATTATGGGGGTGATAGAGGATATAATAGGGGCCTTTTGTTTCATGTGATAGCTGGTCCAAGATCGAGGGTCGAGGCATTTCTACATATCTTGAAAGGGTTGGAATCAAGCCATGCATAGTTTTCAAACTCCTTTTGTATGTTGGTATAACTAGTACATATAAAGGGGGTATGTCCATATTTTCCTCACATGAATTTGACTTACACATGATGGATTTTTAGTTGGAACACAATACCTACCACTTGATTTAATGTCATGTGGTAAGGAAAAATTTGTTGCTATATAGTTTTTCATTCTGTATCTAGGATGTATTTTTCTCTATTATGTGAAATATTTCTTCATAAACCATGAATATTTGGTAACTATGATGATGTATCCATCCATTTATATCAATGAATATTCTCAATTGGAGTATACTTTATGTATGAAATATGGTCCCTCCTATTTTTTCACAAGCTTTGCGGGATTCCTTCTCGAGTATCATCAAGGTTATGAGTACAAACACCATATCTCCATTAAGGAAAGACCAAAGGAAAACTTTTTTTGTTTAAGGCTCGTGTGATATTATTTTGGTAGATTTTCCAAGGGTGCAAAGTGTGGAACCTTTTATCATCCAGTTTCTCCAACTCATTGAACCATTTCTTGGATTGCTGATCTACAGGCAGTTGATCCAAAATGGAAATGCAAAGTGATGTAACATGAACTTAAATGGGTAGAACTGCCTCTGTCCCATATATTAGTGTGTTTGAGGTTTCCTGGGTATATGTTTAGTTTGTGGTCAGGTAAGCCCATAAATCCAAGAAAATATTTTCTGGACATGATTTCTTGTCCTTTTCTACCATCATCTATAGTATATTGGACAATGTCTTGTTGAAATCTTCTATATTTCCATTGGCCACTGCATGGTAAGGGGATGAATGGTTGGCATTGATTCCATATTCCTATTATATATTTTACAACTTTGTACAGAAGATGTTGGTTCCAGTTTCTATCACTATTGTATGAGGGACACCAATTATGGAAATGATATTGGGTTTCACAAAGCTAAAAATTCTTCTTACCTCATCCGTATTAAAGGGTAAGAATTTATCCCATTTGAAGAATAAGTAAGTTGTTGTGAGAATGAACATAAATTTTCTAACTACAGTAGTAGGATATGGTTCCACAACATCCATCCACCATATGAAAAATGGCTAAGAGTAATTTCCTCTGTGAAGTAGTTTCGGGGGCTAGTGAATGTAATTCATATGAACATGGTAGGGATGACACTTATTGTTGAATTTGGAATAGTAATGTATTATAGTGGGCCAGTAGTATCCAAGCCTTCAAATTTGATGGGAGAGATTAGCTGTTGACTAGTGTGCTCCACAAGTTCTGACGTTCACTTCATTCATGACGGTAGTAGTCTCTTCTCAATCGATGTACCTAAGAATGAATTCTTCAAGGCCTCATTTATAGAGACCCTTTTCTTGGTTTGTGTTATTGTACAAATCAAAATTCCCTGCCTTCTTCTAAATCTATTCTCTTCCATCCCTATCTAGTAGGAGTTCCCCCCTCTAGATGTAATTTTCATTGGGAGTCATCCAGCCGGAGGTGTGACCATAAGGCTCATGAATGGGGATAATCTCGTCAATATCTTATATATTATTATAAATGAATAGAAAGACCATCCTATGGTGGGAAATAATAATAAATTATTCATCCCAGTTTGGATTATCTAGGGTTGTGGCTATATTTTACAATGCATCGACTTGAGCAATTTGTGACTGGGGGCATGTGTTAGTGTTTTCTCTGATGGTAATTCTAACATCATCTCACAAACATGGTTCATAAAAGTTCCCAATACTTATTTATTAATTTCATAGTCACCAGTGACCTATTTGATGACCATATATGAATTACCTTTTATCTTCAGGGGTTTGGGTCTTGTCCAAAGTGTCAGCTCTAGACCAGCAATGAGGGCCTGGTATTCTACTTCATTATTTGTGCACCCCTTTGAAAGAAGGAACTATTTAGGAAAGACAACATTTTTTGAGATATGAGTATAACTCCCATCCATACTTTTTTGATCTTGGGATCCTGTATCCTTTTTCCTATTGAGATTTTAGAGGCACTATCAAAGTACATTTTCCAGGATTTGGGGCCTTCTTGGGCAGAGAACACTTCTTAATTAGGATGTTTACTATCCAATGGTGTCATTTCTTCTAAGGGGTGTTCTACTATGAAATCTTCTAATTCCTAAACATTGATAAATTTGTACGGGATGTATAATATGTCAAACTATTTTTGGATTATTACCGACTATGGTAGGCATCCAATTAGGATAGGATGACTGAGGATGCACTTGAGCAGGTTTCAGCAGGAGACTAGATGGACCTCATTGTGCTTCAGGTAATGCCTGAGTTTCTGAACTACAAATATCAGAGTCAGAGAGTATTTTTTATTCTTTAATATCATGTCTCAACATCTATCATTGCTCAAATAAGGGAATAGATACTATTCACGTAGTCGGCATCATTCTTCTATATGAGTAATGCACCTAATGACCATTCCAACGAAGATACATACAAAATGAGTGATTTTCCCACAACTAGAGGCATTGTAACTAGTGATCTTAGGATATACCTTTTAATATTGTTGAATTATTCATGAAAATCATTATCCCACTGGTATGAAAGCCCTTTCATTATCAACCTAGATAAAAGAAAACACTTTCCTACAAGGTTGGTTATAAGGTACTGAGTGTTGCATAGGTGCCCCTAAAGACCCCTCAACTTAGTGAGGTTACATAGGGGAGACATTACAAGGATGGATGTTTTCTTATAAGGGCCGAATTCAATTCGGTGATGGTGTACGATGATGCTGGGGAACTTCCCATAGGTAACATTGAAAGCACCCATCAGGGGATTCTTATTTAGACTATGATATCACTATTTATTGAAGAATCTTTCAAGATACGTGATGTGGTTTTAGTGATTTTATGATTTACCCACGAGGTTGTTGACTTAGTAGTTTCCAAATGTTCCTCAAATGATCTTGAAAATGAAATACATGGCATGCTTATATTTAGTAGAAAGATTTTTTAGCCCAATGGTAATCACCTTAAAGTAGAATAATCTATAAGGGTCCCTAAAAGGAGTGGGTTTTCATCTTATCAGGCCTTTCAGATCTGGTAGTATCAAGGATATCCATCCATGAAAGAGAGGGCCTCATATCCAATTGTCATATCAATCAAAAATTATGTGATCAGGAATGAAAAATCATCATTCAATCTGTGTTGATTGAGGTCGCTGAATTCAATACAGATTCTAATATGTCCATTTTTTTGACAGGGTCTTTTTTTCCAGCCAAATCAGATATTGGAATTACCTAATGAATTTATCTTTTATTATTTTTTCAACTTCAGCCTCTATTTTGGCAGTATGTGTTGGGTGGATCCTTCAGGAAACCTACCTTTAACCATGATGGCCTTCCGGTAGACCCAGATGATGAGTGGTGACCTCAAGAATAGGTCTTGGAATTTTTCAATAGTTCTTGAAGAAAACAACTCAATTATTCTTTATGATGGAGTTATATGCCTACTTTTACATTAAAGGCATATCCACTCTAATCAAAGTTGGCCATGGGTCATCTATGGTTCCCAAGTTTATCTCCCTATGGTCATTAATCAAGGTAGATACGCCTTATTCGAAAGAGGTAGGGGAATATTTGAGATATTATTATTCTTCTTGATATTTTTATTAATCTTCTTCGTCTTATGATGGAGAGAGGATTCTTGAGATGAACTCTCCTGCGTTGGGAGGGGAATCAAAACTCTGATTTTAGGAAACTGATATTGCTCATTTTTCCCCGGTTAACTGTAGTGAACTTTCTAAAGAAGATGAGATGGTGGTTTTTAGAGTTTCTTCTCTTTCTTTTAATTACAAGACATTGTCTTCTACCTTAATGACTAAGGAAATAACTATTTGGGTCCTCGATGATGGGATGAAAGATTTTTTGTTTGAGCCCTCACCATCATCATGGGAGTTAGCATGCTTTTCAGTATCCTGGGACTTGGCGGCCATAATTGAAATCAAGCAGAGGGCTAAGTCAATGTCTATGATTGAACTTATTCACTCAACCTACTTTATGGGTAATATTTACTCCTCCCCAAGCTATTCAAGGGGATTGGAGGGAGACATTTCCAACCCATTTGGGTCGGTGATCCAATCAACATCATCAACCAAAGACTGCTTCCATTTCTATTTAAAGAACCCTACATCGATGTATTCTAACTCACGGGATACGAATGAGGATTTATCTGTTTGTAATGTCCCATTTTTTCATTAGAACAATACTTGACAAAATGATGGTATGATGATGAAATTAAAGTTTCCTGATGCAGCCAGGTCATTCCCAATAAGATATTGAATTTTATACTTTAATGAACTACAAAAAACTAAAAATAAGAAACTAGGTCACTGGGCCTTGTTTGAAGAATTATTTATCCCAATGGGTCTTTATTGTTTCATATCCCATTAGTGTTGTGGTGCAGGGTATCAGACAATACTCATCATAACCCAAACGGTGAAGTGTTTTCAATGGGAGGTTAACTCCAAAGCCATTTTTGATGAAATTGTTTTGGAAATAGATTCCATTTATCTTTCTAGATACATATAAGGGTTTGAGGTTTCCCTACATGATGTCACATTTATACTGATTTGTGAATGATATGAAAACATGACATTCTTCAGTATTGGTTACTATCTGATAGAATTCATATGCTATTACTTCAACTTCAAATTCATGGAAACTTACCAAGTCTTCGATGAGTGCCCCCCAAAGTTCTGATAATAGAATCAAAGAATTCTGGATTGACAGCTTTTTCGGTACTAAGGAAAGCTACATTATAATGTTATATTTATTCTCTAATGGTCAGTACTTCCCAAAATGGGGATACACTTTCATGGGTGATTTAGGAGCTTGAGATATGGATGTAAAATGTATGACTTCTGTGATAAGTGATGATGATGTTGTTGTGCTTTATGAGTTTGGATAAACTGATCTGCCTCCATCAGATATTTCAAACTAATTGGGCTCAGATTTAATCATCCAGGGGTAGATAAACACTCTGGTTCACTGTGGCCTCTTAATCCTGCTCTATAGTTTGAGTTATGGCATGGTCAATAATTTGACTCTCATCACAATCACACCTTCGAGGAAACACTCTCCCTTTGCGACATCTTCCTCCAGCTCTCCAGTTGGACGCAAGGAATTCGGGTTCATAGCCATAATCTCCATCTGAGAAGGGGTATATCAAGTTAATCATATTAATGGAGTTGAAGATCAATTCTTGATCTGAATATTATTCTATAATCCAATCATCTTTTGATGATTCCATTCGGCAGGGTGGTGCCCATTTTACTATTTGTTGGGGTGATTCTCATTGTACCATTTGGCAGGTGGTTCCCTTTCTTTCAAGTATGTTTCAATGAATTCCAAATATGTTAAGACCAGTTCTCGCTTTGGTGTAGGCTCATCTTATTGTTGTTGCCTTCTGCCTTTTTATCTCTCAGCGGACTGTGGGTCTGAGGATGATTGTTATATTACAACAAGAGCTATTGGGGGCACGGTTAGTTTCTACCACCATGCGTGGAGTATTTATTGAGCTTCTTTCACTGTTTTCCATGTCATCCAACAATCAAATTTTTTCTCCTTTTTGTAGGTAAATGTTTTCTACCTTTCATTCTATCTTGGGACTAAGGTGGAGACATACACCACTTATGTTGGTATTAGTCCTAATTAGACTTGACTAGAATATTCCATCTTTTTTAGGAGATCATTGAAGATGAAGAACTCTTGGATGCTGTATCCCAGTATTTGGTGGTAGGGATAGTGATTTGGATGGTCATCGATACCCACATAATTGGATCACTTTGACTCTGGTTTCTAGAAAATGTTTCAATTCATTGAGGTAATGAATTAGCCACACACTTTGTAACACCCCATGTAAATAAAGAATATGACATTTTTATATTTATCCCTATTTGTGAATAAAATGTTAATATTAATTTAAAGGTAACGCTATGCTTGATTTCTTACCCAATATGCAACAACGAGTTTCTTTGAAATCTCACGTTGCACTATAATAACAAAATAATATTATCTTAAATGTTAGTTAACACCTAGACGTTGTAATGGAGGGAAAGAACAGAACTAACTAAAAATGATTATATATGTTTTTCAAATATTTTTACTTTTTTCAATAAATGTTAGAGGATTAAAAATTTAAACGAATTCAATTTTAAGCGTAAACATTCTAATAATCTTTAGAAGGTCGATTAACAGCCTTTTGATGGAGAACCACTTTTAAATCCACTTTTTGACAATTTTATGTTTTATATTTGACAAAATAAAATTCTTCTTTAGAATCGAGACATCAAAATTTACTTTGTGTAAATTTTTGGATCTATCTGATAAAGTTAATTTTTTTTATGAATAGTGAAAAATGTTGTATTTTAATTCAAAACCTCTTTTTAATCTAATTTATTTATATGATTAGATTATCTTTTGAATAGTTTTTAAAGTAAAATTAGAATATATTTTTACCATTTGATCCAATAATTTTCATTGGAATTAATTTCAATTTGAAATTGGACTTAAACTAGTGTCAGTCTTTTAATAGATATTGTTTCTTAAAAACACGCTATTTGTTTTGACAGTGGGATTAATTATTAAATAAATTAATTCAAATTATATGATTTTAATTTTGTAAAATAGACATCATTTTTGAGTTTGGAATATCAAATATATCTTAGGGTGAATTTTTGGTATTTTTCTGAAAAACATCAATTTTTGATGAATAGTGAAACCACTAAGCGGTAGTTAAAGAAACTGATTTTTCGTTTAAATGAAACTTTTCCACCTCTGTGTTTTGAATTTCAAAAATCCGAAATACATGGTTGTTATTAAGAAGTAAAATGTGGTTCAATGGAATTAAAATAATTTTTTGGTGATTAGTAACTTTTAAGTTTTTAATCGCGATTAGAGGTAATTAGTGTAGTTTAAGGTAAAAATAATGTTTTAATAATATGAGATGAGCTTGAAACATGTTCTACCCTTATTTGATATGTCTTGGCCGACCAAGAAAATCCATGGGTAAACATGGGGACCCCATGGATCCACTTTGGTTGGGAAATGACATAAATAACTTTTTATTTAATGTAAAAGTAAAATTGACACAAACATGAGTTGTTGAACTAAAACAATTTTTACATGGGGTTATACAAGTCATAATTTTGACTATAAATAGTCATTGGGAAGCTAAAAATATTTCCTACATCATGATAGTTTTTTTATAATTTTTAGACATTAAATAAATAAAATTATTTATGACATCATAATGATGCAGCGATTACCTCATTAATAAAGGATTTGAATAAAATGAAAAGATAATGTAAAATATATGACCTACACATGTCCAAAACCTATTGTATTGGTTTATTTCGAAACCTTATCACCTTATCCTAGAATTATATCAATGTGGGACCTTTTAAATCTGATACACATTTTCACATAAAGTAACATTTCTTTACTTTCCAAGAGTGCCCCTCCTCTCATCTTATAAAAGGCCCCCACATCTACCTCCTTAGCCACACTTCCAAAGCCTTTGGCTCGGACAACCCCTGCTCATTTGGCCTCTACACATCCCTCTATTACTACTAGAAGCCTCAATTTGGGCATAATTATTCCCAAGTAAGCCTTTGATCTCAAATTAAAAATATTTACCTGATTTTAAGGTAATGTCTTCACTTGTGTTCTTTTGTTTTATTTTGCTTCTCCAACCCCCTAAACACTTTTTATTAATTTATTTTGTAACAACTCCAGTATCTTAAATATACTAGGATGTTTTTATAAGAATAATTCGAGCTATACTCACACACAGATATATCAAATGGTTAAAGAACATATTTTTTCTGTGGATGGCGAATTTCTGCCTCACGAAACGATTATTGTTCAACACTCATATAACACCTTAAAAGGTGGTCATTAAGATTTCAATATAATTATATATGATATATAATATGTTTCTGTTTCTTTATTTTTCTTTTTTTTCATACCTTTATTATTTCCATTGTGGGTAAACATGATAATTTCATTTTAGGAAGTGCGGACTACCGCCCCCTCAAAGTGATTTGATTCGTTAATGCCATATGTGGGATGTATAAAGGATGGATTTAAAGTTATTATATATGATTTATGTTACATATAAATGATGAATATAATTCTGGAATTAAAATATACATACCTATCATTTGGTTTTAATTCCATTAATATGACATAGAAATGAAAGTAGCGTTCATGCGTACGTACGGCTTACCGTCTCCATGAACGGTGCATTTCATTTCTTACCTCTAAATGATTATGTAATATTATAAATACATGTATATTCTGGATATATATTATATATATTATATCCAAATCATGAATATTGTTCTGGATATAATGAACCTTTGACCACACGAACAACATGTAATTGTAAGAAGTCCACTTTCGACTTAAGAACCAAATATCGACAAAACAAACATTATTAACTTAAATGATTACATAATGTTTATAAAATGGAAATAAGTGATATAAAAGGAATAATGAACTTGAAAATGGTTATTAATGAAGTGTAAATTAACTCAAGTTTATTATTTAGGACGTTAAAGAACGATCGAGTCAAGTCGGACCCGAGGTAAGGGATCCTACCCCTCTCTTTCTTTTTAAGTACACTATTTTATGTCATTCCTTTTAATATCATATTTCTTATGATTTGGATGTTCTTTTATATTAATCCTAAATTAATTTTTATTTTCATATTATGAGAGACCCTATTTTCACTCATCAATCCATTTTGGATGTTTTGAGTGGCGTCGTTAGGCTGCCGAATTTTCGTAAGGGATCATACTCCTCTCTTTCTTTTTAAGTACACTCTTTTATGTCATTCCTTCTAAGATCATATTTCCTGTGATTGGTATGTTCTTTTACATTACTCTTACTATAATTTTTACTTTCATATTATGAGAGACCTTATTCTCTCCCATCAATCCATTTTTGAAGTTTTGAGTGGCGTCGTTAGGCTGCCAAATTTACGTAAGAGTTCCAACCTCTCTCTTTCTTTTTAAGTACTCTCCTTTATGTCACTTCTTTTAAGATACACTTTGTTATGTTGGGGGATGTCCTTTTATATTCCTCTTTCTGTAAAAATTATGTTAATATGATGAGAGACCCTATTTTATCTCATCAATCCATTTTTGTAAGTTTTAAGTGGCGCCGTTAGGCTGCCGAGTTTTCGTAAGAGATTTTTCATCTCACTTTTATTCCCATGAGATTTATGCTACATTTGCCACAATTTCCTTTGAGTGGTGTATGTACTACCCATTATTTTACTCATTGTGTAATATACTTTCATTTATGAGTATTTACATCAATGTTGTATTGTCCTTCTTTCATGGGGTGTATGTTTCGAAACATACCCATGTTGGTAAGGGAACCTTTCACCCTCCTCTTTTTAAAAGACTTCTTTTGTTATGTATTTTAATTCACATAAAATTATGTTGGGATATGTTCTTCTATATCCTTAGTGATTAAAATTTTATGTCCAAGTGACGAGATACCCTTTTTATCTCTCATCAACTCATTTTCTGAATTTTGTAGTGACGCCGTTAGGCTGTCAAATTTTTGCAAGGGAACTTCTTAACCCAATTTTGATTCTTTGGGATAAGCTTTTACTCCTTGAATATGTCGTTCTATGAATATGTGTGAGTAACCTATGAATTTTTTACACTTAATATCCACTTATATTTGGTGTATTAGCTTGTCACACATAATTATGTAATTGATTTATCCTAAGTCCAAGGATACCGTCTTTGTATGGGACTTCATCTCAATCTCCTTTCATTGTGGAATATTTTGTTTTATACACAACCTTCATTTATACGGTGTATAACCCCCATTGACTTTTACGTTTATCCGAAAGGAATCTTTTTTATAAAAAGAGTTTTACTAAATGACAAAAGGAAATGTTTTTGTCGTATGTATGCGGCGACAACGACTTCTCCGCCGCAGTGACCATTATTTGAGTTCCGGCTTCCTCTACAAGTCATACCTTTTTTTTAAAAGAAAAATAAATATCATATTTTACTTTTATTTTATTTTGGGATTGAAATTTTTTTTCATAATGTTTTTATATCAATGTGTTGTATTGATATCTTGTGATTGAAAAGTGGAAATGTTATGTTTCCTTTATGCATGTTTTATGTGATATGATTATGTTATGGTTCTTGGGCATTATTATGAATACGGGTGGTTCCGTGATAAACTAAGGGCGGGTGAGCTCGATATAGCTCTCCAATGCATTGGGTAATGCGAAGGGGTTAAATGTTAAGGTTTCTCCGAAGAGATTTAGGGAATATACTATGATGGGTATTCCAAACGTAACCAGGAGGGTTACTCCCTACGTAAGAAAGTTATGAATGCCTCAAGTTACCTTTATGTCTTATTATTTCTATGATTTATTCATGATTTTATGATGTATGTTAAAGTGCTTATGTTTTATGGGTAAAGTATGATTTCATTCTTATGTATACATGTACTCATGTTTCCTTTCCATATTTTTATATCCTTTACTGATCTTTTCATGATCATCCCATGTTTTTGAAATGTTTTTCACAGGTCAAGGGAATGGTACATGATATGATGATAGTGTCAAGGAAGTGTCAAGAAAGAATCCATGTTTTATTTTAAATATGTTTCTATTGATGGTAAAAATGAATATTATCTTTTATGTAACCACTTTGTTTAAATGTGGAATGTAATGAAAGTTTTATGATCTAATTTTCTAAAACTCTAAACCTGAAAATATCCTCATTGTGTAATCTTGTAATAACTCAAGATTAAGTAAGGTTTAAGGCTGGGGCCTTATAGTTGGTATCAGAGGTCGGTTTAGATAACTTTAGAGGTTAGAATATTCTCTAAGCACAAGTGACATTACCATAATGGTTAGGATTTCAAAAAGAGTCCTAGTTTTAGATAAAGTGAATGAGTAAGTATATCTTAGTGTTTACCTTCCTTATTAGTACATGATGGTTTTGTTTATATACTCTCACTGAAATTTCTGTTTTTAGTGAATGGATGGATCTAGCAGGCACCAAAGAGACAACAGGTTTGAAGGAAACTGTGGTGGTTCTCTGATTAAGATACTAGATAAAACGGGGGATTCAATGAGGAAACTCGTGGTTGTTCTAAACCAACTATCAAGGAGTCATGATCAACCACTTGAACCTTGGTATGATCTGTAATGCATCATGTACAAGATGACCAATTGATGTGGAAGTTCAGGTAAAAATTATAAAATTAACCATTAGAGTTTATATGATCCTTACTTTTGAGGTAATTATGGGTTATTATATGTTATGATGGAAAATTAAAGGCATGAGAAAAACTTGAGGTTTAAATATATTATGATCATATTTGAAGATTTTATCTCGTTTTTTGGGAATGTTTTAAGAATTATATAGTTTTGGAAAAAGGACAACACGCAGACCGTGTGACAACCCGTCGCGTCGGACAAAGCTGTGGGAATCAAACCCACAACCAAAGTGCAACTGGTATTTATCGCCTACCACTGAACTACATGAAGTACCTGGTTAGTTTGACTAATTATTTTTAGTTAGACGATTTTAGGAATCAAGAGTAAGTTTATTTTGGGTTATCTATGGAAATGATTAACCTATCATCGAGTATATGTGATTAGGTAAATTACTTTTCAATATGAGAATTTAAGAGAAACTGGTGTTATTTGGAGATAAAAGTTAATTTGTACCTTGGAAGACTATGTGACTAAATCCTTCAAATATTTGTGTTTCAATCATAGTTTGGTTTACTTTGGAGAATTTTATGGGCAAATTTTTTATCAAATGGTCCTCGTTGAACTTTGGGTTTTGTTGGACAAATTTTGGAGATTAAGAATAGATTTTCTTTTTATTAAGGGTTATCCTTTTCTGGATTATCTAATCTTGTACTAACCATTTTGGTTTTGGTTTTGGTTAAAGTCTAAAGACATGGGAAGTATATAGTTATCTTGTGTGGATTAGGTGATTCTCTAGAAGTTGATTATAGTGAAAAAGTCTTCCTAAATACTCATCTTTTGGAGAAAATATGAGTTTGTGCAAGAAATCTAATAAGAGTTGAGAGTCAACATGATAAGTAATTATGTTTCCTTATGAATAAATTCCTCAATAAAAATTAACTTAAAACAAAAATGTTTTCTATTAACTTTTCCTACTGGGGAATCGAATACCGTTTAACCCATCACAAGTTTGTGATTTTCTTGTGGTTAACTTTCTCCTAGACATGTTTACTATCACTCTCCCTTAGAACATGACCCTTTGTTTTTTTCATCCATGTCCATATTTTCGTACATGGAATACTAGTATGGGTTAACTCGGGTGACCTATGTACTCCTCTTTCTTTCTTTTAAAGTGATTGTTTTACCGACTCTTGTTCTGATGTGGGACTTTCAATGAAGTTTTTAAGCCCAATTTTAAAATTGCGAGGACGCAATTCCCAAAAGGGGGGAAGGATGTAACACCCCAGGTAAATAAAGAATATGACATTTTTATATTTATCCCTATTTTTCAATAAAATTTTAATATTAATTTAAAGGGAACGCTCTGCTTGATTGCTTACCCAATATGCAACAACGAGTTTCTTTGAAATCTTACGTTGCACTATAATAATAAAATAATATTATCTTAAATGGTAGTTAACGCCTAGCCGTTGTATTGGAGGGAATGAAAAGAGATAACTAAAAAATGATTATATATGTTTTTCAAATATTTTTACTTTTTACAATAAATGTTAGAGGATTAAAATGTGAATGAATTCAATTTTAAGCGTAAACATTCTAATAATCTTTAGAAGGTCGATTAACCGCCTTTTGATGGCGAACCTCTTTTAAATACACTTTTTGACACTTTTATGTTTTATATTTGACAAAATAAAATTCTTATTTAGAATCGAGACATCAAAATTTACTTTGTGTAAATTTTTGGTATCTTTCCGATAAAGTTCATTTTTTATGAATAGTGAAAAATATTGTATTTTAATTCAAAACCTCTTTTTAATCTAATTTATTTATATGATTAGATTATCTTTTGAATTGTTATTAAAGTAAAATTAGAATATATTTTTACCATTTAATCCAATAATGGTCATTGGAATTAATTTCAATTTGAAATTGGACTTAAACTAGTGTCAATCTTTTAATAGATATTGTTTCTTAAAAATACGCTATTTGTTTTGACAGCGGGAATTAATTTTTAAATTAATTAATGAAAATTATATGTTTTTAATTTTTTAAAATAGACATAATTTTTGTGTTCGGAATATCAAATATATCTTAGGGTGAATTTTTGGTATTTTTCTAAAAAACATCAATTTTTGAGGAATAGTGAAACCACTAAGTGGTGGTTAAAGAAACTGATTTTTTGTTTAAATGAAACTTTTCCACCTCTGTGTTTTGAATTTCAAAAATCCGACATACATGGTTTTCATTAAGAAGTAAAATTTGGTTCAATGGAATTAAAATAATTTTTTTGGTGAATAGTAACTTTTAAGTTTTTATTCGCGATTAGAGGTAATTAGTGTAGTTTAAGGTAAAAATAATGTTTTAATAATATGAGATGAGCTTGACACATGTCTTACCCTTATTGGATGTGTCATGGACGACCAATAAAATACATGGGTCAACTTGGGGACCCCATGGAGCCACTTTGGTTTGGAAATGACATAAATAACTTTTTATTTAATGTAAAAGTAAAAATGACACAAACATGAGTTGTTTTACTAAAACAATTTTTAAATGGGGTTATACAAGTCATTTTTTGACTATAAATAGTCATTGGAAATCTAAAAATATTTCCTACATCATAAATTAAATAAATAAAATTATTTATGACATCATAATGATGCAGAGATTACCTCATTAATAAAGGATTTAAATAAAATGAAAAGATAATGTAAAATATATGACCTACACAGGTCCAAAACCTATTGGATTGGTGGATTTAAAACCCTTATCACCTTATCCTAGAATTATATCAATGTGGGACCTTTTAAATCCGAAACTCATTTTCAAATAAAATTACATTTCTTTACTTTCCAAGAGTGCCCCTCCTCTCCTTATATAAAAGGCCCCCACCTCTACCTCCTTACCCACACTTCCAAAGCCTTTGTCTCGGCCAACAAATGATCCTTTTGTCTATCCACATCCCTCTCTTACTCCTAGAGGCCTCACTTTGGGTAGAAGTCTTCCCAAGGAATCCTTTGAGCTCAAATCCAAAAGAGTTACTCGATTTTAATGTAATGTCTTCACTTGTGTTCTTTTGTTTTATTTTGCTTCTCCAACCCCCTAAACTCCTTTTATTAATTTCTTTTGTAACAACTCCAGTATATTCAATATACTAGGATGTTGTTATAAGAATAATTCGAGCTACACTTACACACACCTACATCAAATTGTTAATGAACATACTGTTTCTGTGGATGGCGAATTTCTGCCTCACGAAACGATGATTGTTCAACACTCATATAACACCTTAAAAGGTGGCCATTAAGATGTAACTATATTTATATATGATATATAATATGTTTCTGTTTCTGTATTTTTCTTTTTTGCAATACCTTTATGGTTTCCATTGTGGGTAAACACGATAATTTTATTTTAGGAAGTGCGGACTATCGCCCCCTCAATGTGATTTGAATCGTTAATGCCATATGTGGGATGTATAAAGGATGTATTTAAAGTTATTATATATGATGTATGTTACATATAAATGATGAATATAATTCTGGAATTAAAATATACATTCCTATCATTTGGTTTTAATTCCATTAATATGACATAGAAATGAAAGTAGCGTCCATGCGTACGTACGGCTTACCGTCTCCAGGAACGGTGCATTTCATTTCATACCTCTAAATGATTATGTAATATTATAAATACATGTATATTATGGATATATATAATATATATGATATCAAAATCATGAATATCATTCTGTATATAATGAACCTTTGACCACACGAACAACATGTAATTGTAAGAAGTCCACGTTCGACTTAAGAACCAAATATCGACAAAACAAACATTATTAACTTAAATGATGACATAATGTTTACAACATGGAAATAAGTGATATAAAATGAATAATTAACTTGAAAAAGGTTATTAATAAAGTGGAAATTAACTCAAGTTTATTATTCAGGACGTTAAAGAATGATCGAGTCAAGTCGGACCCGAGGTAAGGGATCCTACGCCTCTCTTTCTTTTTAAGTACACTCTTTTATGTCATTCCTTTTAAGCTCATCTTTCTTATGATTGGGATGTTCTTTTATATTACTCCAACTATGATTTTTATGTTCATATGATGAGAGACCTTATTTTCACTCATTAATCCATTTTGGAAGTTTTGAGTGGCGCCGTTAGGCTGCCGAATTTTCATAAGGGATCCTACTCCACTGTTTCTTTTTAAGTACACTCTTTTATGTCATTCCTTCTAATCTCATCTTTCTTGTGATTGGGATGTTATTTTATATTACTCTTACTGTAATTTTTATGTTCATATGATGAGAGACCCTATTCTCTCTCATCAATCCATTTTGGATGTTTTGAGTTGCGCAGTTAGGCTGCCAAATTTACGTAAGAGATCCAACCTCTCTCTTTCTTTTTAAGTACTCTCCTTTATGTCACTTCTTTTAAGCTCCTATTTGTTATGTTGGGGGATTTTATTTTATATTCCTCTTTCTGTAAACTTTATTTTAATATAATGAGAGACCCTATTTGATCTCATCAATCCATTTTTGTATGTTTTAAGTGGCGCCGTTAGGCTGTCAAGTTTTCATAAGAGAATTTTCATCTCACTTTTATTCCCGTGAGATTTATGCTACATATTCCACAATTTACTTTGGGTGGTTTATGTACTACCCATTATTTTACTCATTGTGTAATATACTTTCATTTATGAGTATTTACATCAATGTTGTATTGTCCTTCTTTCACGGGGTGTATTTTTCAAAAGATACCCATGTCGGTAAGGGAACCTTTCACCCTCATCTTTTTAAAAGACTTCATCTGTTATGTCTTTTAATTCACATATCATTATGTTGGGATATGTTCTTCTATATCCTTAGTGATTTAAATTTTATGTCCAAGTGATGAGATACCCTTTTTATCTCTCATCAACTCATTTTCTGAATTTTGTAGTGACGTCGTTAGGCTGTCAAATTTTTGCAAGGGAACTTCTTAACCCAATTTTGATTCTTTGAAAGAAGCTTGTACTCATTGAATATGTCCTTCTATGAATATGTGTGAATAACTTCTGATTGTTTTACACTTAATATCCACTTATATTTGGTGTATTAGTTTTTCACACATAATTATGTAATTGATTTATCCTTAATCCAAGGATACCGTCTTTGTATGGGACTTAGTCTCAATATCTTTTCTTGAGGCATATTTTTCTTTATACACAACATTCTTTTATATGGTGTATAACCCCCTTTGACTTTTACGTTTATCTGAAAGGAATATTTTTTATACAAAGCATTTTACTAAACAACAAAAGGGAATGTTTTTGTCGTATGTATGCGGCGACAACGACTTCTCCGCCACCGTGACCATTATTTGAGTTTCAACTTCCTCTACAAGCCATACCTTTTTTAAAAGAAAAATAAATACCACGTTTTACTTTTCTGTTATTTTGGTATTGAAAATGGTTTTCATAATGTTTTTATATCAATGTGTTGTATTGATATCTTGTGATTGAAAAGTGGAAATGTTATGTTTCCTTTATGCATGTTTTATGTGATACGATAATTTTATGGTTCTTGGGAATTATTATGAAGACGGGTGGTTCCGTGATAAACTAAGGGCGGGTGAGCCCGATATAGCTCTCCAATGCATTGGGTAACGCGAAGGGGATAAACGTTAAGGTTTCTCCAAAGAGATTTAGGGAATATACTGTGATGGGTATTCCAAATGTAACTTAGCGGGTTACTCCCTACGTAAGAATGTTATGAATTCCTCAAGTTACCTTTATGTCTTATGATTTCTATGATTTATTCTTTATTTTATGAGTTATGTTAAAGTTCTTATGTTTTATGGGTAAAGTATGATTTCATTCTTATGTATACATGTACTCATGTTTCCTTTCCATATTTTTATATCCCTTACTAAGGATTTTATGCTCATCCCATGTTTTTGAAATGTTTTTCACAGGTCAAGGGAAGGGTATATTATATGATTATAGTGTCAAGGAAGTGTCAAGAAATAATCCATGTTTTATTTTAAATATGTTTCCATTGATGGGAAAAATGAATACTATCTTTTATGTAACCACTTTGTTTAAATGTGGAATGTAATGCTTGTTTTATGATCTAATTCTCTAAAACTCTAAACCTGAAAAGATCTTCAATGTGTAATCTTGTAATAACTCAAGATTAAGTAAGGTTTAAGGCTGGGGCCTTATACACTTGGTCATATTAGAGAGAGTAGAATATATTTATTTGTTTGTCAAACTAATTTATTTTGGAACCCCTTTGACTATCTTAATAATGTAGGGGTGGCTGCTGGCATCCAGAGGTTCTTGAATAGTTTGGTGGAGGCCTAGAAATTGGAGATGGTTCCAAGGATTTCTTAAGCGTGATATAGGCCGCTCCATATTTTCCTATTGTTTATTCTTTGGTCCGATAGGGCCGATCGGTACTTGAGATTGATCTACTGCAAGGTGTATTGTATCCTTTGGGAAATAGCAGTGTAATATCAGAACCCACTTGTGTAATTCACTCAAATGACTAGTGTATGCAATTCATTAGGTAAATTATCAATGCACATAATTGGAATTTATTACTATGGTAGTGGTCGATTCTAGGGGGAATGTCAGGACATTCCATCAAGTGATGAAGTCTGAAACTCTTTCATTCCCTCGCTGCTTGTAGTTCATGAAATCATTGACTTTTGTCATAGGAAACATCGAATTGAACTGGAAGAAAAACTATCATCGGGGGGTCCTCCCAGCCTATTATTGAGTTAGAAGGAATACTAGTGTACCACATGAAGGCTGAACCCATCAGAGTTTTCCTAAAACACTTGAGTTTAACAACTTATTATTTCTTTGGGGATCCCTACATGGAATCACAATATGATGCATAGTGCGTTAGATTCAATTTTGGGTCTCTTGAACCATTAAGCACTAAGAATATAGGTTTTCTAAATTCTAGTGGTGGAAGAACGTTGCTCACCCAATAAGGATAAGGTTTGAATTATGGTTGTATCTGATTGTGATGACCTTCCATGGATTCCAATCAACATATTAATTGACTGATGGTATTCAAGAGACTTAGATGCATATCATCACAAAATTGATCTTGGGCGGGTGTTGTAGGATAAAAAACTAGATGTTCTGGCACTACTAGTGTTTTGGGTGGATACCCAGTTGGGGGTATCATTTGTGGGTTCTCTTAAATGTATTTTCTCTTCTTTCCAAATGGAGGGAATTCCTGATGCCCTTCCGGGGTAGGATTCATGTAGACTGATGGTCTCGGTGTAGGATTGGATGGGAATATGAGCTTAGTTTCACATACCGGGATGATTTCATGTGGTAGAGGGACCTATTCTTGGAACAATTTTTGATGTTTCTATTGAGGAAGACATCTAGAAAGATAGATAATCAACATAGCTTGACAATTATTCAACTTATATCTTTCATTTCTTCATCCTACATGGAAAATCATTCCTCGAGCATGAGGTACACATTCTTAGGGGGAGGAAGTGGTGGGTCATAAATGACCTAGGATTTATTATTCTCCTAATTAGGGATTCACAAGGAAGGTAGCAATGCGTTTGCAGATGGTACACTGAAATTTAGGGTAGCTCTCCGATTCCGAGTATGCACACCATCAAGCTCTGTGTGGACCACCCTCAGTAGGGAACCATCTTTTATTGAATCCTATCCATATTTATTCTTTTCTATGACATCTATGGGAGTTATGTTCACCACATTCACTGATTCATACTGAATTTGGGGTGGTTTACCCAGTGTCGAATGGTTGGAGAGATTTTAAGTCCTTTATTATTGGACTTTTTCCATCCATTATATCGTATTATTTATATTTTGTGGTGAAGATTGACCTAAAGGGATCCCTAATTTGACCTCGAAATAATCCTTTATCCTGGGGGTATGAATAATAAGATGGGACTGAACAAGTGACCTCTCTAGTCATCGTTCTTCCAAGAAGAGAGAAAACAGATATTTTTTGTACGGGAATTTGAGGTAAAAATTCCCCCCGCATTGTGGGTTGGGGATTCTTCTGTTCTTCTATAGATACACAATGGCCCAGATTTGTTGGTCTTATAGGGGTATTTTGAGTTAAAAATTTCATGAGAACTATGGTCTAGGGTTGTTCCTGTATTGCAGTGGTAGTTACTACTATTTCCACCTTCTTGATTTCACGTACTCCCATGTGGGTGTGCGATGGGTATGGAAATGAGTTTCCATAGGATTTATTTTCTTTTGGGGACATGAGAACTACATTTTTGTTGGCTTCCATTAGGTAGGAAACTTGTGTGATGTTCATAGTTTCCTGTCTCAAAAGCTTCTCGATGGCTTGATCTCGTCAAGGCTGATGCTTTCAAGACTTAATCAAGGCCATTTATTGTTGAGTGTTTCAACTTTCATATGTATTTAGTTAATTTGATTACTGCATTTAGGTAATGACATTGCTAGATGTCATTCCCGATGAGGTCTGATGGACGGGATGTAGGGTGAAGTGTAGAGATCCATTTTCTCCCCATCCATTGATATGAACTCCCAATGAGGACTCATTTATGAGGAAACACAACATGTGAGGCATGTGGAGGTAGGAATGTTCAAGGTCTTTCTTTCTCCTTTCTGATTGTGGTTGTTGTGCATACAGGGGGCTTCCAGGTCATTTCAATGGTGAATATCTCCTATTATGTTGACAAGGTCTATATAAACTTCATTGGGAAAGAACATTTATTTTATATGGTGGAGAGTTTTCAAGATATGGAGGAAAATGATATGTATACATTTCTTAGAAAAATCCCTTGGTACATCGAAGTGGGAAGTGGTCGTGGGCCAATACATCACAAGTATATCATCCTCAGATATTTGTCTTCTCACAAGCAACATATCATGTTGTTGTTATTCCTGTGACTTCTCTACTTGATATGACCATCATGACTTCTTTTTAATGATTTAATTCCAAGCACCAGGGTTGGTAAGAGACTCATTGATATGTGAGCATTGTGGGGTAGCTCTGAGGATGAGTGCGGCCCTGGATCATTTTATATTTGATAAACGATATCACTCATCATAGATAGAGTATCTGACATGTATGAATCCATATTTCCAAGTTCCTCGATGTAGGAGTGATTTCTCACATTTGTCCTGAAAAGGGGAGGACCTTATTTCTAGTGTGAATTTTGACTATGGGGAGGACCTTTGTAATTGGTTATTTAATGGTGAAGGCTACCATTGTACCTTCATGCTCGACTGTGGGGAATGTCCCTATGGAATATTCCCTAGGGAGGACCTTAATGATGGGTAGTAGTGAGAGGATCACATTATTTCTGCTTGATTTCACTAAGGTAAGGTCATTATCGATGACTGTTATGATGGTGAGGACTTCTATCACAGCTTGATATCTAGTAGGATGGAGAATTTCTACAGTGTACATTCTAAAGAGGTCCGTCTAGATTTACTATAATGAGGGGAGGATGTTATAGTTGTTTGATTTTGTTGAGGGAAGGGCCTTGAAATCTACTAATATTATGGGTAGGGCCTTTGTAATGGTTGTCATCATGGAGAGGACTACCATCATGAATTGACATCTGACTGCAAGGAGAACCATATCTGTACCGTCTACCCTAATGAGGATCATCAGGGAGGACAATTGCAAGGGGGGTTACTTATTGTTGTATGATCATCTGGTCAAGGGTAGGGATACCCTAACATGAATCTAGAGATAGTCTTTCAGGATAAATCATTTTGGACCCATAGAGTAAGCCCTTATAGGTGATCTGGGGAGGACCTTCAGAGCTGTTGGTAGCAACATTGCAGGGAGGGACTTGGAAACTACTGCTTCCACTCCCATAATGACATAATGAGAGATATGGTCTTGATTTTTTCTTAATATATTCTCAGGGGAATCTTGGAATCCATCTTCAAGTCGAGAAGAATCATGTATACACCCTTCATTTTCCTGTTTCCTTTGGATTATTTCATTTTTGGGTACTCACACGCGGGTAATTGAGGTCATCTGCTATTAGTAATGACCTTCATATATGGGTCCCTAATTTGTTGGTTCTTGTGATTCTATTGGGATACACAGATAGTCATATTGAGTTTTTTTAGGGGTATATGCCTACCCTAGTGTGACCACCATGCGGGACATGTATCCCCTAGTTGGAACATGAATTTTTTACAGATTCAGTTTTGTATATATCATGGGATATTTCCATTAACTTTCCTGAACAAGAGCAGGGATGCATAACTGATTCAGAGTGACCATTCCATTTTTGCGTGAAAGTCATTCCATTTGAGGAAACAGGGTCATGGTATTGGTAAATTTCCTTTACCACTTATGCAATGATATCTTAAAATTTCTGGAGGATATGGTCTGGAATCAACGTCTGATTTTCAATCATTCTTATGATGTAATGAAATACATATTTTACTGGAATGGGTATGAAGTCTTATTCTGATGTCAGAGAAAGAGTTTTTTCCTGCTCCTATCTTCTATAGGTTTCCAGTGGATATTAACAGTTCTCCTATGCCAGGATAGAGGAATGAATATTCCACTAGTAGTCTTCTTGGGTTTCCACCATATTTGATTGCTGGGCATTGTATTCACGGGCAGTAATTTTCATTTTTTTCATGCTATTCTATTTGACTCACTATATTTGTATCCATTTGCAAGAATTTGACTCTGCTCAAATTTTTTAATACACTATTTGGATGGCAGGCTTGAAGCGCATTAGTATGTATTTATGCCTTCCTACAGCCGTTTTTCATCCTATTTGGATGATGGGATTTTGGCATATCGGTAGATTTTTTCATCTTCCTATAATATTCCATTATATCTGCACATGGGGACTGGCGAGCACTGGAATGAATGTGAACGTGCTCGTATTCTACATGTGCACATGCTACTAATTCCATGGTAGGATTCAATGGAGGGGAAAATTTGTATGTATTCTCATTGAATGATTTCATGTTTTCAAGGTGGAGTTCCTCATCAGGAATCAGGGGGATGGCCCACCCATGGTTATTTTTTTTCTACCCATGGAGGGTATCATGAGGGGCTTATGTCTATGGGAGATAAAAAGGTTCCCTCTGCTTAAAATCTTCTTCAAAGTGAGTATTCTTGGTCCCCTGGTATAGGAGGTTATTCTATCTATCAGGGGAACATAAGATGGCCCCCCTATAAAGCTGGTATGAAGTAATCAGCATCGACTTCATCTTCCTCCCTGATATAAGGGAGGCTCTTTTTGTAATTATTTGGGGACATGCTCCTAAAAGGATTTGAGACGACCACTAGGGCGTCCTAGTGCTGGGGTGCTAGTTGTAGGTGAGGTGGTGGCTGTTGAGATTTTCTAGAGTCGAGGGCTTGTCTTTCAACCTCCGCCATGGGGAGAGTATTGTTTTGGTGGCAATACCTAATCAACGTGTTGGATGCCCAACATTGAATATAATGGGTTGGCGAGGGGGTCCTGCTCTTCATTGGGGACCCAACCACTTGCGGGATCATTGAGGTGTGTGTATGCATTGGTTTTCAAGATTCCATTTGGATGGAAGGTTTCTTTCCATAAGCCTACAATATATATATATATATATGAAATATACAGAACAAAAATCCCTATCAATGTATAATCTCCTAATACTATGCATATTTGATGATTTTTCTTGGCCCCGTTAATTTTTTTAGATGAAGGGGACTGAATGGGGTAAAACCACCATTATGGTTGAGGATTCACATTTGGTTCACCATTTTTGTTTTGACCCGAGGTGAGCATATGGTGGTGAAGAAAAAATTGGACAATGGCAATCATCACTCATAGATTATAGTAGATAGTTTCACGTCAGTTCACCATTTTTGTTTTGACCTGGGGTGGGATTTTCTATTTCGACCAAAGGTGATGCATTTAGAGGTATGCAAAATGGTACGATGGGAATCATCACTCGTCTGTTATGTTAGAGAGTTTCATGTCATCATTTTTCTTTTTTCCCCACCTGCGTTGTTATCCTTTAGGGGGATTGGATTGACCCTATAGGGACTTGGCAGTTTTTCCCTTCTGCATTATGAAGGAGGTTCCACAGCCAAATGGACCCAATATGAGATTGTAGGGGGTTAATTACTTATGCAATCGGCCCACATTGGATATGATTTCCACAGATGGTATCAAATGGTTTTATTTGTGGATACAGAAACACCCAACGTCCCTAGTATCCATGATTAATGTACCTTATTTCCACACGAAGGTGCTCGTTGGATGACAATTTGGCCAATGACACTTAATGACTCCATTGGTCAAGAGGATGGGAGTTTAGGCTCATCACACCCTTTTGGGGGTGAATTATTTACTACTATTGTACTATATTATAGATTTAAGTTGTGTTCATATGTTTTTGAATCCTTGGTTCATTCCTGAAGACTGTATCCATAGGCTACCCCTGGGTCACCGGATCATCATGGATATACATGGATTTGATGCCAGAGAGGCAATGCTGACTTAATCCATAAAATGAGGCATTGTGGAGTTTATTATCATCTAAGATAGACGGAAGTTGGTTTGATATTGGAGATGGAACCATAATATGGGCTTCATATATATCATTGGGAGAGTAATTAGAGCCCACATAGTTTGGTTATTGGGAGTAACACCGAGGAGAAAGCTATTTCGAATTTTGGGGATCATTTTATCGGGACTGACATTTGAGGAGGACATCCCATGGGCTCAAGACTTAGACAAGAATCTTAAAAATCCAAATTAAGGTGAGACAGAGAGTTCTCATAGTTCATTTAGCTTGGGGATTACACCAAAGAGTTGGCCCTTTTGGGGGGAATAATTGGGTGAAACTTTTGGAACGACACCCCTTCGATCTCAGACCTTCAAGAAGGCGTCCTATGTGTCCTACCTGAACAAGAATTAGTTTTCTCATACTTTGTTTTTAGTAGGTCTTATGCCTAAAAGTTGACCACTTGAACAGGAAAACCTCACATAAAAAAATACTATACAGGTGGTGGTGTTTTCCACGTACGGAATTATTACATAGATGTGGGTATGAAACACCATGTAACGAAGAGTTACTTGGTCTTGGATGAGGTTCACCAAGAAATTTGGTTTCCATCCTCATATTGATGCAGTGTACAACAGAGGGTTCAATCAGCATAGTTATGCGCTATGCAAATCACCGAATTAAAGAAGGGTCCAAAAACCTCTGGTTCACGGGGAATTCATCCGCGAGGAATTTATGGTTCGTGATCGGACTAATTTGGTTCTCGGTTCAATAATTATTATTATGTTCCTTATTTATATCCTAAATGTATAGTTATACCAAGGGAAAAGTGATTTGTGGTTCGCACTTTGTCGATGATTCGGAACCAAATCCAGAATCATCTCTGTATCTGAATTCTTTCTTCCAACCTCTAGGATCTCCTTCACGCTCTCTTCCACCTGTCCTCTTCGTCTACTTCATCTCCTTCCCCCCTCGTTCTCATTTTATAGATCATTGTTGAAATCATATATGTGGTCATGTGATTTCATTTGATGAATCCTATGAAGATATGTCTTAACCCGCATAAGACTTGGTCCACCAGGGTTTGCAAATGTTGTGGTTTGCGGGTGGTGGATCAAGGAAGCCTAATAGATTTCTTCATTCATGTATTGATTTATTCACAGTACGATATGCATATATCATTATTTCACTCAATATTTCCAACAACATGGTTTGAAGCATTATGTGTTTGATGGCCATCACCCTGTGGGCCAACACCTCATGGGTCCTTCCATGTATCAATGGTTCTTGGATCATGTGTCGCGCAATCCTTTCCTTGTGATGGTATGCGGTACACTAAAAAATATTAAAAATATTATTTGTTCAATTTTCTTATCAAATTTTGAATCTTATTTGCTTCTATTTTCCTTGATGGACATGTAGGAATATTTTCATCCTTCTGTAAATTGATTGTGGGATTATCTACATCCCTTTGTAAAGATTTCAGGAACATTCTATCGCATAGGAGAAGTGTTCTATTGGATTTTACTTTTACCAGGTATGGCTCAATTTCAATACCTATTCCATGTATCACTCTAGAGGAAGTACATACCCAATCCCACAAGTGTACTAAATCCAGAGGTGGTACAACTAGGGAATTAACACTTATATGAAGTGTATCCATTGAAAATATTGAACATTATAGGAAAATTTATATAGAACATGACAACTGTATTTGTCAAAGTGTTTTGGATGATTTATAAATATGAAGAGGTTGCTTCAGAACAATTACAAACAATGAAAGATAATTACAGTCACCTATTCTCATCTAAGAAAACGATTTGAAATCTCAAGGATGAAATTTATAGGGGGGAGAGAATGTAATGACCCTACATTTATAAATGGAATTTCCTTCTTGAAATAAATTTGAATTATATTACAAATTATTATACACATATAATAAATATTAGAACTAACAAGACTTTATTCTATTAATCATTACATTAATAAATGACAAAACTCAATAAAATTAAAAATATTATAACAGGAAGAAAATATAAATAAAATATAAAATGTGAAATTATGGATAAAAAAAATCAGCTAGAATCATAACCCCATTAAAAAACACTATATAAAATTGAAAAAAATATAAGTAAACCAATCAATATCTTAATAATGGTAATATAGAACATTGAGAGGAATTGAGTTGAATTTGATTAAAGTAAGGTAGAAGTATTTATAGGAACTAATGTGATCATTAGGAATAATAACCTGACCATTGAAATAGTAATTTCACAAAACAAAATAAATTATGATATAAATAATATTTATCATGATTAATTTATGTAAATATCAATTTTATAATTCAAAAAAATAAATATCATTTTTAAAAAACTCAATGAAAATATAAGCACATTTATAATAAAGTCTATTTTAAAATATTTTCTAAACGTCATTATTATTTAATAAAATATTAAAATTAACCCTTTTAGAAATTCATTCTGATAAAATTAATATCATTTTTGAAATAAAAATAGAAAAATTATACATGGGTTATTTTTTGGTAATTTTTTAAAATACTTAAATTTTCAGGTGAATAATATAAATACAATTTTTATAATAATTGATGTATCTTAAATTACATCATTCATGATGTAATGATGACCTAATCATTTCTAAAACATTATATTTGGACATGATATATTTTATTTCATAAATTATCAATTAGAATTAAATAATATTAATTTCCAAAACCTAAATTCAAAAGTGATTCCATGAAATAATATTTTTTCGTTCTTTCCACATTCCTTTTTTAATAAACTAATTAATTTGAATTATAAAGGGTATTAAAAGTATTAAAACCGTTATATTATATTCATATATGATTATTAATGTCAAAAAATCATCATTACATGATTTTACCTTTAATATATTATTTTATTCAATATTTTATTCTAAAAATACCCCTCTCCTCGAGTATAAATAACCCTGATCACTTCCCTTAAGAAAAATAGTCCTCCCACCCATTACAAATCCTAATAACTACCCAAGTCCTCCATATCAAGATACTTATAATACTTATATTAATTATATAGTAATCCAAATCAACGACCAAATAGTTTTAGTATTATACAAGATAATCTATAATAAAGATTAAGTAAGTTCTAATCCACTCCTCTCTCTTTTTATTTCATCTTTCTATTAGATTATTTTTTACAAAAACCCTTTCAAAACCAAACTATAAAATAATTAATTGGGATATATTTCAAAATTATATTAATGATATTAACCTACTATAAGTATCATAAAACTATATATAAATTCTAAACTTCTCATTTTATCTCCCCCAACAATGTCTCTTCAATGGTCAGTTAACCACCAACAGAGACATTTCCAGGTTTTCACATAGAATTATTAACACTTTTTGATATTATAAACAATATATAATAAATAAAAACTGTAATTATATTCATTATATGCTTCTTTGAATATTTAAATCTATTTATAAATTACATTTAAAAAAATATAGAAATCAAATAGAAATAGAAAATTATGATGAAAAACATAATATCAAAACACATCAATTTCATCAATGGAAATTAATAAACAATATAAAATTATTATAATTGATAAATATTTGTATAAATTACCACCATACACTTCTGGATAAATGTTTCAATAAATCTATATTTATCATATAGGTGGTGGAAAAATGATCAAATAAGGAATGAATTAAGGTAAAGGGATTCTTGAACCGAACTCCATTTCCTTGGGTTTTCCCTCTCTCACACCAATTTTATTATGGATATTCCATTAATGTTATATAAATTACATTTCATTATTATTCTGTTTTTATTTTTTGGGATATAAATTTTTCTTACCTAATTTTATGAAATTTGTAAATATTTCCCAAAAGAACACTTCTTTTCAAAACATATCTTTAACTCCTCTTGAGTTGTTTATTTTTAACTCATAAATGATGATTCTAAAACCAAATATGATTTTACCATCTCATTTGGGAAATACATGTTATTCATGAAATCAGGACTCATGAAGTCCTTAATAAACTCATTCATTTCCATGGGTTAATTCTTGATAATGATTGTAATATGACCTATGTGCCATGTATGATTATGTAAATTATATGATGTTATGGGTGGGACCAAAATTATATTTCCCGCCAATGCATTAGGTAATGTTATTTATCTCATTAGATGATGTGTATTATTTTTAAGCATGAATATTTCTTTGTTCCCATTTATGATGTTATGATTACGAAAATATGTTAAATGTGAACATGATGCTAGATTGTTTTCACAATAATGTGTGGTATTTGAAAACTAAGGGATGTTGTTTAATTTTTTTCATTTCCAAATTCCATGAATTTATCACATATTTACCTCAAGTTGTTGATGAAGATCCTATACTTATGTTTTGAGGATGATTATTGTGCTCACCTATGTTATATTTATTCTTGTCCATTATTCAACCCCTTACTGGTATTTTAGATCATTGCATTCTTTAATTTATATCCTCGGGTTATTACTTTTAATAAGGAGAACATGAGGACCAATAAGAATCTAGAGAATAAGGAATTAAATTAATTTTATGTTTTAGTAAGTAATATTTATATATGATCATAATTTTCCCCACCCACTAAACCATTGTATCCTAGATTTATAACATTATTATGTATTTTATCATTAAAATGATGAAATAGTCATGTATGAAAATTATGGTTGATATAGATTACATTTATCTCCAATTATGTTACTCGGATCAATATGTGTCCTACTTTGAATTTATTGTGTCATGGGATGGCTCAATTTTCATTTTTCTCTTCAACTAGTTCAATTTTAGAATCATCGATTTCTGGACTATTTTAACATTATCCATAATATATATTTGAAAAGTCATATTCTTCAGACGCTTCCTAAAAAAATGCTTCATCAGAATTATGATTTGATTCTTTCTCAAACCCTTTTACATCACTATTCTTCATGATTTTATTGAGCCTTTTGTGGAAGAAATGTATGCCTTAATTATTATATATTAATAAAAGAAAATTCCTTCATTGGATGCATTACCATACTCTCTTTGATTATTACCATTGTTTTGAATAAAACACTTCTTTGAAAACACCATAAGGTTTTTCATTAAAGGTATCCTCACATGAAACATTTCATATGGTGTCTTTACAAAATATATATTTATAAGAGATATGTTTTGAGTGTATACTAAATCATTTACATCCTCTTTAAAATAATGATGTGAAAGTGAACATTAAATAAAAAATATCATCATGAAATTGTTTATAAAGAAAAATGTTTCATTCAACAATTATATTTTTTGTGGGGTTCATACTGATGAAAAATTATATTTTATACCATGATTTTCATGGTAATATTCAACAAAAAATGATATGTAATCCATCTTATTATCAAATCTTAGGTCATCCCATTTTCTTCCATTTTTATTTTCATATTTTCTTCAAAATAATTTGATTAAATCCTACAACTCCATATTTGATTTAATGAGAATTAAACAGACTATCCTAATGTAATAATAAACATACAAGATAAAAAATACATTTTTCCATTTTTCCCATTTAAGAATTCAATCGACCTAAATCTATGTAAACAAGATTTAACATCCCATTTTCTCTTTTATTCCTCATGGTATATAGACTTTAAATCATTTTTCCGAAATTAAATGCATTAAAAATATTAACTTTATTCTAATTTAGAGACAGAGTATAAATTATAGCTCCAACACTTGATATTCCATCTATACTTCTATAATTGATGTGACTTAACCTCTTGTTCCAAAAAACATTCTTCCTTAATAGTATGTAAGAATTCATTATTATTACTATAGAATTGATACAATTTACCATTATATCTCTATCCATTCTTTAAATCACTTCCAAAATTTATTTTTTATACTTCACCCATATTTTTGATATATGAATTCCATATTGTAGTCATAAAGTATACTAATAATAAAAATTATAAAAAATCTATTAACATAATGTATATAATTTTTATTCAAATTAGATCTAGACAATTGAATTTTTTCACTACCTATAATTTTTAATAAACCATCAATTCATAAGTGAACTATTTCACAAACTCTAATATTTATATTTTTCAATAAGATCATATTATAGGTCAGGTTTGATCAATAACCACTATATATAATATGTATGATGTTTTTTTAAAATATTTTATAAAAATTTAATCCATTTTAGACTTCTCAATATTCATTTTATCATTTGCAACACAATAAAATAGATTGAATTCATCTTCTTCAAGCATAGGATAATTCAATTCTTGAAGGGAATCGAACTAGGTCACTATCTATCAAAATTACTTTGATTCCAATTTGAAGAATCATTTTCTAATGTACGTAATTTCTTTTATAACCATGGATTGAGAATCTAAAACAATATCCACAAAATGAACATAATATTTTGTAGTAAAATTATTCACCAACTCTCTGATGTTGACTTCCAATAATATAAAATATTATATAACATTATATATCATCACAATAATTCATCGTGTGAGTAGAAAAGGCACAAAATTGAAATCTAATTAATGTAAAAAACATTATCATCACCTATTCATAAATATTTTAACTTTAAATACCTCTGTGATTATTGATGTGTTTTTTATGGCAGAGGACTTCCTTAAAGTATTTTAATTCTTCACTATTCAATTATTCCTTTGGTTTTGATGATTCACCATCAAATCCATGTCCAGTTTTAACCATATAAATTCTTATTTGATCAATTGGGATCTCTTGAAAAATTTATGTTCCTTATTCATCACATTCTTCCAAAACATCCTCTGAGAAATGAGATGTGTTTGAAAATGAATCATGTTTGTGTGACTCATATAACAACCTAATTTGGCCACACCATATTAGAAATATAAAGAGATGTGTTTGAAAAAATCTTTAAATATGGTTATTTAGACATTTTGGGAAAAAACACTTGAAAGATTTCATGATTTCTTATAAGAAAAAATGACCGACCCACCATTTGGTGGATAGGGTGAAAGAGCCACTGATCCTCTTGGATTGGTACACACTAATGTGTGTGGACCATTTCTAGTAGAAGATAGAGGTGGATATTATAACATCATAACTATTACTAGTGACTTGAGTAGATATCGATATGTTTACCTAGTGAGGTATTTGTTTGAGTCCAATAAAAAATTCAATGAATTCAAGAATGAATTAGTGAATAAACATGGGAATAAGATAAATAAGCTTCAATCATATCATGGTGGTGAATATATTAACATGGATTTCATCATCTTTTTATGGGTGTTTGGTATTCTATATCAACTCACTCATCCTTAAACACTAATGTGGAATTCTATTATTGATAGGAGGAACTGTACCTTACTAAAAATGGTAAGGTCCATAATGAATCTTAAAATATTCCATTATACGCTTGAATATATCCATTACATACTAACGAATATGCATTAATGTGATTACTAAAAAATCATAAACAATAATTCACTTCAAGTTATTATCTGTAAAGAAACATATTTTATCACATACACTTGTATGGGGTTGTGAGGTGTTTGTTTTGACCTTCTCAGGCAACAAACTAGCACCATGAGTGAAATAGGGTATCTTTATTGGGTATTCTAATGAAACAAAAGGATACTACGTATAAAACCCCTTAGAAAATAATGTGATTATCCACAGAAAATCCCTATTTATTTGGAGGGAGAACATCCTCGAAAAGGATAGTGGGAGAAAGACTGACTTCGATGTAGTTTTTTATAATGATACACAAGAGTAGTTATAGAAATAGGTTCCACAGGTCCTCATAGATGAAGTAGTTCCTAAAACACAAGTACTATGTAGATACACAATAAAGGTAAGAGAACTAGAGAGATATGGTTTTTTAGTCATTGAATACAGTGAATCATTTTTTGGTTGGAAATTATGAACCTATCTCCTATAGAGTGTCAGTAGAGAGCTCTGAAGATGCAATATGGAAAGAATATGTGATGTCTAAAAAGGATTCCATGTATCAGAACCATGTTTGGGTTCTGTTCAATTCACCAGTTGATATAAATACCATTTTACAAAAAATGGTATTCAAGATAAAACTTTACATGGGAGGTAAATTAAATATTTATAAAGCAAGGATAGTGGATAAAATGTTTAGACAACATAAAAAAATTGACTAAGATGAAACCTTTTCACCATCTCCCACGTTTAAATCCATCATAATTATACTTTACAAAGAATATTACCATGACTATGAGAATTATAATATAGACATCAAAAATACATTCCATAATGGGAACCTTTATAAAGATGTCTATATGACACAATCAAAATGGTCTGTGACTCCCGGAGATTCCAAAAATAATTTTAATTTGTAGAGATCCATTTATGGTTTATAGCAAGGTTTCATGTCATTTAATATTTTATTTGATGACTCCATAAATGAATTTTTTTTGTTAAGAATAAATGTTAGCCATGTGTTTAGAATGGGATTAGTGGTAATGTGGTCGATATCCTCGTAGTATATGCTGAAGAAATATGACTTATATGAAATAACATACCAGCCTTACAGTCTGTTAAGGGTTGGTTAAAAAAATGATTCTCTATGAATGAATTAGGTGATGAAGCCTGTATTTGTTTCCCTCTGAATTTGGGGATGACCTCCTTGATTGAAGGTTCCAACATTCTGATCGGTTCATAACGTTTTTTTTCGTAGAACCGGAAACATCCAATGATTCCACATCCCTTTGGACCTACATTCCAAAGCTAGTGCTCACTAGTTTGTGGACTGATGAGGCTTAGTAATTTGCATTGGTTGAGAGGATGGGAGGTCTGACTCATCACACCTTTTTTAGGGGAATTATTGTCTACTCTGAGACTCTATTTATAGATTTAAGTTATGTTTTTGAATCCTTATTACATTACCATGTATAAAATGAGCTTTCCTTTAGTCTAACAATCAATGATTAAATATGTAGGAAATTTAGAGAATTTTGTATATGTATTCGAGGTTCTTCATCGATAGAGAATCATCTGTATTTATTATATATTCTAATTAAATGGTATCCTTCGACACATTTATATAGAAGTCTCTTGGTCATTATGATGAACATGCTGGTTTTGAAGCCACTCAGTGGGGCACTTGAAGTTTATTCCCATTCAGAAGGACATGGATTATTTCAGAGTTGGGATCGAACCCGCATATGGGCTACCTACGTATCCTTTGTTTAGAAAAGGAATCAGAACCCATGTAGTTCGAGTAAGGAAGTATGATGTTTATGCATGGTTGATGGCTCAATGAAAGAAGTCATGATTACTTTTACACTCTAAGCTCATTTGAGTCGTGCTCGGTGTGAGAAAAAGGAGGTATTGGTAAATATTGGACAATTGGTCCATAAAAGATGCAATCATAAGAAGTAATGTGGGACTTATGTATGTATGATTTCCTAGATAAATGAAGATTAGGATTTATTTCAGGGAATAAATCCAGGAACGGGGTCCATAAAGGAATATGTACTTTATGGAGATTTAGATACTCTAATCTTGGGGCTTACTCCTAAGGAAGATGCCCAAATTAGGAGGGGACTCCTGATTGGGTTTTACTCCTGAGAAGGAATCCCAGATCAAAAGTAAATTATGACTGGTTATGAAGAATTAAGACTGGGGACTACTCCTAAAAAAGAATCCCAGGTTAGGGGAATTATTACTGGGGCTTATTCCTAAAAAGGAGGCCCAAATTAGGAGAGGACTTATGATTGGGGCTTACTCCTAAAAAAGAGGCCCAGGTTAAGAGACTTGACAAATTAAGGGACTTGGGGCTTACTCCAGAAGAGGATTCCCAAGTGAACAGGGTCTATAGAAGGTATATGTGCTTTATGGAGATTTATACTCTTAATTAGGGATTTACCCCTGAGATGGGTACCCATAATTAAGGAGGAAACTTCGAATTATGATTGGGGCTTACTCCTGTGGAGGAGGCCCAGGTTTGAGAACATGGACTGGGACTTACTCTTAAGGAGGAGGTATAGGTTAATGTGGATTTTGGGCTTACTCCTGAGGAGGAGGCCCAAATTTGAGAACTTGGACTGGGACATACTCTTAAGGAGGAGTCCTAGGTTAATGAGGATTTGGGGATTACTCCCGAGGTGGAGGCCCAAATTTGTGAACATGGACTGGGACTTACTCTTAAGGAGGAGGCCCAGTTTAATGATGATTTGGGGCTTACTCTTGAGGAGGATGCCCAAATTTGGGTTCTCTCATCTTTAATGGATGAGGTTGAATTAATGGAATCTCTATCCTTAGTGACAAGATGTGTAAATCATTAGGTTTTGAGAAATGTTTCACAAAATTCCTTTCAAATAAGGAATTCAATCAAGAAGACATGCCATAAATGTCTTATAAGAGTGTCTTGAAGACTGAATTTCGCATAGGATAGGTGGAATGGCATAAGAGGGATAAAATATGCAAGAAGGGCACCCAAAAAGGTAAGGGCGCACAAGTCCTAAGAGTCGTGCAAGTACTGTGTGGGCGTGCAAGTCTGGTCGCCATGGGTACTTGCGCGATTGTTAACCAGCAGGGTAATACTTGAGCGACTCTTGACCAATGCCTTTAGAATTATCCTGAGGTACTTCCAGAATAGAGGTGCACAAGTTTTGGTAAGAGAGTAGGTCGGCGCGCAAGTATGTTCATTTCCCTTAAGTCTAAAACACCTTAGGGGCGAAAATTTTAGTGAATTCTAACACTTAGATGTTACTCCCCTTGTTTAGACCTTCCATTTTAGGTAAATTATTACCTTAGAAGTGTTTGGAAGACCTGAAGAAGAGACTTGGGCATTCAGAGCTCTAAATCAGAATTCTGGAAAAATCCCTCCTCGAATGGAGGGCCCACAGGGTCTATTTATAGGCTGAAGAAGACCCGAGCGGTTATCCTTTAGGGCGCGTAAGTCACTTGTGCGACCATTAGGCGTCACGCAAGTCGACTTGCACGACAGTGATGAAACTTGCGCGGCACATGTGCTTTTGAAGCTTTGTCCATGCCTTTGTTGATTTTTGATGTTTTCTTCAAACGATGTATCAATTTCTGCTAAGTCATTTTCCTTTCTATTTGTATAGACAATGTGACTAAAAGGAGGGTCAACAAAATTCCCCCCCTCAGAGTTGGATCCGAAATAAATGATGATTTGACACTAAGGAAAATGAGAAAACAAAAGGAAAGGTGGCGCGCAAGGTCTAGCGCGCAAATGAGCTTCGGGCGCACAGGACTTGGTACGCAGGGTAGGGCCTTTGGTCGTGCAGGGTATGGCGTGCAGGGTTACGGCCTTATCTATAAATAGAGGACCTCACTTCCGTACAAGAATATGGATTTGAAACTCTCAATCTCTCACCGTGCAAGTTGTAGTTGCCGCACAAGTTGCTCTGTGTCCCACTGTTTCATTGATGTCACACTGCTGTCAAGGTATCTGAACCCGCGCGGTGATACTTGTGCGCCAAATACCTGCATGGAACATCCATACTTGCGCGCCAAGTTTAGACTTGCGTACCTTAATGCCTTTTCCATTTTTTGGAATTCCTACACAAATTTTATGAAAATAAACCCATTTAAGAGTTAGTTTATTCAACTTTTGTGCAGATTCAATGGATCCCCGTAGAATCGGAATGGCTGATGAACTGGCTAGCAAGTGGATTAATGACATGATGAACATTTTTGGCCATGATTACTATGATATCTGCGACAAAAATCTCCCAGATTTGGAAACGTATTTGAAGAAATATCATCCTAATTTCCCACAAAGAATCTACCTGTCCCTGTATGGCCATGGTCATCTACAAGGAGCCAATGTTCCAAATGCAAAGAACAATATGCCTGAAATGAAGCTGCACTACTACTCCTCTATTTCGGTTATGCTGTGCATTAAGAACAACAAAAATGGTGTGAACTTTCAAATTCTCCTTCCATGCCATTCCCTTGTAGATATGAAAATGGAAAACCCATGGGCTGAAATGTTTTCTGCTGCCGGTTAGTGGAGAGAAGACAAACATGGTATTAGAGCAATATCTGAAAAGATTACTCTCTCAAAATGGATCATTACTTCCAATGCTCCATTCTCAAATCCATGTATCCATCTTCCAAGTCTCTTGGACAGAAACAGAGTCACTGTTTGATCAGCAGAAAATTTTTGTCAAACCTCACTCAAGAACATTCTTTTACAATTGTTCCAAAAAGAGCCAGTATCACTGCATCTCTTATTGTATCCAGTTGAATGAATGAATTCCAGGTGGTTGTTGATGAAGATCAGGATTTCGTAAATAAAATGAAGAGTTATGTTGACATTCTTTTCAAAGATCTTAAAAAAGAGAAGAGGCTCCAATATGTGGTCTCCCCTCTAACTCTTGTGCATAAATGGAGAATACTTTAATCTTCAATCATTTGTACCTACATTCTTTCTCTACCTGCTTTAAATTTACTTAAGCCAACAGGCCTAGTAAGCATAGTTTGATTTTTACGAGGATTAATATAAATAACCCTATAAACTTTGAATCTTTTAATTGATCAATATTACCTAAATAATACAAAATTTATGTTTAGTGAGATGGAACATGACTTTTATTCAGAGTTCCTTTGTCTTTTGTGGGATGTTTAAAGTCATGCACGTAGGACATAAGGAGGCTAATGTTTAAGGTCAAAATAGCTTTGACTGAATAAATTAGAATTGACTCAATTCTTTGAAAATTTATCTAAAAACATATTACCATACTCAAGTATGAGAGAAAAAATGTAAGATATGGCTTAAAAATATTTGAATCTGAGAAATGGTATGAAAAAGAGATAAAAGGCATCAGAAGAAGTAGTTTCCAAAAATAAAGTTACTATTATTTAAAAAACCCATCAGGGGGTTGAATTATGCAGGGTAACCTAAGGGAATTGGTTGCATAGTCAAATAAATAGCATATTTTGGCTAACAAGTCTGTTATGTAGACTGTTTATGCAAGGCCGCCTAAGGGCACGTGCTGCATAGTCAGGAAAAAGAACTCTCAAGAAATTTACATTTCTACTGCTAAAAACTAATGAAAGTTTATAGAGATTAAAATTTTCCAAAGAATATAGTTTGTTGTATGGAAAGAGGTACTTGAATATAGAGAAGATATTTCCAAACAAGATTATCTAAGAACTGGATGGATATTACTTCTACGAAGGTCTGACCCAAACATAGGGAAGCAGAATATAAACCATAGACTTGAATACTTTCAAATCATGAAAAAGGATACGGGACAAATATGTTAAGGATGGCTATTTTTGTGGATCCCTACATACTGTCATTTAAGAACAATAATGAAAAAAAAGGCTTTCTTCCTATGGATGAAGTTACCAGTATCCGACAAACTCATTAGGGGTTGAATTATGCAGGGCCACCTAAGGGAATTGGCTGTATAGTCAGATAATAGTATCTTTTGGCTGAAAAATCTGTTATGTGGACTGTTTATGCAAGGTCGCCTAAGGGAACGTACTGCATAGTCAGGTAAAAGAACTCTCATAAATTTGACATTTTGTAACTAAAATTCAAGAAAAGTGTTATGAAGATCTGAAATTATTTAAGGTTAGGATTATGACACATAAAGATGGGTATTGTTCAATGTATACAAAGATACACATATCAATGCTAACCATAATCATGTTGTGGCTAGGTCCTGACTGGAAATGTTAGACTTCACTATGTATCCCATAAGGATGGGAATCAAGCCATACATAGTTCTTAAACTACATTTTAACGTCATGCGGGGAAAAAGGATTAGATATCTTGGTTTAGGGTCATAGATCTTGGACCATTATAATAAATACACAGTGTGTGTTTTCATAGGGACTTTTCAGCCAAGGGACTGAAAGTGCAATTTGGGGTTAGGCCCAAAAGACTTGGGGATGGATTCTAGGGACACTCGAACATTCCTACATATCCCATAAGGATGGGAATCAATACCACGTAGTTCTAGAAAATACCCTCTCTACAAATTTGGTTCGTACATGTGAAGGGTGAAAGGAGACTTTAGTGCAATGATGGTTTAAGCCAAGATAAAAGGTTTGGGCATTGCCATGTATGCACGTAGTCTTTGAAATGAATCATGATTGAAAAATAAATGTAAATAGTGGTTCCCTCTCAGGTGAGGGTATCAAAGAATATTGTAGTTTATTGTCACACTGGACAAAATTGTTGTATAGTTTAATCGTCGTATAACAAGGACGAAAGTGAATCAATGTAAAGATATTGAATCTAGGAGCGGTTTAATGAATCAACATTGTATGAGATGGAGGTGAACCAATTTGAAGAAATTGGTTTTGGTCTTGAACCTTGGGAGGGTGCCTACGTACCCAGCCTGGAGAGCAGGGATCAACATCCGCGTAGTTCAATTGAAGAATGAATTAGTGATCAAGTTGTTTTTTGGGACAACGACCTAAAAATGATGTTGGGACTTACACATGGTTGGCGGCCTAGAGAGGGTGTTATGGTTGAATTTTACTCTAAGCTCACATGAGTCATACTCGGTGTAAGAAACAAGAGGTAGCAACAACCTTAACGATACACAGTTTAACGTCATGTAAGACGTATGAAGGGACTATGTAGTTTAAATTCTAGCAGTTAGGACTATTGGTGATGTACAATTTAATGTCATATTGCATGGAAAAATTACAGTTTAATGTCATGTAGGATGTATCGAGGACTTTCTGTACAGTTTAGTATCATGTAGTTAGGACGATAGGGACCATATAGTTTAATGTCATGTGGGACGAAAGGGGGACTGTGCAGTTTAATTTCATGCAGTGAGGACAAAAGAGTACACCATTTAACGTCATGTTGGACGAAAGGGGGACTTTTATTCACAGTTTAATGTCATGTTGGACGCAAAAGGGATGATATAGTTTAGCATCATGTTGGAAGAAACTGTGAATAGTTTAAGGTCATATGCATGGACCGTGGATGGTGCAGTTTAATGTCATGCTGGACGTAAGGGACTTCTGTATAGTTTAGCGTCATGTAGTTAGGACATCACAGTTTAATGTCATGTTAGACAAAAGGAATACAAATAGTTTAAGGTCATATGTATGGACCATTGTTGTATATTTTAACGTCATATAACAAGGACGATGAAGGGGACACAGTTTAACTTCATGTTGGATGTATGTGAAAATAGATTAGGGTCATATGTATGGACCATTAATGATTAAGTTTAACGTCTTGATGGATGGTGGTGCAGTTTAAGGTCGTACCGGACCATGGATAATGGTGCAGTTTAAGGTCATACCAGACCATTTAGGGAACTTTTTCGCAGTTTAACGTCATGTGGGACGATGGTGCAGTTTAAGGTTATACATGACCTTGGTGCTATTTTAAGGTCATATTGGACCATTTAGGGAACTTTTTCACAGTTTAATGTCGTGTGGGATGATGGTGCATTTTAATGTCATATAGGACCTTTCAGATGATATATTTTGTGTTTATACAAAATGCTTCTTTAAAAATATGGCATTGGTTAAAGTAGTGATGATTTCTCCATCCATCGAGATTAATTAATAAGCTCCATTGGAGTAAACCCTATGTATTGAGTAAGTTCCTTCTCATTTTGGATCAAGCTTGGGAGGTTTATTTCATGGTATCATTGGAGTTCTGTGAGCTAATACCAATTCACCCTGAGTGAGTGAATGAAGATGAACTTTTTTGTTAAAAGCTCGGGCTATTCGATTCTGATAGACATCCAAGTGGTGCAAAGTGCACAATATTTTCTCATCTAACTGTTCCAATTCATTCAATCACTTTTGAGATTGTTCATCTGTAGATGACTGGTCACAAATGGATACTCTGAGCGAAGGCAATTGAACTTCAATGGGCAAGACGGCTTCCATTCCATATACCAATGAATATGGAGTTAACTGAGTTGCAGTGTAGGTGGTAGTCCGATAAGCCCATAAAGCATGAAAGAGTTTATCAGGCCATGACCTCTTATCTTTATCCACCATCTTTTATAGTATATTTGAAAGAGTCTTGTTGAAGGCTTCTATCTATCCATTGGCCACTGTATGATACCGAGATGAATTGTTGGATTTGATGTGGTATTCTTGATACAACCTCTTCACCTCGGATGAACAGAAGTTGGTGCCATTGTCCTTCAATATGGTATGAGGGACACCAAATCTAGTAATGATGTTAGACTTGATGATGCTAACAATGAATTTAGAACTGACTTCCTTGATATGTACTACCTATGCCCATTTGGAAAACAAGTCAGTAGCAGTAAGAATGTAATTAAACTACTTGGTCGTAGCTGAAGGGTAAGGTCCCACCACATCCATTCCCCATGTGGAAAATGGCCATGAGTATTTAGCTGTATGAAGAAACTCTGGAGGTTGATGAATGAAGATGGCATGTACTTGGCATGAATGACACTTCTTTGTGAAATCCACACAATCTTGTATCATTGAAGGCCAAAAGTATCCAAGACTTCGAATCTAATCAGACAGTGTATGTCCAGACTGGTGGGCACTACAGACTCCTGCATTCACTTCTTTCATGACAGCTATTGTCTCTTCACCATCAATGCATCTGAAGAGAACTCCATAAAAACCAAGTTTGTATAGAATTTTCTCTAGGTGATCTAGGCTATCATAAAGAGTAAAATTGACCACATGTCGTCGGATTTGTTCTTTCTCGGCTCTATCAGGTGGAAGTGTTCTATTTTGAAGGTATTCCCTGATAAGTGGCATCCATCCTATAGTATGACCATATGGTTCAACAATGGGACTAATTTCATTTATTTCCTCTATTCTGATTCAAACATAAGGTGAAATTGCACGACGGTGGGCAATACTGATGGTTGGCTCGTCCCGATTTGGATCTGCCAAAGCTATGGCTATATTAGCCAGTGCATCATCTTGAGCATTTTGTGATCTCATGACATAAGAAAATGTCAGCTCCGAAGGGAATTCCTCCATTAACTCTCTGACATAATCATACAAAGGGATTAGTTCTTCTTTTCGGATGGCATAATCCCCATTGACTTGTTTTATTACCAGGTCTGAATCACCTTTCACTTTTATGTGATTCACTTGTGCTTCAAGAACTAATTCCAAGCCTGCGATGAGAGCTAGGTATTCGGATTCATTATTGGTACCACATTCCCACAATAAGAAGGAATAAGGTAACACCGCCTTTTCTAAATAAATGAGCACAATTCCTAAGCCATCTTTTTTGAATTTAGTATTTTCCATTTTCCTCCCTGTTGGACTTCTAGAATCACCATCAAAATACATTTCCCATTCCTGAGGAATTTCTTGAATATAGAAGACTTCCTCATCAGGGAGTTCAATATCTGAAGATGTGTCTTCCACTGAAGGGTGTTCAGCCAGGAAATCAGACAGAGCATGGCCCTTTATCACCTTTTGAGAAACATACTGTATGTCGAATTGCTGCAAAATAACTGCCCACCTTGCCAGATGTCCTGTAAGCATTGGAAAACTAAGGATGAATTTGGGCGGGTTATTGCGAGATACCAATTGGACCTCGTGATGTTTCAGGTAGTGTCTCAACTTCTGAACATAAAAGATTAATGCAATGTAGCACTTCTTAATACTTGAATACCAGGTTTCTGCTTCAAGCATAGTTCGACTGAGATAGTAGGGGATATTTTCATTCCCAGTATCATTCTTTTGAGAAAGAAAGGCACCCAATGATCTCTCTAGAGATGTCACATAGAGGATAAGTGGTCTTCCTTCAACAGGTGGCATGAGTACTGGTGGACTCAAGAGGTATTTCTTAAGAATATCGAATGCTTCTTGACATTCTTCAGTCCACTAGTAAGTGACTCCCTTCTTCATCAATTTGGTGAAGGCTAAACTTTTGCCTACCAAATCGGCGATGAAACGCTGAATATAGGCTAAGTTTCCTTAAAGTCCTCTTAATTCTTTCAAATTTCGAGGAGGTGACATACCAAGAATTGACTTGGTCTTCTCAGGATCGACTTCAATACGACGATGGCATACCACAAAGTCGATAAATTTTCCCGAGGTTACCCCAAAAGCACATTTTATGGGGTTCTTCTTCAAATTATGTTGTCGAAGCTTGCGGAATATGAATTCCAAATCATCCAAGTGATTAGAACGATGTTTCGATTTAACCACCAAATCATCTACATAGCATTCAAAAAACTTCCCTAAGAATGGTTTGAAGATACGATGCATGGAACATTGATACGTTGCACCTGTATTTTTTAAGCCAAAAGGCATTACCCGGTAGCAAAACACACCCTGAGGGGCTCTGAAGGCTATGGATTCCTCATCTTCTGGGGCCATTCGGATCTCATTATATCCAGAATATCCATCCATGAAGGAAAGTGCTTCATAGCTAGCTGTTGCATCAATTAAAAGTTCTGTAATCAGAATTGGGAAATCATCCTTGGGACAATGCCGATTAAGATCTCTGAAATCGATGCAAACTCTAATTTGTCCATTCTTCTTCTTTACAGGGACAATATTAGCCAACCACATGGGATATTGAACTTCTCTAACAATGTTATATTAGATAAGCTTATCCACTTCAGCCTCAATTTTGGAAGCATAAGTTGGGTGTGTTCTTCTCGTGGCTTGCTTAAATCCTCGATGTTCTTCTGGTAAACCCAAATGATGAATAGAAACATCAGGATCAAGCCCAGGAATTTCTGTATAGTTCCAAGAAAATATATCTCTATTTTTCTTTAGAAAATAAATATTCATCTCTTGCTCTTCAAGAGTCATGGACACACTGATAAAAGTGGGGTGTGGATCTTCTTTTGTACCCAGATTTATTTCTCTGAGTTCATCCACAGTGGTACAGATACCCTCTTCAAATGCTGGAGGAGCATCTCTGAGATCTTCCTCTTCTTCTTCATCATGTGTTATCTCTTCCATTTCTACTTGAATAGTATATGATAAAGTAGAATTCTCATGATCATAAGAGATGTCACAATTTGCATATCTTGAAGAAAAAGCTTCAATTTCCGACCTGATAGATGATGAAGGGTATTCTTTGGGTATTAAAGAGAAGATGATGAATTGAAATTTGACATCATTGTTCACCTATGATGTTGCTATAACTTCATCGGGCTTAATTTCTAAAGTATAGACTTGTTGGATTTCAGCAGATGAAATGAATACGTCACCATTTGTGCTTTCATCACTGCTTGGTTGGTTACCAATTTCTCCCATGTTGTCTGGATCGATTGCCGTAATTGACATTATGGATCTTTCCATAAGATTATTTTGATTTGGGTCTACCTCGTCAATTTGACAGATAGTCAACACATAATCTGTACTCACATGTGTAAATGGATTTACTGGAATCTTATCTAAACCATATAGAGCATTAACTTTAGTAATCTTCTTTTTTGTAGATTTCTCCCTTCCCTTCATGTGATTGAATCCCACCTCAATGTATTGAGACTCACATGTCCTGAACGGGGCCTTATCACCATACAATGTCTCAACTTGACCATCAAAATAATATTTGAGACATTGATGGTATGATGAAGGGATAGCCGCATGGTGATGTAGCCAAGGTCTTCCAAGCAAGATGTTAAAGGATGAGTCTTGATAAACAACCATGAAATATGAATTGGATACAAGATCTCCAAACTGAATTCTGAGTGAAACTTCTCCTAGTAGTTCTTGTTCATTTTTATCATATCCTTGTAACATCATGGTAGAAGGAGATAAATCAGATTCCGTGAGGCCCAATCGACGAAGTGTACGAATGGGCATGAGGTTGACTCCTGAACCATTTTCAATGAAAGCTCTTAAGATGTCTACACCCTTGACCTTTCCAAACAAGTACAAAGGTATAATATTCACATGCACAACATCATCTTCATCTTCATCGGTAAAAGATTTTACTGCATGACATTCTGTAGGATTATTCTCAATGTGATAGACTTCAGCTGTAGCAATTTCAGTTTCAAACTCTTGAGGACATGACAAAGGCTCGATGAGTGCTTCCCAAAGATCTTTTGACAGATTCAAAGCATCCAGAATTGATAACTTGGATGGTACATGGGCCAAGTGTTTCAATACATCATACTTTTGATCCAGAGGTTTGTGTTTCCCAAAAGTAATATTTGGTTTAGAAGGTACATTGGAAGCAGATGCTTTGGAAGTTGATGCATCTTGTATTTGGATAGGAGTTGTCAATATTCCTGGTTTTAGAAGATTAGACTGATTAGATCCATTTACATGCTGAGAGAAAGAAGATGGAACCTTCAACCGGTCTTCCAAAATAACTATTCCAGGACTGAATTTTCTATTGGTATAAGAACTTTCTTGTTCTTGCTGAGCTCGTTGAATGGCTCTACCATGAGTTTCTGCTGCGTACACAGTTCTAGCAGGGGTAGAATTAGAATAGTGGATTCTGAAAGATCCATGTCTTCCCCTATCTCTGGAGCCTCTGGAACATCCTCTGATTCCTCTGTTTGATATAGGGAATTCAGGCTAATTGAAATCGATCTGTGACTGGCATATGGATCTGTTAATTGAATCATATTAACAGAACCGAAGATTAATTCTTCGTCTGATAAAGACTCTACCTGATTAGCCTATTTAGGTTGTGCCATTTGAGGGGGGCGGTGCCTGTGGCTTTGAATTAGATGGCATGAAGTCTTCCAAAGTCAAAGACAACTTAGGCTTTGACACATACTCATCTTCTTCTAATTCTTTTTCTTTCTTTGAATCATGTCGTTTCTTTGAGGACTTTCCCTCTGATGAAGAGGGTTTTTCCGCAACATTCATGGTAGAAGACACAATCGGTTTCTTTAATTGTGTTCGCAAAATAGCATGAGTTCGGTTGATTGTATTTCTGACCATCCAATCATCATACTTCTGTGCCTTTTGGATTTTGACTTCTTTCCATTCACCTTCCTTCTCTGGAACTGTAGCAGTGACACATGCTACTTGGGCTGAAGAGCCTTTCAGTTTGACTTGTTCCGAGTCGACCAACTTTTGCAGGAGGTCTTTGAAGACAAAACACTCCTGGATGGGATGCTCCAACATTTTATGAAAGGGGAAATAATTGTGACAGTCTTCAACTCCTTCCTTGTTTGGCCTCTTGGGCTTTGGCAGTTGAACCAAATTATTCTCTAGGGCCGAAATCAAGTAACCAGGAACTTGTTCATTTCGGAAAGAGTATGTTTTTCTCTTCAAATCCTCAAATTGTTTTCGTCTTTGATCTCTTTGATCATCTGGATGAAATGGTCTTTGTTTTTGGCACTCAAGAGGCGGAGCCCTTCGAGAAGATGAATGTTTTGAAGTAAAACCAGGTACAGGTGCTTGTTTAAGCATAACTGTAGCAGTTTCTGCTTTACCCATTCTCCTTCCTGGAGCTGATGGAATTACATGAGATTTAGCCTTAGCCTATATAAGGGAATCTTCAATCTGTTGAGCAATTTAAGTAAGGTCTTGAAACCCTCCTGTGTATTTCACAGTGATCAACGGCGTGTGTAATTCGTCATGCAGATTGGCCACACAGATTGGAAACAATTCCTCTTGAGGGAGTGCTAAGCTTAGGGAATCTGTGAATCCCTTCTAGCAAGCAATGAAATCTAATACCCTTTAATTTTCTCTTTGCTTAATGTTTGTAAGATCAAAAACTGTTGTCTTTGGAAAAGTTGTGCTGAAATGAAGAAGGAATATTTGGTGAAGATCCTCCCATTTGGTAATTGACCGGGATTTCAAGCTTGTATACCAGAAAAAGGCCGGTCCTTGCAAGGTCCGTACGAAGCATCTATGTTTTACTGCTTATTTCTGCTCCAGAGTTCCCATCATAGGATCACAACAAGACACGTAATGTGTCAAATGCTGTTCAGGGTCGCCTGATCCATTGAAAATAGGGAATATAGGGTTTCCAAAACTGGATGGAGGAGAGATTGAATCTACCCATTCAGGGTAAACTTTTTTTTCTGGTTGAACCTGCGCACGTTTCCCTTCCATATTTTCTAACTGAGCTGTTAATGACTCAATAATAGTTATAAACTTTTAAAAACATCCGGGTGAACTTGGACTTGGGTAGGTGCAATGACTGGAGCTTGGATAGATGTGGTGGTTGGTGCTACAACTGATGGTAGCACTATCAACTGTTATTGCACTTGACCCGTAGGATTGGACCTGTGAGGGTGTAATAATAGAGGAGGATATTATTGATCCATCTCAGTAGCTACAACAAATTCCCTTGGCTGACTGAATCCAGCATGCTCATGAAGAAGACTACCCTGAAGTAGTTCTGCATTCAACCTCTTTAATTCCTTCATTTCTTCCTCCTGTTGTGCAAACCTTTTCTCTAGTGAGAGAGATTGGCCTTCTACAATGGGAGGATATGTAACCTGATTCTTTCCCCTCCCTTTATTGGATCCTTTTCAGAGAGGAGGAAGTGGGTTACTTGAAAGATTACCATGTTTCTCAGTAATCCTTTGATTTTGTGTACGCACACCTTCTTCATTTGTGTCGGTGCGTACATCTTCTTGAGCAGGAATCTCTTCATCTGAGTCCCCTGAGTGAGCCTCATCTGGTAGATCAACAACAACGGCATTGATGACATTTATTGATGTATAACGGATCGCATCCCTTCTATCAGCATTTTTGTGATATTTTCTTCTTCCATGTATTTGATGAGACATTGCCTTTTGTTGATTTGATCCTTCAGGAACTTCTTGACAAATCGTAATTTGGAGGGAATCTCCTGATAATTTGGCTCTGCGTTCCTCTTGAGGCTTCTTTCCCAATCGAGAAAAGATCGACTTTCTCTGAGGAGGGGATTGATGATTTGAAAAATTCCCCAGTCTGGTGGACTGGGGCTGTTCTTGCTATTCCCGCTCAACTCCTCGAATCCTATTTTTTGATTCTGAGGGTTGATTTAAAAGAGTCCCCAGTCTCGTGAGCTAGGGTGGCTCTTGACATGCTATGTCTGAGACTTTCTTAAAATATCTTCTGATCTTGTGAACCTTAGTCCGGAAATTAGCTGGATCCATTAACCTGTATCCACTTTTATCCCCTGGTTCAAAAGACCGTTGGATGATTTCCGACACTTCTTTCACTTGATGATGTGCTTGCTTCATACAAGAGGCATGTTCAATATTATCGTTTGCATGATGCAGGAGTAATTCAACAACTTGTTCTCTGTATTCTTGATTTTGAGAGGAACTAGTTGAAGCCTATTCTTGGGCAAGGTTATGATTACAAACAAAGCCCATTGACTGTGGCCAGCCATGGGCAATAACATTGCATGAGACCATTTTCGGCGGGCTTTGCTGGCTGGAGAGCATCGTGAAATGTAGTGCTCCATGAACACCCCATCCTTTGACATGAATACCAGATGGGACATTGGCAATTAACTGACGCAATCTCTTTTGTGCGCCAAGGCATGAATGTTGAAGGGCTCTCTACTGCTTTTCAGCCTTCGGATATCGAGAGACTGATAGAGATGCCAAATCAATCTGATGTTGTAACCCTTCTATTATCCTAATATGATTTTCATATTCAATATAAGATAATACTTTATTCCTCAACTGACAAATAGTTTTCCACATGTTGAGACGAATATCATGATTTCCATCTTCTGTCAACATCTTTTGAATGTCATACTGAGAGTCAGCCAGAGGCCAAAACATGACTGGTACTTCACCTTTTTCCAGTTGTTTTCTCATGTTCAACATTTCATCTTTATCATTCAATGAAGATTCTTCTACCTGATTTGACCATAGTTGGTGTTTCCTTATTTCTTCATTGGATTCAACAAGATTGGTAGAGACATCATTGATCAAACTAAAAGATGCATGACTTAGGGTTGGATCGGAGAATGACCTACACCCTAGGCTATCTTCTGATTGAGAAAGTATTTCACTTTCTAGCGATGAAGCATCAGACATGAATGGTTTCGCACTTGCAAGTGCCTCAATATAAGAGGGCTTTCTCGGCACTACATTGTCCATTGGAGAATTTTCTGGGCAATGTGAATCACTACTATGGAGAGGACTTTCGCAGTAAAATTCATCATCATGGGGAGGACCACCATGGTGGGTTACAGTAAAAGATGAGATCTATTGCTCCTTGATCTTCTGACCAGACAGAGGGTTCCTGTGGCTCTCATCTGAAGATGAAACTTCGAGATCGACCGAATTTTCACGAAGCAAGCCTTCATGAGGAAGTGTCTGTTGAAGACCTTTGGAATTAATGTTCCCACTATTGGGAAATAAGGGAGTAGAATCTTGGATTCCAACAGATAACTATTTGAGGGCTTCAAGAACTCCAGCATCGAGCAAGGCCTTGTTATAGATTGGATCTTGATCTTCTGACTGTGTTGGGCGGGTCTTCTTCTTAGACTCCTTCTTACTCACCTTGGAAACCACTTGTTGATGAAAGTGGCTACTCTTAGTAGGTGTATGTGCCTGATCAGGAAAGATGGCCAGGTTAGGCTGACGATCTCCACTCAAATAAGGTGTATGTGCCTGACTTGGTTGTCTGTATGATATGGGGGAGTATTCCCCACAAACCTCTTGGACCGCAACAGATGTTTGTGTCTGTTTCAGATTGATCTGTTGATGTGTCACTCCACTGGTAGGGATAGATTTATGTGTATTTTCCTGAAAAGCCACTAATGTTTTTATAATATCCTGGCAAGCATCCAAAATATGAGCAGGGATTTGCTTCTGCTCTTTCACCATTGATAAAATATTATTGGTGACTCCAGCTGCCAGAACATGGATATATGTCCATTCTATACTTGGAGTAGGTGTATGTGCCTGCTCCTGTCCTCCTTTTCCTGTCAGTGAATCCTGAAAGTACTCAAGTGTGGGGGAAGAGAGTTGAGTCAGCCTCTTGTTTGTCATCGGAGTTTTCCGACTGACTTCTCTGTGTGCTACCAAGAGAGACTATTGGTAGGCTTGATACTAGAAGGTTTATGTCCCGAATGATTTCACTTCGCCAAAAGAGATTGATGAGCTTCATCATATGTAGTCAGATGAGTCTGCTGACTAGCTGATGATGTATAAGCTGGTGTATGTTCCTGCCTATAGTATTCCACCAGAATTGCCTCGAGGGATTGGCGTGATGCTGCGAGACGAGTCTACTGGACAGCAGAATTTAAATGGGCAGGTGTATGTGCCTGCTCATTGCTTTCCACCAAGTTAGGTTGGTGGACTTCTTTGGAGATGGCAGAGATGATAACCTTCTTACTGTTGAACGGATTCCACCTCTGGCGGTTCTTCTTGTCTGCTCGGGTTCTAGGAACCTGAGACGAATGCCTGGAGTCGGTACCCTCATCATGGTGAGGGCATACTACCACACGAGTTTGGCGGCGATTGTTGATAGGAGCCCTCAGTAAGGAATCCTTCTTCTTTGAATTAAGGCCTTGAGGGACCTGCTCATTCACTTCCCCAGAATATGGGAGTGAATGGTGATTGAATTCCAGGGATAACGACCTGAAACGGTTGGAGACGGTGGTTAGTACCGCCTGCTTCTTGATCACTGGTCATCGTTGCTTGGATGACCGGTGTGAGTTGTTCACTTGGAGGGCCTATCGGGCAGCCTCTATAGTTGGGATGGTACCGTGTTGATGATACTCCTTAACCAACGCATTTGATACCCAGCGTTGAAGACGCTGAGTAGGTGATTTCATCCTCAGAGCGGATGACGATCCAGCAGGAGTAGCAGCAGTGGCATTTGTAGCAGCAGTATTCATAGGTGTGAACTTGAGAGCATCCATTATGTAAATGCAGAAGATCTTGGAAAAGAGTGCCTGTTTGATATAACAGAGGTAATCAAGATAAACTCATCCACTCGACTTTTTTATGAGCACATATATCAATGATTGTTTTTGTTGGCCCTCTCATTGAGTTTTAAATAGGGGCCTAACCAAATAGGTAAAAAATCATTATAACATGGTTAAGGATTCACGTCGGGTTCAACATTTTTTGTTTCCCTCAGAATTCGGGGATGACCTCCTTGATTGAAGGTTCAAACATTCCGATCGGTTTCTAATGGGTTTGTTTGTAGAACCGGAAACATCCAATGATTCCACATCCATTTGGACTTACTTTCCAAAGGTAGGTGCTCACTATTTTGTGGACTGATGAGGCTTAGGAATTTTCATTGGTTGAGAGGATGGGAGGTCGGACTCGTCACACCTTTTTGAGGGGAATTATCATCTAATTTGGGACTCTCTTTAGAGATTTATGTTATGTTCATTAATCCTTATTACATTACCAAGTATAAAATGTTCTTTCCTTTAGTCTGACAATCTATGATTAAATATGTAGGAAATTTAGAGAATCTTTTATATGTATTCGAGGTTCTTCATCGATAGAGAATTATATGTATTTATTAGAGATTCTTGGTCAATGGTATCCTTTGATACATTTGTATAAAAGTCTCTTGGTCATTATGATGACCATGTTGGTTTGGAAGCCACTCAGTGGTGCACTTGAAGTTTATTGTCATTCATAAAGACATTGATTATTTTAGAGTTGGGATCGAACCCGCAGATGGGCTACCTAGGTATCCTTTGTTTAGAAAAGGAATCAGAACCCACGTTGTTCGAGTAAGGGAGTATGATGTTTATGCATGATTGATGGCTCAAAGAAATAATTCATGATTACTTTTACACTCTATGCTCATGTGAGTCATGCTCGGTGTGATAAACAAGAGGTATTAGTAAAAACTTGACAATTGGGCCATAAAAGATGCAATCATAATAAGTAATGTGGGACTTATGTATGTATGATTTCCCAGATAAATGAAGATTAGGATTTACTTCAGGTAAGAAATCCAGGAACGGGGTCCATAAAGGTATATGTACTTTATGGATATTTGGATACTCTAATCTTGGGGCTTACTCTTGAGAAAGATGCCCATATTAGGAGGGGACTCTTGATTGGGTTTTACTCTTGAGAAGGGAGCCCAGATCAAAAGTAAATTAATACTGGTTGAGAAGAATTAATATTGGGGCCTACTCTGGAGAAAGAAGCCCAGGTTAAGAATATTATGACGGGGGATTATTCCTAAAAAGGAGGCCCAAATTAGGAGAGGACTTATGATTGGGGCTTACTCCTGAAAAGGAGGCCCGGGTTAAGATACTTGACAAATTAATGGACTTGGGGCTTACTCCTAAAGAGGATGCCCAAGTGAACAGGGTCCATAAAAGGTGTATGTGTTTTATGGAGATTTATACACTTAATTTGGGATTTACCCCTGAGAAGGGTACCCAGAATTAAGGAGGGAACTTTGAATTATGATTGGGGCTTACTCCTGAGGAGGAGGCCCAGGTTTGAGAACATGGACTGGGACTTACTCTTATGGAGGAGACCCAGGTTAATGAGGATTTGGGGCTTACTCCTGAGGAGGAGGCCCAAATTTGATAAAGTGGACTGGGACTTACTCTTAAGGAGGAGGCCCAGGTTAATGAGGATTTGGGGCTTACTCCTGAGGAGGAGGCCCAAATTTGAGAACTTGGACTGGGACTTACTCTTAAGGAGGAGGCCCAGGTTAATGAGGATTTATGGCTTACTCCTGAGGAGGATGCCCAAATTTGGGTTCTCTCATCTTTAAAGGATGAGTTTGAATGAATGGAATCTCTAACCTTAGTGACAAGATGTGTAAATCATTAGGCTTTGAGAAATTTTTCACAAAATTCCTTTCAAATAAGGAAGTCAATCAAGAAGACATGCCATAAATGGCTTAGAAGAGTGTCTTGAAGACTATATTTTGAATAAGATACGTGGAATGGCATAAGAGGGATAAAATAGGCAAGAAGGGCACCCAAAAAGGTAAGGGTGCGCAAGTCCTAAGAGTCATGCAAGTACTGCGTGGGCGCGCAAGTCTGGTCGCGTAGGTATACCTGCGCGACGCATGGGTACTTGCTCTATTGTTAACCAGTAGGGTAATACTTGAGCTACTCTTGACCAGTGCCTTTATAATTATCCTGAGGTACTTCCAGAATAGAGGTGCACAAGTTTTGGTAAGAGAATAGGGCGGCTCTCAAGTATGTTCATTTCCCTTGAGGGTAAAACACCTTAGGCGCGCAATTGTTAGCGAATTCTAACACCTAGACCTTAATCCTCTTGTTTAGACCTTCCATTATAGGTAAAGTATTACCTTAGAAGTGTTCGGAAGACCTGAAGATGAGACTTGGGTGTTCAGAGCTATAAATCTGGATTCTGGAAAAAATCCTCCTCAAATGGGGGGCCCACAAGGTATATTTATAGGCTGAAAAAGTCTTGAGCAGTTATCCTTTAGGGCGCGCAGGTCACTTGTGCGACCATTAGGCGTCGCGCAAGTGGACTTGCGTGACAGTGATGAAACTTGCGCGACACATGTTCTTTTGAAGCTTTGTTCATGCCTTTGTCGATTTTTGATGTTTTCTTCAAAGGATGAATCAATTTGTGCTAAGTCATTTTCCTTTTTATTCGTTTAGACAATGTGATGAAAAGGAGTTTCAACAGTATTCTATGGATCTTGATCATTCATGATACATCCAATAGTCTTCTTGGACTTATTCAAAGTACATATGTTGACCATATACTAAAGTGATTTTGTATTGAATAATCCCTGAGAGGATTGGCTCTATTGTCACATGGTTTACATATTTCTAAGAAAATGTATCCTAAAATATAATATGAGAAATATTTAATGAGTAATATCACATATTCTTTGGTGATAGGATCAATCATGTATTAAATGTTATGTACTAGAATTGATGTTGTGTATGCATTGATCATGGTTGGGAGATATCAATAATATATATGATAATAGAATTTGTTTGTTGTTAAGGTTATATATATGTATCTAAGATGAAGTAAGAACATGTTCCTAATATATATAGGAGATGAAGATCTGGTCATTAGTGGTTATACTAATGATAGTATTCAGAAAGATCAAAATAATCTGAAATCACAATCAAGATGTGTTCTCTATCCTAATAGAGGATATGTGATATGGAATAGTTCATAGTATTTAGTTTTTGTTCATTCTATAGAGGAGTTTGAGTATATAGTTTCATCTTATCTAGATGAGGAAGAAGTTTGGATGCATAAATTTGTTTAGTATTTTTATGTGGTACCTAGAAGTAAAGAATATGTCACATTGTATTATGATAATATTGTCGTAGTGGCTCTGGAAAAATAGCCAAGCTCACACCAATGGAAAAATAATATACTACGAAAGTATCACCTCTTGATGGATTTTTCTCAAAGGGGTGAATTTGCAATAATTTAAGTACACGTAAAAGATAATGTGGTGAACTCCATGAATAAAGTATTATCCCATTAGAATCATGAGTATCATGTGAGGGCTAGCGGACTAAAGGTTATTAGTAGTTGGATCTAGTGAAAGTGGTAGTCTATTGGGGTTGGTACCCTAGAACCAACTTCTGTGTACTTTATAATAACATGAATTCATGGTTTTTTAATATTAATAAACTCTTTATCAAATCATCATTGTATTTCTGTGTAACATAGTATTTGATAATATCCTAATAGTAGTTGTAACACAAAACATTCATTGTAGTTCACCGCTATATTGAGAACCAAGAAATGCCATGATATTATTCTTAAATATATGTTTATATCCAAATGATATCATTTGAGGGACACAAATGATATAGTCTATCAAGGGCGGAGACTCATAGAACTATGAGTCACCTTCCCATTGTGTACGCCCTTGGTAATATATAGTGTAGGATATTTTGAGAACAACCCCACCAGTAGGAAATCCCCATTTATATGTGTTATTGAATGTTCTTATATGTGGATGTTTGTATTGATCCCAAGACTTTAATATTATTATTAATGAGTATTATGAGTCATGTACTTTTATGTATTGATGAAAACTATGATGAATGATGTTTGGGGAGTGGTAGGATGTGTTGGGTGTGGCATGATTAATATTTCACTAATTAATAATGTGAGAAAATATTTTTCCCTTATATTCCTTAATGGAATTTGATATATCAAAACCTTTTATGGTAATGATATATCCTAAATAAATCCATGGGGATAATTTTCTATAAGTAAGTCAAATTTTCTGTAAGTCTTAGAAAGAGACATCGAGTACATCGGTTGGCATTGATATGAAATGTTCTTGATTAGAGATAGATATCATGATCGAGGGATTATATTAAATAGTAAGCATTTGTATTATGTATTTTATAGATTTCTCATTAACTTCTATATCTATGGATGTCGTGGCTTGTTACTAGATGATATCCTTGGACTTTTGACTACTTCATCTAATGCCACTGAGAAAGAGACCTAGAGAGTCACACACTATGTGTATCCAGAATCTTAGTTAAATAATATATTATTATTTATTATTTAGAAGGTTGAAGAAGTTTTATTCTAACACATGGTTTAATAATTATTTATGTTTACTTGACCACATTTATTCCTTCACTAGTTATTTGAGAGAATATATTAAAGCGTAAAATTAAATAAATAATAATTTCTATTTAGTTAATATAATATTTATTTATTTATTATAGAATAATGAAGTGATATTTTTTTAATAAAAAATATTCATTATTAAAGGCCCGATAAATATTGTAAAGGAATGGTGGACTGAGTTTAATTGTCCTGTTATAAATAAATATTTTTGAATATTATTTTATTAAATAATATTTAATTTATTTATTAATTTAATCATATGTCGGGAAATAATAAAATTATTATTATTATTTAACATGGGGTTCTACAGGGATAATATAAATAATATAGGGAAATTGTGAAACTTTTTTATTTTAACCCTAAGGATTTATAATCCCAATTATATTATCTTCGATGAGATCCAATTAATTTCTTTGTTGTAAAAAACAAATTTGGAAAATCCTCTCAAGCCTTAGTGAGCTCCATTCTCCAAGAACACTCCCTAGAGTGGAGAGTTTTCTTCCTCCACCTCCCACTCTCAAGTAAAGAGAGATCAAATAGAACAATTTGGAAGTGATTCTCATGGAGATTAAATGAAAAAAATGAAAATAATAGGATATTTCATGCAAGTACCTAGAGATTGCTTTAGTGATGTCCAAATATTTGTTTAACACATGTGGATCATCTCTAGAGGGAATATTCTATTGATTCCTACAATGCAACGAAGTTTCAACACATATCTATTGTCAAATCCATCAACAGAACAATATAATTATTTAGTTAATTAAATTAATTATAAATAATATGTGATGATCCTCCCTCTAGTTTGGAAGTTCTATCTATTTTATTTTTATTTTATTCCATTCCATTTATGATGACATTAATCATTTTGTTGATCTCGTATTGATCATTGATCAAGACAAAAGGAAAAGTTGGGCATGACCTATCACAGGCTTCTTATGCACCCAGAACCAATAGAATGTTATCCAAAATGATAAGGTATAAACCACTTATTATTATTCAAGTATCTAGCCTAGTTCTCTATATCTATAAATTAGTCACAGTCATATACACATAACAATAAACATGATCAAGTTCATATAAGCTAAATGAAGGCATAATATATCAAAGAACAGGAATGCATATATCATAAAATTTAATTATGTGAACTAATATGCAAGGATAGTGAAATATATATATATATATATGAAATTTGATCCAATGTTTCTAATCATGATTCATTAACACACCTAAATCAATTTAACTATAATAGAAAAACATACTCAGGATTAGTATGCAATCATAAAAACACAATGGTAATATAATTCCCTTCATCGATAACTTAATGGTCCATCGTATAAGAGCAGTTCAAGCACTTATTTGACTCCCCTAACTGAGTTACACATATAATAACTCCTTTATAACATTCCTCAAAAATATCCCTGAAAATATTAATGTAAATCCTCCTTTGATAACACATTTTAATTCCCTTTCCTGCATCATCTTATCCAGGCCAGAGTTCCAGATAGCCTCATGAATGCCTCCTTGTATACAAGAGGTTTTTGACTTACAATGTGGTTCCGAACATTATATTTGTGGACAATATACCCTTATTATCAAAATTCATATTTTCGAATCATATCAAGAAAATAATAACAGCATAAGGCCGCCACATAAATGAATAATGACAATTTTATAATTGATGAAATGGTAGGTACATTATTTCATGAAAAGTAATAAATCAGTGACCCCCAATGTGGATGGTCAAATCATAATATAACAAATAATAGGAACATAAATAAAGACTTTGTGTGAACACTCCAATTCTTTTCCTGATACAGCCTTCTAACCCCATGCTCCATCTCCTCAACTCATTATTGTTGTCCTCTTTCCCTTTAATGAATCTCATGTCATAAAGTTTATGCATGCATAGAGATTCCCATTAATGGAATGAGTATAAACCCAGTATAACAACACTAATGTGTCCTTATCGCAAGTGTTTATATGTATAGGGTGTATTAAATTACATAAATGTAATGCATAAGTAAACAATTAACCACTAAAGTTCTAGTACATCATGCACAAACCAAGTTTCCATGAAACCTAATCCCACCTGCTTCGAAACTATGTTGGTAAGGATTTCAAGGTCAATAAACACTGGTTTCAAAGCATTCTATAATGTCTATAAATTAGTTCAGCACCCTACTCCCAAGAATCGTATATTTGTATTCCACCTTTATTGAAAACCTCATTCCCTACATTAAGGTGGTTATTTACCCTTTTAGGATGGTACATCTATGCGAAATACCTGATGAATTGGATCACAATCATCCTTGTATGGTCTTTACCCCATGTTGTAAATCTAACACATCAGATATAGTTCACACATTTTGGGTCTACTCCCACATCGAATGAATATGTTTGTGATGTCTGATCAGTACCACTATGTGATTATACATCATTGACATTCATCACAAAACTACTACTCCTCCTATAATGGTATATCTACCAAGTAAAAAGAAACCCAACCATCTTGATACCTAAAAAAGTTCTACTAGAAATGTAACATCCACAAGAAATTCATATCATAGCAAGAACAAATTTTCATATCAAGCATGCTTCCCAAAAGGCCACACACACACCCAAAAGCAACCAACATCAAGCATAGGTATCAATTCACATAGGAAGAAACTAAAATATCATGTCAATAACCATATAAAAAGGATTTATGTGGTTAGGAGATTCCTTCCTCAAGAACACTGATATTTCCATAAATGTTTTCCAATATCCAATAACCAAATCATACCCACACACCAACTGAATCAATACCACACACAGTATATCTTTAGAACCAATCCCAAATCCTCACATAATAGATTCTATAAAAATATTTTGAAAATTAGATGGAATCATAAAATTAGAAACATGATTCATCTCAAGATAAGGGAGGAATGACAAGTATAATGGGAGAGAAGACCACCTAGAATTTCAAAGAGCTAATCCTCTAAACTTGGGGATAAAGACAAGCTTTTTGGGACTAGAAATTATATTAATGAATCACCTAAGGTTCAATAGGAAATTATAGGAAGTAGAAGGGTTTTAGGGGTCTTATGAATGTATAAGAAATCCAGAAAATAAGTCTCATAATGCCTCAAATAGGGTTACACCTCAATGAAGTCGAAATCAGTATGGACTATGGAGAAAAAAGATACCCATTCCACAAAGGATCCTAGCCAAAAAAGTGTTGAATCCATAATATATTCAACAGTGAGATCCTATAAACTAGTAAAATCTAACGCTATTAAATTCATATAACTACACTATATGCTCCAATCCCCAAAATGAAATCCACCCTTTAGCCAACCCTCTACATCATTGTTCTACCAAATTTTGCATAACTATCCAAACCCGCATTCCTCATCATTACATCATAGCTGAAACTCAATGATCTATCTACGATAAAATAACTATTACCACAAAATCTATATTTCATGTCATAGTGTCCAAACCATTCCATATCGACACCCTTAATGGTAGAAAAATTCACCATGCCATAGAATATATCACTACCATGAAAATAAAATCAAATTCCCTCTTCCTCATCTAAAACAAACCCTAGTCCATTCGTTAAAATATGAGGGTGTCACAATTGAGATCTCTCTCCTTCTCCCTCTCCCTATATTTTTCTATACCTCTCTATTAAATAAGTAAAAATTTTATCCTTTAATCCCTCCTCCCATAAAACTTTATAGAGAAATGTAAAGATATTGAATAATAGGGAATATGAATTAGGGAGGTAAATTAAATTAAAATCTTTAAGTTATGAACAACAATCACTACCTGGAATGGATATCAATTTTCATTGGTTGAATTGTATAGAGTTAATCATGAAGAATAATTTTAAATTTATGTTTTTTAATATGTATTTGATGAAAATAATATTAGATTTATATTTGAAAAGGAATTGCACATGTTTTATAGGAATTCCATGTTCTATGTTTTTTAAAATGGAAATAATATTTACCTTAATATAAACGGGAACATGATTTTTTTTCATCTAATAAAATGTTAAAAACCATCCATTTCTCATGTGAAGGTAGAAACAAATTTAGTAATACCCAAGTTCATATTTGTGAAGATAAATTTATTAATATTATAAGTTCTCAATTTTGATCCATAATGATTGAGGATAATTAGGTTATGGGATTAAAACATAATATGAAGGTCTATATTCTGATTAGAATAGCCCAAAGGGTAGGGGTTTAGAATATACTCTTCTAGAATATTTATTTTTTATCAACTATTAATTGGGATTAAATATAACTTTCCTAGTTATATGATATGGCTGAATATGTGTAAGTGAATAATAGAGAAGCGGCCAAGTTTCCAAACAACAACACTCTGAGAACCACAATTTTAAATAACTAGGGATACTCATTGGTTGAATCATTAAATTTCATAGTGGATAATGAAAATGATAGATAACCTATTCAAGTGATTTAACTTACTTCTCCTATTATGGAGGGAGGAATCTAGAGTTTCACTTCCCTAGGATTTAGCACATATCAATAGGGAGTTTTCTTGGTAAGTATAAAAAACACAAGTTGTCCTATATAAGTAAGAGAAATATGTCTAAATTGAGGGGTATTTTTTTTCTTCAGATGATATAGTTGATGTTACTAGAGAATAATATTTTTTTAAGCATTAAATAGTTAAACTATTGAACCTATCATGATGTTTTTGAACCTAATAAAGAAGTTATTGAACATTAAAATGAAGATGATAAACCTTATCATGATGTCTAAACCAATACAAATCATTTTTTAATGTTAAAAAAAGAAATAAATATTAATATACTAAAATTTTTGATATTTTTTAAGACTCTAGTGTTACCTTTTCACAACATACTACTTTAAAATGAAAAGTCAAGTGATATATCAAAATATTATATCACCTATTCATGAATATTCCCCAACGCTCAATAAAGATGATATATGATCATATTTTTTAGAACATGACCAAGCTATTACAATATATTTCTTAAATTAATTTGATAATAAAAAATGGAAATATATGGGATCAATGATGGCTAGAAGGGTTTAAAATATGAGCTGAAATTCTTGATGGATGATTTAGTCTCCAAGACTGATTTCACCAATTTTATAGAAATTATGGCTGCTCAAAATGAGATGAAAAAAAATTATTGCATGTTCATGTTTTTTTTGTCTAATAAATATAGAAGATAAATTGATTAATTAAAGGATTAATAATCGTAATTAAAGTAATTATATATTCATAGTATATACTTTGATGAATTGAAGAATATAGTGGTAAATCAAATTGAACTCTTGAAGAACATTCCTCTTAAGAAGTATAACATCCCTTCACTAGAGTTCATTGAAAAAGAGATAATTAGATATTATTTTCAAACATATTTTCATTTGATGAAGATCATGTTTAAAACTATATTTTTTGTTTCTTAAAAGGTTTCAACCTAGTATACTCTCTACTAGTTTAATGGAAATTTGCTATGTCATGTCAAATCATTATATTATGTCATCATATGTGATCATGGAAAATAAATAGCTAGTATTTCTTTAATGTGTCATTTTAACCCCATAGTTATTACATGAAATCAAAAGGGATTTATTCTATGTGTTTTAAGATGTCAGTATTGACTTTAGTAAAGTATATTAAAGAAAAAATGATTCTTTTAGTAGTATTATTGGTTTAATTGATAATAGTGTTCCGAAAATTATTGCTAAAGTGGATGAATCTAATACCTAATATCAAAAAATTATAGATCTTTTGTAATGTTGGTCCAGTCCCATGAATACTAACTTCCAAATCTTGTGTACACACTAAAAGACTCTTTGGAAGCTGTTTAAAAAATTTTCTCTTTAGAATGACCTTCTAAGTACATACCATTATCAATAAAATATGATATATAGAAGTAAATTATTATCTATAAGGTACTCACTATAGTTCTTATGGCTTCAGTTGCTATTACTCCTCAATATCTCTTTTTACATTATGTGGTTCATAGTTTTTAGGTTTTAGTAGAACAAATAGATAATATTTATCTATAAATTTTTTTCGTTATATTCAATTTTGATAAATCTTCAAGACTCTCTTGAGTAAGTACACAGAAAAATAAATTAAATTATAATATTGACCAATTATAGAGTTCATCAGCCTTTAAATTATCTATTAAAAACCTCTTATTTTCACTTTGAATAATATATTAATAATTTTATGAAAACATTAATGGATAGAAATTCCTCTAAAGAATATATTCAAAATATCTCCAAGTTAATGGTCATAATCATCAGTAGGGAATGTCTATCATGCATTATTTTTATAGATAAACTATAAATAAAATTTTTAGGATTTTGGATTGTGAAAGGATCACTTTGGGATAACCACCATAAGAGGGGTGTGAGTTATTATGGGATGAATTTTTACAACTTTAAATATTGTATCTATTTTAATACCCTTGTCACTTTTTCAATGAATGATTCTCTTTTATTCTTCACTTATTATTAGGAATCATGCACATAAATAGTAAATCGAGAAGAACACTTGTATTTTTATAATATTCTCCAATAATATGGATGGCTACATTCTCAATGTACGTTGGTTATTATCCCACATAAAGATATATTAATTTTTTTATAAAATAAAGAATGAGTAATTATAAATACTTGTACTCATTACCCTAAAACTGACAAGGTTATATTCAAGATTTATCATCAAAGAATAAGATATAGGATTTCATACTACCCATTTTGTAGTGATTAGTAATGTAGAATAACTCTGTTGTAAAATACACCAATATAACCCTTAAAAACTACCCCTAACTATTCCAATGAAGTGGCTTCCTTGAATATAGTAATCCCAAGGGTTATCTCATATATGATGTAATCAAGTTCTTCTTTTTCATCATCATCATATTCTTCTCTTTCTTCTAACTCTTCTGGTTCTTTTCTCGGACTAATATCAATATGTTATAGATTGGGAAACATAGAAAACATCCAAACTCAAATGATAATAACCTAAATAACAACTCAAACATTGATTCTACTTATAATTTTGATCTTTGATAGATAATATGATATATTAAATTTCATTTTTATGAATTCTCAATAGTAATTCATGCATGTGTTTCATGGGTTTCTCAAATTTTTTGACCCTAGAAAATATAAAGCATTATTATTGTTATTTTTTGTGTTAATTATCAATTCAGTTTAATATCTAAATTAAAGAATCATTTTTTGGGTTAAAAGTTATTATATATTATGTTCATAGCTAATTCAAATGGTTATACCATCTTTATACATGAACCCATGTTTCTAGTGTACACCACACTGTTCACTATAGTTTTTCATAGACCCAAATGAAAATACATTGTGACACCCACACATCAATTATAGTAAGTAAACATTTTATTTTAGTAAAACTATAACATTATGAACATTTTAATAATTTGAGGCATAAATAATAAATTTGTTATTGGATAAATGTTTATTTTAAACTTACTTGGTAAAAATAATCCAAGAAGAAATATTTGAAAATTTTCTTTAGAAATAAACTTTCATGAGTAATAAAAAATGTAGTATTTAACCATTTACTATTTTATATGTAATTTTTTTAAAATTTTATTTATAAATTAAAATTTATTAACTGTAATTGTTATATAAATAAAAATAAAATATATATGGAAAAAATAAATATTTTCTAATAAAACTGTTTATTTTTCAGATAACCATTTTTGTTTAAAAAAGGAATAATGTGTATCAAATTTAATTAGTAAAAATAATTTTCTATGATGACCAATTTAAATAAAATGAATAATTTATATATATATATATATATATATATATTAATATAAATATATATAGTTATTATTACTTTTTATTTTGTTAATATAAGATCATTTTATGCTTGAAAATTTAATTTCTTGAAATTCTATTTTTAGACATATTTTTCTTGACAATTATTAAATTAAAATTTTTCAATTTAGTGAGTTGAATTCCATAAAAATATTCCATATTTGGAATAATAATAATTAATATTTTTTAATAATGTTAGCTTAATTTTGTTCAGAATGAATAGTAAAAATAATAAAAATTAACTACCTTGGTTAAGGTTAAAACGGGTTTACTAGGGGGGGGGGGGCTTAAAACATAATATAAGTGTAATTTTTACATTTTGACCTATAAAAATATTATTGTATGGAAATAATTTTTTTCAGATGGTATGTGAGTATGATATACTCTATAAAACCCAATGAAGGATCAAAATGATATAGATACTATATGTTTTATCTAATGATTCACAATATACAAGAGGGGGGTGAATTGTACCCTTTAAAAAATTCTTTGGAACTTTTAAAGATAGTTTTGTTTAACAAGGTTAAACAATGTAATTCACAAAACCTCTAGTTCTACACACTTACTTGATTTCAGAAATATGATTCTGAGAAAGTGATTTTGGAAAATATGGTTCTATAAATGAAACTTAAAACAAGTTTACAAAGATAAAAATTCTACCTTAAAGCGTATAGAATATTACTAGATCATAGTTTACAAGTATAAGGAAGTATAAGATAGTTATACTTTCCTCTGCAAACAAAATACAGCAGAAAAATTGAAACAAACAAGTAACAAGTAATAAATCATTTAACCCAAAAGATAAGGGTATCCAACAACCTTGGATAAAGAACCCTTGATTTATACTTTTAGGAAAGTCTGTCTTACCCACACCAGGGTAAGCCCTCGATAAAAAGATCAGAGTCTATCTTGCTATCCCCAAAATCCCTCTACTTCAAGGTAGTCAGCACCTTCATCTTCTTAAGCAAGGAAGACCTCAACTTTAAGGTAGTCAGCACCTCTATCTTCGTATCCCTGGAAGTCCTCGATTGTATACTGCAATAATCAGAATCACACAAAGAAAACCTGAACAAGAAGTTTGGCACACACAAAGAAATAAAGTATCTCTCTCTAGAAATCACTTCATTAGCATGTAATATCTAGATTTATCAACTTTTTGTGAGTTCTTTCAAATGAGATTCTATTTATAGACACAACACCAATGATCGGCTCCCTCCTCCAATGGTCATATTCTTCCTTATATTTCGGAGGGACTTGTACATGTGTCACTCAACCAACAGTTAGTTAGTAACTGAAAGCGTGACATCGTTTTGTAATGAAAACATGTGTAAGAAAAAATATGGTTACCTAACCAAAATCAATTATTCATAATGTAAGAAAATAAAAGATCAGAGTCTAACAAAAAACACATTAGGTGTCTATAATATAATGATATTCGGATTCTATTTTCTAAGGAATTCGGAACCTGAACTCTATAGAATTACAAAGTCTGAATTTCAAGGAAATTTGGAATTGGGATTCACAAGAATTCAGAACCTGATCTTACAAAGTTTGGAGTCAGAGTTCATAAGAATTTGGAGTCATACCTTAGAAGAGTTCGGAGTCTGAATTTAAGGAACTTGAAGTCAGAAATTAGTAGAGTTTAGAGTCTGAATTTAGAGAACTCAGAGTCAAAACTCATAAGAGTTTAGAGTTTGAATTCAGATAACTCGGAGTTAGAACTTCGAAAAGTTCAGAGTCTGAATTCAGAGAACTCGGAGTCAGAACTCGGAAGAGTTCGGAGTCTGAATTCATAGAAATTGGAGTTTGAACTAAGAAGAGTTCGTAACCAGAATTCTGAGAATTTAGATCCTAAAACAGAATGATTTATATCTAGGTAATTATAGAATTCTGAAGTTTTGGATATAGACTGAATTTTACATTTAGGAAAAAATAATGAATAATGAAAAACATGATGTGGATAAATTTCCGTAGTGAAGGAAAATTTTTCTTATAAAAGTAAAACATAGGGTAAAATAAAAATTTTCCTTGAGATAAGGTGTTCGTGATTTTGAAAATGAGAAGGAATGTCAGATTCATAAGGAAACCTTATTAACTCAAAAATCTCCCCCATGTATGAAGGAATGGAAAAATTCATAAGGAAAACCTTATTGACTCAACAATCTCCCCCTTTTTGGAAAGCACAAACATCCTTACGAAAAAGAATATAAGGACATAAAAAATATTTTTCAAGACTTTAAAATAAAACTTATATCCCTTTATATATGGACAATGATGAATATTACTAACTCTCCCTTAGGATTTGGAACTCTAAGGATCGTATTAAAGATTTACGGAATGAGATTTTTCATTATCTTGATTACAGAAATATCTGTAATGAAGACTCCCCCTTAGATAAACTCCCCCTTACTTAAGGATATTTTTTCTTTGCTTAGTATTATTGTTCCTTTATCCCCCTTTGTGATTTTTAAAAAGAATTTGAGGTAATGGAAAAGAAATTATAGTACCTGAAATATTAGTACAAAGCATCCAAACAAAAATGAGCAACCAAAATTTCATTAAGATAGGAAGAATTTGTACAAGTAAAGAATATAAAAAAGTATCGGATTGGATCTATTTTCCTTCCTTATCCTTGGGTATCAACTTCTTAACTATGGTTTTCAGATTTTTGAGTTCCTTGTGGTCATCCTCTTCTTTCTTTAGGAGCTAATACTGATCCTCTGATTTCTTCTCTAAAGCCTTGATCCTTTCTTCCTGATCCTTGAGAGCATCTACCTGAGCCTTCATTAGTTCATATTGCTTAACTATCTTCTATTTGATCTAGATCCAAATATCCCTTTCCCTCTTCCATCATTGGGCAACCGAATATAGCTTCCCATTTAGATTCTTTACTTCTTGAATCCGAGTATTCTTCTCAAGAGTTAGCTTTTCCTCAAAGCTAGTCATGAGATCCTTGATTCTACCATCATCAATATCAAAAGTTTCCTTAACATCATGTTTAATCTCATCAAGCTCTCTCAAATCTTCAAAAAAAAATTTTACCATCTAATCACTTTCTTACAATATTTTTTCCAGCATCGTATATGATGAAGAAGATCTTGTAATCACCCTCAAGCTTTACAAACTTATCCTTCACCATGGATACTGAATCCGATTTTTGATTCAAGCTGTGTTGGAGAATTTGATATCTCGATTCAATGCTTGGAAAGATCGGAATGGTGTCAACAAGATTCTTCAGTGATTGAATGATGAAATAATGTCCTAGGGATGATGATTTTGAATCTACGACTTTTCTTGGTGAGGACTCTTTCTCTAGACCGACAAGCTTCCTCTTCAAAGATCCACCAACTTCCTTCTTCATTAAAACAACTTTAGTAGTTGTATCCACAACCACCTGTTTCCCTTTATCAGTTATCGAAACAGCTTTCTCATCTGGAGATTCATGTTTTCTCTCAGACAGCAGAACAATATTATCCTCATTTACTTCTTCTTTCTGATCTCCTGCCTCAGTATCTTCAGGATGAATAAAATGAAGATTATAACTTTCTTCCTCAGACAACTTTTTTACTTCATCGTCAGACTTATCATATAACCCAGGAGTAGCAAGCTTTGAAGATCCATCTTGAGAGGTATAGATTGAAAATTTCTTGGATGTACTTTCCTTCTCATGAAATTCCTCCACTTTCTTAATCAAATCTTCTTTATCACCACTACTTTAAGATTCTTATTCAACTTCTTCGACAACTTATTTTTCTTCAACAACCTTCTCTTGGACTTTTTCCAAAGGGATGAACCTTTTACTTGGGGTTTTAGGTAAGGATTCTACCATAAAATATTGTGGTAGTGGGATATTCTTGGATTCTATTTTAGTATCCCTCATAAGGTGTTGAACAATTTCGGACTCTGAAAACTTCTTCTTTTACTTATTTTCTGTAGCTTGCTTCTCAAGCTCATTAGCTATCTTCTCTTTCAAAGCCTTATCTTTTATAGGGTCCAAGCCAAAATGTGGCTCTCATTCCTTCTGGTTTTTCTTTTTTTACTATAATTGGCTACAACCTCATCTGGATAGGATTTTTGTTTCATAGGTTTTGGAGGTACGGATTGAGCTTCCTTAGCTTTTGAAGTTTTTTCTTCTTCTTCCACTTCCTTAAACATCCTTTTCATTCTTTCCATTTTGGATGGTTCAGTCACTTATTGCTTCTTCAGAATAGCTTCATCTTCCTCCTCTATTAAGTCATAGAATTCCCATGATTCCTTAGAAAAACAAATATTCATTTTCTTCAATGTATCATCACTTACTAACATGACTTTGCAATTCCTTGTCTTGGAACTTCAAGGAATCATGAAAGACTCAAGGCGCCGAACAATTATCTTAGAGAGGATGGTTGGATACATGATTATCTGAGCTTTCAAGTTCCCATTCTTGATATTCTCGATCGTAATCAGAATATGATTGACCAAATTTATCTTCCTCAGATTCACCAAAAAAACTAGGATGCACATGTCTCTCTTATTCAAGGTGTCCTTATCACCTTTTCTCGGAATGATAAAACCTTGAACCCATAATTGAAGGATCAGATTATTTGTAGAGAGGTAAGAAATATTCTGAGTCTTGATATATTTATGACCGAGACACTCTATATCTTCCACCTTGACAAAACATCCAAGAACATCTGGAAACTTATGGGAACATAACTCAGCTTTCCCTTCACATGGAATTCCAACCAAGCTAGATGCCTTTGTATACGAAAGAGAATAAGTCTTACTATAGATCTTAAAATAAAACTTCTCTCTACCTTCTTACTTGAAGAAACTAACTAATTCATAAAACTCAATAAAAAAATCTGGATAGACTAAATCTCGTGCCCATAACTTTGATATGCAGACACCCCCACCCATTGAGTTTGATACTATTCGAGATTATAGAGTCATACACGTTGAAAAAGATCGGATGCACCAACCATTCTCTATATACCAGCCACTCTGGAATTGGCTTGATAGTAGACATATCTTTCTTAGAGGATTCTTCTACCGAAATTCAGATTTGAGAAAACTCTGAGAAGTTCAGAATGGGATTGGGTAGAAAGTCAGAACTTAAGCATGCGAGAGCTTGAGATCGATGTGGGACAACCATCGGGGGCACTTTATATAGGTGTTTGAAGCAACGGTTCAACTACCCTGACAGATCCAACGGTTTACAAACCTTTTGATATGATCTAACGGTTGAGATGATAGCTCCAAGGAAGTCTTGATAGAATCCGATATTTTGATGTTTTTAAGAAAAAACATTCGGATTTAAGGAAAATAGAATCCAAAAAAATAAAAAAAAGAAAATACCAGAAAGAAAATGGTGATTATGAAAACCTAATAAAGAAAACATAACTTTTAAATTGTCAGGAAAATTATTCGTAGTGAGGAATAATTCTTCTTGATGAACATTAGATTCCATAAAAAAGACTTCACTACGAAAAAAACTGACTATGAAAATTTCCATTATGAAAAAAATAACAAATATTCATTACGAATAATTTTGAAAAACATTAGTACAAAAAAATGAAAAACTCTATAATGAAAATTTTGAATAAATTCATTACAGAAATTTTGAAAAACTTCATTACGAAAAATTTGAAATACTTCATTATGAAAAACTTCATTACGAAAAACTAGAAAGACTTCATTAAGAAAAATTTGAAAAACTAACAAGAAAATGTACTCCCCCTATGAAAAGGAGTTGATTACTATAAGAAGATTGGTTTAACAAAAAGTTAACGAGGAAGATTATCTTATGGTTATCATTCCTAAATTCTATTTAATGTATTCAAATCTATCGAAGGGTAAAGCTTTTGTGAAAATATCAGCAAGTTGATCTTGCATTTCAATAAATAGAAGAATGATATCTCCTTTTGTGTGTGATCTTTAAGAAAGTGATGCCTAATATCTATGTGTTTTTCATGAGAGTGATGTGTAGGGTTTTTATTAAGGGAAATGGAACTTGTATTATCACAAACAAAATTTGGGTAAAACTTATACCATAGTATGTGAGTGTGTGTTTCATTCACAACACTTGAGCACAACAACTTCTAGCTGCAACATATTCAGCTTCAGCAGTGGAAAGTGCTACTGAGTGCTTCTTTTTGCATGACCAAGAAACTAATGAATATCCTAAGAAATTACATGTTCTGGATGTACTCTTTCTATCCATTCTACACCAACCAAAGTCATCATCTGAAAAACATTTCAAAATAAAATCATTTCAAGAAGTATAAAATAGTCCTAAATCCATGGTTCCCTTTAAGTAATGAAAAATTATTTCCACTGCATTTAAATGATATTACATAGGATTGGATTGATATCTTTTACATAATCACACTGAAAACATTAAGTCTAGATGACTGGATGTCCAGTAAAGTAGACTTCCTATCATACCTCTAAAAGATGTTTGATCTACTGGTTTCCCAGCTTCATCAAGATCGAGTGTATTTGAGTTACCAATGGGAGTAATAATACTCCTAGTTTTGTCATATCCATACTTTTTAAGAAGATATTTAATATGATTATGTTGAGATATATAGGTTCCTTCTCGCTTTTAAGAAATTTGAAAACCAAGGAAAAAGTGTTACTCACCCATCATACTCATTTCAAACTCATATTTCATTATATCTACAAAGGAATTAGTTAACACTTGATGAGTTGAACCAAATATAATTTCATCAACCTAAATTTGAACAATAAAAACATTTTTCTTATCTTTCTTTATAAAAAGGTTTGGATCTGCATTTCCCTTAATGTAGTTATTTTGAAGCAAAAATCCTATAAGTCTATCATACCAGGCTCGAGGGTCTTGCTTAAGTCCATACAAAGCATTGGTAAGTCTAAAAACATGTTCATAATTTTTTGTATCTTCAGAACCAGGAGGTTGTTCAACAAAAACATCCTCTTGTACAAAAATATTAAGGAAAGCACATTTCACATCCATTTGAAGATGTTTGAAATTGAATAATGCTGCAAAGGCAAGTAGGATAAGAATAGATTCAATTATAGCTATTGGAGCATAGGTTTCTTCATAGTCTATTCCCTCTTGTTCATTATATCCTTAAGCAACAAATCTTGATTTATTTCTTACTATAATTCAATTTTCATCACTCTTATTTCTGAAGACCCATTTAACACCAATGACAGAAGTTTTCTTAGGTCTTTCAACCAATGTCCAAACTTTATTCCTTTCGAATTCATTTACTTTATCTAGCATGGCTTTAATCCAATCATCATCACTTAAAGCCTCATATGTGATTTTTTGTTCTAATTGGGAAAGGAATTCTAGATGTTCTACTTCATTTCATAAGGAACTTTTAGTCCTTACAGGTTTATTAACATCACCAATGATACAATCACTAGAAACACCTTATTTGGGTTTTGTAAAACCTGTTCATCAACATAGTGTAGGAAATCCTCTGGGGTAAATGCTTCAGAAAAATTTTATTGGGAATATTCCTTATCAGAAGGATCTTCTAAAAAAGGTTGATAATCAGTTTTTGAAAAAACTTCGGAAGATATAGGTTGGGGTTGTTTAAAAACAAAAGGATCAATTTCATCAAATTTCACATGTACAGTATCTTCAATAGTACAAGTGTTTTTATTGAAAACTCTATAAGCCTTAGAAGTTGTGGAGTATCCTAAGAAAATTCCTTCATCAAATTTTGGTATGAATTTATGTAGATTATCTTTAGTATTCAGGATGAATACCTTGCAACCAAAAACCTTGAAGTAGGAAAGTCTAGGTTTTCTACCATTCCATAACTCATACGGAGTTTTATTAAGAAAAGGTCTAATTAAAACTCAATTTTTAGTATAAAAAGAAGTAATTACAGCTTCATCACAAAAATGTTTAGCTACTAAATACTAACTCAACATGGTTCTTGTTATCTCTTGAAAAATTCCATTTCTTCTTTCAACAACACCATTCTATTGAGGGGTTCTTGGTGCTGAGAAATTGTGAGTAATGCCTTTTCTACTACAAAAAGTTACAATATCAGAATTTTGAAATTCTCCACCATGATCACTACGAATAGTTTTCCATGGAAGGTTTTCCTCATTTTTAACATGGGATCTAAATTTTTTGAAATAAGAAAAAGCATCAGACTTATTTTCTAGAAAATACACCCACTTTAATCTAGTATAGTCATAAACTAAAACAAATACATAATATTGGCCACTAATGCTTCTAGTTTATGTTTATCCAAAAAGTTCCATATGCGCTAACTATAATGCATCACTAGTTGAGACTTCACCAATTGATTTAAAACTATATTTATGTTGTTTTCCATATTGACAGGGATCACAAACTTTTGAAGAATTGAATCTAAGCTCTGGTAGATCCTTAACTAGTCCTTTTTTATAAATTGTGCATAGGTTCTTAATGTTAAAGTGTCCTAACCTTCTATGACACAACCATGAATTATCATCCATTGCACTAAGGCAGGGTAAGTATTAACTCCTAAGGTATTCTATGTTTAGTGTGTATACATTCTCATGCCTATGGGCAGAAAGAATAATCTCTTACTTGGAATTGTGTACTAAAAACTTATCATTCCTAAAATTCAAAAGGTAACCTTCATCAAAAAATTTACTTATGCTAATGAGAGTGAGCTTAAGACCCTTAACAAATAAAACATTTGAAATCAAAGTTTTTCCATGAAGAATGATGTTACCTATACCAATAATTTCTCCCTGAGCATTATCTCGGAAAGTTACATTCCCTCCTTTCATCTTGATAATATTTTCAAAGTAGTTTTTGTCAATATTCATATGTCAGGAACATCCACTATCAATGTACCAAATATTTTTGTTGGTAATCTATCTATTTTTCCTGAAAACAAAAGAGTTAGATATTCAGAACCCAAACTTTCTTGGATCCGGAAATTTCAAAAAGAAAAATTTTAGGAACCCACATTTTCTTAGAAAAATAGGATTTTTGAAATACTAAATACTGTGTTTTTTTATGCAACAATTTTTTTCCCAATTCCCACCGCACTGACACTTAGTACAAAATAGAGCACTTTGAGGAACAAAATAATTGTTACTAAAAACAAGTTGAAAACTATTATAACCAAAACCAGAACTATTCCTTAGAGATCAGCTTTTAGAATACATTATACCAAAATTTTCCTTACCTAAGTTAAAGATTGAAAAACACTTCCTCAAGGAAAAAATTTCGAATTTTAGTTTGATAACTAAGTTCTTGTCTTCCAAAACAATTGATTTTGAACTAGAGTTTGGCTTGAAAAAAAAATTCTTAGAAATTATATTTTCTGGATATTTAGAAAGTTTATCCTTCTTAGAATTTACTTCCCCTATATTTTTTGAAATAATTTCAAAATCATCAATTTTTATATCAAGATATTTAGAAATATATAATATTTCCTTAGTGAGAATAGTATTCCTAGATTTTTCCTTATTAATCTTTTTCATGAGTTTTGAATTTTCAATTTCAAGGGGTTTGGAAAACCTAGAAACTTATTCATAGGTAGGTAAAGTATTATCTTCATCAGAATAAGATTCTTAATCTAAAGAGTCATAATATTTATCGTTACTTTAATTTGAATTTAAAGAAACATTGGTCATTGATTCAGCATTTTTTACCTTATCCATTAAGAATATATTGTCAATAGATAGTCTGTCTATTTGACCAAGATTCTTCTGTCTAGAAGATTCGTAATATTATGATTCATCTGAGGAGTCTCCACCAGTGGCACTCCAGGTGTCATTTTCTTTCAAGACTTTCTTGGAATTATATTTGTAGTACTTATTTCTATTTCATTCAGAATTATTTTCCTTTCATTCTTTTCTCTTGAGCATAGGACAATCAGGCCTTATATGTCGAGCTCTCTTGCATTTGTAACAAGTGACATCTAAATATTTATTATCATTCCTTTATTTCTTCCTATATCTGGATTGCAAGTTCTTCTGTCCAACTGTCTTGTTCATCCTTCGAGAAAGATTTTCAAACTCATCTTCTAAAGATTCACTTCCACTAGATTCATATTGAATAATAATCTTCTTTGATTTGGATCTAGTAACTCTATTAGGAGTCTTGGCTTTCATATGATTTGAAGTTGTAGTAAAAGAGACACTGCCATTCTCATTCTTCATCTTTACATTGTCAGCATCTCACTTGATTTTGGTCTCATGTTGAATAAGAGTTCCAAAAAGTTCATCAAGAGAAATTTGAGTAACCTTTCTATTCTCATCAATAGTAGTCATCTTGGATTTCCACTCATTGGACATAATGTCTATGATCTTATTAACAAGAGCTTCATCATCTAATCCTTTCTCACCCATAGATTTTAAACCATTCACAATAGTCATGAATCTTAGTTATAGCTTGCATATGGGTTCTAATTAAGGAAAGAAAAAACCATGATATTCAGCTCTGAGCATGGCTCTTCTTGTTTCAATGATGTTGGAAGTTCTAAAGTGGGTAACTTCAAGTGTCTTCAAAATAAAATTTTCTACTTCAAAAGATGAAATTTGGAAATATATATTTCTAGTCATAGAACAAAGAAAGATATTGTGTACCTTATAATTCAGTTGATACTCACGCTTTTCTTGATTTTTGAAGGTACTAACTTCCTTGTCAAGGATTTTATATCTTCTAGTAAGCATAACAAAATTATGAACTCCAGTATTGATGATAAAAGTCTTCATGTGATCACTCTAATATTCATACTAATTCCCATAAAAAATAGTTGGTCTTGTAGAATTTAGGTTGTTAAGGGAACCAACATTGATTCCTTCCATCTTAAAGAAAAATATTTCCCCAAAAACTTGTTAATAGAAAATGTTTGTAAATGAGGAAAACATTCCTGAACAAGAAAAATATAGAATAAGAGTATCTCTAAACAAAATATGAATTCGAACAGTATGAGTCCGAAAATCTGATTCTGAAAATAAGAATGAGATTAATTCTCTTCTAAATCTAATCATGAGAGTAATTCAGATTGAACCAATCCTCTGATACCAATTGTTGAGATGGTATGTGAGTATGATATACTCTATAATACCAAATGTATGATCGAAATGATATAGATATTATATATTGTATCTAATGATACTAAATATACAAGAGGGGGTGAATTGTAAACTTTAAAAATTCATTTGGAACTTTTAAAGATTGTTATGTTTAAAAAGGTTAAAAAAGTTAATTCAAAAAACCTCTAGTTTTACACACTTTCTTTATTCCAGAAATAGGATTCAGAGAAATTGATTCTGGAAACGATGGTTCTAGAAATGAAACTTTACAAAAGTTTACAAAGACAATGATTATACCTTAAAGAATATATAATCTTACTATATCGGAGTTTACAAGTATAAGGAACTATAAGATAGTTATAGTTTCCTCATCAAACAAAACACAGCGGAAAACATGAAACAAACAACTAACAAGTAGTAAATATTTTAACCCAAAGAGAGGATATCCAACAACCTTGGATAAAGGTCCCTTGATTTATACTTTCAAGAAAGTCTGTCTTACCAACACTAGGGTGAGCCCTCAATATGAATATCAGATTCTGTCTTACTATCCCTGAAATCCCTCAACTTCAAGGTAGTGGTCACCTATGTCTTCCCCAGTATGGAGGCCCTCAACTTCAAGGTAGTCAGCACCTCTATCTTCCTATCCCCGAAAGTCTTCAATTGTACACAACAACCGTCAGAATAACACAAAGAAAATCTAAACAAGAAGTTTATCACGCACAAAGCAATAAAGTCTCTCTCTAGAAATCACTTCAGCAGCATGTAATCTCTAGATTGATCAACTTGTTGTGAGCTCTTTCAAATGATCTCCTATTTATAGGAACAAAACCTGCGGTTGTCTCCCTCCTCCAACAGTCATATTATTCCTTCAATTTCAGAGAGACCTGTACATGTGTTACTCAACCAACATTTACTTAGTAACTGAAACCATGACATCATTTTTTAATGAAAAAATGTGTAAGAAAAAATTATTTTACATAAATAAAATCAATCATTCAGAATGTAAGAAAATAATAGTCCGGAGTCTAACCAAAAACACATTTAGTGTCTATAATACAAGGATATTCAAATTCTTTTTTCTATGGAATTTAGAACCTAAAATCTATAGATTTATAGAGTCTGAATTTCAAGGATATTCAGAATATAGATTCACAAGAATTCAGAACCTGATCTTACAATGTTCGGAGTCGGAGTCCATTTGAATTCGGAGTCATACCTCAAAAGAGTTAGGAGTTTGAATTCAGGGAACTCAGAGTCAAAACTCTGAAGGGTTTGGATTCTAAATTCATAGAACTCGGATTTAGAACTATAAAGAGTTTGGAGTCTTAATTCATAGAACTCAGAGTCAGAACTCAGAAGAGTTCGGAGTCTGAATTCAGAGAACTCGAAGTCAGAACTCAGAAGAGTTCAGATTCTAAATTCCAAGAACTCGGAGTCAGAACTCCGAAGAGTTCGGAGTCTGAATTAAGAGAACTTGGAGTCAAGAACTTAGAAGATTTCATAGCCACAATTCTTTGAATTCAGAACCTAAAAAATAATGCTTCATATCTAGGTAATTATAGGATTCCAAGGTTTTGGATACAAACTGAATTTTACATTTTGGAAAAAAAAGTATGAACAATGAAAAACATGATGAGGATAAATTTCCTAGGGGAAGAAAATTTTCCTTATGAATGTTAAACAAAGGGTATAATGAAATTTTTTTGAGATAAGGAGTTTATGATTTTTAAAACGAGAAAGAATGGTAAAGTAATAAGGAAACCTTATTGACTCAACAATCTCTCCCTAGTATGAAGGAATGAAAAAAGTCATAAGGAAAACCTTATTGACTCAAAACATTTAACCTTATATATCCCATATTATAATATAAGTTCATTTTCAATAATTTAATTTGGAATTACATTATCATTTAGGATTGTTTCAAGAAATTTTCAAATCGTTCCCTAAAAGGCCCCATTTCCCCACTTATATAAAAGTATTGTTTACCATCACTTATTAACACATATAAACCATATATCTCACTAAAAACAAAACATATCCCTTCTTAACATCCTTAGTCACTTTATAGAGGTTTTTCATTCCCAAAATTTTAACCCAAGGGTCTTTAAGAAGAGATCTAAATGAGGTTTATCTAGGAGAAGGTAATCATCTTAACAAAAACCATTATTTTTCTTTATTATTTTTCCACAATAAATTATTCCTTAACACTTCCAATATAATAACACGAAAAATAAGATATATTTATATGTTTTTATATTAATGGAATAATATTTATTTATCTCCTTCTCTGTTAAATGGGAAATGAATCCATCGCTTGTGTGTATGGCTAACTACCACCTCACGAACCAATGTAATTTTTCTCCCACCACTGAATCATATAGATAGAAAAAGATGACGGAAATATTGAATATATATGATAAATATGAAATTATATTAATTTTTTAAATTAAATATACCATCCATTTCATTACTCATTTACCCATTTAGAGAATGATATTATCGTCTGTGCATACGTACAGCCTACCATCGCATCAAAGCAATGCGATTCATATTCCTTGTAAAACTTTATAGAATGGAAATAAAAAGTATCTAAGGAGTAAATACGATATTAATAAAATTAATAAAATAATTTATATGATTTAACAATATTCTATACACAAGTATTGGAACTTTTATGACAAAATTTCCGTGAGAAAACAAGACAATTAACACCCAAAACAGTAGAAACAATAAACACTTATGAATAAATGGGTGGTAACATGTCCTAAGAAGATCATATATGATATTATAATTATAAATATGGTTCTATTATAAATTAATATCATGATTATAACCATTATATATGAGTCTTATTAAAATTGGATTAAAGGAAAGTGTGAGGTAATGGACATTGTTTTAATTTCAATTATTTGAGGAATATTTTAATTTCATGCACCTAATTTATTTTATATGGGATATATAATTCCCCTTTTACATGTAATATCATTAATCCTTTATAAATATGGGTATTTTAGGCTTAAATTAAAATTATTTTATATAATGGGATATGACTTGAAATTTACCCTGTAGTAATGTTTTTCATCTCAGTTTCTATTTCATTGAGAAATATTTGTTATTATACACTTATTCACATTTATGTGGTGTATATACAGCCACAGTGATGTATATAACACGAACAACTATTAATTGAATATGGTTAATTTTAAAATTCAAGTTTATTCATTCAAGTGGTTATAATTTCAATGTTATCAAAGAGTATGGAAACTATTTTAAAAAATCACTTTATTTTGGGACTTCTTTTACATTAATTGAAGGAATGTTATCATTTATCCTTAATAATATCTGATAATTTTTTTATTATCTTGATATTTAAAGAGTTTATATAATCTATTATAACTTTTTATGTATTTAGTACTTGAATCATGCAAATAAATTTTTAAAAGTAAAACTGGTTATATATCTCTTTAAATTAGATATATTTCTCTTATATGTCCATGTTTTTAAAAATTGGATTACAAAATTCCTTTTAATTATAAAAATTATTTATAAAAAAAATTAAGTTATGATTGAGTTTTGAAAATGGATTGAAATGAATCTTTATACTATTTTTTAATAAGTACATTTTCAGTAAAAATTCAAAAGGAATGTTTTTTAACATATATGGTTATAATAGACCTCTCTACCAACATAACCATTTTACAAAATGTATATTCTTTAATATGTTTTCAATGTTTTTATAAATGAAACTCTTTTATGAAGTATTATTTTTATATTTCACTTCTATTACCTTTAGTATTCAAAGGAACATGTTTTCATTTCAAAAACCAATATTCCTGATGAACTGAGGTTCACCTCTCATTTCTTGATTAATTTTTTGATTTTTAACATTTTCTTAAAATGATCACTTTTTTGTTGATCATTTTTCATTAGGAATTACATTTTTTTAAAATATAAATATTATTTATATCATGGAAATAATTATTTATTAATCATATACCATTTTACATATTACGTTAAATTTGAAAGTAATTTGATTAAATGGGGAAATATTCAAAAACATTTGTTCATTACTCAATACATATATTTTTTATAAAGGATATTGATTCATGAAATAAATTAATAATTTTATATATGATGAGTGCTTTGTACATGCAGTTATGGGTGGGGCTCATAATTATATATCACCTCAATGAATCACTTGGTATCATAAGATAAATTAATTGGAAAAATTGAATGTATTTTTACCCATATATTTAATATATATTGTGAATAGTAGTCAGATTATTGATTTCTTAATGTCTGGGATCATGATGACCAATATTAATCATTTCCATCATTGATAATTTAGTTATTATTTTCTATGAGATTATTTCATTGATATTATCCATGGGTGTATTTCATTCTCAAGTTATTGATTAAATGGAATTTGTGTTTTTTTGTTAACCTTTACATATTTTTTATTCCTTATCTAATTATAATAGTTAAGTTATTGTTTCAATGGAATGTATGTTCAATTATTTACCTTTCCATATTGATTTTATCTTATTTATTCATAATATATTCCTTTGTACATAACCGTTACTAAATATTTGATCTCAACTTTATCTATTTTCCATTCCACATGATTTGAATAATAATTCTCTTAATGAGGTCAAAGAGGTTGAATGTTTCCATTTTTATGTTTTATATATTATACACAATGTGAAATAGTTATTATGTATGTAAATCTCTCTTCAAAACTAATAAAATTTATTTTCCTTTGAGATTTGACCCTTTGTATCTATTCCAATTTAATAAATTAGATACCATATCTAGGCTACTAGATTCAGGGTCATTATTTTTTGGTATCATATAATGTTTTGTAGAAGACTTGGTAACTAGATTAATAAAAACATAGATTATAGAACATAACCATGTGATATACTTTGATGATAAGATAAATTGTGGAATAATATCATAACTTTTGGTAAGGTATAAATCCTGTAATTTTCCAAGATATTATCCATGTATAGATAGTAAAAGTTAATTTTCTTCTACAATGTTTGTTCCTTAGGGTAATAACTATGAAGAGGGTGCATAGGGATTTGACTCGGTCGTCACTTGGTGTATGAAAATCGGCCTTACTATTCACCTAGTTCGATAATCCCTTGGGATATTCTTAGAATAATTCATATTTTATTTATAAACCATTATTAATGTATTTGAAAATAAATATATCCCTTAAGAAACAAAGATTAATATCTTGAGAATAACAATTCATATGTTTTTTATTTATTTTAATTATTACACTGGATTTATAATTATGCCTTATGATTCATAATGTTGTGATATTAAAATGTGTATTTCATTGTTTAGAAATGGTGCGTAATTTTTGGAATAGAATCTATACTACTTAATGAAATCTGTGTATGGATTTCCAAGAAAATTAAATACTTTACTAGCACCATATGTAGGTGGGTTTTAGTAAATAAATCCTTGTATAAGTCTCACTAGAACAAGGATGTGTTAGGAATTCCCAATTATGACACATAAATGTGATCTATTTATGAAAATTATTATCATACCTATGGTTGAATTTGATAAAATCCTTGGTATGGGATAGATTTAAAAATATGATGATAAATATTGTTACAAGCGGAATGAAATTGTGATTTTTTATGAGGATATGGAATTCCATATCTTTAGATCAGAGACTTCATCAACGAAGTAATTTATTTATCCACCCCAATAGATCATATGAATGATATTATTGTGGAATAAGGTAAAACATAATAAATCCATGGAAAAGGTTCTCTAAAAATTGAGTATTCACCAAACACATAAGAATACTTTGATGTATTTCTGGATGAATTACCTAGAAATACAATGGATCATTTAGTCGGTTTTCCCAATGATTTTGTTTCATAAATTCAATTTTTAATAAAAAAATTCACTTCATTGTTGATTAAATTAAATTATTTTTTTACCATTAAAATGGGAAATTTCACTTGTTTTTATGATTTCATTGAAGGTGGAGGTGATTCAGGGAGCACACAATGATGCAGAAGGAAAATGGGTCAAACTACATGGAAGCCCATTAACACATATCCACTATTTTGGTTGTTTCAAGAAATAAATAAATAAATATGGGATAATATTTTGTGGGAGGACCCAAATTATTCTTGGATAAAAATATTATAAAGGAACCCATACCCGATTCATAGACTATGACTCCCATCCGAACTGATCTGTCCAGAAAAACAAATATGCATAAGGTCAAAAGTGATGTTCTATATTATGTCGATATCTCAAGTTGTTGATGTCCAAACGGTGTAAATGTTTCTATGGAGATATTAAATAGTTTTTTATCCTTATTTTTAATTTTTTACAAATTGATATAGGACTACCTGGATGTCGAAAATTATGACCAAAGTGGTTTCTCAAAATCTGGGGCCTCAAAACAACCTTCTTATTTACCTATAAAATGAGACCTTGGGCACCCATTTTTTATGTTCATCCTTGAGGAAAGGTGATTCTATTTTGGAGCCCCACGTACTCCTCTCATCATCCTTAAATGTTCTAGAGGCTCTGGGAACTGCTACATCAACATCCTTTTCTTCCTCCTCTCCAATGGAGTTCAAAACTACTCGTGATCACCCGAGTATGAACATGTTTTATATCCGAGATTTGTTTTATTAATAATTGAATTATCCTTTTAATTACTAGTTTTTATGTTTTTTTATCCAACTAATATTCTTATTTTATTTATTATTGTACTGTTATGTCATACATGACTTATATGATCATGTTTGTGGGTACTCATTCATGAGATATTTCACACACAGTTCATCACTTCTTCTTCCACCATTCCATTGTGGTGGTTGTGTGGTTCATATTCTTCAATTTAATTCACATAAACACATCCAGGTCCATGTAATGTATTTTAATTATAACACAATTAAATAAAATACAAACGTAGACAGTACATCGAGTTCTTCATGTGTTTCCTTGGTGAGTTTCAGTTAGAAATTCTAACACAAATCACCTAATCATCAGCATTATTTGGAAAATCATTTTCTGTTTGTGACTAAAAACTAGTAGGTATTATACTATAAACTCAGTATCAATATATTTATTGGTGTTACAAACCTGGTATTAAAATATCATAACCCTATCTCTACAAGTGATTAAATAGAAGCATTATGATATTTCCCTAGGTTAATTATGCTTAATCAAATCTATCAATTTCTGCTTCCTCATATCTATTTCATTTACATAATTTCATCTTAAATAAAATAAAAGAATTCAGAAAATATTATTCCCCTTTTTCATAATCAAAAAATTATTTTTAAATTACTTATCTAAGGCTCCATTGAGATACAACCTAGGGTTCCTGCTATACTGCAAAAAATTCTATTAAAACTAAATAGCTAATTTGATGCGCTCAACAAAAAGAAATTTTTTTTGGCACTGTTACTAGGATACAAGATAGTTTTTTTCTATTTATTTAATTTTTTTTACATATTAACTAGTACTCCTTCCAATATCATACATAGCTTTTATTTTTTTGTTTTTTTCTTTTTCTTTGGTTTGTCTTTTGATGTTTCTTCTTCTCTCTCTCTAACTCTCTCTATCTCTATAAATATATAGTATAACATTATCTATTTTATTTTCTCCTTAAGAACTTGTTATGTTGTTTTATTTTATACATTTTCTATCATAAAAATAAAAAAAGTTAAAAAAATACAAAAAAACAAACTTCACAACATATTTTAACCACCTGTTCAGGAAAACCAATTTCATGAATTTGACCTAGAAATTTAAAAGACACTTCACTCAAAAATCAGATAATCTGGAGAAGGAAAATCAAGTAACATTTATGAACCCATTTTGGAACCTCATGTGGTCCCAAACTAGTCAAAAACTGAACCAAGTAAAAACCCATAAATCATGGCTGTAAAAAATCGAACCTTAAAAGAACTAACCAACCCGGATGTGGAGTACTAACCTACGTACATCTAGTATCCTAAGGAAGAATCCAACATTGAGCTGATATTGGGACTCACCCACCAACTTAATAAACATCATGGTCTTCCTTTTGTGGACCCTCACAAATATCTTATTGATTTTCACATAGTGTTCTTCACTATGAAACCCCAAAATTTGGCAAATAGCCTCGTAAAATTTAGGTCCATCCCTTTCTCTTTTGATGGTGTATCCAAAGACTAGATATACTATCTTCCTACCACAATTAGGGGTTATAATTACCTTAAATTACTCTTTATATAGTGGTTTTTCCCTACCACCCAAATAGAATCAATTAGAAAACATATTTTGGAATTCGGCAATCAAAAGGAGATCCCCTTCATGAATATTGGGAGAAATTCAAACGAATTTATTCCTGTTGGCCCCACCACCAAATTAGTTAATAATTTATAATTAAAAACATCCATGGGGGTGTTTTCCCCATGGAACATGGAATGATAGATGCTGTAGATGGTGGATCCCTAGTTGATAAAACATTTTCTACCTCTCGTGACTTAATAGACAACATGGCTCAAAATTTATAATAATTTTTACATGAGAAATTGAACCAACCTGAGTCGTTAATGAAGTAATTCATTAATACCTAGAGAAAAAAAGGTAGATACTAAACTTGAGGAGATTCATGTCATTATTTTTAAATTATCTAAAGAACAAGTTAACTCACACTCTTCATCTTTTCAATTACATTGTGGTATTTGATCTGATAACACTCATTTTTAAAATAATAGCCCACAAAATCTGGATAAATTTGAGTCTTGTGTGGGAGTATTCCATGGATTCCTGATGTTATTAATATTTTCATGAATTATTATATACTCCCTTTATTGATTTTATATTAAATGTGCATAATGTGTGTGAAATATTAATATTTTAATGCTAAGTATAATTTTTCAGCATTTTTTAGAAGTTGTACAATTGAGTTAGTTTATTAATTTATTTATATATATCACCCTATTTATCCCAATTTTGTGGTTATTGTTTTTTAGGATTACTAATTAAATATACAACATTTCATTAGAAGTGATCATGGGCTAAGTCTTCCATTTGAAGGCGCATATGGGCCACACAAGAGGGCCTACAGAATCTATGAATAAACTGGACCAGTCATGAAGATTGAATAACTGGGATCAATATAAAAGTTAAAATTCCACAATTCTCCTCAAAGGTTCTTGGAACAATTAAAGTAGTCTTGTATAAAAATTTCAATTCCCAACTCCAAAAACAATGGGCCCAACATATGATTTTAGTTCCAGCCAACCATTTTGGCCGAGAAATTAAATCAATACAGTATTCATGACATATCTCATGATGTAATAATCCAATCAAGCTGATATTTTCCTATGTGAAATAGGAGATATATGCGGAAGACTTGTTTGAAAAAATCATTCAGTTTTGAAGTATTATTACTATTCAAAAATCCTTTCACATTTTGGACTTCAGAAAGACTGGATTGAAATGGACAGATTAAAATTGTTTAATCAAACGGTCATACCTTTCGCTCCATAGGTCCAAATGCCTCCAAATATTCAGAGTAGTCAGACAGAATTATTTTCTACAACTTTTCAGAAAGAGATATCTCGAGATTATGATATCTGGATGTCCTAATCCTCCATCCAATTGGAGGGACAGATTGGGAATGCAAACAGTTCACTTCCTTGGGCTATAAATACATCCCCCTCCTCTCCTTCAAAAGGGTTAGAATTTTAGAAGAGATGAGCACATATTGGCATGAAAAAAGCCTTTACAAAGGCTTGGGAGGACCTTTCATACTCATGTTTTTACTTGAGATACCTTTCCTCCTCTCTTTGTTTCCTTTCACTTTTGTGTTGTTCTTCGTTTATAATCTTGTAAGTTTGTGTTTTGTAATTCTGTTTTAATGAAAGTTTCTTATTCAATATCTCTTATTATCATCCACCTTCTATAGATTAATATTAATTTTCATAAAATAGTTTAAATACAGTTAAATCTCCTTCCCTTCATTTGCTTCCTCATTTAATCGAAAGTCTGTTTTTTTAATTCTCATCATTGTTCGTGTGTGTGTGTTCGACGTACCACTCTTTTCTTATCCCTTTATTTTACTTCTCTTGTTAATTAATCATCATAAATATATGAACCAGATTAATATTAATATTAATGTATAAGTGAATATATTATTGGGATGAGTCAAAATTTATGTATGTTAAGTGATTGAGAGTATTTGCTCGATGAATATTCTTTAATTTAACATTGTGTATGTTGGACTTAACATGTTATGGATTAATGACTTGTTTTGTTTAACATGTGGTTTCCATGGATTATTGGAACCATAAATACACTACCATAAAAATTATATGATTTATATTGGAACCATATGTTAAGTTAAGTCTTGGATTAAAGCCTTAACACTTAGTAATTCCATTCAACATTATCTTGCGATGTCGGTGTTAAATTAACTACAATATAAAGAAAAGCCCCAGGAAATCACAAGTTTAACTCCCTAAAAATGAACTCACACCAATATTTATCAAATTGTTAAATCAAACACCAATAATTAATCACTTCATTTAATCTCTGCAAACAAACCCCCCCAATCATAATACAATCAAGTAAAAACAAATGACTATTACATAGTATCATCGCCGAGGATTCGACCCGAGTGCTGCTATACACATTAGCAGAGCACAGGAACCTTGACCATTCAACAGGAGACAATCAGTTGTGCATTTCAAATGGCATCGTTACTGGGGATAGTGAATTAAGTAGTCATTAGTTTCTGGTTATTGTAAAAAAACAAAAAAAACAAAATTTTAAAAAAATTGAAAAAAAACAGAAAGAAAAACTCATCTTCTCATAAAAATCATAAATGGAAAAAACACAAAGAAAACCCCATATTTCTTTTCCTTCTAACATCTCTCTAAATTCCCTGTAGCCTTCCAAAAAAATCCCTCAGATTTGTTTGACCCTGAAATTTAGAGAACACTTCGCCAACATAGGAGGAACATAAGAGAAAATAAAATAATTCAAGAACCAGTCTTTGTCCATCCAATTGAATTAGATATGGTCAGTCCAAGGGAACAAATACTAAAATAAAATGCTGCCCCAGATATAAATTACCAACCTCTTGGTATTCAATATCCAAACATAGAATCTGATTAAAACTCAAATTGGGTTTGATTCATCTTCTCCCTCATTTCCACGGGCTAGCCGGTGAGGATCCACATCTCCACCTTAAAGAGTTCCAAGGGGTGTGCTCTAAAATGAATCCTCAAGGGGTTTCTGAAGAACAAATAAAACTTCAAGCATTCCCTTTCTCCCTATCTCACACCACTAAGTAATGGATTTACTAACTACCTCCTAGTTCCATAACCACATGGAATGACATGAAGTGAATTTTATTAGATAAATTTATTTCTTTCTTCTCGTACACCTTCTATCCGAAAAGAAATAAGTGGTATCTGTTAGTTCCCAAGTGAATCACTCCATGAATACTAGGAGAGGTTCAAAAATCTTGTTGCAACCTACCCACACCACCAAATCCCTAACCAACTCTTTATCCAATTATTCTATGAAGGGTTATTGGCTGTGGAGATAACTCTCATTGATGCCACAAGTGGTGGTGCTCTTGTTGATAAAACTCCTACAACTGCAAGAGATGTTATAAGCAACATGGATACAAACACACAACAATTCCATACTCAAGAACATGCTCGAGTAAAACAACCCATGATAATCAATCCATATAGATGAACAAGATGACCGAGTGGATGGGTGAACTTACAAGTCTTGTGCGGCAACTAGTTGTGGCATCCAAAACCCCAACCTCGTCTTCTCCACTATCAATGTTTCCAAAACCTGTCAAAAATTGTGGAATCTAAAACTCTCCATCTCATCCAACTGACACATTTCCACAACGTCAAGAGGATCAATCTGATTCATCTGGACCAATGGAGCTCAATGAAACATATGCTCAGTAGAACACCAATCCTTAACTATCAGGTCAGTTTGTTAGAAACTTCAGCCAACCTCACTCTGATCCCTTCTCTTCTTCCTATAACCAGGGTCATAGGTATGGTAATCCCATATCTTATCCTCCTCAATTCCCTCCTCATAACCCAAAACAATTCCAATATGTTCAAGGTGTTGGTAACTTCCAACAACCTTATCCTTTTCTTCCTCAACCTCAAAAGAACAATCCTCCTCATGGATTCCATCATCCTAGTGGACCTTCCCAATTCCAAAACCAATAAAATCGCTTTCCCTATAACCAAAACCAAGGTAATACCTATCCGAGACAAGCATCTTTTTCCAAGAAAAAATGGGAACGTTCAATGGAATATCTTGCCTCCTTCACCCGTTCTAGCCTTAAGAATATTGAAACCCAAATTGGTCAACTTGCATCTCACCTTAGTCAGCAGCAGCCATCCAATTCTTCCCAACTCCCTGCTCAACCCTTACCCAACCCCAAGGGTAATGTAAGTACAATTTCACTTAGTTTGGGAAAGAAAATTCTCTGCCTCAAGATAACTCCTCCAACCCTCCTTTCAATGTTGACATAGAAAATGAAAAGAAAAGGAAACTTGAAAAGGAACCTGAAACGATTCCCTCACCTCCTTCAATTCCACTTAGGAACCCAATACCTTATCCTCAAGCCATTTCTATGCCAAAGAAGTCCTTTGAACCCGATCATGAAATGCTCGATATGTTTAGACGTGTTGAAGTCAACATTACCCTATTAGATGCCATAAAACAAATTCCTAAGTATGCCATGTTTCTTAAGGAATTCTTCACCCACAAGATGCAAATAAGGACTTTAGAAAATGTTTCCACCAAGTAGTCTATTCCCATAATGTGCAAATATCCAGGTACCTTTACGGTTTCATTCCAAATTGGAAGTTCTATCATCGATGATGCACTCACAGACCTAGGAGCCTCAATTAATGTCATGCCCAAATCTATATTCTCCAATCTTAGTCAAGGTCCCTTACATCCAATGGGTGTTTTCATTCATTTAGCCAATTGATGCACTGCTAGTCCTGAGGGAATAATTGAGGATGTCCTTGTCTGAGTCAATCATCTTATCTTCCCGGCTGATTTCTATGTCCTTGATGTGGAAGGTGAGACGAACTCTTCCCGATCTCCCCTAATTCTAGGAAGACCATTCCCCATGACTGCAAAAACCAAGATTGATTTCCATTCATGAATATTATCCATGGAATTCGGTGACCAACTAGTCATGTTCAACATTTTCCAAGCCATACGATATTCATCTGAGGATCACTATGCATTCTCAATCCATGCTTTTGAGGACACTTATACGAGTAAATTGAACCCCATTTCATCATGATCATCCTATTCTGATGATAATGGATCTTGTGAAATATACACCATGATTAACCAAGTCACAAATGGTGAAGTTGATGTGGAGCTATCATTAATAGTCTCCATCAATCTAGAGGAACGTGAATACTCTATTGGATCCCACATCAACTCATATCTCTACTGCTCCACCTTGGACAATATTAAGCAAAATGAATCTAACACAACTGAAGTCCCTTCCTCCATTATTGAGTTGTTTAACCCAAAAATGAAAGATGATACTGATCTAAAACCTCTTTCTGAACAACTAAAATATGCATTCCTTTTCCGTTATCACTCATATCCTTTTATTATCTCTGCTTCACTTACTGAAACCGAAGAGTCTAAACTTCTTCAGGTGTTTGAGGAAAACAAAAAGGCTATAGGTTGGACCCTAGATGACATAAAAGGAATTAACCCTACCCCTTTCATGCATCACAACCATCTTGAGGAGTCATCCAAACCAATTAGAAAACCACAAAGAAGTCTCAATCAACTCATACTTGAGGTAGTTAGGGAAAAGATCACCAAGCTTCTTCAAGCTGGTATTATCTACCCAATTTCTAATAGTGAATGGGTTAGTCCAATTCAAGTTGTACCTCAGAAGGGAGGTATAACTGTAGTCACAAATGAACATGGAGAGGTAGTCACAACATGAGTTAAGAACAAATGGCATGTGTGCATCGACTATAGGAAATTGAATGTTGAAACAAGAAAATATCACTAACCTCTTCCATTCCTTGAACAAATGCTGGAATGATTAGCTGGAAATTCACACTATTTCTTTCTTGATGGATACACCGGCTACTTCCAAATCCCAATCGCACCTCAGGACCAAGAAAATACTACTTTCACATGACCCTTTGGAACATATGCATATAAAAGAATGCCTTCTGGACTTTTCAATTCCCCTGCAACATTCTAGAGGTGTATGATGATTATCTTTTCCGAATTAATTGAACACCGCATGGAAGTCTTCATGGATGACTTCACCATTTATGGTGAGTCATTTGAATCTTGTTTTAATTCACTCTCTCTAGTCCTTAAAAAGTGTTTCAAGTGAAACCTTGTGTTATATTTTAAACAATGTGACTTCATGGTTGCAAATGGGATTTTTCTGGGGAACATAGTTTCCAAATATGGTATTGAATTCAATCCTTCCAAAATTGAAGTGATCCAATCTCTTACTCATCCCAAATCTGTTTGAGACATCCTTTCATTTCCCAGTCCTACCGGTTTCTATCTGAGATATATCCATAACTTTAGTAAAATTTCCCTCCCACTCACTCAGTGTCTCCAAAATGATTTCACTTTCCATTTTGATGAGGTTTGAAAGAGAGCCTTAATTGAACTCAAAATTTCTCTTACATCTGCCCTGATAATCTGAACCCCCAAATTGGTCCCTACCCTTTGAGTTGATGTGTGATGCTTTTAATAGAGATATTGGGGATGTTCATGGTCAAAGAAGAGAAAATATTCCCCATGTCATCAATTATTCCTCAAAAGCATTGGATGAAACTCAATCTCACTACACTGTCACTGAAAAGGAACTTTTAGCTTTGGTTTTTTCCATAGATAAAATCTGGCCCTATCGCTTAGGTGCCAAAATCATCATCTTCATAGACTATTCTGCTATAAATCTCTTACTCAAGAAAATTGATTCCAAAACGTGGATAATAAGATGGATCCTAATGCTCCAAGAGTTTGACCTTGAAATCAAAGATAGACCAGGAAAAGAAAACCATGTGGCTGATCATTTGAGTAGAATTTCTAATTCTTCTCATTCTGAAATCATCGATCCTAAATTCCCCACTGAGCACCTTTCATCTCTCACTCCAAAAATTCAATGGTATTCCCCAATTGTAAATTACTTGGTTTCTGGTTTTTTTCTAGAAATGTTTTCAAAAGAACAAAAAAATAAGTTGATAAGTGATTCAAAGTAATATTTTTAGGAAGAAAATAAACTTTGGAAAATTGGGGCTGACATGGTAATAAGGAGATGTGTTGATGAGAATGAACATTCTTCCATATTAAAATTTTGTCCCTCAATGCCTAGTGTTGGCCACTTTGGACCACAAAGGACCTCCTGAAAGGTCCTAGACTCGAGATTATTATGGCCCTCACTCTTCAAGGACTCACATGAGTTCTGTCAATCATGTCCCACTTACCCAATGTTTTGCCCAATTTCAATGAGAAATGGAATGCCCCAAAAGCCTTTAATTTTCTGTGAGATCTTTGATGATTGTGGTATCGATTTCATGGGACCATTCCCCCTTCCAATGGATTTTCATACATTCTTCTTATGGTTTATTATATTTCTAGGAGGGTCAAGGCCAAACCCACTAGAAAGGATGATTCACATACTATTAGTGCATTCCTAAAGACACACATCTTCCACCGGTTTGGCTCACCTCGTGCCTTGATAAGAGACTTAAGAACCCATTTTTGTAATAAAACCATGTAATCTCTTTTAAAAAAGAATGGGGTTGTACATAAAAATTCAACTGCATGTCACCCCCAAACAAATGGAATGGATGAGCTTTCTAATAGATAATTGTAAAACCCACCAGAAAGGACTGTCTTGAAAGACATGGTGAAGCACTTTGGGTTTATCAAGCTGCCTATAAAAACACCCTTTGGGATGTCTCCTTTTAGGCTAGTTTTTGGTAATGCATGTCATTTTCTAGTTGAAATCTGACATAATTAATTTTAGGCAGTGAAAACGTGTAATTTTGATCTTGAAAAATCTGGTGAAGAAAGATTATTTGCAATTGGATGAACTGGAGGAGCTTTGACTTGATTCTTATGAGAATTCTAATCTTTATAAAGAAAAATTCAAGGCACTCCATGACAAAGACATCCTGATAAAGGTATTCTGTGAAGGTGATAAGGTAATGCTCTTTAATTCTCGATTTTGGATTCTCCCAGGTAAGCTTAAATCTCGTTGGGAAGGTCCTTTTATTATTACTAATGTTTACCCATTTGGTGCAGTGCAAGTCGAAGACCACTCTTCTAAAAGGAATTTCACAGTTAATGGACATCGGTTAAAGAATAACCATGCAAGGACACACAATCCCGAATCAACATTGACTTCCACTGGATCCCCAACTTCTCCAGTTGACCTACCACTAGATGGAGATGGTAACCCGCCAAATCCAAACCATGGGCACTTCTTTCCCTTTAACTCTCTCTATCTCTTCCTCTATATACCTATTTCTTCTTCTTCCTCTGCCTTTCAGTTTTTTACCACTTTCATTTTAAAACCCTTTATTTTTCTCTTTATATTTTGTGTGAGTGTGTCCTTATTAAAAACTAAAAAAAATCTTAAAAAAAGAATCATAAAAAATAAATACAAAAAAAAATTAAGAGTCATGCTTACTCACCATCGTGTTTTAAAATTTTATCCAACCTTTTTGGGGAGTCAACAGAATTTTTTTCGTCTCCAAAAAATTATATTTTCATCATGACCTTGGATAAATAATTTTGTACCAAAACAAACATATTTTGACTGCTCAATTTTTGATTTGTAAAATGATTTTCTCCACCTGTGAGGAATAACATTTTCTTTCATGCAAAGACCACCTATGGCCATCTTTTCAAAATGTGTGTTCTCACTCCCATTTGTGAGTCTCGTGTTTGTGGACCTTCAAGATGAATTTTCTAATTTAGTGTGCATTAATATGATATAGGCATTTTCTAGACCCCATGATAATTATAATAGCCAAATAGACTCCCATAAACCATACATTAATCCTCCTTTTGAAAGCCCCTTCGATCCTATGAATACATTTTCTTTGATAGCCACATTACAAGCCCAATTCATTATCCACCCAATATCAACATATATTTTATTTGATTTTTTTGAAATTTAATTGTAGGGGGAATGGATTTCATTATGGGTACCCTTTGTTGATTTCACTATGTTATCATAAGATTGAGGGAAAGCATCCATTTCAGTGTGGGGGAGAGGTTGTCATTTAGTGTGTTTTGGGGAATGTAATGTACTTTCATTTAAATAATTTTGTAAATACTATTGACAAGTGTTAAAAAAATCAAAAAAAATCAAAAAAAGAGAAAGAAAAAAATTGATTGGGTGGTTTCTTGGGTAGGTCAAAAATAATTCTTCCTAAATCTTTTATCTCATTATAACTATTACAATTAGTGTCGTGAGGATATCAATCATGGGTTGGGATATGAGTGTGAGATCTTCTCCAAGTTCAAATATCGAAAAAAGAAAAAAAAAATCTTAGATTATATTCTTATTTTATTGGGAGAAGTATTGTGGTTTGTAAATATTTCATCTTCTCGTCCCCTTAAAACTTTATTCCTCTATTGTGTCTTTAATCGCACAATCATTCCCTTGTAAATATGTGTTTTCATTTCCTTCCATTTTTTATTTCAAAAAAAATTGCATTGCTTTTTCAATGTTGGTGTTTTACCACATTTTTTCTATCTTTTGGATATCATATTCCTATCGTCCCATAGCCATAGAAAACCCCCTAAAAAGACCACTTGAATTTTTAACTCTTTGGATAGTGAATTGAAGTTGAGAGCTCTTTCAAACTCTAAGATTTTCACTTTTGGTTGGTGAAAGAGTGAACCACCACAAATGAATTTTATCATCTTGAGAGGTGTGAGTTTTTAGTGTCCACATTTTCCATTTCTAAAATTTAGAATGAAAAAATGAAATAGTTTTGGAACATTTTTTCTGTAACAACTTGTGGTGGAATTCAAAATTGATGAGTGAAATAGTCTAAACCTCCCCTAATTGGAGAAAACAAAATTTAAATATTTGTTGGTGAGTGAAAATTATTTTTTCATGTTTTTATATTTGTTGCACATGAGGACATACAAAAAACTAATTGTGGGGGAGTTTATGTTATTAATATTCTTCATGACTTATTATATACCCCCTTTACTGATTTTATAAGAAATGTGAATAATGTGTGTGAAATATTAATATTTTAATACTCTGTATAATTTTTTGAGAATTTTTTAGAAGTAGTCCAATTGAGTCAGTTTACTATTTTATTTATAACTCTCATAATAAAGATCCAAATTGTGTGGTTATTGTATTTTAGTATTCCTAATAAAATATACAACATTTCCTTAGAATGGATCATGGGATAATTTGTCCCTTCGAAGGCTCATATGGGCCACACAAGAGGGCCTACCGAGTCTGTGAAGAAACTCGACCAGTCATGAAGAATGAATTACTGGGATCAATATAGAAGTTAAAATTCTTTAATTATACTCAAGGGTTCGGGGGACAATATAATGAGTCTTTTATAAAAATTTCAAGGCCCAAATCGAAAAACAAAGGGCCCGAAATATTCTTTTAAGTCCAGCCCACCATTCTGGACGAAAAATAAAATCAGTACAGTATTCATGACATATATCATGATGTAAGCATCCAATCAAGCTGATATTTTTCAGTGTTAAATAGGAGATATAGTCTACCATATTTGTTGAAAATAAATTCAGTTTTTAAGGAATATTCCTATTCAAAACCCCTTTAATGTTTTGGAATTCAAAAAGACTGGATTGAAATAGAAAGATTGAAATTGTTTAATCAACCGGCCATAACTTTGGATCCATAGGTCCAAATGCCTCCATATTTTGAGAGTAGTCAGCAAGAAATATGTTATATAACTTTTAAGAAGGATATATCTCTAGATTATTCTGTTTGGATGTCCAAATCATCGAGCCAAGTGGAGGGACGGATTGGGAATACAAAGAGTCCACTTCTTTGAGCTATAAATACATCCCCCTCCTCTCCGTAAAAATGGTTTCCCTTTAAGAATAGAGGATCATATATTGGAATGACCAATGCCTTGAAAAAGTCTTGGTAGGACCTTCCATAAACAAGTTTTCAATTGAGATACCTTTCCTCCTCCCTTTGTTTCCTTTCACTTTTGTGTTGTTCTTCGTTTGTAATATTGTAAGTTTTTGTTTTGTAATTATGTTTTAATGCATGTTTATTCTTAAATATCTCTTATTATCATCCACCTAATATAGTTTAATATTAATGTTCATAAAATCATTTAAATACTATTGAATCCCCATCCTTTATTTTTCTTCCTCATTCAATCGAAAGTTTGTTTTTTTTTAATTCTCATCATTGTTCGTGTGTGTGTGTTCGACGTTCCACTCTTTTCTTATCCCATTCTTTTTCTTCTCTTGTTAATTCATCATCATAAATATATAAACCATATTAATATTAATATCAATGTATGAGTAAATATATTGTTGGGGTGAGTAAAAATTTAGGGATGCTAAGTGATTGAGAGTATTTTGTCAATGAATATTCTTTAATTCAACATTGTGTATGTTGGAATTAACAAGTCATGGATTAATGAATTGTTTTGAATAAAATGTGGTTTCAATGGATTATTGGAACCATAAATACACTACCATCAACAATATATGATTGAGATTAGAACCCTAAGTTAAGTTACGGCTTGGATTAAATCCTTAACACTTAGTAATTCCAATCAAAATTATCCTGAGAAGTGGGTGTTAAATTAACTACAATATAAAGAAAATCTCTAGGATATCACAAGCTTAACTACCTAAAAATAAACTCACCCCAATATTTGTAAAATTGTTAAATAAAACACAAATCATTAATAACTTAATTTTAAGCTCTGTAATCAAACCCACAATCAGAATACAATCAACTAAAAACAAACGACTATCACAAAGTATCATCGTCGGGGATTCGACTTGAGTGCTGATATACACATTAGCAGAGAACCATAACCTTGACTGGTCGATAGGCAAAAATCGGTCATGCATTTTAGTTCCCCTTCCAAAAATAACCTTCCATCAAGAAAGAACCATTAGGTCCAAATCCAAACCCTATATGGAAATCACAGCCACAAAACCAACAAGGACGAAACTTGATCTACCCTAAACAGAATTGGTATAAACAAGGAAAAGGTATGGCTACTTATTATCCTTAGATATCATTGAAAAATGATCATCCTATATCAATATATGAACTAAGGCTCTAGGAAATAATGTAGAAAATGGAAACCCAGAACCTTTAGTTTCAACAGACCACACAATCTGTTATTCCAGACCTATGAACTCTAGTGAGACAACTGGAAAACACCATCAGTGATATAAATATGTAAGGTTCTTGAAAACTACCATCCCAAACCATTGAAAATATAAAGTATAAATGTAATATATTCGAAATTACATTTTTTAGTGGTAAATATGTTTCTCCTTCTTCTGATTCTAAACAACAGGTAATTCCCCCACTTGAAAATCCTCTTTCTCTACCTAAAAAAGATTATAATGAAAAAACCAATACAAAAACGGTTAAATAGGTTATTATTGAGGATTACCTTGAACAATCCATTCCTCATCATTTACCCCAAATACTATCTAAATCAAATAAATTTAATTATATTGATATTGATATTGAAATAATGGATACTTTTAAAAAGCTACAAGTTAATATTCTTTTATTGGATTCTGTAAAACAGATCCCCCACTACACTAAATTTATTAAAGATATTTTCACCCATATAATGATATTTAATGGGAGTGAGAGATAAAAACTGGGAAGGAATTTCTAAAACATAATACAACTAGTAATTCCATCTAAATGCAAGGATCTGGGAACATTCACACTACCTTTCAGCATATGAAAGACCTTCTTTTCTGATGCAATGCTATATTTGGGTGCTTTGATTAATGTGATGCCTTACTCTGTGTATAATTATATGTGGGTTATATATCTTCATAAGATAGGAATTTTCATGAAACATTCCTACTAGAGCACAACACACCCATCTAGAGTGGTCGAGGATGTCCTTAAAAAAGCGAAGAATCTCATCTTCCCCGCATACTTCTACATTCTGGAGATGGATGATACATGAACCAAAGGACATCCCACCCTTGTACTGGGAAAGAGATTCCTTAAACTAGAAAATATGATAATCAATATTCACAGTGGTATGTTTTATATATATTTTAGTGTTGGAAAGGTAAGTTTTAACATCCTTGATGCTATTAAACACACCGTTGAAGAGAACATCACTCTTCTTATATATTTGATGGATGTTCTCTAAAATAGAACACACACACATAGGAAATTATCTCTTCAACCCAAACATTGATTCATTTTACTCTTCTTCACAGTTGGATGGTTTGAGTTTTGATAAATGTTTTGAATTTTGTGAGGGTTCAAAAAAGTGTAAATTTTTGGATTTAATTGATGAGTGTGTTCATTATGAGGTACCCATGACCATCGATGATTCTTTAAATATATTTTCAATTTATGATCTTTCCTAATTAAATAAAATCGAATAAATAAATAGTTTTTTGGACCTTAATCACCCTAAATTTTTTCTCCCAATCCAAAATTTTACTGGTGTTGGATCTAAACCCACTTTCTTCTAATTTACAATACACTTATCTTGAGGGTATTGACAAATTACCTGTCATTATTTCCAATAATCTCTCTCCACAACCGAAATAAATAATTCTTGACCTTTTAGGAGAGTCTAAAAAGAAAATATAACATACATTGGAAGATATTCATGAGATGATCCCATATATTTTTATGCACCATATACTTTTAAATAATGAGGCTAATACCATAATGCAAGCTCAACATCATCTGAATCCCACACTCCTAAAAGTTGTAAAATTGGAATTTTCTAAATTAATTATTAGTGGAATAATTTAATAAATATATTATAGAAAAATGTTAATCCAAGGGATCATTGTCAATAAAAATTTGGAATAATTTTAGTTTTGAATGAAAAGAGTGAATTGGTTCCCACATGCATGAAAAATTGTTAACAAGTCTGTATTGACAACCATAAACTGAATCAAGCTACATTAAAAGACCACTTTTTTATACCTTTCATTGACCAAATACTAGAAATATTGGCAGTAAAGTCTCATTATTATTTCTTTGATGTATATTCTAGTTATTTTCAAATCTATATTTCCCTTAAGGATCCCAAAAACACAACATTTACCTATCCATTTGGCACATTTACATACAAAATGATGAATTTTGGTCTATATAATGCTCCTGGAACTTTTCAACCATGAATTTTGAGTATTTTTTGGATTACATTGCGAATTTTATTAATTATTTTATAGTTAATTTCATGGTTTATCAAACTTACTTTGATGACTGTTTGGAAAACCTAGGTTTTTTCCTCCATCATTTCATTGAAAAAACCTCGTATTCAATTAAAATAAATTTCATTTCATGGTTTAGTAGGGGATAGTTCCTGGGAATGTTATTTTAAAAGAGATAATTCAAGTGGATAAGTCAAAAATTGAATTAATTTCATCACATACATATCCAAAAAAAAATTGTGGTGAAATATTTCATGGTTGATGCAGGTTTTTACCACATATTCATTAAAGACTTTAGTAAGATCACACTTCCCTTGTCAAGATTGTTTGAATAGGATTCTAATTTTTTTATAAAAATTGAAAGTATTAATTCAATTCAATAAACATTAGTCTCAAATAATCTCACATCATCCAGCCATTAATGTGGGATATCCCCTTCAAACTGATATGTGAAGCCTCTAACTTTATAGTTATGGTAGTTTGGTCACAATGGGATGAGAGGCCTCTTCCTGTTATTGTGTATACCTTGCATACCATTCACCCTTACTTATAAAACTACACCACTAATGGGAAATTACTCATTTATGTTATTTTTTTCCAGGGAAAAATTCCATTCTTATCTTATCTGGTCAGATTTTATTGTGTTTTCAGATCATTCTACCCTTAGATTTCTTCTAAAGAAACCTAAAGCTAATTCAATCCTCATTTGGTATATTATACTCCTAGAATAGTTTGATCTTCATATTAATGATAAAATAAGAGTTTAAAATGTTTTTTCTAACCACATTAATAGGATTTCTCAACTATTGGGCCAATATACTGACTCATCCCTCCCAATTGGAGAATTCTTCCCTCATGAGAAGATTTGGGATGATTTTTACCATACCATTTGGTATGCAGACATTGTGAGATTCCTAGAAACATCTAGGATCCACATAGATTTCGTCACTTCATAGTCCTAGAAAATTAAGCATGATTCACAATGGAACATTTGGGGTGACCCATATTTTTGGACAATTGGAAGTGACAAGGTTGTTTTTCAATGTGTCCGTGTCCATGAGTTAACCTATGTTTTAACCTTTTTTGCACTTTGGATTGTGGGGGACACATTTTCATTCAATGTATAGATAGAATGGTCCAAGATTCGGGACTTTATTGGACAATATTGTATAGATATGCCTATCTGTTTTGTAACTCTGGAACTAGATGTCAATTCACAAAAAATATCTCCAAGAGGAAGGAAATTCCCCTAACAACCCATGTTATTTTGTGAGATATTCAAAACATGGGGAATTGACTTCATTGGGCATTTTCAAAATTCATTTGTCTATCATTACATCTTATTTTCTATTGAATATGTCTCTAAATGGGTGGAATAAAAGTCTACATAGACTGATGACTCTCATGTGGTTGTTGATTTTGTGTGGTCCCATTTTTTTAGTAGGTTTGGTTTACCAGGATTCATCATTAGTGATCAGGGATTACATTTTTTCAATCATAATATGAAAAAAAATCTCTGTAAGTATGGGTTTGTTTATAAATTCTCTAATGAATATCAACAAAAACTAAATGACAAAAATAAATCTAAAATCTGGAATTTAAGTAGTAATTCTTGGAAAAATTATACAACCCAATTGGAAAGATTGGATTTTTCACTGGGATGATTCACATTTCACATACCATACAACATTTAAAACCCCAATATGAATGTAACCATTAAGTATTGTGTTTTGAAATGATTTTCACCTCTTGGTAGAGGAATAGAACAATGCATATTGGGATGTTAAATAATGTAATATGAATCTCTCATATGCAGGTTAGAATAAAAAGTTATAAATTTAGTTGTTGGATGAAATTCGGCATGATGCATATGAGAACTACCAAATCTTAAAAGAGAATAAAATAGTTATCCATGGTGATATTATTCATTAGTGGAAGTTTCATATTGGTGATAAGTTCCTTATATGAACTTCAAGGCTAGATCTTTACCTAGGTAAGATTTTTTCCCTATGGATGGGTCCTTATAATATTACTAATGTTTACCCTTTGGGGAAATATATGTTTTTCAGGAGTTGAGTGAACGAAATATTTTTGTCAATAGGTAGATACTTATACACTTTTATAAGGATTTTTCCAATCATGTGATAGAGTAAATCCACCTTCATGAAGAAACATACTTGTAAATCCCAATAGGTTTTGTCCTTCCTACCCCCATTATCCTTTATTATAGTGAGGAAACTGCATAGTCTTGGTATGGGGGGATGAGTATATTCCTGGATTAGTTATGAATTTTCATAATCATTCTTATTTTCCTCTTTTCATCTTGCTAGATATTGTTGTTACCTTACCCTTATTTTCCCCTCTCACTTGGTTCTGGAATGTAAATTTTTTATGCTCACTCTATCATGGAAAATTATAATCACTGAATCAAGGTAGTTATTGAAAATTCAGGAGGAATTTTCATATTCCAGGTAATTTTAACACTTAATAAATATATGATAAAATGTGTGTTTCTTCATTAATTTAACATTGGTGTCTGATTTTTGGTAAATTGGTTTTTTTTTCAATCATATAAATGGTTGTATCTCTTTGAAAAAATTGAGAAGAGTGGTACCCTTTGTGTGAGTAGTTTATGGGAGAATTGTGTCACTTGATATCTTCATACATCATTTTCATCAAGACATGAAATATGAATATTTCTTACTTAATAGAAGGAAAATATATGTTTTGTAAATTTTTACCATCTTTCTAAAATTATTTTTCCATACATTCATTCCTTATATGATCTGTTTCATTATTGTACCTGACTGACATATGTGTGTATACCTATTATATGATTTTTGTTTTCCCTCAAAAAAACTATAACTAAAAATAAAAATTTATATATATATATAACAAAAATATGTATTGTGTCTTGTGAAGGTCAAAATTCACTCTTCCTCAACCTTTGATCAGGTTATAACTATTACAATTAGTATGATGGGGAGATCAAATAAGGGTTGACTGATTAGTTAGAGATCTATTCCAAGTCAAAATTTTGAAACAAAAGTAATAATTGAGAGGAGTGATAAAATGTACAACATATGGGGATATCTATCTTAGGAGATTATGGTTTTATTTTCTATAATTATTAAGTGAGTGGGTTTTGAAATTTTATGACATACGATATAGGTTAGGTTAGGTGGACAAATATTTCAAGCAAAAGAATGTTAAAATAACCTATATTTACTGGATAAAAAGTTGAAAGAATAGCATGGAATGGTTTAGACAGACACATATGGTGATATAGTGGAATGATTTAATTTTTATTTCCTTTATGATTTTGGTATCAGGAATCTCTTTTAATTTCATTCTGATATAATATATGAGCCATTTTTTCTATGATCATTTAGAAAACTCCTTGGTGTGATTTTTTCATTGATAACATTTCTATCAAGGATTGAATTTTAATTCAATGTTAAATTATGATGTAGTTGGTAATATCTCTATGAATAATATTTTGAAATGTGACTTTTCACAAGAATACAAAATTTTAGGTGTGGGGGTGTGATGGCACCATGATTCATTATTCATTCAAACCATTATATCACTATGATAAAATGATTTTTTTCTTAAATTAAAATTTTAATAAAAAAATTAAAAATCATATTTGATTAAATTATTTTGTGACTTTCATATTTAAAAAGGTAAATTTAACATTTTTTGATGATTTCATTGATGGTGGAGGTGATTCGGAGAGCCTACGATGGTGTGGAAGGAAAATGGGCCAAATTACATGGAATCCCATTAACACTTGTCCAATTTTTTGGATGTTTTGTGAAATCCGTGAATAAAAATGGGAAGAGACTTTGTGGGAGGATAAAAAATCTTGTAGGATAGAACTCTTATGAAGTAACCCAAGACAAATTCATCCACCCATAGGCCCATCCGAACTAATCTCTCTAGGGTAATGACCTTGTTTAAAATAAAAAATGTTGTTCTTTATTCTGTCAATATCTAGAGCTGAAGTTGTCAAAATATTTCCCAATTTTAGGTGGATATATTCAAGAGGTGGGGATATAACATTATAATTTTCTCCAAAGTGATATAATAATTTATGGAGGTCTAAATCCATATCCAAAGAGGTTTATCAAAATCAAACGTCTCAAAACCACCTACCAAATTGCCTATAAAATGAGACCCTAGGCACTCATTATTAAGTTTGGCCAGAATGAAATTTTATGCCATTTTAGAGTCCCAATGTAGTCCTATCATTATCTTTAAACGTTTCAGAGGCTATGGGAACTGTTACTTCAACATCTTTTTCGTCATCTTCTCCCATGGAGTTCTAAAATCCTTATGATTACACGGAGATAACATATTGTAAATCTAAGATTCTTTTTTGTAATAATTTGATGATAATTTTTATTCTAGGTTTTTGTGTTGTTTTTATTCATCTCCTATTATTTTTATTAATTCATGTATTTATATGTTATACTCGAATCATTTGATCATTTTTGGGGGTACTCATTCATGAGTTTTTTCACACACTGTTAACCACTTCTTCTTTCCCCTTTGAATAAAAATTAAATTTTTTATTAAAACATAATAACTATTTTAAGGGTTGAGGGTTAACCCAACATGACATTAAAAATTAAAACAATAAAACCTCAATGGTACATATTTTAAGGACCCACCCCAGATCAAGTGAACAAATAAACACCCCTCCGTAACATGAAAAAATTATATAGACCAGTTTCCACATTCTCATTGCTACTAGGCTAGCTATCCAATGCAAGCACATATGGGCCTGGTACAAATGGAAATTGACGTACCATCTCAAACATCCAAATCTAAAATCAATGATCAAATGAAAACTATCTACTCTAAACCTCTTCTAGAGTATCCCCTGGAAGGTGAACTAGTATAGCCCTATAAATCACAAATCATTGGGCCACAAAACTCAATCCCTTCTAGTAACCAATAGAAGAATCAAATAACAAACCTATAGAACAACCCCTTAGAGAACCAAAATCATGCACCACCATCCAAATATTAAAAATTGCCACTATAACCAAAGAAACCATGCCACAACCAAAGGCACCCTCCGACTCCACATCCATAGCAACCCCACGAAGAAGATGAACCAAGGATCGTGAATCCAAGTCTTCTTCTCCTTTCAATTGTGGGGTTTTTGTGGTTCATATTAGTCAATTGAACTCACATAAACTCTTGCATGTCCATGTAATTTTATTTCATGGAAACACATTTAAATAAAATACAAACATGGACAATGCATCTGGTTCTTCATGTGTTTCCTTGGTGAGTTCCGGTTATGAAGTCGAACACAAATTTCCCAATCATCAGTGTCATCCAGTGAATCATTGTGTGTTTTTGACTAGTACCTAGGAGGTATTATACTATAAAATATATAAAATTATGGTTCTAGGTGTTAAAAACCACGTATTAAAAGATCATAACTTTATCTCTTGATATTATGAAGGATGATCATCATGAGATTCCCCATGGTTGATCACACCTAATCGAATCTTTCAATTTCTTCTTTATTACATCGCTTTCTTTCATAAGATTTAATATTTAATTAAAAAACCCAAATTTAATATAATCCCATTCCAATTTATTTTAATAAAAACATTATTTTTAAATTAATGACCTAATTCTCTATTGAGAGATGACCTAAGTTTCCAACAGTACTGCATATATTCTAGTAAAAACTAAACAACAATTTTGATATGCTCGACAACACGAGCAGTTTTTGTGGAGTTAGTGGAGTTTAATAAATAACTATATTATTTGTGTGATAAGGGAATTTTTCCCCTATTTTTCACTATGGGTAACCCTTGTTATTTTTGTTCATAATAAATATGGATCCATGAGTCTCAGCATTTATTATAGGTAAATCAATGTTATTATGATAATGAACAAGTATCCTCTATCTTAAATTAATATCTTATTAAAAAAATATCATCAAGATTTATATTTTTTAAAGATTTAACATTGTTTTGGGTATCATCAATTGGGAGTAAGGAATGAATAACTTCCAAATATAGGATCCTAAATGAGTTATGGACATTACATGTTTTTATTAATGAATTTTGTATTGACTTTTGCAGCATGAATTTTTATGGATCTAATGAATTGAGTATTTAAGGAATATCATGATGATTTCGGTGTGGTATTCATTGATGATATCTTGTTGTATTATAAAATATATAAGGACCATTAAAATCACTTAGAGGGAATTCTTGAGACTCTTAAAAAATAGATATATGGGAAATTTAGTAAGTGTTATTTATGACATTAGGAAGTTTCTTTTCTTGGCTATATTTTATACATGGATAGAATATAAATTGATACCACAAATTCAAAGGTATTTAGATAATGGCCTACGCCAATGAATATAATCAAGGTACATGTTTTTATTTGATTCGTACATTAATATCAATGATTTATTCAGAATTCTTCCTGAATGGATATTCTATTTACCAAATATACACATAAAAGTGTAATGTTATTATGGAAAAAATAATGTGAATAATTTTTTGAATAATTGAAAAGAATAGGGGTCAATGATACAATTTTATTCCCTAAAATAAGGAAAATATGGTTTAGTGATATATAGTGATGCATCGAAGATGTAACTTGGTTTTTTTCATATGAAAAAGGATAATGTTATTTCATAGGCATCAAGGCAATTAGTAATATATGGAATGAAATATCAAACCCCTGATCTTCTGTTGGTAGATGTAGTCTATTATTTGATGTTATGCATACATTATCGTTGTCGGGAAATATGTCATATATACACATACTGTTGTTTATTAAAACACGTATTTTCATAGAAATGGATCAATATGAGACAAAGTAGATGGCTTATGATACTCAAGTATTAGGATTTCTCAATACACTACCACCCCGGGAAAGAACATCAGGTAGAAGATGCATTGAGAAGTAAATATCATAGAGTTCTTACCTAAATTAGGATTTATATGGATCTTATATTCCTGGATCTAGTAAAGATGAATATGGGAGTTATTAATGAATGGGATACATCACTCCAGTTTTAATTGGTTATGAAACTGTATTTGTGGAAAATATAAAAAGTTATCAATCCGATGATGATATTTTTCAGAAGAAGATTAACGTTTTTAACGATGGTAAGTTTAAAAAAATAATTTTTGAATATAACATTATAAAATTTGGAGATAGATTATGTATTCCATCTAAAACTGATATGAAAAGTTAATTTTTTAAATATTTTCATAAATCAAATTTCTCTGAACACCATGGTATAACAAATATGTCTAGGTATTTGAGGGAATAATTTTTTTGGAAAAAATAATGTGGGAAATTACTAATTATATTTTCTTATGTTTGGTTTTTCAATAGGTGAAGTATAAGAGAGAGTATCCTAGACCACCAACTATAATTTTTTATTAAGCCACTTCATGGAAAAGTGGGAAGCCAGAGTACACACACAAGGAAAACTATGTGATGAAAGAGCTCACTGAATTGTTAAACACAAGACTAAGGTTATTAGAATCTGATGCTCTATATAATTCCCAATTAAGTGTACTAACTTGGGTGTCTGAATCCTCTCTGATAAGTTCTTTAAGGTGAGAAACCATTCTATCCATTATCTGGATGAATTCCTCTAAGGTGATTCTACCTTGGTTGAAGCCTCGCGCTATGATTTTTTCTTACTTTTCTATCTACGCTTCTTGCTTCTCTATTTCCTCATTCTACAAACATCTTTCATAGATCCTTAAAATCTCTTCATATGAGGTTTTTGGGTGAAGGACATTTTCAAGCATCTCTTCCTTAGACTGGAAGATGATCCTCAGACACTTCACACCCTCTTCTTCTATTAATCTTGGTTCTCTACTAGGATCCCCACTTTCCCCATCTTGAAGGCCTTTTCTTTACTTTCTTCCACATTTCTTGGCTGATCTAGTTTCCATTGGTTTCAGCGGGTGAGTGTAATATTTGCGCCCCTTGGTTTTTTTACACCGGACCACTATGCATTTCCTTGAATCACACTTTAATTTTTTCCCCTTCGTATTTATTGGTCTATGGGGACCTTTCCCTTGGAACTGTTCTAGGCTGTAAACTGGGAGTTGGTTGAAACTATCATCACATGAATATTCATCCTCTTGTGACAATGATTTTTCTTGAGTTTTCAGGACTTCAAATAATTTTTTCACTTTAACCCCCGAGCCTTCTTAGAGATCCCTTAGCCTACCTGAATAATCCAACTTGCATGCTTTAAAATCCAAGTCCTTGTTCTTCTTACCCTCGCTCCCAATCATATGAAAGGAGGACTTTAGAATGACCGTGTTTTTATCAAGAGGTCCCAATACGCTAACCCCATCCTACCTTCCGTGACCGTGAAGAGAGATTGTAGATGCATGCAAGAAGGACTTCCCCATCAATTTCTTAACAGATGATTCAGTCTCCTTTCCAAATTCACCCTCAGTGGCCTCACTACATGGAATCAGGCCTATGGGTTGCCTATATCCATGACCTATGAATTGAGAATGCTGGTTAGATTCCTCCCATTTCCAACCTTGAGTACCCCTAGAGCCATGGACCTTTCTTACTACCTTTGCCACACCATTATCAACAATTTTTTCTGAGACCAGATGCTCCATCACATATACATGAAAGGAGTGCTATTTATCCCTTCCTTCCACCTTCCCTGCCTCCACTCCATTCACCTACAAGGATCTGATCCCCAAATCATTCCTTAACCAAGCTAGGACATCCACGACCCATGGAAAGGAGATACTGGCCTCCACATCCTTCACTGCTCCTAGAACCACCTGATAAGGCCACTGAAAAAGATGACCCTCCCGGAAACAGCCTTCGGGTTCCAACCTCAATTCCTCTCCTGGACCTAAATGAACCCTTCCAAGATCCTGTTCCCCTAGGACAACCTTGAACGCCTCTAAAGGTCTAACCAGGACTGCTCTATCCGATTGATGTATCACAATGGGGGTGACCTGTGCCTAAGTATCTTCTGGTTGGGGATTCAACACTTGCTGAGCCCCTAGACCATGACGACAACCGAGGACCGAATGTCTTAAAATATGACAACCAGAGTAATACGCTGGCCAAGACTCAAAGACCACTCGCTATTTCCATCTAAATTCTTCACCAACTGATATCCAAATCCACTCTGTAGGAGGCCTCAAAACGCCAGCCTCAACACAAATGTGTGGGTTGATAGGGTGACAAACTGCAACATTCCTACAATCCAAACACAGAAATCTACCAACCATGTTCCCTAACATGCTTATTATTGATGGAATCTTGAAAGGAAGAAGAAAATTTGGGAATCATACCCACACCAATGTTGTTGGTTCATCCCGATTCATGATGGATTCAACAGTATAACGAAGGAGGTAAAATCCACATCCATTGAGGGGTCAGGGGGCATTGGACCAACTTGAAATCAAATCACTCTCTATGGAAAAAAGAACCATTATCTGACGTTGTTCGAGCAACCCATCCACCGTATGGTCTTGAGGCCCCGAAGATTCAAACACGAATCTGTCAAAGGCATCCACCGACGGACAGAGGCCCCTAAAACTAGCTAGCAATGTCGTCCTAAAGAGAACTGAGGTTCCATTGAATTCATTCATGGAAAGCGTGATCCATGGAGATCCCTTATGAAGGTCAGGGGCCTTGGGGCACAAAGTAATCATTAGGAAATGATGAAGGAGAGTGGGGTTGGTGATGGGGAGAAAGCTTCAGATGATCCCCCCTCCCCCATCCAAGGAGGGTGGGGTCGGCGCATCCGCCATCGCTATTAGGGCTTCACCATCAACCTCGCTCTGGAGCCCTAATTTTGCTCTACGAACCATCACATGAGCTTCAAAGAGAGTATCCTAGAGGATTATAGAAAACACTTCTCTTTACTATGTTTAAATGGAATTATATTACTATATTATTTTTCACAAGACTACAATATACTTCTAGAAGGAATGATACAATATGGGTTATTGTGTATCACCTTACCAAATATGAAAATTTCCTCACTATAAGAGAATATTTACCTCTTTAGTTCAATGTTAGGCTCAATATTAATTATGTTTCAAGACCCCACGGTGAAACTATTTCAATTATTTATAGAAAAGATCCATATTTTAAATAAAAATCAAGAATAATCTTCATAAGTATCTTGATATTGAGCTAAATATGAGCACTGACTACCATCCTCAGACTAATGGATTGTCTGAAAGGAAAATTCAAATGTTTGAAGACATGTTTTGATCTTTTACACTTTACATTAAAGATATCTGGGATAATTATTTACCTTTATTATAGTTTTATTATAATAATATTTTCCATTCGAGTATTGAAAATTGCATCGTATAAAGAATTATATGTAAAGAGATAGCATACTATAACTTCTTGCAATGAAGTATGTGAAAAGAAACTTGTAGGTCCAAATCTTTTTGAAGAGGAAAAGAAAAAGGTAAATAATTTTCTACATCATATTAAAGGGAGTCAAATTAAGAAAAATATTTATGTCGATAACCAATGGAAAGACATGGAATTCGAAGAGGGAGATCATGCTTTCTTAAAAGTATATTCATGGAATGGTTTTATATGCTTTGGTAAGAATGGAAAACTTAGACCTAGGTATATCAGACACTTTGAAAAAATTTAAAGGATTAGATATGTGTCTTACAGATTGGAAATTACACCAATCCTCTATAATGTACATCATGTGATCCAGGTATAACTGCTCAGTAGGTACATTCTATATCTATCACATCTACTCACCTCTATAAAAATAAAATTGGAACTGGATATATCTTATTGTGAATAGACTATCCAGGTTCTTGATAATAGAGAGTAAATATTGAGGAATAAGATGACTTTACTAGTAAAGGTAATTTGGTGAAATCATAAAATCAGGGAAGAAACATAGTAACTGCAAGAAATTTGGAGAGCAACCACCCTCACTAGTTTATAATTTCATATCTAAGAGAATTTCTAGGAAAAAAGATTAATAAGAGGGGAATAGGTAACACCCGAGCCTCAAATATAGTATGTAAACATTTTATTTAATAAAACTATAATATAATGAATATTTTAACATTTCATGGAAAAAAATCAAATTTTATAGGTTGAAAATCTATTTTGAATTTACATGGTCAAAATAATAATAGAATGAATTTGTTAAATTTTCTCTTAAAAATTATTTTAAGACAAAACGAAAATATAGTATTTAACCTTTACCTCATTTATTTATAATAATTTGTAATTATATTTCAAATTAAAATTTTAGTGACTATTAATTTGAAATAAATAAGGATAAAATCATTTAGTGGTAAAAGGAAATATATTTTAGAAAACTGTTTATTTTTTAAAAAACTATTTATTTTTTCCAAAAACTTTTTTTGTTTAAAAATGTATAATATTAACAAATTTAGCTAATAAAAATAATATCTAATGACGACTGAATTAAATTAAATTAATAGATTATAGTTCTAAATATATTAATTTATATTCATATAATTATTATTACTATTCATAAAGTTAATATAAGATCATCTTATACTTGAAGGATGCATTACTTGAAACCATGTTGTTCGAATCATTTTTATGATTATTTTAAAAATAAACTATTCCTATTATTTGAGATGAATTTAGTAAAATAGATCCCACATTTAGAATAATCATAATTAATTTTTGTAAAAAAGTCATCTTAATTATTGGTCACAATGAATATTGAAAACAGTATAAATATATTACTCTGGTTAAGGTTAAAATGTGAATACCTATTGGGGTTAAACAAACAATAATGGTATTTGTTCACATTTAACTAGTAAAAATATTTTTTTATATCAATATTTTGACCTTATCCATCTGAAATTATAATATATGGTCATTTTAAATTATTTTAGTTGGTTAATACTTTATCATTTTGGATTCTTTTGGGAAAATTCCAAGTGGTTTCTTAGAAGGTAATGTTTCCCCACTTACAAAAGGGAATCTCCTCCCCTAAATTATTCACGACAATCAAGTCATATATCTCTAAATTATCCTTCCAAAATTGTTCCTCTACAACTATATACATACATAATAGGTTCTTTTCTACAAAAAATACCTACACTAGGTTCTTTAGGATGAGATACACGAGAGGTTTATCTAAGAAAATGTAACCATCTTAATGATGCTCTTTAATTTTATTTAATTTTTTTTCACCTTCAATTATTTACTAACACATAAAATATAGTATCAATATTATTTATATTATATTAAGATTTTATTATGTTTATGGATTAAAATTTATCCATCCCATTATCCATCAAATTGGAAATAAAGACGTAGCTTGTGTGTATAACAAATAATGTCCTCACGAGCGGATATAATTTGTCTTTCAGAACATACCCACATAGTTAGTAAAAATTTTGGAGATAATGAATTTATATTATATATATAAGATTACTATAATTATTTAAAATTAATATAACATCCATTTTCTTACCCATTCATCCATCAATGGAAGAATATTGTCATTTGTGTGTATGTATGGCCTACTATCTCCACAAAGAAGTGTGATTTATTTTTCATGTCCAGATTTAATGAATGGTTATAAAAATGTATCTAATGAGTAAATATTATATTTAAAATATTAATATAATAATATATATTATGTAACTAACATTTAATAATAACTAGATCTTTCATGAAAAAACATGTATAAAAAACACTACAATTAACTCCTGAAATAGTTGTAATAATAATATTTTGTAAATAAATAGGTTGTATGATATTATAAGAGAATAATATATGATATTTTAAATATTATTATTATTATAATATAAATTAATAACATTCATAAAACTATTATATAAGAGGTTAAATAATTTTCAACTAAAGGGAAGCCTGAGGTAAGGGACTTTGTCTTAGTTTTCCATCATTGAAAAATATTTTAGTGTTATAAACCCAATTTATTTATATAGTGTATATAATTACGGTTATAAATTTAATATCATTAATATGTGATAATTCATGGTAAAATATTCAATTTTATTTATTTCATCCAATGGTATATGACATGATAGTTACCCAGTAGTAAGGTATTTCATCTAAATTTTCATTTCATTGAGACATATTTTTTAATAAGAACCAATGCAATTTTATGTGGTGTATATACTGCCAATTTGATAAATTTAACATAATTAAATATTTATTAATTATGGTTAATGTATAATATTAATTTTATTCTTTCAAGGGGTTATTATTTTAATGTTACCAAAGTGGTTATAATCTATTTTACAATCTCACTTTTTTTGGATTTCTTTTAATTTTCTTAAAGTATTCTTATCGTTTATCATTATATGATAAAATAATTTTATTATCCCCATATATCTAGGTATTTTTTATATTTTATTCCATATTTCCCTCTCTTTTGTACTTGATTCAAGGAAATATATTTTTTAAATAAAAATAGAATTTATTTCCCTTTATATCTGATATATTTCTCTTATATGTCCACGTTTTTAAATATTTTTTTTATAAAAGTAATTTTAAATATTAAAATAATTTATTAAGAACATGTTAATTTATCATTTAATTTTTAAAATAGTTTTAATGAAATCTGTATACTATTTTATGAGAGGGAAATTTTTAATAAAATGTCAAAAGAAATGTTTTTAATATATACAACAATAACAACTTCCCTACCACCGCCACTATTTTACAACATGTGTCTTATTCTATGAATTTTAAATTTTTTTACAAATAAAACACTTTTATGAAATACTATATTAATATTTCACTTTCATTCCCATTATTATTTCAAAGGAAATTATTTCATTACAAAAACCTATATTCCCAATAAAATGATGGTAACCTCTCGTTTCTTGATTAATGTTGTTATTTTTAGATTTTTCTTGTTACAATCACATTATTATAATCATTTTTATTATAAATTAAATTTATATTAAATACTTTCATTCTATTTATAATGTATATGATTATTTCTCAAACTCTATACCATTTTTACATATGGTGTTTCCTTTAAATGTTATTTCATTAATTGGGGGAATGTTGGTAAATATATATTCCTTGCTCAATATGGATATTTATTAATGAGACATATTGATTCGTGAATTAAATCGATAATTTGATATATTTGGAAGGATTTGGACATGTATTAATGGGTGGGTCTTGAATTATATAGCCCCCCAATGCATAAGTAGGTCTTGTGAGATGAATTAGTAGGACAAATTAAATAGATTTTTACCCATATTTTTAAACTGTATTGTGAAAGGTCCTGACAGTAAAGATATCATATTGTCTAAGATCTTAAATTCAAATATTTATAATTTCCTTCATTGAGAATTTAGTTATTATTATCTATGAGTTTATTACATTGATATAATCCATGGATGCATTTTTTGATCAAGTCATTGACTAAATAGAATGTGTGTTCAAATATTTAACTTTCCATATTCATTATTCCCTATCTAATTATTATAGTCAAGTTATTAATTAAATGGAATTTTTGTTTAGTTATTTATATTTCCATATTGATTATTCCATGTTGATTCATTATATATTTCATTGTACATAACCATTACTGAGCATTTGATCCCAAACATATTTTTTTTCTTCCCAGAGGATATGAAAAAGAATTCTTTGAATGAGTTCAAGGATGAAAAATGTTCTCCAATTCTATATCTTATATTTTATACCCAATGTATAATGGGTATCATGTATGAATCAATCGATTAATGACTAATAAACTGATTATTCCTTTGATATTTTACCCTTTCTATCTTTGAAAATGCAATAAAATAGACAATGGATCCATGCTACTGGATTTGGGGTCATTATAGTCTATATGAGAGAATGTTTAGAAGAAACCTTGATTACTATATTATAGAAATCATAAATTAGGTATCATAACCAAATGATATAATTTTAGGATATGTCAAATTATGTGATATTATCCTAAACTTTTTGTAAGCTAGAGATTATGTGGTTCTACCATGAAATAAATCTTCTTCAGGATACTACAATTGGATGTAGTTATTGTATAGTTGTACGTAGGGGTAATAAATATGAAAAGATAACATTGGGATTTGACACAATAATCACCTGGTTCTCGAAAAAATGCATTACTATGCACCTAGTTTGACACTCCCAGGGATATTCGTAGGATAATTCTTATTTTCTTTACAACCCATTATGAATTATTTTAAAATAAAGATTACCATGAAGAAACCCAATTTATGATTATGAGATTAAAAATGCATAAATTTTTTATTCATGTTATGTATTACATTAAATTTGGAATTTCACATTGTGATACATTATTTTATGATCAAATCTAATTTATTACATTGTTTATTAATTGTTCCTAGTTGAAGGAATTGATACTGTACCAATGAATGTAATACATTTAGGTATTTATAATAAAATTAGATAATTCCCAAGATCCTTAAGAATGGAGTTTTCAATCAAAACTCCCTGTGAAAGTCTCACAGAAGAAAGGATGTGTCAGGAGGTCCCCATTATAACACATAAAAAATATATATTTGGGTAATTTATTATCATTCCTACAATTGAATTTTATAAAATAATTTTTTTGTATTGGATTTCTAAATATGATGAAAAACGTTATTTCAAGGAGAACATAATTATGATTCATGATGAAGGTCTTGGATTCCATATCATTAGAGTGGATACTCCATCATCTCAGTCATGTCTAGATCTATCTGTAGTATCTCTTTTGAATGGTATTATTGGGGATAAAGATAATATTCAATCTATGTATGAAAAGGGAAATATTCAAATTGAGGATATACTTATTGTATTGGAATCCATTGATTTATTTATTAAGGAATTACCTAGACATATACTAAATTGTAAATTCAAGTTCTCTATTTATTTAATCCTTAATGCAAGAACCATATAAAAGAATACCTATAGAATAGACACTTTAGAGTTAGTGGAGTTGAATAAACAACTACAAGATCTGTGTGATAAGGGATTTATTCACCCCCAATGTTTTACCTTATGGAGCCCATGTTCTTTTTTTAAGAAAAATGATGAATCTATGAGGATCTGTATTGATATAAGTTAACTGAGTGTTATTATGATAAAGAACATGTATCATTTTGATTCCATTGATGACTTATTTTTCAACTTTAGAGAGATCCATGTTTTTAAAATTTTAACCTTCATTCTCGGTATTACCAGTTGTGATTAATGAAGGATGTAATAGTGATGATATAATTTTTCATGAGATATGAATAATATGAGTTTATATTTAATGTCATTTGGATTGACTAATTCTACATCAGTTTTTATTTTACTAATGAGTAGAGTATTAAAGAAATATCTTGAGGATTTTATTATGGTATTTATTGATGATATTTTACTATATTCTAAAAGCTATGAGGACTATGAGAATCACTTGGGGATCATTCCTGAGACTCTTAGAATAATATTGTAATATTGGTAATTTAATAATTTTTTATTTCTAGAATTTGGAAGTTTCTTTTCATAGCCATATTTTCTCTAAGTAATGAATATCAATCAATACCTCAAAGACTTAGGAAGTTAAAGAATAGCCTAAACTAACGAACACAAATGTTGGGTGCTAAAAATTCTACATAGAAGAATAAAATAATTTCATTAATATATAAAATGGTAAAATAATAATCCCAATGAATATTGTGAACAAAATGATCAAAGGATAGTAAATTATGGAGGAAGGCATGGCTTTGTGAAGTAAAAAATAAAACACAAATCGATTCTCTTCTTGGAATTCTACCTCTCCATGAGGTATACCATGAATTTCGGGTGCTCGAAAATAAAACAATGTCATATGTGGGGTTAAATGGTGATTTATTCCCCCAAGAAAGATCAACCATAGCAATGATAAAATATTTTCGGGTGAGGGTGGTCTTTTACATCAACCATGAATGAAATAGTTTGTGGTCCGAGGAGTTCATCCAAGTCTCCCACAAACAGAGGCCCCATGACCCAAAATGACTTTCCAATACAATAGAGAATTATTCCACTCCTATAAAAATAATCAATAGGGTGAGTTGGGAGGAGGACAAAGAAAAATATTGAGATAATGTGTGGGAGAAATCATGTATCTGAAGCAATTCACAAACACCATCCCGCAAACCAAATGTTGTAGACCCTTCATGGATTCCCCTGTTCATTTATGGTATGAGGTAGTGGAATCATTCCTTCCACAGTAGATAAATAATTGTTATTAAATCCATTTAGGAGTTTCTATATGGGATTTCATTTATAAATCTCTTATAGAAAAGACCCTCTATAGAAGATTCCCTGAGGAGGGAGTGTCTTTTGCAGCCTGAGGACTTAATTAATGACCCCTATGTAAGGAATAATTTTCTCCGTGAATGTTCTCTTCACAAACACTCCTTAACAGGTTATCCATCATAGAGTCTCATTCATGGATACTCATTCACAAAACATTCTATGTATACATCCCTATGCAACTATTTGAAAAATATTTTTCTCCTAGAGACCTTACCAAGGGGGTTTCACCCCCACATCCATGATCAGAATTAGTGTCTGGTTGTGATTCTAACCCTATAGGTTAGTCCCTTAACTAAAGTCATTGACCCCTGTGAAAAAAAAGGACTTTGGAGTCACTATGTTTTCAGGTAAGGTCCATGACATTTTGGCTTCCAACTTATATAATTCTAACATCCACCCCATATAAATAAATGAGTCAAAAAAAATTCAGGCATCTCCACAAATCCCATCACCTAAATCCTATTCCAGGTTGATCTGTAAAGGGCTGATCTTGTGTTAGTCCCACACAATCCATTTCTTGGAATCTTCCTCCTTGTATTTTTCCAAAACACATGGAATTAAACTCTTCAAAACTCATCCTAACTACCTGACCTTAAACTATATAGAACTCATGTAGTCTACATAATGTTAAAATGTATAAAATGTTCCCCAACAACATGATGTTAAACTGTAATACCATAGTTATCAAAAAAAAATGCTAAAATGTGCTTCCATAGTCCTCACAACACAACATTAAATTATTCTACCAAAGTTCTCACTACATGACATTAAACTCTGCTATCATATACTCACTGCATGACATTAAAGAGTAGTATTCCCTATATGAAAAACATAGGATGCCTCCTATAAAAAACTAGAGATGTATTATAATTCAATCATAAGATACCTCATTAAATGATCAGGATATGGCTTCCATACTTTATAAATGGAATCCATCATCGAGTAATCCTTTAGCCATTCATGTGACATGTGGAACTTTTTATCCTCTTCACCCTTTCCCCTGACTTGGCCACATGAATCACCAGATGTGACTATCATTTATATAAAAATAAAAGAGGAAACATGCACATTCAACACCCTCTACGTATCACTTTGTGATTCAACATCTCATCCATAAGAAGATAGAGTGGAATTGTGTGATCTTCAAATCAATTGTTGCCTTTTGCTTTCCACACCGATCAGGACTCACGTGGGAATATAGGTTAGCAGTGATCGTGGAATAAACATGGTCCCAAGAACTGCGTAGTCCTCTGGAAAAATGTAATTCATGTATCCATGACTTAACCTTAAAAGTGACATATTCCCAATGAAGCAAATACTTTCCTCCTCCTATTTGATATAATTCCCAACCATACCCAAATACTTGGGTTGTCTCCATAGATATAGTCCCCAAAATCAATTCAGATGGGTTGCCTCTAGGTGTAATCCCTAACCATATGCACCAAATGTAAATCCTTCCAAGTGTATGCCCCAATCATGCCCACTTATATTGGATTCTACCATACGTAATCCACAATTTTAATGAACTATGTGGCCTTTGATTCCCAACTAATTGGGATACATAAAAAGCCTCCATAAGGTCCAAACCCAACACAAAAATCCACCTTATTATTCTCTGGGCCATATTATTTATAGGTTCATGTACACTTGGGAGACCACTTATCTTCCAGGTCCCTCGGGCCACCTTGTCTCAAGTCCAATGCCATCCTTGACCAGACACCTTTTTCCTAGACTTCCTTGTCGTATGATGTTAAACTACATGGTTGGATCCTCTTCACAAGACCTTAAACGGTGATGTACCTATTAAGAGGCGTAGAACTACATGGTTTCTTATTCATCTTATGATGATATATAGTAATCTCATATCATGGGGTCAATCACAACATCAAAAGAACTCCCATCATCTAGGATGAAAGAAAAATCCAGAGTGCCTCACTATATGGCTTAAAACGGGTGTTGTCTTAAAAAATGACTAAAGTGTCTCTAATACATCCATAATGGGGAACCATTGATAGAGAAACTCAGATATATATATATATATATCCCTTCATTGATAGATATCCTCAGAAACATACAGATGATTTTGAACCCATCAATATTCAGAATTGATTGTTACCTCATGGTAATCCACATATACAGACATGGTAATGAACCAAGGAATAAAAAAACATATCTTAAATCTATAAGAGAGTCCTGAAATAGGAAATAGTCTCCCCCCAAAGGGTGTGATGAGATCGACATCCCATCCTCTCGACCAATGTGAGTTATTATGTTTCATTGGCCATGTTCCCCAAATAACTCATTCCTTTGGAAATTAGGTCCATGAACTATGGATATGAGAGTCATTGGGAAGTTCTGGATCCATGAAAAAACATGTTTGAGAGCTTTCTAGAACGTTGTAGCTATGTTCAGTGATTACACAACCATAAACCCCTTTCAATCAATCCAATTAGGTGAAAAAAATTTCATCAGAATCAACAACTTATGTACGTAGTTTCATTAGTTTGGTAGGTTATTATTAATTTTTTTTCCTTATTGGATAACCATTTAACAAATATAACATTTAATGGGGTTATGTTCATATGGAAAAATAAAAGCGAATAATTTTTTTGAATAATATAATTATTCAATAATAAATGATCCAATTTTGAATTTACAATTAGGAAATGATTGGTTTGTGATATATAGGGATGCATCAAAAAATGGACATGGTTTTTTCATTATGATAAATTAAAAAGTTATTGTATATACATACAGGAAGTGAAAAATTCATAAACAAATTTATCAATATCATGAACTTGAATTGGTAGACACAATAGATTCTTTTATGATATTCAAACATCATATTTATAGTGAAAGATCTTAGATATACACATACCATAAGATCATAAAATAAATATTTTAATATAAATATCTCAACATGAGACAAAAGAGATCGTTCAATCTACATAAGGATTATGATTTCTCAATACACTAAAATCTAGGGAATTCAAATAATGTATTGGATGTATTTAGTAGGAAATATCACAGATTTATGACCCAAATGTGGATGGAAAGGGATCTTATGTTTATAGATATAGTAAATATGGATATGGGAATTAATAAGGAAGCAGAGAAATCACTCCTTATTAAATGGTTGTGAACCAATATTTATTGGAAAAGATAAAAATTTATCAATATGATTATGGGAATTTTTAGATAAAATTTAAGGCTATGAATGATGGTATGTTGTTAGACTTCATTTATGAAGATATTTTTTTGAAATTTTAAAATAGGTTATCTGTTCCATATATACCTCATATAAAAAGGTAATTTTTTGGATGACTCGCATTGCTCAAATTTCCCAATAAAACATAGTAACACCAAGATGTATATAAATTTTAGGTAAATATAATTGTGGGATAACATAAGGAGGGACATTTATGATTATATTCAAGGATGTTTAGTTTTTCTAAAAGTACAGGTTGTGATATTGCATCATATATAATTCCTGCTACCAATTCCTATTCCTATATATAAATTAGATGACATTACAATTAAAATTTTCATAGGACTACTGAATACTCTTATAAGGATTTATGTAACTGGTTTATTGTTGATTACCTTAAAAAATATTTACATTTCTTTGAAAAAATGGAAGATTTACCACTTGAGTGACTCGTGAGGCTTTATATTATCGAATTTATAAGACTTCATGGAACACCTCTTTAAATTATTTCTGATCATGATCTATGATTTCCATAAAAATTCTTGAAGGTTATTCCAAAGGGTATTGATACCAAGCTTCATTTGATAACTTCCAACCATCCTCAAACTAATTAAAATTCTAAAAAAACAATTCAAACATTGGAAGACATGCTGAGTTCATTCCCACTTGACATTCAAGGTATGTTGGATCATTATTTTCCTTTAGTAGAGTTATCCTCCAACAATAGTTCCCATTAAAGCATAAAAATGGTGTCGTATGAAAAATTATATAGAAAGAAATGGAGTACTCCATCCTTTTGGGATTAATTTAGTGAATGGAAAATTTTAGGCCAAAATGTTGTTTATGAGACAACAAGAATGGTAATGACTACTTAGAGTATCTCTATGACTACACTTTTCATTATTAAACATTCATTCATGATTTATTTCATAATAGTATTCATATTAAAACTCAGAAGATCAACAATTCTTGTGTCTTTGGGTAATTAGGTAGAATAAATAGGAACTTAAACAATAAGTACATCCCTATTATGGAAAACTTCTTTAACATGCCAATAATATTCCATCAGACATAAATCTACATAAGAAAACCTAGGGGAATACATAAGAAAGGGGTGAGATATAAATCCCAATAAGGTAATGAGAAAATCCTAACATGAAGATGGTATTACATGTTAGAAAATTGTAATTCTAATGGTACATAAAATTGATGAGAATCATAAACATGAATAGTGAGGCATGATATAGTATGATAACATAAACACAACATGGGAATATGGAAAAAACTTTAAACATGAAATCATAAGAATATGTCGAGTTTGACCACAAATACAACATAACATATTGTTCTTCGGATAATCTTTAATTCACCATACATGGAATCTCATGAGACTAAAACATTACCAAATATGTTGGATCGCTATTTGGGAACACCCATCATAATCATACCATGTATATGCATAAGTGTTTCACATAGATCATAAAATTAAGAATGTTTTTCCTCACATTTAACCCCGTGATAATTGATTATTGATTACATAAATGTAATTAAAAAATAAAATAATTATTAGTGTTGATAGGTGAACTTCCTTGATAGTAAATGGGTATGAGTTTTCACTACACAATTATTGTGCATGGAAAATTGTAGTTAAGTTTCAGAAATAGGATAGGGGAACATAAATATTCCTAAGAGATATTAATGATAGTTAAAGGGGACTATAATCATTTATACATAATAAGATAAGTAATGGGTTATGAAATAAGACATCCTAACATTAGTAATTGGACCTAGAAAGAATAAGATAGTGAATATACTTGAATAAATTGAAGAACGAGAGGATTCCTTACCTTGAGAGGGTGATTGAAAAAGATTGAGAGGATCCTTTTGAGATATTGGGGAACCCTGCGAGGACTACATATAAGGGATGTTTTATTAATGATGTGAGCATTGTTTTTTATTTAATATGAATGGGATCTTGGGTGTGTTTATATATGAAAATATGGAGTAGTTCTTTATTACTTCTCAAACATAGGTTTTGGACTCTACATAATAATGTAATCAAAACCATAAACCTTGTCATTGTTTTTCCCAAAATTATTTCCAAAGGGGATTGGTTTTAATTATTTTATAATGAAAAGGGATTCATATATTTAATTATTACCCTTTATGATTTTTAAGTGGTTCGTGTTCTCAAGGAAATGTTTTTAAAACCTGATAATATATCATAGGTTTTATAGGATTCATAAATCCATTATAAAATTTATCAAATAACCAAAAAAATGTTAATAAAAAATGGGAACATATAATTAATCATGGATACACCTAATAAAATTCCTTACATCACTTTTGGGTCAATATTATGTTATAATATGTTGTGTTTAATTTTTACCCGAATATTTGACTATCTAAGAAAATAATGAAAATTTGGCCATTGGAAAATTTCAATATTATGACTCCAAAAATAATAGTTATTTTATCTAAATAATTTTATAAATATGTTAATTTTCAATTTTACCCAAAAATATAATTTTTTTATCGAATCAATATCATTTATAATGTAACAATAATAAGATGTTAATATAACCATTATTCTAATGAAAATATAATAAAAATAGTCATATTATTAGTTTCTTGATACATAGACTTTTATTAAACCCAAAAACAACCTGATGGTAATGTGTGTGACGGTGATACTTTAATAGGGTGGTTCAGCATACATGATTTGGTATGTGATCTCAATGAGCTTTGAATTCTCATATAAATAGTTTCACTCATTCTCTAAATATTGGATCTCATCATGGGATTCATCAGGGAGAGAGTTCAGTGAGGTTATCTCCCTTATAATCTCTAATAAATGGGCTTCCTTTTTGTGTCGATTGGATTTTCAACTCTTTATTTATACTAATCATATGATCACTACTCAATGACTATATTATCAATGGTTATGATTCTTAACACTATTTTAAATTATATGGAATATAATAAAACCAAGTATGTGTATGTGTCTTCTATAACCAAATACATAATAAGACATTTAATTAACTCACAAAATGAGATTTATTACAAAATTCTCGGTCATTAAAATTTTCCCCCATTTAGAACTTCTTCCCTTGAAAATTTCATTTAAAACACTAAAATAGATGAGGTTAACTTGGTTTCATCACCTCCCCCAGTTCCCACATCACTTCTTCAAACTTCAGTTTCTCCGTAACACTTTGACTAGGTACTTTGTCTTATTTTTTAAGAACATTGTCTCCATGATCTAAGATATTCAATGGATTCTCATCATATTGAATACCATTTTCCCATGGTACCACCACTATATTTATCACAAGTGAGGGGCCTGGTTAGTAATTACTTAAGAGGGATATGTGCAACACATCATGTATTTTAGATATGCTAGGTGGGAGTTCTAGTTGATATTCCACCACTCCAATGTGATCAAAGATATCAAAGGGAAAATATATCATGGGATAAGCTTTTCATTCTTCCCAAATATCATCAATTACTTACTTGTAAATATGTGGAGGAATGCCTTGTCTAAAAAATTGAACTCTAGGCCTCTTTGGTGATTATCAGTTTAACTATTTTGTTGAATCTAGGAATCCTTAATGTGCTACTGATTGTTCTTGAGTGTTTCCACAACTTTCTCAACCATTTCCATACCTAGAAGTTTATGTTATCCAACATTATACCAAAATGTAGGTGTTCTTCACATCTTCCCATAAATGTATTCATAAGGGCCATTTGGATTCTTGAGTGGAAACTATTATTGTATGAGAACTATACTAAATGAATATATTGATTTCATCCTTCTTTGAAGTCAATCGATCATTCTCTCAACATGTCCTTGAGGGTCTTGATAGTTCACTCAGGTTGTCCATCAACATGAGGGTGATAAGCCTTGAAAATGTTCAACTCAGTATATAGATCCTATTAGAGACTCTTCTATAACTTGGAGGTAAATCTTGGATCTCAATTAGATACAATATTATTCCATACAGCCTCACTACTTCTCTAATTCAAACATTTTAAATTTAATCAAGAGAAAATTCCTCTCAATTACAATAAAACGAGATTTCATTGTAAGAAAACCCTCTAAAACCCATATATCATCATTTCCTCTCAATTTATTGAGAACACTAGTGAAAAAATAAATGGTTATGTTTTCCCATTTCCATATAAGTATGGGTAATGGTTTTATCATCCCCTTGGATTTTTTTCATTTTTCCTTTACTTGTGGATATACACGACTACATGATGTATATTCTTCCATATCTTTCTTTATATTGTCCCTAGAATAGTACTATTGGTGATCTCTATACTTTTTCCCCCTTTTATGGATAGAGAAGGTAGAGATATTCACATCATCTAATAGTTCATTATTTAACTCTATATTTGATGGAACACATAGTCTTAACCCAAATCTTTCAACTCCTTCTTCATTAATTTTTAATGTTGAGGATTTACATTTTGTTATACCTTACAACTTCTTTTGAATTCTCACATAATATCTTTAAGGGTCCATTATCTTCTATGGAAGGGAAAATTGAGAAATAATTTATGATATTATTGATTATTTTCCTTCTTTTATGATTCCCATTTCCATCCTCTTCAAGTCTATAATGATCGAATCCATCTGAATTCTCATAAATGATAAACAAGACTGATCCTTTCGATTAATATAATTTACTAATTTATTTACATTCCTAGGATGGTATTGGATTGATCACTCATAATCCTTAATCAACTCTAACCATATTCACGGGTGCATATTCATCTCTTTCTATGTCAATATATACTTGAGTCTCTTACCATCCATATATATTTCACCCTTCTCTCCAAAGAGATAATGCTTCCAAATTTTCAATGCAAATATCACCGATGAAAACTCAAGATCATTCATTTGGTATTTGTATTCATTAACATTCAATTTACTTGAGTAATAGTATATTAGTTTTTCAGTATTCATTAGTACACATCACATTATTTCATCGAAGCATCAATATATACCACAAAAAGTTCCCCATATGTGGGTAGAATAATAATATGTTCGATAATAATCCTCTTTTTGAACTCCTTAAATATCTCTTCACATTCATCATTCCAATGAAACTTGAATCCCTGTAGTGTTAGTTTTGTTAGAGTTTTTTACAATCATGAAAAGTTCTCACAAATGGATGATGGTACCTAGCTCATCCAATGAAACTAGGGATTTCTATCATAGGTGTTGGACTGGTCTATGATTTAATTTCTTATGTATTTGAAAGTTCTATATATATTCCATTGTATGTGATAATATTCCACAGTAATTTGACATTGAAAAGTTATAAGTTCGATTGATAAATCAACCTATCATCCAGGGGAAAGAACAAACAATTCTTTGGGAAACACATCAGTGATTTCCCTTATAATGAGTATGTCATAAAGGATTGTATTTTCTTTAGAATCAATCATTTGATCTAGACATGCTTTTCATTAGGTAAATAATATTCATTCACAAGATATTAGGGCTAAATATGTTTGCTCCTCTTATCTGCACTTGTATAGAATTGGTGGATGATTTTCCAAATGGATAGTGATTTCATTCTTGGGGTAATTTAGGTTGGATCTTTATAATGAAACCCAATACATACCCATAACTGCATAACATTACTCTGAATAGAGAATGAAAAGGTTCTATGGGAATTCTCTACCACAAATTTTGATATAGGAGGAGTTATATACTTTGAATTCCTTAATTTTACTATTTACCAATTTCACGGATTGCTCAACTTCCATGTTTTTTTGTGGTGTTTTAATATTTCTACTAAACTTGTGTGATATGAAAGAATGAGTGGAAATATAGATAAAAAACTACATTTTACTTCTCGATTATGTTTTTAACCATTTACTTTATTACAAATTTACTTAGGTATTAGTATATTTAAACTATTGAAGACATAAATGGGAATCCAATAACATTGAAGGGGTTATTTATAAATGACACGTATTTCCTTAACTTGTGAATTTATAGGCTTAAATATATCTTATTTATAATCTATTTGCTGAAGTAGACACATTTAGTCTATTTTTCACTTAATAATGGTTTTTAATGAGATTTTTAATTAACCAAATCATATCCCCTTAAAGTGTCAAAACCACGTGTGAGATAAGGACCATTCTTGTTAACCAATTCTCGATCGAGTGTAGCTCAATGTTAAAAATTTTCAGGCTTTACACCTAGAGACATTTGTTACAGAGCCACATCCACTTGTATTATCTAGATAGAGATTTATTTTCTTAAAAACCACTTACTCTATACATTACCAAAATTTAGGGATGTGTTTTTTTATATAGTCTTATCTCTAAGTCTTTTGCTATAGTTTTCTAATCCTAATCACAAAATAACTAAATTTTTCTTTGATACAAACTATGAGAACCCTTGTCATTTTTAAATAATAAATCATGATTTATTATATAAATTCCACATAATACAACCTGAAATATTGATAAGTCTAGTGAATTTTGTTAATTATGTACAATACATAACAACTAAAATGGGGGTTACATCACCATCACTGAAAACTTATGTAAAAAGATCATAATATTCAATTGTACTTAAAACTAAATGGGATAACTTGGGGATGTTCATAAAAAATTGGTAATCTATAAATCCCAATAAGGTAATAAAAAATCATAACATAAATAAAGTATTGCATGTTAGAAAATTGGAATTTCAATGACACATAAAAGGGGTGATGGTCATAAACATGAATAATGAGGCATTATATAACATGATAACATACAAAAAACATGGGAATGTGGAAAAACATTAAACTTTACATCAAAATCATAAGTCAATGTTATCCACTGAGAGAACATGACATAATGTTCTTATTAAAACCTCTCATTCACAATACATAGAATTTAATTATACTAATACATTATCCAATACATTGGAAATTAATATAGGTGCACCAATAATAATCATATCATGTACATCCATAAGTGTTCCACATAGATCATACACACAAGGAGACATTTCATCAAATTTAATACCATGATATTGGAGTGTGTATTACATACATGTAATTCCCCAATTAAAAAAGTGTATGTTCATAAAGGTTAACTCCCTTGATATAAAATGGGTATGGGTATTCGTTACATAATTGTTTGGCATTAAATATCATAGTGAAATTTTAGCATCATAATTGGAGAACATAAATGTTCATGGGAGGGATTACTGAGAGTAAAAGTGGTCTCCCATAATTTAAAAAACAAAAGGGTAGTAAGGGGGATATGGAAGAACATATCCACCACCACAATCCTTTTATTGTATTATTAAAACCACTTTAGGGGTAAGTGGGAACCTTACAGAAGGATTCACATTGTCGCCAGCACATGCCCCATAAAGACTTTCAAAGGAACTAAACTAAAATCAACAAAAAAAATCAAAATATGAGTCCACCACCATGTGAACCAACCAAATAGGGTCAACCTTTCCACTTTTCTACCACAACAAAATTGATTCAAAATTTGAAATAAAAAAATGGAAAACCATTATGTCGGCACTGAACCAAACTGCCATGAACTTCTCAACAATTTGATCAAAACGCCCCCAACCTAATCTCCTCAATACGGTCTCCTCCATCATCAGCATCTCATCACCTACATCACCACCATCAATTTATATCATGTTAACCTTTCCGGTGGGACCCATCATAAACCATCAACATTGAAAGGGAACAATCATCATCTTCATTGAGTCACTCTCATCATTGTAGAGGTTACTGACATAATTCCACTGAGAAGATGAACATCATAACACTGGATGATGAACCTCCCTGATTAGCTCGCCCTAAATCACCAAATGCCTCATGAACAAGCCAAAAAACCATCAGTGACGCTAGTCCACTAGAACCCACCAATACTGTGAGATTACTCACAAAAACTACAATCAAATCAAGGAACATCTCCACATGCACCAACAACACACCACCGACACCACCAAGAAGCAACTGACATGAACACCAAAGAGATCAACAATGTAGGATAATGATGGATTGAACAAGATGGAAAAAGAAACTAAAAAATCCAGGAAGAAAAGAGAATCCATGATTTAAACCCAAGTAGAAATTGAAACAGGAAGAGAGAGAGAGAGAGAGAGAGGATACCTAGATTATGAAACCCAAATGACAATCAAGACAAAAACTAAAAAATAAAATGGGATTGAAACCCTAGGTGGAGAAATGGACTGAACCCCAAAAGAAATGTGGGATCCAAAAGAGGGGTCCACCCAGTGAAGAGTCTCTCGTTGTTCTATACCCACCCCTAAATCCCAAACCAATCAAGGGAATCAACACATCCATCAAAGATGGGGTTGTGTTCATCAGTCTAGATCATCAGAGCCGGGGAGGGGGAATAAAATAAAGAAACATCAAAGGGGAAAAGGAGAACAAACTAGAAAAGATGAAAGACCAGGGAGGGGAGAGCCCGAGAGCAGATTCCATGAGAGAGATAAATGGAGAAGAAGAGGAAAATCTGAGAGCCCAAGAAAGGATAAAAAAGGGGAGAAGTAGGAAAGGTGATCTGATTATGCTGAGGAGGGAACAAATCCCAAGAAGGAATAGGTGAAGATGAGAGCTTGAGATAATATTCCATGGGAGTGAAAAAAACATCTCCCTTCAATTTTATGAAAAACAAATCGAAAAACATATCCCAACATTGGGAATTTGATATAAAAAGCGTAACATAATGAAGATACTTGAATAAAGACAAGAAGAAGATGATCCCTTACCTTGAGAGGTGATTCCAAAATCATGTGATGATGTTCTTGAGAGATTGGGTGTAATATCTCATCACAAATAGCCACTAAACTAGTAGTTGTACTAGTGTGTCACATTACCTCAAGCGTTCCTCCCCGTGCACAAGAGGCTGCCGACTAGAAATGAGGGTTTAAGGAGGTGATAGAGAGGAGACAATATTGTCATGATTAGAGTATCATTGTATTATATCAAGAAATAACTAAAAGAAAATAGATGAATTAGTATTAAATTAAATACAAAGAAGTGGAAGAATAATAATAACAACTGAATCAAAATAGAGAACGCTATTATACAAAAAAATTCATTCATGTCGTTATAATGATGATACATAACTAAAATAATAGAAATAAAATAGGTATATTGATATAGTAGAATACATGAAAATGAAAAACAACAAAAATCCTAAAAGGTGATCTCTATGAGAATCATGATCCATTGTTTAGTCATGTTCTCCTAACTCTCAGGTAGAAGCTTGACAGGACATGTAATAATCCATGGTCCTATGAACATGAGATCTACTAGGGTACCCCAATGAAATGGAACCTGAGTAGGGTATGGGATATAAATCCTAGTAGGTTACCACCCATGGTGTCTATAACTGAATCCAGTCTATGAATATAATATAAATTTGGGTGAAGGTAATATGAATAACTAGCAGTGCTGGATGAATAAATAAATATCAGTTAGTTCGGGTTCTAATGGGACACTTGGCTGAGTCTACCTACTTCAGCTCCTAGAAAAAATGATGATCTAATCATAAACCATATGTATAAGGTAATATTATAGACAAACTATAGTTATATATTTCATACATATTTATGAACCATGTATGTGAGTATGTAAGTCGATATATACCTATAATATGAAGTGTTGGTTGGACCAAGGTATAACTCATAAATCTATTACCAGTTTAAATGAGCCTATAAGCTCTGGAAAATGGGTAAATTTTGTGAATCTCATAATTATTAAGAGATTTTATGCTCAATACTCAAGATGGTGCATGTGAGTTATTGTCAAAACTTGAGTTTTTGAGTTTTCTTTCTTTCCAACAATCACTAGAGGATGTGGTACATCATGCCCACTATCCAATAGTATCAATGGTGAGAGACATTAAGCTCAACACCCTTTGTAATGGATCATGATACTTTTATGCTCAAAATGATTTCTACCATTGTTCCACAACCTATATCAAGTTTTAATCATAGTTATAGTAAGAGCAATGAGTTGTTACATCTCATGCTTTACATTTATGAATCCCATTATAACCAAGGGTCTTCCATTATTACAATTTGAATTAAGAATGTGCATAATCATACAATAAACAGTGTTTCATTTCCACCCTTTAATATTCAGTTAGTTTAAACCCATAAACTCATTCAAGGAATGAAAACCCATATGTATCAAGCCTTTATAAATATTCAAGTAATTTCATTTATACCATTTAAAAAATTCAAGGAAGGAAATCCATCATAACAAGTCATTCCATTTAATACAAGTCATTTAATCTAAAAAAACATGGATGTTCATTTAAAAGTCTCAACGAGGCTCTTATAAGGTACCATCATCCATTAGGGATTTACCTACATGTGCCATCTCATCAGTAAAGAAAAACAATTCCTTTAGGAATATCTTGGTTCATTGATAATTTAGATAGGTGTGGGCTAATCCAGTCAATTTAAAAAATAGACCATGCACTTATAAGTTGCATTGGTTCATTAAACATCTATATAAAAGGAGGTATAACTCTTATAAGGACAAAAAATAGACCATTTACTAACATGACACATAGGAATCATGATCATTAGTGCATAGGAAAACTCAGCTCCATAAAACAAGCATGATATAAATCACATATCACCACTTTTTAATTTAAAAAATAGTGTACCTCATAAGATGGGTTTTATTATAAAAACCTTACATTCATTATCAAAAAATTAATTTGGAATAATCAATAATAAAATATAACAGTCACAACTCAATTCACAATAAAGAACCATTTTGAAATGACCACCAAATCATGGAAAAATTATATAAGGATTCAACAAAGAACTTGGGAGGTTCCATTATCAATTGGAAAAAATTCTACAAAGGAAATTAAATTATTAATCCAATCCAAATGATTTTAAGGCATTCTGAGATTTTAATCATTTAATTAAAAAAAGAGGAAAATAAGTCATCACACCCATGGTGTCTATATGATTGAGGATAACATTCTCAATCTACTAAACAAGGGAAAATAGAAGTACTAAAAGGTTTGTAAACCAATTTTAAAGGAAGAACTCAGTTTTATGGAAAATCATGGAAAAGGTAGTCATGCAGAACAACGAAAACATTTATAGAATAATGGAAACTTGATGACAAATCCATCGAGCACCTAACTCATACATAGGAATATTTACTCATCCAATATCGAGCATTTATTTGGTATGGTTTTGATGAAATTGGAAAAACATAAACTAATCTTGAAAATAAGTAAAATGAACATTCATCGTGATAACTTTGTTGAGAGGAGATTGAAATAAGAATGATTCTAAAGGAATTGAGGGCATAATAATATATATCCATAGAGACTGATGGAATTCGATTCAGATCATGGACAGAGTAGATCCATCAAATCCTAGCTTGGAAAGGAAAAACACATGGGAGAGTGGAGTTGCACACACTATAGGAGAAGAAAGAATGGAAAATGAAAATGATTTTTAAAAATAATTAATGGTAAAAAAATAATTCTACCCTCAAAATTGGGTTGTATGGTGTGACTGCACAGTTTACCCAAACCATGCACCAACCATGTGGTTCTTGCTTCTTAAGAACCCCACCTCACATGGTTTACCCACAAGGTGTACCCTACAGGTGCACTAACCATGTAATGAATAGCATGAGCATAATTATTAAGTTCCACTAACCATACAGGCTAGGAACATGGTTTGGAAAACTGTGTGTAGCTAGTGTGCACCACCTCTTCCCACCTAATGTTTGATGCACGGTTTGATGGTGGTGGGAAGCACAATTTTAGACAAATCGTGCTGCCAGTTTAGATCACACAAACTTGTTATTTTGAGGCCTAAGTGCTCCCAAAATTCAACAAGACACCTGAGGGACCCCTTGTACCTTTAACCAATTCTAAAAACAACATGTTGAAGTGTTCTAACACTCATAATTACATTCCAAATCATGGTTTCAATAACAACTTATCCATTAAGTGCCAAAATTAAAATTCCCTTGGAATTCAACATTGGCTGAAAAAGAAAATCCCTTACAAGATCCCACCTTAGAACATCTCATCCCCGAGATTCCTTGAGGAAGAATGTAAACATCAACTCATATACAAGGGTCATGAATACACATTCAAATGGTTGCATTGCATTTCCAAACGCTGAGTGCACCACTAAGAATCACTTAAGCACATGACACTTAAGTCATCAAAACACAAACCAACACTCATTTTCAAAACTATAAACAATAAATAAGTGATTATATAATATTTCCTAACCAGTTATACAATCAAATAATCATCTCTTTAAACAAAAGGCTGATGGTGCTCCCTGCCATAGCTCATAGCATCTAACATCCAACTCCAAGCCATAGTATGCCCCACCATTAGAGTTCTCTTATAAAGAATGACCCATAGTGTTTTTACTATGCTAATAATAATGATCTCATTACCTGGGTGAACCTGATTACATAAAAGGTCATATCAGGGACCTCAAATCAAAGAAACTATCAAATCTGGCTCAACCAAAATAAAACTTTTCGTGAAATATTTCCCCAGAAGACACATCTGAACTTTTAACCCATTCCCACATTAACCCTCTAGCATAAATAAAATGGTTCCTAAAATTCCATATACATCAAAAAAGATGGATAATGATTCATGCCATATCCTGCTAACCATTCTCAAAACACTCAGCTTAGATAGCCTGCAGAATTCAAACTTAACTACAACACCTTATTCCAAGGCACCTCCCATTTTCCCTGAAGACATCAAATGATGTACATGCCTAAATTATAGTGACATTCCTTAGTCAAACCAACACTTGACCATTTAATATATCATTCCATGGAATGAACAAGAGTGTAACTCATATCTATCCCACTAGAATCACCACCCCTTTAAACTAACCAATGAGCCTGAAAAAAATATTGGGTAACCTAAAATTCATCGAACTAGAGTCCAAGGAACTAACCTGTGGTACTCTATAATCCATGTTTATATGGGATACATTGGTAAAAATACAAGACATCCTTATTTGATAATTGCCTCACCCCATAGTGGGATCCACCAGAAGCTCATGTAAGATGAAAACAACTGGTGTCCAAGAGTCCATCCAAGGAATTCCGAAATGGGAACCCCAATTTCCCACAAGATTAACCATACATTGATAAAAATCCTACATCCATCGTGAAATATTTATAAATAAAACATATCAAGAACAAGATATTTTAAAACATTTGTGTGGAATAAGACCAACTCTCCCTTAGTTTACCAAGTATGACATCAAAATTGGGTACATTCTCGTTGCGAAGAAGAATATACTAAGAGGACATCTGGAGTTCCCAAAATATTTGAGACACTTACATCACATATATGATGAAGTGTTCTGTATGGATTTCAATCAACCATACCCAAACACTAAAAATAAGATCATTTAGACCACTATGGTTATACATCATGAAAGAAGCTTGGATCTACCTTCTGACATATTGTTAATCAAACCACAATACCCTTATCACCCAAGGCATCTCGTGATCACTCAATCTTACCCACCGAAATCTATTCAAGACCAATGTTTTTTTTTCTTGAGGGTTTCATGCCCATCTAACCACATAACTATTAGGCTACTAATTATGCACCAGAAAAATTCAACACTAGAAATCCTCAAGGGATTCATGAAAGACCAACCATTTCCAAATGGTCCTCCATGGTTGTGTTCCTTCTACATGGAAGGGAACATTTATCTAAAATGATGTGATGCTCACCACCTTAGGAGTGTCCTAGTTACCAAAAGAAGTGATAGACCAGACACTCATAAGCATGCTAGATCTGATTCACCATAAACATGTGTGTGATACAACTCTATGTTATACTCACATATATCATGAAATTGGACATGAAATCCAAAACAAAACTAACCGGTATGTCAAGGAACCTGATCCTCTATTAATTTCATCCTGAGAATCGGGTTGAATTTGGTTTATTTAACTCATAGGTCACACTAAGATGGAGATAACCCAAGAACATACTTAATAGCTCAAGGATCAAACACTCCACTGAACTCAACTGGTCTGTTACGAAATTTTGAAACTTTACGAGTGATATGTATATAAACATACACTACCCCAAGATTAAAAAGAAATAAGACCATCCTAAATACTTTTTGTACAAGTTATTTAACCCTTGGGTCAAATTTCAACATTTAACCATTGACCATGATGATGACATACCAATTTTCCCATCACTAAGGAACAAGAGAGGGTCATAATATATAACAAGTAGCCAAACATTCCCTAGGCATGTCTAAAATGCTAAAACAGATATTTACATGATTTTAAAACTCGTAAAAAAATCCAAGGATTCCATGACCACCCATATAAGAAAGGGTGTCATTTAGAATATAAGAGTCATGATAGGTACAACAACACCTGAACGGTACCAAATGGTAGAAATATAAAACAATGTAGAACCGAATTTAAGTTATATGGGTGAAACCTACCTCAAATATCCCATTATGAAATCATAAGCATCGAACCTATCACTAGGTCATGCAAACAAATTTCACTAGTCCCTATGCATATTATTTAATCCCTTGATAAAAAATCCTACAAAAATTGCTCATGTTTCCGTTCTAAAGAAACTCAAAGAGAAGATAAAACTACCATTACACGACGATCTAGACGAAGTACTTCATATTAGGTTACATTAAATTACATTACATTAATTTAAATTCAATTAATAACCATTTAAAATATTTTAAATAGAACATCTAGAGCTAGTTATAAGACAAAATCACTCGATACCTGACTTGACTAATGCATCAAGGGAAAATAGGTAAGTCTTATCAAAATTACATTTTAAACATTAACCATTTATTGAAATCCCATCATAAGTAGGATATTTATCTTATAAATTTTTTTTAATAAATATGCCAACCTACATGGGTCCCCATATGCCCGCCTCGGTTCATCAAAATACAACCCAATAGAAGCCAATTAATTATTAAACTTTCAAACACCCGTAAAGGGTCATCTCATAAAGAACATGCACCAAATTACCTACTTGGGTATAGTTATTCATTTTAAAAAGTAATCATATGGATCTCTATAAGGATGTGATAGAGTCTCCATCCTTTATAAATGCTACCAATTCATTTCATTTGAAAATCAAACAAATTTTACCTTTATAACCATTTCAAGATATATACTATCATTTAATAAGAGTTCAATTATATGAGATTCCGTCTCTTAATTTGAAATCTACCGTAAAAATTATAGAACAAAGATTGAGTCCTATTTAAATAAAACCAATTCACTTTAAATTTGACATTAAGAATCTTTTACTTTTTAACAATGGTCTCTAAATATGTATAAATTTTAAATATGGTTTGAGTACACAAGTCACTTTTTCCCAGTTTATAAGGTTCCCACACACCATACAAATGAAAACATGTTCCCATTTAATTATAACCAATAAATTCAAACCATTAAACCAATTAAATATCAATAAAAAAATTGTATGTTATCACAACAAGTAAACATATAGAAACATGCTAATGGGCATAGAATCATGATACATAGAAAATACATACTAAATAAGAAGGAATAATTGAATATAATTACCTAATCATGGTATTAGTTTAACAAGAAAATAATTCACCCTATAATGTTGAATAAACAATAATTCTAATGAAAAAATAATAATGGGATAACAGTCAATTAACATAATCAAAATAACAAAGAAAGCTGCAAATGCAACTACATGGCATTTAATATGCATGAAATGTGAATTTATATATTCCAATAATGACGCATGTAATTATACATCCTTTCCATATCAGTCCAAGTGTAAAATACCATAAATTTTATAAATCAATAATAAATGATAATTACAGTAACCACGGAAGGTGAAATATTAATCAGTTGTAATAGAAAACAACATGAAAGATAATCCCAACCCTAGACACTTATAATTTTCCCCATACGTGGGTTGATCACTCCTAGTCATAACTATTCCCCAAGCATTGACATATTCTCAGTATCCTTTATACCATCCCAAAATAGTAAAACAATGGAAAAAAGTAAGGCTCTAATACCATTTTTAACGTATCGACCTCACTAACCACTAAACTAGTAGCCGGACTACTGAGTCACATGGCCTCAAGCGCACCTACCCATGTGCCAAAGGCTGTTGACTAGAAGAAAGGGTCAATAGAGGTGATAGTGGGGATACTATACCCTCATTATCAAAGCATCACAATGGTATATTGGAAAATAAATAACAAATAATAGTGGAAGTAGTAATAAATTAAATACATAGATGAAGAAGAATAATAATAACAACATAATCAAAATGTCCATCACCCACATAAAACAAATTCTTGCATGTCCTGATATGGATTATACATAACTAAAATAGTAGACATACAGAAGGTAGCATGACTTAGAATAATAAATGAATAGGAAAAAAAGAAAAATCCCTAAGGGTGACCTCCATGATAATCCAGATATTGTTCATAATCATGTGCTTCAAACCCCCATGTACATGCATGATAGTGCAAGTAGTAATCCAGGTTCCTCTTTGAGATATACTTTGGTACCCCAGTGTAATGGTGGCCTGAGCAGGGTGTGAGATATAAATCCTAGTATGTTACCACCCATTTTATCTAAAATAGATTGTAGTCCATGAATATAAAGTAATGTTGGGTATTGGTAATATAAATAACTAGCAGTCCTGAATGAATAAACAAATATTGTTCATCTCAAGTTCCAATAGAACACCTGGCTGATTCAACCTTCTTCAACTCACGGCCAGAATGAAAATATGATGAGAACCCATATATATAGTAAAATTATATATATAGTCTACTTATATATTACATCCACCTATTCGAACCAAGTACATGCGAACATAAGTGCTCATATACCTAGAATACTATGCGTTGGCTGGACCGGGTTGTAACTCAGTCATCCATAACCACTCTAACTAAGCCTATAAGCTCAAGAAGAATAGTTAATTCCATATATCTCATAATGAGTGGGTTGTGTCATGATTGTCACTCAATATGGTAATTATGATTTCATATCATCACTTGATATTGTGAGTGTTCCATCATGTAAATATCAATAGAGGATGTGGTGTGTCATCCCCACCATCCAATATTATCACTAGTGTGAGACATGATTCTGAACACCTGGTGTGAGGGAGCGTGATACCACCATGATCAATAGTACCCTTACCGGAATTCCACATCATATATCATGGAATAATCATAATTATAGTAATATCCATGAAATATTACATCACATTATTTACATTTACTAAGTCTTTTATACAAGGGAATTCCATTATTACAATTCTAATTAAGAATTTACTTAAGCTTGTAATAAATGGTGTGGCCTTTCCACACTTTAATATTCATTTAGTTTAAACCATTCAATTCATTCAAGGCATAAAACCCCACATGAATCAAGCATTTATAAATATTCATGTCATTTAATTTATTCGATTTAAAATATTTAAGGAATTATATTCATCATGAAAATGCATTACAATTAATAAAAGTCATTTAATGAGAAAAACAAGTCTATTCAATTACAAGGCTCAAAGAGGCACATAGAAGGTACCATGGTCCCATGGGAATTTACCTACCTGATAAATCCCATCTATAAATAAAGCCAAACCATTAGGAGGATATTAGTTCATTTATCATTTATATTGGCGTGGGACTAGCCATTCAATTTACCAAATAGGCCAAGAACATAGATGGTTCTATGGTTCATTAAAAAACTATATGAAAGGATGGATAACTTCTTTAAGGAAAATAAGGAGTCCATGTACCAACTTTAAACATACCAATCATAGTCATAAAGTAATATGGAAAACTAAAATCCACAAAAAAATAATGATATAAATCACATATCACCACTTTTTAATTTAGAAGACAGTGCGCCTCATCTGGGGGATTTTATTATAAAAACATGACATTGTTTATTAAACAACTGATTTAGAAAAATCAAGCATAAAACATAATAGTAATAACTCAATTAACTTTGAAGAATCATTTTTGAATGATCACCTAAACATGAAAATATTATATAAGTGTTAAATATAAAACATAAGAGGTTCCCTTATAAATTAAAAAAAAACCTACAAGGGAAATTCCATTATTTATCCAATCAGAATTCATAGATGGAATTATGGGATTTTAATTATTTAATTTAAATAGGGGGAAAATAAGTTGTCATAACCAGTGTTTTTTTGGTCTGGGTTAACAACCTTAATCTACTAAACAATGATCAATAGGAATACTTCAAAGATCATAAAACAATTTAAAACAAATAACTCAATTTTAAGGCAACACAGGTTAATGGTGATCATCTGGTAAATAAAAAAATTTATTAGATGATAAAATAATGAGTAAAAATACATAGACCACATAAATCATACTTAGGATGATCTACTCATCCAATATTGAGCTATGATTCGGTCTGTTTTGGAATAAATTGATGAAATTGACATTATCCCTAAAAATAGGGTAAATGAGCTTGCACCACGATAACATTTTCGAGAATAGATTAAAAGAAGAAACATTTAAGGAGTCATGAGCATACCAGTGTGGATCCATAGATAACGACTATGTTGGATTTGGATGATAGAAATATGAGATCCATCAAATCCAACCTTTGAGAGGAGAAACCCATGGGAAAGGGGAGCTACGTACGCTGGAGTAGAAGAAAGAAGGTAAAATGGGAAAATGGGGTTTAAAATTCATTAAGTGAAAAAGGTAATTTTACACACAAAATGGGTTGCATGGTTTGGCTTCATGGTTTGGCCAAATAGTGTTCCATCCATGTGGATCTTACTACTTAGGAACTCTAACATGAACGGTTTACCCACACAATTTTCCCTAACTATGTTCCAAACATGCGAAGAATAGTGTTAGCATACTTCCTAAGTGGGACTAACCATGTGGGATGATCATACAGTTTGGAAAATCAAGTGTAGCCTATGCACACCACCTTAACCCAACTATTGTAGGAATCACGAGTTTCTACTGGTAGGCTACACAGTTTCAAAAAAACCATTCACCGTGTTCGGCCATCCAAACCTGTGATTTCAAGGCCCCGATGCTCCCAAAACTCAACAAGGTGCCTGAGGGACCCATAGGGACATTACCCAACAATAAATAATTGTTGAAGTATTCTAACACTTAGAATTAAATTATTAATCTCTTTTTAAATATCATCCCATCCAATTAACACCAAAATATAAATTCTATTTTAATTCTAAATTATCTCAAAAAATATAGGTCATTACATTGGGGGAAGCTTGGGTAAAATCCTTACTTTTCATAAGAGGCAATAATCATTTTGTATTTATTTTAAATGACTAATTATGGCCTAATGTGAATACCTGTTAAGGTCATGAGGGTATCAGGAATGTTTGGATCTTGTTAGGAGCCTGGATCCTATTTTTTTAGAAAAATAGGACAGGTTGTATTGTTAGCAGAAACTGTTTGTTTTAGATCACACGGTAACTACTAACCATGCAAGGCCAGATAGTGGCCTACTAAATTATTCAAGATTACAAGAAACTATGTAGATAATTGTGCATGCCTGTTAGGGGAACCTATAATTTTTTAGAATAGATAAATTGCATGTTTTGTTCTTAGTAAGTTAAATTTTGTCCAATGATCATGTGAGTTCCCCCTTAGCATAGTATAGGGAACACGATTGGCACACAGTTTGGCCAACAATGTGTCCAAACTATGTTGCCCAGTGTTTTGATGGAAAAAATTATTTTCCCCCTTAATAAAGGATATAACATAATTTAATTTTCATTATTCTTCTTCATTGGATAGCATTCATTGGAGAGCTCCACCATAAAACCAAATACAGGATTTGATTATGTTTCTCATTATGATCTCGGAATTGAGAATTTTTGGTCTCATTGTATCCATATTGGTGAGTACTCAATTCCTTTAATTTTTTTATTCATTTTTTAGGAATTAGCGGCACTTTTTAGGTGCAAGCTAATATGAATTATTTTCAGGTTCTTGGTATTTTCTTCATTTCTCCTCTAATCTGAGCAGAATCAAGAGCTGATACAGGATAACCATTCTACTGAGGACCTATGATAGGTGGTATATAATATTATTTACTTGTTTTGTGCTTTATATATCTAGTTTCCATTGTTCCACCAACTAAAATTTCTAGTGTGACCCCAAAAGTATTTCGAATAATTAAATTGAACATAATGGAAGCTTTTCGGGATGACCACTTGTTCCTTGAGACTTTTTAGAGGTTTTTTTCCTACCCAATTTCATCCATGGGGTGTGACTTTGAGATTTCCCATTGTTATATAACCCATGGGGTGTGTAATTTATCATTCATAGTTAGAGGAATCCATTTTATAAATTAATTTAACAAAACTGTTTAATTATGAAATTTTTTTCCTCCTTTCCATATTGATTTTATGATTAAATGTTTTATATGGAATTGTTAAATGAGTGTGTAAACTCATTAAAAGTGTTTGGTTGTAAAATACTCTATGACTTGGAATACTCATGTAACATAAATGATTGAGATTTGATGAATATAATGAGATGTGAATTGAAATAGTAGTTGATACCTTGGTTCATATACCATGGATCTTAATTCCATTTATATTCCATGGATGTTTCACCCATGGGACATGATTTATTTTAGAAGATACCTTGGACATATATGCTCCTTGGATATTGATTATGTTGGATGCCAATGGATTTCTACCTCATGGTTCCAGCTTACGAGACACACATTGGACATGCTATGTTGACATGATCCTTTGACCCCACGAGTGTCATTACGGAGTATCCATCAAGATGCTCCTAGGACTCAATGAGGATTCCATGGTATTATATACCATGGAATTGGAATTTCATGGTCTGACACTTATGATTATTTGGAATCACCATGTTAAATGTGACATTTTTATTACATATCTTGTCCAAGGTAAATTGTGAAACTTCTTGTTATACGGAGTGGCCATAGTGGATATGATATATAGGTTATTTTGTGTGGCCATGGGTGATGGGATATATTGTGTATACGACATGGTTGTGGTGTTTATTTCATTTTTATTATTATTCTCCTTATTATAGTGGATACAAACTTCCTTTTCCGGGGGCCTTGTATGGTTTTGTAGGATCACTTGTTAGTTTAATTTTGACATCAAAACATACTTTCAGTACTATCATACTTTTTTATATTATGCACTCTTTATTAGATGTTATTGTACAACAAGGATTGGTTATAGACACTTTGGATGGTGTCCTATTTGGATTGTATCTCACAAATTTCTCATGGAATTGTTGGGTACATGGGAATACTTTATAAATGAAGGTGGGGACCAGGGAATGAACACATAGTTTGATTCCTAACATTGTTCCATGCTTAAGAGAAGGGGAGCACGGGACAGATCTGAGGCTCGTGATTTTAGCTAGGATAGTTTTTGGTATTTTGGTATTTTGTACCATGTATTATACTATTGTCTGTATACCTTTTTAGATTCATTGTAGACTCATGACATGATCATCATTTTTTGTGAGATTCATTTGGTAATTTTTATATATCACTATCTTTTGGATTTTTATATGTTGTTTGATTGATTCACCACTTCCACTATTGATTTGTATGATTTATACCATTTTGTTACACACTGGTAAGAGGGAACAGTCTCCTCAAAGACACAACCAAGACCATCACTACTAGTCGGTTGCCTCTTGCATTTTGGGAGAGATGATCTTGAGTCCATTTGGCCAACTAAGCTCGGGGCCATGTTCTGTGTCTTCCGAGTCTAAGATGTTAAAAAGTGGTATCAAATCATTTCTTTTATGGAATACTATTTTATGAAAATAGACAGAGATAGGAAGGTATTGGAATTTTCTAATGAGTTATTCATTAGAGTAGCTAACCCACATACTAAAAAGAGGTGAATTTCATTGAATAAAATTGATGTTTTCGAAATTTTGAATATCACAGATGATTCGATTCCACTATTGGGGTATGAACATGAATTTTGATATAATGGTTGATGTCATTATGGGTTCTAATGTTTTTAAACCTGATGAGATGATGGTATTACATCTCATTCACCATTTTAGGCACCGGATATAAATCATATTCCATGCACTATGCCATTCTATATAGGATGCATTTCTTGTTGTCATGATGTTGTGATTGGTGTTGTGATAGATATACTTAATTTTGTGATAGAAATTATGTGTAGGGAATTGAGAAACATGGTTGGTACATAGAGTTCCTACTATAACCTATGTTTTTTTTCTTTATTAGGCTATTACAGACACCCAAAGTATCCAATTATGGAACGTTGAGTCATGGAAAATGAGTCACATGGAATGTAATGTGTTCTGTTGTGGATTAAGAGGACACCATATTTCAGTTCATGATGATTATGAGCCGTTATGGATAAGAATTGGTGAGCCATTTGGTTTATCCATTTAAAATGGAATTTTAAATTATTATAAAATTAAAATGAAATTTGAATTGTGAAATAGAGAATTCTACCTTGACCCAACATTTGAGTGGGACAAAGGCAACGAATCTAGTGATTTTTTCAACTGTTTATTTTACTAGTACAAGATTTATGAGTAGGTTGTGTGATATGACCAATTTATATGAAGGTTTTGACATGCACTATGTTTTTAGTGGTGAAAAATTAAATTGTTCTTTTTGAGTTGTGTGTGTTGAATTTTAGAGTTATAACACCACAGTGACATCCATTCATGCATCGAGAGGATGGAGACGACCTTGATCTAGAGGTTGTGGTCCATGGGAAACTGGTGGATTCTCGCATAGTTCCAACTAAGGCACCAACTATTTTATTGGACATAGGTGTTGAGTCACAGTTATGCATGGAGTGTTTCTTCTTTATGAAGACTTTTCAGGGATCACTAATTTCTGGATTGTCTATGGATGAGCTTATTCATGTGTTCCAACAGTAGCACCCACCCATTTTCTTGGGGGATAGTAGTACATAGGTAGCAGAGTCGTGGGTTGAGATTAAATTTGTCATATTTGATAATGTGGATACACCTCTTTAGAGGGTAGTAAAGCTCTTGACTTACATGCTTCAGGGAGTAGTAGATCATGGGTGAGATGTTCTGAAAGAGTCTGATGCAATGTGTGATACCATTTAGATGGATTTCCAAACCAGATTCAAGGAATACTTTTTCCCTAAGACTCTAAGGGAATAGAGGGATAGTGAGTTTATGTGTATTGAGTAGGGTGATATGATAGTTATTGGGTATTTGGAATTCTTTATAGAGATGATTCATTTTTCCCTGATATTCCTTTATGACGATGCATCGAGGTTGATACACTTCAAGTAAGGTCGCCAAAATTATTTTTGATCTCAGTTAATTGTGTTCAAGTAGATGAATAGTAATGATATGGTGAATTGGGCACTAATTACATAGATAAATTGGGGGAAGATAAGGGTGAAGTGTAAATCTGTGAAGTCTTTCTTCTCAGTGCTTCAACTTCTTAGGTCAAGACGCATTGTTTTGAATATTCACGTGGGATAAGTACTCACTAGGCCACCAATGATGGTTGTAAATTTTTCTATCGTTAGTGTGGAAAATGAGTCCACATGAAAAATTAGTGTGATCACGGCCCAGTCGAGTTTCAAGATTGTGGTATGATGGGGAAAATGTAGTGTTTTTGTTATAAATCCCCTCTAACAGTGAGGGGAAGAGGGTCCGCTCTAACACTAGGTTTAGAAGTAGGTTTCGTATCTCTGTATTAGGAAGGGAGGTGGAGAAACATCGGCCAATTAGGTTCAGGTGGTGGTGGTCACGACCGAGGAATTCATGCACTAGTTGCATCGAGATATTAGAGTGGGCTTGCTTTAAGTAGTGAGGTTGTGTCACAAGGTAGTGGTTCATACCAGATTTTTCTGTATATCCTACCCTAAAGGGTAGGTTTTTGGGTCATCTATAGTGATATGTATGATAATACTATCCTCTACTCTTGTATCAACTCTTTTTTACATAGGATCATTGCATAATTTCATATTTGTACCTATGGTAGAAATCCTTAGTGTTTTGATACATTTTTTTGCTAGATTTATGATGTTGTAAACTACATTAGGGATTAGAATAGATGATGTACATCAATTTAGGGAGTTACCCCTTGAGTTTGGTGGGTTTCAATTTGTATGGAATATGTTTTTCCATGATATGACTATGTTTTATGTCATACCCAAAATGGATTTGTTATTTTATTACCAATCCTACATTGAATGCTATCATTACAGGGTGAAGTTTATATTACCAATGGGAAGTGTTTATATTCACAAGGGTGAGTGGGATGTACCTGAAAGATGAGCTATACCAGATTATTTTAGTATGGTCAAGATGACATCCCAAATTTCTATTTTATATCTAGATGATCACGGAGAATATGAGAACAATTTCCCACTAATGGTTGGTCATTTTTAGTGATGTTTTCCCATAAAACTTATTATGGTTTACCACTTTAGATAGTGGTTGAGTTATCCATTGAGCTAGTTACAAGACCTGAACTTTTATCCATTCCTCCTTACTGGATCGATAATGTGTAGTTGTAGGAGCTCAAGAGGAAGCTATAGGATTTAGAGGCAAAGGGGTTTATTCAACCCAGTACTTCTCTATATGGTTTTTCGGTTATTTTTACAAAAAAAATCAGATGGTAACCTCAAGAAATGTGTGGATTAATGGAAACTGAAGTCGTTAATAGTTGAGAAATGGTATCTATTTCCACATATATGTGGATTTTTTATGATATTAAATGATCTTAGTTGTTCTCAAAAATTTATTTGAGTTCCAGATATCATCATGTGCATGTTAGACTTATAGATATACCTCATACAACTTTTCATATCAAATATTTTCTATATTAGTATCTGGTTATGTCCTTCAGTCTCACGAATGTACCAGCAGTTTTCATAGTGCTAAAAACCGTGTTTTCCATCCTTACCAGGATTCATTTGTGGTGGTTTTCATGGTTGATATCTTGGTATATTATCAAAATCTACACGACCATTCCAAACATCTTGAGATCATTTTAGATGCACTAAGAGGGAATATATTATATGATTATCTCACATAGTGCCACTCTTAGTTGATAAATATTCACTTACTAGGTTATATTATCTCAATGATCGGAGTATCAGTTGACCTAGAGAAGGTGAGAGCTATAGTTTCTTGGGAGAAACCCAAAATTTATTTGATATATGGTGTCTCTTAGAAATTTTTGGATATTACAATTGTTTCATTCAAGACTAATATCACTTATAAGAACTATTTATGGGGTTAAAAAATAAGGGTGTAATTTTTTTATGGTTGGATACCTATGATATGGCCTTTTAGAAGTTGAAAGGATGACTGGCATTAGCACTCATCCTGATTATGCTAGAGACGGGTAGAAGTTATGTTGTGTATTGTGATGCATCAATTATCAGGCTATGAGAAATGATAATGTAGGGAGATATAGTCAAGTGGTACCAGTCTCAACACCTAAGTCCATCTATGAGGAATTACATAAAATTTTATATCGCGTTAGCTGCGGTTGATCATGCTTTACAATGTAGGATACATTATTTATCGGGAGTGCATTTTTTACTGTACACGAATGATAAAATTCCTAAGTGCATATTTACGTACTGAATCTAAGATAGTGAAGATTGGTTGAGGACATATAGTTGTTTAACTTTGATCCTGTCTATATTCCTAGTAAGGGTAATACAGTGGTTGATGCATTGAGAATAAGGACTCAAATACAGGCAGTTCGGCAAGCTAGTGGCGAGTGGCATATTATCGATTTGTTATCAATGATTCACTTAGAGGTTAAGGACAGTCATGGACTAAATTCTATTTCATCCTTATCTATGAACTCTACCCTTTTGGATAGAGTAAAGACGAGCATCTATCATATTTAGAGGGCCTAGTTCTATGAGAGAGTATGGAAGGTTAGGTCCCACCTCATTGTTGGAATGTGGGTGAGGATGGGATCCTCTGTATATGTGTTCATTTATGGGTTCTGGAGGACATGTGTGAGGAAATGATGCATTTTTTTCACTCCTTAGTTTGGGAATTACATACCAGTATGAAAAATATGTATCATGATTTGTGTTTCCAATATTGGTGTTTAGGTATGAAACATGATGTAATTGGTTTTGTTACAATATGTTCCACCTGTCAACAGGTAAAGGAAGAACATCAGTGACTAGCAATACTTTTACCAAAGTTACCTATTCTTGAGTGGAAATGGGGTGTTGTCATGATGGATTTTGTAACTATTTTTTGAGGTCTCCTCAAGTTAGTGGTGTTGTGTGGATTTTTCTAGATAGGCTCATGATGGTTGTTTTTTTCTAAGGATCAAGGAGACCTTTTGCAAAGAAGATCTTGGGAGGTTTTATATCTTTGAGATAGTAAGACATTATGAGTTAAAGTTAACTATTGTTTAAGATATGGATATCCATTTTATATATTCTTTATTGAAGAGTTTGTAGAGGGCCTTCAGTAAACAGGTGCTTCTGAGCATAACATACCACCCTCATACTAATGGACAATTATATCTTACGATACTTGTTCTTCAGGACATGTTGTATGTATTCATCCTTGATTTTGGGGGCTCTTCAGAGAAGCCTATATGCCTAGTTGAGTTGAACTATAATAATATCTATTAGGAGACTATGTAGAAGGAAACTTATGAGTCTGTATGGTAGAACATGTAGATCTCCCTAGTGTTGGATAGAGGTAGGTGAGGCTACTTTATTGGGATCTTGCCTCATAAAGGATACTTCAAAGTGGATCTTGTTGATGAGGAAGTGGGAGACAACTTCATTATCGCAATATAAATATTACACTAATTTCCATAGACAACCTCAATATTTTGAGGTTGGGGATCGAGTCCTTTTATGTATATAACTAAGGAAGGGACATTGACCGATCAGGAGATAGGGTAAGATTTCATCAAGATATGTTGGTTCGGTTGAGATTCTTGAGAGAGTCGGTTCAGTAGACTATCGGTTGTAGTTAACTTAGAGGTACTGGGTCATTCCTGAAGTCTTCCATGTATCTCAACTTTTCTTTTAACACTCAGAATTTTCTCACATTCTGCAGCATGAGGAGGTGTAGTTATAGGTTGATGCATCCTTTAAGTAGCATCTTATTTATATCATTGACAGGAGAAAAAACGTTTTTCAAGGCCATCTAATTCATCTAGTATGGGTGTTATGAAAGAACAACTATTTACAGAATGAGACTTGGGAGCATGAGGCCAATGTACATGCTCGATGGACATAGTTATTTTCATATGAATCTTTACCACCCTTGAGAGGGTAATTTAGGGATGAATTGATTTATGTGGTGGGAATATTATAAGATCCTAAGTTTCCATACAAGGTATGGATCATTATTTTTGGATTAAACCCTTAATTATATCCTAATGTCAATAACCTTTGTGGATATTGGGGTATCATGTCTGTTCGGGTCTTTTTCTAAGCTCAAAGCCAAGATTCTTGTAAAAATGAGACGGGTGGAATGGTTAGTTGAAACTGTGTGTGGAAGGTTGTAGAGTTTTTACTAACCATGAAAGATTGGAATGTGGGGTTCTATAGGATTCATGGTTTATGGAAGCTATGTGGTTAGAATTGTATGCCTATATAGGGAACCTGAATTTTTTAGCAGAACTAAATCATAAATTTTGTCCAAGGTTAATCAAATCATGTACAATTACCATATGGGTTCCCCCTTAGCAAAGAAGAGGGTGCATGGTTAGAAAACAGTTTTTCCATCTATATAGACAAACTTTGTGGCATTGTGTTTTGAAGGAAATAAGATTTTTTCCCTTAATTAAGGTTATAAACTAATATCATTTTCATTCTTATTCTTTATTGACTAACATCAATTGGAGATCTCCACCTAGAATCCAGATATAGGCTTTGATCCTGTTTCCCCATCCGATTATAGAATCGAGCCCATCGGTATTTTTGGATCCATGTTGTTGAGTACCCAATTCATTTTGTGCCATTCCTCATTAGACTTATTATAAGATGTGCTATTTAGGTGCAATATAATATTCCTTATTTCTAGGTTCTTCATTAATTATTTGTTTTTCATCTTATCTAATCCAAATTAAAAGATGTTATTGGATGATAACTCTAGTACAAACCTATGGTATTTGGTCTACACTTTATAGACTAGTTTGGTGATTTATAGATATAGTTGTAATTATTTCACCCTCTAAAACATCCAGTGCAGCCCTTGAAATGATTTGAATTATTAAATTGAATGTAATAGAACCCGTTAGGGATGGACACTAGTTCTTTGAGACTTGTTGAATGTTTTTTCTCCAACCATGGTCACCCATTAGGTGTACATTTGAGATTTATCTTTTTTATACCTAACATGGAGTGTTTAATTGATCTTTACTAGTTGTAAAAATCCATTTTATAAATAAATTGAACTGAATTGACTAATTTGGAAAACTAATTCCTCATTTTCATGTTGATGTTTCAATTAAATGGTTTGTATATAATTTTTATATGATTTGGTAAGATCATTAAATGTATTTGGTTGTAAATTTATATATGAGTGGGTATAATCATGGAACATAAATGCTACTGAGTTGATGAATGGGATTAGATGTGAATAGAATTGGTAGAGGATGACTTGATTGGTATACCATGGATCTTGATTCTATTCAGATGTTGTGGATGTTTCACCTATGGGTATTGATTTATCATAGAATATTATTTTCCCCTATATTCACCTTTTTTATTAATTCCATAGCATGATAAGTGAATTTCCTCTCCTTGTATCTGGCATGCTGGACTCACATTGGACTCGATTTGTTGACATGATCCTTGCACTCCACTAGTGTCATTATCAAGTTTCCATCGAGATTCTCCTGGTACTCAAAGAGGATGTATTTTTCTTCTATACCTTGAATCCTACCTTGTGGGTTATTAAACTTCTAATTATATAGTGCAACCACGGTAACTATGCCATGTTCTGTTGTACGACTCATCTGTGGTAAATTGTGACTCTTTATTTTATATGGTGTGGCTATGATGGATATGATATATATATTATATGGTGTTTACATGGGAGATTTAATATATTATGTATATGAAATGTTAATGGTGTTCACTTCCTTTTGCTTATTAGTCACCTTCTCATAATATCATGACACTTGTTCTGCAGGGATCCTTGTATGGATTTATTGGATCACTTGTTAGTTTACTTTTTCCATGGGTACTTACTTTCAGTACTATCATAATTCTTATATTATTTACTCTAATTTAAATTATATTGTATATAAATGACTTTTCATAGACACTTTGGGTGGTGACCTACTAGGAATTTATCTCACACCCTATATGGGTCGTTGTTGGGTTCCCAGATAGACTTTATGTATGTGGGTACGAATTAGGGAAAGCACCCGTAGTTTGATGCTTGAATTTGTCCCTTGCTTAGAAATAGGGGAGCATGGGACTAAGATGAGGCTCATGTGTCTAGCTATGATAGTTTTTGGTATTCTTCGTATTCGGTTTAATTTAGTTCAGTATTATGTATATACCTATTTTGGCTACTTTTTTAACACATGAAATAATCATCATTGTTTATGATATTCCTTTTTTCATTGTTATATGTCACTTTATTTTGGATGGTTATCTATTGTTTAATTAATTCACTGCATCCTCTATTGATTTTTATGATTTCTAACATTATGTTATAATCTGGTCATAGGTTATAATCTCTCTATAGACACACCCTTTTCCCTCATTTCTAGTCACAAGCCTATATCATTTGGGAAGATCTGCTTGATTCTATGTGGCCAACCGGGCTTGGGGAACCATACAGTGGAATCTAGTTCTATAATATTACATATTATAAGGAATCTATAGAAGGTATTGAATAGTAAGTATGTTATCCTTGGTTTTTGAGTGAAGATTAATGGGATATTTGGCGAGTTTATATACGAAAAGAGGTGAGAGTTATTTGTTATTTCTCAAGCAAATGATTTGGAATCTATATAATAAAGTAGTCAAAAACTGAAACATTCCCATGGTTTATCCCAGTGGATTATTACAAATTGGAGGGAAGTTCCAGATTAAAAAATCACAAGGGATGGAATTATTAAAACATTACCCTTGGTTATATTTATGTGACTCATTTTCTTAAGGAAGTGATTTTAAAACCATTAAATATATTATAGGTTTTGGAGGATTCATAAAGGATTTATATAATTAAACAAAAAACCTCAAAAAGAAATTAATTTCATGGGGAAAATATATTTGATCATGGATACCCTTATTAGAATTTATTAAATCACTTTTTTGTCATTATGATGTCATAATACAAATAGTATATTTATACCATGTTTAATTTTAACTGGAAGAATTGACTCTCAAAAAATTATGAAAAAGTCATAATTGGAAATTTTAGAAATTATGATTCCAAAATTATTATTTATTTTATCCAAATAATTTTATAAATATTTGAATTTTAACTTTTAAAATAATAATTTTTTTCTATTGAGAAATGAAATGTTTTTTTACAATAATAATTTTAGAACCTTATAAAAATTATTTTTGCATTCTTAAATTTATATTTTCAAAAATAATTAAAAAATATTATTTAATAATAATATTTTATTGAAATATCAATTATTTTATAAATTAATTAATTTGTTAAAATTACTATCTAAAATAAAATTGCATATTAGCAAAAAAATATAATTTATGTTTATTGAATTTAAATCATTTATAAGTTAACAATAATAAGAAGTAAATATTACAATTATTCTATTGAAAAAATATTACATATTTGTATTATTAGGGTCTTCATCCATACCCTTTTTTTACACCAAAAATGTCCCTGCGGGTAAGGTTTATGATGGTAACACTTTTATGGGGTGGTTCAACATACATGGTTTGGGTCGTGAACGCGATGAGCATGAAATTCACTCGTAAATAGTTTCCCTCATGCTTCAGTTGATGGATCTAATATTGGTATTGGTCACAACCAAATACATATTATGCTATCTCCCATGAATTATCCTACAAATAAGATTCATAAGGTATGATCCTAATGGTTGAGGTCATCACATTCTTTGTCTCTATTAATTAGAGTTATCAAAACCCATTATTTTACTAATCATACGATTCACTTCTCAATGGTTATAATATCAGTGGTTAGGATTCAAAAAATTTATTTTGAAACATATAGGATATAATAAAACAATTGAAATTCATTTGTTTTCCATAATCATAATACATAATAATACATTTAATTAATTCATAAAGGAAAATTTATTTATAAAATTCTGGGTTGTTACAATCACAAATCATGAAAAGGTGTTATAATTATAACTGGAGGAAATATTTGGAATTTTATTTGGGTGATCTCATTTTCATAAATATATCTCCATAGAAGGGTGTCATAAGGTTCAGTAAGAAGGGAAAATTGAGCCCTTCGTATATCAAATCCATTGAAATTTTGAAAAGGATTGGATTTATGGCTTACAAGTGAGAAATGAAACAAATACTCAATAAAGTAAATGATGTATTCCATATTGTTTTTAAGGAATTACATTTTAGACCCAACACATGTGCTCACTTCATAATAAAGAACTGGAACCTAATTTATCTCATTGTGAAGAGACTATACATATTTATGACACAAGAGAGAAATTATTGGGGAATCAGATGACTAAAATTGTAAATACACTTTTGAGAAATCATAAGATAGCGAAATAAAAATAGTAACTAGAGGATGTTATAAAAAATATTCATCATAACGCATTCTAAAATTGATATCCATGAAAATTTTAAGGACACCATTTTTGTAGGAGGGAAGAATGTGACACCCAAGCCTCAACAATTGGAATTAAAAATTATATTTTAGTAAAAATATAATAAAATTATCATTTTAATATTTCATGGGAAAAATATTAATTTGGTATTATAAATTTTTATTTTGAACTTTTTTTCAAAATAATCCTAGAATAAATATTGGGAATTTTCCATTAGAAATAATATTTTATGAAGAATAGGAAATTTAACATTTAACCTTTCCCTATTTGATTTATAATAATTTTTAATAACATTTATAATTAATAATTTTTTAACTATCAGTTTTATTGAAACAAATATAATAACATTTGGAGGTAAACAGAAATATTTTTTAGAAAATAGTTTATTTTTCATAAAACTTTTTTTATTAAAGAAGGCATAATGTATATCCATTTTCATTAATTAAAAATTTACTTAATAATTAATGATTTAAAAGAAATGAATATATTATATATCTTACTATATGAATTTAAAACCCAAATTACAAGGATTACTATTCATATAGTTAATATAAGATTATCTTATGCTTGAAAATGTATTTGTTGAGAAACTATGTTTCGAAACGTTTCATAGGTTAATTTTTAAATTACAATTTTCCAATTATATGAGTAATTTTTGGTAAAATGGATTTCATATTTGAATTCATATTAATTAGTAGTATTTATTAAATAAAACATATTTTTTCATAATGAACAGTGAAAATGTGAAAAATAATTTTCTCAGATTAAGGTTAAAACAAGTTTACTAGGGGTTAAACTGAATGATAAGGGTCCGTTTTCCTATTAATCATCCCAAATTCATATTTTTTGGAAATATTTAAACCTTATACATGTAAAATTATAATTTAATTTCACTTTAAATCTTTTAACCTTGGAATTACTTTATAATTTTGGATTCTTTTGGGAAATTTCAATGTGTTTTCCAAGAAACTCCCATTTCCCAACTTATAAAAAGGCACCTCCTACCCTCAATTATTTACACATATAAACCATTATATCACCATGAAAACCATCCAAAATCCTTCCCCAATATCCTTATACACATTCTAGTGGTTCTAGACTTCTCAAAATACCAACCCAAGGGTCCTTAAAAAGAGATCTAGAGAGTGCTTCACTAAGATAAAGTAATCAGCTTAACAAAGTTCCTTCTTTTTATTTCTTCATTTACCTCATTTAATTATTTATTAACAATTAAAATATAATAAAACTAGTATCTCCCATATATTTTTCTGATATTACATTCAGGGGATAATATGTATCAGTATTTGTCTCCATCAAATGAGAAAAAAATTTATCACTGTAACACCTTGATATTTTGTGAAATTGTTTTTTGAAATAATCTATACTTTTTGATATTTTTCATTTCACGCAAAACTGAATATAGCTTGTGATATAAAAAAGCACTAATCTTGGTTTACATTTCAAATAACACAACCTTAATATTATAAAAAGTGAAACACATATATTTTCTAGAAATACACACAACACTATGCTTGTATTTTGTTATATACAATGTCGAGTTCCTTTGATAACTTGTGTGAAAGGCAAGACCTAGTTTTACCAAACTACAATGTACTATTATTGTTAATATATTTTTATTGTTTTAACCGTCACATTCGAATTGAGGTTTTTAATAATAATAAATAAATTATTAAAATATGGAATGAAAATTTATATAAGAATAAATATTTGGTAAAACATTAACTAGAAATGATAATAAAACCCTATTGAAAATAGAGGAAATCATTCCCTAGAAAACTATATTTATGAAATCAAACAATTTTAACCTTAATAAATTAATTAAATCATTTTTTATTAATAATTTTAATTATATATATATATTATTTATTCAACTATTTATTGTTCAAAGCATGTGTTTTCTAGACTAGAGATAATAATAAAACTAGTTTTAGGAATAAAAAGATTTATTTTTCTAAAATTTAATTTTACTACCTCTTAAGGGTGAAACTAATTTAAATATAACTATTGAAATGTTTATAATTTTTATTTTAAAAAATAATTTTAATTATTTATATCATAATATTATAATTTACATTGGTAATGTTTTTTGGTATTTGGCCAAAAAAATTATTTTTTGATGATTAGTTTTAAAGTATTATTAGTTAAATTTTAATTCAATTACTCTTATTTGGTCATTGTAACCAATTTCACATAGAAATTTGGTATAAAAACATTTCCATCTTTTGAACTTTTTACTTTAAAAACTCGTTGTTTCGTCCCATATGTGAGATTGATTTTAAATTAATTTCATCCAATTATGTTATTAGTGTTTGGAAAAAGATATTACATATTTTAAATCATCATAATTTTTAATTTTAATAACTTCAAACTATTTTTTGACAAAAACATTTTTGAAAGTAAGTAAAATTAACTATAGAAATTAAGGTAAACAACTTTACTTAGTTGTTAAAAATTAATTTAAGGGGATAAATAATGAATAAATATGTAATAATTACATTATATAGAAATATTATGTAAAATAACCTTCTTTTCTCAAAAAAAATGGAAAATTATTGGAGGCACATGATGTAAGGGACACCTCTCAATAGTTATTTCATTTTTATATTTACAAGACTGACACTCATCCTCCACTATAAAAAGGGAACTCAACAGCCTCAGTTATTCACATCTATCATGAACATTGGATTGAAAAAACCCTACCCTAATATACTTGAAATTTTTATACCTTAATCTTGTAATCCTCACTTTTTTAATAAATCCAACCAAGGAATCCATTTTGTGTAAACTAAAAATAGTTACACAAAGAAGAGGCAACATATAGTGACCCATCCTTTTCTTATATTACTATTACATAATTTCAAAGATAAATAACATAATAGTATTAAACTTAGAGGATACAAAGTTTTAGGGTCTTGGGAAAACTAGGACCACACATTACAAATTCCACATCAATCAAAATCATTTATTTAATTTCTTCTTCACTAGCTTCTTAGTGGAACTTCTCCTCTCCTTAGTATGTGTAGCCACCTGAGGATACACATCAAAAGGGGTGATATAAAATCCCAGTAAGAGGATAGATAAGAACAATATATCATGGGGTGAGCATAACCATAACATAGGCAAAATATCATGAACATGAGAGGAACATAAATAATAGACTTGAAATATGGCAATTCATAAAAATGAAACACCATGCCTTAGTGGTTAACTACCACACATACTTGTGAACCAAGCTAGAATCTTGTTCACACATCATTTCACATTTACTCATGAGATTAATCACTTTACCCAATGCATTGTATCGCTATATAATTCTGGGCGCACCCGTCACATTTAAACATTCATATTGCGCTATATAATTTCGGGCACACCCGTCACATCATAACATTATCATTTATCATGCATGACACAATGAACATATAAGATAAATGAACATAAATAACCCATGAAAATTAATGGGTTTCATATCATAAGAACACATTCATCACTTTGGGTTCCCAAAAGAAAGAGGGAACAACATACTTGATACAAGAACCATCAACCATGAATGAGAGGTAAAAGTTGAGTTATTAAAAGAAGAGTTCTTTTGGAAAACATTTGGATTGACATAAAAATCATTTGCAAACATGTATATCCCAGAAAAGGAAATAAAATTATGAACAAATTATCTTTAAGGAGTGACCATATCAAAAACGGATTGAAAGAGGAAGAACCCGAAGGATGAAAGATGGGTTCGAGAATTTCCCCTTACCTTGTACCTGAATGTCTCCTTCTCTTTAATGTCTTGTATAATGACATTATATTCATTAATTAGAAATCCAGAAACATGTGTAAATAAGTAGGGTTAATTCTGGTTTCATTATGTCATTTTATGTTCCTTTGGATGACTTATAGAGTTTAAAAACATTGTTCGGGGATGTTCGTTTTTATGGTTTTTCTTGGGTGGTTCACTTGTATTCATAAATTTAAGTTTGGGTAGATCATGGGTAAACATAAAGAACTGATATTACATGCTATTAATGATATTACATAAGATTTAATGATTTTATAATTAATTATATTATATCCATGTGGATGAATCATTAGATAAGAATTTAATGATGGTTATTTGGGTTAATTTGAGCAGTTTTTGGATCACAACGAACTTGTTTTAACTTTTCACTTAGTAATATGGCCATATATTATTTACAGAACTTAAAATAGAACATAACACATATAGAATATTCTGGTTCAACCATAAAAATGATTTTATAACCAGATCTGAAGGTATAAATGGAAGAATAGAGCATGTCATTTTTGAAAGTGATAAATTAACACCTCATGAACGCCGTTCTCTTTAATAAAATAAATAGAAGAGGGAAAGGGTGTGGGGTTATACAATATCCCATTATAATCATAAAATTACATTATATGTATAATAATGGAGTTACAAAACAATTTGGATGAATATTGGTGGGGAGAGATCAAGAAAGGAACTTGAACTTGAAAGGGAATTAAAGGAGAAGAGGGAAGGAAATTACCTCTTAAATCTTCCTCTTGAGATCCTCCTTAAGAAAGATAGAATTGGTATTTTGATGAGACCAGTAGCTTTTGGACGCATGGGAGGAGCTATGGAAGATGTTTGGTCATAGTTTAGAGAAGTCTTGAAGCTTGAGATGTGTGAGGAAATGAGGGAGTGAAAGGTGGCTTTTATAGTGGAGGGGAGAGGTGTTTCCTTAATATAAAATTCATTAGTTTATTATTTCCCCACAAGACAAGGAATAGTGAGTCTTGAATGACCAAGAATAGTAATTTTATAATTTAATCCCGAACCAAGTTGGATTACATCAGCAGAACATCATAGATGACTCAATTAATACATTATTTAGCATTTATTGTGAATTATCATATTCTATTATTCATCAAAAATTCAAGTATCTCAGAAAAATCCCAAAAAATTACCCCAACCATTTTTTGACGTGTAGAATAAAAAAATGAAGTCCATTTTAAAAAATAATTTTCTAAATATTATCAATTTAATATTAAAATTAAAATCATAATTTACTTAAAAAGAGCAGTTTTTAAGATTAAAACTGATTTTATAGTTCTTTAAAAAATTATGTAGAGTATTATAAAATTATCTAAAAACTATTAGACATTGATTCAATAATTTATGAATACATTTTAGGGGAATAAATTTCCTTTTAAATTAATTAATTAATTATAATTAATTATTTATGACTTATAAAATACAAAAAAAATATTTACTAAGGTCAAATTGTCACTTTATAAGATGTCTAAATTTTATTTCATTATTCATAGGTAGTGTTAATCTTATGTTCGATGATTTACTATTAATAAGGGTCATATTACTATTCATAAGGGTATGTTACTATTCATAAGGATAGGTCAGTATTCACAAAAATTTATTTTTGTTTCATTAGACACCAAAAATCATCTTGAACACTACTGTGTATGTCGGATTTTCAAAATTCCAAACATAGGAGTGATAAAATTATGTTTAAAGGTCACTTATCACTTAGTAATTCATTATTTTGTGTTTTCATGATATTTTATGACATAAATATAAGAAGGTAATTTTCCATTGAAAAACATTGGGTCGTTACATTCTTCCCCCCTTAAAATATTTCGCCCCCAAAATTTCACTTTTCACAAAAATGTGAGGGTACTTCTCCTTCATTGCCTCTTCTGGTTCCCAAGTTGCTTCCTCAAACTTATGGTTCCTACACAACACTTTGACAAGATGGGTTTTCTTATTGCGTAGAAACTTATCACTTAGGTCCAAAATCTTTACTGGCTGCTCCTCATAGGAGAGATCATCTTCCAGCTGCACCAAATCTAAGTTTAGTACATGTGAGGAGTCTGGTATGTACTACCTCAGTAGTGACACATGAAAAACATCATGAACTTGAGCCATATTATATGCGAGTGAAAGACGATAGGCCACAGATCCTATGCGGTCAAGGATCTCAATGGGTCCAATGTACCTTGGGATTAGCTTCCCTTTCTTCTCGAATCGCATGACTCTCTTCCATGGAGATATTTGAAGGAAGAATTTATCTCCAACGTCGAACTCCAAGTCCCTTCGACGGTTGTCAGCATAGCTCTTTTTCTGACTTTGAGCAGGTTTGATGTTTTTTTGGATGACTTGAACCTTCTATATCATCTCTTGAACAAGATCGGGTCCAAGTGGCTTTTTTTCTCCAACTTCATCCCAACAGGTTGGAGTTCTACATCGCTTTCCTTACAGATCTTTATATGGAGCCATCTGAATACTCAAGTGGAAGCTATTGTTGTATGAGAAATCAACCAATGGGATATGCTGATCCCAACCACCTTTGAATTCAAGAGAGCAGGATCTTAGCATAACTTCAAGCATCTGCGTAGTTCTTTCAGTCTAGCCATCAGTTTGGGGGTGATAGGCCATGTTGAAATTTAATTCAGTACTCAAAGCATGTTGAAGGCTCCTCCAAAATTTAGATGTGAACCTTGGATCATGGTCAGAGACAATTGAGAGTGGAACACCATGCAGTCTCACCACTTCCTTCACATTTATCTTTTAAGGTTGTTCAAGCGAGAGGTCTTCCCGAATAGCGATAAAGTGGGCATTCTTGGTGAGTCGGTCAACCACAACCCATATCAGATTATTTCCCTTTAACGTCTTCGGGAGACCTGTGAGAAAGTCCATAGTAACATTTTCCCATTTCCACATGGTTATAGGCAATGGCTGCATCATACCCTAGGACTTTTGTCGCTCATCTTTAACTTGCTGACATACCAAGCACCTTGATATATATTCCGCAATCTCCTTCTTCATGTTATCCCACCAGAAGTATTCTCGAACATCACAATACATCTTGGTACTCCCAGGATGGATAGAGAAATTTGAGCTATGTGCATTATCCAATAGCTCCTTCTTTATCCCGGGTGATGAAGGCACACAAAGCCGCGTTCCAAACAGAATCACACCATCATCATCGATATGGACCTCTTGCAGCTTCCATTCCTTTACTACATTCACCCTCTTTTGTATCTCCACATCATCCCTTTTTGCATCCTTAATTTTCTCTTGGATGGATGGTTGCGCAATCATTTGGGCAAGGTAGGATGTATCCCCTGACCTTACGATTCCCAAATCCATCCTTTTCATATCCAAGAAGATAGGGTCTTTCTCAATCCGCATCATGGAAAGAGTACCAGGTTCTTTTCTTCTTAGAGCATCAGATACCTTGTTCGCCTTTCCAGGATGATAGTGAATAGAGCAATCGTAATCCTTGGTTAACTCTAACCATCTTCTTTGATGCATGTTGATCTCCTGTTGTGTGAATATATACTTTAGGATCTTGTAGTCAGTGTATATGTCACACTTCTCACCATAAAGGCAGTGCCGCCAGATTTTCAAGGCAAAAATCACGGCCTCCAGCTCTAGATCATGCGTCGGGTAGTTCTGCTCATGGATATTTAACTGTTGTGAGGCGTAGGCTATCACATTATCATTTTTCATGAGTACACAACCCAAGCCTTTCTTTGAATCATCACTGTATATCACAAAACTTCCTCCACTTTTTGGTAGTGTGAGTACATGTGCAGTGATCAGCCTTTTCATTATCTCCTTGAAGCTTCCCTCACATTCTTCCGTCTAGACATACTTTACCCCTTTCCTTGTTAACTTAGTTAGCGGGCTTGAAAATCGTGATATGTTTCTCACAAAACGTCGGTAGTACCCAGTTAATCCAAGAAAACTACGGATTTCTGTGACACTAGAGGGCCTGGGCCATTCCTCAATCACCATTGTTTTTGAAGGATCCATAGAAATTCCCTCACTTGTGATCACATGTCCCAAGAACGTGACTTGATTCATCCAAAAGTCACACTTTCTAAACATGGAGTACAACTTATCCTTTCTCAATGTCACCAACACAAGTCTTAGATGTTCTTCATGTTCCTCCTTTCTCTTGGAGTAGATGAGAATATCATCGATAAACACTACCAAAAAAATTTCAAGGTAATGTCTAAAGACTCTATTCATCAAATCCATGAAGATTTTAGGGGAATTAGTAAGTCCGAAGGGCATCACCAAAAACTCATAGTTCCTATACCTTGTACGGAAGGCAGTCTTCTGAATATATTCCTTCTTCACCTTTACCAGATGATATCCAGAATGAAGATCCACCTTTGAGAAGTATTGAGCTCCTCTTAACAGATCAAACAAGTCATCAATATTTGGGAGAGGATACTTGTTCTTTATGGTGATCTTGTTGAGTTCATGATAATAGATACACAGCCGCATTGTCCATCCTTCTTCTTCACAAAGAGCACCGGCGCACCCCAAGGTGATGCACTAAGGCGTATGAACCCTTTTTCCAGATGCTATTGCAGCTTCTTCTTTAACTCCTCCAGTTCGATAGGATCCATCCTTTAGGGGAATTTTGAGATATGAGTAGCTCCGGGTATGAGTTCAATAAAGAACTCTACCTCACGATCTGGGGGAATTTCGGGTAACTCTTTAGGAAATACATCGTTTTATTCCCTCAGGATGGGAATTTCCTCAATGTTGGAACTTTCCTTTGACTCAACCATTTGGGTGAGGTATGCTTCTTCATAGGGAATCAACACCCATACCATTGAAGGATTTTTCAAAGAATATTCTTGATCTACTTTGCATTTGTAAAGGAGCATGGGATGGTTCATAATATGAAAAGATATTTACTTTTCCCGATATTTGATATGTGCTCTATATAATGAGAGCCAATCCATTGCCATTATAGCGTCAAATTCCACCAAGGGAAGCATTGTGATATTTGATGGAAGAATCTTCCCACATACACCAATAGGAGAAGAGTCAAATACTTGGGTTGCAATGATTTCACCACTTGGTGTTTTTACAGATATCTCTACTTCACGGTTTCAGGGCTTCGATTCTATAGTTCTAGCAAACTTGCAAGATATAAAGGAATGCGTAGAACCAGAATAAAATAATAATTTTTCCATTATTGAGTGAATAGTAAGTGTACCTTGTACGAATTCATTATCATTCTCCACCTCCATAGTAGTGATGCCATAAGCCTTCCCTTGTTCCTTTGGCTTTGGTGGTTGCTGACGCTGATTACCCTCGAGAGCTCGTGGTTTAGTGCACTGGTTTGCATAGTGCCCTAGCTCTTTACAGTTGTAACATTGAACCATGAGTGTTTCTCTCCTTTCATCAGCTATATTATCCTTCCTTTTCATGTATTTTCGACACTCTTTAGCATGGTGTCCTTCTTTACCACACTTAAAGAATTTCCATGTCCCTTTGAGGCAGTTCCCATTGTGCAACTTCCCACATTTTTGGCATTTGGGTCGTTGATTTTTCTTCCCACCTTTATCATTAGATCCACCAGCTTGAAACTCCATCTTTCTTTTCTTATCACCATAGCCATGTTAACATTCTCCAAACTCCATCTCCACATTAAGAGCACACCAAACAACTTCTTCATAACCCCAAAAGTCTCGAATTGCAAGAGCCTTTCGAAGAAGTGGTTTTAATCCACTAAAGAATCTATCAATTTTTCTATCATTGTTGATAACAAAACTCAAAGCGTACCTTAAAAGCCTTGTGAAATTTGCTTCATAGGTTGTGACAGATTCTCCTTCTTTTTTCTTGAGCTCTATGAATTCCCTCTCCATCTTCGTGTGAAGAGTTCGTGGGAAGTACATATTAAGAAACATTATCTTGATGTCTTCCCATTCCATCTCTTCAATTTCCTCACTTGGCATGGTGTTATTAATCAAAGACCACCATTGATCACCTTCTTCATCTAGACGATAAACGGCTAGAGTCAACTTCTCCATCTCAGAATAGTGAAGTACAGAAATGATCTTTTCCATGGATTTGACCCACTGTTCCACAACTAGTGGATCAGAAGATCCACAAAACGTCGGTGGTCGTTGCCTCATAAAACATTAGATTGCCGGTTTCTCCCTCTTTGGTGAAGGAGGACGTTCCCCATTATTATGCTTATTATTCATAACCTGAGATAATTAGGTAAGAATCACCATGATTTTTTCAACTCCACCTCCCAAATCATTGGGGATGTCATTTGGGCAATCGTTTCATTGGCCCTCACAAGAGTTGGTGGCCTGATTTCTCATGGTTCCCACCATTTTCGAAAATAGAAAATGATAGAACAAAACATAAGTAAAAAAGTCATGAATAACTTATTCATTTAAACAATTATACCAAACAAATAACATATGGGATCCCTAGGTAAATGTTCTTGTGTGCATATTTGTACTCAATCTCATACTATAAGTTTTATCTAGGGTTCACTAATCCTAATTCCCTAATTAACTAAACCTTTCCTCTGATACCAACTATAGCGACTCGGCCTTTTCTTACATTACTATTAAATCATTTCAAAGATAAAAATACATAATAGTATTACACTTAGAGGATCCAAAGGTTTAGTTTCTTGGTAAAACTAGGACCACACATAACAAATTCAACATCAATCAAAAACATTTATTTAATTTCTTCTTTACTAGCTTCTTAGTAGAACTTCTCCTCTCCTTAGTACATGTAGCCACCTAAGGATACACATCAAAAGGGGTGAGCTAAAATCCCAGTAGAAGATAGATAAGAACAATATATCATGGGGTGAGCATAATCATAACATAGGCAAAATATCATGAACATGAGAGGAGCATAAATAATAGACTTGAAATGTGGCAATGCATAAAAATGAAACATCATGTCTTAGTGGTTAACTACCAAACATACTTGTAAACCAAGATAGCATCTTTTTCACACATAATTTCACATTTATTCATGAGATTCATCACTTTATCCAACGAATTGGAGTGATGTATAATTTCGGGCGCACCCATCACATTTAAACATTCATATTGCACTATATAGTTCCGGGCGCACCTGTCAGATCATAACATTATAATTTATCATGCAAGCCACAATAAACATATAACATAAATGAACATAACTAGCCAATTAAAAGGAATGGGTTTCATCTCATAATGACACATTCATCACTTTTGGTTCCCAAAAGGAAGAGGGAACAACATACTTGATACAAGAACCATCAACCAATAATGAGAGGTAAAAGTTGAGTTCTTAAAAGAAGAGTTCTTTTGGAAAATATTTGGATTGCATAAACATCATTTGAAAACATGTATATCCCATAAAAGGAAAGAAAATTCTGAAAAATTTATCTTTAAGGAGTGACCAAATCAAAAATTGATTGAAAGAGGAATAACCCGAAGGATGAAAGTTGGGTTCGAGAATTTCCCCTTACCTTGTACCCGAATGCCTCCTTCTCTTTAATGTCCTGTATAATGACATTATATTCATTAATTAGAAATATATAACCATGCATATATTAATAAGGTTAATTATGGTTTCATTATGTCATTTCATTATCCTTTGGATGACTTATAGTGTTTAAAAACATTGTTCGGGGATGTTCGTTTTTATGGTTTTTCTTGGGTGGTTAACTTGTATTCATAAATTGAAGTTTGGGTAGATCATGGGTACACATCCAGAACTGATATTACATGTTATTAATGATATTACAGGAGATTTAATGATTTTATAATGAATTATATTAGATCCATGTGGATGAATCCTTAGATAATAATTTAATGATGGTTATTTGGGTTAATTTGAGCGGTTTTTTGATCACAACGAACTTGTTTTAACTTTTCACTTAGTAATATGTCCATAGGGTATTTAAAGAACTTCAAATAGAACATAAAAAATATAAAATATTCTGGTTCCACCATAAAAATGGTTTTATAACCAGATCTGAAGGTAGAAATTGAAGAATAGAGCATGTCATTTTTGAAGGTGATAAATTAACACCTCATGAACAACGTTCTCTTTAATAAAATAAAAGGAATATGGAAAGGGTGTGGGGTGATATAATATCCCATTATAATCATAAAATTAAATTATATGTATAATAATGGAGTTACAAAACAATTTGGATGAATATAGGTGGGTAGAGATCAAGAAAGGAACTTGAACATGAAAGGAAATTAAAGGAGAAGAGGGGAGGAAATTACCTCTTAAATCTTCCTCTTGAGATCCTCCTTAAGGAATCTAGTCTTGGTCTTTTGATGAGACAAGAAGCTTTTGGACGTCGGGTAGGGGCTATGGAAGTTTTTTGGGCAGAGTTTAGAGAAGGCATGGAGCTTGAGAGGTGTGAGGAAATGAGGGAGTGAAGGGTGGCTTTTATAATGGAGGGGAGAGGGGTTTCCTTAATATAAAATTGATTAGTTTATTATTTCCCCATAAGACAAGGAATAGTGAGTCCTGAACGACCAATAATAGTAATTTTATAATGTAATCCCGAACCAAGTGGACTTACTTCATCTGAACATCATCGATGACTCAATTAATACATTATTTAGCATTTATTATGAATTATCGGATTCTACTCTTCATCAAAAATTCAAGTATCTCAGAAAAATCCCAAAAATTTACCCCCAACCATTTTTCAATGTGTATAATGAAAAAATGAAGTACATTTCTCAAAAATAATTTTCTAAATATTATCAATTTAATATTTAATTAAAATCATAATTTACTTAAAAAGAACAGTTTTTAAGATTAAAACTGATTTTATAGTTCTTTCAAAAATTATGTAGGGTCTTGTAAAATTAACTAAAAACTATTTTAAATTGATTTAAAAATTTATTAATACATTTCAGAGAAATAAATATTATTTTAAATTAATTAATTAATTATAATTAATTATTTACGACTTATAAAATACAAAAAACGTTTACTAAGGTAAAATTGTCACTTTATAAGATGTCTAAATTTTATTTTATTGTTCATAGGTAGTGTTACTTTTATGTTCGATGATTTACTATTCATAAGGATCATATTACTATTCATAAGGGTATGTTACTATCCATAAGGGTAGGTCACTATTCACCAAAATTTATTTTTGTTTCATTAGACTCCAAAAATCATCTTGAACACTACTCGGTATGTCGGATTTTCAAAATTCCAAACATAGGAGTGAAAAAATTATATTTAAAGGTCACTTATCACTTAGTAGTTCATTATTTTGTGTTTTAATGTTATTTTATGACATAAATATAAGAATAGAATTTTCCATTGAAAAACTTTGGGTCATTACACAACATCCTTCAATAAGAACATTCATTTATTTATTCCTCCACCCCTTAAATTTTTATTATTAAATTTTTACTTTAAAAAATTAGTGTCTTTAATATAATTAAATTTTTTTATGTTACGTTTTTTACCTACACTCACACATACTTCCATCAAATGGGATATGCAATCATAGTTTGTGTGTACGACCGACTACCGTCTTGCGAACCGATGTTGTTTGTTCATCCATTACCACCTATCATGGTTTGAAATAATGATGTAACTACTAGTTTTATATAATATTTACTATATTTATCATTTATTTATTTTTATAAAATAATTTATTATACATACCTCCATGCTATCTATTTTTTTGGAATGGGATAATTTGGTTTGTGGACGTGCGGACTACCACCTCCTCAAAGTGATCTGATTTGTTCACACTTTACATTGAATTTATTAAAGATTAGTTTTATTAAACAAAATATGATATATATGTAATAATAATTATACTTTAATTATATATATATACATATATTTCAATTAATTTATTTCATTCAATATGATAAAAAACAGAAAAAATGTTCATGCGTACGTACGGCCTACCATCTCTATGAACAGTGTTTTCCTTTTCATATTTATATATTTTATAGGTTATAATAAGTAGTTTAATAATGAATATATATATGATATTTATATCATTTTATACATTATTAAAATAGTTAAATCAGGATCTAAGTAATATGATCAAAATAACAAGTCAAAAACATATAAAAAAACAAAGCAGTTGTTACCCAAAACATATCATGAACATGGATTTTTAATAAATGGATAGTATAAATTAATAATAAAATAATATATGGTATGATATATAATAATATGGTTATAAGGTATATTTATAATAAATTTATATTTATTATTCCAGAGTTTTGAATGTGTTTGAATAAATTCAAGACATAAGGTAAGGGTTTTATCGTCTCGCGTTAATATCTATGAGATATATGATATATTCATCAAATATTCTTGTTTTGTGGTGTATAGAATATCATATGACATGTTATATCATTAATTAAATTTATTTAATTATATTTAAATATAAAATTTATGTTTTTATTTCATGGATCTCATGCTCCAAAAGTTACTCAAGTAGTAACGAGATTGGTAGTCACACTTTTATTTTTACGAGACTTATTTTTTATTCGTCACTCGTTTATTTTTTGAGGTGTATATAGTTACTAGTAATGTACTTAATTGTAATTATACTTAAATTTATGGTTATTTAAGTAACAATTTTGTCTCTATTTTATGGTGTTTTACGTTTTAAAAGTTACCAAATTAGTAAGGTAGTTTAGTCTCAGTTTTTCTTCTTTGAGACATGTGTTTTTTATACACTTATGTTCTTTTTAAGGTGTATATACAACCATTTCACATGTTATTTCATGAATATAATTATTTTAATGACATTTTTTTATTCTTTTAATATCATTATCTCATGGGTATTATGATTCATTGTTACCAAATTGGTACGAGTTTATCGCTCCAATCTCATCATTTATTGGGATTATTTACGATTATGCTTCCATTGGTGAAATCATATGACCCATCTATCAATAATAATCATGACTTTATTATCATATGGTTTTTATAATATCTTCTTATATTGGTTCCAATATTCCACTATTTGGTACTTAGGATAATTAATAATGTTTTTTATAAAAATCCATTTGTATCTCACTCTTCGGTCAAGAATTTGTGTTTTTCCAAAACCATGTTTTCTAAAATATCTTTCAAAAATTTTCTAATATTATCTTATTATATTCTAAAGATATTATTACAAATGTTTTAACTTTCTAAATAAATTTATTTAAAAAATATTCTTTTCATTTACCGATCAAGGAAATTTTCTAACCTTTTTACGAAGAAAATGGAATTTTTGTCTTGTAATGATTTATCTTCCATCATGACCATTATTTATTTGAATATTTATTTGAATGTTTACAATGTTACTATTTTAAGAAATTTCATTCATAATATTCTAAATATTTATATTTTTATGTGGTTTTAAAGGAAAAATGTTTTTTAAATATTTTCAAGCTTCCTTTAATAGTTTTCAAGGTTATTTTAAAAGAAAATGGTTTTCAAAAGGTTATATGTTTAAAAAATCTTTTATTAAATAATAAAGGAAATTTTCCTCAATGATTGTTTTTCAAAGATCTTTCTAAATTATTTTTCATGTAAGATGACATCCATTTTCATTACTCATTCATTTCTAGGGAAATTATTCATGGGTTCAATTCATATTCTTTCTATAAATGGTTTGTGTTTTGATGGATTATTTTTTACAAATATTGTTTCTATTTCTTGTGTTTCATGCTTAGAAAACCCACTTCATTCCACTGGTAATTATTTTGATGAAATGGTGATGAAAGTTGTCTGTTTTCCAAAGGTAATGATATGATGACATGTTTATGATACCAATTTTGTTTTATGGGTTATGATATGATTATTTTTCATCATGTGGTACATTTATGTATGATTTCATTATGAGATAGTTTGGACCTATATCTCCCTTATATTTATTTGGTAAATATTTATATCTCATTAAATATACATGGATGAAATAGTGAGTGAACTTAATTCAGTAAAGTAATTTGTCCACTAAGATGGTCTTGGCAGTGAACCTTGACTACTAACATGGTTTGTGATCTATATTGTGCTTACTAAAATGGTATTGGGAGTGAACCTTGACTACTAATATAGTTTCGGGAGTGAACTCATTCCACTATAAATAAAGGGATATGACTAGGGAAGGAGGTGTGTCTTTCCCAGTCGGTGTAGTCCCCATAAAGTGCCCAAATAATTTTTAGAAATAATCAATGACTTAGGGGTTATATTCTTATTTTACTTTCAAAATTACATGTATTATTACTCAGTTATGGTTTAATGGATTATGGTCTTGATTCCCTTATTATTTTTGTCTTATTAACTTCCAATATTTATTCCGTAACTCATATAAATCATCTTTGATATTCTGGGTATGGTCGTTAAATGTTATTTTCATGTTCTCATACCCTTAGGCTTATGTATCTCCTTCATTTACCCTTAAAAAGTATCTAATATCACTATTTATGTTTCCTTCCCCTATTTTATAAAGAAAATTTTTAGTTAGAAGTACTAAAGGAGAATATATTTTTGGGAAACATTGAAGATCTTTCTCTATGTTAGAATATTTTATATCATGTTCCAAATACACAAAACTATTACTGTCCTTAGGAATTTACTTTTGTAAAGTGCTTAATTTTAGTCTAAAATGATGTAATATCCATGTATGGTATGCATGTGTTACTACAGTTGGTACAAAAGGAAAGGTTCAGTCAACCTTTGGAAACTAGGATGAGAAAACAATAGTGAGATCCATTGGGATATTTTTAAGGATATATCAAGGGATGTGTCTAAGGATAAGTCTAAGGGTGGGTTAATGTTTAGAAATATTTATTAGTATTTTGGTAAATTATTGAGGAGAGGTTTTCTAGAAATACATCATTACCTAGATACTACACGTGGTTGTGGACCTGGAATAGATGTAAATAGGGGTAACAACCCTAAAAACACCATATTTAGTGAGAATCTATCATTAAATGATGCACGATAATGGGCATTGTTGTGAACTTGGTTTGAAACTCTTGGGGGTATGCTTTGGGAACTCACAAACTCATTAAGAACCAAAATTAATTATTTAAATAGAATATGACTATGAATAACCTCAGATAAACATATTGTGTCATAGATTAAATAAGTAGGTGTAATGATTTAGACATACCATAAGTGATTTTTCTTGATTATTTTGTTTTATGTTATGATAAGTGTTGCTCACACTATGATTTTTTTGTTTTAGATGATGGAAGGAACTAGAAGGAACTACGTTAGAATTTAGTGTGATGGAACTTTTGTCGATGAAAAGTCAAATGGGATGATGATTGGAGAAAAGTACATTGTGATTATGCCTAATCAATTTTCACAGAACATGTTTAACAATGTGTACCTTAATCAACTCTCAGACTCACCAAAAAATATTATAAAATATTTCATTTATAATTTAAGTAATGGATATTGTTGAGAAAATATGATTTAGTTTCATACATAACAATAATGTGGTATGAAACAACAAAGTGAATGTCGGAGAGGAATGTGATGATGTTTTGACTATGTAAAATAAGGACACAAAGAAGGTAAATGCCAAAGGAAAACTAAAAGTTCAGTCAATATAAGGGATAGAAATATATTCCTCACTAAGTTATTATCAAAATTTGAATTTTTTATGTTTGGAATGATTGGAAATTATGAAAATCAATATCCTTAGTGGAAGGATCCTAATTTGAATAGGAAAAGAGGTATGAATAATGGTTATATTGCTGATAATGGTGAGATAATAGGTAAAATGTGATAGGAATGTGTAATTAATTAATAGGATGAGGTATCTGTTTTAATATATTAAGGATGAATTAGAGTAGCCTAAGTGTTTCTGTGTTTGGATTCAGGAATTATGAATTGAGAAATATATAAGGATTTTCTAGTATATGTTTTTTATTAAGGATCTATATGAATATGTTGAATAGTTCTAATCGATTATAAAACTGATTTAATGTCCAGGTGATATTCATGGAAACAAATTATGGGAAATATATCATATAAAATGTTCTCGATGTTGGGATAATTTTGTTGGAATAAAAATATTTTGGAAAAGAATAAGTAAATTATATGGTACTGATTACCTTGGAGTTGATTAATCATTTATTTAGAATGTTTTTTATGCTATCATGGATTGATTTTATAGCCTTTTAGGAATTAAGGAATATATCAAATAATATGTTCATTATGTAATGAATGAAATATCATGTATGTTTTTAATAATTATTTATGGTCATTCCCATTATTCCTATGTTTCAATTGAATACATGATGAATATATTCACATGTTTGGTATGTGACACCCACAATCTAGTTTATGATATATGGGGGATCAATTTTCAGTTTATATTGATAGAATTAGTCACTTTATTTTTTTGTTTTGGATTTTCAACATTCATAAGGGTTATATGGTTAACAATTTATGTACTGTTTATGTTAAATTTTGGATGAATTTTGTGAGATTAAAGTATTATCCCTCTACATGAGGATTTATGCATATAATGTAGGACCCCGGGACACCCTGAGAGGGGAGGGGTGAATCAGGGTGGCAACTTTTTCTTCTTTTAGTTGTGTATCTTGTTCCCACGTTGGTAGGAACTACTTAAACCTGTATGATGGATATGATCAGCAATTAAACATTCACATGCAGAGAGATGACACATCTATTTTTACATGGTTCCCCACTAAGGGCTACGTCCAAGGAGCATATGCCGACAGGTTTTCGGTCGTACCTAAATCCACTATACTTCACTAGCTGTAGATTACAAAGGTTCGGGTACAGTCACTCTGTCCCAGGCTCACTGCCTTTACAAAGGTTTAGGGATAGTTCACTGCTTCCCTCGGGTCACTCCTGTTGACTCCCCCTGGCTCACTGCCATTGGTGAAGTCCCACTCAGTTTATAGACATGAAGGTCTCTTCAATAGGTGTGCATTGAAGTTATTCGTCTCCTGTTCAGCATGAGACATTTCTTACATTAGGGTTCAGATTTGATGCTCCTTTTAGTTTAATCCTTCTTCTTTAGTGCAATGAATGAATGCACTAGATCCCCTTGTCTTTGTTTGCCTGAATCACAATCACTGATGTGATTGCTTACATAATGAAGCTCAGCTTACTCGGAATTCATCAGAATCAATTCACCATGTATGCATGAGATCATGCATGTATCATTTAGATTTCTTCTTCAATCTCACTTTGCACCGAAAGTATCAGGAAATCTTTAGCTCTTGTGCAGCTCCAGAAAGGCGGGCGTGCTTCAACAATATTTGGATCTCCTTTTCAAGCCCGGCGCGCAAGTCTCCATCTAGCGCGCAATTCTTAGGCACGCAAGTATAACCTGGCGCGCAAGTGTCTCCAAAACACCTGCGTGACTCTGCCTTCTTGAACTTCAAATTTGTGTGACTCACTTCCTTCCTTGCCCAAATCACCTGGGGCGCTCAACCATCAGTCGGCGCGCAACCTCTACTTGCACGACCCAACTACCACTTGCGCGGTTCAACCACCTGCGCGACGAGAGCTCGAACAATCTCAAAGTCTTGAGATCCGTGAGAGATGAGGAGGGATGGTCCAGTATTTATAGGCAAACTGGACCCCCTGCGCGGCGGCGCGCAAGTCATCCATCGGCACGCAAGTCTCAACCCCTACTAGGCACTTGCGCGATCAACATCCAAACTTGCGCGAACATCTTGCCTTTGCCAAATTTGGATCTTCTGATCTCGAAAAACCATAGGCGCTCAAGTTATAATGCATTCAAGGTGTCGGCACGCAAGTCTCTTCACGGTACATAATTCACCTACGCGACCTCACCAAAACTTGCGCGACCCTTATCCCTTTGCCATATTTTGATGCTCTGATCTTCAAAAACATATGGCGCGCAAGTTCCCTATCTTCCAAGAGTATGGCGCACAAGTCCCTTTGACACAATCACTCTTCTTCATTTGTTGATTTTGAGGCCCTGAAATTTGGCAAACATTGGAAAACGACGCCACCTTGTATCTGCTCTTTTTGTACCGCCTCCAGATCATCCATTCCTCTGTCGATGTTCTTGAATCAAACATAGATCGTTGACCACAACTCTTGAACTCGACATGTCACCATGGAATCTCCTTTGTCAATAAATTTTTATGTCGTTTGTTTTCTTTGTCGACAAGCACGGTCACCTCAACAGCACTTCTTCTTCGTGATCTGTATCTTTCAGCAACTCTTTTGCTTTAATCACAAACTCCACTATTGTGATATGTATTCTTTGAAGGAAAATCTTTATTACCATCATCTTCTATGACAATGTGATGTGCATGGCCATTTCATAAGTCAACTCATTGGCACATTTCCTCCTTCATCAACCATCATGCTCAACTTCATGCAAACCATGTGATTCAATCCATCAAGAAGTCTCTAACATGGTTCTCACGCAATCATGAGTAATTGCATGGTCTTCATCAAAACCCATTGTTCTCATGCAATAATGAGGAATTTCATGGTCTTCAGCAAAGCCCATGGTTCTTATGCAATAATGAGGAATTGCATGGTCTTCATCCAAAAACACCATCCTGATTTAATCATCCTTGGATGGAGTACTCCTCACATTCTTCATTGTTGTAAACAATGTATCACCTTTGACACATGTTCTTTGAACTTATGATCAGCACAACAATCATCGGAATCACTACTCCTCTACTTCATTGGAGTACTTCATGATCTCCTTCATTGTGATCTTCCATTCCTCCATTTTATTGGAGTACTTCTTGATCTCTTTCATTTTGATATTCCATTGACAACTATTGACAACAAATACAAACCTATACACAAGTTGGTTCCAACATATAAGATAACCTATGATAACTATTTTGTTGTAATGTTAACTGAACACACATGGAATGACTAATCATTCTGTTTATGGGTCCCATGATTCGCTAGTTCTTTAGAAATGACAAATTGTCCTTTATTCCCAAGAGTAATAGATGAAGTTGGAATTGATAAAGGCACTACCAAAGGGTGTTATTGTGTATATAAAAATGAATAAAATAAATTAATTATATTCCCTTATATTCATAGATATTAAAATAATTCATATATTCTAGAAAAAGGATATTGATAAAGTTTTATTCTAATAATTTTGTTTATATTCAACCAATGGTCTTATAAATCATCATAGATTTATAATTTGGAGGCCATTAACATTCCAATGATCATTCATTTTCTTGTGATCAGTCACCTAAATCATTATCTATAATTATTTATGATTTTATTTAATGTCCACTATTCCCTTCCCACCTATGTTTTCTTATTTGGAAACCTAGTTACGAGTTACTTTGGGAAACCATTATGTTTCAGACATTCTATTTTTAAAATAAGTTTTAGTTATCATTTTTACAATGTGGTTTTATATGTAATGAATTTTCAAGTATTAAACCTTTAATAACCTAGATGAATTTGGAGGGAGAAATTTATTTTAAGGGCATTAGAATGTAACACCCCAATATTTTGTGAAATATATTTTTTTAAAATAAATTAATCTATTCGATGTTTTACATTTCATAAAAAATGAATATATATTTTTTTATATGAATGAAATATTTTTGGTTTGTGTTTCATGAAACAACAATTTAAACTTGAGCTATAAGAAACACGTAGATTATATTTTAGTACACACAACACTATTTTTTGTCTTGTGTTATATATAATTTTGAGTTCCTTAAATCTCTTATGCGACACGAAATACCTAGTTTTACAAAACTAAAACATACTATTATTATTAAAATATTATTATAGTCAACACCTAGCTGTTGGAATAGAGGTTATGAATAAGATTAATTAAATTATGAAAATATGACTTACATGTTTATATAAGAATATTTTTTGGGTGACTAATTAAATATAAATAAATATAAAACCCTTTCAAAATTATAGGAAAACGATAGCTGGAAAACTATATTTATGCGATCAAATAAGGTTTAATTTAATAAATTAAATAAAAATTTATTAAATTTATCTTAATGAGGATTATATATATTATATTAATTCAACTATTTATCATTAAAATTTTGTGTTTTCTAGACAATAGATTAGAATAAATCCAATTTTATCAATAAAAAGATGTATTTTTCTATAAGGTAATTTTACCGCCTTTTAATGGTACTTCTATTTTAAATATTATTTTTGAAACTTTTATAATTTTTATTTTTAAAAATAAAATTTAATTTTTGAATAGGATTTTCAAAATTTACTTTTGGAGAATTTTTGGTATTTTTATGAAATATTTCATTGTTTGGTGAATAATAAAAACCGCAGAATTTAAATTTAAAATTTCATTTTAATCAAATTTATTTATATAGTTAAATTAAATTTTTATTTTATTCTAAATATTAATTATATAAATATTAACTATATTAATCCAATTTAGGTAATTAGAAAAAATTTCACATTGAAATTAGATATAAAAACATTTCAATCTTTTGAACTTCATACTTTAAAAACTCGATGTTTCGTCTCATCTGAGGGATTAATTTTTATTTAATTTCATCCAGTTCAGTGATTTTAATTTTGTAAAAATTAATTACTTATTATTAAATAAAATTATTGAAAATTCTTAATAATTTAAAATTAGTTTTTGACCAAAACTATTAGTGAAAGTAATTAAAATTAACTACATCGATTAAGGTAAAAATAGTTTACATAGTGGATACAATTTTATTGACGGGGAAAAATAAAATAGAAACACTTAAAAAACAATTGGATGGAATTATTTGGAACAATTCCATTATTTAATTAAAATTTAAAATTAATGGAGGCACATGATGTAGGGGAGACTTCTCAATAGTGTTTACCTAGTTATATATACATGAATGTCACTCCTCCAAAACTATAAAAAGGGTACTTACCCCCCTTAATTCCTAACACCTATAAAACTATTTATCAAGGAAAAATCCTACCCAAATTTCCTCCCATATTACTTCATTCATCCTACAATCCTCACTTTAGTCATAAATCTAACCAAGGAATCCCTTAGGTTTAAACTAAAAGGAGTTACCCAAAGAAGAGGTAGCACCCTTCAACATGACGTTTGGTTTTATTTCCTTCTCCACCCCTTGAATTATTATTATTAAATGATCATATAATACCCTAAGTGTCCTAAATGTAATTATATAATTTTATATTCAGGGTTATAAACACACTCAGACAATATTCCATCAAATGGGATAGGCAATCATTCTTCATGTGTACAGCGGACTACCACCTCATGAACTAATATCTTCTGTTCTCCTATTACCACCTATAAAGGTTAGATATAATGATTAAAATACTATTTTTATGTGATATATAAGAAATTTATGATATAATTTTTCTTTTTAAATTAATATATAAAACATACCTTAATTATTTTCATTTTTGGGGATACAATAACTTTGATTGTGGACGTGTTGACTACCGCCTCCTCAAAGCGATGTGATTGGCTCATACTTTACATGGAATGTTTTAAATAAGGGTACCAAAAAAATTTATGATATATATGAAATAATAATTCTATTTAAATGATATATATATATATATTCATTATATTCATTATTTCAATACGATAAGAAAGCTGAAAGAGTGTTCATTCGTATGTGCGGCCTACCATCTCCATGAACGATGTATTCCATTTCATATTTATAAATTTTATATATTCATAAAAATAATTATATAATGAACATATATGATATTTAAATCATTTATTACATTATTTAAATAATTAAATCACGATCTAATTAAGATGATCAAGAATAACATATACAAATAACAAAGAGGTTATTTCTATAACATAACATTGACATGGAATTGTTAATAAAAAGGTAATATAAAGTCATAATAAAATAATATATGGAATGATATATAATAATATTTTTATTTTTTATATATTAATAAAAATATATTTATTATACATGAGTATTTAACATTTACGAATAAAGTCAAACATAAGGTAAGGGTTTTCTTGTCTCACTTTTATTTATGTTAGTTATATGATATATCAACCACTTATTCTTGTTATGTTGTGTATATAGTTAACTATGACATGTTATATCAGGAATTTACTTTATTTAATTATATTAAAAGTTTCAATTGATTTTTTTCTTTCATGTTTCTCCGGATTCAAAAGTTTCTCAAGTAGTAAGGCGATTTCTAGTCTCACATTTATTTCTCCAAGACTTATGCCTTATTCACCACCTATTTATTTTGTGTGGTGTATATAATACCTACGAATTCACTCTATGATATCTATCCTTAAATTTATGGGTATTTAAATACCCATATTTTGATCTTTATTACCTGGGATTTAACAGTTCAAATTTTACCAAATCAGTAAGGTAGTTTTGTTTCAATGGTTCTACTTTGAGATACATATATTGTTATGAACCAATATTCTTTTTTGAGATATATATACTAATATTTTACAAGTTATATCATAAATGTACTTCATTTAATGATATTTTAGGATTCATTTTATTTTATTCTCTCATGGTTATTATGATTCAAATTTACCAAAGTGCTATGAGTTTATTGCTACAATCTCATTGTTTATCAAGATTATTAAGTATTATGCTTCCATTATGGAAATATTATGAACCATATATCAATAATTCTTATTAAATTATTCTCCTTTCGTTGTTAATAATAAATTAATTTATTGGTACCTTTTTCCACAATTTGGTACTTAAGTTAATTAATAAAAAAATAAAAAAATATGACTTTGTCTCTCTCTTCGATCAGAAATATGTGTTCTCCCAAAACCATGTTTTCTAATAATGTTTTAAAAATTTTCCACTATTATACTATGATATTTAAAGAAAAATGTTATCCATTATTTACATTTTAAACAAAATTGTTTTTAATAATTAATATTCTTTTCATTTTCCAATCGAGGAACTTCTATTAAATGTTATCATAAAAATGGAATCTTTTCCATGTAAGGATTTATCTGCCACCATGACTTTCATTTCTTTTAACATTTCTTTTCTACGTTATAGATTACTTTTTTCAAGAAAATTATTTTCCAAATATTCAGAAAATTCATTATTTTATGGTGGTTTTCAATGGAAAAGGATTTCAATTTTTTTCAAGCTTCATTCATAAGTTTTTATGTTTATTTTCAATCAATATGGTTTTTAAAAAGGTATTTTTCTGAAAAAGTGTTTTCAAATCATAAAGTATATTTTCCTAAATGAATGTTTTAAATGATCTTTGAAAACTGTTTTCCATCAAAATAACATATATTAGTTTTACTCATGCCTTTCTGGAGGAATGATATAAGGGTTTCATTCATATTCTTTCTCTAAATGGTCTAATTTTTAATGGTTCGATTTTTATGATACATTTTTATCATTAACTAGAAATTTTCTTATGAATCTCAATTATTTTCAAATGTGATGAATTTGATGAAATGATTATGAAACTTTTCTCTTTTCCATAGGTTCTGATATGGTGATATGATTATGATAACCATTTCATTTCATGGGTTATGATATGATTATTTATGATATTGTTGCACACATATGTATGATTTTATTATTACATAGTTGGTACCTATATATATCTCCAATTCATTGGTTAAATATTTATATCTCGTGATATAGACATGGCTGGAATGGGGAGTGAACTCTATTTAGAACAAAACTTTGTCCACTAAGAGGGTATTCAGAGTGAACCTTTAATATTAATATGGTCTTGGGAGTGAACCTTGACTCCTAAGATGGTCTTTTGAGTGATGGTTTAGTGATGGAACCTATTCTACAAAAACTAAATGGATGTGGCTGGGGATGGTGGTGTGTCATTCCCAGTAGTTTTAGGCCCCATGAAGAGCCCAAATAAATTTTTGAAATAATCCTTTACTTAGTGAGAATTATTTTATATGCTTTTGTGTCTGCCACAATTCCTTGTATTGTTCCTATTTAATTATTTCATGGCTTATTCTATTTATTACGTTATAATTCATGTCTTATGAAATGGTAATCCTTATTCCATTACTCCTGTATATTATCTTTGATATGTAAGGTATGATATTCAAATGTTATTAAAATTATATCATACCCTTATTATCATATTATGATTATTTATATTATTTATTTATCCTTTTTGATAGGTTGAGATCATCTTTTATTATATTTCCTTCCCCCAGTTTATGAAGAATGGATTTAAGTATATGTAGTAAATGGGAAGATGTTTGTGGGAAATATTGAAGATCATTCACCAAGTTAGAAGATTGTTTTCAATGTTTCCAAATACACTAAACTATTATGTTTCTTTGTAATTTACTTTAGTAATTTTCTTAATTTTTATCCCAAATTATGTAATATACATGTATGTAATGCCCGGGTTACTATAATCGCTCGTGTATATAGTGGACTACCTCCTTGTGAACCAATGTAATTTCTTTCCATCAGTGACTAATATAGATATTCATAATGGTTAAAATAATTCATATATATGATAAATATAACATTACATTAATTCTAAAAAATTTATATACCATCCATTTTTGTACATTTTCATCCATTAAGGAAATGATATAATCACTCTTGCGTACGTACAACCTATCATCTCCACGAAGTGATGAGATTCATTTTCCATGTCTGAATTTCAATAATCTCAATAAGAATGTATATAATGAGAAAATATGATATTTATAACATTAATATCATTATATAAATAATGAAATAGTATCCTATACCCAAGAACTAGAACTTCCATAACAAAACATGCATTAGAAAATAAGGTAATTGACACCTATAACAGAAGTAATAATAAGATATTGATAAATAATGGGTGGTAAGATGTTAAAATAGGATGATATATGAAATTATAACAATTAATTTCGTTCTATTATAAATTAATAATTTTCTTAAAACCATTTTACAAGAGATTAAATAATTTTCAACTAAAGTGAAGTGTCAGGTTCGGGACTCAGTCACAATTTCCCTTCATTGAATAATATTTTAATGTTATGCTCATGATTTCATTTATATGTTATATATAATTCCCCTTTTATATGTAATATAATAAATAATTCATAATTCATGGTAATTTAGGATTCAATTGAAATTATTTTTTCCAATTGTATTTGACTTGAATATTACTTGGTAGTATGGGATTTTGTCTCAATTCCCAATTCATTGAGACATATTTGTTTATATTCAATGATTCCCTTTTTTGTTTATATAATATCCTATTTATGTATTTAACATGAATAAATATTTATTAATATCAAATAATGTTTCAATTCATGTTCATTATTTCAATGGGTTACAATATGAAAGTTACCAAATAGCTTAGAATCTATTTTACAGTCTCACTTTCTTTTAGGGTTACTTTAACATTCATTAAAGTAATATTATAATGTATCCTTCCTAATATAAAATAATTTTATTATACTCTATATATTTAACAAGTTTCTATATTTTCTTCCAAATTTTCCTCTCTTTGGTACATTATTCAAATAGTTAAATTTTTAAAATAAAACTGATTTTATTTCTCTATAAATCAGACGTAAATATCTTTCATGTCTATGTTTTTTCAAAATTGTTTTACAGGAGACCTCTTAATTATTCAAATGATTTAATAAGAAAAACTTCAAGTTATCGTTTAATTTAAAACGGTTTTAAAATTAGTATTTCTAGTTTTTTATAAATAATGTTTTCAACAAAAATTCAAAAGGAATGTTTGTTCATGTATGCTATGATAATACGCTTCCCCATCATCATAACCATTTTTTAAATGTATATTCTTCTTATAAATTTTCAATCGTTTAAAAAAATTATGAAAAAGAATTTTTATATTTCCCTCACATTCCCTTTATTCTTTTAAATGACATGATTTCATTTCAAAAATCTATACTCTTAATTAATCGATGTCCACCTCTCATTTCTTGATTACTTTATTTGTCGTTAATTTTTTTGAGACAATCACTTTCTTGTGAATATTTTTAAATGGAATTTAAATTTAAATTAAATATTTATATTCTTTTTATCATGGATATTGATATTGACTAAAATTTATACCATTTTTATATACATCGTTTACATTGAATGTTATTTGATTAACTGGGAAAATATGAATCAATCTATATTCTATATTCAGAATGGATATTTTTTTAAATGAAATACTTATTAATGAATTTAATTGATCATTAGATATATCAGTAATTATTTGGATATGTTGTGATAGGTGGGGCCAAGATTTATATATCACCTTGACTCATCGGTGGGTCTATTGAGAAAATCAGTTGGCCATTAAATGGGTATTTACCAATAGTTTTAAACTATCTTTTGAGTTTTCTTAATAGTATATATATCATGATGTATATGGTAATGATGTATAAAATTTTAAATTTCCTTCAATAATTATTCTGTTTTTATTTTCCATGAGGATATTACATTAATATTATCCATGGTTTCATTTGGTGCTCTATTTATTGATTAAATATAATTTGGGTTCAGTTATTTACCTTTCTATATTGATTATGTCTTATCTTATTACGATACTCAGGTATTTTATTAAATGGAATGTGATTTTAGTTATTTACCTTTCCATATTGATTATGAATTACTGATTCATGGTATATTTTTCTATACATAACCCTTAATGAGTATTTTATATCACCTATATTTTGTTTCATTTCACTAGGATATAAAGAAGAATTATTTGAATGAGTTAAACGATAATTAATGTTTTAAATTCTTATGTTTTATATTTTATCCCCAATGTAAAATGGGAATCATGTATGTATATGGCTCTTCAGGATTACCAAAATAATAGATTCTTTGAGATTTTACCCATGTATATATTCCAATGTAGTAAATTAGACACTGGATTTGGGTTATTGGAGTTGGGGTTTTTAAATACCATCTCTAAGGATATTTGTCTCTTATTTCCAAAACAACATAGTATTTTACCTTTTCTTCCTCACATAAGAATTTAGGTTTCTTCTTCTTTACAAAACCAACAATGAACCACTCCTTATTCATGGAAACTAGGTTGGATTTTTGATATCTCAAAGATATTTAGGTACCATAGATGGTATGTGGTTCAATATTCTCATAGGAATTATGACCATATCACTCATTTTTTTCAATGCCTAGTATTTCATGGGAACTTTCCTCATGAACTAAATAGAATCACAAGGTTATTTACATCATGTAAGAGAGTTCAGAAAACCTTCTTCACATAGATGAATATGAATGAAGAACTCTCCTTCGTATTGGTGTAAGCATGAATATTTTTAGATACTCTATTTTTTCAAAGAAAAATTAGAGCTATAAAATATTTTCCTCTAAAACTGGGTACTCAATATATATAGGAAACGTTCCTTTCCTATACCTTGTGTATTCAACAACTTAGTGCTAAGTTTCATGACACATACAATAAATGAGTTGAGTTAATAATTTCATTGATATCTTGAATATATTAGATATTCAAGAGCTTGTGATGTCAATAAAAGTGTCAAATTCTCCCTCCAGATATCTTCTTATTATTTTGTAGAAATGAATCATTTCAATGAAATATAAATCACTTCCCATGGATGGATGATTATTTCTTTGTAACTTATTGTTTCATCTTAGTCAAAGCACCATTATATTCTTCAAATAATGGAATGAATTAAAGAAGAATATTTCAGGCATGATGTTAAGAATATCTCATTATCAAGATGGTATTGATCATTAGAGATGGTCAAATATTGGGTAAGGATTATATAATATAGATGGTGGTGGTGGAAATCTCATATATGTTGAAGATAAGAAAAGGTGGAATACAACGTGGTGTCTTAGTCAGACAGTCGATATTAACTTGATCAGGTGGTAGAGGTTATGTCTGTATCTTTTCTAAGGTACTAAAAATACCCGTGTTGGAATTTTTCACACATGTAACACCCTAAAATTATAAAGGTTTAAATAACTAAATGATGTGAATCATGTCTACATGGAGAACCACTATTTTGGGGAGCCTTCCTGATTAGAACTCCAGGGTTAATAATGCTTGGCCTTGGTCTGTGATTAAAATGGGTGACATTATGGGAAATTTCCCAAGGTGTTTGTCAGTGAGTAAAAACCACAATGAAAGAAAAAAGTATTAGTATATTGTTAAACTAGTGGAATTGGGAGGCCTAACACATGATATCCATGTTAAGGTGGGGTATCAATGCAATTAGTGTGCCCCAGTTTTTACACTTGTATCAATAGAAGAACCCAAACTTAAGTGTGGGGGAAATGATTGGGTTGATATGTAGATTCCACAATGATTAGAACTCTATAGTAAATCATGCTTGACATGGAGTAGTGAACGAGATGGGTGGCCTTTTGATAAATTTTCTAGGTTTTATTTGAGTGAGAATAGATAACCCTACAAAGGAAATATTTTGGCTTATAGGGATAGTTATTAGTTAGATAACCTATTCAGGAATGTGGGTGGGCCCTAGGGATGGGACCACATATCTATGGGGAAACTAGTTGAACTTGGGTGGGTATACCTGATGGTCATGTTATGTCAAGGTCTCAGTGCTATCAACAGTATCCAATTGTTACAACACATTGGGGTTTACATTATTCTTCAACATATTAATATTTAAAGTTGTGCTAGAAATCGGTCGATCTAATAGTGAGGTTTGGCACCCACAACATTGCACACACAGTATCCCACACTAGGTCACACCTCAAATATGCACCCACTGCTTCTCTTGTCTGTTATCTTTATTGGAATTATTTGTATCCCTTCACACCTACTTCCCATGGTTGGCCATGTTGACCTTATCCCATGTGGTTGACCCCTTGGCCTAGACTAGTGATGATGATGGAATCCCTACTGGGAAGTTTCCCAAGGTGTATATGTGTTTGTACAAAGAACATTGGAAAGAAAATGTGTTGGAATATGGCTACATTAATTAGTCAGATGACATGTTCAAGCATGTGTGTAGGCCCCATGGAGGGGGCCACATGTTTGTGGGGAAACTGGTGGCGCCTGGAGGTCCCAAACCTGATGGACATGTTAATATAGGGTCTCAATGTTGTCACTAGTTCCTAGTTGTTACACCACATTATAGTTCATTTTATTCTTCAGCCTCTTGATAAGAAAAGTTGTGCCATCAATTATTTGAGCTAGCAGTGAGGTTTTACACCCAAAACACTACACACATAGCAGCCCACATCAGGCCACAAATCACCAATGTTCCCATTGATCATGTTGTGTATGATCCCTATACACATTATTCTTAACCCCTCACACATGTTTCCCATGGTGGGCCTGGGTTACCTTCTACCATCTAGATGAACTCTTAGGACCCACATATGAGAGGGTTATTGGATTTTTCTTGGATGACCCATTTTTTGAATAAAGGCCCACTCAAATATGTACATAGTAATGGCCTAGTATAATTATTTATGAAAAATAAAAATTTATTTTCTATTTTTTAATGGCCTTCAAAAATCATTGTGAAAATATATATTTAGATTATCTTTAATAAATTTGTCACTTTAGTAGTTGTAGTAACAATATTCAATATTTATGAACGTATTTAATATGTTTAAAACATTAGTAATAGTTTCACAACCATCATAGTTACATGGAGTAAAATTAAAGAAAGACATACAATTCCATTAAATGGATCCATTACTATTATCTAAGCATCACAACTTCATCTCAAAATATAATCTCTAATATCACAAAGATGAAACTTTGTATTCAACATACATTCTTAGGAACACCAATAAAATTCTATAGTGTTCTTATTATTCAATATATATTGACATATGCATCAACAATAAATACAACACAAAAACAAAGTAGTATCTTCACAATGTTGGTATTGCAAGTGATTATAGTTTTTTTATTCCCTTCATTGAACTCTTTCTAGATTATCTAGAGGCTCCACAACCAAACTCTTATTAACCACTGTCTATATTGAAAACTCCTTATCATCCTAAGACTCTATTTAATACATCATCTGATACCAATATTTTTCCTAACGATTGATTGTTTTTTGTATATTTTTCAACATGTTTATTTTATTCATTAATGAAAATTAATACCTTGTTTGAGTTATGGGTGCTCCTTTGGATGTTTTTTATATCTATTTAATTTTTTATTCTCTTTTTATTATTTCATCTATGTCATTGATAAATAAAATTTATTTTCAATCATATATTATTATAGTTTTATATCTCTGCATTCCATACTAAAAGTGTTATATACATTTTTACTTCCTTTTTTATGTCATTAAAAGGGGGTGAAAGATTTATAAAAACTCAAAAAATTGTGAAATCTTAAAATTTGCAGTAATTTTTAAGATATAAAACATTTTATCTAATATATTTTATATTATTTATATCTTTGATATAACTTTTTTAAAATTATTTCATAATATTAAATTCACCAAAGTCTATAAAATTTTATGTTTTCAATTTATATATTTTTTTGTCATTAAAAGGGAAATATTGATGGACTAAAAATGATATTCCAAAATATTCCATATATAATGAGCATTTATAATCCCAAAAAAACATTTCCTATGTTACTAAGGAATCTATATTTAATTTTTTTTAAATAATTTTTATTTTTATTTATATTATTGTAGTTCATTCTTGCATAAGTACAATTTTCTATGTATTAAAATTTCTGGTCCATAGAAAGTTGGATACATGTATTCACATGTGTTGTAAAATAAGCTACATAAATTCACCTAAGTGAGGAAACCACATACACGAATTCATATATGTAATAAATTTATTTTCATTTATTTGGTTACATGTTGAATTTGGGTACATGGATCTAGGTCTATGGGTATTTCACATATATAAAATATTTTATTCTATGGATAATTTACCTATAGGAAAAACATTTACAGAGTTGTTCTCCCAATATGATTTTGGTTACATGAATATCTACATTTGTTGTATACCCTAAATATGGACATTTAATCTATATTAATATATCTATATGGATAGTTCCTTCACATAAGAGATGAATATGTGTTGCCACTAATCTCAATACATTTAATAGTATTTCATTATTTTTGGAATATCTATTACATCATTCTATTTATAATATTTTGAGTTGGGTAAATGAGGGATGGAAAATATTTTAAAGCTATAAATGCCCAAAAAATTAAAATGGATCTTTTTTTATTTATCTATTTCTTTTTTTGGAATTTCTAGGAAAAAACATGCTAGAAATTTTTTTCAATTATAACTAATAATTTAAAAACACATGGGACTTAAATCTATGAAAATTATATTATTATTTTTTGATAATTTAAATTCCTAAATATAAAACAAATGTATATTTTATGAATTTAACCACCATTTAAAAAATCATTATCACCTTCTTCCTATGAGTTGAAAACTTACTTCATTCATGAATAAAAATAAGAATATCGATAGATTACTGAAGAAAAAATTTAAAGAATATTATAATAGAAGGAGAGGAGAATTTAAATCACAAGATCTATTCCTTTTTGAATTTATGATGGATAATTTTTAAATATACCAAGCTCCATGTTGATCAATGGATTCATTTAAACCTGAATATAAAATATCATTCAATAATGTGACGACAGATTCTTTTTCAAGATGAGGGCCAGCTCTGAAATACTCCAAATAAATATATGTTATGAAATTTTTCACCCTTCAGAATCATAATGTATTATATTTTATAGAAATTCTTGTTGGATCAGATGCCAACAATAATGACTTTTTCAAGTTTCCCCATATCAAAAAAATTAGCGGATGTTTCCCTTTACAGTGTTACTGATATGGAAAATCTATAATCAATACTTGAATTACAGAAGTTCTATATTTTTCACAGAATATCTTACATGAAAGGGTAAAAAATATGGCCCAATATAGATAAGAAATTCAGATTTTCTCACCACTAAAATCCCAGTAATTGAATTATTATTACAATTAGAAAAGTATACTTCCACAACATCATAGAGTATCAAGATGATTTTAATTCTATTTTGAATATTGGAAATTTATATTTGACTCTATGAGTCTTATACATCATGGAATTCGATGTTAACTTCAATCCCTTCAACAAGTGGAACTCTAATGCAGAAATCTAAGCAATAATGCAAAGGTTCCCTTAGGTCTTTTTACATACCAAGATTCTCAATGATCTAACATCATGCATTGGTATTCACATTAATGTAGATGATCACACTCTAAAAGGAGAAATGGTCCCTTATGCATGTCACGATCAAGCCCAATCTGCGGCTCGATCCGCAAGTACCCCAAGCTCACCTCCATAGGATAAGGTGTGGAGACAGGCACCGAATGACATTACCTAAATGAGATACCTTTTTCTAAGTAACTATATGAACACACCCAACCATATCAATGCAAAAGTGTAGAGAAATAATAAGAAAAACATTAAATGTATTGAAGTTAAATGAAGCATGAAAACCCTCTAGGGTGTACAGGAGTACAATAGTTAAAACTATAAAGTAATTGGAAAAAATACACTCCCAAATTGAAATATTTCCCTACTCGAAAAAACTAGAAAAGTAAACTATTGAGAGATCCCAACTCTTAATCTCCAGCCTATAAACAACATATGAAAAACAAAACACCCAGTATCCATAAGTCATCTAAAATCACCACTAACCTACCTATAATCTACATAAGAAACAACATGTGTGGGAAAATCCCATACAAGGTTGAGTATATACATACCAAGTAGGATTCCCTGAAAGCTGAAAGGGAGAGTGGTAAGAGATGCAGTAGGAGAAGAAATATAGTAATATAGTAAAAAAAATATGCATCTCAACCCAAATATTGGGAAAGTGTAAACTAATCTAAGAATAAGAGGCATGACATGATGGGTAGATGAACTGCACATGGGGTATTTTCCACCCATAGTAGGAGAGTAGACTCATACAACCATGATAATCTAAACATGAAAAGCACATAGCATACTTTGTGCATCTTCACATATCCTAGAAGGAGAGTAACCAAATCCAATGGTGGATATAGAAAGAATATTACCCTATAATTCCAAAAGTCTAGAAATGTTGAATTTCATTTCACATGTATTCCCAAAAGTAACTGTGTGATGGCCCATGCCACAAAACAATTCCACCCAGCCAAGGGGCCACCAACTCCAAGTAGATGACCCTCACCCTAACATGTCAGGTGGGTTCCACTTTGTAAGAATCCATAGAGGACTAATGCCCAAGCTAATGGGGGGTTTCACTCTTGTTTCATAAGGATCGGTGACCTGGTGCTATAGGGTTGTTCCGCTCTTCTCATCGAGGACCCACACCCTATTCGATAAGGGTTTCCACTTAGAAGGTATAGAAATCACACCCATGCTAATGGGGAGTTCCACTATATAGTTCAAGGACTCATGCTCTTGTATGGTAGGGGGTTTCACTCTATTAATTGAGGACTCGTGCCTAATATGATAAGGGGTTCAACTAAAATTCAATGACCTGTGTCTCGGTAAAATAGGGGGTTATAATCTAGTCATCAAGAAACCATTCCCTAACAGATAGTGGGTTCTTCTCGGTATGTAACTATAGAGTTCCTGAACCCACATTGATGGGGGTCCACTATATAAAAAACCTCTAGTGATCTCATCTCATAATTGTTGTAATCGGGTGTTGTCTCAAAAGATAACCATGTCCGGAACATTCTACATCATATGCCGAAATCCACAATAGAGGGTACTATCGTATTTTATATGGAAAAAAAATCAGGATAAGCTACTCATGGTCCAAAATCAAAGTTCAAATGAAGTCGATATATAGGGATAAGTATCCTAAAAAGGAACCAAGTAGTACATTGTGTGTGAGGGGATCCATGCAGCATGTGGTTCTTCTCCTCTGTAGGGCCATGTCCATTTGGCCATGTCCATGTACTGATGTTATGAATATTTACATTAGTATATGGCCTGTTGATTTTGGCGATGTTTGTGTACTAACCACATTTCTTTGTAATATAGTACATAGTCATGTACCTTGCTTTGTACTTCCACATGGGATCTTTCCCATGTGATCCACAACATCAGTTTCCCATCTAGGAATGAGGGTGTAGGAGGACTACAATCCTAGCCATATTTATGATTTCTCGAAACCCTAATTGTTGTATCCAAGGGGATACACATCATTTTTTTATCCATGTACATGATGTGTAGTCATCTTTTTCACAGACTCTCAAATTCACAAACCATTCCTCAGTTTAGGCCTCGCCGCTTTGAATCTATCCACGTTTTTTCCCATGATTTTTGTATCTAGGATTCATTTATCATTTTCTTTTATCATTCTCTAGAAATCGAATTTCATCACTCGTCTAGGGTCCTCCATTCATCCTGCATGCCTTAGGGTCGTTGGGTGTTGCTTATTTGATCATTGATCATTAAAATGATCATTCAAACCCCACAACAATCCTATATTAACCCCTTGTTCACTGATCATTCCCTTTCTCATGAATTATTCGTAATAACGAAGGTTCGATCAGTCTCGGTATAGCTAATAATGCAGAATCTGGAATATAGGGTCCTAGTTGTGATGAACACAAACCAAATAATGGGAAAAGAATAGGAAAAGATATTTAAACATCATTGTCCAAGAATTCATGTCCAATGATCAATAATAGGGGAAATTGGGTAAGAAAACGATTGAAAATAAATAAATTTTTGTACACTGGTGTATGAAATTGTCCATAATTAGAATATATCCATGAACATGGATCAAACTACTCAATCTATTTAATCAAAGAGAACGTATACCAGAAATTGACGATTCCTACCAAGATATTGGACTGTTATTCATCATAAACGTACTTGTTGATGATTTAATGACTTTATTGTGTTCTCAGCACTTCAATCTACTCCAATATGGTGTTTCATCATCTTCTGACATGATTTACCAATGAAAGAGGAAATAGAATCTCTCAGCAGATCCCAAGATTATGAGGATAACCCTGGGAACATCACTATGGAATTACCCTTATAGATTTCATATTTTAGGTTAAAATGATTTAATTGATTAATTTAATAATTAATTAACCCACTGAATGTACCTCTAATGGGAGAGGTGTCTAAAGGCCCCATGCATACCTATCTTAGGTCTTTCCTAGGGTAAAAACATGTTTTAGACTCAACTGTGACCTAATATTCATGATCTAAGCTTCCATTTGTGATTTATCTCATTTTTTAAGAATCGTGTTCTATGTAATATAAACTATATTTAATATGTTTATAAAATTAATTATGGACACATCATACCTTAGAATCACATTTTTTCTTAGCACCTAGTTATGGAAATATATATAAAAAAATTAAATGTATTACAAGGAAAAAATTGGGTCTCTACATCATTCCACCCTTTAAGGTTTTCATCCCCTAAAAGAAAATCTAAACAACCAACTCGAGATATTGATCATGTTCTTGGCTCTCCCACTCCTAGGAACTCTCATGCACATTCTTATATGACCACAACATGAAAACCAAGGGTATAGTCCATCCACATAGTGTTCTCTCTTATTGACCATCAATTTCCATTGGGAGATCTAAAAATCTTTATCCATCATTGAATTCTGGCTCACCCTAGTTGATAACATGCATGGGTTCATGAATTTAACTCCTCATCTTTGACCCATGGAAGACATTGTGATCCTGCTACAATTGTGCGGGTAGGGTGAGGTTTTATACAACCTCGCCAACCCTCTACATAGTCTCAAATAGCCGAATGAACTTCTGGGATAGCTTTCATCCCCTATCAAACCTCCATAATCATCATTGTTGTTATACCCATAAGATAATGTGGTCTCGCTACTCTAAATCCAAAGGCATACCACATAGATCTACAAAATATTTCTATCTACTCTGTTCTATCCTCATCTGCTCATGGATGACCTAGACCTTCTCCATTGTTAGGTGCACCATCTCTAGGACAATAATTGATGTCTCAGCGATCTATGGATAGCATAAGGGTGACCAATAAGGTCTCCCTTATATGGTCTCAAAAGGTTCCATGATGATAGTAGAGTGTTAGTTGTTGTTGTACATCAACTCTGCTAAGGGAAATTGGTCCTCTTAACTCCTAATAATGTCCTACATGCAATCTCTTAGCATGTACTCCAACACCTTGATAGTGCACTTGGAAATCCCATCATTCTATGGTGAAATGATGTACTCATCATCATTTGGGTTTCGAATTCCTCCTGTAAGCCTCTCCACAACCATGATGTATATCGTGCGTCACGATCATAAATAATCGTTGATGGCACCACATAAAGGAGAATGATCTCTTGTACTTAAGATTGCCAAAAACTCTCCACAAAAATCTACTCCCAAATAGTAAAGAAATTTGTCAACTTCATGATTCATTCAACTATCACTCATATGGTGACAGTGTACTTTTCTATGCATGGAAGCTCTGTCAGGAAGTCCTTGGGTATTCCATCCCAATTAAACTCTAGCATATCAGGGGGTTGAAACAACCTTGTTGGAACATGGTTCTTAGCCTTAAAATGTTGATAGGTGAGGCCCCAAGATGAAAGATCAACGACACATAGTCTCGTGAAGAACCACCAAAACTAACAATATAGGTTTTAGTAAATGTTCCACACACCAAGATGTACAGCTAGGGGTGAATTGTGGAACTCTCATATCACCTTCACCTGTATTGGGACTGGAATAATCATCCGCACATAGAAGGAGATAATTTGATTACCTCCTTCATAATATCAATATGGTGAGTCCCCTATTTATACATGGTCATGTAATAACTCACAGTCGATGTCTCCCAATAGGGGATCCCTCACATGGTCGAGAAGTAGAGGATTCAACACCATCTATTATAGAATTATTGTACCCTCTTACTCCACCATGGTCAGCTACGAAGAGTAGAAATACTCCAAAGCCTCCTATACTATGAATTTGTGACTTCTTACTAAGGGAATCTACTAATAAATTTCCCTTCTTGGAATTGTAGACTATACTAATGTCTTAGTCCTCCTGTAACTCCAACCAATTCCACTATCTAAGGTCCAAGTCTCTTTGTGCGAAGAAGTACCTGAGACTTTGATGGTATGAGTAAACCAAAAAGTTCTTTCTTATAATATAGTGTCTTTATATCCTCAGGTAGACTATACCAATGTATTAGTCCTCCTGTAACTCCAACCAATGCCACTATCTGAGGCTTGTGTCTCTTTGTGTGAAGAAGGACCTAATACTCTGATGGTCTGAGTAAACCAAAAAGTTTGTTCCTATAATATTGTGTCACTGCATCCTCAAGTAGAATACTGATGGTTCCATATCTAGGTTTTGATTCATGTAGTTCTTCTCACGGTGTCTCAACTGCCTCAATTTGTATGTGATAACTTCCTATATTTTCATCACTGTGTATCCAATCCTATCTCATAAGGAATCATAATACACTATATACACAATGTCCTCCTTTGGTAGTCTCAATGCCTGAGCACTCATCAACCTCAGCCTCAACTCTCAAAGACCCTCTCATGCTACTCATTTGAGGTAAAAAACTGGATTTTCCATTTCATAGTGGTCAAAGGGACTGTGATCCTAAATATTTCCACCAAAAGGAACCTGTAATACCCCTCCAATACAAGAAATCTCCACTCCTCTAACATTCTCTTTAGTGTCTCTGAAGGAAGAACTAATTCCATCATTGTTGGATTCATGGCTAAACAATTCTCATAAATTACATGCCACAAAAATTAAACCTCATGAAACTAGAACAAGCACATAGAGATATTTTCATAAAGCTGTTTCCCTCAAATTAAATCAAGTTCCAACCTCAAGAGATCTACAAGATCCTCCTTTGATGCATATTTGAAGAGTATGTCATTGATAAAGACAACAAAAAACTATTCCATGTTTTACTGAAAGAACAAGTTCATTAAATCCATAAAAATGGTGGGGGAATACATCACACCAAATGGCATCAATAGAAACTCATAGTGTTCATAGAGACATAAGAATGACACCTTTATAATATCATCCTCACGAACTCGCAATTGGTTCTAGTTGGACCTGAGATCGATCTTCAAGAACCAACTTGTTCCCTACAATTGATCAAAGTGGTATTAAATCCTTGATAAGGGGTAATGTTTCTTTATGATGGACTAATATAGGTGTTTATTATCCTTGAAAATCAGAAAGTTTCAATCTTCCTTTTTCAAAAAAAACACTAGAGCTTCCTAGGGGAAGAAACAAAGTCTGATGAAACCTTTCTCTCTATTGTCTTCCAACTGGAACCATAGATTCTAGTGCTTCGTAAGGGACATAAAACATGTTGTAGGATATATCAGAGTGGTTTCATGATCTATGTAGATGAAAAAATCTATCTATCACCTTGAAGTTTTTCCTAGAACATCCTTGAGGAAGACATCCATACAACACTTCACAACTAAAGGAATCAAGATTCCTGAAGAGCCTGATGCAACAAGGGATATACTCTCTAACTTATGGGTGGTGGGTTTCATCACCCTTATTTTATAACCCACTCGCCCTACCATGATATCCGTCTCACCAAAAAAGGATAATCTCATCCTATTAGTGCATAAGAATCTGAATCATATGTGGTGAAAGTCTATCTGGGCTCGAAACATAAAAAAGCAATCCATACACTAGTTGATGTCATATGGTTTCATAATGATGACACCAAGGTCCCACATTAACCTCTATCCAAAAATCATTAGCTCCCACTACTGGAAGATAAAAGATACAGAAGAATAATTTCATGTAGAATCCTTAAGAAAAATCTATTGGGAAAGTGCCTCAACTAGGAGCTTCAACTCTCGCACTATGATTATGGATATTAAGTAATGATTGGAATCAGTACCAACTAATACTGAATCAAGAGTATAAAATACACGTATCAAATGTAATGTCCATGACCAGGAATCCACTAAACTGGTGCTCCGATCCGGGTGGTTACATAACCTTAAGCGCTCCACCTCGTACGCCAAAGGCTGCCAACTAGTAGCGGGGGTCTATTTGGTCAAGTGGGGAGAATATACCCCCTTTTTATCAAATTAAGACACAAAATAAATAAACCAATATCGGAAACAATAATCAATAAACAAGGAATATGTATAACAACCATTTCCCATAATAAATATGTCATGTCATACTACAAGTGCAAGAGTGAACAAAAGCCCAAAATAAAGACAATGGCCAAAATCCCCAAAATGGTCCCGACTCCAAGTCTGGATCCTCCATCAGGTGATAACCATGTCCACTTAACTATCTAGCAAGGACCCTTGTCCTTCTCCTGTCCTGCAAACATGAATTCTACTCGGGTACCCAATGGCGGCCCGAGATGGGTGTCAATAAAAATCAGTAGGCCACCACCAATGGTGTCTAAAAAATATCCAGTATAAATAGGTAGTGCATGTAAAAGGAATATGAATGATAATTTCCAAGTACTTACATTGATGTTCCATTAACCAGTTTGGATCCAAAGCCGTTTACACTTCCATTACCATTCATTTCACACTAATTATCAACACTTTACCTTGGGTTAATCACATACTTTATGTTACATGGGTATAAGGACAACAATCACATGTCAGGGGGGGTAAACTCATTGTTATCCTATCTCACTTGGACTAACCCCCTCATAGAAATCATATCCTCACCTCATAGCATCCATATAGGTGGATGCAACCATATCCTCACCAAGAATCCTCAGTCTGTGTGGATGCAACCGTTTGGAAAAAGGAGCCTCAGTCCCCATTACTAACCCGTGCATTTTAGGTGGAGTTCAGAGAATCAGTCTTCACTCAACCCATGGGCGTAGATCCTCAGTCTTACCCCACTCTACCAAGCCATGTGTACATGCTTATATATAGAAGTAACCATCAACCCTTTATACCATTTCCACTTGGAAAAACATCATTCACAACAAACCACATAGGAATTCACGTTATGCCTTAACCCATTAACACATTACCATTTCACATCATTTAACCATTCACCCAATTCCCATTTTTTATGCCTATCTCAATAAGCATTCAACACTACACCCATAATCTATCCCATTATAGACTTTAATCAGTTTACACATTAACCCACTTAACTCGTTCATCATTTCTATGAATCAACCATTCAACCCATTCCAAATAACACTTAGGTTATTTTCAAGTTTAGTTTCACCACCTAACTTTTATTCCAAGTTCAACCAATCATGCCAACATGTTTATCAAGGGATCCACAATTTATTACAATAAGTGCACTTGTTTAATATAAATCCCTAAGTACGGGAAAGCTGGTGCATCCCATGGATGGCCCTAAATTACGTCAAGTCAATCTCAACACATCCCACGGGGATCGTGAGGGTTCCAATTTTCCTTTTTAAACACCATTATTACCAAACATTCCAAGGTTACTCAAAACATAAGCAAGGGGAAACAAGAACACAACTAAACATGCAAAAATACCCAAATGTCCATGGGATATAACTTGTAGACCACCTACCTTGAAACTGCGATTGAACGCACTCTCAATCGAGTCCTTAGACCTCTATCCAACTAACCTTTAGAGCTTCAACCTAAAACATACCCAAAAGATAGGGTTTTAGAGCTTAAGAACAAGAGGGAGAGAAGATACAAACCCAAAACCAAAAATAGAAGCAAGGATTAGATTAGCCTTACCCAAATCTTTGATCCACATCCAGCAGCACCAAAACACATTAGAAATGAGGGATATCGACCTCTTGGAACTCTTGGTCGATTTGGTTTGTGCCTAGGATGAAGAGTGGGGAAATGAGAGGAAAACATGAGTGACTTCTTAAAATATTAGGGTGGAAATTTTGTATTTTCTCCCAACTATAAGAGGCCGCACGGTTTGGCCGCACGGTTTGACAAATCGTGCGCAACCCTTGCGCATTCTACTGTCTGTGGGAGGAGGGGTTGCACGGTTTACCTAGTCAGGCCGCACGGTTTGCCCTGGCCATGCGCAGGCCGTGCGCCTAGGCTTTTCTAGCCCAATTTTCCCTTATTTCGTGCCTCGAACCCCTGAAACACCCCCAAGGCCTCTCATACATTCAGAAGAAGTCCCTTGAATCCCGAAACAAGGGATTCAACCAAAACATAATGAAAAAATACCTTTCCAAAAATTGGGATCTTACAACCTCCCCCACCTTATAACGGCTCATCCTCGAGCTGAGCTTCTAAGCCTCACTGATCCACCAAAGAGAATAGTTTGGGCCACTAAGCCCGCATATTCGATTCTCGCTCCCATGTTTCTTCCTGAACTTTCCTATGATGCCATAGTACTTGTACTAATGGCACAACCTTTATTCACAAAACCTTTTCACTATGTTCCCCCACATGAACCGGATGCTCCTCGAAGGACGCATCAGCTTTAAGCTCCACATTTTCAACATCAACCACGTGATATGGATTAGGGTGATACCGTCGAAGCTGCAACACATGAAACACATCATGCATCCCACTATACCATTGTGGAAGAGCTAATCGGTAAGACACTGATCTGATCCTCTCCACAATATAAAAAGGTCCCACATACCTGGGTGCCAACTTACCCTGATTTCGAATCCGATGGTGAACCAACCTTGGCGACACCAAAAGAAACACTTTCTCACACATCACAAACTCAAGAGGTCTACGACTCTGATCCGCATACAAATTCTGCCTATGCTGAGCCGTAGTCATCTGCTTCTTAATCAACATTACCCTCTCAAAATTCTCCTAAATTGGACTTGGCCCCAACAACTCAGATTCACCAGCCTCTAGCCAACACAACGGAGATCTACATGGCCTCCCGTAAAGTGCCTCAAATGGTGCCATCTTAATCATAGCCTGAAAACTGTTGTTGTAAGCAAACTCAACTAATGATAGGTGACTCTCCCAAGAACAACCAAATTCCAAGACATAATCTCTTAACATTTCTTCCAACACATGGATTGTATGCTCCGACTTCCAGTCCGTCTGCGGGTGGAAAGCGGTACTAAAAACACCTGAGTACCATGTGACTTCTACAACCCTTTCCAGAAACGTGATGTGAAACGTGGATCTTGGTCCGAAACTATGGTTCGCAGAACACCATGAAACCGCAGTACTCCCCGAACATAAAACTCACCCAAATGGTCGACTGTAAAGGTGTCCTGAATTAGTAATAAATGTGCCACTTTTGTTATCTGATCCACAACCACCCAGATTCCATAATTCTTCTATGGAATCCTCAGAATACCTATGATAGAATCAATCATTACATCATCCCACTTCCATTCTGGAATGGGAAATGGATGTAACAAACCACATGGGTGTTGATGCTCGGCCTTCACCTGCTGACAGGTAAGGCACCATGACACAAAGCCTGTAACTTCCTTCTTCATTCCAGGACACCAAAACTGCCTTCGGAGGTCACAGTACATCTTTGTCAAACCATGATGCACTGCCCACTTTGATGCATGGAACTCACGCATCAAATCTTCCCGCATACACTTTGGCACAACCACACGATCACGAACACAAATAACACCTTCCACGTCGATGGCCCAACCATAAGGTGGCTCCCCACCTTTAAGATTTTCCTTAATGACCAAAAGCATAGGATCATCAAGATGAAATTCCTTAACTCAACTCAAAAGCGTTGACTCCATCATTAAGGAAGCAATAGTGACCTGACCACTCTCCTCTAACACCTCTAGGAAAATCTTTGCAAACAAAGCCATCACCTTCCACTCGGTGTTGGACTCCGGAACCACATGATTCTGAACCTTCCTTCTCAGAGAATCAGCAACATTGTTTCCCTTTCCCAGTGGGTACACTAACTCAAAGTCAAAATACTGGAGATATTCAACCCATCTTTCCTATCAAAGATTCAGATCCTGTTGCGAGAAGATGTACTTTAAGCTCTTATGGTCGGTAAACACAATAAATTATTATCCCAACAGATAGTGCCTCAAGAACTTCAAGGCGTACACCACTACAGCCAACTCAAGGTCATGAGTGGGATAGTTCCACTCATTGGGTCTCAACTGCCTTGACCCATAAGCCACAACCCGCTCATCCTACATTAACACATCCTCAAGTCTGACCCCGGACGCATCACAAAAAACGACATACTTCTTACCCGGCTCAGGTAAGATCAATATAGGTGTGGTCATCAACTGCTTATTCAACTCTTGGAAGGCTTTATCACAAACCACAGACCACTCGAACCTGATTCCTTTCTTGGTCTAGCCTGAGAGTGGTGCTTCCAATCGAGAGAAATCCGGAATGAACCTTTGGTAATACCCGGCCAAACCTAGAAAACTTCAAACATCAGAAACACTCTTGGGCTGCTCCCAAGATACAAATGCCTGAAATTTCTCAGGATCCACTGAAATAACAACCTCCGAGATGATGTGACCTAGAAAATGCACCTCACCAATCCAAAATTTACACTTTGACAGCTTGGTGTAAATTCGATTCTCTCTTAGCGTACTCAAGACGATGTCAAGATGTTGGGCAAGATCGTCGGGAGTTTTTTAGTACACTAAGATATAGTCAACAAAGATCACAAAAAACCAATATAGATATGGCTTAAATATTCCATTCATCAAATCCATAAACACTTCTGGTGCATTATTCAAGCCGAAAGGCATTACCACGAACTCAAACAACCTATACCGACTCCGGAAAGTTATCTGTTGTACGTCAGAAGACCTCACCCTCATCTGGTGATACCCTGACCTCATATAAATCTTAGAAAACACTAATGCACCCCTCAACTGATCAAATAGGTCATCAATTCTAGGAAGAGGGTACCAATTTTTCACCTTCATCTGATTCAGCTTTCGATAGTCAACACACAGCCTCAATGACCCATCAGCCTTCTCGGCATGAAGCACAAGAGATCCCCAAAGAGACGTACTAGGATGGATAAACCCCTTAATCTCCAACTACTGAAGCTGAACCTTCATTTCATGGAGTTATTCTGTTGCCATTCGGTATGGCAGAATAGAAACTGGCTCTGCTCCCCGCAGCAACTCGATCGTGAACGCAAAATCCCTCTCGGGAGGTAACCCCAAAAAATCCTCAGGAAACACATCCTTAAACGAATCCACAACAGGGGAAAAATTAAATTTATCCCCTCCCTCATCATCATCAAGCATGAGACATTCCACTTGAGCCATGAGTCTACTCATCTATTGACAAAATGGCCTCACACGCCCTTCTCGAACATCCCATTTTCCATGGTGGACATAAGCATCACCCTCGAGTGACCTAAACGATACTCTGCGATGATAATAGTCTATGTGTGCCTGATAAAACACCAAAAAATCCATTCCCAATATTAAGTCAAACCCTGACATCTTGATAATGAACAAGTCCCACAGAAAACAATACCCACCAACTTCCAAGGAACATCCCTTACACTGCTTAATATCCTCAACCTGTACTCCCAACGGTGTGTCAATTGACACAACTACACACACCCCCTCCACAGTTAAACCCAACACTACCACAAGTTGAGAAGAAAAAAAGGAGCTTGTGTCACCTGTGTAAAACAATGCACTAGAAAACATAGAAGCTGACCTGCTCCTCTACCCTGTGCCCCATCCTGAGCACCATGTGCTACACAGCCCTGCTGGCATGAGCGATCTTTCCCCAGAGTCCCATGTCCACTACCCCTACTAGTACGGCCCGTGGAGCTCCAACTGCCTTCCTGCTATGGGGCAACTAATCCCCTTCTCGTACCCGACACTGGATTTTCATCATCATGCTCACTCGTCTGCCGAGGGTTCCTGCAGAACCTCTGCACATGCCTCTTCCTGCCGCACGAACGGCACTCCACTGGAGGTTGAGGACACTGACCACACATAAGCCTTGGCCTACCGCACTGATAAAAAAACACCGGGTTCCCACTGTGAGAGGTCAACCCTCTTTTCTGACCACCTTGCTGGAAACCTTCCAAATGACGATTTATACCTTCAGAAGATGCACCACTTGTCCACCCAGCTGGCATGACAAGCCCACCACCGGATGCTCCCTTCAGGTTCCCTTCAAGGATGAGTTCCCGGTTTATCACCTTTGCAAACCTCTTCAAGCGGAAGATATTTACTTGAGACTTGATATCATGTCTCAACTCATCCTGGAAATTCCTTGCTATCGCTGCCTCATCCCCTGCTAACAATGGGACAAAGTGTTGCAAATTAGTGAAGTGACTAGTATAGTCCATCACCGATAGCGATCCATGAGTCAGGCTCATAAACTCTTCAGCCCACTCCTACCTCAAAGTCTCTGGGTATAAATGCTCCAGAAACTTCTCCTGGAAAAACTTCCATGACATCCCCTCAGCCTACTCGGTCTGAGCCTAAATGTCCCAGCAATGCCTTGCCTGGCCCCGCAATATATAAATGTCCAGCTTTACCCGCTTTTCAACAAGGGTATCCAGATGATCCAGTATCATCTTGATGGACTCTAACCAGAACTTTGCTGCCTTTGGCCCACCCTCTCCGGTAAAGGTCAGAGGGTGTTGCAGCAGGAACAACCTAGTTAGCTCAAACATACTCGGTGCAACCTGCCCTGGGTCCTGATCCACCATCTTCATAATGCTAGCCATGTTCTCTCAGAACCGGTATTCTCTTCCTTCATTGTTCACCACATTTTCATGCTCTTCTATAGGAGGAGTGTTCTCAGAAACATCCTCTTGTTTCCCAACTATTAACCGACGTCGTGGTGGCATTTCTCTATATTGCCAAGCTCAAGATTTAGCACACATTCCATAAAACATTCATGAATTCATTAAAATCCCTTTACTATCCACAAAAACCCTTTTTCATATACTAATTCGACAACATTAACACCAAAAATTCACCACCCCGACCATCCCTACCGCGGGCCATGGTCCACATGGGGTAAGAAACCATGAACTACCACCAACTCACACATCATGTTACAAAAACATCTTCCACTTCATTTCAACCCTTACATTTCATAAAACATTGTTTACCCACATGTTTTATATCATTATTCTCATTATTTCTTGGTTTCATGAAATGCATGATGCACCCTACTTTCCGGCCTCACACACCCACCCCGTGCATGTGCATAACACAATGCATGTCACTTATCTCCCTAGGTACCTAAAATGATGCATGAATGAAAATCCTCGTACCGTTAAGGCCATGAGCCAAATATCATAAAACAGTCACATCAAACAGCATGTGCATCACCCAATGGTGAAATATCATCAACTGTAACAGCACACAACCAAGAAAAACATTTCCCACCATGGGTGACTTGGGTTTTCCCTCATACATAGGTTAACTACTCCCATGAATGAGCTCATTAGAAAGGCCTGACACATCTTTACCCTTGGCAACCTATCCCAAATAACAAGACCCCAGAGAAGAAAAATAAAGACCTCCTCTGATACCGCTTTGTAACGTCCTTGACCTGGAATCCACAAAACCGGTGGTCTGATCCGGGTAGTTACAAAACCTTAAGCGCACCTCCCGGTATGCCAAAGGCTGTCGACTAGCAGCGGGGGTCTATGTGGTCAATTGGGGAGACTTTACCCCCTTTTTATCAGATTAAGCCGCAACAGAAATAAAACAATAGCGGAAACTATTATCAACAAACAAGGAACATGTATAACAACCATTTCCAACAATAAATATGACATGTCATACTACAATTTCAAGAGTGAACAAAAGCCCAAAATAAAGACAATGGAAAAATCCCCAAAATGGTCCCGACTCCAAGTCCGGATCCTCCACCAGGTGCTACCCATGTCCACTCAACTATCAAGAAAGGACCCTGGCCCTTCTCCTGTCTGGCATACATGAAGTCTTCTCAGGTACCCAATGGCGGCCTGAGTAGGGTGTGAGTACAACTCAGTAGGCCACCGCCAACGATGTCTATAAAATATCTAGTATAAAGAGGTAGTGCATTCAAAAGGAACATGAATGATAATTTCCAAGTAATTACTTTAAGGTGCCATTAACCAGTTTGGAGCCAAAGCCATTTCCACTTCCATTACCATTCATTTCACCGTAATTATCATCACTTTACCTTGGTTTAATCACATACATTATGTTACATGGTTCTAAGGAAAACAATCACATTTCAGGGGGTAAACCCGTCGTTATCCTATCTCAATGGGACTAACCCCCTCATTGCAATCATATCCTCACCTCGGAGCATTAGTCCGAGTGGATGCAACCATATCCTCACCTCGAAGCCTCAGTCCGGGTTAATGCAACCGTTATGAGAAAGGATCCCCAGTCCCCATTCCTAACCCATGCATTTCTGGTGGAGTTTAGAGCATCAGTCTTCGCTGGACCCATGGGTGTAGATCCTCAGTCATACCCCACTCTACCAAGCCATGTGCACATGCTTATATATATATAAGTAACCATCAACCCATCATACCATTGCCCCTTGGAAAAACACCATTCACAACAAACCACACAGGAATTCACATTATGCCTTAACCCATTAACATATTACCATTTCACATCATTTAACCATTCACCCAATTCCCATGTGTTATTCCTATCTCACTAATCATTCAACACTAGACCCATAATCTATCCCATTATGGTCTTTAATCAGTTTACACATTAACCCATTTAACCCGTTCATCATTTCCATGAATAAACCATTCAACCCATTCCAAATAACCCTTAGGTTATTTTCAAGTTTAGGTGCACCACCTAACTTCTATTAAAGTTCAACCAATCATTCCAACATGTTTATCAAGGGAACCAAAATTTATTAAAACATGTTCACTTGTTTAATATCAATACCTATGTCTGGTAAAGCTAGCGCATCCCATGGATGGCCCTAAATTAGGTCAAGTCAATCCCAACACATCCCATAGGGATCATGAGGGTTCCAATTTGCCATTTTAAACACCATTATTTCCAAACATACCAAGCTTACTCAAAACATAACCAAGGGGAAACAATAACACAACTAAACATGTAAAAATACCCAAATAACCATGGGATATAACTTGTATACCACCTACCCTAAAACTGTGGTTGAAAGAACTCTCAATGGAGTCATTAGACCTTGATCTGACCAACCATTGGAGCTTCAACATAAAACTCACCCAAAAGATAAGGTTTTAGAGCTTTGGAAGAAGAGGGAGAGACGATACAAACCCTAAACCAAAAAAAGAATAAAGGATGGGATTATCCTTACCCGGAGCATCGATATGCATCTAACGGCGCCAAAAATGCCTTTGAAATGAGGGAGATCGACCTCTTGGAGCTCTTGGTTGATTTGGTCCGTGCCTCGGGTGAAGAGGGGGGAAATGAGAGGAAAACCCGATTGGGTTCTTAAAATCCTAGGGTGGAAATTTTTTAATTTATTCCAAGTTTAAGAGGTTGCACGGTTAGGCCGCATGGTTTGAAAAACCTTGCGCAAACCATGCACGTGCTACTATCTGGGGGAGGAGTGGTTGCACAGTTTACCTGGGCAGGCTGCACGGTTTGCCATGTTCGTGCGCAGGCCATGCACCCAGGCTTGTCTTGCCCAGTTTTCCCTTCTTTCATGCCCCGAACCCCCGAAACACCCCCAAGGCCTCTCATACATTCATAAGACGTCCCTAGAAGCACGAAACAATGGATTCAACAAAAACCTAACGAAAACATACCTTTCTAAAAACCGGGATCTTACATCAAAACTGTAATAATCTCATGCATTGTAGGGTCATAAGAATTCATAGCCTATAGTTCTCCACAACTCTAACCGCCAGTTCCCTGAGCTTGAGGGGGGTCATCTGATGGTGTTGGTGGAAGTATCTGTTAAAATCTTCCATCAGACATATCTCATCAAACTCTTATACCAGATCTACCTCCCAAGGGACCACCCTACACTTACATAGAAGATCCCTCGCCACGGCACTGCCTCTATAATGGCGGTCTGTCAGCTATATTTTTTCTCTTCTCGATATATCTAGTCGGTTAGTCTTGCACTATGTGACATCACATATCACAAAAAATTACTCATCCCTATCTGGGATACTTGGTCCCTCTGTACTTCCAATAACCACATGCTTGAGTCTGATCACGGTGAGGTATCCTTTATCGAGACCCAAGCGTATGGCTTCTACTAGACATTGTAGATGACTCAACTCTGGATCACCCATTTCTAGATCCATGTATCTAGAACCCCTCTAAATAAAATATATCTATAACTAGTTATGGATCCAGTACTTTAGAATATATGGGGATTCACAAGAGTACCACACTGGAATGTATCTCTCTACAGAGTCCCTACGCAAACTTATATGCTCAGAAGTATCCATCACAGATCATGTCCGGGGGTATCAAGTGAGATCTTTGAACTTCACTATGTATTCAGCCACCATCATCTTTGCCTGATACATCTCCAGAAGATCCTATATCCAGATTGACCACATGTACGATGGGTAGTACTCCTCAAAGAATTTCTGCTAGAATTCTTGCCATGAGAGTGTCAACTCATTGTGTATTTGTGCAACAAGGCTCAACCATTTCCCATATTCTCTATAGAAGAGGCTATATACTAGAACACCCACCAAATATATCAGGGTCTAAAAAATCATGAAGATAAAGACTATCATCTCTAGATAATTCTTTTAATTCCTAAGGATATATCTTGTTGAGGAAACATAGATGCTTCTAGTGCTGGAAATCATAGAGCGTGCTAAGTTGGAAGACATCATCATCTGGATCTTATTGGATGATTTGAAGCTTGATAGGTGGAGGTATCGCAACCTACCTACTTGGTGGAAGAAGAACATGGGATAGACACTGAACTGATCCCTTGCCACACATCTGATCATCCTCATGATCTAGAATTGGTATCATGATTTGTTGGTATAATAGAGGCATCCTGAAATTTATCAAGGCGTACAATCATAAAATGAGCATATATATTTATATAACAACAATATGGAGAGGACTCAAGAATCAAATTAAAGGAATCAATAAAATGTTATTAATGTACCATTGATCCCTTCATACAATACCTTGATATGCTGAGTTGACAAGTAGGTAGTCAATGTTCTTGTGAATTGTCACATTGACCACTTTCACTATCATGGTATTCCCCAGCCCGAGATCTGCACTCATAACACTTTTACATTGTTTCCCTAATCCTAACCAAAATCATAATAAGGGGAATAATCTAAAAACATCCCAATTAATGAACTACGTTGATACCAATCTTTCATGACACATCCCAAGATGGGTCTGGATCCTCAACTACCCCAATCCCACCTCCATAGGCCAATAGGTGGCAAAAAGTGACAAAATGCATAAGCTAAATTGGAGGCCTTTTCCTAAGTACCTGTGTGCACACAAAGAACAATCTCAATTCAGAAGTGTAGAGAAAAAGTAAAAATAAATCAATATATATAATATAAACCAAGAATTAAATACATCTACGGTGTACAAGATAATGATAGTGAAAACTGAAAAGTAAAGGGGAAAAATATGCACCCAACCAGAAATATTTCCTAACCTGAAAAAAATGGAAAAGTAAATTGTTGAGAGAGACAAAATCATGATCTCTAATATATGACCACCATATCTGGTCCAAAGAATCTAGTATCCCTAATCTCCTTTAAACTCATTGTCGACCTATCTATCATCTAAATAAGATAATACATGTGCTGGAAAATCCCATATAGGGGTGAGTACATACATACCCAATAGGACATCCCCAAAGATGAAAGGGGGGATAATGATAGATATAGTAGAAAAATTAACATAGTATAATAGTAGAAAAGATGAAAATAATCCCAAATAAAGATAAAGTGAAACCTCTTCAATGAACAAGGGGAATGACATGGTGAGTAATTGAACTAAACATCAAGTCCTTTCCACCCATAAAAGGAGAGTAGGCTCATCCAACCATGAGAAGCTTAACGCAGAAATCATGTGACATACCCCACGTTTCTTCACATATCATGGAATGAGAGTAACCAAATTCAAAGGTGGATACAAATATATATATATACTATAAAATAAATGAAAATTAGAGAGAAATGGGATCTCCATCTCACATCACATCCTAGGAAGAAGAGGAGTCGATAATTCCAAAAGTCCATCAATGATGCCAGTAATTTCATGTGTCTGCCCAGAAATAATCCTGTGGAGGCCCACGCCTCACCACTTTGTTGCATATCTGAGTGGGAACCAACACCAAGTAGAGGACCCACAACCTATCATATTCATGGGTTCCACTCTGTAAGTATCCATAGAGGACATGTTCCCAATTTGATGGGGGGTTCTACTCTAGTGTCATGAGGGATTGTGCCTTAGTGTGATAGGGGGTCCACTCTGATCATCAAGGACCTATAGCCTATCTGAATGGGGTTTCCACTTGGAGGGTGTAGGACCCATTCCCATACTGATGGGGGTTTCACTCTATATGTTGAGGACCTATTCCTATGTGTGACAGGGGGTTCCACTCTAGTCATCGAGGAACTGCACCCTATTCTATAGGGGTTCCAGTCAGAAGACAAGGAATCATGCCCTAGGACCACATGTGGGATACAATCTATTCATTGAGAACTTTTTCCCTATCAAATAGGATGGTTAAACTCTGTAAGAAACTGTAGAGGACCTGCACCCATAATGATGGTGTTTCCAACTCTATAAGAATCCTATGGTGATCCTATCTGATCAATACCATCATCAAGAATCACCTCAAAATATCATCATTCCCATAAAATTCTACAACATATCTTGAAATCCACAACAGAGGGAACCATCATGTTCTACATGGAAAACAACTCAAAATTGGATACTCTTGATAAAAAAATCTGAGTTCAAAAGAAGGAGATACAGAAGGTCGGAGTTTTCTAAAAAGTAACCAAGTAGTAAACAACACATTAGGGGATCCACATGGCATGTAGTACCACTCCAATTCTTGTCTATTTCATTATGGTTTTGTCTGTTTATTGAAACTATGTCTGTTTACTTTGGTACACAATGTTTTTCTCCACACGGTGTACTGCCTGTGTGATCTGGCTAGGTCCATGTACTGAACTCATATTTGTATACTCTAGTATATGGTCATGTACCTGACCATGTACATCCTCATGGGATCCTTCCTATTTTATCCACTACATCAGTCACCCATCTATGGATGAGGTAAATGTCAATTAGTTGTACTACTTGTCGTGTCATCCCAATGATTTTCTGAAACCCTAGCGACTACAACCAAGGGGGTACAAGCCATGTGTTCATCGTTGTACATGGCCTATAGTTGGGGTTTTCATAGAATATCATATTTGGGATTTGAACCTCAATTAAATATTTTTTCTTTTAAATCCAGACTCATTTCTTCCCATGATTAGTAGTTTTATGAATATTTCATTGTTTCCAGTCATCGTTCACTAGAAATTAGACTATGTCGCTCATCGGGGACTTCATCATTCATCCGAAAAACCTTGGGATCTTCATGTGTTGATGATTTCATAAAAAAATATTTAAAATGATCACCCAAAACCCATAATTATCCCAGATTTACCCCCTCTCCAATTATCCATCCCCTTCTTGCGAATCATTTATGGTTTTGCGGGTCCGATTGGTCTTAGTACCGCCCAACAACGACAACCCAGGACTACTAGGTCGTACAAACAAAGAGTGTGAAGAAAATAAGAGGTAAAATAACAAGAACAATGTTTTAACCATCATTAGGAAAGAATTATTTTCCAATGATCAAGAACATGGGAAATTTAGTTTGAAATAAATTGAAAATAAATAAATTTGATTACACCAGCACATGCAATTGGACACAATTGTTCTTCATCTAAGAACATGGATAAATATGCTCAATCTATTTTATCAAGGAGGGCATAAACCACAAATTTAAGAGTCCTGCCAAGATATTGGAATATTATTTATCGAATAATGTGTTATCCATCAATTGGATGATGTCATTGTGTTCTCTACGCTCTGAACTACTTTGATCTAGAGTTTCGTCATTGTCTAAGGTGATTCAAAATGTATGAGGAAGGATAAGCCCTTCATAGATTCCAAGATTATGAGGCTAATCCTAGGAACATCTCCATGGTATTATTATTATATAATTCATGTTTAAGATTAAAATTAATTACTTAATTAATTTAATAATTATTTATCCTACTAAACATACCTCTGACAGGAAAGGTGTCTAAACACTTTATGCCAACCAATCTTAGGTTGATCTTGGGAAACAATTCATTCCAGAATCAATAATGTCCTCATATTCTTAATATGATTTTATGTTTAAGATTTATACCATTTTCTTTACTAAACCATTCATGTTCTATAGAAAATATAATTAATAATTTTATAAAATAAATTCTAGGAACATCGGGCTGCGTAATTGCACGCCGTCTCAACACCTAGATCTGCAAATATATACAGTATTATTTCAAATTCATATAAATAAAAGGTATGTTCTCTTTAATTAAACAATAAAAATTGATATCAAACTTGAATAAAATCATATTAATATGATTTTTTTCATTATAAATGACTAAAATTTTAGGTAAAGATAGAATTTGAACATGTTCCACCTTACTTTGATTTTTTTCAAGATAGTGGGACATGAAATTATTAATTACAGTGTGGTCCAACAGTAGTTGAATCCTAATCATGATCCCAAATCATGGAAATAGGTTCCTAAAAAGAGGAAAAATAATACTATATGGGTTAAAAATTTCAAAACAACACAAAAAAGTGTTAACGTTAAATTGGACAAGCCCAAAGCTAATTCAAGATCCTCATGGGAAGTTGATGTTGGGGAAGAGTATAACCATCAACCCCCACCTCTTCTGGTGAAACAGAGTTCAAATATTACTGCAATGTAATTAAAAATACTACACCTCTTCATATCAATATTTTGACTCCATTCTGAAATTTTCCACTAAAATCACAATCTTAGTACCCTCTTTACAATATGAGGATTTATTACTCACCATGATTCAAGTTGATATTACAGAAACCATTCATGTGGATTAAAAGGAAATATATACAAACAAGGATTATCAATATTATGTTATTACAGTAATGGAACACCTTAAAAATCCACTGGATACTAAAGATCACACATGCTGCTTGACTAGAAATCTCCCTGCCACCCCTATAAAGGATAATGTAGATATGGGATTATAATATCACAATACTCTTGTTGTTATTAGGGATATTCACATGGAATTATAATATAAAAATTTTTATCCATACAAAAGTTTTTATAGAATAAAGGAAATTAATATTGATGAAAAGGGGGTAATTCATTCCCATAACTATATTTAAATGAATATTATTTTATTGAACTATCAAGGATTGTCCAACCCTGACAATATAGGTTCCCTCAGGATACTTCTACATAAGAAGAATGAAAATTTTATAAGGTTTTTTGAACCATAGTTCGGTTTATCTAATTATATTTTGTCTTTTAAAAATAGGTGATATCATCTAATTTGGATGAAACAACCCACTTCTGTCATAAATAGGATCTGACTCCTATCTCATGTTAATATTAACATTCCAAGAGTTGTTAGTTAAATTGATCAGTTTATTATATTTTATATTTTTGAGGGAAGGTAATACGTGGTATTGTTTAGAAATTTATGAATTTAGTATTTACCTTGAAAGAATATCTATTTGGATTTAAATTAACACGCACTCTAGTACCATTAAAGTCTTTTTGATCATTATTTGTGCCTTCAATTCAACTCTTCATTATGATGAAAATATTATTCCAATTTCTCACTCAATTTAAAGAATCTATGTCAAAAACTTCATTGGGGAATCCCATATTTTGTAGATTAATCTAGTTGGAGCTAAATTCACCTCATACAAAAAACATCTCAACCAAATTTAGTCTAGTGTAATTGACATATCTTTTATCAAAAATCCACATTAGATACATATGAATCCATTTAATGTATCTCATTAGAATTTTAAAATTATGATCACTACCCAGTTCGTGTGAGTTTTCTATCAAAATAAAATAATCCTCCACTTCCCTTCAAGTTTAATAAATCCTAAACATCCCATAATTAATATAGAAAACTTCTTCCTGATACATTGTCCTTAGTTGACAACCTAGAATATGCTTTGTCTTGCATTCATAAGATTAAATTTCTTAATGAATGGATGTAATATTGAAGAATAAATTATTTAATATCTTTATATAAGGATATTAAATCACTTAGAAAACTCTATCACTTCCTTCAAGAGGTCATTGCTAAGAATAAATTCTTTTTATGTCTTGAATAAGAAGCTGAGTGGTCATAAATACTCAAAACCCTTCTTAATATCGAAAATGAAATTCATAAGGATATTTTTAAGACCACTTGTCTTATGTTCAGTGATAGAAAAACAAAAAAATTATATTATATTCAGATAGCTAGAAGATTTAATAGAACTCTTTCCCTTCAAAAGGATGGTGACTAGCTCTTGGATGATAGGAAATCTCTTAACAACTTTGTTGTCTCTTTCAACATGAATCTTTTCAATGGAACACCCACTTTCATCGATTTGATGGAAGAAATTTTTACTATATTGGTTAGTGATGAATATAATTTTTTGCTTAATTAAAATCCATTGTTCTTCAAAATTGAAAATGCAGTCTTTGGCCTTAATTCAAGGATCTCTCTTAGACTGAATGTTTTCACTAACAATTTTTTTCAAACATATTGGGATTTTATACAACATGATGTTTTTAAATGAGTAATCTATTATTTCAATGGTTGTTCAATCTCACAAGGTACTAATGCACTATTTTCTTTTCCAAATTTCAGAAGTGGAAAATACATGGAATATTAGTCAATTCTAACTAGTTTCTCTTGCCAAAACCATCCCAAATATAATTGGAAAAAAATCATTAAAATATGTTATCCATTTTATCAGATAAAATTATCTCATGGACCCAATTTGGGTTCATTAATGGTATAAAGATTTAATACTTTCTCATCAATACCTCTAAATGTGTTAATCATCTCAATAACGCTACCATGGGAGGTAATATTTATTTGAATATTGATGTTAAAAAATATCTGGATAGTATGGATTGGGGAATTATTATTAAGGTCCTCATCAAATTTTACTTTGATCTAAAATTTGTTCATTGGAATAAATCTCTTATTGGATCTTCTCACTTCTCAATTGTTATTAATGGATCTCCAAAAGGTTATTTCAATTGTTCAATAGGGGTCATGGAAGGTGACCCCTTCCCTTTAATTATTTTCAACATTATATAGGATTTACTTTGGAGGATTCTACTTAATATGGTGGATAAAGGTGATTTCAATACCATCAAGGATTAGAGTGTTTTACCTTCTCCATTTAATTTATTTTATGCTAATGATATTTTTATTTTTACCAAGGGTGATATAAAAAACATCAGAAACATAAAAAATTCACTCTTTCATTATGAAATATCAGGTTAGGGGTTATGTTGGAACAAATATTTCATTTATTTTGGTAAAAACAAAGTTGTTTCTTGAAAATTAAGTGTGATGAGGGATTTTTGGGATCACCTAGGGAAATATTCCTTTCCAATACATAGTGGTTCCCATGTTTTGGAGATGACCCCATATTGTTTACATTAATTATATTTTGATCTGAAATCAAAGTATCTGGTCCTCATGGATAGGTAAGTCTCTAGTAATCACAAGAATAACTTTAATTGTGAATCATATCATTTTTTCTTAATTTTTTTTAAATTTTATTGTTTATAAGTGTACCAATTTATTGAGCAATAACATCAATTCCATTATGAGGAACATTTTTTGGAGTGAAATTATTCATGAATTAAATCTCATCATGGTTTCATCAAAGTAGTTCTGTAAGACTCGGGTAATTTTTGGTTTATTGTAACATCCTGTTACCATGAATAGGTAATTTATAACCTTTTATAAGTCCCTATTTTGTTAGAAATTCTTTTGTGTGATTTTTCTAGGTTTACTGCAGACCGCATAATAGGTAAACGTCGTGTACCTGAAATACACATTGTGTACTTGGAGATGGTTACAGGTTGAGATTTGGGAGATCACACTGTGAACTGGTACACATCTTGTACCTAGGGTACATTCTTTGGAAGAATTAAATATTAGTTTTCAACCTGAGGTGATGGGTTTTTTTACGTACTTATCCAATGTGGCATACACGTTGTTACCCCTTGGTACACATCATGACTCAGCTTGTGCCCAGCTTAAAGTCATGTGTTCAGTTGTTTTTCTCAGCCCTTTTATTTCCATGATTTGTGGCTCTTAACCTGGAGGAATTCTATTTCATTTTTGAGAGACTCAAATCTTTTCGGATTGAACCAAATGGATTGGGATCATCATTTTTCTTGTAGTGTGATTCTCATGTAAGGTTTCCCCGTTGATCTTTGATTTTATCTCCTTATCTCCTCTTGGGATTTCAATGGATCATTTTTGGATTGATGTATCCATGTCTTATTTTGTTGGATCTTGCTACTAGTTAGAGTTTCGAGGACTCCTTCACCTTTGTTCTCATTGGTGGGTGTCGTTGTGAGGGAAGTTCTTTGGGAAAGTGGTAGTTGGTTCTATCCCAATTTTCCAAGAGGATTATTAACACTTTTCTTCATATATTTCAATTTATGATTTAAATTCAATTTATTAAAATTTCTTTCAATTTCTTTAATTAAACCCAATTCCAATGAATTCAATTATTTGAAATGGTGTTGGCATGGAAATTTAGAAAACCCCCAATTCCAATGAATTTGGGTGGTTTTGTGGAAATCTAAATGATTTAAATTATTGAATTTAAATGGTGGATTTTTATGAAAATATTTTCAATTAAATTGTTGACTTTAATTGTGAAAAATGAATTGGTAAAAGTTTGTAATTGGTTTTGAATTGATTTTAAACTCATGAAAATGGCTTAAAATGATTTGATAGAGACTGAGTGGGTTTATCTTGTGGAAAAGGTAGGTTTTTTAATAAAACCTATTTGGTTTTAAATGTAAAGAAATTGAACATTATTGAAATGGAAGAATGGAATTGTCCATATTTTAAGCAGTCTTGAAATAGTTATCCCATAATGTAAGAGTGCATGAAATCCTTAGGTAGTTAGTTAGTTATTTTGATACACTCTATGCTACGATAATGTTCTAAAACATACTTGATGATGTCACATCCTCAATGGGTTACTGAAAAATCTACTTTGTCTAGTTTCATAGGTACATGTGAATACACATTTTTCTGAGTTCACATAGAGAGTGAAGAATCCTATAGCTAGTTAATACTATTGTACCTTTTGGCAGATGACCATGTTTCTCACTTATTTATTTATATTTGAGATATAAATGTATGTTAATGTCTGTTTCAACTACTTTATATGCCTCTATAATTTATGTAAAATATATTATATAAATGTTTTCCTTAAGCCATTGTTTTATAAATATTCCATCCCTAGTAATTTAAGCATGTTCTTTGAATGTATTTTATGTCACTTTAAAAATGTAAAGCATGTTTTGTTTAAATATTAATTTAAATATACAAAAATAGTTTATTCTTAAAAATTGAAATCATTTATTTGGAAAATATATATTAGGAAACTCTTCTGGAATATTTGGTGGTATCCTACGGGGCTTAGGCTCACATCCTACTTTTGCCTTCGGGTGTTTGTAGACTTTCTTCTTCCAGACTCGAGAAAAGGGAAGGGATCTCTTGGATGTGGATCTAGCTATTGAGATTTGGGCATGGTGAGTTGTGTCTTTAGGGACCTTAGGGTTTTTTTCTGGTTTAGTACATTGGCTTTTATTCCTCTCTGTATTCTGGTACTTTTCCCCCATGGGTGTTTTCTTATTGATAGGCATATTGTCTTTTATCTTTCTATTCCGCATTCTGGAGTAAAAAATCATTCCCACTTGTTTGTCATATGATTCCAGGTGCTAGTCACCAGCCCGTGCGGATTGGGAATTACCTTAGGGTCATGTTAGGGCCAGATCAGTTATCGGGTTACCAAGGTACCCGGGATGGTTCGTGACAAATTTTTATCGGAGGAGGCTTTTGATCCTTTTTATTGAATTCAGTATACATTTTTTAGTTCTTGTCGAGACTTAGGAGGAATTTGTGATTGAGTACCTGACCCACTCTCACTACAATGAACCTTAAGTCACTAGGGGTGGTTAGGGGAAGATGTCTTGTGGATTAGTTTTAATATATTCCTATAGGGATTTGGATAGTATGAAATGAAAATCTTGTTTGTCCCTTCTATTGAATTTTTTTTCTCTTTCTACTGATTTTGAGTGTTAATATAATGTTATCATTGTATCTAATAATGTTATGTTTCATTATGCTTCTAAGAAGACATGAGAATCAAACTTAGGAGAAGGCTGCTACTGAACCTCAGTAAGAAAATCATGTTGTTTATCTGAATCCGTTTGTGGTGATTGTGAAAATTGTCCAGGCTCTGGGATAATCACCACCTCCAGTACTCACTTGGGATTCACCCATGGATCGTAAGGGTGATGTTCTTCATAATCATAAACAATAGTTCCTTCTCCAGAAGTCACATGTACTCAAAGTCTCCACTGATCCTCAACCTGCTGAGGAATGGTTGTGAAAGATAGAACATGTGTTTGAGTTCTTGGAGACACCAGAAGTGATCAGGGTGAAGTGTGCCACCTTCTTGCTGGAGGGACCAAGAAGGAGATGGTGGGACATGATGGTACCATGAGGGAAACATGAGGGCTTGCAGTGGAAATACATCAAGGTTATTTTCACCAATCACCCAGATTCTTTGGTGTTGGCTAAGGCTATGGAGTTCTACAATCTTGAGCAGGCCGACAAAACCATGACTGAGTATTCAAAACACTTTTCTGAGATGGTTCATTTTTCTCCGGAGATTGTATCTAGTGAAAGGATGAAGGCCCAACGGTTCAAGTTGGGACTTCAATTAGAATTTCATTCTTAGGTTTTCTTATTTAAGCTACCCACTTATGTTGATGTTCTATATAGGGTGATGATGGTTGAGATGGACTTGGCTGGAAAGTCAGGGTTGAAGGGAGTTCCTTTTCTCCCAGTGGAAGCATTGGTTCCTTGGAAGAAAAAAATAAGAGTGATTATACTTGTGGAATTTATTGAGGGAAGAGTCATTCCATACATCCTACATCTCTAGAAGGAAGTTTTTTAACTTTCTAAAAGTGTGTAAAGTTATGAAATTCTATGAGGGTTTGAACTAAGGGAACTAAGAACTATAGCTCCTACAGATGTTCAAGACACTTACAGAGGTTCTGCCCTCACTTATCCACTCCACGTAGTGGGATAGGTCATCATCTCTACATAACATTGTGGTGAAATCAAATTATTCACATTCAAAAGGGTTCCAGCCACATGAATCCAAAACAAAGCTTCGTCATACAGTGGAAGAATCTCCATAGGAAGCAGATATGGGTGTAGTGACTGTGAGAGGTACCATTACCACTTATTTGTCATTAGTGAATACTATTTTTGATACTCATGCATCTCACTCTTTTATTTTAACCTCTATCATTAACCAGTTTCATCTTATTATATAGAAACTATCTTGTGTAATGGATATTACTAGACCCCTTTGTTCGAAAAGAGAGAAGGTTCTCTATAGTCCTACTTGTATCTTCTATCTATCAGATGTTCAGCTATCTTGGAGTTTCCTTGTTCTTGATATGAAATCTCCTTATATCATATTCAGGATGGATTAGATCATTTCCAAAAAAGACCAAAGTTATTATTATCTATGATGGCTCTAATTTACTAGACCTACTGGTGTGCCTCTTATTTTTCAAGTAGAATGGTACCCAAGGTCAAAAAAAGTCGGTCCTTCTTATACAGAGTTGGAGAAAGTGATATCAGTATTTACTTTTTACATGGAGAGAGATTCAATGGATGTTGATCTTCCTCCAGTTGTCGTTTAGTTTTTTTATGTTTTCCCTTTAGATTTTCTGGTCTTCCAGTGATGAGAGAGGTTGAGTTTTTTGTGGACCAAATCCAAGTACTCAACCAGTCTCTATCCCCTCTTACCACATGTCACTATGTGAGCTAAAAGAGATAAATTCTTAGTTGGATGACCTTCTTGAGAAAGGATTTCTTCATCCAAGTGTGTCACCTTGGGCAGTTCCGATTCTCTTTTCTAAGAAGGCTTATGGTTATTTTCTCTTATGTGTTGATTATCAAAAGCTCAATCGAGTTACGATGAAGAACATATATATTTTTCCATGGAATTAAAATATATTTGATCAGATAAAAGCTGATAAGTGGTTTTCAAAGATCTTCCTTTGATCTGGTTACCATCAATTGAGGATAAGAGAATCTGACATTCAGAAAACCTCCTTTCAGAGAATGTACGGGCACTTTGAGTACATTGTTATGCGCTTTGGTTTGGAAAATGATCCTACAATTGTTATGGATTTAATGAAAAAGATTTTCCATGAGTATTTGGATTCCATTGTTGTAGTCTTTGTGGATGACATTCTTGTTTACTCCATGTCTGAGGAAGATCGTGTGAAACATCGGAGAATACTTCTGAATCTTCTAATAAATCACCACCTTTATGCCAAGCTTTTAATGTGTGATTTTTGGATTTGGGAAGTGAAATTCCTGGGACAACTGGTGTCTGAAAAGGTTGTATCGTTGGATCTTGAAAAGATAAAGGATATTATGACTTGGAAGAAACCACGAAATGCCTCCAAGATCTAGAGCTTCTTGGGCTTAGACAAAAATTATTGTAGGTTCATGAAGGACTTCTCGAAGTTTCATTCTCCAATGACTGCTCTGACATAGAAGGGGGAGAAGTTTTCATGGAATGATAATTATTAAAGTTATTTTGTCAAGCTAAAACATCTATTGACTACTGCACTGGTGTTGACTCTTCCTAATGTCGGGTAGGGCTATGTAGTTTTTTGTGATGCATTAGGTTCAGGATTGGGTTTCATTCTTATGTGGGGTGATTATCTAGTAGCATATAGATCTCATCACCTTAGGCCACACAACAAGAATTATCCTACCCATGATCTGGAACTTGAATCTGTGATGCAGGTGCTTAAAACATGGTGGAACTACCTTTTTGGTGAAATGTTTACAGTATATTCAGACCACAAAAGCTAGATTTATATCTTCTATCAAAAATATTTGAATCTTCAATAGAGTTTTTGGGTGAACTACCTGCAGTCTTTTGAAATTGACATCACCTATACCTTGAGTAAATGGAATGTCGTTGCTAATGATTTGAGTATAAAAATTCCATCCCAATCAATAAAAGAATATTCATAAGAGTGGAATTTGATGGCTCTATTTACGTGATTGCATATTGGAGATCTGGAGGAAGGGGAAGATATTTATTTAGATAGAGTGAACTTGATATCTACCCTTCTTGAGATGATTCTTCATGATCAAGATCCTGATTATGAGTTATGTAGCATTAGAGAATCCCTTTATGGTGGGGAGGCAATTTCCTGGTGGTTATTCTCCAAAGAGGGTGTTCTATGCTATCAGAACCTCTTCGTTGTTCCATAAGAGGAAAGAAATGTAGTGATGATTTATTTACATAATTATCATAGGCATGTACAACTTTGAACCACAAATATGTTCTATGACATGAGGCGGCAGTTCCGGTCGCCAGGTATGAGACATGACATTGCTGAGTTGGTCTCTTGTTGCTATACATGCCAACAGGTGAATGTCAAACACCAGAAACATTCAGGTTTTCTTCAACCACATCCATTCCCTACATGAATGTTGGATGATATATCTATGAACTTTGTGGTTGGTTTTCCTCATACTAAGAGAAATAAGAAGGAAATATGGGTTTTGATCAACAGGATGACCAAGTCGGGTCACTTTATTCCCATTCGATACACGGTCAAAGTTGAGGAGTTAGTAAATCTCTATGTGAAAGTGATTTTTTGTTTGCATAGAGTTCCTGATGATATAGTCTCTAATAGGGATCCTAAGTTTACTTCTTTCTATTGGAGAGGCATTCAGGAGTCACTAGGATCTCAGGTTCATGTGAGTACGACCTACCATCAATAGTCGGATGGCCAGACAGAAATATCCATTAAGATTCTTGAGAATATGCTTTTTTGCATGTGTCCTCGACCTCAATGGGGATTGAGATGATCAATTATTTCTTGTTGATTTCTCATATAACAATAGTTACCAGTCCATGATCAGAATGGCACATTTCGAGGCCTTGTATGGTTATCCTTGTAAATCTCCATTGTGTTGGTCAGAGGTCAGTGAAAGTTATTTGGTTGGGGAAAGTATGGTGTAGGAGATGACAACTAAGATTAATCTGATACATCAGGGAATTTTGACATCATAAAGCTGATATATGTCTTATGTTTATCGATGCCTTAGAGCATTTGATTTTTCAATTGGTGATCAGGTGTACTTAAAGGTTTCACCGCGGTTAGGTAATCGACAGCTTGGGAAGCAGGGAAGCTTTCATGTAATGACCCAAACATTCATTAATGAAAATTTCTCTTGATATAATTAAATAACTTATTATAATTATATAAAATTTTAACTTCATTGGTTTTATGTTTTTGTATTTTAAAATATGATTATGAATTGTGATCGTTTCTAATATAGTCGTTGAACAGTGATCACATGATTAGTATAAATATAGGGCTTTAACAAATCCAATTTAATCAGACAAAGGAAGCGATGGACGCATCCTATAGACTTTCCCCGTACAAAGCCCATTTTTCAGAGCTCGGAAAGGAGGTGGCATCATCGGGCTTCAATCTTGACCATGCCCAAGATGAGCTTGAACACGTTAATCTTGGGAGGAACTGATTATCGGGGAAGTGGAAGTTAATAGAGATAACCACCTGAGTGATGTTATCTGAGCCACCCCAAGAGTCTATCACCATCGTACACCTTACCCTTCAGTCTTATGTGGGTGTTATAGGAGTTATGTAACAAGAGCCTAGAACTATGATAATTTAAATTATCTTCGTATAAAGAATGTTCATTCATTTTATTATCATCACTTTGTAAATAGTTTTTAAACCACCAATAGTATTTTTAGTTAATATTCTACAAAGATATCTATTTTTATTAATTAATAGATTTTTGAATTAAATAATTTTTTAGTAAAATATTCTTATTCAATTTAGTTTTATTAAATATTAATAATCATATAATTTTATGAATGCAATTGTAATTTTTATTAAGGTTTACAAACATTTTTTTGTCAGAACCTATGAATTTTCCATAAATGCCAGTTTTTATTTTAAAAGTAAAAATTAACATATTTATAAAATTATTAAGATAAAATGAATATTATTTTTTGCATCAGGATGTTCAAATTTTCCTACGGTGAATTTTTCATAATTTTCTGAGAGAGTTGAATTTTTGGGTAAAAATTAAATATCATTTAAATATATAATGCATTTTATGGAATCATAATGACCCAGTAGTGAGGTAATAAAATACTATAAACATTATTGTCGGAAAATATATGTTTTTTCATTAAAATAATGTAATTTTAGATTTGTTTGATTTATTTTACAAAGCTTTTTTGGACCCTCTAAAACTTATAAAACATTCTGTCTTTTTAAATTGTTTTCCTTGAAAGTGTGACTCACCTCCACATAAGAAACCCTATTATTTTAAGAAGTTCAGGCATTTTCCATATAAAATATTGTTCTCCAATCTCCTTTGACAAAAACCATGGGCAAAAACCATGGTCTGGTATGTGGTATTGATTAGTTTAATGTGAGGTGTCCCAAACCTAAATAATAAAGAATTCTCTCTCCTTTCCTATATAAACCCACCCAAGCTCCCACTCCCTCTTCACTAAAAGCCTTTGTATTTTGACAAAACCCTTCAATACTCTCTCTATAATTCTATAAAGGTCCCACAATCTCCAAAGAATCATCTCCCAATCCTTTGGGATCACACTTCTAAGTAAGGGATTTCTTTCTTTCTCATTTTTGTCAAATTTTCTTTAAGTTGTTATGACCTTTTTTCTATTACAAATGTTGGGGAATGATTTCAAACCTCCCCCATACTATATTATTTATGCTTTGATGATGGGAGACCCTTTTCTCTCTCATTAATTCCTCCCATGTACACCAGTTACCATGCCTAAATTCCATGAGGGATTTCTCTCTCTTCTTTTACAACCAAGAAATTCTTTTGTATTATGCATCTAAATTCCATTAAGTTTGTTAGACATGTATATATATGAACCACTTATGGTCTATTTCAGTTATATATGATGATACAACATTTTCTATCTCATCAACCATTTTCATGAACCATTATGTCACGCCGTTATACTGCTGAAATTGAACAACGTTTTTCCAAGCCAAGATCATTATGTAGTGAAAACCATACCCATGTTTCAATCAAGGGTATTTAACTTTATACACATATACATATAGAATGTTAATTTCATTTATTTATTCCACACTAATTAATCATTTAATAACTTATGATTTTGATTGATTCCATGATCCATGTGGTGCACTTATGCATTAAATAAAATGTTTAAGAAGGGTGCACCCTGATAGCACTCCAATGCATTGGGTAAAGTATAGTATCATGATACGTAATGTGAAATGGGTTTTGACTCATGAAAATTTAATTTCAACAAGGTTTTACTCATGATTCTTCTGCAATGAGGGTTTACTCATGATTCATGTACAATGAGCCTTGGCTCGTGCAAATTCCATGTTAAGTGTTGTTGTCACATTTCCATGTTATGATTATCATGCTTTATCATGAATTTATGTTCATGTTTCTCTTGTGATCTATTTATATGCCTATTTTCTAACATGTATTGTATTCCTCATTTTATTCCATGTTTATTCCCTTATTGGGCTTTATAGCTCACCCTTTTCTTATGCATGTCCTCAGGTTATCCCATGCAATTCTGAGTACGAGGGAATGTGGTGGTCATGTAAAGGAAGTTTTAAGTAAATATGTTATATATTTTATGTTATAATATGTTATTTAATGTTCATAATCCCCAAAGACACTAGACCTATCGATCTTCTATGTTGTATCAAGTGAATACTTTATGTAATAAATCAGGTTTAAGTGTGTAATAAAAATAAGGGTTGTTATAGTTGGTATCAGAGGATAAGTTTAGTTATTTTTGGGATTAGGATTAGAAAACCATAGTGAAGACTTAGAGATAAGAATAAGTATAATAAAAACAACCCTTGGTATTTGTGAGTATTTAGTATGTGGTTTATCAAGAAAATACGTCCCTATCTGGATACGAGCAGGTAGAGGTGGCTCTGGCACAGATGTATCTTAGGGGTAAAACCTGAAAACACCGCTTTGAGCTAGACTCGTACAGGAACTGGTGCACAACAATGGGCCTTGCTGAACTTTGGGTTACGACACTGCCATTGGATATGATTTGGTAAATTCATAATCTTAGTATGGACCCTTATTAAGGGAATAAAAAAATCCCCCTAAGAATATATGTTTGAAAGTAGATCATGGAAAGTATAGATTAAAGAGTATGGATTCATAAGTTGAGGAAATAGAAGTTATTTATAAGTCATCTGTTTTTTCCTTGGATTACCGATTATGTTTTACCCTTGATTTTCCATTTATTTCATCCAATGTCTGGTAATAGGAGGACTTGATCTAACACAACGTGATGACTATGCAAATGAGATGCACAATCTAATTGGAGTGGGAATCATGAACTTTGTCACACTTCTCTCTAAGTTAACGCAAGATTTGAATAGAAACATGGGTCAAGAAGAACTTTCAACCCCCCTAATAATGAACAAGTCACTATCGAGAGCTTCATGAGATAAAGGACTCCTACTTTTAATGGATTGTTTGATACCTCAATCGCCAAACAATGGATCAACTCCATTGAAAAGATCTTCTTTATCCTTCAACATTCCGAACAAGAGAAGGTTCTTCTGGATGCTTATCGTATGGAAGGTGAAGTAGATCAATGGTGGTGTTGATCAAAAATACAAAGCATGAGGATGTAATATGGAAAGGAACTTCCTTCCCGTAAAGAAAAAAAGATGACGAATGTAACACCCCAAGATTTCATAGTGTGTTATTTCTTCAAAATAATTCAATAACTTGCACTACACGCAACACCGAGTTCAATCACACCATGACTTACAAAAAAAATCCATTCAAAAGAGTTTATGAATAGTATTATATAAATTTTAAACATTATATAATCCTTATAATTTTATAATCCATATTATGAGTTTCTTAGATATAATGCAAGAACAAATTCATTTTCAGTATTGCACTTTTATCAACTTTTAATAGTGAACCCTTTTTAAATACAATATTTTAAACTTTTTGACTAAATAGGGACATCAAAAATTTAAAATGAAACATCCCAAGCTTCCACGGTACACTTTCTTTGAATAATACAGTAGCGTGTGTTGTACGCAACCTTGAGTTTTAACACACACCACAACCAATCAAACTAGCCGTTATGAATACTAATACCTACTTTTTGAAATTATGTATATTTTATATTTTAAAATGGACTTCATTTTTGGATTCGGAATATCGAATTTAGCCTAAGGTAAAATTTTGGTACATTTCAGATAACTTTCATATTTTGATGAATAGTGAAAATTACTAAGTTTTAATTAAAAACAACTTTTTTAATCAAAATAATTAATAGTGATAAATTATGAATTTCAGTGGTTTTAAAGTATATTTAGAATATATTTTTACCATTTAATATAATGTTGGTCATTGGACATAATTTTACAATTAAACCGAACATAAACGAGTGTCAATCTTTTGATAGTTATTATCTCTTAAAAACACGCTTTTTGTTTTGACAGCGGGAATTAATTTTAAATTAATTTCTGCCACTTCTGTGTTTTGAATTTAGGAAAATGGATTCCATATTTGGAATCAGGATATTCAAATTGTGTAAATAGGTAACTTTTATTTTTAGACATTTTGAATAATTACTGCGGTAAATATTTTATTTACCATGGTTAAAGGTAAATCCGGTAAATAAGGGTTAACAAAATAATATTATAATAATACTAAATTACCCTAAAACGCGTCTTAACCCTATTGGTTGATACATGGTCGACCATGGGAATCTTTGGGTCTATTTTGGGACCCCATGGATCCACTTGTAAGTGATAATGACACTTTATTTTAATTAAGTTAAAATGAATACAAAAATGACACAAGCATATATCTTTTAGAAAAACAATTGTTACATAGGGTTATATATGTTGGATTTTAGATTATAAATATTCATTAGAAAGCTAAAACGATTTCCTACATAATGATATTTTATTTATAATTTTTAGACATTATATAATTTATTTTATTTATGACACAATGATGATGCAGTAATTACTATAATAGTGAAAAATTAAAATAATTGATATTATAAATACCCAAATAAATATAATATGAAACTTTTAATGAATTAAACTAATTTTATAGGATAATATGATATATTAGGATTGATTTAATTGACTTTGTTCGAAGTAATCAATCTGTTATAAGTTTCACAAAAATCAACTATTGAATAGTGTCAAAATTGACATAAAAGAGTTCTTAAAACAAATATTATATTATTAATCTATATTAAATTCCTAAAAATCTAAGGTTCGGCCAAGAGACTTATATCATGATAGGTTCATCATTAATGTACCACTTGGGGGTCGCTTGGATGTATATAGTAATTTTATTAACCATATTATATAGAAATACAAAGAGACATTGTAAAAGTGAAACTAATTAACTTAGAATTAATACTTAAAGATAAGGTTAATATAAGTACCCAAACCTGTCTAAATTCTATTGGTTGAGTGGTTTTCGACCTATCCCCACCTTTACCTTTGAATAATAAGCTTTGGAGCCATTAGAAACCGAATATGAATTTATTATAAATTAATATTTCTAGCTTTTCCAAAGGTGCCCCTCACCCCTCTTATAAAAGCGCACTCCTCCTTCTCATTTATTCACACCTTCAAAGCCTTTTGGTTCGGCCAAACTCTGCCCAAATACTCTCCCAACATCCATCACTACAACCTAGGGGCCTTAGTTTGATCAGAAAGCCAACCTAAGGAGCCCTTTTGATCAAATCAAAAGGAAGAACCCGAAGAAGAGGTAATGATTTCACCACCCTTCTCCAAGTTCATTTCTTCTTCCACTTCTTCTTCCTTTGTTCTTACCATTCTAAAATAATAACTCCAGTATCTCACATATACTGTGATGTTATTATAAATATGGTACAACCATATTCAGTATTCTATCCACCCTTTGAATAACATGTCACCATACGTGCGTACGTACGGACTACCATCTCCACGTCGTGGTGTAATTGTTATTCAATATAATATTATTTGGATAGGTATAATAATGATGTGTAACTCATGTAAATAATAAATATAACATGTTAATGATTCTGTATATATGATATACCATCCATTTATATATTATTTTAATATCAAAAGAATGATATTGTCGCTCGTGCGTACGTACGGACTACCGTCTCCACGAACGCGATGAGATTCATTCTCCATCGTATCCATTCAAGTATAATTATCATTTGATGATTTAAAAATGATGTTTAAGGACTAGATATCATTCTGGATATGAATAATATACAACAACCATGGCTTATGTAACAAAACATATAAAAGAAAATGAGTAAGTTAACTCCCGAAACGACGATAATTCTAAGATATTATTAACAAATCAATGTTAAAAGATCATATATGATATCATATTATTATATATGATTCTTGTATAATTTAATAACAACTATTTCACAATTATACAGGAGGTTAACCTACCCCAACCAATGAAAAGTACAAGGTAAGGGTTATTTCACAATCTCTTCATTATCCGAGGTTGTTTATATGTAATAATCTACTGGGATCTCTTTATCATCCACATCCATGTTTCTTAAAAATGTATTTCAAAACATTTTTACTATTTACTTGAATATGAGTTAAAGTCATTTATACCCTTTTTGACTTTTATAAGTGGTTTATAAAGGAATCTTTCCGTCGTTTTCAAAACAAGGTCCCTTTTAACCTTTTCGACAGAATTAAGGTAGGAATGTTTTTTTTAACTTATACGGCAGGTGCGGTTATTTTACGCCGTTATAAAATCTTCAGAGCTTTCCTTACAAGATTATAATAATATTTTCAAAGTAAATGTTTGATTTTATAAATATGTGTTTTTTAAATTATTTCAAAAAAAAGAGATATTTCTCTCAAATACATGAAAACCCAGTGCAAATGTATATGTATTTAATGCAAGCTTAAAAATGTTTTCAGAAAACCTGACTCTCGAGTTTGGTAGACAGGAAGAGATTGGGAGTGGACCCATCATGGCCTGTAATTAGTCGAGCAGCCTCAGAATTAGTTATTTTGTTTTCAAAAGCTTGCATAATGTTTTCAGAAAAACACTAGAGTGTATTTTAGCAATTTTAAATGTAAGTATCTTCTAAAAAAATTGCATCGGTAGGTCTCATGAGACAAACTAGTGTCTTGGCACAAGGCCTTGACAAAATCTTATTTTTAGTCTTGGCACGAGGCCTTGGCTATGTGGTTATGATAGTCTGGCATTATGCATTCCAACATTATGAAAGTGGTTATTGATTTTTGCATGTGATTATTTGATTAGTAGAATATCCATGTGAATAAGTAAATGGCATTATTTCATTTTATTTATGCCATACCATGTTGAAAGTTCATATTTAAAAGGCTTTTGTTTTAGTTATACATTGCCTTAAATGTTTATTCTTATTTATGAAAGTTTCCGCTATATTGTTATCCTTACTGGGCATTTGAGCTCACCCCTTTTCTATGTTTTATTTTTCCCAGGATGTGAAAAAGTAAGTTATGAATGACCTGCAGGGATTTTATGAGGGGTTAATAGTGTGGATTGTGCAAACATTATGTTGTTGTAGTAGTTTTTCATTTTATGATGTAATGTAAAACTTATGAATATATCTAGTGTTTCCAAGGCTACTAAACCAATCGGTCTTTCGAGATTTGATCTTTCTTGTGATCATGCCAATGTTACGAAGTAATGCACCGACTCTGGGTAACTGGGGTCGGGGCGTTACAGTTGGTATCAGAGGAAGTTTAGTACAAACCTTGGAAGCTAGATTTAGATAAACTCTGATTAGAGCACGTATACCTAAGATGAACTTTGAGGATTAGTATAAAAGAACTTCCGAGAATTTTGGTATTGTAGAGATTTTGTGAGTTTTCCGAGCAATACATCCATGTCTGGATACGAGCAGGTAGAGGCGGCTCTGGCACAGATGTACCTAGGGGTAAAACCCGAAAACACCGCTTTGAGCTAGACTCGAACGGGAACTGGTGCACGACAATGGGCCTTGCTGCACTCTTGGTTACGACACTCCCGGGGGATATGCTTAGGATAACTCTCATTTTCTTTACAAATCATTTTGAAGGGATTACGAGTATATACTTCCTCAAAGAAAACATTCTTATGATTATGGATTATATCCATAAATAGTTCAATTTATGTTAAGTGTTTTATAAATATGGTATTATGTATTTTGATTCATAAACTGATCTAGTGTATGCCATTGTTTAGAAATGGTGCCCAGTAGAAGGAATGAGAACTCCAGAAATGCACATGATCCAAAGAGAAGGAAGGATCATATCTTTCATGGTCTTAAGCTAGAATTTATAAGAGAAATAGTCTCCCATGTATTATCATCATATGATGAAATAATATCATGTGTTGATAAGATAAGTAAAGAGTTTACTAAGTCCTATGGCTTTGAAGGGAAGCAAGAGAAGAAAAGGATAGAAGAGAGAAAGATGGATAAAGGGAAGAGGGAAAAGAAGAATTTTCCCATATGTGGTAACTGTGGAAAGAAACACCCTGGAACTTGCCTGAAAGGAATGGGAGTTTGTTATAAGTGTGGAGGAAAAGGGCACAAAGTACATGACTGCAAGGGTATGAAAATGGTTTCAAATGTACAATGCTTCATTTGCAAGGAGTTTGGACACTACGCGAACCTATGTCCCAGTCATCAGACTATGCCGCAAATGATGTTATTGGATAATAATCAAGTTATGATACTACCACAGATGAAGAGGAATGATTAGAGTTCTTATGTTGATTATGTCAATTGAGTGTTGTATCAACAATGTATTTGTTATAATAATTATGGAGTATATAAGGATTGTACTGCAGTACTATTTCATTAAGGACTTGAGATTGTGTGGAACAAAGAAAAGTGACTCAATAGCAGGATAAATTTTTGGAAAATATATGGTTGAGAGAATGATAAATCATAATATAATTCTGATACTGAGGTAGTGATTTTGGAATAATATGTGATTGTTTTGGATAAATTATATTGGATATTCTTGACTACCTTGGAACTGATTAATGATTTGTATATTCCATCATTGTTGGGGTTTAAAACATTTTTGGATTAATGAAGTATATCTAGAATTCTATATGGAATAAGGGAGAATGAATGTAATCAATAAGGAATATGGTAATTCAGGATGTTTCAGTGTATTAAAAGAATACATGATGAAGGTATTCATATGCTATTACGGGGTAAAAAGGTTCTACATTATGTTTACCTAACTTATAAATGATGGACTGTGAGTTTGGACAGAAGTATATTGGATAGTTCTAGTTTGGATTATTTTGGATTGCCATAAAAGGACAACCCGGAGGTCGGGCGACAACCCGTCGCGTCCGGCAAGGCTGCAAGACTTGAACCCGCAACCGAAGGGCGATAAGGGTGTATCACCTACCACTGGCCCACGAGATGTCCTGGATTAAATAATGTAGTTTTTATTAAAATATCTTGTTGATGAATTATAAATTCGTTTATTTTGGAACCCTATACGAATAGTGTAAATAGAATTTTTTTACATCCTATTATCTTTTAGAGTGAAAGATGAGTTTGTGGTAGAAATTTATTAATGGATAAAACTCTAATTATAAAGTAAGTATATCTCCTTATGATCATATCCAATCTCATAAATAAATTCCTCAACATTAAGAAAATAAACTTAGAACAAAAATGTTGTCCTAGATGGTACCTTAAATCATCACTAATTTATGGCTTTGGGATTGTTGGCCTTTTCATAGCCATGTTCTCTACCACTCTCCATCAGATAATTGATGGTTAGATTTTTCTTCCATATCCATATTTTCCTACATGGAACCCTAGTATGTGTTATTTTCGGTAATCTTCATACTTTCGACTCTTTATTTTAAATAGAGGCCTCATTAATTCATTTTTCGATGTGGGATTTCAACTAGGATATTTTGAAAAGTCAAAAATGTGTTATCCTAATACCCTATGTTTTGTTGAACCGATGGTATTTCAAATCATCATAGATTGATGAATTTAAGGACCTCAATTTTATACTTGTTTGTGATTGATGACCTCAATCACTACCTATATATATTTACATTTTTCCTCCAATTATATGTCTCTAATTGCCACCAATGTTCTCCTAATCGAGATCATAATTTGGTGGTGACCCTTTGATTTCTCTTTTCATCATATTAAGACTAAATTTTAGTAACCCAATTTCTGATGTGGGTTTTCCCACAAATATATTTTCTACTTTCAACCTTTTATTTTCGAAGGAAAATTTCAAATTGTGAGGACGCAATTTATTGAAGGAGGGGAGAATGTAACACCCCAAGATTTCATAGTGTGTTATTTCTTCAAAATAATTCAATAACTTGCACTACACGCAAAACCGAGTTCAATCACACCATGACTTACAAAAAAAAATCCATTCAAAAGAGTTTATGAATAGTATTATCTAAATTTTAAACTTTATATAATCATTATAATTTTAGAATCCATATTATGAGTTTCTTAGATATAATGCAAGAACAAATTCATTTTCAGTATTGCACTTTTATCAACTTTTAATAGTGAACCCTTTTTAAATACAATATTTTAAACTTTTTGACTAAATAGGGACATCAAAAATTTAAAATGAAACATCCCAAGCTTCCACGGTACACTTTCTTTGAATAATACAGTAGCGTGTGTTGTACGCAACCTTGAGTTTTAACACACACCACAACCAATCAAACTAGCCGTTATGAATACTAATACCTACTTTTTGAAATTATGTATATTTTATATTTTAAAATGGACTTCATTTTTGGATTCGGAATATCGAATTTAGCCTAAGGTAAAATTTTGGTACATTTCAGATAACTTTCATATTTTGATGAATAGTGAAAATTACTAAGTTTTAATTAAAAACAACTTTTTTAATCAAAATAATTAATAGTGATAAATTATGAATTTCAGTGGTTTTAAAGTATATTTAGAATATATTTTTACCATTTAATATAATGTTGGTCATTGGACATAATTTTACAATTAAACCGAACATAAACGAGTGTCAATCTTTTGATAGTTATTATCTCTTAAAAACACGCTTTTTGTTTTGACAGCGGGAATTAATTTTAAATTAATTTCTGCCACTTCTGTGTTTTGAATTTAGGAAAATGGATTCCATATTTGGAATCAGGATGTTCAAATTTTGTAAATAGGTAACTTTTATTTTTAGACATTTTGAATAATTACTGCGGTAAATATTTTATTTACCATGGTTAAGGGTAAATCCGGTAAATAAGGGTTAACAAAATAATATTATAATAATACTAAATTACCCTAAAACGCGTCTTAACCCTATTGGTTGTTACATGGTCGACCATGGGAATCTTTGGGTCTATTTTGGGACCCCATGGATCCACTTGTAAGTGATAATGACACTTTATTTTAATTAAGTTAAAATGAATACAAAAATGACACAAGCATATATCTTTTAGAAAAACAATTGTTACATAGGGTTATATATGTTGGATTTTAGATTATAAATATTAATTAGAAAGCTAAAACGATTTCCTACATAATGATATTTTATTTATAATTTTTAGACATTATATAATTTATTTTATTTATGACACAATGATGATGGAGTAATTACTATAATAGTGAAAAATTAAAATAATTGATATTATAAATACCCAAATAAATATAATATGAAACTTTTAATGAATTAAACTAATTTTCTAGGATAATATGATATATTAGGATTGATTTAATTGACTTTTTTCGAAGTAATCAATCTGTTATAAGTTTCACAAAAATCAACTATTGAATAGTGTCAAAATTGACATAAAAGAGTTCTTAAAACAAATATTATATTATTAATTGATATTAAATTCCTAAAAATCTAAGGTTCGGCCAAGAGACTTATATCATGATAGGTTCATCATTAATGTACCACTTGGGGGTCTCTTGGATGTATATAGTAATTTTATTAACCATATTATATAAAAATACAAAGAGACATTGTAAAAGTGAAACTAATTAACTTAGAATTAATACTTAAAGATAAGGTTAATATAAGTACCCAAACCTGTCTAAATTCTATTGGTTGAGTGGTTTTCGACCTATCCCCACCTTGACCTTTGAATAATAAGCTTTGGAGCCATTAGAAACCGAATATGAATTTATTATAAATTAATATTTCTAGCTTTTCCAAAGGTGCCCCTCACCCCTCTTATAAAAGGGCACTCCTCCTTCTCATTTCTTCACACCTTCAAAGCCTTTTGGTTCGGCAAAACTCTGCCCAAATACTCTCCAAACATCCCTCACTACAACCTAGAGGTCTTAGTTTGATCATAAAGCCAACCTAAGGAGCCCTTTTGATCAAATCAAAAGGAAGAACCCGAAGAAGAGGTAATGATTTCTCCACCCTTCTCCAAGTTCATTTCTTCTTCCACTTCTTCTTCCTTTGTTCTTACCATTCTAAAATAATAAATCCAGTATCTCACATATACTGTGATGTTATTATAAATATGGTACAACCATATTCAGTATTCTATCCACCCTTTGAATAACATGTCACCATACGTGCGTACGTACGGACTACCGTCTCCACGTCGTGGTGTAATTGTTATTCAATATAATATTATTTGGATGGGTATAATAATGATGTGTAACTCATGTAAATAATAAATATAACATGTTAATGATTCTGTATATATGATATACCATCCATTTATATATTATTTTAATATCAAAAGAATGATATTGTCGCTCGTGCGTACGTACGGACTACCGTCTCCACGAACGCGATGAGATTCATTCTCCATCGTATCCATTCAAGTATAATTATCATTTGATGATTTAAAAATGATGTTTAAGGACTAGATATCATTCTGGATATGAATAAAATACAACAACCATGGCTTATGTAACAAAACATATAAAAGAAAATGAGTAAGTTAACTCCCGAAACGACGATAATTCTAAGATATTATTAACAAATCAATGTTAAAAGATCATATATGATATCATATTATTATATATGATTCTTGTATAATTTAATAACAACTATTTCACAATTATATAGGAGTTTAACCTACCCCAACCAAGGAAAATTAAAAGGTAAGGGTTATTTCACAATCTCTTCATTATCCGAGGTTGTTTATATGTAACAATCTACTGGGATCTCTTTATCATCCACATCCATGTTTCTTAAAAATGTATTTCAAAACATTTTTACTATTTACTTGAATATGAGTTAAAGTCATTTATACCCTTTTTGACTTTTATAAGTGGTTTATAAAGGAATCTTTCCGTCGTTTTCAAAACAAGGTCCCTTTTAACCTTTTCGACAGAATTAAGGTAAGAATGTTTTTTTTAACTTATACGGCGGGTGAGGTTATTTTACGCCGTTATAAAATCTTCAGAGCTTTCCTTACAAGATTATAAGAATATTTTCAAAGTAAATGTTTTATTTTATAAATATGTGATTTTTAAATTATTTCAAAAAAAAGATATATTTCTCTCAAATACATGAAAACCCAGTGCAAATGTATATGTATTTAATGCAAGCTTAAAAATGTTTTCAGAAAACCTGACTCTCGAGTTTGGTAGACAGGAAGGGATTGGGAGTGGACCCATCATGGCCTGTAATTAGTCGAGCAGTCTCAGAATTAGTTATTTTGTTTTCAAAATCTTGCATAATGTTTTCAGAAAAACACTGGAGTGTATTTTAGCAATTTTAAACGTAAGTATCTTCTAAAAAAATTGCATCGGTAGGTCTCATGAGACAAACTAGTGTCTTGGCACAAGGCCTTGACAAAATCTTATTTGTAGTCTTGGCACGAGGCCTTGGCTATGTGGTTATGATAGTCTGGCATTATGCATTCCAACATTATGAAAGTGGTTATTGATTTTTGCATGTGATTATTCGATTAGTAGAATATCCATGTGAATATGTAAATGGAATTATTTCATTTTATTTATGCCATACCATGTTGAAAGTTCATATTTAAAAGGCTTTTGATTTAGTTATACATTGCCTTAAATGTTTATTCTTATTTATAAAAGTTTCCGCTATATTGTTATCCTTACTGGGCATTTGAGCTCACCCCTTTTCTATGTTTTATTTTTCCCAGGATGTGAAGAAGTAAGTTATGAATGACCTGCAGGGATTTTATGAGGGGTTAATAGTGTGGATTGTGGAAACATTATGTTGTTTTAGTATTTTTTCATTTTATGATGTAATGTAAAACTTATGAATATATCTAGTGTTTCCAAGGCTACTAAACCAATCGGTCTTTCGAGATTTGATCTTTCTTGTGATCATGCCAATGTTATGTAATAATGCACCGACTCTGGGTAACTGGGGTCGGGGCGTTACAACGAATCTATCAGAGCATATGAGGAAAACATCACAAGGCTTTCACGATACGCCTCGTGCTTTTTCGTTACCCCAAATACAAGGTTGACCACTTCTTTTGTGGGATTAAACCTAGCCTATAGAAAGCACTGGTGATCCGTGACTTCGAAAACTATGAGGAAATTGTCTGATTTTCCCTCACGATCGAAATGGAGATTGAATAATCTCAGAGGTATCATGGAGATAAGAAATGTAAGTTGTACTTCAATGATGGTGGTCTGATGGATAAATCAAATGGTGCTAATAAGATCTAACACCCCACTTTCCAAAGGTGCTAAAAAAGCACCCCAGAAATTTCATGAAGGGGATGAGGAAATTCTTTAGGTGTGGAAGAGTAGGGAACCTAGTTGTTAACTACTGACAAGAAAAACATGCTGCTACAACAGAGGAGAGGAATGCACTGTTCGAACCTCAACATGTTTTTCATTTCTACAACTGAAAATAAACAAGGCATCTTGCAAATTGGTTCCCTAATCCAAGGAATTACGGAGGCAACCAACAACCTCCAAGGCACCAAGGGAGAGATTTTTCTATCACTATTGTCGAAGTGAACCCCGATAATGACGTGGAGACAGGTACACTGGTTATTCATTCAAGAATAGTGAACATAGTTTTTAATTCAAGTGTTACACATTCTTTTATATCACAAATGTTTACTAGAACAATCCTATCACCACCACAAATCATGGAATTAAAGACTACAGTGAGTACATAAAATGGGGAAATCATTTTATCCCATGAATATAACTCCTCCCCTATCATAATCTGTGGATTGAATTCCCCAGAGAACCTCTTCATACTCCCTCTAGTGGAATTTGATGCAATTCATGGCATGGACTAGCTTTCCTTATATAGAGCCAACATAAATTGTCATGAGAGGGAAATCACTCTCCATGTTGAGAATTGACTCCCGATTCTATACAAGTGCAAGGAGGAAGATGAATCTTCTTTAGATCCATCATCTCAAGCATGGATATTACTGCCCTATGAGCACACATATCTAGATTAGATGATTGAGTCTAAGGAGGAAACCATCCTTGATGGCGTGCTTATTGTGAGGGAATTTGGTGAAGTGTTTCCTGGGGAATTTCCTGGTCTTCCTCCTAGAAGGGATGTTTAATTCTCAATGGATCTTATACCTGGGTCATTTCCAATATCCAAGACTTTGTATAGAATGTTTGTTGTGGAGCTAGAGGAGCTAAAGAAAAAACAATATGAGAATTTGGATAAAGGGTTTATATGACCAAGTGCTTCTCCATGGGGTTCACCAGTCCTCTTCATCAAGAAGAAGGTTGGGTCAAGGCACCTTTTCATCGATTATCATGAGCTTAACAGAATCACAATAAAGAACAAGTATCCTCTCCCACGAATTGATGACTTGTTTGATCAGCTGTGTGGAGTACAATACTTTTCCAAGGTGGATTTGCTGTCGGGATATTATCATGTAAGGGTGAAGAAGGAAGATATCCCCAATACTACTTTTTCATTCTAGATATGGGCACTATGAATTCACAGTAATGAATTTTGGACTCACTAATTCTCCAGAAATATTCATGTAATTAATGAATATATTCTTTAGGGGTTACCTTGAAAAATTTGTGGTAGTATTTATAGATGTTATTCTTTTATACTCCAAAACCAAGGAGGATAATGAGGAGCTTCTATGAACTGTGCTAGTGACCTTGTAGAAGTACAATCTCTATGAAAAGTACAGCAAGTGTGAGTTTCGGTTGAAGGAGGTATCATTCATGGGATATATCATCACAAGCAATGAGATATCTATGGATCCCTCCAAAATAGATGAAATTGAGGGATGGATGAGGCCTACATCGGTAATAGATATACATATCTTCTTGGGGTTAGGTGGATATTATCGACAATTTATGAGAAATCTCTCATGATTGTCCAACCCTCTAACCAAGCTAACTCGGAAGCGAGTAAAGTTTTCTTGGAGTGATGAATGCGAAGAAAGCTTCAAGGAGTTAAAAAGGAGGCTTATTGTTACACCAGTGCTTACTTTACCCACAAGTGGAGAACTTTTTGTGGTATTCAGTGATTCTTCGAAGAAGGGAATGGGCTATGTGTTGATTTAAAATGACAAAGTCATTGCCTATGGTTCCAGGAAATTGAAATTTCAATAGCAGAATTATCCAACACATGATTTGGAGTTGGCTGGGTGATCTTCGCTTTAAAAATTTGGTGTCATTATCTCTTTGGGGAGAAGTTTGAAATATATACGGACCACAGAAGCCTCAAGTATATATTCACACATAAATATTTGAACATTCACCAATGAATATGGTTAGATCTGATAAGATACTATGACTACTCAATCTATTACCACCCTGGGAAAGCGAACTAGGTGACAGATTCTCTATGTAGAAAGGACCCAACAATTCTATCATTGATGAGGATTTAGAAGGACCCAATCTTATTAGATTTGATGAATATGGACATGGGAATCATAAACAAGGGAACATCATCAGTCCTTTCACAAATTATTGCTCAATAATCTCTTTTGTAAAGGTTAAAGGATGCTCAAAAGGATGATGTGTGAATTCAGAAGAGAATGGAAGCTATCTGAAAAGGGAAATCCAAAGAGTTCAATGTTAATGAAGAAGGAATTATGAGATTTGGGAAAAGACTATGTCTTCCATCAAGTCCAGAGCTGAAGAAGGAACTTTTGGATTATGTGCATAGTTCAAATTTCTCTATTCACCTAGGGAACACAAAGATGTATCAAGATATCTGAGATAATTATTGGTGGGATAATATGAAGAAGGAGATCACTGAGTATACATCAAAGTTCCTAGTGTGTGAGAAAGTGATGGAAGAGAGGCAGAAGTCTAAGGGGATTATGCAACCATTTCTTATACTAGCATGGAAATGGGAGAACATCACCATGGACTTTTTCACCAGACATCTAAAGACATCGGAAGGCAACAATGCAATCTGGGTTATTGTGAATTGTCTTACAATGGTTATTGTGAATTGTCTTACAAAGTCTGAACACTTCATTGAAATTTGGGAGGATTTCTCATTGGATCAGCTGGGACGGATATATATGAGGGAAGTGGTAAGGCTACATAGAGTACCACTATCTATTGTATCCGATCGAGATCCAAGATTCACCTCTATGTTTTAGAAGATACTTCAACATGCTCTATATACTTAACTGAACTTCAGTATGACTTATCATCCTCAAAATTATGCCCAATCTAAGAAGACTATCCAAACACTTGAGGATATGTTGAGAGCATGTTCTATGGACTTCAAAGGAGGGTAGGACCAACAACTTCCACTGGTTGAATTATCCTACAATAATAGTTTCCACTTGAGCATCTGAATGGAACCTTATGAAGACCCATATAGAAAGAGGTGCAGACCACTGGCATGTTGGGATGAAGTCGGTGAAAATAAGCTGCTAGGACCAGAAATGGTCGAAGAAATGGTAGAGAAGGTGAAACCCATTAATCAGAAAATCAAGGAATCCTAGAGTCGACAGACGAGTTATGAAGATAACTATTGATGAAAACATGAGTTTAAAGTTGGAGACATGGTATTTATACGCATATCTCCATGGATGAAGGTCATGAGGTTTATAAATAAATGGAAGTTAAGTCCTTGGTACATTGGCCTCTTTAAGATTCTTGATCATGTTGGGGTTGTGGCCTATAGGCTAGAACTTACACCTACCATGGCTAAAGTACATGATGTCATTCATGTATCTATCTTGAGAAAGTACATACCAGACCCTTCACATGTACTCTCTTTAGAGGTAGTACAACTAGACGATGATCTTTGTTATGAGGAGCAACCAGTGTAGATCTTATATCATAGAGAAAACGTTCTACGAAATATGACAATTCCCCTCGTCAAGGTGTTTTAGAGAAACCACAAGTTTGAAGAAGCGACATGAGAATCAGAGGAAGTGATGAAGCAAAGTCACGCACATCTATTTTAGTATGGGAAAAGGAAATCTTGAGGGTGAAATTTCTTGAGGTGGGAAGATTGAAATGACCCAAACATTCCTTAATGAAAATTTCTCTAGATCTAATTAAATATACTATTATGGTTATATAAAATGTGAACTTCATTGGTTTTATGTTTTTGGAATTTAATATACCGTTAATAATTTTTATTATTTCTAATATAGCTATTTAACAATGATCACATGATTATTATAAATATAGGGCTTTAACAAATCAAATTTACTCAGGAAAAAGAAGTGATGGCCTCATCCAGTAGACTAGACCCATACAAAGCCCATTTGTTAGAGCTCAGAAAGAAGGTGTCATCATTGGGCTTCCCTCTTGACCAAGCCCAAGACGATCTTGAACACGTTAAGCTTGAACGGAACTGACTACGAGAGAAGTGAAATTTAATAGAGATTACCACCTGAGCGATGTTATCTGAACCACCAAAAGAGTTTGTAATCATCACAGACCTTAACCTTCGGTCTTATGTGGGTGTTATAAGTGTTTATGTAACAAGACCCTAGCACTATGAAAATGTACATATTTTTTTTATAAATAATGTGCATTCATTTTATTATTGTTACTTTGTAAATAGCTTTTAAAGAACAAATAGTACTTTTAGTTAATATACAACTAAGAAATTGATTTTGATGAATTAATGGATTTATGAATTAAATAATACTTTAATAAAATATTAATATTAAATTACTTTTTATTAAATATAAATGATCATATAATTTTATGAATGAAATTGTAATTTTTATTAATGTTTGAAAATAGTTTTTTGTCAAAACCCCTGAATTTTATGTAAATGTCATTTTTTATTTTAAAAGTAATAATTCACATATTTATAAAATTATTTATATAAAATGACTATTATTTTTGGAATTAGGATATCAAAATTATCCAATAGTGATTTTTTCATAATATTCTGAGACAGTCAAATTTTTGGGTAAAAATTAAATACCGATTAAATATATAATGTGTTTTATGACATCATAATGACCCAATAGTGAGGTAATAAAAAACAATAAACATTATTTTCGTCCAATATATGTTTTATAATTAAAATAATGTGATTCTAGATTTGTTTGATTTATTTTACCATGCTTTTGTGGACCATCCAAGACTTATAAAACATTTTGTCTTTTTAAATTGTTTTCCTTGAGAGTGTGACTCACCTCTACATAAGCAAACCTCTTATTTTTGGAAGTTCGTCCATTGGAATTATAAAATATTGTTTTCCACTCCACTTTGGAAAAAACCGTGGGCTGAAACCATGGGCTGGTTTGTGGTATTGATTAGTTTAATGCGAGGTGTCCCAAACCTAATTAATAAAGAATTCCCTCTCTTTTCCTATATTAACCCACCCAATCTCACACTCCCACTTCACTCAAATACTTTTTATTTTGACCAACCCCTGCCCTCCTCTCTCTATAATCCTCCTAACATTCCCTAATCTCCCAAGAATCCTCTCTCAAGACTCTCCCAAGCCCTTGGGATCACACTTCCAAGTAAAGGATTTCTTGCTTTATCATTTTTGTCTAATTTTCTTTAAGTTGTTATGAAGTTTTTTCTATTACAAATGTTGGGATATGATTTCACACCTCCCCATACAGTCTTATTTATTTTTGGATGATGGTAAACCCCTTTATCTCTTATTAATGCATCTCATGTACACCTGTTACCATTCTGAAATTCTATGAGGTATTTCTCTCTCCTCATTTACATCCATGTTTTTCGTTTGTATTATGCATATAAATTTCATTATTTTTGTTAGGAAATGTATATTTATGACCCCCTTACTGTCCATTTCACATATATATGATGAGACACCGTTTTCTCTCTCATCCACCATTTTCATGAATTCTTATGTCATGTAATTATGCTGCCGAAATTGCACCATGTTTTTCAAAGCCAAGATCATTGTGTAGTGATTACCATACCCATGTTTCTATCAAGGGTATTCACCATTATACACATATACATATTGAATGGTAATTTCATGTATTTATTCCACATTACTTAATCATGTAATAACTTAGGATTTTGATTGATTCCATGACCCATGTTGCACAATTATGCATGAAATGAAATGTTTAAGAAGTGTGTTCCCTGATAGCGCTCCAATGAATTGGGTAAAGTATAGTATCATGTTATGTCATGTGAAATGGGTGCTGAATCATGCTAATTCATGTGCAATGAGGTTTTATTTTTTTCTTCATGTGCAATGAGGGTTTACTCATGATCATGAGTATGAAATATAATAAAAACCAATTCCATCATTTTATTTTTTGCCACATTTACATGTTATGATTATCATGATTTATCATGAATTTAAGTTTAGGTTTATCTTGTGATCCATTGATATGCCTATTTTCTAACATTTATTGTATTACTCATGTTATTCCATGTTTATTCCCTAACTGGGCTTTATATCTCACCCTTTTCTTATGCATGTCCTCAGGTTATCCCATGCAATGCTTAGTACAAGAGAATGTAGTGGTCATGTAAATGAAGTTTTCAATAAATATGTTGTGTGTTTTATGTTCTAAGATGTTATATAATGTTCCAAAACCCCAAATACACTAGACCTCTCTATCTTATATGTTGTATCAAGTGAAGATTTTATATAATGAATCAGGTTTAAGTGTGTAATAAAAAGAAGGGTTGTTATATTTCACCTCACTTTGTGGGACTTTCGAGGTTGTGGAGAAGGTGGGAAAGGTTGTGTACCATTTCACTCTTCCACTACAGCTGACATCTATACATAACATGTTCCATGTATCATAGTTGAGAAAGTATCTATCTAATCCTTCTCAAGTTTTGAGGTGGAGTGATCTTAAGATCGAGCCTGATTTATCAAAGACTGAGCAACCAATCAAGATAGTTGATTTTGAGACCAAGGTACTTCATGGGAGGAAGATAACTTTGGTTCATGTGCTAGGGAAAATGGATCTGATAATCATGAGATGTGGAAATTTGAGGCACTGATGAGAGAGTAGTGGCCTCATCTTTTTGGCATGTAAGATTCTTCATAGGCCTTCTAAGGACAGACAGTTTTTATGTTTGGGAGGTTGTAACATTATATTACATTGAACCGGTAATTTTAAAACTTTTATAAGTCCCCATTTAGTTAAAAATTATTTTATGTTATTTCAATGGGTTTATTATAGACTACAGGACAGGTACACACTGTGTACCTGAAGTACACATTGTGTACTTGGTTTTGGTTGCAGGTTATGATTTGGGATATCACGCCGTGAATGGGGTGATCACGCTATGAGCTGGTAAATGCTATGTACATAAGGTACACATTGTGTAAGAATTAAATAGATGTTTTCCAACCTGAGTAAATAGGTTTTTCAGATTACTTGTCAAGTGTGGCCTACACATTGTGGCCCCTTGGTGCACATCATGACTCGGCTCGTGCCCAACTTAAACTCAAATGTTCGGTAGTTCTGATCAGCCCTTTTGTTTCCATGCTTCGTGGAACTTGACCTATATGATTTCTGGTGCATTTTTAAGAGACTAAACTTCTTCCGGATCGAACCAAGCATCTTAGGATTGTCTTTTTTTTCTTGTGGTATGATTCCCAGGTAAGGTTTACCTCTTATTATTTGATTTTCTATCCTTATGTCCTCTTAAGATTTAATTGGATCATCTTGGGATTGATGGATCCATGTCATGTGATGTTGGATCCTAATACTAGGTAGAGTTTCAAGGAATCCACCACCTTCATTCTCATTGTAGGGTTCTATTGAGAGTGTCATTTTTTCTATAAATAGGTAGGTGGTAGAATCCCAGTTTTCCAAGTTGATAACCATCGATTTATTGGATTTATTTCAATTTCTTATTTAAATTAAATTTATTAAACATGTTTTCAATTGCTTGAATGAAACCCAATTCCAATTAATTGGATTATTTGAATTGGTTTTGGTATAGAAATTTGGAAGACCCCAAAATTCAAATGAATTGAGTTGGGTTTGTGGAAAGCTAACTGATTTTAATTGTTGAATTTATATGGTAGACTTTGATAGAATTATTTTCAATTAAATGTTTTAATTTAATTGTGAAAAATTAATTGTGAAAATTATAGAATTGGTTTTTATTATATTTCATACTCATGAAAAAGGATTAAAATAATTTTATATAAACCTAGGGATTTTAAATTGTTGAAAATGTGTATTTTAAAATAACACCTGTTTGGTTTTAAATGGAAATTAATTGAATTTTTTTGAAATGGATGGATGGGATTGATCATATTTTAAGAAATCATAAAATATTTCACCCATCACGTAAGATAATATGCAAGCCTTAGGTAGTTAGTGAGTTATTTGGATACACATTATGCTACGACAACGTTCTAAAACATACTTGTGGCAGGTCACATCCCTAATGGGTTGGTAAGGATTCTCCTTTGGCCAGTGTCATAGTGATGTGTGTATACACATTTTTCTAATTTTACATAGAGAGTACAAAATCCTATAGCAAGTTAATACTATCGTATATTTTTGCAGATGACCATATTACTCACTTATTTATTTATTTTTTAGATATAAATGTATGTCTGTGTTTGTGTAAACTTCTTTACATGCCTTATGAATTTAAATAAGAAACTATGTATAATTTTTTTCCTAAAGACATTATTTTTGAAATATTTTATCCCTTGTAATGTAAGCCTATGATTTGAATGTATTTTCCATCATTTTAAAAATGTATATCATGTTTTGTTTAAATATGCTTTTAAATTTCTAAACCAGTTTGTTCTGAAAAATTGAAATCATTTCGTTGAAAAATTTATATTTGGAATCTGTTATGGAATCATTGGTGGTATCCTACAGGTCTTAGTCTAACACACTACATTTTTCTTTGGGTGTTTGTAGACTTCCTTATTTCAGGCTCGAACAAAGTAAAAGGATCTCTTAGAGGTGGATTCAGCTGTTGAGCTTTGGACATGGTGATTTGTGTCCTTAGTAACCTTGGGGTTATTTTCCTGTTTAGTACATTGGGTTATAGTACTTTGGATTTTATGCCTCCTTTTATTCTAGTTCTTTTTATCCCAGTGGATTTTTCCTATTAATATGCATACTGTCTTTTATCTTTCACTTCCGTATTCTTGTGGAAAAATAATTCCCACTTGTATATTGTATGATGTCATGTGCTAGTAACCTACACGTGGGGATCAGGAACACCCTTTATTTCATGTCACGGCCATCTTAGTTATTTGGTTTCCAGGGTACCCGGGCTGGTTTGTGAAACTTGGGCATAAAAAATCTCTTCCCCTTAAATCTATGTCTTCCAAATCAATTTATTTTGATACTTTTCAATGAAAAATTATATGGTTTGGGATTTTTACATAAATAGTCATATATAGATAGAAATATAGAAACAAAAATTATGTTGACTCCCCTATTTTTCTTGGATTCAAATCTATATTTACTAGAATTTCATCACAATCCCACTGGATAGATACTTTTAATTCCTCTCTTAGTTTATGGTTGGATAATTGGTTCGGGATTCAATTGGATAATATGATCGACTTCACTACTCCAGTGAGGGATAACAGTACCACCATTAGGGAACTAATGGCTTGTCTTAACTCACTTTGTGATGATTTTTGATCAATGGTATGAAATTATGTTTCTATAAATTGAGAGGATTTGATGATTTGTGAACTAGATATGGATAGCATGCTCAAATCTAAATTTTTTTATAGAAATGAAATACAGGGTTGGCCTAGATGTATTGGTTCCCTAAATTATAAATGTATTTATCCCTAAAGATTTAATCTGATATGGATGTTATTCTTCTCATGGATCCCTATAGATTCTATCCTTTAATATATGGGTATCACATTTTTTCAATATGTTTTTTAGTCATCAGTGCAAGGAGGATGTTTAAAATCTCTTGTTAAGCTTTCACATGGCCTTAGCCTTAGGGAACGCATTCTTTGATTGATTTGAGATTCTTACTCTACATGTAAGTTCAATCATTATTCATCTCGAGAAGTTCTTAAAACTCATAATGTACCATCAGCTTATAAATCTATTTAAGTTTTCTTGTGCAGAGCTCATCAAGGCTATCTGGATTGGTAAGAACATGCTAATTTATCAACATGTATCTTTCACTTCTCACTCGGTCATCACCTCAATATCGTGGTATATTCTAAATGAAAATCCCATTTAGAGAGGCCATTCCAATAAGCTATTTCATGATTTTTCAGTTCTAATTTTTCTATAAATTGTATGTAACTACCCCCTCCCCTGGGTACCATTGAGGTTTTATGTATCTCGCTATTTTTTTAGGTTTTAAATTAAATTTTAAGGGATCCCCCAACAGAAATCCTAGCCCTATGGGAATTGGTGATTTTTATAGATATCATAATGATGAAATCATAGGCTTCCGTCAAGGACTAGGTTGTGTTTCCTTTTATTTGAATGCCTAAATTCATGGATTAATTAATGAATTGGACATAGAAATTCAATGATATTGGAACAATATATGGTTTGAGTGTGAATCCACCATGATTGTGAACGCTTTTAGAACTATAAATATTAACATTTCTAAGAATATGACTACTATATAGATAAAATTCTTAGGCACACTCACTTTAATTAACTACATCATCAAACTTGGGTTTCTAGAATCTATCTCTCTTTCTAACAACCATGAGAACAACTGGTTGAGTTATGATGATTGAATCTTTTCCAACACCCTCCCTGTAATGCATATTCCTCTCTTTCAAATAGATGCATGTAAAATACCATCATTTAGATTATTATAATTATTTTAATTTATTCAGGAGGCTTGACATTGGACAAGGTATCATTATTTTAAAATAATAATAATTATTATTAAACACTACTTTATTCATTCTCTCATGTGCCATCCCACTACTTTTAAATGTTCTTCCTTGATCATTTTATATGAAATATTCCTTCTCTAGGGAGAATTATCTTCTATAAGTTACCAATTGAAATTGGGTGCTTCAAGAAGAAACTTATTTCTATATTATTTCTCCAATAGTATATAGTGAAAAATAAATGCATTGAGTTTCGTTAAATACTATATCAAGTCGTGTAATATATGCCTTGTAAATTCATTCAAATATTATACTAAGTAATAGATACATGCGCTCAAGTTGGGGAGTCTCTAAGAAATTGACTGCTTCTAGTGAAAATCACTAAGATTAGAGAAATTATTGGAGGAGTGTAATTAGGGATATTTATGCCTTGAACCACTATAAATTTATTTTATTCTACTTAAACTCTATCATTTCAGTTTTTCTAATATGATAAATGTTTTTTGAAAAAAAAATATAAAAATTATTTAAATTTGGGAGTGGAATTTTATAGCAAAATTCACCCCCTTTCATGAGCCATTATAAAATAGGACTTGGACAACATCACTATAGTGAAGAAATTGGTCATATATAACCCTTTTACACATTCTATTTTTGTTACTTATTCAATAATTAAATTCAATAAGATCCATTATATGAAGACCTGTTGATATAGGAATAGATCTAGGTATGAGTTTAATTGAGAACTCAGCCTTATGTTATGAGGTAATTCTAGTCAATTCATTAGAAATTAAATCGTTATACTCATATATAACTAATATTTTATCAATATTTAATTATTCTAAAAATATTTGATCTAATTAACTTGTGGTATTGGACATCAGGACCCATATTAATGGGATTTCATCTAAAGGAATTTCTTAATCATACATGAATCAATATTTTTTTGATTGTATGATTACATATTTGGAGAGATGTTTCCTTATCTGTACAATCGATATGGGTACTTTAAAGAGAAAACTATTCTATCCCTAGTATCACTTCAAATTATACCAAGGAAAGATGAATTATATTTTTATTATTTTCCTAGAAACCACAATTGGAGAAAAATTATATACCTCGGAATCAATCATTTGAACATTGTGTATTTATACAGATAATTAAATATACAAAGTTTTATGTGATAAATAAAAATTCATTTTAAAATTTTAATGATACTAAATGATGTATTAAATCAGAATAAAAAATACAGTCACAGATATTGAGTGGTAAGTGTACATTTCACCACGTCATTATCATTATTCACTTTAGGAGTAGTGATTTCATATACTCTTCTAATATCCCATAGTCTATAATGTTTATATGTCCTATTATACACATTATACCTTGTATTAAGTTGTTGATTTTTATATTTCATAAACTATTTTTGTTAAGAGCACTGAATAGATGATAGTTCATTTGGTATGACTTTTGTACCCTCTATTATGTTGACTATGATCTTCATCTCATTATGAAATTTATTATCATTGTATATAGTCCTTCAATACATGAAACATTATCTCATTCCTTTTATGAAATTTCTAGAGATCTTTATTCCAAAATTTTGGTATGTAGGTAGTTGAAATTTATTTTCTCCTTGTGATTTATCATTTGATTTTCCATGAAACACAATTTTCCTTTTCTGATAACTATATAATTCTGAACAATGGGAGTCTCCATAATTAATTTCCACCATAAGATGACATTTAATAATTTATTCATAGGTTCCAAAGTCTATTATGATTAATACCTTCAGAATACATCATTTTATGCCACTAAATAAATGCTTCATCCTACTTTTTAGGTTATTAATAATACTATTGGTGTATCATGAGGGTATCATGAATTATTCCTCATATATATCAATGTATTCATACACATTTAGTTTGGATTCTATAAATTCATTCTATATTTTCATGTGAAGATTTTGGATCTAATATTTAGTAGAGAATATTTTCTAAAACTCATCACATTCCATAGATTCAGCTCATTCTTTTCATGTCATATTTATAATGAGGGTCTGCTATTTGTAAGAACCACCTTCTAAATGATGAACATATAATAGAACCTTCACATGGTTTGATAATTATATAATAGAAAAAAATTTCTATTGTGTTGATTCATTTTTCAATTATTCATATATTTAGAGACCCATAGAATGTGGGTAGAAACTTCCTTATAAAGTAATTGATCGCAAGTTACTCTTTCCTTGGTTCATTGAGAAGGAAAACATGGTTCACGTTATTTTTTATTTGTTGAGATAATTATGTCAGAATTTTTATGATATCTTTTACTCTATCTCTTATACTATTTGTCATCTCATTATGGAAATCCCCATATTGTCCATCACATGCATTGTAAACACAGTTACTCAAGGGCCTGACCATTTACTAAAACCAAAATGGATAAATAGATAAATAAAAAATAAAATCTTATGAAAATCAAAGTGAATAATTATATGAATTTAGAAATTATTTCTTATGATGAATTACATTATAACACCGATGATACTGATTATTTAACTATGATACATGTGGTTCAACTTAAAACTCTATTTGTTCAACCTAGGTTCTCAATGGTAATTTTCTTTTTAGGTTCTCTAAACTAACTAGTTATATATTACATCATCAAATTTCATAAAAATATATTAAAATCCTTTGTAATGGTTGATTAATAATATGTTATTTAACCAAATAATATCCCCTAGGAGTGTCAAACTAGGTGTGCAGTTAGATCTAATTTTTGTGGAATGAGATAATATTGTGTAAATATTAAACAAACATTTTTCAACAGTATCACCCCTAGGTGCACCTAAGCTATTTCCTATAGCTTATTGTTTTTTATACAAAGTTATTTAATTATAGGAAACCATAAACTATTTACATTACAAATATTTTAGGATTTTTTTCATATACATAGACTTTTCCCAAGGTTTTTCACAATTGATTACTCATCCCAATCCCTAAAAATAACTAAAAACTACTCTTATATCAACTAAGATAAACCAAAAAAATATTAATGTACATTACATAACCTTTATAATTTATATATTATATATCAAAAATATACTCATTTTCTGAGGACCCAAAGTTTTTGTGTCTCTTGAGATCAGCTATATAATTATTTTATTTCAAATGATTTCTTCAATGTCCCCCTTGATCATCTCTACATATGAAATCATTTTAAAAATATTTATAAATATAATTCCCTATATAAAAGTAAATACAAAAAATGGGTATAAACATGTAACACCCCAAGCTTCTACGGTATGCTTCTCTTTGAATAATGTGATAGCGTGTGTTGTATGCAACACTGAGTTCTAACACACCATAACCAATCAAACTAGCCGTTATAAATAGTAATACCTACTTTTTGAAATTATATATATTTTATATTTCAAAATTGACTTCATTTTTGGATTCGGAATATTGAATTTAGCCTAAGGTGAAATTTTGGTACTTTTCGGATAACTTTAATATTTTGATGAATAGTGAAAATTACTAAATTTTAATTAAAAACAACTTTTTTAATCAAAATAATTAATAGTGATAAATTATGAATTTGAGTGGTTTAAAAGTATATTTAGAATATATTTTTACGATTTAATACAATTTTGGTCATTGGACATAATTTTACAATTAAACCGGACATAAACAAGTGTCAATCTTTTGATAGTTATTATCTCTTAAAAACACGCTTTTTGTTTTAACAACGGGAATTAATTTTAAATTAATTTCTGCCACTTATGTGATTTGAATTTGGAAAAATGGATTCCATATTTGGAATCATGATGTTCAAATTGTGTAAATAGGTAACTTTTATTTTTAGACATTTTGAATAATTACTTCGGTAAATATTATATTTACCATGGTTAAGGGTAAATCCGGTAAATAAGGGTTAAACAATAATATTATAATAATACTAAATTACCCTAAAACATGTCCTAGCCTTATTTGTTGATACATGTTCGACCATAGGCATCTTTGGGTCGATTTGGGGACCCCATGGAGCCACTTGTAGGTGATAGGGACACTTAATTTTAATTAAGTTAAAATAAGTACAAAAATGACATAAGCATATATCTTTTAAAAAACAATTTTTACATAGGGTTATATATGTTGGATTTTTGACTATGAATCTTCATTAGAAAACTAAAACGATTTCCTACATAATTGTATTTTATTTATAATTTTTATACTTTATATAATTTAATTTATTTATGACACAATTATGATGCAGTAATTACCATAATAGTGACAAATTAAAATAATTGATATTATAAATACCCAAATAAATATAATTTGAGACTTTTAATGAATTAAAATAATTTTCTAGGATAATATGACATATTAGTATTGATTTAATTAATGTTTTTTGAAGTAATCATTCTGTTATGAGTTTCACAAAAATCAACTATTGAATAGTGTCAAAATTGACATAAAAGAGTTTTTAAAAACAAAAATTATATTATTAATTGATATTAAATTCCTAAAAATCTAAGGATCGTCCAAGATACTTATATCATGATATTTATATCAATAATGGACCAGTTGGGGGTCTCTTGGATGTATATAGTAAGTTTATTAACCATATAATATAAACATACAAAGAGATATTGTAAAAGTGAAACTAATTATCTAAGAGTTGATACTTAAAGATAAGGTTAATATAGTAACCCGAACCTGTCTAAATTCTATTGGTTTAATTTTTTTCGACCTATCCCCACCTTAAAATTTAAATAATCAAATTTGGAGCCATTATAAACCGAATATTAATTTATTATAAATTAATATTTCTAGCTTTTCCAAAGGTGCCCCTCACCCCTCTTATAAAAGGGCACTCCTCCTTCTCATTTCTTCACACCTTCAAAGCCTTTTGGTTCGGCCAAACTCTTCCCAAATACTCTCCCAACTTCCCTAACTAAAACCTAGAGGCCTTAGTTTGATCATAAATCCAACCTAAGGAGCCATTTTGATCAAATCAAAAGGAAGAACCCGAAGAAGAGGTAATGATTTCACCACCCTTTTCCAAGTTCCTTTCTTCTTCCACTTCTTCTTCCTTTCTTATTGCCATTATAAAATAATAACTCCATTATCATATATATACTGTGATGTTATTATAAATATGGTACAACCATATTCAGTATTTTATCCACCCTTTGAATAACATGTCATCATACGTGCGTACGTACGACTTACCATCTCCATGTCGTGGTGTAATTGTTATTAAATATATTATTATTTTGATGGGTATAATAATGATGTGTAACTCATGTAAATAATAAATATAAAGTGTTAATGATTCTTTATATATGATATACCATCCATTTATATATTATTTTAATATCAAAAGAATGATATTGTCACTCGTGCGTACGTACGTACTACCGTCTCCACGAACGCGATGAGATTCATTCTCCTTTGTATCCATTAAAGTATAATTATAATTTGATGATTTAAAAATAATGTTTAAGGACTTGATATAATTCTATACATGAATAATGTAAAACCTATCCATGACAAATATGTCTTATGTAACAAAACATATAAAATAAAACGAGTAAGTTAACACCCGAAACGACGATAATACTAAGATATTATTAACAAAGAAATGTTAAAAGATCATATATGATATCATATTAATATATATGATTCTTGTATAATTTAATAACAATTATTTTACTATTATACAGAAGGTTAACCTACCCCCAACCAAGGAAAAGTACAAGGTAAGGGTTATTTTACAATCTCTTCATTATCTGAGGTTGTTTATACGCAATAATCTACTGGGATCTCTTTATCATCCACATCCATGTTTCTTAAAAATGAATTTCAAAACATTTTTACTATTTACTAGAATATGGGTTAAAGTCATTTATACCCTTTTTTGAATTTTTATAAGAGGTTTATAAAGGAATCTTTCCGTCGTTTTCCAAACAAGGTTCTTTTTAACCTTTTCGACAAAATTAAGGTAAGAATGTTTTTTTAACTTATACGGCGGGTGCGGCTATTTTCTGCCATTATAAAAATGTATATGCTTCCCTTACAAGCTTATAATAATATTTTCAAAGAAAATGTTTCATTTCATAAATATAAGACTCTTAAATGATTTCAAAATAGAAAGAGATATTTCTCTAAAAAGAGTTTTGATTTTATTTATGTCAACATCCTTTGATGGATTTTACGTTTATTTGAATTTAATTTATTATGATACAAAACATATATATTGTATTGAAGGTTTTTTGATATGTTTGACTGTGGATGTGATATTTTTTTACCGTTCATAGTTTATGGTGAATGTATTGACATTTCGTATGATAGTTTTAATACGAATGTTTATGTTATGTTTAAACCTTTTCATATGGGAATGCATTGGACTTAATATGTGATGGGTGGAGCCCTCTACAGCTCCTCGATGCATCGGTAGGTCTCATGAGACAAACTAGTGTCTTGGCACAAGGCCTTGACAAAATCATATTTTTATTCTTGGCACGAGGCCTTGGCTATGTGGTTATGATAGTCTGTCATTATGCATTCAATCATTATGAAAGTGGTTATTGATATTGCATGTGATTATTTGATTAGTAGAATATCCATGTGAATAAGTAAATGGAATTATTTCATTTTACTTTTTCCATACTATTCTAATGTTCAAGTTTAAAAGGCTTTTGTTTTAGTTATACATTTCCTTAAATGTTTATGCTTGTTTTTTAAAGTTTCAGCTATATTGTTATCCTTACTGGGCATTTGAGCTCACCCCTTTTCTATGTTTTATTTTTCCCAGGATGTGAAGAAGTAAGTTATGAATGACCTGCAGGGATATTATGAGGGGATAATAGTGTGGACTATGGAGACATTATGTTGTTGTAGTTTTCATTTTTATGATGTAATGTAAGACTTATGAATATATCTAGTGTTTCCAAGGCTACTAAACCAATCGGTCTTTCGAGACTTGATCCTTCTTTTGATCATGCCAATGTTATGTAATAATGCACCGACTCTAGGTAACTGGGGTCAGGGCATTACAGTTGGTATCAGAGAAAGTTTAGTACAAACCTTGGAAGCTAGATTTAGAAAAACTCTGATTAAAGCACGTAGACCTAAGATGAACTTTGAGGATTAGTATAGAAGAACTTCCTAGAATTTTGGTATTGTAGAGATTTTGTGAGTTTTCCGAGCAATACATCCCAATCTGGATACGAGCAGGTAGAGGCGGCTCTGGCATAGATGTACCTAGGGGTAAAACCCGAAAACACTGCTTTGAGCTAGACTCGAACGAGAACTGGTGCACAACAACGGGCCTTGTTGCACTCTTAGTTACGACACTCCCAGGGGATATGCTTAGGATAACTCTCATTTTCTTTAAAAATCATTATGAAGGGTTTATGAGTATATACTTCCTCAAAGAAAACATTTTTATGATTATGGATTATATCCATAAATAGTTCAATTTATGTTAAGTGTTTCATAAGTATGGGATTATGTATTTTGATTCATAAACTGATCTAGTTTATGCCATTGTTTAGAAATGGCGCCTAGTGGAATAAATGGAAACCGTACCAATGCACGCACTCCATGTAGGGATTTCCCTCCTGATCAGGATAATTATAGTAGAGCTGGTGATGCAACTGGTGCTGATCAGTTAATCACCATACTAAGACAACTCACTCAGGTTATGAATAATAACCTTACCCGTATGGAGCACCCTGATCCGCAGCGTGGAGGATCAATGTTATTTCGATTCATGAGGCAACAACCACCACCGTTCAATGGGAGTACAAATACCTTAGTAGCTTAGAAAATGGATATTTTCCCTAGAGAAAATATTTCAGGCTTTGGGGAGTAGTGAAAGGGAAAAAGTTATCATGGCAGTTTACCGCCTCACTGGAGATGCTGATCAATGGTGGTCATTGATTCAAAATACGAAGGAAGATGATGAAGTATCAAATATGAAATGAAGGGAGTTCAAAGATCTGTTTTTAGAAAAATACTTTCCTCACGACCACCAAGAAGATATGGAAAGGCAGTTTCTGAGTCTGAGACAAAAGGAGGATGAGAATGTCGCAAAGTATGAGGATAACTTTACAAGGTTAGCAAGGTATGTTGGAGATTATATACATAACCCAAGAAGTAAGATTGATCATTTCTTTGATGGGTTAAAACCATTTCTCCATCAAGCATTAGTCTCACAATCCTTTTCATCGTACGAAGACATTGTCTCATGTGCTATCAAGACTGAAATGGAATTCTCTAAGTCTTATTACTTTAAAGCAAAGCAAGAGAAGAAGAGACTTTCTGATCAATATGGGAATGGAAATAAGGGGAAGAAGGGAAAGGTTGAATATCCATCCTGTGGTAAATGTGGTAAGAAACACCCCGGTACTTGCTTGAAGGGAATATGAGTCTGTTACAAGTGTGGTGAAAAAGGCCACCAAGCTCATGATTGCAAGGGGAAGAAGGAAGCTACTAATGTTTAGTGCTACAATTGCAGGGAGATGGGGCATTATGCAAATGAATGTCCTAAGCGTCAGGAGAACTTACCTCAGAAAAGTCCAAGGGATCAAGGCCAAGCTTATTCTATCACTACGGCTGAGGTAGAAGCTCCGAAAGACGTGGTGGCTGGTAATTTAATGGTTTCCTCAAGTTTAGAAAAATCATTATTTGATTATGGATCATCGCATTGTTTCATATCTTCCCAGTTTGCTAAGAAAATTAGATATTTCCAATTTGATTTAATAAGGTATTTGTCAGTTAAAACTCCTAAGGGAAGTATCATTGCAACAATGTTTTGTGAATCAGTCCCCATTAGAGAACATAAATGTTTTTTATTTGCTGATCTCATCATCATACCTATGATTGAGTTTGATATAATCCTTGGTATGGACTGGATTTCAGAATATGATGTGAATATTTATTGTAAGAATAAAGAGGTTACGATTCTTGATGATGATGATAAGGAACACCTTATCTTTAGAGCAGAATCATCACCACCTAATTCTTATTTAGATCCACCCCCAGTAGCTCAACTAAATTCAATTATTGGGGAGGAAGAGAATGAAATAACTGTGGGTGAGGAAAGGAATGTTCAAATAAGGGATGTACCTATTTTGAATGAATTTGTTGATTTATTTCCAGAAGATTTACCTGGACATCCTCTAGAATGAGAAGTTGAGTTTTCCATTGATTTAATTCCTGGATCAAGGCCTATATCGAAGACCCCTTATATAATGGCCACTGTAGAATTAGTTGAACTAAAGAAACAACTAGAGGAATTGAGTAATAAAGTATTTATTCGCCCTAGTGTTTCTCCATGGGGAGCCCCTGTTCTTTTTGTTAAAAAGAAAGACGGATCTATGAGGTTATGTATCGACTACGGGGAGATCAATGCTATAACAATAAAGAACAAGTATCCCCTACCACGCATTAATGATTTATTTGACCAACTGCATGGAGCTCAATACTTTTCAAAGATTGAACATTGATCTGGATACCATCAATTGTGTGTGAAGAAGGAAGACATTTCGAAGACAGCATTTCGAACCAGGTACGGGCATTACAAGTTTACTATAATGCCTTTTGGATTGACTAATGCACCCTCTGTATTCATGGATCAGATGAATAGAGTTTTCAAGGAGTATCTCTATAAATTTGTGGTGGTATATATTGATGATATCTTGGTATACTCAAAAACCTAAGAAGATCATGAAAATAACTTGTGCATTATCTTGGAGACTCTGAGAAGACATGAATTATATGGGAAGTTTAGCAAGTGTGAATTCTGGCGTCAGGAGATTTCGTTTCTTGGCCATATTTTCTCTAAAGATGGAATCTCTATTGATCCTTCTAAGACCAAGGCAATCCATGAATGGCCAGAACCAACGAATATAACTGAGGTACGTAGTTTTATTGGTTTGGCAGGTTATTATCGACGTTTCGTCCAGAATTTTTCCCAATTGGCTAAACCATTAACAAAGCTCACACGTAAAGGGGTTAAATTTGTTCGGAAAAAAGAGTGTGAAGAATGTTTCGAAGTACTAAAGAGAAGATTAGTAAATGATCCTATATTGACTCTACCATCGGGGAATTATGGGTTCGTTATTTATAGTGATGCATCGAAGAAAGGACTTGGTTGTGTCCTAATGTAGAATGATAGGGTTATTTCCTATGCATCACGATAGTTGAAAATTCATGAACACAAATATCCTACTCATGATCTCGAGTTAGCAGCTGTGATCTTTTCTTTGAAGATATGGAGGCACTACCTCTATAGTGAAAAATGTGAGATTTATACTGATCACAACAGTTTGAAGTATATTTTCTCACAAAAAGAACTCAACATGAGGCAAAGGAGATGGCTTGAATTACTCAAGGATTATGATTGCATGATACACTACCACCCGGGGAAGGCAAACAAGGTGGCAGATTCATTGAGCAGAAAAGATCATGGAGTTTTTAACAATATGAGAATTGAAATGGATCCAATTTTCATAGATCTAGTGAAGATGGACATGGGAATAACTAGGGAAGGAGAAACATCAATGATTTTTCAAATGGTTTCCAAACCGTCTTTACTAGAAAGTATTAAGAGTTCTCAGACTGATGATGGATAATTTCAAAAGAAGATTAAAGCTGTGAATGATGGGAGATTGAGAGATTTTGTGTATGAAAATGGTATTTTGAAATTCGGGAAGAGACTTTGTGTTCCCGATATACCTGATCTAAAAAGAGAATTTCTGGCTGATGCTCATAGTTCCAATTTCTCTATACACCCTGGGAGCATCAAAATGTACAGAGATTTGAAGGAACATTTTTGGTGGGATAATATGAAGAGGGAGATTGCTGATTTTGTGTCAAGATGTATGGTTTTTCAACAAGTGAAAGCTGGAAGCCAACACCCTGGAGGAGTCATGCAACATATTCCCATACCGGAGTGGAAATGGGACAATATTACGATGGACTTTGTCATGGGGATACAAAAGACTCCTAGAAGAAACGATGCAATATGGGTTTTTGTTGATCGTCTTACCAAGTCAGCACATTTTCTTGCTATAAGAGAAGATCTACCACTGGAACGTCTAGCAAGACTATATATTAATGAAGTTGTGAGACTTCATGGAGTACCCCTATCGATTGTTTCTGATTGAGATCCCCGTTTTACTTCAAGATTCTGGAAGAGTCTTCAGAAATCCATGGATACTGAACTTCATTTGAGCACTGCCTACCACCCTCAGACAGACGGACAATCAGAACGGACTATTCAAACCTTAGAAGACATGATGAGATCTTGTTCACTTGACTTTCAGGGTATGTGGGATTAGTATTTACCTCTGGTAGAATTTTCCTATAACAATAGCTTCCATTCGAGTATTCAGATGGCACCATATGAAGCTTTATACGGAAAGAGATGTTGCACACCAACCTGTTGGGATGACGTTGGTGAAAGAAAACTTGTATGTCTAGAACTGGTGGAGGAAATGATGGAAAAGGTGAAGGTAATCCAAAATCACATCAAAGCAGCTCAAAGTAGGCAGAAGAGCTATGCCGATAATCAAATGAAGGATTTGGAATTTCAAGTCGGTGATCATGTTTTCCTGAAGGTATCTCCATGGAAGGGAGTCATACATTTTGGTAAGAAAGGTAAATTGAGTCCCAGGTACATCGGACCTTTTGAAATTCTAAAACGAATTGGGGCTGTAGCTTACCGATTGGCAATGCCACCAATTCTCTCCAAAGTTCATGATGTGTTCCACGTATCTCTGTTGAGGAAACACATGCCCGACCCAACGCATGTACTCACCTATGAAGAATTAGAACTGGAACCCGATCTATCTTATTGCGAAGAGCCGGTCAGTATTCTTGATACGAGAGAACAAGTACTGAGAAACTGGACGACGCGTCTGGTAAACGTTTTGTGGAGAAACCATAAGATGGAAGAGGCAACGTGGGAACCCGAGGAACTTATGATGAAGAACCACCTGAGTATTTTCATGTTATAAGTATTCTATAAATTTCTAGGATGAAATTATTTGAAGGGTGGGAGAATGTAACACCTCAAACTTCTACGGTATGCTTCTCTTTGAATAATGTGATAGCGTGTGTTGTACGCAACACCGAGTTCTAACACACCATAACCAATCAAACTAGCTGTTATGAATAGAAATACCAACTTTTTGAAATTATATATATTTTATATTTCAAAGTGGACTTCATTTTTGTATTCAGAATATCGAATTTAGCCTAAGGTGAAATTTTGGTACTTTTCGGATAACTTTAATATTTTGATGAATAGTGAAAATTGCTAAATTTTAATTAAAAACAACTTTTTTAATCAAAATAATTAATAGTGATAAATTATGAATTTGAGTGGTTTTAAAGTATATTTAGAATATATTTTTACCATTTAATACAATGTTTGTCATTGGAAATAATTTTACAATTAAACCATACATAAACAAGTGTCAATCTTTTGATAGTTATTATCTCTTAAAAACACGATTTTTATTTTAACAATGGGAATTAATTTTAAATTAATTTCTGACACTTCTGTGTTTTGAATTTTAAAAAATGGATTCCATATTTGGAATCAAGATGTTCAAATTGTGTAAATAGGTAACTTTTATTTTTAGACATTTTGAATAATTACTTCGGTAAATATTTTATTTACCATGGTTAAGGGTAAATCCGGTAAATAAGGGTTAAAAAATAATATTATAATAATACTAAATTACCCTAAAACGTGTACTAACCTTATTCTTTGACACACTTTCGACCATAGGCATATTTGGGTCGATTTGGGGACCCCATGGAGCCACTTTTAGGTGATAGGGACACTTAATTTTAATTAAGTTAAAATAAGTACAAAAATGACATAAGCATATATTTTTTAGAAAAACAATTTTTACATAGGGTTATATATGTTGTATTTTCTACTATAAATATTCCTTAGAAATACAAGAAGATTTCCTACATAATTATTTTTTATTTATAATTTTTAGACTTTAAATAATTTAATTTATTTATGACACAATTATGATGCATTAATTACCATAATAGTGACAAATTAAAATAATTGATATTATAAATACCCAAATAAATATAATTTGAGACTTTCAATGAATTAAAATAATTTTATAGGATAATATGACATATTAGTATTGATTTAATTAACTTTTTTTGAAGTAATCATTCTGTTATGAGTTTCACAAAAATCACCAATTGAATAGTGTCAAAATTGACATAAAATAGTTTTTAAAACAAATATTATATTATTAATTGATATTAAATTTATAAAAATCTAAGGTTCGTCCAAGAGACTTATATCATGATATTTATATCATTCATGGACCACTTGGGGGTCTCTGGGATGTATATAGTAAGTTTATTAACCATATAATATAAATATACAAAGAGACATTGTAAAAGTGAAACTAATTAACTAAGAGTTAATAATTAAGGATAAGGTTAATATAGTAACACAAACCTGTCTAAATTCTATTGGATTAATTGTTTTATACCTATAATCACCTTAAAATTTAAATAATCAACTTTTCAGCCATTATAAACTGAACATGAATTTATTATAAATTAATATTTCTCGCTTTTCCAAAGGTGCCCCTCACCCCTCTTATAAAAGGGCACTCCTCCTTCTCATTTCTTCACACCTTCAAAGTCTTTTGGTTCGGCCAAACTCTACCAAAATACTCTCCCAACTTCCCTCACTACAACCTAGAGGCCTTAGTTTGATTATAAAGCCAACCTAAGGATCCATTTTGATCAAATCAAAATGAAGAACCCGAAGAAGAGGTAATGATTTCACCACCCTTTTCTAAGTTCCTTTATTCTTCCACTTCTTCTTCCTTTGTTATTACCATTCTAAAATAATAACTCCATTATCATATATATACTGTGATGTTATTATAAATATGGTACAACCATATTAATTATTCTATCCACCCTTTGAATAACATGTCACCATACGTGCATATGTACGGCTTACCGTCTCCACGTCGTGGTGTAATTGTTATTCAATATATTATTATTTGGATGGGTATAATAATGATGTGTAACTCCTGTAAATAATAAATATAAAATGTTAATGATTCTTTATATATGATATACCATCCATTTATATATTATTTTAATATCAAAAGAATGATATTGTTGCTCGTGCGTACGTACGTACTACTGTCTCCACGAACGCGATGAGATTAATTATCCATCGTATCCATTCAAGTATAATTATCATTTTATGATTTAAAAATAATGTTTAAGGACTTGATATCATTCTGTACATGAATAATGTACAACCTATCCATGAAAAATATTTCTTATGTAACAAAACATATAAAATAAAACGAGTAAGTTAACACCCGAAACGACGATAATACTTAGATATTATTAACAAAGCAATGTTAAAAGATCATATATGATATCATATTAATATATATGATTATTGTATAATTTAATAACAATTATTTTACTATTATACAGGAGGTTAACCTACCCCCAACCAAGGAAAAGTACAAGGTAAGGGTTATTTCACAATCTCTTCATTATCCGAGGTTGTTTATACGTAATAATCTACTGGGATCTCTTTATCATCCACATCCATGTTTCTTAAAAATGAATTTCAAAACATTTTTACTATTTACTAGAATATGGGTTAAATTCATTTATACCCTTGTTTGACTTTTTATAAGAGGTTTATAAAGGAATCTTTCCGTCGTTTTCCAAACAAGGTGCTTTTTAACCTTTTCGACAAAATTAAGGTAAGAATGTTTTTTTAACTTATACGGCGGGTGCGGCTATTTTCCGCTGTTATAAAATTGTTGAAGCATCCCTTAAATGCTTATAAGAATATTTTCAAAGAAAATGTTTCATTTCATAAATATAAGACTCTTAAATGATTTCAAAATAGAAAGAAATATTTCTCTAAAAAGAGTTTTGATTTCATCTATGTCAGCATCCTTTGATGGATTTTACGTTTATTTGAATTTGATTTATTATGATACAAAACATATATATTGTATTGAAGTTTTTTTGATATGTTTGACTGTGGATGTTCTATTTTTATACCATTCATAGTTTATGGTGAAATTATTGACATTTCGTATGCTAGTTTTAATACGAATGTTTATGTTATGTTTAAACCTTTTCATATGGGAATATATTGGACTTAATATGTGACGGGTGGAGCCCGCTATATCTCCTTGATGCATCGGTAGGTCTCATGAGACAAACTAGTGTCTTGGAATAAGGCCTTGACAAAATCTTATTTGTAGTCTTGGCACGAGGCCTTGGCTATGTGGTTATGATAGTCTGGCATTATGCATTCCATCATTATGAAAGTGGTTATTGATATTGCATGTGATTATTCGATTAGTAGAATATCTATGTGAATAAGTAAATGGAATTATTTCATTTTACTTTTTCCATACTATTCTGAAGTTCAAGTTTAAAAGGCTTTTATTTTAGTTATACATTGCCTTAAATGTTTATGCTTATTGTTGAAAGTTTCCGCTATATTGTTATCCTTACTGGGCATTTGAGCTCACCCCTTTTCTATGTTTTTTTTCCCTGGATGTGAAGAAGTATGTTATGAATGACATGTAGGGATATTATGAGGGGATAATTGTGTGGACAATGGAGACATTATGTTGTTGTAGTTTTCATTTTTATTATGTAATGTAAGACTTATGAATATATCTAGTGTTGACAAGGCTACTAAACCAATCGGTCTTTCGAGATTTGATCCTTCTTGTGATCATGAAAATGTTATGTAATAATGCACCTACTCTAGGTAACTGGGGTCGGGGCGTTACATAACTAATGATTTATAAACGATAAAATGTCAAAAATTCAAAATGTGTTATATCATAAACATTTGGGAAAACATGATCATGGGAGAAATATTAGATCAAAATGATTATATAACCATTAGATCTATCCATAATGAATAAATAGAGAACAAATAAACTCAAAATATCAAATATATATGATGTAATAAGAAATTTTATACATAAGAAAATAATCATGATCTATGGATCATGTTTTTAGACTATGTCATAACATTGAAGAGTTATATAGAAATAAGGCACCTATATAAGCATATAAAATCATAAAATTAGTGATACCAAAAAAATAAAATACATCCACACATAATGTTATAAACATAAAAAATAATATCCACGCATCTTGTTCTGAATGTATCAAAAATATGAACACATAATGTTATTAACATAACAATAATATCCATGCGTAACCACATTCTCTCATGAGATATAAAACATTAACCAATTTATTGAGGGATATAAATTATCCCACCAAACATATAATAATATTCCATAAATATTAGTTCCAAATTAAATAAATCATTCAATATATCATAAAAACAACTATAAATAAAATGGCTTTCTTAATGTTTCTAATTGATAGAAAATAAAATGAAAATAAAACTTTGATCGGATGATATCAAAATACAATAAAACCAAAATATTATTTCAAAAATAATTCATTTTATGAATTATGATAAATAAAACTATTGGAAAATAATCCTTTGGAGATGAAAATAGATACAAAATAAATAAAATATCTTATAGTGAGCACCTTTAAAATTTTCATACACAGGTGATGTTACAAGTTGCTTTCAAAATTCCTTATCAAAAAGGTGATATGAATACTTTTGGAAACATCACATTAAAAGAATAAAAGATAAGGAACCTTGAGAATAAATAATTATTAATTAGTAAACATTTAATGAAAGATAAAAAAGTACAATCATGGAAATAAATACATGTTTATGCTTTTATCTAGCTTTAATGAAAATACCACTTCGAATGAAGAGTTGAGTAATTTAAAAAAATTGATAAAGATAAATATAAATAATATAGAATATAATAAATATATGGAATTAATAATAATTAAATAAACAAACAAGTATGAATGATTATGTAAATTAAATAAAATGATCCAAAGAAGTGATGGAATAATTCTTAACAACATTAATTTTTTATAAAAGAATAAATTCAATAAAAAGAATAGTTGAATTAAAAAAGAGGATTTATAGAATATAAAGAGTGAATATAACATTAAATAATGATATATAATAATTTAATAATTATATAAGAATTTATTTAAGGGGGAGGATCTAAGTATCAATGAAAAGGGAATTGAGTGGACAATACATTTACCTTGGATTCCCGCTTGGGAAGATGAACTCTAACATGGTGTATAAAAAAAAGTAAAGTCATAATAAATTTTTAAATAACATTATTCATGTATTTTAACATTTATACATTTAATTTATAATAATTTAATAATATTTTTTTAGTTTGTTATAGATTATTTTAATCATCAAGTGTTAGTAATTTTGTTTGTCTCATACATGTTTTGTAATTGAAATTTATGTTATCATTTTTTGATTAAAATTTAAAAATTATTATATTATTCAAGGTATTTAAATAATCATGGTAAAATGATTTATATAGTACCATTTTATAGTGGCATGGGCTTAACATACATTGATATTACATCATTTTTGCAGAATATTTATCACACTACAAAAATACATGCCCAAGTACCATAATTGTTTTGTGTCTTTGTAAACTAGGAACATAGTATTCTAACTTGGTGAAAGATATTAAATGTTTTCCAAAAAGCTATTAACCTTTAGTACTTCTACTTAAAAACTTTCTTCATAACCTGAGGAAAGGAAACATATGAAAGGTTGAGTTCAGATTCTCTGTAATGGTAAATAAAGAAGATCTGTAAGCACAACATGATCATAAGGGTATGATAACGTGATCAAAACATTATAAGATTACATCATACATATAAAAATATTAATCAAGAGTCATGACATAAAAATTGGCAGTTCATAAGAAATGAATCATAAGGTAATCAATATAATAATCCATGAGATCATACTAAAGGAATATGATATCGAATTATGGAATACATATAATCATAGAAAATAATGTGTTAAGGCTACCAACAAATACCTTCATAACATGTCAGGATTGGGATAATCACACATGTACCTACTTCAAGATAAATATTCCATCCCATTAACCCTATTGTTTCAGTTTTGGGATTACCTCCCATGTACCCTCTTGTTTCGAGCTGTGGAACCCCTCCTGTGTACCCTCTTATTTGGGGATTGGGATGTTCTCCTATGTGCCCTCTTGTTTCAATATTTTTATTAACTCTCATGTATATTGTTGTTTTGATCTTGGGATTCCCTCCCATGTACCCTCTTTATTTGGGCTTGGGATGTCCTTAGATGTACCCTCTTATTTTGGGATGGGATTCCCTCCCATGTTCCCTCTTCTTTTGGGCTTTTGAGGCCCTCCTGTGTACCCTTTTATAATATAAAACATTTATTGTTACCCAATTAAATATAGGTAGATATAGTTCCCACTCTTAAAATAATCAAATAATACATACATGTTCCACAGGATAACAAATCACTTATCATATCATGACCCATAAAAATAGATGGGTATCATAAACATTAAATCATATCTCAGGAAATGAAATGGGTATCATAAAATGGAAAAGAGATAGGTTTCATAATAATTTCATCTTATAATAACCCATGAAAGGAAATGGGTTTCAAGATAATTTTTAATGGTATAACCCGTGGAAAAGAAATTGGTTTCAAGTCAATATCACTAATTCATTATTTAATCATGGAAATTAAAAAGGGTTCCTTAAACATCATTCCATCAAAACATAAACCATTCAGATATATAATATGAATGGTGTCATTGGATCATATCCCTAGTAAATCATAACTATATCAAATGATTTCATCTTATATAAATAAGGATTTTGAAAGATAACTTGGAACATTTCTTAAGTAAAATAACATTTCTTTGGAAATCATATAACATTTTATAAATAATTTTCATTTAAAACAACATTAAAAACATCTGAAATAATATTTGAAAATCATTTTGAACATTTCATGGGAAAATAACATGGTTTGTGAAAACAAAATTTAACCATATTAAATCATAAAAAATGTCATTAAAATCCATCTCTTTGAAAATTATCTTAATATATCTTTTAAAAACCTTCTTGAAAACATTTTTATAAAACATGGTTTTCGAATAAGACATATTTCTGAATAAAGATATAAATAATGTCATATTTTATTAAAATAATTTTCTTAATCATGTTAAGTAAAAAATAGTAGAATAATGTTACCATTATATCAATATATAATTAATAAAAATAGGATAAGTAAATTCCTTATATTTCATTAGATATGTAGTATAATATTTCATTAGTAGAAGCATAATCGTAAACAAACTAGATAAACGATGATATTGCAGAAATAAACTTTTACCACATTAGAACATTTAATAATAATTCCAATGAGATAGTAACAATAAATAAAATATAAAATATCACTAGGATGAATACATTCATGATATTAAAATTAAAATTAAATTATATACACCTCTTAGAAGAATATAGGTTCATAACATGGTATGTGTCTCAAAGAAGGAAAATTTATACTGATTTACTTTACCGATTTGGTAAATTTTGAACCCTAAACCCCATGAGAGAGAGAAAATAAAATGGATATGTAAATACCCATAAATTTAAAGATAATAATACTATAATAAATTCAGGTTAATTATATACACCACATAAAGGAAATAAGTGGTAATAAGGCATAAGTATCACAGGAATAAAAGTGAGACTAGAAATCCACTTACCACTTGAGTAACTTTTTCATTACAATGTACTTGAAATAATGACATAAATTGAAGAATTTAATAAACTAGATTCATGATATAGAATTTTATAGCGAAATATATACACCACACAATAATAATAAGTGGTGAATATAACATAGATATCATAGAAATTAATGTGGGAGGAGAAAAAACTTACCATAAGTCTTGACTATTTTTGTGTACGTTAAAAACTCTTGTATAAGTTGTATAATTTTATTAAATATCTAAAATATAAACATATTAATTTATATAATACAATATATGATTTTCTTTCTATGACTTTATATTAACCATTTATTAACAATTCCATGTTAATGTTACGTTTCAGGTAATATCTACTTTGTTTTTAATGTATGTTTTGATTTTTTATTCTTAATCCTTTTATATAGATCAGGATTTAATTATTTATAGAATGTAAAACTTTATATAAATATCATATATTTTCACTATATAAAAATTTATAATAATCCATAAAATATAGAAACATTAAATGGAAAACATTGTTCATGGTGACGGTAGGTTGTACGTACACATAATCGTGATTTATGTTTTCTTATCATATTAAGATAAATAAAGTAAATGGAATATATGGAAATTTATATATATAATATCATTAAATTATTATTATAATTTTATAAATATCATATACATTCACTAAACCCATCCATAATACATTCCATGTAAAGTGTGAGCGAATCACATCGCTTTGAGGAGGCAGAATTCGACATGTCCTCAAACGAAGTAATCGTATTTATAATTATATTGAGTATAATTATTTTATTATGTAATCCTGAAATGATAATAACTAAGGTGTTAAATAAATAAAATAAAATGGAAATGTATGTTGTAGAATGTCACCTCTTTTTCGGGCAACTCATTTTTGGTTTGCACCAAAGGGGTTCCTTGGATGGCCTTTTTACCAATGTTATGCCTAAATGTTGATAAGAGGAAAGTTTTTAGCTTATGGTTTAAGGTTTTTCTATGATACAAATGGATTGATATTTTTGAATATGTGAGGGGGTGAGTATGCATTTTATATGGGGGTGGGCTGTCGTTCTTGTAAATATTAAAAGGTAAAAACTATTGAGAAGTCTCTATTACAAAAGTATCCTCCAATAATTGTCCATTTTCATGTAAATGGTTTATATTCTCTAAATAGGGACATAAAATGTCTTTTTCACATGTTTATATGTTATTTTTTCCCTTAAATTAATTTTTAACCACTAAGTAATCCCATTTTTACCATAATTGTTGTCAGTAATTTTTATTACTTTCACTAATATTTTTGGTAAAAAACTAAGTTGAACTTATTATAAATTATAAATTATTCATAATAAAAATATGGAATAAATTTTTTTAAATTTTAATCGCATAATAATCCAAATTTAATTTAAAATTAATCTCATAGACTTGTCGCAATAGCAGGTTTTTTAAGAGAAAATGTTTAAAAGTTTGGAATTTTTTTATATCTAATATCTGGGTGAAATTGGTTCCAATGAAATAAATTTTATTAATTTATTTAAAATTTATCTAATTCAAAATATAATGTTAATACATAGATAAATTAGGGATAAATCCAGTTTTCAATTAAAATTTTGTATTTTTTACTATTCATCAAAATATTAAAATTCTCAGAAAAATACTAAGAATTCACCCAAAATATATTTTGATATTAAAAATTAAAAAATAAAGTAAATTTTTAGAAAAAAAATTATAATAGTGAAAAAATTTAGATTTAAAATTATTTTTCCATTAAAATCCAATAAAATTACCTTTTATAAAAATACTTTTTTATTCATAAAATTGAATTTATTATTATCTTATACCTATAAATTATATTCAATAAGTGTAAAAAAAGATTTTATTGAATTTATAATATATAAATATTATTTAAAAAATTTATCTAAAGTGATATTTTTAATTTATTGAGATAAAATGGTGTTTGTACCTAGAGAAATAGTTTTCTTAGAAACGGAATTCCATTACTTTCAAATAGTTATTACATTCATTTTGAACCAATTTATAATAAAAGAATTCATTTTATATACATGTGTAAATAATATTTTAAAACATTATTTAATCCTATTTTTAACTTTAATTCCAATGGTAAGGATGAAACAATAATAATACTTTAATAACAGTATTTATAGTATGTTGTATCTTGGTAAAACTCAGTCTTGTGTGTAATGCAAGCTATCAAAGGGAATCAATATTGTGTGTAACATAAGACAAACAAAGTTTTCCCTATATAAAATTCCAATATAAGTGTTTTGTGTAGCGCAATATTAACTTGGTGTTGTGTATAATATAATCCAAACATAGTTATTTCATATAACAAAATCTATATTCAGTGTTGTGTGAAATGAAAAATATAAAAAAGATTAAATTAATTCAAAAAATATATATATTTCAATAATTCTTGGGGTATTATATTCTACCTCCATTAAAATTAATTTCTCCCTAAAAATTAATCTATTTTATCACAGGTTTAATAATTTAAAGTTCCTTTCAAAGAGACTCACATCGAAAAAAAGAGAAATAAAACATTCATTTAAAATGAAAAGTTGGAAACATAACAATTACTCGAAGTAAATCATAACTAGGTTTTCATGTAGAAAAAAATAGGTGGAAATTTATAACATGGACCTGGAAGATAATTCTAACTATAAATTTCATATGGAGAGTGATAGGGAAATTTTTTTAGATAAAGTTAATGATCACATAGCCATAAACCAAAGCGGCATGAAAATGGTCATAAATATCATCAAAAATTATTATAGAGGGATAAAATTTTACATCAAGATCATTTTCCTAATGTTGAATAATTTTTCACAATAGTCTATACTTACTTGATTTCATTACATTTCATATGCACAATCCCACCCATTGGAAAACATTCATTGAAATAATATTAATGTTATCCTAAAATCATATCCCTATTAAATAATAAATATATCAAAGGATTTTATCATAGATGTAGAAGAATGTTGAAAGATCGCTAAGAACACTTCTTAAGGAAAATAACATGTATTTGGAAATCATATAACTTTTTCCAAATCCTTTTCATTAAAAACACATTTAAAACTTAAAAAATAATATTTTAAAATTATGTAAAAATGTTTTGCGAAAAATATCCATTACACTTTGAAAAAAACTTTATAAAACAAAAAATATATTAAAAACCTTTTTCTTTGAAAATAACCTTGAAAACATATATCATAAGTTTTAAAATACATTTTAAAAACATTAAAACACAAATCAATCCCTCAAGATAATTTCCCTTGAAAATTATTTTAAGTTATAATATGTATTTAAAAATTAAAAACATTTCTGGAAAACATGGTTTATGAATAAAAAGGGTTTTTGACCAAAGAGAGATATAAAGTCAAATTTTCTTAATAATATTTTCTTAATCATATAAAGTAAAAAAGATTGGAAAAATGGTACCATTATAATAATATATCATGAATATACATATGGGAAGATAAATCATGGGATTTATTGGGATATTGATCATAATAATTTATTAATAAAAGCAAAATCATAAATAATATTGATAAATTATTAGATTGTAGCAATAAACTTTTACCACTTTGGAACATTGAATCATAATCCCCATGAGAGAATAACATTAAATGAAACATAAAATATCATGAGTATGAATACATTCATGATATTACATGTCAAATGAAAGTATATATACCTCATATAAGAATATAGGTTCATAATTGTAACACCCCAATCTTCCACGGTACGCTTCTCTTTGAATAATACATTAGCGTGTGTTGTACGCAACTTCGATTTCTAACACACACCACAACCAATCAAACTAGATGTTATTAATAGTAATACCCACTTTTTAAAATTTGATACATTTTATCTTTCAAAATGAAATTCATTTTTGGATTCATAATATCACAATTAACTTAGGGTAAATATTTGGTACTTTTCTCATAACTTTCATATTTTGATGAATAGTGAAAATTACTAAATTTTAATTAAAAACAAATTTTTTAATCAAAATAATTAATAGTGATAAATTATGAATTTGAGTGGTTTAAAAGTATATTTATAATAAATTTTTACCATTTACTCCAATGTTGGTCATTGGACATAATTTCACATTTAAACCGGACATAAACAAGTTTCAATCTTTTGATAGTTATTATTTCTTAAAAACGCGCTTTTTGTTTTGATTGCGGGAATTAATTTTAAATTAATTTCTGCCACTTTTTTGTTTTGAATATGGAGAAATGGATTCCATATTTCGAATCAGGATTCCTAAATTGTGTAAATATGTAACTCTTATTTTTAGACATTTTGAATAATTACTTCAGTAAATATTTTATTTACCATGGTTAAAGGGTAAATGAAAACTAAATTACATTAAAACGTGTCCTAACCCTATTGGTTGATACATGTCCAACCATGGAAATATTTGGTTCAATTTTGGGACCCCATGGAGACACATGTAAGTGATAATGACACATTATATTAATTAAGTTAAAGTAAATACAGAAATGACATAAGCATATATCTTTTAGAAAAACAATTTCTAAATAGGGTTATATAAGTTATATTTTCGACTATAAATATTCATTAGAAAGATAAAAATCATTCCTAAATAATTTTATTTTATTTATAATTTTTATACATTGAATAATTAAATTTATTTATGACACAATAATGATGCATCATTTTCCTTATTAATGAAAGAATCAAATAATTGGTATTATAAATGATAAAATAAATATAATTTGAAAGTTTTTATTCCATAAACTACTTTTATTGGTTAATATGACATTTTAAGATTGCTTAAATGAATTTTTTTCTAATTAATAAAGTTTTTATGACTTTAACAAAAAAAAATAGTGAATAGTGTCAAAATTGACATAAATGAGTTTTTACAACAAATATTATATTATTAATTAATATTCTATTACTAAAAATATAAGGTTCAGACAAAGGACATATATAATGATAGGTGTATCATTAATGGACCACTTTTCTGTCTCTTGGAATTATATAGTATGTTTTTTAACTATATAATATAAAAATACAAAGAGACATGGTAAATGTCAAACTAATTAAGTAAGAGTTAAAACTAAATGATAATGTTAATAAAGTGACCCAAACCTATCTAAAACCTATTGTTTGAGTTGTTTTCAACCCATACACACCTTATCCTCTAAATAAATTAGTTTATATCCATTAGAAACCGAATATGAATTTATTATAAAATAATATTCTATGTTTTTTCTAAGATTCCCATCACCTCTCCTATAAAAGGGCACTCCACCTTCTCTCAAATTCACACATTTAAAGCCTTTTGGATCGGCCATACTCTGCCCAAATATCCTCACAACATTCCTAAATTCAACCAAGAGGCCATAGTTTGATCAAATCAAAAGGAAGAACCTGAATAAGAGGTAATGATTTCACCACCCTCTTTCAAGTTCCTTTCTTCTTCCACTTCTTCTTTCATTTTTATTTAAATTATAAAATAATCACAGCAGTATCGTATATATATTGTGATATTATTATAAATATGGTACAACCATATTCAGTATTTTATCCATCCTTTGAATGACATGTCACCATACGTACGTACGTACAGCTTACCGTCTCCACGTTGTTGTGTAATTGTTATTCAAAACATTATTATTTGGATGGGTATGGTAATGATGTGTAATTAATGTAAATAATAAATATAACATTAAAATTACTCTTTATATATGATATACCATCAAATTATATACGATTTTAATGTCAAAAAATGATATTTTCGCTCGTGCGTATGTACGGACTACCGTCTCCACGAACGTGATGAGATTCATTCCCCATCGTATCCATTCAAGTATAATTATCATTTGATGATTAAAAATAATTTTTATGGACTTCATATCTCTCTGGATATGAATAAGATACAACCTATCCATAAAAAACACAGCTTCTATAACAAAACATATAAAATAAAATGAGTATGTTAACACCCTAAATTACGATAATACTATGATATTAATAACAAAGAAATGTTTAAAGATCATATATGATATCTTATTAATGTATGTGATTCTTGTATAATTTAACAACAATCATTTCACCATTATACAAGAGGTTAAACTACCCTCGACAATGGAAAAGTACAACGTAAGGGTTTATTTCACAATCTCTTAATTAACTGAGGTTGATTATACGTAATTATCTACTATGACCTCTTTATCATCCACATCCATGATTCTTAAAAATATATTTCAAATCATTATTACTATTTAACAGACTATGGGTTAAATTCATTTATACCATTTTTTTACTTTTTATAAAATGTTTTGAAATGAATCTTTCTGTCATTTTCCAAACAAGGTTCTTTTTAACCTTTTCATCAAAATTAATGTAAGAATGTCTTTTTTTAACTTATACGGCGGGTACGGCTATTTTCCGCCATTATAAAATCGTCGAAGCTTCCCTTACAAGCTTATAATAAAATTTTCAAAGTAAATTCTTTCTTTTATAATTATGTGACTCTTCAATGATTTCAAAAAAAGAGGTATTTCTCTCAAATATTTTTGATTTTATCTATGTCAATATCATCTTAAATGTTTTAAAGATTTATTCTTCTAAACCATTCTCACTAATGTCCATGTTTGAAAATGGTTTTAATATTTTATTTAATGGCACATGAATGTTTTAAAATGTTAATTACTTTAAAAACTTTCAAAGTGGTATGGGACACTTTGATTTAAAAATGTATTTAAATGTCTTCATTTCTAAATTGTGTGACTTTTAAATGTTTTCATGAAAAGGGATATTTCAATCAAAGATTTTTACAAATCATTTCAATATATGTAAAATACTTTAATGGATTTTAAACTTATTTTAAAGTTGATTTATTATGATACAAAACATCTATATTGTATTGAAGGTTTTGTGATATGTTTGACTGTGGATGTGTTAATTTTATACCATTCATGGTTTATGGTTAAAGTATTGACATTTCATATCCTAGTTTTTATACGAATGTTTATGTTATGTTTCAACCTTTTCATATGAAAAATGTATTGGACATAGTATGTGATGGGTGGATCCCGCTATAGCTCCTCGATGCATCGGTAGGTCTCATGAGACAACTAGAGGTGGAATTGGCCAGGCCTTTTCACAATTTGATTTATGGTTTTGGATGAGGCCTTAATCATTTGTAGAAGTCTTGGCCGAGGCCTTGACAAAATGTTTTAGAATTTCTGTAATTATACATTCCCTCATTATGGAAATAATATTTATCGTTCATGTGGTCATTCGACTAGTAGAATACCCATGATTATGTTTTATTATGGCATTATTTACTCATCTAATATACTTTTCATAAAGGTATTTATGTTTATTATTGGTAAAGGCATGCAGTTTCAATTATTCACCATGCTTAATATATATGTTATTTTCTGCTATATTTCTTACCCTTACTGAGTGTTTGATCTCACCCCTTTCAATATTTTATTTTTTCCAAGATTCCAAGAAGTTAATTTTGTTTGATATGCAGGGTTAAGATAAGGTAATAATGGCGTTCATAAAGGATTATTTATGTTGTTTTGTATATTATAAATTTTAAAGTAACATTCATGTATGTAATCTATTTTCCAAGACTGCTAAACTGATTGCTCCTTCAGGACATGATTCTTTATAATCATGCTAATGTATTAAAATGATCCATTGACTCTGGGTAACTGAGGATGGGGCGTTACAGTTGGTATCAGAGGAAGTTTAGAAATAGCTATGGAAACTAGATTTAGATAAACTATGATTAGAGCACATACCCCTAAGATATACTTTGAGGATTAATATAGAATAACATCCTAGAATTTTCGTATTGTAGAGATTTTGTGAGTTTTCCAAGCAATACATCCTTGTATGGATACGAGAAGGTAGAGGCGGATCTGGCATAGATTTACCTAGTGGTAAAACACGAAAACAATGCTATGAGCTAGACTCAAACGGGAACTGTTGCATGACAACAGGCCATCCTCCACTTTTGGTTACGACACTCCTTGGGTATATTCTTAGGATAGTTCTCATTTTCTTTACAACCCATTATGAAGGGATTATAAGTATATACTTACTCAAAGAAAACATTTTTATGATTATGGTTTATATCCATAAACTGTTCAATTTAGGTTAGGTATTTTACAAGTTTAGAATTATTCATTGCAATTCATAAACTGACCTAGTGTATGCCATTGTATAGAAATGGCACCCAGTAGAATGAATGTGAACTCCAATAATACATATGATCCAAAGAGAGAGAAGGATCATATCTTCCATAGTATTAAGCCAATATTTAGAAGGTAAATAGTCATTCATGTTTTCTCAACATATAATTAAATAGTATCATGTGTAAATAAGATAAGTAGATAATTTTCTGAGTCTTATGGCTTTGAAGGGAGGCAAGAGAAGAAAATAATGGAAGAGAGAAAGATGGATAAAGGGAAGATGGAAAAGAATAATTTTCCCATACGTGATAACTTTGGAAAGAAGCACCCTGGAACTTTCCTGAAGTGAATGGGAGTTTTTTATAAGTGTGGAGAAAAAGGACACCAAGTATGCGACTACAAGGGTCAGAAAAAGGTTTCAAATGTACAATGCTTCATCTGTAAAGATTTGGGACACTATGTGAACCAATGTCCAAATCATCATAGTATGCCCCAAATGATGCTATTATATGATAATCAAGTAATGATACTACCTATGATGAAGAATAATGACTAGTGTTCTTATGTTGTTATTATAGGATTATTTCATTTGAGTGTTTTATCAACAATATACTAGTTATATGAATTATGGGGATAAATAAGGATTTTACTGCAGTACTATTTTATTGAGTATTTGAGATTATATGGTTATAAGAAAAGTGACTTAATAGTGATCTACACTTTTGGTAAAATACATGGTTGAATGAAAGGTAATCTTTAATATGGTCCCGATAATGTGGTAGTGATTTTGGAATAAGAGATTGTTTATTTGAATAAATTATATTGGATATTATTGACTACCTTGAAACTGATTAATGATTTGTCATTGTTGGAGTTTAAAAAAAATTGGATAGAAGGAGTATATACAGTGTTCTATAAAGAATAAGGGAGCATTAATGTAATCAATAAGGTTTTATGGTAATTCAGGATGTTACCATTTTTAAAAACAATACATGATTAAGGTGTTCACGTGTTATTATAGGGAAAAAAGGATCTTCCTTCTATTTAAATTCATTATAAATTTTGGACTATGAGTTTTAATAGAAGTATTTTGGATAAGTCTAAAGGTTGGAATGGATTAAGTTTTAAATGTTATTTTTGGATTTTTATAAACGGACAACATGCAGACCGTGTGACAACCCATCACATCGGAAAAAGCTGTGGGAATCGAACCCACAACCATAGTACGATTGAGATTTATCTCCTACCACTAGACTAAGTGAAATTCCTAGATGTTATAATGTAGTTTTTTTTAAAGGGTCTGATATGTGAATTATAAATTCATTATATTTGGATCCCTATACGATTAGGATAAATAGAGTATTTATGAGTTGTATTATGTTTTGGGGTGAAAGATTAGTTTGTGGTAGAAATTTATTAATGGATAAAACTCTAATTATAAATTAAGTATATCTCCTTATTATCTTATCCAATCTCATAAATAAATTCCTCAACCATAAGAAAGGGAACATAGAACAAAAACGTTGTCCTAGATGGTACCTTAGGTCATCACGAATTTATGGGCATATGATTGTTGGCCTTTTCATAGCCATGTTCTCTACCACTCTCCTTCAGATATTGATGGTTATATTTCTCTTTCATATCCATGTTTTCTTACATGGAACCCTAGTATTTGTTATTTTTGGTAACCTGCATACTTACCACTCTTTATTAGATGCCTCATTAATCCATTTTTCGATCTGGGATTTCAACTAAGATATTTTGAAATGTCAACCCCAAGTTTCCAATACTGAGAATAAATTGTGAGGATGAAATTTATTGAATGAGGGGAGATTTTAACACCCCAATACTCCATGGTACGGTTATCTTTGAATAATACAATAGCGTGTGTTGTACGCAACTTCGAGTTCTAACACACACCACAACCAATCAAACTAGCCGTTATGAATATTAATACCCACTTTTTAAAATTGTATACATTTTATCTTTAAAAATGGACATCATTTTTGGATTCATAATATCAAAATTAGCATGGGGTGAATTTTTGGTACTTTTCTGAAAACTTTATTATTTTGATGAATAGTGAATATTACTAAATTGTAATTAAAAAAAACTTTTTTAATCGAAATAATTAATAGTTATAAATTATGAATTTCAGTGGTTTTAAAGTATATTTAGAATATTTTTTTACCATTTAATAAAATTTTGTTCATTGGACATAATTTCACATTTAAACCCGACATAAACAAGTGTCAATCTTTTGATAGTTATTGTTTCTTAAAAACACGCTTTTTGTTGTGACAGTAGGAATTAATTTTAAATTAATTTCTACCACTTCTGTGTTTTGAATTTGGAAAAATAGATTCCATATTTGGTATTAGGATTCCTAAATTGTGTAAATATGTAACTCTTATTTTTGGACATTTTGAATAATTCGGTAAATATTTTATTTACCATGGTTAAAGGGTAAGTCTGGTAAATAAGGGTACACAAATAATATTATAATAATACTAAATTACATTAAAACGTTTCCTAAACCTATTGGTTGATACATTTATGACCATGGGCATCTTTGTGTCGATTTTGGGACCCCATGGAGCTACTTGTAAGTGATAATGACACTTTATATTAATTAAGTTAAAGTAAATACAAAAATGACATAATCATATATCTTTTAAAAAAAAATTAAATAAAATTATATATGTTATATTTTTGACTATAAATATTCATTAGAAAGCTAAAACGAGTTCCTACATAATGGTATTTTATTTATAATTTTTAGACATTGAATAATTAAATTTATTTATGACACAATAATGATGCAGTATTTTCCTTATTAATGAATGAATCAAATAAATTGTATTATAAATGTTAAAATAAATATAATTTGATAGTTTTGATGCCATAGATGAATTTTATTGGTTAATACGACATTTTAGGATTTCTTGAATCAATTTTTTTTAATTATTAAAGTTTTTATGACTTTAAAAAAAATCAATTAGTGAATAGTGTCAAAATTGACATAAATGAGTTTTTAAAACAAATATTATATTATTAATTCTTATTCTATTACCAAAAATTTATGGTTCGGACAAAGGACTTATATAATGATATTTCAATAATTAATGGACCACTTGGGGGGTCTCTTGAAACTATATAATAAGTTTATCAACTATATAATATAAAAATATAAAGAGACATGCTAAATGTCAAACTAATTAACTAAGAGTTAAAACTAAAATATAATGTTAATAAAGTGACCGAAACCTATATAAAACCTATTGGTTGAGTTCTTGTCAACCCCTACCCACTTTATCCTCTAAATAAATCAGTTTTGAGCCGTTTTAAACCATATATAAATTTATTATAAAATAATATTATCAGTTTTTTCTAAGGTGCCCCTCACCCCTCTTATAAAAGGAAACTCCCCATTCTCTCAAATTCACACCTTCAAAGCCTTTTGCCTCGGCAAAACTCTGCCCAAATATCCTACCAACTTTCCTAAATTCAACATAGAGTCCTTGGTTTGATCATAAAGCCATCGTAAGGATCCCTTTGGATCAAATCAAAAGGAAGAGCCTGAATAAGAGGTAATGATTTCACCACCCTCTTTCAAGTTCCTTTCTTCTTCCACTTCTTATTTCATTTTTATTTACATTATAAAATAATAACTCCAGTATCTTCTATATATTTTGATGATATTATAAACATGGTATAACCATATTCAGTATTCTATCCATCCATTGAATGACATGTCAGCATACGAGCGTACGTACGGCTTACCGTCTCCACGTCGTGGTGTAATTGTTATTCAAAACATTATTATTTGGATAGGTATGGTAATGAAGTGTAATTGATGTAAATAATAAATATGAAATTATAATGATTCTATATATATGATATACTATCCAATTATATAATATTTTAATATCAAAAGAATGATATTTCCGCTCGTGCGTACGTACGGACTACCGTCTCCACGAATGCGATGAGATTCATTCCCCATCGTATCCATTCAAATGTAATTATCTTTTTATGATAAAAAATAATTTTTAAGGACTTTATATCATCCAGGATATGAATAATATACAACCTATCCATAACAAACACGGCTAGTGTAACAAAACTTATAAAAGAAAACGAGTAAGTTAACACCTAAAACGATGATAATACTAAAATATTATTAACAAAGAAATGTTAAAAGATCATATATGATATCATATTAATGTATATGATTATTTTATAATTTAATAACAATAATTTCACAATTATAAAGGAGGTTAACCTACCCTCAATAATGGAAAAGTACAAGATAAGGTTTTATTTCACAATCTCTTCATTATCCGAGATTGTTTATATGTATTTATCTACAGGGACCTCTTTATCATCCACATCCATGATTCTTAAAAATGTTTTTCAAATAATTCTTAATATTTTACATTCTATGGGTTAAAGTCATTTATACCCTTGTTTGACTTTTTATAAAATGGTTTGAGATGAATCTTTCCGTCGTTTTCCAAACAAGGTCCTTTTCAGCCTTTTCGACAATATTAAGGTAAGAATGACTTTTTTTAACTTATACGGCGGGTGCGGCTATTTTCTGCCTTTATAAAATCATCGAATCTTCCCTTAAAATATTATAATAATATTTTCCAATTAAATTTTTTCTTTTATAATTATGTGACTCTTAAATTATTTCAAAAAAAAGAGATATTTCTCTCAAATAGTTTTGATTTCATCTATGTCAACATCATCTTAAATGTTTTAAAGATTTATTCTTCTAAACCATTCTCATTAATGTATATGTTTGAAAAATGGTTTTAAGTATTTATTTAAAGGGACATGAATGTTTTAAAATGTTAATTACTTTAAAAAAATTCAAAGTGGTAAGGGACACTTTGATTCAAAAATGTCTTTAAATTTCTTCCTTTCTAAATTGTGTGACTTTTAAATGTTTTCATGAAAAGGGATATTTCAATCAAAGAGTTTTAAAAATAATTTCCACCTATTTAAAATCCTTTAATGGATTTTAAACTTTTTTTGAAGTTGATTTATTATGATACAAAACTTCCATATTGTATTGAAGGTTTTGTGATATGTTTGACTGTGGATGTGTTATTTTTATATCATTCATGGTTTATGGTTAAAGTATTAAAATTTTGTATCTTAGTTCTTATACGAATGTTTATGTTATGTTTCAACCTTTTCATATGAGTAATGTACTGGACATAGTAAGTGACAGGTGGAGCCCACTATAGCTCCTCGATGCATCGGTAGGTCTCATGAGACAACTAGACGTGGAATTGGCTGAGGCCTTTTCCCAATTTGATTTATGGTTTTGGCCGAGACCTTAATCATTTCTAGACGTCTGGGATGAGGCCTTGACAAAATATTTTAGAATGTATGGCATTATACATTCCCTGATTATGGAAATAATATTTATGGTTCATGTGGTCATTCGACTAGTAGAATACCCATTATTATTTTTTATTATGGAATTATTTACTCAGCTCATATTCTTTCCACAAAAGTATTCATGTTTATTATTGGTAAAGGCTTGCAGTTTCAATTATTTACCATGCTTAATATTTATGTTATTTTCCACTGTATTTCTTACCCTTAGTAAGCATTTGAGTTCACCCCTTTATATATTTTATTTTTTCCTGGATTCGAAGAAGTTTACTGTGTTTGATATGCAGGGTTAAGCTATGGGAATAATGGCATTCATAAAAGATTATTTATGTTGTGTTGTTTGTTATAATGTGTAATGTAACATTCATGTATGTAATATATTTTCTAAGACTGCTAAACCAATCAGTTTAACACCCCGACCCCAGTTACCTAGAGTCGGTGCATTATTACATAATATTGGCATGATCACAAGAAGGATCAAATCTTGAAAGATCAATTGCTTTAGTAGCCTTGGAAACACTAGATATATTCATAAGTCTTAAATTACATCATAAAAATGAAAACTACATCAACATAATGTCTCCATAGTCCACACTATTATCCCCTCATAATATCTGTGCAGGTCATTCATAACTTACTTCTTCACATCCTGGAAAAATAAAACATAGAAAAGTGGTGAGCTCAAATGCCCATTAAGGATAACAATATAGCGGAAACTTTCAAAAATAAGCATAAACATTTAAGGCAATGAATAACTAAAACAAAAGCCTTTTAAACTTGAACATCAGCATAGTATGGAAAATGTAAAATGAAATAATGCCATTTACTTATTCACATGGATATTCTACTAATCAAATAATCACATGCAATATCAATAACCACTTTCATAATGATGGAATTCATAATTCCAGACTATCATAACCACATATCCAAGGCCTCATGCCAAGACTACAAATGAGATTTTGTCAAGGCCTTGTGCCAAGACACTAGTTTGTCTCATGAGACCTACCGATGCATCGAGGAGCTATAGCGGGCTCTACCTGTCACATATTAAGTCCAATGCATTCCCATATGAAAAGTATTAAACATAACATAAACATTCGTATTAAAACTAGCATATGAAATGTCAATACTTTCACCATAAACTATGAACGGTATAAAAATAGCACATCCTCAATCAAACATATCAAAAAACCTTCAATACAATATAGAAGATTTGTATCATAATAAATCAAATTCAAATAAGCGTAAAATCCATCAAAGGATGTTGACATAGATGAAATCAAAACTCTTTTTAGAGAAATATCTCTTTCTATTTGTAAATAATTTAATAGTCTTATATTTATGAAATAAAACATTTTCTTTGAAATATTCTTATAATCTTGTAAGGGAAGCTTCAACAATTTTATAACGGCGGAAAATAGTTACACCCACCGTATAAGTTAAAAAAACATTCTTACCTTAATTTTGTCGAAAAGGATAAAAAGCACCTTGTTTGAAAAATGACGGAATGATTACTTTATAAACCTCTTATAAAAAGTCAAACAAGGGTATAAATGACTTTAACCTATATTCTAGTAAATAGAAAAAATGTTTTGAAATTCATTTTTAAGAAACATGGATGTGGATGATAAAGAGATCCCAGTAGATTATTACGTATAAACAACCTCGGATAATGAAGATATTGTGAAATAACCCTTACCTTGTACTTTTCCTTGGTTTGGGGTAGGTTAACCTCCTGTATAATATTGAAATAATTGTTATTAAATTATACAAGAATCATATATATTAATATGATATCATATATGATCTTTTAACATTGCTTTGTAAATAATATTTTAGTATTATCGTCGTTTCTGGTGTTGACCTACTCATTTTCTTTTATATGTTTTGTTACATAAGCCATATTTGTCATGGATAGGTTGTACATTATTCATGCCCAGAATGATATCAAGTACTTAAAAATTATTTTTAAATAATAAAATGATAATTATACTTGAATGGATATGATGGAGAATGAATCTCATCGTGTTCGTGGAGACGGTAGTCCGTACGTACGCACGAGCGACAATATCATTATTTTGATATTAAAATAATATATAAATGGATGGTATGTCATATATAAAGAATCATTAAAATGTTATATTTATTATTTACATGAGTTACACATCATTATTATACCCATCCAAATAATAATATATTGAATAACAATTACACCACGACGTGGAGACGGTAATCCGTACGTACGCATGTGTGGTGACATGTTATTCAAAGGGTGGATAGAATACTGAATATGGTTGTACCATATTTATAATAACATCACTGTATATATATGATACTGGATTTATTATTTTATAATGGTAATAACAAAGGAAGAAGAAGTGGAAGAAGAAAGGAACTTCGAAAAGGGTGGTGAAATCATTACCTCTTCTTCGGGTTCTTCCTTTTGATTTGATCAAAAGGGCTTCTTAGGTTGGATTTATGATCAAACTAAGGCCTCTAGGTTGTAGTGAGGTAAGTTGGGAGAGTATGTTTGCAGAGTTTGGCCGAACCAAAAGGCTTTGAAGGTGTGAAGAAATGAGAAGGATGAGTTCCCTTTTACAAGAGGGGTGAGGGGCACCTTTGGAAAAGCTAGAAATAGTAATTTATAATAAATTCATATTCGGTTTATAATGGCTCCAAAGTTGATTATTTAAATTTTAAGGTGGGGATAGGTCAAAAACCATTAAACCAATAGAATTTATACAGGTTTTAGTTACTATATTAACCTTATCTTTAAGTATTAACTCTTAGTTAATTAGTTTCACTTTTACAATGTCTCTTTGTATTTTTGTATTATATGGTTAATAAACGTACTATATACATCTAAGAGACCCCCAAGTGGTTCATTAATGATATAAATATCATGATATAAGTCTCTTGGCCGAACCATAGATTTTTAGGAATTTAATATCAATTAATAATATAATATTTGTTTTAAAAACTCTTTTATGTCAATTTTGACACTATACAATAGTTGATTTTTGTGAAACTCATAACAGAATTATTACTTAAAAAACGTTAATTAAATCACTCCTAATATGTCATATTATCCTAGAAATTTATTTTAATTCATTAAAAGTCTCAAATTATATTTATTTGGGTATTTATAATATCAATTATTTTAATTTGTCATTGTTATGGTAATTACTGCATCATAACTGTGTCATAAATAAATTAAATTATTTAAAGTCTAAAAATTATAAATAAAATATAATTATGTAGTAACTCTTTTTATCTTTCTAATGAATATTTATAGTCTAAAATCCAACATATATAACCCTATGTAAAAAATTGTTTTTCTAAAAGATATATGCTTATGTCATTTTTGTACTTATTTTAACTTAATTAAAATTAAGTGTCCCTATCACCTACAAGTGGCTCCATGGGATCCCAAAATCAACCCAAAGATGCCTATGGTCGAACATGTATCAACCAATAAGGCTAGGAAACGTTTTAGGGTAATTTTTTATTATTATAATATTATTTGTTAACCCTTATTTACCGGATTTACCCTTAACCATGGTAAATAAAATATTTAACGAAGTAATTATTCAAAATATATAAAAATAAAAGTTACCTATTTACACAATTTAAACATTCTGATTCCAAATATGGAATCCATTTTTCCAAATTCAAAAAACAGAAGTGGCAGAAATTAATTTAAAATTAATTCCCATTGTTAAAACAAAAAGCGTGTTTTTAAGAGATAATAATTATCAAATGATTGACACTTGTTTATGTCCGGTTTAATAGTAAAATTATGTCCAATGACCAAAATTGTATTAAATGGTAAAAATATATTCTAAATATAATTTAAAACCACTCAAATTCATAATTTATCACTATTAATTATTTTGATTAAAAAAGTTGTTTTTAATTAAAATTTAGTAATTTTCACTATTCATCAAAATATTAAAGTTATCCGAAAAATACCAAAATTTCATCTTAGGCTAAATTCGATATTTCAAATCCAAAACTGAAGTCCATTTTGAAATATAAAATATATATAATTTCAAAAATTAGGTATTACTATTCATAACATCTGGTTTGATTGGTTATGGTGTGTTAGAACTCAGTGTTGCATACAACACACGCTATCACATTATTCAAAGAGAAGTGTACTGTAGAACATTGGTGTGTTACATTCTCCCCTCCTTTAAATAATTTTGTCCTCGAAATTTCTAGAATACTTATCACATGAAAAGACTCGGGTGTTTCTTCATCATAAGTTCCTCAGGTTCCCACATTGCCTCTTTCATCTTATGGTTTCTCCACAAAACTTTTACCAGACGCATCATCTGGTTTCTCAGTACTTGTTCTCTCGTATCAAGAATATTGATGGGCTCTTCGCAATAATATAGATCGGGTTCCAGTTCTAATTCTTCATAGGTGAGTACATGCGTTGGGTCGGGCATGTATTTCCTCAACAGAGATACGTGGAACACATCGTGAACTTTGGAGAGACATGGTGGCATTGCCAATCGGTAAGCTACATCCCCAATTCGTTATAGAATTTCGAAAGGTCTGATGTACCTAGGACTCAATTTACCTTTCTTACAAAAACATATGACTCCCTTCCAGGGAGATACCTTCAGGAAAACATGATCACCGAATTGAAATTCCAAATCCTTCCTTTGATTATCGGCATAGCTCTTCTGCCTACTTTGAACTGCTTTGATGTGATTTCGGATTACCTTCACCTTTTCCATCGTTTCCTCCACCAGTTCTAGACCTACAAGTTTTCTTTCACCAACGTCATCCCAATAGGTTGGTGTGCGACATCTCTTTCCGTATAACGCTTCATATGGTGCCATCCGAATACTCGAATGGAAGCTATTGTTATAGGAAAATTATACCAGAGGTAAATACTGATCCCACATACCCTGAAAGTCAAGTGAACAAGATCTCATCATGTCTTATAAGGTTTGAATAGTCCGTTCTGATTGTCCGTCTGTCTGAGGGTATTAGGCAGTGCTCAAATTAAGTTCAGTATCCAGGGATTTCTGAAGACTCTTCCAGAATCTTGAAGTAAAACGGGGATCTCGATCAGAAACAATCGATAGTGGTACTCCATGAAGTCTCACAACTTCTTTAATATATATTCTTGCTAGACGTTCCAGTGGTAGATCTTCTCTTATAGCAAAAAAATGCACTGACTTGGTAAGACGATCAACAATAACCCATATTGCATCCTTCCTTCTAGGAGTATTTGGTTGCCCCATGACAAAGTCCATCGTAATATTGTCCCATTTCCACTCCGGTATGGGAAGAGGTTGCATGAATCCTCCAGGGTGTTGCCTTCCAGCTTTCACTTGTTGACGAATCATACATCTTGACACAAAATCAGCAATCTCCCTCTTCATATTGTCCCACCAAAAATGTTCCTTCAAATATCTATACATTTTGGTTCTCCCAGGGTGTATAAAGAAATTGGAACTATGAGCATCATCTAGCAATTCTCTTTTTAGATCAGGTATATCGGGAACACAAAGTCTCTTCCCGAATTTCAAAATTCCATTTTCATACACAAAATCTCTCAATCTCCCATCATTCACAGCTTTAATCTTCTTTTGAAATTCTCCATCATTAGTCTAAGAACTATTAATCCTTTCTAGTAAAGATGGTTTGGAAACCATTTGAAAAAGCATTGATGTTTCTCCTTCCCTGGTTATTCCCATGTCCATCTTCACTAGATCCATGAAAATTGGATCCCTTTCAATTCTCATATTGTTCAAAACTCCATGATCTTTTCTGCTCAAAGCATCTGCCACCTTGTTTTCCCTCCCCGGGTGGTAGTGTATCGTGCAATCATAATCCTTGAGTAATTCAATTCATCTCCTTTGCCTCATGTTGAGTTTTTTTTTGTGAGAAAATATACTTCAAACTCTTGTGATCAGTATAAATCTCACATTTTTCACCATAGAGGTAGTTCCTCCATATCTTTAAAGAAAATATCACAGCTGCTAACTCAAGATCATGAGTAGGATAGTTTTGTTCATGAATTTTCAACTGTCGTGATGCATAGACAATAACCCTATCATTCTACATAAGGACACAACCAAGTCCTTTCTTCGATGCATCACTATAAATAATGAACCCATCATTCCCCGATGGTAGAGTCAATATACGAGCATTGACTAATCTTCTCTTCAGTTCTTCGAAACATTATTCACACTCTTTTGTCCAGACAAATTTAATCCCCTTTACGTGTGAGCTTCGTTAATGGGTTAGCCAATCGGGTAAAATTCTGGACGAAACGTCGATAATAACCTGCTAAACCAATAAAACTACGTTCCTCAGTTATATTCATTGGTGCTGTCCATTCTTGGATTTCCTTGGTCTTAGAATGATCAACAGAGACTCCATATTTAGAGACAATATGGCCAAGAAAAGAAATCTCCTGAAGCCAGAATTCACACTTGCTAAACTTCCCATATAAGTCATGTCTTCTCACAGTCTCCAAGATAATGCGCAAGTGATTTTCATGATCTTCTTAGATTTTTGAGTATACCAAGATATCATCAATAAATACCACCACAAATTCATCGAGATACTCCTTGAAAACTCTATTCATCATATCCATGAATATAGAGGGTGAATTAGTCAATCCAAAAGGCATTACAGTAAACTCGTAATTCCCGTACCTGGTTTGAAATACTGTCTTCGGGATGTCTTCCTTCTTAACACACAACTGATGGTACCCAGATCGAAGGTCAATCTTTGAAAATTATTGAGCTCCATGCAGTTGGTCAAATAAATCATCAATGTGTGGTAGGGTATACTTGTTCTTTATTGTTATAGTATTGATCTCCATGTAGTCGATACATAACCTCATAGATCTGTCTTTCTTTTTAACAAAAAGAACAGGGGCTCCACATGGAGAAACACTAGGGCGAATAAATCCTTTATTACACAATTCCTCTAGTTGTTTATTTAGTTTGACTAATTCTATAGTGGCCATTCTATAATGGGTCTTCGATATAGGCCTTGATCCAGGAATTAAATCAATGGAAAACTCAACTTCTCATTCTGGAGGATGTCCAGGTAAATCTTCCGGAAATACATCTACAAATTCTTTCACAACAGGTACATCCTCTATTTGAACATTCCTTTCCTCACCCACAGTTATTTCATTCTCTTCCTCCCCAATAATTGAATTTAGTTGAGCTACTGGGGGTGGATCTAAATGAGAATTAGGTGGTGATGATTCTGCTCTAAAGATAAGGTGTTCCTTATCATCATCATCAAGAATCGAAACCTCTTTATTCTTACAATAAATCTTCGCATCATAGTCTGAAATCTAGTCCATACCGAGGATTATATCAAACTAAATCATAGGTATGACGACGATATCAGCAGATAGAGAACATTTATCTGCTCTAATGGGGACTGATTCACAAAACTTTGTTGCAATGATACTTCCCTTAGGAGTTTTAACTGACAACTCCCTTGTTAAATCAAATTGGAAATATCTAATTTTCTTAGAAAACTGGGAAGATATGAAACAATGTGATGATCCAGAATCAAATAATGCATTTTCTAAACTTGAGGAAACCATTAAATTACCTACCACCACATCTTTCGGAGCTTCTACCTCAGCCGTAGTGATAGCATAAGCTTGGCCTTGATCCCTTGGCCTTTTCTGAGGTAAGTTCTCCTGACGCTTAGGACATTCATTTTCATAATGCCCCATATCCCTGAAATTGTAGTACTGAACATTGGTAGCTTCCTTCTTCCCCTTGTAATCACGAGCTTCATGGCCTTTTTCACCAAACTTGTAACAGACTCATGTTCCCTTCAAGAAAGTATCGGGGTGTTTCTTACCACATTTACCACAGGATGGATATTCAACCTTTCCATTATTCCCCTTATTTCCATTCCCAGATTGATCAGCAGGTCTCTTCTTCTCTTGCTTTTCTTTAAAGTCATAAGACTTGGATAATTCCTTTTCGATCTTGATAGCACATGAGACAATGTCTTCATATGATGAAAAGGATTGTGAGACTAATGCTCGATGGAGAAATGGTTTTAACCCATCAAATAAATGATCAATATTACTTCTTTGGTTACGTATATAATCTCCAAAATACCTTGCTAAACTTTTAAAGTTAGCCTCATACTTTGTGACATTCTCATCCTCCTTTTGTCTCAGACTCAGAAACTGCCTTTCCATATCTGCTCGGTGGTCGCGAGGAAAGTATTTTTCTAAAAACAGATCTTTGAACTCTCTCCATTACATATGTGATACTTCATCATCTTCCTTCTTATTTTTAATCAATGACCACCATTGATCAGCATCTCCATTGAGGCGGTAAACTGCCATGATAACTTTTTCCTTTTCACTACTCCCCAAAGCCTGAAATATTTTCTCTAGGGAAAATATCCATTGCTCAGCTACTAAGGGATTTGTACTCCCATTGAACGTTGGTGTCTATTGCCTCATGAATCGATCTAACATTGATCCTCCACGCTGTGGATCAGGGTGCTCTATACGGGTAAGGTTATTATTCATAACCTGAGAGAGTTGTCCCAGTATGGTGATTAGCTGATCAGCACCAGTTGCATCACCAGCTCCACTATAATTATCTTGAGCAGGAGGGAAATCCCTACATGGAGTGCGTGCATTGATATGGTTTCCATTTCTTCCACTAGGCGCCATTTCTAAACAATGGCATAAAATAGATCAGTTTATGAATCAAAATACAAAATCCCATACTTATAAAACACTTAACATAAATTGAACTATTTATGGATATAATCCATAATAATAAAAATGTTTTCTTTGAGGAAGTATATACTCATAAACCCTTTGTAATGATTTGTAAAGAAAATGAGAGATATCCTAAGTATATCCCCTGGTAGTGTCGTAACCAAGAGTGCAGCGAGGCCCGTTGTCATGCACTAGTTCACGTTCGAGTCTAGCTCAAAGTGGTGTTTTCGGGTTATACCCCTAGGTACATCTGTGCCAGAGCCGCCTCTACCTGCTCGTATCAAGACTGGGATGTATTGCTCGGAAAACTCACAAAATCTCTACAATACCAAAATTCTAGGAAGTTCTTCTATAATAATCCTCAAAGTTCATCTTAGGTCTACGTGCTCTAATCAGAGTTTATCTAAATCTCGCTTCCAAGGTTTGTACTAAACTTCCTCTGATACTAACTGTAACGCCCCGACCCCAGTTACCTAGAGTCGGTGCATTATTACATAACATTGGCAAGATCACAGGAAGGATCAAATCTCGAAAGACCGATTGGTTTAGTAGCCTTGGAAACACTATATATATTCATAAGTCTTACTTTACATAATAAAAATGAAAACTACAACAACATAATGTCTCCATAGTCCACACTATTATCCTCTCATAATATCCCTGCAGGTCATTCATAACTTACTTCTTCACATCCTGGGAAAAATAAAACATAGAAAAGGGGTGAGCTCAAATGCCCAGTAAGGATAACAATATAGTGGAAACTTTCAAAAATAAGCATAAAAATTTAAGGAAATATATAACTAAAACAAAATCCTTTCATACTTGAACTTTAGAATAGTATGGAAAAAGTAAAATGAAATAATTCCATTTACTTATTCACATGGATATTCTACTAATCGAATAACCACATGAAATATCAATAACCACATTCATAATGATGGAATGCATAATGCCAGACTATCATAACCACATAGCCAAAGCCTCGTGCCAAGACTACAAATAAGATTTTGTCAAGGCCTTGTGCCAAGACACTAGTTTGTCTTATGAGACCTACCGATGCATCGAGGAGCTATACCAGGCTCCACCCGTCCCATATTAAGTCCAATGCATTCCCATATGAAAATGTTGAAACATAACATAAACATTTGTATTAAAACTAGCATACGAAATGTCAATACTATCACCATAAACTATGAAAGGAATAAAAATAGCACATCTGCAGTCAAACATATCATAAAACCTTCAATACAATATAGAAGTTTTTTATCATAATAAATCAAATTCAAATACGCGTAAAATCCATCAAAGGATGTTGACATAGATGAAATCAAAACTCTTTTTAGAGAAATAACTCTTTCTATTTTGAAATCATTTAAGAGTATTATATTTATGAAATAAAACATTTTCTTTGAAAATATTCTTATAAGATTGTATGGGAAGATTCGACAATTTTATAACGGTGGAAAATAGTCGCACCCGCCGTATAAGTTAAAAAAAGCATTCTTACCTTAATTTTGTCGAAAAGGTTAAAAATTACCTTGTTTGGAAAACGATGGAAAGATTCCTTTATAAACCTATTATAAAAAGTTAAACAAGGGTATAAATGACTTTAACCCATATTCTAGTAAATATTAAAAATGTTTTGAAATTTATTTTTAAGAATCATGGATGTGGATGATAAAGAGATCCCAGTAGATTATTACGTATAAACAACCTCGGATAATGAAGAGATTGTGAAATAACCCTTACCTTGTACTTTTCCTTGGTTGGGGGTAGGTTAACCTCCTGTATAATAGTGAAATAATTTTTATTAAATTATACAAGAATCATATATATTAATATGATATCATATATGATCTTTTAACATTTCTTTGTTAATAATATCTTAGTATTATCGTCGTTTCGGGTGTTAACTTACTCATTTTCTTTTATATGTTTTGTTACATAAGACATATTTTTCATGGATAGGTTGTACATTATTCATGTCCAGAATGATATCAAGTCCTTAAACATTATTTTTAAATCATCAAATGATAATTATACTTGAATGGATATGATGGAGAATGAATCTAATCGCGTTCGTGGAGACGGTAGTCCATACGTACGCACGAGCGACAATATCATTCTTTTGATATTAAAATAATATATAAATGGATGGTATATCATATATAAAGAATAATTAACATGTTATATTTATTATTTAAATGAGTTAAACATCATTATTATACCCATCCAAATAATAATATATTGAATAACAATTACACCACGACGTGGAGACGGTAAGCCATACGTACGCACGTGTGGTGACATGTTATTCAAAGGGTGGATAGAATACTGAATATGGTTGTACCAGATTTATAATAATATCACAGTATATATATGATACTGGAGTTATTATTTTATAATGGTAATAACAAAGGAAGAAGAAGTGGAAGAAGAAAGGAACTTGGAAAAGGGTGGTGAAATCATTACATCTTCTTCGGGTTCTTCCTTTTGATTTGATCAAAAGGGCTCCATAGGTTGGCTTTATTATCAAACTAAGGCCTCTAGGTTATAGTTAGGGAATATGGGAGAGTATTTGGGCAGAGTTTGGCCGAACCAAAAGGTTTTGAATGTGTGAAGAAATGAGAAGGAGGAGTTCCCTTTTATAAGAGGGGTGAGGGGCACCTTTGGAAAAGATAGAAATATTAATTTATAATAAATTCATATTCGGTTTATAATGGATCAAAAGTTGATTATTTAAATGTTAAGGTGGGGATAGGTCAATAACCATTAAACCAATAGAATTTATACAGGTTTGGGTTACTATATTAACCTTATCTTTAAGTATTAACTCTTAGTTAATTAGTTTCACTTTTACAATGTCTCTTTGTATTTTTATATTATATGGTTAATAAACTTACTATATACATCCAATAGACCCTAAAGTGTCCCATTAATGATATAACTATCATGATATAAGTCTCTTGGCCGCATCTTAGATTTTTAGGAATTTAATATCAATTAATAATATAATATTTGTTTTAAAAACTCTTTTATGTCAATTTTGACACTATTAAATAGTTGATTTTTGTGAAACTCATAAAAGAATTATTACTTCAAACAAAGTTAATTAAATCAATCCTAATATGTCATATTATCCTAGAAAATTATTTTAATTCATTCAAAGTTTCAAATTTTATTTATTTGGGTATTTATAAGATCAATTATTTTAATTTTTCACTATTATGGTAATTACTGCATCATAATTGTGTCATAAATAAATTAAATTATTTAAAGTCTACAAATTATAAATAAAATATCATTATGTATGAAATCATTTTAGCGTTCTAAGGAAGGTTTATAGTCAGAAATCCAACATTTATAACCCTATGTAAAAAATTGTTTTCTAAAAGATATATGCTTATGTCATTTTTGTACTTATTTTAAGTTAATTAAAATTAAGTGTCCCTATCACCTACAAGTGGCTCCATGGGGTCCCAAAATAGACTCAAAGATTCCTATTGTCTAACATGTATCAAAAAATAAGTCTAGGACACGTTTTAGGGTAATTTATTATTATTATAATATTATTGTTTAACCCTTATTTACCGGATTTACCCTTAACCATGGTAAATAAAATATTTACCGAAGTAATTATTCAAAATGTCTAAAAATAAAAGTTACCTATTTACACAATTTGAACATCCTGATTCCAAATATGGAATCCATTTTTCCATATTCAAAACACAGAAGTGTCAGAAATTAATTTAAAATTAATTCCTGTTGTTAAAACAAAAAGTGTGTTTTTAAGAGATAATAACTATCAAAAGATTGACACTTGTTTATGTCCGGTTTAATTGTAAAATTATGTCCAATGACCAGAATTGTATTAAATGGTAAAGATATAATCTAAATATACTTTAAAACCACCCAAATTCATAATTTATCACTATTAATTATTTTGATTAAAAAAGTTGTTTTTAATTAAAATTTAGTAATTTTCACTATTCATCAAAATATTAAAGTTATCCGAAAAGTACCAAAATTTCACCTTAGGCTAAATTCGATATCCCGAATCCAAAAATAAAGTCCATTTTGAAATATAAAATATATATAATTTCAAAAATTAGGTATTACTATTCATAACGGCTAGTTTGATTTGTTATGGTGTATTAGAACTCGGTGTTGCGTACAACACATGCTATCACATTATTCAAAGAGAAGCGTACGGTAGAAGCTTGGGGTGTTAAAATCAGTCCTTCGGGACTTGATTCCTTATAAACATGCTAATGTATTAAAATAATTCACTGACTCTGGGTAACTGAGGTCGGGGCGTTACAATAACCTCGCATGTGTCACAAGGAAGGAAAATTGAGACAAAAATACTCTACCAATTTGGAAACTTTTGAACTGTAAACCCAATGAAAGATAGATAATTAAATGGATATTTAAATATCCATAAATTTAATAATATTAATTAAATAATACATTCATGGGAAATACATATACCACACAAAATAAATGAGTGGTGAATAAGGCTTAAGAATCGCATAGATAAAAGTGAGACTAGAAATATAATTACCAATTGAGTAACTTTTTCGTCATGACTTCCATGAAAGAATTAAATCAATTAAAACAATTAATATCAATAAATAAATTAAAATAACTATATAACATTTAATAGTGCAGTGTATACATCACACAATTATAATACATGGTGAATATATAATACATCTCACAGAAATTAAATTGAGACGAGAAAACCCATACCATAATATTTGACTTTCTTTTTACAAATTAAAATCTATTTTATAATAATTATAAGTTTATTATACATATAAAAAATAACCATATTCATTAAATAATACCATATTTTATTTTATTATGAGAATATATTAACCCTTTATTAACAATTCCTTGCTAACATTACGTTTCGGGTAATATCCTCTTTATTTTTCATATATGCTTTGACTTATTATTCATGATCCTATTACATTGATCCTGATTTAATTATTTCAATAATGTAAAACTTGATATTAATTTTGTATATATTCATTATATAAATATTTATAATAATTTATCAAATATATAAATATAAAATGGAAGACACCATTCATGGAGACTGTAGATCATATGTACGCATGAACGTTGTTTCCATTTTCATGTCATATTGAAAGAAAGAATGAAATTGAAATATATGTATATATATATATATAATAAAATTCCAGTAGTATTATTATTTCATATATTTCATATAAATTCACTAAACCCATCCTCATTACATTCAATGTCAAGTGTGAATGGATCACATCTCTTTGAGGGGGCGGTAGTCCACACGTCCACAAACGAAGTTATCATATTTTCAAAAAATGGAAAGCATAACGGTATGTTTTATATATTAATTAAATAATAATAAAGAAATCATAAATATATTATATATAAACTAAAACAGTATTTCCATCATAATTACCAACCATGATCGGTGGTAAAGGATAAACAAACAACATCGTTTCAAGAGGCAGTAGTTTGTCGTACACACGAACGGTAAGTTCGTTACCCATTTGATGGAAGTGTGTCTAGAAGTGAGAAGAACAATTATAATAATAAAATATCAGTATATTAAGTATTTTTATTATATTATATAAAAATTTAGTAATAATAATTTATGTTTTGGATAAATAAAATACATTAGAAATGAACATTGAAGTACATTACCTCTTTTCATGTAACTCCTTTTGGTTTGAACCAAAGGGATTCCTTGGATGGATTTATACCCAAATTGAAACATCTATACTGATAGGATGGAATTTGGAAGATTATTTGTTCATTTGTTTTATGATAAAAAGGTATTGAGATTTGTGAAAAAGTGAGAGGGATGAGTTCCCTTTTTAAATTGGAGGAGTGGCATTCTGCTAAATATAAAAATATAAACACTATTGAGAGGACTCCATTACATAATTTTCCTAAAAGAATTTTCCATTTTCGATTCACGGAATTATGTTATAATAATATGGCCATAATATTTATTTTTAACATGATTCCAGGTTATGTATCCCCTTAAATTAATGTTTAACGACCAGGTAATCATGTTTTTACCTTAATCACTATAATTAATTTTTTTAATTTCACTATTATTACTTTTCAAAAACTAAGTTGGAATTTTTTGAAATTATAAATAATTATTATTATAAATATGGAATTAATTTTTCCAACTTCAAGCACATAAGGGTTAGAAATTATTTTAAAATTATTCCTGCAGACGTGTTGCACTAGCCGGTTTTTTAAGCAAAAATGTTTGAAAGTTTGAAATGTTTCCATATCAAATTTAAATGTGAAATTAGTTTAAATGACCTAAATTGGATTATTTTTTGTAAGATTTATCTAAATTGACTTTAAATCCAATTCAAAATAAAATTTAATCGTATACTTATATTAGATGAAAATGCAGTTTTCAATTAAAATTTTGTTTTTTAATATTCATCAAAAAAAGAAAATACCAAAAATAAAAAAAAATACAATAACAAAACCCATATAAAGTAGATTTTGAAATTATTCATTCAAAATGAATTATATTTTATACAAAAAAATTATAAAAGTGTCAAAAAATATATTTTGAATTGGTTCTCCATTAAAAGGTGGTAAAATTACCTTCTAGAAAAATACTTCTTTTTTATTCATAAAATTGGATTTTTCATCTTATATATTACCTATAAAATATAATGTATGTCTATAAAAAAATTTTATTGAATTTATAATATAAAAATTATATTAAAATAATTAATAATAATTGGTTTGTTTAATTTATTGAGATAAAATGGTGTTTTTACATAGAGAAATAGTTTTCTTAGAAAATGAATTTATTTATTTTGAAATAGTTATTAATTTTATTTAGAACTTATTAATAACAAAAGGACTCATTTTATATATATGTTTAAACAATGTTTCTTCACTTTATTTAATCCTATTCTTAACTTCCTCTCCAATTGATATGGGGAAAATATAATAATATTTTAATAGTAATATTAAGAGTATTTTCTAGGTTGGTAAAACTCAACCTTGTGTGTAACGCAAGATATCAAAGGGACTTGGTATTATATGCAACAAAATCCAGATATGGTGTATCATTTTTCAAAAGCCATTATAAGTGTTTCATGTAGTGAAATCTTAACTTTTTGTTTCATATAATTCAAGTCAAACTTATTGCTTTCATATAAAAAATCTATATTTGGTGTTGTGTGTAATGAAAACTATAAAAAAGATTAAATTATTTCAAAAAATAATATTTCACAAAATCTCTAGGTGTTACAAATTTTCACATTATGTAAGTTAATGGTATTCTTTGTAAACATAGAATTCATTATGAACTTTTTTCTTGTAATTTTGTGATAATAATGAGTTACTTTATATATATCATTAACTTTTTTGTATTATCATTTTAGACCAAAACCTATAATATAATTCACAATTATATATAATATATTGATTTTAATTTAGATTCCATAGTCATATATGATAGAAATTTATAACATTATTCATGTATTTTGTTAAATTGATCCAAAAAATAATAATTTATAATCTATGTGTCATCATTTCTATGAAAGTGATTATATTTGTTATAATTTCAGAATTATATACATATAATGTTATTATTTGTTTCCTGAATGGACCTAAGGCCTTCATTTTTATTGATTTTTTATAACCCCCCTTTCAAGGGATGATGGGGGAACCCTTAAAGGTCCGTAGGCTCAGAGATTACATGGCCCATAGGCATAGGAGATTACATGACCCGAAGGTCTTAGGGAATTCAACCAGACTATCTACAAGGAACTACCCCTCCCCAGTGTATACATCCTGATAGTAGCTCTCCACCTTTTCATGACCATTCGGCTAGGCTTCCCGTATAAGAATAGGCCAGTACCTATGGCATAGCCTTACCCTCTCATTCTGACAATCCATTTGGCTCTACTCTGGTGAGTGCACCTGCTCTGAATCCTATTATAGGGATGCTCCTTTTTTGTAGTTTGTCTGTGGTCTGCATTCATGTGGCTCGAAGGAATTGGGGTGGCCCTAAGGCCTTAAGGTGTCCCGAAGGCCTTGAGAATCAACTGGCCCGAAGGCCTTGGGTGGCTCGAAATCCTTGCAGGACTCGAGAACCAAACCAGTGTCCTGAAGGCCCAGATGGATGAATAGTTATGGCTGCTACAGTACCGAACAGTGCCTGCTACAGTACTGCTATAGTGCCTACTACAGTACTGCTATAGTACCCAGATATATGCCTCCACCCTGATTTGATATCGGGTCTCTTGGATGCACCTAGCGAGTCCTTGCCAACTGGGCTGAGGCTCATGTACTAATGTTATTATTCAGGTTTAATTAATGTGACGAATCTAATTATATGGGAGGTGGATTAAAATGATAAATATGTTAAGTTTAGGAAGTGTATAATACATATATTTTCTTCTTTATTCGTCCATTAGTGGTCCACTTATAAATGGAGGAATTTGGAAACCTTCATATAATCAGAGGATTTTAATCATTTAAGTGGGATATATGAGAGTAAAAAGTATTAGTGATAAAACAAATATTCAAATTATACTTGTAGTTTTTTGTGGTTGGAAGTGATCTCCTTTTAGATATGAAATTAAGGAACATTTATTTGGAAATATTGGTTAGGTGGGGGTAAATATGGAATCAATTTCAACTTAGGTGAGTTAGGTAAGGAAATATTGTTGATACATGTGTTTAAGAATTATACACCTAAAAATGGACTTGTAGAGTTCCTAACTTTCATAATAATTTAATAAAATATGATCCATGTTATATTAACTATTATTACCTTTTATTCACTTATTTAACTATTTTTTATTATAATAATTTTTTTATAAACAAAATAATATAATACATGAAAAAAATTTCAATGTGATGGTTATAAATTTATAATCCATTTAATATAATTCAACTTCAAAATATATGAGATTACCTTTTTAAATAAAACATCAAATACATAGATATATTATTTTTTTAAAAATCTATTTATAAAATATTATGAGTTATTAAAATATTTTCATATGAATTACTAATGAAATAATTAGTAACCAATTTTTTATGAATTGAAATGTCATATTAGAATCATCATTTAAAACGAATCAATTTAATTTATAAAGAATACACAATGTTGGGGAAAATAAAATTCATTGAAAAATAATTTTTTTACAATGGTGACTAATATTTACCTTGTAAAGCTATTTTTTTTAATGAAAATATCCTTAATACATACTAGGATATACTGATTCAAAATATTAAAAAAAATAGACCCAATTTCTATAGATTATAAACATTTAATATTATTATACTTGTGAAAAGTGATTAAAAACAATTATTTGGTAAAAAACAGTATTATAGATATATGTAGCTTGCTCGTGGATATAGGTAAGCTATATATAGAGGCATTGTGAACAACTGGATAAATGAGACATATATCCATGTGTATAGGTTCTCATTGTTATTTGTCAAAAAAAAATTCTACAATCTATGTAGGAAATATTATTTTTCAGCCAAAATGTGTTTACGGCCATATGAACTTTTTCCCATGATATAGATCATCTAATAAATAATATATATATATGTGTATATAAATTAATATTCAAATAAAATGATAAATGATTTATCTAAGTGTTGGGGAACTTTGAAAGATTATCCCGTGGTGTTGGGTTCAAAACATAATGATTTATTTTTTTTTTAAAATAAATCTATAACCACGATATTAGATAGCATGGTTATTATTCCCACATACTTTACTATATATAATTATATTGAAATATTTTTTGAAAATATTAAACCTTATGATTTCCCAAAGTGGTAGATTTATTTCTTAATCAGTATAAAACATACTTTTTGGAGAGACTATTTCACCAATTGAGTTACATATATCATACATATTCAAACCTAACAATTTCCCAAAAAGTTCTAATGAAACAAAAAGATTGTACAAATTTTTCCATTTTCTCTATAATTATCCATTCAATCATAGTTATAATAACTTTATTGAAGAAATTTATGGAACACCTTTAAAATATATACCAATATTCATTCATTTTTAAATCCCTTCATGTCAACATTTTCATATATGAATCTCTCTGATGATTATTAATAAGAGATTCACATGAATCCATATCTCAATTTAAATTATAACTTGATTTTTATTCCCAATAAATGTTATAAGAAATATAAACCATTTAGAAAAGAGAAAACAATAGTGTCTCTGTTTAAATAAATGCATTGATAAATGGAAAATGAATGGATACAATAATTAATTGGTAGTTAGCATAGTCAGAGAGCCTCCTTAGTGAAGAGTGAAGTACCGGTTCACTTTCCATCAAGTGTTTTATTTTTATAAGAACATTTTTCACTTTATACATAGAGATATATTTATTTAAATGCATGAAAATAAAAAATTTATCTATGTTATAGTGTCAAGGTAGTTGTATCCACATGATGTGTGCTTAAAGTCCAACCAACATTTTTTAATAAAAAACCCTAGATAATTGTATGACTATATATCAGTAATTTTTAATCAATGATACATAAAATTTTCTAAAATAGAAGTGATATGTGGGTTCAAAACCTATGGTATTTTGAAAAAAACAAGCTACCATGTGTGTCTTCCCTATAGATATAGGTTGATCAATGTGGACCAACCTATACTCATATGTGCCTTTACCATGTCAATGTAGTGTCTACATAGAAACTAGGTTTATCCATGGGAAAGGACTCTAACTATATCCCCTTAAACTGAATCCATATCAATAGCAGCCATAAGCACAAAGGTTATTACTATTTTCATGGATCGTGGATATATCCCTTTTTCTCGGTACCGATTTTAGATAAAAAAATATCTTTTAGGCATAAGATGAATTTTATATTACATTCCTAGGTAATAAATTTTTGATGAATTAAAATATATTTTAAAGTTTATATTATTTATAAATTTCATTAAATCCATTCTTTTTTATAAAATTTTTTTATTAATATAGAAAGATACAGAAATTTAAAAATTAAGTTATTTTAAAAATTATCAATTTTTATACAAAATAAATTTCACTAAATAAGACTAAAATAAATAATTTATTTTATAAGAATTTAATTTTATCAATCCATTATTATTAAAACATTTATTTTAATTTTTTTTAAATATATCATATCATTATTTAATAATAATAATTCATGACACATAAAATTATTTTAAAAAAATTAATTTAATTACCATATTATAGTTATATTCTTTATTATTAATTAAATATATTATTTTGAACATGGTAATAATATTACACATGTCTAGAAAACATATTGGATACATGTCTAACCAATAATTTTATTTCTGAGGACCTTATTTCCAATGGAAATATTTCAAATGACCATATTTATAACATCAATATTTTAATCCTTTGTATAGTCTTACTAAAATAATTAATCTTATTCATTCACCTCTCTCGAAAAATGCATATAATATCTCTATTTCTTAGCCTAATTTCCATAGTTGTGATTGAGGTTATGAGATTCATGTAAAAACACAATTAGAATGATTTTATAATCACGGATGTTTTATATAATTATGGTATTATTCCTCTTATAAATTTATTAATGATATTTATTATTGTATTCTTATAATGTTTTAATATTTATTTGGAGTTGTAATATTTTATTTCAATAAAATGAATCATGTTTCATATTAGTTTGGTGTTTTATTTAATAATATATATCATATGTTTAAAGGGAATTTTATCCTTATAAATGTAGTGTATTAAATTGATTCATTGTTGGAATCAGTGATATATCATACTTGATCCTTTATAATCCCCAACTAGTGGGGATTTGAAATAGGTGATCATGCATCCTTACCTCTCCCCCTCAATGAATAATACTTGTTGAATTCTGATGTATATTATATAGTCTGAGATGTCCATGTTTTTATAACTTTTTACAAGTACATTTGCAAGGATACCATGTTATCTTCTATTTAAGGACTATAAATGATTCCATACCAAATTTCATTAGTATCCTTCTCCTCAACCTCTACACTATAGGTGGGGTAAACATCATGGTCTAAAATATCTTGTTTAGATAAGGATTTCCATTTGGATGAGTCATAGGTACTTAGAATTTCTACACATGATGAGGATAGAGGGTTCACATCCTATATGACTCAGGATCCAGCAGAACAAAACATTTCCTCAAATCAACGAATGCTATCTTGAATAATAGATCTCCCACTGGGAGGTTATCAATAAAGTAGGTCTCTATTGATCCCACTTGTGGACTCCTTCCCACTCTATAAATATGGATAAAGTGACCGATGGAAATATTATCTTTATGAGTTTTATGATGAGGAAAAAGAGAGATTATGGGAGTCCCAAACCATTAAATATATTTTGGTAATGTTCTTGTTTCATTTGATAATGAACATATCTATCTCAAAGCTGCATGTCAAAAACAACATTTCATACCTCATGCCGACTCTATCGGTAGGGTTTAAAAACCTTTATTAGTTGTTATATCTGGGAAGCATCCATCTCTTTAAGGCCCTATAATATTAGATCTAAAAATTTCCCCTTTTAGTTTTTTATGTGACTCAATACACATACTATAGTGGATGTTGTTAAATTCTTCTGGACGTTCCTAATGGAATAATTTTAGTACTATATTGAATCATTGAAAAGGAATATCCCCGTGTTAGTGTAATAGTTTAGGGACTAGTATGACACAATAAAGGTCACTTATTTTAGATATCAATAGGTGGTTCCCAGAATTTGTACCATAGACAATGTCAATAGCACTTCCCCACCAACCACTGCTATTGTGAATTTCATCACAGTTAGTCCCCATAAAAATAAATATCATGACATGAATAATGATATGGAAAAAGAATATTTCCCCTTAGTGGACACATCATAAAAGATAAAACTTTATGTATGTGTCTATACTCAACTAAACATACATACCACTTACCATGGGAATTTTCCTCTCATTCCACTCTTAAACACCCCCTGAAACCTCAACATAGGTGAAAGTGTGGTTTAGTATTTTTCTATTCCAAAATAATAAAAGATAACATCATCTTATTCCTAGATCACTTAATTTATTCTACAATTATAGGGTTTTTGATTCCACAATGTCATTTTACTTTTGTGGAACCACATTAATTGGGATGATTTTTATATTGAACCTATCTCACCACCCATTGATATTTATTAATTAACTGAACTATGTAAGGTAACAAATACCAATACATGGTTTCCTCACTAAAAAATAGGTTAATCAGAGGGGGTTTTTTAGAGGGGTTATGAAAAACTCCTCTAAATTAATCTCTTTATAAATTATATGTGTTATCAACAAAACCCCTCTTATAATAAATTTATAGAGGGCTCATAACCCCCTCTAAAATTTTTAACATTATATTTTAAATATTTAGTTGGATTTTAGAGGTGGTTATGTCAAAAACACCTCCAATTTAATATTTAGTGGCACTATATATTCGGTTAGAGACACTATATATTTGGTTAGAGGAACTGTATATAAATTCAATTAGATTTTAGAGGTTCTATATATATGTGTTTGTGTGTGTGTGTGTGTTTGTGTTATATGGACTTTGTTTTTTAAGAAAATAGTGGGGGTTCACAAACCCCTATAATTTAAGCGATTATAGGGGTTGTGAACCCCCACTATTTTCATAAAAATTATAATATATATATATATACATTTAAAATGTAATATATATTTTTATTTTAATATATTATAAAATAATTTATTAATTTATTAATTTATAATCTTTATATTCTTTTATTTAATCTTATTTATATGTATACATAAATATAATTGTATAGTATGCGTATATATTAATATTTTTTTGAATGAAATTTTATTTTATATAATATTAATTATAATATAAAAACATAAATATATTATATAAATATATATAAATATAATTTATGTAAAAAATTATATAAAAGCTTTTTATTTTTTCTAAGAATAATAATAATTGATTATAATGATATATACTTAAACACACATGCATATAATATGTGGAGGTTTTGAACCCCCACAAATTTAAGAAATCTGAGTCGGTTTATAACCACCAATTGGAATGAGTTTTAAACCCCTATAACATTTTTTATTCTTTTTAAAATATATAAAATTTTAGAATGTGTTTGTAAGTGTCTTATAAAGACATTATATAAATTTATTTAAATACATTATAAACATATTATACAAATACAATAAATAAATAATAATATATATAAAAACATAAATTTATTTATATAAAAATAACTGTATAAATATATATATTATATTATATTACATATATATTATATATATGCTATTTTTTGATATATAAATACATTATATATATATACAAATAAATAAATTTATATTAATATATAGATATAAATGAGATTGATATATTAAATATATGTGTGTATACATGATATAACTTTTTAATTATATGTATAGATGTATAAATATTCTTAAAATTTTATCTATATAAAAATATATTTTTATATTATATTATATTATATGTATAATATAAATATTATATAACATAGTATGTATTTTATACATAAAAATGTATTTATAAAATGTAAAATATATTATATTCATATAAACATGGAATATATATATATATATTTAATTGTGTACGTGTATATATAAATATATTTGTATAATATATTTTGGTAAAATAAAAATAAATAAACTTTTAATGTATACCTCTATGAAAAAAAGTATAAATATTGATAAATAAATAAATAAATACACATCTATGTTTTTGTGTGTGTTTGATATAAATGTATTTATAAATACATATGTACACAATTTAATTTAAATATACCTAAACTATAATTTATTAAGGTGTGTTGAAAATATAAATATACATATATATATACATGAATATACACATATGTATTTAAATATACGTAATAATACAAATTCTCACATAATTTATATAAATATAGATATTGATTATTTATTTAATTTATTTAAATATATTATGAAAATAAAGTTTAATTTAATAAACTTATAGCTATATATAAATACAATAATATGTATCATAATAATAGAACTTGAATTAGTGTAGTGGTTCACATGGGGGAAGAATATTGATCCAAAAGAGGATTTATTCTTGAAAGGTTCAGATTTTACAAGGATGTTGTCATAAATTTTCTAGACCAGAGATGTCATGGGTCCCGCATAGAAACAACATAGCTATAGGGGATGTGTGCATTTTTAAAACATGAGAAACCTTGGAGCGTTAGCAACCAGAACTGGAAGGTCGTAGAGGGGGCATGGGAAGGTGGGGTGGAGGTGGTACTGGACAGTGGGACAAGGTACTGGATGGGAAAGGGGGTGTGGGGTGGGATTGGATACAGGATGCATTAAAAACAAAAGAGATTAATTTTAGGGATTGTTTTCACAACCTCCCTTAATTAATAAAGATTATGGTAGGTTAAAACTGCCCCAAAAAACCTCATTTAGAGGTGGTTTATATCGCATCTAAATTTCATCATATAATAGGGTAGTTTTAACCACCTATAGTACAATGATTCTGTTAAATTTAGGTCAACATTATAGGGGGTTTAAACCCCCTCTAATTTGACCACTGCTAAATTAACTATTAATTTATCAATGGTTCCCCCAAACCGCCTCTAAGAGTAGTAGGTGGGAAAATTATTGGTGGTTCATAAAAACCGCCACTAATGTGTTTAGAAGAGGTTATGACCCCTTGAAAACAAAAAAATATCCCCAACTAAATTGGAAATTTTCTTTGGTTCTGAAAAAAAAAGGTAAATCCTATAATTCCCTATGGATTCCCCTCGGAAAGATCAGGGCGACATATGGCTTTAGAAAAATGCCTTCTCCACTTCATGAGGGAATCAATTAGTATGTTTTAAAACTCATGAGTATGTCTCATTATATGATTTTATTAGTTCCTTTTCTACTCATTTTAGGGCCATGGAGAATAAGTGTGATTCAATAGAGCCAAAAAGCAATCTATAATAAGATTTTGTTGCCCACATCCCATACAAAAATTTGTTTTGAAATTCAATCTTCACATTCATACATGTAAAATGTAACATCCCAGGAAAATAAAGAATATATGATTTTAATATTTATTAATATTTTTGAATTAAAGACTAATTTTAATTTAAAGGGGATGCTATATTCAATAGCGTACCTGACACACAACAATGAGTTTCTTAGAAGTCTTATGTTGCACACAATGATGAGTAATATGTGTTAAATGTTTTTACATTTATCTAATAAAATTTAAATGTTTTTACATTTATCTAATGAACAGAACTAACTATATTATTATTATACATGTTTGTTAAATGTTTTTACATTTTTCTAATAAAATTTAAATGCTCAATATGTGAATGAATCTAGTTTTAAGCATAAATACTCTAATATTATTTAAAAGGTCGATTTACCACCTTTTGATAGTGAACCCTCTTTAAATTTAGTTTTGGTTACTTTTATATGTTTTATTTAACAAAATAAAATTATTCTTTATAATTGGGACATCAAAATTTACTTTGGGTAAATTTTGGGTATTTTTCTGATAAAGTTCATTTTTTAATGAATAGTGAAAAATACTGCATTTTAATTCAAAACTTCCTTTTAATCTAATTCATTTATATGGTTATATTATCCTTTTAAATGGTATTAAAGTTTAATTAGATTATATTTTTACAATTTAATCCAATTTTGGTAATTGGATGTAATTTCACATTGAAATTTGACACAAACAAGTGTCAATATTTCGATAGTTATTATTTGTTAAAAACCCACTTTTTGTTTTGTCAATGGGAATTAATTTTAAATTAATTAGTGAAACATATATGTTTTTAATTTGGTAAAATATACATAATTTTTCAATTCATAATATCAAATAAATCTTAGGCTGATGTTTTGGTATTTTTCTGAAAACCATTATGTTTTGATGAATAATGAAAACACTAAGTAGTAGTTAAAAACCCACATTTTTCATTTAATTGATATTTTACCACATATGTGAATTTAATTTTGAATATACAACATCCATGGTTGTTACCAGTAAGTAAAATGATGTTCAATGAGTTGAAAATAATTTTTTTTGAATAGTAACTATTGACTTTTATTTACCGCGATTGAAGGTAAATAAGGTAATTCAAGGTAAAAAAATATTATAATAATATGAAATTACCTTAAAACTTGTCCTAAACTTATTATAAATGTAATGGGAAACCCATATCATCCTTTTGTAATACCTTTGTCCTTTGAAAGCCATTTTGGTAAGATAATGACATTAATAACTTTTTATTTAATGTAAAAATTAAAATATAACAAACATGTATTGTTTTACTAAAAAATATTAATGTGGGGTTATATAATTGATATGTTTGACTATAAATATTCATTATTAATCTAAAAATATTTCCTACATCATTGTATTTTATTTATAATTTTTAGACATCAAATAAAAAAATATTTATGACACAATAATGATGTAGTGTTTACCTCATTAATGAATGATCTAAATAAATAAGATTATAAAAATTAAAAAAATATCCAAAACCTACCCAATTCTTATTAGATGATTTTATTTTGAACAAGAGTCATCTTATCTCCGACCTTAATAAGTATTGGACCTTTAGAAACCAAAAATCATTATATAATAAAATAATAGTTTCAAACTTTCCTAAAGAGACTGTCCTCCCCCTTATAAAAAGCCCTCACCTCTAACCCATTACTCACACCTCCCAAGCCCCATGGCTCATATATCATTTTCACAAATAAGTTTCCAAGATCTTATCTTCCTCCTAGAATCCTTACCTTAGGCAGAAGGCACTTCAAGAAATCCATTTGGTTCAAAACAAAGGGAGTTACCTGATTTAATGGTAATGTCTTCTCTCAAGTTCTTTTCTTTTATTTTACTTCTTTAACCCCATAACATCTTTTTATTAATTTATTTTATAACAAAAAAATTATCCTCAATATACTAATTTTTTTATAATTAGGATTCTAACTACACTAACACACACCTCCGTCTAATGGGTAAAGAACATATTATTTCTGTGGATGGAGAACTACTGCCTCACGAAAGGATGATTGTTCAATATTTCATACCACCACTTATGGTGGACATTAAGATTTAACTATATTTAAATGTGATATATATTATATTTATATTTTCTATATAATTATGTATTTTTCATTTATAGCATACATTTATGGTTTCCATAATGGGAAAGCGCTATAATTTCATTTGAGAAAATGCGGACTACCACCCACTCAAAGTGATATGACTCGTTCATGCCATATGTGGAACTTATAAAGGATGGATTTAATGAAATTATATATGATATTATACTGGAATTATAATATACCTATTTATCAATAATTATTCCTTCCCTTAAATATAAAATAGAAATGAATGTAGTGTTTATATGTATGTACGACTTACCATCCCCTTTAACGGTGCATTTCATTTATTATCTCCAAATGCTATGAAATATTATAAATACATATATATACTAGATATATATGATATATATGATATCTAAACCATGAATATAATTATGGAGATAGTTTACTTTTGACTACATAAACAACTGGTAATTATAAGAAGTTCATTTTTAACTCAAGGGGAAAATAACTACAAAACGACCATTATTAACTTAAATGATTTAATAATTTTTAATACATGGTAATAAGTGATATAAAAGGAATAATAAACATTAAAAAAGTTCTTATTAAAGGATAAATTAACTTTAGTTTATTATTCAGGAGATTAAAGAACAAACGGGTCAAATTAGACAAGAGGTAAGGGGTTTTTTATCTCACTTTTAATTCCATGAGATTTCCATCATTCACCACGTATTTATTGCATGTGGTGTATTGTGTACTTCCATTTGATATATATTATCATTATTATATTTATATTTATGGTATTATTTAATTCATTTGGTGGTTATTAACTTTTGGTCACACGACTCGATTGATTACAATGTGGTAAGGGGTTTTTATCTCACATTTTATTCAAGTGAGATTCATGCTATATTTGCCACTATTTACTTTTGTTGGGTGTATGTAATGAAAATTATTGTTTTAATTGTTTAATATAATTTGTTTTATGGGAATTTATATCTTTGTTTTATGATTATTATTTCATGTGGCTTATGTTTCATAAGTTACCAAATCGGTAAGGGAACCTTTCACTATACACTTTTAGTCAAAGACTTCTTTTATGTCATGTATTTTAATTACCTTTTTCTTACATTGGGATATGTTATTATATATCCTTATTGCTGTAAATTTTATGTACATCTGATGTGAGACCCTTTTCTCTCTCGTCAACTCATTTTCTGAATTTTAAAACAACATCGTTCGGGTGTCAAATTTCTATAAGAGAACTTCTTAACCAAATTTCAATTATTTGGGTTAAACATCTACTTCTTGATTATGTCATGCTATAAATATGTGTGAATGGCCTCTGATTGTTTTACAATTAATATCAACTTATATTGGGTGTATTATTATTTTTCACCCATAATTATGTCATTTATTTGTCCTTAATATTAGGATACGATCTTTGAAAGGGAATTTGCCTCAATTAACTTTTCATTGATTCTTATTTGTTGTTATACACTGATTCACTTTTATATGGTGCACATACCATCCTTTTACATATTATATCATGAATCTCGTTATTCTCATGATAATATAATCTTTGTTTAATGTTATTCTATAATTATTTTTATTTGATTATTTTCTCAAGTTGTAAGGGAATCTTTAACTAAAACATTGTTTAAAATGTTCGAAAGATTTATTCTTCTAGATATTTCTCGTTAATGAACATGTTTTAAAAATGGTTTTAAAGATTTATTTATATGGAAATGAATTTTTTGAAATTAAAATTTCTTTCAAAAACTTTAATGTGGTATGGGACACTTTGGTTAAAAATATATTTATTAAATGTTTTAAGTGATTTTGAAAATGGTTTGATAAATCATGTACTATGTCAATATCTTGAAATGATATATTGAGATTGCAATGTGGAAATGTTATCTTTACTTTATGATTGTTTTTTGTGTTTTTAATACTTTTTGTTTATTGGGAATTGTTTACGTATACGGGTGGTACCGTGATAAACCTAGGGTGGGTGAGCCCGAGATAGCTCTCCAATGCATTGGGTAACGTGACGGAGGTAAACGATATTGTTTATCTTAAGAGATTTAGGGAATATACTGTGATGGGTATTCCAAATGTAACTCCCTATATAGATGTCAAATCTATAACATAAGTATGTTATGGATTCCACAAGTTACCTTTATGATTTATGATTTATGTGTATTATTCATAAATCTTGTTATTTCATAAGGTATGTTATAATTAAAAAGTATGGTTTCATTGATTTGTATTTACTGATGGGATAATTTTTTATTTCCTTATTTTATAACACTTACTAAGTTTTTTATTCTCATCCCATGTTTGGAAATGTTTTTCATGGGACTTAAAGATGAACAGGGTCAAATATGTGATCAAGGAAAAGTCATGATGTCTAAAACATGGAACTAGACAAGTTTCTTTTTATTAAGATATTTTATTTTTTGAAAAAAATGGAAACTAAAATGAAGTTTCTACTTTATAATTTTTGAGATGTAATATTTATGGCCTAATTATCTAAAGCTCTAAACAGTAAAAGATCCTCAATGTGAATTATTCAATTTATTCAAGATTATGTAATGTTTAAAGCCAGGACTTTATAGTTTGTATCAGAGGTCGGTTTGGATAACTTTAGTGGTTAGGGTGTTATTAAATAATAGTGACATGACCATAATGGTTAGAATATTAGAAAGAGTCATAGTTATTTAAGATTTGATAAATGGTTATTACATTTTAGGGTGAAAAATGAAAGGTATTAGATAACCTTTGAGGATAAAATATATACTGGTTATTTTTTAGGAATTTGTATCATTTTTTTGGATGTTATGAAATTATATTTTTTTTTAAAGGATAACACGCAAACCGTGTGACAACCCGTTTCATCAGACAAAGCTATAGTAATCGAACCCACATCCAAAGTGAGATTGGGATTTATTACCCACCACTAGACTATGTGTAGTCCCTGGTAAGCATGACTATTTATTTTTAGTTATATGATTTTATGGATCAAGAATAAGTTGATTTGGGATTTTATGTTTTATCAAATGGACATCCTTAGTATATGAAAATGATTTGGTGATTAAGTGATAAAGGTTATTTTTGAAGACATTATCACTTTTGGTATCATTATATGCTTATGGAAAATAGAATACTATGGGATTTAATTTGTTGAGTAATGGTTGAAATATTATTTTTGAAGAATAAATGTTTTTATTGTGGACATAAGTTGATTTGGGTTATTTGTGGAAATGATTAACCTATCATAGAGAATATGTGATTAGGTTAAATACACATCAGTATGAGACTTTAAGAGTAGTCGATGTTTTTGGAGATAAATGTTATAATTTACTGTGGAAGAATATGTGGTGAAATCCTTCTGAGTTGTGGGTTTCAATTTTAGTTTGGATTATTTGGAATAATTCTAAAGTCAATTGTATATTAAATGGTCTTTCTTGGACTTTGGGTACATTTTTTTGAATTTTTGAGATTAAGAGTAGTATTTGTTTTTATAAAGGATTATCCTTTTGGGGATTATCTGATCTCGTACTAACCATTTTTTGTTTTTTTAATGTATAATGATAGGGGAAATATATGGTTCTTATTTTTTGGATCATGTTATAATCTAGAAGATAAATATTGCACTTTTTATGTGACCAAGTCATCTTGAATACTAATCGTTTGGAGAAAAGATGAGTTTGTGGTAGAAATTTTGTAAATGATGAAAGTCTACATGTCAAGTAATTAAGTTTCTGTATTTTATTATTCAATATCATAAATAAATTATCCATATTTATGAAAATAAACTTAAACCAAAAAAAATTTCGGTTTACTTTTCTAACTGGGAAACCAATGACCGTTTAACCCATCACTAATTTGTGGTTTTCTTGTTCTTAAATTTCTCTTAATCATGTTTTCTATCACTTTTCATCAGAAATTGACACTTAGTTTCCCTTCCATATCCATGTTTTCTTGGAATCCAAGTTTGGGTTATCTCAGGTGACCTTTGTACTTATCTTTTTTTCTTTTAAAGTGATAGTTTTATTTACACTTTTTTCGATGTGGGACTTTCAATGAAGTTTACAAGCCCAATTTTAAAATTTCGAGGACACAATTTCCAAAAGGGGGGAAGGATGTAACATCCCAGGAAAATAAAGAATATGAAATTTTTATATTTATTAATATTTTTTAATTAAATATTAATTTTATTTTAAAGGGGATGCTATATTCAATGGCATACCAGACACACAACAATGGGTTTCCCCGAAGTCTTACGTTGCACACAATGCTCATTCATATGGAAAAAAAATATAATATTATTATTTTAAATGGTAGTTAACGTCTAGTTATTTTATTGGAGTGAATGAATAGAACTAACTATATTATGATTATACATGTTTTTTAAAAGTTTTTACATTTATCCAATTAAATTTTGAGACTTTAAATTTGAATTAATCTAATTTTAAGCATAAAAACCCCCATATTTTTAAAATGTCGATTTACTACCTTTTGATTGGGAACCCACTTTAAATCCAGTTTTGCTCACTTTTATATGTTCTATTTGACAAAATAAGATTCTTATTTAGAATCATGATGTCAAAATTTACTTTGGGTAAATTTTACGTATTTTTCTGATAAAGTTCATTTTTTAATGAATTGTGAAAAATATTGCATTTTAATTCAAAACTACCTTTTAATATAATTTATTTATATGGTTAAATTATCTTTTTAAATGGTTTTAAAGTATAATTATATTATATTTCTACCATTCAATACAATTTTGGTTATTGTAAGTAATTTCAAATTGAAATTGACAATAAACAAGTGTCAATCTTTTGATAGTTATTATTAATTAAAAACATGCATTTTGTTTTTAGAATGGGAATTTATTTTAAATTAATTAATGAAACTTCTATCTTCTGAATTTGGTAAAATAGACATAATTTTTGAATTCTAAATATCAAATATAGCTTAGGTTGATTTTTTGGTATTTTTCTGAAAACCTTCAATTTTATATAAATTGTGAAAACACTATGTAGTAGTTAAAAAACTGACTTTTTCATTTAAATGAAATTTTACCACTTTTGTGAATTGAATTTAAAAATTCCAACATACATTATTGTTATTAGTAAGTAAAATTTGGTTCAATAAGAAGAAAATAATTTTTGGTGAATAGTAACGTTTGACTTTTATTTACAACGGTTAAAGGTAAATAGGGTAATTCAAGGTAAAAATAATATTATAATAATATAAAATTACCTTAACACTATTCATAACCTTATATTATGAGTAATGGCCAACCAAGACAATCCTTGGGTAATACCATTGGCCATTGAAAGCCATTTGGGTAAGATAATGACATTAATAACATTTTATTTAAAGTAAAAATAAAAATATAACAAACATGTATTGTTTTGCTAAAAAAAATTAATGTGGCATTATATAATTGATATATTTGACTATAAATATTAATTATAAAGCTAAATATATTTTATATATTATGGTATTTTATTTATAATTTTTATAAATCAAATAAATAAAATTATTTATGACACACTAATGATGCAGTGTTTACCTCATTAATGAATGATTTAAATAAATAAGATTATAAAAATTAAAACAATATCCAAAACCTATAAAATTCTTATTGGATGATTTTATTTCTAATAATATTCATCTTATCTTCTACTTTAATAAGTTTTGGACCTTTATAAACTAAAAATCATTATATAATAAAATAATAATTTTAAACTTTCCTAAAAAGGCCCCCCTCCCTTTACAAAAAGACATCACCTCTAATCCATTACTCACACCTTTCAAGCCCCTTGTCTCATCCAGACTCTGAAAAAATAATCTCTCAAAATCCCTCTCTTCCACCTACAGGCCTTACCTTAGGTAGAAGACACTTCAAGAAATCATTTTGGTTCAAACCCAAGGGAGTTACCCAATTTAAATGTAATGTCTTCTCCTAAGGTATTTTATATTTTTTACTTCTCCAAACCCATAAACTCTATATATTCATTTATTTTATAAAAACACAAGTATCCAAAATATACTAGGTTGTTAGTATGATAATTATTCTAAATAAACTTACAAACACCTCCATTTAATAGGTAATGAACAGACTGTTTCTATGGAAGGTGAACTATTGCCTCAAGAAACGATGACTGTTCAATCTTCTACTACCTCCTCTTATGGTGTCCATTAAGATGGAATGGTTTTTACATGTTATATATATTATATTTATATTGTTTTTATACTTCTTTAATTTACATTTATACTATAACTTTATAGTTTCCATAATGGGTAAACGTGATAATTTCATTTGAGGAAGCGCTGACTACCGCCCCCTCAAAGTGATATGACTCGTTCATGCCATACATGGAATGTATAAAGGATGGAGTTAATGCAATTATATATGATAATGTACTGGAATTAATATATACCTATTTATCATTAATTTTTCATTCCCTTAAATATGAAATAGAAATCAAATTAGCGTTCATGCGTATGCACGACTTACCATCTCCATGAACAGTGAATTTCATTTCTTATCTCCAAATGTTATATAATATTATAAATACATATATATACTAGATATATATGATATATATGATATCTAAATCATGAATATATTTCTGTAGATAATGTACTTTTTACCACATGAACAACTTGTAATTAGAAGAAGTTCATTTTTGACTCAAGTACCAAATATCGACAAAACAATCTTTATTAACTTAAATGACTGCATAATTTTTATAAAAAGGTAATAAGTTATATAAAAGTAATAATACACTTAAAAAACTTCTTAAGAAAGTATAAATTAACTTTACTTTATTATAAAGGAGATTAAAGAATGAGCGGGTCAAGTCAGACACGAGGTAAGGGGTTTCTTATCTCACTTTTAATTCTGTGAGATTTCCATTATTCACCACTTATTTATTGCATGTGGTGTATTTTGTACTTCCATTTTATATATATTATCATTATTATATTTATATTCATGGTATTATGTGATTTATTTTGTTTTTATTAACTTTAGGTCATATAACTCGATTGATTACAACATGGTAAGGGATTTTCATCTCTATTTTATTCTAGTGAGAATCATTCTATATTTGCCACTATATCCTTTTGTGTGGTGTATGTACTGTCCATTATTGCAGTATTTGTTTAATATTATTTATTTTATGGGCATTTACATCTTCATTTTATGATCATTATTTTATGTGGTTTGTGTTTCGTAATTTTGCAAATTGGTATGGAAACCTTTCACTGTACTCTCTTAGTCAAAGACTTCTTTTATGTACTGTCATTTAATTCCATTTTTATAATTGTGGGATATATTATTATATATCCTTATTTCTATAATTTTTATATCCATGAGATGAGAGGCCATTTTCTCTCTCTTCAACTCATTTTATGAATTTTAAAGCGACGCTGTTAGGCTATCTAATTTCTATAAGAGAACTTCTTAACCCAATTTCAATTCTTTGGGTTAAACTTCTACTTCTTGATTATGTCATGATATAAATATGTGTGAATTACCTATGATTTTTTTACACTTAATATCTACTTATATTGGGTGTGTTATTATTTTTCACACATAATTATGTCACTGATTTAACCTTAATCTAAGGATATGATCTTTGTAAGGTACTTTATCTCAATTTACTTTCCATTGAGACTTATTTGTTGTTATACATAGATTAAATTTTATATGGTTTATATACTTCCATTTGAAATATTATATCATGAATCTCATTATTCTCATGATATTATAATCTTTGTTTAATTTTATTTTGTAATTATTTTTATTCAAGTATTTTCTCATGTGGTAAGGGACTCTTTAACTAAAACATTGTTTTAAATGTTTGAAATATCTATTCTTCTAAATATTTATCATTAATGAACATTTTAAAAAATGGTTTTAAAGTTTTATTTATGTATACATGAATGTTTTTAAATTAAAATATGTTTCAAAAACATCAAATTTGTATGGGAAACTTTGATTAAAAAATCTCTTTATTAAATGTTTTAAATGATTTTGAAACTGGTTTGATAAATCATTTATTATTTCAATATCTTGAAATGATATATTGGTATTACAATGTGAAAATGTTATATTTACTTTATTCTTGTTTTATGTTTCATGAATATGTTATGATTATTGGGCATTTTTTACGTATACGGGTGGTTCCGTGATAAACCTAGGACAGGTGAGCCCGAGAGAGATCTCCAATGCATTGGGTAACATGAAAGAGGTAAATGAAAATGTTTCTACTAAGAGATTTAGGGAATATAATGTGATGGGTATTCTAAATACAAATCCCTATGTAGTAGTGAAATCTACAACATATGTATGTTATGGATTCCACAAGTTACCTTTATGATTTATGATTTCTGTGTATTATTCATAAATCCTGTGATTTCACAAGGAATGTTATGATTAAAAGGTATGATTTCATTGATTTTACTTTATTGATTGGATAATGTTTTCATTACTTATTATATAACCCTTACTGAGTTTTTTATGCTCATACCATGTTTTGAAATGTTTTATACAGGACTTAAAGATGAACATGGTCAAAGATGGGATCAAGGAAAAGTCATGGTGTCTAAAACAAGGAACTAGACAAGTTTCTTTTTTTAAGAGTTTTAATTTTATGAAAAAAATTGAAAGTGGGGAGATGTGTCTACTTTTTAATTTTTGAGATGTCATAGTTACAGCATAATTATCTAAATCTCTAAACCTAAAAATATCCTCAATGTGAATTATTCACATAATTAAAGATTATGCAATGTTTAAGGCCATGTCCTTATAGTTGGTATCAGAGGTCGGTTTAGATAACATTAGAGGTTAGGGTTTTATATAAGCATAATTTACATTTCCATAATGGTTAGCATATTAGAAAGAGTGGTAGTTATTTTAGATTTGATAAACGGTTATTACATTTTGGGGTGAAAAATGAAAGGTATTAGATAACCTTTGAGGATAGAATATGATATGGTCATTTTTGAGGAATTTGTCTCATTTTATTTTGGATTTTATGAAATTATATAATTTTTTTGAAAAAGGAATACACACAGACTATGTGGAAACCCATCGCGTTGGACAAAGCTATTGGAATCGAACCCACAACCAAAGTGTGATTGGGATTTAGCACCCACCATTGGACTATGTGAAGTCTCTACTAATCATGAATAATTATTTTTAGTTAAATTATCTTATATATCAAGAATAAGTTGGTTTGGGATCTTATGTTTTATCAAATGGACATCCTTAATATTGGAAAATTATTTGGTCATTAAGTGATAAAGGTTATTTTTCAAGACATTCTCTCTTTTGGGAACACTATATGCTTAAGGAAAATATAATTCTATGGTATTTAATTTGTGGAGTAATGGTTGAAATATTATTTTGGAAGAATCTATGTTTTTATTATTTATATAAGGTGATTTGGGTTATTTATACAAATTATTAACCAATCATAGAGAATATGTGATTTGGTTAAAGACCCTTAAGTATGAGACTTTAAGAGTAGTTGATGTTTTTTGGAGATAAATGTTAAGATTCACTTGGAAGACTATGTGATTAAATCCTTTTGAATTTTGGGTTTCAATTTTAGTTTGGATTATTTTGAATAATTTTAAGGACAATTGTATATTGAATGGTCATTCTTGAACTTTGGGTACTTTTTGTTGAATTTTGTAGATTAAGAGTGGTATTTGTTTTTATAAAGGATTATCCTTTTGGGTATTATCTGATCATGTACTAACCAATTTTGGTTTTTTTAACGTATAATGACAGGGGAAATATATGGTTAATATTTTTTTGGATCATTTTATTATCTATAAGTTGATTCCCTCACTTGTTATGTGACCAAGTCATGTTCAATACTCATATTTTAGAGAAAAGTAGAGTTTGTGGAAGAAATTTTGTAAATGATGAAAGTATACATGTCAAGTAAGTAAGTTTACTTATGTTCTTATTCAATCTCATTAATAAATTCTCCATATTTATGAAAAGGAACTTAAAACAAAAACGTTGTCCGTTTACTTTTCCTACTATAAAACCAATAACTCTTTAACCCATCACAAATTTGTGGTTTTCTTCTTGTTAACTTTCTCCTAATAATGTTTTCTATCACTTTGAATCAGAACATGACACTTATTTTCTCCTTTATATCCATGTTTTCTAGGAATCCAAGTATGGGTTATCTCGAGTGACCTTTTTACTTTTCATTCATTCTTGTAAAGAGATAGTTTTATTTACTCTTTTTTTGATGTGGGACTTTCAATGAAGTTTCCAAGCCCTATTTTAGAATTATGAGGACACAATTTCTAAAAGGGGGGAAGGATGTAACATCCCAAGAAAATAAAGAATATGAAATTTTCATATTTCTTAATATTTTTGAAATAAATATTAATTTTATTTTAAATGGGATGTTATATTCAATGGCGTACCTAACACATAACAATGGGTTTCTCCGAAGTCTTATGTTGCACACAATGAAGAATCATATTGAAAAAAAATATAATATTATTATTTTAAATGGTAGTTAATGTCTAGACGTTTTATAGGAGTGAATGAACAGAACTAACCATATTATGATTAGACATTTTTTTAATTGTTTTTACATTTATCCAATAAAATTTAGAGGCTTAAAATGTGAATGAATCTAATTTTATGTATAAATACGCTAATATTCTTTAAAAGGTCAATTTACTACCTTTTGATGGAGAACACTCATTAAATATTATTTTGGTCACTTTTATATGTTCTATTTGACAAAATAAAATTCTTCTTTTGAATCGAGACATTAAAATTTATTTTGGGTAAATTTTTGGTATTTTGCTGATAAAGTTCATTTTTTATGAATAGTGAAAAATAGTGCATTTTAATTCAAAACTACCTTTTAATATAATTTATTTATATGGTTATATTATATTTTTAAATGGATTTAAAGTTTAATTAGATTATATTTCTACCATTTAATCCAATTTTGGTCATTGGAAGTAATTTTACTTAAAATTGGACATAAATAAGTGTTGATCTTTGGATAGCAATTATTTCATAAAAACATGTTATTTGTTTTGACAATTGGAATTAATTTTAAATTAATTAATGAAAATTATAAGATTTTAATTTGGTAAAATAGACATAATTTTTGAATTCATAATATCAAATATTGTTTAGGCGGAATTTTTGGTATTTTTTAGAAAACCATTAATTTTTAATGAATTGTTAAAACACTAAGTAGTAGTTAAAAAACTGACTTTTTCATTTAAATGAAATTCTACCACTTATGTAAATTTAATTTGCAAAATACGACATACATGGTTGTTATAAGTATGTAAAATTTGGTTCAATAAGATGAATATAATTTTTGGTTAATAGTAACTTTTGACTTTTATTTATTACGGTTAAAGATAAATAGGGTAATTCAAGGTTAAAAAATATTATAATAATATATAATTAACATAACACTTTTCCTATTCTTTTTGGATGAGTAATTTAATACCAATACAATCCTTTGGTAATACTTTTGTCCTTTTAAATCCATTTGGGTAAGACAATGACATTAATAACTTTTTATTTAAAGTAAAAATAAAAATATCACAAACATGTATTATTTTGCTAAAAAAATTTAATGTGGGGTTATATAATTTATATATTTGAATATAAATACTCATTATAAATCTAAAAATATTTCCTAAATCATTTTCTTTATTTTTAATTTTTATACATCAAATAAAAAAATTTATGACATAATAATGATGCAGTGTTTACCTCATTAATGAATGTTTTAAATAAATAAGATTATAAAAATGAAAAAAATATCCAAAATCTTTAAAAATTCTTATTGGTTGATTTTATTTCGAAAAAGAGTCATCTTATCTTCGACCTTAATATGTTTTGGACCTTTAGAGACCGAAAATCATTATATAATAAAATAATATTTTCAAACTTTTCTAAAGAGCCCCTCCTCCCCCCTTATATAAAGCCCTCACATCTACCCATTACTCACACCTCTAAAGACACTTTTATCATCAAAACTCTTCCCAAATAATCCCTCAAGATCCTTCTCTTCCACCTAGAAGACTTACCATAGGCAGAAGGCACTTCAAGAAATCCTTTTGGTTCAAACCAAAGGGAGTTTCCCGATTTAAAGGTAACATCTTCTCAAAAATTCTTTTTTTTTATTTTACATCTCCAACCCCTAACCTATTTTTATTCATTTATTTTATAAAAATACTAGTCTAATAAATATAATAGGTTGTTTTAGGATAATTATTCTAACTACACTTACACACACCTCCGTCTAATGGGTAAAGAACATATTATTTCTGTGGATAGTGAACTGCTGCCTCACGAAACAATGATTGTTCAACCTTCTCCTACCACCTCTTATGGTGGACATTAAGATGGAACATTATTTACATGTGATATACAATATATTTATATTTTATATATGTACTTATTTATTTTTCATTTATAGGATACCATTATGGTTACTGTATTGGGTAAACGCGATAATTTCATTTTAGGAAGTGCGGACTACCGCCTCCTCGAAGTGATATGACTCATTCAGGCCATACGTGGAATGTATAAAGTATGGAGTTAATGGAATAATATATTATATTATACTGAAATTATAATATACCTATTTATCATTATGTTTTCATTCAATTAAATATGAAATATAAATGAAAGTAGCGTCCATGCGTACGTATGGCTTACCATCTCCATGAACAGTGCATTTCTTTTCTTATCTCCAAATGTTATGTAATATTATAAATATATATATATATATACTGGATATATATGATATCTAAATAATTAATATCATTATGGATATAATTTACTTTTGACCACATGAACAACTTGTAATTATAAGAAGTTCATTTTTTGACTCAAGTACAAAATATCCAAAAAACGACCGTTGTTAACTTAAATGATTGCATAATTTTTATAACATGGGAATAAGTTATATAAAAGGAATAATAAACTTGAAAATTTTCTTAATCAAGTAGAAATTAACTTTAGTTTTTTATTTATGAGATTAAAGAACGTATGGGTCAAGTCAGACACAAGTTAAGGGGTTTCTTATCTCACTTTTAATTCGGTAAGATTTCCATTTTTTCACCACTTATTTATTTCATATGGTGTATTTTGTACTTACATTTGATATATATTATGATGATTATATTTATATTAATGGCATTATGTGATTAATTTTTTGGTTATTAACTTTTGGTCAAAACGACTCAATTTATTACAACTTGGTAAGGGGTTTTTATCTCACTTTTTATTCTCATGAGATTCATGCTATATTTTCCACTAATTTCTTTTTGTGGTGTATGTATTTCCCATTATTCTATTCTTAGTTTTATATAAATTAATTTATGGGAATTTAAATCTTCATTTTATGAGCATTATTTCATGTGGTTTATGTTTCATAAGTTACCAAATTGGTAAGGGAACCCTTCACCATACTCTTTTAGTCAAAGACTTCTTTTATGTCATGTCTTTTAATTTCAATTTTATTATGTTGGGATATTTTATTATAAGTCCATATTGCTGTAAATTTTATGTCCATGTGATGAGAGACATTTTCTCTCTCATCAACTCATTTCCTAAATTTTAAAGCAACACTGTTAGGCTGTCGAACTTCTATAAGAGAACTTCTTATCCCAATTAAAATTCTTTGGGTTAAACTTATACTTCTTAATTATGTCCTCGTATAAATATGTGTGAATAACCTGCGATTTTTTATACTTAATATTAAATTATATTGGGTGTGTTCCTATTTGTTTCATATCATTTTGATATCGATTTTTCCTTAATCTAAGGATATGATCTTTGTAAAGGACTATGTCTCAATTTACTTTCCAATGAGGCTTATTTGTTGTTATACACCGATTCACTTTTTTGTGGTGTATATACAGCCCTTTGACATATTATATCATGAATATCCTTCTTCCCATGATATTATAATCTTTGTTTAATGTTATTCTATAATTATTTTTATTCAATTGTTTTCTTAATTGGTAAGGGAATATTTAACTAAAACATTTTTTAAAATTTTCAAAAGATTTATTCTTCTAAATATTTCTCATTAATGAACATGTTTTAAAAATTGTTTTAATGATTTATTTATATGGACATGAATGTTTTTAAATTAAAATTTCTTTCAAAAAATACAAAGTGTTATGGGACACTTTGATTAAAAAATCTCTTTATTAAATGTTTTAAATGATTTTGAAAATGGTTTGATAAAGCATTTATTATGTCGATATATTGAAATGATATATTGGGATTGAAATGTGTAAATTTTATCTTTACTTTATTATTGTTTTATGTGTTATGAATATGTTATAGTTATTGGGCATTGTTTACATATAAGGTTGGTTACGTGATAAACCTGGGGTGGGTGAGCCTGAGATAGCTCTCTAATGCATTAGGTAACGTGATGGAGGTAAATGATAACGTTTCTCCTAAGAGATTTAGTGAATATATTGTGATGGGTATTCCAAATATAACTCCCTATGTATCTGTGAAAGCTACAGTGTAAGTATGTCATGGCAAGTTACCTTTATGATTTATAATTTTTTTTTACTATTCATAAATCCTATGATTTCATAATGTTTGTTATGATTAATAAGTATGGTTTCATTAGTTTGTATTTATTGATGGGATAATGTTTTATTTCCTTATTTTGTAACCCTTACTGAGTTTTTTATGCTCATACCAAGTTTTAAAATGTTTTTCAGAGGACTTCAAGATGAATAGGGTCAAAGATGGGATCAAGGAAAAGTCATGTTATCTAAAACATGGAACCAGACAAGTTTCTTTTTTTAAGTGTTTTTATTTTATGAATAAAATGGAAACTGAGCAGAAGTTTCTACTTTGTAATTTTTGAGACATAATAGTTATGGACTAATTCTCTAAATCTCTAAACCTTAATAGATCATCAATGTGAATTTTTCACTTAATTTAAGATTATGTAATGTTTAAGGTCGGGTCCTTATAGAAAAGGTGACTTATACTAAAACTATGAAAACTTTTCCTCTTTGTATAGATTAATTTTTGGAATAGTTGAAAAGAATGTGGTTATAATGACCCTCACTTCTCAAACATATAAAAAACATAATTTTTTTTGGAATACATAGTACATTACACAAGAAGACACCCAAATACCATATTAGTTTAGTTATTTTGGAAACATATAAAGATAAACACTGGTACATAAGTGATTTACATTATCTCACACTTTGTACTCCATGACTATTACCATTATTAGAAATATCATACATAGTACATATCTTCATAACTTGGGGAAAGGAATCATAAAAAATGGTGAGATCAGATGTTGTGTAAGGGTAAATAAGGGAGACATGTAATCATAATCACGGGCATAAGGGTATGAGAACAAGATCATGAAAATATAAAACCATACCCTTCATAGAGAAGATCATAAACAAGATTCATGTCATAAATACTAGTTGTTCATATGACATGAATCATAAGTTGATCAAGATAATTATCCCTGAAATCCTAACAAAGGAATAAGACATAGAATTTTTGAATACACATAAACATATAAAATTATTTTCAAAGTAGTTAAGGCATATCTACCAAGGCCATCTTAGATGAATCGGTTCACTCCCTAACCAATATTTGCAGTCAAGGTTTACTCCCATTACAAAATTAGTCTACATATTTTTTAAAGAACCGATTTACCTCCTCATTCCATCCATGTCTATCTCATGAGATATAAATCTTTACCTAATTCATTAGAGGGAGATATAGGTCTTACCCATCTCTTAATGAAATCATGCATATGTGTGGAAAAAGATCGAAAAAATCATCATATCATAACCCATTAAACAAAATTGGTATCATAATCATATAATAATATCATGAACATTAGAAAAGAGACATATTTCAAAATCATTTCATCAAATCATTACTTATGAAAAGAAGCGAGATTCATAAGCTTATAGCTTGTGGAAGAGAAATGGGTTTCATAAATATCATGCCATCAAAACATAAAAAAAATTAGAGAAATAATATGAATGTTAATCAGGGATTACATCCCAATAATTGAATGAGTATCACCAATAGATTCCATCTTATATGGAAAATGATTTTGAAATATATTGTAAAAAAATTTCTTCAGGAAAATATCATTTTTTCTTTGAATACATCTTTTTAAAACATAAGACATTTTGAAAAAAAATATTGAAATTAGATATGATAGAATATAACAAAATATCGTAAATTATAATAATCATTTTATTTGAAAATTATTTTAAGAGATCTTTTAAAATCATTTTTTAAGATATTTTTAGAAAACATTGTTCTTTGAATAAAATAAATTTCTTATCGAAGAGAGAAATAAGGTCAGGTATCACTATTGGGATCTGGGTTTTCCAAAAACTTTTATACCAACAGTTCAACAGAACTATTGGTATAGGGGTCATTTACCAACGGTTTATTCAAACCATTGGTAAAGGTTGAGTAAGTGATGTATTTCCCAATAGTTTGAAGAAACCGTTGGGAAATCTAAAATTTTTTTCCCTTAAAAATGATTTTCACAAACTGTTTGTAAACTCCATGCTTTTCCCAATGGTTTTTAAAAACCATTGGGAAAAGTCCCCCCCCCAAATACAGCACCCCGGCCCCCAATTACACATAAGCCAGACATTTTCCTAGATTTCCAAAATCCCCCACGCAGGTGAACCCTAACCTGAGGTCTTCCATCTGATCAGCTGTAACTCCCCCATCCAGGTTAGACTCCTTCAACCTCTTCCCAAATACCAACATAGAATCCCTCATTATTCTAAATGACATGGTTGGTGTGTGGTCTACCAAACTATGTGACCTAACATGGTGAGTTGAGGTATCTTATCAGCTTCTAGTGTTGTTCATCCCAACTATGAGCGGATATCCTTCTATTCTCAACCTTTGTCCATTTATTTCACTATCTCGAAATATCACGTTATTATTCCTTATTTCTAGGGATTTTGGAAAATTTTATGATTCACACTATTTAATATTGAATAAATGACTAATACTTTATTGGTAGATGTATGTGAGTATATAGAAGATGGTTTATAAACTATCTCTTAAAAGTATCACTATTTTGTATTCTTTATGATGTGTAGTATCATTGACATGCATTATTATTAATCTCAAATTTAAAAATAATTTTTTTGTCTATAATTTATGAAATTAAACCACTTTATGATCCATGAACAACCTATTAGTGTAGAAGCCTAAACATTATCCACCCATGGGGTTCTCTTGACCTGGGGAACTAATTGGGTAATGAAATGTATGATCATAGGGGTTCCAAGAATGAGTTGTTGAACATGAGTGAATGATTTGGGATGCCTATAACGCATAATGGGACCTGAGACATGTGCCTCTTATTTGAGACATATTGAAAATGAATATAAATATGTTTTAATTTAATTTTTGAGTACATGTTCTTTGAATAATGATTTGTTATTCCTTAAAGAAACCAACTAAGGATTCATATTAAAAAAATATCTTTTAATTCCATTTGAAAACCCCTTGGATTCATGATGATTTTTTTAAGAATACCTTGTGGAAATATACCTTGAACTCATAGTTATTATGATTTAGGAAGCCTTGGGGAAGTCCCCTTTAGATTCTAAACTAGAGGACTCTCTCATTACATAGGCTTGGAACTTCTTCCTCCCTATGAATCCATCTGAAGTCAGTCAATTTTTAAGTTCTACACTCCAAATATTTAAGGATTAACTCAGTTTTAATGTTTTTCATATATTATTATTTTTTTCTATTTTGATTTGACTTAAACCAAGTGGTTACTTGTGTCGCATGGCATACCCAATAAGTGTAGTTTGATTTGTTTTATATTTTTATTTTACAATTCAAGTGTCATGATTATATGAATAAACTTGATTTGAAGTCTTCATATCCACTCCTTTTATGTAGTTAGTGAATCATATCAATAAATGGAGGTTCGGTTGATATGTATCCCCACTCAAAGATAGTAAATGGTTTGTTTAGTCATATTTTCTTGAGGTGCGTAATGGATATAAGGATGATCCATGTGAAGGTATTGGGGATGGTTGGGGTAGTGGGGTAGGTGGTTTTCCTTTTTTTAGTGGGGTGATATGGTACTTTTTGTGGACTTTAGTTTGGGTGTTATGAAATGTACTAACTTTTCACAATATTTCCATTTTTTATAATCAATAAATTATTTAAAAAACTATCCTTACACATTTTGCATATTTCATGAAAAGCCTTCACTTTGTAATATCTTGAACAATGTTATATCAGATCTATAGTGTCTTCTTGTATGTATTAAATGAAAAAATTACAAAACACGTCTCACCTCAAATTTAGGTGCACATAACTAAATTAGTGTATCTTTACATTATTTTAATAGTTCACTACATCAACTTGAAACTCCTTCCTTTATTATTTACATAAATATATTTTTTATTAAACTTCAATATTATTGAATTTATTATGACCAAATTACTTATAATAATTCTTTTTATAGAATGTATAGAAGTTGTATGTATGAAACCGATCAGATCTCAAGTGATTTTCAAAACAATTTAGAGAGATTTTAAGATTTTTCATTTCACAATGCTTTAGATAGTGGTCACATACACTGCCCATGTTACAATTGTTTTGGTAGACCTTGGTTGAGCCGTGAAGAAGTCAGCTACCACATAACAAAATATGGTTTTCAAGAAAACTACTATGTGTGGTATCACAATGGGGAGAAAATGAAATCTCAAGTTAATTATGATCGAAATGAATGGACTGGGTTGGAGAATTTGTTAGATGACCAGTTTCTATTTATTTGTCATCATGAAAAAGAAATGATGTCTACTCAAGAAGACTTATATATGTGGATATATCATGCATCTAATGAAAATGATGATTTTTTCAGGGTGAAAAAATTGAATGATGCTGCCATGACTCCAGTATATCGACAGTGCGATAAAATGAAAAAGCTGGAATTTTTAATCTGATTTTTTCATAGGAAAAATATGTATGGGATTTCTAATATAGAAATCGATTACATTCTTACCTTCTTGAAGGATTTACTTCTAGATGATGCAGATATTCCCTCAAACCAATATATGGCCTAGAAGTTAGTTAAGGAACTTGGATTATCATGAAACAAAATTCATGCTTGCCTGAAAGATTTTAGTTTATTATGGGAGGAAACCGCTGAATGAAATGATTGTATAAAATGTGGAACATCCCACTATAAGTCAAAATCTGATGGAACACCATCCCTCATTCCATAGAAAGTAATGTGGCTCTTTCCATTGATCCCCATACTCCATAATCTTATTGAGTCTGATTATATATTAATAAAAATGAGATGTCATGATACCAAGAGAAAGAATACTAAGGATGAGTTGGTTCACCCTGTATATGGATTTTCGTGGTAGATATTTGATGCTCGATATCCTGATTTTGCAACTGACATGCATAATGTGAGGTTGGGTCTTTCATGCGATAGTTTTAATCCATTTGGGCATATGCTTACTTCGCACAGCATATGGCCAGTTTTTATACACATTTATAATCATCCCCCATAGTTTTTTATGAAAAAAACCTTTCACCTTCATGAGTATACTCATATCTATCCCTTCTGATCCTGGTATTGATATTGACATATACCGTCAACCTTTAATAAAATATTTAAAACTTATTTGGGATATGGGTGTGTGCACATACGATGCATATTCGAAAGACATATTTCAGATGCGTACTGCCCTTATGTGGACGATCAATGATTTTCCGGATTATTCAATGATATCTGGATGAAGCACGAAGGGAAAACTATCATATCCTTTTTGTATGAATAATACATGATCCAGAAGACTAAAACATTGATGTAGATTCAATTTTATAGTACATCGATGATTCTTTCCAATGGACCATCCATATAGAAATAATCGTCTAAGATTTGATAATACCATAGAGACTAATGATCCACCTTAGATATGTCTGGAACTGATGTGCTTAATTAATTGAATGATTTCAGTTTTTTCATTCAGGAAGGGTAAATGAAATCTATAAAGAGAAAGAATGTTTCCACTGAAACCTATAACCATTGGAGGAATAGGAGTATCTTTTTTTATTTACATTATTGGTCAACCAATTTTTCACATCATTTCTTAGATATAATGCACATTGAATAAAATATATGTGAAATGTTGCTTTCAATACTTCTAAATTTTAAGGGAAAGACAAAAGATGATTTACAGTCTTGGCGTGACTAGGTGGATTGGGGCATTAGACCAGAATTGCATCATGTGCGTATTAGTGAAAATAAAAAGGAAAGTTCCAGTTGATTCTTATGTGATGACACCTACGAAAAAAACAATTTATGGAAGTATTAGAGACTATTAGAGTTCCTTATGGATATTCAAGAAGCATATCTAAATAGTTCAACAGAAGAGAGTTGAAGCTAAAATCATTGAAGGCTCGTTATTATCATGTTCTTCTACATGAGTCGATTCCCATAAAAATCCTTCATCTTTTGTCCAATAATTTAAGCATGGATGTTATTTGGTTGTGACGTTTGTTTAGAGATCTTTGTGCTAATAATTTTTCCATGTATTTCTTGAAAAAAAATGTTTACAGATGACCCATTAATTTTGTGTGATTTGGAGAAAATATTTCCTTCGTCATTTTTCACATGCATGTTGCATCTAACTGTCCATATTCCCACTACAATACTTCTTGGGGGACCTGTTTCTTTTCTTTGTATGTATCCAACTAAAAGAAATATGTACACATTAAAGTGTTATGTCTGAAATAGGAATCATCCTGAATGTTTTATCGTGAATGGTTACTTGGCTCAAGAATATATGGATTAATTCTCAATGTATTTGTCTGATCTCACTAAAATAATGAATTGACCAATGAGAAATTAAGAAGAACAGTATGAGAAAATTAAACCCAGTTTTACATCACTTCCTCAAATAGGTGGAATTCCTGGATCATATACATTTAATACATTAATCCTTGAAGAGCGAGAGATGGCACATCACACATTTTTGTTAAATTGTGATTTTTTCGATGACTACATCAGGTAACTAAATTGAATATGTATATCTTACATATATATCTGTTAAACTATTCATTTTTTTATCTACATGGAACATAAAACAATGATAAATAGGAATCATCGTATTATGATTGTGTTGATACTTTAGAATAATGATCTATGGGTAATTTGTGATGTGTCTGAGTCAACCCCGCCTCAATCTGAGGCACGGTGTGGCTGGTACCACTCAAAGTGTTTCACCTTTATATGAAATCGACAACATTTTTAGTAAAAACAACAACCAGAATACATAAAACTGACCTAATGCATTCGGATTGTGTTGATACTTTATGAAAATGATAAATGGGTCATATGTGACGTGTAAGAGTCAACCCTGCCTTAATTCAAGGTATGGTGTGGCCGGTATCACTCAAAGTGTATTTCTTTTGATTAAAATGGACACTCTTTTATGTAAAAACAACAGGCATATGGAAAACTGACCAAACATATTCATATTGTGTTGATACTTTTGAAAAGGGATCCTTAGGTCATTTTTGACGGGTACGAGTCAGCCCTGCCTAAATCTGAGGCATGGTGTAGCCGGTACCACTCAAAGTGTCTCACTTTTATTTGAAATGAGCAATATTTTAAGTGAAAACAAAAACTCACATATAAAAAACCCACCAAATGCTTTCTGGTTGTATTGATACTTTAGGAAAATGATTCATGGGTCATTTGTGACATGTATAAGTCAAACTGCCTCTATCTGAGGCACAATGTGACCGGTAACACTCGATGTTTCTCTCTTTTTTTTAAATGGACAATGTTTCATGTAAAAAAAACAGACATATGGAAAACTGACCAAATATATTCTGATTGTGTTGATACTTTAGCACAATTATCCGTGGGTCATTTATGACATGTACAATTAAACCCTTCCTCGATCCTAGGCATGGTGTGGTCGGTACCACTAAAAGTGTCTCACCTTTATTTGAAATGGACATCATTTTTAGTAAAAATAACAACTGGCATATGGAAAACTGACCTAATGCTTTTGGATTGTGTTTATACTTTAGGATAATGATACATGGGTCATATGTGATTTTTATGAGTCAACATCGCCTCAATTTGAGGAATATTGTGGTTGGTAACACTTGAAGTGTCATTATTTTGTTTAAAATGGACACCCCTTTAAGTAAAAACAACTGGCATACGAAAAACTGACCAAACGTATTCAGATTGTGTTGATACTTTACCAAAATGATCCATGATTCATTTTTGACATGTATGAGTCAACCCTACATCAATCAGTAGCACGGTGTGACCAATACCACTCAAAGTGTCTCACTTTTATTTGAAATGGACAACATTTCAAGTGAAAACAACAACTGGCATACAGAAAACTGACCCAATGCATTCTGATTCAATAAATAATTTATTAAAACGATCCATGGATCATATGTGATGTGTATGAGTCAACTCTGCCTCATTCTGAGGCATGGTTTGGCCGGTATCACTCAAAGTGTATTTCTTTTATTTAAAATGGACATCATTTTAAGTAAATACAACAACTAGCATACAGAAAACCAATCTAACGCATTCGGATTGTGTTGATACTTTATCAAAAGGATTTATGGGTCATTTTTGATGTGTACGAGTCAACTCTGCCTCGATCCAAGACATGGTGTGGCCAATATCACTCGTAGTGTCTTTCTTTTGTTTAAAATGGATACCCTTTTAAGTAAAAACAAATGTCATACAGAAAACCGACCAAACGTATTCAGATTGTGTTGATACTTTATCAAAAGGATCTATGGGTCATTTTTGATGTGTACGAGTCAACCCCACCTCAATCTAAGGCATGGTGTGTCCGGTACCACTCACAGTGTCTCACTTTTATTTGAAATGGACAACATTTTAAGTGAAAACAACAACTAGCGTATGGAACACCGACCAAATGTATTTGGATTGTGTTGATACTTTATCACAATGATCTATGTTCCATTTTTGATGTGTACCAGTCAACCCCACCTCAATTCAAAGCACAGTGTGGCCAGTACCACTCAAAGTGTCTCACTTTTATTTGAAATGGACAACATTTTAAGTGAAAAGAACAACTGGAATATTGGAAACCAACCAAATACATTCAGATTCTATTGATACACACTCATTATCATCATCACTAAGTTTGAAGAAACCGGCCCCAAACCATAGGACATTATATTTGTGTTTGGTTGAAGTCATTTATCCATTTCCTTATTTTGGGGTTATTAGATTCTAATTTTGAATTCAATCGTGTATGTGTTATACAAAATGCAATTTTGTATATATTCTTAATTATGTGTAACACATATAATTACATTATCAGTTTTTTATGTATTATATTCATAATTGATAATTAAATTATGTGTGTATTCAATTTAGTATTCCATTATTAATTGAATTTTGGATTACACATGTAATTTTCATCTCAAGTCTGAATTGAATTCTAAATCAATTATATATGTTTATAATTACATTAGGAATTATGTTTTAATTCTCTATGTGTATAGTTGTATGGTGCATTATGAGTTAAATATATATGAATTAATTGTGTATATTTATGTTCTATATTTGGTTAATGTAGGTAATTGGAGTTGGGAATCTGTAAATACAGAAAGGGTAGCCTGCATCAGGCTGCTTCCTGAATTGCACAGCAAAGCCTATGCCAACGGTTGTAAACCATTGGCATAGGGCTGTGAATGTGTTTTATATCAAATATTTACAAACCATTGGGATATAGTAAAATGTATAGCCCTTACCAATGGTTTACACAAACCGTTGGTAAAAGGCTATGTTTACCAACAGTTTTAAACCATTGGTGAAAAGTTATATCAACGGTTTGATATAACCGTTGGTATAATGTAGATTTACTAACATATACCAATGGTTTTCCATAAACTATTGTCATATGTGTTTACTTATGGATTACTTCCCAATAGTTTGGATAATTTTTGGTATATATTATATCAATGGTTATCCAGCCTTTACCAATGGTTTTGAACCGTTGGTAAAGTCTTCATTTCCAGTAGTGTATTCTTAGAAACATTTTTATTATTCATATTCAGTACCAAAGAGAGGAAAATGATTACATTAATTGGAGGTATAATGAATAAAATTTAGAGAAGAAAAATCATGAGAGTTATTGATATATGAATCATAATATTTCATCAATGGAAGCATAATCATAAATAATCCTGATAAATGATGAGATTTTAGCAATAAACTATTACCACATTGGTGACTTCAAATTATGATCCCAAAGAAATAATATCATTAAATGACACATAAAATGTCATTAAAATAAATATATTCATTATAGAACATGTAAAATGGTATTATATACACCTCGTAATAGAATATTGGTGCATAATATTACATGTGCCGCAAAAAAGGAAAATTGTGACATAAGTTACCTTTTTGATTCTATAAATTTTGTACCTTAATCCCCATGAAAGAGATATCATAAAATAGATATGTAAATACCCATAAAATTAAGGATAATATTATTTTAATAAATTCATGGGTAGTATATACACCACACAAAACAAAAAATTTGTGAATATGGCATGTATCTCACATATATAAAATGTGAGATGAAATTCTCTTACCTTAGGTCTTGACTCTCATAGTACTCATTCATACCTACTATTTAATAAATATATTTTTATCATAAATATATTAAATAACCCAATTAAATTATATAAAATCATATATGATTTACTTGCGACCTTCTATTACCTGTTTATTAACAATTTCATGTTAATGTTATGTTTCTGGTAATAACCGCATTATTTTTCTCATGTCTTTTTATTTTTTTTATTTTTTGTAATCATACATAAATCATGATATAAATTATGTAATATAAATATAAATATAATATATATTAAGTATAATTTTTTTTATAATAATCTATAAAAGATAAAAATTGAAAATGAAAACCACCATTCTTGGAGATGGTAGGTCGTACATACGCATGGAAATTGTTTCCATTTTCTTGTAATATTGAAAGAAATAAATTTAATGAAATATATATATAATATCATTCCATTCAAATTATTATGTCATATATATCATATAGGTTTACTAAAATCATGCTTAATACATTCCATGTAAATTTTGAAAGAATCACATCACTTTAAGGAGGTCGTATTCCACATGTCCACGGATGAACTTATCATATTGCCACAAAATAAAAATCATGAATGTATGTGTTATATAATAATTCCAAAAGAATAAATACAACATAAATACCATATATATATATTAATAATATATATTTCATCATCATTACCAACCTTTAAATGTGGAAATGGAAGAAAAAATGACATCAGTTCGTGAGGCAGTAGTCTGTCGTACACACAAATGTTGGTTGCGTATATCATTTGATGGAAGTGTGTGTTAGTTTAGATTTTAACCTTAGAATAAAAAAATATTGTTATATATAGGATACTTAGGTTATTATATAATTGTTTAATAATAATAATTTTAGCGGGAGAGATATAAATAAAACAAAAGTTTTGGTTGAAGGACGTTACATCTTCTTTGGGTAACTCATTTTGGTTTTCAGTAAAGGGGTTCCTTGGTTGGATTAAATAAAAAAAAGTTATGATTATTGAATGAAAGGGTAAATTTGGTTTTTAGTATTAAAAAAGGTATTTACAATTGTGAACAATTGTGGTGCCTGAGTACCTTTTTTATAGTGTAGGTGGAGTGGCATTCTTGTAAATATAAAACCTATCGAGACATCTCCCTCACATAATGTTCCTAAAATAATAATTAATTTTTAATAAAAGAAATTATATGGTCTAAATATGTTCATAAAATATATTTTTCAAAATTTTAGGTCCATTTTTACACCCTAAGGTTAATGTTTAACAACTAAGTAATCTTGTTTTACCTTTATCGTTGAAATTAATTTTAATTACTTTCACAATTTGTTTTGGTAAAAAACTAAGTTGAACTTATTATAAATTATTCTGATTCAAAATATAGATCCATTTTTTAAAATTATAAACCCAAAAGTGGAAGATGTAAATTTAAAATTAACCCTGCAGACATGTCATGAAAGTGGGTTTTTAAAGTGAAAAATTCAAAAGATTGAAATGTTTTTCATCCAATTTCATTGTAAAATTGGTTCAGATGACATAAATTGGATTAATTAATAATAAATTGGTCTAATAATAATCTAAAAATAAATTAAAATATAATATAACTATATAAATAAATTAGATGAAAAGGCATTTTTCAATTAAAATTCAGTATTTTTCACTATTCATCCAAAAATGGTGTTTTTCATAAATATACAAAAAATTAATCCTCAGCTATTTTTTAAATTATTAATTAAATAAATAATTTTATATTATTAAATCAAATTTCTAAAAGTTTCATAAATTAATTTTGTTATTTTACACAGAAGGACATAAAAAGTTATTCCTCTAAGAAAATAATATTTTTCAAAACAAATAGTTTTTATCAAAAATTATATAGATCATTATCAATAAGTGTTATTTTGGTGAAACTATTATAAATAATATTTAATAATTACTAATTTCTATTAATATTAATATGTTTAAATGCTTTTTTTAACTATCTTATTTAAAAATAATAATAATATAGTATTCTTTCATATAAGATCAGTGTTGCATGTAACGTAAGATAAGTTGGTGTTTCAAGTAGATAAATATTTACTTTTTGTATCATAAAATCAACATTTTAATTAGTATAGAATGAAATGAAAGACATAAAATAAATTTAATTTATTCAAAAATAATGATTCATAAAAAATTTGGGTGTTACATTCGTCTCCCCTAAAACTGAATTTCTCCCTCGAAATTCATCATTCTAATACAAAAAAATGAAAAATATTATGCCTTTTCACATCCTCAAGTTTCCACATATATTCCTCTAACTACTGGTTTCTCCAGAAAACTTTTTCCAGGTAACTGGTCTTGTTTCGTAGAACTCTCTATATATGGTCCATAATTTCAACTGGTTGTTCCTCATAAAAAAGATCTTTCTCCAACTGTATGACCTATGATTTTAGTACATGTGAAGGTTAAGGTATGTACTTCATTAGGATATATACATAGAATATGTCATGATCTTGAGAGATATTTGGTAGAAGTTACAAGTGATAGGATACCATCCCGATACAATCAAGAATCTCCAAGGGACCGATATAACTAAGGCTTAATTTTCTTTTCTTCCCAAGTATCATAATCTTTATCAGTAGAGGTATTAGTATATATAACTTCTTATTAACTTAAAATTATATATCAAATTAATGGTTATTAGCATAACGTTATTTCCCAATTTGATTTTCCTTGATATACTACTGAATGGTTCAAACTTTCTCGACCATATCTTTAGCTATCTCAAGTCCCAATAGCTTTGATTCTCCATCTTCATTCCAACAAATTGGAGGTCTACATTTATTTTCTTGGAGGGATTCATAAGGATCCATATTAATGCGTGATTGAAACCTATTATTGTAAAAAAACTCAACTCGATAAAGGTTTTGATCCCAACCACCTTTGAAATCCAGAGAAAAAGATATCAACATATTCTCTAGAGTTTGAATTATTCTTTCATATTGAACTTTTATCTGAGGATGATAAGTAGTTCTGAAACATAAGTTTGTATCAAGAGATTATTGAAGACGTAACTATAACTTTAAGTTAACCCTCATATCCTGATTAGATACAATGAAATGTGTTACTCCATGTAATCGTACCACTTCCTTAATGTATATCCTGGAATGTTTTCCAAGAGAGAAGTCTTCCCTAATTTTGATGAAGTGTGCTAAATATTTATTGTGATAAACTACCACCCATGTAGAATTATTCCCTTTATATATTTTGGGGATTCCAATGGAAAAATCCATAGTGTTGTTTTCTAATTTCCATTCTGGTATGGGTAATTGATGTAACACCCCATTAGACCTTTTAATTTCATCCTTAACTTGCTGGAATACCAAGAACAAAGATAAAAAATCTACGATATCTATCTTTACACCATCCCTCCAGTAGTATTCTTTCAAATCACCATATAAATTTGTACTTCAAGGATGAATAGAAAATAGAGAAATATGAGATTCCTCTAACAGCTCCTTAAAAACCAGTATTGACGGAACACATATATGGTTATTGAACTTTATCGCTCCATCCTAATAAAATTTAAACGTAGGAACATTTATAACCTTATTTTTTCACTCTAAACCTTCTTTATGCACCTCTTTAGTATTCACTTTGAGAGATTTTTTAACATTCAATTAATCAAGATAATATTTTTCCCTTCCTTATATATTTCCAAATCCATCCTTTTCAAATATAGAAATGTTGGTTCCTTTATGATTCTCAACATGGATAATATAGAATGATCCTTTTGACATAAATAATCAACCTCCTTGTTTTCTTTCTTAGGGTGGTAATGTATTGAACAGTCATAATCCTTTATCAGCTCTAACCATATTCTCTAACGTATGTTTAACTCCTTCTATGTGAATATATATTTCAATATTTTATGATTGGTATATATATCCAAATTTTTTCAATAAAGATAATTTCTCCATATATTTAATGATAAATTTACTACAACTATCTCTAAATCATGAGTTGGGTAATTTTTCTCAGGAATCTCCAATTATCAAGAGGCATAGGCTATAACCATTTTATTCTGCATAATATAAAATCCTAGTACCTTCTTCGATGTGTCACTATAGATTACAAACCCTTATGAACTACAGGTTAATGTAAGTATATGTGTTCTCACTAACCTTCCCTTAAGTTCCTTTAAATGTCCCCCACATTCATTTATCCATAATAATGTGGCACATTTCTTTGTTAACATGGTTAGAGGATTAGATATTCATCATAAATTCTCCATAAACAGTTGATAATAGTAAGCCAAACCAAGAAAACTATGGATTTCATTCATCGAGATTGGTCTAGTCGAACATTTAATAGCTTCTATCTTTGATGGATCTACTGTTATACCAACTCCTACGATTATACATCCCAAAAATGAGACCTTTTAAATCCAAAATTCACACATTATAAATGTTTCTTATAATTTATCCTTTCATAGGGTCGTTAGTATAATTCTCAAGTGGTCTTCATGATGGTATTTTCTATTTGAATACATAATAATATCATCAATAAATACTACTACAAATTGATCGAGGTAATATCTAAAGACTCTATTAATCAAATCCATAATGATATCTAAGTCATTATAAAAACCAAAAGGAATCACTATATATACATAGTGTTCATACCTTATATGTAATGTCGTATTGGGTATATCCTCCTTCTTGACCATCAATTGATGATATCTATAATGAAGATACATATTGAAAAACTATTGAGTTTAATGAATTTAATCAAAAAAATCATCAATATGGGGAAGAGGATACTTTTTCTTGATCATGTTATTTTTCAACTTCTAATTATCAATGCATGTTTGCATTGATATATCTTTGTTTTTCACAAAAAGTATAGGTTCGCCCCAAGGAGACACACTTGGCCAAATGAAACCCTTGTTAAGGATTTCTTAGTGTTTATTCATCAATTATTGCAAATCAATTGGGGCCATTATATATAGAGTCTTTGAAATTGGTGTGGAACCTGGTATGAGTACTATTAAGAACTCAACTTTACATTTTAGTAGAAATCTAGAATACTCTTCCATAAATACATAAACAAATTCCTGAAAAATAGGTATATCATTTATGTCAATTTTCTCCACAACCATTTGAGATAAGTACAACTTTGGAATGGTAATTACAACCCAAAAAATAGATGTAATATCAATAGGAATTTTCTACTTATTGTCAGATTTTTAGACAATATTAGGTTGGTTTTAAAAAACAAACATAACTTCCCATTATCAATAATTGGTGTGGGATTTATGAAGAGAAATAAAATCCATGCCTAAGATGACATCAAATTCAACTAGAGGATGAATGAAAAGATTTGTAGAAATAACATTCCCACAAACATCAATTAGAGATGAGTTATATACTTGAGATACAATCATCATACCATTAGGGGTTTTTACTTCTAATTCCACATATAATCATTTGGGTGGGATCTTAATACCCATAGAAAAATCATTAGATATGAATGAGTGGGTAGATCCATAATGAAATAAGACATTATCAGTTCTAGATTAAATGTAAAGTGTACCTTTAACCATATCATTTTTATAACCCACTTCATAAACCCTGATCTCATGAGATTTTTTCATCTCCCTCACCTTAAGAGTTTGCTGAAATTGATCATCATCATGATTAAACATCGTGTTTGGGCACTGGTTAGTATAATTATCATTATCCTTTCACTTGTATCACTAAAGTAGGGTTGGTTCATTATGTGAATCTTTCTCTTCATTCACATTGTTATCTAACTTCGTCCCATCACATCATTGATAAAATGACCAATGACCTTTAATACAGTTTTTTCAATTCTTCTTTCCACAGTTAAAGGATAATGGAGATATCATCTTATTTTCTCCATGGTTTTTATATTTTCATTTTAACTTCATCTTTCTTTTCTTATCAAAACCATGAGACTGATACGTGACTTAAATATCCATTTAAAACTTGATTACACAACATATAATCTCTTCATAGACAAAAAAATTATCTTATGGCTAACCCCCTTCAGAGACATGTCATTAAACCACTAAATAACCTATCATATTTACTTTAAGGTTGTATGATAATACCAGAAGAATACCTCATAAGTCTTGTAAAATTAGCCTTGTTGGTACCAATAGATTTATCATCCCTTTTCTTTAACTCAAGGAGCTATTTCTCTCTCATTGTATGAATAATAAAAGGAAAGTCATTATTGAAAAATAATTTCTTTAACTCATATCATTCCATGGATTCAATTTCATCTTATTGCCTCGTATTATCAATTAGAGTGCACCACTGGTCTACTTCACTTTCTAAGTGATAAACAACTATAATGAATTTTTCATGTTCCATACATTAGAGAAAAAATATATATTTTTAGTGGTACTGATGCATTGATCATAAACTAATGGGTAATAATACTCACTAAAATAATGTGTTCATTGACTTATAAAGGACTCAATATAATTTTTTCCCTCCTTTCCTCATTTGGAAGTCCGACATGGTTCATTTATTGAGAAAGATATGTGAGCATAGCATTGATATTTTTCATTCTAGATCCCATAGCGTTTATATTTTTAGGATAAAAATAATTTCATTTTCCTTTACACTTAGTGTTGACATGGTTCCTTTAGGTTCCATAAATTGAATAAAACCAAAAATCATAGTTCTATAAACAAAAAACATAGTGATGAAACCACATAATCATGGAAAACCACTTATAAAATGTATATATTATGACACATTATTTATTCTATAACACATTTGGTTTATCCTAGGTTATTAATTTCAAACTTCATTTAAACCTTTTGTAATGGTTCTTGAAATGTTCTTGAATTTATAAAGCATATCCCCCATGAATTTCAAACCATTAATGCAATAAATCCCATTGTCATGCATGGGTTGTTAATTAAGTATATCTCAATATGGTGTTTTGAGGTTATTACTCCTATGTACATCTGTTCTAGAGCCACATCCACTCGTAGTATTGAGACAAGTATGTATTTCTAGGATACCAATCACTCAATTATTTTCTAAAATTCAAAGAAAGTTTCCTATACTTTTACTCATCCTTAGACTTATCCGAAAAGACATGTCCATAGGGATCTCACTAAGTTTTTTCTCATCCAATTTCCCAAATTTTAACTAAACTTTTTCTCTAATACCAATTATAAAGACCCTATCTTCACATACATATACATTACATCATTTTTTAAGAATACTTAAAAAAATACAAAAATAGATTCCTAAATGATTTATTAGTTTTGGGCCTTTAGAAACATGGAAACACAAACACTGGTATATAATTGAGCTACATTATCTCCCAATAAGTTATCCATGAATAGAACCCTTCTTAGACACATCATACATAATACATATCTACATAACTTGGGGAAAGGAAACATAATAAAGGGTAAGATCATATGATCATTAGGGGTAAACAAGAGATATATTTATGTATAATCATGATCATAATGGTATGAGAACATAATCATGAAAATAGAATATTATACCTTGCATATATAATATCATAAACAATAGTCATGGGACAAATACTGGATGTTTATAAAACAAGAACTATAAAGGAATCAAGATCATAATCAATAAAATAATAACATAGGAATAAGATATGGAATTATGGTAGACAAGTGAACAAATAAAACTATTTCTATAGTAGTCAAGGAATTGTTTCCCCGACCATCTTAGTGAAATGGGTTCACTCCCCAAACCATCTTAATAGTGAAGGTTCTCTCTTAAATAAATTTTAGTACACATAGTCCTTTACTAAACTGAGTTCACTACCCATTACATCCATCTTTATCTCATGATATATAAATATTTACCTAATGCACTTTAGGGGGATATAGGTCCAACACATCTCATAATGAAATCATACATATGTCTTCCACAAGATCATAAACATTCATCATATCATAACCCATGAAATGAAATGTGTATCATAAACATTTAATCATATCACAAACTATGGAAAATAGATAGTTTTCTTAATCATTTAATCAACGCATAACCCATGAAAAGAAGCAGGCTTCATAATATTATAACTCATGGGAGGGAAATGATATTCATAAACACCTTTCCAAAAACATAACCCCTTATGAGAATGAATATTAATTTTTCCCCTGGATCATATCCCCAGAATGGAATGAGTAACAATAATATATTTAATCTTATATGGAAAATAATTTTTAAATATCTTTTAATAATATTTCCCATGAAAAATATCATTTCTTCTATAAAAACATGTTTTTTAAAATATAAAACATTTTTCAAAACTTTTTATTCTAAAATAGATTTTTTTGATTATATGGGAATATTTAAAATAATTGAAACCCTTTTCATTGAAATTAATTTTAAAATATCATTTAAAACAAGTAAAATATTTTTATAAAACATTGTTTTTCAATAAAAAATCGACTAAAGAGATAAATAAGGTCAGGTTTTCTAGAAAATATTTTCTTATTAATATTAAGTACCAAATAGTTCATGTATGGTGTCATTAATTGGATAAATCCTAAACAACCATATGATAAAAAATCATGAGATTTATTGAGAAATGGATCAAAATATTTCTTTAATGGATGTATAATCATAAAAATCCTAATTAATGATGAGATTGTAGAAATAAACTATTACCACATTGGTAAATTTGAATTATGATCCCCATAAAATAATAACATTACATGTATATTAAAATTTAGATAAAATATTTATATTAATGATACAAAATTTCAAAGGAAATTATATACACCTCGTAAAAGAATATAGGTCCATAAAATAACATGTGTCTCAAAGAAGGTAAATTGAGACAAAATTACCTTACAGATTTGGTAACTTTTGTACCGTAAACTCTGTGAAATAAATATAAAAAAATTGATATACGAATACCCATATAATTATATATTATATTCATATAATTCATTCATGGGAAGTATATACACCACAAAAAATAAATAGTGGTGCATATTTCATGTATCTCACTGATATAGAATGTGAGATGAAATATGCTTACCTTATGAATTGACTCTCATTGTACTCATTAAAACTTCCTATATAATAAATATATGTTTATAATAATAATATAAAATAAACATATTCAATTATATAATACCATTTATGATTTACTTATATGTCATTCTACTACCCATTTATTAACAATTCCATGTTAATGTTACATTTCAGGAAATAACCACATTGTTATCACATGTGTTATGATTTGTTATATTTTTGGTCCAAATACTTATATAATTATCTCCAAAATTTAAACCATGATATAAATATAATACATATTCATTATATATCTATTTATAATAATCAATAAAATATATAAATAGAAAATTAAAAACACCATTCACTAAGACTGTAGGTTGTACGTATGACTGAACCTTGTTTCTATTTTCATTTTGTATTGGTAAAAGAAAGTAGATTATATATAAGTATATATATATATATATTATAATTAAAATAGAATTAATATGTCATATATGTAATATAATTTCATGAAACTCATCCTTAATACAATCCATGTAAAGTGTGAGTGAATGACATCGCTTTAAGGAGGTGGTAGTCCACATGTCCACAAACGAAGTTATCATATTCCCCCAAAATGGATAACATGAAGGTATATGTTATATAATAATTATATCAGAATATTTAAATGATAAATATAATATATATATATATATATATATATATAATTATAAACTACATAATCATTCCCAACCATTAAAGTTTGTAATGGAAGAATTAACGGCATCGGTTCATGGGTCAGTAGTCTGTCATACACATGAATGATGATTATGTATCCAATTTGATTAAAACATTTGGGATTATAGGTCATAAACCTAGTGTAAAAAATCTAATTATATTTATTATTCTGATTTTATCATATAATCATGGACTAAGAATAATTTATGTGGTGGGTAATGAGATAAAACAAAAGTGTTCGTTGAAGGATGTTACCTCTTCTTTGGGTAAATCCATTTGGTTTGAACCAAAGGGCTTCCTTGGTTGGATTTTTACCCAAATGGATTCTTATAGGATAATTTTAGGGATGTTAGTAGGATATTTTTGTAGTTTTGTTCAGATCCAAAAGTCTTAATATGTTTTAAAAAGTGAGGGGGTGAGTGTCCTTTTTATAGAAGAGGAGGAGTGGCATTCTTTTAAATATAAAAGGGTAAACACTATTGAGAGGTCTCCCTTACATCATGTTCCTAAAATAATGGTCTATGTTTAGTAAGAATTATTATATAATCTATATACGAACATAAAATTGATTTTTGGGAAGTTTTGGTCCATTTTTACACCTTAATTTTAATGTTTAACCACTAAGTATTCTTGTTTTTACCTTAATCGATGTAGTTAATTTTATTTTCTTTCACTAATATCTATGGTTGAAAAATAAGTTTAACTTATTTTAAAATAAATTTTATTTCTATTCAAAATAAATAATTTAACTTTAAAAATTCTAAACACATAATAGGAAAATTTTTATTTAAAATTAATCACATAGATGTGTTGCGAAAGTGGGTTTTTATAGCAAAAATGTTCAAAAGATTGAAATGTTTTATATAAAATTTCAATATAAAATTGTATAAAATGACAAATATTGATTTAATTGATGTAAAATTTTTCTACTAATATATCAAAACTAAATTATAATATAATTTACCTATATAAATAAATTATAGGAAAATGATGTTTTCAATTAAAATTCTGTATTTTTTCACTATTCATCCAAAAATTGAGGGTTTTCAGAAAATCAAAAAAAATCCCCCTAGGATAATTTTTACATTCTGAATTCCAAAATTAATTTTATTTTATTCAATTCAATTCTTAATGGTATCTAAAATAAATTTTATTATTTTTTGTAGAAGGACATAAAATTTAGTTCTTTTAAGAAGATAGTATTTTTCAAACATATAGAGTTTACCAAAAAATGTATATATCATTATAAATATTTTTTGTTTATCTAAAACCATTATAAATAATATTTAACAATTAGCTATTACTATTCATAATAATATTTTTAGAGGCTAGGTCATAACTATCTCACTTAAATAATTATAATAATAATCTGGTGTTTCATATAAATTTAGAGTTGCGTGTAATGCAAGATAAGTCATTATTACATGTAACACAAGATCAAGTTTCTGTAGTGTATAATTAAATTTTGACTTAGTTTTCAGTTCAATGAAATATGTAAAATAAATATAATTTATTTTAAAAAAGGTCTATAAAAACTCAGGGTATAATAGCGGTGGACAAAATTCATTTCATCATCAATACATTAATAGATCCAACCATTCTCTAATACAATAAGATAACATGAAGGTCCATTTCCAATTATAATGATATCCAAAGTATATTCATCTACCAATTCTACTCTACTTGGTGTATGCAGATATAGTTAATGACTTCTATATGTGTATGTTACGGGAGAAATAATATGTCACATAGTTGATTACTTGGTAAATTTTTCTAATTTACTCCTTGAATATTCAACCCCCCCTAGGATCAATTGTTTGGGATGTTAGTAGAGAATTTCATGGCTGATCTTGATCAAACTCTTATTTCCTAGAATCAACCTACTTTATTATGTTAATTATTATAGGTAAATTAACATCTTATGTATTCCATGAATATATCTATTTTTTATCCTCCCCCACTAGTGAAAATCCCATAAGGATTGAAGCAACTATAATGACATAATATTTATCTCCTAAACTAATCTTATTCTAGGTGACCCCATATTTCAAACCCCATAATCCAATGGTTCATCGTAGGAATAATTCACAGGGATCCTATTATGGACTAGTGGAAGGAACCAATGAATATTTAAAGAATAGTTAATACTTATTCAAAGTTGAGAATGATCTTGGACACATAAATTTTGTTAGGGAAATAAAATTAGAAAACTATCTACAAGTCAGAAATATAGAGGTTCCAGAATTAAGAATCCATCCTAACTACTTTCCCTACCAAAGGCTCCTTAGGGACACAATCTAAGAATTCTTTGTAATAGTGAACTAGATCTAGAAAATAGAAGATCATGGAATATTGAAATTGGGATATACTTAGGTGTTTTATACATGTGTTTCGACCTCCAAAAATGATAATGATGATTAAATGGATTAACAGTTGTTTCCATATCATAAAAAACTGAATATTGTTGATTTGATGGCTTATTTCTCAACTTCTTGAGTTCATGGGTAAATTTTTGTATTGTGGAATCATCCAGAACCCTCTCTATCTAGTTTATCCTCGTCAATAATAACATGAAATTTGTTACCCTCTTGATATTTATGGAGTCATCATTTATAAGAAAAGAATAATCCGGAGCCACTTTTTTCTTAAATTTTTCATTTCTCTTATGATTTCATTTAATGAAATTTAGTGGAAATTCTAGGGATTTCAGGGTGCTAGAAGAATCTTCTAACAAGAAATAATTATTTTCTTCTATTGAAATAATATATTTAGTAGATAATCATGTTATTCCCTAGAATGAATAATGTTTTCCAACTCCTCCTTAAGACTCACAACAACAATTTTAATCCCAAGAGACTATTCCTAGTTTACTATGCTTAAAAATGAGTCCTATGTTTTTTAGATAAGAAGGAAACCATTAAGTATATATCTATTAGGATATATATCTATAATAGGGTCCTCCAGTATAGATCTATGCCATATTAAGATAGTTGATTACCATTATGAGTCAAATAAATCTAGTAATCTATAGTTTTTGTTGGGTTTCATCGAAGAACCTTTACCCCTATCATCTAGGAATCCCATAAATTCAGTAAAAACATCTTTGTGAGAGAAGATGTATTCATCTTTAATGAATGTATAAAATGTATAAGAACCCTTCCTATATACCAACTATGTTCTCAATCTTTAATGCCCATCACTAATCAATCAAACTCCATGGGGCCCTCATTGATGATCAAAATAGAACTATGGAGTTTGATATTGTTGTAGCTTCCACTAAATCCTACCATATATAAAAAAATATAGAATAAATAGTGTCAAACCATTATATATTTCATTGGGGAAGATGTGGTTTCATTCATATGAGTCCATATAAATACCATTTATAAGATAGAGATGATAAATGGTGTTAATTAGTTCCAATGAATAGAGGATAATTGATCTAGGACTAAAGTTATCTCCACTTGGACAACACATAATATATGATATAAAGATTATGATATTGTCCCACAAAACATAAAAATTAAATGATACGACTGGATCACGTAGAAAATTCTTGAAAAGATCTAATTAAAAACCACATCTTGTGATTTATGGTCTAGTACAAAGTTCAATTTAGTCTCATAATACACAAAATTCAAAGCTTTTATGTGGAGGAATTAGAAGAACATGCTTGCATCTATCCCTTCATCCAATCAACAGTTCCAAATATATTCCATCAACCCTCGATTATACATGCTCTGATGTGATTCTACCCCATCTGAGTTATGTAAAAACCATTACATTGATGTCCAATATTATAAAAGGATTGTAATGTATCCACATGAAGAAGGATAAAGATACATCAATATGTCTAATGAGTTTATACCCACATCGATAAATCCATTGAATAGATTAACGGGTGGTTTTATATTTCTCATCCACCAACTATATGAAAAACTCAAAACCTCAGAAACCACTTCTTTTTTAGAGACAAATGATTTATCCTATATAACCAAATTATTTTAAGAGGTAAAGTTGAGGCTAAAGTGGGAGAAAGAATCTTTGAGTGAATGTTGATGATTTCACCATATTCTTGTTAATAGGAATTACAACCATGTTTCTCAAAGATAACGATTGACTAACTAGAATATAGTTGATCCATGGTGTTTCAATATATACGGTATATCACACTAGAAAATATTTCAAATATTGGGGATATCAGTGTCCAATTTCATGGTTTTCATGGAACTATTAGATTAGATAACTGCTTATTATGATTATACCTCAAAATATGATAGTTATTCCACCTTACAACCATATGTACCTAATGAGTTAAACTCCTCTTCTAGCTATCATACTTCTGATATGAAAGAGTTGGATGAATCCCCTCTAACCATGGACATGTTAATTTCCACCAATATCGATGAGTTGATATAGCTGAACCACATTACCAAGGAATACTAGATTCCATCACTGATTAGATTCATAATTTGTTTAAAAAAAATGGATAAGGTTATTTCTTCTCAAAAGTATCATTATGATGTATTTTCATGGAAATACAAGGGATACTTATGAATAATGCTCAGTCCATCATACACCTTAAATTTTTTCCCATAAACCACCATGGGTGTAATTAGGTATTGTATAGATTGTACCCCTCTTATAGATATGTGGAAGAGGCATGTGTTTATAAGTTTATCAATACCAAATTCCTCAATCATGTCTAGTATCCCATGTTTATGTCCATTATCCTTTCATTAAGGAAGAAGTATATAGAAGTCATAGTTTTTATTGACTACCAGGAAATCATCCACCACATCATAAAGGAAACCATCCACATATCAGTCATAATGCCTATATATAATGAAAAACATGACTTATATGACCTCCCTTTCAAGGATAGACACCCAAAATGTAATAAAATATGGGTGTCCCATTCTTAACTACTTATAGAAACTTCATTAAACTCTATAAACTTTTTAGGGTCATGATCTACTTAAATATAAATATAAACCTTGAATTTTATATGAAAAACATATAAATGGAGGATAGAACATGATATTTACAAGGTTTTGAATAAATACATACTCATTTCCATGTTGTTTATCCCCTCCAATATGGATTATTCTACTAAATTATTTCTATAATTCAATGGAAGAAAAATCCACTTGTTATACACCCAAGTAATTATACTCCATCCAACCCTGGTTCTACCCCCACAATAATCATCTCTTCTTATACAGTTGGTTTTACCCAAAATTATCCTTTCAATATTCTATGGATTTATATTTGGATATACCTCTATTCAATAATACTTTGCAACAACTGGATACACACCCTAGAGAGAATCTTCTTTTCTTACTTCTTTTTCGATCCAACTTAGAAAGTTCTTTAATTTCTTCAAAAAAGATCGATCAAATTTACCTATGTGAAATTCCTCAAGATATTCAATAACACTCATAAGAGTAATTTGGTCTTGAAACATCATCCTAATATTTGTTAGGCCTGTATATGATCAATCTAATTTTTTATGATCTTCAATGAAATAATACCCCATTATATGTTCTTCTTTTAGATACATTTTGTAACCTCTGTCTGATAGACTCTATATTATAGTCTTTATCAGGTATTTCTTACTATCCTTCATTCCATATTTCTATGTTAAGATATCTTCATTAAATGAATTCATATGATGGATTTAATCCAATGAAACAAGTAATGTCTGATTCACTTCTTACTTTGAATGAGTAGAAACTTAATTGGAAACTCACTAGTTCTCTATTTTATGGTACTTCATCTGATATTGATATATCAATTAGATAAACTCCAACCTAAAATAACAATTAGTTAGAAACTCATCCAATCAAAAAAATCAATGTGTTAAATTTTTTATGTGAGAATAGGGTTATTTACATGTGTAATTTCACCAACTTTTATAGGTTATCACAAAGTAGAATTGTTGGTAACTCGATTTAACTTTACTTCTCACTAAAATTAAAATTATGAAGTTCTTACTCATTTGTATCTCATTCAATACTTCTTTAATTCTTCAAGAACATTCTTGAATACGTCATAAGCTTCATGAAACTCTATAATCTACCTCTACCTTTTAATTTCAATAAACGCTTTGTTAATGAACTTTGGATAACTTCTTTAAACATAGCACGATATCAAACATTGAGAGACTAAATTCAGCATCAAAATATTTAAGGATTTTACATAGTTTCTGTCAACATCCTTATTATTTATCTATAAAATGATTGATTTTTTATATTCAATAGATCTTCTCTGTCATATGATATACCTTCATCATTTTCTGTTCAATGAACTCTTGATTATTCATCATCTATTCCACATTCATCCAGTTTCACTTTTATAGGAAACATCTATCTAGTGCAACTCTTATTTCATCACAAACATTATGATCCCCGTTTTATGTTTTGGAGTGCCTTCACATTTCTTCATTCATTATATTCCATGATATTCTTTTCATTTTATATTATATGTTTATATTTGATGGTAGTTAAATCATTAAAACATCATTGAAATTTCCTTCTAATTCTCTAATCATATTTCCTTCGTCTGATAGCATTGACAATCTATCCTTCAGCTAATGTTCTTTGTGATATTCTATTATTAATAAACCTTCTTTTTTTAATCACCTTGGAAATTATTTTAGTGACATCATGGAAGTTTATCGCATATCTATCCATTTGACAGATCTTCATTTTATGGACTTGATCGATGGACATTCCTTCAATGCCATTTTTTTAACTTCTCAACGTCATGTAGCCAGTGTGGACTAATTATCTTTTCTTTATACAAACATATATGTCTCTAATTCTCTATATGAACATCTTCTAGGTCTTTAGTTACCACTTGGTATCTCCAAAAAGATTACACCTTCTCTATATTTCTTACTTTTCTCAAATACCTCTCCCTATTTTTATTTGTATGTATATTAAGTCTAAATTTTTGTGACTTGTACAAATCACATTTCAAAATGACAAAAAAAAATAGGTTCATCTGATAGGGTTCACCGAAATTTATTTGTTTAGTATGTTTGATGGAAGTGTGGAATCTTTCTTATAAAAATTTTCTAAATTTTTCTCAATTTCTTTAATACTTCATACAATTGTTCGACCAATGACTCGGATTCTGAAAACTTCTTCCATGTATTCCCTTTGGTACAACATTAGAAAATATGCACTATTAGAAAATTTTATCATAAGTTTTTCATCCAGAAATATTCCTGGAGAATTTCATTTGATGTGTTAGTTCCACTACTTTTACATTTTAGTTTTCTCTTGTGTAAACTCATCTACTCAAACTTCATATAGAGTCTCTATTCAATAAAACATGTTCAGAAATGTTCAATGTTTTTAATATTTACTAAAGTATATCTATAAAATTTTCCATGTTATATTCAAATCCCCCATTGATCAAAATCTTATATCATGTGGTTTTCTATGATGTTGGAAACTTAAATAAATATTATAGCATCATCTGAATTCATTAAGGAACTTTCTTACATTACTTCTTAAGAAAAGTTCATATTACTTTTTTTCCCTAATAGATTTTTTAAAATATGTATTCCACATGAAACACTCATATACCACATTATAAAGGAACTTTTACTTATCACAAAATTTATGAAATTCCTCCAGTAAATTTCACATCCAACACATATTGATATATTGACAACAAATGAAACCAAACTAAATTTGGGAATAATAATATCCTCCTTTGTGTTTTTGAAATTCCCTCACAAAACCAAAACCATATTTATTATCAATATGTGTTCTCAACTAATTTCTCTCCTTATGATGTTTGCATATTTTTTATCCTCTTACTTTTCTTCTCCCCTTTATTGACATTCAAATTCAATGGGACCATCTCATCTTATCTCCATTCATTTTGAAATCGGGTAACCTTTTTGCAAGAGAAAAATCATATAACATTAGTTTTATAAAAAATATCATTTAACTAACCAAATATAAGTCTAAATTGGTGAACCTAGTTTAGAAAAAATCAATGAATAATCTAGGTGTTCAATGTTGTCCATAACCCAACTTTTATATAATACCTTACTCATGTTTCTTTCAACATCTATCAAAATAGATTAAACTAAAAATAATTGTAAAGGAAAATATGGTACCCATCTTAACAAATATATCAAAATATTACAAGTATATAAACACAACTTTATTAGTATCACAACATTATTATCACTTGATCTTTTTTTAGGTAAAATTTGATATATAGACCTCAACTTCAATTTTATCCCCCTCGAGGGTAGAACTGAATTATTTATCATGGTAAGAAATAATTCCATGATGGAAATTTTTCTTTCAATAAAGTTTCTACAACACTCACCAAACTTCTTAATTTCTTCTTTAATTCTCTACAAGTTATTATAAAAAATTACATTGGGAATAAGTAGAAACCTTAGTAGTTCCTTTGAAATAACATTCAGACTGAGAATCTTCTCTCAGTCTTGATTTCTTCTTGTTCTTATTGAATATGTAATTGGATGTTCTTTTTTTATCAGTTTTCCTGTATTTAGAAAAGAATTTACTTAAATCTATAGATTCTTCGAATGAATACATCAGCTTTTTGATAGCTTTAGTAACATTTTTTTATCACCTATCTATAACATCATTATCATGGTTTCTTATTAGGTTGGAAAATTTGAAATATAAGTTTTAGTAACATTACCTATTTCTCACACCACTTTTACTTTTTTTGAATTTTCAAATCACTATTTATTGATAATTTTTTATCAACTTTGGTCACATATTTAGAAACATGTTTCATTCCTTTTACTTTAGCTGAATGTTTTTATTTTTTTTTAACATTCTAATCATGGTAACTTGATCTTGATAAATAAATAATCAATATTTATTTCCTTAATAAATATTCTTACTGTTATCAACATTCTTAAAGTACTCGAATTTATTCAGTTTTTCATTTGTCATTGTTGAGTCTTTAGCATTATTCATTATATAAACTTTATTATCTACCTCTAAAAATTTTAAGAAAAACATGATCATCTCTAATCCTCATGTCTCCCTCATGATTTATACGTATTTCTTGGTAGATACATTTTGTACTTGAATAAATAATCTATTTGAATAAAACCTCCATAACACCAGTAGTTTCTTATGAATCCTGATCTTTCGAAAATATTGTAAAAATAATATATTATTTGTTATTGGCGTATTTTTTACAAACTAGGGGCATCTTTGTTCAAAGAGAAACTTTCTTGATGAATTCTAGTATTTCTTAGTGGACGGTGTTTTCTCACACCAACTGAATTTTGAACTTGTAGTGTTAGCATAAATAGATGTATATTGTAATTTTTTAGGAATGGAAACAACCTGGTTCTTTGAATCTTTCTTTTCACAATCTTTATAAGTATCACATTTTTTCTCCATTAATTTAGTGAAGTATTATCATATATTTCTAAAATAACTTTCTATTATAACTAAAATTAATATATTTTCAAACAATTCTTCATATTTTTCAAGAAAAACTTCTTTAAGAACATTTTCAATATTATCAAGTTTATCTATGTTCAACATGTTCTTCTAGATTTCTTCAACAAGTGTAGTTTCTGCCATACTGAGATTTTCATCACTAACTAGTATTTCTTCATAAACATTTAGCTCCCTTTCCATATCACCATCATTCATTTTTTGAGAAATAATTACAATGAAGCTTATCTACACATTTTTTATTTTTTCACATTTATCGAAAGTTATTTCATTAACTTCATTATTTAACTTCATTATTTTCCTCTTGAGTTTAGTATTTTCCTTACATGATGATTCCAAATTTTCTTTTAGAATCCATTCAAGTTATATTATCTCTTCACCATCAACATCATTACTTGATGAAAAAATAATTTTTATAACTTTTATAAAGAAATTGAGCTAACAATAAGATTATTTGTTAGATGAAGAGTCATTATACTCTCTTCTACTAAAAATAAAATTTATGCAAGGAAATATTTTCTTATTTTTATTCCAATTATCTTTAAAGTACTTTTTATCTTCTTCTTCTAACTCAGATTCTTTGTGCCTTGTCTTAAGAAAATTTTGTGTAAATGGAATGTTTTATTACAATTCCAATTATTAAGATATTATTTTACAATTTCCATTTATGAATCTTTTGGAAAGAATAAAAATGATATTTTTGAAGTATTATTCTTCTTCCTATGACTATAAATCATAAGATTCTTCTTAAGTTTCCTTGTCTCTATTGTTCTCTGTTAAAATATATTAGAAGGTTATTTCATTATCAACCTTTTTCTTTAAAAAAAAATTTTTTCCTCATCGTGTATTCCATGAGAATATTCTAATGTTCCACAAAATATAAATATTAATGATCTTATAAAGATGATAATTTGGAATACAATATATCTATAATGTTTCTAATTAACTTATTAACCATATTACATTTTTCTAGATTCTCACCAAGACCTATGAAGTTGTTGATGATGTCATTAAAACTTGTAAATTATACATCAATACATTCTTCATAATCCATATTAACATCTTTAAATATACTTATCCATATATGTAACTTAGCACCTTAACTTTTTAAGTTACTTAATATATATTTTCTCAACTTATCCCTCATTCTCTTAGATGTTGTAAACACTATAAAATTAATATAAATATTTCCAGTAAGAATCATAGACATGTAATTATGATCTTTTCAATCCACTTCTAAGATTCACTTATTAGAAAATGTGTTGTAAACTTTATTAATTGGATGAAATCCTACTGTTTTGGAATCCATAACTTCAAGGACAAGATATATAAGACAAGGTTACATCCTATTATTCCATGTGTGATAGTTCTTTCAATCAAAAAAATGACACTATTATTATTCACTAAATTCAAATTATCCATTCTTATACTTTGATCTTTCTTAGGGAACCTAAAAATTTATACCAATTGGAGTCCCCTTAGGATCAATATATGAGATCACTGAGAGAGAAAATTAGTGAATAAATGATCTCTTTTTATTTTATAAGAAATTTTCTTAACATCTTATGGAAATTTTCTTAACCTCTGAAAGCTTATTAGAGTTTTGATCCACTAAAATATAAATATCAACCTCACATTTCCTATAAAACAAATATAATGTGAGTGTAGAACATTATATTTACAAGGTTTATTATAATGACCAATAACTTTCATTGTTAGTTATCCCCACCAACATGGATTATTTTTCAGAATTATTTTTAGAATACAAAGGCACAAGCTTCAACTGGTTCTAAATCCCAGTAATCATCATCTAGTTAACCCTTGTTCTGCCTCCAAATAATCAAATTTTCTTCCATAGTTGGTTATACCCCCATCTATCCTTTATATATTCATTAAATTCATATCATGTTATACACCCCATCCAATAATCCTTTTCAATTACTATTTATACCCTAAAACTAATAGCTTCTTTTATTTCATATTTTATGATTAACTTCATAAAGTTCTTCACTTACTACCTAAGAAAGATGGATCAAGTTTACCTATGGAAAATTATTAAAGATCTTTAATAACACTTTTAATAGTCTGTTGGTATCAAAAATTCCTCAAGATCTTTAGTAGACTAGGATATTCTCAATCCAATATTTTTTAACTTCACTAAAAACTCAACCATCATAAGTTCATCTATTGAATACATTTAGTGGTCACTGTCTAATGGCATTTTTTCAATGGTCTCCGTCAAATACTTATTACATGCTTCAATCCACCCTTCTATGTTTAATGATCTTTATCTAATGAATTATTCCAAGGGATATTTTTTCGATGAACCAGGTTATTTCTAATGCAGTTCCTTTTTTGAATGAGTAGAAACTCAATTAAAAACTCAATACTTCTTCACTATTTTATGGTATTTCATCTAATTGAGCTATATCTGGTAGGTCAAATTCTACCTAAAAAAACTTAATTGGAAAAATATCATGTCAAAAAAATATCATAGTGTTAAAAAATTTATGTGTGAAAAGTGTTATGTATGAGTGTACTTTCACTCCTCTATATAGGTTCTCCAAAAGTAGAGTTGGAAGGAAATAAATTTCAATTTCCCAAACACTAAAATTCCAATTCTATGTTTCTTGCTCATTTTAATTTCATTCAGCGCTTCTAAAATTATTATGAAACATTCTTCAATAATTAAAAAGCTTTATGAAACTCTAGCATCCACCATATCCTTTTGATTTTATTTAAATTTTTATAAAGAAACTTTGGAAAACATTTTTACCCACATCAGGATATTAATTATTTAGTGAAAAACTTTTCATTGATGTATTTTATGAATTTACATAGTTTATGTAAATATCCTTAGTATTTTTCTATCCAATGTATTATTTTACGTTTCTCTTCAATATGACATATCTATCTCATGATAAACCTTAAAAATTATTCATTCGATAAACTCATGAATATTCATCATCTGTTTCAAATTTGTTTTATATCCCTTTTTTAAGAAACTTTCATCGGATGTGATCAGTGATTTCCCTATCTAATTATACTTCATATAGTTCGCTATATGGTGAAACTCATGCACAATTTCTTAGTTAGAGTGAAGTTACATTTCTCCATTTATTGTACTCTATGATATTCTATAAATTGGATATTTCATGTGTATATATGATGGAACTTTAACCATTTCAAATCTATTGCCATTTCCATCTGATGCTCTGTTCAGATTTCCTTCATCTGATATCATTGATGCGATAGGCTCTATCGCATGTACTTTGTACTCTTCTATTATTAGTAAAATTTCTTTGTTTAATCTCCTTGGAAATATTTGTTTAGTGAAATTGTGATGGTTCATCTGATCCCATTCCATCTGATTGATCTTTGTATAATGAACTCAATCCATGGAATTTCATCATCATTACTTTTCATAACTTCTCATATTCATACAAGAAGCTTGGATTTCTTATCATTTCTTTGTCTGATCATATTTAACCATAATTCTCTATCTTATCATCCCCTAGGACTTCAATTATCACCTGTATCCCCATTTAGATTAAAAATACTCACCCTTCAGTACTTTTCTAATAGAATTATCCCCATTTGTATTTTAATAGATATTAAGTATGACTTATTATTCCTTGGACTTCTAATATTTCACAATAACCAAAACTTAGGTTCATATGATAGGGTTCATCCAATGTTCTATGTTTAGAACATATAACAGAAATGCAAAAAAAAATTATTATACAAATATTTTTTGATATTTTTCTCTAATTTCATCATAAATTCACTCAAATTATCGACCAATGATTCGTCTTCTGAAATATTATGCCAAATTTTCACATTTATACAGACATCGGTTAAGCTACATAATTATAAAATTTTAATATAAGTACTCAATCAAGAAATTTTTTTTGAGTGAATTTTATCCAGAGTTTCATTTTCACTTCTTCTCCTTTGTATTGTTCTCAAATTCTTGATAAGTGTACAAACTCAATAACTCAAACATAATATAGTGTCTCTTTCTAAAAAAATGTGTCTTGAAATGTTAACATTTTTCAATCTTTACTGATGTTTGTTCAAACATTTTTTCAGTTATATTTAACACCCAATTTTATTAAAATCATGTATCATGAGGTTTTCTAGGATACTGGAAACTTGAAAAATAGCCCAAAAACGTCTAATATCTTTAAAGAAATTTCCAAAATTCCTTTATAAGAAAAGTTCCTAAAATTATTTTATCTATAAAGTTCATCTAGAAATATTCCTTCCTTAATAAACTCTTTTATACATCTTTATTATGGAATATTATCCTCTTGAAAACTTTACCAACATCCTCTGAAGAGATTCATATCCAAGACGTGTTTTTATATTTAAAAAAATGAAATAAAACTAAATTTGGGCTTAAAAACTCCCCCTTTGTGTTTGTTGTCAATACCCATAAAAATATAAAACATTTTCATCATCAATATGTATACTCTAATAATTTATCCCCATATGATGTTCACATATTTTTTATCCTCCTACTTTTCTTCTCCCCCTTGTTGAAAATAAATTGAAAGGTATTGTATTAGATTATCTTCATTCATTTTAGAGTCTTTAAACATTTTATTTGGACAAAAATATCATTAAATGAGTTTCTTAATGAAAATTCTTTAATTAAAAAACTCTAGGTTTATACGGGTTTAAATGGTATAAAAAAAAGTAAATAATAAAAAAATTCAATATTTTCCATAACAAAAATTTCATGTAATACTTTACTCATGTTTCATTCATTATATTTGAATAAGGATTAAATTGAAAATATTTGTCAGGGAAAATCATGAACCCATCTTAACGAACATGTCAAAATATTTCAAGTGTATAGACACAACATTCATAGTATCTCATATTTTGTATCACCCCAAATTTATTTTTGGAAAAATATGATACACATACCTCAACATTTTTTTTCTCTCTCTCAATGGTAGCACTCCATTCTTCATCATATTTGGAAATAATTACATGATGGCCATTTTTATTACTATAAAGTTTCTACAGAACTCTCCTAACTTCTTGAATTCTCCTTTTAGTCATATAAGATAGTATAAATAAATAATTACAATTAGAATAAAGAGGATCCTCAATAGTTCTTTAGAAACAACATTTGGATGGTGAATCTTCACATAGTTCTGATTTCTACTTATTTTTCAAGGATTTAGAATTAGATATGGGTTCTTTTTTTTGATTAATTTTCTTTGAGTTAGAAATGAAATTATTCTCATCTTTATAATCTTCTAATTCAGATGTCAAAAAAAAATTAGCTTTTGTAACATTTTTTTTACCTTTAGTTGGTTATATCCTTCACGTTCATTATTCTTGGGTTGGTAAAATTTTCATACAACTTTAACATTCCCATATTACTCACACACCTTTAATTTTTTTAAAATTTTCAAATCACTATATTTTAATAATTTTATGTCAACTTTGGTATCATCTTCAGAAATAGTTTTTTTTCTTTTACTTTATCTTTCTTTTATTCTTCCTCCAATTTTCTATCAATGGTAATGTGATCTGTCCAAATAACATAGAACTATTTATTTCACGGATCAATATTCCTACACTACTTAAAATAATTAAAGTTCACACGATTATTTACTTATTCATTTTCCTTTTTTGTGGTTTCAATATTCTTCACCTTTTGAACTTTCTTTTCTAGATCTATACTTTTTTTCAAAAAACATTTTCATCTCTACTCATCATAGCACCACCTTGTATGGTTATTTCCTAGTAGAGACATGTTGTACAAGAATGAATAAGCTATATGGAAAAAAACAATACAACATCAACCATGTCCAATTAATCTTGATCTTTCATACTGATAGTAAAACTTCACTAAACAATTTTGTTGGCATCCTCCTTTTACAAACTATGGGTGACTTTTTTTAAGAAGATTCTTTCTTTATATATTCCACTATTTCTTGGTGGAAGATGGTTTCTCAAAAATATTCAATTTTGAACCTCTAGTGTTAGTAGAAACATATGTACATTGTAATTTTTTAATAATTGAAATAAAAATCTCCTATGAACCTTTTTCATCATCTTTAGAAATTTCACCTTTTACATCAACTAATTCGGTGAAGTATTTTTTTTAAAATTTATTAACTCATTTTTTCAAGAAAAATTCATTATGTTTCAAATAAAAATTATTATTTTTCATCCAAACTTTCTTTAAGAACATTTATAATCTTCTCAATTTCAGCTATGTTCAATATATTCTTCCTACTTTCATTAACATGTTTATTTTATACCATGTTGTGATTTCCATCGCCAACTAAATTTTATTGATAAACTTTCATATCCCTTTCAATCTAACCAAGGTTCATTTTAAGATCCCCTATTTCATTGAGATTTATCTTCTAATTCTTGACTATTCTAAAATTTTATTTCCCTAACTTATTTATTTAATTTTTCTCATTCATTCATTATTTTATTATTTTCCTTAAGTGATGATTCCAAATTTTCTTTAAGAACCCATTAAATTTTTGTTATCTATTCTCCATTATCATCACTATATGATAAAAAACTCATTTTAAAACTTGAGAGAAGAAATTGACGTGATTATCAAATTCATTATTGGATTAATAGAGATCATTATCTCTTATACTAAAAAAACTCTTTTTGTATGGTAACATTTTCTAATTATTAATCCACTTTTATTTCGTTGAATTATTTTCTATTTATTATGACTCAAATTCTTTGTACTTATTCGTAGTAATTTTTTTAATATTTCATTTTTCATTAAAATTAAAACTATTCAAATAATTTTTACCTGTCCGTTTTTAGTTTCCTTTCTATAATATTTGGGAAATAAGAGAAATTATTATATAATAATCTTCTACTTCTTCCTCTAGCTTAAAATTACTTGATTATTCTAGAATCATTGACCATTTGATATGGGTTGAGTAGTCACAATCCCCACTATTTGAGTTAGAAACCCATAATGAATATAGGATCCAAGCATAGAATAATATCTAGGTCCATTGTTAGAACTCAGGTTTTTAGAATGGGTCAAAATCTCGACCCTGTTTGAATTTTGACTGGTTTTTTAGGAAACTAGAGAAAATGGGAAGTTTCTGGAAATTTCCAGACTACAAGCCATGTACTTTTAAGTACACACCGTGTATATTTTAAGCAATTGTCGGTCATGTGCTCGCCAAGTACATGTCGTGTGATGACCATGTAGAATTTATTTACTACACAGCTTGTAGTTTTAAACACGCCGTGTACACCTGACCGTGTAGAGGCCATACAGGGAATGTAGGCCTATTGGCTGAGTAGAACCAGGTGCACGCTGTGTTCCCCTTGGACACACCTTGTAGTCTAGCCGTGTATGAGGGATATATATGGAATGTGGGTAAGTCGGTGAGGAAGAGAAGAGAAACCTGTTATACATCGTGAACCCATAGGTATACGCCGTGTACTCATCTCGGTAGGTCGGTATAATCCTAGCCGCCAAATGAACAGTTAAATGATATATACAGGGCGTGTAGTTATGTAGTACACACCGTGTAGTTTCTTTTTTTTGCATTAAAACGGGCAGTAGCCTCGTTTTGAGGCAGAACCTCATATTTTCGCCCGGTTTCACGAACCAATCCAGTCGAACCTATTTCCTTCTCTCAATCGTCTGTTCGATACCCGATTCGAACTCCGATTAATACGTTGGAACCCCCTAGTTAAGGCCTTGATTCCCCTTTGGCTATTTTGTTTCATTTTCATTCTAGGATGAGTTATAGTCGTTTGAACGGTATTGGATCTTTTGTAGATTTACTGCGTTTTATACCAAATTGGCAGTTGTTACCGGAGGAGTAGCATCGTATGAATCTCAGGTAGGTGGTGCATACCTCATTTTGTGTTTTTGTGGTTGTTTGCATGACATGGCATTCGGCATGTTTTCAGGTATTTTGAGTGGGGCCCGTTTTATCTGATGTTTAATATTGAATTGATTGTGGGACCTATGGGATGCCTTTGGGTATGCCTTGTTACCAGTTTGTGTGAGCAGGACCGGGTGAGGGGCCGTTGCTCGTCGGGACATTTTGGCCAGGGAACGCCAAAATGGTTTTAATTTAAATATTAATGTGTTAAACTGTAATTTAATATATTAAAGCCCGATGTAAATTTCTAGTAGCATTTAAGACCTCAGTGCTGGTATGGGAAAGAACCATGCATAGTGAAATTCAAATATTTAGTTTGTTTTTCATGTTTATGTTTTCTGTTTAAATATTTTATATATGTAATTGTTGAATTGCATCTGCTGGACCCTTTGGGTTGTGTTGGGCTTGGCCTGGTTACATTTGAGTGATGCTGATCACAGGTTGGGATTTCCCCGGGTTACTTTGGGTGGTTTTGACCACAGGATTGGGCGTCATGGACGTCGGCTTGAGGTAGTATGATTGTCAAGTTGGGCATGGCCCGAGTTACTAGGATAGTGATTCCATCAGACTTGAGCAGCATGGTCACAGGGACACGATGTGTCAGATGTTTTGGTGGCTTAGGTAATATTTTGGTGATTACTGCTCACCCAGGACTTTGAGTAGTGTGGACACAGATATACTCTGTGATGAGGTGGTTTTGACCACTCGTGTGGGTAGAGGCCCCCGTAGTTGCGGTTACGTATTTTGGTTGGGGGTGCCTACCGTATAAAGACACGTGGGAGGTGAGGAGCCTTCAGGGGATGGGCGTGCCTTCAGGACGTCAGTTCGTGAGACACAAGGTGTCAGGAGGCACATGGTGTCGGGTTACTATTCTTGGGCGTGCCTTCGAGACATCGGTACTTGAGACACGAGGTGTCAGGTGGTACATAGTTTCGGGTTACACGACAGAGATTCCAGCGTTGGCCGAAGCAGGTGACACTCCCTAGTCGCTGTTGAGCACCAGTGGAGTTTGTGTTTATTTGTGCATTGTACTACTTACAGTTTTCCTTACACTTGCATGACTGCTTAAACACATATATTTGGTACGTATCTTTGGGTGGATTCCTACTCATATTTTTCTCACACCCTGCACGGGCCCTTCGGGACATGTGTAGACTTCATGGATTTACATGCAGGAAAGAGGCCAGCTTTAGGAGTTGGGCTGCGTTAGTTATTGCATGGAGATGGTATGGACCTTGAGGTCATACCTAGCTGGGGTTTACTTTGTTTTGTTTTTCTTTTCTGTATCGGCATGCTTACATGTTGTAGCTATTTTTTGTTATCCATTGGTGCCCTTTTATATTCAGTTTTGTATGACCTGCTCTGGATGCATGTTTTATTGTTCAGTAATAGTTACATGTTATCAGCTTGCTATTGTGTTTACTTCCATTGTTGTTGTTATATATACTTCTTCTATTGTTTATCTATATCTGTTATGCTTCTGCTCTGTGGGTCTGGTTTGAGTCTGCTGAGTCTTTCATTCTACTGCATCTTTACTATTATACTCAGACAAGTACCGTTATTATGATCCTCTGAGAGGGTATATCCTCCCCACTATACCTAATAGACCCTCGATGCTAGTTGTTAGCCTTTGGATTTCGGGGAGGTGTGCCTAAGGTAGTAACACCCGACCCGTTTGGCACTGTTCAGGTGGATGGTCGGGTCTGGGTCGTTACAAAGTGGTATCAAAGGAGTTCTTGACAATGATTTAGTAGCAGTGTTTTTCTGGCTACTAATGAGATTGAGACTTCTCTTTATATTTCTGCTGGTTTTACTATTTGGAATATGGTATACTAGATACAGGTTGTTGTTACTGGAACTGTACTTTGAACTCGTGCTTGGGTTCCTGCAGCCCCATGTACAAGGGAGATATTGAGTTGCCATGGGTGGGAATTGTTGTTTTATTTTTTCTCACATTACAATTTATATGATTTCCACCTTGGTGTCTCACTTGATGTCTGATGTTATTGATTGTGATATGTGACCCTTGACCCTGGTGAGGGAAGGGCAGAGATAAACCTTGTCCCGGTAAGGCAAGGCTTTTTTTCTTGGCTTTTGATAACCACATTTTTAGGGTATCTAAATTTCTTAACTGCACGTATGCTTTGTGAAGTGATAATTCCATGTTAATAAAAATCAATTTCCATGCTTGTGTTCTCTGAAATATGAATAGGTGAAATTCCTGATAGAATTCCTAGTTGTGAAAATGTGTGTGCCATGTTTTATATTTTGTAAAATTTCATGTGGAGGGATATTTGGGTCTGACTCTTATGAGAGCAAGAAGTTACTATGACAGAGGCAGTGTAACTGTCAGGACTGGCCGACTCGGTCATCAGTTTGAAGCAACACGAGTTGTCAGGACGGGCATGGCCCGAGGTACTTTAGATACTTAGCTATGTTGAGGGTGGGTAAGGAGGCCATGAGGCTGGGATATCGTGGGGCATGGGTTGCGATGAGGGGGAGTAAGGGTAATTGTTATGCACTGCCTTTTACTTCTTTCCTTATCTGCGTAGAATATATTGATATGTATATTTGGGATGTCTGACCATTTATGGTATTCAACATTTTACTCCTTCACGACTCGATGGAGCGTCAGGCAGGAGATGATACAGTGTCATAGGATCAGGTTCAGGATTTGGTACAGGCAGAGCACGAGCCGCAGGTACAGGCTCAGGGACAGGATTCAGAGCTGGCAGGATAGCAACTGGGTTTGGCAGTATTCGGACCTTGTCTTGACAAGCAGCTCCAATCTATCCTGGTACATTTCTTGCAGGGGATTGATAGAGTCATGTAGGGTACATAGCCTTCTATGGAGTATCTGACGCGGGAGTTCCAGTCGCAGCACCTGACAATTTTTCAGTGTGAGGGTGGTCCAAAGGTGGCTGAGAACTGGATAAAGAGTATGCAGATGATCTTCGAGCAGCTTGAGATGCCTCCAGGGTGGAGGGTCAAGCTTGAGACATACATGCTGAGAGGACTAGCGAAACGTTGGTTGGATGTACAGGTACAGGCTCATAGGCACAAGGGACTAGCGTGGAAGGACTTTGAGGACAGGTTCATTGAGCACTTCTATCTAGAGACACTGAGGGCTGAGAGAGCTTGGGAGTTCTTGAGTCTTCAGCAGGGAGACATGTCCGTCATGGACTACGCAGCTACCTTCACATAGTTGTCTCTCTTTGCACCTGGTATGGTGAGAGATGATGCGGCTAGGGTGAGGCGCTTCGAGGATGGCTTACGACACGCCATTCGGGTCTAGGTGAACATCTTTAGGATGGGTTCTTTGTCTGAGGCAGTGAATCAGGCATTCATAGCTGAGGGAAAAGAGAGAGAAGAGTCTCTCTTTGGCAGGGCGACAGCTTCAGGTGATGGTTCGGAAAGCAGGAAGCGAGGACGGGATGAGTTCCAGCAAGGCAGTCAGGCCAGGGATTCAGATATACCACCTCGTGGTATTTCTTCAGTTATTTTCATTCAGTTTGGATAGCCGGGACATGTTCGGGCTCAGTGAGATAGGCCTCCGAAGGACTGCCAGGAATGTGGAAAGGACAGGCATCTGGAGAGGTTTTGCAGGCATCCTTCTCAGATAGCCGGCAGGGAAGGACTAGGAAAAACTCTAGCGTATGGAGTCGGTTCAGGTTCGGTACCCGGTGAGGGTAGTCGAGGTTCAGCTGTGTGCAGAGGTCGTGATAGAGATTGTGGGACCCAGCTAAGGGGTCAGTGGCTGGTGACTGGCGCAGCATCTTAGGGAGGTCAGGCATCAGGCAGCCGTGTTTCAGGCCAGGTGCATGCCATGGATCTGCCAAAGGCTGAGCAGGCTGGGGAGCCGACAATAGTCAGAGGTACACTGCGGTGTGGTCGTGATCTCCATGTTTTCTTTTTTGGTATGACTTGTTGTTTCCTCTAGAATTGGGGATGATCTCATTGATTTAATATTCAAACATTCCACGCGGTTTCTAACGGGTTTGTTTGTAGAATCGGAAACATCCAATGATTCCATGTCCATTTGGACCTACATTCCAAAGGTAGGTTCTCATTAGTTGTGAACTGATGAGACTTAAGAATTCGCATTGGTCGAGAGGATGGGATGTCGGACTCATCACACCTTTTTTAGGGGAATTATTGTCTACTCTGGGACTCTCTTTATATATTTAAGTTATGTTCATGAATCCTTATTACATTACCAAGTATGAAAATGAGCTTTTCTTTAGATCTGATAATAAATGATTAATATGTATGAAATTTAGAAAATCTTTTATATGTATTCGAGTTTCTTCGTCGATATAAAATCATCTGTATTTTTTTAGAGATTCTTAGTCAATGGTATCATTTAATACATTATATAAAAGTTTCTTGGTCATTATGATGACCATACTAGTTTTAAAGCCACTCAGCGGGGCACTTGAAGTTTATTGTCATTCATAAGGACATGAATTATTTCATAGTTGGGATCGTACCCGCAGAGAGGCTACCTAAGTATCCTTTGTTTTTAGAAAATGAACCAGAATCCATGTAGTTTGAGTAAAGAAGTATCGGTTTTATTCATGATTGATGTCTCAAAGAAAGATTTCATAATTACTTTTACACTCTAATCTCACGTGAGTCATGCTCGGTGTGAGAAACAAGAGGTATTCGTAAAACCAGACAATTGTGCCATCATAAGAAATGATGTGGGGATTATGTATGTATGACTACCCAAAATCGATGAAGATTTGGTTTTACATCAGGGATGAAACTGAGGAACAAGGTCCATAAAGGTATATGTGTTTTATAGAGATTTGGATAATCTAACTTGGGGATTACTCTTGAGGAAGGTGCCCAAATTAGGAAGGGACTTATGATTGGGTTTTACTCCTGAAAAGGAAGCCCAAGTCAAAAATTAAATTAAGACTGGTTAAGAGAAATTATGACTGGGGATTATTCTTAAAGAAGAGGCCCAGGTTAATGGGAATTATGACTGGGGATTATTCCTAAAAAGGATGCCCAGGTTAGGGGACATGGGTCTTATTCCTAAGGAGGATGCCCAAATTAAGAGAACTTGGACTGGGGCTTACTCCTAAAAAGGAGGCCCAAGTTAAGGATTCTCTCATCTTAAAGGATGAGGTTGAATGAATGAAATCTCTGACCTTAGTGACATAAAGATATGTAAATCACTAGGTTTTAAGAGATGTTCCACAGAATTCCTTTTTAGATAAGGAATCCAACAAGGAAATCATGCCATGAATGGATTTGGAAAGAGTTATGGAGGCTTAATCTTGAAGAGGATAGGTGGATAGATATAATAGAGGTGAAATAGGCAGGAAGGGGCACCCAAAAAGAAGGTGGTGTGCAAGTCCTGCATGGGTGCACAAGTCATGGTCGCACAAGTATACTTGCACCATACAGGGGTACTTGTGTGACAGTAAACCCTTAAGGTAATACATGGGTGAGACTTGTCTCAATCCTTTAGTATTATCCCTAGGGGCTTCTAAAAGAGGGGCGCACAAGTTCTGTTGAAGGGGTAAGACGACACGTAAGTGTGTCCATTTCCCTTAAGGTCTGGTCACTTAGGCGCGCAAGTGTTGATGAACATAAATAATTAGGCCTTCCTCCCCCTCTTTATATCTTTTGTTCTACGTAAGAAACTACTTTAGAAGTGTTCTGAAGCTTTGATAAGAGACTAAGGTGTCGGGAGCTCAAATCTGAGTTTCTGGAATTTTTCGTCCCCTAAATGGGGGGCCCACAGGGGGTATTTATAGGTTGGAGAAGACCTTGGTCGAAATTAAAAGAGGGCTCACAAGTCACATGCGCAACCAATAGGCGGTGTGCAAGTATACTTGTGTGACCTTGGTGGAACTTGCGTGACTCAAGTGCATTTGAACCTTTATTTATGCCTTTGTCAATTTTTTATGTTTCTTCAATGGATGAATCACTTTGGGTTCAAGTTATTTCCCCTTTTCAATTCATTAGACTCTGTGATGGAAAGGAGCATCAACAAAAGTCCCCCCTAAGAGTTGGATTCGAAAGAAATGAGGATGTAACTCTGAGGAAATTAGAAAACCAAGGAAACCTCAGCGTGCAAGTGTTGAGCGCGCAGATGGCGTCGCACAAGTGCAAGTCGTGCAGGCCTCAGCGCAGCTGGTTGCGCATGCTGGCTTTAGTAACACAGGGTTGAGGCCTGGCCTATATATATGCGGCCATTTCTCACAAAAAGCACCAAATTTCATAATTTTGAGCTCTCTCCGCGCAAGTTGTTCTGTTTTTCTCTATTTCTTCGATGTCGCACTGCTGTCAATGTAGTTGGACTTGCGCGGTGATACTTGCACAGCAAAAACTTACATGGAACATCCATACTTGCAAGACAAATCCATACTTGCACTCCAAAATTATACTTTCACGCCTTAATGACTTTGAAATTTTCTCAAATTTCAACTCAAATTTTATAAAAAATCAACCCATTTAAGAGTTAATTTATTCAACTTTTGTGCAGATTCAATGGCTCCCAAGAGAATCGGAACGGCTGATGAACTAGCCAGTAAGTGAATTGATGATATGATGAGCATCATTGGCCATGATTAATATACCTTCTGCGATAGCACTCTCTCGGATTTTGACAAGTACCTGAAGAAGTATCATCTTGATCTCCCAAAAAGAATTTATCTACCTTTGTATCCCTATGGTCATCTGTGAGAAGTTACCATTCCAGAGGCAAAGAACTATCTCCCAATTTCTTGGTTTCAGAATTACACTAATTTTGCTTCAACAAATATCTCATGTGGGGGAGCATTTATAAATTCTGGAATAGAGGAGAAGGCTCATATGATGCATCATAGCCCTTGTACGCCGGATCTGAAACCTCACAAGCCCGAGCTGCAACAAAATTGTTATCCTTAAATATTCCGAAATTCTTTGATGGATCAATCCAAAGGCTGGAGGAAGAGCTGGGACTTCCATCCTAGAGGAGTTGTGAAGCCAACTTGGATGTGGGAATACTGGTTATGACAAACCTGTGTAGAGTTTGTCGACGATTTGAAAGGATTTGTGATATATGAATTCATCTGGGTCGGGCAAACATATGTTTATAGGCATGATAACTTCATGCCGGAGATACTCAGCCATTGGAGCCCAGAAACTAATTCTTTCTATATAACTCATGGAGAAGTAGGCATCAGTCTATGGGATGTCCACAAGATCTCAGGGGATCTATTTTTGGTTGATATGTATGATGAATTCATCCCTCCCAATGTGACTTGGAATGATTCATAGAAGACTTTGGCTTTAGCTTGAAAATTATTGAAAATCTTCCATAATCTCAAGAGTTCAGCGACATCCTTGACTCATTCTAGAAAGGATATTCATCTAGAGGAGTGGATGAATATGTTTCTTATCAATAAGTAGGAGAAGGAGCCAAAGGAAAAGGGATCGAATGAGAAGGGATCTAAGAAGAAGGGGCCCAAGGAGAAAAGGCCCACTTTTCCTACCACCTTCCCCAAAACAGGGAAGAGGGGTGCTCCTGGCACATTCTGGCCAACCCTAGAAGCAGGAGAATTTGAGAAGTTGGGATACGAAGTGAATCATATAATCCCAAAGAAGACTCGGCCGGCGGGCTTCTTGGTCTTGTGGCTCAGTGTTTATCTTTTTCCAGTTAGGGACTCTAAGGGAAGAATCAGGCCAGGGACCTTCGTCATTGTGGACAAGTTGGATGAGGGGAAAATGGTTGGGTTGGCTACCCCCATTTTAGCAAATATTCATAGGAGTTTAGTCCATGTCTTTATGGGTAGGTCTCCTTTAAGAAAATTGGGACCATTCCAAGCCTTATGGGGATGGATCGCTACTCACATCAGGATGTATAATGTACAAAACGGAGTACAGATTTCCAGAAGTTCCTTCATGCCATTAGTGCAGGCATTCTCTAGAATTGCTCCACTAGATCTCAATTCTTATGACATGAAATTGAGGCTGATCATGTATAAGTAATTTAATTTCTTTTCTTATGGAAATCCACCGACCGGGCGGTTTGTTGATGATAGAACAACCAGTCAGGAATTAAGGGAATACATGATGGCCTGTAGAGATGGTGTGATGGTCACCAGGATTGAAAAAGAGATTATATGTGAAGACTATGCTTTATATAGATTTTCACGCCAATTCAAGTGTTTGTAGTAGACTGTTGTATCTCCCCCTGTGCATGTCAGGTTAGAGAAACATCTGAAGGTTTCCCGACAACTGTGGTTGCTGACATCTAGGGAGAAGACTGGGGCAGTGTTTGATCTACCAGTCGATAAAGCAAAAAATAACTTGACCACATGGTATGCTGAGAATTGGATAGAATCATACCCTAGAGGGGTGCTGAATCACCCGGTTTATCATGTGGTGAAAAGGAAGAGAACTATAGAGAAAGAAACCCTTCCTCAGTAAGGTGACGCTTCCCCACCTGAAGCTAATTCTCCAGATTCCTTATCTAGGACTGACTCACTGGATTCCCAAGATGGGGATGATATGGCACAACAAGCGGAAAAGCGGCCTTGTGCCCGATATAATCCTCCATTCAGAATCAAAATACCCACTCCATTAACTCCTAGTGAGTTACTTCATTGTGGAAATTTAACAACCATTACTTTATAGAGAGATAAGTATTATTTTCTTATTCTCTATCTGTAGTTGCAGGAGCTAGGAAGAAGCTGAAGTCCAAGATTGTAGGACCTTCCTCGTAGCCTTCTGTTACTCATACTGAATATCTATGACCAGAGGCTATCCAGACATGGCAGAGTTTATATTGTGGTGCCAAAATGGCCTGGCTGGATTTGTACGAGGGGATACACCTCCCTAGAATAGGGAATCTTCTGGCTTCTACACATATCCATTACAAGGATAAAAACGATGAAGTGCGGGATTATATCAGAGAGCTGGAAATGATCATATATGCCACCGATGATTCCATTCTTGTCACCAAGTGGGTGAAGGAAATGATTGATCATGGTGCCACTGAGGGGACTGGTGGTTCTGGAGATGAGTATTGGCACGATTGCGTGGCTCCTGAAGATTTAAGTTTATTTCCTTATTTTCTTTGCAACTTGATTTCATTCAAAGTTTTTTTATTCAAGGAAATTATTTTCTTCATCCTATAGCTTGAAAAGAAAGGAACTAATGAGGTTCCTTCGCCATGGTATAGCCCTGATGGTACTTCAATCGGGGCTGCTGCTGAATCTCCTCGTGAGTTGGGCGAGATATCTCGAGGCCAGAAAGCCATGGATGAGGAGTTGGATATGGCTTTCCATTCTCCAATTCAAGTGCTTGTAAGGGAGACTGCTGACACTCCCAAAAATCCAAAGAAGCAAAAGCATCTAAGGAGGAAGTCCACACCTAAATGCTTCATCAATAGTGGTAAGTCCTTCGAAAAATAATGAGTCTTAACCCATGAAAAGGTTTCTCAATTTCCTTGGGATTGTGGGGGATTCTTCAATTTCCCCTTTGAGGGAGAGTATTGACCTTCCTCTAAGAACAATGGAGGGTGCTGGTGAACAATCACAAGTTCAGACTAACTTGGTTGCTCTTGGAGAAGAGCCAACATATGTTCTCAGTATCCCTCCTACTGCTGTTGCAAGGAGAGAAGAACCTGCTTCTGGTAAGTTAACAATGATTCATAAAATGTTGAATGAAACATCGACTGATTTCCATTCTGTGATACTTTAGGTTCAACCCCTGCATTATATCTTTTGGAGTCCATTGCAACTAACGCTTCTATTTTATCTGAAGATGCTATTCAGGGTCAGAGACCGCAGGACGAAGGTCACAAAGAAGTCACACCAAATGCTCCCACTAGTGAGATTAACCAGGATTATGAGATTAAATTGGTTGAAATGATGGGACTTGGCACATCTTTTGAATATTTTTTAGATCATGTTACCTTACCATGTAATTTAGAAGATTATGGATGTGAGTGTTATCCTTTGTCCTATTAAAAATAACTTCTTATTACATGTCTAATCATGATCAGTTCAAATATGCAGCTCTATCTGAGCAAGCTGCTGAACTACCAATTCCTGAAGGGGGTATAGAAAACCCTACTATTGTAGAGACATTAGCATAAGTGGAGCTGAACCCCATAGAGCTTCCTCAAACTCACCCTGAAAATCCTATTGAAGCTAGGAAAGATGGGGAGGATCCATCTCACGTTATTGATCTTCCGTTGGGTAATGGATAACAATATTTGCGGCTGTAATTAATTTTCAAGACATCCAATTAACTTTTGTTATCCTTTGAAACTAACCAAAGCTTTCAATTGATTATACAGGGCCATCAATTTCAATGGCTAGATCTGTAGGTGAAGCCTCAGCCTCTGCCCCAACGGGAATTGAAAGTGAAGAATCACAGGTCAGGGGGGAAGGAGCAGAACAGGGCACTTCCCTAAGTAAATTAATCCCAGATTATATTCCCCCCTGTGACAGTGATGCTGAGTCAGATCCAGAAGTACAAAAGGTTCTCCAATTTTCACGATGCAAGGCATGGAAAAATATATGGAAAATCATATCTGAAGTGCCTTTTGAAGAGCTATCATCAAATATCCCGCGACTTTCATCCCTGTTTGTTATGCTGGGACTTTGTGGTTTTGGATATCAAAAGATCCATGCCACGGTAAAACAAGTCATCTTAAGGAGGGTGCAGGAGAAAATGTGCCATGAAGATCTGACCCGGGGGAAGCTGTCAGCCAATATTAGTGAATTTGTGGCTGCGGTATCCTGAGCTGAGGCTGACCATGCTACCAAGATGAAGGAGTTGAAGAATAAGATCAAAGATAAAGTCATACAATAGATGCACCTTTAGTAATAGTTAGATTTTGTTACTGGGGAACTTGACCAACTCAATAATTCATTGGAGGGAGCTCAAACAAATGGGATGAAATCCATCGTGGATGCCAAGAAAGCACTCCATCAGGCTGAAAAGAGTGAAGTTGGTCGAGTGCATCAGCTTCAAGTGGCTGCTGATGAAGCTTGGGATATTGTACATCAAGTGAAGACTTATGTTGACAGCATTTTGTAATTCCTGGAAAAGAGAAGAGAATCTAGTCTGTAGATGTCCTTCTAATTCTTGTGCATCAAATGAAAAAACGCTTTCATTTTCAATCATCTGTGCATGCATTTTCCCGCTACCTTCTTTAAATTTTTACCTAAGCCAGTGGGCCAAGTAAGCATAGTTTAACTTTTTCTAGGATTATTATAAATAACCCTACAAACTATGAATCTTTTAATTTCTCAATATTACCTAAATCATGCAAAATGTATGTTTAGTGAGCTGGAACTTGACTTTTGTTCAGAGTTCCCTTTTCTTTTGTGGGCAGTTTAAAGTCATGCACGTCAGACATAAAAAAAGGCTAATGTTTCAGGTCAAAATAGCTTTGACTGAATGGATTAAAAATGATTCAATTCCTTGACAATTTATCTAAAAACATATTACCACACACAAGTATGAGGGAAAATCTGTAAACTATGACTTAAGAAATTTTGAATCTGGGGGATGACATGAAAAATGGATAAAAGGAATTAGAAGAAGTAGTTCCCAAGAATGAAGTTACTACTATTTAACAAACCCGTTAGGGGGTTGAATTATGCACGGACACCTAAGGGAATTGGCTGCATAGTCAAATAATAATATCTTTTAGCTGACAAGTCTGTTATGTAGACTGTTTATGCAAGGCCGCCTAAGGGCACGTGCAGTATAGTCAGGAAAAATAACTCTAAGAAATTTACTTTTCTACTGCTAAAAATCCAGTGAAAGTTTATGGGGATTCAAATTTTCCAAATCATAGAGTTTACTGTATAGAGAGAGGTACTTGAATATGGAAAAGATATTTCCAAACAAGATTTTCTAAGAACTGGATGAATGTCACTCCTACGAATGTCTGGCCCAAACATAGGGAAGGGAAATATAAACCATAGACCTGAATACTTTCAGATCATGAAAAATAGTATGAGACAAATATATTAAGGATGGCTATTTTTTACGGATCCCTACATATTGTCATTAAGACAACTAAGGAAAAAAGAGGTTTTCTTCCCAAGAATGACGTTGCCATTTTTTAACAAACCCGTTAGGGGGTTGAATTATGCAAGTCCGCCTAAGGGCATTGGCTGCATAGTCAAATAATAGTATCTTTTTGCTGACAGGTCCGTTATATAGACTAATTATGCAAGGCTGCCTAAGGGCACGTGCTGCATAGTCAAGAAAACAAACTATCAGAAATTGTAAATTTTATGACTAGAAGTCAAGAAAAGGGTTATAAAGATCTAAAAATATTTAAGGTTGGGATTATGACACATAAAAATGGGTATTGTCCAATGTATATAGAGATAAAAAGATCAATGCTAACCATAATCATGTTGTGGCTGGGTCCTGAATTGAAATGATGCACTTCACTACATATCCCATAAGTATGGGAATCAAGCTGTATGTAGTTCTTGAAATACAGTTTAACATCATGTGGGATGAAATTATGATAGATCTTAGTTTAGGTTCATAGATCTCAGACCATTATAATAAATACACAGTGTGTGTTTTCACAGGGACTTTTCAGCCAGGGGACTGAAAGTGGAATTTGGGGTTAGGCCCAAAAGACTTGGGGCTGGATTAGAGGGATGCTCGAATGTTCCTATGTATCCCATAAGAATGGGAATCAAGCCCACGAAGTTCTATAAATACCCTTTGTACATATTTGGTTCATACAAGTGAAGGGTGAAAGGGGACTTTAGTGCAATGATGGTTTAACCCAAGATAAAAGGTTTGGGCATTGCCATGTATGCATGTAGTCTTTGGAATATAACATGATTGGAGATCAATGTAAAGAATAATTCCCTCTTGGGTAAGGGTATCAAAGAATGTTGTAGTTTATTGTCGTATAGGAAAAAAGTGTTGTACAGTTTAACATTATATAGCAAGGATAAAGGTGAACCAATGTGAAGACGTTGGTTTTGGGCTTGAACCTTGGGAGGTTGCCTACGTACCCAGCCCAGAAGTCAAGGGTCAAAATCTGTGTAGTTCAGTTAATGAATGAATTAGTGATCAAGTTTTTCTTGGGTACAATGACCTAAAAAATGGTGTTGGGACTTACACATGGTTAACGGCCCAGAGGGGTGTTATGGTTGATGTTTTCTCTAAGCTCACATGAGTCACACTCAGTGTGGGAAACAAGAGGTAGCAATAACCTTAACGATGCATAATTTAATGTCATGTAGGACATATGAAGGGACTATGCAGTTTAAAGTCTTGTAGTGAGGACTATTGGTGTTACACAGTTTATTACCATGAAGCAGGGACAAAATATAGTTTAACGTCGTGTAAGACAAATATAGGGACACAGTTTAATGTCATGTTGGACAATAAGTGTGTTGTATAGTTTAGCGTCTTATAGCTAAGATGATGGGGAAAATACAGTTTAACGTCATGTTGGACGAAAGGGGGACTGTTCAGTTTAATGTCATGTAGTAAGGAAAAATATAGAGACAAAGTTTAACGTTATGTTGAACATATTAGGGATTTTTTTCACAGTTTAACATCATTTCGGACGAAAGGGATGTCAATATTGTAAGGTTGTTTTCATGAACCGTTGGTTATGCATTTTAATGTCTTGATGGACGTAAGGGACTTCTGTACAGTTTAACGTAATGTAGTTAGGACATCACAGTTTAACATCATGATGGACGTAAGTACCAATAGTTGAAGGTCATATGCATGGACTGTAACTGATGATGCAGTTTAATGTCTTGCTGGACAATAATAAATGCCAATAGTTTAAGGTCGTATGCATGGATTGTTGGTGTATTTTTTGTTTATAAAAAATACTTCTTCAGAAATATGTCATTGGTTGGAGTAGTGATGAGTTCTCCATCCATTGAGATTAAAGAATAATCTCCATTGGAGTAGACCTTATGTATTGAATAAGGTCATTCCCATTTTGGCTCTATCTTGGGATTTTTCTTTCCTGGTATCATTGGAGTTCTGAGAACTAATACCAATTCTCCCTGAACGAATGAACAAATACGACCTTTTTTGTTGAATGCTCATGCTATTCGATTCTGATAGACTTCTACATGGTGTAGGGTGCACAATCTTTTCTCATCTAACTGTTCCAATTCATCCAATTGCTTTTGAGATTGTTCATCTGTAGATGATTGATCAAAAATGCCTACTTTGAGCGAGGTTAATTGAACCTCAATGGGCAAGACTACTTTCGTTCCATATACCAATGAATATGGAGTTGACCATTTTGTAGTGTGGGTGGTGGTCCGATAAGCCCATAAAGCATGAAAGAGTTTATCAGGCCGTGATTTCTTATCTTTATCCACCATCATTTGCAATATGTTTGATAGAGTCTTGTTGAAAGCTTCTATCTGGCAATTGGTCGATGCATGATACCGAGAGGAATGATTAGATTTAATGTTGTATTCTTGATACAACTTCCTCACCTCGAATGAACAGAAGTTGGTTCCATTATCCATCAATATGGTATGAGAGACACCAAATCCGGTAATGATATTAGATTTGATGAAGCTAACAATGCATTTAGAACTAACTTTATTGAGAGGTATTATCTCTGCCCATTTGGAAAAGAAGTCAGTAGTAGTAAGAATATACTTCAACTGCTTGGATGTAGCTGAAGAAGAAGGTCCTACTACATCCATTCCCCTTGTTGAAAATGACCATGAGTATTTAGCTTTATGAAGAAACTCTGGGGGTTGATGAATGAAGTTGTCATGTACTTGGAAATAATGACACTTCTTTATGAAATCAACACAATCTTGTATCATTGAAGGCCAAAATTATCCAATCCTTCGAATTGATCAGATAGTCTATGTCCAGACTGGTGGGCACCACAGACTCCTACATGCACTTCTTTCATGACAACCATTATCTCTTCACCATCAATGCATCTGAAGAGAACTCCATCAAAACCCCTTTTGTAGAGAACTTTCTCTAAGTGATCTGGGCTATCATAAAGAGTGAAATTTACCACACGTCTCCAGACTTGTTCTTTCCCGGCTCTATCAGGTGGAAGTGTTCCATTTTGAAGGTATTCCCTGATATGTGTCATCCATCCTGTAGTATGACCATATGGTTTATAGATGGGACTAATTTCATTGATTTCCTATGTTATGTCTTGAACATAAGGTGAAATTGTATGACGGTGGGCAATACTGATGGTTGTCTCGTCCTGATTTGGATCTACCAGAGCTGTGGCTATATTAGCCAGTGAATCAGCTTGGGCATTTTGTGATCTTGGGACATAAGAAAATGTCGGTTCCGTACGAAATTCCACCATTAACTCTCTAACAAAATCATACAAAGGGATTAGTTCCTCTTTTCTGATTGCATAGTCCCCATTGACTTGTTTTATTACCAGGTCTGAATCACCTTTCACCTTTAACTGATTCACTTGTGCTTGAAGGTTTAACTCCAAGCCTATGATGAGAGCTTGGTATTCTGCTTAATTATTTGTACCACCTCCCTATAATGAGAAGGAATAAGGTATCACTTCCTTTTCTGGGGAAATGAGTACAATTCCTAACCCAACTTTGTTGAATTTAGGATTTTTCATTTTTCTCCCTATTGGACTTCAGGAAGCACCATCAAAGTACATTTCCCATTTTTGAAGACTATCTTGAATAAAGAATACTTCCTCATCAGGAAGTTCAATATCTGAAGGTGTATCTTCTATTGAAAGATGTTCATCAAGGAAATCAGTCAGAGCTTGGCCCTTTTTTCCTTTTGAGACACATACTGAATATCAAATTGCTGAAAAATAACTTCCCACCTTATTAGACGTCCTGTAAGCATTAGATGACTAAGGATGAATTTGAGCGGGTTATTATGAGATACCAATTGGACCTCGGGATGTTGCAGGTAGTGTCTCAACTTATAAACTGCAAAGATTAATGCTAGGAAGCACTTCTCCATATTTGAGTATCGGGTTTCTGCTTCAAGCATATTCCAACTGAGATAGTAGAGGTTGTTTTCATTCCCAAAATTATTCTTCTGAACAAGAAAGGCACCCAATGATCGCTCTAAGGCTATCACATAGAGGATAAGTGGTCTTCCTTCAACAGGTGGCATTAACATCAGTGGACTCAAGAGATACTTCTTGAGAATATCGAATGATTCTTGACATTCTTCAGTCCACTGGTAAGTGACCCCCTTCTTCATCAATTTGGTGAAGGGTAAACTTTTTCTACCAAATTGGTGATGAAACGCCGAATATAGGCCAAGTTTCCTTGAATTCCTCTTAATTCCTTTAAATTTTGAGGAGGTGACATACCAATGATTGAATTTTTCTTCTCAGGATCGACCTCCATACCACGATGGCGTATGACGAAGTTGAGAAATTTTCCTGAGGTTACCACAAAATCACATTTTAAGGGGTTCATCATCAAATTATGTTTCCAAAGATTGTGGAATAAGACTTATAAATCATCCAAGTGATTAGAATAATTCTTGGATTTAACCACAAAATCATCCACATAACATTCAAAAAATTTCCCTAAAAATGGTTTGAATATATGATGCATGGCACGCTGATATGTTGTGCATGTATTCTTCAGGACAAAGGGCATAACCTGATAGAAAAACACACCCTGAGGGGCTCTAAAGGCTGTAGATTCTTCATCTTATAGAGCCATTTGGATTTGATTATATCCAGAATATCCAATCATGAAGGAAAGTGCTTCATAGCCATCTGTTGCATCAATTAAGAGTTCTATAATTGGTACTGGAAAATCATCCTTAGGACAATGCCAATTAAGATCTCTGAAATCAATGCAAACTCTAATTTTCCCATTCTTCTTTTTCACTGGGACAATATTATCCAATCATTTGGGATATTGAACTTCTCTGAAGAATTTATCTTTGATGAGCTTATCCGCTTCATCTTCAATTTTGGAAGCATAGGTTGGGTGTGTTCTTCTAGCGGTTGGTTTGAATCCTCGATGTTCTTCTGGAAAACCCAAGCATTAAGTGGAAACATCAGGATCAAGCCCTGGCCTCTTTGTATTGTTCCAAGCAAATATATCTCGATTTTTCTTTAAAAAATAAATATACATATTTTTCTCTTCAAGAGTCATGACCGCACTAATTAAAGTGGGGTGTAAATATTCTTTTGTACCTAGATTTATTTCTCTAAGTTCATCAACGGTGGTAGAGATACACTCTTCAAATGCTGGAGGAGCATCCCTAAGATCTTCCTCTTCTTCTTCAACATGTGTTATTTATTCTGTTTCTACATGCATAGTAAATTATGAAGTATAATTTCCATGATCAGAAGAGTTGTTAAAATTTGAACATCTTGAAGAATAAGCTTCCATTTCCAACCTGATTGATGATGAAGGGTCTTCCTTGGGTAATATAGAGTAGATGATGGATTGAGAATCGACATAATTGTTCACCTATGACATTGTTATAGCTTCTTCTGATCTAAATGGTGAAGTATAGACTTGCTGAATTTTAGCAGATGAAATGAAGACATCCCCATTTAAGCTTTCATCATTACTTGGTGAATCACCAATTTCTCCCATGTTGTCTGGCTTGATTTCTGTAATTGACATTATGGAAGTTTCCATAAGAGTGTTTTGATTTGGGTATATCCTATCAATTTGACTGATAGAAAACACATAATCTGTACTCACATGTGTAAATGGGTTTACTGGAATCTTTTTCAAACCATATGGATCATTAACTTTGGTAATCTCCCTTGTTGTGGATTTCTCCTTTACCTTCATGTGATAGAATTACACCCCAATGTATTTAGATTCACATGTCTTGAATGGGGATTTATCACCATACAATGTTCCAATTTGACCATCAAAATAATATTTGAGACATTGATGGTATGATGAAGGGATAGCTACATGTTGATGTAGCTAGGGTCTTCCAAGAAAGATGTTGAAGGCTGAGTCTTGATCAACAACCATGAAATATGAATTGGATACAAGATCTCCAAACTGAGTTCTGAGTTTAATCTTTCCTAGTAGTTCTTGTTCATTTTTATCATATCCTCGTAAAATCAAAGTAGAAGGAGATAAATCTGATTCTGTGAGGCCCAATCGATGAAGTGTACAAATGGGGATGAGGTTGACTCTTGAACCATTAACAATGAAAACTCTTAAGATGTCTACACCATTGACCTTTCCAGATAAGTACAAAGGTATAATATGTCCATGCACGATATCATCTTCATCTTCATCTGTGAAAGATATCACTGCATGGAATTTTGTCGTATTATTCTCTACACGGTAGACTTCAGTTGCAGCAATTTCAGTTTCAAACTCCTGAGGACTCAACAATGCCTCGATGAGTGGCTCCCGAAGATACTTCGATAAATTCAAAGCATCCAGAATTGATAACTTGGTAGGTATTTGGTGCAAGTGTTTCAATACATCATACTTTTGATCCAAAGGTCTGCGTTTCCCAATAGGAACATGTAGTTTCGCAGGTGCCTTAGAAGTTTATGCTTTGGAAGTAGATACATCTTCTACCAGGATATGAGTTGGTAATACTCCTGGATTTGGAATATTAGACTGATTAGGTCTATTTACTTGTTGAGAGGAAGAATATGGAACCTTCCACTGATCTTCTAGAATAATTTTTCCATGACTGAGTCTGCCTTGTGTGGAAGAACTTGCTTGTTCTTATTGAGATCGTTGAAGGGCTCTACCATGAGTTTCTGCCGCATACACAGTTCTAGCAGGGCTAGAATTGGGATAGTGCCCTCTAAAATATCCACATCTTCCCCTATATCCGGAGCCTCTGGAACTTCCTCTAATTCCTCTGTTTGCTACAGGGAACTCGGGTTCATCAAAATCAAAACTGCGACTGTCATATGGATATGTTAATTGAATCATATTAATAGAACCGAAAATTAACTCTTCATCTGATGAAGACTCTTCCTGGTTAGCCTGTTTAGGATGTGCCGTTTTTTGGGGCGGTGCTCGTGACTTTGAAGTAGATGGAATTAAATCTACCAGAGTTAAAGAAAACCTGGGCTTCGACACAATTTCATCTTCTTCTAATTGTTCCTCTTTCTTTGAATTATTCCACCCTTTTGAGGATTTTCCCTCTGATGAAGAGGGTTTTGCTGTGGTATTCATGGCAGAAGAACAAATTGGTTTATTTAATTGTGTTTGAAAAATGGCATGAGTTCGGTTGACCATTTTTCTGACCATCCAATCATCATATTTTTACACATTTTTATTCTTCACTTCTTACCACTTGCCTTCTTCCTCTGGATCTGTAGCAGTAACACATGCTACCTGAGCTGAAAAACCTTTCAGTTTGACTTGTCCCAAGTCAACCATTTTTTTCAGGAGGTCCTTGAAAACAAAACACTCCTGAATGGGATGCCCCGACATTTTATAAAATGGGCAATAATTGGGACGGTCTTCATCTCCTTCCTTGTTTGGCCTCTTGGGCCTTGGCAATTGAACCAAATTATTTTCCAGAGCCAAAATGAAATAACTATGAACTTTTTCATTTTAGAAAGAGTAAACTTTTCTCTTAAAATCCTAAAATTGTTTTCATCTTTGATATCTTTGATCATCTTGACAAAATGGCCTCTTTTTTTGGTGCTCAGGAGGTGGAGCCCTTCGAGAAGATGAAAGTTTTGAACTATAAGCAGGTTCAGGTGCTTGTTTAAGCATAACTGTAGCAGTCTCTGCTTTAACCATTCTCCTTCTTGGAGCTGATGGAATTACACAAGCTTTATCCTTAGTCTTCATAAGAGAATCTTCAATCTGTTGAGCGATTGAAGATAGGTCTCGAAACCCTCCTGTGTATTTCACAGCGATCAACGGCGTGCATAATTCATCATGCAGATTTTCCACACATATTGGAAACAATTCTTCTTGAGGGAGTGCTAAGCTCAGGAAATATGTTAATCCCTTCCAGAGAGAAATGAAATCTAAAACCCTTTCATGTTCCCTTTGAATACAATTTTTAATATCAAAAACTATTGTTTTTTGCAACGTTGAACTGAATTGAAGAAGGAATCTTTGGCGAAGATCCTCCCATCTGGTAATTGACCAGGATTTCAATCTTGTGTACCAGACAAAGGCAGACCCTTGTAATGACTGTACAAAACACCTGAGCTTAACTGCTTCTTGTTGCTGAGGGGTTCCCATCATAGGATCGCAACAAGAAAAAAAAATGTGTTAAGTGTTGCTCTGGGTCTCCCGAACCATTAATGATTGGGAATGTGGTACTTCCAAAATTTGATGGGGGAGGAATTGCATCAACCCACTTAGGGTAAGCTCTCTTTTCTGGTTGAATTTGAGCATGCTTTCCCTCCATAGCTTCCAACTGAGCTGTTAATGACTCAATAGTAGTTATTAACCTTTGAGAAACATCCGGTTGGCATTGGACCTGAATAGGTGCAATGACTGGAGTTGGTACAGATGTGGTGGCTGGTGCTACAACTGATGGTAGCACCACCAATTGTTGTTGCACTTGACCCATAAGATTAGACCTATGAGGGTGTACTGGTAGAGGAGTATATTCTTGATCCATCTTAGTAGCCGCAACAAATTCGCTTGGCTGACTGACTCCAGCACACTTAGAAGGGAGACCACCTTAAAGTAATTCTGCATTAAACCTCCTTAATTCCTTCATTTCCTCCTCTTGTTGTGAAAATCTTTGCTCTAGTGAGAGCGATTGGACTTCTCCAGAGGAAGGGTAGGTAACCTGATTCTTGCCTTTCCCCTTGTTGTCTCCCTTTAGGAGAGGGGGAAGTGGGTTACTTGAAGGATTACCCAAATTCTAGGTAAGCCTTTGATTTCGTGTACGCACACCTTCTTCATTTGTGTCTGTGCGTACAAATTCTTGAGTAGGATCCTCTTTATCTGATCCCTTTGAGTGAACCTCATATGGTGTATCAGCAACAACGGCATTAATGACATTAATTGATGCATAATTCATTGCATCTCTTCTATCGGAATTTTTGCAATAATTCCTTTTTCCATGTCCCTGATGAGACATTGCCTTTTATCGATTTGATCCCTCGGGAATTTCTTGACAAACTGTAATTTAGAGGGAATATCCTGATATTTTGGCTCTCCATTCCTATATAGGATTCTTCCCTAATCGAGATAAGACTGAATTTCTCTGAGGGAGAGATTGAGGATTTGAAAAAGTCCCCATTCCGGTGGACTGGGGTTGTTCCTACTCAACTCCTCGAATCCTATTTGTTGATTCCGAAGGCTGGGTTAAAAGTTTCCCTAGTCTGGAAAGTTGGGGTGGTTCTTGACATGCTATATCTGAGACCTTCTTGAAATCTCTCCTGATCTTGCAGACTTTAGTATGGAAATTTGTTGGATGCTTCAACCTGTATCCACTTTTATCACCTGGCTCAAAAGACCGTTGAATGATTTCTGACACTTCTGTCACTTGATGATGTGATTGCTCTAAATGAAAGGCCTGTTCAATATTCTCGTTTGCTTGAAATAGGAGTAATTAAAAAACATGTTCTCTGTATGCTTGATTTTGAGAGGAATTAGTTGAGGCCTGTTCTTGGGAAAGATTTTTATTACAAACAAAACCCATTGATTGTGGCCATCCATGGGAAATAACATTAAATGAGACCATTTTCGGTAGGCTCTGCTGACTGGAGAGTACAGTGAAATGTAGCACTCCATGAACACCCCATCCCATGATATGAATACTAGATGATGCATTGGAAATTAACTGGCGCAATCTTCTTAGTGCGCCAAGGCATGAACGTTGAAGGGCTCTCTGCTATTTTTCAGCCTTTGGATATCGAGAAACTGAGAGAGATGGCAAATCAATTTCGTGTTGTAACCCTTATATTATCTTGAAATGATTTTCATATTCATCATAAGATAATATTTTCTTTTTCAACTGACAAAGATTTTTCCATATGTTGAGACGAATATCATGAATTCCATCTTCCATCAACATCTCTGGAATGTCATACTGAGAATCAGCCAAAGGCCAAAACATAACTGGAACTTAACCTTTTTTCAGTTGTTTTCTCATATTCATTACTTCCTCTTTATCATTCGATGAAGATTTTTATACCTGATTAGACCATAGCTGGTACTTCTTTGTTGATTCATCGGATTCAACAAGATTGGTAGAGAAATCACTGATCAAACTAGAAGATGCATGACTTAGGGGTGGTTCGGAGAATGACCTACACCCTGGACTATCTTCTGATTGAGAAAGTATTTCACCTGCTAATGGTAAAGCATCAGACATGACTAGCTTCACATTTTCAAGTTCCTCAAGATAAGAGGTCTTTTTCATCACTACATTGTCCATTGGAACATTTTCTAGGCAATGTGCATTACTACTTTGGAGAGGACTTTCACAGCTAAATTCATCATCATGGGGAGGACCACCATGGTGGGTTACAGCAAAAGATGAAACATTTTGATCCTTGGTCTTCTGACCACATAGAGGGTTCTTGTGGCTCTCATCTGAAGAAGAAACTTCGAGATCAACCAAATTGTCATGAAGCAAGCCTTCATGAGGAAGTGTATGATGTAGACCTTTGGAATTAATATTCCCACTATTGGGAACTGGGAGAGTAGAATCTTGAGTTTCAACAGATAGTTGTCTGAGTGCATCAATAACTCCAACATCGAGTAAGGCCTTATTATAGATTGGACCTTGATTTCTTGACTATACTGGGCATGTATTCTTCTTAGAAGCCTTCTTACTCACTTTAGGAACCACTTGTTGATGAAAGTGGTCATTATGGGTAGGTTTATGTACCTTCTTAGGATAAATGATCAGGTTAGGCTGATTATATCAACTCAAATCAGGTGTATGTGCCTGACTTGGCTGTCCATATGATATGGGGGAGTATGCCCCACAACCCTCTTGGACTGGAACATAGGTGTGTTTCTATTCTGGAGTGACATATTGATGTGTCACTCCACTGGTAGGGATAGATTTATGTGTCTTTCCCTGAGATTCTGCTGAAGCTGTTATAATATCCTGGAAGGAATCCAGAATATAAGCAGTGATTTGCTTCTTCTCTTTCACCATTTATAGAATATGCTTGGTGACTTCAGCTACCAGAACGGGGATATACGTCCATTCCATGACTGGAGTAGGTGTATGTGCCTGCTCATGTCCTCCTTTTCCTACCAGTGAATTCTGACAGTACTCATGTGTGGGGGAAGAGAGTTTAGTCTGCCTCATGTTTTTCGCCAGAGCTCTCCGACTGACTTCTCTGAATGCCACCAAAAGAAAATGTTGGTAGGGTTGATCAATACTAGCAAGGGTATGTGCCTTCTGATTACACTCTATCGAACGTGGTTGATAAAATTCCTTCAATACTGACATACGAGGCTGTTGGAAGGATTGATGAGTGTAGGCAGGTGTATTCGCATGTTTACCAGTTTTCAACACATTGGGTTGGCGGGCTCCATCGCATGTAGTCATATGAGCCTGCTGACTAGCTGATGATTTATAAATAGGTGTATGTTCCTGTCTATAGTACTCCACTAGAATTGCCTGGTGGGATTGGTGTGCTGCTGCCAGACAAGTCTGCTGGATAGCGGAATTAAAACGGATAGGTGTGTGTGCTCGCTCGTTGCTTTCCACCAAGTTAGATTGGTGGACTTCTCCAGAAATAGTATAGATGAGAACCTACACATTGTTGACCGGATTTCGCCTCTGGTGGTTCTTCTGTCCTGCTCGGGTTCGAGGAACCTGAGCCGAATGCCTGGAGACGACACCCTCATCATGTTGAGGGCGTACTGCCGCACGAGTCTGGACGTGATTTTTGGTGTGAGCCCTCAGGAAGAACTCATGTTTCCTTGAATTAAGGCCTTGAGGGGTCTTCTCATTCACATACTCACAATATGGGAGGGAATGGTTGTTGTGTTCCAGGGATAACGACCCAAAACGGTTGGAGATGGTGGTTAGCACCGCCTACTTCTTGATCACTGTTCATCATTGTCCGAATGACCAGGGTGAATTATTGAATTGGAAGGCTTGTCTAGTGGCCTCCAGAGTCGGAATAGTACCGTTTTGATGGTACTCCTTAACCAGCTCATTTGATACCCAGCGTTGAAGAGGCTGAGTAGGTGATGTAATCCTCAGAGTGGATGACGATCTAGCAGGAGTAGCAGCAGATGCATTCACAGGAGATGTCTTCATAGCAGAAGTATCCACAGCAGTGAACTTAAGAAAAGCTATTCTTGTAATGTAGAAGATATTGGAAAAGAGTGTATGTTTGATATAAAACACATAATCAAGATAAATTCGGCCGCTACATCTTTTGTATGAGCACATATGTTATTGACTGTCTGGTTGGCCCTCTCATTGAGTATAAATAGGGGCCTAACAAATAAGTAAAACATCATTTTAACTTGGTTAAGGTTTCATGTCGGGTTCACCATTTTTGTTTCCTCTGTAATTGGGGATGATCTCATTAATTTAAGATTCAAACATTCCAAGAGGTTTCTTACAGGTTTGTTCGTAGAACCGAAAACATCCAATGATTCTATATCCATTTGGACCTACTTTCCAAAGGTAGGTGCTCATTAGTTGTGAACTGATGAGACTTAAGAATTTTCATTGGTCGAGAGGATGGGAGGTCGGACTCATCATACCTTTTTGAGTGGAATTATTGTCTACTCTGGAACTCTCTTTATAGATTTAAGTTAGGTTTGTGAATCCTTATTACATTACCAAGTATGAAAATGATCTTTTCTTTAGATCTGACAATCAATGATTAATATGTATGAGATTTATAGAATATTTTATATTTATTCGAGGTTCTTCATAGATAGAGAATCTTCTATTTTTTTTAGAGTTTCTTAGTCAATAGTATCCTTTAATACATTATATAAAAGTATCTTGGTCATTATGATGACCATACTGGTTTTAAATCCACTCAGCGGGGCACTTGAAGTTTTTTTTCATTCAGAAGGACATGAATTATTTTATAGTTGGGATCGTACCCGCAGATGGGCTACCTATGTATACTTTTTTTTTAGAAAAGGAATCAGAACCCATGTTTGAGTAATGAACTATGGGGTTTATTCAAGATTTATGGCTCAAAGATAGATGTCATAGTTACTTTTACACTCTAAGATCACGTGAGTCATTCTCGGTGTGAGAAATAAGAGGTATTGGTAAAACCAGACAATTGTTCCATCATAAGAAATGATGTGGTGCTTATGTATGTATGACTACCCAAAATAGATGAATATTGGGTTTTACTTCAGGGAAGAAACCCAGGAACAAGGTCCATAAAGGTATATGTGCTTTATGGAGATTTGGATACTCTAACTTGGGGCTTACTCTTAGGGAAGGTTCCCAGATTAGGAAGGGACTTATGATTGGGTTTTACTCATGAAAAGGAATCCCATGTCAAAAAGTAAATTAAGACTAGTTAAGAGAATTTATGACTGGGGCTTATTCTTAAAGAAGAGGCCCAGGTTAAAGGGAATTATGACTGGGGCTTATTCCTTAAAAGGATGCCCAGGTTAGGGTACTTAGGGCTTATTCCTAAGGAGGATTCCCAAATTGAGAGAACATGGAATGGGGATTACTCCTAAAAATGAGTCCCAGGTTAAGGATTCCTCGTCTTAAAGGATGAGGTTGAATGAATGAAATATCTGACCCTAGTGACATAAAGATATGTAAATCACTAGGTTTTAAGAGATATTCCATAGAATTATTTTTTAGATAAGGAAACCAACAAGGAAATAATGTCATTAATGGATTTGGAAAGCGTTATGAAGGCTTAATCTTGAAGAGGATAGGTAGATAGACATAAGAGAGGTGAAATAGGAAGGAAGGGGCACCTAAAAAGAAGGTGGTTTGCAAGTCCTGCGTGGGAACGCAATTCATGGTCTCACAAGTATACTTTTGCAATACAGGGGTACTTGCGTGACAGTCAACCCTTATGGTAATACTTGGGCGATACTTGGCTCAAGCCTTTAGTATTATCCCTAGGGGCTTCCAGAAGAGGGGCGCGCAAGTTCTGTTGAAGGGGTAAGGTGACGCGCAAGTGCGGCCATTTTCCTTAAGGGATTTCCACTTAGGCGCGCAAGTGTTGATGAACTTCAATACTTAGGCCTTCCTCCCCCTCTTTAGATCTTCCGTTCTAGGTAATAAACTACCTTAGAAGTGTTCGTAATCTTTGAGAAGAGACTAGGGAGACGGGAGCTCAAATCTGAGTTTCTGGAATTTTTCATCCCCTAAATGGGGGACCCACAGGGGGTATTTATAGGCTGGAGAAGACCCTGGGAAAAATTCAAAGTGGGCGCGCAATTCACCTGTGTGACCAATAGGTGGCACGCAAGTATACTTTTGTGACCATGGTGGAACTTGCATGACTCAAGTGCATTGAACCTTTGTTCATGCCTTTGTCAATTTTTTATGTTTCTTCAAAGGATGAATCACTTTGGGTTCAAGGTATTTCCCCTTTTCAATTCATTAGACTCTGTGATGGAAAGGAGCATCAACACCTGTAGAGGCATATCTATTTTGAGTGCATGTGGTACACAGGATCTGAGTGGAATGACTATATTCTAGTCAGTGGGATTGGCACCATATAGGGTGTGTGATATATTCTATATATATATATGTATGATATGTGTAGCATCAGGGCATCGAGGATTCGGGTTACTTGAGGTGTCATGGGAATCGGGGCATCAAGGATACGGGTTACTTGAGGTGCCTTGGGCATTGGGTCATCGAGGATGCGGGTTACTTGAGGTGCTAGGAACCAAGACCTCATGGAGGCGGACACCGATGCGGTGCGGGTTATGTTGGGTGTCGGAAGTGACACAGGAGCACCAATGAGGTGAAGGGGTGATGATGCATCATGAGAGGACTATGTGTCCGGAAAACATGTTAGTAAACCTTGTTTGATTTACTTTTTGTTGGGTTGATACCGGGTAAGGCTTTTCCTAAGGTGGGGAGCCCCTTGAGAAATATAGTTGGAACCTTGGGACCAGGGGAGTCTGGGTTACTTTGTTTGGGGTGGTATGTGTGGTTCCATCTCCGTGTTTCATTTGATATCTTGGGGACAAGCTATGTTAAGGTGGGGAGTTTATAAGAACCCAGGTTTTTAGAACGGGTCAAAATCCTGACCCTGTTTGAATTTTGATTGGTTTCTGAGGAAACTAGATAAAATGGGAAGTTACTAGAAATTTACAGAGTAGATGTCGTGTACTTTTAAGTAAACTCCATGTATATGTTAAGATATTGTCAATCGTGTGCTTTCCAAGTACATGACGTGTGATGACCGTGTATAATTTCCTTACTACACGACGTGTAGTTTCAATCACATCATGTACACCTGACCGTGTAGAGGCCATATAGGGCGTGTAGGCCTGTTGGTCGAGTAGAACCATGTGCACGCAGTGTTTCCCTTGGACACACTGTGTAGTCTAGCCATGTATGAGGGATATACATGTCTTGTGGGTAAGTCGGTGAGGAATAGAATAGAAACCCGATACATGTCGTGTACCCATAGGTACACACCGTGTACTCATGTCGGAAGGTCGGCGGAATCCCAGCGGCCAAATGAACAGTTAAATGATATATACATGGCGTGTTGTCATGAATTACACGCTTTGTAGTTTCTTTTTTTTGCGTTAAAATGGGTAGTAGCCTCGTTTTGAGGTAGAACCACATATTTTCGCCCGGTTTCACAAACCATGTCGGCCGAACCTATTTCCTTCTCCTGATCATCTGTCATAGACTCGATTCGAACTCCGATTAATGCGTTGGAACCACCTCAGTAAGGCCTCGATTCATCTTTGGCTATTTTGTTTGATTTTCATTCTAGGAAGAGTTATAGGCGTTTGAACGGTATTGGATCTTTTGTAGATTTACCGTGTTTTAGACCGAATTGAAGGTTGTTACCGGAGGAGTAGCACCGTACAAGTCTCAGGTAGTTGGTGCATACCTCATTTTTTTGTTTTCGTGGTTGTTTGTGTGATGCAGCCTTCGGCGCGTTTTCGGGTATTTTGAGTGGGACCCGTTTTATCTGCTTTTTAATATTGAATTTCTTTTGGGACCTATGGGATGCCTTTGGGTATGCCATGTTACCAGTTTGCGTGAGTAGGGTCGGGTGAGGGGCGGTTACTCATTGGGGAATTTTGGCCGGGGAATTCCAAAATGGTTTTAATTGGAATATTAATGTGTTAAACTGTTAGTTTAATTTATTAAATCCTGATGTGAATTTCTAGAGGCATTTAAGACCTCAGTGCTGGTATGGGACAACACCATGCATAGTGCAATTCAACTATTTAGTTTGTTTTTCCTGTTTATGTTTTTTGTTTAAATATGTTATATATGAAATTGTTGAATTGCATTTGCTAGACCCTTTGGGTTGTGTTGGGCTTGGCCCGGTTACGTTTGAGTGATGCTGATCATAGGTTGGGCTTGGACCGGGTGACTTTGGGTGGTTTTGACCACAGGATTAGGCGTCATAGATGTCGGCTTGAGATAGTACAACTGTCAGGTTGGGCATGGCCCCGGTTACTAGGATGGCGATGCCATCAGACTTGAGCGGCATAGTCGCAGGGACATGAGGTGTCATATTTTTTGGTGGCTTATGTACTATTTTGGTGATTACCTCTCACCCGGGACATTGAGTAGTGTGCATTCAGAGATAATTCATGATGAGGTGGTTTTTCCCACTCGTGTGGGTAGAGGCCCCCATAGTTGCAGTTAGGTATTTTGATTGGGGGTTCTTTTCATAGAAATCCACATGGGAGGTGAGGAGCCTTCAGGGGATGGGCGTGCCTTCGGGATGTCGGTACGTGATACACAAGGTGTCAGGAGGCACATGGTGCCAGGTTACTATTCTTGGGCATGCCTTCGGGACATTGGTACATGAGACACAAGGTTTCAGGTGGCACATAGTTTTGGGTTACACAACAGAGATTCCAGCATTGGTTGAAGCAGGTGACACTCCATGGTGGCTGTTGAGCACTAGTGGAGTTTGTGTTTATTTGTGCATTATAATGCTTACAGTTTTCCTTACACTTGCATGACTGCTTAAATACATATATTTGGTATGCACCGTTGGGTGGAATCCTTCGAAGAGTTTTCTCACACCCTGCACAGGCCCTTCGGGACGCATGCAGACTTCATGGATTTACGTGCAGGAAAGAGTCCAGCTTTAGGAGCTGTGCTGCATTAGTTATTGCATGGAGATGGTATGGACCTTGAGGTCATACCTAGCTAGGGTTTACTTTATTTTTTTTCATTTCTGTATCGGCATGATTACTTGTTTTAGCTATTGTTGGTTATCCATTGGTTCCCTTTTATATTGAGTTGTGTATGACCTTCTCAGGATGCATGTTTTATTGTTCAGTAATAGTTACATGTTATCAGCATGCTATTGTGTTTACTTCCGCTTTTGTTGTTATATCTAATGCTTCTGTTGTTTATATATATCTGTCATGCTTTCGATCTGCAGGTCTAGTTTGAGTCTGCTGAGTCTTTAATTCCACTGCATCTTTACTGTTATACCTAGACTAGTACCGTTATTATGATCCTCTGAGAGGTTATAGCCTCCCCACTATACCTAACAGACCCTCACTGCTAGTCGGCAGCCTTTGGCATTCGGGGAGGTGCGCATAAGGTAGTAACACCTGACCCGCTTGGCACTGTTCGGGTGGCTGGCTGGGTCTGGGTCGTTACAGCCATCATAGTATAGTGGATTAAGAATTCAATAAGATAGTTTTCTTATTATGATCCCTCTATAGTTATGTTGTGATGGAAATATATATGCAATTATACCAATAATAAAACACTCAATGTTTGAGATGATAGGGTAATGACAATTCATCATCGCAATATATAATAAAAAATAATCATTGATCACCATGGATAGAGAGCACATCACACTTCCCACTTATATAAGTTACTTTAAAAAGTACCATGTGTAAGCTACACTATCATTGAATACCTTAATTGAATGATTCTAAATTGTATGTTCTCAATTATTTACATATAATGTTAAATGGAAAAGTCTCAATATTTTCATTTGGCTAAAAATTACACCAGACTACATTCAATCCATATATTTCGGTACGCCCTATAGTTATTAGTACAAAAAAAATGTTTCATGAGAGTTTCGGGCCTCATTTAGAGAATCTACCCCTATTTTGTGAAAAAAAAGTGTGTCCAATGAATTCTAATTTTTTTTCAATATATAATTGTTATAGTGCACTATACCCAATATCTGGTGATAACATTGGTGTCGTAGTCTTGATCAACCTTCTTTATAGTATATGTGTTTCTATGGAATCTTCCATGGAACCAATTTCATAGTTAAAAATTTTGTATAGAATCTCAGCGGTCATCCTCCCCTTTTTTCCCCATATTTTTTATAATACACTAGTAGACCCTACAATTTCAATAGTTTATAGTGGTTATCATTACCTAATCTAAATTTATATCATTTGATTTAACATCTCAGAGTCATAATTTTCAATTCTTCCTCACCTCATTTCTCAATTGGAATTCAAACACCATTGTTTTTGTGACCCCATACATCTATTCATGCTAGTTCATTTATTGGATATTTTTTAATCAAACCTGACAAGGTTTTTCGCATATTAGACTCCAAAAAAATAGAGCTTGTATTTATATTAAATTATTGGTACAAAGTACAAGAGTTCAAAAAGGATCAGATAGATTAGTAGTCTTGGTATACTAGATACATACCTAAATTACACTATAAAACATGTGATACAACATGAAAGCATATCAAGAGAATTTTCAACCCTTCCATAATAACCTTAAAAAATACACATAGTCCAACTATATGTTTCATAGGGAATAAAAAAATAAGGTTGAGCTAAAATGTTTGGCAAGGAGTATCATATAATATAATTTTAAATAACAGAAACATAGCATAAGTGATAGAGAAAGAATAAATGAACAACATGAATCCATAATCAGACAAAACTGAGGACATGTTATATCCATGATAATAAAAGAAAACATGGTTAAAAATTATCATTGATCTCATACAGATTGAATGTATAATTTATGAAATCAAAAACATACTATTAATTTCTAGTTCCAATACACGTTTTTATCATGGGAAGAGGAATACAACAAAACCCAAACAATTTTATCTCATGTGACCTTTCAATGCATCGAGGGACTGTATAATGTAGGGCCCCACCCTTCACTAGTTTAATTTAAATGCATTCACTATAAGAGTTATGAAGACCTTTCATACCATTACATAAGGAAACTACTATTGAATAAACATAGATGTATTCATATAGATAAATACGGACATCAAGTACTTTCCCATCCAATAGAATAAAGTGGATGTCTATGAGATAACCCCTTAATTAACTTTTAATTCATGAGGTATCATCAATGTAAAATGAAGTACTCTGATCAAAAAAAAATTGGTGAGGGTATATAATATGTGTAGGTTATTCTTGGAATAGGGAAATTGGATACAAGAAATTTTCTTAGTATGAGAACAAAGAAATTTTAGGACAAATACTTCATCAAGGTTTCTTAAATGTGTGTTAATATTCCAAAGCATATCCCCCATGAATGTCTCACCAGCTATGTATCCTTAGGCACACTCATCCTGCATCATAGTGGTGATTGATTTAATGCCCATCCATCCCTTTTTGGGTGATTACCCATAGGCTCATTTGTGCCATATCTTCATCAAATTTATAGTATCAAAACAATGATTTATTTTATATTAAATTACACGCACTTTTACTTTATAAAAACATAGGATGATTTTTATACCATGGAAAAGGTAACTTTTGAATAAAAATAATATGAGAGAGGGATAAAAAAATATAATTTTAAATCCATTTAACTTCATAAAAAACATTTCAAAACTCTTACATTTTAATTTATTCACCACAAAAAATAACATTGTTGGTGATTACAACGTGAGTCCTAAAGAAGGAAAATTGACATAAAACTCTCATTTATGGCTTGGGTAGAAATTAAATAAAAACTTATTGATAAATAGGGAATAAACATAATCATAAAATATTGTAAATAAATAAATTTCGTGGTCTAAAATCTAAAATAGGTAGTATATATTCCACATAAAATAAATTAGGTGTACATTACAAAATATATATCAAAGAGAGGAATTTTAGTTGCAAAACCCTTATCTATTCTTATAATTATAGAAAACTAATTTAACCTCATCTATAATAAATATATCTATATTAATAACTTAATTTATAAACTTAATCATGTATACTTTTCATTCATATTATTCAGAAATTTTAATTCTCTATATTAATTATTTTAGTTTTCCACATCATGTGTTTATAGTTTGGATCATTTGCACTAGATTCACAATTGTTGGGGTTTCATTCATTATCAATCAAAATTTCATTATTAATATGTAGTTAAAGCTACATTTAGGGATGATTTAAAATAATTTATGATGTTTAAAATTCCTTTCATAAGTTTTTTGGACCTCATCCATGAATTTGAAGTCTATGATATGCATGTCTAGTGATTTTTTATAAATAAAGGGTGTTTCCTTAATTAATGAATTAAATATTGATATAATATCTCCAGAACCATGAAAAATGATTATTAATGAATTTTTGTCATATTATTATAATTTTTTTCTGGATTCATTCATTGTATAATTTCAAAGTATTGTTCATCTAGGTGGTAAAACTGACCCCAGAATGAACATACCCTAATTTAAATAAGGATTAAGACTTGGTTTTTTTATAATATCATTATATCAAAAGTATAATGATACTATATATTGTTTATTAGTTTTATATATCAAAATGATAATGAATTATAATAATAATAAATAGATAATAAATCATTACATTATTTGAATAAACGATTATTCACTTTGTATGCTTTTTTTAATGAATAAATTAACGACGATAATTTATTAATCATTTGATTAATATTTTATCAAATGTTTTATATCATAGAATTACTGATATCTTAAAAATAATATTTATCCTGTAATACCATCCTTATATCTAATGATGTACACTGGTGGAGGAAAACACATGTTACATTATGGAAGTAGTAGTCTACACAACACGCGAAAAATGGTTTTTTTATCCAATGGTTTTGTTTTTTGAGTGGATGGGGTATATAAATAAATTATTTTAATAAAATTAATATTGTAACATTATATTATATAAATTATAATAGTTACATTATGTTAGTGTGTATAGAAAAAAAATGAAAGAAGATAATTAAGAAGGAAAAGTTAAGTAGTTGATACAACTCACATCGGTGACTTGAAACTTCCTTAGATGTCTCCCTATAAACGAAGGTCTTATATTAATTAATGGGGTCTATATATTTTTAAATTGGGATAGGGTTTTAGGTAGAGAAAAATGGAATATTTTCAAGGTTAAATTTGAATTATTGTCCAGTCTGTAAGTGGTGAAGTTGTAACCCATATATAGTGAAGGGTGTATGTTTTGGGAGTACCCATATATTTTCAATAATGTAAGGTTGTTATTCAATTATTAATGTAACACCATTAGACTTTATGATATATAATTGTTTTTTAAATAAATTTAATCTCTTTGATAGCTTTCAATACACTCAACCCCGAGTATAAATGAATTGTAATATGGTATACTATTATAACATAGCCATTAAATTGGTGGGAATGAATAAAACTAAGTAAATTAGGAAACTTATATGTTTTAAACATTTATATAATAAATTCATTCGTAATAAATTGATTATAAATAAAAATAATTTGAAATAAAAAACGAATTTTTTTCTAAAAAAACTACAGTTTTTCTAAAAAGAGGTTTCATCTTGTTTTACACACTTATTTTAAAATTAATTTTTACCACTAAATGAAAATTTATTTGAAAAAATAATATTATTTTTTGAAACCAAAGTTTAAAAATAATAAAATATTTAATTTTTGATAATTTTTTGAAAATATTATTTTTTGGATGAATAGTAAAAAATAATAATTTTTGTTGAAAAATTCATTTTCATTTACAGTATTAAATAGTTTTAATTTTATTTTAAAATAATTTTGAAATTAAAATTATTTAAATTATATGATAAAAAATCCAATTTAGTTTATTTCAATATTTTTTATGTTTATCTTTGATAAAAAAACTTTTTATACTTAAGAAAACCTTTCCTTTAGAAAACCATTTTTTTATTCACGTACAGGTTTAATTTTAAATAAAATTTTGTCAATTATAAATTTTTATTTTCAAAAAATAAATTAATGTTTTTTAATTATAATATTTAATATTGGGTAATACATTAAACTTATTTTTTTTATAATGAATAATAAAACCATAAAATATTAATTACAATTATTAAGGTTAAAATGGGTTTACCGGAGGGTTAAACTAAAATGATAAGGGTTAAAATTACCTAAAAACAAGTGCACTTTCTATTTTATTGATATATTGAAACCTTATATGATATAATTATTTATAATGATCCATTTTTTAGTATTCTATCATGTGTATATCATGGTTACATATTATTCTTTTCAACAATTCTAACTTTGTTATCTCCCTTGCTTATAAATGAACACCCCTATCATTCCTCTTCACACTTCCAAATCCATTTAGTTCAGTAAATACCTAGATAAATCCAATAATTACATCTATATAAATTATCTATATTCCATTTTTTGTTAATAAAACCATTATATGAAGGATTTAGGTATAAACCCAAAGAGGCTCTCCGAATAAGAGATATAGATCTTAACCATGAGTCTTCATTTTATTTCTTCCCCTAAATCCTTAAAATTATCGCCAAATATACTAAAATAAAAAATTAAATTCCATATACTGAGATTTTATTATTTTTATTTAATAACCAATATCCATGTTCTATTTCGTTAAATATAAAATGAAATGGTTGATCTTGTGTACGAAGGACTGCCGTCTCACAAACAGGTATAATTCATTTTCCATCCCCACCTCTCATGGTTAGATATAATGATGGATTTAATTTATATATATATATATATATATTATATTTATTCCATATTTTTTACTTCTGGTATTATTATATCAAATTTTCCATAATACCTCCCAATCCATTGGAAAACAATGTCTCTCATGCATATGTGTGGACTACCACCTCCATAAAGAGACGTGATTCGTCTTTCATTTTATTTTCACATGGATGGAAACAATTATAGATTTAATGAAAATATATATGATATAATAATTATTCAATAAATTTGGATTATTATTTACTATTATTTTATTCCATATTTCAAAAAAAATAAAACATCATTCATGTGTATGTATAGCCTAACATCACCATGAATGGCGTAAATCATTTTTCTATCTTTAAATTTTATGGAATATTATAAATATATATATAATAATTATGTATATATATGTGTGAAATTTATATAATTATTATCATTATTTATATTATGGAACCATGATCAAATTACAAGGACTGAAACTACCAAAACATACATATATGAAAAATGTAGTAGTTATTACCTGAAATAGTTATTTTAATAAAGATTTGTTGATAAAAATGTGAATAAAGAGTATAAGTAAATAATATAATGTTTAATATATATTATTATAGTTATTTAATATTATTATAATAATTCTATATTTATTATAAAGTATGATTGATCACGTGCGAAGGAAGTTAGACCTAAGGTAACAGGTTCTCATCTCACTTTTACTTTCGTGAGATATATGTCATATTCACTACTTATATATTTAGTGTGGTGTATATATTACTAATTTGACATGTTATATCATGAATATCTTTAACTTCATGGTATTTAAAGTTTGATTGGAAGTTATGTATTTCATGGGGGTTATTATTCAAGAGTTACCAAAGTAGTAAGGGTTAATTTCACAATAATATAATTATTCTAGATTTTTTATATTTAAGTCTCCGCCAAGGGAATTATTTTATTGTTTTTATCTTAAAGATAATATATTTTCTTATAATATTTTTATTCAATAAAATTTAATTTAATTTTATAGTTTTTCTCTCTTTAGTACATAAAATTATTTGCAATATGATTTTACGAAAATACTGTATTATTTCTATTTTTTTGGAAATTTTTCTTATTCCATATCCATGTTTTTTTAAAATGTTTTTATTATTCTCCTATTATATTTAAAATTAATTTTTACCCATGTTTTAATTTTTACATATTGTTTTAATATGAGTTTTTTTATCATTTTCTAAAAGATGTAATTTTTGACTTTTTCTAAAAATGTGAAAGAATTATTTTTTTTAACATACCATGCATGGACTAAATTTCCCACCATCATGACTAGTCAATGATTTAAAGATTCCTTTAAAAAATTCCTTAATTCTTGTAAAATAAATTTTTTCATAATATTTTTCTAATGTTTTGTTTTTAAAAGTTATTTTTAAATTTAAAAGGGTATTTTCATCAAGAATGTTTTAATAACATTTACATGGTATTTAAAATAATTAATGAAAAACCTCTTATTTTAGATATGCTTCATTTGAAATATGTTATAATTACACCATCATTATTATTTATTCATATTTTTTGTGACCATATTGATTAAGGATTTACTATTTTGATATCATTCTCTATATTACTATGGATGGTTTTTTATTATGTTTATTGATGGGGAAATTATTAACATTTTGTATGCCTATTTCCTATATAACTATTTACATTGACTAATCTTACTTATTTTGTAAATTAATAACATTTCATATTCTAGTTTCCAATATGAATATTTACATTGATTTTTTTATTGGGTAAATTATTAGAAATTCATTTTCTAGTTTTTCAATATGAATATTTATGTGATTATGTTTCTCTCCTTTCATATGAGGAATGAATTGAACTTAATATATGATGGTTGGGGCCCAATATACCCCTCAATGTATCAGTAGGTCTCATGAAACAAACTAACTTGGGTATTTATATAATGATTTACCTATTTATATAAGATGTGTAGGCACAAGGCCTTAATAGTATGATTATGATTTTTAATATTATTAATTCACTCATTATGATATCAGTTATTAGTGTCCATGTGATTATTTGAATAATTGTGATTTACATGTAATAGTTTCAATAACATGTGATTATTTATATGTAATTATTTTATCATCATTTATTACTGTTGTTTTATTCTACATGCCCAAGTTATTGATTAAATATAATTTGTTTAGTTATTTACCTTGCTATATTGATTATGCTTATTTATTCATGATAGCTTTTATTATACGTATAACCTTACTGAGCATCTGATATCACCTTTTTCATATTTTTATTTTTCCTTGAGATTCCAAAAAATATGTTATGATTGATATATAGGGATATGATAAAGGGAATAGTGGTGTTATTAATGAAAATAATATTTTCTGTTTTAAGTATTCAAATGTAATGTGAGTTTCATGTTTGTATTTGTTTTTCCTAGACTACAAAAGTATTTGATCCTTTGTGATGTGATCGCTTGTATCTAGCACCAATTTTATATCATAACCAATGAATCTAGTCTAATCGGGTTGGTGTATTTACAGTTTGTATCAAATTAAGTTTAGTAGAAACCTTGAGTACTATATTTTAGAAAACATATATTTGAGAACATAACCCTTTGAATGACATTGTGGATAAGTATAAGTATAGGATAACATCCTAAATATTTATTAAGGTAGATATTATATAGATTTACTATAAATAAATCACTTAAAATATATTATAAGTGGATGTGGATATGAAATAGTTTTACCTAGGGGTAATAACTCAGAAAAGGGTGCATTGGGATTTGACTTGATTGTCACTTGGTGTATGACAATGGGCCTTTCTACACACCTGGTTTGACAATCCTTGGGGATATTCCTGGGCTACTTCACATTTTTTTTATTAAATATTATAAATGATTTTAAAGTAGTTTTATTTATTTAGAATATTCCTAAACATACCTTGTAACTACCCATTACCTTTCTATTAGGTATTCTCTGATCTTTGTCTTTGGTTTCCTTTTTCTTATCTGAGAATTTTTAGACGATAATTAGGAGGATACCTATAATGGTGAAGTCAATGATCTTTTTGATTTTTACCTTTTCCTAGGAATTTTTTGTTCTCTTATGGGAACTTACATGATGTGTAGTGGCCGTTGAATAGACATCGTGAATTGGATTACACCGCAGGAAAATGATACATGTCATGTATGTGTTACACATCTTATAATTTGAAAAATAATGTTTTTAATCTGTGGTGATGCATTTTTTTTTCTTAACATGAATTAAAATGGTTTCAAGATGTGTAAAGGGATTACACAGATTGTAATACCTCAAGTTATATTATTTCGGGATTTCTGTGGGTGTTTGAGGTATTATTTGTTTTTGTAGCACCCTCCACTCATCCATAGTTCTTACCTTAGGTGATTTTGGGTGTCTTCCTTCCATTTGGATTGACATGTTCATCAATATATCCATAAGGTTAGGTGTTTCATCTCTCTTGGTAATATTCCCTCTCATTTTCCATCTTATTTGAATTTTCAGCACCTTTCATTGTAGGTATTGTTAATTATATTGTGTTGACGATAAATCTATTTCCGTATTTGGTCATGCCCTAACTTTCAAAGGCAGATCTGGTGGTTTTAAATCCATTTTGTCAATGGAAATTAGGTTATATGTGATTTTAATGTAATTGTATATATATAAATTTATTCTAATTCCCTAAATTTATTTTTTTTCTTATTAATTCCTTGAGATTTAAAATGGAATTTCATGTGTTGAAATTGAAAAGAACATGGTTTTGAGTTTGAAAAGGAAGTTTTTATCTGAAAACTAAATTTCAATGATTTGAAATGGAAAATTTATTTTAAAACCCTGAATTATATTTGATTGGATTTGAAATTTCATTATAAAAAAGTGATCATGGTTTTTAAAAAATAAATTGACAAATATTTCACAGTAGGGACCTTGGGTGCATCAAAAAAGAGACACGAGTAGCCTTAGTGTGTCTGACACCACTATGAGGTAACCAATTTTACATAAATGGTCTGTGTAAGTCATCTATGTTTTTTTAGATCCAACTTTATGCCTTGTTTGTCTTGTGAGTGTCTAGTGCATATTTTCCCATAGGCTTGAGCCTATATGGTAGGTGCATTATTATTGATGGTTTTTTATTACATAATAGTTTCTTTGATGAATTATGGATTGCATATATGTTTCTATTTTAGTATATCTAACTCCTTGTTTCTATATTTTTAAAACATGGCATGAAATTTTTGAAAATTCAAGTATTATTTGAAAATGTACTCAAAATTTATTTAGTTATCAAAATTCATGTAAAACCCATTTTATTTTAAATCTTGGACTTGTGCATTCTTGTTATTAAAACTTGTATAGATTTTTTTGTGGTATTCTATTTGTCTCTATTTCTCATACCCTACATATTTATATGGGAATATGTAGATGTTATTTGCAATATATAGGTAATGTAAAGATAATTTTTAGTATACAAGATTCTCATTATGTTTTTATTTCATTTTGGGGTAGTTTGGAGGTGGTGCTTTGTCATGTGAAGACTTGTAATTTACACTTGTTTTGTTTTTATAGTTTATGTGGTTTGGAAAAGTTGTATATTTTATTTTATTTTCATTATACTCTAGTTTTATGTCTTATTTTCCTTATATTCAAGAATCGTTTTTTATCCTTGTTTAACCCAACCCTGTAATAGGATGGCTTAGGTGAATAGTCTGGTTGGCCTAGGATGGTTAGATAGAATTTGGTATTAGATCCATTACTCATCCTGAAGTGTTTCAACACTAACTAAGTTGTTTTACTTTCTTGGATAGATAGTAGTAGGACTTTCAGAATTCAGTAGTAGGTATAGAAAAGGGGCCTCACCGGATCACTCCCATTACTGAATATTATTTTCCATGGGTGGTCAGAAAATCTTTACTAAGTCCAGGACTGATTATTTAGGTACATTTGAATAAATTATATGGGAGTTTAATTTAAATTGTCTTTTCTACAATGTATGATTAATTGGAGTGTGTAAGGTCATTTGAGTAAACAAATTGGGTAGTTTATTTATATGGACCTATTCCTTTAAAATGGTGTTTCCCTTAAATGGTATAACTCTTTAATACATTAAATTCTTATTATCTTATTGTATTGTTTTTAATTATTATTTTATGTTTGTTGGTTTTGGAATTTTATCAGGACTAATTTTTTATATTCTTATGTTAGAATAAAATGCATCATAGAAGGGCTCATCCAAATAAAATAGGGGAAGCTACAAGGAAGGTTTCATAAGTGGATTTTCTAGTGGAGCCTTGTTTTTTTAAATAAGTGATTCATACCATTCATAATATAGGGTAAAAGGGTGTAGTGAACCCAAGATGGATAGTGGATCATGGCTTTAAATTTACCTAGCATCATCCACTTTTCTTCCATGGTGACAAGGGACTGTAAGAGTCGAAATAGTGTATTGAACAGATTGAAAGGATCATCAACTTTTTTAAGACTCTTAGGATTATCAAGTGAATTTTTACATGTATATGCATGAGGAACTAGGACAAAGATGGTGAGAAATGATAGTGAAAGTTAAGTTTAATGAAGGTCTTACCTGGGTTTTATTCAATAATATCTTCAACCAATAGTTTTATCTTGATAATCTACATTCAGTAAAGATCAAGGAGTTTTTGGCATTAGAGAAAGTGGATTGTATTATTCTAGATTACTCCACCCACTTTTTTGATTTGGTTCATCAGCACCGGTGCTTATAACTGATGATTACCTGATGTCCCAGAGGTTTAAGATGGGTTGAGGGTAATTTATGGTGTATTATTATTCTTTTCTTCCTACCAACCATTGTAGAGGTAGTAGATAAAGAAGCATTGGAAGAGGCTTACATAGCTGTAAGAATATGATTGGTAAAAGCTTCAATAGGTGTAGTCATTTTCCATGGTGCTTCTTCTGGTTAAAAAAGAAAGAACAGCAGTAGTCATTTTTCTGCAGGACTTGTTTTAGGGGCTTCTACAGGGTAGCAATGTGTTTTTTCTACCATTTTGGGAGGTGTATTCATACCAGGACTTAATTTTTGAAGTTTCCAAGAACTTTTCATCTTTGTGGGCGAACTTTCCCTCTAAATAATTTATTGTATAACATGTCCCAGCCATGTAAGGAGGTTCCACATTCACCAAGGGGTTGCAGGTTTCTGATGATGCTTCCAAGGGTGTTGGGTCTCATTATCAGACTAAGGCGTATGTCCAAATGGATATGTTCATATGACTTTATGCATCATAATGTGTACCAGAGGAATCTAATCCAGTTCTAGCTACAGTTATTGGTACGATACTTATTTCTTCTTTTACGTTACTAGCTTTTTATTATATAGTTATACTCATTCTTTTATATCATCAAAGTTGGTTGAAAGTTTGGATTCTCATTTTATGTTTATTACATTCTTGATGTATCTTTTCATGCATTTGGGAAAGAGGTAGATACAAGGTTTTATGTTTCCTGCATTTCAGGTGGTGATATGTGACTTCGAGGTGGTTTAGAAATTCTTAGTACATGATCTTCACATCTTTGACTTTATTATCATAATTAATTAGATTATTATTATAAAGGAATAGATAGAATTTTATATTCATCAGGTATCGTTCTTATCAACTGATTGGTCCACACATGTGTTTCCAAGTTGAGTGGGACTCTAGATTAGGAAGTTAAAGACTGATTGTTCCTTGTGCCAATTTAATCTCTTGCTGGCTATTAGAAATGTTTCTTGATTCAGTGGACCAATTCTTAAGAGTTCAGTTACCTGTGGTTGTGTGTGCGTACCTTGAGGTATTTCCCAGTGACTTTTCTAGCTTTATTCTACAGAGAGTTTGAGTTTACTATATACTTAATACTTGGAATGATTCCAATTTCTATTCCATCTTATTGAATGGAACCTACTGAGTTGGTGGAATGTAAATTCTTACTCGAGGACCTAGAGGGGAAAGTATTTATTCATCCTAGCCTGTCACCATGGGATTCACCTATACACTTTTCTAATAATGAAGATGGTAGTTATAGGTTTTTTATTAACTATTTGAAGTTGAATCGAGTTATTGTTAAGAAAATTTATCTTTTACACATAATTCATGATCTCTTTTGTTATCTTTGTGGGGATTGTTGGTTTTCTATGATTGAATTGTGATAGGGTTACCACTAGTTGAGATTCCAAGTAGAGGATATAACCAATACATCATTTCATAGTTGATATGGGCATATCTAGTTCTTGGTTATTTCGTATGGACTCACTAATTCTCTTGCGGTATTCATTGCTTTGTTGAACCTAATCTTTCATCGCTTTTTGAACTCATTTTTTGTGTGTGTTCATAGATGATATCTTGGTGTTCTATAATTCAGAGGAGGAGCATAGAAACCAGTTGAATATCATTCTTCAAACCTTAAGTGAACATAGTATATATGTTAATATTTTCAAGTATGATTTTCTAATACAGGGAGTTTTGTGTCATGTGATTTCTAATAGGGGTGTCTGAGTTGATCTTGAAAATGTGTAGGAATTTATATATTGGGAGAATCCCATTGTTTTATTTAGAATCCAAAGCTTATTGGGTTTGGTAGGATACTACAAATGGATTGTTCAATACTTATACAAGATTTTGTCTTGGATGATAGCATTAACCCTTAATGGAGTAAAGTTTGAATGAAATGACAATTGTTATATATATTTTGGGGATTTGAAGATAAGTTTTACTTAAGAACCATTTTAGATCTCGTAAAACTAGGCATGGGTTGTGATGTTTTTAGTGATTCTTCTTGTAAAGGTTTGGGAAGTGTCTTGATGTAGGGGAAAAACGTTTTGTTTTATAGATCCTTCCATTTATGTCATCATGAGAAGAACTACCCTACCAATGGCCTTGAGTTGGAAGCTCTTATGAATGAACTCAAAATGTGGGTTTTCTATCTCATTGGAGACTGGTTTATTGTATATTCTGTTCACAAAATCTGAAAGTATATTTTTTACTTAGAGATATCTTAACTTGCAATAGAGGTGTTGGATTGAGTATCTTCAAACTTTTTATTTTGATATCATATATAACCCTGGAAAATGAAATGTGGTAGCTGACGCACTGAGAAGAAACTTATTGACACAACCAGTGAAGGAATCAGTTGAGTTGTGGTCTCAAATTAGTTTCTTCTCTAAGATGATCTTTTGAGTAAAGGAGGTTTATGTGTATTTGTTCTTTGATTCAATAGAAGTTTTCTCATATTTTTATGATAAAGTACAACTTGAGAAGATGACACACATCGAGAGACAATACTTAGTATAAATCATAAATTGTGGGATGACCAAGTGAAAATTTTATTAGTCTCTTTGTGGAGCTTTGTTCTTCCATAAGAGGTTAATTGTTCCATTTTCCTTGATAAAGGAGTTTCTAGATAGTGGAAACTAATTGTTTTGGTTCGTGCACCCTGGGGCTACAAAACTGTACCACGATTAAGGATGTCAATATTGGTGGTTGGGGATTAGTTGGTCAGTTGCAGATTTTATATCACAATTTCTCAATTGTCAAATAGTTAAGGTGGAACATCAGATACCTAATGTTTGTTTAAGATTTTACCTATTCTAGTTTGTAAGTGGTATGAGATTTCTAGGGATTTCATTATTGGTTTACCGTAGACTCATAGTTGGAAGGATTCTATTTGGATTATTTTTTACAGACTCAATAAATCAGCACATTTTTTTCTATAAATGATGAAAAATGTGGAATATCTTAGGGACTTGTATGCTCAAGAACTTAGGAAGCTTCCTGGTGTTTCCTCTGTAGCTATTTTTGATAGAAAATCAAGGTTCACATCTAGATTATAGAAAGGATTTTGGGTAGAAATAGGTTCCTAATTGAAATGGATTATCATCCACAAACAGATGGAGAGACATAGAGGGTTATCAAGGTTCTTAAAGATATTCTTAGGCTTATGTTCTTGATTTTGGTGGATCATGAGACATAAATTTTCCATTGTTCAAGTTCTCCTACAATAATAGTTATCATGATTTAATTATGATAGCACCCTTTGAGTCTTGTACTAGGGGGAATGTCTATCTCTGTTGTGATGGGGCAGAGTAGGGAGGGAGGTCCTTAGTTGGGCCGAGTATTGTTCAGGAGATGGTAGAGGTGGTGTAGTTGATACAGAGGTGCTTGATATCATGGAAAATAATCATCATAATTCTGATGTGGTCCATCAGTAGCGGCCACTACAGTTTGTGGTTGGTGATTGAATCTTTCATAGAGTTTCACCTCACTCGAGACATCGTCGGTTGGGTAAGAAAGGAAAATTGGCACTGAGGCTTGTGGGCCCATTTGAGATCATTGAGTGACCAGGGAGGGTAGCCAATTGGTTTATGTTACCATCTATCTTCACTTATATATATGACATGTTTCATGTTTCCCAGTTGAGGAGGTATATACTAGATCCTTCCCATGTGATTAGATGGTAGGATGTTGTTCTTGATCCCAATACCACTTTGTATGAATAGGTAGTTTAAATTATGGATCACTGGGATAAGGTACTATGCGGTAAAATTATTCCCCTAGTCTAGGTACTATGATAGTGAAAATAGTATCACCATGATATGTGGGAGTGTGAGTCATCGATGAGTGATCGCGTTGTTGAGTGCGTCAAATTATTTGTTTAATTTTAACTAGAATTTTTGCAGTACAGCAACAGCCCTAGGTCATCTCTCGATGGAGCCTTAGATCATTAATTCCAAAATATGGTTTTGATTATGGAAGTAAAAAAGTGAAATGGGGTTTTATAATACTTGGATTTGATGACTAAAGATGAAAATATAAAATTAAATCAATAAAACAAAGTAGAAGTAAAAAAGATTAATTAAATGTGATCAACCCAGGGTACTCTCATGATGCTCATCATTCATCGCTTCATGAGATAGAGTTATGATATTTTAATCCCAGTTTTTAACACCTAGAACCAGAATGTTTCTGATTTTATACTAGGATACCTCCTATGGTTCAGTTGAAAACACAAAATGATTCATCGGACATCACTGGTGATTGGGTGATTTTTGTTCAACTTCATAACCGAAACTCACCAAGGAAACTCACGAAGGACTTGATGTGTTTTCCAAGTTTGTATGTTATTTCTTTATGATACTTTTACATAAATGTACATGGCCTTGATAGTGCTTATGTGAGTTAAATTGGGCAATATGAACCACACAAACATCAAAATTGAATTATGGAAGAAAAAGGGATGAACGGTGTGTAAAACATCACATGAAAGGGTACCCCCAAACATGATCATTTGAGTTTCAGAATAACATACCAATATATAAATCAATTAAATAAAAATGGAGGATGAATAAAAACAACATACAAACCAAAAATTAAAAATACCATTCAAATATTACAACATTAAGCTTGGGATTTACAATATGTTTCTCCCCAGGTGATCACAAGGGGTTTAAAAACCCATGGGATGGGAGGAAGAAGAAGATGTTGAAGTAGCACTTCCCATATCCTCCAGAACATCAAATATTGATGGGAGGACTCCTTTGGGACTCCAAAATGGCAGAACCATGCCAATGGTTCTAACTCTAAATGGGCTTCCCAAAGTTCCAATTTATAAGTAAATTAGTAAGTGGTTTTGGGAACCCTAATTTCATGAATACTTTTGGCTAGACAAACAGTCATAAATCACTTAGGATAAAACCAAAAATTTGTTTCTAGATACTGTTTCTACCTCCATGTCAAATTTGGCAGCCTGATATAGAATATAATATGATATATTTCCAAAATACAGAGGCAATGTTTTGACCCTATGAAGATCCACTTTATTGGACAGATCAGTCTTTATGGGCCAATTAATGGATGCATTAGGATTTTGTTCCTTCATATGAAATGTAAATAATTAAATTTCAGACTAGTTCAAATATTTTCATCCCATTTTATTGGATGGTTTAGAAGAAACATTCGTTTTAGTCTACTGGTGTGCTTGGATCGTGTGCAGATTGACCAATTTTTCTTGGACTTCATCACGGGTCCTCCAAATCACCTCTACCTAAACTATAATTATCCAAACAAGTAACATTTACCTTTTTAACAGTGTTAAAAAAATGATTGAATCAAACATGGAGTCAAATTTGTTATTATACTTGTAATTTTCAATACAAAACCAGTTTAATACATTGGTATAAGGGTGAAATAAAATAGTGAATCATGGTACGATCACACCCCCACACCTAAACATTTGCACTCTGGGAAAGGTATAATATCATAATATTATACCATTCCTAAATCAAAGGTTTGAAAACATTCATGATTATTTTTAAATGAAATTCATCATGTATCTTTTATGGAATCAATTATCTTATCATTTTTATTTTCTCCCATTCAAATTTGTTCAACTTCATTTGTCTACCCATGAAACATTTCACAACCTACATCACCTAAAAATTTTCCCTCTTCACTCAAGGAACATATGAATGTGGATTTATGCTCTTTTCTCAGAGTTCATGTGATCTTAGCATATTCATTCCAATATTCTAAGCTCTCTACTGGTAGAAAATAGTGTGCTAGTCAAGAGGACTTCCAAAAGGTTGTTATGAGGTTCAAGGGTCGGTAGGATTTAATGATTAAAAATATGAGGCTGAAGAGGAGTGTTTAATCTCTTATGTACAAAACATTTCAAAATTCCGTAAGTGCTTACAATGAATGTACACACTCAACATCTCACAAAGTATATTACCTCCCACTCACTATCCCCATTGTCCATTTTTGTGGGTCACAACCAAGCGATGAATAATAATGAATAAACGTCCTATTTTGTCCATTTTTTCTTCTGTGTTTTTTTAGATGTACATACCTATTTTTTTGTTTTTTTTTGGAGATAAAGAGGGAAAAATGTTTATAAAAATGATGTAATATGGCTTTTGAACCCATTTACCAAAGAAAGTGTAGGCACCCTTTATATCAACCCATAATAATGATTCTCTCCCCAGAATTACCATGGAAACACCCTCTCACCCACACTTTCAGAAAATAAACAAGAATATACACAAGATATGGGTATTTAGGGATAAATTAATTTTGTAGTGTGGCTACCTCATAGGCATTTCATGTTCAATAAGGCTTAAGAAGGATAAAATGTAAAGGTGGCCAAAAAGAGAGCATAATTGTACAAAGGATTTCTAATGAACGATTGCCTCTATCATGAATGTAGCATACTTGAATCATATGGCTTCAAATAGAATCAAATCAAGTTCTAGTTTTTCTACATGACCCGATACTCTCAAGAAAGTGATTAAAAGGAATAATATTCAATAAAGGGCTTAGATTTTCTCTCGAGTAAGGGATTAAAATATTGGTCCGTGTGAATAAGGCATGGGATTCAAAATCCATTAAACACCTAAGAATGATTTGAAAAAAAAATTCTAGAAAAAGATTTCATATCAACATTCATTAGAAAAAACATTTTTTGAAAAACAATGGAATTTTCTACACAATCGACTCAAGCAAGAAAAATGATTTTGGATATTTTTTTAAGATCAATTTTTATCTAAAAACACAAAATAAGGAAAAATAAATCAAAAATGAAACCAATTTTTTTTTTGGTTTTTTTGTTTAATCCTAACTATGACATGTCACCCTCCCCCACACCTAAAAGTTACATTTTCCTCAATGAAATTATTTTACATAAATAAAAATGTAAATAAAGGTAGGGAGAAGGTAAAACCTGCTAAGTGGTGTCATATGTGGCATCTATCAGATGGATTTATTCCATGAGATGCTTTAGAAAATCCTCATAGAAGTGTTTTAGCCTCTACCCATTGATAGTAATCCTCTATCCACTATTCTGATGAAAAACCTGTATAGAACCAAAAGGGTAAACATCAGTAACGGTATAAGGACTGAACCATTGGGAACGAAGCTTACTTGGGTGGAGCTTTAACTTGGAATTGTACATGATAACCTTCTCACTAATATGAAACTTCTGCTGATGAATCATGCTATCATGGATAGCCTTTGTCTTCTCTTTATAGATCCAGCAGTTCTCTTATGCAACACATCGAATTTCTTCCAACTCTTGAATCTACAACATTCTATGCTCACCTACATCTGAAAAATTCATATTACATTGTTTAACAGACCAATATGCACTGTTTTCTACCTCCACTAGGAGGTGAAAAGCCTTTCCAAACAAAATTCTGTATGGTGACATTCCAATTTGGGTTTTAAAAGTTGTACGGTATGCCCAAAGTACATCATCCAAGCATAAACTCCAATCTTTCCTATTAGATTATACCATTTTTTCCAAGATTCTCATAACTTCCCAATTTGAGATTTCTGCTTGTCCATTAGTTTGGGGGTGATATGTAACAGAGAGTTTATGATCAACCCCATACTTATGAAGAAAATTTTTCATGTTGCGATTGCAAAAATGTGAACCCTGATCACTAATGATGAATCTTGGTAAACCAAACCTACTGAAAATTTGGGACCTCACAAAGTCAACAACCACTTGAGATTCATCGGTCCTGGTGGCCTTTTCTTCCACCCATTTAGATACATAGTCCATATCCAATAACATGTAAAAAAAAGCCAAATTAATTTGGAAAATTCCCTATGAATTCAGTTCCCCATGCATAAAAATTTTCATAGAATAACATGGGTTGTTAGGGAATTTCATTCCTCTTGGAGATATTCCCTATGAATTGAAAATGACTACATGACTTAAAAAATGATGGGAATCTCTATAAAATTTTTTCTATTAAAGTCATGAGTCAAAGACCTTTTGATTTGTACATTGAGTGCCAAAGTGGCCCCCATATGCCAAAGTGCGGCAGAATGTCAAAATAGAGGTGAACTCATGGTCAGGGACACACCGACAAACTACTTGGTCACCACAAATTCTCCACAAATATGGGTCATCCCAAATTTACCACCTAGAATAATTCTTAATTCTATCGTATTGTGAAGTGCTGAAATCAGGGGGGACCCTAGTTGTTGCTAGAGAATTCACAATGTCCGCATACCAGGGGTAAGGTCCATAACACCACAAAGGTTCTCATGGGGGAAGAATAATCTAATGGGAAGGGTTGAGTCAACATGATGGTCCAATGGTGGGTAAATCCTACTAATGTGGTCATCTTATACATTTTTCACTCCTCTCTTATCACGAATATCAAGGTCAAACTCTTGGAGGAGGAGCATCCACCGAATGATGCGGGGCTTGGATTCATGTTTCTTTAGGAGGAAACAAAGGGCAGCATTGTAACACCCCGAGATTTTATGAGAAGTATTATTTTTAATTTATTTGATGTATTGTGTTGTATGATACCCCAAGATTATCTTGCGCTATACGCAACACCGTATTAGCTTGCAGTATATGAAGCACTAATCTTGGATCGTGTTACACACAATTTCAAGTGTGTTTGATATTTGTTATTCTATGCAACATTGAGTATATATATATATATATATTCAATGTATTAATGAAATATGGTTGGATTTTTTTATACACAACAACAAAGGAGTCGTTCACTACACGCAACCCTGACTTGGCTTGCATTACACGCAATCACGACCTTCCTCGATAGCGTGTGTTGTACGCAATACCAGGTTTTACTAAACAACGATATATTATTATAACATTATTATGAACTAGCCGTTATGAATAGTATTAAAAAAATTGAATTTTATAACATTATTATTTATCTTAAACATTTTCTAGAACATGGTATGAGAACAAAATAAATTTTTCAGGTTAAATAAGTATTTTTCAAAAAAATGCAGTTTTGTCGCCTTTTGATGGCGCACCAACTTTAAATCTAGTTTTTGAAAAGTTTATAAGTTCAATTTGACAAAATATAATTCTTCTTTGGAATCATGATATAAAAATTTACTTTGGATAAATTTTTCATATTATTCTGATAACTTTCATATTTTAATGAATAGTAAAAACAAGCTATATTTTATTTAAAAACAGCTTTTTTCATCGTAATAATTTATATGGTTATATTATAATATTTAATGATTTTAAAGTATAAATAGAATATATTTTTACCATTTAATATAATGTATGTCATTATCATTGATTTTACATTGAATTCATAGGTAAAATCATTTCAATCTTTTGCAATGTTTTAACTTTTAAAACCCGTTTTCTTAACAATGGGATTAATTTTAAATTAATTAATGCAACTTCTATGTTGTGTATTTTGAAAAATGGATTCCATATTTGAATTCGGTGGGTCCAAATTATGTTAATAGGTTACTTTTATTTTTTTTTGATATTATGAATAGTAACTACGGTAATTTTTATTTACTACAGTTAAAGGTAACTCTGGTAATTAAGGGTAAAAATAAGATTATAAAATTACCTAAACACTTGAGAAAATCCTATTGGATGAATAAAAGTCTACCCATATCACCTAATGGTAGGACTAGATTCATTTCATGGACTTTTGACCATGAAATAATATAATTATTATTAAAACCAAAGAAAGTGACAACATGTCACTCTCTTAAATCTTATAAGTGTAATAATTTTAATTTAGTGATAAACATCATAAAACAGAGGATATAAATAGTCCCTAGAAATATAATAAACCTACCTACATCATATAAATTTATTTATAATTTTTAGTGATTAAATAATTATCATTAATTATGACACAATAGTGATGTTGAAATTATTTTATTGATTGAAATATCAAATAAATGATTTTAAAAGTATTAAAATAAATATTATATGAACTATTTAATGTGCTCCAATAATTTTATAGATAGATATGACATTTTATTATTCTATTAAATCTTTTATTTCGAACTTAACTTCTGTATATATTTTATTTAAATTCAAATAAATGAATAGTATCAAAATTGACACTACTGTAATTTTATAAAAATAACATATTATTAAATTTTTTAAAAATCACAGAAATATTTAAAAATTATAAATTAAAATTTATATATTATAAAATGTCATAAATTATCTAATTATGGAAAATTAACAACACATAAGTGATTATTTGTAACCATTTAAAATTTAGACTTTTATTACCACAAATAAAATTAAATAGATTAAATAATGATAAATCAAAATGATAAGGTTTAAAATAAAATCAAAACATGTATAAATTTTATTGGTTGATGAGATTACAACCCTATCTCATCTAATCTTAGAATTTATTCATTTTTTGGAGGTTTTTATGTGGGATTTGAATTTATATTAAACTAATATTTTTGAGGATTCCAATGGTGCCCGTCTCCTCCCTTATAAAAGGGCACCTCCTCCCCCTCATCTTTACACAATTTTTAGCCTTCAAGATCGCCCAACCCCGGCCCATTTCACTTATAAACTTCCATAGAAATATTATAGAGGTCCTGGTCTTCTTCAAAGGACAATTTTAGTGCCCTAAGAGGAGGTTTCAAAGAGGCATGTCGAAGAAGAGGTAATATCTGTTACCGATTCTTTCAAATTTATTTCTTCTTCTACTTCCTCTTATTTAGTTCTTTCATTATGAATTAATAACATCAGTATCACTAATATAATTATATGTTATTATAAATATTAAACAAACTCATTTCAACTTCTATCCATCCTATGGAAAATTAAATCGTCGCGCATGCGTACGTACGGAATACCATCTCCACGCCGTGGTGTAATCTGTTTTTCCACCACCACCTTACTTGGATGGGTATAATGGTGTAAATAATAACTAAATATGATTATTATAACATAATACTGATTCTATGATATTATATAATTCATTCCAATTCCATTTAATAAATATGGGAATGATATCATCGCTCGTGCATACGTACAGATTACCGTCTCCACGACGCGATAAGATTAATTTTCCATGTTTACAATTCAAGAATGATTATAAAGTATATATAATAAGTAATAATAAAATATATGACATAATAATTCTACTGGATTTATTTATATATATGTATGTACGTCATCTACTTAATTCCATTCAATTCAATAAGGAAACAAAAACAGCGTTCATGCGTACGTACGGCCTACCGTCTCCATGAATGGTGTATTTCTTTCCATTTTTTGATCTATTATATATATGTATATACTGAATATATATTATATATAAATCATGTTTTATATTTTTTAATTAATTAATCCGTATCTAAGTAATCATATTAATAATTACAAGTCAAAACACGGATGATAAACGAAATGATTTTAACCGTAACGCTACTTTAACATGAATTTACAAAAGAACGGGTAATATAAAGTCATAAGTGAACCATATATGGTATAATAACAATGAATATGATTCTGTAATAATTCAATGACATTATTTAAATCATTATACAGGAGGTTCGGATACGTACGAAGCTTATCGGACCTAAGGTAAGGGATAATTTAACAATCTCATTTTTATCCGAGATTGCTTATTTGTATGTATATACTGGGGTTATATTTTTCATCCATGTCTATAAAAATGTTTTCATAAAGTGTTTAATATTATTCCATGTACGTTTAAAGTCATTTTTACCCATCTTGACTTTTACTCTGTGTTATTTAAGGAATCTTTCTTTTGTTTACCATATGAGGTACTTTTTGACTTTTCCGACAAAAGTACAAGAAGAATGTTATTTTTAACTTGTACGGAGTGAACGGAATTTTACGGTTTCATAACACCTCATTTTCATGAAGCTTACTCTACAATATTTTATAACTATTTTCAACAAAATAATTTTCTTTTAAAATTTCATGGCATTTTTTGAAAAGAAAATGATTTTGAAGAAGAAAGGATATTTTCCACAAGAATTCATTTCAATTGTTTTATCAAAACCATTTTCCATATTAGATGACATTATTTCATATGTGTATGTTTCAAGTATTATGTCTCTATTATTTACATGGTTTCAATTTTCTTATGATTAAATGATATCCATTTTTTTTATATGGATTATGTTATGATTGGATGATGTTTATGAAACCCATTTTATTATTTGGGTTATGATGAATGATTTATGTTTATGTTGTGGAACAAGTAAGAATGATTTCATTTTGAGATGGTTGGGACCTATATCTCCTTCCAATGCATTGGGTAAAGATTTATATCTCATGAGATAGACATGGCTGGAACGGCAAGTAAATCTGGTTCAGTAATACAGGGCTGGAACGGTAAGTAAACCCGGTTCAGTAAGGGAGTTTGTCCACTAAGATGGTCTTGGCAGCAATGCCTTGGCTACTATGGAAATCATAACATGTTATTAATGGTTTCCACAATTACATGTTTTATTCCCATTCCATTTTATCATGATTGATGTTCCATTATGATCTATGGCTTATGTACTGCCATGTTTTATGTCATTGCTCAGGATTTTGATGCTTAAATATTATGTTCATGTTTTGAAGTTCAAATGTATATGGTTTGTTTTATTTTATCCATGCATACCCTTATTGAGCATTTTAACTCAACCTTTATATGTTTTATTTTCCCCAGGATATAAAGAAATGTTTTAGGTAAGAAAAATATGGGAGGATCTTTATGGGAGATGTTGAATATATTTCACCAAGATTAGAAGATTATGTTCCAAGTTTCCAAAGACACTAAACTATTACGGTCCTTGTGTGTTTGTTTTTGTTATGTATTAATTATTCTACAAAAGTAATGTAATGTCCATGTACGTCAAGCTTTGGGTCTCTACGGTTGGTATCAAAGGAAAGGTTTAGTCAACCTTTGGAAACTAGGATGCGAGAACTTTAGTGAGATCCCTGGTGGTATTTCTAAGGTATGTCTTGGGATGTCCCTAAGGTTAAGTATAAGTATATGTTACAGTCCTAGAATTATGGTGACGATATTAGAATTAAACCTAAGATGTTAGATATTGAAGGTACTCTCCCTTTATTATGTTGTTTTCCTATCATGATTTTGGCCTCTCAAACTATTATTTTTAGGTTTTATACAATGGATAGAACCCGAAGGAACCGTGTCGATCAATGTAATGGACAATGCAATGATTGTCCTCCTGAATAACCAAATGTGATGGGATATGGAGTGAAAAATATTATTACTATACTTACACAAGATATGAATCATTCTGGATTTCCAAATGATCAGAGAAGGGAACAATATTCTATTGAGTCCTTCATGAGGCTACGTCTACCTTCTTTAAATGGGTCTTCTGATCCACTTGTTGCTGAACAATGGATCAGTACCATTGAAAAGATATTTTCCATAATTCATTGTTCGGAACATGATAAATTCATTATAGTTGTTTACCATTTAGAAGGTGAAGCAGACCAGTGGTGGACTCTAATTAAGAATACAAGGCCCCAAGATGAAATTGAATCCATGGAATGGGATGAGTTCAATAACTTGTTTTTCAGTAATTACTTACCTCGTATTCTTCTAACAAAGATGGAAAAGGAGTTCCTTGAGCTTAAGAAGAAGGATGATGAATCTGTTGGTATATACAAAGTGAATTTTACAAGACTTTCAAGGTATGAATCTGGTTTTATCATCCAACCTGAAAGTAAATTTGATCAATTTTTCAGTGGGTTAAAACCAAGTCTTCGAAGGGCATTAGCTATAAGAGACTTCAGTAGATATGACAAAATTGTGCGTTGTGCTATCAAGGTAGAACTGGAAGTTGGTGTAACATATCCATCTCAAGGTTTTGACAAGAAACGAAAGATGGAGTTCAAGGAGAAATCTTAGAATAATGGTGAAAAGAAGATGAATGTTTCTTTATGCTCAAAGTGTGGAGAGAAGCATGGTGGAGATTGTCTTAAAGGGACTAGAAAATGTTTTAAGTGTGGAAAAGAAGGTCATCGAGTAGCTGAGTGTCGAAGTAATGGAAAAAGGGTTTCTAATGATGTGAATAAATAAAATACTACAGAGAACGCACCACCAACACTTCAATGCTTCATGTGGAAGGAAATGGGGCATTATGCTAATAAATGCCCTAATCCAAGTGTTAATGATGATCAACATGAGCAACCACTTAAGAAAAAGGATAAAGGGAATTCACATGCGATCACTATTTGTAATGTTGAGAATGAAAATGATGTTGTGTAATGATTAAGTGTTTATGTAATGGGATTTCAAAATAGTATCATGGAATCTCATTTATGGAATCGTGGAATTTTGGAATATCTATGTATTGGTTTTCAATAATTATATGGTACCGGTAACCATGAAAAGAGATTGTAATATTTTGTAAAGTAGATGATATGAGCATAATGAAGGGGTAAGGAGATAATGAGATGTTTTCTAGTATTATTGAGCTCATAACTGATGTAAGGACAATGTGATATCATGGTTTGAGTATATAGAATTTTTGGGATTTTGTTATGTGGAAACAGTTAACTTTTGATAACATTCATGCTTTCACTAAGGTTCTATGGTAATTTATGTTTCAAGAGAATACATGATTATAGTATTCACATGTTTGTAATGTGACCAACAAGATATATCGTATGATATATGGGGGATAAATGATGGTATTCACATTCTCGGCAGATGACATTTCTAGTAATCGTTTTCTTTATACTATGAGCTTGGACAGAAGTATTATGGATAACCCTAAATATTGGAATGGATTGTGTTGGACATAAGTTAGTATTGTTTAAGGATAGAAATTTTTCTATATTATTGATGGAATGTTATGATAATTTAGTTTTAGAAAAAGGACAACCTGCAAGACGGGCGACAACCTGTCGCGTTGGACAAGGCTGTGGGAATCAAACCCATAACCGAAGTGCGACAGGACTTTATTGCATATCACTGGCCTACAAGAAGTCCCTCATTAGTATAAATTAGTTTTAATTTATTAAGTGGTATGAGATATGAAGTATAAGTCCATTTTAGGAACTATATACGATTAATCGACTTTTTTATATTTAATAAATTTTTCTAACCTTTTGTTTGAGACAGATAGAATGACCCATCATTCTATCACATGATCTCCTAACACTTCACGAACAAAAAATTAAACTTAATTTCTTTAAGAGATGAAGTGGAAATTGTTCAAGGCATGAACAATAGTGAGATTGAACCAAAATCATGTAAGTATTTCTTTTAATTCATCAACATTAGGGAAATAGTGCCCTCATATCTGATTAATCAGATGGTACCTTAGATAATCACAAATTTATGGATTTTCTATTGTTGGATTTTTCATAGTCATGTTCTCTACCACTCTCCATCAGAACATGATGTTTAAATTTCTCTTATATATCTATATTTTCACCTATGTTCTCCCACGAGGAAACCTAGTGATAAGTTAATTTGGGTAACCGTTATGTTTCATACATCACTTTTTAAATTTAAGTTTTAGTATTCCTTTTTACGATGTGGGTTTCTATTAATGAAAATTTCAAGTAGTAAACCATTTATAACCCCCGACGAATTTCTAGGGCGAAATTCATTTTAAGGGGGGTAGAATGTAACACCTCGAGATTTTATGAGAAGTATTATTTTTAATTTATTTGATGTCTTGTGTTGTATGATACCCCAATATTATCTTGCGCTATACATAACACCGTATTAGCTTGCAGTATATGAAACACTAATCTTGGATCGTGTTGCACACAATTTCAAGTTTGTTTGATATTAGTTATTCTACGAAACATTGAGTGTATCTAAATATATATATATATATATATATATTAAATGTATTAATGAAATATGGTTGTATTTTTTTATACGAAACAACAAAGGATTCATGCCCTACATGCAACCCTGACTTAGCTTGCATTACACGCAATCACGACCTTCCTCGATAGCGTGTGTTGTACGCAAAACCGGGTTTTACTAAACAATGATATATTATTATAATATTATTATGAACTAGATTTTATGAATATTATTAACTAAATTTTGAATTTTATGACATTATTATTCATCTTACACATTTTCTAGAACATGGTATGAGAACAAAATAAATTTTTTGGGAAAAATAAGTATTTTTCAAAAAAATGCAGTTTTGCCGCCTTTTGATGGTGCACCAACTTTAAATATAGTTTTTGACAAGTTTATAAGTTCAATTTGACAAAATAAAATTCTTATTTGGAATCAGGATATAAAAATTTTCTTCGGATAAATTTTTCATATTATTCTGATAAGTTTCATATTTTAATGAATAGTAAAAACACACTATATTTTAATTAAAAACAAATTGTTTCATCGTAATAATTTATATGGTTAAATTATAATAATGAATAATTTTAAAGTATAAATAGAATATATTTTTACCATTTAATATAATGTATGTCCTTGTCATTTATTTTACATTAAATTCATAGGTAAAATCATTTCAATCTTTTGCAATGTTTTAACTTTTAAAAACCGTTTTCTTAACAACGGGATTAATTTTAAATTAATTACTGAAACTTCTGTGTATTGAATTTTGAAAAATGGATTCCATATTTGAATTAAGTGGGTCCAAATTATGTTAATATGTTACTTTTAATTTTTTGATATTATGAATAGTAACTACGGTAATTTTTATTTACTACAATTAAAGGTAAATCTGGTAATTAAGGGTAAAAATAAGATTATAAAATTAGACTAACACTTGAAAACATCTTATTTCATGAATAAAAGTCTACCCATATCACCTAATGGTCGTACTAGATTCATTTCATGGACTTTTGACCATGAAATAATATAATTATTATTAAAACCAAAGAAAGTGACAACATGTCACTCTCTTAAATCTTATAAGTGTAGTAATTTTAATTTAGTGATAAACATCATAAAAATTCGGATATAAATAGTTCCTAGAAATATAATAAAATTATATACATCATATGAATTTATTTATAATTTTTAGGTATTAAATATTTATCATTAATTATGACACAATAGTGATGTTGAAATTATTTTATTGATTGAAATATCAAATAAATTAGTTTAAAAGTATTAAAATAAATATTATATGAACTATTTAGTGTGATCTACTAATTTTATAGATAAATATGACATGTTATTAATCTATTAAATATTTTATTTTGAACTTACCTCCTGTATATATTTTATTTAAATTCAAATAAATGAATAGTGTCAAAATTGACACTATTGTTATTTTTTAAAAATAAAATATTATTAAATTGTTTAAAAATCACAGAAATATTTAAAAATTATAAATTGAAATTTATATATTCTAAAATTTCATAAAGTATGCAATTATGGAAAATTAACAACACATAATTGATTATTTATAACCATTTATAATTTATAATTTTATTCCCACAAATAAAATTAATTAGATTAAATAATGATAAATCAAATGATAAGGTTTAAAATAATATCAAAACATGTCTAAATTTAATTTTTTGATGCTATTACAACCCTATATCATATTATATTATAATTGAGCCATTTTTGGAGGTTTTTATGTTGGTTTTGAATTTATATTAAACTAATATTTTTGACGATTCCAAAGGTGCCCCTCTCCTCCTTTATAAAAGGGCACCTCCTCCTTCTCATATTTACACAACTTTGAGCCTTCAAGCTCATCCAAACCATGCCCATTTCCCTTATCAACTTCCCTAGAAATATCATAGAGGTCCTGTTCTTCTTCAAAGACCAAATTTAGTTCCCTAAGAGGAGGTTTCAAAGAGGCGTGTCGAAGAAGAGGTAATATCTTTTACCGATTCTTTCAAATTTATTTCTTCTTCTACTTCCTCTTCATTAGTTTTTTCATTATGAAGTAATAACATCAGTATCACTAATGTACTGATATGTTATTATAAATATGAAACAACCTCATTTCACCATCTACCCATCCTATAGAAAATGAAATCACCGCGTGTGCGTACGTACGGAATACTGTCTCCACGCCGTGGTGTAATCTGTTTTTCCACCACCACCATACTTGGATGGGTATAATGGTGTAAAGAATAACTACATATTATTATTATAACATCATAATTATTCTAAGATATTATATCATTCACACCATTTCCATTTAATAAATATGGGAAGGATATCATCGCTTGTGAATACGTACAGATTACCGTCTCCACAACACGATGAGATTCATATTCCAAGTTAACAATTCAAGAATGATTATAAAGTATATATAATAAGTAATAATGAAATATATGACATAATAATTCTAATTTATTTATTTATATATATGTATGTATTTCATCTACTTAATTCCATTCAATTCAGTAAGGAAACGAAAACAGCGTTCATGCGTACGTATGGCCTACCGTCTCCATGAACGGTGTATTTCATTCCATTTATTGATCTATTATATATATGTATATTATGAATATATATTATATATAAATCAAGTTTTATATTATGGAATTAATTAATCATGATCTAAGTAATTATATTAATAATTACAAGTCAAAACAAGGACGATAAATGAAACGATTTTACCCAAAACGCTAATTTAACATGAATTTACAAAAGAACGGGTAATATAAAGTCATAATTGAACCATATATGATATAATAACAATGAATATGATTCTGTAATAATTCAATGACATTAATTAAATAATTATACAGGAGGTTTAGATACGTATAAAGCATATCGTACCTAAGGTAAGGGATAATTTAACAATCTTATTTTTATCCAAGATTGCTTATTCGTATGTATTTACTGGGGTTATATTTTTCATCCATGTCCATAAAAATGTTTTCATAAAGTGTTTAATATTCTTCCATGTACGTTTAAATTCATTTTTACCCATCTTGACTTTTACTTTTTGTTATGTAAGGAATCTTTCTTTTGTTTACCATATGAGGTACTTTTTGACTTTTCTGAAAAAAGTACGAGAAGAATGTTATTTTTAACTTATACGACGTGAATGGATTTTTACAGTTCCATAACACCTCATTTTCATTAAGCTTACTCTACAATATTTTATGACTTTATTCAGAAAAATACATTTCTTTTAAAATTACATGGCATTTTGTGAAAATAAAATTATTTTGAAGAAGAAATGATATTTTCCTCAAGAATTATTTTCAATTGTTTTATCAAAACCACTTTCCATCTAAGATGAAATTATTTCATATGTTTATGTTTCAAGTATTATGTCTCTATTATTTACATGGTTTCACTTTTCTTATGATGAAATGATATCCATTTGTTATATATGGATTATGTAATGATGGGATGATGTTTATGAAACCCATTTTATTATTTGGGTTATGATGAATGATTTATGTTTATGTTGTGGCACAAGTAAGAATGATTTCGTTATGATATGGGTGGGACCTATATATACCTCCAATGCATTGGGTAATGATTTATATCTCATTATATAGACATGGCTGGAACGGCAAGTAAATCTGGTTCTGTAATACAGGGCTGGAACGGCATGTAAACCCGGTTCAGTAAGGGACTTTTTCCACTAAGATGGTCTTGGCAGCAATGTCTTGGCTACTATGGAAATCATAACATGTGCTTAATGGTTGCCACAATTACATGTTTTATTCCCATGCCATTTTATCATGATTTATGTTCTATTTTGATATGTGCCTTATGTACTACAATGTTTTATGTCATTGCTCAAGATTTTGATGTTTAAATATTATGTTCATGTTTTTAAGTTCAAATGTGTATGGTTTGTTTTATTTTCTCCATGCTTACCCTTATTGAGCATTTGAGCTCACCCTTTATATGTTTTGTTTTCCCCAAGATATAAAGAAAGGTTTTAGGTAAGAATAAAAAAGGATGATTTTTATGGAAGATATTGAAGATCTTTCACCAAGATTAGAAGATTATGTTCTATGTTTCCAAAGACACTAAACTATTATGGTCCTTGTGTGTCTATTTTTTTGTGTATTAAGTATTCCACAAAATTAATGTAATTTCCATGTATGTAAAGCTTTGGGTCTCTACAAGAATGATCAGAGAAAAGAATCATTTTTGACCCAATAAGATATGAACAAAATATTTCCAAGTAAAACACAATAGAAAGAAGTTATTTTTCAGTGGTTGTTTATTTCGCCAGGGCCGATTCAAGGGTACGTGAGGCATATGCAATGACGTGAGGATCATTCTCAACCCTTTGTGATAAAACTTCCCCAACTGAAAAGTTAGAGGCATCACACATAAGTTCGAAGTGGAGATCCCACCTTGGTGGTTTGATGATGGGAGGTGATGTGAGACTCCTTTTTAGTGAATTGAAATCATCCCCCCATTTTTTATCAAAAACAAATTTAGAATCTTTTTTCAATAATCAGGATAAGGGAAGTGTGTTCTTACTGACGTCTTTGATGAATCGGTGGTAAAAACAATCATGAACAAATAAAGATCACACCTCACGAACACATTTTGGATATGGAAGGGTTAAAATTAAATCAATTATTTATTTATCCACTTGAATTCCCACTTTTCAAATAACATGCCCAAGAACTATCCCTCGTTCAACCATGAAATGAAATTTCTCATAAATTAAAACAAGATATTTTTCTATACAATGATGGGGGATAGAACCTAGGTGATCCAAAAAATTATCAAAGGAAGTTCCATAAACCATGAAATCATCCATAAAAACTTCCTTGGAATTATCTATGAACTCATAAAAAATACTCAACATACATCTCTAAAAAGTACTGGGAGCATTACATAGACAAAAAGGCATCCTTATGTATGCAAATGTAATTAATAGACAAGTAAATGTTGTCTTTTCTTAATCCTTAGGGGATATATTATTTGGAAATAACCCGAATATCCATCAAGGAAACAATAATGGGACTTAACAGCCAATCGTTCTATAATTTGTTCAATGGAAGGTAGATGAATGTGGTCCTTCTGCATGACTTGATTCATTCAATGATAGTCAATACAGACTTGCCAACTATTTTTCACACTTGTTGGAACCAATTAATTCCTTTCATTTGACACAAATGTTATTTATATTTTTTTTAACAATTTTCACTGGGTTAACCCATTTACTATCATATATTGGATAAATGATCCCTATAAGAAATAATTTACTGACTTCTAATTTTACCAATTTAAGAAGAGTGGGATTCAACCAGTATTGAGATTGTCTTATGTGCTTAGCCTCATCATCCAAAAGTATATAGTTCATACAAATAGATGGGATAATCTGGGGAATATCATCCAATATCCATCCTAATGCCTCTTTACACTCTCTTAAAAGATGAAGCAGTTTTGATTCCAGCTATTGAGAGAGGTTATTGGAAATAATGGTGGGAAATTGGTTAATACCCTCAAGATAGGAATATTATAAATTTGAAGTAAGTGGTTTAAGTTCCAACACCAGAGGTTTTTGGACTGAGGGATGAGATTTAGGGGGAGTGAGGTCCATTAAACTGTCTATCTGCTCATGTTTATTCTCTAAAGATAGAGAATCTATTGAAATGAGATTTTCAGAATCACTGATGGTCATGGGTACCTCATAATGAACACACTCATCAATTAAAAAAAATACACTTTGTATAACCCACAAAACACTCAAAACATGACTCAAAACTCAAATCATCCAAGGGTGAAGAAGAGGAAAATGAATTAAAGCATGGGATGAGGAGAGAATTGTGTGTGTGTGCATCATTTGAGAGCACTTCCATCGAATAGATAGGAAGAGTGGAGTGATAGTTAATGGTGTGTTTCATAGCCTTAAGAATGTTAAAACTAACCTTTTCTCCTCCAAACTCCATGAACAGCATTCCATTGTGAATTTTTATGATCATCTTTGCTGTTTTGAGGAATGCCCTCCCAAGTATGAGAGGGGCATGTCCTTGGGTTAGAGTATCTTCCATCTCAAGAATGTAGAAATCAGTGGGGAATATGATATTCTTCACTCTAATAAGGACATACTCAATGACTCTTGTTGGATGCGTTGTAATCCGATTGGCAAGTTTCATGACAATGCTTGTTGGTTGAATATCTCTAACCTATAGAGAAGTATACACGGACTGTGGTATTACTTTAATAGAAGAACCTAAATCTAACATGGCATCTGAAAATAATGTATCCCCTATGGTACACATTATTGTGAATTTGATTGGATCCTTTCATTTGGTTGGAATTGCTGGTTGAATCAAGGATAATACATTCCTTCCCAAGTTAACTCTCTCATTCCCCTTTATCTCTTTCTATGGGTGAAAATATCTTTATGAAATTTGGCATATCGAGGGGTTTGTTTAACTTTATCCAATAGAGGAATGTTAAATTGAACCTTTTTAAATATATCCTTTTTTTATCAACCTCATTATAAAAATTATTTTTAGATTTAGAGAGTCTTTAGGGGAAAGGAAGAGGAATGGATTGTTCATTTGAATCATCAATGATAACTCGATTACCCTTTTTTGTATTATTTTTCATTACTTAAAATTTTTGAGGGTTCAGAAATAGAGTGTTCAAGTGGGGGACATACCTGTTGGGCATAATAAATAGAAGGAGAGAATTATTTAACTCTATGATGTGTAACTACACATAAATTACCTTTGTCCTTCGGATTGGAAATGGGTTGGTATGGTAGTTGTCCAGAACCTTGAATCTTAATCTCACTGATGGAGTTTCCTAATTGCCCCACTTGAGTTCTTAGGTCTTGAATCGCTGATTGTATGTTTTGTTAGAACTGGAGGATTTGGGATACCATTTTATTTACCATTTCCTTGAGTTTTGGTTAATATTTGGGAGGAGTATGAAGAGGATTATTTTGAGAAGTTGAAAGATAAGAAGGTTGTATACCTTGTCCTTGTTGATACCAATTCTACTTGGGGTAACTTGAGTTTCCTCCTTGTTAGTACTAGGGTTGTGATTGCCACCTGGGTTTTGTATTTGACCTGAATGATTCTTAATTGAAGGGAGGTACTTGTTGGAATTAACGCTCTGGGAACACAACTGCACAAGACTCAGGTGAATCTTGAAGTTGTGGACACTAGTCAAAAAAATGAGTATTTTCAGAACAAATTCCACAATATAATGGAACTAGGGGAGATTGTGTGTTAACCTATGCTTGAGCTAATTCCCTTAAAAGGGTATGCATCTCATCAAGATTGTTATCTACCTTTTGTTCTAGATATGAATGACTTACCTCGTGAACTCCTTGGGTTGGTGCCATAGCTCGTGTACCAAATTATTGTGCATTATGTGCCATGTTGGCCATTAATTCATGAGCGTTGAAAGGAGTTTTTTCAACTAGGGAACCACCAACTGAAGCATCAATCATTCCACGATCCATGGGGATAAGTCCCTCATAATAATTATTGGATTAATATTTGTTCACTAATATTGTGGTGGGGGTAGCTTGAGAACAGCCTTTTGAATCTCTCCTAGTATTCATGAAGGGTCTCTCCTTGTGATTGCCTAATTCCACAGATTCCTTTCCTAATTGATGCAGTTTGAGAGGTAGGGAAGAACTTATCTAAAAATAGTCTTTTAAGGTCATTCCATCCCCCAATTGTGGTAGGAAAATAATATATCAAATCCTTTTCTACACCATCAAGGGAGAAAGGGAAGTCTCTAAACTTAATTATGTCCTCAAATACATGTTGGGGTTTCATGGAGGAGCACACTATGTGAAACATCTTAAGGTGTTTATGAGGGTCCTCACCGGGAAGACCATGTAATTTAAGAAGAAGGTTGATGGGGCCTGATCTTAGATCAAAGTTGGTAACTTTCTTGAGATATTGGATGTACGCAGGTTGGTACTCCACATCCGGGGTGGTCAGTTCTTTTCAGGTTTAATTATTTGAAGTCATGTCTTCTTGGGTTTGATTGGGTTCAATTTTTGATTGGTTTATGGACACTTGAGGTTCCAAAATGGGTTCCTCTGTATTACATTATTGACCTTCTATATATGAATTGATTTGTGAATGGGGTGATTTTTCAATTTCAGTTTCAAATTCAAGTAGTATTTCTTTACTAGATATTATCATGAAACAATGATGTCCAGTTTGATTGATTGTTTGTTTGTTGTTTTTTGTTTTATTTTTTTATTATTTTTTATGGAAGATGAATGAAATAAAATTACTTAATAAATTAAAGGAGAAAATAAAAGAAAATTTTATTCTACAAAATTAGAGAGAGATGGAGAAGAAGAAACAGAGATACAGAGGAAGAACACACAAAAAAACAAAAAATAGAAACCAAAAAAAATAAAACAAAAAACAATCGAATGGGGGTGGGGTATTAAAAGGGGTACTAATTAATGTAAAAATGGGAAATAGGGTTTTATAATACTTGGTTTGATGATACAAGATGAAAATCGAAAATTAAAGCGATACAACAAAGTAGAAGTAAACAAGATTAATTAAACGTAATCAACCCAGGGTACTCTCATGATGCTCATCCATCATTGCTTCATGAGATAGAGTTATGATATTTTAATAACTAGTTTGTAACACCTATAACCAGACTGTTACTGAGTTTATTCTAGGATACCTTCTAGGGTTCAGTTGAAAACACACAACAATTCACTAGAAACCACCAATGACTGGGTGATTTGTGTTTGACTTCATAACTGAAACTCACCAAGGCAACACATGAAGAACTCAATCTGTTTTCCAGGTTTGTATATTATTTATTTGTGATAACATGAAATAAATTTACATGTCCTTGACAGTGCTTATGTGAGTTCAATTGAGAAATATTAACCACACAAACACCAAAATTGAATGATGGAAGAAAAAGGGATGAACGGTGTGTAAAACATCACATGAAAGGGTACCGCCGAACAAGATCATTTGAGTTTGAGTATAACATACCAGTATATAAATCAATTAAATGAAAATAGAGGATGAATAAAAACACAATACAAACCTTGTATTAAAAATACCATTCATATATTACAACATTAAGCTCAGGATTTACAACATGTTCCTCCCCAGGTGATCACAAAGGGTTTAGAAACCCATGGGAGGGGAGGAAGAAGAAGATTTTAAATAAAAACGTACCATATCCTTCAAAACATCAAATATTGGTGGTAGGACTCATTTTGGACTTATAAATTGAAGCACCTTACCTCTGGTTGGAACTCCAAATGGGGTTCCCAAGGTGCCAGTTTATAGGCAAACGAGGAAGTGGTTTTGGGCACCCTAATTTCAAAAATCCTCTTGGTCCATGGTTTTGGCCTGTCATACAGTCATAAATAACATTAGACAAAACTAAAATTTTGTTTCTTAACACCTTTTCTACCTCCATGTCAAATTTGACTTCCAGATATGGAATATAATAAGAGAAATTTCCCAAATACAGAGGCAATGTTTTGACCATGTGCAGATCCACTTTATTGGATAGATCAGTCTTTATGGGCCTCTTAATGGATGCATTGGGCTTTGGGGCCTTCAGATGAAATGTATCTCATTAAATTTAGGACCATCCCACATATTTTCATCCAATTTTAATGCATGTTATAGAATAATCACGCGTTTTATTCCACTAGTGAGCTTAGATCATGTGCATATTGGCCCATTTTTCTCAAACTTCATCATGGGTCCTCCAAATCACCTCCACCTACAATATAATTATCAAAACAAGTAACATTTATCTTTTTATTAGTGTTTAAAAAAAATAATTGAATCAATAATGGAGTCAAATTTTTTATTATACTTTTAATTTTTAATACAAAACCAGTTTTATACATCAGTATAAGGGTGAAATAAAATAGTGAATCATGGTACGATCAATGAGGCAACAATAGCCCACTCCTTTTATGGATCTCAGGTCCTGATCTCTTTTGGGGGATATAATGATTTTATGAGGGTGATATTTTAATTCCCCATTATCTTTCTGTCAGTTATGTTCTAATCTTTTTCATTGGTTTCCTTTTTTAATCTGATCATTTTCAACCGTGAATTGGGAGGATACATGTAATTGTGAAGTCAGTGATTTATTGATTTTTTATCTTTTCCTTATACTTTTTAGATATTTTTGAGGTAGTTACATAATTTGAACTTAGATTAAATGACCTATAGTGGAAACTATATAAACTTCATGAATTAGATTACACAATGTGAAAATGTTACATGTAATATATGGGTTACATGTTGTGTAAGCTGGAAAATCATTTTTCTAATATAAGGTAATATTTTTTTTCATTGTAACATTAATTAAAAGTGTTTCATGACATGTAAAGGGATTAAACACCATGTAATACCATAATTTATAGTGTTTAGGTTATTGGGTGGGTGTATGAGGGATCATTTTATTTTTCAACCCCCTCTACTCATCCAAATCTCTTACCCTATGAGATTTTGGGTGTCTTCCCTCTATCTAGATCGATCTGTTTTGTGATTGATCAGTAGGGTTAGGAACATCATCTCTTCGAGTAAGCTTGTATCTTATTTTATGTATTGTCTGAGTTTGCAAGACTTTTAATTGTAGGGATTGGTAATTGGATTGTTTCTTATATAAATCTTTTGAAGTCATTGGTTGTTCCTTATAATTATAAGTAAGATCTTGTGGTTTCCAATCCCCATTGTCAAAAGTAATTATTTTTTCGACTCTCTTGAGGTAGGTAGATCTGTAATTTTGTTCTAATTTCCCGAATTACTAGTTTTAATTACTAATTCCTTGAGATTTAAAATGGAATTCCATGTGTTGAAACTGAAAAAAATCATGGGTTCACATTTGAAATTTAGTTTTTACTTTGAAAATAAAATTTCCTTGATTTGAAATAGAAAATGGATTTGCAAACCCTGGAGAAGATTTGATTTGATATGAAATTATATAATTAAAATTTTAACATGGTTTTTAAAATATAAATTGAAAAACATTGCAAGTGTCACACCCCGACCGCGGATGTTTGAAATGTTTTTCTCCTTTCTTGGTCTCGGTTTAAATTTTTTTCGAAGATTAATTGCGTTGGCGGTTTCGCAACGGTGCACGGTCACTACATCGTTAGTGGTGACCGTGCGTTCAGCCCGGGTGACCGTGTGCTCACCTGGCATGTTTAAATATTATAATTTTTATGTTGATATTTTATTATTAACGCTATCTAAGTTGTGTTATTAATATGATAGTTAATTTTATTTTATATATGTTTATGTATGTTTTATATAAATATATATATAATAATGTATATATACATATAGGCCTATATATGTTTATGTATATATCTATATATGTATAAATATATATATGTGTAGTATCATTAAATTATTTTTATTATTTTAAATATTTGATCAAAATAATTATTATTTGAATTAGCTAATTTATCATTTTTTATTATTATTATAAGTTTTATCATTATTATTATAAAGTTTCATCATTATTATTATAAAGTTTTTATATTATTATTATTATAACGTTTTATTATTATTATTAATATTAAAAGGTTTTATTATTATTATACATTTTATTATTATTATTATGATGTTTTACTATTATTATTATTATACTTATTAACATTATTATTATGTTATTACTATTATTATAATTATTATTATTATTATTATTATTTTCTTATCATATATATACATATATATATTAATTTAACCCTAATCCTACCCTAACCTACCCAGCCGCCACTCTCCCCTCACCCCGCTCCTCTCTCTTCCCCGTTTTTCCCCCACCCGCGTCATCCTCTCCTCTCCGCACAGCCCGGCGGTTTCTCCTCCCCTTCCCCTCCCCTTTGCCGGCACACCCACCTCCGTCCGACTCCCGCTCAGCCCCGCGCGCCGCGCCCGACCACCCCGCGGCCCTCTCGCGCGCTCCCCGCTCCCGGCGTCCCCGCTCCCCATCTCCGCCTCCCGACCTACCACCTCGTCGGCGCCCGCCGCCCTGCGCCGTCCTCCCCTCTGCCACGCCGGCTTCCGCCGCACCTCGCACCCAGCAGCCGCCGCTGCCGTCCCCGACCCCTCCGCGCGACCGGCCCGTCGCCGTCTCCCTCGCGCGACTCCGCCGCGCCCAGCAGCCGTCTCCGCCGCACCCCGTCACCGATGTCCCGGCCCTTCGGCGCTCCACCCCGCTCCCCACCTCCTTCCGGCGACCCCTCCCCTGTGCGTGACCCCCTGTCCGGCTCGCCGCCGCGCCCCGCTCTCCATCCCTCCTCGCCCAAGGCGACACCCCGCGACCACCTCCCCGTCCCGGCTCCCCTGCGCCGGCCTTCCCGACTCCGGCCGCCTGCTCCTCCCATCCCGGCCCTGTTCCTGCCGCTTCCGGCGACCCTAGCCGCCGGACCACACCCCCCTGCGACCTCGCCGCGCCGGCCTCCTCCGCCTTGCCGCACCAGCCTCCCTCACCCCGCGTCTTGCAAGTTGCAGGTAACCCCCTTTTTGTTTTTGTTTTATTATTTGTATTATTGTTTTTGTTATGTTATTATTATAATTATTATCATCTTATTATTATTATTATTATTATTATCATCATATTATATTATTATTGTTACTATTATTATTATAATTATTATCATATTATTATTATTATCATTATTGTAATTATTATCATATTATCTTTTCATTATTATTATTATTATTATTTATTATTATTGTTATCATTATTATTATTGTTATTGTTATTATTATTATTATTTTTATTATTATATTATTTTTATGTTAATATTATTCTACTAGTATTATTATTGTATTATTATATTATTATTATTATTATATTATGTTATTATTATATTATTATTATTATTATTAATATTATTATGGTTATCATTAATTTTTTTTGGGTATGCTATCATTATTATTATTATATTAATATTGTTATTACTATTATATTATTATTGTGATAAATTACTATTGTTATTTATTTATTCTCTTGATTATTTTTGTAGGTGTTATTTATCTATTTATATTTATTTAATTGCCTATTTGTTTATTAATTGATTGATTAATAAATTTATTTATTTATTTATTTATTTATTTTTCCTTCGTGGCATCTTGGTGTTTATTTTTAATTCATATTAATCCTTTTTCTGTCGCGGGTTGAGTGACGTGTACTTTTTCCACTGTTCAGCGTACGCAGTTTGTCTGCGAAGTATTGTCCTACTTTCCGTTGGGGTTCCGTCGCGTCCGCTCCTTGTTTGAGGTAGGCGAATTCAACTATTTCCTTTCCGAGGTACTCTGCTGATGCTTGAATTGTTTTAAATAAATTTAATTCCATGATTCGCGTGTTTATGATATCCTTGCACGGCTTATTTTGGTGGTTTAAAATCTATAGTTTTTGTTTGAAAATTAAGTTTGAAGCAATTATATTTTATGCCAAGGTAGTTGTGCAGTAGATGTTGTCCTGCACTTTTTCTTGTTTATATAGTGCACCTGTTTAGGCATTTCCAGCTAAGGTGGAACTGAATGCCTATGTTCTCTTATGTTATCATTGGTTGTCTTGAGCGGTGTTTTCTTTTTGTAAAGAAAGAATCATTCTTGGATCTCATTATCTTGTGCTGGTTAGTTTTATGAAATTTAGTATTATTTGGAAATGTTGTCATGCCCCTTTGCAGGTTTGATGCACCATTAGATGTTGACACATCCATGGGTGCACCAGGTGCACACATGGATGTGCCCTCAAATGAAGGTGGTGTTTGAAATTGTTACCATTTATTTTTATTTTTATTTATTTTTTTATTTTCTCGAAATCTAGACTTTTCTAAATGGTTCTTGGTTTCAAAATGTTTTCTCCTCTTCATGAGACACATCGAACTAGTTTAAAAATAAATCTACGAAAATATTCTTGTATGGCCTTTTATTTAATACAAAAGCAGCGCTTGAGTTTTTGAAAAAGATATTGTGAAATGTTCGTGTAAATTCATTTGATTTTGTAAAAACTGAGTGCTCTCTTGGCGACTTCAGGTATTTTTATAAAGTGGTTTTGATAATTAAATGACCTGAAGGCCCGGTTGGCACTTTATTAATTGTGAAGTGATTATACATATATATATATATATACGTACTTGTGAGGGAATCTCTACAGGGGGACTTCCCTTCGAGGGTTGTCGTGTAGCGATGTCCGTGTAAGGGGTTGGCAAGTGCGGTGAGATGAGTCACGCGTGCGAGGGTCTCCCACTTACACAGTGTTACAAAAACCACCATGGGTTCCTGGGCATCTTGTAGATTATCGAGTGATGGTTTCTTTATAACCCTTATTAGACGGGTTAGTACCCCCTGGAGTTGTGGACAGGCCAGGAGGGATGTGCCACTGGTTGGCTATTAGGGTGTCCAGTTGGTTATTGACTTTGGAGTACCACGCCGGCAGGTAGTCTGAACCTGAGTACGTCCAGGGGTTTTCTAGGGATGTTTAGGATCACCCATGGTTACTTGTTCTCCTTGATTGTTTACTTTCAGTTATTCTTTACAGCTTATAGTGTTACTTGTGTCCTTTTGCACTACTTTCATCTTGCATTACTTGGTTACGTTCTGTTTCACTGGTCTGTTTTCAACCTGTACTGTTTACCTGTTTTTTTCTAGCACAGTCATGGTGTTATTTGTACTTGGTTTGGTTTATACAAACAGGAAATGGTTTTGAAAGTGATTTACAGTGTGCGTTGGGTTTTCAAAAGGGGAAAACATGTTGTTTATTTTTAAATGTGAAAAATATATTTTTATAATTGTATTTTTCAAACCTGTGTCAACGGATTTCTTGGGAAAGGAAACATTTGGATTCAGTGGTTTACTTTGTCTTACCTACTGGTCATTTTTAATGCTCACGCCTATATTATCATTTCAGTTGCAGGTCTTCCCTTGCTCAGGTCTTCTGTTTTGAGTCACTCAGTGTTGGAGCGAGGTTGCTCTCTGGTTGCGTGGTGACCTGAGAGGTCATAAGGAGGTACGTGGTCGTGTGGCTTTTATTTCTTTTCTGCTATTAGTGTTTATTTGTTCTGTTCTATTTACTTTTGTTCGGGCTGAAATCGTTCCCAACGATCAAATTTTAATGCCCGACACTGGTTGCCATCCCGGGGGGATCGGGAACACCCCTCGGGACTTTCCGCGGACCAGCTCGGGTGACCGGTTCAGGGTCGACCCGAGATAGTTCGTGACAAAATGGTATCAAATGCAGGTTCTTGTTATTTTGGGTTGTCCGGTGGAAGTCGATTAGGACTGTCGGAACGTGAGGGGTAGGTACGGGAAGAGTGTCGCGAACTCTTTCTCGCACTGATACTCGAGTTACCAGGGGTAGTTCGGGAATTGTGTTCTTGTCTTTTCTGGTTTCTCTTGGATTGAGAGATGATAATGGAGGCAAACCGATGTTACGTCGTGATTTCACATGGAGTAGTGATCCATGTGGAGTCTGAGTACACGGTTTGAATTCCTCCTAGTGGTCGATGCTGACCCGAGACATGGCCCACTACCATGTTGCCAGGTTGAGCGTGACTACTAGTACCTCACTTTAGTGGTGATGAAAATTTGGATGCTTCTTTTGTTTTGGTCGGTGTAAGTACGTTGTTGGAAATGAAAAAGGGTTTTGAAAAAAAACAAAAACAAAAACAAAATTGAACTGATTCCTTTTAAAAGACTTTAAATGTATGGAATGGGTTTTAAAACTGGAATCTCTTGATTTGGAAATCTATTTTTTTCTTGGAATTGGTTAAGAATGATTTGGGTTGAAACCTCGGTTCCTCTTTATGAACGTTTGCACATGTGTGAGAATGCATGTAAAGTGTGTTTTGATGCACGTATGAATGAAATGTGGATAAAGACATGTGCAACGGTTCACGATATTACCTGGGTGTGCATTTGAAATTAAAGGCTTGACCTTGTTTTCTAAATTGGTTTTAAAGGGGAAACGGTTTTGGAAAGTTTTTTGTTTGAAAATGGATTGGTTTTGGAAAGTAGTCTTGAGAAAAAAAGGGTGGTTTTATAATCTAAAATAAAAAGGGGATTTTAAAAAGGAGATTTTTTTGGGGTTGTGTTTGTGTTTGTTTGGTTTTTGTGCTGATTGTTTTTGATGAAGGTGCTTTTATTGAAGTTTCTTTGGTTTGATAATGGTTTTGGATTTGTGTTTTATATATCGCTCAGGAAATGCCACCCAAAAAGGTCTCTAAGGATTCGGATATGTCATGCCCAGTTTTTAGTCCTCCTCAGACTCTGCCTATTATCCATGGTGATTAGGGTCCGTTAGAGGCATTGAAATGGCTCGAGGAAGTGGAGCGTGTCTTTAGAATGTTGGGAACTCCTGATAATGTTAAGGTTCGTGCAATTATGGAGTTGTTTGAGGGTCCAGCTCTGGACCAGTGGAATATGGTTACCCCATCATCAACTCAATGTGGAATGACGTGGGATGTATTTAAAACAGTTTTCATCCAAAGGTTTGTACCTGAGGAAGTGAAGTTGGAGAAAAAGAGAGAGCTTGTGCATATTCAACAAGGCCAACGGACGGTGAAGGCATATGTTGACCATTTCAAGGAACTGATTTCATTTTCTCCAGAGGTAGCGTCGCATGAGCTCATGAAGGTCTCTCTTTTCACCGGGGGTCTTCGTTCGGAGATCAAGGAGCGAGTCCTCCCTTTTAAAGACCTTTGTTTCGAGAAGCTGGTAGAGGAAGCATTTTTGGCTGAGTTGGTTTCCAGAACACAGTTGGTTAGTACTCCAGCATCCCTAGTTGTTCGTAAGAGTTCCCCCTCTGGTGTGGAAAATACGCCAGAGATGCCTGTTCCTCAGGAGTTATCCCCCTTGGTCCCAGCTTCCAGTTCATCAGATTGTCCAATGGTATGCTATCAGTGTGGTCGTTTCGGGCATTTAAAGTCGTCTTGTCGCAACCCTCCAAAGACGTGTCATCGATGCGGCTGTCTGGGTCATCTGGAGAAGTTTTGCAGGAAGCGTCACTTGAAGAGGACGCTGTGATGGGAGAATGTCAGTACCTGACTGTGAGGCAGAAGATGCTTCAGCCATCAGAGCCCCAGCCACAAGTCTCGGGGTGAAGCTCGCGCACAGTCAGGAGTCCCCAGGGTTGTGAAACCTTGGTCCAGGTTCGGTTTTCCCGTATTGACGGTGGAGCAATTAAAAACCTTTTCATACTTGTTTTCCTACTGTTAAAGTTTCAATAGTGTTGTAAATGCGTTTTTTTCTATAAAGCGACGATGGACTTGTTCTATGATAATCTCAGCAGACTTGTCGTGTGGACGTGGTATTCTGATTCGTGTGTCTTTCTTAAAAGTGTGTTTGACCCTTGTGTGGGTTTACCTCGGTTGAGTTATGCTTGTCGGATGTGGTTATGTTTCGTGGATTTCAATGGGTCATGTTTCTGATTCGATGTCCGGTTAAGTCATTTCTATGGGTTCTTCCTAGTGTTGAAGTTGTTGACTCTAGTCATGTGTTCAGCGTTTCGACGGGAGTATTGTTTTGATTGTGTTATAGGAGTCGGTTTGAATTGGTTAGAAGTTCCCGCGTAGACTCCCCTTTTTCCTAGGGTTGTCTATTTAGATGGTAAATTTTTCTGCACAAGTTGAGCTCTTGTGGTGGGGAGAACCACTTCGTGTTCTCCCCTCAACCTTGGTGGGGAGAACCCCTTCGTGTTCTCCCCTCAACCGCAGGCTTCATCTTTCTCTTAGATCGGTCGGGTGTGACCTTTGTAGAGTAAGGTCATCCCGGGATTCTCAGTTCTCTTCGGTTACTTTGGTTCCATTGGGGCATGGACTTAAATCTCGACCGACTTTTGGCCTGGTGACTTTCTGGTTGCAGAAAGTGTCTGTGGTGGGGAGAATTGTCACACCCCGACCGCGGATGTTCGAAATTTTTTTCTCCTTTCTTGGTCCCGGTTTAAATTTTTTTCGAAGATTAATTGCGTTGGCGGTTTCGCGATGGTGGACAGTCACTGCATTGTTAGCGGTGACCGTGTGTTCAGCCCGAGTGACCGTGTGCTCACCAGGCATGTTTAAATATTATAATTTTTATGTTGATATTTTATTATTAATGCTATCTAAGTTGTGTTATTAATATGATAGTTAATTTTATTTTATATATGTTTATGTATGTTTTATATATATATATATAATAATGTATATATACATATAGGTCTATATATGTTTATGTATATATCTATATATGTATAAATATATATATGTGTAGTATCTTTAAATTATTTTTATTATTTTAAATATTTGATCAAAATAATTATTATTTGAATTAGCTAATTTATCATTTATTATTATTATTATAAGTTTTATCATTATTATTATAAAGTTTTATCATTATTATTATAATGTTTTTATATTATTATTATTATAACGTTTTATTATTATTATTAATATTAAAAGGTTTTATTATTATTATACATTTTATTATTATTATTATGATGTTTTACTATTATTATTATTATACTTATTAACATTATTATTATGTTATTATTATTATTATAATAATTATTATTATTATTTTTTATCATATATATACATATATAAATTAATTTAACCCTAATCCTACCCTAACCTACCCAGTCGCCACTCTCCCCTCACCCCGCTCCTCTCTCTTCCCCATTTTCCCCCACCCGCGTCGTCCTCTCCTCTCCGCACAGCCCGGCGGTTTCTCCTCCCCTACCCCTCCCCTTTTCCAGCACACCCACCTCCGTCCGGCTCCCGCTCAGCCCCGCGCGCCGCGCCCGACCACCCCGCGGCCCTCCCGCGCGCTCCCCGCTCCCAGCATCCCCGCTCCCCATCTCCGCTTCCCGACCTGCCGCCTTGCCGGCGCCCGCAGCCCTGCGTCGTCCTCCCATCTGCCACTCCGGCTTCCGCCGCGCCCCGCACCCAGCAGCCGCCGCTGCCGTCCCCGACCCCTCCGCGTGACCGGCCCGTCACCGTCTCCCTCACGCGACCCCCGCCGCGCCCAGCGGCCGTCTCCGCTGCACCCCGTCACTGACGTCCCGGCCCTCCGGCGCTCTGCCCCGCTCCCCACCTCCTTCCGGCGAACCCTCCCCTGCGTGTGACCCCCTGTCTGGCTCGCCGCCGTGCCCCGCTCGCCATCCCTCCTCACCCAAGGCGGCACCCCGTGACCACCTCCCCGTCCCGGCTCCCCTACGCAGTCCTTCCCGACTCCTGCCGCCTGCTCCTCCCGTCCCGGCCCTGTTCCCGCCGCTTCCGGCAACCCTAGTCGCCGGACCACACCCCCCTGCGACCTCGCCGCGCTGGCCTCCTCCGCCTTGCCGCACCAGCCTCCCTCACCCCGCGTCCTGCAAGTTGTAGGTAACCCCGTTTTTGTTTTTGTTTTATTATTTGTATTATTGTTTTTGTTATGTTATTATTATAATTATTATCATCTTATTATTATTATTATTATTATTATTATCATCATATTATATTATTATTGTTACTATTATTATTATAATTATTATCATATTATTATTATTATCATTATTGTAATTATTATCATATTATCTTTTCATTATTATTATTATTATTATTATTATTATTATTGTTATCATTATTATTATTATTATTATTATTGTTATTATTATTATTATTTTTATTGTTATATTATTTTTATGTTAATATTATTCTACTAGTATTATTATTGTATTATTATTATATTATTATTATTATATTATGTTATTATTATTATATTATTATTATTATTAATATTATTATGGTTATCATTAATTTTTTTTGGTTATGCTATCATTATTATTGTTATTATATTAATATTTTTATTACTATTATATTATTATTGTGCAAAATTACTATTGTTATTTATTTATTCTCTTGATTATTTTTTTAGGTGTTATTTATCTATTTATATTTATTTAATTGCCTATTTGTTTATTAATTGATTGATTAATAAATTTATTTATTTATTTATTTTTCCTTCGTGGCATCTTGGTGTTTATATTTAATTCATATTAATCCTTTTTCTGTCGCGGGTTGAGTGACGTGTACTTTTTCCACTGTTCACCGTACGCAGTTTGTCCGCGAAGGATTTTCCTACTTTCCGTTGGGGTTCCGTCGCGTCCTCTCCTTGTTTGAGGTATGCGAATTCAACTGTTTCCTTTCCGAGGTACTCTGCTGATGCTTGAATTTTTTTAAATAAATTTTATTCCATGATTCGCGTGTTTATGATATCCTTGCACGGCTTATTTTGGTGTTTTAAAATCTATAGTTTTTGTTCGAAAATTAAGTTTGAAGCAATTATATTTTATGCCAAGGTAGTTGTGCACTAGATGTTGTCCTGCACTTTTTCTTGTTTATATAGTGCACCTGTTTAGGCGTTTCCAGCTACGGTGGAACTGAATGCCTATGTTCTCTTATGTTATCATTGGTTGTCTTGAGCAGTGTTTTCTTTTTGTAAAGAAAGAATCATTCTTGGATCTCATTATCCTGTGCTGGTTAGTTTTATGAAATTTAGTATTATTTGGAAATGTTGTCATGCCCCTTTGCAGGTTTGATGCACCATTGGATGTTGACACATCCATGGGTGCACCAGGTGCACACATGGATGTGCCCTCAAATGAAGGTGGTGTTTGAAATTGTTACCATTTATTTTTATTTTTATTTATATTTTTTATTTTCTCGAAATCTCGACTTTTCTAAATGGTTCTTGGTTCCAAAATGTTTTCTCCTCTTCATGAGACACATCGAACTGGTTTAAAAAGAAATCTACGAAAATATGCCCATTTGGCCTTTTATTTAATACAAAAGCAGCGCTTGAGTTTTTGAAAAAGATATTGTGAAATGTTCGTGTAAATTCATTTGATTTTGTAAAAACTGAGTGCTCTCTTGGCGACTTCAGGTATTTTTATAAAGTGGTTTTGATAATTAAATGACCTGAAGGCCCGGTTGGCACTTTATTAATTGTGAAGTGATTATACATATATATATATATATACGTACTTGTGAGGGAATCTCTACAGGGGGACTTCCCTTCGAGGGTTGTCGTGTAGCGATGTCCGTGTAAGGGGTTGGCAAGTGCGGTGAGATGAGTCACGCGTGCGAGGGTCTCCCACTTACACAGTGTTACAAAAACCACCATGGGTTCCTGGGCATCTTGTAGATTATCGAGTGATGGTTTCTTTATAACCCTTATTAGACGGGTTAGTACCCCCTGGAGTTGTGGACAGGCCAGGAGGGATGTGCCACTGGTTGGCTATTAGGGTGTCCAGTTGGTTATTGACTTTGGAGTACCACGCCGGCAGGTAGTCTGAACCTGAGTACGTCCAGGGGTTTTCTAGGGATGTTTAGGATCACCCATGGTTACTTGTTCTCCTTGATTGTTTACTTTCAGTTATTCTTTACAGCTTATAGTGTTACTTGTGTCCTTTTTCACTACTTTCATCTTGCATTACTTGGTTACGTTCTGTTTCACTGGTCTGTTTTCAACCTGTACTGTTTACCTGTTTTTTTCTAGCACAGTCATGGTGTTATTTGTACTTGGTTTGGTTTATACAAACAGGAAATGGTTTTGAAAGTGATTTACAGTGTGCGTTGGGTTTTCAAAAGGGGAAAACATGTTGTTTATTTTTAAATGTGAAAAATATATTTTTATAATTGTATTTTTCAAACCTGTGTCAACGAATTTCTTGGGAAAGGAAAAATTTGGATTCAGTGGTTTACTTTGGCTTACCTACTGGGCATTTTTAATGCTCAAGCCTATATTATCATTTCAGTTGCAGGTCTTCCCTTGCTCAGGTCTTCTATTTTGAGTCGCTCAGTGTTGGAGTGAGGTTTCTCTCTGGTTGGGTGGTGACCTGAGAGGTCACAAGGAGGTACGTGGTCGTGTGGATTTTATTTCTTTTTCACTGTTAGTGTTTATTTGTTATGTTCTATTTACTTTTTTTTGGGCTGAAATCGTTCCCAACGATAAACTTTTAATGCCCAACACTGGTTTCCATCCCGGGGGGATCGGGAACGCCCCTCGGGACTTGCCGCGGACCGGCTCAGGTGACCGGTTCAGGGTCGACCCGGGCTGGTTCGTGACAGCAGGGCAGGAAACTTGGGTTTTTCGAGAAAGAGACACACATAGACTTAGTATGTGTGACACAACTAGGAGGTAACCTCTTATATGTTTATGGTCTATGGTATTCCTTAAAGTTAGTTCTAAATAAACCTTATTCCTTATTTAGATTGTGGGCGTCTAGAACATATTATCCCATAGGATAGATCTTGGGTGGTATGTGAATTATTTTTTTTAGTTGTTTATTATATTATAGTTTTTTTCATGAATGTTTGATCATATGTATATTTATATTTTGGTATCACTACCTCCTTATTTCTAGATTTTGAAAACAAGGCATGAAATTTGTGAAAATTCAAGGATTATTTGAAAAATGATTTCCAATTTATTTAAGAAACTTCTTTTAAAGACTATTTTTTTAAGTTTAGACCTATGCATTCATGTTATCAGAAATTTTATAGATAATTTGGTTGTATCCCATTAGGATCTGTTTATCACATCTTACTTCTGCTTGTGGGTAGATTTAGACCTCTTTTTTCAGGATACACATAAAGTGAAGTGTGTTCAATATCATTCATCCTTATCATTATGTTGATGGTTTATTTTGTGACAGTTTAGAGGTGATGATTGTTCACATGGATATCTATTATATAGACTTATCATTTATTTATGGTTTAGCTGGTTTGTCTTAGTTTTATTTTTCAATAGTTTCTGAAAATTTCTCTAGTTGTTTGTATTTTTTTTCTTATATTCATGACTCATTTTTTTATCTCTGTTTTACCTCACCCTATAATGGATTGGCTTGGGTGACTGGTCTGTTTTTCCTGGGTTGGTCATTTACATACCAACTTTTTGATTTTGTGATTAGTTATGCATAAATTTTAAATTTATGTTAAGTATTTCACTAGTATTCAATTAAAAAAATTATTCATAATTTTATAATGTAATCTAGTGTATTCAGTTTTTTTTAATGGTTCTTAGAGAAAGAAATTGAAACCATATCAATTTGTATAATCCATGTAGGTATTTCCCTCCATAGTAAGATAATGAAGTTGGAGTTGGAGCTACAACTTGTGATTAATAAATTATAAATATATTAGGGAAGGTGACTCAAGTTATGTCTAGTAACCTTTCCTAGTAACCTTAATCATTTAGTGGGACAATAAATACATTTTTAGCTGATTAACAGATAAGTTCCTTAGAGAATATATTATTCAAATTATGAAGGAATGAAAGGGATATGTTTTTCATTGCATTTTATCATCTCTCAAGGTATGTGGTTCAATGGTGTTAATTGATTCAAAACACCAAGATTATAAAATCATCTTTTAGACTATATACGTAATTTAGTGAGCAATATTGACTATTTCTTTTATGGGGTTAGTTCTATCTTTTAAATGGAACTAGTTTCCCAAACATTCTTATCATATGAGAGCATAGTATCATGTGCTATCAAGATAAAGAAATAATTCTCCAAGTATTATGGTTTCAAATGAAATAAATATAATAAAATGGTGGTTTATCACACCTAAAAAGGAAATATAAAAAAAATATGAAGGGAAGAGTGGAACATCAATCGTTTGATAAATGTGGAAATAAACATTGTGGAACATGTTTGATGGGAATGATAATTTTCTAAAAGTGTGGAGATAAAAGAAAACTATGAACATGATTTCAAGGGAAATAAATAATCTTCCATTTTTTAATGATTTAACTGTAAGGATATGGGAAAATATAAAAATTATTTTCCCATAAATCAGTGGAGTTTTCCCTAAAAAAGGATAAGGGATATAGGCCAAGATTATGTGAGCATAACTGCAGATGTTGAAGTCTCAAATGATGTGGTGGTAGGTATTTTAATAATATTATAAAAATTTTATAATTCTTTATTTGATTCTTGATCTTCTCACTCTTTTATATCATACAAGTTTTCTAATAAAATTAGATATTTATATAGCACATTAAGAAGGAATTTATTATTCAATACTTCAAGTGGATGTCTCACTGCAATAATTATGTGTTAATTAGTTTCCATAATATCACATAAATTTTCCCTATTTTCTAACATTATTATTATACCAATGGTTGATTTTTATATAATCCTTAGTTTGGACTAGCTTTCAGAAAAATTATTAAGAAAAATTATTGCAAAAAAAGAAAGAATTTGTGATTCATGATGAAGATGAGGAACTCCTTATCTTTAGAGGAGAGACTACATCAGCGGTTTCTGGTCTAGATCGACCCAAATTTATATTCTAAATGATATTCTTTAGGACTAAAAATATAAAAAATCTATAAAGGGAAAATTTAGTGTCGAAATTGATGATGTAACTACTGTATAAAAATTTGTTGATGTATTTTATAAGGAATTACCTAGACATTCACCAAAACGTGAAGTTGAGTTTTATGTTGATTTAATCCCAGATGAAAGAAAAATATCAAATACTCCCTATAGAATGGCTACAGTGAAATTAGTAGAGTTTTACAAAAAAACTAAATGATTTGTTTGATAAGGGATTTAAACACCCCTGTATTTCACCTTGGTGATCCCATGTAATTTTCATTTAGAAGAAATATTGATATATGATTTCATGCATTTATTATAGGGAAATAAATTATATTTTTATAAATAATAGTATCATCTACCTTGCATTGATGGATTATTCAATGAACTTCACATGGGTCAATATTTTTCAAATATTGGCCTTCATTTTGGGTACCATCAATTGTGAGTAAATTAGGAAGATATTATAAATACAACATTTCAAATGAGGTATAGACATTATGAGTTCACAATAATTCCATTTTTACTAACTAATGAACCCACAGTTTTTAGGGATCTAATGAATAGAGTATTAATTTAATATCTTGATAATTGAATTGTGGTATTTATTAATTATATATTCATGTACTCTTGGATTAATGAAGATCATGATAATTACTTGTGGATCATTATCAATACTCTTTTAAGAAAATATTTAAATGAAAAATTTAGCAATTGTTATTTATAGATTCAGAAAGTCTCTTTTCTTGTACATATTATCTCTAAGTATGGAATCTCAGTTGATCATATGAAGACAAGGGAAGTCCAAGAATTTCCTACACCAACATACATAACTGAGGTTTATAGTTTCATTTCTTTGGTATTTTACCATCAAAAATTTGTTAAGAAATATTTCTTTATTGTCTAATCCATTAAAAAATCATGCTCGTAAAGGGGTTGAGTTCATATGGATAAAGGAATATGGAAAATGTTTTGAAGAATTAAATAAGAGATTGGAAATTGATTTTATTTTGACTCTAAAATTAGGAAATTATAGATTCATGATATATAGTGATGCATTGAAGAATAGAATTGGTTTTGTTATTATTTAAAAGATAAACATATTAGTTATGTATCAATAGATATAAGGATTCATGAACAAAACTATCTAGGCTATGATCTTTAATTGGTAGTCATAATATTTTCTTTGAAGATATGGAAACATTATATCTATGGTAAAATATGTGATAAGAACACTCATGATAAGAGTATGAAAAAAATATTTTCATATAAAGATATCAATATGAGGAAAATATGATTGCGTATTCTACTCAAGAATTATGGTTCCACCAAGATGTATATAAATTTGAAGGAACATTTTTGGTGGGATAATATGAAATAGGAAATTGATTATTATGTGTGAACATGTCTGGTTTTCAATAGGTGAAGGTTGAGATATGTTATCCTAGATGATTAATATAACCTATTTCTATTATTATATGGAAATGGGATGACATTACTATATAATTTTTTACTTAATTAAAAAATAAACCTATAAATATTATCTAATATGGGTTATTGATGATTGCCTCACCAAATATTGACATTTACTTGAAATAGGATAATATTTACCTATTGAGATCCTTTAATGACTCTATATTAGTTAATTTTTAATACTTTATGGTGTAACCATTTCAATTATATCAAATCATGATCCATGATTTTGATCAAAATTCTAAAGTGTCTTCAAAAGGGTTTGATACCAAGCTTTTTTTTAGCACTATTTATCCCCCTCAAACTAATGTATTGTATGAAATGACTATTCAAACATTATATGACATTTGGAGGTAATTATATCTTGACTTTAAAGTATATGGGATTGGTATTTACCTTTTATAGAGTCTTCCTATAATTGTATATTCCATTCTAGTATTCAAATGTCACATTTTGAAGCATTATATGGAAAGATACTTCACACTCCAACTTTTTGGGTTGAAGTTGTTGAACGGAAGCTTGAATTTATGAAACATGTGTATGAGGAAAGGGAAAATTTAAAGACAAGTCAAACCTATATCAAATTATCTCAAATAAGGATAAATAGATATGCTGATAACCAAATGAAAGATTTTTAATTTCAAGTTGGAGATCATGTTTTTAGGAATTTATCTACATGGTAGGGAGTTATAAGGTTTTCTATGAAATAGAAATTGAGTCCCAAGTACAAAGGACATTTTGAAATCCTAGAATGAATTAGATCTATGGATTACCACTTTTAAATGACACTAAGTATATCTAAAGTACATAATGTGTTCCATATATTATTGTTAAGGATGTACATTATAAATTCCATGAATGTACTCACTTATAAATAAATAGAATTAGAACCTAATCGATATTACTATAAACATCCTATAAAGATTCTGGACACAAGATAATAACTATTGAGGAATTTGGAGACTTTTCTGGAAAATGATCTTTATAGAAATCGTAATAAATAATATGTGACATGGGAAACGGAAAAATTATGATAAAGGACTACCCAAATCTACTAATGAGGTGATATTCTTGAAAATTAGAGGGAAATTTTTTTTTATTGAGGTGAGAATGTAACACCCCAAGTTATTAATATATATATATATATATATAATAAATTTAATCTCTTTGATATCTTCTGATACATGCAACCATGAGTCTAAATGAACCGTAATATGGTATATCTTTATAACCTAGTCATTAAATTGGAAGGTATGAACAGTAATAACTAAATTTGGAAAATTATATGTTTTACACATGTAAAAAATAAATTAATTGGTTATCAATAGATTAGACATAAAAATTAAAATTAGTTGAAAGGAAGAAAATAAATGTTTATCTAAAAAACTGTATTTTTCTAAAATATGGTTTTATTATATTTTTCACAATTATTTTAGGATTATTTTTTATCACATAGAAAATTTATTAATAAAAAAATAACTACAAATTTAATAAAAATATTTCCAAAATATCTTTAAGTTAATTTTTGATAATTTTCAGGAAATATTATGTTTTGGATGAATAGTGAAAAGTATTGATTTTTAATGAAAACTTTAATTTTTACAGAGTATTTACAAAGATAAATTTTGGTTTAAATATTTTTAAAAGTAAAATCAGTTCAATTATATTATAAATATTCTAATTTAGGATATTTAAATCAATTTTATATTGATTTTTAATATGAAAACGTTTTCTACTTTAGAAACTTTTTCCTTTGAAAACCCATTTTTTCGACACCCTTACCGGTTTGATTTTAAATTAAATTCTACCAATTATATATTTTTAATTTGAAAAAATATATTTCATATTTATAATAATTTTAATTTATTTTATTTAATAAGGTTAAATTAAATTTTGTTCATAATGAATAGTAAAAATTAATTCCAACGGTTAAGGTAAAAACGGGTTTACTAGGGGGGTTAAACTAACGTTATAAGGGATATAATGACCTATAAAATTGTCTCATTTATATTTTATGTACCCATTAAAACTTATATCATATAAGGTTTTATAATGATCTATTTTTTATCCTTTTTTCATGTGTAAAATGTGGGTACCTTTTATTTTTTTCAAAAATTCTAATTGTGTCTTCTCACCCACTTATAAAAGGACGACCTCTATCCTCTCCTATTCATACTTATAAATATATTTTTTTGCCCAAAACATCCCATATAGATTCTTTAAATCCATATAAAAGACCTATAGTCCCTTTTTTATCCTAAAATAATTCTAAGAAGTCATTAGATATAAACCTAAAGAGGTTCTCTGAAGAAAAGGTATTATTCTGAACCATGCATCTTTATTTTATTTCTTCCTATAACTCCTTAAAATATTATAAAAGTATGATGAAATAATAAAAAATGTTCAATATAATAATACTTTATTATGTTAATTTAATAACATATATCCATATTCTCTTCCATCAAATGGGGAATGAAATTGTCGATCGGGTGTATGGAGGACTACCGCCTCATGAACCGATGTAGTTTGTTTTCCATCACTACCTCTCACAGTTGGATATATTGATGAATTTGATGCATATATATGATATTTATGAAATAATTATACTTTTTAAATTATAATATCACTTGTAACTTCATAATTTCCAATCCATTTGAAAATGATAATTTCTCTTGTGCGTATGTGTGGACTACCACCTCCACAAAGCACTGTGGTTATTTTCCATTTTACTTTGAAATTGATGGTAAGAAGGATGTTTTTAATGAATATATATGATATATATTATATATATGATATAATGATGATTCTTTAAGTGTTAATTATTATTTTTCTTTCTATCATTCTATTCATTAAAAAAATAAAAACAACATTTATGCGTGTGTACAGCCTACCGTCTCCATAAATGGTATAACTCGTTTTTCATTCTATAAATTTTATAGAATATTATAAATATTCGATATAATGAATATATATTATATTTATACCAGGGTTAATATTTTATATATTTTTTAACCATTTTCAAAATAAAATGATAGAAACCTCTAACCCAAAAATATACATGAAAAATGAAGTAGGTATTACCTAAAAAAGTGTTTTTAACGAGGAATTTTTAATAAACTGGTGATAAAAGACTATAAGTAAATCATATAAGGTGTGATATATATGAGAATTATTTTTTAAAATATTTATAATAAATCAAAATTATTTATATTAGAGGTTTTAACATGTATAATGGAAGTTAGACCTGAGGTAATGGTTTCTCATATCACTTTTAATTCCATGAGACATATGCCATATTCCCCAATTTTAAATTTTATGTGGTGTATATATAACCCATTTTATCATTAATATATTTAGCTTCATTTTATTTAAAGTTTAATTTAATGGTATTACTTTCTTGGTGGTTATGATTCAAAATTTACCAGAGTGGAAAGGGTTTATTTCACAATCATATCATTATTTGGGATTGTTTATGTTTAAGTATCTACTGGGGGAATTAATTTACCTTTCTATATTAAACCCAATATATTTTATTCTAATATATTTATTAATGAAATTACAAAGTATTAGTATTTTTTTCCTTTATTTCATACTTAAAATTATTCATTAAATGATTCTAAGAAAATCCAACTTTATTTATCTTTTTAGTCGATTTTTTTCTATACTACTATTTTCTAAAAATGATTTAAAAATTGTTTTTAATATTCACCCATGACTTTTAAAAGTAAATTTTTCCCATGTTAAAATTTTTACAATACATTTTAAAAGGAAGCTTCACATATTGTTTGTGAATGAGTTACTTTTTTGACTTTTTACTGAAAATATGAAAGCAATCTTTGTTTTTAACTTACTCAGCATAAATTTAATTTACCAATATATTATGTTCATACATCTTGGAATCTTACTTTAAAATTTTCCATATTTTTTTTAAAATAATAATTTTTTCCTAATACTCTATAATTTTTTTAAGAGAAAGTGATTTTCAAAGTTAAAAGTTTATTTTTCCTTAGAATGTTTAAAATGACATTATAATGGTAATTTTATTAATCAATGAAAAATCCCTTATTTTACTTATGATCCATTGGAATGTATTTTAATGATATCATCCTTATTACTTCTCTATGTGGTCTACGATCAGTTTGAATGAGGGTGTACTATTTTGAAACCATTATCCGTATAACTATGGATGGTTTTCTATTATGTTTATTGATTGGAGAAATTATTAACATTTTGTATTATAATTTCAAAAAATGAATTTTTATGTTGATTTTTTTATTGATTGGGGAAATTATTAACATTATTTATGCAAGTTTCCAATATGAATGTTTTTGTTGATTATGTTTATTGATTTTGGAAATTATTAAACTTTATTATGCTAGTTTGTGAATATGAATGTTTACAAGATTATTTTTCTACCATTTTGTATAAGTAATGAATTGGAATTAGTAATTGATGGTTGGGACCTACTATTACAACTTTATTCATTAATAGGTCACATGAGACAAACTATATTGGGTATTTGGATAAGGCTTTACCCATTTATAAAATATGTCTTGGAAAAAGTCCTTGATGGTATGGTTATGATGTATGGAATTATGAATTCCCTAATTATGAGATTAGTTATTGATGTCCATGTGATTATTTGATTAGATATGATATCCATGGAATAATTTCAAGAAAATTTGATTATTTATATGGAATTATTTGATCATAACTTATTCCTACCATATTATTCTATATGCATAATTTATTTTTTAAATACAATGTGTTTTCAATTACCTACCTTTCTATATTGATTATTCCTTATTTATTCATAATAGTTTTTTTTATGTATACCCTTATAGAGTATCTGATCTAACCCATTTATTATGTTTATTTTCCATAAGATGCTTGACAATGTGTTATAATTGAAATGTAGGGATGTGCTAAAGGGAATATTGGTGTTCTCAGTGAAAATAATATTTTTCATTTCATGTTTTCAAATACAATGTGATTTATAATTATTTATACAGGTTTCCTATGCAACTAGACTTTTGATCATTTATGATATTATTGCTTATATTTATAACCAATGTAATAAAGTAACCAATTCCAGTAGGCTTCCAGGGTTTGAGTATTTTTTCTTAGAGTTCATAAAATTGGAAAAAATAAGATATGAAAAGTATTGTGGGTATAAAATCACATCAACTACTCCTTTTATATAAATATTTGAGTTCTTTAGGGTGTTTTGTTTTAGATTATTTAAATTTAACCCTAATTTACTTTTTTCCATGGTGAATAATTTCAAACCGTAGTAATTAATTTTAATTAAAATTATTAAGATTGAACATTTTAACTATTTTATACTTCTAATTTTGATTTTGAAAATAATTTAATCAAATATTATTTCAAAAGGTGGGAAAAGTAAATTTTAAAATTAATATACCGAATCTTATGTAAAATGTTTTCAGAGAAATAATATTTTTAAGATTTATATCTATATATAAGATTAGGTTTTCTTGGATATATATTTTAAAGAAAAAAATTAATTTATTTTAAAAAAATAAATTATATTATTATTTCATGGAAAACCAAAATTGAATCAGCCTTGAAAATTCATGGAATTATTAAAAGAAAAAAATAGTTTTTATAGTAATTTAAAAGTTTAGTTAGTTCTGAAAATGTTTTGGCGTAGGTTTTATAACTTTAAAAAACATTGTAAAATGTATAATTTTATTCCTAAAATTCATATTTAATTAATAAATTTTTTTATAAACTTCTATAACATTATTATATAATGGTAAAGTCATAAAAATTACAAGTTTCTTGAAAACAATAATTTTTGAATAAAAATCAGCCATTTTAGAAAATTCACAAAACATTATACTAATTTAATTTCAATATGATGAATTAAAAAATGGGATTAGTTTGGTAAATTTGAAATTATATAATTTAACTTTTAAATAATGTCTTGAATAAATTCTCTTTAAAGGGTTAATTTGTGTAATAGTTTTTGGATGTTTCATTCACCTACTATAGTAGTGTCTTATGTATAAAATGGTTCTATAATCTTCATAGGTTGCCTCAAAATGGTATACATGATATTTCATCCTTAAACCATTCACACCTTTTATGAAATCTTGAAAAATATGAATGAACATATAATACCTCGTGTTTCTAACACCAATAATGACTTACATGGCCATAGAGTTTCTGGTTGATTACTTTGTTATCATGATCAAGACCCGAGGATAATTAAGATAGATAATTTAAAAAAATGATTATTTAATTAAATAAAATATAATATTGGGTTGTAATAAAAATATTTGGTAATATTCCTCAATACAAATATGTTTTATAGTAATACTAGAGAAACTGACTACTCAAACTTAGAGATCCTCTACTGGGAGGATTCTATAGAATACTGTATCCTTATCAAATTCTCTATTTAAAACTATAGAAATTTGAGAACCTAGGAAAATTATATCTTTAGTTCACTTTTCTAAGAGTTATACTCTTCTATCTAATTCATTTTTAGCCAACTTATCCTTAGCTACTTCTGGACAAATCTTTAGGTGGGTGGATTCCTCTTCTTACAATAAATAAAGGACCTACATCTAGTTCTCCTCCTTGAACTAATAACCCGCATATTGAATAAACTATAGAGAATCTAAGTAACATGACTTGGAAATAGACCCAATATATATGGCATGTCATTCCTAAAATTTCTCCTAGAAAATGTAGACATCATAGGTCATAATTTGGAGGGTATATTAGTCAACACCATTCACCCACAAGTTCTCTAGGAAATAACATTGGGTTCTTATTAGGATACCTATACGACTTAGTGTATTGTGGTTGATTATAATATATATATTACTTAATTACCATCTGAATATCACTTGATTCTACTTTTACTAATCCAAACCCAATTTTATTTTCTTCTTGGTGGGATTCATTCTTCAAGAACAAATTCGTAAGTTGTGACATATTCATAACTACAAGGTCAATCTGGGTAGGTTTTGATACAAAAGGGCGACTAGGCTCTATAGGTACTACAAGGATTGGATCAACTTTAATAATATTGGAAGGATCCTCTTAGGTGAAGATTTCCTTGATTTATCACATCATCACTAGACTGAAATCACATTCACCATTATATGTATGGGAATTTCTAGTTCCTTCTTTACCTCATCACCCATTAGGTTAGTGACAAACTCCCCTTGGCCCATTGGGACCCTAGACTCTTGATCCTACATGGGGATAAACACTACCTCCTTATTTAATGTGTTAATCTTTGAAATAGTAGCTAGACTAAGTGGGATTTATGTAATGAATTATTAATTTCATCAAAATTAGTGTCTATGTCATCATCCACCTCTATGAGAAGGTTTTAGGTCCTTGATTCCTATACTTGCATAGCTTCCACCCAATTCAATAGGTTAAGGTATAAGTAAATAGTGGTATACCCCACTACTAAGAACCCCTTAGTGTTAGGTAAAAACACAAATTCCACCAAAAATAGTCTCCTTGACTATGTGAATGTGATTTACTATATGAAAGTATGAAAAAAATCAATATAGCTTTCAAAATAAAATTTAATGGAACAAAGTGGGGTTTATTTTATATTCTAAACACTTAATTAGGTGAATGATAAAAAATATCATCCATTTTGTGTAATGTAAATATTCAATGTCTAATGTTAACCCTAATGTACCAGGAGGTAGTACCCACTAAACTATAAGAAAGGAAATTGAATCAAGGTATACTAATCCCACTGTCAAGATTCATAAGAGTGTTTCACTACTTCTCATGTATTTATGATCTAGTGAAACACCCAGAGTTTCCTCACCCAATGACCATTAAAGAATAATAAAAATAAAATTCAATTTTTATTTTAATTCAAAAAATATATTGAAAATACAAGATAAAGGAGTTTCATGGTCCAACAAGATCCATCCAAACCCCTAAAAAGAATATATATATTTTCTCTCCCCATAATATACTCCACTCAATATGAATAACTTCTACAAGATCCTTCCATACATGACTCCCACTAATTTGTGTCTCTCATTATCCCAATATATTTTAATCCTTAATTAACCTTCCCATCATGTAAATCAATTACCTTATTAGTGAGTATGTCATCTTATCCATGGGAGTACACCAAATCCTATAGAATATTAATGTATTCTATATTTTATATCTAATAGATTGTGAAAAGAACCATGATTACCCTAAATATATTTAAGAGTATCTTGGTTAGTTGAGGCTACCACCACAGCCTCCACCACATGTAGAATAGTAATATTTCATCACATGTCTTCTTGGATTTTGGTAAGTTATTAATTTTTTTATATCCATTATAGATCTCACTCACATCCCAAGAGAAATCCTTGGACCATCCTTTAAGGTCTTAGAATATTTGACATACTTTTAAACAAGTTTCCTCAAGTGAATATTTTCAAAATCTAAAAACACCCCACCAGACTCATTATGGAATTTTATAAGATGCCCTGATCCTCCCTTATTAGTTTCCACAACCACAATAGAATCCCTATAATTAGGTTGGTGGGTTCTCTTAAAGGCATCTTGACCCGATCCATGCTTCCCTTGGGGTTGTTTTAATGTTTCCATTCACAACACTTTTTTCTTTATTATTATCCTAGTATATGTCATTATCTGACATCGGTCTTGGTTTTAATTTACATATTTTCTTCATTAACTAATGGTACTTTGTTTCCTTCTTGGGTGGCCTCCCAAGAAAGCCTCCACTAATGTTTTTAAATGATCATCAAGGGAGACTCATGGAGGACTCTAGTCTATTCAGGTGGAATGGTTTGTTCAATGAATCAAAACATGAAAACTAATAGGGGTTGTGTTTTTAAAAAAATTATGTTTTATTTACAAGTAGTAATAAAAAATCAATTTAAATTCTACCAAATATGCATCATATAAGTGGTCCCATTGTAATCATCCATGATGACCCTATCTGGAATGTCCATGAGACTAATGTTAAACCTCTTATGATCCATTAGAATTTCCATCATATCAGTTCATTCAATACCTATGGGAACACCCCCAAAATATTAAATAATAACGTTCTAATGTCTATATTTTTGTATTTATTGGATTTAATAACACATACCCTCTAATGTGGGACATTACCTAACCATACAATAATTTTAATTAGATATAGACATGTAAAGTAATATACCTCTAGATCGCATTCCTTGTCAAGTCATAAGGCTTTGACTAGATATGGATGGTGAGGTTGATATTGTATATCAATCCTAGTTATGATTTAATTATGTATATACCCTAAATAAACCCTATATGGGAGTCAATGACTGGAGGTAGAATCATAAAATTTAAATCTATTGAAAATATTACTACCCTCGGGATTGGGGACACCCATTACCTCAAATAGAGGCCTAACTCAGTGTATGTGACCTTCTCTATGGTGAAACGATATAGCCTGGGATACCTTCATTCATGGAGAAATTGTAATTTCTTTATCTACCCCCCCCCCCTCCATTATCCTTATAGTAATCTCAGTAAGGAAGCATCACCATGCCTTATGGAGGGCCTCCCTATTCTAATCATCCTTGAATGTCGATAGTTGACGTTTTACCAACACTAGGGGATATTTTTCTCTTCCCAAGAAATCAAATCTGGTAGAAATTCATTATGAATTTCACCATTCATTGGGATCACCCCAATCAGGTGAAGATTACACATACTAGTCATATACTTCAAGTAGTGAAGGTTGAAAGTATTCATGTATAATGGAATCCTTCTCCAAATCTCTATGTTTAGATCTAAGTGGTAGTAGGAATGGAACTATGATGTTCAAACTACCTCATATAGTTTAATTCAATGATGAATATCAATAAAATCCTCATTAGTTGATACTATTGAGTCAACCCACACCCACTCATTTGTGTTTTTTTTTCTATCCACATGTCACACCCCATTTTCTAACCTACTATTTGTCTACAAAGTCATAATTCTACACACTACAGCACTAGTGAGTAGATGTCTTAGTATCTTGCACATTACTGTTCCCTTACTATGTGATATTCCGTAGTTTTTTGTTCAATTCCTGATTATGGTCACTTTCAACATGGATAATAGTAGATATGTTCTTTTAAACTTATTTAATCAATTTTATAAACCAACTTTGTAAGGTATCACAGTTTTATTTCATGATTGGGATATTTTACAATAGCTTGAACTTGTACAAGAAGAATCTTTGGTATAGTGGATACTCGCACTACTCTTTCTATAGTAGATTCACCATTGTCTGTTGTAGTGGATAATTTTTTTACTCGATCTAATTCAAGGTTTCTGTATCATTTTCTTCCACTATGTAATAGCATCATAAGAAGTTAGACAAGCCTTTTAAAACATTTAGAGATATGGTTGTAATTTGGAAAAGTGTGGTTTATGTATGTGTCTCCTTCACACATGATTTTTGTAATTGTAAAAATTTTAGATTACTAGTCTACTCAAAAAATTCATCACGCAACTGGATATAATGGATGAATATTCAACATTGGTGATGATCATAAAAAAATGAATTTTTCACATGAATATTGTACAATATATGATTAATATGATAAGATAGGATCAACTCAATTTTCATAAATGTTCGTTGTTCTAAACTAAGGTTTCTATCCTTATTTGTAGTATTATGGGTAAGATTTTAGCTACCAATGTTTCATGAATATAGGGATGAAAATACAAAAATTTAGCATCTTCATCAATATATGATCCTCCTCACGCTCATTAAGGGAGTAATTTTCTCATGCTCAAAAATAAATGTAAGGAAATCAATGAATAATAATGGATAAAAGAAGTAAAATTGGTGGATATGTGGAGTGTCTTGAAAAATGTTAATTTATAATTCTATAACATGAGGTGTTATAGAAAACCACATTTGAAAAGAATACAACTCTTTTACAAAACACCTATTTCTAGGATAAGAGTCCTATAAATACCTATAACCTCTACACTTTTTTGGATTTTGGATCTTTTTGGAAGTCAAAGAATCTTATCTTATGAAACTAAAAACACCCATTCATCATGAAAGAAAATCAATAAAACATCCATTCCCTCATCAAGATTATAAATTTTATATGAATTTCCCTACATATGCCCTTGAATTCATCAGAAATCACTTGATAATTTTTTATATAATCCCTATTCATAAAGAACCTATCTTGGGTAAGGGTAGCATTCCTTATGTAATTCAATGTTTCCTGAAATACCTATCCAATGAAATTTTGTGTTATAGTAACCCATTTGATTCCTAATTCCAGAGATCGAATTCAACGAGAGTGAAGAAACATGGGGATATTTAATCACCCAATCTAAAATTAGGTGTTCAAACTCCATAAAGATAAATAGAATTACAGTTTTTCATCTATGACCCATTTTCAGTATACATGGATTGGGAATCGATTGTGTGATCCCCATACACACATTTTATAATTCAAAGTTTGATCTAGGTATCCTAATGATTAATCCATAATCAATCCATTATTTTGGCCCCATTTGTGATAGAAACATCAAAATAGCATTATGTTAGAGTTCATGGAGTGGTATTCTAATAAGACATTAAAAAATTAAACAAAAAACATGGGTTTTAATTCCTATTCTTGTAGGATAGAAATGATACTTCTATGAGGTTAAATCCTTACCATATAAATTTCTTTTATCTACATTGAGAGGTGGTATTACCCAAACCTGATCAAATTCATAGATCGCATCAAACCTCTCTAAGTGCCTCCTATAAATATTTATTTAATATATACAAGAAACTACACTTTAAACACCAATTGTCCCCACTAGACTCTAAACCATGTGTGTCCCCACATAACTCTAAATAATGAGTATTCCCCCAGGACTTCCAACTGTGAATGTCCCTAATAAACACTAAATGATGTGAATACAAAATGTCCTACAAACTGTGAGCTTCCTCACTTGGCTCTAAATCATGAGAATCCTCATAGAAATATAAACCATAAATTCATTTATGTTAGTCTTAAAACTGAAATACCCACCTCTCCCAGTGTGATAAGCATATGATACCCCCCTTGTTATGCAATGATCATAATATAGACTCGTACCCAAATTCAAATAAGATATTTCAATATATAGTATAACCAATACACTAATCTCTTCATCTATAAGGTCTTCATCCTAATATTGTGGCATGTGATATAATTTACCAATTACCACAAGGATAGAATCTAGAAGTTGTTCATGAGCATGTAATAAAACTATGATATAGTCTTTCACTATTCAAGAATCTTATTAGTGGGAAGTGTCACCCTCTAAAACTCCCATTATAATCAAAGGATTTGTCATCATAACCCAGATGGTGAAAGGTCAACCATATTTTGAATATTGTAATATGAGACCTAAATGGAAAACATATTCATATATCTAGAAATTTCCTTCTGAATAAGTACACATCCTCAACCTAAAACCACTCCCCAATAAATGAAGATCGGTTCATAACACTATTCCATATAAATATCTACTAAATTGTTGACCCACTTGAGGTTTATATCAGTCACACTATCATTGAAAACCATACTTAAGGAATCCTCTACCTAGACCTACCCACTATATGAATATCTTCTACTATAAACATGACTACATAGAAAATAAAACAATAAACCACAAAAGAATAATCATTCATATTTTAGTTAAATAATGTGAAAATAATATATTAATTAGTAAAACACAAAATTCTATTTTTTTCATATTATTTAACAAAAACCCTATTCCTAATTCCATTTCTAAAGAAAATTATTTATTAAAATATATTTTTCAAAACCATTTACCTTTTGGAAACTATTTCATGATAATTGGTATTTATATAGATTTCTAGGTATCCCTACATTCTTAGAATGTTGTATGAACTCACACACTCTTTCCACCCTTCTATAAGAAAAAAAACCAAAATTAATAAGCACTACTTAGAACAATATAACTAAATAAATACCCAAAGTAATAATATAAAAATCAAATAAACTCTCGTTTCATAACCCATATAATATTGGATACTGACATACATGTGTTAATGATACATAAGGATAGTGTAATTTCCAAGCTTCAATCACTCGTATATTTGTCTACCATGTTCAAAACAATGATCTTATACTGTAATATAATGCACTATCCATGGTAATTATCTACCGACCAAATTCAAGGGAAATACAAATCTCTAGGCACACCACCCTATATATTAAAGGATACCAACTATTAATGAGAAAATATAATAGAAATAACATGATAATAATATTAGTTCCATCACATCCAATAGAATAAAATAACATTGGAAACATATAAATATCAAATTAATAGTATAGAATCATAGATATGTGATAATAATAAATTTCAAGAAGCTTCATGCAATAAAAAATGGGACCTAGATCAGACATACATACATAATTCAAGGACCTCCCACTAGTATGATTAGTATTATAATGATATATACATGGAAATAAATTGACAGAGATTTCAAAACACAAACTAAGTTCCTACTTGTTATTAACTATTCATCTAGTTTACCTAGCTAAATATCTAGAATAATATATGACCTAAAAGTGAATCGCATGGCCTTTATATGAAACAGTGTGCTCATATAGGGTGAGAAAATATTAGTCATTTAGGAACCATAAATGTGGTTCCACATATATGAAACAATATGTGGTGAATGTAATCATATGAAAATAATAAAGTATTACACAAGTAACCAAATCAGGTTATCAAGTGTCGACCAAGATTCCTTCACACCCAACCCCAATCGCTTTATCCAATTCTGGTACTAGTCTACCATATTCTCATATCAAGGAATCCCAATCGAGTGATGGAAATATATCATCAAAACTAATCACATAAAAATTCAATCACTAGAAAGGAAAAATATATCTAACATGAGATCATAGCATGATTATCCTAGAAATGTAAAAAAAATAGAACCATTTTAGGTTCTATATAGTAAATAGATATTCTTACACACTTTAAAAATACTCCCAATGCTCAAGAATAATTTATAATTTAGAATAATAATCTCTCCTCTGTGATTCCTAAGACACATTCCAATCCTTATCTTAGACGACCTCATTTCCATAAATGCATCATATAGGATGTAGATCCTGATGGGAAAATTATAAAACCAAACTCACACATGAGATAAAAAACATTCACAATTAAGTCTTGTGTCTATGTTAGAATATAAGTGGTGATTATTGAGTAGATATATAACATACCTAATGAATTTCATGAGACAAAACACCAACACTATGTATGTATTATGGCTCATTATGTATATGTGAAATGAATCCTAAGGAGGGAAAAAACATAGAATGCCTCTCACATGATCTAAAACACCAACACATAGTAGATTAAATGGATAATCTCATTCACCCATGGTAAGATTGAAAAATAATATAAAAAGGAAAACATATGGAATTTCCTAGACCACATATCATTGCATATCCAAACAAAGAACACTAATATATATAATACTGACACAAAAATATATCATACATATTCAAGAAAGATGCCATATAAAAAGTACATCTCAAGCATAAAATACATCTAAACACTAACCAATGAAGATCTAGAATCCCTAATACCAAAACTATACATCCATGAATGAATCCCCTATAAAATATTTCCTTACTAATTTACTTGTCCCACTCACTAGTCGTGGTGTCCATACCAACTCACTACATGTCCCATAAAACATAAATCACCCCTAGGGTATTAAATGATGGGAAAATTCACAACACATTCCACTAGTTTCAGTAGTGATTGGAATATACCCCTAGGTGTGTGATGTATTCATTATTACTTCATAATACCTACCACACACTAAGTGAACACATTGTCCAAGGAAATTAACTCACACTTTACCTTGATCTTCTTAAGGCATCATTTCCTATAAATATTCTAAGTGAATCCCACATCAATATTATTCTCTATAAATTATAATAAAACCCAAACCTCTACTTGCATCTATATGACCTGAAGGTCCAGCTACTATTAGAACCATAAAGCCTCACCTTATTAATTTCCATGCAAAAGGTTAGAATGGAAACACAATTCCTCCCAATACATCCAAAACATTTAATCACCACATCTAAACCCATCCATATGATCAGAAACATTCCAAATGTCCTTTTCCTTAGAATGTCCACTCCCATTTCCTTGAAGATAAAAAAACTCACTGATACATTACATTTATCATGGATTATAATCCCAAAAGGAATTTATATGATAACTTCCATATTATCTCCAAATCTTTATTCTCACCCAAAAGTCCACTTGACTTATCTATTGATTAAAAAATGTTAAGTCAACCTACAAATGTTCATCATTGGATTTTTATATTTTATCATACAAGACAATACCCATTTAGGGTCAAATATAAACAAACCAATGACTTATCCCTCCAAAAAATCGTCTCAAGTGACTATAAAATAACTAAAATATGAAAAGAGTGTCCATGATGCTATTATAAGGATCTAATATACTTAAATATAAAATTTAAAATCTATCATTCTCATTTGAATAATTACTGAACCAAGACCCCAAACAATAGGCATGCACAACACATTCATACATATAATATATGGTGTGATATAAGTAGACCCAAATATAAAAAATGGATTTACAACCCTTAATTAATGATCACCTCCATATATTCTCATTCCATGCATCGCAAAGCTATTTATCACCTATCTCCTTTCACAAGAAAATCAGCAACTATATACATTAATAATTTATTTATCAGTTATAACCAAGTATGTATAACCATAGATGACTTTCTAATCACCATACTACCATATAATAAAAGAAAATTTTCATGTATATATGAGATTATCCATGCCTTTAGTATACACTTTAACAAAATTTCAATGTTTTAATCCCCAATCAGAAACCAATTCCAAACCAAATAGGTAAAATGAAAAGAAAACTTCAAAGGTGACCTAACATTATTTGAAAGAAAATTATTGTGTGATATATTTCATATTTTATTTTCATCAGTGAATAAAACCATGAATCCCAAACCTATATCTATGAATCCACTATTAACTAGTGGTTTCATCAATATAACCCTAAAAAACCACACAAAATTTGAGCAGAGAACAATAAGAAGATGAAGTGGGAGAAAGGTAAAAGATTACCAATCGTCAATGAGAAATAACAAGACACAATATGATAATCATCAAGATAGATCCAGGTGGTCCATGAGGTTGAACCATGGAAGGATATCCTAGAAACATAACCTCCATTGAGCCCCTAGTTGGAAAATGAAGAAAGGTGTGGACAATAAACTGAGGTATCTACCTCCAGTTAAGAAAATACCACGCAGAACCATCAAGTAAATGGTGCCTCCCCTACCACCTAGGTTAAGACCGTTGGATATATAATTAGGTATCTAGGTAAACTAAAACCTTAGAATAATAACCTAGTACAAGATACATAACAATTGAGTTCTGGGTAAATTTATGCATACAAATTTCAGAAGGGTTACTCAAGCCATGTTCTGTTCTATCACAAAAACTTAAAACACCTTTGCCCATGTAAAAAAAACCCTTATGGATATAATAATAATTTGAATTCCCATATGATTCCCAATTATAAAAAATCACTAATCTTTTAAATTCAAAATTAAAATTACCTTATAATTTACTAACCCATAATAACATGTGTAATTGAGGTATAGTTATAGGTCTATCCCATTTTATAATTAGAGGATACCCTCGTGATTAGTTTAGATATATGGGATATATTATAAGGTTATTTATTTTTTATTTTGGAGATATTTATAATGTGGAGCATTAATTATAAATAGGGAAGGAAATAAATATAATTTTTTATTCCATATATTTAGGCCCCATTCATTATTTTTCATGTTTTTAACAAGGTGTTTCTATATCAATATTATTTAATTATTCTATCCCTATTTGACCATCCATTTTAATTTTAGTTATTTTTTGTATTTATTATTGATTATTAGTAACTCTTCAATTTCTCATTTTTAAATTCATTATACACTAAATAATATTCCATTCTATTTTTTAGGTTTCTGTGATTTAAAGTTAGATAGATTATTATTTGATGAGGTGGAACATTTGTGAGTGATTATTTATGGTTATAGTGATACCTATTGATATTTTTATCTAATGATATCATATATGTTTGTTTCTTAAGGATATATGAGTTTATGAGTATAGGATGTTGGGGGCCAAACCTTATTTGGGTAGTTATAGGTCTATGGTGAAAGTGTGTCTTCTGAAAATTTTGATATTTCATTATATATTAATTTATGTATTCATGATATATTCTCTATGTGGATTCTGTTATAATTATCGTAAAATATAACTAACCATATTCTTGTTTATATAAGAATATAATTACTAGAATTTAGTGGTTTGAGTTGAGTGGTGTAATTTTACTTGGTTATTACACATTCCTTAACCAAGTATACAACATCAGTTTTAATGTGGATGATTATAAATTCATGTTACATTTAAGACAATGCTATTAGAATATAAATGGATATATTTAAAGTTAAATAATTAAATTTGAGGATGGAGTTTTATAGGAAATATTCTTATGATTTGGTACATGCACCATTGTATTTTTATTATTTTAGTTGAATTTAATGTGTATTAGTATATTGGAAATCTATTTATTTGTAAGGATTTATTATGTAATAATTTCATTCCTTCTTATTCATATTTATTTGGATTCTACACTATTGTTTTAATACATTATATAGACTATTTTTTTAATTTTTTATAATAGAATATTGAGCATGAAAAACTAAAAAATCACAAAATTCACCATCATTTTTAGTATAATTCGAGTATATTTCATTGAAAACCCCACACACGTATTAGGTTGTATCATTTTTTTGTTTGAAATTTATATTTTGGAAAATATGTATATTAGTTCCTATTTCAGTTTATTTTTTTTCAATTATTAAAAAACCATTTTGAAACATACTTCATTCGTACCCAAATATGATTGACTAGTGATTTTAATCATGTAATATATGTATTTTATGATAATTCATTAATTATTTTGATTCAATATTTTATTTATTAATTGGTATATAATTTTTACAAAAAAATGATATTTATTTATTGATTTAATAGTATTGTAGAAAAAATTATGTTTATAATTTTTTCTATGATAGAATATGTAATATGTCACTAGAAGAATTCTGTATCATGTTAGAAATTCAGAATTTTCCAATGGGAAAATATGGCCTCATGAAAATTCATGATGATCATTTGAGTTTCAAACATAACGTCACATCCACACCTAGTAGGGAATAACTTAAAACATTATTCCATAAATAAAGTATAGGATATGTTTCCTAATTAAAATATTAGGGAACCCAAAGTCACATTTAAATGTCCCTATAATGTGCTCAACATTTTGATACTCTATTTGATGGAAATTTATATTGTTCCCACTTTATGTGAGTTTTATTTATTGTAAAAGATATTTCAATATGATGTGAATAATAATCCTTTTAAAGAAGAAGATAACACAAGAAGTTGTTTCATGCTTATAAAATATCTTGGAAGTATATGTTTGAAAAGATTGAGTTCCATATAGGATTTATCATTATGATGAACATATTGAGGGTTATTGAGACATTATTAAATGTTCAAATACATGTGGCAATTTTTCTTATATATGGAAATTTGTTTACAATGTTAAGTCAACATCCTATTATATTAGGATGAAGTTTTTAATTGGATGAAAAGATAGAAATATGAAAATGTATATTTCATGAAAAAGGTAGAAGGATAATTTTGAGGACTTTGTATTTTTATAAGTTAATAAAAAAATGCCGACCCCTAACCAACTAAGAAAAACTAGATCAACTAAATCTTTGGGAATAGGCTCAACCACAAAATATCTATATTATCTCGACTAGCCTGGGGTGGCTGGGGAGTATATTGAAGGTAGAGTGCATACACTGGCAGGAAGGAGCACACACATAGTGCAAAGGGAGTGGCAGAGGCACTTCCATGCGGAGTTACAAGGCTGTGATGGATAGGGTGATTGAAGCATACCTAGATATTAATTGTTAGATGAATTAATATGTGAGATCTATTATTAAGTTAGGGTAGGATAAATGATTTTTTGATGTGGGGAAATGTTAGATCAAACACATTTACACTAATAAATGATATGAATAAAACACATGTGAACTGTGTGCCACAAAAAATGATATCAGTTGAATCTTACCATGTCACTTCTCAATCCAAATCACTCTATAAATTGTAACCATACCAATTGGTGACATAGCCTCAAGCATTCCTCCTCATATAACAGAGGCTTCCAACTAGCATTGTATTTCTAATGTTGGTATAATGGGGAGACTATAACCTCTAAATCAGTATTAAATATACTGGAGGTAGAAATATATAAAGTTCATTTGAATATAATAATAAATTAAAATTAATAATAAATATATAACTCAAAAACGTTTGATAAAATCATCCATTCATTAACATGATAAATACCAATACAATCAGTTAACATACTACTAATAAAACACTCAATAGGCTAGAATGATGAAAGAATAAATGAAAAAGAGACGCAACTCATGTAGGCATCCCATGTATATGCTCTTTCACCATCTACATTTCATATCCTAGCCCACAAAAAAGAAACAATAAAGAAGAACAATCTAAGGGCACATCCTGCAACCAAGAGCTATGTCTAGGTTCCAAGCGGAGGACCGAATAGGTTATGATTAAAAATCTATAGGCTTGTACCAAGAGTTTCTAATTCAATTCAGTCAGTGAATATAAACTGAAGCAATTATTAGGTATAATAAACAAGTAGTGTAATGAAATAAATAAAAGTAAACTAATTTGGGATGGGGATTCTAATAGATTCCTAGCCAACTATACCTACTTCTGCCTAAGAAATAATGACTCTAAGCAAATTAAATTTAAATAAATAAACCTAGGACCCATGGTATATAAAAAAATCATCCATTTATATAAATAAAAACATGAGGTTTAATATTTAAATAAGGGTATCAGCCTAAGAATCTAACTCAAGGGGGTATGGAAAATCATGTCCGACAACCTCAAATAAAAGATAAGGAACACCATGTATAATAAACTGGAATTTCATGTCTATTATTTTAGAACATAATAAGTAATGTCATATCCATTAATTATCATAAGTAATGATGAATAATGGAATGTCCAATAATTTGAAATAAATAATGCAAAGGAATGAAATGTCAATTAATTTTAATAAACTATAAGGAATATCATGTCCAAAAATTACAATACACAATTATAAGGAACACCATGTCCAATAATGAGGAATTTCATGTCCAATAGTGAGTAATTCCATTTCCATCACCACTCAATCCAAACAATTCACACAATTCAATATGTCTTACAAGCCTATCCACGAAATTCTGTAATGGAACCCAAGTATACCTCTAGGCATAATAAAATAAATATTCATATTGCATCTAATAATTTAACATAGGATATGCGAAACATCCATTCAAAATTTAAAATCATCAATATTCACTATATAGAATCCTTCCATTTCAATTATAAATAAACAATAAGTCTATAGGGAATATTCATCCCATTACACAAATTCATAATGACTCCATTCACTAATCAACTCATCATAATTAATTTAATTTATCAATAGACTTGAAGAGGTAAGAAAGACCATTTGATGGAATATTTAGTTTAAAAACTCATTTAATTCACCCAAGTAAACTAGAAAGTGGTGAGATCAACACACCTAATGGGTGGTTTGGTAAAGATGGTTAAACAATGATTCTTATAAGAATTTAATAAAACTCACATGAAGTGGTAGTTCAGGTTGATTTCATCAACCTCCAACCATGTTAATAAGTCTATGGAATATCATAATTATGGTCTAAGAATATAATTTAAGGAATTTAAAATTTTAGGAGAAATGAGTGGGGAGGTACGACATTCAGCACAATACTAACAATTTATAATTGAGAAAACCTTAAAGGTAAAAGACATAAACCACTTACTTAATACTTTGGATACTTCACTCATCTATTATCACCCTTTGATTCTAGAAAAAATGAGGGAAATCATAGAAATAGATAAATTCCCAAAAATTCGATCATATTATCTCAAATTTTGATAGAATATTATATGTAAATATTAACAAAGAAAATAAACAAGATGAACCATAGACTAAGAGAGATTCAATGCAACTAATTATGTTCTATTTTTAGTTTGAGTGTATGAGAATTACCAAATCTTAGGAGAGGGAAAGGGGAGATCTCCTGGACGGTTATTACATCTGAACGAATAAGAGAATGGGGTGATTTTGAGTTAATGTTTCCAAGGAAAAACAGTCATTTCCATAACATTAAAGGGTTCATGGTTTGTCCATATAGTTTTCCAACCCATTAACCAAACTTTAAAGGGTTTTTGGTTTGTCCATATACTTTTTTATCTTTTTTTAAGTACCAAAGAGTGTAAAAATGGTACTATTTTTATAAAATATCATGAATAAAAAGAGGGTATGAAAATTAAGGGGTATCATGAAATAGGGATAATAATATTTTATCATTGGAAACATATTCATAAACAATCCTGATAAATGATTAGATTGTAAAATAAAATCATTATCATTATTTTATCTTTGAATCATAAGACCCATTAGGGAATAATATAAAATGGAACTTAAAATATCATAATGATAAATAAATTCATGATATTATATATAAAAGGGGTTGTATATACACCTCATTAAAGAAAACTATCTCTTACCTCTTTGGTAACTTGTGAACCATAAACCCCGTGATAGAGAGATCCTCAAAGGGATATGTAAATTCCAATAATTTTCAACAGAATAATCCTAAAATACATTCATTAGAGGTTTATACATCACATAAAATAAAAACATGGTTAATATTTATTATGAATCATAGAAAATAAAAGTGAGATGAAAATCCTTTATTGTAAATCTATACTTCCTTCTCACTCGTTTGAACTTCCTCTTCTTCGAGAATCCTCCATAGGTTTTCACAAAAATCCTTCCTAGTTGGGATTTCTGCCAAAACTAAGGCCTATAAGATTATATTAATGCAGTATAGAAGTGATTTGGTAAGGGTTTGGATAAACCAAAATGGTTTTAAGTTATGAAGAAGAGAGGATAGGGGTGGCCTTTTAGAAGTGAGGTGAGTGGAACACTTGTATGATTTTGAAAATAAAATGGTGTACCCATGTTTTTATCATGAAACAAAGGATCTAAAATGAATTATTCTAGATTATTAGACATTAGAGGGTCTAAATTTTTCTATAAAATAAATGTTATAAAAGTTTTTATGTTATTTTAACCCTTATCATTCAAAAATATTTTTTAAAAAAATTATTATGGTAAAACGGGATTGTTTTCATAAAAAGGTTTTTTCAGAAAATGATTTCCATTTTTTCTAATGGTTTCTATTTTTTATTTTAAATTAATTGGTCCCAAAATAATTCATTTTATATAAATTCATAAACCATATATTTTCATAATTTATTTAATTTTATCTATACCCGCCATTCCAACAGGTACGTGATAATTATCATATTAAATAATAATATTTTGATAATATTTCATGTTTCATTTAAAATCAATGTTATGTGTAATTCAAGTCAAACTCAGTGTTAAAAGTAAATTAGGATAAACTAGATATTTTGTGTAATGAAAAATATAAGAAAAGTTAATTTTATTTAAACAAATTCACGAAATCTCAAGTTGTTGTATTCTACCCCCCCCCCCTAAAATGAATTTCCCCTCGCCCTAGTACCAAAAATTAAGGATAATTATACCTCATTATATCCTCAGGTTCCCCTGTAGAATCCTTAATCTTGTGGTCTCGCTATATAACATTGACCAAGTGAGTGGTTTAGTTTTGTAGAACATTCTCTATTTGATCTAGAATCTCTACCGATTATTCCCCATAAGGAATCTCATGCTCTAGTATTAGAACCTTAAATTTTAGTACAAGTAATATATTAGGTATATACTTCCATAGGATAGACACATGGAATACATTATGAACTTGAGATATTTTTAGTTGAATCTTAAATAGATAAGATATTTTTCTAATATAATGAAGTATTTCAAAGAGATGATATACCTGGGGATTAGTTTTCCCTTCTTTCTTCCATTGGTAAATTTGTAGAAAGTCTTTCTCACCAACTCAAAATCTAGACCACATCGATGATTATCAATATAATATTTTTTTCAACTTTTCCCATATTTTTTTTTGAATGACTCTAGCCTCCTCTTCAATTTAATTAGTCATCTTAGGTACCAATAACTTTATTTCTACAACATCATTCCAGTCTATTGGGTTTCATTAGTTATCTTATAGATTTATATGGATCCATTTAAATTCTTAATTGGAATATATTACTGTAAGAAAACTAAACTTTTAGAAGGTTTTGATCCATAAAAATTTTAAAATCCATTGAAAATTGTCTTATCATATTCTCTATGGTCTAAATTATTCTCTTGGATAGACCATTTATATGAGGATGATACGTAGTGCTAAAAATAAACTCTAAATCCAGATCTTTCTGAAGAATTCACCAAAACATTGAGGTAAACACCATATCCCTCTTAGATACAATTGAATGTGGTACACCACACATCCTTACCACTTCCTTAATGTATATTCTTACAATTGGATCTAAATAGAAATATTCTCTGATAGTAATGAAGTGTAATGACTTTGTAAGTTGATCGACCACAACCAATAATTACATCAACATCAAAAATAACATAAATCATAAGGGTTACCAATACCTTTAATCATAGTTCCATAAAGTGTAATGGCATTCTAGCTAAAATAACTTTTTCACAAAAATATATACCAAACCAATGGGTTGTATTTCCATAAATATATCTTTAAATATCCTTAATCGTTATAAAATCCCATCACAAAAAACCTTAAAAGGGGAAAAATTACTTTGAAATTATGTTCAACCTTGAACTCATAAACCACTGATGGTATCCATAACTATTAAGTTAATCTTAAATGGAGGCTTATATAGTTCCAAAAATATCATAATCCTTAGATGTTTCCTGATTATTACAATCCAAATAACATTAGGAAAATACTTCTACAACATAATCCTTGAATCCAAATTCATAAATACATCAATACTTCCACATCAATTATTGACATGGAATTTGTCTTTCCTTGGTGGAGAAGTTAAGGGCATTAAGTCGGATAATGCCCATATTCCTCAAACATAATACATTGAACTCCTTGAAAAACTTTTACTATATGACCTTATTTGCCACATGAATAATATATTCCCCTCCATTTGATACATTATTTTAGGTTCTTCTTCACATTTTATTGAAAAGTAAAAATTTGAATCTTCTTTCCTATGTGTTCATTTACACACAAAATTGCATAAAAGTTCATCTTCCTCTAATTTTATTATTTAATAATCTTATTTAAGTTCATTTTGTTAATCATATATCACTATAGAGGATTAGGCATAATCAAAATATCTATCTCCCTAGAAATCATCAAATTTAGTTTCCTATAGTCACTAAATTTTCCATCCAATTTAGTGTTAACACGATTCCTTCTGGTTCGATCCATTGACTAGAACAAAAAAGAATAGTGTGAGAAATTTTAATCATAGTGGAAATCCCACATAATCATGAAAAATAATTAATTGGATGTCTAATTCATTAAACCTTGTTTTTAATATATAAAACCTTAGGTTTATTCTAGTTCATTAATTGTCATCATCTATTTAAGTTCTTCTGGATGGTTTGTAAAGGGAATGTGAATTCCCAAAGAATATTCCTTGGGAATGTCAAACCAGTTGTGCAGTAAGGACCATTTTCATTATTTTTATTCTTCTAATGAGTCATGTGCATGGTACAAATATTATTTACCTAAAATTTCCACTTTCCAAAAGTGGTTTTCTTTATTCACTTTCATCAATGATGTTTTCTCCTTGATAAAAATGGGATGATGGGATGTTCGTTAATCATTCCATGGATTCCTCCTTGGAGCTCATTTCCTAGTCCAGGTCTCCCTCAAATACTAAGTATTGTTTTTCGAACTCATTTATAGTGAAATATCTTTGTGTATGTCATTTAATTATTCCACTTCTATCTTGTTAGTTCAGAAACCTTCTATCAGGGAATTAGTCATGTTGGGCATCTCTTAGCATGTCTGTACATTAGTGGAATTGGTTCCCTATGAATTTTCCTCTTAGGATGGAATCTTAGATGAGGCATCTTAGGAATGAAACCCAAGGAAAAACATTTTGATCATGAGGTAATTGATGCTTGGGGAATATGTGTTTCATGGTTTTTTACCTTAGGAATCCCATTTTTATTATACATGGTAGTTTTTTTGGATTAGGTCACAAGATTTACTTTATATGGAGACAAAGAAAAACATAAAGTGGAGACGGATTGGGGAACATGTATAACATCTTATAGAGACATATCAAATTTCCTATGGAGGTAGAATGAGGAGGTGTATCCCAAGGAGGGAACACCTGAATAATTTTCTGATGTTGAATTAAATATGTGTGAGGTGGATCTAATGGTGTGTCCCTAGGAGGGGAGATTTCACACCTCAGTTTACCAATGTTGAGATTGAACCTCAAAGAGTCATCCTACATACCATGTGTAGAAGATAGGTATCAAAACTAATGTAGTTTGATTTCATAGTTTAATTTCATGTGATAGGATTGAACCATGTTGTTTAATATCATGGGGTAAGGAAGCTCATCTCAAGAAAGGAGGAAAGATGAAGGATGGTGTAGGGTTTATACATAGAAATTTAGTATCATGAGAGGATTTTTATTGGTGGAATATTGTGGGGATTACACATGAATGTTTTTAGGAGTTAAGCTCTATGTTCTATGGTGGCAGAGGTCAGCATTCCATAATGATCGTACATGGTGAATTCTGTGTTCATCGTACAGGGTAAGTCTAGAGTTATATGTCATGTGTTGAGAATGTTCTCACATAGTTTAACGTCATATACTAGGATATAAATCTAGGAATTTTCTCATTAAGCAACTTGAATATAGAGGGACTCACTCATCACCCTTAGGGATTACATGACCATCGCTCATGCACCTCTGTGTGGGAAATTGCATTGGAACTTCCATAGGGGAGTGGTAAATCAATAGGTCAATGTTAGAATTCATATAGTTAAAATAAAATGGTCTATATTACCTAATATTATAAGAAATGGGTTTAATGGAGACCTAGGATACACTTAGAGTGAAGTGGTAAGACACAGGATCTGGTGGCACTGGTCACTTGGGGAATCCAGGTGTAGTTAAACTGATCCTAAATTGGTATGGATGGCCCCAGCACTCAACCTTCATGAAAGGGTGTTTTTTGAAGGTAGGCACCATGGAGAGTCCATGGAGAGGTGATTTGTAAATCCTAGGGCCTCATAGAGTGGTTTTTCATGAATCTCGTATGCCTCATAGAGGATAGTAGAATTGATCTCAAAGTGACAGGCTTTGTGAAATATGGTGACCCTACCTTAGAGTAAAGTTCTGGTCATTATGGGGTGTCCTCCATGAAGTTTTAATGCTTCACGAATCCTTATGTTCTTCAGAGGGCCTTCTTACTTCCTTAAGGGAATGGTACTTCACAAAATCCATCTCTATCATAGGTCGAGTCTCTCAAGAACACAAGGGATGTGGCTTCACAATTATTGGATACCTTGGGTGATCCATTTTCTCTTTCTCTCACAAAGTTAATATAGTTCATGAACTCATAGCAATTTTTATAAGTCAAAGGGTAATTATATCCTTAAATGTAGGTTTTATGGAGGTATTTATAGGGATTTTTGTTTCTTAATGATTTCAGGTCATTGTGAATCTTTATGATCTTCGTGGGATGGGATCAGTGAGTATTAATATTTCTTTAGAGAGATTTCCTTCAACCCTTTGCGTGTTTTTGAATCACTCAGTGACTCTGAATTCCTGAGGTGAAATAATTACTATCAGGCCTTTCCACGTTCGTGAAGGACCTTCTCGAACAGGGAGCTTCATGAGATCTGGCCATTTTTGAAGCTAAAGAGCTTGGTGAAACAAAAATTTGAAAGTATTTTTGTGGCTTTTTGTCTTGTATTTTCCCCAAAATGATCATGCCTTACTATACTATTTTCATGACATGCATAGTTTGTAATAAATAAATTCCCCCTCATGATGCGATCTAATAGGGAAAATGTGGTTTGAATCCTAAGGGAGAATCACTAAAAAATGAAATCAAATTCCTTTTGTGAATCCCCCTTTTAAAGCTTGTCCATGATGTCTTCTTTGTGAAGGTCATCATGAACCTATGGATGTCCATACACTTGTAGAGTAGGGGTACCTTAGAGTTACCACTATAATTTTGTAAAGAGAAAATAATATGCTCTCTTTTTTCAAATCTTATTTCCTTTATCTTTGGTTTATGATCTCAATCCCCATTGCTTGCAAATCTCACCTTCTATGTGCGATAATCTCTTTGAATAATTCTCCATGAACAGTGCTCTATGAACCCAAAATTTTTTAACCAATATCCATGAACCAAACTCAGAAAACTTCATGAACAGATATTTAGAAACAAGAGCTAAAAACTAATGATTCTTGAATGGTATGCCTACTAAAGGAACGAATGTTGTAGATTCTCATTGGGAAGAAATAATATGGAATATAATTATTGGGAAGTGAATTCGGATCATCTTAGACCATGACTCGCTCATCATAGTACTAATAGAATCTCAAAAGGATTATCCTCTATGAAATAGGTTTCCACTTTATGGATTTGGGATGAGGGATGATGCACTCATCCCAAAGGAGAGAAGAGATGATCCCACCTACTCGTTCAGGAGCTCTCTTGGGATATACCAGTGGCACAGAGCTGATGGAAGAAAAATCAAAAAGGACCATAAACCAATCACAACAAACACCCTTAGGAAACATGTCATGAATATAAATGGGGATAATTTTGAAGAATGGGAATCCCCCCCTAAAATATGTGAATATTCTCAATGAGGGTTTGGCGGATCCACTCAAGCAGTGGACAGACAACTAGGAGTTTCACTGGGGCGGTAACTTTAAAAAATAATGGGACTGGAACTATTGGGAATGTGCATCGTTACCAATATTTGAGGTAGAGCTAAATAATGTGGGTCACTAAGAGTCGGTATGGGCCTCACAGTCTCATGTTACCACCACCAAGACATCAAACTAGAGCTACTGAGAAGATAGTCACCATGGACCAACACTTTCTATTTGCATCAAGGGTAGGTTGGCATCAGCATATGGGATCTTCACTAGGTTGTTGGGATCCCAATCTAGGGGGAATTTATCATGAGTTATTACCTGTAGAGAACATGTGGGAGGAATAATAATAGATTTAATATCTTTTTAGGGAATTGTTGAATTTGGTTCAAGGGACCATTGAATATAATTTGAGGATGAAGGACATACAATTCAATTAATGATTTGGGTACTTCCTAAATCAGCTGGAAGAAGGGCCATTTGATGGGGGTTCTAGAAAATAAGCTACCAGGGAGGCCACACACAAGTCTAGGTGCATACCAGTGGGATAAGAAGCACTCCAACGGGCTGATCCTAGTGGTGGGATAGTGGAATATGTGGGGATACAACATCAATATTGAAGCTCCTATGGTCAGGCTGACAGGTTTCATTATTGTGTTGATCTGTGGCTGGATTCTCCTTGTGAGGGACGCATATATGGGTGTGCATCCAAGAACCTTAATTATTGTAAGGATTTTGATGATAGGGTAGTGTTTCAACCTAGTTATCCTAGTATTCGTGAAGCTATCTGAGGTTCTTAGACATATCATCCAAGGGAAGACTCCCCTTAACATGTGTGGGCCACTCCATTTTCTATTTTGTTGTGTGGTTGCATGCATAGAGGGATATGAATACCCAAACCCCATCTCCCCTCAAACTATGAACTTATGTTTGGTGATTCTGAACATTTTTTGGAGTCTCACACTCATGTTGGTCCAGGTGTATGTGATGGAAAAGTTCAGTCTAGAAAAACACTTTATGTTTCATCTATTCCCCCCTCCAATGGGGATGGTGATGAATGGAGGAACATGTACCATTGAGTAGCGGTCATACCTCCTATCCTTTAGAGGTAGGGTACTAGTGAAAAGGGTCGACTAAAAGGTGATCTGTGAGCCGTACAAACTATATCAGTTTTCAAGGAAGTTAAAATGCTTATAGCGGGTGACCCCCAATGTGCAAACAAGGGGAAAATTCATGAACTAAGAACTTTAATCATGAGGAATATTTGGAATATGTTAATGCGTGAGGATAGAAAAAGGTGGAACAATATACCACCACCCACTTCCACCTACGAACTCAACCATGAATATGTGAAAAATTGGGAGAGCATGTATCGTGGAGGGATTTTGAGATACCAGACCATCCAGGTCGACGAAGGGGAGGTCCCAAAGTCATGGGGATGATGAAGAGTGGTGGTTGGAGCATGTTACAGATGAAGATTTGGTTAAGTGGGAATAACTACAATTGTAGGGTTGCAAAAGGTGGAAGCTGTATGGAGTGGAGTAGTAGGATCAGGCCCAGTACTCTTGGGAAAGGGATTGTGGAAAGAAGTATATCCCTCTTGTGTGATCCTAAGGGTGCATGTTGGAGGCCCAGGTAAGTGAGTACATCGCCCAGACGTTCCTAGCGTTGTTGTTTTTCCAAATTCCTAAGAGAGTTTGGGGATCCATAAGAAACTCACTACCCCTTGAGGGGTGTGGAAGTATCTCATCACTAATGGAACATACCTCACCAGAATTGGTAATTTAAGGGAATGATTTTGTATTCCCCATACCGAGGAAATGAAATACGTGGAAGAGTTAGAGGATGTAGTCTAAACCCATGGTATCACGCGTCCCTTGACTAACCAGGTGAAGGTGTTGTCAGGCATGTCTTCCCCTATTTTTTCACTATGAGTCATGAGAATACTGGTCTGGTTAAGGGGGAATAATATGGAGAGTCATGGGGAAGTGGAACCTATTGGGACTCATCAAGAGATGGAAATCTTACTTCCTATCAAGTAAATCCTTTGATATTTGCATTATTGTCTGAATACCACTCATAGATTAATATTATTTACTAATTCCTTCATTTAATTGTGTAGTAATTGATGATAATGGAAGATTTATATGTCCATGAAGATCCTTAGGATGATTTTGAGGGAACCTCAACCCCTAATGGGTTGAGAGTAGGGGTTATCCTTGATTTTGAGTTCAGGAGGGTCTAACCATAGGATGAAGCAGAACTTGCTATTGAGGTGATGATATTCGGAATTATTATCCCATCATAGATGGACAAGGTTTGGCCAATTTTTTAGGTTCTACTAGAGGGGACAGCTAATACCATTCCCTCAATGGAGGGGGTCGAGGCAGGGTCAGTGATAGGGTTGGACGAAGGAGTTGTAATGGAAGAGACAACCATAGAGGATCCACCTGATGTAGTTGTCAGAGTTCAGGCTATAATAGATGAGGTGAAATTTATACCAATATTTGAAGATACTAGGGAGGAAATTTTGGATGTGCATACCCCTGAATTTCCATTGGTGGTAGTTGTGATGTCTATAGTTGAGATCAAGCCACCAGTAGGGGCATCTGAGGAGACTGTGATGGTTGCATCCTCCTCTAGGGCTCCATAGGGGGAAGAGAAGGCTTATAATGTCAGTGAAGAGGCTAGAGAGGATCCATTTATGGTATTAGGAATATATTTTCATCCACTCATTCCCAATGATGTGTCTGTAGATGATACATCCATTGAGGTATCAGTGGTCTTTCCTCCATATGAGCATACACTGTCTGAAGACTTTGAGGATTCCATCTTGGAGGCTTCTAAGGAGAATTGGTTTGCGCATCCCAAGGTGTATAGTTATGTGCAGAATTTAATCACCCGCACTTAGATAGATAAAAAATCATATAATTTGGGGTTTCTCTCCCTCTATTTATTCATTATATAGACCAGTTGGTTAGACTCCCACAACCTTCACATGATGGCTCAGGAATTCCTTGTCAAGCAGGCGTGTTCTTTAGGGAAGGTTCTTGACCTTGAAAGTAAGAGGCATAAATTTGATGGTTTTGAATCAATTTATGTGGATGAAGAGGATATCTACCATAAAGAAGGGCTAGGTAAGAATCTTGCATTCTTCATTGATTCTGAGGCTGAGATCGTCAACAATATGAAGTCCAAGTTAGAGTTAGTTGAGGCCATGGTGGTGGACATGACATCCTTGGTAGCTGAGTGCTGGGGTAAGTAGAAACCGATGAGGATTAGGGATGAATAAGTTGTCCCTAAATCCTATGATGATAAATAATTCCTACAAAAGTGGTAGTATACCTCTCATAGGTTGGATAAGCTAGAGTGCTTGATTTTTGGGGTTTATCTCTAAGGGAGTTTTTCAAATGAGAGGATCCAATATGTGGATGAACCTCTGAAACTTGGGTTTTTTTGTTTAAAAATATTTTATACTTAAAATCATTTGTTTTTACTTATCATCAGAATCAAATCATACTCATTAAATAACCAATGACCAATCATTGTACTCATGTGAGTCATGATTGGTGTGAGAAACAAGGGATGACCATTTGATTTATCAGTTACTTGGGAGTGTCAGGAAATCATCGAGAACTCAGGGGTTGTGTTTATTGGCTGACCACTATGAGTGTTTGGTCTGAGAGGGGTTGTGTCTAGAATTTGGAGTTTATTTTAGTAGCTAACTTTCTTTTCTTATGTGTTCCAGTGCACTAATGGGGTTACTCTAGGGGCATTTAATTCTACTCAAACAAAGGGGAATGTGAAGAATAAATCATGATGAAATAAATATAGAACACAAGGAGAGTGGAATAGAGATGTGGGATAACTACTAACCATGTTCTAAACATAGTGTATGTATTGATATCCATGAATGGGTACAAAAAAAATGAGGGTCAAACACTGAATATGTTTAAAACACGGGACCTATCTCAGAATGTCATTCAAATTCCTTCAGGTCCTTAGCCTAGGATAGTAGGCAAACTATCTTGTTCGAACACCATCATGGTTAGGGGGCCATTTGGATGTGGATGAGTATGGGGATCCAAATAGAGGGATACACTAAGAGTGTAGATGAAGTGATGGAGTATTTGAATGGGTTCTAAAACTCTTAGAATCATGCCATCGTGACTTAGAGCACATTAGGTGGGAATATCTATATGAAAAAAAGTCAAACTCATCTTCCTTAGGATAATTGTATCAGATTCTGAGTAATGGTTGAAGGACATAAATGGTGTGGCAGGTGACTAGCACCGATGAAAAGGGATTATTGGGTAGGGTCCTAAGATGCCTCGCTATTTTACATCATGTAATGGGGATGATTAACATATTGTTTAACATCATACGGTGAGGAAGTTGGATAAAATGTTCAATGTTATATGATGAGGATGTGATATTGCATAGTTTATTTTCATGTGATCATGATTCATTTCATAGTTTAGAATCTTATTATCAATAAGTATTGCATAGTTTAACACATGTGATCAGAATTTATCATACAGTTTAACATCATGTGATGAAAATGTAGTGCACAAAAGTAAAGAATACCCAATCAATTGAAATGGATAAGGGTGAAAGAGGGTAGAATGATGGGATTTATCCATGAAAAGACCTATAAGGTAAGGGAAACTTAGAATACCTAGTTCCAAGAAAACAATCTGGGGAAAGTCACACATAGTTTAAGGTGATGATTCTTATACCAGAAGGTGAGTGTCCAAAAGGGATATTCATAGAATAGTGGAATGAAAAACCCAACATTAATTGAGGGCCAAAGAGGGACCAACTCCAAAATACACGTTATTAGGGATAACATTCAAGTATTTTAAAGTCATGATTCTTATACTTGGTCTCAACTCTATGTTTAAGGTCACAAAGTTCGGACCCTTGAGAACCATAAAGTGTTTGACACAATATGAATGATTAGTAACTCGATGTGAATAAAGGGGCATATAAGAGTCACATGTTCCATGTAAAATACAAGGGACATGTGTCATATTTTTTGAATTTGTTTATACTAGGACCATGAATCATAGTTTAAGGTCATGGAGTTTGAACATTGGCCTTTAGTTTAAGGTCATAAACCTTGGACCTCAAGTGGGTACCCTTGAAGGACATGTATAACACAGATTAGTGAAAACCTGATGTGAATTGAGTTATAAGGAGGCCCAATGTGGTACAACACATTCTTAGGATTATTCACACACCCTTTACATTCATTATGTTTTGAATTATGCTCTCATTTTAAGGTTATAAATTCCAGACCAGGGAAAAATGGTTTCTGGTCAGAATGCTTAGACCGTGTGGGGTTGTGTCTCAAAGGTACATATATAACACTAGAGGGTGGTAACCTGAAAAAATGGAGGGTCCTAGATGGCCACCTAAAGTAAAAAATAACATCATCGAGTCAATTATCACATATTTTAAGGTTATTATTCTTGGACCAAGTGGGAATCTCGAATTAATGTGTGTAGTGTGGATAAAACAAATAATACACAACACATTTTTCAGGAGACTTGAACAGAGCTTAGATTCATTATGCTTGGACTAAGACTCGTATTTTAAGGTCATAGATCTCAGAATAGGTGGGGCTCATTTATCATGACTTTTCTTGGGGAGGTCCCCTTCCTGAATCACAAACCCATGTAATCCATGCTTAGTGCAAGAAATAAGAAGCAATGTGGAGTTCTTATTGCTTGTAAGGGAGAAAACAATGAGTGTGGAAGTGGTAGAAAAAACCCATGAGGAAGAATGTGACTTAAATGACCTATATAGGTAATGAGTAGAATAATAAATGGGTGGGGACCAACTACTAACAAAGTTCAAAACATGGGTTTTTACCCACATCAGTTAGATACGAAGAAAACAAATATAAGATTTACTGTTGACCAAGTTAAAAACATGAGATGTTATATTTATTGTTGAAGAACCTTTGAGGAATGATCCCAGGATGGTAGGTGAGATAGTTTTTCTAGACACCATTGCCTTTAGGGAACTTATTTTGAATTGATAAGATGATAGTTATCCAAATTAGTAAATTGAAAAACACCAAAGTAGAAGTGGGGAATGTCCTAGAAATGAGTTGATCGAAGGGTTTTTCATGGGGTAGAATATTTGGGCATCACCATATATAAAATGAGTATAGGAATCAATATAAACATAGTTATGGAACATATAATGGGAAGAGACTAACACTAGTAGGGTGACTTACTTTTTGGAGAGGGTGTCAGATCATCTCACATTATAAGGTATTCAGGTTTTACATGGGGTAATGTGTGAATCATCTCAAAATTTTAATATGAGTCATCCCAATTGTAGATGGTGTAAATCACAATCACATACTTATCATATGAGGCATCATGTATTCATCATACAGGTTAAGCCTATAGTTTAACATAATTTATTGAGAATGTCGGTCTTCGAAGTTTAATGTCATAAAACTCATACTAGGGAAGTTTCCGATTTAACGTCAAAGAACATGGACTATAGGGACGGTGGTTGGTTTAATTTTAGGTAAATTTGAACATGGGGGAACGAGAATCCTAATATAGTTTATGTGAAATGGAAATGTGATAACCCAACATGAATGGAGGGCCCAACTGACCCTCTTTCAAGAAAAACCTTGAAAAACTATACTCTGGGTCAACATTATGAAATTAGATGGAGAGAAAAAACCATACAATAATTCAACGAATGGGATGGACCCAAGATAAAATATCTAGGAATTTCTATATAACCCATGAGGATGGGAATCAAGACACATATATTTCTAGAACATAGTGTGGCAAAAAAACAAATGTCATAATGGGGTTACCCTCTCGAACAAGGCTATTGAACCATCTCAAATGAGAATATGAGGTATCTCAAACTTCTCTGGGGTGAGGTTATAGTTTAACTTTGTGTTATATGGATGTCGGGGTTTGTTTATCCCATATTCCTGATATTTAGAATCTAGATTTGATATAGGGTAAATCTATCTCTCATTAAGAGGAATCTCAGATTTACATGGGGTAAAATCACAGTTTAGCATTATATAATGAAGATGTGGGTGGGGCTTGCACATTAAGCTTACAAGTATTTTCTTCCTTAAATCAGTCTATGAGGGAATCTTGGACCATAGATGGGTTAAGGTTAATTGTTAGGTATTTTACCTAGAATGTAGGCCCATGATGTATTTTTTAGGGGATAACACCATAAGTAATGGAGGATTTTTAGGTGAATCTATGTCTAGGCTCATAGATGGTAAGTTTAGGCATCACTATGTTTCCCGTAAAGATAAGAATAAATACACATGTAGTTCTATAAGGTGGAGGAAAGTTTCTTCTAGAACACCATGTGTTAATAATACTATGAAGATGAGGGTTTAATTCACACAGTTTAGGGTCATAGGGCTTAGACCATCGAAAATAATTTAGAGTCATGTTGCTTGGACCATGAGAAATAACTATAAATTCATGAAACTTGGACTGTGGAAGTGTTTGTTTTAAGAGTACATTCATGGAATGAAATAGGTATAACCAGATGTAAAAGGAGTTAATACAATACCATGTACCACACAAGTATTGATAAACAAATTGAACATAGTTTGAGGTCGATATACTTGGACTAGGGGAAAAAGGGGGGAAATTTTAACATCATGATTCTTATACTGGGGACAGGATTTTCTCAAGGGTATCTATGTGGATGGTAATTGGTAAAACCTATTGTGAAAGAATACTACGAGGATCATTAACCACATTCACACATTTATATTAATTACATATAGTTTAATTTCATAATTCTTGGACCATAGATGGAGGAAAGTGGCAGAAGGGTTGATGAATTTTGTGGCTTAGCCCTGAGACAAAAGGTCCATGTGTAACTATGTATTCCATAAGGATGCGAATCAATCCACATTAATTTTTGGAATATTGATTGGTAGGAGACCAACACCTATGCGTGAAATCCTCTCTAGATAGGGAATTGAATCATATCATGGTTTTCATGAGGCATCCCATATTAGTGGAATGGGGTAAGGTTTATTGACCATCACATACTTATCGCTTGAGGCATCCTAATTTTATAGGGTGTAAACATCATATATAATTTATATTTAAGAGGAACCCTAGATTTAGATAATGTAAGACTATATTTTAATATCATTATTTAAGGACACCATGTGACACCCTGATATTTTAAAAGAACACTACATTCGACAGCTTGTATTGCACAGAACACTATGCTTAAACGAACTCCAAAATATCATTATTTTATCACGACCATTATAAACTAGCCATTAAATTAATAGGTGTGAATAGTATTAACTATATTTTGAACTAAATGGTTGTATCATATTCAATAAAAAATTAATTATTCTTAGGAAATGAACACATAATTTTTTGTAAAGTTTTTTTATTATTCAAATAAATATTTTCTTCAAAAAAGTTATTTTTATTACTTTCTATGAGAAAGTAAATATAATTAATTTTTCAAAATTTTGGGGAATTTATTTTAAAAAATAATTTTTATTTTTTGACTCATCACATCGAAATTATCTTAGTGTAATGTTTTGGAAATTTTCAAAAAAAGTCGATTTTTGGGTTAAAAAGTGAAAATACCGTTTTTATGATATACCATAACTCTTATGAAATAATCATTATATGATCATGATTTAAAATTTATTAAACCTTATTCTTGATTAAAATTTATTAAACCAAATACATAGTATATAAGGTGTTACATTTAGAAACACATGCTTTGCAATTTTGAAAACTATGATTTTAACCATTAAAAAATTGTTTTATGAGTTATATGTATAACATATTTAGAATTGATTTTTTCACTTTTATAAATTGAAAAAATTAAAATGGATTACATATTTTTAATTAGTAATTCCAAATTTTATTATAGGGTCATTTTCATTTTTATCCATAAAAATGTAATCACGGTAAGAAAAACGATTTACCACAATATAGGTAAAATATTGTAGGGGTTAAAGTTAAAAGATAAAAGATTAAAATACATAAAAAATAAACATAAAGTTGGTGTTTTATGTGTTTTTTAACCTTAAAAATACATTAAAAAATTAATCACCAATAAAATTATTTGTAATTAATCCCACCCAAAATGTGTTTTGATTTAAATATAAAATAATCATTATTTAATCACATAAATCCACCCCTCCTCATGTACAAATACCACTCCTCTCCACCCAATTTCTCATCACAATCCTTGAATATTTTCAAGTATCTACCAAAAACTCTCCTCCCCACTCTCCCCACATCTATGTTCTACTATTCTAACCCAAAAGACCAATTCCTAATTCCTTAATGGGTCCTTCAAGGAGGTGATATTCAAGAGGTAACTTTCTCTAACCACCTCTCTTAATTTCTGTTATTAATCTACCTTCTCATCATCTCATTCATCCACAAAATAATAATAACACTATTATAATTTATATACTGCTGGTATAACCCAAATATTAATTCTGAAATCCTTAAGGGGTCTTTCAAGGAGTTGACATTCAAGAGGTAACTTTCTCAAACCACCTATCTTAATTTCCTTTATTATTCTACCTTATCATCACCTCATTAATCTATAAAAGAATAATAACAACACCATCATTTATATACTGGAATTTTATATTTTTTAATGGAATATACTATATCCAACCCTTTTCTTATCTCTTATTTTTCAAATAAATGAAACCGTGGTCTAAATTATGGTGGTTAACTAGCTCTATGAATAATGATTTTGTTTGTTTTCCATTATCACCATCAAGGCTAGTCATAAAACTATTATTCTGGTTAAATCAGACATTAATAAGTATATTATAACCAATTTAAAAAGATACCTTGTCGAGCTTACCCCTTTATGAAATTAAATAGTGGTAATCCATCTCAAGGAAGCATCATAGGGTACATTTGTGCTAAAATTTGAGTCACTTTTTTTAATTTTAGTACCTATATGGTATAATTACAATTTTTCATGAATATTACACTAAATATTATAAATAAATATATATTATTGGTAATTTGAAAAAAAAATATTGTTATGTAAACATATTGTTTTTATGGATATATAGTTAGAAATTAAAGATATATAAGATGAACTATTTTAGGCAATGTAAATGAATGGCCTACTAGGATTTTTATATCTTGATAGTGATAAGAGTTCATCCACAAAATCCACACCATGGATACCATTTTAATAGACATTTTTATGGTCCCAAATTATTTTAGATCTAGAATTTAAAAATATCCAATTATTCATGAAATACTATGAAGATATTGAAAAGTATGGTTAACTTGGTATTAAAAGGAAATAACTATCCTAACATTTTTAGAGATATTAAACTCAAAAATATGGTAAAATGAAAAAAGTTTCTATCTAGTGAATTAAAAAGAGATAAGGATATTCCTAAATACGTTGAATCAATAAGAGAGAGAGTATGTATTCTTATGGGGGAAAATTACATTGGAAATATTAATTTGAAGAACAAAAAGAGAAAGATAAGAATGATAAAACCCTTACTATTTTTGTGTTATTTTTATTCAATAATTTATCTGAGCATTGATTTCCATATTTAGTAATTACATTTATTATGAAATTTGAAATAGATCAATAAGTGGCATTGCGCCTAGAATTAGTATTTAACCCTTCTTAAATCCATGTAATAACTTCTATAGTTGGATATCATGTTATTTTAACACCCAATTGACATATTCTCTTATTATGAAACTATTAGAAGTGAAGGATGTATAATAACTATATTTGAATTTTAATTTAATGTATCATCTTATTTTATATATTTATAAAAAATTAATAGATTCAAGCTTCTCAAGTTAACCCAAGAGAAATATCTAAGAAGAAAAAAGATCTAACACTAATTCTTCCCTCCCTTCATAGGGTGTGTTGGTTTATGGATATATTATAATTTCTATGATATACACGCATACTATCTATAAGGTGAATATTTTATTCAATATAAATTAACTTGGTGTGATGATGTGGGTTATTTTAACATATATGTTTTGATATATGGTCATTGTGTATTATTAGTGATGTATTTTTTCTTGATAAACACGCTAGTTATGATTATATATTTAATGAATTGTGTAATGATTCCTTATCTAGACTCATACATGATTGTATTAATTGATTCTATATGGATATTCATAACCTCATAAAGAGTATATTGAGCATTTGGTTATAGTCTTTTAAATATTTTTCTATCATAGGCATAAGTAAAAATGGTCAAAATGCATCATCTAGATTAGAGAGGTGAAATTTCTTAGGCATGCTATATCATAATCAGTAATTCTTATTGATCCTGATAAAATGATTATTATGATATCTTAGGAGGTACCAATGAATGTCATTGAGATTTGTAGTTTTTTGGGATACATGGGATGTTATCAATAACATAATATATATTTTTATCATTTGGTAGTGCTAATGAAATCCTTTAACAAGGAAGGGGTATAATTTTTATTGGATGATAAATGTGATATGTTTTTTTAGTAATTGAATAAGTTCTATGAATCAACACCCATTCTTATTTTAACCAATATGGGAAGGATTTATATGGTGTATTTTTATTCATTAAGAGTGGTATTGGATGTTTGATACTAATGATGGATGTGTTATGTCTTCTAAATCTTGAAATCTTAATCATCATGTGCGGATTTAATTAAGTGATGATCATCTTATCAGTAATGGTGAATGACTTGAAATAATGATAGCATTATCTATTTAGGGAGATATTTTTTACTTTAGATCAATTATATAGCTTTAAAGTAAATATTTTTTTAATGTTAACCCAAACTATAAAAAAATATATAGTTAAAGCATCTTTTATCATTTAGTTTGGAGATATTTTATACTCTTGGTAGGGGTAATGTTATTATGGATGTTCTTAATACATTGTTTAATTAACATATAGTCTAAAAATTAATGATGAATAAAGACTCATTATTATCATCTTATTGTTACATTTAGTTATATTTTAGGTGTATGTAGTTGTGATTTTTGGAGTATTGGGTACCACTTAATCCTTTTTATAGATGGTGAAGTTGATTTAGAGTTTAGAATTTGACTGTTAGTTCATTCATAGAAACATAATTTTTGGGTATAAGGCATCATGGTACTCCTTGAATGTTGATTCTTCAATGTATATACATGAGTGGAATATAATTATATGATGAATAGAGGAAATGGAAAAATGATAATCATATATATCTTATTGGGATTTTCAATTTAGTTTGACTAAGATGTATCATATAGTATGAAAAAACATTCAGTAGCCATGGTTTGAGAGTTATATGTCATGGTTTATCTTCATATTCTAATTATATCATTAGGTTAAGGAAAATAATTGTAGTTTATTTTGGACATTTGAATCATTAACATTTATATTATAGAAATGGAATGAAATAATGATGGATTTCAAAGTGATCCATACATGATTTTTTAGAGGAAGAGAATGTGTTTAGGTAGGGATTGATCAACTTATAAATATATCTCATTTATTACTAATCCCCAATGAATTGATAGTTGATGTGTTAGGGAGTTTCTTTATGTGTGATATTTCCAGATACACTAATACAAATAAGTCTTTTAAAATCACTAAAAACCACCTTTAACAGTGCTATAAAAGTATTGTTAATTGTGGCGAAGATAAAGGGGGTCCCCTTTAATAGCACTGAAAAAGAGCTGATAAAGGGTTCCCTTTATCCACACTAAAAAAGCGCTGGTAATGGTCCCCCTTTATCAGCACATTGTAAGGGTAGATAAAGGGTCCTTTATCAGTGCTAATAAAGTCCCCCTTTATCAGCTTTATTTTGAGCACTGATAAAGGACACCTTTATCAGCTCTATTTTGAGCGCTGATAAAGGAGTCCTTTATCAGTGCTATTTTGAAAGCTGATAATGGCCAAGTTTCCTGATAAAACCCAGAACCTGCACAAAACCTGCACACCTAAGAGAGCACCAAACAGCACCTGCACACAAAATAGATGCACAAAACAACACCTATACACAAAAAAAGCATATAAAAATAGGACAGCGCACACAAGAGTTTCACAAACAATGTTGTATACATTTACTTGAAATCATGAATACAAAAAAAACACATTGCTATATACATTTCAAAAAATGTTTTATATGGTTACAATTATAATTATCCAACAAACAGTTAAAAACATTACTGTTTCATCCTTTTTGCATCTTTGATCCCCTCTCAAAAATTTTCATCAATGGTATTAGTTTTCGAACAAAGCATCTGAACTCAAGAAAAAAATTCCACCTATATAATAAAACAAATATTATGTTAGTAATACAATAATGAAATAAATTGGACATTAAAATGAAAAATAAATTAATAAAATGTCGATTTTTAATAAAAAAAGACACGTTTGGGTAGGTAGGGGGCCATAAGACTAGATGATACTTGATAGCTGACATTGATAAGGGTAGGTAAGCATCCATGATAAGCTACTAGAGTAATGAAAAGGAAAAAATTCCACAAAGTACAATAATTAATTATTTTTAGAGGTTTATTAGTGTATGGACTTTCCCACTTTCTCTTCTTAGTCCTCTTAGAGGAAGGAACTTCAAAAGATAACTTGAGGTTCCAAAGGTGGTGTTGAGGGAGGCACAAATGATGTTTCCTTTGAATTAGAAACAACCATATCCATGAGCTCCATTTGAATTGGACAGCCCTGATCATCAGCCTCTCAGTCACTTTTTGAACCAACTTTGGCCATCGTGTCCCTGGGAAAGTAAACTGGAGATGTGGGAGGTGACCAAATTTTACCAACCTCTTGAAATATTCAAGAGAAAAGGGTTAAAGGCTTCTCCCCCCGTGACAAAGGCGACATCCAAACCGGTCCCTCCCCCACCAAAGGGGGAGGGACCTCTGTCATCCTCTAATAGATTGATGGACTCTTTCTCACCATTATCCAAACTCAAGCTCCTTCCACCTTTCCTGCAGAGCTTTCTGTGCCCTAAGGTTCCCAAGATCTATGCAGGGAGCCCTAATTTTCCTCTATCAATCGCAGAGTTCAATGATTCCTCGGTGCTCCTCTATCAGACTTTGGTATAGCGTGTTTCCCATATAAAATACCATCGGTGGACTCCTTTGATAGGTTCATTTTCAGTTCTTGGTATCTATAAGAGAGGGTAATGGTGGGTCTGCTCGAAAATAGATGCATTTTGATTCGTTTTGCATCAGAGGATGACCTAATCAAAGCTTAGTATAGTGCAACTCGCAGCTACAACGGGCATCGCTTCTTCATCCAAAGATGGTCTTATTAATTCCATATGAAGCAAGACTCCCCTTCAGTGGAAATCTGGGTGAGTTTCTCTAATATCCCCCTTTATTTTAAAAATTCTTCGATCATTAGGTTTCTTTGGAACCTCGTAGGTAGGTATTTATCCTCTAATCATTGAACCACTACTGTGTGCCATCCTGTTAATCTCCATGTGTGCGTAGAAGTGGATGCCTCGAGGAAGCCTCCTGAGTTCGTTTGGATTACCATAGGAGAAAAATACCAGTGTAGATAGCAGGTCATGTATGATTCATGGGATGACTTTTGTTCCAGTAGTAAGCATTTGGGAAACTCCTTTTCAACACCGGATTTTTTCTAAGAAGAATATGGTCCCAGGTGAGGTTGTTGTTCATGACAGCCCCTTGAGGGTCTATTGTAGTGGCCAAAATGCAAAGGGGAAATTAGATACTCCGGATCAATCTCACTCCTAGGGTACATAGAGTATAGGTTTGCAAGAGGCAGGTAGGGGGTGTCCAAGAAAGGAGTGGGAAGCCCTATTGGCATTAAGTCATTTTAGTGTGTTGTAGGGGCTTCAGGTGATGGCTCTACCTGTGGTTCTAATGTCAATGCAGGTGTGGAGAGCTCAAACTATCAGTCTCCCTCTCAAGGTGGGGATGTCCAACCAGATAGAAATATTAATTAAGTTATGGAATGCATTGTCTCTCCTATTTCTGAGCCTTCATGTGAAGAAGTCACAGTTCCAAATCCAGCTTTGGTTTCTCAGAGAAGGATGTCCACATGGATGCTACAATGATGTTTCACAGTGAAAAGGTTGAACCTATGGGGAATAAATTACATGAGGTGTCCTTGCTGACTGCTTCAGTGCCTCCATAAAACAAATGGATGCTTGAGGAGGGGAGTGTGGATGAGCCTCCTGGAATGTAGGAGGTGCACTGATTTTCTACAGTAGTGTCTCAACCTAGAAAGGTTGCATGTATGGTGAAGAACAAGTAGATCCTCAGTGACTTGGGCAACTGTTTTGGGCTGAGGACCCCCACGGAAGGCCTGAGGGTTTAGTTGAGGAACTTTTTTGATAGTCTAGTTATTCAAGATCAAGTTTTGTCTCATGAGGAGGATGATTCAAGTGATGGTAGTTATATCCAACTCTCAGTGGATAGTTGGGACCATTTTGAAGGGAAAGGTCCTAACATCCCTAGAAGGAAGAAGGGACTAAAAGGGAAGTGTGACCTCGGGAAATGCATTGTGGTCCAGGGGAAAACCCCCAAGGTAAGTAAAGACTATTCTTACTTTCCCAAACCAATGGAAACCAGGTCAGCCAAGAAATGTGTGATCCAGGAAAGAAAAGACCTACAAGACGGGGAAGTGGTGATCCAAGTAGAGATCCAAATGTGATGGAAGAAGAGGTAGGGGAGTGCCTGAAGCTCATATTCCAATCCAAGGAAGAAATGATTGAAAAGGTCCTTTGGCCCAATGCCTCAAATGATGAGATTGTAAGAATTTATCATTCTCTAATCTAGGTATGTGTAATGGTCTTGGCCTTTGATATAATGAATCATCACACTAAGTTCTTGGAGAAGTGATTTGACTTTAATGGGATGTTGTTCATAAAATATTCCTTTGGGAGCAATCACACTCCCAAATCCCTCTAGATCTATTTCCACCTGACACGACACTCTCCAGACCTCTATGGTCAATGTATTCCTCCTCTAGTTGTCCCAGTATTGGAAGGTGATTAGAAACACCACCATAATTAGATCAGATCCCCCACCAACTGGAACTATTTTCACACGAACCCCATACATTGTTACCAAATCTGCTTGCACCCTTGTTGTTGATAATCCCAAATAGATTCATAAAATCCTATCTTTTTCATCTCAACTACAAACTATGTGGCAGTACACTGAACTAAGAAGGGACAACCCCGGTTCATCCCAAAACATCCACCTTATCGAATAACTCAGCGAAATAACCACCCAAACTTCTAATTTGATATAGAATTATACATTTTTTATCTTTAAATATGGTTTTTCATCTTGAAATAATGTTATAACCCTTTAAAATCAATCCACATAGGCTTCAAAATTAAGTGTATAGCTTGTTCAAAGTCATGTGATCACATGACCATAATAGGATCACATGATCAAATGAACCTGGGAGATTTATATGATTACACAACCCTTGAAGCTTTATAAGATCATGTAAATAAGACAACAATACACAAATCATGGTTCAAGTGAATTACTTTTATTATGTGATTTGTTTATTCGATTTGATCGTGTGATGAGATCACACAATCAGTTCACATGAAGCATTCATACAAAGGAGCTTGTGTAACACAATCGCATGAAGAGGTTTATGTTAAGTAGAGAAAAAACCTAAGAGTTCTCATAGAGCTATGAAATATTGAGTCATTGATGTGAGGTGTGTATGCATCTGGGCATTGATGTGATGCAGGTTCTATATGAGGTGCGTAGGAACCCAGATTTTGATGGTCATACATATGTATATATGATGCAGGCTTATTTGAGCAATTGTTGAGATGCAAGATCTATGGACAATGATTTTGTTGTGTAAACATCAAGATTACCTCTGTGATTGAGCAGACACAACATTGTTTCTCTTCCTTCAAAGGCATGTCACATGGAAAAAAATATTCTAAAATAAACTAACACTACAAGGAATAACGAAAATCAAATCAACATTTCATTATATAATTTTTTGTTAAAATAGAAATATTATATCATAACACTACCTTTACATATTTCCAAATGGTTTCTTTGGTCCAAATATAAGCTAATAATAGAACTAATGATTCTTTTTACACTTTACTATTGTTGGTTAACTATTTCTTAGCATAGAATCTAATCTAAACTTTTCATCCAGCATCCTCATGATGCTCTCATCGGACACCATCTCTATGATATCATCATTCATAATTCACTTTTCCTTCTCTTCCTTCACTCATTTACCTATTAAATGGGTTTAGGAAGAGAGGTAAAAGTGAATGAAGAATGATGATATCATAGAGATGGTGTCTAATGAGAGCATTATGGGGACGCTGGATCAGAAGTTCAGATCAGATGCTATTCTAAGCGGTAGTTAACCAACAGTAGTGAAGAATCCTTAGTTTTGTTATTAAATTTGTGAGTGGTGAACAACCAATATTCTTCCAACACACTGTATCAGTAGAAATAACTGCATAAATGACCAAATTACAGAATATAAATGATCCATGACATAATATTTTAGGTCTAGTGATTTTGAAAACATGAAAACATAAAGAACTAGTTCATAAGGGTCTATCATTAAGTTGTGCTTTACTAGAAAGACAAATCATTTCTAAAACCATTCTTCATAACCTAAGGATATAAAAAATAATAAAGGGTGATCATAAATTCTCAATAAGTTTAAAAAATGGAGATATCAATGATCATATAAGGATAACATAAGTAGTAGGAATTAACCTTCATCCTATTTGTGTACAATCTTCCAAAAGGTATGCTACCCATTCATTTCCAAACACATCTATATCATATTGTGAATATGATTTTTTGCGAAGTCATGGTAGTATTGAAAAAAAATATAAATACACAAAGGATTAATAAATATTTTAAATGAACTCATAATTATTTTTGAAAATAACTCTTCATGGATTCTAGTTTGTTGATGAAATTTGATCTCTTTCATAAATTTACAAACATAATAACCATAGTATTTTCCATTTTTTTGTTTTGGACACTATAGAAACATCGAGAAAAATAAGTAATTTGTTTTGATATGTGTTTGGATAGTGTAATGTTATTATATATACCAGGATACTTTTCCAGTTTTAGATCTTGTAGGCATTATTTTCCTTAGGCCCTTGATTCATTCCATGAAGTAGATGATATTTATACACCACCCTATCATAACAGAATCCTCATTAAAAGATAATATAAATTATATAACCAGATGTTTATTTATAAAATGTTGGATCTAGTGTATTAAAAATTAACAAATTCCATCATGCGTGGTTGGTTTGTTTCATATCCATGCATTGAATCCAGAAAATAAATCTTTGGAGTATCCAAATTGACTTCAATCAGTATCCGATGCTGCCTAAAAATACAAAAAGGAATAAGTGATGAAAGAAATAAAAATATATTTGATATGATTAAATTGTAGAGTTTTACCCCTACATCGTTGGTATTAAAAAGAGTCTTTCATCTATAATTTTTTTTCAAACTATTTGAGTAGGGATGACATTATTTCAGCCTCTTTATTAGAATCTATTTCTTCTTTTGAAGAGGTGATGTGAGGACTAACGAGTCCAAATTTTTGTTCATGGTGAAATCCCTTCAAATTTTTTTCATATACACGCCTGTGAGTTTTGACATACCCTTTCAAAATCTTCATATATTGTTCAATGGGGTACATCTATATATAATGTATAGGACCACATAGTCAAATCTCTCTCACAAAATGAACCATCATATGAACCATCATATCAAAGAATGATGGCTAGAAGAACATTTCCAATTCACATAATATGACGACAATTTATCTTTCCATAGTTGGTAATTTCTCCAGGTCTATAACTGTGCTGCATATATCTTTGAATAAGAAATAAAGTTCTTTTAATGTATTGCATAAATTCTTGGGAAAAATGCAACATAAATCTATAGGAATTAGATATTTCATAAAAACATGGAAATCATGTGATTTCATACCCTTTAACTTTAAATCGCTCATTGACATGATGTTCTTGATATTTGATGAATACCCATATAGAACCTTTATTTTATTCAATAAGTTGAAAAACTGATATCTCTCTTGCCTAGAAAGAGTATAAGCAGCAGGAGGAATAAATATTCGTTTCTCCCCCTTCACTGGTGCCAACTCTTCTAGTATTCTCATCCCAACAATGTCCAATCTAGCCTTAATTCCATCCTTTGTTTTTTCGGGTGCATTTAGAAACGTGTCGATGACATTATCACATAAATTTTTTTCAACATGCATAACATCAAGAAAATGTCTAACATACAGACAATTCCAGTATGGTTATTCAAAAAAAATGATCACTTTTTCCAACTGGTTTTTGTAAGGTTTTTCAAAAATGGTTTACCAAAAGTAGTGTCCATATCTTTTACTTTCACAAACAATTTATCCCATTTTAGTGGGGACGGTGTTCTACATTCTTCTGAACCTCCATCAAATGATGTCATCCAAGATCGGTACTTATGTCATTGGGGTATAAATCTACGATGTCCTAGAAACACGGTTTTCGATGAATGTTTCAACCTAATTGATTGTGCACCTTGTTCAAAAATGGGGCACCCTTGATTTCCTTTAATACTATAGCCTAAAAAATTTCATAAGTAGGAAAGTCATTTATCATCCCATACAACATGGCTCTCAAAGTGAAATCTTCATTTTTGTAAGCATCATACAACGTAAGACCTAAATTCCACAATAATTTCAAATCCTCTATCAATGGATCCAAATAAACTTCAATATCATTACCTGGTTGTTTTGATCCTGATATAAGCATAGATAACATGATGTATTTTCATTTCATGCATAACCACGATGGTAAGTTATAATTTTCCAACATAATCGGCCTTGTACTATAACTACTGCTTTGAAAACTAAAAGGATTAACTCCATTTGTAGATAACACAAGATGAAGGTTTCTCAGCTTGTTTCCAAATTCAAGATACTCATGATCAATTCTCTTCTACTAAGGAGATTATGTTGGATGACGTAGTTTCCCATCTTTAATTACTGTATCTGCATACCATGTCAATTGTCTTGCAGTCTCCTGAATTCCAAATAGGCGCCTAAACCTTGGATTGATTGGAAAGTACCATACAAATTTTGTAGTACTGGATTCATCTTTCTTGTATCGAGAAGCACCAAATTTTGTGCATTCTTTAATTGATTGGTGGTCCTTGCGAAACAATATGTAGTCATTCGGGTAGGCATGTATTCTTTTAGAAATCATACCCATAGAGCATAGCATTCGTTTGGCATCGTATGTTCGGCTTGGTAGCTCATTATCTTCTGGGAGCATGTCATTCAGGAGAAAAAGTACTTCTGTAAAACTAGTTCCACTCCACCAATTTCTTGATTTCAAATTATATAGCTTCAATACAGCTGACAATGCTCTATATTTAGTGGAACTAGTATACAAAGGTATCTTTTCACAACTCTTTAACTTCTCAAACAATTTTGGGAAATCACAAAGTTCATCTTAAACTGTCCTTATCATTTTCTCAATACGATCTTTATCATCATTCACATCTGTAATCACATCCTCTATATGATCATCTTCATTGTTCACACTTGTAATCATATCAGATGATCCATAAAACATAGTGTTATCCCAACCACTACCTGCATTCATTTTTTCCTCATGTTTATTCCAACATGTATAATTTGGATCTATTCTCTGATAGATCAGGTGTTCTTCCAACTCCTCTCGACTAATTTGTTTTGAATAACAACAGCATAAAAATGGATAAAGGATTTGAGAAGGGTCATGTGCATGATATTTTGAAAACTTGATAAACTCGTTCACGTCATCTTCATACTATTTTGTCAACTTATTGGAATTTATCCATTATTTATTCATATTCATCTTATTTGATAGAGTAATATTAATATTTAACATAATAATTACACAAAAGATGTTCAAATAGGGTCATCGTCCAAATATAATCAATGGAACTAGCTATGGTGAACAATACCCTTACCTCTCCATGCATTACTCAAGACCAAAGTAGATCAAACCCATCTTCCCAACCACCTGATGAATGGAACCATCTATGAGAATCCCTTTCACTAGAATGTTTTAATATCCCACATGTGATCTATATGAATTATTGTAAACCAGTTTTTTAGTGTTTCTCTAGAAACATAATGTCTCTAGTCAAGAACTATGGTACTAATCTAATAGATGGTATGATTTTCAATAGATTTCTTTTGGGTGGAAGGATTCATTACATGTGTTATTATGGTTATTTGACTAGGGTGTCCATAAAGTGTCTCATAGAGTCCTCTAGTGAAGTGATTTTCTAACATTCAGTGGAATTGCACTAGTAACAAAGTGGTAGTTCCATTGAAATGGGTAAATTTTGGATTGATATTCAATGGTGGAAGAACTACAACATGGAAAAAAATGGCATACCAATCATGATAACAACCACAACACCATACAAACACACAATTGTGCTCACAATCGCAACACCATACAAACCAAAAAATCACAATTTCAGATTTTAAAAAGAATCCCTTACTCAATTCCATTTTTTAATTCAGGGGTTATCACAGAAGTTTTATCATCCTAGGGAATTCGATCATTAGTTAGTATAAGTAAATTACCAATTTTTATAATCACATTTTCAATAAGAACCAACCAACATGCAATTCATTTAGTGCACAAACAAGGACCACCAACAACCAAGATTTTCAGCGGGGCGTTTAGCCTGTACATTTAAAAACATAACCATCAATTTCAAATAGTAATAACATGTGAACAAGAGGAAACCAATGAGTAAAAGGAGAAAATTCACCATGAAGGTGTCGTTCAGTGCGCAGTAGAGGTGCGTTCGCAGTAGAGGAGAGGCGCGTGGTAGAGGATATTTCCAACTGAAAAGAAAACATAAAATGAGAACTCACATGTTAAACAAATTTATTGGTCAATAGTGGGATTTTATTTTCCATATATGATATCTAATTCCTATTTATTTGTTTTTTATGTATCTACTAATTTCCTAGATGATCAACTTATGAATGATACATGTCTGCTTTTCAAAAGAAGGATCATTTTTAATTAACTCTTTTTTAGGGGTAAAATATTCCACATTTATTTTATTTTATTTTTTCCGGGGATCATTTCTATCCCGTAGGGATCATGAATTCCTCTTAAGTTAGTGGAATGTCAGGTCAATTGTTGGTTATGATACTAGTCTGGGCCGTATCATTACATTTCCAATTGTAATTGACCCATGTCCATTTAAATATAGGATTTGGTGGGGGGTTAGACACTAATATATAGAAGGAATAAGAGTGGTAAAAATTATCTTAGGATCTCCAATATAAGTTATGAAAGATGAAACATACATCAGATGAGGGAGAACCACCCAAGAGGAGAGAAGGGGGAGGTTGGCTTAGCGCAGAGGGATTATAAACTTATGTTTTTTCTGCATTACTAAGGCTATGAATTTCTCTCATAGATCATGACTGATTATTGATGATTTCTTACTATTGTGAATATTGTTTACATGGATACACGTAGCCTAATTTACCTAATGGTGAATATCCTCCACCAACTCAATATTCTTTCTACCTCCCAAAAAAATTGATCACCTTGTCAAAAATCATAATGCATTAGATTAAACTATTTCAATTATTTAACATGAATTGGGTGGGAAGATCTATGATGACCACTTTGAAAGGTTTTCATTGGAAGAGATAATGAACATGATATTTAGGAGATATAACCATTCACACATTCAAGAACAGTTCATATTTAATTAATTAAAAATTAAATAATATATGAAAATATGTATGGTTTGAAACTCCACCAAACTCTTACCATAGGGTAAAACCCCTATTCCGAGGCCAATAGAGTAGGAACAAAAATATGTTGAGATCATATCGTAGGAGTGATTATAATTTTCCCATCAGAACCATATGAGATAAAAATATAAAATTTTCCTTGATTTCATTAAAATATAATGATGTGGTTCATTATAATCTCCCAAACAAAATGATTCTAACCCTCGAGAAGTTTGAGTGGCTAATTAGATACCAAAATCTCACAATGAGCACTAATGCACCCATGACCTCTCAAATGAAAAGGCTATTTGTGCACATTTTATGAGATACTCCCCACTATAAGGGTGTCCTTATTATCACACTATGACCAAAAACCAACCTCCATGGCCCGTGATCTATTCACTACTAAACAAAATGACTAGATGTGGCCAGATCACTCATACTCATGTGCCAAAAAAATAACTATAACCTACCCCCATCCCTAAAACAATAGGAATGAAACCCTCTATACTCTAAACCCATTAAAATTGGGATTACCTCTTAAAAAACCAATGGTCTCCTCCCCTAAAAAATTATTCCTTTACACCACTCCTCAAGCATCGACCTCAACATGTTCACTTTGGCTACACCACTGACTTATGAACCAACTAGTACAACACATGACCTGTAATTACATGCATTAATAAACCAAAAAAATGAGGCTAATACAACTAAATCACTCATCATTCCCCTATTACATTCTAGTTACAACAAGTCAAAGAACCCTCAATTCACCTCTTTAAAAATAATTTCAATCAAATGAACCAAATATAACCACACAATCACACACTGCCTGAGCATTGTTACTAAAACAAAGATCCCCTAACCATGCTCCCAACATGACACCAAAAGTGAAACCAAAACCATCAAAACCAATAGGTTTAGACATCAAACTGAACCTTCCCTATCAACCAACCTCGTATCTAGGATCACTCCAGGTGCTCCACAACCAAAGGAAACCCCATTCTCAAACACCAAATGAATTCCTCTTAGATTTATACTACTTAGGGATCACCCTTATATAGTCAATTGAAGAAACCTAAATCACCCCACCCAACTCAACCACATGTATAATCCTCTTACCATAAAACTACATATCACAATGAATGAAAAAATATATAAAACATTGGTAATGGTTTGAAACCACCAACCTCAAAGTGGAGGAGGATGATTCGGTGGCCGGGGGAGGAGGAGGAGGAAGCAGTGGCGGTGGAGGATGAGGAGAAGCAGGGTCGCATTGGAGTAGGTATCATGGAAGAGGAAGAGAATAAGGCAGAAGTGGTGGAGGAGGAGGATGGTCATGGAGGAGGAGGGATCACGGTAGAGGAGGAGGATAAGGCATCAGTGGAGGAGGGGGAGGAGGAGGGTCGTGGTGGAGGAGGAGGACAAGGCAGTGGTGGTGGTGGTAGCAGAGGAGGAGGAGTAGGAGGACGAGTCATGGAGTAGATTTCATCTTCCGAGAAGGCTTGAACGCGTGTGACGGAGGAGGGTCCTGTAACGGTTATTTTATAAAAAACACCAAAACATTTACCAGTGCTAGTTAAAAGAGCTGATAAATGTATGTTATATCAGTGCTAAAATAAAAGTCCTGATAAAGGACCAATTTATCAGCACTAAAATATTAGCACTGATAAATAGGTATTTTATCAGTGCTTTTTTAGCGCTGATAAAGGCATATCTTTATCAGTGCTAAAAAGACACTGACAAAACAAATATTTAACAGCACTAAAATTATAGCGCTGATAAATACTTATTTCAATAATCCTTTTTAATTATATATATATATTAAAAAGTATTGTATATTTATAAATAAAATAAATATATTAAATATATTAAATATAAAAAATATAATAATTACAATGAATTAATCTAATAAATCTAATAAATCTCTAATAAACATTATTTTTTAATATAAATATAATAATTTTATATAAATTAATAATAAAACCTTTCATTAACGCTAATAATAACGTAGATAATTGTACACTTTATCAGTTCTAAAAAAATCGCCGATAAAGGGTACACCTATATCAGTGCTATTATTAGCACTGATAAAGTCTACATTTATCAGTCCTTTTAGCTAGTGCTAATAAAGGCCCACCCCTTTATCAGTGCTTTCTACTTAGCACTGATAAAGGGAAGTGCTTCCCTTTCCCTATTTTGTGGTAGTGATATCATGGAATTCTTATTATCATTGTGTATAATATGGAAATATCATTTACTTCTCAATTTTGGTATAGATTTCATATATCTTTGGTTGATCAAGTGGTGTTGAGAAATATATATCGTTCGTAGGTGTATGGGAAGTTTGAGTGAACTATATAGGACATAGAGGGTATGTTATGTATTTTAACTCTTGATTATAATTATAGTAGTTTGTGGGAGGATCATTTAAATTAATTATAGATTGTGTATAATAATAATTACAAAGAATCCATTAAAACTTCATCATTCAAATATTTATATTGGAGACCATATAGATCTCCCTTGTACTTGATAGTGGATAGTGATTCATTATGCTTCGACCTAGAAATTTTCTTAAGACTATTATCGGGATTAATCATATTATAAAGTGGTTATATATGAATCGGATAATGATATAGGAGATGATGATTATTATTGTTTTTTATATAGATAACTAAAAAATAAGTTAAATGGGTTCCTTGATTTATTGGTCCATTTGATATTATTGAGAAAGTTGGAAAAGATGTGTATCATTCATATTTTCCTCTATAGTTTAATAATATTCCTTATATATATCATACAACATAAATAATGAGATATGAATCAGATCTATCATTATTGATTTATTGAGATGATGTTGATTTAGAGGAAGAGACGTCATTTTTTGATTATCTAATGTTTATTTTTTATTATAGTGTGAAGGTAATGTAGGGGGGACTATGACTCATATACATTAAACATGGAAGCATAGTAAAATTATGGAAGAGAAGTGGGAGTGATAAGTGTATATGAGGTCTCTATAGCTAATGTTATTCACCAGATATATGTAGTGATAATTATCTAGGGAAAAAACAATAATAGTGGGAAATTTGTAATGACTCTAAGTTTTTTAAGTTAGTTTTAGACTTATTTCTTTCTAATTATTTTCTTTGTAAAGTTTGAAATGATTTGTTTCTAGATAATTAGTTTTATTTGGAGTTAGTGTGATTTTTTAGAGGATGGTATTAGAATTTTTATTATTATTTCCAAGAGATTATTAATTTTTTGGTGATATTTCTATATAAATATACAGATTTTTATGCTCATAAATAAATATATGTTTTATTTTTTATCATTATTAGAATATGTTTTATATTATAAAATTTATAAAAACTAGTAGTGTATATATATATAAATATATATTGTATTTCATGTAGAAATGTGGAATTGGGGAGTATTGTACGAGTGAGATTTTTATAAATTATATTTTTGTGTGTGGGAGAGTATGATATGGAGAATGTTTCATTAGTGGTTTTATGTCCTATATATGTGAGAATATTTATAATGGTATTGCATGTGTGGGATATTTTGGGGACTGGTGTATTTCTTTTAATTATTGTGTGAGTGATGTGAGTGTTGTGTGTCTTGTCTGTGAGGTGTGTATAGTGTCGTATATCAGTGAGGGGTATAGTGTACATCATATAAGTGATGTGTGTGGGGTTTATTTTGTGATTAAGGTGGCATAAATTTTTATAGAGTATTAGTTGAGTGGGGTAGCGTGGTGTATCATTTTAGTTAGTTTTGTGGGGTGGGGCCGAAGTATGTGGAGGACGAGGAACATATTCTTTTTTCTTAATATATAATATGTTTGTTAGGATCACAAGGTCAAATAACCAGAGAGGGGGTGAATTAGGGTATGATAGTTTAAAACAAATCCCCTTTTAATCTTGTTTCATTGTTAACAAAAACTCTCTTTTCTATCCTTCCTATAGCGAATAATGAATCGAACTTAAATCTTGTATAAGACACAACAATTTTACTTGGTTCACCCTCACTGGGATATATCCAATGAGAATACACAAGCGATGTTCCAATGTACCAAATTCCCTATAATCACACTGTTATTTCCAAAGTTCGTAATAGACTCATTGTCCCTCTTGATTTACAACCAAACACAATTTGAAATCTCACTACTCTCTCAGCTGAAGTGTGCTTGCTTCTTCTTCAGAAGATCCACTCACAGTTTATAGACATGTAGTTCCCTTCATTATCTCCAATAAATGTTTCCTCCACTGTATGTAGATTCTCTGTTGATTTCCCACTTTCATCCATGGATGAATACCACCTTACCACAAAATAGCAGGAAATCCCTTTTAAAACACTTTCATAAAGCACACTGCCTTCGCGGAGCTCCTTATTTCACGAAGCTCAAACAATCCTTCACGAAGCTCCTTATTTATCGAAGCTCAAACTAGCCTTTGTGAAGCTTCCTATTTTTTGAAGATCAACTGGCCTTTTCAAAGCTTCTACCTTTTCACAAATCTCACTTAGCCTTTTCGAATTCCCTTTAACAAATCTCATATCATTCGGTTGGATTTTATATCCTTCATGAACTTATTTTCAAACCACCTTTGCAAACCACCTCTACAAACCACCTTCACAAACCCAGAGACTTATAATTCTCATTGATTCTTGATCAATCTTCTGAAGGAGGTATAGGCCTATCTATAGGCATTTCCATCGATTCTAGAACCTTCTAGGACACATTAACACCATTTAACGGAGCTCCCATTTTTACATCGCAAAGCTCCCTTTTTCTCAATGCTCCACATACATTTCCCATTAACGATGCTCATCGTAATAACATAGCATTCCATTAAAACTTAGCTCCACCACAATTCTCCACTCACAATGCTCCTTGCCTTTTCTGTTTCTCGATGCTTGTTGTACTTATAGAGCTCACCATCATAATCCTTTAGTCCTTTGTGAAACACTCTTCATGAAGCCCATCTTTGTGAAACTAATGTCTTTTCCATATTTTGATAATATCTTCAAGGAAATCTATATTTCGAAATTCTAGATAAAATCCAAATTTTGGACCCCCAGAATTTGGCAAACACATGGAAACTACGCCCTCTTAGACACCTGCTTCGGAAAACACCAACCATCTACATTCCCAGTCATTGATCTTTTTCAACAAACACAATCACACCTAAAAACACTGAGAGGATTCCTTGAGGTATTTTTTCCCAACAATGTTATTATTTAATAAATAATTTAGGAAAATTAAGTGGAAACTGACAGAAAATCCATGAAGAATTTTTTCCATTTATCTCAATATATTATATTCACATTATCTATAATATTATATACTCATTTTGTGAAGTAATTATTATCTTCTTATGGTGTTAGTATCATTTCATCAATTTAAAATTATAAATTTTGGCTTTATTCAATGAGTTTTATGAGTTGGTTATTTTACCCTTTTATGAATTTTTCATTAACCTTACATGGCTATTTAAATTTTTTGTTACCATTACTCAGCATACTAGTTACCATTACGTAGTTATTATAAGTTACCCTTACAAAGGTATTCATACCCTTATGCATCGCATAAATATTTTCTATACCTTTATGAAGTGAATGTTACCTTTAAAAATTCAATTATTTTTCATTTTACCCTTACGCAACCTATAAAAATTTCCGGTTACCTTTATATAACCTATATAATTTATGAGTTACCTGTACACATGAATCTTACCCTTACACAACATGCAATTTGACCCTTATATAACTCTAGATTATACAGTTTACTCTATTTTTCAATATTCTTGGTATTTTGATATGATACATGTTTATAACATATGTTTAAATAGTTTTAATGGTTCTATAAATTAAATTTAATGTTATAGATCCTATGATAAGTATTTTTAAATTTTTTTAAAAACTTTTACTATAAAGATTAAATCGGTTTTTCATTCTTATATATATTTGCGCCATGAAACTCAAATAATTTGATTTTATTATTTTTGGGTTGTTTTCATTGATTATATTATTTTTTTTAGACATGTTTAATCTAAATTAAGTTATTCAAACTTGGTTTGTGGTTTTTAATAAAGTATCTTTAAATATTGATATTATCACATGTTTAAAATTGGAGAGTTTATTTTTAAATTTTATAGATGTGAGATTCTTGTATTATCTTTAACTTTTCTTTATATAATTTTTAAAACTTTCAAACAAGTGTTCTTAATTCATTTTAATTAAAAAAATGTTTTGAAATTAAATGTCAGTTTTATGGATAATATTTTTATCTATTCATTAATTTTAAAATAATATTATTATTATTTTTAATTTTAATTTCCTAATGAATATATTAGTCTTTTTGAGTTATTTATCTTTAAATTTGTAGAGGAATGGATATAAAAAATGCAAGTCTAGATTCATGGAATGTGGACTTCAATGACATAAATACCCCAAGTGATTCTAGAAAATTTCCAAATGATTTGAAGGCAACAAATAGAGACCTTTGGATTCTTGGAAAATACAACATATCAACACATATTTCTAATTCATTCTTCCAACATGCTCAATTGTTATTGAAGTTATCAAAGAACTTTATTTGTAAATCCTCTTCTTCTTTAAAAAGTGTGTGTCAAAATTATAATATCTTTATCACTCTCTCTATTTTCCCATTCTCCCCTTATGTTAATCATATTCATTTAAAGAATTGAGAAAAATATAAAAAGATAATCTTCCCCATATTTATCATAATTTTTTAGGATTTACTACCATTAAAAGTAAAGGACTAAGGTTTACTTATATTTGTCCTTTTAAAAGACAGGGGGCTACTATTATTGAGATTTTTATCTTTTTCATTAAATGTATATTTTCTTTGTATCTTGTTTCTTTTTATAACTGAAAAAATAAGGGATGGTTTTGGTATCTTGGATACTAATAAATACAAGGGACTAATACATAAAATCCTCAAGATATTTAGGTGGTAGAAATAGGGGTACCTTCATGTACTATTTTTAAAGTGCCTTACAAAATATGCTTTTCTATTTACTTTCTGCAAATTAATTTATTTCTTTCTTTCAATCCCACATTTTATAATTTGTTTAATCCTTCAAACATTCTTAATTGATTTATTCTCAAATTTATAATTTTTTATTTCTTCCACTTTTAATTATATTTCTTCACTTTCAAAATTTTTATTCTTTGATTATTTTATAAATAAGTATTTTTAAATTTGACTGTTTTTCTTTATTTTTTTAAAGGAAATTCACCCCCCCCCCCACATTGTAATTTAATCTTCAATATCTGACCTATATTTGGTATTAGAGGAGTTTTTTTAATTTATTTGTTGTAAAAATATTTCAAAGTTTTTATTTTTACGATCTCTAACAAATTTATCAAATAAGGATTTATTTTTAAAATTATTTTTTCAAACACTCATGGTGGTCTTAAATGACATAATTGGATCATGATCCATTTTTTATGGTATTAATTATGCTTATAAGAAATCAAGAATGTATAATTTTCTTATATCTATAGGTTATCCTACTTATAAAAATTTTATTCATGGAAATTCTCTTTCATATGATCAAGAACAAAAAATAAACCCTTGATGATATTTATTCTTTTAAACTTGATGGTAAAGCAATTAATGCTTTAAATTTTAGTTTATATGTTAATGAGTTTAATAGAGTCTCTTTGCGTAAAAATGCACCCTAAATATAGAAATTATTAGAAGTTTTATGTGAAGGTGAAAATAAAGTTAAGGATATTATGCTTGACATGTATAGTCAAGATTTTGAGAGCTTATCTATGCATCTTAATGAGCCTATTAATTCTATTTTTACTAGATTTATTGAAATTATTAATAGAAAACAAATCACTTCATGACACTATTTATACAGAAATGTTGGTCAAGAAAATCCTTTGGATTTTACTAAGCAGTTGGGATCAAAAATTCACCACAATATAAGAGCCTAAAGATTCTAAAAACATGTCTATCGAGGAACTCATAGGTTCTCTCATGACATGTGAGATAACCATGAAGAGGAAAGTGGAATAAGAGGCTATGGAGTTCAAAGAAACTAAAATAATTATTTATTTAAAAGAAAACAATGATGACTCATCTGGGAGTGACTCTATCATTGTAAACTCTACTAAGATGATGGAAAATTACAATATAAATAAGATATCCTCTTGAGAATTAAAAAAAAAAGAATTCTAGGTAACTTGTTTTGATTGTAAAATAAAGGGCCACATAAAATATGATTGTCCCTTAAACAAAAAAATCAATAGGCAATAATCTAGGTAATAAATATTTAAAGTTATCAACATGGAGTGATATAAAGGAATCACTATAATACTATGGTGTTAGTATCATTTCATCAATTTAAAGTTCTAAATTTTGACCTCATTCAAAGATTTTTATGTTTTGGTTATTTTTTAATTTTAATTTAACCATCTATATTGAGTGAATTTTTCATTTATATATATTAATAATGAAATGAAGTTATATTAGATGTGACTATAAATTATTTATTTTTATATATATGATCATAAACTTATCAAGGATTTTAATTTACTACTATATATGTGTTATGCTTTTGTGGTTCCTTGATTTAATTGTGATGTGGCGGGATTCCATGAATATAATAATTAATTCATGATAGAATTTATTATATGAACTAATATGCTTTAAATGGGTGATTAATATATGGTTCACCTCTATAAAAGTGGATTAAATGATTTGATTATAAATATAGTTTGGGTTAGAATGTGATAATGTGATGGATTAATATATTTAAAATTGGATAAATATTTATTTAGGATTTTTATGTCTTGAGTGATATTCACTATTCTCTAAATGGTGTTAAATTAAGGGGAGAATCATGTGTTCGTTAAATAATTATTAAATATTATTGAAAGAGTCCTTGAAAAAAATGTATTAATGGAATAATTTTATAACCATTACGTAATGTATTGACTAACATGATTGGACCCACTGGTTCCCTTCCTAGGCCGGAAATAAGCCAATTTTTTCACCCCATGCTCATATCCAATAGTATTAGATCTTGTGACTATAATCGAGTAGAAATATCATTCAATATCAGAGGCCATGTCTTGTTTCCATTTATAATAGATGAATATCACCAATGGATAATAATAACTGGCTTTATCAGTAGTATATATATAATAAAATAATTTGTATACAATGCATACATGAAATATCATATACAATAATAATTCCATATAGGATAATAAAAAATAATTTTACATCCAACATTTATTTTTATTTCATAGAAACAAGAAATGTGAAATCTCTACACTGATGTGTATACTCCAATATTTTTCTCTTGTTTTAATAATCACCACTTCCATCATGAACCACAAAGCTCCATCATTCGCCTCTAAGAATCAACATGAGTTATTTACGAACTACAATGATCCATCATTCTAGTTCCACATCTATAGAGATCATCATCTAACTATGTATCATCATCATAGATATAACATATGTGTCCATAAACACCATGCATGGGTGAGTATAAACATAGTTGGTAGGATACCCAAAAAACAAAAAGCAAATATGACAATATGAGTATTTGAGAAACATATATATATATATATATATATATATATATGAGTATTTGAGAGGAAGAGAAGAAAAAAATATATAGATACGCTCTATAATTAGAATTATAAGGGGTACAAGGAGCTCTCAGGTATCTCATCTTAAATCATTGATGGTTATCTATCTCAAGAAACTAGGGTTTCATGAAAGCTAAAAAATCCCATAAAATCTGAAGTAGATATCCCAATAATATGACACATATTAAATGATACCTATTGGTTCTTGGGGTGTAACAGATCCTAAAGTATATGATCTTCTCACCCTACATTTCATATAGCTAATAGAATCCATTAAGGGCGTCTCATCCTTAACTATGTACATCAGTCAGTAATGGGAACACCATGCTATACTATCCATTAATACCATGTAGCCTTATTGAAAACCCATAGTGGGAACCCATGCATTGTCCAAAAATTTATTTTAGTCCAGTGATTGTTAAACCCTACTACTATTTCCCCATAGGCTTGGAAATCCACAAACCTACTATTGATTTGAAATAAATGGGCATGCCTCATTGAGTAGAATGAAATAGATGTGGGAGTAAACACATTCGCATATAGAGTATTGTTTCCCAGAGTAGAAAAAAGTAGGTCCAGGGCTAATTTCATAATTAAAGAACCAACACATTGAGTAGCATGCAACAGATGGGGGTTAGGGCTTAGCTCTATCAGTAATATGGGGGACTTAACCCTGATTGTGTATTATAATCCAAATTAGGGAGTACTAGACCCATAAATGCTTAGATTAACTCACTCAAACCTAGACATTAAATCTTGCTACATGTTTTTCCTTATATATTACCATTGATTCCAAAGAGAAGCATGTTATTGCATTAAAAGAAGAAAATTACATAGGATAGATTACTTGTGGGGCCAAATATGAGTCTTAAATAAATATTATATAAATACAAAAAGGATAAAAAAGTATATTACATGTACTAAATTTTTAAATGGCATGTGGACCCTCATGGGAAGCCTTGTCACATACTTCCTTCAATAATGAATGTAAATAAAAACTACATGGAATGTAATCGAATGTACGTAGTATGTATAACTAGCAAGGTACTCCGTGTGTACCCCTAGTGCACTGACCCATGTTGTCTCAAGGTACATGATATACCAATGGTGGTACATGGTGTGTGATACCTATGAGAGTACATGACATGTACCACCAACTCACAAAGTCATGTAGCCCATAATAAAATGTCTTAACTCCTATATACCCATGGCATGTGGTATAAACTGTCACTCTGGGAATATACCATTTCTTGAGTTATCTGATATAGGTTTTTCATGGCTTTTACCCAATTTTAATTCCATGAGTCTAGGAATGTACGAGGCCACCATACACTACCTATGAAATTAAACTACATTATTTTTTACTTATATCCATTTGAAACACTATCATATTATCTAGGGGATACATGGAATGTGTTCTTAGAAATATATGTCAAGGAGTGGAATTATTTTCTATATTCAAATAACATTCTAGTTCTATTGTTTTCACTATCTAAAATTTCATTCAATTGAACCATCACTTCATCCATAGAAATATTTAACCACCGAAGTTCCTTCTATAACTAAATATATCACTGCCTTCTATCTCCCATGTAATCTAATCAATCCTAACATGCTATAATTTATATCATGACACATGGTACTCTCTCGTTGCCATTTCCAAGTCCATATCATCACCATAATTAACATAAATTTCCATGTTTACAAATATGATCACCCTAAATTCTTAGTGATGGAATTTAGTTATCGTTCACCACTGAAAGGAGGGATGGAATTAAAGAACTACATTCAATGTGAATACTTATCATCCAATAATTCATTCACAACACACACAATAGGAATCATGGATCATAATAAGAATTATTTAGATGAAATAAACAGTGAAAATTGGGTAGAAATTCTACAAGAATTCATTGCATGATGAAATCCAAATATTTAAGAAATATGATTCTTGAATAATAACAACAATACATTCATGATCAACAATCCATCATAAACAAAACCATATTAACAATATATAAGAATGGTATTTCATAAATAATTAATCCCAATGATCAAGGCATACATTCAAGATATATTCCATACTTCATGGTATAACATCCATTGATTCAATCCATTGTAACATCCATGGTACCATTCATTTTAATCATATGATTCAATCATCGATTTCTTTTTGGATCAAATAATGTGTCTCTCGATGATCTCATACTCTCACTCCATCTCTAAGGATAGGTATTATGGAGTCCATCTAATTGATATAGAATAATTATTATTATTATTTAAGTTAAGGGATTATAGTGATGGGAATTAACTAAATAATTTAATTAATTAATTATACATGTGAGAGCCCAATGTTAATACCCTAATGAAAACTCAAATTAGACTGATCCTGGGGTAAACGTATTATTTTAGATGCATCTGCAACATCATTTTTCCTATAAGAATATTAATTCATGAAAAAGTGACATCATCTCACTAATACACACATGTATACTAAAATAAATATAATATATTTAATGTATTACTACTAATAATATACTATACAAAAAAATTTCTAATATCTCATGGATGTATTTCTCTAATACTATAAAAAATATTTTAATGGTTCAATGCAAAATATCATGATCACTATAATCTCACCAACCATACTCATGATATATATACTTATCTAAAATAATAAATATTACATATCACTTAAAATAATTCAGTATTTTAAATTTTACAAAGAATCTTTGAAGGGGTATACACCACACCCTAAGATCAAGATAACCACCATAAATTTTTTTTGATGTGTTATGATAGAGTAAATTTACTATTTTACATCTACAGAGGTTTATAGGATTTATAACTCAATATTGAGTTATTTCTTAATAGGAAAAAATATGGGTTACTACATCCCCTCGTCGTTAAACCATTTCATCCTTGAAAAGGAAACCATTGGATCTATTAACCAAGGAATGTCACAAACAAGACTACATGGAAAACAATTAAAATTCAGTGGAAATACTTATATCATTGAATTTTTCATCTTGAAATGATCTTGGTACACAAATACCCATGATAAGAGCAACCTATTCTATCATAAATATGTTAGAAGTGGATTGTCTAAAAATAAGTAATTAATGGGAACATGATTCAACTTTATTCATGTCTAAACAATCCTCTACACCCAAACCCCATTCTTCATCTAAAGGGTTTTCCTAACTTAAGGGATAAAATTTATCCAAAAATCAATTACATCTATCAAAAAATAGTTTTTTGATAAGGTTATCTCATGTGGGAGCACTTTGATCCCCAACTTTAAAGAGAATTATAGATTGTTATTGTATAAGTAAAACCTATTTATGCTACACTCCACCACTGAGTGCTTCCTAATGATTCTTAATGGATACTATAAGAGTTAAGATTTTGTATGTCCTTTTGGATCTCTGTAAACTTCTCTATTATCTAACTATAGTAAAAGAGGCTTTTAATAGTGCTAGAAAAGGCCTTTATCAGAACTAAAAAAGCACTAAAAAATAGAGTATGGTTAAAATCATGAATCTTTTATCATCTCTATAAAATAACTGCTAAATAAACCCTTTAACACCACTTAAAATCATTATTAAAAGGGTCCTTTAACAGCACTTTTTTTAGTGTTGTTAAAGGGCCCTTTTAACAGTGCTTTTTTAGCACTGTTAAAGGGGGTAAAATTATTTTTTTTTAGATTTCCATGATGTTGAACCCCCTTTATCAGCACTTCCATGAAACTTTTAGCAGCACTCCCCCCACCTTTATTAGTGATTTTCACCCCACCACCCCTTTTATCAGCGCTTTGTGAATTTCCAGCCTCATGTGCACCCACCTGGATTCGAACCCTGTGCCTCTCTTTCAAAGATGGAATGCCTTTACCACTACACCATATTGTTTTGTTTTCTATTTAATGATATTTCTATTTATTTATATATATATATACACATATATATTTACATGTATATTTTTTATTTGTATATTTATATAATTATTTTTAAATACATTTATACAATATGTGTGTGTGTGATATATATATATATACTTATATTTATTTAAATATATTATATATTATATTTATTTAAATATACTAGAATATAATATAAATATATTGTTTTTATTAATACATATATACATGTATATATAAATATTATAAATATATTTTTATAATTTAAAAAATGGTTATATATTATTTTAAATACTTTTTTAGAATATGTATTTATTTACTTATATTATAATATACATTTTTATGTAAATATGTTGATATATGTATTTATATGAGTGATTTATTATAAGTAAATATAATAAAACATGCATATATTTAATTATAAATATAATTATGTTTTGAAGAATGATAAAATTTAAAAACCATAATATCAATATGAATGTAATCCCTGGGAATAAATTTAGTATCTACCAAGAAAAGGCAATAAGACCCCCTTAAACGAGGCTGAAATCCATCAAATGTTAAAAAAATTGGGGTACCCCAACTAAAAACTCAGTTTTGGGGGACTTTTATGCCTTTTTTGGCCTAAAAAAATATAACATAGGTTTACCTCTATCTCTAAGGGCATAGAGCTCATCGTAGACTTAGATTTTATATATGATATAGTCTAAACAGAAACTCAGATCAAAAGTAATGGTCTTTTAAAGCAAGAGTTACGTTTTCAACTTATTTTAGATCTTTTATTAATTTTTTTATTTTTTTACTTTCAAATTGATATTAAATGACTATTTCTTGATAATAATAAGAAAATTATTAATTAAAAATATTTTTTTATTATTTTATAAGCCATTTTCACTATATATCTTATATATTAAGTGTAAATTCCTATTTGCCTTATCTAAAACATATTTTAAAAAATATATATTATATTTATATCAATATAAATATATTTATCTATTAATATATTATTTTTTAATGAAATATATTTTTTTTGAAGTATAACATTATCAGCGCTACTAAAAAATTAATAATAAAATATTCAACTTATCAAATATTTTTTTAAAGAGATGATAAAGGGTGGGTCTTTGTTAGCGCTTGTAAAAAATCACTGATAAAGGTACCCCTTTAACAATGCATTTGTTATCCCTATTAAAGACATCCTTTAACAATTATTTTTTTAGAACAAATAAAGGGGGTCTTTAACAGTGTTTTTAGCCAGTGTTGTTAAAGCCCTAGCGTTGTATAAACCTAGTTTTATAGTAGTGTCTACATCCATCAAGTTAAAGACGCCAATGTTTCTAGGTCATGGAACAATGACAACATGATATTTCCTTTAAAACATTTAACAATCATACATAGTAATCCTCTATTTTTCTCCTGATCACTTACACCCATAATTAAAGATTACCATTTTTTATTATCATCTCTATATTTTGAGATCTATTGGTGAGAGTATCAATGAATCACTATCCTCACTAGACTACAAAATATGGCCCCACTAATCATCATGTGACCTAATCCATGAAAATATAATGTGGAGAGTCTTGATCATTCATATAGAACTACTCTATCAACTTTATACCCTAGTAAAAAATATAAAAAATTAGAGTGATAAAAAACCACAACTTCATAAGAAAACTTCCTCCTCCATCACATGTCTAGAGTATCTAAGGGGGATTATTCTCTAGGGAAGTCATAGATCAACATATCCACCATAATATTTAAAATGATTATTATGATAAAAGCTCTATTTGACTAGAGTGGTGGAGGAAATGATCCACGTCTTCAAAAAATTCCCCTAGGCCTGTCACTCAAGGACACCTGGTCACACAAGACTAACAAATAATTATCACCATTGTGGGCCTCTCTCACATAAGGGAAGAGTGTGATACCACCATAATTGATCAAAGGTGATAAATGTATACATATAAATACTAGGATAAATGTTTTTAGAGAAGCATTTTAAATCACATCCATCATCTTATGGACACAATTTCCTCTACAATGATGTTTCAACCACTAGACCTTTTCCATTCCACACTGATCTTGTTAAATAATAGGGCCTCAACTTCAATAAATCCAATTTTCATCCACAAATAGTAATCTCATGCTATAATATTTTATTATATATTTTACACTCTCATTGAAAGACTAGTATAATTCCCAAAGTTCAGATAAGTTTTTCCATGAACTATCTTTTGGAATAGTTTAACCCATAGGATCTATAACCCTCCATGGGTACTCATTATCCCACTCACCAGAACATGAATGAAACTATTGAAATTAAATTTGGTATGTATTTTATTCACCTATCGAGAGTCAACTATGGGTCACCCATTGGAAGCATTTTTTTATTCTTCCACATTAACTAGATGTGAAATTATTATCAATGAACATAGCATACATATTAATGATTTGCCTATTTTGGGTAGAAAAAACTCAGCATCTAGAGGGTTGTCTCTACTTTACATACTTAAGTGGGGTCTTACACAATGTAGAAGGTGGAACCCACCTCATTTAAATAATCATGATCATATTATGATATAGTTAAAGGGTAATTCAATCCATATTGAGGTAGGAAACATTGAACCTATTCTCTAATATAATAAAATCTCTTGAAATATATCATTTTATACCAAGTATAAACTCACATCACCAAAAGGTATAAGTAAAATACATTCTCAATCTGTTGAAAATCCATAGGCTTGAGGTTCCACTGAAATCTCTAGATTCTGAAAATATGGTACAAGAACAATAACCCATACCAGTATATTTCAATAAGATGGTTTATGAATATAGGAACATTAATCATACTTAAAATTAAACCTATAGGTGCCTAAAATTATACACCCTCACCAAAATCCATCATTTAGCTCTAACAGTTATCACCCTATGTTTGATATGAATTAACAAAAAGTGGATTTGGGGAGTGGATTGATGCATTGTCCATCTCTAACTACTATCACACCATCATATCATTCTCTAAATAGATATTTTATGGAAAACCATCTCTATAATCTAGGCATTTATAATCACATTAGTATCCAAAATGTGGACATGTTTCCATAGATCTAGTTTTATTCTAGTGAAACAAAGTCTGCTTCTCAAGATAGGGTAAAACTTTACCAAGTGTTTAAAATATTATAATGCTCATTCATGGGACTCCATAATAGGTGGTGGTGTATATAAACATAACCATGTCTTTAAAAAAATTCTTCAATGCCTCTTCATAAACCATTTATTTTAGATGATTCCACTAAAAAATAGGTCTAGAAAGTACTTTACATGGTTTTGTAGGTTGTGAAATATGATTAGATAGGATAGTTCTATCCTATAGTGGGTTTGAAATCCTCAAATAAAATTTTATTCTAGGTAATTCTCAAACTCGAACCATGGTAGATCAGTCCTATCATGGGTTTGAGAAAAACATCATCCACTTTTGGATCATTATTCCATGTATGGATAATAATGCCTAAATCATTATTCTATAAGTGAAAGATCAAAACAAATAGAAATGTGATTCCAATACTCTATCCAAACGACTTTCTATATAGGATCAGGCTCACCTTGATCATTATAATCAAAAAAAATATCCAACCATGTGTATTTTTGTTTTAGTAAGTAAGAAATACAACCAACTCCTTGAAGAATCCTAAAAACTTAAGGGTTGTTAAATAGATTCACATAACAAGCAAGGATACCTATTAATAGATTCTTAGAATCAAAACCTCGTCACAAACTAATTGTTAATGGGAGGTCCAACTATAATCATGATATTTTCAGAATCCTTACCACGTATATGAGCCTAATATCAATATGTATCACCCTTTGTTACATAGGATTTCCCAAAATGATTAGATATTGTCTAGACGATCTGAAATAATATAGACATTTAAGATCCCAAATTTTTATTATATAATGCATGTACCAAATTTATTGAGACTAATAATGATTTTCTAGAACTATGGTATGACTAACAGATCATTGGAGTCCTAGATAAAGTATACCATGACCTCCACAATAATGATGGTCATCATATTCTTATAATCGATTATAAGACCCCCTTATCATCATCACCAAATTTTCCCAAACTAGTCCTCACGTGTTTAACATCTAAAAACTCCATCTATAAGATATAAAAACTATAATATCACTATAGTATAACCCAACAATTTGGGACCTAGACCAGGCTAATAGTAAGTTATGTTGGCCACCCCATGCCCACTTCCAATAGGCCAAGGGTTTGTTGCTGGAAAGGAGTTATAATATCTCATAATGTGGGAGTATTCTACCAATATCTAGATATAATAGTTGTATATCACCAATCCACAAAAATAAAATGAAACATTATTGATATATATATATATAACTAAACTGTATAAAATTTATATATGAGGCATCTTATATATGAATGCCCTCACATAGGCTAATACTTAATGAATTGTACATCTGTCAAGTCTCTGAGTATGAAAGATAAAAAATGATTTAAATATACTATATTATGTGTTTACTTCAAGATCAATCTATAACATCATTGGTCACTACTGCTATCATGAACATTTATCTTTCATTGTGCACCTAAAATTATCACTAAACATTTACTACATTTAATACACTCCTTCTCCAGTCCATCAGGACCATATTCGAATAGTGTACCATCTATGATATTATAGTATAAGTGGAAAAACCCTACTATGATGAGAAGTAACATACTATTTAGTATTCCACAAAACCATAAATCAAATGTAAGAGATAGTTCTACTTAAAACTCAATGTTGGATAATAATCAGGATTATGAAAATATAATAATATCTAGATATACTCTATAATTAAAATTCTTATGGATAAAATTAATTACTAGTCATTTCATCTCTAATCCTTGGAGTTCATCTCTTAGGAGTAAATAAGTGTGATCGGGACATCAAAAATCCTAGAACTTTAAATTTCAATGTACCAGTTACATGTTGCATCTCAAAGGAAACAAATGGATTCTTGAGGAGTCACGTGTTTTGAAGTGTTTGATCTAATTAACCTACCTTTCTGATAGAAAATAGAATCCATTAAGGGGAGAAAACTCCTCATTGAAATATATACACCATTAATGGTAGAATCACACCATACCATTCATTCATGTTGCTTCACCTCTCTGAATTACCATAGGGTGAAAACCCACCTTATCCATTAATAGATGTTCGTTAAGGTAATTTTATCCCCTAATACCATCGCTTCAAAGACATTGAAACATAATCACCTCAAGGAGATCTAAAATAAATTTCCATAACACATCGAGTAGCTCAAAATTGATGGGTTGTTCATAAATCCATGGATATTGAACCCAAACACTGAGTATCACATGGAAGGTTAAGGGGAATTCTAACTTTCCAACCAAATAATACACACCTTGAGTAGAACACATAATATGGGGGGATGCCCAAACTCTATTTGTATTACATAAGAGATACACCTTTGATGAATCACATATTATATTATGTAGTTCTTAAACTTGGGAATTATTCAATCTTCTCACCCAAATCTAGTGGTCGACCCAATGAAGTTAAGGACACCCAACTACACACATCATCTCATTTTATACCTTTGATAGTGAAGATACACACACTATCATGTTCTAAGTGAAGAAAAAGATATAGGATATATTACTTATGTTACCTAATATGAGTCTAGAGAAAGGTGTTATAAAAATAATTAATGATGAAATAATACATGACATGTACTAAAGGGTTACATGATGTGTATCCCTTCTTGGGAAGCCTCTTTGAGTATTTACTTAAAAATTTCATGTAAAGAAATACTACACAACATTTACTAGGATGTACATGGTGTGTGGAACTAGTTGGGTACTCAGCATGTATCTTGGGTACATGGGCCCCTAATATCTTAGGGTAAACAACTTGTAATTATAGTGAGATCAATCGACATATACTGACAACCCACCAAAACCTGCAGTATCTGATTGTACAACATTTATCTTATGTAAACATTTCATATAGACCATGAAGTTACATGGTCATATATTGTTACATGATCCATGTTTCTTAGTTCATACATAGTCTATACCATAATTAAATTCTTTGTTTTATGTGTATACTCAACCACTATATATGTTGGGTGAATTCAAACTACAATTAGTGTGATATTTATAGATTTATGAAACCATAGCCCCGTAGTTATGGAAATTTCATGAGATTTTCTCATTAAAACTACATGTTTTGTTGTGGTTTTATTTTCCAAATTTAATAATACATTATCTTACCTTATTTATCTATCTTGTAATTACCCCTAATAAAGATATCATTACATTAATGTCCATCCTAGACCACCAAATATTCTTCCAAGCACTCAATAATCCACTATCTTCCATGTCCCAGTGAGTCAACTTTATCTCATCGTGCATGAATCTTCGATGCACCACCTAAAACGGCCATTTCATTACTTTCACACTTAGATCATGAATATAAATCAGTGAATTTATAATATAATGATATATAATTCAAACTAATGATTCAAGATAATGCTGGTGATGATAGTTTTCTATATAAATGATGATGGGGATCAGTTAATAGTGAGTAGTGAAAATACAAATTACCTAGTAATTTTTTTGTGGAACACACTACAAGATGAACTAATAAAAAAATGAATTAACAAGGGGACATAAATAGTTATTATCAAGGATAAATGTCACTAAAAATAATTTCGTAATGAAATATCAAGATTTATGAAACTGGATTATCCAATGAAATAGTAAGACATTTAGTCTAATATGATTTGATAATCATGATGAGAGTAATAACATATAATAAGAGAATTCCATAAATAACTTATCATAAGGATTGAAGAATAAATTGAAGGATGAGTCCCTACCTCATGGAACAATTTCCATTAATTCAATCAGTTGTCATAGAAATGGTTCTATTAATTATTTTCACATGATCGAATCATCAGCATAATAACAGATCTTGTCTTATTCCACCAAATAATCTTCTACTCTCACTCTTTCTCACAAACTGGGGTTTATGGAAAACAGAATAGCTAGAGAATATAATCAACATAATAAATGGGGTTTCGGATTTCCAATCATTTTCCTTAATCAATTAATGGGATAATCAAATTAATTAATTTAATTACCTAATTTCACCCTTGGTAGATTGAACATGGAGACCTCAACATGAACTAAAATTATAATGTTTCCAGGGTAAGCCCTATATTATGGATTCATATAAGATATCAGTTTCACATCCATTATGCTATTTAGTTGAATATTCTAATAAATAACTATCATCAATATATAGATTAAAACAAATATATTATTTTTAATATATTATTATTGAGGTTCCATGGTGCTTGAAACATGATGAAAGCTCAGTGAACCAACTCTCCAATATATTAAAAATATTTCAATAGTTCATAATGATATATCTAGAGTCACTAATACGTCACAAAATATTCTAATAGGATATATATTTATATAAAATAATAAATATTTAATATCCCTTAAAATAATCAATGTTGGAAATTTTCCCAAAACTCGATCTATGGGTAAACACTATATCCAAGGATTAACTAAATCGATAATTTTTTTCTATTATTATCTTCTAAGTTAAATTCATCATTAAACCCTTAGTGATTTCTTGGGAATCTTGAACTCAATATCAACCTATGTATTGATTGGGAAAAATCAGGTTGACTGCACTAAAAATAATTTTTATTATTAAATAAATTTTTATTTACATTGTTTCTCAATGACTTGTTGATTAGCAATGATATAGTAAATGTCTTATGATAGGATACGTGATGAAAAGAGAATTTTTTTCATATGATTTATATTAATATATGTAGAAATATTCAAATAATTTGGTAATTATAATAGTTCAATGATAATGAGGTAATCTGTGTCTTGAACCATGTAGGGGATAAGTGATTAGACTGAAAATTATCATAATACACATATTGTGTATAACTGTTATACTATATTGAGCCATGTGTTTAGACCCATGTGGGAAAGGTCATGTGATTAGACATTATACTAATATATTTTATGAGTTTATTAGGTTATGCCTTTGAAAATGATAATTATTATGTCATGTGTGTATCTAGAACATTTACTATAGTGAAATAAAGGCTTTTGTTATCATTTCCAAAAGTTGTTATAACATAATGTTAAGGTGACTTGGTTGGCACTTGGAAAATTTTGATCTTTGGGTTTTTGGTTTTTTAATTAAAATAAGGTAATTCCATAATACTCATATGATATTTTTCATATTTAAGAGATATTTTGGATTTATGGTCACATCCTATTGAGATTTATTTCTCAAACAATGTTTATCTATATCTCATGAGTGTGAAAACAACACTCATATACATATAGGAAAGGGAAGGGATATGAATTAGATGAAGTCGGGATGATGTAATCATTGATGAGTTTCAAGTAGTATATAATGGGTTGTTTTTTGTGTTAAATTTAAAATCCTAAAATTATAAGATTTGGAGTTTTAAATTTTAAAGGTTATTTTTGAATTCTTACACCTAATAGGAAGATTTTTAATTTAACCTTGTAAGTAACCCTAATTTTTACTAATGGTTTTTTTGTACTTGAATTATTGTTTTTAATAAGGGATTGTAATTTTTAATGAATTGGATAAGGTTTTTATTTTTGACACCTTTTCTAAAAAAATAATTATTTATTTATTTTTCATGTTGTTTTTAGTTTTTTGAGAAAATAGTGATATCTTGCAAACTATTTCTCAAATTTAAAATTAATAAATATATTATTTCTAAATTAGTGGTGTTTCATTTGATGCTATAATTTATTTTAGTCATTATTTGGGCCAATCCTGAATCTATTTAACTATAAATAACTAGTTTAGATGATAAATTCCTTATTTTTGTATATGGGTTGGAGGGAACCTGTATGGACAGAGTGGGGATGTGGTGATCAAAATCAAGGTAGGATCATGAAATCCTTCATCTATTCCTTTATTAATTTAAATTTATTGTATTTAATTATAATATATAAGGATTATTTAAGTTAATTAAAATAATAATTTTATTGTTATTTATATTTTTTCCATCATAATAGAAATTATGGTATTCCAAGGTCAATGTCTACTAACCATTCTTATTGAATTACAATATGTCTTATTTTTAGTGTTTTTTAGTTTTTTAAGAGATAATATGAGACTGCTAAATCCTAGTGTGGTTGGAAGGGGCAACATCTAGATAGGGGTTAGTGGAGAAAACATATAATACCAATATGATAGGAAGGTTGAGAACCATTTGTTATGGAATTTGTGGTAGAATCCATAGTTGTGGTGAATTAGGTTTGGAACCATTAAAGTTTGGGATGATGGGGGTTGATTCATGTAGTGATAGGAAAACTCAGTTATTTTAGTGGTAATCAAAATCCATAGAGATCGTAAAATAGGTAAAAGGGTTTCATAAGGTATGATGTGTAAGGATGGAAACATCCTTTTTATAGGGAAATAATTGGTTGTTTCTGGTATAATGGGTAAAGGACCTAATATAGTGTGAATAGGGGAATGTAAATTCAATATATGGTTAATGATAGAGAAAAATATTAGTTGAGTTGCATCTTGTAAAAGACCATTGTGTGTTACTTAAAATTTTCATACATAGTTTGTTAGTTTGGTCATAAAGAATAGGAGTTGATGTTAGCGACATGACTTTATATGGGGTACCTTTAATTTTGGTGTGATCCATGACTAGAAATTTGTAATTATCTTCCTTAAAAATAAAACTATAAATGTATATTGTAAGTTAAGTATATAGTCATTTCACTAAATTTTGGTGATTCTTAAAATGAAACATCTATTAAAAGGTCTATATGATTTAATTTAAATTTTGAAATAAAACTAAAAAATTATAAGGAAACATTAAATGATGAAAGTGTGCTAAGATTTTGTAAATCTGAGAATATAAGAAAATAAATAATCTAAAATCATTAATGTATAGTTTTATTAAATAGAAATTATACCTTTAAAAATCTATAGTATTGGGGTTTTCCTCTATTTAACAAAATCATATTTACATATGATAAAGTGTATTAAATAATTCAACAATTAGCTGATCCAAAGCCATATTTAAACATAGAAACATAATAAATATTCTATATTGAATTCAAGAAACTAGTTAATTAATTATAAAACAATTCCCTAATCTAAATACATATATATTTCATAATGAAAGAAGAAAAGATATAGAAGAATGGTTGAATGTAAAAATATAATAAATATTTCCATTAAAATTAAAATAACCTCAATATTAAATCTTTATTCATTACAAAACTCAACACAGATCATTTACCACCTATTTATATTTATAAAACCAAAGAATTGATTATTTTTTCAAGAAGTTAAAGTTTTTGAAAATGGGATATAAACAATCCAAATCCTATAGTATTCAAGAATCCAACCAAGTAATCAATAAATTGATCCTACAAATGTCTTATTTTTTCATTAGTGTTAAATTTATGTCCACCTTCTATTGGTAAATTTCACATTAATTATCCTTATATCTCCCCTATATCATTCCATCAATTTTATATCCCAAACCTTATTAGAATAATATTTTATTACTAACTATCGTATCGCTAATATATCACCATGATATACCTTTGAGTTTCTAAAATAATATAGATTGTTAATTTAAAAATCAACTATAATTTTAAAGGCTATAGATAACCCATCATTTCCATGGTGTGAAAAAATGATTTTTCTACATATATTTCAACAACATGATTTTCTCATCAAATTAGTAATTCAGAGCATATATACCTTCATCAACCTAATTTTCTATATCTCAAGCGCCATGACATATTCAACTCTTTTTTTCCATTTCTTATATGTGTTTTACACAACCATATTGTATAAATATTCTAAAAATTTTATTATCCCTTTATTATATTGCTCAACCCTGACTTGTGTTTCATAACAGTCATGATCACCACCCCATTTCACACTTTGTTTCATTATCACAATAACCACACCTTTAATTATATCTTAATTTTCAATATGGTATATCAAAAAATTTATTCCACCCAATACTTTTTCATCGTTTTCACATAGGTGAAAAGGTTGTAACATGGGTTAGAAAACACCATGACATAGATTTATCTAATTCTAGTCTCTCTTATCCAAAGTAATATAAAATCTTCCATGGGTACATCATCCTAAATTAATAAAAAACATAATATATTACGCATGTTTATCTCATTAGTAAATAAAATCATTAGTAAAAGATAATATATAAAAATTAATCTATTATATTGAGCTAGGTTGTTCTAGATTTGAGAAGGATGGTGTGATAGCATAAGAAAATGAGGTGTAATTTTATTAAGGGGTTGTGTACGTTCCCTCAATCAGATTTTAGAATCCATAAATAAATAATATAATGTCTTTGAGGGGATGGGATAATATAGGTTATCATATCTTATTCATGTGGCCATGAAATAAATATATCATAACTCTCTTTTTTATTTTATATATATATATACATATATTATTTTTAATAATATAGATGTTTATTTTATTTATGTAAATATATTTAATAAAATAAATATATATTTAAATTTAAAATTTGTTGTCTTGTAATTATATATGAAATAATTTCTATCATTAATATTATTTTTGTTTTCATTGTTTTTATTCTATTCTTCATCATCAATAACAAAAATATCATCACCATTATATGTATATAAAATTAGAAAAATATGATATCTTGCATCAATATTTTAATTTAAAAATTGAATCATTAAAATTAATCACTTCACCATGTTTATCATGATAGTGTGATTCTCAAAGAAGATATATTCTTATTAAGGGGAGGTTTTCTTATTTTATTATATTACTTATTGATATTCTCAGTGATGTGGTGCTTAAAAATTTCATATGTACCTATTTTACTCATTTTCATGAGTAAATCACAACATTATACCATTAATTAATTTTGATCTCCCAAGATGATGGAATGATTAGAATAAGATTTAGATTCATGTGTGTATGTATGATGTCCATGGACCTTTAAATGATTATGGTACATGATTTGACACTGATGGAACTTGTGATTAAGGTTACAACTAAAATAGATTCTTATTATTAGTGATTTGGAATGATATGAATTTTTAAAAATGTTAACAAGATATAAAGTAGTGAAAAAACATCTATGGGAATTATGAATCAATAAATAATTTCTGTGTAATTTGCAATGGATCATGTGACTATAAATATGTATTGATGATGAGTTACTTGAATTATTTATACAATGATAAAATGGTTGAGATGTGATAAAAAATTATATTTTAAGATATTTATAGTTCTCGATTAATGGGTGGTTTGATTTTTTGTAGACTCATATCTCATTTATTAGACCACGTTATGATGGTTGGGGATTTATATTTCATATTTATCTCTATTTATTTAGTATGGGATGTTAGTATACATGTAGAATATGGTTCCATGATAGGTGGGAGATTAATAAATGTTTTATTTCATAACTATGATAGTATGATTGAATTGTGAGTGATACTATATTGACATTTCATCAACTAACATATTTTTCCACAAAGGCTTCACCTAGTGATTAGTGCATTCCAATAAATTCATTGTGATAAAGACATGTATTTCTTATAATGATTATGTACAAATGGATTTACCCTATATATATCTGCCCAAGAAGATAAATTGTCTTTATGGGATGTTTAGAAAACTATGTTAACTAGTTGACCTAATATATTTCTTGAGACCAATCTATAATGAGTGTTATGACTTCATGATGTCAGTATATTTACTATAAAATATAATATAGATAGTTTGATGATGATGTTAAAAAACTAGATAATAGTATTTTTTATGGTTTTCTAGATATCTTTATTAGTATCATAATTATAGATAAATTATTGTATATTTGTCTCTATTATATTGTTTATTTTATTCTCATGACATTGTTCTATTTTAAAATCCAACCACCACATGTGGTGGGTTTTCAATGAAATAGACTGATTTTTTATAAGTCAATGGACTGAACAGTTATATAAACTAGTATTTCCTCTCCCACCCCAATTATTAACATGGATATAACATAGATTATATGTGTACTAGTTTTTTAATTGTTTGGATATGTATATATATGTATATGTATCAGTTTTCAAGGTTATAATTCGATCAATTTTTCGTTAAACCTCATGTATTTTTCTTTTTTCTGGGTGCTAGGCCTTAGAGAAGGTACATGATTCCATTTTTGAGGAAACAGTTCTATAGAAGAGGAATCACCCCATGATCATTTTTCTTACTAAAATCCCAATGGATAGCCACTGGAGTTCAGATGTCCCTTTAAGTGGTATATTTCTATTGGATAACCCACTATATTTTTGGTGAATGACTATAAGAGTTTTGTAATTTAATTGTTTTTAAATTTATTAAAAAATATTTTAAATGGGTTTTCTCCCTAATTATTCATCGATCATGTTTAAAAAACCTCTCTATTCTCTATGGTTTCTCTCACATTAATCCTTATAACATATTTATGTGAGTATGGATCCTCATGACATATTATTTAGGTGTAACAACCCTAAATCCAGTAACCTAGAGTCGGTGGTCACTTTATTACATTGGCATAGATACAACGGATCACATCACCAAGGATCAGTCATTTTAGTATTCTTAGAGAATAGGATGCATACATGATACCCATTTTACATTGGGAATAGAATACAAAACATAATAATGGAAAATATTCATCATCATTGAACTCATTTGAAGAATTCTTCTTCATATCCTGGGGAAAGGAAAAAAGGTGTGATTAAATGATTAGTAAGGGTTACATACAATATAAGTTATCATGAGTAAATAATGAATGATAAATATTTAAGTTAAATAATTGAAAACACATTCCATTTAATCAACAACTTGATTATCATGATTATATAAGTTATAATCAATTTGTAAAGGTAAATAACTAAAAACGCATGTCATTTAATAACTTGAGAAAAAATGCATCCATGGATAATATCAGTGAAATAATCTCATGGATAATGATAGCTAAATTCTCAATGAAGTAATTGTACATAATGATCTCAAGAATCATGATATTTATACCATCAATATCATGTACCAAGGTAGTTTAAAATCATGGTTTTGATTAGAGAATAAGAATTTAACAATATATCCCCAGTTAATCAAATAATTTTCAAAGTAAACATTATATGTAAAAATGGAATACAGTTTAGGAAATAATCATATCTATGATTAAAGGAATATGAATATTTAAGATAAATGTAATGTCTAATGAAAAATTATCATAATAAAGTGAATTTATCAAGATAAAGTAAACAATCACAAAATAAAACACGAGATGAGAGGTTACCATCGGTTCATCAGGTATATAGGTTTTTTTTCAATAAAATCATGTCCTTTAGATAAATAAATGTAATATAAGTGAAATATTAAAAAAATCATAAAAAAAATCTTTTTAAAATCATTGAAAATGTATAGAATAAAAAAATTCATAAAATGGTTATGACGGTAGGTAATTCTGTTATCATTGTATATATTAAAAAAATCATTTTGAATTTTTTGTAAAGAAATTCAAAAATGTCCCTTTTGGAAAAATTAGAAATATTTCTTTCAAACCCTTTTTAAAATTAAAGTATAACTTGAAATGTTCTTAATAAATCATTTTAGTAAATAAAATGACTTTTTTAAAACAATTTTGAAAAACATGGACATGGAACAAAAATATATCTAATTAAAAGAGAAATAAAATTTCTTTTCCTTTTAAACATATGTTTTCTTGAATAAAGTTCCGAAGAGAGGAAAAGTTGGAAGGAAATGTAGAAACTCCTCAAATATTTCTAGGATAGTAAAATTTATGGAGTTTAATATTGTAGAGACTATGGTTTTTTCATGTAATACTTTGTAATATTTCTAGGAATATTTTTGGAGGTAGGAACTGTGACGGCCTGTGATTCCGAGGCCCAGTGAGCCTGAAATTAATTTTATAAAAATATTAAATATATTTTTATTATGTGTGCACAGTTTCTTAGAAAAAGTGTAATACGTCATAAATGGATTCTCATATCATAAATATGAGACAACAGTTGAGTCTGGAATGTGGTGATTACCCTAAGTGTGACATAAAATGGGTCGATGCGGGATGTTCGGACCCATTGTTTGTTGGTGGTGCATTTAATGAGTTAATTAATTAATTAATTAATTAATTAATTAATTTTAACCACAATAGATACTCTATAAGAGTATCACTAGACATATTTCTCTAGGGTTATCCTCATAAAACCTAGAAGAAATTTAGAGCTCTTCCTCCCTCCTTTGTTGGTGAATCGATATCAGAAGACAAAAAACAATTGGATCAAGAGAAATCAAAGTGTGAAAAATGCAATGGATCTCTTACTATGTTGGTAAGTGCATTCTTCATCAGCGATCAATCCAATTTTGAGGTAGAACTTTTAATTTTTTTATCCCCTTTTGATTTATTCATAGTGAACACAAATTAATCATCTAACAAATTGACTTGTGGTTCATTTGTTTAATTCGGATTTTTGATTTATCTTCCTATGGTATAAGAATTGATTTCATATTGGTTCATTTATTTATTTATGACCATCATTCTAAAGGAGACGGATCTTGGAAAATCCAAACACGGTTGTGGTTGATTTCAAACTCTTTTGTTTTGTGGTTTTCTACCCCCGTTCTATGTGTGATCATTTTCAATTTTTATTTTAAGTGGTTGTTTATCAAATACCCTAAAAACAATTTGTTTCGCATTCAATCTTTAATGCAAAAAATTGTTTTTTTGGCATCAGAATTGATATCTGGTGATAGAATCATGATATACGATGACGGATGCTGAATGTGATCGGATTGGAGGCCTGGTGTTGGGTTATGGTGTGTGGTACTGGAGAAGCGTGATAGCGGTGGTTCGAAGTGAGAAGCGATAGCGGTTACCGGTGATCAGTGCCAATGGAAGTCCGAGGTGAGCAACAAAAGTGGTTATGGGTGAGCAGCGGGTTCATCAGTCCTCAGGCCACTGTGATGCGTGGGCACAAGAGGTGGTGCTATTTTTGAGTATCAACGTGAGATGAGGAACCGTTCAGGTGGATGTTGTACCTGGAGTAATTTTTTTTGGGTTTTACAGAAAAAAAATTCAGGAAAGGGGATTAGGGTTCTGGTATTTTTAAAAATGGTTCTGGGATGCGTGAACGTCATTCATGCATCCTTTTCCATTGAAGGATGTGTGAATGGAATTCACGCATCCCATCCCCCACTAAAGATGTGTGAACCTCGTTCACGCATCCTCCCAATAGGAGAGATGCGTGAACAGGGTTCATGCATCTCACAGAGAGCTCAAATGTTTCTCAATATTTATAACTAGTAATTATAAACTAATACACTTAAAGTAAAAATTAAGAAATATTAATAAATGTCAATTAAATAATAGAAAATATTGAAATAATGTTAATAATTATTAATAAATATTCATGAATAATAGATATTCATTAAATAATTATTAATAGAATGGCTTGATTATTCTTTAACATATATTGAGAAAGATATAATCTTATCATCTTTCACTCACTCACATCATCTCAACATGTTGTAGTTATACATCTATTTCTATAAATATCCTCATATAGTTCCATTTGTATTCTAAAGTGGAAACTGTTATTATATATAAATTCCACTAATAAATTTTGTCGATCACAATATCCCTTGAAATGGATCATGAAATATATTAGCTGATCTAGAAGCCTATGAAGGATCCTTTTAGACTTACTATTAGTTTAAGTGTGGTAAGTAGTTCAAATCCCATTTTTGTATCAAATGCTTGTTAAATAATTCCCAAAAACATCATAGAGATCCTTGGGTCTATATTAGATATAATATAAAGATTTAATCCATGTAAACTTACCTCTTTATTTATATATTGGTATGTTGATAGAGTGAAATACTCTCAAATAGTAATGAAGTAAGAAAGCATTGTAAGTTGATCAACTATAAACTGAATGGAATTATTTATAATATAGGTCTTTATAAGACCTATGATGAATTACATGGTGATGTTTTATATTTTTATGGTTAATAGTTTAATAATCCTCTTTTACCTCTTTCATTCATCCTTTACTTGTTGTAAAACTAAGTTTTGAGATGCGTACTCAATAATCTCACTCTTTAGATTGCGTACCAGTAGAAATTGTTTCTTTTTATAAAGTCTGAATATGTATCTTCTCAAAATTGGCCAAATGAACTTCTAATTCATATTGAAGTTATTCTGATCTTCAATCATAATCATCTACTCTTCACAAATATCCATTATTCATTCAAATTTTTCTTCATGCAATTTAATTTTTGTAAACAAATAATCGTGTTCCATAATATTCTAGGATTTTACATCTAATTTTAAATCATTGAGATCAATAATATTTTTCAAGATTTCTTCAAGTTCACGCATCTTTTCATCCAGAATCTATTTGATTTCGAAATAATTAATATAATTAATATTTATTATATAATTTAATCACATTATTTATTATACATATATATATATATATATTGGTAGATAATTTGATAACAGTAAGACACTTATTAAAAAAAGAATAGAAGTCTATAATTGATAACAGTAAGACACATACAAAATGTATCATAAGTCGAATATCAACTTAATCTACGCCTCTGGCGTGGATTATCCTCTGTCCCACATCTAGGCATATACTGGATGCGCCCACGTTGTACCTGTCTATGTCTGTGCTCTGGCGTACGCTGCATATCCTCATCGACAGCCACCTCCACATCCTCCTATGTGACAGGCGGTGGATGTACAGTCTCACCGCCTGTACCCTGGCCCACACTAAGGATAGTGGAAGCTAGCTGGAACTCTCACCAACATAGGAAGTAGATGGATACTCTACTGCGGATGACTGCAATAAAACATCAAACTCAATCTAGTCATTGTCTATAAGTACCTGTGGTTGTGTCTGAGAAGCTGGAGGAGCATCTGACTGATCATGTTGAACACCCTCCTCCAATGGAACAATATCATGTGGCCGAGCAAGCTGGTAAGCCTCCTCCTATGGAACAACAACATCCATAACAGGGTCATCACCCCCAGGTACATCTATGTGAGGCTCAACAAGCTCAGCAGGCTCTGCGGCCTCCGCAGCAGGTGGTGGAACAAAGAAAATGCCATGATAAATCTCATCTATCGACGCTAGAATCATTCTCACAAGGGTGTGAAAATATACTGGGTCAAAGGTAGCTCTCTCCACTAGATCGGACATTTGAAGTAGATGATAAATATGAGCATCTTGCGAAAAAAAATTCCGTTGTTAACTAATATGAATAAAAAATAGGTTGAAGAGTGAAAGGAAGAATTCATAACAAGTAATGAAAGCCCCATCCGTGCCATGTCATAAATCTGATGGGGGACCTGATGTACCAGCCTGCATAATCCATCTGATCCGTCAAATGAAAATTTACTGTCCCTGTCCCTCGCAATTGGGACTCCCGTCGTCTGTCCCATAATGCAACATATCTGGCATGATAGCTCCTCCAATCAAAATCCATCTTCCCTGACATCTTCAGGGAATGCAATGAATCCAACTGATTGGGCGGGTCAGGAACTGGTTGAAGTAATCCAAACTTCCTCATAACCCTATCTGTCTGATGCCACCCGACTATATGAAAATGAATCAGTGGAACCCTACAGGAGCCTATAGCAAGCATCGCTGTACAGTACGGCGGCAGACTCTAAAGGACAACATCTGTATATGGAATCCATGTAATCGGAAAGAAAAAATGAATAATCAATTAATAAATGAATAGATGTACAGTAAAGAGTAAATATTTAACAATATAAATAATAATCACTTACATCGTATGGTTGAATGATGTCTAACATAAGTCTGTAGGCGTGAACATCATGTCTGGGAGAATCTGAATGTCGATGCACCTGACTCCACCTGTAGATAACATTTATATTTTTACAGTTCATAATATAATCTTATAAAATTAAGTTATATATTAGAAGGAATTACTAATATACCAACATCCATGTGGAGCCTCTGCTACAATATCAACGGGTAATGGTGCACGGGCATGTGGAGCTAAACGAGGGATGTGCTCCCATACCCACATCTGCAGAAGAACCATGCATCCTATGATCTGCATCTTATCGATGCAACATGAACTGCATAGGGCCCTGTATGTATATGCTAGGCAGGCAGACCCCCAGCTATACCGGCCTGCCTGGTCCAAATCCTCCAAAAAAGATAAATACATCAGGTGCACAAAAGTAGTAGAGTGGTCAACAAAAAGCGTGCCACCGATAAGATAAATATATGCGAAGTCATCTCGCATCTAGAAATGAGATGTATATTCTAGGCAGGCAGACCCTCAGCTATACCGGCCTGCCTGGACAAATACTGCATCATATTCTCCCTCCTCGTTACCGAGTCTAATCCATCTCATTTTTATGCGAGATGACTTCGGTCTTCCTTGGGGACACAACTTGGTAGCATGAAGCCAAAAAATTTAAAACTTACATACATTGAAAAAATCATAAATGAAACCAAAACCAACTTATGAAAACCTGGAAATATCAGGGATGATGGTCGGTTGATCAGCAGGCAATGTGATAGAATGGAAGTCACCAACATGCATCCAAGCAGCACTATAACAGTTAACCAAAGTGCTCATGTGATACACCGGGTCAACATATGGATCCCATGATATATTTACCAAAGCGCAAGCTGTGATAACATGTACACATAGATATCTCAATGCCTAAAATTTTCCACAATCATAGTACATGTTGTCCAACATCACGACAAACACTCCACCATTAGTGCATGTACCCTAGTCGTAGCATTGTCTTACCCGAAAGCTCATCTTTCCCCTATCAAAGGCTATAACATTCCATCTTGAAGCCTCATTTCGTATCCGGTCAATATCACTTTGAAAATGTTGAGTAAAAATCATTCCATTTTTCATCCTCTGGTAGGCCTTTTGGGACCGGTCAATAAAGTAGTGAACACATCTATAAAATGTCTCTTGCACTAACCCTATGATTGGGAGTTTTCGCACACCCTTGAGGACCCCATTTATGCACTCCACTATATTAGTGGTCATATGCCCATATCTCATGCCACTGTCGTGTGCTAATGACCATTTTTCCTTTGAAATTTGCATCATATATTCATATACCTCCTTATTAACTATTCGAATCTCTTCAAGAAATCGATCAAACCTTTCTTGTTGGGGTTCATATGCTGAAACCATAAGATAATAATGTATGAAAATGGATATTAAATTTTGTTAAAAAAGAAAGTTTAGAAAACCATACCCAACTTGAGGATCGCCTTCTTTATGGCCTCATCTCTAAAATGCTTATGCACATTACTTGAAATATGTCTAATGCAATAACGGTGATAAGCATTCAACTCAGTCCAAGAAACCTCATCACTACTCACGGCCTCTATAATCGCTCGATGATGATCAGATATCAGAAACACGCCCTGTTTTTGCGTGACATGAACACGTACACATTCCAAGAACCATCTCCAGCATTCAAAATTTTCTTTTTCAACAATATAAAAAGAAAGTGGTAGAGGAGCATGATTACTATCATGTGTGGCAGCAATGAGTAGAACACATGTATACTTTCCAAAAAGGAATGTGTCATCTACCTGAATAAATTGCTTACAATAGGGAAATGCAGCAATGCATGGTCTGAATGCCCAAAAAATCCTATTGAACTTCACCTTTGACCGATCAACTCGATGATTCTGGGATACATACTCAACACTGTCCAAATGATAAACAATTTGATTATTGAGAGACAAAAATTCCATAAGTTGTATCAACATCACATAAGACTCATCACAATCACCATACACTTTTACAATGGATTTCTGTTTTGCATTACAAGCTTTGTTGTATGATATCTTATAGTTATACAACTGTTGAATTCTTTCCTGAACAAGGGAAATAGGAACATCCTGGCTTGTTCATATCATCTCACAAATAAAAGTAGATATAAACTCTACATCAAGGGAAGAGTGATCTTTTTCCAAGTTGGGATGCAGACAAGTGTGTGGGCCTTATAATTTGGTTATCATCCAACATCCATAATATTTATCAAATATTGCTCTTAATTGAAATTTACATTCTGACCCATATTTTTCAAAACGAATGAGATATTTGTTCTTCTTTGACTCATCAAAAACAAATGTGAAATGTCGCTCAATATGGTATTGCTTTATCACATTTTTCATGGCCTGTTTACTTTTGAACTCCTGCCCAACATATATGGAATTATCATTTGATGCAGGCCTATTCCCTATAATTCCAAGGAATTCAGAAGCTGGTGTAATGACATCCCAATCAAAATTTTGTTCACGAGATATTCCTCTAACTAAGGAACTCAAAACTGAAGGCTGATTGCCACTAACTGGTGGATGTAGTGGATGTCTATCTCTCAAAGTAACCTCATAAGGTTCATTCCTAACCACATCCTCTCCTAATGACTCCCCAGATTATTATTCCTCAGATAAACATTCATGAACTATATCAGCACACAAAGGGATGTCATCTACATTCCCTTCCAAATTTTTATCATCTTCCTCATAACATTCTTCCATAGGAGTCATATGAGGAGGAGGCAATGAATAAGACGGCTGTGAAGGACCAGCTTCTACAGAGCTCACAAAGCATGGTTCTGTAGTAATTGATTGCACCACATCAATATCAGAAATGACAACAAATAATTCCATCAAACCATTAATACATTGTTGCCTGAATAATTGAGAAGCCTCCATCCAATCCTCATCATCGACTATAGGGTACTCGCTGTGCCACAGACGCTCGGGATATTGAAGATATCGGTATCTAATTGAAGTGATTGCGTGTTCAGCCCTCAGTTTTAACCGACTATGAATCTTATTACGAATTTCATCTAATGTTATACAAACATGGAGATTTACCACTTTGGTAGGTATCACACTGTATCTAAAACCCTTCTCGGTATAAATTACCTCACCGTTGCAAAATATTTGAGCAGACAAAATTACCTATAAAAAAATTATTTAAAAAATATTATATACTACATTAAAATTTTAAATTATTTAATATGGTTTTGAATAATTGATTATCTTGAGACTTTTTTATGTATTGATTTATCACTGTTAAGGTATAGTGATTGTGATATTAGCACAAAATCAAATTTAATATAATGTTTCATAAAGTTTAATTACTTATGAATATATAATCATGACTTGATCTTGAGACTTATGATTAGTTTATCATTATCTAATAAACTAACCACAACCTATGGGTTGACTCCTATTTCTATTATCAAATATTTCAGCAACTGCCAATCTCCTGTCAAATAGAAATGCCTCTTCTCGAATGAGTTCTCGAATGCCTCTTCGTGGACACCTCTTCGGGGAAGCCTGTTCGGGGACACCTCTTCGGGGTCGTCTTTATTTTAATTACAAATTTACTCACATGAATTTGAGGGGGTCTAGGGGTATGAAATACATAAAAAATTTTAAGTGGACATGCAGGTCCTTACACTTACTGAGAGATGACTCACAGGTCATCAATGCGGAAAAAATGAAATTATTAAAAATTGAATAACAAAATACACAAAATAAAACATGTAATTTCAATTATGTATGGTCGGTCATCTCAAGATCAGTCATCACTTATACCATGTTTTTTGGTATAATTATTATATTACCCATATTATATAACTTTATCTATTACTAAATGAAATCTATATTAAATACTACACCTCCTTTCCAAAAATATAACTTCATGTGTATATATATATATAATTATTAATAATATTTAATATATTTTATTATAACTGATATAATTGAGATTTACATAATAAACACTTTTGTTATTTTAAATTTTATGAAATTGTAATGTTTTTTTCCATTATTCTACTTTTCAAAATATAAGTAAATATATTTTATACTTTATTGATTAAAAATATTATTACTAGTAAATAAAAGTAATATAATTTACACTTACATCAAAACCATTCATTAAAATAAATTTCTCTAACATAAATTACTTTTCCTAAAAATTCAACATTTTAGACATAACATAAAACATTAAATATTCAGACAACATACATTTAAAATATTAAATCATACAAACATTCAACATCTAGAAAATTAAATCATACAATACATTACACATCATGCATAAAATATGAAAAAAATATATCATACAGACAATTAAACATACAAATGAAATAAATAAACACAATTAAAATAATTAAAAAGTTAAATAGAAATTTTAACTCAATAAAAGCAAAAAATATTTGTTGAGAAAGAATTTTTGCAGGGATTCGCAACAAAAACCATAAGAGAACAATGGTTTTTGAGGGGGGGACCCATCCTTTAATAAACTTTCTCGGTCGGATGTGTGAACGTCGTTCACACATCCTTCAGCTGGTCAGTGAAGGATGCGTGAACGGCGTTCACACATCCTTTCCCACGGACGGATGTGTGAACGCCGTTCACACATCCCAGACCCATTTTTGAAAATAGCGGGACCCTGATCCCCTTTCCCGAATATTTTTTTCATAAAACCCAAAATAAAAAATTACTCTTGTACCTGATTTAGGGTTTCATGCGTGAAACTCATGGAAGAAAATAGGGTTGCAGGGGGCATGTAATTCATGGAATAAAATATGTTGAAAAATATAAAAAAATCAAATAAAAAAAGGAAGAAAGAAAATCGGATGGTGGGGGTGTTGCATGCCTATGGAGACAAGGGGGGAGAGGGTGGCAGGGCCCTATCCTCCTTTACCTTTAATAATTTATAATAATAAATTTATAATAGTAAATTATAATAATAATAATAATAATATTATTATTATTATTATTAATGAAATGGTGTATTCATTATAACTCCTTCATATGAAATATAATTGATGCATCATCTATGATAGCATGACCCTGACCTTGAGATGTTCATTTCAAGACCAATGTTGGATACTTAATTCAGGTTCATGACTCAAGTGCACAAAATGACTAAGAATAATAATATTACTATTATTATTATTATTGTGAAATATTGTATCAGGCATAACATCTTGGTACGACATCCAATTGATGAACCATCAACGATGTCATGACCCTGATTTTGAGATGGAAGTTTTGAAACCAATATCTGGTGTTTAATTTGGAAATTTTTCTCAGGTCCATGAAACTTCATTCTATTGTGATGCGGTGAAATGAAATTTTTTTACCGGGCCTCTGATTTAGGCAAGTGAATAGTCTATCTCAAGATTTTTTCCTTGAGGATCACAACGGTGTGATATTTTTATTCATATAAGGCAATTTGAATAGGCATATTAGTTAAATTATGTTTTTCCCTCGAACTGGAAATGAGCCTTGTGCCTTTATCAAGCTTCTGATTAAGACACATCATGTAGTTCCCTTAAACACTGTATAGTACTATATGGCTAGAAATCCGTGTGATGGAAAGGATACATCCTTATAGCAGATCGAGACTACACACTATGCGGGTCCCTTACATGTCGTTCACTCCTTAATAAATATTCAACCCCTCATATCTCCTTCATTTGAACTCAGATTTTGGCTCGTGAGTAGACTATCCTAAGTTTTTATCCTTGTAGAATGTAATGGTGGCCTTTTGGGGAGCTTTTTAGATACAATATGAGATATTCCAAGCATGAAATTTCTTTAGGCATCCCTTGATGAGGGCATTGATCAAGCAGGATTATCATTGATTTCATATAGAGACAGTACTCCCTTGTGGCACCAGGGCATGGGTCCTCTATCCATGGAGATGGAACTCCCCTGTTGGATCAAGGTGTGGTTCCTTTATACTCATTGTCCAGATAGAGACGGTACTACCCTATGGCACCATGGCATGGGTCCTCTATCCATAGAGATGGTACTCCACTTTCCCATCAGGGTTCAAGTCCTCCATACTCATTTTTCAGATAGAGATGATACTTCGTTGTTGTATTATCATGTGGGTCCTCTATCCATGGTGACGGCACTCCCCTATTTCATCAGAGCACGAGTCCTTCATAATCATTGTGAAGATAGATACGGTACTCCCCTGTGGCACCAGGGTGCGGGTCCTCTATTCATGGATAGGGTACTCCCCTATCGTATCAGGGTGTGGGTCCTCCATCCCCATGATTCTGATGGAGATGGTACTCCCCTATTGCACTATAGTGTGGGTCCTTAATATGAATTCTTCAGACAATCGCGTGAGATGTTGGGAATCATCGATATACTTTTCAAACTATTGGATACTCTTCTTCTTGGACTAAGTTCTGAGATGGATATCCCCTTACTCTCTTGTTTGGGATTATTTGATTGAGAATATATATGTATTCTTTCTTTTAGATTCACACCTTAGAGTTGGATACTCTCCTTTCTGGAGTGGTAAAGATGTGTGGGGTATGTCACGCTCTTTCCATGTTTAGATTCTCTGGGTTGGATGAGTCTACTCTCCAATTATAGGTGGAAAGGACTCGACTAGCAATTCATATACTCACCGTGTTTATCCCCTTGTGTGTTTATGAGCTTACTTTCACTCTTGTTTTGGGTTGAGTTGTTCTCTTTGACTATATCTTGTATCTATTATATTTCTTCTTTCTATTTTATTTCTTACTACCCCCCTTCACCCTTTCAGGGCATTCTAACGGGTATGTATATACTCACCCCTACATGGTCTTAACCCACACATTCTGTGTCTTTTGAAAACAATGAACAGGTTGACCATGGCTTCATAAGATCTTAGAGATAATGGATGTTTCGACCGCGTACGGTGGTCGTAGCATGGGACACAAGAGATGGGATCTCTTAGTTGTTTACCCTTTTATAGTTGTCTCAGGTTGGGTCATATTTTTTGTTAGGCATGTATTTTTACCCTTTAATTCTAGTTTACACTACCATACTTTGTACTATCTAGAGGTTCATGCATGTTTGATTTACATTATAGAAGTATAGCATATTTTCCTTCTTTACCTCTACACTTTTTAATTTATTTAGTTGTATGTGTGCATACAGGTACTTAGTAAAAGGCCTCCTCAAGTTTAATTATTCCTTCGACGCTTGTCACCTCCCCTTTACCTATATAGGTAGGCTTGGGGTAGTTATGAACCAAGCCCTGATATGGGTTGTATAAGGCCTCATCCTTAAACATTACATAATCGTGAATTAAGTTAATAATTCACATTAAGGATCTCTTTAGGTTTAGAGATTTAGATAATTAGGTTATAACTTATACATAAAAACTTTATTATTACAAAGTAGACACTTCTACTCACTATCCATAAAACAAAAACTTTTTAAAAAGAACATGGTTTCATTTCATGCTTAAACATCACAACTTTTCCTTGATCCCATCCTTGACTCTATTCACCTTTAAATCCTGTGAAAAATATTTCAAAACTTGGGATGAGCATAAAAATCTCAGTAATGTAACTGAAAGATTACTATAAATCCCATAGAAAGAAATATATATCATATAAAGTTAACTTGGGACATAAACATACTTAAATGAAATAACCATATGGTCGACTTCCACACATATCACTGTCATGACCCCCTCCCACCAAAGATGCCCCTCCTGATCTGGCAATGGTGAAAGGAAGATAATGACCCCCGAGTCCCGCCTCCAGTAGGCCCCGGGTTGGCGACTAGCACCAAGGGTATGAGTTTTCACAAATATGGGAGGCATTACCCTTTTTATTATTTTGGATCGGGAAATAGGACAAGTCAACCACCAAAAAGGGAAAAGAACAAGTGTATATAAATAAACCCAAACCAAGCCCACATGCATGTTTAAACAATTTTTATAACAAGGTACAAGTACAAGGAAGCTCAAAAGTACAGTGCCAAAGAAAACAAGAGAACAACAACTGCAACAACTCCAACTGCCCGACTAGTAGGGTCCCGCACGGCCCTGGTAGTCCTCCTGGGAACCTGAAAGTAAACGTAGGGTGAGCAAACAAGTATACTCAGTAGGGAAACCTAAAGCTCTCGTGCACAAGTGGGGAGACACCCTAAGGTCCCGTGAGAAAACAGAAGAACCAGAAACTAACAAGGAAAAACTATCCACCCAGCCTCACTGGTCACACTCACCAAGTAACAAAAACAAGTTTAGTATATATATAGAACAAAAGTATTGGGTACCCCGCACCATTTCCCACTTAATTAGATGCTGCTCTTACTAACGGCAAACGTCCTGACGCTACCACACTCTTCCCGCCCTCACACACCTGGGCCAAACCACGCATCCCGCCCGCACACACCTGGGCCTCACAACCACGCATCTCGCCCGCACACACCTGGGCCACAACCACTAACCCGCCCGCAGACACCTGGGCCTCATCCCGAAGGTTCTTGGGAACAGTAAGCATGCCCGAAGAGTCTTGGTCTAAAGGTCTCCTCAAGCCATCATAGCCTCCGAGACCTACCTGAAGAGTCTTGGGTGTAAGGTCACCTCAATCCATCATAGCCTATGGAAGAAGGAGCAGGAAGGAGCTAGAAACTAAGGGGGAACACCCTCTCCCATAAAATGGGAGTGTTCGGAACTAGGTTCTTGACATGGGTGTGGTGCGACAAAACACAAAGATACAATTATATATATACATATACCAAACACACAGCCCAACCTATGGCTTCTTAAAAAGAGAAACTGAGCATGTGCCTCGGCACTGCTACCACGAAGCATGCATCAACAACCAAACAATCATCCCCCAACCCCATTTAGGTTTTCATGTTTCATGCAATGGTTTAACAAAATTATTACTATTGGGCAACTATCATCCAGACAAAACCTTTCACAAACATATCCCTGCCATCCACAACCAAGGTCAGGTAAAATGCAAGCAACCACATTCCATTTCATTTACAAAAGATTATCACAACCATACAACATTCCATCATTCATTTATTTCAAAGTTCCACACATAAAACCCTTTCCACACACAAAACATTTCCGCATTTGAAAACACCTTTTACTTCAAAACACTTTCCATAATCAAAACACTTTTCATAAATAAAGGCATTTTCCACAAAACAATCAAACCACCAACATGTTCATTATTCCAACTTTGTTCAACTGGGGTGATCACACAAAGTTTTCATTCTCATTTAATCAGCCAGTCTTTACGTGCTTATCCATTTTCCATGTTTTAACAAAACCAACCACAAACAATTCAGATATCAATTGCGCACGCAAAGGCCACCAACGGCCTTGATTTTCAGTAGGCAAGGGCCTTTCAAACCAAAATCACAATCAGAAGATAAAGAAACTGGAAGGCAATAGAAACAGCACAAAACCCCAAACCCTTCTTTATCCGGTTATTATCTTTATTTATAGTTCAACTGCATCCCATGGAACAAAAGAAAAATATCCCACCCCGCATGTTGCACCAAATAGAGAGACGAAGGTAAACCCCTACCTCAAAAGGTCCCGATCACGTCGCCTCCGACGACGTCCTTCGGTGTCCTCCGCCTTCGCCAAACACGACAAACGCCTCCTAGGATGGAAGCTGGAGAAGGAAGGCCGGAAGGAAAGGTGACAAGCCTGGGCTTAGAAGCTTCGTCTCGTCGCTACGATCATGTGGCCACTGATGGATCGTAATTCGGAGCTCAGACAAAGAAGTTAGAGGAGGAATACTTCTCGATTGTCCAAGAGCATCGTCGTGCGACAAAGAAGCGATCGATATGGAAGATAAAACATGACCTCGTTCTTATATAGGCAACGAATAGGTAAATTCGTATTCAGCGTGCATTAATGAATACACGATGTGACCGTACATACGTTACATGTTTTGATTGGTTAACACACAACACGTCACGCGGTTTCCACGCGTTTTAATAATAATGATAATTATATCAATATGTGGTGTTTCGTTGACCTGAGGCATGAGTCATAAAAGTAGCTCATTAATGGTCTTAAAATGACCGTCATAATTTCAGGGTTACGCTGTTGCTGACGGATCGTCAATCCGATACCGTATGAGGGAGATACATTGGATACAAGATCCCGTAATAATAACAATATTAAATCTATTAATTCATGAGCGTTTCGGGTACCCAATCCGAAAACCCGAAAAATACATCCAATATTGGACTCATAATTTTTGTCTTGTAGTCAGGGTCGCACTACCACTGACGGTTCGTGAAACCGAGGTCGCACGAAGAAGTTACGGACAAAAAAGTGTTTTATCAACAAAATTAATAATAACAATATTTTATTATTATTATTAATAAATTATTTATTTATTTTTCATAACTCCAAAAGCAATCACGTTTTGGAGTCTTCATGGGCGCTATAATTAAGCACCAATTCCTCCTTTTTCATTTATTTGTCTTTTAATTTTATTTCTCTTATTATTATTTTTTGTTTCTCTCTCCAATCTATTTTTTTCTTTCATGATTCTCTCCCACCACCAAAAGTGGCGCCTCCCATTTCTTTTACTCCATGTGGAACGCCCCAAACTCCATTCTCACTTCAACTTTATTATTTAATAAAATTAATAATAATAACACCCATAATTAATGTACTAATTTAATCCCATTAAATTAGTTTACCATGGTTATTAAGTTAAAACCATTCCATTTAATTAAATTCAAATAATTTAATTTACTAACCAAAAATTAAACCCATTTAATTTAATTTACCAATCACACACATATTTCTTTCACCTTTATCATTATTATTTAATTCAATAGTAATAAATCCTCTTTCAATCTCATCAACGGGTCCCCATCATTAACATTAATAATTATTATTATTATTGATGCCCATTATTTTCATATAATTACTCCATATATCCCATAACATTATATTCACGCATGGTTGGGAACCCCATTCATGTGCCTCTTCATGTTATTATTATTATAACAAATTATTATATAATAATACCCTTTTAATGTTATTAACACAATTCCAACTTTAATTGTGGAGAACCGCACAATGCCTCTTGTACAAGGTCACACCCATGCACCCCATTCATTTCATTCCTTTATAATTTACTACATGAGCCTCATTTATTGTAATTTATTCCTTTATAGCTTATTCCATGCACCTCCCATCATTTTATTAAATATATTCGATTTTATTTCTTATATTTTACAATGATTAAATTAAAACCATTTTATCTAATTAACACCAAATATTTTCACGCCACCATTATCAATTATTATTATAAAAAATTATTATTACAACACGTGTCGTGTTTGACCACATCAAATTTTTTTACAAAGAAATGGACCGGAGAGGTCCGGGACATTACACCAGATACCTCTCAAAACATTCTCGTCCTCGAGAATTAAAACCAACCCATAAGAGGGGGAAAGGTCCGAACAACCACCCCTCAAGATACCTCTCAGGCCTCTTGTCATAACAAGAAACAACCGACAACCCTAATTATGTGAGTTAGGAATTCCCTCTCCTATGTCGAGATATTATCCGCTTTAGGTGGCACTGACTTGCCTGTACGGGTTTAATCGCATCCGCATTAATGCCTCTCGATTAAGGACTGAGCCTTCCCACTTCCATATATTAGGATTTTCCAACTTACACTGCCCCCCAACACCATAAAAAACATCAATAAATTTCCCGAACACATGGCTTGAGGAATTCCTTCTCCCATGTCGAGATATTATCCGCTTTAGGTGGCACTGACTCTCCTGCACGGGTTTAATCACATCCACATTAATGCGTCTTGATTAGGGATTAGGTCCTCCTCTCCCCACATGTTATGAATCTTCACACACATTTAAAGGAAAGAGGGAAACAACTTAGCATTATAAATTCATGAAAAAAAAAGTTCCAGGCCCAAAGCATGGGCGAGAATGAGTTTCAACAAAGGAGTGTGATGATCTTGAATTTAAAAAAAACATAAATGAGAGCATTTAAGTAAAACCGGAAACATCTCTCTTGATCTCTGGCCTTGCTAGGGTTGCCACTTCTATTGCATGAAACTGTCTGTGTCCCACTCCTCTGTTGTTCTGTTGACGTCAAGGTGCCATAGTTGTTCGGTAAACAGGGAACGCCTAAGCCCAAGTAGTAATGAAATACTCAAAGTTTTAATTATCATTTTATTTCAATTTCTTTCCCAGAACACCCAAATCAAGTAAAACAAAAACATGATGATGCATGTACCTTCCCTAGGGTCTCTACCCTACAATCAATATAGTCTCACTTGGTCGTTCGGTAGGCTCAGAGTCCTTGCATCGGATCACGGGGGGCCCTAAAATCCCGTGTCCTAGCCGGTCTTCCCTGGCCTATGTCACGCACCAAGATTAACGAACATCGTTGCCCTACCATCCCATGCAATCCTCACTGTGCCTAACTCCAGACTTCATCCTATCTCTCAACCATCAGCCTCTGATACCATTCTGTCACGACCCCCTCCCACCAAAGATGCCCCTCCTGATCTGGCAATGGTGAAAGGAAGATAATGACCCCCGAGTCCCGCCTCCAGTAGGCCCCGGGTTGGCGACTAGCACCAAGGGTATGAGTTTTCACAAATATGGGAGGAATTTCCCTTTTTATTATTTTGGATCGGGAAATAGGACAAGTCAACCACCAAAAAGGGAAAAGAACAAGTGTATATAAATAAACCCAAACCAAGCCCACATGCATGTTTAAACAATTTTTATAACAAGGTACAAGAACAAGGAAGCTCAAAAGTATAGTGCCAAAGAAAACAGGAGAACAACAACTGCAACAACTCCAACTGCTCGACTAGTAGGGTCCCGCACAGCCCTGGTAGTCCTCCTGGGAACCTGAAAGTAAACGTAGGGTGAGTATACAAGTATACTCAGTAGGGAAACCTAAAGCTATCGTGCACAAGTGGGGAGACACCCTAAGGTCCCGTGAGAAAACAGAAGAACCAGAAACTAACAAGGAAAAACTATCCACCCAGCCTCACTGGTCACACTCACCAAGTAAGACAAACAAGTTTAGTATATATATAGAACAAAAGTATTGGGTACCCCGCACCATTTCCCACTTAATTAGATGATGCTCTTCCTAACGGCAAACGTCCTGACGCTACAACACTCTTCCCACCCGCACACACCTGGGCCAAACCACGCATCCCGCCCGCACACACCTGGGCCTCACAACCACGCATCTCACCCGCACACACCTGGGCCACAACCACTAACCCGCCCGAAGACACCTGGGCCTCATCCCGAAGGTTCTTGGGAACGGTAAGCCTGCCCGAAGAGTCTTGGGCTAAAGGTCGCCTCAAGCCATCACAGCCTCTGAGACCTACCCGAAGAGTCTTGGGTGTAAGGTAACCTCAATCCATCATAGCCTATGGAAGAAGGGGCAGGAAGGAGCTAGTAACTAAGGGGGAACACCCTCTCCCATAAAATGGGAGTGTTCGGCACTAGGTGCTTGACATGGGTGTGGTGCGACAAAACACAAAGATACAATTATATATATACATATACCAAACACACAGCCCAACCTATGGCTTCTTAAAAAGAGAAACTGAGCATGTGCCTCGGCACTGCTACCACGAAACATGCATCAACAACCAAACAATCATCCCCCAACCCCATTTAGGTTTTCATGTTTCATGCAATGGTTTAACAAAATTATTACTACTGGGAAACTATCATCGAGACAAAACCTTTCACAAACATATCCCTTCCATCCACAACCAAGGTCAGGTAAAACGCAAGCAACCACATGCCATTTCATTTACAAAAGATTATCACAACCATACAACATTCCATCATTCATTTATTTCAAAGTTCCACACATAAAACCCTTTCCACACACAAAACATTTCCGCATTTGAAAACACCTTTTACTTCAAAACACTTTCCATAATCAAAACACTTTTCATAAATAAAGGCATTTTCCACAAAACAACCAAACCACCAACATGTTCATTATTCCAACTTTGTTCAACCGGGGTGATCACACAAGGTTTTCATTCTCATTTAATCATCCAGTCTTTAAGTGCTTATCCATTTTCCATGTTTTAACAAAACCAACCACAAACAATTCAGATATCAATTGCGCACGCAAAGGCCACCAACGACCTTGATTTTCAGTAGGCAAGGGCCTTTCAAACCAAAATCGCAATCAGAAGATAAAGAAACTGGAAGGCAATAGAAACAGCACAAAACCCCAAACCCTTCTTTATCCGGTTATTATCTTTATTTATAGTTCAACTGCATCCCCTGGAACAAAAGAAAAATATCCCACCCCGCATGTTGCACCAAATAGAGAGACGAAGGTAAACCCCTACCTCAAAAGGTCTCGATCACGTCGCTTCCGACGACGTCCTTCGGTGTCCTCCGCCTTCGCCAAACCCGACAAACGCATCCTAGGATGGAAGCTGGAGAAGGAAGTCCAGAAGGAAAGGTGACAATCCCGGGCTTAGAAGCTTCGTCTCGTTGCTACGATCCTGTGGCCACTGATGGATCGTAATTCAGAGCTCGGACAAAGAAGTTAGAGGAGAAATACTTCTCGATTGTCCAAGAGCGTCGTCGTGCGACAAAGAAGCGATCGATATGGAAGATAAAACATGACCTCGTTCTTATATAGGCAACGAATAGGTAAATCCGTATTCAGCGTGCATTAATGAATACACGATGTGACCGTACATACGTTACATGTTTTGATTGGTTAACACACAACACGTCACGCGGTTTCCACGCGTTTTAATAATAATGATAATTCTATCAATATGTGGTGTTTCATTGACCCGAGGAATGAGTCATAAAAGTAGCTCATTAATGGTCTTAAAATGACCTTCATACTTTCAGGGTTATGTTATCGCTGACGGATCGTCAATCCGATACCGTATGAGGGAGATACGTTGGATACAAGATCCCGTAATAATAACAATATTAAATCTATTAATTCATGAGCGTTTTGGGTACCCAATCCGAAAACCCGAAAAAGACATCCAATATTGGACTCATAATTTTCGTCTCGTAGTCAGGGTCGCACTGCCACTGACGGTTCGTGAAACCGAGGTGGCACGAAGAAGTTACGGACAAAAAAGTGTTTTATCAACAAAATTAATAATAACAATATTTTATTATTATTATTAATCAATTATTTATTTATTTTTCATAACTCCAAAAGCAATCACGTTTTGGAGTCTTCATGGGCACTATAATTAAGCACCAATTCCTCCTTTTTCATTTATTTGTCTTTTAATTTTATTTCTCTTATTATTATTTTTTGTTTCTCTCTCCAATCTATTTTTTTTCTTTCATGATTCTCTCCCACCACCAAAAGTGGCGCCTCCCATTTCTTTTACTCCATGTGGAACGCCCCAAACTCCATTATCACTTCAACTTTATTATTTAATAAAATTAATAATAATAACACCCATAATTAATGTACTAATTTAATCCCATTAAATTAGTTTACCATGGTTATTAAGTTAAAACCATTCCATTTAATTAAATTCAAATAATTTAATTTACTAACCAAAAATTAAACCCATTTAATTTAATTTACCAATCACACACATATTTCTATCACCTTTATCATTATTATTTAATTCAATAGTAATAAATCCTCTTTCAATCTCATCAACGGGTCCCCATCATTAACATTAATAATTATTATTATTATTGACGCCCATTATTTTCATATAATTACTCCATATATCCCATAACATTATATTCACGCATGGTTGGGAACCCCATTCACGTGCCTCTTCATGTTATTATTATTATAACAAATTATTATATAATAATACCCTTTTAATGTTATTAACACAATTCCAACTTTAATTGTGGAGAACCACACAACGCCTCCTGTACAAGGTCACACCCATGCACCCCATGCATTTCATTCCTTTATAATTTATTACATGAGCCTCATTTATTGTAATTTATTCCTTTATAACTTATTTCATGCGCCTCCCATCATTTTATTAAATATATTCGATTTTATTTCTTATATTTTACAATGATTAAATTAAAACCATTTTATCTAATTAACACCAAATATTTTCACGCCACCATTATCAATTATTATTATAAAAAATTATTATTACAACACGTGTTGTGTTTGACCACATCAAATTTTTTTACAAAGAAATGGACCGGAGAGGTCCGGGCCATTACAATCACTAAATGGAATAGCCATATAGACGACTTCCATACCCAATTAATTGGATGTTACAACGTAACCACTCATACTTAGTTTATCATGGAACCACCCATCATTTGGTTTATTACGTAACCACTTGTCAAATGTCCAAGTCCCATTATATAATCACAATACATAAAATATTACAAATATCAACATTTCACAAATAACATTTCATTTGCAATCACAATAAATCATTTTAAGATATTGAAATATAAAATCTATTTCAAAAACCATTTTCAATATGAAAACACCCAAAAAGAGAATAAGGGATTTATTTTCCTTTTAGAAACATTAAGGCTTATAGAGGAAGTCAAATAACGATTACAGCGGTCAAGAGTTCATTGTCACTGCATACGTTAAAAAATATTTTTTGTCATTTAGTAAAATGCTTCATAGAAAAAAGATTCCCTTTGAATAAAATTTAAAGGGTTTTATTATACATTGTGTAAAATAAGGAGGTGTATATTATCAAAATATGCCTCAATGAAAGGATATTGAGACAAAGTCCCTTACCTCGAATCCGACTTGTCACGTATGTTCCTTGTTCTTCCTAAATAACACACTTAAGTTAATTTATACTTTCTTAAGAACCTTTTTCAAGTTTATTATTACTTTTATATCACTTATTAACTTTCTATAACAATCATATAATTATTCAAGTTCATATCGGTCATTTTGTTGATGTTCGGTAGTTGAGTAAAAAATAAACATGTTATAATTACAAATTGTCCATGTGGCCAAAAGTACATTATCTCTAGAATGATATTCATGATTTAGATATAATATATATCATATTTATCATATATATAAATTAAATATGTATTTATAATATTCTATATCATTTGGATATAATAAATGAAATACATTGTTCATGGAGATGGTATGTCGTACATACGCATGAACGCTACTTTCATTTCTTTTTAAAATTTAAAGGAATGAAACCTAAATGATACATAGGTATATTATAATTCTATTATAATATATATGTTATATATTTTATATAAGTTCATCAATTTCATCCTTTATATGTTCCATGTATAGCATGAACGAGTCATATCACTTTGAGGGGCCGGTAGTCTGCACTTCCTCAAATGAAATTATCATATTTATAGAACATGAAAAGCATAAAGGTATGTTATAAATGAAAATAACAAAAGAATAGAGATACAATAAATATCATATATATCATATATAATTACAGTTTCATCATAATGGTCACCATAAGAGGTGTTAGGATAATATTTAACAATCATCGTTTCGTGAGGCAGTAGTTCGCCGTCCACAGAAACAGTATGTTCTATACCCATTAGACAGAGGTGTGTGTAAGCGAAGTTAAAATAATTCTCATAAAAAACCTATAATATTGAATATACTGTTTTTTTTATATAAAAATAATAAGAAGAGCATAGGTAGTGGATAAGGGAAAATAAAGGAAAGGAACTCGAGAGAAGACGTTACCTCAAATCGGGTAACTTCTTTTGATTTGAGCCAAAGGGTTTTCTTGAATTTTCTTCTACCTAGGGGAAGGATTCTAGGAGGAAGATATGAATGTTGGGAGCTTATTGGAGAAGATTTTTGATGATCCAATGGGCTTGAGAGGTGTGAGTAGTGGGTTAGAGGTGGTGGCCTTTTATAAGAGGGAGGAGGGGCACTTAAGGAATATCTTGAAATATTATTTTATTATAAACTGAATTTTGATTTTCAAAAGATTCAAAACTTATTTAATTTGAATATAAGATGATTATTGTTCTAAATACTATCAAAAAATAGGTTTTAGAAATTTTTTGGTTTCAAATTTAACCTTATCATTTAGTTTTAAGCCTTAGTTAACTAATTTAATTCTTACCATGTATTCTTATGTATTCATACTATATGGTTAATATAGTTACCATAAAATGTCAATCGAACCACAAGTGGTTAATTGATGACATTTTAAACATTAGCTAAGTCATTTTTCAGAATCTTATATTTTTAGGGCTATTATATAATTTAATAAAATAATATATATTTAAAAAAAACTCATTTATGTCAATTTTTTATATTATTCATATCGTGACTTTTTAAAAATCCATTATAACTTTATTATTTCAAAAAAACTTCATTAATTCAAAGATAATAAGTCATACTCATCCCCAAAATTAGAGGATGACATAAAAAGTTTCAAAATAAATTTATTTTAATATTTATAATCTCATTTATTTAAATCATTCATTAATAAGGTAATTATTACATCACCATTGTGTCATAAATAAATTTATTTATTTAATCTATAAAATTTATAAAAAAATACCATGATGTAGGAAATATTTTTAGATTTATAATTACTATTTATAGTATAAAATATAACTTATATAACCCCATATAAAAAAATATTAAAAGATATATGCTTAGGTTATATTTTCCATAACTTTAAATTAAAAGTAATTAAATGTTATTTTCACACACAAGTGGCTCCATGGGGTCCTAAAATTGACCCAAGGATTCCAATGGTCAGAAATATACCATAAAATAGGGTTAGTTCATGTGTTATGGTAATTTAATATTATTATAATATTATTTTTTACCCTTATTTACCAGATTTATCCTTTAACCATGGTACAAAAAATATTTACTGAAGTTACTATTCATAATGTCTATAAATAAAAGTTACCTATTTACACAATTTTGACCTACTAATTTCAAATATGGAATCTATTTTTTGAAATTCAAAACATAGAAGTTTTATAAATTAATTTAAACTTAATTCCCATTGTCAAAACCAAAAACTGTGTTTTTAAGAAGTAAAAACTACCAAAAGATTGACATGTGTTTATGTCCAATTTCAAAGTGAAATTACTTTAAATGACCAATATTAGATTACATGATAAAAATATAATCCAATTAAACTTTAAAAAAAATTAAAATGACAACCTAACTATATAAATAAATTTTATGAAAAGTAATTTTTGACTTAAAATGCAGTATTTTTCACTATTCATTAAAAAAATAAACTTTATCAGAAAAATATCAAAAAATTAACCAAAGTAGATTTTTATGTCCCAATTCTAAATAATAAATTTATTTTGTCAAATGTAACATATAAAAGTGACAAAAAATATATTTAAAAAGGGTTCTTCATCAAAAGGCTGTAAACTGAACTTTTAAAATTATTAGAGTATTTCATGCTTAAAATTGGATTAATTCTCATTTTAAGCCTCTAAAATTTATTGGATAAATGTAAAAACATTTAAAACAAATTAATCATAATATATTTAGTTATTTTAATTCCTTCTATTACAATGGTTAAGCGTTAACTACCATTTAAAATAATAATATTATATTATTATTTTTTCAGTATGACTCATCATCATGTGCAACATAAGATTTTGGAGAAACTCATTATTGCGTGTTGGGTACACCATCGAACATAGCATCCCATTTAAAGTAAAATTGATATTTAATTCACAAATATTAATAAATGTGAATATGTTATATTATTTATTCACCTGGAATGTTACAGGTTGGGTTATGACAGATTGGTATCAGAGCAAGTCCATTCCTTGAGACATTGTTCGGACATACCTCCTTAAGAGGATTTGGTTGGTTTTAGGGAAATAATTTCAAAGTGTCTCAAGTGGGGATCTCAGGATAGGGAATCTAGTGGTGTTGTGGCAGCTGATGTATCCATTCACCACGACCTTGACTACCTTCTTGTTAACTCAACATGCTAAGACATTTGTTGCAGGGTTAAATTGTACATGCATCATATAGGATTGAGTCTTTAACTATCCTTATTGAGACATCTCCCCATTTTTTGTTGATATATATATATATATATATATATATTCTCATCTAACAATGATACTTCATGATAACTTTCATGATGACTCAGTGACGACAACCAACCAGGATACCATCTCTGACTCATAACGACGACCCTATAAGCAACGAGGCCTCAGTTCAGGGTCCATCCCATGATATCCTTCCTCAAAGTGGATAGATAGAAATACCCACACCTATTGAGTATTAGATCATACCAAAAAATCAAACTGAGGATGCTGGTAGACTTAGTGCACTCCGTGAGTTTCAGTGCTAGAGGCCACTGAGGTTCCACAATGACCTAGATCCCCAGGCAGCGTAGGATTGGATAGAGTCGATGATCCATGTTTTCAAGCTTATCCAAACACTGAAATATCATATGGTTGTGCTAACATTCAGTGATTTACACATAGTAGTAGGGTGCTAGTGTAGTTTAGTTATGCAGATGCATGATGGGTCGACACTCTCGTGGACCAACTTCCAATAGCTCTTTTGTGAAGATTATTATCCCTCCTTCTTGTGCTCGGTTCGGATCCAGGAGCTACTGGATTTATAGTAAGGAGGGATGAAAGTGGTTGAGTACAGGTTTATAGAACTTACATGGTACTCCCTTGACATGATCAGGGATGGGTACTTTCAGGAATGGAAGTTTGAGTAGAGACTTCATAGAGAGATCAGTTATAGTGTAGTTCCCTTGTTTATCCCCACAAATGCTGGAATGTTAGAGTGGGAACTAGTGACGGAGAGCTTCCTATCTGAGGGATGTTGTATAACTGAATCCATTAGTAGGTATCCTAGATCTGAGTCGTTAGTAGCAGTTATAAGATGATAGAAGATGAGGCATAGAAGGCATATCCATAACTGAACACAGGCATGTGGTCATCAGGTTCAAGGAATGCATAGAGGAACAGGGAAACCCAGAGATTGGCGGTGTTATGATTGTGATGGGAGATGTCACGTGGCACATGACTTCCCGAATAGACATCCCAAGGAGCACAGGTAGATAGGTGATAGACATCCACAGCAGAGGCAGCGCCATGATCAGGGACCTCCTAGGAGAGAGCAGGGTGGTCCCCAGGGAGGCGGAGCTAGTAGAGAAACAGGAGGAGCTATGGATGGTGGACATGGTATGATATCCTTCCACCACCACCACTGGGTGGCCCACGTCAGACTTAGGGAGTTGGTGGTGGAGGAAACAGACAGTTTTAGACTTTGGAGGCTTATAACCCCACAACATACGAGGTGATTAGAGGTACACTATGTGTCCTTTCTACCTTCTATAATAGAAATTTGTAGACACTATTGTGAGATGCTATTTTCTTTCCACTCCTTTCTTAAGGTTTAATTAGGGTGACACGGAGCAAGGATTTAACCTTATGTCAGTGTTATTTGGAGTAGCTTTGAATGCATGAAGAAGAGGGGTCCTTCCCCCACTAAGACACATTTTTTTATGTGAGAAAAACCATGAGGGGGAGTCATTGCCGCCCAAAACGGATATTATCGAGGTGTGTTGGATGAGTCCCTCTGACTTGTGTGTTCAAGTTTGAGTGACATGTTGTTGTTTTCAAACAGATGGCTCGGTAAGACACAGTTGAGTGTTTGGAAGCCCTTTGTTGTTAATTAGTACCCTCATGCACTTGGAGTTAGTTTGTACACAATATGATTGAGGTTTATGTGACATAATTTGACCTAGCTTTGGACTCATGAGAAAGAGGGACACTTTCCCCACCAAGACATATTTTTTTAATGCAACCAAAACCGTGTGGGTGAGTCAGTACCATCCAAATAGGATAGTGTTGAGGTGTGGAGAACGAGTTCCTTAAGCATTTTCATTTAGAGATAGGTTGTGCGATGGAGTGTCAGAGCAGGTCCTAGCATTGTTGGTGGAGTTTTTTTGTTGACCCTCTTTTCTTGGGACACCACTAGTGGGTGTGGTGGAGTTTCTAGTTTTGGGTTACTCTCCTTCCAAGAGAGGTGAAGACATGTGGGGTATTCCATGTACTTTCTATGTCTAGATTCTCGTGATTGGATGATTCTACTCACATGACTTGTTCGTTGGTACCCTTTCAATCTTGACGTCAACCTTGATGCAGTAGAATCCAGTTATCACATACAAGTCAACGCAATTGAGACCCCATGAACAAAACTATGCAACTCATTACCTAGAGCGGACAGTGATAGTCTTCTCCTTGAGGATGTGGAGACACTACCTTCTGGGTGAGATACACTATGAGATCTTGTGTGGCCAGGTATCCCTAGGATTTTCAAACTTCTCTTTTGGTTGTATATTCCGGTTTAGGGAAGATGTATGGAAAAGAGAGAAGTGGGCTCAGTATCCCCACCTTCTGCTTAGTTGTGCTTTTCTAGGATGAAAAGATTTGAAGAAGGGAATAATGTAGAGACTTTGGTTATTTCGTGTATGACTTTGGAATATTTATAAAAATATTTTAGGAGACAGACACTAAGACAACATGTGATTCTAAGGCTCAGGGATCCTAGAATTGATTTTATAAAAATATTAAATATATTTTTATTATGAACACTTGGTTTTCTTAAAAAATTGAAATATCTCATAAATGGAGTCTATAATTAGAAATCTAAGACCATAGTTTAATTCGAAATGTGGTGTTTACCCTAAGCGTAATTTAAATGGCTCAGCATAGAATGTTCAGACCCTTCACTCATTGGCGGTGCGTTTAATGAGTTAATTAATTATTAAATTAATTAATTAATTTGTTTTAAGTCAAATATAGAGTATCACCAAAAATATTTCTCTAGGGTTAGCCTCATAAACCCTATAAGAAATCCAGTGATCTTCCTCCCTCCTCCATTTCCGAACCGAGATCATACGTCCACAAAAAATTGGATCAAGATGAATCAAAGCTCAACAAATGCAACGAATCTCCTCCTCCATTGGAAAGTGTGTTCTTCATTAGCAATCAATCCAATCTTGTGGTAGGAATTTTAATTTGAGTATTTTTAACCCCATTTGATTTATCCATGATAAACGTGAATTAATCATCTAACAAATTAATTCATGATTCGATTGTTTAATTTAGATATTTGATTTATCTTCCTATGGTATAGGAATTGATTTCATCTTGGTTCATTTATATATTTTTTATCATCATTCTAATAGAGCTATATCTTGTCCAATAAAAACATGGTTGTGGTTAGTTTCAAATTATTCTATTTTTTGGTTTGCTATAACTTTTCTATGCATGATCATTATTGATTTTTATTTTAACAGGTCATTCATTGAATACCTAGAAAACAATTTGTCGCATGTTCGATCTTTAGTGCAACAAATTGTTTCTGCGGGTTTAGAATTGACATCTGGTAATAGAATCGTGATATATGATGATGGATAGTGAACGAGATCGGATTAGAGGACCGGTTTTGGGTTATGGAATGTGGTAGTGGAGAAGTGTGATGGTGGTGGTTTGAAGCAAGTTGTGACAATGGTTACCGGTGAGCGGTGTTGGTGGCAGTGCGGTTATAGGTGAGCGATGTCGGTGGTGGTCTGAGGTGAGTAGCGGGTTCATCAGTCTTCAGGTCGTTGTGATGTGTGGCCATAAGAGGAGGTTTTATTTTCAAGTATCATCGTGAGATGGGGAACCATTCAGGTGGTGGTTGTACCTAATTTAGGGTTTCTTGCGTGAAACCCATGGAAGAAGTTAGGGTTGCAGGGGGCATGAAATTGGGTGTTTTTTATAAATGGATTTTTTGAATATTTTTTTATCAAAAAGGGATAGGGCTAGAAATATTTTTAAAAATGGGTCTGGAGATGTGTGAACCTCATTCACACATCCTAAAAAAAATTAATTTTTTAATTTTTTTTGTATTTTTAAAAATTTTATTTTTATTTTGTTTTGTTTTGTTTATATATATATATATAACAAAAAATTTCAGCAGAATTTATCTACTATTTAATATACAGCAGTACTGCCATTACACCAGTCTGGATTCTGACAGAAACTCTTACAAAGAGCACCTTTTTATAAGAGAAAAGGTCCAAAAAATCATTCTACATTTCTGACGTGGGATTCAGGCTCTCCCTTTCATGCACAGAACATTCTGCATTTCCGATGTGGGATTCTGTTTCAAGTATGTGTCTTTGAAAAACTATAAAATAAAAACTATAAGACCAATATAAATGAAACATAAATCATGGATTAAACATATAATAAATAGTTGAAAATAAAAATAATTTTGTTAAAAATGTTGACGAATAAAAATTTATAAGCTTTCAAAACCACCAACATGAAACTTAAACTTTTTTCAAGTGTGTGTCTTTAAAAGACTATAAAATACAAATTATAAAACCAATATGGATGAAACTTAAAATATGGATTAAATATATAAGAAATAGTTGAAAATAAAAATAATTTCATAAAAAATGTTGACAAATAATAATTTATAAGCTTTCAAAACCACCAACATGAAACTTAAAAATATATCAAGTACGTGGCTTTGAAAGACTATAAAATACAAAATATAAGACCAATATAAATGAAACCTAAAACATGGATTAAACATATAATAAATAGTTGAAAAAAAATTTGCAAAAAATATTGATGAAAAATAACTTATAAGCTTTCAAAACCACCAACTTGAAACTTAAAAATGTTTCAAGTACGAGGCATTGAAAGACTACAAAATACAAACTATAAGACCAATATAAATGAAATTTAAAACATGGATTAAACATATAAGAAATAGTTAATAAATAATTAGTTAATTAGTAATATAATTATTAATTTTTTAATAATTAATATAATTATTAATTATTAATTATAAATTATAAATTACTAATATACAATAATTAATCAGTTAATTAGTAATATAATTATATAATAATTTATCAGTTAATTAGTAATATAATTATTAATTAATAATTATTTAGTTAATTAGTAATATAATTATTCATTATAATTAGTCATTATAATTATCAATTATTAATTATTAATTATTAATTATTAATTATATAATAATTAATTAGTTAATTAGTGATGTTATTATTAATTATAATTATTTATTATTTATTATATAATAATTAATTAGTTAATTAGTAATATATTTTTTAATTATAATTATTTATTATTTATTATATAATAATTAATTAGTTAATTTGTAATATATTTATTAATTATAAAATAAATAATTGATTAATTAGTAATATAATTAGTAATTATAATTATTCATTATAATTATTAATTATTAATTATTAATTATTTAATTATTAATTATATAATAATTAATTAGTTAGTTAATAATATAATTAGTAATTATATAATAATTAATTATTTAAGTAGTTATATCATTATTAATTATAATTAGTAATATGATTATTAATTAGAATTAGTAATTATGAATTATAAAATAATTAATTGTTTAATTAGTAATATAATTATTAATTATAATTATTAATTACTAATATACAATAATTAATTAATTAATTAGTAATATAATCATATAATAATAAATTAGTTAATTAGTAATATAAGTATTAATTATATAATGATTAATTAATAATATAATTATTAATTATAATTATTAATTATTAATTATATACTAATTAATTAGTTAATTATTAATATAAATATTAATTATGATTAGTAATAGAATTACTAATTATAAATAGTAATATAATTACTAATTATAATTAGTAATTATTAATTATATAATAATTAATTATTTAATTAGTAATATAATTATTCATTATAATTATTCATTATAATTATTTATTATTAATTATAAATTATTAATTATTAATTATATAATAATTAATTATTAATTATTAATTATACAATAATTAATTAGTTAATTATTAATATAATTATTAATTAAATAATAAATAATTAGTTAATTAGTAATATAAATATTAATTATTATTAGTTATATAATTATTAATTATAATTAGTAATATAATTAGTAATATAATTATTAATTATAATTATTAATTATTAATTATTAATTATATAATAATTAATTAGTTAATTGCCAATATAATAATTAATTATTAAAAATTAATTATATAATAATTTATTAGTTAATTAGTAATATAGTTATTAATTATAATTATTAATTATTAATTTTATAATAATTAATTAGTTGATTGTTAATATAATTATTAGTTATATAATTAATAATTATAATTATAATTAAAAATTATATTACTAATTAACTAATTAATTATTATATAATTAACTAATTAATTATTATATAATTAATAATTATATTACAAATTAACCAATTAATTATTATATATTTAATTATTAATAATTAATAAGTGATAATTATAATGAATAATTATAATTATTTATTATATTACTAATTTAATAATGGACTAATGACTTATTATATAATTAATAATTATATTACTAATTAAATAATTAATTATTATATAATTAATAATTATATTAATAATTAATAATTATATTACAAATTAACTAATTTATTATTATATAATTAATTATTATATTACTAATTAATTATTATATAATTAATAATTATATTACTAATTAATTATTATATAATTAATATTGATATTACTAATTAATTAATAATTATGTTACTAATTAACTAATTAATTATTAACTATTTCTTATAAGTTTAATCCATGTTTTAATTTTAATTTATATTTTTCTTATAGTTTTTATTTTATAGGCTTTCAAAGCTACGTACTTAAAACGTTTTTAAGTTTCAAGTTGGTAGATTTGAAAGCTTATAAATTATTTTTTATCAACATTTTTTATGAAATTATTTTTATTTTCAACTATTTCTTATATGTTTAATCCATATTTTAAGTTTCATTCATATTGGTCTTATAGTTTGTATTTTATATTCTTTCAAAGACACGTACCTGAAATATTTTTAAGTTTCAAGTTGGTGGTTTTGCAAGATTATAAATTATTATTCATCAACCATTTTTATTAAATTCTTTTTATTTTCAACTATTTTATAGATGTTTAATCCATGTTTTAAGTTTTATTTATATTGGTCTTATAGTTTGTATTTTATAGTCTTTCAAAGACACGTACTTGAAATAGAATCCCACATCGGAAATGCAGAATGTTCTACACAGGAAAGGGAGAACCTGAATCCCACATCGGAAATGCAAAATTATTTCCTAGGCTTGCTCTCTTATAAAAGGAAGCTCTGGGTGAAGGTTTCTATCAGAATCAAAACTGTTGTAATGGCAATACTACTGGATATTAAATAGCAGACAAATTTTGCTGAAATTTTTGTTTTGTTTATATATATATATATATAACAAAACAAAAATTAAAAAATTAAAAAAAAATAGTACAAAAAATTAAAAGTTTCTATAGTATGTGTGAACCTCGTTCACATATCCTTCATCAATTTCGTAAAGGATGCGTGAATGGGGTTCACGCATCTTTCAGCGTGCCTATGATGCGTGAACCTCATTCACGCATCTCCAGACCCATTTTTAAAAATATTTGTAACCATATCCCTTTTCAATAATTTTTTTTTTCAGAAAACCCATTTATAAAAAAAAGACCCCATGAAATTTGTGTAAGAAGATAAGTTAGGTTCAAAAAGATAAAAAAAATAAAAATAAATGAAATAAAAAAAGGGAAGAATGAAAATTGAATGGTGGGGGCGCTGCATGCGCGTGAAGATAAGGGGGGAGGGGTGGCGTGGCCCTCTCCTCATTTACCATTAATAATTTATAATAATAATTTTATAATAATAATATTATTATTATTATTATTATTATTATTATTATTAACGAAATGGTTTATCATTTATAACTCCTTCATATGATGTCGGATTGATGCATCGTCTGCGGAAGAATGAACCTAAACATGAGGCGATTGTTTCAAGACAAATATTGGATACTTAATTTGGGATTTTGGCATGGATGCACAAAATTCCTAAGAATAATAATATTTTTGTTGTTGTTTTTTTCTGAAATATTGTATCTGACATAGTTTCTCCGTACAACGTCCATTTGATGATCCATCAATGGTATCATGAGCCTGATTTTGAGATAGGCCTTTTGAGACCAATATCAAGTGTTCAATTTGGACTCATGGCTCAGTCCCGTGAAACGTCATTCAAGCATGATGCGGTGAAATGTGACTTTTTCATCGGGTCTCCGATTGAGGCATGTGAATAGTTTATCTCGATCATTTTTTATGAGGATCGCAATGATGTGATCTTTTTGGCCATCTAAGGCCATTTGAAGAGGCATATCATTGAAATTACGATTTTCCCCTCAAATTGACAATGAGCCTTGTGCCTTCATCGGTCTTCTGGTCGAGACATGTCATGTAGTACCCTTACACACCGTATAGTTCTACATGGCCAACAATTCATGTACTGGAAAGGAAATGTCCTGACAACAGATTAAGACCACATGTTGTGTGGGTACCTTACATGTCGTGTACTTCTTAATGAATCTTCAACCCCTCGTATCTCCTTCGTTTGAAATCAGATTTTGGCCCGCGAGTAGCATATCTTGAGTGTTTTTCCACATAGATCGTGATAGTTTCCTTTGTATGGGATTTTGAGATACGATGTGAGATGTTTCGAGCATGATGCTTCTTTAGGCAGTGTTTGATGATGGTTGTGATTGGGCGGGATCATCAGTGAGTTCAGATAGAGACGGTGCTCCCCTATGGCACCAGGGCTTGGGTCCTCTGTCCATGGAGATAGTACTCCCCTATCACATCAGGGCATGGGTCCTCCATAATAATTATGCAGATAGAGACGGTACTCCCCTATGGCACCAGGGTGTAGGCCCTCTATCCATGGAGATGGTAATACCCTATTTCATCAGGGTGTAGGTCCTCCATACTCATTGTTTAGATAAAGACAGTACTATGTTGTCATATCAGCATGCAGGTCCTCTATCCATAGAGATGGTACTCCCCTATTGCATCAGGGCATGGGTCCTCCATACTCATTGTGCAGATAGAGACGTTACTCCCCTATGGAACCAGGGTGTTGGCCCTCTATTCATGGAGATGGTACTCCCTTATTGTACCAGGGTGTGGGTCCTCCATATGACTTTTTCAGAAAGGCACATGAGATGATGGTCATCGTCGATAGACTTTTCAAACTATTGGATACTCTTCGTATTGAGCTGAGCTGTGAGATGGAGATCCCCTTACTCTCTCGTTTGAGATTCCTTAACTGATCATAAATATATATATATATATATATATTTATGGATTCACACCTTGTATTTGGATACTCTCCTTCTAGGAGAGGTGAAAACACATGAGAAATGCCTTGTGATTTCCATGTTTAGATTATCATGGTTGGATGAGTCTTCTCTCCTACTACAGGTGGTTAAGACTCAATGATTAGTTCATATACTCACCATGTGTATCCCCTTGTGTGTGGAAGAGCTTACTTTCACTCTTGGTTTGGGTTGAGCTATACTCTTTTACTATATCTTGCATCTATTATCTTTCTTCTTCTTTTTGTATCTATTACTGCTCCCCCTTCACCCTTTTAGGGCGTTCTACTGGGTATGCATATACTCACCCCTGCATAGGCTTCACCCACATGTGTCATGTCTTTTGAAGATGATGGATAAGTCAACTATGACTTCAGAAGAGCTTAAAGATACCAAGTTCTTAGACCATGTATTGTGGTCGTATCTATGGACACAGAAGCTCGGCTATCTCAGCTATTTACTATTTTCTAGTTTTTTCAATTTAGGACATGTTTCTAGTTGGGCATATATTTTGTCCCTTTACCTACAGTTTACACTACCATAATTTTTAGTGTTTAGAGGTTCATTCATGTTTGATTTACTTTATAGTAGTGTTTCATATTTTACTTCTTTCCCTTTGCACTTTTGCATTGAGTTGGCTATGTGTGTGCGTACTGGTACTTAGTCAAAGGCCTCCCTGAGTTTAGTTATGCCTTTGACGCTTGTCTCCACCCCATCACTTATGGTGGAAGGATTAGGGTAGTTATGGATTGAGCCCCGGTATGGATCAATTCATGACAAATATGGATAGATTAAAATATTCCTTTGAAGAAAATAATATCAATCCCAAAAAAATGAGATTGTAAAGTAAATTCCTACCTATTTGGTAACTTTCAAATTGAAATCCCTTGAAAAACTATATTTGAATTGAAACATTAATAATCATTAATAAATAGGTATTAATGTTAAATACATCATAAGTCCAGTATATCCACATCATAAAAGTGAATTTGTGTATAATAACAAATATGTCTCAATGGAGTGTAAATTGAGACGAAATCCCTTACCTCACACTTCCCTTTAGTTTAAAATGATTTAAAATATTTTATGTTGGTTTTTTTCATGTTATTAATTTATAAAAGAACTATATTCATATTTATAATATCATATATGATCCTCTTATAACATCTTACCACCTGTTCTTTAATAATATTTCATTCTTTCCATTTTTTGTGTTAATTACTTTGTTTTCTCATGCATGTTTTGTCATGGAAGTTATGGTTTTTGTGAATAGTATATGGATAAATCATCTCTAAAATGGTATTAATTTTATAAATAAAATATTTTTTCATTATATTCACTTTTAGATTCATTATTGAAAGTTACATGTAAATGAATCACATTTCTTCGTGGAGATGGTAGGTCGTATGTACGCACGAGCGGTGAAATCATTCCCTTAATGGGTGAAAGGGTAAGGAATTGGATGATATATAAATTTTAAAAAATCAATATCATTTCATAATTATTATAAATATTCATTATTTCTATCATTATGACTATCCATGTGACTCGGTGATGGAAAGCAAATTACATCAGTTCGCGAGATAGTAGTCCCCCATACACATAAATGATGGATTTGTTTACTATTTGATGGAGGAGAATATGGATAAATATTATGAAATAAATATAATAACATCTAATTATATGGGAGATACTGTTTTTATTATATTATAATTGTTAATACATAATTGAATGTGATAAAATATGAAGTTAAAAAGAGAGAGCTCGGTGAAGACGATTGATTACCTTCATTTAGAGAAACCTCTTTTGGATCTCTTATTAAGAAACCTAGGAGTGGTATTTTGGGAAGAAAATCACCTATAGAATATGGATAAGGATTTTTGGGAGAGTTTGTTATTGGTTTTTTAGTTAAATGGATTTAGAGGTGTGAAGAAGTGAGGGGAGGGGTGCTCTTTATAATTGAGGAGGAGTGACATTTTTGTAAATACCCAAAACTATTTAATAATGGGAAGTCACTCTCAACCCATATGACTATAAAATTGATAAATAATGGGTTAGGTATAATATAAGGTAAATACACACCTAAATGAATAAAATTAAACATGTTTTAAATATGTTATTCTCTTTACCTCCAATGGTACTAACTTCTCAAATTTTAGTTTTCACCATGGTAACTAGTTTTTTAACCTAGGTAATTTAACCATCAATACTATAATAAAATGATAATTATTATATAAATTGGACCCAAGTATTATAAATATTAAATAAAAATTATCAAATAAAAATTCTATGTGTGTGAAAAATTAATTTTAACACAAGCGGATGTAATTCACAAAACCCTATTTTAACCTTAACAATGATAATTAATTTTTTTATTGTTTTTACTATTTATTATGAACAAAAAATAAATTGAAATTATTAATTGATATTAATTATTATTATTCCAAATATTTAATTAATTTTATCAAATTTAAATTTAAAATGTGGTATAATTTACTTTAAAAACAAAACCGCAAATCATGTCAAAAAATGGTTTTTCAAGAAATGCGTTTTTGAAGCATAAGATGATCTTATATTAACTATATGACTAGTAATAATGATTATATGGATTTAAATTCATATATTTAGATATATAATAAAGAAATTTTATTTAAATCATTCATCTTTAAAGATTATTTTAATTAATTAAAAGGATGGACATTATACCTTTTTAAATAAAAATAGTTTCCTGAAGAATAAAAACAATTTTTTGAAAAATACCCATTTTACCTTCAAATGATCTTATATTTATTCATATATAATTTATAGTAAAAAGTTATTAATTATAAAAATTTTCAAAATATTATTATTAATAAAATTAATAATATTTAAATACTGTATTTTTCATTTTTCATAAAAGCTTATTTTTAAGGGAAAATTTCAAAAATTCATTCTAGGCTTATTTTGATCAAGAAAATTCAAGATCAATATTCATCCTATCAAATTATAATTTTTGTGCAATGAAATTTTAAAAAATTTATCGTATTGAATTTTTATTTTAAATAATTTTCAATTACTATATTTTAGGCTTGAGTTTTATGTTCTTCCCACCTAAAAAAATCCATCCTCAGAATTCTCTTGGATATTACTTTCTAAAAAATGAGGGTGGTTCTTCTTCATAAAATCCTTGGGTTCCCAAATTTCTTCCTCCATTTTATTATTTCTCTAGAGTACCTTTACCATTAGAGTCATATTATTCCTTAACACTTTCTCTCTAGTGTCAATAATCTGGATGGGCTCTTCATAGTAAGATAGATAAGGTTACAATTCTATTTATTTATAGGTGAAAACATGTGTTGGGTATGGCATGTAATTATTTACAAATAACATATGGAACACATCATGTATTATAGATAGGCTTAGTGGCATTACCAACCAATAATTCACGGCTCCAATTCTTTCTAGAATTTCAAAATGCCTGATGTATCTAGGGATCCATTTTCTTTTATTGCCAAACCTTGTAACACCCTTCCATGGAGATACTTTCAAGATAACGTGATCTCCCACTTGAAATTCAAAAATATTTTTTCTAGTTATTAGCATAACTATTTTTCCTACTTTGAACTTCTTCAATATGACTCTAAATATTCTTTACCTTTTTTCTCCTCAATAACTTCTGGGCCTACAAGTTTCCTTTCACCAACTTCATCCCAATATATTAGAGTACAACATAAATTGACATATAATGCTTTATACGGTGCCATTTGAATACTTGAATGGAAAATATTGTTATATGAAAACTCTACAAAAGGTAAATACTGATCCCACATACCTTGAAAGTCAAGTGAGAACAACCTCAGCATGTCTTCCAATGTTTGAATTTTCAGTTTGGACTATCCATCAATTTGATAATGGTAGGAGGTTCTCAATTGAAGCTTAATATCAAGAGCCTTTTTAAGAATTCCATAATTTTAATGTAAATTGGGGATCATGACTAGTTACAATTGGAATAGGTGCACCATGAAGTCTTGAAACTTCATTAATATAGATCCTTGTGAGGTTCTCAAGAGGTAAATCGTCTATTATATAGAGGAAATGTGCTGATTTGGTGAGGTGATAAACAATAACCCATATTATATCATTCCTTCTAGGAATCTTTGGTAATACAATGACAAATTATATAGTAATGTCATCCCATTTTCACATAGTAATAGGAATATATTTCATGACTCCTCTAGGATATTGTCTCTCAGCCTTCACCTATTAAAAAACCAAGCATCTTGATACATAATCAGAAATTTCCCAATTATTGTTTTTCCATCAAAAATATTCCCTAAAATCCCTATACATCATTATGCTATCATGGTGTATAGAGAAATTCAAGCTATGGGTATCATCCAAAAATTTCCTTTTCAACTTAGGTGCATATAGAACACATAGTCTATTTCTAAATTTTAGAATTGCATTTTCACAAATGAATTCTTCCAATTTCCCATCATTCATGACTTTAATTTTCTTCTTAAAATTCTCATCATCATATTGGGAACATTTTGTCTTTTCCAAAAAATATGGTTTGGAAATCATTTGAAAAATGAGTGATGTCTACCCTTCCTTAAAATTACTATATCAATATTTACTAGATCCAAAAACATAGGATCCCCGTAAATCCTTATTTGGTTCAGAACTCTATGATATTTCCTTCTCAATGCATCTTATACCTTATTTTCCTTCACTGGTTAGTATTTTATTTATAAATCATAATCCTTGAGTAACTCAAACCATTATCTTTTCCTTATATTAGGCTCTTTTTGTGATATATGTATTCTAGGATATTATGGTCAATGTATATCTCACATCTTTCACCATAGAGATAATGTTTCTATATTTTCAAAGAAAATATTATGGATATTAACTCAAGATCATTGGTTAGATAGTTCTTATCATGAGTCTTTAACTTTCTTGATGCATAAGCCATAATTATATTACTTTTCATAAGGAGACAACATGTAATGTATCAGACCTCCATAGTCAATTACCTTGTCAAAATCCAATGTTTGGGGTGTTTTATGAGGCAATAGTAGCTCGATTCAAGAGTTTTCCAAATTTCCTGTTTTTTCATCAGTAGGTCAGGGCATCGGTAGGTCGAGAGTGTCAGTATATCAAGGAAATCAGTAGGTTGAGGTGTCGGTAGGTCGATTCATTCGTAGGTTGAGGCGTCGGTAGTTCGAGGCGTCAGTAGGTCGAGGCGTCGGTAGGTTGAGGGCATCGGTAGGTCGAGGGTGTCAGCAGGTCAGGGCGTCAGTAGGTTGAGGGAGTTGGTAAATCTAGGTGTTAGTGGGTCGATGATGTTGGTAGGTCGAGGATGTCGGTAGGTTGAGGCGTCGGTAGGTTGAGGTGTCGGTAGGTCAAGGCATTGGTAGGTCAGGGTTTCGGTGAGTTAGGGTGTTAATGAGTCAGGGAGTCAGTGAGTTAGGGAGTCGGTGAGCCAGGGTGTTGGTGAGTTAGGGCATCGGTGAGTCAGGGTGTCAATGAATCAAAGCTTCGGTGAGTCACACGTCAGTAGGTCACATTGGTGGCTCAGAATCGATAGCTCAGTGTCGATGACTCAGCATCGGTAGCTCAGCATCGGTAGCTCAGCATCGGTAGCTCAACGTTGATAGCTCAGCGTCGTTAGCTCAGCGACGATGAGTTGCTATTGGTGGCTCACTATCGGTGACTTGCCTATAAATTTCTCATTTCCACTTTTCCCAGTTTTTTTAGTTTCACCCCTCTTATGCTTTATTTGATATAAATCGATTTTAAAGCCTTTTTTGGGAATTTCTAAAGGCATTTCAAAGAATATTAATTATATATTTAATATCTTAATGCTCTGGGGACTTTTAAGTAGTCTAATCTCATGGTCTTGGCCACAATCCGACTTTGATGGCCCTTAAAACCATTTCCCCTTCCGTTGATATAGGATATGGCTTTTCTAAGATAAGACCTTCTCTTCTCAGTGTGTTTCCATTTTATCTTGGTTCACCTAGAGCTTTACCTTCCCGTGGATTCATGTGTTTTGTCTTATCCTTTGATCTAGTTTTCTTGGAGTTTTCCTATTACTCACGCACCCCTTGTTTTAGTGCAAGGAAGAATCATTGGTCGCCTGTTGTTCTAAGTAGGGATTTCCTTCATCTCTATTTTAATTGTGTATCGTATGGGGTGGGTATAATAATTACTCCTTGTGAGAATGGATAAATCCAAATTTAACAAAGATAATGAGAAGTAATAAATGATGGGTTGGGATTACGATGATTGTGATCATTTTGTTTTATATGTTACCCTTGATCTAAGTTGTGAATCATAAGGGTTGTATCCCTCTAAAAATCATGGTCGTTGGTGGTATTTGCTTGCACACTTGTGATTCTTTATAATTATTGTTGATTCTATCTTGAAATGACCGTAAACATGAAATATTATTAATCATGTATACCCAGTTAAATGAAAAGGATTCCCCATGATCAAACTTCATTTCTGATCACCCCTGTTTATCAAAGTGGAATTAGAGAAGCTTTGTTGGATAAATCTAAATACACTCATCTTGTTTTGGTGTGGTTGTATTCTGTGTGGGTTTTTTTGGGTTTTGTGATTTATGAGGATTATATTTTTATGTATTTGGTAGCATGGTTGTGGGAACAAGGGTGGATAGAGGGGTTGGTTCTGTGAGAAGGGTGTGGTATGTGTGTGTAACTGGTCTATGGTTTTGGTGGTGGTTGTTGTGGGATTTGTGTATGAGGTGGTGCAGGAGGTGTGATGGAATATCTAGTTGATATATTGATTGATTGTGGAATGGATGGACTTTTAGAGTAGTGGGATTGATTCTAGGTGGCATTATGGAAGTTGGATAGTGTTGTGTAGTGGGACTACAATCCGGTTGTGTGTTGTTTGTGTTGCTGAATGTGTTGGGTAGGGTTGTGGTTTGTAGTTTCCTGGGTAGTGTTGGAATAAAATAAGTGAACTTATTAATAAATAATGATAATTAGTTAAATGATAGGGTTTGTTTGATTTTTTGGTTGTGGTTGTTGTGTGGTTGTGTATGCAGGGGTAGCAGTAAGGGCGGTTTTTGTGTGGGCTGGTTGTTTGTTTGGAAACCCATAGGTTGGGCTAAGTGTTTATTTACCAATATGTATAAACTCGTAGTTACTTGTGATTTCTATATGCACCCCACATGTGTTGATCACTATGTGCCAAACATACCCATTGTTATGGGGGAAGATGTCTTTTCCCAACATCCCGGTGGGAGGATGGATGGCTGGTTACTAACTTTTACTTGCTCCCTCTTCTATGCATTTTATCATCCAATACTCTTCGGGTAGGTTGTAATGGATTGAGGTTTAATACCAAATTTATGGTATTGGCTGTGTGAGAGGTGGTTTGTGTCCTAGGTGTTTATGGGTAGGATGTGTGTGGTTTGTGGTCCAGGTGTGTGTGGGAGGGTTGTGACAGTGGTAATTTTGAAATATCATGGTGCCATCATGACATTCACCATTAGGGATGAGCAGTTAACTAGTGGGAAGTGGTGTGGGGTACCCAAATATTAATGTTCTTAATACTTTACTTTAATTTACTTGTGTTATTTAGTTAGTTTTCCTTAGTGGGGTTGGGGTGGATAGTATACCTTGTTTGGTGCTTTTGAGTTTCTGTTGTTTTCTCATAGGGGCATTAGTATGCTTCTAACACTTGTACACAGGTGACTCTGGTTTTTTCCTACTGAGTATACGTGTATGCTCACCCTATGTATATAAAAAAATTAAGGTTTATAGGGAGATTACGTAGATCGTGATGGACCTTACTATCTTGGATGTTGGGGACGATTTTTGTGTTGCTGCTTAGTTTTATTTTTGGTACTTTGGAGTTTTCTTTATATTTATAACAATTTTACTTTAAACATACATGTGGGATGGATTTTGGATTCTTTATATATATCTGTCTTGGAGTTTTTTGAGGTTGATACATCTTATCTCCTAATCTTGGTTACTATAAAGAGGGTAATGCCTCCCATTTTTGTATACCCTTGGTGTTGGTTGCCACCCCGGGGCCTACTGGAGGTGGGACTCGGGGGTCATTATATCTCCTTCATCTTGAGGAAGGAAGGTATTGGAATATTGTTATCCATTCCCTTATCTTGAAGAATGTGGATCATGATAGAATGTTATCAGAGGGATGGTTGGGAGGTAGGATGGATTTTGGAGTTAGGCATAGTGAGGATTGTATGGGTTGGTAGGGAAATAGTGTTAGGTGATCTTGGTTCATGAAATAGGCCAGGTAATATTGGCTAGGACATGGTATTTTAGGACCCCTTGTGATCTGACGCAAGGACTCTGAGCTTACCGAATGACCGAGTGAGACTAAACCATTTTCGAGGTAGAGACCCTAGAAAATGTACATGCATCATGATGAATTGTGTTCTTGTTTGTTTTGGTCTTTTTCTGGAAATTAAAATAAACAATGAGTTAAAATGAATCATAAATAAATTCCATGCTACTCGAGCTTAGGAGTTCCTTGTTTTCTTTTTAGTTATGCCTCCCAAATGTCATCTGCAAGTGGTACGAGCAGTGGAGGGTTAGTAGGATGACCCGGTTTACCGGAAGAGGGTCAATCTAGTGGAGGAGGATGATCAGTGGCAGAAGACACTTTGTGCTTTCTGATGGCAGACTCTAGGAAAGTACGAGGGCAATGTCTCAAACATGGATACGGAGAGTTGGATCGAGGATATGGTGATCACTTTCATCTTGATCTAAGATCTGATAGAGTATTAGGTTCCTCTGACGGTAAATTGGATGAGGGGAGCAGTGCATCAGTGGTGGACGCTTTACCTGGGGGATAAAAAGGAGACCGATGTTTTGTGGGATGACTTTGAGAAAGAGTTCTGGGTGGAATTAATTTCTTCCATGATGAAAGAAGAAAAGAGGCAGGATTTAATCTCCCTCTAGCAGGGGAGTATGTTAGGGATATAATTGGGGATTAAGTTCAAGGATCTCCTACATTTTTCTCCAGATCTCTTTTCGGATGAGGAGACTTGGGCGAGCCACTTAGAGGAGGCACTATGTCCTTCTCTTCAGTATGTGGTTACTCCCTTCACCCTACCAACATACTTAGAGGTTTATAAGAAGGTTGAGGTAGTGGAAAGGATGAAATCACAAGGAGGTATTCCATGGGATGGAAGTCACCCGAGTTCTTAAAAGGGGAAGATCATTAGTAACAATTATCTAGTGTCAGGGCCTTCCAGGTTTCGGCCAATGGGGAACCAAACCCAGCAGTTTCAGTTCCAACCCTTTGATCCTCACCCTTTCCCCACAGACCTGGGGACAAGGTGTTTTTATTATGAAGGTTGTGGGAACCTCCAGGGATAATTCTTGAATTGAGATCAATATGGTGGAGGTGGGAAGGTTTAGCACCCACATCAGTAGTAATTTCCAATCATGCCTTTCCAGTAGCAGGGATAGTAGGACCCTGCTCCACCAAGGGCAGATGGTGTAGGAAGAGGCTGAGCTCAGGGTGATCCTTAGGGACCTTGATCGGGGCATGGTCAGGGAGGCAACTAACATCCAAGGGGAATAGGAGCTAAGCATGTGCAGTTTCACATCGTAGAGGAATTAGTTCCTGCAGGGCTGGAGATCATTCGAGGTACGATCAGTTTGTTTAGTACACTTGCTTACACCTTATTTGATTTGGGAGATTTGTACGTTTTTATTTCACTCGGTATAGCCCATGCTCTGGGACTAGAAATAGATAGAATTTTTGTGCCCCTGGTGTTGAGTACACTAGTCGGAGGTCAAACCAGCTTGTTTGATGTTTTCTAGGGATGTAGACTGATGTTAGGGATGCATCAATCTAGTGATTATCTCTTCCTATTATAGATGTATCCATATAATTTCATCCTCGGAATTGAATGGGTTTTTTCATTGTATTCTTTTATCAATTTCTTCCGGAGAAGAGTCATGTTTTCATATGTGAAAGGCCAGCATGTAGTTTTTGTTGGTTAGCGGAGCTGTTAGGTGGGAAACCGGCGTATGGGGCCTCTTCTTTCCTTATCTGTTGAGCTGTCAGTGGGATTTATGGATGTTAAGATGGTGGAGGTTTAGGGAGTGGTAAAATATTTTTTGGATATATTCCCTGAGGAGGTTGTGACTCTACCCCCCTCGATGTGACGTTGAGTTCAGGATAGAATTATGGCTTGGTGCTCATCCGATCTCGATGGATCCTTATCAGATAGCACCTTCTAAGTTGTGGGAGTTTTGGATTTAGATTGATGATATGATGAATAAGGGTTTCATCTGAAACAGTGTGTCATTGTGGGGTGCTCCAATCTTATTTTCAAAAAAGATAGATGGTGGTCTGAGGCTTTGCATAGACTACCAGAGACTGAATTAGGTAACGTTCAAGAACCGTTACCCTCTCTTGAAAATAGATAATATTTTCAACCAACTGAGGGGGGGAATTTGGTTCTATAAGATAAATCTATGATCTGGGTATCACCGATTAAGGGTGAAGGAGTTTGACATCCTGAAGACTACTTTCAGGTGTAGGTATGGACACATCGAGTTCGTGGTTATGTCATTCGGTGTTACGAATACACTTGTTGTGTTCATGGGGATTATAAACATTATCTTCCATGAGTTCTTTGACCATTTCATCATCATATTCATCAATTAAATCCTAATCTACTCAAAGTTAGAGGAGGAGCAACCGAGCATATTAGGACTGTCCTTGAGGTCCTTCGACACCACCATCTCTATGAAATGATGTACAAGTGAAACTTTTGGACATGAGAGGTCCACTTACTTGGACATGTGGTGTATTAGAAATGTGTAACAGTGGACCTGCTAAAGGTTGAGGCAGTCATTTATTGGGAAGCACCCATGAATGTGGTAGAGGTTCACAGTTTTCTCAGTCTGGTAGGCTACTACTGGAGATTCGTACCTGATTTCTCTCAAGTAGCAGCTCCATTGATGACTATGACCAAAAAAGGCCAAGATTTTGTGTGGGGTAAGCAGTGATAGGAAACATTTCACTATCTGAAGGGTAAGTTGGTCAGTTCTCTAGTGCTCAGGCTGCTAGAGGAGGTGGTGATGTTTGAGGTATTTTGAGATGCTTGTCATCCAGGCTTGATGTGTGTGCTGATGCAGCAATGGAGAGTGACTTCCTATGGGTCAAGGAAGTTATGTCCCCATGAATGTAACTATTCCACCCATGATATGTAACTAGTATAGGTAATGTTCTCACTAAATTTGTGGTGACATTACCTCATTAGGGAGCGCTTTTTGGTCTTCACAGATCAAAAGAGCTTGAGGTACATATTTTCCCTATGATACCTGAACATGAAGCAGCGGAGCTGGATGGAGTTTTTTTAGGATTATGATTTTGAAATCTCCTATAACTTAGGAAATGGGGATTTTTTTTCCGATTCTTTGAGAAGGAAGTCACATAAGGAAGTGGTTTGGGAATCTGCAAATTCTTGGAGGGTAATGGAGGAGTTAGCTGCCTTGCACTTAGATGCATGAATGGATGGAGGCGAAGGTCATCTATTTCGGATGAAGGTATAGTAATTTATGAGGTAGAAGGTGGAGGAATATTAGTGGAGAGACTCTGAGGTGGAGACAATTCATGATTGCATTGACTAGGGTGATGCTCTGGAGGGATGGTCAGAGGATGGTCAGAATCGGATGTTGTTCCATCAGAAGCTATTTTTATAGTGTCAATGCATGAGGAATTTCTCTTTGAGTTTGATATCTCACCCCTAGTGGTACACATAGGAGTCTCTAAGATGTAATGGGGATTGAGGGAATGGTTCTGGTGGCCCGGGATGAAGCGGGTAGTGGCAAAGTTTGTGGAAAAGTGCTTAGAGTGCCAACAAGTGAAGGCTAAGAACCATGTTCTAGGTAGTTTTTTGCAGCCCCTAGATATCCCTGAGTGGAAGTGGGATGAAATATCAATGGATTTAATCACAATATTACCCAGGTATTAGGGAGGATGTGGTGCTATTTGGGTAGTAGTGGACATGTTGATGAAATCAGCTCACTTTTTAGTGATCAAGAAGTCGAGCACAGTGGATGCCTTATAACAGAGGTATGTAGATGAGGTGGTGTGGATGTATGGGGTTTCAAGATCCATAATCTCATATTAGGATACATTTTTTACATCATGATTTTGTAGGGCATGCCTTTTACGCTCATTTACACCTCAGTACTGCTTTCCACCCTCAAACGGATGGAAAAATAGAGAGGACCATCCATACATTTGAGGACATATTGTGGGCATGTGTTTTGGAGTTTATTTGGTCTTGGGTGAAAAAATTTCCCTTGGTAGAGTTTTATTACAATAATATCTATCACTCTTCCATTGGCAAGACTCCATTTGAATCTTTATACGGAATATTGTGTCATTCACCCTTATGCTGGATGGAAGTTGGGGAGGCGGTTGTTCTTGGTCCAGACGTGGTGCAGAGTATGATAGAAAAGGTGTATCTTTTCTATGAGAGTATGATGGTATCACAGGACCAGAAGAAGTCATATGAATATCGCATAATTAGGAATTTAGAGTTTTAGGTTGGGGACTACGTATTCTTGAAGGTTTCCCCTCAACATGGGCAGTAGAGGTTCGGCAGAGGGAGTAAGATTTCTCCCAGGTTCATCAAACCTTTCAAGGTGTTAGGATGAGTTGGTGAGGTTCCATATTATCTAGAATCACCACCTTAGTTGGGGAGGTTCCATGATGTCTTTCATGTCTTCCAGCTTCGTCGGTATCTTCACAATGACTCCCATGTCATTTATTGGGGAGAGTTGGATATCGAGGATGATGAAACATTCATGGAGTGAATAGTGGAGATCTAGGATCATCAAGAGAAGGTGTTTTTTTTACAGAATATTCCCTTGGTTTGCATGTTTTTGAGGCACGGTGGCCTAGAGGAGAGTACTCGGGAGCTATAGACGCAGATGTGTGCCCAGTACCCGGAGTTGTTTTGAGTTTTACTTGTGTGTTTTGCTTTGGGATGTAATGATTGAACCTTTTTTTTCTATGAGATGAGTTGTTTCCTTGTTATATGATGTATGATAAAGTCTTTACATGTGATTAGGGGAGGACGTGATCCTTAATCAAGATGCATTAATGATGAGGTAATTAAATCCATGTGGGCGAGTCAGTGCCACCCAAAGCAAATAGTATCTTGACATGGGGGAAGGAATTCCCTAATACATATGTTCAGGTAGTGTAACTTTTGGTATTTTTGTGGTATGTCTTGTGGTTTTTTGGGTTGTAAAATCATGGAGGATTTGTTCTTGGATGTTGAGGTTATGATCCAACGAGGTGGTTTATCCTTGAGAGGTATCTTACGGAGTGTTTTCTCAGATCCCTCTTTCTTCTGGGTTTGGTTTTGAATTATTGAGGGTGAGAGTAGTTTGATAGGTACCTGATGTAACTTCCCTAACCTTCATGGTTCATTATCTTGTCAAAATCTAATGTTTGGGGTGTTCTGGGACGAAACATTAGCTCATTTTAGGGGTTTTCTAAATTTCCATTTTTTCCATTGGTAGGTCAGGGCGTCTGTAGGTCAAGGGCATTGGTATATCGAGGCATCGATAGGCCTAGGTTTCAGTAAGTTGAGGGTTTCAGTGGGTCGAGGGTGTTGGTAGGTCGAGGGTTTGGTAGGTTGAGGTGTCAATAGGTCAATGTTTCGGTAGGTCGAGGCATTGGTAGGTCGAGGCATTGGTAGGTCGAGGTGATGAGTTCTTTAAATTTCTATTTTTTTCCATCGGTAGTCCAGGGAGTCTGTAGGTCAAGGGAATCGGTAGGTCGAGGCATTGGTAGGTCGAGGTTTCAGTAGGTTGAGGGCGTCGGTGGATTGAGGGTGTTGGTAGGTCGAGGGTTCTGTAGGTCGAGGTATTGATAGGTCAAGGTGTAGGTAGGTTGAAGCGTTGGTAGGTTGAGGCGTTGGTAGGTCGAGGTATCGGTAGGTAGTTCGAGGCATCGGTCGGTCGAGGCGTCGGTAGGTAGGTCAAGGCGTTGGTAGGTTAGGGTGTCGGTATGTTAGAAAGTCAGTAAGTTGAGGACATTCGTAGGTAAAGGTGTCGGTAGGTCAAGGAATCAGTAGGTCAAGGCATCGGTAGGTCGAGGGCATCGGTAGGTCGAGGGAATCGGTAGGTTGAGGCGGCGGTAGGTAGAGGGCGTCGGTAGGTCGAGGGCGTCAGTAGGTCTAGGCATCGGTAGGTTGAGGAATTGATAGGTCAAGGCGTTGGTAGGTCGAGGCGCCGGTAGGCAGGTTGAGGTGTAGTGGGTTGAGGAGTCAGTATGTCAGGGTGTCGGTAAGTCGAGGGTGAAGGTAGGTCAAGGGGTTGGTAGTTCAGGGCATCGGTGGGTCAGGGCTTCAGTAGGTCAAGGGCATTGGTAGGTTGAGGGCGTCGGTAGGTCGAGGCATCAGTATGTCGAGGGTGTCTGTAGGTTGATGCAGTCGATAGGTCAAGGCATCGGTAAGTCGATGCATCAGTGGGTCGAGGTGTCGGTAGGTGGAGGCGTCGGTAGGTCAGGGCATCAGTGAGTCAAGGTGTCGGTGAGTTAGGGTGTCGATGAGTCAGAGCATCGGTGAGTCAAGGAGTTGGTGAGCCAAGCATTGGTAGGTCATGTTGGTGGCTTAGCGTCAGTGACTCAACGTTGGTATCTCAGTGTTGGTGACTCGCTTTTGGTGGCTTTTTGTCGGTGACTCACCCATCAGTGACTCATTTCCAATTTTCCTAGTTTTTTCAGTTTCGCACCTATTACGCTTTATTTGACATAAACCGAGTTTAAAACCTTATTTGGGAATTTCTAAATGAGTTTAAAAAGATATTAATTATATCTTTAATATCCTAACACTCTAGGGACAATGAAATAGTTGAAATGCATGGTCTTGGCCATAATCTGACTTTAATGTCCCTTGAAACTGTTTCCCCTTCCGTTGATATAGAATCTGGCTTTTATAATTCGAGACCTTCTCTTCCTAGTGTGTTTCTATTTTCTCTTGGTGTGCCTAGAGCCTTCCCTTCCTATGGAGTCACATGTTGTGTCACAGCCATTGATCCAGTTTTCTTAGAGTTTTCCTACTAGTCATGCATCCCCTGTTTTGGCGTAAGGAAGAATCATTGGTCTCATGTTGTTCTAAGTAGGGATTTCCTTCATCTCTCTTTTAATTTTGTATCATGTGGGGTGGGTATAATGATTCCTCCTTGTGAGAATGGATGAATCCAAATTTAACGAATGTAATAAGAATTAATAAATGAGGGGTTGGGAGTACGATGATGATGATTTTTTTGTTTTATATGTTACCCTTAATCCATGTTGTGAAGCATATGGGTTGTATCCCTCTAAAAAACATGGTCGTTGGTGGTATTTTCTTGTACACCCATATATATTTTTGATTCTCTATTCAAATGACCGTAAATGTAAAATCTGATTAATCACATATACCTGGTTAAATGAAAAGGATGTCATGGGGTCAAAAATTGATTTTTGATCCCCCTTGTTTATCAAAGTGGAATTAAAGAACCTTTGTTGGCTAAATCTAAATACACTCATCTTTTTTTGGTGTGGTTGTGTGTTGTGTGGGTTTTGTTGGGTTTTATGATTTATGTGGGTTATATGGTGGTGGTGTTGGTAGCATGGTTTTGGGAACAAGGGTGGACATAGGGGTTGGTTATATGAGAAGAGTGTGGTATGTGTGTGCAGCAAGGCTGTGGTTTTGGTGGTGGTTACTGTGGGCTTTGTGTATGAGGTGTTTCAGGAGGTGTGATGGAATCTTAGGTTGATAGATTGATTGATTGTGGAATGGATGGAATTTTAGAGACACAGGATTGCTTTTGGGTGGTGTAATGGTTATTGGACAGTGTTGTGTAGTGGGACTGCAATCTGGTTGTGTGTTGTTTGTGTTGTTGAATGTGTTGAGTAGGGTTGTGATTGGTAGTTTCCCAGGTAGTGTTGGAATTAAATAAGAAAACTTCTTAATAAAGAATAATCTGTGGTTGAATTAAAGGGGTTGGTTGATGTTTTGGTTGTGGATGTTGTGTGGTTGTGCATATAAGGGTAGTAGCAAGGGCGGTTTTTGTGTGGGCTAGTTGTTTGTTTGTAAACCCATAGGTTGGGTTGAGTGTTTGTTTACCTATATGTATAAACTTTTAGTTCCTTGTGATTTCTATATGCACCCCACATGTGTTGAGCACTATGTACCAAACACCCCCATTGTTATGGGGGAGGGTGTCTTTTCCCAACATCCTTGTGGGAGGATGGATGGTTGGTTATTGACTTTTCTCTACTCCATCTTCTAGGAAACTTACCACCCAAGACTCTTCAGGAAGGCTGTAATGGTTTGAGGTTTAATACCAAATCTATGGTATTGGTTGTGTGAGAGGTGGTTTGTGTCCAAGGTGTATGCGGGTAGAATGTGTGTGGTTTGTGGCCCAAGTGTGTGTGGGTGGGTTGTGACAGTGGGGCTTGTGGAAGAGCATGGTAGCGTCAGGACATTCGCTATTAGGGATGAGTAGTTAACCAGTGGAAAGTGGTTTGGGGTACCCAAATATCGATGTGCTTACAACTTTACTTTACATTACTTGCATTATTTGGTGAGCATCCCTTGGTGAGGTTGGGTGGATAGTATACCCTGTTAGGTGCTTTTGAGTTTATGATATTTTCTCACAGGGGCATTAGTATGCTTCTCCCACTTGTGCATGGGTGACTTTGGTTTTTACCTAATGAGTATACTTGTATGCTCACCCTAAGTATATAAAATTGTTTTCAGGTTTCCAGGGAGATTAGTCGGACTGTGTTGGATCTTACTAGCTCGGACGTTGGGGATGTTGTTGTATCGTTGCTTAGTTTTATTTTTGGTACTTAATTTGGAGTTTTCTTTGTATTTCAAGTAGTTTAACTTTAAACATGCATGTGGGATGGATTTCTGTTTATTTATATATATCTTTCTTGTAATTTTTTGAGGTTGATACATCTTTCTCATAATCTTGGTTACTATAAAAAGGGTAATGACTCCCATTTTTGTGAGATTTCTATAACCTTGGTGTTGGTCACTAACTTGGGGCCTATTGTAGGTGAGACTCAGGGGTAATTATCTCTCCTTCATCTTGAAGAAGGAAGGTCTCAGCATCTTACTATCCCTTCCCTCATCTTGAAGAAGATAGGTCATGATACAACTATATCCCTTTTTTGATGCATCATTATATATCACAAAACCATTATATCCTAATAGTAAATTCAAAATTAGAGCATTGACCAATATCCTCTTCAATTCTTCAAAACACTCTTCACATTGATTTTACCATATGAACTTAACTCTTTGTGTGTAATCTTGGTTAATGAGTTGTCCAATCAAGAAAGATTTTGAACGAATCATCAATAGTAACCTTCCAAGCAATGAAACTATATACCCCAGTTATTTTTGTTGGTATCTCCCATTATCTGACTACCTTTGTCTTCATAGGATGAACTGATATTCCATCCTTAGAGTCAATATACCCAAGAAAATAAATATTCTGAATCCAGGATTCACACATGGTAAATTTCCCATATAACTTTTTTCTTCTAAGAGTCTCAAAAATGATCTTCAAGTGGTTCTCATGGTCCTCACAACTCTTATAATACACCAAGATATCAACAATGAATACGAAAAAAAATATCATGATATTCCTTAAATAATTTATTCATTAGATCCATAAAAATTATGGTCTATTATTTAATCAAAATAGATTTATTATAAAATTGTAATGTTTGTACCTCATTTGTAATTTTATCTTCAGAATGAATTCCTTCTTTACTCCCAATTAATGATACCCGGAATGAAGTTTGATCTTTAAAAAATATTGAACTCTATGAATTTGATTGATTAAGGCATCAATGTGAGGCAGAGGGTACTTATTATTTATTATAATAGCATTGATTTCCCTATAATCAATGTGAAACCTCATTGATCCATATTTCTTTTTTATAAAGAGAACAAGGGCTCTCCATGGTAAAAAAAATAGGATAAATAAACACCTTATCACACAACTCATCTAATTACTTATTCAAATCCACTAATTCCACAGCAGTCATTCAATAGTGATACTTTGATATAGGGATTGCATCAGGGATTAAATCAATGGAAAACTCAACTTCATGCTCTGGTGGATGTTATGATAATTCTTTAGAAAATACATCAATATATTTCTATATAATAGGTACATCTTAAATTTAAAGATTACATTTTCCATTCATAGATTGTGATTGATATTCTTCCCCAATAATCTCATTTAGAAGTGCTATAGGGGGTGGATCTATAAATGACTCGGATGATTAATTTTCGACTCTAAATATAAATAATTCCAAATCTTCATCACAAAACATAATTTCCTTCACTTTGCAATAAATATTTGCATCATATTTTGAAATCCATTCCATACCAAGGACTATATCAAATTCAACCATAGGTAAAATAATAAATTCAGAAAATATAGCATGTTTATGTATCAAAATGGGAACTATATGGCATATCCTTGTTGCGATGTGACCTCTATTGGGTGTTTTTACTGACACCTCCCTTCTTACGGTGCTAGAGAAATATCTATTTTTTTAGAAAATATGGGAGATATAAAAGATTGTGAGGATCCAGAATCTAATAAATCATTATCTAAATTTGAGTCTATTATCAAAGTGACTTCCGCCACATCAATGGGAACTTATACTTCATTTGTAGTAATTGTATAAGCTTGTCCTCCCTTCGGCATCTTCAGTGGTATGTTCCCTTGACTCTTGAGTAATTGGTGTGAATAATTCCCCATTTATCTACAGTTAAATCACTAGACATCATTGATTTGTTTCTTTCCCTTTCATTCATTTTCCAGATGACCTTTATCACCACACTTGTAACAAACTTCCATTCCCTTCAATCATTTTCTAGGATGTTTCTTCCCACAATTTTCATATTATGGAAATTGATTAATTTTATTCTTCTTCTTCAATGTTTTCCCTTTTTATTTGTGTTTATATATCCTTGTATTCTCTTGATTCCCCTTCAATATAAAGGATCTAAATAATTTCTTCTCTATTTTTATGGTGCATAAAACTATTACATCGTATGATGAAAAAGTTTGAGAAACCAGTTCCATTTTGAGACTTGGCTTAATCCCTTAAAAGAAATGGTAAATCTTTCATTTTATATTACATATGTAATCTAAAGAATACTTAGATAGTATTTTAAAGGTAGCTTCATACTCCAAAACACTTTATTCTTAATTTTTCTTTAAGCTATAGAATTTTATCTTCATTTCAATTCGTTTACCATGAGGGAGATATTTTCTAAAGAATGTTTCTTTAAAATATCTATATTCCATGTGTTCTATTTCTTCTTCATCCCTGGTATTCTGGATCAACAACCACCATTGATCTGCTTCACCATTGAGACAATATACTTCTTGTATAACCTTTTCCTTTTCATTGCATCCCAGGGCCAAAAATATCTTTTTTAGGGACTTAATTCATTGCTCAGCTACCACTTGATTAATAGCCCCACTAAATGATGGGGGCTTCTATCACATGAATCAATCCAACATAGGAGAATAATTTTTTAGAATAATAGGTTACTCTATTTGGGTGAGGTTATTTGTCATAACTAGATTAAGATACCCTAATATAGCTATGTTATTCTCAATTCCAATACTAGTTGTATGACTTACTCAGCAGGGAAATTTTTACATTGACCATGAGTGTTGATACTGTTCTTTCTTCAATTATCCATTTCTAAATAATGAAATATACTGTATTCTCTCATGATATTATGAATTTTGAAATCATAATATATAATTTTGAATATGGTGTAACATTTTAACATAAATTGAAAATTTTGGTATTATTAATTTCATAATCATAAACTTGGTTTCTTTGGGAATATCATTAAATCGTAAAAATAGTTTCAAATACTTCATAATGGTTTGTAATGGAAATATTAATTCTCCAAATTATACCCCCCGAGAGTGTCAAAATAGGAGATAAATAAGGCTCGTTGTCATACATCGGGTGATGATCAAGTCAAAACCCAATGCATCCTTTTTAGAGTTATTACCCATAGGTATAAATTCTCCAAAACCACATCCACTTTTAGTTTCCATACAAAGGTCTATTGCTAGGAAAAACCAAATAATCTCTACCTTACCAAAAAAAATAGGATATTATTCTAAAAATTAAAATATCCTTAAATTCTACCATGGTTTTATATTCCTTAATCTATTTTTTCTTTAATCTAGTTCTGAAGGTTTCTACTAAAATTTATATGATAACAATTGTAACAACCTTTATTTTAATAACCCAGAGTTGGTGGTCACTTTATTACATTTTCATAGATATAAGGGATCATATAACCAAGGAATGATTTGTTTAGTGGTCTTAGAGAACCAGATATATACATGATACCCATTTTATATTGGGAATAGAATAAAAAAACATAATAATGGAAAACATCCAGTATCCTTGAACTCATTCATAGAATTTTTCTTCATATCATGTGGAAAGAAAACAAAATAATAGTGATCCCAAATACTTGTTAAGGGTTATATACAGTGGAAGCTATCATGATTAAACAAGGAATAGTAAATATGGAAAGGTAAATAGCTAAAAACGTGTTATATTTAAAAAATAACTTGACTAACATGATTAAATATTACATAATTAGTGTGAAATGATAAATAACTAAAAACACATTTTATTTAATCAATAACTTGAGAAAAAATGCATCCATGGATAATATCGATGTAATAATATCATGGATTATGGTAACTGAATTCTCAATAAAGGAAATTTTTAATATTATACATTGTGATATCCTCTATCATGATATATATTCTGTCAAGACCTTTTTCAAAGATGCTTTAAAACTATGGGTAAAAACCCATTTAATTTGGCCAACTAATTTGTCTCACGAGACCTGTCGATGCATCGAGGGGTTACATAATTTTGGGGCCCACCCGTTAGTGCATTTCCAAAGAATTACTCATATATAAAATAACTAATTTAATTCATGAAAAATACTATTTATCAATAAATATTCATATTGAGCAAAGAATATTGATTTATCAATACTTCCCCATTTAATCAAAATAACTTTCAGAGTAATCATCCTATGTAAAAATGGTATACAGTTTAGGAAATAATGATATCCACGATACAAAGAATATGTATATTTAATAGAAATTTAATTTCTAATGAAAAATTATCACAAGAAAGATATTGTCTCAAGATAAAGTTAATAATCATAAAATTAATCAAGAGATGAGTAGTATCGGTTCATCGAGTATACAGGTTTTTTTAGAATAAAATCATGTCCTTTTGAAGAATAAATGGAATGTAAGTAAAATATTAAAATATTATTTCATAAAAAAATCCTTTAAAACCCATTTAAAACATGTAGAAGAAGCTAAATTTCATAAAATGGTTGCAATTGTGTGGAATTTTGTTATCATTATATATGTTAAAAAACATTCCTTTTGGATTTTTGTAAAGAAAGTTGAAAACATCCCTTTTGGAAAATGGTAGAAATATTCCTTTAAAAACCTTTTTAAAATTAAAATATTACTTAAAATTTCCTTAATAAATCATTTGAGTAAATAAAAGGATTTTTTTAAAACAATTTTGAAAAACATGGACATGGAAGAAAAATATATCCGATTAAAAGAGAAATAAAATCGGTTTTCTTTTAAACATATCTTTGATTGAATAAAATACCAAAAAGAGGAAAATTTGGAAGAAAATACAGAAACTCCATAAATATTAAAAGGATATTAAAATTTATGTATTTTAAGAAGGATATATTATAAGATTCATTCAATGAAAATAAGAGCAATCCCAAAAAATGATATTATAAATTAAATTCTTAACTCTATAGTAACTTTAAAATTAAAACCCCTTGAAATAATAGGCTTGAATTAAAACATTAATAATAATGAATAAATATTTTTTCATGTTAGATACATGAAAGTGGCAGTATATACACCACATAAAGGTGAACTGGTGCATAATAACAAATATGTCCCAGTAGAATGTAAATTGAGATAAAATCCATTACCTCAAGATTCCCTTTAGGTGAACGTGCATTAACATCCTATATAATGGTTTTAAGAGTTTTATTAATTTATACCAGAACCATATTCATAATTATAATATCATATATGATCCTATTATAACATCTTACCACCCATTCGTTAATAATATCTGATTATTTTCATTGTTTTGGGTGTTAACTGCTTTTTTTTCTCATGCATGTTCATGAAAGTTCTATTTATTATGAATAGGATATAGATCCATAATCTAAAGAATGATTTTAATGTTATAAATATCATATTTTTCATTAGATAAATTTTTATAATCATTCTTGAAAGTTGTACATGGGAAATGAATCGCATCACTTTTTGGAGACAGTAGGATGTACGTACGCACGAGTGTCGATGTCATTCCCTTAATGGGTGAAAGGGTAAGTAATTGGATGATATATTAATTTTAAATAATCTATTTAATGTCATAAATTTCATATATATTCATTATTTCCATTATTATGACTATCCATGTGAGTAGGTGATGGAAAATAAACTACATTGGTTCGTGAGGCGGTAGTCCTCCGTACACACAAGTGATGGATTTGTTTCTCATTTGATAGAGGAGAAGATGGATAAATATTATTCCATAAGCATAATAACATCTTAGTATATGGTATATACTGATGTTATCATATTTTAATTGTTAATACATAATTTAAGGTGATAAAAGAAGAAGTGAGGGGAGGGTGTTCCCTTTTATAATTGAGGAGGAGTTGCATTTTTGTAAATACCCAAAACTATTCAATAATGGGAAGTCACTCTCAACCTAAGTGCATACAAAATTGAAAAATAATTGGTTGTAATGATGATAAGGTCAATTCACACCTACACCACTAAAATTAAACATGTTATTCACTTTACCTCCAAGGTTACTCACTTTTACCATTTTAGTTTTCACCACGATAACTAGTTTTTTAACCCAGGTAATTTATCACTTAATACAATAATAAAATGGTCCTTATTAGATAATTTGGACTCATTAATTTTTAAAATTGAATCAAATTTATCAAATAAAAATTCTCTGTGTGTGAAAATTAATTTTAACAGAAGCACATGTAATGTGCAAAACCCCATTTTAATCTTAACCATGGTAATTAATTTTTGTACTACTTTTACTATTTATTATTACCAAAAATTAAGTTAACCTTATTAACTAATATTAATAATTATTATTAAAAATATTGAATTTATATCAAATTCAAATCACAAAAGTATAAGAATTTAATTTAAAAAAACTCTCAAATCATTACGAAAAATGGTTTTTTAAGAAATGCATTTTTGAGGAAAAAGATGATATTATATTAACTATATAACTATTAATCATTATTATATGGATTTAAATTCATATATATATATATATATAATCTATAAATTTAATTTAAATCATTCATCATTAAATATTATTTTAATTAATCAAAATAGATAGACATTATGCCTTTTAAACAAAAACAGTTTTCTAAAGAAAAAAAAGTTTTCTAAAAAATACCCCTTTTGCCTCCAAATGATCTTATCATTATTTATAAAAAAAATTATAGTCAATAATTTTTTAATTATATATATTATAACATATTATTATAACTAAAATTGTGTATAGTTAAATACTATATTTGTTTATTTTTCATAAAATCTTATTACTAAGGGAAATTTCAAAAATTAATTATAGGCTTATTTTTACCAAATAAGTTCAAAATAGATATTCATCCTATCAAATTAGAATTTTTATGCTATGAAATTTTAAAATTTTCATTGTATTATAGTTTTATTTAAAATAGTTTTCAATTACCATAATTGAGGATTAATTGTTACATTAAGGGAGTGTTATGGATAAGTCTACCACTCTACTTACTTATATTGGGTTTCCACACTTTTTCTTAATGTATTAGTGGTTTGGACATGATTAATTGAGTTTTATTAGTTTTTTGATTTTTTGTATTTGATATTGAATCAGATGGGAATTTATGATGAGAAAGGCCCTACTAGTCCCAATCATATTGTCCCTATCCATTACCTAAGGTTTATGTAAGTTTTCCTATAACATGTGATATACGGTTACACCACCCTAGAATGATTGATAAAAGATTAATCTTAATAATCTTTCATTAACCCAAATGATTATGGTAATTATTTTTAGGTCTATAATGGGCCCTCTAATTATTATTCATTGACATTGTGTTTGTCAATGGTCGCATGAATAATCTTTGGTGAGTTGGTATTTATACTTAAATCCCAATGATAATTTTCTTTAGTTATATTTTGGTATTATATACCTTGTTAGGTTTCTTTCTCCTCCATATATAATAGATTTGTGTATCTACCCAATGTATTTCCTTTATATAACATTAAAGATATAATTTGGACTATTTCTGGAACTTGGGATTCATGTTGCATATGAGTGGTGAGTGTCTCCCTCATCAATTGGGTTGACCAAGGGGTTAGGATATTAGTTGAATTAAATAGAAGCATTTGGTTAGTGAGGAAAGTTCTATAAATTAATTATAAGTGTATAGATATTGATTTATTCCCAACCATAAATACTTATATCATCTTGATGTATGGTAAACCTAGATTGGTGATATATAGGGTTGGGAAACCTATGCATTGGTGATATATTAGAGTGTCTCACTACTGTTGTTTTTGACCACCTAAGTGTTCATTATCTTACCTTAGTTCCACTCCACCCACATAACCTGCCTTAGTAACTATTCACATAGGTCAACCAAGGTTACATTTGGTCTCATTGGGTCTCTATCCCAACACTCTTACTTGGGATAAATGATGTATGCAGAGGTCTCAAAGCATCAACTTGATCTGTTGACATTGGTCACTAACAACTAAGAATAAAAAAAGAATTACACCATAATCTTTTTTGATAGGATAAAATATGATTTGGGTTATAGTACATACAACCCCAATCATAGTCCCAGAGAATTACTTGAATTAAGATACTAAAATTGGTTTCCACGTATTTATTTATTTGAGATACTCCCATTGGATTCCTTATATTCCTTGAATTAAGACACTACTCTATGTTTCCTTATATTCCTTATGTTTAGATACTCCTGTTTTCTCCCTCATATTCATTCAGTCAAGGTACTCCTCCTGGCTTCCTCATCTTCCTTGATTTGAGATACTCATCTTGATTTCTACATATACCTTGAGTCAAGATAGTCCTCTTGGTTTCCTTAGATTCCATGAGTCGAGAGATAAATCTTAGTTTATATATATACATTGAGATGACATGATTCTATTGGTTTCTTAAATTGAAATGATCAAAGATACTTCTCTCATATCCCTAAAATCACTTCACATGGATCATCTTACAAAGTAAACCTAAAAGGTCCCACCCATCTATGTCCATCTAAATCAATTTATAGATACCTTTTTTCTAGTACTCTAATTTTTATAACATTAAACTACTTAGAATCAGTCATGGATGAATAATCATAACAGGAACCACTATGATATATGCAACATGGTAATAAAAGGTAAGTCATTTCTCATTAAATAGCACTGAACTGTCTAACTTTTTATTCCCTTTATAGGAAAACATAGGAAGCCTCTTTCATGGGTTAGATCTTAACTCCCAAATGCCTATATAACTCTTTTATGGGATTCCAAAACCTCTCTAAATGGAGATAAATTAAAAATTTCCTTTCTATGTGTATCCATACTATGTGGTAACCAAATACATGTATCAAATGAGAGGAAGTTTAATTCCCATGTGCATTTTCCATTTAAATACATGTTTTCAGTCAATCAATTTCTCCAATGGGTAACCAGTATTCTTTTTGTGATGAATTTTACAAACATATCTTAAATATATTATAGAGTCTGAGGATATGATATAAAACCTTTTAATTGATCCTTTGACCATATATCCACCCATCTGATAAAAGGTTTTATCTTCACCGCCCTAGGTGATTGAGAGGCCACCATCCTTTGGAAAGAAAGAGAGTAGCATGCAAACCAAAATATATAAAATGATCCCATGAGAAAGGAAACCTATAATAAATAGTAGGGTAAGACTTTCTCCTTAAACATGTATTATTTTATAGTAATATAGAATCTTTTAGATTAGTCTTTATAACCATGGGAATGTATTACCTCATTGGATTTAAGATTTAGTGTGATGTGTTCAAAGACACGGTGAAATAATCCAATGATAGTATAGTCACACCGAAGGTGGCTAGAAGAGAACATAAAGGAATGAAATTTATTACTATTGTTATTTTTTATTATTATTCTAGAATATCAATATAAGCAAGTGCCATATTTAATGGATTTTTATAGGATGCCATTAGTGGTGACCTACTAAGTTATACTCATACCCTGCTCGAATTCCCTAGTACCCAAGTAGACATGATGGTTCATGATCCAAGTAGTTGAAAGGGCAGTACAACTGATGGATGGGTTGTGGAACATAGTAAGATCTAAGATATCACAATGGTATTGGGTTCAAAACCAATAATCTTTTTATCACTTGTTTGTTGCTTAGTTTTTATTTGTGTATTATAAAATCTACCAACAAGTGTTTTTTTTTTAATATTTATTAATGTCTTATAATATTACTACGTGATTTTATATAACATAGGAGTTGTTATATTTTTACTGTTATAATATAGCTCTGATGTAATTCTTTATTCTACTTTAATTTGTGTGATTAAAGTTTTTATATGGCTAATTGCATTGAAGTGGGTATAGTATCCCAAATTTATGCATATAACCTCACTAATGGTTAGTAGCCTTTGGTATGTGAGGAGGCACACTTTAGATATGCATCAACAAGTTTTGTAATAATGAAAGTGAACCAAGTTAAGGACATAACACGGTGTGCTAATAGTAGTTGGTTGGGACAAGGTGTTAAATGTTAGAGATATGGATATTGGTTGGAGAGATTTGGTTTTATAGGGCCCTATTAAATTTTGATACCATATGTTATATTGTATAAATATTATTATTTAGTTAGTAATTTATGTGGTGAACATGGGGATGGTATTGTTGGACTGGTGTTTCCCAATCCGATTTGGCACTGTAGCATCTCTTACTACTGTAGCGGAGCAGACTGACCGACACTGACAGGCACTATAGTAGTGCGGACTCTGGAGTCAACTTCACTGTAGCACTTTTGACTTCAAGCCGGCAGCCACTATAGCGCTTTTGACAAAGTCGGCCGCCGTTCACTATAGCAACGCAGACTTACCTTTTCAGAACAGTGGTCGTCTTCTTCATTTTATAGCCCATTTTCAGGCTAGGGTTACCATTGGAAAAACCTCTATAATTTGTTGCTCCCAAATAGTGAAATTTTTCCTCTCCCGTAGACGTAGGGATTATTCCCAAACCACATAAATCGTTGTGTCCTTATTGCTTTCTTTCTTTCGTTTTCTCATTTCTGTCGTTGTGTCTCCCGAAGATTCCGCAACAAGGATATTTTGAAGAAATAAAGTTATTAATAGTGATGTGTGGATTTTTTAGTGAAATAAATACATTTTATGTGCCTTATGGTGAATTACGATTATGATAGTATAATAATTATTTTTTGAACAAGATTACCACTTTTTTTTTGAGTTATGAATCCATGAAATTGACTAGGATATTCATCCTTAGGGGTATCCTATTATGTATGTGGATATACTCACCCCTACTTGTGTGTGTGTGTGTGTGTGTGTTTGTAGGATTTTTTTGGAGTTATTTGGTGGTGTTAACTCAATGGTTAAGGTTGATAGAAAGATCTTGATGTTTAGGGATTATTTCATTTACAACTAATTTATATGAGTTACTTAATATGTATTCATATAGGGGTCTTTGTGGGTTATAGATAATTTATTGATGATGGATTTGTGGATTTCATTTTTATTTAAAATCATTCTCTATGTTCTATGGAGGGTAATGTATCCTTTTTATGATATTTATACACCAACTACTAGTCTTTTCCCTTTGGATAATTAGAAGAAGGCTTCATTAGTCACACTCACTCTCATCACCAATCAGGTGAGGGGTTTAGTGGGGGTGGTCATGATAGATTAGTATCAAGGAATTTAGTTAAGATATAGGTTATATTTTAGAGTTAGGCACATGTGATGTTTTGGTTATATTTGGATGAAAACTAGTACAATAGTGTGGGAAGTATTAGAGTTCAATCTAATAAGGAAGATAATAATGCATAGGGTTTTATGGTAGATGTATTCTTATCTAAGTAATTTTATTGTCATCTAAATATTTTGAGTCCATAATGCATTGATTTTAGGTACATTCACATTTGTATTAACATTATATAGTAGACAATACATGATTTATACACATGTTTTAATGTGTTTAGGGGACTATTCTTTGGTTTATAGTTATAAATTATAATGATATATTCTCTATCATTTATTTTATTATGTTATGAATTTATGAACATTTGAAAATTCATTTGAATATGTTATTTTATTGTGTGGAAATGTCTATGTGAATTCATGAACTAAGGATGACTAAGACTACACCAATATGAGTGACGCTTATTATTAATTATGAGGATTAATAGGATTTTAGTAAGAGACCTGGGAATAATGGGATTTTACCTATTACTATACCAAGGATTGAGCTCACCGTGGTGGTAGATATATCTCTTGATATTGAGGTGTAGATTCATTTCCTAATGGTACCCATGTAGAGTGTGTTAGATTGGTGTAGCCCGATCCAGTTGGGTCGACCGACACTGACAGGCACTATAGCAATGCGGACTTCGAAGTCAACTGTACTGTATCACTTTTTGACTTCCAGTCGGTAGCCACTATAGTACTTTTGACAAAGTTGCTCACCTTTCACTATAGCGATGCAGACTTCCTGTGCAAACAGTGGATCGTCTTCTCCATTGTACAGCCCATTTTTCAGGCTAGGGTTACTACTGCAAAACTTTTTAATTTGTGCTCCCATTTTATAGTGAGAATTCTGCCTCTCCGTAGACGTAGGGATTATTCCCGAACCACGTAAATAGTTGTGTTCCATGTGTTTTCTTCTTTTTTTTATCTTGTTTCTTGTTTCTGTCGTTGCGACTCTCGACAATTCCGCAACAGAGTGACCCTAATATGAACTGGTAGTGACTTAGAAGGATGATACTATTATATTGATTTTTGTATTTATAATATATTTATATATGGTACTTATTACCCCCAATAATCTAGTTTCATGGTTGGTAGACATGTGGTGGATAGTGAATATTTCTCCTCTATGGATGAGTGTCATGTGCAAGTGATAGAAGTTCATTATTTTGTATCATAGTTGGTTCATAATTGTAATGATGGGTAGATTTCTTAAGTTACGTGATTTTTGATTAATTTATTGATTGGTATATATCATATATTATAATTTTATTTTATTTAGTTATAGTAAATTTTTGAGTGACAGGTTCTTCAAGACTTGTTGTAGTGACCATATATTTCTATAGAATATCAAATAATGATATTAACTTTTGACTTTCTTCTAGAATATATAATATTTTAACAAAATTGAGATAATTTTAGTCAGGTACTTATTGAAACTTTCTTATCACCTAGAGAAATGTGATTATGATTCATTACATGGAAAAAATGATTCTGGTGGGAAACATATCAAGATATGGGATTTGAAATTTTTAAGTGAATGGTAACCTAACCTTTATATGGTTCTACTAGAAACTTGAACAAACCCTGTGTGTAGGGTAGTTCATTTAAAACATTAATTTTAGGGTTTGAAACTACCATGATGTATTTATAATTGATCTAAATCGCTATAATGTGTAAAATATTATCATCGGTTCATATAGGCATGTGTTTTCCTTGGTGATAACCCCGGTGTTGTTTTAAATACAAGGTATTCAATTCAAATATGTTTTGTTTTAGTTTTCATAAGAGTTGTTTTCATTTTCAATGTATTTTATGGGTTCTCAGTAGGATATATTCTAAACAAAACTAGAACTTGTGTGTTATGTGATGGTAATGATTTCTCTTGTCAGTTTTAGAGGTTTCCCTTGTAAACACTATAGTGAGAGTAGTAAAAATTGTTAGATTTTTATTTATTTAGGAATTCTAATATATAAAGGGATGGAAAATGATAGAAGCGAGTTGTTATGGATCGATATTTTAACGCCTGAGACTTCTATGAGAAATATTTTGTTTTTATCGAAGGAATATTTCACTACACACAACACTATCTTGGCTTGCTTTACACGCAACCGCGGCCTTCCTCAATAGCTTGCGTCGTACGCAATACCGAGTTTCACTAAACAACGATATGCTATTAAAATATTATTAAAACTAGCTATTATGAATAGTAATAACCACTTTTTGAAATTTTATAATTTTTATTTTTCAAAATGGACTTCATTTTTGGATTTGGAATATCGAAATTATCCTAGGGTGAAATTTTGGTTTTTTTCTGAAAACTTTCAATTTTTGATGAATAGTGAAACCACTAAGTGGTAGTTAAAAAAACTGAATTTTTCATAAAACTTAATTTTAGTGCTTCTGTGAGTGGAATTTTAAAAATCCTAGAGACACGGTTAATATCAAAGACTAAAATGTGGTTCAATGAGATAAAAAATAATTTTTGGTGAATAGTAACTTTTTACTTTTTTTTACCACGGTTAAAAGTAAATACGGTAATTAAGGGTAGAAGTGTTATTATTATTACCCTAACACATGTCCTAATTATATTAGATAAGTGTAATTCGACCAAAAACAACCTTAGGAATAAAATATGACCATTTAGGCCCACTTGGATTAGATTAGGACATTTATTATTAATTTATTTAAAGAAGGGTTAAAATAGTTAAAATCAAAGTTTAATAAGTAAATAATTTTTAATATGGGGTTATACATAAGATAAATTAGACTATAAATATTCATTAGAAATCTAAAAAACTTTCCTACATAATGGTGTTTTATTTTTAATTTTTAGACATTAAATAATTTAATTTATTTATGACACAACGATGATGCAGTAATTATCTTATTAATGAAATATTGACATAATTGATGTTATAAATACCCAAATAAATGTAATTTGAGACTTTTTATGAATTACACTAATTTTCTAAGTTAATATTACATGTTAGTATTGATTTAATTAACTTTTTTAGAACTAATAATTCTATTATGATTTTCACAAAAATCAATTACTAAATAGTGTCAAAATTGACATAAAATAGTTTTTAAAATAAATATTATATTATTAATTGTTATTTTATTCCTAAAAATATAATGTTAAGCCATATGACTTATATAAGGTTATATATATTAATAATAAAAAACTTGGGGTTCTTTTGGCTTGATATAGTAAGTTTATTAACCTTATAGTGTAAGAAAACAAGAAGACACGGTAAAAGTTAAATTATCTAACTTAAAGTTAAATCTAAATGATAAGGTTAAAATTGATACCTAAACTTGTCTAAATTCTATTAGATGACATTATTTATACCCATAACCACCTTATCTTCTAAATATATCAATTTGGAGCTATTAAAAACCGAATTTGACTTTATAATAAAATAATATTTTTAGTTATTCCAAAGGTGCCCCTCTCCTCCCTTATAAAAAGGGCACCTCCTCCCTCTCTTCCTCACACTACTTTGAGCCTTAAATCACGGCCAACCCCTGCCAATTTCTTCTCTCCACTTCCCTATAGACATCCTAGAGTTCCTGGTCTTCTTCAAAGACCAATTTTAGTGCCCTAAAAGGAGGTCTCAAAGAAGCACTTCAAAGAAGAGGTAATGTCTGTTACCGATTCTTTCATCTTTATTTCTTCTTCCACTTCTTCTTCTTTAGTTGTTTCATTATGAAGTAATAACATTAGTATCACTAATATACGGATATGTTATTATAAGTATGAAACAACCCTATTTCACCATCTATCCATCCTACGGAAAATGAAATCATTGCGCGTGCGTACGTACGGAGTACCGTCTCCACGCCGTGGTGTAATCTATTTTCCACCACCACCTTACTTGGATGGATATAATGGTGTAAATAATGACTATATATGATTATTGTAAAGTGATATTGATTCTGAAATAGTATATATACACTTCAATACAATTCCAAAATCATGGGAACGATATCATCGCTCGTGCGTACGTACGGAATACCGTCTCCACGATGTGATGCGACTCGTTCTACATGATCTTCATTGCATAATGATTATATAAATGAATTTAATGAATTAATATGATATATATTACACTAATACCATTCTGGAAATTAGGTATCTATAACCTAAAAAGAAAAATAAGAATTTATTCGACAAAACACGCATAAGAACAAAAATTAATAAACACTCGAATAACAAGTAGTAATGAAATATTACTAATAAGAATCTAAGAATCTGACCATATATGATATCATAAAAATAAGTATGATTCTGTAATAAGTCAATAACATTATTTAAATCATTATACAGGAGGTTCGGACACTTATGAAGAAAATTGGACCTAAGGTAAGGGAAAAATATCACAATCTCATTTTTATCCGAGATTGTTTATACTTTGGTATTTACTAGGGTGTATTTTATCATCCACATCCATGTTTCCTCAATATTTAATATTATTTCCATCAACCTACAATTTTTTAAATCCAATTTTACCCTTCGGTGAGATTTTAGTAAAAGATATGAAAGGAATCTTTTGTCATTTTTCATACGAGGTACTTTTTGACTTTTCCGACAAAAGTACGAGAAGAATTTTTTTTAACTTATACGACATGAATGTATTTTTAAAACATTATCTCCAATAAGCTTACTTTACAAGTTTTCAAGTTTATTTTTAATCAACTTCTTTTAGTTTATAATTGTATGACATGTTAAGAAAGGAAAAGTGTTTTTGAAGTAGAAAGGATATTTTCCTCAAGAATGGAGTTCAAGTGTTTTATCAAAATTATTTTCCATACAAGATAATATAGGGTTATGTTTCTATCCCTATTATTACATTGATTTGATTATTTTGTGATGGAAATATTTTTATGAATTCCTTTATCTTATATTAATTGTTTTATGATGTCATGATGTTTAAGATTCCCATTTTTATTGCATGGGTTATGCTATGATGTATGGTTCATGATTTTGTTACACACATAATAATGGTATAATTATGAGATGGGTGGGACCTATATCTCCCTCCAATGCATTGGGCAAAGATTTTATATCTCATGAGATAGACATGGCTGGAACGGAAGGTTAAACCGATTCAGTGAAACAGGACTGAAACGAGGAATGAACTCGGTTCAGAAATAGACATTGTCCACTAAGATAGTCTTGGAAATGAGTCTTGACTAATAAGAAATGAATATCTATGATTATGTGTGTATGCCACAAAGTTTCATGTTTTATGTTATGATTATTGGGATTACATTTCACTACCATGATTTATCCCATGTTATTAAATTATGATCTCTTTTGCAGGTTAAGATTTCCAAAAGTTATGTTCTTATGAATATGATGTGATTGATATTTCTTTTGTTTACCCTTACTGATCATTTGAGCTCACCCTTTTGTATGTTTTATTTCCCCAAGTCAGGAAGAAGGTTATTAAGTAAGATATGCCAAAAGGGACTATAGATATGATGAAATAAATGGGAGACAGTGTAGATGCTTTATGAAACAGTTGTTTATGTTTACCAATTTCTAAAGACACTATAACTATACGGTCCTTTACTGGTTTTGTTATATGTTGTAATAAGTGTGCTTCAATTCTGATGTAATAACAATCTATGTAAAGTATGGGTCGTTATAGAAATGGACCTCAAAATATAGGGTGAAAAATGGGAATTGGTGATGCTTTCGAGATAGAAGAATAGCTGGAGAATTTATGGTTTATTAATATGTCCAATGTACCAATATTTGAAGTTCATTGATAATAAATGACTTGAAACTTGATTTATCATTTGGATAAAAGTTATATAAGAGGTATCTCATGAGTATATGGAATTAAGTAACATTTTCCATGGTGGTATAATTGGGTGTTATATAGTTATATCCCGTGTTCTAGCAATGAAATTACTATTCGGGAAAAAACTAAAAGGACACTTAGTCTCTTCAATTATGATTATTTTATTGATTAGATTAGTGAAAATCCACTAGTGGGTAAAGTCTCCGATGAGGTCTCCGACGAGATCCCGGTTTGGGAGTCAAGAAAGGCTGCAAAAATCACAAACAGCAGCAAAACATTATCCACTAAGAGGATAAGGGGACTACCTGTCGATGACTTCGCAGGATCGTTTTGGGAATCGCTTCGCACGAAGAACACAAAGGCTTAGAGAGAAGGTAGAGAGAGAGTTTCTGAAATCATTCTTATTTCTATTCAAAATCACCTCTCCTAACAAATGGGTCGGAGGTCCCTTATATAGGCCTCTGGGATCAGTTTGCCTGAGAAGCTAACTTGATACATGACACACAAAAGTAAAAGCAAAAGAAAAAGGAAAAGCAAAAGGAAAAGAAAAATGAAAAGGTGGGCCACACTAATGCAAGGCTTCCACTACTTCACAATAAATACAAACTACATAAATGACTTTTTTGATGTGATCCCCTCATCCATGCCAGGTATGACGCGTGTCTGGATCAGCGTCTAGAATCCATCCAAGTCATATAGAGCATCAATCATCTCTCCAACTGAGACTTCCTTCTCTGACTCCTTCATTTTGATCAATTCATTGATGGCGCGTTGGATTTGATCTCTGACAATAAAGATATTTTCTTTATGTCCCTTCCATGTCTTGAGTTCTTCAAGAATCGTGTCTGCCTCCACCGTGAAGTCTGTCAGATGTGTCATCTCTGCATGTTGCATGTCTCTAGAGTTGATAGAGACCAACACATTGTCTCCTGCAAAGGATATAAAATCTTTTCTCATTGATTTTGATTCAATTAGATAAATTCGCCATGTGATTTGGATACGTTCATAATGAATTTTGTTCAAACTGAACTCTAGCCAGTCTTCATCGCTAAACTGTGAGTCTTCGAATGCTTTTTGGACAGGTCCTTTAGTCCAATGCCTTGGGTACAAGTTCCAAAGCATAACCATCCTGTCTACTAATCTGATAGGTTCAATATGTGCAACCCACCATAACAAACTTGGATATTCATTGTTCAGAACTGTTCTGACCATCCTGGGTACCCAATTGAATGTGGAATTTATTTTCTTAAATCCCAAAAATTGTACTGCTCCCATGCTGAAATCTTTTTGGCATTCAATGAACTCTTCTGGTTCTAATTTCGTATCTGGTATATGGAGTTTTGGAATCCTTGTTCCTGAAATTCTCCAAAACCTCTTCAAAACTGGATATTCTTCCATTCTTGTTTCCTTGATTCTACTAACTTTGTCAAGGAGTCCTAAAACTTGGACCTTCAGCATGATCTATTCACTGATGATCATACTAATCATATCTCGATCAATCTTTTTATAATCTTCAATAAGATCTTCAGATTCTTCAAGCATGTCCAAAACATGGTTCAGACCTCTCTTGAATATCGGATCATATTTACTTTTCTGGATCAGATTATAAACGGTTGTGGATTTATTTCTTTAAATATTTGGAATCCTTTGAAAATATTTCCATATTTCCTTTGCTGGATTGGGCTCTTCATCTAGCTCATCATCCAGACTTTCTTGATCTTGTTCTTCCTGAACATTCTATCATTGAGGTTCTTTCTAAGACCTTTGATGCTTTTCAAGTTCTTCGTCTACGTGATCAGCCCAACTCTTAATGGGGTTCTCTCTTCCTTTAGAACTTCCATTCGTCTCAACCTTCTGGTTCTTCCGAGCCTTTCTGTTTCTTGGGTTATCTGCACATTGAGTGTTGTAATGGCCTTTTTGACCACATACAAAGCATTCAATATGACTTTTATCCTTAGACTTGCTGTCTAAAGGTATCTTTGAGGAATTTACTAGTTTTTCAGTTCTTCTAGCTAAGGAACTTGTGCTTTCTGATCTTTCAAACTTACTGGATGAAGATCCCTTCTTCTTAAGGTGATTCTCTGCTATAATCCCCTTTATCTGTTCAATTCTATCAACCCTTTCATTCATTGCTTTGATAATCGGAAATTCAGCCATAGAATTATTATCAACGCAAACTGGGCATCTTCTTGATCTGCTACTTTCTTCCATTGCACCTGCAAGAGTCAAAATAGTGTGTTAGTGCATCTAGAATGATATTATCTGTTCCTTTAATATTTTTTATATTAAATTTATAGTATTGAAATTCATTCCACCACCGTAAAAGTCGTGCCTGGGTAAACCTTTTCAATTTAATTCTCATAAAATTCTTTATATAAGAAATATCTGTTCTTATAGTAAAAGGTTTTCCCAAAAAAGCTCGTTATCCCTAATTTCTTTAAAGACTGCAAGCAACTCTCTTTTATGGACAGGATAATTCTTCTCTGCCTTGTTAAAACATCCACTCCAGTATGTGATGATACTATCATTATGGTTTTTACATATCTTTAAGATTCATTCCCATGCTGAGTCTGATGCATCTATTTCTAAGATAAGTTGATCTTCACTCCCATCTGGATATTCCAATTCTGGGAGATTCTGTGCTTTCTGCTTCATAATTCTGATTACTTCAGAATCGTTTTCTGTCCAATCCCAAGATACCTTACTGGATACCTTTTTCTGTATTGGAATTGAGATTTTTGCTAAATCTCTTATGTATGCTCTGGAATAACTTAGTATACCGAGAAACACCTGTATTTGCTTACGATCTGTAAGCTCATCGGGGAAAGCTTGTAGCTTTTCTGCAATATGTAGTTGAATCTTTTCTCTACTTACTTTGATCTTCAATCCCAATAATTCTATCTTTGGTTGCATCAAAATGATATTTCTTTCTGAAAGTATCATCCCTTCTTCTCTGAACACTTCAGCCACCTACTGCAAATGTTTTATATGCTATTTTGTATTTTTACTAAATACGATCACATCATCTATATAGACTGCCACAAACTATGATAGTCTATTGAATGCCTTATCCATTTTTCTCTGGAATATTCCTGGTGCATTCTTGAGTCCAAATGGCATAACTATCCATTCAAACAAGCCAACTGGTGTTGTAAATGTTGTCAATGGTATAGCCTCTTCTTTGATCTTTATCTGCGAATATCCTGACTTGAGATAAAACTTAGAATATACCATTAGCCTTTCATTCCTAATCCTGATTCTCAAAGCTTCTTGGTTAGGAAGGTTATAGCCATCATCCTTTGTAGCACAATTGAGATCACGATAATCTATAACCATTCTGGCATTACCACGCTGTTTTTCTGCATGATTCATTACCATGAATTCCGCACTCCTGTGAGGACTTTCGCTATGCCTGATCAATCTAAGATTGATTAATTCTAGAATTTGTTTCCCAAATTCCTTAACCATATCATCTGGATAGGAAATTCCCTTACTTCTGATCACTATACTAGGATCCTTAAGGGTGATGGTAGCTTCTGGCATTTCCTTCTGCCATAGTTTCAGAGGATTTTCTGACCAATTTTCTAATAAGTATTCTTTTATCTTGGTCAATGCCTCTTCTTCATTAATCCTCAGGACTTTTAATCCAAATAGTTCTTTCCACTGCTCAATCTTTCTGTGCTATTCTCTATCTTCAACTGGATAGACTTCCACTTTAACAGTAGATAATTTCTTATCTGGAACCATTCTGGTTTTTCCAGATGCAGTTGGAATTAAATAGTTGTCAAGGATAATTCCTTCTGAAAATATCGTTACAGGTTGATAACTTCTAAGGAACCTATTTCCAATCAAGAAGTCATCTGGAAATTGAGGAATAAAACAAAGCATTTTCTCTATAAATATCCTACCATTGAGTTCAATCTAAACATCCTTGGCTACTTCTTGAATCAGAACTGTTGCATTATTACCAACTTTAACTTGAAACTCTGAAGATTCCCAGGTTACTCTTGAAAATCGAATTCTTGTACAATATAATTTACATCCTGTATCAACTAGGGCAATAAATGTAGTTTCATTAATACTTAATTTTACTAATGTGGCCCAGTCCTCTATCTTTTCACTGAGTAATGAAGATATCCTATATCCTACATGAGTTTCCTCATCCTCATAAATAGGTAGTCGAACAGTCCTTTGTCCAACTATCCTTCTGGAAATTGATGTTCTAGGTGCTTCTAGTGAAGTACCTTCATCTTTTCCAATTGAGATCCTTGGATCTTCCAAATGGTTCTCCATTATTTCTTATATAAAGTCTTCTATCTTCAAATCCGATCTTCCTGATCTTTATCCTTCTGATCTAAGATTATCTTCATCTTCTCTGATCTCAGAGATAACAAGTCTACTTCCAACTTGTCTAATAACATCTGGAATAAGTAGCTTCTACCTTCTTTCTTCCTCTGGATTTGGTGAAAACCATTCTCTATGCCAAGTTAGCCTCTTGGGATTTATCACCTTTGGTGTCATTGCTCTAATTGATGTTCCTTCATCCTGAAAAAGATGTGTAAATATTTCCACACCCTTCCTTTGATATGGTCTTCCAGTATTATAGAACTTCACATAGAGGCGAGTAATTACTCTGACACATCTCCTGTCGGGTGGACATCCCAACGTATTCTGCCAGTTCCTTGTGTTGATCTTTACTTCTAGGGTTCTACTAATACTTATGTCCATAAGAACAACTTGTAAGTCTGGTATTACCTTTACCCATGATACTCCTGCATGCAGATTTGCACGTGCTCCTCCTAATAATGCATTGGAGAAATTGGATAAACTTCCATCCACAACTGCAATTAGGACTGGTAGATCTTGTCCTTTTCTGACAAGAGGATCTAATCCTATCTAGATTATTCCAAAATGCGCATACTTTGCATTTCTCTGGATTACCTTATTAACCCTTTCTGGTTTTACCAAGGGCATTGAAAATAATCCTCTATCTGTTTTATAGACTTCAGTTGTCTCTTCATCTTCAAAGATCTTGGTTATTTCTCGATATGGTACCCAAGACTTCTGGTATACATCAGACCAATCAACTTTGGGCATCTTCTATTCTTGACAATCTCTTCCTTCTGAAGGGATTTTAGTTTCTGAAGAATGAACCAGATCTCCTTCCATCTCTTCTAGTTTTACTAGTTCTGGAGAGTCTTCTGATGCATTAGCTCCTGTTCGAATCATGGCTATTCGAAGCTGGCTCAAAATAGGGTTACTTCCTTCTTCTTCATCTAAGGTAGAATCTTCCTCCTCTGAGTACTCTGAATATAAAGAATATAAACTCTCATCATCTGAGTTTATATCTTCTCCCCAGATCGGCTCAAACAATATCTCTGATGAATCTTCCATCATTATTGTTTTTAGACTACCCCTTTTTTTATCTGCATCTGGGCAACTGTAAGCTTTGTGACCCTTCTTACCGCAAAACCAACAACAATCACAACTGGATAGAGATTTTCCTTGAGGGAATCTGGGATACTTCCCATATTTGGCCTTAAAGTTTTCTCTCATATCCTTCTGGATTCTATTTTATCAAAGAAATATCTTAGATTTTTCTGGCTTTCGGCCTGAAAATCTAATTTATGATTTTCTTTTTCCAAATATTTTCCAGACCTTTTTGAATTATTTCTTTCATTCACACTGGCCATCCCGGCACTGTGTATTGAATGTTCTTTGTGGGTTTTTTCCAAGCTCCTTCCTGGTTGGACCACACCCATATCTTCCTCCAACACCTTCTACTTTTTGGAAACAAGAAGAACTCATGTATGGCATATTTCTTACATCTTGTAAGACATGCCTCTGCATACAATAGAGTCTTATCACCTGCCTTATTGTTTCTGCTCGAACTCCTAGAGTGTCTTACAAATCTTCACTCTGAGAAAGACGAGTATTCAATGCTTGTTGAACAATTTCAGGCCAAATTCCTGGAAGCTTTTGGATAAAGACATCTAGGGCATATGCTTGATCTCCTGGTCCAAGAAGATAATAACAATACTGAAACTCGTAGAGATATTCTTCAAAATAGCATATGTCACAAATTTGGATTTTGGTTAAAGATGTTCTAGCTTTTTCTACCAATGCTCCATCCCGATCTACCAGTTAATTTCCTGCAAAATCTTGTTTAAGGAAATCAGCAACTACTGGTATAACTTCAATTGGGAATGTAACATATTCCTGGATAGCGGTTCTCACTTCTGAGTGTCTTAGCAGCATATCCCAAAATCTCCATGCATTACCTCTCAAGGTAGCTCCAATGAAATTAAGTGCACTATCTATGGTCCACAACTGTAAACCAACTGATAGCATGTAATATTGAAGGTCTAGCACCCATTCATCTATGGCTGCTCTTGGATCCTTTTCACATTCTAGCTTTAAGATCGTCCCATGTTGAGGAACACCTTCTGTATGTGATTTCTTTGGCTTATATTCTTCCTGAATATACCTGGGATACGAGGGATTTCCTTCCCTATTGATCTTCTAAAACAAATCCTTGAACGATCCTTTCTATCGTTCCCAAGGAATTGGTTTCTAAGAGATTGTCTTCCATACTGGCTTGGCTTCCCAAGGTTTTACACCGAGTCTTTCGGTGGGAGATAAATTACCCTCTTTCTTTTTCCTCTTTTCTTCGATTTTGGCTTGTAGGTCTTCAACTCTCCTGATCTTTTCATTTAGGTATTTGGAGACACGTTCTATATCTCCCAGTTCCCATTTCTCCCAAGTAATAATATCATGGATCTGTCTCTGGTATTCTTGGATACTTTGAGGAATACTTGAAACTTCTTCCTGATATTCTTGAGCTTCTCCTGCTAAAGGCCATGCGTAATCTTCTACAATATATCGTCCTAATAAACTTGCTCTCTCAGTATCGCGGTGTGGATTTGTATCAGAGACAGGGGCACCAGGCTGATTGGAAGCTTCTCCTGAAGCTCTCCCTTTAAGCCTCTGCCAAATATCTCGGATATTTGGTCTGACACCAGATCCTCTTCCGGCCATATTTTACTGTTCAAAGAAAAATACTTCTCCTTTTGGATCTCCTAGATTTCTTTCTAGGTTTTCAACTAACCACTTGGCCTGTCGAAGTTGAGACATTGTACGCCTAATTTCTGCCTTTAATTCTTCAAGCTTATCATGAGTTTCCTGGGCTTTCTTCCCTAACTCGATTACTTCAGGTTTATTCCAAAAAGCGAATCTGGCTTTTGGAATTTGACGATACATTCTAAGACAAATATGATTGGCTTTGTTCTCGTAATATTGTACCCTTCCTTCTAGTCGTTTCTGCTCATAATAAATACCTTTAACCATGTGATTTCTTATGATTATATTATTAATCCTCATCATATAGAATTTGGTGATTTTATAAAATCAACTTCCATAAAAACTGGTAGGTCGAGGCAATCTCATAGATTTCTTATCATCCTCTATTAATTTTTTTATGGTATGAATATTTTTTACCACCCTAATTCAAAGATGGTGCATTAATGTGATGTTATAAAGATAGCTAAATATATTTTTGACACATTATTTCGATCAGGTAGATTTGAACTAGTTTTCAATTGACTCAGATATAAGGATAAGTTATATTATATTGTTATTTATTGGATTTACCTTAGAAGAGATTCTATATCACCATAACAATGTATCGATTTCCATTGTTGGTCATTTTGGATCATAATGTTTATATTTATAATATGTTATAGAAAAATTTTTATATGAAAGGTGAGAAATCATAAGGGGTTATAGAAATCCTTTTGATATTAAATTAGGTTCGAATATAGTGAAATGGAAGCATGTGTCCCAATAACACATAGGTTCATGAGAGGTAGATTATTTCTTAAGATTGAGTTTAGTGGAAGTCTAGATGAGTGGAAGAGAACACCTAGTTGTGGGAGTTTCATATAAGGGTGTGATTCCCTGATTTCTATTGGTATACCATCCCTTTCATCCAAGTGAAGTTTCTATATGAGAAAATGCTAATAGATAATTAAATAGAATGGTTATTATTACATGTAATTTAAATTTAGATAAATAATTCATTAAATTATTGTTCAAACCATTTAAAGGTATATTATTTTTTTAGATTAATATAATGGGATAGAAATAATCACTAACACCCAACTCAAAATACCCACCATAAAACATAGATTACAAATAGAACAAAAATCAGGATAAATTCATAAACAAGCCTTGTTGGATTTTGGATTTTGGATTTTTGAAGCTGTATAATTTATAGAGTCTCATGTTCTAGGATTTACATAAGGTTCTTACACCATAGGTTTTTAGATTTTAACAATGTGTTTAATTTTATTGGTCAAAATGTTTTAATGGAGTATCGATTATAAAATATTTAAATTTTATATTTTAGAGTTTGTAAATTTTAAGGTGTGTTGGAAACTTTACACTTGGGTAAAATAGTAATATTAACCTTTTAAATGTCCCCATAAAAATAATTAAATAACCTTTTGAATTTGGATGAATTTTTTAATTAATTGTCTAAATAAGTAAATGATGTATTTGTCATTTTTCGATTTCTAAAGAAAAAAGTGATATCCTACAAACCATATATCATATTAAGAATCTAAGAGTATGATATCTCTCTGGTAATTATGTTCCATTTAACATTAATATAATATTACAGTGAGTTTTGGGACTGAAGTGGGTCAATTTTTCTAAATAGATGAATCTACACCTAAAATCTTCATTTTTTGATATGATGTTAAATGCTATATAAAATCATATTCATATGATTTAGGTGAATGCATCTTCCCACATGGATTTAGGTGCATGCATCTTCCCAAACAGTTTCATCGGTTATAATCTATTCATGAATACGATCAATGAATAGATGATAATGGGATTAAACGTATGACAATATGTTTAATATTTCTGGTGAATTTTCATTAAATTAAACATTAAGGGAATATAAAGTATGTGATCCATCCTATTGTTGACATTCTAATTGTATTAAAGGCTCTTGATACTCTCTTCCTCCTAAAACTCTTCCTTCTGAAACACAGATTGTCACCATGTGAACGTGCTGGCACTTTTTTTGTGTTTAGGGATCTTTAAGAAATGTTTTGGGATCCTTTGGTTAGTTTAGTCCCCTTGGAGTCTGAATGATTTTTTCTTCTGCTCCAGTGATCAACATTTGGCATACTCCATAAAATATTAAAGATGGAGCTTTTTGTTATCAATATATGCACATTTTTTTATTTGTATATATAACATGTTGATTCTAATTTGGATAGATTAGGCATTATATTGGTTTTATTCCACTTCCATTGATCATATAATGATCCCATAAAACCCATCAGTTTTATTAGAGATAGTTTCCTCATCAAATCAACACGCTTCATTCAATGTTAAATGAAAAACATATTTTATGAAATCATAACTATATTTTCATTCCCATTTTTATGATATTTCATAAAGTAATTCTAGGAGCACTATTCAATGTTGCATTAAAAGGTTAACATAGTGTAGGGTGTGAGGAAACGTTACATTAAGTTGTTAAAGTAGTGTGAATTGGAAGGTGCAGCATACATTAAACAGTTAATGAAGGTTGTATCACTACTACAGAAAATAGAGAATAGGAGTTTCAGGACATCTATAAATTGTTTATAACTAATGGAATTAAATAATTTAGAATATATATTGAATTTATAAAAAAAATGTCTCATAAAATCTTATGTTCATTGGGATCCCAAGGTTGTTTCCGCTCCTGTTTAGATTTAGTCTATTAATGATGATCATCAGAATCCAGTTTTACAGGAGCAGTCCGCCACAATTATTGAAATGGTGACTGGCCTTTCTATGAAAGTGGTTGATTAGGTTGTTGGCGATGCTAGAACAAATGGTATTGGAACCTAAAATGTCAATTCTAGGGATAGGGATCAAATTCTAACTCATGTTGAGCAGCAATCCTTGAATAGAAATCCCAAGATAGAGTTGCATGTAACCTATACTGCACAGATGTGTGAGACTTCACAGCAAGGAGTAGCCATGATGGGCTCCATGGAGCCCATGGAAGATGTAGGATCCTCCCAAGTTTTAATTGACTAGAATTTCCAATCATCTTTGCACTCCATGGAGGAAGATTTTAAAGCTCTAATTGAGAAACCATCTGAGGGGAAGGTTCATGACTGTCAAGAGCCTCACCGTACAGAGGATTCTGAAGTAGATCTGGATGAGAAGGAAGAGTTATCAGACATGGATGATCAAACCACTTCGTGACATCCCACATAGAGGAGAGGTTGACACCCGGCTAATTGGGGTGATCCTCGGAACAATGGAAGCAGACATAAAAAAATATGTTGTTTGAAAACCTTAGGATGCATATGATTTTGACATGTTTCTATTTCTGTTGTCTTGGTGGCATTGTTTGTGCCACATGTGTTGATCTTGCAACTCCATGTACTATTTGTGTTGTCTTGGTGGCATTGTTTGTGCCACAAGTGTTGATCTTGCAACTCCATGTACTATGGTGTGTGTACATGTGTTTTTAGTTTACTATTACTATTACTATTACTATTACTATTATTATTACTATTACTATTATCATCATCAACGAGAGGATGTTGTAGCTCGGGAGCACTCTGTCGAGGTGATTCTGGATTTCCAAGGGAGATTTCTGATTTTCTATGGCGTTTCCAAGGGATATTGGCTCTGATCTTGAGCTTCTACTCACTGGACTAGTGTTGGAATCTCATGTTTTGGTTGATTAATCAACTTTGGTTCATGTTCAGGAGGACAATGAAGCTTAAAGGGGTTTCTCATTTTTTCTGGGTTTTTAGGAGGCTCTTTCTCCTCACTCAAGGATAGGGTCTTGCAGTGAATCACTAGGAAAGGCAACACTACTCATGGATCAACCTCTTACAGCACCATTTCACAGCGGATTCTTCTTTTTTAAGAATTCCTTTATATATAGAATATCTCTGTCAAAAGGAATAAAGCCTTGGAAAGTCTCAAACCTTGTTTCTTGTTTAGCCTCTATTTGGGGATTTTCTGATTTCAAATTGTCTCCCTCGACTGTGGGTTTTTCTATGTTCTCTTTCTTTATGTATAATTTAAAGGGAGAACTTGGAGTATGGGTTCGGTCAGTTTTAGACCAAGAACCCTAAGAATTAATGATTGGAATTTAAACTTTAATTTGAATCATTTTAAAGAAACATGCACATAGGTCTGGGTCAACATCCATGGTTTAAATTGGGTCTTATGGCATCTAAAAATCCTGTATGATATTGCTTATTCGATTGGAATTCCGATTAAAATGGATAATGCTATTGAACTCGTTAGATTTGGTCTCTTTGCATGGATGCTGGTTGAATTTGATCTAAGCACCACTCTATTTGACAGAGTTGTTCTCTCCACACTATAGGATAAAGTTAAACTTAGAGTTGGGTATGAAGGTCCACCCCAACATCCCTGGTTTAAATTGGGTCATATGGTATCTAAAAATCTTGTATGATATTGCTTATTCGATTGGAATTCCGATTAAAATGGATAATGCTATTGAACTCGTTAGCTTTGGTCTCCTTGCCTGGATGCTGGTTGAATTTGATCTAAGCACCACTCTAATTGACAGAGTTGTTCTCCCCACACTATAGGATGAAGTTAAACTTAGAGTTGGGTATGAAGGGCCACCCCCCCCCCCCCCAAAGAACACAAAGTCTTAGAGAGAAGGTAGAGAGAGAGTTTGTGAAATCGTTCTGATTTTTATTCAAAATCACCTCTCTGAACAAATGGGTCGGAGGTCCCTTATATAGGCCTCTGGGCTCAGTTTGCCCGAGAAGCTGACTCGATACAAGACACACAAAAGTAAAAGAAAAAGAAAAAGAAAAAGCAAAAGGAAAATAAAAAGGAAAAGGTGGGCCACACTACTGCAAGTCTTCCACTGCACACTTCACAATAAATACAAACTACATAAATGACATGTTCGATGTGATCCGCTCATCCATGCCGGGTATGACGCGTGTCTGGATCAGCGTCTAGAATCCATCCAAGTCGTATAGAGTATCAATCATCTCTCCAACTGAGACTTCCTTCTATAAATCCTTAATTTTGATCAATTCTTTGATGGCGTGTTGGATTTTATCTCTGACAATAAAGATGTCTTCTTTATGTCCCTTCCACGTCTTGAGTTCTTCAAAAATCGTGTCTGCCTCCACCGCGAAGTCTGTCAGATGTGTTGTCTATGCATGTTTCATGTCTCTAGAGTTGATAGAGACCAACACATTGTCTCCTGCAAAGAATATACAATCATTTCTCATTGATTTTGATTCAATTAGATAAATGCTCCAGGAGATTTGGATACGTTCATAATTAATTTTGTTCAAACTGAACTCTAGCCAGTCTTCATCGCAAAACTGCGAGTCTTCGAATGCTTTCTGGACAGGTCCTTTAGTCCAATGCCTTGGGTACAAGTTCCAAAGCATAACCACCATGTCTTCTAATCTGATAGGTTCAATATGTGCAACCCACCATAACAAACTTGGATATGAATTTTTTAGAACTGTTCTGACCATCCTGGGTACCCAATTGAAGGTGGAATTTATTTTCTTAAATCCCAAAAACTTTACTGCTCCCATGCTGAAAGCTTTCTGGCATTCAATAAACTCTTCTGGTTCTAATGTCATATCTGGTATATGGAGTTTTGGAATCCCTGTTCCTGAAATTCTCCAAAACCTCTTCAAAACTGGATATTCTTCAATTCCTATTTCCTTGATTCTCCTAACTTTCTCAAGGAGTCCTGAAACTTGGACCTTCAGCCTGATCTCTTTAGTGACGATCATACTAAACATATCTCGATCAATCTTTTTATAATCTTCAATAAGATCTTCAGATTCTTCAATCATGTCCAAAACATGGTTCAGACCTATTTTGAATGTCTGATCATCTTTACTTTTCCGGATCAGATTATAAACGGTTGTGGATTTATTTCTTGAAATATTTGGAATCCTTTTCAAATATTTCCATATTTCCTTTGCTGGATTGGGCTCTTCATCTATCTCATCATCCAGACTTTCTTGATCTTGTTCTTCGTGAACATTCTATCGTTGAGGTTCTTTCTGAGACCTTTAATGCTTTTCAAGTTCTTCATTTATATTATCATCCCAACTCTTAATGGTGTTCCCGCTTCCATTATAGCTTCCATTCGTCACAACCTTCTGGTTCTTCCGAGCCTTTCTGTTTCTCAGGTTATCTGCACATTGAGTGTTGTAATGGCCTTTTTGACCACATACAAAGCATTAAATATGACTTTTATCCTTAGACTTGCTATCTAAAGGTCTCTTTGAAGCATTTACTGGTTTTTCAGTTCTTCTAGTTAAGGAACCTATGCTTTCTGATCTTTCAACCTTACTGGATGAAGATCCCTTCTTCTTAAGGTGATTCTCTGCTAGAATCCCCTTTCTCTGTTCAAGTCTATCAACCCTTTCATTAATTTCTTTGATAATCGGTAATTCTTCCACCGAATGATTATCAATGCAAATTGGGCATCTTCTTGATCTGCTAATTTATGCCATTGCACCTGCAAGAGTAAAAATAGCGTGTTAGTGCATCTGGAATGACATTATACGTTCCTTTAATATTTTCTATATTAAAGTTATAGTATTGAAATTCATTCCTCCACCATACAAGTCATGCCAGGGTAAACCTTTTCAATTTAATTATCATAAAATTCTTTATATAAGAACTATCTGTTCTTATAGAAAAAGGTTTTCCCAAAAAAGTTCGTTAGCCCTAATTCCTTTAAGGACTGCAAGCAACTCTCTTTCATGGACAGGATAATTCTTCTCTGCATTGTTAAAACATCCACTCTAGTATCTGCTGATACTATCATTATGGTTTTTACTTATCTTTAAGAAATATCTCCATGCTGAGTCTGATGTATCTGTTTCTAAGATAAGTTGATCTTCACTCCCATCTGGATATTCAAATTCTGGGAGCTTCTGTGCTTTCTGCTTCAGAATTCTGATTACTTCGGAATCTTTTTCTGTCCAATCCCAAGTTACCTTACTGGATACCTTTTTCTGTATTGGAACTGATATTTTTGCTAAATCTCTGATTTATGCTCTGGCATAACTTAGTATACCGAGAAACACCTGTATTTTCTTACGATCTGTAAGCTCATTGGGGAAAGTTTGTAGCTTTTCTGCAATATGCGATTGAAGCTTTTCTCTACTTCCTTGGATCTGCAATCCCAAGAATTCTATCTTTGGTTGCATCCAAATGATCTTTCTTTCTGAAAGTACCATCCCTTCTTCTCTGAACACTTCAGTCACTTGCTGCAAATTTTTTATATGCTCTTCTGTATTTTTACTAAATACAAGCACATCATCTATATTGACTGCCACAAACTGTGATAGTCTATTGAATTCCTTATCCATTCTTCTCTGGAATATTCCTGGTGCATTCTTGAGTCCAAATGGAATAACTATCCATTCAAGCAAGCCAACTGGCGTTGTAAATGATGTCAATGGTATAGCCTCTTCTTTGATCTTTATCTGCCAATATCCTAACTTGAGATCAAACTTAGAATATACCATTGGCCTTTCATTCCTAATCCTGCTTCTCAAAGCTTCTTGGTTAGGAAGTTTGTAGCCATCATACTTTGTAGCACAATTGAGATCCCGATAATCTATAACCATTCTGGCCTTACCACACTGTTTTTCTGCATGATTCATTACCATGAATTCCGTACTCTTGTGAGGACTTTCGATGTGCCTGATCAATCCAAGATTGATTAATTCTGGAATTTGTTTCACAAATTCCTTAACCATCTCATCTAGATAGGCAATTACCTTACTTCTGATCACTGTACTAGGATCCTTAAGGGTGATGGTAGCTTCTGGAATTGCCTTCTGCCATAGTTTCAGAGGATTTTCTGACCAATTTTCTGATAAGTATTCTTTTATCTTGGTCAATGCCTCTTCTTCATTAATCCTCAAGACTTTTAATACAACTAGTTCTTTCCACTGCTCAATCTTTCTGTGGTATTATCTATCTTCATCTGGATAGACTTCCACTTTAACAGTAGATACTTTCTTATCTGGAACCATTCTGGTTTTTCCAGACACCGTTGGAATTAAATAGTTTTCAAGGATAATTTTTTCTGAAAATATCGTTACAGGTTGATACCTTCTAAGGAACCTATTTCCAATCAAGAATTCATCTGGAAATTGAGGAATAAAACAAAGAATTTTCTCAATAAATATCCTACCATTGAGTTCAATCTGAACATCCTTGGCTACTTCTTGAATCAGAACTGTTGCATTATTACCAACTGTAACTTGCAACTCTGAAGATTCCTAGGTTACTCCTGAAAATCGAATTCTTATACAAGAGAATGTACATCCTGTATCAACAAGGGAAATAAATGCAGTTTCATTAATACTTAATTTTACTAATGTGGCACAGTCCTCTATCTTTACACTGAGTAATGAAGATCTCATATGTCCTACATGAGTTTCTTCATCCTCATAAATAGGTAGTTGAACAGTCCTTTGTCCAACTATCCTTCTGGAAATTGATATTCTTGGTGCTTCTAGTGAAGTATCTTCATCCTTTCCAATTGAGATCCTTGGATCTTCCAAATGGTTCTCCAGTATTTTTGATTTGAAGTCTTCTATCTTCAAATCTGATCTGCCTGATCTTGATCCTTCTGATCTAAGATCATCTTCATCTTCTCTGATCTCAAAGATAACAAGTATATTTCCCACTTTTCTAATAACATCTGGAATAAGTACCTTATGCCTTCTTTCTTCCTCTGGATTTGGTGAAACCCATTCTCTAGGCCCAGTTAGCCTCTTGGGGTTAATCACTTGTGGTGTCATTGCTCTAATTGATGTTCCTTCATCTTGAAAAAGATGTGTAAATATTTCCACACCCTTTCTTAGAGATGGTCTTCCAGTATTATAGAACTTCACATAGAGGCGACTAATTACTCTGACACATCTCCTGTTGGGTGGACATACCAATGTCTTCTCCCAGTTCCTTGTATTGATATTTACTTATAGATTTCTACTAATACTTCTGTCCATAAGAACAACATGCAGGTCTGGTATTACCTTTACCCATGCTCCTCCTGCGTGCATATTTTCACGTGCTCCTCCTAATAATGCATTGGAGAAATTGGCTAAACTGTCATCCACAACTGCAATTAGGACTGGTAGATCTTGTCCTTTTCTGACAAGAGGATCTACTCCAATCTGGATTATTCCAAAATGCGCATACTTTTCATTTATCTGGATTTCCTTATTAACCCTTTCTAGTTTTAGAAAAGGAATTGAAAATAATCCTCTATCTATTTTATAGACTTCAGTTGTCTCTTAATCTTCAAATATCTTGGTCATTTCTCGATATGGTACCCAAGACTTCTGGTATACATCAGACCAATCAACTCTGGGCATCTTCCATTCTTGACAATTTCTTCCTTCTGAAGGGATTTCTGTTTCTGAAGAATGAACCAGATCTCCTTCCATCTCCTCTAGTTTTACTAGTTTTGGAGAGTCTTCTAATGCATTAGCTCCTGTTCGAATCATGGCTATTCGAAGCTGGCTCAAAATAGGGTTACTTCCTTCTTCTTCATCTGAGGTAGAATCTTCCTCCTCTAAGTACTCTAAATATAAAGAATATAAACTCTCATCATCTGAGTCTATATCTTCTCCCCAGATCGGCTCAAACAATATCTCTAATGAATCTTCCATCATTATTGTTTTTAGACTACCCCTTCTTTTATTTGCATCTGGGCAACTGTCAGCTTTTTGACCCTTCTTACCGCAAAACCAACAACAATCACAACTGGATAGAGATTTTCCTTGAGGGAATCTGGGATACTTCCCATATTTGGCCTTAAATTTTTCTCTCATATCCTTCTGGATTCTATTTGATCTAAGAAGTCTCTTAGATTTTTCTGGCTTTCTTCCTGAAAATCTACTTGATGATTTTCTTTTTCCAAATCTTTTCCAGACCTTTTGTGAACGATTTCTTTCGTTCACACTAGCCATCCTGGCACTGTGTTTTGAATGTTCTTTGTGGGTTTTTTCCAAGATCTTGCCTGGTTGGACCGCACCCATATCTTCCTGTAACACCTTATACTTTTGGGAAAAAATAAGAACTCATGTATGGCATATTTCTTACATCTTGTAAGACATGCCTCTGCATACAATAGAGTCTTATCACCTGCCTTATTGTTTCTGCTTGAACTCCTAGAGTGTCTTGCAAATCTTCACTCTGAGAAAGACGAATCTTCAATGCTTGTTGAAAAATTTCAGGCCAACTGCCTGGAAGCTTTTGGATAAATACATCTAGGGAATATGCTTGATCTCCTGGTCCAAGAAGATAATACCAATACTGAAACTCACAGAGATATTCTTCAAAATAACATATGTCACAAATTTGTATTTTGGTTAAAGCTGTTCTAGCTTTTTCTACCAATGATCCATCCCGATCTACCAGTGAATTTCCTGCAAACTCTTCTTTAAGGAAATCAGAAACTATTGGTATAACTTCAATTGGGAATGTAACATATTCTTGGATATTTATTCTCACTTCTAAGTGTCTTAGCAGCATATCCCAAAATCTCCCTGAATTACCTCTCAAGGTAGCTCCAGTGAAATTAAGTGCACTATCTATGGTCCATGACTGTAAACCAAATGATAGCATGTAATATCGAAGGTCTATATCCCATTCATCTAGGGCTGCTCCTGGATCCTTTTCAGAGTCTATCTTTAGGATCGTCCCATGTTTAGAAACACCTTCTGGACGTGATTTCTTTGGCTTATATTCTTCCTGAATATACCAAGGATATGAGGGATTTCTTTCCCTATTGATCTTCTGAAACAAATCCTTGAACGATACTTTCTGTCATTCCCAAGGAATTGGTTTCTAAGAGATTGTCTGTTATACTGGCTTGGCTTCCCAAGGTTTTACACCGAGTCTTTCGGTGGGAGATAACTTACTCTCTTTCTTTTTCCTCTTTTCTTCGAGTTTGGATCATAGGTCTTCAACTCTCTTGATCTTTTAATTTAGGTTTTTGGAGACACATTCTATATCTCCCAGTTCCCATTTCTCCCGACTAATAATATCATGGATCTGTCTCTGGTATTCCTAGATACTTTGAGGAATACTTGAAACTTCTTCCTGATATTCATGAGCTTCTCCTGCTAAAGGTCATGCGTAATCATCTGCAGTATATCATCCTGATAAACTTGCTCTCTCAGTATCTCGGTGGGGATTTGTATCAGAGACAGGGGCACCGGGCTGATTGGAATATTCTCCTAAAGCTCTTCCTTCAAGCCTCTGCCAAATATCTCAGATATTTGGTCTGACACCAGATCCTCTTCCGGCCATATTTTACTGTTCAAAGAAAAATAATTCTCCTTTTGGATCTCCTAGATTTCTTTCTAGGTTTTCGACTAACAACTTGGCCTGTCGAAGTTGAGACTTTGTACGCCTAATTTCTGCCTTTAATTCTTCAAGCTTATCACGAGTTTCCTGGGCTTTCTTCCCTAACTCGATTACTTCAGGTTCATTCCCAAAAGCGAATCTGGCTTCTGGAATTTGACGATACATTCTAAGCCAAATATGATTGGCTTTGTTCTCGTAATATCGTACCCTTCCTTCTAGCCGTTTCTGCTCATAATAAAGACCTTTAACCATGTTATTTCTTATGATTATATTATTAATCCTCATCATATAGAATTTGGTAATTTTATAAAATCAACTTCCATAAAAACTGGTAGGTCGAGGCAATCTCATAGATTTCTTATCATCCTCTATTATTTTTTTAAGGTATGAATATTTTTTACCTCCCTAATTCAAAGATGGTGCATTAATGTGATGCTATAAAGATAACTAAATATATTTTTGACACATTATTTCGATCGTGTATATTTGAACTAGTTTTTAATTAACTCGGATATAAGGATAAGTTATATTATATTGTTATTTATTGGATTTACCTTAGAAGAGATTCCATATCACTATAACAATGTATCGATTTCAATTGTTGGTCATTTTGGATCATGATGTTTATATTTATAATATGTTCTAGAAAAGTTTTTATATGAAAGGTGAGAAATCATAAGGGGTTATAGAAATCCTTTTGATATTAAATTAGGTTCGAATATAGTGAAATTGAAGCATGTGGCCCAATAACACATAGGTTCATGAGAGGTAGATGATTTCTTAAGATTGAGTGCAGTGGAAGTCTAGATGAGTGGAAGAGAACACCTAGTTGTGGGAGTTTCATATAAGGGTGTGATTCCCTGATTTCTATTGGTATACCATCCCTTTCATCCAAATGAATTTTCTATATGAGAAAATTCTAATAGATAACTAAATAGAATGGTTATTGTTACATGTCATTTACATTTAGATAAATGATTCATTAAATTATTGTTCAAACCATTTAAAGGTATATTATTTTTTTAGATTAATATAATGGGAGATAAATAATCACCAACACCCAACTCAAAACACCCACCATAAAATATAGATGACAAATAGAACAAAAATCTGGATAAATTCATAAACAAGATTTTTTTGATTTTGGATTTTGGATTTTTGAAGCTGTATAATTTATAGAGTTTCATGTTCTAGGATTTACATAAGGTTCGTACACCATAGGTTTTTAGATTTTAACAATGTGTTTAATTTTTTTGGTCAAAATGTTTTAATGGAGTATCAATTATAAAAGATTTAAATTTTATATTTTAGAGTTTGTAAATTTTAAGGTGTGTTTTGGAAACTTTACACTTGGTTAAAATAGTAATATTAACCATTTAAATATCCCCACAAAAATAATTAAATAACCTTTTGAATTTGGATGCATTTTTTAATTAATTGTATAAATAATTAAATGATGTATTTGTCATTTTTAGATTTCTAAAGAAAAAAGTGATATCCTACAAACCATATATCATATTAAGAATCTAAGAGTATGATATCTCTCTGGTAATAATGTTCCATTTAACATTAATATAATATTACGCTTAGTTTTGGGACTGAAGTGGGTCAATTTTTATAAATAGCTGAATCTACACCTAATATCTTCATTTTTTTCATATAATGATAAATGCTATATAAAATAATATTCATATGATTTAGGTGAATGCATCTTCCCACATGGATTTAGGTGCATGCATATTCCCAAACAGTTTCATCAGTTATAATCTATTCATTGAATACGATCAATGAATAGATGATAATGGGATTAAACATATGCCAATATGTTTAATATTGCTGGTGAATTTTCATTAAATGAAACATTAAGGGAATATAAAGTATGTGATCCATCCTATTGTTGACATTCTAATTGTATGTAAGGCTCTTGATACTCCCTTCCTCCTGAAACTCTTCCTTCTGAAACACAGATTGTCACCATGTGAAGGTGCTGGCACTTTTTTTGTGTTTTGGGATCTTTAAGAAATGTTTTGGGATACTTTGGTTAGTGTAGTCCCCTTGGAGTCTGAATGATTTTTTCTTCTGCTCCAGTGATCAAAATTTGGCATACTCCATAAAATATTAAATATGGAGCTTTTTGTTATCAATATATGCACATTTTTTTATTTGTATCTATAACATGTTGATGCTAATGTGGATATATTAGGAATTATATTGGTTTTATTCCACTTCCATTGATCATATAATGATACCATAAAACCCATCAGTTTTATCAGAGCTAGTTTCCTCATCAAATCAATACGCTTCATTCAATGTTAAATGAAAACATATTTTATGAAATCATAACTATATTTTCATTCCCATTTTTATGATATTTCATAAATTAATTCTAGGAGCACTATTCAATGTTGCATTAAAAGGTTAACGTGGTGTAGGGTGTGAGGAAACGTTACATTAAGTTGTTAACCTAGTGTGAATTGGAAGGTGTGACATACATTAAATATTTAATGAAGGTTGTATCACTACTACAGAAAATGGAGCATAGGAGTTTCAGGACATCTATAAATTGTTTATAACTAATGGAATTAAATAATTTAGAATATCTATTGAATTTATAAAAAAAATGTCTCATAAAGACTTATGTTCATTGGGATCCCAAGGCTGTTTCTACTCCTGTTTAGATTTAGTCTATTAATGATGATCATCAGAATCCAGTTTTACAGGAGCAGTCCACCACAATTATTGAAATGGTGACTTCCCTTTCTATCCAAGTGGTTGCTTAGGTTGTTGGAGATGCTATAACAAATGGTATTGGAACCTAAAATGTCAATTCTGGGGATAGGGATCAAATTTTAACTCATGTTGAGCAGAAATCCTTGAATAGAAATCCCAAGATAGAGTTGCATGTAACCTATACTGCACAGATGTGTGAGACTTCACAGTAAGGAGTAGCCATGATGGGCTCCACGGAGCCCATGGAAGATGTAGGCTCCTCCCATGTTTTAATTGACTTGAATTTCCAATCATATTTTCACTCCATGGAGGAAGATTTTAAAGATCTAATTTAGAAACCATCTAAGGGGAAGGTTCATGACTATCAAGAGCCTCACCGTACAGAAGATTCTGAAGTAGATCCAGATGATAAGGAAGAGTTATCAGAAATGGATGATCAAACCACTTCGTAAAATCCCACATAGAGGAGAGGTCGACACCCGGCTAATTGGGGTGATCCTCGGAACAATGGAAGCAGACATAAAAAAATATGATGTTTGAAAACCTTAGGATGCATATGCTTTTGACATGTTTCTATTTGTGTTGTCTTGGTGGCATTGTTTGTGCCACATGTGTTGATCTTGCAACTCCATGTACTATTTGTGTTGTCTTGGTGGCATTGTCTGTGCCACATGTGTTGATCTTGAAACTCCATGTACTATGGTGTGTGTACCTGTGTTTTTAGTTTACTTTTACTATTACTATTACTATTATTATTACTATTACTATTATCATCATCAGCGAGAGGATGTTGCAGCTCGGGAGCACTCTATCGAGGTGATTCTGGATTTACAAGGGAGATTTCTGATTTTCTATGGTGTTTCCAAGGGATATTGGCTCTGATCTTGAGCTTCTACTCACTGGACTAGTGTTGGAATCTCATGTTTTGGTTGATTACTCAACTTTGGTTCGTGTTCAGGAGGACAATGAAGCTTAAAGGGGTTTCTCATTTTTTCTGGGTTTTTAGGAGGCTCTTTCTCCTCACTCAAGGATAGGGTCTTGCAGTGAATCATTTGGAAAGGCAACACTGCTCATGGCTCAACCTCTTACAGCACCATTTTAGAGAGGATTATTCTTTTTAATCATTCCTTTATATCTAGAATATCTCTATCAAAAGGCATAAATCCTTGGAAAGTCTCAAACCTTATTTCTTGTTTAGCCTTTATTTGGGGATTTTCTGATTTCAAATTGTCTCCCTCTACCGTGGGTTCTTCTATGTTCTCTTTCTTTCTGCATAATTGAAAGGGAGAACTTGGAGTATGGGTTCGGTCAGTTTAAGACCAGGAACCCTAAGAATTCATGATTGGAATTTAAACTTTAATTTGAATCATTTTAAAGAAACATGCACATAGGTCTGGGTCAACATCCATGGTTTAAATCGGGTCTTATGGCATCTAAAAAACCTGTATGATATTGCTTATTCGATTGGAATTACGATTAAAATGGATAATGCTATTGAACTCATTAGCTTTGGTCTCTTTTTATGGATGCTGGTTGAATTTGATCTAAGCACCACTCTATTTGACAGAGTTTTTCTCCCCGCACTATAGGATGAAGTTAAACTTAGAGTTGGGTATGAAGGGCCACCCCAACATCCATGGTTTAAATTGGGTCTTATGGCATCTAAAAATCTTGTATGATATTGCTTATTTGATTGGCATTCCGATTAAAATAGATAATGCTATTTAACTCGTTATCTTTGGTCTCTTTGCATGGATGCTGGTTGAATTTGATCTAAGCACCACTCTAATTGACAGAGTTGTTCTCCCTGCACTATAGGATGAAGTTAAACTTAGAGTTGGGTATGAAGGGCCACCCCCCCCCCCCCGAAGAACACAAAGGCTTAGAGAGAAGGTAGAGAGAGAGTTTCTGAAATCGTTCTGATTTCTATTCAAAATCAAATCTCCGAACAAATGGGTCGGAGGTCCCTTATATAGGCCTCTGGGCTCAGTTTTCCCGAGAAGCTGACTCGATACAAGACACACAAAAGTAAAAGCAAAAGAAAAAGCAAAAGAAAAAGGAAAATAAAAAAGGAAAAGGTGGGCCGCACTACTGTAAGGCTTCCACCGCACACTTCACAATAAATACAAACTACATAAATGAATTGTTCGATGTGATCCGCTCGTCCATGCTGGGTATGACGCGTGTATGGATCAGCGTATTGAATCCATCCAAGGCGTATAGAGCATCAATCATCTCTCCAACTGAGACTTCCTTCTCTGACTCCTTCATTTTGATCAATTCTTTGATGGAGCATTGGATTTGATCTCTGACAATAAAAGATATCTTCTTTATGTCCCTTCCACGTCTTGAGTTCTTCAAGAATCGTGTCTGCCTCCACCGCGAATTCTGTCAGATGTGTCATCTCTGCATGTTGCATGTCTCTAGAGTTGATAGAGACCAACACATTGTCTCCTTCAAAGAATATACAATCTTTGATCATTTATTTTGATTCAATTAGATAAATGCTCCATGCGATTTGGATACGTTCATAATGAATTTTGTTCAAACTAAACTCTAGCCAGTCTTCATCGCTAAACTGCGAGTATTCGAATGCTTTCTGGAGAGGTCCTTTAGTCCAATGCTTTGGGTACAAGTTCCAAAGCATAACCACCCTATCTGCTAATCCTATAGGTTCAATATGTGCAACCCACCATAACAAACTTGGATATACATTGTTCAAAACTGTTCTGACCATTCTGGGTACCCAATTGAATGTGGAATTTATTTTCTTAAATCCCAAAAATTTTACTGCTCCCATGATGAAAGCTTTCTGGCATTCAATGAACTCTTCTGGTTCTAATGTCATATCTGGTATATGGACGTTTGGAATCCCTGTTCCTGACATTCTCCAAAACCTATTCAAAACTGGATATTCTTCCATTCATGTTTCCTTGATTCTCCTAACTTTGTCAAGGAGTCCTGAAACTTGGACCTTTAGCCTTATATCTTCAGTGATGATCATACTAATCATATCTCGATCAATCTTTTTATAATCTTCAATAAGATCTTCAGATTCTTCAAGCATGTCCAAAACATAGTTCAGACCTCTTTTGAATATCTGATCATCTTTACTTTTCTGGATCAGATTATAAATTGTTATGGATTTATTTCTTGAAATATTTGGAATCTTTTACAAATATTTCCATATTTCCTTTGATGGATTGGGCTCTTCATCTAGCTCATCATCCAGACTTTCTTGATCTTGTTCTTCCTGAACATTCTGTCATTGAGGTTCTTTATGAGACCTTTGATGCTTTTCAAGTTCTTTGTCTACATGATCATCCCAACTCTTAATGGTGTTCTCTCTTCCTTTAGAGCTTCCATTCATCTCAACCTTCTGGTTCTTCCGAGCCTTTCTGTTTCTGGGGTTATCTGCACATTGTGTGTTGTAATGGCCTTTTTGACCACATAAAAAGCATTCAATATGACTTTTATCCTTAGACTTTCTATCTAAAGGTCTATTTGAATCATTTACTGGTTTTCCAGTTCTTCTAGCTAAGGAACTTGTGCTTTCTGATCATTCAACCTTACTAGATGAAGATCCCTTCTTCTTAAAGTGATTCTCTGCTAGAATCACATTTCTCTGTTCAAGTCTATCAACCCTTTCATTCATTTCTTTGATAATCGGGAATTCTACCACAGAATGATTATCAATGCAAACTGGGCATCTTCTTGATCTGCTACTTTCTTCCATTTCACCAGCAAGAGTCAAAATAGCGTATCAGTGCATCTCGAATGACATTATCTGTTCCTTTAATATTTTCTATATTAAAGTTATAGTATTTCAATTCATTCCTCCACCGTACAAGTCGTTCCTGCGTAAACCTTTTCAATTTAATTCTCATAAAATTATTTATATAAGAACTATCTATTCTTATAGTAAAAGGTTTTCCCAAAAAAGCTCGTTAGCCCTAATTCCTTTAAGTACTGCAAGCAACTCTCTTTCATGGACAGGATAATTCTTCTCTACCTTATTGAAACATCCACTCCAGTATCTTTTGATACTATCATTATGGTTTTTACTTATCTTTAAGAGACATCCCCATGCTGAGTCTGATGCATCTATTTCTAAGATAATTTGATCTTCACTCCCATCTGGATATTCCAATTCTGGGAGGTTCTGTGCTTTCTGCTTCAGAATTCTGATTACTTCAGAATATTTTTCTGTCCAATCCCAAGGTACCTTACTGAATACCTTTTTCTATATTGGAACTGAGATTTTTTCTAAATCTTTGATGTATGCTCTGGCATAACTTAGTATACCGAGAAACACCTGTATTTTCTTACGATCTGTAAGCTCATCGGGGAAAGTTTGTAGCTTTTCTGCAATATGCGGTTGAAGCTTTTCTCTACTTCCTTGGATCTACAATCCCAAGAATTCTATCTTTGGTTGCATCCAAATGATCTTTATTTCTGAAAGTATCATCCCTTCTTCTCTGAACACTTCAGCCACCTGCTGCAAATGTTTTATATGCTCTTCTGTATTTTTACTAAATACGATCACATCATCTATATAGACTGCCACAAACTATGATAGTCTATTGAATACCTTATCCATTATTCTATGGAATATTCCTGGTGAATTATTGAGTCCAAATGGAATAACTAGCCATTCAAACAAGCCAACTGGCGTTGTAAATGTTGTCAATGGTATAGCCTCTTCTTTGATCTTTATCTGTCAATATCCTAACTTGAGATCAAACTTAGAATATACCATTGGCCTTTCATTCCTAATCCTACTTCTCAAAGCTTCTGGGTTAGGGAGGTTGTAGTCATCATCCTTTGTAACACAATTGAGATCACGATAATCTATAACCATTCTGGACTTACCATGCTATTTTTCTGTATGATTCATTACCATGAATTCCGCACTCCAGTGAGGACTTTCACTGTGCCTAATCAATCCAAGATTGATTAATTCTGAAATTTGTTTCCCAAATTACTTAACCATCTCATCTGGATAGGCAATTCCCTTATTTCTAATCACTGTACTAGGATCCTTAAGAGTGATGGTAGCTTCTGGAATTGCCTTCTGCCATAGTTTCAGAAGATTTTCTGACCAATTTTCTGATAAGTATTCTTTTATCTTGGTCAATGCCTCTTCTGCATTAATCCTCAGGACTTTTAATCCAACTATTTCTTTCCACTGCTCAATCTTTCTGTGGTATTCTCTATCTTCATCTGGATAGACTTCCACTTTAACAGTAGATACTTTCTTATCTAGAACCATTCTGGTTTTTCCAGACACGGTTGGAATTAAATAGTTGTCATGGATAATTCCTTCTGAAAATATCGTTACAGGTTGATACCTTCTAAGGAACCTATTTCCAATCAAGAATTCATCTGGCAATTGAGGAATAAAACAAAGCATTTGCTCTATAAATATCCTACCATTGAGTTTAATCTGAACATCCTTGGATACTTCTTGAATCAGAACTATTCCATTATTACCAACTGTAACTTGCAACTCTGAATATTCTCAGGTTACTCCTGAAAATCGAATTCTTGTACAAGAGAATTTACATCCTGTATCAACTAGGGCAATAAATGTAGTTTCATTAATACTTAATTTTACTAATGTGGCTCAGTCCTCTATCTTTCCACTGAGTAATGAAGATCTCATATATCCTATATGAGTTTCCTCATCCTCATAAATAGGTAGTCGAATAGTCCTTTGTCCAACTATCCTTCTGGAAATTGATGTTCTAGGTGATTCTAGTGAAGTACTTTCATCCTTTCCAATTGAGATCCTTGGATATTCCAAATGGTTCTCCAGTATTTCTGATTTGAAGTCTTCTATCTTCAAATCTGATCTGCCTGATCTTGATCCTTCTTATCTAAGATCATCTTCATCTTCTCTGATCTCAGAGATAACAAGTATATTTCCAACTTTTCTAATAACATCTGGAATAAGTAGCTTCTACCTTCTTTCTTCCTCTGGATTTGGTGAAACCCGTTCTCTAGGCCAAGTTAGCCTCTTGGGGCTTATCACCTGTGGTTTCATTGATCTAATTGATGTTCCTTCATCTTGAAAAAGATGTGTAAATATTTCCACACCCTTCCTTAGAGCTGGTATTCCAGTATTATAGAACTTCACATAGAGGCGAGTAATTACTCTGACACATCTCCTGTCGGGTGGACATCCCAACGTCTTTTGCCAGTTCCTTGTGTTGATCTTTACTTCTAGAGTTCTACTAATACTTCTGTCCATAAGAACAACATGCAAGTCTGGTATTACCTTTACCCATGCTGCTCCTTCATGCAGATTTTCACGTGCTCCTCCTAATAATGCATTGGAGAAATTGGTTAAACTTCCATCCACAACAGCAATTAGGACTGGTAGATCTTGTCCTTTTCTGACAAGAGGATCTACTCCTATCTGGATTATTCCAAAATGTACATACTTTTCATTTCTCTGTATTGCCTTATTAACCCTTTCTTGTTTTAGAAAAGGCATTGAAAATAATCCTCTATCTGTTTTATAGACTTCATCTGTCTCTTCATCTTCAAAGATCTTGGTCATTTCTCAATATGGTACCCAAGACTTCTGGTATACATCAGACCAATCAACTCTGGGCATCTTCCATTCTTGACAATCTCTTCCTTCTGAAGGGATTTCAGTTTCTGAAGAATGAACCAGATCTCCTTCCATCTCCTCTAGTTTTACTAGTTCTGGAGAGTCTTCTGATGCATTATCTCCTGTTTGAATCATGGCTATTCGAAGCTGGATCAAAATAGGGTTACTTCCTTCTTCTTCATCTGAGGTAGAATCTTCCTCCTCTGAGTACTCTGAATATAAAGAATATAAACTCACATCATCTGAGTCTATATCCTCTCCCCAGATCTGCTCAAACAATATCTCTGATGAATCTTCCATCACTATTGTTTTTAGACTACCCCTTCTTTTATCTGCATCTGGGCAACTGTCAACTCTGTGACCCTTCTTACTGCAAAACCAACAACAATCACAACTGGATAGAGATTTTCCTTGAGAGCATCTGGGATGCTTCCCATATTTGGCCTTAAAGATTTCTCTCATATCCTTCTGGATTCTATTTGATCTAAGAAATCTCTTAGATTTTTCTGGCTTTATTCCTGAAAATCTACTTGATGATTTTCTTTTTCCAAATCTTTTCCAGACCTTTTTGAACAATTTCTTTCATTCACACTAGCCATCCTGGCACTGTGTTTTGAATGTTCTTTGTGGGTTTTTTCCAAGCTCCTTCCTGGTTGGACCGCACCCATATCTTCCTGCAACACCTTCTACTTTTGGGCAACAAGAAGAACTCATGTATGGCATATTTCTTACATCTTGTAAGACATGCCTCTACATACAATAGAGTCTTATCACCTGCCTTATTGTTTCTGCTCTAACTCCTAGAGTGTCTTGCAAATCTTCACTCTGAGAAAGACGAGTCTTCAACGCTTGTTGAACAATTTCAGGCCAACTGCCTGGAAGCTTTTGGATAAATAAATCTAGGGCATATGCTTGATCTCCTGGTCTAAGAAGATAATACCAATACTGAAACTTGCAGAGATATTCTTCAAAATAGCATATGTCACAAATTTGGATTTTGGTTAAAGTTGTTCTAGCTTTTTCAACCAATGCTTCATCCCGATCTACCAGTGAATTTCATGCAAACTCTTATTTAAGGAAATCAGAAACTACTGGTATAACTTCAATTGGGAATGTAACATATTCCTGGATAGCTGTTCTCACTTCTGACTGTCTTAGCAGAATATCCCAAAATCTCCCTACATTACCTCTCAAGGTAGCTCCAGCGAAATTAAGTGCACTATCTATGGTCCACGACTGTAAACCAACTGATAGCATGTAATATCGAAGGTCTAGAGCCCATTCATCTATGGCTGCTCCTGGATCCTTTTCACAGTCTAGCTTTAGTATTGTCCCATGTTGAGGAACACATTATGGACGTGATTTCTTTGGCTTATATTCTTCCTGAATATAACCGGGATACGAGGGATTTCCTTCCCTATTGATCTTCTGAAACAAATACTTGAATGATCCTTTCTGTCATTCCCAAGGAATTTATTTATAAGAGATTTTCTACTATACTGGCTTGGCTTCCCAAGGTTTTACACCAAGTCTTTCGGTGGGAGATAACTTACTCTCTTTCTTTTTCCTCTTTTCTTCGAGTTTGGATTGTATGTCTTCAACTCTCCTGATCTTTTCATTTAGGTTTTTGGAGACACGTTCTATATCTCCTAGTTCCCATTTCTCCCGAGTAATAATATCATGGATATGTCTCTGGTATTCCTGGATACTTTGAGGAATACTTGAAACTTCTTCCTGATATTCTTGAGCTTCTCCTGCTAAAGGTCATGCATAATCTTTTTCATTATATCATCCTGATAAACTTGTTCTCTCAGTATCTCGGTGTGGATTTGTATCAGAGACAGGGGCATCGGGCTGATTGGAAGCTTCTCCTAAAGCTCTCTCTTCAAGCCTCTGCCAAATATCTCGGATATTTGGTCCGACAGCAGATCCTCTTCCAGCCATATTTTACTGTTCAAAGAAAAAAACTTCTTCTTTTGGATCTCCTAGAGTTCTTTCTAGGATTTCGACTAACCACTTTGCCTATCAAAGTTGAGACTCTGTATGCCTAATTTCTGCCTTTAATTCTTCAAGATTATCACGAGTTTCCTGGGCTTTCTTCCCTAACTCGATTACTTCGGGTTCATTCCCAAAAGCGAATCTGGCTTCTGGAATTTGATGATACATTCTAAGCCAAATATGATTGGCTTTGTTCTCGTAATATCATACCCTTACTTCTAGCCGTTTCTTCTCATAATAAAGACCTTTAACCATGTGATTTCTTATTATTATATTATTAATCCTCATCATATAGAATTTGGTAATTTTATAAAATCAACTTCCATAAAAACTGGTAGGTCGAGGCAATCTCATAGATTTCATATCATCCTCAATTATTTTTTTATGGTATGAATATTTTTTACCACCCTAATTCAAAGATGGTGCATTAATGTGATGTTGTAAAGATAACTAAATATATTTTTGACACATTATTTCGATCGTCTAGATTTGAACTAGTTTTTAATTAACTCAGATATAAGGATAAGTTATATTATATTGTTATTTATTGGATTTACCTTAGAAGAGATTTCATATCACCATAACAATGTATTGATTTCCATTGTTGGTCATTTTGGATCATGATTTTTATATTTATAATATGTTATAGAAAAGTTTTTATATGAAAGGTGATAAATCATAAGGGGTTATAGAAATCCTTTTGATATTAAATTAGGTTCAAATATAGTGAAATGGAAGCATGTGTCCCAATAACACATAGGTTCATGAGAGGTAGATGATTTCTTAAGATTGAGTGTAGTGGAAGTCTAGATGAGTGGAAGAGAACACCTAGTTGTGGGAGTTTCATATAAGGGTGTGATTCCCTTAATTCTATTGGTATACCATCCCTTTCATCCAAGTGAAGTTTCTATATAAGAAAATTCTAATAGATAATTAAATAGAATGGTTATTGTTACATGTCATTTACATTTAGATAAATAATTCATTAAATTATTGTTCAAACCATTTAAAGGTATATTATTTTTTAGATTAATATAATGGGAGAGAAATAATCACTAACACCCAACTCAAAACACCCACCATAAAACATAGATGACAAATAGAACAAAAATATGGATAAATTCATAAACAAGCTTTGTTGGATTTTGGATTTTGGATTTTTGAAGCTATATAATTTATAGAGTTTCATGTTCTAGGATTTAAATAAGGTTATTACACCATATGTTTTTAGATTTTAACAATGTGTTTAATTTTTTTGGTCAAAATTTTTTAATGGAGTATCGATTATAAAAGATTTAAATTTTATATTTTAGAGTTTGTAAATTTTAAGGTGTGTTTTGGAAACTTTACACTTGGGTAAAATAGTAATATTAACCTTTTAAATGTCCCCATAAAAATAATTAAATAACCTTTTGAATTTGGATGCATTTTTTAATTAATTGTGTAAATAATTAAATGATGTATTTGTCATTTTTCGATTTATAAAGAAAAAAGTGATATCCTACAAACCATATATTATATTAAGAATCAAAGAGTATGATATCTCTCGGGTAATTATGTTCCATTTAACATTAATATAATATTACGCTGAGTTTTGGGACTGAAGTGGGTCAATTTTTCTAAATAGCTGAATCTACACCTAAAATCTTCATTTTTTCATATAATGTTAAATGCTATCTAAAATCATATTCATATGATTTAGGTGAATGCATCTTCCCACATGGATTTAGGTGCATGAATCTTCCCAAACAGTTTCATCGGTTATAATCTATTCATTGAATACGATCAATGAATAGATGATAATGGGATTAAACGTATGCCAATATGTTTAATATTGCTGGTGAATTTTCATTAAATGAAATATTAAGGGAATATAAAGTATGAGATCCATCTTATTGTTGACATTCTAATTGTATGCAAGGCTCTTGATACTCTCTTCCTCCTGAAACTCTTCCTTCTGAAACACAGATTGTCACCATGTGAAGGTGCTGGCACTTTTTTGTGTTTAGGGATCTTTAAGAAATGTTTTGGGATCCTTTGGTTAGTGTAGTCCCCTTGGAGTCTGAATGATTTTTTCTTCTGCTCCAGTGATCAACATTTGGTATACTCCATAAAATATTAAAGATGGATCTTGTTTTTATCAATATATGCACATTTTTTTATTTGTATATATAACATGTTGATGCTAATGTGGATATATTAGGCATTATATTGGTTTTATTCCACTCCCATTGATCATATAATGATCCCATAAAACCCATCAGTTTTATCAGAGCTAGTTTCCTCATCAAATCAACATGCTTCATTCAATGTTAAATAAAAAACATATTTTATAAAATCATAACAATATTTTCATTAACATTTTTATGATATTTCATAAAGTAATTCTAAGAGAACTATTCAATGTTGCATTAAAAGGTTAACGTAGTGTAGTGTGTGAGGAAACATTACATTAAGTTGTTAACGTAGTGTGAATTGGAAGGTGCGGCATACATTAAACAGTTAATGAAGGTTGTATCACTACTACAGAAAATGGAGAATAGGAGTTTCAGGACATCTATAAATTGTTTATAACTAATGGAATTAAATAATTTAGAATATCTATTGAATTTATAAAAAAATGTCTCATAAAGGCTTATGTTCATTGGGATCCCAAGGCTGTTTCCGCTGCTATTTAGATTTAGTCTATTAATGATGATCATCAGAATCTAGTTTTACAGGAGCAGTCCGCCACAATTATTGAAATGGTGGCTGGCCTTTATATGCAAGTGGTTGCTTAGGTTGTTCGCGATGCTAGAACAAATGGTATTGAAACCTAAAATGTCAATTCTGGGGATAGGGATCAAATTTTAACTCATGTTGAGAAGAAATCCTTGAACAGAAATCCCAAGATAGAGTTGCATGTAACCTGTACTGCACAGATGTGTGAGACTTAACAGCAAGGAGTAGCCATGATGGGATCCACGGAATCCATGGAAGATGTAGGCTCCTCCCAAGTTTTAATTGACTGGAATTTCCAATAATCTTTGCACTCCATGGAGGAAGATTTTAAATCTCTAATTGAGAAACCATCTGAGGGGAAGGTTCATGACTGTCAAGAGCCTCACCGTACAGAGGATTCTGAAGTAGACCAGGATGAGAAGGAAGAGTTCTCAGACATGGATGATCAAACCACTTCGCGACATCCCACATAGAGGAGAGGTCGACACCCGGTTAATTGGGGTGATCCTCGGAACAAAGGAAGTAGACATAAAAAATATGATGTTTTAAAACCTTAGGACGCATATGCTTTTGACATGTTTCTATTTGTGTTGTCTTGGTGGCATTGTTTGTGCCACATGTGTTGATCTTGCAACTCCATGTACTATTTGTGTTGTCTTGGTGGCATTGTTTGTGCCGCATGTGTTGATATTGAAACTCCATGTACTATGGTGTGTGTATGTGTGTTTTTAGTTTACTATTAGTATTACTATTACTATTATTATTACTATTACTATTATCATCATCAGCGAGAGGATGTTGCAGCTCGGGAGCACTCTGTTGAGGTGATTCTGGATTTCCAAGGGAGATTTCTGATTTTCTATGGCGTTTCCAAGGGATATTGGCTCTGATCTTGAGCTTCTACTCACTGGACTAGTGTTGGAATCTCATGTTTTGGTTGATTACTCAACTTTGGTTCGTGTTCAGGAGGACAAAGAAGCTTAAAGGGGTTTCTCATTTTTCTGGGTTTTTAGGAGGATCTTTCTCCTCACCCAAGGATAGGGTCTTGCAGTGAATCATTAGGAAAGGAAACACTGCTCATGGATCAACCTCTTACAGCACCATTTCAGAGCGGCTTCTTCTTTTTAAGCATTCCTTTATATCTAGAATATCTCTGTCAAAAGTCATAAATCCTTGGAAAGTCTCAAACCTTGTTTCTTGTTTAGCCTCTATTTGGGGATTTTCTAATTTCAAATTGTCTCCCTCGACCGTGGGTTCTTCTATGTTCTCTTTCTTTCTGCATAATTGAAAGGGAGAACTTGGAGTATGGGTTTGGTCAGTTTAAGACTAGGAACCCTAATAATTCATGATTGGAATTTAAACTTTAATTTGAATCATTTTAAAGAAACATGCACATAGGTCCAGGTCAACATGCATGGTTTAAATCGGGTCTTATGGAATCTAAAAATCCTGTATGATATTGCTTATTCGATTGGCATTCCGATTAAAATGGATAATACTATTGAACTCGTTAGATTTGGTCTCTTTGCATGGATGCTGGTTGAATTTGATCTAAGCACCACTCTATATGACAGAGTTGTTCTCCCCGCACTATAGGATGAAGTTAAACTTAAAGTTGGGTATGAAGGGCCACCCCAACATCCATGGTTTAAATTGGGTCTTATGGCATCTAAAAATATTGTATGATATTGATTATTCGATTGGCATTCCAATTAAAATGGATAATGATATTTAACTCGTTAGCTTTGGTATCTTTGCATGGATGCTGGTTGAATTTGATCTAAACACCACTCTAATTGACAGAGTTGTTCTCCCTGCACTATAGGAAGAAGTTAAACTTAGAGTTGGGTATGAAGGGTCATCTTAAGTGCAGATGCAAACCATACAACCTACAAGGAACAATATTCAGAAGGAGGAGGAGCAAAGAGCTTTCACCATAACAGAAGCTAAACGGATTGCAAGAATGAGAGGGTATGACACCTGCCAACGGGACAAACTTGTGCATGCATGGAAAAGTCTAGACGAACAGCCATGTGAAGGTAGAGAGTTGATTTCATGATGAAGATGATGGGGAGGAGCATTTCCATGTAGTTAGTCTGGGTTGTATGTAATGTTTAAAGCCTACGGGCAATGAATTCATCTAAGGCCTACGGGCCATGTAATACTTATGCCTACAGTCCTTGTAAGGGTTCCATCTCACCCCTTGAAAGATGGATTATCAAAAATCAATAAAATGAAGGTATTTGGGCCATTGGAGGAAGGTATTCAATTCAATTATGTTTTGTTTTAGTTTTCATAAGAGTTGTTTTCATTTTCAATGTCTTTTCTGGGTCCTCAATAGGATATATTCTTAACAAAACTGGGAACTTGTGTGTGATGTGATGGTAATGATTTCTCTTGTCAGTTTTAGAGGTTTCCCTTGTAAACACTATAGTGAGAGTAGTGAAAATTGTTAGATTTTTATTTATTTAGGAATTATAATATATATAGGGATGGAAAATGATGGAAATGAGTTGTTATGGATCAACATGGACCTCAAAATATAGGGTGAAAAAATGGGAATTGGTGATGTAGTCGAGATAGAAGAATATTTGGAGAATTTACAGTTTATTAATATGGCCAATGTACTGATATTTGAAGTTTATTGATAATAAATGACTTGAAACTTGATTTATCATGTGGATAAAAGTTACATAAGAGGTATCTCATGAGTATATGGCATTAAGTAACATTTTCCATGGTGGTATAATTGGGTGTTATACAGTTATATCCCGTGTTCTAGCAATGAAATTACTATTCAAGAAAAAACTAAAAGGACGCTTAGTCTTTTCAATTATGATTATTTTATTGATTAGATTAGTGAAAATTCACGCAATGATAAGTTTTTTATAATAAGGTAAAGATATAATTATGAAATAGTTAATGTGATTTCTTATGATTATATTATTAATCCTCATCATATAGAATTTGGTACTTTTTTAAAATCAACTTCCATAAAAACTGATAGGCTGAGGCTATCTCATAGATTTCTTATCATCCTCTATTATTATTTTTATGGTATGAATATATTTTACCACCCTAATTCAAAGATGGTGAATTAATGTGATGTTATAAAGATAACTAAATATATTTTTGTCATGTTATTTTGATCATGTAGATTTGAACTAGTTTTTAATTTACTCAAATATAAGGATAAGTTATATTATATTGTTATTTATTGGATTTACCTTAGAAGAGATTCCATATCACCATAACAATGTATCGATTTCCATTGTTGGTCATTTTGGATCATGATGTTTGTATTTATAATATGTTATAGAAAAGTTTTTATATGAAAGGTGAGATATCATTAGGGGTTATAGAAATCCTTTTGATATTAAATTAGGTTCGAATATAGTGAAATGGAATCATGTGTCCCAATAACACATAGGTTCATGAGAGTTGGATGATTTCTTAAGATTGAGTGCAGTGGAAGTCTAGATGAGTGGAAGAGAACACCTAGTTGTGGGAGTTCCATATAAGGGTGTGATTCCCTGAAATCTATTGGTATACCATCCCTTTCATCCAAGTGAAATTTTTATATGAGAAAATGCTAATAGATAATTAAATAGAATGGTTATTGTTACATGTCATTTACATTTAGATAAATAATTCATTAAATTATTGTTCAAACCATTTAAAGGTATATTATTTTTTTAGATTAATAACAACGGGAGAGAAATAATCACTAACACCCAACTCAAAACACCCACCATAAAACATAGATGACAAATAGAACAAAAACCTAGATAAATTCATAAACAAGCTTTGTTGAATTTTGGATTTTGGATTTTTGAAGCTGTATAATTTATAGAGTTTCATGTTCCAGGATTTACATAAGGTTCTTACACCTTAGGTTTTTAGATTTTAACAATGTGTTTACTTTTTTTGGTCAAAATGTTTTAATGGAGTATCGGTTATAAAAGATTTAAATTTTATATTTTAGAGTTTGTAAATTTTAAGGTGTGTTTTGGAAACTTTACACTTGAAGGGTAAAATAGTAATATTAACCTTTTAAATGTCCCCGTAAAAATAATTAAATAACATTTTGAATTTGGATGCATTTTTTAATTAATTGTATAAATAATTAAATGATGTATTTGTCATTTTTTGGTTTCTAAAGAAAAAAGTGATATCCTACAAACCATATATTATATTAAGAATCTAACAGTATGATATCTCTCTGGTAATTATGTTCCATTTAACATTAATATAATATTACGCAGAGTTTTGGGATTGAGGTGGGTCAATTTTTCTAAATAGTTGAATCTACACCAACAATATTCATTTTTTCACATAATGTTAAATGCAATCTAAAATCATATTCATATGATTTAGGTGAAAGCATCTTCCCACATGGATTTAGGTGCATGCATCTTCCCACACAGTATCATCAGTTATAATCTATTCATTGAATACGATCAATGAATAGATGATAATGGGATTGGTGCTAGCACTTTTTATGTTTTTAGGGATCCTTAAGAAATGTTTTGGGATCCTTTGCTTAGTGTAGTCCCCTTGGAGTCTGAATGATTTTTTCTTCTGCTCCAGTGATCAACATTTGACATACTCCATAAAATATTAAAGATGGAGCCTGTTGTTATCAATATATGCACATTTTTTTATTTGTATATATAACATGTTGATGTCAAAGTGGATAGATTAGGCATTATATTGGTTTTATTCCACTTCCATTGATCATATAATGATCCCATAAAACTCATCAGTTTTATCAGAGCTAGTTTCCTCATCAAATCAACACGCTTCATTCAATGTTAAATGAAAAACATATTTTATGAGATCATAACTATATTTTCATTCCCATTTTTATGATATTTTATAAAGTAATTCTAGGAGAACTATTCGATGTTGCATTAAAAGGTTAACGTAGTGTAGGGTGTGAGAAAACGTTATATTAAGTTGTTAACATAATGTGAATTGGAAGGTGCGACATATATTAAACTGTTAATGAAGGTTTTATCACTACTACAGAAAATGGAGGATAGGAGTTTCAGGGCATCTATAAATTGTTCATAACTAATGGAATTAAATAATTTAGTATATGTGTTGAATTTATAAAAAAATGTCTCGTAAAGGCTTCTGTTCATTGGGATCCCAAGGCTGTTTCCACTCCTGTTTAGATTTAGCCTACTAATGATGATCAACAGAATCCAGTTTTACAGCAGAAATGGTGACTGGCCTTTCTATGCAAGTGGTTGCTTAGGTTGTTGGCGATGCTAGAACAAATGGTATTGGAACCTAAAATGTCAATTCTGGGGATAGGGATCAAATTTTAACTCATGTTGAGCTGCAATCCTTGAACAGAAATCCCAAGATAGAGTTGTATGTATCTTGTACTGCATAGATGTGTGAGACTTCACAGCAAGGAGTAGCCATGATGGGCTCCACGGAGCCCATGGAAGATGTAGGCTCCTCCTAAGTTTTAATTGACTAGAATTTCAGATCATCTTTGAACTCCATGGAGGAAGATTTTAAAGCTCTAATTGGGGAACCATCCGAGGGGAAGGTTCATGACTATCAAGAGCCTCATCGTACAGAGGATTCTGGAGTAGATCCGGATGAGAAGGAAGAGTTATCAGACATGGATGATCAAACCACTTCTCAACATCCCACATATAGGAGAGTTCGACACCCGGCTAATTGGGGTGATCCTCGTATGATGTTTTAAAACCTTAGGAGGCGTATGCTTTTGACATGTTTCTATTTGTGTTGTCTTGGTGGCATTGTTTGTGCCACATGTGTTGATCTTGCAACTCCATGTACTATGGTGTGTGTACGTGTGTTTTTAGTATTACTATTACTATTACTATTACTATTATTATTACTATTATCATCATCAGCGAGAGGATGTCCTAGCTCGGGAGCACTCTGTCGAGGTGATTCTGGATTTCCAAGGGATATTTCTGATTTTCTATGCCGTTTCCAAGGGATATTGGCTCTGATCTTGAGCTTTTACTCACTGGACTAGTGTTGGAATCTCATGTTTTGGTTGATTACTCAACTTTGGTTCGTTTTCAGAAGGACAATGAAGCTTCCAAGGGTTTCTCATTTTTTCTGGGTTTTTAGGAGGCTCTTTCTCCTCACTCAAGGATAGGGTATTGCAGTGAATCATTGGGAAAGGCAACACTGCTCATGTCTCAACCTCTTATGGCACCATTTCAGGGCGGCTTCTTCTTTTTAAGCAATCCTTTATATCTATAATATCTCTGTCAAAAGGCATAAATCCTTGGAAAGTCTCAAACCTTGTTTCATGTTTAGCCTCTATTTGGGGATTTTCTGATTTCAAATTGTCTCCCTCGACCGTGGGTTCTTCTATGTTCTCTTTATTTCTGCATAATTGAAAGGGAGAACTTGGAGTATGGGTTCGGTTAGTTTAAGACCAGAAACCCTAAGAATTCATGATTGGAATTTAAATTTAAATTTGTATCATTTTAAAGAAACATGCACATAGGTATGGGTCAAAATCCATGGTTTAAATTGGGTCTTATGGCATCTAAAAATCTTTTATGATATTGCTTATTCGATTGGCATTCCAATTAAAATGGATAATGCTATTGAACTCGTTAGCTTCGGTCTCTTTGCATGGATGCTGGTCGAATTTGATCTAAGCACCACTCTAATTGACAGATTTGTTCTCCCCGCACTATAGGATGAAGTTAAACTTAATGTTGGGTATGCCCCCCCCCCCCACTTTCTGTTTCTTATGGAATTATTGGGAACTCAAAGTCTGATTGTAGGATTGATCTTGTTTGCCCAAACTTTCAACTAAGAGGTCATCACTTGAATCATTGTTGAAAAAGAAGGGTAAGGGGTCCACCCATATCTCTAAGAATTAGCCCAAAGAAAAAGTCATGGAAGGTGATATGCTTGTTCCTGCTATGGGAAATTCAAATCTCCCATTGGGGAATAATGTTAATGCTCTAGATAAAGGCTATTCTCAGGAGGTGCACTGGACTGCTGCTGAGTGTTCCCTTTAGAAGGTTGGGTGTGAAGAGGGTCCTAATACTGGGATTTCTGTTCACTTACCACTGGATGCAGCAGGAATGGATACTTATAAATCCCAGTTGGAATTAGCTAAGCCCACTGGGTTTTGGGCTAACATTGAGGATGAGAGACACTTGATTGATGCTGGGGGATCCTTTAAGGATGATTTATCTAAAGGTTTTGGGGATGATCAAGTTGATGAGGAATCTGATGTTAGTTAGGGTGTCAATGAATTATACGCATAGGGTGATGTGGACTTCAATCTGTGGCAGGAATGGAAAATGATAGTTTCCATGAGTCGAAAAGGGTAAATGAAAATGGAAGTAGTTACCTCAGTGAAATCTAAACCAAAAAGGTCTCTTATTTCTCATGGGAAGGAACAGGCTGAAATATGCAGCTCTGTTCTTGAGAAAGGCAAAGAATAAGCAGGTGTCGTTCATCGACGTCACTTGGGCAGTGTCGGCAGGTCGGGTTGCGTGCTCAAGCAGGAAGCAGGAAGCAGGAAGCAGGCGCCATTCATCGTGTGCAATGAAAATGTGATGGAAGTTCATGGGGCAGGCACTATCGGAAGTTTTCGGTGAAAGCAGGGGTCTCTCGGTGATCAGTGATGTTGAGTGTAAAATGGGGTCAGTGTTGGGCCTGGATGGATCGTCACGAGCAGCTGTAAAGGGGCCTATGGGCTTGACAGGAACTTTGGAGCTCAAAAAGAAGCAGGGGCCCAATGGGCCGAATCAAAAGGAAGGGGCCTTCAGGCTAGAAATACAAGGGCCTTCAAGGACACATAAATTTAGGATCTTCCAATAAATTGGAGTATAAGGTATAGAAAAAATGAAGGCATTAAAAATGCACGACCATAGATCACGACATTTGTAGCACCGGTTTTTATCAACGCTAAATAGAAAGTGCTGATAAAAAACTGTATTTATTAGTGCTAGCTAAAATTGATGAAAAATGTGGATATTTATCACATTATTGTTAGCGCTGATAAAACCTTTTAATAAAAAATATTATAAATATATATAAAATTATCATATTTATATTTAAAAAATAATGTTTATTTATATACATTAATTAAAAAATACATGTTTATAATTAATATAAATATGAAATATTAATATATATATTTTAATAATTCAAATATATATAGTGTGTTTTAAAAAGTATTTATAAAATTATAAAAATATATACTTAAATAATTATAAAATTATAATAAATATATTTAAATAATTATAAAATTATAGTAAATATTTTTATTATATTTATAATTATATATATTTATATATTAATAAATATATAATTATATAAATATATTTATATTTATATACAAATATTTATAATTATATTTATTTATAATTATAATTATAAATAAATATTTGTATATTTAAATAATTATAATTATAAATAAATATATGTATATTTAAATAATTATAAAATTGTAATAAATATATTTAAATAATATATATTTATTATATTTCTAATTACATATACTAATATATTGAAATATATATATAATTATATATATAATTATTTAAATATATATAATTATGAAAATATATTTATAATTATATACAAATATTTATAAATATATTTATTTATATTTATAATTATAAATAAATAAATAAATATTTATATATTTTTAAATAAGATTTATTTTACAATAAGTATATATATATTTTTAAAAGTGATATATAAATATGAAATCTATAAATTTTAATAAAAATGAATCATATTTTCCTAATTTTATATATAAAAAATTATCAAATTTATATTATTCAAAATGTTTAATAGTTTATTTATATATAAAAATTATCATTTAGTTGTCTTCTTGTGTATTCATACTATATGGTTAATATAGTTACCATAAAATTTCAATCAAACCACAAGTGGTTCATTAATGAAATTTTAAACATTATCTAAGTCATTTGGATGAATCTTATATTTTTAGAAATATTATATAATTTAATAAAATAATATTTGTTTTAAAAAACTCATTTATGTCAATTTTTTATATTATTCATATCATAACTTTTTAAAAATCCATTACAACTTGATTATTTCAAAAAAACTTCATTAATTCAAAGATAATAAGTCATAATCAAACCCCAAATTAGAGGATTTCACAAAAAGTTTCAAAATAAATTTATTTTAATATTTATAATCTCATTTATTTAAACCATTCATTAATAAGGTAATTACTATATCACCATTGTGTCATAAATAAATTTATTTATTTAATCTATAAAATTATAAATAAAATACAATGATGTAGGAAATCTTTTTAGATTTATAATTACTATTTATACTCTAAAAGATAACTTATATAACCCCATATAAAAAATGTTTTAGTAAAAGATATATGCTTAGGTTATATTTTTCATAACATTAAATTAAAAGTAATTAAATGTCATCTTCACACACAAGTGGCTCCATGGGATCCTAAAATTGACCCAATGATGCCCATGGTCGGAAATATATCATAAAATAGGGTTATGACACTTTTTATGGTAATTTAATATTATTATAATATTATTTTTTACCCTTATTTACCAGATTTATCCTTTAACCATGGTGAATAAAATATTTACTAAAGTTACTATTCATAATGTCTAAAAATAAAAGTTGCCTATTTACACAATTTGGATATCCTGATTTCAAATATGCAATCCATTTTTCCAAATTCAAAACACATAAGTTTTATAAATTAATTTAAAATTAATTCCTGTGGTCAAAACCAAAAACCGTGTTTTTAAGAAGTAAAAACTACCGAAAGATTGACATGTGTTTATGTCCAATTTCAAAGTGAAATTACTTCCAATGACCAATATTGGATTAAATGATAAAAATATAATCCAATTAAACTTTAAAACTAATTAAAAGGACAACCTAACTATATAAATAAATTAGATGAAAATGCATTTTGGATTTAAAATGCAGTATTTTTCACTATTCATTAAAAAATGAACTTTATCAGAAAAATATCAAAAAATTACCCAAATTAAATTTTGATGTCCTGATTATAAATAAGAAGTTTATTTTGTCAAATTTAATATATAAAAGTTACAAAAACTAGATTTAAAAAGGGTTCACCGTCAAAAGGCAGTAAACCGGCCTTTTAAAATTATTAGAGTATTTCATGCTTAAAATTGGATTCATTCTCATTTTAAGCCTCTAAAATTTATTGAATAAATGTAAAAACATATAACAAACATGTTTAATCATAATATAGTTAGTTCTGTTCATTCCTTCTAGTACAATGGCTAGGCGTTAACTACCATTTAAAACAATAGTATTATATTATTATTTTTCAGTATGACTCAGCATCGTGTGCAATATAAGATTTCAAAGAAACCCAATATTGTGTGTCGGGTACACTATCGAACATAGCATCCCCTTTTAAGTAAAATTAATATTTAATTCACAAATATTAATAAATATGAATATGTCATATTCTTTATTTACCTGGGATGTTACAGGTCGGGTTGTGACAGATTGGTATCAGAGCAAGTTCATTCCTTGGGACATTGTTCAGACATACCTCATTAAGAGGATTTGGTTGGTTTTAGGGAAACAATTTCAAAGTGTCTCGAGTGGGGCTCTCAGGCTAGGGAATCTAGTGATGTTGTGGAGGCCGATTTATCCATTCACCACGACCTTGACTACCTGCTTGTCAACTCGACATGCTAATACATTTGTTGCAGAGTTAAATTGTACATGCATCATATAGGATTAAGTCTTTAAATATTCTTATTGATTCATCTCCCCATTTTTGTTTATATATATATATATATATATATTCTCATCTAACCACGATACTCCTTGATAACTTTCAGGATGACTTAGTGACGACAACTAACCAAGATACCATCTCCGAATCATAATGATGGCCCTATGAGTGACGAGGCCTTAGTTCAGGGTCCATCCCATGATATCCACCTCACACCTATTGAGTAGTAGATCATAACAATGAATCAATCTGAGGATACGCGTAGACTTAGTGTACTCTGTGAGTTTCAGCGCTAGAGGCCACTGAGGTTCCACAATGACTTAGATCCCCAAGCAGCGTAGGATTGACTAGAGTCAGTGATCCATGTTTTCAAGCTTATCCAAATACTGACATATCATATAGTTGTGCTAGCATCTAGTGATTTCCACAGAGTAGTAGGGTTCTAGTGGAGATTAGTTATGCAGATGCATGATGAGTCGACACTCTTGTGGACCAACTTCCAATAGCTCTTTTGTGAAGATTATTATCCCTCATGCTTGTGATCGGTTTGGATGCAGGAGCTACTGGATTTGTAGTAGGAGGGATGAAAGTGGCTAAGTACACTTCAAGGTTTATAAACCTTACATGGTACTCCCTTGACATGATCAGGGATGGGTACTTTCAGGCCTAGAAGTTTGAGTAGAGACTCCGTAGAGAGATCAGTTATAGTGTAGTTCCCTTGTTCATCCCCACATATACTAGAATTTTAGATCATACACTAGTGATAGAGAGCTTCCTATCTGAGGGATGATATATAACAGAATCCATCAGTAGGTATCCTAGATCTGAGTCATCAGTAGCGGTTAGAAGATGATAGGAGATGAGGCATAGAAGGCATATCCATGATCGGACACAAGCATGTGGTCATGAGGTTTAGGGATCACATAGAGGACCTAATTAGACAATAAAAACACATATTTTAATTACATTTTAATGGTATTAAATGTTCATTTTTGATCTTATGGTCCTGAGTTAGTGGATTTTGATTTTGAACATCCATTCTCATCATTTGTGCACTTCATGCCTAATATACACCAATTTAGGCCCAATGATTCATCTGATTCTAAGGAATGTAATTTTCCATATTTTAATTTGATATTTTGTGAAATGGATATTCACTTCAATTTAAACATTTTTCATTCATGGATCAATGGATGATTCGCGATGAAAAGAAACAATTCTGGAGAAGGTAGATTGGACACCATCCCACTGATGAGAATGTGGGGCCCACAATACAGGCCCAATGAATCCAAAAATTTGTGGGATGCTATAATAAATATATATTAAAAAATAATTTTGCATGATAGAATGCTAATTCGTCCTCCATGATTGTAATTTAGGCAGCCCAAATAGTATATCAAAATCTGGGCCAGAAACTGCGGCCCAGAAAAACATCCCACCAATTAAACCATATCTCAAAAACCATAACTTATTTTGGAATGATATTTTACAGGATGTTAGGGGACATACGGAGATTAATTTAAGTCTTATATGTTCCACCAAAATTCTGCCATCTAGAAGGTGTTTCATGCGCCTCTATTTGGTGGATGCAAGTTGGATGCCTTTTCGGGTCAAGGGTGGAAAGTCTTCTTTCCAAAAACTTTCCACCACCCTAGACCTACCATAATCAAGTGATATGACTTGTACCATTGGAGGCTAGACCCAAGGTCTCAAAAATTCCTATTTAAGGCATTGGTGTTGTAGGATTTAAGGATCTTGGGTATTTGGTTTAATTGTAATGTTATGCTGCCACTTTGTGTTTATAATCGCATTTCAATTTCCATGTAAGTTTCCTTTTTGTACTTCTTTGTTATTAATCAACATATTTCTCTTCTATTCTTCCCATTTATTTCATTAAAACTTTATAATCACAAAGAATAGTGATATCTCTTTGTTGTGATGAATTAGTTCACACATAGGTGTGAATTTCATTCACACACACGGAGGAGTGCTCGTTATTTCCGCGGTTTTAATTTCTTCAATCTAATTCTTGTAAGCCATATTCCACCCACCATTGAGAGTATAACATCAATGGAGGGATAACCCTTTAATGGGTTGATATTAGGAAGATTCAAAGGCTTTATTGAATGTTATTTTATGAATTAATTGTTTTTAATTGGTTAACTAATTTAAAACTTCCATTCTTCAGTTATTTCTACTCTTCATCTTCACTGTGTTTGAGGAAGCTAAATCTAATTACTAAAATGACCATATACCTTGGAGACATAATGAATTTGGTTCTCTAAGTGTGTAGGGGATTATTAATTGTGTTTAGTTTCATCAAACCAGAAAATGATGAAGGTAGTGTTATTTTGAAGAATGGATTCATCAAGAATTAATTAAACCAAAATTGTCTAAAGTAAAATTCTTTCAATCCACCCCTAGCATAATATTAAGATCAACCCATTTTCATTTAATTGAATTCACTTAGGTTTATTAGTGTTCTTTAAAACCATCCAAAATTAAAACCAAGTTTTCCACTTCATAGCAAAAAATCCACCTCATAGGTTGTGTGTCTTAGGTATCTTCTTAGGTCTCAGTGGATTCGACAACCCAATCTAGACTACAAGGACCGTTCTACCTTCATCTCTTGGGTAAATTTGAGTGTGAATCAAATTTTGGCGCCATTTTCGGGGACTAATTAAGTATCATAGACCCAAAACCTTATTTCCTAACCTCCATTCTTCTATTCTCACCCAATATCTCTTATCTTGTCCCTTTCTAATTTTTTTGGCGCATGTCCGCCTACACCCGCAATAATTCAAATAGACTAGTTAGGGTGGAAAGTCCTAGGATAGGGGAGTCAAGTGAACATAGGGTATTGTATCCATTGGATCCTAATCTTCATAATACTCCAGAATCAAAAATTGAACCAATTATAATGGAGGGTCTTCCAAGAAATCAAATTGTAAATCCTAGGGGAAATCAAATGGGGAACCAAAACCAAGAAGCTCGAAACCTAGGGAATGTAGTCGATCAAACCATGAATGACTACCTCACTCCATCTTGGACCAATTCCCCCTCATGCATTAGACACAATTCCCTAGGAGATTCCAATTACATCTTTAAACCCAATGTTCTAAACCACCTTCCAACCTTTCACGGGATGGAGTCTGAGATGCCCTACCATCATGTTAAGGAGTTCAATGACATTGTAGAAACCAAGTGTCCCCCACATAAACTAGAATCGGCTAAAATGAGGATCTTTCCTTTTTCATTGAAGGATCGAGCTAAAAATTGGCTAAAAAACTTGAGACATGCATCAATCCACTCATGGGACTAATTACAAAGAGAATTATACAAAAAATACTTTCCCCACCACAAAACAATTGCACTTAAAAAGAGTATCCAAAACTTTTTTGAAAAAGAGGGAGAGGCATTCTATGAAACATGGGAGAGGTTAAAAGACACTCTAAACATGGTTCCACACCATGATTTTTCTATACCTGAACAAGTGAGAATTTTCTATGAAGGGTTGGGTCCAGGGAACAAACAATTCATTGACATGATGTGTAATGGAACATTTAAAAACAAAGCCCCAAATGATGCTTATGAGTATCTAGAAAGACTTTCTGAACAAAACCAAACATGGGGAAATTTACCTTATTTTGAAAAGCCACAAAGAACTACTGGAATTCATACACTTAGAGAAGAGGAAAGCCTTAGGGCTAAACTCACAACACTCTCTAGGAAGGTTGAAGAAATAGACCTTAGGAAAGTCCATGAAATCCAAACTGTAGACCTTGTTTGCACAATTTGTGACAAACATGACCATAAGACGGACAACTGCCCAACCATTCCATTCATCAAGGATGTTCTTTTAGGAGGAACCCCAGTGGAAGTAAGTGCCTTGAACTTTCAAAAGCCTCAATACCAAAACAACTTCAACCCAAGGTATAATGACCACCCAGGCTTCCGCTGGAAAGATAACCAACTACCTAGCCAACCACAGGGACAAAATCCTTACCCCCATCAGAACTACCAAACCCATAACCAGTTCCAAACCCAACATATCCAATACCAACAGCCACCGGTCCATTTTCAAAAAACCATCCCACCTCCAAAATATCCCCCTGGGATAAACCAATCTACTCAAGCACCAACCCAAACTGTTCCACAAAGCCTACTAGAACAACTGTGCAAACAAATGGAAAGGATGAAAGCAGAAGTCTCTTCCCTTAAAAAAGAACTTCAAACCATCAAAACTGTAAAGGCACCCATTCCTACTTAGGTGGTGCCATCCTTAACTTCAAGGGGAGAGTCAAGTTGCACTCAAACAACTCATGAACAACTAAAGGTTGTGACTGTTTTAAGAAGTGGTAGATCAATTGAGAAACCTGAACAAATAATTCAGAACCCACCTGAAGATTAAAACTTGGATGAAAATTCAAATGAACCAAAGGATCAAACTGAAAAACATGATAACATTTTCAAAGAAACAACTCTTCAACAAACAACCCCACAACCTGCACCATTTCATCAATGCATGAGGGGGAAAACTAAGCCTGAATTGAGTGAAACATTAAGTGAAATCTTCTCACAAGTCAAGTTGAACATTCCTATTCTCGATGCAATCCAAACCATACTTTCCTACTCAAAGTACCTTAAGGACCTGTGCACTTTTAAAAGAAAATTTTCACATAAAAACCAAGTCCTTTTGGCTGCTAATGTGAGTACCACCATTCATGGTACCATTCCTCCTATGTTAAAAGACCCAGTTTTCCCTTACATCAATGTTGAACTAGGAGAGAGAAAAGTTGTCAAGGCCTTGTGTGACCTAGGTGCTAGTGTAAATCTCATCCCATATGTTGTGTACTATTAGTTAGGCCTAGAAGAGCTCCAACCCACATCTGTCACACTTTACCTTGCTGATCGAAGCATTAGGGTTCCAAAGGGGATTTTAAAGGACGTTCTGGTAAAGGTTGAAAAATTCATCTACCCTGCTGAATTCATTGTCCTTGACAACCATCCAAACTTAGGAAATAAGGAACAAACCCCAATCATCCTTGGTCGACCTTTCCTTGCAACAATCAACTTTGTTATCCGAGTCCGAAATGGGAACATGACCATCACCTTTGGGAACATGAGTCTAGACTTGAACATCTATAATGTAAGATCACAAATAGGGGATGATGAGGACATTCATGAAGTAAACATGATAGGAAGCATCGATAATGAATCCATATAACATCAAGGAATATTTGATGGATGTTTAATTCAGGATGAGATTGATTTACTTTGTTCACATGAAGGAAGTTTATCTCCTTGGCTTGAATCATTTTCAAATTTCTCTTATGATGAAGTCTTAGGACCAATAATCAGTGAAACATTTCAAACTTCCTTCCCTAAATCTGATCAAACCAATCTTGTAGCTGAAACTTCTATATGTGGGGAATCAATCCTATCTGAAACTCTAAAAAAAGAAATTGATATTGATCAAATGTCCCAATATTCTACTGAAATTCTGAACCAAACTGATCTTAAATTGAAGGAACTTCCTGCTTCACTAAAGTATGCCTTCTTAGGGGACAATAAAACACATCCCATTGTCATTTCTTCTTCTCTTGAAGCCAATCATGAGAGGATGCTTCTATATGTCCTTAGGAAATATAAGAAGGCCATTGGTTGGACCCTGTCTGATATTCCTGGGATTAGCCCACTTGTTGGGACTCATAGGATTGTTCTGGAATCTGATTCAAAGCCATGTCGTCAACCTCAATGGTGACTCAATCCTAATCTCATGGAGGTAGTAAGAAAATAACTTCTGAAATTGTTAAAAGTTGGTATCATATATCCCATAGCTGAGATTGAATGGGTGATCCCAATCCAAGTGGTTCCAAAAAAGGCTGGAATCACAGTGATAACCAATGAGGATGGAGAGATTCTTCCAACAAGGGTGAGTAGTGGATGGAGGGTCTGCATTGACTATAGGAAGCTAAACTCATTCACCAAGAAAGACCATTTATCCTTACCATTCATTGACCAAGTCATTGAGAGAGTGGCAGGTCATGCCTTATAATGTTTCTTAGATGGTTACTCGGGGTACAATCAGATTGAGGTATCCCTAGAGGATCAAGGGAAGACTACATTCACATGTCCATTCGGAACCTTTGCCTTCAAATACATGCCCTTTGGTTTATGCAATGCTCCTGGAACCTTCCATTGGTGCATGATGGGAATCTTCTCAGACATGGTAGGAGATTTTCTAGAGGTATTCATGGATGACTTCTCTATGTTTGGGTATATATTTGAGGGATGTCTGTAGAATTTGGAGAGAGTCTTTTCAAGATGTGAAGAAAATAATCTAGTCCTAAACTGGGAAAAATGCCATTTCATGGTTAAAGAGGGACTAGTTCTAGGCCATCTGGTCTTGGGTAGGGGGATTGAAGTTGATAAATCCAAGGTTGACATCAATCGTCACCATCCATCACCCAAAACTGTCAAGAAAGTGAGGTCTTTCTTAGGACATTCTGGTTTTTATAGAAGATTCATCAAGGACTTTAGTTCAATATCCCATCCCCTTTGTGCTCTGCTAGTAAAGGATGCTCCATTTGTTTGGACAGAAAGTTGTGAGGGTTCATTCTCAACCCTCAAATCCTCTCTCACCTCTCCCCCCATCATGAAATCTCCAAATTGGAACCTTCTTTTCGAACTTATGTGTGATGCTAGTGACTTTGCTGTAGGAGCTGTGTTAGGACAATGTTGTGATAAAAATCCTTATGTCATTGCTTATGCAAGAAAATCCTTAAATGATGCCCAAATCAACTACACCACCACTGAAAAGGAGTTACTTGATATTGTGTTTGCCTTAGAGAAGTATAGGTCCTACCTCTTAGGATCCCCCATCACTGTGTTCACTGACCATTCTGCACTAAAATACCTCTTCCAAAAACAAGAAGTTAAGGCTAGACTGATTAGGTGGGTCCTTCTCTTACAAGAATTTGACCTCACAATCAAGGATAAAAAGGGTGTTGAAAATGTTGTAGCTGATCACCTCTCTAGGATAGAATTCAAAGAAAACTAAAATCACCTTTCTGTGTCTGATTCATTTCCTGATGAACACCTATACTCTATGAGTGACTGCCCTTGGTATGCTGAAATAGCCAACTTCTTAGTTACAGGAGTAATTACAAAATTCTTAGGGACTCAAGATCGAAGGAAATTCCTTTCTGATGTTAGGCACTATGTGTTTGATGATCCATACCTCTATAAGTTTTTCCCTGACCAAGTCATTAGGAGGTGTGTCCCAGAATCTGAAAAAGTGTCCATCCTTAAATTCTGTCATAGTGAGGCATGTAGAGGTCACTTTTCCTCTAAAAAAACTTCTGCTAAGGTTCTTCAGTGTGGTCTCTTCTGGCCCACCCTCTCAAGGGACTCTTACACATTTTGTCAAAGTTTTCCTAGGTGTCAACAAGTAGGGTCCATCACAAAAAGGAATCAAATGCCACTCACTCCCATCTTAGTTGTTGAAATATTTGACTGTTGGGGAATTGATTTCATGGGTCTCTTCCCAAACTCTAGGGGATACCTCTACATACTCTTAACTATTGATTATGTCTCAAAATGGGTTGAGGCCATTCCCACTAAGTCCAATGATCATCAAGTTGTGATTCGATTTCTGAAAGAGAACATATTTTCTCGATTTGGAATTCCTAGGGCTATAATCAGTGATCGAGGAACCCATTTCTGCAATCGCCCATTCTCTTCACTCATGTCTAAGTATGGTATTTCTCATAAAGTTTCCACTACATACCATCCTCAAACCAATGGTCAAGATGAGTTAGTGAATAGGGATATTAAGCAAATCCTTGAAAAAACTATCAACCCCTCTGGAAAGATTGGCCTGAGAAACTCTTAGATGCTCTTTGGAACTATCGAACCGCATACAAATCCATTTTAGGAATGTCCCCATATAGGTTGGTTTATGGAAAATCATGCCATTTACTTGTTAAAATTGAGCATAAGGCATTTTGGGAAATCAAAAAAATGAATTTCGACATTTCTTTAGCTGAAGAAAAGAGGAAATTAGATCTTAATGAACTTGAGGATCTTAGGATGAAGGCTTATGAAAATTCAAGGATAAATAAAGCTAGAGTTCAAGCCTAGCAATATAGGAATATCAAAGTCAAACATTTTGAACCGGGAAAATTTGTGCACTTATATAGTTCAAAACTTCATTTACACCCGGGAAAGTTAAGGTCTGGATGGTCAGGTCCTTTCATAGTGCATCATGTGTACCCCCATGGGGCAGTAGAGATTCAAGATCTCATTAATGGTCATATTTTCAAGGTCAATGGTCATAGGTTAAAATCATTCATTGAATCATTCAATAAAAATGAAATAGAGGTTGAGTTAATTGATCCAACCTATGAACCGGAAAAAAAATTGATAGATTTAGGATCCATGTTGGGCTAACAACGTTAAAAAAAAGCGCTGCACGAGAGGCAACCCGTGGTTTTCATGTTTCTAATCTTTCTGAATCATATTTATTTTTAAAATAAGATTAATTAATCATTTTGATATTTAAAAAAATAATAATAATAATAATAATAATAGAATTTTGACCTTTTCTTCTATTATGAGTATGGATGGGTATGAAAGGGGAGAACCATATTCATCCGTGTCACGTGGTGTGATCCTTGAGTAATACCTTACCCAGAAATTTAAAAAGAATACAATGTATCATCAGTTTATTTTATTATATATATATACTTATATTTTACTTTTATATATATATATATATACTTTTTCGTCTTGTTTTTTTTCCTTTTTCCACTAGGGAATTCTGCAAGCAACATGGATATCAAAGGACTAAATTGGAGTGGAAAAAACTTAAAACTTCAACCAACAGGTGACTTCATTCCCTGATCCTAATATTTCAATTTCCTTATTGAACTCCCCTTTTATTCCTCTACCCCATTCTAAATTTTCTTTTTATGAAACTAGGGATAGTTTCATTCTAATTTGGGGGTGTGGAAACAAAATGTTTGTTAAAAAAACAATGATAAAAAAGAAGTAAAATTCCCTTATCATTCATATAATAACATCTTTGATCACATTAAAACTATATAGCAAATAATTTTTATTTCCTTGATTCTCAATTTAATTCATGATTAAGTTTAAAAGCATTGATTTTGGAAGTTTGGTTGTCCAATGAGAATTTTTATCATTTTTATTTTCATCTATTAAATCAAAATTCCACAATGCACGTCCTCTAGATCGTGGGGTAATAATTTGAATTCTCAGGGCCCCATAATAAATAGCATAGTCTGGTTTTATTTTTATTAATAATATGAGTATTCAAAAAAATAAAAAATAAAAATTTGCATGTAGATCAATGGATTGATAAAATGCGAGACTTTCGGCACTTGGGGATCGTGACTCCAGAGTTGTCTATCCCTGAGTTTTTCACTCTATCTCTATTTATGGTAATATGATTTTGTTTTCGATCAAGTTAACTCAAGATGATGCCCGAGTATGTGGGTTTCACTTGGTTCCCCAAGGCATTTGAGCCTGGGAGTCATCGGCAAAGTCTCGCTACATGGGTTAATTTGATTAACTGCAATATCAATTACTATGGAAACATTGCAAAATCAAAAAAAAAGCAAAAAATAAAAAAATAAAAAAATAATGAATAATCATATTAGGATTAAATTTTATTCCACCTAGCAGTTCCATGATTTCCCCTTGAATGGAAATGAACCCCCATATCTATTGTGATTCACAACACATCATTACACCTAATTGAGATGGATGAATTATGATGATGGATTTGATAAAATTAATGGGATTGGGATTGAGATCTGCTTTTAAATTTATCTTGTTTTAAATTATTTTTATAGGTTATAAAGATATATTTGTGTGCAGTTTACATTGTGAGCACTGTTTGTTATAATGTGTTTGAAGAAAGGAATTCAAATAAAATCATTGAATTATTTGCTCGGGACTAGAAAATCTCAAGTTGGGGGTGTGATTAGACAATAAAAACATATATTTTAATTACATTTTAATGGTATTAAATGTTCATTTTTGATCTTATGGTCCTGAGTTAGTGGATTTTGATTTTGAACATCCATTCTCATCATTTGTGCACTTCATGCCTAATGTACACCAATTTAGGCCCAATGAGTCATATGATTCTAAGGAATGTAATTTTATATATTTTAATTTGATATTTTGTGAAATGGATATTAACTTAAATTTTAACATTTTTCATTCAGTGATCAATGGATGATTCATAAAGGATGATGGAGATATTTGGCGATGAAAAGAAACAATTCTGAAGAAGACAGATTGGACATCAGCCCACTGATGAGAATGTGGGTCCCACAATACAGATTGTAATCGCATTTCAATTTCCATGTAAGTTTCCTTTTTGTACTTCTTTGTTATTAATCAACATATTTATCTTATATTATTCCCATTTCTTTAATTAAAACTTTATAATCACAAATCATAGTGATATCTCTTTGTTGTGCTGAATTAGTTCACACATAGGTGTGAATTTCATTCACACACACGGAGGAGTGCTCGTTATTTCTGCAGTTTTAATTTCTTCAATCTAATTCTTGTAAGACATATTCCGCCCACCATTGAGAGTATACCATCAATGTAGGGATAAACCTTTAATTATTTTATCATAGGAAGATTCAAAGGCTTGATTGAATTTTATTTTATGAACGAATTGTTTTTAATTGGTTAACTAATTTAAGACTTCCATTCTTTAGTTATTTCTACTCTTCATCTTCACTGTGTTTGAGGAAGATAAATCCAATTACTAAAATGACCATATACCTTGGAGACATCATGAATTTGGTTCTATAATTGTGTAGTGGATTAGTAATTGTGTTTAGTTGCATCAAACCAAAAAATGATAAAGGTAGTGTTATTTTGAAGAATGGATTCATCAAGAATTAATTAAACCAAAATTGTCTAAAGAAGTAAAATTCATTCAATCCACCCCTAGAATAATCTTAAGATCAACCCATTTTCATTTAATTGAATTCACTTAGGTTTATTAGTGTTCTTTAAAACCATCCAAAATTAAAACCAAGTTGGACACTTCATAGCCAAAAATCCACCTCATAGGTTGTGTGTCTTAGGTATCTTCTTAGGTCTCAGTGGATTCGAAAACCCAATCTAGACTACAAGGACCGTTCTACCTTCATCTCTTGGGTAAATTTGAGCGTGAATCAGGACCATGTAAATATAATGACCTGAGCATTTTACATATAACATTTCATTATTTTAAACATAATTAATCATCTGAGTACAAGGCAAGGATCGTTAAGTCTAGTGTCTTGGAAGACTAGGTACATATAACACAAAACATGGGGCTAAAAAAACACTTCTTTATTTAATCTCCATAATGAGCTCCTAAATTCCTTTGATCCCTTACACCTGCATAGGGTACCCTGGGGAACACATGAAAAAAGGGATGAGCTAAAAATCCCAGTAAGGGAAAGAACATAAGGATACATTTCAAGCACATGAGTTAGGAGGCATGACATAATGATATCCAAAGCATGAAACTTATAAAATCATTTGATATAAGCATGGGATCATATAAACATGGAATAATATTAATGTAGCAGAATCATAAACCATTTCTTTAGTATGGGTCAAGGCTAACCGCCAATCCCATTTCTCATTTCAGTACGGGTCAAGGCTAACCGCCAATCCCGTTTGACATTGCATCTCATGAGACTTAACCTTACCCAATGCATTGGAGCGCTATCTAGGCACACCCATATCAACATATTCATGAATATTATTTCCACATAAATATTCTTACCATGTATACAATCATACATAATCAACCATACACAAACATAAGGGTACCCATGAAAAGAATTGGGTACCACAATCATGACATCAATCATAACCAATTGGCGTATCACAAAAGTGTCCACATAAGGAAAGAATTAGAAATACATGGAAGTTCATAGGTTAAAATAGTAATATAAAATGGTAAGTGGTTTCAAACATAAGTGACAACATATGAGAAATGTATTTTAGAAATATTAGCATGAAAACATTTTTGTGCGGTTTTAAGGAAAATACTATAGAGCTTTTTAAAATAGTAGAGAAGAAATTCATTTATATAAAACCAGAATTGAACCAAGAAGTTTTTCATAATAAAAATACATAATTTACAAAGATAATGGTGTCTTAAAAAGAAGATAGAGTTCACTTGAAATTAGGTAAAATTTCGGGAAGTTCCTTTAAAACAAGTGTGCTTATTGGGAAGTATCAAAGACAGATTCACTTATAAGCATGTATAACCATGAAAGAGAGTGAGAGGTGTATCTTGGAACATGATATTGGAGAATATAAACAGAAGTTTTAATTTATACATAAAATAAAAGACAAAAACAAAAGAAATATAGAGCAACCCGAAGGAATAAAGGAAGTTCGGGTAGAATCCATCATGGTTTATTGGCATGGTATCATGTATAATTAAGAGGGCTTGATGAGAGATATAAGGGGTTTATCATCACTTATAAAACATTAGGGAAGTATGGGGAAGGTGTATAAATGTACCCCATCACTTGGTATTACACAAAAAGTCATAGCATAGAGAACAATCTTGATTAAGAGTAAAAAGGGGAGGATCCCTTACCTTAAGTCCGTCAGTGTTCTCCACTTGACATTAATGACCTGAATAGTAAAATTTGGTTTATTAATAAATAGTTCCATAACCTTATATACATGTAAAATATTTAGTATAACCTTTTTAAGTTCATTTATACCCATTTTTATTGATTATAAGGTTCAATTTCATGGTTCGAGTCCGTTTGTTTCCTTGGTTTTAATGATCTGTTCACTTGTATTTAGGTTCGGATAAAATGTAAGATGAAAGTGGTCATCTAGAATTTATGTTATATAGAATTAGTGAACATCCACAAGGTTAAATGGTTACAAAATTAATTTGGTTAATTGGAGTGAAAGAGAACCATGACATAAGACATTAATGATAAACGCTTGAATTAATGTTAGCGATTTTACCCATAATTAACTTGTTTTGTATTATTATTTGATATCATGAGTGTATAAGGATTCCAGATCCATAAATAGGATATACAATATTTATAATAATCTGGTTAAACCATAACATAAATGGTTTCATGACCAGAAACAAATATTATAAAATAAATTGAAAACACATTATCCACGATGTCGATAATTCGACACTTCACGGACGATGTTTTAATTTTAGAACGCGAGGGAGAGGAGAAGAAGCATGATACTTGAATTTTTTTCCATAAACATGATTTTCATGAAGAATATCTGAGATTATGGATCTTTCATGCCTTTTGGATAAGGGAAGGGGAAGAGGGTATAAGAAAAGAAGGAAATTGAAAACAAAACACTTGAAAATGAAAGGGGATCCTTACCCTTTGATCTCCTCTCTTTGAGATCCCTCTTAAGGCCTTTTATTTTGGCATTTTGGTAAGACCAGCAGGACTTGGAAGTGGGTAAGGAGATTGTGAGAATACTTGAGCAGAATTTGGGCTAGGCACAAGGCTTGAGAGGTGTGAGGGAAAGAGGTAAGGAGAGGGTGTATTTATAGTGAGGGAGGGCAGGTTTTTCCCATTATTTTAAGTATTAGTTTAATATTTAAGGAAAAGACTATGAATAATTGAGCATTATAATAAAATATACTAAAATAATCAAGGATGATTCGATATTATCATCTTACATCATCCATACATCACCTATGATGCAGTATTTAGCATTTATTTTAATTTATCATATTTTACTATTCATAAAAAATTCAAGTATTTCGGAAAAATCCCAAAAATTCACCCTAACCATTTTTCGACGTGTAGAATCCAAAAATGAACTCAATTTTTCAAAAATAATTTCCTAATATGATTATTTTAATATTTAATTAAAATAATAATTTTGTATGAAAACCAATTTTAAAACATTCATTAACTTATTATAAAATATAGTTATATTGTACTTCAAACATGAATATTATTTTTATACTATAATAGGTTATGTTAATATTCATTAGGGTATGTCACTATTCATAAGGGTATGTTACTATTCATTAGGGTAGGTTACTATTCACCAAAAAATAAGTTTTCCTTATCAGACTCCAAATAACTTACTGATTACAACCGTTTATGCCAGATTTTCAAAATTCCAAACACATAAGTGTCAAACTTATATTTAGAGGTCACTTAGCACTTAGTAGTTCATTATGTTGAGTTTTCATGTGATTTTATAACATAATTATGAGAAGGGAATTTTCATTGAAAAACATTGGGTCGTTACATTCTTCCCCCCTTATGAAATTTCACCCTTGAAATTTTCACATCCCACATTAGAACAAATGAGGGTAACTTTGCCTCATCGCCTCCTCCGGTTCCCATGTTGATTCTTCAAACTTTTGGTTTCTCCTTAACAGTTTGACTAGGTGCATTGTCTTATTTTGTAGAACTTTTTCTCTACGATCTAAGATCTTTATTGGTTATTCCTCATAAGAAAGATCATTCTCTAATGGTACCACCTCTAGATTGAGTACATGTGAGGGGTCTGGTATGTACTTTCTCAAGAGGGATACATAGAATACATTGTGTACTTGAGATAGGTTAGGTGGGAGTGCTAGTCGGTAGGCAACCGCTCCAATGCGTTCAAGGATCTCAAAGGGGCCAATGTACCTTGGGCTTATCTTCCCTTTCTTCCCAAATCGCATGACTCTCTTCCATGGTGATATTCAAAGGAAGACTTTATCCCCAACGTTTAACTCCAAGTCCCTTCGAGGGTTGTCAGCATAGCTCTTTTGCCAACTCTGAGCAGCTTTGATGTTTTTCTGGATGACTTGGACCTTCTCTGTCATCTCTTGCACAAGATCGGGTCCAAGTAGCTTTCATTCTCCAACTTCATCCCAAGAGGTTGGAGTTCTACATCGCTTTCCATACAGAGCTTTATACAGAGCCATCTAAATACTTTAGTGGAAGCTATTGTTTTATGAGAACTCAACCAATGGAATATGCTGATCCCATCCACCTTTGAATTCTAGAGAGTAGGATCTCAGCATATCTTCAAGCGTCTGAATAGTCCTTTCATATTGTCCATCAGTTTGGGGGTGATAGGCCATGATGAAATTTAATTCAGTACCCAAAGCATATTGAAGACTCTTCCAGAATTTAGATGTGAACCTTGGATCATGATCAGAGTCAATTGAGAGTGGAACGCCATGCAGTCTCACCACATCCTTCACATACATTTTTGCAAGTTTTTCAAGAGAGAGGTCTTCCTGAATAGAAATAAAATGGGCGGTCTTGGTGAGTCGGTCAACCAAAACCAATATCACATTATTTCCCTTTGAAGTCTTTGGGAGTCCCGTGACAAAGTCCATTGTGACATTCTCCCATTTCCACATGGGTATAGGCATTGGTTGCATCATCCCTTTGGACTTTTTTCACTCTGCTTTAACTTGCTGACATACCAAGAACCTTGATATATATTCCGCAATCTTCTTCTTCAATTTGTCCCACCAGAAGTGTTCACAGAGATCACAATACATCTTGGTACTTCCAGGATGGATAGATAATGTTGATCTATGTGCATTGTCCAATAGCTCTTTCTTTATCTCAGGTGATGAAGGCACACAAAGCCGTGTTCCAAAACAAATAGCATCATCATCGTTGATATGAAACTCTTGCAGCTTCCCTTCCTTTACTGCATTGACCTTCTTTTGTAACTCCACATCATCCATTTGTGCTTCCTTAATCTTCTCTTGGATGGATGGTTACGCAATCATTTGGGAAAGGTAGGATGTATCCCCGGCCCTTACGATTTCTAAATCCATCCTTTGAAAATCCAAGAAGATAGGGTATTTCTCAATCCATAACATGGATAGAGTAGCAGGTTCTTTTCTGCTTAGAGCATCAGCTACCTTTTTCATCTTTCCAGGATGGTAGTGAATAGAGCAATCGTAATCCTTGATTAGATCTAACCATCTCCTCTGACGCATGTTGATCTCCTTTTGTGTGAATATATACTTTAGGCTCTTGTGGTCGGTGTATATATCACACTTCTCACCATAAAGGTACTACCACCATATTTTCAAGGCAAAAATCACGGCCTCCAGCTCTAGATCATGCGTTGGGTAGTTCTGCTCATGTATCTTCAACTGTTGTGAGGCATGGGCTATCACAATATCATTTTTCATTATTACACAACCTAATACTTTCTTGGAAGCATCGATGTATATCACAAAACTTTCTCCACTTTTTGGTAATATGAGTACAGGTGCAGTGATCAGCCTTCTCTTTAGCTCCTTGAAGCTTACCTCACATTCTTCAGTCCAGAAAAACTTTACCCCCTTCCGTTTCAGCTTGGTCATTGAGTTTGACAATCATGAAAAGTTCTTCATGAATCGTCGATAATACCCTGCTAGACCCAAAAAGCTATAGATCTCTGTTACAGAAGTTGGCTTGGGCCACTCTTCAATTGCCTTTGTCTTGGAAGGGTCCACAGATATCCCTTTTCTAGTGATAACATACCCCAGGAATGATACTTCTTACATCCAGAACTCACATTTACTGTACTTTGCATATAACTTCTCCCTTCTCAAAGTATTTAACACAGTTTTTAAATGCTCCTCATGTTCCTCCTTGCTCTTGGAGTATATCAGAATATCATCAATAAAGACTACGAAAAAATTTTCAAGGTAATATCTAAAGACTCTATTCATTAAATCCAGGAAAATTACTGGAGCATTAGTGAGTCTGAAGGGCATCACTATGAACTCATAGTGTCCATACCTTGTTCAAAAGGCAGTTTTGGGTATATCTTCCTTCCTCGCCTTTAGTTGGTGATATCCTGACTAAAGGTCTACCTTAGAAAAATAATTGGCCCCATGAAGCTGATCGAACAAGTTGTCTATCCGTGGAATGGGATACTTGTTCTTTATCGTGATTTTATTGAGCTCATGATAATCAATGAAAAGGCGCATTAATCCATCCTTCTTCTTGAATAAGAGGACTAGATAACCCCATGGTGAAGCACTCGGGCCTATAAAACCTTTCTCCATATTCTCATGTAACTGCTTCTTCAGCTCTTCCAGCTCTACGGTGGCCATTCTGTAAGGTGACTTTGAGATAGGCAGAGATCCAGGGATAAGTTCAATTGAGAACTCAACCTCTCGGTTCGGAGGAAGACCAGGAAACTCTTCAGGGAATACATCAGTGTAATCCCTCACAATGGGAATATCTTCAAGCGTAATTTGCTCCTTTGTCTTGATCATTTGAGCTAGATATGCTTGCTCATAAGGAAACAATATCCACACTTGATATGAAGATTCTAAAGGAGACTCATGTTCCTCCTTACATTTGTAAATAATCGGAGGATGCTTCGGGATGTAAAAAGTGATCTCCCTTTCCAAATAATTGATGTTGTCCTTGTACAAAGATATCTAATCCATGCCCAAGATTGTGTCAAACTCCACTAAAGGAAGTATGATGAGATTTTTTGGGAGGTTCAGTCCACAAACATTAACCGGGGAGGAGTTATAAACCATGGATGCAGTGATCGCCCCATTTTCTGTTTTCACAGATAACTTTTCCCCCAAATTTTGAGGTGGTGTTTGAATAGTTCTGTAAAGACCTGGAAATTTCAAGAAATTTTTTTTCGAAAATTCTTTTAAATTTTATGAGTACGCAGTTTTTAACAGCGCCTGATTCCGAGGCCCGGTGTGCCCGGAATAATTTTCTGAAGTTTAGATCAGGTACGTTCAATGAACGAACGATCGGGTTTATCTATCTTTAGAACCGATGCTCAGAATCGAAATCTAAGGCCATTGATGAACTCGCAGTGCTGATATTTGCCTAAGGAGGCCTTTACCGTAGTTTCATTTTGACGGGAGGAGAAGTTAATTTTTAGGTTGTTATTAAAAAAATAATAAAAATATGTGATAGATATTTTTATTTGTGGAGGGTGGTTATTTTCCTCCCAAAGGGAGTTAGAGGTGGGTCCCACACCCACATAACCTCCCATGAGAGGATCTTTGTGGGGTGGGGCCCACACATGCCCTAAACTCTTGAACTCCCCATAACTCTCCCCTTCTTTTATTATGACAACTCCCCCTTATTGAATGAGAACTCTTCCTCTCCCTCTCTCCCTCTTTAATATTTGCCAACACATGTTAATTAATGAATTCAAACTCTTAAATTAATTAATTAAAGGGTTTGAATTTTGAATTACATGGGGAATAAAAATAATAGCCTTAGTTATTATTTTTACTTTGGGGCATTCGTTGTGTGGAGAGGATTTGGGAGAGCTCTTGAGTTTTTTAAGAACACCGACCCTCCGACGAAGAACGGTTTTCTTCCTCAACGAAGAACGCTCTATGATTCGAAGAACATGAACGCCAATGACGATGTGACTTCCTTCATAATCTCCGCAACAAGTGAGAAGAGGTCGTTTCCTCCTTGGATTCACACCGACATTGTCTACAAATCCTCTCCCCGTGACGCCGTCTTCCGCGACGCCGACTACCGCAAACCTTAATTCGAGGTAGGTGGATTATGTTCAATTTTAATGGATTAAAATTGTTCTTGTTATATGTTGTAAAAATTGGATTGTCTTTGGACAACTGCTACCACATAACGCGGAGGGCGCGGGCCGAACGCACACGACCCAATGACCCTCCGATGTTTCTTGTTATTTTAATTCACGAATGGAAGAGGCGACGACGGGAGAAGCGGCGGTCGTGCGCCAGCCACATGCGGAAGAATCGCGGCCCGCAACCGCGGTCCGCTCGACCAGGAAAGAACTGTCCGGCTATAGCCGGCCGAGCTGAAGGGAGTAATCGTGGTGCCCCATGGCGCCGCGCTGCGGAAGACCACGGCCCGTGTTCCGCGGGCCACTTCGGCGGAAGAACCGGTCGGCCCGTCGGCCGGCCGGGCGGAGGAAAGCTGCGGCGCTGAGAGGGCATCGCGCCGGATGAACCGCGGCCCGACCGTGCGGGCTGCTTGTGCCAAGAAGGCCATTCAGCTTCGGCCAGCCGGTTAGGGAGGGCAGCACCGCTTGGCGTCGCTGGTTCGGGCAGCCGGGGGGCCGCGCCCCCCACCTCGGACCGCTCGGCCCGTCGGCCGAGCCGTGGCCGAGCCGCGCCCCGCCGGGCCGCACCCCTTGGGCCGAGCCATGCTTTTCATTGGGCCGGTCCGACACCCCTACAAGGTCGGACCCGCCAAAACTGGGTTAACCCGACCCGTCGGCCCACTGGGCTTAACGAGCTGGGCCTGTTTTCACTTAAAGGTGAATAACTCAAAGACCCCGCGTCTGATCAACGCACCGTCTGTGGCACTGGGAACCTTGCAACGAGGCGGTCATTTTTTGATACTCTAAGAGAGTTTTGGAAGACTTTGGGTAATGTCTAGGTTATAAACGAGGGTATTTTTAACGGGGTCCCTGGAACAGAAAAGCCAATATCTCTCAAACCAGGCGTCTGATTAATGTATCGTCTATCACATTGAGTTACTATTGACGAGACGGAACTTTGGGATACATTAACTCCAGATTTTTTGATAGTTAATGTATCGACCCCCCTTTGGCTCGAAGAGCAGACCAGCCCGGAATCGAGTGTGCTGTGTGCGGGAACCCTAGAGCTGGCTGCAACTACGACGACTACCGTGCTAGGATTCTCTGTGGGTTCGATGACGATGACCACTATACTTGCATCCTCCGTGGGTTCGGAAATGATGATGATTGTACTTGGATACTCCGTGGGTTCGGCAGCGATGACTACTATACTTGGATCCTCCGTGGGTTCGGCAACGGTGACGACTGTACTTGGACCCTCTGTGGGTTCAGCAGTGACGACTTCTATACTAGGATCCTACGTGGGTTCAGTAGAGGGGATGATTCAGAGGCTACATCTAATCATCTCCACCCCTCTTTGTGAGTAGTATACCTGTGTGAGATGAGTCTTGACTTTCAATCATTATCATTGATGTGATTGACTTCTTTCCTATGTGGACTAGGGTTGTGCTTGGGCTCGAGAGTTAGATTCGAACTGTAATTGATAACTTAGTTATATGTATGGGAATATACCTAAGTAGGTTTGGTTGATACTTTGTGATTGTATCTTTTCTTTGTGGTTTATCCTTCTTGGATTCTGGGAGACCTTCAGGGGTCTCGGGGTCCCTACTGAGTATCGTTATACTCACCCATGCACGGGCTATGCCCGCACTACATTGTGTTGGATGCAGACGACGGACATCTCTGATCATGGTAGAGGCTTGTAGATCCAGATGGTACCCGGAGGTGGACCACTTGGTGTGACGTACTCAGAGCAGACGGATGGACCCGAGGTGCTAAAGAGACTATCTATACCCACCCTTCAGGTAGGATATCCAGAGGACGACTCAGTGGTTGCCGCTTTACTTTACTGCTGTTGTACTTTCTTTTCAGTTGTATTGTACTTTCAGTTGGGTTTGTACACTGGCCCATTTACTTTTCAGCACTTACTTTTGTACTCAGTTTTACTTAGTGCTTACTTCACTTGCGTACTCTGTTGTGTATTTTTACTTTTATAAAGTAAATTCTTTCCCTTTTTACCGGGATTTATGTCTTTGGTGCTAGTCGCCAGCCCCTGGCCTATGGAAGGCGGGCTTGGGGTAGCCACAACACGGGCCCCGAGGACGGGTCGTGACAAATTGGTATCAAAAGAGTCAGTTCTACCGCAGAACTCAGGACTCTGATAATTTCTTCTCTATGAATCAATAGTGTTAAGAGTATTGAGTGTAGTTATCAGTCCAGGGAGTCTAGTGTTGGTGCGGTGGCCAACGTATCCATACACCAGGACCCTGACTTCTGATTTCTGACTCAGTGAACAAAAACATTTATTGCATGTGTGTTTCAAAAATTTTCTTTGTGATTACTTTGTGTCAGCTCACCAGGTATATTGTTTGACCATGGCACACCTGTTTCTTTTCAGGATGGACCCATGAAGGCAGCCAGCTAGGGTTCTGAGTCGCGTACGAGATGGCAGCCCACCGAGCTACGAGGCCTTGGTGTAGGGCCCCATCACAGCGGAGGCACCAGCGGTACCACTACCCGATGAGCCACCGATACTACCATCCCCAGCAGTAGAGGGTGCACGCCGACTGAGCACGTTGCACAGGTTTTAGTGACAGAGGATTCCCAGGTTCCGCAGAGAGACGGACCCTCATGCAGCCAAGGATTGGATGGAGGCTATCGTCAGAGTCTTCAGATTGGTAGGGACACCAGTTAACCTTATGGTGATCCTTGCCTCGAGTCTACTAGACGTATTAGCAGGTAGATGGTGGAGCTTGATGCTCTAGGTGCACGACGAGGCATTTCTACTTTGGAAAGACTTCGAGAGTCTCTTACGCTCAGAGTTTGTTCCATCCACCCTTCGTGCGGTGCGGATTCAGGAGTTACTTCATCTACAGCAAGGTTGTATGATAGTAGCTCAGTACTCAGTGAGGTTCACTAACCTCTCACGCTACTCCACGGACATGGTACGAGACCCATTCTTCTGAGCTCAGACCTTCGAGCAGGGACTGAGGCATGAGATTAGGGCTTCGATGATCTCCCTCATCATTTCGACACAGACATGAGTGATGGAGCGATCCCTTCTTGTGGAGAGCTTTCTTGGTGAGCTGATGCCAGCAGCGAGACCCACCGCAGGGCGACACGTAGAAGAGTCTTCTTTAGCCGGAAATAGACAGATCTCACAGAGGTCCAAGCGGACTAGGACATTAGGTGGGCGACCCCGGGGTATTGGTTCGGAGGTGCAGGGCACACGAAACAGAGTCATCCATTCAAGGGGCAGGCAGTACTATGCATGCGGCGGGCAGGGTCACATGGCTCGGGATTTCCCGAACTGCCATGCAGACAAGCAGCAGACAGTAAAGGGACCTCCCAGGCAGAGGCAGAGGTTCGACCGTGGTGGTCTACAGGGAGAAGGCAGACGAGGCAGAGGATCTGGCCAAGCAGCGGGTGGTGGACGACACTTTGAGGCTCTACCACCACCACCACCAGGAGGACCACCCCGACCACAGGGAGCTGGCAGACATGGGCAGGCTCAGCTCCAAGCGGTCGAGGCCTACGACCACAGTGCACCTGAGATGATTCGAGGTACTATTTGTGTCTAATCCACCCTTGTTTTAGTTCTTATAGACACAGGATCTAGTCATTCTTTTATTGCCACTACCCTTGTTCGGAGCTCGGGGATTCCGACAGAGCCGTTGGATCGATCCGTACAGCTAGAGACTCCTACGGGAGCAGACTCAATGATTACGCACTGGTGTCGGTAGTGTGAGATTACTCTAGGAGGTGAGAGCTTCGGCTGGGATCTTCTCGTAGAGGCGTCGAGGCCTTACGATGTCATCTTGGGTATGGACTGGTTGTCTACAGTCCATGCTCAGATTGACTGCATTAGGTGCAAAGTGTGGTGTGTCTGCACGGATGGGACCAGGTTCACCTTCATCGATGAGAAGGGAGACTTTGCAGTGCAGGATGGACTTACGCAGAGGAGAGGGCAGCTGATCACACATCAGTTGGATAGTCTCATCCTAGGAGCGGTTGATGTGCGGAGTCCAAGTTTTCCTGTTATAGTGGATTAGTATGCAGACATTTTTCCTAACAACGTTCCAGGACTACCTCCTCGCAGAGAGGTAGAATTCTACATTGACATGTACCCTGAGATAGCACCGATATCTACTCCAACATATCGGATGGCTCCCGCTGAGCTTCGTGAGCTGTGGGTACAGCTGGAGGACTTTTAGGGAAAGGGATTCATCTGACCCAGTGTTTCACCCTGGGCTTCTCCGATTTTGTTCGCCAAGAAGGCAGATGGGAGCTTACGACTATGTGTCGACTACCATCGCCTGAATCAGGTGACCGTAAAGAACAAGTACCCACTCCCAAGGATTGATGATCTCTTTGATTAGCTCAAGGGAGAATGATGGTTCTTGAAGATATACCTCAGGTCAGGATATCACCGGCTCAGAGTTCGAGATGAGGATGTGCAGAAGACGACCTTCAGGTGTCGGTATGGCCACTATGAGTTCTTGGTTATGCCCTTCGGCGTAACCAACACTCCAGTAGTGTTCATGGGTCTCATGAACAGGATATTCTAGCCTCACCTCGATCGATTTATCATAGTCTTCATCGACGACATACTGATTTACTCGACTACTAAGGAGGAGAATGCCTACCACTTGCGGGTTGTACTGGACACACTCCGAGAGCACCAACTTTATGGTAAACTCTCGAAGTGCCAGTTTTGGATTCGATAGGTTCATTTATTAGGACACATCATCTTGGAGGCTTTGGTTGTAGTGGACCCAGTGAAGATCGAGGTGGTACTTTCTTGGGAGCCACCCAGAAGCGTGATAGAAGTGTGGAGTTTCTTGGGTTTGGTTGGGTACTATCGGAGATTTGTCCCAGACTTCTCCAGAGTTGCTGCACCACTTTCAGATTTGACGAAGAAGGGGAAACACTTCGTGTGGTCAAATAGATTTTAGCAGATCTTTTAGAAGCTGATACAGAGATTGACCAGTGCACCCATCTTGAGGCTACCAGAGGAGGGCGTAGGGTACGTAGTTTACTGCGATGCATCAGGGACCGGACTCGAGTGTGTCCTGATACAGGAGTGAGTAGTGATTGCATATGATTCATGGAAGTTGAGACAACATGACCAGAACTACACTACCTATGACCTGGAGTTAGTAGCAGTGGTCTTCACCTTGAATATTTGGCGACACTATCTGATGGGCGAGCGCTTTACAGTCTACTCTGACCACCAGAGACTTAGGTACATCTTATCACAGAAGGACCTGAACCTGAGACAGCGGCGATGGATTGAGTTCCTCCAGGACTATGAATTTGAGATAGTCTATACTCCTGGGAAGGGGAACGTTTTGGATGATGCTCTCAGTAGGAGATCAGGCATTCAGGTACTAGGAGAGGTGATGGAGCAGCTAGCCGCATTGCAGATATACTTTGTGGATCGAGTTCCTCCAGGACTATGAATTTGAGATAGTCTATACTCATGGGAAGGAGAACGTTGTGGATGATGCTCTCAGTAGGAGATCGGGCATTCAGCTACTAGGAGAGGTGACATAGCATCTAGCCGCATTGCAAATATCCTTTATAGATAGAGATAAAGCAGCCTTTCTACAGTCTCTCACAGTCACTCCTCCACTCCTTCAGTGAGTCAGAGAGGCACAACATGGGGATGTTGACTGTGGGACGCGACGTGCTCAGATATCCACAGGGTAGGTGCCTGATGGGTTTTCTGAAGGAGGGGAGCATGTCATCCTCTTCAGGGGACGTACTATGGTACCAGTTTCATTACAGAAAGAAGTGCTGAGGGAGTTTCAAACTTCCCCTCTAGTGGTACATCCAGGAGTGGTGAAGATGTATCGGGATCTCAGACGACAGCACTGGTGGCCGGGCATGAATAAGGTTGTAGCAGAGTTCGTTTCACGATGCCTTACTTTTCAGCAAGTGAAGGCGGAGCACCAAGTACCAGCAGACTTAGTACAACCCTTAGAGGCCCCGGAGTGGAAGTGGGATGGGATATCCATGGATTTCATGATGGGGATTCTACGTATATCTAGAGGACATGAATCTATCTGGGTGATCGTCGACCGACTCACCAAGTCGGCCCACTTCCTACTGATCTGAGAGCAGGGCTCAGTAGAGATCTTGGGATGCCTCTACGTTCAAGAGATCATTCAGCTTCATGGTGTGCCATCGTTTATCATCTCCGATCAAGATGCTCGCTTTACTTCCCATATTTGGAAGGGATTATAGGAGACTTTTGGGATGTAGATACGTCTAAGCAATGCCTTCTATCCTCATACGGATGGCCAGACAGAGAAGACCATTCAGACTCTCGAGGACATGCTTCGTGCATGTGCCCTTGAATTTGGTCGCAGTTGGGAGGATCACCTACCCTTGGTGGAGTTTGCGTACAACAACAGCTACCACTCCACCATCGGGATGGCACCTTACGAGGTATTGTACGACTGACCTTACAGATCACCTCTGTGCTGGACTGATCCTGAGGAGTCAGCACTTGTAGGACCAGAGATGGTTCAGGCTACGACGGAGAAGGTGCGGATCATCCAAGAGTGGATGAAGACTGCACAGAGCAGACAGAAGTCCTATGCTGATAGGAGACGGAGACCACTGGAGTTAGAGGATGGTGACCACGTTTTCCTACGGGTCTCACCTCGAAGAGGTCTAAAGAGATTTGGCCGGGGTAGCAAGTTATCTCCATGCTTCATCAGACCATTCCAGGTCCTCAGCAGGGTAGGTGAGGTGGCTTACCGCCTGGCCCTTCCACCTCAGTTGCACCAAGTGCATGATGTCTTCTACATGTCTTAGCTGAGGAGATACGTGAACGACTCATCACACATCATCAATCATGGGGAGATGGATATCGATGACGGGGTGACATTCACAGAGGTCCCGGTAGAGATCAAGGATCGACAGGAGTGGGTCCTGCGTGGACGGTCGATTCCTCTAGTGTGCATTCGTTGGCAGCACAAGAACCTCCAGGAGAGCACATGGGAGCGGGAGGCTCATATGCGTGCTGAGTACCCTCATTTGTTCCCATAGTGTATGTTGTAGCTTTACGGAGACGTAAAGCCCTGAGGTGGGGGTAATGTAAAGACCCGAAAATTTCAAGGAATTTTTTTTCTTAAATTCTTTAGAATTTTATGAGAATGTAGTTTCTAACGACGCCTGATTCCGAGGCCCGGTGTGCCTGGAATAATTTTACGATATTTATCTCAGGTACGTTCAGTGAACAAATGAGCGGGTTTTTCTATCTTTTGAACCGGTGCTCGGAATTGAAATCCAAGGGCACCGATGAACTCACAGCACCAGTATTCACCTAAGGGGACCTTTATCGTAGTTGCGTTTTGATGGGAGGAGAAGTTAATTTTCAAGTAGTTATTAAAAAAATAATAAAAATATGTGATAGATATTTTTATTTGTGGAGGGTGGTTATTTTCCTCCCAAGGGGAGTTAGAGGTGGGGTCCACACCCATATAACCTCCCATGAGAGGATATTTGTGGGGTGGGTCCCACACGTGCCCTAAACTCTTAAACTCCCCATAACTCTCTTGAACTCCCCATAACTCTCCCCTTCTTTTATTATGACAACTCCCCCTTATTGAATAAGAACTCTTCCTCTCCCTCTCTCCCTCTTTAATATTTGCCAACACATGTTAATTAATGAATTCAAACTCTTTAATTAATTAATTAAAGGGTTTGAATTTTTAATTACATGGGGAATAAAAATAATAGCCTTAGCTATTATTTTTACTTTGGGGAATTCGTTGTGTGGATAGGATTTGGGAGAGCTCTTGAGTTTTTGAAGAACACCGACCCTCCGACGAAGAATGATTTTCTTCCTTGATGAAGAACGCTCTACGGTTCGAAGAACGTGAATGCCAACGACGACGTGCCTTCCTTCCTCATCTCCATAACAAGTGAGGAGACTCAGCTTCCTCCTCGGATGCACACCGAAGTCGTCTACGAATCCTCTCCCCGCGACGTCGTCTTCCATGACGCCGACTACCGCAAACCTTAATTCGAGGTAGGGGGATTATGTTCAATTTTAATGGATTAAAATTGTTCTTGTTCTACGTTGTAAAAATTAGATTGTCTTTGGCCAACTGCTATTTCCTAACGCGGAGGGCGCGAGCCGAACACACACAACCCGACGAACCTCCGACGTTTCTTGTTCTTTTAATTCATGAATGGAAGAGGCGGCGACGGGAGAAGCGGCGTCCATGCACCGTCCGCATGCAGAAGAACAGTGGCCTGCAATCGCGGGCCGCTCGACTGGGAAAGAACCAGCCGGCTATAGCCGGTCGATCCGAAGGGAGGAACCGCAACGCCCCATGGCGCCGCGTTGCGGAAGACTGCATCCCGCATTCTGCAGGTCACTTCGGCCGAAGAACCGGCCGGCCCGTCGGCCGGCCGGGTGGAGGAAAGCCGCGACGCTGGGAGGGAACCGCACCGGATGAACCGCAGCCCGCCCGTGCGGGCCGCTTGCACCAAGAAGGCTGGCCAGCTTCGGCCGGCCGGTTAGGGAGGGCGGCACCACTTGGCGCCGCTAGTTCGGGCAGCCGGGGGGCCGCACCCCCCACCCCAGACTGCTCGGCCCCCTCAGGCCGAGCCACGGTCGGGCTGTGCCCTGCTGGGCTGGGCCGTGCCGGGCCAGGCTGCGCCGCGCTGGGCTGGGCCGCGCCAGGCCGGGCCACGTCGTGCCGGGCCGGGCCGCGCTCCCTCAGGTCGGGCCAAGCTGTGCTTTTCATCAGCCCGGTCCGACACCCCTGCTGGGTTGGACCCACCAAAACTAGGTTAACCCGACCCGTCGGCCCACTGGGCTTAACGATTCGGGTCCGTTATCACTTAAAGATGAATAACTCGAAGACCCCACCTCCGATCAATGCGCCATCTACGGAACTGGGACCCTTGCGACGAGGCGGGCCTTTTGCGATACTCCAAGTGAGTTTTGGACGACTTTGGGGAATGGATGGGTTATAAACGAGCGTATTTTTAACCGGGCCCCTGGAACGGAAAAACCAATATCTCTCAGACCGGGCTTCCAATTGACGCGCCGTCTGTCGCGTTGAGTTCCTATTGATGAGACGGAACTTTGAGATACATCAACTCCAAATTTTGTGATATTTGATGTATCGACCCCCCCTTGGATCGAGGAGCGGACCCTCCTAGAATCGAGTGTGTTGTGTGTGGGAACCCTAGAGCTGGCTGCGACTACGACGACTACCGTGCTGGGATCCTCCGTGGGTTCGATGACGATGACCACTATACTTGGATCCTTCGTGGGTTCGGCAGCGAGTACGGCTGTACTTGGATCCTCCATGGGTTCGGCAGCGACGACTACTGTACTTGGATCCTCTGTGGTTTCGTCAGCGGTGACGACTGTACTTGGATCCTCCAGGGGTTCGGAAGCGACAACTTCTGTACTAGGATCCTACGTGGGTTCGACAGAGGGGATGATTCAGAGGCTACATCTAATCATCTCCACCCATCTTCATGAGTAGTATACCTTTGTGAGACGAGTCTTGACTTTCAATCATTATCATTGATGTGATTGACTTCTTTCCTGTGTGGACTAGGGTTGTGCTTGGGATCGAGAGTTGGAGTTGAACTGTAATTGATAACTTAGGTATATGTATGGGCATATACCTAAGTAGGGTTGGTTGATACTTTTTGATTGTATCTTTTATTTGTGGTTTATCCTTCATGGATTCTGGGAGACCTTCGGGGGTCTCGGGGTCCCTACTGAGTACCGTTATACTCACCCCTGCATAGGCTATCCCCGCACTATGTTGTATTGGATGCAGATTACAGACAATGCTGATCGTGGTAGAGGCTTTTAGAGCTAGACGGTACCCGGAGGTGGACCACTTGGTGTGACGTACTCGGAGCAGACGGACGGACCCGAGGTGCTGAGGAGACTATATGTACCCACCCTTCAGGTGGCATATCCGGAGGATGAGTTAGTGGTTGCCGCTTTACTTTACTGTTGTTGTACTTTCTTTTTAGTTGTACTGTACTTTCAGTTGGGTTTGTATACCGGCTCATTTACTTTTCAACACTTGCTTTTGTACTCAGTTTTACTTAGTTCTTACTTCACTTGAATACTCTGTTGTGTTTGTTTACTTTTATAAAGGCAATGCCTTCCCTTTTTATCAGGATTTACGCCTTTCGTGCTAGTCACTAGCCCCTGGCCTATGGAAGGCGGGCTTGGGGTAGTCATGGCACGGGCCCCGAGGATGGGTCGTGACAAGTTCTACTAAACTTTCAAGATATGAAAGAATGGGTAGAACCATAATTAAATAGAATATCTATTATTCTTGAATGAATAACCAGTGTACCTGTCACCACATCGTTGTCCGGATCCACCTTAGCAGTAGAGATAGCATAAGCCCTTCCTTGTTGCCTTGGAGGTTGTTGTTGATTGCCTCCAAAAACCCTCTACTTAGAGAAATTGTTCGCATAATGTCCAAGTTCCTTGCAGTTGAAACACTGCACTGTAGGCTGAGTGTTGTTCTGAACCTTCCTTTCTTCTTCAACATTAGTGGTGTTTTTCATATCCCTTCGGTAGTTATTGGCCATATGATCAAACTTTCCGCAATTGAATCAATTCTTGATTCCCTTGAGACAGTCACCAGGGTGATTCTTCCCACAATTTTTGCAAAGGGTAAAGTGAGGCTTCTTTCCATCATGGGATTTGTTTGATGAACCATCCATGTTGTTCTCCATTTTCCACTTCTTGTCACTAGGCCCATGAGACCACTAAGAGTATCCAATCTCCATTTCCACCTTGAGGGCACAACAAACAATATCCTCATAACTGTCAAAGTCTCGAATTTCCAACACTTTTTGTAGACTCCATTTTAGTCCACTAAAGAAGCGATCCACCTTGCTTTTGGTGTTCATGACAAAGCCTGAGGCATACCTTTAAATCCTTGTAAAGTTTGCTTCATACTACCCGATGGACTCATCTTCCTTCTTCCTGAGTCTGAGGAACTCTCTTTCCATCTTGAGATGAAGGGTTTGAGGAAAATATTTGTTGAAAAACATCCTCTTGAATTCTTCCCAATCCACAGAATCAATTTCCTCTTGGGACTTTATATTCTTGATCAGTGTCCACCACTGATCATCTTCCCCATCAAAATGATAGACCACCGGTACAACCTTCTCTTCTTCCGAGCACTGCAGAGTAGAGAATATATTTTAAATGGAGTTAATCCATTGTTCTACGAGGAGGGGATCAAAAGACCTGCTAAACATGGGAGGCCTTTGCTGCATGAAGGATTCTACGGCAACTTGCTCTTTCCTTGGAGGAGGAGGGAGTTCCAACTGATTCAAATTATTATTCATAACTTGAGCTAGCTGAGTAAGTACTATCAGGAAGTTTTGAGCACCCTCTCCCCTCATATTAGGCACATCGTTAGGGAAATATTCACATTGCCCATCACATTGGTTGTTGGAACATGTTCTTCTATTTCCCGCCATTAACTAAGAAAAAGAACGTATAATTAGAGGTATTGAATACTTATTTATTGAGCATAAAAGGAAGCTTTCAACATAAAAGGATAAACTTATAAAGAATAAGTACATCCTAACTTGTGATTCCTTAGGTTAAAACCTAGGTTATCCTCGATCTATTTCTTGACTTATATTTTTATGGGATTTTTTTTACTTAATAATGGTTTGTACTGAGCTCATGAATCTACCAAAGCATATCCCCCGGGAGTGTCGTAACCAAGAGTGCAGCAAGGCTCTTTTTTGTGCACCAGTTCCTGTTCGAGTCTAACTCAAAGCGGTGTTTTTGGGTTTTACCCCTAGATACATCTATGCCAGATCCGCCTCTACCTTCTCGTATCCAGACAGGGATGTATTTTCTTGATAAACCACTTACTCTATAATCCCAAAAATTGAGGACTATTTTCTTAGACTTAGTCTCATCCTTAAGGTTCTCACAAAGGTTCTCTATTCCCAATCTCCAAAAATAACTAGACCATCCTCTGATACCAACTATAGTGACCCGAGCCTTTTACATATAACATTTCATGATTTTAAACATAATTCATCATCAGAGTACAAGCCAAGATTCATTAATTCTAGTGTCTTGGAAGACTAGGTACATATAACACAAAACATGGGGCTAAAAAACACTTCTTTATTTAATCTCCATAATCAGATCCTAACTTCCTTTGATCCCTTACACCTACAGAGGGTACCCTGGGGAACACATGAACAAAGTGATGAGCTAAAAATCCCAGTAAGGGAAAGAACATAAGGATACATCTCAAGCACATGAGTTAGGAGGCATGACATAATGATATCCAAAGCATGAAACTTATAAAATCATTTGATATAAGAATGGGATCATATAAACATGGAATCATATAAATGTGATAGAATCATAAAGCATTTCTTTAGTACTGTTCAAGGCTAACCACCAATCCTATTTCCCATTTCAGTACGGGTCAAGGCTAACCGCCAATCCCGTTTCACATCACATCTCATGAGACTTAACCTTACCTAGTGCATTGGAGCGCTATCTGGGTTCACCCATCTCAACATATTCATGAATATTCTTGCCACATAAATATTCTTACCACATATACAATCATACATAATCAACCATACACAAACATAAGGGTACCCATGAAAAGAATTGGGTACCACAATCATGACATCAATCATAACCAATGGGCGTATCACGAAAGTGTCCATATAAGGAAAGAATTAGAAATACATGGACTTTAATTGGGTAAAATAGGAATATAACATGGTAAGTGGTGTCAAACATAAGTGACAACATATGAGAAATATATTTTAGAAATATTAGCATTAAAACATTTTTGTGCGGTTTTAAGGAAAATACTATAGAGATTTTTAAAATAGTAGAGAATAAATTAGTTTATATAAAACCAGAATTGAAACAATAAGGTTTTCATAATAAAAATACATAATTTACAAAGATAATGGTGTCTTAAAAAGAAGATAGAGTGCACTTGAAATTGGGTAAAAGTTCGGGAAGTTCCTTTAAAACAAGTGTGCTTATTGGGAAGTATCAAAGAGAGATTCACTTATAAGCATGTATAACCACGAAAGAGAGTGAGAGGTGGATATTGGAACATGATATTGGAGCATATAAATTGAATTTTGAATTTATACAAAAAATAAAATACAAAAACAAAAGAAAGATAGAGAAACCCGAAGGAATAAAGGAAGTTCGAGTAGAATCCATCATGGTTTATTGGCATGGTATCGTGTATAATTAAGAGGGATTGATGAGAGATATAAGGGGTTTCTCATAACTTATAAAATATTATGGAATTATGGGTAAGGTTTATAAATGTACCCCATCACTTGGTATTACAAAGAAAGGCATAGCATAGAGAACAATCTTGATTAAGAGTAAAAAGGGGAGGATCCCTTACCTTTAGTTCGTCGGTGTTCTCCACTTGATATTAATGTCCTGAATAGTCAAATTAGGTTTCTTAATAAATAGTTCCAGAACCTTATATACATGTAAAATATTTATTATAACCTTTTTAAGTTCATTTATACCCATTTTGATTGATTATAAGGTTCAATTTCATGGTTTGAGTCTGTTTGTTTCCTTGGTTTTAATGATCAGTTCACTTGTATTTAGGTTCGGATAAAATGTAATATGAAAGTTGTTGCCCAGAATTGATGTTATATAGAATTAGTGAACAACAAGAAGTTTACATGGTTACAAAATTAATTCGGTTAATTGGAGTGAAAGAGAACCATGACACAAGACATTAATGATAAACGCTTGAATTAATGTTAGCGATTTTACCCATAATTAACTTGTTTTGTATTATTATTTGATATCATGAGTGTATAAAGATTCCAGAACCATAAATAGGATACATAAAATTTATAATAATCTGGTTCAACCATAACATAAATGGTTTCATGACTTGAAACAAAGATGATAAAAGAAATTGAAAACACATTATCCACGATGTCGATAATCCGACACTTCACGGACAATGTTTTAATTTTAGAACGCGAGGGAGAGGAGAAGAAGCATGATACATGAATTTTTTCCATAAACATGATTATCATCCATAATATCTGAGATTTTGGAGATTTCATGCATTTTGGATAAGTGAAGGGGAAGAGGGTATAAGAAAAGAAGGAAATTGAAAACAAAACACTTGAAAATGAAAGGGGATCCTTACCCTTTGATCTCCTCTCTTTGAGATCCCTCTTAAGGCCTTTGATTTTGGCCTTTTGGTAAGAAAAAAAGGACTTGGACTTGGGGAAGGATCTTGGGAGGATACTTGAGCAGAATTTGGGCTAGGCACAAGGCTTGAGAGGTGTGAGGGAAAGAGGTAAGGAGAGGGGGTATTTATAGTGAGGGAGGGGAAATTTTTCCCATTATTTTAAGTATTAGTTTATTATTTAAGGCCAATACTATGAATAATTGATAATTATCATCAAATATACTAAAATAATCAAGGATGATTCGAGATTATCATCTTAAATCAGCCATACATCACCTATGATGCAGTATTTAGCATTTATTGTAATTTATCGTATTTTACAATTCATAAAAAATTCAAGTATTTCAGAAAAAATCCAAAAATTCACCCTAACCATTTTTCGATGTGTATAATCCAAAAATGAAGTCAATTTTTCAAAAATAATTTCCTAAATATGATTATTTTAATATTTAATTAAAATAATAATTTTGTATGAAACCCAGTTTTATAACATTCATTAACTTATTCTAAAATACAGGTATATTGTGCTTCAAACATGAATATTATTTTTATACTATCATAGGTGATGTTACTATTCATTAGGGTATATCACTATTCATAAGGGTATGTTACTATTCATTAGGGTAGGTTACTATTCACCAAAAATTAATTTTTCCTTATCGGACTCTAAATAACTTACTGATTACAACCGTGTATTCTGGATTTTCGAAATTCCAAACACAGAAGTGTCAAACTTATGTTTAGAGGTCACCTAGCACTTAGTAGTTCATTATGTTTAGTTTTCATGTGATTTTATGACATACTTATGAGAAGGTAATTTTCATTGAAAAACATTGGGTCGTTACACGAAACTCGGAGATTGGCGATGTTATGCTTGTGATGGGAGATGTCACATGGCACATGACTTCCTAACCCAACGTACCAAGGAGCACAGGTAGATAGGTGATATTCCTCCACAGAAAAGGTAGCGCCATGATTAGGGACCTCCCAGGAGAGAGAAGGGTGGTCCCCAAGGATGTGGAGCTGGTAGAGAAGTAGAAGGAGCTATGGGTGGTGGACGAGGTATGATATCCTTCCACCACCACCACTGGATGGCCCACGTCAGGCTTAGGGAGTTGGCGGTGGAGGACACAGACAGCTGTAGACTTTGGAGGCTTATAACCTCACAATATATGAGGTGATTAAAGGCATACTATGTGTCCTTTCTACCTTCTATAATAGAAATTTGTAGACGCTGTTGTGAGATGCCCTTTTCTTTCTTCTCCTTTCTTGAGGTTTAATCGGGGTGACATGGGGCAACGGTTTAAACTTTTTTCAGGTTGTTCGGAATAGCTTCAAATGCATGAATAAGTGGGGTCCTTCCCCCACCATGAAATATTTTTTTATGTGATAAAAACCATGAGGGAGAGTCAGTGTTGCCCAAAAAGGATAGTATCGAGGTTTGATGGATGAGTCCCTTTGACTTGTGTGTTCAAGGTTGGGTGACGTGTTGTTGTTTGCAAACAGAGGGCCCAGTAAGATACAGTTGAGTGTTTGGAAGCCCTTTGTTGTTCATTAGTACCCTCATGCACTTGGAGTCAGTTTGTTCATAAGATTTTTGAGGTGTATGTGACATAATTTGACCTAGATTTGGACTCATGAGAAAGAGGGACACTTTCCCCACCAAGACGTATTTTTGTGATGTGACCAAAACCGTGTGGCCGAGTCAATGCCATCCAAAGATGATAGTGTTGAGGGGTGGAGAATGAGTTCCTTAAGATTTTTCATTTAGAGCGAGGTTGTGGGATGGAGTTTCAGAGAATCTCCTAGCATTGTTTGTGGAGTTTTTCTAATTGACCCTTTTTTTCTTGGGACACCACTAGTGGGTGTGGTGGAGTTTATGGTTTGGGGTTACTCTCCTTACATGAGAGGTGAAGACGTGTAGGGTATTCCATGTACTTTTTGTGTCTAGATTCTCATGGATGGATGATTCTACTCACCTGACTTGTTCATTGGTACCCTTTCAATCTCGACATCAACCTTGATGCAGTGGCATCCAGTTATCACACACAGCTGAAGACAGTTGAGACCCCTTGAACAAAACTATGAAGCTCACTACCTAGAGATGATAGTGATAGTATTATCCTTGAGGATGTGGAGACACTACCTTCTGGATGACATCAACTATGAGATCTTGCGTGACCAGGTATCCTTAGGAGTTTCACACTTCTCTTTTGGTTGTAAATTCTGGTGTAGAGAAGATGTATGGAAAAGCGAGATGTGGGCTTAGTATCCCCACCTTCTACTTAATTGTGCTTTTTGGGGATGAAAAGATTTGAAGAAGGGAATAATGTAGAGACTTTGTTTTTTTCATGTATGACTTTGGAATATTTCTAAAAATATTTTTTGAGACAAGCACTAAGACAACACGTGATTCCGAGGCTCGAGGATCCCAGAATTGATTTTATCAAAATATTAAATATATTTTTATTATGCACACATAGTTTTCCTAAAAAAGTGAAATATATCATAAATGGAGTCTTGAATTAGAAATCTAAGACCATGGTTGAATCCATAGTGTGGTTTTTACCCTAAGTGTAACATAAAATGGATTGGCGTAGAATGTTCAGACCCTTTTCTCATTGGCAGTGCGTTTAATGAGTGAATTAATTATTAAATTAATTAATTAATTTGTTTTAAGTCAGAAGGAGATTATCACCAAAAATATTTCTCTAGTGTTAACCTCATAAAACCTGGAAGAAATCCAGTGCTCTTCCTCTCTCCTCCATTTCCAAACCGAGATCATATGACAGCAAACAATTAGATCGAGATGAATCAAAGCGCAACAAATGCAACGAATCTCCTCCTCCATTGGAAAGTGTGTTCTTCATTAGCAATCAATCCAATATTGTGGTAGGAATTTTAATTTGATTTTTTTATCCCCATTTGATTTATCTATGATGAACATGAATTAATCATCTAACAAATTAATTCTTGATTCGATTGTTTAATTCAGATATTTGATTTATCTTTATATGGTATAGGAATTGGTTTCATCTTGGTTCATTTATATATTTTTTATAATCATTCTAATGGAGATGGATCTTGTCTAATCAAAACATGGTTGTGGTTAGTTTCAAATTATTTTGTTTTGTGGTTTTCTATCACTTTTATATATGTGATCATTCTTTATTTTTATTTTAACAGGTCATTCATTTAATACCCAGAAAATAATTTGTCGCATGTTTGATCTTTTGTGCAAAAAATTGTTTCTGTGGGTTCAAAATTGACATCTGGTGATAGAATCGTGATATATGATGATGTATGGTGAACGAGATCAGATTGGAGGACCAGTGTGGGTTATGTCATGTGGTAGTGGAGAAGTGTGATGGCGGTGGTTCGAAGCGAGCTGCGACAGTGGTTACCAGTGAGAGGTGTTGGTGGCAGTGCGAGTAGCGGTAGCGGTTACGGGTGAGCGGTGTCAGTGGTGGTCCAAGGCGAGTAGTGGGTTCATCAGTCCTCAAGTTGTTGTGATGTGCGGGCATAAGAGGCAGTGCTATTTTAAAGTATCAGTGTGATATGGGGAACCATTCGGGTAGTGCTTGTACCCAATTTAGGGTTTCTTGCGTGAAACCCATGGAAGAAGTTAGGGTTGCAGGGGGGCATGAAATTGGGTGTTTTTTATAAATTTATTTTTTGAATATTTTTTATCGAAAAGGGATAGGGCTACAAATATTTTTAAAAATGTTTCCGGAGATGCGTGAACCCCGTTCATGAATCCTACAGAAAGTTTTATTTTTTTAATTTTTTTTTTGTATTTTTAAAATTTTTATTTTTATTTTGTTTTTTTTTGTTTATATATATATATATAACAAAAAAATTTAGTATAATTTATCTGTCATTAAATATCCAGCAGTACTGTCATTACAGTAGTCTATATTCTGACAGAAACGCTTACCCAAAGCTCCCTTTTATAAGAGAGCAAGCCCAAGAAATCATTCTGTATTTTCGATTTGGGATCAATACTGGAAATGCGGCTTTTCCCAACAGTTCTGAATTGTTGGGAAAGGCTGCAAAACTGTTTGTATAACATATACCAACAGTTCTGCAAACTGTGGAGAAGTAAGCCATTGGTAAAACCTATCCCAACGGTTTACAAAGAACCGTTGGTATAGGTTAGTAAAATTAACCTATGCCAACGGTTTGGTTAAACCGTTGGTAAAGCTAATGAAAATTCAGTCACCATTGGGAAAGGTTTTTACCAAGAGTTCTCTTTGAACCGTTGGTAAAAAAATCCCTTGAAACCTTTCCCAACAGTTTTTAAACCATTGGGAAAGGGTTATTATAAGCCTATGCCAATGGTTTGAAACTGTTGGCATAGGCTATGTTGTGCAAATTGCACAGCAGCCTGCAATTTGCACAGTAGCCTCTAATTTTGCACAGCAGCCTCCATTCCATTTTTCTACCTGAAATAACAAAATAATACATACATATAGAGAACAAATTCATACACATTTAACATATAATTCATTCTTGAACTATACACATCCAGAATTAAATAAAAATTCATAACGTAATTATAAACATACATAATTGATTTAGAATTCAATTTAAAATTTAGATAAAAATTGTATGTGGAATCTGGAATTCAATTCATAATTAAATAAATAAATAATTTAATTATCAATTATCAATAAAATATATAAAAAAATGAATAAGTATCAACAAAATCCGAATACGTTTGTTCGTATTTTCGTATACCAGTTGTTTTTACTAAAAATGATGTCCATTTTAAACAAAATACATACAATTTGAGTGATACAGTCCACATCATGGATCTAATTGAGGCGGGTTTTACTCGTACACATTAAATATGACCCATGGATCATTTTCCTAAAGTATCAACATATTCTGAAATCATTTGGTCAGTTTTCCATATGCCAGTTATTGTTTTCACTTAAAATGTTGTTCATTTCAAAAAAAAATGAGACACTTTGAGTGGTGCTGCCTACACCAGGCCTCAGATTGAGGCAGGCTTGACTTGTACACATCACATATGACCCAAGTATCGTTTTCATAAAGTTTAAATGGAATTGGAATGCATTTGGTCAGTTTTCCGTATGTCATTTATTATCTTCACTTAAAATGAAGTCTATTTTAAATGAAAGAGAGACAATTTGAGTGGTTCTGGTCACACCATGCCTCAGATTGAGGCGGGGTTGACTCTTACACGTCACAAATGACCCATGTATCATTGTTCTAAAGGTTCAATAGAATCCGAATTCGTTTGGTCGGTTTTCCGTATGTCAGTTGTTGTTTTCACTTAAAATGAAATCCATTTTAAAATAAAGAGAGACACTTTGAGTTGTACCGGCCACACCGCGCCTCAGATTGAGGCGAGATTGACTCGTGTACTTCATATATTACCCATGGATCGTTTTTCTAAAGTATCAACACAATCAGAATCCATTTGGTCAGTTTTCCGTATGTACTTAAAATGTTGCCCATTTTAAACAAAAGAGAGACACTTAAAGTGATCCTGAACACATTGCAACTTGGATTGAGGCATAGTTGACTTGTACACGTCGCATAGGACCCATGGATCATTTTACTAAAGTTTCAATAGAATCCGAATGAGTTTGGTCAGTTTATCGTATGTCAGTTGTTATTTTCAATTAAAATGAAGTCTATTTTAAACTATAGAGAGACACTTCAAGTGTTTTCGGCCACTCCGCACCTCAGATTGAGGCTAGGTTGACATTTACACGTTACATATAACCCATGGATCGTTTTCCTAAAGTTTCAACTGAATCCGAATGCGTTTAGTCAGTTTTCCGAATGTCAGTTGTTGTTTTCATTTAAAATGTTGTCTATTTCAAATAAACTTGAGACACTTTGAGTGGTTCCGGCTACACCTGGCCTCATATTGAGTCAGGGTTGAATTTTACACATCAAAAATGACTCATGAAACGTTTTCCTAAAGTTTCAATAGAATCTGAATGCGTTTGGTCAGTTTTCCATATGTCAGTTGTTGTTTTCATTTAAAATGAAGTCCATTTTAAACTATAGAGAGATACTTCAAGTGGTTCTGGCCACTACGCACCTCGGATTGAGGATGGGTTGACTCGTACACATCACAAATGAACCAAATATCATTTTCCTAAAGTATCAACACAATATGAATGCGTTTGGTCGGTTTTCCGTATGTAAGTTGTACTTTTCACTTAACATGTTATTCATTTCAAACAAAAGTGAGACACTTAGAATGGTGTCGGCCACACCGCACCTCATATTGAGGCGGGGTTGACTCGTACACATCAAAAATGACCCATGGATCATTTTCCTAAAGGTTTAAGAGAATCCGAATTCATTTGGTCGGTTTTCCGTATGTCAGTTGTTGTTTTCACTTAAAATGAAGTCCATTTTAAACTAAAGAGAGAAACTTTGAGTGGAGTCGGCCACACCATGCCTCAGATTGAGGTCGGGTTGACTCGTGAACATCATATATTACCCATGGATATTTGTGATAAAGTATCAACACAATCAGAATCTGTTTGGTCGGTTTTCCATATGTACTTAAAATGTTGTCTATTTTAAACAAAAGAGAGACACTTAGAGTGATCTCGGCCACACTGCGACTCGGATTGAGGAATGGTTGACTCGTACACATCACATATGACCCATGGATCATTTTCCTAAAGTTTCAATAGAATCCGGATTTCAATTCATAATTTGATCGGTTTTTCGTATACCATATGTTTTTACTAGAAATGATGTCCATTTTAAACAAAATACATACACCTGGAGTGATACCGGCCACACTGTGCCTCGGATTGAGGAGAGGTTAACTCGTACACATCACAAATGACCCATGTATCATTTTACTAAAGTATCAACATATTCTAAAAGTGTTTGGTCAGTTTTCTGTATGTCAGTTGTTGTTTTCACTTAAAATGAAGTCCATTTTAAATAAAAGAGAGACACTTTGAGTGGTTTTGGCCACACCGTGCCTCGGATTGAGGCGAGGTTGACTCTTACATGTCACATATGACCCATAGAATATTCTCCTAAAGTTTCAATGGAAATTGAATGTGTTTGGTCGATTTTCCGTATGTACTTAAAATGTTGTCCATTTTAAACAAAAGAGAGACACTTAGAGTGATCCTGGCCACACCGCGGCTCATATTGAGCCCGGGTTGGGTCATACACATCACATATGACCCATGGATCGTTTTGATAAATTATCAACAGATTCTGAATGCATTTGGTTGGTTTTTTGTATGCCAATTGTTCTTTTCACTTATAATCCAGTCCATTTTAAACAAAAGAGACACAGTTAGAGTGGTACCGGCCACACCGCGTCTCATATTTAGATGGGGTTGACTCGTACACATCTCAAATTACCCATGGATAATTTTCCTATAGTATCAACACAATCTGAATGCATTTGGTTGGTTTTCCGTATGCCAGTTGATGTTTTCACTTAAAATGATGTCCTTTTGAAACAAAAAGACAAACACTTTGAGTGGTGTCGGCCACACCGCATCTCAGATTTAGTCGACGTTGATTCGTACACATCACATATGACCCATGGATCATTTTGATAAAGTATCAACATAATCAAAATCAGTTTGTTCAGTTTTCCGTATGTACTTCAAATGTTGTCCATTTTAAACAAAAGAGACACTTAGAGTGATCCCAGCCACACCATGACTCGGATTGAGCCCGGGTTGGCTCATACACGTCACATATGACCCATGGATCGTTGTGATAAATTATCAATAGATTCCGAATGAGTTTGGTTGGTTTTTTGTATGTCAGTTGTTCTTTTCACTTATAATCCTGTCTATTTTAAACAAAAGAGACACAATTAGAGTGGTACCAGCCACACCGCGTCTTGTATTTAGACAAGGTTGACTTGTACACATCTAAAATGACCCATGGATCATTATCCTAAATTATCAACACAATCCAAATGCGTTTGGTTGGTTTTCCGTATGCCAGTTAATGTTTTCACTTAAAATGATGTCCTTTTGAAACAAAAGAGAGGCACTTTGAGTGGTGCTAGCCACACCGCATCTCAGATTGAGGCGGGGTTGATTCGTACACATCACATATGACCCATGGATCATTGTGCTAAAGTATCGACACAATCAGAATTTGTTTGTTCATTTTTTCGTATGTACTTAAAATGTTATCCATTTTAAACAAAAGAGAGACACTTAGAGTGATCCTGGACACACCGCGACTTTAATTGAGCTCGGGTTGGCTCGTACACATCACATATGACCCATGGATCATTGTGATAAATTATCAACAGATTCTAATTTCATTTATTTGGTTTTTCATATGTGAGTTGTTCTTTTCACTTATAATCCTGTCCATTTTAAACAAAAGAGACACAATTAGAGTGGTACCAGCCACACCACGTCTCGGATTTAGATGGGGTTGACTCGTACACGTCTCAAATGACCCATATATAATTTTCCTAAAGTATCAACACAATCCGAATGCGTTTGGTCAGTTTTCCATATTCCAGTTAATGTTTTCACTTAAAATGATGTCCTTTTGAAACAAAAGACAGACACTTTGAGTGGTGCCGGCCACACTGTGTCTCAGATTGAGGTGGTGTTGATTCTTACACATCACATATGACCCATGGATTATTGTGCTAAATTATCAACACAATGAGAATCTGTTTGGTCAGTTTTTTATATGTACTTAAAATGTTGTCCATTTTAAACAAAAGAGAGACACTTAGAGTGATCCCGGCCACACCGTGCCTCGGATTGAGGCGGGGTTGACTTGTACACATCACATATGACCCGTGGATCGTTATATGAAAGAATAAATACATTTCTAATGTATTTGGTCAGTTTTTCGTATGTTAGTTGTTGTTTTCACTTAAAATGATGTCCATTTTAAACAAAAGAGAGACACTATGAATGGTGGGGGGGTTTTCAGGGTCCAGGAGGATGGTGGGGGGTTGTCCAGGGGTCCAAGGAGGATGGTGGGGGGTTGTCCAGGGTCCAGGAAGGAGGGGGGTTGTCCAAGGAGTTCCCAAACACACAACCACTAAAATACAACAACATCCATAAAAACAGACAATATATAAAAATAACTCAACTCCAATACTATATTACAGGTCTAGATAAAACCAACAACTAGAATATATTAAACATCAAATCTCAGTAATATTAGTCAAAAAATGTAACGGATCAATTTATCCCACATCACCATTACCATCATCACCATCATCATCACCCTCATCCGTGTCCACATCATCATCATCACCCTCCTCAACGCCCTCCTCCCCGGCCTCGCCCTCCTCCTCACCCTCGCCATCCACCTCTCCCTCCTCCTCTCCCTCCTCTTATGCATCAGACTCCTCGCTGTCATCATCGTCAAGCTGGACATCATCCTGACCACCACTATAACAGCCACCTGGTGCACCATATATAGAACATATCGATGGCATACATTCATCAAAATCTGGGTTGGCCTCTGCTAGAAGTGTTGGATGCAGAACTTTAATAAATTTCAGAAATGCACTGTTTTCCCTAGCAGACTGTTATGCCGTCTTTGTGGCCCTTTTCTCAACCTGTTCTGCCTGTGCCCTAACTTCCTACAGCTCGATGGAACTACAACTCATACCTGAGTAGGGCTAATACCTCATCGAGGCTATCCTAGGTCGACAGCATACTCTGCCAGGATGCTCCTCTCCCAACACCTGATGCAAGTGATCAGTTGGCCCAAAATTTTCTGGTTCTTGGGAATCGAGGGCCTCTAAAGCAGCATGTTACAAATATAAATATATTATTAAGTTACAAAATAGATATTAAAATATAAAATCAATAGATTAAAACTTACAATCTGCTGCTGAGTTGCTTCGTTGGCGGCACTTCCATCCTTTTTCCCTCTACTCGAGCAAAACAGTTTTTCTCGAGGCACACGTCCTTCAATATTCTGTATTTGCCTCTACAATGACATAAAAAACTAAATTTATATGAAAACTTTAAAAAACGATTAAATAATTTAGGAAACAAAAGAAAATGTAAGTCGTAAAGAAAACTTATAAACAATTTTCATACATGCTTCCTCTCATGATCCGGCATCGAAGTACGTCCTAGTGTGTGGAGGTATTTTTTTGCATCAATGTTTTTTTTTATTTTTTCCAGATGATTCCTAAATAAATTTTGATAATGAAAAGGATAATATTAATGCAAAACATGAAAGTTATTATTTAAATACATCAAATGTAATTCATACCTTAAACTGGGTACTCGTCCAATGAGTAATCATCCGACGATACTGCTCTATAGGACAATCATTCACGACTGGTACAGCCTCTAACTGAGTTCTAACTCTAGAATGCCAGCCAATATACAACTCATTCTTGTAATCTCTCCAAATCTCGCCTAAATCCTTTAGACGTTCCGGTCGTGCACCCTCACCATCGGGAAAATTAAATCGAAGCTGACATCAAAATATTAATTCATATAAATTCAAAAATAATTCATGGAATTAAATACAACAGATTGTTTTACCCATATCTCTGCCCAAGCTCTATCCTTGACCTCATGTGGAAAATGTCTCCATGATACCAGGCTGACGGGAATGATGTCAGAGTATTTGGCAAGTATCGCCAAAAAACTCCGACATTGATGCCCTGTTTTCTCAACCATTTGGTTCTCATCATTATAATCCACCATAACCTGTGTGCAGCGGTTCCACACTAAAGGCATGCGTGTACACCCCCACCCCCACCTCCTATCAGTATATGTATCTTTCATGAAATAAAAACAAATATTTTATCAAAACATGTTATAATGAAAATAAATATTGCTATAAAAAATTGATAGGGTTCTATAAATATACCTGCGCCAGTCTGATCGCTGAGCGTCGTTGGATCCACAGAAACTGATGGAACACACTGTGGTGGAACAGGAGTCGAAGACGATGGAATATAGAAGCTCAGAGAGACAGAAGTAGAAGGAAAAGAAGATGGGACATCTATATGGCCAGATTCTAACTGGGGAGTGGGAATCATCATGGGATGTGAAAATGATGGGCCAGAAGATGTAAAAGGTGGTGAAAACATGGGAGGCCTAAATATCCTATGTGTACCTAATGAAACACCGGGATCAGAATGTGGGAATGATGACACGTCAGTGGGAGGGGTAGGGTTTAGTCGGGTACGCGCAGCTTCTCGTCCACCTCTGGTATGAACCCTCCTCGTACCACCGGCCTGAGTACTAGGACCAGTACTAGGCTCCTCGTTGAATAACCGTCGACATATAGGTGGATCCTACAAAAATGTTTACAAAAAAATTAATCACATGACATTATATATTCTTTAAATATATATATTTAAAATAAAGTACTCACTGTAGGCACTAATGGTGGAATGCCCAACTCCACCATTCGACGATTGTTCTCCATCTTTTTTTTCCTTCATCTCTCTTCAGTTGGCTGCATTTCCTGCTTTTGAAAATAAATATGTAATTAATTAGAAAAATGAAACTAATGTGTAACCCAAAAAACTAAATATATGAGGGAATAAGGGGATTTGTTGGTAATTTAGCTATCAATTGTTTTAGAAGATCTTGAATGTACTTAATAAATCATACAAGTTGTAATGTTCACCAAGTTAGAAATATTGTTTGACTAAGTTTGAATATAGTTCAATTCGAAATTAGAAAATGCAATTCAAATAAAACTACAACCAATAAACATTGAAAATTCACATAATGGTCAAGTCAGCTAAAACATATTTTTGATCAATACTAAATCAATTTGAATATTACCAACCTTAACAAGGAAACTAATTTGTAACCCAAAAAACTAAATATATGAGGGAATAAGGGGATTCATTGGTAATTTAGCTATCAATTTTTTTAGAATATATTGAATGTATTTAATAAATCATACAAGTTGTAATGTTCACCAAGTTAGAAATATTGTTTGACTAGGTTTGAATACAGTTCAATTCCAAATTAGAAAATGCAATTCAAATAAAACTGCAACCAATAAACATTGAAAATTCACATAATGGTCAAGTCAGCTAAAACATATTTGTGATAAATACTAAATCAATTTGAATATTACCAACCTTAACAACCCAACTCAAGGTAAACCAAAAGAATTGAGAACATGGATGAATGATTCTATATATTTTCAACCACAACTTCAGGTTCACAATCAACTCTGACAATTGAGCTATTGGAGTCATCAAAAGAAATAAATGGATTGGTTCCAATGGCACTAGGGATAGTGTCAATTCCATCATCACCATCGTCAAAAATATGTCTTGGAATTACTTCAACTATGACACCAAATTCAGGTCGAAGTTGGTCTTTGACATAAAAAACTTGTTTAGTCATTGATGCCAACACATATGGTTCTTCAGTAGCAAGAGTGCGAGTCATATTAATTACTCGAAATCCAAAATCATCAATAAATGTGTCATGTCTCATCATCAAATCAAACCAATGGCATTTCATCATTGTGACTCGTCCATGAGAGTAATAATCCAATATTATTATTTTCTCAACGACTCCATAATAACCCACATTTTCAAATCGTGGTCTACTATCTGATGCACTGGAATAACAATATGTTGTGGCAGTAACCATAACACCGTCATGTTGTGTTCTCATGTTCTTTGCTCGTTCAGTGACAACAAATTTGTATCCATTGATAACAATTGATTTACAGTCACGAACCACGGTATTAGGACCAAAATCCAAAGCTCTTATTTCCTCAGAGACAGAGTCAGCAGACAAACTCAATACCTGCAATATAAATGACTGTTAAAATTAATTAAATATTGATATAATTATTTTAAACAGTAATATTTTTACCTTCAATTTTAACCAAGAAAAAAACTCTTTGCTATGAAAAGTCTGTCTTCTTCTCAAAGATAAAGAACGATTCTTCCTATTTATCATTTTTTTATGTTCCCTGTAGATAAAAAATGTGAATAGTTTAACAGATATATATGTAAGATATAGATATTCAATTTAGTTACCTGATATAGTCATCGAACAAATCACAGTTTAACAAAACTGTGCGATGTACCATCTCTCGCTCTTCATGGCTTAATGTCTTCAATGTATATGATACAGGAATTCATCCTGTTTGAGGAAGTGATGGAAAACTGGGTTCAATTTGATCATATTATTCTTCTTCATTTCTCATTAGTCTGTTTATTCTTGTAGTAAGATCAGACAAATACATCGAGCATAAATCCATACATTCTTGAGCCAAGTAACTGTTCACGATAGAACCTTCAAGATGATTCCTGTTTCAGACATAAGAATTTAATGTGTACATATTTCTTTCAGTTGGATACATCTAACAAAAAGAAATAGGTCCTCTGAGAAGTATTTCAGTGGGAATATGGACAGTCAGATGCAGCATGTATGTGAAAAATGATGGAAGAAATATTTTCGCCAACTCACACAAAATTAATGGGTCATCTATCAACATTTTACAAGAAAGAATTGGAAAACTTCTTAGCACAAAGATCTCTAAACAAATGGAACAGCCTAATAACAGTCACCCTTACATTATTGGACAAAAGATGACAGATTGCTATTGGAAGCAACTCATATAGTAGAACGTGATAATCATGAGTCTTTAAAGATTTTAGCTTCAACTCTCTTCTGTTGACCCATTTAGATATGTTTCTTGAATAGCCATCAGGAACTCTAATAGTCACTAATACTTCCAGAAATTGTTTTTTTTCATAGGTGTCATCACATAAGAAGCACATGGAAGTTTCCATTTATTTTCACTGATACGCACAGGATTCAATTCTGGTCTGATGCCCCAATCCACCAAGTCACGTTGAGATCTTAAATCATCTTTTGTCTTCCCCTTGACATTTAAAAGAACTGAAAGCAACATTTCACATATATTCTTTTCAATATGCATTACGTCTAAGCAATGACGTAACAAATTGGTTGACCAATAAGGAAAATCAAAAAATATACTCCTTTTCCTCCAATTGTAATAGGTTTCAATGGAAACATTATTTCTCTTTCTAGATTTTATTTGACCCTTCCCGAATGAAAAACTAAAATCTTTCAATTCATTAAGCACATCAGTTCCAGACAAACGTTGAGGTGGAGCATCGGTCTCTATGGTATTATCAATTTTTCGATGATTCATTCTATATGGATGATCATTCGGAAAGAATCGTCGATGTCCCATAAAACTGAAACTACAGTGATGTTTTAGTCTTCTGGATCGTGTATTCTTCATACAAACTGGGCATGACAGTTTTCCCTTCGTGCTCCATCCAGGCATCATTGCATAAGCCGTAAAATCATTGATCGTCCACATAAGCGCAGCACATATCTAAAATATTTCTTTCGAACATGCATCTTATGTGCGCACACCCACATCCCAAAGAAGTTTCAACTATTTTATTAAAGGTTGCATGTATACATCAATATCAATGTCGGGATCAGAAGAACCAGATATGAGTATACTCATAAAAGTGAAAGGTTTTTTAATACACAACCATGGGGGAAGATTATAAATGTGTATAAAAACTGGCCATGTGCTGTGCGAAGTAAGCATCTTCCCAAACGGATTAAAATAGTCGCATGAAAGACCCAGCCTCACATTACGCATGTGAGCTGCAAAATTAGGATGTTGAGCATCAAATCTCTGCCATGAAAATCCATCTGCAGGATGAACCAACTCATCATTAGTCTTCTTTCTCTTAGTATCATTCCATCTCATTTTTATTGATATGTCATCAGACATAAAAAGATTCTAGAGTCTGGGGATCAATGGAAAGTGCCACATTACTTTCTGTGGAATGTGGGATGGTGTTCCATCAGATTTTGACTTCCAGCGGGATGTTCCACATTTTATACAATCATTTCGTTCAGCAGTTTCCTCCCAGAATAAATTGCAATATTTCGGGCAATCATGGATTTTGTTTCTTGAAAATTCAAGTTCTTCAACTAACTTCCATTCCATATAGTGGTTTGAGGGAATATCTGCATCATCTGGAAGTAAATCCTTTAAGAGGGTAAGAATGTAATCGATTGCTGTATTAGAAATCCCATACATAGTTTTCCCATGAAACAATCAGACTAAAAATTCCAGCTTTTTCATTTTATTACATTGTCGATATACTGGAGTCGTGGTAGCATCATTCAATTTTTGCACCCTATCAATATCATAATTTTCACTAGAAGCATCATCTATCCTCATATCAAAGTCTTCTTGAGTCGAAATCCTTTCTTTTTCATGATGACGAATAAACGGAAACCGATCATCTAACAAATTCTCCATTCCAGTCCTTTCATTTCGATCATCACCAATTTGATATTTCATTTTCTCCCCATTATGATACCACACATAGTAGTTTTCTTTAAACCATTTTTGGTTATGTGGTAGCTGACTTCTTCACGGCTCAACCAAGGTCTACCAACATAATTGGAACATGGGAAGTGTATGCGACCACTATCTGAAGCATTGTGAAATGAAAAATCTATAAAGCTCTCCAAATTATTTTGAAAATCTCTTGTGATCTGATCAGTTTCATACATCCAACTTTTGTCCATTATGTAAAAAGAATTTATATAATTAATTTTTTCATAAACAATTCAATAGGATTGAACTTTAATAGAAAATACATTTAAGTAAATGATAAATGAAGAAGTTTATAGTCGATGTAGTGAACTATTAAAATAATGTAAAGAACAAGTACTCATAAATTAAATTAAAATTTATTTATATTCATTTTCATTAGGTCTATAAGAGGCACATGCCTCAGGTCCCATCATGTGTTATAGGCATCCCAAATCATTCACTCATGTTCAATAACTCATTATTGGCACCTCTATGGCCATACCTTTCATTACCCAATTACTTCCCCAAGTCAAGCACACCCCATGGGTGAATAAATTTTAGGCTTATACACTAATAGGTTGTTCATGGATTGTAAAAAGATTTAATTTCATTAAGTATAGACAAAAACATTTATTTTTAAATTTGAAATTAATAATAAAGTATGTTAATGATAACAACATAAATGAATTAAACTTGTGACTTATCTAACATTTTTATGGATGTCTACACATGCCAGCATGGGTAGTGAAAAGAACCACACCCTCATAAAAGTGAGTATTGGCCAAGAAGGACACATAATATACAACGTACAATAATAACCATATTTAATTGACCCTAAAGTTATATTAGTACAGTCATCTTAGGGGAAATGGAATATATGATCCTGGTTAACAGATGAATTCAAAAGCTCGTATTCCATATGTTGGACACTATCTAAGGTAAGAAATCATGTGAGGATGGGTTTACATCATTCAATTTCTTACATGCTAGTGAGAATAAAGGCTTAAATTAATGACTTGAGTTCACTGATACCATGTCAACTGTTATACACACCATTTGAACCCTTATACACACCATATGAACCCTTATACACACCATATGAACCCTTATACCATATCGTCATTATTAATACCATTAATAACAACTTATTAAACAACATCACTTGTTAAAGATAATCAAATTAAACATAAGTCAATAATAATATTGGATATATCAAGTAAAATGAAGTCATACTATCTTACATCCTAAATGACCACCCACAACCATGATTAATGACCACAAAGCTCCCCTTTAGGCCAAATCAAAAGTGAAAAAAAACACATAGTTGCAGAAAACAACTTCATTTGTGTCAAGAATAATAATCACATGGTCCTCATGATATTTAAACCATGCAGTCATGATTTTCGAGATGAAATTGTATCCATGAAACCATATGAGAAACACAATCCAATACATGCATTTTTCTTATTTTCACAAGCATTTTGAGGAACCCCAAATAATTGAAAATGGTCATTGTGTTTTAAAAAGGTGATTGAATAACACATCTATGATGTTGAAGGAAGAATGATTAATGGTTATATTAGAAAAACTAATATTCACTAATATTGCGAATTTGACATTATTGTGAATTAGTTTCATGAAGAAGGAAGAAGTACTAATTAGGGACCACATACTATTTTGAAAAGTTCAAGAAGATACTCCATATGTTCTATTGTGAAAAGGATAAGTGAACAGTGTGTCATTTTATATACATATAGATTTTGATAGAAACATGATACATACTTGTTATGTAATACACATAATGTACAAAAATTAAGATGAACAAGATCATCATGTTTTTCATGATTTTAATGAAAGGAATGATTTTCATGAAATAATATCAATAAATATTACAAACAATTTCTTATGAGTTCATATACATGAAGCTGTAATATTTGAAGAATTGAGATTAAAAAAACTATGAATCTTTAAAATTAAAACTCAATAAAGAGACAACATGCCCTTATAAATGTAAATGTGTAATGAAAACATTAATTGGACATACACCGATGTAGTGATTTGAGTACACAATTCGTGGAGTAGTGAATCATAAAATTTTACAAAAACCCTAAAAATTGGGAATAACGAAATCCTTGAGAATAGAAGGATATTCTTGATAAGAGGTGGAACTATATCCTTGATAAAAGATAGAAGGAGTCTAACCTGGCAGCAGCTGATCTGATGGAAGAGGTGGGGCTTCTCAAGTGCTTCTGTGAAGGAATCGCTTCTGGAGAGCAGTGGAATGGTTCTGGAATCGTGGGGAGGCGACTGCCTGGTTTTGGAGAATTTGGGGCATATTTTTTCCAACAGTTTTTAAAAACTGTTGGGAAAACTCATTTTTTCCCAATCTTCCCCAACGGTTTCATCAAACCGTTGGGAAAAGTGATTTTTTACCCGTCTTTCCCAACGGTTTCATAAAACCGTTGGGAAAAGTCACTTGTTAGAGATCTTTACCAATGGTTTATGTAAACTGTTGGTAAAGATAACGTATACCAACGGTTCAAAGAACCTCTGGTATACAAGTGTTGGGAAAAGTCTGCTTTCCAGTAGTGGATTCAGGTTCTCCCTTTCATGCGTAGAACATTCTGCATTTCCAATGTGGGATTCTGTTTTAAGTACGTGTCTTTGAAAGACTATAAAATACAAACTACAAGAAAAATATAAATGAAACTTAAAACATGGATTAAACATATAATAAATAGTTGAAAATAAAAATAATTTCATAAAAAATGTTGATGAATAATAATTTATAAGCTTTCAAAACCACCAACTTGAAACTTAAAAATGTTTCAAGTACGTGTCTTTAAAAGACTATAAAATACAAATTATAAGACCAATATGAATGAAACTTAAAATATGGATTAAATATATAAGAAATATTTGAAAATAAAAATAATTTAGTAAAAAAATGTTTATGAATAATAATTTATAAGCTTTCAAAACCACCAACTTGAAACTTAAAAATATTTCAAGTACTTGGCTTTGAAAGACTATAAAATACAAACTATAAGACCAATATAAATGAAACCTAAAACATGGATTAAATATATAAGAAATAGTTGAAAAAAATTGTAAAAAAAATCGATGAAAAATAATTTATAAGCTTTCAAAACCACCAACTTGAAACTTAAAAATGTTTCAAGTACATGGCATTGAAAGACTACAAAATACAAACTATAAGACCAATATAAATGAAACTTAAAACATGGATTAAACATATAAGAAATAGTTAATAAATAATTAGTTAATGATTAATATAATTATTAATTATTTAATAATTAATATAATTATTAATTATTAATTATAAATTACTAATATACAATAAATAATCAGTTAATTAGTAATATAATTATATAATAATTAATTAGTTAATTAGTAATATAATTATTAATTGATAGTTAATTAGTAATATAATTATTAATTATAATTATTAATTATAATTATTAATTATTAATTATAAATTGTTAATTATTAATTATATAATAATTAATTAGTTAACTAGTAATATAATTATTTATTATAATTATTTATTATTTATTATATAATAATTAGTTAGTTAATTTGTAATATAATTATTAATTATAAAATAAATAAATAATTAATTATTAATATAGTTATTAACTATAATTATTCATTATAATTATTAATTATTAATTATTAATTAGTTAATTATTAATTAGTTAATTAGTAATATAATTAGTAATTATATAATAATTAATTAGTTAAGTAGTTATATCATTATTAATTATAATTAGTAATATGATTATTAATTATAATTATTAGTTATTAATTATATAATAATTAATTGTTTTATTAGTAATATAATTATTAATTATAATTATTAATTACTAATATACAATAATTAATTAGTTAATTGGTAATATAATTACATAATAATTAATTAGTTAATCAGTAATATAAGTATTAATTGTACAATAATTAATTAATAATATAATTATTAATTATAATTATTAATTATTAATTATATACTAATTAATTTGCTAATTAGTAATTATTAATTATATAATAATTAATTTGTTAATTAGTAATATAATTATTAATTATAGTAATTCATTATAATTTTTAATTATTAATTATATAATAATTAATTAGTTAATTAGTTATATAATTATTAATTAAATAATAAATAATTAGTTAATTAGTAATATAAATATTAATTATTAATTATAATTAGTAATATAAATATTAATTATAATTAGTAATTATTAATTATATAATAATTAATTAGTTAATTACCAATATAATTATTAATTATTAAAAATTAATTATTTGATAATTAATTAGTTAATTAGTAATATAGTTATTAATTATAATTATTTATTATTAATTGGATAATAATTAATTAGTTGATAATTAATATAATTAATAATTATATAATTAATAATTATATAATTAATAATTATAATTATAATTGAAAAATTATATTACTAATTAACTAATTAATTATTATATAATTAATAATTATATTACAAATTAATTAATTAATTATTATTTAATTAATAATTATATTACAAATTAACTAATTAATTATTATATAATTAATTATTAATAATTAATAACTAATAATTTTAATTAATAATTATAATTATTTATTATATTACTAATTTACTAATGAACTAATGAATTATTATATAATTAATAATTATATTACTAATTAAATACTTAATTATTATATAATTAATAATTATATTACTAATTAACTAATTAATTATTATATAATTAATAATTATGTTACAAATTAACTAATTAATTATTATATAATTAATAATTATATTACTAATTAATTATTATATAATTTATAATTATATTACTAATTAATTATTATATAATTAATATTGATATTACTAATTAACTAATAATTATATAATTAATAATTATATTACTAATTAACTAATTAATTATTAACTATTTCTTATATGTTTAATCAATGTTTTAATTTTCATTTATATTGCTCTTATAGTTTTTATTTTATAGGCTTTCAAAGCCACGTACTTGAAACGTTTTTAAGTTTCAAGTTGGTGGATTTGAAAGCCTATAAATTATTTTTCAACAACAATTTTTACAGAATTATTTTTATTTTCAATTATTTCTTATATGTTTAATCCATATTTTCAGTTTCATTCATATTGGTCTTATAGTTTGTATTTTATCGTCTTTCAAAGACACATACTTGAAACATTTTTAAGTTTCAAGTTGGTGGTTTTGAAAGCTTATAAATTATTATTCATCAACCATTTTACGAAATTATTTTTATTTTAAACTATTTTATATATGTTTAATCCATGTTTTAAGTTTCATTTATATTGATCTTATAATTTGTATTTTATAGTCTTTTAAAGACACGTACTTGAAACAAAATCCCACATCGGAAATGCAGAATGTTCTACACAAGAAAGGGAGAACCTGAATCCTACATCAGAAATGCAGAATGATTTCCTGGGTTTGCTCTCTTATAAAAGGGATCTATGGGTGAAGGTTTCTGTCAGAATCCAAACTGTTGTAATGAAAATACTGCTGGATATTAAATAGTAGATAAATTCTGTAGAAATTTTCTGTTTTGTTTATATATATATAAACAAAAAAAAACAAAAATTAAAAAATTAAAAAAAATAGTATAAAAAAATAAAAAGTTTCTGTAGGATGCGTGAACCCCATTCACCCATACTTCATCAACTTCGTGAAGGATGCGTGAATGGGGTTCACACATCTTTTAGTGCGCCTATGATGCGTGAACCCCATTCACGCATCTCCAGACCCATTTTTAAAAATATTTGTAACCTTATCCCTTTTCGATAATTCTTTTTTCAAAAAACCCATGAAATTCGTGTAAGAAGATAAGTTAGGTTGAAAAAGATAAAAAAATAAAAATAAATGAAATAAAAAAAGGGAATAAATAAAATTAAATGGTGGGGGGCGCTGCATGCACGTGAAGACAAGGGGTGAGGGGGTGGCGTGGCCCTCTCCTCATTTACCATTAATAATTTATAATAATAATTTTATAATAATAATAATAATAATATTATTATTATTATTATTAATGAAATGATTTATCATTTATAACTCCTTCATATAACATTTGATTGATGTGCCGTCTGCGGAAGCATGAATCTAAACTTGAGATGGTTGTTTCAAGACAAATGTTTGATACTTAATTCAGGATTATGGCATGGATGCACAAAATTCCTAAGAATAATAATATTGTTGTTATTGTTGTTTTTCTGAAATATTGTATCTGACATAGTTTCTCCGTACAACGTCCATTTGACGATCCATCAATGGTATCATGACCCTGATTTTGAGATAGGCATTTTGAGACCAATATCAGGTGTTTAATTTGGACTTTTGGCTCAGTCCCATGAAACGTCATTCGAGCATGATGCGGTGAAATGATAATTTTTCATCAGGTCTCCGATTGTGGCATGTGAATAGTCTATCTCGATCAATTTTTTTGTGAGGATTGCAATGGTGTAATCTTTTTGGCCATCTGAGGTCGTTTGAAGATACATATCAATGAAATTACTCTTTTTACCTTAGATTGATAATGAGCCTCATGCCTTCATCAGGCTTCTGATCAAGACATGTCATGTAGTACCCTTACACACCGTATAGTTCTACATGGCCAAAAATCCGTGTATTGAAAATGAAATGTCCTGGAAATAGATCGAGACCACACGTTGTGTGGGTACCTTACATGTCGTGTACTCCATAATGAATCTTCAACCACTCGTATCTCCTTCTTTTGAAATCAGATTTTGGCCCACAAGTAGCATATCCTGAGTGTTTTTTCACATAGATCGTAATAGTTTCCTTTGTATGGGATTTTGATATACAATGTGAGATTTTTCGGTCATGAGGCTTCTTTAGGCAGTGCTTGAAGATGTTTTTGATCAGGCAGGATCATCAGTGAGTTCAGATAGAGACGGTGCTCCTCTGCAGCACCAGAGCTTGGGTCCTCCATCCATGGATGCAGTACTCCCCTATCGCATCAAGGCATGGGTCCTCCATAATCATTATGCAGATAGAGATGGTACTCCCCTGTGGCACCAGGGCACAGATCCTCTATCCATAGAGATGGTAATACCCTATTTCATCAGGGCGTAGGTCCTCCATACTCATTTTTTAGATAAAGACAGTACTCTGTTGTCATATCATCATGCAGGTACTCTATCCATAGAGATGTACTCCCCTATTGAATCAGGGTGTGGGTCCTCCATACTAATTGTTCATATAGAGACGTTACTCCCCTTTAGAACCGTGGTGTTGGTCCTCTATTCATGGAGATGGTACTCCCTTATTGTATCAGGGTGTGGGTCCTCCGTTCTCATGATTCTGATAGAGACAGTATTCCCCTATCACATCAGGGTGCGGTCCCTCCATATAACTTCTTCAAAAAGGCACATGAGATGATGGTCATCGTCGATGGACTTTTCAAACTATTGGATACTCTTCTTATTGGGCTAAGTTGTGATATGGAGATCCCCTTACTCTCTAATTTTATATTCTTTAACTTAGCACATATATATATATATATATATATATATATATTTGTATGGATTCACACCTTGTATTTGGATACTCTCCTTCTAGGAGAGGTGAAAACATGCGAGGTATGCCATGTGATTTCCATGTTTAGCTTCTCATGGTTGGATGAGTCTACTCTCCTACTATAGGTGGTGAAGACTCGATGATTAGTTCATATACACACCATTTTTATCCTCTTATGTGTGGAAGAACTTACTTTCACTCTTGGTTTGGGTTGAGCTATACTCTTTGACTATATCTTGCATCTATTATCTTTCTTCTTCATGTTGTATCTATTACTGCTCCCCCTTCACCCTTTCAGGGCATTCTACTGGGTATTATATACTCACACCTGCATGGGCTTCACTCACATGTGTCGTGTCTTTTACAGATGATGACAGTTCAACCGTGACTTCATAGGAGCTTAGAGATACCAAGTGCTTAGACCGTGTATGGTGGCAGTATCTTGGGACACAGGAGTTGGTCTCTCTCAGTTATTTACTCTTTTCTAGTTTTGTTAGTTTAGGACATGTTTCTAGTTGGGCATGTATTTTGTCTGTTTACCTCTATTTTACACTACCATAATTTTTACTGTTTAGAGGTTCATGCATGTTTGATTTACTTTATAGTAGTATTTTATATTTTACTTCTTTCCCTCTTCACTTTTTCATTGAGTTGGTTGTGTGTGTGTGTGTGTACTGGTACTTAGTCAAAGGCCTCCTGGAGTTTAGTTATGCCTTCGACGCTTGTCGTCACCCCATCGCCTATGGTGGAAGGCTTAGGGTAGTTATGTATTGAGCCCCGGTATAGATCAATTCATGAAAAATATGGATATATTAAAATATTCCTTTGAAGAAAATAATAGCAATCCCAAAAAAATGAGATTGTAAAGTAAATTCCTACCTCTTTGGTAACTTTCAAATTGAAAGCCCATGAAACAATAGATTTGAATTGAAACATTAATAATCATTAATAAATAGGTATTAATGTTAAATACATCATAGGGCCAGTATATACACATCATAGAAGTGAATTTGTGTATAATAACAAATATGTCTCAATGGAGTGTAAATTGAGACGAAATCCCTTACCTCACGCTTCCCTTTAGTTTAAGATGATTCAAAATCATGTATGTTGGTTTTATGAATGTTATTAATTTATAACAGAACCATATTAATATTTATAATATCATATATGATCCTCTTATAACATCTTACCACCCATTCATTAATAATATTTCATTATTTCCATTTTTTATTAATTACTTCGTTTTCTCATGCATGTTTTGTCATGGAAGTTATGGTTATTGTGAATAGTATATGGATAAATAATCTTTAAAATGATATTAATGTTATAAATATAATATTTTTCATTATATTAACTTTTATAATCATTCTTGAAAGTTGTACATGGAAATGAATCGCATTTCTTCGTGGAGATGGTAGGTCGTATGTACACACGAGCGGTGAAATCATTCCCGTAATGGGTGAAAGGGTAAGGAATTAGATGATATATAAATTTTATTAAATCAATATAATTTTATAATTATCATACATATTCATTATTTCTATCATTAGGACTATCCATGTGACTCGGTAATGGAAAACAAATTACATCAGTTCACAAGACGGTAGTCCGCTATACACATGAACGATGGATTTGTTTACCATTTGATAGAAGAGAAGATTGATAAATATTATGAAATAAATATAATAACATCTAATTATATGGGATATATTGTTTTTATTATATTCTAATTGTTAATACATAATTGAAGGTGATAAAATATGAAGTAAAAAAGAGAGATCTCGGTGAAGACGATTGATTACCTTCATTTAGAGAAACCACTTTTGGATCTCTTATTAAGAATCCTAAGAATGGTATTTTGGGAAGAAAATTACCTTTATAATATGGATAATGATTTTGGGGAGATATTTTTATTGTTTTTTTAGTTCAATGGATTTAGAGGTGTGAATAAGTGAGGGGATGGGTACCCTTTATAATTGAGGAGTGGCATTTTTGTAAATACCCAAAACTATTTAATAATGGGAAGTCACTCTCAAACCACATGACTATAAAATTGATAAATAATGGTTTGGATATAATATAAGGTAAATCCACACATAAAACACTAAAATTAAACATGTTTTAAATATGTTATTCTCTTTACCTCATATGTTACTAACTTCTCCCATTTTAGTTTTCACCATGGTAACTAATTTTTTAACCTAGGTAATTTAACCATTGATACTATAATAAAATGATACTTATTATATAAATTGGACCCAAGTATTATAAATATTAAATAAAATTTATCAAATAAAAATTCTATGTGTGTGAAAAATTAATTTTAACACAAGTGGATGTAATGCACAAAGCCCTGTTTTAACCTTAACCGTGATAATTAATTTTTTTAATATTTTACTATTTATTATGAACAAAAAATAAATTAAAATTATTAAATTATATTGATTATTATTATTCCAAATATTTAATTAATTTTATCAAATTAAAATTAAAAAAAATGGTATAATTTAATTTAAAAACAAACCGCAAATCATGTCGAAAAATGGTTTTTCAAGAAATGTATTTTTGAAGCATAAGATGATCTTATATTAACTATATGACTAGTAATAATGATTATATGGATTTAAATTCATATATTTTGATATATAATCAATAAATTTCATTTAAATCATTCATCTTTAAATATTATTTTAATTAATTAAAATGGATGGACATTATGCCTTTTTAAATAAAAACAGTTTCCTGAAAAAAAACAATTTTATGAAAAATACCCATTTTACCTTAAAATGATCTTATCTTTATTTATATAGAATTTATAGTAAAAAATTATTAATTATAAAATATTATAAAATGTTATTATAAATAAAAGTAATAATATTTAAATACTATATTTTTAATTTTTCATAAAAGCTTATTTCTAAGGGAAATTTTCAAAAATTCATCCTAGGCTTATTTTGATCAAGAAAATTCAAGATCAATATTCATCTTATCAAATTAAAAATTTTGTTCCATGAAATTTTAAAATTTTCATTGTATTGATTTTTTATTTTAAATAATGTTCAATTACTATATTTGAGGCTTGAGGTTTATGTTCTTCCCACCTACAAAAATTTCATCCTCAGAATTTTCTTGGATATTACTTTCTAAACAAATGAGGGTGGTTCTTATTCATAAAATCATTGGGTTCCCAAATTTCTTCCTCCATTTTATTATTTATCTAGAGTATCTTTACCATTAGAGTCATATTATTCTATAACACTTTCTCTTTAGTGTCAATAATTTGGATGGGCTCTTCATAGTAAGATGGATCATGTTACAATTCTATTTCTTTAGAGGTGAGAACATGTGTTGGGTATGGCATGTAATTCTTTAACAATGAAATATGAAACACATTATGTACTTTAGATAGGCTCAGTGTCATTACCAACCAATAATTCACGGATCCAATTCTTTCTAGAATTTCAGAATGCCTGATGTATCTGGGGATCCATTTTCCTTTATTACCGAACCTTATAACACCCTTCCATGGAGATACTTTCAAGAGAACGTGAGGATGGCTAAATCCAAATTTAACAAAGATAATGAAAAGTAATAAATGGGGGGTTTGGAGTATTATGATGATGATCATTTTGTTTTATATGTTACCCTTGATCTAAGTTGTGAATCGTAAGAGTTGTATCCCTCTGAGAATCATGGTCATTGGTGGTCTTTGCTTGCGCACCCATGATTATTTATACTTATTGTTAATTCTATATTGAAATGACCATAAACATGAAATATTATTAATCATGTATACCTAGTTAAATGAAAATGATTCCCCATGATCAAACTTCATTTGTGATCACCCATGTTTATCAAAGTGGAATTAAAGAACCTTTATTGGATAAATCTAAATACACTCATCTTGTTTTGTTGTGGTTTTATTCTGTGTGGGTTTTTTGGGTTTTGTGATTTATGAGGATTATATGTTGATGTTGTTGGTAGCATGGTTATGGGCACAAGGGTGGACAGAGGGGTTGGTTCTGTGATAAGGGTGTGTTATGTGTGTGTAGTTGGGCTATGGTTTTGGTGGTTGTTGTGGGATTTGTGTATGAGGTGGTGTAGGAGGTGTGATGGAATATCAGGTTGATATATTGATTGATTGTTAAATGGATGGACTTGTAGAGTAGTGGGGCTGATTCTAGGTGGCATTATGGAAGTTTTATTGTGTTGTGTAGTGGGACTACAATCTGGTTGTGTGTTGTTTGTGTTACTGAATGTGTTGGGTAGGGATGTGGTTGGTAGTTGCCCGGGTAGTGTTGGAATGAAATAAGTTAACTTCTTAATAAATAATGATAATTGGTTAAATTATAGGGGTTGGTTGATGTTTTGGTTGTGGCTGGTGTGTAGTTTTGCATGTAGGGGTAGTATCAAGGGTAGTTTTTGTGTGGGTTAGTTGTTTGTTTGGAAACCCATAGGTTGGGAAAAGTGTTTTTTTACCAATATGTATAAACTTTTAGTTACTTTTGATTTCTATATACACCTCACATGTGTTGATCACTATGTGCCGAACACCCCCATTTTTATGGGGGAGGGTGTGTTTTCCCAACATCCTGGTGGGAGGATGGATGGCTGGTTACTGACTTTTACCTGCTCCCTCTTCTAGGAATTTTACCATCCAAGAGTCTTCGGGAAGGTTGTAATGGCTTGAGGTTTAATACTAGATTTAGGGTATTGGCTGTGTGAGAGGTGGTTTGTGGCCCAGGTGTCTGTGGGTAGGATGTGTGTGGTTTGTGGCCCAAGTGTGTTGGGAGGGTTGTGATAGTGGGACTCCTGGAAGAGCATGGTGGCATCAGGATATTCTCTATTAGGGATGAGTAGTTAACCAGTGGGAAGTGGTGCGGGGTACCCAAATATCGATGTGCTTAATACTTTACTTTACTTGCATTATTTAGTGAGTGTGCCTTAGTGAGGTTTGGGTGGATAGTATACCTTGTTTGTTACTTTTGAGTTTTTGTTGTTTTCTCATAGGGACATTAGTATGGTTATACCACTTGTGCACATGTGACTTTAGTTTTTCCCTACTAAGTATACTTGTATTCTCACCCTACGTATATAAAATTGTTTTAAGGTTTCTAGGGAGATTACACAGACCATGCTGGACCTTACTATCTTGGAAGTTGGGGACGGTTGTTGTGTCGCTGCTTAGTTTTATTTTTGGTACTTACTTTGGAGTTTTCTTTATATTTCTAATAGTTTCACTTTAAACATGCATGTGGGATGGATTTTGGTTTCTTTATATATATATATATATATATATATATATATATATATATATATATCTTGGAGTTGTTTTAGGTTGATACATCTTATCTTCTAATCTTGGTTACTATAAAAAGGGTAATGCCTCCCATTTTTGTATACCCTTGGTTTTGGTTGCCACCCTGGGGCCTATTGGAGGCAGGACTCGGGGGTCATTATCTCTCCTTCATCTTGAGGAAGGAAGGTATCGACATCTTGTTATCCCTTACCTAATCTTGAAGAAGGAGGGTCATGATAGAATGGTATCACAAGGATGGTTGAAAGGTAGGATGTAGTTTGTAGTTAGGCATAGTGAGGATTGTATGGGTTGGTAGGGAAATAGTGTTAGGTGATATTGGTGCATGAAATAGGCCAGGGAAGATTGGCTAGGACACAGAATTTTAGGGCCCCTCGTGATCTGACACAAGGACTCTGAGCTTACCAAATGACCGAGTGACACTACACCATTTGTGGGGTAGAGACCCTAGGAAAGTTACATGCATCATGATGACATGCGTTCTTGTTTGTTTTGGTCATTTTTTGGAAATTAAAATAAACACTGAGTTAAAATGAATCCTAAATAAATTTCATGCTACTCGGGCTTAGGAGTTCCTTGTTTTCCTTTTAGTTATGCCTCCCAAACGTTGCCTGCATGTGGTATGAGTAGTGGAGGGTCAGTAGGATGACCCGGTTGATTAGAAAAGGGTCAATCCAGGGGAGGAGGATGATCAGTGGCAGAAAACACTTTGTGCTTTCCAATGGAAGACTCTGGGAAAGTACGAGTGTAGTGTCCTGAATATGGAGACAGAGAGTTGGCTCGAGGATCTGGTGATCACTTTCATCTTGATCTGGGATCTGACAGAGTACTAGGTTCCTTTTATGGTGATCCAGATGAGGGGAGAAGTGTGTTAGTGGTGGAAACTTTACCTGGGGGATAGAAAGGAGATCGATGTTTTGTGGAATGAATTTTAGAAGGAGTTCTGGGTGGAATTCCTTTCTTCCATGATGAAAGCCGAAAATAGGTAAGAGTTAATCTCCCTCTAGTAGGGGAGTATGCTAGTGAGATAATTGGGGATTAAGTTCAATTATCTCCTACATTTTTCTCTAGATCTCTTTTCAAATGAGGAGACTTGGGTGAGGCTCTTAGATGAGGCACTTTTTCCTTTTCTTCAGTATGTGGTTACTCCCTTCACCCTACCAACATACTTAGAGGTTCATAAGAAGGCTCAGGCAGTAGAAAGGATGCAACCGTGAGGAGGTCTTCCATGGGATGGAAGTCACCCGAGTTCTTCAAAGGGGAAGGTAATTAGCAACAATTATCTAGTGTTAGGGCCTTCCAGGTTTTAGCCAATGGGGAGCCAACTCCAGTAGTTTCAGTTCCAACCCTTTAATCCTCGCCCTTTTCCCACAGACTTGGGGCTGAGGTGTTTTTCTTACAAATTCTGTGGGCACCTCCAGGTACAATTCCTAAATTGAGATCAATATGGTGGAGGTGGGAAGGTTTAGTGCCCGCCTCAGCAGCAGTTTCCAGTCATGCCTTTCCAGCAGTAGGGATAGTAGGACCCTGCTCCACCAAGGGAAGATAGTGTAGGCAGAGGCTGAGCTCAAGGTGCTCCTCGGGGACCTCGACCAGGGCATGGTCAGGGAGGTGACTAACATCCAAGGGGAAGAGGAGCTAGGCATGTGCAGTTTCACGTCGTAGAGGTATTAGTTCTAGTAGGGATGAAGATCATTTGAGGTACAATCAGTTTGTTTAGTACACTTGCTTGCACATTATTTGATTCAGGAGCTTCATAATCCTTTGTTTCACTCGATCTATCCCATGCTCTAGGACTGGACATAGAGAGACTTTCTGTTCCCCTGGTGTTGAGTACACCAGTTGGAGGTTATACCAGCTTGTTTGATGTTTTCTGGGGATGTAGACTGATGTTGGGGCCACATCAGTCTAGTGGGGATCTCTTTCTACTATAGATGTATCCATAAAATTCCATCCTTGGAATCTAATGGTTGTTTTTGGTTCATTCTTTTATCAACTGCTTCCGGAGAAGAGTCATGTTTTCATATGTGAAAGGCTAGCGTGTAATTTTTGTTGGTGAGCAGAGCTGTTAGGTGGTCAAATAGTGTACGAAGCCTCTTCTCTCCTTGTTAGCCGATTTGTTAGTGGGATCTATGTATTTCTAAGATGGTGGAGGTTTCGGGAGTGGTTGAAGAGTTTTTTGATATATTCCGTGAGGAGGTTGTGACTCTACCCCCTCGACGTGATGTTGAGTTCAATATAGACTTACAGCCTGGTGCTCATCTAATCTCAATGGATCCTTATCAGATAGTGCCTTTTGAGTTGTGGGAGTTTCAGATTTATATTGATGATATGATGAATAAGGGTTTTATCTAAACTAGTGTGTCACTATAGGGTGCTCCAGTCTTGTTTGCGAAGAAGATAGATGGTGGTCTGAGGCTTTGCATAGACTACCAAAGACTGAATTAGGTAACGTTCAAGAACCGTTACCCTATCTCGAAAATAGACAATATTTTTGACCAACTGAGGGGAAAATTTTGGTTCTCTAAGATCAATCTATGATTTGAGTATCACCAGTTAAGGGTGAAGGAGGGTGAAATCCCGAAGACTGCTTTCAGGTGTAGGTATGGGCACTTTGAGTACACAGTTATTTTGTTCAGTGTTACGAATGCACCTATCATGTTCATGGGGCTTATAAAGTTTATCTTTCATGAGTTCTTGGACCATTTCATCATCATATTAATCAATGAAATCCTAATCTACTCAAATTTAGAGGAGGAGTATACCGAGCATCTCAGGACTGTCCTAGAGGTCCTTCAATACCACCATCTCTATGAAATGATGTCCAAGTGAAAGTTTTGGACATGAGAGGTCCACTTACTTGGAAATGTTATGTATTAGAAAGGTTTAAAAATGGACCTGCTGAAGGTCGAGGTAGTCATTTTTTGGGCAGCACCCAAGAATGTGCCAGAGGTTTGCAGTTTTCTCAGTCTGGTAGGCTACTACTAGAGATTCTTACCTAATTTCTCTCGAGTAGCAGCTCTGTTGACAACTCTGACCAGAAAAGGACAATATTTTGTGTCAGGTGAGCAGTGATAGGCAACATTTGGCTATTTGAAGGGTAATTTGGTCAGTGTTCTAGTGCTCAGGCTTCTAGAGGAAGGGGTGATGTTCGAGGTGTTTTGAGATGCTTCTCATCCTAGCTTGAGGTGTGTGCTGATGCAGCAACGGAGAGTGAATTCCTATGGGTCTAGGAAATTATGTCCCCATGAATGTAACTATGCCACCCATGATATGGAACTAGTATAGGTCATGTTATCACTAAATTTACGGTGACATTACCTCATTAGGGAGCACTTTGTGGTCTTCGCGGATCAAAAGATCTTGAGGTACATCTTTTCCCTACAATACTTGAACTTGCGGCAGCGGAGCTGGATGGAGTTTCTTCCGGATTACGATTTTGAGATATCCTATAACTTAGGAAATGGGAATGTTGTGGCTGATGCTTTAAGAAGGAAGTCATAGAAGGAAGTGGTTCGGAAATATGTAGATGCTTGGAGGGCGATGAAGGAGTTGGCTACCTTGCACTTAGATGTAGGAATGGATGGAGGTAGAGGTTATCTATTTTAGATGAAGGTATATTCATCTATAAGGTAGAAGGTGGAGGAGTCTTAGTGGGGAGACTCTGAGGTGGAGACGATGCATGATTACATTGACCAAGGTGATGCTCCGGAGGGATGGTTAGAGGATGGTCAGAATCAGATGTTGTTCCGTGAGAAGCTATGTTTTTAATGGCAATGCGTGAAGAAATTCTCTTTGATTTTGATAGCTCACCCCTAGTGGTACACCCAGGAGTCTCTAAGATGTACTGGGGATTGAGGGAATGGTTCTAGTGGCCCGGGATGAAGCGGGTAGTGGTAAAGTTTGTGGAAAAGTGCCTAGTGTGCCAACAAGTGAAGGCTGAGCACTATGTTCCTAGTGGTTTGTTGCAACCCCTAAATATCCCTGAGTGGAAGTGGGATGACATCTCAATGGATGTTTTCAAAAGATTACCTAGGGATTAGGTAGGATGTGGTGCTATTTGGGTAGTAGTGGATCTGTTGATGAAATCAGCTCAATTTTTAGTGATCAAGGAGTCAGGCAAGTGGATGCCTTAGCACGAAGATATGTAGATGAGGTCACTACCACAAAAACAGTTTTTCCCAGCACCCCCCCCCCCTTTATCAGCGATAACGAAAAATCGCTGATAAAGGGGGGGCCTTTATGAGCGCTCAAAAAAGCACTGATAAAGCCCCCCCCTATCAGCGCTTTTTTTAGCACTGATAAAGGGACCCCCTTTATCATCGCTTGTTTAGTAGCGCTGATAAAGGGTCGAATTAAAAAAAATTAAAAAATATATATTAATATATTAATATAGTTATATTGATATAGATATAATATATAATTTTTAAATATATTTTAGATAAGTATAAATGTACATTAACACTTAATATACTTAATATATAAGATATTTAGTAAAAATGGCTTCTTAAAAAATTAAAAAAATATTTTTAATTAATAATTTGCTAATTATTATAGAGTAGTAGTCATTTAATAACAATTTGAAGACTAAAAAAATTAAAAAAATTAAAAAAAGATCCAAAATAAGTTGAAAACGCAACTCAAACTTCAAATGGACATAACTTTTGATCCAGGTGTCCGTTTGAGCTCTACCACATATCAAATCGAAGTATGCGACGAGCTCTACGTTGCTGTGACCTGGGAAGACCCAGTCAAGCGTTTTTCAAGGCCAAAAGAGGCCCAGAAGGCCTCAAAAACTGAGTGTTTAGTCGGGGTACCCATATTTTTTAACATTTTGTGGGTTTTCAGTTTCGTTTGAGGGGGTATTATTGGATTTTTTGGTGGGGAATGAATTTATTCCAAGGTATTACATTCATATTGATATTATGTCTTTGAAATTTTATCGTTTTTTATAATGCACTGCTATTTATAATCAAATATATAACTATATGTACATATTTTTTATATATTCACACCTAAAAATTAAATTTTTAAAATAAATAATTAAAAATATTTACATATAAAATATATTAGCTCTATCTAAATAATAACTAATATCCATTTTATTTAAAATACCAATATATGAATATTTATATAACTACTATATATTAATATAACTATATATATATATATATATTAATCTATCTATATATATATTAATATCACTATATATATATATATTAATATCACTATAAATATATATATTAATATCACTATAAATATATATATTCATATAACTATATATATATGTATATTAATATAAATATATATTACTATACGAATAAATATAACTAAATATATATATATAAATAGAGATATATATTAATATAACTATATATAGATGTATTAATATAACTATATATATATATATATTAATATAAATATATATTACTATACGAATAAATATAACTATATATATATAAATAGAGATATATATTAATATAACTATATATATATTAATATCACTATATATATATTAATATAACTATATATATATTCATATAACTATGTATATATTAATATAACTATATATATATATATATTAATATAACTATATATATATATATTAATATAACTATATATATTAATATAAATATATATTACTATACAAATAAATATAACTATATATATAGAGAGAGATATCATGAAATAGCAAACAAATCAAAATAGAGTAGTGGTAAGGGCTTAGGCGCGCAGGGGGAAGGTCTCAAGTTCAAAACCTGCTGGAGGCAAAGGCGCGTGCATGGGGGTGGATATTGGGGGTTAGCGCTGATAAAGGATGGAGGGGGTGCGTGTGGGTGTTGGAGGGGCTAAAAAGCGCTGTTAAAAGGGGGGATCAAGTTCTATAAAATCCCCCCATGATTGGCATGATTTTTTTAATTTTTTGTAATTTTTTGTAATTTTTTTTTAATTTTTTTTTAATTTTTTTAACTTTTATCAGCGCTTTTTTAAAAGCGCTGATAAACGGGTCCTTTATCAGTGCTAAAACGAAAGCGCTGATATAGGACCCCTTTATTAGCGCTAAAAAAAGCACTGATAAAGGGGACCCCCCTATTTATCTTCTCCGGCTTTAACAGCGCTTTTCCTAGCGCTGTTAAACGACCTTTAAGATCCGTCATCTCAAATCAGCATACATGTTTTACATCGCGATTCTGGAGGATATTTCAGCATTCCTTTGGCACTCATTTACACCTCAGTACTGCTTTCCACCCTCAAACAGATAGAAAAACAAATAGGACCATCCAGACATTTGAGGACATGTTGTCGGAATTTGTTTTGGAATTTATTGGGTCTTGGGTGAAACATTTTCCCTTGGTAGAGTTTGATTACAATAATAGCTATCACTCTTCCATTGGCACGACTCTATTTGAATCTTTATACGGAAGACTGTGTCGTTCACCCTTGTGCTGGATGGAAGTTGGGGAGGCAATTATTCTTGGTCCAGACGTGCTGCAGAGTATGATAGAGAAGGTGTATCTTGTCTATGAGAGGATGATGGTATCATAGTACCAGAAGAATTTGTATGTCGATTGCAGAAGTAGGACTTTGGAGTTTGAGGTTGGGGACTGCGTATTCTTGAAGGTTTCCCCTTAACGTGGGCAGTGGAGGTTTGACAGAGGGAGTAAGCTTTCTCCCAGGTTCATCAGACCTTTCTAGGTGTTAGGATGAGTTGGTGAGGTGGAAAATTAGCTGGCATCACCACCGTAGTTGGGGAGGTTCCACGACGTCTTTCATGTCTCTCAAATTCATCGGTATCTTTATGATGACTTCCATGTCATTGATTGGGGAGAGTTGGATATCGAGGATGATGAAACATTCATGGAGTGAATAGTGTAGATCCATGATCGTTAAGAGAATGTGATTTTTTGAAAGAGCATTCCCTTGGTTTGCATGTTGTGGAGGTATGGTGGCCTGGAGGAGAGTACTTGGGAGCGATAGACACAAATGTGTGCCCAGTACCCGTAGTTGTTTTGAGTTTTACTCGTGTGTTTTGCTTTGGGATGTAATGCTTGAACCTTTTTTTCTATGAGATGAGTTGTTTCCTTGTTATATGATGTATGATAAAGTCTTGATGTATGATTAGGGAAGGACCTGATCCCTAAACAAGACGCATTAATGATGAGGCAATTAAACTCATGTGGTCAAGTCAGTACCACCCAAAGCGGATAGTATCTTAACATGGGGGAAGGAATTCCCTAATTCATATGTTCGGGTAGTGTGAATTTTGGTATTTTTTTGGTATATATTGTGGTTTTTTGGGTTGTAAAATCTTGGAGGAGGTGTTCTTGGATGTTGAGGTTATCCTCCAATGAGGTGGTTTATCCTTGAGAGGTATCTTACAGAGTGGTTGTTCATATCCCTCTTTCTTCTAGGTTTGGTTTTGAATTATTGAGGGTGAGAATAGTTTGAGAGGTATCTGATGTAATGGACCTGACCTTCATGGTCCATTATCTTGTCAAAATACAGTGTTTGGGGTGTTTTGGGAGGCAACAGTAGCTCATTTCAAGAGTTTTCTAAATTTCCAGTTTTTCCATCGGTAGGTCAGGGCGTCTGAAGGTCGATGGAATTGGTAGGTCAAGGCTTTGGTAGGTCAAGGTTTCAGCAGGTCGAGGGCATCGCTGGGTCAAGTGTGTTGGTAGGTAGAGGGGTTGGTAGGTTGACGTTTTGATAGGTCAAGGTGTCGGTAGGTCGAGGCGTTGGTAGGTCGAGGCGTCAGTAGGTCAAAGCGTCGGTAGGTAGGTCTAGGCTTCGGTAGGTTAGAGAGTCAGTAGGTTAGAATGTCGGTAAGTTGAGGACATCAGTAGGTCAAGGTTTTGGTAGGTCAAGGCATCGGTAGGTCAGGGCATCGATAGGTTGGGGGCATCGGTAGGTCGAGGGCGTCGGTAGGTCGAGGCGTCGGTAGGTCAATGCATCGGTAGGTCGAAGCATCAGTATGTCAAGGCATTGGTAGGTCAAGGCATTGGTAGGTGGAGGCGTCAGTAGGTAGGTCAAGGAGTCGGTAGTTCAGGGTGTCGGTAAGTCAAAGGAGACGGTAGGTCAAGGGGTTGGTAGGTCAGGGCATCAGTAGGTCAGGGCTTCAGTAGGTCAAGGGTGTTGGTAGGTTGAGGGTGTTGGTAGGTTGAGGCATCGGTAGGTCGTGGGCATCAGTAGGTTAATGGTTTCGATAGGTTGAGGCATCAGTAGGTCGATGCATCGGTGGGTCGAGGCGTCGGTAGGTGGAGGCATCAGTAGGTCAGGGCATCGGTGAGTCAGGGCGTCGGTGAGTCCGGGAATCGGTGAGCCAAGCATTGGTAGGTCCCATTGGTGGCTTAGTGTTAGTGAATCAGCGTCAGTATCTCAGTGTTGGTGACTCGCTTTCAATGTCTTGCTATCGGTGACTCACCCATCGGTGACTCATTTCCAATTTTCCAAGTTTTTCCAGCTTCTTCCCTCTTACGCTTTATTTGACATAAATCGAGTTTAAACCCTTGTTTGGGAATTTCTAAATGAGTTTCAAAGGATATTAATTATATATTTAAAATATTAACACTCTAGGGACTTTGAAATAGTTGAACTGTATGGTATTGGCCACAATCTGACTTTAATGTCCCTTGAAACTGTTTCCCCTTCCGTTGATATAGGGTCTGGCTTTTCTAATTTGAGACCTTCTCTTCCCGGTGTGTTTCTATTTTCTCTTGGTGCACCTAGAGCCTTCCCTTCCTATAGAGTCGCATGTTGTGTAATAGCTATCAATCCAGTTTTCTTGGAGTTTTCCTACTACTCGTGCATCCCCTGTTTTGGCGCAAGGAAGAATCATCGGTCTCATTTGTTCTAAGTAGGGATTTCCTTCATCTCTCTTTTAATTGTGTATCATGTGGGGTGGGTATAATGATGACTCCTTGTGAGAATGGATGAATCCAAATTTAACAAATATAATTATAAGTAATAAATGAGGGGCTGGGAGTACGATGATGGTGATTGTTTTGTTTTATATGTTACCCTTAATCCATGTTGTGAATCATATGGGTTGTATCCCACTAAAAATAATGGTCGTTGGTGGTCTTTGCTTGCACACCCATACATATTGTTGATTCTCTCTTTAAATGACTATAAATATGAAATATGATTAATCACGTTTACCCAATTAAATGAAAAGGATGTTCTGGGATCAAACTTGATTTTTGATCCCCCCTATTTATCAAAGTGGAATTAAAGAACCTTTTTGGCTAAATCTAAATACGCTCATCTTGTTTTGGTGTGGCTATGTGTTGTGTGGGTTTTTTTGGGTTTTTTTCTTTATGAGTGTTATATGGTGGTGTTGTTGGTATCATGGTTGTGGTGAAAAGGGTGGATAGAGGGGTTGGTTCTATGAGAAGAGTGTGGTATATGTGTGCAACAGGGATGTGGTTTTGGTGGTGGTTACTGTGGGCTCGGTGTATGAGGTGTTGCGGGAGGTGTGATGGAATATCAAGTTGATAGATTGATTGGTTGTGGAATGTATGGACTTGTAGAGCCGTGGGATTGCTTCTGGGTGGTGTTATGGCTATTGGACAGTGTTGTGTAATGGGATTGCAATCTGGTTGTGTGTTGTTTGTGTTGCTGAATGTGTTAAGTAGGGTTGTGATTGGTAGTTTCCTAGGTATTGTTGGAATGAAATAAGCTAAATTCTAAATAAAGAATGATATGTGGTTAAATGAAAGGTTTGGGTTGATGTTTTGGTTGTGGATGTTGTGTGGTTGTTCATGTAAGGGTAGTAGAAAGGGAAGTTTTTGTGTGGGATGGTTGTTTGTTTGGAAACCCATAGGTTGGGCTGAGTATTTTTTTACCTATATGTATAAAATTTTAGTTCCTTGTGATTTTTATATGCACCCCACCCGTGTTGAGCACTATGTTCCGAACACCCCCATTGTTATGGGGGAGGGTGTCTTTTCCTAACATCCTTGTGTGAGGATGGGTGGTTGGTTATTGACTTTTCTCTACTCCCACTTCTAATAATTTTACCACCCAAGACTCTTTAGGCAGGTTGTAATAGTTTGAGGTTTAATACCAAATTTATGGTATTGGTTGTGTGAGAGTTGGTTTGTGGCCTAGGTGTCTGCAGGCAAGATTTGTGTGGTTTGTGGCCCAGGTGTGTGTGGGTGAGTTGTGACAGTGGGGCTTGTGGAAGAGCATGGTAGCGATAGGACATTCACTATTAGGGATGAGCAGTTAACTAGTGGAAAGTGGTGTGGGGTACACAAATATCAATGTGCTTACTACTTTACTTTACTTGACTTGCATTATTTGGTGAGCATGACTTGGAGAGGTTGGGGTGGATAGTATACCTTGTTAGGTGCTTTTGAGTTTCTGATATTTTCTCACAGGGAAATTAGTATGCTTCTCCCACTTGTGCATTGGTGAGGTTTTCCCTAATGAGTACACTTGTATGCTCACCCTACGTATATAAAAAATTTTTCAGCTTTCCAGGGAGATTACTCGGACTGTGTTGGACCATACTAGCTTGGACGTTGGGGACGGTTGTTGTGTCGCTGCTTAGTTTTTTTTTGGTACTTACTTTGAAGTTTTCTTTGTATTTCAAGTAGTTTTACTTTAAACATGCATGTGGGATGGATTTTTGTTTATTTATATATATAATTCTTGGAATTTTTTGAGGTTGATACATCTTTCTCCTGATCTTGGTTACTATAAAAAGGGCAATGAATCACATTTTTTGAGATTTCTATAACCTTGGTGTTGGTCACTAACTCGGGGCCTATTGGAGGTGAGACTCAGGGGTAATTATCTCTCCTTCATCTTGAGGAAGGAAGGTCTCGACATCTTACTATCCCTTCCCTCATCTTGAAGAAGGCAGGTCATGACACAACCATATCCCTTTTTTGATGCATCATTATATATCATAAAACCATCATTTCCTAATGGTAAATTCAAAATTAGAGCATTGACCAATATCCTCTTCAATTCTTCAAAACACTCTTCACATTGATTTTCCCATATGAACTTCACTCCTTTGTGTGTAATCTTGGTTAACGAGTTAGCCAATTAGGAAAAATTTTGAACGAATCATCAATAGTAACCTACCAACCAATGAAACTATATAACCCATTTATGTTTATTGGTATCTCCCATTATCTGACTAACTTTGTCTTCATAGGATGAACTGATATTCCATCCTTAGAGGCAATATACCCAAGAAAAGAAATATTCTGAAGCTAGGATTCACACATGGTAAATTTCCCATATAACTTTTTTCTTCTAAGAGTCTCAAGAATTATCTGCAAGTGGTTCTCATGGATCTCACAACTCTTATAATACACCAAGATATCATTAATGAATACCCAAAAAAATTATCACGATACTCCTTAAATAATCTATTCATTAGATCCATAAAAAATTATGGTGTATTATTTAATCAAAATATATTTATTGTAAAATTTTAATGTTCATACATCATTTTCAATGTTATCTTTGGAATGAATTCCTTCTTTACTCACAATTGATGATACCCAGAATAAAGTTTGATCTTTAAAAAATATTGAACTCTATGAATTTGATTGAATAAGTCATCAATGTGAGGCAGAGGGTACTTATTCTTTATTATAATAGAATTGATTTCCCTATAATAAATGAAAAACCTCATTGATCCATATTTGTTTTTTATAAATTGAACAAGGGATCCCCATGCTAAAAAACTAGGGTGAATAAACACCTTATCACACAACTCATCTAATTATTTATTAAAATACACTAATTCCACAATGGTCATTCTATAGTGAGACTTTGATATAGGGATTGCATCAAGGATTAAATCAATGGAAAACTCAACTTCATGCTTTGATGGATGTTATGATAATTCTTTATAAAATACATCAATATATTTCAATATAATAGGTACATCCTCAATTTAAAGATTACATTTTCCATTCATATATTTTTCTTCATATTCTTCCCCAATAATGTCATTTAGAAGTGCTATAGGGGGTGGATCTAGACATGAATCGGATGATGAATCTTCCACTCTAAATATAAATAATTCCAAATTTTCATCACAAAACGTAATTTCCTTCACTTTGCAATAAAATTTTCCATCATATTTTGAAATCCATTCCATACCAAGGACTATATCAAATTCAAACATAGGTATGATAATACATTCAGAAAATATAGCATGTTTTTGTATCAAAATGGGAACTATCTAGAACATCCTTGTTGCAGTGAGACCTCCATTGGGTGTTTTTACTAACACCTCCCTTCTTACGATGCTAGAGAAATATCTATTTTTTTAGAAAATATGGGAGATATAAAAGATTGTGAGGATAAAAAATCTAATAAATCATTATCTAAATTTGAGTCTATTATTAAAGTGACTTCCCCCGCATCAATGGGAACTTTCGCCTCAGTTGTAGTAATCGTATATGCTTGTCATTCTCCTTTTGGCCTCTTATATGGTATGTTCCCTTGACTCTTGAGGAATTAGTGTGAATAATTCCCCATTTATCTATAGTTTAATCACTATAATTCATTGATTTATTTCTTTCCCTTTCATTCATTGTGTAGATGACCCTTATCACCTCACTTGTAACAAACTCCCATGCCCTTCAAACATTTTCTAGGATGTTTCTTCCCAAAATTTTCATATTATAGAAATTGATTAATTTTATTCTTCTTCTTCAATGTGCTCCCTTTTTAGTGGTGTTTAGATATCCTCTTATTCTCTTGATTACCCTTGAATATAAAGTATCTAAAGAATTTCTTCTCTATTTTTATGGTGCATAAAACTATTTCATCATAGGATGAAAAAGTTTGAGAAACCAGTTCCCTTTTGAGACTTGGATTAATCCCTTCAAATAAATGGTAAATCTTTCATTTTTTATTTCATATGTAATCTAAAGAATACTTGGATAATATTGTAAAGGTAGCTTCATACTCCAAAATAATTTATTCTTCCTTTTTCTTTAAGCTATAGAATTTTATCTTCATTTCAATTCATTTCCCATGAGGGAGATATTTTCTGAAGAATGTTTCTTTAAAATATCCATATTCCATGTGTTCTATTTCTTCTTCATCGCGGGTATTTTGGATCAAAAACCACCATTTATCTGCTTCACCCTTGAGACAATATACTTCTAGTATAACCTTTTCTTTTTCATTGCATCCCAGGTCTAAAATTATCTTTTCTAGGGACTTAATTCCTTACTCAGCTACCACTTGATTAATAGCCCCACTAAATGATGGGGGGTTCTATCACATGAATCAATCCAACATAGAAGAATAATTTTTTAGAAAAATAGGTTACTCTATTTGGGTGAGGTTATTTTTCATAACTAGATTAAGATGCCCTAATATAGCCATGATCTTCTAAATTCCAATACTGGTTGTATTGACTTACTCGGCAGGGAAATTTTTACACCGACCATGAGTGTTGATACCATTCTTTCTTTAATTATCCATTTATAAAAAATGTAATATACTATATTCTCTCATGATATTATGAATTTTAATTCATAATATATAATTTTGAATCTGGTGTAACCTTTAACATAAATTTAAAATTTAGGTATTGTTAATATCATAATCATAAACTTGGTTTCTTTGGGAATATCATTAAATCATAAAAATATTTTCAAATCCTTCATAATGGTTTATAATGGAAATATGAATTCTCCTAATTACATCCCCCGAGAGTGTCAAAATAGGTGAGAAATAAGGCTCGTTACCATGCACTGGGTGATGATCAAGTCAAAACCCAATGCGTCCTTTTTTGAGTTATTACCCATAGGTATAAATTCTCCAAAACCACATCCACTTTTAGTATCCATACAAAGGTCTATTGCTAGGAAAAACCAAATAATCTCTACCTTACCAAAAAATTTAGGATATTATTCTAAAAATTGAAATATCCTTAAATTATACCATAGGTTTATATTCCTTAATCTATTTTTTCTTTAATCTAGTTCTGAAGATTTCCACTAAAATTTCTATGATAACAACTGTAACAACCTTTATTTTAATAACCCAAAGTCAGTGGTCAATTTATTACATTGGCATAGATATAAGGGATCACATCACCAAGGAATGATTTTTTTAGTGGTCTTAGAGAACCAGATATATACATGATACCCATTTTACATTGGGAATAGAATAAAAAACATAATAATGGAAAACATCCAGTATCCTTGAACTCATTCATAGAATTTTTCTTCATATCATGTGGAAAGAAAACAAAATAAGGGTGATCTTAAATACTTGGTAAGGGTTATGTACAGTGGAAGCTATCATGATTAAATAAGGCATAGTCAATATGGAAAGGTAAATAGATAAAAACACATTATATTTAATAAATAACTTGACTATCATGATTAAATATGGAATAATCAGTGTGAAATGATAAATAACTAAAAACACATTCTATTTAATCAATAACTTGAGAAAAAAAATGCATCCATGGATAATGTGGATGTAATAATATCATGGATTATGGTAAATAAATTCTAAATGAAGTAAATGTTTAATATTGTACATTGTGATATCCTATATCATGATATATATTCTATAAAGACCTTGTTCAAAGACACTTTAAAACTATGGGTAAAAACTCATTTAATTTGGCCAACTGATTTGTCTCGTGAGACCTGTCGATGCATCGAGGGGCTATATAATTTCGGGGCCCACCCGTCAGTGCATTTCCAAAGAATTACTCATATATCAAATAACTAATTTAATTCATGAAAAATACTCCTTATCAATAAATATTCAAATTAAGTAAATAATATGGATTTATCAATACATACCCATTTAATCAAAATAACTTTCATAGTAACCATCCTATGTAAAAATGGTATACGGTTTAGGTAATAATGATATCCATGATACAAAGAATATGGATATTTAATAAAAATGTAATTTCTAATGAAAAATTATCACAAGAAAGTGATTGTCTCAAGATAAAGTTAACAATCATAAAATTAATCAAGAGATGAGAGGTGACTATCGGTTCATTGAGTATACTAGTTTTTTTGGAATAAAATCATGTCCTTTTGAAGAATAAATGGAATGTAAGTGAAATATTAAAATAATATTTCATAAAAGAGTCCTTTAAAAACCATTTAAATCATGTAGAAGAATCTAAATTTCATAAAATGGTTACAATAGTGTGGAAGTTCGTTATCACTATATATGTTAAAAAACATTCATTTTGGATTTTTGTAAGGAAAGTTAAAAACATCCCTTTTGAAAAATAGTATAAATATTCCTTTTAAAAAAAATTTAAAATTAAAATATTACTTAAAATTTCCTTAATAAATCATTTGAGTAAATAAATGTATTTTTATAAAACAATTTTGAAAAACATGGACATGGAAGAAAAATATATCCGATTAAAAGAGAAATAAAATCGGTTTTCTTTTAAACATTTCTTTGCTTGAATAAAATACCAAAAAGAGGAAAATTTGGAAGAAAATACATAAAATCCATAAATATTAAAAGGATAGTAAAATTTAAGTATTTTAAGATGGAAATATTATAAGATTAATTCAATGAAAATAAGAGCAATCCCAAAAAATGATATTATAAATTAAATTATTAACTCTATGGTAACTTTAAAATTAAAACCCCTTGAAATAATAGGCTTGAATTAAAACATTAATAATCATGAATAAATATTTATTCATGTTAGATACATGAAAGTGGTAGTGTATACACCACTTAAAGGTGAACCGGTGCATAATAACAAATATGTCCCAATAGAGTGTAAATTGAGATAAAATCCATTACCACACACTTCCCTTTAGTTGAATGTGCATTAACATCCTATATAATGGTTTTAAGAGTTTTATGAATATATAACAGAACCATATTCATAATTATAATATCATATATGATCCTATTATAACATCTTACCACCCATTCGTTAATAATATCTCATTATTTTCATTGTTTCGGGTGTTAACTGCTTTGTTTTCTCATGCATGTTCATGAAAGTTATACTTCTTATGAATAAGATATAGATCCATCATCTAAAGAATTATTGTAATTTTATAAATACCATATTTTTCATTTGATAAATTTTTATAATCATTCTTGAAAGTTGTACATGGGAAATGAATCACATCACTTTTTGGAGATAGTAGGATGTACGTACGCACGAGCGTCGATGTCATTACCTTAATGGGTGAAAGGGTAAGTGATTAGATGATATATTAATTCTGAATAATCAATTTAATGTCATAAATTTCCTATATATTCATTATTTCCATTATTATGACTATCCATGTGAGTAAGTTATGGAAAATAAACTACATTGCTTTGTGAGGCGATAGTCCTCCGTACACACAAGTGATGGATTTGTTTCTCATTTGACGGAGGAGATGGATAAATATTATGCCATAAGCATAATAACATCTTAGTATATGGGATATATTTATTTTATCATATTTTAATTATTAATACATAATTTAATGTGATAAAAGAAGAAGTGAGGGGAGGGTGTGCCCTTTTATAATTGAGGAGGAGTGGCATTTTTGTAAATACCCAAAACTATTCAATAATGGGAAGTCACTCTCAACCCAAGTGCATCCAAAATTGATAAATAATTGGGTGTAGTGATGATATGATCAATTCACACCTACACCACTAAAATTAAACATGTTATTCACTTTACCTCCAAGGCTACTCACTTTTACCATTTTAGTTTTCACTGCGATAATTTGTTTTTTAAACTAGGTAATTTATCTATTAATACTATATTATAATGATCCTTATTAGATAATTTGGACTCATTAATTTTAAATATTGAATCAAATTTATCAAATAAAAATTATTTGTGTGTAAAAAATTAATTTTAACACAAGCACATGTAATGTGCAAAACCCCGTTTTAATATTAACTATGGTAATTAATTTTTATACTACTTTTACTATTTATTATTACTAAAAATTAAGTTAAACTTATTAACTAATTTTAATCATTATTATTAAAAATATGGAATCTATTTTATCAAATTAAAATCACAAAAGTGTAAGAATTTAATTTAAAAAAACTCACAAATCATTATGAAAAATGGTTTTTTAATAAATGCATTTTTGAGGAAAATGATATTATATTAACTATATGACTAGTAATCATTATTATATGGATTTAAAGTCATATATAAATATATAAAATCTATAAATTTCATTTAAATCATTCATCATTATGTATTATTTTAATTAATCAAAACAAATAGACATTATGCCTTTTAAGCAAAAACAGTTTTCTAAAGAAAAAAAAAGTTCTCTAAAAAATACCCCCTTTACCTCCAAATGATCTTATCATTATTTATATCAAATTGATAGTCAATAAGTTTTTAATTCTATATATTATAACATATTATTATAAATAATAGTATGGATATTTAAATACTATATTTTTTTTATTTTTCATAAAATCTTATTACTGAGGGAAATTTCAAAAATTAATTATAGGCTTATTTTGACCAAGTAAGTTCAAAATAGATATTCATCCTATCAAATTATAATTTTTATGCTATGAAATTTTAAAATTTTCATTGTATTGTTGTTTTATTTAAAATAATTTTCAATTACCATAATTGAGAATTGATTGTTACAGTAGGGGAGTGTTATAGATAAGTCTACCACTCTACTTACTTCTCTTGGGTTTCCACACTTTTTCTTAATGTATTAGTGTTTTGGAAATGATTCATTGAGCTTTGTTAGTTTTTTGATTTTTTGTATTTGATATTGAATCAGATGGGTATTTATGATGAGAAAGGCCCTACTAGTCCCAATTAGATTATCCCTATCCAGTACCTAAGGTTTATGTAAGTTTTCCTATAACATGTGATATATGGTCGCACCACCCTAGAACGATTGATAAAAGATTAATCTTAATAATATTTCATTAACCCAAATTATTATGGTAATTATGTTTAGGTCTATAATGAGCCCTCTAATTATTATTCATTGACATTGTGTTTGTCAATAGTCGCATAAATAATCTTGGGTGAGTTGATATTTATACTTAAATCCCAATGATAATTTTCTTTAGTTATATTTTGGTATTATAGACCATGTTAGGTTTCTTTTTCCTCCACATATAATAGAGTTGTGTATCTACCCAATGTGTTTCCTTTATATAACATTAAAGATATAATTTGGACTATTTCTAACACTTGGGATTTGTGTTTCATATGAGTGGTGAGTGTCTCCCTCATCAATTAGGTTGACCAAGGGTTTAGGCTATTAGTTGAATTAAATAGAAGAATTTGGTTAGTGAGGAAAGTTCTAGAAATGAATTATAAGTGTATAGATATTGATTTCTTCCCAATCATAAATACTTATATCATCTTGATGTATGGTAAACCTAGATTTGTGATATATAGGGTTGGGAAACCTATGCATTGAGGAAAATATAGACATGGGATTCCATTTATATGGTGTTCATGTTGTCATGATCTATATCAAGGTGTTGTAAATTGAGATAATGATTATTCACATCCAAAATTCTTCATTGTATGTTTAGTTGAAGTAGATTGGCATCTAGACACCATAGGACTGACATGATTCTTGATAAGGGGCATATCCCAATTCTTTACTATTGTATTAAAAGGATCATGATTCTCATGGGGTGAGACCATATTGGTAGGGACCACTTTTACCATTATTTTTTTAATGTTATGAAATGTTTGAGATGCCCATGGGGTGAGACTATATAGACAGAGGTTTTTTCAACCATTTGTTAGTTTTTTTTATCAAAATACCATTAGTTTTTTATCCATATATCCACTGAACACCATTTCATAGGTTTATAAATATTTTATCTATAATTGAGATGCCAATATACTGATATCATCTATATAGTTTTTTGAATATGAATAATTTCACCAGGCACTTTTCTATGTAAAATATAATAAAAGACTCTAATATGAAATGAGTTGAGTTAAAGGTGGAGAATTTTCATATAAAATGAAGAAGAAGAAAATGGTATCTCCATGTTCCACATGGTTACTCACATATGAAGGGATAGAGTTATACAAAAAAAATCCCAATCTATGATGTGGTTGTGAGAACCTCCAACTTGTAAAAGGAAACAGATATCATCCATTATTAGATAAAATACCACTCTAGTATATTGATGCATTTAATACCCTTTATCCATATAAAACATATACTATGGGTAAGCTCTGCATTTGGTGGCATAACTCATTCTAAAAGATTTGATTTGATATCTCATCAAGCCAAAATGATGATATGGATAAAAGGTTATGGCTTGCTGATGTTAGAAATAGTTTTGTTAAATTTCTCTCAGTTCACACCTAGAAAAGATTTTGTGCAACCTACCTTGAAACTTGACCTCATGAACACTATCGTTTACACCTAGCCTCATGTGATGATCTATTTTCCTTACACTATGTTTCCTTTGATTTTCACATGTGTTTATTTCTTCCTATAAAGGCACCCCTACCTCCCACACCATGTATCGTGGACAAATTTCAAATCGGGAAGTGTGATTGAGAGCACGAGTTCCCATGGAGTATAAAACCCATGTCCAACTCCTTGAGTGCTCTTCCTTATATACCATATCAATATGTGTTGTGCCTCACAAACCCTACCTCATGCACCATAAACCCATGTACACTACCTCACATGCCTATCCTCTCACCCTATCAGGCATTCCCAAACCCATACTGTGGTACCAGAGATAGTTATGGGTAATTACCTCCCATTATTAAGCACCCATCTAGGGTTTGCCTATAAAAAACCCTAGTCCTAGAATTTTGATAATAGAAGAAAATATAACAAGTGCAGTTTGAGAGGGGGTATATCTAATTGTTAAATCACATGACCGCACAAAAGACTTTATCAAGTTATTTTGGAATCCAAACTTGAGGAGAAGTTATAAAACATTAGTTCAGAAGCCCTCTTGTTTATATTAGTATCCTATTCAATAACTACCTTAACACCGATCACTTGAGAATTGATGTACCTAGGTTCTAACAACCTTTCCTAGAAGTAATAAGGCATTGATTCCTAAGCACAACATCACCATGGTACCCGATAACATGGGTAATGATGATTAGAGTGTCTCACTACTATTGTTTTTGACCACCTAAGTGTTCATTAGCCAACTGTAGTTCCACTCCTCCCACATAACCTACCTCAGTGACTATTCACACAGGTCAACCAAGGTTTCCTTTGGTCTCATTGGGTCTCTGTCCCAAAACTCTTACTTGGGATAAATGATGTATGCAGAGGTCTCAAAGCATCAACTCGATCTGTTTACATTGGTCACTAACAACTAAGAATAAAAAAAAGAATTACACCGTAATCTTTTTTGATAGGATCAAATATGATTTGGGTTATAGTATACATACAACCCCAATCATGGTCCTAGAGAATTACTTGAACTAAGATACTGTTGACGCTCCTTTCATCATAGAATCTAAAAAATCGGAAAAGGGGAATATCTGAGCTCAAAGTGATTCAACCTTTGAAGAAAATATCAAAAATCGACAAAGGCATGAACAAAGGATCAAAAGAAACTTCACCGCGCAAGTTATATCACTGTCGCGCAAGTCCACTTGCGCGACGCCCTTGGTTGCGCAAGTGACTTGCGCGACCTAAGTGGTAACCGCCCGGTAACCGCCCAGGGTCTTCTCCTGCCTATAAATAGACCTTGTGGGCCCCCCATTCGAGAGGATCTTTTTCCAGAAATTCGGATTGAAGCTCCTGACGCCCAAGTCTCTTATCAAAGCTTCTGGAACACTTCGAAGGTAATTTATTACCTAGAACGGAAGATCCAAAGAGAGGGAGGAAGTCCTAAGTGTTGAAACTCATCAACACTTGCGTGCCTGAGTGGACAGCCCTTAAGGGAAGTAGTCACACTTGCGCGTCGCCTTACTCCTTCGATAGAACTTGCGCGTCCCTTTTTTGGAAGAACCTCAAGAGGATTCTAAAGGCTTTAATAAAGAGTCTCTCAAGTATTTCAAATGTTGTTTGAACATCGCGCAAGTACAACATATGTCGCGTAGGTATACCTGCGCGACCAATACTTGTGTGCCCTCGCAATACTTGCGCGCCTTCCAAGACTTGCGCACCCCTTCCTTTTTTGGGTTCCTTTCTTTCCCATTTCACCCCTCTTAAGTCATTACACCTTTCCTTTTCAAGATTCAGTCTTCAAGACACTCTTCAAAGTCATTTATGGCATGATTTATTGATTTGACTTCCTTATCTGAAAGGAATTCTGTGGAATATCTCTCAAAACCCAGTGATTTAAATATCTTTATGTCACTAAATATGGAGAGCTCATTCATTCAACCTCATCCTTTAAGATGAGAGAATCCTTAACCTGGGTCTCCTTTTCAGGAATAATCCCTAGTCTTAAGTTCTCCAAATATGGGCATCCTCCTCAGGAGTAAGCCCCAAACTTTAATCCCTTAACCTGTGTCTCCTTTTCAGGAATAAGTCCCAGTCATAAATTTGGGCATCCTTCTTAGGAGTAAGCCCCAATCTCAAAAATGGGCATCCTTCTTAGGAGTAAGACCCAATCTCAAAAATGGGCATCCTTCTTAGGAGTAATCCCCAATCTCAAAAATGGGCATCCTCCTTAGGAGTAAGCCCCAAGTCCCTTAATTTGGCCATCCTTCTTAGGAGTAAGCCCCAATCTCAAAAATGGGCATCCTCCTTAGGAGTAAGCCCCAAGTCCCTTAATTTGGGCATCCTTCTTAGGAGTAAGCCCCAAGTCCCTTAATTTGGGCATCCTTCTTAGGAGTAAGCCCCAATCTCAAAAATGGGCATCCTTCTTAGGAGTAAGCTCCAATCTCAAAAATGGGCATCCTCCGTAGGAGTAAGCCCCAAGTCCCTTAATTTGGTCATCCTTCTTAGGAGTAATCCACAATCTCAAAAATGGGAATCCTCCTTAGGATTAAGCCCCAAGTCCCTTAATTTGGGCATCCTTCTTAGGAGTAAGCCCCAAGTCCCTTAATTTGGGCATCCTTCTTAGGAGTAAGCCCCAATCTCAAAAATGGGCATCCTTCTTAGGAGTAAGCCCCAAGTCATCTTAATTTTGGGCATCCTTATTAGGAGTAAGCCCCAAGTCCCTTAATTTGGGCATCCTTCTTAGGATTAATCCCCAATCTCAAAAATGGGCATCCTTCTTAGGAGTAAGCCCCAAGTCCTCTAATTTTGGGCATCCTTCTTAGGAGTAAGCCCCATGTCCCTTAAATTTTGGGCATCCTTCTTAGGAGTAAGCCCCAAGTCCCTTAAATTTTGGGCATCCTTATTAGGAGTAAGCCCCAATCTCAAATTTGGGCTTCCTTTTCAGGAATAAGTCCCAGTCATAAATCTTGGGCTTCCTTTTCAGGATTAAGCCCCAAGTCCCTTAAATTCTCTTTAACCAGTCCTAATTTACATTTAATCTGGGATTCCTTCTCAGGATTAAAACCCAATTATCAATCCTCTCCTAATTTGGGTTTCCTTTTCAGGAATAAGTCCCAAGTTAGAGTGTTCAAATCTCCATAAAGCACATATACCTTTATGGACCCTGTTCCTAGATTTTCTCCTTAAAGTAAATCCTAAACTTCATTCATCTGGGCAGTAATACATATATAAGCCCCACATTACTTCTTATGATTGCATCTTTCATGACACAATTGTCTATTTTTTACCAATACCTCTTGTTTCTCACCCCGAGCATGACTCATGTGAGCTTAGAGTGTAAAAGTAATTATGACATCCTTCTTTGAGCCATCAATCATAAACATCATACTCCCTTACTCGAACTACGTGGGTTCTGATTCCTTTTCCAAAACAAAGGATATGTAGGTAGCCCATCTATGGGTTTGATCCCAACTCTGAAATAATTCATTGTCCTTATGAATGACAATAAACTTCAAGTGTCCCACTGAGTGTCTTTAAAACCAGCCTGGTCATCATAATGACCAAGAGACTTTTATATAAATGTTTTGAAGGTTACCATTGATCAAGAATCTCTAAATAGATATAGATGATTCTCTATTGATGAAGAACCTCTAATATATATAAAAGATTCTCTAAATTTCTTACATATTTAATCATTGATTGTCAAAACTAAAGGAAAATCTCATTTTATACTTGGTAATGTAATAAGGATTCATGAACATAACTTAAATATATAAAGAGAGTCCCGGAATAGACAATAATTCCCCTCAAAAATGTGTGATGAGTCCGACCTCCCATCCTCTCGACCAATGCAAATTCCTAAGCCTCGTCAGTTCACAAGCTAATGAGCGCCCACCTTTGGAAAGTAGGTCAAAATGGATATGGAATCATTGGATGTTTCCGGTTCTACGAACAAACCCGTTAGAAACCGATCGGAACGTTTGAATCTCCCATCCAGGAGGTCATCCCCGAATTCTGAGGGAAACAAAAAATGGTGAACCCGACGTGAATCCTTAACCAAGTTAAAATGATGTTTTACCTATTTGTTAAGCCCCTATTTTAAGAGGGCTAACAAAAACAATCATTGACATGTGTGCTCATCCAAAGGATGAAGTGGATGAATTTTATCTTGATTACGCCTGTTATATCAAACAGGCACTCTTTTCCAAGATCTTCTGTATTTCCATAATGGCTGCTCTCAAATTCACATCTGTGAATACTGCTGCTGCAAATACCACTGCTGCTATTCCTACTGGATCGTCATCCGCTCTGAGGATGACATCACCTACTCAGCGTCTTCAACGATGGGTATCAAATGCGCTGGTTAAGGAGTATCGTCAACACGGTACCATCCCAACTTTGGAGGCTGCCCGACAGGCCCTCCAAGTGAACAACTCACACAGGTCATCCGGACAATGACGACCAGTGATCAAGAGGCAGGCGGTGCTGACTACCGTCTCCAACCATTTCAGGTCGTTATCCCCGGAATGCAATTTCCATTCGCTCCCTTACTCTGAGGAAGTGAATGAGCAGGTCCCTCAGGGCCTTAATTCAAAAAGATAGGAGTCCTTCCCGAGGGCTCCCATCAACAATCGCCACCAGACTCGTGCGGCAATGCGCCCTCAACATGATGAGGGTACCGACTCCAGGCATTCAGCTCAGGTTCCTCGAACCTGAGCAGGCAAGACGAACCGCCAGAGACGGAATCCGGTTAACAATGAGAAGTTTTTCATCCCTGCCATCTCCGAAGAAGTCCACCAACCTAACTTGGTGGCAAACAGCGAGCAGGAACACACACCTGTCCGTTTTAATTCCGATGTCCAGCAGACTCGTCTGGCAGCATCATGCCAATCCCTCCAGGCACTTCCGGCGGAGTACTATAGGCAGGAACATACAACTGCTTATACATCACCAGTTAGTCAGTAGGCTCTTCTGACTACATATGATGGATCTTGTCAACAACCTTTGGCGAAGTGTAATCAGCAGGCACATACACCTACTAGTACTAATCAAGCCTACCAACAGTCTCGCTTTGTAGCGCACGGAGAAGTCAGTCGGAAAGCTCCGACGACAAACAGGAGGCAGACTCAACTCTCTGCCTCCACACTTGAGTACTGTCAGGATTCACTAACAAGAAAAGGAGGACAGGAGCAGGCACATACACCTACTCCAAACCCAGAATGGACGTATATTCCCATTCTGGTGGCTGAAGTCACCAAGCATATTTTATCAATGGTGAAAGAGCAGAAGAAAATTCCTGCTCATATTCTGGATGCTTGCCAGGATATCATAACAGCTTCAGCATCATCTCAGGGAAAGACACCTAAATCTATCCCTAGCAGTGGAGTGACACATCAACGATTCACTCTGGAACAGACACACACATCTGTTCCAGTCCAAGAGGGTTATGGGGCATACTCTTCCATATCATACGGACAACCAAGTCAGGCACATACACCTGATTTGAGTGGAGATCGTCAGCCTAACCTGACCATCTTTCCTGATCAGGCACATACACCTGCTCAGAGTAACCACTTTCGTCAACAAGTGGTTTCCAAAGCGAGTAAGAAGGCATCTAAGAAAAAGATCCGCCCAGCACAGTCAGGAGATCAAAGGCCAATCTGTAATAAGGCCTTGCTCGATGCTGGAGTTCTTGAAGCCCTCAGACATTTATCTTTCAGAATTCAAGATTCTACTCCCTCAGTTCCCAATAACGGGAACATTAATTCTGAAGGTCTTCAACAGACACTTCCTCATGAAGGCTTGCTTCATGAAAATTCGGTCAATCTTGAAGTTTCTTCTTGAGATGAAATCCACAGGAACCCTCTGTGTGGTCAGAAGACCAAGGAGCAAGAGATCTCATCTTTTGCTGTAACCCATTATGGTGGTCCTCCCCATGATGATGAATTTCGCTGCGAAAGTCCTCTCTGCAGTAGTGATTCACATTGCCTGGAAAATACTCCAGTGGACAATGTAGTGCCGAGAAAGCCCTCTTATCTTGAGGCACTTGCAAATGCGAAACTAGTCATGTCTGATGATTTATCGCTAGCAAGTGAAATACTTTCTCAATCAGAATATAGCCCAGGGTGTAGGTCATTCTCCGAACCACCCCTAAGTCATGCATCTTCTAGTTTGATCAATGATCTCTCTACCAATCTTGTTGAATCCGATAAAGAAACAAGGAAACACCAACTCTGGTCAAAACAGGTAGAAGAATCTTCATTTAATGATAAAGAAGAAATGTTGAACATGAGGAAAAAACTGGCGAAAAGTGAAGTACCAGTCATGTTTTGGCCTTTGGCTGACTCCCAGTATGATATTCCAAAGATGTTGACGGAAGATGGAGTCCATGATATTCGTCTCAACATATGGAAAACTCTTTGTCAATTGAAGAAGAAGGTATTATCTTATGATGAATATGAAAATCATCTTAAGATAATAGAAGGGCTACAATGTCAGATTGATTTGGCATATCTATCAGTCTCTCGGTATCCGAAGGCTGAAAAGCAACAGAGAACCCTTCAACGTTCATTCCTTGGCGCACTAAGAAAATTGCGTCAATTAATTTCCAATGCTCCATCTGGTGTTCATATCAGAGGATGGGGTGTTCATGGAGCACTACATTTCACAGTTCTTTCCAGTCAGAAAAAGCCCGCCGAAAATGGTCTCATGCAATGTTATTGCCCATGGCTGGCCACAGTCAATGGGATTTGTTCATAATCAAAAGCCTGCTCAAGAACAGGCTTCAACTAGTTCCTCTCAAAATCAAGCATATAGAGAACAAGTTGTTGAATTGCTCCTACATCAAGCAGGAAAGAATATTTCACAAGCCTCTCATCTGGAGCAAACAAATCATCAAATGACAGAAGTCTCGGAAATCATCCAACGGTCTGTTGAACCAGGTGATAAAAGTGGATACAGGTTAATGCATCCAGCTAATTTCCGAACTAAGATTCGCAAGATCAAGAGAGCTTTTAAGAAAGTCTCAGACATAGCATGTCAAGAGCCACCCCAGCTTGTCAGACCGGGGACTCCTTTAACCCAACCCTCAGAGTCAACAAATGAGATTCGAGGAGTTGAGCGGAATCAGTAGGAACATCCCCAGTTCACGAGACTGGGGACTCTTTCAAATCATCATTCCCCTTCTCAGAGAATGTCGGTCTTTTCTCGATTAGGGAAGAAGCCCCAAGAGGAACGAAGAGACAAATTATCAGGAGATTCCCTCCAAATTATAGCTTGTCAATAAGTTCCTAAAGGATTGAATCAACAAAAGGCAATGTCTCATCAAAGATATGAAAGAAGACAATATCACAGAAATGTTGATAGAAGGGATGCGATGCATTATGCATCAATCAATGTCATCAATGCTGTTGTTGCTAATCCACCAGAGGAGACTCACTCAGGGGACTCAGATGAAGAGCGTCCTACTCAAGAAAATGTACGCACCGATACAAATGAAGAAGGTGTGCGTACACGAAGTCAAAGGATTACTCAGAACCTAGGTAATCCACTTCCCTCTCTCCAAAAAGTATCCAACAAAGGGAGGGGAAAGAATCAGGTTACATATCCTTCCTCTGGAGAAGGTCAATCACTCTCATTAGAGCAAAGGTTTGCACAACAGGAGGAAGAAATGAAAGAATTAAGAAGGTTGAATGCAGAACTACTTCAGAGTAGTCTTATTATTAAGAATGCTGAAGTCCGACAGCCGAAGGAATTTGTTGCAGTTACTGAGATGGATCAAGAATATCCTCCTGTATCAGTATACCCTCAGAGGTCTAATCCCGTGGGTCAAGCGCAACAACGGTTGGCAGTGCTACCATCAGTTGCAGCACCAACCACCACATCTGTCCAAGCTCCATTCATTGCGCCTACTCAAGACCAGATTCAACCGGATGTTTCTCAAAAGTTAATAGCTACTATTTAGTCATTAACAGCTCGGTTAGAAACTATGGAAGATAAACGGGTGCAAGTTCAACCAGAAAAGAAAGTTTACCCTGAATGGGTAGATTCAATTTCTCCTCCATCCAGTTTTGGAAACCCTGTTTTTCCTACTTTCAATGGATCAGGAGACCCTGAACAACATTTGACACATTACGTGTCTTGTTGTGATCCTATGATGGGAACTCCAGAGCAGCAAGAAGCAGTGAAACTCAGATGCTTCGTGCGAACCTTGCAAGGACCAGCTTTTGTCTGGTATACAAGCTTGCAATCCCGGTCAATCATCGGATGGGAGGATCTTTGCCAAAAATTCCTTCTTCAGTTCAGCTCAACTTTTCCAAAAACGACAGTTTTCAATCTTACAAACTGCAAGCAAAGGGAAAATGAAAGAGTCTCTGATTTCATTGCTCGCTGGAAGGGATTAACGTATTCCCTTAGTTTAGCACTCCCTCAGGAAGAGCTGTTGCCAATCTGTGTGGCAAATTTGCATGACGAATTAAACACGCCATTAATCCCTGTGAAATACACAGGAGGGTTTTGAGACCTTACTTAAATCGCTCAGCAGATTGAAGATTCCCTTATACAGGATAAGGTTAAATCTCGTGTAATTCCATCAGCTTTAGGAAGGAGAACGGGTAAAGCAGAAACTGCTACAGTTATGCTTAAACAAGCACCTGTACCTATTTCTACTTCAAAACCTTCATCTTCTCGAAGGGCTCCACCTCCTGAACGCCAACAACAAAGGCTGTTTCATCCAAATGATCAAAGAGATCAACGACGAAAACAATTTGAGGATATGAAGAGTAAAACATACTCCTTCCGAAGTGAGAAAGTTCCTGTTTACTTCATTTCAGCTTTGGAAAATAATTTGGTTCAATTACCAGTGCCCAAGTGGCCAAACAAAGAAGGAGATGAAGACCGTCCCAATTATTGTCTCTTTCATCAAATGTTAGGGTATCCCATCCAGGAGTGTTTTGTCTTCAATGATCTCCTGCAAAAGATGGTCGACGTGGGACAAGTCAAGTTGAAAGGTTATTCGACTCAGGTAGCATGTGTTACTGCTACAGTTCCAGAGGAGGAAGGTGAATGGCAAGAAGTCAAAAGCAGAAATGCACAGAAGTATGATGATTGGATGGTCAAAAAGACAATCAATCGGACTCATGCCATTTTGTGAACACAATTAAAGAAACCAATTGTGTCTTCTGCCATGAATATTGCGGTAAAACCCTTTTCGTCAGAGGGAAAGTCCTCAAAGAAACGGTTTGATTCAAAGAAGAAAAAAGAATCAGAAGAATATGAGTATGTGTCAAAGCCTAAATTGTTTTTGACTCTGGCAGACTTTATGCCATCTACTTCAAAACCACGGGCACCGCCCCATCAAACGTCACAGCCTAAACAGGCTAGTCAGGCAAAGTCTTTATTAGACGAAGAGTTAATCTTTGGTTCTGTTAATATGATTCAATTAACAGATCCGTACTCCAGTCATAATTTCAATTTTGATGAGCCTGAATTCCCTATATCAAATAAGGGAATCTGAGGACGTTCCAGAGGTTCGGGATACAGGGGAAGATGTGGATCTTTCTGAAGTCACTACTCCAGTTCTACCCCTGCTAGCACTTTGTATGCAGCAGAAACTCATGGTAGAGCCCTTCAGCGAGCTCAAAAAGAACAAGCAAGTTCTTCTTCCAATAGTCAACTCAGTCTTGGCATAGTTATTTTGGAAGATCTATTGAAAATTCCATCTTCTTTATCTCAGAAAGTAAATGTATCTAATCGGTCTAATCTTCCAAAACCAAGGATTTTTCCAACTTCTATCCCAATACAAGATACATCAGCTTCCAAAGCATCTACTTCCAAGGTACCTGCTAAACCGCATATTCCTATTGGGAAACGCAGACCTTTAGATCAAAAGTATGATATATTAAACACTTGGCCCAAGTACTATCCAAGTTATCAATTTTGGATGCTTTGAATCTATCAAAAGATCTTCGGGAAGCACTCATCGAAGCTTTGTCAAGTCCTCAGGAATTTGAAGCTGAAATTGCTGCAGCTGAAGTCTATCACATAGAGAATAATCCTGCAAAATTCCATGCAGTGATATCTTTTACTGATAAAGATGAAGATGATGTTGTGCATGGGCACATAAAACCTTTGTACTTATCTGGAAAAGTCAATGGTGTGGATATCCGAAGAGCTTTCATTGACAATGGTTCGGGAGTCAACCTCATGCCCATCCATACACTTCGTCGATTGGGCCTCACGGAATCTGATTTATCTCCTTCTACCATGATGTTACAAGGATATGATAAAAATGAACAAGAACCACTGGGCGAAGTTACACTCAGAACTCAGTTTGGAGATCTTGTATCCAATTCGGATTTCATGATTGTTGATCAAGACTCAGCTTTCAACATCTTGCTTGGAAGACCCTGGATACATCAGCATGCAGCTATCCCTTAATCATACCATTAATGTCTCAAATACTGTTTCAATGGTCAAGTTGGAACATTGTATGGTGATAAGGCCTCGTTCAAGACATGTGAGTCTCAATACATTGAGGCAGAATTTTATCACGTGAAGGGAAGAGAAAAATATACAATGAAGGAAATTACCAAAGTTAATGCTCCATATGGTTTGCAGAAAATCCCAATAAATCCATTTACACATGTGAGTACAGATTATGTATTACCTATCAGTCAAATTGACAAAATAGGCCCAAATCAAAATACTCTTATGGAAAGATCCATAATGTCAATTACGGCAGTTGAGCCAGACAACATGAGAGAAATTGGTAACCTACCAAATAGTGATGAAAGCACAAGTGGTGACGTCTTCATTTCATCTACTGAAATCCAACAGGTCTATACTTCGCCAATCAGGCCAGAAGAAGTTATAGCAACATCGGAGGTGAATAATGATGTCAATTCTCAATCCATCATCTCCTCTTTATTTCCCAAAGAAGGCCCTTTATCATCAATAGGGTTGGAAATGGAAGCTTCTTCTTCAAAATGTGCAAATTTTGACATCTCTTCTGATCATGAAAATTTTGTTTTGTCATCTACTATGCAAGTAGAAACGGAAGAAATAGAACATGATCAAGAGGAAGAGGAAGATCTTAGAGATTCTCCTCCAGCATTTGAAGAGGGTATCTCTACCACTGTGGATGAACTCAGAGAAATAAATCTGGGTACAGAGAAAGATCCACTCCCCACTTTAATTAGTGCGGCCATGACCCTTGAAGAGCAAGAGATGTATATTTCTTTTCTAAAGCAAAATAAAGATATTTTCGCTTGGAACTATACAGAAATGCCTCGGATTGATCCTGATATTGCTACTCATCATTTGGGTTTACCAAAAGAACATCGAGGATTTAAGCAAGCCATGAGAAGAACACACCCAACTTATGCTTCCAAAATTGAAGCTGAAGTGGATAAGATGATCAAAGCTAACTTCATCAGAGAAGTTCAATATCCCAAGTGGTTGGCTAATATTGTCCCTGTAAAGAAGAAGAATGGACAAATTAGGGTTTTCATCGATTTCAGAGATCTTAATCGGTATTGTCCTAAATATGATTTCCTAGTTCGGATTACAGAACTCTTAATTGATGCGACGACTGGCTATGAAGTACTTTCCTTCATGGATGGATATTCTGGATATAATCAGATCCGAATGGCCCCAGAAGATGAGGAATCTACATCCTTCAGAGCCCCTCAAGGTGTGTTTTGTTACCGGGTTATTCCCTTTGGTTTAAAGAATTCAGGTGCAACATATCAACGCGCTATGCATCGTATCTTCAAACCTTTTTTAGGGAAGTTTGTTGAATGTTATGTAGACGATTTGGTGATTAAATCCAAACAACGTTCTAATCACTTGGCTGATTTGGAAGTCATATTCCACAAGCTTCGACAACATAATTTGAAGATGAACCCCTTAAAATGTTCTTTTGGGGTAACCTCAGGAAAATTATTCAGCTTTGTTGTACGCCATCGTGGTATTGAAGTTGATCCTGAGAAGAACAAGTCAATCCTTGGTATGTCACCTCCTCAGAATTTGAAAGAATTAAGAGGACTTCAAGGACACTTAGCCTATATTCGGCGTTTCATCGCCAATTTGGCAGGCAAAAGTTTACCCTTTACCAAATTATTGAAAAAAGGAGTCACTTACCAGTGGACTGAAGAATGTCAAGAAGCGTTTGATGTTCTCAAGAAATACCTCTTGAGTCCACCAATACTCATGCCACCTGTTGAAGGAAGACCACTTATCCTCTATGTGACAGCTCTAGAGTGATCATTGGGTGCCTTTCTCGCTCAAAAGAATGATGATGGGAATGAAAATAGCCTCTACTATCTCAGTAGAACTATGCTTGAAGCAGAAACCCGGTATTCAAGTATTGAGAAGTGCTGCCTAGCATTAATCTTCGCAGTTCAGAAACTGAGACACTACCTGCAACATCACGAGGTCCAATTGGTATCTCGCAATAATCCGCTCAAATTCATCCTTAGTCATCCAATGCTTACAGGACGTCTAGCAAGGTGGGCAGTTATTTTGCAGCAGTTCGACATTCAGTATGTATCTCAAAAGGCAATAAAGGGACAAGCTCTGGCTGATTTCCTGGCTGAACATCCTTCAGTGGAAGACACGTCTTCAGATATTGAACTCCCTGATGAGGAAGTTTTCTCTATTCAAGAGAGTCCTCAAACATGGGAAATGTATTTTGATGGTGCTTCCAGAAGTCCAACAGGGAAGAAAATGGAAAATCCTAAATTCAAAAAAGTTGGTTTTGTACTCATTTCTCCAGATAAGGCATTGTTACCTTATTCCTTTTTATTGTGGGAAGGTGGTACCAATAATGAAGCCGAATACAAAGCTCTTATCACAGGCTTGGAGTTAGCACTTCAAGCACAAGTGAATCACTTAAAGGTGAAAGGTGATTCAGACTTGGTAATCAAACAAGTCAATGGGGATTATGCCATCAGAAAAGAAGAGTTAATCCCTTTGTATGATTACGTCAGAAAGTTAATGACGGAATTCCCTTCAGAACCGACATTTTCTTATGTCCCAAGATCACAAAATGCACAAGCTGATGCACTGGCTAATATAGCCACAGCTCTAGCAGATCCAAATCGGGACGAGACAACCATCAGTATTGCCCACCGTCGTGTAATTTCACCTTATGTTCAAGCCAGAACAGAGGAAATTAATGAAATTAGTCCCATTCCTGAACCGTATGGTCATACTACAGGATGGATTTCACCTATCAGGGAATACCTTCAAAATGGAACACTTCCACCTGATAGAGCTGAGAAAGAACAAAGCTGGCGACGTGTGGTCAATTTTACTCTTTATGATGGCCCAAACCACCTAGAGAAAATTCTCTACAAACATGGTTTTGATGGAGTTCTCTTCAGATGCATTGATGGTGAAGAGACAATGGCTATCATGAAAGAAGTGTATGCAGGAGTCTGTGGTGCCCACTAGTCTGGACATAGATTGTCTGATCAAATTCGAAGGCTTGAATACTTTTGGCCTTCAATGATACAAGATTGTGTTGATTTCACAAACAAGTGTCATTCATGTCAAGTACATGCCAACTTCATTCATCAACCTCCAGAGTTGCTTCATACAGCTAAATACTCATGGCCATTTTCCAAATGGGGAATGGATGTGGTGGGACCTTACCCTTCAGCTACGGCCAAGCGGTTTAAGTACATTCTTACTGCTATTGATTTCTTTTCCAAATGAGAAGAGGTAGTACCTCTCAAAGAAGTCAGTTCTAAATGCATTGTTAGCTTCATAAAATCTAACATCATTACTAGATTTGGTGTCCCTCATACCATATTGACAGACAACGGCACCAACTTCTGTTCTTTTGAGGTGAAGAAATTGTATCAAGAATACAATATTAAATCCAACCATTCATCTCGGTATCATGAGGCAGCCAATGGCCAAATAGAAGCCTTTAACAAGACTCTTTCAAATATACTGCAAAAGATGGTGGATAAAGATAAGAGGTCATGGCCTGATAAACTTTTTCATGCTTTATGGGCTTATCGGACTACCACCCGCAATGCAACGCGGTCAACTCCATATTCGTTGGTATATGGAACAGAAGCAGTCTTGCCAATTGAAGTTCAATTGCCCTCACTCAGAGTATCCATTTGTGATAAGTTATCTACAGATGAGCAATCCCAAAAGCGATTGAATGAATTGGAACGGTTAGATGAGAAAAGATTGTGCACTTTGCACCACTTGGAAATCTATCAGATTCGAATAGCACGAGCTTTTAACAAAAAAGTTCGTCTTCGTTCATTCATTCAGGGAGAATTGGTATTAGTTCTTAGAACTCCAATGATACCAAGAAAGAAACCTCCCAAGCTTGATCCAAAATGGGAAGGACCTTATTCAATACATAGGGTCTACTAAAATGGAGCTTATTCATTAATCTCGATGGATGGAGAACTCATTACTACTCCAACTAATGCCAGATTTTTGAAGAAATATTTTGTATAAAATACAAAGTATTCACCTTATGTCCCTGCAACATGACACTAAACTGTGCGGCACCAGTTCTTCCTTGCTATATGACGTTAAACTATACAGCAACGGTCTAAGCATATGACCCTAAACTATTTGCACATACGTCCAACATGACGTTAAACTGTGTCACCTTATGTCCCTGCAACATGACACTAAACTGTGCGGCACCAGTTCGTCCTTGCTATATGACGTTAAACTATACAGCAACGGTCTAAGCATATGACCCTAAACTATTTTCACATACGTCCAACATGACGTTAAACTGTGTCACCTTATGTCCCTGCAACATGACACTAAACTGTGCGGCACCAGTTCTTCCTTGCTATATGATGTTAAACTATACAGCAACGGTCTAAGCATATGACCCTAAACTATTTGCACATACGTCCAACATGACGTTAAACTGTGTCACCTTATGTCCCTGCAACATGACACTAAACTGTGCGGCACCAGTTCGTCCTTGCTATATGACGTTAAACTATACAACAACGGTCTAAGCATATGACCCTAAACTATTTTCACATACGTCCAACATGACGTTAAACTGTGTCACCTTATATCCCTGCAACATGACACTAAACTGTGCGGCACCAGTTCGTCCTTGCTATATGACGTTAAACTATATAGCAATGGTCCAGTATGATCTTAAACTGCAACTTCGTCCCACTCGACATTAAATTGTGAAAAAGTTCCCTAATGGTCCATGCATATGACCCTAAACTATTTGCAAGTCCCTTATGTCCAGCAAGACGTTAAACTGTGACGTCCTAACTACATGACGCTAAACTTTATAAAAGTCCCTTACGTCCGGAAAGACGTTAAACTATATAATCATCAAAGGTCCTATATGACCTTAAACTACACCACCGTCCAGCATGACATTAAACTTCACCATCCACGGTCCATGCATATGACCTTAAACTATTTGCACTTTCGTCCAACATGACGTTAAACTGTGGAAAAAATCCCCAATGCGTCCAACATGACGTTAAAATGGTGCACTATTTTGTCCTCACTGCATGACATTAAACTACACATTTCCCCCCTTTCGTCCAACATGACGTTAAACTCTATTGTTCCCATCGTCCTAACTACATGACGCTAAACTGTACAGAAAATTCATAATACGTCCTACATGACATTAAACTGTATTTTGTCCCTGCTACATGACACTAAACTGCGCAGTACCAATAGTCCTAACTGCAAGACTTTAAATTGCATAGTCCCTTTATATGTCCTACATGACATTAAACTATGCATCGTTAAAGTTGTTGTTACCTCTTGTTTCTCACACTGAGTATGACTCACGTGAGCTTAGAGAAAACCTCAATCGTAACACTCTCTATGGGCCGCTAACCATGTATAAGTCCCAACAACTTTTTTTTATTTATTTTATTTAGATCGTTTTCCCCAAGAACAACTTGATCATTAATTCATTCTTTAATTGAACTACACGGACTTTGATCCTTGCCCTCCAGGCTGGGTATGTAGGCAACCTCCCAGGGTTCAAGCCCAAAAACAATCTCTTCATATCGGTTCACCACCATCTCATATGATGTTGATTCATGAAACCGCCCCTAGAATCAATATCTTTACATTGATTCACTTTCGTCCTTGTTATATGATGTTAAACTATGAAACACTTTTGTCCGGTACGACAATAAACTACAATACTCTTTTATTTCCTCATTTGAGAGAGAACTATTATTGACATTGATTTTTCAATCATGTTTTCATTTCAAAAGACTACGTGCATACATGGTAATACCTAAACTTTTTGTCTCAGGTTAAACCATCATTGCACTAAAGTCCCCTTTCACCCGTACGAACCAAATTTGTACAAAGGGTATTTCTAGAACTACGTGGACTTGATTCCCATCCTTATGGGATACGTAGGAACATTCGAGTGTCCCTTGAATCTAGTCCCAAGTCTTTTGGGCCTAACCCCAAATTTCACTTTCAGTCCCTTGGCTGAAAAGTCCTCATGAAAACACACACTGTGTATTCATTATTATGGTCCGAATTCTATGACCCTAAACTAAGATCTCTCATACTTTCATCCTGCACGACGTTAAACTGCATTTCAAGAACTACGTATGGCTTGATTCTCATTCTTATGAGATACGTAGTGAAGTCCAAAATTTCAATTCAGGACCCAGCCACAACATGATTATGGTTATCATTGACCTATGTATCTCTATATACATTGGACAATACCCATCTTTATGTGTTATAATCCTAACCTTAAATATTTTCAGATCGTCATAACCCTTTTTCATGACTTCTAGTCACAAAAAATGTCAAACTTCTGAGAATTCTTTTGCCTGACTATGCAGCACGTGCCCATAGGTGGCCTTGCATAAATAGTCTACATAACAGACTTGTCAGCCGAAAGATGCTATTTATTTGACCATGCAGCCAATGCCCTTAGGTGGCCCTGCATAATTCAACCCCCTAACAGGTTTGTTGGATAATAGTAACTTCATTCTTGGGAAGAATGCCTATTTTGTCCTTATTTGTCTTAAATGATGGTATGTAGGGATCTGCAAAAAATAGTCATCCTTAACATATTTGTCCCATGTCCTTTTTCATGATCTGAAAGTATTCAAGTCTATGGTTTATACTCTCCATGTTCTCTTTCCCTACGTTTGGGTTAGACCTTCGTAGGAGTGATATTCATTCAATTCTCCGATATTCTTATTCGGAAATATCTTCTCCATATTCAAGTACCTCTTTCCATACAACAAACTCTATACTTTAGAAAATTTGAATCTCCATAAACATTCACTGGCTTTTAGCACTAGGAAATTAAATTTCTGAGAGTTCTTTTGCCTGACTATGCAGCATGTGCCCATAGGTGGCCTTGCATAAACAGTCCACATAACAGACTTGTCAGCCGAAAGATGCTATTTATTTTACCATGCAGCCAATTCCCTTAGGTGGCCCTGCATAATTCAACCCCCTAACGGGTTTTTGTCAAATAATAGTAACTTCATTCTTGGAAACTACTTCTTCTAATGCCTTTTAGCTCTTTTTCATATCATTCCTCATATTCAAAAATTCTTAAGTCATAGCTTACATATTTTCCCTCATACTTGAGTATGGTAATATGTTTTCAGATAAATTGTCAAGGAATTGAATCAATTTTAATCCATTTTGGTCAAAGCTATTTTGACCTTAAACATTAGCCCCTTTATGTCCGGCATGCATGACTTTAAACTGCCCACAAAAGACAAAGGAACTCTGAATAAAAGTCAAGTTCCAGCTCACTAAACATACATTTTGTATGATTTAGGTAATATTGAGCAAATTAAAAAGGTTCAAAGTTTGTAGGGTTATTTATAATAATCCTAGTAAAAATAAAACTATTCTTACTAAGCCCATTGGTAAGTAAATTTAAAGCAGGTAGTGAGAGAATGAAGGTACAAATAAGTGAAAGTGAAAGTGTTTTTCATTGATGCACAAGAGTTAGAAGGACATCCACAGACTGGAGTCTCTTCTCTTTTTTCAATAATTACAAGAGGCTTTCAACATAACACTTCATTTGATTTACGGCATCCCGAGATTCATCAGCAACCACCTGGAATTCATTCCTTCAATTGGATACAATAAGAGATGCAGTGATACCAGCTCTTCTTGGAACAATTGTAAAAGGATGTTCTTGAGTGCGGTTTGAGAAAATTTTCTGCTGATCAAACAGTGACTCTGTTTCTGTCCAAGAGGCTTAGAAGATGGATACATGGATTTGAGAATGGATCATTAGAAGTAAAGAGCCATTTGGGGAGAGTACTCTTTTCAGATATTGCTCTAATACCATGTTTATCTTCTCTCCACCAACCGGTAGTGGAAAACAATTCAGCCCATGGGTTTTCCATTTTCATATCTGCAAGGAAATGACATGGAGGAAGAATTTGAAAGTTCACACCATTGTTGTTGCTCTTAATGCACAGCATAATCGAAATGAAGGAGTAGAAGTGCAGCTTCATTTCAGGTGTATAGTTCTTTGTATCTGGAACATTGACTCCTTGCAGGTGACCATGACCATATAGAAGCAGGTAGATGCTCTGTGGGAAATTAAGATGATATTTCTTCAAGTACTTAGCCAAATCTGGGAGAGTGTTGTCGCAGATATCATAGTAATCGTGGCCAATGATGTTCATCATGTCATCAATCCGCTTGCTATCCAGTTCATCAGACATTTTAATTCCCTTAGGAGCCATTGAATCTACACAAAAGTTGAATAAATTAAACTCTTAAATGGGTTTATTTTTCATAAAATTTGTGAAAGAATTCGGAAAAAATGGCTAAGTCATAAAGGTGCGCAAGTCTAAAAAATGGCGTGCAAGTATTCATGTGCCACGCTAGTTTTTGACGCGCAAGTATAAACCGCGCAAGTACAAATGCCTTTACAGTAGCGCGACATCAAGGAAAACTCTGGAAAACAGAACAACCTGCGCGGCTAAGGTGACCTGCGCGGCGAGAGCTCGAAGATATGAAGTCCGGAAATCCGGATGCTTCTAGGGAAGTGAGGCCCTCTATTTATAGACGCGGCCGGGACTCTGCGCGTCGTACCCCGTGCGCTTAAGGCCTACGCGGAGAGAACTTGTGCGCCGCCCTCTGTGCCCTGAAGACTTGCGCGCCCCCTTTTCCTTTGGATGGATTCGATTTCCTCAGAGTCAAATCCTCATTTCTCTCCGGATCCAACTCTGAGGGGGGACTTTTTTTGACGCTCCTTTCGTCACAGAATCTAAAAAATCGGAAAAGGGGAATATCTGAGCTCAAAGTGATTCAACCTTTGAAGAAAATATCAAAAATTGACAAAGGCATGAACAAAGGATCAAAAGCAACTTCACAGCGCAAGTTATATCACTGTGGCACAAGTCCACTTGCGCGACGCCCTTGTTCGTGCAAGTGACTTGCGCGACCTAAGTGGTAACCACCCGGTAACCGCCCAGGGTCTTCTCCTACCTATAAATAGACCCTGTGGGCCCCCCATTCGAGAGGATCTTTTTCCAGAAATTCGGATTGAAGCTCCCGACGCCCAAGTCTCTTCTCAAAGCTTCCGGAACACTTCGAAGGTAATTTCTTACCTAGAACGGAATATCCAAAGAGAGGGAGGAAGGCCTAAGTGTTGAAACTCATCAACACTTGCGTGCCTGAGTGGCCAGCCCTTAAGGGAAGTAGTCACACTTGCGCGTCGCCTTACTCCTTCGATAGAACTTGCGCGTCCCTTTTTTGGAAGAACCTCAAGAGGATTCTAAAGGCTTTAATAAAGAGTCGCTCAAGTATTTCAAATGCTAGTTGACCATCACGCAAGTACAACATATGTCGCGCAAGTATACCTACGCGACCAATACTTGTGCACCCCCGCAATACTTGCGCGCCTTCCAAGACTTGCGTGCCCCTTCCTTTTTTGGGTGCCTTTCTTTCCCATTTCACCCCTCTTAAGTCATTACACCTTTCCTTTTCAAGATTCAGTCTTCAAGACACTCTTCAAAGTCATTTATGGCATGATTTCTTGATTTGACTTCTTTATCTAAAAGGAATTCTGTGGAATATCTCTCAAAACCTAGTGATTTAAATATCTTTATGTCACTAAATATGGAGAGTTCATTCATTCAACCTCATCCTTTAAGATGAGAGAATACTTAACCTGGGTCTCCTTTTCAGGAATAATCCTCAGTCCTAAGTCCTCCAAATATGGGCATCCTCCTCAGGAGTAAGCCCCAAACTTTAATCCCTTAACCTGGGTCTCCTTTTCAGGAATAAGTCCCAGTCATAAATTTGGGCATCCTTCTTAGGAGTAAGCCCCAATCTCAAAAATGGGAATCCTTCTTATGAGTAAGCCCCAATCTCAAAAATGGGCATCCTTCTTAGGAGTAAGCCCCAATCTCAAAAATGGGCATCCTCCTTAGGAGTAATCCCCAAGTCCCTTAATTTGGGCATCCTTCTTAGGAGTAAGCCCCAATCTCAAAAATGGGCATCCTCCTTAGGAGTAAGCCCCAAGTCCCTTAATTTGGGAATCCTTCTTAGGAGTAAGCCCCAAGTCCCTTAATTTGGGCATCCTTCTTAGGAGTAAGCCCCAATCTCAAAAATGGGCATCCTTCTTAGGAGTAAGCCCCAATCTCAAAAATGGGCATCCTCCTTAGGAGTAAGTCCCAAGTCCCTTAATTTGGGCATCCTCCTTAGGAGTAAGCCCCAAGTCCCTTAATTTGGGCATCCTCATTAGGAGTAAGCCCCAAGTCCCTTAATTTGGGCATCCTTCTTTGGAGTAAGCCCCAAGTCCCTTAATTTGGGCATCCTTCTTAGGAGTAAGCCCCAATCTCAAAAATGGGCATCCTTCTTAGGAGTAAGCCCCAAGTCATCTTAATTTTGGGCATCCTTATTAGGAGTAAGCCCCAAGTCCCTTAATTTGGGCATCCTTCTTAGGAGTAAGCCCCAATCTCAAAAATGGGCATCCTTCTTAGGAGTAAGCCCCAAGTCCTCTAATTTTGGGCATCCTTCTTAGGAGTAAGCCCCAAGTCCCTTAAATTTTGGGCATCCTTCTTAGGAGTAAGCCCCAAGTCCCTTAAATTTTGGGCATCCTTCTTAGGAGTAAGCCCCAATCTCAAATTTGGGCTTCCTTTTCAGGAATAAGTCCCAGTCATCCAAGTCCCTTAAATTCTCTTTAACCAGTCCTAATTTACATTTAATCTGGGATTCCTTCTCAGGAGTAAAACCCAATTATCAATCCTCTCCTAATTTGGGTTTCCTTTTCAGGAATAAGTCCCAAGTTAGAGTGTTCAAATCTCCATAAAGCACATATACCTTTATGGACCCTGTTCCTGGATTTTCTCCTTAAAGTAAATCCTAAACTTCATTCATCTGGGCAGTCATACATACATAAGCCCCACATTACTTCTTATGATTGCATCTTTCATGGCACAATTGTCTATTTTTTACCAATACCTCTTGTTTCTCACACCGAGCATGACTCACGTGAGCTTAGAGTGTAAAAGTAATTATGACATCCTTCTTTGAGCCATCAATCATAAAAATCATACTCCCTTACTCGAACTACGTGGGTTCTAATTCCTTTTCCAAAATAAAGGATACGTAGGTAGCCCATCTATGGGTTCGATCCCAACTCTGAAATAATTCATTGTCCTTCTGAATGACAATAAACTTCAAGTTCCCCACTGAGTGGCTTTAAAACCATCCTTGTCATCATAATGACCAAGAGACTTTTATATAAATGTTTTGAAGGTTACCATTGATCAAGAATCTCTAAATAGATATAGATGATTCTCTATTGATGAAGAACCTCGAATATATATAAAAGATTCTCTAAATTTCTTACATATTTAATCATTGATTGTCAAAACTAAAGGAAAAGCTCATTTTATACTTGGTAATGTAATAAGGATTCACAAACATAACTTAAATCTATAAAGAGAGTCCCAGAATAGACAATAATTCCCCTCAAAAAGGTGTGATGAGTCCGACCTCCCATCCTCTCGACCAATGCAAATTCCTAAGCCTCGTCAGTTCACAAGCTAATGAGTGCCCACCTTTGGAAAGTAGGTCCAAATGGATATGGAATCATTGGATGTTTCCGGTTCTACGAACAAACCCGTTAGAAACCGATCGGAATGTTTGAGTCTCCCATCCAGGAGGTCATCCCCGAATTCTGAGGGAAACAGATACTAAAATTGGTTTCCACATATCCGTTGATTTGAGGTACTCCCATTGGATTCCTTATATTCCTTGAATTAAGACACTACTCTATGTTTCCTTATATTCCTTATGTTGAGATACTCCTCTATGTTCCCTCATATTCCTTCAGTCAAGGTACTCCTCCTGGCTTCCTCATCTTCCTTGATTTGAGATACTCATCTTGGTTTCTACATATACCTTGAGTCAAGATAGTCCTCTTGGTTTCCTTAAATTCCATGAGTCGAGATATAAATCTTAGTTTATATATATACATTGAGTTTACATGATTCTATTGGTTTCTTAAATTGAAATGATCAAAGATACTTCTCTCATATCCCAAAAAACACTTCACATGGATCATCTTACAAAGTAAACCTAAAAGGTCCCACCCATCTAAGTCCAACTAAATCAATTTATAGGTACCTTTTTTCTAGTACTCTAATTTTTATAACATTGAACTACTTAGAATCAGTCATGGATGAATAATCATAAAAGGAACCACTATGATATATGCAACATGGTAATAAAAGGTAATTAATTTCTCATTAAATAGCACTGAACTATCAAAATTTTTATTCCCTTTATAGGGAAACATAGGAAGCCTCTTTCATGGGTTAGAACTCAACTCCCAAATACCTATAGAACTCTTTTATGGGATTCCAAAACCTCCATAAATGGTGATAAATTCAAAAGTTTTTTCCCATATGTATCCATACTATGTAGTAACCAAATACTTGTATCAAATGAGAGGAAGTTTAATTCCCATGTGCAGTTTCCATTTAAATACATGTTTTCAGTCAATCAATTTCTCCGATGGGTAACCAATATTCTTTCTATGATGAATTTTACAAACATATCTTAAATATATTATAGAGTCTGAGGATATGATATAAAACCTTTTAATTGATCCTTTGACCATATATCCACCCATCTGATAAAAGTTTCTATCTTCACCACCCTAGGTGATTGAGAGGCCACCCTCCTTTGGAAAGCAAGAGAGTAGCATGCAAACCAAAATATATAAAATGGTCCCATGAGAAAGGAAACCTATAAGAAATAGTAGGGTAAGACTTTCTCCTTAAACATGTATTATTTTATAGTAATCTAGAAACTTTTAGATTAGTCTTTATAACCATGGGAATTTATTACCTCATTGGCTTTAAGATTTAGTGTGATGTGTTCAAAGACACAGTGAAATAATCCAAAGATAATATAGTCACACCGAAGGTGGCTAGAAGAGCACTTGAAGGAATGAAATTTATTACTATTGTTATTTTTTATTATTATTCTAGAATATCAATATAATAAAGCACCATATTTAATGGATTTTTATAGGATGCCATTATTAGTGACCTACTAGGTTGTACTCATATCCTTCTCGAATTCCCTAGTACACAAGTAGACATGATGGTTCATGATCCAAGTAGTTTAATGGGCACTACAACTGATGGATGAGTTGTGGGACATAGTAAGATATAAGATATCACAATGGTATTGGGTTTAGAACCAATAATATTTTTATCACTTGTCGGTTTCTTAGTTTTAATTTGTGTATTATAAAATCTACCAACAAGTTTTTTTAAAATATTTATTATTGTCTTATAATATTGCTACATGATTTTATATAACACAGGAGTTGTTATATTTTTACTACTATAATATAGCTCTGATGTAATTCTTTGTTCTACTTTAATTTGTGTGATTATAGTTTTTATATGGCTAATTGCATTGAATTGGGTATAGTATCCCAAATTTATGCATATACCCTCACTAATGGTTAGTAGCCTTTGGTGTGTGAGGAGGAACACTTTAGATATGCATCAACTAGTTTTGTAATAATGAAAGTGAACCAAGTTAAGGACATAACACGGTGTGCTAACAGTAGTTGGTTGGGACAAGGTGTTAAATGTTAGAGATATGGATATTGGTTGGAGAGATTTGGTTTGCGAGGGCCCTATTAAATTTTGATACCATATGTTATATTGTATAAATATTATTATTTAGTTATTAATGTATGTGGTGAGCTTGGGAGTGGGATATTTTGAAGAAATGAAGTTATTAATAGTGATGTGTGGATTTTTTAATGAAATAAATATATTTTATATGCCTTATGGTGAATTGCGATTATGATAGTATAATAATTATTTTTTGAACAAGATTACCACTTTTTTTTGAGTTATGAATCTGTGAAATTGACTTGGATATTCATCCTTAGGGGTATCCTATTATGTATGTCGATATACTCACCCCTACTTATGTGTATATCTATGTGTGTGTGTGTGTTTGTTTGTAGGATTTTGTTGGAGTTATTGGGTGGTGTTAACTCAATGGTTATGGTTGATAAAAAGATCTTGATGTTTAGGGATTATTTCATATACAACTAGTTTATATGAGTTACTTATTATGTATTCATATAGGGGTCTTTGTGGGTTATAGAAAATTTATTGATAATGGTTTTGTGGATTTCATTTTTATTTAAAATCATCCTCTATGTTCTATGGAGGGTAATGTATCCTTTTTATGATATTTATACAACAACTACTAGTCTTTTCCCTTTGGATAATTAGAAGCATGCTTCATTAAAGACACTCACTCCCATCACCAATCAGGTGAGGAGTTTGGTGGGGCTGGTCATGATAGATTAGTATCAAGGAATTTATTTAAGATATAGGTTAGATTTTAGAGTTAGGCACATGTGAGGTTTTGGTTAGATTTGGATGAAAACTAGTACAATAGTGTTGGAAGTATTAGAGTTCAATCTAATAGGGAAGATAATAATGCATAGGGTTTTATGGTAGATGTATTCTTATCTAAGGAATTTTATTGTCATCTAAATATTTTGAGTCCATAGTGAATTGATTTTAGGTACATTTACATTTGTACTAACATTATATAGTAGACAATACATGATTTATACACATGTTTTAATGTGTTTAGGGGACTATTATTTGGTTTATAGTTATAAATTATAATGATATCTTCTCTATCATTTATTTTATTATGTTATGAATTTATGAACATTTGAAAATTCATTTGAATACGTTATTTTATTGTGTGGAAATGTCTATGTTAATTCATGAACTAAGGATGACTAAGACTACACCAATATGAGTGACACTTATTATTAATTATGAGGATTAATAGGATTTCAGTAAGAGACCTAGGAATAATGGGATTTTACCTATTATTATACCAAGGATTGAGCTCACCATGGTGGTAAATATATCTCTTGATATTGAGGTGTGGATTCATTTCCTAATGGTACCCATGGGGAGTGACCCTAATATGAAGTGGTAGTGACTGAGAAGGATGATACTATTATATTTATTTTTGTATTGAGTATATATTTATATATGGTACTTATTTCCCCAATAAGCTAGTTTCATGGTTGGTAGGCATGTGGTGGATAGTGAATATTTCTCCTCTAAGGATGAGTGTCCTGGGAAAAAGATAGAAGTTCATTATTTTGTATCATAGTTGGTTCATAATTGTGATGATGGGTAGATTTCTTAAGTCATGTGATTTTTTATTAATTTATTGATTGGTATATATCATATATTATAATTTAATTTTATTAAGTTATAGTGAATTGTTGAGTGAGAGGTTCTTCAAGACTTGTTGTAGTGACCATAGATTTCTATAGAATATCAAACATTGATATTAAATTTTGACTTTCTTCTAGAATCTATAATATTTTAACAAAATTGAGATAATTTTAGTCAGGTACTTATTGACACTTTCTTATCACCTATAGTAATGTGATTATGATTCATTACATGGAAAAAATGATTCTGGTGGGAAACACATCAAGATATGGGATTTGAAAATTAAGTGAATGATAACCTAACCTTTATGTGGTTCTACTAGAAACTTGAACAAACCCTGTGTATAGGGTAGTTCATTTAAAACATTAATTTCAGGGTTTGAAACTACCATGATGTATTTATAATTGATCTAAATCGCTAGAATGTGTAAAATATTATCATCGGTTCATATAGGCATATGTTTTTCTTGGTGAGCACCCTCGTGTTGTTTTAAATACAAGGTATTCAATTCACACATAAGCCTCAGCCCAGTTGGTGAGGACTCCTTAAGTGCATCCAAGAGACCTAGGATCAAATCCAGGTGGGGGATAATTTCTGGTACTGTAGCAGGAACTGTGGAAGTACTGTAGCAGTACTGTAGAGGGACTGTAGCAGGTACTATAGTAGGTACTGTAGCAGGAAATGTAGCCGGTACTGTAGAGGGTATTGTAGCAGGAACTGTTTGGCACTGTAGCAGCCGGAAATATGCCCCCGTTTGGGCCTTTGGGCCACCGATTTGGTCTCCGAGTCCTTTAAGGTCTTCGGGCCACCCAGGACTTCGGGCCACCTCAAAGCCTTCGGGCCATCTTAAGTGCAAATGCAAACCAGACAACCTACAAAAAACAGGCTTCAGAAGGAGGAGGAGCAAGGAGCTTTCACCATAGCAGAAGCTAAACGGATTGCAAAAATGAGAGGGTATGACACCTGCCATCAGGACAAACTTGTGCATGCATGGAAAAGCCAAGACGAACAGCTATGTGAAGGTAGAAAGTTGATTTCACGATGAAGATGCTGGGGAGTAGCAGTTCCAAGTAGTTAGTCTGGGTTGTATGTAATGTTTGAAGCCTACGGGCAATGAATTCATCTAAGGCCTACGGGCCATGTAATACTTATGCCTACAGGCCTTGTAAGGGTTTCATCTCACCCCTTGAAAGATGGATTATCAAAAATCAATAAAAATGAAGGTCTTCGGGCCATTAGAGGAAGTTATTCAATTCAATTATGTTTTGTTTTAGTTTTCATAAGAGTTGTTTTCATTTTCAATGTCTTTTCTGGGTCCTCAATAGGATATATTCTTAACAAAACTGGGAACTTGTGGGTGATGTGATGGTAATGATTTCTCTTGTCTGTTTTAGAGGTTTCCCTTGTAAACACTATAGTGAGAGTAGTGAAAATTGTTAGATTTTTATTTATTTAGGAATTCTAATATATAAAGGGATGGAAAATGATGGAAATGAGTTGTTATGGATCAACATGGACCTCAAAATATAGGGTGAAAAAATGGGAATTGGTGATGCAGTCGAGATAGAATAATAGTTGGAGAATTTACAGTTTATTAATATGGCCAATGTACCGATATTTGAAGTTCATTGATAATAAATGACTTGAAACTTGATTTATCATGTGGATAAAAGTTACATAAGAGGTATCTCATGAGTATATGGAATTAAGGAACATTTTCCATGGTGGTATAATTGGGTGTTATACAGTTATATCCCGTGTTCTAGCAATGAAATTACTATTCAAGAAAAAACTAAAAGGACGCTTAGTCTTTTCAATTATGATTATTTTATTGATTAGATTAGTGAAAATCCACGCAATGATAAGTTTTTTATAATAAGGTAAAGATATAATGATTAAATAGTTAATGTGATTTCTTATGATTATATTATTAATCCTCATCATATAGAATTTGGTAATTTTATAAAATCAACTTCCATAAAAACTGATAGGCTGAGGCAATCTCATAGATTTCTTATCATCCTCTATTATTATTTTTATGGTATGAATATTTTTTACCACCCTAATTTAAAGATGGTGCATTAATGTGATGTTATAAAGATAAATAAATATATTTTTGACATGTTATTTTGATCGTGTAGATTTGAAATAGTTTTTAATTGACTCAAATATAAGTATAAGTTATATTATATTGTTATTTATTGGATTTACCTTAGAAGAGATTCCATATCACCATAACAATGTATCGATTTCCATTGTTGGTCATTTTGGATCATGATGTTTGTATTTATAATATGTTATAGAAAAGTTTTTATATGAAAGGTGAGATATCATTAGGGGTTATATAAATCCTTTTGATATTAAATTAGGTTCGAATATAGTGAAATGGAAGCATGTGTCCCAATAACACATAGGTTCATGAGAGGTAGATGATTTCTTAAGATTGAGTGCAGTGGAAGTCTGGATGAGTGGAAGAGAACACCTAGTTGTGGGAGTTCCATATAAGGGTGTGATTCCCTGATTTCTATTGGTATACCATCCCTTTCATCCAAGTGCAATTTCTATATGAAAAAATGCTAATAGATAATTAAATAGAATGGTTATTGTTACATGTCATTTAAATTTAGATAAATAATTCATTAAATTATTTTTTCAAACCATTTAAAGGTATATTATTTTTTTAGATTAATAATAACGGGAGAGAAATAATCACTAACACCCAACTCAAAACACCCACCATAAAACATAGATGACAAATAGAACAAAAACCTAGATAAATTCATAAACAAGCTTTGTTGAATTTTGGATTTTGGATTTTTGAAGCAGTATAATTTATAGAGTTTCATGTTCCAAGATTTACATAAGGTTCTTACACCTTAGGTTTTTAGATTTTAACAATGTGTTTAATTTTTTTGGTCAAAATTTTTTAATGGAGTATCAGTTATAAAAGATTTAAATTTTATATTTTAGAGTTTGTAAATTTTAAGGTGTGTTTTGGAAACTTTACACTTGAAGGGTAAAATAGTAATATTAACCTTTTAAATGTCCCCATAAAAATAATTAAATAACCTTTTGAATTTGGATGCATTTTTTAATTAATTGTATAAATAATTAAATGATGTATTTGTCATTTTTCGGTTTCTAAAGAAAAAAGTGATATCCTACAAACCATATATTATATTAAGAATCTAACGGTACGATATGTCTCTGGTAATTATGTTCCATTTAACATTAATATAATATTACGCTGAGTTTTGGGATTGAGGTGGGTCAATTTTTCTAAATAGTTGAATCTACACCTAAAATATTCATTTTTTCATATAATGTTAAATGCGATCTAAAATCATATTCATATGATTTAGGTGAAAGCATCTTCCCACATGGATTTAGGTGCATACATCTTCCCACACAGTTTCATCAGTTATAATCTATTCATTGAATACGATCAATGAATAGATGATAATGGGATTGGTGCTAGAACTTTTTATGTGTTTAGGGATCCTTAACAAATGTTTTGGGATCCTTTTCTTAGTGTAGTCCCCTTGGAGTATGAATGATTTTTTCTTCTGCTCCAGTGATCAACATTTGGCATACTCCATAAAATATTAAATATGGAGCCTGTTGTTATCAATATATGCACATTTTTTTATTTGTATATATAACATGTTGATGTCAAAGTGGATAGATTAGGCATTATATTGGTTTTATTCCACTTCCATTGATCATATAATGATCCCATAAAACCCATCAGTTTTATCAGAGCTAGTTTCCTCATCAAATCAACACGCTTCATTCAATGTTAAATGAAAAACATATTTTATGAGATCATAACTATATTTTCATTCCCATCTTTATGATATTTTGTAAAGTAATTCTAGGAGAACTATTAGATGTTGCATTAAAAGGTTAACGTAATGTAGGGTGTGAGGAAACATTACATTAAGTTGTTAACATAATGTGAATTGGAAGGTGCGGCATACATTAAACAGTTAATGAAGGTTGTATCACTACTACAGAAAATGGAGCATAGGAGTTTCAGGACATCTATAAATTGTTCATAACTAATGGAATTAAATAATTTAGAATATGTATTGAATTTATAAAAAAATGTCTCGTAAAGGCTTCTGTTCATTGGGATCCCAAGGCTGTTTCCACTCCTGTTTAGATTTAGTCTACTAATGATGATCAGCAGAATCCAGTTTTACAGCAGAATCCAGTTTTACAGCAGAAATGGTGACTGGCCTTTCTATGCAAGTGGTTGCTTAGGTTGTTGGAGATGCTAGAACAAATGGTATTGGAACCTAAAATGTCAATTCTGGGGATAGGGATCAAATTTTAACTCATGTTGAGCTGCAATCCTTGAACAGAAATCCCAAGATAGAGTTTCATGTATCCTGTACTGCACAGATGTGTGAGACTTCACAGCAAGGAGTAGCCATTATGGGCTCCACGGAGCCCATGGAAGATGTAGGCTCCTCCCAAGTTTTAATTGACTGGAATTTCCAATCATCTTTGCACTCCATGGAGGAAGATTTTAAAGCTCTAATTGGGGAACCATCCGAGGGGAAGGTTCATGACTGTCAAGAGCCTCACTGTATAGAGGATTCTGGAGTAGATCCGGATGAGAAGGAAGAGTTATCAGACATGGATGATCAAACCACTTCGCAACATCCCACATATAGGAGAGGTCGACACACGGCTAATTGGGGTGATCCTCGGAACAGAGGAAGCAGACATAAAAAAATATGATGTTTGAAAACCTTAGGATGCGTATGCTTTTGACATGTTTCTATTTGTGTTGTCTTGGTGGCACTGTTTGTGCCACATGTGTTGATCTTGCAACTTCATGTACTATGGTGTGTGTACGTGTATTTTTAGTATTACTATTACTATTCCTATTATTATTACTATTATCATCATCAGCGAGAGGATGTCGCAGCTCTGGAGCACTCTGTCGAGGTGATTCTGGATTTCCAAGGGAGATTTCTGATTTTCTATGGCGTTTCCAAGGGATATTGGCTCTGATCTTGAGCTTCTACTCACTAGACTAGTGTTGGAATCTCATGTTTTGGTTGATTACTCAACTTTGGTTCGTGTTCAGGATGACAATGAAGCTTCCAAGGGTTACTCATTTTTTCTGGGTTTTTAGGAGGCTCTTTCTCCTCACTCAAGGATAGGGTATTGCAGTGAATCATTGGGAAAGGCAACACTGCTCATGTATCAACCTCTTATGGCACCATTTCAGGGAGGCTTCTTCTTTTTAAGCATTCCTTTATATCTAGAATATCTCTGTCAAAAGGCATAAAGCCTTGGAAAGTCTCAAACCTTGTTTCTTTTTTAGCCTCTATTTGGGGATTTTCTGATTTCAAATTGTCTCCCTCGACCGTGGGTTCTTCTATGTTCTCTTTCTTTCTGCATAATTGAAAGGGAGAACTTGGAGTATGGTTTCAGTCAGTTTAAGACCAGAAACCCTAAGAATTCATGATTGGAATTTAAATTTTAATTTTTATCATTTTAAAGAAACATGCACATAGGTATGGGTCAAAATCCATGGTTTAAATTGGGTCTTATGGCATCTAAAAATCCTGTATGATATTGCTTATTCGATTGGCATTCCGATTAAAATGGATAATGCTATTGAACTCGTTAGCTTTGGTCTCTTTGCATGGATGCTGGTTGAATTTGATCTAAGCACCACTCTAATTGACAGAGTTGTTCTCCCCGCACTATAGGATGAAGTTAAACTTAAAGTTGGGTCTGCCCCCCCACTTTCTGTTTCTTATGGAATTATTAGGAACTCAAAGTCTGATTGTAGGATTGATCTTGTTTGCCCAAAATTTCAACTAAGAGGTCATCACTTGAATCATTGTTGAAAAACAAGGGTAAGGGGTCTACCCATATATCTAAGAATTAGCCCAAAGAAAAAGTCATGGAAGGTGATATGCATGTTCCTGCTATGGGAAATTCAAATCTCCCATTGGGGAAGAATGTTAATGCTCTAGATAAAGGCTATTCTCAGGAGGTGCACTGGACTGCTGCTGAGTGTTCCCTTCAGAAGGTTGGGTGTGCAGAGGGTCCTAATACTGGGATTTCTGTTCACTTACCACAGGATGCAGCTGGCACGGATACTTCTAAATCCCAGTTGGAATTAGCTAAGCCCACTGGGTGTTGGGCTAACATTGAGGATGAGAGACACTTGATTGATGCTGGGGGATCCTTTAAGGATGATTTATCTAAAGGTTTAGGGGATGATCAAGTTGATGAGGAATCTGATGTTAGTTAGGGTGTCAATGAATTATACGCATAGGGTGATGTGGACTTCAATCTGTGGAAGGAACGGAAAATGATAGTTTCCAAGAGTCGAAAAGGGTAAATGAAAATGGAAGCAGTTACCTCAGTGAAATCTAAACCCAAAAGGTCTCTTATTTCTCATGGGCAGGAACAGGCTGGAATATGCATCTCTGTTCTTGAGAAAGGCAAAGAGAAAGCAGGCGCCGTTCATCGACGTCACTTGGGCAGTGTCGGCAGGTCGGGTTGCGTGCTCAAGCAGGAAGCAGGCGTCGTTCATCGTGTGCAATGAAAATGTGATGGAATTTCATGGGGCAGGCACTATCGGAAGTTTTAGGTGAAAGCAAGTGGGTGATCAGTGATGATGAGTGTAAAATGGGGTTCGTGTTGGGCCTGGATGGATCGTCACGAGCAGCTGTAAAGGGGCCTACGGGCTTGACAGGAACTTTGGAGCTCAAAAAGAAGCAGGGGCCCAATGGGCCGAATCAAAAGGAAGGGGCCTTCAGGCTAGAAATACAAGGGCCTTCAAGGCCACATAAATTTAGGATCTTCCAATAAATTGGAGTATAAGGTATAGAAAAAATGAAGGCATTAAAAATGCACGACCATAGATCACGACATTTGTAGCACCGGTTTTTATCAACGCTAAATAGAAAGTGCTGATAAAAAACTGTCTTTATCAGTGCTAGCTAAAACTGATGAAAAATGTGGATATTTATCACATTATTGTTAGCGCTGATAAAACCTTTTAATAAAAAATATTATCAATATATATAAAATTATCATATTTATATTTAAAAAATAATGTTTCTTTATATACATTAATTAAAAAATACATGTTTATAATTAATATAAATATGAAATATTAATATGTATTTTTTAATAATTCAAATATATATAATGTGTTTTAAAAAGTATTTATAAAATTATAAAATATATATATATATATGTTTAAATAATTATAAAATTATAATTAATATATTTAAATAATTATAAAATTATAGTAAATATTTTTATTATATTTATAATTATATATATTTATATATTAATAAATATATAATTATATAAATATATTTATATTTATATACAAATATTTATAATTATATTTATTTATAATTATAATTATAAATAAATATACGTATATTTAAATAATTATAAAATTATAATAAATATATTTAAATAATATATATTTATTATATTTCTAATTACATATACTAATATATTGAAATATATATATAATTATATATATAATTATTTAAATATATATAATTATGAAAATATATTTATAATTATATACACATATTTATAAATATATTTATTTATATTTATAATTATAAATAAATAAATATTTATTTATATATTTTTAAATAATATTTATTTTACAATAAGTATATATATATTTTAAAAAGTGCTATATAAATATGAAATCTATAAATTTTAATAAAAATGAATCTTATTTTCCTAATTTTATATATAAAAAATTATCAAATTTATATTATTCAAAATGTTTAATAGTTTATTTATATATATAAAATTATCATTCAGTTTTAACCGTTAGTTAACTAATTTAACTCTTACCATGTCTTCTTGTGTATTCATACTATATGGTTAATATAGTTACCATAAAATGCCAATCAAACCACAAGTGGTTCATTAATGAAATTTTAAACATTATCTAAGTCATTTGGATGAATCTTATATTTTTAGAAAAATTATATAATTTAATAAAATAATATTTGTTTTAAAAAACTCATTTATGTCAATTTTTTATATTATTCATATCATAACTTTTTAAAAATCCATTACAACTTGATTATTTCAAAAAAACTTCATTAATTCAAAGATAATAAGTCATACTCAAACCCCAAATTAGAGGATTTCACAAAAAGTTTCAAAATAAATTTATTTTAATATTTATAATCTCATTTATTTAAATCATTCATTAATAAGGTAATTACTATATCACCATTGTGTCATAAATAAATTTATTTATTTAATCTCTAAAATTATAAATAAAATACAATGATGTAGGAAATCTTTTTAGCTTTCGAATTACTATTTATACTCTAAAAGATAACTTATATAACCCCATATAAAAAATGTTTCAGTAAAAGATATATGCTTAGGTTATATTTTTCATAACATTAAATTAAAAGTAATTAAATGTCATTTTCACACACAAGTGGCTCCATGAGGTCCTAAAATTGACCCAATGATGCCCATGGTCGGAAATATATCATAAAATAGGGTTATGGCATGTTTTATGGTAATTTAATATTATTATAATATTATTTTTTACCCTTATTTACTAGATTTATCCTTTAACCATGGTGAATAAAATATTTACTAAAGTTACTATTCATAATGTCTAAAAATAAAAGTTACCTATTTACACAATTTGGATATCCTGATTTCAAATATGGAATCCATTTTTACAAATTCAAAACACATAAGTTTTAGAAATTAATTTAAAATTTATTCATGTTGTCAAAACCAAAAACCGTGTTTTTAAGAAGTAAAAACTACCGAAAGATTGACATGTGTTTATGTCCAATTTCAAAGTGAAATTACTTCCAATGACCAATATTGGATTAAATGATAAAAATATAATCCAATTAAACTTTAAAACTAATTAAAAGGACAACCTAACTATACAAATAAATTAGATGAAAATGCATTTTTGATTTAAAATGCAGTATTTTTCACTATTCATTAAAAAATAAACTTTATCAGAAAAATATCAAAAAAATACACAAAGTAAATTTTGATGTCCTGATTATAAATAAGAAGTTTATTTTTTCAAATGTAATATATAAAAGTTACAAAAACTAGATTTAAAAAGGGTTCACCGTCAAAAGGCGGTAAACCGACCTTTTAAAATTATTAGAGTATTTCATGCTTAGAATTGGATTCATTCTCATTTTAAGCCTCTAAAATTTATTGAATAAATGTAAAAACATATAACAAACACGTTTAATCATAATATAGTTAGTTCTGTTCATTCTTTCTAGTACAATGGCTAGGCGTTAACTACCATTTAAAACAATAGTATTATATTATTATTTTTTCAGTATGACTCAGCATCGTGTGCAACATAAGATTTCAGAGAAACCCAATATTGTGTGTCGGGTACACCATCGAACATAACATCCCCTTTTAAGTAAAATTAATATTTAATTCACAAATATTAATAAATATGAATATGTCATATTCTTTATTTACCTGGGATGTTACTGGTCGGGTTGTGACAGATTGGTATCAGAGCAAGTTCATTCCTTGGGACATTGTTCAGACATACCTCCTTAAGAGGATTTGGTTGGTTTTAGGGAAACAATTTCAAAGTGTCTCTAGTGGGGCTCTCAGGCTAGGGAATCTAGTGATGTTGTGGAGGCCGATGTATCCATTCACCACAACCTTGACTACCTGCTTGTCAACTCGACATGCTAATACATTTGTTGCATAGTTAAATTGTACATGCATCATATAGGATTAAGTCTTTAAATACTTTTATTTATTCATATCCCCATTTTTGTTTATATATATATATATATATATATATATATATATATATATTCTCATCTAACCACGATACTCCTTGATAACTTTCAGGATGACTTAGTGACGACAACTAACCAAGATACCATCTCTGACTCATAACGATGACCCTATGAGCGACGAGGCCTTAGTTCAGGGTCCATCCCATGATATCCTTCCTCTAGGTGGATAGCTAGAAATATCCACACCTGTTGAGTAGTAGATCATAACAACGAAGCAATCTGAGGATGCGCGTAGACTTAGTGTACTCTGTGAGTTTCAGCGCTAGAGGCCACTGAGGTTCCACAATGACTTAGATCCCCAGGCAGCATAGGATTGACTAGAGTCGGTGATCCATTTTTTCAAGCTTATCCAAATACTGACATATCATATAGTTGTGCTAGCATCTAGTGATTTCCACAGAGTAGTAGGGTGCTAGTGGAGATTAGTTATGCAGATGCATGATGAGTCGACACTCTTGTGGACCAACTTCTAATAGCTCTTTTGTGAAGATTATTATCCCTCCTGCTTGTGATAGGTTAGGATCCAGGAGATAATGGATTTGTAGTAAGGAGGGATGAAATTGGCTAAGTACACTGCAAGGTTTATAGACCTTACATGGTACTCCCTCGACATGATCAGGGATGGGTACTTTCAGGCCTGGAAGTTTGAGCAGAGACTCCGTAGAGAGATCAGTTATAGTGTAGTTCCCTTTTTCATCCCCACATATACAAGAATTTTAGAGCATACACTAGTGACAGAGAGATTCCTATCTGAGGGATTCTATATAACTGAAGTCATTAGTAGGTATCCTAGATCTGAGTCGTCAGTAGCGGTTAGAAGATGATAGGAGATGAGGCAAAGAAGGCATATCCATGATCGGACACAAGCACGTGGTCATGAGGTTTAGGGATCGCATAGAGGACCTGATTAGCCAATAAAAACACATATTTTAATTACATTTTAATGGTATTAAATGTTCATTTTTTATCTTATGGGCCTGAGTTAGTGGATTTTTATTTTGAACATCCATTCTCATCATTTGTGCACTTCATGCCTAATGTACACCAATCTAGGCCCAATGAGTCATCTGATTATAAGGAATGTAATTTTACATATTTTAATTAGATATTTTGTGAAATGGATATTCACTTCAATTTAAACATTTTTCATTCAGGGATCAATGGATGATTCATAAAGGATGATGGAGATATTTGGCGATGAAAAGAAACAATTTTGGAGAAGGAAGATTGGACACCAGCCCACTGATGAGAATGTGGGGCCCATAATACAGGCCCAATAAATCCCAAAATTCATGGGATACTAGAAGACATATAGAGTAACAAATCATTATTCATGATACAATGCTAATTTGGCCTCCATGATTGTTATTTAGGCGGCCCAAATAGTATATCAAAATTTGGGCCAGAATTTGCGGCCAAGAAAAACAGCCCACCAATTAAACCATATCTCGAAAACCATAACTTATTTTGTGATGAGATTTTACAGTATGTTAGGGGACATACGTAGATTAATTTAAGTCTTCTATGGCCCACCCAAATTCTGCTGAAGGTGTTTCATGTGCCTCTGTTTTTTGGATGCAAGCCGGATGCCTTTTCGGGTCAAGGGTGGAAAGTCTTCTTTCCACAAACTTTCCACCACCCTAGACCTACCATAATCAAGTGAGATGACTTGTACTGTTGGAGGCTCAACCCAAGGGCTCAAAAATTCCTATTTAAGTCATTGGTGTTGGAGGATTTAAGGATCTTGGGTATTTGGTTTAATTATAATGTTATGCTGCCACTTTGTGTTTGTAATCGCATTTCAATTTCCATGTAAGTTTCCTTTTTGTACTTATTTGTTCTTAATCAACATATTTATATTATATTCTTCCCATTTCTTTCATTAAAACTTTATAATCACAAAGCACAGTGATATCTCTTTGTTGTGCTGAATTAGTTCACACATAGGTGTGAATTTCATTCACACACATGGAGGAGTGCTCGTTATTTCCGCGGTTTTAATTTCTTCAATCTAATTCTTGTAAGCCATCTTCCACCCACCATTGAGAGTATACCATAAATGTAGGGTTAACCCTTTAATGGGTTGATATTAGAAATATTCAAAGTCTGGATTGAATGTTATTTTATGAATGAATTGTTGTTAATTGGTTAACTAATTTAAGACTTCCATTCTTCAGTTATTTCCACTCTTCATCTTTACTATGTTTGAGGAAGCTAAATCCAATTACTAAAATGACCATATACCTTGGAGACATAATGAATTTGGTTCTCTAAGTGTGTAGGGGATTATTAATTGTGTTTAGTTGCATCAAAATAGAAAATTATGAAGGTAGTGTTATTTTGAAGAATGGATTCATCAAGAATTAATTAAACCAAAATTGTCTAAAGAAGTAAAATTCATTCAATCCACCCCTAGCATAATCTTAAGATCAACCAATTTTCATTTAATTGAATTCACTTAGGTTTATTAGTGTTCTTTAAAACCATCCAAAATTAAAACCAATTTGGCCACTTCATAGCCAAAAATCCACCTCATAGGTTGTGTGTCTTAGGTATCTTCTTAGGTCTCAGTGGATTCGACAACCCAATCTAGACTACAAGGATCGTTCTACCTTCATCTCTTGGGTAAATTTGAGCGTGAATAAAATTTTGGCACCGTTTATAGGGACCAAGTAAGTAACATAGACCAACAACCTTCTTTCCTCACCTCCATTCTTATATTCTCACCCAAGATCTCTTATCTTGTCCCTTTTTCGTTTTTTTTGGCGCATGTCCGCCTACACCCGTGATAATTCAAATAGACTAGTTAGGGTGGAAATTCCTAGGATAGGGGAGTAAAGTGAACATATGGGATTGTATCCATTAGATCCTAATATTCATAATACTCCAGAATCAAAAATTTAACCAATTCTAATGGAGGGTCTTTCAAGAAATCAAATTGTAAATCCTGGGGGAAATCAAATGGGGAACCAAAACCAAGAAGCTCGAAACCTAGGGAATGTAGTCGATCAAACCATGAATGACTACCTCACTCCATCTTGGACCAATGCCCCCTCATGCATTAGACAAAATTCCCTAGGAGATTCCAATTACATCTTTAAACCCCATGTTCTAAACCACCTTCCAACCTTTCACAGGATGGAGTCTGAGATGCCCTACCTTCATGTTAAGGAGTTCAATGACATTGTAGAAACCATGTTTCCCCCACATCAAATAGAATCGGCTAAAATGAGGATCTTTACTTTTTCATTGAAGGATCGAGCTAAAAATTGGCTAAACAACTTGAGACATGCATCAATCCACTCATGGGACTAATTAAAAATAGAATTCTACAAAAAATACTTTCCACACCACAAAACAATTGAACTTAAAAAGAGTATCCAAAAATTTTTTGAAAAAGAGGGAGATTCATTCTATAAAACATGGGAGAGGTTCAAAGATACTCTAAACATGGTTCCACACCATGGTTTTTCTATACCTGAACAAGTGAGAATTTTCTATGAAGGGTTGGGTCCAGGGAACAAAAAATTCATTGACATGATGTGTAATGGAACCTTTAAAAACAAAGCCCCAAATGATGCTTACGAGTATCTAGAAAGCCTTTCTGAACAAAACCAAACATGGGGAACTTCACCTTATTCTAAAAATCCACAAAGAACTACTAGAATTCATACACTTAGAGAATAGGAAATCCTTAGGGCTAAACTCGCAGCACTCTCTAGGAAGGTTGAAGAAATAGACCTTAGGAAAGTCTATGAAATCCAAACTGTAGACCTTGTTTGCACAATTTGTGACAAACATGACCATAAGAGAGACAACTGCCCAAACATTCCATCCATCAAGGATGTTCTTTTAGGAGGAACCCCAGTGGAAGTAAATGACTTGAACTTTCAAAAGCCTCAATACCAAAACAACTTCAACCCAAGGTATAATGACCACCCAGGCTTCCGCTGGAAAGATAACCAACAACCTAGCCAAACACAGGGACAAAATCCTTACCCCCATCAGAACTACCAAACCCATAACCAGTTCCAAACCCAACATATCCAATACCAATAGCCACCGGTCCATTTTCAACAAACCATCCCACCTCTAAAATATCCCCCTGGGATAAACCAATCTACTCAAGCACCAACCCAAACTCTTCCACAAAGCCTACTAGAACAAATGTGCAAACAAATGGAAAGGATGAACTCGGAAGTCTATTCCCTTAAACAAGAACTTCAAACCATCAAAACTGGAAAGGCACCCATGCCTACTCAGGCAGTTCCATCCTTAACTTCAAGGGGAGAGTCAATTTGTACTCAAACAACACATGAACAACTAAAGGTTGTGACTATTTTAAGAAGTGGGAAATCAATTGAGAAACCTGAACAAATAATTCAGAACCCACATAAAGATTCAAACTTGGATGAAAATTCAAATGAACCAAATGATCAAACTGAAAACACGATAACATTTTCAAAGAAACAAATCTTCAACAAATAACCCCACAACCTGCACCATTTCCTCAATGCATGAGGGGAAAAACTAAGCCTGAATTGAGTGAAACATTGAGGGAAATATTCTCACAAGTCAAGTTGAACATTCCTATTCTCGATGCAATCCAAACCATACTTTCCTACTCAAAGTACCTTAAGGACCTGTGCACTTTTAAAAGAAAATTTTTACATAAAAGACAAGTCCTTTTGGATGCTAATGTGAGTACCACCATTCATGGTACCATTCCTCCTAAGTTAAAAGACCCAGTTTTCCCTTACATAAATGTTGAACTAGGAGAGATCAAAGTTGTCAAGGCCTTGTGTAACCTAGGTGCTAGTGTAAATCTCATCCCATATGCTCTGTACTGTCAGTTAGGCCTAGAAGAGCTCCAACCCACATCTGGCACACTTCAACTTACTGACCGAAGCATTAGGGTTCCAATGCGGATTTTAAAGGACGTTCTGGTAAAGGTTGAAAACTTCATCTACCCTGCTGACTTCATTGTCCTTGAGAACCATCCAAACTTAGGAAATAAGTAACAAACCCCAATCATCCTTGGTTGACATTTCCTTGCAACAATCAACTCTATTATCCGAGTCCGAAATGGGAACATGACCATCACCTTTGGGAACATGAGTCTAGACTTGAACATCTATAATGCAAGATCACAAATAGGGGATGATGAGGACATTCATGAAGTAAACATGATAGGAAGAATTGATAATGAATCCATAGAACATCAAGGAATATTTGATGGATGTTTAAGTCAGGATGAGATTGATTTCCTTTGTTCACATGAAATAAGATTATCTCCTTGGCTTGAATCATTTTCAAATTGCTCTTATGATGAAGTCTTAGGTCCAAAAATCAGTGAAACCTTTCAAAATTCCTTCCCTAAATCTGATCAAACCAATCTTTTAGATGAAACATCTATATGTGGGGAATCAATCATATCTGAAACTCTAAAAAAATAAATTTATATTGATCCAATGTCCCAATATTCTGCTGAAATTATGAACCAACCTGATATTAAATTGATGGAACTTCCTGCTTCACTAAAGTATGCCTTCTTAGGGGACAATCAAACACATCCTATTTTTATTTCTTCTTCTCTTGAAGCTAATCATGAGAGGATGCTTCTAGATGTCCTTAGGAAACATAAGAAAGCCATTGGTTGGACCCTGTCTGATATTCCCGGGATTAGCCCACTTGTTGGGACTCATAGGATTGTTCTGGAATCTGATTCAATGACATATCGTCAGCCTCAACGATGACTCAATAATAATATCATGGAGGTAGTAAGAAAATAACTTCTGAAATTGTTAAAAGATGGTATCATATATCCCATAACTGAGAGTGAATGGGTGAGCCCAATCCAAGTGGTTCCAAAAAAGGATGGAATCACAGTGATAACCAATGAGTATGGAGAGATTCTTCCAACAAGGGTGAGTAGTGGATGGAGGGTCTGCATTGACTATAGGAATATAAACTCATTCACCAAGAAAGAACATTTCTCCTTACCATTCATTGACCAAGTCCTTGAGAGAGTGGTAGGTCATTCCTTCTACTATTTCTTAGATGGGTACTCGAGGTACAATCAGATTGAGGTATCCCTAGAGGATCAAGGGTAGACTACATTCACATGTCCATTCGGAACCTTTTCCTTCAAACGCATGCCCTTTGGTTTATGCAATGCTCCTGGAACCTTGCAGCGGTGCATGATGGGAATCTTCTCAGACATGGTAGGGGATTTTCTATAGGTATTCATGGATGACTTCTCTGTGTTTGGGGATACATTTGAGGGATGTTTGTAGAATGTGGAGAGAGTCTTGTCAAGATGTGAAGAAAATAATCTAGTCCTAAACTAGGAAAAATGTCATTTCATGGTTAAAGAGGGACTAGTTCTAGGCCATCTGGTCTCGGGTAGGGGGATTGAAGTTGATAAAGCCAAGGTTGACATCATTCTTCACCTTCCATCACCCAAAGCTTTCAAGGAAGTGAGGTCTTTATTAGGACATTCTAGTTTCTATAGAATATTCAACAAGGACTTTAGTTCAATCTCCTGTCCCCTTTGTGCTCTTCTAGTAAAGGATGCTCCATTTGTTTGGACAGAAAGCTGTGAGGGTTAATTCTCAACCCTCAAATCCTCTCTCACCTCTCCCCCATCATGAAATCTCCAAATTGGAACCTTCCTTTCGAACTTATGTGTGATGCCAGTGACTTTGTTGTAGGAGTTGTGTTAGGACAACGTTGTGATAAAAATCCTTATGTCATTGCTTATGCAATAAAATCCTTAAATGATGCCCAAATCAACTACACCACCACTAAAAAGGAGTTACTTTCTATTGTGTTTTCCTTAGAGAAGTTTAGGTCCTACCTCTTAGGATCCCCCATCACTATGTTCACTGACCATTATGCACTAAAATACCTCTTCCTAAAACAAGATGATAAGGCTAGACTGATTAGGTGGGTCCTTCTCTTACAAGAAATTGACCTCACAATCAAGGATAAAAAGGGTGTGGAAAATGTTGTAGCTAATCACCTCTCTAGGATGGAATTCAAAGAAAACTCAAATCACCTTTCTGTGTTTGATTCATTTCCTGATGAACACCTATACTCTGTGAGTGACTGCCCTTGGTATGCTGAAATAGCCAACTTCTTAGTTACGGGAGTAATTCCAAAATTCTCAAGGACTCGAGCTCGAAGGAAATACCTTTCTGATGTTAGGAATTATGTGTTTGATGATCCATACCTCTATAAGTTTTTCCTTGACCAAGTCATTAGGAGTTGTGTCCCAGAATCTGAACAAGAGTCCATCCTTAAATTCTGTCACAGTGAGGCATGTGGAGGTCACTTTTCCTCTAAAAAAACTTCTGCTAATGTTCTTCAGTGTGGTCTCTTCTAGCCCACCCTCTCAAGGGACTCTTATACATTTTTTCAAAGTTGTCCTGGGTGTCAACAAGTAGGGTCCATCACAAAAAGGAATCAAATTCCACTCACTCCCATATTAGTGGTTGAAATATTTTACTGTTGGGGAATTGATTTCATGGGTCCCTTCCCAAACTCTATGTGATACCTCTTCATATTATTAGCTATTGATTATGTCTCAAAATGGGTTGAGGCCATTCCCACTAAGTTCAATGATCATCAAGTTGTGATTCGATTTCTGAAAGAGAACATATTTTCTCGATTTGGAATTCGTAGGGCTATAATCAGTGATCGAGGAACCCATTTCTACAACCGCCCATTCTCTTCACTCATGTCTAAGTATGTATTTCTCATAAAGTGTCCACTGCATACCATCCTCAAACCAATGGTCAATCTGAGTTAGTGAATAGGGAGATTAAGCAAATCCTTGAAAAAACTGTCAACCCCTCTAGGAAAGATTGGTCTGAGAAACTCTTAGATTCTCTTTGGGCCTATCGAACCGCATACAAATCCATTTTAGGAATGTCCCCATATAGGTTGGTTTATGGAAAAGCATGCCATTTACCTGTTAAAATTGAGCATAAGGCATTTTGGGCAATCAAAAAAATGAATTTCGACATTTCTTTAGCTGAAGAAAAGAGGAAATTAGATCTTAATGAACTTGAGGAACTTAGGATGGAGGCTTATAAAAATTCAAGGATAAATAAAGCTAGAGTTCAAGCCTACCAATCTAGGAATATCAAAGTCAAACATTTTGAACCGAGAAAATTTGTGCACTTATATAGTTCCAAACTTCATTTACACCTAGGAAATTTAAGGTCTATATGGTCAGGTCCTTTCATAGTGCATCATGTGTACCCCCATGGGGCGGTAGAGAATCAAGATCCCATTAGTGGTTACATTTTCAAGGTCAATGGTCATAGGTTAAAACCATTCATTGAATCATTCAATAAACAATAAATAGAAGTTGAGTTAACTGATTCAACCTCTAAACTAGAAAAAAATTGATAGATTTAGGATCCATGTCGGGCTAACAACGTTAAACAAAAGCGCTTAATGGGAGGCAACCGGTGGTTTTCATGTTTCTAATCTTTCTGAATCATATTTATTTTTCAAATAAGATTAATTAATCATTTTGATATTTTAAAAAAATAAAAAAAATTATAAAAAAATTATAAAAAAATAGACTTTTGACATGTTCTTCTATTATGAGTATGGATGGGTACGAAAGGGGATCACCCTATTCATCCGTGTCACGTGGTGTGATCCTTGAGTAATACCTTACCCAGAAATTTAAAAAGAATACAATGTATCATCAGTTTATTTTATTTTATATATATACTTATATTTTACTTATATATATATATATACTGTTTTGTTTTGTTTGTTTGTTTTCCTTTTTCCACTAGGGAACTCTGCAAGAGACATGGATATCAAAGGACTAAATTGGAGTGGAAAAAACTTCAAACTTCAACCACCAGGTGACTTCATTCCATGATCCTAATATTTCAATTTCCTTATTGAACTCCCCTTTTATTCCTCTACCCCATTCTAAATTTTCTTTTTACGAAACTAGGGATAGTTTCATTCTAAGTTGGGGGGTGTGGAAACAAAATGTTTGTTAAAAAAACAATGATAAAAAAGAAGTAAAATTCATTTATCATTCATATAATAACATATTTTCTCACATTAAAACTACATGGAAAATAATTTTTATTTTCTTGATTCTCAATTTAATTCATGATTAAGTTTAAAAGCATTGATTTTGGAAGTTTGGTTGTCCAATGAGAATTTTCATCATTTTTATTTTCATCTATTAAATCAAAATGACACAATGCACGTCCTCTAGATCGTGGGGTAATAATTTGAATTATCAGGGGCCAATAATAAATAGCATAGTCTGGTTTTATTTTTATGAATAATATGAGTATTCAAAAAAATAAAACATAAAAATTTGCGTGTAGAGCAATGGATTGATAAAATGTGAGACTTTCAGCACTTGAGGATCGTGACTCCAGAGTTGTCTAGACCTAAGATTTTCACTCTATCTCTATTTATGGTAATATGATTTTGTTTTCGATCAAGTTAACTCGAGATGATGCCCGATTATGTGGGCTTCACTTGGTGCCCTAAGGCCTTTGAGCCTAGGAGTCATCGGCAAAGTCTCGCTACATGGGTTAATTTGATTAACTACAATATCAATTACTATGGAAACATTACAAAAAAATAAAAATAAAAAATAAAAAAATAAAAAAAGAATGAATAATAATATTAGGATTAAATGTGATTCCACCTAGTGCTTCCATAATTTCCCCTTGAATGAAAATGAACCCCCATATATATTGTGATTCACAACACATCATTACACCTAATTGAGTTGGATGAATTATGATGATGGATTTGATCAAAGTAATGGGATTGGGATTGAGATATGCTTTTAAATTTATCTTGTTTTAAATTATTTTTATAGGTTATAAATATATATTTGTGTGCAGTTTACATTGTGAGCATTGTTTGTTATAATGTGTTTGAAGAAAGGAATTCAAATAAAATCATTGAATTATTTGCTCGGGACTAGAAAATATCAAGTTGGGGGGTGTGATTAGATAATAAAAAAATATATTTTAATTACATTTTAATGGTATTAAATGTTCATTTTTTATCTTATGGGCCTGAGTTAGTGTATTTTGATTTTGAACATCCATTCTCATCATTTGTGCACTTCATGCCTAATGTACACCTATTTAGGCCCAATGAGTCATCTGATTCTAAGGAATTTAATTTTCCATATTATAATTTGATATTTTGTGAAATGGATATTCACTTAAATTTAAACATTTTTTATTCAGTGATCAAAGGATGATTCATAAAGGATGATGGAGATATTTGGCGATGAAAAGAAACCCCACTGATGAGAATGTGGGGCCCATGATACAGGCCCAATGAAGTCCAAAATTCTTGTGATTCTAGAATAAATATATAGTAACAAATAATTATTCAGGATATAATGCTAATTAGGCCTCCATGATTGTTATTTATGGGGGCCAAATAGTATATCAAAATCTGGGCCAGAATCTGCATCCCAGAAAAACAACCCACCAATTAAACCATATCTCGAAAACCATAACTCCTTTTGGGATGAGATTTTACAGGATGTTAGGGGACATACGTAGAGTAATTTAAGTCTTCTATGGCCCACCAAATTTCTGCCATCTAGAAGGTGTTTCATGCGCCTCTATTTGGTGGATGCAAGCTGGATGCCTTTTCGGGTCAAGGGTGGAAAGTCTTCTTTCCACAAACTTTCCACCACCCTAGACCTACCATACTCAAGTGAGATGACTTGTACTATTGGAGGCTCGACCCAAGGGATGAAAAATTCCTATTTAAGGTAGTGTTTTTGGAGTATTTAAGGATCTTGGGTATTTGGTTTAATTGTAATGTTATGCTGCCACTTTGTGTTTGTAATCGCATTTCAATTTCCATGTAAGTTTCCTTTTTGTACTTCTTTGTTCTTAATAAACATATTTATCTTTTATTCTTCCCATTTCTTTCATTAAAACTTTATAATCACAAAGCACAGTGATATCTCTTTGTTGTTCTGAATTAGTTCACACATAGGTGTGAATTTCATTCACACACACGGAGGAGTGCTCGTTATTTCCGCGGTTTTAATTTCTTCAATCTAATTCTTGTAAGCCATATTCCACCCACCATTGAGAGTATACCATCAATGGAGGGATAAAACTTTAATGATTTGATCTTAGGAAGATTAAAAGGCTGGATTGAATGTTATTTTATGAACGAATTGTTGTTAATTGGTTAACTAATTTAAGACTTCCATTCTTCAGTTATTTCCACTCTTCATCTTCTCTATGTTTGAGGAAGCTAAATACAATTACTAAAATGTCCATATACCTTGGAGTCATCATGAATTTGGTTCTCTAATTGTGTAGGGGATTCTTAATTGTGTTTAGTTGCATCAAACCAGAAAATGATAAAGGTAGTGTTATTTTGAAGAATGGATTCATCAAGAATTAATTAAACCAAAATTGTCTAAAGAAGTAAAATTCATTCAATCCACCCCTATCATAATCTTAAGATCAACCCATTTTCATTTAATTGAATTCACTTAGGTTTATTAGTGTTATTTAAAACCATCAAAAATGAAAACCAAGTTGTACACTTCATAGCCAAAAATCCACCTCATAGGTTGTGTGTCTTAAATATCTTCTTAGGTCTCAGTGGATTCGACAACCCAATCTAGACTACAAGGACCATTCTACCTTCATCTCTTGGGTAAATTTGAGCGTGAATCAAATTTTGGCGCCATTTCCAGGGACCAAGTAAGTACCATAGACCAACAACCTTCTTTCCTCACCTCCATTCTTCTATTCTCACCCAAGATCTCTTATCTTGTCCCTTTCTCGTTTTTTTTTGGCGCATGTCCGCCTACACCCGTGATAATTCAAATAGACTAGTTAGGGTGGAAAGTCCTAGGATAGGGGAGTCAAGTGAACATATGGGATTGTATCCCTTAGATCCTAATATTCATAATACTCCAGAATCAAAAATTGAACCAATTCTAATGGAGGGTCTTTCAAGAAATCAAATTGTAAATCCTGGGGGAAATCAAATGGGGAACCAAAACCAAGAAGCTCGAAACCTAGGGAATGTAGTCGATCAAACCATGAATGACTACCTCACTCCATCTTGGAATAATGCCCCCTCATGCATTAGACACAATTACCTAGTAGATTCCAATTACATCTTAAACACCATGTTCTAAACCACCTTCCAACCTTTCACAGGATGGAGTCTGAGATGCCCTACCTTCATGTTAAGGATTTCAATGACATTGTAGAAACCATGTTTCCCCCATATCAAATAGAATCGGCTAAAATGAGGATCTTTCCTTTTTCATTGAAGGATAGACCTAAAAATTGGCTAAATAACTTGAGACATGCATCAATCCACTCATGGGACTAATTACAAAGAGAATTATACAAAAAATACTTTCCCCACCACAAAACAATTGCACTTAAAAAGAGTATCCAAAACTTTTTTGAAAAAGAGGGAGAGTCATTATATGAAACATGGGAGAGGTTCAAAGACACTCTAAACAAGGTTCCACACCATGGTTTTTCTATACCTGAACAAGTGAGAATTTTCTATGAAGGGTTGGGTCCAGGGAACAAACAATTCATTGACATGATGTGTAATGGAACCTTTAAAAAAAATCCTCAAATGATGCTTACGAGTATCTAGAAAGCCTTTCTGAACAAAACCAAACATGGGGAACTTCACCTTATTCTAAAAATTCACAAAGAACTACTGGAATTCATACACTTAGAGAAGAGGAAATTCTTAGGGCTAAAATCGCAGCACTCTCTAGGAAGGTTGAATAAATAGACCTTAGGAAAGTCCATGAAATCCAAACTGTAAACCTTGTTTGCACAATTTGTGACAAACATGACCATAATACAGACAACTGGCCAACCATTCCATCCATCAAGGATGTTATTTTATGATTAACCCCAGTGGAAGTAAATGCCTTGAACTTTCAAAAGCTTCAATACCAAAACAACTTCAACCCAAGGTATAATGACCACCCAGGCTTCCGCTGAAAAGATAACCAACAACCTAGCCAACCACAGGGACAAAATCCTTACCCCCATCAGAAATACCAAACCCATAACCAGTTCCAAACCCAACATATCCAATACCAATAGCCACTGGTCCATTTTCAACAAACCATCCCACCTCTAAAAAATCCCCCTAGGATAAACCAATCTACTCAAGCACCAACCCAAACTGTTCCACAGAGCCTACTAGAACAACTGTGCAAAAAAATGGAAAGGATGAACTCAGAAGTCTCTTCCCTTAAACAATAACTTCAAACCATCAAAACTGGAAAGGCACCCATGCCTACTCAGGCGATTCCATCCTTAACTTCAAGGGGAGAGTCAAGTTTCCCTCAAACAACTCATGAACAACTAAAGGTTGTGACTGTTTTAAGAAGTGGGAAATCAATTGAGAAACCTGAACAAATAATTCAGAACCCACCTAAAGATTCAAACTTGGATGAAAATTCAAATTAACCAAATGATCAAACTGAAAAACACGATAACATTGTCAAAGAAACAAATCTTCAACAAACAACCCCACAACCTGCACCATTTCCTCAACGCATGATGGGGAAAACTAAGCCTGAATTGAGTGAAACATTGAGGGAAATCTTCTCACAAGTCAAGTTGAACATTCCTCTTCTCGATGCAATCCAAACCATACTTGCCTACTCAAAGTACCTTAAGGTCCTGTTCACTTTTAAAAGAAAATTTTCACATAAAAACCAAGTCCTTTTGGATGCTAATGTGAGTACCACCATTCTTGGTACCATTCCTCCTAAGTTAAAAGACCCAGTTTTCCCTTAAATCAATGTTGAACTAGCAGAGAGCAAAGTTTTCAAGGCCTTGTGTGACCTAGGTGCTAGTGTAAATCTCATCCCATATGTTGTGTACTGCCAGTTAGGCCTAAAAGAGCTCCAACCCACATCTAGCACACTTCAACTTACTGACTGATGCATTAGGGTTCCAAAGAGGATTTTAAAGGATATTCTGGTAAAGGTTGAAAACTTCATCTACCCTGATGACTTCATTGTCCTTGACAACCATCCAAACTTAGGAAATAAGGAACAAACCCCAATCATCCTTGGTCGAAATTTCCTTGCAACAATCAACTCTTTTATCCAAGTCCGAAATGGTAACATGACCATTACCTTTTGGAACATGAGTCTAGACTTGAACATCTATAATGCAAGATCAAAAATAGGGGATTATGAGGACATTCATGAAGTAAACATGATAGGAAGCATTGATAATGAATCCATAGAACATAAAGTAATATTTGATGGATGTTTAAGTTAGGATGAGATTGATTTCCTTTGTTCACATGAAGTAAGTTTATCTACTTGGCTTGAATCATTTTCAAATTGCTCTTATGATGAAGTCTTAGGTCCAACAATCAGTGAAACATTTCAAAATTCCTTCCCTAAATATGATCAAAACAATATTTTAGCTGAAAATTCTATATGTGGAGAATCAATAATATCTGAAACTCTAAAAAAAGAAATTGATATTGATCCAATGTCCCAATATTATGCTGAAATTCTGAACCAACCTGATCTTAAATTGAAGGAACTTCCTGCTGCACTAAATTATACCTTCTTAGGGGACAATCAAACACATCCTATTTTTATTTATTCTTCTCTTAAATCCAATCATGAGAGGATGCTTCTAGATGTCCTTAGGAAACATAAGAAAGCCATTGGTTGGACCCTGTCTGATATTCCCGGGATTAGCCCACTTGTTGGGACTCATAAGATTGTTCTAGAATCTGATTCAAAGCCATATCTTCAGCCTCAACGATGACTCAATCCTAATCTCATGGAGGTAGTAAGAAAATAACTTCTGAAATTGTTAAAAGCTGAAATCATATATCCCATATCTGAGAGTGAATGGGTGAGCCCAATCCAAGTGGTTCCAAAAAAGGCTGGAATCACAATGATAACCAATGAGGATGGATAGATTCTTCCAACAAGGGTGAGTAGTGGATGGAGGGTCTGCATTGACTATAGGAAGCTAAACTCATTCACCAAGAAAGACCATTTCTCCTTACCATTCATTGACCAAGCCCTTGAGAGAGTGGTAGGTCATGCCTTCTACTGTTTCTTAGATGGGTACTCGGGGTACAATCAGATTGAGGTGTCCCTAGAGGATTAAGGGAAGACTACATTCACATGTCCATTCAGATCCTTTGCCTTCAAATGCATGCCCTTTGGTTTATGCAATGCTCCTGGAACCTTCCAGAGGTGCGTGATGGGAATCTTCTCAGACATGGTAGGGGATTTTCTAGAGGTATTCATGGACGACTTATCTGTGTTTTGGGATGCATTTGAGGGATGTCTGTAAAATGTGGAGAGAGTCTTTTCAAGATGTGAAGAAAAGAATCTAGTCCTAAACTGGGAAAAATGTCATTTCATGGTTAAAGAGAGACTAGTTCTAGGCCATCTGGTCTCAGGTAGGGGGATTTAAGTTGATAAATCCAAGGTTGACATCATTCGTCACCTTCCATCACTAAAAACTGTCAAGGAAGTGAGGTCTTTCTTAGGAAATGCTAGTTTCTATAGAATATTCATCAAGGACTTTAGTTCAATCTCTCGTCCCTTTTGTGCTTTGCTAGTAAAGGATGCTCCATTTGTTTGGACAGAAAGCTGTGAGGGTTCATTCTCAACCCTCAAATCCTCTCTCACCTCTCCCCCCATCATGAAATCTCCAAATTGGAACCTTCCTTTCGAACTTATGTGTGATTCCAGTGACTTTTCTGTTGGAGCTGTGTTAGGACAACGTTGTGATAAAAATCCTTATGTCATTGCTTATTCAAGAAAATCCTTAAATGATGCCCAAATCAACTACACCACCACTGAAAAGGAGTTACTTACTATTGTTTTTTCCTTAGAGAAGTTTAGGTCCTACCTCTTAGGATCCGCCATCACTGTGTTCACTGACCATTATGCACTAAAATACCTCTTCCTAAAACAAGATGCTAAGGCTAGACTGATTAGGTGGGTCCTTGTCTTACAAGAATTTGACCTCACAATCAAGGATAAAAAGGGTGTTGAAAATTTTGTAGTTAATCACCTCTCTAGGATGGAATTCAAAGAAAACTCAAATCACCTTTCTGTGTCTGATTCATTTCCTGATGAACACCTATACTCTGTGAGTGACTACCCTTGGTATGCTGAAATACCCAACTTCTTAGTTACGAAAGTAATTCCAAAATTCTTAGGGACTCAAGCTAGAAGGAAATTCCTTTTTGATGTTAGGCACTATGTGTTTTATGATCCATACCACTATAAGTTTTGCCTTGACCAAGTCATTAGGAGGTGTGTCCCAGAATCTGAACAAGAGTCCATCCTTAAATTCTGTCGTAGTGAGGCATGTGGAGGTCACTTTTCCTCTAAAAAAACTTCTGCTAAGGTTCTTCAATGTGGTATCTTCTAGACCGCCCTCTCAAGGGACTCTTACACATTTTTTCAAAGTTTTCCTAGGTGTCAACAAGTATGGTCCATCACAAAAAAGAATCAAATGCCACTCACTCCCATATTAGTGGTTGAAATATTTGACTGTTGGGTAATTGACTTCATGGGTCCCTTCCCAAACTCTAGGGGATACCTATACATATTCTTAGATATTGATTATGTATCAAAATGGGTTGAGGCCATTCCCACTAAGTCCAATGATCATCAAGTTATGATTCGATTTCTGAAAGAGAACATATTTTCTCGATTTGGAATTCGTAGGGATATAATCAGTGATCGAGGAACCCATTTCTACAACCGCCCATTCTCTTAACTCATGTCTAAGTATGGTATTTCTCATAAAATGTCCACTGCATACCATCCTCAAACCAATGGTCAAGCTGAGTTAGTGAATAGGGAGATTAAGAAAATCCTTGAAAAAACTGTCAACCCCTCTAGGAAAGATTGGTCTGAGAAACTCTTAGATGCTCTTTGGGCCTATCGAACCGCATACGAAACCATTTTAGGAATGTCCCCATATAGGTTGGTTTATGGAAAATCATGCCATTTACCTGTTAAAATTGAGAATAAGGCATTTTGGGCAATCAAAAAAATGAATTTCGGCATTTCTTTAGCTGAAGAAAAGAGGAAATTAGATCTTAATGAACTTGAGGAACTTAGGATGGAGGCTTATGAAAATTCAAGGATAAATAAAGCTAGTGTTCAAGCCTACAAATCTAGGAATATAAAAGTCAAACATTTTGAACTGGGAAAATTTGTGCACTTATATAGTTCAAAACTTTATTTACACCTAGGAAAGTTAAGGTCTATATGGTCAGGTCCTCTCATAGTGCATCATGTGTACCCCCATGGGCGGTAGAGATTCAAGATCTCATTAGTGGTTACATTTTCAAGGTCAATGGTCATAGGTTAAAACCATTCATTGAATTATTCAATAAACAAGAAATAGAGGTTGAGTTAACTGATCCAACCGATGAACCAGAAAAAAAATTGATAGATTTAGGATCCATGTCGGGCTAACAACGTTAAACAAAAGCGCTGCACGGGAGGCAACCAGTGGTTTTCATGTTTCTAATCTTTCTGAATCATATTTATTTTTCAAATAAGATTAATTAATCATTTTGATATTTAAAAAAATAAATAAATAAAAAAATAAATAGACTTTTGACCTGTTCTTCTATTATGAGTATGGATGGGTATGAAAGGGGAGCACCATATTCATCTGTGTCACATGGTGTGATCCTTGAGTAATTCCTTACCCAGAAATTTAAAAAGAAGACAATGTATCATCAGTTTATTTTATTTTATATATATACTTATATTTTACTTATATATATATATATACTATTTTCTTTTGTTTTTTTGTTTTCCTTTTTCCACTAGGGAACTCTGCAAGAGACATGGATATCAAAGGACTAAATTGGAGTGGAAAAAACTTCAAACTTCAACCACCAGGTGACTTCATTCCATGATCCTAATATTTCAATTTCCTTATTGAACTCCCATTTTATTCCTCTACCCCATTCTAAATTTTCTTTTTACGAAACTAGGGATAGTTTCATTCTAAGTTGGGGGGTGTGGAAATAAAATGTTTGTTAAAAAACAATGATAAAAAAGAAGTAAAATTCCTTTATCATTCATATAATAACATCTTTTATCACATTAAAACTACATAGCAAATAATTTTTACTTTCTTGATTCTCAATTTAATTCATGATTAAGTTTAAAAGCATTGATTTTGGAAGTTTGGTTGTCCAATGAGAATTTTCATCATTTTTATTTTCATCTATTAAATCAAAATGCCACAATGCACGTCCTCTAGATCGTGGGGTAATAATTTGAATTCTCAGGGGCCCATGATAAATAGCATAGTATGGTTTTATTTTTATGAATAATATGAGTATTCAAAAAAATAAAAAATAAAAATTTGCGTGTAGAGCAATGGATTGATAAAATGCGAGACTTTTGGCACTTGGGGATCGTGACTCCAGAGTTGTCTAGCCCTGAGATTTTCACTCTATCTCTATTTATGGTAATATGATTTTGTTTTCGATCAAGTTAACTCGAGATGATGCCCGAGTATGTGGGCTTTACTTGGTGCCCTAAGTCCTTTGAGCCTGGGAGTCATCGGCAAAGTCTCGCTGCATGAGTTAATTTGATTAACTACAATATCAATTACTATGGAAACATTGCAAAATAAAAAAATAAAGAAAAAAATAAAAAAATAAAAAAAGAATGAATAATCATATTAGGATTAAATGTGATTCCACCTAGTGCTTCCATGATTTCCCCTTTAATGAAAATGAACCCCCATATATATTGTGATTCACAACACATCATTACACCTAATTGAGTTGGATTAATTATGATGATGGATTTGATCAAAGTAATGGGATTGGGATTGAGATATGCTTTTAAATTTATCTTGATTTAAATTATTTTTATAGGTTATAAAGATATATTTGTGTGCAGTTTACATTGTGAGCACTGTTTGTTATAATGTGTTTAAGGAAAGGAATTCAAATAAAATCATTGAATTATTTCCTCAGGACTAGAAAATCTCAAGTTGGGGGGTGTGATTAGACAATAAAAACATATATTTTAATTACATTTTAATGGTATTAAATGTTCATTTTTGATCTTATGGTCCCGAGTTATTGGATTTTGATTTTGAACATCCATTCTCATCATTTGTGCACTTCATGCCTAATGTACACCTATTTAGGCCCAATGAGTCATCTGATTCTAAGGAATGTAATTTTACATATTTTAATTTGATATTTTGTGAAATGAATATTCACTTAAATTTAAACATTTTTTATTCAGTGATAAATGGATGATTCATAAAGGATGATGGAGATATTTGGCGATGAAAAGAAACAATTCTGGAGAAGGCAGATTTGACACCATCCCACTGATGAGAATGTGGGGCCCACAATACAGGCCCAATGAAGCCCAAAATTTGTTGGATTCTAGAAGACATATATAGTAACAAATAATTATTCATAATCCAATTATAATTCGGCCTCCATGATTGTTATTTTGGTGTCCCAATTAGTATATCAAAATTTGGGCCAGAATCTGCGGCCCAGAAAAACAGCCCACCAATTAAACCATATATCGAAAACCATAACTCCTTTTGGGCTGAGATTTTTCAGTATGTTAGGTGACATACGTAGAGTAATTTAAGTCTTCTATGGCCCACCAAAATTATGCCATCTAGAAGGTGTTTCATGCGCCTCTGTTTGGTGGATGCAAGCTAGATGCCTTTTCGGGTCAAGGGTGGAAAGTCTTCTTTCCACAAACTTTCCACCACCCTAGACCTACCATACTCAAGTGAGATGACTTGTACTGTTTGAGGATCGACCCAAGGTCTCAAAAATTCCTATTTAAGGTATTGATGTTGGAGTATTTAAGGATCTTGGGTATTTGGTTTAATTGTAATGTTATGCTGCCACTTTGTGTTTGTAATAGCATTTCAATTTCCATGTAAGTTTCCTTTTTTGTACTTATTTGTTCTTAATAAACATATTTCTCTTCTATTATTACCATTTATTTCATTAAAACTTTATCATCACAAATCACAGCGATATCTCTTTGTTGTTCTGAATTAGTTCACACATAGGTGTGAATTTCATTCACACACACGGAGGAGTGCTTGTTATTTCCGCGGTTTTAATTTCATCAATCTAATTCTTGTAAGCCATCTTCCACCCACCATTGAGAGTATACCATAAATGGAGGGATAAACCTTTAATTATTTGATCTTAGGAAGATGAAAAGGCTGGATTGAATTTTATTTTATGAACGAATTGTTGTTAATTGGTTAACTAATTTAAGACTTCCATTCTTCAGTTATTTCCACTCTTCATCTTCACTGTGTTTGAGGAAGCTAAATCCAATTACTAAATTGACCATATACCTTGGAGACATCATGAATTTAATTCTCTAATTGTGTAGGGGATTAGTAATTGTGTTTATTTGCATCAAACCATAAAATTATAAAGGTAGTGTTATTTTGAAGAATGGATTCATCAAGAATTAATTAAACCAAAATTGTCTAAAGAAGTAAAATTCATTCAATCCACCCCTAGCATAATCTTAAAATCAACCCATTTTAATTTAATTTAATTCACTTAGGTTTATTAGTTTTCTTTAAAACCATAAAAAATTAAAACCAAGTTGGCCACTTCATAGCCAAAAATCCACCTCATAGGTTGTGTCTCTTAGATATCTTCGTAGGTCTCAGTGGATTCGACAACCCAATCTAGACTACAAGGACCGTTCTACCTTTATCTCTTGGGTAAATTTGAGGGTGAATCAGGACCAAGGAAATATAGTGACCCAAGCCTTTTATATATAACATTTCATGATTTTAAACATAATTAATCATCAGAGTACAAGCCAAGGATCGTTAAGTCTAGTGTCTTTGAAGACTAGGTACATATAACACAAAATATGGGGCTAAAAAACACTTCTTTATTTAATTTGCATAATGAGATCCTAACTTCCTTTAAGCCCATACACCTGCATAGGGTACCCTGGGGAACACATGAACAAAGGGATTAGCTAAAAAGCCTAGTAAGGGAAAGAACATAAGGATACATTTCAAGCACATGAGTTAGGAGGCATGACATAATGATATCCAAAGCATGAAACTTATAAAATCATTTGATATAAGCATGGGATAATATAAACATGGAATCATATTAATGTGGCAGAATCATAAAGAATTTCTTTAGTACGGGTCAAGGCTAACCACCAATCCCGTTTCCCATTTCAGTAAGGGTCAAGGCTAACCGCCAATCCCGTTTCACATCGCATCTCATGAGACTTAACCTTACCCAATGCATTGAAGCTCTATCTGGGCGCACCCATATCAACATATTCATGAATATTCTTTCCACATAAATATTCTTAACATGTATACAATCATACATAATCAACCATACACAAACATAAGGGTACCCATGAAAATAATTGGGTACCACAATCATGACATCAATCATAACCAATGAGCATATCACGAAAGTGTCCATATAAGGAAAGAATTAGAAATACATGGAATTTAATAGGTTAAAATAGGCATATAACATGGTAATTGGTGTCAGATATAAGTGACAACATATGAGAAATGTATTTTAGAAATATTAGCATTAAAACATTTTTGTGCGGTTTTAAGGAAAATACTATAGAGATTTTTAAAATAGTAGAGAAGTCATTCATTTATATAAAACCATAATTGAACCAAGAAGGTTTTAATAATAAAAATACATAATTTAAATAGATAATTGTGTCTTAAAAAGAAAAAGAGTGCACTTTAAATTGGGTAAAAGTTCGAGAAGTTCCTTTAAAACAAGTGTGCTTATTGGGAAGTATCAAAGAGAGATTCACTTATAAGCATGTATAACCATGAAAGAGAGTGAGAGGTTGATCTTGGAACATGATATTGGAGCATATAAACAGAATTTTTAATTTATAAATAAAATAAAAGACAACAACAAAAGAAATATAGAGCAACCCGAAGGAATAAAGGAAGTTCGGGTAGAATCCATCATGGTTTATTGGCATGGTATTGTGTATAATTAAGAGGGCTTGATGAGAGAGATAAGGGGTTTATCATCACTTATAAAACATTAGGTAAGTATGTGGAAGGTGTATAAATGTACCCCATCACTTGGTATTACACAAAAAGGCATAGCATAGAGAACAATCTTGATTAAGAGTAAAAAGGGGAGGATCCCTTACCTTAAGTCCGTCAGTGTTATCCACTTGATATTAATGACATGAATAGTCAAATTAGGTTTATTAATAAATAGGTCCAGAACCTTATATACATGTAAAATATTTATTATAAACTTTTTAAGTTCATTTATACCCATTTTGATTGATTATAGGGTTCAATTTCATGGTTCGAGTCCGTTTGTTTCCTTGGTTTTAATGATCAGTTCACTTGTATTTAGGTTCGGATAAAATGTAAGATGGAAGTGGTCATCTAGAATTGATGTTATATAGAATTAGTGAAAATACAGAAGGTTAAATGGTTATAAAATTCATTTGGTTAATTTGAGTGAAAGAGAACCATGACATAAGACATTAATGATAAACGCTTGAATTAATGTTAGCGATTTTACCCATAATTAACTTGTTTTGTATTATTATTTGATATCATGAGTGTATAAGGATTCCAGAGCCATAAATAGGATATATAAAATTTATAATAATTTGGTTCAACCATAACATAAATGGTTTCATGAACAGAAAAAAAATATTATAAAAGAAATTGAAAACACATTATCCACGATGTCGATAATTCGACACTTCACAGACGATGTTTTAATTTTAGAACACGGGGGAGAGGAGAAGAAGCATGATACTTGAATTTTTTCCATAAACATGATTATCATGCAGAATATCGGAGATTATGGATCTTTCATTCCTTTTGGATAAGGGAAGGTGAAGAGGGTATAAGAAAAGAAGGAACTTGAAAACAAAACACTTGAAAATGAAAGGGGATCATTACCCTTTGATCTCCTCTCTTTGAGATCCCTCTTAAGGCCTTTTATTTTGGACTTTTGGTAAGACCAGAAGGACTTGGAAGTGGGTAAGGAGATTGGGAGGATACTTGGGCAGAATTTTGGATAGGTACAAGGCTTGAGAGGTGTGAGGGAAAGAGGTAAGGAGAGGGTGTATTTATAGTGAGGGAGGGCAGGTTTTTCCCATTATTTTAAGTATTAGTTTATTATTTAAGGCCAAGACTATGAATAATTGAGAATTATAATCAAATATACTAAAATTATCAAGGATGATTCGAGATTATCATCTTACATCATCCATACATCACCTATGATGCAGTATTTAGCATTTATTGTAATTTATCATATTTTACTATTCATAAAAAATTCAAGTATTTCGGAAAAATCCCAAAAATTATCCCTAACCATTTTTTGATGTGTAGAATCCAAAAATGAATTCAAATTTTCAAAAATAATTTCCTAAATATGATTATTTTAATATTTAATTAAAATAATAATTTTGTATAAAAACCAATTTTAAAACATTCATTAACTTATTATAAAATACAGGTATATTGTACTTCAAACATGAATATTATTTTTATACTATAATAGATGATGTTAATATTTATTAGGTTATATCACTATTCATAATGGTATGTTTCTATTCATTAGGGTAGGTTACTATTCACCAAAAATTAATTTTTCTTTATCGGACTCCAAATAACTTACTGATTACAACCGTTTATGCCGGATTTTTGAAATCCCAAACACAGAAGTGTCAAACTTATGTTTAGAGGTCACTTAACACTTAGTAGTTAATTATGTTGAGTTTTCATGTGATTTTATGACATAATTATGAGAAGGGAATTTTCATTGAAAAACATTGAGTCGTTACTGGAAACTCGGAGATTGGCGATGTTATGCTTGTGATGGGAGATGTCACATGGCGCATGACTTCCTAACCCAACGTCCCAAGGAGCACAGGTAGATAGGTGATAGACCTCCACAGAAAAGGTAGCGCCGTGATTAGGGACCTTCCAGGAGAGAAAAGGGTGGTCCCCAAGGAGGCAGAGCTGGTAGAGAAGTAGGAGGAGCTATGGGTGGTGGACGAGGTATGATATCCTTCCACCACCACCACTGGATGTCCCACGTCAGGCTTAGGGAGTTGGCGGTGGAGGACACAGACAGCTGTAGACTTTGGAGGCTTATAACCCCGCAGTATACTAGGTGATTAAATGTATACTATGTGTCCTTTCTACCTTCTATAATAGAAATTTGTAGACACTGTTGTGAGATGCCCTTTTTTTCTTCTCCTTTCTTGAGGTTTAATCGGGGTGACATGGGGCAACGGTTTAAACTTCTGTCATTGTTGTTCGGAATAGGTTCTAATTCATGAATAAGAGGGGTCCTTCCCCCACCATGACATATTTTTTTATGTGAGAAAAACCATGAGGGAGAGTCAGTGTCGCCCAAAATGGATAGTATCGAGGTTTGATGGATGAGTCCCTCTGACTTGTGTGTTCAAGGTTGGGTGACGTGTTGCTTTTTGCAAACAGAGGGCCCGGTAAGATAAAATTGAGTGTTTGGAAGACCTTTGTTGTTCATTAGTACCCTCATGCACTTGGAGTCAGTTTGTACACAAGATGTTTGAGGTGTATGTGACATAATTTGACCTAGATTTGGACTCATGAGAAAGAGGGACACTTTCCCCACCAAGACGTATTTTTGTGATGTGACAAAAACCGTGTGGCCGAGTCAGTACCATCCAAAGATGATAGTGTTGAGGTGTGGAGAATTAGTTCCTTAGGATTTTTCATTTAGAGTGAGGTTGTGGGATGGAGTTTCAGAGAAGCTCCTAGCATTGTTAGTGGAGTTTTTCTGATTGACCCTTTTTTCTTGGGACACCACTATTGGGTGTGGTGGATTTTATGGTTTGGGGTTACTCTCCTTCCATGAGAGGTGAAGATGTGTAGGGTATTCCATGTACTTTCTGTGTCTAGATTCTCGTGGTTGGATAATTCTACTCACCTGACTTTTTCATTGGTACCCTTTCAATCTCGACATCAACCTTGATGCAGTGGCATCCAGTTATCACACACGGCTGAAGGCAGTTGATACCCCTTGAACAAAACTATGAAGCTCACTACCTAGAGATGATAGTGATAGTATTATCCTTGAGGATGCCGAGACACTACCTTCTGGGTGACATCAACTATGAGATCTTGCATGACCAGGTATCCTTAGGAGTTTCACACTTCTCTTTTGGTTGTAAATTCCAGTGTAGAGAAGATGTATGGAAAATCGAGATGTGGGCTCAGTATCCCCACCTTCTGCTTAATTGTGCTTTTTGGGGATAAAAAGATTTGAATAAGGGAATGATGTAGAGACTTTGTTTTTGTCGTGTATGACTTTGGAATATTTCTATAAATAGGTTTGGAGACAAGAACTAAGACAACACGTGATTCTAAGGCTCGAGGATCCCAGAATTTATTTTATCAAAATATTAAATATATTTTTATTATGCACACACAGTTTTCCTAAAAAAGTGAAATATATCATAAATGGAGTCTTGAATTAGAAATCTAAGACCGCGGTTGAATCCGGAGTGTGGTTTTTACTCTAAGTGTAACATAAAATGGATTGGCACAGAATGTTCAGACCCTTTTCTCATTGGAAGTGCGTTTAATGAGTGAATTAATTATTAAATTAATTAATTAATTTGTTTTAAGTCAGAAGAATAGTATCACCAAAAATATTTCTCTAGGGTTAACCTCATAAAACCTGGAAGAAATATAGTGCTCTTCCTCTCTCCTCCATTTCCAAGCCGAGATCATATGACAACAAACAATTGGATCGAGATGAATCAAAGCGAAACAAATGCAACGAATCTCCTCCTCCATTGGAAAGTGTGTTATTCATTAGCAATCAATCCAATCTTGTGGTAGGATTTTTAATTTGAGTTTTTTATCCCCATTTTATTTATCCATTATGAACATGAATTAATTATCTAACAAATTAATTCATGATTCGATTGTTTAATTCGGATATTTGATTTATCTTCATATGGTATAGGAATTGGTTTCATCTTGGTTCATTTATATATATTTTATCATAATTCTAATGGATTTGGATCTTGTCTAATCAAAACATGGTTGTGGTTAGTTTCAAATTCTTTTTTTTTGTGGTTTTCTATCAGTTTTATATGTGTGATCATTTTTGATTTTTATTTTAACAGTTCATTCATTTAATACCCAGAAAATAATTTGTCGCATGTTCGATCTTTTGTGCAACAAATTGTTTCTGTGGGTTCAAAATTGACATCTGGTGATAGAATCGTGATATATGATGATGTATGGTGAACGAGATCGGATTGGAGGACATGTGTGGGTTATGGCATGTGGTAGTGGAGAAGTGTGATGGCGGTGGTTCGAAGCGAGCTACGACAGTGGTTACCAGTGAGCGGTATTGGTGGCAGTGCGAGCAGCGGCAGCGGTTACGGGTGAGCGGTGTCGGTGGTGGTCCAAGGTGAGTAGCAGGTTCATTAGTCCTCAAGTTTTTGTGATGCACAGGCATAAGAGGCGGTACTATTTTCAAGTATCAGCGTGAGATGGGGAACCATTCGGGTGGTGCTTGTACCCAATTTAGGGTTTCTTGCGTGAAACCCATGGAGGAAGTTAGGGTTGCAGGGGGCATGAAATTGGGTGTTTTTTATAAATGGATTTTTTGAATATTTTTTATCGAAAAGGGATAGGGCTACAAATATTTTTAAAAATGTTTTCGGAGATGCGTGAACCTCGTTCACGCATCCTACAGAAAGTTTTAATTTTTTAATTTTTTTGTATTTTTAAATTTTTTATTTTTATTTTGTTTTGTTTTGTTTATATATATATATATAACAAAAAAAATTAGTAGAATTTATCTATCATTTAATATCCAGCAGTACTGTCATTACAGTAGTTTAGATTCTGACAAAAACTCTTACCCAGAGCTCCCTTTTATAAGAGAGAAAGCCCAAGAAATCATTTTGTATTTCCGATTTGGGATCAATACTGGAAATGGGGCTTTTCCCAACGGTTCTGAACCGTTGGGAAAGGCTGCAGAACTGTTTGTATAACATATACCAACGGTTCTGCAAACCGTGGAGAAGTAATCCGTTGAGAAAACCTATCCCAACAGTTTACAAAGAACCGTTGGTATAGGTTAGTAAAATTAACCTATGCCAATGGTTTGGTTAAACCGTTGGCATAAGTTTTACCAACGGTTTACACCAAATCGTTGGTAAAGCTAATGAAAATTCAGTCACCATTGGGAAAGGTTTTTACCAATGGTTCTCTTTGAAATGTTGGTAAAAAAATCCCTTGAAACCTTTCCCAACAGTTTTTAAACCATTGGGAAAGGGTTATTATGAGCCTATGCCAATGGTTTGAAACCGTTGGCATAGGCTATGCTGTGCAAATTGCACAGCAGCCTGCAATTTGCACAACAGCTTCTAATTTTGCACAGCAGCCTCCATTCCATTCTACCACCTGCAATAAAAAACTAATACATACATATAGAGAACAAATTCATACACATTTAACATATAATGCTTTCTTGAACTATACACATCCAGAATTAAATCAAAATTCATAACATAATTATAAACATACATAGTTGATTTAGAATTCAATTTAAAATTTAGATGACAATTGTATGTGGAATCCGGAATTCAATTCATAATTAAATACATACATAATTTAATTATCAATTATCAATAAAATACATAAAAAACTGAATAAGTATCAATAGAATCTGAATATGTTTGTTCGTATTTTCATATACCAGTTGTTTTTACTAAAAATGATGTCCATTTTAAACAAAATACATACACTTGGAGTGATATCGGCCACATCGTGTCTCTAATTGAGGCGGGTTTGACTCGTACACATTACATATGACCCATGGATCATTGTCCTAAAGTATCAACATATTCTGAAATCATTTGGTCAGTTTTCCGTATGCCAGTTATTGTTTTCACTTAAAATGTTGTTCATTTCAAACAAAATGAGACACTTTGAGTGGTACTACCCACACCAGGACTCGGATTGAGGCAGGGTTGACTTGTACACGTCACATATGACCCAAGTATCTTTGTCCTAAAGTTTCAATGGAATCAGAATGCATTTGGTCGTTTTTCCATATGTCATTTATTGTCTTCACTTAAAATGAAGTCTATTTTAAATGAAAGAGAGACAATTTGAGTAGTTCTGGCCACACTGTGCCTCAGATTGAGGCTGGGTTGACTCTTACACATCACAAATGACCCATGGATCATTTTTCTAAAGGTTCAACAAAATCCGAATGCGTTTGGTCAGTTTTCCGTATGTCAGTTGTTGTTTTCACTTAAAATGAAGTCCATTTTAAACTAAAGAGAGACAATTTGAGTGGTACCGGCCACACCGCACCTCATATTGAGGTTGGGTTGACACGTTCATGTCATATATTACCCATGGATCATTTTTCTAAAGTATCAACACAATCAGAATCCGTTTTGTCGGTTTTCCGTATGTACTTAAAATGTTGTCCATTTTAAACAAAAGAGAGACACTTAGAGTGATCCCGAACACACTACAACTCGGATTGAGGTACGGTTGACTCGTACACGTCACATATGACCCATGGATCGTTTTCCTAAAGTTTCAATAGAATCCGAATGCGTTTTGTTGGTTTACCGTATGTCAGTTGTTTTTTTCAATTAAAATGAAGTCCATTTTAAACTATAGAGAGACACTTCAAGTGTTTCCGGCCACTCCACACCTCGGATTGAGGCTAGGTTGACACGTACACATTACATATAACCCATGGATCGTTTTCCTAAAGTTTCAACTGAATCCGAATGAATTTAGTCATTTTTCCATATGTTAGTTGTTGTTTTCATTTAAAATGTTGTCTATTTCAAATAAACCTGAGACACTTTGAGTGGTTCCAGCCATACCTGACCTCGTATTGAGGTAGGTTTGAATTGTACATGTCAAAAATGACTCATGGAACGTTTTCCTAAAGTTTAAATAGAATCTGAATGCATTTGGTCGGTTTTTTGTATGTCAGTTGTTGTTTTCAATTAAAATGAAGTCCATTTTAAACTATAGAGAGACACTTCAAGTGGTTCCGGCCACTATGCACCTCGGATTGAGGATGGGTTGACTCTTACACATCAAAAATGACCCAAATATCATTTTCCTAAAGTATCAACACAATTTTAATGCATTTGGTCAGTTTTCCATATGTAAGTTGTACTTTTCACTTAAAATGTTATTCATTTCAAACAAAAGTGAGACACTTAGAATTGTGCCGGCCACACCGCGCCTCATATTGAGGCGAGGTTGACTCGTACATGTCACAAATGACCTATAGATCATTTTCCTAAAGGTTTAAGAGAATCCGAATGCGTTTGGTCAGTTTTCTGTATGTCAGTTGTTGTTTTCACTTAAAATGAAGTCCATTTTAAACTAAAGAGAGACACTTTGAGTGGAGTCGGCCACACCGTGCCTCAGATTGAGTCCGGGTTGACTCGTGAACGTCATATATTACCCATGGATCGTTTTTCTAAAGTATCAACACAATCAGAATCTGTTTGGTCAGTTTTCCGTATATACTTAAAATGTTGTCTATTTTAAACAAAAGAGAGACACTTAGAGTGATATCGGCCACACTGCGACTCAGATTGAGGCGCGGTTGACTCATACACATCACATATGACCCATGGATCATTTTCCTAAAGTTTCAATAGAATCCAGAATTCAATTCATAATTTGATCAGTTTTTCGTATACCATATGTTTTTACTAGAAATGATGTCCATTTTAAACAAAATACACACACCTGTGCCTCAGATTGAGGCGAGGTTAACTCGTACACGTCACAAATGACCCATGTATCATTTTCCTAAAGTATCAACATATTCCAAAAGCGTTTGGTCAATTTTCCGTATGTCAGTTGTTGTTTTCACTTAAAATAAAGTCCATTTTAAAAAAAAGAGAGACACTTTGAGTGGTTTTGGCCACACCATGCCTCAGATTGAGGCAAGGATGACTCTTATATGTCACATATGACCCATAGATAGTTCTCCTAAAGTTTCAATGGAAGCCGAATGCGTTTGGTCAGTTTTCCGTATATACTTAAAATGTTGTCCATTTTAAACAAAAGAGAGACAATTAGAGTGATTCCAGCCACACCATGACTCATATTGAGCCCGGGTTGGCTCATACACATCACATATGACCCATGAATCATTGTGATAAATTATCAACAGATTCCGAATGCGTTTGGTCGGTTTTTTGTATGCCAGTTTTTCTTTTCACTTATAATCCTGTCCATTTTAAACAAAAGAGACACAGTTAGAGTGGTACCGGCCACACCGCATATCAGATTTAACAGGGTTGACTCGTACATGTCCCAAATGACCCATGGATCATTTTCTTAAAGTATCAACACAATCCGAATGCTTTTGGTTGGTTTTATGTATACCCGTTGATGTTTTCACTTAAAATGATGTCCTTTTGAAATAAAAGATATACACTTTGAGTGGTGATGGCCACACTGCATCTCAGATTTAGTCGGGGTTGATTCGTACACATCACATATGACCCATGGATCGTTTTGTTAAAGTATCAACACAATCAAAATCCGTTTGGTCAGTTTTCCGTATGTACTTAAAATGTTGTCCATTTTAAACAAAAGAGAGACACTTAGAGTGATCTCGGCCACACCGCGACTTGGATTGAGCCCGGGTTGGCTCGTACACATCACATATGACCCATGGATCATTGTTATAAATTATAAACATATTCCGAATGCGTTTGGTCTATTTTTCGTATGCCAGTTGTTCTTTTCACTTATAATCATGTCCATTTTAAACAAAAGAGACACAATTAGAGTGGTACCGGCCACACCGCGTCTCAGATTTAGACGGGGTTGACTTATACACATCTCAAAGGACCCATAAATCATTATCCTAAAGTATCAACACAATCCGAATGCGTTTGGTCGGTTTTCCGTATGCCAGTTAATGTTTTCACTTAAAATGATGTCCTTTTGAAACAAAAGACAGACACTTTGAGTGGTGTCAGCCACACCGCATCTCAGATTGAGGCGAGGTTGATTCGTACACGTCACATATGACCCATGGATCATTGTTCTAAAGTATCAACACAATAAGAATCCGTTTGTTCAGTTTTCCGTATGTACTTAAAATGTTGTCCATTTTAAACAAAAGAGAGACACTTATAGTGATCTCAGACACACCGCTACTTGGATTGAGCCCAGGTTGGCTCATACATGTCACATATGACCCATTGATCGTTGTGATAAATTATCAACAAATTCTGAATGCATTTAGTTGGTTTTTCGTATGTCAGTTGTTCTTTTCACTTATAATCCTGTCCATTTTAAACAAAAGAGACACAATTAGAGTGGTACCGGCCACACCACGTATCAGATTTAGATGGGGTTGACTCGTACATGTCTCAAATGACCCATAGATCATTTTACTAAAGTATCAACACAATTCGAATGCGTTTGGTCAGTTTTTCATATTCCAGTTAATGTTTTCACTTAAAATGATGTCCTTTTGAAACAAAAGACAGACACTTTGAGTGGTTTCGGCCACACCGCATCTCAGATTAACACGGGGTTGATTTGTACACGTCACATATGACCCATGTATTTTTGTGATAAAGTATCAACACAATCAGAATCTGTTTGGTCAGTTTTCCATATGTACTTAAAATGTTGTCCATTTTAAACAAAAGAGAGACACTTAGAGTGATCCCAGTCACACCGTGCTTCGGATTGAGGCGGGGTTGACTTGTACACATCACATATGACCCATGGATCGTTCTCTGAAAGCATAAATACATTTCGAATGCGTTTGGTCAGTTTTTCGTATGTCAGTTGTTGTTTTCACTTAAAATGATGTTCATTTTAAACAAACGAGAGACACTATGAATGGTGGGGGGTTGTCCAGGGTCCAGGAGGATAGTGGGGGGTTGTCCATGGGTCCAAGAAGGATGGTGGGGGGTTGTCCAGGGTCTAGGAAGGAGGGGGGTTGTCTAGGGAGTTCCCAAACACACAACCACTAAAAGACAACGACATCCATAAAAACAGACAATATATAAATATAACTCAACTCCAATACTATACTACAGGTCTAGATAAAACCAACAACTAGAATATATTAAACATCAAATCTCAGTAATATTAATCAAAAATGTAACAGATCAATTTGTCCCATATCACCATCACCATCATCATCACCCTTGTCCTTGTCCCCATCATCGTCATCACCCTCCTCAACGCCCTCCTCCTCGCCCTCGCCCTCCTCCTCTCCCTCATCATCCACCTCACCCTCCTCCTCTCCCTCCTCTTCCATATCAGACTCCTCACCGTCATCATCGTCAAGTTGTACATCATCCTGACCACCACTAGAACTGCCACCTAGTGCACCATATATATAACATATCGACGACATATATTCATCAAAAGCTGGGTTGGCCTCTACTGGAAGTGTTGGACGTAGAACTTCAATAAATTTCATAAATGCACTGTTTTCCCTAGCAGACTGTTCTGCCGTCTCTGTGGCCCTTTTCATATCCTGTTATGCATGTTCCCTAACTTGCTGCATCTCGGTGGCACTACAACTCGTACCTGAGGAGGGCCAATACCTCATCGGGGATATCCTAGGTCGGCATCGTACTCTGCCAGGATTCTCCTCTCCCAACACCTGATGCAAGTGATCAGTCGGACCAAAATTGTATGGTTCTTGGGCATCGAGGGCCTCTAAAGCAGCCTGTTACAAATATAAATATATTATTAAGTTACAAAATAGATATTAAAATATAAAATCAACAGATTAAAACTTACAATATGCTGCTGAGTCGCTTCGTTGACGGCACTTCCATCCTTTTTCCGTCTACTCGAGCAAAACAGTTTTGCTCGAGGCACACGTCCTTCAATATTCTGTATTTGCCTCTACAATGACATTGAAAACTAAAGTTATATGAAAACTTTAGCAAATGATTAAATAATTTAGGAAACAAAAGAAAATGTAAGTCATAAAGAAAACTTATAAACAATTGTCATACCTGCTTCCTCTCATGATCTGGCATCGAAGTACGTCCTAGTGTGTGGAGGTATTTTTTTTCATCAATGTTTTTTTATTTTTTCCAGATGATTCCTAAATAAAATTTGATAATGAAAAGGATAATATTAATTCAAAACATGAAAGTTATTATTCAAATACCTCAAATGTAATTCATACCTTAAACTGGGTACTCGTCCAATGAGTAATCATCTGACGATACTGCTCTATAGGACAATCATCCACAACTGGTACAGCCTCTAACTGAGTGCCAACTCTAGAATTCCATCCAATATAAAACTCATGCTTGTAGGCTCTCCAAATATCGCCTAAATCCTTTAGACGTTCCGGTCGTGCACCCTCACCATCGGGAAAATTAAATCGAAGCTGACATCAAAATATTAATTTATATAAATACAAAAATAATTCATAGAATTAAATACAATATATTTTTTTACCAATATCTCTGTCCAAGCTCTATCCTTGACCTCATGTGGCAAATGTCTTCATGATACCAGGCTGACGGAAATGATGTCGGAGTATTTGGCAAGCGTCTCCAAAAAACTTTGACATTGCTGCCCTGTTTTCTCAACCATTTGGTTGTCTTCATTATAATCCACCATAACCTGTGTTCGGCGGTTCCACACTAAATGCATGCGTTTACGCCCCCGCCCCCACATCCTGTTAGTATATGTATCTGTCATGAAATAAAAACAAATATTTTATCAAAACATGTTATAATGAAAATAAATATTGCTATAAAAATTTGTTAGGGTTATATAAATATACATGCGCCAGTCTGATCGCTGAGCACCGCTGGATCCACAGAAACTGATGGAACACCCTGCGGTGGAACAGGAGTCAAAGACGATGGAATATAGAATCTTAGAGAGACAGAAGTAGAAGGAATAGAAGATGGGACAACTGTATGGCTGGATTCTGACTGGGGAGTGGGAATCATCATGGGATGTGAAAATGATGGGCCAGAAGATGTAAAAGGTGGCGAAAACATGGGAAGCCTAAATATCCCGTGTGTCCCTAATGACAAACCAGGATCAAAATGTAGGAAGGATGACATGTCATTGGGAGGGGCAGGGTCTAGTCGGGTACGCGCAGCTGCTCGTCCACCTCTGGTACGAACCCTCCTCGTACCACCGACCTGAGTACTAGGACCAGCACTAGGCTCCTCGTTGAATAACTGTCGACGTATAGGTGGATCCTACAAAAATGTTTACAAAAAAATTAATCACATGACATTATATATTCTTTAAATATATATATTTGAAATAAAGTACTCATTGTAGGAACTAATGGTGGAATGCCCAACTCCACCATTTGACGATTGTTCTCCATCATTTTTTTCCTTCATCTCTCTTCAATTGGCTGCATTTCCTGCTTTTGAAAACAAATATGAAATTAATTAGAAAAGGAAACTAATGTGTAACCCAAAAAACTAAATATATGAGGGAATAAGGGGATTCATTGGTAATTTAGCTATCAATTGTTTTAGAAGATCTTGAATGTACTTAATAAATCATACAAGTTGTAATGTTCACCAAGTTAGAAACATTGCTTGACTAAGTTTGAATATAGTTCAATTCCAAATTAAAAAATGCAATTCAAATAAAACTGCAACCAATAAACATTGAAAATTCACATAATGGTCAAGTCAGCTAAAACATATTTGTGATCAATACTAAATCAATTTTAATATTACCAACCTTAACAAGAAAACTAATGTGTAACCCAAAAAACTTAATATATGAGGGAATAAGGGGATTCATTGGTAATTTAGATATCAATTGTTTTAGAAGATCTTGAATTTATTTAATAAATCATACAAGTTGTAATGTTCACCAAGTTAGAAATATTGTTTGACTAGGTTTGAATACAGTTCAATTCCAAATTAGAAAAAGAAATTCAAATAAAACTGCAACCAATAAACATTGAAAATTCACATAACGGTCAAGTCAGCTAAAACATATTTGTGATCAATACTAAATCAATTTGAATATTACCAACCTTAACAACCCAACTCGAGGTAAACCAAAAGAATTGAGAACATGGATGAATGATTCTATATATTTTCAACCATAACTTCAGGTTCACAATCAACTCTGACAATTGAGCTATTGGAATCATCAAAAGAAATAAATGGATTGGTTCCAATGGCACTAGGGATAGTGTCAATTCCATCATCACCATCATCAAAAATATTTCTTGGAATTACTTCAATTATGACACCAAATTCAGGTCGAAGTTGGTCTTTGACATAAAAAACTTGTTTAGCCATTGATGCCAACACATATGGTTCTTCAGTAGCAAGAGTGTGAGTCATATTAATTACTCGAAATCCACAATCATCAATAAATGTGCCATGTCTTGTCATCAAATCAAACCAATGGAATTTCATCATTGTGACTCGTCCATGAGAGTAATAATCCAATATTATTATTTTCTCAATGACTCCATAATAACCCACATTTTCAAATCGTGGTCTACTATCTGATGTACTGGCATAACAATCTGTTGTGGCAGTAACCATAACACCATTATGTTGTGTTCTCATGTTCTTTGCTCGTTCAGTGACAATAAATTTGTACGCATTGATAACAATTTATTTACAGTCACGAACCACGATATTAGGACCAAAAGCCAAAGCTCTTATTTCCTCAGAGACAGAGTTAGTAGAAAAACTCAATACCTGCAATATAAATGACTGTTAAACTTAATAAAATATTGATATAATTATTTTAAATAGTAATATTTTTACCTTAAATTTTAACCAAGTAGAAAACTCTTTGCTATTAAAAGTCTCTCTCCTTATCAAAGATAAAGAACAGTGCTTCCTATTTATCGTTATTTTTTGTTCCCTGTAGATAAAAAATATGAATAGTTTAATAGATATATATGTAAGATATACATATTCAATTTAGTTACTTGATATAGTCATCGAACAAATCACAGTTGAACAAAACTATGCGATGTACCATCTCCCGCTCTTCATGGCTTAATGTCTTCAATGTATATGATCCAGGAATTCCTCCTGTTTGAGGAAGTGATGGAAAACTGGGTTCAATTTGATCATATTGTTCTTCTTCATTTCTCATTGGTCTGTTCATTCTTGTAGTATGATCAGACAAATACATCGAGCAGAAATCCATACATTCTTGAGCCAAGTAACCGTTCACGATAGAAACTTCGGGATGATTCCTGTTTCGGACATAATACTTTGAGTGGTGCTAGCCACACCGCATCTCAGATTGAGGCGGGGTTGATTCGTACACATCACATATGACCCATGGATCATTGTTCTAAAGTATCGACACAATCAGAATTTGTTTGTTCATTTTTTCGTATGTACTTAAAATGTTATCCATTTTAAACAAAAGAGAGACACTTAGAGTGATCCTGGACACACCGCGACTTGGATTGAGCTCGGGTTGGCTCGTACACATCACATATGACCCATGGATCATTGTGATAAATTATCAACAGATTCTAATTGCATTTAGTTGGTTTTTCATATGTGAGTTGTTCTTTTCACTTATAATCCTGTCCATTTTAAACAAAAGAGACACAATTAGAGTGGTACCAGCCACACCACGTCTCGGATTTAGATGGGGTTGACTCGTACACGTCTCAAATGACCCATATATCATTTTCCTAAAGTATCAACACAATCCGAATGCGTTTGGTCAGTTTTCCATATTCCAGTTAATGTTTTCACTTAAAATGATGTCCTTTTGAAACAAAAGACAGACACTTTGAGTGGTGCCGGCCACACTGTGTCTCAGATTGAGGTGGTGTTGATTCTTACACGTCACATATGACCCATGGATTATTGTGCTAAATTATCAACACAATCAGAATCTGTTTGGTCAGTTTTCCATATGTACTTAAAATGTTGTCCATTTTAAACAAAAGAGAGACACTTAGAGTGATCCCGGCCACACCGTGCCTCGGATTGAGGCGGGGTTGACTTGTACACATCACATATGACCCATGGATCGTTATATGAAAGAATAAATACATTTCTAATGTATTTGGTCAATTTTTCGTATGTTAGTTGTTGTTTTCACTTAAAATGATGTCCATTTTAAAAAAAAGAGAGACACTATGAATGGTGGGGGGTTTTTCAGGGTCCAGGAGGATGGTGGGGGGTTGTCCAGGGGTCCAAGGAGGATGGTGGGGGGTTGTCCAGGGTCCAAGAAGGATGGGGGTTGTCCAGGGAGTTCCCAAACACACAACCACTAAAATACAACAACATCCATAAAAACAGACAATATATAAAAATAACTCAACTCCAATACTATATTACGGGTCTAAATAAAACCAACAACTAGAATATATTAAACATCAAATCTCAGTAATATTAGTCAAAAAATGTAACGGATCAATTTATCCCACATCACCATTACCATAATCACCATCATCATCACCCTCGTCCTTGTCCACATCATCATCATCACCCTCCTCAACGCCCTCCTCCCCGCCCTCGCCCTCCTCCTCACCCTCTCCCTCCTCCTCTCCCTCCTCTTCTGCATCAGACTCCTCGCTGTCATCATCGTCAAGATGGACATCATCCTGACCACCACTATAACAGCCACCTGGTGCACCATATATAGAACATATCGATGGAATACATTCATCAAAAGCTGGGTTGGCCTCTGCTAGAAGTGTTGGATGTAGAACTTCAATAAATTTCAGAAATGCACTGTTTGCCCTAGCAGACTGTTATGCCGTCTATGTGGCCCTTTTGTCAACCTGTTCTACCTGTGCCCTAACTTCTTACAGCTCGATGGAACTACAACTCATACCAGAGTAGGGCTAATACCTCATCGAGGCTATCCTAGGTCGGCAGCATACTCTGCCAGGATGCTCCTCTCCCAACACCTGATGCAAGTGATCAGTTGGCCCAAAATTGTCTGGTTCTTGGGAATCGAGGGCCTCTAAAGCAGAATGTTACAAATATAAATATATTATTAAGTCACAAAATAGATATTAAAATATAAAATCAACAGATTAAAACTTACAATCTGCTACTGAGTTGCTTCGTTGGTGGCACTTCCATCCTTTTTCCGTCTACTCGAGCAAAACAGTTTTTCTCGAGGCACACGTCCTTCAATATTCTGTATTTGCCTCTACAATGACATCAAAAACTAAATTTATATGAAAACTTTAAAAAATGATTAAATAATTGAGGAAACAAAATAAAATGTAAGTCGTAAAGAAAACTTATAAACAATTTTCATACATGCTTCCTCTCATGATCCGGCATCGAAGTACGTCCTAGTGTGTGGAGGTATTTTTTTGCATCAATGTTTTTTTTATTTTTTCCAGATGATTCCTAAATAAAATTTGATAATGAAAAGGATGATATTAATGAAAAACATGAAAGTTATTATTTAAATACATCAAATGTAATTCATACCTTAAACTGGGTACTCGTCCAATGAGTAATCATCCGACGATACTGCTCTATAGGACAATCATTCACGACTATTACAGCCTCTAACTGAGTTCTAACTCTAGAATTCCAGCCAATATACAACTCATGCTTGTAAGCTCTCCAAATCTCACCTAAATCCTTTAGACGTTCCGGTCGTGCACCCTCACCATCGGGAAAATTAAATCGAAGCTGACATCAAAATATTAATTCATATAAATTCAAAAATAATTCATGGAATTAAATACAACAGATTTTTTTACCCATATCTCTGCCCAAGCTCTATCCTTGACCTCATGTGGCAAATGTCTCCATGATACCAGGCTGACGGGAATGATGTCAGAGTATTTGGAAAGTATCGCCAAAAAACTCCGACATTGCTGCCCTGTTTTCTCAACCATTTGGTTCTCATCATTATAATCCACCATAACCTGTGTGCAGCGGTTCCACACTAAACGCATGCGTGTACACCCCCACCCCCACCTCCTATCAGTATATGTATCTTTCATGAAATAAAAACAAATATTTTATCAAAACATGTTATAATGAAAATAAATATTGCTATAAAAATTTGTTAGGGTTCTATAAATATACCTGCGCCAGTCTGGTCGCTGAGCGTCGTTGGATCCACAGAAACTGATGGAACACACTGTGGTGGAACAGGAGTCGAAGACGATGGAATATAGAAGCTCAGAGAGACAGAAGTAGAAGGAAAAGAAGATGGGACAGCTATATGGCCAGATTCTGACTGGGGAGTGGGAATCATCATGGGATGTGAAAATGATGGGCCAGAAGATGTAAAAGGTGGTGAAAACATGGGAGGCCTAAATATCCTATGTGTGCCTAATGACACACCGGGATCAGAATGTGGGAATGATGACACGTCAGTGGGAGGGGTAGGGTTTAGTCGGGTACGCGCAGCTGCTCGTCCACCTCTGGTATGAACCCTCCTCGTACCACCGGCCTAAGTACTAGGACCAGTACTAGGCTCCTCGTTGAATAACCGTCGACGTATAGGTGGATCCTACAAAAATGTTTACAAAAAAATTAATCACATGACATTATATATTCTTTAAATATATATATTTAAAATAAAGTACTCACTGTAGGCACTAATGGTGGAATGCCCAACTCCACCATTCGACGATTGTTCTCCATCTTTTTTTTCCTTCATCTCTCTTCAGTTGGCTGCATTTCCTGCTTTTGAAAATAAATATGTAATTAATTAGAAAAATGAAACTAATGTGTAACCCAAAAAACTAAATATATGAGGGAATAAGGGGATTTGTTGGTAATTTAGCTATCAATTGTTTTAGAAGATCTTGAATGTACTTAATAAATCATACAAGTTGTAATGTTCACCAAGATAGAAATATTGTTTGACTAAGTTTGAATATAGTTCAATTCGAAATTAGAAAATGCAATTCAAATAAAACTACAACCAATAAACATTGAAAATTCACATAATGGTCAAGTCAGCTAAAACATATTTGTGATCAATACTAAATCAATTTGAATATTACCAACCTTAACAAGGAAACTAATTTGTAACCCAAAAAACTAAATATATGAGGGAATAAGGGGATTCATTGGTAATTTAGCTATCAATTGTTTTAGAATATCTTGAATGTATTTAATAAATCATACAAGTTGTAATGTTCACCAAGTTAGAAATATTGTTTGACTAGGTTTGAATATAGTTCAATTCCAAATTAGAAAATGCAATTCAAATAAAACTGCAACCAATAAACATTGAAAATTCACATAATGGTCAAGTCAGCTAAAACATATTTGTGATAAATACTAAATCAATTTGAATATTACCAACCTTAACAACCAAACTCAAGGTAAACCAAAAGAATTGAGAACATGGATGAATGATTCTATATATTTTCAACCACAACTTCAGGTTCACAATCAACTCTGAAAATTGAGCTATTGGAGTCATCAAAAGAAATAAATGGATTGGTTCCAATGGCACTAGGGATAGTGTCAATTCCATCATCACCATCATAAAAAATATGTCTTGGAATTACTTCAACTATGACACCAAATTCAGGTCGAAGTTGGTCTTTGACATAAAAAACTTGTTTAGTCATTGATGCCAACACATATGGTTCTTTAGTAGCAAGAGTGCAAGTCATATTAATTACTCGAAATCCAAAATCATCAATAAATGTGCCATGTCTCATCATCAAATAAAACCAATGGCATTTCATCATTGTGACTCGTCCATGAGAGTAATAATCCAATATTATTATTTTCTCAACAACTCCATAATAACCCACATTTTCAAATCGTGGTCTACTATCTGATGCACTGGCATAACAATATGTTGTGGCAGTAACCATAACACCATCATGTTGTGTTCTCATGTTCTTTGCTCGTTCAGTGACAATAAATTTGTATCCATTGATAACAATTGATTTACAGTCACGAACCACGGTATTATGACCAAAATCCAAAGCTCTTATTTCCTCAGAGACAGAGTCAGCAGACAAACTCAATACCTGCAATATAAATGACTGTTAAAATTAATTAAATATTGATATAATTATTTTAAACAGTAATATTTTTACCTTCAATTTTAACCAAGAAAAAAACTCTTTGCTATGAAAAGTCTCTCTTCTTCTCAAAGATAAAGAACGATTCTTCCTATTTATCATTGTTTTATGTTCCCTGTAGATAAAAAATGTGAATAGTTTAACAGATATATATGTAAGATATAGATATTCAATTTAGTTACTTGATATAGTCATCGAACAAATCACAGTTTAACAAAACTGTGCGATGTACCATCTCCCGCTCTTCATGGCTTAATGTCTTCAATGTATATGATACAGGAATTCATCCTGTTTGAGGAAGTGATGGAAAACTGGGTTCAATTTGATCATACTATTCTTCTTCATTTCTCATTAGTCTGTTCATTCTTGTAGTAAGATCAGACAAATACATCGAGCAGAAATCCATACATTCTTGAGCCAAGTAACTGTTCACGATAGAACCTTCGAGATGATTCCTGTTTCAGACATAAGAATTTAATGTGTACATATTTCTTTCAGTTGGATACATCTAACAAAAAGAAATAGGTCCTCTGAGAAGTATTTCAATGGGAATATGGACAGTCAGATGCAGCATGTATGTGAAAAATGATGGAAGAAATATTTTCGCCAACTCACACAAAATTAATGGGTCATCTATCAACATTTTACAAGAAAGGCTTGGAAAACTTCTTAGCACAAAGATCTCTAAACAAATGGCACAACCTAATAACAGTCACCCTTACATTATTGGACAAAAGATGACAGATTGTTATTGGAAGCAACTCATATAGTAGAACGTGATAATCATGAGTCTTTAAAGATTTTAGCTTCAACTCTCTTCAGTTGACCCGTTTAGATATGTTGCTTGAATAGCCATCAGGAACTCTAATAGTCTCTAATACTTCCAGAAATTGTTTTTTTTTCGTAGGTGTCATCACATAAGAAGCACATGGAAGTTGCCATTTATTTTCACTAATACGCACAGGATGCAATTCTGGTATGATGCCCCAATCCACCAAGTCACGTCGAGATCGTAAATCATCTTGTGTATTCCCCTTAACATTTAGAAAAACTGAAAGCAACATTTTACATATATTCTTTTCAATATGCATTACGTCTAAGCAATGACATAAAAAATTGGTTGACCAATAAGGCAAATAAAAAAATATACTCCTTTTCCTCCAATTGTAACAGGTTTCAATGGAAACATTCTTTCTCTTTACAAATTTTATTTGACCCTTCCCGAATGAAAAACTAAAATCTTTCAATTCATTAAGAACATCAGTTCTAGACATACGCTGAGGTGGAGCATCGGTCTCTATGGTATTATCAAATCTTCGACGATTCATTCTATATGGATGATCATTTGGAAAGAATCGTCGATGTACCATAAAACTGAAACTACAACGATGTTTCAGTCTTCTAGATCGTGTATTCTTCATACAAACTGGGCATGACAGTTTTCCCTTCGTTCTCCATCCAGGCATCATTGCATAAGCCGGAAAATCATTGATCGTCCATATAAGCGCAGCACGCATCTGAAATATGTCTTTCGAACATGCATTGTATGTGTGCACACACACATCCCAAATAAGTTTCAACTTTTTTATTAAAGGTTTCATGTATACATCAATATCAATGTTGGGATTAGAAGGACCGGATATGAGTATACTCATGAAAGTGAAAGGTTTTTTCATACACAACTATGGGGGAAGATTATAAATGTGTATAAAAACTGGCCATGTACTATGCGAAGTAAGCATCTGCCCAAATGGATTAAAATCATCGCATGAAAGACCCAGCCTCACATTACACACGTTAGCTGCAAAATTAGTATGTCGAGCATCAAATCTCTGCCATGCAAATCCATCTGCAGGAAGAACCAACTTATCATTAGTCTTCATTATCTCGGTATCATTCCATCTCATTTTTATTGATATGTCATCAGAAATAAAAAGATTCTAGAGTCTGGGGATCAATGGAAAGTGCCACATTACTTTATGTGGAACGCAGGATGGTGTTCTATCAGATTTTCACTTCCAGCAGGATGTGCCACATTTTATACAATCATTTCGTTCAGCGGTTTCCTCCCAAAATAAACTGCAATCTTTGATTAGTTAATTAGTAATATAATTAGTAACTATAATTATTCATTATAATTATTAATTATTAATTATTAATTATTAATTAGTTAATTAGTAATATAATTAGTAATTATATAATAATTAATTAGTTAAGTAGTTATATCATTATTAATTATAATTAGTAATATGATTATTAATTATAATTATTAGTTATTAATTATATAACAATTAATTGTTTTATTAGTAATATAATTATTAATTATAATTATTAATTACTAATATACAATAATTAATTAGTTAATTAGTAATATAATTACATAATAATTAATTTGTTAATCATTAATATAAGTATTAATTCTACAATAATTAATTAATAATATAATTATTAATTATAATTATTAATTATTAATTATATACTAATTAATTTGTTAATTAGTAATTATTAATTATATAATAATTAATTAGTTAATTAGTAATATAATTATTAATTATAGTAATACATTATAATTTTTAATTATTAATTATATAATAATTAATTAGTTAATTAGTTATATAATTATTAATTAAATAATAAATAATTAGTTAATTAGTAATATAAATATTAATTATTAATTATAATTAGTAATATAAATATTAATTATAATTAGTAATTATTAATTATATAATAATTAATTAGTTAATTACCAATATAATTATTAATTATTAAAAATTAATTATTTGATAATTAATTAGTTAATTAGTAATATAGTTATTAATTATAATTATTTATTTTTAATTGTATAATAATTAATTAGTTGATTATTAATATAATTAATAATTATATAATTAATAATTATAATTATAATTGAAAAATTATATTACTAATTAACTAATTAATTATTATATAATTAATAATTATATTAAAAATAAACTAATTAATTATTATATAATTAATAATTATATTACAAATTAAATAATTAATTATTATATAATTAATAATTATATTACAAATTAACTAATTAATTATTATATAATTAATAATTATAATTATTTATTATATTACTAATTTACTAATGAACTAATGAATTATTATATAATTAATAATTATATTACTAATTAAATAATTAATTATTAAATAATTAATAATTATATTACTAATTAACTAATTAATTATTATTTAATTAATAATTATATTACAAATTAACTAATTAATTATTAACTAATTAATTATTATATTACTAATTAATTATTATATAATTAATAATTATATTACTAATTAATTATTATATAATTAATATTGATATTACTAATTAACTAATAATTATATAATTAATAATTATATTACTAATTAACTAATTAATTATTAACTATTTCTTATATGTTTAATCAATGTTTTAATTTTCATTTATATTGGTCTTATAGTTTTTATTTTATAGGCTTTCAAAGCCACGTACTTGAAACGTTTTTAAGTTTCAAGTTGGTGGATTTGAAAGCCTATAAATTATTTTTCATTGACATTTTTTACAAAATTCTTTTTATTTTCAATTATTTCTTATATGTTTAATCCATATTTTAAGTTTCATTCATATTGGTCTTATAGTTTGTATTTTATCGTCTTTCAAAGACACATACTTAAAACATTTTTAAGTTTCAAGTTGGTGGTTTTAAAAGCTTATAAATTATTATTCATCAACCATTTTTACGAAATTATTTTTATTTTCAACTATTTTATATATGTTTAATCCATATTTTAAGTTTCATTTATATTGATCTTATAATTTGTATTTTATAGTTTTTTAAAAACACGTACTTGAAACAAAATCTCACATCGGAAGTGCAGAATGTTCTACACAAGAAAGGGAGAACCTAAATCCCACATCGGAAATGCAGAATGATTTCCTGGGTTTTCTCTCTTATAAAAGGGATCTATGGGTGAAGGTTTCTGTCAGAATCTAGACTGTTGTAATGGCAGTACTGCTGGATATTAAATAGTAGATAAATTCTGCTGAAATTTTTAGTTTTGTTTATATATATATAAACAAAACAAAAAAAATTAAAAATTTAAAAAATAGTACAAAAAAATTAAAAGTTTCTGTAGGGTTCACGTATCCTTCATCAACTTGGTGAAGGATGCGTGAACGGGGTTCACGCATCTTTCAGCACGCCTATGATGCGTGAACCCCATTCACGCATCTCCAGACCCATTTTTAAAAATATTTGTAACCTTATCCCTTTTCGATAATTCTTTTTTTCAAAAAACCCATGAAATTCGTGTAAGAAGATAAGTTAGGTTGAAAAAGATAAAAAAATAAAAATAAATGAAATAAAAAAAGGGAATAAATAAAATTGAATGGTGGGGGGCGCTGCATGCACGTGAAGACAAGGGGTGAGGGGTGGCGTGGCCCTCTCCTCATTTACCATTAATAATTTATAATAATAATTTTATAATAATAATATTATTATTATTATTATTATTAATGAAATGGTTTATCATTTGTAACTCCTTCACATGACGTTCGATTGATGCGCCATCTGCGGAAGCATGAACCTAAACTTGAGATGGTTGTTTCAAGACAAATGTTGGATACTTAATTCAGGATTGTGGCATGGTTGCACAAAATTCCTAAGAATAATAATATTGTTGTTATTGTTGTTTTTCTGAAATATTGTATCTAACATAGTTTCTCCGTATGACATCCATTTGACGATCCATCAATGGTATCATGACCCTGATTTTGAGATAGGCATTTTGAGACCAATATCAGGTGTTTAATTTGGACTTGTGGCTCAATCCCATGAAATGTCATTCGAGCATGATGCGGTGAAATGAAATTTTTTCATCAGGTCTCCGATTGTGGCATGTGAATAGTCTATCTCGATCATTTTTCTGTGAGGATCGCAACGGTGTAATATTTTTGGCCATCTGAGGTCGTTTGAAGAGGCATATCAGTGAAATTGTGCTTTTTACCTCAGATCGATAATGAGCCTCATGCCTTCATCAGGCTTCTGATCGAGACATGTCATGTAGTACCCTTACGCACCGTATAGTTCTACATGGACAAAAATCCGTGCATTGAAAATGAAATGTCCTGACAATAGATCGAGACCACACGTTGTGTGGGTACCTTACTTGTTGTGTACTCCATAATGAATCTTCATCCCCTCGTATCTCCTTATTTTGAAATCAGATTTTGGACCACAAGTAGCATATCCTGAGTGTTTTTCTACATAGATCGTAATAGTTTCATTTGTATGGGATTTTGATATACAATGTGAGATTTTTTGGTCATGAGGCTTCTTTAGGCAGTGCTTGAAGATGGTTTTGATCGGGCAGGATCATCAGTGAGTTCAGATAGAGACGGTGCTCCCCTGCAACACCAGGGATTGGGTCCTCCATCCATGGATACAGTACTCCCCTATCGCATCAGGTCATGGGTCCTCCATAATAATTATGCAGATAGAGATGGTACTCCCCTGTGGCACCAGGGCACAGATCCTCTATCCATGGAGATGGTAATACCCTATTTCATCAGGGAGTAGGTCCTCCATACTCATTGTTTAGATAAAGACAGTACTCTGTTGTCATATCATCATGCAGGTACTCTATCCATAGAGATGTACTCCCCTATTGAATCAGGGCGTGGGTCCTCCATACTAATTGTTCAAATAGAGACGTTACTCCCCTATAGAACCAGGGTGTTGGTCCTCTATTCATGGAGATGGCACTCCCTTATTGTACCAGGGTGTGGGTCCTCCGTGCTCATGATTCTGATAGAGACAGTACTCCCCTGTCACATCAAGGTGTGGTCCCTCCATATAACTTCTTCAGAAAGGCACATGAGATGATGGTCATCCTCTATAGACTTTTCAAACTATTGGATACTCTTCTTATTGGGCTAAGTTGTGAGATGGAGATCCCCTTACTCTCTCATTTTATATTCTTTAACTGAGCATATATATATATATATATATATATATATATATATATATATATATATATATATATATTTGTATGGATTCGCACCTTGTATTTGGATACTCTCCTTCTAGGATAGGTGAAAACATGCGAGGTATTCCATGTACTTTCCATGTTTAGCTTCTCATGGTTGGATGAGTCTACTCTCCTGGTATAGTTGGTGAAGACTCGATGATTAGTTCATATACACACCATGTTTATCCTCTTGTGTGTGGAAGAGCTTACTTTCACTCTTGGTTTAGGTTGAGCTATAATCTTTGACTATATCTTGCATCTACTATCTTTCTTCTTCCTGTTGTATCTATTACTGCTCCCCCTTCACCCTTTCAGGGCGTTCTACTGGGTATTATATACTCACCCCTGCATGGGCTTCACTCACATGTGTCGTGTCTTTTGCAGATGATGACAGTTCAACTGTGACTTCATAGGAGCTTAGAGATACCAAGTGCTTAGACCGTTTATGGTGGCAGTATCTTGGGACACAGGAGATGGTCTCTCTCAGTTGTTTACTCTTTTCTAGTTTTGTTAGTTTAGGACATGTTTATAGTTGGGCATGTATTTTGTCCGTTTACCTCCATTTTACACTACCATAATTTGTACTGTTTAGAGTTTCATGCATGTTTTATTTACTTTATAGTAGTATTTCATATTTTACTTCTTTCCCTCTGCACTTTTGCATTGAGTTGGTTGTGTGTTTGTGTGTACTGGTACTTAGTCAAAGGCCTCCCTGAGTTTAGTTATGCCTTCGACGCTTGTCGTCACCCCATCGCCTATGGTGGAAGGCTTAGGGTAGTTATGGATTGAGCCCCGGTATGGATCAATTCATGAAAAATATGGATAGATTAAAATATTCCTTCGAAGAAAATAATATCAATCCCAAAAAAATGAGATTGTAAAGTAAATTCCTACCTCTTTGGTAACTTTCAAATTGAAAGCCCATGAAATAATAGATTTGAATTGAAACATTAATAATCATTAATAAATAGGTATTCATGTTAAATACATCATAGGGCCAGTATATACACATCATAAAAGTGAATTTGTGTATAATAACAAATATGTCTCAATGGAGTGTAAATTGAGACTAAATCCCTTACCTCACGCTTCCCTTTAGTTTAAGATGATTTAAAATCATGTGTGTTGGTTTTATGCATGTTATTAATTTATAACAGAACCATATTAATATTTATAATATCATATATGATCCTCTTATAACATCTTACCACCCATTCTTTAATAATATTTCATTATTTCCATTTTTTTATTAATTACTTCGTTTTCTCATGCATGTTTTATCATGGAAGTTATGGTTATTGTGAATAGTATATGGATAAATCATCTCTAAAATGATATTAATGTTATAAATATAATATTTTTCATTATATTCACTTTTATAATCATTCTTGAAAGTTGTACATAGAAATGAATCGCATTTGTTCGTGGATATGGTAGGTCGTATGTTAACACGAGCGGTGAAATCATTCCCATAATGGGTGAAAGGGTAAGGAATTAGATGATATATAAATTTTATTAAATCAATATCATTTTATAATTATCATACATATTCATTATTTATATCATTATGACTATCCATGTGACTCAGTGATGGAAAACAAATTACATCAGTTCACGAGACGGTAGTTCGCTATACACATGAACGATGGATTTGTTTACCATTTGATATAAGATCATCTTATATTAACTATATGACTAGTAATAATGATTATATGGATTTAAATTCATATATTTAGATATATAATCAATAAATTTCATTTAAATCATTCATCTTTAAATATTATTTTAATTAATTAAAATGGATGGACATTATGACTTTTTAAATAAAAACAGTTTCCTGAAAAAAAAACAATTTTCTAAAAAATACCCATTTTACCTTCAAATGATCTTATCTTTATTTATATAGAATTTATAGTAAAAAAATTATTAATTATAAAAATTATAAAATATTATTATAAATAAAAGGAATAATATTTAAATACTATATTTTTAGTTTTTCATAAAAGCTTATTTCTAAGGGAAATTTTCAAAAATTCATTCTAGGCTTATTTTGATCAAGAAAATTCCAGATCAATATTCATCTTATCAAATTAAAATTTTTCTGCCATGAAATTTTAAAATTTTCATTGTATTGAATTTTTATTTTAAATAATGTTCAATTACTATATTTGAGGATTGAGGTTTATGTTCTTCCCACCTACAAAAATTTCATCCTCATAATTTTCTTGGATATTACTTTATAAACAAATGAGGGTGGTTCTTATTCATAAAATCATTGGGTTCCCAAATTTATTCCTCCATTTTATTATTTCTCTAGAGTATCTTTACCATTAGAGTCATATTATTCTATAACAATTTCTCTTTAGTGTCAATAATCTGGATGGGCTCTTCATAGTAAGATGGATCATGTTACAATTCTATTTCTTTAGAGGTGAGAACATGTGTTGGGTATGGCATGTAATTATTTAACAATGAAATATGAAACACATTATGTACTCTAGATAGGCTCATTGGAATTACCAACCAATAATTCACGGATCCAATTCTTTCTAGAATTTCAGAATGCCTGATGTATCTAGGGATCCATTTTCCTTTATTACCGAACCTTATAACACCCTTCCATGGAGATACTTTCAAGAGAACGTGAGGACGGCTAAATACAAATTTAACAAAGATAATGAAAATTAATAAATGGGGGGTTTGGAGTATGATGATGATGATCATTTTGTTTTATATGTTACCCTTGATCTAAGTTGTGAATCGTAAGAGTTGTATCCCTCTGAAAATCATGGTCATTGGTGGTCTTTTCTTGCGCACCCGCGATTCTTTATACTTATTGTTGATTCTATCTTGAAATGACCATAAACATGAAATATTATTAATCATGTATACCCAGTTAAATGAAAATTATTCCCCATGATCAAACTTCATTTGTGATCACCCATGTTTATCAAAGTGGAATTAAAGAACCTTTATTGGATAAATCTAAATACACTCAACTTGTTTTGTTGTGGTTTTATTCTGTGTGGTTTTTTTGGGTTTTATGATTTATGAGGATTATATGTTGATGTTGTTGGTAGTGTAGTTATGGGCACAAGGGTGGACAGAGGGGTTGGTTCTGTGATAAGGGTGTGTTATGTTCGTGTAGTTGGGCTATGGTTTTTGTGGTTGTTGTGGGATTTTTGTATGAAGTTGTGCAGGAGGTGTGATGGAATATCAGGTTGATATATTGATTGATTGTGGAATGGATGGACTTGTAGAGTAGTGGGGATGATTCTAGGTGTCATTATGGAAGTTTTATAGTGTTTTGTAGTGGGACTACAATCTGGTTGTGTGTTGTTTGTGTTACTGAATGTGTTGGGTAGGGATGTGGTTGGTAGTTTCTCGGGTAGTGTTGGAATGAAATAAGTGAACTTCTTAATAAAGAATGATAATTGGTTAAATGATAGGGGTTGGTTGATGTTTTGGTTGTGGTTGTTGTGTGGTTGTGCATGCAGGGGTAGTATCAAGGGTAGTTTTTGTGTGGGTTAGTTGTTTGTTTGGAAACCCATAGGTTGGAAAAAGTGTTTTTTACCAATATGTATAAACTTGTAGTTACTTTTGATTTCTATATATACCCCACATGTGTTGATCACTATGTGCCGAACACCCCCATTTTTATGGGGGAGGGTGTGTTTTCCCAATATCCTGGTGGGAGGATGGATGGCTGGTTACTGACTTTTCCCTACTCCCTCTTCTAGGAATTTTACCATCCAAGACTCTTCGGGAAGGTTGTAATGGCTTGAGGTTTAATACTAGATTTAGGGTATTGGTTGTGTGAGATGTGGTTTGTGTCCCAGGTGTCTATGGGCAGGATGTGTGTGGTTTGTGGCCCAGGTGTGTGTGGGAGGGTTGTGACAGTGGGACTTCTGGAAGAGCATGGTGGCATCAGGATATTCACTATTAGGGATGAGTAGTTAACCAGTGGGAAGTGGTGTGGGGTACCCAAATATCGATGTGCTTACTACTTTACTTTACTTTACTTGCATTATTTAGTGAGTGTGCCTTAGTGAGGTTTGGGTGGATAGTATACCTTGTTTGTTACTTTTGAGTTTTTGTTGTTTTCTCATAGGGACATTAGTATGGTTATACCACTTGTGCCCATGTGAATTTGGTTTTTCCCTACTAAGTATACTTGTATGCTCACCCTACATATATAAAATTGTTTTAAGGTTTCTAGGGAGATTACACAGACCGTGCTGGACCTTACTATCTTGGACGTTGGGGACGGTTGTTGTGTCACTGCTTAGTTTTATTTTTGGTACTTACTTTGGAGTTTTCTTTATATTTCTAATAGTTTCACTTTAAACATGCATGTGGGATGGATTTTGGTTTCTTTATATATATATATATATATATATATATATATATATATATATATATATCTTGGAGTTGTTTGAGGTTGATACATCTTATCTCCTAATCTTGGTTACTATAAAAAGGGTAATGCCTTCCATTTTTGTATACCCTTGGTTTTGGTTGCCACCCTGGGACCTATTGGAGGCGGGACTCGGGGTTCATTATCTCTCCTTCATCTTGAGGAAGGAAGGTATCGACATCTTGTTATCCCATACCTAATCTTGAATAAGGAGGGTCATGATAGAATGGTATCAGAGGGATGGTTGAGAGGTAGGATGTAGTTTGGAGTTAGGCATAGTGAGGATTGTATGGGTTGGTAGGGAAATAGTGTTAGGTGATCTTGGTGCATGAAATAGGCTAGGGAACTAGGACACAGAATTTTAGGGCCCCTCGTGATCTGACATAAGGACTCTGAGCTTACCGAATGACCGAGTGAGACTACACCATTTGCGGGGTAGAGACCCTAGGAAAGTTACATGCATCATGATGACTTGTGTTCTTGTTTGTTTTCGTCGTTTTTTGGAAATTAAAATAAACAATGAGTTAAAATGAATCCTAAATAAATTCCATGCTACTCGGGCTTAGGAGTTCCTTGTTTTCCTTTTAGCTATGCCTCCCAAACGTTGTCTGCATGTGGTACGAGTAGTGGAGGGTCAGTAGGATGACCCAGTTGATTAGAAAAGGGTCAATCCAGGTGAGGAGGATGATCAGTGGCAGAAAACACTTTGTGCTTTCCAATGGCAGACTTTGGGAAAGTACGAGTGCAGTGTCCCGAATATGGAGACAGAGAGTTGGCTCGAGGATCTGGTGATCACTTTCATCTTGATCTGGGCTCTGACAGAGTACTAGGTTCCTTTTATGGTGATCCAGATGAGGGGAGCAGTGCGTTAGTGGTGGACACTTTACCTGGGGGATAGAAAGGAGATCGATGTTTTGTATAATGACTTTTAGAAGGAGTTCTGGGTGGAATTCCTTTCTTCCATGATGAAAGCCGAAAATAGGTAAGAGTTAATATCCCTCTAGTAGGGGAGTATGTTAGTGAGAGAATTGGGGATTAAGTTCAATTATCTCCTACATTTTTCTCTATATCTCTTTTCAAATGAGGAGATTTGGGTGAGGTTCTTATAGGAGGGACTTTATCCTTCTCTTCAGTATGTGGTTACTCCCTTCACCCTACCAACATACTTAGAGGTTCATAAGAAGGCTAAGGCAGTGGAAAGGATGCAATCGTGAGGAGGTATTCCATGGGATGGAAGTCACCCGAGTTCTTCAAAGGGGAAGGTCATTAGCAACAATTATCTAGTGTCAGGGCCTTCCACGTTTTAGCCAATGGGGAGCCGACTCCTGTAGTTTCAGTTCCAACCCTCTAATCCTCGCCCTTTTCCCACAAACTTGGGACTGAGGTGTTTTTCTTATGAAGTCTATGGGAACCTCTAGGTACAGTTCCAAAATCGAGATCAATATGGTGGAGGTGGGAAGGTTTAGCACCCGCCTCAGCAGTAGTTTCCAGTCATGCCTTTCCAGTAGTAGGGATGGTAGGACTCTGCTCCACCAAGGGCAGACAATGTAGGTAGAGGCTGAGCTCAAGGTGCTCCTCAGGGACCTCGACCAGGGCATGGTCAGGGAGGTGACTAACATCCAAGGGGAATAGGAGCTAGGAATGTGCAGTTTCACATCGTATAGGTATTAGTTCCAGTAGGGATGGAGATCATTTGAGGTACAATCAGTTTGTTTAGTACACTTGCTTACACCTTATTTGATTTAGGAGCTTCATACTCCTTTGTTTCACTCGATTTAGCCCATGCTCTAGGACTGGACATAGAGAGACTTTTGGTTGCCCGGGTGTTGAGTACACCAGTTGGAGGTCAGACCAGCTTGTTTGATGTTTTCTGGGGATGTAGACTGATGTTGGGGCCACATCAGTCTAGTGGGGATCTCTTTATACTATAGAGGTATCCATAAAATTCCATCCTTGGAATCTAATGGTTGTTTTTGGTGCATACTTTTATCAACTACTTCCGGATAAGAGTCGTGTTTTCATATGTGAAAAGCCAGCGTGTAGTTTTTATTGGTGAGTAGAGTTGTTAGGTGGTCAACTAGTGTACGGAGCCTGTTCTCTCCTTGTTAGCCGAGTTTTCAGTGGGATCTATGTATTTCTAAGATGGTGGAGGTTTCGGGAGTGGTCGAAGAGTTTTTGGATATATTCCGTTAGGAGGTTGTGACTCTACCCCCTCGACGTGATATTGAGTTCAATATAGACTTACAGCCTGGTGCTCATCTGATCTCGATGGATCCTTATTAGATAGTGCCTTTTTAGTTGTGGGAGTTTTAGATTTATATTGATGATATGATGAATAAGGATTTTATCTGAACTAGTGTGTCACTATGGGGTGATCCAGTCTTGTTTGCGAAGAAGATAGATGGTGGTCTGAGGCTTTGCATAGACAACCGAAGACTAAATTAGGTAACGTTCAAGAACCGTTACCCTATCTCGAAAATAGACAATATTTTTGACCAACTGAGGGGAGAAAGTTGTTTCTATAAGATCAATCTATGATCTGGGTATCACCAGTTAAGGGTGAAGGAGGGTGAAATCCCGAAGACTGCTTTCAGGTGCAGGTATGGGCACTTTGAGTTCATGGTTATGTTGTTTGGTGTTACAAATGCACTTTTCATGTTCATGGGGCTTATGAAATTTATCTTTCATGAGTTCTTGGACCATTTCATCATCATATTAATAAATGAAATCCTAATCTACTCAAAGTTAGAGGAGGAGTATACCGAACATCTCAGGACTGTCCTATAGGTCCTTCAATACCACCATCTCTATGAAATGATGTCCAAGTGAAAGTTTTGGACATGAGAGGTCCACTTACTTGGAAATGTTATGTATTAGAAAGGTGTAAAAATGGACCTACTGAAGGTCAAGGTAGTCGTTTTTTGGGCAGCACCCAAGAATGTGCCAGAGGTTTGTAGTTTTCTCAGTTTGGTAGGATACTACTAGAGATTCTTACCTGATTTCTCTCGAGTAGCAACTCCGTTGACAACTCTGACCAGAAAAGGAAAATATTTTGTGTCAGGTGAGCAGTGATAGGAAACATTTGGCTATCTGAAGGGTAATTTGGTCAGTGTTCCAGTGCTCAGGCTTCTAGAGGAAGGGGTGATGTTCGAGGTGTTTTGAGATGCTTCTCGTCCTGGCTTGAGGTGTGTGCTGATGCAGCAATAGAGAGTGACTTCCTATGGTTCTAGGAAATTATGTCCCCATGAATGTAACTATGCCACCCATGATATGGAACTAGTAGAGGTCATGTTCTCACTAAATTTGCGGTGACATTACCTCATTAGGGAGTGCTTTGTAGTCTTCATGGATCAAAAGATCTTGAGGTACATCTTTTCCCTACGAGACATGAACTTGCGGTAGCGGAGTTGGATGGAGTTTCTTCAGGATTATGATTTTTAGATCTCCTACAACTTAGGAAATGGGAATGTTGTGGCTGATTCTTTGAGCAGGAAGTCACAGAAGGAAGTGTTTCGGAAATATGTAGATGCTTGGAGGGTGATGAAGGAGTTGGCTACCTTGCACTTAGATGTAGGAATGGATGGAGGCATAGGTTATCTATTTTAGATGAAGGTATAGTCATCTATGAGGAAGAAGGTGGAGGAGTCTCAATGGGGAGACTCTGAGGTGGAGACGATGCATGATTACATTGACCAGGGTGATGCTCTGGAGGGATGGTTAGAGGATGGTCAGAATCAGATGTTGTTCCGTGAGAAGCTATTTTTCTAGTGGAAATTCATGAGTAAGTTCTCTTTGAGTTTGATATCTCACCCCTAGTGGTACACCCAGGATTCTATAAGATATACTGGGGCTTGAGGGAATGGTTCTGGTGGCCCGGGATGAAGCGGGTAGTGGAAAAGTTTGTGGAAAAGTGCCTAGTGTGCCAACAAGTGAAGGCTGAGTACTATGTTCCTAGTGGTTTTTTGTAGCCCCTAGATATCCCTGAGTGGAAGTGGGATGACATCTCAATGAATGTTTTCACAAGATTAGCTAGGGATTTGGGAGGATGTGGTGCTATTTGGGTAGTAGTGGATCTGTTGATGAAATCGGATCACTTTTTAGTGATCAAGGAGTCAGGCAAGTGGATGCCTTAGCACAGAGGTATGTAGATGAGGTGGTGTAGATGTATGGGGTTTCAAGATCCATCATCTCAAATCAGAATACATGTTTTACATCACGATTCTGGAGGATATTTCAGCATGCCTTTGGCACTCATTTACACCTCAGTACTTCTTTCCACCCTCAAACGGATAGAAAAACAAAGAGGACCATCCAGACGTTTGAGGACATGTTGTGGGAATTTGTTTTGGAGTTTATTGGGTCTTGGGTGCAACATTTTCCCTTGGTAGAGTTTTATTACAATAATATCTATCACTCTTCCATTGGAACGACTCTATTTGAATCTTTATATGGAAGATTGTGTCGTTCACCCTTGTGCTGGATGGAAGTTGGGGAGGCAATTGTTCTTGGTCCAGACGTGCTCCAGAGTATGATAGATAAGGTGTATCTTGTCTATGAGAGGATGATGGTATCATAGTACCAGAATAAGTCGTATGTCGATTGCAGAAGTAGGAATTTGGAGTTTGAGGTTGGGGACTACGTATTCTTGAAGGTTTCCCCTTAACATGGGCAGTAGAGGTTTGACAGAGGGAGTAAGTTTTCTCCCAGGTTCATCAGACCTTTCTAGGTGTTAGGATGAGTTGGTGAGGTGGCATATTAGCTGGCATCACCACCGTAGTTGAGGAGGGTCCACGACGTATTTCATGTCTCTCAGATTCATCGGTATCTTTACAATGACTCCCATGTAATTGATTGGGGAGAGTTGGATATCGAGGATGATGAAACATTCATTGAGTGAGTAGTGTAGATCCAATATCGTTAAGAGAATGTGATTTTTTGACAGAGCATTCCCTTGGTTTGCATGTTGTAGAGGTATGGTGGCCTGGAGGAGAGTACTTGGGAGCAATAGACATAGATGTGTGCCCAGTACCCGGAGTTGTTTTGAGTTTTACTCATGTGTTTTTCTTTGGGATGTAATGCTTGAACCTTTTTTTCTATGAGATGAGTTGTTTCCTTATTATATGATGTATGATAAAGTCTTGATGTATGAGTAGGGAAGGACTTGATCCCTAATCAAGACGCATTAATGATGAGGCAATTAAACTCATGCGGTCAAGTCAGTACCACCCAAAGCGGATAGTATCTTAACATGGGGGAAGGAATTCCCTAATTCATATATTCGGGTAGTGTGACTTTTGGTATTTTTTTGGTATTTATTGTGGTTGTTTGGGTTGTAAAATCTTGGAGGAGGTGTTCTTGGATGTTGAGGTTATCCTCCAATGAGGTGGTTTATCCTTGAGAGGTATCTTACAGAGTGGTTGTTCATATCCCTCTTTCTTCTAGGTTTGGTATTGAATTATTGAGGGTGAGAATAGTTTGAGAGGTATCTGATGTAATGGACCTGACCTTCATGGTCCATTATCTTGTCAAAATCCAGTGTTTGGGGTATTTTGGGAGGCAACAGTAGCTCATTTCAATAGTTTTCTAAATTTCCAGTTTTTCCATCGGTAGGTCAGGGTGTCTGAAGGTCGAGGGAATTGGTAGGTCAAGGCTTTGGTAGGTCGAGGTTTCAGCAGGTCGAGGGCATTGGTGGGTCGAGTTTGTTGGTAGGTTGAGGTGTCGATAGGTCAAGGTGTCGGTAGGTCGAGGCGTTGGTAGGTCGAGGAGTCAGTAGGTCGAAGTGTCGGTAGGTAGGTTTAGGCATCGGTAGGTTAGGGAGTTGGTAGGTTAGAATGTCGGTAAGTTGAGAACGTTAGTAGGTCAAGGTGTTGGTAGGTCAAGGCATCGGTAGGTCAGGGCATCGATAGGTTGAGGGCATTGGTAGGTCGAGGGTGTCGGTAGGTCGAGGCGTCGGTAGGTCGATGCATCGGTAGGTCGAAGCATCGGTAGGTCAAGGCATTGGTAGGTCAAGGCATCAGTAGGTGGAGGCGTCAGTAGGTAGGTTGAGGCGTAGTGGGTCAAGGAGTCGGTAGTTCATGGTGTCGGTAAGTCAAAGGAGACGGTAGGTCAAGGGTTTAGTAGGTCAGGGAATCGGTAGGTCAGGGCTTCAGTAGGTCAAGGGTGTTGGTAGGTTGAGGGTGTCGGTAGGTTGAGGAATTGGTAGGTCGTGGGCATCAGTAGGTTAATGGTTTCGATAGGTTGAGGCATCAGTAGGTCAATGCATCGGTGGGTCGAGGCGTCAGTAGGTGGAGGCATCAGTAGGTCAGGGCATCGGTGAGTCAGGGCGTCGGTGAGTCCGGGCATCGGTGAGCCAAGCATTGGTAGGTCCCATTGGTGGCTTAGTGTTAGTGAATCAGCGTCAGTATATCAGTGTTGGTGACTCGCTTTCAGTGTCTTGCTGTCGGTGACTCACCCATCAGTGACTCATTTCCAATTTTCCAAGTTTTTCTAGTTTCTTCCCTCTTACGCTTTATTTGACATAAATCGAGTTTAAAACCTTGTTTGGGCATTTCTAAATGAGTTTCAAAGGATATTAATTATATATTTAAAATATTAACACTCTAGGGACTTTGAAATAGTTGAACTGTATGGTCTTGGCCACAATCTAACTTTAATGGCCCTTGAAACTGTTTCCCCTTCCGTTGATATAGGGTCTGGCTTTTCTAATTCGAGACCTTCTCTTCCCAGTGTGTTTCTATTTTCTCTTGGTGCGCCTAGAGATTTCCCTTCCTATGGAGTCGCATGTTGTTTCATAGACATAAATCCAGTTTTCTTGGAGTTTTCCTACTACTCGTGCATCCCCTATTTTTCCACAAGGAAGAATCATCGGTCTCATGTTGTTCTAAGTAGGGGTTTCCTTCATCTCTCTTTTAATTGTGTATCATGTGGGGTGGGTATAATGATGCCTCCTTGTGAGAATGGATGAATCCAAATTTAACGAATATAATTAGAAGTAATAAATGAGGGGCTAGGAGTATGATGATGATGATGATTGTTTTGTTTTATATGTTACCCTTAATCCATGTTGTGAATCATATGGGTTGTATCCCACTAAAAATAATGGCCGTTGGTGGTCTTTGATTGCTCACCCATATATATTGTTGATTCTCTCTTTAAATGACCATAAATATGAAATCTGATTAATCAAATTTACCCAATTAAATGAAAAGGATGTCCTGGGATCAAACTTGAATTTTGATCCCCCCTATTTATCAAAGTGGAATTAAAGAACCTTTTTTGGCTAAATCTAAATACACTCAGCTTGTTTTGGTGTGGCTATGTGTTGTGTGGGTTTTTTTGGGTTTTTTTATTTATGAGTGTTATATGGTGGTGTTGTTGGTATCATGGTTGTGGTGAAAAGGGTGGACATAGGGGTTGGTTCTATGAGAAGAGTGTGGTATATGTGTGCAACAGGGTTGTGGTTTTGGTTTGGTTACTGTGGGATTTGTGTATGAGGTGTTGCAGGAGGTGTGATGGAATATCAAGTTGATAGATTGATTGGTTGTGGAATGGATGGACTTGTAGATCCGTGGGATTTCTTCTAGGTGGTGTTATGGCTATTGGATAGTGTTGTGTAATGGGATTGCAATCTGGTTGTGTGTTGTTTGTGTTGCTGAATGTGTTAAGTAGGTTTGTGATTGGTACTTTCCTAGGTAGTTTTGGAATGAAATAAGCGAAATTCTTAATAAAGAATGATATGTGGTTAAATAAAAGGGGTGGTTTGATGTTTTGGTTGTGCATGTTGTGTGGTTGTGCATGTAAGGGTAGTAGAAAGGGAAGTTTTTGTGTGGGATGGTTGTTTGTTTGGAAACCCATAGGTTGGACTGAGTGTTTTTTACCTATATGTATAAAATTTTAGTTCCTTGTGATTTTTATACGCACCCCACCCGTGTTGAGCACTATGTTCCAAACACCCCCATTGTTATGGGGGAGGGTGTCTTTTCTAACATCCTTGTGGGAGGATGGATGGTTGGTTATTGACTTTTCTCTACTCCCACTTCTAAGAATTTTACCACCCAAGACTCTTTAGGCAGGTTGTAATGGCTTGAGGTTTAATACCAAATTTATGGTATTGGTTGTGTGAGAGGTGGTTTGTGGCCTAGTTGTCTGCAGGCAGGATTTGTGTGGTTTGTGGCCCAGGTGTGTGTGGGCGGGTTGTGACAGTGGGGCTTGTGGAAGAGAATGGTAGCGTTAGGACATTCACTATTAGGGATGAGCAGTTAACTAGTGGAAAGTGGTGTGGGGTACACAAATATCAATGTGCTTACTACTTTACTTTACTTTACTTTACTTGTATTATTTGGTGAGCATGCCTTGGTGAGGTTGGGGTGGATAGTATACCTTTTTAGGTGCTTTTGAGTTTCTGATATTTTCTCACAGGGACATTAGTATTCTTCTCCCACTTGTGCATGGGTGAGGTTTTCCCTAATGAGTACACTTGTATGATCACCCTACGTATATAAAATTGTTTTCAGGTTTCTAGGGAGATTACTCGGACTGTGTTGGACCATACTAGCTTGGACGTTGGGGACGGTTGTTGTGTCGCTGCTTAGTTTTTTTGGTACTTACTTTGAAGTTTTCTTTGTATTTCTAGTATTTTTACTTTAAACATGCATGTGGGATGGATTTTTGTTTATTTATATATATAATTATTGGAATTTTTTGAGGTTGATACATCTTTCTCCTGATCTTGGTTACTATAAAAAGGGCAATGACTCACACTTTTTTTAGATTTCTATAACCTTGGTGTTGGTCACTAACTCGGGGCCTATTGGAGGTGAGACTCAGGGGTAATTATCTCTCCTTTATCTTGAGTAAGGAAGGTCCCTGCATCTTACTATCCCTTCCCTCATCTTGAAGAAGGCAGGTCATGACACAACCATATCCCTTTTTTGATGCATCATTATATATCATAAAACCATCATTTCCTAATGGTAAATTCAAAATTAGAGCATTGACCAATATCCTCTTCAATTTTTCAAAACACTCTTCACATTGATTTTCCCATATGAACTTCACTCCTTTGTGTGTAATCTTGGTTAATGAGTTAGCCAATTAGGAAAAATTTTGAACGAATCATCAATAGTAACCTACCAACGAATGAAACTATATAACCCATTTATGTTTGTTGGTATCTCCCATTATCTGACTACCTTTGTCTTCATAGGATTAACTGATATTCCATCCTTGGAGGCAATATACCCAAGAAAAGAAATATTCTGAAGCTAGGATTCACACATGGTAAATTTCCCATATAACTTTTTTCTTATAAGAGTCTCAAGAATGATCTGCAAGTGGTTCTCATGGCTCTCACAACTCTTATAATACACCAAGATATCATTAATGAATACCCAAAAACAATTATCACGATACTCCTTAAATAATCTATTCCTTAGATCCATAAAAAATTATGGTGTATTATTTAATCAAAATAGATATATTGTAAAATTGTAATGTTCGTACCTCATTTTCAATGTTATCTTTGGAATGAATTCCTTCTTTACTCACAATTGATGATACCCAGAATGAAGTTCGATCTTTAAAAAATATTGAACTCTATGAATTTGATTGAATAAGTCATCAATGTGAGGCAGAGGGTACTTATTCTTTATTATAATAGCATTGATTTCCATATAATAAATGAAAAACCTCATTGATCCATATTTTTTTTATAAAGAGAACAAGGGATCCCCATTCTAAAAAACTAGGGTGAATAAACACCTTATCACACAACTCATCTAATTATTTATTAAAATCCACTAATTCCACAGTTTTCATTCTATAGTGAGACTTTGATATAGGGATTGCATCAAGGATTAAATCAATGGAAAACTCAAATTCATGCTTTGGTGGATGTTATGATAATTCTTTATAAAATACATCAATATATTTCAATATAATAGGTACATCCTCAATTTAAAGATTACATTTTCCATTCATATATTGTGCTTCATATTCTTCCCCAATAATGTCATTTAGAAGTGCTATAGGGGGTGGATCTAGACATGACTCGGATGATGAATTTTCCACTCTAAATATAAATAATTCCAAATTTTCATCACAAAATGTAATTTCCTTCACTTTGCAATAAAATTTTCCATCATATTTTGAAATCCATTCCGTACCAAGGACTATATCAAATTCAACCATAGGTGTGATAATACATTCAGAAAATATAGCATGTTTTTGTATCAAAATGGGAACTATCTGGCACATCCTTGTTGCAGTGAGACCTCCATTGGGTGTTTTTACTAACACCACCCTTCTTACGATGCTAGAGAAATATCTATTTTTTTAGAAAATATGGGAGATATAAAAGATTGTGAGGATCAAAAATCTAATAAATCATTATCTAAATTTGAGGCTATTATTAAAGTGACTTCCCCCGCATCAATGGGAACTTCTGCCTCAGTTGTAGTAATCGTATATGCTTGTCCTTCTCCCTTTGGCCTCTTCTGTGGTATGTTCCCTTGACTCTTGAGGAATTAGTATGAATAATTCCCCATTTATCTATTGTTTAATCACTAGACATCATTGATGTGTTTCTTTCCCTTTCATTCATTGTCTGGATGACCCTTATCACCACACTTGTAATAAACTCCCATGCCCTTCAAACATTTTCTAGGATGTTTCTTCCCAAAATTTTAATATTATAGAAATTTATTAATTTTATTCTTCTTCTTCAATGTGCTCCCTTTTTAGTGGTGTTTAGATATCCTCTTATTCTCTTGATTACCCTTGAATATAAAGGATATAAATAATTTCTTCTCTATTTTTATGGTGCATAAAACTATTTCATCATAGGATGAAAAAGTTTGAGAAACCAGTTCCCTTTTGAGACTTGGCTTAATCCCTTCAAATAAATGGTAAATCTTTCTTTTTTATTGCATATGTAATATAAAGAATACTTGGATAGTCTTGTAAAGGTAGCTTCATACTCCACAATAATTTATTCTTCCTTTTTCTTTAAGCTATAGAATTTTATCTTCATTTCAATTCATTTCCCATGAGGGAGATATTTGCTGAAGAATGTTTCTTTAAAATATCCATATTCCATGTGTCCTATTTATTATTCATCGCTGGTATTTTGGATCAAAAACCACCATTTATCTGCTTCATCCTTGAGACAATATACTTCTAGTATAACCTTTTTTTTTCATTGCATCCCAAGGCCAAAAATATCTTTTCTAGGGACTTAATTCATTACTCATCTACCACTTGATTAATAGCCCCACTAAATGATGGGGGGTTCTATCAAATGAATCAATCCAACATAGAAGAATAATTTTTTAGAAAAATAGGTTACTCTATTTGGGTGCGGTTATTTTTCATAACTAGATTAAGATGCCCTAATATAGCCATGATCTGCTCAATTCCAATACTGGTTGTATTGACTTACTCGGCAGGGAAATTTTTACATTGACCATGAGTGTTGACACCATTATTTCTTTAATTATCCATTTCTAAAAAATGTAATATACTGTATTCTCTCCTGATATTATGAATTTTAAGTCATAATATATAATTTTGAATCTGGTGTAACATTTAACATAAATTTAAAATTTAGTTATTGTTAATATCATAATCATAAACTTGGTTTCTTTGGGAATATCATTAAATCATAAAAATATTTTCAAATCCTTCATAATGGTTTGTAATGGAAATATGAATTCTCCTAATTACATCCCCCGAGAATGTCAAAATAGGCGAGAAATAAGGCTCGTTATCATGCACTGGGTGATGATCAAGTCAAAACCCAATGCATCCTTTTTAGAGTTATTACCCATAGGTATAAATTCTCCAAAACCACATCCACTTTTATTATCCAGACAAAGGTCTATTGCTAGGAAAAACCAAATAATCTCTACCTTACCAAAAAATTTAGGATATTATTCTAAAAATTGAAATATCCTTAAATTCTACCACAGGTTTATATTCCTTAATCTATTTTTTATTTAATCTAGTTCTGAAGGTTTCCACTAAAATTTCTATGATAACAACTGTAACAACCTTTATTTTAATAACCCAAAGTCAGTGGTCACTTTATTACATTGGCATAGATATGAGGGATCACATCACCAAGGACTAATTTGTTTAGTGGTCTTAGAGAACCAGATATATACATGATACCCATTTTACATTGGGAATAGAATAAAAATAATAATAATGGAAAACATACAGTACCCTTGAACTCATTCATAGAGTTTTTCTTCATATCATGTGGAAAGAAAACAAAATAAGGGTGATCTTAAATACTTGGTAAGGGTTATGTACAGTGGAAGCTATCATGATTAAATAAGGCATAGTCAATATAGAAAGGTAAATAGATAAAAACACATTATATTTAATAAATAACTTGACTATCATGATTAAATATGGAATAATCAGTGTGAAATGATAAATAACTAAAAACACATTCTATTTAATCAATAACTTGAGAAAAAAATGCATCCATGGATAATGTCGATGTAATAATATCATGGATTATGGTAACTAAATTCTCGATGAAGGAAATGTTTAATATTGTACATTGTGATATCCTCTATCATGATATATATTCTTTCAAGACCTTGTTCAAAGACACTTTAAAACTATGGGTAAAAACCCATTTAATTTGGCCAACTGATTTGTCTCGTGAGACCTGTCGATGCATCGAGGGGCTATATAATTTCGGGGCCCACCCGTCAGTGCATTTCCAAAGATTTCCTCATATATAAAATAACTAATTTAATTCATGAACAATACTCCTTATCAATAAATATTCATATTAAGTAAAGAATATAGATTTATCAATACATCCCCATTTAATCAAAATAACTTTCAGAGTAACCATCCTATGTAAAAATGGTATACGGTTTAGGTAATAACGATATCCATGATACAAAGAATATGGATATTTAATAGAAATGTAATTTCTAATGAAAATTGATCACAAGAAAGTTATTGTCTCAAGATAAAGTTAACAATCATAAAATTAATCAAGAGATGAGAGGTGACTATCGGTTCATTGAGTATACAGGTTTTTTTGGAATAAAATCATGTCCTTTTGAAAAATAAATGGAATTTAAGTGAAATATTAAAATAATATTTCATAAAAGAGTCCTTTAAAATCCATTTAAAACATGTAGAAGAATATAAATTTCATAAAATGGTTATAATAGTGTGGAAGTCCGTTATCACTATATATGTTAAAAAACATTCATTTTGGATTTTTGTAAAGAAAGTTGAAAACATCACTTTAGGAAAATAGTAGAAATATTCCTTTAAAAATCTTTTTAAAATTAAAATATTACTTAAAATTTCCTTAATAAATCATTTGAGTAAATAAATGTATTTTTATAAAACAATTTTGAAAAACATGGACATGGAAGAAAAATATATCCGATTAAAAGAGAAATAAAATCGGTTTTCTTTTAAACATTTCTTTACTTGAATAAAATACCAAAAAGAGGAAATTTTGGAAGAAAATACATAAAATCCATAAATATTAAAAGGATAGTAAAATTTAATTATTTTAAGAAGGATGCATTATAATATTCATTCAATGAAAATAAGAGCAATCCCAAAAAATGATATTATAAATTAAATTCTTAACTCTATGGTAACTTTAAAATTAAAACCCCTTGAAATAATAGGCTTGAATTAAAACATTAATAATCATGAATAAATATTTATTCATGTTAGATACATGAAAGTGGTAGTATATACACCACGTAAAGGTGAACCGGTGCATAATAACAAATATGTCTCAATAGAGTGTAAATTGAGATAAAATCCATTACCTCACACTTCCCTTTAGTTGAATGTGCATTAACATCCTATATAATGGTTTTAAGAGTTTTATTAATATATACCAGAACCATATTCATAATTATAATATCATATATGATCCTATTATAACATCTTACCACCCATTCGTTAATAATATCTCATTATTTTCATTGTTTCGGGTGTTAACTGCTTTGTTTTCTCATGCATGTTCATGAAAGTTCTACTTATTATGAATAGGATATAGATCCATCATCTAAATAATTATTGTAATGTTATAAATACCATATTTTTCATTAGATAAATTTTTATAATCATTATTGAAGGTTGTACATGGGAAATGAATCACATCACTTTTTGGAGACAGTAGGATGTACGTACGCACGAGCGTCGATGTCATTACCTTAATGGGTGAAAGGGTAAGTAATTAGATGATATATTAATTCTGAATAATCAATTTAATGTCATAAATTTCATATATATTCATTATTTCTATTATTATGACTATCCATGTGAGTAGGTGATGGAAAATAAACTACATTGGTTTGTGAGGCGATAGTCCTCCGTACACACGAGTGATGGATTTGTTTCTCATTTGACAGAGGAGGATATGGATAAATATTATGCCATAAGCATAATAACATCTTAGTATATGGGATATATTGATTTTGTCATATTGTAATTTTTAATACATTATTTAATGTGATAAAAGAAGAAGTGAGGGGAGGGTGTGCCCTTTTATAATTGAGGAGGAGTGACATTTTTGTAAATACCCAAAACTATTCAATAATGGGAAGTCACTCTCAACCTAAGTGCATCCAAAATTGATAAATAATTGGGTGTAGAGATGATATGGTCAATTCACACCTACACCACTAAAATTAAACATGTTATTCACTTTACCTCCATGGCTACTCACTTTTACCATTTTATTTTTCATTGCGATAATTAGTTTTTTAAACTAGGTAATTTATCTATTAATACTATATTAGAATGATCCTTATTAGATAATTTGGACTCATTAATTTTAAATATTGAATCAAATTTATCAAATAAAAATTCTTTGTGTGTGAAAAATTAATTTTAACACAAGCACATGTAATGTGCAAAACCCCGTTTTAATCTTAACTATGGTAATTAATTTTTATACTACTTTTACTATTTATTATTACTAAAAATTAAGTTAAACTTATTAACTAATATTAATAATTATTATTAAAAATATGCAATCTATTTTATCAAATTAAAATCACAAAAGTGTAAGAATTTAATTTAAAAAAACTCACAAATCATTAGGAAAAATGGTTTTTTAATAAATGCATTTTTGAGGAAAAATGATATTATATTAACTATATGACTAGTAATCATTATTATATGGATTTAAAGTCATATATAAAGATATAAAATATATAAATTTCATTTAAATCATTCATCATTAAGTATTATTTTAATTAATCAAAACAAATAGACATTATGCCTTTTAAGCAAAAACAGTTTTCTAAAGAAAAAAAAAGTTTTCTAAAAAATACCCCCTTTACCTCCAAATGATCTTATCATTATTTATATCAAATTTATAGTCAATAAGTTTTTAATTCTATATATTATAACATATTATTATAAATAATAGTATGGATATTTAAATACTATATTTTTTTGTTTTTCATAAAAGCTTATTACTGAGGGAAATTTCAAAAATTAATTATAGGCTTATTTTGACCAAGTAAGTTCAAAATAGATATTCATCCTATCAAATTATAATTTTTATGCTATGAAATTTTAAAATTTTCATTGTATTGTTGTTTTATTTAAAATAATTTTCAATTACCATAATTGATAATTGATTGTTACAGTAGGGGAGTGTTATAGATAAGTCTACCACTCTACTTACTTCTCTTGGGTTTCCACACTTTTTCTTAATGTATTAGTCTTTTGGAAATGATTCATTGAGCTTTGTTAGTTTTTTGATTTTTTGTATTTGATATTAAATCAGATTGGTATTTATGATGAGAAAGGCCCTACTAGTCCCAATTAGATTATCCCTATCCATTACCTAAGGTTTATGTAAGTTTTCCTATAACATGTGATATATGGTCGCACCACCCTAGAACGATTGATAAAAGATTAATCTTAATAATCTTTCATTAACCCAAATGATTATGGTAATTATGTTTAGGTCTATAATGATCCCTCTAATTATTATTCATTGACATTGTGTTTGTCAATAGTCGCATGAATAATCTTGGGTGAGTTGATATTTATACTTAAATCCCAATGATAATTTTCTTTAGTTATATTTTGGTATTATAGACCTTGTTAGGTTTCTTTTTCCTCAACATATAATAGAGTTGTGTATCTACCCAATGTGTTTCCTGTTAGGGTTGTTGTCCTGAGAACCAACTGTTTTGTACTTTGATTGCATGAATGTTCACTTATTATATATTGTTCATTGTTCTGCATGACTATAATATAATAATGTCCTAGAATATTTTTTGCATTAATAAGGTCATAGCAGATCCCCGCTATGATGAGAACCTTGAAATGCTATAACAATATTCTTAAAAAAAGTTCTGCGGTTGGATGACATACTATGATAGGAAACATAGTATACAGACCGTCATGTGTGAGTACTCGTAAGAAGACGAGACTCTCTCTCATGGAGTTCGCACTTAGTAGTCTCCAAGATGGGAGATTATGAGAACAGACCCGCCAGTAGTAATTCCACATGTCTTGGTGTCATCGGATATTTCTATCTGCGAGCGTGTGTAATGGTCCTTAGACTGGAAGATTATCATTAACTCATGTCATGACTCGCGCACTTAGATTTACTGACAAAAATTGTTACGCAGACAGTTGGTGGGAAGTAGGGTATGTTAGGTGCGTCACGAGTGACATGTTGTTAATGGATAAGTTGAGGAAGGATTTGTCCCTTCCATTTATGGAAGTTGATATCTCGGCCCTTTGATTGAAATAGAACTGTCGCATTAAATTCCATGGCCATGGTGTAAACGACGAGTTTATTTCAGGTAGTCAAAGAACGACATATCAAGCATATAGGTTTATGACACTGCCATGAAACCTGCTTGATGAGATATCGAGACAAAGGGATTAAATTACACAGTAAGAGTTCATATGAGGTGATACGTCAATGCGGCGTCAACTTCTTTCTCTTGGGTGCCTTGACCCGTTGCTAGACAGTAATCTTGGACTTTAGGCAAGTCTGCCTAATGCCAACGAGAAAGAGGCCTAAAGGGTCACACACTAAGTGTATCCAAGTATCTCAAGTTGAATAAAGATTATTCCCATACGTGGTTTAATAATTATCCAAGGAAGCCTAAGTTGTTTTAAATGATGGAGGAAAAATAAAATAAAACAAGTACACGCCGTGTATTATTAAATGTACACACCGTGTAGTTTTATTTTGAAAAGTAAATGAATAAATGAAAACAAGATATACACACCGTGTACATTTAATGTACACGCCGTGTAGTTTTCAATAAAAAAGAAGTACACGCCGTGTATTTATTATTACACGCCGTGTAGTTTTTCCCGTCAGGATTTTGAGGATATAATATCATTTTATTAAATGATATTTATTATAATCAGCGTGAGCACATGTCAAGGAATTAATTATTCAACATGGGGGTTTTCAATAAGAGTTAATGAAATAAATGAAATGCGTAACGCGTTTATTTATTGTCATAACTCTACAACCTCAAACTCGATTATAAATACCCTCACAACCCCAACTCTTTTCCTACACAGGAGAATCGTTGTGCACAACATCTCTGGAGAATTCTTTCAAGACCGAAAGAACCTCTTCCTCCAAGAACGCTCTCAAGACCGAGAGAGATCCTCTTCCATCGGATGAAGACGATCTAAGGCAGACAATGCAAGCAAAGGATTCTCCACGCTAGCACCCGGAGAATCCTTTGGCGACATCCAGATATACGAGGTACACGTGTGGATCACCGCTAGAGGGAGTCTACACTTGGCTTCTGCGATGCAACGACGGATCACATCGACAACGTGATCGAGAACATCAACGAAGAAAGAACACCCAAAGGGTATTTATTTATAATTAATTAAATTAATTATAATCAACCTGTAACGATCCTTGTTTGTGGTTCCGGGACAAACCATATTCTTTGTCTTTTTCTGTGATTCGATCCGTGGAGACTGGCATTTATCATTGTATTGATCCCGGATTGATCATTGCTAATGAAAAAAAGCCAAGTGGGCACATCCACCCACGCGCTTCCACTGCGCCCGGAACCTTCAAATGTTATCAGAGGGAGGTTACAATGTTGATTATAGTTATTTAATTTTCGTTGATAATTTACGCATTCATATTTGATTCAATTAAAAATAAATCGTTCTATAAATCTGAATTAACGAGATCTATTCTTCCTCCTTCGTTTCTCGATTCATATCACAAAAACGACCTTTTAATTTTAATTTTGATTAAAATAAAAATGAGGAACTCATCCGGAGGAGCCACTCTTTCTGTCTGTACAACACGAGATTACACGGCGTGTAATTAAAACTACACGCCGTGTACTTAGGTTCAACGAACCGACACTGGTCTGCCAAACCACACCGTGTGAATTGATTATGCCTAAGTTTTAATCACGCCGTGTTGACCAGAATAGAACGGCGCGTGGAAACCTGAATACACGACGTGTATGTTGGAACAACATGCCGTGTAGTTCGTTCCGACCCAGGTGAAAACGTGTACAAAGATAAGCCGCGTACCGCGTACATGGGATCGCCAGGTCGGTTACCGCGTAACAAGGAAGTACACGCCGTGTATGATTCATCTACACGTCGTGTACTCTAAAATTTCCAAAGTACAGAAAACACGCCAAATCCCCGGGGTGTACTTTGGATAAATGGTGAAAAGAAAAATACATGCCGTGTAATTATAAACTACACGCTGTGTACTTTCCAGAAATGGAATTTCACCAGGTTTCCTCCAATGTACAATGACTCGTACAAGGAATATGGATGAGAAGAATCTCAAGGAAATTCAGAAAGGAATTTAAGATAAAGAATTGATTAATTATAAGATCATAATTAATTGAATTCGAGCGCGTCTTATCTTAAATAAAAGAACGATTGAAAGAATTTGAATTCAAAATATGCGTAAATGTCGTTGCATACTATGGATGATCATGAGCTAGACCAAAGACCCTTTGTATGTGTATGGTTTCATTTAAATTTATTTAATTTTGTTGGCCTGCGAGCCTTCTTCCAATAAAATGTAGGGCCTGCGTGCCCATGGTTTCTTTAATGTAAACCCATGTAATGGAGGATCTCTCAAGCCAGAGGAGACGGTTCAAATCCCGAAGCCGAGGTGAAACCGACACAAGAAGATACAAAGGTGGACAGGTGGGAGCTGCAAAACACGAACCATCAGGTTCAAGGTGTTTTCCCTAGGTCAGGGTTAGCTTATCAAAACCGCTAGATAATCTAACCAAATAGAATCTCATGATCATGCCATCTTATTTTATTTCTGTCTGATTGCATGGTTTATTTATTATGTATGTTTTGTCGCGATCACATAATTAATAAAATGAACAAGCATGCAAAGATGGAATAAAATAAAAACCGGACTATGCGTAAACATTATCGGAACATGGTTAATCACTTAAGAAAGCATCACTTAATATTAACAAGCATGTGATAATGCAAAAATACGCATAAAGAATAAAATCCCTCAAATACCATATTAAGTCAAACCAAGCCTTCCGTTACTTGATTAAGGGCAAGACTCAATAAAACTATGTGTTTGACCAACCCTTGTTGGGACACTTACTTTTATAAAGGAATCCCTTATGAAAGGTTTCGGGTTGACTTAACCATATTACATCAAGAGAAGTAGCCCTTGCTAGACTTGATGTAATATTGGAGGCAAGAGTTGAGGAAATCCAAGTCAGGATTTCAGGATTGGGGAGTCCACTCAACAGATCAAGGAACTGTAAGCTCACAGTTGGCAAAGACTTGCCTACCTAAATACCTTCAAATAGCTTGACCAACCCTTGTTGGGGTTATGCGAAGGGAAATATGGATCCTTGCCACTAAATGTCAAAGCAACTGGACATTCTGAGTTCAATGGTGAGGGCCATTGAGAATTGATAAAATAGTGGGAGACTTCATTAATTTATTATTATTTCTCATAAAAATGTAATCAAGAAAGTACTAATAAATCTGCTCTTTTAAAATTGTAGAATCAAGATGACAAACTCGTCAACCACATTTTCTCTGCGATCAATACTGGATAAAGACAATATCCTCACCAACAGTAACTTTCAGGAATGGTTTAGGCGCCTTCAGGTTATCCTACGCCATGAACGGAAGTTTTACGTGCTGGAGTCCTCACTTCCTGATTCTCCTACCCCAGGGGTGAGTGATGAAGATTTCCTGGTCTATGATCAACATTTGAATGACGCTCTCGACGTTCAATGTTTGATGTTGTCATCTATGTCTAGTGAGCTCATGAAGTCTCATGAAGACATGGATGCCTATAGCATGCTCGAGCATCTCCGTGGTCTATACCAGGAGAGAGCAAGACAGGAAAGGTTTGAGATCTCCAAGGCTCTATTTCAGAGCAAGCTTGGAGAAGGAGCCCCAGCCAGGCCTCATGTAGTCAAGCTCATTGGCTACATTGAGCGCTTGGAGGTTCTAGGGTTTAAACTCCCCGAAGAACTAGGCACCGATCTCATTCTTGCATCACTCCCCCAGAGCTTCTCGAACTTTGTTGTGAACTTCAACATGAACAACATTGAGAAGTCTCTGCCTGATCTTCTTATCCTTATTCTCCAAGTGGACAATGACATGAAGCGTGAAAAGCCTTATGTCCTCATGGTGAATAAAAGGAAAGGGAAGGCGAAGAGCTTTAAGACCAAAGCTTCTTCAAGGCCTTCCAAGAAAAGGAAGATCAAAGGGGAGGCAAAGGAACAAGATGTTGTTTGTTTCGCATGTAGCAAAAAGGGCCACTGGAAGAAAAACTGCACCCAGCCAAGGAAGCAAGGGGAAGCTTTAGGTGCATTTGTTATCGAATGCAATCTATCTATTTCTACTAATTGGGTATTAGATACTGCTTGTGGTGCTCACATCTGTATCCAAATACAGGAACCAAGTAGATTCAGAAAGATTGATCGAAGGGAGGTAGATCTACGAGCAGCCAACAAAGCCAGACTTGTTGTTGTTGTTGTCGGGGACTACCACCTCACATTGCCAACTAGAATGATCTTGGTGTTAAAGGGTTGTTATTATGTGCCTTCTGTTACTAAAAACATTATTTCAGTATCTAGATTAGATAATGATGGATTCATCTTCAAGTTTGGAAGTGGATGTTGCTATTTTTATAAAGATAACATTTGTTTTGGTAGGGCACATTTATATAACGACCTTTATGTGTTAGACTACACAAACCAAGTAATGGCAGTCGATAACAAAGTTAATTCACATGACTCATACCACACCCAACTTTGGCATCATCGGCTAGGTCATGTCATTGAGAAATGTTTGAAAAAATTACATCAAGATGGGTATTTAGATTCTTTCGAACTAAAACCACTTGGTGTATGTCATGCGTGTCTACAAGGCAAAATGACCAAAGCCCCATTTAGTGGGAAAGGTGAAAGAGCTAAAGAGCTTCTAGAATTAGTTCACACAGATGTGTGTGGACCGTTTCCAGTTGAAGCAAGGGGTGGGTTCTCATACTTCATAACTTTTACTGATGATTTTAGTAGATATGGATATATCTATTTAATGAGGTATAAGTCATATTCTTTTGATCGGTTCAAAGAATACAAGAATGAAGTTGAGAACCATCTTGGTAAGAAGATTAAGAAACTCCGCTCAGACAGAGGAGGAGAATATCTTAATCAGGACTTCATTGATTTCTTACGGGAGTTTGGGATTCTATCTCAACTCACTCCTCCTTACACACCTCAGTGGAATGGTGTAAGTGAAAGGAGGAACTGCACCTTGTTGGACATGGTGAGATCAATGATGAGTCATGCGAGTCTTCCATTATCCTTTTGGGGATATGCATTACAAACAGCAGCGCACATACTAAACCAAGTACCAACTAAATCGATAAATGGTATTCCATACGAATTATGGAGTAGACGCAAAGCCATGTTATCGAATTTACATGTGTGGGGTAGCGAAGCATTTTTTAAGGCCTCTTTAGGTAACAAACTTGCACCCCGAGGAACAAAGTGTATCTTTATAGGATATCCCAAGGAAACAAGAGGATATTACCTATACAACCCCTCAGACAAAAAGGTTACAGTGGCAAGACATGCCATATTCCTTGAGAGGGAGCACATCTCCAAAAGAGATAGTGGGAGCGAGATAGACTTCGATGAAGTCGAGGCTCAAGATACATAGAAGTTGGTACAATAACAGATTTCACAAAGCCCCGAGGAAGAACAATCTGTTCCAGAGACACAAGAACTGCGTAGGAGCACGAGAGAGGTGAGAGAACCAGAACGATATGGTTTTCTTGTCACCGAGGATGGTGACTCATTATTGGTTGACAATGATGATCCTCTTACCTACAAGGAAGCAGTTGAAGGCACAGACGTTGCCAAGTGGCAAGAAGCCATGGATTCTGAAATGGATTCCATGTACCAAAACCAAGTATGGATTTTGGTAGATCCTCCAGTTGATGTAAAGCCTATTGGTAATAAATGGGTATTCAAGAAGAAACTGGACATGGAGGGGAAAGTCAGCACCTACAAGGAACGACTGGTTGCAAAAGGTTTTAGACAGCATCAAGGAATTGACTATGATGAAACCTTTTCACCGGTTGCAATGCTGAAATCCATCAGAATCCTATTGGCCATTGCTGCTTACCATGACTATGAAATTTGGCAAATGGATGTCAAAACAGCTTTCCTTAATGGGAACCTCCAGGAAGATGTCTACATGACACAACCTGAAGGGTTTGTGACTCCAAAGGATGCCAACAAGGTATGCAAGTTGCAGAAATCCATTTATGGATTAAAGCAAGCATCAAGGTCATGGAACATTCGTTTTGATGAAGGTGTCACAGAATTTGGATTTGTTAAGAATGAATGTGATCCTTATGTCTACAAAAGGTTTAGTAGAAGTGTAGTCGTTTTCCTAATAGTATATGTTGATGACATATTGCTAATTGGAAACGAAGTACCTGTCTTATAGTCAGTTAAGGAATGGTTGCATAAATGCTTCTCCATGAAAGACTTGGGCGAGGCGACATATATTCTTGGGATCAAGATCCATCGTGATAGATCCAAGAGAATGCTGGGCCTGAGTCAAAGTACATACATTGACAAGATACTGAAGAGATTCAGTATGGAACAGTCCAAGAGGGGATTGTTGCCAATGTCACATGGCATTCATCTTTCCAAGAAAATGTGTCCTCAGACACATGAGGAAAGAAAGAGGATGGCAAGGATCCCTTACGCATCCGCGATTGGGTCAGTCATGTATGATATGCTATGTACGAGGCTAGATGTTGCTTACGCATTGAGTGCGGTAGGCAGATATCAAGCTGATCCAGGAGACCGCCATTGGATGACAGTCAAGACTATCCTTATGTATCTGAGGCGTACTAAGGATATGTTCCTGGTTTATGGAGGAGATGATGAACTAGTCATCAGAGGACATGTAGATGCTAGTTTCCAGACTGATCAAGATGACATGAAGTCATAGACTGGATACATCTTCAGTTTGAATAGAGGTGCAGTGAGCTGGAAGAGCTCAAAACAAAGTGTGGTGGAAGATTCTACAGCGGAGTCTGAGTATATCGAAGCTTCTGAGGCAGCTAAAGAAGCAGTATGGATGCAAAGCTTTGTCTAAGAGATGGATGTTGTACCAAGCAGTAAAGATCATATCACACTCTATTGTGATAATACTGCAGCGGTGGCACTTGCATAAGAGCCAAGGTCACATCAAGGTCAATAGTGTTGGAAGTATTAGAGTTCAATCTAATAGGGAAGATAATAATGCATAGGGTTTTATGGTAGATGTATTCTTATCTAAGGAATTTTATTGTCATCTAAATATTTTGAGTCCATAGTGAATTGATTTTAGGTACATTTACATTTGTACTAACATTATATAGTAGACAATACATGATTTATACACATGTTTTAATGTGTTTAGGGGACTATTCTTTGGTTTATGGTTATAAATTATAATGATATCTTCTCTGTCATTTATTTTATTATGTTATGAATTTATGAACATTTGAAAATTCATTTGAATATGTTATTTTATTGTGTGGAAATGTCTATGTGAATTCATGAACTAAGGATGACTAAGACTACACCAATATGAGTGACACTTATTATTAATTATGAGGATTAATAGGATTTCAGTAAGAGACCTAGGAATAATGGGATTTTACCTATTACTATACCAAGGATTGAGCTCACCATGGTGGTAAATATATCTCTTGATATTGAGGTGTGGATTCATTTCCTAATGGTACCCATGTGGAGTGACCCTAATATGAAGTGGTAGTGACTGAGAAGGATGATACTATTATATTGATTTTTGTATTGAGTATATATTTATATATGGTACTTATTTCCCCAATAAGCTAGTTTCATGGTTGGTAGGCATGTGGTGGATAGTGAATATTTCTCCTCTAAGGATGAGTGTCCTGGGCAAGAGATAGAAGTTCATTATTTTGTATCATAGTTGGTTCATAATTGTGATGATGGGTAGATTTCTTAAGTCATGTGATTTTTTATTAATTTATTGATTGGTATATATCATATATTATAATTTAATTTTATTCAGTTATAGTGAATTGTTGAGTGATAGGTTCTTCAAGACTTGTTGTAGTGACCATAGATTTCTATAGAATATCAAACAATGATATTAACTTTTGACTTTCTTCTATAATCTATAATATTTTAACAAAATTGAGATAATTTTAGTCAGGTACTTATTGACACTTTCTTATCACCTATAGTAATGTGATTATGATTCATTACATGGAAAAAATGATTCTGGTGGGAAACATATCAAGATATGGGATTTGAAAATTAAGTGAATGATAACCTAACCTTTATGTGGTTCTACTAGAAACTTGAACAAACCCTGTGTATAGGGTTGTTCATTTAAAACATTAATTTCAGGGTTTGAAACTACCATGATGTATTTATAATTGATCTAAATCGCTAGAATGTGTAAAATATTATCATCGGTTCATATAGGCATATGTTTTTCTTGGTGAGCACCCTCGTGTTGTTTTAAATACAAGGTATTTAATTCGCACATGAGCCTCAGCCCAGTTGGTGAGGACTCCTTAAGTGCATCCAAGAGACCCAAGATCAAATCCAGGTGTGGGATAATTTCCGGTACTGTAGCAGTACTGTAGCAGGAACTGTGGCAGTACTGTAGCAGTACTGTAGCGGACTGTAGCAGGAACTGTAGTAGGTACTGTAGCGGGTATTGTAGTAGGCACTGTTTGGCACTGTAACAGCCGGAAATATGCCCCTGTTTGGGCCTTTGGGCCACCGATTTGGTCCCCGAGTCCTTTAAGGCCTTCGGGCCACCCAGGCCTTCGGGCCACCTCAAGGCCTTCGGGCCATCTTAAGTGAAGATGCAAACCAGACAACCTACAAGGAACAAGCTTCAAAAGGAGGAGGAGCAAGGAGCTTTCATCATAGCAGAAGCTAAACGGATTGCAAGAATGAGAGGGTATGACACCTGTCATCGGAACAAACTTGTGCATGCATGGAAAAGTCTAGACGAACAGCCATGTGAAGGTAGAGAGTTGATTTCACGATGAAGATGATGGGGAGGAGCATTTCCATGTAGTTAGTCTGGGTTGTATGTAATGTTTAAAGCCTACGGGCAATGAATTCATCTAAGGCCTACGGGCCATGTAATACTTATGCCTACAAGCCTTGTAAGGGTTCCATCTCACCCCTTGAAAGATGGATTATCAAAAATCAATAAAAATGAAGGTCTTCGGGCCATTGGAGGAAGGTATTCAATTCAATTATGTTTTGTTTTAGTTTTCATAAGAGTTGTTTTCATTTTCAATGTCTTTTCTGGGTCCTCAATAGGATATATTCTTAACAAAACTGGGAACTTGTGTGTGATGTGATGGTAATGATTTCTCTTGTCAGTTTTAGAGGTTTCCCTTGTAAACACTATAGTGAGAGTAGTGAAAATTGTTAGATTTTTATTTATTTAGGAATTCTAATATATAAAGGGATGGAAAATGATGGAAATGAGTTGTTAGGATCAACATGGACCTCAAAATATAGGGTGAAAAAATGGGAATTGGTGATGCAGTCGAGATAGAAGAATAATTGGAGAATTTACAGTTTATTAATATGGCCAATGTACCGATATTTGAAGTTCATTGATAATAAATGACTTGCAACTTGATTTATCATGTGGATAAAAGTTACATAAGAGGTATCTCATGAGTATATGGAATTAAGTAACATTTTCCATGGTGGTATAATTGGGTGTTATACAGTTATATCCCGTGTTCTAGCAATGAAATTACTATTCAAGAAAAAACTAAAAGGACGCTTAGTCTTTTCAATTATGATTATTTTATTGATTAGAGTAGTGAAAATCCACGCAATGATAAGTTTTTTATAATAAGGTAAAGATATAATGATGAAATAGTTAATGTGATTTCTTATGATTATATTATTAATCCTCATCATATAGAATTTGGTAATTTTATAAAATCAACTTCCATAAAAACTGATAGGTTGAGGCAATCCCATAGATTTCTTATCATCCTCTATTATTATTTTTATGGTATGAATATTTTTTACCACCCTAATTCAAAGATGGTGCATTAATGTGATGTTATAAAGATAACTAAATATATTTTTGACATGTTATTTTGATCGTGTAGATTTGAACTAGTTTTTAATTGACTCAAATATAAGGATAAGTTATATTATATTGTTATTTATTGGATTTACCTTAGAAGAGATTCCATATCACCATAACAATGTATCGATTTCCATTGTTGGTCATTTTGGATCATGGTGTTTGTATTTATAATATGTTATAGAAAAGTTTTTATATGAAAGGTGAGATATCATTAGGGGTTATAGAAATCCTTTTGATATCAAATTAGGTTCGAATATAGTGAAATGGAAGCATGTGTCCCAATAACACATAGGTTCATGAGAGGTAGATGATTTCTTAAGATTGAGTGCAGTGGAAGTCTAGATGAGTGAAAGAGAACACCTAGTTGTGGGAGTTCCATATAAGGGTGTGATTCCCTGATTTCTATTGGTATACCATCCCTTTCATCCAAGTGAAATTTCTATATGAGAAAATGCTAATAGATAATTAAATAGAATGGTTATTGTTACATGTCATTTACATTTAGATAAATAATTCATTAAATTATTGTTCAAACCATTTAAAGGTATATTATTTTTTAGATTAATAATAACGGGAGAGAAATAATCACTAACACCCAACTCAAAACACCCACCATAAAACATAGATGACAAATAGAACAAAAACCTAGATAAATTCATAAACAAGCTTTGTTGAATTTTGGATTTTTGAAGCTGTATAATTTATAGAGTTTCATGTTCCAGGATTTACATAAGGTTCTTACACCTTAGGTTTTTAGATTTTAACAATGTGTTTAATTTTTTTGGTCAAAATGTTTTAATGGAGCATCGGTTATAAAAGATTTAAATTTTATATTTTAGAGTTTGTAAATTTTAAGGTGTGTTTTGGAAACTTTACACTTGAAGGGTAAAATAGTAATATTAACCTTTTAAATGTCCCCGTAAAAATAATTAAATAACCTTTTGAATTTGGATGCATTTTTTAATTAATTGTATAAATAATTAAATGATGTATTTTTCATTTTTCGGTTTCTAAAGAAAAAAGTGATATCCTACAAACCATATATTATATTAAGAATCTAACAGTATGATATCTCTCTGGTAATTATGTTCCATTTAACATTAATATAATATTACGCTGAGTTTTGGGATTGAGGTGGGTCAATTTTTCTAAATAGTTGAATCTACACCTAAAATCTTCATTTTTTCATATAATGTTAAATGCAATCTAAAATCATATTCATATGATTTAGGTGAAAGCATCTTCCCACATGGATTTAGGTGCATGCATCTTCCCACACAGTTTCATCAGTTATAATCTATTCATTGAATACGATCAATGAATAGATGATAATGGGATTGGTGCTAGCACTTTTTATGTGTTTAGGGATCCTTAAGAAATGTTTTGGGATCCTTTGCTTAGTGTAGTCCCCTTGGAGTCTGAATGATTTTTTCTTCTGCTCCAGTGATCAACATTTGGCATACTCCATAAAATATTAAAGATGGAGCCTGTTGTTATCAATATATGCACATTTTTTTATTTGCATATATAACATGTTGATGTCAAAGTGGATAGATTAGGCATTATATTGGTTTTATTCCACTTCCATTGATCATATAATGATCCCATAAAACCCATCAGTTTTATCAGAGCTAGTTTCCTCATCAAATCAACACGTTTCATTCAATGTTAAATGAAAAACATATTTTATGAGATCATAACTATATTTTCATTCCCATTTTTATGATATTTTATAAAGTAATTCTAGGAGCACTATTCGATGTTGCATTAAAAGGTTAAGGTAGTGTAGGGTGAGGAAACATTACATTAAGTTGTTAACATAATGTGAATTGGAAGGTGCGGCATACATTAAAGTTAATGAAGGTTGTATCACTACTACAGAAAATGGAGCATAGGAGTTTCAGGACATCTATAAATTGTTCATAACTAATGGAATTAAATAATTTAGAATATGTATTGAATTTATAAAAAAATGTCTCGTAAAGGCTTCTGTTCATTGGGATCCCAAGGCTGTTTCCACTCCTGTTTAGATTTAGTCTACTAATGATGATCAGTAGAATCCAGTTTTACAGCAGAATCCAGTTTTACAGCAGAAATGGTGACTGGCCTTTCTATGCAAGTGGTTGCTTAGGTTGTTGGCGATGCTAGAACAAATGGTATTGGAACCTAAAATGTCAATTCTGGAGATAGGGATCAAATTTTAACTCATGTTGAGCTGCAATCCTTGAACAGAAATCCCAAGATAGAGTTGCATGTATCCTGTACTGCACAGATGTGTGAGACTTCACAGCAAGGAGTAGCCATGATGGGCTCCACGGAGCCCATGGAAGATGTAGGCTCCTCCCAAGTTTTAATTGACTGGAATTTCCAATCATCTTTGCACTCCATGGAGGAAGATTTTAAAGCTCTAATTGGGGAACCATCCGAGGGGAAGGTTCATGACTGTCAAGAGCCTCACTGTACAGAGGATTCTGGAGTAGATCCGGATGAGAAGGAAGAGTTATCAGACATGGATGATCAAACCACTTCGCAACATCCTACATATAGGAGAGGTCGACACCCGGCTAATTGGGGTGATCCTCGGAACAGAGGAAGCAGACATGAAAAAATATGATGTTTGAAAACCTTAGGACGCGTATGCTTTGACATGTTTCTATTTGTGTTGTCTTGGTGGCATTGTTTGTGCCACATGTGTTGATCTTGCAACTCCATGTACTATGGTGTGTGTACGTGTGTTTTTAGTATTACTATTACTATTACTATTACTATTACTATTACTATTACTATTATTATTACTATTACTATTATCATCATCAGCGAGAGGATGTCGCAGCTCGGGAGCACTCTGTCGAGGTGATTCTGGATTTCCAAGGGAGATTTCTGATTTTCTATGGCGTTTCCAAGGGATATTAGCTCTGATCTTGAGCTTCTACTCACTGGACTAGTGTTGGAATCTCATGTTTTGGTTGATTACTCAACTTTGGTTCGTGTTCAGGAGGACAATGAAGCTTCCAAGGGTTTCTCATTTTTTCTGGGTTTTTAGGAGGCTCTTTCTCCTCACTCAAGGATAGGGTATTGCAGTGAATCATTGGGAAAGGCAACACTGCTCATGTCTCAACCTCTTATGGCACCATTTCAGGGCGGCTTCTTCTTTTTAAGCATTCCATTATATCTAGAATATCTCTGTCAAAAGGCATAAAGCCTTGGAAAGTCTCAAACCTTGTTTCTTGTTTAGCCTCTATTTGGGGATTTTCTGATTTCAAATTGTCTCCCTCGACCGTGGGTTCTTCTATGTTCTCTTTCTTTCTGCATAATTGAAAGGGAGAACTTGGAGTATGGGTTCGGTCAGTTTAAGACCAGAAACCCTAAGAATTCATGATTGGAATTTAAATTTTAATTTGTATCATTTTAAAGAAACATGCACATAGGTCTGGGTCAAAATCCATGGTTTAAATTGGGTCTTATGGCATCTAAAAATCCTGTATGATATTGCTTATTCGATTGGCATTCCGATTAAAATGGATAATGCTATTGAACTCGTTAGCTTTGGACTCTTTGCATGGATGCTGGTTGAATTTGATCTAAGCACCACTCTAATTGACAGAGTTGTTCTCCCCGCACTATAGGATGAAGTTAAACTTAAAGTTGGGTATGCCCCCCCCACCCCCCACCCCCCCACTTTCTGTGTTTCTTATGAAATTATTGGGAACTCAAAGTCTGATTGTAGGATTGATCTTGTTTGCCCAAACTTTCAACTAAGAGGTCATCACTTGAATCATTGTTGAAAAAGAAGGGTAAGGGGACTACCCATATCTCTAAGAATTAGCCCAAAGAAAAAGTCATGGAAGGTGATATGCATGTTCCTGCTATGGGAAATTCAAATCTCCCATTGGGGAAGAATGTTAATGCTCTAGATAAAGGCTATTCTCAGGAGGTGCACTGGACTGCTGCTGAGTGTTCCCTTCAGAAGGTTGGGTGTGCAGAGGGTCCTAATACTGGGATTTCTGTTCACTTACCACAGGATGCAGCTGGCACGGATACTTCTAAATCCCAGTTGGAATTAGCTAAGCCCACTGGGTGTTGGGCTAACATTGAGGATGAGAGACACTTGATTGATGCTGGGGGATCCTTTAAGGATGATTTATCTAAAGGTTTAGGGGATGATCAAGTTGATGAGGAATCTGATGTTAGTTAGGGTGTCAATGAATTATACGCATAGGGTGATGTGGACTTCAATCTGTGGCAGGAACGGAAAATGATAGTTTCCAAGAGTCGAAAAGGGTAAATGAAAATGGAAGCAGTTACCTCAGTGAAATCTAAACCCAAAAGGTCTCTTATTTCTCATGGGCAGGAACAGGCTGGAATATGCAGCTCTGTTCTTGAGAAAGGCAAAGAGAAAGCAGGCGCCGTTCATCGACGTCACTTGGGCAGTGTCGGCAGGTCGGGTTGCGTGCTCAAGCAGGGAGCAGGAAGCAGGAAGCAGGCGCCGTTCATCGTGTGCAATGAAAATGTGATGGAATTTCATGGGGCAGGCACTATCGGAAGTTTTCGGTGAAAGCAAGTGGGGTGATCAGTGATGATGAGTGTAAAATGGGGTCAGTGTTGGGCCTGGATGGATCGTCACGAGCAGCTGTAAAGGGGCCTACGGGCTCGACAGGAACTTTGGAGCTCAAAAAGAAGCAGGGGCCCAATGGGCCGAATCAAAAGGAAGGGGCCTTCAGGCTAGAAATACAAGGGCCTTCAAGGCCACATAAATTTAGAATCTTCCAATAAATTGTAGCATAAGGTATAGAAAAAATGAAGGCATTAAAAATAGACGACCATAGATCACGACATTTGTAGCACTGGTTTTTATCAACGCTAAATAGAAAGTGCTGATAAAAAACTGTCTTTATCAGTGCTAGCTAAAACTGATGAAAAAGGTGGATATTTATCACGCTATTGTTAGCGCTGATAAAACCTTTTAATAAAAAATATTATCAATATATATAAAATTATCATATTTATATTTAAAAAATAATGTTTATTTATATACATTAATTGAAAAATACATGTTTATAATTAATATAAATCTGAAATATTAATATATATTTTTTAATAATTCAAATATATATATAGTGTGTTTTAAAAAGTATTTATAAAATTAAAAGCAATAAATATATATTTAAATAATTATAAAATTATAACAAATATATTTAAATAATTATAAAATTATAGTAAATATTTTTATTATATTTATAATTATATATATTTATATATTAATAAATATATAATTATATAAATATATTTATATTTATATACAAATATTTATAATTATATTTATTTATAATTATAATTATAAATAATTATATGTAAATTTAAATAATTATAAAATTATAATAAATATATTTAAATAATATATATTTATTATATTTCTAATTACATAAACTTATATATTGAAAAATATATATAATTATATATATATATAATTATTTAAATATATATAATTATGAAAATATATTTATAATTATATACAAATATTTATAAATATATTTATTTATATTTATAATTATAAATAAATAAATAAATAAATATTTATATATTTTTAAATAAGATTTATTTTATAATAAGTCTATATATTTTTAAAAGTGATATATAAATATGAAATATATAAATTTTAATAAAAATGAATCTTATTTTCATAATTTTATATATAAAAAATTATCAAATTTATATTATTCAAAATGTTTAATAGTTTATTTATATACATTGATTACAAAATGTGTGTGTAATTAAAATAAATATATTAATATTAATATTTTATTTAAACAATTATATAATATATAAATGAATATATTTATTTAGATATATATTTATATTGATATTAAATAATTTAAAATATATGTATATGTATAACGACATTATGTGTGTGTATGTGTGTGTATACATGTGTGCATGTAGATGTGTGTAGATGTGTATGTGTGCATATGTATTTGTTTGTAATTCACGTAAATGTTATGAATTCACTTTTTCACATTTTTGCAATTTATTTAATTTAATGTATTCACTTATTACTATATATTCATTAATAATGTTAAAAATACATTTAATCATTTTGTAATATTTATTTATTATACATGTAATATTTTCAATATGTTTGTAATTTATATGAATACTATTTTTATTAAGTTTTAACATTTAAAATATGTTGGAAGTTCATATAATTAATATATTTAAATGATTTTTTATTAATTTTATAAATTAAATATTTAATTATACAATTATATATATATATAAGTTTAAAAAAAGTATTTATGAAATTATAAATAAATAAATATATATATATATTTAAATAACTATAGAATTATAATAAATAAATTTAAATAATAAATATATTTAGTATATTTATAACTATAAATTAATGAATATATTTATAGTTATATATAAATACTTTTTAAATATATTTATTTATAATTATAATTATACTCAAACAACTCAGTCATGGAATTGGAAGATCCAAACCCATTACCCAACATTTATTAATAAAATAAAATGTAAAAGACATGTGGGAAGCAAGTCAACAAAACATAACATGTCCACAGTAAAAAACACTAAACTGTTCATCTAGACCTCAGGTTCCTCGGATATCGTCCTCTGCCTTTTGGGTGTCGACCACGCTGCCATGTCTTGACCCTTTAAGGGGCTAGACATTCTTCATGTGATGATGATTCAAATGAACCCTCGAGAGTGGAGCATATACTGAATTTCCAAGATAAATCTCAAAACTCTATTTTTGAATTGGATCAGAGTCCATCTTCAAAGTTAATAGATAATAACCTATGTACTGCCATATAATCATTGAAGCCAAATACCTCTGGTTCCATTAATGAGAAGGTTACATCATGTTGTGAGAAGTAGAAAATTAGTCGCTTCCTTGCTAATGTCTGCAATGGGCCTTTCGCCTTTCTGGTCCTTCGGGATTATGATGGTTGAATTCTTTGCTTGTGCAATAACACATTCTTCATGAGAGGTTTTTCCTAATGACACATAATCATTTTTAATTAAATTAGTAAAGTGGGGTGGATAAGCCGACCACACATTTTCAGCACTCCTCCAAGAGGGTGCAACAATTGGATGTTCAATTTGCAGGGGGACAAACTGATTCTCAAGACTTTTCCTATTATCCAACATGAGTGGGATCCCATCCAGTGGGGAACTCACAGGGTCCTTTAAAGTCAACTCCGTTTGAACATCATTAGAATTTGCATTGATCACATACTCCTTTCCATGCCCTTCAATCTGATTCATTGAATACAAAATGGGAGGAACTCTAAGATTTCTCAGTATAACCAACTAGAAGTCCGCATCATCGACCAACTCGTCCTTCCCCTTTATGTTAGAAGACACAAGTAGCTCATGTCTCATATTAAAGTTAATTTCTTCCTGAACGAAAGCCTCATCATCAGATTGGTTCACCTCCTCATCAGTAGCCACATCAGCCCATGAAATCTTCGAACCACCTGCACTCTCAAGTGATCTAGAAACAGCCCCATTGGTAGCCATATAAACACCACCAGTGTCATGTAGAACCTATTCATTAGCGTATTGGACAACAATAGATTCTGAGCCTTGTATGAGACGAGGTATGTCCATGTGTATCTGTTGAGAAGATCCCCCACAAGTGTCAGGCACACTCTGCTCCTTGGCATTAGCAGCAGATGCAAAGCCTTGAACCAAAGCTTGAGGCATGTCCATTTGGGATTGTATAGGATTCCCATCACAATGTGCAATGCACATTCCAGCAGAAGCCTCTAGAGCCACACCCTTTTCTTGACAACATCAACAAAGGTTGAAGTCCCTATGCCATTAGAAACAGGAGTAGCGCAGACCTTCTTCTCGGAGACATGCTTATGCCTCTTATGATCATCAAATGTATGCTTCTTGCACTGAACAGAGGCATGGCCTGATTTATTACAATGAGAGCAGTGAAGGTTCTTACAACACTGCTCAGGATAGTGTCCAATGCATAAACAATTGCCACAAAAACTGGGCAGCCACTCAAACTATATGGATAATTCTGGCTAATTTTCTTAGTCTCCTTATCAATCTTGATTGGAGTCCCCACCACAGAGGCAACTTCCCATAACATCTATTGATGCTAAAAGAACCAACTCAAACCTCTAACTCTAATCCAGGTATGCATAGAAGAAGCTCTGATAGTGAAAGGATTCGAAAGAGGATCCCACTACGATTGAGATCAATTGCCACTCACTAAATCTCCAGCACCGAAGCATTCGGCTCCTCAAATCATCCATCTTCAAGGGGCATCCTTCTGAGAAATTGAGATATGGGGGAGAATGGAGAATTTTCATTCTACGAAGTGGTCTTCAAAAATCCAAGGGTTCTCTTCAACAAAGGCAACATATCCATTATTGGTTATCCGCTTATGCAATGACACTGAAGCATCCTGGAAATCAGAGAAAAACCTATATCTTAAAGCATTCTTCAAACCATCGGGGTTCCTTATAGGTTTCCTCATATATTTTTAAATATATTTATTTATAATTATAATTAGAAAATAAATAAATAAATATTTAAATAATTATAAAATTATAATAAATATTTTTAAATAATAAAATTTTTATTATAATTTTATGAATATATATATATATATATTAATAGATATATATATAATTATATAAATATATAAATATATTTATAATTATATACAAATACTTATAAATATATTTATTTATAATTATAATTATATATATAATTAAATTATTATAAAATTATAGTAAATATATTTAAATAATTAATATATTTATATTTTTATATTTTTATGAATATATATAATAATATAAATATATAAATCCAAACGACTTAGTCATGAGTTTAGAAACCAAACCCATGACTCCAAATTTATTAATGAAAGAAAAACGTACAACAAAAGGATCAGGTCAAACAAGACACAAAATACCCACATTAAAAATAGGAGGTCACTTCCTGCAATTCCCTAAAGTTCCCAAATTCCTAGGATATCTCCCTCCACCCATCGGGTGTCGGTCTCTCCGCTATGCCTTGGCCTTTTGTGGGGGATCATAGTCTTCATCTAATGACAATTCAGAATATTCCTCCAATATGGAGCATATCCTGAATTTCCAAGATAAATCCTAAAAATACATCTTTGAGTTGGATCAAAATCCATCTTCAATATTAATTGACAACTTCTATACTATTAGATATTCACTATAGCCGAATACATCTGACTCCATCATAGAAAAAATGACTTCAAGTTTCAAGAAAAACTATTACGTCGCCTCCTTACTGAGGCCTTCAAGGGACCTTTCATTTTTCTAGTCCTATGGAGGAATGATACTAGAGTTTTTGTCCTGTGCAATGTCACATTCCTCATTTGAGGCCTTTCCAAAAAGGACATATGCATTTTTCATAATATCAAAGAAGTTGAATGGATAATTCCTTTCCACATTCATAAGGTCATCAACATTGTTAGTTGTATGTTCCACCTACAAGGGAGCGAGAGATGTCTACACCAACTCAGATATAGTCACACATGCTTTGGACTTCCGAGGGTTAACCAATTAGAAACTCTCTTCATCCATTAAAATTTTCTTACCTTTGATCAGAGGTTCTTGGTTATTCATCACATGCATGGATGCCTCTAGAGATCCCTTCTCAGGTTGGGATGCCTTAGAAAGATCCTTCTCTAATGCATTGTTAGCAGGGCTACCCTGTAACGTCCCAGACTCGGGTGTCGCCTAAGGGTTCCCCGAACCCAGTTGGTCATATGACCTCAAGCGCATTTCCCCAAACGTCAGAGGCTGCCGACTAGCAGTGAGGGTCAAGGTTCGATAATGAGAAAACTATTCCTTCATTGAAAAATTATAAAAAAATGGAAAGAAAATAGTAAAAAATAGCGGAAGCAGTAATACCATACAACAAAAGTAAACATCGGAATACTGATAGTAATAAAATAACTGGAGCATATATATAAATGATGCATGTCACATGTGTCTAAGAAAGCATCCAAACAAGTCACAATGATGGAATAAAATACTAAACCAAAGTATAGAAAAGTAGTAAATTCCAACAGCATCATAAGCCTCATCTTGGTCCCATGCTCTCCAACTCCAACATCAATCAAGTACCTGATGAAGAAGGGAGCTTGAACTTATCTATACCTGAAACCATATAATCTGTTTGGTTCCAAAATCATGACTCAAACAGGATGTGAGATGAATCCTAGTAGGCAACCACCAAAAGATATGTTCCTAACAGTCAGTGAATATATATATACTAGGCAATATGCATAAAAGAAGCAATAAACTAGAAAGTACTCAAACGTAAACAATCCTACAGCTTTCAACTTCATTCATTTCCATTTATTAATTATTCAAACCCTAGAATAATGAATCCTTATATCTAGCCTAATCTTTGTATCCCTCCACATAATAGTAATAATAGATGTCTCAGAAGACCATCTTAGAAACCAAGTAAGACTGAGTCCAAGCTTGTGCTTTGGTTTAACATACTCATCACAACAACAATCAATCATTCATAACAACCCTTTGGGAAAGCACTCATGGTCTAACCCCTTTGGTTTAAATATAGCACTAAACAATTGAAAACGACCACCTGGGAAGCTCTCATAGTCAATACCCCTAGGTCCACATGACATCAATAATTTATACACGACCTCCAGGTAGATCTCACAGTCAATACCCCTGGTTCAATGTAGTATAAATAATCATAAACGACCTCTGGGAAGCTCTCACAGTCAATGCCCCCTGGGTCAAAGTCTATACCAAGGATCTCAAAGTCATATGTAAATAAACATGGAAACCCCCACAGTTTTCCTAGTCCAAGGCTCTCACGGTTCATTGGAATATCAACACACATATCATAATAAGGCAGCGCATGTAATCTATAACTACTACATGGATAATATTCTCAAGCATAACACATGAAATTCATATAATCAATCAACTCCATCCTAAAAAAATCAAGGCATGGAAGACAAGGTATGCCTCATAGGAAACCTAGGCCAAATAGCCCTAAACAGTTAAACTAGGGAAACACACCCATGGGGTGTCCTGTAAACACAAAATCAAATATTACGCCTATGCTACAACCCCTTTTCAATAAATTAAACCATAGAAGGTAGATAATAGGGTTAAAATCCAAAACACGCAATACCCCAAACATGGGTATTTTTCACATTAAGCATATATAATCCAAAGAAAATAAAAGCAAAGCACAAACCACCCACCTCGATGTTGTATGATCAATACTCTTGAACATCGGCCCTTGAATCGGCCTAAAACGACGTAGATATACAAAAAGGTTAAAAACAATCAACCCTTAATAACTCACAAGAGAGGAGGAATAATGAAGAGAGGATATAGGGGAAGAGATAACTCACTGGTGGGAATCCAACACACCCAGTGGCGTCTCAATCGGGGCTTAGACAGAGAATCGGTAGGGGTTTGAAGTTCTCGGTCATCTTGTTGCTCTCCTGTACGAATCACAAGAATAAGAAGGTGGTTCTGGGGATGAGACATGACCCCACTTCGATTAACCAATTAAAAAGAAAAGTACACGGTGTGTTCATTTAATGTACATGCCGTGTACTAGCCTCAACCACCCCCCTCTTTAGGTGGTCTTTCAGGTCACCCACACATCTATGTACTTGGCCGTTACATAGCTAGTACACGGCGTGTACTTATAAAATTTACCCTTTCTTCCTTTTTCCTAAAAAACAGCCCGAAATAAAGATTTATACCTGAAATGAAGATCTGGGTTCTTAGAAAGTTCCCCCTTAAAGAAATTCATCCCCAAATTTCCCTTCCAAGGGTGGTAAAGAAGAAACTTCAAACAACTTTGTCCACTGTGATCGTAAGTCGGACTCCCTCTCCCAAGTATCATCCTATAATCACTCATGCTGCCATATCACCCATTCTAGAGGAATAGAATGGCCACAGAGAACCTTCGTGCTGTGATACACAATCAGAATAGGGTGCTCCTTGAAGGATGCATCCACCTCCAACTCAACCTCCTCAGGTTGAAAAATGTGAGATGGGTCTAAAAAGTAACTCTATAGCTGAGAAACATGAAAGTTGTCATTTAAAGACCGATACCTCTAAGGTAACTAAAACTGATAGGCAACCAACCTGACTCTCTCCAAAACTTAAAATGGACCAATGTATCTCAATGAAAGCTTCCCCTATCTCATAATCCTCCTGTGCCCCAACCTCGGTGTGACACGTAAGAAAACCCGATCTCCAACATCAAACTCTAGAGGTCGTCTCCGTAGATCAACATAAGATTTCCACCAAGACTGTATAGTATTCATCCTCTTTCGAATCAACTCCACCTACTCAGTGGTCTCCTGGACAAGATGGGGTCACAACATAGATGCCTCTCCTACCTCTATCCAACATAGGGGTGACCAGCATGGCCTACCGTACAAAGCCTCATAAGGTGCCATCTAAATCATCTCTTGAAAACTGTTATTGTAGGAAAAATCCAATAGGGTTATGTGTCTCTCCCAAGAACCCCCAAAATCCAAGACACATGCTCAATGAATATCCTCCAAAACCTAAATCATGTGCTTAGACTAACCATCTGTCTAGGGATGGTAAGTTGTATTCAGAAGTACTTGTGTACCTAAAGCCCTCTGTAATACCTTCCATACACAAAAAGTAAACTGGGCATCCCTTTCTGAAATAATAGAGTGCATAATCCCATGAAAACTTACAATATCTTAGATATACAGCCTTCCAAGATCATCAACACTGAAGGTATCTTTGATCGGCAAGAAATGTGCAACCTTCATGAGTCTATCAACAACAACCCAAACTGCATCATTCCCTCGTGGAGATCTCAGTAAACCCATCACAAAATCCATCGTGAAATCATTCCGGTTCCACTCAAGAATGGGAAATTGCTACAAAAGACCTTCCCCACCTTCACCTACTGACAGGTGGAACATCTCATAAAAAACTAGCTACATCCCTCTTCATACCTGTCCACCAATACTAAAGGTTTAGATCTTGATACATCTTGGTGACACCAGGATGAACTGCCCAAACCAAGGAATGAAAATCTCGTATTAAATTCTCACGTCTGTCTGCTAACACCCATACGCATCCAAGGAAATTCAAGATCCCATCATCACCTACAGTCCACCCAGGAGTTGGGTCTTCTCCCGACACACTCTCTCATAGGACTAGGCATTCATAATTTTATAGCTTCTTCATTATCACTCGATCCAGTAGATTATAGGTAACAACTATAGAAGAAAGAAACATCTTCCCCTATCTATCGTGAACCTCCAAATGCACATCAGATAACATATCCATAAGTCTCCACTCACTATTGGCCTCCTGAACTGCCTGTATCTGAGTCCTCCTGCTCAATGAATCAACCATTATGTTGCCTTTCCTAGGCGTGTAGTCAAGCTCAAAGTCAAAATACTGAAGGTACTCAACCCACATTCGTTGTCTCAAATTCAGATCATGCTGAGTAAAGATATAATTGAGACTCTTGTGGTCGGTGAATACCACAAAATGATATCCCAAAAGATAATTTCTCTAATAGTGTAAAGCATGCACAACTACAGCTAACTTGAGATCGTGTGTCGGGTAATTTCTCTCATGTGACCTCAACTACTGAGACCCATATGCAATGACTCCCCCCCTGTATAAGAACTGTTCCCATACTGATACTTGATGCATCACAATAAATGGTGTAACTCTTTCCCAACTCTAGAAAAACCAGTATCATTGCTGAAGTCAATCTCCCATTCAACTTCTGAAAGGCTGAATCATAGGAATCTGTTCACAAGTACTTTGAATCATTCTTAGTCAGGCCCATCAGTGGAACTAATAAGAGTGAAAAATCCTGAATAAAGTTCCTTTAGTAACCAGTCATCCCTAGAAAACTCCACACCTAAAAGACGTTCTTCGACCACTCCTATGAAACTACGACTCTCACTTTCTCTAGGTCTACTGATACTCCTACCTCTGAGATAACATGACCCAAGAAGTGAATCTAGTCCATACAAAAGTGGCACTTTGAGAGATTAGCATATAAATGATTCTCTCTCAGTGTACTCAATACAATCTCAAGATGGATGGTGGTTCACGCCCAAATTTACCCAAGAGAAGAAGGGTAGAACGGTCCTTGTAGTGTATCTTGGGTTGTCGATTCCACAGAGACCTAAGAAGATACCTAAGATACACAACCTAAGGGATGGATTTTTGGCTATGAAGTAGACAACTTGGATTGATTTTGGATGGGTTTTAAAGATATATAATAGATTTAAGTGGATTAAATTTAAAAGAATGATTTGATCCTAGGTTATCACTCGGGGTGGATTGGATGTATTTTCTTTTTAATGATTTCAAATTCTTAAATTTGAGATGGGTTCATTTAAGGAGATAAAACAACATCATCACTTACTGGTTTAATGCCTAAAACCTCTAATAATAATCACCTATATACTTGAAGGATCAAAGTTTTGAGAACTTCAAGGTAAAGGATCGTATTAGTACTTGAAGTGTGTGGCCTTAAATTCAACAAGGACGATGGAGTTTAAAAATCATCAAATAAAAATCCCAATTAAAGAAGTGATTATACATTAATTAGGTGATAAATAACATCCAATCCAGACCCTTGCTACTCCCTTGGATCAACTCATAAGTGGGTTATCCCTCCATTGATCCCATGGTTTCAATGGAAACGGAAAGTAGACTCATGAGGGGGGAAATGGAGAAGTAAAGAAAACAACAAAAATAAAATGATCACTCCACCGTTGTGTGAATAATTTCACAAGGGTTGGTGTGAATAAATTCACACCTTGATCCAACGGTATAAAAGTGATATTAAGAACAAAATAATAAGAGTAGAAGAAGAAATTTTATTAAGAAACTAAAGTGAATTGAACAACTTACATGTGAAAGACAAAATTGAGGCAACAAAAATGCAGCATAACATTACAATTGAACAAAGCATCCAAGATCCTAAACTCCTTCACCAACACTGAATTAAATAGGAATTTTGGGAGACTTGGATCGAGCCACCAACAGTACAAAGCATCTTAATAAATTTTGGTAGGCTATAGGTGGTGGAAAGCTTTTGGAATTTGGACTTTTCCACGTTTGACCCGAGGTGGAAGCCAGTTTTCATCCACTGGACAGACGCGTCTAGAGGACCTTATAGAAAGCCGAATCAGAGTGGTCCATAGAAGAAGAAAATGTAGTTCCGGATGTCTTCTAATATCCTGTAAAATTTGGGCCCATTTGGAGTTGTGTATTCCGAGATATAATCAAATTAGTGGGCTGTTTTTCTGGGCCGCAGAATCTGGCCCAGAACTGTATCTCTAACTTGAGCCGCCTAAATGACCACCATGTAGGCCGAATTAGCATTAACTCCTGAAGCGTGATTTGTTCCTATAGATGTATTCTAGCATACCAAGAAATTTGGGATTAATTGAGCCTGTATGTTGGGCCCCACAGTCTCATCAGTGGGCTGGTGTCCAATCTGCCTTCTCCAGAATTGCTTCCTTTCATTGCCAAATATCTCCATCATCCTCCATGAATTCTCCATTGATCCCTGAATGAAACATGTTCATATTGGAGTGTAGATCAATTATAAAATTAAAATATGTATAATCAGATGAATCGTTTGGTACTTTAAATGATGTTCAAAAATGTACCACATAATAGTTCATTTTAAAAAGGTATTACAATCATAATGTGAAATGATGTTCAAAGTGTAAAATGCACTAAAATGGTGTTTATGAATAATAAAGAACATGAATATTATATATATTACCAATGAATATTAGCCTCATTTAGTGGCTAATCACACCCCCCTAACTTGAGTTTTTCTAGTCCCGAGCAAAATATATCTCATCAAAAATGAAATTCGAATTCCCTTTTCCAAAAACATTTTAATACACAATGATCACTAAAAAACCTTATACCAAACAATCATGAAACCCATCAAAATATTTTAATACGAGATAGTTTCATAAGCGGATCCCAATCCCAAGCCCATTCCTTTGATCAAATCCATCATCATTCTTCATCCAACTCAATTAGGTGTAATGATGTGTTGTGAATCACAATAGATATGGGGGTTCATTTTCATTCAAGGGGAAAATCATGGAAGCGCTAGGTGGAATCACATTTAATCCTAATATGAGTATTCTTCATCCCTCTTTTTTTTTTGATTTTTTTTTGCAATATTGCTATAGTAATTGAGATTGCAATTAATCAAATTAACCCATGTAGAAAGACTTTGCCGATGACTCCCAGACTCAAAGGCCTTAGGGCACCAAGTGAAACCCACATACTCGGGCATCGTCTCAAGTTAACTTAATCAAAAACAAAGTCATACTACCATAAATAGAGATAGATTGAAAAACTCAGGGCTAGACAACTCTGGAGTCACGATCCCCAAGTGCTGAAATCCTCGCATTTTATCAATCCATTGCTCTACATGCAATTTTTATTTTTTTATTTTTTTTATTTTTTATTTTTTAATATTTTTTTTTTAATATTTTTTTGAATACTCATATTATTCATAAAAATAAAACCATCCTATGCTATTTATTATGGGACCCCAAAAATTTAAATTAGTACCCCACAATCTAGAGGACGTGCATTGTGGCATTTTTTTTATTTGGATGAAAATATAAATGATGAAATATCACATTGGACAGCCACACTTTCCAAAATCTATGCTCATGAAATTATACAAGGATTAAAATCAGAATCAGGGCATGCTAAATTATTTTATATTCAGTTTCAAAGTGTGCAATGTGTATTACCATGTTCAAAGTTAAAGGAATTTTTCCTTCCATTTACTTTTTTTTTCAAATCATTCAATTTTTGTTTTTGACACAAAAGCATTTTTTTTTATTTTATCTCCCCCCCCCAACTTAAAACAACATTGTCCCCAATGTTTGAAGAAATGAAAAATTAGAAGGAGTAGAGGCAGGGAATAAAAATTTAAAAAGGAAATTGAAAATGAGGATTATGGAATGAAGTCACCTCGTGGTTGAAGTTTGAAGTTCTTGCTGCTCGAATTTATTCCTTTGATATCCATGTCGCTTGCAAAGTTCCCTAGTGGAAAAAGGAAAAAACAAAACAAACAAAACAAACAAAAAAAAAACAATATATATATACATATATATATATATATTTATTTATATAATAAAGGAAGTAAAATATAATAATATATATAAAAATTATAGAATAAGGTAGTATAAGAAGCCAGAAGTCAGTGGTAAGCGCGCGCCCCTGTCTCCCTTCGGTCTCGGGTTTGAGTCCCCGCGGCTTCGCCGGTTGTGACGGGGTTTGCCCCACGGCCTATGGCGTGGACTTTTTTTTTGTATTATTATATTTTTATTTTATTTTTTTCTTAACCTATTGAATAATAAAAACAAAATAAACTGATGATACATTGTCTTCTGTTTAAATTTTTGGGTAAGGTATTACTCAAGGATCACACCACATGACACGGATGAATATGGTGCTCCTCTTTCGTACCCATCCATACTCATAATAGAAGAACAGGTCAAAAGTCAATTTTTTTATTTTTAAATATAAAAATGATTAATTAATCTTATTTGAAAAGATGATTCAGAAAGATTAGAAACATAAAAACCATGGGTTGCCTCCCGTGCAGCACTTTGTTTAACGTCGTTAGCCCGACATAGATCCCAAATTTATCAATTTTTTCCTGGTTCATAGATTGGATCAATTAACTCAACATCTATTTCCTATTTATTGAATGATTCAACGAATGGTTTTAACCTTTGACCATTGACCTTGAAAATGTAACCACTTGTGGGATCTTAAATCTCTACTGCCCCATGGGGGAATACATGATGCACTATGAAAGGTACTGACCATATAGACCTTAACTTTCCCGGATGTAAATGAAGTTTTGAACTATACAAGAGCACAAGTTTTCCCGGTTCAAAATGTTTAACCTTGATATTCCTAGATTGGTAGGCTTGAACTCTAGCTTTATTGATCCTTGAATTTTCATAAGCCTCCATCCTTAGTTCCTCCAGTTCAATGAGATCTAATTTCCTTTTTGTTCCGGCCAATGAGAGGTCATAATCCATTTTCTTAATTTCCCAAAAGGCCTTATGTTCAATCTCCACTGGAAAATGTCATGCTTTACCATAAACCAACCTATATGGGGACATTCCTAAAATGGTATTATATGCAGTTCTATAGTCCCAAAGAGCATCTAAGAGTTTCTCAGACCAATCTTTCCAAGAGGGGTTGACAGTTTTTTCAAGAATTTGCTTAATCTCCCTATTCGCTAACTCAACTTGACCATTGGTTTGAGGGTGGTAAGCAGTGGACACTTTATGAGAAATACCATACTTAGACATGAGTGAAGCGAATGGGCGGTTGCAGAAATGGGTTCCACGATCACTTATGATAGCCCTAGAAATTCCAAATCTAGAGAATATGTTTTCTTTTAGGAATCTAATCATAGTTTGATGATCATTGGATTTTGTGGGAATGGACTCAACCCATTTTGAGGCATAATCAATAGCCAAGATAATGTAAATATATCCCCTAGAGTTTGGGAAGGGACCCATGAAATCAATTCCCCAACAGTCAAAGATTTCAACCACTAATATTGGAGTGAGAGGCATTTGATTCCTTTTTGTGATGGACCCTACTTGTTGACACCTAGGACAGCTTTGACAAAATGTGTAGGAGTCCCTTGAGAGGGTGGGCCAAAAGAGACCACATTGAAGAATCTTGGCAGAAGTTTTCTTAGAGGAAAAGTGACCTCCACATGCCTCACTATGACAGAATTTAAGGATGGACTCTTGTTCAGATTCTGGAACACACCTCCTAATGACTTGGTCAAGACAGAACTTATAGAGGTATGGATCATCAAACACATAGTGTCTAACATCAGAAAGGAATTTACTTCAATCTTGAGTCCCTAAGAATTTTGGAATGACTCCTGTCACTAAGAAATTTTCTATGTCAGCATACCAAGGGCAGTCACTCACAGAGTATAGGTGTTCATCAGGAAACGAATCAGACACAGAAAGGTGATTTGAGTTTTCTTTGAATTCCATCCTAGAGAGGTGATCAGCTACAACATTTTCAACTCCCTTTTTATCCTTGATTGTGAGGTCAAATTCTTGTAAGAGAAGGACCCACCTAATTAGTCTAGCCTTAGCATCTTGTTTTTGGAAGAGGTATTTTAGTGCAGAATGGTCAGTGAACACAGTGATGGGTGATCCTAAGAGGTAGGACCTAAACTTCTCTAAGGAAAACACAAAAGCAAGTAACTCCTTTTCAGTGGTGGTGTAGTTTATTTGGGCATCATTTAAGGATTTTCTTGCATAATAAATGACATAAGGAGTTTTATTACAACGTTTTCCTAACACAGCTCCAATAGAAAAGTCACTGGCATCACACATAAGTTCAAAAGGAAGGTTCCAATTTGGAGATTTAATAATGGGATGAGAGGTGAGAGCGGATTTAAGGGTTGAAAATGAACCCTCACAGCTTTCTGTCCAAACAAATGGAGCATCCTTTACTAGTAGAGCACAAAGAGGACGAGAGATTGAACTAAAGTCCTTAATGAATCTTCTATAGAAACCAGCATGTACTAAGAAGTACCTCACTTCCTTAACAGTTCTGGGTGATGGAAGGTGACGAATGATGTCAACCTTTGCTTTATCAACTTCAATCCCCCTACTCGAGACCAGATGGCCTAGAACAAGTCCCTCTTTAACCATGAAATGGCATTTTTCCCAGTTTAGGACCAGATTTTTTTCTTCACATCTTGACAAAACTCTCTCCACATTCCTAATACATCCCTCAAATGTATCCCCAAAGACAGAGAAGTCATCCATGAAGACCTCTAGAAAATCCCCTACCATATCTGAGAAGATTCCCATCATGCACCGCTGGAAGGTTCCAGGGGAATTGCATAACCCGAAGGGCATGCGTTTGAAGGAAAAGGTACCAAAAGGACATGTGAATGTAGTCTTCCCTTGATCCTCTAGGGAGAACTCAATTTGATTGTACCCCGAGTACCCATCTAAGAAACAGTAGAAGGCATGACCTGCCACTCTCTCAAGGACTTGGTTAATGAATGGTAAGGGTAAATGGTCCTTCTTGGTGAATGAGTTTAGTTTCCTATAGTCAATGCAGACCCTCCATCCACTACTCACCCTTGTTGGAAGAATCTCTCCATCCTCATTGGTTATCACTGTGATTCCAGCCTTTTTTGGAACCACTTGGATTGGGCTCACCCATTCACTCTCAGTTATGAGATATATGATACCAGCTTTCAACAATTTCAGAAGTTCTTTCCTTACTACCTCCATGAGATTAGGATTGAGTCGCCGTTGAGGTTGACGACATGGCTTTGAATCAGATTCCAAAACAATCCTATGAGTCCCGATAAGTGGGCTAATCCCAGGAATATCAGAAAGGGTCCAACCAATGGCTTTCTTATGCTTCCTAAGGACATCTAGAAGCATCCTCTCATGATTGGATTCAAGAGAAGAAGAAATGACAATAGTATGTGTTTGATTTTCCCCTAGGAAGGCATACTTTAGTGCAGCAGGAAGTTCCTTCAATTCAAGATCAGGTTGGTTCATAATTTCAGCAGAAGATTGGGACATTGGATCAAGATCAATTTCTTTTTTTAGAGGTTCAGATTGGATTGATTCCTCACATGTAGAAGTTTCAGCTACTAGATTGGCTTGATCAGATTTAGGGAAAGAATTTAGAGGGGTCTCTATGAAATTGGTTTCTTGAAAGGTTTCACTGATTGTTGGACCTAAGACTTCATTATAAGATCAATTTGAAAATGATTCAAGCCAAGGAGATAAACTTCCTTCATATGAACAAAGGAAATCAATCTCATTCTGATTTAAACATTCATAAAATATTCCTTGATGTTCTATGGATTCATTATCAATGCTTCCTATCATGTTTACTTCATGAATATCCTCGTCATCCCCTATTTGTGAGTTTTCATTATAGATGTTCAAGTCTAGACTCATGTTCCCAAAGGTGATGGTCATGTTCCCATTTCAGACTCGGATAACAGAGTTGATTGTTGCAAGGAAAGGACGACCAAGGATGATTGGGGTTTGTTCCTTATTTCCTAAGTTTGGATGGTTGTCAAGGACAATGAAATCAACAGGGTAGATGAAGTTTTCAACCTTTACCAGAACGTCCTTTAAAATCCCCTTTGGAACCCTAATGCTACGATCAGCAAGTTGAAGTGTGACAGATGTGGGTTGGAGTTCTTCTAGGCCTAACTGGCAGTACACAGCATATGGGATGAGATTGACACTAGCACCTAGGTCACACAAGGCCTTGACAACTTTACTTTCTCCTAGTTCAACATTGATGTAAGGGCAACCTGGGTCTTTCAACTTAGGAGGAATGGTCCCCTGAATGGTGGTACTCACATTAGCATCCAAAAGGACTTGGTTTTTATGTGAAAATTTTCTTTTAAAAGTGCACAAGTCCTTAAGGTACTTTGAGTAGGCAGGTATAGTTTGGATGGCATCGAGAAGGGGTATGTTCAACTTGACTTGTGAAAATATTTCCCTCAACGTTTCACTCAGTTCAGGCTTGGATTTCCCCCTCATGCGTTGGGGAAATGGTGCAGGTTGTGGGGTTGTTTGTTGAAGAGTTGTTTCTTTCACATTGTTATCAGTTTCCTCAGTTTGATCTTGTGGTTCATTTGAATTTTCATCCAAGTTTGAATCTTTAGGTGGGTTCTGAATTAGTTGTTCAGGTTTCTCAATTGATTTCCCACTTCTTAAAACAGTCACAGCCTTTAGTTGTTCATGAGTTGTTTGAGCACAACTTGACTCTCCCCTTGAAGTTGAGGATGGAACCGCCTGAGTAGGCATGGGTGCCTTTCCTGTTTTGATGGTTTGAAGTTCTTGTTTTAGGGAAGAGACTTCTGAGTTCATCCTCTCCATTTTTTTTCACATTTGTTCTAGTAGTCTTTGTGGAACAGTTTGGGTTGGTGCTTGAGTAGGTTGGTTTATCCCAGGGGGATATTTTGGAGGTGGGATGGTTTGTTGAAAATGGACCGGTGGCCGTTGGTATTGGATAGGTTGGGTTTGGAACTGGTTATGGGTTTGGTAGTTCTGTTGAGTGTAAGGATTTTTCCCTTGTGGTTGGCTATGTTGTTGGTTATCCTCCACCGGAAGCCTGGGTGGTCATTGTACCTTGGATTGAAGGTGTTTTGGTATTGGGGCTTTTGAAAGTTTAGGACATTGACTTCCGCTGGGGGTCCTCCTAGAAGAACATCCTTGATGGATGGAATGGTTGGGCAGTTGTCTGTTTTATGGTCATGTTTGTCACAAATTGTGCAAACAAGGTCTACATTTTGGATTTCATGGACTTTCCTAAGGTCTATCTCTTCAACCTTCCTAGAGAGTGCTGCGAGTTTAGCCCTAAGGATTTCCTCTTCTCTAAGTGTATGAATTCCAGTGGTTCTTTGTGCCTTTTCAGAATAAGGTGAAGTTCCCCAAGTTTGGTTTTGTTCAGCCAGACTTTCCAGATACTCATAAGCATCATTTGGGGCCTTGTTTTTAAAAGTTCCATTACACATCATGTCAATGAATTGTTTATTACCCGGACCCAACCCTTCATATAAAATTATCACTTATTCAGGTATGGAAAACCCATGGTGTGGAACCATGTTTAGGGTGTCTTTGAACCTCTCCCATGTTTCATAGAATGACTCTCCCTCTTTTTCAAAAAAGTTTTGGATGCTCTTTTTAAGTGCAATTTTTTTGTGATGAGGGAAGTATTTTTTGTAGAATTCTCTTTGTAGTTGGTCCCAAGAGTGGATTGATGCAGGTATCAAGTTTTTTAGCCAAATTTTAGCTCGATCCTATAATGAAAAATGAAATAGCCTCATCTTAGCGGATTCTAGTTGATGTGGGGGACACATGGTTTCAACAATGTCATTGAACTCTTTGACATGAAGGTATGTCATTTCTGACTCCATCCCATGAAAGGTTGGAAGGTGGTTTAGGACATGGGGTTTGAATATGTAGTTGGTGTCTCCTATGGAATTGTGTATAATGCATGAGGGGGCATTGGTCCAAGCTGGAGTGAGGTAGTCGTTCATGGTTTGATCGACTACATTCCCTAAGTTTGGAGCTTCTTGGTTTTGGTTTCCCATTTGATTCCCCCCAGGGTTTACAATTTGATTTTGTGGATGACCCTCCATTGGACTTGTTTCAAGTTCTGACTTTGGGGTTTCAAGAATATTTGAATCTGATTTAAACAATACCTTAGGTGCACTTGACTCCCCTATCCTAGTACTTTCCACCCTAACTAGTCTGTTTGAGAAATCGCGGGTGTAGGCGGACATGCGCCAAAAAAAAAGCGAGAAAGGGACAAGATAAGAGATCTTGGGTGAGAGTAGAAGAATGGAGGTGAGGAAAGAAGGTTTTTTTTGGATCTAAGGTACTTACTTGGTCCCCGGCAACGGCGCCAAAATTTGGTTCACTCCCAAATTTACCCAAGAGAATAAGGGTAGAACGGTCCTTGTAGTGTATCTTGGGTTGTCGATTCCACAGAGACCTAAGAAGATACCTAAGATACACAACCTAAGGGATGGATTTTTGGCTATGAAGTGGCCAACTTGAATTGATTTTGGATGGGTTTTAAAGATATCTAATAGATTTAAGTGGATTCAATTTAAAATAATGAGTTGATCCTAGGTTATCGCTCGGGGTGGATTGGATGTATTTTCTTTTTAATGATTTCAAATTCTTAAATTTGAGATGGGTTCATTTAAGGAGATAAAACAACATCATAACTTACTGGTTTAATGCCTACAACCTCTAATACTAATCACCTATACATTTGAAGGATCAATGTTTTGAGCACTTCAAGGTAAAGGATCGTATTAGTACTTGAAGTGTGTGGCCTTAAATTCAACAAGGACGATGGAGTTTAAAAAATCATCAAATAAAAATCCCAATTAAAGAAGTGATTATACATTAATTAGGTGATAAATAACATCCAATCCAGCCCCTTGCTACTCCCTTGGATCAAACCATAAGTGGGTTAGCCCTCCATTGATCCCATGGTTTCAATGGAAGCGGAAAGTAGACTCATGAGGGAGGAAATGAAGAAGTAAAGAAAACAACAAAAATAAAATGATCACTCCACCGTTGTGTGAATGATTTCACAAGGGTTGGTGTGAATAAATTCACACCTTGATCCAACGGTATCAAAGTGATATTAAGAACAACAGAATAAGAGTAGAATAAGAACTTTTATTAAGAAACTAAAGTGAATTGAACAACTTACATGTGAAAGACAAAATTGAGGCAACAAAAATGCAGCATAACATTACAATTGAACAAAGCATCCAAGATCCTAAAATCCTTCACCACCACTGCCTTAAATAGGAATTTTGGGAGCCTTGGGTTGAGCCACCAACAGTACAAAGCATATTAATTAATTTTGGTAGGCTATAGGTGGTGGAAAGCTTGTGGAATTTGGACTTTTCCACGTTTGACCCGAGGTGGCAGCCAATTTTCATCCACCGAACATACGCATCTGGAATACCTTCTAGAAGGCCGAATCAGAGTGGTCCATAGACTAAGAAAATGGATCTACGGATGTATTCTAACCTCATGTAAAAGTTGGGCCCATTTGGAGTTGTGTATTCCGAGATATGATCAAATTAGTGGTTTGTTTTTCTGGGCCGCAGAATCTGGCCCAGAATTGTATCTCTAACTTGGGCCGCCAAAATGACCATCATGGAGGCCGAATTAGCATTAACTCCTGAATAGTGATTTGTTCCTATACCTGTATTCTAGCATCCCAAGAAATTTGGGATTAATTGGGCCTGTATGTTGGGCCCCACAGTCTAATCAGTGGGATGGTGTCCAATCTGCCTTCTCCAGAATTGCTTCCTTTCATTGCCAAATATCTCCATCATCCTCCATGAATTCTCCATTGATCCCTGAATGAAACATGTTAATATTGGAGTGTAGATCAATTATCAAATTAAAATATGTATAATCAGATGAATCATTTTGTACTTTAAATGATGTTAAAAAATGTACCACATAATAGTGCATTTTAAAAAGGTATTCCAATCATAATGTGAAATGATGTTCAAAGTGTAAAATGCACTAAAATGATGTTTATGAATAATAAAGAACATGAATATTATATATATTACCAATGAATATTAGCCTCATTTAGTGGCTAATCACACCCCCCAACTTGAGTTTTGCTAGTCCCGAGCAAAATATATCTCATCAAAAATGAAATTCGAATTCCCTTTTCCAAAAACATTTTAATACACAATGATCACCAAAAAAACTTATACCAAAAAATCATGAAACCCATCAAAATATTTTAATAAGAGATAGTTTCATAAGCGGATCCCAATCCCAAGCCCATTCCTTTGATCAAATCCATCATCATTCTTCATCTAACTCAATTAGGTGTAATGATGTGTTGTGAATCACAATAGATATGGGGGTTCATTTTCATTCAAGGTGAAAATCATGGAAGCGCTAGGTGGAATCACATTTAATCCTAATATGAGTATTTTTCATCCCTCTTTTTTTTGATTTTTTTTTGCAATATTGCTATAGTAATTGAGATTGCAATTAATCAAATTAACCCATGTAGCAAGACTTTGCCGATGACTCCCAGACTCAAAGGCCTTAGGGCACCAAGTGAAACCCACATACTCGGGCATCGTCTCAAGTTAACTTAATCAAAAACAAAGTCATATTACCATAAATAGAGATATATTGAAAAACTCAGGGCTATATAACTCTGGAGTCACGATCCCCAAGTGCCGAAAGCCTTGCATTTTATCAATCCATTGCTCTACACACAATTTTTTTTTTATTTTTTTTATTTTTTATTTTTTAATAATTTTTTTTAATTTTTTTTTGAATACTCATATTATTCATAAAAATAAAACCATACTATTCTATTTATTATGGGACCCCAAAAATTCAAATTAGTACCCCACAGTCTAGAGGACGTGCATTGTGGCATTTTTTTTATTTGGATGAAAATATAAACGATGAAATATCACATTGGACAGCCACACTTTCCAAAATATATGCTCATGAAATTATACAAGGATTAAAATCAGAATCAGGGCATGCTAAATTATTTGATATTCAGTTTCAAAGTGTGCAATGTGTATTACCATGTTCAAAGTTAAAGAAATTTTTCCTTCCATTTACTTTTTTTTTCAAATCATTCAATTTTTGTTTTTGACACAAAAGAATTTTTTTTTATTTTATCTCCCCCCCAACTTAAAACAACAGTGTCCCCAGTGTTTGAAGAAATGAAAAATTAGAAGGAGTAGAGGCAGGGAATAAAAATTTAAAAAGGAAATTGAAAATAAGGATTATGGAATGAAGTCACCTGGTGGTTGAAGTTTGAAGTTCTTGTCGCTCGAATTTATTCCTTTGATATCCATGTCGCTTGCAAAGTTCTCTAGTGGAAAAAGGAAAAAACAAAACAAACAAAACAAACAAAACAAACAAAAACAAACAATATATATATATATATATAATAAAGGAAGTAAAATATAAGAATATATATAAAAATTATAGAATAAGGTAGCATAAGAAGCCGCAGGTCAGTGGTAAGCGCGCGCCCCTGTCTCCCTTCGGTCCCGGGTTCGAGTCCCCGCGGCTTCGCCGGTTGTGACGGGGTTTTCCCCACGGCCTATGACGTGGAATTTTTTTTTGTATTATTATATTTTTATATTATTTTTTTCTTAACCTATTTAATAATAAAAACAAAATAAACTGATGATACATTGTCTTCTGTTTAAATTTCTGGGTAAGGTATTACTCAAGGATCACACCACATGACACGGATGAATATGGTGCTCCTCTTTCGTACCCATCCATACTCATAATAGAAGAACAGGTCAAAAGTCTATTTTTTTATTTTTAAATATAAAAATGATTAAGTAATCTTATTTGAAAAGATGATTCAGAAAGATTAGAAACATAAAAACCACGGGTTGCCTCCCGTGCAGCGCTTTGTTTAACGTCGTTAGCCCGACATAGATCCCAAATTTATCAATTTTTTCCTGTTTCATAGATTGGATCAATTAACTAAACATCTATTTCCTGTTTATTGAATGATTCAACGAATGGTTTTAACCTTTGACCATTGACCTTGAAAATGTAACCACTTCTGGGATCTTGAATCTCTACTGCCCCATGGGGGAATACATGATGCACTATGAAAGGTCCTGACCATCTAGGCCTTAACTTTCCTGGATGTAAATGAAGTTTTGAACTATAGAAGAGCACAAGTTTTCCTGGTTCAAAATTTTTGACCTTGATATTCCTAGATTGGTAGGCTTGAACTCTAGCTTTATTGATCCTTGAATTTTCATAAGCCTCCATCCTTAGTTCCTCCAGTTCATTGAGATCTAATTTCCTTTTTGTTCTGGCCAATGAGAGGTCATAATCCATTTTCTTAATTGCCCAAAAGGCCTTATGTTCAATCTCCACTGGAAAATGGCATGATTTACCATAAACCAACCTATGTGGGGACATTCCTAAAATGGTTTTATATGCAGTTCTGTAGGCCCAAAGAGCATCTAAGAGTTTCTCAGACCAATCTTTACTAGAGGGGTTGACAGTTTTTTCAAGAATTTGCTTAATCTCCCTATTCGCTAACTCATCTTGACCATTGGTTTGAGGGTGGTAAGCAGTGGACACTTTATGAGAAATACCATACTTAGACATGAGTGAAGCGAATGGGCGGTTGTAGAAATGGGTTCCACGATCACTTATGATAGCCCTAGGAATTCCAAATCTAGAGAATATGTTTTCTTTTAGGAATCTAATCACAGTTTGATGATCATTGGATTTTGTGGGAATGGCCTCAACCCATTTTGAGACATAATCAACAGCCAAGAGAATGTAAAGATATCCCCTAGAGTTTGGGAAGGGACCCATGAAATCAATTTCCCAACAGTCAAATATTTCAACCACTAATATTGGAGTGAGAGGCATTTGATTCCTTTTTGTGATGGACCCTACTTGTTGACACCTAGGACAGCTTTGAAAAAATGTGTAGGAGTCCCTTGAGAGGGTGGGCCAAAAGAGACCACATTGAAGAACCTTGGCATAAGTTTTCTTAGAGGAAAAGTGACCTCCACATGCCTCACTATGACAGAATTTAAGGATGGACTCTTGTTCAGATTCTGGAACACACCTCCAAATGACTTGGTCAGGACAGAACTTATAGAGGTATGGATCATCAAACACATAATGTCTAACATCAGAAAGGAATTTCCTTCGAGCTTGAGTCCCTAAGAATTTTGGAATGACTCCTGTCACTAAGAAATTTTCTATGTCAGCATACCAAGGGCAGTCACTCACAGAGTATAGGTGTTCATCAGGAAACGAATCAGACACAGAAAGGTGATTTGAGTTTTCTTTGAATTCCTTCCTAGAGAGGTGATCAGCTACAACATTTTCAACTCCCTTTTTATCCTTGATTGTGAGGTCAAATTCTTGTAAGAGAAGGACCCACCTAATCAGTCTAGCCTTAGCATCTTGTTTTTGGAAGAGGTATTTTAGTGCAGAATGGTCAGTGAACACAGTGATGGGTGATCCTAAGAGGTAGGACCTAAACTTCTCTAAGGCAAACACAATAGCAAGTAACTCATTTTCAGTGGTGGTGTAGTTTATTTGGGAATCATTTAAGGATTTTCTTGCATAAGCAATGACATAAAGAGTTTTATCACAACGTTGTCCTAACACAGCTCCAACAGCAAAGTCACTGGAATCACACATAAGTTCAAAAGGAAGGTTCCAATTTGGAGATTTCATAATGGGAGGAGAGGTGAGAGCGGATTTAAGGGTTGAAAATGAACCCTCACAGCTTTCTGTCCAAACAAATGGAGCATCCTTTACTAGTAGAGCACAAAGAGGACGAGAGATTGAACTAAATTCCTTAATGAATCTTCTATAGAAACCAGCATGTCCTAAGAAGGACCTCACTTCCTTAACAGTTCTGGGTGATGGAAGGTGACGAATGATGTCAACCTTTGCTTTATCAACTTCAATCCCCCTACTCGAGACCAGATGGCCTAGAACAAGTCCCTCTTTAACCATGAAATGGCATTTTTCCCAGTTTAGGACCATATTTTTTTCTTCACATCTTGACAAAACTCTCTCCACATTCCTAAGACATCCCTCAAATGTATCCCCAAAGACAGAGAAGTCATCCATGAAGACCTCTAGAAAATCCCCTACCATATCTGAGAAGATTCCCATCATGCACCGCTAGAAGGTTCCAGGGGCATTGCATAACCCGAAGGGAATGCGTTTGAAGTCAAAGGTACCGAAAGGACATGTGAATGTAGTCTTACCTTGATCCTCTAGGGAGACCTCAATTTTATTGTACCCCGAGTACCCATCTAAGAAATAGTAGAAGGCATGACTTGCCACTCTCTCAAGGACTTCGTCAATGAATGGTAAGGGGGAATGGTCCTTCTTGGTGAATGAGTTTAGTTTCCTATAGTCAATGCAGACCCTCCATCCACTACTCACCCTTGTTGGAAGAATCTCTCCATCCTCATTGGTTATCACTGTGATTCCAGCCTTTTTTGGAACCACTTGGATTGGGCTCACCCATTCACTCTCAGCTATGGGATATATGATACCAGCTTTCAACAATTTCAGAAGTTCTTTCCTTACTACCTCCATGAGATTATGATTGAGTCGCCGTTGAGGTTAACGACATGGCTTTGAATCAGATTCCAAAACAATCCTATGAGTCCCGATAAGTGGGCTAATCTCAGGAATATCAGAAAGGGTCCAACCAATGGCTTTCTTATGCTTCCTAAGGACATCTAGAAGCATCCTCCCATGATTGGATTCAATAGAAGAAGAAATGACAATAGGATGTGTTTGATTTTCCCCTAGGAAGGCATACTTTAGTGCAGTAGGAAGTTCCTTCAATTCAAGATCAGGTTGGTTCAGAATTTCAGCAGAAGATTGGGACATTAGATCAAGATCAATTTCTTTTTTTAGAGGTTCAGATTGGATTGATTCCTCACATGTAGAAGTTTCATCTACTAGATTGGCTTGATCAGATTTAGGGAAGGAATTTAGAGGGGTCTCTATGAAATTGGTTTCTTGAAAGGTTTCACTGATTGTTGGACCTAAGACTTCATCATAAGAGAAATTTGAAAATGATTCAAGCCAAGGAGATAAAATTCCTTCATATGAACAAAGGAAATCAATCTCATTCTGATTTAAACATTCATCAAATATTCCTTGATGTTCCATGGATTCATTATCAATGCTTCCTCTCATGTTTACTTCATGAATATCCTCTTCATCCCCTATTTGTGAGTTTTCATTATAGATGTTCAAGTCTAGACTCATGTTCCTAAAGGTGATGGTCATGTTCCTATTTCGGACTCGGATAACAGAGTTGATTGTTGCAAGGAAAGGATGACCAAGGATGATTGGGATTTGTTCCTTATTTCCTAAGTTTGGATGGTTGTCAAGGACAATGAAATAAGCAGGGTAGATGAAGTTTTAAACCTTTACCAGAACGTCCTTTAAAATCCCCTTTGGAACCCTAATGCTACGATCAGCAAGTTGAAGTGTGACAGATGTGGGTTGGAGTTCTTCTAGGCCTAACTGAAAGTACACAACATATGGGATGAGATTGACACTAGCACCTAGGTCACACAAGGCCTTGACAACTTTACTTTCTCCTAGTTCAACATTGATGTAAGGGCAACCTTGGTCTTTCAACTTAGGAGGAATGGTCCCCTGAATGGTGGTACTCACATTAGCAGCCAAAAGGACTTGGTTTTTATGTGAAAATTTTCTTTTAAAAGTGCACAAGTCCTTAAGGTACTTTGAGTAGGCAGGTATAGTTTGGATGGCATCGAGAAGGGGTATGTTCAACTTGACTTGTGAAAATATTTCCCTTAACGTTTCACTCAGTTCAGGCTTGGATTTCTCCCTCATGCGTTGGGGAAATGGTGCAGGTTGTGAGGTTGTTTGTTGAAGAGTTGTTTCTTTCACATTGTTATCAGTTTCCTCAGTTTGATCTTGTGGTTCATTTGAATTTTCATCCAAGTTTGAATCTTCAGGTTGGTTCTGAATTAGTTGTTCAGGTTTCTCAATTGATTTCCCACTTCTTAAAACAGTCACAACCTTTAGTTGTTCATGAGTTGTTTGAGCACAACTTGACTCTCCCCTTGAAGTTGAGGATCGCACCGCCTGAGTAGGCATGGGTGCCTTTCCTGTTTTGATGGTTTGAAGTTCTTGTTTTAGGGAAGAGACTTCTGAGTTCATCCTCTCCATTTGTTTGCACAGTTGTTCTATTAGGATTTGTGGAACAGTTTGGGTTGGTGCTTGAGTAAGTTGGTTTATCCCAGGGGGATATTTTGGAGGTGGGATGGTTTGTTGAAAATGGACCGGTGGCTGTTGGTATTGGATAGGTTGGGTTTGGAACTGGTTATGGGTTTGGTAGTTCTGTTGAGGGTAAGGATTTTCCCTTGTGGTTGGCTATGTTGTTGGTTATCCTTCCATCAGAAGCCTGGGTGGTCATTGTACCTTGGATTGTAGGTGTTTTGGTATTGGGGCTTTTGAAAGTTTAGGGAATTGACTTCCGCTGGGGGTCCTCCTAGAAGAACATCCTTGATGGATGGAATGGTTGGGCAGTTGTCTATTTTATGGTCATGTTTGTCACAAATTGTGCAAACAAGGTCTACATTTTGGATTTCATGGACTTTCCTAAGGTCTATCTCTTCAACCTTCCTAGAGAGTGCTGCGAGTTTAGCCCTAAGGCTTTCCTCTTCTCCAAGTGTATGAATTCCAGTGGTTCTTTGTGGCTTTTCAAAATAAGGTGAAGTTCCCCAAGTTTGGTTTTGTTCAGCCAAACTTTCCAGATACTCGTAAGCATTATTTGGGGCCTTGTTTTTAAAAGTTCCATTACACATCATGTAAATGAATTGTTTATTACCCGGACCCAACCCTTCATAGAAAATTCTCACTTGTTCAGGTATGGAAAACCCATAGTGTGGAACCATGTTTAGGGTGTCTTTGAACCTCTCCCATGTTTCATAGAATGACTCTCCCTCTTTTTCAAAAAAAATTTGGATGCTCTTTTTAAGTGCAATTGTTTTGTGATGAGGGAATTATTTTTTGTAGAATTCTCTTTGTAGTTGGTCCCAAGAGTGGATTGATGCAGGTCTCAAGTTGTTTATCCAAATTTTAGCTCGATCCTTTAATGAAAAATGAAATAGCCTCATCTTAGCGGATTCTAATTGATGTGGGGTACACATGGTTTCAACAATGTCGTTGAACTCTTTGACATGAAGGTATGGCATTTCTGACTCCATCCCATGAAAGGTTGGAAGGTGGTTTAGGACATGGGGTTTGAATATGTAGTTGGTGTCTCATATGGAATTGTGTCTAATGCATGAGGGGGCATTGGTCCAAGCTGGAGTGAGGTAGTCGTTCATGGTTTGATCGACTACATTCCCTAAGTTTGGAGCTTCTTGGTTTTGGTTTCCCATTTGATTCCCCCCAGGGTTTACAATTTGATTTTGTGGATGACCCTCCATTGGACTTGTTTCAAGTTATGACTTTGGGGTTTCAAGAATATTTTAATCTGATTTAAACAATAACTTAGGTGCACTTGACTCCCCTATCCTAGGACTTTCCACCCTAACTAGTCTGTTTGAGAAATCGCGGGTGTAGGCGGACATGCGCCAAAAAAAAGCGAGAAAGGGACAAGATAAGAGATCTTGGGTGAGAGTAGAAGAATGGAGGTGAGGAAAGAAGGTTTTTTTTGGATCTAAGGTACTTACTTGGTCCCCGTCAATGGCTCCAAAATTTGGTTCACGCCCAAATTTACCCAAGAGAAGAAGGGTAGAACGGTCCTTGTAGTGTAGCTTGGGTTGTCGATTCCACAGAGACCTAAGAAGATACCTAAGATACACAACCTAAGGGATGGATTTTTGGCTATGAAGTGGCCAACTTGGATTTATTTTTGATGGGTTTTAAAGATATCTAATAGATTTAAGTGGATTCAATTTAAAATAATGAGTTGATCCTACGTTATCACTCGGGGTGGATTGGATGTATTTTCTTTTTAATGATTTCAAATTCTTAAATTTGAGATGGGTTCATTTAAGGAGATAAAACAACATCATCACTTACTGGTTTAATGCCTACAACCTCTAATACTAATCACCTATACACTTGAAGGATCAAAGTTTTGATCACTTGAAGGTAAAGGATCATATTAGTACTTGAAGTGTGTGGCCTTAAATTCAACAAGGACGATGGAGTTTAAAAATCATCAAATAAAAATATCAATTAAAGAAGTGATTATACATTAATTAGGTGATAAATAACATCTAATAAAGCCCCTTTATACTCCCTTGGATCAACCCATAAGTGGGTTAGCCCTCCATTGATCCCATGGTTTCAATGGAAGCGGAAAGTAGACTCATGAGGGAGGAAATGAAGAAGTAAAGAAAACAATCAAAATAAAATGATCACTCCACCGTTGTGTGAATAATTTCACAAGGGTTGGTGTGAATAAATTCACACCTTGATCCAACGGTATAAAATTGATATTAAGAACAACATAATAATAGTATAAGAAGAACTTTTATTAAGAAACTAAGGTGAATTGAACAACTTACATGTGAAAGACAAAATTGAGGCAACAAAAATGCAGCATAACATTACAATTGAACAAAGCATCCAAGATCCTAAACTACTTCACCGCCACTGCCTAAAATAGGAATTTTGGGAGCCTTGGGTCGAGACACCAACAGTACAAAGCATATTAATTAATTTTGGTAGGCTATAGGTGGTGGAAAGCTTGTGGAATTTGGACTTTTCCACGTTTGACCCGAGGTGGCATCCAGTTTTCATCCACCGAACAGACGCATCTGGAAGACCTTCGATAAAGACGAATCAGAGTGGGCCATAGAAGAAGAAAATGTATCTCCGGATGTATTATAACCGTCTGTAAAATTTGGGCCCATTTGGAGTTGTGTATTCCGAGATATGATCAAATTAGTGGGATATTTTTATGGGCCGCAGAATCTGGCACATAATTGTATCTCTAACTTGGGCCGCCTAAATGACCACCATGGATGCCGAATTAGCATTAACTCCTGAAGAGTGATTTGTTCCTATACATGTCTTATAGCATCCCACGAAATTTGGGATTAATTGGGCCTGTATGTTGGGCCCCAAAGTCTCATCAGTGGGATGGTGTCTAATATGCCTTCTCCAGAATTGCTTCCTTTCATTGCCAAATATCTCCATCATCCTCCATGAATTCTCCATTGATTTCTGAATGAAACATGTTGATATTGGAGTGTATATCAATTATAAAATTAAAATATGTATAATCAGATGAATCATTTGGTACTTTAAATGATGTTAAAAAATGTACCACATAATAGTTCATTTTAAGAAGGTATTGCAATCATAATGTGAAATGATGTTCAAAGTGTAAAATGCACTAAAATGGTGTTTATGAATAATAAAGAACATGAATATTATATATATTACCAATGAATATTATCCTCATTTAGTGGCTAATCAGATGGCATGGTCGTATCAAGTGTGAGAGTACACTAAGATATCATTCGTGAAGACTACCACAAAAGTATCCAAGTAAGGATGGAACACTCGGTTTATCAGTGCCATGAAAACTGCTGGCGTGTTCGTGAGACTGAACAACATAACCAAATACTCGTATAGACTATACCTGCTCTGAAATACCGTAAGAGGAATATTTTACGGCCTGACGCGCAATTGATGATAACCAGATCTCAAGTCAATCTTTGAGAACACCAGAGCTCCTTGAAGCTGATCAAATATGTCATCAATACTTGAAAAAGGATATCGGTTCTTGACCGTCAACTGGTTAAACTTCTGATAATCCACACAAAGTCTGAGGGTATTGTTTGCCTTCTTCGCCAAAAGGATGGGAAAAACCCAAGGAGAAGTACTGGTTCAGATGAAACTCTTCACCTGTAACTCCTATAACTGCTTCTTGATCTCCTGTAAGTTTGGTGTAGCCATCCTATACAGAGGAATGGACACTGATACCACTCTTAGTGCAAGATCAATAGAGAAATCTACCTATCACTCCAGAGGTATACCTGAAAAGTCTTCTGGAAAGACATCCCTAAAATTATCTAACACTAGAGGAAAGTCCATATGTCAAGTCCCCTAGTCATCCAGATATAAACTAGAAATATGGGTTGTAATTCCTCCCAACCCATGATGCTTGGGTCCATTTCTACTCGCTTGGACATCCAATTCAACCTTGTGTAGAAAAGACCCACCCTATGCTGATGTGAAACTCACCTTGCAGCGATAGCAGTCAACAAAGGCCTAGAAAGAGACTAACCATTCCATTATAAGAATGACATCAAATCCTATCATCTCTAAGACATAGAGGTCCCATAAGAAGTGACACCCACCAACCTAAAGAGGGAACTCCTTGCACTAATGTCCACTAAACGTTCTAATCCCCAACGAAGTGTCTAGTGTCATAAAATCCTTATAAGTAAAGATAAAGATCCCAAGGATCTCCATAACAGTAATAGATATAAAACTATGGGAAGCACCAATATCAAAAAGAGCATAAGCTAAAACTGAGGCAACTATAATCATACCTCTAACCATAGAAGGCCTGGGATCCTAATTCTGTTGGTTCTGCTCCACTGTAAAAGTTTGACTAGTACCATGGCCCCACAACCCTACCTGACTAACCTGAGTTGATCTACCCTATGGTCACTAAAAGACTTCCATCTGAATACCATGACCACAACCATCTCCTCAGCCTAAACAGCCTGACTAACTCCAGTTCCCAAAATGAGGAGAAACTGGTGGTCTTTCTCCTGAACGTGGAGTCATAACTGATCCACTTTCACTATTTGCTGGTGAGAAAAACTAGAAAAAATGCTGAAGATGACCCATATTTATGAAATCTCAGCACTCAACTGGGTTTCTCAGGAACTGAGGTCTCGTGTTCCCACTATTCTCTCACTGGTAGCACCTCACCTGGCTACATGTAAAGACATCCCTGCTATTAGAATCACCACTCTAAGGCTCCCTGTGATTCTTCCTCCTATCAAATGAAGGAGTACCAGCCCTGGATGATGAACTGTCTTGGATCGTATCTCCCAACTCCCTCAGATTATTCTCAGTAATCAGCTCCTGGTTCACTATAGCAGTCACCAAAGTCAGCCTAAAGACATTCACCTGCGATTAGATGTCATGCCTGAGACCATCCTCAAACTGCCTACCCAAAGATAACTTGTCACCTCCCAGAACATGTGTAAAGCACTATAGATTTGTAAAATGAGATGAGTAATCCATCTCTGATAGAGCTCCCTGCTCTAAATGCATGAACTCTTGAGCTCGATCGACCCTCAACATTTTGGGGTAGAAGTAGTCATAGAAGGTCCTCTGAAACCCTTCCCAAGTCATATCCTGATGACGTACCACCTGTGTGATAACATCCCACCATCTCTTGGTGGGATCACATAGCATGTACATATAGAGCTTCACCATCCTCTACGGAGGCATCTCTAGATTCTCAAAGATAGTAAGCATGACCTCCAACCATGACTCTACAGCCTGTAGTCCTCCATCCCTAGAATAAGTGGGAGGATGCTGCTTTTGGAACACTCGCATCAAGTCTGCCATAGTCTGGGCAGGATGTGGTGCTCCCTAAAAGGTCTTCATTATCCTCATAAAGCCTTCACAGAACTATGCATCAGCAAATACGTCTGATATAAATAGCCGGTACCAAAATGGGCGTGATAGGAGGATCTGTTGGTAGTCCCTAATCTACTATTCTCGGTGTCTGATCATTGCCCTATATTTGGTGTACAACAGGAGGATGTCTCGATGACATGAATTTATAAGGTCAAGCACACACCTCATCAAAATATTATCAAGGACCACAACTTAGAAGTTCAAGAAATGAACATGAGAAGAAACATTCAAGTTTTACAAAATAGGGTTACATGGCACGTATAACCCCTACACAGTCTGTTCTCTTAATCTTTTAATATGGAGTGTACCTCTGCCAAACCTGGTCGTGTAAAACCCATAAACATAGAATTTTCCTCCTAAGACACGATGTATACTTTAATTTCCCCTCCTTACCAGGTTCCTCTACACATCTAGAACTTCACAGTTCTCTCATGGGTAACACTACACGACGTGTTCACCCCAGACACAGCGTTTACTACTTACGTTCTAATTGTCCGTTTTTTTATTCACATGGTTAGACACATGGTTGACTCTACATGACATTCATAAATGGGACACGACGTGTAAAACCTAAGTTTCTTCCACCCGCGTCATTAGTCACATGGTCAGATACACGGTTCCCTATAACACGACATGTACAATCTAGACACAACGTGTTCTACCAAAAGTTTCCCAACCCCGTGTCTCTACTCACATAGTCAGTCACACAATCAATCACTACATGGCAAGTACTCCAAGTACACAGTGTGTACTTAAGAAAAGTCAGTTCTTCTAGAACATAAGAACACATGGCGTGTGTTTATGACACCACACGCCGTGTTGTCTGGGTTTCCAGATAGTAAGCCTCTGAAACTTCTTCAGAACCCTTAAAAACTTAAAATTTTGTCCAAGGAATGAAAAATTATGACTCGTGAGAGCCCATACTTCCATGAATCAAAGTTTGGAATCCTTATTCATCTCATAACTTGAAAAAATTCAATTAAAGTTCAAACATGATCCACCAAATTTTGATCTAAGAGGGCCCATAACACCTCAAGGACCAAAGTTTGGAATCCATCCAAATGAAACTTTACATATTCCAATACCCTATAAAAATAACACATATTATATCATGGAATCTATCACAACAACATGCATATATAGCACAACATCTATCACAACAACATGTAATCAGTAATGCACCCTAAATGGCATGACAAAAATGAATAACATGTGATCTCTATCAAGTAAATATATGATGTATGATATGGCATACACTCATATCATCAGGTTGCAACAGAAATAGAACCTCAATAATATCAATGATAACAACACAAAACAAGTTAATCACCCAACGGTGAAATCAAATCAACTGTAACAATTGCAAAACCAGACAAAATTGTAATATTCGATGTAACTTAGATTTTCCATGTACACGGGTTAGATACTCTCAGGACCAAATTATTACTAACTACATATTCCTTACTATCCATGTCTATAGGCTCCAAATAGTAAGACAAAGCAAAAAAGAAACTCCTATGATACCACTTTGTAATGTCCCTGACCCGGGTTTCACCCAAGGGTTCCCCAAACCTGGTTGGTCACATGACCTCAAGCACATTTCCACAAACACTAGAGGCTACTAAATAGAAGAGAGGGCCAAGGTTTGGTAATGGGGAAAATATGCCATCATTTTAAAAGTATACACAACATAAAGAAAATAGTAAACAATAGCATAAATAGTAATACCATACAATAAAAGTAAACAACGAAAGACTGATAGTAATAAAATAATTGGAGAATATATATAAATGATGCATGTCACATGTGTCTAGAAAAGAATCCAAAAAAGTCACAATGATGGAATACAATACTAAACCAAAGTATATAAAAGAAGTAAATTCCAATAGCATCGCAAGCCTTATCTTGGTCCCATGCTCTCCAGATCCAACAATAATCAAGTACCTGATGAAGAAGGGCACTTTCTCTTATCTATACCTACAACCATATAATCTGTTTGGGTCTAAAAGAATGATCCAAATAGGGTATAAGACAAATACCAATAGGAAACCACCAAAATATTTGTGCCTAACAGTTAGTGAATATATATATAGTAGGAAATATTCATAAAAGAAACAATAAACTAGGAAGTACTCAAAAGTAAAAAATCCTATAGTTTTCAACTTCATTCATTTATATCTATTAATTATTTAAAACCTTGAATAATGAATCCCATGATATAGCCTAAGCTATGTATCCATCTATGTAATAGTAACAACAGATGTCTCAGAATACCATCTAAGAAACCAAGAAAGAACTATTCCAAGCTTGTGCTTTGGCTTGGAAGACTCGTCACAACAACAATCAATCATTCATAACAACCCTCTGGGAAAGCTCTCACAGTCTAACCCCTTTGGTTTAAACATATCACTAAAAAATTGCAAACTACTACCTATGAAGCTTTCATGGTCAATACCCCTGGGTGCACATGGCTTCAATAATTTATACATGACCTCTGGGTAGCTCTCACGGTCAATACCCCCCGAGTCAACGTAGTATAAATAATCATAAATGACCTCTGCAAAGCTCTCACAGTCAATACCCCTGGGTAAAATTCTACACCAAGGCTCTCATGGTCCTGTGTAAATAAACATTGAAACCCCCATAGTTTTCCCGATCCAAGGCTCTCACGGTCTATTGGAAGATCAATGTGCATATTATAATAAGGTAGCACATGTGATCTATAACTACTACATGGCTAAAATTATCAATAATAACACATGTAATTCATATAATCAATAAAATCCATCCTAAAAAAATCATGGCATGGAAAACAAGGTATGAATAATAGGTAACCTAGGACAAATGACCCTAAACAGTCAAACTAGAGAAACACACCCATGGGGTGTCCCGTAAACAAGGAATCAAACCTTACACATATGATACAACCACTTTTCAATCAATTAAACCATAACAGGTGGATAATATGGATAAAACCCAAAACACACAATACCCCAAACCTGGGTATTCATCACTTTAAACATATATAATCCAAAGGAATTCAAAGAAATGCACAAACCACCTACCTCAATGTTGTACGATCAACACACTTGAAATTCAGACCTTGAATTGGCCTAAAATGACATAGATGTATAAAAAGGTTAAAAACGATCAACCCTTGATAACTCATGAGATAGGAGGAATCATGAAGAGAGGATATAGAGGAAGAGGGGACTCATCTATGGGAATCCAACGCACCCAATGACGTCTCAATCAGGGCTTAGACGGAGAATCGATAGGGGTTTGAAGTTCTCGACTGTCTCGTCACTCTCCTGTACGAAACATGGGAAGAATAAAATGGTTATGGAGATGAGACGTGACCCCACTCCAATTAATCAATTAAAAAGAAAAGTACATGACATATTCATTTAATATACATGTCATGTACTAGCCTCAATTGGCCCCCAATTTAGGCGGTCTATCAGGTCACCCACACGGCTATGTACTTGTCCATTACACGGCCAGTACACGGCTACACGCAGCAACTGAGTACATGGTGTGTACTCGAAAGTACACGGTGTGTACATAGAAAATTTCCCCTTTATTCCTTTTTCCTAAGAAAAAACCCAAAATAAAAATCCATACTGAAAATGAAGATCTAGGTTCTTACACACCCCCTTTGGGATAATCTTCCTTGGGATTAAAATCCCCAGGAGGGTCACTTGTAGCCTCCTTGGATCCTAACACATTTGTGCAAGAAGAATTTGGGTCATATTGCATTATCAGAGGCCATTTTTTTCTCACTAGTGGAGGATTACTCCCCAAAATGCATGCTCTCCTTTAAAAATTGAAGATACAAGTACACCTACCTCAAGATCAACCCGTTCACCACTCTAAGACTCTTGAGTGATTTGTTTAAATTTAAAAGGAATTTCAGCATCTATTCTCTGCTTTCCCTTTCTTTCCCTTGAAGAAAATATTTTCTCTTGCATAACCTTTTTATAAACTAGCTCTTGGGAAGAGTCTTCATCAATGAGTTGATTGTCCACTACCTCCTCATCACCACCCACATAGTGATCTTCCAAATTTTCACTGGACGTATCCCATGTCAAAGAGATCCTAACTAAGAAGCACTTAAAGGAAATTTCCTCCTTCATAGTGGATTGCACTCTATAGGGCCATTGGGCCTCCCTGCCTATTTTATAATTAGAAATTGTATCAAAGAACCTCTGTTCAAAAGGGGAAACAACCTGGATTTTTTTATTGTCGGGATAGATGATTCCAATAGTATTTTCTCACCTAAACCAATCCCAACATCACCATTGTTCTGGAACATAGTGTGTTGGTCACCTTTCAAACCCAATACATCAGTAATTTCCTTCTATTTCTTCTTAAAAATAGAAACATCATGACCATTCTTCTGGAAGAAGAAGCAAACCGTGGTCCTTCGGAAATAGTTCAAGGAATAAACTATTATCCTGCACTCAAAACAGAATGCCAAAAATTTCTCATAGACAATTTGCAAGGTCAATTCATCAAATTAAGTTGATAGAAACACCTTTTCAGTAAGAGTTGTGCTTAGGTCCACCTCCATAAGTACTCAAGAAAAGTATCCATACCTCACTTTCTCAGTTTCTTTGTCTATATTTATAGGAACACCAATTGAATAAGAAATATAAAAAACAATGTTTGAATACAAAAGAATTCAATTCATCCCAAATATCTTGACTCATAACTATGAAAAAGAATTTTTTTACTTCAAAAGGGTTGAATTTAAAACTCCATTCATAGATGCACAAAGATCTAGGCTTTAGTGAGTGCATTTAAAAGCCCCATTCTTTCCATTTATTTTCATCATTTGAGAAGAGAATGTGAAAGTATCCACTTCCAAATGGGATATATATACAATTGGAAAACCCCCAAATCGATAAAATCCTTCAAATCATATTTGGGATTTTCCAAAAATTATCATCCTTTGAAGAATTTTTTTTTAGAAATAATCGAGTGTCAATGGGATTTGAGATGGTCCAAAATCACCTCATTTATTGCAAAAACACATGCAACATTACCCTTTTTCACTGACCTACCAGTTTCAGAACCTTGACTCGAGGATAAGAGCATGTGATTTAGGTTTTTACCTTCATTCACAACTTGAACCTGATATGTTGCCTCATGCTCTTCATGATCCTTAGATCCTCCAGCAACAACACATTCTCCAGTAAATAGATTCTCTATTTCAACTGCATCTTCTCTCAGGAAAGCTATGAGTGCACCCTAAATTCCTTAATTTCCATTGAATCGTCAAAGAGATAAGCTCTAGAGCATCGATACCATCTTCTTATATAAATATACATTATTATATAAATATATTTATAAATATATAGAAATATTTTTAAATATATTTATTTATAGTTATATTTATAAATAAATATATATATTATTAAGATCAGATCTTTATCAGTTTTTTTTTGAAATAAATGATAAAAGACTTGTGGGATCTTATAAAATGAACTCTAATAGAGTCACTCTATCTTGTGCCTTCAAGCTCTTATGGAACTGTACTACCACTTTCGCCACTCCCCCTGTCATCATTCCCTATCTTCTTTTCCACTCCCTTTCGTCATCATCAACCCCTCATGAAACCTAACCCTCATAGAATCGAACCCTCATAGAGCCAAACCCTCACTGATCTTCATCAATGAATCGATCCTCTAAAGATCTAAGGTATGGTATTATTTATTTTCATATTTAATAAATTCTTCCATATAGCTCTTTACCCCCTTCAACCTCCATGCATGTAGTATCGATGATTTCCTTTCATTACCATGTTAGTTGTTCACCATAAAATATGGGGTATTTCCATTTAGATGGTGTAGGTGTTTCTATGAAACATCCATTATAATTAATATCTTATGATTATTAATGGTTGAAAATGTTTTCTTATAAATTCATATGCATCCGGTATACCTATAGAGGGTTGGAATTTTTTTCAAATGGGCTTTGATGCTCGACATGGGAGAGTTTCCAAATAGATTTCTCTTGTTTTGTTTTGAATTGATTTAATAGAATATCATGTGCTTGATTAAAGGTCTAAATGAACCTTTAAATTTAATTCAAAGGTTTTAAAGAGGTTCTTGGCATCAAAAAGTTTTTAAAGGTGGGATTAGTTCTTTTAAAGGGGTGTGTTGAACCCAATAAAATGGTTTTATAGATTTCTAGTCTGTGCAGAAAATTTTAAGGTGATTTTTGGAAAATAGATGGTTTCTAATTAAATTTCAAAGGGATATTTGATAATTTTATTTCAAGGTATGTTTTGAAATAGTATTTCAAATGGTGTGATATGTCTTGACTTCCTGAGATTCTTTTTATGTTTTTTTTGTTCCTAAAGACACACTTTCATTTAAAATTTTAAAAAAATTAAATAAGTGGTATAAAATCATTCTTTTTCATTAAACAATTTAGAAATGATAAATATGAAAACCCTTCTCTTTATTTCACTTTATTTCATGATTTATCACACAATACAACCTAGAAGATCAAAAGGTATAGTGTCATTGGGAATTAGGTACATTAAAAAATGAATTAAAATAGGGGGTACATCACCATTATTGAAAAATTCCTTAATGTGATCATAATATTCCATTGTACTTAAAACTGTATGGGATAACCTGTAGACATACATAAGAAATGGGTGACCTATAAAGCCCAGTAAGGGAATAAACATGGAATAACATGAAGAAATAATTAAATATTAGATAATAATCATTTCAATGCAACATAAAATGGGAGATAAACATGAACAGTGATACATAACAAAGCATGATAACATAAACGCAACATGGAAATGTGGAAACAAATTTAAACATGACATCATAAACATATGTCAAGGCTAACCGCTAAGATATCATAGTTGAAAAAGTACTGTGATGGATTAGGTTCACTCTCTAATCCCTTGCATGAATTATCATGAGACTAAAACATTACCCAATGCATTGGAGTTCTATATAATTTCTAGATCACCCTTTACTTTCATATCATTCACATGAATAAGTATGACACATAGATCATACAACATGGAATCATTTTTCATCAAATTTTATTAAAAAATAAAGGAGTGTGGGATATAAAAATGAAAATCCCAAATCAAATAAGTATAAGTGAATAAAGGTGAACACCCTTGATAGAAAATGGATATAGGTATTCACTATACAATTTTTGGCATGGAAAATCACGGTGAAATTTCAGTAGCATAACGGCAGTACTCAAAGATTCATAAAAATGATTTAATGAAAGTAAAAGGGGTCTATATTTATTTGGAAATCAAATGGAAAGTAAGTGGTATATGGAAAATTATATCCCAAAATTAGTATTTTTAAATAAAATTCATAAAATGAAGAAGATTTTTGAACTGAAAAGTGGAGGGAGAGGCCCCTTATTAAATTTCGGCATGATAACCGATGTACATAAAGGTTCATGGGTGGGATTAATGAGGGTGAAAGGGGCATCTGATCATATGGAAATAAAAATGAAAGTAAGAGGGATGTTTAAAAACATTACCAAAAAATAAAAAATGGAAATTAAGAGTCATAACATAAAATATGTTATAGAATGAAAAATAGAGTGGATGATCCCTTACCTTGAGAGAGTAATTCCCAAAAGTTTTAGAGGGGATTATTAAGATCTTGGGGGAACCTTGGGAGGACTTTAGAGAGGATAGGGTAGATTAAGTACATGTTACAAGGCCCAACATTATTAAAATATTATCCTTTCTGATTTGTAAGTGAGTCATGTCCTTAAAGAAATGATTTTAAAACCTTAAAACATAATATAGGTTTTGTGGGATTTATAAAGGCATTATAAAATTAATCAAATATATTAAAATCATATTATTTTAAATATGAAACATATATTTTGTCTTTGATACTATTTATAGTATTTATTACGTCATTTTTTGGTCATTATGATGTTATAATACACACGGTATATTTATATTGTATTTAATTTTTACCCAAAAATTCGATTGTCTTAGAAAATTATGAAAAAATAATCATTAAATAATTTAGAAATGATGATTAAAAAAATTATATTTATTTTATCAAAATAATTCTCTAAATATGGGTAATTAAACTTTTAAATTAAAATCCCAATTTATTGAGAAATACTTGTTTTTTTACAATAACAGTTTTCTAAAACAAATAGAAATTATATTTGCACTTCATAAAAATATATTATCATTTATATATATAATATTTAATAATTATATTTTATTAAAATATCATTTATTAAAAAAATTATTTAATTAATCAAAAAAAATCTTTATTAAAATTATATTTTACACCAAATACAATTTATGTTTTAAAGTATCAAAAATCTTATTTTTATCAAAATCATTATTTAATCATTTATAAAGTAGAAAAACAAAAATAGTCATTATTATATTGAAATGAAGTTATATATATATATATATATTCATACTATTATGGTTACTTTTTTTCTAGTCTTTTTTAAATTATTTCTACCCTTAATTAACCCATTTTCCTTTTACCGTGGTAATAAATATTTACTATGGTTACTATTCATATTGTTCAAAACTTAAGTTGAATCTATTACCTAATATTAATTATGATGATTCCAAATATGTAATCCATTTTATCAAAATAAATTCAAATATTTGGAAGAATTTAATTTAAAATAAAACCCACAAGTATGATGAAAAGCAGTTTTCCAAAAAATACATTTTTCAAGGAAAAAATGATTTTACCATATAACCAGTAATATTCATTATATGAATTTCAATTCATAAATATAGATATTTAATATAAAAATTTAATTTTATTAATTTCTAATTAGGGGTTATTTTAATTAATCAAAATGGAGTAATATTATGCATTTTAAAATAGTTTTCAGAAAAATGAATTTTTAATCTTAAAAATAAACTTATATTAAAATCTGGTATAAAGATGATTTAAATGTAATTAATTGAATTTAATATAACTAAATAATATTTATTTTTAACTTGAAATAAAATTAAAATAATATTGGTACTTTTATATTACTTAATTTATTATAATAAATGACAATTTTACTTAAAAACAATATTTTTCACTATTCACTGAAAAATCAATATTTTTCAAAAAATAATTTTTTTACCCTAAGTTAATTTTGATATTATGATGTAATAAATTAATTTAATTCTATAAAATATTTTTTCTAAATTTTATATAATTATAATATAATTTTTTCATAAAAGAAATAAAAAATCATTTTTGAATAAAACATATTTTGAAGAGAAAATAGATATTACCAAAAATTGTGTGATTATTTACTAAGAATTTATGAATACATTTAAGTTGAGTAAGAAACATATAAATATTTCATAAATTATTTAATCCTATTTTTTCCCTCCAATTTAATGGCCAGATTATAATATTCATATTTAAATAATCATTGTTTGTTTGGGTTCAGTGTTGCGTATTACATATGCTACCGAACATAGTTTTTTCTTTTAAAAACATGGGGTGTTAAATTATTCAACCATTTAATAAATTTCAACCTCACAATTTAAAATTCATAATGTTAGGTAATTTTTTGACATTGGAAAATATATTTATTGAAAACTCACATCATAAAAAGGGTTAATAAAACATCCTCTTGAAAAGAGAGAAAGGAAAGTATGAAGGTAATCACATAAATAGGTTTAAAAGTAGGAGAAAATTACTTGGAAGTGAAAGAATAGATGTGGAAGTGAAAAATAATACCAATTATCTAGTAGAGTATGATAAAGAACATGTCCATACGAAAGTTAATGGCCACAAAACTGTAAATCTATGAAGGGTGAAAAGACCATAAAATCATCGAAAATGATCATAATATGAAAAAAAATTATTCAAGATTATTTTCCTAGAGTTAAGGAATTACTTCATCATCTAAACTAGGAACATAAGGAAATATAATTTATTGAAAAGTATAATTTCTTCCTTTAATCAATTTCCACTACAATATCATCTTTTTCTCCAAATGATGAGAACTCAAGATAACTTTTTTTATACTCAAAGCACTAGAATAAACTTCCAATGGATCACATAATACACCAAATAATAACAAGTTATTCCTCATATTTTTAATAAATCCAAAATGGTTAGCATAAATTAATATAATACTAAAAATGAACAAACATTAATACATTATTCTTAAAAACTCAACAAAAATCCCAATGGATTATCATAGATCATTCCTTAAATAAATACCCATATATAATACTAATTAACTCAAAATTAAAGAATGCTTTAACCTCAAATTTTGTATCATACCCTTCATCATATACCTCTAAAAACATAATATAATTCTTCTCAAATAATCCTAATGGTTATATATACCTTAAACAAATAAAACATCTTCTGAAATATCATTAATCACATCAAAATCAAAAAGATTTGATCCTGTAATATTTTTTACAAAAATATACTTAATCATGTTAAACTTCCATCACATAAATCTTCAAAAGTGTTATAAATGATTTTACATATTGAAATTAGAAATATCATCTTTAGAATCTTTAAGTTTATCCCAAAATCAAACACATATTAAGGATTATCAATCCCTCAATCACGTGTTTTATAAAATATCACTTTATTTGTAAATAAATTTTATAGGTTATCAGAACTATTAAAAATATGTTACAAATCCTTAAATAAAAACTACTATGGATAAATCCTTATATGTTTCATGATCCTTATGTCCATAATGTCATTGATATACTTCTTATTCAACACAACCCTCAAATACCAATATATACACACTTTAATCCTTACACTTCAATGATTTCCATAAGATAAGTCCTTAGTCTAGGATTTGACCCTTAGGTTATGGAATTGACTTAGATAATTCCCATATTATACACACATAATACATTAAACAAAAAAGGGTACTGTAGGATGTAATTTATTCCCTTACATCACACTCTTTCTTTTTTTAGGGAAACTAGCTACTTTGTGCCCTATTTTTCCACACTTAAAACACCTTTGAGTTTCTTTGTGGAATTTCCCTTTGTTCTGCTTTCCTTATTTGTGACAAGTAGAAAATTGAATCTTCTTTCCTTTATCACCTTTATTAGATGAAATTTATTGATATTTTCTCCTCCTCTTATTCGATTCATTTGGATGTTCAAATATGTACTATTTTTTAATTATGATTTTTGATAGCCAGTTTGGTATAGTCATAATATGTCTTACTTGAACTCCCATAATATTAGGCATCTCATTTAGTCAGTCACCACATTTCCCACCACATTTTTTGTTTACTGGGTTCTTCATATTTCTAACCATTGACTAGAATAAAGGAAAAATCATGGATGAGTAATTTTAAACTACTAAACACATAAACTAAAATCCAATACCATTAAAGGGATAACTTATAAATTACATGTATTTCCTTAAATTATGAATTTATAATATTCAATATAAGTTATCCATTATCTATTTTCTAACATAGACTCTTATGTAAATTCTTTTTCCCTTAATAATGGTTTGTAATGAGCTTGTGAATTACCCAAACATATCCCCTAGGAGTGTACAACCAGGAGTATAGCAAGACCCATTGTCATGCACCGATTCTCGATCAATTCTAGCTCAATTTGGTGTTTTTAGGTGTTACCCCTAGGTACATCTATGTCAGAGCCACATCCACTTACAATATCTAGATAGGTATTTATTTTCTTGGAAACCACTTACCCTATATTTTACCAAAACATATGGATGTTTTTCTATACACATTATTACCCCAAATTCTTTCGCTAGAGTTTTCTAATCCTAATACTAAAAATAACTAAACTTTCCTTTGATACCAACTATAACAACCCTTCTCTTTATTATACTTTATTTCATGATTTATCACATAATAAAACCCATAAGATCAATAATTATAGTGTATTTTGGAATTATGTACATTTAATAATGAATTAAAATATGGGGTACATCACCATTATTAAAAAACTCCTTAACGTGAGTATAATATTCCATCGTACATAAAATTGCACGGGATAACCTGGGGACATGCATAAGAAAAGGGTGAGCTATAAAGCCTAATAAGAGAATAAACATGGTATAACATGAATAAAGTATTACATGTTAGATAATAGGAATTTTAATGGAACATAAAATGGGTGATAAACATGAACATGAACAATGAGGCATGATAAAGCATGATAATATAAAGGCAACATGGAAATATGGAAACAACTTTAATCATGGAATCATAAAAACATGTCAAGGATAAATGCCAAGAAATCATGGTGGAAAAATTCTCGTGATAGATTAGGTTCACTCCCTAATCCCATGCATCACTTCTCATGAGACTAAAACATTACCCAATGCATTGAAGCACTATATAATTCCAGGCACACTTGTCATTTTCATATCATTCACATACATAAGCGTGCCACATATATCATACAACATGGAATCATTTTTCATCACATTTTATTCCATGATTAAGGAGTTTTAAATAAATACATGAAATTACCCATTAAAAGAATTATAATTGAATAATGGTGAACACCCTTGATAGTAAATGGGTATAGGTATTCACTACACAATTGTTTGGCATGGAAAATCAAGGTGAAATTTCAGCAGCATAACAGAAGTACTCAAAGATTTATAAAAATGGTTTAATGAGAGATAAATGGGTCTATATTTAATTGGATATCAAATTTATAGTAATAGGTCTGTGAAAAAGTATATCCTAACCTTAGTATTTAGAAATAAAAGGCATAAAATGAATAAGATGCTTGAATTGAAAAGAGGAGGAAGAGGTCCCTTACTAAATTTCAACATGGAAATAGGTGTAATTAAAGGTTAATGGGAGGGATTAATGAGAGCTAAATAGGTATCTCATAACATGTAAATACAAAGTAAAGTAATAGGTAGGTATAAAAACATTTCCAAATAAGAAAAATTGAAATTAGAAGGCATAACATAAAAGAGGTGCTAGAATAAAAAGTGGAGTAGGGGATCCCTTACCTTGAGAGAGTGATTACCAAAAGATTTGGATAAGATTCTTGATATATTGGGGGAACCTTGGGAGGACTATATAGAGGGGAGGGAAGACTAAGTATGTTCTATAAGGTTTTCTTAGTGAAGGATAATGGGAGGTTGTGTGGGTTTATATAGGAAAAGAGAGGGGATTTCTTTATTATTTCTCAAACTTATGTTTTGGACTCTATATAATAAAATAATCAAAACCAAAAACCTTAAAATGGTTTCTTCCCATAGTTTTTTCCAAATAGAGGTGGTTTTAATTATTTTATAAATACAAGTTCAAAAATTATTAAAATATTACTCTTTCTGATGTAGAAGTGAGTCATTCCATTAAATAAATGATTTAAAAACCTTAAAATATAATATAGGTTTTGGAGGATTCATAAAGGCTTTATAAAATTAATTAAATAAACTTAAAATCACATTATTTTAAAGTATAAGAATGGTTTTGTTATTTTATACTCTTTATAGTATTTATTATGTTATTTTTGGGTCATTATGATATCATAATACACACTATATATTTATATCGTATTTAATTTTTACCTGAAAATTTGACTGTCTCAGAAAATTATGAAAAAATAATCATTGGATAATTTATACATGCCGATTCCAAAAATTATATTTATTTTATAAAAATAATTCTCTAAATTTGATAAATTAATCTTTAAAATTAATATCCCCATTTATTGAAAAATATCGTTTTTTGATAATAACAGTTTTCTAACCCTAAAAGAAATTACATTATCACTTCATAAAATATATTATAATTTATATATATATACTATTTAATAAAAATAATACATTAAAAAATAATTTATTAAAAAAATATTGAATTAGTCAAAAAAATGTTTCTTTATTAAAACTATATTTTTCCCCAAATACAATTTATGTTTTAACGTATAAAAAATCATATTTTTATCAAAATCATTATTTAATCATTTATAAAGTAATAAAAAAATATTCATTTTTATATTTATATTAAATAATATATATATTCATACATTAGGTTTATTTTGTTAATATTCCTTGTTAAATTATTCATACCCTTAATTAATATATTTTTCTTTTACCACGATAATAAATATTTACTACGATTACTATTCGTATTGTTAAAAAATTAAGTTTACTATATTACATGATATTAATTATAATGATTAAAAATATGGAATAAATTTTACCCAAATCAGTTCACAGAGGTGAAATAATTTCATTTAAAAAAAACCCTCAATCACGATGGAAAGCGATTTTCTGAAAAATGCATTTTTAAAGGAAAATATGATTTTATTATATAACTAGTAATGTTTATTATATGGATTTCAATTAAAAAATATAGATATGTAATATAAAAATTTAATTTAAATAATTTCCCATTGGGTTTTATTTTAATTAATTATAATGGATAAATATTATGCATTTTGAAATAGTTTTAAGAAAAATGTATTTTTAATCCTAAAAATAAACTTGTATTAAAATTCGGTATAAGGATGATTTAAATGTAATTAATTTAATTAAATATAATGAATAATACTTATTTTAACTTGAAATAAAATTCATAGAATATTGGTAATTTTATATTACTTAATTTATCAGAATAAAGGACAATTTTACTTAAAATGGTATTTTCACTATTCATTAAAAAATCTATATATTTCAAAAACTCCCCAAATTTCACCCTAAGTTAATTTTGATATTATAATGTCAAAAATGAAGATAATTATATCAAATAAATTTTATAAATTTTCTATAATTATGATATAATTTTTTCATAAAATAAATAAAAAATCATTTTTGAAGAAAACGTATTTTGAAGAGAAAACAGGCATTACCAAAAATTGAATGTTTATTTAATAATAATTTATCAATAAATTCAATTTGAGTAGGAAATATATAAATATTTTATAAATTTTTTAATTCTATTTATTCCCTCCAATTTAACATCTAGTTTATAACAATCATATTTAAATAATCATCGTTTGTTTGAGTTCGGTGTTGCGTATCACATACGCTATCGAACATAGTTTTCTATTTTAAAAAATCAAGGCATTACAATAAAGGGGTGAAAATAATTTTAATTAGTATTTTAAAATTCATCTTTAGGCTATTCTTGATGTAATTACACAACATTTATCACTTATAATAGTTTTTTTAAAATGATAGTTGTTTATTTTTTAAATAACATTTGTAATTAAATTCATAAAGAAAATAATTGAAAGTATAGAATTTTTTTATATTTATTTACTTATTTAATTTTTGTTTTAATATGAAATAAATTATTAAGTGTGATTTAACCAAATATTTTTCATCATTTAAAATATACTTTAGTTTTTTTTAATTATTTTTACAACCTATTTGTTTAAGATTTTTAGAAATGAAAATATATTTTATTGAAAAAATAACTTGTTTGAAATTATTGTTTATTTTTTATTTGAGAAAATTAATTTTAGAAAAAATTATTTTCTACTTTTCAAAAATTTATATTGATTATATTTTTTGCACTTAAAATACATATTTTATTATCTTTTTAAAATTAATTTTGTAATTAAAACTATAGTATTTTTTTATAATTTAAACATAAAGTTTTCCCATTTTCTCAATCATTTTTAAACTATCCTAAATTTAGTTATGTTATTAAAATTGAAACAAGCGAGTTTCATGAATAAAATTATTTTAGTAGTAGGAAACAATTTTATTTTGTTTTAGAATAATACAATAACACTTATGCATTTACAAACTGTAAATATGATGACAAACAGAGTTGTGATAACTAAGACTCCAAGACCCTTTTGTTTGAATCCTCTTAACTCAATAATTTTCCACATATGATAAACATTTCCCAAAAATATAAAACCAAAATCTCACATCCAACATAAATAATATTTTAAAATATTAGTCCAAGAAACCATGACACTTGAATAATGTCGAAACTCTATTTATATAGATGAATATCGAGATACAAAACTCAAGATAAATAAAAAATAAAAAATTTAAACTAAAGATAAAACATATATGATAGAACTATTCAAATAGATCAATATTAGATAGATCCATACCCTCATTATTTAATAATTCTAACACTATATTTTAATCTGGATTATACTTTATCTCATTTCACTAATTTAAAAAAATTTAACTTACGATGATAAACTTCCTTCGAAGGTGATATTACTGACACAAAAAAATATCAAATTTAGATGATTCAAAAACTATTGTAAAATATGTTATTATTTTAGTTATATAGATGTCATGGTCTTCCTAGATATGAAAAAAGATGTAAAAATAGGTTTAAAAATTGTTATCTTGAAAATGATTTATGGAAAATATCAATAATGGAAATAATATATAATTCTATCTATTTTTGAATACTTCCTCATAGTCCCAAAATTATATAAATAAATTAACTTCTATTATTGGGTATATTGTATCTCTAAATTATTCTATAAAGAGTTAACAATTTTTCCCTTAAGGCATGTTGAGAACATCATTTTACTTTCTCTTTTTAGTATTGGATGGTCATAAAAATTTTCTCTTTAAGTGATCCTTCTCATTTTTTGGATAAGATGATCAATATTTATATTCCATAATTGGCGTCCTATGTTAAGATGTATGTTGAATGAATTTCCCTCATCACCCACTGAAATTAGATTTTCACTTTGGTCACTAACCTCTTATCAAAATACATCCATAAAATTAGAGATTAGTCTGTTTTTTATATGAAGCATGAAACTAAAAAAGGAAAGCAATGCATCACCTTAGTATCATTCAAGAAAACCATCCAATCCAACCAAAACAATGGAACATTGAATATTTTAGATATAAAACTAAGAAATATTGTCTGGTTCTTCACTAACTCCCCAACCTGGGAATATTTATATTTAATAAGACAACTTTCATCCTCATCAACTTCATCTCTTAAACAGTTAGCATTTCATTTTGTTTTCTAAGACTCATCCACCATCTCTTTTGGACATGAAACTATGTTTATTGAACTTCCTTAGTAATAGTCATCCCATACTAGGTACCGGTGATCATTGTGGATGAATTTTGAGGATAAAACCTACCACTAGTAGAGTAATTCTTTTCTAAAATTCAATTAACCATTTCCTTCAAGGCATGATGAAATTATTTGAAACATCTAAATGTTGGGTTCCCATTATTTGAAAGGCCCCTTTTGTGTATTTTTTTTAAATATTAATATTATAGAATCAAATAGAATGGATATGAATCAAATATGGATGGATGCTAACCGTATGAAAAAATAGTATGAAGATGGGGTGACATAGTTCATAATGTTTGAAAAAGATCATGTATATGGACCTTATTATATCCTTTTTCTATGTTTATGTTGTTTTTACTGAAGACTAATTAGTTCAGAGAAGTTGGAAAACAATTTATCTATCATATAATAGATCAAAGTTATAAATGTTTGACTAAACATAGGAAAAAAATGATTCTATCTAGTGAATGAGATAACACTATGTTTTATGGATCATCTGATATGATTACAAGTGTGGATAATAAAGAATACTATAACAAGGATGTGATTATAGGTGTGAATAATAATGAAGATCATATTGAGGAAATGACAATGATATTTGAAGATGAATTCCCTGATTGTCCAAAATTGTTTGAGAAGTTAAAGAGTTGTGTAAAAAACTATTGTATGTTGGTTGTACTAAATATAAAACATTGTCATCCATACTGAAGTTGTATTATTTAAAAGATAGAAATGGATAGAGTGATGCTAGTTTTACCAAACTACTTGATATCTTGAATGACATGTTCCCAAAAGATAATGAGCTACATAGATAAACATATGATGTTAAAAAAATTATATATTCAATGGGTATCTTCTTTATAAGAATATATTCCTATCCAAATGTCTGTATACTATTTTTTGAGGACCAAAAATTAGTTAAAGAATTCCCAAAGTGTGGCGATTCTTAATAAAATAAAGATTAATTGGGTCATATAAAAGTTATATAATAATTTGCAATCATTCCAAGATTTAGGCTCCTATATGGAAGTGAGGATACTGTATGGAAATTAACATGGCATGAAGATATAATAAATAAAGATAAGAAATTTCATCACATGGAATGATCTAATTAGTGGAAGAAAATTGATAACAAGTATCTTGAATTTGTAAATGAGTTAAGAAACCTTCATATTGCATTATCTACAGATGGAGTGAATACTTTTGGTTTTCAAAGAATAAATCACATTACATGACCAATTATTATGGTAAATTATAACTTTCCATCGTGGTTATGTATAAAATGAAAATACATTATTTTATCTATACTTATGTCAAGGCTAAAACAACCAGGTAATGATATTGATGTTTATTTAGAACCATTGATTGAAGATTTGAAATTACTGCAGGATTCAGGTGTCACATTTTATGATGCTTATAAAAATGAAGATTTCACATTGAGATCCATGTTGTACAGGATGATAAATGACATTCCTAATTATAGAAATTTTTCAGGATATATCATTAAAGGAACTCAAAGGTAACCTATCTGTGAACAAGGTACATAATCTATTAGGTTGAAACATTAATCGAAGACTATTTTTCTAGGAAATCGTATATTTCTACCTTGGTAACAAAAGTACCAATCTTGGATGACATAATTATATGGGAGTTCAGAAGAAAATACAGCACTATATCCACTAATAGGTGATCAACTATTTGAGAAAGTAAAAGATATGGACACTGATTTTAGGAAATCATTTTCAAAAAACCTTATGAAAACCGGTTGAAAAAAGATATTAGTTTTTTTGAATTAACATATTGGAATTTTTTGTACATAAATAATTTTCTTGATGGGATGAATTTTGAAAAAAAAAATGTGATAGTATCATTAGCATGATACTAATTTCACCCGTAAAAAAAAGATGGAATTAAGGTTAGGTTAGACATAACTGACATGGGAATATGAGAATATTTGGTGCCAATGAAGGGTGAAAAACAAAATTTTATTCCCCCAGATGCTTAAACTCTTTCCAAACAGAGGATATGTCAGTTTTATAACTTCTTGAATGTTGTAAAGGTTTTATAGAGGTATTAATCAAATATCAAGAATACTATGTCAATGATTTATTTAAAGTTAAAGGGTTTGAAATCACATGACTGTTATGTTTTAATATAATATATAATACATGTATCTTTATATTTCATTTTTTCCAAGAATGTTTATCATATATTAACCAAGTTTTTTTTCTTTTTCAAAGCTATATGTAGTAAAGTTATATACCCGATGAAATTTACAACTATAGAAAAGGAAATTATCATCATATTATATAAGGTCCCATCCTTAATCATTACATAATCTTAATTTTAATTCAAGAATTTTAATTTCTTTCACATTAAGGATCTTTTCAGGTTTAGGGTTTTAGAGAATTGGGACATAACTCATGAATAACAAAAACCATGAAATAAAAAGTGTACACTTCTGATCAGTATCCATTTTTCCTATAATATAATTTTTTAAAAAATAAATCATGATTTATTTTCATGTAAAATCTCTATGACTTTAAACTTGACTTATTTATTTCCCTTAATCATCCTTAAATCTTGAGAAAACAAATTAAAAACATGGGATGAGCACAAAAATCTTATTAAGGGATACAAAATAAGGAAAACCATTAGTCTAGTGAACACATGAAAACTCATATAGTATTTAACTTGATCTTCAAATAAAAAAATTTCACATGAATAAAAAACATGCAAATAAAATCATTAAAACCCATAACAAGAAATTAAAACTCATTTAAGTGACTTAGAGAATCATATATATGAAACCATTTCAAAACCCTTTTAATTATAATAACCATATGGCTGAATTCTAACATTATCATTTCCTAATGAATTGAAGATCTATAATTGGTATCACCCTTCGTATAAGCTATATCGGGCTCACTCGTGAACTATAACGGGGCTCAACCATTTGTATAATCTATATCGGGTTCACCCATTTCTAATGAGCTATAATGGACATCAACCCTTCTTATAAGATATATCGGGTTCACCTGTGAGCTATAATTGGGGCTCAACACTTCGTATAAGCTATATTGGGTTCAACCATGAGCTATAATGGGGATCAACCCTCTGTATAAGCTGCATCAGGATCAACCATTTCATATAATTCTCAATTACCATATCTTGAAAACACTTTCATCATAAAATGCTTTGAAAACTCTTTTAAACTCATATGAAAAACACTGTTGGATAAAATACCATTTTCTTTTAAAAACCCATTTCCAATACCAAGACAACATTTTCTTTGAAAACCCATTTTCAATACCAAAATACCCAAAAATGTAAAGAAGGATATTCATTTAATAAAACATGTAAGATTACCAAGAAACTATAAATTAAATAATATTCATGGTGGTAGAAAATTCACAGTCGCCGTGTATGTTAAGAATAAAACATTCCTTTTGTCGTTTATCGAAACATTCCGTATAAAACGCATAAAAATATTCCTTTTGAAAAAAATTGAATGAAATTCAAAATATACATAAAATTTTCTTTATAATCCTTTTATATAAATAAACATATAAAATGATATTAATAATATTTACATGGAGTCAATGATTTTGAAATTAATTCTTAAGATATTTAAAAAATATATTTTTAAATCAAGGTGTCCCATAATACTTTGAAACATTTGAATAATAAAACTCATTAAATAATAACATTAAATAAAACTTTAAATATCATGATAATAGATAATCTTAATGATATAACAGGTCAAAGGGTCTGTATATACACCTTATAAAGTTTCATAACATCAAGACATGCCTCAATGAAAGGAGATTGAGACGAAGTCCCTTACCTTGAGTTCAACATGTCACATGTGTCTTTATCTTCTTGAATAATAAACTTATGTAATTTATTTAATTGATTCAGACAATTTTTCAAGGTTATCATTAATTTTATTTCACTTATTACAATGTTTTATACAACTACTTAAACAATTAATTTTGTGTCGAGTGTTTTGACCCTATTCGATTTATGTGTCACAAACAACTTTGGTAGGTCAACTAAGGTCAAAGGGGTAATTATTAATACATATTTATAATAATAATAATAATGAAATAGTTATAATATTTATACATAAATTATACTTTTAAAACCAATCATAAAATATGGTTATGAAAAATGAACCACTGTTACAATTATGGAGATGGTGGGTCGTACAAGTGTATGAGTAACATTCCCATTTTTAAATGATCATTATAGAAAGAAGATAAGTAACATTTATCTTTCAAGAATTATCATTATATCATAAATACCATATTAATTAATCATATATACTTATATATATAATTATTTTTATATAAAAGTAATAACATCACTTCAAGAAGGCGGTAGTCCACACGTCCATGAATGACGTTATCACTTTTTCAGTGTGTGAAAAGGTAAAAAAGAAAATGATATATTATATTTACAGAAAGTTAATTTTGTAATTAATATCATATAGATGAAATTTATATCACATGTTTTTATTAAACTCATCTATAATACATTCCATGTAAAGTGTGAACATATCATATCGATTTGAGGAGGTGGTAGTCCACACATCCACAAAATGATGCTATTGTATTCCCAAAAAATAGAAAGAATGAAGTTATGTGTTATATAAAAATTAAAAAAGTATTAAAAAATCATAAATATCTTATACATAATATAAAATTTTATTACCATCATAATTCCCAACCATGAGAGGTGGTAAAAGAAAAAAGAATGACATCGTTTTGCGAGGCGGTAGTCCACTGTACATATGAACAAGGATTTCATTACCCATTTAATGGAAGTGTGTGTAGGTGTAGTTCAAAACCTTAAAATATAAACATATCAGCATATTTAGGATTCCGATTTTATTATATAGTCATGGAATAAGAATAATTTAAGTGTTGTAGAAATAAATAAAACAAAAGTACTCATTGAATAATGTTACCTCTTCTTCAGGCAACTCTTTTTGGTTTGCACAAAAGGACTTCCTTGGTTTACTTTCTTCCAAAAGTGAGTCTTCTAGGATGAGAAGAGTGATGTTGGTAGATTATTTTGGTAGGTTTTGGATGATCCAAAATTATTTATAGGTTTTAATAATGAGGTTGAGTGAGTGCCTTTTTATAATGGAGGAGGAGTGAAATTCTTGTAAATACAAAAAGGTAAACACTATTGGGAGGTATCCCTTAAATAATGTGCCTTCAATAATGAACCAAATTAAATCCAAGTAGGGATATGGTATAAATATATCCATAAAATAGGGTTTTGAAAAGTTTTTAGGTTATTTGGTCTCTTAATATTAAAGTTTAATCACTAAGTAAACTCATTTTTACCTTAATCATTGTAATTAATTTTAATTTCTTTCACTAATATTTTTTATCAAAAACTAAGTTTATGAAAACCCTACACTTTATTACATGTTAATTTATGATTTATTACATAATATTACACATAATATAACCCATAACATCAAGAAGTCTAGTTTCTTTAGTAATTAGGTACATTACATAACAACTTAAAACCTAGAATACATCATTTTTATTGAAAACTTCCTTAACATGCTCATATTATTCCTTCTTACTTAAAATTGTATGGGATAACCTAGGGAAATAAATAATAAAGTGGTGAACTATAAATATAAATAAGGGAATACACATGGCATAACATGAAGAAAATATTACATGTTAGACAGTAGGCATATCAATGGGGAATAAAAGGGGTGAGAATCATAAACATGAAAAATGAGGCATGTTAATTCATGGTAACATAATGGAAACATGGAAATGTAGAAAAACATAAAACATGGAATAATAAACTTATGTCAAGGATAAAACACCAAGAAATAATGGTGGAAAAAGTTCCATGATGGATTAAGTTTACTCCATAATCTATTACATGACTTTTCATGAGACTAAAACATAACCCAATGTATTGGAGCACTATATAATTTTGGGCGCACCCGTCACTTTTATTTCATTCACATTCATAAGTGTGCCACATAGATCATACAACATGAAATCATTTTTAATCAAATTTTATTCTATGATCAAGGATTGTTGAATAAATACATTTAACTACCCAATCAAATAATTATAAGTTCATAAAGGGGAATACCCTTGATAAGAAATGGGTATGGGTATTCACTACACATTTGTTTGGCATGGAAAATTGCAGTGAAATTTCAGCAGCATAATGGGGGCGTATAAATGTTAATGGGAGAGATTAATGAGATATAAATGAGTTTATCATCATTTATAAATCATAAGGGAATTAATGGGGTATTAAAGAACATATTCCAACATTGTTAATTGGATAAAAGGGGCATTAGATAATGAAGATACTTGAATAAATAGGAGAAGGAAAAGATCTCTTACCGTGAGAGTGTGATTTCAAATGCTTACAAAGATCTTATTAAGAGATTGGGGGAACCTTGGGAGGACTAAAGATAGGGGAGGTTAGATTAAAGACGTTATAAAAGGTTTTTTAGTGGATAGGAATGTGATATTGGGTGGGTTTATATAGAAAAAGAGAGTGCGGTTCTTTATTATTTCTCAAACTTAGGTTTTGGACTCTATATAATAAAATAACCAAAACCAAAAACATTCCCATAGTTTTTCACATAGTTTCTACCAAAGAGGTTCGATTTTAATTATTTTATAAGGACAAGGGATTAAATTATTAAAATATTATCCTTGGTGATGTGGAAATGAGACATGTACTTAAAGAAATGATTTTAAAACCTTAAAATATATTATAGGTTTTAGAGGATTCATATATGATTTATAAAATTAATCAAATAAAATTAAAATTGCATTATTTTAAAGGTTAAACATATATTAGTTCATGGATACCATTTATATTATTTATTATATTATTTTCGGGTCATTATGATGTCATAATACACATGATATATTTATATCGTATTTAATTTTTACCCTAAAATTCGACCAACTTAGAAAATTATGAAAAATTCACTATTTGATAATTTTAAAATTATGATTCAAAAAAATAATATTTATTTTATCCAAATAATTTTCTAAATATGTTAATTTTAAAATTTAAAATAATAATCAATATTTATTGAGAAATGATGGGTTTTTTTGACAATAACAGTTTTCAAACCCTAATAAAAATTATATTTGAATTCATAAAAATTATATGATAATTTATATTTGATAAAAATTATTTAATTGTAATATTTTATTAAAATATTATTTATTTTAAAAATCCATTAATTCATCAAAATAAAATCCTTAATTTAATTTGTAAATTACCTAAAAATAAAAATTGTGTTTTATTTTATCAAAATCAAAATTGTTTATAAAGTAATAATAAGAAGTAAATATAATAATTATTCTATTTAAAATAAAATCTAAATATTCATATTATTATGGTCTTGATATGTATCCCTTTATTACACCATCAAACTCCCTAAGGGTAAGGTGTGAGATAGTGATATTTTCATAGCGTGGTTCAGTGTACATGGTTTGGGTCATGATCTCAATGAGGTTGAACTTATCTCGTAAATAGTTTTGATCATGCTTAAGTTGTTGGATATCAGCTCGGGCTTGGTCAAGGGAAAATCCCAGTGATATTATTTTCCTAGGAATCTCTAATAAGTGTGCTTGATAGGGTATGATCATACTGGTTGAGGCTATCAATTACTTTGTCTGTATAAATTGGATTGTTTAAAACCCTATAATTATACTAATCACATGACCACTATTAAATGGATATATTAACAATAGTTATGATGCTTAATTGTATTTTAAATCTGATAAGATTTAATAAAACCAATGAAGTTCATGTGTTTTCTATAACCATAATATATAATATAAAATTTAATTAAATCACAAGGGGGATTTTATTTATAAAATTTTTAGGTCATTAAAATATTCCCACCTTCAGAAATTTCACCCTCAAAATTTCCATTTCACACACTAAAACAAATGAGGGTAACTCCATTTCATCACCTCCCCTGGTTCCTACGTCACTTCTTTAAGCTTTTGGTTTCTCTAAAACACTTTGACTAGGTGCATTTTATTATTTCATAGAACTTTGTCTCTATGATCTAATATTTTCATCATTTACTCTTCATATGGTAAATCATTCTCCAATGGTACCACCTATGGATTGATTACATGTGAGGGGTATGGTATTTACTTCCTCAAGAGGGATAAATGGAATACATCATGCACTTGATATATGTTAGGTGAGAGTGTTATTCGATAGGCCACCGCTCCAATGCGATCAGGGATCACAAAGGGACTGATGTATATTGGAATAAGCTTTACTTCCTTCCTAAATCTCACGAATTTATTCCATAGAGATATTTATAGGAATACCATGTCTCTAAACTTAAACTCTAGGTCTTGTCGATGACTGTTATCATAACTATTCTGTCAACTATGAGTATCCTTGATGTACTGTTGAATGGTCTTGACCTTTCCACCATTCCCTCGACTATTTCAAGACCTAGTAGTTTGCATTCCCCAACTTCATACTAGCATGTAAGTTTTCTATAACTCTTCCCATAAAGGGATTCATAGGGATCCATTTGGATGATTTAGTGGAAACTATTATTGTATGATAACTCAACCATTGGAAGATGTTGATCCCATATGCCTTTGAAGTTAATTGAGAACTCTATCAACAATTCCTCAAGTTTCTATATAGTCCGCTCATATTGAACATTAGTTTGAGGGTGATAATCCATGATTAAGTTTATCATAGTATTTAGATCATATTGAACACTCTTCCAGAACTTAGAGGTAAATCTTTGATCTCGATCAGATACAATCAATAGTGGTGTTCCATGAAAACTTACCACTTATCTAATATATATCCTTGCAAGTTGATTGAGTGATAAGCCCTATCAAATTACAATGAAGTGAGTTATCTTTGTAAGATGATCCACCATAACCCATATAGAATTATTTCCTCTTGATGTCTTCAAAATACCAGTGACAAAGTCTATGGTGACATTTTTCCATTTCCATGTAGATATGGGTAATTTTTTCATCATCCCCTTATATTTTTATCTTTACTCATTAACTTTCTAACATAAAAGACATATTGATGTATATTCCATGATCTACTTCTTCATATTGTCCCGCCAATAGTGATCTCAGAGATATTGATACATCTTAATGCTTATTGGACGAATAGATAAGATCAAGCTATGTGCATCATCCAAAGAATCATTCTTTAAATCATTATTTGATGGTACACATAGTCTTGAACCAAATCTTACAAATCCTTCATCATTAACATTGAAATATAAAGATTACCTTTTCTTATATCTTTTACTTTCTTCTAAATTCCTGAATCGTCTCTTTGATCATCCTTTATCTTTTCTAGAAGGGATGGTTGAGTAATCATTTGTGAAAGGATTGATGAAGTTACTTTATTTATGATTCTCATGTCCATCCTTTTTAGGTCTAATAAAATCAAAAGCTTCTCAATTATTATCAATGATAAAATTGATGGATCATTTCTACTTAGAACATCTGCAATTTTATTCTCTTTACTAGCATAGTAGTGGATTGAGTAGTCATAGTCCTTGATCAGCTCTAACCATCATCACCGATTCGTATTAAACTTTTTTTGTGTGAATATATATATATATATATATATATATACTTGAGGATCTTGTAATTTGTATATATTTCAAACTTCTCCCCAAAGAGATAACACCTCTAGATTTTCAATGCGAATATCACTATAGGAAACTATAGATCATATGTTTTTTTAGTTCTATTCATGAAATTTCAATTACCTTTAAATATAGGCTATCACATTGTCATTTTATATTAATACACAACCTAATCCCTTCTTCAAATCATTGTTGTATATCATGAAAAGTTCTCCACCTGTGGGTAGTGTGATTATAAGTGTTGTGATAAGCCTCTTTTTCAAATCCTTTAATCTATATTCAAATTCATCATTCCAAACAAACTTGAATCCCTTCTGATTTAGCCTGGTTATAAGGTTTGAAAATCATGAGAAATTTATCACAAATTGAGGATAGTACCCAGTTAACCCAAGGAAACTACATTTTTTATCATATATATTGGCCTTATCCATCCTTCAATTTCTTTTGTTTTTGAAGGGTCCATAAATATCCCATTACTTGTTATAATATACCCCAATAATGAGACTTCCTTCGACCAAAACTCACATTTTATGTACTTTTCATAAATATTTTCCTTTCATAAGGTATTTAGTACAATTTTTAAATAATTCTCATGACCCTCCTTGATTTTGAAGTATATTAGAATATCATCTATAAATAATACCAAAAAAAATTCAAGGTAATATCTAAAGACTCTATTCATCAAGTCCATGAAGATTTTTGGAGCATTAGTGATTTCGAATAGAATTACTATGAACTCATAGTTCCCATAATTTGTATAAACAACAGTCTTGGGGATATACTCCCTCTTCACCCTAACTTAGTAATAACCCAACCACAAATCCACCTTGGATAAGTATTATTCTCCACATAGTTGATCTAAAAAGTCATAAATATATGGTAGAGGATATTTTTTATTTATCATGATCTTTTTTATCTCATGATAGTCAATGTAAAGGTGAATGAACCCATCCTCCTTGAAAAAGAGGATTGGTGCACCCCAAGGTAAAGAAGTTAGGCGTATAAGCCCTTTAACCAAATTATACTATAGTTTTTTCTTTATATCCTCATGTTACACAATAACCATTCTATACAGATTCTTGGATAATGGAAATTCCCTTGGTACAATCTTGATAGAAAATTCAACCTCTCAGTTAGGGGGAAGACTAGACAATTCTTTGGGAAACACTTCATTGTATTCCCTCACAATGGGTATGTCTTCAAGGATGATATTTTCCTTAGAATAAATCATTTTAGATAGATATTATTTATCATAGGGAAATAATATCCATTCTTGAGATGCTGATGCCAAAGAAGATTCATCCATCTCCTTGTATTTGTACAGAATTGGAGGATGATTCGTGATATGGAGAGTTATTTCCTTCTCACAGAAATTCATGTTGGATCTATATTGGGAAAGAAAATCCATACCCAAAATTACATAAATTTTAACCAAAGGGAATATCATAAGGTTTCATGTGAAGTTCATCCCGTAAATTTTGATAGGGGAGGAGTTATATACTTAGGATGAAATAATTTCCCCATTTTTAGTTTTCACTGACAACTCTACTTACATGATTTGTGGTGGTTTTTGAATAGTTCTACTAAACTTTAATGATATGAAGAAATTCATAGAACTAGAATAAAAAATTACATTTTATATTATTTAATTAATAACTAGAGTTCCTATCACCACTTTGTAGTGGGGATCCACATCATTAATTGTGATGACATAAGCTTTCCCTTATTTCCTTGGAGATTTTTGTTTGTCTCTGAAAACCCTTGTCTTAGTGCATTGGTTTGAAAAGTGACCTAGTTCCTTATAGTTGAAAAAATGAACAATTTTTTTAGGTTTGATCATATAATTACTTTACTCCATCACATTAGTGGGTTTCTCCCATCGAAAATCACTAGTTAGGTGTCCTTACTTCCTAAATATTATGCATTTCCTCATTCCCCTTAGGCAATTTATGGGGAGCTTCTTTCCACACTTTAAATAAGTGGGATGTTGAAATTTCTTATCACCATTATATTTCTTCATTGTACTAACAAAATTAAACTCCACTTTCTACTTCTTATCTCCAAGATACCCTTAATATTTGATAATATCCATTTCAACTTTGAGGGCACATCAGAAAATTTCCCCGTATCTATCAAAGTCTCAGATTTACAAGGATTTTCATAGACTAGGTTTTATCCCACCAAAGAATTGGTAAACTTTGTATTCAGGGGTAATAAAAAATATGGAGGTGTATCATGAAATTCTTGTGAAGTTTTCCTCATACACCCTAATAGATTCATCATCTTTTTTCTTGAGGGAAATGGAATCCCTTTCTATTTTAATTCGGAGAGTGTGAGGAAAATATTTGTTGAATTTTTTTCAGAACTCCTTACACACCATCACTTAGATCTCTTCCTCGGGATTCATATTCTTGATCAATGTACACTACTAATCAACTTCTCCATACATATGATAAATATCCAGTATATACTTCTCTTTATTGAAACATTGAAGGATGAAGAATATATTTTCAATGGAGTTGATCCATTATTCCGTGATTAAGGGATCAGATGATCCATTAAAAGCTAGAGGCCTTTATCACATAAAGGTCTCAATTACAAATTTTTATTTCTTAGGGGGATTTGGGTGCTCCTCCTGATCCAAATTTCTATTTAGAACCTGAGTTATATGATAGAGTATCTCAAAAATTTCATGATTCCTACTCCAATTGAGTTGAGAATCTTTTTCGGGAAGTCATCACATTACCCTTTAAATTGGTTTTTCACTCAGTTCCTCCTATTTTCAACCACTATATATAATAAAGAGAAAATTAGGGATGATTAATTTTAAACTATTCAAAACATAAATGACAATCCAATGACATTAAACGAATAGCTTGTAAATGATATTTATTCCTTAACTTATGAATTTCTAGGCTTCAACAACTTTTATCCATGACCAATTTTCTAACATAGACACTTATGGGAATTTTTGTTTCATTAATAATGGTTTTTAATGGGTTTGTGAGTTTACCACAACATATACTCAGGGATTATCAAACCAGGTGTACAATAAGGCCCCTTGTCATGCATCTGTTCCCAGTTGAGTCTATCTTAATGTGGTGCTTTTAGGCCTTACCCCTATGTACATCTATGTCAGAGCCACATACACTTATAGTATCTTGATAGGGATCTATTTTCTTGGAAACCACTTAATATATAATTTACCTAAATTTAGGTATGTATTCTTATGTTTGTTATTATCCCCAATGATTTCTATATAGTTTTTCTAATCCTAATCCCAAAATAACTTAATTTTCCTTTTATACCAACTATGAAAACCCTACTCTTTTTTAAAAATTAATTCATTATTTATTGACTAAGATTACACATAATATAACCTAGAATATTAATAATTATGGTGTATTTGGGAATTAGGTACATTACATAACAAATTAAAATAGGGAATACATCATCTTTATAGAAAACTTCCTTATAACATCCTCATATTATTCTTTTGTACCTAAAACTGAATGGGATAACCTATGGACATACATTAGAAATGGGTGAGCTATAAAGACCAGTAAAGGAATAAACATGGCCTAAAATGAAGAAATTATTACATGTTATAAAATAGGCATATCAATGAGTCATAAAAGGGGTGAGAATCATAAATATGAAAAATGAGGCATGATATAACATGGTAACATAATGGAAACATGGAAATGTGGAAAGAACTTAAAACATGGAATCATAAACATAGTTAAAGGATAACCCACTAAGAAATCATGGTGGAAAAAGTCCCATAATGGAATATCTTCACTCTCTAATCCCTTTCATGATGTATCATGAGACTAAAACATTACCCAAGGCATTAGAGCACTATATAATTCCTGGTGCACCCATCACTTTCATTTCATTTAATTGAATAAGTATGACACATTGATCATACAACATGGAATCATTTTTCATAACATTTTATTCCATGATCAAGGAGTGTGGAATAAATACATGTAATTCCCCAATAAAATAAGTATAAGTGTATAAAGTTGAACACCATTTATAGGAAATGGGTATAGGTATTCACTACACGTTTGTTTGGCATGAGAAATCGAGGTAAAATTTCTACAACATAACGGGGGTGTATAAATGTTCATGGGAGGGATTAATTAGAGAGAAAGTGGTATCTCATCATTTATAAATAATAAGGTAATTAAGGGGTATATTTAAGAACATATCCTAACATTAGTAATTTAATAAAAATGATATAATATAATGAATATACTTGAATAAATAAGAGAAGGAAAATATCCCTTACCTTGAGAGTGTGATTACAATTCTTGGTAAGAGCTTCTTGGGACCTTGGGGGAACCTTGGGAGAACTCTAGAGAGGGTAGGGTAGATAGAGGATGTGATATAAGGTTTTTTAGTAGAGAGGAATGAAAGATTGGGTGGGTTTATATAGAAAAATATAGGGGGGTTATTTATTATTTCTCAAATATAGGTTTTTGACTCTATAATAAAATAACCACAAACCACAAACCTTACTGATATCCCCATAGGGTGTCGTTAGTTCCCTGTGGTACTATGAAAAAACAAAATTTGTAAAACCCAAACTGTGCTACTTGATTAATTGAAACATAGTATTATGAAAGTTTGGGATCGAAACCACAGAGATGGTGAATTTAGTATAATTATAATTTCAAAATATTTAATTTTATTATCTTGGATAATGAGATGAGAAAGTTTGGGTTTGATTCTATTTTAAAAAAATCAAAATAAAAAATCAAATCATATTGATTGGTTTTTGATTAGATTTGGAAAGCGTGTTGAGGTAATGTAATATTAGGGTTCAGGTGTAGTTGGATTTTAGAAAATAGGATGATTCATGATTGGTGTCAGATTCAGGATGAGGAATATCCAATGGTCATGGTATCTCCTCCTTAATATGGAAATAACCTATTTCCCTTGGTCTGGTAGTTTAGGATTTCACCGAATTAAGTTCGTCCTGATACCATATTTAAACCTGATTTCCCCTAAAGTTGAAAATTTTCATGCCTTCTTTAGGATTATAAATTGTTCAATTTTTATGTTCCTTTTATATTTGAATATCGATGGTCACGATAAAAGAAAAATAAAAGGATTGGAAATTAATTTATGAAATCATGCAAACCAGACACATGAATAAAAAGGGAATTAAATCCAACACACCTTCCCCCTTCAGTTACATCACCCTAGAACATGGAAGGTTTACCCCCTAATCCTAATGATTATAGAATAATAGGTAAGTATAAAATAAAATAAATTCATAAAGAAAATAAAGATGACTCGGTGAGGGACCTGCACAATGCAGCTTCTTGCTCCAATATTCTATCTCTGATTCATAATACCTCACAGAAAAAACCAATATCTCTATTTATAGGCTTCAATTAGGTTCTATTTGACCTCAGTAATGATGTGTAATATGATTACACATTGTGTAATCCTGATCCGAAGTTGGTTCTGTGTTTTTTGGATCTGCGCGAATCTTGTTCGAAGACTTTGACCATTGATTCATGTCACAATGTGTAATAGCTTTGTGACTTGGAATTTCACGACTTGGATTCACAGTCTCTAGTATGTCACAAACTGATATGGCATGTTGTGTACTGATGATTCATGACATATAGTTCCTTTTTCTTCTTCTGGATCTCATCTTACCTTGGTTTCTTCAGTTTGGTGTCTTAGAAGTGCTCTATGATTATTCTCAAAAATCCGGTATCGTGCCGTGAGAGAATATCACAATGTGAAGTTCCATTTTATTCTAATTTCTTCCTATTTTTGTTCCTTTTTCATTTGTTCATTTTCTCCTTCCACAAAACACAAAACAAGTTAATTTATCCAACATTTGGAAAGAATATTCATTTGAGTACACAAATCAATACATTAAAATACTATAAAATGTATGAATGAATTACACTTATCACTTACCATGGTTTTTCCCATGGTTTATACCAAAGAGGGGAGGTTTTAATTATTTTATAAGGATAAGTATCGAAATTATTAAAATATCACCCTTTTTAACATGGAAGTGAGTCATGTCTTTAAAGAATTTATTTTAAAACCTTAAAATATATTATAGGTTTTGGATGATTCATAAAGACTTTATAAAATTAATAAAATAAACTTAAAATAAAATTATTTTAAATGGAAAACATATATTTGGTTTTTTAAACCATTTATAGTACTTATTACATCATTTTTGGGTCATTATGATGTCATAATACACACCATATATTTATATCGTATTTAATTTTTACCCAAAAATTCGAATTTCTTAGAAAATTTTGAAAAATTCACCATTGAATAATTAAGAAATTATGATTAAAAAAATAGTATTTATTTTATCCAAATAATTTTCTATATTTTTGGATTTTTACTTTTAAAATAAGAATCGACATTTATTGAGAAATGATGGGATTTTTGACAATAACAATTTTCAAACCCTGATAAAAATTCCATTTGATTTCATAAAAATTATATGATAATATTTATATTTGATAAAAATTATTTAATAATAATATTTTATTAATTATTTTTTAAAAACCATTAATTCATCAGAATAAATTCCTTAATTGAATTTGAATATTACCCAAAAATACAATTTGTGTTTTATTGTATCAAAATCAAAATCATTTATTAAGTAACAATAAGAAGTAAATATAACCATTATTCTATTGAGAATACAATATATATATATATATATATATTCATATTATTATGGTCATGATTTATATCCCTTTAATACACCAAAAAATTCCCTAAGGGTAAGGTGTGTCATGGTGAGATTTTCATGAGGTGGTTCCATATACATGGTTTGGGTTGTGATCTTGATGAGCTTGAAATTATCCCATAAATGGTTTTTCTCATGCTTAAGTTGTTGGATCTCATCTTGGTATTAGTCAAGGTAAAATCCATGTGATGCTATATCCCTTAGAAGCTCCAATAAGTGGGCTTCATAGGGTATAATCCTACTGGATGAGGTCATCGCTTCCTCTGTCTATGTAAATTGGATTTGTTAAAACCCTATATTTATACTAATCATTGTTTCGGTGCGGATGTGCGTCGGGTTTCTGTTCCGGCGCTGTTCCGCCAGGACGCGTTCGCGCGTGCGCCCGTCGACCCGAGGGGATGGGCGCGCGCGGCTTGTGGCCCCGCAGTCCCGCTTTCCAAAGGCGGGTGGCATCCGTCCCTTATTCAGGGGCGTCTGCTCCTTGATCGAAACCGGGATGATGGGATGTCGGCTCCTCCTTCCGTGGACGTCTCCTCGGAACTCGTCGCCTAATCCGGGTCTCCCTCATAGATTTAAGACGTGCTCGTGAATCTCGTTCCCGGCGCCATATCTTCGTGGACACCGGTTAATTACGCTGCTTCCGCCCGGACGCTCCAAGGGGTCTGGTCGGGGCAGCAACCTGCGGTGAGGAGACCGGGTAGCTCTGGGTGTCGGGGGCGTGTCTTAACACTGTGACTCTGCATGTCTGCCTTCCGTCCCTAATAGGGCTTCTCGAAGGCATGATGGCCTGAGGCATCCCGCGCTGGGTGCGGGGAACTGCGTTACCTGAGGTTTTCCTCAGCTTCCCATGTTTAACACGGGGTATGCCGCGAGTTTAACGTCCAACGGGGACGGCATCGGACTGATCAACACGAGAAGTGGATCAGATGACAGAACCCCTTGCGAGGAACCTCCGACGCTGGGGCTAGCACATGGGCGGCTTCCCGAGTGAAGTGGAGTGGAATGAAATGGCATGACCCCACCGGGATGTGGCGGCCCGGGTAAGGATCAGGATGGATGATGGAGTGAAGAGCTTGGACCCCGTAGGGGCTTCCTACGTACCGTGCGTTAGCGCGGATCAAAGTCAGCGTAGTTCGGATATACAGTTTAACGTCATGCTGGACCTTGGCAAGCCGACTCACGAAGAGGTCGAGGCTGCCGGGCGGAGGATTGAACCGAACCACCTCGCACAGAGGGGGATGGAACGGCCGGGTGGATCACAGTTTCACGTCATGCTGGACGCTGAAATGAGAAATAGAAAAAGGCAGTGGGGAAGCACAATGGAGATACACACGTTCAGTCTCCCACAGGGGCGGATTCATAGGTGAATCGACGCAAGTGTGAACCCAGGAGGGGTCCACTGATGGACGAACCGACGTGAATACGACCGGGACGACCAGGTGGTGGGCTTGAACCTCGGAGAGGCTTCCTACGTACCCTGTTTAGAATACAGGGATCAAAGTCCACGTAGTTCATTTGGTTTGTAACACTCTACCCCCGTGGGCGAAGGCCACTCCAATCCCGACATCCCTGCAGAGACGAGCGGGTGGGGGCCACATCCAAACCGGGAGGACCCTGCGTGCGGGGCACGGGATCGGGTGATGCGGACGGTTTAACGTCTTGCCGGACGAAGTACAGTTTAACGTCGTGTGTTGAGGAAGAAGATGCTTGGTAGTTTAACGTCTTGCAGCGCGGACGTGGTACAGTTTAACGTCGTGTGGGACGAAAGTGCAGTTTAACGTCATGCGGGACGAATGCTGTACAGTTTAACGTCTTGTAGCTTGGACGAAGATGCTTGGCAGTTTAACGTCTTGTCGCGCGGACGATATGCTAGGCAGTTTAACATCGTGCAGCTTGGACGTGGTACAATTTAACGTCGTGTGGGACGAAAGTGCAGTTTAACGTCATGCGGGACGAATGCTGTACAGTTTAACGTCTTGTAGCTCGGACGATATGCTAGGCAGTTTAACGTCGTGCAGGTTGGACGATATGCTGCCGCCGATGGGTCCGTGTCACTTCACGCGAGCCTGGAGGGCCGCACGGGAAGACAACGCACAGTGCGAGCACCCGGGATGAAGATCGTTGGGCGCCACACAGGCGGGTACCCTCAGGGGGTCAAAGGGGGCGACCCTGGCGGTTTGCGCGCAAAAGAGGAACTTGGCGCGCAATACCGCGGGTCGGCGCGCAAATGGGTGGGCTGGCGCGCAATTGGGCCAGTGCTTTGCGTGTAGGAGATAGAGATTGCGCGCAACGGGCTTCGGAAAGCGCGCGGGGGCAACGGCTCATTCCTTAACGAATGGCCACTTTGAAAAGGGGGGGTGCGCGCAATCGGGCTGGATTGCGCGCACCTGGGGGCAATTGCGCGCAAGAGGCTTCTTTTGCGCGTGAAGGCCTTTGGGTGAAGAGTTAGTTCAAAAGAAAGAAGCCAAAGGGATTGCGCGCGAAGGCGAACCCCGAGGCTTTCTTGCGCGAAAGAAAAGAGGTTACCTGAAGATCGGCATTGCGCGCAGAAGGGGTTGGATTGCGCGAACGAGCGACTCTTCGAATTCCGGCAACCCTCAAAACGTCGGGGGTCGCCTTATATTTATAGGCAACCCCTGGCGCGGAATCTGGTCCGCGGGCGCGCAATTTCCTTCGCGGGCGCGGAATCGGGCCCGGCGCGCAAGGGAGTCGCGCGGGCCACGGGCGCGCAAAATTGCGCGCCGGCCCAGCGCATTGCGCGCATCCCGGGAGGTTTGCGCGCGGCACTACAACTTTGCGTGCGGGTCTCCAAAATTCCGCGCAAGGCCTCCGGGCCCTCCGAAACGTGCTTCTGACTCCAAATACGACCTCGCTTTCCGCATCCGGAGCTTTGTTTGGGAACAACGGACTTTTTCGGCGTCTATAAAAGCCCCCCCTCGGAATCTGATCGGTGAGAGGTCGCAACGATCGGGTTCCTAAGGAGACGCCGGAATGCCGAATTCCTGGGTGGCGCGGGACTGAGGCGCGCAAAAAGGGCGTCGGGCGTGAAATTTGCTGTCTCGGTCGCGCAAAGCGCTTTCCGCGCAGCGCGGACACCCGACCTCGCCTATAAATAGGGGACATGGGTCCCCCGCACCGTACACCGGCCTTCCGCGCGACAAGTTTTCAAGCTCTCGTGCGCGAAATTGCCCTTTCCGGCGCGGAATTCACCCGTTCGTCGCGTAAACCTTTCCGGATTTCGGCCTGTTTTTGCGCGAACACCCGGGGTTTTACGCGACAGACTTCCCAATTGCGCGCCGTCCACTAGGATTGCACGCCAACTCTCAAACTTCTCTACCAGCCTCTTCCGATTCCGCACGCCTCATCCCTTAACCCACACGACTCCCAGAGCTTCTGAGATGGCCGCGAATCAAGGGAATGAGGGGGATGCCGCCATTCGCAGAGCTGAGATGGCGGCGAACGAGGAGGTCTACGGAGCCAAGGAGATTGTTTCCAACAATCAATCCTTGTTCGACTTGCTGACACTGGCCCAGAGGACATATCCGCTGTCGGACAACCTGCCGATCTGGAACTTTGGCATCCTAGATGAGGTTCCGATGCCAGGGTTCGAGGTTGATGCGCCACGGACCTGGGTGACTCGGGAGGACGATCTTCCCCGCTATAACATCACCAACAATGGGCATCCTTCCAGGGAGACCAGGCACTTAGATGTCTATGTCCTTAACCCGAGGACGCGAACCATCGTCGGGAGTGAGCCTACTGCGGAGAACTCTCCAGCCCTCTACTCGAGCACGTACCGCCAGAGTGTCACTGACGACACCAAGGGCTGGCTGAAGGACTGAGACTTGCGGTCTGGGGGCAATTTCACCAGTGAGTGGGCCTGGGCGTTCTGGGTACGCCACACCTGCGATCACTTCACGGAGGAGCTGCGGTACATCGGCCTGTTTGAGGCGGTGTGGACGTCGCAGTTCCACTTCTACCAGCAGTCCGAGCTCGGGCTGGAGCTGTTCACCCGCTGGTCACCGGATACCAACACCTTCCATCTTCACCATGGGGAGGTTAGCATCGGTCTCTGGGACATCCACTGCATCGGAGGTATCCCACTGGAGGGTTACCAATACGATGAGTTCCTGCCTCCGAAGAACACCTGGGACGACAGGTCACAGACTCCCATTCTGACATGGCATCTACTGGACCTGGCTACACAGCGGCTCGGGATCAAGGACTTCCACAAGGACATAGCCTACAAGGAGTGGTTCGGCCAGTTCTTGGAGCATGACCCAGCGGTCAAGATGCCAGGCAGGGGGAAGCGGTGCCCGACCGCGGCTCAGAGGAGCCGGAACGGGTCGTACTGGCGGGTCCTGGAGACGGGCGACTACCGCTCATGGGGGTACCGCGTCGTCGAGGCCCGGGACCCAAATGTCCGGTACGCGGCGTTCCTGGCCGCCTTTCTGAGTGGGTGGCTCCTGCCAGTGCGGGACGCGAGAATGGGCGTCCGCCCGGCGACACTGGCGATGGCGGGCGCCATGGCCGCCAACAAGAGATACAGCCTCGGGGTCCCAGTGCTGGCTAAGCTGTACGCCATCCTGGGACGCATCTCGCGAGGGGGGTCGCCACGAAGGATCTGTGGGCCCTTTCAATTCTTCCATGGCTGGGTGGCTGCTCACCTCGGTGGGTACACGTTTCCAAACGCCGTCATTCCTCCGGGCAACGGCCTGTGACCCTCCCTGCTGAACATCGCGGGGGTCGCTCCGATGACCCTAAATGAGGAGGGCGTGAGGATTCGGATTGACAATCACGCCAATTTCAACTTCAGCCCGTTCCCCACTCCCGTTGGCCAGATGATCGACAATGGGCAGGGTCCGCTGGAGCAGCACGAATACTTCCTGAACATGCGGGGCGGGGTGCTCGTGGCTCGGATCGACGGGAAGGTGATCTGCGAGCCCTACGTGCCAACCCGGTTCGCCAGGCAGTTCGGGTGCCTTCAACGGATGCCGAAGAGGGTATTCACTGCTATCCGGGAGGAGACGAACCCTTGCGTCCTTCGTCAGATGTGGCTGATGTTCGCCGCTTTCGGCTCTGGCGACGTCATCACTCTCCCTCCTACCGGGGTCGACACCGGCTTGGCAACTGAGTACGCCGAACACTGGGTCATCGCGTACCCCGAGGGGCTTCTACGGAAGCCAGTTCGGCGGCTCGAGGTCACCCGTGTGGAGACGGGGCGTCAAGGAAGGAGGCGAGGCGCCGTTACGCGGGGGACAACGGAGGCACGCCAAGCAGTGGAGCCGGCGCGAGCAGGGACTTCGGCGGCGGGCACATCACAGGCTGCCGCTACGACCTCGGCGCCCAGGGAGGGGGCACGTGTGGTGGTCGAAGAGCGGCCCGGGAAGCAGGTAAGGCGTCTGCTCGAACCCTCCCACGATGCAGTCTTCCCAGCGCTGTGGTCGGCCTGGATGACCCTGCGGCAGTCGCTGGGGACCGAAATCATCTGGAAGAAGATAACCAGCGAAGGAATCCATCTGCCAGAGGTCGGGCGCCTTCAGGTCGCCGACAGGGTGAACTTCCACCGGCGGTATGCATATCTGACGGCCATGGACGAGTACGCGCGCCAACGTGGTCAGCGTGCGGAGCCGTCCCTTCTGGTGAAGGTGATGCTCGGTCTAGAGCCTGCTCCAGAACAGATGCCGTCGGAGGAAGATGACAGTAACGACGACTCCGAGGAAGAGGAGGAGACGGGGGAGGATGAAGGCTCCGAGGGAAGGTCCCATCAGGGGAGCCCACGGGAGAGCGGTGAGGTGGCCGGCTCCGACAATGTCGATATCACCGAGCTCCTCGAGGTCCGCTTCTATCCCTACTCAACCTGCTTCGTCCATTCTCTTATGCAGCTTCTAACCCATTTCTCCACTTTTCTCAGGAGTGCACGGATGTTGGTCAGGCGTCCTCAGTAGGTGTAGGAGAGGCGCCAGCAGGACAAGGTGGGGGCCAGACACCCATCATTGAATTGATAAGCGCTGAAGGGTCCCCTGCTGCAACTGCTCCTGCGGCAGCCGGGACAGCGGAAGATGACACTTTGGGTTCCCGTAAGTCTCCTTACTTTACTGTTGGTGCTTGCCGTTGACGCTCCGTGACTAACCACGGCATGCCCCGCGCAGTGATCTCAATACTGGAGGCTCGTCGGGCTGCCGAACCCGGGCCATCCACGAGTGGACCAGTGGCAGACATGCCGCCTGCTCCGGAACAGACTTCCCACACCGAGCCGGCCCCACCAACTGCTGATCAAGGGGCTGAGGACGCCGGCGGTGCTGCCATCGGAGAGAGGTCGGGGGCTGACGAGGGTGTCAACGCCGCTGGGGCGGGAGAAGAAGGTCGCCCAGATGTTGGGGAACCTATCCCCCATGAGGACATCCCAGGGGCGGACCCTGCAGCAGACCTGCTGGCTGCCTTCCCTGCCTACCGGCTTGCCGACCCCGAGGAGATGGACGACTCGGACGCGGAGGCGGTCGAGGAGAGACGGATAACGCGCCGCAGGGGGTGGAAGTGCATCCAGCGCTTCCTCAAGCGAGACCCATCAGAGTGGCTGGGGCGCATGGGATCGCTTCAAACCTGGCTGCGCTTCCTGTGTGTCGGGGGAGCTGATGCTCAACGCCTCCATCTGACGGTCCGTGATTTCATGGCCGAAAAGATGCGCGAGAGCCGCCGGCGTGCCGACATCGCACAATGTCAGGACGTGTCAGAGAGCACGCGGGCTCTCCTCGTGGCGGAGCAGGAAGTCCGGCGTCTCGAAGGGCAGGCGGCAGAGAAGGAGGCCTTCGTCGCAACGTGCACTGAGCTTGTGGAGCAACTAGCGGCCCAGCTGGTTGACGCCCAGGCACAGCTGACGGAGGCGGGCCAACAGATGGTCACACTTCAAGTCGAGCGGGAGCGTGCACAGGCCAGGATCGGCGAGCTGCGTGCTGCGACCGCCGACGAAGAGAGGGCACGCAGAGAGCGAGAAGTAGCTTTGGAGGCCGCCAGCCAAAGGGTAGCGGCGTTAGAGAGACTTATTCAGCACGCTAATCCCTAGGGGCTTTGTTTTTGCCACTCCCAGAACATTTGCTTCCGCTACTCAATACTTCGATCCATTTGTATGAACCAATATATTTATCTACATCTTTTGGCTTAACATGATCAACCACCATTCATTGTCTCGCGGGAGCGTTAACCAAGCTTCAGGAATCCACAATTGGGCCCGGGTTTCTAAAGAAAAGAGGGAGATCATTCCTAGGAAAGGAGACCTCAGACCTAATCAATGTATCATCCCCCCAACTTGTTCCGACACACGAGCGGGACAACGCTAGGGGCGTTGAGATTTTATCCGAACATAGGGAAATGAGAAAGGGTGAATCGCGTGTCCCGAATTCAGAAATCCACGACGGTTGGCCTTCCAGGAAATGCCCAAGACGGCAAGCGGACAATGGATCAATCGACCATACTACTGCGATAGACGGACCGAAGGTCATCATTCATATTGCAGGAGGCGGATCACATGTCATCATCAATGCCGCTTTGGGGGTTCCTTCAGGCACAAGGGTGGAAATCCAGATCAACAGGGCATGCGAAGCGTGGGGCGAAGTGACGATTTGTTCGGACAGAATCTAACGCTCTCAAAATTCCACCACCGTGGGGAAAGCGTATTAGGCGGATGCACTAATCTGGCCGTGAATCACCCCAATTCTCAGACAGAACCTCTTTGACGAGGAAACTGTCGCTTCCCATCATTACAATGGGGCATCCCGAGCTGAATCGGGGAGAATATCACAATCGCACCACTCTACCAGAAGCCAGGCCAAACGACCGGCGACGAGGAGGGGCGGGACTTAGCGATCCCTGAGGCTGGACCCGAGTCGAGATGCCCGGGCGTTCCTACATACCCCATCGGGCTGGAGATCAAGCCACACGTAGTTCTGAAAGTGCAGTTTTAACGTCATGCGGGACGTAGAACCCCGTTTGGGGAGATCTTAGTTTAAGGTCGTAGAGCTCGGACCATAGGGGCAGATCTTAGTTTAAGGTCTTAGAGCTCGGACCATAGGGGTAGATCTTAGTTTAAGGTCTTAGAGCTCGGACCATAGGAACCTCAAAGTATGCCACATCGTGGTCCTATCCCCTGAATATGCGAAGATGCACTGAGGGATAGTGTCAAGAGTGTCGAGATTTTGCCTGGTCAGAATGGGGGGTGGAAAACGTAATGTGAATCATGCGGCCATTCACTCAAGGACTGGGGGCACCGGCGTAACGATATGGGAGTACTGCCGACCGTGGCGGAAAAGCAGCATCAATATCGTACTGACCGTTGATGGAATGAGGCAGAAAACGAGCATCAACCGCTCAAGCGCATGATTCATATCGATTTGCTGCCCGAGGCCCTTGGGGGCACTAGCCCGAGTCGGTGGGAGAGCACTGAGGCATTGTGTCCAGACCGCTCACGGGGGCTCCACCCAGGGCGTAGGCGATGGGTCCGAATGAAAGGGAGCACGAAGCCTGAAAAGTGGAAGGAACCTGACCAAGCTGAACCTGACCCTCCTGGAAATAAACCAGAGTACTCTTGACACCGGTGGACCACTGCAAGGGGTCGAGGGACACGCCTTGAGGGTGACCCGAAGGCGGCGTATTCCCAAGAGAAGGGGGAATCTTTAAGAGGTGGGGGGCTGGACCCGAAGTTTCAAACATCCGAGCGTTCCTACGTATCCCATAAGGATGGGAATCAAGCCGCACGTAGTTCTTGAAGCGCGGCGCAACACAATCGGGCACCAGCGCGGGGAGGGGTGCGGGTCTGACCCTCGCACACAGAAGAAGCGGTATTTGATATTTCTTGTTTGTCCTTAAAGGTGGATGGTTTTTCTTTGTGCAGCGACATGCCTGTGATTAAGAAATCCCTGGCGTCGCCACAATAATCAAGCCATGAAAGGCATTGATAAATGGTGTGGTTATTAACCAGCGCCCAACGTGAGTGTCCCCTGAGGAGAACATCACGATGCAGTGCCGTTTCTCGTCGGGCGGCCAAGACGATCACAGTTTACGGTCGTGTGGTAGGACCAGACAACACAGTTTAAGGTCGTGTGGTTCGGACCATGGAGGAATCCGCTTATTGCGATATGGCAGACTCAGCGGAGGTGGGAACATACCCATCCCTGCGGTCACGCACGATTCCAGGAGAAGGATCCTGGGATAGGGGCCTGCGTATGTCCATCACCCGAGGGGAAGAGATGCTAGCCTCCAGCTATACTGGGCCCAGAACGCGATTGTTCGGGCGACTCCTTCCTCCTTATGGGGACGAGGGTCCAGCTACACATGGCCCTTAGGGAGGACATCAGCATATATCCTTGGTGCTCAGATCGTGGGAGCCTCGAAAGACACCATTACCCTGGTTGGCCTGCCTAACGTGTAAAGGTGTACTGCAGGTCAGTATGAAGAGAGTGTCGAGATTCCACTACAACGCACAGAGGCGGAGTGTGATGAGGACTGCGCAACCAATGTTCAGAGCCTGAAAGAGCCGACATGGCGATCAAGGATGTCGCTGACCATATTCGCAACACAACATCCGATCGCGTCAGCCTAGAATGGGACAAGCAAACGAGCATCAACCGCTCAAGCGCAGGATTCATATCGATTTGCGGCCCAGGACTCGCCGGTAAATCGACCCGGAGCGGTAGGAGAGCACTGAGGCATCGTACCCAAACCGCTAACGAGGATCCCTTTGAGTGAAGGCTCAAACAAGAGGAAGCGCGAGGCCCGACAAGCAACACAGGACTTACCGGGATTGAATCCGACACTACGGGTCATAGACCGAAGTACCCAAAACATGTTAACAGATCACCGGAAAGGGTCGGAGGACTCACCCTGAGAGCAACCAAAAGACGGCAGATCCCCGTGATCAACCAAGAGACGGGGCTGGACCTGAAACACAAGCGTCCAGGCGGTCCTACGTATCCCATAAGGATGGGAATCAAGCCGCACGTAGTTCTTGAGAGGCAGTTTAACGTCATGCAGGACGATGAGGGGTGTGAGGTAGTCCCACACACGGGGGAGGCGTACGACGCGGCCAGTAGACCAACATGAATGAGGACATAATCCCCCGCTCACGCCATACGCCTCGCACAAAAAGGAGGGGAACTTGGGCCAGAGGCCCAACGCGGGATAGAGATTCCCGGGAAATGGGGCTGGGCCTGAAACATGAATGTTCAGGCGGTCCTACGTATCCCATAAGGATGGGAATCAAGCCGTACGTAGTTCTTGAAGTGCAGTTTAACGTCATGCAGGACGAAAAAGGAAAGGGGGAGCGGAAGGCATCCCCAACCGTGGGGGGCGTACAACGTGGCGAGCAAATAGCCCTGCGTTCACACCATACGCCGCATACCCAGAGGCAACTGGGCCAAGGGCCCGAGATGGGATGGAAATTCCCGAAGGATGGGGCTGGGCCTGAAACATGAATGTTCAGGCGGTCCTACGTATCCCATAAGGATGGGAATCAAGCCTCACGTAGTTCTTGAAGTGCAGTTTAACGTCATGCGGGACGAATTCTGAATAGTTTAACGTCTTGTAGCTCGGACGTGGTACAATTTAACGTCATGTTGGACGAATGCAGTTTAACGTCGTGCAGGACGAACTGCAGTTTAACGTCGTGCGGGACGAACTGCGCTTAGGCAAAGTACTTCTTGAGGAACCTAGCGTTGGTGGGAGGAGTGACACGCTCACCATCCATAGTCGCTGGGGAGTACGCGCCATTGGGATAGACTTTGTGGACGACAAGAGGTCCCTCCCACTTGGGCTCCAACTTGGGTGGCTTCCTGCCGAGGATCATCGGTGCTCTCAGGGCTAATACTAGGTCACCCTGCAGGAAGGAGCGGAGGTGAACCTTCTTATTGAAAGCTCGAGCCATTCTGCATTGATGCCTCTCCAAGTTGTGCAAGGCGCGAAGTCTATTCTCATCCAGTGCTTCCAACTCGACTAGACGGGCTTCAGCAGCTCTGTCCGGCGCTTGCTGGTCGTAGACCGCAGTGCGCAAGGATGGTAACTGGATCTCGATAGGCAGGACGGCCTCAGCTCCATACACCAGGGAATAAGGGGTCATCTGGGTGGAATTGCGAGTCGTCGTCCGATAAGCCCAGAGGGCGTTGGGGAGCTTGTCCGGCCAACTCTTCTTGTTCTGACCAACCATCTTTTGCAGAATGTTAGAGAGGGTTTTGTTAAATGCCTCAATCTGTCCATTTGCCTGCGCATGATACCGAGATGTATGATTCGAGCGAATGTTGTACTTGGCGTACAACTTCTTCAACTTGGCTGCTCGGAAATTGGCTCCGTTATCCGTGAGGATAGCGTGAGGCACTCCAAATCGATAAATGATGTTGGAGGTCACGAAATCAGCGATAGAACAGGATTTTTCCTCTCTGAGCGGAATCGCCTATGCCCATTTGGAGAAGAAGTCCGTAGCGGTCAGAATGAACTGGCACTGGCGAGCCGTCGCCGGCGGGTAAGGTCCCACAACGTCCATCCCCCAGACTGCAAAGGGCCAAGAATACGTGGTGGTATGGAGAGGCTCCGGCGGCCGATGCACAAAGTTCGCATGAACCTGGCACGCATGGCACCTCCTGGCATACTTGATGCAGTCATGGATCATGGAGGGCCAGAAGTATCCCAACCTCCGAATCTGGTGGGACAGCTTCGGCCCAGTCTGATGGGCACCGCAAGAACCATCATGAACCTATTTCATGACTCGTGGGATCTCAACTCCCTGAAGGCAACGGAGGAGAACACCATCAAATCCGTGTCTATAGAGGATCTACTCCAGGCCGGGACTGCTCTGGAGGACAAACTGTGATGCGCGGCGTCGAACTCGCTCGCGCTCGGCTCGATCCGATGGGAGAATGCCATGTTGGAGGTACTCAACCAAAGGCGTCCTCCAATCAGGGGCTGGTTCAACTGCCATATCTGGGGTACTCGGGGCTCCGGGCATAGGGGCAACCGTGGTGAGATTACTTACCGACGGGCCGCGATCTCCCTCCGGGATAACGGGAGCGATGAGCCTGCGGTGCGTCACGCGGACGATCAGGTTGTCCTGTTCAGGCTCTGCAAGTGACGCAACAAGGCTGGCCAAATCATCTGCTCGACCGTTCTGCGACCGGGGAATATGGACAATTTCTGGCCGAGAAGGGAACTGGGCCATCAGAAGGAGGGTGCACTCCAGCAATGGCACAAGTTCCGGATTCCTGACAACATAGTCGCCATTGATCTGCTTGATGACCAGCTCGGAGTCCCCTTTCACACACAGATAGGGCACGTCGATCTCGAGAGACAACTCGAGGCCAGTGATGGGGGCATGGTATTTCGCCTCATTGTTGGTACAGCCCTCTGACAACAGGAAAGAGTATGGAAGCACGGCTTGCTCCGGGGTAATGAAGACGATACCCAAGCCCACTCTGTTGAGCTTAGGATTATAGAGTCTTCTACCGGTGGGGCTCCGGGAGGCACCGTCAAAGTGCATCTGCCAGCGTGGATCGGCATGATCGACCGAGAGAATGGCCTCATCAGGAAAGCCTAGATCCAGCGGCTGATCCGCGGAGGTTGGGTGAGCAGCCAGAAAGTCTGCCAATGCTTACCCTTTGATGGCCTTCTGAGACACATACCTGATGTTGAACTGCTAGAGAATCATAGCCCACCGCGCTAGACGACCAGTCAACATAGGCCGGCTCATGATATATTTCAACGGGTCTACCCGAGAAACCAACTGTACCTCATGGTGCTGCAAGTAGTGCCGTAATTTCTGTACGGCAAATACGAGCGCCAGGCAGCTCTTCTCGATTCGGGAATACCTAACTTCCGCATCGAGGAGCATGCGACTGAGGTAATAGAGGCTATTCTCTGTTCCCTCGTTGTTCTTCTGGGCGAGAAGGGAACCAAGGGACCGTTCCAGGGCGGTCACATAAAGGACCAGCGGCTTCCCGGATACAGGCAGCATCAGAACCGGAGGTTGAAGCAGGTACTGCTTGATTTCCTCGAAAGCGGTCTGACACTCTTTATCCCAAACATAGGTGGCACCTTTCTTCATGAGCCGAGAAAAGGGCTTACACTTGCCGGCCAGATTCGCGATGAATCGGCGTATATAGGCTAAGTGGCCTTGGAACCCTTGCAGTTCCCGGATGTTACCTGGGGGAGGCATCTGTCTAATCACCCTGATCTTCTCCGGGTCGATCTCAATACCCCGGTACCTTACCACAAAGCCAAGAAACTTCCCGGAGGTGACCCCAAAGGCACACTTCAACGGGTTCATCTTCAGGCAGCGAGACCGGAGGAAGCTGAACACTTTCTCAAGATCTTTGATATGGTCCTGACGCTGGCGCGATTTGACCACCAAGTCGTCGACGTAGAATTCCACCAGTGTGCCGAGGATTGGCTTGAATATGCGGTGCATCGCCCGTTGGTAGGTGGCACCTGCATTCTTCAGGCCGAAGGGCATGACCTGGTAACAAAAGATACCTTGGGGGGCCCTGAAGGCAGTGAACTCCTCATCCTCAGGGGCCATCCGGATTTGGTTGTATCCGGAGTATCCATCCATGAAGGAGAGGGCTTGGAACCCTGCCGTGGCGTCAATCAACAACTCTGTCACCGGAAGGGGAAAATCATCCTTCGGACAGTGGCGGTTGAGATCGCGAAAGTCGATGCAGACTCTGATCTGCCCGTTCTTCTTCCTGACCGGCACAATGTTGGCCAGCCATTTGGGGTACTGAACTTCCCTCACGAAGTTGTCTTTGATAAGCTTGTCAACTTCGGCCTCAACCATGGCACCGTGGAATGGGTGCATCTTTCTGGGAGGCTTCTTGAACCCGCGATGGTTCGCCGGGAGACCAAGGCGGTGGACGGCTACCTGAGGATCTAGCCCCGACATCTCGTCATAGCCCCAAGCGAACACATCACGGTGCTGTCTGAGGAAGTCCACGTACTGCTGCCGCTCTTCAGAGGGCATGGCGGCACTGACCAATGTGGGTCTTGGATCTGCCTCGGTTCCAAGGTTCACCTGTACTAACTCATCGACCGTGGCAGATACGCCCTCCTCAAAGGCTAGGGGTGCATCTTCCACGTCCTCTCCACTCAGGGAGGGATCGTCCACGGGAGAGACTACGCTGGGAACTACATTGGGGCTACCAGATCCTACTGGGCCGCTGGTGCTGGCACGGACGGTCGCGGTCATCTCATCAGGAGACTCACAGGCCGTCGAGACTGTGGCTACGTCCAACCGATGGATCGGGAGGACGTAAGCGTCATCCAAACTTGCCCAGGGATCACCTGCAACAGCGACAGGCTCAACCTTACCTGCCAGGATCTGCTTATCCTTTCTCTTGTAATAGTCCGCGTCTAGATAGCGGGCTTCACATGAAGCAAAAGGAGAGGCATCCCCCTGAAGCACGCCTACTCGACCGTTAAGGGAGTATTTCAGGCATTGGTGGTATGATGAGGGAACCGCCGCATGAAGGTGGAGCCATGGCCTGCCCATCAATGCGTTGTACGCAGTGTCTTGAGAGACTACCATGAATTCGGTGTTGGCAACCAGGTCACCGAACTGGGTCTTCAAACGTATCTTGCCGACCAGAGTTTGCTCGGTGCGGTCGTACCCCGGGATCCTGAGGTCGGAGGGAATCAAGTCATCCTCAGACAATCCCAATCTCCGGAGCGTCCGAGTGGGAATCAAGTTAATCCCGGACCCCGTGTCGACAAGACATTGCCGGAATTCAAGACCATTGAACTGGCCAGTGACATACAGCGAACGAATGTGCCCCTGTATAGGAGGGTCTTCATCCTTACCAGAGAACGAGATAACTGCCTGACATTCGGCGTCCTCAACCGTTTCGGCGTGAAAGGCCTCTGCAGCCGCAACCTCTGTCTCAAACTGGAGGGGGCACTTCAGGGCTTCAGCGAGTGCCTCACGCATATCAGATGACATGCGCAGAGCCTCAAGGATGGAGAGCCTTACTGGGATGTCGGCCAAGTGCTTCAGGACATCATACTTTTTGGCCAAGCGCGAGCCCCTGGTTGCAGGAGGTTGCTCTGCGGTTGGAGGCATGACGGGCCTTGCCGGTTGGACCGGCGGCCGACTGGTACTTGGCGCATCTCGCTGTTCATTGGTTGAAGCCAGGGAATTAGTCACCGTACTGGGGTCAGGAGGCCGGGATGGACTTGCGGCAGGGCGGAGCTGATCGCGACGCGGCTGAGGCGGTTCTGCCTGGTCCCACACCACAAACAGTGGCGGAGGCGAATCCGTCATCCCTGGATGGGGGGGCTGCGCACGCTGAGCTCGGTTTTGAGCCTGCTGCCTAGTCTCAGTGGCGTGCACGTCCTGGATGGAGGTACCAACTGATGTGCCCCGGCGACTCCTGTTGTTGCGGTTCCTCCGACGGTGGCGACGACCGGGGACACTAGGGAGGTCCACCTGGTGTTCTTCAACGTCGGGAACCGAAAAGGGATTTACCAGCTTGACGGTATTAACCGAAGCGTACCCAACACTGTCATCGGACGAATCATTCACCACTGGGCGGATCCGAGGAGGGATCCCCATCTTTGGGGGCATGAAATCACCGAGAGTACGGGATAGCGGCGGAACCGGCAGGGCGCGCTCTTCCTTCTTGCACCGCCGCCATTTGCTCTTCTCGGAAGAGGCAGGCTGGGACGACGATGCCGAAGAAGCACCCGCAGATTCTGGGGGCTCAGGCTGATTCAAGCATGCACGGATGATTCCATGGGCGCGAATGATCGTCTTGCGGGCCATCCAGTTGTTATACTTCTGGGATCCGCGGTCGGAGACCAGCTGCCATTCGTCCTCATTGCCACTATCGTCATCTGATCCCACGAACACGCCCGCCACTTGTGCTGGAGCTGGGCCCAACCTGATTACATTGTTGTTAATCTGGTCTTGGAGCCAATCCTTAAACACATAGCACCGCTGGATGGTGTGCCCCAGGGCCCGATGGTAAGGGCAGTAGCGGGGGTTATCCGTGAGATGTGCCTCCTCTGGCCTCCAACACTCAGGCAGTCGCACAATCCTCTGCTCCAGGGCGCTCCGGAAATAACTGGGGACCTGATCCTCGTGAAATGAGTAAGTCAGGTATCGCGGGCCCCTGGGAGCGTGGTCTTGACGAGGGGCTGGAGGGGCCTGCCGAGGAGGTGGACCCTGACTATCTCGCCTGGGTTGTGGCGGTACATTACGCGGAGGGGTTGGCCGGTTCTGGGGCTGCCGCTGCTGGGCCGGGAACTGAGCCCGTGGAGGCGGATTCCTGTGAGGCTGTGGAGCTGGCCTCGCCGGCAGCAGCTCCAACGGCCTGGGGGGCTCTATCTGGGCAACAGCAGCGGGCTCAGCCCTGCTGACTCTCCTTGCAGGAATCATAGGAGGCAGCGGGTGTGCCTGGATGGCCTGTTGCAGGGCTTCCTCAAGACGTTGAGCTTTGTCTGAGAAGTCCCTAAACCCTCCGGGGTAATTCTGAGTGATCAAGGAAGGGACCAGCTCGGTCTTGACGTTCCCGACGCACATTGTCAGCAACTGCTCCTGAGTCAATGGCATGTCAAGGGAATACGTGAGACCCTTCCATCGGGCGACGAAGTCCGCGACTCGCTCATCAGGCCTCTGCCTCCACTTGAAGAGGTCTGCGATACTCGTCTTCCGGGTCGTGGAACTGAACTGGTAGAGGAATTGTCTACGAAGTTCCTCCCAGCTAGTTATCGACCCAACGGGGAGCTGGCTGTACCAGACAAATGCTGGCCCTTCCAGCGTCTGGACAAAGCAGCGAAGCTTAGCGGCCTCTTGCTGCGCCGGAGTTCCCAACATAGGCCCGCACCTCGAGTTGAAATGGGCCAAATGCTGTGGCGGATCTCCAGTCCCGTTGAAGGGGGCGAAAGTGGGATTCCCGAATCCCGGAGGCGCCGACATGTCATCCACCCATGCTGGGTATGGCTTGCCGTCCGGTGGGATCGCCACTTGCCGAGTCTCCAAGGATTCCAAGCGGGCGATGAGTGCCGCCATCGGATCGTCCGGACATGGGTTCCAGTCCTGGCGAGGATCTCTAACCACGAGCGCATTGCATGGCCCTTCAATCGGGTCGTCGACCGGGTCGTCGAACTCGGCAACTCGTGGGATGGCGGGCGGAGCGGCCCTTGGGGCAGCGGGAGGAATCCGAGCGGGGTCTCTCAGGTAGTCACGCCGCTCGGGAGGGTGTGGTGAAACATATCGTGCCCTCTTGACATAGGCAATGGCCTCTCCCCTGTCGGCGAACACGGCGTAATCACGGTTGCCCGGGAGAGTCTCGTCGAGGAGCGGTTGTTCCTGTCCCTGCTGTCCTGGCCTAGGATCACCGTAGTCAGGCCGCTGCTCTGCAGCGCGCTCGGCGAGGAGCTGGTCAACCAGCTTCTTCTGCTCGGTGAGCTGTTGATGTAGCATAGCCTTCTCGGGATCCTCATCCGCCCTCTGCATGGAGGCAGATGGGTCGGCGGGCTTTACAGCCCCGCCGTGCTCTTTACCTTTACTGACGTTTCGGTTCAACGTCAGTGCTTCAGTGGGTGTGGGGAGACCCAGGAGGTTCCTCTGGTGACGAGTAACTCTCACCAATGGATCCAACAACGGATTGTCTTCGGGGGGAGAGCCCCCATCGAGAAGTTCCAAGTCGTTCCCCTCCCCCGACAGGTCAGCCATATTGACCGTTTCCGTCCCTGGGGATGTACCCTCAGGGCCACCCAGTGAATCGGGCTGTCGGCGAATCGCACTGAAGCGTAGGGCAGCGTACTGCCCCCATCCACGGATATACACGTGGGGAGTGGCTCCCTCGATAACCTTGCAGAGTACTTGAAAACACTCAACGCATCGTTGTTGGAGGGCCTCGTGGTGCTCAAATGACCCGGGGTGCCGAACCGCGGGGAGCGTGGCCAGGTCAATTTGACGGCACTTCTCACCAATATCTTCCAGGTGCACTTGACTCCCGGGATATGGCATTTGTAGGCGGTGAAGATGGGAGTGAGTCTCCCGGAGAGTTCGGCGGAAGCATTCGAACTCATCCGGGGTGAGCGATTCGGGTGCATCAAAGTCCGGTCCTGCGACTGGCCAAAACTTCTCAGGGAAGTGGCCCTCTGCAAGGACGGTCCAGAAGCTCCACGACTCAAACTCGGGACCCAGGTCTCCTTGGTCCTCTTCAACGACTGGGAATGGATGGGGAACCGGTAGTGGTGCCGAGGCGGGCCGCCGGGCCGACGGGCTGGCCGGCGGTGAATACGGCGAGCAGGCCGATTGGACTCCATATCCCGGGCCACCCTCTGAGGGTGGCGGTGCCCGAGCTACCACATCACGATAGGACGGGCCGGCGAGCGAACATCCTGCCGTAGCGTCGGTGCTCGCCGAGGGTGCACTAAATCGTGGTTCGACCGTCGGTCCCCAGAAAAAGTCTCCGGCTTCTCTGATCGAGGCAGAAGGTGCTTCTGGAGGGGCCGGTACCAACCGCAAGCTTAATCCTTGGGGGTCTACCAGGCCCTCACTACTCCGGATATACCTTCGGAGAGAAGTGGGGATCGTATCGATCTCGCTCTCGGGAAGTACGAGGCTGACGTGCCGAATTCCTACCCCTGCCCCTAACTAGCGGGATCGGGGGGAGGGCTCCGTCGCCGAATCATACTCCGCCTCTGTATCAGAGAAACGAACCGGTCGGATCTCTGTCCGGAATTCCGTAACATTCTTCCCTCGACGTCGACGCCTCGCCTTCCTGCCCCTGGGTGGTTCTTCGGGGTATGGCTGATCTCTGTCCTGGCGTCCTCCGGCCGCACCGGTGTTGGGGCCAAGAGGACTGGAAACCAAGGTGCGAGGAGCACCGGGACAGATATCAAAGGGGACGCGGGGAGAGATGATTCCGGGCGGGCCTCCGGGTCGGGATCGGAAGGTGGGATGACCCATGCCTCTTGGATCGGCCACACAGAGTAGACCCTGTTGGTGAATAGCGCTACCGCGAGGTGGTCCGCGGTGGCTATTGCCTGTACCAGCAACCGGGAGAGTCAACCCAACCTGCCTTTGGGGCGGTCGGGGCCTCGATCCAGGTCGGGCATAGAAGTGCCCCTGCTCAGGATGCGCAGGGGCCTGGTGACTGGAGCCAGCAGTGGCTTGAGCCAACGCGGCCGCTGTTTCTAGGGCCCCAAGGTGGGCATCCTCTTCCGCTCGTGCCCGACGTTGGCGTCGGGACAAACGATTAGGGATGAGCGGCGCGGGTAGGTGGAGAGCCCGTTCTTCGACTTGAGAGGCCTGGCGGCGGTGTCGCCGTGGCCTGACAGGAGCTCTTATCGCGGATCCCTGGAGAGAATCTCGGATAGGGTGGTCCCGGACATCTTCCACCTCATCCGCATAGGGGAAGGAGTTGTCGGAGCGCTCCAGGGATAAGCTCCCGAAGCGGTTGAACGTCGAGGTAGGCAGCGGTGCCTCCCTGCGCGGCCCTCGAGGGCGGCGTTGGTGGCGAGGTGCAGCTTCCTCGAGGTCTAGGCGAGCCATGTCCCTGGTGGGGATGACTCCCTCTTCCTCATATCTCCACACCAAGTTGTTGATCACCCTTCTCTGGATGACCTCCGAGGGGGAGAGAGGGCGTGGTTGCCCCGCAGCTGCGGCTGCTGGGACGGCTGTGGAACGGGCGGGACCGCGCGGAGTAACCGCGTCGGTGTTTCCCCTACCCCTGCGCCAGTGGGCGGGTGGCAATCGGGCACTGGATTGGGCGACTTGATTCCTGAAAGCAGGGAGAAAAACCCATTAACACTGACAGGAAAAGGAATCGACAACCAACCATTAGTGCCACGACGCCTTCCGTGGGGGGAACCCAGGCCATCGATGTCGTGAGACGGAGGGCCTGATTTCCCTTCCCCAGCCCCTGGCGGGTTCTGTGCCCCAGTGCTGAATGCTTGGCCGGGAAACATGCTGGTCTTCCAACACCTCTGAAAGCAATCGGTCTTCGTATTGAGGAGAAGAGATTCACGTCGGGTTCAACATTTTTCTATTTCGGTGCGGATGTGCGTCGGGTTTCTGTTCCGGCGCTGTTCCGCCAGGACGCGTTCGTGCGTGCGCCCGTCGACCCGAGGGGATGGGCGCGCGCGGCTTGTGGCCCCGCAGTCCCGCTTTCCAAAGGCGGGCGGCATCCGTCCCTTATTCAGGGGCGTCTGCTCCTTGATCGAAACCGGGATGATGGGATGTCGGCTCCTCCTTCCGTGGATGTCTCCTCGGAACTCGTCGCCTAATCCGGGTCTCCCTCATAGATTTAAGACGTGCTCGTGAATCTAGTTCCCGGCGCCATATCTTCGTGGACACCGGTTAATTACGCTGCTTCCGCCCGGACGCTCCAAGGGGTCTGGTCGGGGCAGCAACCTGCGGTGAGGAGACCGGGTATCTCTGGGTGTCGGGGGCGTGTCTTAACACTGTGACTCTACATGTCTGCCTTCTGTCCCTAATAGGGCTTCTCGAAGGCGTGATGGCCTGAGGCATCCCGCGCTGGGTGTGGGGAACTGCGTTACCTGAGGTTTTCCTCAGCTTCCCATGTTTAACACGGGGTATGCCGCGAGTTTAACGTCCAACGGGGACGACATCAGACTGATCAACACGAGAAGTGGATCAGATGACAGAACCCCTTTCGAGGAACCTCCGACGTTGGGGCCAGCACATGGGCGGCTTCCCGAGTGAAGTGGAGCGGAATGAAATGGCATGACCCCACCGGGATGTGGCGGCCCGGGTAAGGATCAGGATGGATGATGGAGTGAAGAGCTTGGACCCCGTAGGGGCTTCCTACATACCGCGCGTTAGCGCGGATCAAAGTCAGCGTAGTTCGGATATACAGTTTAACGTCATGCTGGACGTTGGCAAGCCGACTCACGAAGAGGTCGAGGCTGCCGGGCGGAGGATTGAACCGAACCACCTCGCACAGAGGGGGATGGAACGGCCGGGTGGATCACAGTTTCACGTCATGCTGGACGCTGAAAGGAGAAATAGAAAAAGTCAGTGGGGAAGCACAATGGAGATACACACGTGCAGTCTCCCACAGGGGCGGATTCATAGGTGAATCGACGCAAGTGTGAACCCAGGAGGGGTCCACTGATGGACGAACCGACGTGAATACGACCGGGATGACCAGGTGGTGGGCTTGAACCTCGGAGAGGCTTCCTACGTACCCTGTTTAGAAGACAGGGATCAAAGTCCACGTAGTTCATTCGGTTTGTAACACTCTACCCCCGTGGGCGAAGGCCACTCCAATCCCGACATCCCTGCAGAGACGAGCGGGTGGGGGCCACATCTAAACCGGGAGGACCCTGCGTGCGGGGCACGGGATCGGGTGATGCGGACGGTTTAACGTCTTGCCGGACGAAGTACAGTTTAACGTCGTGTGTTGAGGACGAAGATGCTTGGCAGTTTAACGTCTTGCAGCGCGGACGTGGTACATTTTAACGTCGTGTGGGACGAAAGTGCAGTTTAACGTCATGCGGGATGAATGCTGTACAGTTTAACGTCTTGTAGCTTGGACGAAGATGCTTGGCAGTTTAACGTCTTGTCACGCGGATGATATGCTAGGCAGTTTAACGTCGTGCATCTTGGACGTGGTACAGTTTAACGTCGTGTGGGACGAAAGTGCAGTTTAACGTCATGCGGGACGGATGCTGTACAGTTTAACGTCTTGGAGCTCGGACGATATGCTAGGCAGTTTAACGTCGTGCAGCTTGGACGATATGCTGCCGCCGATGGGTCCGTGTCACTTCGCGTGATCCTGGAGGGCCGCACGGGAAGACAACGCACGGTGCGGGCACCCGGGATGAAGATCGTCGGGCGCCACGCAGGCGGGTACCCTCAGGGGGTCAAAGGGGGCGACCCTGGCGGTTTTCACGCAAAAGAGGAACTTGGCGCGCAATACCGCGGGTCGGTGCGCAAATGGGCGGGCTGGCGCGCAATTGGTCCAGCGCTTTGCGCGCAGGAGATAGAGATTGCGCGCACCGGGCTTCGGACAGCGCGCGGGGGCAACGACTCATTCCTTAACGAATGGCCACTTTGAAAAGGGGGGGTGCGCGCAATCGGGCTGGATTGCGCGCACCCGGGGGAAATTGCGCGCAAGAGGCTTCTTTTGCGCGCGAAGGCCTTTGGGTGAAGAGTTAGTTCAAAAGAAAGGAGCCAAAGGGATTGCGCGTGAAGGCGAACCCCGAGGATTTCTTGCGCGAAAGAAAAGAGGTTACCTGAAGATCGGCATTGCGCGCGGAAGGGGTTGGATTGTGCGAACGAGCGACTCTTCGAATTCCGGCAACCCTCAAAACGTCGGGGGTCGCCTTATATTTATAGGCAACCCCTGGCGCGGAATCTGGTCCGCGGGTGCGCAATTTCCTTCGCGGGCGCGGAATCGGGCCCGGCGCGCAAGGGAGTCGCGCGGGCCACGGGCGCGCAAAATTGCGCGCCGGCCCAGCGCATTGCGCACATCCCGGGAGGTTTGCGCGCGGCACTACAACTTTGCGCGCGGGTCTCCAAAATTCCGCGCAAGGCCTCCGGGCCCTCCGAAACGTGCTTCTGACTCTAAATACGACCTCGCTTTCCGCATCCGGAGCTTTGTTTGGGAACAACGGACTTTTCCGGCGTCTACAATCATATTATGACTATTCAATGGCTATATTAAAAATGGTTATGATTATTAATGGTATTTTAAATCCAATAGGATATAGTAAAACCAATGAAGTGAATGTGTTTTTTTAACCATAATATATAATAGGACGTTTAATTAAATCACAAGGGAAATTTTATTTATAAAAGTTTTGGGTCATTACAATATCCCCCCTTTAGAAACTTCACTATCCAAATTTTTATTTCACACACTTAAACAGATGAGGGTAATTTTTTTTCATCACCTCCTCCAGTTCCCACATCACTTATTCAAACTTGTGGTTTCTCCACAACACTTTGACTAGGTGCATTGTCCTATTTCATAGAAACTTTTCTCTATGATCTAATATTTTCACCAGATTCTCCTCATATGGGAGATCATTCTCCAATGGTACCACCTCTATATTGAGTAAATGTGAGGGGTCAGGTATATACTTACTCAAGACGGATACATGGAATACATCATGCACTTGAGATAGGTTATGTGGGAGTGTTATTTGATAGGCCACCAATCTGATGTGATCAAGGATCTCAAAGGGACAAATGTATCTTGTACCAAAATTTCCTTTTGTCCTAAATATCATGAATTTATTTCATGAAGATATATAGAGGAATACCATGTATCTAACCTTAAACTCTAGGTCTTATCAATGATTGTCAACATAGTCCTTCTATCGACTCTGAGTAACCTTGATGTGATGTGAATGGTCCTGAACTTTTCCAACATTTCCTCAACCATTCCAGGAACTAGAAATTTTTGTTCCCCAACACCATCATATCATGTAGGTGTTCTGCATCTCTTCCCATAAAGGGATTCATAGGTATCCATTTATATTCTTGAGTAAAAACTATTATTGTATGAGAACTCGACCATAGGAAGATGTTGATCCCGTCCTTTTAATTCAATTTATCATGCTCTCAACATGTCATCGAGTGTCAGGATAGTCCTTTTAGATTGTCCATTAGTTTGAGGTTGATAAGTCATGATAAAGTTTATGTTAGTATTTAGATCATTTTGAAGACTCTTTCATAACTTAGAGATAAATCTTGGATCTTGATATGATCAAATAAATAGTGGTGTTCCATGCAACCTTACCACTTCTCTAATTTATACCCTTTCAATTTGATCAAGTGAGAAGTACTCTCAAATTGAAATTAAGTCAATAGTATTTGTAAGATGATCTAACACAACCCATATAGAATAATTTACTCCTAATTTCTTTAAAATACTAGTGAAAACATATATGGTGATGTTTTCCTATTTCCATAGAGGTATGGTTAATAGTTGCATCATCCCCTTGGATTTTTTCCTTTCCACCTTCACTATCTAACATAAAATACATATTGATGTATATTCCTTGATCTATTTCTTCATATTGTCTCACCAATATTTCTATTGGAGATCTCAATACATATTTGTGCTTCCCAGATGGATAGATAAGGTCGAGATATGTGCATCATCCAAAAACTCCTTTTTAACTCATGATTTTATAGTACACATAGTCGTGAACCAAATCTAATGACTCCTTCATTGTTAAAATTCAACTCTTAGGATTTACCCTTTCTTATAGATTCTAATTTCTTTTTAATTTCTAATTTATCTCTTTTTGGAATCCTTTATCTTTTCTAGAAGTGACAGTTGAGAAATAATTTGTGAAAGAATTGATGATCTTCCTTAATTTATGATTCCCATGTCCATACTTTTCAAGTCTAAAAATATAGGATACTTCTCAATTATAATCAATGATAAAATTGATGGATCCTTTATACTTAGAGAATATGAAAATTTATTCACTTTATTAGGATAGTAGTGGATTTATCATTCATAGTACTTGATCCGATTTAACATCGTCGTTGAAATATATTCATCTCTTTCTCTATGTGAATATATACTTTAGGCTCTTGTGAACTGTATATATTTCACACTTGTCCCCAAAAAGATAATGCCTCCATATTTTCAATGTGAAGATCACTAAACTCAACTCCAGATCATGAATTTGGTAGTTCTATTCATAAAATTTCAATTTCCTTGAAGTATAGGCTATCAATTTTTCATTCTGCATTTACACACAACCTAAGAACTTCTTATAAGAATCACTGTATACCACAAAAAGTTCTCCACCTATGGGTAGTGTGAGTACATGTGTTGTGATAAGTATATTTTTAAACCCCTTTAATATCTCTTAAAATTCATCATTCCAAACAAACTTGACTCCCTTCTGAGTTATCTTGGTTATAGGGTTTAAATATCATGAGAAATTTCTCACAAATTGATGATAATGACCATATAACGCAAGGAAACTACATATTTCTGTCATAAATGCTAGCATCATCCATCCTTAAATTGATTCTATCTTTGAAGGGTCCATAGATATCCCATTACTTGTGATAATATTCCCTAATAATGATAATTCTTTTAACCAAAACTCACATTTTTTGTATTTTTTCATAAAGCTTCTCCTTACGTAAGGTCTTCAACACAATGCTTAAATACTCCTCATGATCCTCCTTTATTTTGGAGTATATTATAATATCATCTAGAAATACCACAAAAAAATTATCAAGGTAATCTATAAAGACTTTATTCATCAATTCCATGAATATTTCCAGAGCATTAGTGATTCTGAATGGCATTAATATGAACTCATAGTTCCCATACCTTGTATGAAAAGCAATATTGGGGGTATCCTCCTTCTTCACCCTAAATTGGTAATAACCTGACCATATATCCACCTTGGAGAAGTATTGTGATCCACTTAGTTGATCTAACAAGTCATAAATCTTTGATAGAGGATACTTTTTCTTTATCATTGTCCTTTTTAGCTCATGATAATCAATGCAAAGGAACATTAACCCATCATTCTTCTTGATGAAGAGGACTGGTGCACCCCAAGGTGAAACACTTGGGCATATAAACCCTTCATCTAGATTATCCCATAGTTTTTTATTCAAATTATAAAGTTCCATAATATCCATTATATATAGAGTCTTAGATAATTGAAACACTCCACGTATAATCTTGATTAGAAATTCAACCTCTTGGTTATGAGGAAGACTAGACAATTATTTGGGAAACACTTCAATGTATTCCCTCACAACAGACATGTATTCAAGGATGATATTTTACTTAGAAAAAATCATTTGATCTTGATATTATTTCTCATAAGGCAATAATATTGATGCTTGAGATGTTGGTGCTATAGAAGATTCATCCCTCTCCTTACATTTGTACAAAATCGGGCAAAAATTCACAATATGGATATTGATTTCCTTATCACGACAATTTATGTTGTATATATAGATGAAAATCCAATCCATACCCATAATTTCATAAAATTACACTAAAAGGGAGTGTCACAAGGTTCACTGGGAAGTTTAGCTCACAAATTTTTGATAGGGGAGGAGTTATATACTTTATATAAAATAATTTCCCTATTTACTATTTTCACTCACAGATCTACTTCCATGTTTTGAGGTGGTGTCTGGATAGTTCTACTAAACTTTATTAATATGAATGAATGCATATAAACATAGTAAAAAAGTAAATTAACTATCATTGAATGAAGAAATAGCATACTTATCACCACTTCATTATCTGGATCCAAATCAGTGGTTGTGATGGTATAAGCCTGCCCTTTCTGCTTTGGATCTTGTTGGTTTTCTCTGAAAACCCTTGGCTTAGTGCATTGGTTTTAAAATTACCCTGGTTATTTGTATTTGAAACAATGAAAAATTCATTGAGGGCTTACTAGATCATTCCTTTCCTCCATCGCATTAGTTGGATTCTCCCATCGACAATCGCTAGCTAGGTGTCCTTCCTTCCCACAACCAAAGCATTTCCTTATCCTCCTTAATAAATTTCTGGGGTGCTTCTTTCCACACCTTTGATAAGTGGGATGTTGAAATTTCATAGCTCCATTATATTTCTCCATCGTAGTGCTAGAATTAAAATCTAATTTTATCTTCTTATCCCTGATATACCCTTGAAATTATTTGATCTCCATTTCAAATTTGAGGGCATATCATACAATTTCCTTATAGCTATCAATGTCTTGGATCCCCAAGGCTTTTTGTAGACTAGGTTTTATCCCACAAAATAATTGGTCAACTTTTAATTCAGAGGTAATGACAAATAAATATGTGTATCATGAAAGTATTTTGAAGTTTTAATCGCACGCCTTGATAGATTCATCATCTTTTTTCTTGATGGAAAGGAAATACCTTTCCATTTTAAGTCGGAGAGTGTGAGGAAAATATTTTTTAAAAAACTTTTTCCAAAACTCCTTCCACTCCATCAATTCGATATCTTTCTTATATTTTATATTCTTGATCAATTTCCACCACTGATCAGCTTCTCCATTCATATGATAAATAGATAGTATAACCTTCTCTTTCTCAGAACATTGAAGGATGCAGAAGATATTTTCAATAGAGTTGATCCAATGTTCCATGATTAAGGGATCAGATGATCCATTGAAATTTGGAGGCATTTGTTGCATAAAGGTCTCAATTGTAGATTGTTATTTCTTAAGGGGATTTGGAACCTCTTGATGATCCAGGTTTCTATATAGAACCTGATTAAACTAGAAGAGTATCATCACAAAGTTCATGATTCCTGCTCCCATCAGGTTGGGCATCTCATTTGGGAAGTTATCACATTTCCATTCACATTGGTTGTTCACTCAGTTCCTCCCATTTATGGCCATTGTCTAGAATAAAGGGAAAATTAGGGATGATTAATTTTAAACTATTAAATACATAAATGGGAATACAGGTACATTAAAGTTATAACTCATAAATGACATTTATTCCTTAACTTATGAATTTTTAGGCTTTGATCTATGTTATCCATGATCTATTTTATAATATAGACTCTAATGGTAACTTTTGTTTCCTTAATAATGGTTATTAATGATATTTTAAGTTTACAAAAGAATACACCCTAAGAGTGTCAAACTAGGTTCACAACAAGACCCATTGTCGTGCACCAATTCCTGATTAAGTTTAGCTCAACATGGTGTTTTTGGGTTTTACCACTATGTAAATCTGTGCTAGAGCCACATCCACTTCTAGTATCTATAAATGGATGTATTTTCTTGGAAACCACTTAATATATACTTTAAAAAAACTTAGGTATGTATTATTATTTTTAGTATTAACCCTAAGGATTTACCTAGAGTTTTTATAGTCATAATCCCAAAATAACTAAATTTTCCTTTGATTCCAACAATGACAACCCTACTCTTTATTAAACATTAATTCATGATTTATTAAATAATATTACACATAATAAAACCCTAAATATCAATAATTATAGTGTACTTGAAAATTAATTACATTACATAACAACTTAAAATAGATAATACATCATATTTATTGAAAACTTCTTTAACATGCTCATATTATTCCTTCGTACTTAAAACTGCATGGGATAACTTGGTGACATATATAAGAAAGGGGTAAGATATAAATATCAGTAAGTGAATAAACATGAAATAACTTAAAGAAGGTATCACATGTTAGATAATAGGCATATCAATGGGTCATAAAAGGGGTGATGTCATAAACATGAAAAATGAGGCATGATATAGCATGATAAGATAATGACAATATAGAAATGTGCAGACAACTTAAAACATGGCATCATAAACATTGGTCAAGGATAACCTTCCAAGAAATCATGGTGAAAAAAGTCACATTATGGATTTGGTAGACTCCCTAATCCATTAAATGACATCTCATAATACTAAAACATTACCCAATACATTGAAGCGCTATATAATTCTAGGTCATCACTTTCATTTCATTCACATGCATAAGTGTTCCACATAGATCATATAATAAGGAATCATTTTTCATCACATTTTATTTCATGATTAAGGAGTGTAAAATACATACACGTAAGTCAAAAATAAAATAAATATAAGTTCATAAAGTTGAACACCCTTTATAGGAAATTGGTATGGGTATTCACTACATATTTCTTTGGCATGGAAAACCACGATGAGATTTCAGCAGCATAACAGGGGCGTATAAATGCTCATGGGAGGGATTAATGAGAGAAAAATGGGAATATAATAATTTATAAATCATAAGGGAAGTAATAGGATATGTAATAATATATCCCAAAATTAGGAATTGGAAAAAAATGGAATAAGATAATGAAGATACTTGAATAAAGAGGATAAGGAAAAGATCCCTTAGCTTGATAGTGTGATTCCAAATGCCTGGGAGGAGATTATTGAGAGATTAGGGGAACCTTGGGTGGAATTTATAGAGGTAATGAAAGATTAATGAGGTTCTAAAAGATTTTTTAGTGGAGAGTAATGAGGTATTGGGTGGGTTTATATAGGAAAAGAGAGGGAAGTTCTTTATTATTTTTCAAACTTAGGTTTTGGACTCTATATAATAAAATAAAAAAACCACAAACCTTCCCATTCTATTTAACCATGGTTTCTTCCAAAGAGGGGTGGGTTTTATTATTATATAAATAAAATTTCCAAAATTACTAAAATATTACCCTTGGTGATGTGGAAGTGATTCATGTCCTTAAAGAAATGTTTTTAAAACCTTAAAATATATTATAGGTTTTAGAGGATTCATGAAGGCTTTATAAAATGAATCAAATAAACTAAAAATAACATTATTTTAAAGGTAAAACATATATTTTCTATTTTATAACCTTTATAGTATTTATTACACCATTTTTGGGTCATTATTATGTCATAATACACATCATATATTTATAACATATTTAATTTTTACTCGAAAATTCAACTGTCTCAAAAAAATTATGAAAAATTCACCATTGGATAATTTTGAAATTTTTATTCCAAAAAAAATATTTATATAATTCAAATAATTTTATAAATATGTGAATTTTTACTTCTAAAATAAGAATCTATATTTATTGAGAAATGATGGGTTTTCTGACAATAAGAGTTTTCAAACCCTAATAAAATTTAAATTTTATTTCATAAAAACTCTATGATAATTTATATTTGATAATAATTATTTAATAATAATATTTTATTAAAATATTATTTATTTCAAAAAAAATTAATTCATCAAAATAATTTCCCTAATTGAATTTGAATAATACCCGAAAATACAATTTGTATTTTATTATATCAAAATAAAAATCAATTATGAAGTAACAATAATAATTAAATATAAAAATTATTATATTTAAAATACAATATAAATATTCATGTTGTTATGGTCTTGATACATATCCCTTTAATACACCATCAAACTCTCTAAGGGTAAGGTTCGCGATGATGAGATTTTCATGGGGTGGTTTGGTGTACATGGTTTTGGTCGTGATCTCGATGAGCTTGAACTTATACCATAAATAGTTTTTATCATGCTTAAGTTGTTGGATATAATCTTGGGATTGGACAAGGTAAAATCGTAGTGACACTATCTCCCTCAAAATATCTGATAAGTGGGCTTCATAGGGCAAGATCCTACTGGTTGAGGCCATCACTTCCTATGTCTGTGTCAATTGGATTTTTTAAACCCTATATTTATACTAATCATAAGATAAATTTTAAATGGATATATTAACAATGATTATTATGAATAATGGTCTTTTAAATCTGATAGAATATAATAAAACCAATGAAGTGTGTGTGTTTTCTATAACCATAATACATAACATGACATTTAATTAAATCACAAGGGGAATTTTATTTATAAAAGTTCCAGGTCATTACAAATATGGCCTTACAAGTCATTATAAATTATTTTTATTTAAAATATGGAATCCATTTTTAAAAATTCAAAACAAATAAATCGCATAATCTAATTTAAAATTAATCACACAGACAGAATGAAAAAGCAGGTTTTTAATGTAAAAAGTTAAAAAGTTCGAAATGTTTTTATATCAAATTTCAATGTGAAATTGATTCTAATGAGATAAATTGGATTAAATTATATAAAATTTATCTATTTATACTTTAAAAACAATTAAAAATATAATTTATCACTATAAATTATTTAGACAGAAAAAAAAATTTCAATTAAAATCTAGTATTCTTCACTATTCATCAAAACATGAAAATTCTCATAAAAATACCAAAAATTAACCCAAAGTAAATTTTGATATTCCTATTTCGAAAACTAAGTTTATTTTTTCAAATAGAATTTATAAAATTTTCAAAATTTATTTTTAAAACAAGTTCCCCATTAAAAGGAAGTAAAACTGTTTTTAAAATTATACATCTTGTTATGATTAAAATTGGATTTATTCTTATCTTAAGCCTATAAAAATTATTATATGAATTTAAAAACATTTTATTAAATATATAACATATAAATTTCATTAATATTTTTCACTAATAGTTATTAATCTAATTTATTAAGATAAAATGCCTTTTTGGTCATAAAAATAGTTTTTCATAAAAACATATCCTTTATATTCAATAGTTCTTTATTTTCATTTATAATTAATTGGTAACAAATGAATTAATTTTATAAACATATATAAACTATAATTTTATAATTTAGTTAATCTCATTCATTCCCTCTATTCTAACTACTTTTTGATAACTATAATAATAATATTAATAATATATTGTTGTTTGGTAAGACTCTGCCTTGTGTATAACATAGACCATCAAAGGAAATCGATGTGGCATACAAATAAAGATAAATTTGGTTTTTAATTTAATGAAATATAGACTATTTATTTTGTGTAACACAGTCTATTAAATAATTTAATTTATTTTTAAATAATATATTCCATAAAATATCAGGATGTTACATATTATGTGAATTGGAAATATTCTTCCCACCGACATTCTTTGATATGATAGTTCACATGGTAAGAAAGATTAAACTATATGGTCCTGTACATTATAGATGGATGTACCCTATTGAATATTATATTAATATTTTTAAATGGTATATCAAAAATCAAAGTTTCCTAGAAGGTTGTATTATGAAGCGATGTATTGTTGAGGAAGCCATTGAATTCTGTTCAAACTACTTGTCTGGTATGGAAAGCATTGGTCTATCAAAATATTATCACACTTGCCAGCTTGTGGGTGGAGGAATTTTGGGAATATATGTTGTTATAACCACTATTATAGATCAGGAGTAGTCCCACCTTTACGTTTTTTATAATGGTTTAGAGGTTTCCCCATATGTTGAAACCCACAAAGAAATTATTTGGAATTTGAATCCATCAAGGGATAAAATATGGATATAAAATACTCATAATAAAAAATTTATAGGATGATTTTGAGACTATATTTTTAAGGATTCAGATGAAAATCTGGATTCAATTTCAAAACAACTTTTATGGATAGCTAGAGGACCAAGTGTGAATGTATTATATTATAATGGTTATATGTTCTATACAAATGAATATCATGAATTCTGTATCATGAAAAATAGTGAAGTTTCACTTGTGGCTGAAGAAATGCATGTATCAGGTACTGAGGAAAGAAACCAAATTTATGTGAATTTTTCATAATTTGGAATCATCAAACAAATATGGGAGTTAGATTATATAACATTCAAAGTGATGATTTTTCAATGAAATTAGGTTGATAACACGAGTGTTATTAAAATATATGAATTGGGATTTGTGAAAGTGAATTTAAGTAAGGAAGGGTACAAAGATGAAACATTTATAATAGAATCAAATGAAGTACAAGTATTTTATATTCTAGATCCCATAAACCTAAAGCGGTCAATTGTTCTGTTATCGACCAAAACCACTGAAGGGTCAGATGAAAATTCAACTGAGGATGACCCTTTAATTAGGATGTCACAATCATTTCACATTGGTCCCAATGTATATAGGGTATTTTATGTCATAGTAGACCAAAATAAAGGTATTTGGATACTCAATAGAGGGGTAAAATCCATTAAACCTTCAAAATAAGAGAGTTCAATAAATTTGTAACATTTTTTTGTAATATATATTATGTTACCTCATATTATTATTTGTTCATTACTGAATTTATGTAATCTAAATTAAATGTTTAACCACTTCTATAGATGATGACTTCGGCATGTGTTGAAGCTCCCAATGTTGGGGAACAATAGGTTTCTCAACTTGATGTTGATCCCAATGCAAAGGAACAACAAACTTATGCACATTTCGATGCTACCAATATATAGGAACAACATATTGATGGTATTGAACCCAAGAAAATGGAAAAATATGAATTACCAATGTCCCAAATAAAATAGGATCATCGTATCATGATAATTTTAGTGAAAATTATTAAGGTGAGAAATATAGGCATAAAATTAGAGGTAGGATAGAATGCACATGGCCAGGCTATTAACCCCATCAAAGACATGCTCAATAGTTTCATTGGGCTCACCACTCGGCAGCACATACTGATTGATGTAGATTTGTGGAACCATGTTGTTCCCATTCTTAATACACCGATTTGGTAAGATATTAGGGTAACATTATGATATCCTTTATTTATTTTACTAAAAAACAAAATAATGAAATATTTACTTAATCTTAATTATCTCTTGTAGAGTGAATTTATAGTAGATGAATCCCTAATGAAATTTTTATTAATTCTTACTGGAAAGGTTTACAGACGATTTCACACAATTCTAACAAAGTTTCATCTCAAAGTTGTTGAAGGGAAAATAAACCCACACCCACCATATATTTATGAACACCTGATAATCCAAGAAGCATGGGATGAGTTTACTGGATGTCTTGATGATACATATTTTTAGCTATATTGTGGATGGTAATACATTGTTTGAAAATACGTGTATTAATCACTTTGATTAAGAATTTTAAATTTATGAAATAGTAATTAAGGGACAAAAATAAGAAACTGGTAGTAAAACTAATGTACCCCTACCGTAAAGTAAGGATGAGGTATGATTCACTTGGAAAAAAAATTGTAGTCATTTTAAATCTACCATCATACTTTTTTGTGACATGAAATAACAATATATTTATATTCCTATGTTTATATATAGATTTATGAATCCAAATACAAGTACACTTTCATCCCACATCATGTTCTATGGAAGTAGGCACATGTAAATAAATATAGGATACTAATAGATGAAAACACACACGAAGTGTTGGAAACATGTGTAAGTAAAACATAATATAAAAAATTACTTTAAATCACCAATACATGACAATAGTTACTTATTTTATTGTATTTTTTTCTGACTTGGACATAAGAATTATCATCAACTATATCAGATTAAATATTATTATCAGTGGCATTGAAGTATCCAAAAAAAATATGGACACGTCATAGGTGAGGGTTTTGGGGTGACACCCTAAACATATTTTTGAGAAAATAAAAGAATAGGGGGGTAAGGGTAAAAAATGGAAGATATGCAGGAATGATTAGATTATTTTGAATAAAAATTTTATTAGATTTTTGAGTTTCAAGAAAATATTATTGATAAGAATAAAATAGAAGAAATAACTCAAGAACAACCACTGTGTGATAAACCCCCACCGCCAACATCTTTGAGGCGAGTCATTTTCCTCAAAGAGTTATCTTAGATGAAGTAATCAATATTCTCAAAAAAAATATGTTAAATGTGAATCAAGAAGACATAGATGAATTTTCTATAGTGATATTATATAAGGTAAAAATGATTGTGATTTATATATATCAACACCCACCCATCACCTTATTGCGAGGGCTATCATGTACAATATCCAAGAAGATACTCTACACAACAGATAACTTGCAATAGGTCATGTGAGAGTAGAGATTATCATATTTCCTGAGCTAAGCACCAAGCTACCTATTCCACTTGATGGCACATATATTTATATGGTCAATAAAGCTATTGGAAAATTAGTAGCATGGATGTCAAATCTTGTAAAAAACCATTTTGAAAAATAGGTATTCATTTCCAATTTATTTTTCATACTAAACCTTTAACATTTAATGAAAAAAGGTCTGAACTAATGAGTGTTATTACATACATAAAAAGGTAAGGGGTGAGGTGAAAGGTCAAATAAAAAGAAACTAAAGAATCAATCAACCAATCAAAAATATATTCACAAAGAACCTTTACCCCGCCCATTCAATATCCATATTTATTAACATTGAAGGTTCTTACGGATATAAGGTTACAAAGTGGTAGTAATTTCATAGTTGATTTTGAAGAACAAAATGTATGAAAATTCCATTATAGACTGTATTGCTCTTGAAAATTTAAGTGAAATACTCAAGTATGAATTACTAGGATTCACATTTTTAAATTTATACATGAGGTGTGTGTTCATGACTTTTTTTCCAATAGCTGATCTACTATGTTAATTATGACTAAATACAATTCATATTTTTTTTCAGGCGTCTATATCAATAATTTTTTAAGGGATTACCATATGAATATAAATATGGAATCATTATTCCTCACATCACTTCTACACAACTAATCTCATTGGATTCAGTTAAAATTGATAAAATAGTGGTAGAACTAGCCATAGTGTTTGAAATAAAACTTACATATTAAATACTCTTCTTATTACCAATGATGCAGGGTTAAATCTCTATAATTTAATCATATCAAATATATTTTCATTACTTTCATTACTTATTCCTTTTTTAGGAAATGTTGGTTACTAATTGTAGTCAATTTAGATACTAAAAATATTTATTTTTTGGATTATTTGTATAGATACCCAACAAACTGAACACACATGATAACGCTTGTAAAATTTTAATACACTGCATCTAATGTTTTAGAACTAAACTTCATGTTATATATTTTATATTATATTTTAAAAAGAATTCTGTTATGATAGGGAGGTGTTTAAATATCATGAAAATCATGACATGAAGATAGTCTATGCGTACAAGGAGCCTATCAACTTCTACAAGTGGATAAGTATTAGGGTATATATAATAATATTTTACTATCAAAACACATATAAAAACAAATTATTTATTTTTATCAATGTTTCTTTAGTATCTGAAACTAACCAATGAAAAAGATTGTTTTTATTATGTTTTCAAATTTATGATATATATCATATTCCACCAACAAACTAGCATCCTCGAAGAGGTATTTTAAAATATAATTACATTTTCATTTAAAATATTTATTAATATTTTTCATATTTATATTCTTTCAGTACTACTAGGACAGTAAAAATTCCTTATATTCACATGATGTAATATATTTTTTTAGAAACGACTAGGAAGAATACCTAATGTCATAATGTACACATATATCATAAATATGTGACTTCCTAGTACTTATTTAGTTGATTTTATCATCATTTTATCTACTTTTTTTTTGTTAATTTCCATATAATTTTTATATAATACTTATTTTGTTAATTTTCATAAAGATCATGAATAAATTACCTCATCAATAAGTATGATTCCCTCTTATATTATGATTATGAATTGTAGGATATAAATGCATAGTGGAATCAATAATACCTCAATTCGAGACATGGTGTGCCTGGTATGACTCAAATTGTGTAGTTCCAGTTTAAATTTGAAATTTTATTAATGTGTTGTTTCATATTTATGTTTAATTTATTTCTTTATAGTATTAATAACATAATTTTTTTTATAGGTGGATAATTTTGGGGAATTCATATTTTTATTTCAATTGTCTACAATAATCCAACAAAGAGAGAACATGTTGATTTTGGATGACGTGTTTTAGGCAGCATGGGGTTTCCTCTTCCATACAAATGGAATAGTTCTCTATTTTCTAACATGGTGAATATATTTTAAAGAAAATCACACATCAGATACTCAATAGTTCACACCTCAATCCGATACATAGTGTGCTCATTATGACTCGATCTGTATGTTTTTAGTTTATAATTTATATTTAAGTTTAAAACACACATCACATACTCAAAATTAAGAAAAAACATTCATATTTTTTTGATACTTTCATAAAATGATCCTTAAGTCATTTTTTATATGTAGTAATCAAACACACCTCAATCGGACACATGGTGTGATCAGTATGACTCTAAATATGTCTTTTTATTTAAAATTAAAATTAATTTTAGTAAAAAACACATGTGAAATACTAAAAACTGAGAAAATTCATTTATATTGTTTTTATAATTTATAAAAATAGTCTATAAGTCAGTTTTGACACGTAGAAATTATCCTCACCTCAATCTAATACACGGTGTGGCTATTATGACTCTAATTGTGTATTTTTATTTAAAATTGACATTAATTTTGGTAAAATAAACAATTGGCATACACAAAATTGAGAAAAAAAATTCATATTACTTTTATAATTTAGTAAAATGATCTATAAGTCATTTTTATGTGTAGGAATCATCCAAACCTCAATTTGATGCATAGTGTGCCCAGTATGAATCAAAGTGTCTATTATCAGTTTAAAATCATCATTTTAGTTCAAAAAGTGTGTCACTCATTGAAATTTGAGAAAAATCACTCTGATTGTATTGATAATTTAGAAAAATGATTCATAAGTAATTTTTGACATGTTGGAATCAGTCTCATGTCAAACCGACACACAATATGACCGGTATGACTCAAAGTGAATGTTTCTAGTTTGAACTCAAATTTTAGTAAAAAATAAAAGTGACATACTCAAAACTAATAAAATGAATTTATATTGTTTTGATACTTTATGAAAATGATGCATAAGTCATTTGTGACATGTATCAATTAGTTACACCTCAATCTGACACACAGTGTGACCAGTATGACTCCAAGTGTGTCTTTATTTAAAATTGACATTAATTTTCATAAAAAGAACAAGTGACATACTCAAAATAAATAAAATAAATTTATATTGTTTTGATACTTTAAAATGATATATAAGTCATTTTTTATGTTTTGGAATCAATAACACCCCAATTTAAGGCATGGTGTGACCGGTATGACTCCAAGTGTCCATTATAAGTTTAGAATTGGCATTTTAGTTCAAAAAGTGTGTCACCCACTAAAAACCAAGAAAAAAAACTTTGATTTTCTTAATAATTTAGTAAAATGATTCATAAGTCATTTTTTATGTGTAGGAATTAGTCTCATATAAAACCGACACATGATGCAACTGGTATGACTCAAAGTGCATGTTTTTAGTTTGAAACAACACTTTAGTAAAAAACACAAGTGACATACTCAAAACTAAGAAAACACATTCATATTATTTTGATACTTTAGGAAAATTATCCATAAGTCATTTTCAAAATTTAGAAATCATCTGAACCTCAATCGGACACACGGTGTGACCGATATGACTCCAAGTGTGTATTTCTATTGAAAATTGGCATTAATTTTAGTAAAAAAACAAGTGACATACTCAAAACCGATAAAATGCATTTGTATTATTTTGATACTATTGGTAAAATGATCCATAAGTCATTTTTGATGTATAGGAATTTTTGGTTGAGGTAGAGTACTCAAGAGGGGGGGTGAGTTGAGTATCTATAAAAAAAATTATTGAGAATTGGTTCTTTGAATATTTCCCCCAATTAAATATAATACAAGTCAGTTTGTAGTGAATTTACAAGAGTCATAAATGTTCAATTAATTTCTCAATAGATTGATTAGTTCTTAGCTATACTAATCTAAAGATGAATATAACTTTTGAAACTAACCTACTGGTTTAAAATTGTTATAAACACTTTCTAAAATAACTATCATAATTTAATTTAGTTTTCTGAAACATGTGATAAAACAAAGTAAAACTAAAAGGAAAAAACACAATGGAAATAAACAAGTGGTCCAGTCTCAAGAAGAGACTTAATCCTCTCCACTTGGTGATAACCTACCACCAAGAAGTTTAAATTAATAAACAGTTTGATCCATACCCTGGATCGGGGTTCAAAACAACACACAGAGCTATTCAGATCACCCTTGATCTCTACCACAGTTCTTCATGGAAAAAACAACAAACATGTCACATGAGACCTCTTCTACAGTTCTATGTGGGATACAAATGGATAAAAGGAGTGAGATTGAGGATATTAGGTATCCTATATTTATTCATAGGAGTCAGTGTATGTATAACAGATAAATACAAACATTTTTTAGAAATGTAACTAAATGAACACAATAGATATAAAGATGTAGGGTTAGGTTTAGAAGGATCTGTGTGTTATGCAGTGCATCTCTAGACTCGTTTGATGAAGTGGAGTTGAAGTATGAGTCTTTTTCTGGAAGTTGATACAAAAACAGAGTGTTTTATTCTGGCTTCCAGCTACAGGTATGGTTCTGTAGGTATATTCTTCTCCTTCTTTGATATGATGAAATAGTTTGTCAATTCGATGTTCAGCTTGATTGAGATCACCTTGTGTGTTCTTCTATTCTTGAGTTCACAGTGGTTACATGAACGTTGCATATGTTCTTCAATATCTCTCTCAGGAATGCACCACCATACACTTGATCTATCTGTCTTCTCTATTTTAAAAATACTTCTTATTTTCAAGGGCCGACAAAGATCATGTACATTTCACATGCATCAGATCATCGTACCTTGTACTGTCTACTAAAATTCCTATAAAATATTATTAAATATGTCAATATCATTAAATGACACAAATATGAATGTTAGAAATAATATTAATAAATACATATTTAAACAGTCTATCGGTGACTCGTCTGTCAGTATCTTCTTTTTTCGGTGTCTCCTTCTATTGTTATCTCCTTCTATCAGTATCTCCTTCTATCAATATCTACTTCTATCGGTGTCTCCTTTTTTCAGTGAGACATATGATCTATTGGTGAGACAGTTGAACTATCAGTGAATCATATCAATGGTGAGTCCTTCCTTCTATCAGTGAGACAGTTGAACCAATGGTGACTCATTTCAACTAGCGGTGAGTCCTTACATTGGTAGCACCATTCAACGGTAGGTCATTTGGACTGACGGTAGGTTGTCTGCATCGGTGAGTCATATGTAATGGTGAGTCATCTGTGTCGGTGTCATATACAATGGTGAGTCTGATGAGTCTTTTAAATGGTGTTAACTTCACATACTTAGAACATATGTATGTTTGAACTATCTATTAGTGAGTCATATGTCTGTTGGTGAGTCATCTATCTGTTGGTGTCAGTGAATCATGGTTAGATAATTTTAGATGTTCTATCTGTCTTACAAATCAACAAAGTCAGAGAATGGTAATATCAATAAACACATAGATAATCAGTTATAATATTGTTTAGACTTAAACACCCATAAATGGTTATATGATTGAAATGATCTGATATTCAATATAATGCTTTGACATAAGGTAAGATATATGTTAATATATGACATGATTTGTGATAATTAAAACCATTATAGTGAGAGATAGTGGCCAAAAAAATCTATGGTCCAACAATCTCCTCCTTGTTGATAATAAAAAATCATGGCTTTATTAAGTATTATCAAATAAAGATTAAAGTAAACACATAATAGTGTATCAGAGAGAAGATTAAAATAATGTATCAGAGATAATAAATCATAAACACATAATAATGCTTAATAAAATTCTCCCCATTTTAATAATTATTAATAAAATTCTCCCTCTTTTGGGATTATCAAAAAAGTGGAAGGTGAAAAGGACACTAAAAACAAAAAAGTAGAAACAATGAAATAGCATTCATAAACAAATGACCCTGAATTAGAAAAAGTAAAATGATTTATCCCTTTCAAAAAAAATTACTCCAAACTACATGGTAGGGTCGAGGTATTCCTTCACTAATTTCATCATTATCACCAAACTCATTCTTTTCATTTCCGTTATCATCATCAACTTTCTCATCTTCTTCTTCCCTACCTGATTCTGAACCACTTTCACCACTACCAGCTTCTTCTTATTCTTCTTCTTCTTCACTGGATTCACTGACATATTCTACAATGCCTTCAACTTCTATTTCTTCACTTCCATTAGATCTAAGTATAGGTTAATGAGTAGGTATGTCCAAATGTATAATTTTAGGTCCAATAAAAACTCTTTTTGTTGTTCCAGTAGTGTCTGGGTCACTTCTATCATCAACTGGTGATCCCACATCTCTAACAGAAGTAGCAGGCTCCTCCTCCATATCTTAAGAATAAATTACTTGTTCATCTAAACTGAGGCCAGGATCCACTAGATCCCTTGGTCTAAATGGATGATCTATAGGATTGAAATTATCATACAATCTATCTTCATCACCAACCCACTCTTTTCTCCATGGGTTCCAGTTAATCCTCATTCTCTTAAAGATATCATAACTTAAACATAAACCACTACATTCACTAACTACAACATCATCAACTTCACTTACACAGCCTTTCTCCTTTAGCATTTCTGAAATCATTCTAAAGTATAAAAGAGAATTTGAATTACAACCAGGTTTTTCCATCTCATTAATTTGAACCATTATATATTTACATAGATTCCATTTAACTCCTTTATTTTGAAAATACACTAAGTATACATCCTGATAGTTGAGAGAAGAAAAGTCCCATTTTTTGGGACAAATCTAGTGTTTAATAAACTTAAATAAAATTCTGCACTCGCCATTCAATTATGAGGTAATGGGTCTTCTATGTTCCTCATTTCTAGTTAGCTCTTTCAGATCTCTCTCATAACAAAAGAATTGTCTTTCAAGAGGATAAGTACTTTGATAATCGTCAAACCTTCCTTCATGAAGAACCTTAATACATTTAGCCTAATATCTTGAATAGAAAGAAATTATCTTCCCTTTTACTATCGACTTCACCCAAGAAACATCACTTCCTTCCAAAAAAAGTTCCATATTCATGTAAAATTCATATACCAGCTTCGGGTAGAAGACTCTATCATTATTTATGAACTAGTCAAGCCATCCTTGATCTTGCAGCACCTTCATTAATAAATACATGCTCTCCAAGAGCCATTCCACCAGTACTTATTTCTCTGAGGTTACAATACGGTTTGTCTGACCAGGATTTACAGTACCTGAAGGTTTTCTCGATTCCACTTTCTATTTCTTGGACAAACGAGACTCACCCTCTTCTAGATATCACTTCATACATGATATTCTGATCATTTCAGTCTGGAGGTTAGAAGGTGAAAGTTCGGGGTAAAGAAAGAGAGTGGCGGCCGAGAGAGAGTAGTAGTAAAGGAGTAGAGTATATCAATTCAAAATTTATATCATTTATGGATTTTTAAATTACACAATTGTGAAATCATGAACTAGGTTCACTAGAATTAATGAAACAATGTCATTTAAAAAAATTAATAGAAACAATGATTCATCGGTGTCATCATGAAAAACTTTTTAAAACACTAATGGTGTCGGTATGACAATGGTGTCGGCATGACAACAGTGTTGGCATGAAAATGGTGTCAACATAAAAATGGTGTTGGTGTGACAAATTCACAGAAAATTATCAAAGGGAAGGAAAACACAGGTTCTTACTTATTGATCATTCATAAATCATGTCTGATGTAATTCATTCTTTAAGAGTTCAATGGCTTAGTGAATATGTCAGCAAGATGATATTCAGTGCCAATAAATTCTAAAATGATATCACCCTTTTGATAATGATCTCTCAAAAATTGATGTCTTACATCAATATTTTTTGTTCTGGAATGAAAAACTGGGTTCTTAGAAATGTTAATACCACTTGTATTGTCACATTTTATAGGAACATGTCTAAATTGATATCCATAGTCTAGAATAGTTTGTTTCATCCACAAAATTTGCGCACAATAGCTACCAGCAGCTATGTATTCAGCTTCAGCAGTAGATAATGCAACATAATTTTGTTTCTTATTACACCGTGAAACCAAAGACTTTCCCAAAAAGTGACATGTCTCAGAGGTTCTTTTTCTATCTAACTTTCATCCACCAAAGTCATCATCATAATAACTCACTATATCAAATGATTTTCATTTGGGGTAAAACAAACCTAAATTGATAGTATGTTTCAAGTATTTGAAAATTCTTTTAACAACATTTAAGTGAGATTATTTAGTATTAGATTGAAAATGAGCACACATACACACACTAAACATTATATTTGGCCTAATAGAAGACAAGTAGTTTAAAATTCCAATAATTCCTATGTAAGTGGTTTGATCCATAGGTTTATCATATTCATCAAGATCCAACTTACAAGTAGTACTCATTAGAGTGTCACTAACTTTAATTCTATCATAGACAAATATTTTTAAAATATATTTTTTATATTTACTTTGATTTAGAATGATACCTTCTTTATTTTGAAAAATATAAAATCCAAGAAAGAATTTGAGTTCACCCATCAAACTCATTTCAAATTCATTTTTCATCATCTTTGAAAACTCAATACATAAATAATTTCTTGAAGATCCAAAAATAATATCATCAAAATAAATTTTAACTACTAAAACATATTTAGAATTCATTTTATAAAAAGAGTATGATCATCAATTCATTTTTTAAAGCCTTTTTAAATAAGAAAACTACTTAATATATCATACCAAGCGCTTGGAGCTTGTTTTAAACCATATAAAGCTCTTGTTAATTTGAAAACATGATTTTGGAAATGAGGGTTTGTAAAACTAGGGAGTTGTTCAACAAAAACACCCTCAAATATATACCCATTTAGGAATGAAATTTTAACATCCATTTGATAAAGTTTGAAATTAAGATGGGAAACATAATCAAGAAGGATTATGATGGCCTAAAGTCTAGAAACAGGTGAAAAAGTTTCTTCATTTTCAATGCCTTCTTCTTGACTATAACCTTATTCAACCAATCTATATTTGTTTCTAACAATATTACCAGATTCATCTACTTTATTCCTAAACACCCACTTAGTGCCTATGGTCAAGGTGTATTTGGGTCTATCCACAAGTTTCCAAACTTTATTTCTTTAAAATTGATTAAGTTATTCTTGTATAGCCATCACCCAAAATTTATCTTTAATTTCATCATTGAGTTTTTTTGTTCTAGCTGTGACAAGAAAGATTGATGTTCAACCTAATTTCTAAGAGAAGCTCTAGTTTGTGTCCCTTTATCTAAGTCTCCAACAAAAAAATATAAAGGATGGTTCTTAAGAGTTATAGTTGGTCTAGAAAAGGAAGGTCTAGTAACTTCAGGTTCATCTATAGGTTCAGGTTCTTTATGTTTAGATTCTGAAGAATTTCCAAAACTGTTCGATTTAACAGATTGCTTGACAGGAGGATTAAGTGATCTTGAATTTATGTCTAGGTTTTACATATCATATTCAAGGATGTCTAGAGATATCTTAGGTTCATGTGGATCTATTTCATAAAATTTAATATGCACAGATTCTTCCACACAGTTGTTTCTTTTATTAAAGACTCTATAGGCGTTACTAGAGGTTGAGTAACCTAGGAGGATTCCTTCATCTCTCTTGGATGTGAATTTTTCAAGATTTTACTTAGTTTTAAGGATATAGACTTTACAACCAAAAACATTGAAATAAATAAATTTGGGTTTTCTATTGTTTCATAGTTCATAAAGAGTCTTCTGGAGGATAGATCTAATTAAGAATATATTAATTATGTAGAAAGTTGTATTCACAGCCTCAACCCAAAAGTAAATAGGTAAATCATATTCATTAAGCATTTTTCAGGTTATCTCTTGTAAAGTTATATTCCTTCTTCCCACAACTCCATTTTTTTAGGTGTCCTAGGTGAAAAGAATTTATGACTATAGCCATTGTGTGAGAAAAAAGATTCAAAGTATTGATTTTAAAATTCATGGACTTGATCACTTCTTAAGGATTTGATTCTAAGTCCACTTATATTTTCCACTATTTTATCATACTAGGTGAAGTATGTACATGCTTCACTTTTGTGAGATAATAAATAAGTCCAAGTATACCTAGAATAGTCATCTTCAAGAACATAAATACAGTGCTTCCCATTTAAACTAGAAACTTGAGACGATCCAAAAAAATTCATGTGAACCAAATATAAAGGTTGATAAGTTGAAACTTCTTTCTTTTATTTGAAATATATCTTGTGTTGTTTACCCTTTTGCCAAGGATTACAAACTTTTTCATTTCGAAACTCAAGTTCTAGTAGATACTTGACCAGTCCTTTTCTAGTAAGATTTATAAGAGAGTGTACATTACAGTTTCCTAATCTCTTATTCCAAAGCCAATACTCTTTGTGAAAGTCACTTAAACAAGAAACATTTTGAGAAACTAAGGAATATAAGTTAATTGAATATACATTTTCATTTATAAAATTATAAAATACTAATTAATTTTTAGAGTTAAAAACATTACAAGCATAATTTTAAAATTTAACATTAAATCCATCATCACATAATTTTGAAATACTAAGTAGATTATACTTTAATCCATCAAAAAAAAGTACTTTAGAAATTAAAATTGAGTTAGAGTTATGAATCTGGCCTAGGCCAATTATTTTTCCTTTAGAATTGTCACCAAAGGTGATATATCCACCATTAATCTTTATTAGGTTCTTGAAGCTTGAATAATATCCTATAATATGTCTTGAATATCCACTGTCCAAGTTCCATTGACTCTCGCAGGAGCTCTTCAAACATCTTTCCTACAGAATAATCAAACGAAAACAGATTTTGGTACCCAGACTTGTTTGGGTCTAGTGACATTAGTAATCAATTATTTAGGTACCCACATTTTCCTTATGGGTTTCCTATAAGCATTATATAACATATTTGAAAAATAGAATATATTTGTCCCAGAAAAACTAGAGGTAGTAAAGGATTTTTCAGAACTGTTACTAGCAGCAGAGTTTTTATTTTTATGTAGAAGAAAAAAAATTCCTGATTTAGTTACAAAATATTTTTTAGATAAGTTTCTCTGTCTAGGTTGATATTAAATACCAGAAGTGTACTTAGGAGCTATATTTTTACCAAAAATTTGAGTAAGAGTATCCTTTCCATTGGTAAACTTCTCTACATATTTCTTTAATTACTCATTAGACATTTTTAATTCATTGTTTTCCTTGAGCAGTTGATCATTCTTTTATTTTTCAGTAGTAAGTTTAGACTTTATAGTTATAGTAAGAGAATGTTGTTTCTATAAAGATTTATATTTATCTTTTAGTTCATTGCAAGTGTCTTCCAACATGTTATAGTATTCAAATAGTTCATCGCTTTTCATACTTTTAGACTCACTTTTATTTTCAGAATAATAATAATTGTGTGCAGGTGAATCTAAGGTTACCTCAGATGTTTTTTTTCATAAAACACATATTTTCCATGTCATATTTCTCATCATGAGATGATGCTGATTCACTGGAGCTATCCTCAAAGGCACTTCTGGTGGCCTTGATATCTTTCTTATACTTCTTGTCTTTATTTTCATACTTATTTTTATATTTTAATTTAGGAAAGTCATATTTGACATGTACTCTCCTTTTTCATTCATAGCAAAAAATATCCTCTAATTTATCATTTATTTTCTAGTCCTTGTTCCAGTTTCCCTTGTTATCATATCTTCCTTTGTAATTGGGATTCCTAAAAAACTTCTTCTTCCTATAGAATTTATCGAATCTTCTGGCTAGCTGATCTATCTGTTCGTCACTATCTAATGTTGATTCATCATTACTAGAGATTTTAAAAGAGGCTATCACCTTCTCTTTTTCCTTATTCTTAGAGGTAGTAGTCTTGAAGGCTACAAATTTTCTCTTAGGTTCATCCTCTTCTTCTTTATTGACTTTTAGATCTTCCTCATATATAATAAGTTTTCTAGTGAGTTATTTAACATGTAATTTTATGATGTCATGTAATTCTCTAATTGTGACAAAAGTTCCTCTCCATTTATCAGGTAAGCATATGAGAATCCTCATGATTTGTTCTTTGGAAGTAACATCTCTTCCCAGAGAGATCATATTGTTCACAATTTTATTAAACCTGAGATACATGTTAGAAATAGGCTAATCATGCTTTATTTTAAAATTTTCATATTTAATAGTATATGTGTTAAGTCTCATTTCCTTAATACTAGAAGTTCCTTCATGTGAAACAGACAAAGTATCCCAAATTTCATGGGATTTTTTACATGAAGAAATTCTTTTAAATTCCTCATCTCCTAAAGAGAAGTATAAGGTATTCATGGATTTGAAATTATTATTATAATCAGTCTTAGTTGATTCATCCCAAGTAGTTCTAGAACTATCAGGAATCTTATACTCATCTACAATTGAATACCAAATTTCAAAACCCATACTTTCCAAGTGCATTTTCATTTTAATTTTCTATTATGCATAATTTGTTCCATTAAATAATGGATGTTTGTTGTTAGAAGAACCTTCCATCCTATTATCCATAATAAAAATTTTAGAATAAGATTTTAAAGAGATAAAAATTTAGTATTAACAAAAAATTTAAGATATTTGAAATACAACTAAAATCACAATTGAAAGGATTTGAAAAATATTTGAAAACTGAAAATTCCAAATCCTTAGATACCAAATGTTGGTCATAGTAGTGTACTCAGAGGGGGTGAATTGAGTATATATAAAAAAATTTATTCAGAATTGGTTCTTTAAAAATTTCCCCTAATTAAATATAATCCAATTTAGTTTATAGTGAATTTACAAGAGTCCTGAATGTTCAATTAATTTCTCAATAGATTGATTATTTTTCAACTATACTAATATAAAGATGAATATAACTTTTGAAACTAACCTACTAGTTCAAAACTCTTATAAACACTTTCTAAACTAACTATTAGAGTTCAATTTAGTTTTCTAAAATATGTGATAAAATAGTGTAAAACTAAAAGGTAAAAACATTACAGAAATAAAATAAGAGGTTCATTATCAAGCAGAGACTTAATCCTCTTCACTTGGTGATCACCTGCCACCAAGAATTTTAAATTAATAAACAGTTTGATCCACACCCTATATTGGGGTTCACAACAGCATACAGAGCTGTCTAGGTCACCCTTGACCTCTACCACAGTTCTTTGTGGAAAAAACAACAAATAGGTCACACATGACCTCTTCCACAGTTCTATGTGGGATACAAATGGATAAAAGGAGTGTGAGATTGAGGATATCAGGTATCCTCTAGTTATGAACATGAGTCAGTGTGTGTGCAACAGACAGATACACACACTGCTCATAAATGTAACCAAATGAACACAAAAAATCTAAAGATATAGAGTTAGGTTTATAAGTCTTTGTGTGTTATGTAGTGTAGCTCTAGACTCATTTGATGAAGTGAAGTTGAATTCTAAGTCTTCTTTTTGAAGTTGACATAAAAACAGAGTGTCGTATTTTGGCTTCTAGCCACAGGTATGGTTATGCAGGTATATTCTTCTCCTTATTTGATATGATGAAATAGTTTTCCAATTTGATGTTCAGCTTGATTGAGATCACCTTGTGTGTTCTTATATTCTTGAGTTCACAATGGTTTCATGAGAGTTTCAGATGTTCTTCAGTATCTCTCTCAGGCATGCACCACCGCACACTTGATCTATCTGTCTTCTCTCTTTTAAAAATAATTATTATTTTTAAGGGCTGACAAAGAGAATTTACATTCCACGTGCATCTACTCATCGTACCTTGTACTATCTTCTAAAATTCCTAAAAAATATTATTAAATATTTCAATATCACTAAATGACACAAATATGACCGTTATAAATAATATTAATAAATGTAGATTTAAACAGTCTATTAGTGACTCGTTTGTCGGTATATCCTTCTATCGGTGTCTCCTTCTATTAGCATCCCCTTCTATTGGTATCTCCTTCTATCAGTATCTCCTTCTATTGGTGTCTCCTTTTATCAGTGAGACATATGATCTATCGGTGACTCATATCAACAGTGAGTCCTTCCTTCTATCAGTGAGATAGTTGAACGAACGCTGACTCATTTTAACTAGAGGTGAGTCCTTGCATCGGTAGCACCATGCAATGGTAGGTCTCTTGGATTGACGGTAGGTTGTCTGCATCGGTGAGTCATATGCAATGGTGATTCCGATGAATCTTTTCAACAGTATCAGCTTCATATACTTAGAACATATGCATGTTTGAACTGTCTGTCAGTGAGTCATATGTCTTTCGGTGATTCATCTACTTGTTGGTATCAATGAATCATGTTTAGATAATTTTAGATGTTCTGTCTGTATTAAAAATCAACAAATTTGGATAATGTTAATATCCATAAACACATAGATAAGCATTTATAATCTTGTTTAGACTTAAACACCCATAAATGGTTATATAATTGAAATAATATGATATTAAAGAGAATTATTTGACATAAGGTAAGATATATGTTAATAGATGGCATTATTTTTGATAATTAAAACCATTATAGTAAGAGATAGTGTCCAATAGTATCTATGGGCCAATAGGAATCAACCTCACCTAAATCTGATGCATGGTGTGACCGGTATAACTCAAAGTGTCTGTTATCAATTTAAAATTGAAATTTTAGTTCAAAATGTATATCACTCACTAAAACCAAGTAAACACACTCTAATTGTCATGATAATATAAAAAACGATTCATAAGTCATTTTTGACATGTAGGAATTATTCTCACTTCAAACTAACACATGATGTGGCTGATATAACCCAAAGTTCATATTTTCAGTTTAAAATTACATTTTAGTAAATAACACAAGTAACATAATAAAAACCAATAAAAAACATTCATATTGTTTTTACACTTTAGTAAAATTATCCATAAGTTATTTATGACGTGTAGAAATCAACATCACCTCAATCCGATGCACAGTGTGACCGGTATGACTCCAACTGTGTTTTTTATTTAAAATTGTAATTTTAGTAAAAAGAATAAGTGACATAATAAAAACTGAGAAAATTCATTAATATTGTTTTGATACTTTAAAAAAATACCCATAAGTCATTTTTGACATGTAGGAATCAACCTCACCTCAATCTGATACACAGTGTGCCCGGTATGACTCAAATTGTCTGTTATTTGTTTAAAATTGACATTTTAGTTCAAAATGTTTGTCACTCATTGAAAACCATGAAAATGTGCTCAAGTTTTCTTTATACTTTAGAAAAATTATTCATAAATAATTTATGATGTGTATGAATTAGTCTAACTTCAAACCGACACACGATGTGATCATTATGACTCAAAGTACATATTTGCAGTTTAAAATGATATTTTAGTAAAAAAGACAAGTGATATACTCAAAACTGATCAAACATATTTATATTATTTTTATACTTTAGTACAATGATCCATAATACATTTTTAATTTGTATTAATTATCCCCACCTCAATCTGACGCACGATGTGATCGATGTGACTCTAAGTGTGTCCTTTTATTTAAAATTGACATTTTATGAATTTATTTTTTCATATTTATGTTTAATTTATTTATTTATAGTATTACTAACATAAGATTTATTTTCTTATACAGGTGGATTCTTTTGATTCGGTTGGGGTGGTTTTTTCGACAACTGATATCGTGGTCGGGCTTTTTTAAGAGAGGGTTGATGGTTCCAAAGATGATGAAACATTGATTTTTTTAAATGTTTTGTGTTGTAGTGTGATGTTATTGAAACAACACATAGTAGAAGTAGGGCCTTTATCAATGCTAATGAAAGTGTTGATAAAGGGGGACCTTTATTAGTGCTTTTTTATCACTAATAAGGGGGTCCCTACCTTTAACATCTTTGGGGACAACAACACTTTTTTAGCACTATTAAAACTCTATTTTCATGTTGTTAAAGGGACAAACTATGGTAGTGATGCCACAAAAAATAGGTCTTTGGGTTGTTCAATTTACTGATCCAGTTGGGGACTAATAAATAACTATAGGGGGTATGAGATCTGACCTAGCTAGGTTCTTGAGTGTGTGTCTACATATGGGTTTGTTTCTCTATACCCCCTCTAAATAATATAACATTTATCATCATCATTGTTATCATTATTGTTATTATTATCATTGTAGTTATCATTATTATCATTATCATTATCATTTTAATTATCATTATCATTATTATTATCATTATTATCATCATCATTATCATCATTACATTATAATTATCATTATCATTATCATTATCATTATCATTATTATTATTATTATCATTTTTGTTATTATAATGATTATCACTATCCTTATCATTATCATTATCATTATCATTATCATTATACTTATCCTCATCATCATCCTCATCCTTATCCCCATCCTCATCCTCATCATGATCATTATCGTTATCATTATCCTTATCCTTATCATCATCACCATCATCATGATCATTATGATTAAGATTAAGATTATGATTATGATTATGATTATGATTATGATTATGATTATGATTATGATTATGATTATGATTATGATTATCATTATCATTATCATTATCATTATCGTTATAATTATCATCATCATTATCATTATCATATATTATCATTATCATTATCATTATCATTGTCATTATCATTATCCTTATCATTATTTTTATTGTTATTGTTATCATTGTCATTATTTTATCGTTATTGTTATCATTTTCTACACCTAGGCGGCCCAAGATCAAATCTCAGCCATGTTATGATTTGGACCCAAGAATTTGGGGGTGTGGTTAGGATTATGTCATTGGGATTACAGTAGGCATCCCACATATGTGAGGCATAGTGAATGAATGATCCTAGATTTATGGTGTGGGGTGACACTAGGAGGGACCAACACTTTCGAAGTCGATGTAGGGTTGGCATTAATAAAGTTGATGATGCCATCAAAGGTTCCCCACTCTTCAGTGGGGATAGAGAAGTTATCCCATGAATCTATGTGTGAAGATGATTTTAGGGTGCCACCAGGCATCATGTAGAGGAGGTCCCCCATTCACACCAGTAGGTGGATCATCCCATGCATTATGCATGGGCGTTGAGGTGTAGGCCATTCATGTGGCTTCAGGTGGGGATATTTAGATAAAGGTTGTTTAACACATTACAAAAGGGAATTTTGGACAAGAAAAATAAAGAACATTATGCCCCATGTATTAGGGACTTTTAGGATAGGAACATGGATTTTTTATGTCATAAAATGTTGGTATTTTAGGATTATAGAAATTATAATGGGTCAATGATAGAGTGGGTTAACCGTTAGAGGGGGTGTGTCCTGTCCCTACTGGCCCACAGGTGTGTGTGTTGTTTTGTTTACTAGTAACCTCCAAGAACTTAAATTAATTATTATTATTATTATTATTATTATTATTATTATTAAAACAACAACAATAACTATTATTATTAGTAGTATTACTATTACTATTATTATTATTACTACTACTACTACTACTACTACTATTAGTATTATTATTATTACTCCTATTAGTATTATTATTATTGGTATTATTATTATTATTATTCATCATACTATTATTATTATTATGATTTTTAGTGTAATTATTATTATTACTCTATGGTTCATGTTTTTTCTAATTATAAATTATATTATTATTATTATTATTATTATTATTATTATTATTATTATTTCTCCTATTAGAATTATTATTATTATTATTCCCCCCAGGGGTGAAGCCTAGTGGTTGTGTCTTTGTGGGGTCTCAGTGAGGTCTCAAGGTCAAGTCACCTTGAGTACGTTGTAGTCTCTCAGCCTCTAGTGTATTGCACTATAATTGAAAAAACCAAAAATAATATATCATCATCAACATCATCATCATCGTCATCATAATTATGATCATTGTTTTCTATATCATTATTGTTATCATTTTCATTATCATTATCATTATCATTATCATTATCGTTATCATTATCAATATTATCAGGGGAGAGATTCCCATGGGCAATTATGGAGGCAATCTTGAGGAAATTGTTATTATTATTTCACACTATACTCAGGATTTAAAATATAGTATGAAATAATTACTACTACTACTACTACTCCTATTAATACTACTATTACAGATTGTGGACCCCTAAAAGTTGGTCAGTGGTGGTGGTCTATGCCTTCTGGAGTGGGTGATAACGGTGGCCTCATACACAACTATGTGATATAGTGGATGCACTACTGTCAACTGACACTCATGAGGAGGATGACCCCACTCAACGGTGAGGGGATGATGTATGGTTGGATGTTGTATTCATCTAGGATGGCCCATTACACCAAAAAATATGGGGTTTCATGAATTTTGTTTCATAAAAAAGGTATCATGTCTTCGAGTCACAATGAGTAGCAGGTTTCATGTCAGTTCTAGAGGAACAACATGGTCTAAAAAGCAAGCATCAAATGGATTCAAGAAGGTGATGATGGGTGGGATACCTCAAAATAGGGATAGGCATACTAGCACCTATAATTCATCCATTCATCTATATGTGGATGGAAGGTTACCCTTCCAAGTTTCTATAAACATCATTGAACCAAAAAATTGATAGTGTGGTGCATCACGTATGGTGGTGAAAACCGGGCACCACCATACATCAGCAAGGGTGAGTAGATCAAAAGGGTGATGGGTGTGTTTACACCTATCATTCATCCCTCTACACACATGAAATTTTGTTTTGAGGTATGAGGGGAGCCCTGTCTCTAGATAGGGGGAAACACCATAATCTGTTGAATGTTTCATGGTGTAATGACTTCCAATAGGGGGGAAATGGTGCATTTGATGGGTCCAAGCCATGATATAAGTTTGTTTGTTGGTATTTTCAGGTTATTTCAATAGATTATCTTTCTCAAGTATATATCATAGTTATAATGTCTATTTCATGTTACTTTCCATTTTATACAACAAATAGAAGTAGATTTTAGTACTTTTCCTTGATTACCAAATTCTGATATAATAATTTTTATTTATTAATATCCTATTATTTTATGAAATACCAATATCCTTCACCATTTAATTAGGAATATATAATCGTGTGTATATTTTAGTATAAAGGATCCATATTTCCTTTATTATAACCCAACTAGGGGGTATGACAAGTTATTTGAAGGTATTTAAGTAGACAGTTATTTCAAACTGCATTAACTCATAACTCCTTGATATATTGAGTAGACTCCCAAATCCTAAAATTCTAGATTCATATCTCATCAACACTTCCCTTTTAGTCACATCAAGTCTTTCCGAGGTGATAAACCCTTGATTAAAACTAGGTTAATTCAACCCAAAATTCATATTAAAATTCCCAGATAATTAAAAGCACCTTGATATAGGCCAGATAAGTACTTTGAAAAATAGTTCTATTTTAACTCAAGTAATGGAAGGCTATAATGACTTAATATTTTCTTTGATGGATTATTATATTTATGTGTAAATATTCTTTATTTTATCCTTTTACATGATTGTTAATATTATATGGATTTTACATAACCGATTAACTATGTTTTAATAAAATAATTTACACATAACCCATTTATTTTATTATATCTTATATATGTGTTAATTTATTTATTTTATGTGACCAAAATAAAACATCTAATAAACATAAATAATTAACCATGAACTTGAAAAGTATAAAATAAATATGTTTGGTGTGGTCATGAGATTTTTAAATGGTTGGTTTATCGAGTGGATTATAAACTAACCCTTTTCCCTAAGGGAATAAATCCTTGATTTGGGAGTTATCTCAAGTTATAGAATTCCACATAAACTCCTATTTATCTCCTTGGTTTGTTTCACCTTGAATCCATCTTGAACCACCTATAATCTCCTATGAGATATATTTTTTTTATAAGTTTTACTCACATATAGGTGAGACGAACCATTATAATGGTTATGAAATTTTCATAAAAGAAATCGTGGAAACACAAGACTATGCATAATGAGGGGATGAATCAAATGTCATCATTTAAATTTAATAATAATTATAACAAAAACTCAGTTAATAATAATTATATTTAAATAAATAAAAACATACATAGGTCTATCAATCTCATGATCACCCATACATGTAATGAATACACATTTATAAACTAAAAAAATTATTTAAATTCATTATTTATTAAGATAAAATTTCCAAATAAATAAATTAATTATCTTATTAATTAATTAATTCATTTATCTTAATCATTCTATTTGAATAGTCCTGTAGACCCTCATCATCTATAATTTTAAATAAATGTAATAAATTTATTTAATTTAAAATTTACTAAGTAAATGGTGTGTACTTGGAGGCAACATGGTGTGTACCTGTATATACTACTTGACATATTTCATGGTTCTATTCATATATTGTACACTTTACTTGGTATGTAGCGTATATGGAATGTCACATGTTTACACGACATGCAGTTCTATGTGTTAATCCCAACTTGACATTTATGACACATGAAACATGTTAAACTACATGGCATGTACCACATTTAATTCCCATGTGAAGTACATGACATATATGATGATTATACTGTAATAGAAACATTAGGAGCCACAATGGCAATTGATTCTAGAAACAAGAGTAAAATAAAGAAAAAATAATGAATAATAAGAATAAGAACATATTATTTATGTAGTTTGAGAATAATCCCTATGTAAATAAAGAGGTAGAACAATTCACTATTTTTAAGAACAAAGTACAAGACGCAATATTAGAGTTACAGAAACCAAATCTTGAAAATGATCTTGTAAAGAAATGCAGTGCTATAGTAACATGCATTGTTACAGTTTCAAATCTGTACAGTTGGTCCATCATGCTATAGTTAAGGTGGAAGGAAGTTAATAGAGCTACATTACCATATTGGTGTCACTTTTCATCTCTATTATTGCATCTATATTGAATTATTCAATTCTATAGTACTCTATCATTAATGACAGTCATCCCTATAATAGTAACCATGTTGAATCCCACACTGCTACAATATCATGTCGATGTCATTGGTTAGATCTACTATAGTGGTTAGCATTGTTATAGTGTCTCTAAAATTTGTTTTTGGGGCCTTTAACCCCTATAATCCTAACCAGGGACTGTTGGACCACTGAAACCCCTAGTGACCTCATCGAAAAGGTTGAACCACAAGAGTTGCGGTCTAGTGTATAGTACGACCCAAGTAGAATTTTTCCTAACATATTTAAATGGACTGGGTGACACTATATTGACACATACATGATGTGTAGATATAAAATTAATACATAAATTAATTAGGAATTTAATATTCTATAAACTCGGTCACACAATGTGTGCACCAGCTACATGTCATGTAGTTTGGTTTAATACCACAATTAATTTTTATTCTGCATATCTAATTTGTATATTGTATAACCTGACTTGGAATTTCCTCTATATAAATAGGTATGTGTTACATAGAATATTCTTTTAGCTAAATTCCAAGTAATATTTTCTATGTTTTTTCACAATACATACCTAGGGACTCAGTGTGTATACCTTATGAACATTAATATGTTACACGACGTGTACACCATATAGACATCATGTAATATTATAAACTTATATTTCTTAAATTTAATTCACTACATGAAGTTTATTAAATACATGCCACATACTTTGACCACACAACTTACATGTTTCCTACAGGGCCTAACCATGTGAGGTTACAAGACATGTACACCAGTTACACATCTTATAGCCCCTAAAGTCATGTGTCAACCGGTCCAATCAACATGTGTAATGTAATAACATCATGTATCATTCTCCATATGATGTGTGACATTTTCTACTACTCATCCTAGTGTAGGGAATATGGTCACATAATGTGTACTTTTCATTTACACATTATTTATCAATGTTATTCGACCAGAATATTTGGCACCTTTAGATGGGATATCTAGTTGTTCATCACCTATTCTTAATTTGTTCTTGATCATATAAAATTGAATGAATGTGTAATATAAAATTTCAAATTAAAGAATTAATATAATAGAAAGTAAAAAATGACAATAAATTCTTAAATTTATCGATCATTAAAAAATAATTATAAATTAATATATGACCACTTTGATACCACTTGAAGATTTTGGGGCATATAGGAAATAATTGGTTCAATTTCCAACAATGGGTTTTCATTGATTTCCTCAAATTTATCCTTATAACTTTATGAATTGTAACCCCAAAATACTCAAAATATAATCTTTTATATATAATTTATAATTAATTTATTTAAACAAGAATTACCTCGAATTGCAATTCTTTGTTCAATGTTAAATTGGTTGACCACTATTGTCATATCATCATTACAATAAAGGATCCAAGGGTGGAATCACTTTATCAGTTATCTACACATTCTCTAAAACCTCAAAACATCATTGTATAAATCTTTGAGTGTTATCATGGATTATATTAATGTTTGAATCATTCTTCTTTGATTGTAGTAAGAATTCCATTATAACTTAACAAATTCTTTATATTCTCTTGATGAATTGAGAGGGATTAGGATCATTGTTCTTAGATATCAATAGCATTATATATAAATATCCTCTCTAGGGTCGAGATAAATCTCTATAGAGAGTCGTTAGACACATCCAATGTCTCTTTCCTAAAAATGATATAATCATATTTATAAAACTAGATTGAGGAATAAAATGATTACACATAGGCTCTTTACTATCCTCTTAATACATAGTGAACCCCACATAAAATAATTATGATAATAATAATAATATTATTATTATTTATTTTATGTATGAACAATTCATGGATAATTTTAATTTAATTTATGAAATTAATTAATTAATATGTATTTAAATGATATTAACTATATCATTCCCACCATACCCTTAACTTGGACTTTCGGTCCTACTCGGTACTTATATAACCTTGATTAATGGCTATTTATTTAAATAAATAAATATCACTACATTATTCATGGAATAAATAAATAAATTTTATATTTACTAAACTCATGAATAAATATTTATTTAATATTCAAATGGCATAAAATTATTTTGAATAACTGGTGACTGAATATTTGTGATCAATATAACCTAAATAATATCATTATTAGAACTTGATAATAATATATTTTATAATATTAAATTAAAATAGAATCTAACTGATGTTTTGGATACACTTAGTGTGTGTCCCTCTAGGCCTCTTTCTTAGTGGATTTAGGCAAAAATTTCTTAAAGTCCATGATTAGAATCTAGTAACATGTCAAGGAACCCATAAAAAAGGAAGTTAAATATTATAACAACATAAACTCATATGAATTATCATTGTGTAATATAATATCTTTGTCTTGATATCTCATCAAGCTGGTTGAATTACTTGTACCATCAACCAATATGCTCGATTTTTTTTTGACTTTTTAAAAATGAACTTACTGATTATAAATTATTACTTTCATGGACTTAATTAAGAAGATTCATTCCCATAAAAGGTCCTAATATTTCAACTTTAATTAACTCAAAAGGGAAAAATCAAATACTGACCTTTTCATTAATTTCATATCAATTATGACCCACCCAATATATCATACTTCATTGTGATCATATGTTATCACAGTTGTCATCAATACATCAAAGTACATGGTTCATGGTATTCATTAATAATAATTTCAAGTTTAAGGATGATTAAACAAGTCCTTATATAATAATATACAATTTCACATAAAACATAAGGAATTTTTACAGGCAGTTCTGTTCACATAACCACCTCCCTTAAAGATTACCAAGGGAAAACTTCATAAAAATAAGTCTAAATGTCTTATGAGCCTCCTACCTCTGATAGCATGTATCATTTGTGTCTTTTTAGAATATATCACCTAACTATAGAACACGTATTTAAGAATATTATCACATCACTTTAAGGACTCATCATAATGGGGAAATATTATGTCCTTTCAATGCAAAAATACTCTAAAGACATTATCATATTAAATATTACATAGAATAACAATAACCGTGTGATAAGATATTTATTAATATTAAAAAATATTAATTTTTTTTAAATCTAAAGTATAAATTAGTAGGTTATAGGGAACAAACTCCAACACTTCCAAATTTTGGGTGTTATAGTGTGGGGTTTATTTTAGAGATTTAATTTAGACCTATTGAACTTTCAATGGTGTGGATTCTGGTGGTTTTAATAAAATTTGGTTGTGGACTAAACAAGTCATATCATATCCCAAGGTTGGAGTAATTTTGGATGATCAAACCCTGGACAAGGTGTTTTAGACCTTAGTTTAGTATTATTTTTCTATACTCATCCTTGTAGGGGAATATCGATAGCAGTTCCTAATCTATCTTCTTAGTTTACTGGAAGAAATGGAAGTTCACATCTTACAAAGGGATAGTGAAGGATGAGATTAAGTTTTGGGTAGAGAAGTTTTATGGGATTGATTTTGGATTTTGGAAGATACAAATAGAATATCCCCTTCTATAGAAAGACCTTTATCTTACATTAACTAGATCTAATCCAAAAGTGATGAAAGTATAAGGATAAGAGAGACTGTACAAGTAATCAATTTGGTTGATATGAATGTCACTCCCAGAAAGTGGTGTACATTATCTGGGAATTAAAGAGAGAATCAGAATTTATGAATACTTTAGCTGAAAAGTATAATAATCCCATAATAATGAATAAAGTATTATTGTTAATGATAATGTTATGTATGATACTTTTGGAAGGATGGTATGCATTAGATCACATCAATGACTCAATGTTATATAAATTTAGTTGGAGTTGGTCAAAGTAAACTTTATAGACCTATTTTGAGTGTTGTTGTTTCTATATTCACTCTCAGAATCATTGAATATGATGGTGACTATTATGAATAATTATAGCGTAAATAGTGAATTTAAGTTCAAAGATATTCATGAAATGATCTTGAATAAAAAAAATTCACCATAATTATATCCATGTGTCTTCCCAAAATCTATACAATGAATAAGGAAGAGGATGTGTCATGACTCAGAAAATTCACTGGAAGGGAAAAGGTGAGAGGAGTCAGAGTAGGAGTATATTGGTGGAAGGTGGTCCCTTATGTTGGAATTGAGGGAGAAAAGGCCAACTTAAAAAATATTATAGAGAATATATGGATAACTCTAAAAGGTATGCTTCCAAAATTGGATCTAATAACCATGTGTCAGAAGAAAGGAGTGGATTAAACCTTAGTGTTTCTAGATCACTTAAGTTATGGGTGATTAACCATGGAGCTTCTTTCCATTAAATGCTTGAGAAGGGGGTATAAATAATTGTATCACCAGAATATTTGGTAGGGTTCATATAGATGATGATCAATCCCTAAAGATCATTTATAAGTCGTATATTTCTTCCTGGACAAGGAATAGAAACACATTTCACTTTTAACTTGTATAGTATATCCTGAGGTTAAGGAAGAATTTAATCTCCATGGGTAAACTTGATGAATCAAGTTTTCATTATATATAATGATTGGAGTGTGGAAGATATCATTTGATTCCATGGTTTTTTAAAATGGAGTGAATTATGGTACGTTCTTCCACATTGGTTCAATTGTATGAGTGATGAAGTATAGAGAGATAACTTTTATGAAGTTATGTCATGATCATCTCATCCACATCAGTAAGAAAGGAAAGAATATCATAGTTTAAAAGGGATTGCTGAAGTTTGAAAGAATAGAGTATGGAATGTGTGAGGATTTTATCTTTGGGAATAATAATAAGGTGTCTTTCTGGACAGAATGGGAAACACTACAGCACTAAAAGTTCAAACTAGTTCACACATATGTGTGAGGACCAACATAGGTGTGCTCTCGGGGGGGATTAAATATACTACATGACCTTCATCAATGATTACACACATTAATTATGGGTGTACAAACTTAAAAAAAGTTATGTTTATTTGATACATTCATCCAGTTGAGGACCATGGTTGAAAAATATTATAGAAAAGGTAAAAATTTTATGGTCAGATAATGGTGGTGACTACGGGAGAAAATAGTTTCAAAGTTTTAACTGGTGGAAGAGGATTCAATTTGAGAAGATCATTCCAAGGAATCTATAGCACAATGGAGTTACTAAGAGTATTAATAAGAATTTAGTAGAAAAGGTTTGGAGCATACGGATTCATGCAGGGTTCTACAAGTGTTTTGGGAAGAAACAATGAACTATGTCACATGGTTGGTCATCAAATTTCATCTTCACTCATCAATAAGAAGTTCCCTATGAACTGTTGGTTTGGGAGAAATATTTAATTAAACCACCTAAAATCCTTTGGTGTTCTCGCCTAAGTCCATGTTGATGCATAAGAATAAGATAATCTGAAATCTAAGTCTTATTCATGTTACCTTTTTGGCTATAGAAATAAGGATTTTTGGTTCTGGATTTGGGATAATGACTCTAAAATGGTCATCAAAAACCAAAATTTAATCTTAAAAATAGATATCTTGTGGAAGAATAAGAAAAAAGTATAATTTTATGGTAGAAAAGTACCTTTAGAAGTTTAGGTTTATCCGATTGGGTATCCAAAAGTAGAGGATGTTTTGGTAAATCTAGAAATTGAAAAAATTCAAGAAATATTAGGCTATCTGAAAGAGTTATTAGAAGGTGGAGACCAGATGTATCATATAGTTAAAGTACTATAGATTCTCAAGCACTAAAAATGACAACTTTGAAAGATTTAGTACCAAAAAGAGCTCAACCATAGGTATATTTGAAGATATATATCTAGGTAAGACTCCTGGTGAAAAGGTATAATGATATTTTTTACTAATTACTTCTAAAAAATAATAGAGATCTTGATATACCATAAGAGGAAATTATTTTAAAGGAACTAGAATAGTGGGAGTTATCCATGAGGGATGAACCTAATTCCATATATGTGTCTAGATCATGAGATATGACAAAAAAACTTTTTGGGAAGAATGTTCTTCAAAAAAATGGTTTTATCGACTAAGGAAGAGGTGTATAGTGGAAGAAGATACAAGGTCATGCTAGTTGTGAAAAAATTTAAACAAATGGAAATATTTTATTTCTTAGATATATTTTCTCTAGTAGTAAAAAACACAACTATTAAAATGGTTTTAATTATGGTTGCATCCGAAAGTATTCATCTAGAACATTTGGATATGAAGATAACACCCCTTTATAAGGAATTAGATGAATAAATCTACATGGATAATCCTACTGGTTTTTAAGACTAATGATACCAGGGACATGTGTAAAAGCTTAACTAAAGTCTTTATGGTTTGAAGAAATCACTGAGACAATATAATTATAAGTTTAAAAATTTCATGATTCAAAGAAAGTTTTTCTAGATAAATGATGATTATTTATAACACCAAAAGAATTTTGGTGATGATATTGTTATCATCTTACTTATTTATTTGGATGACATGTTGATAATGGGTCTAGTAAAAGAGAGGGTTGAAGAGATAAAAGATGATTTATTCAAAAGTTTTGAAATAAAGGAACTTGGTCAGGTAAAATGAATTCCAGGGATGCAGATTGTGAAAGAATGAAGTTCTAGCACATTATACCTAATTGAGGATGACTACATCCATAAATTTTTGGAGTAATTATAAATTAGTGGGGAAAAACTAATGAACACACCCATGAGCGCATGTTTCAAACTTAGTAAGGAGAAGTCAATAAAAATGAAATATGAGTTTGAGTACATGAAAAAGGTTCCATATGAGTCAGTAATCTAAATCTTGATTCATTTCCTATTTTTTACTCGACCATAAATCCGTTAGGCAATAGGAGTCATCATCAAGTTTATATCGAACCCCGTAAGAGAGCACTAGGAGGTAGTGAAATTGATTCTCCAATAATTTAATGGCTTTGAAGATCAAAAACTATGATTTGTAATAGATGGTTCATTTCAATGTTTTGTAGACTCATACATTGATATATATTCACACATGAAAGTTTAACTACAGTTACATGTTTACTTTTGGTGGAGAAGTGGTAAAATGGATATCGAGACTTCAAATGGTGATTTTACACTCAATAATGGAAGCATAGTAAATCGCCTTTATAGAAATAGGGAAAGAGTTTGTTTGGATATAGGGGTTACCAGAGGATATCAGAAGGATTCATAAAGTGAAAATTTTATTTTTTGATTCATGAAGTGCAATCCACTTATCTAGAAATCCAACATTTTATTCTCAAACAAAGCATATTCAACTAAAGTGTTATTTTATCTGGAAGTTGTTGGAAGGTCAAGTGTTGGTCCTATAAATGATTGAAGGGTCTTGGAATATAATAGACATGTTAACCTAGGTGTTTTGTCAGGAATTATCAAGGAGATGTTATGCCTTAGTAGAAATTGGATAACTAGAAGTTGTGGTGGGAAGCCATGTAGCTACTTAGATTAAATTAAAAGTACATCTACAAGGGAACTGGTGAAGGACTTAGTCGCATAAACATAGGAAATGAATAAAAAGTAGGAAATTATTGGGTTTTGAGAAATTCGTTTTTATTGGTAGAGGAAACTAAGACAAACAAAAGGAGTAAAACTAGAAGACCCACTTCTAAAGAGTGGCAATGACTGAGTAGTCAGATCACTCAAAGAAATGGTTGAAGTTTTCATCCATAAAGTGTAGTAGAAGTAAAACTATCAAAGGATGATTCATTAGATGATCACCAAGAGGCTACATCCAAAGTGATCACTAGAAGGGAGAAAAAATCACTGGAAGTTCCAGTTGAGGCAATGGATATCTTAAGCTGAGTGAAGGATTCTATTATCGAATTCAATGGAAGTGGAGGGTTTCACATGAAGATGGGATGAAGGTAGAAACTAGAATCATAGATGGGGTTATTTTATTTAATTTATATGAAATAAATTTTTAATTATAGAATAATAAAATCAAATAATTTTAATATCTATTAATTCCATTGAATAAAAGCATCATTTCCCCATGGATTAGAGAACAAGTTCAAACCATGTTAAATTATTGTGTTTTTATTTTGTATCATAGTGTGTCTTTTTATGATCATTGTAATAGGTAGTTCTTGTTTGAGTTGTTCTGGAGGTTTTACGTTATGTTTTGGTGAATTGGGTGTGATTGTAATCCAAGTTCCAAAAATCATAGTGTGGGGTTCATTTTGAAACTTTGTTTCTACCTGGTGAAGTTTTGATGGTGTGTCTTATGGTGGTTTTACCAGAAGTTGGTCATAAACCCAATATGTAGGCTATATATTTGACCTATATATACTTCATTATATCTATCAAGTCAAAGTACTTTTTTAAATATGAAATCCAATCCAAAAACTCCTTTTATGTTAAGGTTTACATGGAAAGTCAACATGTTTACTTTAATTTGAGAAGTTTGTTGGGGGCCAGGAGGTTTGAAGTGGTCTTCCTCAGAGTCTGAATTGACCTCCCAAAAAGCAGGTAGAGATTGAACTATCACACATAGTTCTTCATGACCCAAAATCAAAAATAGAGGGTCCTTATGAGGCTAGAATTCTCTATGATAGTAAAACAACACCTGAGGTTGTGGCACAGGCGCTATGTGAAGGTCTCACAATGCCTCCTACAGTACTTCATGCTGATCTCGAGATTGGTATTATTGTTAGTGGATTTGTTTTTTTGTTGGTGTATTTGTTCTAAATATTGTTAATTTTACAACCAAAGTTACTCCAAAATTATTTACATGGTTAGTATTTCATCCCACCTTTTTTACATAACTTTTTCATTACATGGTATATACAAATGATCTTTTAAAGTTTAGTTTCTTGGAAAATAGGGTACATAATACATGAAAAATTAAAATGTTATTTTAATTCACTTGATGTAATTATTCATAGGTTAATTCTAATTATATTTACTTCATATCATAACCTAAGGACATACATCAAAGGACAGGGGTGATCATGAGACCTAGTAAGGGAAATAATTTACAAGTGATCGTGATGAATATCAATAAGAACATGAGGAATATCATTATGGAATGAGAAAGAGAACATGAGTAATATCATAATAAAAATAACACGAATCATAATATGTAAATGTGTATACAATATTTAAATGATACATTTGTAAAAATATCACCAAGGTTTGTCACCAATCTATCATAAGTGAAAATTACCAAGGTTATTCACCAAGGTTTCATAAAACATGTCATCTCTAGAGATTAAATTACTTACCCAATGAATTGGAGCACTATTAGGGTGCACCATTATAGAGACCCAAAGCTTGAAGTACATATAAATTACATTAATTTTGTGGAAAACTTAATACATGACAAAAACAGACGCCCAAATATTGTATTAGTTTAGTGTCTTTGGAAACTCGAAACATAATCTTCTAATCATGGTGAAAGATATTCAACATCTCTCATAAAGATATTCACCTTTTGTTTTCTTACCTAAAACCTTTATTTAGATCTTGGGGAAAATAAAACATATAAAGGGTGAGATTAAATTCTTAGTAAGGTTGAGCATGGAGTAAATAAAACAAACCATATACATTTGAACTTAAAAACGTGAACATAAATTTTAAACATTAAAATATTGAGTTGTGAAATAAATCTTGGTAGTATGTAAGGCATAGATCATAAAGCAACATTAACCATGAAATAATAGCATTGGAATAAAACATGTAATTGTAGAAAGCCATTAAGAACATGATATTATTTCCATAGTAGCCAAGGCATTGTTTCCAAGACCATTATAGTGGACAAAGTCCATTACTGAACCGGGTTTACTTATCATTCCAGCCCTGTATTACTAAACCAGATTTACTTTTCATTCTAGAAATGTATATATCATGAGATATAAATCATTACCCAATGAATTGGAGGGATATATAGGTCCCACCCATCTCATAATTAAATCATTCTTACGTGTGCCACAAAATAAAAAGAAATCATTCATCATAACCTAAAGAATAAAATGGGTTTTATAAACATCATCCCATCATAAAATAATCCATATAAAACAAATGGATATCATTTCATCATAAGAAAAATAATAGAGACATTATACTTGAAACATAAACATACTAAATTTCATCTTAGATGGAAAGAAGTTTTGATAAAATACTTGAAATGAGTTCTTGAGGAAAATATCCTTTCTTCTTCAAAATCATTTTCTTTTCTCAAAATGTCGTGCAATTTTAAAAGAAAATAATTTCGTTGAAAATAATCATGAAATATTTTTGAGGAATCTTTATAGAAATAAGGAATTATGAAACTGTACAAATCCATTCATTCCGTATAAGATAAAAAAACATTCTTCTTGTACTTTTGCCGAAAAAGTCAAAAAGTACCTCGTATGGTAAACTAAAGAAATATTTCTTTCATACCACATAGTAAAAGTCAAAAAGAGGTAAAAATGAATTTAAACATACATGTAAGAATTGTAAAAACTTTATGAAAACATTTTTTTATTAAACATGGACATGGATGATAAATATAACCCCAGTAAATACTTAGGAATAAATAATCTCGGATAAGAACGAGATTGGAATAATTATCCCTTACCTTTTATGATCAGTGGAATCATACGTGTCATAAAATAAAGAAAATTACATGAATATGTAAATATAATATCCTCCATAATAAAAATTATAAAACATTCATGGGAATAATAAACACCATACAAAAGAAATAGATTGTGATTAAGGCATATGTCTCACAGAAATAAAAGTGAGATGAAATAATCCCTTACCTTAGGTATGATTTCTTCTATATGTGTCTGAAACTCCTGTATAGTGGGTTTAAACATATTATTAACTTGCAACAGAACCATAATAATATTTATTATATCATATATGATTCACTTATGACTTTATATTACCCGTTCTTTTGTCAATTCCATGTTAAAGTAGCGTTTTGGGTAAAATTGTTTCATTTGTCCTACGTGTTTTGACTTGTAATTATTCATATGATTAATTAGATCATGATTAATTACTTCCAAAATGTAAAAAATTATTTATATATAATATATTCAGAATAATATATATATATATAATATATCGATAAATGGAATGAAATACACCGTTTATGGAGACGGTAGGCCATACATACGCATGAACGCTGTTTTTGTTTCCTTATTAAATTGAATGGAAGTAAATAACATATACATAAATCCAGTATCATTATTATTTAATATATTTCATTATTATTTATTATATATACTTTATAATCATTCTTTAATGGTTAACTTGGAGAATTAATCTCATCACGTCGTGGAGACGGTAATCCGTACGTACGTACGAGCGATGATATCATTCCCATAATTATCGAATGGAATTGAAGTGGATGATATAATATCTAAGAATAAGTATGATGTTATATTAATAATATATAGTTATTATTTCCACCATTATACCCATCCAAGTATGGTGGTGGTGGAAAAACAGATTACACCACGGTGTGGAGACGGTAAGTTGTACGTACGCACACGCGGTGATTTCGTTTTCCGTAGGATGGATAGAAGGTAAAATAGGGTTGTTTCATATTTATAATATCATATAAATATATTAGTGATACTTATTTTATTACTTTATAATGAAACAAATAAATAATAATAAGTATAAGAAGAAATAAATTTGAAATAATCGGTAAAGGATATTACCTCTTCTTCGACGCGCCTCTTCTAAACCTCCTCTTAGGGCACTAAAGTTGGTCTTTGAAGAATACCAGGACCTCTAGTATATTGATAGGAAAGTGGAGAAGAGAAATTAACAGGGTTTGTCTGATCTCTAAGGCTCAAAATGTTGTGAAGAGGAGAGGGAGGATGTGCCCTTTTATAAGAGAGGAGAAGGGCACCTTTGGAAACCTCAAAAATATTAATTTATAACAAACTCAAACCCCTCTTAAATACTTCCAAAATGACTCAAATTCAAATATGAGATGAGACAGGTTTGTAATATCATCATCTAATAAAATTTAGACATTTTGGGAATTTATTTTAAACCTTATCAATTTTATTTATCCTTATTTAATCTATTTAATTTTATTCGTGGTAATAATATTCTAAATTTTAAATTGTTATAAATCCTTATGTGTTGTGAATTTTCTATAATTGGATACTTTATGAAATTTTAGACCATATAAATTTTAATTTATAATTTTTAAATACTTTTTTGTGATTTTTAAACAATTTAATAATATGTTATTTTTTTAAAATATCAATAGTGTCAATTTTGACACTATTCATTTATTTGAATTTCAATAAAATAAAAATAGAGGATATATTCAAAAAAAAAATTTAATAGATTCCTAACAAGTCATATTCATCTATAAAATTTTTTGATCACAATAATTAGTTCATATAATATTTAATTTAATATTTTTAAAACCATTTATTTGATATTTTAATCAATAAAATAATTTCTACATCACTATTGTGTCACCATTAATGATAATTATTTAATCTCTAAAAATTATAAATAAATTTACATGATGTATATAATTTTATTATATTTCTGGTGAATATTTATGTTCGAAGTTTTATTAAGTTTATCACTAAATTAAAATTATTACACTTATAAGATATAAGAGTGTGATGTGTTGTCACTTTCTTTGATTTTAATAAAAATTACATCATTTTCATGGTCAAAAGTCCATGAAATGAATCTATTCCAACCCTTAGGTGATATGGGTTGACTTTTATTCATCCAATAGAATTTTGGTATGTGTTAGGGTAATTTTGAAATCTTATTTTTACCCTTAATTATCCGATTTACCTTTAACTGTAGTAAATAAAATTTACTGTAGTTACTATTCATAATGCCTAAAAATAAAAAGTAGGCTATTAAAATAATTTATAACTACTGATTACAAATATGGAATCATTTTTTCCAAATTAAAAACACAGAAGTTGCAGTATTTAATTTAAAATTAACCCCGCTGTTGAGAAAACAGGTTTTAAAAGTTAAAACATTGCAAAAGATTGAAATGTTTTTACCTATGAATTCAGTGTAAAATTAATGATAATGACTTAAATTATATTAAATGGTAAAAATATATTCTATTTATACATTAAAACCATTCAATATTATAATTTAACCATATAAATTATCTCGATAAAAAAGTTTTTTTTAATTAAAATTTAGCGCATTTTTACTATTCATCAAAATATGAAGGTTATTAGAATAATGTCAAAAATTTATCCAAAGTAAATTTTTATATCCTTATTACAAGTAAGAAGTTTTATTTGTCAAATTGAACTTATAAATATGTCAAGAACTAGATTTACAGTGAGTGCTCCATCAAAAGGCAACAAAACTGCATTTTTTTGAAAAATACTTATTTTACCCAAAAAAATTATTTTGTTCTCATAAAATGTTCTAGATAATTTGTAAGATGAATGATATTGTTATAAAATTCAAAATGTGTTTAATACTATTCATAACGGCTAGTTCATAATAATATTATAACAATATATCGTTCTTTAGTGAAACTCGGTATTGTGTACAACACACGCTATTGAGGAAGGTCGCTCTTGTGTGCAACCCAAGCCGAGAATAGTGTTTGTGTATAATACAATCTAATATGGTGTTGCATATAGTGCAAGCTAATTTTGGTGTAGCGTACAACACAAGACATCAATTAAAAAGAATATTTCTCATAAAATCTCAGGGTGTTACATTCTACCCCCCTTAAAATGAATTTCACCCTCGAAATTCGTTGGGGTTATAAATAATTTACTACTTGTAAGTTTATTTTATAGAAACCCACATCGTAAAAAGGAATACTAAAACTTAATTTTAAAAATTAAAGTAAGAAACGTAATGGTTACCCAAATTAACTCATCACTGGGTTTCCACATAGGAGAACATAGGTGAAAACATGGATATATAGGAGAAATCTAACCATCAAGTTCTAATTTAGAGTGGTAGAGAACATGTCTATGAAAAAATAAAATAATCACAAAGCCATAAATTTGTTATGATCTAAGGTATCATCTAATTCATCAGATATGAGGGTACTAGGACAACAATTTTGGTTTTCAAGATCATTTCCCTAAAGTTGATAAATTTTTTCATAAGGATAAATACTTACATGATTTCAGTGTAATATCATCATTGGTAATTCCATGAACAATTTCCACTTCATCTCATATTTAAATAAATGAAGTTGAATTTTTCATTCTTGAAGTATTAGTAGATCACGTGATAGAATGATAGGACATTCCATCTGTCTCTATCACAAAAAAGGATAGCAGAAGATATTAAATATACACAAGTCCATCTATGGTGAGGTTAATCATATATGATTCCAAAAATAGACTTATACTTCATATATCATACCACTTAATAAAATAAAACTAATTTTTACAAACCAGTGACTTCTTGTAGGCCAATGGTAGGTGATAAAGGCATGTCATACTTCGGTTGTGGGTTCGATTCCCACAACCTTGTCTGACGTGACGGGTTGTCGCCCTTCCTGCAGATTGTTTTTTTTATAAAACTACATTATTATAACATTAAAGAAATAATATCGAAAAAATTTCTAACCTTAAACAATACTATATGATGTGCAACTTAATCCATTCCAACCTTTAGGCTTATCCAAAATAATTCTATCCAAACTCACAGTATAAAGAAAAAGATTACTAGAAAGGTCATATAACAAGCATGTGTATACCATCATTTATCCCCCATATATCATAACATATATTTTTTTGGTCATGTTTGAAACATGTGAATACCTTAATCATGTATTCTTGAAACTACCATAGAAACTTGGTGAAAACATGAATGATGTCAAAAGTTAACCAAAATCCCAAAAATTCCATATACTCAAATGATGATATCACTTTGTCCTTATATCAGTCATGAGATCATTAATACTATCAAAGATATTATTTTATCCTTATACATTCATTATGCACATATCATCTTCTTTCCAAAAATATTTCAATCACTTTTTATGGTTACCGGTACCATATAATTATTGAAAACCACAATAAAACAATACATGGATTTTCCAATACAACACTATTTTGGAATCCCGTTACATAAAAACTTAATCATTCACCACTTCATTGTCATATTCAACATCATTAATAGTGATCGCATGTGACTTCCCTTTGTCCTTTGACTTAAGAGTTTGTTGATGTCGATCATTATTAACCCTTGGATTAGGGCATTGGTTAGCATAATGCCTTATTTCCTTGCACTTGTGGCATTGAAGTGTTGGTGGTGCGTTCTCTATAGTCTTTTCTCTATCCACATCATTAGATACATTTTTCCCATTACTTCGACACTCATCCACTCTATGACCTTCTTTTCTACACTTAAAACATTTTCTAGTCCCTTTAAGACAATCTCCACCATTCTTCTTTCCTCACTTTGATCATAACGAAACATTCGTCTTCTTTTCACCATTGTTTTGAGATTTTTCCTTGAACTCCATCTTTAGTTTCTTATCAAAACCATGTGATGGATATGTAACAACAAATTCTAGTTCTACCTTGATAGCACAATGCACAATTTCTTCATAGCTATTGAAGTCTCTTATCGCTAATGCCCTTCGAAGACTTGGTTTTAATCCATTGAAGAATCAATCAACTTTACTTTCAGGTTGGATGATAAAGCCAGATTCATACCTTGAAATCCTTGTAAACTTTTCATCGTATATACCAATAGATTCATCATCCTTTTTATTAAGCTCAAGGAACTCCTTTTACATCTTTGTTCAAAGAATACAAGGGAAGTAATTATTGAAAAAAAAAGTTCTTGAACTCGTCCCATTCCATGGATTCAATTTCATATTGGGGACTTGTATTCTTAATTAGAGTTCACCATTGGTTTTCTTCACCTTCTAAACAGTAAACAACCAAAATGAATTTTTCATGCTTTGAACAGCAAATTATGGATAATATGTTTTCAATGGTACTGATCCATTGTTCAGTAACAAGTGGATCAGAAGACCCATTGAAATAAGTTGGATGTTGCCTCATGAAGGACTCAATAGAATATTGTTCCCTTCTCTGCTCATTTGAAAGTCCAGAATGATTCATAGCTTGTGTAAGTATAGAAATAATATTTTTCACTCCATCTCCCATAACATTGGTTTGTTCAGGAGGACAATCATTTCATTGTCCATTACATTGATCAACACAGTTTCTTTGGGTTCCATCCATCCTCTAAAACCCAAAAAGAATAGTGTGAGAGGAAAAAATCATACTAGGAAAACAACATAATAAAGGGGGAGTACCTTCAATATCTAACATCTTAGGTTTAATTCTAAGATCGTTACCGTAATTCTAGGACTATAAACTATACTTATAATTAACCTTAGGGACATCCCTAGACATACCTTAGAAATATCTCTTGGGATCTCACTAAAGTTTTTGCATCCTAGTTTCCAAAGGTTAATTAAACCTTAGCTCTGATACCAACTGTAGAGACCCAAATCTTTAAGTATATATAAATTACATTAATTTTTCGGAAAAATTAATACATGACAAAAACAGACGCCCAAAGACCGTATTAGTTTAGTGTCTTTGGAAACTCGGAACATAATCTTCTAATCATGGTGAAAGATCTTCAACATCTTCCATTAAGATCTTCACCTTTTGTTTTCTTACCTAAAACCTTTCTTTAAATCCTGGGTAAAAGAAAACATATAAAGGGTGATATTAAATTCTTAGTAAGGGTAAGCATAGAAAAAATAAAACAAACTATATACATTTTAACTTAAAAACATGAACATAAATTTTAAACATTAAAATCTTGAGTTGTGAAATAAATCATGGTAGTACGTAAGGCATAGATCAAAAAGGAACATTAACCATGAAAGAATAGAATTGGAATAAAACATGTAATTGTGAAAAACCATTAAGAACATGATATGATTTCCATAGTAGCCAAGGCATTGTTTCCAAGACCATCGTAGTGGACAAAGTCCATTACTAAACTGAGTTTACTTGTCGTTCCATCCCTGTATTATTGAACTGAATTTAGTTTTCATTCCATCCATGTCTATCTCATGAGATATAAATAATTACCCAATACATTGGAGGGAGATATAGGTCCCACCCATCTCATAATGAAATCATTCTTACGTGTACCACAAAATAAACATAAATCATTCATCATAACCCAAAGAATAAAATGGGTTTCAAAAACATCATCCCATCATAACATAATCCATATAAAAAATGGATATAATTTCATCATAAGAAAAATCAAACCTTGTAAATAATAGAGAAATTATACTTGAATCATAAACATACTAAATAATATCATCTTAGATGGAAAATAGTTTTGATAAAACACTTGAAATGAGTTCTTGAGGAAAATATATTTTCTTCTTCAAAATCATTTTCTTTTCTCAAAATGTCGTGCAATTTTAAAAGAAAATAATTTGGTTGAAAATAATAATGAAATATTTTAGAGGAAGCTTCGTAGAAATAAGGCATTATGAAACTGTAAAAATATGTTCATGTCGTATAAGTTAAAAACATTCTTCTCATACTTTTTCTGGAAAAGTCAAAAAGTACCTCGTATGGTAAACAAAAGAAAGATTCCTTCTATACCACATAGTAAAAGTAAATAAGAGGTAAACATGACTTTAAAAATACATGGAAGAATAGTAAAAAATTTATGAAAATATTTTTTATCAAACATGAGCATGGATGATAAATATAACCCCAGTAAATACTTACGAATAAACAATCTCGGATAAGAACGAGATTGGAATAATTATCCCTTACCTTTTATGATCGGTGGAATCATACGCATCATAAAATAAAGAAAATTACATGAATATGTAAATATAATATCCTAAATAATAAAAATCATAAAACATTCACGGGAATCATAAACACCATACAAAAGAAATAGATGGTCATTAAGGTATATGTCTCACATAAATAAAAGTGAGACGAAATAATCCCTTACCTTAGGTCCGATTTCTTTTGTATGTGTCTGAAACTCCTATATATTGCGTTTAAACATATTATTAACCTGTAAAAGAACCATAATAATATTTATTATACCATATATTATTCACTTATGACTTTATATTACTCGTTCTTTTGTCAATTCCATGTTAAAGTAGTGTTTTGGGTAAAATCGTTTCATTTGTCGTACGTGTTTTGACTTGTAATTATTCATATGATTACTTAGATCATGATTACTTACTTCCATAATGTAAAACATGATTTATATATAATATATTCATAATATATATATATATATAATATATCGATAAAAGTAATGAAATACACCGTTCATGGAGACGGTAGGCCGTACGTACGCATAAACGCTGTTTTCATTTCCTTATTAAATTGAATGGAAGTAAATAACATATAAATAAATCCGATATCATTACTATGTCATATGTTTCATTATTATTTATTATATATACTTTATAATCATTCTTTAATGTTTAACTTAGAGAATGAATCTCATTGCGTCGTGGAGACGGTAATCCGTACGTACGCACGAGTGATGATATCATTCCCATAATTATTGAATGGAATTGAAGTGGATTATATAATATCTAAGAATAAGTATGATTTTATAATAATCATATATAGTTATTATTTCCACCATTATACCCATCCAATTATGGTGGTGGTGGAAAAACATATTACACCACGTCGTGGAGACGGTAAGTCGTACGTACGCACACGCGGTGATTTCGTTTCCCGTAGAATGTATAGAAGGTGAAATAGGGTTGTTTCATATTTATAATAACATATCAGTATATTAGTGATACTTATGTTGTTACTTTATAATGAAACAAATAAATAAGAAGAAGTAGAAGAAGAAATAAATTTGAAATAATCGTTAAAGGATGTTACCTCTTCTTCGACATGACTCTTCTAAACCTTCTCTTAGGGCACTAAAGTTGGTCTTTGAATAAGACCAAGACCTCTAGTATGTTGATAGGGAAGTTGATAAGAGAAATGGATAGGTTTTGGACGAGCTTGAAGGTTCAAAATGTTGTGAAGAGGAGAGGGGCACCTTTGGAAACCTCAAAAATATTAATTTATAATAAAATCAAACCCCACTTAAATACTTAAAAAATAACTCAACTTCAAAGATGAGATGATATAGGGTTGTAATATCATCAGCCAATAAAATTTAGACATGTTGGGAATTTATTTTAAACCTTATAAATTTGGTTTATCCTTATTTAATCTATTTAATTTTATTTGTGGTATTAATATTCTAAATTTTAAATTGTTATAAATACTTACTTATGTGTTGTGAATTGTCCATAATTGGATAATTTATGACAGTTTTTACCATATAAATTTTAATTTATAATTTTTAAATATTTTTTGCGATATTTAAACAATTTATTAATATGTTATTTTTTTAAAATATCAATAGTGTCAATTTTGACAATATTCATTTATTTGAATTTAAATAAAATCCACACAGAGGATATATTCAAAAAAATATTTAATAGATTTATAACATGTCATATTCATCTATAAAATTCTTGTAGCACATTAATTAGTTCATATAATATTTATTTTAATATTTTTAAAATGATTTATTTGATATTTCAATCAATAAAATAATTTCTACATCACTATTGTGTCAGAATTAATGATAATTATTTAGTACCTAAAAATATAAATAAATTCACATAATGTATATAATCTTATTATCTTTCTTATGACTATTTATGTTCTAAGTTTTATGAATTTTATCACTAAATTAAAATTATTACACTTATAAGATATAAGAGAGTGACATGTTGTCACTTTCTTTGGTTTTAAAAATAATTACATCATTTTCATGGTCAAAAGTCCATGAAATGAATCTATTCTGACCCTTAGGTGATATGGGTAGACTTTTATTCATCCAATAGAATTTTGGAAGGTGTTAGGGTAATTTATAATCTTATTTTTACCCTTAATTTCCTGATTTACCTTTAACTGTAGTAAATAAAATTTACCATAGTTACTATTCATAATGCCTAAAAATAAAAATTAGCCTATTAACATAATTTGGACCTACTTATTCCAAATATGGAATCAATTTTTACAAATTCAAAATACAAAAGTTTCAGTATTTAATTTAAAATTAATCCTTCTGTTGAGAAAACGAGTTTTAAAAGTTAAAACATTACAGAAGATTGAAATGTTTTACCTATGAATTCAGTGTAAAATTAATGCTAATGACTTACATTATATTAAATGGTAAAAATATATTCTATTTATACATTAAAACCATTTAATATTATAATTTAACCATATAAATTATCTCGATGAAAAAAGTTGTTTTTAATTAAAATTTAGCATATTTTTACTATTCATCAAAATATGAAGGTTTTCAGAATAATGTAAAAAATTTATCCAAAGTAAATTTTTATACCCTGATTCAAAGGAAGAAGTTTTATTTGTAAAATTAAACTTATAAACATGTCAAAAACTATATTTACAGTGGGTGCACCATCAAAAGGTGACAAAACTACATTTTTTAAAAAATACTTATTTTACCTAAAAAAATTATTTTGTTCTCATACCATGTTCTAGATAATGTGTAAGATGAATGATATTGTTATAAAATTCAAAATGTGGTTAATACTATTTATAACGGATAGTTCATAATAATATTATAACAATATATCGTTGTTTAGTGAAAATTAGTATTGTGTACAACACACGCTATTGAGGAAGGCCACTCTTGCGTGCAACATAATCCAAGAATAGTGTTTTCATATAATACAAGCTAATACGGTGTTGCGTATAGCGCAAGATAATTTTGGTGTAGCGTACAATACAATACATCAATTAAAAATAATATTTCTCATAAAATATCAGGGTGTTACAACCATTAATATGTATTAATTAATGTGATCCACATATATCATAATAAATCATTTCATTAATAACCTGTGGAGAATAAATAATTAGTTTATTTACAAAATCATGGCGTACAAAAGTGCTTAAAGACATGATCATTACATCATTTTTATTCCATGAAAAGGGAAAGTGGATTTATTATGTGTGAATACATGAATAAAATAAATCATATTTATATCTAGGTGAATACCCCCTGGAAAATAAATAGGTTTGGTTATTCAAAAAAAGAAAATAAAATAGAATTTCTTAAGGAGAAGAGAGAAATTTTGAGAAATAAATTTGGCAGCAAAACGAGTATAAAATGTGGTTTTAGAAAAGGGTAAAATGAGAGGGGAAAAGGGTATAAAATTAAGAAAATAATCTTATTAAAGTAATGGTATAAAATAAAAGTGTACAAAAGAACTTAGTTTTGAAATTGGAATACATATCACATAAAAAGGGAATGGAAATGAGAAGTGGATATTTCCATTACCATGAAGAGTTACTCCTAGATCTTGAGGAATGGAACCTTGGGGGATTTATTACACCTTAGGAGGACTCTTTATGAGGAAAAATCACCATAACTTAGTATAGGATAGATTGGTAGTAAAATTAAATGGATAAATTGGTGTGTATTTATAGAAAAAGTGGAGGATTTGTTTAATAATTTCCAAATGTAGGCCTTGCAAATATAGGTTGTGGAAATAAAAAACCATTGACTTTACCATGGTTTTTTCCCATGTTTTTAGACATTTGGGACATATTTTATGTTATTTTTCCCACAATAACTAAGAATCCTTTTATATTACTTCTTTTGGAATGGAATAGTAAAGTTTCCACAAAAAAATGTTTCTAAACAAAGTTTTCATTTTAGACTTTGGAAAGTAAATTATAGGTTTAGAGATTGTTTAAAAAATATTAAAATACTTGATATTAATAAAATAACATATTTTAGGTCTTTTATTGTGTTTAATTAATTATTAAATCATTATGAAATAATTATTAAGTCATTAAACATACCGAAAAAAAAACAAACTGTATTTTTACTATTCATGAAAAAATAAAGTATGTTAGAAAATTCTCATAAATTAACCCAAACATAATTTCGATGTAATAATTTCAAGAATGATGTTTATTTTATCATAATAATTCTCTAAGTATGATAATTTTAACTTTTAAATATAAAAATCATTATTTATTAAAAAATAGCGGATTAATAATGCAAAGTCAAAATTCAGACACTTCAAAAATTTAAAGGACATAATAAAATTATTTTATCATTTATATTTAAATAAGAGTATTTTTAACATAAAAAATCATTAAAATAAATATTATTCATAGTACCTTAGTTTATTATAAAAATTTATATCTTTTCTAAAAAGTACAATTTGTGTCTGAAAAATCAATTTATCAATTTCCATCTTAATTAAACCTATATTTTTTTTAAAAATATTCTTAAAAAGGAATTCATGGAATAATAATTTTATTTATACAAAGTATTTAAACTTTAAGTAACCAAGGTTGGGACACATAACCCCTTATAAAACTTGTGTATGACCTAAGAGTAAGGTATATGATGGTGATAGATTCATGGGGCACCTCAGATAACATCAACCTAGTGATAATTTACACTAACTTGAACTTCTATTGAAGGAAATTTTGTTCAAGCTTTACTTTTGGAAGGTCGAATTGGGCTTGGTTAAGGGTGAACCCTAGTGATGCTACCTTCCTCCCAAGTTCTGACAAATAGGCTTCATACAAAATGACTCTACTAGTTGAGGCCATCACTTCTCCTTTCTTCATTAATTATCATTCATTATAAAAACTAATTAAAATTTTAAAATTATTATCAAGACTCCTCCAAATAATTTTTTTCATGAAAAAGATACTTTGAGGGAAAAGTGGGAACCACACATAATACACATTACAATTTCAAAATTCAAACCAGATACCAATTCAAAATTGAAAAAAACAATAGTTGTTGTCCCGGGATCCATCACGTCAGAGAAAAATCCATCAAATCATGATACCACCTAAGAAAAATGCATCGATATCATCATCACAGAACCATCGTCATCATTTCATCACCTCCTGAGTCAGCGCATCGGCGAGAACCTCATCAGAGATCACACCCACACTACAATGCCTATCCTCATTAGAAAAATCATTCAAAGTCATTATTCACACCATCATCATCACCAACAACATCCTTTAGTGCAATTGTTGTCAACCATCACTCTCAGAGTCGATGTCTGGAGAAAACAGAAATATAACATCCACAAAAACCACCCATATCTTCATATCTCCACCAAGTATGCAAACATCGCCGCCATAAATGATCCATGAGAAACTTCACCATTTCTGAACCTTCATCGAAGATCCATAAACCCACTTGGAGACCACAAGATACTCAAACCACACCTCACAGAGCCTCCTGAGGACTCGTGTGCCAGACAGACTGGGAAAGGAGCGTAGGACTAGTATGCTAGATAAGGGTTTAACGGATGGAGTCACGGGTAGGGGACCACATCAGAAGCCATATCTTTGACCACAGGGTAGAAGAAAACTTCCATTATAGACATTGAACCAACATCACCAGTCTAGATCTACATCGATGAAGAACCCGAGTTGAGACTATTTCCAGACCTCCTCCAGCACCATCCCAAGTAGACCTAGATTTTGAATCGAGCATGAATAAAGTGGAGTTGAACACGGTGGGCAGTAAAACAAGGGTAGTGGAGAATAAGGGAATCAGGCACCACCACCAATTCCAAACCAAGACGTAGAAGGCTTCATCACACAGACCTAGATGGGGTTCTGATGCACCAAGATAGACAAAAAGAGGGGAGGTAATCATCGCACGGTACCCACACTAGCAAGACACATAAAATGGGAGGGGAGAAGAAGAGAAAAGTGAGAGAAGGGAGAAGAAGGAACTGAGTGAAGCAGAGATATCTATCGCCATCAAGCAAGCCCTCAAAACCCTAGGAGAAGGGAAAGAGGATGTGTTGGGAGTGCCGAGAGCCAGGCGAGTGTAGAGCCATTCTTTGGAACTTAATTTTATTATCAATAGTATAGTTTCCAACGGTCATATTTGACCAACAATCATATAATGGTTGAATAATGATGGTCACATTTCCCTTTATACTCACTTCATTATTAAAGAGATATAGTTTTGTTGTGTACAAAATAATATAATACAAATTTTCTTAGGAAACAAATATCATTTAAAATTTTAGGTTATTACATTCTCCCCCAACCCTTAAGAAATTTCATCCCTGAAATTTTCAACTCATTGTCTTAGTTTATAAAATGCGTGTGTACTTTTTTCTCATTATTTACTCTAGTTCTCACATTGCTTCTTCATATTCATAGTTCCTCCACAACACTTTTACAAGGTGGGTAGTATTGTTTCATAGAACCTTATCTCTACAGTTCAAGATCTACACTGGTTTCTCCTTATAAGAGAGGTCATGTTCCAGTTGTACCACCTTCAGATTCAGTCCATATAAGGGATCAACTATGTGCTTCTTCAAGATAGATGCATGGAATACATCATGAACTTGAGATAGATTTGATGGAAGTGCAAGATGATAAGACACTTATCCTATTGATCAAGGATTTAATAGAGTCCAATGTACCTGGGACTAATATTACCTTTATTTTCAAACCGTATGACTCTCTTACATGGTGATATTTGAAGGAAAACTTTATCTCCAACATCAAACTACAATTCGCTTTGACGGTTTTCATCATAGCTCTTTTGAATACTCTTAGCAGCCTTTATGTGTTGTTTGATTCCATAAACCTTTTCTGTCATCTCTTACACAAGATTAGGCCCAAGCAGATTTCTCTCACCAAATTCATCCCAACACTACTACAAAAACAGCCTATATCAGCACTCAAAACGGGATTTAACAGCGCTAAAAAAGCGTTGTAAATCTCAGAGCTAATATAGGGGATTCCCTTTTATTAGTGATCCGAAAAGCAATAATAAAGGCCCCTTTTATCAGCGCTAAAAAAGAGCTGATAAAAGACCCCTTTTTCAATTATTTTTTTAGTGCTGATAAAAGGGACCTTTATCAGTACTTTTAAAAAGTGCTGATAAAAGTCAAAAAAATTAAAAAAAAATTAAAAAGAATTAAATAATGTGGGGAGAGCTTTTAACAGCGCTTGACCCCCCCTTTATCAGCGCTAGGAGGTCTCCCACGTGGTGCCCTTCCCGCGCATCCTCACACGTGCGCAGCCCTTTACGCTTCCACCCAAACTCGAACCTGCAACCTCCCCCTTTCACGGCTGCACCTTTACTGTAACACCCCAAGCTTTCACGATACGCTTCTCTTTCAATAATGGAATAGATTGCATTGTACGCAAGTTCGAGATTCTAACACACCGCGACCAATCAAAGTAGCAGTTATGAATAGTAATACCCACTTTTTGAAATTATATAAATTTTATATTTTAAAATGGACTTCATTTTTGTATTCGTAATATCGAAATTATCCTAAGTTGAATTTTTTGTAATTTTCTAAGAACTTCCAATTTTCTATGAATAGAGAAAATACTTAAAAACAAATTTTTTAATAAAAATAATTTATAGTGATAAATTATACTATTGAGTGGTTTTAAAGTATAATTAGAATATATTTTTACCATTTTATCCAATGGTCATCATTGTAATTAATTTCACTTTGAAATTGGACATAAACAATTGTTAATATTTTGATTGATATTCTTTCTTAAAAACACGCTATTTGTTGTGACAGCGGGAATTAATTATTAAATTAATTAATTCAACTTATATTTTTTTAATTTTGTAAAATAGAAATCATTTTTGAATTAGGAATATCAATTATAGCTTAGGGTGAATGTTTGGTATTTTTCTGAAAAACTTCAATTTTTGATGAATAGTGAAACCACTAAGTGGTAGTTTAAAAACTAATTTTTCGTATAAATGAAACATTACCACTTCTGTGATTTTATTTTAAAAAATTCTACATACATGGTTGTCATTAGGAAGTAAAATGTGGTTTAATGGGATTAAAATAATTTTTTGGTGAATAGTAACTTTTATGTTTTATTAATCGCGATTAAAGGTAATTAGTGAAATTTAAGGTAAAAATGATATTATAAAAATAATAAAATATCTTGAAAATTGTCCTACCCTTATTGGATGAGTCATGTCCGACTAAGAAAATCCATTGGTCAACTTGGGGACCCCATGGATCCACTTGGGTAAGAAAATGACATTAATAACTTTTTATTTAAAGTAAAAATAAAATTGTCACAAACATGTGTTGTTTTACTAAAACAATTATTACATGAGGTTATATAAGTTAACTTTTAAACTATAAAAATTCATTGGAAAGATAAAAATATTTACTACATCATGGTAATTTTTTTATAATTTTTATACATTAAATAAATAAATTTATTTATCACACCAGGATGATGCAGCGATTACCTCATTAATTAACGATTTAAATAAAATGAAAAGATAATGTAAAATCTAAGACTTATACTTGTAAAAACCCTATTGGATGAGTATATTTCGAACCCTTATCACCTTATATTATAAATATATCATTTTGGGACCTTTAAAATCTGAAAATCATTTCATAATAATGTAACATTTCATGACTCTCCAAGAGTGCCCCTCCTCTCCTCTTATAAAAGGCCCCCACCTCTACCACCTTATTCACACCATCAAAGCCATTTGGATCGGCCAACCTCTGCCCAAATACTCTCTCAACTTCCCTATCTTACTCCTATAAGCCTCACTTTGGGCATAATTCTTCCCAAGGAATCCTTTGGCTCAAATCAAAAAGAGTTACCCGATTTTAAGGTAATGTCTTCTCTTATGTTCTTTTGTTTTATTTTGCTTCTACAACCCCTTAAACTCTTTTTATTACATTCTTTTGTAACAAAAACAGTATCTAAAATATACTAGGATTTTTTCATGAGAAGTATTTTATTTAAACTTACACATACCTTCATCTAATGGTTAAAGAACATACTGTTTCTGTGGGTGGCGAATTACTGCCTCACGAAACGATGATTGTTCAATCTTCTTTTAAAACCTCTGATGGTGGCCATTATGATGACACTATTTTCATATATGATATATATATATTATGTTTATGTTTTCCTTATTCTTCTTTATTTCTCATTTATGCAATTTTTTTATGATTTCCATCATGAGTAAATGCAATAATTTCATTTTAGGAAGTGCGGACTACCGCCCCTCAAAGTGATTTGAATCGTTAATGCCATATATGGGATGTAAAAAGGATGGAGTAAATGATATTATATATTAAATTATACTAGAATTATAATAAAACTTTATATAATTATGATTTCATTCCATTAAATATGAAATAGAAATGAAAGTAGCGTTCATGCGTGCGTACGGCTTACCGTCTCCATGAACGGTGCATTTCATTTCTTACCTCTAAATGTTACGTAATATTATGAATGAATGAATATTCTGGATATATATGATATATATGATATATATATCATGAATATAATTATGGATATAATGTATATTTTACCACAAGAACAACTTGTAATTATAAGAAGTTTATTTTTGACTTAAGTACCAAAGATCAACAAAACGACCGTTATTAACATAAATAATTACATAATGTTCATAACCTGGTAATAAGTGATATAAAAGGAATAATAAACTTGAAAAAGGTTGTTAAGAAATTATAAATTAACTCTAGTTTATTATTCAGGAGGTTAAATAACGGTCGAGTCAAGTCGGACAGGAGGTAAGGGAACTTCTTAACACAATTTCCGTTCCTTGGGTTAATCTCCTACTTTAAAATTATGTCATGATATTATTATGTAATATCTTTTATTTGTACATTATTTATGTGTAATTATAGTGAATACACATAATAGATCTATTTTATTTAAAAAATGATCTTTTTAAGGACTTCGTCTCAATCTCCTTTCATTGAGGCATATTTTATTTTATACACAACTTTCTTTTATACAGTGTATAAACCCATTTAACTTTTACGTTTATTCAAAAGAAATCTTTTTTTATATGAAGCGTTTTACTAAACGACAAAATGGAATGTTTTTTTTGTCGTACGTATGCGGTGACAACGACTTCTCCACAGCCGTGACTATTATTTGAGTTTCGGCTTCCTCTACAAGCCATAACTTTTTTTAAATGAAAAATAAATACCAAGATTTAATTTTCTTTTATTTTGGTATTGAAAATGGTTTTGAAAGTGTTTTTATTATATCAATGTGTTTTATTGATATCTTGTGATTGAAATGTGGAAATGTTATGTTTCCTTTATACATGTTTTATGTGATACGATTATGTTATAGTTTATGATATGTTTAAACCTGTTCATATGAGGAATGCATTGGACTTAATAAGTGACGGGTGGAGCCCACTATAGCTCCTCGATGCATCGGTAGGTCTCATTTATGGCATTCCTTTATGATTTCTATTATGGGTAAACGCGATAATTTCATTTTAGGAAGTGCGGACTACCGCCCCCTCAAAGTGATTTTAATCGTTAATGCCATATGTGGGATGTAAAAAGGATGGAGTAAATGATATTATATATGAAATTATACTGGAATTATAATACACCTTTATATAATTATGATTTCATTACATTAAATATGAAATAGAAATGAAAGTAGCGTTCATGCGTACGTACGGCTTACCGTCTCCATGAACGGTGGATTTCATTTCTTACATCTAAATGTTACGTAATATTATGAATGAATGCATATACTAGATATATATGATATATATGATATCTAAATCATGAATATAATTCTAGATATAATGGATATTTTACCACATGAACAACTTGTAATTATAAAAAGTTTATTTTTGACTCAAGTACCAAAGATCGACAAAATGACCTTTATTAACACAAATAATTACATAATGTTCATAACATGGTAATAAGTGATATAAAAGGAATAATAAACTTGAAAAAGGTTGTTAATCAATTATAAATTAACTCTAGTTTATTATTCAGGAGGTTAAATAATGGTCGAGTCAAGTCGGACACGAGGTAAGGGAACTTCTTAACCCAATTTCCGTTCTTTGGGTTAATCTCCTAATTTCAAATTATGTCATGATATTATTATGTACTATATTGTATTTGTACATTATTTATGTGTACTTATAGTGAATACACATAATAGATCTATTTTATTTAAAAAAATGATCTTTTTAAGGACTTCATCTCAATCTCCTTTCATTGAGGCATAATTTATTTTATACACAACATTCTTTTATATGGTGTATAAACCCATTTGACTTTTACATTTATTCAAAAGGAATCTTTTTTTATATGAATCGTTTTACTAAACAATAAAAGGGAATGTTTTTTTTGTCTTACGTATGCAGCGACAACGACTTCTCCACCGCCGTGACCATTATTTGAGTTTCGACTTCCTCTACAAGCCATAACTTTTTTTAAATGAAAAATAAATACCAAGATTTAATTTTCTTTTATTTTGGTATTTAAAATGGTTTTGAAAGTGTTTTTATTATATCAATGTGTTGTATTGATATCTTGTGATTGAAATATGGAAATGTTATGTTTCCTTTATGCATGTTTTATGTGATACGATTATGTTATGGTTTATGATATGTTTAAACCTGTTCATATGAGGAATGAATTGGACTTAATAAGTGACGGGTGGAGCCTGCTATAGCTCCTCGATGCGTTGGTAGGTCTCATGAGACAAACTAGTGTCTTGACACAAGGCCTTGAAAAAATCTTATTTGTATTCTTGGCACGAGGCCTTGGCTACGTGGTTATGATAGTCTGGCATTATGCATTCCATCATTATGAAAGTGGTTATTGATATTGCATGTGATTATTCAACTAGTAGAATATCCATGTGAATAAGTAAATGACATTATTTCATTTTATTTTTTCCATATTATACTGAAGTTCAAGTTTAAAATGCTTTTGTTTTAGTTATACATTGCCTTAAATGTTAATGTTTATTTATGAAAGCTTCCGCTATATTGTTATCCTTACTGAGCATCTGAGCTCACCCCTTCCAATGTTTTAATTTTTCTAGGATGTGAAGAAGTATATTATGAATGACCTGCAGGGATAGTATGAGGGGATATGAAGACAAGATGTTGTTGTAGTTTTTTTTACTCTATGATGTAATGTAAGACTTATGAATGTATCTAGTGTTTCCAAGGATACTAAACTAATCGGTCTTTCGAGACTTGATCTTTTATGATCATTCCAATGTTACGCAATAATGCACCGACTCTGGGTAGCTGGGGTCGGGGCGTTACATTTACCACTAAGCTACTTCGTTTTTTCTCTATTTAATGATATATCTATTTATTTATATTAATATATATAGTTATATTTATTTGTATATTGATATAGATTCATATTAATATAAATATATTTATTCATATATTAGTATATATATATATTCATTCGTATATTAATATATATTTATATTTATTTATTTATATATATATATTTAGTTATAATTTTTATCTGTATATTTATTTTTATATTAATATATACTTATCAGATTTGTTTTAAATATATTTATGAAATATTTTTTTATGTGTGTTTATAATTAAATAAATAAATAAATAAATACATATATACAAGACACACACACACACAGACACATATATATTTACGAATAAATACATATATATGTGTATTTGAAAAGCCATAGAATGTTAAAACGACCATAACTTATAATCTAGAAGCCTGTTTCAACTCTACAACTAGTAGAATAAAATAAAAGGAAACAATATTCGATATGATATGTGGTACAGGGCTAACGGACATCTGGATCAGAAGTTATACCTATTTTAATGTTAACAAATCAGGGTATCCCGACTAAAAACTCAATTTTGGAGGCCTTATGGGCCTTTTTTGGCCTCAAAAAATGTGACAAAGGATTCTCCTTAGTCACTAGTGCGTAGATCGTGTCGCATTCTTCTATTTGATATACTGTAGAGCTCAAACAGACACCCAGATCAAAAGTTATGGCCGTTTGAAGTTTGAGTTACATTTTCAACTTATTTTAGATCTTTTATTAATTGTTTTGATTTTTTGTGTCTTAAAATTGTTATTAAATGATTTTTAATCGATAATAATTAGAAAATTATTAATTAATAATATTTTTTAAAATATTTTTAATCCATTTTCATTAAATTTATTATATATTAAATTTAATAGTCTATTTATACGTATCTAAAACATATTTAAAAAATATATATTATATTTATATCTATATAAATATACTTATATAACAATAATTTATTTTTCATGATTTTTTTTAACATAAAATTTATCACCGGTATGAAAAAGCGCTGTTAAATCCCCCTTTATCAACACTACTAAAAAAAGCGCTGATAAAGGGGTAGCGCTTCCCTTGCCCATTTTTGTAGTAGTGCAACATGTAGGAGTTCTAAATTACTTCCTATATAGAGCTTTATAGGGTACCATTTGACTACTTGAGTGAAATATACTCTTGTATGAGAACCCAAATAATGGTATTTTTTGATCTCATCCACCTTTAAATTCCATTGAGCATATTCTTAGCATATCCTTGAGTTTTTGAATAGTCCTTTCATATTGGACATCGGTTTGGGGTGATAGGTCATACTGAAATTCAATTTAGTATTCAAAGCATGTTGAAGATTTATCCATAATTTTGATGTGAACCTTGGATCATGATCATAAATGATAGAAATTGGCTCCCCTTGTAGCCTCACCACATCCTTTATGTATATCTTGGAAAGTTGGTCCAGAGATAAATCTTTCTGAGTAGCGATAAAATGGGAAGTCTTGGTTATTTGGTCCACTATTACCCATATCATGTTATTTATTTAGGATGTTCTTGAGAGACTAGTGAAAAATTCCATAGTGATATTGACCCACTTCCATATTGGTATGGGTAGAGGTTCCAATACCCCTTTAGAAAGTTTCCACTCTGCCTTCACTTTTTGACACACCAAGCACCTTATAGTGTAGTCGACAATATCCATTTTCATGTTATCTCTCCAATAATTATCATGAAGTTCCCTATACATTTTAGTGATTCTAGGATTTATAGAGAATATAGAGCTATGATATTCATCCATCAATTCATTCTTTATTTCAGTACACCTTCTTGATCAATATTGAACTTAGGAAACTTCCCATTCTTCACAATCTCTATATTCTTTTGTAACAAAAGGATCTTCTCTTTTAGATTTCTTGATCTTATCTAGTAATAATGGTTGAGAAATAATTTGGGATAGTATTGATGATGTCCATTCCCTCACGATTCCCATTTCCAACCTTACCAGGTCCTTTATCAATGGATCTACTTGAATCCTCATCATTTTTAGAACAACATGGTCTTTCCTGCTTAATACATTAGTGAATTTGTTTACTCTTCTGGGGTGATAATGAATTAAACAGTCATGGTCTTTAAGAAGTTCCAACCATCTCCACTGTCTCATGTTCAATTTCTTTTGCATGAAAATATATTTCAAACTTTATTGTTTTGTGTATATATCACATTTCTCCCCATAAAGATAGCACCTCTATATCTTCATAGCAAAAATAAACACAGCTAGATCTAGGTCATGTGTAGGATAATTCTACTCATGAGGATTTAACTATTGAGATTCATAAGAAATCACCTTTTAATTTTTCATGAGGACACAACCAATCCCTTTTGTTGGGAAAAAATCCCTCAAGGTATCATTGAATCATTTTTGAGGTGATTGTGTTTGATAACAAAGCGGGCCTCCATGTTGTGTTTATTGAAAAAGAAAACCACAATGTACAAATTTTTTGACAAAGGGGGTTTACATGGTCAGTTTTCGAGTTCAAGTGATGTTGTCAACAATCCATGATTGATTTAAGAACCTCGAAAAAGGAATGAATGATATGGAGGTGGTACAAAAAGAGAAGATACAAGGTGGTGTCGGTGTCTTGGAGGCTTGGAAACTTGCGCATAATATGTTTTTCAAGATCAGAATATCAAAATATAGAAAAGGAAATATGGGTGCCCAAGTTTTGGTTTGGGCACGCAAGGTGACTAGGGCGATAGAGATTAGGGCGGCTGGACTTGCGTGTTGTGAGGAGACTTGCACGTCGGTGCTCAGGGTACCTAAAATGCCTATAAATTGAGGTCCAACCCTATTCATTTGTATAGAATCTCAACACTTAGAGAAAATTAGAACTTCGGTTGTTCATTTGGTTTGTTCATGAAAGTGGTGGTGTGGGCACACAAGTATAAGGTTATTTAGAATTTGCGCACCAATATTGGTTTGGGCATAAAAGGATGCGAGTCGCCCAAGTTCTGAGTTGGTGAAGGGAGTGCCGCGCAAGTGGTTAGGTGAAACTTGTGTTCCAGTCTTGGAGAACCATTCCAAATCATAAAGAAGTGTGCCAAATTATAGTGAATTGCACCATTATTAGAAAATCACTCCTGTCATTCAATAGATGCACGAAATTTAGAGAATTTCCCGTTACCTTTGGTGAAAAGTGAGATTCATCTGCGGGTGAAAGTTGGATGTCAAAAGAGAATCTAAATACATAGAAATATGCATTCATTTATGATAATAAAGAGACCTATAGGTCTATAAACTGTGAGTGGATATTTTGAAGAAGTAGTGAGCTCACTTCAGTTGAGAGAGCAGTGAGTTCTCAAATTGTGAGTGGTTGTAAACTAGAAGGGACAATGAGTCTGCTTCAAACATTGTAAACAACAATTCAATTATAGTGGATTTGGTACAATGACACATCACTTGTGTATGCTCCTTGGAAATAGCCCAATGATGGTGAACCAAGTAAAAATTATTGTGTTCTATCCATGATTTAATTTTTGTTTATACTTTTCTATGAGAAAGAGAGAGAAGAGAGTTTTGCTTAACAGAAAAACAAGATCCAAAGGATCGGAGGTTTAAATCTGTCATACCCTGATTCACTCCCCCCCCCCCCTCAGGGTATTTGGCCTTGTGGGAATAATACCTTTCATATATGCATCACTAAAAACAATGAATCCTTATCTGATATCAGGTAGAGTTAACACAATTGCGGTAACCAATCTCTTCTTTAGATCTTGGAAACTTTCTTCACACTCCTTTATCCAGATAAACTTATCCACTTTTTGAGTTAACTTGGTTAGTGGATTATAAATTTGTGAAAAGTTTTTCACAAACCTCCTATAATATCCTTATAAACCAAGGAAACTATGAATCTTAGTTATTACTATAGGATGAGGCCACTCCTCTATAACCTTTATCTTGGCAGGGTCAACTGAGATTCCTTCATTGGTTATAATGTTCCCCAAGAAAGAAATTTTTTGTAACCAAAATTCATATTTTATGAATTTTCCAAATAGCATATCCTTCCTCAGAGGTTTAAATATAACCCTTAGATGATTCTTATGCTCCTCGTGACTTTTGTGATATATCTGAATATCATCAATAAAAACTACCAAAAAATTATCAAGTTAGTCCTTAAAGTCTCTATTCATCAAATCCATAAATATAACAAGAGTATTAGTCATGCCGAAAGGCATAACAACAAACTCATAATGCCCATATCTTGATAGGGGTACTTATTCTTTACTATTATCCAATTAAGTTCTCTATAATCAATACACAGCCACATTGATCCATCCTTATTATTCAAAAAGAGAATGGGTTCTACCCAAGGAGACACACTTGGTCAGATAAACCCCTTATCAAAATGATCTTTAAGTTTTTTCTTTAATCCATTCTATATAGGAAATTTGATGTCAGCTTGTATCTAGGTATGATTTCAATGGATAAATCTACCTTGATCTTAGAATTATACTTTGAGAGCTAGTCCATCCCTAGTGTAGTATCGAATTCCACCATGGGAATCACTACTAGTTTTTTTTGAAAATAATATGGTCTCCAAAGTCAGAGTTTCTATACACTATTGATGCATGCATAATCCCTCCAAGAGTCTTGACCGATAACTCTACTTCTAGTATCTCAGGGATTGATTATATGTTCTTTAAAAACTTAGAGGAAATAAAGGAATACATAGAACCAGAATCAAACAAAGTTCTTTCTTGCTTTGATAGAATAATGAGTGTATCTTCCACCACATCATTTTGAGTTTCTAATTCATCCATCATGATAGAAAAATCTCAAAAAAATTCCCTTGTCCTATTCTAAGGTTGATGGTGATTCCCCTCCATTATCTTTTGATTTTGAAAGTGATTGGAAAAGTGCCCAAGCTATCCACACATAAAGCATTGGACTCTATAATAGATCTTAACCATCTTCCCTTTTTCATTAGTGTTGAGAAGTTGAGGCTTCACATCACTATGATAGTTCCAAGATCTATGACCATATCTTCTACACTTGTAACATTTTCCACTCCTAAGCAAGCAGTTCCCAGATTATTATTCCCACATTTGTTTCATGTGGGATGTTTCACTTGTTTTCCTCCTCTTTTATGATCAGTGTTCCTCGCAAATCTTGGCTCCAACGATTTATTATTTTCATTCATTTTATATGACCACTGCATCTCTCTAAACTCCATTCCAAGATTTATAACACTCTTTACTATATCCTCATATATTTCACAGTCTTGATTGAATATATTCCTCTATAGATGGGGTATTAGTTCATCAAAGAATCTATCAAACTTTAAAATAGGATCCATAACAAAGCTCGAGGTGTAATAAGAAAGTCTTGTAAAGTTCATATCATATATTACCACTTATTCATTTTCATAATGATTTAGATCTATGAATTCTTTCTTCATTTTTGTTCACATCGAACAGGGGAAATATTTATTGAAAAAGGTTCCCCTAAACTCTTCCCACTCTATAGAATCGATCCCCATTCTTGGATTTTTTTTAATCAGTGTCCACCACTGATTAGCTTCTCCCTCTAACTAGTAAATAGCTAGGGTCACTTTCTCTTATTATAAACAACAGAGTAGAGAAAAGATATTTTCTATAGAGCTTATCCAATGTTCAGCAATCAATGGGTTGGTAGATCCACTAAAATAAGGTGGTCATTGATACATAAAAAAATCAATGTAAAGTTGTTTCATTCTAGTTGAATTCGGTATATCAACTTGATTCAAGTTATTGTTCATAACTAGAGTTATTTTATTCATCATTCTCATAAATTTTTCCATTCTGGCTTCCATCGGAGGGCCTTCAGTGCATGGTCCATTGTGCTAATTATTTACACAATTCATCCTATTTTCTACAATTTTATAAAATAAGAAAAACTTAGTGAGAAATGTGTTTCTTTTAAGAATATAATAATTCTAAAATAATTTTATATATTAAAACATCATGATTAAATATTTTATTCTTTAAAAATAATGACATTTTCTATATATCCTTCATAATGGTTCATAAAAATCTTGTGATTAACCAAACATATCCCCTAGGAGTGTCAAACCAAGAGTGCAACAAGGATCGTTTTCATGCACAAATTCCCATTATATTCTAGCTAAAAGAGGTGTTTTTTGGTGTTACCCATAGATACATATGCACCAGAGCCACATGCACTTATTCGTATCCAGACAAGAATTTATTTTCTCGGAAACAACTAACTTAATACTTCACCAAAATACCAGTATGTTTTCTTATATTTAAAATTTTCTCTAAGGTTCTTCCTAAAGTTTTCAAATCCTAATTTTTATAAATAACTAAATCATAATTTTATACCAACTATGGAATCCCACCTTTTTTATATATCTTTTTCATTACATGGTACATACAAAGGATCTTTTAAAGTTTAGTTTCTTGGAAAATAGGGTACATAATACATGAAAACTTAAAGAATTCTTTCAATAAAATTAGAGGGGTTATTTATAGGTTCATCCTAAGTAAATTTAATTCATATCATAACCTAGAGACATACATCAAAGGAAATGGGTGAGCATGAGGTCTGGTATGGGAAATAATTTACATGTGATCATAAGGAATATCAATAAAAATATAAGGAATGCCATTATGGTATAAGAAATAAAACATGAGGAATATTATAATAATAAAACATGAATAATAATATGTAAATATGGAAACAAAATTTAAATGATACATTCATAAACATATCACCAAGGTTTTCCACCAAGGTGTCATAAGTGAAAATTACCAAGGTTATTCGCCAAGGTATTATAAAACATGTCATCTATATAGATTGATTTTTTTTACCCAATGAATTGGAGAACTATCAGGGAACACACTTAATATGTATTAAATAATTTTATCCAAATATATCATAATAAATCATTTCATTAATAACCCATGGAGAATAAATAATGGGTTTCTTACCAAAATCATGGCGTACAAAAAGTACTTAAAGACACTATCATTGCGCCATTTTCAGCCCACAAAAAGGGAAAGTGGGTTTATTATGTGTAAATAACCAAATAAAATAAATAATATTTATATATAGTTTAATACTCCTAGAAAATAAATATTTTTGGGTATTCAAAAAAAATAAAATAAAAGATTATTTATTAAGTAGAAGAGATAAATTTTGAGACTTAAATTCAACAACATAACAGGTATAAAACATGGTTTTAGAAAAGGGTAGAATGATATTGGAAAAGGGAATAAAATTAATAAAATAATATTATTACCTTAATGGGTTAAAATAAAAGTGTAAAAAAGATCCTAGTTTAGAAATTGGAATACATACCACATAAAAAAGGTAACTTGAATGGAAAAGATAAGTGGAGATTTCCCTTACCTTAAAGAGTTACTCATAGATCTTGAGGAATGGAACCTTGGGGGATTGAGGAAACCTTAGGAGGACTTCTTGTGAGGAAAAAATATAAATTAGTGGAGTAAGTATTGGGAGTGAAATTAAATGGATAAATGGGTGGGTATTTATAGCAAAAATGGAGGATTTGTTTAATAATTTCCAAATATAGGCCTTGGAAATCTAGGTTGTAAAAAATGAAAAACCATTGTCTTGTCCATAGTTTTTACCCATGGTTTTATAAATTTGGGACATATTTTATATTATTTTATCCCAAAATAACCAAGAATAATTTTATATTACTTTTTTTGGAATGGAAAAGTGAAGTTTCCACAAAATAATGTTTTTAAAGACATAGTTTCCATTTTAGACTTTTGAAAGTAAATTATAGGTTTATAATTTTTTTTAAATATATTAAAATAGTTTATATTAATAAAATAACATATTTTAGGTATTTTATTGTGGTTAATTAATTATTACATCATTATGAAATAATTATTAATTCATTAAATATACCGAAAAAAACTGTATTTTTACTTTTCATAAAAAAATAAAGTATTTTAGAACATTCTCATAAATTAACCCTAACTTAATTTTGATGTGATGATTTAAAAAATGATTTTTATTTTATCATAATAGTTTTATAAGTATGATAATTTTAACTTTTAAATATATAAATTTTTATTTATTAAAAAAAATAGCGGGTTGATAATGCAGTCAAATTTCTAACACTTAAAAATTTTCAAGGACATAATAAAATTATTTTATCATTAATATTTAAATAATAGTGTTTTTAACATAAAATTTAATTAAAATAAAAAATTATTAATAATACCTTATTTTATTATAAAAATTTATATCCTTTCTAAAAAGTGCAATTTTTTTATGAAAAATCAATTTATCAATTTCCATCTCAATTAAACCTATATTTTATTAAGAAAAAATATTCTTAAAAAAGAATTGATGGAATAAAAAACTTATTTATATAAAGCAATTACACTTTAAGTAACTAAGTCCAGGATAAGTAACCCCTTATAAAACTCATGTATGACCTTAGGGTAAGTTGTGTGATGGTGATAAATTCATGGGGCAACTTGTCTAAAATTGACCAAGTGATAATTTAAACTAACTTAAAATTCCATCATGGGTGATTTAATTCAAGCTTCACTTGTGAAATCTTGGCTTGGACTTGGTCAAGGGTGAACCCCAGTGACTCTACCTCCCTCCCAAGTTCTAACAAATGGGCTTCATATGACATGACTCCATTGGTTGAGGTCATCACTTCTCATTTCTGCATTAATTATGCTTTTTTATAAACAATAATTATAATGTTAAAATTATTATTAAGAGTATAGTTTTCAATGGTCATATTAACCAATGGTTATATTTGACCATCATTCATATAAAGATCGAATCTTGATGGTCTCATTTCCCATTATAATCACTTCATTATTAAAGAGATATGGTTTTGTTGTGTACAAAATAATATAACACACATTTTCTTAGGAAACAAATATAATTTAAAAGTATGTGTAATTATAGTTAGATTTAAGAGGGATAGATATATATATAGATATTCATTAAATCACTATTTTTAGTCATGAAAATCACAGTTGAATTCATGCAGAGATAATAGAGTAGTGCCCAGATAATGTGTACGACTGGGTTATGGTGTGCATGGGGCTGGTCGCGTGCATCAAGGCCCTGCTCTAGGCCAGATCGAGTTTCTCTCTGGGTTTTTTTGTATACTATTTTTAAGATATTTCATGTTGGTCCCTATAAAGACCCATCCTTAAACATTATATAATATTGAATTTTAAGTCAAGAATTTTTTCTCTTACATTTGAGGGTCTTTACAGTTTAAAGTTTTAGAGGATTGGGTTATCTCTATTAAAAAAATAAATAGTATATCACAAAGTGGAAACTTCTAATTAGTATCAAATTTTCCCACAAAATTTAACTTTTAAGATATAATAAGTTTTCTTTTCATGGCATATATTCAAAAATTTCATCTTGACCTCATCCTTATCCCTAATCATCCTTAAAACACAATGATTTTTTTAATATGGGATGAGCAAAAAAATCTTAGTAACGGATATATAAAAATAAATAAAGAAACATGTTAGTCCATGAATACATATAAAAATTTTCTTTTTTAAAAATAAATTTTAGGCTCAAAATAAACATTTTATTACTTAATAAATCAACTTATCTTCCCAAAGATTTTCATAAAACATTTTATTATAAATATTAAAGGTAAAATAAAAATGATAATTTTTTTTTTGAAATAATGATAAACTCATGAAAAATATTTCAAAAATTTATACTTTTCACCCTTAATAAGAAACAAATAATTTCCTTTAAACATAAGATCATCAGTTTACCTTGTGAAATCATGAGGTTTTAGTAAAAAATATAACAAGTAAAAATGAATCTTATAGGTAACTTGAGACATCATTTTTCATATCACTCTTACAAGTGGAATAATCAATATAGTCAGATTCCATCACAATTATTTGGAAAACCACTACTGAAAAATGGGGCTAACCCAAGCATCTTTACCCACGGTTTAGAGAAACCATGGGTATAGAATTCCTGGAAGAATCTATACACACAGTTTTAAAAAACAATTGGTATAGGTTGAGCTATACCAATGGTTTTTTAAAAACTGTGGGGATATAGGCTTAACATATCATCCTCCCCTCCCCTCCTATAAGCCCCCTCCCCTAGGAAACGTTTCCCCCATTGGACATCTCTTATTCCTCTATTTCTATTATTTTTTGTTGCGATATTTGACAGGTATGATTTCCTTCACTCCTCTTCTTTATTCTCCCCTCACCTGAGCAACAGTCGGTTGTCTTCTCCAAAATTCTCCCCTAATTCAATGATTTTTTTATTCTAATATTCTTCGACATCATATTAGTGAGTTCTGAATCCTTCTTCTCTTCTGTTTTCTATTATTTTCATTTTTATCTATGCATGTGATTCTACTAGAGCATGTTGGAATAACTTCTATCATCATGTTTTTAAATTTATAGTCTAATAGAGATCAAATATAGTCTATTAAATTCATATGAGTAATATTTTAATTATAATTTATTAATTTTTAAAACTATCCTTGGGATTCTTATGAATTTAAATTAGATTTTATATTATTTTATTGTAATTTTTTAGGGATTTATATATTTTAATGTTGAGAATAATATTTAATTTAACTATAGGGTTTAATGTTGGTTTTTATTATCCTTTATTTATGGGATTTAATTATTGAAATTTAATTTTTTATATCATTAACCATGGTTAAACTATTTATTGGATTGTTTTAACCCAAAATAAATAATTGCATAATGTTGTACATGATTATACTATTATAAGTAAATCTGGAATATTACTTTATCTATGAAGGATGGTTCTTCAAAAATTAATTATTGAATTTATAGTATTTTTCAAGAATATTTCTTAGAATTTGTTATAATTATTTATACATTAATGAATGATAAAATATTATTTCAAATAAATAACTATTTAGATTTCAAATGTTTCAGAATTTTAAAACCTTTATTATGTACAAATATTTATAGAATCTTTTGGTAAATATCATGAAATAATTATATAAGTTTAAATGGAATTATTTTTGGATCATATTCATTTTATGAAACATGGTTTCCCGTGATAAATTTTTACATAATAATTTAGTTCTTTAATAAAAATTTATTAGTATAAACCTTAGTTCCAGCTATTTTGATTAACTGTTGAGTATAACTTAGTTCTTTGTTAAGAATGATTCTTTAGTTCATTTATCATGTATTGAGTAATTAACCATTTATTTATACTACATTTTAAATGAATTAAAAACCATCTAACCACACTTTACCTAAATTAAGAGGTTTCATTAGTGGTGAAGTAATGGATGGGTTTCATAATGTAAAGACCCAAGCCTGATGTACATAGAAATTACATTTCTTTTGAGGAATACTTAATATACGACACAAATAGATGACCAAATATCATATTAGTTTAGTGTATTTGGAAACTCAAAACAAAATATTCTAATCATGGTGAAAAATCTTCAACATCTCCCATAAAGATCTTCCCCTTTTGTTTTCCTACCTAAAACCTTTCTTTATATCCTGGGGAAAATAAAACATAGAAAGGGTGAGCTCAAATGCTCATTAAGGGTAAACATGGAAAACATAAAACAAACCATAAACATTAGAACGTAAAAACATGAACATAAAGTTTAAACATCAAAATATTGAGTCATGAAATAAATCTTGGTTGTATGTAAGGCATGGATCATAAAAGAACATTAACCATGATAGAATAACATTGGCATAAAATATGTAATTTTGGAAAACTAATAATCACATAATATGGTTTATATAGTAGCTAAGGTATTGATTCCAAGACCATCATATTGGACATATTCCATTACTGAACTGAGCTTACTTGTCGTTCCATCCATGTATTACTGAATCATATTTACTTGTCATTCCAGCCCTACATTACTGAACCAGATTTACTTTACATTCTAGTCATGTCTATCTCATGAGATATACATCTTTACCCAATGAATTGGAGGGAGATATAGGTCCCGCCAATCTCATAATTAAATAATTATTACATGTTCTATAAAAACATAAATCATTCATCATAGCATAACCCATGAAATAAAATGTGATTCTTAAACATCATTTCATCATAACATAATCCATATAAGATAAATATAATTCATAAAAATAATTCCATCATAAACACAATCAAATAAAAGTAATAATATGGATAGAAATATAACTATATGTCATCTTAGATAGAAAATAATTTTTATAAACCACTTGAACTTAGTTCTTGAGGAAAATATCCTTTCTTCTTCAAAAATGTTTTCTTTTCTCAAAATACCACGCAATTTTAAAAGAAAAGAATTTAGTTGAAAATAAACTTGAAATAGTGTAGAGGAAGATTCATGAAAATAAGCATTGTGAAACTGTAAAAATACATTCATGCCATATAAGTTAAAAAAAACATCCTCCTCGTACTTTTTCCAGAAAAGTCAAAAAAAGTACCTTGTATGGTGAACAAAAGAAAGATTATTTCCATACCATGTAGTAAAAGTAAAAAAATGGGTGAAAATGAATTTAAAAATACATATAAGAATAGTAAAAATTTTATGAAAACATTTTTATAAAACATGGACATAGATGATAAATATAACCCCAGTAAATACTTATGTTTAAGTAATCTCAAATAAAAATGAGATTGCAAAATTATCTCTTACCTTAGGTCTGATTTTTTCCATATGTGTCTGAAACTCCTGTATAGTGGGTTTAAACATATTATTAACTTGTAAAATAACCATAATAATATTTATGATATCATATATTATTCACTTACAACTTTATATTACCTGTTCATTTTTCAATTCTATGTTAAAGCAACATTTTGGGTAATAACCATTTTATTTATCATACATGTTTTGAATTTTTATTCTTGATATTATTACTTATATCATGATTTAATTACTTAAATAATGTAAATATGATTTATATATCATATATATTAATTATATAAATATATATATATAATAGATAGATAAATGAAATGCAATACACCGTTCATGGAGACAGTAGATCGTACGTACGCATGAACGTTGTTTTCGTTTCTTTATTGAATTGAAGGAAAGTAAGTAAATGGTATATATATATATATATATATATATATATCCAGTATCATTATTTTTTCATATATTTTATGATTATTTATTATATATACTTTATAATCATTCTTGAATGGTTAACGTGGAGAATGAATCTCATCGCGTCGTGGAGACAGTAAGTCGTACGTACGCATGAGCGACGATATTGTTACCATAATTGTTGAATGGTATTGAAGTTGATGGTGTATAATATCTTAAAATTAGTATCATGTAATAATAATAATACATAGTTATTATTTCCACCATTATACCTATCCAATTAATGTGGTGGTGAAAAATAGATTACACCACGGTGTGGAGATGGTAAGTCGTACGTACACATGCACGGTGATTTCGTTTTTCATAGGATGGATAGAAGGTGAAATAGTTTTGTTTCATATTTATAATAACATATAATTATATTATTGATACTTATGTTATTAATTTATAATTAAACAACTAAATAAGATGAAGTAGAAGAAGAAATAAATTAGAAAAAATCAGTAGAAGTGATTACCTCTTCCTCGACGTGCCTCCTTTAAATTCCCTCATAGGGAAATAGAAATGGTATTTTGAGAAGACCAGAACCTCTATAATGTAATTATTTAAGTTAAGAAGATAAATGGTCAGGGTTTTTCCGAGCTTAAAGGCTCAAAATTGAGTTAAGAGGAGAGGGAGGAGGTGCCCTTTTATAAGAAAGGATACTGGCACTTTAGGAAACCCTAAAAATATTAATTTATTATAAAATGATTTTCACTACTATAAAATGGATCTATACCCACGGTTTTTCAAAACCGTGGGTATAGGGTTAATATGGGGACCTATACCCACGGTTTTTCAAAACCATGGGTATAGGTCACCTATACCCATGGTTTTTCCTGAAACCGTGGGTATAGGTTTATTTTGAACACCTATACCCACAGTTTTGAAAAACCGTGGGTATATGTGTTTTTTTTTCAAACCCTATACCCACGGTTTGGCCAAAACGTGGGTATAGGGTTTTCCCTGAAAACCTATGCCTACATTTTTTTAAAACCGCGTGTATTGGGGGGGTTTTTTGAAGACCTATACCCACGGTTTTGGTGAACCGTGGTTATATCTTTCCCGTGTTATGGCGGGGAAAAATTTACACGGGACGATAAAAAAATTTCGCGGGAACATGCTTTTTATTAATACTATTAAGAAAATAAAAAGATAAGAACTAAAAGTATCTGTAGCTTAGTTGGTCCGGGTGTTAATCTACTCAGCGTGGTCAAGTGTTTGAATTACGGAAAATTATTTTTTCAATTATTTTATTTTAATAAATATAAGTAAAATAAAGTACGCATGTAGCATTAAAATATCAGCAGGTTAGTTGGTAAAGTGCGGCTTCGAAGACCGAGAGGTCTGGTCTTCGATTCTTGCTATTTTTTTCATATAACCAGATATATTAATATATTAAAAAAATAAATATATAAATAACAGTAATCGTGTTGTCTTGGTTGGTCCAGGATCTCGGTGTTAAGCGAAGCGTGCAGGGTTCAAACCTTCCTGAACGCATTTTTTTAATATGAATTGAATAAATTACCCACAGTTTGAAAACCGTGGTGTAAGTGCCCTGCCACACTGTACAATAGGGTGTTGGTGTGTGACACACCTATACCCACGGTTCTACCAAACCGTGGGTATAGGTCAAGACCCCTATACCGACGTCGTTCCAGCCCACGGTTCCCAAAACCGTGGGTATAGGATATACCCACGGTTTTGGGGGCTATACCCATGATTTTGAACCGTGGGTATAGGCCGTTTTTTCAGTAGTGTTTTGGTTTCGAAAGGTCCAAAACTCATTTAATTCGAATATAAGATGAGGATTTTTTGAAATACTCTCAATCAATAGATTTTATACAAGTTTAGGTCTCAAATTTAACTTTTTCTTTTAGCTTTAACCCTTAGTTAACTAAATTAACTCTTACCATGTCTTCTTGTATATTCATACTATATGGTTAATATAGTTACTATAAAATGTAAATAGAACTTCTAATGGTTCATTAATGACATTTTCAACATTATATAAGTATTTTGGAAAAATCTTAGATTTTTAGGACAATTATATCATTTAATAAAATAGTATTTGTTTTAAAAACTCATTTATGTTAGTTTTTATACTATTCATACCATGACTTTTTTTTAAAAAACCACAACAACTTGATTCTTTCAAAAAAAACATCATTAATTAAAATATAATAATTCATAATCATCCATAAAATTCATGGATGGAATAAAAAGGTTCAAAATAAATTTATTTTAATATTTATAATCTCATTTATTTAAATCATTCATCAATAAGGTAATCACTACATCATCATTGTGCATAAATAAATTTATTTATTTGGTGTCTAAAAATTATAAATAAAATACCATGATGTAGGAAATATTTTTAGATTTCAAATTACTATTTATATATATATATATCAGTTATCTAAACCTATATTAAAATTGATTTAGTAAAATATATATGTTTAGGTTTTAATTATCTTTACTTTAAATTAATTCTTATAAAATGTCATTTTTACATCTAAGTGAATCAATTGGGTCCCAAAGTCGACCCAAGGATGTCCATGGTCATAAATATCTCATAAAATATGATTATAACATGTGTTAGGGTAGTTTAATATTATTATAATATTATTTTTTACCCTTTTTACTATATTTATCCTTTAACTGTGGTAAATAAAATAATTACTAAAGTTACTATTCATTATGTCTAAAAATAAAAGGTACCTTTATACAAAATTTGAACCTTATGATTCCAAATATGAAATAAATTTTTCCAAATTCAAAATAAATAAGTTTTAGTAATTAATTTAAAATTAATTCCCGTTGTCAAAACCAAAAAACGGGTTTTTAAGAAGTAATAACTGTCAAAATATTGACATATTTTAAGGTCCAATTTAAAGGTGAAATTACTTCCAATGACCAACATTAGATTAAATGATAAAAAAATAATCCAATTACACTTTAAAACCAATTAAAATTACAATATAATAATATAAATAAATTAGATAAAAATGCAGTTTTGACTTAAAATGCGGTAATTTTCACTATTCATTAAAAAATGAACTTTATCATAAAATTACCAAAAAAATCAACATATGTAAATTTTTATGTCCCAATTCTAAATAATAAGTTTATTTTTTCAAATTTAAATTATAAACATGTCAAAATCTAGATTTAAAATGGGTGCACCATCAAAAGGCGGCAAAACATCATTTTTTTTTAAAAAAATTCTTTTATCCAAAAAAATTGATTTTGTTCTTATATCATGTTCTTGAAAATATATAATATGAATTTTAATGTTATATAAAATTCAAAATGTGGTTAATACTATTCATATTGGCTATTTTATATCTCATAATAATATTTTAACAATATATCATTGTTTAGTGAAACTCGGTATTGCGTACAACGCAAGCTATCGAAGAAGGTCACTCTTGCGTGTAACGCAAGACAAGTCAGTGTTGCATGTCACTACTATAAATCTGACCTATACCAATGCATCTATACCAACGATTTGTAAAAACTATTGGTATAGGTCCTCTTTCCCAACGGTTTGGCCAAACTGTTGGGAAAGGGTATGGATTTTCCAACGGTTTTCCCAAACCGTTGGGAAAAGCCCACTTTAAGGCCAATTTTCCCAACAGTTTAGACAAACCATTGGGAAAATACCACTTTGAGGCCACTTTTCCCAATGGTTTTCTAAAACCATTGGGAAAGGGTGTGGCTTTCCCAATGGTTTGGCCAAACTGTTGGGGAAAGGCCACTTTGAGGCCACTTTTTTCAACTGTTTTCCAAAACCGTTGGGAAAGGGTGTGGTTTTCCCAATGGTTTGGCCAAACCATTGGGATAAGTCCACCATTGGGAAAGGGTGTGGCCACTTTTCCCAACATTTTTCCAAAACCATTGGGAAAGGGTGTGGTTTTCCCAACGGTTTGGCCAAACTGTTGGGAAAGATTGGGTACATATCCCAACGGTTCTCAAAATAGTTGGGAAAGGCCTATCCCAATGGGTTTGAGAACTGTTGGGATAAGTACCCATATTTTTTATGAGTAAATTTATCGAATATCGTCAAATAAATCAATATATAAATTATATATATATATATCCAAATATATTAACAAAGGAAACTCTTGGATAGTGGTAAAGTCAATGATATATAACATGGAGGTTGTGTGTTCAAACCTCTGCTAGAACTTTTATATATATATATATATATATACCTATCCCAATGATTTCCCCAAACTATTGGGAAAGATCTATCCCAACAATTTTCTCCAAACCGTTGGGATAGGTATTTTCCCATGCCAAATCACCCAACGGCTCCCCAAACTGTTGGTATTGGATATACCAATGGTTTGGGGACCTATACCAATGGTTCCAAACTTTTGTTATAGGTAATTTTTCCATTAGTGTGTATTACAAGCTTCCTTTAGTGTTGCGTATAACATAATCCAAACTTAGTTCATGTATACATTGGAAAAAAATCAATACTAAGTGTTGTGTGAAATGAATTCTATCAAAAGAACTTGAAATTGTGTGTAACACAAGCCAAGAATAGTGTTTCATATAATGCAAGCTAATACAATGTTGTGTATAGCGTAAGCTAATCCTGGTGTAGCGTTCAACACAAGTCATCAAATAAATTAAAATAATCTATCTCATAAAATATCGAGGTGTTATATTCTACCCCCCCCCCCCCTAAAATGATTTTTTCCCTCGAAATTCATCGAGGTTATAAATGGTTTACTACTTGAAAGTTTCTTTTATGGAAACCCACATCATAAAAAGGGATACTAAAACTTAATTTTAAAAATGAAATTTAGAAACATAGTGGTTACCCAAAGTAACTCATCACTAGGTTTCCATATAGGAGAACATAGGTGGGAAGTGAAAACATGGATATGGAAGAGAAATCTAACCATCAAGTTTTGATGAATAGTGGTAGAGAATAAGGTTTGGAGAAAGTTAACTACCAGAAATCCATAAATCTATGATGATTTAAGGGACCATATGATTCATCAGATAAGAGGGTAGTAGGATAACATTTTTGGTTTTCAAGATCCTTTCCCTAAATTTGAAGAATTTTTCATGAGAATAAATACTTACTTGATTTTGGTACAATCTCATAGTTGTTCATGCCTTGAAAATTTTCCACTTCATCTATTATTTAAATAAATGAAGTCAAATTTTTCATTCTTGAAGTGTTAGCAGATAATGTGATAGAATGATAGGTCATTCCATCTATCTCAACATAAAGGTCAGCATAGTAAATCAAATATGCATAAGTTTTCCTATAGTGAGATAATACATTAATCTAACAAACTTCAACTGAAATATAACTTATACATTCCATAAATGGATAACATTAAAATCCTTTCACAAATATAAAACTTATAAAGAGGTTAACTAAATCTACATAACATTTATATCCCATATCTCATAAGGTAGTTCTTGGTTTCCACATTCCAAACATGTGAATACCTTAATCATGTTTTCTCTTGAGTCATAGTAACAACCAGAATTATCAGATATCCTTATTGAAAACATGAATGTTTACTTATTCCAAAACTTATTGTATATATTCCTTAAGTCCCAAAAGTGTTACACTTCATCCATGATATCATAACCCTCTTCTCAACAACTCTATAATTAGTTCTAAAGAAACTAGCGTAATACAATTTACATATTCAAATACAACATATCTTTATCCAAACAGCATTATCTAAAAATAAGGGGAATATTAAGGGTTATATTCCCCTTAATCATGCCTTATCCAAGTATATCACCTTACCCTTAAATCAAATTTTGGATCCTTATAACTATTCAACATATCCTTTTCAATCCTTAATGAAAAACCTCTACTAAAAATACTTATATATTTCAGAATTCATATAACATAATCTTTGATATCCAAAACATATACACCTCAATCATCCAACTTTATTATTAAACCATTACTCATGATCCATAATATTCTTCTTTCCTAAAATATGAATAATTTCTTAAGGTTTCTCAACATCAAGATTCTTAGGTTTAATGTAAACAATACTAGAAGAACATCACATACCTTTCACATGTCATTTACAATCTCTTTATCCTTAGTAGTATGACTAATACTCGTACCATCATCATGATTTTCTTCATGATATTTCCACTTAGGAAATAAATATTTATAATTCTCATAATTTCTACATCTGAAATATTTAATGGTTAACAATGTACTATGTAGTTCTGGCTATTGACTAAGACCAAAAAGAAAAGTGTGAGAAATACGTATTAGAGATTAGAAGCACATAAGTAAGGTAAATTACTTATAATATTTCAATCTATGATATCTTTGGTTTATCCCTAGTTTATTCATGATTGTCAAAAAAAACCCTAGTATTGTGACCTATACTTGACTTATCCTTCATAAATCCCTAGATATATCCTTAGAAATATCTCTAGGGATCTCACTAAAGTTTCCGCATCCTAGTTTCCAAAGGTTAACTAAACATTCACTCTGATACCAACTGTAGAGACCCAATCTTGATGTACAATAAAATTATATTTATTTTGTGTAATAATTAATACATGACATAAAAAGATGCCCAAATATAGTATTAGGTTAGTGTCTTTGTAAACTTGGAACAAAATCTTCTAATCATGGTGAAAGATCTTCCCCTTTTGTTTTCCTACCTAAAACATTTCTTTATATCCTGGGGAAAAGAAAACATAGAAAGGGTGAGATAAAATGATAAGTAAGGGTAAAAATGGAGAACATAAAACAAACTATAAACATTTGAATGTAGAAACATGAACATAAAGTTTAAACATCAAAATCTTTAGTCATGAAATAAATCTTGGTAGTATGTAAGGCATGGATCATAAAGGAACATTAACCATGATAGAATAGCATTAGAATAAAACATGTAATTGTGTCAAACTAATAATAACATAATATGATTTCTATATTATCCAAGGCATTGCTTCCAAGACCATAATAGTAGACATAGTCCATTACTGAACCAGGTTTACTTGTCATTCTAGCCATGTATTACTGAACCGGATTTATTTGTCGTTCCAGCCCTGCATTACTGAACCAAATTTACTTTCCATTATATTCATGTATATCTCATGAGATATAAATCTTTAACCAATGAATTGGATGGAGATATAGTTCCCACCCATCTCATAATGAAATCATTCTTACATGTTCCATAAAAATATAAATTGTTCATCATAGCATAACCCATGAAATAAAATGTGATTCTTAAACATCATTTCATCAAAACATAATCCATATAAGATAAATGGACTTCATAAAAAATAATTAAATCATAAACACAATCAAATAAAAGTAATAATATGGATAGAAACATAACCCTATGTCATCTTAGATGGAAAATAATTTTTATAAACCACTTGAACTTAATTCTTGAGGAAAATATCTTTTCTTCTTCAAAACGTTTTCTTTTCTCAAAATACCACACAATTTTAAAAGAAAAGAATTTAATTGAAAATAAACTTGAAATTATGTAGAGGAAGCTTCATGAAAATAAGGCATTATGAAACTATAAAAATCCATTCATGCCGTATAAGTTAAACAAAAACATCATCCTCGTACTTTTTCCAGAAAAGTCAAAAAAAACACCTCGTATGGTGAACAAAAGAAAGATTCTTTCCATACCATGTAGTAAAAGTAAAAAATGGGTGAAAATGAATTTAAAAATACATAGAAGAATAATAAACATTTTACGAAAACATTTTTATAAAACCGGGACATAGATGATAAATATAACCCCAGTAAATACTTATGTATAAGTAATCTCAGATAAAAATGAGATTGCAAAATTATCTCTTACCTTAGGTTTGATTTTTTCCATATGTGTCTGAAACTCCTATATAGTGGGTTTAAACATATTATTAACTTGTAAAATAACCATAATAATATTTATGATATCATATATTATTCACTTACAACTTTATATTACCTGATCATTTATCAATTCTATGTTAAAGAAACATTTTGGGGAATAATCATTTTATTTATCGTACGTGTTTTGAATTGTTATTCTTGATATTATTAATTATATCATGATTTAATTACTTAAATAATTTAAAAATTATTTATATATCATATATATTTAGTATATAAATGTATATATATAATAGATAGATAAATTAAATGCAATACACTGTTCATTGAGATAGTAGATCGTACGTACGCATGAATGTTGTTTTCATTTCCTTATTGAATTGAATGAAAGTAAGTAAACGATATATATATACATAAATCCAGTATCATTACTTTTTAATATATTTTATTATTATTTATTATACATACTTTATAATCATTCTTGAATGGTTAACATGGAGAATGAATCTCATCGCGTCGTGGAGACGGTAAGCCGTATGTACGCACGAGCGACAATATCGTTCCCATAATTGTTGAATGGTATTGAATTGGATGGTGTATAATATCTCAAAAGTAATATCATGTTATAATAATAATATATATTTATTATTTCCACCATTATACCCATCCAAGTAAGGTGGTGGTGAAAAAAAGATTACACCACGGCGTGGAGATGGTAAGTCATACGTACACAAGCACGGTGATTTCGTTTTTCATAGGATGGATAAAAGTTGAAATAGGTTTGTTTCATATTTATAATAACATATAATTATATTATTGATACTGATGTTATTAATTTATAATTAAACAACTAAATAAGAGGAAGTAGAAGAATAAATAAATTTGAAAGAATCGGTAGAAGTGATTACCTCTTCCTCAATGTGCCTCCTTTAAATTCCCTCTTAGGGAAATAGACATAGTATTTTGAGAAGACCAGAACCTCTATAATGTAATTATTTAAGTTAAGAAGATAAATGGGCAGGTTTTGTCCGAGCTTGAAGGCTCAAAATTGAGTGAAGAGACTAGGGAGGAGGTTCCCCTTTATAAGAGAGGAGACGGGCACTTTAGGAAACTCTCAAAATATTAATTTATTATAAAAATATTTTCAGTTTCGAAAGGTCCAAAACTCATTTAATTCGAATATAAGATGATTATTTTTTGAAATTCTCTCAACCAATAGGTTTTATAAAATTTTAGGTCTCAAATTTAACCTTATCGTTTAGCTTTAACCCTTAGTTAACTAATTTAACTCTTACCATGTCTTCTTGTATATTCATACTATATGGTTAATATGGTTAATATAAAATGTCAATCGAACCTCTAATGGTTCATTAATGACATTTTCAACATTATATAAGTCGTTTGGCCAAATATTATATTTTTAGGACTATTATATCATTTAATAAAATAGTATTCGTTTTAAAAACTCATTTATGTCAATTTTTATACTATTCATACCATGACTTTTTTTTAAAAACCACAACAACTTGATTCTTTCAAAAAAACATCATTAATTAAAATATAATAATTCATACTCATACATAAAATTCGTGGATGGAATAAAAAGGTTCAAAATAAATTTATTTTAATATTTATAATCTCATTTATTTAAATCATTCATCAATAAGGTAATCACTACATCATCATTGTGCATAAATAAATTTATTTATTTGGTGTCTAAAAATTATAAATAAAATGCCATGATGTAGGAAATATTTTTAGATTTATAATTACTATTTATATACATATATATCAGTTATCTAAACCTATAATAAATTTGATTTAGTAAAAGATATATGCTTAGGTTTTAATTATCTTTACTTTAAATTAATTCTTATAAAATGTCATTTTCACATCTAAGTGAATCCATGGGGTCCCAAAATCGACCCAAAGATGACCATGGTCGTAAATATCTCATCCAATATGATTAGTACATTTGTTATGGTAGTTTAATATTATTATAATATTATTTTTTTACCCTTATTAACATATTTATCCTTTAACCATGGTAAATAAAATAATTACTAAAGTTACTATTCATTATGTCTAAAAATAAAAGGTACCTTCATAAACAATTTGAACCTTATGATTCCAAATATGAAATAAATTTTTCCAAATTCAAAATAAATAAGTTTTAGTAATTAATTTAAAATTAATTCCCGTTGTCAAAACCAAAAAGCGGGTTTTTAATAAGTAATAACTATCAAAAGATCGACATGTGTTTATGTCAATTTTAAAAGTGAAATTACTTCCAATGACCAAAATTATTTTAAATGATAAAAAATTAATACAATTACACTTTAAAACCAATTAAAATTACAATCTAATAATATAAATAAATTAGATAAAAATGCATTTTTGACTTAAAATGCGGTAATTCTCACTATTCATTAAAAATGAACTTTATCATAAAATTACCAAAAAATCAACATATGTAAATTTTTATGTCCCACTTCCAAATAAGAAGTTTATTTTTTCAAATTGAAATTAAAAACATGTCAAAATTGATATTTAAAATGGGTGCACCATCAAAAGGCGGAAAAACATCATTTTTTTTAAAAAAAAATCTTCTTTTATCCGAAAAAAATTGATTTTGTTCTTATATCATGTTCTTGAAAATATATAATATGAATTTTAATGTTATATAAAATTAAAAATGTGGTTAATACTATTCACAGTGGATATTTTATATCCCATAATAATATTTTAACAATATATCATTGTTTAGTGAAACTCGGTATTGCGTACAATGCAAGCTATCGAGGAAGGTCGCTCTTGCGTGTAACACAAGACAAGTTAGTGTTGCATGTCACAACTAGAAATATGACATATACCAATGCATCTATACCAACAGTTTTTAAAAACCATTGGTATAGGTCTTCTTTCCCAACGGTTTGGCCAAACCGTTGGGAAAGGGTGTGGCTTTTCCAACAGTTTGGCCAAACCCTTGGGAAAAGCCCACTTTGAGTCCACTTTTCGCAAAATTTTAGCCAAACCATTGGGAAAAGACCACTTTGAGGCCACTTTTCCCAATGGTTTTCCAAAACCATTGGGAAAGAGTGTGTCTTTCCCAACGGTTTGGCCAAACCGTTGGGAAAAGGCCACTTTGAGGGCACTTTTCCCAACGGTTTGCCAAAACTGTTGGGAAAGGGTGTGGATTTCCCAACGGTTTGGACAAATCGTTGGGAGAAGGCCACCATTGGGAAAGGGTGTGGCCACTTTTCCCAACGTTTTGCAAAAACCGTTGGGAAAGGGTGTGGCTTTCCCAACGGTTTGGCCAAACCATTGGGAAAAGGCCACTTTGAGGCCAAACCATTGGGAAAGATTAGGTACCTATCCCAACGGTTCTCCAAACAGTTGGGAAAGGCCTATCCCAATGGGTTTGAGAATCGTTGGGATAAGTACCCTTATTTTTTATGAGTAAATTTATCGAATATCGTCAAATAAATCAATATATAAATTATATATATATATATATCCAAATATATTAACAATGGAAACTCTAGGATAGTGGTAAAGTCATTGATATATAATGTCGAGGTTGTGTGTTCAAACCTCTGCTAGAACTTTTATATATAAATATACCTATCCCAACGGTTTCCCAAAAATGTTGGGAAAGATCTATCCCAACAGTTTTCTCCAAACCGTTAGAATAGGTCTTTCCCCACGCCAAATCACCCAATGGCTTCCCAAACTGTTGGTATATGCTATACCAATGGTTTGGGGACCTATACCAACGGTTCCAAACTGTTGGTATAGGTAATTTTTCCATTAGTGTGTAGTGAAAGCTTCCTTTCGTGTTGATTATAACATAATCCAAACTTAGTTCATGTATACATTGGAAAAAATCTATACTCAGTGTTACGTGAAATGAATTCTATCAAAAGAACTTGAAATTGTGTGTAACACAAGCCAAGAATAGTGTTTCATATACTGCAGCTAATACAATGTTGTGTATAGTGTAGGCTTATCTTGGTTTAGTGTTCAACACAAGTCATCAAAGAAATTAAAATAATCTATCTCATAAAATCTCGAGGTGTTACATTCTACCCCCCCTTAAAATGATTTTTTCCTGCGAAATTCGTCGAGGTTATAAATGGTTTACTACTTGAAAGTTTCTTTTATAGAAAACCACATCATAAAAAGGGTTACTAAAACTTAATTTTAAAAATGAAATTTAGAAACATATTGGTTACCCAAAGTAACTCATCACTGGGTTTCCATATAGGAGAACATAGGTGGGAATTGAAAACATGGATATGGAAGAGAAATCTAACCATCAAGTTTTGATGAATAGTGATAGAGAATAAGGTTTGGATAAAGTTAACTACCAGAAAGCCATAGGTCTAAGATGATTTAAGGGACCATCTGATTCATCAGATAAGAGGGTAGTAGGATAACATTTTTGGTTTTTAAGATCCCTTCCCTAAATTTGAATAATTTTTCATGAGAATAAATACTTACTTGATTTTGGTACAATCTCATCGTTGTTCGTGCCTTGAACAATTTCCACTTCATCTCTTATTTAAAGAAATAAAGTCAAATTTTGCATTCTTTAGGTATTAGTAGATAATGTGATAGAATGATAGGTCATTCCATCTATCTCAATATAAAGGTCAGCACAGGAAATCATATATGCATAAGTTTTCCTATAGTGAGATAATACATTAATATAACAAACTTCAACTGGAATATAACTTATACAATCCATAAATGGATAACATTACAATCCTTTAACAAATATAAAACTTATAAAGAGGTGAACTAAATCGATATAACATTTATCTCCCATATCTCATAAGGTAGTTCTTGGTTGTCACATTCCAAACATGTGAATACCTTAATCTTGTTTTCTCTTGAGTCATAGTAACAACATGAATTATCATATATCCTTATTGAAAACATGCATGTTTACTTATTCCAAAATTTATTGGATATATTCCTTAAGTCCCAAAAATTGGTATACTTCATCCATGATATCATAACCCTCTTGTCAACAACTCCATAATTAGTTCTAAAGAAACTAGCATCATCCAATTTACTTATTCAAATACAACATATCTTTATCCAAACAGCATTATCTAAAAATAAGGGGCATATTAAGTGTTATATTCCCCTTAATCATGCCTTCTCCAAGTATATCACCTTACCCTTAAATCACATTTTGGATCCTTATAACTATTCAACATATCCTTTCCAATCCTTAATGAAAAACTTATACTAAAACACTTATATATTTCAGAATTCATATAACAAAATCTTTGATATCCAAAACATATACACCTCAATCATCCAACTTTATTCTTAAACCATTAATCATGATCCATAATATTATTCTTTCCTAAAATATGAATAATGACTTAAGGTTTCTCAACCTCAATATTCTTAGGTTTAATGTAAACAATACTAGAAGAACATCACATACATTTCACATGTCATTTACAATCTCTTTATCCTCAGTAGTATGACTAATACTCATACCATCGTCATGATTTTATTCATGATATTTCCACTTAGGAAATAAATATTTATAATTCTCATAATTTCCACATCTAAAATATTCAATGTTTAACAATGTTCTATGTAGTTCTGGCTATTGACTAATACCAAAAAGAAAAGTGTGAGAAATACGTATTAGAGATTAGAAGCATATAATTAAGGTAAATTACTTATAAGATTTCAATCTATGATATCTTTGGTTTATCCCTAGTTTAGTCATGATTGTCAAAAATACCCTATTATTGTGACCTATACTTGACTTATCCTTCATAAATCCCTAGAAATATCCTTAGAAATATCTCTAGGGATCTCACTAAAGTTTCTACATCCTAGTTTCCAAAGGTTAGCTAAAAATTCGCTCTAATACCAACTTTAGAGACCCAATATTGACGTACAAGGAAATTGCATTTCTTTTTTGTAATACTTAATACATGACATAAACAGATGCCCAAAGATTGTATTAGTTTAGTGTCTTTGTAAACTCGGAACAAAATCTTCTAATCATGGTGAAAGATATTCCCCTTTTGTTTTCCTACCTAAAACCTTTCTTTATATCCTGGGGAAAAGAAAACATAGAAAGGGTGAGATAAAATGCTCATTAAGGGTAAACATGGATAACATAAAACAAACTATAAACATTTGAACGTAAAACCATGAACATGAAGTTTAAACATCAAAATCTTTAGTCATGAAATAAATCTTGGTATTATGTAAGGCATGGATCATAAAGGAACATTAACCATGATAGAATAGCATTAGAATAAAACATGTAATTATGTCAAACTAATAATCACATAATATGATTTCTATATTATCCAAGGCATTGCTTCCAAGACCATCACAGTGGACATAGTCCATTACTGAACCGGGTTTACTTGTCATTCTAGCCATGTATTACTGAACCAGATTTATTTTTGGTTCCAGCCCTGCATTAATGAACCGAATTTACTTTCCATTCCAGTCATGTCTATCTCATGTGATATAAATCTTTACCCAATGCATTGGATGGAGATATAGTTCTCACCCATCTCATAATGAAATCATTCTTACATGTTCCATAAAAACATAAATCATTCATCATAGCATAACCCATGAAATAAAATGTGATTCTTAAACATCATTTCATCATAAAATAATCCATATAAGATAAATGGACTTCATAAAAATAATTCCATCATAAAAACAATAAAATAAAGGTAATAATATGGATATAAACATAACTTAGTTCTTGAGGAAAATATCCTTTCTTCTTAAAAAATGTTTTCTTTTCTCAAAATGCCGCACTATTTTAAAAGAAAAGAATTTAGTTAAAAATAAACTTGAAATAATGTAGAGGAATCTTTTTTAAAATAAGGCATCATGAAACCGTAAAAATCCTTTCCTTCCATATAATTTAAACAAAAACATTCTCCTTGTACTTTTTCCAAAAAAGTCATAAAAAATTACCTCGTATGGTAAACAAAAGAAAGATTCCTTCCATACTATGTAGTAAAAGTCAAAAATGAGTGAAAATGAATTTTAACATACATGGAAGAATAGTAAAAATTTTATGGAAACATTTTTAAAAAAAATGGACATGGTTGATAAATATAACCCCAGTAAATACTTACGTATAAGCAATCTCGGATAAAAATGAGATTACAAAATTATCCTTTACCTTAGGTATGATTTCTTCTTTATGTGTCTGAAACTCCTATATAGTGGGTTTAAACATATTATTAACTTGTAATAGAACCATAATATTATTTATGATATCATATATGATTCACTTAAGACTTTATATTACCCGTTCATTTGTCAATTCAATGTTAAAGCGGTGTTTTGGGTAATAATCATTTTATTTATCATACGTGTTTTGAATTGTTATTCTTGATATTATTACTTATATAATGATTTACTTACTTCCAAAATGTAAAAAAATGATTTATATATCATATATATTCATTATATAAATATTTATAATATATAGATAAATTAAATGGAATACACCATTCATGGAGACGGTAGTTTGTACGTACGCATGAACGTTGTTTTCATTTCCTTATTGAATTGAATGGAAGTAAGTAAATTAAATATATATATATACACACATAAATCCATTAGAATTATTATTTCATATATTTCATTATTATTTATTATTTATTATTTATTATTTATAATCATTCTTTAATGGTTAACGTGGAGAATGAATATCATTGTGTCGTGGAGACGGTAAGTCGTACGTACGCACAAGCGACAATATGATTCTCATAATTGTTGAATGGTATTGAAATGGATGGTGTATAATATCTAAGAATTATTATCATTTTATAATAATAATATATATTTATTATTTCCACCATTATACCCATCAAAGTAAAGTGGTGATGAAAAACATATTACACTACAACGTGGAGACGGTAAGTCGTACGTATGCACGCGCAGTGATTTCGTTTTTCATAGGATGGATAGAAGATGAAATAGGGTTGTTTAATATTTATAATAACATATCAGTATATTATTAATACTGATGTTATTACTTTATAATGAAACAACTAAATAAGAGTAAGTATAAGAAGAAATAAATTTGAATGAATCAGTAGAAGAGATTACCTCTTCCTCAACATGCCTCCTTTAAATTTCCTCTTAGGGCACTAGAGATGATCTTTTGAGAAGACCAGAACCTCTAGAATGTAAGTAGTGAAGTTGAAAATTTAGATTAGTAGTGTTTGGTTGATATTGAAGGCTCAAAATTGAGTGAAGAGGAGAGGAAAAAGGTACCCTTTTATAAAAGAGGAGAGGGACACTTTAGGAAACTCTCAAAATATTAATTTATTATAAAATGATTGTCGGTTTCAAAAGGTCAAAAACTAATTTAATTGGAATATAAGATGAGTATTGTTTGAAATCCTCTCAACCAATAGGTTTTAGACAAGTTTAGGTCTCAAATTTAACCTTATATTTTATCTTTAACTCTTAGTTAACTAATTTAACTCTTACCATGTCTTCTTGTATATTCATACTATATGGTTAATATAGTTGCTATAAAATGACAATAAAACCTAAAATGGTTCATTAATAACATTTTCAACATTATCTAAGTCATTTTTATGAATCTTAGATTTTTAGGACTATTATATCATTTAATAAAATAGTATTTGTTTTAAAAACTCATTTATGTCAATTTATATACTATTCATATCATGAATTTTTTTAAAAATCCATAACAATTTCATTATTTTGAAAAAACTTCATTTATTAAAATATAACAATTAATAATCAGCCATAAAATTCGTGGATGTCATAAAAAGGTTCAAAATAAATCTATTTTAATATTTATAATCTCATTTATTTAAATCATTCATTAATAAGGTAATCACTGCATCATCATTATGTCATAAATAAATTTATTTATTTGGTGTCTAAAAACTATAAATAAAATATCATGGTGTGGGAAATATTTTTAGATTTATAATTACTATTTATCAATATATAGAACAATTGTATAACCCTATATTAAAATTTATTTAGTAAAAGATATATGTTTAGGTTATAATTATCTTTACTTTAAATTAATTCTTATAAAATGTCATTTTCACATCCAAGTGAATCCATGGGGTCCCAAAATTGACCCAAGGATTTACATGGTCAAAAATGTCTCATCCAATATAATTATTACATGTGTTATCATATTATAATATTATTATAATATTATTTTTTTACCCTTATTTACTAGATTTACCCTTTAACCATGGTAAACAAAATAATTACTGAAGTTACTATTCATAATGTCTAAAAATAAAAGGTGACTTTTTACACAATTTGAACCTTATGATTCCAAATATGGAATCCATTTTTCAAAATTCAAAACACATAATTTTCAGTAATTAATTTAAAATTAATTCTCATTATCAAAACCAATAAGTGGGTTTTTAAGAAGTAATAACTATCAAAAGATTGACATGTGTTTATATCCAATTTAAAAGTGACATTACTTTCAATAACCAAAATTTGATTAAATGATAAAAAAATAATCCAATTACAATTTAAAACTAATTAAAAGTACAATATAATAATATAAATAAATTATATAAAAGGTAGTTTTGACTTACAATGTGGTAATTTTCACTATTCATTAAAAAAATGAACTTTATCAAAAAATTACCAAAAATTCAACATATGTAAATTTTTATGTTCCACTTCCAAAGAAGTATTTTATTTTTTTAAATTGAACTTATAAACGTGTCAAAATCTAGATTTAAAATGGGTGCGCCATCAGAAGGCAGCAAAACATCATTTTTTTTAAAAGAACTTCTTTTATCCGAAAAAATTATTTTGTTCTTCTATCATGTTTAATAATAAATATAAGATGAATTTTAATGTTATAGAAAATTAAATATTCATAACAGCTAGTTTATATCCCATAATAATATTTTAACAATATATCATTGTTTATTAAAACTCAGTATTGCGTACAAGGAAAGCTATCAAGGAAGGTTGCTCTTACGTGTAATGCAAGACAAGTTAGTGTTGCGTGTGGTAAAAGATTCCTTTGGTGTTTCATATAACATAACCCAAACTTAGTTCATTTATACATTGAAAAAAAAAATCTATACTCAGTGTTGCGTGAAATGAATTCTATCAAAAGAACTTGAAATTGTGTGTAACACAAGCCAAGAATAGTGTTGCATATACTGCAAGCTAACACGGTGTTGCATATAGCGTAATCTAATCTTGGGGTAGTGTTCAACACAATTCATCGAAGAAATTTAAAAAATATATCTCATAAAATCTTGGGGTGTTACACATAAAGTGGGATGGAATGGATTAATTATTTATTCTTGATGGATCTCCCACAAATTAAATACTTCTTAAATTGAAATAGAACATCATGTAAAATCTATTTACCTTATGTTTGAATAATATAATTAATTTTAATCTTAAATAAAATCATTTCATGAATAAATTTTATCCTCAATTATGTTTTAAAATGAGAAGGCCTCTATGGATAAAAAATACACATTTTTCTTCTATTATTCCTTAGTTGTTATTTATTCCAATACACACACCTTGTTTGGATTTCTATGAGTATGACTTGGTTTTTTATAATGATATGCCCTGTTATTTTTTTGGATGGATAGAATTATTCTATAATGGTCACTTTCATCATGAATTGTATTCAATTTGGTTTCCTATTAGTGTTCTTTAATTTCTTCTACACTATACTTTTAATTTTTCTTTGAATTTGGATATCATTCTAGTATTAGAGTCAGTGTAGTAGTCATTTTCATGCTTATTTTCCCATTATTAAGCATATAAAAGGGGATATATTTTTTGATATATCCCCTAATATGTTATCCTAGCCAGTGATGAATATATTTTTAAATAAGGGTTTGGTATTTGGATACGCTGACTCTATATGGGATAGGATCATGGTGCTCTAACACTACCCAATTTCCCCTTTTCTAGTATGATGGGATTAAAGGTTTCTTAAATACATATACACTTTCCCATTTCATATATCATACAACTTCAGGCTTCCATCTCCTTAATTACATTTTGGATATATTTTTGTTATTTTATAAATCTTAGATTCTATGATATTAGGGTTGGATGATTATTTATATTTATATAAATTTTGGTAAAATTTCCATGATATTATTATACCATGTTTTTGGGTTTTTTGATTTTGGGTGACACATTTTCTTTATTATTGATTAAATTTTCTCTATCATAAAGACAGGTGTATTTAATTGGATTTATGTTATATTTAAAACATAGAAGTTTTAAAAATAATTACTTCATAAATACATATGTATTTAATTATATTGTGTAATAGTTGTTTCTAATTTCACATCTTATACTTTTTCTAGTTTCGTATTTGTCGGCATCACTTATAGCATATGTTGTTTCTATTATTATTTGTTTTTCTTGCTACTAGCATGCTTTGATGATTTTTATATTAAAATTGGTTGTGATGAATTTTGTAGTTATGGTTTACATTGTTGATTTGTATGTAAATTTTTTCCCTATAATAGAATGGATAGAATATTTATGTATCATACCACTCAGATTTCAGCCGAGTTTCAAAAGAGTTTGGATGTTTTTTTAGATTTTTCATTTAATAATGCTTCAAATGAAGGTTTTATATAGTGTCCATATTATAATTGTGTTGTAAGACCATGGTTAAGTTGGGAAGAAGTTAAATACCATATAAAAAATGTTTATTTCAAAAAAAATATTATATTTGGTATCATAATAGAGAGACGAGACAATATTCTACTATTCATGAAGGGAAAGAAAGAAGTGGTATAGAGAATTTGATATTTGATTGGTTTACATTTATTCATTATCATGAGAGAGATATTATACCTATGTAAGAGTACCATGATATCAATACACATGAGTAAAATAATTAAGATGATTATGTTGAGAGAGTGAAAAAAATAATTGATGGTTCCATAATTCCTGTATATCATGAATGTACTAAAATGACAAAGTTGGAATTTTTAATGCAGTTATATCATGGAAAAACCATGTATGTAATTTCTAATACTTCCATTGATTGTAATCTTACCTTTTTTAAGTACTTTCTTCCTAATGTTGTGGATATTACCTCAAATCATTATAAGGAATAAAAGTTAATTACGTAGCTCAGATCTTTTCTGAAAGATTGTAGTTTATTTTTGGAGGAAAAAACAGACCTTGATGACTGTAAAGAATGTGGTACATCTCTATGGAAGGAAAATGAAATGTAACATCATCTCGTGTGCCAAAAAAAGTCATGTGACACTTTCCATTAATTCTTAGGATTCAAAATCTATTCATGTATGTAGAAATATCGACCAATATGAAATGGAATGATGATGATAGAATTAAATATAATGATGAGATGGTTCATCCTGCAGATGGATTAGTATGGTGAGAATTTGATTCAAAACATTTCTATTTTACAAATAATGTGTGTAATGTCAGGTTGGGTCTATCTGGTGATGGTTTTAATCATTTTGGTTAGATACTTACTACTCATAGCATGTGGCTAATTTTTATTCATGTTTTTATCTTCCTCTATGTATGTGTATAAAAAAACCTTTCACTTTCTTGAGTATACTAGTATCTGGACATTCTGATCATAAAAAATTTATAGACGTCTACTTGTAACCTTTAATAAGAAAGTTGAAGTATATTTGGGATATGGGTTAGTACATATTCGATGCTTCTTTAAAAAATATATTTCAAATGTGTGTTTCCATTCTATGGACTATAAATGATTTCCCTACTTATGCAATGATGTCTGGTTAGATCATGAAGGGAAAAATATCATATCCTACTTGTATGAAGCATACATGATCGAGAAGACTTAAATATCATCATAGTTTTAGTTTCATAGGTAATTAATGAGTATTTCCAATGGATCATCAATACAGGAAGAATTGCTAGAGTTTTGATAATAATGTTGAAAATGAATAGCCACCTCAACGTATGTCAGGAACTGATGTGCTTAATGAATTAAAATATTTCATTTTTTCATTAGGGAAAGGTTAGATGAAATCTAAAAAGATTAAGAATGTTAACACTGAAGCCACTTACAATTGGAAAATTAAAATTATCTTTTTTGAGTTTCCATATTAGTCTACCAATTTTGTATGCCATTGTTTAGATGTAGTTCACATTGAGAAAAATATATGTGAAATTTTTCTTTCAATTATTCTAAATATCAAGAGGAAAACCAAAAATGACTTACGATATCATTGGGACTTGTTGGATTGGGGTATTTAACCAGAACAACATCATGTGTGTATCAATGAAAACAAATGGAAAGTTCCTTATGCTTCTTATGTGATGATACCTTTAGAGAAAAATAAATTTATGGAAGTATTGGAGAATATCAAGGTTCTTGATGGCTATTCCCACAACATATATAAATGAGTCAACAGAAGAGATTTGAAACCAAAATCCATAAAAACTCATGATCATCACATTTTTCTTCATGAATTTAATCCAATAGCAATACGACATTTACTATCCAATAATGTAAGGGTGAATTTGATTTTCTTGTGTCAATTTTTTAGATAGCTTTGTTCTAAAAGTTTATCCAAGTATTTCTTGATAAAAATGTAGCAAGATGAGCCATTAATTTTTTGTGAGTTAGATAAAAATTCCTCCATCATTTTCACTTGCATGCTATATTTAACAGTTCATCTTCCAACTAAAACACTTATTGGGGGACCTTTTTCTTTTCGATGGATGTATCCTACTAAAATAAATATTTGTAAAATGAAATATTATGTATGAAATAATAATTTTCATGAAGGTTCCATTGTGAGTGGTTATATGGATCAAGAATGTATGGATTTTTTTCAATGTATTTGTATGATTTGATCACAAGACATAACTGATGAATAAGAAATGAAGATGAGAAATATAAGTAAATTAAGCCATCATTTACATATCTTCCCCAAATTGGATTAATTACTAGGTCATATACATTGGCTACCTTGAGCCTTGAAGAGCGGTATATGACACATCACATAGTCTTATTTAACTGTGGTTTGTTAGATAACTATATCAAGTAAGTAATTTGAATATTTATATGTTATCTCATACTATTTCATTACACATATACCTTAAACTTTTATTATCATTTTATATAGGAAACATAAACAAATTATTAGTAGAGTTCATTGATCTTTTCCTTTGAGAAGAAGAGAGTATTTTCATAGCAAAGAGTTTCATGCTTGGTTGAAATCAAAGATATGACCATTAATTTAATTAACTTAAAATATAGATATTAATTTAATTATATTATTCATATATATATTTCAAGTATTGAGTTTACCTGTTGACTCCGTCTCTCAAGAATTAAGAGCGTTGTCATTTGGTCCTAATTCTTTGGTTCATGGATGAAAATATTTAATAATCAATGGGCATAAATTTGATACAACTGATCGATTAGTGAAAATGATAACACAACATGATGAAGTTATATTAACTACAACAACTGACTATTATTTCAGTGTATCAGATAGTATGCCTCGATATAAAAATGTGTCTTATTATGGACTTATTGAGAAAATATTGTTATTGGGTTACTACTCTCATGGTCAAATCACTATGATGAAATGTATATGGTTTGATTCAATATTGTGACATGGTATATTTATTGATGATTTTGTATTCATAGTTATTAACATGACTCACTTCTTAGATACTGATGAACCATATATTTTGGCATTAATGGAAAAAAGTGTTTTATGTGAAATATCATCTGAGACCTGATTAAAATGTCATTATTAAAGTAATCCCAAGTCATATTTTTGATGATGGTGAGGAAGAAATTGACACCATTTATTCCCCCATTGGTGTTGACCAAAAATTATATTTGATTACTCAAATTGTCCCATTGAGAAAATTTATGTTGAACCTAAAGTAGTTGTGGTTGATATATAGAAGCAACCATATATGTTCATAGTTCATTCATTTTACCTTGGTGTGGGTTTCTTAGGTCGGTACTACTATAATTACTTTAATTTAGATTTAGTTTGGAATGATATGTTTGTTTTAGTTTTTTTTTTGTTTTCATTGATTTTAATTAGATTTATTTTGATTTAGAAAACTGGGTTTAAAATGGGTTTTTAAAAGATGTATAACTTGATTTTAAATTATAGTTTCTAAAACATGTTATGAAATTGTTTATGACTTCTTTGAATTATAAGTTATATGAATAACTTTTAAAAAATGTTTCTAAAAAATGTAGTTTTCATTCTTATACAGATTATGAAGGATATTATATAGATTTTAAGGAAATTATTATTTGATAATGATGGACGGATGTGCAAGCTAGGGTTTCCTCTTTTAGTTCCCTTATTGAGTATAATAATTGTAATATTTTTATTCTGTATTACATTTACTGTCATGTTCTTATTCTTTATCAAATTTGTTTAGGGATATACAGTTGAACTAGAGTTGGCTTCTCCTTTGCCTACTAGTATGGGTCCGAGTAGGGGTGATCCTAGAGCTACATAGAGTACCCATCATACCCATTCACACCATGACCCACCAGCGGACATCCTATCTACCACACCTTCTCATCCTCCACTTGCGCCTCTAGAGATGTTTCCACCCATGCCTCCCTCATCATCTTATTTATCCTCTTCTACCCATACCATGTCTATGTCTCCTCCTGGGATGTTCCCACCTATACCATATCCATATCCTATAATGTATATACACACTATCTATCCTTAATCTAGCATGTCTAAGTCTCTACTATTTCATATTATCCATCCAGGATCTAATGATTTTTTTCCTTCATCTTCCACTCCAGTGCATGCAGATGACCCGATGTATGATTGAAACATGCTCATCCTTTAAAGGCTACCGATTCAAGACAACCAACAGATCCATCAAAGCCTAATGAGAAGCTTGAATCAAGTTTTTCTTTATAATTATGTCAAATTATATCGCATCATTTTTTTCCTGTTGTACCATGAATTAATTCTCCATCATTTTTTATTTTATCTTATTCATTAGGATCTTTTAATAGGCGAAGTGGGAACACCCGTATTCATGAATCCTGAAATCATAAAACACAAATAATGGTATATTATAATTAATAAAATCAAATGGTAGGTAAAAATGCCAGGAATTGTAGAAGTTTAATGGGAACTTTAGCCAAGTACAATGATATCATTCCATTACAAATAGTCTCATGGAGGTATATCGGTAATGAAATAAAGGAGAAAGCAGAGATGGAGATATGGGAAATAAAATTTGTTAAATTAATATATATATATATATATATATATATATTATTTTTTTATTTATATAGATTAACATGTTCTTTGTAGCATCGGTTTAACTTTCTTGACGGTGAAGCTGCTAAGGTCACATGGTTGATGGAACTTGAGGAGTTGTGGAGATCATATAATCACGAATTATATGTTGGTAGGAAGAGAAGAGTCAATTCCTATTTAGAGGGTTTACCAATATTTATTCATTTTCCAACAACATAATATCAAGAAATGATCTCATATTTGAAGAGTGATGATTTTAAGATATTCTTAATCTTTAATGGTTTTCATTGAGAATATAATTCTCATTAATTGTATTAATTTTTTTATTTTTAGATGCATTGTAAAAAAAAGATGCTATGACTTATTTTCACACTTTGGGGTGCACTATAATGCTTGAGCATGGGAGGATCAAGGTAATTTAATATAAATAAAAATAATATCTATTTTTATATTGTTACTTAAGTATAAGGTATTTATTTAATGAAGTTAAAATTTGGGTGGATATCTCTATTAGATAGGCTTCAAGATTTTTCATGTTGAGAGTAAACTGAAATATAATATTCTAGAAGGATGGGAATTCCCCATTTAGTTAGGTTTTCATGCTAAAATTTAAGTTTTCTTCTCATTAATCCTTTTAATGTAAGGCTAGAAATTCCCCTTTAAACTAAAGAGATATTTTTTATGATTTTTTATTTTAAAATGGGGAAAGGGTATTGAAATGGGTTGAATACCTTTAACTAGTTACTCTTTAATAAATAAAAATGTTTTCTAAAATTATTCTTTGAATTAAAATTAGTTTTGAAAAGGGATCGGTATTTTGAAATGATTACTTTTTGTAATGTAATTTAGGAGAGTTTTTTTTTCAAAAATTTTGAGGACTTTTAAACAGTAATATTGTTTTGGTGAAACTATTTTGAAGTGTAATTTTTTTGATAAACCAAATGACCAAATGACCAAATGAATAAATAACTAAATATCCAAATGGAAAAATGAAAAAATGGAAAAATAGATAAATGAATAAATGGTCAAATGACCAAATTACCAGCAAAGTGGCCAAGTGGATAAATGACCAAATGGTTAATTGTCCAATTTTCCAATATCCCAATTTCTCAAATGACCAAATGCCCAAATAGACAAATTCCCAAATATAAAAATTCACAAATTTCCAAATGGGAAAATGTCATATTTTCTAATTAGACAAATAAGAAAATGTCCAAATGGCCAAATGGACAAATGGTCAAATGACCAAACAACCTAACCAAAAAATGAACCTAAAAATAAAATAATCAAAATTACCAAGTGATCAAATAACCAAATAACATAACATAAATGGAATTGTCCAAATGGCCAAATGGAATTGTCCAAATGCCCAAATGGCCAAATGACCAAATGAAAAAATTTCCAAATGATCAAATAAAAAAATGAAAAAATTACCAAATTACCAGACAACCTAACTAAAAAATGAACCCAATGACAAAATGATCAAAATTACCAAGTGACTGAATAACTGAAAAATGTAACACAAATAAAATTGGACCAAAATGAACATACAAGAGGAATCCATATCATATACATGTTTATCATGCTAATTAGTATGTATTTATTATATTATGACACTAGTATTAAATTTATAATTAAACGTATATTTAGATGCTTCTTCATTTTATGGATTTCTTTAAAAACTAAAATTTTAATTCATGCATGGTTTATCAATTTTTTATTATTCAATAATGTACTATTATAGAAATAAATTTCATTTTTATCAAGAGACATTAGGAATCGAAGGTTGTGTGCCATGAGGAAAATTATTTTTCTTAGGTAGGAAGAAAAAGGATGGAAGTGATATAAATGCACAGACATGAGAAAATATTGTAATTATTTTTATTGATATTTCAAATTTTGATATTTAATTAATAATAAATATATTGTTTATATTTTAAATAGTGTGACCTAGATGCCCTCAATGAGAAACAAGATGACAACTTCAGGACAAATGATTATTTGAGACAGGTACTAGGCGAGGAGCACCAGGGGAGAGTCTAATGTCGACCTGGTAAAAACATCATCCCCACTAAGTATTGGCCCTAATTAGGTGACTATCAAACCTATCACACCCCCAAGATGAAAATTTATCATGTAAAAGAATCTGAGGCCAAAAAAATAACTATAGATGAGCGTGAAAGAGGTAAACTAGTCACCGAATAGTTCCTAAAATCTATGTTAGCTATATGTCCATCACTTCCATTAGAGGCTTCTATTATTTTTTTTATTCATGTATGGAATCAATTGTCTCTTTATATTATTCCCTTAGTGATGTCAATTAGGGTCCTATTGGTGGTAGAGATGATGGTACTGGTAGTGGTGGTGGTGTTGATGATGATTCTAGTGCTCTAGGTGCCAATGTTGGTGATGATTATGATGGAATTGGTGGTGATGAGGGAGATATTGACCCCATCCATTTTTGAGTTTAGGTAAAGATAAATGAGTAGATGACTAAAACTAATTGATGATGTGGATTTTATATGTATGTTACAGTACTGTAAATGATTTTAAAACTACTTATAACTTGATGGTTGAATGATAAATATATAATAAGTGTACTGTATTAAATGTGTACCATGGTTTGTAATTTATTTACAGGTTCTGTGAGAGGTGTTAGATGGTGTTGTTGTTGTCCAATGGCGCTAGGTCTCTATACGCATGTTTCAAAAAACCATGGGTATACATGAATTATAGACACCCATCTATACCCATGGTTTTAGGAACCATGGGTATAAACATATGACCATGGTTTTAAATGAACTATGGGTATTAAGAAGTCCTCATAGGTTATACCCATGGTTTCTATAGAAACTATGGGTATATCCTTATACCGGAAGCTTAAGCACCCACTGTTCTATGAACAGTAGGTATAGGCTATACCCATGGTTTTCTAGGCTATACCCATGGTTTAGAACCATGGGTATAGGATAAGATTCCAGTAGTGAACCCAATTCATTGGAGGGGTATAATGGACTCACTCGTCCTTGGTTTATAATGTAACCACCCATCCTTGGTTTATGAAGAAACCATTCTTCCTTGTTTTATAATGAAACCACCCATCATCATAAAAAATTCCTAAGAACCACAACATAATCATGACACATGGGAGCTTTCATACTTATAAAAATATTCCTTTCACCCATAATCAAAACATTTCCAGATATCATAATATCTATTCCATTTAAAACCCTTTTTAAAAATACCCATAAAAATGGAAAAAGGTTTTTATTTTAATAAAACATGAAAGATTATAAAGGAATAGAAAACATAAAATAATAGTTCCAGGAGTGAGAAAATCCATTTATGTCATATATGTTAAAATATAATATTCCTTTTTTCTTTTATAAAAAAAGTCAAAACATTTTGTATAAAATACATAAAAAGATTCCATTTGAAAAATTTTGTAAGAAATTAAAAAGAGACATAAAATAAAATTTATAATTAATTTATATCCATATAAATACATCCATAAAATAATTTTAATAATATGTACATGGAATAAAAAAATTAAAAAATAAATCATTAAAACATTTAAAATGAGGTTTTAAGTTAAAGTGTCTCTTACCTTGAGTCTGACTCATCGCATGTATTATTTATATTCCTAAATAATATACTTATGTTAATTATTTACTTACTTAAGAACGTTTTTCAAGTTTATTATTACTTTTATTTTATTTAATACCATTTTATATTCAATTTCTTAATTAATTTAGTTCACATTGAACATTTTGATGATATTCATCTCATAAGTCAAAAATGACTTCAGCAGGTTGATAATGGTTAATGAGGTCATTATTTCATAATCTTCAGAATAAAAATCATAATATTATTATAATTTTTTTACATCAATTATATTTTTAAAACTAATCATGAAATATGTTTATGAAAAATGAACTATGTTATAATCATGAAGATGGTAGGTCGTACGTACGCATGAGTAACACTTACATTTTTCAACGATCGTGATGAAAAGAAGGTGAGTATTATTTTATCTTTATATGATTATTATTATATCATAAATATCATATCATTTAATTAAATACACTTATATATAGTATTCATGTGACGTTGTTATGAAAAATGAATCACATCACTTCATGGTTGTGATATTCCACACATACTCACGAACAATGCTATCATTTTTCAATGGATGGAAAGGTAATAAAATAGATGATATATTATCTATATATAATTATAATTTTATTTCATTAATATAATATATATATATATTAAATAATTTATTATAACCATCTGTGATAGGGATTATGGAAAACAAATTACATCAATTCATGGGGCAATGGTCCTCCTTACACACAAATGACAGTTTCATTTCCCATTTTATGAAAGATAAGATGAATATAGGTGGTGAAATTAACATAATAAAATATTCATATCTTTAAGATACTATTTATATTATTTCATCATGTTTTAAGAATATTTTAAGGAGGAAGAAGAAGAAATAATACTAAAACATTCGGTTAAAGACTATACCTCTTCTTCTGACAACTTCTTTTTCTTTATAGCATAAACCCTATAGGGTTGGTATTATGTACAAACCAAGAAATTTAGAATGAGGGGAGGGATTTTAGTAAGGGATTTGGTTATGTATTGGCTGAACTAAAAGGTTTTTTTAAGTGTAAAGAAAATAGGAGAGAAATTTCTCTTTTATAATTGAAGGGAGGGGAACACTCAGAATTACATAAAAGATTAAATTAATATAAATTGATTTTCATGGAAAAAATGATTCAAACTAATATAATTATAATATAATATGAGTATGGTTTTAAATACTATCATATAATAAAATTTGGAGAAGTTTACATTGTGCTTTTACCCTTATCTCTTTATTCTAACCCGTGTTAACCCTTTTTGACAATTATGATGATAATGAAGTCTTTACTCTTTAGGGGTCAATATAGTTACTATAAAAGGAAAATTGGTCCATAAATGGACCATAATTGATAATTTTAAACATATAAAATCACTTTTCTAAAGATAGTTTTGTTAGTAATTCTAAATAATTTAATAAAATATTATTTATTATAAAATAACATTATTTTCTTTTTTTGAACTATTTATTTCATTTGACTTTGAAAACAACACGAAAAAAATTAAATTGAAATATAATCTATTAAAAACATTATAATATGTTATTTTTATTTAAAAAATTCATGGGACACAATAATTCCTTCAAATTATATTACTTTTTACATTTTTAACATCACTTATATTATTTTTTTTATTAATTGAATAAATGTTGTGTCGTTGTTGCGTAAGAATTTAAGGTAATTATTTCATCCCTAAATTTTAAAAATAAATTAACATGATAAAAAATCATTTATCTTTAAAATAATTATTTATCTTTGAACATAAGTTTTCTTTATCCCTTTTACAAAATATTATTGAAATTAAAATTAAGAAAGTGACATTTTTTACTTTATCATTTACTTAAATATTATAAAGGTCAAAATAAATGAAATAGGTAAAAAGGTTTCCATATCATATAAACTTTTATAGACATAGAAAAACTACACTCATCCAATAGAACAAAGGTGGATGTTATGATCATTTTTTAGTCCTTATCATATTATTTTTAACCTTAATTACCCGATTTTCTTGACAATTATTTACTATAGTTACTATTCATAATGATCAAATATAAAAGGGAGCTATTTACTGAATTTGGATCTCATGAATATAAATATGGAATTCATATTTCAATATTTAATTTATATAAGAGTCATAAATTAATTTAAGATAAAAATGAAAAACACAATAAAAAATGGTTTTTTAGAAAAATGCCTTTTACGTATAAATTTTTTTTATACCAAATTCAACCATAAAATTGATTCTGATGAACTTAATTATATTATTAATAACATAATATAACTAATTTTAATTTTAAACCATTTCAAAACAAAATTTAACTTTGTAAATTCTTGAAATAGAAATATAGTTTTTAAAAAAAATCACTATTTTTTCACTATTCATTAAAAAAGAAATCTTTTAAAAAACCCAGAAATTCATCCTAAGATGATTTTAATATGATAATTTCAAAAATTAATTTAATTTTATCAAATAAATTTTCTAAAATTTCTAGAAATTAATTATAATATTTTCTCATAAAAAGTAATAAAATCATTTTTGAAGAAAACATATTATTTTGAAGAATAAAATGAATTTACTAAAAACTGAGTGTTTATTCCTAAAAATTAATAAATAACTTTTTATTAAGTGAGAAAATTATATTTATATATATATATATATCTTAATGTGGTTAATCCTATTCACACCTGCCAATTTAACAGCTAGGTATAACGGTCATATTTAAATAATCATATTTTGTGGGTAGTTTAAGCTTGGTGTTTTGTATTGTCAATGATGTTGAGAATAATGTTATTTTTTTAAAATCGTGGAGTGTTACATTCTCCCACATTTATTAAATTGTGTCCTCACAATTTTAACTTGAGCTTGGTAATTAAATGTTTGACATTTGAAAATACTTTTATTGAAATCCCACATTGTAAAAAGGGTTAATAAAACTTTCTTTTGATAATAGAGAAAAGGGAAGTATGAATTATATCTAGAATAACGCATACCAGGTTTACAAATAGGTTAATATTAGTGATAATTGAAAATATATACATAGAGAAAAAACATAATGTCCAAATAAAGATGGAGAGTGACTGAGATCATTTGTCACAAGAAAGTGAATGATCATGAGAAAGTTAACAACTAAAAAACCATAAACCAAATAGGTGTGAAAAATACCATCGATTTATCAAAAATGAAAGTAATAGGATAACTTTTTTTTCAAGATCCCTTTCCTAAAGTTGAAAATTTTATTTACCATCTATACTATGAATTTAAGGAAATATACTTACTTGATGAGTATAATTTCATCCTTTAATCAATTTTCACCACAATCTCAACTTTTGATCCAAATGATGAGTATTCAAGATAAAATTTTTATGCCTAAACCACTAAAATAAAATTCTAATGGTTTGCATAATCCAAAAAAGGATAGCAATATATTTCTCATGCCTCTATACATTAACTAAAACAAAAATGGTTAGCCCAAGATAATTATCAAAATGAATAAACCATCATGTGAACAAATAAAACATTAATCACCAAAGACTCAACAATAACACCCAAAGTTCAAATTAGATCATTTGATAAATAACTAACCTTAAAATTCTTCAAAATATTCTAGCCTAATATTAAATCCCAAAAATCAGAAGGATTTGATCCCATATTCTTCCAATATTAATTAAACATTTATCTCTAAATAACATTAATCATTTTTAAAGTCCAATACCATAAATGTATATTACTTAATCATATAATCTCCAAGATATACTAATCATTTCAATAAATAACCTAAATCTCCATAAAGCTGCGGTAAAATCATATATCTCTCAAAAGATAATTCAACCTTTATTCCAAAAATAAAATCTCATAATATTCTATTTACCATAATCATATAATGTTCTCCAAAATTATAGTGATCTTCTTCTAAAATTACATTAATCACCTAATCATAAAACCAATTTTTAATCACATGGTTATCTATAGGATAAAACATATGTTACAAAAATAAACTTAATATTTATCTTTAAAATCATTTAAGTTAAAAAAAAGCAATGTCATAGTAATCGATAAATCAAGTAGGCCAATGGTAGGCATTTCAACCTTATCGCCCTTCAGTTGTGGGTTTAAGCCCCATGGCCTTTCCAGATGTGATGGCTTATCATCTGGCCTTTGGGTTTTTTTTTAAGGTTGGGGCCGAAGCCTCAATTTATTATTTAAAGCAAAGACCTCTTTAGACTGGGTAGAGGGTGACCCATTACATAGCCTGAAGGCCCAAGGCCAAGTGGCCTGAATACAAGGCTTGAAAGCCCATTTTTTGGCCCAAAGGACCCCTCGGTGAACAGTACTGCTACAGTACCCGCGCTGCTACAGTACCTGTTATAGTAACCACCGCCGCTACAGTGCCTGCTACAGTCCATATGCCGCTACAGTGTCGCAACTGCTACAGTTCCACGAATGCTACAGTGCCTTGCTATAGTAACCCAGAAATTCACCCCTGCCCGGATTTGATCTCGGGTCTTTTGGATGCCAAGCAGGAGCTTGTACCACTAGGGTACAAGCTCGTTGGCAAAAATTACACTTGGTTTTCAGGCCCAAGGGGTTACACGGTATAGGTGGGCCGTCACCCACCACCGAGCACCTCTATGTACTCCCCCAGCCGCAGGCCCAGGTGTAACGGCACCCAGGCTTTTAGGCCAGTTCCACACGGGGTAGAGGGGTCCACGAGTAATTCGCTGCCGTATAGTGCGCGTTGCCTTTGCAAGGACTCGAACCCGGAACCTCGATGACAGGACGCCACCGCCTGGAACCAACTCACCCATGCCCTGTGGGAAAAAGTACACTGGGTTTTCAGGCCCAAGGGGTTACACGGTATAGGTGGGCCGTCACCCACCACCGAGCGCCTCTATGTACTCCCCCAGCTGCAGGCCCAGGTGTAACGGCACACAGGCTTTCAGGCCAGTTCCACACAGAGTAGAGGTGTCCACGAGTAATTCGCTGGCGTATAGTGCGCGTTGCCTTTGCAAGGACTCAAACCCGGAACCTCGACGACAGGACGCCACCGCCTGGAACCAACTCACCCATGCCCCGTGGGAAAACGTGTGTATAGGTAACGCTCGTCTCCCACTGGGGGCCCCGCCATGCCAGAGCGCACCGCACGTTCCCCGACTAGGCAAATGGCTTTGAACTTATGATCAACCTTAAAATCCCATCACTTAAAAACTAAAAAGTTGTGTCTATGTCATTGAACTTATGATCAACCTTAAACTTATAAACCCATAATGGTATTCATAAATCTTAATCTAACCTCAAATGAAAACATCCTAATCTCCAAATTTATCTAAACATTTTATTAGATACCAACTATAAGGACTCAACCTTAAACATTACATAATCTTGAGTTTTAATTCAAGAATTTATTCTCTTACATTTTAGGATCTTTATGGTTTAGAGTTGTAGAGGATTGATCCATCACCCTTAAAAAAAATATTGCATCACAAATTGCACACTCATACTTATTATTTATTCTTCCCACAAAACAAAACTTTTAAGATATAACATATTTTATTTTCATGAAATATCTTCACAATTTTCATCTTTACCTCATATTTATTCCTACTCATCCTTAAAACCCTGTAAAAAATATTTAACACATGGGATGATCACAAAAGGCACAATAATGTAAATATAAAAATAAATAAAGAAACATGTTGGACCATGAATAATTATAAAAACTTTCCTTTTTCAAAATAAATTTTGACCTCAAAATAAAAAATTTCTTTCTCAAAAAATAAACTTATCTACCTGAATCTTTTCATAAAACATTTCTTTATAAATCTTAAAGGTAAAATAAAACTGATGAAATATTTTTCACGAATTTATACTTTTTACCCTTAAGAAGTAAAAAATACTTTCCTTTAGAAATATTCTCATTAGATTACCTTGTGAAATCATGAGGTTTCTGTAAAAAAAACTAGAAAGCATAAATAAATCATGTAGGTCCTAAAACCCATCAGGTCATGGGTGTTACTTAAGTGGGGTTTATTTTTACCGTGGGTCTGTTCTTGGAGTTCCAGTGCATCGGGGGTCGACAATCTTCCTTTTGGGGAATACATAACCTGGTGTATGGTTGGAACATGGTTTTTCCAACCATACAACTAATCGTGTGTGGGGTGATAGTTTGAGTATAGATCCTTTTTTCACGACTTGAGCATAGTTTTCTCAACCACTTGAGTCCTAGTATAAGTCATGAAACCTCAGAAGGTATGTCATAGGGGAATTCATGATCTACACATAGTTAATGAAACCATGTGAGACAAATATGTGAGGCCCGGGGGTCTTGAGGTAATGGAAGACGCATGGTCTGTTCATAGTTTATAAAATCATTCGAGATAATTGTGTGACGTGCCTAATTTGGGGTATTTTGGCCTTTTATATTTATTTTTATTTTAGGATTCCACCCTAATCCTCCCTCATTCAAAACCCATGACCCAAATTCCTGCCAAGGGGATCTCTCATCTTCTCCAAGATTCTCCAAGCAGATTTGTAGTGTTTCTTTGGTGATTCTTCACCCGTTTCAGGAGTTATGAGTCCCTTTTCTATCTTCTAATTTTTTTCTCTCTTTTTCTCCAACTCCTTTAACCATAGTGGCCATTTTTTATCTATTTTATTGGTTAGGTTTGGTATAAATTGGGTATTTTGGTTTTTAATAGTTGTGAGCCTTGGTAGTGGTCCCTTTCTGGTGGATTTCATCAAATGGGACATAGTTCCACCACTTGAGGTAGGTGTTTTTATTTCATTTTCTTCTATTGAAGAGTTTCATTGATGCTTGATTTTTTAAATTCATTTCTAACCTATATTATTTTGGTGTAAGTTATCTAGGTTTGTTTTGTTAATTTTTTTATTAAATTTTGTTCGTTTTTTATATGGAAAATGAGTGGAATTCCATGTTTAAATTGGTGCTTGGTTGGAAATGGGTATTTTATTCATTTTAAATGTTTGATAAAATTTCAAATATGGTTTTATATAAAAAAATAACTTGTTCATTGGATTTTAAACCAAATTTAGTTTTCAAAGCGGGTTTCCCCTTTTGTGGAAAAGGATTTTCGTTTAAAAAAATATGGTGTTGTGTTATAAAGTGAGATGTAATTTCCCTTTGGTTTATTGTTTATTCTTATTGATGGTTTTAATTTATTTTTTATTTGTGTTTGGATTCCAAATTTTTTTTAAAATGGATTCAAAATGTATATGATATAAGTGAAGTCTTGGTTGTCACCTTGCGATATGATGTTGATTGTTCCCTTGGTGATACCCATTTGTGCTTGATGTTATGTCATCCATTAGATGGATGTTTTTTATGTGATTAATATTGTTCTAGTGTATTGGGTCACTTATAAAGGGTGGTATGGGAGATGTGAAGATCATTATTGTGATGTTAGTCCTTTGGTATTGTTATTGTCATGTGATGACATGTGTTTGATAATGGCCCATCTCCTTCAGATATTACATGAGGTACCTTGGGAATCTAAGTTTGAAGTAGTGGGACATTATTAGGCTAGTTGAGATTTTTCATTGGCTAGTCCCCCCTAGTTTTACATAACACCTAGATAATGGGATGGTCACTGAGGAGACCGGTCTGAGTGATTTGGTTGATGGATGTGTGACCATTAACCTATCAATAGTAGGTCCACCTGTATGTGTCTTCTATTGTCATGTTAGTCCCTACAGTGTTTCCTCATGCTATCTATTATATGTTATTCCTTTTGTCATATAAATTTTCATGTGTGTTTCCTATTTCTTAGATGGACTTTCTTGATGTTTTGATCCTTTTGTGGATTTGGTCTTGATGTTGACTAGTTTTTTTCCATCCTTTTATTGGAATTATTTGTAACCTATTATGGTTTTGTTTCATTATTGTTACCCAAGTTTCCCTACTTACCTTTGAGTTGGGTGTGTAAAACCTTTTAAGGAAAATTGAGAAAATAGTTTTCAAAGTGTTTTCCTTAGTTTTTACTTTTGAATTATTTGAAACCATGTGTGGATTTATTTTCAAAAGTGTGATGTTTTAAAGATAAAGGTTTGGTTTCTTTTGAAATTGGTATTTTTTTATAAAAGTTTCATCCTTGTGGAATGATTTTACAAATGGAACACTTTGAGGAAGTGTGTGCTTCATGTTTTTCTTATTTCATGCTTTGAAAAGGGAATAAAAACCTATTTTTCCACAACTTGTTTTTGAACTAGTATAATTGGTTTCTTTAAAAAAATAAATGAAATGGAATCATGGTGGTATCCTATTAGATTCATCCTACACCCTACATACTCATGTTATTAGGTATGTAGTCTTCATGTCATGTGTAGGTTTCTTCTGGTATTGGATTTCAGGTTGTATATAGTGTCATCTTCCATGGGAAATAGATTGTTTGTTAGGCTCATGGTGGTGAATTGAGTGTCACATGGAGATAGTGATCGGAACTTCATTTTTGTGGAACTGATTGGATCGAGTTTTTATTTGGCCTCTTTGGTCTTCCATTTTGTTTCTTTAAATGTCTATTATATTTTGTAACTCTTTATATTTTGGTAATCTATTGAGTTTTTGTTTGGATTGTATCCTTATCTCTTTATCATTATGTCATGCTTGGATGTTTATGTTTGGATTATTGAGGGTAAAATCATCCCCATCTATTATTTTAGATATCTTTGATGCTTGTTGTTATCCCAGGGGGATTGGGGATGCTCCTCGAGTGTGTGGTGGGCCGGTTTGGGTGATGGTTCAGGTGGCGTCCCGGGTTGGTTCATTACATGGGTAACTAGGGACATCATTTTCCATATCACTCTTACAAATAAAATAACCAAAACAGTAAACTTCCATCATAATTCTCTAGAAAATCCAATGCATTATAGGGATATAATTCACTCATCTATCTTTGGTTTATAACGTAACCACTCATCCTTGGTTTTAAATGGAACCACTCATCTTTTTTTATAACAGAACCACCCGTCCATGGTTTATAATAAAACCACTCATCCTTGGTTTATAACAGAACCACCTGTTATCAAAAAAAATTCCCAAGAACCATAACATAATCATAAAATATTAAATCCTTCATACTTATAAAAATATCCCTTACACCCATAAGAAAAACATTTCCAGATATCAAAATACTCATTTCATTTAAAAACCTTTTTGAAAATACCCAGAACAAAGGGAAAGAAATTTTTTCTTTTAATAAAACATGAAATCTTATAAAGGTATCCAAAACATAAAATAAATGTTATGGTGGAAGAAAAATCTATTGATTCCATAAATATTAAAATAGAACATTTCTTTTTTTCTTTTGTAAATAAATTCAAAATGTTCCGTATAAAATACGTAAAAAACTTCCTTTTGAAAAAAAATATAAGAAATTCAAGAGACATAAAATTACCTTTATAATTAATCTATTTCCATATAAATACATCCCTAAAATAATTTTATGAATATTTATATGTAATAAAAATATTTATAAAATAAATCATGAAAACATTTAAAATGAGATTTTAAGTTAAAGTGTCTCTTAACTTGAGTCTGACTCATCATGTGCATTATTTATCTTCCTAAATAATAAACTTAAGTTAATTATTTACTTGATTAAAAAAAATTAAATTTTATTATTTCTTTTATTTTATTTAATATCATGTTATATTCAATTACTTAATCAATTAAGTTCACGTTGGACGTTTTGATGATATTCGGATCATAAGTCCAAAATAACTTCGGCAGGTTGACTATGGTTAACGAGATAATTATTTCATCATATATAGAATAATAATAATAACATAATTATCATTTTTATACATCAATTATAATTTTAAAACTAACCATTAAATATGGTTATGAAAGATAAACTATGTTACAATTATGGAGACGGTAGGTCATACGTATGCATAAGTAATGTTTCCATTTTTCAACGATCATGATGGAAAGAAGGTGAGTGTTATTTTACCTTTCTAGAATTATTATTATATCATAAATATCATATAATTTCTTTAAATACACTTATATATTTCATTCATGTGATGTAGTTATGAAAAATGAATCGCATCGCTTTGTGGAGGTGATATTCCACTCATATGCACAAAGGATGTTATCATTTTTCAATGGATGGAAAGGTAAGAAAATATATGATATATTATATTTTAATAATGATAATTATGTAATTAATATAATATATATACATTAAATCCACCATTATAACCATCCATGATAGGCGGTGATGGAAAATGAGTTACATCGGTTTGTGAGGTTGTAGTCCTTCGTACACACGAACGAGGGTTTGATTTCCCATTTGATTGAAGAGTATATAGATATAGGTGATGAAACTAAAATAATAAAATATTAGTATATGAAAGATACTATTGTTATTATTTCATCAGGTTTGAAGAATATTTAAACTAGGCAGAAGAAGAAATAAAACTAAAACATTTGATTAAAGACTATACCTCTTCTTCAGACAACTTCATTTTCTTTATACCTTAAACCCTCTAAGATTGGTATTCTACCCAAACCAAGAGATCTATAACATGGGGAGGGATGTTAGGAAGGGATTTTGGATGGGTTTGGATAAACTAAAAGGATCTTGAAGTGTGAAGAAAAGAGGCTAGGAGGCACACTTTTATATGTGAGGGAAGGGGCACTTTTGGAATTACTTAAAATATTAAATTAATATAAATTGATTATCATGGAAAAAAGGATCCAAAATAATATAATTCTAAGATATTATGAGTATGGGTTTAAATCCTGTCATCCAATAAAATTTTAACAAGTTTATATTAGGTTTTTACCCTTATCTCTTTGTTTTAACCCACAGTAACCCCCTTTGACAATTATTGTTATAACAAAGTTTTAACTCTTTATGGGTCAATATAGTTACTATAAATGGTAAATTAATCCATAATTGGAGCATAGTTTATCATTTTAAACATATACCAATCATTTTTACAAGGATAGTATTTTTAGGAATTTTAAATCGTTTAATCAAATATTATTTATTATAAAATAACATTAATGTCATTTTGTGAACTATTCATTTCATTTGAATTTCAAAACAACATGAAAACAATGTAATTCAAATTTAATTCATTCACACCTCTCTAATATGTTATTTTTACCTACCAAATTCATGGGACATAATAATTCATTCAAATTATATTACTTTTAACATTTCTAAAAACATTTATTTTATTTTTCTATTAATTGAATAAATGTTGTGTTGGCATTGCATAAGAATTTAAGGTAATCATTTCATCCCAAAAAAAATAAAAATAAATTACAATGATAAAAAAAATTATTTAACTTTCAAATAATTATTTATAATCGAACATAGTTTTTATTTATCCCTATCACAAAATATTATATAAATTAAAATAAAGTGACATTTTTTAATTTATTTTTACTTATATATTATAAAGATAAAAATCAAAGGCATATGGCACCAAGTTTCCATATTATCTAAATTTGAATGTGAAGTTCCAAGATCAGTGTGGAATCGCTGAGAGGGGGAGGGGTGAATTAGTGATCCCTTTAAACTTTTTATAAATTGATTTTTTCAATTAAACCTCTATGGCTGGTTAAAGCATTGATCCACTCTTCTTGTGTCTCTCAGCCTTACCTCGAATGATGCTGAAAATATAAAGGCACTGAACACAAGGATTTACAAGGTTCGGTTCAAAGACATACTCCTTACTATGTTGGTTATTCTCCCCAAGATAGTTTCTCCACTATAATCTTATTATTAATTACAATGGTTGATATAGAGTCCCACTGTAACTCTCCTGAGTCCCACAAGAGGGTCTACTACATCCCACATTGTTACCAGAGTCTCACTGGCCTGCTTCAGAGTCCCACTGAAGACTTCTTCTCCTCCCTGAATCTCATAGGGGTCTTCTAGATCTCAAGTCACATGAGAAGCTTCCTTCTTAGAATTATATTTGATTCACTATAGATGATATAATGTTATTTCCCCATGGGCTTGATGAATCACACTTGCCCGTGTATCTATTCAAGAATCTTCAACAACCTTTGGTAAGGTCTGTTGGCCTTGAACAATGATATTGATCACCTCTCTAATCCGTCTAAAATGCAACAATGCTCGGGAAATTTCTTTCTTTTTCTGATGAAGACTCGGCCTCACTTATATGTGTGCAAATGGTGCACACAACCTCTTCAAGAATGCAAGAATAATTTTGCACAATACCATCTATGTCTGCCTTCTTGGATTCTCAAATACTATCAACTCAGATATAAGGTCTTCAGTAATTCTACCCAACTTCAGTCTCAATTCAACTCCTCTTCATGCATGGATTTCTTGGCATCCAAACTTCTTGTTTTGGGTATCTCACTTCTTCTCACACGCGCATGTGATTATGAACGATTTCATGCATGTATAATATATTCCTTGTCAACCCAAACACACACTATTCACTTGTATCAATATCTTATATTCAATTTGTGTGTATCATGCATGTACTATCCAATTAATTCCTTCTTTCTCAATATGAACACAATTCTGATTCTTTCTTTAAATATATTCATGTGTGCATGTGCATGAAAAAGTGCATTCACTATCTTCTTCTTATTTCTTGTGTGAAAACCCCAATGGGTATCAATCTTTGAGCACACACACTTTCTATTCTTCTCTTTTTGGTTCTTAGCACACACACACTTGTTCTTTTTAATTCATTCAATTTTATGTGTCATGTGTGTGTTTAGGCTCAAATCTTCTTCAAACCTGAATGGTTGTTGTCTTTTGTGCATACGACTGCCTCTTCTACTCTTATCACATGTGAGTGCATGTATACATGCATTACTCCTTCTTGTGAGTCCTCTTCACACAACCATGCACAACCTTGGCTTCTTAAAACAATGCTCGCACGTGCATACATGTACACACTTCCTACCTTTTCTTTGTGAAACCGTAGGATTCTTAGCTCTTCCTTGTGCAAGGGATGCACTGGTCTTATACGCACAAGGGATGTGTGGTTCTTCTTCATAGAACCAAGAAGGGTTCGCGGATTCTCCTCATACAAGGGTTGCATGGTTCTCCTGCGCACAGAGAGTTCGGATCTCCTTTTCATTGGGTGTGTAGACCACCTTCACGACTTTCTCGTAGATGTATCAAGAAAACACACGAACTAGGATGGTTTCGTGGTTCTAGATACGTCACACCAATAGGGAAGGTGCAACGCACCATTCCCGTAAGGCTACGTGAACCAGATTCTTCACGAAGCATCTCAAGAGTGAAAAGAACTTATTGAGTTCTTGTGGAAGCCTTCTCCTTCGCAAGGAGGTCTTCTTTCTTCGCGCAAGCAAGGGCGGTGCGGAATTCTTCGGCACGATGCTCTTCAGAAATGGGAGTTTTCTCAATTTTTCCAACAACAGAACCCTCAGTCGAGGGATCTTTATTTATAGGCGAGGTTCACCTCTATTCTAAATGTTCATGTCCTGTAGGATATGTTTTTGCGATTAAAATCCTTGAATTCATGAGATCACCAGCTTCAAATATTTCAAACACGCGTCAAAGATATGTTGTGAAACTCGGTTTGTTTCTGTTCAACATGGGCTCCTCCTTTTTGGTGTAATCCTCACGTGCATGCATTTATGAATGCATGCAAACCACTTCTTCGTGAACATCAAATGGCATGGCCTCAGAAACTTCATTTTCTATTAGCCTACACGGGTTCTTCGTGTTCTATTGCATGCATGAAAATGAAATTTCATACATGGGTTTGTTATGTCTGGATGATCCTCATGCAATGGGTTTGATCATCAATGGTGGCCGGAAATGAGATCACGGAGGTACGGCTTCATCTGCATTGAGTTGTGGCGTCGGGATGATCTGAGGTTGAAGACGATGACGTGGAGGCTTGGTGATCATTGGATCAGCTCGGATTATTCACAGACGGTGGTGATTAGATCGCGAGATGCGGGAAGGAGCGTGCAACCGAGATCTCACGTGGGATCAGATAAACGGCTCAGATTTCTTCCACGCTTTTTAAATCCCATCCCACATTGAAACCAACATGCGGGTGGAGCACAGTTTATAATACTCAATGCGCTAGCCTTAGAGAAATTAACTCTCTTCCTCCCCTCCTGGTACCGCCCCGTATCGGTGTTCTTGCGGTCACACTCTACGCCCACCATGTGCTCCCCACGGGTGTACTCTACACCCAGACTATGCGTGGGTTTTTCCCTGTGCACTCCAGCAGCTTACACACGGACCTCATGTGAGATATGCCCAACCCATGCTGCCTTCGTTTTGGCCAAGGTTGGTTCCCTCAGCGTGGTCGACCTTGAGTCCCACATGTGCTGGGGTCGAACTGGCTCAGCTAGCTTGAAGTTTGGACCATCTTTTTAATAATGGATCATTAAAACAAATACTTCCCAACCAAATTATAACTTCCTTCAAAGAAATTCCAAAACCAACAGACCTCTTCTTCTTATTATTTTTGGAATAAGAATTTATTTTTGGAATAAGATTTCCAATTATCTATATCCTCAACCAACATCCTTCTCCTTCTTCTTTTACTCTCTTTGGCACACCTCTTAATCATTTAAGATCAGATCACTCTTTTCAAACACTTCACCCAACTAGAAACCAGTGGATGGATCTTCCAAATGCTTATTGTGCGGCCTTCTTCCAATAGTGTAACAAGGTGTCTTTCAGTGACGCATCTCTTAGAACTTGGGATCATCTCTACAATCCTCTGAATTAGTTATGGATAATGTCCAAGCATGACATCCAATGTCATTTCATACTGATTCTATAAGTGACATAATCTTTTGAACAACTTCTCATCTCCAATCATCGTCACCACTTCAATCACTACTTGGCCATACACATATTGTCACCTTATGGACAACAAATGAAACATTGTGCTCTATAATCTCCCCCTTTGTATTTTGTTGTCAATATCACCTAAGCACACTTTGTATGGGTTAATATGTGTGCCAATATTTTCTCCCCCTTATTGGAAACCAAATGTAAAGGTTAAGTGGGGTCTGTTAAAAACATGTTCTTCTCCCTTTAAAGAATATTTTTTGAATATTTCTGAGAGAGGGATGACATCACATGGTTCAATTAGCAAAGAGCCTTTAGTAAATCAACTCTAAGTCTACTTGGACTAACCCGGTGTAGAGAACAAGAGAGATATGACCAAGGTTTTCAATAGTGTCCATAAACAACCATACATGTGAAATCATGCTCAGAATGTATCAACTCTTATTTAAGGGGTTGGGAATAATCATATTTATCAATGAATTGCTAAATCCGGCACATACTTCGCCAACCATATTAAAAAGTTCAAGTGCAAAGATAAAGCTCCCCCTTTCATCCCATCTTGTCATCAATCAAGCACTCCCCCTTACTTCATGCTGGTGTTACCTCCCCGTTTGATACTTTGATCTTTCATTTTCTGCATGGACCCTTTACTTCCATTCACCTTTAACTTGCGTGGATTGTTTTTCCTTACTTATACCAATAGTGAAGTAGCTTCCACTGGTGCATGTTTTTCAATTTTCAACATCTCCATTTGACCTGGTAAAATAGTTATACATTTATTTTCATGATATCCGGCCTGCTTGCACCTTCCACACAGTAGTTATGAGACACTTGGGTTTCCATGTGATGACAACCTCTCATGAAATTAAAATTCTCCTTCATGTGGAATGACTTGTTTCCCCTTTGCCTTTTATTTAGCTAGTACTTCATCTTTAGCTTTTTTGCAGTTCTTTAGTAATTTTTAATTGATTAGGCCAGATAACTGAACACTATTTCTTAACATTTTATTATTTAGATCTTCCACATGGCTTCTTCATTGTCTTCAAGTTACCTTTCTTAGGAAACTTATTAATATTGTCTTTAGGAATGTCTTAAATCAATCTCATCTTCTTCTGGATTGATTCTCCTTTTAGTTTCAACTTTCTTCAATTCATTTCCATGGCTTGTTTGAAGTGATCCATGGTATGACCTTTCTTTCCACAATAGAAGCATCTTTTCTTGGTTGAGATGAAATTCTTGGAATCCAACTTAAAATCCTTTTTGGGAATAGTTTCTTTCACTGTTTTCTTAACTTCAATGTTTTTCATATTCCCAATGGAATACTTTTCAACTCTTTTTCCTTTATCCTACCTTTTTTGTGTTTTATGCTTCTTATCAACATATGCATGAGGCATGGTAGAACCAAACCAGCACTCATCATAACTGTGACCACATCTGTTGCAATTATCACAGAGTTCTTCAAGATATTCAAATCTCTTCTTGATAAACAGATTCTTCTTCATTCATGTTTTCTTCCTTTACTTTGCAAGATGCTTTATTTCTTCACATCTACTTTCCCTGAATGTAGGCCTTCCATAATTTTCATATGCTGACATATTATTCCAGCAATCATTGGTCTGATTCCCAAACTTCTAGCAACACCAATAGTAGCCAATAAATCTCCTTTTTGTTGTAGTATCAGTATGGCTAAATTTAGTGCTTTGTTGTTTCTAGAATTGTCTTTATTTCTTGGGAGAATCCATTTGGGAGTTGTTATTCTTAATCATCCCAGCATCCTTCCTTGAAATTTTGATGGATGTATGAACATTTTTATAAATGCACATCTTCCCATATTTTAGCTTTGAACCTGTACTAGCAGATGCAACTGCATTAGTAGAAACAGAAATAATTAGGTTTCGAGATACCATCTTCTTGGAGGATGTTGCCATTGGATTAAAGTATGATTTGATATTCCCCTTGGAATCATATTCCTTAATGAAATCTTCAGTGGCAGCATCTCTTCCTTCAGTTGTTTGGGAAGTTCCAGCTTAGAGTGATTGTTGATTCTTCAATTTCATCTCCAGCTCTAAACACTTCATGTTGAGGGAGTTCTTCTCATCCTCAACTAATCTCATCTTGATTTCCCAACTCTCATTCATCTTTGTCATTTGTTCTTCATGCACATTTCTTAATTTTTTCAAAGATATGTCAAGCTCTTTTATCTTGTTGGATTTGTCTTCTAGTTGAGCAGCTTTGAAAACCATATAGACTCTATGAAACTTTTCAAGTGCATGGAAAGCTTCTACAAATACAATTTCAAATAATTCTTTCTGACAAATACTTCCTTGAAATTATTTAGTAACTTGATCATGTCTTTCATTGCAAAGATGAATTTCTTATTCCTTTTCCTTTACTAGTTTTGTGAAAGTGTTAGATATGCTAATCCTTTTAGCCAATGCCTCCTCCATGGCATCAGCTTCTTCTTCCAGCTGTAATTTTTCATCTTGAAGAGCACTAATGCTTGAAATAATATGTCCTGCCACTTCTTTAGGGATTTTCTTCAGGTGTTCTTTGAGTACAGACTGAAGATCGATAATTGATATATTATCATCACATCTTGAACAGTATTCATCATAAGAGTAATAATAAAAAGAATTATCACATGTTGTACCTTTCATATTACCTTCAGTAGAAGGTGTCTCCCCATTAGCAGTAAGCTTCTTCTTCATCTTCCTTGCCTGTTTCTTCTTCCTAATCTTTTGAGTCTTGGTAGAAATCTCCATTTGTGGTTTCTCACTCATTTCCAAAAATATGAACTTCATAAAGACTCCCTTGGATCTTTTAGAGGTGACCTTCCCTCTGATACCAATTGAAGTGCCCAGTTCAGTGTGGAATCACTAAGCGGGGGAGGGGGTGAATCGGTGATCCCTTTAAACTTTTTACAAATTGATTCTTTTCAATTAAACCTCTATGGATGGTTAAATCCTTGATCCACTCTTCTTGTGTCTCTCAGTCTTACCTCAAATGATGCTAAAAATATAAAGACACTGAACACAAGGATTTACAAGGTTCGGTTCAAAGACTTACTCCTTGTTGTTTTTGTTATTCTCCCCAACACAGATTCTCCACAATAATCTTATTATCAATTACAATGGTCGATACAGAGTCCCAGTGTATCTCTCCTGAGTCCCATAGGAGGGCCTTTATATTGCATCCCACAGTGTTATCAGAGTCCCACTGGCCTGCTTCAGATTCCCACTGAAGACTTCTTATCCTTCATGAATCTCACAGGGGTCTTCTAGCTCTCGAGTCACATGAGCTGCTTCCTTCTTAGAGTTCTCTTTGATTCATTGTAGATGATATGATGTTCTTTCCCTACGGGCTTGCTGAATCGCACTTACTCGTGTATCTCTTCAAGAATATTCAACAACCTTTGGTAAGATCTGTTGGCCTTTCTCAATGATATTGATCACCTCTCTGATCAGTCCTCAATTCAACAATGCTTAGGAAATTTATTTCTTCTTCTGATGAAGACCTGACCTCACTTATGTGTGTGAAAATGGTGCACACAACCTCTTCAAGAATGCAAGAATAATTCTGCACAATATCAGCTCTTTCTTCCTTCTTGGATTCTCAAATACTGTCAACTCGGATATAAGGTCTTCGGTAATTCTACCCGGCTTCAGTCTCAATTCAACTCCTCTTCATGCATGGATTACTTGGCATCCAAACTTCTTGTTTTGGGCATCTCACTTCTTCTCACATGTGCATGTGATTATGCACAATTACATGCATGTATAATATGTTGCTTGTCAACCCAAACACACGCTCTTCACTTGTATCAATATCTTAGATTCAATGTGTGTGTATCATGCATGTACTGTCCACTTAATTCCTTCTTTCTCAATATGCACATAATTCTGATTCTTTCTTTAAATATCTTCACGTGTGCATGTGCATGCAAGAGTGCATGCACTATCTTCTTCTTCTTTCTTGTGTGAAACCCCCAATGGGTGTCAATCTTTGAGCACACACACTTTCTTTTCTTCTCTTTTTGGTTCTTAGCACACACACACAATTGTTCTTTTTAATTCATTCAATTTTATGTGTTGTGTGTGTGTTTAGGCTCGAATCTTCTTCAAACCTGAAAGGGTGTTGTCTTTTGTGCATACGGCTTCCTCTTCTCCTCTTATCACATGTGAGTGCATGTATACATGCACTACTCCTTCTCGTGAGTCCTCTTCACACAACCATGCACAGCCTGGGCTTCTTCAAACAATGCTCGTGTGTGCATGCATGTACACACTTCCTACCTTTTCTTTGTGAAACCGGAGGATTCTTAGCTCTTCCTTGTGCAAGGGATGCACTAGTCTTCTACGCACAAGGGATGTGTGATTATTCTTCACAGAACCAAGAAGGGTTCACAGATTCTCCTCACGCAAGGGTTGTGTGGTTCTCCTACGCACAGAGAGTGCGGATCTCCTTCGTAATTGTTGTGCAGACCACCTTCATGACTGTCACGTGGATGTCTCAAGCAAACACATGAACCATGATGGTTTTGTGGTTCTGGATGCGTCACACCAACAGAGAAGGTGTAACGTACTATTCCCGTAAGGCTATGCGAACTAGATTCTTCACGAAGCATCTCAAGAGTGAAAAGCACTTGTTGAGTGCTCATGAAGCCTTCTCCTTCGCAAGGAGGTATTCTTTCTTCGTACAAGAAAGGGATGCACGGAATTCTTCTACACGGCGCTCTGTTCTTTTGGAAACGATAGCTTTCTCAATTTTTCCAACAACAGAACCCTCGGTCGAGGGCTCTTTATTTATATGCAAGGTTCACCTCCCTTCTACGTGTTCAAATCCCATAGGATATGCTGTGGAGATTAAAATCTTAGAATGCCTGAGATATTTGGCTTCAAATATTTCAACCGCGCATCAAAGATATGTCATGAAACTCGTTTTGTTTCTGTTCAACGTGGGCTCCTCATTTTCGGTGTAATCTTCACGTGCATGCGTTTATGAATGCATGAAAACAACTTCTTCGCGAACATCAAATGGAACGGCCTCAGCAACTTCATTTTCTCTCGACCTATGCGGGTTCTTAGTGTTATGTTGCGTGCATGGGTTCGTTACGTCTGGACGATCCTCATGCAATGGGTTTGATCATCAATGGTGGCCGAAAACGAGATCATAGAGGTGCAGATTCATATGCAGCGAGCTATGGTGTCGGGATGATCTGAGGTTGAAGACGACGATGTGGAGGCTCGGTGATCATTAGATCAGCTAGGATCAGTCACGAACGACGGCAATTAGATCGCGGGATGCATGATAGAGCGTACGGTCGAGATCTCATGCGAGATCAGATGAACAGCTAAGATTTTTTCCGCATTTTTTAAATCACATCCCACATCGAAACCAACACATGGGTGGAGCGCGGTTTAAAATACTAAACAAGGTAGCCTCAGAGCAGTTAACTATATTCCTCCCTTCCCATTACTGCCTCGTACCAGTGTTCTTCCAGGCGCGCTCTGTGCCCACTATGGGCCCCCTATGGGTGCGCTCTGCACCGAAACTATGTGCGGGCTTTTCCCTGTGCGCTCCAGCAGCTTACACATGACCCTCATGCAGGCTATGCCCGACCCATGCCTCCTTCGGGCTGGCCAGGGCTCTGCTTCCCTCAGCATGGTTGACCTTGATTCCCACATGTGCTGGGGTCGAGCTGGCTCGACTAGCTTGATCTTTTTAATAATGAATCATTACAAAAAATACTTCCCAACCAAAGTATAATGTCTTTCTAAGAAATTCCAAAACCAACAACTCTATTCTTCTTTTTCTTTTTGGAATAATAATTCCAATTATCTACATCCTTAACCAACATTCTTCTTCTACTAATACTCTCTTTGGCACACCTCTTAAGCATTTAAGATCAACTCACTCTTTTCAAACACTTCATCCAACTAGAAACCAGTGGATGGATCTTCCAAATGCTTATTGTGTGGCCTTCTTCCAATGGTGTAACAAGGTGTCTTTCAGTGACACATGTCTTTGAACTTAGGACTAGCTCTACAATCGTCTGAATTAGTTGTGGAGAATGTCCAAGCATGACATCCAATGTCATTTTGTACTGATTCTCCAACTGACATAAGCTTTGGAACAACTTCTCATCTTCAATCATCATCACCACTTCAATCACTACCTGGCCATAGACATATTGACACCATATTGACAACAAATGCAACACTATGCTCTATAGGATGGACATGGCTGAACCTCACTCATCCAATAGAATAAAGGAAAGTGTTATGGTGATTTTTTAGTTCTTATCATATTATTTTTAACCTTAATTACCTAATTTACCCTTGTCGTGGTGACATTTTTCTATTTTATTTTTTTTATAACAGGTAGGGGAAAATCCCCCTTTTTTATTAAGGAAAGAAAACCCTCTTTTCAACTAGGTTTAGAGGTAATCCTTACATGACCCGAAGACCCAATGGCTCGAAGGCCCATTACAATTTGTTGGATGCACTAGCACGTATCATCTGACCCTATACCCATATGTTGGTTAAAGGGGGTGTCCTACCATAATCTTCCTTTAAAATCTTAGGGTGTCACAGTCCCTACCTTGTTGAAACACACGAGCTAGGCGTGTTGGTTTGGGTGACAAAAGGAAAACACACAAGGTTAGGGTGCCCACTGGAGGACCGCACTCAGAGGAGTCGAGAGCGTAGAAAGTGGAGTGTGTGGACATTAGGCTTATTGTAGCGCACAAAGGACTTTCACATGGGGGATCTACGTGATAATAGTGAGCGTGAGTGCTTGGGGATTGGGGATTTCGCATAGAGGGGTGTTGGGGCAAGCATGTGAAGGGGCGCACACAAGGGTGTTGGGCGATAGCGCAGGGAGTTCATGCAATGTTGGGGCCACACATCCCTAGTAGGAAAAGGAAAATGCAGTTCAAGGCAAAAAATCATGAGGTCAAACTTGCGGTGGAACTCACAATTTGTCGATAGGGTTTCACACGAATACGATGCAAATCACATGAATTGCATGATGTTGCTACAATTATCAAGGATTCGACCCCTTTTAATTTTTTTCATAGATTTGGTCCTTCAACCAGCCTAGTGGGATGACAGTGAGTTGAACATGGCACGGCAGTGCGATGCAACTGGTGAAGGCACGTTTGAGCAGATAGGATCGAACGTAGTGTCTAACAATGTGTGAGCATACAGAATCACTAGATCCTAGGAAGGTTGGATCATAAGGGTGACAGTCACAATCAAACGACAGTGAACGAGGAACGAACTCTCCCGAATACCAATTGATGTAGCGCAGTGATAGAAATGAGTCCTTACACGAAGAACTCAGGAGAAACATGGATAGAACTCTCACAATAGAGAGAACACTCTATGGAATTGTATTAATATGGAAAAACTGATTACAAATGATAGAAAAACCCCATTTATAGGCTAAAACCATAAACAAATTAAGAGTAATCTGCACGTAAAATAATACCCTAAGTTGGGGAAAACAGTGAATAAACCAAAAAAATAAAAGAATTAATCTCCCCCACATGGGGCGCTAGGGCCAATCTAGGATGCATCACAAAATCATTGGAAGAAAATAAGAAAATGGGAGCAAGAAAGGTAAAGCAATACATGGGGGAATAAAAAAGGTTGTAGGAATGCATTGCAAGTCAGAGTCCACATTACAATGGTAAAAATGTATTTGGTTATTATGAAGACATGCTTTGGATCGCAACACAGAAATGATGAAAGATTCTAAAAGAGATATAAAAAGAGGAAAGATGCACATAAATTCCTCTCTCTACAACGATTGTGTTTCTGCCGTAACAATCTTCCCCAGCGAAGTTGATAATTTGTTAGAACAAAATGGTGAGAGAGAGAGAGAGGAAGAAGAAACAGTCATATATTTTTTATTGAATGTTATACATGTTCTCCAAGAGAAGGAATTACAATTAAAGGATAGAAGAAGAAGAAACGAAGAAGAAGATGATGAAATAAAGTTACACTAGAAAAGGGGAAGAAGAAGAAGAAGAATTCCTTCAGAGAAGACCACTCCCCTGAAGACCAAGGTTGACCTCCCAAGGCTGACCTCCCATCAGAAACTAGTTGAAAATGAAAAATGATTCATACCCCCGCCCTCACATGCTTCTCCCTTATTTTTTACCTCAACCAAAAAATCAACTACTCCAGCCTACCCTGCTAGCACAACCCACTAATGAGGAATAAAAGACAATACCCCCCTTGGTAGAAATATAATACTCTCCATGGTCTGCCCCTCACACCCACACAACAGAGAGCCCCACCAACCACACATGCCTAACAAAAGGTGAAAGAGAATGTTAGGTTGATCCAAGGGAGTCAACCATCATCCGTACAGTAAAGAGGATGGAATGAACCCCCCCCCCCAAATAACCCCAAGGATTTTACTATGAAAATGAGATTTCATATTGAGGGGGAGACACTAAAGTTAAAGAATAGCGTATTGAAAGGGAGAACATGGAATGAATAACAACATATATATGGACATGTGAGCTTTCTTTGGCAATTGTTATATAGGTATATATATGTTTTATAGGGAATATATTAACATTATTTTGATGAGAGGAAATGTCACCGACTAAAAATGGAAGAAATACTCCCGTGTAGAATTTGTCCTATAGAGCACACATTTTCAGAATAAGGGAAGAGATTGTTCTCAATGAGGATGATATTGGTATACTCCCTATTTCCATTATGTGTTATGCTTTATTTGTTGATCTAGTTGTTTGTAAGTAAGCTAAGAAACACAAAAAGGTTTCATGTGATAATAGTGTAATATTGCATATAAGGTAAAAAACATAAGAAAGTTATAAATGGATCACTTTAGATTACTAGCTAGTTCTCTTGTTTCCTATAATGAGTTGTGACTCACATAGGCTTCGTGTTTTCCTGCTCATTGCTTACTCTTTGTGCATATGAAGAATTTAATATTGTGAATACATGATGAATGATGAGTTGATATTGAGAAGGCAAGTATATCGCAAGATGCCCTACAATTTCATAGGGGAGAAATTGAGTTAGAGTGCATATCGCAGCAGGTGAAAGGAGATGTTGTTAACTGCGACAGAGCATGTTGAAGAATAAATTGTGGATGTCGTGAGTTGTCACTAGTGCAGAAAACGTTTTTTACGTCGGTTATTTTTAATTTTTTACGTCGGTTTCTAGCCGACGTTAATACGTGCGACGTTATAAATAAGGTTTTTGACGTCGGTTATTTAAAAACCAACGTCAAAAACATAAAATCGCGATGTTTATCACGTCGGTTATTTTAGAACCGACGTGATAAAGGGCCTGGAGAATGGTTTATCACGTCGGTTATTTTAGAACCGACGTGATAAAGGGCCTGGAGAATGGTTTATCACGTCGGTTATTGAAGAACCGACGTGATAAACGGCCTGTACAATGGTTTATCACGTCTGTTTTTAAACAACCGAAGTGATAAACAGGGGCGAGGGGGTTTATCACGTCGGTTCATATAGAACTGACGTGATAAACTGGGGTGAGGGTGGTTTATCACGTCCGTTCTATAAGAACCGACATGATAAACCGGGCTGAGCGTGGTTTATCACGTCGGTTCATATAAAACCGACGTGAAAAACCGGGGGAGGGGGGTTTATCACGTCGGTTATTGTATAACCGCTATGATAAACCGGAGGGAGGCGGTTTATCACGTCGGTTATTCAATAACCGAGGTGATAAACCATTGTCCAGGCCGTTTAGCACGTCGGTTATTCAATAACCGACATGCTAAACCATTCTCCAGGCCCTTTATCACGTCGGTTATTAAATAACCGACGTGATAAACCATTCTCCAGGCCTTTTATCACGTCGGTTATTAAATAACCGACGTGATAAACCATTCTGCAGACCTTTTATCACATCGGTTATTAAATAACCGACGTGATAAACTATTTTCCAGGCATTTTATCACGTCAGTTATTAAATAACCGACGTGATAAACCCAATTTTTTTTTAAACAGAATGCAGTGATCTTCTCTCCACCAGAATCAACCAGAAAACAAATCAAGAAATCGTACCACAAAAACAGAAGTACATCAAAATTAAGTATGTACATAGATAACATATAAAACTTACCCACTAGACAGCATCCACCCTCATTTATACCCCATGGACAGCCCTCCCCCACCCCGTTGGAGCCCTCACCCTCATGTATACCCCCTGGACAGCCCTCCCCCACCCCATTGGAGCTCCCACCCTCATGTATACCCCTTGGACAACCCTCCCCCACCCCATTGAAGCCCCCACCACACTCCTGGACTGCCCCCGACCCCCGGACACCCCCAAACACCCCTCGACAACCCCCCACCCGCCTGAACAGCACCTCCTCACCCCCTCACCCCACTTGACAGCCCCCACCACACCCCTGGACAACCCCCCCACCCCTGGACAGCACTCCCACACCCCTAGACCGGCTACCCACACCCCTGGACATCCCTGCCACCCCCTAGGACTGTCCCCCCACCCCACCGGACAGCCCTCCCAGACCGCTGGACACCCCCAACCCCACTGAACACACCCCCACACCCTTGGAACCCCTCCCCCACAGACCCAAATCCATACTAGAAGAACCATCAAAAGTAGACCAAAACAAGAAGTAGAGCAAAATTAAACATTCACTTATATAACATTCAAAACTTACACTGTCAACTTCAAAAAAAACTAAATCAAACCAAAACAACTACCAAATACACAATTAAAACGACAATATTCAAAATTACATTTTACATTACAAACAACTAAGATTCAATCAAACCTGTAAAATAATTTGACCACTCCACTTGTACGTGTTTGATGTCTTCAGCAGTATAGGGTTGAGGGTCATCAAAAAGCTACAAATGAAAAAGAAGATAGTTAACGTGTATAATGAATAAATCAAATTGAAATATTATGGCAAAGTTTAAGAGGAAATCATACCAGGTCAAAATTCACAATTGTCCCAGTTGTTATTATTTCATACATAAATCTTAACATATAATATCCGCATTCGATGAGGCCTTGTTGTTCATGAAAATTCTGTTTTGAATGAGTGTAAATTCAATATATTATTTTTATGTAATAAATCAAAAAGTACAAATTATAAATGGAAATTTACCTTCGCATTTACATATTTGATCTTTGCATTTCTTTTCTTTGTGTTTTTTCGAAAGTAGACCCATGCACTGTTAGAAAATAATACGAATGGGGTAAATTTAAAATTCATTATAATATATAAAACTATTGAGAAATTGAAACTTACTTTTCCAATATATTCTTAAAACTTGCCCGCACATCACCATGAACAGAGTATATCCAATAAATAGCTTTCTCCCTTGGGCAAAAAATCCCTAACATCCAATGATTACTAATAAAAGGAAATTTAATGTTAGTGGTTTTTTATGTTAAAAGATAATTAACTCTTTGAGAGAAATGTGTTTCATACCTCTCACAAAAAGGCATCATCCAACATTGTTGGATTATATTCTTTTCAAATCTTTCAGCAATATAAACCATTCTTTGTTCCTCAGTCAATGCACATGCTTCAGGGGAAATCAATTGCGGGTCCATGAATCCATATACTTCTGTCAGTTCATTCCTCTCACAAATTTTATAAAGATACCTAATACAAAACATATATAATTATACATTTTTAATAAATATAACGTAGGGAAAAGGTGTTAAGACTTACATGGAAACAATTTTCACCACGTTGATGCCCAACTTATCTCCAGTAACAAGCTCCATGATATCAGATTTTGTAATCCCCACACTTATTTCACGTCCACAAACATGAGATTCCATTGGAAACTCATAAAAACCCAACAACAAATGTGAATATCTTGACAATCTGTCAAGACCACTGGAATCTGTATCTGATGTCATAGCTTGTTGTCTTTGTTGTTGTCTATACAGTATTTCTTTACCTTTGAAGTATTCTTGTGAAAAAGAAATTGAGAATTATAGTAGTTTTCAAATGATAAAACAACTTTAATAAAAAAATAAAATAAAAGATATAACATTCATACCTCTATGGTAATGAGTCGAAGAAGTCTGGATGGCCAAACTAAAAAATGGCCGATACTCTGTCCAACTGTCGCCACCTCATCTGTAGGTATTGGTACCCTAGCTGATCTATCTATAATATCCTGTACAGTGACCCTCTGATTCTCTACCTCTAATTGTTGATGATGAACTGTATCTCCTATACAATATACCAACCCGTATGCTACTATATGATGTTGAGAATCATCAACATACAACTCGCAATATGTAGGAAGCTGCGGCGGAGGCGTAGGATAAAAAATGGGGTTCACAGGCTGAGGTGGGGGAGTGGGAGCTACTGGCGAAGGTGGAGGATAAATAATGGGGTCTGCAGGGGGAGGTGGAGGAGTGGGAGCTGCAGTCTGAAATTGTCTTTGCATTTCTGCAAACATAGACGGCACCGACTCTATAATCTTGTCTTCCATCGTCGCATTAATATTTTGAACTTCAGCCTCCAAGGATTCTATTTTTTTTATAAACCCCCTCAATGTTAGAAGTTGAAGAACGTGGAAACACTTTTCTTACCGATACACCTTCCGGATATCCTCTTACACGACCAGGATGTTCGGGCCTTTCCAATACTGTAAATAAAATATCTTCCCTCCCAGTAGCTGTAAATGTCCCCTCTGAACTCTGCTCCTCAAGAGAGTCCTGTATTAATTAATTGAACATTTCTGTAATGATTGAAACTTATATGAAGAAAAAAGTTAACTTAAATAAATTAAATAGATATCTTACAATCCTCTCAGCTACGATTCTCGATTCTTCCGAAAGATATTGCCCTTTTTTTCCCTTCCGAGCTCTCTTCCATTTTTCATGTCTAGATGGAGGGGATGGAGGGGCCACCTCTCCGGAGCTTGAAGACTCAGCTCTTAGTTGTTGAAATTTTTCCGCTATCATTTTTTCTTCCAATAATGTATACCCTCCCCGAGATAAACTATGAGGGTATACATTTTTAGATTGGATTTCCTGATGAGCTTTCCTTGTTTGCTGTAATTTAAGAATAAGAAATCATTAACAAAACATTAATAAAATCATTTATATAAGAAAGTTTATAAAAGTTTACATTGCCCTTACCAGAAATGACTCTTTTTTTCTACTTTCAAAAAACTGTCTCCATGTGTCTTCATCTATAAAAGGATATATACGACATGGATTGTCATAACTCCTATGACCATAAATGAAATCAGATGAGAGGGTTGATTTGAAATCCCTCCATCTCCTGGCAGCCAACGATAAGCATTTCTTCCTGACTCCTCCAGTGTCAGGAATATCAAATGTCATCTGATAAAGAAGAGGTTAAACATATTATATATACTAGAAACATTAAAATAATGGTCAAACAATGACAAAAGATCTTACCAAAACCGTCTCCCACAACTGAGAGATAATCGCTTTATCCACACCTCTCCAATCATCATACAGAATGCTCACTTTGGTCTTAGCCTGAGTTGCAACAAAACTCTTAAAATCTTTGGCATTCGGACCTCTAGGAATATCATCATCATCAAACTCAACTACTATCCTCTGATCATGCGTACGGGCAAGTGATAATTTTGGTAAACGTGTGCACCCACGTTTACCAACCTTTGAACTCTTTGTCGTAATAGGAGCATGTGAATGTTCATCCCCAGAGGTATGACCAGCAATATGCTCCTCTCCAGAATCATGTGGTTGATCATCTGAATGATCTGTCATTATCCTTCAAATCAAAAAAACAAACGTCAGTTCACAAATATACAAATTCAAATATTTTAATACTACTGTAATCAGAAAATAGAAAAGTGTACTAGGTTACATAATAGTAAACATTGGTAATATGGTAAGCATGTTAAACAATGGTAAAGATGGCAAAGATGGTCAAGATGGTCAAGATGGTCAAGATGGTAAAAAATGGAAAAAATGGTAAACCTGGTAAACATTGTAAACATGGTAAAGTAATTGTCAGTGAACAAATATACAAATTCAAATATTTTAATACTACTGTAATCAGAAAATAGAAAAGTGTACTAAGTTACATAATAGTAAACATTGGTAATATGGTAAGCATGTTAAACAATAGTAAAGATGGCAAAGATGGTCAAGATGGTCAAGATGGTAAAAATGGTAAAAATGGTAAACCTGGTAAACATTGTAAACATGGTAAAGTAATTGTCAGTGAACAAAAATAAGCATTTTAAAATTCATGTAATGGTTATAAACATGATAAAGTAAACTAAACAAACTTAAAACAAACAAAAACATATACTTATTTTATTTTAAAACATGTTTTAATAAATAAAAAACTTACAATATCTAACATTTATGGAAAAAATAAATGTAAACAAGAAATAAACATATGTTACCTGTAATTTTAGGAATGTACAGATGGATTGTTTTCCCAAATTCCTTCGTCGTGATCGTTCCTTATGGCACAAACTATGTCTTCAACATGATCGTCATTATGTTCTGTTAATATTTCCATGGAAGTAGGGATCTCACATAAATCAACATATTCATCAAGTTCATCCTCACCAAAATATTGTTTTTTCTCTTGTAAAACAACAGCCCACTGCATATCTGATTGATCTACTACATAAAAAATTTGTTTTGCATGTGTTGCCATTATAAAAGAATCAGCTGTGTCTTCCAATCTATTCAGATTAACAAGTGTCATTCCAAATTCATCGTGTCTGACACTGTTGTTACCGTTAAACCATTTACAGTTAAAAACAGGAACTTTAATTTTAAAGTAATCAACCTCCCATATGTCTTCAATCACTCCATAATATGCATTTGATGCAGAAATTGGGTTTTTGTCCTTAGCACTCGAAAAATGCATTGCTTCTGCAAACACCAATACACCACTATTCTGAACTGCACTTCTGTTGTCCTGAGCTTTTGTATGAAATGTATAACCATTAATGTCATAACCAGACCATGTTATCACATTTAAACATGGACCACCCACTATCCATTTTAATGTCTCTGATACATCTGATCTACCAAGCAAAGTCTTTTTAATCCATGACAAAAAAGTTTTGTTGTGCTCATTCAAAATCCACATTTCTTTCTTCTTTGGATGACATTGTTTCAACTCATTAATATGCAATGTGATATATGGTTGAGCATCAGCTATGTTATTCAAGATGTATGATTCTAACTTCTTCATCTGTTCAGCTGACAATGATTTGACTTTCAAGCCGCGAATCCTCTTTCCCTCATTATTAACTCGTTCATGGCGAGATGGAGGCAAACCTATGTGTTGCGCCGCAGCCAAGTAGCTCGTACAAAACTCTGCTACCTCCTCAGAAATATACTTTTCAATAATGGAGGCTTCAGGTCGATATAGATTTTTAACATACCCCTTTAATATTTTCATATACCTTTCAAAAGGATACATCCAACGAAGATATACAGGTCCACAAAACTTTATTTCTCGAACCAGATGAATCATTAAATGTACCATTATATCAAAAAAAGTTGGAGGAAAATACATTTCCAATTGACAAAGTATAAAAATTGCATCCTTTTCCAAAATGTTCAAAGCATTTACATCAATCACCTTGTTACAAATTGAATTGAAAAAATAACACAACTTCATTATAGTCTTTCTGACACGAATGGGCAATATTCCACGCAATGCAACTGGTAGAATTTGTTGCATCATGACGTGACAATCATGTGATTTCATACCTATCAACTTCAAGACCTTCAATGAGACAAAAAAATTTACATTAGAAGAATAACCTTGAGGAACTTTGGTATCATGAAGACACTGACAGAAGCTAATTTTCTCCCTCTTCGATAATGTATGACAAGCCGGGGGAAGAAATGTCCGTCTTCCTTTAGGAGTGGGAGCTAACTCCAAACGTATTCCCATTGATAGTAAGTCTAATCTTGCATTCAACCCATCTTTAGTCTTTCCTTTAATATCTAACAATGTTCCAATCAAAGAATCACAGATATTCTTCTCCACGTGCATGACATCAATATTATGTTTAACTTCATGATACCTCCAATATGGTAGCTCAAAAAAAATTGACCTTTTCTTCCATATATGTCTATCATTACCAGATTTCTGTGTCTTTCCCAATGTCACGTCAAGGTTTTTCACCCTCTCAAAATACAGATCAGGGGATAAAGGTTTTGGAGCAGTATCAAATTCTTGTGAGCCATTAAATGCCTTTTTTAGTCTTCTATAAGGGTGTTCCATAGGCAAAAACTTTCGATGACCCATGTACACTGTTTTCCTCCCATGATGCAATTGACAATAGGACGTCTGTTGTTCGCAAATTGGACATGCTTTATGCCCTTTAACACTGTATCCAGACAAATTTTCATACGCTGGGAAGTCATTTATAGTGAACAGAAGCACTGCATGCAGTTGAAAATATTCCATTTTATAAGAATCATACACCCTAATATCATCAGCCCATAACAGTTTCAAATCATCAATCAACGGTGACAAGTAAACATCAATATCATTACCGGGTTGCTTTGGACCAGAGATCATTGTACTCAACATGACATATTTGCGCTTCATACAAACTTCAGGAGAGAGGTTGTAAATTACCAATAAAACAGGCCATGAACTATGTGTGCTACTGAGTGTTCGGTATGGATTCATTCCATCTGTGCACAACCCTAGTCTGAGATTTCTTATTTCATTTCCAAATGTAGAATACTGCGCATCAATTTTCTTCCATTGTGGACAATCAGCTGGATGACGTATTTTTCCATCACATACCCGCTCTTCAGCATGTCATCTTAACCTTTTTGCATCATGTGAATTAGCAAATAAACGTTTGAAACGATTAATTATAGGAAGATACCAAAATACCTTTGAAGGGAGCTTTGTAATCTCTACATCACCCTGTGATTTTTCTTTCACCTTATACCGTGATGTCCCACATTTTGGACACTCTGACAGAAATTCATATTCCTTCCTATATATAATGCAGTCATTCGGACAGACATGTATTTTCTTGTATCCCAATCCCATCGGGCATAATATTTTCTTGGCTTTGTAATGTGAATCTGGAAGATCGTTATCTTTTGGAGGAATGTCTTTCATCAATTGTAGCAGCTCTGTAAAACTTCTGTCACTTCATCCATGCTTCGCCTTCAGGTTAATCAATCTTAACACCGTCGACAAAACCGTAAAATCTGTACAACCGGGATATAATGGTTTTTCAGCATCACCATATAGACGTGCAACTGTCGGTTCTATCTCAATTTGTTCTGCTACAATATCATGAATCATTTCTTCAATTCCATCGGAGTTACCATCTTGCGAATCATCATCATCAGTGACATTCCGTCCAGTTTCACCATGCCAAATCCAAGGGCTGTAACTCGGATTAAAACTATGACATATCAGATGATCTTTTATCTCTCTACTTTTCAACTTCTTCATATTCAAACATTTCAGGCATGGACAGAAAAAAATGTCACTACTTGGAACATTTCGTTTTGAAAATTCCAAAAAGGCATCAACACCTTCCTCAAATTCATTGCTCATTCGATGTGTCGTAATCCAACTTCGACTCATTATTACCTATAACAAATATCAACAAAAAATATATATTTTTAAGATAAGGCAAATACATGTTTATATGAAAAAAATCATAATTTGAATGTAAAACAATTTAAAATATAAAACAAATCTATAGGTATTTAAAAAAATATGCTTGAATATTATTTTTAAAACAAAATATAGTTAGATATAACAGTTTTAAATTTCATTGAATCAAAGAAAACTATGACGCCTAATGATTCTCCAAATAAAATATACATCAATAAAACATAAACAAAATGATTTTTATCTGGAATAAGTGAATATGATCAGATGATACACATTTATAATAATCTCATGCCAATATACTAATAAACATGTTAAAATATAGGAATACCTAATGGAGCATATAACATGTGTTATTCATGCTTGTTGTTCAGTCATTATGATCTAAAGTACTCAACACTTTCAAGTGCCAAAATCTTGAAAGTAGTAGTAGTTTTAATAAGTACCCAACACCAAATAGCTATACATCGTAAGTGTCATGTTAGAAATATGAATATAGACCATTTGTTTTATGTTTAATAATATTGTCATATTATCTGATCATTCTGATTATATATTAGAAATACTATATCCTTTTGATCCGATATATAATCTAAGGACATTAATATTTCTTTAGAAAAAGTAATGTTAATATCATGGTAATGTAAAAAAAGTATATGTCGAACTATATATATGTAATACCAATAAAAAAATACATATGTGTTTGGCCTGGGTTTCACACATAAAACAACTCATCTCCCAGATTAAATTTTTGAATCATCCTACATAATACTTATTTTTATAACTTAGGGAATGAAAATAATAAAAGTTTTGATTTACGATACTCATTATGGGTAAACATGATATATATAAATATAATATCTAATCTCATAAAAAGATATCCATGGGGGTATAAGAGCATACACAAAGCACATGATCAAAAAGATAAGTGAAACAGTTCTATATAATCATAGATCATAAAACCTGAGTCTAAGTATAACAATTTTAGCATAACATAAGACATGATTTATATGATAGTGGGAACATGATTTAAAAAACCTTATTCACAAGATCACAACATTGGTATGTGGAATAACATAAGAGTGTGGCACAAACATAATCATATAAGTCATAACATATGTCAAGGGAAAACATAGTTTCATTCACCTCATATTGGGATATGTTAATCACATTTCCTATAATTTATTATAATATTTCTTACGAGACACATCACATAACACATTGGACATGGTATAACCATCTGTATCCCATATTGATCTATGATATATAATGCATTGTCGAATGCATTAGAAGGATATTATGGACTCAAATGTCACATAATGACTAACCATATATATGGGTGAATCGTGATCATCAAATCATTTATAACACTTTCGTAGATCAATTAACTAACAAAAATGAAATGGGGGTCATAATTGTTTTTACAAAACATAATAATTATTAATACATAAAAATGTGTTTGGATGGTAAGATAAGATAATATACCTAATTCAATCTAATTATCGTTAAATTATTTCTACCTAGATAGAAAAGACCTTTATAAAAAAATATAATTTAACTTGAGAATGAAAAGAAAGTACCCTTTACCTTTTTTATAATGAAAAATCTGAAAAGGATGATAATAATATTTAGGTATTATAATTTTTTTATGAATTATTAATAATAAAAGAAATCACCTCACTTGGTTTTGTTGAAAATCGGACATACCATCGTATTCAAGAAATCAGATACACTTTGCATGAAAAAGGTCCATCATTTTTAGGAGATGACTGAAAGAAGAAATGTATTATCAGACTCACCATGAGTCCAGAATGAAATATTTGATTGTAATAGGTATGAATTGATATTTTTATGAATGCAGATGAAAACAGATGATGGTTTTCTGATCTAGGAGTTCTAAAAATCATAATTTTTTGAAAAAAAATTATGATGTAAGAATGTTGAATGAAATTTTAAGGATAGGTATTACCGATTGTACCTGGTCCAATTTCATTCATGAAAATCATTTTCTGGACAATCATATTGAAAATATGATTTTAAGAAAATAAGTACTACCAATCTTCATCCAGAAAGACACATTCCAGCTAAGTAGGAAATAATAATGTTGCTGGAAGAATGGAACGTTACAATACAACCCATTATTTTTCAGATTTTGCTGAAGCTAATCCTCAATGTTTTAAAATTAATTATTCTTTCTAAATGATTGAATAATTTGAATGGTTGTGAAGTCAAATATCTATGTTCTCATGGTCATAGTAATATTTTTATCAGATATTGATTTATTTAGATACTTAAGAGGTTGCTCGTAATGAAGTTGCTGGTATTCAGATAGATCAATATAGCGATCATATTGGAGTTGTTACTGATTCGTATTTCAGAAGAAAAGATGAAGTATAAGTGGTTTAAGAAGCTTTAATGAATCTACTTTTTCATTGTACTATAGAATCGTAAAGCGTATATCAGAATGAAAATCTAGAATAAGAGTTAAAAATAGTCTTATCCAAAATACACCTGCTTGAATGTTGCGAGTTGAATGTTGCGAGTTGAATGGACATAATAACCATTTGCAATAACAAAAAATTCCACGAGATTCAAAAACGAACGAAAAGCACATCAAGAATCGAAACAAAAACGAACGAAATAAATTCGTGGAAGGCTTACTTGAATGTTGTGAGTTGAGATGATAGATCCGAAAGGAGTGAAGAAGATAAACAATGAAGCCAAAATGAGTTTAACGCAGGTCGATCGACGAGCCGATTAGGGTTTACCGCACGAGAGAGAGACGAGCCGGCGGACTGTCAATCGAAAAATCGTAAATGACAGTCCACGGGCTTTAATTTTTTTAAATGTTTTATAACGTCGGTTATTATATAACCAACGTTATAAACTATTTTTTAACTTTATAACGTCGGTTATCTTAAAACCGACGTAAAAAAGCTCTCGTGCTTTGGTTTTTTACGTCGGTTATTTTATAAACGACGTAAAAAACCCCCCCGTGCTTTGGTTTTTTACGTCGGTTATAAGATAACCGATGTAAAAAACCAATGCGCGGGGGGTTTTTTACGTCGGTTTCCAAATAACCGACGTAAAAAAACCCGATATCTACGCGTTTTTTACGTCGGTTATTTTATAACCGACGTAAAAAACCAAAGCACGGGTGGGTTTTTTACGTCGGTTGCCAAATAACCGACGTAAACCCCCCCCCCCCCCCCCGCGCATTGGTTTTTTACGTCCGTTATAAGATAACCGACGTAAAAACCCAACAGGCGCGATTTGTAACGTCGGTTATTAAAATAACCGACGTTAAAAATCTACTCGCCGCATTTTTACGTCAGTTATATATAACCGACGTAAAAAATGGTGACGTAAAAAACGATTTCTGCACTAGTGTGTGGCATGGACCACCGTAGTTGGCAATCGGTTTCACATGATACAACTCATGTCAATCGTAAGTCCTGATTGGGTTTCGTATAAGACGATATAGGAAATCACATGGTTAATGTTGCACATCACAGGACAACCAGTTAAGTAATAATCCATGATTAATGTCACGGGTGGAGACTTGATGTATTGCAAGATGTGGTTCATAAGAAAAAGAAGAGATGTTGTATGTGAAGGACAAATCACATTATATGGTTTGGGCAAGGAACTCGGGAGGAATACACATAAACAAGAGAACTCCCTCTAAACAATTTTATTAATCTGGTAAAAAACTGATTACAATGGATTATCGGCACCCTATAAACCTTCATACAAAATACAAACCAATACACCCTTAAATTACCCTAAACCGAAGGAAAAAATGAAAATTAAAGGAGAGAATTTAAAAGAGGCCCATGTGGAGCACTGGGCCAACACGTGTTGGATATGTTGGCAAGGACTCGACCTTGAGTCTGAGAGGATCCTAAGTGTCTTGTTGCCTTAACAAAGGTGACAAGATGTAACAGACCTTGTTCTTAGTGAATTCCATTATTTTGGTGCAACCATTGCAACGGGCGCCAATATCAAATTGTCATGGTCGTCCCAGCAGTTAATATACATCCATCTTCACCACATTGTAGGTCACGTGGTCTTCGTACTACTCAATGGAAAATTATACATTGCATTGCTTCATGATTCAGATGTTTCACATGGACTTGATTCCCCAAACACGATAGGGCAATAGTTGCTTCGTCGGTTTTAAGTGTAATTTGTCCATCGTGTCTTGTAAGATCAAATTATCTTAAATCACGTTATTGATGATGAGCTTGAGCACAAATTCAATCACCTTGCATTGAGTGCGTAAGAGATTTTGTTGTTGTGAGTCTTCCCATGTTGGCTCAATGGTCATCACCAAGCAGCGCACCACTTGGACTTCCTGCTCATCAAAGATGTCCTTTGGGTCAATGGCGTATTATGCTCCATGCATTCATTATTGACTGCCTCCCCATTCTGGGCATTAGCTTACCAGTTTAACCCAACCTCAGTGCAGACAATTATTTGAAAGTTTCCAGAGTTGTTGGCATCGATAACACAAGTCGTCAAACCGTAAGTGTAAGGATTATTGTTTTGTCAAGAAGGGGGTCGTCCAGGCTAAGCGATACCTATAGGGGCTATTTGGGTCGGTCTTCACCTGATTTCCCTCTCATCTCAAGGGTCCTACCCTTACATTGGGGATGAGGCAAAAACCCATGGTATTACCTGGTCAAATCTCAAGCTCCGAGGGGAAAATAGGGTGTCGCTAAAGTTAAATCACCGCCTACGAAGCTCAAGTAATTACCTCATCCAAACTGAACAAAATGATGAGCTTTACTTGATCTTGAAGAAAGTTGAGCACGTAGGGAGGGGTGCACGCACAGACTTGCACATGGAGGACTAGTGAATGGAGAACCCGCATGGCAAGAGTGAGCGCGAAAGCCTAAGCACACGCTGCAGGGTCACGCAAAGGGGCAATGAGGACGAGCACACGTGTAATAGGTGATGAACACGAGCATGAAGGGCAAGTACCCGATGCCCAGGACACTGGGTCATGGGGGCTTTCGCGAAGATGTTGCGCTATGCTGGGGTCACGTGACTCTAGAGGGCAAAGGTCCGCACATTTCGAGGTGGGGATCGTGAGGCACAAATCGTGATGCGATTTATGGTTGTCGGGAAAGTTTCAAGCGGATTGGGCACACATTGTAGTGTGATTCACATCATGTCACTAACATATGTTGAAAGTTTGACCAACATTTTTTTTTTTTTAATTACAAAGGTAGGCCAATCTCCAGTCAGCCGAATGGGAGTGGGGGCGGTGCACCGAGACTGGGAAGGATGGGACCACTCCTCTTAGAGGTTGACAAGGATGTTTATTGTCATGACTAGCAAGGGCACAAGCAAAGGGGTTCAAGGTTGGATTCCAGAAAGGCTGGAATCGCAATGCTAGACAAAGGAATGAGTGCAATCAAATGGATACGAACAAGGAAAGACCTCAGTCTATTACCAACTGATGTAGCATGGCGAAGATAAGCAAGTTTTTATGCAAGGAACATAGGAGCACATATAAACAAAAGAACTCTGGCAAGTTTTATTAATCTAGTAAAAAACTTATTACAATGTACAACTAGCACACTCAAACAATATAAAAACTATTCTGCCCTTAAAATGCCCACATGGTGCATTGGGCCAGCATGGCAGCTAAGGCGCTGCATCAATCTACGATGCTTTGTTTTTGTTCCCTTTTGATATACATGTTGATTGAAGAAAATACATGCATGGCTTTTCAAAGAGAGATCAAAGAGAGTTCATGTGTGATAAAGACGAGATTAATTCTCCTGTTCAGCCATGGGTATGCAGTAAGCAAATTTCAAGCGACAATATGAGTCATATAATACATGTTAATAGCGGTTGGAATCACAGCCAAGAACAGCGACTGTCAAATGTTGTGAAGGCGGCAGGCATGTCACAGACGGCAACATGAAGTCATTGTAATCGCACAAAATAAGGAGATATCATGGGCAGTGATATAGCCTATCGTAAGGCACAACTTCAGTCACATGTAGTCGCAAAAGGCAACTCACGATTGGCCATAAGGGAAGCACTGATTGATCCATACAATATGGCATGTTGTATTAGAAGAGTTCATCGGGCTCATCCATATCACTCTACAATTAGAGATATCATATGGCAACCAATAATCGCCCTCTGGTGTTCTTGATGGCATCTGATTGGTGAAGACCAGCGTTAAATGTGTGTGTTCATTTAGAGAAGCTCGACCACTTAAACGTGTATTGATCATATGATTCACTTATATCTACTCACCCCTAATTGACAAAAAAATGAATATCAAATAACTTCAAACATCCTAAATGTTTATATTTCCAGAATAGCATCTGAATCTATTAAACATTATCTTTTGAGATTGATGTCAAAGATATCGAAACCATAATGATTATGCGGAGGTGAGGTTTGAATGAACAGGCATCACACATCATTGGGTATATAATGGACGAATTTAAACAAACGCAACACTTACTGGTACAAATGAATGATCCTTGCTCTACACCGGGTCCTCAATTTTCCAAAAAGAAACACATTTTTTTTGTGAAATCCACATCAAATTATATAAGTCACTGTTGTTACCCGTTAAAGAATGGTCAGATGAAAATACTCAAGGATCAAAAATGCTTTCCTTTACCTCAATTTTCAGGACTCTGATCCTCAGCAAAAGCCAATTCATAAACCTGTCTGTAGGTATCTGCAAAGTGCACAACCAGACCTTCTCGGACATTCTCCGCAAGCTCGTCATAATCTCTTCTGTTAGCTGAAGGAAATATTATCGTCTTCACATTGCTCCTCCGAGCGGCTATCGTCTTCTCCTTGATCTGAAACAGGCCACACAATCTGTTACAAAACAGGAACCGGGCAGTGATTCCCAGAAACAGGGCACATCAAATGTTCACATACCCCACCCACTGGCAATACGCTGCCTATCGTGGTAACCTCCCCAGTCATCGCTAGGTCTGGCTTCACAGGCTTCTTCATGGCTCGGGACAGCAAGGAAGTGACCATCGTACAGCCAGCACTGGGCCCGTCCTTCGGGGTGGCCCCTGCCGGGACATGAATATGAAGCGGGGTATTTGCAAAGTAATTGTTTTCCAGGTCTTTCTCACGCAAGATTTCACGAGCAATAATAAGCGCAACCTTGGCACTCTCCTTCATAACATCTCCAAGCTGCCCGGTGAGGCTGAGGGCTCCTTTGCCATCCCCTTTATCACCTTCGGTGGTCTCTATATAGAGGGTGGAACCACCCATAGCAGTCCATGCAAGGCCCATCGCCACTCCTATCGGGGTTTGATCGTATATGCGCTCAGCATGAAAAACAGGTTTACCAACAAAATCCGACAGGTTGGATGTGTCAATCGAAACTTTTTCCACTTCCTTGGCCGCATCAGTTTCTTCAACTTCTGGGGGTTCATTTTGCAATTCAGAAACCTGGAGGTCAAAATCATACAAATTTAGAGCCAAACCATTGATTTTCAAAATCAAAATTTGCAAATTATACAAATGCAAAACTGAGGTCTGGCATGGATAAGAAACAAGAGAAATTAAAAACTACGCAAGCACAATATTTGAATGATGAGTTTGCATGCATGCATATACGAAATAATTGTTTAAATGCAATTTGTTATTACTGTTGGGCATTGGTACTTGGGGCCTGAATGTCGGGGCCATTACCACGGCCACACCTTTCCCTTGGTCCAAGGGCTTGCCAGGGCTGCATTTATTGCCTGTTATACTCACAGGTCACCATTTTCATGGCTCATGCACAATCCCAATCATTGCTCCACGACTCATCTAGTGGGGTTATGATCATTCAATCCAGCATGAGCAACTTCCCCGGATCTATGTTTATTCACAACTGTGTTTAGTCAATCCCAGTATGCTTCTCAGCCCAGTCATTGATCTCACGCTCATGATTCGTGTTGTGCATTTACCATGCCCAGGGATCCTTTCACTTGGTCATTCAAGCATTTTGCATGTTTTCATCTAAAGGGTTCTCTCGAGCTCATCACTTGCAAGCTTTATTCTGATGACTTCATGCCGAGGATTTCGTGCTTTTGATCCAGAGATCTAGAGGAAATAACTTCTGTCAGTGTGGGAGATGTTGAGTTGAGTTTCTGTTGTGGATCTGGTTTATAAGATCTTTTGTTGCTCATGACTGTTCGCTGTTTTTATCCATGTTCACAGTTTAATGAGTGTGCTCCCACCTTGGAACTTGAGTCATAAGATCTTCTGTTGCTCTTAATCTTTAGTTGTTTTGATCTATGTTCACATTTTGATGAGTGCATTCCCATGTCAGGGTGAATGTCATGTCAAATTGTCAAGCTGATGACAACAGTTGTATGCCAAGGACTCTAGGATAGGCTTTCAATGTATCCTTGTATTTTGTTCTTTATTAGTAAAAGTTTGTGTGGGGTTCCTGCCATGCACTAGGTCCAACGTAGAACAAACCACATAAACCAATTTTGCTCGTTGCATAACAGCTTGCAATTTACTTCTTTGATTCTTCAATGAACAGTAGTTTTGATGTTCATACAATCATGCTGATTGAAATTGTAATCGACACCTGATAAAATCAACACAGTAAAATCGAAATTCTGTTGACCCGAGCATCAAACTTGGTATCATAGTCACTATTAGATTAACATAGTCTCAACTAAGTTTGATATTGAGCAATTAAAAGCGGAAAATTTTAGTAATCATTGGTGAATTAAAATGTGAACATTGTCAGTCCAACGTGGACAATTAGATGCTTTGTATGGCAGTAAAAAAAAAAAAAATTCAGCATCTCTAGAAAGAGAAACATCTTATGTGTATGTGTCAGTCAATGTATTAGATAAAGTCCATATTACATTGATTTTTGTGAGGATATCGAAGTTGATGTATTATGTCATCTTTATTATTCATTATAAATAAAAACAAAAGCCTCCCTTAGAGAGGTATCTTGGGTCACTCATCCATTCTAACATGGTATCACAGGGGTTCCCCAACCCTACTCCCTCCCCTCTTACATTTCTCTTGTAGAAAACCCTACTAAATTTCCCCTAGGGGGGGCGGCAGCTCCCAGCCAAAAGGCATCATTTTGGTCGGCCGCTCACCCTCCTCCGTTGTTAACCCCCCTATCTCGCCGCCTTCCCAGCGGCCACGACAACCCCTGATGCCCCCCTCCTAACGTCACCCCTTCACCAGAAAAAGTCGCCCCTCCATCGTTACCCCCCCAACTGCAACGTCCTCCCTCCCTAGGCGCAACCTTCAATTGTGCGGCTAGGCGTCGCTCCTCCTGTTGCACTGCACGCCGCCGTTCTAGTTTCTCTCACGCGCAACCCCAGTCATGCCACCCTACCACACCTTCGCCATCCCCACATGGATCGCCTCCTTCACCCCCTCCCATGTTGCGCGCGCGCCCCTCCCATGTGTCAGTCGATGTATTAGATAAAGCCCATAGTACATTGATTTTGGTTAGAGGATATGGGTCTCACATCGAAGTTAAGGTATTATGTCATCTTTATTATTCGTTATAAATAAACAATAAGCTCTCCCTTAGAGAGGTATCTTAGATATTATGTCACTCTTCCATTCTAACATGGTATCAGAGGGGGCGGCAGCTCCTAGCCAAAAGCATCATTTTGATCGGCCACCCCCCCTCCGTCGTTAACCCCCCTATCTCGCCGCCTTCCCAGCGACAACCCCAACACCCCCCTCCTTACGTCACCCCTTCAACAGAAAAAGTCGCCCCTCCATCATTACCCCCCCCCAACTGTGGCGTCCTCCCTCACCAGGCGCAAACTTCAATTGCGCGGCCAAGTGTCATCTCCTGTTGCACTGCACACAGCTGTTCTAGTTTCTCCAACGTGCAACCCCCACCCTACTGCACCTTTGCCATCCCCGCCCGGATCGCCTCCTTCACCCCATCCCATGTTGCACGCACGCCCCTCTCCTTCCACGTTGCACCCACTGCAGCGTCTTCAACCATCTGATGCACGTGATCACCTTGCTACGCCTACTCCCGAGTGCCTCCTCTGCTTCTCCCAACCGCAACACCAAGTGCTCGCCCCTTTCCAAATCCAAGCACGCACAACCCAGGTACGCGCTTTGCATGCATGTTTCTTCTCCAGCCCGACGTCTTGCTTCTAGCTCGGATTCTCAAGATCTACTTTCTACTCGCGTACAACCTGTTTGCACACCTTTGAACACACAAGATATCTTTCAAATCTGCTTATCAAAGACTATCTACTGTTCTCCGGCCTCACTGTTGATGAAGCCCGGATCTATGACGAGCCGCTCTAGTGCGCGCTCCCTTCCAAATCCAAGCACCCACGACCCAAGTACGCGTTCTGCGTGCATGTTTCTTCTCCAGCCAGACGTCTTGCTTCCAGCTCGGATTCTCAAGATCTACTTTCTAATTGCGCACAACCTGTTTGCACACCTTTGAACACACAAGATATCTTTCAAATCTGCTTATCAAAGACTATCTACTGTTCTCCATCCTCGCAGTTGATGAAGCCCGGATCTATGACGAGCCGCTCTATTGTTGCCCAGATCTCCATTGGGTGTTTTTGTTCCTGCACCACCATTGTTGGCGATCTGATATGCTTTCACTTTGGATCCGCAAAATAAGATGTCGTTTCACCTTAGCAATTTGAGTCTGCAACATCAGACGTCAATCTACCACAGTAATTTGAGTCCGCAACGTCGGACGTCATTTCATCTCAGCAATTTGGGTCCACAAAATCGAGCGTCGTTTCACTCGGTGATTTTGAGGTCGTTTGTCGACCGCTGTTTCATCCGGCATCTTCAACCAATGGTCGTCCTCAGCATGGGAGCATGTGATCATGGGAGTTCTACGATGGTCATCTATTCTTTAGCAGCCATGGACGGCAACGCAATAGGCGGGTCAAAACAAACGAACAGTGCATACAAGGATGCTATTCTTTTTTGTCCTTTTTTATGTATTCAAGCTAGGCATGTCTAGCTGGAGGGGGCGTGTTAGAAATGTGGGAATGTTTCCTTTTGCTTTTTTATGTATCCAAGCTAGGTGACTGTTAGAGGATGTGAGTTTCACATCCAAGTTATTATGTTATATTTATTATTCATTAAAAATAAACACCAAGGCCTCGTTTGGAGAGGTATTTTGGGTATTGGATCACAATTCTCCGTTCTAACAATTTTCTTTTGGTAAAAAAGCATTAGGAGAAGACTCCTAAGCATATGTACATGACTAAGTCATTAGTTGGGTGGTTATACAAGAAAATTAAATTGTAGAATTTTAAAAAGCATCCCAGAACTATAGTCCAGGATGATTTAGATGAGTTCAACAAGATAATTGTTGATCTTGTGAGCAAGGACACAACTTTTTTAGGATGATGACCAATCTATTTTTTACTTTTGTCATCTTTATATAGCTCATACTCTAAAGGAGACTATTATGTTGATCTTGTGAGCAAGGACACAACTTTTTGAGGATGACGACAAATCTATTTTTTACTTTTGTCATCTTTAGATAGCTCATACTCTAAAGGAGACTATTATGTACGATAAGAATTCCAATACTTTAGAAGAAGTGAAGTCATAGCTTTTGTCCAGAGAACTTCAATCAAAAGATGGAATAAAAAATGAGGTAGATGGCTTAAATGTATGGGGCAAAAGTGAGCATAAATTTTTAAAAAAAATAATCACTCACAAGAAAGACAAAATGGATCTAAATCAAGAAAGAGTTTTAAAATGATTTTTTGTAAAAGAAACCCTGACAAATTAAAAGAAACAGTAAAAATAGAATATCATTTCAAAATAACAATTTTAAGGGGGAGACCATCCCTTAATAATAGAGTGGATATGATAGTGTTGAATTTTTACATGCGGCTAGGCAAAACATAGGAAATGAATGGGTCATTGATGGCGCTGAAAAACGCATCCGAAAACAATCCAAGAGGAAAGACAGCCAATGGAAGTAGTTCTAGAGAAAAGTACAAAAAGTTACGCAACTCGGAGTTGCATGAGTCTGTAACCAGAGGCGCCGTGCAAGTTTAGACTTCTGTGCGCGTGCAAATCTTTCACGAGCCAACCATCTTCTGTGAGCCAAAGGCCTATAAATACCCCTCAACATGCCATGTCAAAGATCTTTGGTGGGATTACAGATTTTGAAGCTCTCACCTCGCGAATCTTCGACTTTCGCGCTTCGCGCAACCCAAACCCCTTCATGAACTCTTATAGGTGAGAAACTTGCATGAATTACCTCGCACAAAACCTTCAAAGTATTGGCTTGTGCTTGAGATGTTCTCGCGCAACTCTCTTCCATGAAAAACACACTTCACACAAAGGGCAAAGCTTCACGCAAATCATGGTTGCAAGCAACCTCCATTTTGCGTGAAACCCATTCCATGGTAATCCACTTGAAGTCCTCCTTCCATGAATCCCACTTTCGCAATAGTTGAGGTCCCATGGGTCTCACACTCCTCTGATCCGAGTTTCCTCCATACTATTTTCATACGCACTACCAGTATTGTCAACTTTCACCCCAGGCCCTTTGCATCAAACATGGGTTGGGCGGTCTCCATGTCTTTTGCTCCAAATCATAGGTTGATGCACACCCAAGTCCTTCACACCAAGTATGGGGTGAGCAGCATCCATGCTCGTTCACAGGCACAAGCTGTTGGGGAAACACCGAGTCACGGCGACAGAGGTTTGAAGATAAAGAAAATACAGAAACAAAAGAAGAAGAAGATGAACACGGACACAAAGATTTACGTTGTTCGGAAAATAATCTTTACGTCCACGAAGAGGCAAAATCATTTCACTATAATTCATGAGCACAATTACAGGGAGATCAGTGTTTCGAACACACTGAAACCCTAGCTTAAATGAGCTAATAAAGAAGACGAAGCATTGTGTCACCAGCCGCATAGTAAGTCGACCGAGCTACAGTGAACGGTGGCTGGAGTCCACACGCCTACAGTGTTGCGGCTACCCAAATCCAAACTGCTACAATGGCCGGTAGCTAGAAGTTCACGGAGCTACAGTACCACTGTCTCCAAAGTCCGAGATGCTATAGTAACTGTGTAGTATGAACCGCTAGCATTCAACCCAACATCATCCAAACGGATCGGGCTACACCAATTCAACACAGGTCAGGCAGCACATGTATATGCGCAAGCCCCACAGGTATCCTTCCTGCTCCCACACAGCATGCGGACCTCCTCTCAGGTGTAACCCCCAACCATGTCTTCATTGATAGTCTTATCCCGGCTCCACTCAATGAGCCATGCCACGAAGCAGACCTCCTAACAGGTGTAGGTCCCGTAACCTATCATTCACCCGTGCCACAAGCCAGCTTAAACAGGTGAGCTTGACGCGTAAGCTCCACTCCTTCCCTTGATGTCGTCTCTTTCGTGACACAAGTGTCTTTACCGCATGAAGTTAAACTACATGGACCGATTTTAGTCACACAACCTTAAACTATGAACCTTAAACTATATGGGTTTTGATTCCTACTCCAACAGGATACATAACACGCCTCTTTGAGGTTCAACTCCAACACCCAAACAATTTTACCATCCCATCTCCCGTTCGAGGGGGAATAAATCCCAAACATTCCTAGAAAACCACCAAACCTTCTAGAGTGTCTCCACCGAACTTTAAATTGTGTCTGCCCTTACGTGAGGAGGGTAAGTGGATTCGTCCCCACTAGACATTAACTTGTGTCTGCCATTACATGACAAGCGTAAGTGGATTCCTTCCTCATGTGACGAGCATGAGATGGCCCATGTGACGAGCATAGGGTCATTCCTTAAGTGATGAGCCTAAGTGGAATCTTTTCCCCATGCAACGAGCATAAGATGCCCAATGTGATGAGCATAAGATGCCCAATGTGATGAGCAGAGGGCAATCTCTTTCCTAATGCATTGGAGGCCCTCCTTTCCTAGGTGATGAGCCTAGGAAGCCTATGTGAAGAGCATAGGATCCCTCATGTGAAGAGCAGAAGATGTCGTAGGTGATGAGCCTAAATTGCTTTATGTGACGAGCATAAAATCCCTCATGTGGCGAGCATAAGATCCCTCATGTGGCAAGAACGAGATATCTTAGTTGACGAGCCTCAGTTGCCTTAGGTGACGACCATAAGATGGCTCATGTGATGAGCATGAGATGCTTACAAGGATGCCATATGCGACAAGCATAAGAAGCCTCACATGACGAGCATGAGATGCTTTAAGTGACGAGTCAAGGATGCCTTAGGTGACGAGCATAAGTTGCCTTGTATGACGAGTACATGATGCCCTTTGTGATAAACATTGGATGCCATCATGGCCTGTCCCAAGGAAGATGTCCAACAATGACACTCATCCTCTCCAACCGAAGGTGTTCACCCTGGTAAGGCAGCAAGTGATGTAATTAACCGATGTTCGCATGAAGATAGCGTCGGGAACGGGATTCACAAGCATGTTTTGAATCTATGAGGGAGATCCGAACTAGGTGATGAGCTGCCTAGCGAGAAGCCAGCATCCCATCATCTCGTTCCGATCAAGGTGCTGACACCGTCACCCTGGAGGTGACAAGTCGCCCGACTTTGAAAAGCGAAAATGCAGGACCCGAATCGAGACCACCCTTGGCACAACCCAACCTAGAGGTCCCGACAGAAATCGTTGAAAACAGAAATGATGAACCCGACGTGAATCTTTTCCCCTTCAACAGCGAGGGGATGAGCAATGTTGGACTTCACACAGTCTGGCATCACCAACGTTGGGCATGTTGGGCATCGCCATCATCACACATGTACTCATTGTTGACATAGAATGCTCTTGCAGAATGTCGGCAACCGAACAAGTCAGGCGAGGTGCTCCCACCACTCCCAACAAGCGTCAGGGTAGGAGAGGTACACACGATGCTACTGGGATCCACAGGCGTCCACACGCGGCAATCTCGCACACTGATGCCCAATCGGCAACATTCTCCTTCCCAACAGCAACTAGGCGCCCTCACACTCTCTCTGACGCAGATCATCCAGAGGTAAGTCATAAACTCCCTCATCCGCCATTATGAACGAGAGGGCAGCATCCCCACTCAAAAGATGGCCCAGAAGAACTTCGGCGCCTGGGCACCATGCCAGTGCCCTCAGAGATCTCGCAGGAGGTAAGCCCCCCCACTGCCAACCGCTTCAGGAGTCTGCCCCCGGAGTGCACCGATGCCACCTTCCCCTACACCGAAAAGGTAAGAGACATCCAAGTTGTGCCAGCCACCGCTACCACCCGAGACTAAGGAGGGCTCCCACTGCCAGACATCGTCATCAACACAGGACCTCTCAATGGGTGGCCGAACAGGTTGAGTTTGCTCCTACTCAGCCTACCCCGGTCTAGACTGTATGTCGCCCATGTCGGGGGCAAGCCATCATCCCTGCTCCACGGAACACCACTCAACAACTCTTGTGACCCATCGCACCGTCAACGCATCCCTTGTTGCCTCAAATGTTGCACAAGGAAAATTCACGTCATACTACGATCAAGACCTCGGTCGTCCACCAAGCATGCAGTGTCGATTCTCCCGACTATCGGTGCCATCAACAACCTTCACAGAGTCCCTCCCCTTAATGAAGGAGTGAACCGCAAAGGTCCTCCTCGTGACATCGACAGCAGTGCGCGTGGAAAGGCTCATCATGATTCAGAGAAGCTTGCACTTGGGAACTTCCGCATCACATCGAAGACAAAACAGGGGGCACCAACACCAGCCTGTAACGGAAACGTCGGGAGTCGCAGCGACAGAACAAGTTTGCGGATAAAGAAAAGTTGGAAACAAAAGAAGAAGAATAAGGACACAGACACAACGATTTGCATGGTTCGGAAATAATCCCTACGTCTACGAAAAGGAAGAAATATCACTATAGTCGGAAGCACAAAATTACAGGGAGTTTCAGGGTTCTCGAGCACACAGAAACCCTAGCCCAAAATGGGCTAATAAAGAAGATGAAACACTATTCCACATACTGCACAGAAAGTCTGTTATGTTACAGTGAAAGGTAAGGCTGGAAGTCTGCTATCGCTACAGTATTGCAGCCACCCAAGTCCAAGCTGCTAGAGTGGTCGGCAGCTGGAAGTCCATAGGGCTACAATACCACTGTCTCCAAAATCAGCACTACTACAGTGCTTTGTCGGTGTCGTCCGATCAGCTCTATTGTAGTAGCCAGCGGCTGAAGTTTGCGGAGTTGTGGTCTGGTGCACAGTATGGGCCGCAAGCATTCGGTTTAGGTTCATCCAAAACGGATCGGGCTGCACCAATCCAACAATCTCCCACTTGGAGCCTAATCTACTACGCTAACCTGCTGCGATGTCACTAACTTAGAAAACTTACTAAATTTGAGCTCCTCTTCTTCACTCAATTGTACGTGTGTTTTCCATTCAAAACTTCGATTTCAAGCTGAAGATTCATGAAATACCAATTGTTTTCCTTTTTGTGCTCTCATGGTGTCCTCTCATATTCTGCCTCTCATCCTCCATTCATCAGTGGAGGCCAACAGAGGCACGATAGTGTCTCAACTTCTGTATTACCATTGGCTTCGTCAACATGTCTAATGAATTTTTGGTTCCACAAATCTTTTGCAATGTCAACAACTCATCAAGTATCAAACCTCTGATGAAACGGTACTTCAACTGAATGTGCTTCGTCCGAACAAGAAACACTGTATTCTTTACAAGATGTAAAGCACGCTAACTATCAGAGTGTTACATTCTCGTCTCATTTTCTTCCCAGCTCATCCAAGAAGTTCTTCAGCCAAACCATCTTTTTCTCAGCTTCTGTTACAGCAATGTATTTTGCCTCTATGGTGGATAAAGCTACCACCTTCTGCAATTGTGGTATCCAGCTTACTGCAGTTCCTCCACAGGTAAATACATAACATGTGGTACTCCTCCTGTTGTCGACGTCACATCCAAGGTCAGCATCCACTTACCCCTGCAATGAATTTACTTTCCCAAAGCATAAAGATGCTTCTTCACTTCCCTGCAAATACCTCGGTATCCACTTCACAGCTTCCCAATGTTGTTTTTCAGGGTTAGTCATGTACCTGCTCACAACTCACACTGCATGAGCAATGTCAAGTCGAGTACAGACCATGGCATACATCAAGCTTCCAATAGCTGATGCGTATGGATCCATTGTCATGTACACAACCTCTTCTGTCGTCTTCGATGATTGATTCTTTGATAATTTGAAATGGCCACTCAGGGGAATTAAAATTGGCTTTGCTTCCAGCATACTGAATCTTCTCAAAACTTTTCCAACATAGTCGACCTGTGATAACATCAAGGTTCGTGATGTGCGGTCTCTCTTGATCTTCATCCCCAAAATCTTGTTAGATTCTTCAAAAACCTTCATTGCGAACTCCTCAGCCAACTGCCCTTTCAGCATCAATCCTCTGCATACATGATCCTGCAATGAACGTGTCATTCACATACAGAAGCAATAAAATATATTCATCACCAAAGGATTTTATGTAGCAGCATTGATCTATGTCACACTGTTTGTATGCATTTTTAGTCATTATTGCATCAAACTTTTTCTTCCACGACCTAGGTGTCAATTTTAACCCATACAAGCTCTTCTGGAGTTTGCACACCAGGTCTTCCACCCATCATGTTCTTCCTTGACCCGGTATACCCACTTGTTCTGCAATACTTTCTTTGTTTCAGAGGTGACAACTCCCAAGTGTTGTTATCAGGCAATGAGGAAATCTCCTCCTTCATAGCCACTCTCTCATTTTCTCGACTCCTTCAACTGCATTGCCTCTTCAAAACTGTTGGAGTCTACATCCCACATCAGACTTGAGGTCCGGTGTGGTTTTAATTATTCATTATAAAATAACCCCAAGGGCTCCTTTAGAGAGCACACCTTGGCGGTTCGCCAGAGGAAGTGCCAACGATGAGATGCGCCGGACTGGGGCGGATAAAACCGGCCAGAGGGAGGGCTGCCTTGCAGGAGGCTGGCGACGAGAGGCGGGGCTACCTGGTAGGAGGAGGCCGGCGAGGGAGCAGGACAGCGGGAGGGGACGCTAGGGACGCCTGGAAAATCGAAGAGGAGCCACGGCCGTCTGGAGCAAGAACCACGCAGAGTGGAGGAGGCGGGGCAAGCTGCATGGGAGGGGCGCCGTGAGTCGCGCGGGGAGGGGCAAGCTGCATGGGAGAACCGCGCGTTTCGGAGTGCGCCGCGGGGAGGGACGCCGGAGGAGGGCCGCGTGCGGGAGAGGTTCCACTGGCCGGGATCGGCTCTGCTCGGGCAGGACATAGGGTCGTCGTCGGGTGGAGAAGCAGACGAGAATGGGAGGCACGAGTCGGGCAGGAGCTGGAAGCCGCCGGGCGGGACGTCGTCGAAAAGAAAGGCCGCGTGAAGGGCGGAAGGAGCTGTCGGGATCAGGGGCAGGGGGAAGGAAGTACCAACAGGGGGGAGATCCGCTGCATGAGAAGAGCCCGGAGGGGGGATTCTGACGGCTATCGCGCGAGAGGGGATCCGCGCAGTCGGGAGCCGCGAGAGGCGGGCCACCGGGAAAAGCCACATGAGGCGGGCTGCTGATAGGGAAGGAGATCCAGCAGAGGGGCGGGCCGCCTGAGAAACGAGCCCGGAGGGGCGGCGGCTGAAAAATAAACCTAGCCCTACTTGGGGGGCCGCCGCCCCCCACAGGGGGAGGAGGAATAATGAGAAACCCTAGACATGGAAAATTAAACGGGAGGGAGGGCTCGGGATTAGGTTCCCTCGGATACCATGTAAAATGGAAAAATAGAAGAAACCAAACCCCCAAGGTGTGCTCTCTAAAGGAGCCCTTGGGGTTATTTTATAATGGATAATTAAAACCACACCGGACCTCAAGTCCGATGTGGGATGCATACTCCAACACTCGCCCTCAAGCTAGGTGTACCTAGCTTGGACGCATAAAGAAAAATAAAGCAAGCAATAGACGCTGCAAACAAAAACATTCTGGTTCTCTACCGTCAGTCAATAACAGATAAAGTAATGATGGTGAATACCCCTGCACGGGTCTTCTCACCCTTGCTGATCTCCTCAACTCCACTTGATGAGTAGGCTCCACCGGTTCCGAGATCCCATGCTCAAGTACACACGTTCAAGATCCACTTACTCTTTACACTCTGATTTTTTTATCCCATTTTCATCTTCATTTGCTTAGCATCCTTGTATGTGACACCTTCATTTAATATCACATTCTGACTCCTGATGACCATCTTGTTGAGATCATCTCAAAAGCGATAATCAAACTCATCAGCACCATAACCAATGAAAAAACATGGTTTGGACCAGAGCTCCTCGGGTAAACATTCTCCCATTGGTACAGATGGACTCCTGTTAATGAGATACGATGTCATGTTCACTGCATCAGCCCAGAAGGTCTTGGGTGACCCCGAGTGCAGTCTCATGCTCCTAGCACATTCATTCAGTGTTATATTCATCATTTCAGCTACACCATTCTGTTGTGGTGTTCCTGAGATAGTATTCTCCCACCGAATTCCATTATTGAAACAAAATTCTCTGAACCTCTGGCTATCATACTCTCCACCGTTGTCAGACCTCAAGCATTTCAACTTTGATCCTGACTCATTCTCCACCATGATCTTCAACTTCTGAAACATCTTAAACATGTCAGATTTTCTTTTCAAAAAGTAAAGTCATACCTTCCTTGTTGAGTTGTCAATAAATGTCACATAGTATTGTGACCCGCCAAGGTAATTTACTGGTGCAGGCCCCCAAACATTTGTGTGCACCAGATCCAGTTTTTTGGTCTACGGTGTTCTACCTCCTTTCGCAAAAGATGTCTTATTCTGCTTTCCAAAGATACAGTCTTCACAAAGGCCATCGTTCACAGACTTCAGCTTTGGTAGCAGTCCTTTTATTGACAACACCTTCATCCTTTTCTCACTCATGAGGCCTAGCCTATAGTGACACAGTTTTGAATCCCCGACATCATTTACTTATGCAAACATGCATATCCTTGTTTCTATCATGTTGTACAAGGTACCATTCTTTGCTCCTCGAGCTATGACCATAGCCTCCTTGGTAATCTTCCAGGCACCACCAGTAAACATGGTACTGAAGCCTGCATCATCAAGCTACCCGACAGAAATAAGGTTTCTTCTTAAACCAGTGATATATCTCACGTTTTCTAGAACCAGCAAACTCTCACTGTTGGTCTTGATATGTGCATCTTCTTTCCCTAAAATCTGCAAGGGTTCATCTTCAGCAAGATGTACCTCACCAAAATTTTCAAAAACAAATTTGTTCAAGAAACCCTTCTCTGGCGTGGAATGGAAAGACGCTCGTGGGACTAAAATTCAAGACTCCGTAGGGCTATCCATACTCACCAACAACACACCATCACTTCCTTCAACCGTCGTGTTTGCTATTTTGGTTTCAGACGCCTTCAATTTATCACTGCACTCATTTACATGTCATTTGTTCCTGCAAATCCAGCAGGTAGGACCAGCCCCCTTTGCCTTGTCTTAGCTCTTTCCTCTTGACTTTGATCATCCTTTACGATTATCTCGTTATGCATATCTTCCTCTTCCTTCAACTTTCATAACAGAATCAGAGAATCTGCTCGATTCTCTCCTTTGAATATCCTCTCTGAGGATCGGGTCCCGCACATCCTTTAGAATCAGCTTTGTATTCACCGAAGAATTGCTCACAGCTGTTACAGTCGCTTCCCAACTGTTAGGTAATGAAGATAGTGAAACCAGTGCACATTCCTCATCACCAAGCGCAATTTCTACTGATGTCAACTGACTTATGATGGTGTTTAATTCGTTAATATGATCTGCAACAATTCTCCCTTCAACCATTTTCATATTGAACAATCGTCGCATCAAGTACACTTTGTTTGACGCAGAAGGCTTCTAGTACATATTCGCGAGAGCTTTCATCAACTCAATCGTCGTCTTCTCCTCTCTGATGTTGAACGCCATGTTTTTTGCCAAAGTAAGACGCACAACTCCCAAAACCTGTCGATCCAGCAACGCCAACTCCGACTGCTCCATGTCTATTGGTTTTAAACCCATAATTGGCAAATGCATTTTTTGTAATAAAGATAATCCTCGATCTACATCCTCCAGTAACTGAAGTCAGTTCCATTGAAACGATCGATCTTCAACTAGCCTTCTTCCATAGTCATCGATCATTTCGAGAATTCTGAACTCAACCTTTGATACTAGTTGTTGCGGAAACGCCGGGAGTCACAGCGGCAGAACAGGTTTGCAGATGAAGAAAAGTCAAAAACAAAAAAACATAAACACAACGATTTACGTGGTTTAGGGATAATCCTTACGTCCACGAAGAGGCGGAAGTTGTTGCGGAAACGCCGGAAGCCCCAGTAAAAGAAAAGGTTTGCAAATGAAGAAAAAACAGAAGAAAGAATCACACAGGACACAGAGATTTACATGGTTCGGGAAATGATCCCTACGTACACATAGAGACAGAATTTCACTATAATCCAGGAGCACAATTACAAGCAGATCTTGAAGTTTTACTATTCCGAAATGAGCTAATAAAGAAGATGAAACACTATTCCACCTTGTGCTACATTGAAAGGTGGTTCGAAGTCCGCATCGCTACAGTGTCGCGGTCAACCAAGCCCAAGGTGCTACAGTGGCCGGTGGCAAGAAGCCCACAAAGCTATAGTATCGTTGTCATCAAAAGTTCGAGTTGCTACTGTAGTCGTGCCAAAGTCCGCACTACTACAGTGCTCTGTCGGTGTCAGACGGTCAGCTCGACCCGCGGAGTTGCGACCTGGTGCGCGGTATGGGTCGCAAACATTCGGCCCAACAACATTCAAAGAGGATCAAGCTACACCAATCCAACAATCCCCCACTTGGAGCCTGATCTGCTACGCTAACCTGCTTACAAAGACAACTTACTAAATTTGAGCTACTCCACTTCTTCATTCACCAGTTTGCGAGTTTTCCATTCACTGCTTCAATTTCAAGCTGACGATTCATGAAATACCAGTTGTTTTCCTTTTGTGCTCTCATGGTGTCCTGCCATATTCTGTCCCTCATCCTTCATTCCTCAATGGAGGCCAAAAAAGGCATAACAGTGCCTCAACTTCTATATTATCATCGGCTTTGTCAACATCTCTGTTGGATTGTTCGTTCCACAAATCTTCTGCAATGTCATCAACTCATCCTTTATCAACCCTCTGATAAAATGGTACTTTAGCTGAATATGCTTCGTCCGAGCATGAAACACTGGGTTCTTTGTAAGATGTATAACACTCTGACTGTCACAGTACAATACATTTCCCTCTTGCTTTCAACCCAACTCATCCAAGAAGTTCTTCAGTCAAACTATCTACTTTCCAGTTACAACAACGTATTCTACCATTGTGGTGGATAAATTCACCACCTTCTGCAATTGTGATATTCAACTTACTGCAATTCCTCTACAGGTAAATACATAACTTGTGGTACTCCTGTTGTTGTCGACGTCACCACTAAGGTCGACATCCACATACCCCTGCAATGATTTTCTTTTCAAATACTTGCTCATAACTCCCACTTCAAGAGCAATGTCAGGTCAAGCGTAGACCATGGCATACATCAGGCTTCCAACTGATGCGTATGGAACCTTTTTCATGTACTCAACTTCTTCTGTCATCTTCTGTGATTGCTCCTTTGATAGTTTGAAATGGCCCGTCAGGGGAATAGAGATTGGCTTTGCTTCCAGCAAACTAAATCTGCACAAAACCTTTCCAATGAAGTCAACCTGTGATAACATCAAGGTTCCAACTTTACGGTCTCTCTTGATCTTCATCACCAAAATCTTACCAACTTCTCCAAGATCCTTCATCTCGAACGCTTCGGTCAACTGCTCTTTCAACTCATCAATCCTCTGCATACATGATCCCACAATGAGCTTGTCAACTGCATACAGAAGCAATATAACATATTCATCACCAAAAGGCTTGATGTAGCAACATTTATCCATGCCACGTCATTTCTATTCATTTTTAGACATAAATGAATCAAATTGTTTGCTTCACTGCCTCGATGTCTGTTTCAGCCAATACAAGCTCTTCTGGAGTTTGCACACTAGGTCTTCCCATACTAAATGTATCCCTCTGGTTGCGACATATAGATTTCCTCCCCCAGATCTTCATGAAGGAAAGCCGTCTTCACGTCAAACTGCTCAAGATACAGGTCTTTTGATGCTACAATGCTGAGAACCACTCGGATGGTGGTAAGCTTCACTACAAGTAAAAAAAATTCATTGAAATCCACTACCTTCTATTGAAACCCTTTCACCACCAGTCTTGTCGTGAACCTCCTCTTGTCATCATGTACTTCCTTGACCCGATATACCCACTTGTTTTGCAATGTTTTCTTTCCTCTTGGCAGAGGTGTCAACTCCCAAGTTTTGTTATCATGCAATGAGGAAATCTCCTCCTTCATAGCCAACTCCACTTGCTCGGCTCTTTCAACTGCATTGCCTCTTCAAAACATATTGGTTCTCCATCGTCAATCAATAACAGATAATGTAAGGATGATGAATACCTATGCACAGACCTTCTCACCCTAGTTGATCTCCTTAACTCCATTGGGAGGAGTAAGTTTCACCGGTTCTGATGTCTCATGCTCAGGTACACCTTCAAACTTCACTCGCTCTTTGCACTCTGATTCTTTATTCTCATTTTCATCTTCAGCTGCATGGCGATCCTTGTACGTGACACTGTCATTAAATACCACGTTCTGGCTCCTGATGACCATCTTGTTGAGATCATCCCAAAAGTGGTAACCAAACTCCTCATCAACATAACCGATAAAAAAACATCTTTTGGACTTAGCATCAAGTTTGTCCCTCACATCAGCATCAACATGTACATATGTCAAACAACCAAAGACTTGTAAATGTGAGTCTTACCCCCTTACCAGACCAGAGCTTCTCAGGTAGACATTCTCGCATTAGAACAGATGGACTTCTATTAATGAGATATGTTGTCATGTTCACTGCATCAGCCCAGAAGGTCTTGGGTAACCCCGAATGCAATCTCATGCTCCTAACACGTTCATGCAGTGTCTTACTCATCCTTTCAGCTACATCATTATGTTGCGAAAAGTCTTCTCCCATTGAATTCCATTATTTGAACAGAATTTCCTGAACTCATTGTTGTCGTACTCTCCATCGTTGTCCGACCAAAAGCATTTCAGCTTTGTTCCCAACTCATTCTCCCCCATTATTTTCCACTTCTGAAACACCTTAACACATCAGATTTTCTTTTCAGAAAGTAAACTCATACCTTCTTTGTTGAGTCGTCAATAAATGTCACATCATATTGAATCTGAATACCGTGCGATGGCCACTGGCTTCGTCATCTTTTTCATTAAATTGGTTTTCCACCACAAACATCTGCTCATATTTGGTGTGATCATCAGGCAGCCATGAAGAATGTTTCCAATCCAATCTTCCATGCACGCACGAAGCATATCAAGGTTTATTGACACTTTCTTCGTTATCACCTCGAGCAACACCATATCAGCTTCATCTATATTCTGACGGCTGATCAGCTTGACAACAACTTCACCAAGGGCTTACCGGGAGCTCGACTGGACTCTCTCTGCACCAAGCTAGGCATCAACAGCATCAGCAACCCAACTTGAAGGGGAGTGTGTGCGGTCTTGTTTTGGTGTCTCCTTTCTTTTTTTGTGGACTCTTCTTTCAGGCTATACCTATTCTAGCTTGAGAGGGAGTATTAGACCCGGTTAATTGTATTTTTCGGGTTAAGTGTATTTCTGAGTCCCACATCAGATTCCTCCTACATATAATTATTTTCCTCTATCTATAAATAAATATCTTCACCTCTCCTTGGGGTAGGAATTGGTACCATTCTACAATTACCTTTGAGACATTTGTAATAAATTAACTAATTATTTATCTCACTATTTTATCGAACTCTAGTAATCCTCACTATTAGATTCGAAATACTCAGTCGCTTGAGTATTTTAGTGGCAATGATCCTTGAAACATCTCCTCAAAGTTCATGTTATGGCTACGCCACCACTCGAAGAGCTTCAAGGTAGGCACTGATCTGCCCAACCGCATTGACTCGTGGTTCCTTGAACTGTTGAGTGAAGTCCCACCTCAGAATCGTAACTTTGATTCTCTCGACATTTTGTCTCTAAAGTAGTATCAAGATCGCAATGGATATTTCTTTGCAACCAACTTTAATTAAGGCACTCATCACTCTCATAAGAACTCTCCAGTAGTAAGAAGCGCCCTCAACTAAGGCCGACGAGCACCCCGTGCACTTGGTTTTGTTCAAATTTAAGCGACGGAAGGCGTTACGGCTAAATATTAATTTGAGGGTTTTTATTATTTCTCGACGAATGTAATCATTTCCTATTAAATATATTCATACTATATGATCGCGCTCACAATTGAACAATGCGTTAATAGAAAATATTCATCAAGACTTTATACATTATTTGTTTATTATTTTATATGTTCCCGCAAACATGCATATTAATAAAATAATAAACAATGCATAAAATAAGCAAACTACCCAATTGATCTTAAGCATTCAGTATTGCATTATTTGTTTATTATTTTATGCGTTCTCACAAACATGCATATTAATAAAATAATAAACAGTGCATAAAATAAATAAACTACCCGACTGATCCAGAGCATTTGGTATTGAATGATCCATTTAAACTCAATGAATCAACTGTGACCTAGGAGTATAATACCAAAGTTGGGTCTCTAACTCGTATCGCAACTCGCACCTTGGTCCAATGTTTCCATGTCTCGTCTGGGATACACCCTCATCTTGGTGTGGTTCAGGTTTTACAGTGTCATCGTCTTAATACATAAATACTCGCTCGAGGACGAAAGGGTCTCAAGAATCACAAAATACATACATAATAAAACTGATAGACGCACGGACTTTTATACAAATTAAATGAAAAAGACAATGCACAAACCGTCGAAAAATTAATTAACTATTACAAACATCGCACAAGGTTTGTAATAATTAATTAAATAAAATACTAACTCAGACAAAATATTGATCGGTCAATGCTCAAGATCAGACGACAGAGAAATTAAATGCGCAATAAAATTAAAAATACGATAAATTCAAGTCTAGGGAAATTAAAAAAATTATTTAAATCTGTTGGAGTCTGCATCCCACATCGGGTTTGAGGTCCGGTGCTGTTTTAATCATTCATTATAAAATAACACCAAGGGCTCCTTTATAGAGCACACCTTGGGGGGTTCGGTTTCTCCTATTTTATCATTCCACATGGTATCAGAGGGAACCTAATCCCAAACTCTCCCTCCTGTTTTATTTTTTTCTCTTCGGCCTCTAGGGTTTCTCCCGGTTGGAGGGGGGGCGGCCTGTCAGGACCCGCCTTCACCAAAAGGAGGGAAGGGACAACAGATTGTCAAGCCCTTCCTTCTTTAAGTTGAAGGAGAGATAATGACCCCTGAAACCCGCCTTCAATAGGTCCCGAAGTAGCGACCAGCACCAAGGGTATAAAATCTCACACAAAAAGAAGGCATTACCCTTTTATTTTAATAGGATCGGGAGATAAGATGATGAAACCCAACAACGCCAAAACTGGAAGTAAGAGTAAAGACAAAGAAAACCACTCCCATATGCATGCTGCAAAAGTAAAAGCTAGAAAGTACAAGGTGTCTACGAAGGTAAAATATCAAATGCAAGAAAAACAGCAACTGCAACGGTCCCAACGCCCGAGCTAGTACGGCCCTGCACGATCCCCGAAGTCCTCCTGGAAACCTAAAAGCAGTTTTATATACGTAGGGTGAGTATACAAGTATACCCAGTAGAGAAAACCAAAGACTCTCGTGCACAAGTGGGGAGGCGTTCTAATGCCCTGTGAGAAAGGAGATAACCGAAGTACCTAGCAAGGAAAAACTATCCATCCAAGTCTCACCAAGGCACACTCCCCAAATAACGCAAGTCAAGTAAGGTATAGTAATAGCACATCGATGTTTGGGTACCCAACGCCACTTTCCCACTGGTTATTGAAGACATCCTACGCATCGAACCAATCCCGCCATTCTCACCGCAGTCTCACTGCCACACCCGCCCGCACACACCTGGGCCACAACCACGCATCCCGCCCGCAGACACCTGGGCCACAACAACCACACGTAACCATGCCCGCAAACACCTGGGCCAGAAAACTACCGCCACGCCCGAAGACACCTGGGTCAGAAAGCTACCGTCACACCCGAAGACACCTGTGTTGGGCGGAGAGTGATGGCAAGAGGGGGGGTGAATTGCCTTTTAAAAAATAATTAACAATTTAAAATCAAAGTAAAAAGTGCAGCGGAAATAAAAGAGGCAAGACACAAAACTTGATAACGGAGTTCGGCTTAAACCAAAGCCTACGTCTCCGCTCCCAACTCAATCGTTGAGAGATTTACTACCGCTTGCTTTTTAATGGTTTTAGCAAGAAACCCACTAGAATTTAAGGTAGTCTAGAACCTATTACAGCTTGCTTTTAATGGTTGAGCAAGAACCCACTAGCCTTCTTACAGGTGAAGGCTAGCTCACCTATGACTCAAGCCTTTTAAAGGGAAGGCTTGACTAACCTCTTCACACCTTGAAGGTGGTGTGAAAACCCAAGCAAAGGGAAGATGAGAGAAAGAGGGGTTTGTAGGCACAAACCCAAATTGATGCTCAAAATGATAAAATAATAAAAACCGTAATGTGGAGAAGTCTTGGGCGCCAATGGATTGATTGGAGTTGATGAAGAGCGCTCCCAAGCTTCTTTGATGGTGCTCCTTGGATGTGGAAATGAGTTGGAGCAAATGGGGATCCTTGAAGGAATGCGCCGGAGGTTCGCCAAATGATCGAACAATGTTCCCGTGGGCTACCGTTACATTTCCGGGGCTTCCTAGTCCTTTATTTATAGAGGGGGAACCCTCAAATGGCCTTTGGGGGTCTTCGGAGCCGTTGGAGAGGCCTTCGGAGCCGTTGGGAGTCAAGTGGACAAGTCTGGTCAAAGCCCAACGGCTAGTTTGACTGGCTCCACCGGCTGACCGGTGCTTGGCCACCGGTTGGCCGGTGCTTTGGAAAATGGAGAAGCCTTCTGCCCAGGCACCACCGGCTGACCGGTGAGAAGGCCACCGGTTGGCCGGTGCTGAGACAGTAGCTGTCCCTTCTGTCTGGGTTCCACCGGCTGGCCGGTGAGGAGGCCACCGGTTGGCCGGTGGTGAGACAGTAGGTGTCCCTTCTGTCTGGGTTCCACCGGCTGGCCGGTGATGGGACACCGGTTGGCCGGTGGACTGAAATCAGTCCACTTTTGCTTTCATGGCTTTCTTGGCCCAATTCCTTGGCAACCTGAAATCATGTCTATCATCCAAAAACACTTAAAACAAGATTAGATAAATAAGAGAGTGATTGTGATCATGAAAATTAAACCACGAGGGGTACGAGAGGTACAACAACCTGGGCCTCATCCCGAAGACACTTGGGAAACAACCTGCCTGCAAACACCTGGGCTAACCACCACAACTACCATGCCCGAAGACTCTTGAGCTAATAATGGACTTCAGGCCATCACAACCTGTCCGAAGAGTCTTGGGCTATTCGGGAAAGGGAGCAAAAAATGAGCTAATAACCAGCCACTCGTAGGAGTGTTGGGAAAAACACTCTCCCCCATGAAATGGGGGTGTGCGGCACTAAATGCTCAACTTGGGTGGGGGGCAAATAAGAAACACAAGAACTACAACTATATATATAGGTAACAAGCACTCAACCCAACCTCGGGCTCCACACCTAACCCAAGCACGTACAGCCTAGTCACTACTCATAGAAAGCATACTACTCACAACCGAGTCACAACTCATTCCCAGAATCAATTTCCCAATTAACTCATTCTTGTTTTCATGTTCAAGTGATCTCGTTTAAGTAAATTCTGCACTACTGGGCAACTAACAGGCACAAGCACAAGCCTAGGGGAAAAAGTTACAGCCAACATCAATTTAAACATTCACACCCAGTTCTCTTGTAAATTCACATCAAAGTGAGATCCCTCCAAGTATTGGAACCAAAGCAGGCATCAAGATACAGCCCCCACATCCCCAGAACTATGGATAAAAAGGTTTCACAACAGAAGAGGATTCCACCCCAATTCGTGATATAAGCAGAGCAACCACAACCCCGGATTCACAACCAGCAACCGTGCCACATCAGAGGATCCCATCCTCACCCACATCACCCCATAAGCAAACAAACAGAACAATTCACAAACTACCAAAACAGAGTAGAGAAACTTCAGGTTCAAGCACATCATTTATCTATTTCCTCTTTCTGTTAGTTAACTGGGGTGACCACACAAGGGCATATGTTTACAGGGCATCCATTTAATCCACCGAGTTCACGTGATTGACAAAAATCTATGTTACAGCCATTTAATCATCAGAGGAGACAAGAGTTTATTAGTGCACAAAGAAAGACCACCAACGACCATGATTTTCAGTAGGCATAAATTCATACAGTTCACAACATATAGCAATTAAAAAGAGTACAGCAGAAAACCAAACGCACCCCATCATCCTTTAACAGCTCGTTTATTATCTTTGTTAAGGATTGGTTAGCCCATTCCCATAGAAACAATAGTGCACCCACCCCGCATGATACACAGCAAGGAGAGACGAAGGAAAAATCCCTACTTGATTGATCAAAGATCAAAGTTTTTCTCCACGCGCCAGGAAGAGGGGATGCGCGGCTTGCAGGGGAGGAAATCCGTGGACTCCAAGACGTGCAGAAGACTCCAGAGGCGCACCACAAGCCACGGGAAGGACTCCAAGCGCGCCAGGAAGAAGAAAGAAATTCAACCGAGAAGAAAAGGAGAACTCTAGCGAGAGATATAAAGAGAAGATCGGGATATGGAATTTTGAACGCCTGGAAAAACGGATCGTGGTTTCCTACGTGGGTGGGCAGTTACACACGATGATATCAAGGAGTTATTTAACATCCCCCATCGGGGATGTTTCTCGGGATTTTTAGGAGTCAATTCTGGGCTTTAAATGACTTTAAAAAGGGTATTAAGATTAATTTATGTCAAAAGATACGTTACGGGAGCGGAAAAGTCGGGTACTGGAAAAAAGAACGAAAGGCTCGGCGAGGGGACACGGTGCCGCCGTGACCGGTGCCACCGTCATGGTGGAGCCGTGTTTTTGGTAAAGTAATGGTCAGGGGGGTCCGGGCCATTACATCAGATACCTCTCAAACTATTCTCACCCTCGAGAATTAAAACCAGACCCGAAGAAAGGAGAGGGGTCTGAACAACCACCTCGAAAGATACCTCTCAGGAGTATACCTCCTTGTTACCAAGGAACGCCCCCTTCCTCATGCAATCGTGCAAAACAAAGATTCAAACTGTCCAGTCATGTGGGTGAGGGGTTTCCCTTCCTCCATGTTAAAATACTATCCGCTTTGGGCGGCACTGACTCGCCCGCACAGGTTTAAGCGCATCCACTTTAATGCGTCTTAACTAGGGATCAGGTCCTCTCCTCCCCACATTTTAGGACACTTCACACACATCCACAAAAAAAGGAAACCACACATTCCATAGTCAACACAGTAAGCGTTCCATCAACCAAGTACAAACAAAACAGAACAACTCAAAACAGCTCTGGGTACTGGGCACGCATCTGCGTCTCCCGTTCCCAGGTACTCTCCTCAAGCCCACCATGCCTCCATAGAACACGAACCAAGGGAATGGTTCGCCCACGAAGCACCTTCTCTTTACGACCCTCAATCATCATTGGTCGCTCCACGAACGTTGCATCGTCCTTGATATCTAGCTCTCCCCAGTCGAGGATGTGTGAATCGTCGTGCAGATACCATCGGAGCTAGGACACATGGAAGACATCATGCACCCTTTGCAGCGGTGGTGGCAACGCCAGCTGATAAGCCACCTCGCCGACCCACTGCAACACCTCGAAAGGTCCGACGAACCTGGGAGAAAGCTTACTCCCCCTGCCGAACCTTTGTTGCCCACGTCGAGGGGAGACCTTCAAGAACGCGTGGTCCCCAACCTCGAACTCCAAGGGTCTCCTCCTATCATCGGCATAAGACTTCTGCCGATCCCGAGCCGCCTGTATCCTCTCGAGTATAAGCTGAACCTTCTCCGTCGTGCTCTGCACCACCTCCGGGCCAAGAACACCTGCCTCCCCGACCTCTGTCCAGCACACGGGTGAGCGACATGGCCTTCCGTACAAGGCTTCGAATGGAGTCATGCCAATGGTAGAGTGATAGCTATTATTGTAGGCGAACTCTACCAGAGGTAAGTGTCGCACCCATGATCCCTCAAAGTCCAGGACACATGCCCGCAGCATATCCTCCAAGGTCTGCATGGTGCGCTCTGTCTGTCCATCTGTCTGGGGGTGGAAGGCAGTGTTAAAACGTAGCTGGGTGCCAAAAGCATGCTGCAATCCCCTCCAGGCTCGTGAGACAAACCGTGCATCCCTATCCGAGACTATGGACCCTGGAACTCCATGCAACCGCACCACCTCATCCACGTATCTCTGTGCTAAAGCATCCACTGCACTCGACTCCTTGATCGCCAGAAAGTGAGCCGACTTCGTCAACCGGTCCACCACCACCCAGATAGCGTCACAGCCTCCTTGAACCTCGGGTAGCCCTGTGACGAAATCCATCGAGATGTCGTCCCACTTCCACTCGGGGACATCTAAAGGTTGCAACAAACCGCCTGGAAAACGGTGTTCAGCCATCACCTGCTGACAAACCAGGCACTTGGCCACGAACTCTGCCACCGCCCACTTTACCCTGGGCCACCAAAACTGTCCCCTCAGGCCCTAATACATCTTGGAAACTCCCGGGTGCACCGTCAGGGGTGAGTTGTGGAACTCACCAAGAACTCTCTCGCGCATCGCCTCTGGAACGAACAAATTCCCTCGGAAAATCATCTGATTCTGACCATCCTCTGCCCATCCTTCCGGGGCATCACCTTGGGTAACCCGGTCACGCATCACTTCACTTTCTGAGTCTCCCCACTGGGACTCCTCCACCTGCCGTAGAAGAGAGGATTGCACTGTCATCTGATACAGGCAACCTCTACCACTATCCATCCTCGCGTCCAGGTGCAGAGCAGCCAACTCCTCCATCGCCTTCCAAGCATCTGCCGACTCTCGAACCGCATCCTTCTGCGACTTCCTGCTCAAGGCATCAGCCACTACATTCCCCTTCCTGAGGTGTAGAAAATCTCGAAGTTGTAGTCCTGAAGGAACTCCATCCACATTCGCTGTCGTAAGTTCAGGTCCCGCTGAGAGAAGACACACTTCAAGCTCTTGTGATCCGTGAAGACCACGAAGCGCTCCCCGATAAGGTAATGCCGCCACAACTTTAGTGCGAAAACGACCGCCGCAAGCTCCAGATCGTGAATGGCGTAATTACGCTCATGAGGACGTAACTGCCTAGACCCATAAGAGATCACCCCTTGCCGCTGCATCAACACACATCCGAGGCCTTGCCCTGAAGCATCACAGAACACCTCATACGCCGCCCCTTCTTCTGGCAACCTCAGCACTGGGGCACTAACCAACTTCTCCTTCAGATAACTGAAGGCCACCTCACACTGCCCACTCCACACAAAAGTCTGGTCCTTCTTGGTCAAAGCCGTCAAAAGTGCCGCAACTCGGGAGAAGTTGGGCACGAACCTCCGGTAGTAACCTGCCAGCCCGAAGAAACTACGAACTTCTGCCACGTTCTTGGATGCGGCCCAAGAAATAACCACCTCAACCTTCGACGGGTCCACTGCTATCCCCTGCTCGGACACCACGTGCCCAAGGAAGTGCACCTCTCGCGTCCAGAACTTGCACTTGGACAACTTCCCATAGAGCTGGTGCTGCCAGAGGACTTCTAAAACTGTCCTCAGGTGCTCGGCGTAATCCTCCTCTGATCTTGAGTAGATCAGGATGTCGTCAATAAACACGACTACGAACCGATCCAGGTATTCTCGAAAGACGGAGTTCATGAGTCCAATGAACACGGATGGAGCGTTCGTAACGCCGAACGACATGACCACGAACTCAAAGTGGTCATATTTGCACCTGAAGGCCGTCTTTGAGATGTCACCCTCCTTCACCCTCAACTGGTGATATCCCGACCGCAAATCGATCTTAGAAAAACATCATGCCCCCTTCAACTGGTCAAAGAGATCGTCTATCCTTAAGAGAGGGTAGCGATTCTTGATCGTCACCTGATTCAGCCTCCTGTAGTATATGCATAGCGTGAGACCACCATCTGCCTTCTTCGCGAACAAGACTGGAGCACCCCATTGTGATGCACTTGGTCGAACAAAACCCTTCTACATCAGATCGTCAATCTGAATCCCCAACTCCCGGAGCTCAGACGGTGTCATCCGGTAGAGGGTTATCGAAATCGGACAAGCACCAGGCTACAAGTCTATCCCAAACTCGATATCACGTCGAGGGGGTAGAGTCGTCACCTCCTCAGGGAAGACGTCCCATGAACTCACTGACGATCCCTGGAACTCTCACCATCTCTGCATTCACCGACTCCACTGATGGCTCAGCTAATAAGGAGATGAGGGGTTCCTCCCGCCTGTTGCCCTTCTGGCAACCCCGTTCGCCGATGAAGGTCACACGTCGGCCAGCAAGCCATGGGTATCTCCCGCCGCCCCCCTGCCAGCAAGCCATCCGGCGGTTCTCTTCCCTGCCGACGCCTGCACTCCGGCGGCCCGCCTCCCTACGCGTTCCTCCAGCAGCGCCCCTCTCCTGTGCAGATCTCTCCCGTTGTCCGCTCCCGTCGCCCTCTCCCATTCCCGGCGGATCCCTCCCCGCATCTCCAGGCGGCCAGGCGGCCCACTTCTTCCCTCGGCTCCGCCCGCAGGACCTCTCCCGGTGGATCTCTCGTCGGCTTCGCACCGTCCCGCTGCTCCCGTCCTTCCGCGGCTCCCTGCGCGCGACCTCCACTTGTGTACCAGCGCAGGTTTCCGGCCGACCCCATGCGACGGCTCCGTCGCTGTGCGCGCGACGGATCCAAGCCTCCCGATCTCGCCTGCTGCGGCTCTTTCCGGCACCCCGCCTCCAGTCCGTTCCTGCACGACGGATTTGCAGCGGCGGCCTACCCCTCCCCGCTTCCTCCTCTTCGCGCGACGGCGACGGCTCCCTTCTTCTCGCACGTGATCGGCCTCATGCGCAGCAGCCCTCCCTCGCGGCTTCTTCCCAGCGCTCTCTCCCGCCGTCCAGATCCAGTGCGCCAGCCCAGACGGCCCCTTTTCCATACGCGATTCCCCTGCTGGATCTCCTCTTTCCCGGCGGTTCTCTCCCAGCCGGCCTCTGTCTGGCGGCTCGCTCCAGTGCGATGGCCCCATCCCGGCGGATTGTTGTTGCCCTACTTTCCCCGGCTCCCTGCGCCTACTGTCGGCCCGCCTCCCTGCGCTACTGAACCTCACCGTCGAGTTCATCACCGTCGGCCGACGAGGATCACGCCGAGCCCGACATCGTCGCTTGTTCATGTTGCGCCGCTCCTCCTCCATCATGCGCAACTGCATCCTGGCCAGATCTGGGAGTCCCGACCACCATTTGCTCTAACCGCCAGCCTGACCGGGTTCACCGGAGCCAGACCCTGCTGCTCCATCCCGACGGATCCCTCCCAGCAGTCCTGCTCCCTGTGCGCGCCACCAGCCGCTGTGGCTCCATCCCGACGGATCCCACCCGGCAGTCCAACTCCCGACGGCTTCCTGCTCCCGCCCGACTCGCTCCTCCCGTTCTTCGCCTGCTCATACTCCCGGCGTCGCTGATCTCCCGTCGGCAGCCCCCTCCCCCCTGCTTTCCTCCCTGTGACAACCCCCCCTCCTTCTGCGCTCCTCTTCCGCCAGCTGGTTCCAGTTTCTCCCAGCGGCTGCCCTGTTTCCAGTTTCGAATCTCCGACACCTCCTGCGGAATCCCCGCCTCCCGACGACTCCCGGCAGCCGCATCCCTGTCCATCGGCGCGCCCTTGCAATTCCTCCATCGTGGCGCAGCACTTCGCCCGCCTCGGACCGGGCCATTTGGCGCCGCCAGACCCTGCAACAATTCTGCGCAATCCCCGCCTCCCGTCGTCGGCCCCGCAAGTGCGGCTTTCCCGATGCTAGTATGGATTTCCCGGCATATCATCGACCGACCCCACTAGTGCGGCATTCCTGGCGTTCCGTCAACTGACTCGGTCTCTGTGTGGTTCTTCTGCTGCGCCCGCAACATCATTCATCCATCATTCTAAGGGGGAGCTGCGATCGTGAGCGGGAGCATCAGTCTTGCAGCTTTTTCATTTATTCTTTTTTTTTTGTCTTGTCATCAAGCAAGGTATGTCCATCTTGAGGGGGAGTGTTTGCAGCATCTTTTGCTTTATTTTTTGTTTTTGAGTCCAAACGAGGTACACCTAGCTTGAGGGGGAGTGTTGGAGTCTGCATCCCACATCGGGTTTGAGGTCCGGTGTGGTTTTAATTATTCATTATAAAATAACCCCAAAGGACTCCTTTAGAGATCACACCTCGGCGGCCTCCATGGCCAACAAGCCATAGGTATCTCCTATCGCCCCCCCTACCAACCTCTCATCGCCCTCCCGTGCGAGGCCTCTCCTGCGCGACGCGTTTCCCGATCAATGGGCGTCTCTCCCAGATGGCTCCCTACCGGCAGAACCCTCCCTACGCCGCGTTGGCTCAACCTTGCGCGGACTCCTGACAGCGTCTCCCAGCCCTGCCTCCTGCTTCCTGCTGCAGGTTCCCGACCTCGCCTCCCTCTCACGATCAGAGGTCCTCCCGCGTCGGCGACTCCTTCCCTCCCGGCAGATCCCTCATGCGCGACGGCTCCACCTAATCCCCGCGCCGCTCCCGCGCGATGGCCCTCCTGCGCCGCTCTTGCGCATCGGCCCTCCTGCCCCGCTCCTACGCAACGGCCCTCCTGCGCTGCTCCCGCGCGAAGGCCCTCCACGGCCCCGCCTCCCTGTGCGCGGGACGGACTCCCGGCGGCCAATCCCTTCCTGCGCGCGTCAGCCTCCAGCGGTCTCCCATCTCACAAATCCGGTCAAGATCTGACCAGATCATGTCCGCCGCGGGTTCCTCTTTGGTCGCCACCCACTTGGCACCGCGCCCGGCCCGTCCTGTCGCAATAGCCTCCCAGGTCCGCCAGCGGCCATCCTCCCACGCGCGCCTTCCCAGTGCAAGAGGTCCAACGGACCTCCACCGTCTCTCCAACTCCCTACCATGTGCGCCACATCTAGACGCACCCCTTTTCCTGTGCGACGGCCCTCTAGTGGCCCTCCATACTGCTTCCAGCGCGGCTCCTCCGTGACTCACGACGACCCTTCCTCCAGCGACCGGTTCCCCTCCAGCAGCTCCTCTGTCCACTGTTGCTCCCTTCATGCCGGCCTCCTCGTGCGGCAACCACCGCCTCCATGCCGGCCCTCCTGCGGTTTCCCAACGGCTCTGACAACCGGCCCGTCCGTGCGGTTTTCCCAGCGACTCTGACAATCGGTCTGCCCGTGCGATATTCCAGGTGACTCTAACGATCGGCCCGCCTATGCGGATTTCACGACGCTAAGTCGACCGGCACCGCCAGTGCGGCTTTCCTGGCACTCCATCAACCGGCACCGCTTGAGCGGCTTGACAAATCTTTTTCAGCAGCATCATCCATCTTTGTGAGGGGGAGCAGCAGTCATGGCAATTTATATTTGTTTGATTCTGTTTAGTATTGTTTTTTCATCAAGCTGAGTATTTCCAGCTTGAGGGAAAGTGTTTACAGCGTTTCTTGTTTGCTTTGTATTGTTGTTACTTTGGTCTCTTTTCTTTATGTGTCCAAACTAGGTACACCTAGCTTGAGGGGGAGTGTTGGAGTTTGCGTCCCACATCGGACTTGTGGTCCGATGTGGTCTTTATTATTCATTATAAAAGAATTTGAAGGCCTCCTTTAGAGAGGACCTTGGGGATTCAGGTCTACTTTTTATCGTTCTGCAAAATCAAATAATTGTATTTCAATCGGTCCCGCAATTAATTTGATTTTATTCCAAATTTAAATTATTTTTTGCATATTAAATTTATTATTATTTTTAAAATTCAAAAAAATTAAATTACTTCTATGAACCTTTTAAAAATTTCCCCCGCCCCAAAAATCCGTTAAAAGGGGTTTTGGGTTTTTCCAAGCTCAAATGGTGTCGGGCGGAGTCTCTGTTGAGGCATGGCCATTATTGTTTGTTAGTTTGTTAAGAGTATTATTGTTTGTTAGTTTTAGAGTTTGTTAGTCGGTTAGGGACAGACAGTATTGTATTTTGTATTGAAGTGCCTGTAGCAGTGAGCTAGTGAGGGGGCTGGGATGGGATACGATTCATTTTTTAAGGGAATTCTCCACAGCTGGCTGCTGAGAGAAGGATTGGGACGTTGGGATGAACCAGCAGGGACTCGGAGGAGTGGTCTTCCACGAGTTCCTAACCTCCATCTCCTTCCTCTTCTTCCCCAAGCTGTAACTCTCTTCTTTTCTCTCTGTACTGTTGAATTCCAATACAGAATTATACTGTTTGTTTCTACAATTTCTGCTCTCAATATTTCATGTAACACCTCACTATAACTCAACCAGACATTGTCAGTTTTTTAAGCAAGGTAGATCAATTCATGGATCATCCTACTAAATTTGCAGTGGGATGTAGAAATCCGCATTGACAAATATGTCAAGAGGGAACCAGGCCTAGGAATGCTGTATTCTGATCAGGGGCACAAAGATATGGAGACATTTTGTGATGCTGATTATGCAGGTTGTTTCTCCACTCACTGGTCCACACCTGAATATGTTGTCTTCATTGGCAGAGATTGTACCTCTTGGTGAGGTAAGTAAATCATTATATCTCACTCTTGGGTGCTAAGTAAAAGTATTGAGTCATGGTACACGTGGCAGCTGATATCATATGGGGGCAGCAACTCCTGCATGAGATCAGTCATCCTTTCCAGAAGCATGCACACACATGGTGCGACAATGAGGCAACAATCAAGATTGCTAGAAACATTGTGTTCCAAGGGTAGACTGGAAATCTTGAAATTGAAAGTCATTTTGTTTGAGAAAATTTTGAAAAGAACCTTACTTTTGGCTATGTATGAACTACGGACCAATTGACCGACAAGTTTACTAACGGGGTTACAAAGACACGGGTGAAATTTTTATATAGAAAACTAAGAATGATAAATATTCCAGCATCAAGAGGGGAGCAGTTAGAATGGTCAACCAGGTAAACAGTATCCCACATCCCGCAAGTTTGAAATTTGCATCCCCCACCTATCCGAGATTTTGTATATTTTTATTTCTCCTGTAAATAAAGTGATTTGGGCATCACTTAGACACGTAATTTCCTGATTTATTGTTTCAACATTAATGAAAAATCAGAAGTTCCAAATCATATATCTAAAAAAATAACAATGATGAAAAAAAATCTCATTGGAGCTCATTTAATAATAAATTGTTAAAATTTCAAGTTCACCTTTGATTCTTCTGTTCGACCATCAAGGGATAGTACTTGGGCAGCTGAAACATCTGCAGGTTCAGTGTCATCTTTTAAGGAGCTTTCAGGAGCCTTCGAGTGATTGCAGTGCTCCAATGCTTCAGCCTCAGTTTCAGTGGATTCACCAACACTAGCACTACAAGCCTGCGGTTCAGTGTCATCTTTCAAGGAGGTTTCAGGATCCTTCTCGGGATTGCTGTGCTCCCCCACTTCAGCTTCAGTTTCAGTGGATTGATTAACACTCACACTGCAAACCTGAGGTTCACTGGGTTCCACATTCTCAACAGAAGCAACTGGAGGCTGCTCAGCCAACACTCTTCGAACAAGTTTCAGAGCAACCTGAAAAATAATCACATAAGATTGGACAGCAAAGGGGGTTAACCATCAAGAACTGTCAAACAAAATATTAAACATGATTTTTGCCACCCCAGCATGGTAAGCCGAATATCTCAGCATATGATTTTAAGTGTGCATCATTTGAGATTGAAATTAGGCCGTATGCAGACCTTGCGGTAAATCTTCTCAATGTGCTTTTGAAGGTTTCGAACTCCAGCTTCCCTACAGTAATCTTCTATCAGAGCTTGAAGGGCTGCATCAGTAACTTCAACCTAGAAAACATCAATAAAAGAAACAAAGATAGAAACTTCAGTACAAACCATTGGTCAATGCACATACACAAAATAAAAACAAAAAGGAAAGGAAAGAAAGAAACAAAAGAAAACACACAACAGCCAATTATGAGTATGTTGACAGAGAAAACCAGGCAGTCATGGGATTAAACTGAGAAAAATCACTTTTAACAAAGAAATAAACATTCTAGCTCCATATGAGAGTTGATGCAGACTGCAATAGGACTGCAGAAGAGAAAGATTTGGAGACTGAAAGGGACCTGTTCAGGTTTTATGCCACATGCTTCCCGAGTAGCCTTCTCCAAGTAATCTCTGGCAATATGCATTTTCTCATCACTGATATAACCAGCCATGGCAATGATTTCCATCCTGTCCAGGAGAGGATTGGGGATCATTTCCACAACATTAGCCGTGCAAACAAAAAGGACCTGCAATGGAGTAGGATGGCATCAAGGTTCAAACGCATCATGATCCACATATGCTGATTTGATCGAATACAAATTGAGCTTGCTATTCAAAAATTGAGCCCATGGAGATCACATGGAACCGTTGCAAAACACTATAAACTTGGTGTAAAAACTTTAATGTGATGTTTCTGAATAAGCACGTAAAACTAAGTGCAATAGATAAGAGTGATAAAATCCCCAATGATCATCTATATTGACTCTACAGTTTTTCAAATTACACAAAATAGACCCAGTGAGATCAAGCCTGTGAGAAGCTCAACAACAAAGTATATTGCACTTTAGATAACAGTTTTATCATCTGGAAAAGTAACTCGGAGACTAATATAAAATGATGTGCCATTTATAATAAACAGCAGTCACCCAGCTGACAGGAAAACCACTCTAACCCCCACCTCCTCATCACCGCGGTTTCAAATTCAAGATGGGGGGTGCTGGAGTAAGGAATCTTTTCTCATCTTTTCTTTCCGCTTTATTAGCATTATTATTAAAAAAAATTAGAAAATGGCATAGCACTGAATTTGAACTATCTCAATAAAAATGCCGCATAACAGCATGCCCAGAAATCATCATATTTGTTTGTGTTATTGTAGGCATGAGTGTAAACAGAAAAAGTAAATACGGAAACATGTAGCACTTGATAGGCAGAATGGAGAACAGAACCATTCGCCTAACGGAAAATAATTAAGAGTAAAGCCCAATTGACTCAAGTTTGGGTATCAAATTTAATCAGTTTCAATGTGATTTTTCTTTTGCAAACCTTTTTTATCAGCTTTTGAAGATAAATGAGTAGATTAAACAATAAAAGTTAAAAAAACAGAACAACACTTAATATTTTCAAACAAAAAATGTCGAGCAAACATAAATGCAAGCCCACATGTCATTGCCCAACCTTCGATAAGTCAATTGGGACATCAAGGTAGTGGTCGAGAAAATTAGCATTTTGCTCTGGGTCAAGAAGCTCCAGCATAGCACTAGCGGGATCACCAGCATGTCCCCTTCCCAACTGAAAAGAAGAAGAAAGAGATTTAACAATAAGGCCAAGATATTTAATCGGGCAGGTAATGATTTCAGTCAATACATAATATATCAGAATAGAAAATCAACAGCCAGGAAAGAAAGGAAAAAAATACCTTGTCGATCTCATCAATTAAAACGAGGGGGTTGGCTGTTTCCACATGTTTTAAACACTGAACCATCTTTCCTGGCATTGCGCCAATATATGTGCGACGGTGGCCCTGAAAAACAAATTTGGAGTTAGATATACAAGATCATTATGCATGATATTGTTGTTGATGCTTCAAGGAATGATTGCTGTGGTTATAGACAATTTGAAACACCTTTATTTCTGCAACATCAGATAATCCCCCTACAGAAAACCGGTAGAACTTGCGATTTAAGGCACGTGCAATTGACCGCCCAATGCTGGTTTTACCCACACCAGGTGGGCCTGAAAGACATATGATCTTTCCTGCAATATATCAGCATGAACAATCCGGCGTTAATGATCAGACTAAAATCAATAGCACATGCCGACAACCAAATAATTAAAATTAACTGGTTCCAAAATAATTAGTGCAAGGTATCTGCATTCAGACTCCATGGAATCCAAGTACACATAGACATCTATCTGTGTTGCACTCTAGATCATTTGAACATGATTGTTTGAACATTATATTTACCAATACCAATCGGGACTTGCCGGGACGCGTCGCAGTGGAGGGGAGGAGGGCGGCCGGGAAACAGCGCAGGGAGGAGCACCGCCGGACAGAGCCGGAGCAGGGAGGCTGCGTTGCACCGGGATTGCAGTGGAGGTGCACGGGGACGGATCTGGCCGGAACAGTCCGGAACTGCCCAGATCTGGAAGGATCAGCCTGGATCTGGCCGGATATCGCCGGATCTGGCCGGATTTGACCAGATCAAATCCGGCCAGATCTGGAATCAGGTGAAACAATTAAGGTTTGAGAACACTGATGGTTTGCCAACACTTTCAACCTATCAGGTGGTTTCCCCGGGGGCGCAAGGCTAATCAGAATATGATAGAATTCCCTCACCCAAACTAGCAGCAGAACAATGTATACTCAATAGAGCAGTATTAGCATACCTGCTTACAGACTCTGAGCCAAAAAACAGGGAGGAAGAAGGGAAACTAGGAACGCTTCGAGAGGCCCCTACTGCTCTCCCACCCAAGCTCCAAGGAGCTACTCAATAACAGACTACCGAATACCCCTTGTGGTCCCCGCCACGACCCACTTTATTCCCCCCTGATCCGCTGAGCTGGCTTTGCACCCAAGCAGTTAGCCCCCACGTGACTCCCTAATAAACTCCCCCTTTCCAGCGCCACGTGACTCCTTAACTGCCTCCCCTTTTCCAGCTGTCCTCATTCTAGAGTAAACCTGCCAAGTGGCAGGGTCCCCTCCAGCTCTAACAGAACATGAGGGTCAGTTCACTGTTGTGACCAGATAAGGGTGGCAGGAATAGCATCCTAGTGCGGCATTTTTTTCTTCCATGAGAGGTTTTTACCATTTGTTGCCTTCTGCTGCAATGAAAACAGCATACTTTGTCGCGAAGGTAACAATGGAGGCGATGCTTAGGGGCAGACCAGGGTCGCCAAGCAAACCATTATGGCTCCTGGGAAAGTTAAAATGTCCCCATGGGGGCTTCTGAAACGGCACTATTTCTACCTGGCTCCTATTGTGTATGCAGGGTGTCATGTCTAGGGTAGATTGCCCATTGTGAGCCACCATGGAGGATATTGACCATTGTTTTTGGCCATACCCCCGGGCAGTGGATTTGTGGAGACAGACAGGCTTTCTAGGCAAGAGTCGCTTTGTAGGTACCCTTAGGGGAAGACGTAATCCAAGAACAGGCATTTTTTTATCTAAATAATGAAGGTAATAATATCTCTCAATTTGTAATTCAACAATTTCAGAGGAGTGCAGAATTGATGAATATTAAACTGACAATGAAAACAAAATCGTTCATGGTGAAAAAAACAATTATTTGCATATCTCATGAGTTTAAAAGAAGAAAAAAAAATCAGTAACCTTGTGAAGTTCCTCTAAGTTTTCCAACAGCTATAAATTCTAGTATCCTTTCCTTCACATCAGTTAAACCATAATGATCTTCATCAAGAATTTTTTGCGCTTGAATGACATCGAAGTTCTCATCACTGCAAGATTATTTCAAGGAAAAGATATTTTCAAAACGCCCAAAGATGAGCCCAGATATAATATGATGACAAAAACCACATTGTAACTAAAGAAATGTATTAAGGCCAAAAATAAATTCAACAAAAAAACACCAGCAAAAGGGATGAAGGGGGCAAACAAGAGCGAAGTATTGACAATAATTTATTGAACCTAGCCCCTTGAAAGCTTCATATCTCTCTTAGGATGCTTCACTTAAGATGAGTAGCATGCGATATATCAGACAAATAACATCAAGAACATAGACAGATGCAACACATGCTCCACCAAACCTACTTACTAAAACATAATGTACTGATGAAATTAGACCTGTCAAATAGCTCAAAACCCATTGAAGACTTGAAACAAAACAATTCAATATTGTTGGAACCCATTGAAGTGTAAATGGGTGAGTCCCACATCGGACTTACCCGTCTTGTATATTTGTTTCCTAATCTATAAAAGGATGTCCTCACCTCACATTGAGGTAAGGGGAATTCACCCACTACATGGTATCAGAGGGATTTTTATCCCGAACCCTCCCTCCCTTGCGGATTCCCGGCGTTCTCCCGGCCCCGCCTCTCTCACTCCTGCCCTAAGCCTCCCCCGGCAGGCCCTCCCTCTCCCGGCCGGCCCTCCCTCCCCGGCAGGCCCTCCCTCTCCCGGCCGGCCCTCCCTCCCCGACGGGCCCTCCCTCTCCCGGCAGGCCCTCCCTCCCCGTCGGCGCTCCCGGCAGGCCCTCCCTCTCCCGGCAGGCCCTCGCCCTCGCCCGACGGCCCCCTCTCTCCCCGATGCGGCCCGCGCCGGTTCCTCCCTGCGGACTTCCTCCCCGACGGCGCTCCCTCCCCGCGGCTCCCCGCGGCTTCAGCCGCCATCGCCCCGGCGCCCCGCCCAGGCGCCCCTTCTCCGGCGCTCCCCTCACGGAGGCCCTCTCATCCCGGCGGCCCTCATCCCGGCGGCCCTCATCCCGGCGTCCCCGGCTCGCCCCGACGGCGCGGCTCCCGACTCCCGCTGCTCCCGGCGCCTCCCGCGGCTCCAGCGCTTCCGGCGCCTCCCGCTGCTCCAACGCCTCCCGGCGCCTCCCGCTTCTTCCCGCGCCGACTCCTCCTCCGGCGGCCCTCCTCCTGCAACCGCCCTCCGCAGCAGCTCCCTTCCCGGGAGCGGCTCCCGCCCGGTCCGGCGCTCCCCAGCCCGTCTACCAGCAGCTGCCCTGCGGCCTTCCTGCGCCGTCGGCCAAGCTCCCTGCGTTCATGGCGGGCGTGTCCGCCCGCGGCCCTCCGGCATCACCTCCGGACGCCAGCATTCCGGCCCGGCCGCACCCTCCCTTCCATTGGCGGCCTTCCCGAGCACCTATGCACTCAGCCGAGCGGCTCTCCCATCCTCCATCATCGGCTCTACCGCGCAGCGGTCCTCCTTCATCCAGTACCCGTTACAGGACCACACTCTCGCCGGCGGAGCTTGCTTTGGTAAAAACTTATCGTGCGACTGCGCCACCATCTTCTTCTCTAGCTCCACTTGCTCAGACTGGCAACTCCACCGCCTGTGTTTCGCATCGCCAGACAGCTTGGATGTTTGACTCTGGTGCGTCAGAACATCTCACCGGGGACTCTGGTATGTTCACTACCTATCATCCGTACACCGGTGCCTCTACCATTACTGTTGCTAATGGCTCAACAATCCCTATTACCGGCTTTGGCACATGTTCCTTGACCCCGTCTCTTCCCTTGACGTCAGTCGCTCATGTTCCTCAAAGCCCCTTTAATCTTATCTCTATCAGCAAACTCACCACCGAATTAAATTGTGTTGCTATTTTTAGCTCCTTTGGTGTTGTTTTTCAGGAGCGGAAGACGAATCGGGAAATTGGTCGAGGTTATCTTCGGGATGGGGTTTACCTGTTTGATACCCCATCATCCCTTGCTTGCTCATCCACCTCAGCTCGAGCCCTTGACCTCCATTACCGCCTTGGTCATCCACCGTCTTCCACCCTCCATAAACTTTGCCCCCAATTCGGTTCTCACCTCTCCTTCCATTGTGAATCCTGCAAGTTTGCCAAACATCATCGGACGACGTATGCTCCTCGCCCGGAACCACGGGCCGCGACTCCGTTCGCTCTTGTTCATTCCGATGTATGGGGTCCTTGCTGGGTTCCTAGCCAGTCAGGGTACCGTTATTATATCACCTTTATTGATGATTACTCCCGCATGACCTGGCTTTATCTTCTTCGAGATCGAACGGAGGTTCTCTCAACCTTTCAGACATTTTTTCAGGAAATCCAGACACAGTTTTCTCTCCCTGTGAAATGTCTCCGATCTGACAATGGGCGAGAATACTTATCCACTCATTTTCAGCAGTTTATGAGGGCCCACGGCATCATCCATCAGACCTCCTGTCCTGATACCCCTCAGCAAAATGGGGTGGCCGAGCGGAAACACCGACATATCTTGGAGACCGCTCGTGCCCTCCTCTTCCACCGCCAGGTCCCTCTTCTTTTCTGGGGGGATGCCATCCTCACTGCTACTTACCTTCTCAATCGTCTTCCCTCCTCCATCCTTCAGGGGGAGACTCCTTTTCATACCCTGTTTCCCTCTCTCCCTCCTCACTCCCTTCCACTCCGTATCTTCGGCTGTCTCTGTTATGTCCGGGACACTCGCCCAAATCTCTCCAAACTATCCCCCAAATCCCTTCGCTGTATTTTTCTCGGGTATTCCCGCACTCAGCGCGGGTACCGATGCTTCTCTCCAGATCTCCGCCGGTATATCACCTCTGCCGACGTTTCATTTGTCGAGAGCTCTCCTTTCACTCTCCCCTCTCCTTCTCCTGACACTACCATCGATGACTGCCTTCCGCTCATGGTTCACCCGCCTCTGGTGTCTCCTCCGACCGGTCATCTCTTTGGACAGACCTACTCTCGTCGTCCTTCCACTGTACCTCCCGTCTCGGCCGAGGAAACCATTGTTCCCGCTTCGCCTGATGTTCCCGACACGACTCCCGAGGATGTGCCGATTGCACTCCGGAAAGGTACTCGCTCGTGTCAGAATACTCCTCTCTTTGTATCTTCTTACAGGGGCTTGTCAGCTCTGGAGACCGTGTCGCTTCCTCGAACGGTCGGTGAGGCCAAATCTCACCCCGGGTGGCTAGCCGCAATGAGAGATGAATTGCAGGCTCTGGATGCCAACCATACTTGGGATCTTGTTCCCCTTCCGGCAAACAAACAGGCGGTCGGCTGCAAATGGATCTTCACGATCCGTCTCAATCCCGATGGCTCTCTCTGCCGCCTCAAAGCCCGGCTTGTCGCCAAGGGATTTGCTCAGACGTATGGCGTCGACTACTTTGAGACCTTCTCTCCCGTCGCCAAGATGGCCTCGGTCCGCCTCTTCATCTCTCTTGCTGCTCATCATCACTGGCCCCTTCATCAACTCGACGTTAAGAATGCTTTTCTCCATGGCTTTCTTGACGAGGAGGTCTACCTGCAGCAGCCCCCTGGTTTCTCTGCCTCTGGTGCCGCCTCCCATGTCTGCCGTCTCCGTCGCTCCCTCTACGGCCTCAAACAGTCTCCTCGCGCCTGGTTTGGCCGCTTCAGCACTGTCGTCACCGCCTTTGGCCTCTCTCGGAGTATGAAGGATCACACCGTCTTCTTCCGTACGACGGCACACGGCTGTATCTTGCTTGTCGTTTATGTTGATGACATCATCATCACAGGGAGCGACTCCAGCGGCATCGCCAGCCTCAAGACGCATCTGCACCATCACTTTCACACCAAGGATCTTGGACCCCTCACGTACTTTCTTGGCATCGAGGTCTCCCGAACTGCGGACGCTATCTCTCTCTGCCAGCGCAAGTATGCTCTTGATCTATTGCAGGATGCCGGGTTGAGCACCGCCACCACAGTTGACACTCCCCTTGAGCCTGGGGAACGCTCCCTTCATTCCGACTCGGAACTCTTTTCTCATCCTGAGAGCTATCGGCGCTTGGTCGGTAAACTCAACTACCTCACCATGACGCGTCCCGACATTGCATGTGCCGTTGGCAAAGTCAGCCAGTTCATGGAGCATCCCACCTGCTCTCAGTGGGATGCTGTCCTCCGCATTGCCAAGTACATCAAGAAAGATCCTGCCCGCGGCCTTCGGTACTCACATCATGCTCACATGGATGTTGAGGCTTTTTGTGATGCGGACTATGCCAGTTGCCTCGCTACCCGCAAGTCTACTTCGGGATTCGCCGTATTCTTCGCCGGTAATCTCATCTCTTGGCGCAGCAAGAAGCAGACTGTGGTCTCCCGTTCTAGTGCCGAGGCAGAGTATCGCGCCATGGCCACTGTCACTACTGAGATCCTCTGGCTTCGTCATCTTCTCCAGGAGCTCGGTTTCCCGGCATCGACTCCTGCTCATATCTGGTGTGACAATCAGGCCGCTACGAAGATTGCCTCGAATCCCGTCTTTCATGAACGGACGAAGCATATCGAGGTGGATTGTCACTTTCTCCGCCACCATCTGGCGCAGCACCATATCGGTTTCGGCCATATCCCGACGGCCGATCAGCTTGCCGATCTCTTCACCAAAGGTCTTCCCGGAGCTCGTCTTGAGTCTCTCACTTCCAGGCTGGGTATTCAGAGCCTCGCGGGCCCAGCTTGAGGGGGAGTTTGAGATTGTCCTGTTATTCTTTTTGTGTGGGACTCTATCCAATCTGGGCATGTCCAGCTTGAGGGGGAGTGTTGGAACCCATTGAAGTGTAAATGGGTGAGTCCCACATCGGACTTACCCGTCTTGTATATTTGTTTCCTAATCTATAAAAGGATGTCCTCACCTCACATTGAGGTAAGGGGAATTCACCCACTACAAATATTAATTTTGGATACTGGGGGGGGTAATTACAAGATTTTTTTCTCAATTTCATTATATAATTAGCATTTTTTGGGGAACATTTATCTTATAGATATGGTACTATTTGACTGTTCACCACTCAATATCATGAAGCAAAGCTAGCCTACCAGTTTTATTGTTAAATTATATTTTAATTTTGTGGGTACCTTACCATCACATGATACCTCTGAAGACAATTCTCCATTTCACGTTCCATTACATCCAACTCTTTGATTTCTGAACTCGAGTATCTAAAACAAACACTTAAAATAATAATATGGTCATGAATTTTAACTTAATCTACATTTTTAATCATGCAGGACATTGCCCTGCTTAATATTAGTTCTGCAAAATCTAAAACCCTTTGAATTTAAAGGTATCTTCTGAGAGTTTAAGATTTTTTATCAGCTCCCAAACTAAAATCTCACAAATCGGACTTATATCTTGAGTGAATAAGATACACAGGCTCGTCCATTACTACAGAGAATAAATAAAAACCTAAAGTATAGCCTTGTAGCAAGTCCACAATAAAAGGGACTCCCTAGCATTATCTTGCTCGTTTGCACATTTTCCATTTCCCATATGTAAGAATATGAAAATGCGAAGTCCAAAATAAATGCCTTGAAAAATAAATTCAAAGATTTTCAATGACAGCCTTCAAATCTATAACCTAATTTCTCTATCATATGCATATGAAGATGTGAAGTCAAAACTAAATGCCGAAATAAATTCATTGATTTTCAATGTCAGCCATCCAATCTAGATCCTAAATTCTCCATCGCTCAAAGCTGTTTGTCACTTTCACCACCAAGTGCAAAAGCAGAATAGGTGACTCTCAGCAGTGAAGCTCCGAGTAGAAAGGGAAGATTAAGACACCCACGTTGTAACAATACACATCAAATCAGCATTCTTTGTGATTCAATTTAAATTGCATTCTCACTTTAAAGCAAGAAAAAAAAAACAAAATCATGCCCAGAAACTGTATTTAATGATGGACAGACAATTTTCCTCAGCATTTTATCATCAAAATATAATGAAATTAAAATCTTTTTCATCACAGCCATACAAACCTGTAATTTCCCCAAGGCAATGCTGTTAACCAATCAAGATAGTTCCGAGTTACGTTAAATTCACTCGAACTTGCCTCTAACAACTGGAGTTTAGCAAGCTCTTCTTCAATGACTTGCAAGACATGTGTGGGGATTTTAATTTTATCCCGTTCTATCCTCTCTCGAAATTTTGCTGTAGAAAAGCAAGTGATAAGTAATTAATTGCAAACCAATAAAACTACACATTGGAGGGTAACAAAACAGGGAACACCCTTCAGATAAATAAACGATCTCAAATAAATTATTTAACTCATAAATACACAGATACTGATACAGCACATCAATGAACCATCCAGAAAATGTCCAGTTTTATTTAAGGCAACTTATTTAAAACTAACCAGAAAGTGCAGTTTTGTCATCGGTCTCCAATCCAAGTTCCTGAATTAAAGGAAATAAATTATTATAAACTATTTGACAAAAATTGTAAGAGTGGGCATAAAAGTGATCTTATAACAACATTTAAAAAAAAAACTAAATGAGCAAGAAATCGAATACACACACCTTCTTTATAGCCTTAAGCTGCTCATTCAACAAGTAACGTCGCTGCTCACCGCTTATTTTTTCTTCAATTGCTTTAGCAATAGATTCCTTATGGTAAGCCAGGAAAGATGCACATAAAACAAAGATCAACTATTTGAAAAAAGCATGCAAATCATCTATGAGATTTACCTGAAGCTTACTGATCTCCAATTCTTTCTTTACTAGTTCCAAAGTTATCTTTAAACGCTTATATACCTGAGTCACAAAAACACTGCTTACTTATGATCCAATGAAAATGAGAATCTTCAATCAAATATATTACTAAAATATTTTTCAATCAATGCTGTAAATAAAAAAAAAGTATGTGTGTAAATTCACGTGCATGAGCACCAGCAAGCATACACACTTCGTCAATTAAGCACAGTTTATAAGGAACACTTCACTGTCAAACTACTTCCCATCTTTAAACTTCTTCAAATTAAGATTACTGAAAGATAAGTTCATCATTTTCCTTATCTAACAAGGCCCGCAGTTTGCAGGTAACATTCACATATTCAATGGATGTTGTGAGATGATAGATAGAAAATTAAAAATAATGCCAAAACAGATGATCAAGAAAGACAAAATGGGAGGAACTATGTGATTTTTTTATTATAGAGGTCTCATGCAACTCACATCTAGCTCTTCCAGAACCTGTTGGCATTGCAATCTGTTTGCACCAGATATAGCGGCTCCAAAATCAGATAACCTTGAGTAATTAAAATCGCCTACATGCTGCAATTATTGAGAAAAATTGAAAAATAATGGTATTAATCCATTGAAACTGAGCAGAGAAACTTGTATATTTTAAAAAAATAAGAAAAGGAACACCAGAATTCACATAGAACTGTTGGCATAGAAGTAAAATAGATGAAACAACTAGCAATAACCATTATATCTAACATGAATCAATGTGACTGGCAGATTAGTGGGGCAAAAAAGCAAGTGAAGGAGTTGGGCTTTATTAATAAATTGAAAAAGAAAAAAACAAACGGTAAGGAAACACTTGATAAAGCCCATTGCTAATAAAAAATGTTATTGAATATATTACAAAAATAATTTTATTTGAGATTTTATTAGGTTTACAATTCAGAAAAATAGTATGACAGTTCGTGATGGTTCTATAAATGCCACTCATGCACAAAAACGTAGGTATGTAACAGGAAGTCAAAATCATGACATGCATTAACTTTTGGTACTAAAATCTGATCTGTATCATTCGAAATTAAAAAAAAAAATTGATGTTAATGGTGCTAGCGTCTGTTTTATTGTTTTCTTTTCATTATGTGTCCAAGCTAGGTCACCTAGCTTGAGGGGGAGTGTTAGAGTCTGTATCCCACATCGGACTTGTGGTCCGATGTGGAGTTTCTCATTCATTATAAAAGAACGCCTCCGCCTCACTTTGAGGAAGGAGGCGAGGGGGTTTCCTCATTTTAACATGGTATCAGAGGAGGTTTAATTCCTCCCTCACATTTTTTTCTTTCTTTTTCTTTCTTTTTTTTTCCCCTTCCTTGTTTCCCGTCCGGGGGGCGGCGGCCTCAAAGCCCCGTAGGGTTACCGCCGCCGCCCCTCCGCCTCTGCCCGACGCGGCTTCCCGGCGGGTCTCCCCTCCCTCCCGAGGCCTCGGCCTGGCTCTCCTCCCCGGCGGCCATCGTGCCTGCCAGCGGCTCCCTGCGCGACGTACCCGCCCCGCCGGTCCTCCTCCTGCGCGCGCCCTTGGTCGAGCGGCCCTCCCTCCCGACGTCCGCCGTCCTCCCGCGGTGCGCCCTCACCCGCGCCCCGGCGCCTCTTCCCCGGCGGCTCGCCCTCGGCGCGACGCGGCTCCCGGCTCCCGCTGCTCCCGGCGGCCTCCCGCTGCTCCCGGCGGTCGCCCGCGCCCTCTCCCGGCGCACTCCTCCTCCCCCCTGCGCGGCTCCCCGGCCCGACGCGGCTCCCGGCTCCCCCCGCTGCTCCTCTGCGCCTCCCGTCGGCCCGCCCCTCCTGCGCGCGGCGGCCCGGTCCTGACGCCGTCTCCCTCTCTGCGCGCGGCCCGCTCCTCCTGCGCGCGCATCCCGTCGCTGCGCCTCCCGGCTGCTCCCGACGGCCTCCTGCTGCTCCCGGCGGCCTCCCGCATCCCGTCGCCGGCCCTCCGCGCAACCTCCCGGCCCTTTTTCCGGCCAGATCCGGCCAGATCCAGAGATTTCCGGCCAGATCCGGCCGGCTCCGGCCAGATCCAGAGATTTCCGACGAGATCCAGACTGTTCCAGGCAGGTCCGGGCAGATCCGGACTGTTCCGGGCAGGTCCGGGCAGATCCGGACTGTTCCGGGCAGATCCGGGCAGATCCGGACTGTTCCGGGCAGATCCGGGCAGATCCGGACTGTTCCGGGCAGATCCGGACTGTTCCGGGCAGATCCGGGCAGATCCGGACTGTTCCGGGCAGATCCGGACTGTTCCGGGCAGATCCGGCCTGTTCCGGCCAGCAACCGGCCTCCACCCGTGCTGGCCGCTCCACGCAGGTGGCCTCCTCCAACTTCAAGCGCCATCTCCCGGCCTCCTGCACCCTCGCCGGCCTCCTCCTGCGGCATCCCCGCCTCGCCGGCATCTCCCGGCACCTCCCGGCACCTGCATCTCTCTCCGCCGGCACATCCTTTCGCTAGCGCATCAGCTCGACCACCTAGGATTCGGTCCCCGTTGGCGCCGCCAGTCCCGCAACAATTCTGCGGAATCCCCGCTTCCCGTCGCCGGCCCCGCAAATGCGGGTTTCCCGGTGCTAGATTGGATTTCCCGGCGTTTCATCGACCGGCCCCACTAGTGCGGCATTCCTGGCGTTCCGTCAACCGGCCGGTCTGAGTGGTCATCTGCTGCGCCCGCAACATCTTTCATCCATCATCTTGCGGGGGAGCTTCGATCGTGAGGGGGAGCAGCAACCTTTGCAGCGTTCTTTTTGTTTTCGTCATGTTTTGTAATCAAGCTGGGTATGTCCAGCTTGAGGGGGAGTGCTAGCGTCTGTTTTATTGTTTTCTTTTCATTATGTGTCCAAGCTAGGTCACCTAGCTTGAGGGGGAGTGTTAGAGTCTGTATCCCACATCGGACTTGTGGTCCGATGTGGAGTTTCTCATTCATTATAAAAGAACGCCTCCGCCTCACTTTGAGGAAGGAGGCGAGGGGGTTTCCTCATTTTAACAAATGGGAACAAAAACCCTAAAAAGCGAGAATAAAAATTTGAACTCTTCCTAGCAGTGCCCTTCAGCTGCCTAAGGAGAACATAAAAGATCCTGACTAAGTCTAGTCTATATCCCTGTATCCCGCTAGTTTGACCTTCAGTTTCATGCCTATCTAAAATCTTTTTGCATCTTTTACCCTCAACGAATAGAGGGTTTCGACCTCATTCAAGAAGAACACCTTTACGGCATCCTGACATAAAGCTCAGGAAACCCTAAAAGATCTCTCTCCCCCCTGTTTCTCTCTCCTCTATGACCCAGTCTCTCTCTCTCTCTGACCTCTCTATCTCTCTCTCACTCCTCACTATCTGTGTCGAGCGAACACCAGGCGACCAGTCTCTCTCTCTCCCTCCACTGTTTCTCTCTCCTCCATGACCCAGTCTCTCTCTCTCATTGCTATCTCTGTTGAGCCAACACCAGGCGACCAGGCCTCAGGCTGCCCAGGAGCGCTCCTACGCCCCGCATGGCCCTGGCACATTGGCCCAGGCGTCTCACCCAGACCAAGTGCACTGCCCAAGCCAAGACAGGCGAGTAGCCCATGCCCTGCACCATGGCCAACAGCGGAACCAGACTCCACACCCTGTTCAGACAAGTCATATCAGAACCTGATGTCCGGAAAAATCTACTCCTTTGGCGCAGCTTCCATACAAATTTCGCAACACCAAACCCCGTGTCCTGTTCAGGTGAGAAACACCAGACCCAGCGCCCTGTCAGATCTGCTCCTTCAGGTGAAATGTTCTCCATATCTGCTTTCATCCAAATCTACTCCTCCATGTCTAGTCCTCCACCGGTGTCTATGTTCTGAAGTCTGACTAATGGTCAATCTCTTCTTGATGTTGGTATGTCCTATGTGAGTTCTCTGTTTTTAGTTCAGGTCTTACCTTCCGGCTATGGCCATCACTTCATCTTCAATGCCCGAACCAGCACTCACCCTGCTACAAAGGAAGATAATCATATCAACATGACTTGTTGATGAGCGCCGTGATTACACAAATTTCACCTTTTTACTCTCCTCTTGTTAGTTCTCCATCAGATCCAAAGGATCCCTCATTCACTGCTTGGGAGCAACAAAATAACAAGATAGTTGCACTACTCAATTCCACGGATAATTATTTCAAACATGCCGCCATGAATGGAACTACAATCAAGGAATGTACTTGTTCAGCAATTCTTTTCTTTTCAGCTGGGTTTGTGTTTGATTCCATTGTATTACAATGATTGGAAGGTAATTTTGGACGAAATTTGCGATTTATAGCTCATTCCTTGGACTCATAATGAGATGAAAACCCAAGGCGTGCAACTCATCTTGTTCTATGCTATATTCTCACCCACGGAAGTCATCTTTTAGGAGCTATATATTAATTAAGTGTTTTGATGTTGCCCAGCCAGAATCAATGTAAAACTGAGGGGGGTGAATCGATGATACCTTTTTATTTTAAGTTTCCTTTCTTTTGAAAGGGCATTCGCCTCCTGTTAAAAAATTATCACTTTGCTGAAAACAAAACAACCACACATTCACAAGAACACAAGTATTTACAAGGGTCACTACTCAACAAGAGCAGCTACGTCCTTGGCATTGTTTGGAAACAATCCAATACCACACAATCCACTAAAAAACAATCTTTTTGTGTGGATAAAAATAAGTAAGATATACCCTTACACTTGTGTGGCACTGTGATCAATACAACAGTGCATGTGCTTAAAGTAGCACGAATGATGTAATACAAGTTTGTGTAACAAATAATAAAACCTTCACAAGTTGGTTCAAAACAAGTTATTGTGGTGCCTTATCAACTTTCACTTTTGATAATCTTCAAAACAATTCTTCACTTTCCTACCTAGCAGCAGGTAAGAACTTCTTCATACAAACACTGAGTCCAATGGCTTAGTCCGATTGCTCAATTCAGAAATAAAAGTATGTCAGAATACTGCTGAAACAATTCTAAACTGCTTCTGTCTCGGTCCGGAAATCTCAGTCCAATTGCTCGGTCCGATCTGAGAAACTCTGACCACGAACATTCTTCTGTCCGGAAAACTTCGTCAGGTAAACTCTGTCCAGAAACTTATTCTCACTAAAACTTCATAACTCTCTCTTCATCCGCACGTGAACAGTGTTCTGATGCGTCAAAAAGTACAATGTACTCTCTTCCTTTTATACGTGCGCCAAAAGTGGTTTAGGCGGGAAACTATTTTCACTTTCCCGCTCAATTCTTCTCAAACCTTCTCAATTCTTCACAAACCTTCTCGAATCTTCTCGCAACTTCAGCTCGCTTCAGATTTTCTAACCATTCTTCAGTCCCATACCAATAGTTGTTCCGATGTTTCTTCATTACAATGAAAACATATGGTCACCCTGATTTTCTTGACCCACTTGCTAATACATCAGAACAGAAGACTTCTCATTACGATGACCACTTGTAAGCATAAAACATCGAAACCATTCTGCCATAAATTTTGTTGCAACTTCGTTAGACTTTTGTTGCTTTTCTTTTGCCATAAAACATTGTCGCAACTTCTAACGATATCAGCACTTCTTGGCAGCACTTCAACAACAACTTCAAAACCCCCTTTTACAAACAGTTCCGCAAAACTCTTCAAACAATTCTTATTTTCTTCTTTTCCTCAGACCGATGATCCAGTGTCCGAGGAAGTTATCGGTGTTAGACCACGTCTGATGGATCGGTATCTATCTCACTCTGATGGATTTGTATCAACGCCAGTCTGATTAATCTTGACCCACTTGAGAAACAAACAATACTTATGTTCTTTTGCTCTTGATCCAATTGAAACAAAACAATTTACCCTGATGAAAATGGTTAACTATATTGTTGATCATCATCTGGTTGATCAGTTCCAACAACTCCCAGTTTTTCTTATTCATTGGTCTCAACAATCTCAACTTTCTTAAACATTCTGCCTTCGATGGATCGGCAGCATTCTACGTCCGATGGACCGGTGTCAGCAGCAACTTCTTTCCTTTCCTGATTACGAAACAAACTACAAACATTCACCAACACCCTTCTCTGAAGATTGGTATCTTGTGCCTTATCGGTCTAACTGAAAACCAGCATCTTCGTCTTCTCAAGTTTCAAACAAAACTTCCCAGCCTTCAAACAATTCCGCGTTCGGTGATCTCACATCGATAAACTGAGACCGGAAAACTTTGACTTTCATCTTCCACAAACTCCTGCTTGAAATCGTGATTTTCTCGTAATTTTGAGAACATAAGGATCGACATAGCATCGTCTGACTTTCATTGGAAAGTGTTGAAGTCTGCATCCCACATGTGGTCTTTATTATTCATTATAAAAGAACATTAAGGCCTTTTTTAGAGAGCACCTTGGAGATTGGGTCTTCACTCTTATACTTAAACATGGTATCAGAGGGGGTTTAATCCAACCCGAGCCTCCCTCCCATTTTTTTTTTCAAGCCCTAAGTTTTTTTAGGATTCTCCCCCCGGTGGGGGGCGGCGGGGCCCCAGGCCCTTAGCGCCGGCCCCTACGGACTCCCGGTTCTGCCCGGCCCCCGCCTCCTCCCTACGAACTCCTGGCGTTGTCTGGCCCCACTCTTCATTCTGCCTCCCGATCAGCATGGCGCATCCCGGCCAACCCTCCCGCGGCGCATCTCCCCCCTTGATGCGCACTTCTCTCGTCGTGGTTCCCGGCATTCCCAACGCTCCAATGACCGGCCCGCCAATGCGGATTTCCCGGCACTCCGACGACCGGCCCGCCAACGCGGATTTCCCCGACCAGCCCGCCCGTGCGGATTTCCCGATGCTCCGACGACCGGCCCATCCTTTTCACCGGCTTCTTGCATCATCCATCATCGTCTTAAGGGGGAGCAGCAGTCATGGCGCTTTATCTTTTATTTTGTTTTGTCTTGTTTTGTCATCAAGCTGAATATGTCCAGCTTGAGGGAGAGTGCTTGCAGCGTCTGTTGATTTCTTTGTTTTTCTTTATATATCCAAACTAGGTACATCTAGCTTGAGGGAGAGTGTTGGAGTCTGCATCCCACATCAGACTTGCGGTCCGAAATGGTCTTTATTATTCATTATAAAAGAACCTCAAGGCCTCCTTTAGAGAGCACCTTGGGGATTGGGTCTTCACTCTTATGCTTTAACAGAAAGTATTGTAACTTCTCATCCTTTCAGCACTTCCTTCTATCCAATCAAATTTCAAACTGATTGGTATCACTTGTTCTCTCTCTTTCTTTCATAAGGTTTGCATCACAAGTTTCTAAAACAACTTATGATTTATGAGAACTCCAAGATCAGTAAAGCATCGTCAGATTTAGTACGGAGGCTTTCAGACTCCAATACAATTTCTCATTACGATCGAAACTTTTATTCCGAGCCCAAGGTGGGTCTCATAAACTTTATCACCCAGAAAAACTTCTTCACAAACCGATGGACTTTCTTAAGCATTTTGCGTCTGATCTTCTGATTAGTTTGCAACATTGCATTCTTTTCATCCAATCACCAAAACTTACAAAGTATTGTGATTTCCTTTTCTTGACACCAAAAGACAAAAAAATAAGCACCAACTTCTTTCAGCTTCCAAAAACAACTTTCAACCAACTTGGCCCCAACAATCTCCCCCTTTGAATTTTGTTGTCAACCAAAGTTCATAAATCACTTAACTTTGTAACCACAAGCTATGGATTACTTATCAATGAATTCTGAGCCTACGTGAGTTAACTCATTGTAAGAAACAAAAATCATTAATAACAAAACCATGTTGTCCAAAAATAGTGACTTACGAAACTCTTCCAACTTTTAAACTTTCTTCCACCTCTTTCGCCACTTCGTTCACTTCTCTATAGACACAAATTTCCTACAATCACTCCAACAAATTGTTAGAATAATTCACACACTTACATGCTGAGTTTCCAGCTTACCCACAACTCCCCCTACATACACGCTTCCTTTAAAGGTTTAGCACATATCAATGGATAGATTTATGAAACAATTCTCCCCTTTGACAACACTATCTAAATACTAGATGAGAGGGGACAAAAACACATACCTCAATCTTGAAGAGAAAGAGGTTGGTAACTCATGTTCAACCTCAGTTTGAGAAATGCTTCCTTCGATAAAGGTTTTATAAATATGTCACCAACTTGTTCCGATTTAGGAACATACTTCAGTTTCAATTCATTCTTCTCCACATGTCTTTTGATTAAGTGATTTGATATCAATATATTTTGATTGAGAATGTTGTACTGGATTTCTAGTAAGGTTGATGGCACTCTGGTTATCACAACCCAAGAGCACGGGTAACTTCACTTCCACAAGTAAATCTTCCAACTGAGTCTTCATCCACATAAGTTGAGCAACAGCTTGAGTGGCAGCAACATACTTAACTTCAGTCATGCTAAGAGATACTGAATTTTGTTTCTTAGCATGCCAATTAACGCAACTTTTTCTCAAAAAAAAAAACTTCACCAGATGTAGATCTTCTATCATCAATAATTCATGCCCAATCGGTATCTGAAAACCCAAACAAGTCAATTCTTTCAGAGTTGTCATACCTGATTCCAAAATTTGTTGTGCCTTGGGATATATCTGAGAATTCTTTTTTCGGCCAATAAATGTTATTCTTTTGTAGCACTCAATAATCTTGTATATAAGGTATCAGTGTAAACAATGTCTGGTCTTGAAGCAGTCAGATACAACAAACTTCCAATCAGCTTTCGAAACTCTTTAGAGACAACTTCCTTGTCTTCTCCATCTTTAGTTAACCTGGATCCCACTGAAATTGGTGTGGAAACAGGTTTGAATTTTCCATGTCAAACTTCTTAAGAAGGTCCTTAGCATACTTTTTTTGAGAAAAAAATATGTGTTTCTTCTTTTGTGAGATTTGTAACCCAAAAAAGTATTTTATTTCACCCAGCATGGACATCTCAAACAACTTTTTCATATCTTCATCAAATCTTTCATAGGTTATTTCATCATTCCCAACAAAGATAATCTCATCAACATAAACAATTGTAATGAGGGAAAACTCCGGACTTTCTTTGATGTACAGATTACTATCAACTCTTCCTTTCTTAAAACTCATCTTTTTTAAGCAGGTATCCAATTTGGAATTCCATGCCCTCGGAGCTTGCTTTAGCCCATACAAGACTTTCTTTTACACACATAATTTTCATCATTCCCAACAACAAAGCCACACGGTTGTTCAATATAAACTTTCTCCTTAAACTCGCCATTCAAAATGCTAATTTCACATCCATCTGAAAAATTTTGTAACTTCATTGTACAACAATAGCAAAAAAGATTCTAATTATTTCTAACCTTGCCACTGCGGCAGAAGTCTCATCAAAATCAATGTCTTCAATCTATAAGTAACATTTGCACACTAAGCTTGTTTTGTTTCTTATCACTTCATCGTCTTCATTTAACTTGTTCCGGAACACCCACTTTGTACCAATAACATTTTTGTCATTTTGGTTTAGGTACGAGTTTCCAAGTATCATTCTTCTCAATCTCATCCAACTCTTCATTCATAGCCCGAATCCATTTCAAATGCTCAAAAGCTTCTTTAACATCTTTCGGCTCAACTTTTGAATACAAAGTAGTATGTAATAACTTTTGATGCTCTTCTTGTTTGAATCCTTTGATGTTGATCACCAATAATGTTTTAAAGTTTGCACTTGATTCCTAAGCCTAGAATGAGATGTTTGAGATTCTTCCTCATCTCTAAAAACAGCAGAGTCTGATTCTTCTTGTGTGGGATAACAATTGTTTGCAACCTTATCAGATCTTTCATCACCTTCATCTTCCTTAACTGCATGTGTTTGTGAAACATCTTCCCCAGCTTTTTCAATAACTTTCGCATCAACAGAATCAACAAATCTTCTTGTTTCTTTGTTGAAACATCTATATCCTCTTCCTTTCGAAGCATAGGCAAGAAAAATTTCATCTTCACCTCTCTCATCAAACTTTCCAAGGATTCCACTTTTGTTCATTATGATGCAGGGACTCCCAAAAACTCTTACATGTTTCAAATTTGGAGTTTTGTCATAAAACATTTCATAGGGAGTCATATCAAAACTTGGTCCATAGAAATATCAATTTTGAATATGAACAGTTGTGCTCGTAGCTTGCCTCCAAAAATAATGAAAAAGAGCATGTTCAAGTAACATATGAAAATGACCATGAATATGTCTCCTTCATTATTGATTTCCCCAGCATGTCATGTGTATATAACAAAATAAAAACATGGTACTCCATTTCCATGAAATGTTAGCATTATGATAATGATCATGGTACGTGTGTCCACATCCTTTCATATAAGGACCCTGACCTCAATAGTCCGAAGTCGGTGCCTTACTTTATTACATTGGTAAGATTACAAGGAATCGCATCCCGAATGACCGAATAGTTTGGTAGCATTGGAAAATCAGATAAAGACATAATTGTTACATTACAACATGAAATAAAATACAGCATATCAACTTCTTTTGAAACACACATAAACTCCTAGATTATCCCTACAGATCATTCATAATACACATCTTCGCATTCTGGGAAAAAATAAAACATAAGAAAGAGGTTAACTCGGATACTCAGTAAGGGTAAGTAATTCAGCGGAAGTTATCATAAACATAAACATTAGGCATGGTGAATAACAAAAAAACACATGTCTTTAAAAATAAACTTGAGCATAATATAGCAGGAATGAAAGCCAAGTAAATAAATTCATATAACTGATCATAAGAGAATGAACCTTAGTCATTAATATTCTACTAGTCAAATATCACATGGTTTATCAATTTCTAATATCATAATGAGGGAATTCATAATGTCGGACATCAGAAACATATCATCAAGATCTCGGCCAAGACCTCTTAAAATATTAGGGTAAGGCCTCGACCAAAACCCAACTATGTTTAGTCTCATTAGACCTACCGATGCATCGAAAGTCTATAGCAAGCTCCACCCGTCACTTGATAAGTCCAATGCATTGCTCGTATGAATTGGGCTAAACATAAACAACATGAACATATGAAATATAAATAACTTTCCACAATCTGTAATCGTAATCACTAACCAATTTGAGTAGCATGGTGAATGGTATCAAGATAGCACATCCACAGTCAAACTGGTCATAAACCATTTCATAACATATGTTAGATGACAATAATAAGATATCAATCTCAATAAAGCATAAAATTCAGCAGAGGTGTTGAAATATATGAAAATACTCTAATAAAATCATCGAGAAATTCTTGAGAAAAATATCATTTTTACTTTGCAAAGAAGAGTTCTTTTGGAAAAAACATTTTTATTTGTCATAATTGTTTGTATAAAACCAGTAATGAACAAATATAGTTTTTCACGACAAAAGTAGTAATTTTAGAAAAATAATGGTTTCTTAAAACAGATTATAGAAGGTATTTGAAAATGGGTAAGAAATCGAGACATTCCCTTTAATCGGTTTTGCGTATCGAGGACTGAAAAAGATCCTTATAAAACATGTAACTCTCCATCAAAGAAAGAATGATTCTGATTGGTACATATATATAGAACATTCACACAGAATTTATGAGAAGTACATAAGAATAATTAAGAATTTCATTGGGGTAAAGAGAAAGCATAATCTTGAATGAAAAATAGAGGTTCGGGAAGAAACTTTTACCTTATGTCCGAATGTGTTCTGCACTTGACCTTAACGTCCTGGATAATCAAATTAAATCCATTAATTAATTAATTCGGAACATTATTTATAGACTTTTTGATGAGTTATAAGATACAATTTTATTGCTCGGGAGCGTTCATTTCTTTGGTTTTCATGATCGGTATACTTGTATATGAGTATGGAAGGTCATGTGGAATGGGTATAATTCTCCAGAATTGAATTTATGTGATATTAATGAACATCCAGAAATGTAAATGGTTATATATATCATTTTATTATATGGTATGAGGATGAATCGTAAGATAAGACATTTAGTGATAATCGTTTACATTATTACGGCGGTTATTGATCATAACGAACTCATTTTGTTTTATTGTTTTATGTTGAACCCAATTTTATTATAAAGAGCATTTCTGAGTCCCATATCGAAATACTCCACCATGTAATCTATTTTACCCATCTATAAAAAAATGTCTCCGCCTCAAATTGAGGTAAGGGGAATTCGCCCTCCACCATGTAATCTATTTTACCCATCTATAAAAAAATGTCGTCCGGCCCCGCCCTCCCTGCAACTTCCCGGTGTCGCCCGGCCCCGCCCTCCCAGTGGCTTCCCGGCTCCGTCCGGCCACACCCTCCCTACGGCTTCTCGGCGTCGTCCGGCCCCACCCTCCCTACGGCTTCCCAGCATCGTCCAGCCCCGCCCTCCCTGTGGCTTCTCGGCGTCGCTCGGCCCTGCCTTCCCTTCGGCTTCCCAATCGAAACGGTCTCCCGGCCCTCTGCATCCCACGATACGTCCCGACACACCTCCAACGCGGACGACCGAAACGCCCCCCCCACGACGAACGCCCGGCACCGCTCTCCAGGCTGAACCCCGCCCGCTCACGGCCTCCCAGCTTCGCGACCGACCCCCGCCTCCCGCGGTGATTTTCTGGCCCCTCCCTCCAACGGCTTCCCAGCTTCACCCAGCCCCGCCTCTCTCGACGCCTCTCAGTCCCGCTCTCCTCGACAAGTACCGGTCCCGCCTTCGACGCGGCCTCCCGCACCCGCCCTCTTCGGCGCACTGTTGATCATTCCCTCATCTGCAGCTTTCAACCTTTCCAATGATCGACTCTTCTGTCCTACCTCCGCTGATCACCACCTGGTTGATGAGCGGCTTGACTCGACCAATTTTTCGATCTAGCGGAAGACAGTACTGATGTCACTCACCGGCATGGACCTCGACTCACACCTCGAGGATCCTCCACCAGCATCTTCATATCCCAAATACAGGCCATGGAAGTTTGCTAACAGCAAGATCTTTGCATTGCTTGTCAATTCCATAGACCGCTTCGTCAAGGACGTCACTCAGACCGCAAATACGGTTAAGGAGCTCTGGGATTCCTTAAACATATTGTATTCCGAGAAAAATAATTTGGCTCGGGTGTCCGACGTTTTTCAGCGCCTGTTGCTCATCCGCCAGCAGGCCCGTCTATTTCTGACGTACTTCATGGAATGGAAAGCTCTTCGGGATGCATTGCTTGAGTTGTGGCCCATTCCCCAGACACCAGAGGCAGCCTTGGCCCAAAAGGACCAATTGTGCCTCTTTAGCCTTCTCCATGGCCTCGATCCTGAATATGCAACGACGCCCACGGAGATGCTCATCAACCCCTCTTCGCTAGAGATTCCACAGGTGTATCATCGTCTTGGAAAGACTCATCGGACACTTCCCCCACCCACCCCAGCATCGATCACACTGCCCCTTTGGGTCGTGGCAGTGGACGCTCTTGAGGCACTCCTGGACGTGGTCGTGGGGAGGGTCGTCCTCGTCCCCTCTGTCAGCATTGTGGCAAGTCCGGCCACTTGATCAACCGTTGTTAGATTCTTCATGGCCGCCCGTCTCAGCAACCTCGGCAAGGTCAAACTGCGGTCCAAAATGCTTCCCCATCAGCCGCAGCTCTTCTTCCCTCTCTGGACCTCCCCATGGCTGAGCTCCAGCTGATTCACGATCATCAGTCCACCTCTCTACTGGGTTCTTTTTCTGCATCTCTTGCCCACACTGGTGATTCCACTGCTTTTGTCAGTTGTCGCTCCTCGGCCTGGATGCTTGGCTCAGGTGCATCAGACCATCTCACAGGTGATGCAGGTATGGTATCCACCTACCGTCCATATGTTGGTTCTCCATCCATCACTGTCACTGATGGATCCATTATCCCGATTGCGGGTTTTGGTGCATGCACCTTGAATTCATCTATTCACCTACCGTCTATGGCACATGTGCCTCGAAGTCCTTTTAACCTTCTCACCATAAGTAAGCTTACAAAGGACTTCAACTGTAGTGTCATCTTTACTTCTTCTGTTGTTGTGTTTCAAGAGCGGACGACGAACCGGGAACAAGGTAGAGACCAGCTTCGGAACAGGTATACATGTTCGATGGACCGACATCAGTCGCTTGCACCTCTCTCTACTCGTGCATTGGACCTTCATTCTCGGTTGGGACATCCACCCACCTCCGCTCTTTATCAACTTTTTCCTGATATTAGTCTGCATGTTTTTTTTCATTGCAAGTCATGTAAATTTGCGAAACATTATCGCACTTCATATCTTCCTCGAGTGGTTACAGGGGTCTCCAAACCCTTTGATTTGGTTCATTCAAATGTATGGGGTCCCTGAGTCGTCTCGAGTCACTTAGGGTATTAATATTATATATCCTTCATTGATGATTTTTCACGTATGACTTGGTTGTGCCTTTTTCATGATCGGTCTGAGGTGTTCTCTACTTTTCAGACTTTTTACCATGAGATTCATACTCAGTTCTCCATCTCCATTAAATGTCTTCGCTCAGACAATGGGCGAGAATATATGTCCACTCCCTTTCAGCAGTTTCTCAATGCGAAGGACATCATTCATCAGACATCCTGTCCTGATACACCTCAGCATAATGAAGTGGCCGAACGGAAACACCGCCATATTCTGGAGATTGCTCGTTCCCTCCTATTCCATTGGCAGATGCCTCTTCTCTTCAGGGGAAGACTCCTTTTCGGACTTTGTTATCCTCTCTCCCTCCTCACTCCCTTCCACTCCGTGTGTTTGGATGTCTATGTTATGTCTGTGACACTCGTCCCAACCTCTCCAAGCTCTCTCCCAAATCCCTTAGTTGCATCTTTCTCGGATATTCACACACTCAACGCGGATACCAATGCTTCTCTCTGGACTTACGGCGATATATCATCTTGGTTGACGTATCATTTTTTGAGAGCTCTCATTTCTCTTTTCCCTCTACTCATCCAAACACCACCATCGATGATTGTCTTCCTCTCATCATTCACCCCCCTCTGGTATCTCCCCTTGTTGATCACCGGTTTGGTACTGTCTACTCACGTCGCCCATCGACTGTGTCCTCCATCCAGGTCGAGGATACCATCATCCCAGCTTCGTCTGATGCTCTTGCCCCAGCACCAAACGACTTGCCCATTGCACTCCGGAAAGGTACCCGTTCTTGTCAGGATACTCCTCTTTATACATCTTCCTACAGAGGTCTTTCCGCTCTAGAGACGATATATATTCCCCGCACAGTTGGCGATGCCAAATCTCACTCAGGGTGGCTACAAACGACGCGGGATGAATTACAGGCTCTGAAAGACAACCATACTTGGGATCTGGTCCCCCTTCCGGCAGGCAAACAGGCGTTCGACGGCAAATGGATTTATACGGTCCATTTCAATGCTGATGGCACTCTCCATCGCCTCAAAACCCGACTTGAAGTGAAGGGTTTTGCACAGACATATGGTGTCAACTATTTGATACCTTATCTCCAGTTGCAAAGATGGCATCGGTCCGATTATTAATCTCTTTGACCGCTTATCATCATTGGCTCTTTCATCAACTGGATGTCAAGAAAGCTTTTCCATGACTTTCTTGAAGAAGAGGTGTATATGCAGCAACCCTCAGGATTTTGTGCCTTCGGAGCCGACCCTCATGTCTATCGACTTCGTCGCTCTCTTTATTACCTCAAGCAGTCTCCTCGTGCTTGGTTTGGCTGATTCAGCACCGTTGTCACCGCATTTGGGCTCTCTCGAAGTATGAAGGACCACACCGTCTTCTACCGTACGACGTCCTCCGACTACATCTTGCTGGTGGTGTATGTTGATGATATTATCATCACTGGGAGCGACTCAACTGAAATCGTCCAACTAAAGGGGCATCTTCACCACCACTTTCACACCAAAGATCTCGATCCACTAACATACTTCCTTGGCATTGAGGTCTCCCGTTCTACGGACACCATCTTTCTCTGCCAACGGAAATATGCTTTGGACATCTTGCAGGATGTGGGTTTGACTCAGGCCACTGCTGTTGACACTCCTCTTGAGCCTGGGGAACTGTCTCTCTATGACAACACGGAACTCTTTTCTCACCCAGAGAGCTACTGTCGTCTTGTGGGAAAACTCAATTATCTCACCATGACGCGTACCGACATTGTCTGCGTTGTTGGCAAAGTGAGGCAATTCATGGAGCATCTGACCAAATCTCAGTGGGGTGTTGTCCACCGCATTGCCAAGTACATCAAGAAAGACCCTACATGTGGTCTTCGGTACTCCCATCACGATCATCTGAATGTTGAGGTCTTCTGTGATATTGACTATGCCGGTTGTCTTGCTACCCGGAAGTCTACTTCTGGGTTTGCCGCTTTCTTGATAGGTAACCTCATCTTTTGGCGCAGCAAGAAGCAGACTGCCACCTTCAGATCTAGTGCAGAGTCTGAATACCGTGTCATAACCACGGTCACTACTGAGATCATTTGGCTTCATCGTCTCCATGAGCTTGGTTTCCCACCGCAGACGTCTGCTCGTATCTGGTGTGACAATCAGGCAACCACAAAAATTGCTTCTAATCCCGTCTTTCATGAACGAACGAAGCATATCGAGGTGCACTGCCACTTTCTCCACCATCACCTCAAGCATGACCATATCAACTTCGGCCACATACCGACGACCGATCAGCTTGTCGATATCTTCACTAAAGGCCTCCCGGGAGCTCGTCTGAACTCTCTAAGTACCGAGCTGGGTATCCACAGCATCAGCGACCCAGCTTGAGGGGGAGTGTCTGGTCTTGTTCAATGTCATCTTTCTTTTGTGGGACTCTTGGTTCAAGCTAGGCATGTCCAGCTTGAGGGGGAGTGTTGAACCCAGTTTTATTATAAATGGTATTTCCGAGTCCCACATCGGAATACTCCACCATGTAATCTATTTTACCCATCTATAAAAGAATGTATCCACCTCACATTGAGGTAAGGGGAATTCACCCTCTACAAGTATTATGTAAATATGTTACTTCCAGAACATAAGAAAGGTTTCCATACATATATTATAGTCTGGTTTAACCATAAAAATGGTTTCGTTACCAGCCTTGAAGAAGAAATTGATTCGTCGTTCATGAAGGTTGTAAATCGGCACCTCACAGACGATGATTTCGTTTTTAAAATAAAAGGGTGAGAAAAGAGTTTGAGTAAGGATATTTCATTAACATGATATCATTCCAGTATATAGATGATACTGGAGTTGTCATGATCATTTGGATAGAGGAGGTGATGAGAGAATAATAAAAGAAAACCTGAAAAGAAACTAAAAGGAAAATGAAGAGTATTTTACCTCTTGAATACACCTCCTTGAGAACCTCCTCAAGTGGATTGGTTTTAGTCACCAAGAGCTTCGGGGCGTGGAGGAGAGGCTTGGGAAGAGTATTGAGCAAAAAATTGGTAAGACTCTTAGAAGGTGTGAGAAGAATAGGTGGTATTTATAGTAGAGGAGGGGTAATTTCTCATTATTTTATTATTTTGTCCAAGACAACCAATAGTGTTGATTCTTATGACTATACAGTAATAAATGCATATGATTTCGAACCAATGGTGTTTACATCATCAAACATCATCTGTGACTCAATAAATCATGTATTTATCATTTATCGTAACTTATCATATTTTACTATTCACCAAAAATTACAGTATTTTAGAAAAATCTCAAAAATTCATCCGACCATTTTTCGACGTGTGGAATTCAAAAATGAACTTCATTTTATGAAAGTAATTTTCTAAATATGATAAAATTAATTTTTAATTAAAATCATCATTTACTCGAAAATACGGATTTGAAATCTATAACTGAATTTACAACACTTCCAAAAATTAACTAAGGTCTCATAAAATTATCCTAAAATTATAAGACAACAAAATGTTAATTTATGAATACATTTTATATAAATATATTTTTCTTTTAAATCATTTTATTAATTATAAAATTGTGATTAAATATTTATGACTTACAAAAATATCAACACTTAATTTAACAGTTTTTATTATAAGGTGCCTAAATTTTATTTATACTTTCGTGTGTGATGTTAATATTCATTAGTCATATTTACTATTCCTAAGGGTCATTTACTATTCCTAAGGTCAAGTTACTATTTCATCGGTATAGGTTCTGTTGGAGTCTGCATCCCACATCGGACTTGAGGTCCGGTGTGGTATTTAGTATTCACTATAAATTAACCCCAAGGGCTCCTTTAGAGAGAACACCTTGGGGGTTCGGTCTCTCCTATTTTCTCATTTCATCTTCCTACATGGTATCAGAGGGTTTTCTAACCTGATCCCTCCCTCCCTCCCATCTAGGGTTTTCCGACGTCAAGTCCCCCGCGGGGGGCGGCGGCCTCGGTGGCCATAGGTTTTATGCCGCCGCCCCTCCGCCTCGTGGCCCTCCTGCCCTAAGCGGATCGCCTTCCCTCCCGGCGCTTCTGCCCGGTCCGGTTCCTCCTCTGCCCTAGGTGGCCACCCCCTTCCCCGGCGGCTTCCTCTTGAACTCCCGCTCGGCGGCCCTCCGTTTGCACTGCTCCGGCGGACTACCCCCCGCCCCTGCATCCCCTTCGCGAGGCACGGCTCCCGCATCTCCCCCAACGGTCCTCCTGTGCGCGCAGCACGGCCCGACGCCTCTCTTCCCGACAGCATCCTGATCCTGGCCCCGCCTTCTACAGCAGCGCCCTTCCCTCGGCCTCTCGGCCCTCTCTCCCGGCGGCCCTCTCTCCCGACGCGGCTCCCCTTGCAGCGGCGCCCTTCCCTCGGCCTCTCGGCCCTCTCTCCCAGCGACCCTCTCTCCCGGCGCGGCTCCCCTTGCGATGGCCCTCTCTCCCGGCGGCCCTCTCTCCCGGCGCGGCTCCCCTTGCAGCGGCCCTCTCTCCTGGCGGCCCTCTCCCCCGACGGCCCTCTCTCCCGGCGCGGCTCCTCAGTCGCGGCTCTTTTTTTTTCTGGCGTTTCTCCCGCACGGGACTCTCCAACGGCACGCACTCCATTCCTGCCGGCTCCTCCAGCAACCGGCCTCCAGCCATGTCGGCCTCCCGTGTCGCCTCTGCGAAGTTGCTCTCTCTGCGTCCGGCCTCCTGTGACAGCGCTACCTCCTCGTCGGCCCCTCCTGCGGAATCCCCGCCTCCAGTCGCCGGCATCTCCCGACGACTTCCGGCAGCCGCTTTCTGTCCGCTCTAGGCAAACTCCTCCACCTCCTGTGTGAGTCTCCCGCCGGCTCTGTTGCTGTCTAGCGGCTCCACCTTGCATGTCGCCCTCCAGTGCGCTGCTCTGCAAGGCAGCCCTCCCGCCGTTTTCATCCGCTCCAGTCCGGCGACTCTCATTGTCCGGCACTTCTTCCGGCAACTGGCTGCTCCCTCCATGCCAACCTCCTCCTGCTTCCTGTGGAATCCCCGCCTTCTTGCCCGTCGCCTCCTGCAGAGTCACCGCATTCAGTCGTCGGTCTCCTCCATTGCGGATTTCCCGGCGCTTCGATGACCGGCACCGCCATTGCGGATTTCTCGGCACTTTGACGACCGGTCCTCCCGAGCGGATTTCTCGGCGCTTTGACGATCGGCCCGACATAACGGATTTTTCGGCGCTCTGACGACCGGCCCGTAGTGCGGATTTTCCCAACGCTCTGACGACCGACCCGCCAGTGTGGATTTCCCGGCGGCTTTGTTGTCCGGCCCCGCACTTTTCCGGCGATGATCCATCCTTTTTTTTTCAGCGGCATCACATTACCATCTTGAGGGGGAGCAGCATCAACAACGATTTTATTATTTCCGTTTTCTTCTGTTTTTGTCTTGTATTTGTCATCAAGTTGGGCATGTCCAGCTTGAGGGGGAGTGTTAGCATCTATTTTTTGTTGCTTTCTTTTCATTATGTGTCCAAGCTAGGTACGCCTAACTTGAGGGGGAGTGTTGGAGTCTGCATCCCACATCGGACTTGAGGTCCGGTGTGGTATTTAGTATTCACTATAAATTAACCCCAAGGGCTCCTTTAGAGAGAACACCTTGGGGGTTCGGTCTCTCCTATTTTCTCATTTCATCTTCCTACAGGTTCCTTAACTTCTAGAAATACCTCTTATTTCATTCATTCTTCATTTATTATGTTTGTATTGTGTTCTATAAGTGATTTTATGTGATCTATACTATATGAAATAAACATAAGAGAAATTTCATTGATAGAGTTCTGGGCCGTTACATTTCACACATTCCTTGAAAAGCATGGTATTATCCACCAGACATTTTGCCCTAATATGCCTCAGAAAAATGGTGTTGTGGATGGAAAGAATCGTCGCCTTTTGAATGGTTTTTGAGTTTTTCTCTTTCATATGAAGGTCCCTACTGTGTTTTGGAGTTATGACATTCTAACTGCTACATGTCTTATAAATTGTCTTCCCTCATACATCCTTGAGGGGGGGGGGGCGTCGTATCATATCATTCGGCCAATCATTTCCACAAAACTCACCTCTACTTCAAGTCTTTGAGTGTCTCTGATATGTCTGTGACACATGACTTTCCTATACCAAATTTGATATACATCTTCTTTGGTTATTCCCATACACAATAGAGTTATCGTTGTTACTAATGGTTTTGGGGCGGAGCGGAAGCGGTCGGACCCGCGTCCAACAAAGTTTTTTCATCAGCTCCATCGGATTTCTCCTCAAAACTAGATGAAATAGCAATCAAGAATACATCGGATTTCTCCATGTAAATTCTGGTGAAGCTGTTGAAGAATAGAATCACTTTCTAAAAGAGCAGTAGCCACAGAATCTAATGGAGTGGTACCCCATGCCATACCCCACCAATATAGCCCAGACACCCCATGCCATACCCCACCAATATAGCCCAGCTGCAAGACGCTTATATGTCTTAATGAATCTGGCATGTCCGTCGACAGAAGAATGGTGATACTGAAGAAATTTAGGTTAAAGTGTGGAGGTGCAGGACAAAACTAACTTCTCATGACGATACAATAACACATCCAAGAAAATATAACTAGGGTGCGCATTAGGATCTTGCTTTAGTAAAGCAGCAAGTTCGGAAAGTTCCTGGCCAAGGAGAAGCTCATCTCGAACAACATCAATTTCCATTCAAAAAGGTTCTGAAAGAGCAGTACCGAGCGGCTGGAAATCAGACGAATTTACTCCATCACCTTCTACCAGGCGTGATAAAGAATCGGCTGCTAGATTGTGTTTCCCAAGACGATAAATGACTTCAAAATCTAACCCCAACAGCTTTGCCTACCAATTTTGCTGATCTGCTATGTGAATACGCTGGTTGAGCAAGTGCTTTAAGGCCAGATGATCGGTATAAATCAAGAATCGTCTGCCCATTAAATACTGCCACCAGTGGGACACGGCCAGAACCAGTGTCATCACCTCCTTCTCGTACACTGATTTAGAAAGATGGGCCTTAGCAAGAGCTTTGCTGAAATAAGCGATTGGATGACCAGATTGCATGAGAACTGCCCCTACCACAACGAATGAATTTGGGAAAGCAGGTAAAACCAAAAGTGGAGGAGATACTAAACTTCATTTTAACATATCAAAGGCAAATTCAGCGTCAGGGTTCTAAAGGAAATTATCCTTTTTGGTCAATTCAGTAAGTGGTTTTGCAATTTTACCATAATCACAAACAAATTTTCTGTAGTAACCAGTAAGACCCAAGAATCCACGAACCCCCTTGACATTGCAAGGACGGGGCCGGTTAACAAAACATTCTACTTTTTTAGGGTCCATTGCATCCCCTTTCCCTGAAATTATGTGACCAAGATTCTCCACAGCCAACTGACCAAAGAAGCATTTTTTCCGATTTAATTTGAGTTGGTTGGCTTGCAACGAACAGAAAGCTGAACGCAGATGATCTAAATGCATTGTCCAAGATTTGCTAAAAATGAGGACGTCGTCAAAGAAAACTAAAATATATTTTCTCAAGCAAGCATGAAACACTCGATTCATGGTAGCCTGAAAAGTAGCTAGTGCATTCATAAGGTCGAAAGGCAGAAAGGTTGTTTTATTGATGTCTTCACGTACCAGAACCTGATGAAAAAAACTATGCTCCATGAAGCTCGTCGAACAATTCCTCAATAACCGGAATGGGGAATCTGTCTGGCACCGAAGTCTGTTCAGTGATCTATAATCCCCACATAAACGCCAACCTCCATCCTTCTTCACTAAAATAATAGGACTAGCATATGGACTATTGTTGTAACGAATGATGTCACTGGCCAACATTTTAGCTATTTGTTTCTCGGTTTCCTCCTTCAAGCAGTGAGCTATCTTATACGGTCGTATATTCACTGGTGATGCGCCAACCACCGAAGTAATTGCATGGTCTGTAACTCAGCTTGGCGGTAGTCCTTTTGGCACTTCAAAGAGGGCAAGAAATTCCAACAAAATTTCTCCCACTTGCTGCTGCCTTTCTTCCCCCGGCAGATCTATTTCGACACCCAAACATTTTAAATGAAGCAAAAACCAACCCTCCAACAAAAGAGCTCTCGAACTCTAAGAGTGTTTCAGTTCCAGTGGCACCTCTATCTGCTCGACACACCCCTGCAACCTCACTTCAAAGTCGTCCCACATAAACTCCATGGTTTTGTATTTCCAATTAGTTAAAACATAACCTAAACTTTTTAGCCACGTCATTCTGAGGACCAAATCCGGACCACCGGTGTCGAAAACATAAGCCTCTATTGTGAAAGTAAAATTCTCCAAGGTCACCTCAACCTCCCCACAAACTCCTTGAGAAGTTACTTGATGCCCGTCTCCTGGCCTGACACCGAACGGCTTGGTTGTCCTAATGACCACATTGGCGACCTTCGCTGTAGTTTTAAAAATGAAGTTGTGACTCGCTCCACTAACAACCAACACAACCACCGGAATATCTGACACAAACCCCAAAAATTTCATAGAATCAACTCCAGTTTCCCCCATGCTCCTAAATTCCATAACCTCTCTGGCTTGCACTGCTTCCAGATTTCCTACTTCTTGGTTTCCTGTGTTTCCTCCCCTGAAACACAATTCCCAGAACTTTGTGAAATCTCTCCACCCACCTCTACTTCAGACTCTGATTATTCTACTTCCCAAACCAACAAACGCAGATGTTTGTTTGGGCACCGATGCATAGGAGTGAAAGGCTAGCCACACCGAAAACACAGCCCCTTTATTTTCCGTTCCTCCCATTCATGGCGGTCGATTGGTTTACAATCATTCCAACGTTCATTCCCTAAAACTCCCTTTACATCCTCTTACTTCCCAGGTCGTTCGCCCACAGTTCTACAGGAAAATTTACTAGGCACCACAATTCCAACGCTACGAGAAACCACCGGTACCAAGGGCCGCCCACGAGTACCACTCAATGATCCCTCTCCAATGAGTTTTCTCTCGACTTTCCTGGATAGAGTGATCATCCAAAACTTGTTAGCCAACTCATGAGTGGAAACTCGATTCGCAACTTCGGGACGCAATCCACCCATAAATAAGTTCCCGTACCATTGCTCTGGAAACTCTAGAATTCTCAATGCAGCCTTGCTCAAACTCCTCGATATATCCATCCACATTCTCAGTCTGTCGTAACAATTTCAAATACCGCAGTAGATCCCCTTCAGTAGTTTTCCCATACCTGTCCAATAAAGCAGGCTTAAACTGCTCCCAGGTCGAACTGGGAAAAGCGCCTTGTCAAGACAAGAACCGGAACAATGTCGTGTGCTCCATACATAGTTGTGCCAATTGTAGTTTCATTTCTTCAGAAGTTCGATTAACCAGGAAATATTAAGCCTTAGTTATCCAACCAAAAGGATCTTCACCGATAAATAGCGGCAACTCCACCCGACGTGAAACACTCCGCATTCCTTCTATGAATGTTGCTTCCTCTAAATTTTCACTGTGTGATCCATGGCCTTCTTTGTCGACGGCAATTTTTTTACTCACTGGTACGACCGGATCTCTTCCATGGTTTTCCGGTTCAGAGCCAAGTTCGGAATGTATTTTTATATCCTTAATTCGTTCCAGCATTTGTTCCTCCATGTCGCGCATCCTCCAACATATGCACTCCTCCATATCACATGCATTTCGTTGACTCTAAAATTGACCACGAGAGTCTTTCCAAACTCTCTTGTACTGAAGAAAAGGTACGCTGAAAATTTTCCATTGCAGTTTCAACGTTAGCGACTCTGTTTTCCATCATCGTTCGCATTCAGCGGAAATTCCTCAGCACCTAGTTAAATCCTCTCATCGTCGCAACATGCTCTTGTATCCATTGCGGATCTCGTCAGAGGCAATTTAGAAGAAATTATTCGTCGAAGATAACTCCTCCAACACTCTTTCGCACGGAATCCAGAATCGATTCCACAACAATTGGCCAGCGCACGCGTCTCTTTTGTAGGAACGCGTTCCCCAGCGAAGTCGCCGAAGTGTTAGGATTCAAACGAATTTCAAGAAAAAAGTTCTGATTCAATTTGTAAAGGCCAATTTGTATTACAGTAATAAGCAACAACTATTAATGAATAGAGAAGAAAAAACCGCAAGAGAAAACAAGAAAGATTCCACCTCCCTTCACTGCGGCCCAACTATCTCGAGAAACCAGAAAAGAGTCCACTCCCTTCGTAGCGTCCACTTCCAAGCAGTCGCCCTTCCACTGTATTTTCCAAACCTTGGTGTCCCGCATGAAACACCCCCACAATTATTTAAAGGGAGGACTAGAAACCCAACCGACCAACTAACAATTTCAGAATTTCCCTTTTTACCCTTTCTCCTTTGGTAAGTAAACAATAACGGGGGTCGTGAACAAACAGGCTGAGGAGAGTCACGAGTGCTAACAGTTTTAATTTGAAAAATACCCTTAAAATAAATGAACTATGCATCGTTAGATGTTTTGGGGTAATCTGAAATTTTTGTATGAATTGGGAGTTTCCTAAATTTTAGCACTCAAGGCGGAAAATAAAAATAAAAAGGAAATTTGAAATTTGCTGTAATGACCCGCCAATTCTCATTGGCTTGAGAGCTCCACGAGTCATTACTAGGCCTTAAGCGACATCCCCAAAACGCCAAAGGCTGACAATAAATGCCGAAGGGTTTCAAATACAAGTGGGGGACGATTTACCCTTTTAGAAATCAACCCATACATTAACCATTCACTATATGATGCATGAACAATGAAAGACCAAACAACAACTGCATTTATATTAAACCACATCAGAGTACACAACATCGGAAGACTAAACCAAACATCAAAGTACACAGCAGAAAGAGAACAACACAAGACTCCCAAAAGACACCACGGCTCAGTGTTCCACAAGCTCCAAGCTCCACACCATCTCCCAAACATCACCACAAGCCACTAGTAATGAGATGTTTTACCTTTACCTGTGTCTCGGAATACAACATCTGCAAAAGCACCAAAGTGCCAAAGCAGGGGTGAGTATAAAACTCAGTAGGTCTTCCCCAATGACTTCCCTACTCACGCCACTAGGATAGAAGAGTTAGCTACATTTATATAAAAACAGTTTATATAAAACATTTTCACCAAAGCAGTTTATAACTAAATATAAACAAGTTTTCCAAAACCATCCGTGCTCGAAAGTATCAAAGTGCAACTTAAACCAGCTTTTCCAACATGTTATTTTTCCAGAAAAATGACCAAACAATTTTCCAAACCATTTCACAAACATCCCATTTTGGCATTTCCAACCATTTCACAAACATCCCATTTTGGCATTTCCAACCATTTCACAAACCCGTGAAATCAACCATGCATGCATCGTTATGACAGTTTCATACTCATGAGCGGTCTCTCGTCGATCTACCAAGTCATCACAAGGTAATTATTCTCATGTGCCATTACACCTTTGGCACCGAGCACAAGGTCCTATTTCAACCAAGCCTCATACATATAGTTACCATGTGTCATTACACCTTTGGCACCGAGCACAAGGTCCTATTTCAACCAAGCCTTGTACAATGTAATATGAACACACACTTCACATTTCCCACAATCCTGCCAAATCATCCTTCCAATAAAACACCTTTTATTGAAAACTCTTTTCCATCCCAACCAAGTGTGTTCAACCATTTCAAACCATTTCAATAAAACCGTACTTTTATTGAAAACCAAAAAGTGAACTAATTTCATCAAGTCATTTCAATACCAAACCATTTCAATAAAACACCCCTTTTTATTGAAAACCCATCTTTCATCAAACCATTTACCATTCCAGCAAATCCGTAATTTAAAATCAACATTTTAAATTCAAGAAGCCAAATCACTTTGCACAACAATTCACAATGATTTCACAATTTCATCAAAACCATAAATCAACACTAAAGAAGATTTATTCCATGCTTTGCACAATCAATTTCATTCAAACAAGCCAATTTGAAACTAAGCCAACCAATTCTAACAAGAGGAGTCGAGAGTGAAGCCACCTACCTCAACAAATTGGACGAAACCAACCAAGAACCGGGTCGAAACACCACAAAACCTCCTTAGATTTCTTCCCTTATCACCAACAAGACCAAAACCCGACTTAAAAGTCATCCACTACCTTAGATCTACCCACCTCAAGCGTAGATCTAAGGATCCAACAAGAGGGAAGAAGGAGATCTAAGAAAACAAGACAAGAACGAGACTTACCACGATCAACCGGCCTCTAGACGCCAAGGCAACCCTCCGGATCGCTTCCAAAACACCTGGTAAGTGTTCTCCCACCTTCCCCAGAGAGAAATCCCGAGTTAGGGCCATCTGGGAGCAAAAATGAGTGGGTTAAATGATAAAACGGATTAGATCCTAATAGATAGGATCTAAGTTGACTTCGCGCACGGTTAGTCCGCACGATTAGTTAAACCGTGCGCTAATCGTGTGGTAGTCACTGCCAAAGAGGGGCTCTCCGCACGGCCTCCTCGCACGGTTTGCCCAAACCGTGCGCACACCGTGCGGTCTCCTCTGTCCAACAGACCACCACCTGCACGGCTTCCGCACGGTTTGGCAAACCGTGCGCAGCCGTGCGTCCCCACATTTTGCCCTTTTACACTCTAAAAGTCTCCTAAACTTTCCCCAAACATCTCCCATAAACTTCATGCACTTAAAAGGCATAAAACAAGGGTTACTTACCAGAAACCGGGGGTACTACATTTGCGTTGGGTAAAATTCTGATAAAACTTGTCTAGCCGGCATAGCATTGTAGTTGCATTGTGTAGAATCTTCATTCTATTTCACACAGATGGCTCAGATATCCAATTCTACCCCACACAGCTAGGTAGATTATAGACCGCTCTACTCAACACATGGACCACTCTACTCAATGCAGCCCCGCTCCACGCATCATTATTTAGTCACGATTACCCAAATCTACTCCGTGCAATTGTGTTGAACAAGTGCAGGATAAATCACGCAGTGGAAATTTCGTAAGGAAAATGACCGTGAAGAAGGGCACGGTCGTCTATGAGTGGAAATGTGTGAAAGCAAGCAATCGTCCAATAAGGCACTCCGTGCAATTGTGTTGAACAAGTGCAGGATAAATCACGCAGTGGAAATTTCTCAAGGAAAATGACCGTGAAGAAGGGCACGGTCGTCTATGAGTGGAAATGTGTAAAGGCAAGCAATCGTCTAGTAAGGCACAGTTGACTGTGACTGTTAGAACACCAAAACAAAGCGATCATGCAATGGAAATAAATCGACAGAGCCTTATCTTCCACAGAGAACCGAGCAACTTATTCAAATGATACTTTCATGGAATTACGATACTCTGTTTTTCCATTTTAAGTGAATATTTGATACAGGGAACACATGGCAAGGAACAGGACAATTAGAGTGTAGAGAATATCGTGGGTCACATGGAAGAAGCCCATTGCATGCAACAAAATGAGAAGATCGTAAGGAATGCACAAAAAATGAGAAAACCATGGGGAAGAAAGGAATAATGTGATTGTGTGATTTGTTGGTGGAATTTACGACAGCTGAGCAGTTCAACAAAATGATGACCGGGAGTGCATGCAGAGATGATTTTAGCGGGAAACTGAAAATGATTATTTTGGAAGATTTTGGAGAAATAAAACCTTGAGGGGTGATACGAATTAAAAAGAGGATAATTGGAAAATTAGGGGAGAGAAATTCAAAGAGAAGAGTGGAGAACGAAAGAGAGAGCTGAAAAGAAGAGGGAACGAGCTCGGAGGGATGTTGTGAACAATATGAAAGAAGAAGATTGACGATCAACATCTAAGATTTCTTCTCTCTCATTTTTATTTCAGGTCATTTTCATTGTTATTCATTCATGAGCATGCATGGCTAAGAACCTTAGTGGCAATAAGGGGATGTAGCTTAAATGTTATGTATTTAATTCTATAATGAATGGAGCATGTGTTGATTCATTTTTTCATTAATCTAATTATTCATTTGATCACCAAATAGCTGCTCATAGGGAATGCGTGGTAAACTGATGAGTGAAATTCATTTTGTACAGTAGGGATTTGAACAAAATTCAAAAAACGAATGGCGGTGCCAGAGGAAATTGTGGCAATGCATAATTAAGATTTATCAAGATTTTTAGTGGCAGCAGCCCTTTTCTCAACAGGTTTTGAAGATTCTACCTTGACTTCCTCAGCTTCGTCAAAATCACTTCTCAGCTCCTAAAGAGTCTTTTCATCTTCAAAGTACCATGATCACACCTCCATTTAACTCCTTTTAAAAGGTGGGTTCAAAACGGCCCAAGGACTCGACCCCGCGACCAGCGCCCCACCCCGCGATCGGCGCCCCTTTTCTTTAGCAGCAACATCGGCTCTAAACTCTTCCTTTATTCTCTCGAGTTCAGTAACATGCACTTTCATGTACCGATTTCTTTTATGAAGTCAGCTTCTTTTTCCAAAAAACTTTGCATCAGAATCAATAATAGGTTCTTCTTTCTCCCTCAACGCTCTTACGGATGCAGCGCAAGGCGCGGCACATGCCACCCGAAATTAAGGCTTATGCCAAGCAGAATAACATAATTAAATGTACATGGTTTTAAAAAAAACTTGAATTCAACCAAAATAGTACAAATTAAAATACATATTAATTGTCTCAACCAAACCATAAGCACATAATCAATCCTAGAGAAACTAAACATCAGAATCATCATCAATGCAAGCTTCATCATCAATGAAAATTGAGGAGAAAGATAATTAGTGTTGCTGCCCTGCGTCCCCAGCTACTGTCGACTAGTGACTCTAGCTTGTGCTGGAGTTGCAAACATTGGTCCATTTTTTTCTCTTTTTATTAAAAATTTTATAGGCTTTTGGGCTTTTCTTTGGGCCAAAAAACCTTTCTTTTTTCTAGGTTAGAAGAAGATGCTTCTTTTCCCCCGTCTGGCGCAAGGCGCACGCTGCATGCACCTTTGGCGAGCCTCAGCAAGGCCGCCTCTCCTCATCCATGTGGAGGCACTCAAGGTGCAGCTCACAGCGCCCCGCACCAAGGCACGCACCTCAACGCGCCTTTAACAACTATGCATTGAACCCGAGAGTTTTTCTCATCCCATGGGCAAGAAGTGTGCGATGAAGGTCGCCCAATTACAGCTCACCCGAATATTTGTCCTCCGGAGCAAAGACTTTTGAATTGAAACTGCAAGGTAAGATTGTCAACAGTTTCTTTACAACAGTGGAATCTTCAAGAGTTTAATCATACACTTTGATGGCGCTAACAATCTCATTAATCATTGTGAGGAAGTCATCAACAGTTTCGTCAGTTTGCATTCCTACATATTCAAATTTAACTCTCTAGAATTGTATTTTGGTTTCCTCCACTTTTTTTCACCTTCATAGATATTTTCTAATTTATCCCATATGTGTTTTTGCAATCATCCAACTCATCACTTTTGTAATTTTTTTTCTCGAACAAGCATGCTAGAATAGCATTTCTTACTTAGCCATCAAACAACAACAACAACAAACAAACCTTAAACCCAATTAAATAGGGTCAGTTACATGGATCAAACGTTACCGATAGGAATGTGAGCATTGTCCGTATGAGAGTATGGGTAAAAGATGTCAGCTGCCAGCTGCCAGGGGCAGTATTGTAGGGTGGAGGGACATGGATATTTGGTTGGCATTTAGCTCGGCTGATTGGGGGGCTTTGGCCTTGGCTTCGGGGAGCATCTTCCACGGGGAGTAACTTCTTCTTCTTCAGTTTCTTCTTCTGGTTCGATCAGTGTTTCTGTTGTAACCTTGTACGCTGCTAATAGAAATTTATAGCAATTTTTCATTCAAGAACTCTACGATCCTATCATTTGGTGCTCTCATTGAGAGAATCGTGGCTTGAGGAGGTAGATTGAAGATCGTTGACGGATGTCCAGAATGAAGACTAGAATTGAAATGTTGGAGTCAAATCTGGAACGGATGATGCAAACACTTGCGGTTGTGATAAAGGACCATGCCAGGGGGCATGCGAAGTTCATGAAGCAGCATCGCAAGCTTATGAACATGCTGCAGGAACAACGAGGAGTACGTGTTTGGAAGGAAGCAGAGGAGTTCGGTTCTAGCCGAGATCGGAGCAACGAGAACGGGTTTGACCCTAGCACGGCTTTTGTTGAATGCAATGAAGAGAAGGTGGAAATATTTCCAGTCAAAGTTCGGCCAAAAGAGATCATACGAGTTGCAAGTCATGTCGCGGGAGCAAAAAAAGGTTTTCGCTGACTAGTCAATACGTCAAGCATATCCGAAACAGATGAGGCAAACAGAGAACGAGGTTGTAAGTTTTAAAGCTGTTATAGAAAGCTTGAAAATGTTTCTGTCAACGAGAAAAGAATGGCAAGGGGGTAGTTTGGTTCCAATCCGGTTCAGTCAGAAGAGGTTGCACGGCCTTTTTTGAGCAAGCAAAGTGCATGAAGCAGCAGATAGTACAGTCTTGCCCTGCCTCTTTGACCACCATTGATAGCTATTCACAAGAAATCCCAAACATGATTGAACCAAACTTACCTTTGAGCCTTCTCAGACTGCCTGCAGTTTCTTTTGCGAGCAGGGAGAGCAAGATGGCAACGGTTGTTGCGGTTGCAGCGAAACCGGCTGCATCCACATCCTCTTCCCCAAGGGGCTTGCACAAGCAACCGGCCAAAACTAGAGAAGTCAGCCCAGAAGGAGGACATAGGGAATCGAGGACCACCGCACCGAAAGAAGCATCATTGTGTTCCTAATACTATTGTTACGGAGAAAGTGTAGGATGTTATTGCCATCAATGGGAAAAAGATAAGAACTGAAAGCTACAGTTTAGTATGCATTCAGGCAAGTGATCAGGAAATAAAAAAGCCTACCAAAAAAATTTCTGAGAATGTGGTGGCTGCCACAAAGAGATTTGAAAAAATTTTGCCTGATAAGAAAATCGTTGAAAGACTGTCTGCTACTACTTTGGGTTTGACCGCTGAAACAGCCATTTCTAAGATGCATAAAAATGCTACTGCTGAAAATGGTCTGTGGATAATCACGTTGGAAGTCCTATGTTTTCTCTCTGTTATGCAACATGCCCAAAATAGAGCTTTGCGTGAAGAAGTTTATAGTGCTTATATTTCACATGCCACTTAACAGGGATCTGGATAGCACAGAAAATTATCAACCAAGTGCTTCGTGGGCTCCCAATGTTCAGGATATGGAAGACATAAAGAATTTCCCGAAGAGTCAAGGTGCATTAGAAGTCAATGCCATAAGCCATTGGGATGTAAACTTCTGGAATGAGAGGCTTTGTGAGTCAAAGTATGACATAAATGAGGAAGCACTGCGTCCATATTTCTCATTGCCAGCAGTTATGGGTGGCCTCTTCGACCTTGTGAAAAATCTGTTCGGAATTGACGATGAGCAAGTTAATGGTCTAGCTCCAGTTTGGAACAATGATGACGGTGCATGGATGGATGAAGTTGTTGCTCGAAGCAGTGTTCTTTCATGTGATGGCGCTCCTGTTAAGTTCCCCATTGCCCGCATGATTTGTAATCAAATACCACCGGTGGGGACAAGCCAAGCCTCATGACATTCCGCAAGGTAGGGACTGTTTTCCAAGAATTTGAACATACGCTTCAACATATGCTAACTAAGCAAGATGAGGGAGTGGACTCTCTATAGCGTTGCCATCTCAATTCATAGAAAACGGGTATGGAATCTCTTCAAACTACTCCCGAAAGATTCAAGCTGCCCTAAAAAAATACTTCCCAGAGTTGTTGGCAGAGGATGTTGAGCTTCATCATGAACTGGGTTAAAGGTCACTCACTCTCCATGTTGAATGGGCATTTATGTGTTTCGTTGCAATTAAGGCATATTTTCCATATTTATTTTCCATATTTTCGCTTTGAGGATAAGGTGGATTTTCAAGAGAGAGAAGTGTTGGGAATGGGAGCACTGTTCGCGTGAAGGTATGGGTAAAAGCTGCCATCAGCCAAGGGCGGTGTTGTACATTGATGTAGATGGTATGTCGGGTTGGTCGTAGCAGATAGAAGTTGTTGGTAGTGGTTGGAGGGTGGAGGGACAAGGATATTTGGTTGGCATTCAGCTCAGCTGATTGGGAGGTGTCGGTCTTGGCTTCGGGGAGCGTCTTCCTTGGGGAGTACCATCTCCATTTTCTTCTTCTTTTGGTTCAATCTGTGTTCCTGCTGTAACCTTATACACTGCTAATAGAAATCTATAGCAATTCTCCATTCAAGAACTCAACATCCTATCAATTATCAATTATCAATTAACACTATTGAAGACTATTTCCATTGAAATCATTTATAACAAGATCATCTTGAATGATTTGTTTAAGGGTCCTTTTAGGTCTTCATTTACTTCTTTTAATAAGTGAATTTGTCATCAAGTTTGCTCTATTAACAAGTGTATCTTTAGGTCTACTTCTAATATGTCCAAACCATTTTAATCTAGTTTCAGACATTATCTTCTCAATCAGAGACACTCCAATTTTCTCGTAAACACATTCAATTCTAATTTTATCCATATTAGTATGCTCACATATCCAACTTAACATTTTCATTTCTGCTACCCTTATTTTTTGTTCAAGGTGACCCATTAAAGGTCAAACTCATTGCCATATAGAATAACTAGTCCAATAACAGTCCTATAAAATTTATCCTTCAATTTCAAAGAAATTTTACGATTACAAAGCACCCCAGAAACCTGTTTCCATTTTATCCATCTAGTTTGAATCCTATGAAAAACATCTACATTAATATCTTCATCACATTGTAGAAATGAGCCTAAATATCGAAAACAATCAACTTTTGAAATAATGTGGGCTCTCAATATCACATCCATAACATTACCATGCAATCCTTTGCTAAAAGGACACTCCATAACTAACTTTAAATTGATAGTCATTTTGGATTCTACAACAAGAACCATATCATCCGCAAAAAACATGCAATTAAATATTTCATCTTGAATATGCTTTGTAAGTTCATATAAAACCAAAGCAAAAAGGTGTGGGCTTAAAGTCGAACCTTGATGCGGTTCTATTGAGACAGCGAAGTTTGAAGCATCACAAACTAGAGTTCTAACTCGAGTCAAACTTCATTCATGCGTGTCTTGGATGGGTTTGATATGCATCACCTACACCTCTTTTCTTTCAAGAGCTTTCAACAAAACCTCTTTAGTAACTTTATCATATCTCTTTTCCAAATCAATGAAAACCATATCCTCACAAACCATGTCCTCACGATGCAAGAAGCCGTGAAATTTTGGTGTAGCTCTGGTTAAGCTAAGGATGAAGGCATTGCACCGTCAGGGGTATCATCACGCCAAAATGAAGCTGAGATTTGTAGAGATATGAAAGATAATGTCATGAAATTCAAGGAGTTTTAAATGAGATATTATCAGGATTTTGCGGATTTGCGATCGACTTGAATATCACACCGCAAAGGTGGTTGTTACGCCACAATCATATAGAGATCGAAGTATGTCAGACACCACAGAACAAAGCATCACGTCCTGATCAAGCAGTTTACACGAAAAATAAAAGGAAACTATTTGAACTCAAATCCGGATAAAGTGGAGGGAGTCTCAGAGGATTGACTTGACTTGAAGAAGCACGTTTGAACACACTAAAATCGTGTGGGAAACTGCGAGATCTTGGATCTTGGATGAGCAAGGACCGATCTAAGCCATAGATCTAAGGGGCTGGAATTGGAGGAAAGTTTATAAACTAATTGTAGCAATTCTAGAGAATAGAGAGAACGACATGTTTCAAAGGGAAGAGAGCTGAGATAGGGCACTATTGACAAATCCATATGATGTGGGGAAGAAAGCTCAAGACTAGACAAGGTTTTATTATCATATCCAATTGTTTGTGAATAAGGAATGCATCGAGAATAATTCTGATGTGAAATTGTTCTATATATGGAGGTGTTATCGTTGATGCAAGAGTTTGATTGGAAGACATTGAAATCAACTCTCTCATCGAGAAGTTGATCTCATCCGACATTGGAGGAGAAAGAGCACATAGAAGTGGAATTCAACGGCGCATCAATTTTGGAGTTATGATGCACAACATTTCAGACTTACATGTTGATATAGAAGAGAGAATCAAGTTTATAAACTGCGGAAGATTTCTCGAAGCAATGCACAGAGAAGCAGAAGGAGTGACCCTTGGGGGGTATTACATCATCCATAAATCTTGTAAAGGCAATGTGTCTTGGCATGGAGTGGGCACAATCAAAGTTGTATCCACCAAACAATGCGTATAGTGGATTTGGTACGTCAACATATGCTCCTTAGACGTATCTCAGTACGGGTGAACCAAGTAAAATTTTTGTCTCTTGGGCTTGACTTTTAGTCATTCATGTTTGATATTCAATGTGAACGACGACGAGGAAGAGTGACATTGACCGTGTTCCTTTTAACGAGAGAATGAGATCCGACGACCAGAGAGGGTTTCGAAAGAAAAAGTTTAATTTGTGCAGCACCATAATCCCCCCCCCCCACCCTCTCAGGGTGCCATAGGAAATTCACCATGACCCTCTGGTCCCAACATCTTTCAAGAGCGTTGCTCCTTTAGGCCAAAAAAAAATCTCTCACATAGAAAACTCAGTGGGTAAATATTTCTCAATCACCTCAAACACAACATCAACATTTCTTTTTCATTTACAAATATGGTTAATGTTTTAACATGATCCATCCATGTGGCAATAATGCATTCTAGAATTGTCACCTCATTCAACTTCCTCAATCTACTTGATTTCTTCTCATTCACATTTTTTGCACTTTTTCATTTATCACGGACAGCAATCTACCCACAATAGTAATTGGTCATGGCACCATGATCTTCTGACATCGAATCATTGCTCGCCGCACGTCCTCTCTTCAACAGATTTTCTACGACTCAAATAATCAACAAATATTCAAATTTTAACCAGCCTTTAATAATCTCGGCTCAATCATCAAAATAAACTCGAAAAACTCTGAACAAAATAATCAGCGAGATATTAAAGATAAATCCATTCAAAATACTCAAGGTCAATCAGCTTCTTTTGCATAGTCAATTTGGTCATGGGAAAAATATTCTGAGTCGATGGCGTTCAAGAGCATGGCCACTCTTCTTTTACTTTCCAAATTTTGAATTCTTACTTCTTAGATAGACATGTCAAGTAGAAAACCCATATCAGCTGAATAGTGTAAAGTAGAATGCACTTGGAAGAAATGCATGCAATAGAACATTGAAGCCCGCATGTTTATTCAACATCAATTAGATTTTTCAATTATGCTCAGCGTACTCAAGTCTTTGGCAACTTTCACATGTTGTTTTCAGTGGAAATCTTGTTAACATTGTGTTTGATAGACTTGTCAAGCGTTGTGTGTCATATGCATATCAGACATGTACAACGCAATCATGTCTTGGTTGTTTTTCACACTTAGCAATGAGTAGACTTGTTATGCATATCAGACATGTACAACGCAATCATGTCTTGGTTGTTTTTCACACTTAGCAATGAGTAGACTTGCCACGCGCTGAGTTTGATAACTCAAGATTTGTTCCACGTGCAATAGGTATTCAATTTTTGCCCAACGCAAATATTACGCCCTGAAAAAACACTCGCTCTACTTCATGCAACTCGCACCATCAATTTTTCTAATGCGTTAAGTAAAACATTGAAATCATTTCACAAAATTCATTTACATCCAGTAAAACTCCCACAAATACTTCACACAACCAAAACTTGGCGTATCTTTTTGTTGCTTCAATCTCCAAAATTTTGAGAGCTCCAATGCTTCGTCAACAACATCTTCAATACAGCAAAAATGAATCGCATCAAAAAACTCTATCTTTTAAATAACAAAAAAAATTGTTGCTTCAATCTCCAAAATTTTGAGAGCTCCAATGCTTCATCGAGAACATCTTCAATACCTCAAAAATGAATCGCATCATAAAACTTCATCTTTTAAATAACAAATATTGACAACAAATGCAACTTCATAACTCCAAAAATAATTAAATCTACCACAAAATACTCCGCTATTTTAAAGGTGCTTCGGTTTTCATATGAATGACTTGGGCTTACTGAAGTACTTTCTGAGGATTGAGGCCTCCCGATTGTTGAAAGAGATTTTCACGTCTTGACGGAAATATGTTTTGGGCCCCCAAAAATGCTTTCCGAGGACCGAGGTCCCCCGATGCCCGAAAGAGATTTTCATGTCTCAACCGAAATACGTTTTGGACTTATTACAGGAGACAAGATTGTCTCATGTGGACACTATTAACACTCCTCTTGAGTCGGGCAAAATATTCTTTCATGCAGAGAGTGGGCATTTCTCTCACCTGATAGGTATCATTGGCTTGTAGGCATGCTAAAATACTTTACTATGACTTGTCCCAATAATACTTGTGCCATAAGCAAAGTGAGTTGGTCCATGGATCATCCTACGAGGTTACAGTGGAATACCATTCTTCTTCTTGTTAAATATGCCAAAAGGTGTTAGTGGGGCGGATTCTGGTTCGGTGGGTGTTACCCCACATTACCCACGCCCCCCCATTTTGCACACTTATCAGCGTAGGGGTAAAATGGGGAAAGGGGCATCTGTTTGTGGGGTGGTGGGGCCAGCTGTTAGTTCGGCCGGTATTTAGTGGGAGAGCTGGGGGTTTGTTGAGGGGAGAACCTTTTGGGCATTCTGTTGGAACAGAACGAGCGGGGGTCAGTGGCCTGACTTCCGAAATATCGCACAGCAACAGCAGGCGAACCTGGAGGAGGCCTCTCCATCTTCAACCTCTTGTACTTCTTCATCTCCATTACTGTAATTCAAGAAGTCGGTAATACAATTCTGATTACTCTCCTCTGTATCTTTTATTCCCTATTCCCGAACACACACACCAGAACCGTAACAGTTTTGGCGACTCCGCTGGGGAACTTCATCGATCTGAAGAGCCGAACAGAGGGAGGGGCCGTCGACGCAACTGTACATCCGTTCTGAAATAGTCTGCAACGAGTTGTATGCAAACTCGGATGGAGCACCGAGTGGCTTCGATCAAATCATATATGGAGAGTATAAGGGCTGCCATGACTTCTATACAAGAAAATGTAGAGAAAATGATGAGCGGACAGCGTGAAAGCTTGCTGGTAGCACGGAATGAGGTGCAGCAGTTTGAGGAACGTGTGATGCTACGAGTTCGGAATCTGGAAGAACAAACTATGGAAAAGTTAAGAGTGGAATCACAAATTGGACGCAGTTCAGACACTGAAAAACAGAGTGAAAGCGCAATGAACCAGGCAGATAGTAGGGAGTACGTCGAGCGCCTGGGTAAATTTCCAGTTACAAAGGCGGCCGAACAATTGGAGGAGCTGAGCAGTGTCTCACGAAAGGTAGAATTACCCAATTTTGCTGGAGATGATCCGTTAGGGTGGATTACTAAGGCTGACACCTACTTCCTAATAAACCGAATTCCGAAAGACCAGAAGTTGCAGCATGCACAGTTGTGCATGGAAGGTACTGCGTTGTACTGGTTTCTGTCCTGGAACAGTATTACTCCTGGTTCTACCTGGAGCTCCTTCAAATCTGCATTCCTGGACCGGTATGGGCGGAACACAGATGGGGACCCATTAAGGTTTTTGAAAAACTTGAAACAAACAGGCTCGGTAGATGACTATATTGAGGAATTTGAGCAGATTGCCTTAAGGCTGCCTGATTTTCCAGAACAGTGGTACATGAGCCTATTTATGGGAGGATTGCGACCTGAAATTGAAAACCGAATTTCAACCCACGAACCAGTAAATAAATTTCGAATGATAGTCCTGGCAAGAAAGGTCGAAAGAGAGTTGGTAAGTGAAGGGGTGTTGCGGAGTACCCGTTCCCGCCCAATGGTGCCTCCTGTTTCCCGAAGTTCTGGAGTAGCAACAGCAAACTTTTCTATGTCCCGACCAGCTAATGACCGAAACCGACGAGATGAAGAATTGCGGAGGGTCGTTGGTGATGACCGTTGGGGAGGAGTGAGAGCGCTTAGTCGGCAAGAGCGGGAGGAACGAAAACAAAAGGGATTATGTTTCCATTGTGGCCAACCCTTCGGACCCATGCACAAATGCCCTGAAAAACATTTGCGGTTGTTGGTCTGGGAGTACGAAGAACCTGAGGAACCACGGGAGGAAGGAGTTGCGCAAGAGGCAGCAGAAGGGGAGATAAAAGCTGAGAATGAAGTTCAGAACGGGGAGCCAGCCGTCCGGACAGGGGAGCTGGTAGAGCTACGTCACATGGGAGGAGTGGGGGCCGATTCAATGTTGCTTGCTGGAAATCTAACAGGAGTACCAGTATTGGTACTTGTGGACAGCGGTGCCAGTCACAACTTCATCTCCAGGCGGTTAGCAAAATTTGCCAATGTGAAGGTTGTTCGAACCAAACCCTTCGGAGTAACTCTCGGCGACGGATCTCGAGCTCTCTCTCAAGGCCGCTGCAAGCAGGTTATGCTTAATCTGGAAAACTTCGATGTCATTATAGACGCCTATGTTTTTGACACAGGAGGGTCAGACGTGATCTTGAGAATGCAGTGGTTAAAAAGTCTTGGCAGTGTGTTGACAAATTGGGGCCATAAGACGATGGAGTTCGTGTGGCAGGGGCGGGAAATCAAGCTGCAGGGAAGGTTGGGTGAAGAGGAGAATGATAAGAAGTTGTCTGTCCAAGCTCTGGCTAAAACCTTGTTTATTGAAGGGTGGGTTTGGATGGCACAAATCCAATTTCCAGCAGGGGGAATGGGCAGAGGGCAAGCTGCCCAGCACCAAATGGAAGAGGTTCTGTACAACTTCCAGTCTATGTTCGACCAGCCAAGGGGGCTTCCTCCACCAAGAGAAACAGACCATGCTATAAACCTGGTAGCCGGGGCAGCACCAGTAATCATCAGGCCCTATAAATTGGTCCACTATCTTAAAGATGAGGTTGAACGACAAGTCAGCGATATGATGATTCAAGGGATAATCCGACACAGCTACAGCCCGTTTGCTAGCCCCATAATCCTTGTAAAGAAAAAAGATGGGAGCAGGAGAATGTGTGTCGACTACCGAGCTCTTAATAAGCTCACAATTCCGGATAAATTTCCAATTCCCATCATAGAAGAATTGTTGGACGAGTTGCAAGGAGCAACATACTTTTCCAAACTGGATTTAAAATCCGGATTTCATCAGATTCGGGTCCGAACATTGGATGTTAGTAAGACAGCTTTTCGTACTCACGAGGGGCACTACGAATTTCTTGTCATGTCATTCGGGTTGATGAACACCCCAGCTACTTTTCAGGCCACCATGAACAGAATGTTTAGGGAATTTTTGAGGAAGATTGTCTTGGTATTCTTCGATGACATTCTGGTCTTTAGTAAAACTTGGGCGGACCACCTGCAACACTTGAGGATGGTCTTCTAGGTGTTGCAGAATAATCAGCTCCATCTAAACCGCAAGAAATGTTTTTTGGCACAACAATCCATGGGGTATCTAGGCCATATTATCTCGGCGAATGGCGTTTTGGTGGAGCCATCAAAGGTTGAATGTGTAATTGGCTGGCCACGGCCACTTTCTGTCAAAGGAGTCCGGGAATTCTTGGGTCTAACTGGCTACTATAGGAAGTTCGTTGAAGGATATGGCAAGATAGCAAAGCCACTCACAGAATTAACCAAAAAAAATAATTTCCATTGGACTCCAGCAGCCGAACAGGCCTTTAATGCCCTTAAGAAATGTCTAGTATCAGCACCACTACTAGCATTACCTGATTTTAAACGACCATTTATCATCGAATGTGATGCCTCTGGCCTAGGGGTTGGGGCTGTCCTCATGCAAGCTGGGCGACCAGTAGCATATTTCAGCAAGGCATTAGCAGACGCCAACCTCTCCAAATCAGTTTATGAAAAAGAGGTCGTGGCCCTTGTCTTGGCAGTTAACCACTGGAGGCAATATCTGATTGGGAACCACTTTATTGTCTACACTGACCACAAGGCCCTCAAGCATCTCCTCAGTCAACGACTTCACACGGCAAACCAACAGGACTGGCAGGCAAAGCTCTTGGGGTATGACTTTGAAATAGTCTACAAACCAGGGCGCTTAAATCAGGCGGCAGATTCCCTTTCCCGTCGGGCTGCTAGCGATCTGGACAACTTTGATGAACCAATAACATTAGGTTCAGCAGTATCCGAACCTCTATGGTTGGAAACAGAAATTATTAAGGCACAAAATCAGCAGGATCCAGTGCTAAAAAGCATAATTTCTGCTGTCCAGCAGTGCCCCTCAACACAGCCCAGGTATGTTGTTCGTCATGGCTTGTTGTTCTACCAGGACCGGCTCGTTCTATCCCTGAAGTCTAGCCACATACCAAAGTTTTTACAGTATTATCACTCTTCGCCAGGAGGCCATGCCGGATTCCATAAGACCTACAAACCTATTCTGGAGGGGAATGACAAAGCAGGTTCAGCAATTCGTCCGAGAATGTGATGTTTGCCAGCGGCATAAAACTCAGGCTTTGTCTCCGGCCGGACTTCTCCAGCCGCTGCCAATTCCTGCACGAGTCTGGGAAGATATTTCGATGGATTTCCTCTCTGGACTGCCCAAATCCCATGGATTTAGCGTTATCTTGGTGGTGGTGGATCGCTTCACCAAATATGCCCACTTTTTACTATTGCGCCATCCATATACTGCCAAAGATGTTGCTGAACTTTTCATTAGGGAGGTGGTTCGCTTACATAGTATCCCTAGCTCGATCCTTAGTGATCGGGATCCTATATTTGTCAGCAATTTCTGGAAGGAATTATTTCGCTTGGAGGGTACCACTCTAAAGATGAGTTCATCCTACCATCCCCAAACGGATGGATAGACGGAGATTGTTAACAAATGTCTTGAGACGTATCTGCGTTGTTTTGCTTCCGAAAGACCACAGACCTGGTCCCGATGGATGCACTGGGCCGAGTACTGTTACAACACAGCAACCCATTCTTCAACTAAAATGACTCCTTTCGAAGCTGTGTACGGGCGAAAACCACCTGCTGTGCAGCGGGTTACTGGGGACTCTACTCCAGTGGACACAGTGCATACACTGCTTGCTGAGCGGGACCAAATGATAGAACAACTCCGGCACAACCTCACCCGAGCCCAACAGTTAATGGTTCGAGCAGCCAACAAGCACCGTCGGGATGTTTCTTATGAAGTTGGGGAACTCGTTTTTGTCAAACTCAGGCCAAACATCCAAACTCCCAAGTCCCAAAAACTAACTCCTAAGCTGGCCGCCTGCTATTATGGTCCATTCGCTGTTGAAGCGCGTCTGGGAAACACCGCTTATAAGTTGACATTGCCCCCAACAACACGGATACATCCGGTTTTCCATGTCTCGCAGCTTAAGCGTGTTGTTGGGAAGTCTCCAGTTCACTCCGAACTGCCAGAATTGTGGGACGGATCTTCATCTTATGGTCCTCACCCAGCAGCGATCTTGGCCGCAAAATCCACACCTGGGTACCCACAAGGCACTTGGTTGATTCAGTGGCAAGGCTTACCAGTTGAAGAGTCCACGTGGGAGGATGCAGAACACATCATTTCGCAGTTTCCAGATCTGCACCTTGAGGACAAGGTGCCAATTGTCGCGGGGGAAATTGTTAGTGGGGCGGATTCTGGTTCGGTGGGTGTTACCCCACATTACCCACGCCCCCCCATTTTGCACACTTATCAGCGTAGGGGTAAAATGGGGAAAGGGGCATCTGTTAGTGGGGTGGTGGGGCTAGCTGTTAGTTCGGCCGGTATTTAGTGGGAGAGCTGGGGGTTTGTTGAGGGGAGAACCTTTTGGGCATTCTGTTGGAACGGAACGGGCGGGGGTCAATCCGAAATATCGCATAGCGGCAGCAGGTGAACCTGGAGGAGGCCTCTCCATCTTCAACCTGTTGTACTTCTTCTTCATCTCCATTACTGTAATTCAAGAAGCCGGTAATACAATTCTGATTACTCTCCTCTGTATCTTTTATTCCCTATTCCCGAACACACACACCAGAACCGTAACAAAAGGGAACTCGAACTGGGACTGATATATTATGATCATGGGCACATTGATGCACAGGCATTATGGGATACCAATTATACAGAGCGTTTGTCCTCTTGCAAGTCCACATCTGGATAAGTTCTTTTCATTGGCGGTATCATCGTGTCTCGCTCGAGTATCGAGTCAGAGTATAGGTCATCGCACGCATGACAAAAGAGATTTTATGGGTTCGATATCTTGTGCATGATATTGATTCTCACCTGGAAACCCACACCTATGGTATGAGGATCAAGCGGGATCAAGCAACGGTCAAGATTGCTACAAATTTCATTTTCCACGATTGAAAGAAGCATATCAAGATTGATTGTTAATTTGTTCGAGAGAATTATGAAAAGAAACATATCAATTTTCGTTACATACAAACTGTAAAGCAATTGGTTGATTTTCACCAAAGGCCTAGGGACATGAGTAAAATATTTGTGGAGAAAGATGGGCATAATTAGATATACATGCTACAACTTGAGGGTAATTATGTTACAACTTGAGGGGAATCATGTATCTAGAATGTCAGTGCATATAGGTTCACTCTGTTTGACTGAGTTTATTCTATCCCAATATCCCAGTAGTTTGAATTTTTGATTTCTCGCTAACTCAGACCTTTTGAATCACTTTTTCCTTTATAGATAAAGGGTTTCAGTTTCATTCAAGAGACATGGTTTGCAATATCCTGGTTTTAACAAGAAACGTTTCTAGGATTTCATTTCAATTATGCATTCCACCATTTGACAGCAAGGTAGCCCGCCCACCCACCCCCAATGCTAACTTCTTAGCCTACTAATACCGCCTGCTACAATAGACCATAAAATTAAAACTTTCCATGGATTGAAAACACACCATGTTGCCCAATGGCCTGAATCGCCATCTATTTTGGCCCAATGGTCAAAAACATTATCCAGGTAGCTGGAGATTTATGAAAAAAAATGAATAGCAAACAACCATATTACATCCAAACCATGCACAACGTGCATCATTGCTTCCAGCTTAGAACTTCATATGTCGATGATATTTCATTATTTTTTTTATATGAATAGTTTCCCAATCCAAAGATGCCTAAATGTTTCATGTTTAGTGGAGAATTATATTAAATTTCACATATGGTAAATAAATTTTTACCTGATTTGTTCCGTAAGTCTTCCTTTTCTTTTTAGATTGTCTCCCTTTACAATTAAACTGGAAATAAAATCACTTAAAAATTTGAATCCAACAGTCCTTTTGAGGGTTAAGGAAAACATGACTGTATTAAAAAAAGTGTAATGATATGACTAACTACAGAAATCAGCACAGTGAAATTGGGCAAACTGGAAACTCATGTTTCCAATATAAGAAACTGCAACAAAATAATATATATTATCAAAAAATGAGTAAAATTGAGCATACTTGGGTATATGTTTGAGCATGATCCCTCCAAAGGGAGCTTGTCTTTAAGACATCTCTCAAAGATGAGATAACCTCAAAAGATGTTGCCTTGATATGATCATCATCTTTATCATATGGTTTGTCCTGAAATTTCCACGAACAAGCATATGATATTAAGTATTTAATTCTTAAAATGTTCAAAAATTTTATCAAATGGATGGCATGCCTTGAGATGATCAACTTTTACAGTAAGGGGGTCCTCGTTGACCTGCACATGGAGAAAGCAAAAGGTTTTAATTGTAGTAACATCACAATGATATTTAAAAAAGCATGACACCCATTAAACAACAAAGCAGTGAGAAAAAAAATCTTCGAAACAAAAGCACACATGTAAATAGAGGGTAATACATAATACAGAATGAAAACAGAAAGAATAATTTATATGCAAAATATTCATCACTGTGCTTGTATACACAGTTATTCTTCTATTCAAAAAGACGATAAGTTTTAGAATTGACATCTATCAGCATCTTACCATATCTGTAATCCGAAGCCTCCTGTGCCCAATAAGGACAACCTGGTCACCTTGTATACTTGTAATCTGGTTTAACAAAACAAATTCAAAGGATTGTCGCAGATGGTAACTCGATTTTCAATACAGCGAATAGAGGTAGCCGAGAAATGTCAGTCAATAATAGGCGAACCCATCAACAAAAACAAATACCTGTGCTAGAGTACCAACTTCATGAAGACGCTTGAATAAATCTTTTCCTTTGACATCAAATACAGTTTTCTCTGCTTCAGTCCCAGGTTCATCTTGGAGAAGAAAAGCACCAGCATACGGTGCTTGCCGTTTTCGACTTTCAACTAAAGCTGCTAAAAGTTTAGGATCCTGAAACAGTATTGACACATAGTAAAGAGAAAAGCGGTGCATCAGGTCAAATTAGTAATAAAGCACATTCATTGCTGAGTTACAAAACAGTTCCAACAGACAACGGTGTCGTAAAATGATTGCAACGGCATAAACTATGCAATGCCCATTTTTTATTTTACACATTGTTTTTTAAAATAAATAATTTAGCAATGTATCAGAAATATAATCCTGAAACAAATGAAGAGGCAACACTGCACGATGTTTTGATGCTGGATTGTGATGGATCGGTGACAAAAATTTATAACATCTGGCCCTATTTACCCTTTAGAAAATCAATCTTGTATGATATAATAATCTTGCCGATTCAAGAGCAGTACCTTCACATAAATTGGCATGTAAAATCCAGGAAATAGTGGTCTATGCAGCAATGGCAACGCTAGAACCTGCATGCAAACCAGATATTAAAAATAATAATAATAATAATTAACATATGAAAGAACCATAAAGGAAATAAATAAATCACCAAAAGTGTAGTGCAGCAGGATACATAAAACATTATGATCAAGGAAAATATCACAGGGCAGTCAGGTTAACACAGCTTGCCTAAAGCAGAGCATGAGAGGTCACTGACCCATTGCAAGATAAAGCTTTTAAAAGAAAAAGAAAAAAATGAGTGACTAAAAACAACAGCAAGAAGAAAAAACAGAAAGCCATAAAACTTTGTATGCACCAGTAATTTATGGACCATCATCTTTAGTGATTTTAATTTTTTAAAACTATGACATGTATCAGCCTTATTTAGGAGTGAGTAGAAGGAACCAAGAACTGACAGGAACTGACAAAACAATTAGAGACAAACTGAAGAGCTGGAGTCATGGCTTCATGGCTTGCTTAGTCCCTGGTTTTTTAGGAGCCAATAGATTCAGATCAGTTTTGGCACCTACCTCATGAACCAACCAGATAGGAACCAGAACCATCTAAACCAAAAAAGAACCACCAAACATAGGGAAGACCTACCCAATGCACCTAGACGCAATTGTAAATTTTGCCTTGTCATTGTGCAAGAAACATTGTATTGAAATTATATACTTGTATCGCAATGTATAAAAAACTCATATAATTATATATGTTCATGGTTTATATATGAACTTGGTTTTTTTTTATATTTTTCAAAAATGTAAACTAGCAAAATAGATGAATCATGAACCATGGTTCAAAATCATGGGAGCAGAACCAAAACAAGGAACCAAGATATTCTTTCACGGTACCCACCACTGGCCTTATTTATATCAATCCTGTTACATGAATTCAATGGCGTTCCTATATTTGGTGCCAGTTCATTACATTCCAAACGTAATGCTGTTCTAGAGCCGTTAAAGAAAATAATAATAATAACTGTTGACATGGTGGGATGCATGCATTAGACGAATTTGAGCACTGCAATTTCTCAGTAAAGTGGATGAAAAAAAATTGGCCCATATCTCCCCATGTCTACAGCACAGCACTCTTATCCAGCCAATTGCATTAATTTAAGAAAACAATTCCAAGCTGCGAAATGATGGCATCACGGTATTAATCCATGAAATAACGCAAGTAGGTCAAAATCACCAGCTTGATCCAGTGACCGTCGTGGGTGAATAAGACATTAAACACGGAGATGATTGACAATCTGGCGAGCAATGACAAGTTAACAAAATGAGCACTGTCATAGGTTCGAGTGCGTTGGAATGCGGGGGGTGCGTGTATGGCGATAATACCGTCAAGTAGTCTTCGGGTCTGGGGTTTGTAGGGACAATGGCTGACGAGGCCTTCGAATCAGCTTCCCCGGCTTCGCCCTCCACCGCCTTGGCCTCGGCCTCCACCACTTGCTCGGACCCATCTACAGATTCCGAACAGAGTGATCTTCGACATGATTTAGGGATCCTCCCGTTCAAGCCTCTGAAGGCAGCCAAAGCTCCGCGCAGCGGCGAAATCCACTCGCCCCCATGGCGGAGATTCGGAGTAAGACTCGTGGCTGCGCTCCTAGAGCGAACCCGCAAGGACGAAGACCACAGGACCTTCAACATGTGCAGTGGGTGAATAAAGTTGGGAAATAATAGCAACAGCGGGCGGGCAGGAGCTGAGTGCGTCCTAGCTCTTCTTCGAGCTATCATGCGACATTTCCGAAGTCTGAGTGGAAGGGAGAGTGCATCAGCCTGGTTTCTGGTCGGCCTTGCCGAAAGCACCTGCAAAACCCCTCCTAAAACCCCTCCTAAAACCCCTACTACGGGCCATGTCTACCGGTCCGTGTGGACATTGTTTTCAAACTGAATCCGAAAGTAACAGTTCAAGGCCAGCCTGATGAGTTGCGCCGGTATATTATTGGGCGCAGTGTCGTTTAAGGATAAAAACAGTACCTTAATTCAGTTAAGGACCAGCTCATTTTTAGATCAATGTATAATCTAATTGAATTTGAAAATTTATAATTTTTTTGGTCCTCATTTGACATGTTTTGGGTCTTAGACTGGAATTAAATGTCAGTTTGGGTCCCTTTCCCTATATTATTTTATTTATTTTTAATGCTGTGTTATTATTTTATATTGAGTGGGAAAATTTTTAAAAAGTGTTCAAAATGCAAAAAGTGGTCGGTTTCACACCGGTTCAGGATGGCTAAAACCAGCTCAAAAGCCATAACAGCCTAATAACTTGAACCAGACCGAAAAAACCTCTGACTGTCAGTCTGACTAGTCGAACCATCTGATCATGTCTAGGTTTTAAAACAACTAGTACTCCGCTCGTGCATTCGCACGGCACTATAAATTAATTGTTATTATAAATAATAGAATACCATTTATCAAACATAATATTTCATAATAATATTGAAAATATTTTAAAAAAATGACATAAATAATGAAGAAAAAAATGACATACATAATCAAGGGAAAAACGACATACATAATCAAGGAATAAAACTGATATGTTATTAATTCAAGAAATGAATATTTAGATAGTGTTATGAGTTTTTAGTATCAATCAAGCATTTGGTATAGTCTATAATTGAGCACTCCACCTTATCACATAACACTGCTCAGAGCTAGATCCCACACAGGAAGCATCCAACAAATCTGGTGCAGGTGGGGCATTATTATAGAGCATGGATGATGAAACCGTAGAAATTACACAACACCCAGCACTGAGAAGGTAATCCCCTGCACATGTAATATGCATTGGAGTCAACATATTATCAGCCAATCGGTAGATAGTTATTTTGATCCCTGCAATCAAATGGCCTGTTAAAATTGGAAGTGAGTAAATGATATATATTATTATGAAAAAACAACAGAAGGCATCAAACAGAACTTCTTAATAGCAGGGAAAATCAGAATACTGTGAGTTAATGATTGTACCGGTTAGGGTCACTGACATCATGTCAGAGTATTTCCAGGATCATGTTAGTGGAAGTAAAATTAATACGGTAAAGCTGAAACTATTAAACTGGTAATTATGTTAAACTGAAAAAAAAATTACCCTAACATCAGTGAATATTCTAGCACTTGTAAATTGACCAGATTTGACAGTACTGGAAGTATTCCAGTACTGGTAAACCTGTTCAGTTGTAGATAAATGTCTTTCACTGCAAAACATAAAAAATAGTGTCAATTCCATGAAATGTAAATCTGTTGAACTTGTAAAGTGACCAGATTTTATAATACTGGTAAAAATTCTAGTACTGGTTAATCTGTTCAGTTGTAGTTAAATGTGTTTCACTGAAAAACATAAATAACGGAGGCAATTCCTTGAAATGTAAATCTGTTCAACTGGGATGACATAAATAGAAATCCCCATCTATGTTTGGGTCACCGCATAATGTCAGAGTCTTTCCAGGATCATGTTAATGGAAAGAAAATGACTACAATAAAGCTGAAACTATTAAACTGTTAATTCTGTTATACTGGAAAACAAAATTGACCCTAACATCATTGAATATGTGTAATGGTAAATTGAACAGAATTTACAGTACTGGTAAATATTCCAGTATTGGTAAATCTGTTCAGTTGTTGATTAAAATGTTTCACTAAAAAAACTGTATCAATTCCATGAGATGTAAATCTGTTCAACTGGAGAGAAATATAACAATTCATAATGTGGGTATACTTTATTACTGGAAACAATCAATACATATCAGAACATGGATTATATGTCTTAATGTATATAATTTTTCCATAAAGATTAATGTTTTTAGGATATTATCCTTTCATTATAGTGTATTACCAAACTACTTTATAAGTAGATCTAACTCTGGAGAATGTTTCTGTAATAGGCTATTTTAATCTAAAAGATTTCAGAATGTGTGTTGCCATGTCGGAGTGCTGAAAGACAGACCTTTAGTCAAGTTTGTCTATTTTTATCTTTAAGTTTTCCTTGATATGAATACAAATATCAGCGGCATCAGTTGATGGTGGTGTTGAGTCACCAGTCAGTGAAACATTGTGTTTGACTGCATCATCATCATTGAAGTCAGTAAAATGATTTCTCTACAATTGAAAGAAACTATTATATACTTCAAAATAAGACGACCCAGTGGTCAATTGATAAAACTGAAGTTGATGTTACAAATGCCGAGTCAATGTTTTCACTGAGTTGAAAAGATTCAACACATTGATGATCCTACGATGGAACGATAAAAGAGGTCATGCAGTACTTTGTTATTTACTGAGAGGGAAAAGGAATTAAGAGGTTTGAAAATATTTTACCTGAATCTGTTCAATTTAAGTGTCTACTCTTGTAAAATCAATGCTCTGATGATCCTTAAAAAAAAGAATATTACAAATGCTTTGCAGGGTATGAAAATAAATGAAGTTTTGAATATATATTTTGTAGTACCTAATTGTTTGCGAAGGAATCATTGAAATTGCTGATGTAGATTTCATTGTTGCTAATGAAAATTACCTTATATGTGTTCTGTTCTATTGAACAATGCTGATTTTGAATATTTGAATTTGATACTTCAATCGATAGGAGCACTTTCTTTGATTTGAAAATGTTAAGTTGAGGAAAACCATATTCGTCATTGTCCTGATTATGAAACAACAACCAATGATGGGAATAATAATTATAAAACATATTGATAGGATAGAAAAAGGTGGTTTTACCTGTATCAAAGTAGCTCTCAACTCTTTAACTGTCTTTTGTATGAAATGCATTACATGTCTGTCAAATAAAACTACTGAGAATGAGTATGTGTCATCAGTAACACCATGTATTCAAAGGCTTGATCTTAACCTAAAGGCTGAAACACCAAAATAAACACAATTGAAACTGTTAAAACAAAAAAAAAAAGATAATTCTGTAGCAGCAAAAGTACAATAGCTTTGGGCAGACATTTGAGTACCAAAATGATCTAGCCAGACTTTTATTCACTTATGACTATTTTTAATAATCTTATAATCTTTCCAAATAAGTAAATATCACCCCAATCTTACATTTAATACTCATGTAATCATCAAAACACAATAGGTACCATAATCTAAATTATGCAATTTGTATAAGTGGAACTACAGTCACTTCAGGGCAATTGGTCCAGTTAATGTCAGTCAACAAACAACGATTAATTTCTGATGTTTAGAAATTCAAATTGCTGAAAATAGGAGAACATACTTGGTTCAGAGATATTGATCTTTAGGAGACAATCCTTGCTGTAGTGGAAAACAATATTGCATACTATGAAACACAATGTTGAATAGAATTTACTTAAAGAAGAGTTTATCTAATAAAAAATATGAGATGTGCCTAGGAATAATTATAATACAAAAAGAAAAAACTATTGTCCATGAATAGAGATGTTGTGATGTTTAGACATGGAGTAATATTCAATCAAGTAGAAGATGTTCCCAATTTTAATCTACAACTATTCTGTAAATGTAATATTTTGGCTTCTCCTATTCCTTTGTATAGATGCTACGAAATACACAAATCAACTGTTTATATTGAGACCTCTATATTTGCCTCTGAATTGATCCATACCACCCATATAGAGGCTTATCAAAACAATTGTAAGAGTTATCATGGAAATCCTTGGTTATATGAAAACATGCATTGATCCCCTGTAATGAGAAATGACAGAAAATAAGGTCCATGAAAATAAAAGATGAGATATTAACAAATTAGATAGTATAAATGAATTTATCACCTACCATGATCGATCTAGGAAGCTGTAGGAATAATGGAGTAGTGAATTCTTCATGGTGGGAAGTATTCTCCCAATTCACAAGTCCTAAATGTGTTATTTGGAAACTGCAAATTGAATGCATATTTCATGGTACTCAAGAACCTAGAAATAGTAGGTACCTTTAGAATTGGTAGTTCAGGCGTTTTGGTGGAGATGCATTTCAGTTCAATACCATGTACATATATTTTGAGGGGGCAGCTCAAGCATTCTGGTGGAAGAACATTGCATCAGGAAGACACCTTTTATTTTCAAAAGCAGTAGGCCATGCACTGAAACACCCTTAGAATCACATAAGTGAATAGCTGGTTACATCGCAATAGACATCATTGAATAGAAACATATTAAATCAACAGTTAACAGTAGAGCAGGTTTTGGAAAAAGCGTATCTGGATACATACAAACATGGAATGATGTGATGAACAAGGGTCATGCCATGCAAGGATATTTTATTCTATCTTGCCCCATGTCTGAAGAAATTAGTTGTAAGTGAAAAAAGTCAGTCTGTTAACCTTACTTCTAAGTATAGTAAATTTGAAACATTTTTGTCAATCTAAACCTGTTATGAAACCCTTTTAGAAAAAACAATTCCATCCCTGCCTTGATGCATGAGCAGGGTTGAAGATAAAAGAAAAGTTATTCCAATTTTGAAAGGTTCAATATTGGAATATAATTGGACATGCTCTATGAATATTGAATATATTGAAAATAAAAAATAGTGATACTTAATATTAGAAAATAATTAGACATGCTATATATAATTGAAAACATATAAAAAATAAAGAAAATAAAATAACATAGGATAATATTGAAAACATATTAGAGAATATAAGAGAATATATAAGTAAAAGAAACCATAATTATACCGACACTGTACAAAATTAAACATAAAAATTCATGATGGAGAATATAAGAAATACATCTAAGAGAAAATATACATTCAAAAACGAACATGAATGAAACATCATAAGTATTAATGTCTCAGAGAAATTATGAAATGAACATGAATGAATTATTATACAACATAAGTATATACATCATAAGTATACAACATAAGAATACCTGAGTATACAACACATCCCTGTCCTGTGTGCTTGGGCTATCACCAGTGTGTTCCAACTGTGCCTTTATTGTGACCAATCGATTGAACTCATCCTTTCTTAATGCATCCAAAACCTGTGAAATTGAGCCATCACCAATGCATTTCATCTTTGCCTCACCAATATAAGATTGGTTGAAATCATCTTTGTCTAACACATCATAAGATTACCTGAATATGAAGCATAATAATACAACATAATAATATGTACAACATAAGTATACTTGATAAGAATACCTGAATATGCAGAATAAGTATTAATGTCACCGAGAAATGGACATGAAGGAAATATCCAACCGGAAAAGAACATTCAAATGAACATGAAGCAGATAACATAAGTATATACAACATAGTATTTAAATGAACATGAATGAAAAGAACATTCAGAGTGGAAGATAGGATGGGTGGGATCACATAAAGAAGCTCAATTGATGTATCAAGGCCTCTTACAATTCCAAGACCTGCACACTGAGGTAATTCAGAATCATAAGATAATTTTCAAGCCAAAAGTAGTTGCATCAATGCTGTAGAAAATTTCATACCTAGGGAACTTGAAGTGGAGATGTCTAATAGTATTACAATATATGGAGATCTTATAAGAGATTCCTATCAAATGTCATGAGACAAAGCAGTAGGGGTATCATGCCACACAAAAAATACAACAGGCGAAGAAAGTGTGGAAAAAAGAATGGAATACATATAGATGACCAAAATCAAAGGATCCATTCGAACAAGATATTACAAAATAGCTAGTGGGGCGCATGGAAACTCCTGATAGGCCATAAGAGTATAATGAGTATCAATGACAATCAATGAGATAAATAAAACATGGTGAAGATACATGTTATGCCCACAACAGAGCTATTTTACCAGCCTTCGATAAAAGAAAAACATATGCATTGTCCAATATTAAGGGTAAAAAGCGACACAAATAAGTGTGAAACTATACATAAAGGAAAATACCTCATGTAAAGTTAATGTCATGTGTAAGGATAAAACCACAAATATAACGGGAAATCCAAAACTATGGATTAAATGTAAAGAGGGAACAATAGTCATGAAAATATGTAATAGTAATAGGTACCAGGTCCAAAACAACATAGAAAGTAGGAAAATAAAATTGAACAAATCAATTTAAATGGACCCAAAACATGCAGTAGTAGTTCATTTGGTAGAAAATAAAAATTGGGATGAAAATAACAGAATAATGTACATTTTTATTCAAAAATCCTTCTACAAACCATGTCAACTTGATCTAGAATCGATAAAAGGAACAACCTACTAAAACCCAAGTATAAGTCAATAAGAATCAATTGAAATTGATATATTATGACGTTGGAAAGAAAAAATCATAGAGGTAACTTTCAAATGTTTATGTATATTAAATAATACATAACTTAAATGGAAACCCATTACCAGTAAAACTCCATAATGGGTCGAACCTGTTCCTATAGTAAAAGTTCAGGCCCCATGTCGAGAGAAACCTGAAGGAGAAATTTTGAATGTATAGTTAACAAAAAAATTCATAAGGGAATATAAGCAATCTGAAAAGAGTTAAGATTGTATGAAATCTGAATTTACAGTTGACAAAAACATGTGTGGTTGATTTTACAAACCCAAAATCTGTTCAAAAACTTTTATTCAACTCAATTTCTTCATCATCCTTCATAAAAAATGAAATACCAATGATTTCAATGTTATGTTTAGAAGAAAAAAATGATAATAGAAATATGAATACCTATTCGACTTTTTTGTTTCACAGATTTTGAAATAAAAAAACATATTTTAGAGAACCTATCAAATATTGTATATTGTAACAAAATATAGAATGATTTTTATTTTTCTATATAATTTTTTTTTGATACCTAGAAACTAAATAATTATGTTATAATAACACTGACTGAACATGAAATCTACTAATATGCAATCAGCAAATAATCTGCAATATGAAATCTGCAAATACCCATGTGTAAGCAATCTGAAAAAAAATTACGTATAAGAAAACACATATGTATAAAGAATCTGGAATCAATTAAGTATATGAAATATTCAATTTATAATGTGAAAACAATTATGTATACGAAATCTGCAAAAATGTATGTATGTAATAAGTTGAGACCCAGCTAGATTCCATATTTTTCCAGCTATGGACTTTCATGTGTCACTCAACATGATTCATCTTAGTTATTCCAGCTTATTACACGAATGATGATGACAAGACACTAACCAAGGACAAGAGCATGAATGTATCATAGGTACCAAATTGTATGAGAGAATATGGTATGATCTTCACAAGGGTAGGAGGCACCCCGACATATAGGTCCAAGATGCCACTGGTTCTTGTTATATCTACAAATAAAGAAATAAAAGGAATACTGGTAGAGTGAATATAGGAATAAAATGTCGAAATTAATAATAGCTGAAAGACCTAGTTATTTTACCTTCAAAATAGCTGTAGTGGAAAAATATAGGAAACAAAATGATGAAAATGAAGTTGAAAGACCTAGTTCCAGGATATGCTTCAATCAATTCCAGTCCTTATGGTTAGAGAGACCAGTTTGGTAATCAAAGCTGAAAGACCTAGTTAGATTCCCTTAAAATAGCTGTAGTGGGAAAATATATGAAACAAAGTGATGAAATTCAAAAAATAAATTGTAGTGAGAAAATCCTATTGCAAAAAATAGATAAAATGTAAATATATAAAATAGACCTTTTTGAATTTGAAAACATAGGTTTATCTGACAGCCCTGGAATTTGAAAAGGGACAACCCCAGTTGTTATGATATATGAATGAACGAAGTCAATTTTTGTAAAAATTAAAAGGAAAATGTAATGAAATAGATGGATAACCTCAAAAAGAAATAGAATCAGTTAAATTCTTTCAAATTCTAAGAATATGTGACTGGAATTGACTGTTTAGAAGTATCCTCACAATATATTTGACTCCATGTTTGAGGAAGTTCGCTCTTAGTCAGCATAATGACAAGAACCTGTGAACAATTTGAATTTTAAATTGGGCCAAAGGGATGAGAATGCATATAAATTATTCAAACCCAGTAACCAAACAAATGATAATAGTATCTATTACACAAGGGAATGAAATTAAATATACCTTAAACAGGAGAACCAATGCTTGATGAAGAGGAATGTAATGAAACACACCTGAACCAAAAAATAACTTGTCACAGATTATAAACATAGATTCTTATAACCCAAATTGTTTTCACAACTATGGAAATATGAATCTAACTTTGTGAATATGAATCAAAAAATAAAACAGTTATACATACCAGATATTTCACCTATATTCAAGAATGGACATCGTGAAGCAAGGATGTGTGCTTGGGTTTGAAGTAAATGATGTCCAAAAGTAGGGATGTCGGCTCAGGATCAGGCTGCGGTTCGATGAATTCTAGGAGACGAAGGCCGACCAGGTGGAGGTGAAGAAATAGGAGGCATAGGCGGAGGAAGAGGGGGAGGTGGAGGTAAAGGTAGAGAGGAGCAACCAGGGCTAGGGTTTCGGGGAAGAAAATGAATGGAATTGGATGAGTTCGGAGGGTGTGGAGAGACAGTTAACGACGGAGAGAGGCTGAACAGGAAGACGATGACGGGATATAGGGAATCATTTGAATGGGTTTCAGGAGGCGTAGTAAAGAGGAAATGAAAATGGAATGGGGGAATGAAAATCGTGAGAGGAAACCCTAGATTAGGGGAGGAAAATCGCGATTGGGGGATGAAGGTGAAACGTTGAAGCCGGAGAACAGAGAAATGAGGAAGAGCGGAAACCTGGATTGGGGAGACAAAATAAGTTGAAGGAGGTGGACGACGATGAAGGTGGAAGGGAGGAGCAGTGGTGAACAGAAACGGGGAGAGGGAAATCATTATGGGGAAGGCTGAGCAAGAGCGGGGGCGGGAGGTGGAGGGAGAGAATGGTAGAGAAAGAGAGCTGTGGCGGGACGTGGATTCCTGGAGGCTTGACACATATTGAAAATAGGATGTGTAGGAATATTAGATTGACACATGGTAGTAGAGAAACCTAAGATTAGTATATATATAGACTAGTACTCACCTGTGCGTGTGCACTAGTCGAACCATCTGATCATGTCTAGGTTTTAAAACAACTAGTACTCACCTGTGCCTGTGTACGACGTATTGGATTACTGGTTGTTTTTTAATAAGAGAAAATTGTTTGTAAAAATTGAGAAGAAACAATAATGTTGAATAAATTTTAATTAGAAAGTAGTGGTGCATGATAATAGAATATGAGTAGATAAAATATGGATACACCATTAAAATAATTGAAAAAAAATGATAAATTTAAAGTAACAGGATTTCTAATTTTTGAGGATGGAGATTTGAATTCATTTTCAACTTCATTCACAAAAATAGTAATGCGTGCAGTGACATGGAAAGTGATAGATAAATAAAACAAAAGACAATGGTTGCATTAACAAAAATGACAAATGTGCAAATGAGTAATTTTAATACAGAATTAAAAGAACTTAGTTAGTACTTGCAACATAAATTTTGATGTTTATATTTGTAGAAGATTTTCATCAAGTTCAAGTTATGCAGTCATCAAGTCAAAAAGTTATTTTGCAAGAATTATTCAACTTGAAACTCTTCCAGCAGCTACATTCTGCAGATACAACAAAATTTAAAAAGATAGTTTAATACTAATGAATATTTAAATATGATAATCATGGAATCCTTATAAGCATGGAGTGACACCTTCATGTTCAACGATATAAATGTTTATCACTTTATTGTTTTCCACAAAGCAGTCTTTCATGTGTAACAACCATGAAATAGTAATTACCATATCTGAATAGAAGGAATAAGAAATTGAAAAATTATAAAAAAAACATATGTAATTGTTAATCTACACAAGGCACTGAAAAATGTTAATTTTTGAAATAGAGAATACTGAAACAATCTACTACATGTGACAACAGGCCCTTAAATGTAAGTGTTAGGAAGGGGGCTTGGAGTTGTTGTTGTTCATGACTCTAGTATCATGCCACTTCCCCCCACCAAACTTCCCCTCCTATATACTTTCACTAACCTACTCCGGTCAACTACCCTACACCCTCCTCTGTCCTGCCACTATGTGAATCCTATTCCCGACATCCCGCGCCACCCCCTTTTCCGTGAACCTCCTATTCCCACATTCCCCCTCTCGTACCCCTCCATTTCCCCTCCCTCATCTACCACGCCACTGCCCCCCTCCCATTATCGCTAGGCTACCCTACTCACACCCCATTCCAGCATGCTTCATCCCGTACCCTACTACTACCTCCTCTGATTCCTACATTCCTACCCAGACTATACCCTGCCACTACCCCACCCCTCACATACCCCACCACTGCCCTCTCCCTCACATACCTGACCACTTCCCCTCCCTCATCTAACACGCCACTACCCCTCCCATTACCGCTAGGCTACCCTACTCGTCCCCCATTCCAACATGCCTCATCACGTACCCCACTACTAACCCCTCTGATTCCTACATTCCTACCCAGACCATACCCCGCCATTGCCCCCTCCCTCACACACCTAACCACTGACCCCCCCCACTGCCTTAAACATTTTTAATAGAGTAAAGGGGTCCTTTTGTTTGTGGTTCAGATTCAATGTTAGTCTAGAATTAGTACATCCAGTATGGTGTGTACAACACCTGAAACAATGTATGGACAACAACTAAATAAAGTCTGTAGAAAAAAAATTCCTGGATAAAAAATGATACAAAATTCAAGACATAACTGGGTAAATGGAGTATAAAATGACTTTGGTATGTAAATCATATACAAAACCTAAAAAACGAGCAGTAGATAGTTTCAAATAAGGATAGTCTACTGTACAGACTACAATACACTAATGTAAAGAAGATTTATGAAAACAGAAATGAAAAACAAACGAAACAACCAAAATGTATAATTACCATGTGATGGAAGCAGAATACTTCAGTCTGATTTTTCAGTTTTCTTGTTTAAATTTTCCTTTGTTCGGCTGTGTAGTTGACCAAAATGACTTGTTGTAACTGTAGTGTCTTGACATATCACAACATTATGTTCCACCCCATCCTCACTATCAAAATCATGTGACATGATTTTCTACATAGAGAATATAATTAGAATAATTTGAAGCTATATGTGGCAGTTGAAATCAACAAAGCACATATCAAATATTTATCAACAGTCAGTTGAAGATATAAAGGACTGTTTTTTTGAAATATAAAAAGTATAATAACTCCCTGAAATTAATGCATGAATTTTAATGTTAATGGAAAGAACATTGTAGTAACTGAAGCTAATTGTTACATAACTGAGTAGATAACATATTTGAGGTAGAAGTAAAAAATCCCGTGCAAATGTGTGAACTTACTGGAGAAGACCTAACACTCTGATGCTCCTACCATGCAAGTTTTAAAGGATTATGACAGTCAGGTGATTTTTACTGGTTAAAAAATCAAATTGGAAAAAGAATAATAAATTGTACTTGGATATACTCAATTCCACTACTTACTCATGAATACCCACTACTTTGATGTTCCTGTGTTGTAAAATAAAAAAACAGTAATGTTTTGTGCTTTAATATTTTAAAGGAAATTATAAATATCTATATAGTATTACCTAATTGAGTTCAAAGATGTTAGTAAAGCTGTTGATGTACCTGTCATTATCACTGATAAATAGTACTTTGTAGTTGTTTTGTTCAACAGACCAATGATGGGTTTGAATATTGTAATTTGATACATCAATTGATAACAACACTTTCTTTGATTTGAAAATGTTCAACTCTCGAGGAAAACCATACTCATCATCATATTAATTATCAAAAATAAAAAATGTTAGGAATAATATTTTTAAATTCTATTTACATGATATAAGAAGTTGGTTTACCTATATCAAAGCAGCTCTCAACTCTGCAACTATCTTGTGTATGAATTGCATGACCTGTTTGTCAAATAAAACTACTAAAAATGAGCCTGTCTTATCAGTAACCATCAGTTTCACTCAAATCTATTGAATTTAAAATCATGACCACACTGTTAGTGATAATAAGTATTTTGATTTATTATATAACCATTAATGCGGGTTTACAGTGCACACTAACCCATGTTCTCGGTAGTTTGTTATTCTAGTTAGTTTCCTATAATAGAAAACGTTACGTAAACATGGACATGCATAAATAATACAAAAGTTAATACTATTTGAAGTGAAACGTGTACATCGACATACCTGTATTATAGTCCCCATGAACAGTAGGAGTCATACAAAATCTGTTAGTTGAGAGAATCGTTAGAAATAAAAATGAACTAACAAGGATGAGAATTTGTAGAGACAATTGTTTTACTTATTGTGTCAAGGATATAGGTGAAGAATCTGAGAGAATATTTTCATCAGTCATGAAAGCTATGAAAAATATTGAGCAAACTGTTATACGGTGAATATAAAGGTTGTATGAGCAGCATTATGTTCATCAAAGATCATTGACAGCATACTTACAGAATGATAGAGGAGATTGTGTCAAGTTCTCTGGTCTTTGTTTTCACTTGTTTGTTCGAGAACACATTGTTGATCGAGGAGCTGATTGTTCAGGCACTGTGGACAAAGAAGAAGTTAAATATTAGTAATTTATGTAAGTCTTAAATACAGTGTGAAGAATAATGATTTATACTAGTAAATTTAAATAGAAACTAACCATGCATACATAAAGGTGATAATGGTACGTGTGTGACTCCATCTGTGAAGCCAATTGTTGATAGTGGTTCAATTATTAGAGTAGAAGACATAATGGTACATGTCACTGAAGAATTTCCAATATATTTCGACACTGATTTTGTGACAATAGTAATAATTAGAGCTACTTAAAGAATGTTAACAAGTAGAATATTTTAAAGTGAATAATATAGAGAACTTAAAAACTGTTTGTCGGGCCTTCATAAGGAGTATGCACTATAACCTTGCATCTGTAGATTTTTCCGAGCAATGCATGTTTGTATTAGGCCAAGGAGCAGATTGTTCAGGCACTGTCGTCAAAGAAGGAGTTGATTAAAACCACCCTAATTTGTCTTAGTCTGTAAAGAAGTTTAAAATGTAATGGTTTACAGTGTCAAATAGAAACAGAACTAACTATTAACACACAAATATGATAAAGGCACGTGTGTGATGCCATCAATTGATACCGGTTCAATTATTGGAGTAGCAGACAGATCGGTAAATGTCATTAAATAATTTCCAATAGATGTCGACACAATTAATGTGTCAGTTGTAGTGAAATCAATTATTGAAATAGTGATACTAAGTAGGAAAATTTAAAGTGAACATAACAGAGTACTTAACAAACTTTATGTCGTTCCTTCATAAGTTGGCTTCACTGTAACCTTAAATCTCTTGATCTTGATGGGAAATACATGTTTGTATTTGTTTGAGGAGTAGATTTTTCAGGCACTATCATCAAAGAAGAAGTTAAATATGACTCATTTGTCTTAGTCTGGAAAGTAGTTGGAAGTGTAGTGGTTTCTTATGTTAAATATAATCATAACTAACCATTGACACACAAATATTATAATGGCATTCATGTGACTCCATGTGTGATGTCATCAGTTGATACCGGTTCACTTATTGGAGTATCAGACAGATCAGTAGATGTCATTAAAGAATTTCCAATAGATGTTGGCATTGTTTTTGTGTCAGTTGTAATGAATACAACTATTGAAACAATGATAATAAGTAGGACATTTTAAAGTGAACAGAACAAAGAACTTACAAACTTTCTATCATTCCTTCATAAGTTGCCTCCATTGTAACCTTTCATCTCTTGAGTTTGACTGGCAATACATGTTTGTATTTGGTCGAGGAGCATAATTTCCAGGCACTGTCATCAAAGAAGAAGTTAATTATGTATAATTTGTGTTAGTCTGGAAAGCAGTTTTTAGTGTAGTGTTTTGTTTTTCTATATATAATGAGAACTAACCATTGAAACACAAAGATGATAATGGAATGTGTGTGACTCCATGTGTGATGCCATCAGTTGATATTGGTTCAGTTAACACAATACTAGACATATCAGTAGATTTCATTGAAGAATTTCTAGTAGATGTCGATATTGTTATAGTGCCAGTAGTAATGAATACTACTATTGAAACAATGACATTAAGTCAGACATTTTAAAGTGAAAATAACAGAGAACTCTCAAACCTTTTTTTGTTCCTTCATAACTTTCCTCCGCTGTAACGTTTCATCTCTGGAGATTGATAGTCAAGACATCTTTGTATTTTTTTCTTTATATATAATTTTCAAGGTGTGCAATGAAAGAAAATTATACACAGTGGAATGTACTGTGAATGTAATGTACATTGCACAGGAAAACAACAAATTGTCTAAATTTGTAATTGCACAGGAGTACACTGTTAGTAAAGACAAATACATGAAATATGGAACAATGAAACACTAAAATCTATGTACTGAATTAAAAAGGATAAGCATACCAGTGTTAGACGATATGATGCGTGTAAAAGAAAGCTATAAATATTGATATTGAGAGTGGTTGTAGACACTGTCTAGCAGTAATTTTCTGGTGTTGTCTTAGTAACTATAGTGGACATAGAGTAGTAGGTCAAATGAGAAAGTGAAGTGAATGTAATATACATTGCTTAGGAAAACACCAAAATGGGTAAAGATGTAATTTTAGAGGTTTATATTATTAGTAAAAACATATACATGAAATCATGAACATTGAAGCAATGAAATATATGTATAGAATAAAATAAGGCCAGGTTACCTCTGTTACACCATATGATGCGGTGTAAAGCTGTTAATCCTGGTATTCAAAGCAGATGTCTAAGCTATCTGACAGAACTACTCTATTGTTGGTTGAGTAAGAGAAGTGGAAATGTAGCTTTCCCAGAATTCAAATGAAACACTGAGTGTTAAATATATGATTAATTTGAAAATAATTGAAGAAAAGTATATGTAAATGTAAAATACAATAAACTAAGAACACATACTGGTGTTAATGAAACTGAACATACAGTGAAGCTTGATGTAGCGGAAGAAGCACTCAAAATCTGCAGTGGGGGAGAACAGAGCTACAAAAGGTAACGAATGAAAGGGTAACCATATGTAGTTGACGTAGGTAAATCCTGAGAGTTATAGGTTTTCAAGGAAATTGATAGCTGGAGCGAATGTTAGGGAAATCCCGAGCGACTGCAGCGATACTATGACGAAACCCCTGGAGGAGTGTAGGGAAACCTAGAATTGGAGGGAGATGTCGACCAATGTATGTGGGAACCATATCTCAATAGGAGGTGATACTCAAGTGAGAGGAGAAACCGACGGAAATCGATAGCCGATGTGGATGTGAAGAAAATATCAAGCTAGAATAGGAGTGAAACCACGTGAAAAAGAGGGATGGATGGGAACTTGAATTACGAGGAAGACGATGATGACGATAGTGCACGGGATTCCCTAGAGGAGTGGACAAGAACCAGAATTATGAGGAGGATGATGACTGGGGTCTGTGGAAACTATAGGTTGACAGGAGATGAAGCACGAGTGGGAGGATAATCGGAGTGAAACCGCATGCGGAAGAGGTATGGATGTAAAGAAATGGTTTGAGACGAAGGAAGATGATGACTCTATCCTGGGAGAACCCTAGGTCGACAGTGTAAGTGGGAGGAGAAACCGAGGGAAACGTCACAAGTAAGATAGAGGGAGTGACAATAATGGGTTTACACAGAGGAATTATGTGGAAGACAGGCCGCGAAGAATCATGGGTTGTTGTAGGTAGGACACATGGCTTGAAGGGAAACTCAAGATTAGTATAGTTAGTAGATGATTATGGGTTTTATTCTATAAATATTAATATATAGAGAAATAGCATGTAAAGTATGGAACTTGAAATTTATTCCAAGTAAGCATATTAACATTTTTAAATTGGTTTAGGAAAATGAATTATGGGGTCCTTTGAAATAAATTTTAACTTTTGGTCCTTGCTTATCGTTTTCCTTAAACATAAAGTTGGAAAAGGTCATAAGAAATTGAAATTTAATTTTATTCCGATAAAAGTCTCATATAGTTGATTATAAACACATTCAAAAAAATAACTTGTTTGATCTTTCATTAAAGTAAAATTGCAGTTTTGGTCCCTGGTTGTCATTTTTCCTTAAAATATTACTTCCAAATATGATTATTTTTTAGAGTTGAACTAAGCATGAATAAATAAAAAACAATGTTTCTTTTAATAATAAAAAAGGATTGGTGTGATACATGTGGAATATCCTATCTATTCATATACATTAAACTAATTATATTTGTCACCTCATTCCACGAACCAACATGTATTGGGAGAAAATTATTTAGTTAATGCATTGGTTGGTTTGTATGCTTGGAAAAAAATAAAATCAATAGGATAAGACGTTTTATTGTATTACATAACATGAAATATTTGCGTGTTTTTTCCTATCATGAAAAAAAAGATCAATGCCAATTGAAATGCATAACAATTATCATAATAAATGGGTCCAGGTTGAGAACGAGTAATGTTTAAGTAGACTAAGAGATAAAGGAGTTATCAAATATTGAAAGTAGAGATTGATAATGCACATTGTTGTAACATCTTGAAAATTTGTATGTATGAATTTTAAAATGAAATTTGTAATTAAACAAGTCTTTGGAACTTAAAACAAGTGAACTTACATTTTACTGAAAAACAATATTGTAACAGACTGACCCGAGATACCTTCAAAAACTAATAACTAAACCGATCCGCTACATACCCAAAGGGCATTCTCGATCCTCATAGACCGGTGACTACTACATGGGCATCGAACAATAAATAGAGGGAATGATTTCACCCAATCTGAAACAAAATACATGACATACATATAGAACAAAAAGAAACAACGAAAGAAAACTAGAAGATATATATATGACATAACTAAAGAGTGACAACGGTAGTGATACAACTCAAACACTAGATAAATCCAAAGGTACGTGTCCAACAAAACAAAAGAGGACAACTAAAACTAACAAGTTCTACTCCATGTGATACATGGGGGAAATCTTCCACCATCTCAACACTGGTTACCCATACCCAGCTGATAAAACACCACTGATTCACTGCAGCTCCTTGCCTTTTCCTGCATCACAAGATAACGCAAGGTCTACACAACACTGAAGGGGTGTGCATGGTGTGAGCTAAAAAAACTTAGTAGGATCCCACCCAGATGCTCCATGATAAGTCTTTGTGCAATAATCTTGGTATGTTCAATTTACAAAATAAGGCATGATAAACAATAAAACAGTTTATATTAAGTGTCTGGTAAACATTTCCCTTTTTCCAAATTTATAAAACAAAGAAAAGTAAAACTGTTTAAAAGCATAATTTCACATTAAACAAAGCATGTATGTGAAATCCAAAAGAGTATAATCCAAAGAACAATGGAAAACAGACAAAGGATCATAACAGGTCAGGCTAGCTTGGTCACTCATACCTTGATAATAAACAATGACTAATGTGCACGTAAGTCCTTAGGACACAAGGCCTAAGGAACAAAAGAACAACCCATGAGTGAACCCCCTATAATGTCAAGATCAAGTCCCTAGGACACATGGCCTGGGGAATAAAGGAACACCCTATGAGTGAACCCCCTAAACAAATAACGAACAAGGCCTAATATTAAACCCTTCGCCTAAGTACCCAAGTCTTCCCATGTGTGTCATATTTCAAACCAATTTCAAAGGACATCACATTTCAACAATAACACCTTTATTACATAAAAACATCCTTTGAAAATACCCTTTTCTTTTACCAAAACTAAGGAAAACCCATATTTTATAAAAATTCCATTTACGTAAACAAATAAACCATGCCAATTAATTTATAAAATAATTTATAAAAACCAAGAGCAGATGTGATTTATCCAACACATGCTAGATTCAGAACCACCTACCCCCAAACTCGGGCTACACACCACCCCCAATGGGATCCACACACACCAGAAGGAACACAGAGACAAAAATGGAGTCCCTAAAAACTATTCCCACATCTTAGAATCGATTCCATAAACAAAACAATAAGTGGAGAGGATAGATCACAATATACCTCTAGAAACATGCCCGCCACACCACAACCAACACGAGGGTCATCCACTAGGAGACAAGAGCATGATGGATCTAGAAGGGATGAAGGAGAAACATCATAACATTATCACATATCCAAAACCAAAACCAAAACCACTACCAAAATAAGGGAAATGAAACCAACAAAAGAGAATAAATGCTTATCGAGAGAGAAGAAATGCAACCAAGATGGAGATCGTGCACCGAACGGAGGAACTTAGAAAAGAAGAGATCACCTAAAATTTTCTAGAAGGTTGATAGGGTTTGAGGTATATAGATGCACCACAAAAGAACATGGAGTCACATGAGCAGTGAATAAAACCTACCAGGCATGAGGGGTTTACGTCGCAAATCATAGATTTATGGAATAAATTCCCCATATTGCATGTTCCACCAAAAAATGTGTTGCCTCAAGTTAATCTATCCCAAGTGACACATTTACGATGTAAAAGGAGTTTTAAGGCCTAAAACGTTTTCACACTTTGAACCAACTTTATGGGTTGTGTCCATCCAGAACTTATGTTGTAAATTGGGAATTTTCTATGTAAATTTCATTTGCAGACAATGCCCATTAGTAACCCCTTGCAAAACACCAAAACATCTCCCATACCCTCCAAGCCCAAAATCAAGGTCTTAAACCCTAAAAAAGTTTGTACCATTTATCCAGGACGTTACAACCACCCCACCATTGGACTTTTCATCCCTAGGAAGTCATGCGAAAGAAGGGTGCTCTAGAAAGAGGTGAGACCGCTGCTCCCTCACCGATAATTCACACCCCCAAGTATTATGATAATATGATGTCGTCACAACACTTTGACCAAAAAAATAGAATTCTCACACAAGAATTTAATATAAGAATCAATGATCTCCACTGGTTTCCCCACAACAGAAACATCTGACTCAAACTCAATCTTCTCTTATCTCAGAACATGAGAGGTATTAGGATGATATTTCTTAAGCCAAGATATGTGAAAAAAATCATGAATCCCTATCAAATAAGTCGGTAATTATAACTAATAAGTAGCCTTCTCAAGCAACTGAGTGACCTCAAATGGTCCAACATATATTGAATTCAACTTTCCTTGTTTCCCAAGCTGACAGTGACCCAACTAAGGATAAAATTTCAAGAAAACCTAGTCACTAATGGAGAACTCCAAAGGACGGTGTTGACGATCTACATGCGATTTTTTTCGACTATGAGTTGTAAACAAATGTTGACGTATATCTTGAATCCTCACAAATTTATCTTGAACAATACTCAGTCCCAAAAAAGAGGCCTCACCCACCTCTACCCAATAAAGAGGTGACCTGCATGGGCATCCTTAAAAAGCTTTAAAGGGTGCCATTCTGATCGATGACTGGTAACTATTGTTATAAGTGAACTCAACCAACCCCAGATGGCTACCCAAGATCCACCAAAATCTAAGATGTAAGCATGGTATCCTCTAGGATCTAAATAACACACTCTGTCTAACCATCATTCTATGGATGGTAAGTTGCACTCAACTTAATATGAGTCCCCGTTGCCTCTTGGAGACTCTTCTATAACCATGAGGTAAACCTAAGATCCCAATTTGAAATAATAGTATAGGGAACCCCATGAAACCTCACAATCTCTTGCACATTCAAATTATCTGTATCTTCAACCTTGATGGTGCCCCTGATCAAAATTAAATGGGATAATTTCATTAACCGATCAACCACCATCTATAATGGCCCAAAACTTTTATCAATGAAATTCCCTTCTTATAATTATGTCATATAGTATAATCACATGAAATAAAATTTTGAATACAATAAAAACTTTATAAATGATTAATGAATGAAATAAAAGGTATTTCTAGAAGTTAAGGAACATATACTGATGAAATAGTAACCTGACCTTCTAAATAATAATGTGACCATTATGAATAGAAAACCAACCAATTGAATATTAACCTCACAAATGATATTATAAATAAAATTTATCCATATTATAAGTGAAAATATGATATAATTATATCATAGTATAAGTAAATAAATATTTTAAAAATTATTAATTAAGTGTTGGTGTTTTTGTAAGTCATAAATATTTAAGTACAATTTTATGAATAATTTAATAATTTAAAAGAAAATTTATTTTCATAAAATATATTCATAAATCATCATTTTTATGTCTTATGATTATAAGATAATTTTAAGAGAACTTAGTTATTTTTTCAAAGTGTTATAAAATCAGTTATAATTTTAAAATCTGCATTTTCCAAGTAAATGATGATTTTAATTAAAAATTAAATTATTCATATTTAGGAAATTATTTTCATAAAATGGAGTTCATTTTTTAATTATACACGTCAAAAAATAGTTAGGGTGAGTTTTTAGGATTTTTCTAAAATACTTGAATTTTTAGTGAATAGTAAAATACGACAATTTACGGTATATATACATTATAAGTTAAATACACTATTAATCGAGTCATGGTTGATGTAAGCACCATTGGTTTGAACTCACATGATCTAATTACCTATATTTAGTCTCAAGAATCAGCACTATTTACTCTCTTGAGAAAAATAATAAACTAATGAATTAAATAATGAAAAAACATCTCTCTCCTCTACTATAAATATCACCCATCACCCCTCTTATCCTCACACCTATCAAGCTTTGAGGATTGTCAAAATTCAGACCAAAACTCTCTAAAATCCCCTCTCCCACTTCCAGGAGCTCTTGGTCTCATAAAAAAATGTAACACCCCAAAACTCAAACCTCATGTATTGATAAGTTATGTTTACTTTTGTTTGAATAACTGAACAAAACTTGTTTCTCATGAGAAGGTAATAATATGGTTTTAATTTATATTAGAATGCAATCGAGTAAAACACACAAGTAGATACAAGAATTTTAATTTAAATAAAAACACCGTAGCATTTACAATACACTGAGATCAAAAGAGTAATCAATGCTAACCAAAAATACCTATTAAGAACCATATCAGAATTACAGGAAGACAACTTAAAACAATGAGAACCCCAAGGAAATAATATGGGTCCTTAGAATTTTTCATAATGAAAATAAGAATGGCTGAAGCCACACCAACCACATTAAGCACCAATGGTATGACGTGAACCATCTTCTTCAATCGATTTGAGTTTTAGGACACCCTAAGTCCTGGATTTGTAAGACACTAATGTGACCATTGCCTCGGGAAACCATGGAACTCTAACAACTATAAATATAGTCATTGGCCTTGTTGGATAATTAATTGAAAACTTATAAATGTATTTTAGTTCCCCAAGTAATTGGGTTATCAATTGAAAGAATTATAAAAACTACTCCTAACCATAAAATTTAAAAGGATATAGTGAAATGTTTTGAATTATACTTTGGTGTTTTTGAAATGTAATAAGGAATTCAAAACATTTTTCAATTAATTCAAATGTATTGTAAATATTTTCATTCAGTGGATTAAACTATGTTTAATCTCTTTTAATTGAATTATACTTTTAATTAAACTAAGTTTTAACCCCTATAACACTAGTATAAGAGTTATCATTCAATGTTATAACTTTTTATGTTAAAGGTTTCATGTTTATAAACAACCTTAGAAAATACTTTTAAGTCTAATTTGTACACATTAACATTATAATGTTTGATAAAAGCCTTGTTTTAAAAGGAAAATTTCTATATATTATATTTTAAGACTTCCTTTTTATTTTAGGTTAGTTGTTATAAAAAAATTTGGGCCTGCTAGGGCCAGCCCTTTTATGGTTGGTCCAAGGGAGGCATCTCACGCTAGGTGGCTAAGCCTAGCCCTAAGCCCAAGCCTAGGCTAGCCCGAGCTTGGGCATAGGTCTCCCGAGGGGCACACAAGAGCATGGGAGTGCAGGAGCGTATGTGTGCACGACACGGGCGCAAGGTCGTGGTGAGCACGGTTAGGCCGAGGCCTGCGGGCGGGGCGGGAGCCCATGTATAGGGCCCCCTTTCATGGGTGTTGTGTGTTTTCTAAGCAGTCGATGGGAGGATCAAGCTTATAATGGAGGCGAAAACAGCTCATCGATTCGATATGGGAAGCGTTTTTTCAGGCAAAACGTGATCATGGCCGTTGGATCACGAAGCACGTGATCTGGTTCGTTGATCCCGATCCCGCATTTGACCTCCAGAAACCGTAGCGCATCACCAGGTTTTTGTGGTCCGTTCGATCTAGCACGATCTAATCGTGGTCGTTCAAAGTTTTAAAAAAATGCCGCATCAATCTCGTGCCATCCGATCAGACTAGGATTTAATCTGAGTCGTCCTTACTTTTATAAACCATGGATGCATCCCATCCCTTGATTCCAAGCCAGATCTAATCCTGGTCGTTGAAATCCCTCCCAGTTTTCTACTCAAATCGCTGTCTTCTTCCCCCATGGTGTGCCCTGAACCAGTCACCCTATACCCTATTTCTTACCGTTTTTCTTCTCCCATGACAGCCGCTGGTCTCCCTCATTCACACGGTTTCCAAAAGGGTTGTATGTTAGTTCTTTTTAAGGCCACTTGAGCCTCAGATCTCATGTAACTTGTATTAAAAATATATATATTGTATAGGTTTAGTTTATAAAAACTACACCGAGGCATCCGAGGAACCTCTCGGTTCCTTGCACACAAGCCTCCAACAGACCTCAACGAGTCCTTCGAGTTTTCCAGTACCTTCCAGAGCTCCTCCTCCTCATCCTCCTCCTCCTCAAGCTAAGGTAAGGCAATATACTTTGTCTTGCTTTGGTTTTAATTTGTATGAATATATACATATATATGTATACTTGTAAAACAATATACATCATCATATGGTTTGAAATTAATTCTTTAAAGTTGTGGGATCTTGAGTTACAATTTATTAATAACCCTAAGCATGGACATTCCATGAAAATTTATATTTTTTCCTTAAATACTAATTGGTCATATACATATATGTATGTTTATGAAATTATATAGGTATAATATACTCAGACCCCAGATTTTCATTAAGTTTATATGACCAGGTTAAAGATTTCTAAACTTGGGTTTCAAGTTAATGAAGGACTAAAATTCATGAAGTCACCTTGTGTAGGAAAATTTTACAACTAATAAAGTATGTTCTTATATATGAATTCACATAATATAAATGCGGTTTAGGAATAATTCAATAATTGTACCTTAATAATTAAATCCATTATTTTGATAAATTTACAAGTGTCGTCTAACTTAGAATGAGAACCTTGCGTAAATGTGTTATGTACAACTGGGCATGTGGGTATGTGAGTATATATTCCATCTTTGATCCCTATTTTAATTTATAAGTTACCATGATTTTCCAGAAAGATACAAAACTTTTATTTTCAAATATTTTCTTTTGGCTTCGACTAAACACTACTTCTTAAGCACACCCCATTGAATGAATGCTTTACACAACATGAAACCCTAAGCATAAATATTTTAAATGCTTTTCTTTCAATGTTCATAGTTTATGAGAAAAGATATTTAAGGCTTGATACTACAAATTCACATGTATGAGTTACTCTCCACTATGTATATTAAATGATAAAGTTTACGATTGAGCCTCATACTTTCATGTTTTTCTTTTATATCTAATGTGTTAAACAAAATCCTGATTATAGTAAATGTAATATAAAGTGTGAAATTAACACACCACACTGAATATTGGGTGCCCCTTTTTATTTATTATGCACCCAGAAGAAAGTTTCATTAAGTAAGTGGTCAAGATTGTTTCAGGAACTGTCTTCTTATGTGGTAACCCGCTCATTCCTTTCTTGTGTGTTTTTTTAAAATAGTATCACATGCGCAAAGATTGTATTCTAGTTTATGCATGACATGGAGAAACATGATGTCCGAATAGTATCTGGCATCTTATGTTTTAGTTTATTTCCAAATCAATTTATCTGAGCATGAATAAAGATAATGTGTTTTAATGCATTAAAAGTTTATTACTATGAGAGAGTTGTAAAGTCATTATTTTATGTGTTAATCAAACAATTTATTGTTAATAATAATTTAAGAGATATGAATTTAATTATTTTAAGTGGTATGATACACTTTGAATAATGTGAATTAAGAAGCCAAGTAATATGTGTACTGGGAATGATAAGCGAATTAATAAATCAAAGTGGTACGTGCAATTTGATTTAGAGATATGAGGAATGCATTGGACTAGTATGTTCCGGGTTGGGGACCGGTAAAAGTAAGACCTCCGGGTTGGGGTCCGGTTACAAAAGACCCTCTAGGTTGGTGTCCGGTTACAGAGGCACTCCGGGTTGGTGTCCGGTTACAGAGGCACTCTGAGTTAGAGTCCAGTTACAGAGGCTCTCTGGGTTTGGGTCCAGTTACAGTTATCCCCTAGGTCTTGGTCGAGGCATTGACACAGTCCGACATATGCACTTTCCTCATTAAGATTATCCAATTTAATTAACCAGGAAAATTATTCGACTAGTAGAATATTTCTGGTTAAAGAGCTTATGATAATGAGAATCAGAAGAAGTTTAAGTATGACATATTTATTATTTATGTATTATTTAGAAATTTAATGGCCAATAGTAAATGATGATATTGAAGTTATTATTTTTTTAAGCGCAGCTCTGATCGTGCATTACACTTAGTTATTAAATTTGTACTTGCCTTTTAACCATGGTTAAGAGCTAGTACTTATGAGTATTAGAAAAATAAAAGCTTGTGGCATGACTTTTGTATAGCATTCAGTGATTTAGTATTCGATGTATGAAATTGAAGTTATTACCTTTATGCGCAACTTTGATTATTCACTACTCTTGACTATTTAATTTGTGCTCTCATATGCATTTGTCATACATATTTAGAACATCTTTTACTCAAAATGAGCATGCCTATAGTTGAATCATGCATCCTTATAATTCTGTTAGCATGTCTTAATTGATCACTTTTGTAATATGTTACATGTGTTATAACTTTTCTTAAAGAGAAATGTTTTATGGAAAGTTTTAAAGAATGTTTTCAAAAGTTATATTTTGGTATAGTATTCTATTTTAAAACCCCTTACTGGGCATTCACATGCTCACCCTATGATTTTGATTAAAATTTTTCAGGTATCATCTTTTAGCAGAAGAAACATTTCAGTAGCAGCTGGTTTCTCAAAGCCCGAACCGAATTCGATTCTCTGTATGACACCGACTTTGAGTACTCAGGAGCTGGGGCGTCATAGTTGGTATCAGAGGATTCGGTTTGGGTAACTCTGGAAAACCAGAAATGAATAATGAAAAACTTACTTAAGCAATACTAAGAATGATGTTTTCTTAATTTTTAGATGGAAAATGAAGGTACTAATCTTCTATCTCTTCCCAATGAGGCCCTAGAAACCATAATTTCCATAGCCAGTCATGAAAATTTTATAAAATATGCCCATATTCAAATGACGTGTAAGCACCTCTATGACATATCCAACTCACCCCGAGTACTTCAACTCCACCGAAGAGCGGGTCTGGATTACATCTTCATAATGTAAGCCTAGTTTCCATCCTACGCATGACGGGAAACATACTACAAGGGAATTTTTAGATGCTTCACCGTAGCAGAAGGCTTCCCGTCCCTCACGGCCTTCCAGGAAGTTGCCACAGCGGGAGACATCCACACAACATATATGTGCCAAGTCCTGTCTTATAGCCATCTTGGTCAGGTGATGTACTTTGAAATCCTTAAAAATGAAGCCTCTCATTCGATATACAGAAAACAAGTACATACAGATGTCTCACAATTGTACACCCCACATGCCAGACTCTGGAGATAGCACAAGTGCACCCACGATATCGAACCATATTGCTCAGGTTGCATATGGTTCGGGGAAATCAAAAGTTTTGAACTAGTTATGGGGATACGTGTATTAGGGAACTGGGGAAACCATTAGCTTGTTTTTTTATATGAACAAGTGGTGATATGAGAGCACAATTTGTTATCTATTGTCTCATTTTTCTATCTTGTATATGTTTATGTTTCTGAATAGGTTTCACCGATTGATCTTTCATAATTAATTTTCATATGGAAGGACAGACTCACATACTATTGCTCCCTACTGAGATACTAGAGACCATCTTGGTCAAGACCTGTGAAGAGGAGTACCTACCTTTCACAAATTTGTGAAAAACGTACAAGAAGCTCTAAAAAGTGTCAAATAGCCCTGAAATTCTCTGTTCATATCAGGATAATTCCTACATATACCATAGAATAGCCACAATACAGTTAACCGAGTATAGGCGAAGAGGGAAATGCCACAAAGGACTATTTTTATGCTTTACTATGGGCTGGAACTTCGCGGTTAGATAGAGATTTCAAGAGGCTGCATTGGAGGGAGACCTTTGTGCAGCTTACATGTACCAACTCCTCATATTCAGTTTATACGATAACGCCTATGACTTAGATATTCTCAATCGAGAGTCAGTCCGGTGAATTCTTCGAGAGATGGTCCATTTGGACATCTCTGAACTTTCCACTGCTCGAGCATCTCTGTGGAGGCCTGAATTCACTATGTAGAAGTTCAACCCCTTCTGATCAAAATGTATCTGGGCTAGAGAAGCTGAAGAGTTGAACATAAAATTGTGAATTCACCTAGCCACACCAGAGGGCCCTCCACGATGGAGGTTTTGGTGAAGATGATGAAGGAGTCTTCCTCTTACGCGTATGTAGAACAAATTGTGAGGATGCAATTCCTCGTAGGGGGAATGATGTAACACCCCAAAACTCGAACCTAATGTATTGATAAGTTATGTTTACTTTTGTTTGAATAACTGAACAAAACTTGTTTCTCATGAGAAGGTAATAATATGATTTTAATTTATATTAGAATGCAATTGAGTAAAACACACAAGTGGATATAAGACTTTTCATTTAAATAAAAACACCGTAGCATTTACAATACACTGAGATCAAAAGAGTAATCAATGCTAACCAAAAATACCTATTAAGAACCCTATCAGAATTACAGGAAGACAACTTAAAAGAACGAGAACTCGAAGGAAATAATATGGGTCCTTAGAATTTGTCATAATGAACATAAGAATGGTCGAAGCCACCACGTCCGCACTAAGCACCAATGGTATGACGTTAACCATCTTCTTAAATCAACTTGAGTTTTAGGACACCCTAAGTCCTGGATTTATAAGACACTAATGTAACCGTTGCCTTGGGAAACCATAGAACTCTAACAGATATAAATATAGCCATTGTCCTTGTTTGATAATTAATTGAAAACTTATATATTTATTTTAGTTCCCCAAGTAATTAGGTTATCAATTGAAATAATTATAAAAACTACTCTTAACCATAAACTTTAAAAGGATATCGTGAAATGTTTTGAATTATACTTTGGTGTTTTTGAAATGTAATAAGGAATTAAAAACATGTTTCAATTAATTCAAATGTATTGTAAATATTTTCATTTAGTGGATTAAACTATGTTTAATCTCTTTTAATTGAATTATACTTTTAATTAAACTAAGTTTAGACCCCTATAACACTAGTATAAGAGTTATCATTCAATGTTATAACTTTTTATGTTAAAGGTTTCATGTTTATAAACAACCTTAGAAAATAATTTTAAGTCTAATTTGTACACATTAACCTTCTAATTTTTGGTAAAATCCTTGTTTAAAAAGGAAAATTTCGATATAGTATATTTTAAGACTTCCTATTTATTTGTGGTTAGTTGTTATAAAAAAAATTTGGTCCCGCTAGGGCCAGCCCTTTTATGGCTAGGCTAAGGGAGGAAGCTCACGCTAGGTGGCTGAGCCTAGCCCTCAGCCCAATCCTGGGCCAGCCTGAGCTCGGGCATAGGTCTCCCAAGGGGCGCACATGAGCATGGGAGCGCAGGAGCGTATGTGTGTGTGGCGCGGGCGCAAGGTTGCAGTGAGCACGGGTAGGCCGAGGCCTGTGGGTGGGGTGGGAGCCCGTGTATAGGGACCCCTTTCGTGTGTGCTGTGTGTTTTCTGAGCAGTCTATGGGAGGCTCGGGCTTATAAGGGAGGTGAAAACAGCTCGCCGATTCGATGTGGGAAGCGTTTTTTCGGGCGAAACGTGATCATGGCCGTTGGATCACGAAGCACACGATCTGGGCTGTTGATCCCGATCCCGCATTCGACCTCCAACAACCATGATGCATCACCAAGTTTTTGTGGTCCGTTCGATCTGGCGCGATCTAATTGTGGCCGTTCGAAGTTTCAAAAAAACACCACATCAATCTCGTGTCGTCCGATCAGACTCGAATTTAATCTGAGTTGTCCTTACTTTTATAAACCACAAACGCATCCCAGCCCTTGATTCCAAGCCAGATCTGATCCTAGCCGTTAAAATCCCTCTTGGGTTTCTACTCAAATCACTGTCTTCTTCCCCCGCGGTGTGCCCCAAACCAGTCACCCTATACCCTATTTCTTACCGTTTTTCTTCTCCCGTGACAGCCGCTGGTCTCCCTCCTTCACGCGGTTTCCACAAGGGCTGTCTGTTAGTTCTTTTTAAGGCCACTTGGGCCTCAGATCCCATGAAAATTGTATTATATATATATATATATATATATATATATATATTATAGGTTTAGTTTATAAAAACACACCGAGGCATCTGAGGAACCTCTCGGTTCCTTGCACACAAGCCTCTAACGGACCTCAACGAGTCCTTCGAGTTTTTTAGTACCTTCCCGAGCTCCTCCTCCTCCTCATCCTCCTCCTCAAGCTAAGGTAAGGGAACATACTTTTTCTTTCTTTGATTTTAATTTGTATGAATATATACATATACATGTATACATGTAAAATAAAATACATTATCATATATTTTGAAATTAATTCTTTAAAGTTGCGGGATCTTGAGTTACAATGTATTTGAAGAACCTTCGTGGTGTTTTGATTAACAATGTTTTGTATTTGTTGACAACTAATCTTTTTTTTGAAGAATGTTTTTGAGTTGTAGAAAGTTGAAGTTGTTGGTTGCTGAAGATTTCCTTAAAGAAGATTATGTTGAAGAATAAGAAGTCATAAGTTAAGAAAGTGTCTCAAACTTTCTAAACTTAATCAGACGATGCTTTGCTGATCTTAAAGTTCTCACAAATCATGAAAATTTCATGATAAAAGTTGGTTGAAGAAATGGTGAAGAATATTGGTGTTTTTCTCTAAGAAAAATTCTGAGAAAGTTTAGAGCCAGATATTCGGAGTCTACTTCCTGATCCAGATGTTCGGTATCTACTACCTGAATTCAAAAATTCAGAGTCTACTTCTTGAAGCCAGAAGTTCAGAGTCTACTTCCTGAAGCCAGAAATTCGGAGTCTACTTCCTGAGACTGAAATTCGGAGTCGACTTCCTGAGTCAGAAGTTCGGAGTCGACTTCCTGAGCCTGAAGTTTAGAGTCTACCTCCTGAGCCATAAATTCGTAATGAAAATTCTGAGCAACATACTGAGAAATCCGGAATGACAATCCTGAGCCAGAAATTCGTAATGACAATTCTGAGCAACATGCTGAGAAATTCAGAATGACAATCCTGAGGCAGAAATTCGTAATGACAATTCTGAGAAACATGCTGAGAAATTCGGAATAAAAATCCTAAGCCAGAAATTCGTAATGACAATACTGAGCCAGAAATTCGTAATGACAATACTGAGCCAGAAATTCATAATGACAATTCTGAGCAACATACTGAGAAATCCGAAATGACAATCCTAAGCCAGAAATTCGTAATGAAAATCCTAAGCCAAAAATTTGCAATGGCAATCCTAAGCCAGAAATTCGTAATGACAATTCTGAGCAACATGCTGAGAAATCCGGAATGAAAATCCTAAGCCAGAAATTCGTAATGACAATTCTGAACAACATGCTAAGAAATCCGAAATGACAATCCTGAGCCAGAAATTTTTAATGACAATTCTGAGAATGTTTCTAAGAAAATCAGAACCATGATCATGCTTTATCATTCTGAGAAAGATATGAAGAGTTTAAGAAAACCATAATTTCAACTTTTCATAAATCTCAGAGAAATTTAAGAAGATTTGAAGAAGTCAAATATTAAAGATTAAATGCGAGAGATTTGCGGAGTTTTTGAGATTTGAGGAAGTGAGAAAGATTTTCAAGATTCCTGCATTTGTTTTCTGAGTTTCCTATAAATATGTGCTCAGATCATTCGCTCATTTGTAACTTTTTCCACACGCGGAAAAGGTGGAGCACTGAAGAATTCAAAGAGAAAAGCATCTACCATCTTGAAGAAGTTTTCTTGAGTGTTTAAAAAGAAGAGAATCAGAGCCACTACTGGAAATATAGACAATACCAACGGTTCAAAACCGTTGATATAGGCTGGAAAACCATTGGTATAAGATATACCAACGGTTTCTCAAACCGTAGGGAAGTAAGGCATTGGGAAAGACCTTTACCAATGGTTTAAGGAAAACCGTTGGTAAAAGGTGGTGAAAGTTTTAATTTCCCAACGGTTCCTCTAAACCGTTGGCAAAAGGATTTACCAACAGTTTAAAACCGTTGGGAAATTCATATTTTTGAGCTTATACCAACGGTTCAAAACCGTTGGTATAGCTTTTTACCAACGGTTTAGATAAACCGTTGGTATATATTCATATATTCTCAAAGTATACCAACGGTTCTAAACCGTTGGTATTGGGTATTTTCACAAAAAAACCAGTAGCCTGCATACAACTGCCTCCACTTGATAGACCTGCATAAAAAAAATCACAAATAACATCTATAAATAGACTTCAAACACCACAAAAAACATTGTAAATAACACAAAAAAACACATAAAAACATCACTCTTCCAACCATGCCATGTACTACAATTCCCCATTTCAATCTTCATATGACAACAACTCTTCCAATTAACCTATTTCAATTTATTGGGTTCACACATATCAATTTTTTCTTACTCAAAAAGGTTTTGATTATGATATAAATTGTTTTATGAGGGGTATGTGTGATAAAGTTAATTAACAATGTGGTTAATATTTGTGCATCATCTAGAGTGATGCATGACTTGCATTGAATGTGATGTGGGGGGATGTCCAGAGAGGGGAGGAGGTTGTCCAGGAAGAGGGGAGGGGAGATTTCCCGGGAGCGAGTATGGGGGTCATGGAGAATGTGCAAAAAGGATTTGTATTCAAATTATATCATATCATCACATGCATTTGATGAGCATGAGATAATAAGCTTACCAAGTCATTCATATAGTTCAAGACATACAAAAATGGAATAATCCCAAATAACATTGCATGATCAAAGAAATAAAAAAGGCATGTGAAATCAACATGCCTACATTTACATATCATCCATGATGTATAAAATTTAATCAAATTGTAATAGAATTATATATAAGGCATACGAGTCTCATTTACTTGCATACACAGTGGTACAAAAGGAAAATGTTATTCATGTCCGGGGGGCTGTCCGGGGTCCAAGGAGGAGGGTGGGGGGGGGGCTATCCAGGGTCCAGAAAGGGGGGGGGGGCTATCCGGGGCTGTCTGTTCACATCAAATTTGACTCATGGATCGTTTTCCTTAAGTTTCAATAGAATTCAAATGCGTTTGGTCAGTTTGTCGTATGTCAGTTGTTGATTTCACTTAAAATTAAGTCCATTTTTAACAAAACAGAGGCACTTTGAGTGGTGTCAGCCACACCAGGCCTCAGATTGAGGCAGGGTTGACTCAAACATGTCACATATGAGACATGGATTGTTGTGCAAAAGTATCAACACAATCATAAGCCGTTTGATCGGTTTGGCATATGTACGTAAAATATTGTCCATTTTAAACAAAATACATACACATGGAGTGATACCGGCCACAATGTGCTTCATATTGAGCCAGGGTTGACTCGTACACATCACATATAACCCATGGTTCGTTTTCCTAAAGTGTCAACACAATCCGAAGGCATTTGTTCGGTTTCCCGTCTATTAGTTGTTGATTTCACTTAAAAATAAGTCCATTTTGAACAAAAGAGAGGAAGTTTGAGTGGTCTCGGCCACACCACGCCTCGTATAGAGGCGAATTTGACTTTTACACATCACATTTGACCCATGTATCATTTTACTTAAGTTTAAACAGAATCCGAATGCTTTTGGTCGGTTTTCCGTATGTCAGTTGTTGATTTCACTTAAAATTAAGTCCATTTTTAACAAAATAGAGGCACTTTGAGTGGTGTAGGACACACCGGGCCTTGGATTGAGGTGTTGTTGACTCTTACACATCAAATATGAGTCATTTATAGTTGTTCAAAAGTATCAACACAATCAGAAGCCGTTTGATTGGTTTGGCATATGTACATAAAATATTGTCCATTATAAACAAAATACATACACTTGGAGTAATACCGGCCACAACGAGCTTCATATTGAGCCAGGGTTGACTCTTACACATCAAATATAACCCATAGATCGTTTTCCTAAAGTGTAAATACAATCCGAAGGCGTTTTGTCAGTTTCTCGTATGTCAGTTGTTGATTTCACTTAAAAATAAGTCCATTTTGAACAAAAGAGAGGGAGTTTGAGTGGTCCCGGCCACACCGCGCCTCATATTGAGGTGAAGTTGACTCTTACACATCAAATTTGACCCATGGATCGTTTTCCTTAAGTTTCAATAGAATCCTAATGCGTTTGGTCAGTTTTTTGTATGTCAATTGTTGATTTCACTTAAAATTAAGTCCATTTTTAACAAAACAGAGGCACTTTGAGTGGTGTCAGCCACATAGGGCCTCGGATTGAGCCGGGGTTAACTCGTACACATCAAATATGACCCATGGATCGTTTTCCTGTAGTATCAATAGAATATTATTGCATTTGGTCAGTTTACTGTATGTCAGTTGTTGATTTCACTTAAAATTAAGTCCATTTTTTACAAAACAGAGGCATTTTGAGTGGTGTCAGCCACACCGAGCCTCGTATTGAGGCGGGGTTTACTCTTACACGTCACATTTGACTCATGGATCATTTTAATTAAGTTTAAATATAATACGAATGCGTTTGGTCAGTTTTCCGTATGTCAGTTGTTGATTTCACTTAAAATTAAGTCTATTTTTAACAAAACAGAGGCACTTTGAGTGGTGTCGGCCACACCGGGCCTTGAATTGAGGTGGGGTTGACTCATACACATCACATATGAGTCATGGATCGTTTTTCAAAAGTATTAACACAATCATAAGCTGTTTGATTGGTTTGACGTATGTACGTAAAATATTGTCCATTTTAAACAAAAGAGGGACAATTTGGGTGGTTTCGGCCACACCGCACCTCATATTGAGGCGGGGTTGACTCATAAACGTCACATATGACCCATGGATCATTTTACTAAAGTTTCAACCGATTCGGAACGCATTTGGTCGGTTTTTCGTATGCTAGTTGTTGTTTTCACTTAAAATTAAAGTCATTTTGAACAAAAGAGAGACATTTTGAATGGTACCGTCCACACTGCACCTCGGATTAAGGAGGGGTTGACTCTTACACGTCACATATGACCCATGGATCGTTTTACTATAGTAAAAACAGAATCAGAATGCGTTTGGTCGGTTTACCGTATGTCAGTTGTTGATTTCACTTAAAATTAAGTCCATTTTTAACAAAACGGAGGCATTTTGAGTGGTGTCGGCCACACAGAGCCTCATATTGAGGCGGGGTTTACTCGTACACGTCAAATTTGACTCATGGATCATTTTCCTTAAGTTTAAATATAATCCGAATGCGTTTGGTCGGTTTTCCGTATGTCAGTTGTTGATTTCACTTAAAATTAAGTCCATTTTTAACAAAACAAAGGCACTTTGAGTGGTGTCGGCCACACCGGGACTCTAATTGAGGCGGTGTTGACTCTTAAACATCAAATATGAGTCATGGATCTTTGTGAATGAGTATAAACACAATCATAATCCGTTTGATCGGTTTGGCGTATGTACGTAAAATATTGTCCATTTTAAACAAAAGAGGGACAGTTTGGGTGGTTCCGGCCACACCGTGCCTTGGATTGAGGCGGGTTTGACTTTTAAACGTCACATATGACCCATGGATCATTTTCCTAAAGTTTCAACATATTTTTAACGCATTTTGTCGGTTTTCCGTATGTCAGTTGTTGTTTTCACTTAAAATTAAAGTCATTTTGATCAAAAAGAGACATTTTGAATGGTACCGTCCACACCGCACCTTGGATTGAGGCGGGGTTGACTCGTACACATCACATATGACCCATGGATAATTTTCCTATAGTATCAATATAATCCGAATGCATTTGGTCGGTTTACCGTATGTCAGTTGTTGATTTCACTTAAAATTAAGTCCATTTTTAACAAAACAGAGGTATTTTGAGTGGTGTCGGCCACACCGAGCCTCGTATTGAGGTGGAGTTGACTCATACATGTCACATTTGACTCATGGATCATTTTCCTTAAGTTTAAATAGAATCTGAATGCGTTTGGTCGGTTTTCCGTATGTCAGTTGTTGATTTCACTTAAAATTAAGTCCATTTTTAACAAAACAGAGGCACTTTGAGTGGTATCGGCCACACCGAGCCTCGAATTGAGGCGGGGTTGAATTTTACACGACACATATGAGTCGTGGATCATTTTGAAAAAGTATCAACACAATCAAAAGCTGTTTGATTGGATTGGAGTATGTACGTAAAATATTGTCCATTTTAAACAAAATACATACACTTGGAGTGATACCGGCCACACCGCGCATAGGATTGAGGCGGAGTTGACTTTTACATGTCACATATGACCCATGGATCATTTTCCTAAAGTTTCAACACAATCCTAAGGCATTTGGTCGGTTTCCCATATGTTAGTTGTTGATTTCACATACAGATCAGAAGCAGCTAAAAAATTGTTGCATACATGCCATGTTTATTTCCTAAAACAAAGTAAAAAAAGCAAAATGATGAAACTATGGAACATGGGTTGCCTCCCAAGAAGCACTAAGTTTTACGTATTCATCCAGATGGATGGAAACTGGTCAATCGTCTTGGTCCATCAGCTCAGAACTCCTCTGCCTCTTACAAGAACTGGTGGCCGTGTCCTCAAGCTCACAGGGATGCTTAGTGGGATTGATCACTTCAGGAGCGTAGCGGGCATGAATCTGGTGTGGAAGTAAGAGAATCTGGCACTCGTCATTAGCCAGACGCTGATTCACCCATCGTGCAAGGTCAGATGGAGACGAGATGTGCACATCGATGATCATGGAAGAGGCAGACAAGCTAGACATTGTTGGTTAAGCTGCATCCACAAATATATTCATTTTTATATATTAGAACTTTTATAAATGTTTGTCCCATTTTTACAAACAATTAATGTGTGAAAATTGTGAAAAATAACTTATCATATATATAAAAATGGATTTACTCATGGACATGATGCATAATATCTCAAATATTCCTCATTGGATCCCAATTTGAAATTTTAATCCATTATCAAATGTCTTATATCAATTTATTTTTATTTGGATCCTTAAGGTTGAATGTTTTTTGTAAAATCTAGCCAAGGGAGGATAGACTAGTGACTTGGAATACAATTGGATGCTATGTGGTGAAAACCACATTATAAGCATTGTTTAGGATATTATTGAGGTGGTTTGAGGATCAAATCTATCTTTTAGAGAAAATCCAGCATGTCCAATTTTTGTGGTCAAAGTTTTGAAGTGGGGGGTATTTGGTGGTTTAGGAGGGGATGAGGGGGATGTCCAAGGTCTAGGAGGAGGGGTGGGGGGATGTACAGGGTCCAGTAAGGGGGGTGGGGGGCTGTCCAAGGTCAAGGAGAAGGGGAGAAGGGGTTGTCCATGGTCCAGGAAGGAGGGGGGGGGGGGGCTGTCCAGGTTCCATCGAGGAGGGGGGCTATCCAGGGTCCAGGGTGGAGGGTGGGGGGATTTCTATGGTCCAGGAAGGAGGGGGACTATACAAGGTCTTGGGAGGAGGGTGGAGGGGGGTTGTCCAGGGTCCAGGAGGGGGTCTTTCCAAGTTTCAGGAAAGAGGGGGGCCAGGCTGTCCAAGTTCCAGGAGGGGGGGACTGTCCAGGGTCCAAGAGGGGGGGTGTCCAGGGTCCATGAGGAGTGGGGGCTCTGTTAAAGGGAGTAAATCCACAAATAATTCATTTAAAATTAACTAAACTTAATCCAAAAAACATCACAATTCCAATCCATCACCCAACCAACATCCAATTCATCCTCAATATCACTAACCTTCGCATGCCATAAATAACACAACCTAGTTTATACCAAATTAAAATAGAAAACAAAAATAATAGATGAAAAACATTAAAACTAATGTAGTAATTACATATTTAGAGTTTAGAACTACAAAATTGTTTGATTTAAGATGGATCTATGAGTGGAATGAGTTTCTGAGTCTTTGTATAGAGAGATCCCAGACGTTTAGGTCAAATCAAAATAGAAAATAAAAAAATAGATAAAGAACATTATAACTAAGGTAGAACTTACATATTTGAAGTGTAGAATAGAAAAATTGTTTGATTGAAGATAATGGATGGAGTTTCGGATACTGGGTAATGAGAGAGCGTCATGAGAGCTTCAATTTAGGGCTACAGTCGAGCGGAGGGGGACTACAATCGAGCGGAGGGGCTACTGGACACCCGAACTGGATTTAGGGGAAAACTTTCCCAACAGTTTTTAAAAACTGTTGGGAATTTAGTCCAACATATACCAATGGTTAGTGTATAACCATTGGTAAAAGTGTCTTAATTGAGGCCTATACCAACGATTTTACAAACTGTTGGTAAATTTCTTCATAAAAGCCTCTATACCAACGATTTTAAGAAAACCGTTGGTATACATAACCATTCCCAACGGTTTATCAAACCATTGGGATATAAGCGTTGGCAAAAATGGGATTTCCAGTAGTGAGCCATTATTTACTTGCTGATAAGTTCAGATTCAGAAGATCAGATCCAAGAAATCCGGAGTGAATATTTAGAGTGGGAATTTCTTCGGAATCGTTATTATCTTGCTGAGAAGAACAGTTTCAGAAAATCGGATTCAAGAAATCTAGATTGAATATTTGGAGTGGGCATTTCTGCGGAATCATTATTTTCTTGCTGAGAATTTCGGTTCCAGAAAATCAGATCCAAGAAAACCAGATTAAAAATTCAGAGTGAGCATTTGTGGAGTAGTTTCAATAGAGTTATTTTTCTTATGTGTGGATCATTTTTTCTTTAAGAAAACATTGTAAACTGATGGGAGTCAGTATAATCTTTTCTATCAGGAGATAGAAGGTGTCTAATGGGAGTTGGAACAAGTTGCATTCACTTCTTCATCATAGTGTATTTCCATAGACCCATGGGAGTGGCTATGGCAAGGATATAGGTTCTCTTATTGAGGTCGAACCTTGTAAATATTGTGTGCCTTTATTGATTTACCTTTTTGCATGATTGAGTTTCTTGCTAAATATTGATAAGGAAATAAATCTTAACAGTTTGAAAGGGTTGAGTTTCTTAAAGTTTTGAAACTTATAAAAGTTAAACAACTGATTCAACCCCCCTTATCAGTTATATTTAGATCCTTGGAACTTCAGTATTAATAACCCTAAGCATGGACATTCCATGCAAATTTATATTTTTTCCTTAAATACTAATTGGTCATATACATATACATATGTTTATGAAATTATATAGGTATAATATACTCATGCCCCAGATTTGTATTAAGTTTACATGACCGGGTTAAATATTTCTAAACTTGGGTTTCAAGTTAATGAAGGATTAAAATGCATGAAGTCACCTTGTGTAGGAAAATTTTATAACTAATCAAGTATATTCTTATATATGAATACACATAAAATAAAAGCGGTTTAGGAATAATTCAATAATTGTACCCTAATAATTAAATCCATGCTTTTGATAAATTTACAAGTGTCATCTAACTTAGAATGAGAACCTTGCATAAATGTGTTATGTACAACTAGGCGTGTGGGTATGTGATTATATATGCCATCTTTGATCCCTATTTTAATTTATAAATTACCAAGATTTGTGAGAAAGATAAAAAACTTTTATTTTCAAATATTTTTTTGTCTTCGACTAAACACTACTTCTTAAGCACACCCCATTGAATGAATGCTTTACACAATATAAAACCCTAAGCGTAGCTATTTTAAATGTTTTTCTTTCAATGTTCATAGTTCACGAGTAAAGATATTTAAGGCTTGATACTAAAAATTCTCATGTCTGAGTTACTCTCCACTATGTATATTAAACGATAAAGTTTACGATTGAGCCTCATACTTTCAAGTTTTTCTTTTATATCTAATGTGTTAAACGAAATCCTACTTATAGTAAATGTAAGAAAAAGTGTGAAATTAACACAACACATGGAATGTTGGGTGCCCCCTTTTATTTATTATGAACCTAGAAGAAAGTTTCATTAAGTAAGTGGTTAAGATTGTTTCAGGAACTGTCTTCTTATGTGGTAACCCGCCCATTCCTTTCTTGTGTTTTTTTTAAAACAGTATCACATGCGCAAAGATTGTATTCTAGTTTATGCATGACATGGAGAAACATGATGTTTGAATAGTATCTGGCATCTTATGTTTTAGTTCATTTCCAAATCAATTTATCTTAGCATGAATAAAGAGCATGTGTTTTAATGCATTAAAAGTTTATTACTATAGGAGAGTTGTAAAGTCATTATTTTATGTGTTAATAAAACAATTTATTGTTAATAATAATTTAAGAGATATGAATTTAATTATTCAAAGTGGTATGGAACACTTTGAATAATGTGAATTAAGAATCCAAGTAATATGTGTACTGGGAATGGTAAGAGAATTAATAAATCAAAGTGGTACGTGCAATTTGATTTAGAGATATGAGGAATGCATTGGACTAGTATGTTCCGGGTTAGGGACCGGTAAAAGTAAGCCCTCCGGGTTGGGGTCCGGTTACAGCAGACCCTATAGGTTGGTGTCTCGTTACAGAGGCACTTCGGGTTGGTGTCCAGTTACAGAGGCACTCCGGGTTAGAGTCTGGTTATAGAGGCTCTCCAGGTTTGGGTCCGGTTATAGTTAGCCCCTAGGTCTTGGCTGAGGCCTTGACACAGTCCGGTATATGCACTTTCCTCATTAAGATTATCTAATTTAATTAACCAGGAAAATTATTCGACTAGTAGAATATTTTTGGTTAAAGAGCTTATGATAATGAGAATCAGAAGAAGCTTAAGTATGGCATATTTATTATTTATGCATTATTCAGAAATTTAATGGCCAATAGTAAATGATGGTATTAAAGTTATTATTTTTTTAAGCGCAGCTCTGATCGTGCATTACACTTATTTATTAAATTTTTTACTTGCCTTTTAACCATGGTTAATATCCAATACTTATGAGTATTAGAAAAATAAAAGCTTGTGGCATGACTTTTGTATAGCATTCAATGATTTAGTATTTGATGTATGAAATTGAAGTTATTACCTTTATGCGCAACTCTGATTATTCACTACTCTTGACTACTTAATTTGTGCTCTCATATGCACATGTCATACATGTTTAGAACGTCTTTTACTCCAAATGAGCATGCCTATAGTTGAATCATGCATCCTTATAATTCTGTTAGCATGTCTTAATTGAGCACTTTTGTAATATGTCACATGTGTCATAACTTTTCTTAAAGAGAAATGTTTTATGTAAAGTTTTAAATAATGTTTTCAAAAGTTATATTTTGGTATAGTATGTTATTTTAAAACCCGTTACCGGGCATTCACATGCTCACCCCACATTTTTTATTAAAAAATTTCAGGTATCAGCTTTTAACAGAAGAAACATTTCAGTAGCAGCTGATTTCTCAGAGCCCAAACCTAATTCGATCCTTTGTATGGAACCGACTCTGGGTACTCGGGAGCTAGGGAATCACAAAAAAAACCAAAACCTTTTCCCTAAGGAGGTTCTCAAGGAAGTGATATTTAAGAGGTAAAATCCTCTTCCCTTTTCTTTTAATTTCTTTTCAATTTCATTTCTTTTATTCTCTTATCCTCACCTTATCTTATAAAAAATGCATGATAACTCCAGTATGTTTGATATACTATAATTTTATCATGTTAATGGAAGATCCATCATTAAACTTCTTTCTTGCTCTCTTTTATTCTAAAAATGAAATCATCGCCCGAGATGTGTCAATTTACCGACATCATGGGCGATGCACTTTCATTTTCCTTTAACATATTCAAGGATGTTGATAAAACCATTAAATAGTTGAAAATAGATTCTAAATTGTATGTTATAACCCTTTTTATGTTCTGGAAGTAACATTTATACATAATACTAAATGATAAAACAAAGCAAATTCTTTGTGATCGAAAAACCGCCTAAATTAACCTAAAACGATCATTATTAACTTATATCTAATGATTCATCCTCATGACATATAAGAAAACTATTTATAATATCATTTAAGATTCTTTAATATCATTAATATCATATAATAACAATTCTGGATATTTATTCATATTTTACACGAACTTCTATTCATGTATACAAGCAAACCAATCATGAAAACCATGAAAACAAATGCCCCCAAACGATGAAATTAAACTATATAACTCATCAAGAATCCCATAAATAAACTTAATACAACCATAATTAATAAAATTCATACATAAAAGGTTATGATTTTTTTAATTAATGAATCCAATGTGATTATACAAGATATTAAAGTGAAGTAATCTTTCAGACACAAGGTAAGGGGAATTCTCGAACCCAAATCTCTTTCTTTAGGTTTTCCATCTTTCATCCCATTTTCAGTATATATATTCCTTAAATATAATTTTTTCATCACTGTATTACCCTTTCCTGGATATACATGTTTTCTACTTGAGTCTATGACAAACATAATGTTTTCCAAAAGAACTCTTCTTTCGAAAAAACACACCTTTTACTTCTCGAGATTGTTTCTTATTCACTTAAGGTTGATGATTCAAGTATTTTATTCCCTATTTCATTTGGGAACTCAATGTTTATGAATTTATGCTTATGAAATGAAACCCATTCCTTTCCATGAGTTATTTTATGTTCAATATTGATATATGTTCTATGTGACATGCATGATAATGTAAATGTTATGATGTGACGGGTGCACCCAGAATTATATAGCATAATGTAAATGTTATGATGTGACAGGTGCACCCAGAATTATATAGAACTCTGATGAATTGGATAATGTGATGTATCTCATGAGAAAAGTGAAATATTCTTCAACATGGTGTTATCTCTGTTCACAACTATGTATGTTAGTTGATCACTAAGACATAATGCTTCATTTTTATGAATTTCCACATTCCAAGACTTTTATAAATGCTTATTATCATGATTATAATCTTATAATTATGTTATGATGATGATGATTATGATCACCCCATTTTATATCAATTCTTGTTCTTATCTATCCTCTTACTGGGTTTTTAGTGCATCCCTTTTTGATGTATATCCTCAGGTGATTACTTGTACTAAGGAGAATGAAAAAACCCCTAAGAATCTAGATAATAAGGAATTAAATAAATGTTTACGTTTTATTTTTTAAATTTTATGTATGATCCTATTTTTTCCAAGATACTAAACCTTTGGATCCTGGTCATGTAATGATTTTATGTTGTTTATCATTAAAATGATGTAATATTAGTGTAAGAAAAAAAAGAGTCATTATAGTTGGTATCAGAGCACAGTTTAGTTAATTTAGGAATTAGGATTAGAGAACCTTAGTTAAAACCCTTAGCATGAGACTAAGAATAAGTAAGCACCCAAGAATCTTTGTTTTCAAAAATTCTAAACATAGGGATCCCATAAGATATTCCTTTAGAGTTAATTTTACAAAGGGATAAATTATTAATTACTTGTTGACTTATGTTTTGTTCCAACCTTTTCTATTTTATAAAATGGTGGGAACTAGGAGAAACCAAGCCAATAACCCATGTGAGGGACAATGAAATGATTTCCAGAATGACATCCCCAATGCTTTGGTGGGTGGAGTTCAAAATTTCACGGTGATGCTTACCCAACTATCTTAGGTTATTTACAATAACTTGAATAATGTGGAACGTCCACCTTCACCTAAGAGGGAGAAACTAGCTATCGAGTGTTTTATGAGGCAATGACCACCGATGTTTAGTGGATCTTCTGATTCACTAGTCATAAAAAAGTGGGTTAACTCAATGGAGAATATCATTTTTGTGCTTTACTATTCTGATATGGAGATGGTGACTCTGGCCATTTACCATTTATATAGAGAGGTCGATCAATGGTGGGACTTGATTAAGAACACCAAGCCGAAGGAATAAATTGAAGAGATAGAGTGGTAAGACTTTAAGATAACATTTCTTAACAAGTATTTACCATGAACTCTTTGAACAAATATGGAGATAGAATTCATAGAGATGATACAAAAGGAGAATCTATCACAACCTACAAAGCAAATTTCACAAGGCTTGCAAGGTACACTTCGGGTTTTGTTATCTACAATTATAGAAAAATTGATAGATTCTTTAGTTATTTAAAACCACACCTTCAAAAGGATCTAACAATTCATGACTTTGGGAGTTATGAAGAAGTTGTTCGATGTGCTCTCAAAGTGGAGATGGAGTTTGGAGAATGGTCCCATGACTATGGTGATAAGAAACGAAAGATGGAGTTTCAAGTTGGAGGATCCAATGAGAAATGTGGAAAGAAAACTCAACCACCCACATGTCAAAAATTTGGGAAGAGGCATCATGGGAACTACCACAAAGGGATGGGGAAATGCTTCAAGTGTGGGATAGAAGGCCACCAAGCACATGAATGTGTGGTGGAGGAAAGGAGAGCACCACCCATGGTCCAATTCTACAACTGTAGGGAGCAGGTGAACTATTCAAACTAGTGTACTAAACCTTGAGTCCTCGAGGGAAATCAGCATCATCAACCACCAAATCCAAAGGAGAAATGGAAAAATTATTCCATCACTACTACTAAAGTGGAGCAAGAAAAAAAGTCATACAAGGTACAATTCCTATTCACTCAATAATAGAAAAAGTCTCATTTGATTATGGTTCTACACATTCCTTTATATCTTGAAAGTTTTCTAGAACTATTGAATCAAACCCCAAAACCTTGAAGTAGAGATATCTGTAAAAACACCTAGTGGTGCAATCATTGAAACCCAAGTGTTGGAATCTTTTCCTCTTGGTGTATGTGGGAAGATTCTTCCATAAAATCTCATGATACTTACCATGGCAGAATTTTATTCTAGAATAATAATGGATTGGATCTCATTATATAGAGCACATATAAACTATTGGAAAAAGGAAATATCTTTTCATATTCCAAACCATCCCATGATCCTCTAAAAATGCAAGGACGATCATGAATATCCTTTGTAAAATCCTTCAATGGTGTGGGTGTTGATTCCCTATGAAGAATCATACATTACTCAAATGGTTGATTCAAAGGAAGGTATCAACCTAGGGTAAATGCCCATTGTGAGAGAATACAATGATATATTTCCTAAAGAGTTACCCGAACTTCCCCTAGATCATGAGATAGAGTTATTAATAGAACTCATACCCAGAGTTACTCCTATATCAAAGTGTCCCTATAGGATGGATCCTATCAAACTGTAGGAGTTAAAGAAGAAGCAATAAGAGAATTTAGACTAAGGGTTCATATGCCTAAGTGCATCACCTTAAGGTGTGCCCGTGATCTTTGTTAATAATAAGGATGAATTAATGTGGCTGTGTATCGATTATCGAGAACTCAATAAGATCACCATAAAGAACAAGTATCCACTTACAAGGATTTTTGACTTATCCGATCAGTTGTGAGGATCTTAGTACTTATCAAAGGTGTATCTTCATTCTAGATATCATCAGCTAAAGGTAAAGAATAATGATATTCATAAGACTGCCTTCCATACAAGGTATAAGCACTACGAGTTTTTGGTGATGCCCTTTAGACTTACTAATGCCCCTAGAATCTTCATGGATTTGATGAATAGAGTCTTTAGACATTACCTTGAATTTTTTTTGGTAGTGTTTATTGATGATATTCTCATCTACTCTAAGAGCAAGTAGGAACATGAAGAACATCTAAGGTTTGTGTTGGTGGTATTAATGAAGGAGAAATCGTACACCAAGTTCAACAAGTGTGAATTTTGGATGCATAAAGTCATGTTCTTAGGACATGTGATCAAAAGTGAAGGAATTTCTATAGACCCTTAAAAAAAGGTAATTGAAGAATGTTCTAGACCCTATAGTGTCACAAAAATCCGCAGTTTTCTTGGATTAACTGGGTACTTCCAACGTTTTGTGAGAAATTTCTCATGATTTTATAGACCACTAACTAAGTTAACAAGGAAATGTGTAAAGTATGTATGGAAGGAAGAATTCAAGGAAATATTCAAGGATTTAAAGAGAATCATTATCACTGCACCTGTACTCACATTACCAAAAAGTGAAGAAAGTTTTATGATATACAGTGATACTTAAAAGAAAGGCTTGGGTTGTGTACTCATGAAAAATGATAATGTGATAGCCTAAGCCTCATGAAAATTTAATATCCATGAGAATAAATACCCAACGCATGATCTGAAGCTAGAAACTATGAATTTTTTCTTGAAAATATGGTGGCACTATCTTTATGGTGAGAAGTGTGACATATATACTGATCACAAGAGACTTAAGTATATATCCACACAAAAGGGGCTCAACATGCATCAAAGAAGATGGTTAGATCTAATCAAAGAATATGATTAATCTATTCACTGTCATCCCAAAAAGGAAAATAAGGTATATGATTCTCTTAGCAGAAAAGAACCTGCTACTCTATCCATGCTGTGGATTGAGAAAGCCCCTATCTTCTTGGACATGAAAAGGATGGATTTAGAAATCATAACGGTAGGGAATATGTCCTACCTTGCCCAAATGATTACCCAACCATCTATCCAAGAGAAGATTAAGGAGGTACAAAGGGATAATCTAGAGTTACAAAAGAAGGTGAATAAAGTAAAGGAAGGTAAGATACAAGAGTTCCATATCGATGATGATGGTGTGATTCAGTTTGGAATGAGTATTTGTGTGACTTCATCACCTAGGATAAAGAAGGAGCTATTGGACAATGCACATAACTCGACTTTCTTTATCCATCCTAGGAGTACCAAGATATACTATGATCTCCAAGAACACTTCTGGTGGGACAACATAAAGAAGGATATTGATGAGTATATCTCAAGGTGATTGATATGTCATCAAGTTAAAGCAGAGTGATAAAAGTCAAAAGGGATGATACAACCATTGACTATACCCATGCGGAAATGGGAGAATGTCACTATGGACTTTGTTACGGGTCTCCTGAAGACATCCAAAGAAAATAATGAGATATGGGTTGTGGTGGACCAACTCACCAATACTGCCTACTTTATCACTATTTGGGAAGATCTCTTGCTTGAACAACTTGCAAAGATATATGTGAAGGAGGTGGTGATACTGCATGGAGTTCCACTCTTGATTGTCTCTGATCATGATCCGAGGTTCACATCTAAATTTTAAAGGAGTCTTCATCATGATTTGAGTACTGAATTAAATTTCATCATGACCTATCACCCTCAAATTGATGGACAATATGAAAGGACTATTCAATTTCTCAAAGATATGCTAAAAGCCTTATCTTTAGAATTCAAAGGTGGACGAGATCAACATATCCCATTAGTTGAGTTCTCATACAACAATAACTTTCACTCGAGTATTCAGATGACTCCATATGAATCTCTATATACAAAGCAATGTAGAACTCCAACCTGTTGGAATGAAGTTGGTGAAAGGAAGCTACTTGGACCTAATCTTATGCAAGAGATAAAAGAGAAGGTTTAATCTATCCAACAACTTATCAAAGCTACCTAGAGTCGGTAAAATAGATATGCTGACAACCGTCGAAGGGACTTAGAGTTAGATGTTGGAGATAAATTCTTCCTTCAAATATCACCATGGAAGAGAGTCATGCAATTTGAAAAGAAAGGGAAGCTAAGCTCAAGGTACGTTGGCTCCTTTGAGATCCATGATTGCATAGGATCTGTGGCCTACCAGCTTTCACTTCCACCGAATATGGATCAAGTTCACGATGTTTTCCACATATAACTCTTGAGTAAGTACATACCAGATCCCTCACATGTACTAAACTCATAGGTGGTACAACTAGAAGATGATATCTTTTATGAGGAGAGAGCAATATAGATTCTGGACCGGAGAGATAAGGTTCTACGCAACAATACAACACCCCATGTTAAAGTGTTATGGAGTAACCATAAGTATGAAGAAGTGACTTGGGAACCAGAGGAGGTAATGAAGGAGAAGTACCCTCACTTGTTTATATAAAATGAAATTTTGAGGGAAAAAATTCATAAGGGGGAAGAATATAATGACATAAAACTTTTATCAATGAAATTCCCTTCTTATAATTATGTCATATAGTATAATCACATGAAATAACATTTTTAAAACAATAAAAACTTTATAAATGATGAATGAATGAAATAAAATGTATTTCTAGAAGTTAAGGAACGTATACCGATGAAATAGCAACTTGACCTTTGGAATAGTAATGTGACCCTTATGAATAGGAAACTGAACAATTGAATAGTAGGCTCACCAATGATAGTATAAATAAAATTTTTCCATCTTATAAGTGACAATATTATATAATTATATCATAATATAACTAAATACATATTTTAAAAATTATTAATTAAGTGTTGATATTTTTGTAAGTCATAAATATTTAATTACAATTTTATGAATAATTTAATAATTAAAAAAACATTTTCATAAAATGTATTCATAAATTAGTATTTTGATTTCTTATTATTATAATATAATTTTATGAAATCTTAGTTAATTTTTCAAAGTGTTATAAAATCAGTTATAATTTTAAAATATGTATTTTCCAAGTAAATAATGATTTTAATTAAAAATTAAATTACTCATATTTAGAAAATTATTTTCATAAAATTGAGTTCATTTTTTAATTTTATATGTTAAAATATGGTTAGGATGAATTTTTTAGATTTTTCTAAAATACTTGAATTTTTAGTGAATAGTAAAATACGATGATTTACGATATATATACATTATAAATCAAATACACTATTAATTGAGTCATGAATGATGTAAGAAAAATTGATTCAAACTCACATGATCTAATTACTATATTTAGTCTCAAGAGTCAAAACTATTCCTTGTCATGAGCAAAATAATAAACTAATGAATTAATTAATGAAGAAACATCCCCTCCTCCACTATAAATACCACCCCTCACCCCGTCTTCTCCCCACACATCTCAAGATTTTAACCTTTTAAAAATTCTACCCAAACCTCTTCCCAATCCCCTATCCCACTTCCAAGATCTCTTGGTCTCATCAAAAGACCAAAACCTTTTCCATAAGGAGGTTCTCAAGGAAGAGAGATTTAAGAGATAAAATCATCTTCCTTTTTCTTTTTAATTTCTTTTCAATTTTATTTCTTTTCTTCTATTCTCCTCATATTATATTATCTAAAATTCATGATAAATAAATTATGTTTGATATAATATAATTATATCATATTAATTTAAGATCCACCATCAAACTCATTTCTCTCTCTCTTTTATTCTAAAAATGAATTCATCGCCCGTGATGTGTCAATTTACCAACATTATGGGCAATGCGCTTTCATTTTCCTTTAACACCTTCAAGGATTTTAATAAAACCATTAAATTGTTGAAAAAAGATTCTAAATTTTATGTTATAACCCTTTTTATTTTCTGAAAATAACATTTATACATAATACTAAATGATAAAACAAAATGAATTCGTTGTGATCAAAAAACCGCCAAAATTAACCTAAAATGATCATCATTAACTTGTATCTAATGATTCATTATCATGACATAAAACCAAATTATTTATAAGATCATTTAAGCTTCTGGAAGATAGTTAATAACATATAATAACAATTCTGGATATTTATCCTCATTTTATATGAACTTCCATTCATGTATACAAGAAAACTGATCATGAAAACCATGAAAACGAATGCTCCCGAACGATGGAATTAAACTCTATAACTCATCAAAAATCCCATAAATGAACTTAATAAAACCATAATGAATAAAATTAATGTATAAAAGGTTTTTTATTTTTGAATTAACGAATCTAATGTGATTATATAGGATATTAAAGTGAAGGAAGCTTTAAAAAATAAGGTAAAGTGAATTCTTGAACCCAACCCTCTTTCTTTGGGTTTTCCCTCTTTCACCCCATTTTTAGTATGAATATTCCTTAAATATAATTTATTAATCATTATATTACATTTTATGGGATATAAATGTTTTCTACTTGAGTTTATGACAAACACAATGTTTTCCAAAAGAATTATTCTTTAAAAAAAATACACCTTTTACTTCTCGAGATTGTTTCTTCTTCATTCATGGTTGATGATTCAAGTATGTTATTCCATATTTCATTTGGGAACCCAATGTTTATGAATGTATTCTTATGAAATGAAACCCATTCCTTTTAATGAGCTATTTTATGTTCAATATTGATATATGTTCTATGTGGCATGCATGATAATGTAAATGTTATGATGTGACAGATGCGCCTGAAATTATATAGCAAAATGTAAATGTTATGATGTGACAGGTGTGATTGAAATTATATAGAACTTTAATGAATTGGTTAATGTGATTTATCTCATGATAAAATTGAAATATTCATGAACATGATGCTAGCTTTGTTCACAACTATGTGTGGTAGTTGACCACTAAGGCATGATATTTCATTTTTATGCATTTCCATATTCTATGCCTTTTCTAAATGATTTATATCATGATTACGATCTTATTATTATGTTACGATTATGAGTATTATTATAACCACATTTTATATTGATTCACATTCTTATCTATACTTTTTCTGGGCTTTTAGCTCACCCCTTTTTGATGTATATCCTCAGGCGATTACTTGTATTAAGGAGAATGTGAAGTCCTTTAAGAAGCCAGAGAAGAAAGAATTAAATAAATGTTTATATTTTATTTTGTAAATGTTATGCATGGTACTAATTTTACCAAGACACTAAACCTTTGGATCATGGTCAAGTAATTCTTTTATGTTATTTATCATTAAAATGATGTAATAGTAACGTAAGAAAAAGAAGGGTCATTATACCACCCATATAACATTATTACCTCAGGGAGTCCATGAAAATACAACAAAAAAGTCTATGGAAACCCCATATCATTTATAAAATGGAACCAAAAGAGGTTGGAGTAGACCAGAAAGATTCAAGAGATCTGCCTTTATTTGTTGGCAGGTGTAACAACAAAACACATAATTAGTAATGTCGTGCTTCATACCCAGCCACTAGAATCTCCATCTCATGTCATAATACATCTTTATAATTTCTGGATGGATGAACCATAAATAACTATGGAATTAATATAACACTAAATTCCTCACAGATCCTAGAAAGACAAACTGATCTCCAAAGCGGAGAATACCATTAGAAGAGAGAGACTGTAATGACCTAGTGTTTATTAGTAATATTTGTTTCCTGAATAATTTTTTGTTGTATTATATAATATTATACACATAAAAAATATACCAAAAAATACTTTGTTTCATTACTTAATACTGTTACATTAGTTATCAATGAAACCAATTAAAATTCTAAACATTAAAACTAGAAAAAAATAGAAAATAAAAAATCTAAAATGGGAAAATATGGATCGTCCCAATCTACTAGAATCATCGTACCCATTGCAAACACTATAGAGAAGAATAAAAATATTAGTAAAACAAACAAAATTATAGAAAATTAAAATATATAACCTTGAGATTAATTGAGTTGAATATTGAGTGAAAGAATGAAGTGGTATTTATAGGAGGTAAAGTGACCGTTGGAATAGTAATGTGATCGTTGGAATAGTAATTTTACCTCAAAATAATAAATTGTAATAATTTTTTTTATCATTATTAATTTATCTAAATATAAATTTAATAATTCAAAAAAATAATGATTAAGAAACTCAAATAAAATATAAGCAAATTTTTAATAAACTGTATTTTAAAGTATTTTGTAAAAATAACTATTTTTATATTAAAAATTAAAATTACCTATTTTATAAATTTATTTTGATAAAATTAATATCTTTTTTGAAATCATCACATAAAATTTTTCCAAGAGTGGGTTTTTGGTAATTTTCTGAAATACTTTAATTTTCAAGTGAATAGTAAAAATACAGTTTTTCACGTAACTGGTGTATCTTAAATTACATCATTCATGATGTAATAATGACATAATCTATTATATAACTTTAGATTAGTCCATAATATATTTTATTTCATAAAAAATCATTAAAATTTGATAAAATTAATTTCCAAACCTAAAAATAACTTTCCAAAACCTAAAGTCAAAAGTGATTCCTTAAAATAACAATTTTTCTTTCTTTCCAATTTTCTTTTTAATAAACTAAAGAATTCGAATTATAAATGGGATTTAAAGTCTTAAAACCATTATATTATATTTATATATGATTTATATTTTCAAAAATTTACCATTTCATGTTTTAACTTTAATATATTATTTTATTTAATACTTTATTCTAAAAATACCCCTCTCCTTAAGTATAAATAACCCCTCTCCCTCCCCTTGGAAAAAAAAATCCTCCTACCCATTAAAAATCCAAATATCTACCCAAATATTCCCTCTAATGATTCTTAGAATCCATAGGGATATTCTAAATCAATCCAAATCCAAAAATCAAAGGAGTTATAGTGTTGTACAGGAGAAGCTACATCGAAGAAAGAGTATGTTTTTCAACTCTTCACTCGTTTTTTATCCTATATATTTTCCCAAATTATTTAAAAATAACATATTCTAATATTTAATTATAAATAATGTTAAAATTATATTAATGATGTTAATATTCTGTAAAAATTATATTTTTAATGTATTTATGTTTTATACCTCTTTTTCTTCGTATTTGGACAACGTTCCTGTAACAGCCCGAGATTTTATGAAAACTATTCTTTTTAATTTTATTAATGTCTTGTGTTGTACGCTACACCAAAAGGAGCTCGCACAACACGCATCCTTGACTTGCCTTGCATTACACGCAATCACAACCTTCCTCGATAGCGTGTGTGGTACGTAATCCTGAGTTTCACGAAACAATGATATGCTATTAAAATATTATTAAAACTAGCCGTTATGAATAGTAATAACCACTTTTTAAATTTTAGAAATTTTAACTCTCAAAATGGACTTCAATTTTGGATTCGGAGTATCGAATTTAGCCTAAGGTGAAATTTTGGTACTTTTCGGATAACTTTCATATTCTGATGAATAGTGAAAATTATTAAATTATAATTAAAAACAACTTTTTTAATCGAAATAATTAATAGTGATAAATCATTAATTTGAGTGGTTTTAAAGTATATTTAGAATATATTTTTACAATTTAATACAATGTTGGTCATTGGATGTAATTTCACATTTAAACTAGACATAAACAAGTGTCAATCTTTTGATAGATATTGTTTCTTAAAAACACGCTATTTGTTTTAACAGTGGGATTTAATTATAAAATTAATTAATGCAACTTTTATGTTATGAATTTGGTAAAATAGACTTCATTTTTGAATTCAGAATATGAAATATAGCTTGGGATGAAATTTTGGCATTGTTCTGAAAAACATCAATTTTTGATGAATAGTGAAACTACTAAGTGGTAGGTTAAAAACTGAATTTTGCATAAAACTTAACTTTACCGCTTCTGTGAATGGAATTTCGAAAATCCGAGAGACACGGTTAATATCAAGGACTAAAATGTGGTTCAATGAGATGAAAATAATTTTTTGGTGAATAGTAACTTTTTACTTTTTTTACCACGGTTAATAGTAAATAGGGTAACTAAGGGTAAATATGATATTAATATTACCCTAACACATGTCCTAATTCTATTGGACAAGTGTAATTCGACCAAAAACAAACTTAGGAATAAAATATGACCATTTAGGCCCACTTGGATTAGATTAGGACATTTATTATTAATTTATTTAAAGAAGGGTTAAAATAGTTAAAATCAAAGTTTAATAAGTAAATCATTTCTAATATGGGGTTATACATAAGATAAATTCGATTGTAAATATTAATTAGAAATCTAAAAAGATTTACTACATGATGGTATTTTATTTGTAATTTTTAGACATCAAATAATTTAATTTATTTATGACACAAAAATGATGCAGTAATTATCTTGTTAATGAAATATTGACATAATTGATGTTATAAACACCCAAATAAATGTAATTTGAGACTTTTTATGAATTACACTAATTTTATAGGTTACTATGATATATTAGTGTTGATTTAATCAACTTGGTTCGAACATATAATTCTGTTATGACTTTCACAAAAATCATATATCAAATAGTGTCAAAATTGACACAAAATAGTTTTTAAATCAAATATTATATTATTAATTGTTATTTTATTCCTAAAAATCTAAGGTTCGGCCAAATGACTTAGATAAGGATATATGTATTAATAATATACAATTTGGGGTTCGTTTGGCATGTTATAGTAAGTTTATTAACCATATAGTGAAAGAAAACAAAACGACACGGTAAAAGTTAAATTATTTAACTTAGAGTTAAATCTAATTGATAAGGTTAAAATAATACCCTAAACTTGTCTAAATCCTATTGGTTGATAGGATTTCGACCCATCCCCACTTTAGCTTCGAAATAAGACCCTTTGGAACCATTATAAACCGATTTTTACTTTAATATAAAATAATATTTTGAGATATTCCTAAGGTGCCCCTCTCCTCCTCTATAAAAGGACACCTCCTCCCCCTCCTCCTCACACCAATTTGAGCACTCAAGCTCGGCCAACCCCTGCCATTTTCTCCTCTCCACTTCCCTAGCAACATCCTAGAGGTTCTGGTCTTCCTCAAAGACCAATTCTAGTGCCCTAAGAGGAGGTCTCAAAGAGGCACTTCAAAGAAGAGGTAATTACCGTTACCAATTCTTTCATCTTTATTTCTTCTTCCACTTCTTCTTCTTAGGTTGTTTCATTATGAAGTAATAAAATCAGTATCACTCATATACTGATATGTTATTATAAGTATGAAACAACCCTATTTCACCATCTATCCATCCTACAGAAAAAGAAATCACCGCGCGTGCGTACGTACGGAATACCGTCTCCACGCCGTGGTGTAATCTATTTTCCACCACCACCTTACATGGATGGGTATAATGGTGTAAAGAATAACTATACATAGTTATTACAACATCATATTGATTCTGATATATTGTATAATCCACTCCAATTCAATTCAATATTTATAGAAATGATATCATCGCTCGTGCGTACGTACGGAATACCGTCTCCACGACGCGATGAGATTCATTCTCCATGTTAACCATTTAAGAATGATTATAAAGTATATATAAGAAATAATAATGAAATATATGACATTATAAAGCTACTGTATTTATGTATATATATATGTATGTCATCTACTTACTTCCATTTCAAGACAATAAGGAAAGTAAAACAGCGTTCATGCGTACGTACGGACTACCGTCTCCATGAACGGTGTTTTTCATTTTATTTATCTACCTATTATATATATATATATACTGAATATATATGATATATAAATCATATTTTATATTCTGGAAGTAAGTAAATCATGATATAAGTAATAATGATGTCAAGAACAACAAGTTAAAACACCTACGATAAATGAAACGATTTTACCCAAAACGCTTCTTTAACATGGAATTTACAAAAGAACGGGTAATATAATGTCATAAGTGAACCATATATGATATCATAACAATGAATATGATTCTGTAATAAGTCAATAACATGATTTAAATCATTATACAGGAGGTTCGGACACTTACAAAGCAAGTCAGACCTAAGGTAAGGGAAATATCACAATCTCATTTTTATCCGAGATTGTTTATTCGTAAGTATTTAATGGGGTGTATTTTATCATCCACATCCATGTTCCCTCAATATGTAATTTTGTTTCCATCCACTTGAAATAGTTTAGATCCAATTTTACCCTTCGGTGAGTTTTTAGTAAAGAATATAAAAGGAATCTTTTGTCGTTTTTCCGTAAAAGGTACTTTTTGACTTTTCCGACAAAAGTACGAAGAATGTTTTTTTTAACTTATACGGCATGAATGAATTATTTCAAATAAGCTTCCTTTACAAGTTTTCAAGTTTATCAACTTCTTTTAGTTTAAAGATTTATGACATGTTAAGAAAGGAAAAATGTTTTTGAAGAAGAAAGGATATTTTCCTCAAGAATGGAGTTCAAGTGTTATATCAAAATTATTTTCCATCTAAGATAATAAAGGGTCCTGTTTTTATCCCTATTATTACATTGATTTGATCATGTTGTGATGGAATTATTTTTATGAATTCCTTTATCTTATATGAATTGATTTATGATGTCATGATGTTTCAAGAATCCCATTTTTGTTACATGTGTTATGTGATGATGTATGTTTTATGATTATGTGGCACACATAAGAAAGGATTCATTATAAGATGGGTGGGACCTATATCTCCCTCCAATGCATTGGGTAAAGATTTTATATCTCATAAGATAGACATGGCTGGAATGGTAGGTTATACCGGTTCAGTGAAACAGGACTGAAATGAGGATTACTCGATTCAGAAAGGGACTTTGTCCACTAAGATAGTCTTGGCAATGAGTCTCGACTAACAAGAAATGATTCTCTATGATTATGTGTGTATGCCACAATGAGTAATGTTTTAAGTTATGATTTCATTTCACTTCTATGATTTATCCCATGTTATGACATTATGAGATCTTTTGCAGGTTAAGATTTCCAAAAGCTATGTTCTTATGTATATGATGTGATTGATATTTCTTTTGTTTACCCTTACTGAGCATTTGAGCTCACCCTTTTATGTTTTCTTTTCCCCAAGATATAAAGAAAGGTTTTAGGTGAAAAAAAAGGAAGATCTTTATGGGAGTTATTGAAGATCTTTCACCACGATTAGAAGATTACGTTCCGAGTTTCCAAAGACACTAAACTATTACGATCCTTGTGTGTGTGTGTTTTTGTTATGTACTAAGTATTCCGCAAAAGTAATGTAAAGTCTATGTATGATAAGCTTCGGGTCTCTACAGTTGGTATCAGAGGAAAGGTTTAGTCAACCTTTGGAAACTAGGATGCGAGAACTTTAGTGAGATCCCTAGAGATATTTCTAAGGTATGTCTAGGGATGTCTCTAAGGTTAAGTATACGTATAGGTTATAGTCCTAGAATTGCGCTAACGATCTTCGAATTTAACCTAAGATGTTAGATATTGAGGGTACTAACCCTTTATTATGTTGTTTTCCCTAGCATGATTTTTGCCTCTCACACAATTCTTTTGGGGTTTTAGACGATGGCTGGAACCCGAAGGAACCGTGTTAATGCGGAATGTGATGGGCAATGCAATGATTGTACCCCTGAGCAACCAAACGATATAGGAGCTGGAATGCAAAATCTTGTAGCCATGCTCAAACAACTTTCTCAAGCTATGAATCATGCAGGACTTCCAAACGAGCAAAGGAAGGAGCAACATTCTGTTGAATCCTTCATGAGGCAGCGTCCACCTTCTTTCAGTGGGTCTACTGATCCACTAGTTGCTGAACAATGGATTAGTACTACTGAAAAGATATTTTCAGTTCTTCAATGTTCTGAACATGATAAAGTCATCCTAGCAGTGTATCGTTTGGAAGGAGATGCTGATCAATGGTGGAATCTTATTAAGAATACAAGGCAAAGGGATGAAATTGAGTCTATGGAATGGGACGAGTTCAAGAAATTATTTTTCAATAAGTACTTCCCTCGTATTCTTCGAACAAAGATGGAGAAAGAGTTTCTTGAACTGAAGCAAAGGGACGATGAATCTGTTGGTACCTATGAAGCAAATTTTACAAGACTTGCAAGGTATGCTTCTGGAATTATCATCCAACCTGAAAGTAAAGTTGATCGATTTTTCAGTGGCTTAAAACCAAGTCTTCGAAGGGCATTAGCTATAAGAGACTTCAGTAGCTATGAAGAAATTGTGCGTTGTGCTATCAAGGTAGAAATGGAAGTTGGTGTTACATATCCATCTCATGGTTTTGACAAGAAACGAAAGATGGAGTTCAAGGAGAAATCTCAGAATAATGGTGAAAAGAAGATGAATGTTTCCTTATGCACAAAGTGTGGAAAGAAGCATGGTGGAGATTGTCTAAAAGGGACTAGAAAATGTTTTAAGTGTGGAAAAGAAGGTCATCGAGCAGCTGAGTGTCGAAGTAATGGAAAAAGGGTTTCTAATGATAAAGCAAACACTGCAGAGAATGCACCGCCAACACTTCAATGCTTCAAGTGCAAGGAAATGGGGCATTATGCTAATAATTGCCCTAATCCAAGGGTTAGTGATGATCAACATGAGCAACCACTGAAGGCAAAGGACAAAGGGAAATCACATGCGATCACTATTGGCAATGTTGAATATGACAACGGTGTGGTGGAATGATTAAGTGTTTATGTAATGGGATTCCAAAATAATGTTGTATCATGGAATATTGGAATATTTATGTATTGGTCTAATGTGGTATTCAAAGTGATTGAGATATTATGCGCATAATGAAGGGAAAAAGAGAAAATGAAATGTTTAACAGTATTCATGAGCTCATGATTGATATAAGGACTAAGTGATATCATGGTTTGAGTATATAGAATTTTGAGGATTTTGGTATGTGGAAAGTGTTAACTTTTAACTGCACTCATGTTTTCACTAAGGTATTCAAGAGAATACACGATTAAGGACTTTGAATGTTTGGAATGTGACCAACAAGACATATCTTATGATATGTGGGGATCAACGACAGTATTAAATCTCTGGTAATCGATGTCACTATATTATGAGAGTGGACTGCAGTATTATGTATAAGCCTAAAGATTAGAATGGATTATGTTGGACATAAGTTAGTATTGTTTAAGGATAGAATATTTTCGATATTATTGATGGGATGTTATAGTAACGTAGTTTTAGAAAAAGGGACAACCTGCAGAACGGGCGACAACCCATCGCTTCGGACAAGGCTGTAGGAATCGAACCCACAACCGAAGTGCGACTGACCTTTATCGCCTACCACTGACCTACAGGAAGTCCCTGTTTAGTAGAAACTAGTTTTATTATATTAAGCAGTATGATATATGAAGTATAAGTCCATTTTAGAAACCATATGTGATTAATCTCACTATAGATCAACTTATGTATATAATTTTGCTAACCTTTTGTTTGAAACAGATGGAATGACCCGTCATTCTATCACATGATCTGCTAACACTTCACGAATAACAAATTCAACTTCATTTATTTAAGAGATGAAGTGGAAATTTTTCAAGGCACGAACAACAGTGAGATTGTACCAAAATAAAGTATGTATTTATTCTAATTCTAATTCTTCAACTTTAGGGAAATGATCTTGAAAACCAAAAATGTTGTCCTAGTGCCCTTATATCCGATGAATCAGATGGTACCCTAGATCATCACAAATTTATGGCTTTGTGATTGCTAGATTTTCCATAGCCATGTTCTCTACCACTCTCCATCAGAACACGATGGTTAGATTTCTCTTCCATATCCATATTTTCATCTATGTGGAAACCCAGTGATTAGTTTATTTGGGTAATCGTTACATTTCATACTTTAGTTTTTAAAGCCAAGTTTTGGTATTCCCTTTTACGATGTGGGTTTCTATTAAAGAAACTTTCGAATAGTAAACCATTTATAACCCCGACGAATTTCGAGGGCGAAATTAATTTTAAGGGGGGTAGAATGTAACAGCCCGAGATTTTATGAAAACTATTCTTTTTAATTTTATTAATGTCTTGTGTTGTACGCTACACCAAAAGGAGCTCGCACAACACGCATCCTTGACTTGCCTTGCATTACACGCAATCACAACCTTCCTCGATAGCGTGTGTGGTACGTAATCCTGAGTTTCACGAAACAATGATATGCTATTAAAATATTATTAAAACTAGCCGTTATGAATAGTAATAACCACTTTTTAAATTTTAGAAATTTTAACTCTCAAAATGGACTTCATTTTTGGATTCGGAGTATCGAATTTAGCCTAAGGTGAAATTTTGGTACTTTTCGGATAACTTTCATATTCTGATGAATAGTGAAAATTATTAAATTATAATTAAAAACAACTTTTTTAATCGAAATAATTAATAGTGATAAATCATTAATTTGAGTGGTTTTAAAGTATATTTAGAATATATTTTTACAATTTAATACAATGTTGGTCATTGGATGTAATTTCACATTTAAACTAGACATAAACAAGTGTCAATCTTTTGATAGATATTGTTTCTTAAAAACACGCTATTTGTTTTAACAGTGGGATTTAATTGTAAAATTAATTAATGCAACTTTTATGTTATGAATTTGGTAAAATAGACTTCATTTTTGAATTCGGAATATGAAATATAGCTTGGGATGAAATTTTGGCATTGTTCTGAAAAACATCAATTTTTGATGAATAGTGAAACTACTAAGTGGTAGGTTAAAAACTGAATTTTGCATAAAACTTAACTTTACCGCTTCTGTGAATGGAATTTCGAAAATCCGAGAGACACGGTTAATATCAAGGACTAAAATGTGGTTCAATGAGATGAAAATAATTTTTTGGTGAATAGTAACTTTTTACTTTTTTTACCACGGTTAATAGTAAATAGGGTAACTAAGGGTAAATATGATATTAATATTACCCTAACACATGTCCTAATTCTATTGGACAAGTGTAATTCGACCAAAAACAAACTTAGGAATAAAATATGACCATTTAGGCCCACTTGGATTAGATTAGGACATTTATTATTAATTTATTTAAAGAAGGGTTAAAATAGTTAAAATCAAAGTTTAATAAGTAAATCATTTCTAATATGGGGTTATACATAAGATAAATTCGATTGTAAATATTCATTAGAAATCTAAAAAGATTTAATACATGATGGTATTTTATTTGTAATTTTTAGACATCAAATAATTTAATTTATTTATGACACAAAAATGATGCAGTAATTATCTTGTTAATGAAATATTGACATAATTGATGTTATAAACACCCAAATAAATGTAATTTGAGACTTTTTATGAATTCCACTAATTTTATAGGTTACTATGATATATTAGTGTTGATTTAATCAACTTGGTTCGAACATATAATTCTGTTATGACTTTCACAAAAATCATATATCAAATAGTGTCAAAATTGACACAAAATAGTTTTTAAATCAAATATTATATTATTAATTGTTATTTTATTCCTAAAAATCTAAGGTTCGGCCAAATGACTTAGATAAGGATATATGTATTAATAATATACAATTTGGGGTTCGTTTGGCATGTTATAGTAAGTTTATTAACCATATAGTGAAAGAAAACAAAACGACACGGTAAAAGTTAAATTATTTAACTTAGAGTTAAATCTAATTGATAAGGTTAAAATAATACCCTAAACTTGTCTAAATCCTATTGGTTGATATGATTTCGACCCATCCCCACTTTAGCTTCGAAATAAGACCCTTTGTAACCATTATAAACCGATTTTTACTTTAATATAAAATAATATTTTGAGATATTCCTAAGGTGCCCCTCTCCTCCCCTATAAAAGGACACCTCCTCCCCCTCCTCCTCACACCAATTTGAGCACTCAAGCTCGGCCAACCCCTGCCATTTTCTCCTCTCCACTTCCCTAGCAACATCCTAGAGGTTTTGGTCTTCCTCAAAGACCAATTCTAGTGCCCTAAGAGGAGGTCTCAAAGAGGCACTTCAAAGAAGAGGTAATTACCGTTACCAATTCTTTCATCTTTATTTCTTCTTCCACTTCTTCTTATTAGGTTGTTTCATTATGAAGTAATAACATAAGTATCACTCATATACTGATATGTTATTATAAGTATGAAACAACCCTATTTCACCATCTATCCATCCTACAGAAAAAGAAATCACCGCGCGTGCGTACGTACGGAATACCGTCTCCACGCCGTGGTGTAATCTATTTTCCACCACCACTTTACATGGATGGGTATAATGGTGTAAAGAATAACTATACATAGTTATTACAACATCATATTGATTCTGATATATTGTATAATCCACTCCAATTCAATTCAATATTTATAGAAATGATATCATCGCTCGTGCGTACGTACGGAATACCGTCTCCACGACGCGATGAGATTCATTCTCCATGTTAACCATTTAAGAATGATTATAAAGTATATATAAGAAATAATAATGAAATATATGACATTATAAAGCTACTGGATTTATGTATATATATATGTATGTCATCTACTTACTTCCATTTCAAGACAATAAGGAAAGTAAAACAGCGTTCATGCGTACGTACGGACTACCGTCTCCACGAACGGTGTTTTTCATTTTATTTATCTACCTATTATATATATATATATATACTGAATATATATGATATATAAATCATATTTTATATTCTGGAAGTAAGTAAATCATGATATAAGTAATAATGATGTCAAGAACAACAAGTCAAAACACCTACGATAAATGAAACGATTTTACCCAAAACGCTTCTTTAACATGGAATTTACAAAAGAACAGGTAATATAATGTCATAAGTGAACCATATATGATATCATAACAATGAATATGATTCTGTAATAAGTCAATAACATGATTTAAATCATTATACAGGAGGTTCGGACACTTACAAAGCAAGTCGGACCTAAGGTAAGGGAAATATCACAATCTCATTTTTATCCGAGATTGTTTATTCGTAAGTATTTAATGGGGTGTATTTTATCATCCACATCCATGTTCCCTCAATATGTAATTTTGTTTCCATCCACTTGAAATAGTTTAGATCCAATTTTACCCTTCGGTGAGTTTTTAGTAAAGAATATAAAAGGAATCTTTTGTCGTTTTTCCGTAAAAGGTACTTTTTGACTTTTCCGACAAAAGTACGAAGAATGTTTTTTTTAACTTATACGGCATGAATGAATTATTTCAAAGAAGCTTCCTTTACATGTTTTCAAGTTTATCAACTTCTTTTAGTTTAAAGATTTATGACATGTTAAGAAAGGAAAAATGTTTTTGAAGAAGAAAGGATATTTTCCTCAAGAATGGAGTTCAAGTGTTATATCAAAATTATTTTCCATCTAAGATAATAAAGGGTCCTGTTTTTATCCCTATTATTACATTGATTTGATCATGTTGTGATGGAATTATTTTTATGAATTCCTTTATCTTTTATGAATTGATTTATGATGTCATGATGTTTCAAGAATCCCATTTTTGTTACATGTGTTATGTGATGATGTATGTTTTATGATTATGTGGAACACATAAGAAAGGATTCATTATAAGATGGGTGGGACCTATATCTCCCTCCAATGCATTGGGTAAAGATTTTATATCTCATAAGATAGACATGGCTGGAATGGTAGGTTATACCGGTTCAGTGAAACAGGACTGAAACGAGGATTACTCGATTCAGAAAGGGACTTTGTCCACTAAGATAGTCTTGGAAATGAGTCTCGACTAACAAGAAATGATTCTATATGATTATGTGTGTATGCCACAATGAGTAATGTTTTAAGTTATGATTTCATTTCACTTCTATGATTTATCCCATGTTATGACATTATGAGCTCTTTTGCAGGTTAAGATTTCCAAAAGCTATGTTCTTATGTATATGATGTGATTGATATTTCTTTTGTTTACCCTTACTGAGCATTTGAGCTCACCCTTTTATGTTTTCTTTTCCCCAGGATATAAAGAAAGGTTTTAGGTGAAAAAAAAGGAAGATCTTTATGGGAGTTATTGAAGATCTTTCACCACGATTAGAAGATTACGTTCCGAGTTTCCAAAGACACTAAACTATTACGATCCTTGTGTGTGTGTGTTTTTGTTATGTACTAAGTATTCCGCAAAAGTAATGTAAAGTCTATGTATGATAAGCTTCGGGTCTCTACAGTTCCCGATAACGGTTAGTTAACCACCAATGGGGATGTTTCCAATTCTTTTCATATCACCAACCATATGAATGGTTAAAATAAATTATTTAATATATATAAATGAATAAATTTAAGCTTCTATAATTTATTATACACATTTAATAGTTACCTTGAATAAAATAGCGAAAATCGAAGCAAAACTGAAATTTTTTAAGAAAACATGATATCGAAGCACTTCAATTTCATCAACGAAGATTAAGAAATATAATAAAATGATTATAATTGATAAATAGTTTTATAAATTAATATAATTAACTTCTGGATCAATGTTTTAATAAATACAAGTTTATTATCCAGGAGGTGCAAAAGTGACGAAATAAAGAGGGAATAAAGGTAAGGGGATTCTTGAACCCAACTTCCTTTATTTGGGTTATACCTCTTTCATGCCAAATTTCAGTGTGGATATTACTTTAATGTTCCTTAAATATAATTTCTTTATTCTTACCTCTTCTTTTCAAGGATATACATGTTTCTAACTTGGTTTTATGAGAAATATAAATATTTTTCCAAAAGAACCTTTTCTTTCCAAAACACATCTTGACTATTCTTGAGATTGTTTCTTCTTCACTAATGATTGATTATTATTATACCAAGTATTTTTTTACCTTTTTAATTTTAGAACCCCAAATTTTATTCATGAATGTATGCTTCATAAAATTCTTATGAAACCCATTCATTTTCATGAGTTATTTTATGACTATGATTTTTCTACGTTCTGTGTGGCATACATGATTATATAAATATTACGATATGACGAGTGGGATCAGAATTATATAGCCCTCTAATTCATTGGGTAATGTGATGTATCTCATGAGATAATGTGCAATATGCATGAACATGATGCTATCCTTGTTTATAATGACGATGTTATGATTATGCACATGTGTTATGCGTGAACATGATGCTAGATTTGTTCACAACAATGTGCGGTATTTGAACACTAAGACATGATGTTTCATTTTCATGCATTTCAAAATTAAATGCCTTTATTCATTATTTCCCTCATTATTATGATGATAATCCTCTGCTTATGTTATGATGATGATGATTATGCTCACCCATTTTATATTGATTCATGCCCCTTATTTATCCTCTTATCAGGATTTTAGCTCACCCCCACCATTGATGTATATCCTTAGGTGATTAATTATACTAAGAGGAGAATGATAGATGCTAATAATATAGATAATAAGGAATTAAATAATGTTTATGTTTTATTATGTAAAATTTATGTATAAGCCTAATTTCCCAAGACACTAAACCTTTGGATCTTGGATTTGTAATGCTATTATGTTGTTTATATTTAAAATGATGCAATAGTCATGCAAGAAAAAGTAGGGTATAGTTGGTATCATAGAACTATTTAGTTAATTTGGGAATTAGGATTATAAAAAAAGCGTGAAAATCATGAGTATAAGTCAATATATAGGAAAAAAATCCTAGAATAATCTTTTTATAAAATAATAAATATAGAGATCCCATAAGAAATGCCTTAAAAGTTAATTGTACAAAATAATAATTCTTTTTATTCATGTTTTAATGAATTATGATTTTCTCAAACCTTTTCTATTTTAGAAAATAGTGGGAACTAGGATAAGCTAGGCCAATAACCCGTGTTAGGGACAATGCATCAATTTTCCAAACGATATCACCAATGCCATGGGAGGTGGAGTTAAAAACTTTATGGAAATGCTTACCCATCTATCTCAGGTTATGAATAATAACTTGAATCATGTGGAACATCCACCTTCACCCAAGAATTATCAATTATCCATTGATTCATTTATTTGGTAATGACCACTGATGTTTAGTGGAACTTCCAATCCACTTGTCACAGAATAGTGGGTTAAATCAATGGAGAAGATATTTTTCATGATCCATTGTTCTGAGAATAAAAAGGTGACTCTAGTCGTTTATCATTTAGATGGAGAATCTGACCAATGGTAGGCATTGATTAAGAAAACCAACCCAAAATATGAAATGGAAGAGATGGAGTGGGAAGAATTTAAGAAAATATTTCCTACCAAGTATTTTTAAGTGTCCAATCAAGATAATTATATCAATGAGAGGGGGAGGGGTGAATTAGTGATATATTATTTTATATTTTCTTAGAAAATGAAACAACCTTCACCTCATATTAAAGATTACTTTCCTCATGGAAAAAAATTCAAAGACCCATCCACAGGAACACAAGAATTTTCAAGGTTCACTATTTAATAAGAATAACTACATCCTTGGTATGGTTTGGAAATGATCCAATATCACACAATCCACTAGAAAAAAATCATGTCATGTGTAATACAATGAGTAAGATATTCCCTTTCACTTATGTAGCACTACGTAAAAAATCTAATAGTGCATGTTCTCCTTCTAGCACAAATGACGTAATGCAAAGTTTTTGTAACAAAACATGTTATAGTGCTTCTTTATCAACTTTCACAAATATAAATTTTCAAAAAAATTCTTCACTTTATTACCTAAAAGTTGGTAAGAACTTTCTGGATTTTGTAATAGAACTCAGTTAAATTTCCTAGTCCAAATTTTCTAGTCCAATTTCTCAATACATAAATATATCCTTTCAGAATACAATTGATAAAATTTTGAACACTTTCTGCTTAATTCTGGAAATCCCAATATGATATTCCTGCCCAATACGATAACTAGATGAATATGATAATCATATAAATACTATGATTAGGTGAATACATTTCAATTTTGTTTCTTATCCTTTCAATTTTATCCGGAATGATTTATTCAATAAAAACAACCTAAAAACCTCTTTTTCTCTCTAGAATTTCTTCAGTGCTTTTCCTTCTCTCTACCTCTTGTGAATAGTACTCCAGTCAGAAAAGTACAATGTACTTTTTTCCTTTTATACTCACCCCAAACATGGTTTGGGTGGGATTCCTGAAAAATTTCCCGCACACCCAAATTCTCTGAATTTGCACATTTCCTTGAATTTCAAGTGCATCTTGACTTCACCAACACTTCTTAACTCTTCTTGTTTCTTATCGATCCTTCTTGAATCTTCTAAACACTTCGTCTATCTTCAAACTTTCTTCATAAACACCATTCGAATACCAATTTCCCAAAACAATTCCTTCAATACGATTCTCCGTATCAACTGATGAAAACAAACATATTTTTCAAACTTTAATCTCCCCTTTCCAATACTTTTGTATATCCTTCAAGCTCTCTCAATTATGATTCCAATTATGATTACTATTTGTCTCATTATGATGAATAGAAATGTAAATCAATAGATTCTTCTTTATCTCTTCTCTTAAAACAAATTAATTTAACCTATTTTAAATGGTTGACTACATTGTTGATTAAGTTCTGAATTTATTTTTGAATCAGATTCAATAACCTCCACTTCCTTTATTTTATCATCAGTTCCAAAACATTCTTCCTATAACGACTATGATGGCATACCGAGTCTGATGGACCGATATTAGCAGCTTATTTCACTTTTGAATACGATACCAATAAATTTTCCTGCAGAAACAATTTTTGTCTCTGATGAATACGATGGTATACCGAATTTAATGGATCATCATCAACAACTTCAACTTCAAAAACTTTTTTCTTTTATAAACTTCAACTTTTATCATGAATTCCTTCATGACTTTAATTACCTTGAGGACCAGCTTCAACATCGTCTGACTTACCAAGGAAAGTATTTTATCTTCCTTATCTTTCATCAACAAATTTCTTTCCTTCTCATCCTGAATACAATTGACATGATTATGATCAGAATGTATATGATTGGAATCATCTATTTCACTCCCCCTTTATTATATCAAGTTTTAATCACAAGTTTTACAAATTAATTATGATTTATGAGAACTCCAATATCAACAAAGCATCATCAAATTTAAATCATAGCCATGCAGACTCTGATTCTCCCCCATTATGATCTCTTCTTCCAATCCAAACTCAAGGTGAGTCTGGTGATCCTTTTCATCCAGAAAAAATATTCCCATTATGATAGACTTTCTTAACCATTGTGAATCTAACTTTCTTGAATACGATGGTCAGTCTGATTTTCAACAAAAACAAAGTGAGGTTATTTCCTTTCTTCTTAAACTTCCTTTTCATTATAAACATCATTGACAATAAAAGAAAATACATAAATACAATCATCTTTATCAGCATGGTCCTAATAACCCCCATTTGGATTTTTTTATCAACCAAGATTCATAAATCATTGAAATTTGTTTCCTCAAACTATGGATTACTTATTAATAATTTCGAGCCTACGTAAACTAACTCATTGTAGGAAACAAGAATTATTGACAACAAAACCATGTTGTCCAAAAGAAGTGATCGTAAAACTTTTTAAATTTTTTTTCAAAACTTTATTCCTCATATTTCTACACTTATTCAAATTACTTGGAATAAAAAAATTTGTTTCCTACAACCACTCCAACAAACAGTTAGAATAGTTCACATAGATACAATACTAGATTCACAACTTACCCAAAACTCCCCATATTTACATGCTTCCATAAGGATATATTTATTAAACAATTTCCCCCCTTTCCAACACAATAAAAAGGTAAGATGAGAGGGGAAAAAACACATACCTCAACCTTGATGAGAAAGAGGCTGGACTCCCATGTTCAACATCAATTTAGAAAAATGTTCCTTTGGCAAAGGTTTTGTGAAAATGTCAGAAACTTGTTCCGATGTTGGAACATATTCTAGCTTTAATTCATTCTTCTCCATATGATCGTTGATGAAATGATATTTGATTTCAATATGTTTTTAAATAGAATGTTGTACCAAATTCCTAGTGATATTGATTTCACTTAGATTATCACACCCCAACAACATGGGTAACTTCACTTCAATAAGTAAATCTTTTAACTGAGTCTTAATACACATAATTTGGGTAGCGACTTGAGTAGCAACAATATAATCAGATTTATCCATACTAAGAGTTACTAAATTTTGTTTATTTTTATTCCAACTAACACAAATTTTCCCCATAAAGAAAACTCCACCAGATGTGGATATTCTATCATCAATATTTCCAACCCAATCAACATTCAAATACCCAAAAAAATCAATAATTTCTGAGATATCATACCTAATTCTAAATTTTTTTGTGCCTTTGACATATCTGAGAATTCTTTTTCCAATAATTAAATGTGATTATTTTGGAGCACTCTGAAATATTGAACATAAGGTAACAACATAAACAATATTGGGTCTTAAGGTAGTCAATTATAATAAAATTTCAATAAAATTTCGAAATTCTTTCTGATAAACTTCCTTACTTTATCCATATTTACTCAACTTAGCTCACACTAAAATCGGTGTGAAATAGGTTTTGAGTTTTCCATCCCAAACTTCTTAATAAGTTCCTTAGCATACTTTTCTTGAGAAAGAAATATGTGTTTCTTCTTTTGTTACATTTGTAACCCAAGAAAGTATTTCATTTCTCCTATCATGGACATCTCAAACAAATTTTTCATTTATTTAGAAAATATTTTACAAGATCTTTTATCATTCCCAACAAAGATAATTTCATCAATATAAACAATTATAATGAGAGAATACTCTTGTCTTTCTTTAATATAAAGATTGCTACCAACTCTTCCTTTCTTAAAACTCATCTTCCTTAAGCAAGTATCCAATTTGGAATACCATGCCCTCAGAGCTTGTTTCATCCCATACATGGCTTTCTTTAATCTGCATACATAACCTTCATCTTTCCCAATAATAAATACACAAGGTTGTTTAATGTAAACTTCCTCATCAAGATCCCCATTCAGAAACACGGACTTTATATCCATTTGAAAATTTTTGTAACTTCGCTGTGTGGTAATAGAAAAAAAAATTCTAATTATTTCTAACCTTGACACCAAAGAAAAAGTTTCATCAAAATCAATGCCTTCAATTTGTGAGTAACCTTTTCCCACTAATCTTACTTTGTTTCTTATAAATTCACCTTCTTCATTCAGCTTGTTCCTAAAAACCCACTTTGTACCAATAACATTTTTGTTATATGTCTTAGGAATAAGTTACCATGTATCATTATTTTCTATTTGATCCATCTCTTCATTCATGGACTAGACTCATTCCAGACAATCAAAATCTCTATTTACATTATTTAGATCAACTTTTGAATACAAGTAAGTATGTGTAATAACATTTTTCTTCTTTTTGTTTGAACCTCTTGAAGTTGATCGCCAATAATATTCTGAGCTTCCACTTACTTCCTCTGCCTAGGATGAAATTTTTGAGATTCTTCTTCATCATTAGAAATAGATGAGTCTAATTCTTCTTTTTCTTGAGTAGGATTACAATTGTCTGTATCCTTAGAAAAATTGTTTATAAAACTTTCCTTATCACGCTCAACTTTCTTATCTGCACAACTCTGTGTATCCTTCTCATATTTTTCAATAACTTTCACATCAACAGAATAAAAAATTCTCTCTATTTATTTTTTGAACCATATAAATCCTATTCCTTCTGAAGCATAACCAATAAAGATTACTTCTTAACCTTTTTTCTCAAGCTTTCCAAGGTTTCCACCTTTCTTATTTATAATGCATAAACTCCTGAAAACTCTTAGGTTATTCAAACTTGGAGTTTTATCATAAAATATTTCATATGGATTAATATGTGAATTTTACCTATAGAAACATTGGATTTGAGTATAAACATCAATACTCATGGTTTTCCTCCAATAACAGTGAGAAAGACCATGTTAAAGTAACACAGTTCTCCCTATTTCCACTAAATTTCTATTCTTCCTTTCAAGAACTCCATTTTTTTGAAGAGTGTATGAGGAAATATACACATGAAGAATTCCATGATTATCAAGATAACTTCCAAGTTCATCATTATTATACTCTCCACCATTATCAGTTCTCAACTTCTTCACTGAATACTCACATTCCATCTCAGCTTTCCTCCCGAAACTTTTAAATATTTTTAAAACATTTGAATTATGTTTCATAAAAATAACACAAGTAATGTAAGTAAAGTCATCAATGAAAGTGATTAAGTACTTATATCCATTTTTTGATTTTTTTCTCATTGGCCCATATATACGAGAATGAATAAGTTTCAGGTTCTTTTTTGAACAAATTTCAACTTTCTTATGTACAGAATTTGTAATCTTTCCTTTCTGAAAAATAGTACAACACCAATATCTTTTTCTTGGAAAATCAGAAATGTCTCAGACACTATCTATCTTTGATAAATTTCTCAAGTTTCTTTAACACATGTGTCCCAACCTTTTATGATACAATTTATTCTCTTCCACCATACCCAATTAATAAGATTTTTGTACTTCACCAACTTGAAATAAGTTTCATTTTATACTTTGGCCTCATTTAACTATCTTCCCATCTTCCTCACTTTTCACAAAAAACCCATATTTACTAAAGATAACTTTTTTACCATCATCACAAAGTTTTGAAACACTTAGTAGGTTGTGTTTAAGCCCATCAACATATAAAGATTTCTTGGATTTCATCTTTTCTTTCCCAATAATGGATGAACCAACACCTTTGATTCTCAATGATTCATCATTACCAAATGTCACTGTTCCTTATTTAAAGTATATCATATTCTTCATAAACCTTAAGTCTCAGGTCATATGATAAGAACACCCAATATCAAGAATCCAGGGTCATTCTCCTTTTAAATCTTTCAGATTGGTTTCAACAACAAGATCCTTTTATTTTTTCTTTTTCTTTCTTAACTTCCGGATTCTGTGAATTATTAAGAAACTTTTGCTATACTGAAAACAAAACAAGACTTCATTTTTCAAGGTGTATAGGTTGTTTTCATATTTTAAAAATAGTTTCCAAAGGTTGGATCCTATTTTCAACTTTCACACTAACCTTCTCAAGTTTCTTTCAAAATTTATTCTCAGACTTATTCTTTTGAGAGGATTGACTCCCCCTCAAACTTTTCCTTTCATAGCCTATGGAATAATATAAATTTTGTTGTTTAAAACAACAAATATTTGTTTTATGTCCAAATCCACCACAATACCAGTAGAATCCATAAAAAGAGTATTTTACTCTGAAACATCCATACTGATCGGAGTTATGGACATGTTTCTCAACAACCTTATTATCTTTCTTATTTGAACCACCAACCTTTCCGTTATTAATATGAATCTTATTTTTCTTCTCATCCTTATCAGAATTAGAAGTAATAGAAACATATTTAGATTCAGAATGTTTAGAAACATTTTTGGACTCAGGATCTTTAGAAACTTATGAATTCTATACTTTATTAATCTTGGCCACATACATAACTTTACCATATTTATTCTTTTTAAAAACAATTTCATCTTTATTATTAAAATTTAAAGGTAAATTTTTTTGAACCTTCTCAGGTTTCCCATTATGATAACTTCCACCAAATTTGGAGATAGAGTTTTTAAAACTTATACCTTTCAGTTCAGATTTAGAAAGTTTTTGTTGGATAAGTTCCAACTCTTATTATTTTCCCTTCAACTTCTCTTCCAGATGATCATTATGATTATTTTCTTACTCAAGAGATTTCTTTAAATCATTAATTTCTTTCACCAGATTTACTTTCTCATCAAGAAAATATTATTTATTTTTTTTCTAAGGAACTTTCATTTTTCAACTTCCTAATTTCTTTCTCTTATCTTCTAATATTTCTCAAGAATTATTTCAATTATTCTTTCAGATGACATTATAATCAAGTTTCTTATTCTTCATAACTACCGATTTTGAATTATTCATCATTTACTATTACAATAAAAGTATTTTCACCAACATACTCAATATATTTTTTAGATTAAGCATTATTTCCTTATTCTTATTCATCTTTAGATAAGAAACTTCTTATTTTGGATTTGAATAATTTTTTATATTTTCCTCTGGAAAAATATTTATCCTCATCACCCTATTTCTTCTACGATCTTCTTGGCCTCTTTTCTTATACATAATTTTCCTTTTCTTTCTTTCTTCAAGGATAATTATCTAAAAAGTTACCAATGAATCCACATTAAAATCATTTTAAGGTAAGTTTCTCTTTGTATTTACCAGTACCTATTCTCACATTTTTTAAAAAAATGGATAAAATATCATAAAGATTTTTAAATATCTCATTTTCAGAATTAGAGTCACTAAATTCTTCTTTAATAAGAATATTCTTTGACTTTTATTTCTTGTAATTCTTTAAAGACATTTCTCTATCATTTTTTTTCTTTTCATAGCTTTCTCCCTTCCCATTTCATAAGCGATGAGAGTGTTATCCAAATCATCCAGAGATAATGTTTCAGGGTCTCTATCCTCTGATGAGGAAACTTTAACATCAAACTTGTCTGGAATGATTCTCAAGATCTTTTCAACAATGGTATAATCTTATAACTTTTCACCAATACATCTGATAGTGCTGATAACGACATTCACCCTGGAAAAGAAGTCCTCAATAGATTCATACTCACCCATTTTCAAATCTTCATACTTCAGCCTCCAAATTTGTAATTTTTCCTTCTTCACTTTTGTATTGCTTTCACATATGTTTTTCAACTTTTCTCATATACCTTTGGTTGTGGTAACACCTTTCACCCTTAGAAATCCACTTTTATAAAGTGATGATAGTAAATCATTCTTAGTCCTTCCATCATTCTCAATATTATTCTTATCAATAAATATAAGATGAACTTTATCATAAATAGGAGGAAATCCATATATTGCATCTTCAAGAACATCATAACCAATAAACATAAGATAATACAACATTATATCTTTATAGATATGATAGTTATTTCCATCAAAAACTGGGATACCTTTACTGTTCCCACAATTCAAATTCTCCATCAGCTTCTTTTCAAAACTTTAGCAAATAAAAACAAAGGGAACTTGACTCTAATACCAATTGTAGGTACCAAATCAGGATAATTGTATCACTAAGAGGGGGAGGGGTGAATTAGTGATATATTTTATTTTATGTTTCCTTAGAAAATGAAACAAAATTCACCTCTTGTTAAAGATTACTTTCCCTATTGAAAACAATTCAAACACACATCCACAGGAACACAAGAATTTATAAGTTTCACTATTCAATAAGAATAACTAAATCCTTGGTATGGTTTGGAAATGGTCCAATACCACACAACCCACTAGAAAAAATCCCGTCATGTGGAATACAATGAGTAGGATATACCCTTTCACTCATGTAGCACTATGTAAACAATCCAAAAGTGTGTGTGATCTTTCTATCACAAATGATGTAATACAAAGTTTTTGTAACAAAACATGTTACAGTGATAATTTATCAACTTTCACAAATATAAACTTTCAAATAAATTGTTCACTTTCTTAATTAGAATATAGTAATAACATCCTAGACTTTGTAATAAAACTCAGTCTAATTTCCCAGTCTGATTTTTCCAAGTCTAATTGCTCAATACTGAAATATATCTCTATAGAATACAATTAAGATAATTCTGAACACCTTATTCTTTAGTTTGGAAATACCAATATGATATTCCTGCCCAATACTATAACCATATGAATATAATAATTAGATGAATATGATGATTAACTGAATATGTTATAATCTTGTGTCTTCTTCTTTCACTTCGGTCTGTCATGATTTCTTTAAGAAAAATAATCCAAAAACTTCTTCTTCTCTCTAGATTTTTCCAGTTCTCTTCCTTCTCTCCACCTCTCATGAACAATACTTTATTTAGAAAAGTACAATGCACTTTTCTCCTTTTATAATTGACCAAAATATAGTTTGGTTGGGATTCCTAAAAAATTTCCCGCTCAACTAAATTCCCCAAATTTGCATGTTTCCTTGAATTTTAGGTGCATATTGACTTCATCAATGCTTCTCAACTCTTATCTTTTATTCTCGATCCTTATATAATTTTCTAAAAACTTCCTCTATCTTCTGAATTTCTTCAGAAACACCAATCTGATACTGATTTCCCAAAATAATTCCACAAACATCTTCTTCAAACATTAATCTCCCCTTTCCAGTACTTTTGTATATCCTTTAAGCTCACTCAATTATAATTCTAATTATGATTTCTATTTGTCTCATTATGATGAATAGAAATTTAAATCAATAGATTCTTCTTAATCTATTCCCTTGAAACAAATCAATTCAACCTATTTTAAATGGTTGACTACATTATTGATTAAGTTTCGAATTTCTTTTTAAATCGGCTTCAACAACCTCCACTTCCTTTATTTTATCATAGGTTCTAAAAAATTCTTCCTTCAATGATTATGATGGTATACCAAGTCCAATGGATTAGTATCAATAGCTTATTTCACTTCTAAATATGATACCAATGACTTTTCCTGCACAAACAATTTTTTCTCTGATGAATACGATGGTATACCGAATTCGATGGATCGTAAAAAACAACTTAGACTTCAACAACTTATTTCTTTTATAAAATCCAGCTTGTATCATGAGTTACTTCATGAATTTAATTACCTTGAGAAGCTTCAACATAGTCTGAATTACCAAGTAAATTATTGTAACTTCCCTATCTTTCATCAACAACTTTCCTTCCTTCTCAGCCTGAATACAATTAACATGATTATGATCAGGCTGTATATGATTGACATCATCTCTTTCACTCCAAGTTCTTTAATCAAGATTAAAACACAAGTTTTGTAACTTAATTATGATTTATCAGAACTCTAAGATCAGCAAAGCATCTTTACATTTAAATCATAGCCATTCAGACTCTGATACTCCCCTATTACAATCTCTTCTTCAAGTCCGAACTCGAGGTGAGTCTGATGATCCTCTTCATCCTGAAAACATATTCCCATTATTATGGACTTTATTAAACATTATGAATATGATTTTCTTGAATATGATGGTTAGTCTGATTTTCACCAAAAACAAAGTGAGGTGATTTATTTTCCTCTTAAACTTTCTTTTCTTTATAAATATCATTGACAACAAAAGACAATACCTGAATATGATAATCCTTATCAGCTTGGTCCAAATAGTATTTCCTTCAAACTCTTAAAAAAAATATAGAGAGATAATTCATAGAGATGAATAAAAAAGAAGGTGAATATGTCACAGATTACGAGAGAAACTTCACAAGACTTTCAAGATACGACTTGAGTTTTGTTATCAACAATGATAGAAAAATAGATAAATTATTTAGTGGTTTAAAACCACACCTTTGAAAGGATCTAGTAATTTGAGACTTCAGGAGTTATAAATAAGTGGTTTGACGTGCTCGCAAATTAGAGATGGAGTTTGGAGATTGGCCCCGTGGTTATGGAGCTAAAAAGAGAAGAGTGGAGTTTCAAGCCGGTGGGTCAAATGAAAAAGGAGGAAAGAGGATCCAACTACCCATATGTTAAAAATGAGGGAAAAAGAATAATGGGAATTGTCTCAAAGGGATGTGGAAATGATTCACGTGTGGGAGAGAAGGACATCAAGCTCATGAATTTCAAAGAGACATAAATAATCTGACCAACATGATGGAGGGAAAGAGGGAACCTCCTAATGCAATACCCATGGTTCAATGCTTCAACTGCAGGGAGTAGGGTTACTATGCAACCCAGTGCACCAAACCTCAGGTACTTGAGGTAAATCAATGTTAAAAACCACCAAAGTCAAATGAGAAAGGGAAAGATTGTTCCATCACTATTACTGAAGTGGAGTGTGAAAATGAATACATACAAGGTATAATTTCCATTCACTCAAAAATGAAAAAAGTTTTATTTTATTATTGTTCTATGAATTCCTTTATATCCTAAAATTTTTCTAGAATTTTTTAATCAAAGCCCCGGTACCTTGAAGTAGATATATCTGTAAAAACACCAAGTGGTGCAATCATTGCAACCCAAGTGTTAAACTCTCCTCCTGTTGGTGTATGTGGGAAGATTCTTATAGTGAATCTCATAATACTTCCCTTGGTGGAATTTGGAACTATACTGGGCATGGATTTACTCTCATTATATAGATCACACATCAAATGTTAGAAAAAAAAAATATATTTTCATATTCTGAATCATCCCATGCTCCTCTAAAAATGAAAGGATGACCATGAATATCCTTTGGAAAATACCTGAACAGTGTGGGTGCTGTTTTCCTATGAAGAAACATACCTGACCCAAATGGTCAAGTCAAAGAAAGGTATTAACCTAGAGTAAATTCCCATTATTAGGGAATAAAATAATGCATTTCCTGAAGAGTTACCTGGACCTCCCCAAAATATTGAGGTAGAGTTCTCAATAATGCTCATACCCAGAGCTACTCTTATCTCAAAATTCCTTTATAGGATGGCCTTGATCAAACTGAAAGAGTTAAAGATGCAGTTTCAAGAGAATTTGGACAAAGGGTTTATATGCCTTAGTGTATCACCTTAGGGTGAACAAGTGCTCTTTGTCAAGAAGAAGGATGGATCAATGCATCCATGTATCGATTATCAGGAGATCAATAAGATCTCTATAAAGAACAAGTATCCCCTACCAAGGATTGATGACTTATTCGTTCAACTACAAGGAGATTAGTAATTCTCAAAGGTGGATCTTTATTCTGGATATCTTCAACTGAAGTTGAAGAAGGAAGATATTCATAAGACTACTTTCTGTAGAAGGTATGGGCACCATGAGTTCATAGAGATTCCATTCGAACTTACTAATACCCATAAAATATTTATATATTTGATGAATAGAGTCTTTAGAGACTACCTCAACAAATTTTTGGTAGTTTTTGTCGATAATATTCTCATTTACTCCAAGAGAAAGGAGGAACATGAAGAGCATCTAAAGATTATGCTGGCAACATCAATGAAGGATAGAATGTATGCTAATTTCATTAAAGTGCGAATTTTGGATGAATCAAGTTGCATTCTTGGTTCACATGATCACATGTGATGAAATTTCTATAAACCCTTCCAAAACAAAGGAAATTTAGGAATGACCCAGACCCACTAGTGTCTTGGAAATCTATAGTTTACTTGGATTGGCTGGGTACTACTGATGTTTTGTAAAGAATTTCTTACAATTGTCTAGCCTGCTAACTAAGTTAACATGGTAAAGGGTAAAGTATGTCTGGATGGAAGAATTTGAGGAAAGATTTAAGGAGATCAAGAAGAGTCTAATCACTTCACCTATACTCACACTACCAACAAGTGAATAAGGTTTTGTGATATAAAGTGATGCTTCAAAAAAAGGCTTGGGATGTGTGCTCATGAAAAATGATAAAGTGATAGATTATGCCTTACAACAGTTGAAGATCCATGAGTAGAACCACCCAACACATGATCTGGATTTAGAAGCTATGATATTTACCTTGAATATTTTGCGGCACTACCTCTATGGTGAGAAGTGTGACATATATACCGGTCACAAGAGTCTAAAGTATATATTCACATAGAAGGAACTCAACATGTGTCAAAGAAGATGGTTAGAGATAATCAGTGACTACGATTTCTCTATTAATTACCATTTAATAAAGAAGAATAAGTTAGAGAATGGTATTAGAAGAAATGAACCTACTACCTTATACATGATGAAGATTGAGAAAGACCCCATATTCATGGATATGAAAAGGATGGTTACGGAAATCATAACAGCATGGAATACATTATACCTTTCCCAAATGATTACTCAACCATCCATACAAGAGAATATCAAGGAGGAAGAAAGGTATGATCTTGAGCTATAAAATAAGGTGAAAGTAGTAAAGGAAGGGAAGCAACATGAGTTCCATATCGATGATAATGGTGTGATTCAGTTTGAAATTATGCTTTGTGTGCCTGCATCACATGAGATAAAGAATGATCTATTGGATAATGCACATAACTCATCTTTCTCAACCCATCCTAGAAGTATTAAGATGTATCACAATCTTTGAGAATACTTCTGGTGGGATAACATGAAGAAGGAGATTGTTGAGTACATCTCAAGGTGTTTGGTATGTCATCAAGTTAAAGCAGAGTGATAGAAGTCCAATGGGATGATGCAAAAATTTCCTATACCTACATGAAAATGGGATAATGAAACTATGGACTTTGTCACCGGTCTCCTAAAAACATATAGAGGAAACAATTAAATATGGGTTGTGGTGGATCATCTCACCAAGACTTCCCCCTTTATCATTATTCAGAAAGATTTCTCACTTGAAAAAATTTCCAAGATATACGTGGAAGAAGTGGTGAGGCTGCATGAGGTTCCAAATTCAATTGAATTTGATCACAATCCAAGGTTCACATCTAAATTATAGAGAACTTTTCAACATGATTTGAGTACTGAATTGAATTTCAGCATGACCTATCACCCCTGAATTGATAGCCAATCTGAAAGGACTATTCAGAATCTTGAGGATATGTTGAGAGCTTTATCAATGTAATTCAAAGGAGAATGGGATCAACATCTCCCATTATTTGAGTTCTCATATAACAATAACTTCCACTCAAGTATTCAAATGAATCCATATGAAACTTTATATGAGAAGCGATGTAGAACTCCAACATGTTGGGATGAAGTTGGAAAACAAAATCTACTTGGATCCGACCTTGCTCAAGAGATTATAGAGAAGGTTCAAGCTATCCAACAACATATAAAGTCTGATCAAAGTCGAAAAAAGAGCTATGCTAACAATCATCAAAGGGAATTGGATTTTTATGTTGGATGCAAAGTTTTCCTTTGAACATAACCATGGAAGAGAGTCATGCAGTTTATAAAGAAAGGGAAGCTTAGCCCAAGGTAAATTGGCCCCTTTGAGATCCTTGATCAAATAGGAGCAGTGGCCTATTATCTTTCACTTCCACCATGTATGGATCTAGTTCATGATGTGTTCCATGTATCAATCCTGATGAAATACATACCAGATCCCTCACATGTACTGAACCCAAAGGTGGTACAACTGGGGAATGACCTCTCATATGAAGAACAACTGGTGAAGATCTTGGACCATAGAAACAAAGTTCTAAGCAACAATAAAATTCACCTAAGGAACCATAAGTATAAATATACAACTTGGGAACCGTAGGAAACAATGAAACAAAATTACCCTCAACTATTATCAACTGAGAATATGAGTTGAAATTCCAGGGATGCAATTTATAAAGGGGGAAAGAATGTAACAACCCAATATTTATTAATAATATTCATTTATTGAATAAATGCGTGTTGTATTATATAATATTATACACATAAAAATATAGAGGAACCAATAAAGACTTTGTTTCATTACTAAATATTGTTTCATTAATCAGCAATGAAACCAATTAAAATTCCAAACATTACAACTGGATAAAAAATATAAAATAGAAAGGATAAAATGAGAAAATATGGATCACCCCGATATACTAGAATCATATCCCCCACTGAAAACACTATATAGAATAAGAAAAATATTAGTAAATCAAGCAACATTATAGAAAATGGAAATATAGAATCTTGAGAGGAATTGAGTTGAATATTGAGTGAAAGAATGAAGTGGTATTTATAGAAGGTAAAGTGACCATTAGAATAATAGTTTTACCTAAAAATAATAAATTTCAATAAAAATAATATTTATCATGATTAATTTATCTAAATATAAATTTTACAATGCCAAAAAATATCATGATTAATAAACTCAAAGAAAATATAAGCACATTTTTAATAAACTGTATTTTAAAGTATTTTGTAAAAATCATTATTTTTATATTAAAAAATAAAATTACCTATTTTGGAAATTTATTTTTATAAAATGAATATCATTTTTAAAATCAGCATATCCAAATTTTCCAAAGGTTATTTTTGGTAATTTTTTGAAATACTTCAATTTTCAAGTGAATAGTAAAAATACAATTTTTCATATACCTAATGTATATTAAATTACATTATTCATGATGTAATAATGAAAAAATCTATTCCATAACTTTAGGTTCAGACATTGTATATTTTATTTCATAAATTATTCATTAAAATATGATGAAATTAATTTCCAAACCTAAAAATAACTTTCCAAAACCTAAAGTCAAAAGTGATTCCTTAAATTAACAATTTTTATTTCTTTCCACTTTCATTTTTAATAAACTAACAAATTCAAAATATAAAGAATATTTAAAGTATTAAACCCATTATATTATATTGATGTATTATTTATGTTTTTAAAAATTCACTATTACATTTTTTACCTTTGATATATTATTTTATTTAATATTTTATTCTAAAAATACCCCTCTCCTCAAGTATAAATAACCCCTCTCCCTCCCCTTGGGAAACCACTTCTTCAACCCATTACAAATCAAAATATCTATCCAAATATTCCCTCTAAAGACTCTTATAATCCATAGGGATGTTCTGGAATAATCTAACTCAAAAAAATCAAATGAGTTATAGTGTTGTACAAGAGAAGCTATACCGAAGAAAGAGTATGTTTTTCAACTCTTCACTCGTTTTCTTTTTCTCCTATATATTTTCCCAAATTATTTCAAAATAAAATTTTCTAATATTTAATTATTAATAATTTTGACATTATATTAATGGTGTTAACATGCTGTAAAAATTATATTTTTAATGTATTTATGTTTTGTACATATTTTTCTTCATATTTAGACAACGTTCCCAATAACGGATAGTTAATCACAAATTAGGATGTTTCCAATTCCTTTCATATCACCGAACCTATGAATGGTTAAAATAAATTATTTATTATATATAAATGTATAAATTTAAGCTTCTTGAATTTATTAAATTTCTCCAATTCCTCTGAACCCATCATCCCGTTGCTGGCTCTGTAGAATAGACTCAAGGAGAGATGATGATAATTGAAAACTAGTTAAAACCATACCTAAATAATCCCCATGATAATCAAGATGAAACTTAGAAAATATCCCTATTAGTTTCTACTCTTCCTTCGATTCCAAAATAGCCTATGGTGTAACTTCTTGACTAAGAGCATCAACTACAACATTATCCTTCCCCGAGGTGTAGGAGATGTCGATGTAGAATGTCTAAAGAGATTATATCCAAAATCTTGTTTGATATTCAAGTATTTTATAGAAAATATATCACTCAAAATATTATGATCAGAAAATACTATGAACCTCTCCACAAAAAGATAGTGTCTCCAACACTTAAGCACATTCATAACTGTGACAAGCTCCAAATCATGAGTGTGATAATTCTTATCTTGTGACTGAAGATGAAGAGAGCCAAGGATATAATGTGATCATCCTATATAAGAATGAAACCCATACCAACACCAAAATAATCACAGTATACACCATATACCTTACTAGTCTTAGGTAAGATCAAAATAGGCATCGATGTCAAAATTCATTTCAAATTATCGAAAGAATTATGAAACATAGAATCCCATGTGAACTTCACCCATTTATTAGTAAAATTAGTCAAAGGTGACACTAATTTTGGATAATCCTTGATGAACTACTGATAGTATCCAATAATACTTAATAAGCTCTGAATCTTGGAGATGATTTGTGGCTCCTACCCTAACAAAAAACCTTCACCTTCTCCGGATCGGCTGATAAGCCATGTTTAGATTTCACTTGTCCCCATAACTCCACTTCTTGGATCCATAAATTGAATTTAAAAATATTTATAAAAAATTAGTGGCTCTTTAGAATATCCAAAACTAAATTCATATGTTGTGCATGCTCATGATCGAATCTCAAGTAAACAAAAATATCATCCTAAAATGTAACATCAAAGGTGTTGATATACTAATAGAATATATATTTCATTAAATCCATAATAACTAATGGATCATTAGTTATACCTAAAGGAATCACAAGATATTTATAATAGCCATACCTATTTCTAAAAATGATCTTCGAAATATGAGACTCCCAGACCCTGAGCTGATGATATCCAGACCGAAGATCGATCTTAAAAAACTACATTTCCCCCTTTAACTAATCAAACAAATAATCCACATAGGGAAGAGGTTACTTGATATTAACCATCACTTGGTTCAACTTCTAATAGTACACACAGAAAAAAATTGAACCATTGTCCTTATTGGAAAAGTACATTGGGGATATCCATGAAAAAACACTAGGGCATACAAAATCTTTGACCATCAGATCATCCAACTATATCTTGAGATCTTTTGGCTAAAATGATGCCATACGATAAGAGGGTATCTAGATCAGCTGCATACCCGACATCATATAAATCGCAAAATCTACCCCCCTCTCTAGAAAAATATCAAAGAAGTCATTGAAAAAACATCAAGTAAATCCCTAACAATTAAGGGAAGTATGGAAATATAAGGAATTCCATTAGGTTCAAATACAACAAAAGAAAAAAAACTCATGAGATTTGGGTGGGGATGTCCTTCACAACTGAACCTTGGGTCACACTCTCGCTAAAACACATGATATCTCCCATCGATAACAAATAATTAGAAACACTGATGATAACAATCAATTTTAGCACAATGAGAAACAAGTAAATCCATATTGATGATGATGTAGAGCATATCTAGATCAAGGACCAAGAAATCCTAGACTAACTCTGCACCAACTATCGATAGAGAATAAGATGAACATTGAAACCCCTACTCTTTCATCTTTCCTATTTCTAAGAGGTGTTGCCAACTCCATAAAAAAGTAAATGAGATCCATAAAAAGTTTCAACACATCAATAAAATGATAAGATATAAATAAGTGGGAGACACATGTATCAAATAGAATAGTCACTATAGAAGATGTAAAAAAATGATGCCTCTCATTGTCATTGGACTCACATCATCCTTTTCTATAATCTCATCTACTACATGAAGGAAATTCACTCCTGAGACCTGTGGCTAGAGACCTATAGAATTTAAAGCTTTTAACTATGCCACACTGGCCTTTGGGGTCGAATATTCATGACTTTAATGAGGAATAAACATAGTCTGGAAGAACCGCTACATATGGCCTTAGAGACCACAAGAATAAAAAATCTTCAGGAGTATGGGACAAATACGTTGGGTGTTCCTAGCCTTTCCAAACTGATGGTAAGTCAAGGGCACAATTCTAGCTGCCACATATGGTGTAGTGGATGCTCGCTATTGAGAACCACCACCACCACTCTTGTGATGATCGCACCACTTCCTATTTTTCCCAGAATTCCATAGAAACTACCATTGGGTGGAAGAGAAGGTTATATAAACCAATATTTCCCACCACATCCAACTTTTCCATTATAGCCATGCCCACTATGTCAGCATAGGTAATAATATTTAGTATGTATACCTATGATTATATGTCTGGTTGCAAACCCTGTAGGTACTTCTGATCTTTCAACTGATCATTTCTTACCACCTTCAGATCAAAATGAACCAGCTCTAAAAACCAATTGGTGTACTCTGACACTAAACACTCTTCTGGGTGGAAATAGAGGAACTCTAGAGATTTTATCACCATTAGGGAATCTAGGAATAACTAGTAAAATAATATGGTTTTCAAACCCTTCCAATCTAATCTCACATGCCTATCTTCCTGCACCATATAATCCCACCATCGCTTGTTGGGACCCTCGAGCCAGAACATCGTACACTTCACCTTGATAGTCTCAAGTGCCTCCAGGAAGTTAAAGATATGATCAATATTTTTTAGTCAATCCTATACATCTTGGGGTTAATTTGTACCCTTAAAGGATGAGGGATTCTTATGTTGGAACTCTTGATATCGATCCCTGACTCCTCCAGCTCTTGGTTTCACCTCAACAACTTGGTCCTGAACTCGTGGTACATTCTAGTCCATGACACAAACTACCCACTTGATAACCTCTATAAAATTTTGATCTAAAGGTAGATTCACTTGAGAATAATCCACTATACCCTCCTTTTAAACCTATGGGAGACATCTTAGAGGCATATTTTTAGACATCGAAAATGAAATAAAACAATTATAGAATAGGGTAATCTCATTTTAAACCATAAAAACACAAGAAAAAACTGAGAGTAAAATCAAAACTCAATACATGAGACACACATCCCAACATCTCATGATAAATTGAGGCTCATTATGAAAAGAGATAGTCATAAACTCACCATAACCCACCTCTTAAGTTCCAAAAATCCTATCTCTCGTCTACCAAACATCATAAGATAATGACTCTTAAGGAAAAACCTTCACTATGATACTTATTTGTAATGAAACAACCCTAGAAACCTTCAAAAACTGGTACCTAAACTGATCCTCCAAATACTTGAAGGGCATTACCAATCCCCATGGGAAGGTGATTAGAACCCGGGCATCAAACAACAAACAAAGGGAATAATTTCTACAAACCTGAAACGAGATACATGACATACATATAGAAAAAAAGAAATAGTGGAAGAAAACTATAATAAATATTTATATTCTATAAGAAAAAGAGTGAAAATGGAAATGATGAAACTTTAAATCCATATAAATATAAAGTTAAGTGTCCAAAAAAACCAGACATGACAACTAAAACCAACAAATGCTACTCCATGTGACATGTAGGGGGAATCTACCACCGTCTCACCACTAGCTACACATACCCAGCTAAAAAAATCTCACCACCTCACTATGATGTCTTTCCTTTTCCTAAATCAAAATTCAATATAAGGTCTACACACCACTAAAGGGGTGTGTAGGGTGTGAGCTAAACAGGACCAGTGTGATCCCACCTAGGTGTTCCATTTCAAGTATCTATACAATAATCCTAGTATTCTCAATTTACAAAACATGGCATGATAAGTAGAAAAAAAGTTTATATCAATATATTGGTAAACATTTCCTTTTTTCATAGTTCTAAAATAAAGGCAGGTAAAATAGTTTCAAAGCATAATTTCACATTTAACAAATCATGTATATCAAATCCAAAATAGTACAAGGAAAAGAACAATGGTAAATATGCCAAGGATTAAAATAGGTTGGGATATCTAGGTCACTCATACCATGATAATAAAAAATGAATAGTATGTACACAAGTTCTTAGGACACAGAGCCAAAGGAATAGAGGAACACCCCATTAGTGACCCCCCTACAATGTCAAGGTTAAGTCCCTAGGACACAAAACCTAGGGAACAAAAGAACACCCCATGAGTGAACCACCTACGAAAACAAAAAACAATGCCCAATATTGATCCCTTCACCTAAGTACCCAAGGTTTTCCATGTGCGTCATATTTCAAAAAAATTTCAAAGGGATTTATATTTCAACAAAACCCCCTTTATTCCATCAAAACATTCTTTGAAAATACCCTTTTCTTTTACTAAAACAAGGGGAAAAACATCTTTTATCAAAATCCCATTTACGAACACAAATCAACCATGTCGATTCATTTATAAAATAATTTATAAAAACCAAGACCAGACACAATTTATCCAACATAGGCTATAGATAGAACCACCTACCTCAAACTCAGGTCGCACACCACCCACAATGGGATCCACACATAACAGAAGGAACAAAAAGATAACAACGGATGACCTAACAATGATTCCTACATCTTAAAATCTATTCCATTAACAAAATGATCAAAAAAGAGGATATATCACAATATACCTCGATAAACATGCCTATTTCACCACAACCAACACAAGGGTTGGCCTCTGGAAGACAAGTGCATGAAATATCTATAAGGGATGAAGGAGAAACATGATCACATGATCACATATCCAAAACCAAAGCCAACACCGCTACTAAAATTAGGGATATGAAACCAATGGAAGAGAAGAAATGCTTACTAAGAGAGAAGCAATATAACCAATCTAGAGATTGAGCTCCAAATAGAGGAACTCGAAAGAACAAAGATCACCCAAAATCTCCTAGAAGGGTGGTAGGGTTTAAGGGATACAAATGAACCACCAAAGAAGAGGGATTCACATGAGTGATGAATAACACCTACCAGACATAAGGAGTTTATGTCATAAATTAGTGATTTATGGCATAAATTCCCCATATTGCATGTTCTGATGAAAAACGCATCACCTAGGGTTAATTTATCTTAAGGGACACATTTACAATATAAAAGGGTTTTTATGACCAAAAACCATTTCAAAATTTGAACTGGTTTTATGGATTGTCTATATCCATAACTTACATTATAAATTAGAAATTTATAATGTAAACCCCCTCTACATACAACACATAGTAGAATCCCCCTGTAGAAATTCCATGACATCTCATACACCCATTAAACCTTATAGAATAGGTCTTAAACACTAAAATAGATCATTCTATTTATCCAAGATATTACATCCTACCCACCATAGAAAATTTTGATCCTCGAGAAGTCATACAGAAGAAGAGTGCTCTAGAAATAGGCGAGGCCACTGCTCCCTCACCAAGAATTCACACTCCCAAGTCCCTTTAGAATCATATTTATTCTACAAAAACACTTTGATCAAAGTAATATACTTAACAATAAAGACTTTTATATGATAATCAATGATCTCCACTGATTAATCCACAATAAAAACATATAACTCTAACTCAATCCCCTCTTAACTCAAAACATTAGAGGGATCAAGATGATATTTCATGAGATAAGATATGTGAAAAAAAATCATGAATAACTATCAAATGATCCATCAAAACTAACCAATAAGTAACCTAGCCAAGTTTCTCGGTGAAAAAAAAACGATCCAATATATCTCAAATCCAACTTTCCCTGATTCCCAAGCTGATGATGACCAAATCGAAGAGAAACTTTCAAGAAAACTCGATCAACAATGGAGAACTCCAAAGGAAGAAATCAATGATTTTCATATGATTTATGTCGAATCCAATCTGAAAAAAGTGTCTAAGTATATCCTAAATTATCACTAATGTATCCTAAATATGATTTGGTCCCATAAGAGAGGTCTTTCCTACCTCTAACCAACAAAGCGAAGACCTTTATAAGCAACCATTAAAGGCCTAAAAGGCCTCCATTATAATCAATGACTAGTAACTATTGTTATAAGTGAACTCAACCAGTTCCTGATGGATATCCCATGATCCAAAAAAATCCAAGTTATAAGCATGGAGCATATCCTCTAGGATCTGAATAGTATGCTCTGTATGTCCATCCGTCTATGGATAGTAAGCTATAATCAATTTGACTTGAGTCCTAATTGACTCTTGGAGACTCTTCCAGAACCAAGAGGTAAACCTAGGATCCCTATCTGAAATAATAGCAAAGGGAACCCCATGCAGCCTCATAGTCTCCTACATATACAACATACCTAGATCTTCAACCTTGGTGGTGTCCTTGATCAGAATGAAATGGGTTTTTTCTTCAATCGATGAACCAAAACCCATATAGATTTCTTCCCTCTGTAAGTTTCTATAAATACAACAAAAATGTCCATGGAAACCTCATCCCATTTCCAAACCGGTACTAGAAGATTCTAGAGCAGACCAGAAGGCTTCAGGTGATCTGCTTTTATTTGATAGCAAGTGTAATAATGAAACACATAATCAGTAATATCACGCTTCATACCCAGCCACCAGAATCACCATATCATGTCAGAATACATATTTTTAGTGCCCTAATAGATGATGCACAAAGAAAAATGTAAATCATACAACACTAAACTCCTCACGGATGTTGGGATGACAAACCAATACCTGGAATATAGAATACTATTAGAAGAGAAAGACCAACTAGAAATGGTATCCCCACCATAAAGGGTTTCACTGATTCCTCCGAACTCATCATCCTATTACCAAATCTACAAAATAGACTCAACGAGAGATGATAAAAACTGAAAACTGGTCATAACCATACCAAAATCATCCTCCTAAGTGTCCAAATGAAATTAAACAAAGAGTACCATTAGGTTCTACTCTTCCTTCAATTCCAAAATAGCATGTGGTGGAAATTTATGACTGAGAGTATTGACCGCTACATTCCCCTTCCCCAGGGTGTAGGAGACATCAAAGTCAAATGTCTGAATATATTCCACCCAGATCAAAATTTGAGATTTAGGACTTTTTGAGAAAAGATATAGCTCAAAATAATATGATAAAAAAATATTGAGAACCTCTCCCAAAAAAGATAGTGCCTCCATCACTTAAGTGAGTGCATAATCATGATAAGATCCAAATCATGAGTGAGGAAATTATTATCATGTGACTAAAGATGACAAGATCAAATGGTCACAACATGATCATCCTGCATAATCATGCAACCCAAAATAACATCAGAAGCATCATAATATAAAATATATCTCTTACCAGGATTAGGTAATATCAAAATAGTTGTTGATGTTAGAATTCATTCTGATTTATCGAAATAAGTATAAAACATAGCATCCCATGTGAACTTAACCCATTTCTTGGTAAGAGTAGTCAAAGGTGATGCTAATTTTGAGAAATCCTTAACAAACCGCCAATAGTATCCAGCAAGACCTAAGAAGCTCTGAAACTTAAAGACGTTCCATGCCTCCTCCCATGACAAGACATCCATCACCTTATCAAGGTCGACTGATAATCCACTTTCATAAATCATGTGTCCCAATAACTTCACTTCTTGGATCCAGAAATCATGTTTCAAAATATTTTTAAAAAGTTGATTGATCCTTAGAATATCCAAAAATAAATTTATATGGTTCTCATTATCAATATCATATATCAAGTAAACCAGAATATCATCCAAAAAACAATGAAAAAGGTGTTGAGATACTAATGGAATATTTAATTCATCAAAGTCATAAAAACTACAGAAGTGTTAGTCAGGAAAAAATCATCATAAGATATTCATAATTTTCATACCTAATCTTGAAAGTTGTCTTCAAAATATCAAACTCCTGAACCCTGAGCTGATGATATCCAGACTGAAGATCTATCTTTGAAAACCACTTCACCCGCTCTAACTGATCAAAAAAATCACCCACATGAGGAAAATGGAACTTGTTATTAACCATTACTTGGTTAAAATTTTGATAGTCCATGTACAAATGAAGTAAACCATCATCCTTCTTAGAAAATAGCTTTGAGGATACCCATGATGAAACACTAGGGTATATAAATCATTTTTCCATCAGATCATCCAACTAGATCTTGAGATCTTTTACCTTAGTTGGTGCCATATGATAAGTGGGTATCAAGACCAGCTACGTACCTAGTACCGGATCAATCATAAACTCTACCTTTATCTCTAGAGTAAGACCATAAAATTCATTTGGGAAAATATCAAGAAAATACATAATGACAAATGGAAGACTACCAATAGAAGAAAAACATCAGGCTCAACTACTAAAACATAGAAAAAACTCTTGAGCTCTAGGCGGGAAGGTCTTGCATGGCTAGACCTCGGATCCCACTCTCTCTAGAACACATGAGAGCTCCCATTAGAAAAAAAGAACGAGACACACAAATGATAAAAATAAATCTCAGAATAATGAGCAATAAGATAATCCATCCGGATGATGACGTTTAATAGATCCATATCAAGAACCAAGAAATCCTAGACTAACTTTTTGTTGGCTGTTGATAGATAATAAGATAGGAACTAAAACACATGCTATTTCCCCTTCCCAAGAGGTGTCTCAAAATACATAATAAAGGACATAAGTTCCATCAGAAGTTTCAACACATATAAATGAGTGGGAGACACCTGTATCAAATAGAGCAGTCACTATAGAAGATGAAATAAAAATGATACCTATCACTATCATTGGACCCACATCAACCTCTATTGGTGCTCCTCCACTGTGTTAAGGATCTTCACTCTTGAGGCTTGTGGATAGATACCTATAGAATTTGAAGCTTCTGAATCTGTTGTAGTTTCCTTTGGGGTCAAATATCCCTAATTTTAATGAGGTGTAGACATATTCTGGAAGAACCTCTATAGATAACCTCGACGACCACAAGAACTGCAAAAATTTGGGGGTGTGGGAAAAGTACGTCGGGTGTGCCCAACCTTACCAAAATTATTGAAAGTCAAGGTAAAACTATTGGATACCATAGATAGTACAGAGGAGGCCTGATACTGAGAACCACCCCACAACTCTTATGATGATCACATCACTTCCTCTTTTTCCCTAGAGCAACACTAAAACTGCCACTAGGTGGAAGATAAGGGCTAGAAAAACCAATAATGCTTTCCATATCAAACTCTACCACCATATCCCTATACACCATATCATCATAGGTGATGAACTTAAATATGTATACCTATGATTGGATGTTTGGACGCAAACCTTGAAGGCACCTCTGATATTTTTTTTGATCATTTCCCACCACCTCCTGAGAAAAACGAACTAACTCTGCAAATAAATTGGTGTACTCCAACACTGAATTCTCTACAAATAGAGGAATTCTAGAAACTTTCAATCATCAGGAAATCTAGTTAGAACTTCTTAAATAATAGAGTCTTGAAACCCTTCTAATCCAATACCACATGCCTATCTTCCTATACCATATAACCCCACCATTGCTTGTTGGGACCCTCAAGACAGAACATCATGCACTTAAACTTGATAGTCTCAAGTGTCTCTAGGAATTAGAAGACCTGATCAATACCTTCTAGACAATTATTTACCTCTCGGGGTTTATTAACACCCTTAAAGGATGGGGGATTCTTTCACATGAACTCTTAAGATCGATCCCTGTCTCCTTTAGCACCTAGATGCACCTCAAAAACTTGATCCTGAACTTGTGGTACATTATAGTCTATGGAAAAAACTGCCTACATGATAAACTATATAAGATTATGATCCAGAGGAATATTCCCTTAAGGATTATCCACTGGACCTTCCCATGGAGCTTGTGGAAGATGTCTTGGAGGTATATTACTACACACCGAAAACAAAAGAAAATGATCAGACTATAGGGTAATATCAGTTTAAACTATAAAAACATAAGAAGAAACCAATATTAAAATCAAAACTCAATACACAAGACACACTTCCCAACATATCATGGTAACTTATAGATCATCATGTAAAGAGCTGTCTAGAAACACACCATAACCTACCTCTCAAGTTCCAACAATCCTATATCCCATATGCCAAACGCCCCTAGATAAAGACTCTTGAGGATAAACCTACCATTTAATACTAATTTGTAATGAACTGACCCAGGATACCTTCCAAAAATGATACCCAAACCGATCCTACACATATCCAAAGGGCATTCTCGATCCCCACAAGCTAATGACTAGCACCGGGGCATAGAACAATAAACAAAGGGAACAATTTCTCCCAACCTAAAACAAGATACATGACATACATATAGAATGGAAAGAAACAACGAAATAAAAATAGAAGATATATATATATATATATATATATATATTCCATAACCAAAGAGTGACAACGACAGTCATACAACTCGAAATCTAGATAAATCCAAAGGTATGTGTCCAACAAAACCAAAGAGGACACTAAAACTAACAACCTCTACTCCATGTGATACATGGGGGAAATCTCCCACCCTCTCACCACTAGCTAATCATACCCAGCTGAAAAAACCTCACCACCTCACTATGACACCTTACCTTTTCTTACATCTAAAGAGTATACAAGGTCTACACACCATCGAAGGAGTGTGCATGGTGTAATCTAAACTGACTTAATAGATACCACCCAGGTAATCCATGTCAAGTCTCTATACAACAATCCAAATATTCTCAATTTACAAAAAATGGAATTATAAACAGTAACACAATTTATATTAAGAACTTGGTAAACATTTCCCTTTTTCCACAGTTCTAAAACAAAGGTAGGTAAAACAACTTTGAAGCATTATTTCACATTTAAAAAAGCATGTATATCAAAGACGAAACAATAAAATCCAAAGAACAATAGAAAATAGGCCAAGGATCATAATAGGTCAATCTAGTCAAGTCATTCATACCATAATAATCAACAATGACTAGTGCACACACAATTCCTTAGGACACAGATCCTAAGTAATAGAGGAATACCCCATGAGTGAACCCCCTACAATGTCAAGATAAAGTCCTTAAGACACATGACCAAGGGAACATAGGAGCACCCCATGATTGACCCCCCTACAAAAAAAAAAACAAACAAGGACCAATAATAAACCCTTCACTTAAGTACCTAAGGCTTCCCACATGCAACATATTTCAAACCAATTTAAAAGGATTTCACATTTCAATAACAACCCCTTTATTCCATCAAAACATGCTTTGAGAATACCCTTTTCTTTTACCAAAACAAGGGAAAACCATCTTTTATAAAAATCCCATTTACACACACAAATCAACCCTGATAATTTATTTATAAAATAATTTATAAAAAATAAGAGAAAACATGATTTATCCAATATAGGCTAGAGATGGAACCGCCTACCTAAAACTCAGGTTGCACACCACCCACAACGAGATCCACACACACTGGAAGGAACTAAAAGACAATAATAGAGGCCCTAACAGAGATTCACACATCTTAGAATAAATTACATAAATGAAATAATCAGAGGAGAGGATAAATCACAATATACCTTGAGAAACATGCCCGTCACACTACAACCAACATAGGGGACAACCTCCATAAGACAATATCATGACATATCTATAAGGAATGTAATAGAAACATCATCACACAATTATAGATACAAAACCAAAACCAATAGCGCTACTAAAATGAGGGAGAAAAAACCAATCGAAGAAAAGGAACACTTACCAAGATGGAAACAACACATCCAAGCTGGAGATCAATTGCTGAAAAAAGGAACTCTAAAGAGAAGAGATCACCCAAAATCACCTGGAAGGGTGGTAAAATTTGAGGGATATAAGTGCACCATGAAAAAATAGGGAGTCACATGAGTGAAAAATAAAACCTATTGGACATGAGTGGTTTACACACTAAATCAGATATTTATGGCATAAATTCCCCATATTGCATATTCTATTGAAAAATGAATCGCCTCAGGTTAATTTATCCCAAGTGACATATTTATGATGTAAAGGGGGTTTTACCGCCAATTCCCAGTAACAACCCCTATAGAAAAACCAAAATGTCTCATATGATTTCTGATCCCCAAAAACAAGGTATTGAAAACTAAAAGAGAGCATAACATTTATCAAAGATTTTACAAATACACTAACCCAAATTTAGTTATAAGAACATATATTCATGATACAAAAGTATACTAATAACCAGGGAGTCATAAATACTAAGTTTAAAATGATCATCGATAATAAAATAGGATAACAAAAAATAAACACGATGACACTAAAATCGTAACCTGTGTCATTATGATTGGTCAAGAGGAGAACACCACCAAAGAAGATGAGAGTAATAATGTAGAGAAATGGACATATGGGAACCATCATTATTAAATAGAAAACTAAAATTCATAGATTTTAGTTTATAAAAATACGTCTCTTAAGGGAGTATTCAAAGAAATGGGAAATATGACTGATATTTATGTTTTCGACATAATTTAAAATACAATCATTAAGAAATTTTTTATAGGATTACTTTAGATAAGATATAAGATATGGTTTAGATCCAATATAAAATATTAATATTTATTTCCATTCAAGGTATGCATGAAATTTTATTCATTTTAAAAAAAAATATACTTTAATTGTATTATTTAAATATGTCCACCTTTCAAATCTATGTTTTAACTCACAACTATATACTAAAAATTCAAAATTATTTAATACATACATATATATACATATACAATGATAGATTTATGTTATATTATATCAAAATGTCTAAGTTAAAAATTATAAAAAATGGATCTCTTAATTGTTAGTAAAGAATATTAAGCAGCCAAATTGAAGATTTAGTAATGTAATAATGAAATATTTTTTAGGATAATATTTTGAAATATATATTGATACATATATGAAATTAAGTTAATAATAAATATGTAATTGTTCTTAAAATAGAAATACGTATAAAGGGATATAAATAATTTTATGATGAGAATTATATTATATTTTATACTATTTTAAGGATAAAATGAGATAATATATATATACATAATCGGTGGTCGACTGTTCATCTCCTCCAACCTTGAATTTTTATAGGGCATCAACAGAGGAGTGTGAATTCATATACAATTATATATTTCTTATCAAGATGATTGATTCATCATGAAGCTTCATCATACATTCCGTTTGCGGCTTAAATTTGGTTCTTTGTATGTCATCTCCCTCCATAGTTTGAATCAGTTGCAGTGATCTAGTATATACATTATATATTATACATTGATATATATATATATGTATATTGTATATCAAAATAACTAGATCTTTATGGAAACTTCATCGCAAAGTTCACCCTTGACTCATTCAATAAAACCTTGTTTATCGTCTTCTACGAGCATCTTTTTCAGGTGTCATCAATGGTTTCATGTCTAATAGTGTATATATATATAATGGTATATTGTAAATCCTTGTATTTGGTTTGATATATATATCAATCCGCAACACATGACCTTGAAAACCTTCTATAGTTATGGTGATAGGATAAAATAAATATATAATATTTAACTTCGAATTAAAATTCTTTTGGAGAGATTTAGTTAAATATATTTTAATAAGAAATAAGGATGTAATGAATATGATATATAATATACTTTAAAAATTTATATACATGTCATTAAAAGTAGTAAGCTAAAACCACCATCTTTTTTTCCGATCTCAATCGCTAGTGTTACTCTATCATTTGATATTCTATAAATATCTTATTATCTGAATGGGAAAGTCATCATAGGTGAATCTTCATAAAATCCCCATCTTAACAATCTAAGAAGAAAACCATAAATCTATTCATTTTGAGGCCACTTGGTCACTTATCAAATATACATTTAATATTTATAATTATAAATACAAATTGAGGTTGGTTATAAAAGAGAACACTTCCTCAATTTATTTCCTATTTATGCTCTTTCATAGATCAAAAAATCAAAAAAAATTAATATTTATTAGTGAGAGGGGAGAGAATTCCAAATATTTTTCATCAAGTTAGAATAACTTCCTAGTAAAGTATTAGTTTCAATACAATATTTAAGGTAATTGAAAAAGTTTTTATTAAATTTCTTTTTTTCCAAAACCCTATTTTCCAAGAAATTTGTTTTTAAAATTTTTATTTTAATTCTTTATTCAAAATCATTATTTTAGGATATATTTACTTCTTAAAATTCCCATTTTAAATTTTAAAAGTCTCTCCTTATAAGGTAATTTTGATTTATGATTTTAAAGTGTAAAAATTACTATTTTATGTATGAATTTATCTTTTAATTTCATTGATGTTATTAATGATTATATGAATGAACATGCACTATATTTATCATTGTAATTTCATATATGTTATGAAAATCATTTTATTGAGTTTAATTTCCAAAATTTTATTTATAAGTGTTATCCATGAATTTTTATATTGTCTCTAATCTTTATGAAAGTAAAAATTTTCTTTCAAGACAAATTGTTTCAAGTTTATTAGATATGTAATTATTTTCTCATTTTAAAATAAATTACATAAATATGAAGTTTTATAAATATTATTTTTAATGGATTTATAATGAGAAATTCAAGCTTTACAAAAAAAATTATTTAATATTTGACACCTGGGTATTGATTATGATGATGAGAAGCGGGGAGTGAACCTATAAACTCAAGGGGAATTTATCCTCAAAGTGATGTTTATCCCTACAATATTTCTAGTGGCCATAAGGTTTTCTTAAAGTTTTCCAAGTATTATTAAATTCCACAAGGAGATATTATTATAAAGAGTAAAATTTTGAAAATTCAAAGGAGAAATATTGTTTTATTTTTTAAAGGATATCATATTTAGAAATAAAAAGGGGTTTTAAAATAATGTGTATTTTAAACAAATGATTTGAAAACATCTCTTATTAAGAAATTTTAATTATGAGAACCCTAAATTTTTATTTATGAGGAAACTATGTGTTATATCAAATGTTTTATTTAGCTAAAAATATTTGATATAAAAGGAAATGTTTTAAAAATATTTTTATAGTATTTTAAAATAGAATGGAATCCACCAATTATTTCAAAACCCCTTAATAAGTAATTTTGTGCTCACCAAATGTTTTAAAATGTTTTTCTATGGTCTTAATGATAAGTAGAATCTATTTTAGATTAAGGGCTTGATTAAGGAGTTTAATGCGAGTGAAGATGAGATAACATTCAAAGAACTATTTAAAAAAACAGTTTTCAAATTTTTCTGTAATGGGTTTTTATTTAAGTTGTTCGGATTCTTTAAATATCTAGACCAAAATGATCCTTAGGTGGGTATTAACTCAATTTTAATTAATAATATTAAATTGTGATTTTTTTTTAAATCGAGTTTCTTCTTCCATATCAATTCCCAGAATGTAAAGATTATGTTTTTAGCTCCGAATCTGGGAGTGAAGATTCAGGGCTGTTACAGTTGGTAACAGAGGAAAAGTTTAGATAAATTTTTAGATTAGGATACTTTTGGTTAAGGATAATTTATATTTATAAGGATTTTAGAGATGATTTTTTTCTCTAGAAATTGGGGATATTTTTTAAGTTATGTCCATGTTATGTAGTATTCAGGGCTGTTTATATTTATATATATTTTTGCAATAATGATTGGAACTATGTCATCTGAAAGGCATAAAAGAGTTTTTTGTGGTGTTCCTCCTTATATCTTGAAACGGTCCCAATTATATAATATATCAAACACCCATTTTATACCTCGATATCATCATGGCTCATTGATTATTTTGGATCAAATCCTAAATTCCCAACTTTCTCACCTTTTCCAATAAGGGAGTTATCATAAATGGGTTTTCAAAATTTTCACCTTATCACAAGATTTTGAAGCATACTATGATTTTAGAAAATATTTAGAAGAGGGAGACCCTCATGCAGCCTATATATATATATATAGTTTTAACTTATTGTATTTTTGGACATACTATTAATATTTTGGAAGAACCATTATTCAAAAGTTTCAAAACAAGCACTGCTAGGTTACTTTATAAAAATAAAGTTCTATAAGATGTTTTGAAACTACATATCAATAAAAATAGATTTTCAAAAATACATCATTTCATTCATCAATATAACCCAAAATATACAAGATGTTTTTGGGTAATGGAAACAGAGGACCTTAAAGGAGCTCTGAAACATTATTGTGATGCATGTACTATCTATCTTCATGAACAATGTAATAATGTAAATTGGTGGATTCCATGATGAATGTATGGACTAATTTTATTTAAATTTATTATGAAATTTATTTTTAGTAAAAATCTTGGAATGAGGAGCTATAAGATGCTAAATGTTGGGCTATGCATACTTGGGATTCATGAGTTATAAATTTGAGGTGAAAAGAATTGTGAGGATGCAATTCCTGTTAGGAGGGGAGAATGTCACATCCTAAAAATTTATATATATGAAGTTTTAAATGAAATATATAATTAATTTTTTTTGAAACATAAAATAAACTAACTTTCATTGTTTTTAAAAATAATACAGTAACCCAGATTTAGGTGCACGAACATATCTTCACCATAAAGAAGTATGATACCAACTAAGGAGGTATAAATACTAAATCTACAATGATCATAAATAATAAAAGAGGACAACATAAAATAAAAATGATGACACCAAAATCATGACCTGTATCTTTACAATCATCCATGAGTAGAACACCACCAAATATGGTGAGAATAAGAATACATAGTACCAAAAATATGGGAACCATCCTTATAAATCAGAAAACTAGAATTCATAGATTATAGTTTATAAAAATATGTCTCATATTGAAGTATTTAAAGACATGGGAAATATGACTGTTGTTTATGATTTCAGTATAATTTAAAATATAATTGTTAATAATTTTTTATATGATTCCTTTAGATAATAGATAAGATATGGTTTGGATCCAATATAAAATATTCATATTTATTATCATTCAAGGTATGCATGAAATTATATTCACCTTTTTAATGATATACATTAATTGTATTATTTAAATATGATCACTTTCCATATATATACTTTATCTGCAAATTGTATACTAACAATTCAAAATTGTTTAATATATATATATATAGTGATAAATGGATTTTATATTATATCAAAATGTCTGATTTGAAAATTATAAATAAAATAGGTATCTTAATTGTTAGTAAAGAATATTAAGAATCCAAATTGAAAATTTAGTAACGTAATAATGAAATATTATTTTAGAAAAAATATTATGAAATATATATTGATACATTTATAAAATTATATTAATGAAAAATATGTAATTATGTTTAAAATATAAATATGTATACATGGATAAAAAAATTTATAATGACAATTATATTATATTTCATATTATTTTAATGATAAAATGACACATGATATATACACACACACACACATAACCGGAGGCTGAATATTCATCTCCTTCAACCTTGGCCTTTTCAAGGTCATCAACGGAGGAGTGGAATACATATACAGTTATATATTTCTTATCAAGATGATTGATTCATCATGAAGCTCCATCTTGTGTTCTGTTTATAGATTGAATTTGGTTCTCTATATGTTTTTTCCTCCTTGGTTTTCATCAGTTATAACTATGTGGTATATATATTATATATTTTTCATCGATATATATTACATTTCAAAACAACCATGTCTTCAAAAAAACTTCATCAAGAAGATCATCCTTGAATCATTCAATAAAACCTTGTTCATTGTCTTCCATGAGTGACTTCTTTAGGCATCATCAATGGTTCCCTATAAAATAGTATATATACAATGGTATATTTCAAATACTTGTGGATGGTTTGATATATATATATATATAAATCAATCCACAACACATTCCCTTGAAAACCTTTTGCAGATATGATGATAGGATGAAATAAGTATATAATATTTAACTTGGAATTAAAGCACTTTTGGAAATATTTAGTAAAAAATATTTTAATAAGAAAGAAGGTTGTAGTGCATATGATAGATAATATACTTTAATAAGTTGTATACATCTCATTAAAAGCATCAAGCTCGAACCATTGTATTTTGTGCCAATCTCTATCGCTAGTGTTTCTCCCTCATTTTATATTCTATAAATATCTTATTATTTGAATGGAAATTCATCACAGGAGAATATTTATAAAATAATCATCTTAAATATCAAATATATAAACCATAAATCTATTTATTAGGAGTCCATATAGTCACTTATTAAATAGACATTTAGTATTTATAATTATAAATGCAAATTGAGGTTGGTTATAAAAGAGAACACTTGCTCAATTTATTTACTATTTACGCTCTTCCATAGCTCTATAATAAAAAAAATATTATTTCTTATTGAGAGGGGATTGAATTCCAAGGATTTTTCATTAAGTTAGAATAAATTCAGTGGAAAGGATCAGTTTTGTCACAAGGTTTAAGGTAAGGGGAAATGTTTTTATTAAATTTCTATTTTTCCCAAACCCTCATTAGTGGGGAGTTATTTTTAAGAAATTTATTTTAATTATTTCTTAAAAATATTTTTTGTATGAGACTTTTACTACTAAAAATTTCTATTTTAAATTTTATAAGTCCTTCCTTATAAGGAAATTTTGATTTTTTCATTTTAAAGTTGGGTTTAAAATGATAAAATTATTATTTTATGTATAAAATTATATTTTAATTCCATTGATGTTATTCATGATTATATGTATGGAAAAAAACTATATTTATCATTGAAATTTAATATATGTTATGAAAAGATTTTTTTTCAAGTTTAATTTCTAGGAATTTATTGACAAGTGTTATCCTTGAATTTTTAGATTACTTCTAATTTTTATAAAACTACAGATTTTCCTTTATAACAACCTTTTTCAAGTTTATTAGATATGTAATTACTTTACCCATTGAAAATAAATTACATAAATTTGAAGCTTTCAAAATGATATTTTTAATGGACTTACAATGAGAAATACAAGATTTACAAATAAAATGTTTTATTTAAAATTTAGCACTTGGGTATTGTGTCACGAACCATCCCTTGGGGCCCGTGCCCTGACTACCCCAAGCCCTCCTTCCATAGGACAGGGGTTGACGACTATCACTGAAAGACATATCCCTGAAAAATAAGAAGGCATTTCATTTAAACTTTCAAACACACAGTCCAACAATACAATGATCACAACCCACGTAGTAAAACTGCAGTAGTAAAAAGATGTGTACTGAAAGTAAAAGGGGCGAGTTATTTAAGTAAAGAGGGTCGGAATACAAGACCAACAGAAAAGTACAACATCAATAGAAAAACAACTTTTGGAATAGTCTTCCAAGGTTCCTACCTGTTGGGTAGGTATAGATCACGGTCGATCATCACTGTGACACGTCACGTCTAAAGGTCCACCTCCGAGCACCATTCAATCTTGGCTCCCAAACCACAGTCAAAGCTGTCCGTTGTCTTCACAAGACACAACAAGGTGCGGGTGAAGCTCGTGTAAGGGTGATGAATATAACAATAATCAGTAGGGACCCTGAGACCCCCGAAGGTCTCCCAGAGTTCGACAAAGGAAAAATAAAAAATAAAGACCTCAATCACAAATCACGAAGCAATAATCGGCTCACAGGTTTCCCCGCACCCGGTGCGTTCGAGTTTCGTAGAATCTTCTCCTTGAGATATCGGTCATAAATTGACTTCCACTAATATACAAAAAGAAGTATCCCAAAGGACCACCATGTCATAAGGGTTCCAACGCGACAGACGGTGTGTCAATCAGATGCTCAGTCTGTGAGTTATAAGCATTTTAGTACCTAGGGCCCGATTGGATTCGAGTTTGATCCAACTCGTCCATACTCCAACTTTTCCAAAATTTGAGTGGAGTATACCAAAAGGACCATCTCACTCCAAGGATCCAAGTTCCATATACGGTTCTTTAAATGGATGTCTGGATTTCAAGTTATGACATTTTAAGTGAAACTAGGCCTGAATGGATCCGGGTCCGGTCCGGACTGGTCGGATTGACCCGGCCCGACCCGGTATAGGTCGACCTGACCCGGTTCGGGTCAGACTCAGCCCGGACTGAACCGGCCTGGGCCATGGTGGGTTCAGACCACTGGGGGGTGGGGCGATCCATAGGGGGCGCGACGTGACCCGCAAGGGGGCGCGACCCAGCCCGCAGGGGGTGCTGCCCAGCCCATAGGAGGGCACAGGGCCCGCCCTAGCTAGCATGGGGGGAAACAACCCCTTTCCCCAAACGGCTAAGCCATTTAGGATTCGGACCGGTGACACCACGTGGCGCCGCTTGGTCACCTGCGGGACCCGCAGGGAGTGGGTCCCTACCTCTGCCATGGCTTTGAGCCGCGAACACCTTCAGCAGCGCGTGACAGCATGCCGCTCCGCCTTCGCGGTCGGCCGGTGACGACCGCCCTGATCAACCCCCGTAGCTGAAAAGCCGCGGCCACCACCTCCTACGGCACACGACGACACCCCGCCACCATCTCTGTGGCCAGCCAGTGCCAGTCGCCTACTGACCGCCACGACCTAGTATCGCGACCTCCTACTGCAGCGCGTGTCGGCACGCTGCCACCATCGTGGCTGGACGGTGCTGGATGCCTCCATTTCCTGCCTGCGTGGGTCGCCAGTGCCGCCACACCGGTCCCACGCTGGCGGTATTCAAAGCACTACCGGGTGAGGTCCGATGGTCCGTTTTTCCATCTGATCACACCTACGGGCTTCCCAGGTCATCTCCTTCGCTGCTTGACCCTCAGATTTGGGTTCCGACCAACCTGAAATTTACCCACATAGAATGGAACAATAAAATAATAGGCAGAGGGACATGGCCTTGTTCGTTTGGATCATTCCCTCTGCGTTAGCATATTAACAAGGGAGAAGATAATTGATTCATCAACTCTTAAAATTCATACAAAACCCTACCTCGTGAATCATTGGAGAGCATCCCACGTTTAAAGATGAGTCAGTGTTCTTCAATCCCAAAGCAAGCCTTCAACGATGCCACTCAAATGACGATATTCAGTTCTTGCTTGATGGATCCGTTCTTCATTAAGAGTCTCCTCCAAAATCCTCCTCTCCAAAAAACACCACTCCTTTTACAACGAGTTCAAAAACCAAAAAGAGAGAAGAGGGGAGTTATCTTTAAAACCCATAATTAAGAGAGGATCATTAATTGGTGCAATTAATGAACCTCCTTAATTGTATGTAGGGTGGTTACACATTTTTGTGTAACCAGGCATTTAATGTCCTATATTAAATGCCCGACCACCCCTTGTGGTCCCTGCCACAAAAACCTAAAAGAGTGGTGGAAGATATTTAAAATAAATTAGATTTATTTTATTAATACTCCATGAAAACCAGAAAAACCAACTTCCTCTCTCAACCCACTATGGTCAAGGTTAGGAATACCTTAAGCGAATCTCGGCACCGTGAGTTCAATGATTCCCTCATATTTCAATTTCGAGCATCGGTTAAAAAGTTAGGATTTCCCACTCGCACGTTTACTGAACATACCTTAAGAAAGTTTAAAATTCCATTCCGAGCCCACCAGGCATCATAATCAAACACCGTCAGATTTTGCAGCCTAAGAATAGTTCCATATAATTAAAAAAAATTACATGGAAAATCTGGGTTTTTACATTATCCCCACCTTAGGTCTTTTCATCCCCAAAAGACACAATATAGACTAAGGAAAAAATGGGGGTACTGAGCATGAATCTGAGCCTCTTACTCCCATGTGCTCTCTTGGAGGTTCCTATGCTACCAGTGAACGCACACTAGAGGTATTGATCATCCACGAAGGACCCACTCTGGCCGATCCTCAATCTCTAATGGAACCTTCGTAAACGTCACCCCATCATCAATGTCTAGCTCGTCCCAGTCGATAACTCACGAGGGATCATGAATGTACTTCCTCAACTGTGACACGTGGAAAACGTCATACACCCGATGCATCTGCAGGGGAAGAGCTAGGTGATATGACACCTTGCCAATTCTGCTGAGAACCTGAAAGGGTTCGATGAACCTCAGAGATATCTTGCCAACCCTACCAAATCTCTGCAAACCTCATTGAGGTGAGACCTGTAGGAATACATGGTATCCCTCCTCGAACTCCAAAGGTCTTTGTCACTTGTCAGCATAAGACTTCTTCCAGCTCTGTGCAGTCTTCATCTGCTCCTGTATGATCTGCACATTCTCATTGGTAGCCTGTACCAACTCTGGACCCATAAGTGCTAACTCCCCTGGGTCTGTCCAACATAGATGTGATCTTCATGGTCAAATGTACAAGGCCTCAAAAGGTGCCATACTTATGGTGGAGTGATAGCTATTGTTATATGTAAACTCCACTAAGGGAAAGTGATCCTCCCAATTAAGACCAAAATCTAGGACGCAAGCACAAAGAATATCCTCCAGTGTTTGAATGGTACACTCCGTTTGACCATCCATCTGAGGATGAAAGATGGTGCTCAAATGTATTTGAGTCCCAAATGTCTCCTACAATCCCTTCCATAACCAGGATGTAAAACGTGCATCACGATCAGAGATGATCGCCGATGGAACCCCATGAAGACATACAATATCCTATATGCATAGGTATCCCAAGCCCTCTACTGTTCCCTACTCTCAGATGGGTAGGAAGTGGGATGACTTGGTGAGTTAGTCAATGATCACCCAGATGGAATCTTGGCCCCTGGATATATGTGGTAGCACTATCATGAAATCCATGGAAAAATGCCATCCCACTTCCACTCCAGCACCTCTAGTGGCTGTGCTAGGCCCGCTAGAACTTGATGCTTGGCCTTCACTTGCTAACAAGTGAGGCTTCATGAAACAAACTCTGCCACTGCTTTCTTCATCCCTGGCCACCAGTGCTAATTATGGAGGTCCTGATAAATCTTCGCCACCCTAGTATGTACCACCAGAGGGGATGTATGGAACTCCCTCAACACCTCCTCCCATAGAGCCATTGTTACCATGGTGCATCCTATGAAGAGGATGACGTGCTCCCCACATTTAAAAAATCTATTCAGTGCTTGTCCTAAGGATATCTGAGGATATCTGAGCACATCGAGCCTCGTAGTCAATGTCCCCAAGCTTTGCCTCCCTGACTCGCTGAAGGAGTGGGGGAGTGACTGTCATAGATTGGAGGTAAGCTGCTCTCTCTCTATCCATGAAAGATATTTGCAATGTGGCTAGCTACTCTGTCACATCACTCAACAACTTTAGACCAGACCTCCCGCTGAGTGCATCTGCTACCACGTTCCCCTTCCCAGGAGTATTGACTATCTCAAAGTCATAGTCCTAGAGGAACTCTATCCTCCCCCGCTATCTTAGGTTCAGTTCTTTCTATGAGAAGATATAATTGAGACTTTTGTGATCAGAGTTGACTGTAAAACATTCGCCCATCAAGTAGTGCTGCCATATATTCAAGGAAAAGACCACTGATGCTAACTCCAGGTCATGGGTAGCATAGTTCTTCTCATGTTGTATCAACTATCATGAACCATAAGCGATCACTGCTCACTCCTGAATCAGGACACATCCAAGTATGGTCCCTGATATGTCGTCGTAGACTACATACCCAATTCCCTCTTCTGGTAGCCTCAAGATGGGGGAACTCATTAGTCTCTACCTCACCTCCTGAAAACTTTGATGGAATCTCTCCATCCACATGAAGGGATGTCCCTTCTTCATTAACACTAACAAGGGTTCCATAACTATAGAAAAGTTAGGTACAGATCTCCGGTAGTACCCAGCCAACCCCAGGAAACTCTGAACCTCGGTCACACTCTTGGGTGGCTCCCAAGCAAGAACACCCTCTATCTTTTCTGGATCCACTGAAACTATAGACTCCAAGATAATGTGTCCCAGAAAGTGGACCTACTGTATCCAGAACTAGCACTTTGAGAGCTTACTATAAAGCTGGTGCTCTTGGAGTGTATCCAAAACTATCTGAAGATGATGGGCATGCTCCTCCTCCGTCACTGAGTACACCAAGATGTTGTTAATGAAGACCACCACAAAGTGATCGAGGTATGGATGGAAGATTCTGTTCATGAGTCCCATGAACACTGTAGGGACATTGGTCATACCTAATGGCATAACCAAGAACTCATAGTGGTCATACCGATATCTGAAGGCCGTCTTCTGCACATCCTCATCTCGTACCCTGAGCTGATGATAATCTGATTTGAGGTCTATCTTTAAAAACTGACGAGCTCCCTTCAGCTAATAGAAGAGATCATCAATCCTCGGAAGTGAATAATTTTTTTTCACTGTCACCTGGTTCAGGCACTGATAATCCACACAGAGCCTCAAACTCCCATATGCCTTCTTGGTGAACAAAATCAGGGATACCCATGGAGAAACACTGGGCCTTATAAACCCCTTACTCTGCAAGTCCTCCAGCTATACCCATCACTCACGAAGCTCTGCAAGAGCTATCCTATATGCTGGTGTAGATATCAGTGTCGTTTTGGGGGATAGGTCAATGTAAAAGTCCACCTCTCTACAAGGAGGTAGTCCCAAAACATCATTAGGGAAGACATCGGCATACTGGTCTACCACTACAGGATAACTCAGACTCTCAACATCAACTGATCCGAGGGTAAGGCTAGCCAAATGATGTGTGATCGACTGCACCCTTATTTTAATAAGTCCATCCTGTGATGCAAAGGTTCCCTTCTCACCAGTGAAGGAAAACCTAGTCCCATCATTTTGGACACACCGTACTTTGCACCTAATGCAGTCAATCTGAGCATGGACTGTGGATAACCAGTCCATACCCAAGATGACGTCATAAGGCATCGACACTGCTACTAAAAGATCCCAACCGAAGCTCTCACCTCCTAGAGTAAGCTCACACTGTTGATACCAGTGTGTAATCATCGAATCCCCTCATGTAGGAGTATCTATCTATAAGGACCGAGCCAACGGCTCCACCAGAATCTTCAAGCTCCGAATGAGGGCCGCGGCAATGAAAGAGTGACTGGCACATCTATCTATAAGTACTGCAGCTAAGGTGGAGTAGACACAGATCATACCTCAAATCATCTCTGGAGTGCTATGGTTGTAGGACTCAACTGCCTGGAGCTAAGCTCGTCCCTGTCCACATGCTCCCCGTGGTTGGGGTGGACCACCTGGTGGTGGTGTTGTTAGAACCTCGAATTGCCACCCACCGCCTACTGCACGACCAAATCCTCTACCACATCCACCTGTTGCCTGCGGACCTCCCTACTTGAATCTATTCCTTTGCCTCGACAGTCCCTTGACCGTCTGCTGGTCATCAGTGCAGTTGGTCGGGCAGTCGCGAGCCACGTTACCCTACCCACCGCACGTGAAGTACAATCTCCTCCTCTGCTAGCCTGCTCTACCTCATGAGCCTCGCACCTCCAACCCTATGTCCTGGGGTTTCCCACCAGTAGGCCTGGTCCTCTTGGACCTCTGTGTCATTTTCCTTCTACCAGCCGTAGATGACTCTGATATGTGTCACCCAGTGGTGGGTCTCACTGTCGGTGTCTTCTCAGCAATAAATCTCTCCACCAAGAGTGCTCTCTACAACACTCTAGCATGTGTCAGGATGCTTAAAGATACCATCGAAGATCTGATCTCCCATTGGAGTCCCTGCTTGAAAATCCAGGCCCTGAAGAAAGGGTCCCACACCATGTAAGTAGAGTAGTGTGACAGGTCGGTGAACCTCACCGAGTACTGGACCATGGCCAGGCTACCCTACTGTAAGTGTAACAGATCCTATATACGCACAGAGCATAGAGTCACTGGAATGAACTCTACCCTAAAGTGGACCTTGAAATCTTCCCAGGTGAGGGTCAGCTCGTCATGTATCTGTACCGTCAGGCTCCACCATCTCCCTACTGCTCCCTATAAAAGACTGGAAGCTAGGATCACCATCTAGTCAGCTAGTGTCCCAACCAGGCAAAAACTCTGGCCACAACAACCAGCCAGTCCTTAGCCTCCTGCGGATCCATCTCACCTCGCAACCTTGGAGGCCTATACCGCTAAAACTCATGTAGCGTTCTTAGTCGATGTGTACTATCTACTAGTGGGGCTGGTGGAAATGGCTTCCCAACGGGTAGTGGTGTTGTTGGTACACCACCCAATGGTTCTATCACAATAAGAGGGCCCTACACTGAAGCCTCATCCCTTGGTGGGCTATAATCGTGAACTATATCGGGAATCTTGGATGGCTGTCTATGTGGTGGCATCCTGAAAAGAAAGAGATGCATAACAGTTAATAAGTTATACCTAGTGAGCTGACTCAAAAGAGATCAAGAGGAATTTTTTTTCAAAAACACACACAATTAGTGTTTTTGTGTACTGAGTTGGAATTTAGAATTCAGGGTCCTGGTGTTTGGATACGTCGACCACTGCACCAACACTGGACTCCCTGAACTGAAAACCACACTCAAAACACTTAACACTATCACTCTATTAAAAGATTAGAATCCTAGTTCTTTAGTAGAACTGACTCCTATGACACCACTTTGTCACAACTCGTCCCCCAAGGCCTATGCCGTGACTACCCCAAGCCCGCCTTCTATAGGATAGGGGTTGGAGACTAGCATCAAAAGGTATATCCATGAAAAACAAGAAGGCATTGCCTTTAAACCTGCAAACACACAATCCGCAAATACAACGATCACAAGCCACGTAGTAAAACTGTAGTAGTAAAAAGATGTATACTGAAAGTAAAAAAGGTGAGTACTGTAAGTAAAGGGGGTTGGAATACAAGCCCAATTGAAAAGTACAATAAAAATAGAAAAAAAAGCTTTCAGAATAATATTCCAAGGTTCCTACCTGAAGGGTAGGTACAACTCATGGTTGGTCGTCACTACGGAACGTCACGTCTAAAGGTCCACCTCTGAGCACCATTCAATACTGGCTCCCAAACCTTGGTCAAAGCTGTCCGTCATCTACACAAGACACAACAAGGTGAGGATGAATCCCATGCATGGGTGAGTATAACAATACTCAGTAGGGACCCCGAGACCCCCGAAGGTCTCCCAGATTTCCACAAAGGGAAAACCACAAAGTAAGACCTCAATCACAAAGCACGAAGCTATAATCATCTCACAGGTTTCCCCGTACCCAGTGCACTCAAGTTTCATAGAATATGATACTCGAGATATTGGTCATACCTTAACCACCAATAATCTCAAAAAAGGAGTATCTCAAAGGACCGCCATGTTTTAAGGGTTCCAACGTGACTGACGGTGTGTCAATCAGATGCCCATTCTGTGATTTATAAGCGTTTTAGTACCGAGGGCCCAGTTGGATTCGGGTTTGATCCATCTTGGTCGTACTCTAACTTTATCCAAAATTTGAGTGGAGTATACCAAAAGGACCATCCTTCTAAAAGTATCCCAGCATCATAGACGGTTCGTCAAACTGAAGTATATATTTAAAGTTATGTAATTTTAAAAGAAACTGGGCTTGGATGGGTCCGAGTCCGGTCCGGACCGACCCGGTCTGACCTGGTCTGGGATGACCCAACCCAGTTCGGGTCTGACCTGGCCCCGCCCGAATCGGACTGAGATGGGCCACAGTCCAGCCTGGCCCGCTAGGGGGGCACGACCCGTAGGGGACGCGGCCCGACCCGCTGGGGGGTGCGACCCGGCCCGCAAGGGGGCACCACCCAGCCCGTAAGGGGGCACCGCCCTGCCCGCAAGAGGGTGCAGGGCCTTCCCTATCTGGCATGGGGGAAAATGTCCCTCCCTTTTTCCCTGAACGACTAAGACGTTTGGGATTCTGAGCGGTGATGCCACGTGGCGCCGCTTGGTTGCGCGCTGCCCTACCTCCGCGGTCGGCCAGTGCCGACTATCTTACTCAACCACCATGGCTGAAAAGATGTGACCTCCTCCTCCTATGGCACGCAATGGTGCGCCGCCACCATCTCCACAGATGGCCGGTACTGACCGCTTGCTGACCGTCGCGGCTTAGTGCCACAACCTCCTCCTGTGGCGCACCAACGCATGCCTCCACCACCACGGTTGGCCGGTGATGGCCGCCGCCATCGCCTGCCGGCGTGGGTCACCGGTGCCGCTGCACCGATTCCACGCGGTGGTCTTCCGCCGGCCACCGGGTGAGCTTTGGTGGTCCGTTTTTCCATCTGATCACACCTACAGGATTCCTAGGCCATCTCCTTCACTGCTTGACCCTCATATTTGGGTTCCATCCAACTTGAAAATTTACCTGCATAGAACGCAATGATAAAACAAGAAGATGAGGGACCAAACCTTGTTCGTTTGGCCCGCACCCTCTGCGTTATCATCTTAACAAGGGAGAAGATAATTGATTCAACAACTCTTAAAATTTAAAAAAGACAAAACCCTACCTCATGAATCATTGGAGAGTATCCCGTGTTTGGGTTGGTGTTCGTTGATCCTGAAGAAAGCATCCAACGATGCTTCTCAAACGACGATCTTCATTTCTTGCTTGATGGATCCATTATTCATCAAGAGGCTCCTCCCAAATCCTCCTCTCCCAAAAACACCACTCCTTTTCCAATGAGTTCAAAAACCAAAAAGAGAGAAGAGGGGAGTTATCTTTACAACACATAATCAAGAGAGGTTCATTAATTGGTGAAATTAATGAACCTCCTTAATTGCATGTAGGTTGGTTACACATTTTTGTGTAACCAGGCATTTAATGTCCTACATTAAATTCCTGACCACACCTTGTGGTCCCCGCCACAAAAAAATAAAAGATAGGTGGAAGATATTTAAAATAAATTAGATTTATTTTATTAATACTCCTCAAAAAACTCAAAAACCAACATTCTCTCTAAACCCACTGCGGTTGAGGTTAAGACTCCCTTAAGAGAATCCTAACGCCATGAGTTCAACGGTGCCCTCAGATTTCAATTTTGAGCACCGGTTTAAAAGTTAGGATTTCCTGCTCACACGTTTACTAAACGTACCTTAAGAATGTTTAAAATTACATTCTGGGAACACCGAGCATCGAAATCAAAAGCCATCAGATTTTTCAGCCTCAAAATAGTTCCATATAATTAAAAAAAATTACATGGAAAATATGGGTCTTTACATATTGGTTATGATGATGAGAAATGTGGAGTGAACTTATAACCTGAAGGAGACTTTATCCTCAAAGTAATATTTATCCCTTAAATATTCCCAGTGGTCATAAGGTTTTCTTAAGGATTTACATGTATAATTAAATTCCATAAAGAGATATTATTCTAAAAAGTATAGTTTTAAAATTTTAAAGGAGAATTTTTGTTTTAATTTTTAAAGGTTATTATGTTTAGAATTAAAAGGGTTTTTAAAATAATATAAATTTTTAACAAATGTTTTTAAAATCATCTCTTATTAAGAACTTTGTATTATGGAAAACCTAAATTATTATTTAGGAAGAAATTATGTGTTATATCAAATGTATTATTTATCTCAAAATATTTTATATAAAAGGAAATATTTTCAAAATATTTTTTATAGCATTTTAAAATATAAAAAACTTCACCACTTATTTTAAAAACTATTATTGATAAATTTTGTGATTACCTCATATTTTAAATTTCTCTAGTCTCAGTGATGAGTAAAAGATATTTCATATTAAGGCCTCAATTAAGGAGTTTAGTACCAGAGAAGCTGAGATAATATTCAAAGTGTTTCTTAAAAATAATACTTTTCAATTTATTATGTAATGGGTTTTGATTTTTTTGTCTTGATTCTCTAAATCTCTAGACCAAAAAGACTATCGGGAAGGTATTGAATCAATTTTAATTAGTAATATTAAATAGTTATTTTTTAGAAGAATTAGGTCCTTTATTCGGTTTCAAAGCCCAAAATGTAAAGATTTTGTTTTTAGCACTGGATCTAGGAGTGAGGATTCGAGGCTGTTATCGTTCACATTTAAGGAAATGTTTAGAAAAATTTGGATCTTAGAATGTTTTTTTCTTAATGATAATTTAAGTTTCTAAGGATTTAAGTGATATGTTTTTTTAGTAATTGATGATATTTTTTAAGTTAAGTCTATGTTATGTAATATTGATATATTGAAGAATAATTTCAAGATGGAAGGAGGAAGAAACAAACAACACTTATATGTCTTCTGAATGGAATACTTGTAATCATTATGGAAAATTCATTCTCTTTTAATTTTGAAACCTTTTCCAACATAAAACTCTCTTGAAATAAATTATATAAAATATCAAACACCTCCTTTATTCCTGGGTATTATCATGGATCATGGATTATTTTAGATCAAATCCTAAGTTTCCAACTTTCTCACCTTTCCAAAAAAGGGAGGTATCATCAAGGTATTTTCAAATTTTTTACCTTGCACAATATTTTGAAGCATGCTATTATTTTAGAATAGTTTCAAAATAGGCGGACCCTTGTGAAAACTATATATATATTTATTTTCAAATTATTGTCTTTTTGGATATACTATTAATATTTTGGAAGGGCCGTTATTCATAAGTTTAAAAATAGACTCATTTAGGTTATTTTATAAAAATAAATTTCTATCGAATGCTTTGAAACAATATATAAATAAAAAATACATTTTCAAAACTACATCATTTCCTTCATCGATATAAACCAAACTTTATGACGTGTTTTTGGAAAATGGATATAGAGGACCTTGAAGGAGCTTTGAAACATTTTTTTTGATGCATGTACTATTTATATTTGTGAACAATGCAATAATAGAAACTGGTGGATGACCCGATGAACGTATGATATATATATTTTTTTAAATTTATCATGACATTTATTTTTTGTTAAAATATAGTAATGGTGAGTTATAAGATGCTAAATGTTGGTTTTTACATACCAGGGATTCATGAGTTATGAAGTCGAGGTGAAAAGAATTGTGAGGGTGAAATTACTATAAGGAGGGGAGAATGAAACATCCTAAAAATTTGTATATATTAATTTTCAAATGAAAGCTACAATCAAGAAAGTCTTTGAAACTTTAAATAATCTAACTTAAATTTTACTAAAAATCAATACACTAACCTAGATTTAGGTACAAGAAAATCTCTTCACAATATAAAATCCTGCTACTAACTATAGAGACAGAAATACTAAATTTATAATGATTATCAATAATAAAAGAAGACAACATAAAATAAACATGATGACACCAAAATCATGACTTGCATCATTACGATCATCCATGAGGAGAACACCACCAAAGGTGATGAGGTTAATAATAAAGAGTAGTAGAAATATGGAAACCATCCTTGTGAATGTGAAACTTGGAATTCAAATATTGTAGTTTATAAAAATGACTCTTAAGGGAGTATTTAAATATACGGTAAATACAATCATTGTTTATGATTCTGAAATAATTTAAAATATAAATGTTAAGAATTTTTTTTATAATTTTCCTTTAGATAAAAGATAAGATATGGTTTATATCCAACATATAATATTCATATTTATTATCAGTCAAGGTATGCATGGAATTATATTCATTTTTCCAGGATATAATTTAATTGTATTATTTAAATATGATCACTTTACAAATCTATGCTTTAACTGGAAATTTTATAATAATAATTTGAAATTATTTTTCTAAATATATATAGTGATAGATGGGTATTATATGACATTAAAATGTATGAGTTGAAAATTATAAATAAAAAACGGGTCTCTTAATTGTTAACAAAGAATATTAAGAAGCAAATTGAAATTTTAATAATATAATAATGAAATATTTTTTAGGACAGATATTATGAAATATATATTGATACATATATGAAATTATGTTAATAATAAATATATAATTAAGTTTAAAATACAAATATATATATATATAGGGATAAAAATAATTTTATAATTAGAATTATATTACATTTGATATTATTTTAAGGATAAAATGGGATAACACACATGCACACACAAAATCAGAGGCTGGTTATTCACCTGATTTTCCCTTGTATTTTGTATGGTCATCATCAGAGGAGTGGTAATACATATAAAATTATATATTTATTATCAAGATGGTTGATTCATCATGAAGCTTAATCATGCATTCCAGTTGCGACTCGAATTTGGTTATTTTTTTTGACATCTTCCTCCTCGGTTTTCACTAGTCGGAGTGACATTTTATATGTTTTATATATTATCCACTGATATATATATATATTTCATATAAAAACTAGATCTTCATGGAAACTTCATCATGAATATCATCCTTGACTCGTTCAATAAAACCATGGTTTTCATCTTCCACAAGCGTCTTCTTCAGGAATCATCAACGATGACCAGTCTAATAATATATATATATAATGGTATATTACAAATCCTCATGGAAGGTTCAATATATATATATATATATATATATTAAAATAACTTCTTGGGAAATTAATAGTTCTATCACAAGGTTTAAGGTAAGAGAAAATGTTTTTGTTAAATTTATATTTTTCCAAAACACTCTTTATAAGGGAGTTTGTTTTTAAGAATTTTATTTTAATTATTTGTTAAAAAGATTTATTGTATGATATTTTACTTCTTAAAATTTATATTTTAAAATTTATAAGCCTTTCCTTATTAGGGAATTATGATTTCTAATTTTAAAGTTGGTTTTAAAGTGTTAAAATTATTATTTTATGTATGAAATACTCTTTTAATTCAATGGATGTTATTCATGATTATATACATGACTGTGAAATATATCTCTCATTGACATTCCATATATTTTATGAAAATAATTTTCTTAAGTTTAATTTCCATGAATATATTTATAAGTGTTTCCCATAAATTTTTAGATTACTTATAATCTTTATATAAGTAAAAATTTTCCTTTAAGACAAAAATTTTCAAATTTATTAGATATGTAATTATTTTACCTTTTGAAAATAAATTACATAAATTTGAATCTTTGGAAAGGTTATTTTTAATGGAATTATAATGATAAGGGAAAGCTTTACAAAAAATGTTTTATTTAAAATTTTGCTCTTGAGTATTGATTATGATGGGGAGTCAACCCATAACCTCAAGGGGACTTTATCCCCAAAGTGATTTTTAGCCCTCTAATATTTCTAATGGCCCAAATTTTTTCTTAAAGTTTTCCAAGTATCATTAAATTCCTTAAAGAGATATTATTTTCGAAAGTAAAGTTTTGAAATTTCAAATGAGAAATCTTGTTTTATTTTTTGAAGGATATTATGTTTTGAAATAAAGAGGTATTTAAAAATAATGTTTTTTTAATGAATGTTTTGAAAATAATCTATTATTAAGAAATTTATATTATGAAAACCCTAAATTGTTTTTTAAGAGGAAATTATGTGTTATATAAAATATTTTTTTCTTACAATATTTGATATAAAAGGAAATGTTTTCAAAATATTTTTTATAGTATTTTAAAAGAGAATGGACATCACCTCTTATTCTAAAATCCCTTTTTGAGAAATTTTATGCCCACCCAATATATTAATTTTTTTTTCAAAGGTATTAGTGATGAGTAGAATCTATTTCATATTAAGGTATTGATTAACGATTTTAGCGCAAATGAAGTTGAGATATCATTCAAATTGTTTTTAAAAAATAATAGTTTTTAATTTATTATATAATGGGTTTTGATTTAAGTTTTCTCAATTCTCTAAATCTCTTCTCCAAAACAAAAAGATCCTTGGATAGGTATTGACTTGATTTTAATTAATAATATTAAATTATGATTTTTTTTAAAAAATTGGGTCGCTTATTTAGTATCAAAGCTTGAAATGTAATGATTATATTTTTAGCTCCAGATTGAGAAGTGCAACTTTGGGGTTGTTAAATTTGGTATCAGAGGAATGACTTAAATAAATTTTGATATTAAGATATTCTTTTTTAAGGACAATTTAAGTTTCTGGGTATTTTAGAGATAAGTTTTCTAGTGTTTAAGGATATTTTTTTTAACTTATGCCTCTATTATGTAATATTGACAAATTTAGGATCGATTTTAAGGTGGAAGGAGGAAGATCACAAAAAATTATTCTATCTCTTTTAGATGACATACTTACAATCATAACTGAAAAGTCACACTCTTTTTATTTTAAAACCTTTTCCAACATACCACTCTCCTGCAATTAATTATATAAAATATCAAACAACTCCTCTATACCCTACTATCATCATGGATCATGGACTGTTTTGGATTAAATCCCAAATTATAAACTTTATTACCTTTCCCAAAAGGGGAGGTATCATCAAGGGACATTGAAATTTTTCACTTTGTCACAAGATTTTGATGCGTACTATGATTTTTGAACAACTATAGAATAGGGGGACCCTTGTGAGGCCTATATATATATTTAACTTATTATATTCTTGGATATACTATTAATATTTTGGAAGGACCATTATTATTGATTTTCAAAAAAAATGTGGCCAGGTTATTTTATAAAAATGAAGTTATATTGGATGTTTTGAAACTATATGTCAATAACAATAGATTTTCAAAACTAAACCATTACCTTCCTCGATATAAACCAAATTGTATGAGATGTTTTTAGAAAATTGAAGTAGAGGACCCTGAAGAAGCTCTAAAACATTGTTGTAATGCATGAACCATCTATTTTCATGAACAATGAAACAATGGAAATTAATAGATTCCTTGATAAAAGTATGACATACTTTTATTTAAATTTATTAAGAAATTTATTTTTTGTTAAAATATAGGAATGAGGAGTTATAGGACACTAAATTTTGCGTTGTGCATACCAGGACTTCACGGGTTATGAATTTGAGGTTAATATAATTGTGACGATGCAATTCCTATAAGGATGGGGAATGTAATGTCTTGAAAATTTGTATATATGAATTTTCAAATGAAATTTAAAATGTATTTAAATCGTAAAATGAGCTAATTTACATTTTACTGAAAAAATATAGTAACTTAGATTTAGGTACAAGAACATATTTTTACAATACATATATTTTCTACTAACTAGGGAACTAAAAATACTAAATTTACAATGATCATTAATAATAAAAGAGGTTGACATAAAATAAAAAAGATGAAACAAAAATAGTAACCCACGTCATTATGATTGGTTATGAGGAGAACACCACAAAATATGATGAGAGTAAAAATATAGAGTAGTGAAAAAATAAGAACCATCCTTGTGAATTAGAAAACTAGAATGCATAGATTTTAGTTTATAAAAATATATCTCTTAAGGGGGTATTTAAAGATAAGGGAAATATGAATACTATTTATGCTTTCGAAATAATTTAAAATAAAATCTTTAAGAAAATTTCTATAATATTAATTTAGATAATAGATAATATATGGTTCATATCCAATATAAAATATCAATATTTATTTCCATTCAAGGTATGCATGAAGTTATATTCACTTTTTTGATGATATTATTTAATTATATTGTTTAAATATGTCCACTTACCAAATATATACTTTAAATGAAAATTTTATACCAATAATTCAAAATTATTTAATATATATATATATATTTATCTATGGAAGTTATATTATATCAAAATGTTTGAGTTGAAAATTATAAAAAAATTATTCCCTTAATTGTTATAAAAAAATATTAAGCAACTAAATTGAAACTTTAAAAATTTAATAATGAATTTTTTTAGGAAAAATATTATGAAATATATATTGATAAATATATGAAATTATTTTAATAATAAATATGTAACTATGTTTAAAATAGAAATACGAATGAAGGGGTAAAAATAATTTTATGATGAGAATTATGTTATATTTGATATTATTTTAAGGATACAATGAGATAACACACACACACACACAATAATAGGATGATTGTTCATATCCTTTGACCTTGAATTTTATAGGGTCATCAAAGGAGGAGTGGGAATACATATACAATTATATATTTCTTATCAAGATGATCAATTTATCATGAAGCTTCATCCCGTGCTCTGTTTATGGATCAAATTTGGATATCTGTATGTTGTCTTCCTACTCATTTTTCACCAGTTGTAGTGGAGTGGTATATATATTATACATATCCATTGATATATATATTTCTTATAAAAGCAACAATATATTCATGGAAAATTCATCACGAAGATCATCCTTGACTCATTGAATAAAACCTTTTCAATCGCATTCCTCAAGCGTCTTCTTCAGGCATCATCAATGGTTCCCTGTACAATAGTGTGTATATATATATAATGGCATATTCAAAATCCTTGCAAATAGTTCGATATATATATATATTAATCTAAAATTTGTCCTCAGCACCCTTATGAAATTATGGTGATAAGAGGAAATAAGTATATAATATTTAACTTATAATTAAAATTCTTTGGTAAAACTTTGGTTAAATATATTTTAATAATAAATAAGGGTGAAATGCATATGATATATAATATACTTTAATAATTTGTATATATATCACTAAAAGTAGCAATCTAGAACCATTGTCTTTTGTGTTGATCTTTATCGCCAGCATTGCTCCCTCATTTTATATTATATAAATATCTTATTATCTGAATGAGAAAGTTTTCATAGGAAAATATTGATAAAATACTCACCTTAACTATTAAATAGTTATAAAAAATCTATTTATTAGGAGGCTACCTAGTCACTTATCAAATAGAAATTTAATATTTATAATTAGAAATATAAATCGTGGTTGGTTATAAAAGATAAAAATTCCTCAATTTATTTCCTATATAGATCTTCTCTAGCTCTATAATAAAAAAAAATTAATTTTTCTGAGTGATAAGGGAGTGAATTCCTAGGATTTTTCATCAATTTAGAAGAACTTTCTAGGAAATGATCAGTTTCATCACAAGGTTTTAGGTAAATGAAAATGTTTTTATTAAATTTATATTTTTCCCAAACCCTCTTTTCATGGGAGTTTATTTTTAATAATTTTATTTTAATTTTTTTTCAAAAGTTTTCATGTATGAGATATTTAATTTTTAAAATTCCATTTTTAAATTTTACAAGACTTTATATATAATGGAATTTTGATTTTTGACTTTAAAGTTGGGTTTAAAGTGTTTAAAGTGTTATTTTATGTATGTAATTCTCTTTTAATTCCATGGATATTATTTGTGATTATATTTATGGCCACACACAATATTTCTCATTAAAATTCCATATATATTATGAAGATAATTTTCTTAATTTTAATTTCTATCAATTTATTTATAAGTGTTATACATGAATTTTTAGATTACTTCTAATCTTTATGAAAGTATGTATTTTTTTTAAGACAACTTTTGTCAAATTTATTATATATGTAATTATTTTACCCTTTTTAAATAAATTACATAAATGTGAAGCTTTAAAATGGTTATTTTTAATAGATTTATAATGAGAAAGACAAACTTTACTGAAAAAAATGTTTTATTTAAAATTTGGCACTTAGGTATTGATTATGAAGATGAATGGGGAGTAAAATCACAGCCTCAAGGGGAATTTATCCTTAAAGTGATTTTTGGCCTTCCAATATATCTTGTGGCTATAAGTTTTTCTTAAAGTTTGTGAAATATAATTAAATTACATAAAAATATATTATTCTCAAGAGTGAAGTTTTGAAATTTCAATAGAGAAATATTAATTTATTTTTTAATGAATATTATGTCTAGAAATAAAAAGGGTTTTTTAAAATAATGTTTTTTTAATAAATGTTTTGAAAATATCTTTTATTAAGAACTTTGTATTATGAAAACCTTAAATTGTTATATATCCAGGAGGAAATTATGTGATATATCAAATGTTTTATTTGGATAAAAATATTTGATACAAAAGGAAATATTTTGGAATGAATTTTTATGGTATTTTAAAAGAGAAAGGACTTGAAATCTTATTTTAAACCCCCATATTGAGTAATTTTGTGATCACACCATGTTTTAAAATGTTTTTCATAGGTCTTAGTGATGTGTATAAGCTATTATAGATTAAGTACTCAATTAAATATTTTAATGTGAGTGAAGATGATATATCATTCAAAGTGTTGTTTAAAAATAATAATTTTCAATTTGTTATATAGTGGGTTTTGATTCAAGTTATCCTAACTCTCTAAATCTCTAGAACAAAACGATCCTTGGGAAGGTATTGAATAAATTTTAATTAATAATATTAAATTATGTTTTCTAAAAAATTAGGTCCTTTCTTTGGCATCAAATATTTAAAGTAAAGATTATGTTTTTAGCATCATATTTGAGAGTGTGGGCTCAGGGATGTTACAATTGGTATTAGAGAAAAGGTTTAGTTAAATTTTCAGATTAAGATGTTTTTGGTTAAGGATAATTTATGTTTCTTAGGATTTTTGAGATATGTTTTTTTCAGTGACTGAGGATATTATTTTTAACTTAAGTCTCTATTATGTAATATTGATAGATTAAAGATAAATTTCAATATGGAAGGAGAAATATCACAAACAAATCTTCCATCTCTTTTGGATGACATACTTGAAATAATTATTATAAAGTTAATCTATTTTAATTTTGAAAGATTTTCCAAGATACAAGTCTCCTTCAAGAAATTATATAAAATATCAAACACCTCCTCTATACCCTGACATCATCATGAATCGTAGATTTATTTGAATCAAAACCTAAATCCAACCTTCTCATGTTCCCCAAAAAGGGAGGTATCACCAAGGGATTTTCAAATATTTCACCTTGTCACAAGATTTTAAAGCATACTATGATTTTAGAACAACTGGATAAGAGGTAGGCCCTAATGCATCCAATATATATTTAGTTTCAAATTATTGTATTTTTGGACATACTATTAATATTTTGGAAGGACTATTATTCAAAAGTTTAAAAACATACCTAGTCATGTTATTTTATAAAAAAAAATTCTATCAAATGTTTTGAAACTATAGGTTAATAAAAATATATTTTAAAAACTGCATCATTGAATTCATCTATATAACCCCAACTGTATGAGGTGTTTTTGGACAATAAAAGTAGAGGACCTTGAATGATATTTGAAATATTATTACGATGCATGGACCATCTATCTTCATGAAAAATTCAATAATGGAAATTAGTGGATTCCTGGATAAATCTATGACATAATTTTGTTTAAATTTATTTTTTCATTTATTTTTAGTTAAATTATAGGAATGATGAGTTATAAAATGATAAATATTGGGTTGTAAATACCAGGTCTTCATGAGTTATGAAGTCAAGGTGAAAATAATTGAAAGGACGCAATTCCTATAGGGAGGGGAGAATGTAAAATCTTGAAAATTTATATATATGACTTTTTAAATTAAAGCTACAATTAAGCAAGTATTCAAAACTTAAAACAATAAAACTTACATTTTACCAAAAAACAATTCAATGAACTAGAATTAGGTACAAGAACATATCTTCACAATACATAAGTCTGCTAATAACTAGGTTCTAGAAATACTAAATTTATAATGACCATCAATAATAAAAGAGGATATAATAAAATAAATATGATGACACCAAAATCATGATCCGTTTCATTACAATCGACTATGAGGAGAACACCACCAAAGACAAAAAGAGTAAGAATGTAGAGTAGAATAAATATGGGAACCATCCTTGTGAATGAGAAAAATAGAATGTGTAGGTTTTAATTTATAAAAATACATCTCTTAAGTGAGTATTTAAAGATAAGGGAAATATGACCGCTATTTATGCTTTTGACATAGTTTAAAATACAACCTTTATGATTTTTTACAGGATTTCTTTAGATAAGAGATAATATATGGTTTGGATCCAATATAAAATATTAATATTTATTTTCATTCAAGGTATGCATGAAATTATACACTTTTTTGATGATATAATTTAGTTTCATTGTTTAAATATGATCACTTTCTAAATATATGATTTAACTGAGAATTATATACTAAAAATTAAAAATTATTTAATATATATATAGTGATGGATGAACATTATATTATATCGAAATGTATAAGTTTCAAATTATAAAAAAATGGGTCACTTAATTATTAGCAAAGAATATTAAGAAGCCAAATTGAAACTTTTGTAATGTAATAATGAAATATTTTTTTAAGAAAAATATTTTGAAATATATATTGATACATATATGAGATTATGTTGATAATAAATATGTAACTATGTTTAAAATAAAAATATGTATATAGAAATAAAAATAATTTTATAATGAGAATTATATTATATTTGATATTATTTTAAGTATAAAATGAGATAATATATATATATATACACACACGTAATTGGAGGCCGAATGTTCATATCTTCTAGCCTTAGAATTTATAAGGTCATCAATTAATGAGTGACAATACATATACAATATATATTTCTTATCAAGATGATCAATTCATCATGAAGTTTCATCCTGCATTCCGTTTATGGCTCAAATTTGGTTCTCTGTATTTTGTCTTCCTCATTGATTTTCATATGTTGTAATGATTTTGTATATATATTATATATTCTTCATAGATATATATATATTTCTTTTTAAAACAACTGGATCTTCATGAAAACTTCATCACAAATATCGCCCTTGACTTATTCAATAAAACCTTGTTTGTCGCCTTCTGTGAGTGTCTTGTTCAGGCATCATCAACGATGCCCTATCCAATAGTATATATATATATATATATAATGGTATATTGAAAATCCTTGTGGATGGTTATATATATATATATATATAAATCAATCCGAAACACATGACCTTGACAACCTTTTACAGTTATGGTGATAGGGGGAAATAAGTATTTATTACTTAACTTGAAATTAAAATACTTTTAGGCAGAATTGGTTAAATATATTTTAATAAGAAAGAAGGGTGAAATTCATATGATAGATAATATACTTTAATAAGTTGTGTACATCTCATTAAAAGCATAAATCTAAAACCACAATCTTTTATGGTAATCTCTATCGCCAATGTTACTCCCTTATTAGATATTTTATAAATATCATATTATATAAATGGGAAATTCATCATAGTAAAATATTGATAAAGTTATCATCTTAACCATTAAAGAGTTAAAACCAAAAATCTATTTATTAGGAGGCCATATAGTCACTTATCAAATATAAATTTAATATTTATAATTAGAAATGTAAATTGAGGTTGGTCATAAAAGTGGACACTTCCCCAATTTATTTCCTATATACGTTTTTACATAGCTCTATAATCCTAAAAAATCATATTTATTTGTGAGAGGGGAGAGAATTAAAAGGATTCTTTATCAAGTTAGAAGAACGTTTTGGTAAAGGATTAGTTTCTTCACAAGGTTTAAGGTAAAGGGAAATGTTTTTATTAAATTTATATTTTCTAAAAACCCTCTTTACAAGGAGTTTGTTTTTAAGAATTTTATTTTATTTATTTCTTAAAAATAATTCTTGTGTAATATATTTATTCCTTAAAATTCCCATTTTAAATTTTAAAAGTCTTTCCTTATAAGGGAATTTTGATTTCATATTTTAAAGTTGGGTTTAAAGTGTTAAAATTATTATTTTATGTATGAAAATATATATTAATTCATTGGATGTTATTCATGATTATATATATGGTTGTGTAATATATTTCTCATTGACATTCAATATATGTTATGAATTTTTTTATTAAGTTTAATTTATAGGAATTTTTTTATAAGTGTTATCCATGAATATTTAGATCACTTATAATATTTATATAAGTATAGATTTTCTTTAAGAAAACTATTGTAAAATTTAATAGATATATAATTATTTTCTCATTTAAAAATAAATTACAAAAAATTGAAACTTTTGAAATGTTATTTTTAATGGATTTATAATGATAAAGTAAATCTTTACAAAAAAATGTTTTATTTAAAATTTGGCTCTTGTATATTGATTATAATTATGAGAAATGAGGCATGAACCCATAACCTCAAGGAGAATTTGTCCTCAAAGTGATGTTTAGCCCTATAATATTCCTAGTGTCTACAAGGGTTTCTTAAAGTTTACTAATTATCATTTAATTCCATAAAGAGATATTATTCTGAAAATTATTTTTTTGAAATTTCAAAGGATAAATGTTGTTTATTTTTTAAAATATATTACATTATGATTAAGTAGGGTTTTTAAAATAATATTACTTCTTAAAAAAATGTTTTAAAAAACATCTCTTATTAAAAACTTTGTATTATGAAAACACTAAATTTTTATATAGGAGGAAATTATATGTTATACAAATTTTTTATTTAGATAAAAACATTTGATATAAAAAAATGTTTTCAAAAGAACTTTTACAGTATTTTAAAAGATAAAGGGAATCAAATCTTATTTTAAAACACCTTACTGAGAAATTTTGTGCTCACCCCATGTTTTAAAATGTTTTTTCACAAGTATTAGGGACGAGTAGAAGCTATTTCAGATTAAGGCCTCAATTAAGGGGTTTAACATGGGTGAAGTTGAGATACCTTTCAAAGTGTTGTTTAAATATAATAGTTTTCAATTTTTTTAATGGGTTTTTATTTAAGTTGTAATGATTCTATAAATCTTTAGATAAAAAATATCCTTGGGTAGGCATTGACTCAATTTTAATTAATAATATTAAATTGCGATTTTTTTAAAATTAGGTCACTTCTTAAATATCAAATCATGAAATGTAAAGATTATATTTTTAGAACTTAATCTAGGAATGTAATTTTGGGTATTTTATAATTGTTATCATAGGAATGGTTTAGATAACAGTAGATACTAAAATGTTTTTGGTTAAGGAAAATCTAAGTTTCTAAGGATTTTAGAGATAAGTTTTTTTAGTGATTTAAGATATTTTTTAAAGTTAATTCTCAGTTATATAATATTGAAAGATTAAGGATATTTTTGAAGATTGAAGGAGGAATATCACAAAAAACTCTTCTATCTTTTATGGTTGACATTCTTGCAATAATTATTACAAAGATACACTCTTTTAATTTCAAAACCTTTTCTAACACACAACTCTCCTATAAGAAATTATATAAAATATCAAACACCACCTCTATAACCTGATATCATCATAGACCATAGATTTTTTTAGATCAAATCCTAAATTATAATATTTATCACCTTTACTAAAAATGGAGGTATCGTTAAGGGATATTTTAAATTTTCACCTTATTACAATATTTTAAAGCATACTATGTTTTTAGAATACCTACAGAAGAGGGGATTCCTTATGTAGCCTATATATATATATATATTTAGTTTCAACTTATTATCTTTTTGGACATACTATTAATATTTTGGAAGGATTATTATTTGAAAGTTTTAAAATAGACTCAGTTAGGTTATTTTATAAAAATCAAGTTCTATAAGATCTTTTAAAACTATATGTCAATAAAAATAAATTTTCAAAACTACATCATTGCCTTCATTGATATAACCCAAACTATATGAGATGTTTTTGGACAATGGAAACAGATGAACTTAAAAAATATTTGAAACATTATTGTGATGCATGTATGATCTATCTTCATATATAATGAAACAAATGAAATTGGTGGATACTCTAATGAAGGTATGATATAATTTTATTTAAATTTATTATGAAATTTATTTTTAGTTAAAATCTAGGAATAAGGAGCTATAAGATGCTAAATGTTGGGTTATGTATACCAGGGCTTTGTGAGTTATGAATTCAAGGTGAAAAGAATTGCAAGTATGAAATTACTGTAAGGAGGGGAGAATGTAACATCCTGAAAATTTGTATATATGAATTTTAAATAAAAGATATAATTAAACAAGTCTTTAGAACTTAAAACAAGATAACTTAAATTTTAATGAAAAATAATACACTAAAATAGATTTAGGTATAATAATATCTATTCACAATAATTTTTTTCTACTAACCAGGGAGCCAAAAATACTAAATTTATAATGAAAATCAATAATAAAATTCCTACAGGGAACAATTTAGTGGTTATTCCTCTACTGTACCTATGGAGGTGTGTTTGGGAGGTATAATTTTCAGGCCTCTATGTATGAATGTTTATTTTATTTATATTCCCTCCCCCATACCTACTGTAATCAATAATAAAAGAGTACAACATAAAATAAACATGATGACACTAAAATCATAACACGTGTCATTATGATTGACCATGAGGAGAACGCCACTAAAGACGATGAGGGTAAGAATGCAGAGTAGTGTAAATATAGGAACCATACCTATGAATTAGAAAACTAGAATTCATAGATTTTTATTTATAAAAATATATCTCTTAAGGGTGTATTTAAATACAAGGGAAATATGATCGTTGTTTATGCTTTCATCATAATTTAAAATATAACAGTTAAGACAAATTTTATAGGATTCCTTTAGAAAAGAGATAAGATATGGATTAGATTAAACATAAAATATTCATATTTATTGGAATTCAAGGTACGCATGAATTTATATTCACTTTTTTGAGGATATACTTTAATTTCATTATGTAAATATGATCACTTTCCAAATCTATGTTTTAACTACCAATTGTATACTAAAAATTAAAAATTATTATATATATATATAGTGATAAATGAAAATTATATTATATCAAAAATTTTAAGTTACAAATTATAAAAAAATGGGTCTATTAATTTCTAGCAAAGAATATTAAGCAGTCAAATTGAAACTTCTGTAATGCAATAATAAAATGTTTTTTAGGAAAATTATTATGAAATATATATTGATACATATATAAAATTATGATAATAATAAATATGTAATTATTTTTAAAATAGAAATATATATATATAAAAATAATATTATGATGAGAATTATATTATATTTGATATTATTTTAAGGGTAAAGTGAGATATTACACACACACACATACATAATCAGATCCTGACTGTTCATATCCTTCGATCATGGATTTTTTTAGGTTCATCAACAAAGGAGTGAGAAAACATATACAATCATATATTTCTTATCAATACGATCAATTCATCAGAAAGCTCCATCCTACATTCTGTTTGTGGCTCAAATTTGGTTCTCTATATGTCATCTTCCTCCTCGGTTTGTACCAGTTTCAATGAATTGGTATATATTTTATATATTCTCTATTGATATATATATATATATATAATATCAAAACAACTTGATATTCATAAAAACTTAATCACAAAGATTGTCCTTGAATCATTTAATAAAACCTTATTTGTTGTCTTCCATGAGCATATTATTCGAGCGTCATCAATGGCGCCCTGTCCAAAATTACATAAATACAATGGAATATTGAAAATCCTTATGGATGGTTATATATATATATATATAAATCAATTCAAAAAAAAAAAACGACCTCGACATCCTTCTCTAGTTATGGTGATAGGAAAAAATAAGTATATAATATTTAACTTGGTATTATAATCATTTTGGACCAATTTGGTTAAATATATCTTAATAATAAAGAAGGTTTAAATTCCTATGATAGATAATATATTTTAATAAGTTATATGCATACCATTAAAAACAGAAAGCTATAACCACTGTCTTTTGTGCTAATATCTATGCCCACATTACTCCCTCATATGATATTTTATAAAAATGTTATTATCTGAATGGGAAAGTCATCATAGGAAAATATTGATAAAATAATCATCTTAACTATTCAAGAGGTAAACTAAAAATATATTTATTAGGAGGGAACCCAGTCACTTATCAAATAGAAATTTAATATTTATAATTAGAAATACAAATTTAGTTTGGTTACAAAAGAGAACACTTCATCAATTTATTTTCAATCTATACTCTTCCATAACTCTACAATAAAAAAATAATTCATATTTCTTAGTGATAGGGGATTGAATTCCAAGAATTTTTTCCAATTTAGAAGAACTTATTGGGAAAGGACCCGTTTCTATTGGGAATGGATCACCCTTATAAAGTAAACACAAAACCTCCATCTGTTTGATCCATCATATTGACCTGGAATGACAATGTTCGCTGGATGAATATGTTCATCTAGATACTTCATCCCATGTAATAGAACAACTTCACAAAGTTTTATTAGACAAAAATTCTATCTGATAACTCCCACCTCCCAATTTATGTGCACTACAACTATGAAGAGTAAAAATAACCTAATCACCACACATAAATTCAACAGTTTCACTTCAAAAAAACTAGTAAAAAGAAAAATTGACAAAAAAATATTTAATGTGGTTTGAAAAAAATTCTTACATCTATAGGGGAACACTATAAACATTTTTCATTTCTAGTGATACAAGTGATTACAATCTGTCACTCACTTCCACTCTAATTTCTAGTCTCAAACAATTTATGCTAGAAACATGCACTATTCATACAATTATTAGATAAAAAAAGATGGGCTACCATACCTATTTATAGAGTAATTTTTCCAGTCAATGATTTTTCACCAACCTATGGTCTTCATGTTCGACCTTCAATTAACTTAATAAAATGAAGATACCTAATTATAGATTCCATTTCACCTACCAATTTCCAATCATCAAACAAAAAAAACACCTATGTGAGGGTGTAAATTTTCCTCTATCCATGTAAGGGAAACCTTTCTCCACTCATTGACCTTTGTCTGATCATACCTCAGTTCGAAGACACCATGTCTGATGACCTCCATCTGATGAAAGTTATGTTTGGTAACAAAATTTCTACTAATATTCTCTAAAATACCATGGTGGGAAACATCCATCTAGTCCGTCCGATAATCTACTTCCAATTATCTCCATCCGAAAATATTTTTCTGAACAACTACATTCAGAAAAATATATCTGATGAATCTTGAAGAATGTTCCACAGACCCAACAATCTCCCACTTGGAAATTGCTTCAATATTTCTAGTAAAATTATTCTTTTATTCAGTTGAAATATTCCTCTGTCTGATGCAAGATGTGTCCCCCATTCCATCCGATCATCCAAGTCCCAATGAGACACAATATTGCCTCAGTCCTTCTTGATCTATCAACTTTGTAAACATATCTATAAGATTTTTCTTCCCAAAAATCTTAGAAATATTCAAAACTTTACCATCCAAAAAAATTCACATGAAATGACATTTCAGGTCAATGTGTTTTGTTATCATATACAACATTAGGTTTCGAGTAAGATTAATGGCACTCTAACTATCACATAACAACATTCATTTATCTGATCCCTTTATAAGTTCTTCTAGTAATCACATCAACCATATCATCTCTTTACCTAATTCAGTAGCAGAAATGTACTCTACTTATATTATAGATAAAGTTACCACTGGTTATAACTGATACATCTAACTTACCACCATACCACCAAAAGTAAATACAAACCCTACAGTACTTTTATGTGAATCCATGTCTCCAGCAAAATTTGTATCTACAAAACCTTTCAACTGATAATCATTACCAAAACATAAAGCTACATTTTTTTGAACCTTTTATGTATTATAAGATCCATTTAGCAGCTTCTTAATGTTTCCTTCCAAAATTTTACACGAAAAAACTAATAACTCTCATTGTAAAATCAATATCAAGCCAAGTACAAACCATAGTATACATAAAACTTCCTATATCTAAAGAATAAAAAACCTTATACATGTCAAAATATTCTCTATCTATTGATGGTGCTTGAGTTTTGGAAAGATTGAAGTGTCCAATGAGGGTGGATAGGTTTATAGATCCATTCTAAATCATTCGATACCTTTTCTAATGTATTCATTCTAGGATAAAACCAACAAATGAAATTTCCTATCCCTGTCAATTATCATCCACAATATTTTATTATCTTGAACAAGATTATTTATCTTGAATCTCCTTGAAAATTCCTCTTAATTTACTCAATTAGTTGAAATTCTAATTCAGGAATCAATATATCATCCACATATAAGAGTAGTATGAGATATGTTATATATTCATATTGTTTTTTGTAAAAGCAATGAATAAAATCACATAAAATGAAACTTTATTCAAACATGAAAGTTTTAGTCTTCCTATTCTACTCTCTTGGATCTTGTTTAAATCTATAAAGACTTTGCTTCAACCTATAAAACAAATCCTTCTTCTGATTAACCAAAAAAAATCTTTGGATGAACCATGCAATTTTCTTCCTCCAAATATCTATGATGAAAAAATTCCATGTAAATTTATTCCTATAAATCTCCATAAAAAAAACTATTTTTTACATCCATATAATCCAAGTGTAGATCACCACATGAAAAAATGTTGAGCACTGTCCGAATGATTGTGTGTTTCACCACTGGTGAGAAAATTTTAGAAAATCCAATCCATTATTTTTGATAGAAACCTTTCACCACTAACCTTGATTTGTATATCTTACTTCAATCACCTTACTATTTCAAATGAAAAACTCATTTTTTCTATATCCCTCTTTCTATCAAGTAGCTCATCCAATTCCTAAGTGTTTTTGAGATTTAAGGAATTAATTTTCTCTTCCATGGATAACTCCCTCCATTTAGAGTCACTGAGAGTAGATGCTTCTTCCAAAATATCCATCCCCCCATGTCCATTATAAGCAAGAAGTTCATATCATCCCCAAACCTCTGAACATATTTTATGATATGAGTGGATATCCTAAACTCAACCTTAGGTTTTTCCATTTGAACCTCATTTTTTGGTAGTGTTCTATTCAGTAAAGGTCTGTATGATTATTATCCATCTGTTACATGTCTGTCTAAACTTTCACCATCAATCAATGATTTATCCAATCCAAATATATCCAATATTCTTACTAATAGTGTTCCAACCTATGATGTTTATTATGAAATTTATGAACTGAATGTTTTTCTAGTAACTTCCATCCAATAAATCTAAACTTTAGTAGTTAAACTATCCTCAAATTCCTTCTCATCCTGGTTTTGATCTTTCCATATAAGTTCTTCATTGAAAACAAAATCTCAGATCTAGATGAATTGTTTCTTTTCATCATCCCATAGATGATAACCAAAGTTTTCATCACCATATCCGATAATAAAACAAACTTTGGATTTTACCTCTAACTTATCTCTATCTTTAACATTGATATAAATACATATGAAAATCCCAAATATTTTGAGATATATTATATCTGGTCTCTTATCAGACCAAAGTTACTCAGGAAGTTCCCACCCCATAGCTGAAGCTAGACTTCTATTCACCAAGAAAGCTATTGTATTCAATGCCCCTACCCAAATTACCTTAGGTATTTTCGATTGTAGCCTAATACTTAAAATATTTCTCTATAAGTGTACGATTCATTCTCTTAACTATTTCATTTTGTTGTGTATTCGCTGGAATAATCTTCTCATGCATGATGACCTTCTTCTTATAGAAGTTATGAAATTTGTATCAGTTGTATTCCCTACCATTTTCTGTCTATAGAAATTTCAACATTATTTCACACACTTTATCAGACAAAATTTTTTACTAAATAAAATCCCAGAACACATAATATTTATTCTTTAGGAATTGTATACAAACCTTGAGAGTATCATTATCTATGAAAGTTACAAAATATAATGAACCTCTATATAATACTACAAGGTCCAGGCTCCAAACATCAGAATGAACAAGTTCTAACTTTAGATTCCTCAGTTTTCTTCCACACAAGTTGAAGTAACTCTCTCTATTTCCCCCTAACATATAACTTTATAATCTTCCAAGATCCATGTTATTGGGTTTAAGTATTCCCTTTGACACTAGAACTTTGATATTTTTTGCATCGAGGTGACCAAAACTATAATGCCACTTTTCTGGAACATTTGATGAAGTAATTTTGATAGAAGTGACTTCATCACTTCATCCAGTAAGATACAGGGTACCATTTTTTACTTTGTGAGAAATCTCCATGGAAACACTATTGATATTCTAAAAACCATTTGATAAATTCATTCTGAAACCTATACCATCAAGATCTACCACTGATATGAGGTTACCCTAGATACCTAGAATGTGTCTAACATCTTTCAGCTTTAATTTAATTCTATTTTTTATTCAAATGTTCACATCACCATTCCAAACTATGTCTAGAGCTTCATAATCAGCTATATGAACTCTTTCTAATCATCCTAGTACATAATAATCCATGCACTCTCACTTACCAGTTGAATGAAAAGATTCCTTGAGTCAATAACCCATGAATCCTTTGGAATGATCATACCCAATATCAAGTTGGACCCTCTTTCCATTACACTAACTAAGTTTTTATGTCTATAAGTTGATTCCTCTGACTATATTATGCAATATTTCTTGATATGTACTTTCTTACCATAAATATAGCATGTAGGAATTGAACCTATTAACTCACTTCTAATTCTTCTCCAGGACTTATCCTCTGAAAATTTCTTTATATGATAGTCTATTTGGTGAAATGTCCATCCCCATGTGATAACATTGAGATTATTTCTGGATTAATTATGAACTTCCTTTTTCCTCAGCTCTTTATTCAATATCAAGTTTCAAATATATTAAAAAATAATATCTACCTTCCCATTGGAGTTTCTCACCACTGTCACCATGGAATCCTAGCCCTTAGGAAGTGAATAAAGAATAATCAAAGCCTAAACATCATATTTTAATGTTAACTTCATAGATTCAATCATCCCTTAAAACATATTGAAGTCATAAACATGATCAAAAACAGTCCTTCCATCCGATAACCTCAAATTGAACAATATATGCAATGTGAAAACTTTTTTAAGAGTTGTTGGATTCTCATAAATTTAATCCAACAATTTCATAACCTCTATAGTATTTTTATTCTCTATAATTTTAAATTCAAAATTTTAGTAAAGATACATCCTTTTTAAGGATAAATCATTCCTATTTAACCACCCCATTCCGTTTCATACTTTGTTTCAGAAATATTTTCATAAAAAAAAGGATTAACATCTTTCTGCATCATAATATCTTCTAAATAAATTCTAAAAAAAGTTCATTCCATCAAACTTATTGATTTAAACTTTTCCTTCCTCTGAAGGTAAAATAATAATAATAGTAAACCAACTGAAATCCAATAACTTGAAAGGAAAGGGGATAAATCACCTGAATGTTGTGAGTGAAGTAGAAAAAAACCATGGATCCATTTGATACCGATTGTTGGGAAAGGATCACACTTCTTAAGAAAACATGAAACCTCTCTCCATTTGATCCAATGGATGGACCTATTGAGACAATGTTCACCATACAAAGATGTTGATTTGGACACTTCATCCTACATAACAGAACACCTTCACAAATTTTTATGGGATATAAAGTCTGTCTGATAACTCCTACCTCCTGAGTTATGTGCACTAGAACTAGTAAGAGTGACATGACCTAATCACCACACATAAACTCAATGGTTTCACTTCACAATTTTTGTAAAACAATATTTAATGTGGTTTTGAAAAATTCCTACATCCATGGGGGAACACTATAATAATTTTTCATTTTAGGAGATACAAGTAATTATAATCTCTCACTCACTTCCTCTCCACTTTTCAGTATTAGAAAATTTATATAAAAAACATGCACTGTTCATATAGTTATCAGATAAAAAGAGATGGACCACCGTACCTATTTATATAGTAATTTGTTCAGTCAATAATTTTTGACTGACCTCCGATCTTCATGGACAACCTTCCATTGACTCGAGTAACTACTGACACCCTATTGTATCTTCTATTGCAACCACCAATTTCTAGTCATCAATAAAAAAACAACACTTGCGTGAGGGTAGTAAGTTTCTTATACCCATATAAGGTTAAACTTGATCCATCGAATGATATTTTTTCGACCATCCTATAGTCCAATGATACTTTGTTTACTGACCTCCATCCAAGTAAGTTCTATATGGTAACAAAATTTCTTCCCAAATGATATGAAATTACACAATGGGAAACATCCCTATGGTCTATCCGATAATCTGTATCTGATTTTCTTTATCTAGAAATCTATACCTGAATGAATCCACCTGAAAAACTCTATCTGATGAATCTTAATGAAAGATCCACATACCTAATATTTTATTCACAAGGGTTAAGGTAAGGTAAACAATTTTTATTAAATTTATATTTTTTCCGAACCCTCTTTGTAGGGGAGTTTTTTTTTACAATTTTTTTTAATTATTTCTTCAAAATCTTTCTCGCATGAGATATTTATGTAAATACATGGACTTAAACATCACATAATATATTATTTTTAGACTATAATTATCTTTATTTCATTCACAAATATATTTTAGGTTTATATTTTTAGATAATTAGGAAACAATCTTATAAAGTAAACCCATACAATACAAGTGGACACTTATACTCAGTATCCATTTCCACCAAACAAAACTTACTTAAAATAAAACATGGTTTATTTTCATGATAAATATTCACAATTTTTATCTTGAACTCATCCTTGCCCCTAATAATCTTTAAAACCTATGAAAAATATTTTAAAAATGTGATATGATCACAAAAATATCATTAAGGTGTATAAAAAGAAAGAAAGAAATCATTAGTCCGTAAATACTTAAAAAAATTTTCTTTTTCAAAATAAACATTGGGATCAAAATAAACATTTCATTACCTAAGAAATAAACTTTTCTGCCAAAATTTCCATAAAAAAATTTATTAATAAATCTTAAAGGAAAAATAAAATCCATATAGGTTTCTTTGAAAACATGATAAACTCATAATTTTTTTTTCATAAAGCTACGTAACATATACTTTCATTTCAACATAAACTTAATAACTTACGTTGAAAAAACATGAGATTTATACAAAAAATAACAATCGTAACAAAATATATAGGTAACTTGGGGAATAATTTTCTTATCATACTTAATTATGATGCAAATCTCATGGCTACCATGAAATACCCTTCACAGTTATACTTGACATAACTCTCATGGTTATACTTGGAGTAACCATCACATTTACACTTGGAATAACCATCACAATTAGCTTCCAACATACCTAATACATTGGAAGGATATCATAGAACCACCCATATTTGGTTTATAATATAACCAACCATCATCATAGACAATGCTCAATAACCATAACATAATCATAAAACATGAATGCTTGCATCATACAAACATTCCTTAAGGAAAATCATTTGTTTTAAAAAAAATTCTTTACATACAAAGGAAAAAATTTTATTTGAAAATAACCTGGTAATCTTTTAAAGGAAGCTTCAAAACATTAATGCGTCATGATGGTGGGAAAATACGATCATTACATATAATAAAAAATATTCTTTTTTACTTTTGTAAAAAAAAAAATTAAAAGAGAAACTTTAAAAGATGGGTTTTTAAAAGAAATCCCCTCACCTTGAGTCTAACACGTCACATAAGTTCTTTTCATTCCTAAATAATAACCTTATATTAATTATTTACTTACTTTGAGAACCTTTTTTATGTTTATTATTCATTTTACACCACTTATTACTATGTTATAACAATTACTTTATTATTTAAGTTCTTGTCAGATGTTTTGACGATATTTTGCTCATAAGTCCAAAATGACTTCAGTAATGTGACTATGATCAAAGAGGTAATTATTACATCATTTATAGAATAATAATTATGAAATAATTATTATTTTTATAAATAAATTATACTTTTTAATCCAACCATTAAATATGGTTATGAAAAATGAACAATGTTATGATTATGGAGACGGTAGGATGTACACACGCATGAGTAACGTTTCTATTTTTCAATGGTCATCATGTAAAGAAGGTAATTATTATTTTAAATTTATAAAATGATCCAAAAGGAAAATAATATCACATATATATCACATTATTTATTTTAATATACTCATATATATATCAACCAAGTGATGTTGTGATGAAGAACGAATCACATCGCTTCGTGGAGGTGGTAATCCACACGCACGCACGAATGACATTATCATTTTTAGTGCATGGAATTGTAAAAATGTAAATGATATATTATATTTTAAAAATGATATATATTTTATTAATATCATATATAAACATTTATTTACATCATTATAACTAGTCTTGAGATACGGTGATAGAAAATGAATTACATCGATTCACGTGGCGGTAGTCTGCCGTACAAATATATGATGAATTATTTTCCCATTTGATGAAAGAGAAGATGGGTATGGTTTATTTAAAAATAATAATAAAATATCATTAAATTTAGGACAATTTATTTATTATTTAATCATGGTTTAAGAATATTTGAAGAAGGTGGAAGAAGAAACAAAACTAAAATGTGCAGTTGAAAACCATACCTCTTATTTGGAAAACCTCCTTTGCTTGACACCTTAAGCCCTATAAGTTTGGTATTCTGCCTAAAAAAATAACTATATAACGTGGTTAGGGATTATAGAAAGGTATTTGTGTAGGTATTGGATGAAACAAAAGGGGTTTTAAGTGTAAAGAAATGGTAAGAAGATGTTCCCTTTTATAAGCGAGAGGAGGGACACTCTTAGTATTTCTCAAAATAATAAATTAAAATAAATTAATTTTCAATTAAAAATAGATTAAAAGTAAGTTATTTTGAATATAATATAACTATGGGTAAAAATAAACTCATAAAATAAAAATTAGATCAGCATTGACTATATTTATACCCTTATCTTTTGGTTTTAACCCTTATTTAACACTTTTTACTCTTACTATGTCAACAAAGATTTTTTCACTTTGAGGGTTAGTGTATTTACTATAAAATGAAACTAGAACCATAAATAGACCATGGTTAATATTTTAAACCTTATACTAATCACTTGACCAAATTTAATTTTTTTAGTAAGTTTATATCATTTAATAAAATATTAATCATTATAATGTATCAATAATGTCAATTTTTAAAACTATTAATTAAATTGACATTAGTAATATAAATATAACACTTATAATTAGAAACAAATAGTTTATTATATCCCTAAAATGTAAAGGTAATCTATAAAATTCATGGATCACATTAATTATCTAAAATTATATTTATTTTAATATTTTTAATATCATTTATTTGATTTTTCCAATAATTGAATAATTATTGCATCAACGTTGTGTTAGCGTTTAGGATAATTAGTTCTTCCATAAAAATTAAAAATAAATTAACATGATGAATATAAATATTTTATTTTATAAAATAGTATTTATAACATAATATTAAAAATATTAAAAAATATTCCACTTATTTAATATAAGAGTGTGACATGCTTGACATTTCTTTAAATTAAATACTATAAAGGTCACAATCTTATCCAAGTGGCATAAAATGGTCATATAACCGAAAATTTAATGATTATGGATGAAAGTTACTCATACAATTAAACTGGTTCAAGTTTTAGGGTCATTTTCTAGTTCTTATCATTTTATTTTTACCCTTAATTACCTGACTTACCCTTTACCGTGGTAATAAAAATTACTAGGTTTACTATTCATATTTTCCAAAAAGAAAAGGTAACTATTTAATAAATTTTTATCTCCTAATTAAAAATATCTAATATATTTTTAAAAATTTAAAACACAAAATTTTTAGAATTTAATTTAAAATTAAACCGGAAAAATGTAATGAAAAACATTTTTTTTGGAAAAATGCCCTTTTTAAATATAAAATGTTTTTATACTAAATTAATTTATAAAATCCATTTAAAAAACCATAATTAAATTATTTTAAATAAAAATTAACTAATATAAATTTAAAATTAATTTAAAACATAATTTTATCATGTAAATACTTTAAAATAAAATACAGTTTCAATATAAATCTGTATTTTTCACTATTCCTTGAAAAATAAATATTTTTATAAAATTATCAAAAATTCATCATTAGAAAATTTTTAAATTTTAAATTAAAAAATTAAATTAGTTATTAAAAATAAATTTTCTTAAATTTAATTATAATAATCACCCATAAAAAGAAATAAAAATCATTTTGAAGAAAACTTATTTTTTGATGAATTAAATGACATTAATAAAAATATAAAACTTATTTAAAAATAATTAATTAATACATTATAAATTAGTAGTACCATTATATATTTCATAATGTGGTTAAAAATATTCATTCCCACCAATTTAACATATAGGTTAAAATGATCACATTTAAATAATAACATTCAATTTTTCATTTAAGCTCGATGTGACATATCTTGTATGCTGTCAAAGATAACATTCCCTTTTAAAATATCATCATGTTACATTATACCCCCATTTTTAAATTTCAACCTCATAATTTTGAACTCGGGCTCAGTAATAGGGTTTTGAACTTTCAGAATACCTTTATTGAAATCCCACATCATAAAAAAGATTAATAAAACTTCCCCTTGATAAGAGAGAAAATAAAGTATAAAGGTCACCTAAGATAAAACAAACTAGGTTTCCATGTAGAAAAAAATAGACATAAAAGAAAAAATAACTCCCAAGGACTGATATACAGTGATAGAGAACATGGTCATGAGAAATTTGACCATCACAAGCCATAAATCTATGACAAGTTAAAAGGATATTGATTTGTCAGTATGACAAGTAAATACATAAATTTTTTGTTTAAATATAATTTTCATAGAGTAAATAAATTAATTTACTATAATAACATAAGGAAATATACTTAATTAAAAAGTAGAGTTTCATCCTTCAATCAATTTCCACCACAAACACATCTTTTCTCCAAATGATGAGTTTGAATTTTTCATGCCTAAAGAACTAGAATATCTAATGAATCACATAATCCACAAAGGAATAACTATATATTCATCCTATATTTAGGTATTAATGAAAACCAAAAATGGTTAGTATAATATAATATAATTCCCCAAAATGAGTAAACCTTCATACTAAGAAAAACTAATTTAATATTTAAAATTCAACAATAATACCCAAAGTTCAATATAGATCATTCAACAAATAAATAACCATAAAATTACTTAAAAAATATTCTGGAATAACATTGAAACCCAAAAACTAGAAGGATTTTATTACACAGTTTTACAAGATAATTTCAATATATATCTCTAAATAACATCAATTACTCTTGTAGTCTCATACGAAAATGTGTACGCCCTAAAAATAATCTCCAAGATATGATAATCATTTTTATAAATAACCTGAATCAATATAATGCCACATTATGATCATATATACTTCAAAAAGTTAATTTAATCTTTAATCCTCAAATAAAATACCATAATATTACATTTTCCTTAATCCTATAAACTTTCCAAAAATAGTGGACATCTTATGAAATAACATTAATCTCTTGATCACCAAATCACCTTTTAATCTCATGATTATCTATATACTAAAACATAGGTTCCCAAAATAAACTTATCATTTATCCATAAAATTATGTTACTAAAAAGAAAATTTCATACTAATTGGGACTTCACATAGGCCAGTGGTAAGTGATGCACCCTTATTTCCCTTTGGTTGTGGGTTCAAACCTCACAGCCTTGCCAGATGAGATGGGTTGTCACATGGTCTGTGGGATGTCCTTTTCTAAAACTATATAATTCATATAACATTACCAAAAATATTATAAAATCCTCAAAATTACCTTAATATATTCAAAATTAAAGAAAAGTTTCAACCTCAGAGGTTATTTCATACTTTTCATTTTACATCCAAAAAAGTAATAACCCATAATTACCTCAAAAATAAATGTCTCAAAAAATATCATTAGTCACCTTAAAATTTCATAACTTAAATACTAAAAAGGGGTTTCTAATATATTTAATATATGATCAAACCTAAAATTATAAACCCATTATGGAATCTATAACTCTTAATACAACCTCACCTGAAAACATCATAATCTTTAAAGTTATCTAAACCTTTGTCTGATACCAACTTTAAGGACCTGACCTTAAACATCACATAATCTAGTATTTATAGACTATAATTATATTTCTTTCATTTCCAAATATATTTTAGGTTTATAGTTTCATAGAATTATGTAAAACTCTTACAAAGTAAACCCATACATTACAAGTGGAAACTTATACTCAGTATCCATTTTTTCCACCAAACAAAACTTTCTTAAAATAAATCATGGTTTCTTTTCAAGATAATTCTTAAAAATTTTAATCTTGACATATTCCTTGTCCCTAATCATCCTTAAACCCTATGGAAAACATTTTAGAAACATGGTATGGACACAAAAAGATTAGTAAAGGACATAAAAAGAAATAAATAAATCATTAGTCTATAAATACTTATAAAAATACACATTTTTCAAAATAAACATTGGGCTCAAAATAAAAATTTTATTACCCAATAAATCACCCTTTCTGAATAAATATTTCCATAAAACATTTCTTAAGAAATCTTAAAGGCAAAATAAAATCCATACAGGTTTCTTTTAAAACATGATAAACTCATGAAAACTTTTTCACGAAGCTAAGTAACATATAATTTCCTTTGAACATAAACTCAATAACTTACCTTGAGAAAACATGATATTTCTATAAAAAAAATATTAATCATAATAAAACAAATGGGTAACTTGGGGCATAATTTTATTATCATAACTACTTATGATGTAACTCTCACAACTACCATGAAATAAACCTCATAGTTATACTTGACATAACCCTCATGGTTATACTTAGAGTAACCATCACAATTACACTTCACTAATAGAAATTAAGACTATAGAAACAGTTTATAACCATTGATATAGGTTAAGAAACTATGGATATAGGTAATATCCATGGTTTTGTGGACTGTGGATCCTATTAACATGGCAATAAGGCCACAACTATAGACACAATTTAAACCATGGTAGAGGGATATATCCATGGTTACCACAATGGAAGTACACCTATAGCCACATTTTCCAATTATGGCTATAGATTCAACCACATCGACTTATAACCATGGTTCAAAACCATGGATATAGGTCTATTTACATGGTTCAAACTATGGAAGTAGCCTATTGCCACAGTTTCTAACCATGGATATAACCTTTCCCACACCCACTTATAACCATGATTATAAACCATGGTAGTAGATCTAGTTCCATAGTTTGAACTGTGAAAGTAGACCTATATCCATAGTTTAAACTATGGTAATATAACTATAGCCACATTTTATAACCATTTCTATATACTATAGATACCATAAAAAAAACTTCAACTACCATGATTTGAATTGTGGATATATACTTCAGATGCCAGAAACAAAACCTGGTATTATACAGACTACATAACTTATATCCACTCATATCCTTCATATCCTACAACTGACAGCACAAAAAAATACTCATACCCTACAACTTAAACAAAACTCATACCCTGCAAAAAAACACAAAATAGTAATAATAAATAAGGTATGATTCCTAATATACAGATGAGACACAACACATCAAAAGGTATGATCTATAACCATTAGAAACACATAACCAATCACATAACATAAGTAACCTATCATTATCATAGTTGAAATAAAATATGTACAAATAAGAGGATATACCATAAAAATCATCATCTTGAGCCAAAATTATTGTCATCCACCACCGTATGCTTGTCATCTATGAAACACAACTACCCCCCACAACTCATTAGAGTCTCATATATCTCATTTTTTATCTAACCTCCTATTAATATCCAAACTAAAATATCATGAAAATTAATTATCATATCAAGAATATCAAAAATGGTTAATCAAATTGGTTTTAACCTTTATAATACATTTTTTACAGCAAAAAAGAAGTCAAATTATATAATCACAGAGAGAATAAACATCAAATAATGAGAAAAATGCCATCCCATGAAAAAAATGAAATGAGTAGTGAAAGAGGGAATACTCATTGAAGTAAATAACATGAGTTCAAAAATACCTATCACATCATTCCACAAACTCAGCTCACAATATGTCACCAACATGATATGTCCTAGAATCTATTTATCTCAATACTCGGTATGGAAATAGGTGCATGCCCGATCAATATTATCCCATGAATTCACATTGAAGTTCCTACATAACATGAAAAAACTTTAAAAATAAATCATATATCCCATTAAGTTTTCAGTTCAATTAAAAGATAATTTTAGAAGATATCAAAAGGAAAAAAAAATTAAACTATAGTGTAGATTAGTTTTTAAGTTTTAAGGTGTAAATGTATTGAATCTCTTTTGAAAGGGTTGTCATCAAACCCAAAGAGGGACATTATTACCCAAAATACTCATAGATAATTTTTAGTTTGTCTTTAGTGATAAGTATTTTTGAATTATTCTTAAGAATATTATTAGGTCATGAGAACATCTAGAGAATCATTAGAGTAATCAGAAAGGAATTTGAGGAAGTTATGCCCCCAGAAAAATAACACATTTTACCGTTATTTTCCATACAATTATTAATGTTTTATGTGAAGTGAAAATGGAAAATTCCTACATATTTATGGGATCTTTAGTTCATATGTGTTATTATAAATATGTGTAAGTAATACTAGTGAATTAATAGACCAGTACATGTAATAGTGAACCATGCTATGTTGGTTTCAAAACATGGATTAGTTTTTCATTGAAATAATAACTATGTATAACAAGGACTAGAGACATGTGAAATTTGGAATATAGGGTTGAGGTCTATGGTATTGAATTAAATAATGGGATAGGGATAAATCTTCCTAGTATACGTAATATATTTTATGCAACTGAAAAATGATAATGTTCGCAATGTAATTATTTTATTTGAGAATATCAGTTAAATATAAAAATTAATGGATGGAAAATGGTGATGGGTTCCATAATGGATTTTCATAATCCCTATTGGATATTTAAAGGCTCATAATAAGTGTTTTTATTGTGGTGTCAAACTCATGAATGATTAGATAAAGTAGTATTCTAGAGTGACCTTGCACTATGGTCATAGATATAGAGAGTATTGGGGATCTAAATATGAATTTGATATAGTAAAGGTGATCTTGGTGTTGGGTATTCTGAAGGGAATTTTTTATGGAGAGGAATTATGCCATGATTATCCCTACACCATGTCATGGTGTGCAGGTAAAAGGATTATTATGAAGTGATTTCCACAACATGTTTTATGGGTTCATGAGAAATAATTATAGTAAAATATATAGTGGTAATAGCCATGCCATGAAGAAGTCAAGTCAAAAGACTCATAGGTTTCAATTTTCTATCATTTAAGAGGAAGTACCTAGAGTCAAATGATTAATTTAGACTCATAATCAAAGGGGGTGTAAGAATGAATTTTCTCCACATAAAAGAGTTGATTTATGATCTATCTAGAGGGAATCATGGTGATTATCTAATGATATGAGAGATATAATATATTTAAATAAGAGGATAAATTCTTATTAAACAGATATAAAGAGAAATAATGAATAGGGGAGTTACAGACATTGCCTCAAAAGTTAATAGAAGGAAATCCATGATGTATTCTCACTAAGGTTCATAAACTTCAATAATAGAAGAAAGTGAAGTAGAATTGATACAAAAATATTGGTGTAAACTCACTATTTGTTCATAAAGATCAATAAAATAACACTCATGAATGTAATGATCAATTTGAATGATTGAGAGTAGAGAGTTCATTATTTCTCTAGTGGTTGTAAACCTGGAGGGCCAGTGGGATGTTCTGAATTTTATTGAAGAAGTAATTTTATTAGTGTTTCTGGGGCATGAAATGTTATTGTTGAATGTAATTTGTATTATCATGGTTAGGAAGAACCAATAAAATTGATTTTGTCCCTCTTTTACTACTTAACACTTCATATTATTTATGAGGGATTTTATCTTTTCTATTAATCATAGAACAAGATCATTAGTGGGTGTTCATTTTAGAAAGATTGTGATACCCTAATTGAAACCCCCTTTCATGATAAACCAAGATAAATAATATAAAATTTCAATATCAATATCTTCAGAATAAAACAAAACTACATGATAAAATTCAATACATAAACCAAGAATAAAATTTATATCTGAAATATACCTAAATATCAGTATTACTAGAACCGTCATGACCCATGGAAATAAGTTCAGTCTCGATCAATTTTAGCCCATGAATTCACATTGAAGTTCCTATATTACATGAAAATACTTTAAAAAAATAAATCACAAGTCTCATTAATTTTTAGTGAAATTAAAAGAGATTTTTTGAAGATATCAGAAAAATTTCCAGACTTACTATCTTAGGAAAATTCTCCTATCACAAGATAGCATGCACACATTTCATGTTCGAACTACTATATGATGTATATAAAAACCTATAGGGGTGTTTATGTTTAGTTTTTATAGTTAATGAAATATGTTTGAACCAACCAATTTAAATAAAATACCTTAAAAATAAAACCAAAACCAACTGACGATTGACCAAAAGCTAAAATAAACCGAACCAATTAGATTTTATTTGTTATCAATCCATGTTCCTAAATAGAATTTATTAATAAAACAATGAGAAAACAATAGAGAAGACCCCCCCAAACAACTTTTTCAACTCATCGCTCCTATTACATCCTCTACCCTTATTGTGACTACTGAAAATAAAGTAAACCAACAAAGAAGAAGCTAATGAAATAAAAAAAATGAATGATGCCACCTTATGATAAAACTTTTAGACTCTAGAAAAGGAGACCATTACTATAACAAAATCAAAAGAACCCAATAATTAAGAGTTCCTTTCTCTTCATTAAATATAGAAATTGCTCGATGCACTCATACACTAGAGAAACAAAACAACTTCTCCAAAATACATAAACTCTTCCCCTGCATAAAAAAAATCAAACAGAATAAAATATACATTACTAGAATTCAAAATATATCTAAGATAAAAAATATAAAATTTCAATATTAATATCATAAAAATAAAAAAACATGATAAAATTCAATGTATAAACCAATAATAAAATTTACAACAAAAATGTGCCTCAATATCAGTATTACTAGAACCATCACATCCCTCATATTCTACTACATAATTTTCAACAAAAAAACCACATGATATACATATCACAATAACACCACTATGCTCATAAACCCAACACTCAATAGGAATAGATACAATAACCAGTGCACAGACAGATTGAGTGCAATCAACATGTAAAGTATTTAATAGTTTAAGTACAAAAACTAAACAAGCATAATATCCTGAAATAAAGTATTTAAATCTATTCCAATGAGTGGAAATATGAAATCAAGGTTCTACAAAAGTAAAAAAAATTAAGTACTCCCCTGGAATACATGTTTTTTTTCTCTTAGTAGATTAAACATTCATCCTTATCTTTGTAAATTTCACTCAACCTGATTTTTATCATTAAGTAACTATAAAATAAAAAAAAATAAACATCATATTAAATAATTTTAGTTCAAGAAAAATAAAACCAGGTAACAGATGAGAAAGGCATGGCAGTTAAGCCCCAATGTATCGGCAGATGCTCTAGTGTACTGGGGACATTTTTCAGCCACCACCAACACCTCACTGGTTTCTAATGAATTGGTTTTTATTTTTTTATTCCCCCTTCCCTTAATAATGTAATACAACAATACTCCTACTAACCAACAACACTCTTACTGGCTAGTAGTACTCAAAAATTCCATCAACTTACAACAAAATAAAAAAAATCCAAAATAAAATATAAATAGAACTCAAAAATAATACAATATATATTATAAGAATTTAAAAACTTAAATCCCTACCAAGAATACAATATATACACTAACCTGATACACTTAAATCCCTACCCTTCCAATAACACTCAAACAGAACTCAAACATTACATAATATATAATAATAAAAATAATAAAATATAAATATAACTCAAACAGAATATAGTATATATCAAAATAATTAAAACTATCTCCAAGACAATCAATATAAAATTTCAATATCAATATCATCAGAATACAACGATACTAGACGATAAAATTAAATGTATAAACCAAGAATAAAATTTACACCTGAAATGTACCTTAATATCAGTATCACCAGAACCATCATGACCATCATCATCTCCAATAGAAACACCGACATCAGTATCACCTTCTCTCAGACCCCTAGAATCATCATCGTCATCCGCATTGGAATATTCAGCTAAATCAATGGAAAGAGTAGAATAATCCTCATAAACTAAATGAAAATAAATGAGAAAACTTTTAATTAATGAAAAAAACAAAGGTTATACACATAAAGGTTGTACACATATTTAATATAAAACATTTTTATTTAAATGAACAATTATTTATACACATATTTTATATAAATAATTTTTAAATTAAACTAGTATTACACTATTAATTTGCACGAGAAGAGATATCAAATAATTTTTCATAGGAATTGTTTTTAAGATATAGAATATTAACACATCTATAGTTAATGTAATCATTACTTGATTTATTTAATTTAATGGGTGATGAATAAGTTATATAGTGGAAAAATATGTATTGATAATTTAAAATGGGAAAAAATATATGAATACTAAGAACATGGTGTCTGTATTGTTGTATAAAAACATTATTTTAGTGGTTTTACAATATGATGCTTCATAAGATGAACTGACCACTATGTGAACTAGTTTCATCACTACAGTCCAAAGGTTCCTTATCATTAATGGTTTATGAAAATATATAACACAAATGGATTTTATTATTGAATTCTTCTATGAATTATAGACTATTGTAGTGTGATGAATTCATGTCACTATAATTTAAATGGTTTTCATCATTGAAGGATAATGATAGAAAATTTATTAGCATGCCATCTTCTTAACAGGAAGAGTACATGTTTTATTTTATAGAGGTATGTCTAAACACAATAGTTTATTATAATATTAAAAATATTGAGGATGAGGGATTTTTTTATTGTGGTATATGAGAAATAAAAATAATTTTTCCTCCATCTCTAATGCTTTTAATGAGTATCATAAATCATATGTAGAAGAAAAAATTATTCCATAAACTCTCAAGAAAAATATCAATAATTATTAAGATTTTCAATGAATTAAAAATTTTATTCATAAACTTCAGTACAACCTATGAGTAAATGTAAATATGTTAATGATTTTTTTATTAAAGGTGTACTTAGTGAATTGATAAAATTGAATTTATTAAGAATATTTCATGCTGAATGAATCCTGTTTTTTAATAATGAGTCAATAATGATTAAGAGTTGTGATAAATATATAATTTCATGCATTTAAAATACCTAAAAAAATATGAAGAACATAGTTGACATGTTAAAAATAAATTACTTTAATGGGAAACTTGTAGTGAATCTTCATTATCGAAGTATAAAATAAATATATTTGTAAGAAAAAAATAATTTCATTAATAGATAAAACATGATTCAATTAAATAAATTATTAATATATGAATATCATGGAGTTTTTTTTTACATACACAACTATCTATATTTTTCATGTTAACCCCACTAATGACCCAAATGACTTCTTTTTATCAATTTCTGATAACCCCCTTTAAAGGGATGAGGGGGAACCCTTACAAGGCCCTTAAGATTAGTGGACTACATGACCCGAAGGTCTTATAGGAATTCATACTAGAAATGAATAATTGGAAATTCCCCTCCCCAACATCTAGACTGTGAAGTCAACTTCCCACCTTCGCATTTCTTGTTCGGCTAGTAATACATGTGCATATGTGCACAAGCCTGGTCCTGATGACAATTGTCATACCCTCTCATTCATCCATATCTAGATAGCTTTGTTTAGGTGAAACTACCTGCTCTGAGTCCTTATCTGGAGCTAGTTCCTTTGGTCTACCTAGTTTCATCTGCACTTCATGATCTGTATGAGGTGGACCAAAGGCCTTCAAGTCACCCAAAAACCTTGAGGTGGCCTGAAAACCTTAATTGGCCTGAAGGCCTTGGGTGGCCCAAATTCCTTAAGGACTCTAGGCCCAAACCGGTGGTCCACATGTGAATAGTTCCAGCTACTACAGTACCGAACAATACTTGCTACATTACTACTACAGTAACTCATTAATATGCCTCTACCTGAATTCGAACCCAGGTCTCATGGATGAACTTTAAGAGTCCTCACCAATCGGGCTGAGGCGCATGTGATTTTTCATGTTAAGAATCTTAATATAATGGAACACATAGGCATAATGTTAAAAAATTTATATTATAGTATATGATAATGTGTACGTATTTTAGTATTTATATAAGCATAAGCATAAGAACTATAAACTTGAAAATGTCTATATATTATAGTATATCTATAAACATAAGAAAGCATATGCATTGACAATATGAAGATGTGTATTATTTAAGTTTTGGTATATTAATTAGTGTAATAATGACCATAAACATAAGCATATGTATATAAATAATATAGTTTCTATATAATAATAATCCAAAGAAAATTCATTTTTATGCTTTATATATTATCATATTTTTAAAAATACTTTTATATTATAGTATTTGAAATTATGCATGTATTATAGTATTTGTATAAGCACGACTATAAACATAATCATATTAATTTTCATTGTGAATTTCATAATGTGATTTTATTACAAAAAGTGTTTAATAGTAAGCATAAACGTATGCACTATCAACTTCAAAATGTGTGTATTTTAGTAATTTTATAAGGATTTTCATGAGAATAGGTATTGGCATAAGTATATGTATGTATGTATTAAATATTTGTATAAGTAAAATCATAAGAAGATACAGAAGTAATTTCTTGGAAATATATATTATAGTATTACAATGTTTTTATATTACAATTTAAGTATAACCAGAAGCACTGTAAAAATTGTCTATCTTTTAATATCTATTGGGATGTATATATTATAGTTTTTTTAAATGTGTATCTTTAAGTATTTGTGTAAGAATAAGCTGGAGCATAAGTAGAGTAAATTTAATAATGAAGAAAATGTTTGTATGATAGTATTTGTGTTGGTATCAAAATTAGTATTTGAATAAACATAAGCATATGTATAAGGATATATATATTCATTATTTATGTATTTCAGTCATGGTCTAGTAGGCCCACTTGACCCACCATCACACCACATCAATAAAACGGTTCAAATTCATGGTTCAAGACCTCCATACACATTTAGAGACCAGTATTACCCAAGTGTTGTATCTATTCATAACTTGATAGTAACATGATTCAACTTGAAGAAATATCAAAATTACCCGATTTTGGTCTTAGTTTTCTTAAACCATCAATGATCCTTAGTAGTGTCTCTCAGCTCCCATGATCTTAGCCAAGTGTAGTTCCAATCAAGATCTATTATGACAACCATTCACAAGATAGTATCTTCACCTTTGGTTCCCAAGTAGATCAACATTGAAGCCTAAACATTCCATTTCCATTAAAAAACATGCACAACCACGAACCATGCTATCCAAAATCAAATCATGACACACCAAAACTCCTACATACCACCAGTTCCTGGAGAACCTAATCCAAGCTTCCTCCTTCCAACCTGTAGCATCCGCTTGAGCTCCATAGGTTAATGCAACACTAATAAATATTCATAAGCACAACTAATTGAGACTTGTATGATTATATCAACATGTTTATATATTCTAAATGGTCTAAACACTACTCAAATACCCTTCAAATCATCATCTCCTTGAATTTTTTCACTAGTTGTTTGAGGAAAATCTTCAACTAAAAAGTACCAACTCATCTATGTTTTTTGGTTTATCCTAAAACTTGGATATAGAACCCATCATATATCTCCAAATCCCACCATTTTGTCCCATTTAAAATCTAAAATAATCCTAATCCAATGGACCAAATCTCAAAGTCCATGTCAATATCTCCCACCTATTTAGATATATACCACTCCATCATTTTTTCTTATACTACAAAGCACCAAACAAAAGCTATACTTTTATTATTGATGAATATAGGCCAATATCATAGGAATTTCCATGCCAATCAATCAATTCAGAGTAAGAATAGATGTTATAGATTATTATTAGAATGAATTTTGTTATATTCTATTATTAAGGATTCTACTACTAATTTATTAGGGATTTACTTCTTATTTAGGGGGGATTGTACTATTGAAGACCATTTCTAGAACTATGGATGGTAGTTTTAGTTGAAATTATGTTTACTCTGTATCCTTAATTACCTCTAGTGTTTGATAAAACTATAATTATGGATAGTTAAGTGAATAAAATGGTTTATCAACTTCATATATGTGATAAATTGAGGTTTGATGTTTGTGATAGTGTTAGTGTCAACTTAAATGAGGTGAAGAATAATTTTACTAATAGTAATTAATTTTTTTTCATCTATACCATGAATATGAATTTGGTTTAACTAAACCCAAATAAGAAAAATTAAAGATTCATTTCCTGGATGAAAATCCATTGATCATATTAGCCACTTCATTGAATGGCCTTTAAAGGTCTATTTTTTTTGTACCGATAAGTTTGACATGAAAAAAAAGTTAATAATACAATGTTAAGGGTTGATAAATTTTATGAAAAACATAACATGAATCATTCTTAAAATTACCTATAGAATCATGATGTTGACCACTTACTATATCTATATCCTATAAAAAATTAATATTATATATTGTAAGAATATTAATAAAAATTAGTGTGAATATATTTTATTTTATTATTTAGATATGATGTTGGAACTTGTGAATTATCAATGAGTGCATAACCCTCTATAGAATGATACAATGGTATCTCCTCTAGATGTTTCACCAAAGATGCATATCTCTCCTCATAATCTATCTTTCATTGAATACCCTAAGTAACTATATCATGCTTCATATCTAGAATTATGAAACTTATAGTATTTTTCACATGCATATTTATATTCTATATACAACCATCATATCCACTCATAAAAATTCATGGCATAGGATACATGTACCATATATTAGTACAAGGAAAATAGGAGTTAATAGTATATTTTTTTAATAGATGATGGTTTTAAACACTTCTTATTTATTCATGATAGTTTTATAAACCACAATTTTTTTTTCAATCGTCTAATAATTAATATAATTTTTTAGTACAGGTCTTATAAAACCAATGTTATTCCATAATTTTTGGTGGTTTTGAAACTTCTACTAAAATGAATATAATGGTTTTAAAATTGTGAATTTTCTATAATATATCAGCAGTTATTACATTTTTTTTTTCTAAAGTAGTGGATTTTATAACTACTGCTAATTTATTAGTGGTGGTTTTAAAAGATTATAGTGGCGGTTTATTAATGAGTAACAATGGTGAAAACCGTTACTGTTTATAAAGTGATAGTTTTTTAATTAGTGACAGTTTAAACCATCAATAATTACAAAAAAATCAGTAGGAAACAACATGCTTCCTAATATAATACTACCTCCAATATAAAATAAAAATATATCCACATTATACAAAAATAAATAATTTCAGTACTCAAATAAACAAAAAATATATAAGAAATAAATTATATACATTATATCGCAATATTTTTTAAATAAGAAACATATTTTTTTTAAGTTATATGATACAAAAATATCATATATAAGTTTTCTTTCTGAATAAAACACATGAAAAGTGAAGTACAACATCAACACTACTCACATAAGTTAGGCAGGATACCCTAGATGATTTATGCTCCTGATATATCTATTAGTTACTAGCTTATGGTGCATATGCTTCCTATGTTAATTGAAATTTATAATATAAATTAGTTTTAATTATATAGTTCATACAAAATATATTAACAATAATTAACATAATAATATCAACATATTAAAATAAATGTAACCTATTCATTACCATTGTTGTTTGTAACAAATTAAAAGTCCATTAACACACTAATGTGTTATGAACATCATAATGGAAAAGAATAAACATATTATATATGAAAAAAATAATTAGACTTAAATTTGATACAAGTAATAGATAAAAAACAAAAAATATTTATTTTGACTTACTTTCACTTGTTTATCAACAATATCATTATTTTAATCAATGGGAATATGCCTCTAATCATGATAAAATATGGGAAGGGACGTCTTCTCACATGTTAACTGACATAATATCTACCCATATAAGCCTTGAGTATCATATTTAAGATCCCAAAATATGTCAAATGACACAACTACATTAAAATTTCTCAACATCCAAACATCCAATGTATACATTTTTATTTCTAAAATGTTATTTTTAGAATCTGTTTAATAAATATATCCAATAATCAGTATGTATATGTAATAAAATATTTTTACACATTAAAAATTACATACCAATAATTGAAACCATCCATTACCCTCATGATGGTAACTGTGACACCATATGCTTCGTCGATGACGACTCTATAGCTGCTTCATCTAATCCCTTTAACACCCATTTAGTGGAAGGTGATGCATTAGAAGTAAGGAGTGTATCTAATGAATATGAGAGCATATTAAATAGAATCAAATGATATATTGGGGAGTATATTGAAAGTAGGGAGTATACCTGATGGAACAAGTGTATCAGATGGGTTATTGAATAACGTAGAATCAGTGGAAGATTGGATCATATATTCAATTGTTTTAGTATTTTGACATCCAATGAGAATATAAATCAATTTTAAACATGATATATGATAAAAAATAGGATTTTTTTGGAAAATAACTAGTAGTCACTAGTGTAAAGTTACATAAATATAAAAATGAAAGGAAAATAATTATAAAAAATTGCAGGGAATAAATTCCCATAATAATAAAAAAATATCAGAGCATATATTTTTCTAGTTAATAAAAAATATAAACAAATAGAATTACATTTAAAGAACTTCATAGTAAGAGTGAATGTAAAATGAATCAAACCTGAAAATAACATGAATATACACATACACACATTCTTAAACCACCTTTATATATATTAAAATATCATTAAATTATTAAATAATATAATATTATTTCATAGTAAAAGTCCATGGAGAATAAATAATCAATGAAAACAATATCAAACCTAAAATAATTTATCCCTTGAAAGTATCCACTATTAACACATGAAAAAAATTAATTAAACTATTCAAACAAGTCAAAAAAATATTGAAATAACTATAAATTTTGAACATACAATAAAAAAAATTAAATATAACCAAGTCATACCTATAAAACAGTCTAATCATGTATAAACAGTGTAAAAATTACATTATAAAATAATAATATAGTGAGATCCAAATAAGTAATTACTGTAGGGAGAAAATCATAAAATTGTATGTTCATGAAATAAATATTGTTGATTATCTAAATAAACACACATTATAACAAAAATAAAATTAGTTTATATGGTATATGATATTGGGGAAAGAGAAATTCATATATATAAATTCATTTACAATAGTAGATTGAGGGAACAAATAAAAAATAAGTAGTATGTTACCTATAATCCCATAAAAATTCACTATGATGGGAACCCTATCCATTTATATAGATGTAATTTAATATAAGAGTATGAGGTAGGTATTTCTTATGATAAATCACATAAGGAAGGATTTACCTAGTGTTGGAGAATGGGATTAGTGAGAAATCACACGAGGAAGTGGACTGGGAGGGTAGGGCTAGGTTCGGGTGAGAAATCAAGTGTGGGGGTGGCCATGTTGGAGGAGAAGGATCTTAGAGAGGTGGGGTGGCTGCATTGAGGAGGACTGCAGAAGGTGGTGTGCCTATGTCAAAGCTACATCAAGTAGCATCAAGCCACATTGTCAGATGAGGGTCACGGTGGGGTGGAGGGGGGGGGGGGGGTCAAAGCTGCATCATTAGGGAGGTGGGGAGGCCGTGTCAATGGGGAGGTGGGATATCTACACTGGAGCTACGTCAATTGGGAGGTGAGGAGGACACGTCGAAGCTATGTCATTAGGGTGGTGGAATGGTTACATCGGAGTTGGATGGGGATGAGGAATTGTGAGGGGAGGAGGGGGATGAGAAATTGCGAGGGAGGAGGGGGTGGAGGAATAGAGAGGGAGGAGGAGGAACCATGAGGGAGGGGGGGATGAGTAATCATGTGGGGCGGAGGGTACTACCATGGACATATTTTGGCTTGTGGATTTAAGTTGAATTTAACCTTGATTTTTATAAACCGTGGATATATGCCAAATTTCTAGTAGTGCTTGGAATAACCATCACGATCAACTTACACATACCCAATGAATTATAGGGATATCATGGATACAAACATATTTGGTTTATAATGGAAGCACCCAAAATTATAAAAAATGCCTAATAACCATAAAATAATTATAAAACATGAATTATTGCATCATAAAAACATTCATTAAGAAAAACCATTTATTTTAAAAGAAAACTACACACATACAAATGGAATTTTTTTTATTTGAAAATAAATATGTAAGATTTTAAAAAAAACTTCAAAATATTAAGGTATCATGGAGATATAAAAATCCACTCATTTCATATATGTTAAAAAATCATCCCTTTTGACTTGTAAAAACAATCAGAAGAGAAACTTTAAAAGAGGGGTTTTAACAGAAAGTCTCTTACCTCGAGTCTGAAAAACCATGTAAGTTATTTATATTATTTAATAATAAAAATATTTTAATTATTTACTTTATTTTAAAATTTTTTAAATTTTATTATTCCTTTTATATCACTTATTTCCATGTTATAAAAGTTAATTAATTATTTAATTTCTCATTGGATGTTTTGATGATATTCAGTTCATAAGTCCAAAATGAATTTGCTAATGTGACTATGGTCAAAGTGGTCATTATTTCATCATACCTAGAAAAATAATCATAAAATAATTATCATTTTTAAACCTAAATTATAATTTTAAATCCAATCATTAAATATGGTTATGAAAAATTAATAATGTTACGATCATGAAGACAGTAGACCGTATATACGCATGAGTAACATTTCTATTTTCAACGATCATTATGGAAAGAAGATAAATATTATTTTATCTTTAAAAAATTATCCAAAATTAAAATAATATCACATATATAATAATATTTATTTAAATATGCTTATATATATCATGCATGTGATTTTGTGATGAAAAACGAATCACATCGCTTTGTGGAGGTGGTAGTCCACACATATGTATGAACGACATTTTCATTTTTCAGTCCATAGAATGGTAAGAATTTAAATGATATATTATCTTTTAAAAATTATAAATATGTCACGAATATCATATATAAACATAAATTCCATCATTATAACAATTCTTGAGAGACAATTATGGAAAATGAATTACATCGATTCTCGAGGTGATAGTCCGCCGTACACACATGCGATGAATTCTTCTCCCATTTGATGGAAGAGGAGATGGATATGGGCCATGAAACAAATATAAAAACATATTAGCATATGTATAATAATGGATTTATTATTTTATAATGTTTTAAGAAGATTTTAAGGATGTGGAAGAATAAACCAAAATAAAATGTGCAGTTGAAAACTAAACCTCTTATTTGGAAAACCTCATTTTCTCGACACTTTAATCCCTATTAGTTTAGTATTATACCTAAAAAAACTCAATAATTTGGGGAGGGATTCTAGGAATTTATTTTAGTATGGATTGGATGAAATAATTGGGGTTTTAATTGTTAATAAATGAGAATAAGAAGTTCCATTTTATAAGAGAGGAGAGGAACACTCTTGGAATTTCTCAAAATATTAAATTAATATAAATTAATTTTTAATTTAAAATGTATAAAAAGAGATTTATTTATAATATAATATTATTATGGGTCTAAATATATTCATAAAATAAAAACTATATAAGTTTTGACTATATTTCTACCCTTATCTTTTGGTTTTAACCCTTATTTTCCCCCTTTAACTCTTACCATGACAACAAAGATTTTTAAAATTTGAGGGTTAATATATTTACTATAAAATGATAATATAAACATAAATATACCATGATTTATATTTTTAACCTTATAATAATTATTTTTCTGAATTTAAGTTTTTTATTAATTTTATATCATTTAATAAAATATTATTTATTATAATGTATACATAATGTCAATTTTTATAACTATTCATTAAACTATCTTTAATAATATCAAGATAAAACTTATAATTAGAAAAAAATATTTTATTATATCCATAACATGTAAAGGGAATCCAATTTTTTTTATTACATTAATTATCTCAAATTATATTTCTTTTAATATTTTTAATACCATTTATTTTATTTTTCTAATAATTGAATACTACATCAGCGTTTCCAAGCATTTAAGTTAATTATTTCTTCAATAAAAATTAAAAATAAATTACCATGATGAATATAAATATTTTATATTAAAAAATTGTATTTATATTCAAATATATTTTTTGTTATAACACAATATTAAAAATATTACACTTATTTAATATAAGAGTGTGACATGTTTGAAATTTCTTTAAATTAAATACTAAAAAGGTCAAAATCTTATATAATTGGCATAAAATGATCATATAACCAAAAATTAAATTATTATGGACAAAAATTACTCATCCAATTAAATTGGGTCAAGTTTTAGGGTCATTTTGTGGTCCTTATCATTTTATTTTTACCCTTAATTACCCGATTTACCCTTTACCGTTGAAATAAAAATTACTAGGTTTACTATTCATATTGTCCAAAAATAAAAGAAACCTATTTAATAAATTTGAATATTATAATTTAAAATATTAATACATTTTTTAAAATTCAAAATATGGAATTTATAAAATTTAATTTAAAATTAAAAAAGCAAAATGCAATGAAAAACAATATTTTTGAAAAAATGCCGTTTTTAAAATATAAAATGTTTTTATACTAAATTCAAGTATAAAATCCATTTAAAAAAATTAATTGAATTATTTTAAATAAAAAGTAACAAATAAAAATTTAAAACTAATCCAAAACATAATTTGACCATGTAAATACTTTAAAATAAAATACAGTTTTCAATATAAATCTATATTTTTCACTATTCCTTGAAAAATCAATATTTTCAGAAAATTATTAAAAAAACATCCTAATATGATGTTGAAATTATGAATTAAAAAATTAAAATAATTCTTTCAAATACATTTTCCTAAATTTAATTATAATAACCACCCACAAAAAAGTAATAAAAATTATTTTTGAAGAAAACATATTTTTTGAAGAATAAAATGAAAATTAAAAAAATCGAGTACTTATTTAAAAAGAATTAATTTATACTTTATAAATGATTTATAATTATATATTTTATAATTTTGTTAATAAAATTCGTTCCCTCTAATTTAACGGCTAGGTTATAAAAGTCATATTTAAATAAGAATATTTAATTGTTCATTTAAGATCGATGCGACTTATATTGTATGATATCAAACATAGTGTTTCATTTTAAAATATATGGATGTTACAATTACTTCTTATAATTCAAATTTTAAAATTTTAAAGTCTTTAATTGTAAGGTAGTTTTGATTTTTGATTTTAGAGTTGGTTTTAAAGTGTTAAAATTACTATATTATGTATGAAATTCTCTTTTAATTCCATGGATGTTATTCATGATTTTATTTATGGACATGCTCTATATTTATCATTGAAACTCCATATATGTTATTAAAATTATTTTCTTATGTTTAATTTACAATAATTTATTTATAAAAATTATCTATTAATTTTTATATTTCTTTTAATCTTTACGAAAGTACGATTTTTTCTTTAAGACAAAATTTTTCAAGTTTATTAGATATGTAATTATTTTACCTTTTAAAAATAAATTACATATATATGAATCTTTCAATATCTTTTTTTAATGAATTTATAATGATAAAGAAAATCTTTTCAAAAAAAAGTTTTATTTAAAATTTAATACTTGGGTGTTGATTATAATGATGAAAAATAGGAAGTGAACCCATAAAGTCAAGGGGTATTTATACTAAAAGTGATGTTTATACCTCCAATATTCCTAGTGGACATAAGGGTTTCTTAACATTTTCCATGTATCATTTCAAAAGTAATGTTTTGAAATTTCAAAGGAGAAATCTTGTTTTACTTTTTAAAGGATATTATGTTTGTAAATAAAAAGTGTTTTTAAAATAAAATATATTTTTTAATAAATGTTTTGGAAAGAATATCTTATTAAGGAATTTTTATTATGAAATCCATAAATTTTTATTTAAGATAAAATTATGTGTTATATCAAATGTTTTATTTAGCTCAAAATATTTTATATAAAATGAAATGTTTTAGAAAGAATTTTTTATTGTATTTTAAAAGATAAATAACTTCACCTCTTGCTTTAAAACCCCGTATTGAAAAATTCTGTGCTCATCCTTTGTTTTAAAATATTTTTCACAGGTATTATTGATTAGTATAATGTATTTTAGATTAAGGCCTCAATTAATGAGTTTAGCATGAGCAAAGTTCAGATAACATTCAATGTACAGTTTAAAAATAATAGTTTTCAATTTGATATATAATGGGTTTTGATTCAAGTTGTAATGATTCTATAAATCTCTAGAACAAAAATATCCATGGGTAGTTATTGAATTAATTTTAATTAATAATATTAAATTATTATTATTTTTTAAATAAATTAGGTCTCTTCTTTGGTATCAAAGCCTGAAATGTAAATATTATCTTTTTGGCTCCAGATCTGGGAGTATAGGTTCAGGGATGTTACAAATATTTATGGAGAATACATGAAAATACCCTAATATAAACCTAAATATGACACAAAAAATTAATTAATTTCAACAAATAATTAATTTGAAATGTTATTAATAACAATCGATAAAAAATGGGTAATCAAGGATGCATAAAAAACAAGAAAACTAAAAGGTTTTAAATCAAGTGTGTGAAAATTTAGGTAGATTGATCATGAGTAAAATAAAAAATTCAGTAGGTGAATTAGACATGATAGTTCAATTGATTGTATTATTGGAGAATCATCCATGGTAGGTCGATTGACCGTGCGGTAGGTCAAGTGACAACATTCACCGATCGACCACAGGCACCAATAAACCATGATTTCTAATTGACTACATAAAGGAAAAGTGACAACTAACTCAAAGAGTCTATTCTAAGAATGATAATAGTAAAAAATAAAGGTATAAATAATAATGAAGAAATATAATAAGAATTTATACATGATAAAACTCAAACAATAAATCAATGATGAATTAGTTTAATTTTAAAAAATTCAAGAAAGATAAATAAAAAAATCTAGACCATTTTCAAAAGAAACTAAGTAAAAATAAAGGATGATGTCTTTGCACCTAAACATTATTCAATTTGAACCAAGGTCAAAATATCTAAGTAATGTATAAACTTGGACAAAGTAACTTCCTTAGTTAAACTATCATCATGTTTCTCACACGTGTGTCCCTTATTAATGCACACTATTCCACTCTCAATAAACTATATAATAAAATGTAACTTAATATATATATGCTTAGACCTACCATGGAATACTAGGTTTTTAGAGAGATACATAGCATATTAAGAATCATAATGAACAGTTATAACAAAATGACTTATATTGAGTTCAAAAATCAAACCCTTAAGCTAAATGGATTCTTTGATGATATCAGTCAATGTAATGTACTCAACTTAGGTGGTTGAGAGGGACACCTCCAATTTCATATTACATTTCCATGAAATGGGTCCACCACATAAAGTAAAAACAAAACCAATAAGAAACTTCCTTATATCAATATTACCATCATAGTCAGAATCCACATATCCTATCACTAACTATTTAAAACTAACATTCTTACCATAGTAAATTAAAAGTGGTGTGGTAGAATAAATTTAATTTAATATACATTTAAGTGTATTCCAATGTAGCTTACCATAGTTTTTTATGAATCTTCTCAAAGTAAAAACATAAAAAATAATATTTGGTTTGGCACAAATCACCACATACATAATACTACCCACTAAATTGGAATATGGGACTCTTCTCATGTATTCAATATTTGTGATTATGGTAGAAGATCAAAAAAGTGAAAATTTGAAATGATAATCAAAAGGAACATTAATAGGTTTCAAACTATCAAACAAGTATATCTAAATCAATTTTAGGATATAAGAATACCTGGATAGATAAAGAAACCTATGCTTTCTGTGCCTAATAATATTCATACCAAAAATCTATTTATCACAACCTATATATTTCATATAAAAATATTAATTCCATTAAAATTTAATATTTGTGATTAATTTCATATCACTACACATGAGTAACATGCAATCAACATACGAGATAAAGTTTAACATGTAGTTTTTAATAGTTTTAAAATAAAAAATTCATCATAATTATTCCTTTTGAAAATATTTTGTAACATTAATGCATCAATGTTTTTATAATATCATCTATTTACTTATTTTAAACCATAAAGTGATTTATTAAGAAAACATACTTGGTTGGTTTTAAATTCATGTTCAAAACTACCAGGAGGATTCATGTATAGTTTCTTATTTAAACTACCATGTAAGAAAGTAGTTTTTAACATCTAAATGTTCTATATTCATAATAAAACAATCTTAGAAATCAATAAAAAACTCTAATGGAATAGTTTTTAACTACATGAGAAAATATTAGAATAGTTCACTCTTTCTATTTGAAGGAAACCTTTAACTACAAGTTTTACATTATATTTAATTTTATTTCTAGCAGTATTATCTTCCTTATTTTTATAGACCTATTTACAGACAATCACCTTGGTATTAGTAAGTTTATTAACCATAGACTAGGTATGGTTATTTTTAATGGATTCCATATTTTCCTTCATGGAATCAATCTAATGTTTAGTGTTAATGCCATTAACAACATGCTTATAGGTTTGAGGATCCACACTGCCAAGATCATGGGAAACATGTAGAGTAAAAGAAACCATGTCTACATGGCCATACCTGGAAGGAGCTCTAATTACCCTCCTCTATATATCCCCAGTGAGTTGATAGTTTTTAAGGTTATTAGGGGATTCAACATCTAAAGTATCATCAAATTCATATCTTGAATCATGACTAGGCTAAGTAATAGTTTGAAGAGTCTCAACATGAGACTCACCATAAATGGGAGTATCATTAGTGATGGGAGGATCAATCCCAATGTCCATCCTCTGGGAAGTGTCATCACTATCATGAGTGAAAACTTTTTCCCTAAGAGGAAAGGTCTAATGAAACACCACATCTCAGCTAATGATAAAATTTTTAAATCCTATTTTATCTAACCAAAATCTATAGCCTTTAAACCCTTTAGTATAACCTATTAAGATACCGTTTTTTCGGGGTTTTGAGGTGTGGAATGGGTTTCACTCATTGGGCTACCATTTCCACTTTTCCTAGAAACTCCCAATGGTTCCCCCATTTTTATTTGGGTACAAACCTTCTTTCTAAATGCCGATGGTCATCTGGGTTTTTAGGCCCAATGAATTTTGGGGACTCGCATTAGTCAAGAGGATGGGAGGTTAGGTTCATCACACCCTTTTATGGGGAATTGTTTCCTACTTCAGGAATCTATTATAGATTTAAGATATGTTCACTAATCTCTTCCTAATCCCGATACGGGACCAATTACCCTGAAAAAACAATTCATTGGTTAATTCTCTTGTTAAAAAAAGAAAGGTAGTCTCATTGATGAAATGAGGGTAGTGTAGTCTCATTAATGAATCTATCTGTATATATTCAAGGTTCTTTATCCATTTTCTTGATGGCGAATAGCCACTTTATGTGCTGAAGCTGTATGACCAAATGATTCAGAATGTGCTTCCACATGAGGAGGAAATTAATATTTTAAAGAGGGAATTGAGCCATTATGAGGCATCCTATATATCCTAATTATTGTAGGAATGAAAACCCACATAGTTTTTTAATACCCGTGAAGTTTAGTGTCATGTGGAGAGGACATATGTGTAGGTACTGAGACACAAAATGTTTGAGCTCAGGTCTTAGGGAGACGTCCTATATATCCTAGTTATGGAAGGAATTAGAGTCATCATAGTTATATCCATTGAGGCTTACACACCAAGGTTACCCATACCATTATGGAGGTTTATAACATAGATGTTATGATTTTTGAAACTCCCTAAGCCCATGTGATCCATGATCCTTGTGAGAAACAAGTGATAGTAATGTCATTGATCTGAATATGGGGGATTAGATGATAGGATTTCCCTAGATGATTAATATGGAGCTCAAACCTCTAGGAGAGGTGGCCTATGTATCCTAAATATAGTAGGAATCAGATTCATTGTAGTTCCCTTACATACTTGGGACTGGCAGCAAGGTATATTCCCTTATATCTTGGGTGTTAATACTATACCACTCATCAAGGATTTCATACTGGGATCACCCTAGTGAGTGGAGATTCATGATGTGCAATGAGATGTTAATTTCATCCACCTAATCCCATGTGATATATGATCGATGTGAGAAACAAGGGGGAATAGATGATCAGTTTCATGGAGTATATATATGGGACTTGTATGCTGGGACAATCCTTGGGATGTTTGGTATAGATACCGAGCCTCGAAAAGGTGTCATATGTATCCCGATTATGACGGGAATCAGAGTTCTTGTAGTTCATTTATCACTTAACCTACTGATAGTCTATGGTGGATGATCACAATTGGGGACATTATGACCATACTTGAGGTTTCAGGAATGCTATGGGTTCACTAAGATGGATTACCTATTGCTCGGTGACATTCTATATGATGTCGGTAGTTGGGGATTACGCACTGAGGATGCCCTTATAACCCTAGGTTGTATAGTGAAGATTCTATGATCAATGAAACTCCCTAAGCTCACACGATCTATACTCAATGTGAGAAAATATGGTAAGTAAGTGATCAATTTTATTAATTTGGATAAGGGAGTTTGATACTAGGATCACCCTAGATAATCAATTTAGAGCTAGAACCTTAAAGAGGTGGTATATGTATTCTAAATATGACCTGAATCAGAGTCATCATAGTTCCCTTGATTAGGTCTTACACACTGAGGTTACCCTTGTATTTGGGGATTACACACCGAGTATGGATAGGGCTATTAAATCTTGGGATTCCCTTGTGGCCTGGTCTGCTTATCTAGGGGGTGTCGCATGACCCCGTTGACTTGTCTGGGGGACATTGGATGACCTGTATTGACACACATGAGGGGTGTCTCAAGAGTCAGTGTGACATAGTCTGAAGGATGTCGTGTGTCTTGGATAATATCCCTGAAGGTTATCACGAGACTTGAATATCATGTCTGGAGGGCATCACGGGTCTTAGCTAGATTTCCCAGAGGGCGTTGCGTGAGCTTGGTCATCATGCCCAGATGCAACAACGAGACTTGAATTATATGAGAGAACACTGTTATATGACTCAAGTGATGTATATGAAGGACGTCATTGAGTTTAAGTGATAGACCCAGAAGGTTTCAAGAGACCAAGCTGTTGTGCCCAGAGAAGTCGTGTGAATTTCTTTGACATGTCATAAGAATTATATGTGTCCCAAATATCATGATAAAAGAATGTCGTGAGATCTATGTGATTAATCTTGGTGCTATCATGTGTCCTTTGTATGACTCCTGCGAAGCGCATGAGGGCCAAAAAGCATGTATTTCATTTAATTTTTCTACCTTTGATCTTGGTTTTCACCCTTGTATTGTGAAATCCTTATGTTTGTTTAGTATCGGTTCATTTTAAGTCTCACATGATCTATAAGATATGCAATATGTTCTTTGCATGCCTTTCCATTATCCATTCATGTGATATATTAATGATCATGCAAAGTACCTTATATATGGTGCATGAATGCTCCAACTGGTTTCCATTATATTACATTATGGAAGGTTGGATAGACCCGTGATCGGTTGCTTTGAGAAATCCACTCTAAAACCAATGTGAGACTTCAAGAGTTCTTCCATGCATAGTGACGATGAGATTTGAGATAAAAAATCCAACCCTCTATTTGAGGTTGGGGTGGGGAATTTATAGGCCTATCTACCTTGATTGTTCACTGATTTGTGTGACATATCTGACATGAATCTAGGCTGGATTCGGTGAAGGGTACTAGCACCACACGACTTCAAGATTCTTTTCCATGTGTCGTTCGAAGCACGTCACCTTATTTTTAGTAATTGCGAGTCTCTTCCATCAATGCTTCCTTTATCGGATTATCAACGATTAATGAATACTTGTTTGATCATGTAGACATGTCAAAGGAATTTTCATCTTATCCTATGGACATGCCCGAGAGCCTTCATGAGATCCAAGGTTCCTGTTGAAAGGCACTCGTGAGATGCTTAATGACTTGTCTGGGTTTTTACATGAGACAAGGATGATTTTTTTGGGGATCTTACGAGACCACGGTGTGGAATTACTAGGCACATCACATGTATTTTAGTGACTGGGAGTATCTTCCATCTCTTCCCTATTTTATTTCAACTGTTTTATGTGAAAAAGGTTAGAAGTCATGCGAGATTTCATAAGTCATGCCAAGCTCAATTAACCTATTTTTTTCATGATGTGTCACGTGAACGACATGAGTCACAGTCATGCATGATCATGTCATGGAAAAATCTATCCTTTTTCCCTTAGAGTGACATGGGTAAGTGCATGGTTTTCTGGAAATATACAAGGCTTTCCATACGATGATTCTGACAAGTCAAAGGGACTTTGCGTATAACGAACCATACTTTACATACATTGTTATTACTTAAAAATTTAAACATACTTATTACAACATATAACAAAACCATGAAAGGACCTTATAGGTATAGTTTCTTGAGAATCTGGGAAACATAAACAACTGGTTCATAAAGCGTCTACACTGTCTCCCATTTATTTCATCATATCTATAGTCCCTTTTGGCATATATTACTTAATAAGCTTCTTCCTGACCTGGGGAAAGAAAACATACAAAAGGGTGAGCTCAAATTCTCAGTAAGGGTAAACAAAAGAAATATCAATCACATCATATTCATAAGAACATAACATTTTGGAAATCTTAACCTCCAAAAGAGAGCATAATTTCATAACATGGGATAAATCATAACAGTGAAATGAAATCCCAATAATCATAACTTAAAACATGAAACTTTGTGGCATACACACATAATCATAGATAATCAATTCTTATTAGTCAAGACTCATTGCCAAGACTATCTTAGTGGACAAAGTCCATATCTGAACCGAGTTCACTCCTCATTTCAGTCCTGTTTCACTGAACCGGTTTAACCTACCGTTCTAGCCATGTATATCTCATGAGATATAAAATCTCTAACCAATGCATTGGAGGGAGATATAGGTCCCACCCATCTCATAATGATACCATTCTTATGTGTTCCACAAAATCATAAACCATACATCATAGCATAACCCATGTAATAAAAATGGGAATCTTAAACATCATGACATCATAAAACAATTCATATAAGATAAAGGAATTCATAAAAATATTTCCATCACAACATAATCAAATCAATGTAATAATAGGGATAGAGACATAACTCTTTATTATCTTAGATGGAAAATAATTTTGATAAAACTCTTGAACTCCATTCTTGAGGAAAATATCATTTTTACTTCAAAAACATTTTTCCTTTCTTAACATGTCATACAATTTTAAACTAAAAGAATTTAATTAAAAATAAATTTGAAAACTTGTAAAGTAAGATTCTTGGAAATATTTTTTTTAAATTCCATTCATGCCGTATAAGTTAAAAGAAACATTCTTCTCGTACTTTTGTCGGAAAAGTCAAAAAGTACCTCGTATGAAAAACGACAAAAGATTCCTTTCATATCTTTTACTAAAAACTCACCGAAGGGTAAAATTGGATATAAACTATTGTATAAGGATATAAATATTACATATTTAGGAAACATGGATGTGGATGATAAAATACACCCCAGTAAATTTCAAAGTATAAACAATCTCAGATAAAATGAGATTGTGATATTTTCCCTTACCTTAGGTCCAATTTGCTTCATAAGTGTCCGAACCTTCTGTATAATGATTTAAATAATGTTATTGACTTATTAAAGAATCATACTTATTGTTATGATATCATATATGGTTATATTCTTAGCTTCTTATTAGTAATATTTCATTACTACTTGTTATTTGGGTGTTTATTACTTTTTGTTCTTATGCGTGTTTGTCGAATAAATTCTTATTATTCTCTTTAGGTTATAGATACCTCATTTCCATAATGGTATTAGTGTAATATATATCATATTAATTCATTCAATTCATTTATATAATCATTATGTAATGAAGATCATGTAGAACGAATCGCATCACATCGTGGAGACGATATTCCGTACGTACGCACAAGCGATGATATCGTTCCCATGATCGTGAAATTGTATTGGAGTGTATGTATACTATTTCAGAATCAATAACACTTTAAAATAATCATATATATTCATTAATTTCACTCTTATACCCATCCAAGTAAGGTGGTGGTGGAAAATAGATTACACCATGGCATGGAGACGGTATTCCGTATGTACGCACGCGCGATGATTTCGTTTTCCCTAGGATGGATAGATGGTGAAATAGGGTTGTTTCATACTTATAATAACATATCAGTATATGAGTGATACTGATGTTATTACTTCATAATGAAGTAACTAAAGAAGAATAAGTTGAAGAAGAAAGAATTTGGAAAGGATCGATAATGGATATTACCTCTTTTTTTTGACGCGCCTCTTCTTAACCTCCTCTTAGGGAACTAGGGTTGGTCTTTGAAGAAGACCAGAACCTCTAGGATGATTCTAGGGAAGTGGGTAAGTCAAATGGACTGGGGTTTACCGATATTGAAGGCTCAAATTTGTGTGAGGAAGAGAGGGAGGAGGTTCCCTTTTATAAGGGATGAGAGGGGCACCTTTGGAAATATTAGAAATATTAGTTTATATTAAATCGAAACCCCACTTAAAAACTTCCAAAATGACTCATATACAAATATTAGATGATATAGGGTTGTAATCTCATCAACCAATAAAATTTAGACATGTTAGGAATTTATTTTAAACATTATCAACTTGATTTATCCTTATTTATCAATTTAATTTTATTTGTGGTAATAATATTCTAAATTTTAAATTATTATAAATAATTACATATGTGTTGTGAATTTTCCATAATTTGACACTTTATTACATTTTCGACCATATAAATTTTAATTTATAATTTTTAAATATTTTTGTGATTTTTAAACAATTTTATAATATGTTATTTTTATAAAATAACAATAGTGTCAATTTTGACACTATTCATTTATTTGAATTTAAATAAAATATATACAGAAGATATGTTCGTAATAAAAGCTTTAAAAGATTAATAAAATGTCATATGTATCTAGAAAATTAGTGTAGAACATTAAATAGTTCATATAATATTTATTTTAATATTTTTAAAACAATTTATTTGATATTTTAATTAATAAAATAATTTCAACATCACTATTTTGTCATAATTAATGATAATTATTTAATCCCTAAAAATTCTAAATAAATTCATATGATGTAGATAATTGTATTAGATTTATGGAGACTATTCATGTTCGAAGTTTCATTAAGTTTATCACCAAATTAAAATTATTATACTTATAAGATTTAAGAAAGTGACATGTTGTCACATTCTTTGGTTTTAATAATAATTAAATTATTTTCATGGGAAAAAGTACATTAAATGAATCTAATTAGACCCTTAGGTGATATGGGTCGACCTTTAGTCATCCAATAGGATTTTGGCAGGTGTTAGGGTAATTTTATAATCTTATATTTACCCTTAATTACTCGATTTACCTTTAACTATGGTAAATAAAATTTACCGTAGTTACTATTCATAATGACCAAAAATAAAAAGTAGTCTATTAACATAATTTGGACCCACTGATTCTGAATATGGAATCCATTTTTCAAAATTCAAAACATATAAGTTGGAGTAATTAATTTAAAATAAATCCCGTTGTTAAGAAAACGGGTTTTAGAAGTTAAAACATTGCCAAAGATTGAAATGTTTTTACCTATGAATTAAATGTGAAATTAATGCTAATGACATACATTATATTAAATGGTAAAAATATATTCTATTTATACTTTAAAACCATTCAATATTATAATTTATCCATATAAATTATCTCAATGAAAAAAGTTATTTTTAATTAAAAATTAGCGTATTTTTACTATTCATCAAAATATGAAAGTTATCAGAAAAATATCAAAAATTTATCCAAAGTAAATTTTTATACCCTGATTCAAAAGAAGAATTTTATTTTGTCAAATTGAAATTATAAACATTTCAAAAAATAGATTTAATGTGGGTGCGCCATCAAAAGGCGACAAAACTGTATTTTTTGAAAAATATTTCTTTTATAAAAAAAAAACTGATTTTGCTTTTATACCTCATTCTAGAAAATGTATAAGTTGAATTAAAATGTTATAAAATTCAAAATTCAGTTAGTACTATTCATAATGGCTAGTTTTAATAATATTTTAATAGCATATCGTTGTTTAGTGAAACTCGGTATTACGTACGACACAAGTTATCGAGGAAGGCCACAGTTGCGTGTAAAGCAAGCCAAACTAGTGTTGTGTGTAGTGAAAGATTCCTTTGATGATTTATATAACATAAAAACAAAATATTTCTCATAAAAGTCTCGGGTGTTACATTCTACCCCCCTTAAAATGAATTTCGCCCTCGAAATTCGTTACTTTGTAACAAACAGACGAGGATACCTCTCCCTCATCATATCCTCAAGCTCGCATGTAGCTTCTTCTAATTGGTGGTTCCTCCATAAAACTTTCACCAAGCGAGTGGTCTTGTTTCATATGACTTTTTCGCTACGATCCAGAATCTCTATCGGCTGTTCTTCATAAGAAAGATCTTGCTCCAGCTGTACAACTTCTGAGCTGAGTACATGTGAAGGATCAGGTATGTACTTTCTCAGGAGAGATACATGGAACACATCGTGTACTTGAGAGAGATTTGGTGGAAGTGCCAATCGGTAAGCTACCTTCCCGACATGATCCAGTATTTCGAAAGGACCGATATATCTAGGGCTCAACTTCCCCTTATTTCCAAATCTCATGACCCTCTTCCAGGGAGATATTCGTAAGAAAACTTTATCACCCACTTCAAACTCTAGGTCTTTTCTTCAGTTGTCGGCATAACTTTTCTGTCGACTTTGAGCTGCTCTTATGTGCTGTTGAATAGATCTGACCTTTTCTTCCATTTCATCAATGAGATCAGGTCCTAATAGCTTTCTTTCCCCAACTTCATCCCAGCAAGTTGGAGTCCTGCATTTCTTTCCATAGAGAGCTTCATAAGGAGCCATCTGAATACTAAAGTGAAAGATATTATTATAAGAAAATTACACCAAAGGTAGGTGTTGATCCCAACCACCTTTGAAATCCATAGAGCAAGATCTCAACATATCTTCTAGAGTTTGAATTGTTCTCTCAGACTGACCGTCTGTCTGAGGATGATAAGCAGTGCTGAAACTCAACTCTCTATCCAGAGTATGCTGAAGACTTCTCCAGAACTTCGAGGTAAATCTCGGATCCCGATAAGATATAATAGAAAGTGGTACTCCATGAAATCTTACCACTTCCTTTACATATATCCTGGCAAGCTGATCCAGAGAGAAATCCTCTCTAATAGCAATGAAGTGTGCAGACTTTGTAAGACAATCAACTATGACCCAAATAACATTATTTCCTTTGGATGTTTTAGGAAGTCCAGTGACAAAGTCCATAGTGATGTTTTCCCATTTCCATTCGGGTATGGGTAATGGTTGTAACATCCCCTTAGACTTCTGTCTCTCAGCTTTAACTTGCTGAAAAACCAAGCATCGAGAGACATATTCAGCAACATCTCTTTTCATGCCATCCCACCAGAAGTACTCTTTCAGGTCCCTATACATCTTCATGATTCCAGGATGAATAAATAATGAAGAACTATGAGCCTCATCCAGCAGCTCCTTCTTTAATTCGGGGATGGGAGGAACACAAACCCGATTCCTGAACTTTATTATCCCATCACAATCAAGGTTTAATTCAGGAACATTTCTCACCTTCTTTTGTAACTCTACATCTTCTTTCTGCGCCTCTTTAATCTTCACATGTATAGATGGTTGAACATTCATTTGAGAAAGATACGATTTTCCCCCTTCCATTATAATTCCAAGATCCATCCTTTGTAAATCCATAAATATTGGATATTTTTTGATCCTCATCATGGATAAACTGGCATGGTCTTGTTGACTTAATGCATCTTCCACCTTGTTTGCTTTCCCAGGTTAGTAATGAATTGATCAGTCGTAATCCTTAATCAGCTCTAACCATCTTCTTTGACGCATATTTAGATCCTTTTGTGTGAAAATATACTTTAAACTTTTATGATCAGTATAAATATCACACCTTTCACCATAAAGGTAATGCCTCCAAATCTTTAATGCAAATATTACCATAGCTAACTCCAAATCCTGAGTTGGGTAATTTTGCTCATGTATTTTCAACTGTCGTGAGGCATAAGCTATAACCATATCATTTTGCATGAGAACACATCCCAGTCCCTTCTTGGATGCATCACTGTAGATCACAAACCTTTCTCCACTACAAGGCAGTGTGAGCACAGGTGCACTGGATAACCTTCTTTTCAACTCCTTGAAATTCTCTTCACATTCCTATGTCCAAACAAACTTAACTCCTTTCCGAGTCAACTTGGTGAGTGGATTAGATAATCATGAAAAATCTTTCACAAAAAGTTGATAATATCCAGCCAAACCAAGAAAACTTCGGATCTCGATTACTGTTGTTGGTCTCGACCATCTTTCGATAACATCTATTTTTTCTGGATCCACAGATATCCCCTATTTTGAGATTATGTGACCCAAAAATGCAACTTTTTGAAGCCAAAATTCACACTTGGTAAATTTGGCATAAAGATTATCCTTTCTCAAGGCCTTCAATATAATTCTCAAGTGATCTTCATGTTCTTCCTTGATCTTTGAATAGACAAGAATATCGTCTATAAAGACTACCACAAATTGATCAAGGTAGTCTCTAAAGACTCTATTCATCAGATCCATGAAGATAACAGGGGCATTAGTAAGACCAAATGGCATCACTATAAATTCATAGTGTCCATACCTTATATGGAAAGCCGTCTTTGGTATATCCTCCCTTTTGACCCTTAATTGATGATACCCTGAATGAAGATCAATCTTGGAAAAGTATTGAGCTCCGCATAGTTGGTCAAATAGGTCATCAATGCGTGGGAGAGGATATTTGTTCTTGATAGTGATCTTGTTAAGTTCTCGATAATCAATGCAGAGTCTCATTGATCCATCTTTCTTCTTAACAAACATAACAGGTGCTCCCCAAGGTGACGCACTAGGGCGTATGAATCCCTTATCAAGATTCTCTTGGAGTTGCTTCTTCAATTCCTGCAACTCAATTGGGTCCATTCTATAAAGTGTCTTTGAAATAGGCAAAGCACCTGGTACGAGTTCTATTGAAAACTCAACTTCACGATTTGGTAGAAGACCCGACAATTCCTCCGAAAAGACATCATCAAACTCCCGTACAATGGGTATATTCTTAATTTTGAGTTTCTCACCAACCATTTGAGATAAATAACCTTCATTAAGTGGAGTCAAGACCCATAATATGGAAGAAATTTCCACTGGAAGGTTATGTTCATCCTTGCATCGATAGACGATCATAGATTGATCTGGAATATGAAATGTGACTTACCTTCTTTGGCAATTGATACGAGCTCCATATAAAGAAAGCCAATCCATGCCAAGAATCACATCAAATTCCACTATAGGAAGGATCACAAGATTTTCAGGAAGCACTTTCCCACAAACTTCAATCGGGGAAGAATTATAAACTTTTGATGCGACTATTGTGCCATTAGGTGTTGTCACAGCTAACTCAACATCTAATTGTTGAGGTAATACGGTGATACACTTAGAAAAATCTTCAGAAATAAAAGAGTGGGTGGATCCAGAATCAAATAAAACATTTGCTACTTTAGAGTGGATGGTAAGTGTACCTTTCACCACATCGTTATCGTACTCCACATCACTGATAGAAATTTCATGTGACTTTCCTTTGTCTTTAGCCTTAAGATTTTGTTGATGTTGATCATCATCAACAACCCTTAGATTAGGGAATTTATTGGAATAATGCCCCATCTCCTTGCACTTGAAACATTGAAGTGTAGTAGGTTCATTCTGTGTGTCCCTTCCTTTGTTTGCATAATTAGACATATTCTTCCCATCATTGCAGCATTCAAATGCCCGATGACCTTCCTTTCCACATTTGAAATATTTACTTGTCCCTTTAAGACAACTCCCTCCATGTTTCTTTCCACACTTTGAGCATAAGGGAAAGCTCATCTTTTTTTTTCAGTGTGCTCTTTATATTTTCCTTTGAATTCCATTTTCCTCTTCTTATCAAACCCATATGACTGATGGGTTACTCCAATCTCCATCTCGACTTTAAGAGCACATCGAACGATTTCCTCATAGCTATTGAAGTCCCTTATGGCTAACGCCCTTCGAAGACTTGGTTTTAAGCCACTAAAGAATCGATTGATCTTACTCTCAGGTTGGATAATAATACCAGAATCATACCTTGAAATTCTTGTAAAATTTGATTCATAGGTACCAATAGATTCATCATCCTTTTTTTTCAGTTCAAGAAACTCTTTCTCCATCTTTGTTCGGAGAATACGAGGGAAGTACTTATTGAAAAAGAAGTTCTTGAACTCATCCCATTCCATGGACTCAATTTCATCCCTTTGCCTCGTATTCTTAATAAGATTCCACCATTGATCAGCATCTCCTTCCAAACGATACACTGCTAGGATGACTTTATCATGTTCAGAACATTGAAGAACTGAAAATATCTTTTCAGTAGTACTAATCCATTGTTCAGCAACTAATGGATCAGTAGACCCGCTGAATGAAGGCGGACGCTGCCTCATGAAGGATTCAACAGAATGTTGCTCCTTCCTTTGCTCGTTTGGAAGTCCTGCATGATTCATAGCTTGAGAAAGTTGTGTGAGCATGGCTACGAGATTTTTCATTCCATCTCCCATAACGTTTGGTTGCTCAGGGGGACAATCATTGCATTGCCCGTCGCATTCCGCATTAACACGGTTCCTTCGGGTTCCAGCCATTGACTAAAACCAAGAAGAATAGTGTGAGCAACACTAATTATAATAGGAAAACCAAATAATAAAGAATAAAATTTCACACTTAAGGTATTATCCTAGGTTATTCATGGTCATTTTTAAAACACTAAGATTGTGTTCTATTCTTAGACTTTTCCATGGGGTTCTTACTAAGGCTTTCACATCCTAGTTTCCAAAGGTTGACTATACCCTTCCTCTGATACCAACTATAATTACCCATACTTTACATACATGTTATTACTTCAAAATTTAAACATAATTATTACAACATATAACAAAACCATGAAAGGACCGTATAGGTATAATGTATTTAGAAACTGGGAAACATAAACAACTGGTTCATAAAGCGTCTACACTGTCTCCAATTTATTTCATCATATATATAGTCCCTTCTGGCATATCTTACTTAATAAGCTTCTTCCTGACCTGGGGAAAGAAAACATACAAAAGGGTGAGCTCAAATGCTCAGTAAGGGTAAACAAAAGAAATATCAATCACATCATGTTCATAAGAACATAACATTTTGGAAATCTTAACCTGCAAAAGAGAGCATAATTTCATAACATTGGATAAATCATAGTAGTGAAATGAAATCCCAATAATAATAAATTAAAACATGAAACATTGTGGCATACACACATAATCATAGAAAATCATTTCTTATTAGTCAAGACTCATTGCCAAGACTATCTTAGTGGATAAAGTCCATCTCTGAACCGAGTTCACTCCTCGTTTCAGTCCTGTTTCACTGAACTGGTTTAACCTACCGTTCTAGCCATGTCTATCTCATGAGATATAAAATCTTTACCCTATGCATTGGAGGGAGATATATGTCCCACCCATCTCATAATGATACAATTCTTATGTGTGCCACAAAATCATAAACCGTACATCATAGCATAACCCGTGTAATAAAAATGGGAATCTTAAACATCGTGACATCATAAAAAAATTCATATAAGATAAAGGAATTCATAAAAATATTTCCATCACAACATAATAAAATCAATGTAATAATAGGGATAGAGACATAACCCTTTATTATCTTAGATGGAAAATAATTTTGATAAAACTCCTGAACTCCATTCTTGAGGAAAATATCCTTTTTACTTCAAAAACATTTTTCCTTTCTTAACATGTCATACAATTTTAAACTAAAAGAAGTTGATTAAAAATAAACTTGAAAACTTGTAAAGGAAGATTCTTGGAAATATTTTTTTAAAAATCCATTCATGCCGTATAAGTTAAAAAAACATTCTTCTCGTACTTTTGTCGGAAAAGTCAAAAAGTACCCCGTACGAAAAACGACAAAAGATTCCTTTCATATCTTTTACTAAAAACTAATCAAAGGGTAAAATTGGATATAAAATATTGTATAAGGATATAAATATTACATATTGAGGAAACATGGATGTGGATGATAAAATACACCCCAGTAAATTTCAAAGTATAAACAATCTCGGATAAAATGAGATTGTGATATTTTCCCTTACCTTAGGTCCGATTTGCTTTGTAAGTGTCCGAACCTCCTGTATAATGATTTAAATAATGTTATTGACTTATTAAAGAATCATACTTATTGTTATGATATCATATATGGTCATATTCTTAGCTTCTTATTAGTAATATTTCATTACTACTTGTTATTCGGGTGTTTATTACTTTTTGTTCTTATGCATGTTTGTCGAATAAATTCTTATTATTATCTTTAGGTTATAGATACCTCATTTCCAGAATGGAATTAGTGTAATATATATCATATTCATTCATTCAATTCATTTATATAATCATTATGCAATGAAGATCATGTAGAATGAATCACATCACATCGTGGAGACGGTATTCCGTACGCACGCACGAGCGATGATATCGTTCCCATGATCGTGGAATTGTATTGGAGTGTATGTATACTATTTAAGAATCAATACCACTTTACAATAATCATATATATTCATTACTTTCACTCTTATACCCATCCAAGTAAGGTGGTGGTGGAAAATAGATTACACCACGACGTGGAGACGGTATTCCGTACGTACGCACACGCGGTGATTTCGTTTTCCGTAGGATGGATAGATGGTGAAATAGGGTTGTTTCATAATTATAATAACATATAAGTATATGAGTGATAATGATGTTATTACTTCATAATGAAACAACTAAATAAGAAGAAGTTGAAGAAGAAAGAATTTGGAAAGGATCGATAATGGATATTACCTCTTTTTTTTGACGCGCCTCTTCTTAACCTCCCCTTAGGGAACTAGAGTTGGTCTTTGAAGAAAACCAGAACCTCTAGGATGATTATATGGAAGTGGGGAAGTGAAATGGGCAGGGTTTGGCTGAGCTTGAAGGCTGAAATTGGTGTGAGGAAGAGAGGGAGGAGGTGCCCTTTTATAAGGGAGGAGAGGGGCACCTTTGGAAATATAAGAAATATTAGTTTATATTAAATCCCAACCCCACTTAAAAACTTACAAAATGACTCATATCTGAAGATTAGATGACATAGGGTTGTAATCTCATCAACTAATAAAATTTAGACATGTTAGGAATTTATTTTAAACATTATCAACCTGATTTATCCTTATTTATCAATTTAATTTTATTTGTGGTAATAATATTCTAAATTTTAAATTATTATAAATAATTACATATGTGTTGTTAATTTTCCATAATTTGACACTTTATGACATTGTAGACCATATAAATTTTAATTTATAATTTTTAAATATTTTTGTGATTTTTAAACAATTTTATAATATGTTATTTTTATAAAATAATAATAGTGTCAATTTTGACACTATTCCTTTATTTGAATTTAAATAAAATATATACAGAAGATATTTTCAAACTAAAAGCTTTAATAGATTCATAAAATGTCATATTTATCTAGAAAATTAGTTTAGAACATTAAATAGTTCATATAATATTTATTTTAATATTTGTAAAACAATTTATTTGATATTTTAATTAATAAAATAATTTCAACATCACTATTGTGTCATAATTAATGATAATTATTTAATACCTAAAAATTCTAAATAAATTCCTATGATGTAGATAATTGTATTAGATTTCTGGATATTATTCATGTTTTAAGTTTCATTAAGTTTATCACCAAATTAAAATTATTATACTTATAAGATTTAAGAAAGTGACATGTTGTCACATTCTTTGGTTTTAATAATAATTAAATTATTTTCATGGGAAAAAGTACAGTAAATGAATCTAATCCGACCCTTAGGTGATAGGGGTCGACTTTTAGTCATCCAATAGGATTTTGGCATGTGTTAGGGTAATTTTATAATCTTATATTTACCCTTAATTACCTGATTTACCTTTAACTATGGTAAATAAAATTTACCGTAGTTACTATTCATAATGCCCAAAAATAAAAAGTAGTATATTAACATAATTTGGACCCACTGATTCTGAATATGGAATCCATTTTTCAAAATTCAAAACATATAAGTTGCAGTAATTAATTTAAAATAAATCCCGTTGTTAAGAAAACGAGTTTTAGAAGTTAAAACATTGCCAAAGATTGAAATGTTTTTACCTATGAATTCAATGTGAAATTAATGCTAATGACATACATTATATTAAATAATAAAAATATATTATATTTATACTTTAAAACCATTAAATATTATAATTTATCCATATAAATCATCTCAATGAAAAAAGTTGTTTTTAATTAAAAATTAGCGTATTTTTACTATTCATCAAAATATGAAAGTTATCAGAAAAATATCAAAAATTTATCCAAAGTAAATTTTTATACCCTGATTCAAAAGAAGAATTTTATTTTTTCAAATTGAACTTATAAACATGTCAAAAACTAGATTTAATGTGGGTGCACCATCAAAAGGCGGCAAAACTGTATTTTTTGAAAAATATTTCTTTTATAAAAAAAACTGATTTTGCTTTTATACCTCATTATAGAAAATGTATAAGTTGAATTAAAATGTTATAAAATTCAAAATTCAGTTAGTACTATTCATAACGGCTAGTTTTAATAATATTTTAATAGCATATCGTTGTTTAGTGAAACTCGGTATTGCGTACGATGCAAGCTATCGAGGAAGGCCGCGGTTGCGTGTAAAGCAAGCCAAGCTAGTGTTGTGTGTAGTGAAAGATTCCTTTGATGATTTATATAACATAAAAACAAAATATTTCTCATAAAAGTCTCGGGTGTTACATTGTGAGATGAGGCAAATGTGTCACTGAGGTTTTTTAGTGTCTTGCGGTTTTTCTAGGGGTGTGCCGCATGTCCTTTAGTGACCACGAGAACCTATCGCCTCCTCCCCTTTATCACATTTGTTTTATTTTAAAAAGGTTTTATAGTTATGTAAATTTTCATGATAATGTTAAGGAAATTTTCTCAATTTTTTGAAGATGCCTTGCGTGACTAATATGGGACATATGGGGGTGCATGATCATGTTTATAGGAAAATATATCTATTTGTCCTTAGGGAACTGAAGGGCGGGAATGAATTTACCTGGAAATACCTAAGAAATTTTATTTGGTCAAGATGACAAGCCAAAGATATTTTTTGAGGCAAGGCATCCATGCCGCCAAGGTCTTGTAGTGTCTTGTGGTTTCACCAGGGGCATGCCGCATATCCTTCTGTGACCATGAGTACCTCTCGCCTCCTCCCCTTTATCTCCTTTGTTTTATTTTACAAAGTTTTAGGGGTCTTGTGAGACTGCATGAGTATCATCGAGAAATTTTATCATTTCGAATGATGACATGGAGCATGAGCTTCATGATTGCTGGGGATTTCTCCCTTTGGATACCATTCCTCTTCATTCTTGAGGTAAATTCAGATGGTTTGTCAGAAACTTGCCAATAAAAAACCATGCGGCCTGGGGGAACTCATTCAGTTGTCACCATGTAGCTATTGGTTTCCTGGAGAGACATCATGAGAGTAGGAAGGTATGTTAAAGGTGACTTCATGGGAGTCATCATAGGTTATGTATTACATGTGGAGTCTTTGTGTGACCTTGAAATGGTTACGTGATCACGATTCCCTTGGAGGTTCATGAAACCCGCCAGTCTTGGTTACTTTTCTTTGGTGGGGAAGGTAATACCCATATTCAGGTATTTCTTCATTTGTGATTTTTTATGATGATTATTTGGAAAACATCAACAAATGACCTCCCTCAGGAGCAACGTCTGTGGAAAAAATGACCCGGTTTTAGGAAAACTAATTCCCGCCTGAGTCTTTGGAGGTGCCACAAACTGGTGCCTTAGGTGACGTTTGGTCTATCAGGAAACGTTTGATATTTTGTGAAATGTCCTATATATGGGGGGGGGGGGGGGTGAGGACAATTCATTCTGCTAGTCACCCCTTCCTTGAGTGCTCTCATTTTTTCCTCTACCGAGTGCCTCTATCACGAAACTGTGTTGTGAACCCTAATCACATGACTCGTTTTCAATTCTGTGCCATAAGTTTGTCTCATTATAGTTCTACTGTAGGATTTCATTTTGCCCAATTTTTTTTATGATCCAATCCATGAATCATACTTTGGTAACTTCTTGAACTTCTACTATGAGGGCTGTAGTTGTCTTGAGGACTTTTTGAGATCGTTGGCACAATCATTTAGTCATTTGAGACTCACATGACCATGTTCAAGTCACATGGTCATGTATCCTCAATGGGTTATGAATTTCATGCGATTCCCTATGGGGGTTATGTGACCCGTAAGTCTTATATAGATCAGGAGATCCAAAAAAATTCTTATGTGGTTTGAAATTCTTCTAATGAGTTATGTGACACACATGATGTCACTAGAACATTCATGACTTTATTTTTGACAAGATTCTATGTTATCTTTGTCTGACATGTGTCAATTATTTATTTTCAGATGGATTTTGATTCTTATAATGGTTCCTTAGCTGCAGAAAATCAAAGGTCCATGATCACCAGAAATCATAATATTGATCCCCGATATCATGTACATACTGATAATGAGAGTATAAAAGGATTCCTCTCACCCAGACTCTAGGACTTCATTTTATCTCATTGAATCCCTATATAATAGTTTGGTTTACTAGATGATGCTACCATTCCACCTATATATTTTAATCTTTTGTCCCGCTGGGTGTCTGATTCTCTTGACTGTATTCAGACAACAATTATTGAGGGCAATCAGCTGGTTACACCTCAATCCCAAGGCTTGTCTTATTTATTGGACAACTCTCCTCTAGGTCTAGATGATTGTGACTTCTCTCAACAACCTATCGCTCAAAGTTATTCGAGTATACTTGCCTCCTCTCTAGAAACTTCCAGTGGTGGATGGTACTCGAAATGGGATCTTCATCCTGGAGGAAAATTTTCTGATGATTGGGCATGCCCATTTTGGGTGAGGAAAATATGTTTTGGAGTTTTTTGATGATCTATATAGGTTTCATCTTTACAAAGCCATGTGGACATATCAATTCATTTCTTACCACCGACCCAACCTCTTTTGAGAGATGATTAGCTGTTGGTGCCCTGATACCAATACATTTCACTTGTCCCATGGTAAAGTAAGAATTATCCTACGGGACATTTATCACCTTGGTAGAATTCTCCCCCTTGGGGAAATGTATGATGAATTTCTCCCCATGGAGGGTTTCTGGAATAACCCTCAACAGACCCCAGTTTTGGAGAGGGAGATGATTATCATTGTAAGGAATAAATTTAAGAAAGAGATAATGATGTGCTCACTTATATATTTCAAGGATTGGATCAGTATATTCATTTATAGCAGTGGAGTTAGGCCAACCACTATCCTACCTTATAGATTCCCCTCCCAGAAAGTTTGTGACAATTATAGATCGTATTGGGACACCTTGGAAGCTAAGGATTATACCTCATGGGGATATCAGGTGAACCCATAAGTTTATCCAGACCTTAGGTTGGAAGGATTTCAAGCTACATTCCTAAATGGATGGATTTTCCCATTTGGGGACACATGTTCACGAATTCATGTTAGCACACTGGTGATGGAAGTGCGACTTGTCGAAGGGAGATAACTTAAATTGGTAGTATAGTCCTTGCATGAATTCATCAATTTCTGGGTCATATTCAATAAGGTAGAACCCCTTATAGGATCAGTGGTCCTCTCTAATTCCTATTTGGTTGGATATAGGATCATTTCCATTGTTATGAATATTATAATGCTTCTAGGATCTCGAGTTCCATATCCCATCCTAGATTGATATACATCTCTGGAGTTGAGGCTATGTCCCTAAGTCCTGCTGAGGTTAAAGGTGCACTGTGTCAATCTGATAGTTTTGAATTCGCTACTTTCTGTGCACCATGTGGCTCGATTATTGATGATGTTAGCTATTCTCTTGATAAAAGATATTATATGATCTACCTTCAGGATGGGGTCCTCACAGCCAAGGTGGACGAGCTAGTCATATATGATCCATACACACCACATCAATTTTCTTGATAGTTTGGCTGTATTAAAAGAGTTTCTCCAATTCCCTTGGTCAATGTCCAAGGGGAATGAAATCCTAGAATCATTCGTAAATTCTAGAAGATACCATCACATGAAGACACCAGAGCTGAGATTATGCTTCCGCCTACCAATTCTTCTTCTCTCCTTACTTAGGATTATGCCCAGTCTTGGGTAATAGCTTATCCCAATGGTGTGTTAGGTCAGCTGGTCTGTCATGTGGAGATGCCTCTTGCATCTCCAATGACTTTATCTATAGAATATATGGAACTGATCGCATACTTAGGTGAGTGTAGAGACCCGAAGCTTAACATACATGGACATTACATTACTTTAGCGGAATACTTAATACATAACAAAAACAGACACACAAGGACCGTAATAGTTTAGTGTCTTTGGAAACTTGGAACGTAATCTTCTAATCGTGGTGAAAGATCTTCAACATCTCCCATAAAGATCTTCCCTTTTTTTCTTACCTAAAACCTTTCTTTATATCCTGGGGAAAAGAAAACATAAAAAGGGTGAGCTCAAATGCTCAGTAAGGGTAAGCATGGATAAAATAAATCATACCATATACATTTGAACTTAAAAACATGAACATAATGTTTAAACATAAAAATCTTGAGCAACGACATAAAACATGGAAGTACACAAGGAATGGAACATAAACCATGATAAAATAGAATGGGAATAAAACATGTAACTGTGGCATCTATTAAGCACATGTAATGATTTCCATAATAGCCAAGGAATTGCTGCCAAGACCATCTTAGTGGACAAAGTCCCATTCTGAATCGAGTTTACTCCTCGTTTCAGTCCTGTAACACTGAACCGGATTAACTTACCGTTCCATCCATGTCTATCTCATGATATATAAAATCTTTACCCAATGCATTGGAGGGAGATATAGGTCCCACCCATCTCATAATGAAATCATTCTTACTTGTGCCACAAAATAAACATACATCATTCATAATAACCCAACTAATAAAATGGGTTTCATAAACATCATCCCAAATCACATAATCCATATAAAAGAAATGGATATAATTTCATAATAAGAAAAGTGAAACCATGTAAATCATAGATACATTACACTTGAAACATACACATATGAAATAATTTCATCTTAGATGGAAAATGGTTTTGATAAAACACTTGAAATTAATTCTTGAGGAAAATATCCTTTCTTCTTCAAAATCAATTTCTTTTCACAAAACGTCATGCAATTTTAAAAGAAAGAGATTTTGTTGAAAATAGTCATGAAATATTTTGGAGGAATATTCATGAAAATAAGGCTTTATAAAACTGTAAAAATCCATTCGTGCCGTATAAGTTAAAAAAAACATTCTTTTCGTACTTTTGCCGGAAAAGTCAAAAAGTACCTCGTAACGTAAAAAAAAGAAAGATTCCTTACATACCATGTAGTAAAATTCAAAAATAGGTAAAAATGAATTTAAACATACATGAAAAAACTTTTATAAAACATGGACATGGATGATAGAAATAACCCCAGTAAATACTTACGAATAAGAAATCTCAGATAAAAATGAGATTTGCAAAATTATCCCTTACCTTAGGTCCGATATGCTTTGTACGTATCCGAAAATCCTGTATAATGATTTAAATAATGTTATTGACTTATTATAGAATCATATTAATTGTTATTATATCATATATGGTTCACTTATGACTTTATATTACCCGTTCTTTTGTAAATTCCATGTTAAAGAGCGTTTTGGGTAAAATCGTTTCATTTGTCGTCCGTGTTTTGACTTGTAATTATTCATATGATTACTTAGATCATGATTAATTACATCTATAATGTAAAACATAATTTATATATAATATATATTCAGAATATAAATATATATAATAGATCGATAAATGGAAAGAAATACACCGTTCATGGAGATGGTAGGCCGTACGTACACATGAAGGCTATTTTCGTTTCCTCATGGAATTAATTGGATGAAATAAATATATATATACATAAATCCAGTATCATTATTATGTCATATATTTCATGATTACTTATTATATATACTTTATAATCATTTATGAATGGTTAATCATTGAGAATGAATCTCATCGCGTCGTGGAGATGGTATTCCGTACGTACGCACGAGCGATGATATCGTTCCCATGATCGTGGAATTTTATTGGAGTGTATGTATACTATTACAGAATCAATATCACTTTACAATAATCATATATAGTTATTATTTACACCATTATACCCATCAAAGTAAGGTGGTGGTGGAAAATAGATTACACCATGGCGTGGAGACGGTATTCCGTACGTACGCACGCGTGATGATTTCGTTTTCCGTAGGATGGATAGATGGTGAAATAGGGTTGTTTCATACTTATAATAACATATCAGTATATTAGTGATACTTATGTTATTACTTCATAATGAAACAACCTAAGAAGAAGAAGTGGAAGAAGAAATAAAGGTGAAAGAATCGGTAACGGAAATTACCTCTTCTTTGAAGCGCCTCTTTGAGACCTCCTCTTAGGGCACTAAAATTGGTCTTTGAAGAAGACCTGGACCTATAGGATGTTTCTATTGAAGTGTATAAGAGAATTGGGCAGGGTTTGGCTGATCTTTAAGGCTCAAAGTGGTGTGTGTAAGAGAGGGAGGAGGTGCCCTTTTATAAGGGAGGAGAGGGGCACCTTTGGAATTCTTAAAAATATTAATTTATAATAAATCTAACCCCACTCAAAAACCTCCAAAAATGACTCATATTCGAAGATTAGATGATATAGGGTTGTAATATCATCAAACAATCAAATTTAGACATGTTTGGATCTTATTTTAAACCTTATCATTTTGATTTATCCTTATTTAATCTATTTAAGTTTATTTGTGGTAATAAATTTATAAATTTTAAATTATAACAAATAATTACTTATTTGTTTTTAATTTTCCATAATTGGTTAATTTATAACATTATAGACCATATAAATTTAAATTTATAATTTTTAATTTTTTTTTGATTTTTAAACAATTTTATAATATGTTATTTTTATAAAATAACAATAGTGTCAATTTTGACACTATTCATTTATTTGAATTTAAATAAAATATATACAGAAGATAGGTTCGAACTAAAAGATTTAATAGATTTATAAAAGGTCATATGTATCTATAAAATTAGTGGATCACATTAAATAGTTCATATAATATTTATTTTATTATTTTTAAAACCATTTATTTGGTTTATCTCTTAATAAAATAATTACTACAACATTTTGTATAGTTATTTAATATACTGATTTGTTGCATAAAAATTAAAAATAAAATCCTATGATTAAGATAAATCTATTACATTTCACAATAATACTTTTACTTGAATTTATAATCTTAAAATCACAATATTTAAATTGTTATATTTATTAAATTATGAAGGTGACAACTTTGGCATCATTTAAAATAAAATAATATAAGTGTCATAATCACTTTTATAAGGCTCCAAACGGTTATATATTATGTAATTGGATAATTAAGGAGTATATATATACTACCAATAAGTTTTGGTCAGGTTTGTGGGCCTTTTAATGGGTATTATTCTTTCAATAAAAACCCTATTACTTATTTTCCACTTAATAAATAATTTCTGTATCATTAATGTATCACCATTAATGACAATTATTTAATCCCTAAAAATTCTAAATAAATTATCATGATGTAGATAATTTCATTAGATTTTTGGAGACTATTCATGTTTGTAGTTTTATGATGTTTATCACTAAATTAAAATTATTATACTTATACGATTTAAGAGAGTGACATGTTGTCACTTTCTTTGGTTTTAATAATAATTAAATTATTTTCATGGTCAAAAGTCCATAAAATGAATCTAATCCGACCCTTAGGTTATATGGGTCTACTTTTAGCTATCCAATAGAATTTTGGCATGTGTTAGGGTAATTTTATAATATTATATTTACCCTTAATTACCTGATTTACCTTTAACTATGGTAAATAAAATTTACCGTAGTTACTATTCATAATTCCCAAAAATAAAAAGTAGATTATTAACATAATTTGGACCCACTGATTCCAAATATGGAATCCATTTTTCTAAATTCAATACACAAAAGTTTCATAAATTAAATTAAAATTAATCCCGTTGTCGAAAGAAAACGGATTTTTCTTTAAAACATTGCAAAAGATTGAATTGATTTAACCTACGAATTTAATGTAAAATCAATGCTAATGACATAAATTATATTAAATGGTAAAAATATATTCTATTTATACTTTAAAACCATTCAATATTATAATTTAACCATATAAATTATTGCGATGAAAAAAGTTGTTTTTAATTAAAATATAGCGTGTTTTTACTATTCATCAAAATATGAAAGTTACCAGAATAATATGAAAAATTTATACAAAGTAAATTTTTATTTATTGATTCCAAAGAAGAATTTTATTTTGTAAAATTTAACTTATAAACATGTCAAAAACTAGATTTAAAGTGGGTGCGCCATCAAAAGGCGACAAAACTGCATTTTTTGAAAAATACTTTTTTTACCCAAAAAATTTATTTTGTTCTTATACCATGTTCTAGAAAATGTGTAAGATGAATAATAATGTTATAAAATTAAAAATTTAGTTAATACTATTCATAACGTCTAGTTCATAATAATATTATAATAATATATCCTTGTTTAGTAAAACCCGGTATTGCGTACAACACACGCTATCGAGGAAGGTCGCAATTGCGTGTAGTGCAAGCCAAGTCAGGGTTGCGTGTTGTGCAAGAATCCTTAGTTGTTTAGTATAACAGAATCCAACCATATTTCATTTATACATTTAATATATATATATATATATATATATACTCAATGTTGCGTAGAATAACTATTATCAAAATTGTGTGTAACATGATCCAAGAATAGTGTTGCGTATACTGCAATCTAATACGGTGTTGCGTATAGAGCAAGGTAATATTGGTGTAGCATAAAACACAAGACATTAATGAAATTAAAAGAATATTTTTCATAAAATCTTGGGTTGTTACAGTGAGGCATCAAGGAAGAAACCTCATTCGGATGACGAACACTTGGACAATGAAATGGATTCTGTTGAGAAAGTTGATCCTCCAGCACATGTTATGGATGATGTGCCTGTTGATAGAAGAGTACATGATTTTTCCTCTCCTATTTCATCATTGATAGGACTAGCCATTTATCCTTATGCCACATTTATCCCATTGGTTACAGAGGCTCAGTCACATTGTAGACTGATTTGGGAATGGATTCATAACTTTATTATTGAGACCCCTTTGAAATATTATGAAACCAAGGGGAATGCCTCCATTAGTTATTCCATGAATTAGGGGTAGACAACTTCGATCGATAGCCTTTATATGAAATTATGTATAAAATAATCTTGGATATAATAGACTTGGCCATGAATGAAAAGGATCTACACATTTTGGTGAGTGAGACTTACCTTGTTACACAAACAAGGGAGATAGTGGAGGCATTGGAATAAGGTTTCCAATTACTATCTGAACTACAAGAGCAGATGGATTCTTAGACTACATAGGTATGGAGGTATGAAGATATGATTGCTCATCTAAAGTCTAACCTTTCGACATCGTCAACCTCATTGGCCACTGCTTAGAGTAGGGTTGAAGAATTGACCTCTCTAGTCGAAGCTCTTCATCCTGGGGTAGAATTAGAATAAGTAGGGAGAGTTTCACTCCAACACTCAATTGATGCCTCTCATTAGACTCTTTCTGATCTTCCCAACGTTGTCAACCGTATTTTTTCATGAATCACCTTTTTTAATGAACACACATTTTTTTGATGAAGACTCAAAGGGACTCCAAAATATAGATATTCCTACATCCTTTTCATACTATTAATGGATGAATTTTCTGAGGTTTCTATAATATTATTCAGTTTCTATTTTCTCATGATATGTATGATATCTCACTACTTTTTCATTTTTGGAAATTTCCATTGATACCGATATCCTTCTTTAAATCGAGTAACATGAATGCCTAAAATTGAATGTTGAAATTCTAACCAATTTTCTCTAAGAGATGACCATGAATGAACATCACCATGAGATTATATATTTATAATATGTTCCAAATATCTTGAAATAACTTATTTTTAGAGGGATCACCCAGATAAGAGATATGTCCTAAATGGGGAGTGATTTGTATTTTTCCAATGTTGATAGGCTTGGTTAGATCAACTTGATCATGTAAAGACTATAAAACTAGCCTTACACAATCCTACAGACTGAATTGATGTTGTGTTTTAGTTTAGGGTATTTTATCTTGGACATAATATTTATTTAGTTTAAGTTATTTTAGCTCAGACCTAATATCGCTTTAGTTTAAGGTCTTTTAGCTCAAACCTGATATCACATTAGTTTAAGGTCTTTTATATAGCACATGATATCACATTAGTTTAAGGTATTTTAGTTTGAACCTGATATCAATTTAGTTTAAGGTCTTTTAGCTTAGAACTAATATCACTTTAGTTTAGGGTCTTTTAGCTCAAACCTTCTATTTATTTAGTTTAAGTTATTTTAGCATGGACCTTCTATTGATTTAGTTTATGGTCTTTTAGCTCAGACCAAATATCGCTTTAGTTTAAGGTATTTTATCTTAGACCTAATATCACTTCAGTTTAGGGTCTTTTAGCTCAAACCTTATATTGATTTAGTTTCAGGTCTTTTAACTCGAACCTAATATCACTTTAGTTTAGGGTCTTTTAGCTCAAACCTAATATTGCATTAGTTTATGGTCTTTTAGCCTGGACCTTCTATTTCTTTAGTTTAAGGTCTTTTAGATCAGAGCTTCTATTGATTTAGTTTAAGGTATTTTAGCTCAGACATGATATTTATTTAGTTTATGGTATTTTATCTCGAACCTGATATTTCTTTAGTTTATGGTATTTTATCTTGAACCTAATATTTATTTAGTTTATGGTATTTTAAGTCAGACCTAATATCACTTTAGTTTAGGGTATTTTAGCTTGGACATTCTATTGATTTAGTTTAAGGTCTTTTAGCTTAGACCTTCTATTGATTTAGTTTAAGGTATTTTAGCTTGAACCTAATATTTCTTTAGTTTAGGGTCTTTTAGCTCAGACCTGATATCACTTTAGTTTAAGGTATTTTTGCTTAAACCTGATATGGATTTAGTTTAAGGTCTTTTAGCTCAGACATTCTATTGCCTTAGTTTTATGTATTTTAGCTCAGACCTAATATTGATTTAGTTTAGGTTATTTTAGCTCATACCTTCTATTGATTTAATTTAAGGTCTTTTAGCTCGGACCTTCTATTTCTTTAGTTTAATGTCTTTTATCACATACCTTCTATATGATCATGGGATATGGTTTGGAAATGCTAGGAATGACCTAAAACGCTCCGAGGTGATGGGTTTTACCATGGTGTTGTTGGGGATCATAAGGATCAAAAATCCCCTTTTTCAGAGTGGCACATTTGGTTGATGACCATAGGCATATATGTAGGAGCCATAAACATGAATGCATAGTCAAGAAAAGGGTCTCTTGAAGTTAGGTATATTTTCCAAGGTTTATGGAAGATTCATGGAGGTGATATCAATTGAGGTAGAAATATTAGAGAAGCTAGATCCACCTAGATAGATGGAATATGGGTGAGGTAGATCATAATTCTATAGTCTGAGTCCATGAATATGAGATGGTTCAGGAATTATAGGTATGTCCCATGACATTATGAGATGACAGGTTCCACTGCAGTGTTTCCAAGGATCACAAAGATTGAGGATCCTTTCAAGTAAGGAGAATATTCCATTAGTTGGTGGGTCAAGGACCTTATGCATCGGTATCATGCCAAGAAAAAGATAATATCTACCTATCTCTGAGGGACATAAGAGGTTTTTGGGGACTCAAACATCCAGATGATGAAGTTGGATATGGAAAGAAGGCTATCCAGGAAGGGTTGTGGAACCCTAGGGAAATTATCTCTTAATTCATGAGGATCAAGTCCTACACATCATGGTTTCAAATCAAAAGGAGTGGGATATCAAAGGCTATAGAATGAAGTGTCATAGTCCTTCCTTGATAAAGGGTATGAAACACAGTGAAATAACATCGAGGATATAAAATCTTCTTGGATAGTTTGGTGTAGGGATTATAAATTGCAACCCAAGGTGCTCATGTTAGGAGGATGATATGGGATAGTCATACATGGAGTGGTTCAGACACACTGAGGTGTTGAGTATTTCCGCGATGATGTTAGGGCTCACAAGGATTAAGATTTCCTTTTTTAGAGTAACACATTCGGTTGACAGACATAAGCACATATGCAGGAACCATGGGCATGTATGCATAGTAAAGAAAAGGGTCCTTGAAGTCAGATATCCTTTCCAAGGGATATGGAAGGTTGTGATGATCCGAGACATCCCAAATCATGAAGTGTGATTTGGGGAAAGTGTAAAATCCAAGGAGGGTGAGAGTACCCTAAAAGTTATGCCACCACCTAACGAACGTATTCTCATGGCGAGGAGATGTGACAAACCATTACTCTAAGTTTTTCCTAGACTAGGGGTCCAGTGAGCATATCTTGGATTTTACTAGGGTTACAGAGTAGACCCTATGGGATTTATGACTTATATGTTTGTGCCCTAATTTTTTCTTAAACTTTGAGAATGGGTAGTTTAGCGGGCGGAGACTCGACTTTTTCTCAGGTATCCCTTTTCGGGTTTTTGCCCTGACAAGTTTTGTGTCTCTTTTGTTATCAGTTTAAGGTCTTGTGATTTGGACCATTATGGGATAGGGTTTAAGGCCATACATATTTAACCATAACATAGGCATTTTAGGGTCATGTCTCACATGGACCTATTATGGGAGATGTTACATAAGAGCCTAATTAGGATATCCAAGGTCAAGAGCACCCCAAAATCCTTCTGAGCGGGAGATGTAAATTTTGTAAATCATGGATCAAGGTTCTCAAGTCATGAGTAATGATATGGGACAGTCATATTGGGAGTAGTTCAAACATGCTGAAGCGTTGAGTTCTTTCACAATGATGTCAGGGCTCACAAGGATCAGAATTTCCTTTTTAGAGTGACCACTACTACAAAACCCATCTTTAACAATGTTGGTATTTATCAGCGCTAGAAAAAAGTGCTAATAAATGGAATATTTATCAGTAATAAAGAAAGTGTTGATAAATTTAACCATTTATCAGTGCTTTTTTAGTGCTAATAAAGGTCCTCTTTATCAGCACTTTATTTTTAGTGTTGATAAAGGGTACCATTTATTAGTGTTGATAAAGGGTACCCTTTATCAGTGCTATATTTTTAGCGCTCATAAAGGAGTCCTTTATTAGTGTTTTTTAGTTCTGATAAAGGGCCAAATAAATAAAATGAAATAATTAAAAAAATAAAAAATAAAAAATGAGTTTATCAAACAAATATTACAAATTTTATTAATTACATAATTACTGATAAAAACAAATAGATTTATTATACTATATATAAATTATAATTACTAATAAATAGTATGTATTAAATATATAAATATACAAAATGAAAATTAAATAAACTAAAATTAAAAATAAGTAAATTGAGAAAAATATTAAAGATTTTATTAATTAGACGATTCTTGATAATGTTAATAAATAATATATATTAAATATATAAATATATAAATATATATGAATGTATATAAATATGATTTATACATTAAAAAATATTTATGCGCTATATTTAGTAAACAATGGTTTATAATTAAAAATTAATATGAATTAAAAATACTAACTAATTGCATAGAGAAATCAACTTATAATTGAAGGTCGTTAGATTTTTCAATTTAACATAGATCAAATGTGTACTATATTGACTTCACATATATGTAATTAATTCATTTTTATACACAATGTACATACACAAAACTTATCCATTTTTTCAATATTATTATAGTGTATTTATTTTTAATTTATTCAATTTCACCCATTTTTAACATGCATGCACTTAAAATTAGATATTAATTAATAATGTTAAAAAAATATATGTAAAAAAATATTTATAAAAAAATATTTATAAAAAAATATATTTAAAAATGTACATACTATATTTATAAAATTACATATTTATAATTATAAATAAATAAATATTTTTTAAAAGTATTTATATAATTATAAATAAATTATTATAAATAAATAATTATTAAATTTATAATAAATTTACTTAAATAATGAATATATTTACTCTATTTATATTTATATATATTTATTAAATAAATATATATAATTATATAAATATATATAATGATACAAATATTCTTTTTTAAAAATATTTATATAATTATATATTTTAAAAAATTAAAAAATTATAATAAATATATTTAAATAAGGAATATATTTACTATATTTATATTTATATATATTTATTAATTATATATATATTTACAAATTTTTTTATTTATAATTATAATTATAAATCCTTTATCAATGCTTAATTAATAAGCATCGATAAAAGAAATATTTATTAGCACTGATAAAGATGAGCCTTTATCAGTGATGATAAAAATGTCTTTTATCAGTGCTTTTTTAAAAGCGCTGATAAAAGTGTCCCAATATAATTAAAAAAACCTAACCTACTGCGAATCCTTTGAGGGTGCTTCTCGTTCATTCTCCCCTTTCTCTAACCCCAATTTTCTCACACCTTTCCCTCAATTGCTTCACTCTAAGGTCCCAAATCTATTCAATGGTGTTCTAAATCTTTCGATCTTGAACTCAAAGTACATCGCGACATCAGATCTTCTTAATATCACATTGATTTTGCATTTTAAGCAGCACCGCCCTTCGGTGGACACCTTCGATAGGTTAATATTCAAGTATTTGGGGTTGCAAGAATGAGAAATGGTTGGTCTACTCGTCAAAAGGAACATCATGATTCCGTTTTCTTTGGAGAAAGATCTGGTCAGGGCTTGGTCCAGTGCCCCCGTAGCTGCAACGACTTCTGGTTCTATCTCTTCAGGTGGTCATATGAATTCCATATAAAGTGAGACATTCCAATAACAATGATTTGGGTCAGTTTCCTTTACCTCCATTTACATTTTTAAAATCCAGGGATTATACGCATGCCAGGGAATCTAATTGGTAGATATTTATGTTCTGAAAGTAGATACTGGTCAGTTTCTCACCCTATTTCTCCCCCCATTTGTGTGGAAGTTGATTTCTCTAGAGTGCCTATAGATTATATTTAGATTATAGTGGGTGAAGAATTTTGATGAAAACATGTTGTGTGGTTTGGATCTTGGGTCAATTTCTATAGTTCCTGTAAGAAATTCGGTCATTCTACATCTTCCTGTAGGCGAGGGACCAAGAACTGTGAACAACAACAGGTTGTTGTTTCTAGAGATAACAACAAGGGATTTAAGCCTGGTGTTAGTTAAGGGCTAATGGGGCAGATTTAGTTGTACATTTCTACTGACCCATGCAATGCAAAGGTTATTCAATGCAAGTCTCAGGGGGGGCGCATCTCCTCGGTGAATGGAAGTTATCAAATTCTATATATTAGAAATTATTTTTACGTATTCATCATTTTAGGTCTATATATACTTTTTAGGTCTATATCTGCATTTAATTAATAGTAATATAATTTATAATTAAATAACCAATAAAATATTGTAAACTCATGTTACTTTCAAAATAATAAAATTAGGTAATTATATATACATTTTTTTTGAAATAATTAAACTTTCCAAAATTTAAATAATTATATTTTATACATAATTAACTAGAATAATAATTATTTATAATTAATATAATTTAAAAATTATTATTAATGTTATTTTTTAGTTTTATTATAAAAAATAGTATTATATGTATATTTAATAATATATTGTATATTTAAATATGATAAATATGATAAATAATACACACACACAGATATATAATTATATTAAAATAAAGTTACTAATATAATACATACACATATATATATATATAATATATATAAAATATTTTGGTATATTCACTTTATTTATCTATGTATCGAATGAGGAGTGACCTCCATTTTATAGTTTTTGACGGTGGAAGGTGTGAACCCAGTTCAAGTTTATTGCCTATCAAGGTAAGTGTGAACAAAGTACATGATTCCATTGACCTATTTTTCTAATCATATAAAACTCTATCATTTTTTAATAAAAACAAAACCTATTAAAAATTCCATGTTTTATTGAAAAAAAAAATTAAAAAAATCCTCAACCAATTATGTTATTAAAGTTTTTTTCGGATCCTTTTGGATAATTTCGAGGATAAAAATGAAAGTAATTCATCATTAAATTTGTCTCCACGTAAAATAAAATAAATTATTTTTAATAACATACACTAGTCAGCTGAAATTACACTGTAGCAACCCAAGACCCCTGGGCTGCACAACATTGCAGTTGCATATTATAATTCTTCGGTCTCCACCCTCTCTATTTATTTACTTCTCTTCACTCTATCGTTTCTCTGGTTGTGTGGAGATTTTCTTTGGAAGTAGTTGGTGGAAATGGAGGTTTCGAGTTAATAACTAGTGTTAATGGTGTAATTCTCATAAATGAGAGGCATTTCCCCTTTTAGAGAACACAATGAATTACAATTGTCATCCTCATCAGTTTCATCTCCCGAACAGTTATCATTGCATTTTGTTTCCTTAAGACTCATCCCTCATCTCTTGTGGACATGAACCTATGTTTCTTGTACTACTCTTAGCATTAGTCATCCCATGAATGAATACTACTTAGAGTATTTCAAGCAACATAGGTGCATATCCACAAGAGATGGAGAATATGTGTCAAACAACAAAATACAATGATAACTGTTCGAGAGATGAGCTGAAGAGGATGAAAATTTCACTTCATTATGTTCTCTAAAAGTGGAAATGCCTCCCATTTGTGAGAATTACACCATTGATACTAGTTATTAACTCGATGCATCCATTTTCACCAACCCCTTCTATAGAAAATCTCCACACAACCAGAGAAATGATAGAGTGAAGGGTAGGAAAGAAATGAAGAGGGTGAAGACCAAAGAATCAGAATATGCAACTGAAGTGCTGTGCAACCCAGGGATCTTGGGTTTCTATAGTGTAATTTCAGCTGATGAGTGTACATTATTGAAATTAATTTATTTTATTTGATGTGGATGTAGAGTTAATGATGAATTACTTTCATTTTTATCCTTAAAATTATCCACAAGGATCTGAATAAAAATTTAATAAAATAATTGGTTGAGTATTTTTTTAAATATTTTTTTCAATAAAACTTGGACTTCTTAATAATATTTATTTTATTAAAAAAATTATAGGGTTTTATATGATTGGAAAAATTTGTCGATGGAGGCATGTACTTTGTTCACACTTACCTCGATAGGCAGTAAACCTGAATGAGGTTCATGCCTTCCACCATCAAAAACTATAAAATAGAGGTCACTCCTCATTCGACACATAGATAAATAAAGTGAATCTACCTAAATATTATATATATATATATATATATATTTGTTATATATATATATATATTATATTAGTAACTTTATTTGAATATAATTATATATATGTATATTATTTATCATATTTAAATTTATTTAAATATACAATATATTATTTGATATATATATAATATTATTTTTCTAATGAAACTAAAAAAATACTAATACTAATAATTTTTAAATTATACTAATTATAAATAATTATTATTCTGGGTAATTGTGTTCGTTATCAGTTTAAAATTGAAAATTTAGTTCAAATAATGTCACTCACTAAAAAAAAAGAAAACAAATTCAATTGTCTTGATAATTTAGGAAATAAATTCATAATTCCTTTGTGATGTGTAAGAATTAGTCTCATATCAAACTGATACACGTTGTGATCGATATAGGTCAAAGTGCATGTTTCTAGTTTAAAATGACATTTTAGTAAAAAAAGTGACATAATCAGAACTAATTAAATGCATTTATATAGTTTTGATACTTTAGGAAAATGATCCATAAGTTATTTTAGATATTTATGAATCAGCTGTACCTCAATATGATGCACGGTGTGACCGATATAACTCCAAGTGCATCTTTTTATTTAAAAATGACATCAATTTTAATAAAAAGGACAACTGACCTACTCAAAACCAAGAAAATTCATTCATATTGTTTTGGTACTTTAGGTAAACAATTGATAATCCATTTTTTACATGTAGTAATAAGCTCCACCTCAATTCTATGCACGATTTTCCCGATATAACTCAATGTGTCCGTTATCATTTTAAAATCGATAATTTAGTTCAAAATATATCACTCACTGAAAAATGATCAAGGACACTCAGATTTTATTGATAATTTATGAAATTTATTCATAAGCCATTTTTTATGTGTAGGAATTAGTCTCACATCAAACCGATACACGATGTGATTGGTATGAGTCAAAGTTCATGTTTCCAGTTTAAAGTGACATTTTAGTAAAAAAGAAACGTGACATACTCAAAACTGAGTAAACCCATTTATATTGTTTTGATAATTTATGAAAACAATCTATAAGATATTTGGTACATGTAATAATTAAACCACCTTAATCTGACGCATGGTGTGGTTGATATGACTCAAATTGCATCTTTTTATTTAAAATTGACATCAATTTTAGTAAAAAGGACAACTCAACTACTAAAAACTAAGAAAACACATTCAGATTGTTTTGATACTTTAGTAAAATGATCCATAAGTCATTTGAGAGTTTTTGGAATCATCCATAGCTCAATCCTATACAAAATGTGACCAGTATGACTCAACGTGTCTGTTATCAGTTTAAAATCAACATTTTAGTTCAAAAATTATCACTCACTGAAAACTAAGAAAAAACACTTAGATTGTCTTTATAATTTATGAAAACAATTAATAAGTAATTTTTGACGTGTAGGAATTAGTATCACATCAAACTGACACACAATATGACCTGTATGAGTCAAAGTGCATGTTTCCAGTTTAAAATGACAATTTAGTAAAAAAGATAACCAATATACTCAAAACCAGGAAAACACATTCAAATTGTTTTGATATTTTAGGAAAATGATCCATAAGTCATTATAGATGTGCATGAATCAACCTCACATCAATCCGATGGATGGTGTAATCAATATGAATCTAAGTGAATCTTCAATATATAAGTATCATTTTAGTTTAAAACATGCATCATATTTCTAAAACCGAGAAAACGATCCTAGATTGTTTTCTATTCATTTAAATTTTGTATTCATACTTTATTTTGTTTATTTTTTGGTTTTTTTGGTGCTACGGTGTGCTATTATAGCACACTTCACTGGTGGGGCAGTGTGCTGTAACAACACACTGTAGTATGTCCCTTTATTATCACTTGATAAAGCACTAATAAAAGACTAGTGATTTTAACCTCACTCTAGTAGTCAGTGATTGTCTAGCACCGATAAAGGACATTTTAGCACTATTAAAGGCATATTTTATAGTAGTGTATGTATTCTGTTGATAATCATAGACACATATGTAGGATCTATAGGCATACATACATAGTCAAGCAATGGTTCCTTGAAGCCAGATATCCTTTCTAAGGTCCATAGAAGGTTGTGGAAATCCAAGACACCTAAGGCATGAAGTGTGGCATATGGGTTGAGGTGATTTAAAATATGGTGGAAGCACCCCATACTCTGGTTGACTGGGGAAAGTCTATTGTGGTCCTTTGATAAGGAAGGATGAATGGGTAACAATTTTCCCAGTTTAACACTGTGTAGTGGGGACATACTTGCCTCTATAAAGTTTCACATCATAGGGATAAGGATGCACTTCCATTTAGTTTAATATCATGTGGTAAGGACATACTCTCATACAGTTTAATGTCATGTGGTAAGGACTTGGGAACCGATGTGAAAGTGTAGAAATGTTTTGGCTGGGACCAAAGATGGAGAATTGGGCATCATTATGCATCTCATGAGGATGGAAATCAAGCCACACATAGTTCTGAATGAAGTATCCTATGTTGGTCTGACCCCTATGCAAGGAGGGGGTGTTTTTATATTTTTTTTATGACTAGGCTCAGAGTTAGAAATTTAGGAATCACTACGTATCCTGGGAGGGAAGGAATCAATTCACATGTAGTTATTTAATGAGAAATACTCTATGAAGGTCTAACCCATAAATAGAGGTGATAATTATTTCTGTTCACCGTTGTAGCTGGTCCCATGATTGGAGATCCAGGCATAACTATGTATCCTATGATGATAGGAATCAATCTACACATAGTTCTTAAGGCTCCATGCAGTTTAACATCATGCAGTGAGGATGAGGCTGAACTGATGAGGATAAATAGAAATGTTGTGGTTGGGACCAAAGATGGAAGTTTGGGCGTCACTACATATCTCACGAGGATGAGAATAAAACCACACTTAGTTCTTGAAATACCATGCAATTTAATATCATGTGGTGAGGACAAGGGTATACCAAAATGAATTGATGGGAATATTGTAGTTGGGCCCAAGAGTGGAAGTATGGGCGTCACTACGTATCTCATGATAATGAGAATCAAACCACACATAGTTCTTGGAAAACCGTGCAGTTTAATGTCATGCGAAAATGACATTGACTGTTCATTTTAACATCATGCAGAAAAAACAATGACCATGCAGTTTAAGGTCATGCAGTAAGGACTCATAATAGACCTATTATGTACCTTTATGCCTTGCTTGTGAGGGTCAGTCCCTACCACAATTCCTAAGCTCATGTGATCTATGCTTGGTGTGAAAAAAAAGGAATGACACAAGTTTTCCTATAATACAAATACATAATGGGGTATGAAAAGGGAATTCCATATCATATAGTGGTAGACTAATATATAGGATCGAGGAGTTCCTACATTTCTCATTAGAAATGGGAATCAATCCATACATAGTTCTAGAAGAACCATGTAGTTTAACATCATCCATCAGGGACGTAGGCGACTTGATGTGAATGTGTATGGATATCACAAATCCGTGTAGTTTTACATTATGTGGTAAGGACATTGGATCACCTATTATGAAAGGAAAATTTATGGGTCTATACAGTTTTACATCATGTGGTAAGGAGTTGGATCACCCATTATGGAAGGAAAATAATCTTATGGTTGGGCTTAATAATAGAGGTTCGAGTTTCAATGCGTATCCTGTGATGACAAGAATCAATCCATGAATATTTCTTAGGGAACCATGCATTTTTATGTCTTGCATCCATGAAGAAATCCATATAGTTTAACGTCATATGGTCATGAATAATGATGGGACTTAATCTAATGTGGATGCCTAGGCTGATAGCTTATACAAAGTATTTCTTGAGAATCCTCACATTGGTGGTAGGTGTGATACACTCCCCATCCATTGTGGAAAATGAGTAAGCCCCATTGTGGTAGACCTTATGTATTATGTAAGGTCCCTCCCATTTGGGTTCCAAATTTGGGGGCTTCTTTCCTAGTATCATTGTTGTTCTGAGGACCAACACTAGTTCCCCTTGAAGGAGTGAATGGAGGTGAACCTTTTTATTAAAGTCCCGAGCTATTTGGTTCTAATGAATTTCCAGATTGTGCAGTGTGTGCAACCTCTTTTCATCAAGCCGTTCCAATTCATCCAGTCACTTTTTCAATTGTTCATCATCTGATAGTTTTCTGTAAATGTAAATTTGGAGTGAGGTTGGCTGGAATTCTATGGGTAACACTACCTTGGTCCTGTAAACCAGTGAGTATGTCATTGCTTGTATAACAGTACGCGTGGTGGTACAATATGCCCATAAAGCATGGAGGAGTTTTCTAGAAAAGTCTTCTTATCCTTGTTCACCATCTTCTGGAGTATATTTGAAAAAGTCTTATTGAATGCCTCTATCCATCCATTTATTGCTGCATGATAGTGAGATGAGTGATTGGACTTGATATTGTACTCTTGGTACAACTTATTCAATTCTATAGAATTGAATTTGGTAACATTGTCTGTCAATATTGTGTGAGGGACTCCGAACCTAGTAATGATATGTGAATTCATGAAGTTGATGATATTATTTGTCCCAACCTCCTTGAGGGGTATGAACTTTGCCCATCTGGAAAAGAATCTGGTAGTAGTAAGGATGTACTTGAATTGCTTAACTGTGGATGGGGGATATGGCCCTATGATATCCATCCCCTAAACAAAAAACGAACAAGAATATTTAGCTGTATGTAGAAATTCTGAAGGTTGGTGGATGAAATTTTCATGGATTTAGAATGCATGAAATTTCTTGTTGAATTCCACACAGTCCTGTATCATGGTTTTCCAGTAATATCCTAACCTCCTGATCTGGTGGGAGAGCTTGTTCCCAGATTGATGGGAACCACAAGAGTGTACATGGACTTATTCTATGATGGAAAAAACCTATCATTATTCTATGCATCCGAGGAGGATCCCATTAAATCCATGCTTGTAGAGGTTTTTCTTCTCATTCGGGCTATCCTATAGGGTAAAGTTTTCTACACGATGCCGAACCTATTCCCTTCCAGATCTATCTGTCAGGAGAGTCTAATCTTGCAGATAGATGATTATGGGCTCCATCTATCTAGGGGTGACTATTGGTGCATCATGCTCTGGGGTAGTGTTGATCTGATTTATCTCTTCTATATCACATATGATGATCGCTAAGACCATTCTTCAATGTGTAATGTGGAAGATTTCTTCTTCCTGATGAGGGTCGACCAAGATAGCAACCACATTGACCAATGCATCAGCGTGAACATTCTATGATCGGGGAACATGATGTAATGTGGGATCAAAAGTTAATTATTACATTAGTCCCCTGATGTAGCCTGTGAGAGGGGCCAATTAATCCTTATTGATGGAATATTATCTGTTGACCTACTTTATCACTAACTCTGAATCCTATTTGATGTTTAGGTAGGCTATTTTCAGCTGTATAGCCAATTCCAAGATAGCGATGAGGGCTGGGTATTATGAATCATTATTTATATAGCCTTCAGATAGTGAGAAAGAGTAGAGAAAAATTGAATTTTCAGGAGAGAAAAATAAATCCCCAGTCCAACCCGATTGAGCTTTGGGTTTTCCATCCTTATCCCAAAAATACTTTGTGAGGCATCATCAAAATACATCTCCCATGTCTGTGGAGTGTCATTGGAATAAAATACCACTTCATTTGGAAGCTTGGTGTCCTCTGGAACATTCACCAGGGTAGGATGTTCTGCAAGGAAATCAACTAGGTATTGTCCTTTCATTGACTTCTAAGACATAGACTGAATGGCATATTACTAAAGAATGACCACCCATCTATCCAAGAACCCATTCAACATCATATGACCAAGGGTGTACTTGAGTGGATTGATACGAGAGACCAATTGGATTTTATGGTGCTGAAAATAATTCCCTAGCTTTTTCATTACAAAAATGAGAGCAAGACAGTTCTTCTCGAAATCAGAGTATTGGGTCTTATTACCGAGCATAGTCTAACTGAGGTAATAGATTATATTTTTTCTTCATTCATCATCATTTTGTGAGAGGAGGAAATGTAAAGACCTGTAAAATTCAAGGGAAATTTTTTCTTAATTTTCTTTGGAATTTTACAAGAACACGGTTTCTGACGGCACCTGATTCCGAGGCCCGGTGTGCCCGGAATCAATTTCCGAAGTTTGGATCGGGTACGTTCAGTGAACGAACGAGCGGGAATTTCTAACTTTTGAACCGGTGCTCGGAATCGAATTCTGAGGGCACCGATGAACTCGCAACGTCGGTAATTGCTTGAGGGAACCTTTACCATAGTTGCGTTTGTGCGGGTGAAGAAGTTAATTAATGGGGTTTAATTAAAAAGAAAATAAAATTGTTGAATCAATTTTATTTCTTATCAAAGTGGTTATTTTCTCCCATGGGAAGTTGGTGGTGGGGCCCACATCCACCCAACTTCCCATGTGTGGATAATTGAAAGGGTGGGGCCCACACGAACCCCCACCTTTTCAAATCCCTTAACTCTCTTAACCCCTCACTTTCCTAACTCCCCATTAACTCACTTTCATTAATTTTTGACAACTTTTTATAATTAATAAAGTGAGTTACTTAATTTCAAACTCTTGAAATTCAAATGGTTAGGTTGCGTTAATAAAATAAGACTTGGTCTTATTTTATTATTGTTAGAGTTTTGCCACCTTGAGAGGATTGGGAAGCGTGAAGTATTCTTCTTCTTCAACCTCGACGAAGAACGCGAAGAACACCGTTCTTCAACGAAGAACTTCTCCGCCAAAGAACAAGGTTCTTCTGCGACGCCATATCCGCGACGCGACGTTCTTCTTCCGTGTCGTCTCTTCCGCGACGGTTTTCCGCGACGAAATATCCATCAACGACTTCGAATCCTCACTTCGCGACGTCTACGTTCTTTTCCCGCGACGCCCGACCTCCACGACGCTCGTCTTCCACGGCTCGTTGACGAACACTGTTCCTGAACCGAGGTAGGGGTTTTATTTTAATTAATTCCGTTCATGATTCTAGTTTGTCGATCTTCGTGTTGTCGACTAATTGTTATTAAATAACACGAGGGGGACCGGTCCGCACAAACACGACCAACCCTCCTCCTTATTTTCATGAATGATTCCTTGTGGTTTGGTACGGGAAGGCGTGGTGCCGTCGCACCATGCGGAATCAAGAGAAAGGAAAATGCGCGGCGCCGTCGCGCCGCGCCGTGGAAAGAAATTCAAGGACGAGACGCCGTCGCGCTACGTCGAAGAAAACCAAAGACGCCGCGGCTGGAGCGGGGCCGCGGCGGAGGGGCGCGGCGCCGTCTCACCGCAATGGACGGCAAGGGCCGCGGCCGGTTCTGGGCCGCGGCGGAGCAAGGTGACCGGCGGCCGGACCGGGCCGCCGGCGTCGGAGCCGGAAGGGGACCAGCCATTGCCGGTACCATTGAGAAGGAACCGGCCAGCCAGGTCAGGCTGGGCGGAAGGGAAGGATCCAGGGGAATTAAATTCCCCCGGCTAGATATCCAAACGGCCCCCAAAAAAATGGGGGGCTGCGGTTACACATGGGGGCAGGCGCCCCCCCCCCCCCTCTTCCGAAACGGCTCGGCCACTGGCCGAGCCGGCAGCGCGCTGGGCGCACTGTGCCCAGCCGGTCTGCCAGGCCGGGCCGCACCGGGCCGGGCCGACCTGGACCGGGGCGGGTCGACCCAGTTTGGGCCAATCGGGGGGTCTCGGGCCGGGTCGGTCCGGGCCCGAAACCCCCGTTATCGGACTGTTTGGGTTCAAATGCCCATAACTCGGGCTACAGACCTCCAAACGACGCGCCTTCAATGACGATGCGATCCTCGGATCAAGATGGGCATTTCGACATATCGCACTCAAGGTTTCGGAATACTTTGAGTTCAGCCGGGTTGGTTCGTACACGAAACCAACCAGGCCCTCGGAGCGGAAACACTCATATCTTGAGCTACGGACGTCCGATTGACGTGCCGTCAACTTTGTTGAGTTACTCTTAGTGAGACAAATCTTTTGGCATACTCCGCCCAAGGTTTGGATGCAGGTGGAGTACAGTCGGGTTGGTTTTTCCTTAAAAACTAACCGGGCCCCTGGGACGAAAAAGCCAATAACTCTCAGACCGGGCGTCCGATTGACGCGCCGTCTGCGACGTTGAGTTCCTGTTGACGATACAAAACTTTTGGATACATCAACTCTGGAATATGTGTCAGTTGATGTATCAGCCTCTCGTCTCGTGGAGCGGACCCTCACGAACGAGCTTGCTGTGTGCGGGAACCCTAGAGCTGGCTGTGACTGCTACTGTGACTGCGACGACGACTGTGCAGAGATCCTCAGTGGATTCGACGATGACGACTACAACACTCAGCGATCCTGTGTGGATCAGTGCTATCGATCCTGTGTGGGTCCGATCCTATGTGGGTCAGCGCTCAGCAGTTCTGTGTGAGCCAGCGCCTATAGATCCTGTGTGGGTCCGATCCTGTGTGGTTCTTTGCGGGGGTTAGTACCTATCGATCCTTTGTGGGTCCGACGACTTAGATAGATCAATGATCATCTTTATCGTCTTCGAAGAAGTATACCTGTGTGAGATAAATCCTGTTTACCTTCCTGTGTGGATTGTGTTGTGCTATCCTGTGTGGATCACGTTTTCTTTCCTGTGTGGAATACGTATACTTTCCTGTGTGGACTGAGTTGTACTTGGGCTCAGAGGTTGGAGCGTATTGGAATTGATGACTTAGGTATATGTATGGGAATATACCTAAGCAGTGTCGGTTGTTACTTCGTGATTGTATCTTTACTTTGTGGATTATCCTTTGTGGATTTTGGGAGACCTTCAGGGGTCTCGGGGTCCCTACTGAGTAGCTTATACTCACCCCTGCACGGGCTATGCCCGCACTACGTTGTGTTGGTTGCAGACGACGGACAGCGCTGATTGTGGTTGAGGCTTGCAGAGCAGGACGGTACCTGGAGGTGGATCACTGAGCGAGACGTACTCGGAGTGGACGGTGGGACCCGTGGAGCAGTGGAGCTATCTGCACCCACCCTTCAGGTGGGATTTCCAGTGGACAGCTCGGCGTAGCGGCTTTTACTTTTCAGTTGCTATTTTCCCTTTTCAGTTGTACTTTACTTTCAGTTTGGGTTTGTATACTGGCCCACTTACTTTCCGCACTTACAGTTGTACTCAGTTTTTACTTAGTGTTTACTTTTTCCGCTTTCTTACTCTGTGGTGCTTGTTTACTTTACAAAGACAATGCCTTCCATTTTTACCGGGATTTACACCTTGGTGCTAGTCGCCAGCCCCTGGCCTATAGAAGGCGGTCTTGGGGTAGTCACGGCACGGGCCCTGAGGACGGGTCGTGACAAATTGGTATCATAGGAGTTCGGATCTACCGTGAACTCTGATATTTTCTATGTGAAGCAATAATGTTTAGCGTATTGAGTGTGGTTTTCAGTCCAAAGATTCCAGTGTTGGTGCGGCGGCCGACGTATCCGTACACCAGGACCTTGACTTCTGATTTCTGACTTAATGCATGAAAACATTGATTGCGTGTGTGTTTCAAGTTTTCTTTCTGATTACTTTGTATCAGCTCACCAGGTATACTGTTCTGACCGTGGCGCACCTGTTTCCTTTTTAGGATGGCCCCACGACGGCAGCCAACTAGGGTTCCGAGAGTCGAGCGTGACGACAGCCCACCGAGCGATGAGGCCTCAGTGCATGGCCCTTTGTCAGTAGTGGCACCGGCGGTAGCTCTACCCGCCGAGCCAGCGATGCTTCCAGCACCAGCCGCTGACGGTGCACATTGCCTTAGTGCACTGAATGAGTTCCAGCGCCAGCGACCACCCAGGTTTCATGGGGAGACGGACCCCCAGGCAGCCGAGGACTGGCTGGAGGCAGTAGTACGAGTTTTCAGGCTAGTGAGGACACCAGCAGACCTCATGGTGATCCTCGCTGCGAGCCTACTGCACGCGGCAGCGGGCCGATGGTGGAGTTTGATGCTCTAGGTGCACGATGAGGCATCTCTACTTTGGACGGACTTTGAGAGCCTCTTCTGCTCGGAGTTCATCCCAGCCACCCTCCGTGCAGTGCGCATTCAGGAGCTTCTACAACTGCGGCAGGGCAGCATGACGGTCGCCCAGTACTCGGTGATATTTACCGATCTCTCGCGCTACTCTACAGACATGGTATGGGACCCATTCTTCCGGGCTCAGACCTTTGAGCAGGGATTGAGACACGAGATCAGGGCATCGCTGATCTCCCTCAGCATTTAGACTCAGACAGGAGTACTGGAGCATGCCCTTTTGATCGAGAGCTTTCTTGCTGAGTCTACACCAGCGCGGAGACCCACCGCGAGGCGTCACATAGCAGAGTCTTCTGCAGCAGGCAGTCGACGGATGACTCATGGGTCCAGGCAGACCAGGCCCTCAGGAAGACGACCTCAGGACACTGGCTCAGCAGTGCGGGGTAGACAACGCGGAGTCAGTCTTTCGAGAGGCAGACAGTGCTACTCGTGCGGCGGGCAGGGCCACATGGCTCGTGATTGCCCGACCCGCCGTACCGAGGAGCAGCAGACGGTTGAGGGACCACCAAGGCAGAGGCAGAGGGTCGACCGTGGCGGTCCGCAGGGAGGAGGCAGACAAGGCAGAGGATCTGGCCGAGCAGCAGGTGGTGGGCGATGTTTTGAGGCTCTACCACCACCACCACCAGGAGGTCCACCCCGACCACAGGGAGCTGGCGGGCAGAGACAGGCACAGCTTCAGGCAGCAGAGGCCTATGACCACGGCGCGCCCGAGATGATTTGAGGTACTATCTGTGTCTATTCCTCCCTTGCTGCAGTACTTATAGACACATGAGCGAGTCACTCTTTCATAGCCGCTGCCCTTGTTCGGAGCTCGGAGATTCCGACAGAGCCGTTGGCTCGATCCTTACGGGTAGAGACTCCTACGGGAGCAGACTCGACGATTACGCACTGGTGCCGGCAGTGTGAGCTTACTCTAGGAGGCGAGAGCTTCAGCTGAGATCTTCTTGTAGCGACATAGAGGCCTTACGACGTCATCTTGGGTATGGATTGGTTGTCTACATTCCACGCACAGATTGACTGTATTAGGCACAAGGTGCGATGTGTATGCACCGACGGGAGCAGGTTCACCTTCACCGGCGAGAAGGGAGCCTTTGCAGCATAGGATGAAATTCCACAGAGGATAGGACAACCCATCACTCATCATTTGGCTAGCCTCATCCTAGGAGCAGTTGACGTGCGGAGTCCTGGTTTTCCTGCAGTGGTGGATCAGTTTGCAGACGTTTTCCCCGACGACGTTCCAGGGCTACCTCCTCGTAGAGAGGTAGACTTTTATATCGATCTGTACCCTGGGACAGCCCCAATATCGACTCCAGCATATCAGATTGCCCCCTCCGAGCTTCGAGAGCTGCGGGTACAGTTGGAGGACTTGCAGGGAAAGGGGCTCATCCGACCCAGTGTTTCACCCTGGGCTTCCCCGATATTGTTCACCAAGAAGGTGGACGGGAGCTTGCGACTTTGTGTTGACTATCGTCGCCTGAACCAGGTGACAGTGAGGAACAAGTATCCGCTATCGAGGATTGATGACCTCTTCGATCAGCTCAATGGAGCATGGTAGTTCTCGAAGATAGACCTCAGGTCAGGCTATCACCAGCTCAGAGTTCGAGACGAGGACGTGCAGAAGACGACCTTCAGGTGTCTGTTTGGCCACTATGAGTTCTTGGTTATGCCCTTCGGCGTAACCAATGCTCCAGCAGTGTTCATGGCCCTCATGAACATGATATTTCAGCCATACCTCGATCGATTTGTCGTGGTCTTCATCAACTACATTTTGATTTACTCGATGACTGAGGAGGAGCATGCCTACCACTTACGGGTTGTATTAGACACACTCTGAGAGCACCAGCTTTATGGCAATCTCTCGAAGTGTCAGTTCTGGATATGTGAGGTCCACTTCTTGGGACACGTCATCTCTAAGGTGGGAGTTGCAGTGGATCCTGCGAAGATCGAGGCAGTGCTAACTTGGGAGCCACCCAGGAGCGTGACAGAGGTGCAGAGTTTCTTGGGTCTAGCTGGATACTACCAGAGATTTGTGCCAGAGTTCTCTAGAGTTGCGGAACCACTCTCAACTTTGACGAAGAAGGGGAAACCCTTCGTGTGGTCAGACAGATGTCAGCAGAGCTTCCAGGAGCTGAGACAGAGATTGACCAGTTCACCTATCTTGAGGTTGCCTGAGGAGGGAGTAGGGTACGTAGTCTACTGCGATGCATCAGGGACCGGACTCGGATGTGTCCTGATGCAGGAGCGAGCAGTGATCGCCTATGGATCACGTCAGTTGAGGCCGCATGAGCAGAACTACGCTACCCATGACCTGGAGTTAGCAGCAGTGGTCTTCGCTCTGAAGACATGGCGACACTATCTGATGGGCAAGCGCTTTACAGTCTTTTCTGACCATCAGAGTCTCAGATACATCTTCTCTCAGAAGGATCTGAATCTGAGACAGTGCCGATGGCTCGAGTTCCTCCAGGACTATGACTTTGAGATAGTCTATACTCCTGGGAAGGGGAACGTGGTAGCCGATTCCCTCAGCAGGAGGACGGGAGTTCAACTACTTGAGGAGGCGACAGAGAAACTAGCCTCTTTGCAGATATCCTTTGTGGATAGAGATGGAGCAGCCTTACTTCAGTCTCTCACAGTCACTGCTCCACTACTGCAGCGGGTCAGAGAAGCACAACGAGGGGATGCTGACTGTGAGACGCGGCATGCACAGATATCCTCAGGACATGCACCTGATGGCTTCTCCTTTGGAGCAGAGCACAACATCCTTTTCAGAGGATGTACCTTGGTACCAGTTGCTTTACAGGAGGAAGTGCTGATAGAGTTTCACACTTCTCCCTTGGAGGTACATCCCGGAGTGGTGAAGATGTACCAGGATCTCATACGACAGAACTGGTGTCCAGGCATGAAGAAGGCTATGGCAGAGTTCGTTTCTCGATGCCTCACTTGCCAGCAGGTGAAGTCATAGCATCAGGTACCAGAAGGCTTGGTACAACCCTTGGAGGTACCGGAGTGGAAGTGGGACGGGATATCTATGGACTTCATGACTGGACTTCCAAGCACTTCCAGAGGTCACGACTCCATTTGGGTGATTGTCGACCGACTCACCAAGTCAGCGCACTTTCTACCCATCAGAGAGCAGGTCTCAGTGGAGAACTTGGGACGACTTTACGTTAAGGAGATTGTTCGGCTTCACGGTGTGCCATCATCTATCGTCTCCGATCGAGATGCTCGCTTTACTTCCCTGCTTTGGAAGGGGTTGTAGGAGGCGTTCGGGACACAACTACGTTTGAGCACCGCCTTTCACCCTCAGACGGATGGTCAGACGGAGGGGACCATTCATACTCTCAAGGACATGCTCCGCGCATGTGTCCTCGACTTTGGTCGTAGCTGGGAGGACCACCTACCCTTGGCGGAGTTTGCGTACAACAAAAGCTACCACTCCACCATCGGGATGGAACCGTACGAGGTGTTGTACGACCGACCTTGCAGATCTCCTTTATGCTGGACAGACCCTGGGGAGTCAGCACTTGTGGGACCGGAGATGGTCCAGGCCACGATAGAGAAGGTCCAGGTCATCCAGGAGCGGATGAGGACAGCTCAGAGCCAGTAGAAGTCATACGCTGATAGGAGGCGGAGGCCACTAGAGTTCAAGGATGGCGACCACGTCTTCTTGCGTGTCTCACCTCGACGTGGATTATGGAGATTTGGCCGAGGCGGCAAGTTATCTCCGCGCTTCATCGGACCCTTCCAGGTCCTCAGCAGGATTGACGAGGTGGCTTATCTCCTGGCTCTACCACCTCAGCTGCACCGAGTGCATGACGTATTCCATGTGTCTCAGCTGAAGAGATACGTGCACGACCTGATGCAAATCATTGACCATGGGGAGCTTGACGTTGACGATGGGGCGACCTTAACGGAGGTCCCGATGGAGATCGAGGATCGACAGGAGCGGGTACTACGTGGGCGGTCGATTCCTCTAGTGTGCATCAGATGGCAGCACAAGAACCTCTAGGAGAGCACTTGGGAGCGGGAGGCTCAGATGCGTGCTCAGTACCCTCTTTTGTTTCCCTAGTTTTGATGTATCTTTACGGGGACGTAAATCCCTGAGGTGGGAGTAATGTAAAGACCCGTAAAATTCAAGGGAAATTTTTTCTTAAATTTCTTTGGAATTTTACAAGAACGCGGTTTCTGACGGCACCTGATTCTGAGGCCTAGTGTGCCCGGAATCAATTTCCGAAGTTTGGCTCAGGTACATTCAGTGAACGAACGAGCGGAAATTTCTAACTTTTGAACCGGTGCTCGGAATCGAATTCCGAGGGCACCGATGAACTCACAACGCCGGTAATCGCTTAAGGGAACCTTTACCATAGTTGCATTTGTGCGGGTGAAGAAGTTAATTAATGAGGTTTAATTAAAAAGAAAATAAAATTGTTGAATCAATTTTATTTCTTATCAAAGTGGTTATTTTCTCCCATGGGATGTTGGTGGTGGGGCCCACATCCACCCAACTTCCCATGTGTGGATAATTGAAAGGGTGGGGCCCACACAAACGCCCCACCTTTTCAAATCCCTTAACTCTCTTAACCCCTCACTTTCCTAACTCCCCATTAACTCACTTTCATTAATTTTTGACAACTTGTTATAATTAATAAAGTGAGTTACTTAATTTCAAACTCTTGAAATTCAAATGGTTAGGTTGTGGTAATAAAATAATACTTGGTCTTATTTTATTATTGTTAGAGTTTTGCCACCTTGAGAGGATTGGGAAGAGTGAAGTATTCTTCTTCTTCAACCTCGACGAAGAATGCGAAGAACACCATTCTTCAACGAAGAACTTCTCTACCGAAGAACACGATTCTTCCGCGACGCCGTATCCGCGACGCGACGTTCTTCTTCCGCATCGTCTCTTCCGCGACGGTTTTCCGTGACGAAATCTCCATCAACGACTTCGAATCCTCACTTCGCGACGTCGACGTTCTTTTCCCGCGACGCCCGACCACCGCGACGCTCGTCTTCCGCGGCTCGTTGACAAACACCATTCCTGAACCGAGGTAGGGGTTTTATTTTAATTAATTCCATTCATGATTCTAGTTTTTCGATCTTCGTGGTTTTCGACTAATTGTTATCGAATAACGCGAGGGGGGCCGGTCCGCACAAACACGGCTGACCCTCATCCTTATTTTCATGAATGATTCCTTGTGGTTTGGTACGGGAAGACATGGTGTCGTCGCACCACGCGGAATCAAGAGAAAAGAAAATGCGAGGCGCCGTCGCGCCGCGCCATGGAAAGAAATTCAAGGACGCGACGCCGTCGCGCCACGTCGAAGAAAACCGAAGACGCCGTGGCCAGAGCGGGGCCACGGAGGAGGGGCGCGGTTCCGTCGCACCGCGCCGGATGACAAGGGCCGTGGTCAGTTCTGGGCCGCGGCGGAGCAAGGTGACCGGTGGCCGGACCGGGCCGCCGGCGTCGGAGCCGGAAGGGGACCGGCCATTGCCGGTCCCGTTGAGTAGGAACTGGCTGACCAGGTCGGGCCGACCGGAAGGGAAGGATCCAGGGGAATTAAATTCCCCCAACTGGATATCCAAACGGCCCCCAAAAAAATGGGGGGTCGCGGTTACACAGGGGGGCAGGCGCCCCCCCCCCCCTCTGTCGAAACGGCTCGGCCACTGGCCGAGCCGGCAGCGCGCTGGGCGCGCTGTGCCCAGCCGGTCCGCCAGGCCGGGCCGGGCTGGGCCGTGTCGGGCCGGGCCGACCCGGACCGGGTTGGGTCGACCCGGTTCGGGCCAACCGGGGGGTCTCGATCCGGGTCGGTCCGGGCCCGAAACCCCCGTTATCGGACTGTTTGGGTTCAAATGCCCATAACTCGAGCTACGGACCTCCAAACAACGCGCCGTCAGCGGAGATGCGATCCTTGGATCGAGACAGTCGTTTTGAAATATCTCACTCAAGGTTTCGGATTACTATGAGTTCGGATGGGTTGGTTTGTACATGAAACCAACCGGGCCCTCGGAGCGGAAACACTCATATCTTGAGCTACGGACGTCCGATTGACGTGCCGTCAACTTTGTTGAGTTCCTCTTAGTGAGATGGATCTTTTGGCATACTCCGCCTGAGGTTTGGACACAGGTGGAGTACGGTCGGGTTGGTTTTGCCTTAAAAACCAACCGGGCCCCTGGGACGAAAAAACCAATAACTCTCAGACCGGGCGTCCGATTGACGCGCCGTCTGCGACGTTGAGTTCCTGTTGACGATACGGAACTTTTGGACATATCAACTCTGGAATATGTGTCAGTTGATGTATCAGCCTCTCGGCTCGTGGAGCGAACCCTCCCGAATGAGCTTACTGTGTGCGGGAACCCTAGAGCTGGCTGCGACTGCTACTGTGACTGCGACGACGACTGTGCAGAGATCCTCAGTGGATTCGACGACGATGACTACAACACTCAGTGATCCTGTGTGGATCAGTGCTACCGATCTTGTGTGGGTCCGATCCTGTGTGGGTCAGCGCTCAGCGGTTCTGTGTGAGCCAGCGCCTACAGATTCTGTGTGGGTCCGATCCTTTGTGGGTCTTTGCTGGGGTTAGTACCTATCGATCCTTTGTGGGTCCGACGACTTAAATGGATCAGTGATCATCTCTATCGTCTTTGAAGAAGTATACCTGTGTGAGATGAATCCTGTTTACCTTCCTGTGTGGATTGTGTTGTGCTATCCTGTGTGGATCACGTTTGCTTTCCTGTGTGGAATACGTATACTTTCCTGTGTGGACTGAGTTGTACTTGGGCTCGGAGGTTGGAGCGTATTTGAATTGATGACTTAGGTATATGTATGGGAATATACCTAAGCAGTGTCAGTTGTTACTTCGTGATTGTATCTTTCCTTTGTGGATTATCCTTTGTGGATTTTGGGAGACCTTCAGGGGTCTCGGGGTCCCTACTAAGTAGCTTATACTCACCCCTACACGGGCTATGCCCGCACTACGTTGTGTTGGTTGCAGACGATGGACAGTGCTGATTGTGGTTGAGGCTTGCAGAGCAGGACGGTAGCTAGAGGTGGATCACTGAGCGGGACGTACTCGGAGCGGATGGTGGGACCCGTGGAGCAGTGGAGATATCTGTACCCACCCTTCAGGTGGGATTTCCAGTGGACAACTCGGCGTAGCGGCTTTTACTTTTTAGTTGCTGTTTTCCCTTTCGAGTTGTACTTTACTTTCAGTTTGGGTTTGTATACTGGCCCACTTACTTTCTGCACTTACAGTTGTACTCAGTTTTTACTTAGTGTTTACTTTTTCTGCTTGCTTACTCTGTGGTGCTTTTTTACTTTACAAAGGCAATGCCTTCCCTTTTTACCGGGATTTACGCCTTGGTGCTAGTCGCCAGCCCCTGGCCTATGGAAGGCGGGCTTGGGGTAGTCACGGCACGGGCCCTGAGGACGGGTCGTGACAGGAAACCCAATGAGCATTCTATGGAAGCCACATAATAGATGAGTGGACTCCACTCCACCATAGGAATAAAAATTTGTGAGTGCAGTAGATACTACTTGAGAATTTCAAAGTATTTTTTGAAATCATTGTCTCATTGATAAGCGGTTACCTTCTTCATTAGCCTAGTGAAGGGGAGAGCTTTTCCAGCTAGGTTGGCAATGAACTACCGAATGTAATAAAGGTTACCTTGGAGTACTCTCAATTACATGAGATTTATAGGGGGTGACACTACTAATATAACACTAGTTTTCTCTGGTTCAACCTCAATTCCATGGTGGTGTACCACAAAACCAAGTAATTTCCTTGAAGTTACCCCAAAATCACATTTCAGTGGATTCATCTTCAGGATGTGTTGTCATAGTTTGTCGAAAATTGTTTAAAGATCCATGAAGTGGTCACATCACTATCAGGATTTAACCACCAGGTCATTAACATAACATTCAATTATCTTTCCCAGGAATGGATTAAATATATGGTGCATGGCACGTTGATATGTGGCTCCAACATTCTTCAAACCAAAGGGCACGACCTAATAGGACAAGATCCATAATGTTCTCTAAAGTCAATTACTTCTTCATCTTCTAGGTCTATATTTATCTGATTGAACCTTGAGTACCCATCCATAAAGGAAAGGTATTGGAAAATAGTAGTTGAATCGATCAAGAGTTTTATGATCAAAAATGGGAAATCATATTTTGGGAAATGTAAATTAAGGTATCTAAAATCAATAAAAACCCTAATTTTCCCATTCTTCTTTTTGATATGAATGATTTTGGAAATCCATATCAAGTATTTCACTTCTCGGAAAAATTTATATTTGATCAACTTGTTTACCTCTACCTCTATATTGGTGGCATGATAGTGGTTTATCCTCCTAGTTGTTTTCTTGAAGACTCTAGGCTCATATGGTAGCCTGATATGGTATGTAGCCACATATGGGTTCAATACGAGAATTTCTGTATAGTTCCATGTGAACACATATCAGTGATTCTTCAAAAATGAGATGTACATCTCTTTCTCTTCGATGGGCATGGTGACACTAATCACTGTAGGCTGCAGGTCTTCCTCTATCCCCATATTTATCTTCTGAAGTTCATCGATGTTGGTGGAGACACATTCCTTGAATATTAGAAGGGAATTCCCTAGGTCAACCTCATCTTCTTCCATCTCTAAGTCTATAGAGTAATTTTTTTGATGGAGATAGAAATCTAGGGGCTTTACTATCATCATCATAGTGAAAGAGGATATGAGAAGAGACATTATCACCACTTTTTGACTCAACTAATGTAGAGAGATGTCAGAGCTAGTAGTCTTAAATGTTTTTACTGGGGATAAGAGGGGATTGGACCTACGAGATTAAATCTAGGGCCTCAACTAGGTTTATGGGGAGCACATAGTCACCGTAGAGCATACTTCAAGGATTCACAAGGGTGGTCCCCAATCCATTGGGAGTAGAAACCTGTATATCATCATCCACCATTGGTTGTTTTCCTCCCTTTTTATAGAAATCTGATTGAGCATATGTGTCACCACAAGTCTCTAAGGGATCACTATCACCATTTAGTATGCCGGCTTCTCCATTAATGGGATACTTTAGACACTAGTGGAATATTGAAGGTATCACTAGGTGGCTATGGAGCCAGGGCCTTCTGAGTAGGTTGTGATATGTGGTATCATGTTGGATTACCATAAACTAATCATCTGACATGAGATCCCTAAAATGGGATTTGAGCTTGATTTTCTTGAGAGGCCTTTGCTCACACTTATCATACCCTTGTATGGTTAGCTTAGTGGGAGACAAATCCCATTCTCCATATCCCAAACTTTGTAGGGTTCAGATTGGGACAAGATTAATCCCAAAACCATTATCAATTATAGACCTTTGTCTGTTGAAATTATTAATTCTATTCAAGACAAATAGGGGTCTAATGTGTCCTTAAAGGTCTTCCTCTTGATCTTGATCTGTGAATGAGATGGGACATGACATTCTGATTCTATAGTCTCCACTCGATAGTCCTTGACTTCAGAGACTTCTATCTCAAACTCTTATGGAATTAGGAGGGCTTCAATAAGTACCTCCTTGAGTTATTTTGAGATATGGAGAACATAAAGGATTGATAACTTGGCTAGGAAATCCACCAACTATTTTATAATGTCGTATTTTTGTACCAGAGGTCGGCGCTTCTCGATATGGGGTTGCTCCTGGATGTGAAAATGAGGAGCCGAGGCATTTGAGATAGATGAATGATGCATGACTATTGTGGAGTGTGGAAAAACAATACTTAATATTACCTAAGTATAGTTTAGTGGATAACCCTAGGTAGTCTCTATAAGAGGAGTGCACATGCAAAAATTTTTCACTTAAATTTGGGAAGGAAGTAGATGTTGATTTTGAAATTGATTGAGTTTAAAAAGAAATAATGAAATAAATTTTAAACAAAAGTGATGGAGAGAGTGATGTGTTTAGGGTAGGATCTCCTTTTTTAATGTTATCATGGTTATAAAAATCAGTTTCTATCTCTTCCTATTAAATGATAAATGAATGACTCCTCGATCAAGTTGTCAGTCACCCCTGGTTTAAGGAAGCAATGAAAACTACTCTTGTATCTATGAAAGTTCATAAACCATTACCAAAAAATTAAGGAAAGTCTTAATCATGAATTTTCCCCTAATAAATCTAGAAACAATTCTATTATTTCACACATGTTCCAATGATCTCTAAACACTCACCACCCAACACAACCTGCTCGATCGATACAAATTGCACTAGGCATAGGGAGTTTAAAGTTCTTCCACCAAAGCTATAAAAAATTAATGAAAACAAAACCCAAAATACAATCGCATTAAGAGAATTTTAAACCACTAAAAATATGGATCATTCAATAGAAAAATAGAGTTTTATATTAAATAACAAGACTCTGACATTACAAAAGTAAAACCCCCCCTTCCCTGATCACTCAAAATCTTTACCCCTCAATGAGAAGGGTAGTCGAGATGAATGGAGAATAAGAATACATTAAAATACTAAGAATATGAAATGTGGGAGGAAGAATATGGTTAAGTGTGGATCCATGGTGGAGATATCCTTCTTGGTTCCTCATATAGAATGATATGAGTGGAATGGAATACTTTGAGAGGGAGGATCTCTCCTTTTATAGGCAGAATTTTCCTTCGAAAGTTGATGAATTTAATCCCAAATTAATGAATTAATCATGAGTTTAGTCCTTCATGAATTTTTTTATAAATTCCTTTTCCATCTACCCTGAAAACTTTAGAGTATTTGGATGTGTTTTGAGGGAGTTATGTTCATTTTAATATGAGAATTTATTCTGCCCAGACAAACTCTCCACATTTCACATATCCGGATTATCATACATTAATGACTATGAAAAAGGAATATTCACGCATGAGATCCTTCATAAAAGTTGTTCCAAAACATTTTTTGAGTCTAAAAACCTAATTTAAGAGTATTTGGGACCATAATCAATAAGATATTTACCCAACACCAAAAATAGATAGTTCTGTAAACAATTTTCAAGGCCCAAATTGTGAGCTTGTTTTGAGCTTCCATATGGTCGATTAATTTTTTGGTTTAGAAGGATTAAATGAATCTTAGGATGCATAGAAACCTAAAAATAAATAATTTCACGATTTGGATCAATATATAGAAATAATTTAAAACTATTAATAATAAAAAATATGTTGTTTTGACGATTAAGCTCAAAATACCAGTAAATCATAAAATGTGGCAATTTATATTAAAATAACACTATTTTGGTATTACAAACAATTTAAATTCAATAAAAACTATTGAAAATATTTTCTCTATCAATTCCCACACACTTATCACTTGGAATCATGGATAAGTAAACATTAAAATTAAATCAAAGTAAATTCAAAACACATACCCATGAGATCTACCAAATCTACACAAAGAAACAAAAAGACATCATGCCTCATCAAAAACATTATTTCAAGTTCTACATTTAGATAATTTAATACATTTCCTCTTCATTTATCATCTCATTCACATAAGACACCTACCTCATATGATTTTTCTCTTATCTCACAAATGTCAATTTTTAACAAGGATTTTCTCATCCAAACCCATGCAATAGTCACCATAGGCTTGATAAATTCCTAAATATCCACCCGATGTGAGTCAAAGACATTTTTTTATCATGAGTAATTTTCAGGGTTTTTTTGTGGATTTCGGTTGGTAGGATTTAGATGTTAAAAATTCTGTGGATGAATAAGGAGGGATTAACTCTTTTTGAAGAAAAATTTCAAGATTCTAATTTTCACTCAAGAATGGTATCCTCCTCACTCCACTTAGAAGAAAATTAGCTCCATCATCACAAAAAATCAAGGAAATTTTATTCCATTTAGAATTTCACCATAAAAAATTTTAGTCTTCTCAAACATAGTTTTCCTTGAAAGATCCAGATAAGCACAACTTGCTTTCTCCTTTGGAAGCTCTAAAAAGGCACAATTATTTTATCATGAAAGCTCTAGAAAGGAAAAAACTTTTAATAAAATGAATTCTTTAGAAAAAACATCATATATTTAAAATTTAATTTTACACCCAATATATTTATAAATGAGGTATCATGCCATAAGATAGATTCCCCCACACTTAAGTTCAACTAAATCATGTAATTTTACTTCAAGAGAAGGTTGGATAGGGAAAATTGGATTTTAATGTGGCTAACATAACAAGTTGTTCATGGATTATATGGCATACAAGGATTAAATGAATAAGGAAGGATAGAATAAAAAGTATTCTTTTAAAAATGTGGCTTTAAAATAAATAAATGCCTTAATCATTTAAAATACAAGTACCTCCAACCCTCAAGTTTTGATAGGAATAAATCAAATTATAGTTAAAGAAAGCATGGTCTGGTTCTCTCAAGAAGTTAGGTGAATGTAAATAATATAACAATAATGGTTTAGAAGCCTCACAGGTAAGTGATTTAAAAAATAAAGATAATGATATGTGGCATGGGATTCAAAAATCATAGTACTTTCCATGAAATTATCAAATATTTGAACTTGAAACAAAGTCATTTTCAGCATTAATTTAAGACATGTTTCATGGAATATATTGATTCAATCATTGAAATGGGTTTCAAAAATGGAAATTATAATAATTTCAGCTCAAAAGTTTTGAAAACACACTAAATTTTTAAAAAGAAACACAAAAATATCTGAAAAACAAACATTTTGTTTTAGAAAAATAGTAAAACAAACAAAAAATGAAAATCCTAAACTACAAAGGTTCCCTCCCCCACACTTAAATGATGCTATGTACTTAATGAATTCAAATGGATTTAATTTGTGAGAAAATTTTAAAATTAATCCCATCAAGCAAGAAAATGTAAAGGAGAGGTATGACCTGATGACTTTTATTGATAAACAGGTTGGAGGAGTGTGATCTCCTCCACTGGCTCTGATGGTAGGGTCCCAAGGAATTTCTTCAACCTATGCCCATTAATAGTGAATGGATCCTACTCTCTATCATTCGTAATATGCATAGTAACAAAAGGATATACATGAGTAACTATAAATGGACATTACCATATGGAACAATGTTTACCTAGCATCAGTTTGAGTCTTGAGTTGAATTACAACAATTTGTATCTAGGATAGAAGTATTTCAGTTGGATTAGCTTGTCATGGTACACTTGTTATTTCTTTTTAAATTCTATAATTTTCAAATTCTTCCCTTCTAATTTCATCCATCTCCTACAAATTCAATCTTATTTATTTCCTAACACTTTTAATATCCAAATTCATCTTCCTCACAACCCAATACACCTGATGCTCCAATTCCACAGGTAGGTGAAAACTTTTACCATAAATCAATCTATATAGACTCATACAATTGGGGGTTTATAGTCCATCCTATAAGACCATAATATATCTTCCAACCTTTAGCTAAAATCCTTCCTGTTTGGATTAACAGTAATTTCCAAAATTCCTTTGATTTCCCTGTTGTACACTTCAGCTTTCCCATTAGTCTATGGATGATAGGGAGATGATGTTTTATAATAAACCCCATCATTCTTTAGCAAAGACTCCATTCTAAAATTTAAAAATTGAGTCCCTTGAACACTGATTATAGCTCTAGGAACTCCAAACCTACAAAAATATGTTAGCCCTGGAAAAATCACAAACAACTTTAGCATTTTCATTCCTGGTGGATTTTTCTTCCACCCATTTGGAAACATAATAAATTGAAAGAAATATATAAGAATTTATAAATTAAATCAGGAATGGTCCCACAAAATATATCCCCTAAACTTAAAAAATATCACAAAAATTCAGTGGCTTTTGAGGCATTTCTTTTCTCTTTGAAATATTTCCTAAAAATCAACATTTTTCAAACACTTTGAAAAAAATAACGAGCATATTTAAAAAGGGCGGACCAATAAATTATAGATTCTAAAACCTTCCTTACCGTCCTTTTAGATCCAAAGTGTCCTCCACAAGATAAAGTTAAAAAAACTTAAAGAAAAATTTAACTTCACTTTCAGGAAAATATATTCTTATTACTTGATCATTGTAAATCTTATAAATAAATGGATCATTCCAAATGTAATATCTTGATTCAGCTTTTAGTTTTTGACTTTAGTGAGAATTAAAATGATATGGGACCTGATATGTTACTAGATAATTGAACATATCAGTATACAAATGCACTTCTGCTTTAATCAAGTACAACTGCTCTCTTGTAATTTGATCATTCAGTGGGTCTTTTTCTAGAATTTCAATTTTAACAGTGTTTGGAAGTCTACTTAAGTGATAAACTACTTGGTTCTAAGTTCCCTTATTGTCCTTTATTTCTATATTTAACTTATAAAGAAGTATAATCCATATTAATTTCCCCGGTTTAACATCATATTTCTTCATCAAGAACTTAAGAGCTGGATGATCAGAAAACACAATGATTTTAGTTTGAAGAAGATATGATCTAAATCTTTCTAAAGAAAAAAAACTTATAAGAACTCTTTTTCCATGATTGTGTAATTGAATTGGTCCTCATATAATGTTCTCAAGGAATATGAAATTACTTTTTCCCTTCCCTCAATTCACTTATAAAGGATTGATCCAAATTCTTGGTTAGAATCATCACAAAGTATCTCAAATGGTTCTTCCCAATTTAACGGCTGCATCACAGGTGGTGAAATCAATCTCTTCTTCAACTTATCAAAGGATTACCTACATGAACCATTGAAATCAAAATAAGCATATTTCAAAAATTAATCTAGATAGAGGGAGATAAATCTTACTGAAATCTTCGATAAACCTCCTGTAGAATCCTTCATGTCCTAAAAATGATCTAACATGTTTAACACAAGTAGTTCAATGAATTTTTGGTAAATGACATTTCCACATACAATTCCTCTCTCAACTATGAAATGATAGTTTTCAAAATTCAAAACAAGATTACTTTCAATGTAGGTTTTCAAAACCTTTTTTTTTTTTTTTCAAACAATGATCAAAAGAATCTCCAAAAAATGTGAAATCATCTAAGAAAACTTCCAAGAATTTTTTAATGTGATTATAAAATATAATTACTATGAAACTCTAAAATATACCTAGAGCATTACATAATAAAAATTTCATCCTTTTATATACAAAATTTCTAAAGGGACATGTAAATGTCATATTCTCTTGATCCTTAGGAGAAATGAGTACCTGTAAGTAACTTGAAAATCCATCCAAAAAGTAGTAACGGGTTCTCCCTACCAATATCTCTAATATCTAGTCAATGAATGGGATGGAGAAATGATATTTCTAAGTGATCTGATTCAACTTACTAAAATAAATGCAAACTCTATATCTATTTTTAATTCTCATAGGTATTAAGTCATTATTTTCATTCCTCACAGTGGTCAGGACATTTTTTTAGGAACTACATGAATGGGGAAAACCCACTATGAATCTAAAATGGAATAGATGATACCATTCTCCAATATCTTCTCAATATTCTTCTTTATGACCTCTATCAAGCTAGGATTTATCCTCCTTTGGGGCTATCTAATGGGTTTGGAATATCCCTCAAGAAAAATTATACATGAGCATATTTTTGGGTTTATTCCTAGGATATCACCTAATCTCCACCCTATTTCTTGGAAATTCTATCTCAAAATCTCAATAAAATATTTTTCTTGGGTTTTAGATAGATTATTTTCAATTATCACTGGTAATTTATCTCCCTCCCTAAGGTACACATATTTAAAATCATTCAAGAGTGGTTTTAATTATAGTTTAGGGGGATGCTCAAGGGATGAAATTAAAATGATATTCCCCACTTCCAAAGGTTGGACCTCATACACACAAGAAACCATATCATCTTTCTCATTGCTCAAAAAATCATCAAAGAAATCATATTTTACCTCTTCTTCCTGTATGAAATTAGAATCTTTAGTGTTTTGGGCATTCACATGTTCATTAATAGAAAAATTCTCTCTTATGTCTAATAATTAATGGAATATACCCAATTATTCAATGTGTTTAGTACCAGAATCACAGGAGAGTGAAAAGAGGGAGTGATCATCTGATGGGTGCCTCATGGATTCAAAAATGTTTAATTGGATAATGCTATCTCCAAATTCCACAGTGAGTGTACCTTCATGGACATTTATGATGGTTTTGGACATATTCAAGAAATGTCTCCCCAAAATGTTGGGTGAGTGTGAAGAGAAACTATATTCTTCCATATTCAGCACATAGAAGTCATCTGGGAATAAGAGATATTTTACATTCACTAGGACATCCTCCAGAGCTTATGTCGGGAAAACTATAGATCTATTTTCAAGATAGACCACCACTTTTATGGGATTTAAGTCTTCTATCTAAAAATAAGTGTATAATGAGTGAGGAGATACATTAATTGAATCACCTAGATCACACAAATCATTAGATAAATTTAAATAACCAATGGTTCATGGAATGAAAAACATCTATGGATCTTGAAATTTGGTTGAAAACTATGGTGTGATAAGGGCTGAGACACTTTACCCCAAGTAGATCCTCTCATTCCAATAAATTCTTCTATTTTTGGTAAAAATATATTTCAAAATTTTTGCATACCTTGGAATTTTTTTGACCGCTTCAAGTAGGGGGATATTGATTTCCACTTTCTGAAAGGTTTCCAAAATTTCTTTTTGAAGTGTTTCTTCATGAAATTTATTTGATTCAATCAACCTTGATGGAAATGGTGGGGGTAAGTCTTTCTTCTCCCTTTGTTGCCTTTTCATTTATGTTTCTTGTATCTTCTTTCTTAGCCTATCTTAATCCTCCTCTTCTTAATTTTATTCTTCTTGGTGGATTTTCACAGTATTTTCAGAATTTTCAACTTCATTCTCCCTCAAAACAGGTGGTGTTGTTTCAGGTTCAAGGTTGGATGGAGGTGAGAGTTCTTTTCCAATTCTTATTGTGATTGGATTGAAATTATCTTTAGTATTTGGAACTGTTTGGGATGGAATATTCCATATATTCTTGGTTAAAATATCAAAAACTATTTTTAACTGGTTGGATAGGTCTTTCACATTTTCTTTAATCCCCTCAATATATGATTGTAGCTGTTGGTTCTTAATTGATGGTTGTGCACTGGTGGATAGTTGGTCATATGTATTTCTTTGGAATGGTGGTGGATTAAAGAGTTGTTGATGAGAAGGATGTTTATAGGACTATTGGAATGGAGGGGGGGGGGGGGTTCTGGTATTGCTGTTGAAAAGGAGGTCTATCCTAGGTATGTTGGAATCTATATCCTGGTTGGGTATGGGGATGACATGGCTGATTTGAATGGAATTTCCTTTGCTATTAGGTAGTAGTAGAACATTCAATTCCCTACACTTCTGGACACTAGTTAGTGTAATGATAATTATAAGATCATAAACCACATACCTGATTTGGTCCTTGTTATTCCTTCACTTAGTTCACATCCATTTATTGCACAAACCTAGTGAGTTCACCCATTTCGATTCTTATTAATTCTATTGAATCAGATGTTCTGATCTCATGAATTCCCCTTGTTTTCAACCCTCTTGTTCCAAAATTTTGTGAGTTTTGAGAAATCTTCTCAATTAGTACTCTGATATCTGCAGGTGACTATTCAATTAGGGATCCCCCAAATGAGTTATCTAGAATATTTCAATCATTATTCATAAGTCCTTGGTAGAAGAACACAAGGAATTGGTGTTCCTCTATTTATTGATGTGGGTAGCTGGAATATAGCTTCTTAAAATGCTCCCAGTACCTGTAGAGGGTTTCTCTAGTTGATTTTCATATGATGTAAATCTCTTTTTTGATAGCAGTGATCTTGGATTTGAGAAATAATATTTGTATGAAACATCTTTTTAGGTCTTTTCAATCACTGATCTCCTATGGTTGTATATTGTACAACCATTCTTTAGTTTCTCCTTTGAGTGAGAATGGAAATTCACTCCATTGAACTTGATCTTCAGGCGCTCCCCTCAGCCTGAAGCTTGAGCAGATGAAGTTGAATTCTTAGATATGCTGATTTGGATCTTCTCCTATAAGACCATGAAACTTTGGAATCACATGAATCATATTGACACATAATTCAAAATAATTTGGTGTAGTGGGTGAAATGATTTGGTTATTTTTAATGGAATATTGAGGTACACATAGATCACATAAGGTTGAGATGGGATTGCTAGCCATGATTTTAGGTTCAGAGTTAACACTAAGAGTGTTAATTGAATCTGATAGATTTATTTACTCAAATATTCTAGGTAGGTTTCTTTTTATTAGTTGGGTTAATGTTCTTTTAATTTTTAGATCAAATTCAATTAATGGTTCTTTTGAGTTGCAGGTCATTCAATTTTGAAAATCTTTTTTTATATTGCACTGCCTCCGCAGCAATGATGCCAAGTTTGACGCATGCCTGTCACGGGGAGTGGAAAAACAATATTTAATATTACTTAAGTATAGTCTAGTGGATAAACCTATGTAGTCTCCAAAAGAGTAGTGCACAAAAAACAATTTTTCACTTAAATTTGGGAAATAAGTAGATGTTGATTTTGAAATCGATTAAGTTTAAAAAGAAAGGGTGAAATATATTTTAAACACAAGTAATGGAGAGAGTGATGGGTTAAGGGTAGGATCTCCTTTCAATGTTATCATTTTCATAAAAATCAGTTCCCACCTCTTCCTATTGAGTGATAAATGGATGACTTCTCAATTGAGTTGTCAGTCACCCCTGGTTGAAGGAAGCAATGAAAACCACTCCTATGCGCATGAAACTTCATAAACCATTCCCAAAAAATTAAGGAAAGTCCTTATAGGTAATTTTTTATCCTTATAAATATATAAACATTTTTCTTATTTTACACATGTGCTAATGATCACTAGACACTTGATAGCTAACACAATCTGCTCGATCGAGATAAATTGCACAAGGCAGAGGGAGTTTAAAGTTCTTCCAACAAATCTATAAAAAATGAATGAAAAAAATAAAAAATAAAACCACATTAATATAATTTTACACCACTTAAAACAGAGATAATTCAATATAAAAATATAGTTTTATATTAAATAACAAGACTTTGACATTACAAAAGAAAAAATCCTTCCCCAATCACTCAAAATCTTTACCCCTCTATGAGAAGGGTAATCGAGATGAATGGAGAAGAAGAAGACATTAAAATAATCAGAATATAAAATGGTGGAGGAATAATATGGTTAAGTGTGGATCCTTGGTGGAGATATACTTCTTTGTGCCTTGGATGGAATGAGATGAGTGGAATGGAATGCTTTGAGAGGGAGAAGCACTCCTTATTTTATATATAGAATTTTACTTCAAAAGTTGATGCATTTAATCTGAAATTAATGACCGAATCACGTATTTCATCCTTCATTAAAGTTTTTTCATAAATTACTTGGTCTTTTACCCTCAAAATTTCATAGTATTTGGACGTGTTTAGAGGGATTTATGGCCGTTTTACTCTGTGAATGTATTCTACCCAAGAAGACTCTCCACATCTCACATATCTGAATTGTAATGCATTAATGAGCATGAAAACGGCCTATTACAAAAGTTTTTATCATCCACCCACTGAATTTAAGAGTATTTGGGCTCACCATTCACGAGATATGAATCCAACACCAAAAATCGATAGTTCTGCAAACAGTTTTCAAGGCCTAAATTGTGAGGTTGTTTTGAGCTTCCATATGGTCGATTAAGATTTTGGTCCAGAAGGATGAAATGAATCCCAAGGTGTTTAGAAACCTAAAAATAAATAATTTAAAGATTTTGATCAATATATAAAAGTTTATGGCCAAAATACTTAGATAATTCAAAACTGTTAAAAATCCAAAATATTCCATTTTGACGATTAAGCTAAAAATACCACTAAAATCATAAAATTTTGCAATTAATACTAAAATAACACTTTTATGGGATTAAAAAAATTAAAATTCAATAAAAATTATTTAAAATATTTTCTCTATCGATGAACTTGGTGCTTGTGCAGAGATTGAGGGAGTATCTACTGCTTGTGACGTAGGTTGCGCCGACCATCCCCATTGCCTGGGTCAATTGGATTGGACCCCCACAAAGTGGTCATGCAAGAAAATTGTGTACGAATGGATTCTAGAGGGTTCTGAGATGCCTCCCTACCTTTTATGGGCTTACTAGAGCATTTTCTCATGAGTCTCAACTGCATATGCATTTTCCATAGGGACATGACTAGAATATTGGGTCCGACCACATCTGCGCTATCACCTATATCCTCAAATCCATTGTATACGACCTCCTATTCCTTGGTTATGTGTGAGAAACTCATTATCTGGGGAGAAATCATCATCATAGAAGGGGTTTTATAATTGTATCGTGTTGATAGAACCAAATATGAGCTCTTCATCTGATGAGGATTCCGTTTGGTGGGGCAGTTCCCGTACATCAGATACTACAGGGAAGATGTTGGTGAGAGTTATGCTCTATTTGGAGGATAATATGAATCTTCCTCTTCTGTTTCTTCCTGCTTTCAGTGGTCAGTCCCACCTTCACGAGTCATATTTGGTGTCTCCTTCTTGGGTGGTGGATCTATTTCGGGTTTGCGCAACTATGATTTCAGAGTGGCATGGGCTCGATCAAATGTGTTTTGGGTCATCAAGTTGTCAAATATTTTCACACGTCTAGGCGGGTCTTCCAAAAACTCTCTTCTTCCAATTGAATCATGGTTATGAAAGACACCTACTCTAGGGAGTTATTTAATGTCACCTATCCAGAGTCAATTATGAATTGAAGGAAATCTGTGAAGATGAAGTAGTTCTGTATATTATGACCCAATATTCTATGGAAAGGGAAATAATCAGGACGATTGGTGAGGTTGAATTCCTCATACCTCCTAGGTTGCGGGAGTGTGAGTAGGTTATTATACATGGGTTCCAATAAATAATCTGGGACTTGTTCATTTTTTGATGATTATACTTTGTTCATCCATTCCTCAAATCCCAGGAGACCTTGATTTCTCTGTGCTTCTTGTCGTGGGTGATTCTATGGTTTTCGCCACTCAACATGAGGTTCTAGGTGGTTTGGGGCCTTCTTAGGTATTTGAAAAGGCACTGCCTCTGGCTTGAGATTGATAGCTTCAATTTATTCTTTGGCTGGGATTTTCCCCTATACTGTGGGTATGAGTTAAGTTTTGGATCGGGTCAGTAGGATTACTTCTTCTAAATGTTGGACCATTTTAGAAAACTCATATAATCCACCTAGATATTTTATTGGAATTAGAGGTGTCTAAAACTCATCCTAATATTTTCATCATAGAGTTCCAAAAATTTCTCTTGTGAGAGAGGGATGCTGATTGAGTAGGTCAAACCCTTACACCTTATTATGAAGTCATACACCCTCTCATTCTTGCAATATTTACAGTTTTTCAGGTCAACGATCATCATATTTCTTAGTGTAGAACTAAATTGAGAAAGGAATTCTCGATGAATGTCTTACCATCCTGACATAGATCCTGCTGGTAGACTACTATGCCAAACAAAGGCTGGACTTGTTAGAGTCTATATTAAATACCTCATCTTTGTTGCCTCCTGTTGATCTTGAGGGCTCATCATCGACCCACATGGAGATACGAAGTGTGTGAGATTTTGTTCGGGGTCACCTGCACCTTCAAATTTAGAGAAGGTAGGATTTCCGAAATTGGGTATGGGAAAAGTTTCTTCCACCCAATCGGGACATGGATTCATCTCAAGTTGTATAGATGCACATCAACCTTCCATTGATTCCATTCATGTAACTTGGGACTCGATGAAATTAAGTATCTTAGGGGGAAACATTTCCTGAGCCGTCTCCCATATATAGGGAGCCGGTGGGGGTTGACGAGGTGGCCCCAATTTATCTCATTCTGATTTTCGATTCATCCCATGATTTAATGGTTGTCCTAGTGATGGAGAGGCTATTTCTACAATAAAGGGGAGTTATGATCATTTTTGAATTCCTCATTTATGTGGACTATCTATCTAGACCCAGAGCTAACTTGATGCTTAGATACCACTATTTCTGGTGGATCGATCATGGGAGGGAAAAAATTTTTCTCCACATAAAGATGATACCTAGATGGGATATTGTCTCTGATTAACTCCTCATTGAGTTGTTAGAGAGTTTATATTTTAATCTCATATTGTGAAAATTGTTCCTCCAGGTAAGGAACCCTGTTTCTTCTGGTAATTGATTAGGATGTGGTTGTACTATTCCTCCTATTGTCTTGAGGGTCCAAGTTTTAAATCCTATTGGCCATCCTCTATCCCCGTCCATGGTGTCTAGGTATCATTGAAGCGGGAACATTCTGTTGTAGTGACCAACTGGACCGAGCGTTACCCGATCCCCTGATCTCTCTGGAGGATATAACATTGCATGATACAATATCTAAGGGGTTATGATGTTCCAAGGTGTGGAAAATTATAATGATACATATTGTCTCTATCCTTGAATATGGATGCATGACTTGGATTTAGATATCAGTTGCTGAAGAGTTTTGTTGTAGTGGCAACAAGCATGTTGTAGATTTGCACTGTGATTTTCTAATTTTGGACCCTGAGTCATGGAGATAACAGCTAGGTCTATATGACAGTAGAGTATATTAATTGTCTAAAGGTGGCACTTGTATCCTAGACAAGGGATATTTTTAGCCTTCAATCATTGATGAGTATCCTGTATATTTTGGCATAGTTAAAGAATGCACTCATTTTCTAGCTCATCTAGGATCTCATAACTGTAAGTAGTGAGGAGATATAACATTATGTGGAGGTTGTTTCCAATTAACTATCTCCATATGTCAATTTCATCCTCCTCCTCATCATAATTATACACCTCCATCTGACCAGACCATAGAAGATGGCTCTGATGGTCACCTGCTGATGAGAGTGGGGTGCTACTATAAGTCGATGGGGAACCATATACTATTGAGCCTGATGATTCGAGCACCTATCTCTATGAAGGTGTTGGAGTTTGGTTCATATCTCTATATAGATATGTCCAGACAAAGGGAGAATTTCCTTATCCATGGGAGATATCTCCATGGGGAGGTTGACCATGGTGGATGTATGGAGTAAAGTCCCTAAGATCCATCTCCACACTACCATGAGGAAAACTATCGTGGTAATGAACATCTTTTGCTTCCGTTTTGATAGAAGAGTTGATGGACCCTTATGGTGTTGATAATGTGTATTGAACAACCTGAAGGAAACTAGCATTGAGAAGATTAGGAGTATGGGCCATGTTCTGCATCGTGGTCAGAATATGCTGACCTGCCTTTTGTAATTGTACAGGGATATGATCCCGCTATGTGACAATTTCCAGAACAATTGTATATAATCTTCTGGTGCTGAAGAAGTATGGTCCTACTACTGAGAAGCTTCTAGAATATGCCGATGGGCCTTCTCATTATTGATAGGAATGTGAGCTTGTCCCAAGGCATGTACCATTATACTTGGTGAGCCTTGGTTAGGATGGGAATATGATCCCAATCCTGTGCCTTTGGAATATACCACTGGTCTTTCTTGGAAGGAATATGAGCCTACCCCGAGGCATGTGCCACTCTCATTTGGTGGGACCCATTTGGATCAGGAATATGATACTGGTTCAAATATGTATTCCCTATCAAAATATGCCGATGGAACTCTTGAATGGGAGAAGGAATATGAGCCTCCCCTTGTGTTTCATTGAAATGATGCTGGCATAATCATTTGTTGGAGGAAGTAGGAATATGCACCTGGCTTTCATGATCCGTCAGAATATGCTGGGCAGATTCAATGATAGGAATGTGAGCCTGTCCTGAGGCCTATTCCATTCTCACTTGGTTATCCTTGGCCAGAATGAGAATATATTCTGGATCCTGGGCCTTTGGAGTATGCTGATGGACTTCTTTGATAGGAGTATGAGCCTATCTTGAGGCATGTTCCCCTCTCACATGGTGAGCCCCCATTAGAACAAGGATATGAGCTTGATCCTAGGCCTTTGGAATATGGCTACAGAATTCTTCGACAGACATGCACCCCTATCCCGAGGCATGTGCCACTCTCACCTAGTGATCCCCGATTGGATCAAGAATATGAGCCCTATCCGATAACTCACCCTTTATTGGAATATGTCGATAATCCTCCCGAGTAGGAGCAATAATGTGTGCTTGCTCTGGTATAGCTATTTATTTGTGATGATCAGAGTGTTGAGATTTCCTATCTATAGGGATAGAATTATGCACCTTCCCTTCATCTACAACAATGACAAAATATGACGGTAGAGTTCTTCAGCTATTATTAAAATATATTGGCATTTTAGTAAAGTGTGTGTAGGAATATGAGACTACACATTTTCTTTCTCCATGATAAACTAGAATATTTCTTCAATTGAAGTGGGGATATGTTCCCATTATTTCCTAATGATGATTCTATAATATAACAATGGTATTAATGCATGGGGACAGTGTATGAGCCTCCCCCATGCCTGTTGCGGGAATATTCCCCTAGAATTGTCCTGAGCGAGCAGAAATATGAGCCTTCTTGCTGGTCCCTGCTTGATTATGCTGATAGAAATCATCATCAAGAGTGGGAATATGATACCTCTCCTAGGTATCCAACACCTTCCTCCTTTGACTATTCTTCCTTATAGCCTGTTCATGGGCATCATAGGTGGCTGTGTGTCAGATGGTATCCTTAGCAGGCAACTGATGGGTACTAGTGAGATGGTGTTGGTGATGGCAGTAGACAGATACCCTCTTCGGCAACACTTGAACTGAAAGGGAGTCATATTTTTTCTCCTAGTGCATATTCATTAGATATGGAAGATGGAAGTTGTCATGCTCTGGGGATAATCTTTTGAAGCTGTTGGTAGTGGCGATTATAACCACTGGCTTAACAGTAGCCCTTCTTGGGTGATGCGGACTCACCAGTCATCGTGCCTGGAGAAAATCACAAGCATCTTCCATGATCGGGATTGTACCATGTCGGTGGTACTCTTGGAACATCATATTTTACACCTATAATTAGAGTTGTCGATAAGGTGAGATCATCTTGTGACCCATAGAGGTTACAATCACATATGATTTTCTGGATTGAATGCTAGATGATGAAGACATTTTCTCGAATCAGGATGTTGTAAATATCTACAGTCATGTAGAAAATAAGGAATAAGGTTACCAATTAGTACAATATAGTAGGCATAATGTTCTTAATCAAATATGCATGGTTAACACAATTGTCCTAATATTCCTTAATTTTTCCATTCTGCTCATTTAGACTAGTCAAAATGAGGATAGATTTATTTCTTGAGAACCTTGGTTATAGAGAATAATTTATAAGATAATGTCGGTCTTACTTATTTTTCTTATATAGGGTTTTCAAAACAAAGTGTCCTAATGTATTATAAACTGATGTTTCTATTATTACATAGATTCCCATCAGTTTTATCATCCAGTTTTCATATAGAGGAAAATTAAATGGTACGACTGATAATAACCAATCATTTTTTCATTGGAAAGATTCACATCAGGTTCACCATTTTTGTTTCATCATGTTTTTGAGGTGTGGATTGGGTTTCAATCATCGGGATACCATTTACACTTTCCATAGAGACTCCCTATGGTTCCCCCATCGATAGCTGGGTACAATCCTTCTTTCCAAAGGCTGACAGTCATCTGGGTTTTCAGGACCAATGACTATTGGGGACTCATATTGGTCAAGAGGATGGGAGGTCGGTCTCATCGCACCCTTTTAGGGGTAATTGTTTCATACTCTAGTAATCTCTTATATATTTAAGATATGTTCGTGAATCTTTTTCCTAATCTCGATATGGGGCTGGTTACCCTGAAAAAAATGGTTTATTGGTTAATTATCTCATTAAAAAAAGGGAGTCTCGTTGATGAACTAAGGGCAGTGAAACCTCATTAATGAATCCATATGTATGTATTCGATGTTTTTAATCCATTTTCTTGATGGTGAATAACCAATTTATGTGCTAAATCTATATAACCAAATGCTTCAAAATGTGCTACCACATGATGAGGTGGTTAATATTTTGAGGAGGGGATTGATCCATTATGAGGCGTCCTACATATCCCTGTTATTGAAGGAATAAAAACCCATGTAGTTTGATAATATCATGAACTTTAGTGTCATGAAGAGAGGACATATGTACGGGTAATGAGATACAAAATGTTTGAGCTCAGGTCTCAGGGATATTTCCTACATATCCCAGTTATGGAAAGAATCAGAGTCATCATAGTTCAATCTATTGGGGATTACATATTGAGGTTTCCCATGCCATTATGGAGGTTTATAGTGAAGATTTTATGATTATTGAAACTCTATAAGACTGTGTGATCCACGCTCATTGTGATTACCAATGGATAGAAAGTAATCAATTTCATGTCTCTGGATAGGGGGCCTAGATGACGAGATTTCCCTGGATGATTAATATGGATATCAAACCTCAAGAATAGGTGGACTGTGTATCCTGAATATGGTAGTAATCAGAGTCATCATAGTTCCCTTATGTTCTTGGGATTGGCCCCATGGTATATTCCCTTATATAAGGGGTGTTCACTGGGATTGCCCTGGGGAGTGGAGATTCACGTTGTCCAATGAGATGTTCAATGCATCCCCCCTAAGCCCACATGATCTATGCTCGATGTGAGAAACAAGGGGGAACAAATGATCAGTCTCATTGCATGTATATGTGAATTTTATAATGGGACATTCCTTAGGATGATTGGTATAGGGCTTGGTCCTTGAAAATGCGTCCTACGTATCTTGGTTATAGAGGGAATCAAATTTCTCATAGTTCATTTATCCCTTAACCCATTGATAGTATAAGGCAAACGATCACGCTTGGAGACATTATGACCATCATAGAGGTTTTAGGAATGATATGGGTTCACTAAGATGGATTCCCTATTGATCGATGGCATTCTATATGATGTTGGTAGTTGGGGATTATTCACTAAGGCTGCCCTTATAACCCTGGGGTGTATAGTGAAGATGATATGATCAGTGAAAATACCTAAGATCACACGATCCATGCTCATTGTGAGAAACAAGGGTTATTAAGTGATTAATGCCATTGATTTGGATAAGGGGGTTAGATACTAAGATCACCCTAGATAATAAATACAGAGCTCGAACCTTAAAGAGGTGGCCTACGTATCCTAAATATGGAAGGAATCAAAGTCGTTGTAGTTCTCTTGATCAGGACTTACATACTAAGGTTTCCCTTGTATTTAAGGATTGCACACTGAGGATGTATAAGGATATCAAATCCTAAGATGCCCTTGTGGCCTGGTCTTCTTGTCTAGGGGGCGTATCATGACCTGATTGACTTATCTGGGGGACATCACATGACCTTTCTTGACACACAAAGGGGGTTTCTCAAGATCCAATGTGACATGGTCTGAAGGATGTCAAATATATTAGATAACATCCCTGGAGGTCATTATGAGACCTGACTGTCATGTTTAGAGGGTGTCGTGGGTCTCATCTAGCTTTCCCGGGGGGGGGGGGGGGGGGTCTTGCATGAGCTTGGTCATCATGTCCAGATGCAACAGTGAGACTTGAATGATATGAGAGAACATTGTTATATGAGTGAGGTGATGTATATGAATAACATTGCAAGACTCGGGTGATAGAACTATAAGGTTTCTCAAGACCAAGGTGGTGTGCCTAGAGGGGTCATGTAACTTTCTTTGACATGTCAGGAGGATTTCACGTGTCCCAAATAGCATACTGAAGGAAAGTCATGAGATCTAGGTGATGTATCCTGGTGTTGTTGCGTGTCCTTTGTATAACTCTTGTGAAGCACATGAAGGCCAACAAGTATGTATTTATTTTAAGTTTTCTACCTTTGATCTTGGTTTTCACCCTTTTATTACGAATGAATTAGGTTTGTTCAGTATCTGTTTATTTCAAGTCTCACATGATCTTGCAGACATGCGGTATGTTCATCTCACTCCTTTCTAGTATCCCTTCACATTATCTATGAATAATCATGAAAAGTACCTTATGTATGGTGCATTATCACTTCAGATGGTCACCGGTATATTACCTGATGAAAGGTTGGCTGGATGCATGATCGATTGCTTCGATAAATCCACTCTAGTGATGACATGATACTCTAAGAGTTCTTCCACGCGTAGTCTTAGTGGGCTCTGCAATAAAAAATCCAACCCTCACTTTGAGGTTGGGGTCAGGAATTTATAGGCCTCTCCACCCTGATTGTTTTCCAATTTTCATGGAATATCTGGTGTGAATCCAGGTTTTATTCGATGAAGGGTGATGGTTCCATGTGGCTTCATGAGTAATTATTGTGGGTCATTCAGAGCGCATCACCTAATTTTCAACAATTGCGAGTCTCTTTCATCAATGCATCCTTTATTGGATTATTGTTGATTAATGAAGACTTGTTTGATCATGCAGGCATTTCAAAGGACTTTTCAACATGTACTATGGACATTCCCAAGGGACTTCATGATATCCAAGGTTCCTGTTGAAAGGAAATCTCTAGATACTTAATGACCTGTTTGGGGATTCCCACGATACAAAAATGATTTGTCAGGGGGTCTCGCAGGACCAATGTGTGGACTTATTGGGCATGTCGCATGTATTTAGGTGACCAAAAGTACCTTCTGTCTCTTACCACTTTTATTTCTTTTGTTTTATGTGATAGAGTTCAGGAGTCATGCGAGATTTTTTAATCCATGCTAAGGACAATTACCCTATTTTTTGGTGATGCATCACATGACCTATATGGGTCATGGAGATGCACGAACATGTCATGGAAAAATATATTTTTTTATTCTTAGAGTAATATAGGGAAGTGAATGGTTTATTGAACATACCCTAGGCTTTCCATATGACAAGTCTTACAAGTCAAAGGGACTTCACGAGATGAGGCAGACATGTCGCTGATGTCTTATGGTGTCTTGCAGTTTCACTAGGGGCGCGTTGTATGTCCTTCAGCGACTTCGAGTACCCCTCGCATCCCCCCTATATCTATTTTGTTTTATTTTAAAAAGGTTCAGGAGTTATGAAAATTTTCATGAGTAATGTCAAGAACATTTACTCAATTTTTTGATAATGCCTCGTGTGACCAATATGGGCCATATGGAGGTGTGTGAGCATGTTTATAGGAAAATATATCATTTTTCCTTAAAGTGATGAAGGGGAAGCACCAAGTTACCTGGACATACCCAAATACTTCCATGTGGTGAGGATAACAAGACAAAGGTCTTTCATGATGAAAATCAGACATGATGACAAGGTATTATGGTGTCTTTCAGTTTCACCAGGGGCGCGCTGTATGTCCTTCAGTGACCGCGAGTACCTCTCAACTCCTCCCATTTATCTCCTTTGTTTTATTTTACAATGATTTGGGGGTGTTGTGAGACTTCATGAGAATAATTAATGAAATTTATCCTTTTGAATTATTCTGTGGTGCATGAGATTCATGACTGCTAGGGGTTTCTCCCTTTGGATACCATTCCTCTTCATTCTTGAGGGAATTTTGGATGGTTTTTTAGGAACTATCCAATGACAAACCATGAAGACTAGGGGCACTCACTTAGTTGTCAGCATGTATCTATTGGTTGTATGGAGAGCCATCATGAGAGTAAGAAGTTTCGTTAAAGGGGACTTCGTGGGATTCTCCGTAGCTTATAAACTACGTAAGGAGTCTTTGTGTGTCCTTGAAATGGTCATGTGACCATAAGTCCCATGGAGGTTCATGCAACCCGCAAGTCTCAGTTCATTTTCTATGATGAGGAAGGTAATAACCATATTTAGGTATTTCTTCCTTTGTGATTTTTCTAATTCTTATTTGGCGGGCATCAATAGATACACTTAACAACCTTAGGCTCAAGATTATCATTTTTGACATGAACATAGGCCATGAAGCCGAAAAATCTAGGATTTCCATATGAATGGGGATTTCCATTCCATAGTTCTCCTAGAGTTTTAAAATCATTGTATTATGATGGGAACCTATTTATTAGATAAACTTCCATATTGGAAGCTTTAGACTAAAAGGATTGGGTAGGCCCAATCATGCAAGCATGCTACGAACCCACTCAATAATAGTGTGGTTTATGTTTTTGACTAAACCATTTTACTAAGGAGTATAAATTATAGTTCAATGTATTAAAACTAACTCATCATTATAGAATTTAGTAAACACAATAGATAGGTATTTGAGACCATTTTTAGTTCTTAAATCCTTTAACTTCTTCCCACATTAGATTTATAGAGAGGATTTATAGGTTTTAAACATCTCAAAACCTCAAAAACATCAAATTTATTTCAAAAAATATAAATATAGAGTTTCATAGAGAATTTATTTATAAAGGTTAAAAAGTAGGAATCTCTACCATGGTAGATAATCCTAGCAGGTCCTCACAAATCAGAGTGAACATAATCAAGTGGGTGACCATTAGTGTTACTATTAGTGATATAAGTGGTATCAAACTACTTGGTGCAAGTAATTCCATTCAAAAATTATGAACCATTTACTAAAGTACTCATAAGGATCATATGATAACCCTTATAGATTTTAAGACAACTAGATTTAGTTTTAAAAGTAAATCCTCTTTGATCTAGAGCACCAAGTGGGATAAGATTCATGTGTAAATTTGGAACCCATCACACATCTAATATGGTGATAAGAAAATGGTATGAGAGTTTTATAATTATTGATCCTCTACCCATAATCCAAAATATCTTATTATTGCCTAAGAGAGAACCTTGAGTCTAAAACCCACTCGAAATGGAGAACATCTTGGGATACCATGTGAACTTATTCACTCTCACAACCTTGGTAAAAAAATAGAGATTGATCACCAAGTTTTTAGGGGGTTCACTAGATTTTGACTTGGGACATTTGGGATTAATGTGCCAAGGTTTCCCATAATGGTAGTAAAAAACCTCTCTCAGCTTAGATTTAGACCAAGATTCACTAGACTTGCTATGGTTCTTTCCATTTTTTTTCATTACCTTTCTTCTTCCCATGAGAATCAGGATGAACTATAACACTCAAGACCTTAACCTTTGATTTAAACTTCGTTTTACCCTAAAAATAATGAGAAAGAAATAAAAATTTAACTTGCTCTAAAATTAAGGTGTCTCTACCATGCGTCATAGCATCTACCAGGTGTTCACATCAACTATCTAAAGAAATTAAAAGGATAATGAATTGGTACTCTTCCTCAATTTCAACACTGATATTTGATATATTTAACATAATATTATTAAACTCATCAATATTTTCTTGTATTAGAGTTTTTAAATGAATCTTGAAGGTATAAAACTTATTTTTATTAATAAGACATCCAATGAGAGATGGTTTTATGTACATTTTGTCTAATTGGGAACAAACACTATTTTTTGAGGTCTTAAAAGTGACCTCATGAAAAAAATTATCACTTAAGGACAAGGTTAATATGATATGTGCTTTCATAATAATGTTTGGAGGGATATCAGCATATGTGGTAATGTTTAGTCCATTAGTAGATTGAGTCACACCAGGTTTCTTGGAGCTATAAAGCATTCCATATAGTCCTTTCTAGACTAGAAATGATTGCATCTTAAAATTTTATAAATTAAAGTCATCATTACCATCAAACTAATCAATTTTATATTTAATAGAATCCATAATCTTATACGATCATCTTCGATACCAAACTATTGGGGGAGAACATGTGTAAATACCCCAATAAAATCTCACATATCACATAAAAATTAAGTACATTCAATGAATAATTAATTTGAAATGTGGTGAATAAGGATAAATGAAAAATAGGTGATCAAGGATGATTAATAAAATAAGAAAACATAAAAGGATGAAAATATTTAACATGGTTAAATATTTATTGGGTCCCACTACATGGAAATAACACCACCCTAGTCTACTTTTCATTAAAATGATAAAAAAATTGAGTAAAAAAATGTGAGAGTTTCACACAAAAAGAAAAAAAGAACATTATGATGAAATAAATCAAGCATCCAAGAATAATAATAACAAAATCAATAATCTTAATGATGGATGGATTTATGAAACAACCAATGTGTAGAGTCTCTTTAGGAAACTTCATATGTGTTGAATAATGATTAGGAGACTAAATCTCAATCAGAACCATGATCTCCACCGGAACACAACACCAAGAAATTGGAAACACCTTCTTAGAACCATGTTTACTAACTTTATTTTTCCCAAAGTTTTTTAGTATGTTTTTGTTGAAAAAATTAATTTATATCGAATGTATAAATAATTCCAATGAAAGCAAATATAAACATATTATTATTCATTTTGATCCATCAAACTGAAGGTGTGTCCGATACATCAGACTGACTAGTGGTTTGATTAGTGGTTAGACTTATGTATTACTGAAAAAAGTCATGACCATTAGAATAACACTGATAATGATTCATTGGACCAACCATTATTTAGTTTATTAGATTTAATATCAACAAGTAAGTCCATAAAACAATCCAAAGTTTATAATTTGTTTGATTAGAGTTATATCTATCATAATGAATACAAATTATAATTTTAATGGTACTAAAAAAATGTCATGGGAAATCTAGTTAATCCAGATCACTATGAGCTATCAAGTGAAAGCTGTTTGAGGCCATTGTAACTAACTTTGAAATATAACCATTTTAGGTTCACCTATAAATATAAGGTCATTTAATTAGTTGGGAGCCGATGCATCCACAACTCAAATCATCTAAGTATTGCTTTGTGTGTACATCTCATTCCTAGTATTTGTAATTATTTAGAGATTTGAAGTTCTAGGTAATCCTTGTAAGGATTGTAATTCCTTAAGGGCTATTTGATTTTTTGATCACACACCTGATCATGGTACTGATTGAGTGATTATAGGGATATGAATATGATGAATAATATCCATTGGATCGATGGATTATGGGGATAGGAAGATAGATAAGAATCATCGTATCAAGGGATTTTGGGGATATAAAGAAAGAACCATACTGATCATCATATTGAGGTATTTCTTGGTATGGAAAGATATACATTACAATAGGTGTAAAACCATTGATACTTTTAATTAGGGTTTCTGAATACTTAACTCGTAATATTAAAGAGTAAATTATTTTATTAATATTTTAAGTCATTCTTACTATTATAATCTTTTTATTTATTGTTTGTGAAAGATATATTTTATACTGTTCATGTAATTTATAAAGTTAGTTTTCATACACATCTTTCCAAAAAAATATTTTATCAGTGTGACTGTGAAACCAATAAACATACTATGATATAATATGACAGTTTTTAATTCTGATTTTAATACTTTAATCATCAGACGATCTTTGTTTCCATTCATTTTTTTACTTAAAGATGAATTTTGTTTTGTTTTAATTTAATTTTTAAACTAAAATTCACCCCCCTCTTGTAGTCATTGTAAACTCTTTCGATCCAAAAATTGGTATCATAGGAGGTTCTATTACTTTTACTTATTGAGTTTTTACTTCTTCTATCAACTTCAAGTTTATTAAGTTTTTATATAAAATACTTGTTTATAAATTGTTCACACTTAAATGTTTGTAGAAAAAGAGTTTCTATTGTTTTTAAGATTACATGTGTTAATGTTGAAACTTTATAAAATCTAAATCCAAGTAGAAAAATTATCTTTAATGGTAATTATTATGAGTACTAAAGAGACGGGATAATTTTTTTATCAATACTGGATTTGATAACTTTATAATGCTTACTGGTGATTGCATGATATCAGAAAAGGAAGTTACTACTTTCACTCATCAAGAAAAATAAGAATATCAACTAAATTGTAGAGTAAGGAATACTCTAATATGTTACATGAATAGGAATATATACAGTAATATTTCTTTGTGTAAAGATTATCATAGAATTTGAAAAAAGTTAGAAGTCACACACTTTGGAACTTCTAAAGTTGTTAAGACTAGAAGAGAAATGATGAGAGAAAATTATCAAGATTTTGATTTCTTACCTAGAGAATCAGTAATAAAAATGAATCAAAGATTTATGAATATTGTGAATTGTTTTCATTATCTTGGAGAGAAGGATATTATAGATGATATTCTAGTTGAAAATATTAAAGAAATATTTCATAATGAGTGGGAATACAAAAGGACAGACTTGAATGAAACTATAAATATTATAAATCTAACTCTTAATGATCTTATTAGAACCCTCATGCAATATGAAGGAAGATTGAAAAGAGATAATGAGAAGCTGAAAAATAATAATGATGATGTATATTTTGTAAAAACTTTCACTATTCCTACTAAAGTTCAATCAGCTGAGAAATTTGTGAAATATTCAAATAAGAAGAAATATGTTATTCAGTCTGATTCTAGTTCTCCAAAACCTTCTAGTAATGAGTTAGAAAACCTTTCTATAAGGATTAATAAAATCATGGGAAAGAAAGATTTTCAATATAGATATAATAAAATTCATAAAGATAATAATGAAAAGAAATATTCTATTTAAGTTACTTGTTATAAATGTAAGAATACATGATACATTCGACCATATTTTCCTAAGCTCAAGAAAAAATATAAGAAATAGTTAAATTCAGAAAAAAATACCAAGAAGTATTATAAGTCTAAAAGAAAGAGAAGACTGAAAAAATCTTTCACTTGGAGTGAAAGTGGAGGACATAGTTAATATGATGATTATTTAGACAATGAAAGTTCCATATAAAGTAACATTGAATTATTTTCAAAAATAACTTTGGTAAATAAATGTATTATGGCTAAAATACACACTTCTAAATCCCTTAATAATATTTATTTAAATGAAAACTACTCTAAAAGTAACAATAATAAAAATACTACATATTCAGATGAATAATATTCCTCACCTGAAGAGGAAAATACTTTACATATTTAGGAAGAAGTATCTAGGTTTTCTAAACTTGTAGAAAAGTAAAATTGTAAATTTTTGTTAAAAACGTAATATTTCTACAGAAAAACTTATTAAGGTAGATTCAAGAATAAATATTTTAACTAATGAAGTATCAAATATTTCTAAATATCTTGATAAATATAATTCAGAGAAATATAGCATTTCAAAATATCTTAAACAAACTATTTTTGAGAAAACTAATTTACAAAATGATTTTTGAAAACTTAGTTCTAAGACAAATACTATCGAGGATAACATATCAGCTATTAAACTTAAGTATGAGATTTATAGTTTGAAGAAACTATTATCTAAGTTTACCACCGGTAAGGAAAACTTTGATAAGATGTATAAACAAATTATACCTCATGTTAATAATTCTGGAATGGGTATTACTCATAATAAACCTTCCTATAGTAACAATTTTTTTTGTTCTAAAAAGTGATCTATTTTTCAAAAAATGGAAAAGTGGTGGACATTGGAAAAATAAATTTTCTCTAAATAAAATTCAATATTTTGGTTTTCATAAAGTTTAATTTTCAAAGGAAATAAAAATTTTCTCAACAAAATAATGTTTGGAAAATATGGTTACCTAAAATCTTATTTTATGATAATACTAGACCCAATAAGGTTTGGGTTCCAAAAAACTAATATTTTTGTTTTTAGTAAAATAAAGAAAGTAAAAAGAAAATTTAGTACATGGATAGTGGTTACTGTAGAAATATAACTAACAATAATTCCTTTTTTAAGAATATTTTCAATATGAAATTGGTAAAGTTACTTTTAGAGATAATTATCAAAGAGAGATTATTGGAATAGGTAACATTTTTATTCTTAGAAAATTTCTTATTTAAAATGTTTTATTTGCTATAGGACTTAAGAACAACCTTATAAGCATAAGTAAATTATGTGATGAAGGTTATATTGTGAAATTTTGGAATGATCAATGCACTATACATAGTTTAAAAGATTAATTTATTCTTTCTTACAATCAGAATGAGAATGTTTACACTTTAAACTTAGAAGAGCTTAGTAGCCAAGATCTACCTTATCTTAGTGACATGGAAGATCAATCTTGGTAATAAAATATAAGGTTAGGACACTGTAACCTTATAAATTTGGATTAGTTGACTAAGAAAATAATTGTTAAGGATATAATAGAACTTAGGTTTGATACTTCAAAAGTCTGTTACCCTTTTCATTTTTGTAAGAAACATAAGTCAAGTTTTAAATCTATTAGTGAAGTTTCAACTTATGATGATTTACAGTTAGTGCACATGAACTTATTTGTTCCTACAAAAGCTAGAAGTATTGGTTTAAAATACTATGTAAATGTTTTATTTGATTACTACACTAGATACACATGGGTTTATTTTCTAACAAGAAGATCCAAAACCTTTAGTTATTTTAAAACTTTTTTAGCTAGAGTTAAAAATGAGAAAAACCTCTCCTTGATAATTATTCATAGTGGTCATGGTAGATAATTTTAAAATTATGATTTGGAATTTTTTTGTAGTAATAATGGTAGTATAAATAACTTTTCATCAAAGAGAACTCCACAAAAAATGATGTGGTTAAAAGAAGAAATAGAGTTATTTAAGAGATTACTAGAACCATGCTGAGTGAATACTCAGTTGCTAAATATTTTTGGGTTAAAGTGGTTAGTACTACCTATTATAATATTAATCAAGTTTTAATTTGACATTTTATAAATAAAACCCTTTATGAGTTGTGGATAGGAAGAAAACCTAAAGTTTCTTACTTTAAAGTTTTTATATGAAAAGTATTCATCTTGAATAATAAATATAATTTACATAAATTTTCTCTAAAATATGATGAATTAAATTCCACAAATAGTAAAGCTCATATATTTTTTAATAAAAAAACATGTACTATTGAGGAAATAATACATATAAAGTTTGATGAAACTGATCCCTTTGTTATCAAAAAACCCCAACATATATGACACAAGAGATTACAATCTTAGGAATAAGATACCTTAATTTAATGTCACCCCTTGAACAACCCCCATGTATGGAACTTAAGCCATTGACAAGTGATTTGAAGTATGCTTACTTAATGGAAGGATAGAAATTTCCTGTAATAATTTCCAATAACCTATCCCAGTCACAAGAGGAACTCTAATTGACCTACTTAAAAGAAATGTCCAAGCTATAGGATGGAGTTTAGGTGATATACCTAGAATTAATCCCAAGGTTTTATCTCATAGAATATTTTTAGAAAGTGATTCCCAAACAGTTAGACAACCTCAGAGAAGACTCAATACCACAATCATAGAGGTTGTTAAGAAAGAGATAGATAAATTTATATCAACTGACATCATTTTCCCAATCTCTGATTCTCAATGGGTTATCCCCATTCATATAGTCCCAAAGAAAACTGGCCTAACAACTGTCAAAAATGAAAGAAATGAATTGATCCCCATGAGAGTACAAAATAGCTGGAGAGTGTGTATAGATTATAGGAAGCTAAATCAAGTTACCTGAAAAGACCACTTCCCCATTCCGTTCATTGATCAAATGCTAGAAAGGTTAGCTGGAAAAATCCATTACTGTTTTTTAGATGGATTCTCAGGATACTTTCAGGTACCGATCGCACTAGAAGACCAGGAGAAGACGACCTTTGTAACACCCCAAGATTTTATGATAAGTATTATTTTTAATTTATTTTATGTCATGTGTTTTATGCTACACCAATATTATCTTGTGCTATACGCAACACCGTATTATCTTGCAGTTTACGCAACACAATTCTTGGATCGTGTTATACAAAATTTCAAGTTCATTTGATAGAAGTTATTCTACGCAACATTGAGTGTGTATATATATATATATATATAATGTATAAATAAAAAGTGGTTGGATTTTGTTATACGCAACAATAAAGGAGTCTTTCACTACACGCAACCCTGACTTGGTTTTCATTACACGCAATCACGACCTTCCTCGATAGCGTGTGTTGTACGCAATACCGGGTTTCACTAAACAACGATATATGGTTATAATATTATCACGAACTAGCCATTATAAATAGAATTAACCACATTTTTAATTTTATAACATTATTATTCATCTTATAAATTTTCTAAAACATTTTATGTGAACACAATAATTTTTTTGGGTAAAATTAGTATTTTTCAAAAAATGCAGTTTTGCCGCCTTTTGATGGCACATCCACATTAAATCTAGTGTTTGACATGTTTATAAGTTAAATTTTACAAAATAAACATCTTCTTTTGAATCAAGATATAAAAATTTACATTGGATAAAGTTTTGATATTTTTCAGATAACTTTCATATTTTAATGAATAGTAAAAACATGCTATATTTTAATTAAAAACAACTTTTTTCATCGTAATAATTTATATGGTTAAATTATAATATTGAATGGTTTTAAAGTATAAATAGAATATATTTTTACCATTTAATATAATTTATGTCATTAGCATTGAGTTTACCTTGAATTCATAGGTTAAACCAATTCAATCTTTTGCAATGTTTTAAACAAAAACCCGTTTTCTTTCGACAACGGGATTAATTTTAATTTAATTTATGCAACTTATGTGTATTGAATTTAGAAAAATGGATTCCATATTTGGAATAAGTGGGTCCAAATTATATTAATAGACTAATTTTTTATTTTTGGGCATTATGAATAGTAACTACGGTAAATTTTATTTACCATAGTTAAAGGTAAATCAGGCAATTAAGGGTAAAAATAATATTATACAATTACCCTAACACTTGGAAAAATCCTATTGGATGACTAAAAGTCAACCCATATCACCTAAGGGCCGGATTAGATTCATTTAATGGACTTTTTTCCATGAAAATAACTTAATTATTATTAAAACCAAAGAAAGTGACAATATATCACTCTCTTAAATCTTATAAGTATATTAATTTTAATTTAGTGATAAACTTCATGAAACTTCGAACATGAATATTATCCAGAAATATAATAAAATTATCTACATCATATGAATTTATTTATAATTTTTAGGGATTAAATAAGTATCATTAATTGTGACACAATAGTGATGCAAAAATTGTTTATCTAGTGAAACATCAAGAATATAGTTTTTATTAAACAAATAGTGACCATAAAAGGAACAAAACCCTGACCAAAACTTATTGGGAATGAACATGTAAACCATAATCATACAATGGTCGAATATTTGACCATTTTGAGCCTTATAAAAGCGATTATGACACTTATATTATTTTATTTTAAATGATGCCAAAGTTGTCACATTCATAATTTAATAAATATAACAATTGAAATATTGTAATTTTAAGATGATAAATTCGAGTAAAAGTATTATTGTCAAAGTAAATATATTTATCTTCATAATAGGATTTTAATTTTAATTTTTATGAAACAAATAAGTATATTAAATAATTATACAAAAATGATGTAGTAATTATTTTATTAAGAGATAAACCAAATAAATGGTTTTAAAAATAATAAAATAAATATTATATGAACTATTTAATGTTCTACACTAATTTTCTAGATACATATGACATTTTATGAATCTATTAAAGATTTTAGTTTGAACATATCTTCTGTATATATTTTATTTAAATTTAGATAAATGAATAGTGTCAAAATTGACACTATTGTTATTTTATAAAAATAACATATTATAAAATTGTTTAAAAATCACAAAAATATTTAACAATTATAAATTTAAATTTATATGGTCTAAAATGTTATAAATTATCCAATTATGGACAATTCAAAACAAATAAGTAATTATTTGTTATAATTTAAAATTTAGAATATTATTACCACAAATGAAATTAAATTGATTAAATAAGGATAAATCAAGTTGATAATGTTTAAAATAAATTTATAACATGTCTAAAATTTATTGTTTGATGAGATTAAAATAATATCTCATCTAATATTTGGATATTAGTCATTTTCGAAGTTTTTAAGTGGGGTTGGGATTTAATATAAACAAATATTTCTTATATTTCCAAAGGTGCCCCTCTCCTCCCTTATAAAAGGGCACCTCCTCCCTCTCCTCCTAACACCAATTTGAGCCTTAAAGATCTTCCAAACCCTGCCCATTTCACTTCCCCACTTCCCTATAAACATCCAAGAGGTCATGGTCTTCTTTAAAGACCAATGTTAGTGCCCTAAGAGGAGGTCTCAAAGAGGCGCTTCAAAGAAGAGGTAATGTCCGTTACCGATTCTTTCAACTTTATTTCTTCTTCTACTTCTTATTATTTAGTTGTTTCATTATGAAGTAATAACATCAGTATCACTCATATACTGATATGTTATTATAAGTATGAAACAACCCTATTTCACAATCTATCCATCCTACGGAAAATGAAATCACCGCGCGTGCGTACGTACGGAATACCGTCTCCACGCCGTGGTGTAATCTATTTTCCACCACCGCCTTACTTGGATGGGTATAATGGTGTAAATAATGACTATATATGATTATTGTAAAGTGATATTTATTCTTAAATAGTATACATACACTCCAATACAATTCCATGGGAACGATATCATCGCTTGTGCGTACATACGGATTACCGTCTCCACGACGTGATGAGATTCATTTTCCATGTTAAAAATTCAAGAATGATTATAAAGTATATATGATAAGTAATAATGAAATATATGACATAATAATGCTACTGGATTTATGTACATATATATGTATTTCATATAATTAATTCCATTCAATTCAATAAGGAAACGAAAATAGCGTTCATGCGTACGTACGGCCTACTGTTTCCATGAATGGTGTATTTATTTCCATTTATCGATCCATTATATATATGTATATTCTGAATATATATTATATATAAATCATGTTTTACATTATGTATGTAATTAATCATGATCTAAGTAATCATATGAATAATTACAAGTTAAAACATGAACGACAAATGAAATGATTTTATCCAAAATGCTACTTTAACATGAATTTACAAAAGAACGGGTAATATAAAGTCATAAGTGAACCATATATGATATAATAACAATGAATATGATTCTTTAATAAGTCAATGACATTATTTTAATCATTATACAGGAGGTTTGGATACGTACAAAGCATATCGGACCTAAGGTAAGGGATAATTGTGCAAATCTCATTTTTATCCGAGATTGCTTATTCGTAAGTATTTACTAGGGTTATTGATATCATCCATGTACATGTTTTATAAAAGTGTATTTATGTATGTTTAAAGTACTTTTTACCCATTTGACTTTTACCCCATGGTATGGAAGGAATCTTTCTTTTATTTACCCTACAATGTACTTTTTGACTTTTCCAAAAAAAGTAAGAGAAGAATGTTTTTTTAACGTATACAACATGAAATGATTTTTTTATGGTTTTATAAAGCCATATTTTCATGAAGCTTCCTCCAAAAGATTTCATTACTATTTTAAACAAAATCCTATTCTTTTAAAATTGCATGGCATTTTGTGAAAAGAAAATTATTTTGAAGAAGAAAGGATATTTTCCTCAAGAATTCATTTCAAGTGTTTTATCAAAACCATTTTTCATCTAAGATGAAATTATTTCATATGTGTATGTTTCAAGTATAATGTCTCTATGATTTACATGGTTTAAATTTCCTTATTATGAAATGATATCCATTACTTTTATATGGATTATGTGATGATGAGATGATGTTTATGAAACCCATTTTATTTGTTGGGTTATTATGAAGAATGCATGTTTATTTTGTGGCACATGTAAGAATGATTTCATTATGAGATGGGTGGGACCTATATCTCCCTAAAATTCATTGCGTAACAATTTATATCTCATGAGATAGACATGGATGGAATGGCAAGTTAAACCAGTTCAGTAATACAGGACTGGAACGAGGAGTGAACTCGATTCAGAAAGGGACTTTGTCCACTAAGATGTTCTTGGTAGAAATGACTTGGCTACTATGAAAATAATATCATGTGATTAATGGTTTTCCATAATTACATGTTTAATTCCCATGCTATTTTATCATGATTAATGTTTCTTTGTGTTCTATGACTTACGTGTTGCCATGATTTATGTCATTGCTCAAGATTCTGATGTTTAAATATTATGTTCATGTTTTGAAGTTAAAATGTATATGATTTGTTTTATTTTATCCATGCTTACCCTTACTGAGCATTTGAGCTCACCATTTATATGTTTTCTTTTCCCCAGGATTTTAAGAAAGGTTTTAGGTAAGAAAACAAAAAGGGGAATATCTTATGGGAGATGCTGAAGATCTTTCACCATGATTAGAAGATTATATTCTGAGTTTCCAAAGACACTAAACTATTACGATTCTTGTGTGTCTGTTTTTGTTATGTATTATGTATTCCGCTAAAGTAATGTAATGTCCATGTACGTCAAGCTTCGAGTCTCTACAATTGGTATCATAGGAAAGGTTTAGTCAACCTTTGGAAACTAGGATGCGAAAACGTTAGTGAGATCCCTAGAGATATTTCTAAGGTATGTCTAGGGATGTCCCTAAGGTTAAGTATACGTATAGGTTATAGTCCTAGAATTGCGCTAACGATCTTAGAATTAAACCTAAGATGTTAGATGTCGAAGGTACTCCCCCTTGATTATGTTATTTTCCCTGTATGATTTTTGCCTCTCACAGAATTATTTTGGTGTTTTAGTTAATGGAGGGAACCAGAAGGAATTCGGTTAACATTGAATCCAATGGAAAAATTGGTGACTATGAGAAAAAAAATTGCGTAATGCCTAGAGAGAAATATATTGTGATTATACCAAATCAGTCATCACAATATATGATTAACAAGGTGAAATTTAGTGGTATGCCTAATTCATCAAATAAGAGGAAGATAGACTTTTATGAATGTTCGCATGTTGAGGAGAATAAAGAAAAGAAGATTGAGATTTCTAAAGAAGGGAAGAAGAACCTTGAAGAATACCTCAAATGGAGGGACAAATGTTATCTGTGTGGAGAAAAGGGTCATAGAGTGACAAACTGTTATGGAGTTCAATGTCTTATTTGTGGAGAACATGGGAATTACCCAACTCAATGCCCTGACCTAAAAAGTTACTTCTAAATCAAGGAAGGACTTATTCCAGGACAATCATTGAAGAGGATGGATTGAAGTGTTTATGTATTGGTATTCAAGAATAATGTTTTTGAGGTACTTTTATGGTGTATTAGAATATTTTTGTATTAGTCTATTGTGGTTTTCAATAATTTTATGGTACCGGTAACCATGAAAAGTGATTAAAATATTTTTGGAAAGTAGATGATATGCGCATAATGAAGGGATAAGAATAAAATTAAATGTTTGATAGTATTCATGAGCTCATGACTGATATAAGGAGAAGGTTATATCATGGTTTGAGTATATAGAATTTTTGAATTTTGGTATGTGGAAAGAGTTAACTTTTGACAGTATTCATGTTTTCACTAAGGTTAAATGGGTATTCATTTTTCAAGAGAATACATGATTAAGGTATTCACATGATTGGAATGTGACAAACAATATAATGGGGGATAAATGATGGTTGGTTGATGAAATTTCAAGTAATCATTTTATTTATACTATGAGCTTGGACCAAAGTATTTTAGATAACCCTAAAGATTGGAATGGATTATGTTGGACATAAGATGGTCTTGGAAGAAATGCCTTGGCTACTATGGAAATCATATCACGTGCTTAATGGTTTTCCACAATTACATGTTTAATTACCATGCTATTTTATCATGATTAATGTTTCTTTATGATATATTCCTTACGTGTTTCCATGATTTATGTCATTGCTCATGATTCTGATGTTTAAATATTATGTTCATGTTTTGAAGTTCAAATGTATATGATTTGTTTTATTTTATCCATGCTTACCCTTACTGAGAATTTGAGATCACCCTTTATATGTTTTATTTTCCCCAGGATTTAAAGAAAGGTTTTAGGTAAGAAAACAAAAAGGGGAATATCTTATGGGAGATGTTGAAGATCTTTCACCACGATTAGAAGATTATATTCTGAGTTTCCAAAGACACTAAACTATTACGATCCTTGTGTGTCTGTTTTTGTTATGTATTAAGTATTCCGCTAAAGTAATGTAATATCCATGTACGTCAAGCTTAGGGTCTCTACAAACTTCACCTATCCATTTTGTACATTCTCCTACAAAAGGATGCCTTTTGGTCTATGAAATTACCTAGGTACATTTCAATGGTGTATAGTGAGTATTTTCTTAGATCATATTAAGGAATTCCTGGAGGTATTTCTTGATGATTTCACAGTTTTTGGTAATTCATTTGATCATTGCATAGGAAAATTGGGAAATGTTTTGAAAACATGCATTCAAAATAATCTTGTCTTAAATTTGGAAAAATGTCATTTCATGGTTGAAAAAGGAATAGTGTTGGGGCACATAATTTCACAAAAAAATGATAGATATTGATAAATCTAAAGTTGAAGTAATAAATTCCTTGTCATATCCAACTTGTTTGAAATATGTTAGATCCTTTTTAGGACATGTAGGTTTTTACAAAAGAGTCATCAAATATTTTAGTAATATTTATCTCCATCTCTAAATATTACTACTAAAAGAAGCTAAATTTAATATTTATTTTTCATACAGAAATTCATTTGATGAAATGAATAAAAGGTTGATCACACCTCCAATAATGCAACCACCCAAATGGGAGTACCCTTTTGAGTTGTTTGCAATGCATCCAACCAAGTAGTGGGAGATGCTCTATCACAAAGAATTTAAAAAACTCCTCAAGACATATCCTATACATCAAGGACCTTGGATTCCACACAAATAAATTACAAAACCACTGAAAAGGAGTTACTTACATTTGTCTTTGCACCAGATAAATTCCGATCATATCTTCTTGGCACTGAAGTTGTTGTTTTTTATGATCATGAAACACTCAAGTATTTAATGAAAAAGGAGGATGAAAAGGAAAGGCTAGTGAGATGGATGCTACTCTTACAAGAGTTAAATTTGGAAATTAAATATAAGAAGGAACTGAAAATCAGGTGGTTGATCATCTAAGTTGACTACCCCACACCATTGAAAGAGAAATTCTAAACCAAAACCCACATAATGATGAGCTTCCTGGAGAAAAAATATACACCATCAATGATAAAGTTATATGTTATTATAATATGGTCAATTATATGGTAACATCTCAAGTCCCATCTCATTTAAATTCCCACCAACTTCAAAAGATGAAATCCGAATCTAGATATTACATCTGGGATGATCCATTTCTTTGGAAGATTTTCAATGACCAAGTAATCAGAAGATGTTTGACTGAAAGTGAAATTAATTTTTTCTTTGAGTTTTGTCACACATTATCTTGTGGAGGCCACTTTGAACCTCAAAGGAAAATAAGGAAGGTTTTAGAATATGGGATTTATTGGCCCACCCTTTTTAAAGATACTCATGAATTTTGTAAAAGGTGTGAAAAATTTCAATCTTCTTGAAATATTTAAAAGAGAAAAGAAATTCCCCAATAACCACTTAATGTTTGTGAAATTTTTGATGTTTGGGGAATGGATTTTATGGGCCCTATCCCAATGTCATTTGAAAATTATTATATCTTTATTTCAGTTTATTATGTTTCCAAATGGGTGGAAGAAAAAGCCACTAGGACTGATGATGCTAACGTTATTTGTGATTTTGTCAGGACTAACATATTTTTTAAGTTTGGAGTTCCTAGAAAAATCATTATTGATCAAGGGAATCAATTTTTCAATAGGATAATGAAGGAATTGATGAAGAAATATGGGGTGCATCATAATAAACTCCCTATCATCCACAGACTAATGGTCAACCTAAAGTATCTAATAGGGAAATCAAAGGAATTTTAGAAAATAATATTAATCCAAATAGGAAGGATTGGAGCCAAAGGTTGGGAGAAAAATCATGTTCTTACATGATATCCTACAAAACCCCAATTGGAATGAGTCTATATAGGTTGATTTATGGGAAAAGCTATCACCTACCTATAGAATTGGAATATAAGGCATACTAGGCTATGAGGAAGATAAATTTGGATCTTCAAAGTGCTGGTAAGGAAAGAAGATTACGGTTATAGGATCTAGAAGAAATTATAAGGGAAACTTTTGAAAATTCTAAGATCTATAAAGAGAGAACAATAGTGGTTCATGAAAAGTTGATCAAACTGAAGGACTTCCATCATGGAGACACAGTTCTATTATTCATCTCAAGACTCAATCCGATTCCAGGTAAACTTTGTTCTATATGGGAAAGTCCATTTATAGTTACTCATGTGTATCCTTTTGGTTATGTGTAGATTGTGATGGATAGAGAGAATAATCCATTAACTATTAATGGCCATCAGCTGAAGAAATTCCTTAGGACCATACCATCAGAGCTAGTTAAGGAGATCACACTCCTAAAACCCATTTATCAATAAATCCATCAAGTTGTACCTCTCCTTACCACTTTATTTATTGCTATTATTCAATTTAAAATACAATTACAAATTAAATCTAATTGAATGCATTTCAGACACTGCATCATTTATGTGTGGGGGAGGGAACCATTTCATTTTAGTATTTTCAATTGTTTATTTTTATATTTTTTTTAAAATGTGTACATGTTTTTCAATTTTTGTGTGTTTCTAATTTTTTGAGCTAAAATGATTATCATCACAATTTTTGAAACCCATGTAAATGAGTGAAGCAATTTATTCCATGAAACTGAGCTTAAATGAATGTTTAAAATGACTTTGTTTCAAGTTCAATTCTTTATGAATTTCATGAAAAGTACTCTGAATTTTAAATCTCATGCCCCATATCAATATATTTATATTTGAAATCAATTTCTTGTGAGTCTTCTGAAACTAATTTTCATATTATTTTCATTCACCTCACTTCTTTAGAGAACCATACTAGTCTTGATTTAACCAGAATTTGATTTATTCCTATCAAAACTTAAGGGTTTGAGGTACATGTGTTTTGAATGATTGAGGAATCTATTTGGTATTAAAGACCCTATTTCATACAAATCATTTTTATAGTGGACCATCTTGTACATTTAATCATTGTATCCCATGGAAGCCATGAAAATCCTATTAGGTTAGCCACATTACAACCCAATTTTCGCTATCCAACCTACTCTTGAAGTGAAATTACATAATCTAGCTGAACTTAAGTGTGGGGGTAGGTTGACTTGTGTTGTACTACCTCATTTAGGGATACATTGGGAAGAAAATAAAATGTTGAAGACATGTTATTTTTGCTAAAAAAAATCATTCTATTGAAATCTGTGCCTTTTCTAGAGCTTTCATGTATGAGAAGTTGTGCCTTTCTGGAGCTTCTAATGAAAAAAAAGTTGTGCCTATCTAGAGATTTCATGAAGAATCATGTTTGAGATAATTGAAACTATTACTACTAAAATTATGAATGGTGTAAAAATTTAATTTATTTTTTATGCTAATGGAGCTTATTTACTAATAAGGGGAGTGAGGAGGAGACCGTACTTGAGTAAAAATTAAAATAATGTAATTTTGCTTCAAAAATATCCAAGCACTCCTTATTCTGCCTCAGAATTTTTCACATAAAAATCCTACCAACCGAACACCCCAGAACAACCCTGAATAGTCCTCATGATAAACACATATCCTTGATCCACATCAGGTGAAGAAGTATGAATTTATCAAGCCTATGGTGACCATTTCATGAGTATTGGATGAGAAATACATTGTTGAAAATTGACATTTGTGCGATAAGAGAAAATGAAAGTGAGGAAAGTGTTTTGTGTGCATGAGAGGATAAATTAAGGGGAAACATATTTAATTCTATAAATGGTGAACTTGAAATAATTTTTGTTGATGCGTTATGATATATTTTGTTTTTTGGTGTGAAATTTTTGGATCCCATGGATATGTGTTTTAAATTTTCTATGATTTGATTTTGAGTTTTACTTGTCCAGGAGTCCAAGCGATAAGTGTGGGGGAATTGACAGAGATAATATTTTTATAATAATTAATATGTTTTTAAATTATTTAATCCCTTCCAATTAATTAATTTGAGTTTATTTACATCATTTTATGATTTTTGGTGAGTTTTGAGCTTAAATGTCAAAATTGGTTAAATCTAGAAATTAATAGTTTTCTAGACTTTCTATTTTTCAAGCATAAATTTTACTATTATTAACCAAATTAAGTGATTATTTTTATAGGTTTTATCTATGTTTGTGATAAAAATTATTTTTCTGTGACAAGATCCAATTCAAAATTCCACATGCACAAACATTTCTATCAATGGGAAAAGTTTTTCTGGTCGGAAAAATAGACCATACCTCATTCAAAGAGGAATATATCCAACCAAAAACCTTAAAATGGAGTGGTTATAGCTGGGTTAGACATATTTCTAAAAGTTTCAGATGAAAAAAATATCAAGGATAAATTCATTAATTAATGCTGGCATTGCACCAGTCAAAGTAGGGTTGATGTAATAGTGTTTGGCGGCCAGAAAAGGTGAGTTCCATTTAGGCAGTCATATATTATTTGAAACTGATTAAAAGGCTCTAAAATTTTGTGGGTAGATGGAAAAATCCATTACTAACATCTTATAATAAGGGAACTCTGCATTATTCATCCTAGATATTGGAGAAACAAAGCTATCATTCTGGCATACAGATTCTGGAGGTGAAAAAAACTCGGTTCTTTATTTTCACTTTTTTCTTCTTCTTATTTTTGTAATGCCTTAATCTTACTCATTATTCTCAATTAACCTTACCATGGTGGGGTAAAAATATGATGTTATTGGGGGAGGTAAGGTTTTATATTTTTAATTCTTTGAGTTCTTACATTTGATTGAATAAAAACTCTCTCTCTTCTGTGAAGTTGTTTTCAAATTCTAATAACAATATTTGTTATCTTATGAGATCATATTCGATTTTATATTCTGTTGTTATTATTGCTTTGATAAATGATCATTTTCTTTCTCCATTATGTTCTGATCTATATTTGATAGAATAAGATCAGGGCTTAGTGGTGAAGTACTTGGAGATCGCTATCACATATGGGAGGGGCGGTGAACATTCATGATTATTTGGATAAAAAATACCCGATTGGGAATTACCTAAGATAATTGGGGGTATTCACTACGACTATATCACACACCAGAATTAGTTTATACCAAACTTGAATTTTTTTAAGGTCTATTCTTAACATAACTGTTTAACCAAAGAAGTGAGTTGAATCAATTGTGGAATCTCACTTAAATCAACTTAGAAAAAGAGGATTGAATAAAATGGAATAAGGATAGTATTGAAATTATAAAACCAACCCTGACTTGATCAACCATATAATAAAATAGTTTTTAAATAACATTCATTCCATATTTGTCTTGAATCTCTTCCTTAATTTCTTCTTTTGTTCTGTTTCTCTCTTTTATTTCAAAACCAAACAATTTAAAAAATACCTAACTTTTTCTCTAATTAAAAAGTGAAAAACTATTTTGTGTGCACTCATCATCAGAGACTACCTAGGAATAATCAATAGACTATATTTAGTTAATTTAAATAATTTTTTTCCACACCCATGATAGGTGTGCATAAATCATTTGAAAATTTATAGAAGATATAAACTTAATGAAAAATAAAATTTTCCCACAAAATATTTACACAGATAAAACCCAAAACCCAAAGTGGATCTTTGCATGTAAAATGTATAATTAATTTATATTATATTTGAAGAAGGGTTAATTTATATTAGGAACTTTCTATGGTGAAGATTCTGAACATCCAAAAAACCCATTTTCTTGATTACCTTTGTTGTGTTGTAAGGATCCAAACACATAATCTTTCTAGTGGTGATCCACACATTCTCCTTTGATCACTGAATGATACAGTTTGATTACCAGGTGTTAGTATGGTAGATCAATCATCTATATTTTTATTCATGATTGATTCAAGATACTTTGGTCTTGAAGGAGTTCTTCTTATTCTTGTTAAGATGAGAGAAGGAAGAATTAAAGAGAGAGAGAGAAGTTCGTTGTACACAATGATTCTCAATTCTCAATTTTTTATTAACGATACACAAAATACATAAAAATTTATTTATAGAGCTATAGTTTTGGTTAAAATATTATTTAATTGCATACAATCCCTTAAATAATATAATAATCATTAACAAATTCCATTCTATATACTAATAATAATAATATTAATTTATGGAATGTACAAACTCGCACAATGATAAATATTATTTTACCGAATTATAAATTAAATATTCATCACCAGACACAATATTGATCTGCACCAACTCCTTGAAATTTATGTAATACCCAAAAAATATATTTAATTAAATATTTCATTCACCAATAAATATTTTTAGTTAATAAAACATGAATAAAATAGTTCTCAATCTTGATAATAATATTTATTCTATTAATTAAATTCAAATAGAATTTAGTCAAGATAAAAAAACACTCAATGTGTGACCCTATAGGATTATTTATTATTGGAATTTTGTGGGATTTTCTAAAGTACAAGATTACTATATAGAAACGGGTCAAGGAACCTAAGATAAAAAAATTAATGGAACAACATCAATAACCACATATTAATGCTTGCTTGTAATATAATCCCTTTGTTCCAATATCTCATCAAATACATTGTACATATATTTCATCAACCTATATGATTTGTAGGTATTTCTTTAGATATCTAAAATAAACACATTGTTACACAATGAATAAGAAATTTATTATGAAAGTTCCATTCCAATCAAAGGGTCGAGATATCAACTTCTATAAAGATGGAAGGGAAAAATCCTTCCCTAACTTATCTATTAATAATAAGTTATCATGATGCACCCAACATACCATAATTCACACGAACATATGGAATCATGGTTTGGGTTAGTAAATCTAAGTGCACAAGTCATGATGATAATTAATTATAATATTAAATTCTAAGGACCATTACACAGACTTACAGATAGGGATATCCATTGACACAAAAACATGAAGAATTCCTATTGGAAGAATGATTCTCATAATATCCCATCTTAGAGATTACCAAGTGTGAAATTCATGAGAAGAAGTCTCATCCACTTACACGTACTCATACTTGACATTTTACATACTATGTTCCCCATTATAGTATGTTATCTGAATTCAGTACTAGGTTTAAGAATATCCTAATGGAATTTCATGTTTCTCATCATAGTGGGGAACTACTATTACCTTTTCAATATGATATATTCCCTAGGATATTATTACATTAATGAAATGAAAAAGAAAAATAAATATGTGATAAGTTAATTATACTAATATCAACTTATTTTGAATATATACATGTAATATAAAGTACAAAGTAGTTAGTTTTATGGAACCAACTCTAACAAACTCCCACTTGGACTAGATCCAACTGCTAATGAATGATTAGTTATCATATGTTAAACATGTTTCTACTGAGTATGGTTATAGGTGCTAGGACTATCATGTTCCTATGACTAGGGTTGGAAGTACCACATATTTGTGTGTTTAATATGATTACTACAAAATTACTACCTTGAAAAGTTCCTCAAGTAGTTATATAATCTAGTATCCACCTCTTGTTCCCATATCAGAATCCTAACATCCTGACTAAATCCATAGTCAAAGATTATCATAATAATGATAAATCTATTTAATTTTAGAATAAACCAAAACTGGAATGGGACTTTTCTAAACTACTCCTTAAGCTTCATTAGAATCCACAACATACTCAGATATTGTAGACATAGAGACCACTGAATATAATAAGTTTTTCTTTCATATTACCTTATCCTTTTCAATGATAATAGATCAAATTTAAGTAAATACATATAAGTGTTCAATTCCATTGATCACTAGTATTCCCACTTCTCCATACAACATGAAATCATCTAGTTATACTTTTATAAGTATTGTTAGATAGTTATAACTACAAGTATATATAGTTATGTTGGGTATATTTGATATTAAACTACTATTATTTATGCATCAGTAATATAAAATGTTAGTACATATCATGGAATATGAGATGAATTACTAGAACTTAATATTGTGAAATTATTTTAATCTCAATAATCTATTACTATGACCATGATTGTTCTACTGTAAAGATTATATAACAGCAACAACTTGGTATTGAATTGTTTCAACTTGTATATTTTAAAACTTTGTTAATATATATACTATTAATAGTTTTAGAAAACCCAAGGATCAATTTTATAGATCTTTTCACCTAAAGCACGATTATTACTTTAGTTATAATTGGAGAAAAAAATAATTCCTAAGTCTTAAAAAATTGGTAAAAGACAAAAATTGTTTTTCACATGTTATTGAAATATTTATCTTTAAAACTTATTGAGATCCCACTAACCTATTAGAGATACATGTTATTCATTACTTTCCAAATGAATATTCCATGATAACTATGCATGATTTAATCATAAATGAATTTATGTAATATTTATATCTCATTGGAATTTATTTATTTCACTAACCCTTTCTAGTTAAGATTTATAAACATATGAATTTTGGTCTCCTTTTGGTCAATTAATATAGAAATATTCCACAAGTACTCATCCAATGAGGTGGACTTTACTATCAATATCTCAATATGATGGTCATAGAAGTCTACTTTGACAAGTAGAATTAATAAGGATTTCAATCATGAGAATTGGTGTAAAGATTTAGTCATAGAATATACCTTTAAATAATCAATCATGGTTTTATGGTACCATATTGTAAAATCCACATTAAGTTTCTTTTGAACACTCACTAGTAGTGTAAAGTCTTAGGAATATTCAAAATAAAGAATCACCAAATTTTGGTTCATGGAGTCCATAACTTGAATATATACATAATTTTAAACCATATATTATTACCATTTACCACTTCTTTGTTGGAATATTTTATTATAAAAGATTAATATATGTATCACCCACCATGATGAACATAAACCACCTCTTTGGTTATGCATTCCTATGTAGTATGTGTCTCTGGAACTACTTCTCCTACTAGGCTTAGTGAAGTCCAGTATTCCTATTCCAACCCATGCATATCTAGAGACTTAACCAATAGAATTTAATTATTATCCCACTATATTTAAAGATATAGGATTCCTTTAGGTAAATATAGTCTGTCTTGACTAGATGTTAATATTCTTAGTGACTATAAGATATTAACTCAGATGCACATTAGTGTTTAATGATTGTTCATAGCTAAAGACATCTTTTAAAAAATTGATTCAAATAATAACTTATGGTAGTGTCATAATATATTCTTATCACATTATAATTGATATGATATCTATTAGACAATATAGTTAGAATATGGTTAGTTGTTTTACTTCTATTTTCAAAACATGTCTATAATATTTGTAATATATATAAGACTCATCATTGATCTTCCTTTTACCACCATCATGAAATTGATGTGTATAGGGAAATATGAGTTTGGGATTACCTTTATTCTATATGTATGATCAATGAATACATGGATAAGATGTTCTCTAATAATAAAACTCATAAATTTATCAATATTTTCCAAGTGTACACATTTCCCTCACTAATAATTTCTAAAATTTCTTAAAAATATCATGAATTACATGAAGTTACTTTTATATTTAAAACAAATCACATGGTCATTTTGAAAAAAATCTAAAATATTCATAACATACCTTTATTTATAAATATTTATTCATATAAAACATGATAAGTAGTTTGTTTTTATATTCAATATCAAATATTAATTGAGTCTAAAAAACTTTTATGGTATAAACAAGTCAGATATTTATTATTTTTATTTTATAAAGAATTAACTTTCCACAATCAGGGAAGAGTATTATATTTTATATTCACTATTTATTGTGATGGATATCTATGATTCAAGATCTATTTAACCAATAGTTTAGTATTTAAGTAACATAAAAAATTTATTCCAAATGTGAAATAGTGTATCATTGTGTCTATTTAGACACTAAAATAAATGTTTTTTTAACACTCATTAAAAACTTGAATCAATTAATTTTGATAATTAGAAGTAGTGGGCTCTATTTGGAAAACATAGGAATCCCTATTTCTTAACTCTTTTTGAATTTAATCTATAACCTTTTTATTCTTGTTCATTTCCTATGTTCAAATACATATATTTTGTAAGAATATTTTATTTAATAAAAAAGTGGTGAATATAAACTTGATGAATATAATTAAACTGGATGAAACAACTTTATTCTTCAATTCATTGTAATTTATTTTCCAGCGTTTAAGTTTCCTAGTTATGAAGAACATAGACTCATATTCATTCTTCTTCCATTAAATTATTTTTCTCTTTAAAAGACACTATAATTGATCTTTTGGCATTATATTATGCATGGGATCTTCAGCCTTATTTTTTAAAATTTTAACCATAAGGGGTGGAGAAACAAGTTTCAACCAGTCCTTATCCACTTGGTGAAGTATAGAAACAAGTATCCCTGAGACTTATCCATTTAATTTATCTAGTATTTAATAAAGAAGGATAGCCTTGGTGGTAATGTTAATAAAATAAGATTAATTAATAATTTATTATCCAAGTGGAATCCTAATTTCACCAACCACTGCGGGAAAAATCACTATTTACGATGGGTTATTTGCGACGGGATTTCTTCTAGTCACAAATAACCCATCTCGGAAGCTATTTGCGACGGGGAAAGTAGCCCGTCGCAAATAACCAATTATTTGTGACGGGATTTCGTCTCCCGTTGCAAATAGTTTGGCATGACTTGCGTGCCAAACCATGCAGGGGTATTTGCGACGGGACCCGTCACAAATACCCGGTGGCGGTCAATACCTTTTTGCGATGGGATGTCGTCCCGTCGCAAAAAGACTATCGACAGGTACTATTTGCGACGGGACCCGTCGCAAATAACCTTTTAACCGCCGACTGTAATTAATGCGACGAGGGTAATTGCGACGAGCCCCATCGCAAATACCACCATTTGCGATGAGAAACCCATCGCTAATAATCCAGTCACAACTAATCTAACCTATATATACCCCCATCTATTTTTCCCAAATCATTCAAATCTTGCTCTCTCTCTCTTCATTGTTCAGTTTCAAAGAGAAATTTTCTTTTAGTTGAAGTTTTTTATACGAGAGAAATCAGAGGGCATCAATATCTTCAGAATATCAAAGTTTAAGGTATTTATATTTTATTTTTTTAATATTTATTTTATTTTTTATGTTAATTTTAATTATTGTTTATTAGTTCTAATTTAATTAGATTTCAATTGATTTTTATTTATATTTAGATTTACTAAGAAATTGATATTGTTAGTTATAATTATAAATAATTAGTTATAATTAATATTAATTAGATATAATTAGGAATAAATAGATATAATTAGGAATAAATAGATATAATTAGGAATAAATAGATATAATTAGGAATAAATAGATATAATTAGGAATAAATAGATATAATTAGGAATAAATAAATATAATTAGGAATAAATAGGAATAATTAGGAATAATTAGTAATAATTAGGAATAATTAGATATAATTAGGAATAATTAGTAATAATTAGGAATAATTAGTAATAATTAGGAATAATTAGTAATAATTATGTATAATTAGTAATAATTATGTATAATTAGTAATAATTAAGAATAATTAGTAATAATTAGGAATAATTAGTAATAATTAGAAATAATTAGTAATAATTATGTATAATTAGTTATAATTATGTATAATTAGTTATAATTATGTATAATTAGTAATAATTTTGTATAATTAGTAATAATTATGTATAATTAGCTATAATTATGTATAATTAGGAATAATTAGTAACAATTAGTAATAATTAGGAATAATTAGTAATAATTAGGAATATAATTAGGAATAAATAGATATAATTAGGAATAAATAGTAATAATTAGGAATAATTAGTAATAATTATGAATAATTAGATATAATTAGGAATAATTAGTAATAATTAGGAATAATTAGTAATAATTAGGAATAATTAGTAATAATTAGGAATAATTAGTAATAATTATGTATAATTAGTAATAATTAGTAATAATTAGTAATAATTATGAATAATTAGTATTTATTTTTCGTAAATATTGATAATATAATATTTTTATTACTAGTAATTAGTAAATGAAATCTGCTTGGATAATGAAGGAAAAATTTGTAATCATCTCCACGACGATGATTACCAAATTTCCTTTAATTATTCAACCAGTTTTCCTTTTGCCAAGTATTGATAAGTATTGCTAAATTAGTAATAAATAGTAATAATTAGTAATAATTAGTAATAAATTGTACTAATTAGAAATAATTAGTAATAATTAGTAATAAATTGAAATAATTTGTAACAATTAGTAATAATTAGTAATAATTAGTAATAATTAGAAATAATTAGGAATAATTAGGAATAATTAGTAATAATTAGAAATAATAAGTGTGAAAAAGATGCAATTAAATGAGCTATCAGACAAAAGAGTAGCCGTCAATCCACTAGAAATTGTGTCTCCATTAATTAATGATAATTATTAAGTAGTTGTAATTATTTATCTTCTTTTTCAGATAGTGTTTTTATAATTTCAAACTATTCAAAAAAAGTGATGATTTTATATTTTATATAGAAAAATATGGAACAAGGAAGTCGACATCAGTCATTATTAGATGATCGATCTTGGATAAATCAGTGCAGAAATCCAAATGGTTCTGGTTTAAATCCGGTATATATTGAGGGTGTTGAAGCTTTCTGCGCATTTACATCATCAAAACCAGAATATATTTTAGAAGGCACCATTAAGTGTCCTTGTAAAAAATGTGCTCTGAGAACGTTTGACACATTTGAGAAGGTCGGGGGACATCTCTTATGGCTTGGTTTTTAACCAGATTATGTTTTTTGGTATCAACACGGTGAACGCATTTCCAGAGAAGATCCTAATAACTTGATTCTGGATCCATCACGATTTCAAAATTTAGTACATGATTTTTCAGGTCCATCTGTGCAAAAAACTGAAACTCACAATGATATTGATTTAACTCCTAAGTTGGAACCATCATAATTTTATGAGTTGTTGAGGTCTGCCGAGGATGCATTATATCCTGGTTGCAAGATAAGAAAATTAGAAGCGGTTGCAAAATTTATGGCTATTAAATAAGATAATGCAATGTCAAACAACTATTTTGATCTGATATTTTCTTTGGTTAAAGAACTGTTACCTAAAAGAAATGTGTTTCCTGAAAATTACTATGAGAGCAAGAGGCTGATTCATAATTTGGGCCTTAGTTATCGGAAGATTCATGCATGTCCAAATGATTGCATCTTATATTCTGGAAAAAATTAGTCATTGGATATTTGTCCCACATATGGAAAATCGAGGTATAAAGAAGCTCAACCAGGGAAGTCTAGATCGATTCTAGTAAAATAGTTGAGATATTTCCCCCTTACACCCAGGTTACAACGTTTATTTATGTCTCAGAATATAGCGTCAATGATGTCATGGCACAAAACCAAGATTTCAACTGATAAAATATTGAATCATCCATATGATGGTGATTCATGGAAACATTTTGACCATCTGCATCCGTATTTTTCTATAAAAGCCCGAAACGTGTGATTGGGTCTTTCTACTGACGGTTTTTGTCCGTTTGGTTCTTATGGTAGTTAGTATTCATGTTGGACAGTCTTTATAACTCCATAAAATTTGCCTCCATGGATGTTGATGAAGGATCCTTATATCGTTTTGACTCTATTAATCCTAGGACATCCAAAAAATAATATTGATGTTTATTTGAAACCATTGATTGATGAGTTAAATGCATTGTGGAGTGATGGTGTAAATACATATGATGTTGATACAGAACAAAATTTCATATTAAAAGCTGCATTGATGTGGACGATTAGTGACTTTACAACATATGGCATGTTATCTGGTTATAGTACACATGGTCTGAAATTATGTCCTTACTGTATGAAAGAAAAAAAGCCTTTATGCTGGTCAATGAAAAAAACCTTGCTATTTTGATTGTCACTGAATATTTCTTCCAACCGATCATCCTTTTTGGAGGAACAAATCTCATTTCAGAAAAGGTACAATTGAAAGGTATGAACCTCCAAAGATGATCTCAGGTACATAGTTAAAATAAGTTGTATTTTTATTACCCCCCATCACATTTGGACCCATAGTAAACCAACAAAAAATTCATGGCTTTGGGAAAGAACATAATTGGATAAAACAGAGCATTTGTTTTGATCTTCTGTATTGGTCTGATTTTTGGTCTGCCACATGTTGGATGTTATGCATATTGAGAAGAACTATTTTGATAATTTATTTCATACAGTTTTGGATACACTAGGTAAGAACAAAGATACTATAAAGGCACGATTTGATCTTGCCCAAATTTTTAGGTGAACAGAACTTAAATTATTTGAAAATGTCAGATCACAGAGGTTAATGAAGCCAAAAGCATCTTATACACTATCCAAAGAGATTATCTTATTATTTTTTTAGTGGATTGAATATTTGATACTTTCAGATGTCTATGCTTCCAATTTGGGCAGATGTGTTAAGAATGGTTATATTACTGGATTAAAAAGTCATGATTGTCATGTTATAACGGAAAGACTTATGCCGATTGGATTCCAAGTTTTGTTGAATTCTATGATTTGGGATTCGATAACAGACATATCATATTTTTTTTGAGACATTTGTGCAGCGACAACAGACTATGATGCTCTAAGAAAACTAACAGAAGATGTTACTGTAATTATATGTAAACTGGAAAAAATATTTCCGCCGGCTTTCTTTGACTCAATGGAACATATGATATTACATTTTCCACATGAAGCTAAATGTGGAGGTCCAGTACAGTTTCGATGGATGTACCCATTCGAGAGATGCTTGTAGAAATTATAGAAAAAAATACGTAACAAAGCATCAGTTGAAGGCTCAATTGATGAATCTTATTTGCAAGAGGAAATAGCTTTTTTCTGCTCTCATTTTTTTGAATCTCAATATACATAAAAAAAGAATCGCATGGGACGAAACGAGGGGAATGATAATGACGAAATGGACAATAAATTAACAGTTTTTAATCAGCCAAATATTTGTTTCGGTGGAGTTCATGAACGATGGCTTTCAGATAATGAACATCACAGAGCTCATACATATGTTCTGATCAACTGTGAAGAAATGACATCATTTTTCCTGTGAGTACTTCTTTCACTTATTCTATAATTTATTTTACAATATTTAAACTTATTTTATTTGTAGGATATATGATAATCCTATCAAGAAACAACTCCCAAAAATTACAGTAGCTGCTCTTGAAGAACGCAGACAAATTTTTTTTCTCAATAGTTTCAAAAACTGGTAACATAAATTATTGATGGTTTAATATCAATCCCGTTTATTATTTATTATATTGATAATTGTTTTAAAATTTTTCAGGTGTCTCAATATGCTGATAAAATTGATAAACGACTGTGTATATTGAGTAACCCACCATCCAAAATGGTTAAATCATATAATGCATATGTGGTGAATGCTTTTTGATTTCATACACATGCATACGGGGAATCAAAAAAACAATGAATAGTGGATTTTGCTTGAGAGGATCACATCACAGAGAAACTAAAGTTGACTTTTATGGGATTTTGGATGAAATTATTGAGCAGTGTTATCTAGGACAGAATTACATAACAATGTTTAAATGTCGGTGGTTGGATACTGAGAGAGGTTTGCATGTTCATCCGACTCATGGAATCGTCGATATTAAATATAAGAGTCTTCTTGCAGTAAATGAACCATTTTTACTAGCTCAACAGACACATCAAATTTATTATGCAAAGTACTGTGCTACTTCAAGAGACTTGAGCGATTGGTGGAGCATAATAAAAATGAAATCTTGGGAAAATCAGTTTACTCAAACTGAATGTGGTTCCACTAAAGTTGAAGGAATTGAAATTTTTCCAGAGACGACTCAAAATCCATCTGATTTACAAAGAGACGTGAATATCGACGATGACACCCCACAATTAAGGATCGATGGTGATGAAGATGTTAATGATGTTACAAATGAATTTTAAATGACAAGAGATGCTGAAAATGAAACTCATATGGATATTGATGATGCTGAGGAGGAAGATGAAGAAATTGACATTGACAGGTATGGAGAAGAGGATGAAGATGAACATTGACACAGTTAAATGCTGGTTATAATCATAACTAATGTATATCTATATATAATAGTTATTTTCAACTATCTGCTAACAACAATAATTTTGTGTTTCAGATGGACTCTGATCTATTGCGTGAGTTAGAGGAGGCAGAGCTACCTTTGGATGATGAGGATGTGGGATCAGTTGACCCTCAGCCTACTGGTGGTTCATGAGGTATGCAGAGGGGGCACGGTCTTGCGCAATTGATTATTCATGACCCTATCCTTGAGTGACGTCCACATCTTGGTTTCGATCCACGCACACGGAGGTATGGTAACCTGTATATTTTAGTTAGATTTCATTAATTTATCTATATATATACTAATTGTTTGATTATTTATTCCTTTTTCACATTTTTCATCATGTATCTATTGGACATGGGAGTGCTATATTGCGCAATTATTTTTCTCTGCCATGGATCACATGGAAAAAGATTCCCGTTAATGTGCGACGTGACATGTTCCAGCATTGGCTGGTACGTAAATAAATAATATTTATTTTGAAATTTATTTTATTAAAAACTTGATATTATAAATTATTTGTAGGGTTTATGGCATCCTATCGATGATAACATTCATGACTCTATCCACGTGGCATGACAGGTTTCTATGCGTGACCGTTTCCACTAGTTTTTGCACAATTTGAGAAGGACAGCCATTAAGAAAGCAGGGGTGACAGAATTTGATGAGTCATGTAGAGCCCATCGACCAGAGTACATTTCATCTCACGTTTAGGATAGATTATGTTTACACGGGTTGGGTGGTATATTTCATATGAGATCTTCAGTGGGACGACAGAACCGGGGGAGATAGGAGGTGACGCATCGAGCTGGTAGCCGCACATTCAGTTCGCATAGAGAGCATCTGGTAAGTATATTTTTTAAATATTTTATATAAATTAAAATATAAACAGTTTATTTTATATTTCTGTCGGCAGTCGAGCATCCCGATATTACGGAGTTCGACGTTTATCGGAGATGTACAGTGATCCAGCTACTGGAGAGATTAGAGGTGATCGCCAGCATCAGATTGTGGTTAGTATTATTTTTTCAGTTTAAAAATTAACTGGATATAATATTTTTACAATTTTAATTTTAAATTGGAATTGAAGGAGTCATATGAGGCTGAGACCTCTCATACACAGGCTGAGGGTCAGGACGAGACGGCTGAGAAGACCAGTGCCCACCATTTCGATGAGGCGGCATGGATGCAGGGGACTCAATATGGCTTTGAGAAGGGTAGAGTAGTTGGCATCGTCTCTCATTTGAATCCTGGTACTTATTATGGTACTGCTGCAATGTCGGCGTCCAGCTCGAGAGGAGCTCGTGGAAAGGCATCATCTTCTGGCTCACAGTATCTGGATCAGTTGTGAGCTTAGGCTGAGTATATAGAGACTTTGTAGAAGCAGCAAAAAGAGATGTGTCGGCGGCAGCAGCCGCAGGAGCAGCATTATGAGGAGCAGATGTGTCGATTGCAACAGTAGCATCACGAGCAGATAGAGTACATGCGCCGTCTGACTCGTAGTTTAGGGATGGAGTTTCCTCCACTAGCTCCTTCAGCTCCTCCACCTCCTCTAGAAGACGACCCCCCGGTGATTTTTTGTATGTTACAAACATTTGAATTTAACATTGTAATATAAATTATTTACATTTTATGTATTTTATATCAGTGAAAATATTACATAATTTAATTTTTAATATTTTATTATTTTTTTATATTTTTTCTGAATATTGAGAATTTTAATATTTTTTATTTTTTTATTGTTTTAATAATAGTAATATTATTTTTTAATTAATCATAATTTTATTAAATTTTAATTTTTTTAAAATTAATTTATTATTTACGACGGGACCGTTTGCAACGGGGTACCGTCGCAAATAGTCTAACTAAATATTTTTAAAAACATATTTGCGACGGTACAACTTGACCATCACAAATAATTTGTTGCGACAGGCCCGTCGTAGAAAGTGTTATATATATATATATATTTGCGACTGGACTAGAGCCCGTCTCAAATAGTTTTTGCAACGGGCCCGTCGCGAAAACGTTTATGTATTTATAATACATATAATCAGAAGCTTATTTGCGATGATGATTTTTCTCGTCGCAAATAACATTTTTTACGATGGGCCTGTCGCAAATACTTGTATTTACGACAAAATTTTCTGCAATGGGCTATTTGTGACGGGGCCCCGTCGCTAAAGACTATTTGCGGCGGTATCCTGTCTCAAATAGTCCATTACAATTATTAATAATTCAAGTAGTGAACTGATTGATATACCCCATAATTTTAAAACCATGACCAGTAGCTAAATTCCCTTCTTCTAATTTATAATGATAGTGTTCATCGAAAATATTATTTATCTCAAGCCTTTCCTTATCTTTCTCAAGAGAATAGAAATGAGATATTATGCTGTAATCATCCATGTACTTATGTTGTATCATCAACTCTCCATACATTGTTGATAACATAATACAACAGACATAGGAAACACTCTATATATATATATGGTAGGCATCCTTGTCACATTTACTCACTTGTTAGGGTGACTGAATTGGAATATGGGATTCCAATACATAATAAAATTCTTAGGATAACAATTCATCTCATAAACGATTGTACCATATTCAAAAAATTTTATTTGTAAGTACATACATCAAGTTATGAAATTATCCTACTATTTTTATGGGTTTGTTTTCCATTTTCTTCAATAATTAAAATAGATGATCAATACTTTACTTGATTACAATTTATATAATACATAATTAATTTTATTAAGTCTCCGACTATTATCAAGTCCAAAAATCCCCAACCTTTGGGCTCAAAATTTCTAGTTTCAAGGATCTATATGCACCTTCACATAACCCCAACAAGGGTTGGTCAAGATTCTTGAAGGTATTTAGGTAGGAAGGTCTTTTCCAACAACATTCTTGTAACACCTTGATCTGTTGAGTGGATTCCCCAATCTTGAAATCCCAATTTGGATTTCCTAAACACTCGCCTCCAAGTCACATCAAGTCTACCGAGGGCTATTTCTCTTGATGTATGATGGTTAAGGCAACCCATAACCTTCATAATAACTACATGATAAAAGTAAATTTCCCAATGAGGGTTTGTTAAACACTTAGTTCTATGGATTTTATTCATAATCAAGTAATGGAAGGCCAATTCAGACTTAATATATAGTTTATGGTTTTTATTTATTATGTATAAACTTCATCTTGTTTTATCCTTTACATTTATTGTTAATATTAATTGTATTTTACTTAATTGATTAACCATGTTTGATAAAAAATTTACACATAATCTATTTATTTTAATTCTATATTTTTATATCAGTTCATCTATTTATAAGGTCACAGTTTTTCATCCATAAAATATATAATGTATAAGACAGAAATAAATAAATAAATAAATAAATAAATGACCCAATCATGATATTATCTAACATTTGATTTATTTAGTGGATAATAAATCAACCTATTACCTAAGGGAAAAATAGTTGTACCAGTATTTACATGAGTTACAACATTCCACTTGTACACATGTGTATCACATGGGTTGGTATCATCTCAGTTCTACCTTGAAGTGACTAATCGCACCTTAGGATACTCCTTTCATTACAATTATTTATAACTCACATGCAGGTGAGGAAAACCAAAGGATTGGTTAAGGGGAGTTATATAAATCACCTTAGAAACATGGGTCCTACATAATAAATAAGGGAGGGATAAATCACTAGACATCATTTTAATTTAATAATTAATAATTAAAATACCATGAAATAAATTAAATTAAATATAACCAATACATAAACATGTCTTAGTAAAGATCATGAATGATCAAACACATAAAATGGTTATGAAAAAGGACACCTGCTAACATTCATTTATATTCATTATTTATTATTAAGATAAACACACTTGCATTAATTAATTAACTAATTTACTTTTATCTTTATGACCATTCGAATTCACTTAGAGATACCCATAATAAATAATTTCATGTAAAATAAATGATATAAACAATAATAATATATAATTAAAAAAAATTAATTGAGAATTTAATAATAATTTTAAACCTTTATTAAACTTTGAAACACATTAGGTGACAATAAATATAATAAAGTTTTAATACTACAATTAGAAATTTAATGTAATTTAATTCTATCCTCTACTGGGAGACTACATGATGCATACTTACGAGTTACACACTGTGTAACATGATTTTACTATGCCCAGGATAAATGCCTAGGGATTTAGTGTGTACCTTGGTTAGACTACATAGTGTGTACTAGGTAGCTACATGCTATGTATCATACTTTCTGTATGTATACACAACCCACTGAAGGACTCAATGAATTCTTCAGACATGGGACCACACATCATGTATGCCAGCTACAATCCATGTGTTACACTAGCCGTGTGTCCCGCTAGCCATGTGTCTGCATAACTTGCTAAATGACTTGGCGTGTATTATAGATGTGGGAAATAATAAACAACATTAAATTTATACTGTATACACATTGTGTATATAATTAATTCTCTAATATTTCAGTCTCATTTGATATTTAACCATGTATTTGACCACATAGTTTTTGTGGATTTATCCACTAAACCATATATATTACACAACATGTATGGAAACTAAACACTGTGTAATATGACAAGTTGTGTTCTAGGTTGGCTTGGTCTACACATAGTGTTCATTAAATTCACTATATATAGTTATTGATTGGTATTACTTTCATCCCACATCACATCTCGGTGCAGTGAACATGGGTATGTGATGTGTACTCTAGCTACACGTAGTGTAACCCAGTCTTACCATCCAAAATTCTCAACACTTCCCATTTCCATCTATATTCATTCTTCATCCATTTTTAGTCCTTTAAGAAAATGAAACCTGGAACGATGATATTTAATATGTCAAAACTATGTCAATTAAAAATAATATTACAAAATGAATATTGTTGAAATGAAATATTGAACCACTATTTAGCATAATATATCAACAATTAAATAAATAATTATAAATTTGAAGCATGATTGCTTTGATACCACTTAAAGGTTTCAAGTATAGTGAAATCACCCTTGGTGGGTGAATAACTATAAAGTTTTTTTCATTTTGGTGGATCATTTACAAATTTGTATAAGACGTAAAGATAATCACCGATGAATTTTTTTTACCGAATATTTACATAGATAAAACCCATAACCCATAGAGGATCTTTTCATGTTAAATTTATAATTGATCTATATTAGATTGGAAGAAAGGTTACCTCATCATAGGAACCCTTCTCTGATGGATATTTTGATCATCTAAAAAAACCTTTTCTAGGTTACCTTAATTTCACTATAAGGATCCAAGTATAGAATCCCACTTGCAGTGATCCACATGTGGTCCTATGATCTCTGAACAATACCAATTGATTACCTGGTGCTCGTGCTGTGGATCAATTTTATTTCATTTTTTTTATGATCAATTCAAGATCCTTTAGGCATAAAAAATTTATTCTCATTCTTGAGAAGATGAGAGAAGAAAGAATATAAGAGAGAGAGAGAGAGTGATAATTCCCTTGTGTACAATGATTCTCATTCCATAATTTTAGATTAAACCTACACAATAGACATAACCATATATTTATAGAGTTAGGTTTTTGGTTAAAATATTATTTAATTATGAACATGCCCTTAAATAATATAATAATATTTAACAAACCCCATGCTAAATAATAATAATAATAATAAAATTTTATAGAGTTTGATAACTCATATGATGATAAATATTATTTTACAAGCTTGTAAATTAAATATTCATCACCGAACAAAATCTTGGTCCACTAAAAATCCTTATCATTTATTGATTTCCTAAATAAATATTTAATTAAATATTTTATTCATCAATAAATATTTACAATCAATAAAACAAAAAATAAAATATTCCTCGGTCTTGAGAATTATATTTATTCCATTAATTAAATTCAAATATAATTTAATCAAGATGAATGGAAACACTTAGTGTGTGACCCTCAAGGATTCTTTCTTATTGATATTAGGTAGTATTGCCTAAATTCAAAGATTACAATTTAGAAATGGGACAAGGCACCCAAAATAAATAAATTAATGTCACAAAATCAAAAACCACATATGAATTCTTGTTGTGTAATATAATTTCTTTGTTCCAATATCTCATCAAACGAATTTCACATCCGTGTCATCAAATTATATACTTGATATGTCTTTATTTGACTATATGAAATAAAAATTTTATTACACCAATTACATGAAATTTAAGGTGATTATTCCATTCCAATCAATGGATTGGGATATCAACTTCCATAAATATGGAAGGTAAAAATATTTACTCAACTTATCCATTAATAACATGCCATTCATGATGCACCAAACATACCCTACTTATCGTGAACATATGGAATCATGATTTTGGTTAGTAAATATTAGTTCATGAGTAATGACATGCATTATTTATAATATTAAAGTTTAAGGAACATAACACATGCCTGCATATAGGAATATCCGATGACACCAAAAAATTTAGAATTCCTATTAGCGGGCTTATAATTATAATTTCCTATCTTAGAGATTACCAAGTGTGAAATTCATGAGAATATGTCTCATCCTCTTATGATTACTCACACATAAAATTATACATACTATGTCCCCCATCATAGTAAATTATCTAACTGTATAAATAGGTTTAAGAATATTGTCATAGAATTTTAAGGTTCTCATCATAGTAAAGAACTGCTATGTACTTTTCAATGTGAAAAATATCCTAATATATTATCATATTAATGTTATGATGTAGAAAAATCAATATGTGATAAGTTAATTATATTAATATTCACTTATTTTTAATATACATGAAATATAAAGTACAAATCAGTTGGTTTTAGGGAAACAACTCCAACATAAACTATGCACAATGATTGATATTGTTATGATACATTAATTTCTCTTAAATCATGTTATATTTTCTTTCTAGATCACTCTTATTATTATATTTATCTCTGGAAGTAACTTCCTTAATATAAAAGATTCAATGATATTTTATCATGTTCATAATTTTTCAAAAATGGTAAGGGAATTTTCATTTTAAAATCTTATGACAAGAAATTTTGAAATCAATTGAAGAAAAGCACAAAAATGTTGTTCAACAGTTCAGTCTAGGAAATTTCAACCAATCATTATTTGTGATAATTTTGAGTTTCATAGTTGAAAATCTATGGAGATTAAACTTCACTTGTATGTTCCTTGAAAAATCCAGTAGGCATAATTTTCAATGAATGTTGGTTTAGAACATTTTACACGATTGAAAAAATATAAGAGCTACTAGTTAATAAAAATTCTTATTTCCCTTATACTATTTGATCAAAACTCATTTGTCTAATTTTATTCTTTATTGAACTACTTATTATAGATAACATCACTATTTCCCATTCAACTGGTTCTTTCTTAATAATTATAAAAACTATTTTCTTGCACTGTTGATGGTTGTTTTTCTTATTTTTGAGTTCTTTTACTTGGTCACTCACATAATTTGTCAGTAATTCCCTATGGATACAACCATACTTACTCTACAATAGTTGTAATTAGGAAAATAAATAATTAAATTTTTAGGTTCAATGAAAATACCACCACCTGTAAGGTCTCTACTCAAAGTATCTCAACCACTATAGAATAATACAAGCCTAAGGGTAAAGGAAACACCTATCTGTATAATCTAATCCCTATGGAATATTTTTCCCTACTCAAACTAGTATAAGACTAATAGGAATGTATCCCGTGGCTATAAGAATCCAAACTTGATGGTATATCAATCAAAACATCACAACAAATAACCAATGGGAGAAGTGTCCCCTGTCTATATGGTCTTACCCCAAGGGCATCTTAACCATGGAATAATGAAATCAAATGAAGGGAAGTGGAGACCAATATCTACAAGGTATCATCTGATGGGAATCATGACCATGGAATAACATCATCAAATAAAGGGGATAAGTGGCCCCTATCACTATACTATCAACCCTGGGAATCTCAACCATATCATAATAACAATGACCAATGAGAAAGAAACCTGGGTATATAATGATCTTATCCCCCAACTGTCTTGATCTCAATCTATCTCCAATAAAAGTACAATAGAGGAAATGTATTCATGACCTATCAGGGAATTATCATGAAGCATCTCAATATAGGTTATGAAAATAAGAAGACCCTGTGAAAGCTGTTCTGAGTCTATATTAGTGCCAACCCTTAGGTTTCTTGACCCATCATGTATTTCAATCGAAGGATATAAAATAAAAGTCATTTAAAATTTAAATAAGGCCTGTAAAAAACATTTAAAATCACTGTAAATCATATATTATGGTCTAACCACACCTAATAACTTTATTAAAAAACATTAAGGTCTAACTCCTTCGGTCTAATTAGTTCAAAAGTACAGGTCTCCCACTCCTTACCTAGGTTTAACAATAAAAAAGTGTCTGTGAAACATAAACCCATGCTTACTAAGAGTTAAATATATCTTCCAAAATAACTATAAAGTTAAACTATATTAATGGTTTGGAACCATTGGTATAGGATCTCAAACTATTGGTATATCATGGACCAATAGTTGATTAGTTTCTAGGTCTAAAACCACCACAATAGGGATGTACCAACTATTTTTCCGAACAGTTGGTATAGAATTATATATCAATTATTGTGAAATAGTTAGTACATCAATATACTAACATTTATATAAAATTATTGGTATATACCTATACTAATGATTCTAGAAACCATTGGTATATGTAATATTAAAAAAAATTATGAGTTTCAATCCCATGACCTCGCAGTTATATGTAAACGAATTAAACACTAGCCTATGACCATTCTAATGTATATAATTTGATAAAAATATACATGTATATAAAAAAGTAATTTAAATTTTGAAGTATTAATTATTATTATACAAAATAATTCATAAATAATTTGAGTACCTATACCAACGGTTCTCCAAAACCACTAATATAGAAACCCAAAATTTCCAGTACCTATACTAACGGTTCTCTAGAGCCATTGGTATAGGGTTCCTTTACTAACTATTCTATAGAATTGTTAGTATAGGTTTGTGGGAATAGGATAGATTTATATTAGTTCCATCGGGTTAAGTATACATCCCCTACTCAAGGGAGGTTAATTGGAAATTATTTAGGTCCATCATACCAGATTATAACTTAAGGTCCCATTATTGGACTCCGAGTATAAGGCTAAACCCACTTTAATTTTGGTACATGAACTTTAGTGGATATAACATCCAAGTATCATAATTAATGGGTCATTCATATCCCTAAACAAACTTACCCCTATCATACAGGTCAATAAAGAAAGTTCATATTAATTTTATACCAATCACTTGAAGGTAGTAAGACCACATATCACAGTATACAAGAAAACATGCATAAACCATAGGGCATGGTTAGGGAACACCTGGTCGGGACTAATATCCCCAACACACTAAAGTTACCTAACTAGTTCGATCTCAAATAGAATAAATCATAAAACCTAGTAAAATATTTGAATTAGGGATCAACCATTGATACATAGGGAATGATAAAGAAAACTATGAATGAAAGAAAGAGGGGTGATAACCTTACATATATCACTCCTCTATAGTATATAACACAAATATACTAGATCACATGAAGAACATAAAATCTTAGAAGATGAAGAAATCAAAAAAGAAAAGGGATATCGTGTGTGTACAATTGATGGGTAAAAAAGGGGGATAAAATCCATTTAAAATAATTTTTAATTTATTTAAAAATAATTAATTAAAAATAAAAAAACCTATGAGTCCCAAAAAAACTCTGGCAGTCACTCATTAGAACTCTAATGTATTAACTAGTGGCAAAGCTCCACTAGGAGGGATGTATGAACTCTAATGGATACTAAATAGGGATTCAATGGGAAATCTCATCATGAGTAGATTTCTACACTATAGGACCATTTCATAGAAGCATTAGACCATACCACCTCCACCGCTCCCAATAGATAGATTCTTCAAAAATAAACATAGTTTGGAATCAAATAGATTGAAACTATACCTTATAACGGTTGGGGTGTAACAAAATCCCCACCATAAGGTAGCACATCTTTGGAATGCATCACTAAAAATCACCAAGCCTTATCGGTGAATAAATATATACACTAAGCTCATATATAAGACTCCTACTACCACATATGATCCTAAAAATGCCTGTGTTTCCACTACACTCATACCAGAGGAACAATATTTCCAAATAGAGTCTTTACACTCCGATCCACAATACAAACCAGCCACTCATCAAATAATGTATTTTACTTCAACTCGACATCCTTGACATTGATCACAGGATAAGGGATAGGATGATATCATTAAATTTTAGATACGTAGAATAAATCATGAATAATACTGTAACTATTAGTAAGAACTAATCGATATTCCATAATACTTATCCTCTCAATAACCTTGAACAACCCCATACACCCAGACTCCAACTTCCCTAACTCAGAATATGTGAGTTTACCAAATATGGTGACACCCATATGAAAACATATTCACCTAACTCAAACTAAAGAGAATGGTGGAATCATTAAAAATATAATCCCTTCCTACTTTGAGTATCTATGAATCATTTCCCAATCATCTGGATATGCTCTGATGTCTCTTACATGAGACTCATCTTGATAACCACCGACTCACTGACCTCCAACCAACACAAAGGTGATCAACATGATCTACATATAAAGCATCAAAAGGTGATATCTAAATTGATGCATGATAACTATATTTATAAGGGAACTTAGACAAATTGAGATGAATTTCCCATGAATCACCATAATTAAGGACACATCCTCACAACATCTCCTCCAAAATTTGGATAATACGCCCAGACCATCCATTGGAATAAAAATGGTAAACAATGATCAAGTTAATCTATATATCCATTAAATTATACAGTTCCCTCTATAAGTGAAACATAAAATGGGGATCTTGATCTAAAACAATAATCTAAGGAACATCTTAAATATGCACAATATTACAAACAAACAACTAGCCTAACTTATTGATTAAGAAGGTCTCCGAGATAGGTATTAAATGCTTGAACTTAGCTAGCTGGTCCACATTAACCCATATTGTATCACCACCTCAGGTCATAATCGTCAAACCCATCAAAAAATATATGGTCACATAATCACACTCCCACTCAGAAATGGGTAGTAACTAGATAAGACCTATAGGTATCTAGTGCTTGAAGTTTACTTTATTATAGTAAAATCACCATTAAACGAGCCCCAAGACATCTTTATTCATATTGGGCCACAATTATGACCTATGAATACCATGGTACATATTTATAATCCCTAGGTGAATAGTCCACCCTGAGGCATGTGGATCCCATATCAGCTCCTCACACATACCCATATGGACTAAAGCTAACCCCAGACATAAAAAACATAATCAATATTAAGGGATCAATCATGTGGTGACACACCACTATATATATTATCCCCTATCACTAATAAATCCAAGTCATATAATTGGATCTTCTTCATATTGGGGATCAAATACAATATGGCCACTAAATTTGCACCATCAAATACTACATATTTCAAAACATAATGATCAAATGATACTCCTTAGACATGGTGTCCAAAAATAGGAAGTCCAAGCACCCCAACCACCTTACCAAGTCACCCACCTATAGTTCTAGATCCCTCTCCACTTCACATTCAAGATCTTCCTTCTACAGAACAGAAAAGTAAACAAGCATGTAATATGAAAACACCATCAAGATATAAGCACAATGAAAAATGGATTACATGATTTAGAAATTTTTTCTATATCCATGGGGGAATGGTTTTATCACTTTCATTCAAGTAAACATTTATCTAAGTTATAAAAACACTCTATCTTCTAGAATCCTACCGATATCACCATAACATAACCTACTGATGCCTTTAATAACAAACTACTATTATAAGCACAATTTCTATGAAGTCCCACTGGTGGTGGGATGTGATCCCTCTAGCTACTATATATTTTAGATTTTATCCTATCTTTATTATTACCTTCTAGATATAACTTTACACCTTTGAACCTTAGGCCTCCAAAACTTTGGTGTTCTAGGTTGGTGGTGGAATATGCCTAGATGTTCCCTAGTTATCCCCTTATAAGACACCTTAACTATTTTTGGTTTGATTTTAGTCATTTTACCTTCCAAACTATGACCATATTTCTTTAAATCTAAGGCCTCCAACTCATGGAGTTATAAAACAACACTCCATCCTATGGTGTACAATATGTTATAGGCATACTAGAATCAATGGTCCCACCATTCTTAATATTTAAAAGTCTATCTGGTCACTAGGTTTGCACTGCCATGTATCCGACCCACCATTGAGAGATATAACCTATATTTCTCTATAGCATCTATTTATTTGACCACCAAATTATGGTGAATAATGCACATCACTAATATGATCAAAATCAATGAATTATATAAAATATTTTTATTTACAACTAGCCCATGAGGAAATTATTCCATGTATCATCACTGGTGACTTCTTATAAGCCAGGAATTCTACACTTTGCATCACCTCCTTTGAAACTCCATGCTATATCTATAATCTTCCCTTTCTATTTGAATTACCTATTCCTTCAAAACATGACCAAATTTTAAGTGCATTCATTAGATGGTACTCCTTGATATAATTTCACTCGATCCCACTATGATACCACATATTTTGAACTATTATCCACTAAATCATATCCATTAACCATCATCCTTTCAATTATCTCTTCTACGTTCAATGAAAATCATATGTATAATTATGTTCGGTGAAATATTATGTTTTCATCAATCCCGACATCCCATAGTGAAGGTGTATTGTCTCCATCCATATTTCCCAAATATAAATTCCAAAGAATTATCTTATAAAGATTTAAATTCTTAACTAGAAAATAGTTATAAAAAAAACCTAACAATATCCAACTTGAGAATGATTTTCATAGGCCAAGTCTAATAATCACCAATTCTAATAATATCCTCATTCTGTCCCTAAAGTCTCACTTGTAAGATTCCATTAACCCCTATGATACCCACATGGTTCTCCTACATGATACTTATAATCATCCAAACTCTACTAAATAAATTCACCCCTCTACCCTCTAGACCATGATCTCATATGAATGCCTCTATAAAATTACTCTAAAGTAATCATGCCTAAGTTGTCTCCCTATGAATCCATTAAAGTCCCATATAAATTATATACAAAGTACTATGTCCATGGACCCAATCCTACTGATAAAATATGATTCTAAATACTCTTCAATTGAGATTCCACAGAACCAATAGCTATCCGGTACATTGAGCTCGGGTGATACCATTAATACCGATCTCTATAAAAAATTTGATCTTTTAGGAAGTCTGATATCCTTATATAACAAACTCCCATTGAAACATAATTCAATGAAACCAAGGCATGTATGATATTTTTCTCACACTATATACAACCTAAATTCTGATCTATTCAAGATCCATTCCTCTTATAGAAGGACCTTCAAATTCTCAGAAAATATTCTAATAATTATTACACAAAGTTAGAATCCACCTAATTCTTAATCACCACCTTTTGAAGAGAACACCCCCAAAAACTAGGGTTTTATATATTCCATATTTATCACGTTCATAATCAAATTATCTAAATAATTTATAGATGAGATAATAATAACCATCATGAAGCTATGATTTTGAGTATCTTAGGAATATAATGACCTAAAAAAGAATAGAAAATATACACCACATGCTTCATCAAGAGACAAAAACATCATATAACAAAATTTATGAAACCTACCACCTAACAGTTCAATAATTTATAATTTCAATATAAGACATACCTTATATATCCTGCACATACTTCTATATAAATAAACATCCAATCTATAACACCTTTTGGTGTTCCAGGCCAGTCTCCTCATATTATAGGAAAACATCCCATGAATTTTCTATAAATCCCTTTGATCCATGAAATATCATCCACCAGACCATAATATGGTCCAATTCACTCATAATGATTCTTCCTGATGAGTATTCTAATATAAAATTACACTTTTATTTCAAAAACAAATCCCACACTTATGTACTTCTTTGTCAATGAAGGTACTTTTTACCATGGATTCTGTGAGATCACCCAAACTCATCAAGTTTATATACTCACTTAGAACTTCTATGTGCTCATGAAAACCATTCCATGGAAACTATCCTCTAGTATCCTACTTATTTTACATGCCACTATCCTTCTAAATAACTTCTTCCAATGAGGGAAACATTTTACACACTCATCCAAAACCATGAAACTCCTAGTGTGAATTCCATATTATTTCAAAAATATTCTTCCACTTCTCCAGTTGATCATCAGAGTAATATTTTAATGAATTTTGATCGTTACATGCTCCTTCCAATCATCATTTATATGGAACCATCACTCCTATAACCTTTTGGTTCCTGAAACATATAATCGCTCCCCTTCTAGATATAGAGTGATAGGAACCCTGGATTCAATTGTCTTGAATTCAAGTGAGCTAATAAAAAAATGTTATCTTAGATAAATACCCCTTTTAGATATGATATTTTTTAATCCTTGGGAAGTTAATATTCTATAACAGACCTTTTGATCCTATCCAATTGTCCTTGATTAGAACTCCCTCCTTCGACTTTACTATCGAAGCCTCCTTTCGGGAACATACATCATGTCACCTAAATGTAACCTTCCAAAATAATCCATGTTCATGTTGTTTTGTACTTATAGTATGATAAATACCTATCTTATGGATGAATCACCATCCAATGGAACTTAAAAACCCTTGAGGAGTAGTAACACCAACATCCTCTAATATATGTTGCTTCCACCATTGAATCATTAAACCAGACCTTACCCATGAAATACTATATTCCAAAAATCAATGAGATACCACTAAATCTAGATAATTTAAGGGGTTATAGACATTCATGTAAGTATTTAGTAGTCTCCCACTAATATCCAAATTCCACTTTAATGATTGGACATGATACCAAACTCATAATGGATATGGATAATCTTTTTGAAAACCTAGAATCCTTTGTACCACTCTCATTTACATCGGTGAACATCCTTCTGTAACTCAGAAACCACTTCACCAGGGGAAATAATAATTATTCCAACCAATCTTTTTATGTTCCCTCAATAATGAAACATGACTTAAGAGTAATCCAATCAAGAGAACCTTCAATATCCCAAAAGCACCTCTAGTAATTCCTCTATATTTTGAGTGATACCTTCCAATCACTCAATAAACATCTCAATAGAAGCGTTGAAAAAAATATTTGATAGCACTTATTACCATATTACCATCAGAAACAAACCAAAAAATTATATAGAGTTCAAAACATAGATCTGAACACTTCAATGATAAGATGACCCCCATGGAATTGGAGTTCAAAATCGGGAAGTCTAGGAACCCCATCCATCACACCAAGTCACCCACATTTGTTCTTGAATCCCTATCTTAGATTGAATTTAAGATCCCCATTTAAAAAAATAGGTATGAAAACAAGCCATAAATATGAAAAAACCATGAAAAAACAAAATCAATACACTAGGGGTTATGTGGTTTAAACAATGTGTCCTATATCTATGAGAGAATGACTACATCTATTTTTTTCAAGGAAACATTCATATGAGTTATAAGAACACTCTATATTTTGGTATCCTACACAAATAACTGGAAGATAACCTATCAATGCCTCTAACAACAAAATTATTTTATAAGTTCCACTACTATGAAGTTATATAGGTGGATATATGTGATCCATATGGATTATCTATATTCTATCTTTTCCACTTACAGTCTTCTTCCCTTCTATAAAGGACCTTCCATATTCATCCCTTAGGCCTCTAAAACTTGGTTTCAACAGTTATATACTGGAAAATACATGAATGTACCTTGGTAATCCTCTATTGGGACTCCCTAGTCCTTATTAGTCTGATGCAAACCATCCAATATTCCAAACTATAACCACCAATATTAGACATTATATAGACTAAAAATAGTTAGTACCGACTCAACACTCCATTCTCTAATGCATGGTGTGTTCTAATAATACTAATTTTAGTGTTCCCATCTTTCTTAATATAGAAAATTCCATCCATTCATTAGGTTCATACTACCATTAGAAATAATAGTCGACCCACCATTGATGATTACAACCTTTGTTTCCTAGTATCATCTTCTCCTCTTATCACAAACTTATAGTGAATAATGCAGGTCACCAAAATGATCCACACTAATGACTTATACAAAAAATTTAATTTACCATCAATCCATTAGTAAATTATTCGATGTATAATTCCCAACGACTTCAATAAGACATGAATTTTTCACCACCTCCCCCAAAACTCCATGTTGCATTTAGAATTCATCCCTTATGTCAGTATCACTTCTTCATTAAAAACATAAATGACTTACAAGTGCATGTTTTTGATGGTCCTCATCCATATTTCTACACTCAAACATTACTGTGTTTATACATTCTATACGATATCATACACTCAGTCATATTTTTTGAACATCATTAGTTCAATTTGATCTGTTTTATCTAATGAACATTGTCCATGTAGATATGTTTGGTGAAAGATTTTGATAACCTAAATATGTAAATTTCATAGAAAATTTATACTATATTTATCCATATTTCCTAAGAATATCTTCTAGAGACTTAACTTCTAGAGATTCTAACACTTGACTAAAAATAGTTACCACACCAGACCTAACACTTCACTCTTTTAGGAGTGAGGATGCAATACTCAGATATGTTTGGGTCACTCTACCCTGATAATCATGAATTTCAAGGAACATATTAGTTAAGTGGCTTATCATCCGCCGCCTACACCACCTAAACCCGAGTATTCTTACTTAGCACATTTTCAATAATGTTCCCCTTATTTAGGGTATAAGTTATCTCAAAATCAAAATACTATAGGTACTTAACCCACCTTCTTTACTAAAGGTTTATGCCTCACCATGAAAAGATATATATGAGGATATTATGATCCATATATATGATGAAACTCTTGCACAAAATATAGAAACACTAGCATCTCAAAGAACATACTACCACCACCAACTACAAATCACAGGTCAGATAACTTTGATAATACAAACTCAAATTATTGGGCCTATAAGCAAAAAAAACCATTCTGAATCATAATTAATCATATAACAACCCTTGATACCTCATAATAAAGGGTGTGATCCTTAACCATCTTGGTTAAGGTTAAAACCGATGCATATATTAACCTAGCCTTAAAATCCACGAAGTCTCTCTCATAAGTATTAGAATACTCAAGTTTCCCCCCATTCTCATCCAGGATTTTTATCAATGCTATAAGTCAGGAGAATTACTAAATTAATATTTCGTAATATTTAATCAATCCCACGAAGCTATAGATATCAAAAAATTTTCTTAGGTTACTCTCAATAAACCAAAACATGTACCTTTTTAGGTCCACTGATATGATTTCATCTAATATCACATTCCAAAAAAAACCTATTTGATATCGAACTAACACTTTAAAATATTGGTATAAATCTAGTGACATATCGGTGTACATAGAATTATCTCTTGATACTAATAATAATAATACCTTGATCGTAAGTGCACCAAAATATTATTAATTAAGTCTACTAAAAATAAATCCAAGAATAGGTGGAAGACTAGATTTATCAGGGACATAAACATGGATAACAAATTCACCAATCCAAATGATATCATAAGATACTCATAAATGTCAAACCTGATTTTAGAATCAATACACAGAATATTAAATGGCCTCACACACAACAGATAATAACCCAACCTCAAGTAGATCTTGGAAAACCACTTAAATCCACTCAGTTAGTCAAATAAATCAATGATTCAAGGAAGAATATATATTTTTTTGACAATAACACAGTTATACTTCTAATATTACACACATAATTATAAGGATTCATTCACCGTATTAGCTAGAAAAGTATTAAAACCCCAAGGGGACATGATTGGGTGTATGGAACCTTTTAACATAAGATCCTATAACCAAGAATTTAACTCTTTGAGATCTATTGAATCCATGCTATAAGGAGGAATGAATATAGAATTCATAACTAGAATAATCTTGATCATAAACTTGACCTCTTATTAGGTTTAATCCATAAGAAATCCTTGGAAAAAACATCCCGAAACTAGTCAAAAATAGGAATAAAGACTATATAATGTGTCTCCTCATCACCTAGAATGACACTAAAAAACTAGGTAACTACCAATGATTGGGTCCTGAATGGAAAGTCTACAATTATCATTCATTATAAAGGATATAACTACCACCCTATTGTGAAAGATAATCTTAGGTGATAATAGTCGATGTGCATATGCTACTGAGTCAACTAATCTATACCCAATATGACATCGAAATTTCACATATTTAACATAAATAAATCCTAGATATGTTGATATCCACTTATCATAAGGACACACTCATAAAATTGATAAATCCCATTAGATTACACCCTTAAGGGTGTATCGATAGACATCACATCATATTGGCACTTAATATAAACCCTAAATCACTAGTAAACCAAAAATATATAAATGAATTCAATTTACCCTTAACAAATAAAGATAAAGAGAGGGTAGATTCCAATAAGATCATACCTATAATGGTTGAAGGTCCCTTTTCATGGTCATAAAGTTCCAACTCGATAATGTGGAGTTGGATTAACCCTGATCCTTTTCCTTAGCCTCTAAATACCTAACTACCGTGATGATCACCACTCTACTGCATCTGCTAACCTTGATAACTATGACCTTATATATTCCCTCACCAACTAAAATAAATATAGTTAACACCCTGTAGTACTAAAATGGGTCTCACTACAGATCCTTGAGCCTATCCATCACCACAACCACCGACTAGCTAAGAAAAAATATTCTAAAAACACTATAGATACCATATTTCCCTACAATAATGAAACTACATAGGCATTCATTAACACTAGAAACTAGTACAAAATGGATTTTCATGTTAATTATTTTAACATTAGTTAACAAGTGAAATCATTGTAACTAATGTTGATAGTAAGTTTTTTTATCAATTAAAATAAAAAATGTAAAAAATAACTTCCACATTGGTTATGATAATAACCGATGTTAAAAACCCTCCTAAAATGAAAAATTATGGAACTATCCACATAGGTTATTTTATAACCCATGTGAAAGTTATTTTTCTACATCACTTATTTTATATATCTGACTTAAAAAACTTACATCTATATCAATTATTTTACAATCAATGTGGAATATATTTTTTATATCGGTTATAAATAAACCAATATAAAAATGATTTTTTAAAATGTATTAATAAATACAATAAAAAAAACTATAATAGAATAAAAATACAGAAAAAATCAGAAAAACGTAGTAGTAAAAAAATATCACAATCCACCACAATTCTATATTAACTATTTATATCCCAAATTCATTACAAAAAAACTTTATAATTTCAAAATCTATATTAAAAATATAAATAGATAATATAAAACTAAATAGAACTTGTAAAATTATCATCTCATGTACCTCATATATGATTTAGATAATTTCTATTATAAGGATGAGGATCATTTAAAAACTATAAGTTAAAAAGAAACTATTAAACATTTATTCTTAATATAATTATAAGATTAATAAATGAAAAAAGATATAATAAAATCTAAAATTATCAAAATATATAACTGCCCTAGTTGTAATTATTTTATACCTAAATATCAGAATATAATACAAACATTTAACTACTCCTTGATGATGATGATAATTCTATATCAAAATATTTTATTAATTGAAAATAACAATTTAAGTATATTCTAAATTGTAGTAATTATAAAAGACGTCACCTTTATACACACATAATTGATATTTTTTTGTCCCCTTTCCTATTGACCAGTTATAATTCCTTCATGCCTTATTTTAAAATTATAAATATGAAATTAATTAAATTGTTTTTATAATATATAATCATTAAAATAATCTAACTTACTTCTCTAATACTTCTTTATAGTTTTCTTGAACATCACTATGTCTGAATCATAACTAGTGAGCAGTATTTTCTTATAGAAAAAGATAAAAAATACCCAATGGACACTAATATACAAAAATATAACGTGATTGGTTATTTAATTAATATAAATAACACTATATAAAACATATATTTTATACCCACCAAGATAATGAAGCATCCAACACTTAATTTATTCATTCTAAAATCCTTGAGAAACATATTCTGTTCTATCTTTATCTTGTATTATATTCGATATTGGAGAAATAAATTATAGGTCCATGAATCCATACACTAATGTGTTATCATACTGAATACAAATAAAATAAATATACATAATAAAAAATAAACTTTAGTAGCAAGTTAATATGCTAATTTACTTACATGGAGAATACATGCATCACTATGAGGCCCAAAATATCTACAACAACAAGATCCAAGACATTATTCTTATAAATTATCAATAAATAATCATGCCAAAAAATTTACAAACTCATTGTAAGCTCATAAAAATCCAATAACATAAATGAATACGGTGATAATTTTAAAATTCCTTCAGAAAAAGTAATATGTGAAGTATAAGGGACCTTAACAAGTTGTTTATTTCTATATAGAATATATTCAAATTTAATATATTCCTAGAAAAAATATATATTAATGTTAGGAAAAAATACCTCAAGGTATCATTGAAGCATTTTTGAGGTGATTGTGTTTGTTGACAAAGCGGACCTTCATGATGTGTGTGTTCACAAAGCAGACCACGATGTTCAATTTGTTGACAAAGGATGGTTTTCATGGTGATTTTTAAAGTTCAAGGGATTTTTTCAACAATCCATTATTCATTGAAGAACCTTGACAAAGAAATGGATGATCTGAAGGTGGTACAAAAAGATAAAATACAAGGTGGTGCTGTTTTCCAGTGTTTGACAAAATTTTGGGCCTCAACATTGAAAAATGGAGAAAAGTATTTTTGGAAAAGGGAATTGTGCACCAGGTTCTTGGAGGCTTGGAAAGTTTGTGACATATTTTTTTCAAGATCAGAACATTAAAATATGGAAAAGGAAAGAGGGGTGCCCAAGTTTTGGTTTGGGCGCGCAAGGTGACAAGGGCGACAGAGGCTATGGAGGCTGGACTTGCACGCCTGGAGGAGACTTGAGAGTGGTGCTCAGGGTGACCAAAATGCCTATAAATAGAGGTCCATCCCTCCACATTTTTAATGAAGCTCAATAATTAGAGAAGATCTGAGTTTTGATCCGCGTACAAATATGCGAAGGGAGTTGCACGAAAAATTTGGTGTTGCACGTAAAAATTGATGTTGTGCATAAAATTTATCATTGTGTTTAAAATTAAGGTTGAATTTTTTGAGGTTGTGTGAAAAGAGGATTTGGGATTGCACACAAAAGAGGTATTTTTCACGCAAGGCAAGAAAATTACGCGAAAGGTGTAAAAAGGGCTGCACGTAAAATTTGAGGTTACCTAGTTAAATTCTATGGTAAATTAGTTTTCATATGTGGATGAAATTAGAACTTCAATAGAGCATATATGTACAGTTGAGGATGTAGGTACTCATTCAATTGAAGAGACCTACAGTTATATAAACTTTGAGTGGATCTTCTTAAGAAATAGTGAGCACACTTCAGTTGATAGAGTAGTGAACTTTCATATTGTGAGTGGTTGTAAACTAGAAGGGACAGTGAGTCTACTTTGAACATTGTAAATAGTAGTGCGCTTATAGTGGATTTGGTACATCGGCACATCGCAGGTGTATGGTACTTGGATGCAGTCTAGTGAGGGTGAAGCAAGTAAAAATTGATGTGTACTATGCATGATTTAATTGCTATTTATATTTTTCTACAGAAATAGAGAGAATAGAGTTTTGCATAACAAAAAAATAAGATCCAAAGGGGTAGAGGTTTAAATCTGTCATACCCTGATTCACCCTCCCTATGAGGGTATTTGGACTTATGGGACTAAAAATTAACATATTAAAACAAATTTAAAACCAATATTAAATAAATGATATAATATATGCATACCTCAGTGATAAGTTTTTGGATAAGTCTAGATGGACAAAGTAAAAAATGTCTAATATGTTATCCGACTGTATAAACCTCATTTAGTATGGAATAATACTCTAGATAATGCATATATAATATCATATATTGTTACCCTAAGTTTATCTATCTCCATACACTGAAGTTATAATGCATCCCTAATATAATATGTGATCTCATATGTTATAATATGATACCAGGGATCCACACCATATAACTCATTGTAGATAGAAAATTTTGGAGGATGAGGTGGAGGAGTGGGATATGTAGGTGAAGGTGGAGGAGTGGGTAATTTAGGAGGAGGTGGAGGAGTGGGATATGCATCATAAAACTATCTCTACATGGATATAATTATTGATTTTATTGATGATCTAATCCAATAGTCCATCATCTTACCCATCTCTTAAAATTTAATTTCTAAAGGGTCTATTTTTTATATATATACATCCTCCATAAAATAAGTTCTATAATGACCAATTTTTTTAATATATACAACCAAATATTATCCTCATATGTGACTCAACACTAGTGAAATAATTCCATTATCATCGGTTAAAAAGAAATGTTAATGTAGACAACATATTTTTTTTGGTTTTCACATCATTTTTTCTAAAAAAGGAAATGGAATTTCTTCTAAAAAATGAAATATAATAAGTATTTCAATGCCAATTTTTAAGAAAATTGATATTGAAAGCCATCATACATGATTGTTCACATCAAATTTCAATAAAACTGACATTTAAGGATGCTTTTGATGTTGATTTTTGAAGAAAACGATGTTGAAAGCTCCACCAACATGGATTTCAATATCAGTTTTTCATAAAATCAACATTTAAAGTTAATGTTTTTTTAAAATATTATGAAATACATTATTCCAAACATGTATAGTAGCACAAAAACACCAAAAAACAAAAATTATGACACCAAACAACCAAACAATATCAACAAAACCCATTAAAAACTTTTACAACAGATTTTAAAAAGCATATACATATAAATAAAATGATATATAAAAATTAGTCAAAGTTAAAAAAATATTCCGTAAATAAATTTTGATGGTGGTTCAAGTCATTTGGGGTATATGGTGAAATATCATCAAAAATATACAATAACATAAAGTGTTATGAATTTAAAAATATAATACATTTGTTTAAATTATAAGTGTTATAATGAAATTAACCTTTTAAAAGTATGTTATTGTTCTAGTGGTGATTATCTCATAAATTAAGCGTAAAACATAATACCGACATTCAATACCCCTCTTTAATGATTAATCCATCTTTATTAAAAAATATTTTTAAAATATAAACTCTAGATATGTAGGAAAAAATTGGTATTCACTAATATAAAAGTTATATACATGAACTTTCAAAAATTAAATTTTGTTTGGCTCCATTGTTAAAAAGTAATCCCTATTGAACTCAATCAAAAACCTTTTGAAATTTTAAATATTAATTATAAAAAATTTAAAATAAAAATTTTAATATTAAAGAAATAAAATAATACAATAAGACTCACTCGTTTAACAAATTTTAAATTTTATTTGAACACCGCCTAATAACGAGTATAACCAATATGCCTTGAATTCATGTGGGAAAAACTTGTATAAAATATAATGTCCACTAAAATATAAAATTCTAGTATTAATAATATTATAATAAATAAAGGTTTATAATTATATATGTATTATTACCTATTAAGGAATGAAAGAAACCAACATGTAATCTACATGTTTTTTAATCTATGAGATATATATTGAATTCCAACCTATTGGTTCATGTATTTTCAACCTTCAAAATATATTCTAGATCCATAAAACCATAAAAAGTGAAATCATATATAAAACTAGTGTGGATATACTTGATTATAAAAGTGATTAATTAAGTCAATATAACATATTCTTACTTAAAGAAATAAAATTTATAATTGAAATTTAATTACATGGAAGAAAACAAGAGTATAGTGAGATATACAAGCCTTACAAGATCTACGATTCCGTTTTTAAATATATTTAATTAATAATATCTACCATAAATATTAGTAGTAATAAAAAAATATAATAATAATATAATATGGAAGAAATCTGTGTTAAATTTGTTATCCCATCATGATCTTGAGGAGTACCTGATGGCACTGGTTCTCAAAATTTTTCTTTCCTTTATAAAAATTCATTTGATTTCAAATACTATTATATAAGGTAATTATAAGAAAAACTTATATGTAATTTGAATTTAATTGTATATAGAAAAAGAAAAAAATTCATACCTTATATGTCAACTGCTGATAAATACTTTCTAGTTAAATTAAATAATGACCACTACTCTATGTAACTATGGTCACTTCCTTAGTAGTAAATGACAACAAAGAAGTTGGATCAATAATATCATCTATTTATACTCTTACATGACTCAAATGTATAATATGATGATGTACATAATTACTTAGATGATGTATAATTCTGAAGACTACAATATGTATGTAGGGATCCCTAACATTCTACTCACAGTATATGACCAAGTTTAAATGAGGAGGTGGGAGATTTGGGTAGGTATGCTATATAGGTAACATGTGTATCATCATTTCCCCAGATATAGATTTTATAGATGATTTTATTTTATTATCCATCAACTCATTCAATTGTCATTGCTCAGTCTCAAGGAACCTATTTCTACCTTGTATTCTACCTCCATCGATGTCATACTAGGGTGACTAAAAACCTTTCTATAATTGATACCCTCTTTACATCCTCTAATATTATAGCCATCCTAAAATAGTTGTAAGAATATCCATCCTACCCCCATGGATAAAGTTCCCCTATGATGCTTGTTCTTGATGATAGATTTTCTGGTAGGTATTTGCGGTGTGCGACACAACAAAACTAGTAGTAGCTATTTCATCAATACATGAAAATCTTGAGAATTCATACCTGTTAACTTTAAATAATTTAATGAAACTATTTTTTTTACATTTTAATAAAATCCACTTGGTAATTTAATACTTTTTGGACATTAATAAAAAAATATCTTCTCAATCTTTCTTAATGTGTGACAAACTGTAGGTAAATATGTTATGCTTTTTTTTTATAGTGCGAGATAAATCCAAACATATTCCAATGGTTATTAAGTCAATTATTGCATGTAATACATCCTTTTTATTTCCTTTTGTTTAAAGATGTTAAAATTAAACTATCACATATGTTTTTCTCTACATAAATAACATTAATGTTATGTTTTACCTTTAAAAATTTTCAATAAGGTAGCTTGAATAAAATGGAACATTTCTTCCATGTATTTGTTTTATGACCATAAATTCCTTTATTTATAAATGTGAAAATGATGTTTTTCACCTTATAATAATATTATTCACTTGAAAATCATTGTGGGGGGAAAATATTACTATTTAAAACCATTAAATTCCTTTTTAATATTCAATAAGGATGATCCGTTCTAAAAAATCTATGATTCCCCATTCACATTATCTTTATTTTATTATAAGATTGATGATATGATGACCCATATTCTAAAATTGGAAAAGATTTATTCCTCTAAACACTGTATCTAGATAAGTTTCCATATGTATGAAAGTAATTTATAGTGAACTTTATTATATAACACAAAATAAAACACTCTTTATTGTATGCATCAAACACAATAACAGTTGTCTCTCATTAAAATTTAAAATCATCAATAAATGGTTTTAGATAAATAGGAATGTCATTTAAATGATTATTTGGATCAGAAATAATCAAAATTATCATCATATATTTTATTTTCATACATATTTGTGAGGAAAAGTTATAGAAAACCAATATAACAGGATATGAACTATATTGGCTACTAAAAATCTGATATGGATTAACTCCACATGTGCATAGTTTTATTCTAAAATTTATAACTTTATTTACAAAATTAGGAAATTTATGATCAAATATATTCTATTATAGTGAATAACTAGGTTAAAGTAGGTTTCCATCAGATATATTCTCATCTATATTCCATCTTGGCCACTTTTCTGTTGAGTCAATAAGGTTTTCCTTATGACTTTTCCATTTCTTCTTTCAAGGGGGAAATTGTTGAGTCATTAAGATTTTCTTATGACTTCACGATTCCTTCTTGTTTTGAAAATCATAAACACCTTATCTCAAGGAAAATCTTGTTTTACCTTGTTTTACTTTTATAAGGAAAAATTCCCTTCCCCAAGGAAATATACCTTACCTCATTTTCATTGTTAATATCATTTTTTAAGTGTAAAATTCATATTGAGACCAAAACCTCGGAATAATATAATACTTAGATATGAAGCACTCAGTTTAAGACTCCGAATTACGGTTACAAACTCTCATGAAGTTCAACTCTTAATTCTAGTTATGAACTCTCATGAAGTTCAACTCCAAATTCTGGATACGAACTCTCATGAAGTTCAACTCCAAATTTTGGATACGAATGTTATGAAGTTCAAGTCCGAATTCTGGATACAAACATTCATGAAGTTTGACTCTGAATTCTGACTACAAACTTATGTAATGTTCGACTACGAATTCTGATTACAAATTCTGGTTACGAACTTCTCTAAGTTCTGACTCCGAATTCTGATTACGAATTCTGGTTATGAACTTCTCTAAGTTCTGACTCTGAGTTCTCTGAATACAGACTCCGAACTCTTATGAGTTCTGACTCCAAATTCTCATGAACTCTGACTCTAAACTTTTTAAGTTTAGGTTCTGAATTCTTGTGAATCCAGACTCTGAATTTCCTTGAAATTCAGACTCCATAATTCTACAGAATTCAGGTTCCGAATTCCTAGAAAATAGAATCTGAATATCCTTTTATTATAGACTCCAAATTCAATTTTGGTTAGACTCTGAACATTCAATTTTACTCACATTCCAAATATCAAATTTTAGTTATACTTACACTCATTTTTTTGTAAAATGATGTTGTGCTTTCAGTTATCAACTAACCATTGTTTGAGTGACACATGTACAAGTCCCTCTGAAATTCAAGGAAAAATGTGACCATTAGAGGAGGGAGCCGACCATTGGAGCGGTTCCTATAAATAGGAGATCATTTGAAAAGAGCTCAACACTGAACTTTGACAACTGTTCTTACATGCTTCATGTAGAAAGTTTTGAACTACTTGTTCAAACTTTGATTCATGCATATTTTCTTAGTGAAAAGGTTCGATTTACTTGAAATTAGAGACTTCAGGTTGTGAAGTCAGAGGTGCCAATTTCCTTACAAATCGAGGGCTTGTGGGGATAGCAAGATAGATACCGATCTTCAGATTCAGGGCTTACCTGGGTTTGGGTAAGTCATACTTTCTTGAAAGTATAAATCAAGGGACCTCTTATCCAGGGTTGTTGGATACCCTTCTCTTTGGGTTAAAAGAGTTATTACTTGTTACTTGTAATATTTTGTTTTCTGTTGTGTATTTTAGTTGTTGAAAAAAGTATAACTTTCATATACTTCCTCAAACATGTACTCTGATTTTATCGGATTCTATACGCTTTAAGGTAGAATATTAGTTGGTGTAAACTTTTGTTAAGTTTCATTTCCGGAATCACTTTTCCAGAATCAAGCAAGATAATAGATCTTAGAGGTGTTGTGAATTTTGGTTACTCAAAATTTCCTTAAGGATTTTTAAAGTATACAATTCACCCCCTATTGTATTTGAGCATCTCATGTTTATATATTCAATCATACATTTGGTATTATAGAGTATATCATACTCATACATACCATATAACATTTTCATCATTTTAATTTGTAAATATATGCTTCAAATGAGAAATTATTATAATATATCAGATTACTTTAGTAGGAGGTTTGGTGTATGTTCTTGAGAATGAATTAAAGTAGGATTTTTCATCCATTTTATAACTTGATGTTCCATATTTAGAAAATTATGATAAAATTTAACATTCTTTACTATAAATTATAAAATATATTCATGGGAAATATATATACCACATAAAATAAACATGTGGTTAATATGGATTGTGTCTCCCAAAAAATCAAAGTCAAATGGAAATCCCTTACCGTAAGTCTCGAATTACTTCATACATGTTTGATACTAATGTATAATAAATATAATTTTATTATACATATATTAAAAAAATACCATATATGTCTTTTATGAAATTTTATTACTCCTTTACTAACAATTCTTTGTTAAAATCACTTTTCAGGTAACAACTGCTTTGTTTTTCATATATATTTTTATTTTTTATTTTTGATCCTATTACTTTGATCACTGTTACATTATATAAAAAATATTAATCATGAAATTATTATAATATTTATACATCAATTATACTTTTAATACCAATAATTAAATATGGTTTTGTGAAATTAAGTACATTATGATCACGGAGATGGTAGACTATACATACACATGAGTAACGTTTCCATTTTTTAACGATCATTATGGAAAGAAGGTAAGTAATATATCATATTTAAATAATGTAGATAATATCATAAATACCATATTATTTATTTAAATATACTTATACATATCATCCATGTGGCTTGGTTATGAAAAGAGAGTCATATCACTTCATGAAGGTGATAGTCAACACATACACGAATGACATTATCATCTTTCAGTGAGTGAAAAGGTAGGAAATAAAATTATATATTATAATTTAATAATGATAAATATGTCATAAATATCATAATTATATCATGTATATTACATATATTCATCAAATTTATCCTCATTATCTTTCACGTAAAGTGTTAGTAAAAACAAATCACATCGCTTCATGAGACGGTAGTCCGTCATACACACGAGCGACATTATCGTATCCCCTAATGAATGAGAAGTAAAAAGGTATATATTATATAATAGATACATAGGTATAATTATGTTATAAATATCATATATATACTTTATATCCTTCATCATAACCAATTATGAGAGGTGGTAATGGAAAAACGAATGACATCGGTTCGCGAGGTGATAATCCACCGTAGACACGAACGATGATTTCGTAACCCATTTGATGGAAGTGGAGATAGTTGTAGGTAATGAACTTAACATAAAAAAATATAATTATATGGAATATAATTATTTTTTATATCATAATGTTTTCATAATAATTGAAGGGTTTGGAGGAAGAAATAAAATAAAAACGCCCATTGAAGAATTTTACCTCTTCTTCAGGTAACCTCCTTAGGTTTTCACCAAAAGCCTTCATAGGTTATATTTTTTCCCAAACTAAGACTTAAATGATGATATGAGATAATTTTTTAAGTGATTTGGGTAGGTAATTTCCTAACCAAAATGGTTTTAAGGTGTGGGGAATAGAGGAGAGTGGGAGACCTTATATAAGTGAGGTGATTGGGACACTTGTAATTTTTAAAAAGAAAAAGATGTAACCCTATTTTTCACATGCCAAAAGGATCAAAAATGGATTATTATCGATCCTTATACATTATAAAGTCAAAATATGATCATATAATATATTTTATACTAGATTTTATGTCATTTTATCCCTTATATTTTTAGTTTAACCTCAGTAAATCAATTCTTACCTTTATCGTAGTAATTAATTTTTATAGTTTTCACTATTCATTTTGGTAAAAAATTAATTTGAAATTATTATATAATATTCATAATTATAAATAAAAATATTTAATCCATTTTTTGAAATTCAATTCACATAAGTGAAAAAATTTAAATTTAAAATTAATCCCGTAGAGGTGATAAGAAAGTGAGTTTTCAAAGAGAAAACGTTCAAAAGATTAGGAAGTTTTTATATCCAACTTCATATTTTTATCATCATGCATTGTTGTTGGGAGAGGTGGATGGGCAAGAATTTCTCTCTCTTTTTTATTTTGCAGATTAGGGTTTGATGGCATGCGATCTTCCTCCTGGCCATTTTGATGGATACAGATACAATGGTGGCTAGGATCTCTGTTCTAGTAGGGCACATAAAGCGGTGTTTCCCGGATCAACCACGGATCGTCATTTCATGGCAGAAGAGAGTGGTGCGGATGGAGGTTCCTTGACATTGGTGTCTGTTGTGAGTACAACCTAGTTGAATGATGCTGGTGGTGTCACAGTGGCAATCGTCGCGGCAGCGAGCAATACAACGCTGACCGAAGATGGAGAAGCGAGTCATGTGGGAAGACCCATGCTGGTGGATGGTGCTGAAGGCATGGAGGGATCATGTTTTTTGTTGGTGACTGATGTTGATGAAACGGGTGCTGTGGCCGGGACGGTGGCTGAGTCAGAGCATGATTCTATAGCAGATGAAAATTTAATTGATACTACTGTATGGAAATCAGAGGTTGAGAGACCGGTTTTGGCTGGTGTTTGTACTCCTCGAGTTGTAGTTGCGAGAGATGAATCCTTGCACCCACCTGAGTGTGTTCCTGGAAAATTTGGAAATCTAAGGACTGGAAAGTACCAATATGGAACTCTCAACCAGAGTTATTTTGTAGAGGTAAAGGATGTCACTCTGGAGTGAATGGTCAAGAAAGGTGACACTGCACGTGTGACTGCTAACTGAGCATCGATTCTTAACAGATTTAAAATCTATGAATTATCCATAATCGCTAGAATTTTTCTTCCCATTGGAGGTAAGTTTTGGAAACTTGATGATTTAGTTTGGAATTTTGTCTCTATTAGGGGGTTTTCTGGTTAGAGATGTATTCGCTTGGGTTGTGGTTTCTTTCACATCATTTTCCCATCCGATGATCTAAAGCGAAGGGCATGGGGTGCGACTCAATTGCCTTGAAACCAGGTATGATATGTTTTCAGGAGTGGGATTTTCATTTTAATCCTTTTGCAATAAGGAATACTAGAGGTCAAGTCTGGATCAAAATTATTGGCCTTAATTAGATTTTGTGGCATCCAAAGATCTTATTTGATATCACCTATTCTATGGGAATTCTGATCAAAATGGGCAGGAATACCGAGATTACAAAATTTGGGCATTATGCTAGGGTACTGGTGGAGGTTGAGTTGAGCTCTAGCTTGATCCATAATGTTGTTTTATCAGCATTAGATGATGATATTCCTTTAAAAGTGGAGTATGAAAGACTTCTTGATTTTTGTACAGAGTGCCAAACTATTGGCCATGTTAAAGATAAATGTCACATGAATGTGTTTTTCTCCTTTTGTTCTTTAAAAGGGAACCATGAAGCTTCTTGTAGCAAGAAAATGAGGAATCATACCTCACAGACCAATGTATTTCTGCCTTGTGATGGAACACATCTCAATGAAAATGTGGGAAAGGGATTGTCATAAGAGACCCATGGGTTAGGGGAGATGGCCGATATGTTAGTGCCAGGAGCGACTGAGGGCGAACCCATACCAGGATCCTCCCCGACATTTGAGAGCCAAAAAAATCCGAGTGATGATGGGAATCTTTCCAGGATCTAAGAGGAAATCAATAAGTTAAGAGAATCTCAGGGCATTCAGGGAAAATGGGATGATATTGAGAATGAATCCCCAAAAAAATCATCTTATAGTTAGGTATTGTCCAAAGGGAAAAATGTTGTTGTGGATGATGGAGGTTTTCAACTTGTTCTTCCAAGGAAAGTGGGAGGTAGAAAATATTACTTCTACCTGAAGCCGACTATGGTTACCAGGTCCCATGCCTCTGTTGATTTTGATTCTGATTGGTATGGTGATGATGACTCCTATAAATATGAGTATGATTTTTGACTTGGCATGAGGGCATGAATGCTTGTATTACCCCAACCTTCTACTTTATGTATTTTCTTCTTCTTAATAAAAGGGCTTTGCCCTAACCTTTCTAGTATATCCAATTTCATTATAAAATTGATTAAAATAACATAAATAGGATTAATAGATATATAATTTCACTAATTTTACTTTAAAAACAAATTTAAAATATAATTTAAATTTATAAATAATTTAAACAAAAAAGCAGTTTTCAATTCAAATTCAGTATTTTTTACTATTCATTAGAAAATTAATCTTTTCAGAAAATTATAAAAAATTCACTCTAAGATAATTTTGATATTATGATTTAAAAATTAAATTTATTTTTTCAAATAAATTTTCTAAAAGTGCTAGAAATTAGTTTTAAAATAATTGTGAAAAAAAGACGGCAAAACCATTTTTAGAAAAATATTGTTTTTAGCATAAAATTGGATTTATTATTATATATTTTCTAAAAAATAAATAAGATTAATTTTAATCATCTTATTGAGTATATAATATATAAATTTCATTAACATCATTCAACCAAAGTGATCTTTTAATTTATTGGGTAAAACACGTTTGTACTCATAAAAATTGTTTTTTTGAAAATGATTTCCTTTATTTCCAAATAGTTTGTATTTTCATTTATAATTAATTAGTCACAAAATAATTAATTTTATATACATGTTTATATAATATATTTTCTTAATTTATTTAATCTTATTAATACCCGCTATTCTAATGGCTAGGTGATGAATATCGTACTAAATAATAATATTTTAATAGTATTTTATGTTTTGTTTAACTTAGTGTCGCATGTAATGCAAACTAAGCTCTATTTTGTGTGTAATGAAATCTAACTCACTGTTGCATGTAAAAAAAATATAAACTCAGTGTTGTGTGTAACACAAAATATCTAAAAGATTAAATTAATTCAAAACAAATTATTTCATTAAATCTTAGGGTGTTGCAACCAAAGCCTTGGATGGCCTATCTATCAACACTCTGATAAGAATCATCAAAACACTGCTTTTGAATACATGAAGATACAATCCAAGACCTTGTATAAGAACATGACTTCCTAGAAGACCTTTCCTTGACTAGACTCCTCTCTATAATAAGGGTACGATTCAAGACCTCTAAAAAATATGTACGATGAAAGATATTCACCAAATAATGAATCAAATGTCTCATTCCATCACTAAAAAGGTGAACCCTAATGATATAATTACTCAACAGCGATAAAGAAAAATGAATCAACTCAATAAATTGTGTAATATAGTCCACCTATGAAATTATACCCTATGAAAAATGCATAAACTCTCAATCTCTGTCAAATATCAGTATCTCAGGAAATAAATTCTCAAATAAATAAGCCTAAAAATACTTCTAGGACATCCCCATATGCTATTTATCCTATAAAATGAAATCCCAATAGTTACCCATTGCTCCTTAAAGCATATATACTGTAATATTCACCCACCTATGATAGGGCATATCTAAATGGTTCATGATAGACTGTATAGGTTTGATTCATATCTTAGGAAAATAGTGTTCCAACCTCTTTAGTTTAGAGAGGTGGGTGTTGTAACTAATACTCCCTGGTCAGATCATACATGGATGGATCAACTCATGGTACTCCATTTCCTATGAGTTGAATTATATCTAGGAGAATCTCATGGAGATACTGATCAAGATTAGGTACATGAGAAACCAGGGGCTTTGACTTAACAACTGGAGGGGCATAGTCATATACACCCTCATGAAGTTTGAAAAGTAGAGAATCCCACTACACTACACACAGACCCTAGTATACTAGGGGTATTACACAACCTTAGGTGATCTCTTTATCATTGAATAACCAATCTCTCTTAGGGGAATAATCATATAAACTTTGTATTCACTTAATAAATTTAATAATAGTATAACATAACCATGGTTCAATTGAATGGAATTTCACCATCAATTTATATAGAAACAAAATTATATAAGTTACTTATAACACTTTAAATAGTGAAGCCTCATGTCATAATTAAGGTGCTCAAACATAGGTAAGCACATTAATATCAATTGAATCCTATATGTCAAAGATGATTCATGGAAACACATTCTCTCACCATCCTAGGCCATGATTAAAAAGAATAAACCCTAAATCAACATCACAATAAATTATATTAGGAAAATTAACCCAACTATAAACATAAAAACTAAGAATAAAAATACCATCCCTGGTAACTTAGATTTATCTCATACATGGGTTATCCACTCCCAGGAATAAGATCTATACCAAGACCCAACATGTCCTATCTCATATCTACCATGTCAAAAATAGTAAGATAAATGAAAACCAAGGCTATAATACCACTTTTTAGCATCCCTGATCTAGTTCATCTCTACTATGATCAAACGAGTGATACATACCTTATAACATATTGACCCAAATAATCATCCCTCAACCTCACCTGGATCATGTTAGAGTGATACAAGGGCTTAAGTGCATCCCATGAATCACCAAAGGTTAGAAATAAATGCTAAAAATTTAGAAAACATCATTAGGGGATGGTTTATACCCTCTCCATGTTGATTATTATTTAAATCTAATAATGATGTGTCTATAGCTTAGACATACCAAACTAGTAGGCAAAAAGATAACATAGTGAAATAATACAAAAAATATCATATAATTCATGCTAAAACATCCCCCCTAAAATAAATTGTTATGAAACCCAAAAAATACAAGTTTCATACAACTCATAAGTAAAATCCTATCATCCATAGAGTAAACATTACCAAAAAAGGACTACATAGGCTTCCGCAAACCCCCCAAAAGATCAATCAGTCATCCCACTAAAAAAAATCCTCCACCACCATAGTTCCCAATCCATATCTATGAACGAATTCTAGCAAAAAATTATGCATTTCCCTTACCCATATCCTGCTATATACAATCTACCCATCTATCAAAGTTGGAAAATAGTGGGTGAGTAATAAACCCAATATTATTTCCCTAATTCTCCTCAATGCACCCCAAATATGTGAAAATAAATAAGTTGATATGAGTTCTATAAAGCATGTCCCAACCCATGAATTTTTTTAAAACACTCATATCCAATGAAATAATAAATCACATGATCATTAAAATTAAGTAAATTTTCAAATTATCATAAAAATAAAAAGCATAAACTAAATAAAAATCGAACTCACATACCAAAGACAATAAAAAGACCTAAAGGAAAACTAAGCCAAGAGTAATGTAACTAAATTTGGGTATCACCGACTCATGTGAGGACTAACTACCCCTATTACTCACATTTTTATGTTCAACAAGGTCTCTACACCCACATTGGTGTTTCCTCCACACCACCTTACTATTACCAACAAGGCCCCACACCCAACTGAGAGTTTCCAAGACTCATGCCTAAACCCTTAAGAAAACAATCAAAAATCAATTCAATCTCAACCAGTACCAATCAACATAAGTCAAAACCCACCACTAGTAACTCAATGACATAAATAAAATAAAAAACAAATCAATACACATGGAAAACCAATACCAAAATTCAATACCAAATCTATTAAACATCAAAATACCATTTTCCATAAAACACTAATGCACCTAAAAAATCCCCACTTTGTGTTTACTTGAAAAACATGAACACAAAAAACTTTGATTTATACAAACAAAAACCATGATTAAAACCAAAAAATTTAAATATATAAAAGAAAATAAAATAAATAAACTACAAATATATAGTATCTCTATACACTTAGAATACCTGAGAAACCACCTACCTTAAATCCAGTGAAAAAAATCCACACTATCAAATCCATGATCCATGTAGCACTATTGGTTTCAAGTAAGTAACCACTTTATTTATTTATTTTAAGTATGTAAAGTGTTTGGGTGAGGTTTGGAATGTTTTTTAGGACTTTTAGAATATTTTTGGAGATTTTCTGGAGCTACACAGTTTGATAATGGTTAGTAGAAACTGTGAAACACCTCCAACAAACTGTGCAAAGTGAGGAAATGGGATTTGGTTAGGCAGATGGTTAAGTAAAAGGTTTGGCCACACTGCATAGCCACCAAGGAGAAACTATTTTTTTAGGATATAGGGATTCTACATGGTTGGTGAATAGTTTTTCTAACCATGCGAGCTAACTGTGCAAGGTTCTTATTGAGGCAAAGGCCTATTCATGGTTACTGCATAGTTTTCATAACTATTTGAGCTAACCATGCAAGGTTAAAAGTTAGATCTAAAAATTGTGTATCTAAATCGGTTTATCCCCTTAACCCCTCGTTTTTCCTCTAATATGACCCTAACTTGACTTCCTCTACTCCCAAATGTTTTGGATCTATTCCTCTTTATCTAGGAACGATCCATTGGAAAATCTTAGTGAATTTAAGCCCATATTCTTTGGTAAGTCTCCATTCTTGGTGGTTTTTCTTAGATATAATCTTCTTCCCTATCTTTAATTCATAGATCTAATCCTTTGGGGATAAATATTTGATGGTTTTTGCTAATCATAATAATATTTGGCTATGTTGATGTTAAGGAATGAGATCTAAGGTAGGTTTTTGGAGTTTTAACCTAGTTGTTTTGAATAATTCACACCATTATTTGTTTTCACTGTAGTTTTCAAGGTTGGTGGATTCACTATCGACTCCTATTATTATAACTTGAAGGATTATTGTTTTTTAATTTCTTGGAATTGATCATGAAATTGATGTGAAAATATCGATAGAAACCTTCTTTAGTGATTGTTTGTGAAATTGTGGAATTATTGTGCAAAGTGATTTGTTAAATGATTTTAAAATGATAATTTTAAAATGATGATTTTAAAATTGTTATTAGTTTGATTCATGGAAAATGATTTTTTGGAAAAGGTTTGAATAAAAATATTTTTATTGGATTGACTTGGTTTTGGCATAATCTATTGGTGTGTGTTCATTTTCATTAACGTGACCCTATGGAAGGGGTGTGTTCCACTAGGTCACTAGTATATGGATACCTTGTGATGATTTGGTAGATCGATGAGAGGCCACTCAATAGTATGAAACCATCATCTGGTCATGCATGTGTGGATGTGTGGATTTGAATGGGTTGTTCCAAATGGATTTTTGAAATGGTTTGAAGTACTTGTTTTGTTGTTTTCCATGGAAACTATTTTGTTAATAAAATACTTATATTTGATATAAACTATTAAAAATTTATTAAAGTGTTTTATATAATTTTTTTTATAAATTTTCTAACATGTTCTATCCCAATGACATGAGTAGAGAAGTTATTTGGGAAAAAACTATTTATTTTCATTACTCACCCCCTTCTTGGGAACTTTAGAGCATTGGAAATATTGTTTATTGAGACACATGTAAAAGAAAATTATCTCATTCCATTAGTGATGAATCGTGATACTTTAGGTTGTATTGTGGAGTTATATCTTGGAGTATATTTGGAGCTATGTAGTTTATGTATTTGGAGTATTTGATATTTTTTGGTTTTGTCTTCTGCTTCATATTATGATATTGGTGCTTTGGTTTCTACATTTTACTCTAAAATGGTATATGGTTTTGGTTTGGTTATTGTTAGTTTATTATTATATTGTGTTTTATTATGTTGTTTCCATGAATTATATAGTAGTTTTTTGGTTGTGATTATATTAGTTAGTTGTTTTATTTCAAAAAGGGAAAATATTCCGCCTATTGTTAATGGATCCATTGGAATTTATTTATAGCCTTTGGTATCTTGGGGATGCCACCTAAGTCCAAGTATTATTTACCACTCATCTCAATCCAATGAGGAGGGGTGGGATGTTACAAGTGGTTTCAATTTTTTCTTTCCTTGGGTATCAATTGTTTCAATCATGGAGTTAAAAATAAATCTTTATCAGTCCCTCAGTTGGATTGTTATAAAGGAGTAGGACTGTTAGAACTTGAAATGTAGAGCATAAAAATGAATAGTTAACCTATTTATGCTAAACCTAAAGTTACCAAGGAGTTGGGTGCATAAGTGTTTTTAGACACTTATAAGAGTTGTAATATCATTTTCATGGGTTTAACTAATGATAAGATAATGACATGAATTGCTATAAATGAATTCAACGAGGAGTGAAAATTTCATTTTGAGTAATGATTTATGATTTGGTGTAAACTTGTTGATTTTTGAAAAAATTTGAAATTATTTTCAAATGTGAGATTTTGAAAAGGGCCTAGTTGTGGTATTTTGAAAATTGTTTTAATTTCAAAAGCATGAGTGTTGAATTTTGGTAAAGCCTGGTTGTGATAGCTGTGATATAGTAAAATTTGAAATTGCTAATCCTTTAGTTGCTAGAGAGTGAGACTTATGGAATTATTTTGTTATAAAATGTCACCCTATAGGTTTAGAAGAAACCAACCAGAAGAGGATGTTGATAACGTGGTTTCATCTGAGCCACAGGTGAACCAAGAGCTGGTTCAAAGTATTGTCTAGGATTTTCAAGATATGGATAGAGGGAACAAAAGGGATGAACCAAGTCAAGTAGATCATTCTATTCAGTTCCAGAAGTAGAATCCACCCATCTTTCAAGGTTATTCAGAACCAGAGAAAGTAATGATGTGGATGAATATGATGAATTGAATCATTTATTTCCTTGGCATACCAGCCGAGTTGAAAGTAATGTTGGAAACATACATGATGAAGGATTACATTCCAGTGGTGGGATTTAGCTATTCATGATAAATTAGACCAAGAAATTGCATGATAGGATTTTGAAGAATTGTTAAAAAAATAATTCTATCCTCACACATTTAGAGTTACTAGTATGATATACTTTTTCATCTTGAAGCAAGATAATCTTTTGGTGATAGAGTATGAATCATCATCATCATCATATTGTTTTATTTATTAATGTCAAGAAGAAAAAAAGAAGGAAACATAAAAGATGCAAGTAGGCCCATCCCCTCCCCCATTATCCCATCCTTATCTAAGGAGGCCTAAAATAATGTAGACCGAGCGTATCCAACTTAATATAATCGATCCCCTCTACCTTGATGCTAAATACATTGTGAAGAAAAACCACCGCCATGCTGGAAACATCCATTGAAGCCAAGTAGTCAGCAACCTTGTTCCCCTCCCTCCATGTATGAAGCACCTAGACATTGCTTTTGAGAAACTTTCTGCATTTTCTGATAACATAACAAATTGACCAAGGCAATTCTCCATAACCTTTCAAGGCATTGTGAAAAATCATAGAGTCCATATCCACTTCATAAATTTATAACCATTTTTCCTACATAACTCAAGACCAATCTTCATCACCAATGCCTCCTCTTAAAGGGAAGACCCCAGAACAAATTTGGCTGAGAACACCAAGTAGACCGATCCACTAATATCTCGCACCACCCCACCTCCTCGTGCGTACCCCATCACGCAAGAACCATCCGTGTTCATCTTAAAACCTACAGAAGGTATCCAAAAATATACCCATTCAACCATCCTATTACTGGATGTAGGGAACACTCCACCACCTGACTAAAACTGTTCATAGATGGCGCATCCTTCCAGGCTCCAACGGACTTATTAAAATCAATCAATAAATTCCTATCCCATGTGATGATAGTACGACTTGTCACCTGCCCTCCCTCATGTCTCAACCTGTTACATGCCTGCCAAATACACCATCACCCCACATACATCACCACTAAATGCGCCACCCCTTCATTTCCCCCATCGCCTGTACCTTGGAACCATCTGTCAATAAAGGTTTGGCTATCCCCAACCGTGGTAAGGAGAACTGTGAATTCCCCAAGAACTTTCCATACCTCACTGGCCCATTCACCGCCAAAAAATAGATGTGCAATGGATTCCTCACTATGAATAGTATAACACACACACCTGGACGCCAAATGAATACCACACCTATGAGCATTGTCATCAGTCGGGAGAGCACCGTTCCTTATCCTCCATGTAAGGAGGTTATACTTGGTAGGAATATTTTCACCCAAATGGTCTCATCCCACCCACCATTCTGCACCTGTCCATGTACAATGTGGTGAAAATCCTTGGACGAGAAATAGCCCGATAAGGAAGTAGTGAAGGTGCACTGGTCCTCCACTTCATTCAGCTCGATGAGATAGAAAATCTTCTGCTGCTCCTTATCCATCACCGTGTCAACAAAAGAAGGAAACCATCTCGCTTCCCTGAAGGTCTCGGGTACTATACAACCTGCAAGTGTATCCTTGATGGCATGAATTTTTGAATCAGGGATGAGGAAAGATATTTTCTTGAAGATTACAATGATTTTAATAATAGATTATATGGATTTTCTCAATAGAGTGATGGTGGTAGAAAGTGACATCTCATGAAGTACTAGTGGAGGAAGCATGTTGATACCTACCAAAAATGGTGGGATCTCTAATGTTGGGAAAAAGATGTAGAGGAGCACCTATTTACAAGGAAGTGGGATGACTCAGAATCAGATGGCTAGATTAGTGAATCTTCCTCCAAAACCAAAGGGTAAAACTGGATGTTTTCAATGTGGTTCATTCAACCAAATTAAGAGAGATTTTATGGAACCACCTAGATCATGCCACAATTGCAACCAGATGGGACATATTTAGTGAAATTGTATTAATTATCCAAGATCATGTGCTTGGGAAACATCTCATGTTTCGCATACATCGTATTCTTTTATGGGAAAAGGGAAGAAGAATACTTCTCATTAGCAGAATCAAGCAAGCCATGGTGATTCTAGGAATACCATGACTCCTTAGGCAATGCATGTAATGACCCAAAATTTTATCTATTAAAATTTCCTTCATATAATTTTGTTATATAATATAAATAACATAAACATCACATAGATAACACAATACAAAATTTATAAATGAATAATGGACGAAATAAGAGGTATTTTTATAAGTTAAGTAACCTATACCAATGGAATAGTAACTTGACCTTTTGAATACTAATGTGACCCATATGAATAGTAAACTAAAAAATAGAATAATAAACTCACATATGAATTTATAAATAAAATTTATCGATCTTATAAATGAAAATATGATATAATTATATCATATTATAAGAAAATAAAGGTTTTTTAAATTATTAATTAAGTGTTGATATTTTTATAAAACAAAGGGTTTATTTTTAATTTAATAATTAATATAATGTTTAAAAAAAAATTCATTTCAATAAAATTTATTAATAAATTAATATTTTGTTTTCTTATGATTATATTCTAATTTTATGAGACCTTAATTAATTTTTCAAAGTGTTATAAAAGCAATTATAATTTTAAAATTGACATTTTCCATGTAAATGGTGATTTTAGTTAAAAATTAAATTTATCATATTTAGAAAATTATTTTCATAAAATGGAGTCCATTTTTTAATTATTCAAATTGAAAAATGGTTAGGGTGAAATTTTGGGATTTTTCTAAAATAGTTGAATTTTTGGTGAATAGTGAAATACAGTAATTTACGGTATATATACATTATAAGTTAAATACACTATTACATGATTCATCACTAATGTAAGAACAATAATATCAAAATATACTTAATTATTTTAATATATTTAGTGATAATTCTCAAACTATTCATAGAATTGAGGAAAAATAATAAACTAATGAATAAAATAATGAGAAAACACCCCCTCTCCTCCCCTATAAATACCACCCCTCACCAACTCTCCTCCTCACACATATAAAGATTTGATAATTGTTCAAATTATACTCAAAATATCTTACTAATCCCATCCCCAACGTCTAGGATCCTTTGGTATCAAAAAAATACCAAAACCAATCCCCATAAGGAGGTTCTCAAGAAGAAGGATTCAAGAGGTAAAATCCCATTTATTTTCTTTTAATTTCTTTTCAAGTTATTATTCTATCCTCACATACCCTCATCCAAATTGTATATTAAATCCAGTACCTTACATATAATTTAATTTTATTATGTTAATGGAATAATCCATCATCATTTATTCCCCCTCTCATTTTGTACTAAAAATGAAAACATCGTCCGTGATGTGTTAATTTATCACATTCATGGATGAAAAGTTTTCAATTTACATTACCTCATTAAAGAATGATCATAAAACCATTTTTATGATAAAAAAATATTATAATATATGTATTAAAACCTATTTAATGTTTTATAACCATATAATAATCACAATATTAATTAATAAAATAAAACTAGTTTGTGATGATCAAAAAACTGTCAAAATAATCTAAATGATTATCACTAACGCATTATCCAATGATTCATACTCAAAAAAAATTACCAAATGATTTATATAAACATTTAATCTTATATATGTTCATTATCAACATTTAACTTCAATTTTGGAAAACCATACCAATTTTACATGATTTTCCATACATGTATACAATTAACCAATCATGAAAACCATGGAAACAAATGCTCACAAACAATGAAATTGTATCTTATAACTCATAAAAAGGGACATAAATGAAATTAATAAAATTATAATAAATAAAATAAATTCATAAAAGGTTATTAATTAATTGATTGATTTAATTTGATTATCCAGGATATTAAGATTAGGTGCAGAACACTTTCAGACATATGGTAAGGGTTTCTTTCCGAACCTCTATTTTTCCTCTGGGTTAGACTTTCTCTCTCTTTAACCTAATGAAACTCTTATTTATTTTTATATAATTAATATAAATTCTATTTATATGTTCCAGACTCATGTATCTAGATAATATCCTCATTATGTTTCAGGAATATATATGGTTTAAAATGGCTCCTGTCTCAATTCTTCCCGATAAGCAAGCTCGATTAAAAACATCCCAATTTATTACCCATTTTCAAGTACCATACATAATATTATTTAATAAACAATTATTTTTATAAAATTACTGATTTTATCATGAAAAAACTACCTTTGTTCATTTATGGTTTTATGAATACAAATATGCCATTTTTGCTTTAAATGCTCCTTAATATTTTCCTTAAACCACACTAAAATGTTTCGTTTCTAAAGTTTCTTAAACATTGTTTTTAGATGTTTCCACTTCAATTGGAAATAATTTATCATGATATATTACCATTTTACCACATTAATTTCCATTTTTTATTTAAATATATCATTTCATTTAAACCATTATAATATTCCTTTTTTATTATGCCTTATAACATGATTATGATACCCTATTCTTTACATAGGTAACCCTTAGATTTATTCATCATGTGGAACAAATATGCATGAAAATTTTATGACGGGTACACATAGATAGTTCTCTAATTCATTGGGTAATTTTTAGTCTCATGAGATGTCATGTTGGAATAGGGAGTGAAACTGATTCCTTTATGGGACTTTGTCCACCATGTGATATAGTCTTGGCAGTTATCCTTGACTCATGTTTTTGTCATGTTATATAATGTTTCCACATTACTATGATGTCCTGGTTATATGTTCCCATGTTATACATGTCATTCTTCCCTATGTTTATTTATTTTCCATGCCTTTATGTCATCATGTTATGCCTTCAAACCCATGTGCTATGTTTTATTCCTATGCTTATTCTCTTATTGGTCTTTTTAGCTCATCCCATTTGTTCATGTACTCCCTAGGTTATCCTATGCAGATTTAAGAGCTCAATGAAATTTATGAACTTATTATGGAGATTAAATAACATATGTTTTTAGTTTGGTTTTTAAGTTTTCAAACTATGTACCTAATCTTCCAAAGACACTAGACTTTATAACCCTTGGTTTTATTTGATAGTAAATTATTATTAAAATAATGTAATAATTTTCGAAAAAGGATAGGATCATTATAGTTAGTATCAGAGAAAGGTTTAGTTATTTTTAGATATTAGGAATAGAAGAATTTAGTAAGATCCCTAGGGATAATTCTATCACCATAGATAACCTAGATTGAAACTTAGGGTATCACAAGTTAGGATATACTTTTAATTTACAAGTTTATCCTTATATGTTCAATGTTTTCTTTTTATGAGCTTATTAGTTAAGTATTCAAGCCCCCTAATTATACTAACTTTTTATTAGTTAATTTTGGAAATAGAATAACCCATTCTGAAAATCAATGTAATAGGAAATGTGATGATTTCCCTAATGAGATGCTAAATATGATGGGAATAGGTACTGAAAACTTCATGACAATCCCTGATCAGTTGGGTCAAGTTATAAATAATAAATTGAATCATGTAGAACACCCTTCTTCTCCTAAGAAATATAAAGTTTCCATTAAATCCTTCATGAAAAAAGGCCTCCCATGTTTATTTGATCTTTAGATCCTCTAATTACAGAACAATAGATTAAATCTATTGAGAAGATATTATTTGTTCTCTAGTGCTCATAAGAAGAGAAATTTGTAATGGAAGTTTATCATTTTTATGGAGGAGATAATCAGTGGTGGATACTGATCAAGAACACAAAGTCTAAGAAGTAAATTTATTCCATGGAATAGGAAGATTTCAAGAAAACATTTTCCCTGAACACTCCATCTTAATATTGAAAGGGAGTTCAATAGACTAAAGTAAAAAAAAGAAAATGAGTCTATCCGGTCATATGAGGAAAACTTTACAAGTCTCCCACGATACGCCTCTGGATTTTTTATAAACACTGAAAGTAAGTTGGATCATTTTTAGTGGACTAAAGCTAAGTCTCTGAAAATTTTTGGTGATTCGAGACGTTGATAGTTATAAATAGATTTTCTGTTGTGAACTTAAGGTTAAAATGGATATCATACTCTCAATGGTATCATGGGAACAGTGAAAAAATAGAGTAAAATGGATTTTAATATGGCTGGATAAATAGATAAATCCTATGATAGAAAGAAGACCCAACACCCACATGTCAAAAGTGTGGGAAGAATCATCCTGAAAACTATTTAAAGGGAACCAAGAGATGCTTAAAATGTAGAATAGAAGGGAATATCACAAATAACCACTGAAGGGATATGAATAACCCCACTAATGTAGAAGAATAAAGGAAGGTTCAGATGAACACTCATTCTATAGTGTAGTGTTTCAACTGCAAGGAAAATGGGCATTATGTGTTCCATTTCCCTAAGACAAGGGTTGTTGGAGATAATAAACAAAAAGAAACTCCAAGTTAGTAAGGAAGATAATATTCAATCACTACTACTGAGGTGGATCCTGAAAATGATGTGGTGATAGGTACGCTGGTTATTCATTCAAGAATTGTGAATGTACTATTTGATTCTGGTTCTATGCATTCTTTCATATCTTGAAAGTTTAGTAGAGCTATTCAATCACCTCCTCAAAATTTGGAGGTTGAGTTATCTATGAGAATAGTAAATGGGGAAATTATTTCATACAAAGTTTATAACTCCTCCTCGATTAATGTTTTTTAACTTAACCTCATAGAAAATCTTGTCACCCTCACATTGGTAGAGTTTGATCCTATATTGGGAATGGATTATCTATATTTATATAAAGCCAACATTAATTATCAAGAAATGGAGATCACTCTTCATATACCAAAGCATCTTCCAATTCTGTACAAGTGTAAGGAGGAAGATGAATCTCCTTCAGAATCATCATCTCAATTGTGGATATTTTTTCCTTATGATCAAGCATATCTAGCTCAAATTATCAAGACAAAGGAGAGAATCATGCTCGAAGACATGCCCATTGTGAGGGATTACACTGATGTATTACTTGAATAATTTCTTGTTCTTCCTCCTAATCGGTAGGGTTAGTTATCAATTAAACTTATTCTTAGATCACTGCCTATATCAAAGAAACCTTATAGAATAACCATTGTTGAGCTAGAATAATTAAAGAAGCAGTTACAAGAGAATCTATAAAAGGGTTTTATATACTTGAGTGCTTCACCATGGGGTGTTCTAGTCCTATTCATCAAGAAGAAGGATATATCAATGTGCCTCAACATTAGTTATCATGAGCTTAAAAAATCATGATAAAGAACAAGTATCCCCTTCCATGAATAAATGATCTGTTTGATCAGCTACATGAGACCAGTTGTTTCTATAAGGTGGGACTTCAGTAAAGATATCACCAATTAAAGGTGGGGAAGGAAGATATTCCCAAGACTACATTTTGAAAGAGGTATAGACACTATGATTCCATAGTGATTCATTTCAAACTCACTAATTCTCCAACAATTTTCATATACTTAATGAATAGAGTCTTTAGATATTACATTGAAAAATTTTTGGTAGTCTTTATTGATGATATTCTGATATACTCCAAGAACTATGAGGTACATGAAGAGAATTTGAATACTATACTAAAATATGTTCAAAAGAAGAAACTATATGAAAAGTAAAGAAAATGTGATTTCTAAATGGAGGAAGTATCATTCATGGGGCATGTTATCACTATATAAATAATATCTATGGACCCTTCCAAGACAAATGAAATTTAGGAGTGGCACAAACCAACATCTTGTAATGGAGATCCATAGCTGCCCTGGTTCAACTGGGTATTACTGGTGATTTCTGAATAACTTAACATGATTTTCAAACCCAATAATCAAGATGAATCATAAGGTAGAAACTATTTTTTGCAATAGTGGATGTGAGGACCGCTTTAAAGAGTTGAAAAGGAGTCTTATCACTGCACCAGTGCTCACGCTACCAACAAGTGGGGAACTCTTTGTAGTGTAAAAAGATGCTTCAAAGGAGGGATTAGGATATGTATTGATGAAAAATGATAAATTAATAGTATACACATCAAGGTATTTGAAAATTCATGAGAAAATCTATCCTACACATGATATGGAGTTGAAAAATGTAATCTTCACATTGAAAATATAGAGGCATTATCTCTATAGGGATAAGTGAGAAATATATACTGATCATAAGAGCCTAAAATATATATTCAAATAGAAGGAGATTAATATACTCCAGTGAATATGGTTATATCTCATCAAAGATTATGACTACTCAATCCACTACCATCTGGGTAAAGAAAAAAAGGTGGAAGATGCTCTAATTAGAAAGGATCATGCATCTTTATAAATGTTGAGAATTGAAAAGGATATAATATTCTTATATTTGGAAAGGATGGACAAGGGAATCATTATGGGAGAAAAATCATCAACCCTTTCTCAAATGATTGCTCAACCATCCCTTATAGGTAAAATAAAGGATGATCAAATAAATGATGTGGAAATTTAGAAAAAAGTGGAATCTATAAGAAATGGGAAATCCCAAGAGTTAAAAATGGATGAGGAATGAGTCATGAGATTTGGGTCATGAATATGTATATCGTCCAATCCAAAGATAAATAAAGAGCTTATGAATGACACACATAACTCAACCTACTCTATTCACCTAGGGAGCATAAAGATGTATCAAGATCTTAGAGAGCACTATTGGTGGGACAATATGAATAAGGATATCACTGAATATACATCAAAGTGCTTGGTGTGTCAACAAGTGAAGAATGAAAGGAAGAAGTATAAGGGGATGATGCAAACATTACCAATTCCAACATGGAAATGGGAAAACATCACCGTGGAATTTTTCACTGGACTTCCAAAGACATCCATAGAAAAAAATGAAATATAGTTTGTTATGAATCATCTCACAAAGAAATCTCACTTTATTTAAATTTGAGAGAAATTATTACTATATTAACTTGAATGAACATACATTAGAGAAGTGGTAAGGCTTTATTAAGTACCACTATCAATTATATCTGTTTAGGATTCGAGATTTACCTCTAATGTAAAGACCCGTAAAATTCAAGGGAATTTTTTTCTTAATTTTCTTTGGATTTTTACAAGAACGTAGTTTCTGACGACACCTGATTCCGAGGCCTGGTGTGCCCGAAATCATTTTCCAAAGATTAGCTCGGGTACGTTCAGTGAACGAACGAGCGGGGTTTTCTAACATTTGAACCGGTGCTCGGAATCGAATTTCAAGGGCACTGGTGGAATCACAACGCCGATATTTGCTTAGAAACGCCTTTTCCGGAGTTGTGTTTGCTCGGGTGTGGTTTTTAATTTTTTTGGGGTTAAGTTAAGAGATAAAATAAAAGTGGTGCGACACTTTATTTTATTTCACTTAAAGCCGCTTAAGCTAAGTTAAGTGGATAAGGTGGAACCCAAAATATCCTACCCACTTGGAAGGATATTTGTTAGGTGGGGCCCGCACGAGCCCCACCGTTTCTTCCCTCCTAAGTAACGCACTCGCAACCCCCTTTTAATGAAAGTCAAAACTTACGTTTTTTCTGGTTAAGAAACGCCTTATTTAATTGGGCGGTTAAATTGTTACAATTAATTCTTTGAATTAATTGTTCGTTTCTTATCTTTTGAATTTCAAAAACATAGGTTGATAATAAAATAAGTGTTGGAATTATTTTATTATGGTTGGGTTGTGTTGTGTTAAACCTTTGGGAGAAAAAGAGAAGATTATTCATTCTTCGACGAAGAACGCGAAGAACGCGCCACCGCCAACGAAGAACGCCAACCTCCGACGGTGAGAGACACCTTCCTCAGAGATCACCTAACGCCAACGACGATCCTCTTCATCCGTGATGATCCTCTTCTTCCGCGGAGATCCTCTTCTTCTGCGACGGTTAATTCCGCGACGAACGCTCGTTCGACGACAACGTTGAGGTAGGGGTTTTATGCGTTTCTATTTCATGATTACTTCCGTCGTTTTCCCCTTTCAATTGAACTGCCTGTTATCGCATTAACGAGAGGAGGTCGGACCGCACGAACACGGCTGACACCCCTCCCCTTTTGGTTGTTGATTTTTGATGCAGCGAGCAAGGCAACGCGGTGCCGAAGCACCGCGTGGACATTGTAAAAAGGGAGAGCGGAGAGGTGTGGCGTCGTCGCACCGCGCCGTTGGAAGCAACAAATCTACGGCGCCATTGCGTCACACCGTAGAAGATGAACAAAAGACACGGCGCCATCGCGCTGAGTCGGAGGACCTCAGAAGCACCGCGGCCGGAGCGGGGCCGCGGCGGAGGGGCATGGCGCCGTCGCACCGCGCCGTACGGATGAAGGCCGTGGTCGGTTCCGGGCCACGGCGGAGCAGGGGAACCGGCGGCCGGGTCCGGGCCGCCGGCATCGGAGCGAGGGGACCGGCCTTGCCGGTCCAGTGGCGGCAGAAGCCGGCCGGCCGGAGTGGGCTGGCCGGACCGTGGAAGAACCGGGGGTCCAAGACCCCCGGCTGGCCGGTGTGAGCGGCCCCATTAAGGGGCCGTGGTTTCCTCACACGGGGGCAGCGTGCCCCCCGCCCGCAACGCTCGGCCGTAACGGCCGAGCCGGTCGCTGGCCACCCGGCCAGCACCAGCGCGCCCAGGCCGGGCCGGGCCGTGCCCAGGCCGGGCCAGACCGCACCGACTGGGCCGGGCCGTGCCCAAGCGGGCCAGACCCGGACCCAGTTCGGGTCGACCCGGTTTGGGCCGACCATGGGGGTATCGGGCCGGGTCGGACCGGGCCCGAACCCCCTATTACCGAACCTTTTTGGTCTGTTGCCCATAACTTGAGCTATGGGCCTCCGATCGACGCACTGTCAGTTGCGATGCGATCCTTAGATCGAGACGGTCGTTTTTTTATATCGTACTCAAGGTTTCAGAGAACATTGGGTTCAGCCGAGTTGGTTCATACACGAAACCAACCGGGCCCTCGGAGCGGAAACACTTATATCTTGAGCCCCAGACGTCCGATTGACATGACGTTGACTTTGGTGAATTACTCTAAGTGAGACGGATCTTTTGGATTAATTCTCCCAAGGTTTGGACGCAGGTGGTGTATGGTCGGGTTGGTTTTGACTTAAAAACCAACCGGGCCCCTGGGACGAAAAAGCCAATAACTTCTAGACCGGGCGTCCGATTGACGCGTCGTCTGCGACGTTGAGTTCCTGATGACGATACAGAACTTTTGGATACAACAACTCCGGACTTTGTGTCAGTTGATGTATCAGCCCCTCGGCTCGTGGAGCAGACCCTCCCGAATGAGCTTTCTGTGTGCGGGAACCCTAGATCTGGCTACGACTACGACGATAACTGTACAGAGATTCTCAGTGGATTCGAGGACGACGACTACAACACTCAACGATCCTACGTGGATCAGTGCTACGGATCCTATGTGGGTCCGATCCTATGTGGGTCAGCGCTCAGCGGTCCTGTGTGGGCCAGTGCCTACAGATCCTGTGTGGGTCCGATCCTGTGTGGGTCTTTGCGGGGGTTAGTTACCTATCGATTCTTTGTGGGTCAGATCCTTTGTGGGTCATTACGGGGGTTAGTTACCTATCGATCCTTTGTGGGTCAGATCCTTTGTGGGTCATTGCGGGGGTTAGTACCTATCAATCCTTTGTGGGTCCGACAGCTTAGACGAATCAGTGGCAATATCTGATCATCTCTATCGTCTTACGAAGAAGTATACCTGTGTGAGCTGAATCCTGTTTTTCTTTCCTATGTGGATTGTGTTGTGCTATCCTGTGTGGATTTACGTTTGGCTTTCCTGTGTGGACTTGGTTGTACTTGGGCTCGGATGTTGGAGCCGAATGAGGATTGATGACTTAGGTATATGTATGTGCATATACCTAAGCAGTGTCGAATGTTACTTTGTGATTGTATCTTTCCTTTGTGGATTATCCTTTGTGGATTCTGGGAGACCTTCGGGGGTCTCGGGGTCCCTACTGAGTAGCTTATACTCACCCCTGCACGGGCTATGCCCGCACTACGCTGTGTTGGTTGCAGATGATGGAAAACGCTGATCGTGGTTGAGGATTGTGGAGCAGGACGGTACCTAGAGGTGGACCACTAGGCGGACGTACTCGGAGAGGACGGCTGGACCCGAGGAGTTGTGGAGGCTATCTGTACTCACCCTTCAGGTGGGGCTTCCAGTGGACTGCTTGACGTTGCGGATTTACTTATAGTTGTTGTTTTCCCCTTTCCAGTTGTACTTTACTTTCAATTTGGGTTTGTATTCTGGCCCACTTACTTTTCCACACTTACCTTATATCAGCTTTTACTTAGTTTTTACTTCTACTGCTTTCTTGCTCTATGGTGTTTGTTTACTTTACAAAGGAAATGCCTTCCCTTTTTACTGGGATTTACGCCTTGGTGCTAGTCACCAACCCCTGGCCTATGGAAGGTGGGCTTGGGGTAGTCACGGAACGGGCCCTGAGGACGGGTCGTGACAAATTGGTATCAGAGGAGTTCAGTTCTACCGCAGAACTCAGGACTATGATCTTTTCTATGTGAAGCAATAGTGTTAAGAGTATTGAGTTTGATTATCAGTCCAGGGAGTCCAGTGTTGGTGCGGCGACCGACGTATCCATACACCAGGACCCTGACTTCTGATTTCCGACTTAATGCACGAAAACATTGATTTCATGTGTGTTTCAAGTTTTCTTTGTGATTACTTTGTGTCAGCTCACCAGGTATACTGTTTGACCGTGGCACACCTATTTCTTTTCAGGATGGACCCACGACGACATCCAGCTAGGGTTCCGAGAGTTGTACGTGATGACAGCCCACCGAGTGATGAGGCCTCGGTACAGGGCCCTTTGACAGCTGAGGCACCGGCTGTACCTTTACCTGCCGAGCCACCGATGCTTCCATCCCCAGCCACTAACGATGCACACCGCCTTAGTGCACTGCACGAGTTTCAGCGCCAGTGAACGCCCAGGTTCCGTGGGGGAGATGGACCCCCCAGGCAGCCGAGGATTGACTGGAGGCAGTGGTACAAGTTTTCAGGTTAGTGAGGACACCAACAGACCTCATGGTGATCCTCACAACGAGCCTAATGCACGCGGCAACAGGCCGATGGTGGAGCTTGATGATCCAAGTGCACGATGATGCATCTCTTCTCTGGACGGACTTTGAGTGCCTCTTCTGCTCAGAGTTCATCCCAGCCACCCTCTGTGCGGTGCGCATCTAGGAGCTTCTACAGCTACGGAAGGGCAGCTTGATGGTCACCCAGTACTCGGCGAGATTTACCGATCTCTCACGCTACTCGACAGACATGGTACGGGACCCATTCTTCCGGGCCCAGACCTTCGAACAGGGATTGAGGCAGGAGATCAGGGCATCGCTTATCTGTCTCAGCATTCCGACTCAGGCAGGAGTACTGGAGCGAGCCCTTCTGATTGAGAGCTTCCTTGCTGAGCCTTCATCAGTAGTGAGACCTACCGCGGGGTGGCACGTAGCAGAGTCTTCTACAGCAGGCAGTCGACGGATGACTCATGGGTCCAGGAAGACCAGAACCTTAGGCAGATGACCTCAAGACACTGGCTCAGTAGTGCGGGGCACACAACGCAGAACCAGTATTTCGAGAGGCAGGCAGTGATACACATGCGGCAGGCAGGGCCACATGGCCCGTGACTGCCCGACCCACCGTGCCGAGGAGCTGCAGACGGTTGAGGGGCCACCCAGGCAGAGGCAGAGGGTCGACCATGGCAGTCCGTATGGAGCCGACAGATGAGGTAGAGGAGCTGACCAAGTAGCAGGTGGTGGTCGACGCTTTGAGGCCCTACCACCACCACCACCAGGAGGTCCACCCCGACCACAGGGAGCTGGCGGGCAGAGACAGGCACAGCTCCAGGCAGCGGAAGCCTACGACCACGGTGCGCCTGAGATGATTCGAGGTACTATCTGTGTCTATTCCACCCTTGCTGCAGTTCTTATAGACACATGAGTGAGTCACTCTTTCATAACCGTTTCCCTTGTTCGGAGCTCGGAGATTCCGACAGAGCTGTTGGCTCGATCCTTATGGCTAGAGACTCCTACGGGAGCAGACTCGACGATTACACTCTGGTGCCGGCAGTGTGATCTTACTCTAGGAGGTAAGAGATTCGGCTGGGATCTTCTTGTAGTGGCGTCGAGGCCTTACGACGTCATCTTGGGCATGGATTGGTTATCTATAATCCATGCTCAGATCAACTACATTAGGTGCAAGGTGTGATGTGTATGCACCGACGGGAGCAGGTTCACCTTCACCGGCGAGAAGGGAGCCTTCGTAGCACAGGATGGACTTCCGCAGAGGAGAGGACAGCCCATCACTCATCAATTGGCTAGCCTCATCCTAGGAGTAGTTGACGTACGAAGTACTAGTTTTCCTGCAGTGGTGGATCAGTATGCGGACGTTTTTTCCGACGACGTTCCAGGACTACCTCCACGCATAGAGGTAGACTTTTATATTGACCTGTACCCCGAGACAACCCCGATATCCACCCCAACGTATCGGATGGCTCCTGCCGAGATTCGAGATCTACGGGTACAGTTGGAGGACTTGCAGGGAAAGAGATTCATCCGACCCAGTGTTTCACCATGGGCTTACCCGATATTGTTCGCCAAGAAGGAGGACGGGAGCTTGCGACTTTGTGTCGACTATTGTCGCCTGAAATAGGTGATAGTGAGGAACAAGTATCTGCTACCTAGGATTGATGACCTCTTCGATCAGCTCAAGGGATCACGGTGGTTCTCTAAGATAGACCTCAGTTCATGCTATCATCAGCTCAGAGTTCGGGACGAGGACGTGCAGAAGACGACCTTCAGATGTTGGTATGGCCACTATGAGTTCTTGGTTATTCCATTCGGCGTAACCAATGCTCCAATAGTGTTCATGGGCCTCATGAACAGGATCTTTCAGCCATACCTCGATCGATTTGTCATGGTCTTCATCAATGATATTTTGATATACTCGACCACTGAGGAGGAGCACGCCTACCACTTGCGGGTTGTACTAGACACACTCTGAGAGCACCAGATTTATAGAAAGCTCTCGAATTGTCATTTCTGGATACGTGAGGTCCACTTCTTGGGACACGTCATCTCTGAGGCGAGAGTTGCGGTGGATCCTGCGAAGATCGATGCAGTGCTAGCTTGGGAGGCACCCAGGAGCGTGACAGAGGTGCAGAGTTTCTTGGGACTAGATGGATACTATCGAAGATTTGTTCCATACTTCTCCAGAGTTGCGACACCACTCTTATATCTTACAAAGAAGGGGAAACCCTTTGTGTGGTCAGACAGATGTCAGTAGAGCTTCCAGGAGCTGAGAGAGAGATTGACCAGCGCCCCTATCTTGAGGCTTCCGGAGGAGGAAGTAGGGTACGTAGTCTACTGTGATGCATCAGGGACCGGACTCGGATGTGTCCTGATGAAGGAGCGAGTGGTGATCGCCTATGGATCACGTCAGTTGAGGCCGCATGAGCAGAACTACGCTACCCATGACCTGGATTTAGCAGCAGTGGTCTTCGCTCTGAAGACATGGAGGCACTACCTGATGGGCGAGCACTTTACAGTCTTTTCTGACCATCATAGTCTCAGGTACATCTTCTCTCAGAAGGACCTGAACCTGAGACAATGGCGATGGCTCGAGTTCCTCTAGGACTATGACTTTGAGATAGTCTATACTCCTGGGAAGGGGAACGTAGTAGCCGATGCTCTCAATAGGAGGACGGGCATTCAACTACTTGAGGAGGCGATAGAGTAGCTAGCCGCTTTGCAGATATCCTTCATGGATAGAGAAGGAGCAGCCTTCCTTCAGTCTCTCACAGTCACCCCTCCACTACTGCAACGGTTTAGAGAGGCACAATGTGGGGACGCTGACTGTGAGACACGGCATGCACATATATCCTCAGGACAGGCACCTGATGGTTTCTCCTTTGGAGCAGAGCACGACTTCCTTTTCAGAGGACGTACCTTGGTACCAGTTTCTTTACGGGTGGAGGTGCTGAGAGAGTTTCACACTTCTCCTTTGGCGGTACATCCTGGAGTGGCGAAGATGTACCAGGATCTCAGACGATAGCACTGGTGGCCAGGCATGAAGAAGGTTGTGGCAGAGTTTGTTTCTCGATGCCTCACCTGCCAGCAGGTGAAGGCAAAGCACCAGGTACCAGCAGGCTTGGTATAGCCCTTTGTGGTCCCGGAGTGGAAGTGAGACAGGATATCTATGGACTTTGTGACTGGACTTCCACACACTTCCAGAGGTCACGACTCCATTTGGGTGATTGTCGACCGACTAACCAAGTCGGCTCACTTCTTACCCATCAGAGAGCATGGCTCAGTGGAGATCTTGGGACATCTCTACGTTCAGGAGATTGTACAGATTCATGGTGTGCCATCATCTATCGTCTCCAATCGAGATGATCTCTTTACTTCCCAGCTTTGGAAGGGGTTGAAGGAGGCATTCGGGACATAGCTACGTCTGAGCACCGCCTTTCACCCTTAGACGGATGGTCAGACGGAGAGGACCATTCAGACTCTCGAGGACATGCTCCACGCATGTGTCCTCGACTTTGGTCACAGCTGGGAGGACCACCTACTCTTGGTGGAGTTCGCGTACAACAACAACTACCACTCCACCATCGGGATGGCACCATACGAGGCATTGTACGACTGACCTTGCAGATCTCCTTTGTGCTGGACAGACCCTGGGGAGTCAGCACTTGTGGGACCAGAGATGGTCCAGGCCATGACAGAGAAGGTCCAGGTCATCAAAGAGCGGATGAGGACAACTCAGAGCTAGCAGAAGTCTTATGATGACAGGAGGCGGAGGCCACTTGAGTTCGAGGATGGCGACCACGTCTTCTTGCGTGTCTCACCTCGACGTGGATTACAGAGATTTGGCCGAGGCGACAAGGTGTCTCTACGCTTCATCGGACCATTACAGGTCCTCAGTAGGACTGGCGAGGTGGCTTATTGTATAGCTCTACCACCTTAGTTGCACCGGGTGCACGACGTCTTCCACCTATCTCAGCTGAGGAGATACGTGCACGACCCGACACATATCATTGACCATGGGGAGCTGGACGTTGATGATGTGGAAACTTTTGCGGAGGTCCCAGTGGAGATCAAGGATCTACATGAGCGGGTCCTACGTGGATTGTCGATTCCTATAGTGCGCATCAGATGACAACACGGGAACCTCCAGGAGAGCACTTGGGATCGAGAGGCTCAGATGCGTGCTCAGTACCCACATTTGTTTCCCTAGTTTTTGATGTATCTTTACGGGGACGTAAATCCCTGATGTGGGAGTGATGTAAAGACCCGTAAAATTCAAGGAATATTTTTTCTTAATTTTCTTTGGATTTTTACAAGAATTCAGGTTCTGATGGCACCTAATTCCGAGGCCCGGTGTGCCCGGAATCATTTTCCGAAGATTAGCTCGGGTACGTTCAGTGAACGAACGAGTGAGGTTTTCTAACTTTTGAACCGGTGGTTGGAATCGAATTACGAGGGCACCGGTGGAATCGCAACGCCAGTATTTTCTTAGAAACGCCTTTTCCGGAGTTGCATTTTCTCGGGTGTGGTTTTTAATTTTTTTGGGGTTAAGTTAAGAGATAAAATAAAAGTGGTGCGACACTTTATTTTATTTCACTTAAAGCCGCTTAAGCTAAGTTAAGCGGATAAGGTGGAACCCACAATATCCTACCCACTTGGTAGGATATTTGTGAGGTGGGGCCCGCATGAGCCCCACCGTTTCTTCCCTCCTAAGTAACGCACCCGCAACCCCCCTTTTAATGAATGTCAAACCTTACGTTTTTTCTGGTTAGAAATGCCTCATTTAATTGGGCGGTTAAATCGTTACAATTAATTATTTGAATTAATTGTTTGTTTCTTATCTTTTGAATTTCAAAAACTTAGGCTGATAATAAAATATGTGTTGGACTTATTTTATTATGGTTGGGTTGTGTTGTGTTAAACCTTTGGGAGAAAAAGAGAAGATTCTTTGTTCTTCGACGAAGAATGTGAAGAACGCGCCACCGCCAACGAAGAACGCCAACATCCGACGGCAGAAGATGGTGAGAGACGCCTTCCTCGGAGATCACTTAACGCCAACGACAATCCTCTTCTTCTGCGGCAATCCTCTTCTTCTGCGGCGACCCTCTTCTTCCGTGATGGTTAATTCCGTGACAAACGCTCGTTCGACGACAATGTTGAGGTAAGGGTTTTATGCATTTCTATTTCATGATTACTTCTGTCGTTTTCCCCTTTCAATTGAACCATCTGTTATCACATTAACGGGAGGAGGTCAGACCGCATGAACACAACCGACACCCCACCCCTTTTGGTTGTTGATTTTTGATGTGGTGAGCAAGGCAACGCGGTGCCGAAGCACCGCACAGACATTGTAAAAAGGGAGAGTGGAGAAGCGCGGCGCCGTCGCACCGCGCCGTTGGAAGCAACAAATCCGCGGCGCCGTTGCGCCGCGCCGTAGAAGATGAACAAAAGACGCGGCGCCATCGCACCGCGCCGGAGGACCTCAGAAGCACTGAGGCGGAGGGGCGCGACACCGTCACGCCGCACCAGACAGACGAAGGCCGCGGCCGGTTTCGGGCCACGGTGGAGCAGGGGAACCGGGGGCCGGTTCCGGCCTGCCAGCATCGGAGCAAGGGGACCGGCCTTTCTGGTCCCGTGGTGGCAGAAGTCGGCCAGCCGGAGCGAGCCGACTAGACCGTGGAAGAACCAGGGGTCCGAGACCCGCAGCTGGCCGGCGTGAGCGGCCCCATTAAGGGGCTGCGGTTTCCTCACGCGGGGGCACCGCGTCCCCCGCCCGCAACACTCGGCCGTAACGGCTGAGCCGGTCGCTGGCCACCCGGCCAGCGCCAGCGCACCCAATGCACCGGGCCGGGCTGTGCCCAAGCGGGCCGGACCCGGACCCAGTTCGGGTCAACCCGGTTTGGGCCGACCATGGGGGTATCGTGCCGGGTCGGATCAGGCCCAGACCCCCTATTACCGAACCTTTTCGATCTGTTGCCCATAACTTGAGATACGGGCCTCCAATCGATGCACAGTCAATTGCGATGTGATCCTTGGATCGAGACGGTCGTTTTGGTTTATCGCACTCAAGGTTTCAGAGAACTTTGGGTTCGGCCGGGTTGGTTCGTACACGAAACCAACCGGGACCTCGGAGCGGAAACACTTATATCTTGAGCCCCGGACGTCCGATTGACGTGCCGTTGACTTTGGTGGATTCATCTAAGTGAGACAGATCTTTTGTCTTACTCCGCCCGAGGTTTGGATGCAGGTGGAGTACGGTCGGGTTGGTTTTGACTTAAAAACCAACCGGGCCCCTGGGACGAAAAAGCCTATAACTTCCAGACCGGGCGTTCGATTGACGTGCCGTCTGCGACGTTGAGTTCCTGATGACGATACAAAACTTTTGGATAAAACAACTCCAGACTTTGTGTCAGTTGATGTATCAGCCCCTCGGATCGTGGAGCGGACCCTCCTGAACGAGCTTGCTATGTGCGGGAACCCTAGAGCTGGCTGCGACTACGACGACAAGTGTATAGAGATCCTCAGTGGATTCGACGACGACGACTACAACACTCAGCAATTCTACGTGGATCAGTGCTACCGATCCTGTGTGGGTCGGATCCTGTGTGGGTCAGCGCTCAGTGTTCCTGTGTGGGCCAGCGCCTATAGATCCTATGTGGGTCTGATCCTGTGTTGGTCTTTGCGGGGGTTAGTTACCTATCGATCCTTTGTGGGTCAGATCCTTTGTGGGTCATTGCAGGGGTTAGTTACCTATCGATCCTTTGTGGGTCAGATCCTTTGTGGGTCATTGTGGGGGTTAGTACCTATCGATCCTTTGTGGGTCCGACGACTTAGACGAATCAGTGGAAATATCTGATCATCTCTATCGTCTTACGAAGAATTATACCTGTGTGAGCTGAATCCTGTTTTTCTTTCTTATGTGGATTGTGTTGTGCTATCCTGTGTGGATTTACATTTTGCTTTCCTGTGTGGATTGGGTTGTACTTGGGCTCAGATGTTGGAGTCAAATGAGGATTGATGACTTAGGTATATGTATGGGCATATACCTAAGCAGTGTCGAATGTTACTTCGTGATTGTATCTTTCCTTTTTGGATTATTCTTTGTGGATTCTGGGAGACCTTTGGGGGTCTCGGGGTCCCTACTAAGTAGCTTATACTCACCCCTGCACGGGCTATGCCCGCACTACATTGTGTTGGTTTCAGAAGATGGACGGCGCTGATCGTGGTTGAGGCTTGTGGAGCAGGACGGTATCTAGAGGTGGACCACTAGGCAGACGTACTCGGAGCGGACGGCTGGATCCGAGGAGCTGTGGAGGCTATCTGTACTCACCTTTTAGGTGGGGCTTCCAGTGGACGGTTCAACGTTGCGGCTTTACTTTTAGTTGTTGTTTTACCCTTTCCAGTTGTACTTTACTTTCAGTTTGGGTTTGTATTCTGGCCCACTTACTTTTCCGCACTTACCTTGTATCAGCTTTTACATAGTGTTTACTTCTACTGCTTGCTTGCTCTGTGGTGTTTGTTTACTTTACAAAGGCAATGCCTTCCCTTTTTACCGGGATTTACTCCTTGGTGCTAGTCGCCAGCCCCTGGCCTATGGAAGGCGGGCTTGGGGTAGTCACGACACGGGCCCCGAGGATGGGTCGTGACATCTAAGTTCTAGAAAATTATTCAATGTGATTTGGACATTGAGTTGAAATTTAGTACGACTTATCACCCTCAAAATGATGGCCAATCTGAGCGGACTATGCATACACTGTAAGACATATTGAGAGCATGTTCTATAGAATTCAAAGGTGGATGGGACCAACATCTAACTCTAGCCAAATTCTCCTATAATAATAGTTTCCAATAGAGAATCAAAATGGCTCCATATGAATCCCTTTATGGTAAAAGATAAATAAAACCAACATGCTAAGATGGGGTCAGTGAACGTAAGATGATAGGACATGAAATGGTCAAAAAAATGATATAAAAGGTGAAAAAAATTCATTAGCATATCTGGGCATCCCAAATTTTATAGAAGAGTTATGCATACAATCATCGATGATACCAAGAGTTTAAGTTTGGAGACATATTATTACTCTACACATCTCCATATAAGAGGATCATGAGATTTGTGAAGAAAGAAAAGCTATGTCTTATGTACATTGTCCCCTTCGAGATTCTTGATCATAGATGGTACTATTGGATAATGATCTCTCTTATGAGGATCAGCCAGTGAAGATCTTGGATCATAGAGATAAATTTATACACAAAAGATTTATTAACTCATCAAAGTACTATAGAGGAACCATAAGTACGAAGATATAATGTGCGAAATAGAGGAAGTGATGAAGGAGAATTACTATCACTTGTTTTCACCAAAGTTTGTAAAATGAAATATCGAGGGTGAGGTTTCATAAGGGGGAAGAATGTAACAACCCAAAATTTTATCAATGAAAATTCTATTCTCATAATTATGTTATATAGTATTAATAACATAAAAATCACATAGGGAACAAAATAAAAACATTATAAATGAATAATGAATGGAATAAGAGGTATTTCTATAAGTTAAGGAACATATACCAATGAAAGAGTAACTTGAACTTTGGAATAGTAATGTGAACCTTATGAATAGTAAACCAGACAATAGAATAGTAACCTCACCTATGAATGTATAATTTAAATTTATCTATCTTATAAATGAAAATATGATATAATTAAGTCATAATATAAATAAATAATTTTTTTTATAAATTATTAATTAAGGGTGGATATTTTTATAAAATATAAGTGTTTATTTTCAATTTCATAATTAATATAATGTTTTAAAAGAAAATTTATTTCCAAAATATGTATTCAAAAATTAATATTTTTTTGTCTTATGATTATAAGATAATTTTATGAGATATTAATTAAATTTTCAAAGTGTTATAAAACATGTTATAATTTTAAAATTGGTATTTTCCAAGTAAATGATGATTTTAATTAAAAATTTAATTTATAATATTTATAAGCTTATTTTCATAAAATGGAGTCCATTTTTTAATTATAAATTCCAAAAAAAATGGTTAGGGTAATTTTTTGGGATTTTTCTAAAATAGTTGATTTTTGGTAAATAGTGAAATACAAGAATTTATGGTATATATACATTATAAGTTATATACACTATTCATTGAGTCATCACTGAAATAATCACCATAATATAAAACTATACTTCATTATTTTAATATATTTAGTGATAATTTTTAAACTATTAATAATCTTGAGGAAAAATAATAAACTAATGAATAAAATAATGAGAAAACACTCATCTCCTTCCCTATAAATACCACCCTCATCACCACTTCTCGTAACACCTCTCAAGATTTGAGACTTGTACAAATTATACTCAAAAATATTCCCAAGCCCATATTCCATGTCTAGGATATGTTTTTCTCAACAAAATACCAAAACCAATCCCCCTAAGGAGGTTCTCAAGAAGAATGATTCAAGAGGTAACATCCTCTTTCTTTTCTTTTAATTTATTTTCAAGTCATCATTGTCTCCTCAAATACCCTCATAAAAATGGTATGATAACTCAATTAAATTACATATAATGGAATTTTATTATTCCAATGTAATAATACATCATCATTTATTTCCCCTACACTTTTTATTAAAAATGATAACACCATCCATGATGTGTCAATTTATCACATTCAAGGATGAAAAAGTTTTCAATTTACATTACCTACTTAAATACTAATCATAAAACTATTTTTATGGTTAAAAAATATTATAGTATATGTATAAAATCCTATTTAATATCCTAGAACCATTTTATATACATAATATTAATTAATAAAACAAAACTAGTTTGTGATGATCAAAAAACCGCCAAAATAATCTAAACGATTATCACAAACATCTTATTTAATGATACATACTACCCCAAATTACCAAATTAATTATATAACCATTTAATATTATGAATTTTAATTAAAAACATATAAATTCATTTCTCGAAAACCATTCTCATTTTACATGATTTTCCATACATGTATACAAGTAACTGATCACGAAAACCAAGGTAACAAATGCTCCCAAATGATGAAATTCTATCTTATAACTCATCAAGAGGGCTATAAATGAACTTAATAAAATTATTATAAATAAAATAATTGTTGAAAAGGCTCTGAATTAGTTAATTAATGGATTTAATTTGATTATCCAAGACATTATGATAAAGTTCATAACACTTTTATATATAAGGTAAAGGTTTCTTCCCGAACCTCAATTTTTCCATCGGGTTACAATTTCTCTATCTTTAATCTAATTTAAATCTTATTTATTTTTAAATAATTATTATAAATTCAATTTATATTTTCCAAAATCATGTATCCATATCATTTTATCCTTCTTTTTTTGGGGATATACATGTTTTAATAAGGTTCCCTTCTCAATTCTTCCCCAAAAGCAAGCCCGTTTAAATGGAGCTTCCCAATTTATTACCCATTTTCAAGTACCATACATAATATATTTTAAGAAACCATTATTTTTATAAAATTAATCATTTTATAATTAAAAACTAACTCTTTTCATTTCTGGTTTTATCAATACACATATTTATTTGTTTTCTTTAAATGCTCTTTAATATTTTCCCTAAAATGCACTAAATGTTTCATTTATAAAGTTTTTAAATAGTTTTTTAAAAATTTCCACTTAAATTGGACATAATTTATCATGATATATTACTTTTTTACCATTTTAATGTCCATGTATGATTTAAATCCATTCTTTTATGGATACCATTATGATATTTCTTTTTGTTATGACTTATGACATGATTATGATACCCAATTATTTCAATGGGTAACCCTTTTGCTTGATTCTTCATATAGAACATATAAGAATGGACATGTTATAATGGGTTCACCTAGATAGAACTTCAATTAATTGGGTAAAGTTTAGTCTCATGATACATCATGTTGGAATAGAGAGTGAACCTGATTCCTTTATGGGACTTTATCCACCATGTGATATAGTCCTGATAGTTTTTCTTGAATTATGTTTATATCATGTTATATGATGTTTCCACATTCGTATGATGTCACGTTTATATGTTTTCATGTTATAAATATTATTCTTCCTTATGTTTATTTATGTTCCATGCCTTTATTTCATAATTTTTTTCCTTCTAACCCATGTGTTATGTTTTATTCCAATGCTTTTTCCTTTATTGGTATTTTTACCTCACCCCTCTTGTTCATGTATTCACAAGGTTATCCTATGAATATTAAGAGATCAATAAAAGTTATGAGATCTTTATGGAGATTAAATAAAATATTTTTTTATTTTGGTTTTTATGTTTTCAAATTATGTACCTAGTCTTCCAAATACATAAGCCATTACGATCATTGGTTGTATTTTATGGTAAATTATGATTAAAATAATGTAATAATTTGTGTAAAAGGCTAGGATCTCTATATTAGAGTATCAATAGGGAAATAAAGAACAAATTACAGTGAGTAAGAAGTTCTATGGACCTAAACAAGTGATTGTGGATGATCAATCTTGACCATTGATGGTGAGAGGTATGACAATTCTGAAGTCTACCATTATGCAAGATTTGTATGATATGGGATCATCTCATTTGTTTATTGCTTCTCATGCTGTTGATTTGATAGTTTTTCATGTTGATATGGTGCTTTCTATTTTGAAACTTCAAACTCCTCTTGGACAAAGATAATATCAATCCTTTGTGTGAAAATAATATTCTATAATTATTTAAGGAGATGAGTTGATATGGGATTTATCTATGCTTGATATGGATGTCTATGACATAATCCTAGGTATGGATTTGTTAATAATTCTCAAATACCACATGGAATTCTATACCTAATGGGTTTTATTGATGATGTAATCAAGCATATCTTTAGAGGGGACCAGAGTGTAAAGGCAGGTGCAGCAGGCTTGTTGTCTCCAACAATTGGGACTGTGACATACTGGGTGGTAGCTTTAAACTTGAAATTGATGGATGAGATTTATACTAGAAGTTTTACAGTAGATTTTGATCAATTTTTTGAAGTTTTCCTAAATATTTCTCATGGTTTCCACCCAAAAGATAAGTGGAGTTTATGATTGATCTTCTCTCAGGGAACATCCCTATTTCCCTTCCATCTTACTGGATGACACTAATAAAATTAAGTAAACTAAAATTCCAGTTAGAAGAGTTATAAAGAAAAGGATTCATTTGGCCTAGAATGTCTCCATGGGAAACACCAGTCTTGTATGTCAAAAAGTAATAGTGAACCCTTTTATTGTGTGTGGATTATTATAATATTAACCAAGTTACAATAAATAATTAGTATTCACTTCCATGCATTGGTGATCTATTTGATCAGTTGAGGGTACATCAGTGGTTCTTTAAAATTCAATTGTGATTAGGATATCACTAATTTTAGGTTTAGAAGTAGGATATTCCCAAAAAAATATTTTAGGAGTAGATATGGCCATTATGAGTATGTGGTTATGGATTTTCTCTTACGAATGACCAATGATCTTTATGGAATTGATGAATCAAATATTTCAAAGGCATCTGAATTCTTTTTTGGAGGTTTTTGTGGATGACATATTTGTGTATTCAAGGGAAAGTGATAAACATGATAAACACTTGAAGATAGTGTTAGTAATCTTGAGAGATCATTGTTAGTGTGAAAAATTATCAAAGTTTGTTTTTTGGATATAATAGGTATGTTTTCTTGGCCCTATAATCTCTAAAAGAGTTATTTCTATAGATCTAGAAATGATAGAAGCTGTTATCTCTTGGAAGCCTTCAAATAATTTCTTTGACATACATAATTTTATTAGTTTGGATGGTTATTAATGAAACTTTGTTAGTTATTTTTCATGAATAGATTCACCTATGATATCTTTGAAAAGGAAAAATGTTCCATTATAATGTATTAGGGAATGTTAGAAGTATTTTCAAGAGTTTAAAGTTCATCTTAGATAAACACTAATATTTATGTTTCCAGAATCTGGACAAGGGTATGTGGTGTTCAAGATTCTTTATGATTAGGGTTGGGATGTGTTCTCATGAATTGATATTATGCTATTATTTATGGCTCATGATAATTATGATTGCATGAGAAGAACTACCCAAAACACAATTTGGAGTTAACTGCAATAGTCTATGTTTTGAAGACTTTGCATTATTACCTATTTGGTGAGAAATTTATGGTATTTACAGATCATAATATATTTAAAAACATTTTACAAGAAAGTTATTTGATCTTGAGACAAATAATATGGATGGAATATCTATAATTTTTTACCATGACTTAATGTATACACTGGGATAAGGAAATTTTGTGGAAAATGCAATAAGCAGAAATTCATGTGGTTAGAAAAAGAGGCTTAAGATCAGTGGTAGCTTATTTCGGTGATAGCTAGAATGAACTTGGGTTGTTAATATAGAGTAAGTGTTGCATTTTTTTCTTGTCTTCTTTAGTTCCTGATTTGGTGGAGATGGTTAAATAGGCATAAAAATCTGATTCAGAATGTGTTTCTATGAGGTCAAAACTCAATGGTGGGAAGAACATTGAGGGATGAAATATAGACATGAATTCAATGTTGTGGTTTAGATATTGGATGGGCATAAATTTTCCTTTTCAGGAACAACTCCTTCATTCTTACCACCATTCGAGATGGACTATTCATCCTAGAATACAAAAGATGTATAAGGTGTTTAAGGCTTAGTTTTGGTGGGTCAACATGAAAAAGAATGTGGATGAGTTTGTTTCAAGATGACTCACCTATCTATAGGTTAAGGTTGATCACCAGTCGCCAGTGGGTATGTTGTAGTCTTTACCTATTTTTGTTGGGAAATGGGAGTAGATTTAGCTAGATTTTGTGATAGGTCTCCCAAGAATGGTTCAAAAAAATGATTCCATATGGGTGACACGAGATCAGCTCACAAAGTCATCCCATTTCCTTCCTATTCATGAATCTCATATGGCGGAGGACTTATCTAAAATCTATATCTGATAAGTGGAAAAGAGGCATGACATAATGGTTTCAGAAATGTCAGATCGAGATCCGAGGTTTACATATTATTTTTATAAATCCTTACAATGAGACCTTAAGACTCAGTTGACTATATGTATGGCGTATCATCTACAGATGGATGGAAAATTTGAAAGCATGATACCAAATTTTTAAGACATGGTTCGATCTTGTGTAATCGATTTTGGTAAATCATGGGAAGAGAATATACTATTAGTAGAGTTCTCATATAATAATAATTATCATGCCTAGATACATATGGCTCATTTTGAAGCATTTTATGGGTATCCTTTTCATTCTACACTTTTTTGGGTTGAAATAGGTGAAACTTCACTGGTTTGACCAAGCCTTGTCTAATAGATAATGGAGAATATTCAGGTGATCAATAATAGAATAGAGATGGATCCGAGTTGTTAGAAATCATATGCAGATCATCATCGATGTCTATTTTTCATTTGATGTGAGTGATCATGTGTTATTAAGAATCTATACAAGGTTTGGGAATAATCATTTAGGAAAGCAGGTAAAGTTATCTCCTCAATACATAGGCCTTTTGAGTTACATTAATGTGTTGGTGAGGTGAAATATCAGTTATCTTTGTCACCATGGTTTAGTTCAGTACAAAAAGTGTTTCATGTATCTCAATTGAAGAAGTATCAACCTGATTCTGACCATGTGATTTGATGGGATCACATTGAGCAAGATCTATATACTTTTTTGGTTCATATGCTGCTAAAAATTGTGGATAGATAAGAGAAAGTATTTCATGGGAAAATCATTGGTATATTGTATATCTTGTGGTAACATGGTCATATTCAGAAATAAACTTTGGAATGAAAAAAATGAAATGGTCGAGCAATGGCCCAAACAAGTTTTGAGAAATGTGGGTTTTCCATTTTTTAGGGATAGAAATGCCAATGAAGGGGAGAATTTAGTACCCCTGGTTTCAAGTAAGTACCCCTTTATTTATGTATTTTAAGTATGTAAAGTTTTTGGATGAAATTTAGGAGGTTTTGAAGGACTTTTGTAATGTTTTGATGGCCTTAAGAAGGTAATAGATTTGATCATGGTTAGTAGAAACCATCAAACACCTCTAGGAAATCCTGAAAAGTTTGGTAGTGGGATTTGGTTAGGTGAATGGCTTAGAAAAATGGTGTGGCCACCCAAGATAAATAGTGTTTTTGGGATTGTGGTCTTTTATATGGTTGGAACATGATTTTTTACCATTTGAGATAACCGTGTGGGGTTATTCTTGAGGTAGAGGCTTTTTCACGGTTAGCGCATGATTTTCCTAACCATAAGAGCTAGCCATGCACAGTTAAAAGTTAGATCCGAAAATTGTGGATCTATCTTGTTTTATCCCCTTAACCACTTTTTCCATTTAATATAACCCTAAATCAATTTAATCTCTTACCAAAGGATATAAAGACCATTCCTATTGATCCAAGAGTGATACATTGGAAAATCTTGATGCTTTTAATCCCGTATTCCATAGAAAATCTTTGTTCTTAGTGGTTTTTTCTTAGATCTCATCTTCTTCCCTCTCTTGTACTCATATATCTAATATTTTGGGGATAGATCTATGATTTTTTGAAAATAATTATGATATTTAGTTGTGTTGATGTTAGTGAACAAGATCTAAGGTAGGTTTCTATAGTTTTAACATGGGTTTGTTAAAGAATTCATGCTGTTCTTTGTTTTCTCCCTAGTTTCTAAGGTAGGTTACATCAATCTCGACTACTCTTATTAGAACTTAAAGGATTTATTTTGAATTATTTTAACTGTAATGCCCGAGACTTTTATGAGAAATATTTTGTTTTTTAAATCATCAAAGGAATCTTTCACTACACACAACACTAGCTTGGCTTGCTTTACACGCAACCGCAGCCTTCCTCAATAGCTTGCGTCGTACGCAATACTGAGTTTCACTAAACAACGATATGCTATTAAAATATTATTAAAACTAGCCGTTATGAATAGTAATAACCACTTTTTGAAATTTTATAAATTTTATTTTTCAAAATGGACTTCATTTTTGGATTCAGAATATCGAAATTAGCCTAGGGTGAAATTTCGGTATTTTTCTGAAAACTTTCAATTTTTGATGAATAGTGAAACAACTAAGTGGTAGTTAAAAAAACTGAATTTTTCATAAAACATAATTTTACCGCTTCTGTGATTGGAATTTCGAAAATCCGAGAGACACGGTTAATATCAGGGACCAAAATGTGGATCAATGAGATGAAAATAATTTTTGGTGAATATTAACTTTTTACTTTTTTTTACCACGGTTAAAAGTAAATAGGGTAATTAAGGGTAAAAATGATATTATTATTACCCTAAAACATGTCCTTATTATATTGGATAAGTTTAATTCGACCAAAAACAACCTTAGGAATAAAATATGACCATTTAGGCCCACTTGGATTAGATTAGGACATTTATTATTAATTTATTTAAAGAAGGGTTAAAATAGTTAAAATCAATGTTTAATAAGTAAATAATTTTTAATATGGGGTTATACATAATATAAATTCAACTATAAATATTAATTAGAAATCTAAAACAATTTTCTACATAATAGTATTTTATTTTTAATTTTTAGACATTAAATAATTTAATTTATTTATGACACAACAATGATGCAGTAATTATCTTATTAATGAAATATTGACATAATTGATGTTATAAATACCCAAATAAATGTAATTTGAGACTTTTTATGAATTACACTAATTTTATAGGTTAATATGACATGTTAGTATTGATTTAATTAACTTGGTTCGAACTAATCATTCTGTTATGATTTTCACAAAAATCAATTACTAAATAGTTTCAAAATTGACATAAAATAGTTTTTAAAACAAATATTATATTATTAATTGTTATTTTATTCATAAAAATCTAAGGATCGGCAAAATGACTTAAATAAGGTTATATATATTAATAATAAACAACTTGGGGTTCGTTTGAATTGATATATTAAGTTTATTAACCTTATAGTATAAGAAAACAAGAAGACACGGTAAAAGTTAAATTATCTAACTTAAAGTTAAATCTAAATGATAAGGTTAAAATTGATACCTAAACTTGTATAAATTCTATTGGATGAGATTATTTCGACCCATAACCACCTTATCTTAGAAATATATCAATTTGGATCTATTAAAAACCGAATTTGACTTTATAATAAAATAATATGTTTAGTTATTCCAAAGGTGCCCCTCTCCTCCCTTATAAAAGGGCACCTCCTCCCTCTCTTCATGACACCACTTTGAGCCTTGAAGCTCGGCCAAACCCTTCCAATTTCTTCTCTCCACTTCCCCAGAGACATACTAGAGGTCCTGGTCTTCTTCAATGACCAATTGTAGTGCCCTAAAAGGAGGTCTCAAAGAAGCGCTTCAAAGAAGAGGTAATGTCCGTTACCGATTCTTTCATCTTTATTTCTTATCCCACTTCTTCTTATTTAGTTGTTTCATTATGAAGTAATAATATCAGTATCACTAATATACTTATATGTTATTATAAGTATGAAACAACCCTATTTCACCATCTATCCATCCTACGGAAAATGAAATCACCGCGCGTGCGTACGTACGAAATACCGTCTCCACGCCGTGGTGTAATCTATTTTCCACCACCACCTTACTTGGATGGGTATAAGGGTGAAATTAATGAATATATATGATTATTGTAAAGTGTTATTGATTCTAAAATAGTATACATACACTCCAATAAAATTCCACAATCATGGGAACGATATCATCGCTCGTCCGTACGTACGGAATACCGTCTCCACGATGTGATGTGATTCGTTCTACATGATCTTCATTGCATAATGATTATATAAATGAATTGAATGAATGAATATGATATATATTACACTAATAAAATTCTAGAAATGAGGTATCTTTAACCTAAAAAGAAGAATTAGAATTTATTTGACAAAACACGCATAAGAACAAAAAGTAATAAACACCCGAATAATAAGTAGCAAGGAAATATTACTAATAATAAGCTAAGAATATGACCATATATGATATCATAAAAATAATTATGATTCTGGAATAAGTCAATAACATTATTTAAATCATTATACAGGAGGTTCGGACACATACGAAGCAAATTGGACCTAAGGTAAGGGGAAATATCACAATCTCATTTTTATCCGAGATTGTTTATACTTTGGTATTTACTGGGGTGTATTTTATCATCCACATCCATGTTTCCTCAATATGTAATATTATTTCCATCCACCTACAATTGTTTAAATCCTATTTTACCCTTCGTTGAGTTTTTAGTAAAAGATATGAATGGAATCTTTTGTCGTTTTTTTGTACAAGGTACTTTTTTGACTTTTCTGACAAAAGTACAAGAAGAATGTTTTTTTTAACTTATACAAAATGAATGGATTTTTAAAACAATATTTCCAATAATCTTCCTCTACAAGTTTTCAAGTTTATTTTTAATCAACTTCTTTTATTTTAGAATTGTATGACATATTATGAAAGGAAAAGTGTTTTTGAAGTAGAAAGGATATTTTCCTCAAGAATGGAGTTCAAGTGTTTTATCAAAATTATTTTCCATCTAAGATAATAAATGGTTCTGTTTTTATCCCTATTGTTACATTTATTTGATTATGTTGTGATGGAATTATTTTTATGAATTCCTTTATCTTATATGAATTGTTTTATGATGTCACGATGTTTAAGATTCCCATTTTTATTACATGGGTTATAATATGATGTATGGTTTATGATTTTGTGGCACACATAAGAATGGTATCATTATGAGATGGGTGGGACCTATATCTACCTCCAATTCATTGGGTAAATATTATATATCTCATGAGATAGACATGGCTGGAACGGCAGGTTAAACCGGTTCAGTGAAACATGACTGAAACGAGGAATGAAATCGGTTCAGAAATGGACTTTGTCCACTAAGATAGTCTTGGAAATGAGTTTTGTCTAATAAGAAATGATTATCTATGATTATGTGTGTATGAAACAAAGTTTCATGTTTTAAGTTATGATTATTGGGATTACATTTCACTTCTATGATTTATCCCATGTTATGAAATTATGATCTCTTTTGCAGGGTAAGATTTCGAAAATGTTATGTTCTTATTTTGATGTGATTGATATTTCTTTTTTTACCCTTACTGAGTATTTGAGCTCACCCTTTTGTATGTTTTCTTTCCCCAGGTCAGGAAGAAGGTTATTAAGTAAGATATGCCAAAAGGGACTATAGATATGATGAAATAAATGGGAGACATTTTAGACGCTTTATGAACCAGTTGTTTATGTTTCCCAGTTTCTAAAGACACTATACCTATACGGTCCTTTCTTGGTTTTGTTATATGTTGTAATAAGTGTGCTTCAATTTTGAAGTAATAACAATGTATGTAAAGTATGGGTCGTTATAGTTGGTATCAGAGGAAAGGTATAGTCAATCTTTGGAAACTAGGATTTGAAAGCCTTAGTAAGAATCCTAAGGATATGTCTAAGCATAGAACACAATCTTAGTGTTTTAGAAATGACCATGAATAACCTAGGATAAGACCTTAAGTGTGAAATTTTATTCTTGATTGTGTGGTTTTCCTATTATAATTAGTGTTGCTCACACTATTCTTCTTGGTTTTAGTCAATGGCTGGAACCCGAAGGAACCGTGTTAATGCAGAATGCGACGGGCAATGCAATGATTGTCCCCCTGAGCAACCAAACATTATGGGAGATGGAATGAAAAATCTTGTAGCCATGCTCAAAAAACTTTCTCAAGCTATGAATCATGCAGGACTTCCAAACGAGCAAATGAAGGAGAAAAATTCTGTTGAATCCTTCATGAGGCAGCGCCCACCTTCTTTCAGCGGGTCTACTGATCCATTAGTTGTTGAACAATGGATTAGTACTACTGAAAATATATTTTCAGTTCTTCAATGTTCTGAACATGATAAATTCATCCTAGCAGTGTATCGTTTGGAAGAAGATGACGATCAATGGTGGAATCTTATTAAGAATACGAGGCAAAGGGATGAAATTTAGTCCATGGAATGTGACAAGTTCAAGAACTTATTTTTCAATAAGTACTTCCCTCGTATTCTCCAAACAAATATGGAGAAAGAGTTTCTTGAACTGAAGCAAAAGGATGATGAATCTGTTGGTACCTATGAAGCAAATTTTACAAGACTTGCAAGGTACGCTTCTGGTATTATTATCCAACCTGAGAGTAAGATCGATCGATTCTTTAGTGGCTTAAAACCAAGTCTTCGAAGGGCCTTAGCCATAAGGGACTTCAATAGCTATGAGGAAATCATTCTATGTGATCTCAAAGTTGAGATGGAGATTGGAGTAACCCATCAGTCATATGGGTTTGATAAGAAGAGGAAAATGGAATTCAAAGGAAAATCAAAAGAGCACACTGAAAAGAAGATGAGTTTTCCCTTATGCTCAATGTGTGGAAAGAAACATGGAGGGAGTTGTCTTAAAGAGACAAGTAAATGTTTCAAATGTCGAAAGGAAGGTCATCGAGCATTTGAATGCCGCAATGATGGGAAGAAGATGTCTAATGATGCAAACAAAGGAAGGGATACACAGAAAGAACCTACTACACTTCAATGTTTCAAGTGCAAGGAGATGGGGCATTATGCCAATAAATGACCAAATCCAAGGGTTTATGATGATGGTCGACGTTAAAAAACTCTTAAGGCTAAAGAAAAAGGAAAGTCACATGCAATTTCTATCAGCGATGTGGAGTACGATAACGATGTGATGAAAGGTACACTTACCATCCACTCTAAAGTAGAAAATGTTTTATTTGATTCTGGATCCATCCACTCTTTTATTTCTGAAGATTTTTCTAAGGATATCACCGTATTACCTCAACAATTAGATGTTGAGTTAGCTGTGACAACCCCTAATGGCACAATAGTCGCATCAAAAGTTTATAATTCTTCTCCTATTGAAGTTTGTGGGAAAGTGCTTCCTGCAAATCTTGTGATCCTTCCTATAGTGTAATTTGATGTGATTCTTGGCATGGATTGGATTTATTTTATGGAGATCATATCAATTGCCAAAGAAGGGAAGTCACATTTCATATTCCAGATCAATCTATGATCGTCTATCGATGCAAGGATGAAAATAACCTTCCAGTGGAAATTTCTTCCATCTTATAGGTCTTGATTCCACTAAATGAGGGTTATTTATCTCAAATGGTTGGTGAGAAACTCATGATTAATAATATTCCCATTGTACGGGAGTTTGATGAGATCTTTCCGGAGGAATTTTCAGGTCTTCCACCAAATCGTGAAGTTGAGTTTTCAATAGAACTCGTACCGGGTGCTTTGCCTATTTCAAAGACACCTTATAGAATGGCCCCAATTGAGTTGCAGGAATTGAAGAAGCAACTTCAATAGAATCTTGATAAGGGATTCATACACCCTAGTGCGTTACCTTGGGGAGAACCTGTTCTATTTGTTAAGAAGAAAGATGGATCAATGAGACTCTGCATTGATTATCGAGAACTTAACAAGATCACTATCAAGAACAAATATCCTCTCCTACGCATTGATGACTTATTTGACCAACTACGCGGAGCTCAATACTTTCCAAGATTGATCTTCGTTCAGGGTATCATCAATTAAGGGTCAAAAGGGAGGATATACCAAAGACGGCTTTCCGTACAAGGTATAGACACTATGAATTTATAGTGATGCCATTTGGTCTTAATAATGCCCCTACTATCTTCATGGATTTGATGAATAAAGTATTTAGAGACTATCTTGATCAATTTGTGGTAGTCTTTATAGACTATATTATTGTCTATTCAAAGAGAAAGGAAGAACATGAAGATCACTTGAGAATTATATTGAAGACCTTGAGAAAGGAGAAGCTTTATGCCAAATTTACCAAGTGTGAATTTTGGCTTCAAAAAGTTTCATTTTTGGGTCACATAATCTCAAAAGAGGGGATATCCGTGGATCCAACAAAAATGGAGGTTATCGAAATATGGTTGAGACCAACAACAGTGACTGAGATCCGAAGTTTTTTTGGTTTGGCTGGATATTATCGACGTTTTGTGAAATATTTTTCACGATTATCTAATCCACTCACCAAGTTGACTTGGAAAGAAGTTAAGTTTGTTTGGACGAAGGAATGTGAAGAGAATTTCAAGGAGTTGAAAAGAAGGTTATCCAGTGCACCTGTGCTCACACTGCCTTGTAGTGGAGAAAGGTTTGTGATCTATAGTGATGCATCCAAGAAGGGATTGGGGTGTGTTCTTATGAAAAATGATATGGTGATTGCTTATGCCTCATGACAATTGAAATTCCATGAGAAAAATTACCCAACTCATGATTTGGAGTTAGCAGCGGTAATCTTTGCATTAAAGATTTGGAGGCATTATCTTTATGGAGAAAGGTGTGATATTTATACTGATCATAAAATTTTAAAGTATATTTTCACACAAAAGGAGCTGAATATGCGCCAAAGAAGATGGTTAGACCTGATTAAGGATTACGACTGCTCAATTCATTATCACCCTGGGAAAGTAAATAAGGTGGCAGATGCATTAAGTCGACAAGACCATTCCAGTTTATCCATGATGAGGATCAAAAAATATCCAATATTTATGGATTTACAAAGGATGGATCTTGGAATTATAATGGAAAGGGAAACATCGTATCTTTCTCAAATTAATGTTCAACCATCAATACATGTGAAGATTAAAGAGGCGCAAAAGGAAGATGTAGAGTTACAAAAGAAGGTGAGAAATGTTCCTGAATTCAACCTTGATTGTGATGGGATAATAAAGTTCAGGAATCGGGTTTGTGTTCCTCCCATCCTCGAATTAAAGAAGGTGCTGCTGGATGAGTCTCATAGTTCTTCATTCTCTATTCATCCTGGAAGCACGAAGATGTATAGGGACCTGAAAGAGTACTTCTGGTGGGATGGTATGAAAAGAGATGTTGCTGAATATGTCTCTAGATGCTTGGTTTGTCAGCAAGTTAAAGTTGAGAGACATAAGTCTAAGGGGATGTTACAACCATTACCCATACCCGAATGGAAATGGGAAAACATCACTATGGACTTTGTCACAGGACTTCCTAAAACATCCAAAGGCAATAATGCTATCTGGGTCATAGTTGATCGTCTTACAAAGTCCGCACACTTCATTTCTATTAGTGAGGATTTCTATCTGGATAAGCTTTCTAGGATATATGTAAAGGAAGTGGTAAGATTGCATGGAGTACCACTTTATATTATATCTGATTGGGATCCGAGGTTTACCTCAAAGTTCTGGCGAAGTCTTCAGCATACTCTGGATACAGAGTTGAGTTTCAGCACTGCTTATCATCCTCAGACAGACGGTCAGTCTGAGAGAAAAATTCAAACTCTAGAAGATATGTTGAGAGCTTGCTCTATGGATTTCAAAGGTGGTTGGGATCAACACATACCTTTGGTGGAATTTTCTTATAATAATAGCTTTCACTCCAGTATTCAGATGGCTCCTTATGAATCTCTCTATGGAAAGAAATGCAGGAATCCAACTTTTTGGGATGAAGTTGGGGAAAGAAAGCTATTAGGACCTGATCTCGTTGATGAAATAACAGAAAAGGTCAGATCTATTCAACAACACAAAAGAGCAGCTCAGAGTCGACAGAAAAGTTATGCCGACAACCGAAGAAACAACCTAGAGTTTGAAGTGGGTGATAAAGTGTTCTTACAAATATCTCTCTAGAAGAGGGTCATGAGATTTGGAAAGAAGGGAAAGCTGAGACCTAGATATATCGGTCCTTTAGAAATACTGGATCGTGTTGGGAAGGTAGCTTACCGATTGATGCTTCCACCGAATCTCTCTCAAGTTCACTATGTGTTCCATGTATCTCTCCTGAGAAAGTACATACTTGATCCTTCACATGTACTCAGCTCAGAAGTTGTACCACTGGAGCAAGATCTTTCTTATGAAGAACAACCGATAGAGATTCTGGATCGTAGCGAAAAAGTCCTACGAAACAAGACCACTCGATTGGTGAAAGTTTTATGGAGGAACCACCAATTAGAATAAGCTACATGGGAGCTTGAGGATATGATGAGGGAGAGGTATCCTCATCTGTTTGTTACAAAGTGACGAATTTCGAGGGAGAAATTCATTTTAAGGGGGGTAGAATGTAACGCTCGAGACTTTTATGAGAAATATTTTGTTTTTTAAATCATCAAAGGAATATTTCACTACACCCAACACTAGCTTGGCTTTCTTTACACGCAACCGCGACCTTCCTCAATAGCTTGTGTCGTACGCAATACCGAGTTTCACTAAACAACGATATGCTATTAAAATATTATTAAAACTAGCCGGTATGAATAGTAATAACCACTTTTTAAAATTTTATAAATTTTATTTTTCAAAATGGACTTCATTTTTGGATTTGGAATATCGAAATTATCCTAGGGTGAAATTTTGGTATTTTTCTGAAAACATTCAATTTTTGATGAATAGTGAAACCACTAAGTGGTAGTTAAAAAAACTGAATTTTTCATAAAACGTAATTTTACCACTTCTGTGAGTGGAATTTCGAAAATCCGAGAGACACGGTTAATATTAGGGACTAAAATGTGGATCAATGAGATGAAAATAATTTTTGGTGAATAGTAACTTTTTACTTTTTTTTACCACGGTTAAAAGTAAATAGGGTAATTAATGGTAAAAATGATATTATTATTACCCTAACACATGTACTAATTCTATTGGATAAGTTTAATTCGACCAAAAACAACCTTAGGAATAAAATATGACCATTTAGACCCACTTGGATTAGATTAGGACATTTATTATTAATTTATTTAAAGAAGGGTTAAAATAGTTAAAATCAATGTTTAATAAGTAAATCATTTTTAATATGGGGTTATACATAAGATAAATTAGACTATAAATATTAATTATAAATCTAAAACAATTTCCTACATAATAGTATTTTATTTGTAATTTTTAGACATTAAATAATTTAATTTATTTATGACACAACGATGATGCAGTAATTATCTTATTAATGAAATATTGACATAATTGATGTTATAAATACCCAAATAAATGTAATTTGACACTTTTTATGAATTACACTAATTTTATAGGTTAATATGATATGTTATTATTGATTTAATTAACTTGGTTCGAACTAATCATTCTGTTATGATTTTCAAAAAAATCAATTACTAAATAGTGTCAAAATTGACATAAAATAGTTTTTAAAACAAATATTATATTATTAATTGTTATTTTATTCCTAAAAATCTAAGGTTAGGCCAAATGACTTAAATAAAGTTATATATATTAATAATAAACAACTTGGGGTTCGTTTGGCTTGATATAGTAAGTTTATTAACCTTATAGTATAAGAAAACAAGAAGACACGGTAAAAGTTAAATTATCTAACTTAAAGTTAAATCTAAATGATAAGGTAAAAATTGATACCTAAACTTGTCTAAATTCTATTTTATGAGAGGATTTCGACCCATACCCACCTTATCTTCGAAATATATCAATTTTGAGCTATTAAAAACCAAATTTGACTTTATAATAAAATAATAGTTTTAGTTATTCCAAAGGTGCCCCTCTCCTCCCTTATAAAAGGGAACCTCCTTCCTCTCTTACTCACACCACTTTGAGCCTTAAAGCTCGGCCAAACCCTGACAATTTCTTCTCTACACTTCCCTAGAGACATCATAGAGGTCCTGGTCTTCTTCAATGACCAATTTTAGTGCCCTAAAAGGAGGTCTGAAAGAAGCACTTCAAAGAAGAGGTAATGTCCGTTACCAATTCTTTCATCTTTATTTCTTCTTCCACTTATTCTTATTTAGTTGTTTCATTATGAAGTAATAACATCAGTATCACTCATATACTGATATGTTATTATAAGTATGAAAAAAACCTATTTCACCATCTATCCATCCTACGGAAAACGAAATCACCGCGCGTGCGTACGTACGAAATACCGTCTCCACGCCGTGGTGTAATCTATTTTCCACCACCACCTTACTTGGATGGGTATAAGGGTGAAATTAATGAATATATATGATTATTTTAAAGTTGTATTGATTCTGAAATAGTATAAATACACTCCAATACAATTCCACGATCATGGGAACGATATCATCGCTCGTGCGTACGTACGGAATACCGTCTCCACAATGTGATGTGATTCGTTCTACATGATCTTCATTGCATAATGATTATATAAATGAATTGAATGAATTAATATGATATATATTAAACTAATACCATTATGGAAATTATGTATCTATAACCTAAAAAGAATAATAATAATTTATTCGACAAAACACGCATAAGAACAAAAAGTAATAAACACCCGAATAATAAGTAGCAATGAAATATTACTAATAATAAGCTAACAATATGACCATATATGATATCATAAAAATAATTATGATTATTTAATAAGTCAATAACATTATTTAAATCATTATACAGGAGGTTCAGACACATATGAAGAAAATTTGACCTAAGGTAAGGGGAAATATCACAATCTCATTTTTATCCGAGATTGTTTATACTTTGGTATTTACTGGGTTGTATTTTATCATCCACATCCATGTTTCCTCAATATTTAATATTATTTCCATCCACATACAATTTTTTAAATCCTATTTTACCCTTTGGTGAGTTTTTAGTAAAAGATACGAATGAAATCTTTTGTCGTTTTTTTGTACGAGGTACTTTTTTGACTTTTCTGACAAAAGTACAAGAAGAATGTTTTTTTAACTTATACGGCATGAATGGATTTTTAAAAAAATATTTCCAAGAATCTTCCTTTACAAGTTTTAAATTTTATTTTTAATCAACTTCTTTTAGTTTAGAATTGTATGACATATTAAGAAAGGAAAAGTGTTTTTGAAGTAGAAAGGATATTTTCCTCAAGAATGGAGTTCAAGTGTTTTATCAAAATTATTTTCCATCTAAGATAATAAAGGGTTATGTTTTTATCCCTATTATTACATTTATTTGATTATGTTATGATGAAATTATTTTTATGAATTCCTTTATCTGATATGAATTGTTTTATGATGTCACGATGTTTAAGATTCCCATTTTTATTACATGGGTTATAATATGATGTATGGTTTATGATTTTGTGGCACACATAAGAATGGTATCATTATGAGATGGGTGAGACCTATATCTCCCTCCAATTAATTGGGTAAAGATTTTATATCTCATGAGATAGACATGGCTGGAACGGCAGGTTAAACCGGTTTAGTGAAACAGGACTGAAGTGAGGAATGAACTCGGTTCAGAAATGGACTTTGTCCACTAAGATAGTCTTGGCAATGAGTCTTGACTAATAAGAAATGATTATCTATGATTATGTGTGTATTTTAAAAAGTTTCATGTTTTAAGTTATGATTATTGGGATTACATTTCACTTCTATGATTCATCCGATGTTATGAAATTATGATCTCTTTTGCCGGGTAAGATTTCCAAAATGTTATGTTCTTATTTTGATGTGATTGATATTTCTTTTGTTTACCCTTACTGAGCATTTGAGCTCACCCTTTTGTATGTTTTCTTTCCCCAGGTCAGGAAGAAGATTATTAAGTAAGATATGCCAAAAGGGACTATAGATATGATGAAATAAATGGGAGATAGTGTAGACGCTTTATGAACCAGTTGTTTATGTTTCCCGGTTTCTAAAGACACTATACCTATACAGTCCTTTCCTAGTTTTTTTATATGTTATAATAAGTGTGCTTCAATTTTGATGTAATAACAATTTATGTAAAGTATGGGTCGTTATATTTACTGATTGGAATTGATTGTGAAATATTTATTCAAATCTTGGTAGAATCCTTCTTTGGTGATGGTTTGTAAAATTGTGGAATTTTTGTGCCAAGTGCTTTGCTGAATGATTTTAAAATGGTTGTTGGTTTGATTCATAGAAAAAAAAAATTTGAAAAAAATTTCAAAAAAAATATTTTTTTATTGATATGGTTTGGAACATTTTTTTACATGGTTTTGGCATAATTCGTTAGAATGTGTTCATTTACATTGATATGACCCTGTGGAAGGGGTGTGGGCCATTGTGGAACTAGTATATAGTTACCTTATGATGAATTGATAAATCTAAGTGAGACCACTCATGAGTATGGAAGTGTCACTAGTGAATGAATATGTAGATTTTTGTATTGGAATGGGTTATGTAAAATGGATTTGTGAAATGGTTTGAAGGGCTTGTTTGGTTGTTTTTCATGGAAACTATTTTGTTGAGAAAATTATGGACTTTGATATGAACTATTAAAAATGTTTTAGAGTGTTTTATATAAATTGGTTTATATAATTGTGCTAACATGTTCTATCCTTGTGACATGAGTAGGGAAGTCATTTGAGAAAAACCTACTGAGTTTCATTACTCACCCCCTTATTTGCAACTTTGGTATGTTTGTAGACATTGTTTATTGAGACATAGGTAAAGGCATAATATCTCATTTCTTTACTAATGCATCATGATATTTTGGGTTTTGTTGTGGAGTTAGAGCTTAAATAATATTTAAATTTATGAAGTTCATTTATTTATAGTCTTTGAGAGTTTTTGGTTTTGTATTCCACTTCGTATTCTGATATTGGTGCTTTGGTTTCTACATTGTACTCTGAAATGGTATACGGTTGTAGTTTGGTTATTTTTAGTTTAGTATTACATTGGGTTGTATTACACTATTTTCATGCATCATATAGTATTTTTTGTGTTGTTATTATCTTTGTTGGTTGTTTTATATCAAAAACAAAAAATCATGCCCCAACAGTTAATGAATCCCTTAGAAGTTATTTACAGCCTTTGGTGTGTTGGGGATGTCACCTAAGTCCAAGTATCATTTCCATATCGTCTCAAGCCAATGAGGAGGGATGATATGTTACAATAAAAGATCCATTTATGCCTCTAAAATCCCTATAAACAAAATATCTATTTAAAACCAAGAACTATTGTCACACCATTAAGTTACTTTTAGGTGCATATACTTATTTTATTATATTTTCCCTTGATTTTTAGGTGTTTGAGATTAATTTTTTTTGAATTCTGGTCACTTTCTTCCAAGACACATGGTTTTATATGATTTTTTAAACCAAATGAGTAAAGTGTATGGGTCTAGGGTGGTTCAAATATAGTTTTGGATACATTGTGTCTATATAGTTTGGTAAACCATGCGTCTAAGCCATGCAAACTACTCGAAATTGGGTATTTTGATTTTTTAGGTGATTTTTATTAGGGTTTTATCCCCCTTCTCTTCCCCATTCATTTTGGACATTCTAGAGGTCTCCAAGGTCAATTCCACTATTTCTTCCATGGTTCCATGGTCTTCTATCTTTGATTTCTTCAAGGATTATCAAGGTAAATCCACATCTTTCTCTTATTATCCCTTATATCTTTCTTCTTTCATTTATTCCTATATTATTCTCTTTCTATAAACCCAAGAGTCCATGGTAACTAATTTCTTGATTAGAGTTGTCATTAAATTGGGTTTTTTATTCCTGGGGATTATTAAACATCCCATACAACCTAATTTTTAATTCTTCACCGAAAGAGACATGGTTTTTTATTGATTAAGGTAGGATTTATATGTAATTCTATTTATTTGGAATTCCAAGGGTGCATTAATTTTTCAAACTCATTTTTAAATTAAAATATACTGATAAATATTAAGTTTGATGTTTTTTTGTTTTTATTACATTGGTTTCTTTCAATATTGACCTAAAAATGGGATTTTCAATGGTTCCTAAGTTATATACACTTAGAATGAACTTGAGTTCATTATATGTGTTTTTAAAAATGCCTAATAGAATACTTTTAAAGTAATTAATAATTAATGAGAGGTTTTATATTTCCTAATGATTTCAAAATGACTTCACTTGTGATAATTTGAATATTTAAAGAATGTTTAAAAGGTTTAAGGGGTTTTTTGAATGGAAGTGTATATGTTATTAATATTATTTTATTTATTTAACATGTTCTTCTGTTACGTGTGTTTTGAATTATGTTAATGTTATTTTTATATATTTTATTTAATATTTAATTCTTATTAAGACATATTGTTCATGTTAATTTAATGTTTTTTCTCCACTTTGAGCTAACTGAGATTTTTAATTAAAACATGGTTTCAAAGTGGTTTTAAATGATTGTTTCCAAGTTTTCCAAGGCTATATTAAGACTAAAGGCTTGTTTGGTACCTATTATTAAAGATTTTTATAACACATGATATATCATTAGTTCAGGCCCCATTTCATTATGATTTATATGAGTTTTTGTATAATATGAGATGAAATCAATTATAATTTAATACTTATGTGAATAAAAATGGGTTTTTTATTAAAGGGTGCAGGGAGGTGAGATAAGGGATTGATATTATGAAAAACTGTCTTGTGATATGTTATTGATGTGTGGTTGAAATATGTAAAAATGTTCCCTTACCTCTATTATCTAGTTTCATGGGAACCTTGGTTATCTAGGTGAGAAATCAAGAGATGGTTGCTAAATTATGTAAAATTCCACTCTCATTAGGATAACTTAGTGAATGATGCAAATTTTCCTATAAGAAGTGCCACCTAGTTAGGCTATTTATAGTAATTTGAGAGTTTTTTTAGGAATTCATTGTTGGGATATCATATGATTCCACCCAAGTATATCTAAGATTGTGTCACTAGAACCTAATGTGTTTCCCATTATATATACTACTTGAATTTTATTTTCATATTAATAATCATAAATTCAATTCTTTGTTTTAGAACTACCTTTATTTAATTATTATTATATGATCACTTTATATTATACATTTCTTTTCATTCATTAAGATTATTTATTTTGTTTCTATAACCATATATATATGATGTTCATTGTTTAAATTCATCTTTAGATAGTTTTTTATCTCCCAATTAGGTGGTTTTACATTTTTCTTATTTATGTTATTCCATACGCATGACCAATTCATGTTTTTAGTTCATCATTCTTTCTTTAATTGGGTTTAACCTATTTTATCAAATGATTTTGGAAAATAAAATGGTAAAGATGAGTTATTAATTTCAATTACTATTCTCCCATGGATTAAAGGTATTTCTTTATTTTTTGTAAAAGATTTCAAATGGATTTCCAAGAACTCATAGACCTTATTCTAAAGGTCCATTTTCATTTTAAAAAGTTGTGATGATGTACCTTAATGTGATTTGTATTTCAAAAAATAAAAAAACAATTATTTTCAAGAATTTTATTTCAAACTATAATTTATGGAATGAATTATAAAATTAATTACATGGATATTTTATTGGTGGATCTAGCTAGGAACGTTTAGATCACACTCTACATACACACATTAATGTGCATGTAACTCTTATGTATCAATGCAGGTACTCAAGTTATGATCTTTTTCTTGTAGCTCATTGATGTTTTGGGATATGAAGGTGACATCGAGTCATATAGAGATGATCATGTGGTGGTTTGGGGTTATGGATCATCTTAATATATTCATGTATCAACCAATTTATTCATCCTTTTTAATTTGGTTTCCTTTATATCAGTACTCTTTATTTATTATATTTTTATTGTTACATTTTTATTTTGAAATAAAGGATTTTTATTTTAACTATTCCTTATTTGGTCAATTTCATTATTTATGATTTCTTATTTTGGTTATACATGGAATTAAAACTTATAGATAAAACATTAAAAATTATCAATAAGAGTTCGCTGGGTTTTTATCATTATTTGAGGGAAAAATCATTCCCACTTGGTATGATTTGATGACCTGGTGATAGTCACCATTTTGGGGTGATCGGGAATGTACATTGGGCCTTGTGATAGGCTGGATCGGGTGACATGTCATGATGAACTAAGTTGGTTAAAAAAAATTAGTATTATATATTTCTTTCTATTTTGTGAAGTCTAGTAGATAGGAGATAGGATTTCCTGAAATCAAGTGTTAGGTCACAAGTAGGTGCTTGATCACCACCTTTTGTGACAAGACTTGAGTTTCCATGGGTAGTAAAGATGTGAATCTTGAAATTTATTTTTTTGGATTGTATTTTATGTATTTTTATTTTTATTTATGTTATTTCAATATATAATGAAGATATATGGGATATTTAAAGGTCTCACTAGTTTTGAAATGGAAGTGGAAGAAGAAAAAAAGGTGCATGATTGACATGAATGGTCTGGAAAACCATGTGGAGATCTATGCATGGTTGGTGCATGGTCCACTAGACCATGGGTCTAAACCATTCACAGTTCTGTATCCCTCTTGATTTTTTATTTCAATTTCTTTAATTATAAAATCTATTCTAATGATGTTTCTTATTTATTTGATGTGAATTTAGGGGAGTTTTTATGATGTGTTGATATTATCTAGTATTGTGGAATTCAATTTTTCTCTATAAAAACTAATATTTTCTTATAAAATTAAATTTGTGTAATTTCATAGATTTTAAAATGGAGTTTTATAAAATTATTTTGGCATGAGAATGATGTTTTTGTTTAAAATGAATTTTATGGATTAAATTTGCAGTTTTTTATTTATAAAAACCAAGTTATATATATATATATGAATTATTTAATAAGGTTCTTTTAAAATAACTATGATTCTTTTATTTCTGATAGATCAATGAGGGGTGGATCTAGAAGTTTTCTAAATATCATAATATATTTTCAGAAGTGTTATATGAGTGTATCAAATTTTATCTTGGGGAAATTTGGATTAAAATCCGAGTTTTGATTTTTGATTGATTTAAAATAAAAGAAATTATATCTTTGAAATTGATATAAGTGTTTTAAATTTCAATATTATGGGATAAAGTTTTGTATATCATGATAATGAAAGTGGGTAAAGAGGTTTTATCTTATGATCAAATAATAAAATTTAATTTCCTAATATTTTAATTTGTATAAAGTGTTTTTAAAGTATTTATGCTTTTAAAAAATGATCCTATTGATTCTTGTTTATTTTTTTGGTGCTAATGGTATGTTTTATTTTATTATGACTATATATATGTGGTATCACTGAGTTCCTTAATTTAATGTTATTTCTATAACTTCACAGGTAATGATAGAACATGTATTTTTAATATTTATTAATATTTATGAATTAAATAGTACTTTTACCTTAAAATGGTCACTATTTAAAATATATTACATAAAAAACAATGAGTTTCTCTGAAATCTTTCATTTCATGCAAGCTCAAGTTATACTGAACAATAATATATTCTAACTATTATTTTTTTGATATGGAAATTATCTCTTATCCTTTGTATCATTGGGAGTGACTAGAACTAAATATATTATGTTTAAAATTTTTTATAAAATGTTTTTACATTCATACAATATATTTTATAGGCATAAGATAAGAATAAATCTAGTTTTACAATTAAAATCTAGTTTTTTTTCTAAAATGAAATTTTTTTGTCGTCTAATGGTGCATGTATTTTAAATATATATTTTTGAAACTTTTATTGTTTTTAAATAACAAAATAAACTTTATTTTGGGAATTTAAATATCAAAATTTACTCTGGGTGTATTTTTGGTATTTTCCTTTATACTTTCATATTTTGATGAATAGTGAATAATACTGAATTTTAGTTCAAAACTGCATTTTCATCCAATTTATTTATATAGATACATTATATTTTTATTTTTTAAATAATAATTAGATCAATTTTTGTATCATTTAAACCAATTTAGGTCATTGGATATAATTTCACATTGAATTTAGATATTAAAACTTAAAAAACTTTTGAACATTTTTACTTTAAAAACCCACTTTGTCATCCCTTCTGTGGGATTAATTTCAAATTAATTTATGCCAATTATTTTATTTGAATTTGAAAAAATTTATTCAAAATTTATAATTATAATAATTTAGAATTTATAATAAGATTCACTTAGTTTTTGATAAAAATATTAGTGAAAGTAATTAAAATAAATTTCAATAATTAAAGTAAAAATGTGGTTACTTAGTGGTTAAAATTTAATCTTAAGTGTCAAAATGACATAAAAACTTGTCCAAAACTCATTTTATGGAAATTTTTAGACCATATCCTTTATTTTATTAAATTTTTACCATTATTGGAGTCACATGATGTAAGGGATACCTCCCAATAGTGTTTACCTTTTTATATTTACAAGAATGCCACTACCCCTTCAATATAAAAAGGAAATCTCCCCTATCACTTATTAAAACATATCAAGGTAATTTGGATCATATAAAACCTGAAAAAATATTCTCTCAACATATCTTCTCTAACCCCAGAGGCCTCACTTTGGGCAGAATTCCAACCAAGAAGTCCTTTGGTGCAAACCGTCTTGAGTTACCCGAAGAAGAGGTAACTTTCACCAACATGCATTTTTTAATTTTCTTCCTTATACACTAACTTAATTTCAATTTATATCATGATTATATAATGAAATAAGTATATTCAATAAACTGATGTGTTTTTATGTTAATATTTTTACCTACACTTACACACTTCCATCAAATGGGTAACGAACTTATCGTTCGTGTGTATGGAGGACTATCACCTCACAAAACGACGTCGTTCATTTTTTATTTACCACCAATAATGGTTGATAATTATGATATAAATTTTTTTTATATGATATATATTATATTTATGTTTTCTTCTTGCTTCTTTAATTGTTATATGACACATACCTTCATGCTTCCCATTTTGTGTAAATATGATAACATCATTTGTGGACATGCGGGCTACCGCCTCCTCAAAGTGATGAGACATATTCACACATTACATGTAATATATTAAGGATGAGTTTAATAAAAAATATATGAAATACATAAAATATATATGATATTAATTACATAATCACTTTTATTAATTATAATATATCACTTTCTTTATTACCCTTTCACACACTGAAAAAGTGATAACGTCGTTTGTGGACGTGTAAACTACCACCTCCTCGACACAATGTGATTAATTTTAAATCATTTGAATTATATATTTATAATTATATATGAATACATAATATGGTATTTAAGATATAATTATCATTATTTAAAGATAAATTTTACTTACCTTCTTTTTATAAAGATTAGTGAAAAATGGGGATGTTACTCATGCGTACATACGAACTACCATCTCAATGATTGTAACATTGGTTCATTTTTCATAACCATATTTCATGATTGGTTTTAAAAGTTTAATTTATTTATAAATATAATAATTTTTTTATGATTATTATTCTAGATATTTTTTAATAATTTCCCCTTTGTCCATAGTTGACCTACCAAAGTCGATTTTGATACATAAACCGAATATGGTCAAAAAACATGACGTAAAATCACTTGTTTAAGTACTTGTTTACACCATTTTAATAAGTAAAATAAAAGTAATGATAAAATTTAATTTTTTTCAAATATTTTAAAGAATTAATATAAATTTATTATTCAGGAAGATAAAGACACACGTGACAAGTCAGATTCAAGGTAAAGGATTTCATCTCAATCTCATTTCATTGAGGTATTTCTTGATAATATACATATTTATTATTTTATAAGGTGTATATAAAAACCCCTTGACATTCTATATCCATATTTTTATATGTTATCATGTTATTTAATGCTTTGTAAAATTTTATTCTTTCATGGGGTTTATGAAAGTGGTAAAGAACACATTGAACGTTTACAGATTTAATCTAAAATATTTTCCTCCATTTCAATATTCTTGATATTATTTTAAATATTTATTTATATGAATATAAAGGATATATAAAGGAAATTTTATGTCTTTTTGTATTTGGATTCCTCTACAATACTTCATGTTTTTAAAAGAAAAAGAAACACCTCTTTCCCTTTTTTCTGTTTATTTTGTTATTGAAAATGGGTTTGGAAAATGGATCGATTATTTCAATATCTTGAAATGTTTCCTTGTGATTGTAAATGAAATTTTATGGTCTAAATGTTGAAAATTAAAATATTTTATTTTTTATGATTATATAATTGTACTTGGATATTTTATGGGTGGTTCCATGATAAACCAATGATGGGTAGTTCTGAGATAAACCAATGAAAGGTGGGTCCATGATAGATCTCGAATGCATTGAGTATGAAAATCATCCATATGGTTGTTCCATTTGTAAGAGTGACATATATGGAATTCTACATCATGTTTATTCCATTTATAATAATGAAAAGTGTAATAATTTCCCAAGATACCTTTATGTATTTTCTATGATTTCTATGGGTTTTATGGTAATCTTGTGATTACAAAAATGGTATGAAATAATATTATTTTAAAAGGAAAGTATTTAATAATTTTTGGAAATGAAAACAAACCTATAAAAATAATTCACCTAATTCTGAATAACATGATCTGGGAGTGTATCTCATTTCTTAATATTTTATTTGACTAGTCGTGGAGCCCGAACAGAGTTACAGATTAGAAGTTATGGCCGTTCGAATTCAGGTTGGAAAAGTGGTTCACAAAGACCAGTCACGAAGCCCATTCATGGAGGTTTGATTCATAGATCCCTCTTCGCGACTACGCAAACCCTTGATGGAACTCCCGTAAGTCCGATGGAGCTCTGTGAGTGCATGGACACCTTTAATAGATGGATCCGGGAGTCCTAATGAAGCCACATCCATTCACAGAGGCCACCTTTTCTTCACAGTGCACCCACGAGTATTGTGTGAGCCCATGCCTATAAATACCCCACTCATGCCTTCATTCAAGAGGGATAGGCTGCTGGGATGTGGCCCCAAACTCTCAATTCATAGAGACCACATTATTCATGAGACCATCTTCCACGGAGCCCCTAGGCACCATGAAACCTCCATTCTTATGTTATTGAGAGCCTATATTCCATGTATAGATTCACTTCATGAAGGTATACGCCCTTTGCGAAGGAAGAGGTACCACTGAGGCACTTGAGGATTCAAGAATCATTCAACCATCATGAATCACTCACCCCATGAATCAAGACTTCACTCCGAGACAAGGAAACCCTGCTTCTTGAAGCCCCTTCACAATACCCTATGCTCCATGAGGCCTTATCCTCTGCGAATCCCTATACTTAGTGAAGCTTCTGCCTCTGCCCCACTGGTCCATACCACGGGGGCTATTCCCCCACACCCCTTCTCAGGATCAGTGATGGGTTGTGGTCCTGGCCCTCTGAGATGGTCCATTCACTACCGTCACTGACACCCATGAAAAATGGAGAGTCATACCATGACCCTTTTGGGCTAAGTTGACACTATTTTGGCTTGTGCCCTTGTGCATCCCCAACTTCCACCCCTGGAATACCATCATTTGAGATACTCCTCTAAACTCCTTAAAACACCTTGAGTCTACCAACTCCTCTTGGTCCCTTTCTATGTCATGAGTTAAGGTTCTCATCTTGAATTCCCCAACCACCTTGATTCAAACTATTCATTAAGAATCTCTTTAATCCACATCACTTGGCTCTAATGCCGAGTGAAACTAGAAGGTCCACTCTTGCGTAAGTCCCACACCAGCCATCGCTAGGCATCTTATGCTTAATAGTCCCCACTATATGACTATAAACTGTAGTATACCATATATCAAAAACATAGAATGAATCTTGATCCAAATAAGAGATGCCTTATGCACCAATAATAAGATGTCAACAGTCCTCACTACACGAACTTAAATTGTATCATACCATATCATTCAATAATAAGATGCCTCCTATGACAAACATGAGATTCCTTATGTGCCATGTGTAATATTTCTCATTCTATGATCATGAGAAGACCACCAGAAAACAACCATGGGCCTCCATATCAGGTGTAATATCCAATAATATACCTCGACCCACCAATGAGTCGGGATGCCCTCATGACCTGAAATGGGGAAGCCAGAATGGGAAGCTTCCATGTGTAAGCCCCATGCACCTCATCCCTTCATATGAGGTTATACTAAATTATTACCTCATGAAATGTACATGGGATTCCCTTGTGGCTAGACATGAGGAAGACGTTACGAGAAACTTCCACACGTAAGCCCCATTCACTGTTGACACTCCATAGTGGCAACCGGGTAGCTTCCACATATAAGACACATTCACCATTTCTACTCCTATAATTACATGGGAATCCCTCTAGGAGTAATCTCCTGGACCCTCACATTCTAACTATGAGGGTTTTAATCCCTGCCATCTAAACAGGGTACATAGGAAGCCTCCTCGAGGTTCAATCCCAACCACTGGTAAACTCAGGTGATCCCTCCTAGGGATGTACCCTCAAGATGTGACATGTTTTCTTTATGGGGCACATCTCCCAAATCCACCTCTACAGAGTGTTTTGATCCATCTTCCATCACCCGTTTCATACATCATATAACCTAATTTTACCCTGGGATTCCATGTCCTAGTAAGATATTTACATTCAACCACATCCCCATATTCCATCTGGGCCACCTCCTTAGGTTACCCAACCCCAATCTGCACCCATTTGGGTAGCTAACCATGATAAGACCTAGTACGTCCAATGGGAAGAAAACCATGTGTAAGACTCGATGGCAGCTTGAACTATGTGGACTTTGATCCCTGTCTTCTAAAAAGGGTATGTAGGAAGCCTTCTTAAGGTTCAAGCCCATCATCCAACTAAAATACACAGACTTTTATCCTTGTATTATAAATTGGGATACATAGGAAGCCTCCCTAAGGATCAAGCCCATAATCTTCCTAAAATATATATACTTTCATCCTTATCTTCTAAACAGGGTACATATGAAGCCTCCCTAAGGTTCAATCCCATCCTCCTTCTAAACTATCTAGACTTTGATCCTTTTCTTCTAAATAGGGTATGTAGGAATCCCCCAAGAGGTTCAAGCCCATCATCCTCCTGAACTACATGGAATTTGATACATGTCTTCCAAACATGATATAATGGAATCCCCCAAAGGTTAAATACCATCATCCCCCTGAACTACAAGGAATTTGATCCCTATCTTCTAAAAAGGGTATGTAGGAAGCCTCCCCGTGGTTCAAACCCATCATCCTCAAGAACTATGTGGACTTTGATCTATGTCTTATACACAGGGTATGTTGGAAGATTCCCTGAGGATCAAGCCCATAATCCATTTCCGTCCTTGTCTTTACTTCGAGTCTCCATATCTCATGAGGATAATTCCCCAACCCAAAGGTTCCACTTCCTTTAGGTCCCCATCCATGCACTCAGGGAGGCTTCCTATGTAACCTATTTCTGAGATCTACTATAGAGGAACATGATGATAGTGGAACATTTTATATGACAACATCCCCCATCATTCAATGGATTGTCTGACCTCATGAAAGTTGAATAATGGATTAAAGCCCTTGAAAAGATACTCGATATCCTGGGTTTCTCAAATCACCAAAAAGAAACTATTGTAATTTATCATTTTTAAGGCGAATACTAGTGGTGGTAAATGGTTAATAATTTCATGGAAATTGAAGAGATTGATTCCTTGGAATGGGATGAATTTAAGAATATTTTCCTTGGGAAATATTCTCCTAAGGTTGTTCAACTTAGGATAGAAAAAAAATTATTGGAATTGATACAAAAGAAATAAGATTCATTGAATGCATATTAAGAAAACTTCACTAAACTGGTGAGGTATGTTCCAAATTTTATCTAAAATATTTATAGTAATATAAATCGATTTTACATAGGATTAAATCAAATATATCGATCGAAATTGGATTCTTATGAGTTCAAGAGCTATGCAAAACATGGTCAATATACTAAGAAGCTATAAATAGAGTTTCCTTATGATCACATGTCCCTTGAAAACAAGAAAATGAGGAGGTATAGTTGGAAATAAATATGAAATAATTCATTAAATAAGTTTGGAGGTAAGAAATCCAAATTCACATCTTGTGAAAGTGTGGTAAAAATCATCCCAGAGAATGAATTTAGAAATTTGGTTAGTTGAAAATTCATGAGCAAAACTATCCTACACATGATATGGATTTGGAAAATGTGATATTCACATTGAAAATATGGAGGCTTTATCTCTATGGGGAGAAGTGAGAAATATATAATGATCATAAGAGCCTAAAATATATACTCACATAGAAGGATCTTAATACACTCCAGTGAATATGGTTATATCTCATCAAAGATTATGACTACTCAATCCACTACCAGCTGGGTAAAGAAAATAAGGTGGAAGATGCTCTAATTAAAAAGGATCATGCATCTCTATCAATGTTGAGAATTGAAAAGGATATAATATTATTAGATTTGGAAAGGATGTACATGGGAATCATTATGGGAGAAACATCATCAACCCTTTCTCAAATGATTGATCAACCATCCCTTATAGATAAAATAAAGGATGATCAAAGAAATGATGTGGAAATTTAAAAAAAGGTGGAATCTATCCAAAATGGGAAATCCCAAGAGTTAAAAATGGATGAGGAATGAGTCATGAGATTTGGGTCATGACTATGTGTATCGTCCAATCAAAAGATAAATAAAGAGCTTATGAATGACACACATAACTCAACCAACTCTATTCACATAGGGAGCATAAAGATGTATCGAGATATCAGAGAGCACTATTGGTGGGACAATATGAATAAATAATATCACTGAATATACATCAAAGTACTTGGTGTGTCAACAAGTGAAGGATGAAAGGAAAACATCTAAGGGGATGATGCAAACATTACCCATACCACCATGGAAATGGGAAAACATCACCATGGAATTTTTCATCAGACTTCCAAAGACATCCATAGAAAAAAATGCTATATAGTTTTTTATGGATCATATCACAAATATATCTCACTTTATTGCAATTCGAGAGAAATTCTTACTATCTTAACTTGAATGAACATCCATTAGAGAAGTGGTAAGGCTGTATGGAGTACCACTATCAATTATATCTAATTTAGATTCAAGATTTACCTCTAAGTTCTAGAAAATTATTCAATATGATTTAGACATTGAGTTGAACTTTAGTACAACCTATCACCCTAAAAATGATGGACAATATGATCGGACTATGAATACACTGGAATACATATTGAGAGCATGTTCTATAGAAATCAAAGGTGTATTGGACCAACATCTACCTCTGGCCGAATTCTCCTATAATAATAGTTTCCAATAGAGAATCCAAATGGCTCCATATGAAGCCCTTTATGGTAAAAGATGAATAAAACCGACATGCTAGGATGGGGTCAGTGAATATAAGATGATAGGACCTAAAATGGTCAAAACAATGATAGAAAAGGTGAAAACCATTCAGTATCATATCTAGGCATCCCAAATTTGATAGAAGAGTTATGCAGACAATCGTTGATGATAACTAGAGTTTAAGTTTAGAGACATGTTATTACTCTACACATCTCCATAGAAGAGGATCATGAGATTTGTGAAGAAAGAAAAGCTATGTCCTATGTACATTGGCCCCTTAGAGATTCTTGATCATGTCAAGGATGCGGCCTATCGACTAACACTTCCGCCTACCATGTCTCAAGTACATGATGTATTCCACATATCTTTATTAAAGAAGTGAATACTAGATCCCATAAATATATATATAGAATTCATAGGTGGTATTGTTGGATAATGATCTCTCTTACAAGGATCAAACGGTGAAGATCTTGGATCATAGAGATAAATTTCTACACAAAAGACTAATTAACTCACCAAAGTACTATAGAGGAACCATAAGTATGAAGATAAAATGTGAGAAATAGGGGAAGTGATGAAGTAGAAGTACTATCACTTGTTTTCACCACAGTTTGTAAAATGAAATTTCGAGGGTGAAGTTTCATAAGGGGTGAAGAATGTAACAACCTGAAATTTTATCAATGAAAATTATATTCTCACAATTATGTTATATAGTATAAATAACATAAAAATCACATAGGGAACAAAATAAAAACTTTATAAATGAAGAATGAATGGAATAAGAGGTATTTCTATAAGTTAAGGAACATATACCAATGAAATAGTAACTTGAACTTTGGAATAGTAATGTGAACCTTATGGATAGTAAACCAGAAAATAGAATAGTAACCTCACCTATGAATGTATAATTTAAATTTATCTATCTTATAAATGAAAATATGATATAGTTAAGCCATAATATAAATAAATAAATGTTTTATAAATTATTAATTAAGTGTGGATATTTTTATTAAACATAAGTTTTTATTTTAAATTTCATAATTAATATAATGTTTTAAAAGAAAATTTATTTCCAAAATATGTATTCACAAATTAATATTTTTTTCTTATGATTATAAGATAATTTTATGGGATATTAATTTAATTTTCAAAGTGTTATAAAATATGTTATAATTTTAAAATTGGTATTTTCCAAGTAATTGGTGATTTTAATTAAAAATTTAATTTATAATATTTATAAACTTATTCTCATAAAATTGTGTCCATTTTTTAATTATAAATTCCCAAAAATGGTTAGGGTTAATTTCTGGGATTTTTCTAAAATAGTTGAATTTTTAGTAAATAGTGAAATACAAGAATTTATGGTATATATACATTATATGTTATATACACTATTAATTGAGTCGTCACTAATGTAATCACCATAATATAAAAATATCCTTAATTATTTTAATATATATAGTGATAATTTTTAAACTACTAATAGTCTTGAGTCAAAATAATAAACTAATGAATAAAATAATGAGAAAACACTCATCTCCTTCCCTATAAATACCACCCCTCATCACCTTTTCTCGTAACACCTATAAAGATTTGGGACTTGTACAAATTATACTGAAATATATTCCCAATCCCATATTCCATGTCTAGGATAAGTTTTTTCTCAACAAAATACCAAAATCAATCCCCTTAAAGAGGTTCTCAAGAAGAATGATTCAAGAGGTAAAATCCTCTTTCTTTTCTTTTAATTTCTTTTCAAGTTATCATTATCTCTTAAACTCTCCTCATAAAAATGGTATTATAACTCAATTTAATTACATATAATGGAATTTTATTATTCCAATTTAATAATACATCATCATTTATTTCCCTACACATTTTATTAAAAATGATAACATCATCCATGATGGGTTAATTTATCACATTCAAGGATGAAAAAGTTTTCAATTTACATTACCTACTTAAATAATAATCATAAAACCATTTTTATGGTTAAAAAATATTATAGTATATGTATAAGATCCTATTTAATATCCTAAAACAATTTTATATACATATTATTAATTAATAAAACAAAACTAGTTTGTGATGATCGAAAAACCGCAAAAATAATCTAAACGATTATCAGTAACATCTTATTTAATGATTCATACTAAAACCAAATTACCAAATGAATTATATAACCATTTAATCTTATTAATTTTAATTAAAAACATATAAATTCATTTCTGGACATCCATTCTCATATTAAATGATTTTCCAAACATGTATACAAGTAACTGATCAGGAAAACCAAGGAAGCAAATGCTCCCAAATGATGAAATTGTATCTTATAACTCATCAAGAGGGCCATAAATGAACTTAATAAAATTATAATAAATAAAATAAATGTATAAAAGGTTCTGAATTAGTTAATTAATGGATTTAATTTTATTATCCAAGATATTAAGATCAAGTTCATAACAATTTTATATATAAGGTAAAGGTTTCTTCCCGAACCTTCATTTTTCCATCGGGTTACAGTTTCTCTATCTTTAATCTAATTTAAATCTTCTTTATTTTTATATAATTATTATAAAATCTATTTATATTTTCCAAACTCATGTATCCATATCATTTTATCCTTATTTTTTGGGGATATACATGTTTTTAATAAGGTTCCCTTCTCAATTCTTCCCCAAAAGCAAGCCCGTTTAAATGGAACTTCCCAATTTATTACCCATTTTCAAGTACCATCCATAATATATTTTAAGAAACAATTATTTTTATAAATTAATCATTTTATAATAAAAAACTAATTTTTTTTCATTTTTGGTTTTATCAATACACATATTTATTTTTTTGCTGTAAACGCTCTTTAATATTTTCCTTACAATGCACTAAAATGTTTCATTTATAAAGTTTCTTAAATAGTTTTTTAAACATTTACACTTAAATTGGACATAATTTATCATGATATATTCATATTTTACCATTTTAATGTCCATGTATGATTTAAATCCATTCTTTTATGGATACAATTATGATATTTCTTTTTGTTATGCCTTATGACATGATTATGATACCCAATTATTTCCATGGGTAACCCTTTTGATTGATTCTTCATATGGAACATATATGAATGGACATGTTATAATGGGTTCACCCAGATATAACTTCAATTAATTGGGTAACGTTTAGTCTCATGATACATCATGTTGGCATAGAGAGTGAACGCGATTCCTTTATGGGACTTTATCCACCATGTGATATAGTCCTGGTAGTTTTCCTTGACTCATGTTTATATCATGTTATATGATGTTTCCAAATTCATATGATGTCATGTTTATATGTTCCCATGTTATAAATGTTATTATTCCTTATGTTTATTTATGTTCCATGCCTTTATTTCATCATTTTTTTCCTTCTAACCCATGTGTTATGTTTTATTCCAATGCTTATTCCTTTACTGGGATTTTTACCTCACCCCTCTTATTCATGTATTCACAAGGCTATCCTATGAAGATTAATAGATCAATAAAAGTTATGATATCATTATGGAGATTAAATAAAAGATTTTTTTATTTTGGTTTTTATGTTTTCAAATTATGTACCTAATCTTCCAAAGACACAAGACTTTACGATCATTGGTTGTATTTTATTATAAATAATGCTTAAAATCATGTAGTAATTTGTGTAAAAGGCTAGGGTCTCTATAGTACAATATAAATAGGGAAATAAAGAACAAAGTATAGTCAGTAGGAAGTTATATGGACCTAAACAAGTGATTTTTTATGATCAATCTAGACCATTGGAGGTGAGAGGTATGACTATTCTGAAGTCTACCATTATGAAAGATTTTTATGATATGGTATCATCTCATTTGTTTATTTCTTCTCATGCTGTCGATTTTATAGTTTTTCATGTTGATATGGTGCCTTCTATTTTGAAACTTCAAACTCTTTTTGGCCGAAGAGAATATCAATCCTTTGTGTGAAAATAATATTTTGTAATGATTTAAGGAGATGAGTTGATATGAGATTTATCTATGCTTGATATGGATGTCTATGACATAATCCTAGGTATGGATTTGTTAAGAATGTTCAAATACCATATCTAATGCTATACCTGATGGGTTTGATTGACGATGGAATCAAGCATATCTTTAGAGGGGAGCATAGTGTAAAGGTAGGTGCAACAGGATTGCTGTCACCAACAATTGGACTATTTCATACCAGTTGGTAGCTTTAAACTTGAAATTGATGGATGAGATTGATACTAGAAGTTTTACAGTAGCTTTTGATCAGTTTTTAGATGTTTTCCTAAATATTTCTCAAGGTTTCCACCCAAAATAGAAGTGGATTTTATGATTGATATCCTCTCAGGGAACATACCTATTTCCCTTCCATCTTAATGGATGGCAGTAATAGAATTAATTAAACTAAAATTCTAGTTAGAAGAGTTGTAAAAAAATGATTCATTTGGCCTAGAATGTCTCCATGGGAAACACCAGTCTTGTTTGTCAAAAAATAATAGTGAACTCTTTTTTTGTGTGTGGATTATTATAATCTTAACCAAGTTACAATAAATAATTAGTATTCACTTCAATGAATTGGTGATCTATTTGATCATTTGAGGGCACATCAGTGGTTCTTTAAAATTAAATTGTGATTAAGATATCACTAATTGCAGGTTTAGAAGTAGGACATTCCCAAAAAATATTTTAGGAGTAGATATGACCATTATGAGTATGTGTTTATGGATTTTTTATTACAAATGCACCAATGATATTTATGGAATTGATGAATCAGATATTTCAAAGGCATCTGAATTATTCTGGGGAGGTGTTTGTGGATAAAATATTTTTGTATTAAAGGGAAAGGGATAAACATGATAAAAACTTTAAGATAGTATTAGTAATCTTGAGAGATCATTGTCAGTGTGAAAAATTATCGAAGTTTATTTTTTGGATATAAGAGGTATGTTTCCTTGGCCATGCAATCTCTAAAAGAGTTGTTTCTATAGATCTAAAAAATACAAAAGCTATTATCTCTTGGAAACCTTCAAATAATGTATTTGAGATACATAATTTCCTTAGTTTGGATGGTTATTAATGAAACTCTGTTAGTGATTTTTCATGACTAGATTCACCTATGATATCTTTGAAAAGGAAAAATGTTCGATTCTAATGGATTAGGGAATGTTAGAAGTCTTTTCAAGAGTTTAATGTTCACCTTAGATAAACACTAATACTTATGTTTCCAGAATCTGGAAAAGGGTATGTGGTGTTCAAGATGCTTCATGATTAGGGTTGGGATGTGTTCTCATGAATTGAGATCATGTTACTACTTATGGCTCACGATAATTATAATTACATGAGAATAACTACCCAAAACACGATTTGGAGTTAACTACTATAATCCATGTTTTGAAGACTTTGCATTATTACCTATTTGGTGAGAAATTTATGGTGTTTATGGATCATAATATATTTAAAAAAAATTTACCAGAAAGGTATTTGATCTTAAGACAAAGAATATGGAATGAATATCTATAATTTTTTCCCTTGACTTAATGTATACACTGGGTAAAGGAAATTTGGTGGAAAATGAATTAAGAAAAAATTCATGTGTTTAGTTAGAAAAAGAGGCTTAAGATCAGTGGTATCTTATTTCAGTGATAGCCAGGATGCACTTGGGCTGTTAATATGGAGGAATTGTTTCATTTTTTTCCTATTTTCTTTAGTTCCTGATTTGGTGGAGATGGTTAAATAGGTATAAAAATATGATTCAGAATGTGTTTCTATGAGTTCAAAACTCAATGGTGGGAAGAACATTGAGCGATGAAAGATAGACATGAATTCAATGTTGTGGTTTAGATATTGTATGGTCATAAAATTTCCTTTTTAGGAAAAACTTCTTCATGCCTACCACCATTCGAGATGGACTATTCATCCTAGAATAAAAAAGATGTATAAGGTGTTTAAGGCATAGTTTTGGTGGGTCAACATGAAAAAGAAGGTGGATGAGTTTGTTTCAAGATGACTCACCTATCTATAGGTTAAGGTTGAGCACCAATGGACAATGGGTATGTTGTTGTCTTTCCCTTTTTTTGTTTGGAAATGGGAGTATATTTACCTAGATTTTGTGATAGGTCTCCCAAGAATGGTTCGAAAACATGATTCTATTTGATTGATACTAGATCAGCTCACAAAGTCACCCCATTTCATTCATATTCATGAATCTCATATGGTGGAGGAATTATATAAAATCTATATCTGATAAGTGCCAAAGAGGCATGACATACTGGTTTCGGCAATGTCAGATCGAGATTCGAGGTTTACATCTCATTTTTATAAATCCTTACAATGAGACCTTAAGACTCAGTTGACTATGAGTATGGCGTATCATCCTCAGATGGATGAAAAAATTGAAAGAATGATACAAAATTTTTAAGACATGCTTTGAGCTTGTGTAATAGATTTTGGTGGATCATGGGAAGCGAATATACTATTAGTAGAGTTCTCATATAATAATAATTATCAGGCCTAGATATATATGGATTCTTTTGAAGCATTGTATGGGTATCCTTGTCATTCTACACTTTTTTGGGTAGAAATAGTTGAAACTTCACTGGTTCGACCAAGCCTTATCTAAGAGATAATGGAGAAGATTCATGTGATCAATAATAAAATAGAGATGGATCTGAGTTGTTTGAAATCATATGGGAATCATTGTCGATGGATATTTTTCATTTGAGGTGAGTGATCATGTTTTATTAAGAATCTATACAAGGTTTGGGAATAATCATTTAGGAAAGCCGGGGAAGTTATCTCCTCAATACATAGGCCTTTTGAGTTACATTAATGTGTTGGTGAGGTGAAAATTTCAGTGGTCTTTGTCACCATGGTTTAGTTCAGTACAAAAAGTGTTTCATGTATCTCAGTTAAAGAAGTATCAACCTGATTCTGACCATGTGATTTGATGGGATCACATTGACCGATATCCATATACTTTTTTTGGTTCATATGCAGCTACAGATTGTGGATAGATAAGAGAAAGTATTTCATGGGAAAATCATTGGTATAGTGTATATTTTGTGCTAACATGGTTATCTTCAGAAATACAATTTGGAATGAAAAATATGAAATGGTCGAGAAATGGCCCAAACAATTTTAGGGAAATGAGGGTTTTCCACTTTCTGGGGATAGAAATTCCAATGAAGGGGAGAATATAGAACCTCTAGTTTCAATTAAGTACCCCTTTATTTATGTATTTTAAGTATGTAAAGTTTTTGGATGAAATTTAAGAGGTTTTGACGGACTTTTGGAATGTTTGTATGGCCTTTAGGAGGTAAAAAATTTGATCATGGTTAGTAGAAACCATCAAATACCTCTAAGAAATCATGAAAAGTGAGGTAGTGGGCTTTGGTTAGGTGAATGGCTTAGAAAAATGGTGCGGCCACCCAAGATAAATAGTGTTTTTGGGATTTTGGTCTTCTATATAGTTGGAACATGATTTTTTTAACCATGTGAGCTAACCGTGTGGGGTTCTTCTTGAGGTAGAGGCTTTTTCATGGTTAGCGCATGATTTTCCTAACCATAAGATCTAGCCGTGCATAGTTAAAAGTTAGATCCGAAAATTGTGGATCTATCTTGTTTTATCCCCATAACCATGTTTTCCATTTAATATGACCCTAAATTGATTTAATCTCTTACCAAGGGATATGGGGACCATTACTATTGATCCAGGAGTGATCCGTTGGAAAATCTTGATGCTTTTAATCCTGTATTCCATAGAAAATCTCTGTTCTTAGTGGTTTTTTTAGATCTTATCTTCTTCCCTCTCTTGTACTCATATATCTAATTTTTTGGGGATAGATCTATAATTTTTTGCAAATAATTATGATATTTAGTTGTGTTGATGTTAGTGAACAATATCTAAGGTAAGTTTCTGTAGTTTTAACCTGGTTTTGTTGAAGAATTCATGTCGTTCTTTGTTTTCTCCCTAGTTTCCAAGGTAGGTTACATCACTCTCTGCTACTCTTATTAGAACTTAAAGGATTTATTTTGAATTATTTTAATTTATTGGAATTGATTGTGAAATTTTTATTCAAATCTTGGTAGAAACCTTCTTTGGTGATGGTTTGTGAAATTGTGGAATTTTTGTGCCAAGTGCTTTACTGAATGATTTTAAAATGGTTGTTGGTTTGATTCATGGAAAAAGATTTTTTGAAAAAAAATTCAACGTTTTTTTATTGAAACGGTTTAGAACATTTTTTGACATGGTTTTTGAATAATTGGTTAGAATGTGTTCATTTTCATTGATACGACCCTGTGGAAGGGTTATAGGCCATTGGGGCACTAGTATATGGTTACCTTATGATGAATTGATAGATCTACGTGATACCACTCATGTGTATGGAATTGTAACTAATGAATGAATGTGTGGATTTTTATATTGGAATGGGTTATGTTAAATGGATTTGTGAAATGGTTTGAAGGGCTTGTTTGGTTTTTTTTCATGGAAACTATTTTGTTGAGAAAATGTTGGACTTTGATATGAACTATTAAAAATGTTTTAAAGTGTTTTATATAAATCGGTTTATATAATTGTGCTGACATGTTCTATCATTGTGGCATGAGTAGGGAAGTCATTTGAAAAAAACCTACTGATTTTCATTACTCACCCCCTTCTTGGTAACTTTGGTATGTTTGTAGATATTTTTTATTGAGATATAGGTAAAGGAATAATATCTCATTTCTTTACCGATTCATCCTAATATTTTGGGTTTTATTATGGAGTTAGATCTTAAATAATATTTAAATTTATGGATTTAATTTCTTTAGAGTCTTTGAGAGTTTTTGGTTTTGTATTCCACTTCGTATTCTGATATTGGTGCTTTGGTTTCTACATTGTACTCTGAAATGGTATATGGTTGTAGTTTGGTTATTTTTAGTTTAGCATTACATTAGGTTGTATTACATTATTTTCACGAATCATATAGTTTTTGTTGTTTTGTTATTATCTTGGTTTGTTGTTTTATATCAAAAACAAAAAATCATGCCCCAACTATTAATGAATCCCTTTGAAGTTATTTCCAGCCTTTTCTGTGTTGGGGATTTCACCGAAGTCCAAGTATCATTTCCATATCGTCTCAAGCCAATGAGGAGGGATGATATGTTATAATCCAAGATCCATTTATGCATCTCAAATACCTATAAAAAAATATCTAATTAAAACCAATAACTATTGTCACACCATTAAGTTACTTTTACGTGCATATACTTATTTTATAATATTTTCCCTTGATTTTTAGGTTGAGATTAATGTTTTTGAATTCTGGTGAAATTTTTCTAAGACACATCATTTTTATATAATTTTGTAAACCATATGGGTAATGTTTATGGGTCCGGTGTGGTTCAAATATAGTTTTGGATACATGGTGTCCATATAGTTTGGTAAACCATGCGTCTAAACCATGTAAACTACTCGAAATTGGGTATTTTGAGTTTTAGGTGATTTTTATTAGGGGTTTATCCCCCTTCTCTTCCCCATTCATTTTGGACATTCTAGAGGTCTCCAAGGTCAATTCCACTATTTCTTCCATGGTTCCATGGTCTTATCTCTTCGATTTATTCAAGTATTATCAAGGTAAATCCTCATATTTTTCTAATTATCCCTTATATCTTTCTTATTTCATTATTCCTATATTATTCTCTTTCTATAGACCCAAGAGTCCATGGTAACTAATTTCTTGATTAGAGTTGTAATTAAATGGGGTTTTTTATTCCTAGGGATTATGAAACATCCCACACAACCTAATCTTTAATTATTCACTGAAGGAGACATGGTTTTTTATTTATTAAGGTAGGTTTTTTATGTAATTCTATTTATTTGGCATTCCATGGGTGCATGAATTTTCCAAACTTATTTTTTAAATTAAAATATAATTATAAATACTAATTTTTTTGTTTTTTTTTGTTTTTATTACATTGGTTTCATTCAATATTGACCTAAAAATGGGATTTTCAATGGTTTTTAAGTTATATACACTTGGAATGAACTTGAGTTCATTCTATGTGTTTTTAAAAATGCCTAATATGATACTTTTAAAGGAATTAATAATTAAAGTGAGGTTTTAGACTTCCTAATGATTTCAAAATGACTTCACTTGTGATAATTTGAGGATTTAAAGAATGTTTAAAAGGTTTTCCACACCATTGGTGGTGGGGTGGTAAGGGTTGGGGGGGGGGGGGTGAGGATAAGGTCCCTGGGTCAAGTCCCCAAGCTTGCGATTTAATGTAATTTTCTTCCTTGAGTGTGTGACGCTTTTTCGGTTGTACCCAATTTTTTAAAAAGGTTTAAGAGGTTTTTTAAATGGAAGTGTATATGTTATTAATATTATTTTACTTCTTCAACATTTTCTTGTGTTTCATGTGTGTTTAATTATGTTCATGTTATTTTTATATATTTAATGTAATATTAATTCTTATTAAGACATCTTGTTCATGTTAATTTAATGTTTGTGCTCCACTTTGAGCTAACTGAGATTTTTAATTAAAACTTGGTTTCAAAGTGGTTTTAAATGATTTTTACAAGTTTTCCAAGGATATATTAAGACTAAAGGCTTGTTTGGAACCTATTATTAAATATTTTCATGACACATGATATATCATTGGTTCAAGCCCCATTTCATTATGATTTATGTGAGTTTTTGTATAATATGAGATGAAATCAATTATAATTTAATACTAATATGAATAAAAATGGGTTTTTTATTAAAGGGTGTTGGGAGGTGAGATAAGGGATTGATATTATGAAAAACTATCTCGTGATATGTTATTGATGTGTGGTTGAAATATGTAAAAATGTTCCCTTACCTCTATTATCTAGTTTTATGGGAACCTTGGTTATCTAGGTGAGAAATCAAGATATGGTTGCTAAATTATTTACAATTCCACTCTCATTAGGATACCTTAGTGAATGATGTGAATTTGTCTATAAGGAGTGCCACCTGGTTAGACTATTTATTTTAATTTGAGGGTTTTTTTAGGAATTCATTGTTGGGATATCATATGATTCCACCCGAGTACATCTAAGATTGTGTCACTAGAACCTAAGGTGTTTCCCATTATATATACTAATTGAATTTTATTTTCATATTAATAGTCATAAATTTAATTCTTTGTTTTAGCATTACCTTTATTTAATTATTATTATATGATCACTTTATATTATCCATTTATTTTCATTCATTAAGATTATTTATTTTGTTTTTCTAACCATATATATATATATGATGTTCATTTTTTACATTCATCTTCAGATAGTTTTTTATCTCTCAATTGGGTGGTTTTATATTTTTCTTATTTATGTTATTCCATATGCGTGACCAATTCATGTTTTTAGTTCATCATTCTTTCTTTAATTGGGTTTAACCTATTTTATCAAATGATTTTAGAAAATAAAATGGTAAAGATGATTTATTAATTTCAATTACTATTCTCCCATGGATTAAAGGCATTTCTTTATTTTTTGTAAAAGGTTTCAAATGGATTTCCAAGAACTCTTAGACCTTATTATAAAGGGACATTTTCATTTTAAAAAGTTGTGATTACGTACCTTAATGTGATTTGTATTTCAAAAAATAAAAAAAAAACTATTTTCAAGAATTGTATTTCAAACTAGCATTTATGGAATGAATTATAAAAGTAATTACATGGATATTTTATTAGTGGAACTAGCTAGGAATGTTTAGATCACACTCTACATACACACATTAATGTGCATGTAACTCTTATGTATCAATGCAGGTACTCAAGTTATGATCTTGTGCTGGTAGCTCATTGATGTTTTGGGATGTGAAGGTGACATCGAGTCACATAGAGATGATCATGTGGTGGTTTGGGGTTATGGATCATCTTAGAATATTCATGTATCAACCAATTTATTCATCCTTTTTAATTTGGTTTCCTTTATATCTGTACTCTTTGTTTATTATATTTTTATGGTTACATTTTTCTTTTGAAATAAAGGATGTTTATTTTAACTATTACTTATTTGGTCAATTTCATTATTTAGGATTTCCTATTTCGGTTATACATGGAAGTACAACTTATAGATAAACCATTAAAAATTATCAATAAGATTTCACTAGGTTTTTATCATTATTTGAGGGAAAAATCATTCCCACTTGTTATGATTTGATGACCTGGTGATAGTCACCATTTTGGGGTGATCAGGAATATACATCGGGCCTTGTGACAGGCTGGATCGGGTGACATGTCATGATGAACTAAGTTGGTTCACAAAAAATTAGTATTAGATATTTCTTTCTATTTTGTAAAGTCTAGTAGATAGGATATAGGATTGCTTGAACTCAAGAGTTAGGTCACAAGTAGGTGCTTGGTCCCCACCTTTTGTGACGAGACTTGAGTTTCCATGGGTAGTCAAGATGTGAATCAAAAAATTGATTTTTTTGTATTTTATTTTATTTATTTTAATTTTAATTTATGTTATTTCAATATATAATGAAGTTATATGGGTTATTTAAAGGTATCACTAGTTTTGAAATGGAAATAGAAGAAGAACCAGAGGTGATTGATTGGCTTGAATGGTCTGGAAAACCTTGTGGAGATCTACGCATGGTTGGTGCATGGTCCACTAAACCATGGGTCCAAACCATTCACAGTTATGTATCCCTCTTTATTTTTTATTTGAACTTATTTAATTATAAAATCTATTCTAATGATGTTTTTTATTTATTTGAGGTGAATTTAGGGGAGTTTTTATGTTGTGTCGATATTATCTAGTATTGTGGCATTCAAATTTTCTCTATAAAAACTAATATTTTCTTATAAAATTGAATTTGTGAAATTTCATAGATTTTAAAATTTAGTTTTATAAATTTATTTTGGCAAGAGAATGAGGTTTTTGTTTGAAATGAATTTTAAGGATTAAATTTGTAGTTTTTATTTATAAAAACCAAGTTATATATATATATATATGAATTATTTAATAAGGTTATTTTAAAATAACTATGATTCTTTTATTTTTGATAGACCAATGAGGGGTGGATCTAAATTTTTTCGAAATATCATAATATATTATCAGAAGTGTTATATGAGTGTATCAAATTTTATCTTGGGAAATTTGGATTAAAATCCGAGTTTTGATTTGTGATTGATTTAAAATAAAAGAAATTATATCTTTGAAATTGATATAAGTGTTTTAAATTTCAATATTCCGGGATAAAGTTTTGTATATCATGATAATGAATAGAACGTGTATTTAAAGTATTTATGCTTTTAAAAAATGATCCTATTGATTCTTGTTTAATCTTTTTGGTTCAAATGGTATGTTTTCTTTTATTATGACTATATATATGTGGTATTAATGAGTTCCTTAATTTGATGATATTTATATAACTTCACAGGTAATGATAGAACATGTATTTTTAATATTTATTAGTATTTATTAATTAAATAGTAATTTTACCTTAAAATGGTCACTATTTACAATATATTACATAAAAAACAATGAGTTTCTCTGAAATCTTTCATTTCATGCAAGCTTGAGTTATACCGAACAATAATATATTGTAACTATTATTTTTTTAATATGACAGTTATCTCTTAGCCTTTGTATCATAGGGAGTGACTAGAAATAACTATATTATGTTTAAACATGTTTAGAAAATGTTTTTACATTCATTCAATATATTTTAAAGGCATAAGATAAGAATAAATCTAGTTTTATGCTTAAAATCTCGTTTTTTTCTTCTAAAAAGCAATTTTATTGTCGTCTAATGGTGCATGTATTTTAAATATATATTTTTGAAACTTTTATAGTTTTTAAATCATCAAATAAACTTGATTTTGAAAATTTAAATATGAAAATTTAATTTGCGTGTATTTTTGGTATTTTCCTTTGTACTTTCATATTTTGATGAATAGTAAATAATACTGAATTTTAGTTCAAAACAACATTTTCATCCAATTTATTTATATAGTTACAATATATTTTTATTTTTTTAAAGAATAAGTAGATCAATTTTTTTATCATTTAAACAAATTTATCTCATTGGATATAATTTCACATTGAATTTAGATATTAAAACTTAGAAAACCTTTGAACATTTTTATTTTAAAAACCCACTTTGTCATCCCATCTGTGGGATTAATTTCAAATTAATTTATGCCAATTATTTTATTTAAATTTGGAAAAATTTATTCCAAATTTAGAATTATTATAATTTATAATTTATAATAATATCAACTTAGTTTTTGATAAAAAATACTAGTGAAAGTAATTAAAATAAATTTCAACAATTAAGGTAAAAATGTAGTTAAAATTTAATCTTAAGTGTATAAATGACCAAAAAACTCGTCCAAAAACCATTTTATGGAAATTATTAGACCATATACTTTATGGTATTGAATTTTACCATTATTTGAGTCACATGATGTAAGGGATACCTCCCAAGAGTGTTCACCTTTTTATATTTACAAGAATGCCACTACCCCTTCAATATAAAAATGAAATCTACCCTATCACTTATTAACACATATCAAGGTCATTTGGATCATATAAAACCAGAAAAAATATTCTCTCAACATCTCTACTCTAACCCTTGAGGCCTCACTTTGGGCATAATGCCAACCAAGAATTCCTTTGGTGCAAACCGACATGAGTGACCCGAAGAAGAGGTAACTTTCACCAACATGAATTTTTACTTTGTTTCCTTATCCAGTCACTTAATTTCAATTTATGTCATGATTATATAATGAAATAAGTATCTTCAATATACTGATATGTTTTTAGGTTAATATTTTTACCTAAACTTACACACTTCCATCAAATGGGTAACGAACTTTTTGTTTGTGTGTATGGTGGACTACCACATCACAAAACGACGTCGTTTATTTTTTCTTTACCACCAATAATGGTTGATAATTATGATATAAAAAATGTTTTTATATAATATATATTATATTGATGTTTTCTCCACGCTTATTTAATTGTTATATGATACATACCTTCATGCTTCCCATTTTGTGTAAATATGATAACATCATTTGTGGACATGTGGACTACCACCTCCTCAAAGTGATGAGACACGTTCACACATTACGTGGAATATATTAAGAATGGTTTTAATAAAAAATATGTGAAATACATAAAATATATATAATATTAATTACATAATCACCTTTCTGAAATATAATATATCACTTTCTTTATTACCCTTTCACACACTGAAAAAGTGATAACGTCGTTTGTGGACGTGTGGACTACCGCCTCCTTGACACGATGTGATTAATTTTTCACCATTTGAATTATATATATATATATAAGTATATATGAATAAATAATATAGTATTTAAGATATAATTATCATTATTTAAATATAAATGTTACTTACCTTCTTTCCATAAAGATCATTGAAAAATGGGGATGTTACTCATGCGTACGTACGAACTACCATCTCGATGATTGTAATATTGGTTCATTATTCATAACCATATTTCATGATTGGTTTTAAAAGTTTAATTGATTTATAAATATAATAATTTTGTTATATTTATTATTCTAGATATTTTTTAATAATTTCCCCTTTGTCAATAGTTTACCTAATAAGTGAAATAAAAGTATGATAAAATTGATTTTTTTTCAAATATAGTAAATAATTAATATAAATTTATTATTAAGGAAGATAAAGACACACATGACAAGTCAGATTCAAGGTAAATGATTTCATCTCAATCTCCTTTAATTGATGTATTTCTTGATGATATACACATTTATCTTTTATAAGGTGTATATAAAAACCCCTTGACATTCTATATCCATATTTTATACATTATCATGTTATTTAATTCTTTGTAAAATGTTATTCTTTCATGGGGTTTATGATTTAAATGTTCAAAGTGGTAAAGGACACATTGAACGTTTACAGATTTAATCTCAAAATATTTTCTTCCATTTCAATATTCTTGATATTATTTTAAATATATATTTATATGAATATAAAGGAACTATAAAGGAAATTTTATGCCTATTTTTTATTTGGATTCCTCTACAATCCTTCATGTTTTTAAAAGAAAAAGAAACACCTCTTTCACCTTTTCTATTTATTTTGTTATTGAAAATGGGTTTGGAAAATGGATCGATTATTTCAATATCTTGAAATTATTCCTTGTGATTGTAAATGAAATTTTATGGTTTAAATGTTTAAAATTAAAATCTTTTATTTTTTATGATTATATAATTGCACTTGGATATTTTATGGGTGGTTCCATGATAAACCAATGATGGGTAGTTTTGAGATAAACCAATGAAAGGTGGGACCATGATAGCTCTCCAATGCATTGAGTATGAAAATCATCCATATGGTTGTTCCATTTGTAAGAGTGACATATATGGAATTCTACCTCATGTTTATTCCATTTATAATAATGAAAATTATAATAATTTCCCAAGATACCTTTATGTATTTTCTATACTTTCTATGGGTTTTATGGTAATCTTGTGATTACAAAAAAGGTATGAAATAAGATTATTTTAAAAGTAAATTATTTAATAATTGTTGGAACCGAAAACAAACCTATCAAAATAATTCACCTAATTCTAAATAACATGATCCAGAAGTGTTTCTCATTTTTTTATATTTGATTTGACTGGTCGTGGAGCCCGAACGGTGTTACGGATTAGAAGTTAGGATCGTTTGAAGTCAGGTTGGAAAAGTGGTTCACAGAGACCATTCATGAAGCCCATTCATGGAGCTTTGATTCATGGATCCCTCTTCATGACTACGCGAACCCTTAATGGAACTCCCGTAAGTCTGATGGAGCTCCTTGACTGCATGAACACCTTTAACAGATGGATCTGTGAGTCCGAAGAAGCCACATCTATTCACAAATTCCACCTTTGCTTCGCAGTTCATCGACGAGTATTGTGAGACCCCATGCGTATAAATACCCCACTTATGCCTTCATTTGAGAGGGATAGGCTGCTCAGCTGTGGCCCCACACTCTCAATTCATGGAGCCCCCAGTATTCATGAGTCCATCTTCCACAGATCCCCTAGGCACCGCGAAACCTATATTCTTATGTTCTTGAGAGCCTCTATTCCATGTAGAGATTCCCTTCAGGAAGGCCTACACCTTTTTCAAAGTAAAAAGTCCCTCTAAGGCACTTGAGGATTCAAGAATCATTCAGCCATCATGAATCACTCACCCCATAAATCAAGACTTCACTCCGAGACAAGGGAACCTTGCTTCCTAAAGCCCCTTCACAATACCCTATGCTCCATGAGGCCTTATCCTCTGTGAAGCCCTATACTTAGTGAAGCTACTGCCTCTTCCCCACTGGTCCATACCACAAGAGATATGCCCCCACACCCCTTCTCAGGATCAGTGATGAGCTGCGGTCCTGGCCCTCCGAGACAGTCCATTCACTACCGTTACTGACCCCCATGAAAAATGGAGAGTCACACCATAAACCTTTTGGGATAAGTTGACACTATTTTGTCTTGTGCCCTTGTGCATCCCCAACTTCCACCCCTAGAATACCATCATTTGAGATAATCCTCTAAACTCCTTGAAACACCTTGAGTCTACCAACTCCTCTTGGTCCCTTTCTAATTCATGAGTTGAGGTTCTCATCTTGGATTCCACAACCTCCTTGATTCAAACTATTCATCAAGAATCTTTTGAATCCACATCACCTGGCTCTAATGGTGGGTTAAACTAGAAGGTCCACTATTACGTAAGTCCCACACCAGCCATCGCTAGGCTTCTTATGCCTAATAGTCCCCACTATATGACTATAAACTGTATTCTACCATATATGAAAAACATATAATGCCTCTTTCTCCAAATAAGAGATGAATTATGCACCAATAATAAGATGTCAACAGTCCTCACTACATGACCTTAAAATGTGGCATACCATATCATTCAATAATAAGATGCCTCCTATGACAAATATGAGATTACTTATGCTCCAAGTGTAATATTACTCATTCCATGATCATGAGAATACCACCAAAGAACAACCATGGGCCTCTATATCAGGTGTAAGCTCTAATAACATACCTCGACCCACCAACGAGTTGGGATGCCTTCATGACCTGACATGGGGAAGCCTAAATGGGAAGCTTCTATGTGTAAGACCCATGCACCTCATCCCTTCATATGACGTTATACTAAATTATTACCTCATGAAATGCACATGGGATTCCCTTATGGTTAGACATGAGGAAGACATTAGGATAAACTTCCACACGTAATCCCCATTCACTTTTGACACTCCATAGCGGCAACCAGGTAGCTTCCACATATAAGACACATTCACCATTGATGCTCCTATCAGTACATGAGAATCCCTCTAGGAGTAATCTCTTTGACCCTTACATTCTAACTATGAGGGTTTTAATCCCTTCCATCTAAACAAGGTACATAGGAATCCTCCCTGAGGTTCAATCCCAACCACTAGTAAACTCAGGTGATACCTCCTAGGGATGTACCCTCATGACGTGACATGTTTTATTTATGGGATACATCCCACAAATCCACCTCTAAATAGTGTTTTGATCCATCTTCCATCACCTATTTCATCCACCATCTACCCAAATTTTACCCTGGGATGCCATGTCCCAGTAAGATATTTACATTCAACCACATCCCCATATTCCATCTGGGCCACCTACTTAGGTTACCCAACCCCAATCTGCATCCATTTGGGTAGCTAACCATGCATAAGACCTAGTACATCCAATGGGAATCAAACCATGTGTAATACTCGATGCCAGCTTGAACTATGTGGAATTTGATCCCTATCTTCTAAACAGGGTATGTAGGAGGCCTTATTAAGGTTCAGGCCCATCATCCAACTAAACTAAACAGACTTTTATCCTTGTATTATAAACAGGGTACATAGGAAGCCTCCCTAAGGATCAATCCCATAATCTTCCTAAAATATATATACTTTGATCCTTATCTTCTAAATAGGGTACATAGGAAGTGATTCCAAATTTTATCTAAGTTATTAATAGTAATATAAATCAATTTTATATAGGATTAAATCCAATATATCGAAGGGAATTTGATTCTTATGAGTTCAAGAGCTATGAGAAACTTGTTCAATATACTAAGAAGCTATAAATAGAGTTTCTTGACGATCAGATGTGCCTTGAAAACAAGAAAAAGAAGAGGTATATTTGGAGATAAATATTAAATAATTCATTAAATAAGTTTGGAGGTAAGAAAACTAAATTACCATCTTGTGAAAGTGTGGTAAAATGAATCCCAGAGAATAAATTTAGAAATTTGGGAAGTGATTCCAATATGGAAAGTTTGGTTATATGACTCCTGACTATAAATAATATGACCAGGAAAGTATTGAAAATCTAGATATAATATTTTTTAGTTGCAATGAGTTAGGTTATTATGCCAATGTGTGTCCCAAGTTGATTACTTAGGGTGTAAACTATCTAGATGGAATGAAAAAGGGTGCGGCCAAATATTTTGCTACTACCACAGTTAATGTTGGGCCATTAAATTAAGTGGTGATATATATGTTACTGGTTTATTCGAATTATTACAATACTCTATTTGACTTTGGATCTTCACATTCTTTCATTTCTGAGAAATTTCCAATTAAATTGAGAATATCACCTCATTAAAGTAAGATCAGACTTCTGGAAAAAACTCTGGGTGGGAGTATTAGAGAAACCAAGATTTATAGGAATATTCTATTATCATTAGTGGGATGGTATTTCCTCTAAATCTTATTGAACTACCCATAGTGGAGTCTGATATCATTTTGGGTATGGATCAAATTTCAGTTTATCATGCTAAAATAGATTTCAAAGCTAAGAAAGTTTTATTCAATGATTTTATACATTAGATAACATACCAAGAAGCTATGAAATTGATGAAATATGGAATTGAAAGTTATCTATCCAATGTTATTGAAAAGAAAGAAACAATTCTGATTCGTAAAATAGCAATAGGGAATGAATTTTTGGATGTTTTTCCTAATGATTTTCCTAGTGTTATTCTAGATCAGGAAGTTGAATTTATTGTTGATTTAGTGTTTGATGATAATCATATTTCTAAACCCCCTTATTGAATGGTTCAAGTAGAACATTTGGAATTGAAAAACTAGGAGGAGGAGTATTTAGGTAAAGGTTTCATTATACCCATAACATTAGTATGGGGTGATCTTATTTTATTTGTAAAAAAAAGATAGTTCCAAGATACTTTTCAATGATTATAGAGCCTTAAATAACATCACTGTTAAGAACAAGTGCCATTTTCCTCATGTCGATGATTTGTTAAATCAGCTCTAGAGAGCTCAATGATTTTAGAATATTGATATAAGGTTCGGGTACCATCAGTTGAAGGTGAAAGAGGATAACATTTTGAAGACAACATTTCAAATGATATATGGGCATTTTGAGTTTTTAGTTACACCCTTTATCATATCTAATACACCTAATTTATTTATAAATCTTATGAATAGAGTGTTCCATCCATTTTTTGATCAACTTGTGGTTGTGTTTATAGATGATATTTTGGTATATTGTAAAAACCATGAGGAATATGAAAGGCACATAATGATTGTTTTCAAACACTAAAAGAAGGGAAAATATATGGAAATTTTAGTAAGAGTGAATTTTGGTTGCAAAAAATTTCATTCATAGGACATATTATTTTTAAATATGGCATAAATATTGACCCTTATAAAATAATAGTTATTTAACAATGTCCAAGACCTACCAATGTCACAAAAATTCATAGTTTTCATGGATTAGAGGGTTATTACTGATGGTTTTTTGAAGAATTTGATCAATTATCTAGCATGATAACTAAGTTAACCAAAAAGGGAGTTAGGTTTATCTGTAAACAAGAATGTGATGTTGGTTTTCAGGAACTAAAAAAAAGACTGGTAAATTCTACTATTTTGGTATTTCCTTCTAGAAATGGTGAATTCATCATCTATAGTGATTCTTTGTTGAAAGGACTTGGTTTTGTCCTAATAATGAATGACAAGGTAATTTCTTATGCTTCATGTTAGTTGAGAACTCATGATTTTAATTACCCTACACATGATTTGGAATTAAGTATTGTTGTCTTTCCATTTAAAATCTAGAGACATCATTTTCATGGAATGAAGTGTGAAATATATACTGATAAACAATTTTGAAGTATATATTCACTCAGAAAGAGTTAAACATTAGAGAAAGAAGAAATTTTGAACTGATAAAGGATTATGATTTATCAATTCCTTATCATCCTAGAAAGGAAAACAAGGTGGATGATGCTTTGAGTAATAAAATTAATGCTACATTAACCATGTTACATTTGTATTGTGACCCTTTGGTAAATGATTTTGATGAATTTTGGACCATTGGTTGTTGATATAGGTACATCCTCTATTTTGTTTCAAGTTTTAGTGTAGTATAATTTGTCAGAAATAATTAACATAGCTCAGATGGTGGATTAATATTTACAAGAAAAGGTATAATCTGTTAATAATAGTATGCTTCATGATTTTAATATTGATGAAGAAGGTGTTTTACAATTTGTAAAATGATTATGTGTGGCTTGTGATTCACAATCGATGAAATATTTGTTGACTGAATCTCATAGTTCTCTATTTTCCATTCATCTGGGAATCACTAAGATGTAGAGAGACCTTCAAGAGTATTACATGTGGAATAGAATGAAAACAGACATTGCTGACTTTACCATGAAGTATTTAAATTTTTAACAGGTTAAAGTAGAGAGACAATTACTGAAGGGGATACTTTAACATTTTCCAGTGCCATAGTAGAAGTGGGAAAATATATAAATGTATTTCATGGTAGGATTAACAAATAATAATCATGGTAATAATGTGATTTGGGTTTGTCACAACCCGTCCTAGTGGGGTCCATTCCGCGACTCCCCAAGCCTGCCACAAATAGGGAAGGGGCAGGTGACTAGCACTGAGTAGGTATATCACTAACATGGGAGGAATTTCCTAAGAACCTATGCACATATACACATCTCCAAGCCCTAAAATGATGAAATGTAAAAACCCCTATGGAACAAAATGCATGCATACAACTAAAACCAACCAACATAGTACAACAAAAAGTAAAGTACAGAAAGTAAACTGGGTCAGAATATAATCCCACCAAAATAAAGAGTCTGAAAACTAAAAATTCCAACCTTTAAGTAAGAAAATAAGAACTAGGACTACTACTCACAGCCATAGGAACACCTCGGCCTATAATAACGCTCACAAAGCTCGGTCCAGTCCTGGTCTGCCCCGAACTTTGTCAAAAGGCTGCTCGTCTGCACAAGATATGACATGTGTTGGCAAAGCCCGTGCATGTGTAAGTATAAAAATACTCATTAGGGGGCCCCAAAAACCATAAAAAAAACACAAAGTAAAGGTAAAATCATCCTTACATGGTATATGTATACATGGAATATAATAAGAGAAACATATCTAGATATAATTGAAACCTAGACCCGTAGTCTAGAGGTAAGTCACAATGATCACATACCCACCTTAGAGATTCAGTTCGAAGATTCCATGAAGCATTAATCTGGGAGAAATCGCTCAAAAAGTTTGATAACTCTGATGACATTCTTCTGAGAAGTATATTCATAGGGAAGTGTCATGAGAGAGAGATAGATGCACTGATAAATCTGAAGAGAGAACATATACACTCTTCTAGGAGAACTCACTCCGGAGTGGGGAAGATCATGATACACGAATGAGGATCACTTCTAGGGCCTTGGAATATATTGAAACTCATATGGATTCACATGATAATTATAGTATTGGTGTCCTGTAGGACTGGTCATGTTGATAACTGAATCTACCTAGGGTTAAGAATGGGTATAGGATCTTGTTCCAGGCATCTCAGAGGGATTCTGACTCTATCTAGAAAGTCCCGCTGAAGGGATCATACTGTTGTGGATGGAAATGACACCTAACCTTTAGGGGAATGAGAAAAGGGGGAACTAAATAAAGAGAAACTTATCCAAGGAATGATGGACAAGATGATCAAGCTATGTACCGAAAGGTACACGATGTGTAGAAAGATCACACACCTAGTACTGTAACCCCATGTACTGCCTATGTAGAACAACCCATGTCAAAGAGCATATCATATAGAAAGAGTCATACACAACATGTAAGAATGTGACATTCCATGTCCTACTATCCAGGGGTCACTCCATGCATGCTGGTCGTGTGCTTGTACACTACTTCAACCCGTGTACCGGTACATAGGGTAACCCACGTAACTGGCATGGTCTGACTGTGTGGTGGAGTACATGCCATGTAATCCACCCCGTGTCTATGTATCATCCAAGATACATGCCGATTCCTACATAAGGAAATCACATTCCATTTGACTATTGTCACATGTCGTGTCATCACTTCTTGCAATGCAAAACCCTAGCTTCCACCGAGCATACCCCACACGCCAAGTTCTTCATAGAACACACCGTGTTCCTCGAGATTTCGCAAAAAGCACCATTCTTACTCCCATGCTTATTTTGATATTCCAACCATAAATCTGACCATCCGATATCTATGAAACTCAAGGTTTGTGGTAACCCCAACACCGTAAAGATGATTATATTGGTTTTAGGCCTCAGATAGGCCCCAAAAATACGTTTAGATCCACCCGCATGAAGAACGCTCGGAGTAAGATTTATCCTGAAAAATGTTGATTCGTTCTTCACCATTGTATTCTCACCTCCACTAGGTTATCACAGTTCCTAATCTATGATTTGGGATCGTTACGCTGTGAAACATTCACACAATGATCCGTTGTTCATAACCCTGTGAAGAATGTGAAGAACGTGAGGTAAAAAGTGGAAGAAGAAACCCAAAAAATGAATCTGAGGAATTAAACTCTACCATAATTTGTCATGATATTGATTCACTCCCATTATAAGGATCAATCAGATCAAATAAAATTAATTCAAAATAAACATGGATCAATTCCCCAAAATAAACCCGATAAAAGACCCTCCCGTAAGAACGAATGATCCGTGGGTCAAACTGTTCATGGGTTGATTTGAATTCATCATTTGAATCCAAGAATGAGGAAAATAGTTGAAATAAAAACCCTACCTCAATCCTCAGTGAAGAGGAAGAGCGGTTTTCCATCGGGATTCGATCTCACCACACACCGATCCATGCATCGTTGTTCGTCATCGTTCATCGAGAATTCTTTAAGGGTGGCTCCTCTCTAAAGCTCCATAGGATTCCAGGGAGTTTATTTCAGGGTTATGAACCTAATCCTTGGATCCGTATCATTTAAAATAAAATAATGTGTCGTTGCATTATGGAAATATTTAAAATAAAATAAATTATTAATTTATTTTATTTTCTTTAAAACATATGAAAACAAACTTATGCTATTGACCCACGTCAGTTGATATTAGGGCCCACCTAAGGTAAATCCACTGCTCTAAACATAATGGTGCCATCATATTTATGATCTGAGAACACATTTAGAAGTTATTCATCTTTTTCAAGAAAAAACATTATGGCGCACTATTTAAAATTTTAATTTATTTCAAACATTTATTCCAGGCACTTTGTGTAACACCCCAATCTTCCATGGTATGCTTCTCTTTCAATAATGCAATAGCTTGCATTCTACGCAAGTTCAGAATTCTAACACACCGCGACCAATCAAAGTAGCCGTTATGAATAGTAATACCCACCTTTTGAAATTATATAAATTTTATATTTCAAAATGGACTCCATTTTTGGATTTAGAATATCAAAATTAGCTTATGTTGAATTTTTGGTATTTTTCTGCGAACTTCCAATTTTCGATGAATAGTGAAAAATACTTAAAAACAGCTTTTTTAATCAAAATAATTTATAGTGATAAATTATAAAATTGAGTGGTTTTAAAGTATAATTAGAATATATTTTAACCATTTTATCCAATGGTGGTCATTATAATTAATTTCAATTTAAAATTGGACATAAACAATTGTCAATCTTTTGATAGATATTGTTTCTTAAAAACACGCTATTTGTTTTGACAGCGGGAATAATTTTTAAATTAATTACTAAAATTTCTGTGTTTGGAATTTGGTAAAATGGATTCCATATTTGGAATCAGTAAGTCCAAATTATGTAATTAATACACTTTTTTTTGACATTATGAATAGTAACGATGGTAATAATCTTTAATTATCGTGATTAATTAGTAATCGGGTAGTTAAGGGTGATAAAATAATATCATAATAATAAAAAATGAGCCCAACACGTGTCTTAATGCTACTGGTTGTGTCATGACAGACCATGGGATTCCTTGTGCCCAACTTTGGGACCCCATGGAATCACTTTTGGGTGATAGTGACATTTTATTATATTATTTTTTTAAAGGGAAAGTATAACCAATGTATGTATCACCCAAGTAAAAAAAATTTAGTTTTGTCTGTGTAAATGATCTCTTAGACTAAAAATATTCATTGGAAATCTAAACATATTTCCTACTTCATGATATTTTTTTTATAATTTTTATACACTAAATAAATTAAATTTTTTATGACACCATGATGATGCAGCGATTACCTCATTAATTAATGATTTAAATAAAATGAGAAGATAATGTAAAATATAAGACTTTCACTTGTCCAAAACCTATTGGATGATTAGATTTCTAAGCCTTATCACCTTATCCTCTAAATATATAATTTTGGGACCTTTAAAATCTGAAAATCATTATATAATAAAGTAACATTTCTTGACTTTCCAGGAGTGCCCCTCCTCTCCTCTTATAAATGGCCCCCAACTCTACCACCTTATTCACATATTCAAAGACATTTAACTTGGCAAAACTTCGCCCAAATACTCTATAAACTAATCTATATTACTCCTAGAAGCCTCAATTTTGGCCAAATTCTTCCCAAGGAAGCCTTTGGCTCAAATCAAAAAGAGTTACCCGATTTTAAGGTAATGTCTTCTCTTATGTTCTTTTGTTTTATTTTGCTTCTCCAACCCCTTAAACTCTTTTTATTCCTTTATTTTGTAAAAAAAAGTATCTTAAATATACTAGGATATTTTTATGATAAGTATTTTATTTACAATTACACACACCTTCATCTAATGGTTAAAGAACATAATATTTCTGTGGGTGGCGAATTATTGCCTCACGAAATGACGATTGTTCAATCTTCTTTTAACACCTCTCATGGTGGCCATTAAGATGTCACTATATTTATATATGATATATATTATGTTTATGTTTTCCTTATGTTTCTGTATTTTTCATTTATGTCATACCTTTATGATTTCCATTATGGGTAAACGCTATAATTTCATTTTAGGAAGTGCGGACTACCGCCCCCTCAAAGTGATTTGAATCGTTAATGCCAAATGTGGGATGTATAAAGGATGGATTAAATGATATTATATATTATATTATACTGGAATTATAATAAAACTTTATATCATTATGATTTCATTCCATTAAATAGAAAATATAAATGAAAGTAGCGTTCATGCGTACGTACGACATACCGTCTCCATGAACGATGCATTTCATTTATTACCTCTAAATGTTATGTAATATTATAAATGCATGTATATAATGGATATATATCATATATATGATATCTAAATCATGAATAGAATTATGTATATAATGGATATTTCAACACCTGAACAACTTGTAATTATAAGAAGTTTATTTTTGACTCAAGTACCAAAGATCGACAAAACGACCGTTATTATCTTAAATAATTACCTAATGTTCATAACATGGTAATAAGTGATATAAAAGGAATAATGAACTTTAAAAAAGTTCTTAAGAAAGTAAAAATTAACTCTAATTTATTATTCAGGAGATTAAAGAATGATCGAGTCAAGTCGGACACGAGGTAAGGGACTTTGTCTCAATCTCCTTTCATTGAGGAATATTTTGTATTACACACAACTTTCTTTTATACAGTGTATAAACCCCTTTAACTTTTACATTTATTCAAAAGGAATCTTTTTATAAGAAGTGTTTTACTAAAAGACAAAAAGTAATGTTTTTTTGGTCGTACGTATGCGGCGACAACGACTTCTCCACCGCCGTGACCATTATTTGAGTTTAGACTTCCTCTACAAGCCATAACTTTTTTTAAATGTAAAATAAATACCATGTTTTAATTTTATTTTATTTTGGTATTGAAAATGGTTTTGATAATGTTTTTATTATATCAATGTGTTGTATTGATATATTTTGATTGAAATGTGGAAATGTTATTTTTCCTTTATGCATGTTTTATGTGATACGATTATGTTATGGTTTATGATATGTTTAAACCTTTTCATATAAGGAATGCATTGGACTTAATAAGTGACGGGTGGAGCCCACTATAGTTCCTCGATCCATCGGTAAGTCTCATGAGACAAACTAGTGTCTTGGCATGGGGCCTTGACAAAATCTTATTTGTAGTCTTGGCACGAGGCCTTGGCTACGTGATTATGATAGTCTGGCATTATGCATTCCATCATTATGAAAGTGGTTATTGATATTGCATGCGATTATTCGACTAGTATAATATCCATGTGAGTAAGTAAATGGAATTATTTCATTTTACTTTTTCCATATTATGATAAAGTTCAAGTTTAAAAGGCTTTTGTTTTAGTTATACATTGCCTTAAATGTTTATGTTTATTTATGAAAGTTTCCGCTATATTGTTATCCTTACTGAGCATCTGAGCTCAACCCTTTCTATGTTTTATTTTTCCAAGGATGTGAAGAAATATTTTATGACTAACCTGCAGGGATATTCTGAAGGGGATATGGGTCTGGACTATGGAGACTATATTATTGTAGTTTTTCACTTTATGATGTAGTGTAACATTTATGAATGTATCTAGTGTCTCCAAGGATACTAAACTAATCGGTCTTTCGAGAATTGATATTTTGTGATCATGCCAATGTTACGTAATAATGCACCGACTCTGGGTAACTGGGGTCGGGGAGTTACAGTTGGTATCAGAGGCAATTTAGTACTTACCTTGGAATCTAGATTTAGAAAAACTCGGATTAGAGCACATAGCCCTAAGATATACTTTGAGGATTAGTATAGAATAAATTCCTAGAATTTTGGTATTATAGATATTTTGTGAGTTTTTTGAGCAATAAATCCCTGTCTGGATACGAGCAGGTAGAGGCGGCTCTGGCACAGATGTACCTAGGGGTAAAACCCAAAAATACCACTTTGAGCTAGACTCGAACGGGAACTGGTGCACGACAACGGGCCTTGCTGAACTCTTGGTTACGACACTCCCGTGGGATATGCTTTGGATAATTCTCATTTTCTTTATAAACCATTATGAAGGGTTTATGAGTATATACTTCCTCAAAGAAAACATTTTTATGATTATGGATTATATCTATAAACTGTTCAATTTATGTAAAGTGTTTTACAAGTATAGAATAATATATTTTGATTCATAAACTGATCTAGTTTAGGCCATTGTTTAGAAATGGTGCCTCATGGAAGGAATGGAAACCGTATCAATGCACACACTCCATTTTGGGATAACCCTCCTGCTCAAGATAATTATAATGGAGCTGGTGATACAACTGGTGGTGATCAGCTTATCACCATACTGAGAAAACTCACCCAGGTTATGAATAATAACCTTACTCGTATGGAGCACCCAGATACGCAACATGGAGGATCAATGTTAGACCTCTTCATGAGGAAACAACCAAAAACATTCAATGGGAGTACAAATCCCTTAGTAGCTGAGCAATGGATAAATTCCTTAGAGAAAATATTCCATGCCTTGGGAAGTAATGAAAGGGAAAAGGTTATTATGGGAGTTTACCACCTCACTGGAGATACTGATCAATGGTGGTCATTGATTCAAAACACAAAGGAAGATGATGAAGTATCAAATATGGAATTGAGGGAGTTCAAAGATATTTTCTTAGAAAAATACTTTCCTCATGACCATCGAGCAGATATGGAAAGGTAATTTCTGAGTTTGAGACAAAAGGAGGATGAGAATGTCGCAAAGTATGAGGCCAACTTTACAAGGTTAGCAAGGTATCCTGCAGATTATATACATAAACCAAGAAGTAATATTGATCGTTTCTTTGATGGGTTAAAACCATTTCTCCGTCGAGCATTAGTATCACAATATTTCTCAACATACGAAGATATAGTCTCGTGTGCTATCAAGAAAGAAAAGGAATTCTCTAAGTCTTATGACAACAAAGTAAAGAAAGAGAAGAAGATAATGGTGGAACAAGAGACAGATAAAGGGAAAAATGAAAGAAGGATTTTCCATTATGCGATAATTGTGGGAAGAATCACCCTGGTACTTGCCTAAAGGGAATCGGAGTTTGTTACAAATGTGGAGAAAAAGGTCACCAGGCTCGTGATTGTAAGGGAAAGAAAGAGGCTATCAATGTTGAATGATACAATTGTAGAGAAATGGGGCATTATGCAAATGAATTCCCTAAGCGCCAAGGAAACTTACCTTAGAAAAGGCCAAGGGAGCAAGGACAAGCTTATACTGTTACTACAGATGAAGTTGATTAATTGATATATTTGTGTTCTTGGAATCAAGAACTATATTGTGGTTATAAAAATAATGTGATATATATAAGGATTTTATTGTAGTAATTGTTGTTTTCATTAAGGTTTTAATATGATGAAGGTAATCATATTTTTAGTATGTGACAATAAGAGAAACTTTACTTTGTTTGGGGAATCTGATGTTACAATTGATCATTGGAATTTAGAGACATTTTAGAGAAAGTCTGGACATAGGTATTTTGGATAACTATAAATGTTTTAATGGATTATATTTTACATTGGATACTATTGTTAATGTTATTTTTGGATATTTATAAAAAGGACAACACACAGACCGTGTGACAACCCTTCGTGTCGGACAAAGCTTTAGGAATCGAACCCACAACCATAGTGCGACAGGCCTTTATTACCTACCACTAGCCTACAAGAATTCGCTGGTTATTAAAAAATAGTTTTCCTAATCTAAATGGTATGTGTTAATATTTGGAACCTTGTACGATTACGATAAATATAATATTTTTGATTTCTATTATCTTTTTCAGTGAAAGATGAGTTTGTGGTAGAAATTAATTGAGGGTTGTAACTCTACTTCTCAAGTATATATATATATACCTCTCTCTTATTCTATGAATAAATTAATTATTAAACTTTAGGGAAAGGATATTAAAACAAAAATGTGTTATCCTAATACCTTATGCTTTGTTTCACTGATGATATTTTCATCATAGATTGATGGCTTTGAGGCCCTCAATTTTACTCTTGTTTGTGATTGATGACCTCAATCAATCCCAATAAATATTTAGGTTTTTCCTCTAATTATGTGTCTATAATTTCAACCAATGTTCTCCTATTCGAAACCATGATTTGGTGGCGACTTTCTCATTTCCATTCCCCACTTATTAAGACTAAATTTTATTAACCCAATTTCCGATATGGGTTTTCCACAAAGGTATTTTCTATTTTCCACCTTTTATTTTCGAAGAACAATTTCAAATTGCGAGGGTGCAATTTATTGAAGGAGGGGAGAATATAAACCCCAATCTTCCATGGTACGCTTCTCTTTCAATAATGCAATAGCTTGCATTGTATGCAAGTTCGAGATTCTAACACACTGTGACCAATCAAAGTAGCCGTTATGAATAGTAATATGCAATTTTTGAAATTATATAAATTTTATATTTCAAAATTGACTTCATTTTTGGATTCGGAATATCGAAATTAGCCTATGTTGAATTTTTGGTATTTTTCTGAGAACTTCCAATTTTCGATGAATAGTGAAAAATAATTAAAAACAAATTTTTTAATCAAAATAATTTAAAGTGATAAATTATATGATTGAGTGGTTTTAAAGTATAATTAGAATATATTTTAACCGTTTTATCCAATGGTGGTCATTATAATTAATTTCAATTTAAAATTGGACATAAACAATTGTCAATCTTTTGATATATATTGTTTCTTAAAAACACGATATTTGTTTTGACAGCGGGAATACTTTCTAAATTAATTAATACAATTTCTGTGTTTGGAATTTGGTAAAATGGATTCCATATTTTGAATCATAAGGTCCAAATTATTTAATTAAGACACTTTTATTTTTTTGACATTATGAATAGTAACGACGGTAATTATCTTTAATTATCTTGATTAATTAGTAATCGGGTAGTTAAGGGTAATAAAATAATATCATAATAATAACAAATGAACCCAAAATGTGTCCTAATTCTACTGGTTGTGTCATGTCTGACCATGGGATTCCTTGTGCCAAACATTGAGACCCCATGGAATCACTTTTGGGTGATAGTGACATTTTATTATAATAATTTTTTAAAGGGAAAGTATAACCAAAGTATGTATCACCCAAGTAAAACAATTTTAGTTTTGTGTGTGTAAAGGATATCTTAGACTATAAATAGTCATTTGAAATCTAAAAATATTTCCTACATCATGATATTTTTTTTATAATTTTTATACATTAAATAAATTATATTTTTTATGACACCATGATGATGCAGCGATTACCTCATTAATTAACGATTTAAATAAAATGAGAAGATAATGTAAAATCTAAGACTTTCACTAGTCAAAAACCTATTGGATGAGTATATTTAGAACCCTTATCACCTTATCCTTGGAATATATAATTGTGGGACCTTTAAAATCCGAAACTCATTATATAATAAAGTAACATTTCTTGACTTTCCAAGAGTGCCCCTCCTCTCCTCTTATAAAAGGCCCCCACCTCTACCACTTTATTCACAAATTCAAAGCCATTTGGCTCGGATAAACTCTGCCCAAATACTCTTTAAACTTCCCTCTATTACCCCTAGAAGCCTCACTTTGGGCATAAGTCTTCCGAAGGAAGCCTTTGGCTCAAATCAAAAAGAGTTACACGATTTTAAGGTAATGTCTTTTCTTATGTTCTTTTGTTTTATTTTGCTTCTCTAGCCCCTTAAACTCTTTTTATTTCTTTATTTTGTAACAACACCAGTATATTAAATATACTAGGATTTTTTATGATAAGTATTTTAGTTACAGTTACACACACCTTCGTCTAATGGTTAAAGAACATAATGTTTCTGTGGGTGGCGAATTACTGCCTCACGAAATGATGATTGTTCAATCTTCTTTTAACACCTCTCATGGTGGCCATTAAGATGTAACTATATTTATATATGATATATATTATGTTTATGTTTTCCTTATGCTTCTGTATTTTTCATTTATGTCATACCTTTATGATTTCCATTATGGGTTAACGTGAAAATTTCATTTTAGGAAGTGCGGACTACCGCCCCCTCAAAGTGATTTGAATCGTTAATGGCAAATGTGGGATGTATAAAGGATGGAGTAAATGATATTATATATGATATTATACTATAATTATAATATACCTTTATATCATTATGATTTAATTCCATTAAATACAAAATAGAAATGAAAGTAGCGTTAATGCGTACGCACGACTTACCGTCTCCATGAACGGTGCATTTCATTTCTTACCTATAAATGTTATGTAATATTATAAATGCATGTATATACTGGATATATATCATATATATGATATCTAAATCATGAATATAATTCTGGATATAATGGATATTTCACCACATGAACAACTTGTAATTAAAAGAAGTTTATTTTTGACTCAAGTACCAAAGATCGACAAAACGACCGTTATTAACTTAAATAATTACATAATGTTCATAACATGGTAATAAGTGATATAAAAGGAATAATGAACTTGAAAAAGGTTCTTAAGCTAGTATAAATTAACTCTAGTTTATTATTCAGAAGATTAAAGAACGATCGAGTCAAGTCGGACATGAGATAAGGGACTTAGTCTCAATCTCCTTTCATTGAGCCATATTTTGTTTTACACACAACTTTCTTTTATACGGTGTATAAACCCATTTAACTTTTAAATTTATTCAAAAGGAATATTTTTATACGAAGTGTTTTACTAAAAGATAAAAACTAATGTTTTTTTGGTCATACGTATGCGGCGACAACGACTTCTCCGCCGCCGTGACCATTATTTGAGTTTCGGCTTCCTCTACAAGGCATAATTTTTTTTTAAATGAAAAATAAATACCATGTTTTACTTTTATTTTATTTTGGTATTGAAAATGGTTTTGATAATGTTTTTATTATATCAATGTGTTGTATTGATATCTTGTGATTGAAATGTGGAAATGTTATGTTTCCTTTATGCCTGTTTTATGTGATACGATTATGTTATCGTTTATGATATGTTTAAACCTTTTCATATAATAAATGAATTGGACTTAATTAGTGATGGGTGGAGACAACTATAGATCCTCGATGCATCAGTAGGTTTCATGAGACAAACTATTGTCTTGGTACGAGGCCTTGACAAAATCTTATTTCTATTCTTGGCACAAGGCCTTGGCTATGTGGATATGATAGTCTGGCATTATGTATTCCATCATTATGAAAGTTGTTATTGATATTGCATGTGATTATTCGACTAGTATAATATCCATGTGAGTAAGTAAATGGCATTATTTCATTTTACTTTTTTTATATTATGCTAAAGTTCAAGTTTAAAAGGCTTTTGTTTTAGTTATACATTTCCTTAAATATTTATGTTTATTTATGAAAGTTTCCGCTATATTGTTATCCTTACTGAGCATCTGAGCTCACCCCTTTCTATGTTTTATTTTTTCCAAGATGTGAAGAAATATTTTATGACTGAACTGTAGGGATATTCTGAAGGGGATTTGAGTGTGGACTATGAAGACTATGTTATTGTAGTTTTTTACTTTATGATTTAGTGTAACATTTATGAATGTATATAGTGTTTCCAAGGCTACTAAACTAATTGGTGTTTCGGGACTTGATCTTTTGCGATCATGCCAATGTTACTTAATAATGCACTGACTCTGGGTAACTGGGGTCAGGGCGTTACAGTTTGTATCAGAGGAAGTTTAGTACTAACCTTGGAAGCTAGATTTAGAAAAACTCTGATTAGAGAACATAGCCCTAAGATAGACTTTGAGGATTAGTATAGAAGAAATTACTAGAGTTTTCGTATTATAGATATTTTGTGAGTTTTCCAAGAAATACATCCTTGTCTGGATACGAGCAGGTAGAGGCGGATCTGGCATAGATGTACCTAGGGGTAAAACCCGAAAACACCACTTTGAGCTAGACTCGAACGGGAACTGGTGCATGACAACGGGCGTTGCTGCACTCTTGGTTACAACACTCCTGGGGGATATGCTTAGGATAATTCTCATTTTATTTATAAACCATTATGAAGGGTTTATGAGTATATAATTCCTAAAAGAAAACATTTTTATGATTATGGATTATATCCATAAACTGTTCAATTTATGTTAAGTTTTTTACAAGTATGGAATTATGTGTTTTGATTCATAAACTGATCTAGTTTATGCCATTGTTTAGAAATGGTGCCTAGTGGAAGGAATGGAAACCATATCAATGCACACACTCCATGTTGGGATTTCCTTCCTGCTCAAGATAATTATAATGGAGCTGGTGATACAACTGGTGCTGATTAGCTTATCACCATACTGGGACAACTCACGCAGGTTATGAATAATAACCTTACTCGTATGGAGCACCGTGATCCGAAACATGGAGGATCAATGTTAGAACGCTTCATGAGGCAAAAAACACCAACATTCAATGGGAGTACAAATCCCTTATTAGCTGAGCAATGGATAAATTCCTTAGAGAAAATATTCCATGCCTTGGGGAGTAGTGAAAGGGAAAAGGTTATCATGGCAGCTTACCGCCTCACTGGAGATGCTGATCAATGGTGGCCATTGATTCAAAACACAAAGGAAGATGATGAAGTATCAAATATGGAATGGAGGGAGTTCAAAGAGATTTTCTTAGAAACATAGTTTCCTCGTGACGATCGAGCAGATATGGAAAGGCAATTTATGAGTCTGAGACAAAAGGAGGATGAGAATGTCGCAAAGTATGAGGCAAACTTTACAAGGTTAGCAAGGTATGCTGCAGATTATATACGTAACCCAAGAAGTAATATTGATCGTTTATTTGATGGGTTAAAATCATTTATTCATCGAGCATTAGTATCACAATATTTCTCAACATACGAAGATATCGTCTCGTGTGCTATCAATACAGAAAAAGAATTCTCTAAGTCTTATGACAACAAAGTAAAGCAAGAGAAGAAGAGAATGGTGGAACAAGAGATAGATAAAGGGAAAAAGGGAAATAAGGATTTTCCATTATGTGATAATTGTGGGAAGAATCACCCCAGTACTTGCCTAAAGGGAATGAGAGTTTGTTACAAATGTGGAGAAAAAGGTCACCAGGCTCGTGATTGTAAGGGAAAGAAAGAGGCTATCAATGTTGATTGCTATAATCGTAGAGAAATGGGGCATTATGAAAATGAATGACCTAAGCGTCAAGGAAACTTACCTCAGAAAAGGCCAAGGGAGTAAGGCCAATCTTTTGCTGTTACTACAGATGAAGTTGAATAATTATTGTATTTGTGTTCTTGGACTCAAGAACTATATTATGGTTATAAGAATAATGTGATATATATAAGGATTGTACTGTAGTACTTGTTGTTTTCATTAAGGTTTTAATATGATGAAGGTAATCATATTTTTAGTATGTGAAAATAATAGAAACTATACTTTGTTTGGGGAATCAGATGTTACAATTGATTTTTGGAATTTAGAGACATTTTATAAAAAGTCTGGACATAGGTATTTTGGATAACTATAAAGGTTGGAATGGATTATATTTTACATTGGATACTACTGTTAAGGTTATTTTTGGATAGTTATAAAAAGGACAACACACAGACCGTGTGACAACCCGTCGCGTCGGACAAAGCTGTAGGAATCAAACCCACAACCATAGTGCGACTGGACTTTATTACCTACCACTAGCGTACATGAAGTTCCTGGTTATTACAAAATATTTTTCCTAATCTAAATGGTATGTGTTAATATTTTGAACCTTGTACGATTAGGATAAATATAATATTTTTGAGTTCTATTATCTTTTTCAGTAAAAGATGAGTTTGTGGTAGAAATTAGTTGAGGGTTGAAACTCTACTTCTCAAGTATATATATATATATACCTCTCTCTTATTCTACGAATAAATTAATTCTTAAACTTTAGGGAAAGGATATTAAAACAAAATTGTGTTATCCTAATACCTTATGTTTTGTTGAACTGATGATATTTTCATCATAGATTGATGGATTTGAGGCCCTCAATTTTACTCTTGTTTGTGATTGATGACCTCAATCAATCCCTATATTTATTTACATTTTTTCTCTAATTATGTGTCTATAATTGCTACCAATGTTCTCCTATTCGAAACCCTGATTTGGTGGTGACTTCCTCATTTCCATTTCCCTCATATTAAGACTAAATTTTATTAACCCTATTTTCGATATGGGTTTTCCACAAAGGTATTTTTTGTTTTCCACCTTTTATTTTCGAAGAACAATTTCAAATTGTGAGGACTAAATTTATTGAAGGATGGGAGAATGTAACACCCCAATTATCCATGGTACGCTTCTATTTCAATAATGTAATAGCTTGCATTGTACGCAAGTTCGGGATTCTAACACACCGCGACCAATCAAAGTAGCCATTATGAATAGAAATACCCACTTTTTGAAATTATATAATTTTTAAATTTCAAAATGGACTTAATTTTTGGATTCGGAATATCGAAATTAGCCTATATTGAATTTTTGGTATTTTTCTGAGAACTTCCAATTTTCGATGAATAGTGAAAAATACTTAAAAACAACTTTTTTAATCAAAATAATTTATAGTGATAAATTATACGATTGAGTGGTTTTAAAGTATAATTAGAATATATTTTAACCTTTTTATCCAATGGTGGTCATTATAATGAATTTCAATTTAAAATTGGACATAAACAATTGTCAATCTTTTGATAGATATTGTTTCTTAAAAACACGCTATTTGTTTTGACAGCGGGAATAATTTTTAAATTAATTACTAAAATTTCTGTATTTTGAATTTGGTAATATGGATTCCATATTTGGAATCAGAAGGTCCAAATTATGTAATTAAGAAACTTGTTTTTTTGACATTATGAATAGTAACGACGGTAATTATCTTTAATTATCGTGATTAATTAGTAATCAGGTAGTTAAGGGTAATAAAATAATATCATAATAATAACAAATGATCCCAAAATGTGTACTAATGCTACTGGTTGTGTCATGTCCGACCATGGGATGCCTTGTGCCAAACTTTGGGACCTCACAGAATCACTTTTGGTTGATAGTGACATTTTATTATATTATTTTTTTAAAGGGAAAGTATAACCAAAGTATGTATCACCAAAGTAAAAAAATTTAGTTTTGTCTATGTAAATGATATCTTAGACTATAAATAGTCATTGGAAAGCTCAAAATATTTCCTATATCATGATAGTTTTTTTTATAATTTTTATACATTAAATAAATTTAATTTTTTATGACACCATGATGATGCACTGATTACCTCATTAATTAACGATTTAAATAAAATGAGAAGATAATGAACAATCTAAGACTTTGACATGTCAAAAACCTATTGGATGAGTATATTTAGAAACCTTATCACCATATCCTTGAAATATATGATTGAGGGACCTTTAAAATCCGAAAATCATTATATAATAAAGTAACATTTCTTGACTTTCCAAGAGTGCCCCTCCTCTCCTCTTATAAAAGGCCCCCACCTCTATCACCTTATTCACACATTAGAATCCATTTTTCTAGGTCAAACTTTGCCCAAATACTCTCTCAACTTCCCTCTCTTACTCCTAGAAGCCTAACTTTGGGTAAAAGTCTTCCCAAGGAATCCTTTGGCTCAAATCAAAAAGAGTTACCAGATTTTAAGGTAATGTCTTCTCTTATGTTATTTTTTTTTATTTTGCTTCTCCAACCCCTTAAACTCTTTTTTATTTCTTTATTTTGTAAAAAAACCCTTATATTAAATATACTAGGATGTTTTTATGAGAATTATTTGATTTACACTTACACAATCCTTCGTCTAATGGTTAAAGAACATAATGTTTCTGTGGGTGGCGAATTACTGCCTCACGAAACGATGATTGTTCAATCTTCTTTTAACACCTCTCATAGTGGCCATTAAAATGTCACTATAATTATATATGATATATATTATGTTTATATTTTCCTTATGCTTCTGTATTTTTCATTTACGTCATACCTTTATGATTTCCATTATGGGTAAACGCGATAATTTTATTTTAGGAAGTGCGGATTACCGCCCCCTCAAAGTGATTTGAATCGTTAATGGAAAATGTGGGACATATAAAGAATGTAGTAAATGATATTATATATTATATTATACTGGAATTATAATATACCTTTATATAATTATGATTTCATTCCATTAAATACAAAATAGAAATTAAAGTAGCGTTCATGCGTACGTACGACTTACCGTCTCCATGAATGGTGCATTTCATTTCTTACCTCTAAATGTTATGTAATATTATAAATTAATGTATATACTAGATATATATGATATATATTATATCTAAATAATGAGTATAATTCTGTATATAATGGATATTTCACCACATGAACAACTTTTAATTATAAGAAGTTTATTTTTTACTCAAGTACCAAAGATCGACAAAACGACCGTTATTAACATAAATAATTACATAATGTTCATAACATGGTAATAAGTGATATAAAAGGAATAATGAATTTGAAAAAGGTTCTTAAGCAAGTAGAAATTAACTATAGTTTATTATTCAGGAGATTAAAGAACGACCGAGTCAAGTCAGACACGAGGTAAGGGACTTCGTCTCAATCTCCTTTCATTGAGGCATATTTTGTTTTACAAACAAATTTGTTTTATACGGTGCATAAACCCCTTTAACTTTTATGTTTATTCAAAAGGAGTCTTTTTATATGAGGTGTTTTACTAAAAGACAAAAAGGAATGTTTTTTTTGGTCGTACGTATGCGGCGACAACGACTTCTTCACCGTTGTGACCATTATTTGAGTTTAGGCTTCCTCTACAAGCCATAAATTTTTTTAAATGAAAAATAAATACCATGTTTTACTTTTATTTTACTTTGGAATTGAAAATGGTTTTGATAATGTTTTTATTATATCAATGTGTTGTATTGATATCTTGTGATTGAAATTTGGAAATGTTATATTTCCTTTATGCAATGATTTATGTGATACGATTATGTTATGGTTTATGATATGTTTAAACCTTTTCATATAATGAATGAATTGGAATTAATAAGTAACGGGTGGAGCCCGCTATAGCTCCTCGATGCATCGGTAGGTCTCATGAGACAAACTAGTGTCTTGGAACGAGGCCTTGACAAAATCTTATTTGTAGTCTTGGCACGATGCCTTGGCTACGTGGTTATGATAATCTGACATTATGCATTCCGTCATTATGAAAGTGGTTATTGATATTACATGTGATTATTCTACTAGTAGAATATCCATGTGAGTAATTAAATGGAATTATTTCATTTTACTTTTTCCATATTATGCTAAAGTTCAAGTTTAACCGACTTTTCTTTTAGTATACATTGCCTTAAATGTTTATGTTTATTTATGAAAGTTTCTGCTATATTGTTATCCTTACTGAGCATCTGAGCTCACCCCTTTCTATGTTTTATTTTTCCCAGGATGTGAAGAAATATTTTATGACTGACCTGCAGGGATAGTCTGAAGGGGATATGGGTGTGGACTATGGAGACTATGTTATTTTAGTTTTTCACTTTATGATGTAGTGTAACATTTATGAGTGTATCTAGTTTTTCCAAGGCTACTAAACTAATCGGTCTTTCGAGACTTGATCTTTTGTGATCATTACAGTGTTACGTAATAATGCACCGACTCTGGGTAACTGGGGTCGGGGCGCAACACTTTGGGCCTCAGAATCACACACCATTGCTATAAGGCCCAACCTTAAACCTTACTTAATATTGAATTAAATGAATAATTCACATTGAGGATCTTTTCACGTTTAGAGTTTTAGAGAATTAGGAAAAAACTATTACATCTCAAAAGATTAAAAAGTAGACCCTCATACTAAGTTTCCATAAAAAAACTCTTAAAAGAAACATGTCTAGTTCCATTTTTTAGATAGTATGTGTTTCCTTGATCCCATTCTTGACCCTATTCATCTTTAAGTCCTGTGTAAAACATTTCAAAAACTTGGGATGAGCATAAAAAGCTCAGTAAGGGATATAAAAATATGGAAAGTAAACATGAGTGCATGTATACATAAGAATCAATGAAGTCATAATATACTCATAAAACATAAGCACTTTAACATACCTCATCAAATCATGAATAAAACATAGAAATCATAAGGCATAAAGTTAACTTGAGGCATTCATAACATTCTTATGCAGGGATTATCCCTCTTGGTTAAGTTTGGAATACCCATCACAGTATATTCCCTAAATATCTTCGGAGAAACCTTAACGTTTAACCCCTTCGCGTTACCCAATGCATTGGAGAGCTATATCGGGCTCACCCACCCTTAGTTTATCACAGAACCACCCATTTTCATAACAATCAACAAGAACCATAACATAAACGTATCACATAAAACATGAATAAATTAAACATAACATTTCCACATTTCAATCACAATATAACATTTTAGGATATTGAAATAATGAATCCATTAAAAAAACCATTTTCAAAACCATTTAAAACATTTAACAAAGAGATTTTTGAATCAAAGTGTCCCATACCACCTCGAAGATTTTAACATTTTAAACCATTAATATCCATATAAATAAATCCTTAAAACCATTTTGAAAACATGGATATTAATAAGAACAAATCATTAAAACATTTAAAACGATATTTTGGTTAAAGGGTTTTTTACCAAAATTAGAGACACTTGAATACAATAATTGAGGAATAACATTTAGTCAGAACTTTATAATATCATGAGAATAAATGGATTCATGATATAATATTACAAATGACATTATATACACCATATAAGAGTGAATTGGTGCATAACAACAATGAAGTCTCAATAGAAATGTAAAATGTGATGAAATCCCTTATAAAGAAGGTATCCTTAAATTAAGGATAAATCAATCTCAAAATTATCTGTGAAAAATGTAAATACACCAATATAAGTGGATATGAAGTGTAAAACAATAAAAAGTCATTAACACATATTCAAAGGATGACATAATCAATAACTACATGTTGAACCCAAAGAAATCGAAATTGGGTTAAAAAGTTCCCTTGGTAAAATTCGACAGCCTAACGACGTCACTTCAAAATTCAGAAAATGAGTTGATGAGAGATAAAAAGGGTATCTCATAACTTGGACATAAAATTTACATCAATAAGGATATATAATAACATATCCCAACATAATATTATGTGAATTAAAAGACATAACAAAAGAAGTCTTTTAAAAAGAGGAGGGTGAAAGGTTCCCTTACCGACTTGGGTAACTTTCGAAACGTACACCCCATTGAAGAAGTGTCATACAATGAATATGTAAATACCCATAAATGAAATTATATTACAAAAGTATTATAAAAATGGGCAGTACATACACCACTCAAAGGAAATGGTGGAAAATGTAGCATAAATCTCACGGGAATAAAAGTGAGATGAAAAATCCCTTATGAAAACTCGGCAGCCTAACGACGCCACTTAAAACTTCCAAAAATTGATTGATGAGATCAAATAGGGTCTCTCATAATATTAAAATAAAATTTACAGCAATAGGAATATAAAATAACATCCCCCAACATAACAAATAGGTGCTTAAAAGAAGTGATATAAAGGAGAGTACTTAAAAAGAAAGGGATGGGTAAGATCCCTTACCTCATGTCCGACATGACTCAATCATTCTTTAATCTCATTAATAATAAAATTTGTTCAATTTATAATTTCTTAAGGAACTCCTTTAAATATTATTATTCAGTTCATATCACATATTATAATGTTATAATAATTGGTTAATAAAGTGATTTCATATCAGACGTTTTTGTCGATGTTCAGTACATGAGTAAAAATTGAACTTGTTGGAAAAGAATTTTCCATGTAGTTATAGGTACATCATATCCAGAATAGTATTGATGTTTTAAATATCATATATATCCCGTATATATTCATTTTATACTATTCCATAACATTTGGAGATAAAAAAATTAAAATCACCGTTCATGGAGACGGTAGGCTATACGTACGCATGAACACTACTTTCTTTTTTTGTCATATTAATGGAATTAAAACAAAATGAGAGATATATATAATTATAGAATGATATCCATAATTTAGATGTAATATATTACATATATATACATTATATATATGTACTTATAATAGTACATAACATTTGGAGATACGAAATCAAATGTACCGTTCATGGAGACGGTAAGCCGTACGTACGCATGAACGCTACTTTAATTTCTTTTTTTTGTATTAAATGGGATGAAATAATAATTATATAAAGGTATATTATAATTCAAGTAGGATATCATATGTAATATCATTAATTCCATCCTTTATACGTCCCACATATGGCATTAACGAATCAAATCACTTTGAGGGGGAGGTAGTCCGCATTTCCTAAAATGAAGATATCTCACTTACCCATAATGGAAACCATAAAGGTATGCCATAAATGAAAAATACAGAAGCTTAAGGAAAACATAAACATATTATATATCATATATAAATATATTTACATCTTAATGGCCACCTTTGACGGTGTTAAACGAATATTGAACAATCATCGTTTCATGAGGCAGTAATTCGCCATCCACAGAAACAGTATGTTCTTTAACCATTAGATGAAGGTGTGTGTAAGTGTAGCTCGAATAATTCACATAACAACATCCTAGTATATTGAAGATACTGGTGTTGTTACAAAAGAAATTAATAAAAAGAGTTTAGAGGATTGGAGAAGCAAAATAAAACATAAGAACACAAGAGAGGACACTACCTTTAAATCAGGTAACTCTCTTTGATTTGAGCTCAAAGGCTTCCTTGAAAAGGATTCTGCCCAAAGTGAGGCTTCAATGATGCATATAGGTATGTGGAGAGATGCAATGGGCAGGGTTTGGCCGAGCCAAAGGGTTGAGAGGTGTGGGTAAGGTGCTAGAGGTGGGGGCCTTTTATAAGAGGAGAGGAGGGGCACTCTTGGAAAGTTATAAAATATTACTTTATTATATAATGCTTTTCGGATTTTAAAGGTCCCAAAAGGATATATTTCGAGGATAAGGTGATAGGGTTTCTAAATCCACCTATACAATAGGTTTGTGACAAGTTAAGGTCTTAGATTTTACATTATCTTTTTGTTTTATTTAAATCGTTAAATAATGAGGTAATCGCTGCATCATCATGGTGTCATAAATAATTTAATTTATTCAGTGTCTAAAAATTATAAAAAAAATATCATGATGTATGAAATCTTTTTATATTTCTAATGAATCTTTATAGTTATAAATATGACTTGTATAACCCCATGTAAAAATTGTTTTAGTAAAACAACACATGTTTGTGACATTTTAATTTTAACTTTAAATAAAAAGTTATTTATGTCATTTTCCTACCAAAGTGGCTCCATGGGGTCCCCAAGTTGACCCATGGATTTTCTTGGTCGGCCATGACACATAAAATGAGGGTCGGACAATTTTCTATGTCATTTCATATTATCAAAACATTATTTTTACCATAAATTACACTAATTACCTTTAATCGCGATTAATAAAACTTAAAAATTACTATTCACCAAAAATTATTTTAATCTCATTGAACCACATTTTACTTCTTAATGACAACCATGTATGTCATATTTTTGAAAATAAAATCACAGAAGTGGCAAATTTTCTTTTAAACGAAAAATCAGTTTCCTTAACTACCACTTAGTGGTTTCACTATTCATCAAAAATTGAAGTTTTTCAGAAAAATACCAAAAATTCACCCTAAGATATTTTTGATATTCCGAATTCAAAAATGATGTCTATTTTAAAAAATTAAAAACATATAATTTGCATTAATTAATTTAATCATTAATTCCCGCTGTCAAAACAAATAGCGTGTTTTTTAGAAACAATATCTATTAAAAGATTGACACTAGTTTAAGTCCAATTTCAAAGTGAAATTTATTACAATGACCACTATTGGATTAAATGGTAAAAATATATTATAATTAGACATTAAAACCAATTCAAAAGATAATCTAATCATATAAATAAATTAAATTAAAAAGTGGTTTTGAATTAAAATGCAACATTTTTTACTATTCATTAAAAAATGAACTTTATCGGAAAAATACCAAAAATTTACACAATGTAAATTTTGATGTCCCGATTCTAAAGAAGAATTTTATTTGGTCTAATATAAAATATGAAAATTTCAAAAAGTGGATTTAAAAAGCATTCCCATCAAAAGGTGGTTAATCAACCTTTTAAAGAATATTAGAATATTTACGCTTAAAATTGGATTCATTCACATTTTAAGCCTCTAACATTTATTGGATAAAAGTAAAAATATTTGACAAACATATATAATCATTTTGTAGTTAGTTTCGTTCATTCCCACCATTACAACGGCTAGGAGTTAGCTACCATTTAAAATAATATTATATTATTATTAGAGTGAAACACAAGATTCCCAAGAAACTCATTGTTGCGTATTGGGTACGCCATCGAGCATAGAACCCCCTTTAGACTAGTATTAATATTTTATTCAAAAATATGGATAAATATGAAAATGTCATATTCTTTATTTACCTGGGGTGTTACAATTTCAAAGCCTGATCTCATAGTAATTCCATATAATATTTAAAAAAAATAAATAGAATATCAGAGACATCACATTACCCCCACCTTAGGGATTCTACGTCCCCAAATAGCCAAACCAAAAGGTTACTCAAATAGATGTGGGTACTGTGCCCGAATCTGAGCCTCCGGCTCCCACATTCTCTCCTGAAGGTTCCCACATTACTACTGGATACACACCAATGAATTTATCACCAATGAAGGACCCTATACCATCGATCCTCATTCTCCACTGGGTACTCTATGAAGGTAGATCCATCATCAATGTCCATATCACCCCAGTCGATAACGTGAAATGGGTCATACACGTACCTCCTCAGATGTGACACATGGAATATATTATGTACCCGGTGCAACTACGGTAGTAGAGTTAGGTGGTATGCCACCTCGCTAACTCTGCACAGTATCTGAAAAGGTCTAATGGAACTCAGAGATAATTTGTCACCCCATCCAAATCTTCATAACCCTCATTGAGGTAAGACCCAAAGGAAGACATGTTCTCTCTCCTATAATTATAGAGGCCTCCATAGTCTATTATCATAAGACTTATGTCATCTTTGTGAAATATTTATCCATTATTGGATGATATGCACCTTATCGGTGGTAGCTCGCACCAACTCTGGACCCATGAGTGCTAACTCTCTGAGGTCGGTCCAGTAAAGCAGTGACACGAAGGGTATCCCATATAAAGCCTCAAACGGTTCCATACCGATGGTGGAGTGATATTTGTTGTTGTATGTGAACTCCACCAGTGGTAGGTGGTCCTCCCAACTACGAAAAAGGTCTAAGATATAGGCTCTCAACATGTCCTCCAGAACCTGAATGGTTATCTCTATCTTACCATTTTTCTGGGGATGGAATGCTACGCCCAAATGTAGGTGAGTCCAAAATGGCTCATGCAATACCTTCCACAATCTAGATGTGAAATGAGCATTGAAACTTGAGACTATCATTGAATGGACACCATGAAGATGAACTATCTCCTGCACATAGATGTGTCCCAATATCTCAATGGAACCTTGCTCTTTGATAGCTAGGAAGTGGGCTGACTTGGTGAGTCGATCAATGATCATTGAGATTGAGTCATGTCCCCTGGACGTTCATGGTAATACCATCACGAAGTCCATAGATATTCCATCCCACTTAAAATATGGCACTTATAGGGGGTGAGCTAACTGTATTGGGACCTGGTGATCAACCTTCACTTGCTAGAACATAAGGAATCAAGAAACAAACTCTTCTACTGCCTTCTTCATACCTGTCTGCCAAAACTGATGCCAGAGGTCCTGGTACATTTTTTTGACTCTAGGATTTATAGTCAATTGGGATGTATGAAACTCCCTCATAACCTCGTCCCACAACGCCACTAGTAAAACTATGCATCCTCTAAAAAGTATGACGTTCTCCCCATCTTGAGAATATCCATTAGGAGTATGTCTTGTGGATAACTGAGCATGTAAAGTCTCACAATCAATATCCCCTATCTACGACTCCCTGACTCACTATAAGAGTGGAGGGGTGACAACCATTGACTGAAGATAAGCTACATCATCTCCATCCATGAAGGATAACTATAGAGAGGCCAACAGCTCTGACACCTCGCTCAACAACTATGAACTAAATCTCTTACTGAGAGAATTTTTCACAATGTTCCCCTTCCTCAATGTATAGACAATCTTGAATTCATAATCCTGGAGGAACTATATCCATCCCCTCTGCCTCAGATTCAAATCCTTCTATGAGAAGATGTACTTGAGGCTCTTGTGGTCATAATAGACAACAAACCATTTTCCCATTAGGTGTGTCACCACATCTTCAACGCGAAGAATAACGATGCCAACTCAAGATCATGGGTCATGTAGTTCTTCTCACATGGTATTAACTAGTGAGAACTATAAGCAATCACCAACTATCTCTACATCAAGACATAGCCAAGCCCGATCCCTAATGTGTCACAGAAAACTACGTACTCGACACCCTATTCTAGCAATCTCAAGATCGTTGTTCTTGTCAAACTCTGCCTGAACTGCAAGAAATACTATTGGAAATTCACCGTCCATACAAAAGGTTTCCCCTTCCTAGTCAAGGCTATCATAGGTGCTGACATCTGGGATAAATCAGGGATAAATCTCTTGTATTATCCTTCCATCCCAAGGAAGATTCACACCACTGTCACACTCCGGGGTGGCTCCCATGATAACACCGCCGAGAACTTGGATGGGTCTACTGCAACTCCATCTACTGAGATAAAATCTCCCAGAAAGTGGACCTCCTGTATTTATAACTCACACTTTGAGAGATTCCCATAAATCTTGTGCACTCATATCACATCTAGAACCATCCGTAGGTGTCTCACGTGCTCCTCCTCTAACACCGAGTACACAAGGATGTCGTCGATGAAGACCACTATGAATCGGTCTAAGTACAGCTGGAATATTCAGTTCATAAGTCCCATGAACACTTCAGAGGAATTCTTTACTCAAAAATGCATCACCAAGTACTCGTAGTGACCATAGCAGCATCTGAAATCCATCTTTGATATATCCTCATTTCATACTCGTAACTGGTGGTAACACGATCGAAGGTCAACCTTTGAGAACCACCATGCCCTTCTTAGCTAATCAAATAGGTTATCAATACTTTTCAGTAGATATTTGTTCTTAACTATTACCTGGTTCAGGCACTGGTAATCCACACACAACCTCAAACTCTAGTATGCCTTCTTGAAAAAAAACTGGGGCCACCCAGGTTGAAACACTGTGTCTAACAAAAACCTTCCTCTGTAAATCCTCTAGATGCACCCTTAGCTCACAAAGATATATAAGATCCATCCAATATTCCTATGGGGATATCAATGTCATCTTGGGGTGTAAGTCGATGCATAAGTTTGATCTCTCTATGGGGAAGTAATCCTAGAATATCTTCTAGAAAGACATCCTCATACTCTGCCACTACTGCTGGGAACTGGAGGCTCCCAAAAACTATTGCTCCAAGGGTAAGGCAAGACAACTCATGAGTGATTGGAAGCACCATACTAAACATGAGCCCATTCTATGATACCTGAATTTTCTTTTCACCAACAAAGTAAAACCTCATTCCATCATTGCGGACACACTTCACTCTTCCTAAAGCAGTCAATCTAGGCATGGACTGAAGATAACCAATCCATATCAAGAATTACTTCGTAAGGCCTCAATGATACCACCAAGAGGTTTTAACCGAAACTCTCATCTACAAGGGAAATATCACACTATCTTCAAAGATGCATGATCATAGAGTCTCATCCCGTAGGTGTCTCCAATAATAAGGGTCGAGTCAACAAATCTACCAAAATCTCAAGGTTTCTCATAAGAAATGTGGAGAGGAAATAATGACTAGGACCAATGTTTATAAGTATAGAAGATAAGGTATAAAAGACATATATTGTACCTAGAATCATCCCCAGAGTCCCTAGGTCATACACCTCAATTGCATGTAGCTACCCCCACCCCTGTCTCCCAGCTCCCTGAGCCTGGTGCAGACCTCCTTGGGGTGGTGGTGGAAGTATATCAAAGCGTCTGGCACCTTCTAGATCTCTCTCTGCTCCTCTTCCACATCTACCACCTGGCGTGTCTACCTGCTCCACTCTTTGCCTCTACCTAGGTGTTCCATCCATTATATCACTTTTAGGAGCTTGATGGGTTGGAAAATCTCTGGCGAGATGTCCTATACCATCGCACAAGTAGAATTGCTTCTCCCTAGGCTGGCTGGATTCATCCTGAGAGCCCTAGACCATATATCCTCTATCGTGGGTCCTCCTGTGATGTCTCCCATGTCCCTATCCCTATGCCTGATGTTGGCTCCCTACTATCGAGGTCTCTACACCTGTCTGCCTACTGCTGACCACCAATGGCTATCTCTACTCATCCAAGAATCTCTTAACCAAAAAATATCTCTCGAGAATTCCTGTATAAGTTTAAATTAAAAGGGGCATGCCACTAGATCATATGTCCCATCATAGACCTTACTCGAAGGTCTAATCTCTAAAGTACTAATCCCTGACCATATCCATCGAGTACCTTGAAGGTTGGTCAACCTAGATGAATAGTCATCCACTATTAAATTTCTTTGTTGGAGATAAAGAAACTCCTAGATATCCATTGCTCTTAACATAACTAGAGATAAATCCTCCCTAAAGAGTCGTGCGAACTCCATCCACAAAATAGTCTTCTCATCGTGAGTCTGTGTGGTCAAAATCCACCATCATCCCTCTGAACCCTAAAGAGGGATCACTCTTAGGATCACCATATAGTTATCTAGTGTCCTCACTAGATAGAAAACTCTAGTCACCACCTCAAGCTAGTCCTCAACAACCTAAGGATCGGGCTTGACTCAAAACTTGTGTGGTCTCTATCTCTGAAACTCATGGAGCGTTCTAATCTTGTGCTCCCCATATTTTGGTACTACGGGTACCATATGCTTCTCTAATGGTGGTGGTATAGTAGGTGCACCACCTGGAGGTAACAACTAGGGAACTGGTCCCCAAATCGAAGCCTCGTCACTGTGGGGTTCATCCTCATGATCGAGTCGCTGAATCCTAGTGAGTCAGCATTGCAGAGGATTCCTGTAAGGAAAAATGATATACCTTGGTCAAAGAGTATATCTAGATAGCATGACACAAAAGTAAATAGAAAATAAAACTCATTACTATATAATTCATGTAACATTATTTTCCCCCCAAAAGTAGTGTTTTTATGCACCGTGTCAAAAATCAGGTTATTAGAGTTCTGGTGTATGGATACATCGGCCAACCACACCAAAAGTGGGTTCCATGGCCTGAAAGCCAAGATCGAAACACTTAAAACTATTTCCCAAAACCAATCTCATAGACTCTTGGTCCTAAGATAGAATCAACAACCTCTGATACCACTCTTTCATGACCTATCCCAATGGGGCCTGTGTTGCGACTCTCCAAGCCCACCTCCAATAGGCCAGGGGCTAGTGAGTAGCACTGAGTAGACATATCACTAATATGGGAGTAATTTCCTAAGTATCTGTAAACACAACCCCATCTCAAAGCCCACAAATGTTGAAATGTAAAAACCTGTAAGGGAAAAATGCATGAATATAACTAAACCCAACCAACATAGTACAATAGAAAGTAAAGCATAGAAGGTAAACTGGGCCAGAATAAAATCCCACTAAAAGAAAGAGTCTTCAAACTAAAAATTACAACCTGTAAGCAAGAAAATAGGCACTAGGAATACTGCTCATAGCCATAAGAATACCACGGCCTGTAAGGAAGCTCAAAAAGCTTGGTTTAGTCCTAGTATGCCCTGGACTCCATCAAAAGTATTCTCATCTGCACAAGACATGACACGTCTGGGAAAAGACCGTGTAGGGGTGAGTATAACAATACTCAATAGGGGACCCCAAAAACCATAAGACAAACAAAATGTAAAGGTGTAGTCCTATCTATGAATTATATTTCAATAGAACATATAACAAGAGAATTATATCTAGATATACTTAAAATTCAGACCTGTAGTCTAGACATAAGTCACCACGATCACATAACCACACTAGAGATTCAGTTTGAAGATTCCACGAAGCAATCATATGATAGAACTAACTCCAAGAGTCTGATAGCCCTGATCACATCCATCCAAGAAGTACATTCATCGGGAAGTTTCATGAGAGACAGATAGATGCACCGATAGATCTGAAGAGAGAACATATACACTCATTCTGGGAGAACTCACTCCTGAGTGGGGAAAGATCATGATATATGGATAAGGATTACTGCTAGGGCCTTGGTGTATACCAAAAATCATATGGATTCACATGATTAGTAGAGGACCAACATCCTATAGGATTGGTCATGTTGATACTTGACTCTACCTAGGGTCAATAATGGGTAGAGGATCTCACTCCGGGCCTCTTGGATGGATTCTGACTCTATATAGAAAGTTCTACTGAAGAGATCATAATTTTTTGGATGGAAATGATACCTGACATTTAGGGGAATGAGCAAAGGGGGCACTAACCCAAGTCAAAACTATCCAAAGAATGGTGTAAAAGAAGATAAATCTATGTACAGAAGGGTACATGATGTGTAGAAAGGTCACACTCTGTGTCCTATGACCTTGGGTACTGCCCATGTACAATGAACCATGTTAAAGAGAATGTCATGTAGAAAGAGACATACACGGTGTGTAAGAATATGAAATTCCATGTCCTACTATATGGGTTCCGATCCGTGTTTGCTGGCCATGTGCCCATACACTACTTCAACCCGTGTCTACCAACCCATGTACCAGTACCTGGGGTAACTCGCATAACCGGCCTGGTTTAGCCATGTGGTGGAGTACATGCCGTGTACTCCACCTCGTGTCTTTGTATCGTCTGAGATATACGTCGAGTCCTACATAAGGACCTACACAACATGTAATAGTTGTCACACGCAGTGTCATTGCTTCCTACATCATGAAACCCTAACCACCGCTGAGTTGGCCCCACACGCTGTGTTCTTCGGAGAACACACTGTGTTCTTTAGGATTTTCCAAAAATAGCTATTATTGCTCCCACACTTGGTTTGATCTTCTAACCATCGATCCAGCTATCCAATCTCTATGAAACTCAAGGTTCAAGGTCGCCCTGACACTGTAAATCCGATTCAGTTGGTTTAGGGCCTCTGATCGTCCCTAAAAACATGTTTTGATCCACCCACACAAAGAACAATCGAATGAATATTTCTCCCAAACCATGTTGATTCATTTTACTCCATCTTTGTCACACCTACACGAGGTCATCATAATGTCAGATCTACGATTTTGGATTTTTGCATTGAAAAATGGGTGTGCAACGATCCATTTTTCATAACCCCACAAAGAATTCGAGGTAAAAAGGGGAAGAAGAAATACACACAATGAATTTGAGGAATGAACCTCCTTCATCTTTCGTCACAATGTTGATCTTCCCCCATTAGATGGATAAAAATAATCGAATAAAATTAATTAAAATTAAACCTGGATCAATTCCCCAAAATAAACCTGATAAAAGACCATCTCGCAAGAACAAATGATCCATGGGTCAACCTATTCGTGGGTTGATCCACATTCATAATTTTAATCCAGGAATAGGGAAAAGAATTAAAATAACAACCACTACATCAATTGTCAATGAAGAGGGGGAGTGTTCGTCAGTCAGTATTTGATCTCACCATGAAACTATCCATGTGTTATAGTTCATTGTTGTTTATTGGGAATTCTCCAAGGGTGGATCCTCTCCAAAGCTTCATAGGATTTCAGAGAGTTTCTTCCAGGGTTATGAGCATAATCCCAGGATCTTTATCATTTAAAAAAATGTCACTCCATTATAGAATTGTTTAAAATAAAATAAATTACTAATTTATTTTATTTCCATTAAAATTTCCAAAAACTAACTTCTACTATTGAACCACATCAATTGATGTAAGGCCCTTCCTAAGGTAAATTCACTGCTCTGAACAAAATGGTGCCCTTAGATTTTTGATCTGGGAACCCGTTTAAAATTTATTCCACTTGTTCAAGAAAACATCTCAAGCGTGTTTTTTGAAAATTTTAATTTATTTCAAACATTTATCCCGGGAACTTCGGGCCTTGGAATTGCATGCCATCAAAAATATTGATCTCATAGTAATTTCATATAATATTTAAAAATATTACACATAAAATATGAGATATTATAGGGTTATTGTTGATTTATTAACTAAATATGAAAATTTTATTCCCATTTGAGATACAATGTCTTTAGATCATCTTTATCAACTATATTTAAAGGATATTGTAAGGTTACGTGGAGTGAATCTCCCTATTGTATTAGACCATGATCCTAGTTCCACACCCAATTTTTGGAAAGGAATTCCGAATTTATTGGGTAATGAATTAAATTTCAGTATAAATTTTCATCCTCAATATGATGGATAATCTAAATGGATATCTCAAGAATTGGAAGATATGATTTGTTCTTAATCAATGGATTACCGGGGAAGTTGGGTTCAACATATTTATTTATCTATGTTTTCTTATAATAATATTTTTCTTTCTAGTACATATGTGGAACCATTTGAGGAATTATATTGAAATTGGTGTTGAAAACTAGATTTTTGGAATGATGTAGGAGAAATGAAGTTGATGGGACCATAGTTGGAAGAGGAAATGATAGAGAAAGTTTATATGATTTAGCAACACATGAGGAAATATTAGAGCATATATAAAATTAATGTGGATAACTAGAGAAAATATTTTTCTTTTGAGTTAGGTGATCATGTATTTATCAAAATTTCTCCAAAGAAAAGTGTGATGCATTTTGGTAAAAATGGGAAGTTGAGTCCATGGTTCATTAGACAATATAAAATCCTAAATAAATTTGGATCAATTGCCTATTGAGTGGTTTTACCTCTGATTTTATCCAAGGTATTTCATGTTTCTATGTTACAGAAGTATGTACAAAATTCATCTCATGTTTTGATCCCCAAATTAGTTCAACCGTAAGGGAATATTTCTTATGTGGAATTGTAAGAACCTAGTTCTTCCATTGAGGTATGGATATTTTCTTTTTAGTTTTGTACTTAAGAAAATGGGGGAAAAGAGGTCGAGGGGATGGCTGCAGGCCTTTTACACGATGTGAATGGGAACTACATGTCATGTACTTCTAGGTACACGCCATGTATGGAAGGATACATTCCATGTAATCACAGTACACAGCTACATAATGGTCAAGACAGAATTTTTATGGAAACGTCATGTAGTCTCAAGTACAGGCGGTGTACTTTTTTATTGATTAAATCGGAAAGTAGTGTCGTTTTTATGAAAAATGAAAGGGGCTCATCCGGGTTCGCGAACCACAGAGATGAGAGTTGTTTTCCTTCCTGATTGATCATCTGAACCTAGATTCCTTCACCATAATTTGTGTTTGAACCAGATCGGCAAGATATAAATTCCTCTTGATCCATTATTCATGATTTCTTCTCTTGATAGAGTTATTTAAGGTTGAACGTTTATCATCGTTTTGTATATCTACTCCATTCTAGTTCGAATCAAAGCCTGATGCTGGACGAGGAGAGTTGTACTACAACAAGGTAGGTGGTTTGTGGCTTTCATTGTTCGAATTTGGATTATATATGATAAACGTGACTCATACCCATGTTTGGGGTATTTATTGATTTGGAATTTAACCCTATTTTTTCCTTCTATGGTTTGAATGATTGTGAAGGGATTTTTTCATAGGCTCAAGGTTAGATACCTGGTTTGCAGGACACCCCATAGGTGTGTTTTCCCATAACTGACTATTTGTGGCGTTTTGGTATAGAACTCCCATTAGGAATACCTTTTTTTCTATACCTTGGTTAATTAGGATGGAGTTGATTGATTATATGAAATTAATGTGGTATGATTTGTGAATGTTTATCCATGTAGTAGTTATAGATTACATGTGTTTCTTTGATATGATATGCATGCTGTTTTTCCAATGGACTATAAGAGACTTGGACCAGGAAAATTGTGTGGGTTTCTATGGTTATTTACACAAGAACATGAGATCCTTGGTTTAAATATAGACCTAGGGGTATTAAACATGAGAGCTACCCAAGTGGTCATTTATAATTTATGGATTCTATGTTGACCAAGGTGTATTGACCACGAGAGATACCCAGGTGGTCATTTATAATTTATTGATCATATGTTGACCTAAGGGTATTTATTGTGAGAGCTACCCAAGTGGTCTTTTATAATTTATTGATGTCGTGTTGACCTAGGGGTATTAACTGTGAGAGCTTCCCAAGTGGTCGTTTGTAAATGATAAGTGCTATGTTAGACCAGAGGGGTTAGACCATGAAATATTCCCAGTGGGTCATTATTTAATGAATTGGTGATATCTTAAATAAAAGGGGTTAGAACATGAGATATTTACTAGATGGTTGTTTATGAATGATTGAATGATTCTGATGAGTGTGCCAAGACAAAGAACAAGCTTTGACTCGGTCCTACATGTTTGTTTAGATGGTCTTCTGAGACATCAATTTTGTTACTATTATGTGGGGGAATATAGAGATTAGGATAGATCCCATGATTAAATTATTCAAAGGATAATCAATAAATGTAAATGAATGTAATTGAAAGCTGTAGGATCATTTACTTTTGAGTACTTCCTAGTTTGTTGCTTTATTTCTGCATATTTCCTGCTATATATATTCACTGACAGTTAGGCACAGATCATTTGGTGTTTTAATACTAGGATTAATATCATACCCTTTTTAGGTCATGTTTTAGAACCAAATAGATTATATGGTTGTAGGTATAGATAAGGGAAAGCAACCTTCTTCATCAGATGCTTGATTTTTTTTGGAGTTGAAGAGTATGGGACCAAGCTGAGGCTTGCGATGCTATAGACTTTACTTATTTCTTTTGTACATTGGTTTCTGCATTGATTTACAAAATTTTGACTTATTTTTTTGTTTTCTTAGATACATATTACATGCATCATATATATATATATTGTGGGTTATGTTGTATTTACCTTCAGTCTTCTATTGTCTACTTCTGTAGTTTGGTATTACTTCTTCCCCAACTGTTTATTATTTGTTTTCCTCTATGTAGAATCCATCAATGAGGGAATATTTTTCCCATTATCAGACCTTGGCCCTCTCTACTAGTCAGAATCCTCTAGAGTTTTGGGAAATGCACTTGAGGTCATGTGACCAACCGGGTTTGGGGAACTTTTGGGTAGAACTTGGATCTGGGACGTTACAAAGTGGTATCAGAGGAGTTTTATTTTCTGATTTTTCTTACTATTTTATGACATTATAAAGGTATAGGAAGGAAATGGACTTTATTAATTATCTATTCTTGGGATTAGCTACCCCATGTATAAGGAAAATCCAAATTACCTCGAATTGAATTATAATTTGTTTTGTATTTTGAGCTGTTACAATTGATTCGATTTCACCGTTGGGTACCACACTTGTTTTATGCTATTATTATTGATATTTTTGTGGATCTATTTTGTTGTAACTTGAATATATGAGGGTATTCCATTGCATTCATCATATATTCATTTTTTAGAAATCACATTCCCTGCATTTTTCCATTCCATTTAGAGACCATTAATGATTGCATACTATTGTGATAGATGTCATGATAGATATGCATGATGTTGTGATAGATACCATGATAGATATGTATACTATTGTGAAAGGGGTATTGGTTTCTGTTATGGTTGAATAGTTTGGATGCCAAACTTTGATCCCTGAGGAGTATGAGCACTCTTGGATTGGAATTTGGTGGATCATGTTTTGGCCAGGGGATATAAATTGTTTTCTTATGTTCTATATATTGATGTAAATATTTGATTTGTGGGGAGTATGGGTCCCCACAGATCTGAATTTGGTACACCATTTCTTTATTAAAAAAAAGGGGTTCTGGGGAAGTTTCTGAGGCTTACTTTTTGGAAACCCATAATACATAGCGTGTGGTCCTATGAACACATGCCATGTGTTATTATGTTCAAGAATAATATTTTTTCTAAGTACACGCCATGTAATCTAAGTACACACCCTATGGTAGATGACCGTTTCACTAGATATGCTTGAGAAATCATAGGTTTTTGAGTTTTGAAGAGAACATAATATGTACCTTATGTACTCCCTGTGTAGTTTTGCGTAGGCAGATCGTGTGGCTCTGGCCATGTAAAATTACATGGCCTAGAGGGAAAACTTGAGTACCCTCCATGTGTCATCCCGACACACTGTGTACTTAGGAAGTTTACACGAACAAGGCATGCGAAGTTACACACCCATGTGAGAGTTTGAGGGGACACATGATGTATAGTTCCTACACACCGTGTACTTGGAGTGTTTACACATCCAATCTGGAAGGAGTACACGACCATTTAAGGGATAAGTGTACGCACCGTATATGGTTACTACAAACTGTGTACTCATAATTTGTGAAATTTTGAGTCTTTTCTTCTCCTATTTTGTTCTTTATTTTTTGAACTGGGTACCTTGATGAATAATCTTCTACTGAGGTGTATGTGATGAACTTTATAGAGAAACCCCCCCCAACGACCTACAGTTGTCTTCCAGGAGAGTGGCAATGAGAATACCTCAGAGGTGGTAAGACATGGGCTACCAATGGATCCTCTAGATGTGCCAGTCATGGAACCAACTATTATACTATACACATGTGCAAATGAATAGTTCCATGAAGGATTCATGAAGGTTATTCCGACCTTCTAGGGAGTACCTTATCCAGCCACGTCTATGGTAGAACTGACACAAGTATTCCAGCAGCAACATCTACCTACATTTTTAAGAAGTGGTGGACCACATGCTATATAGTCATGGCTTGAGTCCATTATTATGATCTTAGATCATATGGAGATTCCTCTTTATAGGAGGTTAAATATTGCAACTTATATGCTGTGTTATTCAGCCAAGAGGTGGTGGGATGTTATCACATAGACAGAGTGTCATCGGGACATGACATGAGGAGATTTTCAGATAGTCTTCTATGAATACTATTTCCTTGAGATGCTGAGGGCCGATAGAGCCTGGGATTTCATGCATCTGGAGCAGGGAACTATGTTAGGGATGGACTACTTTACCCATTTCACTGAGCTTTAGAGATTCATACCCATTTTTATGGGTGTCGAGACATCGATGGCTAGGAAATTTGAGGACAGTCTCAGGTACAACATCCAATCGCAGGTGAATGGTTTTAGGTTGTCTTATGTATATCCCATTGTGAATAAGGTGATGATTATAGAGCGTAATCTGTGGGAAGATATAGGTGAAAATCAGGGTGGTTCAGCACAGAGATCTGGTACCGTCTCGATTGGGATCAAGAAGCGTCGTATAGAGCTTTCTTGTGGTGATACAAGCAGTTAGAATGTTTATTCTGGTATCCAGGTGAGAATATATTTGTGTGAAAGAGCTCAGAATATGAGACAATAGTGCTCAATAGACCCAGTGAAGAGCTAATCTTACAACATGATGGGCCATATACAGTGATACTATAGGAAGTTTCCACCAAAAACTAGTGAGAGATGTTCTGCACAGAATCCACGTTAAGGAGCAGGGTCAGAAACTTCTCACTATTCAAGTAATTGGAGTACGTCAGGACTTTTAGGCCGAGGTGGTGGTCATGGCCAGGGTATCCAAACCCTATGATCTTAGTGACAATAGGACAGGTCAGCTCAGGGTAGCCAGACAGTGTCTCAGGGCTGCAGTAGAGGTCAAAGTTATGCAGTGAAATAGACCCAGTAGAAGAATGACCCCGAACCTTCTACTGTCATAGGTACTATTCTAGTCACCTCTGTTTTATCTTCTACACTCTTTTATATAGGGGATTCACATAGTTTTAAATCTATACCCATTGTAGAGATCCTTGAGCTCTGTGTTTTCTCTTCTGATGATGTAATGACACTAGACACTCCGTTAGGGATAAGGAAGACATGGGTGCATCAGTGTAAGGAGTTCCCCTTGAGGTGGGTGGGTGTCACTTCTTTTGGGATCTCTATGTCTTAGATATGAAACGATTTAATTTCATACATGGAATAGACTAGTTAGTCTCCTTTCAAGAATTTGTTGATTCCTATCGCCATAGGGCGAGTTTTACATCACCAGAAGGCAGATCGTTTCTATACAAGGGAGAGTGGGATGTCCAGGAAAGCTGAGTTAGACCCAAGAAATGTAGTTTGAGTGGGATGAAGGAACATATTACTAGCTTATATCTAGATGACCAGGGAACACATCGTTTCGAGGATGTTTTCCAAGATGAATTTTCAGGGTTACCTCTGGTAAGAGAGTTGGATTTATCTATCGAGCTAGTTCTAGGGGCTGCATCAGTATCCATTCCTCCTTACAGGATGACTGCGACAAAGTTTTAGGAGCTCAAGAAGAATCTAGAGGATTTGGAGGCAAAAGAGTTTATCTGACCCAGTACATCTCTATGGGGTTCTCCATTCCTTTTTTCAAAGAAGGTAGACGGTACCCTCATGTTATGTATGGACTATCGAAAACTGAACCAACTGATAGTTAAAAACTTTATCCCTTTCCACAGATATATGGCCTATTTGATTAGCTTCGAGAAGCCCGGGTGTTCTTGAAAATTGACTTAAGGTCCAAATATCACTAGGTACATGTTTTATCTTCATACATACCTCATACCGCATTTCATAACAGGTATGGTCTATATGAGTATATGGTTATGATATTTAGTCTCACGAACGTGACATCGATTTTCATGGCACTGATGAACCGAGTGTTCCATCATTACTTGGATTATTTTGTGTTTATTTTCATGGATGGTATCTTGGAATATTCTTATAATCGACATGACCATGCCACATACCTTGAGATCATTTTTAGTACACTAATACAAAATCGACTATATTCTAAGCTCTCAAAGTGAAACTTCTGGATAGATCAAATTCACTTCCTAGGTCACGTAATCTCAGAGACAAGAGTATCAGTGAACCTAAATTAGTTGAGAGTAGTAGTTACCTAGGAGTAGCCTCAAAATTTCTTTGAGGTTATGAGTTTTCCGGGGATGGATGGTTATTACAGGCATTTCATAGAGGACTTCTCACGCTTAACAGCACTGATGATGGGCTTGACAAAGAAGGGTGTGAAGTATGTATGGTTAGATTCTTGTGATACGAACTTTCAGAAGATGGAAGGGAGATTGAATTCAGCACCGATACTAATTTTTCTAGGGCAGGGTAGGAGTTATACTATGTACTGCAACACATCAGGTATCAGGATGGAAGCAGTGATTATGCAGGGGGATTGAGTTGTTGGGAACGGGTCTCAGCAATTGACACCACATGAGAGGAACTATCCAATGCATTATCTTGAGTTATCCACAGTTCTCCATGCCTTACACTATTGGAAACATTACTTGTTGAGAGAGAGTTTTGTGGTGTACACATACCACAAAATTCTCAAGTACATCTTTACTCAGCATGATCTAAATCATAGGTAGTGAAGATGGGTGTAATACCTGTTGCCTTTTGACTTTGAGCATTCCTATATGCCTAGAAAATGAAATGGAGTGTCTGATTCATTGACCATAAGGACTTAGATGCAGACAATGCAGGAGGCTATTAGTGAGTGGTAGCTTATAGTGTTGTTCTCTAAGATGCATTTGGAGGTACATGAAAGTCAAGGAAATACTTTCCTTTAATTTTTATCTACGAATTCTACCCTAATGGTTAGATTGATGATGGGATAACTATCAGATTATGAGGGAATAGTCCTATGAGAAAGTGTAAAAGGTGAGGATCCACCTCCTGGTTGGATAGTGGGTGATGAAGAGATCTTGTAGAACCATGTATGTATTTGGGTTCTAGTGGAAATACATGAGGAGTTGATGCGGGAGTTTCATGCTTCATCTTGGACAGTTCATCCTGAAGTTACCAAGATGTACCGTGACTTTATCCATAAGTACTGGTGGGTGAGTATGAGGAGAGAGGTGGCTGGTTTTGTTATGAGGTGTTCCACCTATCAGTAGGTGAAGACATAACATCAGCCACTAGCCAGGATTTTATAACAGTTGCCTATTTTGCAGTGTAAATGGGATGATGTTGTGATGGATTTCATGATAGGTTTATTGAGGTCTCCTTGAGGAAATTATGTAGTGTGGGTGGTGGTTTATAGACTTATGAAGGTCACTGAATTATTTTCGATCAAGGAGACCTTCAGTGTTGATGATCTTGGGAAGCTGTATATTCATGAGGTGGTATGACTTCATGGGGTCCCTCGTTTTATAATTTCAGATAGGGATGCCCGCTTTAAGTCTCATTTCTAGCATAGTTTTCAAAGAGCATTGGGTACACAGGTGATTTTAAGCATATCATACCACCCTTAGACTGATGTCCAGTTAGAGAGTACGATACAGGTGTTGGATGATATGCTGAGAGCATGCGTCCTAGACTTTAGGTGATATTGGGAGAGGAATATTCCCCTGATTGAATTTTCTTACAATAACAATTTTTATGCATCTATAGAGATGAAACCTTATGGGGATTTGTACGGTAGGACATGTTGATCACCCCTGTGCTAGTTGGAGGTGGGTGAGGCAACTTTACTATGACCACATCTCATACAAGAAACTTCTGAGCAAGTCTATTTGATTCAAAAGTAGATGGATATTGCACAGTATTGTCTAAAATATTATGCCGATCACTACAGGTGACCTTTGGAGTTCGAGATTAGGGATTGATTTTTCTTGAATGTTGTACAAAGGTTGGGACATAAGAGGATCATATTACAGGGTAAGATTTCACCGAGATATGTCAGTTTGTTTGAGATTCAAGAGAGGGTCAGGACAGTTTCCTATCGATTGCAGTTACCTCAGAGGTATGGGGGTATACATGACATCTTCCATGTTTCTTAGTTGTGATGTTACCTTTTGGACCTATCTCACACCTTTCAGACCAAGGAAGTGGATTTGTATGAAGATGCGTCCTTTGAGGAGCATCCCATTCATATTATGGATCATAGCACGAAGGTTATCTATAGCTGGTTTGTTCCTTTGGTATGGGTAATATGGTAGCAAGACTAAGTGAGAGATGATACTTGGGATAGGAAGGCCGACAAATGATCATAGTGGCCAAAGTTGTTCCATTATTTTTCTTTATCACCCTTGGAAGGGAAATTTAGGGATGAATTTATTGAAGGGGGGAATTTTGTAAGAACTTAGTTCTTTCTTTGAGGTATGGATATTTCCTTTTAAATTTGTACTTAAGAAATTGGGGTAAAAGAGGTTGAGGGGCTGGCTTCAGGTCTGTTACATGGCGTGACTGGGAATTACACACCGTGTACTTATAGATACACACCACCAATGGAAGGATGCACACCATGTAATCCCGGTACACAGATATGTAATGGCTATGCCAAAATTTGTACGAACACAACACGTAGTCTCAAGTTCACGCCATATACTTTTTTTATTGATTAAATCAGTCAATAGCACCATTTTTGTGAAAATAGTTAGGGTATCATCTGGGTTCGTGAACAGGAGCACCGAGAGCTGTTTTCCTTCCCGATTGATCATATGAACCCATATTCCTTCGCCGTAGGTTTCATTTGAAACTGATAAGTAAGCTCTTGATTCATCTTGATCCGTTCTTCATGATTTATTCTCTCTATTGAGTTATTTAAGGTTGAATGTTTATCATATTTTTCTAGATCTACTCCATTATAGGTCAAATCAAATCTTGATGCTGGGCGAGGAGAGTCGTACTACAACGAGGTAGGTGGTTTGTAACTTTTGTTGTTCGCCTTTGGATTATATATGCTAAAAGTTCCACATACCCATATTTTGGGTTTTTCTTGATTTTGAATTTAAACCCGTTTTGTCCTGCTATGGTTTAACTGATTATGAAGGTGTTATTGCTTAGGCGTAAGGTTAGATACCTTGTTTACGAGACACCCCATGGGCGCATTTCCCCCTGATTGACTTTTTGTGGCCATTTGGTCTAGAATTCTTGTTAGTAATACCTTGTTTTCCATTCCTTGGTTGATTAGGATGGAGTTGATTGATTATATTAAATTCATGTGGTATGCTAGGTGAATGTTTATCCATGTAGTAGTTATAAATTACATGTTCTTATTTGATATGATATGCACACTATTTTTCCAATGGACTGTGAGATCCTTAGACTAGGAAAACATTGGGGGTTTCCATGTTTATTTACAGAGGACCGTGAGAACATTGGTGTAGATATTAACCCAGGGGTATTAACTATGAGAGCTACTGAGGTGGTGGTTTATAATTTATTGGTGCTATGTTGACCCAGGGGTATTGACTGTGAGAGCTACCCAGGTGGTTTTTTATAATTTATTTATGCCACGTTGACCTAGGGGTATATACTATGAGAGATGCCCAGGTGGTCATTTGTAAATGATTAGTGCTATGTTAGACTAAAGGGGTTAGACCGTGAGAGCTGCCCAATGGGGCGCTATTTAATGAATTGGTGCTATGTTAAACCAAAGGGGTTAGACCGTGAGAGATTTCCCAAAGGGTTGTTTATGAATGATTGAATGATTGTGATTAGTCTGCGAAGCCAAATCACAAGCTTGGACTTAGTCTTACTTGTTTGTTTGGACGGTCTTCTGAGACATCTATTTTGTTACTATTATACAAGGGAATATAGAACTTAGGCTAGATACCAATATTTCATGATTCAAATGATGAATAATATATGTAAATTAATGTAAATGAAAACTATATTATTGTTTACTTTTGAGTACTTCATAGTTTATTGCTTCAGTTATGCATATTGCCTACTATATATATTCACTGAGAGTTAGGCACAGATCTTTTGGGGGCTTCCTTCTAGGATTCATCTCACTCCCTATTTGGGTCATGTTTTAGACCCAAACATATTATATGGTTTCAGGTATAGATAAGGGAAAGTTCCCTTATTCATTAGGTACTTGATTTCCGTTGGAGCTGGAGAGCATGAGACCGAGTTGAGGCTTGCAATGATGTTGGAGTTTACTTATTTATTTTGTACCTTGGTTTCTGTATTTCTTTCTAGTATTGTGACTTGTTTGGATGTTTTCTTAGATAAATATTCCAAACATCAGATATATATATTCTGTCTTCTGTTGGATTTACCTTCAGTATTCTTCTGTTTACTTCTGTTGTTTGGTATTACTACATCTGCTACTATTTACTATTTGTTTTTTGTTGTGTATACTCTGCCAATGAAGGCATAGTTTCCCCATTATCAGATCTTGTCCCTCGCTTCTAGTTGGTAGCCTCTGGCATTTGGGGAAATGCACTTGAGGTCATGTGACCAACTGGATTTTGGGCACTTTTGGGTGGCACCAAGATCTAGGATGTTACAAAGTGGTATCAGAAAAGTCTTATTTTCTGGGTTGTCTTACTATTTGGAGACATTAGAAAGGGATAATAAGAAAATGGAGTTTGGTAATTAGTTGTGACCCAAAGTATCTACCCCGTGTATATGGAAAAACGAAATTACCTCGAGTTGAAGTGTAATTTTTATTTTTTGATTTTGAGCTGTTACAGTTGATTCAATTTCACAATTGGGTGATGCACTTATTTTTATATTATTATTGACATTTTTATGGTTATATTTTGTTGAAAACCTATGAGATGAGGGTATTTGATATCATACATCATATATGAACTTTTTATAACTCACATTCAATGCATTTTTCCATGCCATTTAGAGATCATTACAGATTGCATGCTGTTGTGATAGATGTCATGATAAACATACATTATGTTATGATAGATACCATGATAGATATCCTTTATATTGTGATAGTTGTATTGGTATGTGTTATGATTGAATTGGATAGATTCCAAAATTTGATCCATGAAGAGTATGGTCCCTCTTCGATCAGAATTTGGTGGATCATGTTTCATCTAGGGGATATAAATTGTATTGTTATGTGGTATATGTCGATGCAAATCTTTGATTCTCGGGGTGTATAGGTCCCCATGGATTATAATTTGGCACACTGTTTTTTTTACAAAAATAGGGGTTCCAGGGATGTTTTTGAGGATTACTATTCAGAAACCCAGACAACACGGCGTGTGATCCTATGAACACACACCATGTGTTCTTCTGTTCTGGAAGAAAAGAAAATTTTCCAGGTACATTCCATGTACTCTGTGTACATGTAGTGTGGTATATGATTGTGTCACCAGCCATGTGAGAGAAATAATAGGTTGTTGAGTTTTGAATAGAACACTCCATGTACCTTAAGTACACCCTGTGTAGTTTTCCATAGGCTCACCCATGTGGCTCTAGCCATGTAAAAGTACATTACCAAAAGCTAAGACTTGAGTACATGCCATGTGTCATTCCGAAATGCTGTGTACCTAGGAAGTTTATACAACCAAGGTTGGTGAAGTTACACACCCATGTGAGAGTTTAAGGGGACACACTAGGTATAGTTCTTACACACTGTGTAGTTGGAGTGTTTACACGTCCAGAATGACAAGAGTACACAACCATGTAAGGGCTTAAGTGTGCATTCCGTGTATGGATACTACACACTATTTACTAATATTTTGTGAACTTTTTAGCCTTTTCTTCTCCTATTTAGTTCTTGCATTCTTGCACTACGTACCTTTATGAATACACTTATACTGAGGTGTATGTACTGAACTTTACAAAGTAATGCCACCATTATGACCTCTGGTTGTAAACCAAGAGAGTGGCAATGAGAATACACCAGAGGTGGTAGGACATGGGCTACCAGTGGATCCTTCATATGTGAAAGTCGCGACACCAATTGTTATACTAGACATAGGTGAAGATGCACAATTCCGTGAAGGATTCATGAGGTTTATACAGACTTTCCAAGGAGTACCTCATCCATCCATGTCTATGGAAGAATTGACATGAGTATTCTAGCAGCAACATCTATCAACATTTTTAGCTGATGGTGGACTACAGGTTGCAGATTCATGGATGGATTCCATGATTAAAATCTTCAAGCATCTGGAGATGCCTTTTGAGAGGAGGGTTGATCTCAAAACTATACTGTGTGATTCAGCCAAGAGGGGGTGGGATTTTATCACACAAAAAGAGCGTCATCGGGACATTTCATGATGATATTTTCAGATAGTCTTCATTGACTAATATTTCCCAGAGATGCCGAGGGCCAATAAAGCCTGGGAGTTCATGTATTTGGAGCAGGGTGCTATGTTAGTGATGGAATACTCTTCCTATTTCATTGAGTTTCATATATTCACACCCATTCTGATGGGTGACTAGACATCGAGGGATATGCGATTAAAGGATGGTCTCAGGTATGACATTCGATAATAGGTGAAAATTTGTAGGTTTCCTTATATATATTCCATCATGAATCAGGTGCTGATTATCGAGTGTAATATGTGGGATGCTGGAGTTGCAAATCACGGCGGTTCAACACCAATATCTGGTTCCATCTCAACTGAGATTAAAAAGTGTCGTATGGAACATTATGGCGGTCATACAAGCAGTCAGAATGTTTCTTACAGTACACAGGTGAGATTATATTTGTGTGGAAGTTCTGGGAAATGAGGTTTCAATGCCCGATTGACCCCGTCAAGTGCCGAGCTAGTGGCAGGATGGGCCATCTAAAGTTCTACTACCGGGAATTTCCACTAGTAACTAGTGAGAGAGGTTCTTCACAAACTACAAGTTTAGGAGCAGGGTCAACAACTTCTCACTAGTCATAGAATTGTAATAAGTTAGGCTATTTAGGCTGAGGTGGTGGTTGTGGCTGTGGTAGTCAGACCCCAAAATCTCTACGACAGTAGGGAGGGTCAGATCTGGGTAGCCAGGTAGTGTCTCAGGGCTACGAGACAGGTCGGACTTATGCAGTTCTATAGACCCAATAGGAGCAGGATCCCAAACCTTTTACTGTCATAGGTACTATTCTAGTCAACTTAAATTTATCTTACGAATTCTTTGATATAGGTTCTTTGTATATTTTTATAACTATTCTTGTTTTAGAGAGCGTTGGGCTCTATGTTTTCTCTTATGATGATGTAATGATGTTAGACACTCCATTAGGGACAAATATGGAATATACATGTTAGTGTAAGGAGTGACCCCTTGAGGTTGGTGGGTGTAACATCTTTTAGAATATCTATGTCTTAGAGATGATAGGCTTTGATTTCATACTCATAATGGAATGGTTAGTCTCTTTTAAAGCCTTTGTCGATTTCTATCAACATAGGTAAGTTTTACGTCACTAGAAGGAGGGTCGTTTCTATACAAGGGAGAGTGAGATTTCCAAGAAAGATGAGTTGGACCCAAGCAGGTGGTTTGAGTGGGATGAAATTTTTTTTCCAGATTATATCTAGATGACCAAGGAACAAGTTAGATAGATTTAAATCTAGTGGTTGATCGTTTTAAGGATGTTTTCCCAGATGAATTTTCAGGGTTACCTCTGGTAAGAGAGGTGGAGTTCTATATCGAGCTAGTGCTAGGGGCCACAATGGTATCCATTCATCCATACAGGATGGCTACGATGGAGTTGCAGGAGATCAAGAGGCATCTAGAGGATTTAGAGGCAAATGGGTTTATTTGAACCAATACTTCTCCATGGGGTTATCTAGTCCTTTTTGGGAAGAAGGTGGATGATACCCTCAGGTTATGCATGGACTATCAGAAACTGAACTAGCTAACAGTTAAAATCTGATATCCCCTACCACAGATAGATAACCCGTTTGATCAGTTTTGTGGATCCCGGGTGTTCTTGAATATTTAATTAAGGCCAGGATATCACCAGATACGTTTTTGATCTTCAGACATACCTCGTACCACATTTCGTAGCAGGTATGGTCTATATGTGTATTTGGCTATGCCGTTCGGTCTCACGAATGCGCCAATAGTTTTCATGGAACTGATGAAATGAGTGTTCCATCTTTACTTGGATTCTTTTGTGGTGGTTTTCTTGGATGGAATCTTGGTATATTATCATAACCAACATGACCATTCCATATACCTTGATATCATATTGAGTACACTGAGAGAACATCAGTTATATGCTAATCTCTCAAAATGCCACTTCTAGATGGATAAAATTCACTTCTTAGGTCATGTCATCTCATAGAAAGGAGTATCAGTGGACCTAGAGAAGGCGAGAGCATTAGTTACCTGGTATAATCCCAAGAACGTCTTTGAGGTTCAAAGTTTCTACTACTGTCTGGTTACTACAGGTATTTCATACAGAAATTCTCACACTTAACAGTGCTAATGGTGAGCTTGAAAAATAAGGGTGTGAAGTACGTATGGTTAGATTCTCGAGAGATAGAGTTTCAAGATATGAAAGGGAGATTGACACCGGCATTGATAATGATTTTTCCAGAGTTGTGAAAGAGTTATACTATGTACTGTGATGCGTCAGGTATCAGGCTAGGAGAAGTGGTTATGCACAAGGATCATGTTGTTGCGTATGGGTCTCTACATTTGAGGCCACATGAGAGGAACTATCATATGAATGATCCTGAGTTAGCCATAGTTGTTCATGGCTTACACTATTGGAGAAAGTATTTGTTGACAGATCATTTTGTGGTGTACACAGACAACAAAATTCTTATGTACCTCTTTACTTAGCGTGATCTAAATATGAGGTAGTGAAGGTGGGTCGAATATGTTTAGTCTTTCATCTTAGATATTTCCAATATGCCTGGAAAAGGAAATGCAGTGGCTGATGCACTGAGTAGGAAGACTCATATGCAGATAGTGTAGTAGGATAGTAGCAAGTGGCAGCTTATGGCGTTGTTCTATGAGATGTATTTTGAGGTGAACGACAGTCAAGGACAAAATTTCTTTTCTTTTTTAGCTATGAATTATACCCTACTGGTCAAAGTGAGGATGAGATAACTATCATATTTTGAGGACCTAGTCCTATGGGAAAGTATAGAAGGTGAGTATCCACTTCCTAGATGGAAGATGGGTGATGATGAGATCTTGCGGAGCCATGGATGTGTCTAGGTTATGGTGGACATATGTGAAGATTTGATGAGGGAGTTTTATGATGCAACTTTGCAAGTTTGTCCTAGAGTTACCAAGATGTACCATGACTTGCACCGTTAGTACTGGTGGCTGGGTATGAAGAGAGTGGCAGTTGGTTTTGTTATGAGGTGTTCCACCTGTTGGTAGGTGAAGGAAAAACCTCAATAGCCAGCTGGGATTTTATAGTAGTTACCTATTATGGAGTGGAAATGGGATGATTTCATGATGGATTTTGTGAGAGATTTACTGTGGTTTCCCCGAGGTAATGATGCAATGTGGGTGGTGGTTGATAAACTTATGAAGGTCGCTCACTTCTTGCTGATCAAGGAGACCTTCAGTGTTGATAAGATTGGGAAGATGTATATTCGTGAGGAGGTACGAATTCATGGGGTACCTCATTCTATAATTTCAGATAGGGGCGAATGCTTTATATCTTTTTTTGGCAGAGTTTTTAGAGGGAATTTGGTACACAGGTGCTTCTGAGCACAATATACCACCCTCAGACTAATGGCCAGTCAGAGCGTACAATACAGGTGGTGGAGGAAATACTACGATCATGCATCCTAGAATTTGGGGGATCTTGGGAGAATAATATTACCTTTCTTGAATTTTCCTATAGTAATAGTCTCCAGGTGACTATAGAGATTACACCTTATGAGGATTTGTACGGTAGGCCATGTAGATCACCCCTATGCTGGATGGAGGTGGGTGAGGCACCTTTACTAGGACTATGTCTCATGCAGGAGACTTTTGAGCAGGTCCAATTGATTCAAAAGTGGATGGATACTATGCAGTCTTGTCTAAAATCTTATTTCAATCGTTGATGATGACCTTTGGAGTTCGAGGTTGGGATCTAGTTTTCTTACATGATGCACCGAGGTTAGGAAACAAGAGGATTAATAGACAGGGTAATCTTTCTCCAAGATCTTTGGTCTGTTTGAGATTCTAGAGAGGGTTAAGACAATTGCCTACATATTTTATTTACCTCATAGGTATGGGGATATGCACGACATCTTCCACATTTCTTAGTTGCGAGGTAACTTTTCAGACCCATCTCATACCTTTCAGCCCAAGGAAGTGGATTTATAGGAAGATGCATCCTTTTAAGAGAATACCATTCATATCATGGATCATAGCACAAAGGTTCTCCATGTCCAGTCTGTTCCTTTTGTACAAGTTCTATGGAAGCACGACCGAGTGAAGGACGAGACTTGGGAGAGGGAGGCCAATGTATGATCACAATGGCAGAAGTTGTTCTCAGATTTTTCTTTATTACCCTTGGAAGTGAAATTTAGGGAAAAATTTCATTAAGGGGAGAATTTTATAAGAAAATGGTTCTTCCTTTGAGGTACGGATCTTTCCTTTTCAGTTTGTACTTAATAAAATTGGGGAAAAGAGGTCAAGGGGCTGGGTGAGGTCTGTTACATGGCGTGACTGGGAACTACACACGGTGTACTTATAGGTACATGTTATGTATGGAAGGCTACATGCCATGTAATCCTGGCACACGACTATGTAATGGTTATGCAAAAAATTTTACAGACACAGCATGTAGTATCAAGTACATGCCATGCAATTTTTTATTTATTAAATAAGGTAGTAGATTTTTTTTGCGAAAATAGGTAGGGGTTTATCCGAGTTCGTGAATAGCAGAACCGAGAGCCATTTTCCTTCCTGATTGATCACCCAAACCCTGATTCCTTCGCTTTCAGTTGCGTTTGAACCCGATGGGTAAGATATCAATTCCTCTTAATCCATTCTTAGGGATTTCTTCTCTCAATTGAGCTATTTAAGGTCGAATTTTTATCATTGTTTTATAGATCTACTCCATTCTAGGTTGAATCAAAGCCCGACGCTGGATGAGGAGAGTCGTACTATGAAAAGGTAGGTGTTTTGTGCCTTTTTTTTGTTCACATTTGAATTATATATGCTAAAGGTTCTGCATACCCATCTTTAGGGTATTGCTTAATTTTTTATTTAACTCTATTTTTTCTTTCTATGGTTTGAATGATTGTTAAGGGGTTATTGCTTAGGCATAAGGTTAGATACCTAGTTTTAGAGACACCCCATGGATGCATTTTTACCTGATTTACTTTGTGTGGATATTTCATCTAGAATTATTGTTAGGAATACCTTAATTTTTATTCCTTGATTGATTACGATAGAGTTGATTTATTATATGAAATGCATGTGGTATGTTTTGTGAATGTTTATCCATGTAGTAGTTATAGATTACATGTTATGCTTTGATATGATGTGCGCATTGTTTTTTCCAATGGACCGTGAGAGCCTTGGACCAGGAAAACATTGGGTGTTTTCATGTTTATTTACACTAAACCATGAGAGACTTGGTGTAGATATTGACCTAGGGGTTTTGACCGTGAGAGCTACTCAGGTGGTTATTTATAAATTATTGATGATATTTTGACCCGAGGGTATTAAACATGAGAGATACCTATGTGGTCATTTATAATTTATTGATGCTATATTGACCCAGGGGTATTGACCATGAGAGCTACCAAGGTGGTTGTTTATAATTTATTTATTACATGTTAACCTAGGGGTATTGACAGTGAGAGCTGCCCAGGTGGTCGTTTATAAATTATTAGTGGTATGTTAGATCGCGAGAGCTTCCCAGCGGGTCTCTATTTAATGAATTAGTGCTATGTTAAACCAAAGGGGTTAGATCATGAGAGATTTACCAGAGGGTTGTTTACGAATGATTAAATGATTGTGATGAGTCTGCCAAGCCAAAACACAAGTTTGGACTCAGTCTTACATGTTTGTTTAGATGGTGCTCTAAGAAATATATTTTTTACCACTACACAGAGGAATATAGAGATTAGGCTTGATCCGAGGATTAAATGATTCAAATGATGAACAATAAATGTAAATTGATGTAATTGAAAACTGTAGGATTGTTTAGTTTTGAGTACTTCCTAGTTTATTGCTTCATTTATACATATTTCCTGCTATATATATTCAATGATAGTTATGCACATATATTTTGGTGGTTGCCTACTGGGATTCATCTCACACCCTATTTGGGACATGTTTTGGGCCCAAACAGATTATATCGTTGTAGGTATAGATAAGGGAAATCACCCTTCTTTATCAGGTACTTGATTGCTATTGGAGATGCAGATCATGAGACCAAGATGAAGTTTACGATGCTTCTAGAGTTTAATTATTTCTTTTGTACTTTGGTTTCTATATTTCTTTCTAGCATCATGAATTGTTTGGATGTTTTATTAGATACATATTCCATTCATGATATATATATATTGTGGCTTCTGTTGGATTTACCTTCAGTCTTACATTGTTTACTTATGTTGTTTGTTATTATTGCTTCCTCTAGTATTTACTCTTTGTTTCCCGCTGTGTATACTCTACCAATGAGGGAATAGGTTTTCTATTATCAGAACTTTTCCCCCACTTCTAGTCGATAGCCTTTGGAATTTGGCAAAATTCACTTGAGGTCATGTGACCAACCAAGTATAGGGAACTTTTGGGTGGCACTCGGATATGGGACATTATAGGAGTAACCAGTTCAGGTTCTTGACCACAGAGAGAAAGTGTTGAGGAATAAGGTAGTTCATCAGGTTAAGGTTTTAACTATATGGTTGAAGAGGCTATATGAGAATATGAAAATTCTATTAGGGGAAAATATCCCCACTTATTTGATAATTGAATAAAATTTTGAGGACACAATTTTCAAAAGGGGGATGGATGTAACATCCTAGGTAATGATAGAATAAGTATTTATCATATTTATTAATATTTATGAATTAAATAGTAAATTTACCAAAAAATTGATGCTATTTACAATAACTTACATAACATTAAACAATGAGTTTCTCTAAAATCTTACATTGCATACAGGATTGACTTATACTGAACAATAATATATTATTAATATTTTTTTAATATAGAAGCTATTTCCTAGTCATTGTATCAGTGGGAGTGAATATAACATACTATATTGTGTTCAAACAGGTTTATAATTTTTTTACATTCATCCAATAGATTTTATATTCATAATATAAAAATAAATCTAGTTTTACGCTTAAAATCACTTTTTTTCTAAAAAACAATTTAATTGGGGTTTTATGGTGAAAATATTTTAAATACTATTTTTGATAATTTTATAATTTTTATATGAAAAAATAAAATTCATTTTTGAAAGTGAAATATAAAAATTTCCTTTGGGTTTATTTTTGGTAATTTTTTTAGTACTTTCATATTTGGATAAATAGTGAATAATACTAAATTTTAGTTCAAAACTACATTTTCTTCCAATTTATTTACATACTTAATTTTTTTATGTTTATTTTAATGTATAATTAGATTAATTTTATATTATTTAAACCAATTTAGTTCATTGGATTAATATTCTGATTTAATTTATATATAAAAACTTAGTAAACTTTTGAACATTTTTACTTTAAAATCCCATTTTATTGTCTCATATGCGGGATTAATTTTAAATTAATTTATGAAAATTATATGATTTTAATTTAAAAAAATGGATTAAATATTTTTAATCATCATAATTTATAACTTATAATAATTTAAACTTAGGTTTTGATAAAAAAATTAGTGAAAGTAATTAAAATTAATTAAACTGATTAAGGTAAAAATGTGGTTACTCACTGGTTAAATTTTAATCCTAAGAGTACAAATGACCTAGAAACTTTTAAAAAACCAATTTTATGGAAATTATTCTATCATAAAACCTATTTAATTGAATTAGGACCATTATTTTAGTCACATTATGTAAGGGATACCTCCTAACAGTGTTTACCTTTTTATATTTACAAGAATGTCACTCCCTATCCACTATAAAAAGGCACTCACCCTCTCAATTACTTACACCTATCAAGCACCATTGGATCATCCAAAAAATTCCCAAATAATATTAAAAATTCCATAAAATAACCCTAGAGGTCTCACTTTGGACATAAATCCAACCAAGAATTCATTTGGTGTAAACTGAAAGGAGTTACCCAAAGAAGAGGTAACTTTCATCAACATGCATTTTTAATTTGTTTCCTCCTCCACTCAATTAACTTCACTTTACATAATGATTATAAAATGAAATTAGTATCTTAAATATACTTATATATTGTTATATTAAGATTTTAAATGACACCTACACACACTTCTATCAAATGGGTAATGAACTTACCATTCATGTGTGAGGCAAACTACCATCTCACGAAATGATGCCGTTTATTTTTCATTTAACACCTATCATGGTTGGAAATTATGATGGAAGAAATGTTTTTATATAATATATGTAATATTTTATGTTTTGTTAATACTTTCTTAATTTTTATATAACACATAACTTCATGCTTTATTTTTTTTTGTGAAAATATGATAACATTATTTGTGGATGTGTGGACTACCACCTCCTCAAAGCGATGTGATGCGATCACACATTACATGGAATGTATCGAGGAAGGGTTTGATTAAAAATATGTGAAATAAATAAAATATATATGATATTAATGACATAATTACCTTTCTATAAATATAATATATCATTTTATTTATTACACTTTCACACACTGAAAATGTTATAACGCCGTTCATGGATGTGTGAACCACCACCTCCTCGATGTGATGTGATTCATTTTACATTATAATAATTTTATATATAAGTATATATGAGTAAATAATATGGAATTTAATATATAATTATCATTCTATAATGATAAATTCAACTTACCTTCTTTCCATAATGATCATTGAAAATAGTAATGTTACTAATGTGTACGTATGGATTACCATCTCTATGATTGTAACGTTGGTTCATTTTTCATAAAAATATTTCTTGTATGGTTTTCAAAGTGTAATTGATGTATATATATGATAATTATTTCCTGATTATTAATCTTTATATGTTTTAATAATGACTCCTTTGACCAAACCTGACCTACCAATGTCATTTTTGACACATAAACTGAATATGGTCAAAACACCTGATGTAAACTTAATTGTGTAAGTACTTGTTTACAAAATTTTAATAAGTGAAATAAAAGTAATTAAAAACTTTTAAAAGGTTATTAATTGAGTAAATATTTAACATAAGTTTATTATTCATGAATATAAGGATAAAAATGACAAGTCGGATTCAAGGTAAGGGATTTCATATCAATCACCTTCCATTTAGTAATTTCTTGATGATATGAATATTTATTATTTTATAAGGTACATATAATTTTTTTGACATTATATATACATATTTTATATGTTATAATTTTATATAATTTTTTGTAAAATATTATTATTTTTTGGGGATTACGATTTAAATGTTCAAAGTGGTATAAGACACTTTGAATGTTTAAATATTTAATCTCAAAATATTTTTCTATATTTCAATATTCCTGATATTATTTTACATATTTATTTATATGGATATAAAAGGATTATAAATGAAATTTTATTCCTATTTTTTATTTTAATTTCTCTACAATACTTCATGTTTTTAAAAGAAAAATAAATCCATCTTTCCCTTTCTTTGGGTATTTTGTTTTTGAAAATGGGTTTTGAAAATGGATTGATTATTTAAGTATATTTAAATGTTTACTTGTGATTTAAAATTAAATTTTATGAATTAAATGTTGATAATTGAAATATTTTATGTGTTATGATTATATAATGGTACTTGGATATTTGATGGGTGATTCCGTGATAAACCAATGATGGATGGTTTTGTGGTAAACCAATGAATGGTTAGTCCGTGATATCCCTCCAATACATTAGGTATGAGTGTCAGCCATATGCCTATTCCATTTATAAGAGTGAAATTTATGGAAGTATAATGCATGTTTACTCCATTTATAAGAGTGAATAGTATAATAATTTCCCAAGATACCATTTTTATTTTATATGGTTTCTATGAGTTTTATGGTAATCATATAATTACAAAAAAAAGGTATGAAATGAGATTATTTTCAAAGTAAAGTATTTACTAATTATTAAGGGTGAAAAGTGTAACTTTATGATAAATTTTTCATGGGTATTAATGTTTATTAGTGGACTAACTATTTACTTCTTTTTATATCCCATAATGAGCTCTTTATGCTCAACCCACATTTTTTAATGTATTAAAATGACTTAAGGATGATTAAGGTATTGGAAGAATACATGTTTAATGTCATGATGATTTTTATAAAGGATATTAGGATTTAATTTATAAGTTTTATATTTTGGAAAAAATGGATACTGTTCGGAAGTTTTCAATTTGTATTTTGTGGTTTTTTATGTATGAGTTACGAACTAATTCTATAAAACTCTAAACATAAAAAGACCCTCAATTTGAAAGAAAGTAAAATTATAGACCTAAATAAATATTATGTAATGCCTTAAGGTCGGGGCCTTATAATTTCATTAGTTTATATTTGGTATGTGTGTTTTGAATCTATAATCATGTTTTGTTTAAGTTTTATATCTTGTGATATTTATAGTATTCCTCCCATAAAGTTTATGAACTAATCCCTCTTATAGCCATATTTTATATTTTTGATTACTAAAACTATATAGAGTCTAAAAAGAGTTGTAGAGAAAATAATTCATGGTTTTTGGACAACATCCTAAAATTCATTAGCATCTCAATTCTAACCTAGCATCTTATGTAGAATTAGTAAATAAGGACATTATGGTGAAATTGTTAATAATAGAGTAGCCTGTGGTGGGTGGTGCTTCTATTCCATCTCTCATGAGAATGGGTATTATATCATGAGAAAAGATTGAGAAATATAATTTATTAAAGAAGGTCATAAAGATGTGGGGTTTTTTCTCAAATATATTACCAATCTTCCTCTAAATAATCTCCTTATCATGTTATCTTAGCATGATAAACTTCCTCACTTTAATCCCTATTTTTTAAAATCTCTAATTCCCTATCTTTGATGTTACCATTTTGACCATCTTCAAAATTTATTCAAGTTGAATTATCAGTTCACATGTCTAAATTTTGTTCATTAGATTTACATGTTATCATTATCTCCCATGATTTTCTTCATATTTCATGTCATTTGGGAACATGAAATCCCTTATTCAGGTGGCCATAAATGTAACCATGATAAACATTCTCCTTTACTGAATTTTCCTACCCATGGTTATGAAATTTCATATATATCACCATAATAAGGTGAAACCTTTCATGGAGAGGAGACTTATAACAAGCCTTGTCTTTTGGGAATATAACAACCATGCTTATGCATCCATTCTATGAAATTATTTTATTAAACACCACTTGTGCATAAAATGATAATAATAATTACCATATGTGTCATAGGAAAAATTTGATTAATTCGATAAAAATTTATATAATCTCCCTTGGAAATATCTAAGTATGATATTATTAAATAGTTTATTTAACCTTTTTTTAGATCTAATGATAAATTATATGAATCATTTTTATGATGGTTACATAAAGGAGTCAACCCCTTTAGACTTCATGATTTCATAATCATGAATCGGGTCATAGGTCAAAATATTTTTATAATATTAGAGGATTGGTTTTGATGAATTTTAATTTTTTCTATGTCTTAAAGGCTTCATTATTTAATTCTTGAGACTTTATTTGTTTGAGATTTTTTATATAGCATTGGGTGTTTCTCTTTTGAGTTGGACCCTTAAACTTTTACATTTTGAAAATCCAATAAAATAATGATATAATAGTTCCCTTATCTATATTAACAAGTAAGCTCAAAGGGGAATAAGATATATCATTATTGAAACAAAACAATAATGTTTAAATCACTAGATTTGATTATATTGAGATAATTCATAACCATGATTAAATTCTACCCTAGAATCATTAATTATTTTTGGGTATAGAAATTAGAATGTTGAGGATAATTTTTACACCCCAACTTCACTTTTATGTGTATATACTTAGTATATAATATGATTCCTTGAGTTTAAGGTGTTTAAGACTAAAAAAATTTAATTTTGGGAACTTTTTCTTGGCTATATGGTTTCCACATGGTTTTTTAAACTATATGAGTAAAGTGTGTAAGCTTGCAGTGGTTTAAATCTAGTGATGGATGCATAGTTTAGAGAAAGTTTGTTAAAAAATTTATCCAAGCCATGAAACCTACTTGAAATTGGGTATTTAGTATTTTTTGGTGATTTTTATTATACTTTTATCCCCACTCTACCATTAGTTCATTTGGGATATTTTGAGGGTCTCCAAAGCCGACCCCCCTCTTTTTCCCATGGTTCCATTTTATCCTCTCTTCAATTTCTTCATGGATTATAAAAGTAAATATACTTATTTATCTTATCATCCATTATCTATTTTTTTATTTATTACTTCATTATTTTCCTCATATGAATCCGAATTCCATTGGAGGTTGATTTCTTTATTAGGGTTCCCTTTCCATGGGGATTTTGATTCCTAGAGAATCTAAAACATACCACGTGACCTAATAATTTGTTTTTCATTGAATGTGACATGGATTATTTTTAGTTAAGTTGGGTGTGTTTGTGAAATTATATTTATTTAGCATGCCACATGTGATTTATTTTTCTAGAATCATATTTCAATTACAATCTAATTAATAATGATAATTTTGATGAAGTTATATTGGGTTTCCTTCATTTTTGCATTTCATTATTAACAAAAAATGGGGTTTTCAATGGTTCTTAAGTTATATACACCTATAATGAACTTTAGTTCACTCTATATGTTTTTAAAAACACCTAATATTCTATTTTTAAAATAATTATTAACTAACATGAGTTTTTAGACTTCTAAATATTTCCAAATTATTTAACAGATGATAATTTTTAGATTTGATGAATTTTTAAATGGTTTAAGGGGTGTTTTAGTTGGAAGTGTATTTTTTATTGAGATTATTTAATTTCTTTGAAATTTTCTTGTGTTACATGTGTGATTACTTATATTCATTTTATTTATTTATATTTTAATTTGTGTTTAATTTCTATTAATACATCTTAGTCATGTTAATTCAAGGCCTATTATTCTCTTTGATTTAACTAAGATTTCTAATCATAACTTGGTTTCAAAGTGATTTTTAAAGATTATTTCTAACCTTTATAAGGTTGTATTAAAAATAAATGATAATTTAGAACCTTTTATTAAATTCTTTCATAACATAGGATACACCTTGGGTTTGTGACCCATTTCATAACTCTTAATATGAGTTTGTGTATGTCGTGAGGTGAGGTTTTTTATTGTTTAATTCTTATGTGAATAAAAATGGGATTATTATTAAATGGTAGAGAGAGATGAGATGAGGGATTTATATTGTGATAAATTTTATTATGCACTCTTATTTATATGTGATGATGTATGTCAAAATGTTCCATCACCTCTATTACCCAATTACATGGGAAACCTATGTATCTATATGGGATATCAAATGAAAATTTCTATTATAGTTATTATTCCTCTATAAATGGGATCCATTAGTGAATGATGAAACTCTTCCTATAGTGAGTTCCACCCAGTGAGGCTAGTTAGTTTAATTTGGGGGTTATTTTGTTAGGAATTCATTATTAGGTTGGTAGATGATTCCACCCAAGTATATAAAGTATTATCTCACAAGAACCAAAGGTGTATCCCATGATATATACTACTTGAATTTTATTTCCATATTAATAAGACTTGATTGTATTCTTTGTTTTAACACTACAATTTTTAATTATTTTTATATGATCACTTTATGTTATCCATTTATTTTCCTTCATTAAGATTATTTATTTATTTTCTCTAACCTTAAATATATGATGTTCATTGTTTTTATTCTTCTTCTTATATTATTTTATGTTTGATTTGTGTGATTTTATGTTTTTTTATTTATGTTATTATATAGGCATGCCTAAATTATTTTATAGTTTATCTTTATTTCATTCATTGGTTTTGACCAAAATTGTCAAATGATTTTGGAAAAATAAAAGGGTGAAGAAATGGTTTTAAATAAATTATTACTCTCCCATGGGTTAATGGTGTTTTTTTATTTCCCTTGAAATTTTAAAAATGGATTTATAATAACTAATTGACTTTATTCTAAAAGGGTAATTTTAATTTTAGAAAACAGTGACGAGGTACCTTAATGTGATTTTTCTTTTAAAAAATAAAAAATCAATTATTTTCATGAATTTTATTTAAAACTATAATTTATAGAAAGGATTATAAAAGGAATTAAATGAAATATTCTTGGTGGAAACTTGCTGGGCATGTTTAGATTACACCCTAGATACACACCTTGGTGTGTCTATACCTCTTATATCTCTATGCCAGTTCTAATTTTATGATCTTATATGGGTAGATCATGGATGTTTTTGGATGTATAAAGGACCTAAAATCACACAGAAATGATCATGTGGTGGTTTAGTATTATGGATAATATCAAGATATGTATTCATTAATCAATTCGAACACCCTTTTTTATTTTGGTCTCTTTTGTGTTAGTGCTCTTTACATATCTTCTTTTGATGGTTATATTTTCCATTTAAAATTAGATATTTTGTTTTGAATATGCCTTGTTTGTTATATTTTATTATTTAGAATGGATTATTTTGTTTATTCATACAATTTTAACTTTTGGATGCACCATTTTGGATTATTGATAAGATTCATCCTTTTTTATTATTTTCATCAGAGGCTGAAATAATTTTCACTTAGCATGTTTTAATGCCCTAAAACTAGTTTCCAGCATAGTGTGATTATAAATTTACCTTATGCCTTATGAAAAAATAACCCAGGTAACGTGATAGGTTGACTTGGGTTGGTTCATAATAATTCCCCCCAAAATCACCTAATCCTTACCTATTTATGATATCCATAGAGAGAAAACCAAGAATGAGAGAATAAGTGATCCAAAAGAGTTTACCTCAGATAAGTAATCTAAATCTACTAATAATTGAAGGAGATGAGATCTGGAGGAGAGAGAACACCCAAAAATCACTATATGGATGGATATTTCCAAGTGATAGGGAAATAATAGAGGAAGAATCATAAAAAACAGGTTTATAATGTCATTTTAGGATGGGTTTTAAGTTCATTTATGACTCAACTACATAGTCTAAAAAACTGTGCAAGTCACCCATGAGGAAAGATGTTCCCCAACAACATGATTTAACTTGGTACTATATAGTCTTGATGACCATACATTCCACCCATGAAACCCACAAAATTATTCAAATTTCATCCAATTTTATCCCAAAACCTTCAAAAATTTAAAATAAATTACATATATACCTCAATTGGGTCCCTTTAATACTCCGCACCATAGAAATTATCATCTTTAAGATGTTATATTTTATCATTTATTGGTGAATATCTCAGGACATTATTAAAAAATCCATACTTATCTCTACCAAGTCTCCTCATATACCATACCATGTTTCTAAAGCACATGGGCCAACAAGATAACTCTACCATGTATTAATTTATCTCTTTGATCCATAATATTAACATTACTTTGAATGAAATTTACATCTAGATATAACTCAAACTAATAAAAAATAATTACATCATAAGAGTTAGGATGGTAATTTCATAACTGAGAAATATAAAAAATTTCATGTATAAAACTGTATCACAGAAGAAATGCTAATAGGTATGCTACATTCTTGAAATGCTCAATCAACTCAAGTAGTCCAATATTCTCATGTCTCAACTTTACCTTATTCCTAAACCTTCTCTGGACCAACCTTGGTTATAAATTTTGGAATACTTGATTTAGCATAGGAATCTATAAAGGTCACCAAGGATGATCATCATTTTAATTTTTTTGGTTCTGAGTAATTGAAATTCACTTTCAGATCAACTGAATAGTTTTCATGGTTTTTAAAAAAATACCTATACCCACTAAAGATTCATAACCCACTTCTACCCAACACCATAGAGAATTAAATTACCTCTCATAAATTTCCTCAAAAGGATCCATTCTAATTGTATTTTGATAAATATTATTATATGAGAACTCCACCAAAGTGATATGATCATCCAAAGACTCTCCAAAATCCATAACACATTTGTGAAAAATGTCTTCCAATATATGGATCATTTTCTATAACTGACCATCCACATGAGGATTATATGATGTAATAAAATTTATGTAGGAATCCATTTCCTTTTATAAATATTTCTAAAAATTTGAAGTGAATCAAGGATCCCTATTAGATACAATTGATTTTTACACACCATGAAGCTTAACCACTTCCCAAACATATATCTTTTCTAAGTCTTCCAATATATACGTCTTTTGAATTAGTATTAAATGGGTGGTTTTGCCTAGTCCATCGATGGTTACCAAAATGGAATCATCCTTCTTGTCAGTCTTTGGAAAGGCCACAAAAAATCAATTTTTATTTAATCCCACTTCCAAACCAGTATTGGACATGATTGAAAAATTCTTGTAGGTCTCTTATTCTTGGTCTTTAACTTTTTTACATGTAGTACATTTTTTAACATAGTCCATCACATCCTTTTTTATACCCAACTAACATAAGTGTCCTTTTAAATCTTTATACATCTTATTACTATGGTGGTGAACAACCTAATTCGAATGATGAAACTATTTTAATATTTTCTCTCTCATAAATAAAGGTATAACCAGTTGCTAGGGAACATACATATCCAAGTCAGGTGCTTTTGACCATTCATCTAGGGATTCACCACTATTTAGAGAATCCCTCATAGAAACACATTTAAAATCTATAAATGTATCTCCCCATACCTTATCTCACAAGTTCAGTCTAAATTTTACACTAGATAAAACCATTTGGTGACCCAGATCCACAAAATATAACCAAAAATCTAAAAATATAACCAAGAGTTTCCTTTCCTCTTTTGATTCCTCTAATACATTACCATACACATTAAAAATCAATTAATTTACTAACACATTAACTTTCCCAGGAGTATATTCTAGATTATGGACAAAGGTTTTCAAATACTCTATCCATATTCAGTGCTTAATATTTATATCATACTATGAGAAGTTGTAATTAAAATTATTGTGATATATATACACTATAATCTTCTCACCAAATAAGTTGTGATGTGAAATTTTCAACACATATATAACTGCTACAAGCTGTAGGTCATGTGTTGGGTAATTCCTTTTATGAACCCTCATTTGGAATGATCCAGATGAAACTAGAAGATGACCCTACATCAACACAAAAAAAATCCAGTATTTGAGGAATCAAAATAAATGGTATACCCATCACCAAGTTATAGTAATAACAATATAGGTTCCATTTTCAATTTTTTATTCAATTATTAAAAGAAATTTCGGAAGTCTAGTAGCATCTAAACAAAATGAACATCTTTTCAAATCAAAGAAGTCACTGATGAGGCTAAGTATGAGAAATACTAAACAAGTGTCTATAAAAACCTACTTACCCTAGAAAACTATACACTTAAAATAAATTTTTAGGTGCCTTCCATGACACCACAACCTATATATTACTAGTATTGAATGATACACCATTTTTAGAGATAAAATACTCAAGTATTTTCACTTCCTATATCTAAAATTAACATTTCGATATTTTCTCATAGAGATGATAGTCTTGTAATGTATGCATAAAATTATCTAATTGTTTTTTAGGATATTCCTTGGATCATGAATACACTAGTATGCCATTGATAAAAACCATGATGAAAAAGATGATATATTGTTGCAATATGTAATTTATAAATTCTATGAAAATAGATGGATAATTAGTAAGATCAAATGGAATAACCAAATACTCATAATGGCCATACTTACTTCTAAATTTTTTCTTTGGTATATCCTATTTTGTTATCCTAATTTAATGGTATCCCAACCTCAAGTCAATCTTTGAAAACCATTGAGAACACTTAAATTGATCTAATACATAATTTATTATTGAAAGATGTTATTTTTTTGATAGTAACTTGATTCAAATTCCAATAATCAACACATAACCACAATTTTCCATCCGCATTTTTCACAAAGAGTATGAGAGCTACCTATGGTGATATAATCTACCAAATAAAACCATTATTATCTAATTATTTCAATTATAATTTGATATCTCGCAATATATTTGGTTCTATCATGTATGAAGGTAGCGATATAAGACTCATACATAAAAATAAATCAATTGAGAACTCTACCTCAAAGTAAAGAGGTATTCTTATAAAAGCACCTGGGAATACATCTAGATAGAGAATAAATATCCTTATAAATTCAACCTGACCTGCCACTTCCTTTTTCACCACCACCAGCACCACAAATTATCATGAATGATTATCAACATTGGATATTATAGGGCCATAAATAATTGAATTCAAATCCCATTCACCATTAAATATATTAATTTACCCATAAAAAGTGGTAATCACTACCATTAGTCCATAAGAATTAATCTGAGAATTACATGAAGCCAACCAATCCATTCCCATTATGACATCAAACTTGAACATAATTAGGATGGTGAAGTCCCATGATATTTTCACATTTTCTATCATAATAGTATATGATGGAAACTTAAATACACAAATATTTTTATATACTAGATGATTTCAGATGTGCATGACATGGAACATCATTTCATATTACATATCCAAGTGTTATACAACCTGTGTCACAACAAAAGAATGTGTAACACCAATGTAAAATAATACATAAATGAGAGTAGAATTAAGAAAAAAAGGTACTTATCATTGGAAAAATTCTTGTATCCATCTGTAGTGGATCATTCTTGGAATAAAAAATTAAGAGACTCTATGTTAACTCCCACTGTGTTAATCCACCCTGATACAACTTCTGAGATACACGAGTCCTCGTAGAGTCATTACATAAAGGGGAGGGACTATTCATGTGAACCCGACTAATAAGACCATCCCTACAGGGAATAAGATATAAAAATATGATTATAAACCTCCACCATATATTCACTAGGTGAGTTATTATAATATTTCTTGAGGTATCAAAGATTCCCACACCTAAAATAGTTTTTGAGTCTACCATGTACAATTCTTCTTCAATTGGTCAACAGAAATATATTGAAATAAATTTATTGGTGCATCCTTCTATCCCATAGAGTAATGAATGGGTGCATTCCAGTTATATGATACTCATAAACCATGAGAATAATCATATCAATACTACCTTTTCCCACCACTTGAACGAATATTTCAATTTGGATGAGTGAATATTCTACCATTTGGAGGATTTACTAGAATATCTCATTCATCCATCAATTCCTTATTCATTTTCTTGACATAAGATTCAATGATAAGAATCACTACCTTTTAAATAAGTTAGCTCATAATCATGACTAAAACCAATAATCTATTAAGTAATATCTATAAGTTATGTCTGATTCAAATCAATTTAGCATTGTAAACTGAGTAGAATACTCCAAAATTTTCATATTCCCTTATTGAAGATTACATAACTCATTCATATTTGATACTTGGTATGTATGTGGGTAGAAATTTTCAGTAAAAATATTCTCAAATAATTTCCACTCTAACTGTTAATTTATCTTATCTTTCTCAACCAATTCCCACCACTCAACTATAAAACTTTTGAACATATACATTGATAACTTGACCTCAACATCATCTAGAGTAACCATGAATGTAAAGATCTTATTAATCCTCTTCAAACACTGTGATGCTTCTTACAGTCTAACATCCCATTTAAATATCGATGGGTATTAACTTTTGAATTCTAATAACCAATCCTCCCTAGATTGGTGAGGTGGAACAACTATACCAATGATCCTATTACCCCTTTCCCAATCCCTTAGAAACTTTTGATCCAATGGTGGATCATTTGGAACAACTTTTTAGTGGATTATTTACCTTGATTTTGTAGAGTTATCCTTTGAGGCTTCTTACTACAATACCAAAGGAAAAACCATTAATACCAAAAGAAACATATAATAAAAAACCATACAATAATTTAACCACAACACCCAAAGGGTACTATATAATTTAATATTTCCTTGTGAAAATCAAATTAATAATCAATAAATTGAAGTTTTTTCACACAGAACTTTATTTAAAAACTCATTTTGAATGTCACCCTTTTCAAACCATGTCTTTAAAAATTCATTTCACAATAAAAAATTATCATATTTTTTCACAACCATGAAACCATGATTCATTTACTATCCATGAGTGACTACATAATGCATGACTACCAACCATTTTACATAACCTTGAAGAAACAAACATAAGGACACTATGTAATCTATAAATGATTCACCCAACACTTGAACTACCTGCACATCCAGGTTGATGATGGTTTTTCTATAAATATGTTAAATACATGTTTTTATAACTATTTCATGAGTCCTAACTCAACCTACCTATTGTTCCCAATAGATTTCATAGTCACTCTGAGAGGTTGGGGGGGGTGAATTAGTGTGACCCTTTTACCAAATTCTTTTATCTCTCTTCTATACCTTATTAACATTTAAAACTCTATCTTGGTTAAGATGTATGGATCTATTTATTAATTACCAACATATACCACCACATGAAAATTAGTAAAAAAACAAGATAAAACAAATAAATTTTTATAAGGTTCAATCCTAATGTGGGTATATGATCCTTATTATTATTGGGTTTATTTGGAGACGTAGATTATAACTAATAAATTATGGGGATTAAAAAAGCATGAGAATGTATCATACTTAAATTAACACTTACAAGAGGTTGTAAGGTACCGAACTTTACCCATGGATAGGTATCATCCATGACTCACTTTTATCTTCCAATTTTTTATGTTTGGATAAGATTATAATGGATCCATCTGATATCTAAAACTCCAAAAACTTCTTATAATGAACAAGATCTTTAGTATGCTTCATATGTAAATACATCAAAAAACAAAATACCATATTCCTCAAGAATAGGTCTTTGAATTAAAATTTTCCAAATGGTACAATATCATGCACAATTGACGTCACACTTTCTTCTTCTTTTTAGTTTATGAAAAAAATCCACTATATACAATATCAAAATCTTCTCTCTCTATTAAATATTTAGAGTCTTATCAATGAATTTAGTATCAGTTCAATACCTATTATATTTCTTTATTACTCATAATATTTAGATCTATAATACTATAGTGAGTTCTTCTCTCTTAATTATAATTTTACCCTCTTTTTATTCTTCATTTTATCTTTATAGAATCACATGAATATTATTTCCATATTTAAATATTAAAAATGACCATTTAATTGTAGCAGCATGATATTCTCCCAAGTTATCAATATTTAATTATTCAATATCAAAGATCAAATCTTCATCTCTAATTTTCCATATCTATTGTGATTTTCATAATATTCATGTAATTTTTTTCTACATGAAATCCATAAGCATTTAATCTATATTGGAATGCATGTTCACATGTAGAAATATCATTGTGGCATGCTACTTCTCTTCACAACATGAAAACCCTCATCACATCACAACCTTATTCTTCAATTCACACCATTTTTATTATCAGATAGAATCATGTATATTAATATTTTATCTTTAATGTATAAAATGACACCACCAAATTTGAATTTCCATTATTCTCACATTTTTCCCAAACTGGTAATATGTACATACTACTTAGTATGATATAGAAATATTACATCCTATGATTTATAGTTTCATAATTGGTAACCCATACATAACCTCATGTTAACCCTTACGTATCATATTTTTAACCTTTATGTAATAAAATTTTATTCTTACGTATCACAATGTGGATCCGAGACTTTGTAAAAATTTATAGTATAAAACCCTTATGAAAGGATTTGTTACTCTTATATATCGATGAATGGTTTTTTCCTTTACTGGATCTCTATAGTAAGTTTAAAAAAATAACTTACATATACTTTTAAAATATCTTCTATATCATATAAGTTTTTTTCTTTTCCACATGTCTTTATCATTTGTCTTTTATATGAAAAATATCTTATGTACCAACATAAGTTCTTTTTCTTTGAAAATTTTTTATTATGTTTTGGATAATATCTTCCATATGAACTAGAAACTATTAGTCATAGTAAAAAAATTATATTACGTATAAAATATATTACATATACATTGCAAAATACCAATTTTGTTTCATTTATTTAGCTTCAGATTAATGTGATTCTTACAGACTATCCTGAGAAAAATTTTTATATACCTGAACCATTTTTTTCTTCTTATTCTTCTATTTTATCTTCCAAACTTCTTCAAGGTTTAGATCAGATCCTTTTCAAACATTCTTAGGTATTTTTCTCCCAGATTCACATAGTTTTTATCCAAAACTAATCTTCTAATAGTGTATGAATTTATCTTTTAAATGTGAATCTTTCTTCACTTTTCATATTCTGGACACACTTTATCTCAATATCCACACCACATATTGAAACTTTTATACAATGTATTTATAACTACTAAACGTCATTAAACACCTTTCTCCTAAAATTATAATCTTTCAGATTATCTTTAATGTAGAATACTTTATGAAATAATGGTTCCAAAATTAGTCTAGTATAAAAGTATGGATTCTATTTTTAACATACTTCAAGTTAATACCTCAATAGTTTTCAAACCTAATAAACACAAGGATAGGTTATAAAAAAATCAAACAAGAACATATATAATATAGTTCTACCAGTAACCATAACACCTATCATTTATTAAAATAATGTTTCACTCAAAAATCAGCATACATATAGAGTAATTCCACAACACCAAGAAACATCTCAGCTAAAATAATTTTCTAACATAGGAATGGATCTTCATAAATATCTATAATGATGAAAAAATTTAATACATATGATCCCTATAAACTCTAAACCATATCTCAAAGTTCAACCTCTTAATTAATTGAGACATTTCTCCATCACTCAACATATATTTACAACCGGTTTACTAATTGATAAAAAATACAATCATCAGAATTCATTATGCTCTTCAATATCCCCCCTTGTATTTTTTATCAATACCCTTAATTACCTCACATAAATCACTATTAATATATTTTTAGTTGCTATCCTTTTCTATCACCCTTATTGAAAATATTTATAATGTTTCATTAATAAGGGGAATCCATACTCATATTACTACTTATTACATGATTTTATATTTCATATACCCCTCTTGGTAATACCTGATCCACTTGAGGGAATGGTTGCATCAAATTTATCTAAGAAATGTGTCATCAATTAATCAACTCTAAGTCTACTTGATCAATCTAGGTGTAGAAAACAATAGTGATTAACCTTAAAATCAAAGTTTTATATAAAAATATCTATCATGTGATAGTAACTGAAATTTTTCTTTCAAAGGGATATTAAAGTAGATAACCTATCACCTACACTCAACCCAATAAACTATATATCATGTCAAACATAAAAATCATCTTTTTCTAAGATCTGTCAATATTTATAGATTTATATAAAATAATGTCTTCTCCCAAATTTTTCATCCCAGATTCCCATTAAGATATTTAATCAAATAAACTTTATCATAGATAATATTATTCAAACTGAAATCCAAGAATATCCTTATGATATTATGTGAAATGTTTCAAGGAGGAATCCTGATTCTATTGAAAGTATTTCATGATGGATTTATCTTCTATCTATAATGTGTTTATAAGATTCACACAATTATAACCCTATATGAATTAACTTCAATTCCATACATGAAAAACAAAAAAAATGGAATATGACGAGTTTATATTGCTTCTTAATGAGATAAATAGGTTCGAGACTTGTTTCTATACCCATAAACCATTTTATTTTCAACTACAGTTTGGTGAGAAATCTCAATACCTACTCCTCCTTTGAATTTATAAACATGATCAATCATGTAAAGCATGATATTAATTTTTTGTTTTCAAATATATTCTTAGATATTACATGATTCTTCATATTATCTTGAAAAAAAATTCATTCTTTTGTGCTCGATCTATTTTATTATCTAATTTCAATTTTATTGGCCATATGGTCATGCATTCCTTAGAAACTTTCTCAAATTTTTTCTTATGTAAAGAATTTTTTTTCATAATAGTATTCTTGGTTCATAGATATAATGGTAATTTATACTTCTTTATAAAAATCTCCTTATATCTTGGTATCCATTTAATTCAATTATTATGAGTGTGTTTAGTCTATTTTCAGCTTCCTCACAACTCCTCATCCATCTTTGTGTTACCCTTATTTGTAAACTTCCTATATTATTCTTTCATGATGTATTTTTCCAAATCAATCATCTTATTTCCTTATTATATTGAGTCATTTTTTTATATTAATTCATTAAAATTTTATATTCATAGATTATTTTAAGAGGTCCAAAATGTGGCATTTTATTCTAGAATAGAAGATTCACTTTTGTGGTGTATCATCCTACTTAAACATCTTTTTGGGTGTGATTTTTTCAATAATATTTTTTTATTTACACCCCAAGGATGAATTACCTTTTCTTCTCACAAATGTCTTCATATTTTATGGTTTTATATTCTCACAAGCATATGAATTGTGCTTGGTTGATGTGAACTATAACTTATCATCATAATGACCCCATATTTTGAAATTCCTATAGAAATTATCCATGATATCAAATTGTTTATTTAATGACATATCCATCTTATTCTATAGACCTTACCTCATTCTAATATAATTATTCTTGATTTTTAATATATGTACCCTTAATCCATGACTTATATAAACTTTATTAATTACTAAATTATACCAAAATTCAGTGGAATTATCTTCAAATCATCTAGAACACCAATAATAACTAATAAAACTTATTCTTTTTCAATGTGTTACATTCTAAAAAACTTTAAAACTTTTCTATTTTTTGGAAAAAAATTGTTATTTTTAGTTTCTTTTGGGGAATAAGAAGTAATGCTAGTGATTACATCAACCCTTGAATCAGTTTTGGATTTTTTAGTATTTTTTATGGATTTTTATTTCTAACCTTTATAAGAAGATGAAAAATATTAGTACAAAAATAAATTTATTATAAAAGGGTTTCCTTTTACTATAATATTCTAGTGGACAAGTCCTTAGATTATATCAAGACCTTATTACCAATAATTTCAGTCTCTTTAAAAGTAAAAGTCTTACTAGAACCATTCACATAAAATCCTCTCTTCTCAACTTCACGTGAAGATTCAGTTTGGGTGATTTCTATATTTCACAAATGGACCTCCAACTCAAGATTATTTAGGTTTATAATATTCTTTTAATCTTAAAGTAAATTCATACTATCTTTAAATTCCTTTATTATCATCTAAATTTGATATACATGTATCTTAGTCACCTCTTGTAGATATTTTAAGCTCTTTTTTGATTTCCAACTGAGTATCTTTGACATTCATAAAGGCTTTTTGTATTTATTTCAGTACCTAAAACTCTTTATCATTTATCAACCTTAAAATTTATTTCCCACCAAAAACACTTTTCAACTATTCTTCAATAAGGAAAGTATTTTCTTTACAAGGTAATAAATATTGTCCCATGTCTTCAACAAGTTGACTGAGTGTTTTTCCCTATTATAACTATTTATCCAAGGTTTTCTATATCTCATTATCTCCCAATTACAACTATTTTTTCTCATCATGCATTACCTTGAAAAACCTAAATATATAATTGAAAAATTTAATAGTAACTTCCTTAAAAAATAATTTTTAACTTCATAGCAGAGGTATTTAACTATTTCAATAGACCCATTCTCTTTATAATCTATAGGATCATTATCAATAGATTTAAAAGAAGAACCATAGCTTTGATCAACTTTAATTATTGATGCATAATAATAATTACTTAAAATCTTACTTAAATTCTTTGACTATGTCTTTTACCTATTCTTTAAGGTTTTAGATAAAACCTCTATTTATGCTTTGATAGAGATGGAAAATATATTATACATAAGAGAAAATTTTGAACCTTATTTAAATATGCACTTCATATAGATATGATAAAAACCAATGGGAATGAAAATAAACCCAATATTAAGGAACTTGAATGAGCCTTGATACTACTTAAAGGACCTAGTATATCATGAAATCACTCTGAGGTAGGGGGTGAATTGGTGAAACCCTTTTTACTAAATTATTCTCTCTCTATCCCTCACTACTATATATATTATTAATATTTAAACCTATGTATTGTTTAATATGTATGGATTTTTATGAATTCCCAACAAACATCACCACATAAAATGTATTAAATAAATAAGAGATAACAACACATAATTTTTTACAACGTTCAATACAAATGGGGGTATCTAATCCTTTATTTGTTCGATTTTAGTCTGAGACACAGATTATCACAACTCAATTATAGTTATTACAAAGGTGTGAGAATGTATCATCATTAACTCAATACTTACACAAGGTCAGAATGTATCATACTCTACTTGTGGGAATGTATCATCCTTGAACTACTATTATTTCCTGATATTTTATGTTTAGTTATGATTATACCAGATCCCTCATGTATCTAACACTCCTATAACTTCATTTCCTAAATAATATATTTAGTATGATTTAGATTTAACTACATCAATAATGGAATATCTTATTTGTAACATCCCACCCCATCCCATTGTCTTGGGAGGGCAGAAGAATGCTACTTCGCATTAAGCGACGTTCTTAAGGTGCCAAAGGCTAGCAATAAATGCCGAGGGAATCAAGAATAAATTGGGGAACGATTTTAAATTGAGATGAACCATCCAACAAAACACACCATTACCAAAAAAACTAAATGATGCATGTAAAATAGCAACCCAACCCATACATTACCAAAATACAACCAAAACATTTCATAAAAACCCCTAAATACCAATACAATCTACCCTTGTACTCAAATACAACAGTATATCATCAATAAATACAACCAAAAAAGAATCCAGATATCTCTGAAATATATGATTCAGGAATGCTATGAACACTTCTGGTGCATTTGTTAGACCAAATGGCATAACCAAAAACTCGTAATGGCCATATCTACTTCTGAAAGCTATTTTGGGGATGTCCTCCTTTCTTACCCATAATTGATGATATCCTGAACCTAATTCAATCTTGGAGAACCACTTATCTCTCCCCAAATATTCAAACAAATCATCATTGTGTGAAAGTTGATATTATTTTTTTATCATAACTTGATTAATTATATAATAATCCACACAGATCTGCAAAGTTTAATCCTCCTTTTTAAGGAACAACACCCGTGATTCCCATAGAGACGTGTAAGGTTGGATGAACCCTTTGTACTCTAACTCTTCCAAATGAACTTTTAATTCTCTCAATTCTAATGGTTCCATATGATAAGACATAAGTGAGATAGGACCAGTCCCTGAAAGAAGATCAATCATAAACTCCACTTCTCTCATGGGCGGAAACCCTGAGAATTCTTTGGTAAAGGCATCCATAAACTGATCAACAACCTATGAAAAACCTCTTTACTCAACTGCTTCCCATGATTCCAATGTCAATGCCACTAACTGATGCGAGATCATTCCAAGATATGGTGCCAAAAAATCTATTGCACCCATATTTTCATTCTTCTTCTCTCTAAAGAGATGTTCAACACCATCCTCTATCGTAAAAATAAACATTCATGCACAACAATCGACGTGGGACTTAAACATCGCCAACCAATAAATTCCCAGTATTATGTCATAAGAATATATCTCAAGCATCGAGAAATTCCACATCAATTCAATTTCATCTATAACTAAGCAACACACTCTACAGAGGAAATATCAACACTCTCTTTGACCCAGAGGAGTTTGTAGTTTCAAAACAGAAGGAATAATTTCCATAGTTAAACCCAGTAAACTAACAACACGATAAGAAAGAAAAGAATACAAAGCACCCATATCCAAAAAATCATACATCAACATGAAATTCAAAAGAAACATACCTCACACCATGGATGGTCTCGAAGGATCATACATTGCCACCTGTTTAACTCCATACAACTTCTTGATTTCCAAACTCTACTCTTTATTACCCTACTGAGGTGTCATGGTATTTATAGAATTAGTATGACCAAATTTACTCTGATACCGAGGGGTATTCTGCTTCCCCCATCCTATTGAGGCATATGATCACTATGACCATTGAAGAGTGTCACAAACACCCGACCTAGGGGAATTCTGACAATAATGCTGAAGATTCACCACCTTTTTACAATTTTGACATGATCAAGGTTGTGCCAGACAATCCTGCTTGATGTGTCCCATAGAGCCACACTAAAAACATCCCGAATTACTCTAAGGCTTTGGAGGAAGATTCATCGATCCTGCCATCAGATTCTGAGCCACACTCCCACCCTAAAAATAAGTGTCCCTATTCTGATTGAACCCAACATTCGAGTTCCCACTATTCCCTATGGTACCAACATACTTCCCCTGCCTGTAGCCTCTAAAAGATCCTGCTTAGCCTATGTAGCTCTATTCATCATTTCTGTGTAATCATTTATACACAACACTACTATCTTGGAATGAATTTCCTACCTCAACCTAGATTCAATAATCCATTCCGTCAACGATGTACTACCCTCCACCTTAGGTGAAAACCACACTAAGTTCATAAACTTAGCTGCATATTCTATTACCTCCATGTTACCTTACTTCAAACTGAATAAATCCATTATACGTTGAATTATACACATATGAGGGTAGAATTGTTTATTAAGAAACTCCTCAAAATCCCCCCACGCCACACCTTGGTCCTTTCCATATTAGACCGTCAACTCCCACCATTGAAGGGAATGATATTCCAACATATATGTGGATAACTTCACTTTCAACTCTACCAGTGTTCACAAGAAGTCAAATATCCTATTCATTATGTTCAGCCATGCTTAATACCTTTCTGGCTCCGAATCACCCCTAAAAATAGGTGGATTATACCATTGAAACTAAACCACATGACCACATGCTTTGGTTATCCAATTTATTCCCACTTTCCATAGCCTGGAAATCTTACACTATACTCTACAATAGTTTCTAGTTCACCTAAGGCTTAGGTGCAACTACATTTTCAGAAGCTTCCTCTGGTTGGTCTCTACGATACCTACCTAGTGCCATTTCTATCAATGCAAAAACAACCATAAGTCCCAATAACTTAACAAGAAAGGGTATAGAATTTTCAAATTCAATACATTGAAACTATCATAACCAGTATTTTCACAATTTTACATTTCCCATGTTTCACTATTCTGAAAAATCCACCATGTTTTGAAAATCGACCCATTTTCAAAATACCACTAGTTTGCATGTTTCAAATCCTTTCATTTTGAAACCCAATTCATATTTTTCAAAATCCACACATTCATGTCACACCATAAATCATTATACCCCAATGAAATATGCATCCTTATGGGAAGTGATTTTTTCCATGCATGTCATGCTCATCTCATTGTCTAGACACATGATAATGAGATTTCCAATGCCTATAAGTGTCTCCAAACACTTATGTACCCAAATCCCTGGTAACTTGAAGTTAAACATAAAAGGTTTATCTATGTCCTTTTATGATATACATTCCAAGTTCTGACAATCCTATGTCTTGCTACCATCCTGAATCAAGGAATAGGCCAAGAATGGATGTCAACACTAAGACCAAAAATCAATGCCAAAGGACTGAAAAACTGCTCTCACTTAAAATATAGGGACCGAACAAACTAAAACCACTCGTAACATCCCTCCCCATCCCATTGTTTTGGGAGGGTAGAGGAATGCTACTTAGCCTTAAGCAACATTCCCAAGGAACCAAATGCTGGAAATAAATGCTAAGGGCATCAAGAATAACTTTGGGAACAATTTTTCCTTGATATTATCCATCCAACCAAATAAGACATTACCAACAAAACTACATGATGCATGTTAACAAGTAGCCCAACCCATACATTACTAAAAGACAACCAAACTATTACATAAAATCCCCAAATGACAATATAATCAAACCAAATATCAAAGTACCAAGAGGAAGACTACACTACAAGACCCTATTGAACTAGGACACCATCCATAGCTCCACACCAAGCTCCATACTCCAAGAAACACAACATCACCAAAGCATCATATCAAACCACTAGCAAAATGAGATGCTTTACCCTTACCTATATCTTGAAAAACAACATTTGAAAAATCACCCAAATTGAAAAGCATGGGTGATTAATAATACTAAGTAGGATTTTCCCAAATGAATTCCCTACACACACCATTAGGAAAGAACCGTTAGCACATTTATATAAAGAAGTTTATATCAAACATTAAATAGTTCAATAATTACCAAAAGCCAAAAATAAATATACCAAGCCATGTCAAACAAGGTAAATCCACACTAATCCATAAGACATATCACCATCACAAATTATCATAACCAATTTCTATCTTGCATAACAACACACAACAACCAAACAATCATGGTGGAACTTTCCATACAAACCCATTTACTTCATTCCAAAACTAGTGATACTTTCTACCCACTTATCCTTTGATGGTGGCCCTTCTGTCCACTATCCATCTTCTTTTTATAGTGGTAATACCCACCCACTTCACACAAAATTAATGCAAGCCATAATGCTTAACCCACGACCAAGAATATCACAGCATGGTCACCACATCATGCAACAAATTCATCTAAAACCAAGCAATACCTCAAGCACATCAACAATTTCAACACATGCGCATTCACTTCAATAAATCACCCATTTATTGAAAACACTATTTAATAATTTTCCATGGAAAACTACATTTCAATAAAAAAAACTTTTATTAAAACCCATTTTCAAAAACCATTTTCAAAATCCAAAATAAGAAAAAAAATCCATTTTAAAATCACATAACAAAAACCTTCTTTCACCCATATCCCATTTATCCAAAAAAATCCCCAAATAATTACCCAATTAGTTCTCACCAAGATTATCACATTGTATTCACAATTAATTTCAAGAAAAAAAATTAATTGAAACCAAGGCCAGTATTTCTAACCAAGTGGAGTCGAGAGAGAAGCCACCTACCTTTAGGGTTCTAGAAAAATCGACCCACGAGAAACCACACCACAAATCTAGTAAATTCTCCACCAAAACCACTCTATATTCTTTTACCTATGAATTAAAAATACCTAATATAATAATTTAAGGAAAAAAAACCATATATCTACACATGACATATGTAGATCTAGAAAACCAAGAGAGAGGGAAGAGTAGATCTAGAGAAAACCAAAGAGAAACCAAGAGAGAAACTTACCCGAGAAGAACCACCTTTAAACCACCTTAAAGCCCATTAAAATACCTTCCAAAATGAGTGAGATAGCACCCCTAGCCCTTGAGAAGATGAAATCCTACATAGGGTTTATATGGGAGAGAAAATGGGTGAGTTAGGCTGAATCCAGACTAACCCCTTTTAAAAAAAACCATTTTAATGGGCCGCATGATTATCTCACATGGTTAGGAAAACCGTTCACTAACCGTGAGGATGCTACTACATTAGAGGAATATTGAAAAAACTCATTGAATAATTAGATAAACCGTGTGAAAACTATGTAGAACCTCACTGCCTCGAGTTTCATGGTTTCCTTGAAATTCTGCACAGTTTTCCCTAACCGTGCTCAAACCGTTCACCCTTAAAAAGGCCACCAAACTTTTCCAAAACCATTCCAAACTGTCCCAAACTCATCCAAACTCATCCCAATCACTTTAAACACTTAAAATGGCACAAAAAGGATATATAACTCAAACTGTGGGTGCTACATTCTTCCTTAGGGATATGTCTTCAATTGGAAATATGACTTCTGTTACAGTAGCACATACACCCGCCTTGTTATTATAAAATTAGTCTTAGAATGATCAATGTGTATAGGCAATAAGTTTCATCACATTATCTTATTCCTCATTATTCTTAAAGTAATTTAATACATAGATTATAAATAAGAAGCAACAATGTCATCCTTGATCAATTATTATCTTTTTACTCATTATCTTATATAATATAGAGATATCATAAGAAATGACTTCATAATTAAGTCCTATATGAGAGGTGAAAAAAATGGACAAGAGGGGGGGGGGTGAATTGACCATTTATTAACATTAGAGTGATTATATCAAAGTTAATTATTAGAGAAGAAAAATTAAAAATATAATCATTACATGAAATTTTTAAAGCTGTTAATATCAAAGAAATATTATATATGATACTCAATTATATCAAACAAAAATACAAATAAGACCCACTAACTATAAAATATATGAATTTTTATGGGGTTTTCAATCCTTATGCTGACTTTTACACACCTAGAGACACGACCTAATTACGCTAACTTATTCTAACCAAGAGGAACCACCAAAACTAATCCTGACTTTTTAATCCCAAAGGAACAACACAAAATAATACTTCCATTGTCAAAATAGAGTCACAAACTAAACATCCCTTTATTTTTAAATATAGAGGCACAATCCATGACTGATTTTAAAAGGGAGTCAAAACCCACTAAATCCTAACTTTTAAGGGGAGTCACAACCCAAATCAAAAATATAGAAACAAATATAGAAGGAAGAAACATTAAAAAACCCAGTATAGAAAATGAAGGTATGAATATCGATGTAGTAAGGGTCACTTCAGAAAAAAAGATTTTGTATGATAAAGTTTGGAAAAAATGTTCACACCATTTGAGATAACATAATGTTTAGAAAACATTCCATGCATCATAATTTCTATATCCTTAGAAATATTTTTTTTTATTTATTATATATAACTGACCCTAAAAAACTCTATTTAAAGAATATTTATGAAAAATAGCTTAAAAACATGAAATTCACTTGTGTATCAATTATTCTCTACAATTTCCCAGGTAGTCATATTATTATCTTAATAATAATGATCAACATGCCTTTTAATGGATTATTAACAAAAATCATTAAAATAATTAATACAGTAATTAATGATCCAAAAAATAAGGTTTAAGAGTCCTTGTAATTATCCCAAAAATCATGTGATACTAACTTTTCACATTCAAAATATTTCAAATTTGAGAATCACATCTTTCCAATGTTGCAGTTGTGAATTCTTAAACAATATGATATTCATTTAAAACTAATAAAAATACATCTAAATTAATTTTCCGACACTATAAATAATCAATATGTAACAATGGAAAAATTAAGCCAATAGAAACATGTATCATAAACTTGATGTAAATAGAAATGTAAATGAATAAGTAAAATAGTGCATATATTTCAGTTTCATGTAAGCATGTAATTCACATAGCCAAATTAGTAGTTCATAGGTTATTTTAATATAAGAAAAATAATGTTGTAATAAAAGTTTTCTATGTACAAGATCTAATATAACCAAAAAAAATTCACATAAGATAATCTTATTTATATCCCAAATTATTGTAATCAAAATTACTTACATAGGAAAATCTATGTATCGAAAATTCTCATACAATCAAATCTAAATAACTAAAATTATCGCATATCCAAATCCATGTATCCATAGTTATCACATAACCAAATCCAAGTAACTGAAATCTCACACATAGAAAATTTATATATATATAAAATTCTTAAGTTATAGATTTTGAATAGATTATAGATTTTATGAAAAATAATTATTTTACATGCAATGTAACATTAATAAACATAGATAAAACTATTAAGAATGATAGATAAGATATTAAAACATAAAATAAATGATATTATAAAAGCTATAATAAATTATAATAATCTAATATAAGATAAAATATTCAATCACTAACTCTCATATAAATTACTCATATTAATAAAACAATAATGTTTTTTAATTATCAGAAACATAAAGTGGATTAAGGACCCACTTAAAAATACCCATTATTTATAATTACAAAACATATTTATAATTTCAAAAACACTCTCCATAATTTTGAAATTATCAAAAAGATGAATAGAAAACCATTATTCCCATTTATATGGATAGAAAATAGTGATAAAATCCCCATAAATCTAGTAAATAATACTAGGAAAGAAATTAATGACTCTAATTTACCAAAAAATAGATTTAATAAATCTTAATATTTTATTTCTAAAAGAATGTAGATTTTAAAACCTCTATGTGCCGATTTTAAAAATTGATTAATGGAAATATTGAAAAATATTGCCTAAAATGAATTTTAAAGTTAGAAACAAGTTAAAAAATAAGTATTCATAATCAAGGAGCCACTAGAAAAGTGAAAAAATAATAATAATAATCCAATTTTTATAAAATTAAAAACTTGTTATGCTAATTTTTTTTCTAAAATTAAGCAATGTTGAAAATATTATCTTGAGAGGATCATTCAAACTTTCTTAAATCTAGTTCCATAAAGTTATAGTTCCAGCATACCAAGTTCAAATTTATTTTTATCAAAATTGTATGAGTCGAATTCCATGGTAAAAATACCAACAATATGTTTTTTTGTATAAGTAGATTCAAGATATATATATATATATATCATTTTTGAACATTATCTCCATGAAAATGATATCTAACATCAATATGATTTGTTATAGAGTGCTGAAAATGGTTTTTAAATATTTAAATAATAGAGGCATTATCACAATACATAGATATCCTTCGAAAATTAAAACAAAAAATTAGAAATAATTTTCTTAATCCATAATGATTATAAGAAACAATATAAAACATCTCTATATTCAATTTTATTATTAGAAAGAGAAACAATATTTTACTTCTTCTCACTCCAAGAAACTACACATTTACCAAGAAAATGTCACATACCTGATGTGATGTTTCTATCTAGATTGAATCCTCCAACATTAGAATCAGATAAAGTAGTTAAATCAAAAGAATTTTAAGCATGATAAAACAATCCAAGATTTAAAGTTCATTTAACATATCTAAAAGCCTCTTAAAAACCTTTAAATTTCTTTCTTTAGGGAAATTATAAAATATAGCATACAAGAAAACATAAAAAATTAAATGAGGCATTAATGTAGTTAAATATAATAATATACCAATCAAAACTCTTTAAGATTTAATATGAACATATTTCCAAATTTATATAAATTTAATTAACAATTATTACTCATGGGTTATTCATAATTTTACATGAATTTAATCGAAATATTTTCACTAACTCTTTAGCATAATTTGACTGATTAAGAAAAATTTCATCATTTCTTTGAAAAATTTGAATACCAAGAATGAATTTTAGTTCTCCCATCATACTCACATAAAAATTAGAAGTCATTAATTACCAAAATTAATTATAAATATTTTCACATGAATATCCAAATATAAATCCATCAACATAAATTTGTACAATCAAAATATCATTAAAAATTTTCTTATTGAATAAAATAGGATCAACCTTTACTTTTTCAAAATATTTTTTTAAAAGATAACTTGAAAACCTCTCATTCCATGATCTAAGAACATTTTTCAAAGTATATAATGATTTAGAAAATTTTAAAACATGATTAGAATATTTTTAATTATAAAATAATGGGTGTTGTCTAATGTATACTTCTTCCAAAATACAACCATTTAAGAAATAAAATTTGTCATAAATTTTAAATAATTTAAATCCAGGAATTAAAATATAAGATAATAGTATTCTAATCTCTTCTAACCTGGAAACACATGATAAAATATTCTTAAAAATCAATGCCTTTGTCTTAAAAATATCTTTGAATAATCAATCTATATTTAATTTTAACAATATTTATAGATTTATTAGGCTTGTTCATAAACATCCATTTGGTTCCAATGATATGATAATAATTATGTGGAATAACTAAAGATCAAACATTATTTTTGTTGAATTAATTTAGCTCATCTTTCATACCAAATATCCAATTTAAATCATTAACAACTTCTTTAACATCTTCTGGTAAAAAATATAAAATTAAGGAATGGTAAGCACAATAATTCATAGAAGATCTCCTTATTTGAATATTTGATTCTATATTTTCAATTACTTTATCTAAAGGATAATCTATATTAGTTTTTCTATAATTTTCTTAAGTAGGTTCACATTTAGAAGGAATACGATCCCCCTCAACATGTATATTTTTATCTTGAGATGTTTCTTTATAAAAATAAAATTCTCTTAATTAATCCTCAAGAAGATCTAAATTATATTCCCTTTTACTTAATAAATTTTCATCAAGATTATAATGAATCAATTATTTAATATTAATGTATCTATTATTATAAACTCAATAATCTTTACTATTGTAAGAATATCCTAAGAAAATTACTTCATAAATTTTTGAATCAATATTTTTCCAAATATACTTGGAATTTAAGATAAATAATTTACAACCAAAGACTTTAAAATATCAAAATTTTGGGTTTATTTACTTTGAAAGATCATATGGTGTTTTCTTTAATAGGGGTTTAAGAAGAATTATATATAAACATGAAAAAGTGTATTTACAAAATCTATCCAGAAAAATTAGGGAATATTAAACTCATTTAACATTCTTTGGCACATTTCTTGAAGTATCCTACTATTTTCATCAAATCCATTTTTCTGTGGAGATCTAGAAGAGAACAAATTAGGGAAATTACCATTTTATTTAAAAATTTATGTAAATTTTAGATTATAAAATTTATCACCATTGTAAATTATAGTTTATTTAATTAATTATACATTTTCAATTTGAGAAAATTTATAATAAGAAACAAAATCAGATAAGATTTCATATTTATGTGTAAGAAAATAAACCTATTTATATCTACTAAAACAATCAATAATGACAAAAAATATATTTTATTGTCTAAACTAGAAAGTTTTATAGATCTAAAAAGTTCTAAATGAATGAGATAAAGTGGTATAATAGTTTTTACAATTTTAACATGTTTGAAGGAACTTTTATGTTTATTACCTTTCAAGCAAGATTCACAAATAGAGGTGTTGTCCATATTTTTTTTCTTCCGGTTTGTCCAAAATTTGAAACCACTTGGATAAAATGTTTAACAACCTAGAATTGACATGGATAAGTATCCTATTCCATAAAATGTTATAATATTTCACATCATTTAAAAATTTAACATTTTGATCATTTAATTCAACACAATTAATGGTATAAATGATATATTTTTCGTCTAAATAAAAAAAAAATATTTTTAATTAAAGAAATATACTTATTATTTTGAAATTTAACAGGAATTACATCATCCCATAATTTTTAAATACTTATAAAATTATTTTTGAATCTTTTAACACACAATAACTTAATAAATAATAATATAATTTTAAATTATAACCTAACCAAAACCTTTTTGGTTTCCTTTAGAATTATCACCAAAGGTAACATTACCTCTATCACATTTAATAAATGATATAAAATTTTAGTAATCACCATTCACGTGTCTTGAAAATACACTATCCATGTATTGAGTTTCCTTTTTAACTCTTACAAGACATACTCACATCAAAAATATATTTAATAATTTTTTGGTACCCATGAAAACTTAGATCCTTTGGTATAAATATATGTGTTTTTGGGAACCCAAACGTATTTCAAACACATATTTATAGGTAATTTAGAAGATAAATATTTTGAAAATATTTTTTTTATATCCTATAGATTATGTAAATTTCAAGGATAAATCATTTGAATATTAACCTTTTATTTGAAATTTAAAACAAGAAGCTGTTTATGTAGTTCCATTTGAAGTTTTCACAAATAAAGACTTATAATTTTTTTGAAAAGTATTATCATATCCAAGAAAATTTCTATTTATATTTTTTTAAAACTCACATGTTGGTTAGAGTGAAAACTCTAGAAGGGGGGGGGGGGGGTGAATTTAGTTCCAATTAAAATTTCTGTTAAAAATATTTCTATTAAAATCATTAATTTATAAAACAAGTTAAACTGTAGTGAATTTTTAAAACTGTAAAAGTTCAATTAGTTTCTCAAAGATTGATTAGGTCTCAGTTAATTTAATGAAAATATTAAATTAGCTTTTGAAACTAATCTACTGATTTACAATAGTTACAAAAACTTGCTAGATTAACTATCAATGTAACTTTAAAATAGATTTCTATTTCAAAGTAATTAGAAGCGGAATATAAAATATATAGTATACTTTAAACTTAATCTAAGAAGTCATAGCAGATATAACCAAGAGGTTCAGTCTCAAGCCGAGACTTAATCCTACTAAATTTATATATAAATTTGATCCACACCCTGGATCGGGGTAAACAATAGTACATAGACTCTCTAGTTACTAAGACCTCTACCACAGTTATTCGTGGGAAAATAATATAATGACCAGGCCACACAAGGACCTATTCCACAGTTATTGTGGGTAAACAAGGGTAAAGATTTTGGTATGAGGATTTTGAAATCCTCCAGTTCAGCACAGGAGTTAGTGTGTGTAAAAAGATTACACACTGCTCGAAATGTAAAAGAATGAAGCACAATAGATCTTAAACAGATAGAGATGAGTTTAGAATGCTCTAAGTGTTATGATTGAAGCTCTGGACTCCTTTGGATTTAGACAGATTAAATATTGAGTCCTTCTTGAGTTTTTGTGTGAAAAACAGAGTTTTGTGGTTCATCTTGGTGTACTTCACGAGTGAAGATGTTCTGTACTTCGTGTGTTCTTCAGTAGTGTCGAATTGCTTGAATGGGAAAAGCTTTTCTTTATGATATTGCAATGTCTTTTACGTGCTCAGGATTGCTTTTCTTCTTTGTACAATGCTCTCCTGTATTGTCTGTATTTTTGCATATATTATTCCTCTTGGGCACACTTCTCTTTATCTTCAAATTCATGAGGTTGAGCTGATAGGTTCCATGTATTTCATTCCTCGTACCTCATACTATGTCTACAAATAAACATTAATTATGTCAGTGCATTAAATTCGTCAAATATGACTGTTAAAAAGTTAAATAGTAAAATGACAAAAGAGTTTAAGAAACGTTGTCACAGTAGTTATGAAAATGGTGTCTCCTTCATGATATCTTCTTCATGGTATGTCCTTCACGGTGTATCCTTCATGGTGTCTTCTTCACGATATGTACTTCACGGTGTCTCACTCACGGTGTCTGAGTCACGGTGTTAGACATACGGTTTCTAGATGGTTGTGTCTGTTCTTAGTGTCTTGCTTCACGGTGTCAGGCTTACTGTGTCACTGTGTCTCGTGGTCACGGTGTCTCATTGTCACTATTTTTGAGACTTAGGCTTCATGGTGTCTGTGTCTTTCTCACAGTGTCTTGTACTTAGACAAACAACTATATTCAGACTTAAACAGTAATATGAATAGAATAAATTGAGCTTCACCATTATAAAGTATAAGATAACTTAAAACATAAATACCCATAATTGATAATATTTGTGAGATTTGTGATCATTAATATGATTTGTAATTATTATTGAGATTTGTAAATAGTAATGAGATTTGTGATCATAAAAACATGATTAATACATGAGGAGTCCAACATCACCATTTTATCAAAACTTTCCTTACCTTGAAAAAAGTGGATATATTTTATTTCAAACTTTTAGTTTCATATTTAAACTTATCATCATCATCATCATCAATAATAACATTAAAATTTCTTAGTTTAACCTCATATAATTTTGAAAAAAAAATCAATGTATTTTTTATTCATTTTGTTTTTCAATTTCACAATCTATTGATTTCAATTCATCATAAAAAGAATTTAAATAATCTTGAATAGAATTAAATGAAAATTAAAGTTTAGAAAAATTTTATTTATTATAATCTAATTTTTTTTGATGTTGATATTCATTTTTAGGAATAAATTCCTTATATGTTATCTTAAGAACATTATATAAACCTATAATCTTTTCAAACTTGTGATTAAGTATACCTCTTTCCTTATGAACCACTTCAATGGTAGGATAAGAATCATATTCAAAAGAATAATAGCTACCAGATTTACTCACCTCTTTTAGTGAAGCTATAAGACAAATATTTTATGATTCCTTTTTTATAATTAGATTAAATACTTGAATAAGAATATAAGGTGTAGCTCCAACTAACTACCATAACTATCTTATATTTCTTATATTGTCTCTACTTGTTTTTATCTTTCTCTAACCTTAGGCAATTGGGATTAATATGGACATTTTTCCTATATCCACAACAAGTAAATTCTTCATCATCACTCTTACCTTTCCTATAATACTTGTCATCATCTCTTGAGCAATTAGTTGGAACCCTTGTTTTAATGATCACCAAATCATATTTCTTATGATATTAATGAGTTTTATGTATTATGATTGCATTTTACAATATAAGACTGATTTCAATATTTTTGTCAAGTCTAGGAAATGATCGCCACTATAGATGAGTCACCACTACCAATGACACCATTGGGGATGAATCACTGTCAGGGTTAAAATATTGTTATGTTTGGCAAAGAGTCACCACCAGCTATATATCACTACCATTTTTTTTGAAAAAGTATAGAAAACACCTACTATCAGCTATGTGTCATTAGTAGGATAGAAATTTGGCAAAGTACGGGAAGGAATCATCCTAAGAGGATGACTCACCATTGAATTAAAAATTTGAAAAAGGATGGAGATGACCTACTACCAATATGATCCACCATTGATCATGACCTTACAATATCCTAACTCACTGTTGGTATGTCTCAACACAAACTTAAGTCACTGTTAGGATGACTCACTTCCAGAGATTATCTCACCTTTTAAAGGATTCACCATCACTATCTTTCATTATTTTCAATAAAATATTTCTAACTGTTTTTTTATCAAATTTAATGGGATTTATTATTTTAATGGTTGTTTCTTAACCACTTGAAAAGAACATTAAATAGAATGCTAGAGTTCAATATGTGGAGTAGATCCTGATGATTATTCTTCAAATGTATATGCCTTCATGATACTGTAACATAAATAAGAAGACCCCCTTGGGCATGGGGATATATACACCGACACAAATACACTTGTACAATTGGACTATTGGATTTATGGAGATATACATAAAGAAAAACAAGAAAAATTAAAGCTTACCTGATTCATCTAGCCTACACATGACTTTAAGTAAGTAGAGCTTCATGATCATTTAGATCCTCTCACACAATCAGAAAAAAAAGATTTCATGACACCCTATTTTTCTATGATTTTTAGAAACTATAATCCAAATTTATTTCAAGCTATATTCAAGGAGTCATGAGCTATAGAACAAATAAATTAGAGAAAAAAATTTCTTTATACATATTTTTATTTTCTCTTTCAGTCTATTTTATTTACATTAAAAGAATTGTTCATTTAATTTGTATTATTAACACATAAAGTATCTCATGTTCTTTATCTATAAGATACTTGATATCATCTTAAACACTCTTTACACCTATTTTCCCATATGTTGTGGAAGAGGTCCCTGCATGGTCTGTCTTTGTTTTATTCCCATGAGTTTTGTGGAAGAGGTAAAATGAGGTCTTGAAAGATTTTTTGTTATACACCCAATCCTTATTATGGATAATAGACTATTTTATATAATCTTCTTGCAATTATGTGATTACTAAGGGGAGAGGATCATATCTCAAATTGATATCGAACCTATTGTATTTATTTCTACTGTGCATTTTTGTTTTGTTTGTTTTATTTATAATAATTAAAACTGAATATGTTTTAAAATAAAAATAAATATAATAATTTGATATTTATTTTTAATTAGTGCTTATATAAGTTTTTTATTAAGTATTTGGATTTAAAAATTTAAAGTAGTTTTCAAAAATTTTTTAACATAGACTTAATCAATCTTTGAGAAATCTGTTAAAAGAGAAGAAATTATATAGATCTATTATCTTTGTTAAATGGGATGTTTTAATTAACTGGGGGATTTTATTTAAACCTATTTTTGATATGAATTTTATTGGGTACTCAATTCACCCCCTCTTGAGATACTCACTTAGACCGTCATTTAGTAGCAGAGCTATTTCAAAAACTTTTTCAACTATGATTTTAGTTATGTTTTTAAAGATCATAAATTTCTATCATTTCTAAATCTTGTTCTTTAAATGGGTTATATACAAGAAGGTTATACTAATAATTTACCTCATTTAATTAATAAAAACAACTAAACTCAATTGAAAATAAATACAAAAATTCATGTAGAAAGCATGGGTTTTTAAATTTGGTCTGCTATAGAGGATAAGTATTAGTTACCTAAGTCTTATAAAAGTAATTGGTACGATGAAACTAAGATTTATTATAATAAAAAGTGAAAATATATGAATTCAATTTACCATTCCTTAAGAGATTAATAATTCAATAGAATATCTACTAGTAAAACTGCTTTTGAAAATTGGGATACTTTATCTATTTCACATGAAGGAAGTAAAAGTGTTAATGAAATGAGATTAAACACTTAAACAATTAAATATGAAACTTTTAAGATGAAACCTAATGAGCTAATTTCTAATATGTATCTCATGTTCAATGATATATTCAATACAATAAGATCCTTGGGAAATCCAGTGTCAAATAAAGACCAAATCATGAGACTATTTTGATTTCTTCTAGAGAGATGGATAGGGACTTCTTTATCAATAATGGAATACTGTGACATTAGTAAACTAAATTTCAAGGAACTGATTAGGATGTTGATGATTCATAAGTAATATCTTAAATTTAATCATGAATAGAATGATGAACCTAAGATAAAATATGTTTCTTTCAAGTCTAATAAATCAAAACAGAAAGATAATAAAAAAGTACAAGATGGAAGATCCCATGATGAAGAATCACCAAGTGACAATGATAAAGAAATGACCCATTTTTCCAGAATGTTTAAAATTTATATAATAAAAATAAGTTATTTAGAAAAACGAACTTCAGAGTAAAGTATTAAAATAGTGGAACTTGGAAAAAGGATTGGAAAGGGGATGAAAAATCAAATGAGTTTACCCGTTATGAATGTAAGCGAAATGGACCTGTTAAGGAAGAGTGTACAAAGTTTAAATACAAGAATAAGTATGAGTAAAAAGATAGAAAACACAAGAAATCCATGAAATACACATGGAGTGCCTCCAGGGATAGCTCTAGTGACTCATATTATACTCATGAAGAAAATCATGATAGAGCTAACATGTAATTCATGAAAAACATATCAGAGGTACCTACTGTATCTCCAATACCTAATTTTTATCACTTTGAAAATGAAAATGTTGATATGTATAAATAAAAAATGTTTGAGTACTGCAACATGCTTGAGGATAATTTTAATGAACTCAAAAAAACATACAAAATTATGAAGAAATAAAATGCTTTTTATGATAATTTTAAATATGATCTCAATGTAGGAAAAGAAAATAATGCTAAAAAATTAAAGGAAAATACTAAATTGAAACTATCAAATGAGAAAGTAAATAAATATTTATAAATATTCACAAATGGGATAGAAACACTGAATCATATTTTAGGAAAAAATATTACTTTTAAGTACATTACTGGTCTTGGATATCAACCTGAATAGAGAAGATTTGTGAAGATCAAATTTTTCCTCAGTGTAACTCTGAAAACTATACTACTAGTTATTTTTCAAATAGACAAAATAAGGTCTTTATTTCAAAGAGTTTATAGTCTTTTATAGGAAAACCATTAAGCAAATGTGGGTTACTAAGGCCCTAATCACTAACATATCTGGATCTGAGAAAATCTTGGAACCAAAGTCATTTATGGTATAATTTTTTTGGGGTAAGCTATATGAAGATATACTATAGAAATATATAGTACTTGGATAAATGGTGATCCAAACATATGAAAAGAGACTACTCAAGTTTCAAGAACCTCATAAAGGTTGATGGTGGTCATGTCACCTTTGGAGACAATTCGAAAAGAAAGATCACTGGCCTTGGCCAAATCCATAACACTAACTCAATTTAATTTCTAAATTACGTTTTACGGTTTAAAATATAATTTTCTTAGCATCTCAAAATTATGTGATGATGGATTTCATGTGATGTTCGAAAAAAATTCCTATAATGTTTTTAATTTAAAAAATGCATTGTTATTTACTACCTTGAGAAATGAGAATATTTATTAGATTAATCCTGATTATTTTATTTTTACAAAATGATTCATGATTATGTATATTTCATAGAGAGTCTTGGTTTTGACACAGGAGACTAGGCCACTGTAACATTCACTCATTTAGAAAGCTCACTAGTAAATGGTTAGTCAAGTATCTACCCAAACTTGAGTTCCCAAATGATAAAGTCAATAACAACTATTAAAAAGGAAAACAACACAAGACTTCTCTTAAAATAAAGAAATAATTTTCAACTTATCAACCTCTTGAGTTGGTTCACATGGACTTGTTTGGACAATCTAGAGTTTATAGTTTAAATTCGAAACACTATATTTATGTAAATTTAGATTAATTTTCTTGGTATACTTGGGTATTCTTTCTAGATAACAAAAGTGAATCATGTTCTTATTTTACTAAGTTTGATAAATATGTAGAAAACCTAGGTGGACTTAGAATTAAGACCTAAAGAAGTGACCATGGTCGTGAGTTTTAAAATCAAGTTTTTGAATCTTTTTTCTCACAAAATGGATATAACCATAAATTCTATTCTCTTATAACCCCTCAAAAGAATGTAGTTGTAGAAATAAGAAAAAGAACACTTCAAGAGATAACCTATAATATTCTGAATTATCATGCTTTACCTATCTACTTTTGGTAAGAAGCTATGAACACAACATATTATATATTCAATAACGTTTTAGTTTGAACCATATTGAATAAAATCCCTTATGAACTTTGGAATAATAGAAATCCTATGTTTAATTACTTTAAAGTTTTTGCTTATGAAGTCTTTATTCTTAATATAAAGGATAATCTTGACAAGTTTTCCTACAAAAGTAACGAATGAATTTTCCTTGGTTATTCAACCTATAGTAAATCCTATATAGTTTCTTACAAAAGAACCAAGACTGTGGAAGTGTATGTTCATGTCATGTTTGATGATACAGTTTCACATGATCCTAAAACCCCTTTATAAAATATTTGTGATGAGTTATCCACATTGAACTTAAATTTCAAACATTGTAATTCTTCTATAAAACAAGTAAAAAAATTGTCAAGTTATGAGGAACATCAAGAGCCTGAATTTAAACCTATAGAAGACTCTTAGGTTACTAAACCTTTTTTTTCTAGAGATATTCAGACTCTTAAATACCACCTATTAGATACTATTTTTGGAGACATAGATAGAGGTACACAAACAAGAGATTTTCTAAGAAACCAAGTTGAACAATAATCCTTCTTGTCACAACTATAACCTAAGAACATGAATAATGCAATTAATAATGAATTCTGGGCAATAGATATGCAAGAAGAACTAAATCAATTTGAAAAAATAAAGTTTGGAAACTTTCTTATATACCCAAAGACACATTGACTATAGACACTAAATGGGTATTTAGAAACAAGGTTAATGAATATGGAAATATAGTAAAGAATAAGGCTATACAAGTTGCACAAGGGTATAATAAATAAGTAGGTATAGACTATAAAGAGACCTTTCCACCCGTATTCAGACATGAATTCATTAGAATAATGCTTTCCTGTGTAGAATATCTAGATTTAAAACTATATCAAATGTATTTCAAGAGTTCATTCTTAAATGGGTATATATTTTAGGATTTTTTTTGTTGAACAAACCCATGTATTTCAAAATAATCATTTTCCAAATCATCTTTTCAAGTTAAAAAAATATTTATATGGTTTAAAACAATATCCTAGAGATTGGTATGATAGGCTCATCTAATTTATTATTTAAAAAGGATTTTTAAAAGGTGCATTTTATCCTACTCTTTTTATAAAAATAATTTCAAAAGATGTTTTAGTTGTTAAAATTTATGTAGATGATATTATTTTTAGATATTCTAAAAATTCTTTATGTACACAATTTTAAAAAATGATGCAAAATGTGTTTGAAATAAGTTTAACGGGTGAGTTGAAATTATTTATTGGTTTTTAGATTTTTCAAAATAAAGAAGGAATTTTTTTAAATCCAAGAAAATATATTAAAGAACTTTTAAAACATTTAAGTTTAGATAAAAATAACAGTAGTGATACTCCTATGAGTACCACCTATTAATTGGATCTTGATGAAGCTGTAAAATCAATGGATCAAACCATTTATAGAGGTATGATTGGAAGTATTATATACTTATATACAAGCCAACCTGATATCATTATTAATGTGTGTATGTGTTATTTTTTTTTCAAGAAAACCTAAAGGATTCACAATTGGTTACTATAAAATGAATTTTTAAATAGCTCAGGTATACTACCAATTTAGAACTATTATATCTTAGAGGAGAAGAATTTGACCTAGTTAGTTATTCAGATGATGATTTTGGTGGTATAAACTTATATATAAAAAGTACTTTTAGAATATGTCACCTTTTGGGAAAGTCTCTAGTTTCTTGGTGTAGTAAGAAACAAAATTCTATTGCACTGTCTACTGCTGAAGTTGAATACATAGCTGCAGTAAGCTTCTATGCACAAATTTTGTGGATAAAACACAAATTACTAGACTATAGATATCAATTTCAACATGTCCCTATAAATTGTGACAATATGACTACTATCAAAATTAATAATAATCTTGTATCTCTTTCTAGAAAAAAACACATTTTTGTAAGACATCATTTTTTGGGAGATTATTTTCAAGAGGGTTAAATAAATCTTGAACACATTGGTACTAAATAGCAGATTTCTGAAATATTCACTAAGCCTTTGAATTTTGAGAGAATAAACTACATAAAACATGAACTAAGAATGATAAATTTTGGTTAAGTTTAATTTTTTGGGACTCACCGTTGAGTTTACCTGCCATTGAGTTTTTACACAACTAATTCATTACTCACCATTGGTTTCTAACAATGTTGGATTTTATCACCATTAGATTTTATCACCATTTTATTTTCTCACTACTGGATTTTATCACCTCTGGTTTTTCTCACCATTGGTTTTTCTCACAATTGGATTTTCTCACTATTGGATTTTATTACCATTGTTTTTTCTCACCGTTGGTTTTCTCACCATTTTATTTTATCACCATTGGTTTTTCTCACCATTATATTTTCTCACCATTTATGTTTTACACATCATTTTTTTTTCACTCACCTTTGATATTTACAAACCATTGAAATCATTTTTCCTTTTTTATTTTTCCACTATTTGTGTTTAATTCGCTATTGGTGTTTTAATTTTACTGATAAATTAATTCTTTATTCAATTGAAATTTTATTCCATGATTAGAATTTTATTTTATAAATCCCTAAAATCCCAAATGATATAAATGAGTTGTTTTTCTAATTCCAATGCTGACATCCCTCACATATTTCTCTTAAGCTGTGTTTAGAAATTTTTTCTCATGACCATCAACCTTCCCTCACCTTCGTCCGAGCCTACTAATTCGATCAATATGGTTAGAGTGAAGAAATTTTTAGAGTCTTATCAAGATGAGTCATATCCTTTTAAGAGGAAGAAAGGTGAATCTATCCACTCATTTGTTTTGGAACCAGTGAATCCCAAGCTTGTGAATTGTGTTGTATTACCCAAAAAAGAAGTATAGGATGAGTGGTTATTGTAAATAAAATTGTTAGTGATAAAATTTTTTCCTGACCAAGGATTGATAAAATGGTTCTCTTATAATTAGAGACCCTTTTATCCTAGGTTGGTGCATGGAATTTATCATTTTGTAGAGTATAGATTTGAGGAAAATGAATATTTGGTAAGATGAATAATCATTGGCCAAAAATTCATCTTTTCTTTAAGGTAGTGGGCTAGATATATGAGAGTTCCTCATGAAGGTGTTTCAAAATACTTTCAAGGAACTATTACAGATGATGGTGATAACTTTTTTTATAAAGATTCCTTGTCTGAGTTAACTAGTGATGGAATAGTGAGAAAGCCAGTTGCCTCTGAACTTGATGGTGAATTCATTTTTCTTTTAAATTTTTGTATGCATATTCTATTTCTGAGAAAAGGTGACTTTTTTATGACGAGGTATTAGGATGTTTATCTCTTATATCTAATAAAAATATGAGAAAAGATAAATTTGTGTAGATACTTAATGCTTCACCTGATGGAGATGTGAAATCATTCAACTAGATATAATTGCTTAATTTACCCAATGATTATTTTTCCCTTTATAGAGACCAAAGGATTAGTCAATGAAGGTAAAGAATCTATTGTGGTATGGGGAGGCCTTTTCATTACCTGGGTTATTTTCAAAAGGAAAAAAATCAGTTTGAATACTTATAGAAAATAGTGGCTTTATGATAGTGAGAGTTTATACAAAATGACTTCAATCTAGTTGACCATAAATCTAGAACAAAGTACCTTGTGGACCTTGGATTAGAGCTATATAATGTTTTAGAATATTCAAATTAAGAGGAATAGGAGGATTCTACCTTTAGTGATAAATAAATATAATTTTATATGGATGAAGTTAGTGACCTATATTTACCTCAGATCTCTCCAGCTATTTATTTCAATGATTCTAGTCCACCAAGGGATCTCCCTTTTGGAGAGAAACTCTTAAAATAAGGTAGTGAATAATAATAAATAAAAATATCTGGTGATTAACTATTTAAGATTTATTCCAAAACCTATGGAGATAATGAAAATGGCGATGATTATGAAGAAGATGAAGAAGAAGAAGGATGTGAATATGAGAAATAGGGAAATGGAGATGGATATAGAGATGAAGATGGTAGTGATAGAGGTTATGATGGTACTAGTGGATGTATTATAAATGATGATGTTGAGATGCCTCATGAACCGATCTCTTCTCCACATTTATCTATCTCTAGTTCTAAAGAGATACCCGTCCTTGTTGAATATGTTGTTAGAACTCATAGAGAAGAAAAGGAAATATCAATTGAGGGGGATAAATCACCAATTATGGATTGCCACCATATTTTTAGCGGAGATGTTAGTGTGCCTACTAATGTTGGTTAGAAGGATTTTGTACAAACTGTTGTGGATCAGTCAGTTAGTGAGTAGATGGAAGTTGAGTCTCCTGTTGTTGAGAAGATAGTGTTGTGAAGAGATCAGTTGAGAAGTTGAGTGTTGTACCTACTATATTTGTATCTACAATTTCTAGTTATCAAGCTGTAAAATCACATATTATGTCTTTTTTTGGTTGGATAGATTTAATGTGTGAGGAATGGGATAAGTTTTCTAGTAAGTATGGTAGTCCACCAAAACACAGTGGACCTATTATTAGAGAAAAAAGGGATATGGAGGGATCCTTAGTAGATAAGGTTGATGCTGGAGGTTAGTTAGAGAGGTTTTCCTTTAATGAGCCTACTAGGTCTAAGACTACTGCACCCTTACCTGTCCCTGATGTTCCTTTAGTTCTGGTTGATCTTGTCACAAGAGGTAACTGGGATTCCTTCAGAGAAAAGCTTCTCTAAGATGTTAGATTTTTGTTGAATAATCAACCTACCTTGGTTACCAAGCTCCATGATAATGATGAAATACATTTGTTGGGGCTTGTGATTCAACACATTCATCCCAAGATGATGCTCCATATTCATGAAGAAGAAGGAAAAAATATAAGGTTTTCAAGTGATCTAGAAGCTCTAAGATCTATAATGGAGGTTATGAGGTCTTATTTTAATGATTCCATGGAAGCTTTTATAGAAAAGGTTGATAATATTACTTATATGGATTCTTCATCTAGTGATCCTCATCCTCCTCCTCCTATTGATGTTGATATGATCACATCTATTGTGAGATAATAGCATCAATCTACTTCAAGTGATATTTTTGACCTACCTCAAGAGACTTTTGATAAAAATCAGACATAATAGTGACTGAGTTCATATGATGGTCAGGGAGTATATGAAATTCATGAAGTCTGATAGAGAGACCATCACAAAATCCATAAATTATTATCTATTTAGGATATATACTAATTATGGGCTAAATGATCATTTCATGTAATTGGATTAAAATATGAGGATTCCTCCTATTAGCCACACATTTAAAGAATAAGTGAATTAGTTGATGTTTATGACTCCAATGATTATTATTTTCGTGGAGGAGAAGAAATATTTATTTATTTCAATGGAGATTGGTGTAAAAATCAACATGTATTTCATAAATCTAATTAAACTGTATGTTTCTAGAACCGCTACTGTGGCTCAGGATTCCATTCCCATTACAGATCATTTGACACCTCCAGCTACAGATCCAAAGATACTCCTTCTCTTACTGATGTTCCTACTACTACCCCTTGAGTTCATTCATCATAACTTTATAATCCTTATTCTTTAGAAGAAGGGAATATAAATCACCCTTGATTCCTTCCACACATCCTGAGAAGCATTGATGATTAAACTATTTGTCTTTGATGGGACTTGTTGAATGTCTTTTTGTTAAAACTTGTTGGTTGTACATTCATTATCTCTTTTAATGGGGTTTCTCTTAATAATATTCTACTTCCTTTTCATTTCCTGTTTCGTTATTTATTTTTGATAATCCCAAAAGGGGGATAAATTTTCTGGAATTTACTTATATCTTAGTATTTCTTTTCTATTGATTTCTATGTAATTTCCTTCAATACTTTGTATATATTCTTTATTGTTGATATTTACCTTTGAATCCATGGTTTATAAAATTCCATGATTTTTTATCATAAAAAAAGGATAGATTGTTGGCACCCTTGTTTTAATGATCACAAATACATGTTCCTTATGTTATTAATGAGTTTTATGTGTTATGTCAGCATTTAGAAATATAAGATAGATTGACAATATTTTTGTTATGTATAGGGAGGAATCATTATTGCAGATGAGTCACTACCAGACAGAACTCACCATTGAGGTTAAGTCACCACAAAAAATGGAACTTTTGGGGTCAACTCACCGTCAGGGTGAAAGTATGGTTGATTATGGGAAAGAGTCACCATAAGCTATGCCTCACTGCCAGAATAAAAATTTGAAAAAGTATAAAGAACCCTACCATCAGATATGTGTCACCACTGGAATGGAAATTTGGAAAAGTATGAGGACGACTCACTATCAAAGGATGAATCACCATTGAACCAAAAATTTGAAAAAGTATAGAGATGACCTACTGCCGAGATGAGTCACCGTTGAGCATGACCTACTGACAGCCTGAATCACTGTTGACATGTCTCACTACCAACTTAAGTAGGAATCACTACTATAGATTCTCTCACCGTTAAAAGGAGGCACTATCATTATTTTTATTATTATTTTGAATTAAATATTTATAATGGTTATTTTATCAAATTTAATGTGATTGATTATTTTAATTGTTTTTTCTTAATCACTTACTGGGAACATTAAAGAGAATTTTCGAGCTCAATAAGAGGAGTAGAACCTGATGATTTTTCTTCAAATGGATATTCTTACATGATACTATTAAATAAATAAGAAGACTCCCTCATGCACGATGAGATATACACTGACACAGATACACTTGTACAATTGGTCACTCAGATTCATGGAGATACACATAGAGAAAAAAAACAAAGAGAGATTACAGGCTGCATATAGCCTACACATGATGGTGATTAAGTGGAGCTTCATGATCATTCAGATCCTCTCATACAGTCAATGCAAAAAGAGTTCATGAAAATATTTATTTTTATTTTTAGAAACTCAAATAGAGCTTCATTTTAAGATAAATTCAAGGATTCCTGAGATAAAAAACATATCATAGAGGGAATCACTTTATTTCTACTTATTTTTATTTTATATTTTTGTCCACTTTATTTACATTATGAAAAGTGTGTGTTTACTCTATATTATTAACACACAAATTGCCTCCTGTGATTTATATGGAAGATAGTTTATATCTTCTTAAAAACTCATTACACTTATTTTCCCATGTGTTGTGGAAGAGGTCCCTGCATGTTCTAGCTTTGTTTATTCCCACAAGTTTTGTGGAAGAGGTCTTGTGAGCCTAGACATATTTTTTTTGTTATACACCCAATCCAGGTGTTGGATCATAGATTATTTTATATAATCTACTTGGAAGCAGGTAATTTCTAAGTGGAGAGGATTAAGTATAGGATTGAGACTTAATATAGTGTATTTATTTACACTGTGTGTTTTTGTTTTCGTTATGTTTTCTTAATCTTTAAAACCGAATGAGTTTCTAAATTTAAACAAATCCAATAATCTGATAGTTAGTCATAATTAGTGTTTATATAAGGTTTTGATTAACTAAACATATTTCAAAATCTAAAATATTTTTCTTATTTTTGTAACTGATACACAATCAATATTTGATAAATCTATTAAAAGATCCGAATTTATATTTATATGATATTTCGATTAACTAAGATTTTTTAATTAGTTGGGGGATTTTCTTTAAACCTATTTTTACATAAATTTTATTTGGTACTCAATTCACCCCATCTTGAGATACTCACTTAGAAAAACATAATACTTTCTTGATCTTATTGAATATTCATTCCTATTTTGATATACTCCCTTTGATACATGACTAACTTCATTCCTGTCCCTTATTTTCAATTGAAAATCCAAATAGTAAGCATAAATTTTTTTCTAAAAACAATTCCTCTCTTTTTTGTATTTTATTCTTCAAAAGTATTATTTAATTCTAATTCATAATGCAATAAGGAACAAATAATCTCATCATGTGTATATTATTTTAAAATTTTAATTTCATTAATGGCTACCTATTTAGAATTCCACTTAATAGGTAGTTCTCTAAGAACTCTTTCAATTATAATTGGATTATCTAAAGTTTATCTTAAATAAATCATACAATTCAAAATGCTAGTAAATCTATGAAACATATGATTTACAGTTCTATATTTAACCATTTTAAATTATTGATATCTAGCCCATAACATGCCAAACATATTTCATATAATATTATTTGAACTAATATGTGTAACTTGTAGAATTTTCTAGATATCATGTGCAGTTTTACATATAGAAATATGATTGTGCACATTTATATTGATATGAAAATATAATATATTCATCTCATTGTAATTCATCTCATACTTTAATACATCATTACCAACTAATGTTTTAGGATCAACCTCATGTAGTTTGTATTGGGTGTTTAGGACACTCTAATGATCAACGATAAAATGTTTTAGAAAATACTCAATTTGAGATTACCAATATCCATAATCAGTTCCATTAAAATAAGGAGTTCTTTGAGTAATCCAAGCATCATTTGAGCTTGTTACTACTATCTCAAAAATATATTTTCCCCGTGATGGTTAATTCTAGAATTTATAAGCACAAAAATATAAATACATAAGCAAAGGGTTAAGATATGGTTTCAATTGTTAGGTTATAGAGGATAGATGAATAAATGGTCTAGAGGGGGTGGGGGTGAATTTACCATTTCTAAAAATCATAGGGATTATATTAGAGTTGATTATTAAAGAAATGGAAATAAATTAATATGAGAAAAATATTTTTTATTGTAGTTTGGATTAAGGTGACCTTACATCCAATATTAAATTATCTAAATCATTGATAGAAGTGTAACCCACTAACTATGAAATCTATGACTTTTTATGGGGATCCACGACTCTTATAATGAATTTTTTACACTTGGAGTAACAATCGAATTACACTTCATTTTTTCCACCCAGAGGCACAACCCAAACTAATCCTTCCTTTTTTAACCTAGAGGCACAACCCAAACTAGATTTGTATTTTTCTAACCTTGAGGCACAACCCAAATAATCCTGCCTTTTTTATCATAGTGGAAGAACCCAAGCCTAAATTTTTAAGGGGAGTCACAACCCACTTTGTCTTGAATTTTAATGGGATTCATAAACCAAAACTAAAGTATAAACATAAATATAGAAAGTAGTAACATTAAAAAAACTATTATAAATTGTGAAGGTATTAATTTTGAGGTGGTAAGGATCATTTTATCAAAAATGGGTGTTCTATGATGAAGTCTAGCAAAAATGACCGTACTAGTAGTGATCACATAGTTTACACAAAAAATTGTAGTGCTTCACAATTTTATATCCTAAATAATATATTTTTTATTTCATTAGATATAAATTAACCAATAAAACTCAATTTACATAGTTTATTTATGGAAAATATCTTTAAAACATGAAATCCACATGCGTAGCTATGGTTCTATATAAGTTCCCAAGCTGTTATATTATTCCCTTAATAATAGAAATCTACATATATTGTAATGGATGATTAACAAGACTCATTAAAACAATTAAAGAAATAGTTAATTATTCATAAAATAAAATTTAAGAGTCCTTGGAATTCTCACACAAAGTATGCAAGACTAAATCTTCATATTAAAAATATTTGAAATTTGAAACTCACATATTTCCAAAGTTTTAGGTATGAATTCTTAAACCATGTTATATTCATTTAAAAATACTAAAAATATTTCCAAATTAATTTTCAAATGCTTGAAATAATTAATATATAATTTAAAAAAAATAAATCAATAGAAACTTTTATTAGTAAAGTTGAAGTAAATCAAAATTTCAAAGAACAAGTAAAAAATAGAATATTTTTTAGTTTCATGTTAGCATGTAATTCACGTAGTTGAATTATAACCACATAGGTGATTTTCATGTAAGAAAAATAATCTTTTAATTTAATTTTCAATGTATAAGATCTTACATAACAAAAATAATTCACGTAAGTGAATTTTATATATAGCCAAAATTTATATATCCAAAATTCCTTATATAAGAAAATCCATGTATCCGTAATTCTCACATAAGAAAATCTAAATAAGAAAAATTTTAATGTTACTGAATCCATGTATCCAAATTCCCCATGAAACCAAATCCAAGAAACTAAAATCTTTCATATAGGAAAAATTTATGTATCCAAAATTCCTGGTTTATATATTTTGAAAATATTGCAGATTTGAAAATAAATAACTATTCTACATGAAATATAACCTTCGTAAACATAGATAAAACATATGAAAAGATATATAGTATATTTAAACAAAGTAAATTAGATTTTCAAAGCTATTAGAAATTATAATTATTCAATATATTTTAAATAGTTAATCACTAACACTTATAAATTACTTATGTTAGAGGGAAAATCAGGAATAATGTTTTTTAGTTATCAAAACCATAAAGTAGATAAAGGAGACACTTAAAATTCACACCTACTTATACTTATTCATCAATTTAAAAAATATACTCTACAAAATATTATCAAATTATCTCTATCTTAGATACTCAAATTCTTCTCAAGGAATGGAGTATCAGTACATTCATTATTCTCTTTATTCGATACTCAATATATTCAATAACAAAATACACTATCCAATTATTCTCTCTCACATCCCATTTCATTATCTTATTCCATTTATTTTTATATTCATAAAATCATGATAATATTATTTGAATATTTGAATATGAAAAATCCTCCTTGAATTTCGGCAATGTGGTTAACTTTACAATTATAGTGTTTAATTATTTAATAACCAAGAAGAGATATTAATCTCAAACTTTCTATATCTCTCATGATTCTTAGAATCTTCATTGCATATTCTTCTCTATAAAACCTATAAATATTTAATCTATATAGGAATGTATGTTCACATGCCAGAATATCATTGTGGTGTGATACTTCTTTTCATGTAATGGAAATCATCATCATAGTATAACCTTCTTCAATTCTCACATTTATTATTATTAGCTATAATAATGGATATTCAAAGTATCATGATATTTTATATTTCAAGTTCATCATAAAATGTTTACATTTTAATATCTATATATCTCATATTTTTCCCAAACTAGCGATATGGGTATATAATTTAGTACGATATGGAGATATCATATCATACGATTTCCATTTTCTTAACTAGTAACCCATATATATCCTCTTTTTTAACCATACATATCATCTTATTAACCAACATATAAGAAATTTTTACTGTTATGTATCACAATGAGGATATGAGAATTTTTCAAATTTTTAGTGATCAACCCTTACCTAAGGAATTTTTACTCTTACATATCAATGCGGGTTTTTTTTTCTTTACTACAACTCTATAATCACTTCAAATATTTCATACAAATGCTTCTGAAATTTCTTACATATTATGTATTGTTTTCTCCATTTTCATATATTTTGCAACAAGTATATTTTATATTCTCTAAATATCTTACATATATACATAATAATTTTTCATTTTCCAAATTTCTTTGGCATATATATTTCGCATGAAAAACACCTTACATACCAATGTAAGATATTTTGCATAAATGTTTTTGTATACTTCAAAAAATATATTCCATATGAACTGTGTTAGATTATTTATCTTTAAGAAAATCTTTCATATGATATAAAATATGTTATGTATCCAGTATGAAATTATAGGTACTTTTACAATTATTTATCTTTATAATTGAGTGCTTATTATGTTCCATCCTAAGAAAAAATTACATATAAATTATCTAATTTTTATACTTATACTTTCAGACATCTTTATGGTTTCGATCAGACAATTTTTAAAAATTCTTTGGAATTATTCTTTTAGATACACACAATTTTCATTTACAACTTATCTTCCAAGACAGTGTATCAACATATCTTTTGAATGCATGTTTATCTTCATCTATCACCTTCCAAATGAACTTTATTTTAGCATCAACACCTTATTATATAACATCTAGACAATAGTTTCCAAACTATTGAACTTATTCAGCTCCTGTTATCCTAAAAATACAATTTCCTATATTATCTTAAATTTATACTTATTTAAGAAATAGTGCTTCTAAGATTACACTAGTTTATAAGGTTTAATTATCTTTTTAACATAATCTAAGGGTGATTACTCATTAGTTTTCACACTTAATAAACACAAGGTTGAGTTTACAAAAACTCCACAAATAACATATAGAATATAAATCTCTTAATAACCATAACACCCATCATTTATTCACATGAATATCAGTTCAAAAATAATATTAAATATAATCTACTTTCACAATACCAATAACCATCTCAACGAAACTCCTTTTCTAACATAGGAAAGAATTTTCATCAACATATACAATGTTGGAAAAACTTCAATACATATAATCCTTAGTAACTTCAGTTGTATCTCATTATTAAACATCTTAATTCATTATTATCTTCCTCTATCACCCCTGACACATTGAAAACCATCTTACTCATTGAAAATAAATACAATCACTACAATCTATTAGGCTCTTCACTATCACCATGATTACCACTTAAAATAAAAAACGATACAATTTGTAAAATACAAACCCGAACCTTTACCCTAAACTACACCCATATCATTTTGGAGTGTTACTAGGCCTTAGTTGTGTTCCCCAAATCACTATAGGTTTAAAATAAATTCCAATTATTTAGAAAACACTATTTTGGGATGGGTTTCCCTCATAAATAAAACTTTCCCCATACCTACCATTACCAAATTCTTTGCATGAGGCATCTATAGATCGAATATTCAAAACCATTACAAAAAATACAGCACAAAGAAAGAATACAAACCATGATCATATGAGGCATGAATTGTTTTTATAAAATAAACCATTAAAAAACCTGTACAGACCAATTTGGTTGAATGAAATTTTATGGATACTGGAATTTGTTTTGAATAGTTTTTTAAGTTTATATTCTTAATAAGTTTTTTAGAAGAATTATATTTTATAGTATTTTCAAAAATCACCTTGATTTATTAAAGCTTCTAATAATGGGGATCAGATAGAGTTGGAATCGTATGAAGAGAACCAGGAATGGTTTTTTTTAACTAAGGTGATTAGAGGTAAAAATATGTTTAGATATACAAAAATATCAGATGATATTTATAAAACAAAGTTCATCAATCAATGTTTTTATTTTGGATGTTTTTCTTCAAAAGTTCCAGACAAACAATGTTCATAAAATAAAATTATGGTGATGATTTATTGTTTTGAAGGTTTCCAAAATCATGAGTTATGAAATATCTCATGATCTAAGTGTTTATTATAAAGGGGAGAAATTTATTTGGGTGTAAAAAGTTCTAATTTTATTGTTTTTTGGAATTCATTAGAACAAAAAAAATAGATAGAGTCTTAGAAAAGAAAAGTTGTTTACATAGTTTTTGAAGTTTGGATGTTTTTTATTTATGAAATTTGTGATGAAAATTTTTAAAGTCTATAAAATAGAGAAAATTAATTGAAGTAAAAGAATGGGGTTTGTTAAATACGGGAAAAATATGAAGTATTTAGATGAATCCCAAAATATAAATGTTTTGTAAAATGTCTGTTAGAAAAAATATTTTATGAAGTTATACAGATATTATTTTTAAAAGACAGTCAAAAGAATCATGTGTTTAAGATTTATGAATTTTTTTAATGAGTGGAAATGTTTTGAAGTTTAACATGATGTTGAGGAAATAGATTGGATGAAGTCCAATAAGATAAAATCATTTGAAAAAGTTTCATTGGTTGAAATCTTGGTACAATTTCCATCGTATAAATATGTAAAATATTGTGAAGTTATATTTAATATAAGTAGATCAGGTGAATTTTCTAGTATAATGGTCATCAGACTGAGTTTGGTATATGAATTTTGCTGAAAGAGGATTCCGATGCAAGTCATCAGATGGAGGTCCATTATAAAAAAGAAATGTAATGAGGTTTTACCAGATAAATGTTTTGTTATAATGTTTTATTACTATAAAAAACTCAATGATATAATGTTTTCCTGGTTCCAGGGTGCATTATGGAGTTTTTTTATAAATATAATTAAAGAGATAATGATGAGATGATCTTTTAATGTTTAAAATATCATGGAGGAAAAATGGGATTTTTGCTGAGTTTTATGTAAATTTAAAGAGGGGTGAAGTTATTAAAGATTCTAAAATTCATTCAAGAAGTTTCTATAATTTTTAAGAATATTTTAGTGAATAGTTTGAGTGGGATTTTTAAATTCTATGTTTTCATTGAGAAAGAAAATGAATTGGTTTTCCCACCCATGATCCTTAAAATTATAATATATAAAGGGTTGAAAGGAAAAATTATGGGTGTATTGTTCACATGTGATAAATATGAAGCCCTATAGAATTAGTTCTAGATGAACTCACTAGATGGACTTATCTGATAAAGTTTTGAAATCTACTTTTGAGTAGGAATTTTAACAACCAAGTAATATCTTTGTTAAAGAAGAAGAAATTTAAGAAGTTTTCAACAAACAGCGATGTTTCAATTAGGACCCATCCGAAAAACTCACAAGAAAATATTTTAATTCGGTATAATTAGACAAAATGGTATCAAGGAAGATATAGAAGTTATTTAAAAGGCGCCAGATGAAATTCATGGATTGAGTTTCCAAATGGAATTTCCAAAAAATCCATTAGAAGGATGAAAAATTGGTTGAATAAGTTCTTACCCACTGATGGTAATGAAAGTGAAGAAGAAGTGTTTTTAAAGAATTGTAAAAGAGGAGATTTCATAAATAGAAAATAAAAATGTTATGGGCCTAGTGGTAAAGGTTTCAAAAGGTTTTTATGAAATATTTGTTACATATTTATCTGTGTGGAAAGTACATGCACTGTATTTTTTATAATAGTGAAATGCAACTATAAAAATATTTATTACTTTCTATAACTATATAAAATTATTTATTTCTAGTAGATTATGTAGTATTAGATTATTTCCAAACCATTATAATGAATAGATACTCTTATTAAGTAAATAACCTTTTATATTCTTGTGTTTCTATAGTTGTATCTGTGACTTTATTTTCATCAATGTTATAAATATTTAGAAGGAGGTGAAGGATATTTTAAAAAAGGTGAAAAATAAATGAAAAAGAGTTCATTGATTCTCCCCCACCCTCTATGTGATCCCATAGATCCTACTTGGGCCTTTCATTTGGTATAAGAGAAAATGTTACCTTCATTGTCTCTTTTCTAAAGATGTTATAAAAGAAAAGTTTCAATGGATGTTCAAAATTATATGAATAGTAATGGGATTCTAGTTTTTTAGGGAAACAACTATCATATATTGAAATATATAATGTTATCATATCTTATGACTCTTGGTTATGAAGTTATTAAATATGTAAAAGAAGGTTTCCCTCCTCATTTTGAGAATATTCCTCTAAGAGATATTGGTAAGAAAATTTTTGAGAATGATGGGAGATAAAGAAACACTATACTTTCCTCATACTCTAAAAGTGGTTTTCTCAAATTAAAAGAATTTAGAACTACTAAATACATTTTAGATAATTTAAAGAACATATATCAAAGAAAGACGATTGTTAAAAAAGATTAGTTACAAAACTGGAGAGAAAAATATAAATAAATAAAAATAGATGATTATGAATCTATTGGTGACTTCTTTATAAGGGTGAGTGAAATTTTAAATACCATAAGAAATATTGGTGAGAATTTGGAATATTCAACCATTGTTTAAAAGATTCTACAAATTATTCCTGATAAGTTTAATGAAAAAGTTTCATCATTGGAAGATAAAGGTCCTGTAACATTATATTTGGATGATCTACATAACACTCTCATTATATAAGAAATGAAAATATGGAAAGTTATGAAGGGAAAATAGAAGGATGATTAGAAAATTTCCTTGAAAGATTTTAACTAAGGAAAAGATAAAAAATTTGTAGAAAATGAAGATGTTAGCTATTCTAACACTAAAGATATATTGGTTAAAATTTATATTAATTTATATCATTGTTTTATAAAAATATAAAAAGGGTTATAGGAAAGTATAAAGAGAAGTTACCCCTAAAATGATTTGGCTACAGAGCTATTGGGAACTTTTTAAAAATTTTCTTTTAAAAGGGAAGATGGTAAATGTGATATAGATGATATAAATTTAAGAATATTATTTAAGAAGAATGCAAAGAAATCCATATTTTATTCCAAGGGAGCGGATAAAAATTTCAATAAATTTAAAAGGAGAGTCTTTTAATCTAAAGGTGATGATGTTTATAACAATGAAGAATAGATATAAAATTTATTGATGATTATATAGAAAAATATATTATTGCTAAACTGAATAATGAAATGTTCACCAGTGATGAAACAGATAGTTATAAAGAAGAATAAACTCAGTTAGAATTTATGATGAAAAGAGAGTTGAAAGAGTGCCTTCAAAATATTTTAAGACTTGAAAAAGATATCAAAAAATTGAAAAAGTAAAACCCTCTATAAAAAAATAAAGAATATATTCTTGAAGAAAAATAAATGTTGTTAAGAGACATTGATAATCAAAATAAGTAGTTTTATGATAATAAAATCCTCAAGTTCTATCTTGAAGAAAAATTTATGGTAAAGTAGGTATAGTTAGAACATACTAAAAAAGGATAAATTTGAGCAAGGAATTTTAAATTTCAAAAAATAACTTTTGGAAATTAGTGAAAGTTCTGAAATGTTAAAACATAAGGAGAATAAAAAAAGCTACCCTCAATGGTTAATATGAAATATGAAGCTATTTATAATAGTAAGAAATTTTAAAAATCATTTATTTATCAAAAACCAAAAAAGTTAAAAAATATTACTTTTCTAACATTTCAATGTTTGAAAAAAAGTATCCACTATTGGTGATTATATTGAGGTTGATGAGAATTATAATATAACAAATAAAATTCAAAAAGATAACAGAAATTTTGAGGAACAAAAAAGTTCCAAAGTGGGATGTTAGAATGATGATTAAAAGAAGGATTACAACTTCAAATAGTATATAATTTATAGGGGAAGATATTCATTATATGGTTACTACTAGTATTGTGGTCGGTTTGGCCACACAATGATTTTGTGTTGGTTTAATCAACAACATTACAACAATACTAGGAGAAACTAGAACCATTCTTTGATGGGGAGTCAACTCACTCAAAGAAGTCAACTTGAGAAAGTTACTATAAAAATTGAAAATAGAGTCCAACCTTTAAAAACCATTTGTTAAAGATATTAATACACTCGACACCTTTAAAAATATATCTTGTTTTATCACCTATAAAAAATGTTTTTATAACAATTCTCAAAATCCATATGTGAATAAAGATAAATGAAAGTAAAAATATATTGTTATTGAAACTACCCTCAAATGTACAAAAGGAGAAAAAACCTGGATTTTTGAAAGTGGATTATCTTCACATATAATAAGATATTTGATTCTATTAAATAATTTTAAAGATTTTAAAGAAGGTGCAACGACTTTTGGAAATGATGAATCAATTAGAATAAAGGTTTTGGATTTTCAATCATTGGTGTAGAAAAGTTGAAATGCAAAAATCCTTGTTTGATAATGGGATAAAAAACAACCTATTTATAATTTCACAGCATGATGATGATTGTAATAAATTTGTTTTAAGAAAATAACGTTTTTTTAAAAAGATTAGAATTTGGAAAATTTATTATGAACGGGGAATTAACTAATAGAAACTTGTTTCGGGTTGGTAGTATAGAAAGATCATGCTATGTGATCATGATGGAAGAAAATTAGTTATGGAATAAAAGGATGGGACACACATGTTAGAGGAATTTGATAAAACAATAAAAGAGATAGTATTTTTGATATTCCTAACATGACCTGGAGAATAGAGTAGCATTTCTCTATTTGTTAGAAAGGGAAGATTACAAACTCAATATATAAGAAAGTTGATATTTTTTCAACTCGTTACTTTGAACTGATACATTCTAATATTTATGGACACAAAAAGAATAATACTTAATTTATTTGAATGATGAATTTACTCATGTTATAAGAGTTATGTTTTTGAAACATAAATTAGATTCTCTTATAATATTTACGAGTTTTAGGAGAATTTCAAAGAAAGAATGTGGATATTCAGTGAAGATGTTATGAATTGATAATAATGGGGAATAAAAAATTATGCACTTTAGAGATTATCTTGAAAAATGTCATATTCATGAATTTAGTTCACCGTACACACCATAGAAAACAATATTGGTGAAATAAGAACGAAATTTTTAATGGATAAGTCTTGAATAATGTTGTTAGACATCATACCTCTCATTTTTTGGGGTATCAGTACATAAACTTATGTTCAGAATTGATGTTTCTACATGAAAAACTCTGATATGACTCCCTAGGAAATGTAATTTAATGAAACTCAAAGTGTTGAACACTTAATGTTTTTTAAAAGTACATATATTATAAAAATAAAGTGTGGGAATCTTGTAAAAATTGATCAAAGATGGGATGATGGAATATTTCATGTCTATCTACCCTATAAAAGAGGATATAAATGTCATAATAAAATAACCAGAAATATGGTTGATTTTTTAGATGTAAATATTCTAAAAAAATCTAATAAGAATATTTTACAATCATATGTAGAGATTTAAGATGTGGGGGATAAGGTGGATATAGTTGAAAAAAGTGAAAAAGTTTCTCAAAATGAATATTTAGACTTATCTATTTATAGCGATGAGAAATAACTTCATATCTATCATCCTAGGAATAGAATGTATGTAGAAGTTCAGAACATCATTAGTGATCAGAAATAATAGGTTTAAACTAGAAGAACATCAATGTTAGTTTCACATACTTATATTCCAAAGTTGATCTTAAATATGTTAACAAATCCTTTGAGCATAAAGAGTGGATTGATGAGATGAGTGAAGTGATGAATCAAATTGAGAATAATAATACTTGGGAACTTTTACCCAAACCAAATAATAAAAATTTTATTGGTAAAAAGTGGGTGTTCCAGAACAAGTTAAATGAAAATGGTTAAGTGATAAGAAACAAATCATGGCTAGTTTGTAAAGGTTAATAAAAAATTGAAGTTATTGATTTTGATGAGACTTTTACTATAGTTTAATGATTATAAACTATCCGAATATTTTTTCACTATCACTATATAGTGAGGATATAAATTTTTTCAAATGGATGTAAAGTTCTATTTTCTTATTGGAGAAATTGATGAAGAAGTCTATATTAAAAAATCGCATGGTACCATGATTGGGAAAGATGAATTTTATATGTGTAAGTTTAATAAGGATTTATATAGTTTGTATCAAGATTTTAGAGCTTAATATTCCAAATTGGATAACTACTTAAAGAAATTAAACTTCAAGAAAGGAAGAGTTGATAATAATTTATATACCAAATAAAATCAAGATATTCAACTCATTAAAATTATTTATACTGATGATAATTTTCTTTTTGGTAATGATGAATAAATCTGTGAAAAGTTTTCTAAGGAGATAAAGAAGTTATTTGAAATTTATATTATTAAGGAAATGAAATATTTTCTTGGTTTATGAATTTCAAAAAATAAGAAATATATTTTTCTATCTCATGAAAATTATACTAGGGAAATTATTATATTGTTTGGAATAAATTATTCAAAACTAGTTTCTAAACCAATTTTAGTGGAAACTAAGTTATTGAATGATAGGGAAATTAATGAAGTTGATCCTAATGAATTTAAGAAGTTGGTTGAAAGTTTTCTATATCTGACAACTTCAAGGCCATATATTGTATATGTTTTTAATTTTTGTGAAAGATTCAAAATTTATTTAAAAAAATATCATATATTGATAGGAAAAGTAATTATTATATATATAAAAGGTATATAATATTTTTTTATAAAATATTATAGCTTAAGAAAAATTGATTTTTTTGGTTATACAGATGCAGATTGGGAAGGATTTGTTGATGACATAAGATCCACAAATGGTCGAGTTTTCCTCTTGGGAGTATGTTTTGTGAGCTAAAACCCAATAAAAAAAAATTTATTAACTCTCATTATGTATGAATCTGAGTATGTTAGTGATACTCAAGATATAACACAACTTATGTGGATGAAAACCCAATTGGAAGATTTTTTGGGGGATGTGAAGTTACCCTTAATATTTGTTTCTGATAATAAAAGTGCTATAAATATCACTAAAAATCTGGTGAAATATTCTCATTTAAATAATATTAATATCAAATATCATTTCCTCAAAGAGAATGTAGAGAAGAATGATCTGAAGTTGGATGTTGTTCCGACAATGGAGCAAGTTTTTGATATATTCACAAAACCATTGTTGAAGGAAGAAATTTATAAACCGAGGATTGACATGGGTGTAAAACCTATATCTCTGTAAGGATAAGGTGTGTGACTATATAACCTCTCTCATATTGTCTTTGGATAGTGTTGTTAACATAGGAAATGATGTTACATAAATATATCCATTAGTATGAACTAAAATTTTTAAGGAAGGAATATATTTAGGGATATTTTTTTAAAAGGACAAGATATGATTTCATCATGTGTGAACTATTTTAATAGTTTGTTTAAGTGGGTGTATGAAACATTTTTATTGAAGGAAAAAGTTTTAAAAGTTTAATTATTAATGAAAAGGGTTCCAAGGATGTGTGGAAGAATAAGTTTCTTAAGTCACTACTTTTAGAAAAAAATGTTTTTTCTATTCAATGATTATTATTTTAATAAATATAGTTTGATAAAATTGGATTATAATTGTTGGATATGTAATCCATTGCTCAAGCTATAATTTTTTATTGGTCTATTATTATTTTTTGACAAAAAATCCAAATGGGGAGATTGATGGGACCAAGTTGGCTGAAGGAGTTTCTGGGGAAGATAGAAGTGGTTTTGAATAATTTTTTATGTTTCTCATCATAATAAGTTTATTGGAAGAATTTTATTTTGTTATATTGACAAAAATAACATCACTTTGTTAAAGTTTACAAAAATGGTGGTTATAAAGAGGTGGAATAGGATGAAGTGGATTGGAAAAAGGTTTTTAACCAAGGTAATCAAATGTACAAAAGTGTTCAGAATTACAAAAATATTGGATGGGGTTTTTATAACAATGTCTATTGATAAAATTTATTATACTGGAAGTTTATTTCAAAAGGTTTGGCCAATTGATGTTCAGAAAAATAAATTACGATGATTATTTTCTTTTATAAAATTTTCCAACATCATGTGTTATAAAATATCTCATGATCCAATCATTTATTTTAAGGGGGAGGGGGATGAATTTGTTTTTGTGTACAAATTTTTCATCTTGATGTTTTATAGAATTCACCAGATACAAAAAATCAGATAGAGTCTTGGTTGAGGAAATCTGTTTACAAAGTTTTTGATGTTTGTAACCAGTGATTTTATAAAATTTGAGATGAAAATTTTCAAAGAATTTCAAATAGAGAAAAATAACTGAATTATAAAATGAGGATACTAAATGAGGTCTTTAGATGAATTCCAAAGTAAAAAAGGTTTATACAATTTTTTTGAGAACATTGTTTTGAATTTGTAATGATTTTTTAGTTACAAGACGTTTAGACAAACCTAGTGTTTAGAATTATAATGTTTTTTAATGATTGAAATGTAACTAAAATTTTAAATTATGATGAGGAAAGAGACCGGATGAGGTAAAATTCCACAAAATATTCAGACAAAAGTTCATTGAATGAAATCTTAGTACAACACCCATCTGATAAATATGCATACTGTTGTGAAGTTGGAATTACTACAAGCTGATCAGATAAATTTTTTCGTATACATGTCATTAGATAAATTTTGGTATATGAAGTCTGCTGAAAGAGGATTTTGATACAAGTCATTGGATGGATTCTTATCTAGAAGAAGAAAAGCCATGAAATTTTTCTTTATGAATGTTTTGTTATAAAGCATAATTATTAGAACAAATTATGTGATATAATTTTTTTTTTGTGAAAGGGTTCTTTATGAAGTTTTTATTAAAGATTATTGAAGTGGTGAGAATGATTTGATCTTTTAATGTTCCAAATATCAAAAAGGAAAATTTCGATACTCAAAAATATTTAAGGAAATTTGATGAAGGGTTAATCAAATGAATTTTCTCAAATTAGTTCAATAAGGTTCTATAATTATTGAGAAGATTTAGGTAATTTTTTTGAGAGGGATTTTTTAATTTTTTGTTTTGATATAGAAGAAAACTGAATTGGTTTTCCCTTTTTTACTCCCTCAAATATTACTATATAAATGGGTGTAAGGAAAAAGTATGATTGTACTATTCATTTGTAATAAAAATGAAGTACTACAGAAGTAGTTCTGGGTGAACACATTAGACACAATTACTAGGCGAAGTTCTGAAATCCAGTTTTGAGTATGGATTTTTACAATTAAGGAGTCTCTTGGTTAAAGAAGATGAAAAAGAAGAAGAAGTTTTCAAAGAATAGAGAAGTTGTGATCAAGAACCATCATATGAACTCACTGAAAAATATTTTAATCGAGTATAATCAGATGACATTTTCATAAAGAAGTTGTAGAAGTTTTTTAGTAGGAACCAAATGAACTTTATGAATGAATTTTCTTAACAAAATTTCCAAACAAACCCATCAGACGAAAGAAAAATAGGCTGAATAATTTCTTACCTGCTATTGGGTAAAAAAGTAAAAAATAAGTGTTTTTCAAGAACAATAAAATTGAAGTTTTTACAACAAGAACAATGATAACATTTTGATTTTTTTGGTGAAGGATTCTGAATGTTTTTTGAAATCTTTATTATATCATTATCTATGTGGAAGACACATGAACATTAGTTATCATAATAGTGAAATGCCAGTGTACAAATATTCTTTTCTTACTGTAACAACATAAAAGGATTGTTTTATAGTGGATTGTGTGGTACATGATTATTTAAAAACCATTATAAGGACTAACCAATGATGTAAATACATGTAAAATACAAATCATAAGTAAAGTCTTACCATCTACAAAGTACAACTTCTCAAAAAGGAATGTAGTAGCTTCCCAAAGACTCTCTAAAACTCTATCGGTCATCCTATCAACTGAAACTCCTCTTCCACCATAGATCACAATCCAAATATATCAAATAACACTATTAAATAAGGACACATATCCCTTACCTACATTACATTTTATAAAATATACATGTTTACTAGAGTGCGAGAATAAGGGGTGTGTACTAATCTAGGTATAATTTCTAGAATACACCCTCAATATGTGAAAATCAGAAAGTTGACCCGAGTTTTGTAAAACATGTCCCAACTCCTGAAATTTTATAAAACAACCATATATAAGGAAATATTGATCAATAATAAAAAACATAAACATTAATAGTAAATAAATTTTAAAAGTATCACAAAAGAATATAAATCATAACCATAAATTCCAAAACCAACTCACACACCCACGGAAATAGTCAAAATGAAGAAAACCATGGCCATGGGTATCCCAACTAAAATTGGGTTCACCTACTCATGATTGGTTCAAATACTCAAAAACCTCACTTTATTACAACCAATAAGGTCCCCACACCCATGTGATACATTCCACCACATCACCTTACCATTACTTGCAAGGTCCCTACAACCAAGTGGGAGTTTCCAAGAATAATAACTAATACATTAAACAACCAATCAAACACAAATTTATTCTCCACTATTACCAATCAAACAAGAATTAATTTTAAACCATCACCAACCAACATCAGTCTCGACCCAACACTGATAACTCAATGCCAACAAAAACATCAAAAACAAATCAGTACATTTAGAAACCTAATGCCACAATTCAAAACCAATGAAATTTAATATAAATATCCCATTTTTAAAAAAAATCCAAAACTCAAAAAATACCCTCTTTGTATTTACAAAAAAAACATGCACACTAAAAACATTGATTTCTATAAACCAAAATCATGATTACAACCAAAAAATATAAGTATATAAAGAAAATAAATAAATAAAATACTGAAGCCGTATGATCTCTATGCAATTGGTGTACATGAGAATCCATCTACCTCAATTCTATCAAAACTGAAAAACTACATCATAAAGTCCTAGATTCAAGATCCATTTTGGTGTAAAATCTAGGTTTTTTCTATGAGGTACAAATATTTTTATTTTCAGATTAATTAATTTTTTAGGACTAGTGTGAGTTCCTGACGAGGTCATAGATGTTTCAGGGGGGGGAGTGTATGAGGATTTTTAAGAGCCTGGAGCCCTGCTTTTTGGAAAGATTAGATAGGCCACACATTTAGGAGAAACCATGCATCCTAGGCCACCCAGTTACTGCTAACCATGTGGGGGGATTTCAGAGGAATTAAGGAGGCCACAAAATTTAAGGAAACTATGAAGGCAAGGTTGCACACCTATGTGGGAGAACCTAAATATTTTAATAGATATATTGAACAAAATTTGCGCATGGTATCTCAAACTATGCACATGAACTGTGCAAGGTCCTTCTTGAGGTAGAGAAGGGTTCATAGTTAGGTGAACTATGTATCCAAACCTCATGACCCAATATTTTTGGTCAAATGTACCATTTTACCCTACTATAATTAAAATAAAAACACTTATTCTTATTTCACTCCACTTTCTTGCAGAGAGCCTTCTTCCTCCTATTGTGCCATTTTAAATCCTAAACTAGGATTTTCTCACAATTATTCATATGAAATCAGATTTAAGTATCAATTATCTCATTAGATAGACATTAGTATGCAATTTGATCTTTAGGATCATTTCATTTTTTTTCTTTATATTAGATGTGAAATTTTGGAGAGAGTTATTATGCCCTGTTTTTAGGGTGTTCAATTGTTTTTCTGATTTATTCTAATCCGACTTGAGTTAGAAGTTGATACTGGAAGGGTTTTCTACCATGTGTATATGATAGGTGGTATATACCTTTTCCCTTTTGGTTTGGTTGTTTTATAGCTTCACGTAGATGTGGATCACGTAAGACCTTCCAACATTTCCATTAAAATCAATTTAATGTTTGAATTCAATGAATGGTAACTTTTTAGCGTTGACTCCATGTGCATTTGTAAGGTTGAAGGTTGTTCACCTCTACCTGAACCACTCATGGGGTGTGCCCACATATCTACCCCATTTTGTACCACCCCATTGGGTGTGCATGATATTGGAACTTTTTTAGGGAGGCTTAATGAATTTAATAAAAATTTAATGAATGATAGGAGAAGTTTTATGTCTTCTTTGCATGTGATGTCATATGATTAAATGGTTAAACGTCTTATATTATGGTTTTTGAATGGTTTGGATGAACTCTGTTCTTATTTATAATTATGAAATGGCATGTGAATGATTACAAAATGATGAATTGATTATGGTAGTGGATTCCAAGAACATTCTTGCTCATTGGATCCCGATTCAACAAGATTCCATAGACATATCTACACTATGGATCTTGATTATGGTAGTGGATTCTAAGGACATTTAAAATCCTTGGATCCTGATTCCACATGATTCTATGGATATTTATACTCCATGGATCTTGATCATGGAAGTGGATGTGAAGGAAATTTCTACACTTTTGATCCCAATTCCATAGGATTCCAAGGGCATTGCTACACCTTAGATCTGGCTTCATTGGATTCATAGTGGACATTCTCCTTGGGATCTACCCAAGTCATTCCCGAGTTTCCACTGAGATGCTCCATGTAATCTAAAATGATGCCTAAATATTTTATACCTTCGATATGAACTTTCATGGTATGCCTCTTTATTACATTAAATAGGTCGTGGTGGATGTTATACACTTTATTACATGACAAGTCTATTGTAAATATTTTTCTATGATTTACGGATAACCCATGATTATGGTGAATTGATTTCATTTTACCCTTTCTAGGGGTGTTTGATTATAGTTAGTAGAATGGAAAATATTACTTCTTCATTTTATTTTTTACACTTATTACTATTGTACCTATTATATATTGCACACTTCTATAGCTTGTATATACAGACTAGGCATGTTATAGCCACCGTTAGTGGTGGCATACTGAGTGTTATCCCACAATCTGTTCAGGCCTCCATTGGGTACCCGAATAGATTTCTTGGATGTAGATAAGGATCAGGGAAATCCCTCACTTTATGATACTTAATATGTTTGTTGATTAGGAACAGAGGAGCACATGACTGAGCTAGGATCATGATTTTATTTGTAGATAGTTCTTTTTAGTCTTTTTGTATTGTTAAGATATGTATTGTCTCAGATTCCTTTTTTCATTCATTTACTACCATTTTATATAGATACATGACAGAATCATCATATTATTTATGACATAACCTTTGGATTTTTTATAATTATTGTATTCTAAATGTTTATCTTATGTTTTATGTTTAGTTATTTTATCTACTTACACTATTTTAATGTTATGATTATTATTTTTGTGTTACACTCTAATATGAGGGAATAGTCTCCCCATGGACACACCTTAGGTATTCACTGCTAGTTAGAAGCCTCTAGAGAATTGGGAGGTGCACTTGAGGCCCTGTGACCCACTAGCTCATAGAACTATTTAATGGATTTTGCATCGAGATGCTAAAAATAATTATCAGAGTGATTTTATTTTTTGGATTTACTATTTTGAGACAATATATTGGATATTAGAAACATATTTAAATTTGGTAATGAACTATTCCAGGAGTTCCTACCATGTGAATATAAAAATAAAAATTATCTTGAATGAGGAATTGTTGTTCATAATTTGTCTTTTACAGTTGATTTGATTCCATCATTGGGTAACATACTTGAGGTTTTAAGCTTATTTTGATTATGATTTTTTATACTTGGATCGATGAGATGAGGGCATGCCATATCATGCATCATTTTGGGGACCTTTTATAATTCTCATCCCATGAATTATGACATGCCATATAAGATTCATTTCTTGACTGCGTGACATTTATAATACGTTCCTTGAGTGATAGACCTTTTGTTTGATAGATGATTTGTGAAGTGAATTGGGAAATATAATTTGTACTTAGAGTGACTACCATTACCTAAATAATGTTTTCTTGCATAGGCTACAACATCACCCTAAGAAGTCAATCATAGCATGTTGAGTCATGGTGATGACCATGGATTTTAGAAAAACTATAATAAAATGATAAAGAGTCCCTACGTTAAAATAAAATATATTTTTTTATTAAATATTTTATTACCAATACATAAAATAACTAACATTCACAGTTGAACCACACCAGTCTATGTTAGGCCTTGCCTAAGGAAAAACCATATTATAAACTCAAATTTGGTATTATATTTCCTATCTGAGTCATCATTCATGAGTTATAAATATTTTAAAATAATTTATTTTTATCTAAATATTGTATTTACTGTTACGTCATTTTCCAGGTTTTCCATTGAAGACCTACATCGACTAGATTTACATCGCACCTAGGGTAAACCCGCCATTAAGAGCTCAACAGTTCCCTCATATTTCTGATTTGGGAACCCGTTTAATATTTATTCCACTAATTTAGGAAAACCACTTTCAATATATTAAAAACTAAATAATTTTCAACGAATTGTTTTAAGCACACCGGGCCTTATAATTACAGGCTATCTCAGCACCTGCTCTAAAAAATTTACCAATTAATTTCTAAAAAATAAATTCTTGAAAATCCGAGTAACAACACATGGGTAGTGGGTGTTCATTCATGGGAGTAATGTTTATCCTTGATTCATTATAAAATTCGTGATATCTGAGTGTGTTGGAATAATGGATTATAAATTGTCATTCCTCCTATAGATGGATTAGATCCATATAGTTTTTCTTTGTGTTACATCCAAATTTTACCAAAAAAATTATTCTTATGTCCTTGGGTGGAGTGAGTTAGATATTGTGATGATGTGATGTTCTTGGAGTGGATTTTTGAGATTCATTATTTTTAGAAAAAACTGACGCATGATTTTTTTCATTCCATTATACTGTTTCTTATACCAAAATGGTGTTTTAGTGGAATAGATATGTGAAAATGAGTTATATATTTGATCTTAGTATTCCAATTTTTGTAATTCTTTTAGGTTGTGATTTTGAGATTTTTTTAATTCTAATTTCATATTGTGGTCCATATATTATATATTTCTTTCCAACATCTATAATGGAAATATTGATATGTGAGAGTTATCTCATGGGGTGTATGATTTTTGAGTCCTCTTGGACCTTTATAGGTCTAGTTTTGATTATAATAGATGAGAATTGTTTAATAGTTAACTAATATAATGGTTTATATTTCTCTCCACCCTTTACTTTTTTGGTGTTATGGGTGTCAAAGTTTCATTTTGAGGAAGATGGTTAAATTTTATCTCTAAGTGAAGATCACATCATGACAAGGGTTATTTTATAATGATATTTTATCTAGAGGAGAAGACTTATGGTATGTCCTGGTTATGAAATTGTTTCTATTATTGTGATATGATGTGTTTTGTTGTAGTGTGGAGTATGGTGCATGATGTTTTTGTACTTCAATGGATGGATGGGTTTTTCTCATTATATTGTGTTGTCTTGGATTAAACTATAAGGCATTGTAATTCATAGTGGATGTATTATTCATGGGATATTAGTGCGTCCCTATATGGGGAGGTTGTGTTATAGTAACTTAGATCGTGTTATGTGTCATTGTGTTGAGTTTTGGAGGCTTTAATCATGAAATGTCAGTGTTATCATGTCTAGGGAGGTTTCATGTTGGAGTTTGTTATTATGATATGGTATTATTAGGGGTTATTAATTTTGATTGGAAAATCTCTATGTATGAACTATTCAAGTATCATGGAATGAAATTTGTTATTTCACCATCATCTACCTTGTTTTTTTTATTTTAATTCTTTGAAGTTCAAAATATTCAAGGAGATCACGTCATGATTTATAGAGGGTCAATTTACCAACCACCATTACAATATAACCAATACCACCATTCCATGATCTTTTTTTCCTAAATGGTAATATAAATTCAAGAGGAATATCTCATTCTCTATATTCCCTTCAGATATGAAAAAATCCTTAGAATCCTTTTGGATAAATTTTCATATTGCCTTATTATCACCTAGTGGATCTTAATTATTTTCCTTGAATTATTTATTTAACACATTGAATAAAATCACTCGATAATATCCCAACCAGTGTGATATGTGACCTTAAGAATGAATCCATTTACACTAGAGGATGTTGAATAGAGAAGTGGGCCTAAATAATATATTAGGGATACTGTTATTTTGACATCATATCCATAAATAAAAATATAAGTAACTAAACATCATCTGTAACAAATCATCATAGAAATCATAATAAATAAGATATAGAGGAAATAGAAAATTAAATTTAGTCATACAATAATATTTCCAAGTTGATATCCCATTTGTATGAAGAAATGTATAGAATAAACCAAATTACACAGTTTGGATTTACTGTTATCCCCAAGCCACAACTTCATCCCATCTCTAATCCCAATTGAGTTACTCTGTCGTGATCCAGCACACACCTTGTGCTCAAAGTTATACACTAGAACATAAGTTATGTACATAAAATATGGTTTCTATATTGGGTCTGATAAATAAATATTATTATTCTATCACTATGTTATCATTATTATGAACCATCATATGTGTGTATACACATGAGGAAAATAAATTATATAAACTAAACACCAAAGAAAATCCTTCAGGTTATCATGTGAAAAATGAGCTACCATGACACTAGACTATACCTTCTCGAGCACAACTAGATAATAGGTCACCTCATACCATAAATCAAATCCCATATATAAAAACTCTTGGTTGGTAAACATACTATGTCTCAAACCAAACCTAAAGGTGAAGGGAATTTTGTCTTACCATGTTATTTCCACTACCCTGTCTCTTATGGTAGAGATCCTACTAAACCTTTTCCACATGATACCAATTCATGACCCCTACACTATTACTAAAGTAGGTTCCAACAAACATATCATGAATAATGAACTCTCACTTAAGAGAGGTCTCAAATCAAGTCCCAAATTATCACCACTCAATCAAGGTAGGTGTCACATCAAACCTCAAACTATTCTGTCTCACTTGGGGGATTCCACAGATCAAATCCCAAAACATCCCATAATACTATGATCAGTTAACACCTCAAATCATAAACTAAAATCCTTAATCAGGGGAGGCCTCACATAAAACTACAACCAACTCCTCTCACTTATATATGGTCATACATAAAATCATACACCAACCCTCTTGTTCATGGTAGGTCACACAACAAATCCTGACCACCCCTATCACTCAGGGGATATTACACATAAAATATAATCACACGTCACCTTGACTACTCATCTCTCTAAGGGTGATTTCCATACCACATCACAACTTATAATAGTCCTTTCTCACTCAAGTGTTTCCATACCAACACCTTCCCGATCATGGTGAGTTCATATATCGAACCTCTCCCTTAGTTTTACCCATAGTCGAGAATAAGAATACAATAAAAATAATGGGTCAATACCCATCCCACAACCTCACCATATCAACATCGTGGTTCTAGTTACTTGAGAACTATCCTTGTATCTCGAATAGTTCCTCATCATCTACCTATATTTATTGTCTAATTTCATCAAGATCATCTTGGTCATTATTTAAAAATATATTAAAATACCCAAAAATACCATGTCTCCTTTATGGAAAACTAATATTCCCCAAAACCAAGATGGTCTGTACTCATCGATAAAAACTCACATTCATCAAACCATGGTCACACTATATCCTGAAGGCCCTAATTGAACCTACCCTAAATATTATAATCCAATTATAGTCCAAATTATCATCACAACATGGTTTCATTGACTAGGGTGTGTCTCAAGAAAACGCAAAACATGCCTATTGGAGTCCATATTCCATGTCCTCAAACAATTTACTAAAACAATCACTTGGGGTCCTATCTCACATATTCCGTTCTAAATCTCTCTAGCATGCCATCCAAAGTAATCCCCCAACATCACACAACACCAATACCCAAAGGACTTATCCCACTCATAACACACACCAAGACACCAATAAAACCTAAAAAGGATATTCCCCTTAACATGTGATATGCACAACCATCTCACATACCACCACTAGGCCTAAAACTCTCATGCTTAATCAACTGGCATAAGGAAATGAATATTGTCTATTCATGTATCAACAGAAGATCATGAACCTGTCCCAACCCTCTTATAATCTAAACTAACATTTTCACCACTTAGGTGACCTAATAATTAAGTTATTATAAATATCAAATGTCTAAAAGGATAACTCCATCCATCTCTAGGAGGTTCAATACTTTTATATTTCGATACATAGGGAACTCTTGGTCTCTAATCGATTTCAAAAACACATTTTTTAATTTAGTAATGTATAACCATGCATATAATGGAATATCATTTTTGTATTATAGGTTCCACATACCTCTATATAGATGTTATCATCCATGCGAAGATATGTTTATCCCTAACGAAGCCTTTCCATGCCTCATTCAAACAAGTTCCAATTATAGATCCCTGATCTCAATCTACCTCATCAAAAATAATTTATTATAAAAAATTATAAAAATTTATTTATATTAAAACAAAATGGAATAGTAGAAGAAAAATAATCGTGTGATTCCACCACACAAAAAAAACATTCAACCCTACGATTACATCATCCAAGGACATACTCTAGACAAGCATGATCAAAATCCCAATCACATCAGCCTAATTCCACTATTCTCTAATAAAATCATAATCAAACTCTATCTTGATTGTCAACAATTAGAGGGAAACAATTGAAAAAAATAAGAATTTTATGGAGGAACTTAACTCAATTTTCTTGAAATATACATTTGAATAAATACTAAATAAGGGGGGTTGATGAGGGGGAAAGAGGGGGAATGAATATACTAAAATGGTGTTCTACGTATGCCTCTTTCCTATAAAACACGTGAGAGGTTGACCTAGAAAAATGGTCTTTCCCAGTTTTAAAAATAGGAATAAGGTCCCATAATAACATGACAAATAATATTTATGGTTTGATTATCCTACCAAAAACCCTTCATGGAATAGCCCCTTGTGTCATGGCATATCATATTACCCTCAAGACGAACAAAAAAAAACATAATCCAATCCGCTATATTGTGGTCTCCTTATTTCTTGAAATGGACTTAAAACTTTATGGAATGTCCCTCTCCCTCCATGATGTGGAACCTCTATGTGAAAATACATCACAATGTGACTATAGGGTCATGAAGTTATCTTCCTTCCCTAATAAAACCCTAATTTACATGTATAATAGTCCTCTGATGCTGTACGTTATGACATAATCTTACAAATTTTCATGACATCACACCCTACACCATAGTGTGACCTTCATACATAAGAGACACCCCTTTCTGAATTCCTTTTAATAAGGGTTATTATGACATAGTGGTTTTATGACCACATCATAGACTAATACATATAGAAAAAACCCTCACAAAACATTATACTATGACACCCACTGGTCATGACATGACCTGCAAACTTCTTAAACATCATGTCATGGTGAGTCCATGGTCTATGATGTGATCCTTTAGTTAACCCCTCATCATGAAGAAACATAACCTATCATAGCATGAAAATACAACTATAGAAAAAATTATAGCAATAGAGTCTCCCTTTCCTTAATCCAAATCTCATATGAGCACCCAAAACACATCTTGTACCTATGATCACATCAAAAAACAAATCCATGGGATTATCTAACCCTAGTAATCTAGATATGATCCCCAATTCTCACATTATCCCTTAGTATGAGACTAAATATCCAAATTACCTCAGAAACATTGAACCACAAAATTTATGGTATTTATAAACTCCCCAATATAATGGTTAACATCCCTAAGAATCACCTAGAAATATCTTTGAACTTCTATTCAATAAATAAGTTACCAATATCATTCTCATTATCAATTCCATACTAAATTATACATTTTTCTACTATCCATTAACTAAGACCAAATACATCTAATTTTACCAAAAAAAATATGTAGTTAGATCACAAAAAATGACACATCGTTCAATGATATAATTAACTTGATATAGTTTCCACTACTTTTCATGAAAAAATATGAACAATTCTAGTTAGTAATCTACTGACTTCTTTTCCCCAAAAATACTCAACTATACCCATTGATATTCCATCACAACACCCAATCGTGAGGCTTTAACTCTCCGTGGAATCACGAGATCATCAAAACTATGAAACTAAATTATAATCCCCAGTGTCAGTATTATTATGTGGTTAGATACTTGAACAACTAAATTTATTTTCACACTCTACCCATAAGTAGTAGCACATATCATATTTGAATCACTCCCAAATCCCATCGCTCTTTCACTGTGAATATCTAACACCAAACTACACTTTTCATTTAATTTGAATCCAAAATAATGTATTTTACTTGAAAATAGATAAAATTGGAACCACATACTCAACAAAATCCCAGTTCCATCTCGACCATCCTCTAACTAGTTTCACCACATCCATGATCATACCAGTATGAGGGCTATACATTTATACTTGATTTGATGTTCTATACTAGATGGGTATTGTTATTTCATTCTACTATACTAGAAAACTCGATCTCCAAACCCCACACTTTTTCCATCACTAAACATAATGATTATAATTGACCATATCTCTATTACTCGAGTGAAAAATTGATACACCAAACACAACTACTTCCAAACTTATCAAGAACTTTATCCGTAATATCTTCTAAAATCCATCATCAATAAGGGTGATACCCTAGAATAGTCAATGGTTTTCTCCCCTCCATATGCCTCCCCATACATCACTTCTTAAGAACACTTCCAGCCATGTCTCAATACCATACATGTGTTTCTACACCTATGCCACACTCATCCCATTCCAGAAGACCCCTATAAAGTAAAATTCTATAACAAACCATATCATAGTAATTATATTCATATATTATTTCTCCTCTTACTATAAAGGTAAACTTACCACACTCATTAAATTAATAGGTCTCCTTCTCCTTAGTCATCTCAAAAAATAAATTGGTTACCAAACTCCATGGGTGACCCCCCAACCGAGACCAAATAAGGTCCAATAACTCTCTTATAAGAATAGAGGCCTATGTGAATTAATCACTACACCATTATCCTTAAAATTATAGAGTTCTTATATAACCTATAAAAATCTTAATAGACCACAAATGATCCACTCAATGATCTTAAAAAAACTAGTTCCACATGTGACCGACATTCACTTTCTCTAACACATTGAGGTTTTTACAAAAAACTTATACCAACCATCAATCATCACTTCCTAAGTTGATATAACCTCTAAATAACACTCTCATAGGAACTTGTGTGCCCTATTTATATAATGACAGAATAGTCAAGAGGGGGAGAATAGAATACTCCGAGTAATTAAAAATTCATATTATAATTAAGTAACTTTTTGTATCAGAATTTTTTTAAACAAATTGATTTTTATAGTAGTTTGGATATAAATAATACTACTTATACTCTTTCAACCTATTAAACATAGATTTAAATGACACCCAATGTAATGGAATATCTGAATTTTTATAGGGGAGTCACAACCCTTTATAATGTAGTTTTAAATAAATGTAGGATTAACCCAAGAATGACTATTGAACACCAGGTATTAAAACCTTACAAGATTCCTTTTTTAGGTGTTTAGAGAAACCAAAACTACATTTTTATGTTTAAGTATCAAATCAATCATTATAACTTTTACTAGTTAGTAACAACCTACACATAACTTTTTCTTGGGGTGGTATTACCCAACAAATAAAAATTTTAAGGGTAGTATAATCTGGTAAAATTATGAAAACAGAAAATAATTGAAATAATAAAGAACCAAAATACCATTTGACCATGTAATGATCTAATAGAAAAGAAAAAATGTTATCTTTAGGGCGCAATGGATCTAAAAGATACAGTCTAGTTAAGAAAGTTCTAGTGATTAATTGAAAATGTGTTTCTTAAAGTAAAATATAAAATTATCCTAAACCTCAATATCTTGAACATGTTATTTAATAATATTTATAGAGTGTTTACATAATAATAATACATTAATAATTTGATAGAAATTTCATTTTTTATTTTACAAATAGATACACACATGTAACGTTAGTGAAATACATTAATTATTTTCTATGTTGGTTTCCCATAAATGGATCACTTGTAAGCATTATGAAGTGTCCATGGAAAACATACTCACATGAGTTCTTTTAATAATATGTAAATTAATTAATTTGTAGTACAATATTAATTTTTATAAAAAATTATATACCAATAAATATTCCATAAAAATGGATTTCAAAATCCATGGAATAATCCTTGATATCTCTACCAGATAAAAACATTTCATATTGCAAAATGTTCAAATTCTGAATCAATCCCAATACAGATATCAAACCACATGGGATGTTATTTATAATTTATTTAAATATAAATAATATAATTCAACAAAGTTTCACATGGAATCAATATGATTAATGAGTATTTATATGTTATATAAAAACTAAAAATATTTTTTATTAAAATTAAGTAATTTAAAATATAAATCAATTTGAAAATATAGAGAATATTTATAGGATAATATTCATGTGGCATATCAAACAATGCATTAGGTCAATTCTTATGGTAGGCCAATCCTTTCATTAGGCCAGTCCTTGTGGTAGATTAATCCTTATGGAAATCCCTTGCATTTATTCATATCGTCGATTGGTTTTAACATGTGGTTGATTTGTTTCAACATGCGGTTGATAAAAATTCAATGTGAAATAAATCTAGTTATACTGCTGATTAAAATTCATACATATTTTGTAATAATGAACATGTGGTTAATTCAGGAATTTTGAATTATTTTTAGCCATAATCGATTTAACTATACAGTCGGTTGAAACTATTCTTACATAATTGAAAGTCATAATCACTTGTTGACATAGTTAAATGAGGAATTTATATGGGATCCATTTTTCATGTGGTCAATCCATATTATTTTTAGTTGATAAAAAGGGATGATCCATTTTACAAACATCATAGTCCGTCTAGTATACATACCCCATGATCTATCAAGACATAGATTTTTAACTAGAATTCACAGAATAAAATAATAGATAAATTATACAAGGTATGGGAAAATATGATAAATAATTATTTAAAACTTATGTTATAGGGAATTAAATAATAAAATTTAAATTATTAAAGTGTAATAAAAAATGGTTCATGGTGTCACTATAAAAATTATCATCCATAACCAATATCGATCTCATCCAAATGTAACTAGTGTGTTATCTCATATCACCTGATCACACAACCCAACTCATTCCTCCAATGAGTCACACACCATCATATATAGGATCACATGCCTAAAAATCTACCCACACTTATCTTTTTATCAATATTATTTATTGGAAAGCATTAAATATGTTACCTTTTCAAATATTCCCAAGAAATCTCCCTCATGACCAGCCATAACATAAGATGACTTGATACTCAGGAATCATTCCAAAATATAATCTGCCTACCCATTCTTTACCCATCCTAGAACTGACCATCTAGGATAACTATCAAGAAAGATATGCCTCCTAACGATCTTGCATTAAAAACCCAATATTGATGCCAAATAACTCTGAATGCTTTACATCTCAAAACCTAAGGCATGTCATGTACATTTCTTCTACCATCATAAGGGTACCCAAATCATTAATTCAACATGTACCTATCATGAAAAATATCTCTCAGAAACACCTCAACTGGACTAAACTGTCATCAATGATCATAATACCAAGACCAACCCATAAAGGGTTACTATATATCTCCTTCACAAAATAAATATATAGATTTTTCTAGATAATATCATATAATAGGATCCAAATTAATTATAATAAAAAAATAACATGGTTTAGCTATATTTAATTCTATTAATATGATATATATAAAAACCATATAAGTTTTTAATAGAACATTAAATATAAAAAATCCGATATCATTATAGAAATAAATCACAAATAATCATATTCACGCCATGTGAATCTAATGTGAAAAATAGTATTCATGAATACGGTCCCTTTTCCACTATGGTCCAATAGAAAAAAATACATCAATATCAAAAAATTAATTAAACATGAATAAACATATCAATTGAAAAAAAACAAAAATAGTAATAAAATATCACTGGAAACCTAGAAGTCTCATTAGAAATATGTTTATTCATCCAATTTATGTGATTTATTATAATACACTATGATTTTAAAAAACCACTTTTTTCAATAGCTTACGTTGCACAAAACACAAAGCTTAAACAAACTCCCAAATATTATTATTTTAACACAATTGTTATAAAATAGAGATTAAATTGGAAGGTGTGAATATGATTAACTTTATTATGAAATAAATATGAATTTCATATTCAATACAACTTTAATTATCCTTTGTAAATGAACATATAATTTTTATTATTTTTATTTTATTCTTCAAATAAATGTTCACTTCAAAAATCGATTTTTAATTCTCTCTATGAGAAAATAAAAAACATTATTTCTAAAAATATTATAAAAATTATTTCATAAAAAAACCATTCTTTGACTTATAATTTACAAATTAGATTGTGGTTTTTTTATGGTAATTTTCTGAAAAGTTAATTTTTGGGTTAAAAATTGAAAATACCGATTTTAAAAAGTACCATAACTCTTATGAAATAACAATTTAAAATTTATTAAACATTATTCTTAATAAATTTTTATTTCATTAATGACATAATATATATTTTTTCATTTATTAACACATTATTAATGATTTTGAGATCCATGATTTTAACCTTAAAAACTATTTTTTATGAGTTATATGCACAACACATTCTGAATTGATTTTTATTACTTTCATAAATAAAATCAAGTAAAATGGATTCTATATTTTGAATCAAGATCACCGTATGAGGTTATATGTTTATTTTAATTTATGGGCATAAAAATTCTACCATATAAAAAATATTTACCATAGTATAAGTAAAATAATATAACAGGTTAAAGTTAAAAGGTAAAAACTTAAAATACATAAAAACTACAAAATTAAATGGGTGGTTAAAGTGTTTCTAAATATTAAAAATCCTTTAAATAATTAATAATTAATCAAATTAATAGTGATTATTTCCACACAAATGTGGTAGTATTTAAATATTAAATAATAAATATTTATTCACTTCAAATCACCCTCTTTATGTTAAATACCAACCCATTTATCCTTACAAGAATCTATGTTTTTAAAATAACTTCAAAAACTTCTTCTCGACACTCTCTACATGTCCAAGTTCTACATGTCTCACTAAAACTCCTACTCTATGTTCCATCAATAGTTCTTCAAGTTGGTGATATTCAAGACACATATTTCTCAAACCATATCTCTTAATATCCTTTATTCTTCTATATTTTCATCACCTAATTCATCTATCAATGAATAATAGATCTAGTATCTTGTATATACTAGAATTTTATATTTATAATGGAATATATTTTATCCATCCTTTTTTTATCTCCACTTATTCAATGAAAAGAAACTATTTTCCAAGTTATGTCCATTAACCGTGTCTGTGGATAATGATTTTGTTTTCATTCCATTACCACCTTCAGATTTGATAATAAAAGTATAATTATAGTTAAAAAAATTTATTAATTATTTTATAACATATTTCACATTCTAAAAAAAAAATATATACACGATGTAAAATAAAATGAAACTAGTTCATGATGGCCAAAAAAACTTTCAAAATGAACTACAAATATATCATTAACTTTGTATTAAATTAATCATCCTCATGTAAGAAAGAAAAATGATATATCAAAAAATTAATAATAATTTATGAAAATTAATACCATTTCATTTACATTATAGATTTTTATTTCCATTTTAAAATAACATCCATAATTATATAAAGGAAATCAACCATGAAACAATGATTTGAACAACCCCAAAAAATAAAAATAAGTTAATATTATTAAGTAATCAGTGGCAAGATTTCAGAAAAGGATTATATACTAAATTATAAACATTAATATATTTATATTATACTTTAATAAAATTCTTTAAACCATTATATAAGAACTTATAGTATTCAAAATTTACGTTAAGCTTGAGGTAAGAGATTTCATAACTCAATTTACATTCATTAGGTTAAACTTATACATGATTGATTATTAAATGCTAATATTATCTGTGAAATTAATATTTATTATATTATTATTGTGTTTAATTTTTTATTCCAATTTATATTTAATACATATAATTAATTTATTTTATTAACACTCACTTCAATGAGATGAACTTTGTAAGGTATTTCATCATATTTTTCTTTCGTTGAGACATATTTTGATGTTACACAACTATAATATTCTTTGAGTTGTATATAACACCCATTTGACTTGTTATATCATCAATTTATTTATTCTCATGATAAGTTAAGTTGTGTTAAATGTTATTATTTCATGTTTCATGTGATTCAACATATTATAAAGTGGTAAGGGTTTATCTCACAATCTCACCATTATTCAAGATTATTATGTTACACACACCACTAGTGAATATTTATCTTCTATGTTAATATTCTCTATTAATGTTTCGAAAAATTATTTTAGTATTATTATATAAATATTTCAATATCTTTTTAAACATGTTTTACATTTTTAAGAAATTATTTGAAGGTATTATTTTTTCCATTTTTCGAACAAGGTATATTTTCACTTTTATAACAAAAATACAGAAGGACTGCTTTTTAAAATTATAAAACATGAGAATATTTTCCCAAATTCATTATTAGATAAATAATTGAATCACACCTTACAATTTTACATGTTTATTTTCAACTAAAGTGATTTGTTTATTATGTGTGATGTTTTATATTTTAAAAATTATAATCAAAATAAAAGGGTATTTTCCTCAAGAAATATTCCAATAATCTATTAAAAATATTTTCATCTATATAATATATTTTTTTGAATATTATGTTAAGGATTTAATATAATAACACCATTTATCATATCTATTTATATGTTTATGATTAGTTTGACTAGGGGAGTGTTGATATTATGTATGACTAGTTCTTCCAATATTGACAGTTATTTATTTGTTAAGGCATGTTGATTAAGTTGTGTTATTTATTGATGTGAGAAATTAATTGAACTTAGTATGTTGTGGGTGGGGACTTATATAGCCCCGTTTTTATATATTGGTACCATGAGACAAACAATATTGGTTTCTCCCCTAACCTTAACAATGTATTTTCAAATGTAATGGGACATGGCCTTGACTATATTTTCAGATGTCTTGGGTAAGGCCTCGATGATGTGTTTTAGATGTACAAAATTATGAATTCCATCACTATAAATTTAGTTATTGGTATTCCATACAATTATTTAATTATTAGAATATTCATGGTTAAATTTAATTCTCATGTGGTTATTTATATTTCATTACTAAAAAATAATTTATTCCTACCACATTACGATATTTTTTAATTAAATGGAATACCATATTGATTTTTCATATTTATTAATAATAGAATTATATTTATTTAACCATTAATGAGCATTCAAGATATCCCCTTTAATATGTTTTATTTTACCCCATTATTCTATGAAGTTTATTATGATTGATATGTAGGGTTATGCAAGGATAATAATTGCATTCTGGAAAAAGATTATGTTGAAATTTGGGGTTTCAAAGGTAATTTGGGAATCATGTGTATATATAGTTCAACAATACTGATAAACTAGTTGTCCATTTAGGATGTTATTACCTATATATTTTTCCAATGTAATAAAGTAACCACCATATTTGGGATATTTGTGTCGGGGTCTTTACAACTATTATCATATTATGTTTATTATAAACCTTGGGAACTAGATTTAGGAAAACATAGATTAGATAAAGAAACCCTATGAAAGAATACAGATGTATATCCAAATAAAATAAGCTTATGATTTAGACAATAGTTATGAATAATTTCTCAATTTATGTTAAGTGTATCACTAGTTTTGAGATTATACATTATGTTTCATAATGTTATAATATAATTTAGAGTATGTTTTTTACAAATGGAACCTAACATATGTAATGGAACCCATGCCAATACACATAATCCAAAGAGTAATAATGATCATTTCATTAATGGGTTAAGCCAATCCATAGAAGGAAACAAGTCTACCAAACATTATAATTATATGAGTATATAGTATTATGTGCTAATAAGATAGAATAATAATTATCTAAGCCATATGACTTTGAAGTGAATCAACATAAGAAGAGGATAAAAGGGAAAACGATGAATAAAGGAAAGAAGGGAAAGAATGATTTTCTAAAATGTGATAGTTGTGGAAGAAAAAACCATATTAAATGCTGAAAAGTAAAAAGATTTTTTTTCAAGTGTATGGGAAGAATATACCATGCTTGTGATTTCAAGGGTAAGTATAAATCCCCAGCCTTAAAACATACTTAATCTTGAGTTATTATAAGATTACACATTGAGTATCTTTTTGGGTTTAGAGTGTTAGAGAATTAGATCATAAAACTTTCATTACATTCCACATATAAACAAAGTGGTTACATAAAGATAGTATTCTTATTTCCCATCAATGGAAACATATTTAAAATAAAACATGGATTCTTTCTTGACACTTCCTTGACACTATCATCATATCATGTACCTTTCCCTGATCTGTGAATAACATTTCAAAAAAACTTGGGATGAGCATAAAAAGCTCAGTAAGGGATATAAAAATATGGAAAGGAAACATGGGTACATATATACATAACAATGAAATCATACTTTACCCATAAAACATAATAACTTTAACATACCTCATCAAATCATGAATAAATCATAGAAATCATAAGACATAAAGGTAACTTGAGGCATTCATAACATTCTTACGTAGGGAGTAACCCTCTTGGTTACGTTTGGAATACCCATCACAGTATATTCCCTAAATCTCTTCGGAGAAACCTTAACGTTTCACTCCTTCGTGTTACCCAATGCATTGGAGAGCTATATCGGGCTCACCCGCCCTTAGTTTATCACGGAACCACCCGTCTTCATAATAATTCCCAAGAACCTCAACATAATCGTATCACATAAAACATGCATAAAGGAAACATAAAATTTCCACCTTTCAATCACATGATATCAATACAACACATTGATATAAAAACATTATGAAAACCATTTTCAATACCAAAATAAAAGAAAAGTAAAACATGGTATTTATTTTTCTTTTAAAAAAAGGTATGGCTTGTAGAGGAAGCTGAAACTCAAATAATGGTCATGGCGGCGGAGAAGTCATTGTCACCGCATACGTACGACAAAAACATTCCCTTTTGTAGTTTAGTAAAACGCTTCGATTAAAAAATATTCCTTTTGGATAAACATAAAAGTCAAAGGGGTTTATACTCCGTATAAAAGAAGGTTGTGTATAAAACAAAATATGCCTCAATGAAAGGAGATTGAGACGAAGTCCCATACCTCGGGTCCGACTTGACTCGTTCGTTCTTTAATCGCCTGAATAATAAACTTGAGTTAATTTCTACTTGTTTAAGAACATTTTTCAAGTTCATTATTCCTTTTATATCACTTATTTCCATGTCATGAACACTATGTAATTATTTAAGTTAATAACGGTCGTTTTAACGATCATTGATACTTGAGTTAAAAATAAGACCTTTATAATTACAAGTTGTTCATGTATCCATTATGTACAGAATGGTATTCATGATGTAGATATCATATATGTCATATATATCCAGTACATGAATGCATTTATAATAATACATAATCATTTAGAGGTAAGAAATGAAATGCACCGTTCATGGAGACGGTAAGCCGTACGTACGCATGAACGCTACTTTCAATTCTATTTCATATTTTATAGAATGGAATCATAATGATATAAAGGTATATTATAATTACAGTGTAATATCATATATAATATCATAACTCCATCCTTTATACGCCCCACATATGGTATTTAACGAATCAAATCACTTTGAGGGGGCGGTAGTCCACACTTCCTTAAATGAAGATATTGCATTTACCCATAATGGAAACCATAAAGGTATGACCAAAATGAAAAATAAATAAGCTTAAGGAAAACATAAACATATTATATATAATATATAAATATATTTTCATCTTAATGGACACCTTTTAAGGTGTTAAATGAATGTTGAACAATCATCATTTCGGGAGGCAGAAATTCACCATCCACGGAAACTGTATTTCCTTTAACCATTAGATGTAGGTGTGTGTAAGTGTAGCTCGAATCATTATTATAAAAACATCCTAGTATATTGAATATACTGGGGTTTTTACAAAAGAAATGAATAAAAAGAGTTTAGGGGGTTGGAGAAGCAAAATAAAACAAAAGGACTCAAGTGAAGACATTACCTTAAAATCGGGTAACTCCCTTTGGTTTGAGCTCAAAGGCTTCCTTGGGAAGACTTCTTACCAAAGTGAGGCTTCAAGGAGTAATAGAGGGAAGTGGAGAGATAAAATGATCTGGTTTTGGCCGAGCCAAAGGCTTTGGAAGTGTGGGTAAGGAGGTAGAGGTGGGGGCCTTTTATAAGACGAGAGGAGGGGCACTCTTGGAAAGTAAAGAAAAGTCACATTATTTTAAAATGATATTCGGATTTAAGAGGTCCCACATTGATATAATTATAGGATAAGGTGATAAGGGTTCTAAATCCACCAATAAAATAGGTTTTGGACATGTGTAGGTCTTAGATTTTACATTATCTTTCCATTTTATTTTAATCCATTATTAATGAGGTAATCACTGCATCATCATGATATCATAAATAATTTAATTTATTTAAAGTATAAAAATTATAAAAACACACTATAATGTAGGAAATCGTTTTATCATTCCAATGACTATTTATAATAAAAAATCTGACTTGTATAACCCCATGTAAAAATTGTTTTAGTAAAACATCTCATGTTTGTGTCATTTTTACTTTAACATTAAATAAAAAATTATTTATGTCATTTCCCAACCAAAGTGGCTCCATGGGGTCCCCAAGTTGACCCATGGACTTACTTGGTCTGCCATGACACATCCAATGAGGGTAGGACATGTGTAAAGCTCATCTCATATTATTAAAACATTATTTTTACCTTAAACTACACTAATTACCACTCATCGCGATTAAGAACTTAAAAGTTACTATTCATCAAAAAATTATTTTAATCTCATTGAACCACATTTTACTTCTTAATGACAACCATGTATGTCGGATTTTTGAAAATAAAATCATAGATGTGGAAAAGTTTCTTTTAAACGAAAAATCAGTTTCTTTAACTACCACTTAGTGGTTTCACTATTCATCAAAAATTGAAGTTTTTCAGAAAAAAACCAAAACTTCACCCTAAGATATATTTGATATTATGAATTCAAAAATGATTTCTATTTTAAAAAATTCAAATCATATAAGTAACATTAATTAATTTAATAATTAATTCCCGCTGTCATGACAAAAAGCGTGTTTTTATGAAACAATAAATATCAAAAGATTGACACCAGTTTAAGTCCAATTTCAACGTGAAATTGATTCCAATGACCACCATTGGATGAAATGGTAAAAATATATTCAGATTAAACTTTAAGACCAATTAAAAATATAATCTAACCATATAATAAAATTAAATGAAAAAGCAGTTTTGATGTAAAATGCAGTATTTTTCACTATTCATTAAAAAAATGAACATTGTCAAAAAAATACCAAAAATTTATCCAATGTAAATTTTGATGTCCCAATCATAAATAATAAGTTTATTTTGACAAACTTATCTTATCAAATTGTCAAAAGATATATTTAAAAAGGCTTTTCCATCAAAAGGCAGTAAAACAATCTTTTAAAAATATTAGTGTATTCCATGCATAAGATTGTATTTATTTTCATTTTAAGCCTCTAAAACAGTATCTTAATAATTAATAGACATAGATAAAAATATCTATTATTCATTACTTACTTGGGATGTTACATCCTTCCCCCCTTTAGAAAAGTGCGTCCCCGCAATTTATTTACTTATCAAATAAATGGGGGTACTTATCCCTCATTGCATTTTCAGATTCCCATGTTGCCTCTTCCATCATGTGGTTTTTCCACAAAACCTTTACCTGATTAATCACCTTATTTCGTAACACTTGCTCCCTGTGGTCAAGAATCTGGACCGGTTGTTCCTCATAAGATAGGTTCTCTTCCAACTGAACTACAACTGGACTCAAAACATGAGATGGATCTGGCATATACTTTCCCAACATCGAAACATGAAAAACATTGTGTACCTGATATAAACTCGGAGGTAAAGCCACCCGGTATGAAACTTATCCAACTCTCTCCAGAATTTCATATGGTCCAATGAACCTTGGACTCAGCTTTCCTTTCTTACCAAATCTCATCACACTTTTCCATGGTTAGACTTTGAGGAAAACATGATCACCTACCTCAAAAGTTAAATCCTTCCTCCTGTTGTCTGCATAACTCTTCTGCCTACTCTGAGCTATTCTCATGTGTTTCTGTATTAGCTAAACTTTTTCTGCCAACTCTTCTACCAATTCTGGTCCCATCAACTTCCTTTCACCCACTTCATCCCAGAAAGCTGGAGTTCGACACCGCTTCCCATATAATTCCTGAAATGGTGCCATCTGTATACTGGAATGAAAACTGTTATTATATGAAAACTCAACCAAAGACAGATGTTGGTTCCAACTTCCCTGATAATCCATCGAACAAGATCGTAGAATATCCTCCAAGGTCTGAATTGTTCATTCTGACTTCCCATCTGATTGAGGATGAAAAGCTATACTAAAATTTAATTTAGTACCCAACAACTTCTGAAGTCCTTTCCAAAAGTTAGAAGTGAACTTGGGATCACGGTCAGATACAATGGAGAGAGGAACTCCATGTAACCTGACTATCTCTTTAAGATACAAATGATAAAGTTGATCTAGGGAAAAAGTATCTCGTATAGAAAGGAAATGAGCAGATTTATTCAAGCGATCAACAATAACCCGGATTGCTTTATTACCTCGAGATGTATTCGGTAATCCCACAACAATGTCCATGAATATATTCTCCCATTTCCACTCTGGCACTCGTAAAGGCTGAAGCATCCCTTTCGGTAACTGTCTCTCTACTTTAACCTGTTGACATGTCAAACACTTCACAGTAAAATCAGCAATATTTCTTTTCATTCCATCCCACCAGTAATACTCCCACAGATCTCTGTACATCTTAGTACTTCCAGGATGAACTGAAAACAGAGAACTATGAGCTTCACATAACAACTCTCTCTTCAACTGTGAATCACAAGGCACACACAATCTCTTCCCAAATCTCAAAACACAATCACTATCAATGTTGAATTCATGAAACTTAACTTTCTGAACCAGCTCTACCTTTTTCTGCAACTCACTATCTTGCTTCTGTGCTTTCTTGATTCTATCTGATAGAGATGATCTCACTGATACCTGAAAAAAAAACAGAATAACATCCTGCGCCAAAAACTTCTATGCCAAAGTTCATCAAATCCTTAACCAAAGGATCATGTTCCAAACACAACATTGTTAATGAAGCATTACTTTTTCGACTCAAATCATCAGCCACTTTATTTTCTTTTCCCGGAAGGTAATGAATTGTACTATCATAATCCTTGATTAATTCCAGCCATCTCCTCTGTCTCATGTTTAACTCTTTCTGAGTGAATATATACTTTAAACTTTTTTGATTAGTATATATTTCACACTTTACTCCATACAAATGATGTCTCCAAATTTTTAAAGCAAAAACAATAGCAGCTAATTCCAAATCATGTGTAGGGTAATTTACCTCATGAGTTTTCAACTGTCGTGAAGCATAAGCAATTACCTGATCATTCTGTATTAGGACGCAACCAAGTCCTTTCAATGAAGCATCACTGTAGATAACAAACTCACCATTCTTGGAAGGTAGTGCCAAAACTGTAGCTTTCACCAATCTTATTTTCAATTCCTGAAAACAATCATCACATTCTTTTGTCCAGATAAACTTAACACCCTTCCGAGTTAGCTTAGTCGTTGGACTAGATAACCGTGAAAAATTTCTAAAAAACCTTCGGTAATAGCCTGCCAAACCAAGGAAGCTACGAATCTCAGTTACATTTGTGGGTCTTGGCCAGTCTTCCACAACCTTTGTTTTTGAAGGATCAACAGTTATCCCATCTTTAGAAACAATGTGACCTAGGAAAGAAATTTTTTGTAACAAAAACTCACACTTGCTGAATTTTCCATACAATTTATTTTCTTTCAAGGTTTGAAAAATGACCCTTAAATGTCTTTCATGTTCTTCTTTACTTTTAGAAAACACCAAAATATCATCAATGAAAACCACCACAAACTTATCCAAGAACTCATGGAAAATTCTATTCATTAAGTCCATGAATACAACAGGTGCATTGGTTAGCCCAAAAAGCATTACTACAAATTCATAATGGCCATATCTTCTATGAAACGCAGTCTTCGGAACATCTGCTTCCTTTACCTTCTGCTGATGGTACCCCGATCTCAGGTCAATCTTTGAAAAATACTAAGCTCCCTGGAGCTGATCAAACAAATCATCAATATGAGGCAAAGGATATTTGTTCTTAATAGTGATGTTATTCAAGGCTCTATAATCAATGCAAAGTCTCATAGAACCATATTTCTTTTTAACAAATAAAACAAGAGCACCCCATGGTGATGTGCTAGGTCGAATGAAACATTTCTCTAATAAATCTTGAAATTGCTCCTTCAACTCTAAAAGTTCAATTTGAGCCATTCGATAAGGGTTTTTTGAAATTGGCTTAGCATCAGGAACTAAGTCAACAGTAAATTCAATTTCCCGATCTAGTATTATTCCAGGAAACTCATCAGAAAAAACATCAAGATAATCATTTACCACTGGCACATCATTAATCTGAACAGTTCCTTTATTTTCAACGATGTGTGAAAGGTAACATTCATTTCCATCTTTTACAAGTTTCTCGGCCTCTTGATAAGTTATCAACATTAAGGGTTCATTCTTGTACACAAACAGAAAGTCTTTCTGAAAAGAAACTTCTTCAGCTCTACAGTCAATCTTAGCATGGTAAATAGAGAGCCAATCCATACCCAAGATAACATCAAACTCTACTAGAGGTAGAACAATAAGGTTTTCAAGTAGTTTCTTTCTACAGATAAGGATAAGAAGATTCTTATAAATTATTTTTGCCTCAAAATTTCCCCCAGGTATTTTTACCAAAAGTTAAGGAGTCATTTCTTGAGATGGTATTCCCATTTTACTAGAAACGTTTTCAGAGATGAAAGAATGTGTAGACCCCGAATCAAACAACACACTGGAATAATATGAAAAAACAAACAAAGTACCTGATACAACTTCATTTGATGGCCCGACATCTGCTGAAGTAGTTTCAAAGGATTTCACCACCCCTTTCTGCTTGTAGTCTAACTACTTCCCATCACTCAAGCTCTTTGTCGGACACTCGTTTGCATAGTGACCCATCTCATTGCACTTATAACATTTCACTAACTGTAAATCAAATTTGGTCTTACCTTCACCTTGATCCTTTTCAGTGCAATAATGAGCCTTATGTCCCATCTTACCACATCGGTAGCACTTTCCATAATTCAGAAGACATTCCCCAGCATGCCTTTTGACACATTTATCACAAACCAGAAACTTAGATTTATTACCATCAGACTTTTTTGAAGAATTCTTCCCTTTCTCCTTCCACCCCAGTCTCTTCTTCTATTGGTTGTTATAGAACACTTGATCATCGGGAAACTCCATTTCCACCTTCTCAGCACATCGAACAAGCTTTTCATAACTTTTAAACTCATGAGAAGCTAATGACCTTCGATACCTTGGCTTTAACCCTGAGTAAAAATGGTTTATTTTACTATCAATATGTCGTATGAAGTTTGGAGCATACCTTTCCAATCGAGTGAACTTTGCTTTATATGCAGCCACTGAATAATCCTCTAGCCTCAATTCCAAGAATTGTTTTTCCATCCTAAGTCGAATAGCCTTAGGAAAATACTTTTCAAGAAACATACCTTTGTATTCATCCCAGTCGAGAGCATCAATCTCATCAGCGTCCCTGATATTTTTAACCATCGACCACCACTGATCTGCTTCACCCTCAAACGGTAAATAGCAAGACTAAAATTTTGATTGTCTAAGCACCCCATGACCTCGAAAATCTTCTCCAGTGCTTTAATCCAACCTTCAGCTAGCACAGGGTCAGATGATCCTCTGAATGATGGGGGATGTTGCCTCATGATATGTTCCACCACTGACATGTTCCTCTGCGGTTGATCTGGCCGATCTCGTGCATGGATACCACCACCATTTATCACTTGAGTCAACTGTGCCATTTCTGTAACAAACTATTCAGTTCCAATTCCGACCATCTCAGGATGCTAATTCGGAAGGTAATTTCCTTTTGTAAGACTTCCTAGCATTCCTTCCCTGTTTCCTCTACGAAAAACCATTCTAAACAAACATGTCTTAGATGAAGCAACATGGTAATCTTCAAATGTTATATCACTTCAATTGACCATAAAAAAAATATTTTTGGTTAATCATTTAATATAATTCTAACTCCTAAAGTTATCTAAACCGACCTTTGATACCAATTATAAATCCCCAGCCTTAAACCTTACTTAATCTTGAGTTATTATAAGATTACACATTGAGGAACTTTTCGGGTTTAGATTTTTAGAGAATTAGATCATAAAACTTGCATTACATTCCACATATAAAGAAAGTTGTTACATAAAGATATTATTCTTCTTTCCCATCAATGGAAACATATTTAAAATAAAACGTGGATTCTTTCTTGACACTTCCTTGACACTATCATCATATCATGTACCTTTCCCTTGACCTGTGAATAACATTTCAAAAAAACTTGGGATGAGCATAAAAAGCTCAGTAAGTGATATAAAAATATGGAAAGGAAACATGGGTACATATATACAGAAGAAAGAAATCATAATTTATCCATAAAACATAAGCACTTTAACATATCTCATCAAATCATGAATAAATTATAGAAACTATAAGACATAAAGGTAACTTGAGGAATTCATAACATTCTTACGTAGGGAGTAACCCTATTGGTTACGTTTGGAATACCCATCACAGTATATTCCCAAAATATCTTCGTAGAAACCTTAACGTTTCACTCCTTCGCTTTACCCAATGCATTGGAGAGCTATATCGGGCTCACCCGCCCTTAGTTTATCACGGAACCACCCGTCTTCCTAATAATGCCCAAGAACCTCAACATAATAGTATCACATAAAACATGCATAAAGGAAACATAAAATTTCCACCTTTCAATCACATGATATCAATATAACACATTGATATAAAAACATTATGAAAACCATTTTCAATACCAAAATAAAAGAAAAGTAAAACATGGTATTTATTTTTCTTTTAAAAAAAGGTATGGCTTGTAGAGGAAGCCGAAACTCAAATAATGGTCACGGCGGCGGAGAAGTCGTTGTCGCCGCATACGTATGACAAAAACATTCCCTTTTGTCGTTTAGTAAAACGCTTCTATTAAAAAAGATTCCTTTTGGATAAACGTAAACGTCAAAGGGGTTTATACTCCGTATAAAAGAAGGTTGTGTATAAAACAAAATATGCCTCAATGAAAGGAGATTGAGACGAAGTCCCATACCTCGGGTCCGACTTGACTCGGTCGTTCTTTAATCTCCTAAATAATAAACTTGAGTTAATTTATACTTGTTTAAAAACCTTTTTCAAGTTCATTATTCCTTTTATATCACTTATTTGCATGTCATGAACACTATGTAATTATTTAAGTTAATAACGGTCGTTTTAACGATCATTGGTACTTGAGTAAAAAATAAGCCCTTTATAATTACAAGTTGTTCATGTATCCATTATTTCTAGAATGGTATTCATGATGTAGATATCATATATGTCAAATATATCCAGTACATTCATGCATTTATAATATTACATAATCATTTAGAGGTAAGAAATGAAATGCACCGTTCATGGAGACGGTAAGCCGTACGTACACATGAACGCTACTTTCATTTCTATTTCGTATTTTATAGAATGGAATCATAATGATATAAAGTTATATTATAATTCCAGTGTAATAACATATAAAATATCATTACTCCATCCTTTATACGTCCCACATATGGTATTTAACGAATCAAATCACTTTGAGGGGGCGGTAGTCCGCACTTCCTTAAATGAAGATATCGCGTTTACCCATAATGGAAACCATAAAGGTATGACCAAAATGAAAAATACAGAAGCTTAAAGAAAACATAAAAATATTATATATCATACATAAATATAGTGTAATCTTAATGTCCACCTTTGAAGGTGTTAAATGAATGTTGAACAATCATCGTTTCGGGAGGCAGGAATTCACCATCCACGGAAACAGTATGTCCTTTAACCATTAGATGTAGGTGTGTGTAAGTGTAGATCAAATAATTCTTATAAAAACATACTAGTATATTGAAGATACTGGATTTGTTACAAAAGAAATGAATAAAAAGAGTTTAGGGTGTTGGAGAAGCAAAATAAAACAAAAGGACTCAAGTGAAGACATTACCTTAAAATCGGGTAACTCCCTTTGGTTTGAGCTCAAAGGCTTCCTTGGGGAAAATTCTGACCAAAGTGAGGCTTGAAGGAGTAATAGAGGGAAGTGGAGATACAAAATGAGCAGGGTTTGGCCGAGCCAAAGGCTTTGGAAGTGTGGGTAAGGAGGTAGAGGTGGGGGCCTTTTATAAGAGGAGAGGAGGGGCACTCTTGGAAAGTAAAGAAAAGTCACATTATTTTAAAATGGTATTCGGATTTAAGAGGTCCCACATTGATATAATTCTAGGATAAGGTGATAAGGGTTCTAAATACACCCATCCAATAGGTTTTGGACATGTGTAGGTCTTAGATTTTACTTTATCTTTCCATTTTATTTAAATCCATTATTAATGAGGTAATCGCTGCATCATCATGATGTCATAAATAATTTAATTTATTTAAAGTCTAAAAATTATAAAAAAACACTATGATGTATAAAATATTTTTAGATTTACAATGACTATTTATAATAAAAAATCTTACTTGTATAACCCCATTAAAAATTGTTTTAGTAAAACATCTCATGTTTGTGTCATTTTTTTACTTTAACATTAAATAAAAAATTATTTATGTCATTTACCAAACAAAGTGGCTCCATGGGGTACCCAAGTTGACCCATGGATTGTCTTGGTCGGCCATGACACATCCAATGAGGGTAGGACATGTGTCAAGCTCATCTCATATTATTAAAACATTATTTTTACCTTAAACTACACTAATTATCACTAATCGCGATTAAGAACTTAAAAGTTACTATTCACCAAAAAATTATTTTAATCTCATTGAACCACATTTTACTTATTAATTAAAACCATGTATGTCAAATTTTTGAAAATAAAATCACAGAAGTGGCAAAGTTTCATTTAAACGAAAAATCAGTTTCTTTAACTACCACTTAGTGGTTTCACTATTCATCAAAAATTGATGTTTTTCAGAAAAAAACCAAAACTTCACCCTAAGATATATTTGATATTCTGAATTAAAAAATGATGTCAATTTTACAAAATTCAAATCATATAAGTCACATTAATTAATTTAATAATTAATTCCCGCTGTCATGACAAAAAACGTGTTTTTATGAAATAATAAGTATCAAAAGATTGACACCAGTTTAAGTCCAATTTCAAAGTGAAATTGATTCCAATGACGACCATTGGATTAAATGGTAAAACTATATTCATATTACAATTTAATAACAATTAAAAATATAATCTAACCATATAATTAAATTAAATGAAAAAGCAGTTTTTATGTAAAATGCAGTATTTTTCACTATTCATTAAAAAAATGAACATTGTCAAAAAAATACCAAAAATTTATCCAATGTAAATTTTGATGTCTCAATCATAAATAATAAGTTTATTTTGACAGACATAGCTTATAAAATTGTCAAAATATAGATTTAAAAAGGGTTTTCCATCAAAAGGCAGTAAAACAATCTTTTAAGAATATTAGTGTATTCCATGCATAAGATTGTATTTATTTTCATTTTAAGCCTCTAAAATAGTATCTTAATCATTAATAGACATAGATAAAAATATCTATTATTCATTAATTACTTGGAATGTTACATCCTTCCCCCCTTTAGAAAATTGCGTCCCCACAATTTATTTACTTATCAAATAAATGGGGGTACTTATCCCTCATTGCATTTTCAGATTCCCATGTTGCCTCTTCAATCATGTGGTTTTTCCACAAAACCTTTACCTCATTAATCACCTTATTTCGTAACACTTGCTCCCTATGGTCAATAATCTGGACCAGTTGTTCCTCATAAGATAGGTTCTCTTCCAGCTGAACTACCTCTGGACTCAAAACATGAGATGGATCTGGCATATACTTTCTCAACATCGAAAGATGAAAAACATTGTGTACCAGAGATAAACTCGGAGGTAAAGCCACCCGGTATGAAACTGATCCAACTCTCTCCAGAATTTCATATGGTCCAATAAACATTGGACTCAGCTTTCCTTTCTTACCAAATCTCATCACACTTTTCCATGGTGAGACTTTGAGAAAAACATGATCACCTACCTCAAAAGTTAGATCCTTCCTCCTGTTGTCTGCCTAACTCTTCTTCCTACTCTGATCTGTTCTCATGTGTTTCTGTATCAACTGAACTTTTTCTGCCAACTCTTCTACCAATTCTGGTCCCATCAACTTCCTTTCACCCACTTCATCCCAGAAAGCTGGAGTTCGACACCGCTTCCCATATAATGCCTGAAATGATGTCATCTGTATACTGGAATGAAAACTGTTATTATATGAAAACTCAACCAAAGAAAGATGTTGGTACCAACTTCCCTGATAATCCATCGAACAAGCTCGTAGCATATCCTCAAAGGTCTGAATTGTTCGTTCTGACTGCCCATCTGATTGAGGATGAAAAGCTGTACTAAAATTTAATTCAGTACCCAACGACTTCTGAAGGACTTTCCAAAAGTTAGAAGTGAACCTGGGATCACGGTCAGATACAATGGAGAGAGGAACTCCATGTAACCTGACTATCTCTTTAAGATACAAACGGGAAAGTTCGTCTAGGGAAAAAGTATCTCGTATAGCAAGGAAATGAGAAGATTTAGTCAAGCGATCAATAATAACCCAGAGTGCATTATTACCTCAAGATGTCTCCGGTAATCCCACAACAATGTCCATGGATATATTCTCCCATTTCCACTCTGGCACTGGTAAAGGCTAAAGCATCCCTTTCGGTAACTGCCGCTCTGCTTTAACCTGTTGACATGTCAAAACTTCACAGTAAAATCAACAATATCTATTTTCATTCCATCCCACCAGTAATACTCCTGCAGATATCTGTATATCTTAGTACTGCCAGGATGAACTGAAAACAGAGAACTATGAGCTTCACATAACAACTCTCTCTTCAACTATGAATCAAAAGGCACACACAATCTCTTCCCAAATCTCAAAACACAATCACTATCAATGTTGAATTCCTGAAACTTACCTTTATGAACCAGCTCTACCTTTTTCTGCAACTCACTGTCTTGCTTCTGTGCTTTCTTGATTCTATCTGATATAGATGATCTCACTGATACCTGAAACAAAACAGAAGAACATCCTGTTCCAAAAACTTCTATGCCAAAGTTCATCAAATCCTTAACCAAAGGATCATGTTCCAAACACAACATTGTTAATGAAGCATTACTTTTTTGACTCAAAGAATCATCCACTTTATTTTCTTTTCCCGGATGGTAATGAATTGTAAAATCATAATCCTTGATTAATTCCATCCATCTCCTCTGTCTCATGTTTAACTCTTTCTGAGTGAATATATACTTTAAACTATTGTGATCAGTATATATTTCACACTTTAATCCATACAAATGATGTCTCCAAATTTTTAAAGTGAAAACAATAGCAGCTAATTCCAAATCATGAGTAGGGTAATTTACATCATGAGTTTTCAACTGTCGTGAAGCATAAGAAATTACCTGATCATTCTGCATTAGGACGCAACCAAGTCCTTTCAATGAAGCATCACTGTAGATAACAAACTCACCATTCCTGGAAGGTAGTGCCAAAACTAAATCTTTCACCAATATTCTTTTCAATTCCTGAAAACAATCTTCACATTCTTTTGTCCAGATAAACTTAACACCTTTTCGAGTTAGCTTAGTCATTTGACTAGATAACCGTGAAAAATTTGTAAAAACCTTCGGTAATAGCCTGCCAAAACAAGGAAGCTACGAATCTCAGTTACATTTGTGGGTCTTGGCTAGTCTTCCACAACCTTTGTTTTTTCAGGATCAACGGTTATCCCATATTTAGAAACAATGTGACCTAGGAAAGAAATTTGTTGTAACCAAAACTCACACTTGCTGAATTTTCCATACAATTTCTTTTCCTTCAAGGTTTTCTAAATGAACCTTAAATGTCTTTCATGTTCTTCTTTACTTTTAGAAAACACCAAAATATCATCAATGAAAACCACCACAAACTTATCCAAGAACTCATGGAAAATTATATTCATTAAGTCCATGAATATAGCAGGTGCATAGGTTAGCCCAAAAGGCATTACTACAAATTCATAATGGCCATATCTTGTATGAAACGCAGTCTTCGGAACATCTGCTTCCTTTACCTTCAGCTGATGGTACCTCGATCTCAGGTCAATCTTTGAAAAATACTGAGCTCCCTAGAGCTGATCAAACAAATCATCGATATGAGGAAAAGGATATTTGTTCTTAACAGTGATGTTATTCAAGGCTATATAATCAATGCAAAGTCTCATAGAACCATATTTCTTTTTAACAACTAAAACAGGAGCACCCCATGGTGATGTTCTAGGTCTAATGAAACCTTTCCCTAATAAATCTTGAAATTTCTCCTTCAACTCTAAAAGTTCAATTTGAGCCATTCGATAAGGGTGTTTTGAAATTGGCTTAGAATCAGGAACTAAGTTAACAATAAATTCAACTTCCCGATCTGGTATTATTCCAGGCAACTCATCAGGAAAAACATTAGGATACTCATTTACCATTGGCACATCATTAATCTGAACAGTTCCTTTATTTTCAACGATGTGTGCAAGGTATTATTCATTTCCATATTTTACAAGTTTCTCAGCCTCTTGATAAGTTATCAACAGTAAGGGTTCATTCTTGTACACAAAATGAAAGTCTTTCTGAAAAGAAACTTCTTTAGCTCTACAGTGAATCTTAGCATGGTAAATAGAGAGCCAATCCATACCCAGGATAACATCAAACTCTACTAGAGGTAGAACAATAAGGTTTTCAAGTTGGTTCTTTCCACAGATAAGGATAGGAAGATTCTTATAAATTCTTTTTGCCTCAACATTTCCCCCAGGTTTTTTTACCAAATGTTCAGGAGTCATTTCTTGAGATGGTATTCCCATTTTACTAGAAAAGTTTTCAGAGATGAAAGAATGTGTAGACCCCGAATCAAACAACACACTGGCATAATCTGAAAAAACAAAGTACCTGATACAACTTCATTTGATGGCCCAACATCTTCTAAAGTAGTTGCAAAGGATTTCACCACCCCTTTATGCTTGTAGTCTAACTGCTTCCCATCACTCAAGCTCTTTGTCAGACACTCTTTTGCATAGTGACCCATCTCATTGCACTTATAACATTTCACTAACTGTAAATAAAATTTGTTCTTACCATTACCTTGATCCTTTTCAGTGCAATCACGAGCCTTATGTCCCATCTTACCACATCAGTAGTAGTTTCTAGAATTCAGAAGACATTCCCCAGCATGCCTTTTGCCACATTTATCACAAACTGGATACTTAGATTTCTTACCATCAGACTTTTTTTGAAGAATTCTTCCCTTTCTCCTGCCACCTCGGTCTCTTCTTCTGTTGGTTGTTATAGAACACTTGATCATAGGAAAACTCCATTTCCACACTCTCAGCACATCGAAAAAGCTTTTCATAACTTTTAAACTCACGAGAAGATAATTCCCTTCGATACTTTGGCTTTAACCCTGAGTAAAAACGGTTTATTTTACTATCAAGATCTCGTATGAAGTTTGGAGCATACCTTGCCAATCGAGTGAACTTTTCTTGATAAGCAGCCACTGAATCATCCTCTTGCCTCAATTACAAGAATTGTTTTTCCATCCTAAGTCGAACAGCCTTAGGAAAATAATTTTCAAGAAACATACCTTCGAATTCATCCCAGTCGAGAGCATCAATCTCATCAGCGTCCCTGATATTTTTAACCATCGACCACCACTGATATGCTTCACCCTCCAAACGGTAAATAACAAGACTAACATTTTGATTGTCTGAGCACCCCATGACATCGAAAATCTTTTCTAGTGATTTAATCCACCCTTCAGCTAGCACAGGGTTAGATGATCCTCTGAATGATGGGGTATGTTGCCTCATGAAATGTTCCACCATTGACATGTTCCTCTACGGTTGATCTGGATGATCTCGTGCATGGATACCACCACCATTTATCACTTGAGTCAACTGCGCCATTACTGCAACAAACTGTTCACTTCCAATTCCGACCATCTCAGGATGCTGATTCGGAAGGTTATTTCCTTCTGTATGCCTTCCTAGCATTGCTTCCCTGTTTCCTCTGCGGAAAACCATTCTGAACAAACGTGTCTTAGATGAAGCAACATGGTAATCTTCAAATGCTATATCACTTCAATTTGACCATAAAAAAATATTTTTGGATAATCATTTAATAGAATTCTAACTCCTAAAGTTATCTAAACCGAACTTTGATACCAACTATAAAGCCCCAGCCTTAAACTTTACTTAATCTTGAGTTATTACAAGATTACACATTGAGGATCTTTTCGGGTTTAGAGTTTTAGAGAATTAGATCACAAAACTTGCATTACATTCCACATATAAACAAAGTGGTTACATAAAGATAATATTCTTCTTTCCCATCAATGTAAACATATTTAAAATAAAACGTGGATTCTTTCTTGACACTTCCTTGACACTATCATCATATCATGTACCTTTCCCTCGACCTGTGAATAACATTTCAAAAAAACTTGGGATGAGCATAAAAAGCTCAGTAAGAGATTTAAAAATATGGAAAGGAAACATGGGTACATATATACATAAGAATGAAATAATACTTTACCCATAAAACATAAGCACTTTAACATACCTCATCAAATCATGAATAAATCATAGAAGTCATAAGACATAAAGGTAACTTGAGGCATTCATAACATTCTTACGTAGGGAGTAACCCTCTTGGTTACGTTTGGAATACCCATCACAGTATATTCCCTAAATCTCTTCGGAGAAACCTTAATGTTTCACTCCTTCACGTTACCCAATGCATTGGAGAGCTATATCGGGCTCACCCACCCTTAGTTTATCATGGAACCACCCGTCTTCATAATAATTCCCAAGAACCTCAACATAATCGTATCACATAAAACATGCATAAAGGAAACATAACATTTCCACCTTTCAATCACATGATATCAATACAACACATTGATATAAAAACATTATGAAAACCATTTTCAATACCAAAATAAAAGAAAAGTAAAACATTGTATTTATTTTTCTTTTAAAAAGGTATGGCTTGTAGAGGAAGCTGAAACTCAAATAATGGTCACGGCAGCGGAGAAGTCGTTGTCGCCGCATACGTACGACAAAAACATTCCCTTTTGTTGTTTAGTAAAACACTTCGATTAAAAAAGAATCCTTTTGGATAAACGTAAAATTCAAAGGGTTTTATACTCTGTATAAAAGAAGGTTGTGTATAAAACAAAACATGCCTCAATGAAAGGAGATTGAGACGAAGTCCCATACCTCGGGTCCGACTTGACTCGGTCGTTCTTTAATCTCCCGAATAATAAACTTGAGTTAATTTATACTTGTTTAAAAACCTTTTTCATGTTCATTATTCCTTTTATATCACTTATTGCCATGTCATGAACACTATGTAATTATTTAAGTTAATAACTGTCGTTTTAACGATCATTGGTACTTGAGTCAAAAATAATCCCTTTATAATTACAAGTTGTTCATGTATCCATTATGTCCAGAATGATATTCATGATGTAGATATCATATATGTCATATATATCCAGTACATGCAAGCATTTATAATATTACATAATTATTGAGAGGTAAGAAATGAAATGCGCCGTTCATGGAGACGGTAAGCCGTACGTACGCATGAACGCTACTTTCATTTCTATTTCGTATTTTATAGAATGGAATCATAATGATATAAAGTTATATTATAATTCCAGTGTAATATCATATATAATATCATAACTTCATCCTTTATACGTCCCACATATGGTATTTAACGAATCAAATCACTTTGAGGGGGCGGTAGTCCGCACTTCCTTAAATGAAGATATCACGTTTACCCATAATGGAAACCATAAAGGTATGACAAAAGTGAAAAATACAGAAGCTTAAGGAAAACATAAACATATTATATATCATATATAAATATAGTTTCATCTTAATGGACACCTTTGAAGGTGTTAAATGAATGTTGAACAATCATCGTTTCGGGAGGCAAAAATTCACCATCCACGGAAACAGTATGTCCTTTAACCATTAGATGTAGGTGTGTGTAAGTGTAGATCGAATCCTTATTATAACAACATACTAGTATATTTAAGATACTGGAGTTGTTACAAAACAAATGAATAAAAAGAGTTTAGGGGGTTGGAGAAGCAAAATAAAACAAAAGGACTCAAGTGAAGACATTACCTTAAAATCGGGTAACTCCCTTTAGTTTGAGATCAAAGGCTTCCTTGGGAAGACTTCTACCCAAAGTGAGGCTTCAAGGAGTAAGAGAGGGAATTGGAGATACAAAATTAGCAGGGTTTGGTTGAGCCAAAGGCTTTGGAAGTGTGGGTAAGGAGGTAGAGGTGGGGGCCTTTTATAGGAGGAGAGGAGGGGCACTCTTGGAAAGTAAAGAAAAGTCACTTTATTTTAAAATGGTATTCGGATTTAAGAGGTCCCACATTGATATAATTCCAGGATAAGGTGATAAGGGTTCGAAATCCACCCATACAATAGGTTTTGGACATGTGTAGGTCTTATATTTTACATTATCTTTCCATTTTATTTAAATCCATTATTAATGAGGTAATCGCTGCATCATCATAATGTCATAAATAATTTAATTTATTTAAAGTCTAAAAATTATAAAAAACACTATGATGTAGGAAATATTTTTATATTTACAATGATTATTTATAATAAAAAATCTGACTTGTATATTCCCATGTAAAAATTGTTTTAGTAAAACATCTCATGTTTGTGTCATTTTTACTTTAACATTAAATAAAAACTTATTTATGTCATTTCTCAACGAAAGTGGATCCATGGAGTCCCCAAGTTTACCCATGGATTGTATTGGTCGGCCATGACACATACAATGAGGGTAGTACATGTTTCAAGCTCTTCTCATATTATTAAAACATTATTTTTACCTTAAACTACACTAATTACCACTAATCGCGATTAAGAACTTAAAAGATACTATTCACCAAAAAATTATTTTAATCGCATTGAACCAAATTTTAATTATTAATGACAAACATGTATGTAGGATTTTTGAAAATCAAATCACAGAAGTGTAAATGTTTCATTTAAACGAAAAATCAGTTTCTTTAACTACCACTTAGTGGTTTCACTATTCATCAAAAAAATGAAGTTTTTCAGAAAAAAACCAAAACTCCACCCTAACCTATATTTGATATTCTGAATTCAAAAATGATGTCTATTTTACCAAATTCAAATCATATAAGTCACATTAATTAATTTAATAATTAATTCCCATTGTCATGACAAAAAGCGTGTTTTTATGAAATATTAAGTATCAAAAGATTGACACCAGTTTAAGTCCAATTTCAAAGTGAAATTGATTCCAATGACCACAATTGGATTAAATGGTAAAAATATATTCATATTACACTTTAAGACCAATTAAAAATATAATCTAACCATTTAATTAAATTAAATGAAAAAGTAGTTTTGATGTAAAATGCAGTATTTTTCACTATTCATTAAAAAAATGAACATTGTCAGAAAAATACCAAAAATTTATCCAATGTAAATTTTGATGTCCCAATCATAAATAATAAGTTTATTTTGACATACATAGCTTATAAAATTGTCAAAAGATATATTTAAAAAGGGTTTTCCATCAAAAGGCAGTAAAACAATCTTTTAAGAATATTAGTGTATTCCATGCATAAGATTGTATTTATTTTCATTTTCAGCCTCTAAAACACTATATTAATCATTAATAGACATAGATAAAAATATATATTATTCATTACTTACTTGGGATGTTACATTAAGATAGAATTTTCTAATTTCCAGTGCCTCCACTGTAAGGATATGGGGCACTATGAAAATAAATTCCCCAAACATAGAAGAATCAATGGAATAAAGGTCAAAATTATGTTGTATATATATCCAAGTTGGAATGATTATTGTGATTGAGTATTTGGATAAAATAAATTAGTATTAAAAGTGTTGTTTTTATGATATTATCAAAACACTTTGGGGTTGTACTGTAATATTATTAATTAAAGGATTTAAAAGAATTTATTGAATAGTTCCAAGCAAAAAAATGATTTAGTAGAAAGTTGAAATTCTTGGAAAAATATGATTTCTGTAAATATAACCTTTAATATATTGTTGAATTTTTTAAAATCATATTGGTATGATGATACTTTTGATATGGATATGGTAAATTGGATAGTACTGACTACCCTAGAGATGATTTATGGTTTGTTGAAAAATTGGTTTATGCTATCATTGATGTAGTTGATATAATTTTTTCATTTTAGTAAAATATCCAATAATATGTGTTTTACCAAATAAATAAAAAAGCATGCATGTTATAAATAAGGTTTAATGGTAATTCATACTATTACCATGTTTTAAGAGAATACATGATGACGAAATTAACATGTTTGATATGTTTTGTTTAAGATATACTTTATTATGTTTTATAGGTTAATGTTATGTTAAATTTAGAAATTCCTTAACCTTATATCTATAGTTTTAGATATTTATCTTTTAAAAGGGTCATATGGTTAAGCATTTATGAAATGGTTTAACTTGAACTTTGGATGAGGTTTTAAATAATAATGTGTTTCTGAATATTAGATACCTTGTTCCAACCATATTTGTTTTGGAAAATAGTTTGTGACATATAGAAACAATTTTCAATTTTTATGTATCTTACAATCTGTTAAAAATGAATTTTAGTGACCCAAGCATAAAATTTATTTATTTGTTATATTCATTTCCTAAATTAAGGGATGGCATTACTACATACATTTTCAATGGATTACCAAATACTCAAAGAATTAATGATCCAATTTGGTTGATTATTTTTTTGGGAGTAAAAAATGAACTTTATGAGATACCATTGGGGTTAAAACATTTATTTAATGTTGAATATATTAATGTTATTTTTGTATTCTTTTTAAGGATTATATTAATATATTTTAGAAACAGAATATCATGTAGGATGGGAAATAACCCAACACATCTAGAAAGTCCCTAATGCTTGAAACCACAATCAAAGGGTAACAAGGTTGCTTCACCTACCACTAACCTACATGATGTCCTGGTTGGTATAACATTGTTTTTCAATATTTAAGTAATATTATTGAGAAATTATAAGTTCATTTTGGGAACCATATATGATTAATATAAATAGATTATATTGGAATATTATTTGTGGAATAAAGGTTGAATTTGTGAGAGATAATGATGAGTTTGTGTTGTAAATTGTTTCATGGATGAACCAATACTTATAAAGTAATTATATTTACTTATGTTTTTAATCTAGCAATAAAAAGTATTCCTCACCTATAAGAAAATTATTTTGGAACAAAACAATATGATTTTAATTTTCATACCAAGAAATAAATGGCCTTTTAACCAATCACATATTAAAAGTTTTTTATGGTCAACTTTCTAATGAAAATTATCTCTATCACTCTCAATGAAAACTTCATAGGATTATTTCATTAAAAAAATGTTATTTTAATTTTCATACCGAGAAATGAATGTCCTTTTAACCAATCATATATTTTGCAGTTTTTTATGGTAAAATTCATAATGACAATGCCCTCTATCACTCTCAATGAAAACTTTATAGTTTTATTTCATTTCAATGTCCATGGTTTCACTTACCACTAAAGTACTCCTATAAAAAATATTGTCTTGTGGTGACCCTATTGTTTTCCTTTCCCTCTTATTGCTTGAATTTAATGATCAAGTGTGAGGTATCTTTTGGAATGCTGGGTTTGGAGGCTGTATTTTCACTTGGATAACTCTTATGGTAGATAATTTTTAATTTTTTATTGTTTTTTCTCTTAAGGATGAGATTGTTATAGGCATGGTCTTATAATTGTGATTGTTAATTGATTTTTTTTCAAGGGATCAATGTTTATTTATCTAGGAATGTTTTCATTTGAAATTGTAATGAATGATCATTTCTTTTAACATTATTAAATGAGAAATAAAATTTTTTCAATCTTTTGGTTCATCAGTCCACATGGTATGTATCCAAACTTTTTGGTTATTTTTGGGAATGGATGAATCCCCGCTGGAACACCATAAAAGTACATGAATCTCACTCCTTGTTTTATTGATGAGTTATCATTATACTTGAGTTCTTAACCATACAGATTGACTGGGGCTTCATCTGGATTTTATATGAATGCATACGCCTTTTCCCGGCTACTTATGGTTAGATGACTTAAATAGTTCATATGGTGTTAGAGTGTCTTAATGATTTCTATTGATATTCTCAATTGATATAATTTAAGTAAGTAACAGCTTCCAATATTTGAAACTGATTCATGCACACATTCTTTTAGACCTCCTATTATCAAAGGATGACTCTATTGAAATAAAACAATTAACATCAAGCTTCGATTGGGATGGAAGAGTTTTGGACTCCGACTTCATCATTTATTGCGTGGTTACTCATCTATTGAGTAATTGTGCACTTGGATTATAATAATTTTTTTTGGAATGCTTAGGATGCATTAGAATGGACACCTTCGGTGAGGTGATGAATTATCAACGTTAAATTTCTAGGCTTTCTCTTTTTTGGACTGTTCTCACTTTTTCTTTTTCTTTTTCAGTTAATTTCATGGTGGTGCAATCTCATTGCACCATGTGAAAACATTATACCCCATTTGTGTTTTAATAAATTTTTTAGATGTTTTAATTGTTTTTCCCATTAAAAATATCACTTTATTAAAAAAATATAAATTTTATTAATCTTAGGAAATAAATACATAATTTTTAGTAATTTTATTTTATTATTTGAAAAAATTCTTTCGTTAAAAAGTGATTTTTATTGCATTCTTTGAAAAAAATAATTTTTGTTGAATTTTTTAATGTTTATTTTACAATATTAACTTCATTTTTTGACTCATCATATCAAAATTATCATTGTATAATTTTTTGCGATTTTTCGTAAAAAGTTTACTTTTTGGCTAAGAAGTGAAAATACCATTTTTATAAAATACTATAACTATTTTGAATTAATTTTTATATTATCATTATTTAATATTCAATAACTCTTATTCTTGATCAATATATATTTATTAAATGAAATAATATATAATTTGTTACATTTATAAACACATACTTAATAATTTTTAAAAATGATGATTGTAAGCTTAAAAAACTATTTTTATGAGTTATGAAAATAACTTATTTAGAATAGAAATGTATCACTTTTATAAATTGAATAATGTTAAATGGATTACATATTTGGGATCCAGAGGTAAAAATTATGTTACTAGGCCATTTTAATTTTTATTCATAATAAAGTTACCACGGTAAAAAATGATTTACCACAATATAGGTAAAATAAGGTTACAGGTTAAAGATAAAGGAAAAAGGTTAAAATATGTAAAAACTAAAACATTAAATGGATGGTTTATGTGTCTCCATACCATAAACATAATTAAAAACATTAACCATCAATAAAATTCTTTTTAATTAATTCCACCCAAATGTGGTTGTCTTTAAATATATAATATTCACTATTCAATCACTTAAAACCACCCCTTATCAAGTATAAATATCAAACCACACCCCCATTTTATCTAAAAATTCATTGCAGATTTTGAAATATCAAAACCATATCTACTACCCACTCTCGTCACATACATGTTCTATTGGTATCACCTAAATACTAACTCCATGTTCCTTAAGTGGTCATCCAAAGAGATGATATTCAAGAGGTAACTTTCTCAGACTACCTCTCTGAATTTACTTTCTTAGTCTAAATTATCCCCACCTCAATTATAAATTAAATCAAAATAAATCCATAATAACTCATATAAAGAAATTTGATATTTCCAATGTAATATCTTATAACCATCTATTTTTTATATCTTTTTATTCAAAGAAACAAAACTATTGCCCAAATTATGGTAGTTAACCATCTCCAGGGATGTTGAATTTGTTTTTTTCATTACTACATTAAAAGATAGTAATAAAAGTATTATTATAGTTAAATATTATTTTAATAATTATTTTATAACCTATTTCATATTATGGAATTGGTATATAGACATAATATTATAAAACAAAACTACTTCGTGATTGGGGAAAAACTACCAAAATAAATGAAAAAATTATCATTAACTTTTTATCAAATCCAATATCCTCATATCAGAAATTAAAAAGATATTTGGGAAAATTTAAAATTTAAAATTTTTACTAATTCAATTTTATTTTACTTATAGTGTTTTATTTCCATTTTACAAGAACATCCATAATTATACACGATCAAACCAATCATTAAACCATGAAACAAATGCACCCAAAATAATAAAAATAATAAAATATTATTAATTAATGGGTGATAATTTGTTAAAAAAATGATCATATAAGGTATTATAAATATTAATATAGTTATTTAATAATTTAATAAAATTATTTAAACCATTTTACATGAGGTTAGAGCGTGAAAATCTAAAGGGAAGCACGAGGTATGAGATTTCTTAACTCAATTTTCATTCAATGGGTTAACATCAACTTCATTGATTATGTGTCGATAAGATTATGTGTCAAATAAACTTTTATTATATTGTTATTATATTTCCTTTTATTGTGTGAATTTACATTTAATACTCATAATATATTATTTTAATCAATGCTCACTTTAATGATATGATCTTTGTAAGTGACTTCAACTCTATTGTCTTCTATTGTGACACATTATATGTTACACCCCTATAATCTTCTTTGAGAAGTATATAATCCCTCTTTTACATGTTTTATCATGAATTGTTTTATCATGATATATTATGTTATGGTAAATGTTATTATTTAATGGGGAATTTTATTAAACTGATTAAAAAGTTTTAAGGGTATATTTCACAATCACATCATTATTCGAGATTGCTTATATTTAAGTATCCACTAATGAATATTTCTCTTCCATGTCCATGTTATCTATTTTTTTAAAAAAATGTTAGTACTAATTTTTTATTAATATTTAAATCAATTTTTACCCTTGATCTATGTTTTAAAAAATGACTTGAAAGAGATCATTTTTTATTTTCCAAAAGAGGTACTTTGTGACTTTTCCAATAAAAATATGGATGGAATGATTTTAAACTTATAAGACAAGAGAGTATTTATGAAATTCATTATGACTTAATTAAAGGGGGTAGAATTTAAAAATTTACAAGGTTATTTTCACATAAAATTATTATTTTTATTATGCGCACTGCCATATATTTTAAAAATTATTTTCAAAGTGAGAAAATGGTATTTTCCTGAAGAAATATTCCAATAAGCTTTAAAAATATTATCGTCTATTCCAAAATCCTTTTTTGTATATTATATTAAGGACATAATCTAATAACAAAATTCATCATATTCATTTGTATGGATTGTGATTAGTTTTACTGGGGTAGTATTGATATTCCGTATGACTAGTTCTTCTAATTCAGATAGTAATTGATTTATTATGGAATGCTGATTCAGTTTTCTTATTGATTCTTATGAGGACTTTATTGGACTTAGTAATTGATTGGTGTGGATTTTTATATCCCCTAAATGCATTAGTGGGTCTTGTGAGACAAACTAGTCTAGGTTTTGGCTGAGGCACTACCCATTTATTTTTAAATTTCATGGCATATTGACTTGATAGTATTTTCCAATGTCTTAGCCAAGGCCTCAGTGATATGTTTCTAATGTTCATCATTATTCATCCATCATTATTTATTCAATTATTGATATTCCATATTATTATTTTATTTTTATAAAACCCATATTTACATTTCAATCTCATATTATTATTTATATGACATTACTTGATCATCATTTATTCCTTCCATATTATGATTTTTCCCATGGGATTACAAGATGTTTATTATTATTTATATACATGGTTAATATAGAAAAATAATGGAATTCTCGAAAAAATTATGTCTTAATTGTTTTTTCAAATGTAACTTATTAATAATATATGTATCTAGTTTTTCAATAATTCTAATCTATTTAGTTTTTTGGGATTAGATTCCTTATATATTTTTCCAATGAAGTAACCACTAGATCTCGACTACTGGGATTGGATTCTTTACATCTATCACAAACATTAACACATCCCTATTCACTATTTACAATATATCAAATAGTATTTTAAGAAAGAAGATATTTCTACACCACTTAATAACCCATAAACTAAAATCAATCAATGGTATAAGAACTAGTGTGCTACATGACCTCAATTTTACATCCTCATATGCTAGAGGCTATCAAATAGAGGGAAGGTCCTAAATCATATTCTTGGAAGACTATGACCTTGATATTATAAACATAAATACTAATAAAAATTACAAAAAATAATCCAAAATGAATAATCAGTGTAAACAGAATCAGTAACATATCCTTAATATAACAAATGAAATGTCATAAAACAACCATTTATCTGAATTTATCACCCACCTGGCCAATAACATCTATAAAATAAATAAAATAAACACACAAATATTCTATACTATAATCACTTATCCTCACCGGTATCCCATCACTAAACCGTTTAAAATTTCTCTATCCTAATTCACAATATATCAGGGGTTTAGACCATTATAACATATAACAAGGTCTACATATGCACTAGGGTGTCCTTATATGGGGTGAGAAAAATATCTATATTGGGTGTCACCAAGTCCCTTGAATATAGTCCATCATATATGTCACTTTGTATGAGGAAAATAAATGATAGAATCCAAATACAAAAACACATGTTTCTAAGCATCATGTCCTAAATATGCCATCACTACAACTATCCATAACTTATTTACCATAATTTGATAAATAATCACATAATTCCATAAATCCCAACCCAAAACTAAAGGAACTAGGTTTGTTACCATAAATATTTTCTCACCCACACATAATGATATTGGTTTGGGTGACTTTCAATATTGATTCAATATTGTTGGATGAAAATAATATTAATTGAAGCCTATTTAGATATAGTATATCATAATGTATGGTTGATTACACTCAAAAGAACAAAATTTTTGGGGATTGAAACAAAAAACAAACCGAACAAAGAAAAATAATAAAATAATAGGAAAATGGTGATAAATACTGATGTGATAAGTAATTAATCAAGAATTAGTAGTTAAATTTTACAAGGGTAATAAAATGTAATATAGAATGGCTATAAAAAATATGAAATATGGAAAAATAAATAAGAATAGAGAAAATAAAATAATAAATAAAATAGGGAATTTTTGATTGATTCTTGTTGTGAAGAAGTATTCTTACAATCTTGAAATAAAGGATATGAAAAGATCAGCCATCATAAAAGAGATCCAAAACTTGCTTGAGAAGTGATTATATTATAGGCACAATTATAAATCAATCAATTTAATATTAATTAAATAAAAAGTGGATTTATGATATCCAGATTAAAAAATTATTTTTAAGAAGTTATAATGATACACTTTTGAATGAGAATTTCTTTCTACGTCAAAATTATTTTCCTCAAAATTGATTATTAATATTTATTGAAAATGGGTCATGGTCGAATGTAGCTCATCCTTGATCATTTTATAATTTTTATATTGAAGAAAAAAAAAATAAAAAATCCAGAAAAATATCATGAATATAGTTAAAAGAAACACGTACATCAACCTTAACCTGATGTTTTATATCCAACTATCATTTTCATTATAATGAAATACAATAAAAGTCTATTTCATATAGTAGGAATAAGGGGAAAATAAAATTGATTAGAGAAATATTATTTATTGAGATAGATTATATCCCCATATTCATCTTCTTCTTATCCACTACTCTCAAGTGTGTCCTCCATTCATTTCAATATTTAACTCTTTGTTATTTGAATTCATTTTACGATCCTTGTGTAAAAACCACTAAAATTTGAAGGAATCTCAGATGAATTTCCTCACAGTTATCAACTAATCCCCTTTCATTCCAATTGTTTATGAGGAACACATCACTATTTATCATCTCCTAAAGATTAATATAGATGATTCCCCCACCAAGGTTACATCCCCACATGCATTGACATTAGCTACAATCATAAAGAACCTCGACATGTTTCCCACCTTGGTGTAGTATTTAATAGACTCATTTAAGAACATTGATTGGCTTCCCCATCACACCTCTTTAAAATTAGATTCCACCTTCTCTAATATTTAAATTTATGAAGTTATTAAATCATAGGTATTTTAGCTTGATTTTTATCTTTAATTATTTTCATAAAAAAAATTGGAAAATTAAAAAATGTTATACAACTGAAGAACATAGGAAAATTATATTTCATATCCAACATTTCCCTCTGAAAATAATCTTACACATTAAGATTTCTGAATTTATAAGACTCCATTATCAAATATATTATTCCTTTTGAGAAAAATTATGTTAATTATTTTTTAGGGATAAAACTATATTATATATAATTAAATTTGGAGAAAATCATATTACTCATTATTTATCCTCCAAATACAATAGACTATATAATTTTATGTATGAACTTTCTCTTAATATTTTACAATATGAATTTTAATGAAAATCATCTCCAGCATAAAAATATCCAAAATTTGAATATCATCCCCTAAAAAATATATTCTACATGAACTTGAATGAATATTTCAATGGAAGAAATGATAAATATAAACATTCCACCCTAAAAATATATTACATATAATTTTTTAAAATTAAAAATGATACATATGAAACATTATCCGCAAAATATATTAACTATTGAAATTATAATATGAAATTATGATATATATGAACTATTTTCAACAAAAACATAATGTAAGTTCCTCATTTATATAAAATATCATAAACATAAAATTCGAAGCTATAATTTTACACTTAAAATTTTCTATAAATAAAAAATTTATTATTAAACATCAAAACAAAATAATAAATGAATTATATATTTATAAATTTTAATTAAAATTCATTATAACAAATTAAATAAAAAAATAAAAATAATATATTGAAATAATTAATTTCAAAATTAAAAACTCTATTTAAATATCATTTAAAATAATATATAAGAAAAATTAATTAAGTATTTGATCTTAAATAAATAGTAAAATTAATATGTGAATCATTTAATATATTTAGAATAACAATAATCATTTTAATTTAAATAATAAAACCATTACATTTCCATTAAGAAATATGAGAATTAAAAATATTTTAAATCAAATAAAATTTAATAAAAAAATATCAACAGTTCATAAAAAATATATGAAAGACATATATCAATATAAATATGTATCACATATCTCAATACATACCCAATGATACTGAGTAGGGCATATTACAGAGATCATACAACTACTATATCACTCAGTCCAGGGCCAATACCAATCCTCAACCTTATACAATCAAGTCCGAAACAATACCCTCTCTCTTAGGGTAAGGTCCCAAAAGGAAATCCAGAAACTAAACCCTTACACTTAGGGGAGGTCGTACATCCAATCCCAAATAATACCATCTCACCCCTGAGAGGTTTCAATTCTAATATCAATATATCCCATCTAACTTAGTAGATCACACATCAAATCCAAAACCCACCTCTATCACTCAGGGGGAGGTGACACAAAATATAACGATGCATCCCCTCTCACTTAAGGTAGGTCCCACATAAAATCTTGACCATCACTAATAACTCAAGGGAATCCTTAAATCAGATATCAATATATCCCTTCTCAATTGGGTGGTTTCACCTCATAATTTGACCTTCCCCTCTCACTAAAGTGTCATTTCATATTAAATCCTTACACACATCACCTATACCACACCTATATCTTATGGCAGGTCACATACCTTATCACAACCTGGACTAGTCCCTTTTTACTAAACGTAGTCCCTACAAATATCTGTATACTAAAGTCAATGTAATACATCCTGTATCACCATAAGAAATTCACATATATGATAAAATGAATGAAATAATAAATAGGGAATCATGAACCTTCCCAAATAATCATCATCTCAACATCAGTGTGCTAGTTAAAAAAGACCAATCCATGAATATCAAATTACATATCATCATTCTTCTATCCTAGTAGGACAATATCTATAATACCATAGCAGTCATGCATGCACAATACGGAAAACCACTCTCATCATCATATCTTCTAAAGGGTTATCAACTTTTTCCTCCCAACCAAACATAGTCTAAGCTCATCAATACTAAAAAAATAATAACCATATAGTGAAATCATAGCTTGAAGGAACATCCTAAACTGAGACTAAATATTCTAGTACAATATTACTGCAATAACCTCATCAAAACCCAATCCTGCAAACAAAATATTATCTTAAAATAACTCACACTATGCCTCTTTTCATCCTTATTCAAGGTCATAAAACAATTTACCAAGACCCTAACTTATGTCCCATCTTACATAACCTCGTATAGATATCTGAGAAGCCTCATCCCGATAAGACACTTCATTTCACACTACACCAATTCTCATATGACATATCCCACTAATAGTACACAGAAAGACTCTGATACACCCTTGAAAGGTTCTCACTATTATACATGATACATACAACCATTTCACCAAGAACTATTAGGCCCAAACCTCTCATGCCCACCCAAATAACCCTAGGATACCAACCTATGCTAATTATTTCTCATATATATATCATGGGTGTATCCGAAACCAATTGTAATATCAATTAATATCTCCACCTCATAAGAGACACAATTAGTAGACGATTCCATATTATCAAAGCGAATAGGATCACTTTATCTATCTATAGAAGGCCCAATGATGTCCAATATCATTTTATAGGGTGGTTAAGGTCTAAAATAATTTACCCAAACACATATTTTCATGTTGGAATTCCCAATCATTTATAAATTGGTATACATTTTAGTATTATAGGGATAACCTACCTTGATATTGGAGTTATCTTCCTTACCTATATCTACTCATCCTTGGCCAAGTCTATCCATTACTCATCCAATCTGATAACAATGCATGAGCCCCATTATTAAGCCATCACATACTAGATAATTAATTAAAAAAGAATTAGTTAATTAGTTATTTTAAACCAAGGATGCATAACATCCAAAAAATCACTAAAAGATGTGGCACCACCAAAACCACAAAAAATCATATGCATTAATCCTTATAGTATTCCATCTAGAAAATATGATCAAAATCCCAACCATATCATCCTGATTACATGATTCTTTAATGGAAACATCATCAAACCCTATCACAATCAGTACACATTAGATAAACATTATGAGGAATAAAAAAATAAGAAATGTTTTTGATGAACTTTATTTAATCATTTTTAAATACAACCATGAATCACACTCTCCATGTAGGAATTAAAATCAGAATATATGGGAATGATTTGGGAAAATTAGAACTTCATATACAACTCTTTCCACTAATACATGAGAGGCAGTGACCTGGAAAATATGGCATTACACCAATTTTAAAAAGTGGAACATGGTTTCATTATGTAATGTCCAAAAGGGATCATTATGTGATTACCCTATTATAAATACCTTAGAGAGAGGCCTATTGAGTCATTGTATAACACAACTAACTTAAGAAGAACAAAAAATCCCATATCTTAGGCCTTCATGGTGTGGTATCTTCCCTTCATGACATGGACTTCACCATTTATGCGATATCCTTTTCACTAAATGTGATGGAGCATCCTATTAGAATTAGTTCATGGAATTACCCTATGGTAAGGGATATACCAACCTTCCTTAAAGAAATCCATAATGTAAAAAATATTCTTTAGACCCAATACCTGATGATTTACTCTTAGATATGGTCATGATATGTCACCTTTCATCATGACATGACCTTAATACATAATAGTCTTTACCTTCCCAAATTCCAATATGTAATTTCCATAAATATACCATAGAACCATGTCCATGGAATGAAACAATATTCAAAGGAATTTCCATAGAAAAAATCCCCACATAAATGTATGAGGCTATGTCATACACTAGTAAAAGAATGTACTTATACATTCCAAGACTTCATGGAATGGTGCCTCCATATGATATGATGTAATAATAATTAATAACCTCATCACAACACAGATTTTACATATCATTTCATGAAGAACCATCTAGAGAAAGCATCTCAACAATAAGGTTACCCCGACCCTTCTTCATCTCTAACTCGATCATCCTAAATACAATTCAGGAATCTAATCACATAAAAAAATTCCTCATAAAGATGTTCCAACCATAATAATTCAAATTATAGTGTAAAATATAACATAATCCCTATATCCTAAACAAAAAAGTTAAATTTCATAAGAATAAATGACCCATTAATTTTCTGGTTGTAACAGTTGATCTCTCGTGATCAAATGTTACCATATCTTACTTTTTCATCATTATTCTATAATTTTTTTATTAGAATAAAAAAAATATTTTTCTTCATTTATATGATGAATGATAATATTTTATAGGTTTTTTTATGGTTTCATGTGTATTTGTTAGTGTTGGTTGTTGGTTCTCATTTTGTTCATGCACTGTTGTTTCTAAAGCTCTGGGATAAGAAGAATATTCAAAAATAATTATTAAATTTCTTATATACTAAATTTGGAATTATAATCACAATGTTTTTTATGTGGAAGGATTTAGAATTAACGAAACAAATATAATGATAACGATTAACTAAATTGAAATGGGATATGTGAATCACATGTGGCTAATATGTCTTATATTTTATTTCTTAGATATTATTTCCTATGTTGATTTGATAAGAATTTTTTTATGATACTTTGTTCTTTTTATTTTTGATATGATTTATCTTTTTTTATAATTGTTTAAATAAATTAAATAATATAAAAATAATAATAATTTTAAATCTATAATTAGTATTTGTTTTTTTTGTGCCTAAATGTTTTAATATGTGATGTTTCATGATTATGTAGAGTTCTTTGTTTTTATTTTATATTTTTTTAATATTAATTCATTATAATATTAGTTTTTTCTTAGTTTAGTTAGTTAAGGTAGTTAATAATGGTGTTGTGGTTTATCTTGTTGTGGGCATGTCTTGATTTGGATGATGTAGAATACAATGTTGCATCCAAACATTTAATCTCTTGAACAAAACATGAGTCATGACCTACAAACCATAAGCATGACTCATTATACTCTAGAGTCTTGGGACTAGTTTCTAAGTTTATAGGGGTGATCAGGGGTAGAATACACCCTCAAAATATAAAACTGACAATAAGAGGGAATAAATAGAAGAAATATTAATAAATAGAAAATAAAAACATGAAAGTAGAGGCACAATCAACCACATGTAACCTATTATAGAAAATGAACATATATATAGTATTAGAAAATTCATAAGAAATTTAGGAATATAACCCATATTTAAATCCCATATATACATAAATAAAAATACAAAAACCAATTTATCTTGGAAATATAGAATCAAATGATCTAGATCCCAACCACCACAAACGACCTTTACTTGTAATAACTACACCTTAATCCTATAGGATCCAGATATCTAGAACTTTCTATTTTGATTGTATTGTCTCAACAAACTATATAAATATTATTGATTTTTATTCTAAAAAATAACCTTCTTCTTTTACTGATGAAATTAATTTAAGTGAATTTTAGGAAATTAATATTTGTTGAAATATTTATATCAGAATTGTATTAAAATATTTGATATGTGGGAGATATTTGATAAAATTAAGGAACATGTATTTAGAATATTCTAGAAACATTATTCTCAAACCTATGTTGGTAAGTGTAGAATAAAGAACAATCCCTATGTTTGGAACACTGTATGGATGGTAAACCCAAGGCTTTCTGAAAAAGTATGGTTAATAAACCCTATGTTAGTATAGAACCCAATGCTTGAGAAAATAGAAAGTATGGTTCATCAACCCTATGTTCAGAAGAAACCCTAAATTTGAGGAAAAAAATTTATTCTACATCAACACTAATTTGGTAATCAATTGACTGTTTTCAACCCTATGTCTTGTGTTTTTTTGTCACATGAAGGAACCCTATGTTTGACTATTCAATGATAGAGTTTTTAATTTGTGATATTATTCAAAATGTATGCAATGAAAAAATAAAAATAATGAGCAATTTAAAGTTATTTTATAACCAATTAAAATTATCATATTCAATAGAGGAAATCATTCCTGTTTATAATGTATGATACAACTCTCATGAATGATTCAAAATTAAATGATCGTGATCTCTAAGGAGACATTATTTAATCTGATTATCTGAAGGAAAGCTATATCTTAGATATATTTGGATTGATTGTTTTTCTTCATATATGTATGATACATATTTGATATAAAAATATATATTTTTGTAAATATCTTAAGAATTCATAACTACTACAAATATAGAATGAATCTGTTATTTTCTAAAGAGGGAAAATTTTGAAGATACATTTGTAACCTCGTACTACTGAAACTGTTTCTGATCATTTGTTTAAATTCGTATTGAAGATAATTCACCACTATGATATGTTTAGAGAAATTCACACTTGAATAAATTCATCTTTGAATTATAATATCTATATTCTTATAGTTTCAATTGTAACTATGATTTTTAATGCGTACAATCAACAAATCAAACAATTTTGATTTATTAGAGTCTTAACTGCTTGAACTTGTTCATGGTTAAGTGTGATATTTTTGTAATAAGATGACGATATTCGGTTCTCTCAAAAAGAACTAGAAGGATTTATATATCCTCATTGTATGATGTTAACTTACTACACTTAGGTTTTTATTTTAAAGGTCTCCTAATAAGAGGACCATGTCTAGTTAAAATCACCAAGCTCATAGAGAGATCATTGGTGGAGTGGACTAGGGGATCTTTGTGCCCCAAACCACTATAAATATTTATGTGTTCTTACTTAATATCTATCTTCTACTCAAACCAATTCTAGAAGATAACACTACAGATCTTCATAAACCAAAAGAAAATTTAAAAGTGAGAATCTATCAATATTATTGAAAATATATAATTATCCCTCCCCTTATATAAATTTTTATTATTCCGACCTAACAATTGGTGTTAGATGTGATATTTTGTGATAAATCAATAGTAATCTAAAAATTATATAGTATATTCAAGGCATATGTCAATGTATGATCCTAGATAAAGTATGTATTTGATTAGAACTTCATATTTCAATAGTAACAACTATAGATGATGGAAATCACATATCATCATCTACCAAAAAATCTAGGCTTTAAATATTATATGAAGATCATAAATCATATTTTAATTCTTGAGAAACCAAAAACATGGGATATTGGTAAAACTGTGAGTATGTCATCAACTTAAAAGCACTAAATATTATAATTTTTGGACTTCGACCAGATTAATTCAATCAAGTATCATAATGTACTAATGGTTATGAAATGTGGTAGATAATTTCTGTTGTATATGAAGGAACTAATAATATCTTACAAAGGAGGTATGGTACTTTAAATCTAAAATTTGACACCTTTATAAAGTTTGATGATGAAAGCCTAAGACAAATGAATGGACAATTGATAGAAATTGTCAACAATATTACTTCCTTAGGAGATCCAAGTAATCAATCAATTCATGCTCTAAAAGTACTCATAGTATTACATGAAAAATAAAATGGCATATTTGTATCTATTCAACAATCATAACCTGTCAAAAATTTGAATCTGAATGAATTATTTTGAATATTGATGATGTATGAAGAATAAATGAAAGATTATGTTAAGGATAAAAAAATAGTGAAAAAGGGGAAACACTTCCCTTAATGTTATATTTAAGAGGCATGGGAATAAATCAAGAGATGGTTCCAAAATCTAAAAAGATTTATATTGTTCAAATTCTAAAATAGAACAGGATTAATTAGACAAAAAATACTGAAAATTCTATAAAAAGAAGTAGGGATTCATAAATTACATAGTAAAAGATGAGAAAGGATCTAAAAATTTTAGATGCTATGAATGCAAGCAGATGGCTCATATAAGACCTGATTTCCCTAAATAAAATAATAAAGAAAAAATAAGGAGAAGAAAAATAAGAAGAAAACTATCTATGAGGAATAAAGGGAAAAGAGCCATGAAATCTACAAGGATTGTTTCTAAAGACTCTAACAGTGCCTCCAAATCTGATTTAGAAAAAGATCCAAAAAATCTGAAAGAAAATATGTGGTTTGTGGATAAATAAATAAAGTAAGGTACAAAACTATTACTCTTCTTGTTATGATTTTGATAGTTGTTCAAATAGTAAACTCACCGCTTACTACTTAATACTAGAATAGAAATTTGTTTCCTTAATAAAGTAGACTAAGTCATTAAAAAATTACAATGTTTTTTTAAGTGAAAGAGAAAAAATTCTATAACAACACAAATAATTAATTGAAAATTTCAATTCTTTTTCATCAAACATTATTGTACATGAAAATAGAATAGAAGAATTTAATGATGAAGTAGAATCCTTTAAAAGTGATGCTATTCTATTTACTAACGGAGAAAAATATAAAAATTACATTATTGTTAAAAAATGTCATTAAGTGATAAAAATATCGAATAAGAAGAAATGGTGAAGATTAAAAATTATACAAAAAATAGTTTTCCCCATCTCTAAAAATGATACATGATTCTAATTTGGAAAAAAGGAAACTTTTATAATAACTATTAATTAATAAATCCTTAAATAATTGGAATAAAATTATCTTTACTTCTAGTAATATATTTGATGTTATAAATATAAATTTTCGTAAAATAAGGAAAATATGGATTCGTGGATCCTTGCTTGCTGACACAACTGGATCCAAGAAAATATGGGTACAAAAAAATTTATTTAAATATTTTTGCAGGTAAAAGACCATAAGAAGAAAAATGATATATTCCATATGAAAAGTGTTTTTTCAAGGAAAATTATTAAATACTCCTCAATATTCTATACTATAAAAAAATTGAATAAGGTTTGGTCACCTTTGGATGTAATGCAAAAGGAAATATTGTTGGAGTTGGATTAGTTGGAGATCCAAAATCATTCTCAATCGAAAACGTAATGTATGTACAATGGTTAATGAACAACCTAATAAGTATTTCTAAACATTTTAAAGATTTATTTTTTGTTGATTAGTCTAATAATTCATACATATTTTTCAATGATACACTACTTAAATTTAGAGCACATAGAACTACAAATGTTTCTACATTTGATATAAATTCCTTGTGTGAACATAAAGGGAATTGTTTTATTGTGGGAAAAAATGAGTCAGTGATCTGACATAAGGGACTTAGAAATATAAATATATATTATTCATATCAATTTTCTAAGAAATAATTAATTTCTTATTTTCCAATTATTATTTTTGATAATGATATATTTTGTGATACATGTGAAATAGGGAAACAAAACCAATCATCCATCAAATCAATAAACAAAATTGATAAATATATACTATTAGAACTTATCCATATGGATTTATTTGGACAAAAATAGTAGTAGGTTTGGATGAAAAACAATATTTTTATGTTTTTGTTGACCATTCTTTCATGATTTACTTGTTTTTTTTCTAAAACCTAAAAGTGAAGTATTCATTGTTTTTGAAAGTTCTTATAAAATTGTTCAAAATAAAAATCATTTTAAAATAATTTCATTAATAAGTGATAATGGTGCATTGAGATTCAAGAATTTAATTATATTTCCTTAAATATAGGTATAAAACACACCTTTTCTGCACAAACAACACTTAAAAAATGGATTTTTGAATGAAGAAACAAAACTATTTAAGAAATGTTAAGGACAATGAAAAATGAATACATCCTCCCTACATATTTTTGGATATAATTTGTAAGAATAGATTTCTATATCATGAATAGTTTTTAATAAGGCCCAATATTAAAAAGACACCCTATGAAATTTGGAATAACAAAGAAACTAAAATAAAGTAATTTAATGTATTTGGAAGCAAGGAGTATATCCTAAATACCAAATAAAACCATGGTAAATTTTATCCAAATAATGATGAAGGAATATTTATAGGTTATTCTTATTGTTCTAAATCCTATAAAGTGTATAATAATAATTCAAGGATTTATGAAGAATCAGTTCATGTGAAGTTTGATTAATCTAACCCTTTTGATAAAAAGAAAGATCAAGAAGATGAATTTGTTGAATAATTTGATAACACGAGCCTTCATTCATATGAAATTGATTTTGAAAATAAAGTAAATGAAATTCAGTCCAGTATAGAATAACATGAGAAAAAAGAAATTGAAAGTTTCATATATAGAAAATCAAGAACTTAAAGGACCAGCCTCTAGAATCTTTTATAGGAAACTTAGAAACAGAAGTTAGAACTAATTGAAATATAGAAAAATTACTATAATTTTATTCATTTCTATCTCATTTAGAACATAAGTCTACTGGAGAAGCTCTAAAGGATGAGAATAGTTTATTAGCTATGCAAGAAGATATTAATCAATTTAGTAAGAATGAATTTTGGGTATTAGTAGATAGACCAACCAATTATTTAGTAATATGAAGTAAATGGGGTTTTAGGAATAAACAGGATGATCTAGGGATCATTACTGTAAATAAAACCTTATTTTTAGCTAATAATTATAATCAGGAAGAAGGGATAGATTATGATAAAATATTATCGTCTCTTTCTAGATTAGAATCAATTAGAATCCAACTATCTTATGCATCTCATATGAATTTTAAATTATATAGGATAGATATTAAATATTCCTTTTTAAAGAGATATTTAATGGAGGATATTTATATAGAAAAACCCCTAGGTTTTAAAAACAATCATAAACTAGGTTAAATTTTTAAAAATTCCAAAGCACTTTACGTCCTTAAATAGGCCCCTAGAGCTTGGTATAAGAGATTAAGCTCATTTTTATTAGAAAATGGATTTTCTATGGGATTGGAATATCCAAATTTTTTTAAGAAAATGATTTACTATAATATACTATTAGTTAAAATTTATGTTGATGATGTTATTTTTGGATGAACCAATAAAAGGAATTGTAATGATTTTTCTAATCTAATGCAATTTTTTTTTTGAAATGAGTATAATGGGAGAATTAAATTTCCTTTTAGGATTTAAAATTTATCAAAAAGATTATGGAATTTTTTTAAATCAATGTAAATATATTATTAATTTATTGAAAATGTTTGGACTTGAAAATAGTAAGACTTACACAAATCCCATGTCAACTAATGTAAAACTTTATTTGGATGATTCTAGAAAAATAGTTTACAACATGTTATATAGATGAATGATTAGTAGTTTACTATATACTACCGCTAGAAGACTGGATATAATATTTTCGATATGTTTATGTGCTAGATTTTAGCCAAACCCAAAAGAATCACAACTTACTAATGTTATACGGGTTTTTATATATTTAAAAGGTATTATTTTTCAATATATTATATACCCCAAAACATATTATTTTAATTTAATTTCATATTTAGATGTGGTCTTTAGAGGATGCATATAATATAGAAGAACTACATTTGAAACATGTCACTTTTTTGGAATTTCTTTAGTTTCATAGTCGATTAAGAAACAATATTCAAATGCTTTATCAACAGACGAGGGAAAATATATATATACTAGAATTTTTTGTCCACAAGTGTTGTTAAAGAAACACACAATACTGGAAATCAGATTTAATTTTGATAATATTCCTATATTATGTGATAAAACTAGTTGAATTGATGTTACCAAAAAACCTATAAATCACTCGATAACCAAACACATTGATATAAGGAATAATTTTCTATGAAATCATGTTATTAAAAAGGCTATATCATTAGTATATATAAATACCGAATAACAAATTACTAATATTTTTACTAAACAACTTCACATGACTAGTTTTATTTTATTAAGGAGATTTTAGAAAATTTAATTTCAAATAAACGAGTATTAATTTCTTTTAGTTATTTATCTATTAATAATTTTATTTTATTTTGTTTAGTTTTTATTTTAATATCCTTTTAAATAAAAATTGTATTATATCTCAATTTTGATTCGCTTTTGGAAATAAGTTATTCTTTTTTAAAGTAGGAATTAACAATTACATTGTGTAATCAACTCGAGAAACCAGAACTTATCATTGAAACCATCAGAAAAAACCTACACTCTCTGTTCTCTCATATTCCCTAATATTTAAAACCATTTTGGCTTCCAGAGAACCCATTTCTCTTTAGAAACTATATATTTTAAAAAAATAACTTTTAGATTCTCAGAGATATTGATGGTTGATGTAGGAGACCAGAGTGGAAGAACAAAATACGTCACTGACAGAAAGATTCTTCAAGGTAATGTAATAAAATTTGAATGGATCAACAAAAATAATCTTTTTCTAAAAAAATATTAATATTTTAAATTTATAGAAACAATTTTTACAGAAGGATATAAAAATTACATGTTTGATGTAGAAGTAATATTTTACTTTATAAATTCTCTTTACAGTTTCATAGATACTGAAGATGATGTTGTTTGTCAGATTTACCATGGAGATTTTTTCTTCTCTTTGGTGGAGTTATCCAAAGTATTTAACTACCAACATAATGCGGCATTAATTTATACATGTCACAACCCGTCCCCCGAGGCCCGTGCTATGACTACCCCAAGCCCACCTTCCATAGGCTAGGGGTTGGCAACTGGAACTAGAAAGTCATATCCCTAAAATGAGAAGGAATTTATTTTAAACCTATACAAACACACAATCCAATAACAAAATAAGATGTGACCATGAAGTGAAACTACTATAGTCAAAGTGTGTACTGAAAGTAAAGGGGCCAAAATACAAGCCCAACTGAAAAGATATAACTACAACTGAAAACAAAAAACAACTCCTGAGATTGTCCACCAAGGATCCTACCTGAAGGGTTGGTACAACTCGTCTCCACATCTCTCTGCGTCAACTAGTTACCTCTATGTACTGCCTGGTCCTAGATCCTATAGTCTTATCTGAGCTTCTCATCGTCTTCACAAGACACAACAAGGTGTGGGAGAAGCTCGTGCAGGTGTGAATATAAAAACACCCAGTAGGTACACTAAGAAACCTGAAGGTCCCTTATAATTCAAAAAAAGAAAACCTCAAAGAATGATCTTAATCAAAAATCACTAAGAAAAAGACTTAGCTCAAACTAGGTATAACTTAAGTACATAATATAGACGAGTAGTCATCAGGATAGACCATCTTATTCTGTTCAGAGGCATTGCTGCTGACCCACACAAGATCGATAGGTAATAACCCCCGCTGACCCACACATGATCCGACCCACATAGGATCGATAGGCACTAACTCCCATTGACCCAAAAAATATCTAACCCACACAAGATGAAATGCACTGACCCACATAGGATCACTGAGCTCTAATCAACATAGGATCTGACCCACAGAGGATCGGTGCTGACCCACACAAGATCTCTAGGTGCTTATCCACACAGGATTGCTGGGTGCTGGGCCACACATGATCGATAGGTGCTAATCCACATAGAATACCTAGGTGCTGATCCACACAGGATTTCTAGGTGCTGATCGACATATGATCTCTAGGTACTGATCTACACAAGATCACTATTCATTCTTGACATCTCATCTAACCACTAGATTCCGGTACATAGTACACTTGATTCTGGGAGGATCCTTTCCTCAAGACATCAGTTGTACATCAACTATCACTAAGTCTCATGAAGAAGTAACCCAATGATCTATTATGTCATAAGGGTTCCAATGCAACAAACTACTCGTCAATCAGATGCCCGGTCTGAGAGTTATTGAAATTTCAGTGCTGAGGGCCCGATTTGATTTGGGTACGATCCAAATCGGAAATACTCCAACTTTATCCAAAACTCAGGTGAAGTATTTCAAAATTAACGTCTCATTATAAGGATTCCAGTGTCACAGAAGGTTCATCAAACAAAAGTATGGTTTGTGAGATATGGTCTTTTAAGCGTATCTGGGCCGAAATGGGTCGGGGTTCGGTACGACCTTGTCAGAACGACCTAGACCGACCCATCCTAGGCCAACGTGACCTAGTCTGGGTCCTACATGGCCTAGCCTGAACTGGATGGGCTGCAGACCATCTTGGCCCAAACCGGCTAGGACACAGACCGACCCGACCCATCGGTTGGCCCGACCCGGGTGAGGGGTTGTGCGACCCCTCATTCCCGAACATCTCAAAGAGTCATTCAACTCTTTGACCGATAGTGCCATATGGCACCAACTCAGCTAGCTGTAGGACCCGCGGGGTGCAGGCCCCCTTCACTGTGGCTTTGAAGCCGCGGCCGCCTCCCGTGGTGCGTGACGGCGCGCCGCTCTCTACCAACACTGTCGGCTGATGGCTGGCCGCCTGTCTGGTCCGCTACGGTGCTGAGTGGAGTCGCCTCCTTCCACATCCAATGAGTTTCGAATTCCGCCTTCGCCCACTATCATTGGTCTCCGGTGCCACCGCGTTGACGCTTCTTCCGTGGGGCTATGGTGACGATCTAGAGCTCCGTTTCTACTCCCGTATGTGCCTTTGGGCCTCCCGAGATGACGTCATCACTGCATGACCCTATGTTTCACATTCCCATCAAATTTATAATTTTACCGCAAAGAACACAATGAGTAAAAAAGAATTGGGGGGGGGGGGGGTTGAGCCTTGTTTGTTTGGCCCGCTCCCTCCGTGTTAGCTTCATAATAAGCTGATATCAAAAAAATATCACATAGATATTGATTATGCTCCGTTGAAATCTTCTGCAAAAAACAACCCAAAATTTTAGAACGATGAAAATAAATGTAACAACCCCTACCTTATAAATGGAGGTGACGTCGTAGTCATGGAGGGAGAAGAGTCCTTTCTTGATGAAGCTGCTGATGTTCGTCAATCCCAGATCATTGTCATCCAAGAATTTGTTCTTTATCGGTGGAAGATACCGCAGTACTTTTCCAGAGGTTCTTGGCTTGATGAAGCTGTGTCAAAAACCCCAACCTGAGCTCCATTTAAATAGAGGGGGTGGGTGAGTAACACATCAAAAAAATTAATGAGGCTCATTAATGAGTTTTTAATTAATGAAACTAGTAATTCCCAATGGTGTGGTTATGTAACTAAAGAGTCAAGCCATTAAAAAGATCGACAACACATCAATCCAACCACTGCTTCTCAGGAAGTGGTAGGATAATAAAATAATAATCTTTTTTATTTTATTATTTCATTAAATGTTAGAAAAACTAAATTTTTCACTCGACCTACTGCGGCCGAAGTTAAACCTCCCTTAAGCGATTCCCGGCATTGCGGATTCAACGGTGCCCTCATATTTTTAATCTGATCACCACTTCAAAAGATAGAAAATTCCACCCGTGCGTTTACTGAACGTAGCTTAAAAAAAGTTTAAAAAAACATTCCAGGCACAACGGGCCCCAGAATCAACTGCCGTCAATTTTTGAAGACTCATAATAATTTCAAATAATTTTAAAAAAAATTATATGGAATTTATGTGTCTTTACATTCTCCCCACCTTAGGTATTTTCATCCCTGAAAGCTATAACAAAAACTGGGGAAACAAATGGGGGTAATGAGCCCATATCTGAGCCTCCCACTCCCATATGCTCTCCTAAAGATTCTCATGCTACCAAAAAACTCACACTAGAGGAATCAATCCCCCATAAAGGTCACACTCCTGCTGATCCTCTATCTCCACTGAGAGCTATGAAAACATCTCCACATCATCAATGTCCATCTCGCCCTAGTCGATAACATGCGATGGATCATGCATGTACCTCCTCAGTTGCAACACATGGAAAACATTATGCACCCTGTGTATCTGTGGGAGAAGAGCTAGATGGTATGCCACCTCACCTACTCTGCTGAGGATATGGAATGGTTCGATGAACCTCGGAGATAGATTTCCACCCTGGCCAAACTGATATAATACTTGTTTGGGTGAGACCCATAAGAAGACATGGTCTCCCTCCTCAAACTCTAAGGGTCTCCATCTCCTGTTGGTATAAGACTTCTATAGGCTCTGTGCAGTCTTGATCCTCTCTTGGATGATCTGAACTTTCTTTGTGGTATCCTGTACCAACTCTAGACCCATAAGTGCCAACTCCCCTGGGTCTGTCCAACATAGAGGTGATCTTCAAGGTCACTTGTACAAGGCCTCAAACGGTTCCATGCTGATGGTGGATTGATAGTTGTTGTTGTATGCGAACTCCACCAGTGGAAAGTGGTCCTCCCAACTACAGACAAAATCAAGGACACAAGAATGAAGCATGTCCTCAGTGTGTGTATGGTCTACTCTATTTGACCATCTGTATAAGAGTGAAAGGTAGTGCTCAAGCGCAGCTGAGTCCCGAACGCCTCCTACAAGCCCTTCCACAAGAGGGATGTAAAACGGGCATCGCGATCTGAGAAAATATTTAATTTCAACCCATGAAGTCGTACAATCTCATGTATGTAGAGTCATCCCAAGCCCTCTACTGATCCCCTATCTCAGATGGGTAAGAAGTGGGCCGACTTAGTGAGTTATTCAATGATAACCCAGATGGAATCGTGGCCCATGGGCGTATGTGGTAGCCCCATCACAGAGTCCATGGATATGCCATGCCACTTCCACTCTGGTACCTCAAGTGGCTGAGTCAAGACTTATGGAACCTAATGCTCAACCTTTACATGCTAAGAAATGAGGCATCCAGAAATGAAATCTTCCACCGCTTTCTTAATCCCTAGCCACCAGTGCTTATGCCAGAGTTAATGGCACATGTTCGTCACTCCAGGATGTACCTCCAAAGGGAATGTGTGGAACTCCACCAATAACTACTCTCATAACGTCATCGGTACCATGGTGCGTCCTTTGAAGAAGATGACATGCTCCCCAACTTCATAAAATCCATCAGGAGCTAGTCCTAAGGATATCTAAGAACGTCGAGCCTCATAGTCTACGTCCCCAAGCTGTGTCTCCCTAACTCGCTGAAGGAGTGGGGGAGTAACTGTCATAGTCTGAAGATAATCTGTTCTATCACTATCCCTGAAGGATATCTGCAAAGCAGCTAGATGCTCTGTCACCTCACTCAGAAACTGTAGAAAGGACCTCCTGCTAATGACGTCTACTACTGCGTTCCCCTTCCCAATAGTATAGACTATTTCAAAGTCGTAGTCTTAGAGGAACTGAATCCATTGTCGTTGTCTCAGGTTCAAGTCCTTCTGTGAGAAGATATATCTGATACACTTGTGATCAGAGTAAAATGTAAATTGTTCACCCATCAGGTAGTGTCGCCACATCTTTAGCGCAAAGACTACTGCTGCTAACTCCAGGTCATGGGTTACATAGTTCTTCTCAGGTTGTCTCAACTACCGTGAGCCGAAGGTGATCAATTATCTCTCCTACATCAAGAGAAAACCTATTCCAGTCCCTGATGCGTCATAATACACTACATACCCAACGCCCTCTTCTGGTAGACTCAAGATGGGGGTACTCGTCAGTCTCTGTCTGAGCTCCTAAAAACTCTGTTGGCATCTCCCCATCCACACGAAGGGATGTCCCTTCTTTGTCAAAGCTTACAAGGGTGTCTCATGTAACGACCTAATGTATTTCAATGGAAATTAACTTCTCATAAGTATGTCATAAAATCACATGTAAGCACAACATAATGAACTATTAAGTGCTAAGTGACCTTTAAACAAAAGTTTGACACTTCTGTGTTTGGAATTTCAAAAATCTGGCATACAAAGTTGTAATCAGTAAGTTATTTGGAGTCCGATAAGAAAAACTAAATTTTTGGTGAATAGTAAACTACCCTAATGAATAGTAACATACCCTTATGAATAGTGACATACCATAATGAATAGTAACCTCACCTATGATAGTATAAAAATAATATTCAATTTGGAAGTACGATATACCTATATTTTATAATAAGTTAATGAATTTTTTAAAACTGGTTTTGATAATAAATTATTATTTTAATTAAATATTAAAATAATCATATTTAGAAAATTATTTTTGAAAAATGGAAATTCATATTTGGATTCTAAACATCAAAAAATGGTTAGGGTGAATTTTTGGGATTTTTCAGAAATACTGGAATTTTTGATTAATAGTAAAATATGATAATTTACAATAAATGCTAAATATGGGATTTATTGAGTCATTGATGATATTCTAATGATGTAAGCCAACTTGGTTTGGGATCACATGATAAAATTACTATTATTTGTCCTGGAATACTTAATATTCCTTGTCTTGTGAGGAAATAATAAATTAATGATTATAATATTATGAAATCCCTCCTATCCTCCACTATAAAAACCCCCTTCACTCCCTCCTCTCTTCACTTCTCTCAAGCATTGTGATTTGCCATTATTCTACCCAAATATCTCCCCGAGATCCTCCCCCACGTCTAAAATCTCCTATCCTCTTCAAAATACCAAAACCTCTCCCCTTAAGAGGTTCTCAAAGGAGGAAGTCTCAAGAGGTAAATTCCTCTTTCCAATTCCTTCATTTCTTTTAAGTTCTCTTTCTTTTTGTTTCTTTTCTCACCTCCTTTCACCATAAAAGTATGATAAATACAATAACATACATGTACTGGAATGTTTTCCTGATAATGGTATAATTCATTATCTTCTCTCCTTTCCCCACCATTTTATTTGAAAGAAATGAAAGCACCGTTTGAGATGTGCTAATTTAGCACATTCTAGGACAACCGTTTATTAATTTCTATTATTATCTTTAATTATGGCCCTAAAACAATTTGTGTTATGGTTGAACCAGATTATTATATATGTAATATATCTTATTTTTGGTTTTGTAACACTTTTGTACAAATGGTATTAAGTTATAAATCAAAACACTTTCTTTGAATATAAGTGAACCGATCTTTTAAAGCCAAGTAAACAAATGAGTCCGAACAATGAAATTGAACCTTATAACTAGTAAAAAAAGATTTTAATGAAATAAAATGGGTTATAATAAATAAATTAAATATATAATAGGTTCTGGAATTATTAATTAATAAGCCTAAATTTATTTATTCAGGTCTCTAATAACAAGTGGATAACACAAATGGATTTAAGGTAAGGGATCCTCTCCTTTTCACTCTTAATCAAGACTGTTCTCTATGATATGCCTTTTTTGTGTAATACCAAGTGATGGGGTATGTTTTATCACCTCCCCCATAGTTCCCTAATGTTTTATAAGTGATTATAAATCCTTTATCTCTCTCATCAATCTCTTTTATTTACACCCGATACCATGCCGATAAACCATAATGGATTCTACCCGAACTTCCTTTATTCCTTCGAGTTGCTCTCTCTTTCTTTTTTTACCAAAATGTAGTTGTCTTTTATTTTAATGTAAAAATTATACATTTTGTTTATATTATCCATAAACATATTCCAAGATCCATCTCTCATTCTCTTTTGGGGATATACATTCTTTAATGTGAATCCCTCCTCGATACTTCCCAATAAGCACACTCATTTTAAAATAACTTCCCGAACTTTTACACAATATATCATGGAATCCATCCTATGTTTTAAGACAAAATTGTCTTTATAAAATCAGTATTTTTATTATGAAAACCTTGGTGGTTAAATTCTGGTTTTTTATAAAATAATGTCCAATTTATTATTTTAAAATCTCTAGAGTATTTTCCTTAAAACCGCACAAAAATGTTTTAATGCTAATGTTTCACAAAAAACATTTCTTATATGATGTCACTTATATTTGTTTCCACCTACCATGTTATATTCCTATATTAAATTATGAACTTCCATGTATGTTATAATCCCTTTCTTTCATGGAAACTTTCATGATACACCCATTGGTTATGCTTTATGTAATGATTGTGGTACCCAATTCTCTCCATGGGTAAACTTATGTTTATATATGTTTGATTATGTATGATTATTTATGTGGAAAGAATATTTATGTTTCAAGAATATTTATCTGAAAATAATATTCACGAAAATATTGTGATGGGTTCACCCAAATAGCAGTCTAATGCATTGGGTAAGGTTAAGTCTCATGAGATGCGATGTGAAACGAGATTGGCGATTAGCCTTGACCTGTACTGAAATAGGAAACGGGATTTGCAGTTAGCCTTCAACCATACTAAAGAAATGTTTTATGATTCTAACACATTTATATGATTCCATGTGTGTATGATCCCATGATTATATGATATTATTTCATACGTTCCATGTTTTGTATATCAATATGTCATGCCTCCTAACTCATGTGCTTAAGATGTATCCTTATGTTCATTCCCTTACTAGGATTTTCATCTCATCCCTTTGTTCATGTGTTCCCCAGGGTACCCTATGCAGATGTAAGGGAGCAGAGGAAGTTAGAAGATCTTTATGGAGATTAAATAAAGAAGTATTTTTTAGCCCCATGTTTTATGTTATATGTACCTAGTCTTCCAAGACACTAGAATTAACGATCCTTGGATTGTACTCTGATTATTAATTATACTTAAAATCATGTTATGTTATATGTAAAAGGATTGGGTCTCTATATTTGGTATCATAGGGAGGTTTAGTAATTTTTGGAGAATAAGAATAGATCACCTTAGTGAGAAACTTAAGGATGAGACTAAGTATAAGAAAACATTCTAGAATTTTGGTGAGTATTGAGTAAGTGGTTTATCAAGAAAATACATCCCTGTCTGGATACGATGAGGTAGAGGTGGCTCTGGCGCAGATGTATCTAGGGGTAAAACCCGAAAACACTGCTTTGATCTAGACTTGAACTGGAACTGGTGCACGACAACGGGCCTTGCATCACTCTTAGTTACGACACTCCCGATCGATATGCTTTGGTAGATTCATGAGCTTAGTACAAACTATTATTAAGGGAAAAAAATCACATAATAAAATAAGTTAAGAAATAGATCGAGGATAACCTAGATATAAACCTAAGGAATCACAAGTCAGGATATACTTATTCTTTATAGGTTTATACTTTTATGTCAAAAGTGTCCTTTTTATGCTCAATAACTAAGTATTAAAGTCCTCTAATTCTATGTTCTTTTTCTTAGTTAATGGTGGTAAATAGAATAACATGTTCTAACAATAAATGTCATAGGCAATGTGGAGATTTCCCTAACGATATGCCTAATATGATGGGAGCGGGTGCTCAAAACTTCATGAAAGTACTTGCTCAGCTTTCTCAAGTTATTAACAATAACTTGAATCAGGTGGAATGTCCTCATCTTCCAAGGAAACAGAGAGATGTTGTGGAATCCTTCATGCTTCAAAGGTATCCCATATTTAGAAGGTCTTCTAATCCCCTCCTCGCAGAACAATGGATTAACTCCATTGAAAATATTTTCTCCATCTTCCATTGCTCAAAAGAAGAGAAAATTTTATTGGCGGTTTATCATTTTGATGGGGAAGCTGATCAGTGGTGGACACTGATCAAGAATAAAAAGTCTCAAGATGAAACTGATTCCATAGATTGGGAGGAATTCAAGAGGATGCTTTTCAATAAATATTTTCCTCGAACCCACCATCTCAAGATAGAAAGAGATTTCCTTAGACTAAAGCAGAAGGAAGATGATTCCATCAGGGCATATGAATCTAACTTTACAAGGCTTGAAAGGTACACATCTGGCTTTTTCATGAACACCGAAAGAAAGGTGGATCACTTATTTAGCAGACTAAATCCAAGTCTATGAAAAGACTTGGCAATTCCAGACTTCGAAAGTTATGAGGAGATTTTCCGTTGTTCCCTCAAGGTGGAAATGTAGATTGGAGACTCTCAGTGGTCTCGTGGTCCCAGTGAAAAGAAAAGAAAATGCAGAACATCATGGGTGGTTCATCAAAAAAATCTCATGATAGAAAGAAGCCTCACTTTCCCCTTTGCAAAAATTGTGGGAAGAAGCATCTTGGTGACTATCTCAGGGGAACCGAGAATTGATTCAAATGCAGAAAGTTTGGTCATCTAGCCACGAACTGCTGAAGGGATATGAAAAATCCCGCTAATGTTGAAGAAGAAAGGAAGGTTCAGATCAATACTCAACCTATAGTGCAGTGTTACAACTGCAAGGAGCTTGGGCGTTATGTGAACAATTTCCCTAAGCTGAGGGTTGTCGGAGGCAATCAGCAACAAACTCCAAGGCAACAAGGGATTATGCTATCACTACTACTGAGGTGGAGCTGGAAAATGATGTGGTGATAGGTACACTTGTTATTCATTCAATAATAGGGAATGTACAATTTGATTCTGGTTCTACGCATTCTTTCATATCTTGCAAGTTTAGTAGAACTATTCAAACACCACCTCAAAATTTGGAGGAAAAGTTATATATGAGAATAGAGAAAGGGGAAATTATTTCATCCATGGTTTATAACTTCTCCCCGGTTAATGTTTGTGTACTAAACCTACCATAAAATCTCGTCATACTTCCTTTAGTGGAGTTCAACGCTATTTTGGGCATGGATTGGATATCTTTGAACAAGGAAAACATCAATTTTCAGGAAAGGGAGATCACTTTTCACATCTCGAAGCATCCTATGATTCTTTACAAGTGTAATGAGAAAGATGAGTCTCTTTTATAATCTTCTTCTCATGTTTGGATACTTCTTCCTTGTGAGAAAGAATATCTTGCTCAAATGATTGGAAAAAAGGATAGAATCATGCTTGAAGAGATACCCGTCATGAGGGATTACAATAATGTATTCCCTGAAGAGTTTCCTAGTCTTCCTCCTAACCGAGAGGTTGAGTTCTCAATTGAACTTATCCCTGGGTCTGTGCCAATCTCAAATACACCTTACAGAATGGCCACCGTAGAGATGGAAGAGCTGAAGAAGCAATTACATGAGAATTTGGAAAATGGTTTTATATGCCCGAGTGATTCACCATGGGGTGTGAAGGTCCTCTTTGTCAAGAAGAAGTATGGATCAATGCACCTCCACATTGATTATCGTGAGCTCAATAAAATCATGATAAAGAAAAAGTATCCCTTTCCATGGATAGATAACTTATTTGATTAGCTTCATGGGGCCAATTATTTCTCTAAGGTGGACCATCGGTCGGGATATCACCAACTAAAGGTGAGGAAGGAAGATATTCCAAATATTGCCTTTCGAATGAGGTATGGACACTATGAGTTCATAGTGATGCCCTTAGGACTCACTAATTGTCTAACAATTTTTATGGATTTAATGAATAGTGTCTTTAGATATTACCTCGACAAATTTGTGGAGGTCTTTATTGATGATATTAATATATACTCCAAGAGCAAGGAGGAACACGAGGAGCATTTGGAAACTGTGTTAAAGACTTTACGAAAGTAGAAGTTGAATAAAAAGTAAAGTAAATGTGAGTTCTAGATGGAGGAAGTATCAATCTTGTGGAATGTTATCCCCAGGAAAGGGATATCTGTGGAACCTTCCAAGATAAAGGAAATTGAATAGTTTCCGAGGCAAACTACTGTAATAGGGATCCACAACTTTTTGGTTCTAGCTAGTTATTATCGACGATTCATGAAGAACTTTTCATGGTTGTCAAACCCAATGACAAAGATGACATAGAAAGGAGTAAAATTTGTCTGGACACAGGAATGTGAAGACTGTTTGAAGGATTTGAAAAAGAGGCTTATCACTGTGCTAGTACTCACACTCCCTTCAAGTGGAGAAATATTTGTGGTGTATAGTGATGCTTCTAAGAAACTCTTAGGCTGCGTGCTAATGAAAAATGATAAAGTGATATATTATGCCTCAAGAAAGCTGAAAATCCATGAGCAAAACTATCCTATGCATGATCTGGAGTTAACGACTGTGATCTTTGCATTGAAAATCTGGCAGCATTACCTCTATGGGAAAAAATGTGAGATATATAATGACCACAAGAGTCTCAAATATATATTCACATAGAAAGATATTAATATGTGCCAGGTAAGATGGATAGATCTCATCAATGATTATGACTTCTCAATCCACTACCATCCTGGTAAGGCAAACCAGGTGGCAGATGCTCTAAGTAGAAAGGATCCTGCATCTTTATCAATGATGAGAATTGAAAAGGATTAGATATTCTTAGATTTTCAAAGGATGGAAATGGGAATCATTAAGGGAGGAAGATCATCAATCCTTTCTCAAATTATTTTTGAACCATCCCTCTTGGAGAAAATAAAGGATGCTCAAAGAAAGCATGTGGAAATTTAGAAAAGGGTGGAATCTGTTAAAAATGGGAAATCCTCCAATTTCAATATTGGTGAGGAAGGAGTTGTAAGATTTGAGACACGATTATGTGTAACATCTGATTCAAAGATAAAGAAAGATCTATTGAATGATGCACATAGCTCGACCTTCTCTATCCAACCAGGGAGCACAAAGATGTATCGAGATCTACAAGAAAACTTTTGGTGGGACAATATGAAAAGAGAGATTGCCAAATATACATCAAAGTGCCTCGTATGTCCGCAAGTGAAGGCTGACAAACAAAAGTATAAGGGGATGATGCAACCACTACCCATACCATCAGGGAAGTCGGAGAAAATTACCATGGAATGTTTCACTGGACTTCCAAAGACATATAGAGAAAAAAATTCTATACGGGTCATTGTGGATCATCTTTCAAAGATAGCTCACTTTATCATGGTTCGAGAGGAATTATCATTGGATAAACTTGCACGGATTTACATAAAAGAAGTGGAAAGGCTTCATGGAGTACCACTATCTATTGTATACGATCGTGATCCAAGGTTCACCTTGAAGTTCTGGAAAAGTCTCCAGCAAGATCTAAGCACCGAATTGAACTTCAGTATGACCTATCATCCTCAAACTGATGGACAATCTGAGTGAACTATTCAGACGTTGGAAGACTTGTTGAGATCATGTTCAATGGAATTCAAAGAAGGATAGGACTAACATCTTACACTAGTTGAATTCTACTACAACAATAGTTTCCACTTGAGTATTTGAAAGGCACTATATGAAACCCTTTATCGGAAAAACGTACACAACACCATCATGTTGAGATGAATTCGGTGAGTGTAAGCTGCTAGGTCCTGAAATGGTCGAAGAAATGGTGGAGAAGTTGAAAACCATTCAGCAGCATATCAAGGCAGCCCGAAGTCAATATAAGAGTTACGCAGATAACCATCGAAAATACCTTGAGTTCAAAGTTGGAGACATGGTATTTATACGCATATCCCCAAAGAAGAAGGTCATGAGGTTTGGGAAGAAAGGGAAGTTAAGTCCCAGGTACATCGGCCCCTTCGAGATCCTTGATTGAGTCAGAGATGTGGCCTATCGACTGGAACTTCCACCTACCATGTTGAAACTACATGATGTCTTTCATGTATACATCTTAAGGAAGTACATACCAGAACCATCACATGTACTCTCTTTAGAGGTGGTACAGTTGGAGGATGATCTCTCTTACAAAGAGTAGCTAGTGAAGATCTTAGATCATAGAGACAAAGTTCTAGACAATAAGACTACTCATCTGGTCAAGGTACTATGGAGAAACCATAAGTATGAAGAGGCAACATGGGAATTAGAGGATGCAATGAAGGAAAAATAACCACACATGTTTTTCTATTAGAATGTAAAATAAAATTTCGAGGGCGAAATTTCATAAGGGGGAATAATGTAACGACCCAATGTTTTTCAATAGAAATTCCCTTCTCATAAGTATATCATAAAATCACATGAAAACACAAAATAATGAACTACTATGTTCTAAGTGAACTTTAAACATAATTTTGACACTTTTGTGATTGGAATTTTAAAAATATGGCATACGTGGTTGTAATCAGTAAGTTATTTGGAGTCCGATAAGAAAAACATAATTTTTTGTGAATAGTAATCTACCCTAATGAATAGTAACATATCCTTATGAATAATGATATATCCTAATGAATATTAACCTCACCTATGATAGTATGAAAATAATATTAAAGTTGAAAGTATGATATACCTATATTTTAGAATATGTTAATGAATGTTTTAAAACTGGTTTTGATAATAAATTATTATTTTAATTAAATATTAAAATAATAAAATTTGGAAAATTATTTTTGAAAAATTTTGACTTAATTTTTGGATTCTACACATCAAAAAATGGTTAGGGTGAATTTTTTGGATTTTTTTTGAAATACTTGAATTTTTTATAAATAGTAAAATACGATAATTTACAATAAATGCTAAATAAGGGATTTATTGAGTCATTGATGATGTTCTGCTGATGTAAGTCCACTTGGTTCAGGATCACATGATAAAATTACTATTATTGGTCATGGAATACTTACTATTCCTTGTCTTGTGAAGAAATAATAAATTAATGATTATAATATTATGAAATACCTCATCTCCTCCACTATAAAACCCCCCTTCACTCCCTCCCCTCTTCACTCTTCTCAATCCTTGTGACTTTCCATTATTCTGCCCAAAAATCTCTCCAAGATCCTCCCCCACATCCAAAAGCTCCTATCCTCTTCAAAATACGAAAACCTCACCCCTTAAAAGGTTCTCAAAGGAGGAAGTCTCAAGAGGTAAATTCCTCTTTCCAATTCCTTCATTTCTTTTATGTTCTCTTTCTTTTTGTTTCTTTCCTCACCCCCTTTCACCATAATAGTATGATAAATCCAGTAACGTATATGTATTGGAATATTTTCATGCTAATGGTATATTTCATTATCTTTTCTCCTTTCCCCACCTTTTTATTTGAATGAAATGAAAGCACCATTTGAGATGTGCTAATTTAGCACATTCAAGGACAATAGTTTATCAATTTCTATTATTATCTTTAATTATGGTCATGAAACCATTTGTGTTATGGTTTAACTAGATTATTATAAATGTAATATATCATATTTTTTGTTTTGTAACCCTTTTTTACAATTTATATTATGTTATAAATCAAAACATGTTCTTTGTTATCAAATCCACATATTTACAAAAACAGTTATCACTAGGGTTATATATATAATAATTCAACTTCACTCTAAGTAACATAACTAAAATTAAAACCTTGTAATCTCCTAGATGTGAAATAATGAATATAACTTCAATTCTGGACAACATCTTTCATCATACATATAATCCAAACTTGAATATAAGTGAACCGATCTTTTAAAGCCAAGTAAACAAATGAGCCCGAACAATGAAATTGAACCTTATAACTAATCAAAAAGTATTTGAATGAACTAAAAAGAGTTATAATAAATAAATTAAATATATAAGAGGTTCTAAAATTATTAATTAATAAGCCTAAATTTTTTTATTCGGGTCTTTAATAACAATTGGAGAACACCAATGGATTTAAGGTAAGGGATGCTCTTCTTTTCACTCTTAATCAAGATTGTTCTCTATGCTATGCCTTTTTTGTGTAATACCAAGTGATGGGGTATGTTTTCTCACTCCCCCCATAATGACCTAATTTTTTATAAGTGATGAGAGACCACTTATCTCTCTCATCAAGCTCTCTTAGTTACACCTGATACCATGCTGATAAACCGTAATGGATTCTACCTGAACTTAATTTATTCCTTCGAGTTGCTCTATCTTTATTTTTTTACCAAAATGTAGTTGTATTTTATTTTTATGTAAAAATTATAAATTCTGTTTATATTCTCCAGAATCATGTTCCAAGATCCATATCTCATTATTTTTAGGGGATATACATTCTTTTAAGTGAATCTCTCCTCGATACTTCCCAATAAGGACACTCGTTTTAAAGGAACTTCCCAAACATTTACCAAATATCATGTGCACTGTATCCTCTATTTTAAGACACCATTTTATTTATGAAATCAGTATTTTTATTATGAAAAAATTCTTGGTTCAATTCTGGTTTTGTATAAAACAATGTACTCTTTACTATTTTAAAATCTCTATAGTATTTTCCTTAAAACCGCACAAAAATGTTTTAATGCTAATATTTATCGAAAACATTTATTATACGATGTCACTTATATTTGTTACCACCTACCATGTTATATTCCTATATTACCTTATAAATGTCCATGTATGTTATAATCCCTTTCTTTCATGGACACTTTCATGATACACTCATTGGTTATGCTTTATGTCATGATTGTGGTACCTGATTCTCTCCATGGGTAACCTTATTTTTATATATGGTTGATTATGTATGATTATTTACATAGAAAGAATATTTATGTGAAAATAATATTTATGTGGTAATAATATTAAGGAAAATTTTGAGATGGGTGCGCACAGATAGCACTCCAATACATTGGGTAAGGTTAAGTCTCATGAGATGCAATGTGAAACGGGATTGGCGGTTATCCTTGACCTATTCTGAAATGGGAAATGGGATTAGCGGTAATCCTTGACCCGTATTAAAGAAATATTTTATGATTCTTACACATTTATATGATTCCATGTTTATATGATCCCGTGATTATATTATATTATTTCATATGTTCCATGTATTAGATATCAATATGTCATGCCTCCTAACTCATGTGATTAAGATGTATCCTTATGTTCATTCCCTTACTGGGATTTTCAGCTCTTACCTTTGTTAATGTGTTCCCCAGGGTACCCTATGTAGATGTAAGGTCTCAAAGGAAGTTAGAAGCTCTTTATGGAGATTAAATAAAGAAGTATTTTTTAGCACCATGTTTATTGTTATATGTACCTAGTCTTCCAAGACACTAGAATTAACCATCCTTGGCTTGTACTCTAATGATTAATTATGATTAAAATCATTCAATGTTATATTTAAAATTCTAGGGTCTCTATATATCAACTTTGGAAAAGTAAGGTACGAATCTTCGTTAATACCCAGCCAATCACAGGAAACTCCACACCTCAGTCACACTTCTGGGTGGATCCCAACCAAGCACTGCCTTTATCTTTTCCAGATCCACTACAACTCCAGCCTCTGAGATAACGTTCTTCCGGAAGCAGACTTCCCATATCCAGAACTAGAACTTCAGAGAGCTTTCCATAAAGCTGGTGATCTCAGAGTGTATCCAAAACTATCTATAGGTGTGTGGTGTGTTCCTCCTCCGACACTAAGTATATCAAGATTTCATCAATGAAGACTGCCACGAAGTGATCAAGGTAAGGCTGGAAGATCCTACTCATGACCCCCATGAACACCGACGGAGCATTGGTTACGCAGAAGGGAATCACCAATAACTCATAGTGGCCATACCGACATCTATAAGGCTATCTTCGGTACGTCCTCATCTCATACCCTAAGCTAATGATGGCCTGATTAGAGGTTTATCTTTGATAACCATAATGATCCCTTCAGCTGGTCGAAGAGATCATAAATCATTGGGAGTGTATACTTGTTCTTTATAATCCATTGGTTAAGACTCCAATAATCCACAAAAATCCTCAGAATCCGATCTGCCTTCTTGGTAAACAAAATTGGGGATACCAATGGAGAAACACTGGGCCTTATGAACCCCTTCCCCTATAAGTCATCCAATTGTACCTGTAACTCATTAAGCTCCATGGGAGCCATTTGATATGATAGTGTAGATATCAGTGTCATCCTGGGGTACATGTTGATGTAGAAGTCCACCTATCTGCGAGGAGGTAGTCCTAGAACATCATCGGGAAAGACATCAACAAACTGGTCCACCAATATGGGATAAATTAGACTTCTCACACCAACTGCTCCGAAGTTAAGGCTAGACAACTAATGAGTGATCGGATTCACCCTCCCCTGAGTAAGTCTATCCTAGGCTGTAAAGGTTCCCTTATCACTAGGGAAGGAAAACTTGGTTCCATCCTTGTAGAAACACCACACTTTTAACCTAAGTAGTCAATCTATGTATGGACTATAGATAACCAGTCCATACCCCGGATAATCTTGTAAGGCCTCGACGCTGCTACTAGGAGATCCCAGCTGAAACTCTTTCCTCCTAGAGTGAACTAAAACTATCTCCAATAGTGTGTAATCATCAAATCTTCTCCCATAAGAGTCTCTAATCATAAGGATTGATCCAGCGGTTTCATCGGAACCTTCGAGCTCCGAACGAGTTCTGTGGAAATAAAAGAGTGACTGACACCTGTGTCTATAAGAACTAAAGCTAGGGTTGAATAGACATAGATCGTACCTATAATCATCTATGGAGTTCCATGGTTATAGTCCTCTTCTTCCTGAAGGTGATCTCACCTATGTCCACCTACTCCCTATATTCAGGGTGGACCACCTAGGGGTGGTGGTGGTAGAACCTAAAATAGTCATCCACCACCTGCTGCATGACCTTCTCCTCTGCCACATCCACCGCCCTGCGAACCCCCTTGATCAGACCGCGGCTGCTTCATCGGAGTTCCCTCGATCATATACTGATCATTGGTATGATGGGTCAGGTAGTCACAAGCCATGTGGACCTACCCACCAGATGTGAAGCACAATCTGATCCTCTACTGGCCTGCTCCACCCTGTGAGCTCCGCACCTCTGACCCTACATCCTGGGATCATCCCTGAAAGGTCTGGCCTGCTTGTACTTCTGTGTCATCTTCCTACTACCTACTACTGATGAATCAGCTACCTATCATTCTATGGTGTTTATCACTATAGGTTCTTTCTCAGCTAAGAATATCTCCACCTATAATGCTCGCTCGAGAACTCCAACCTATGTTGGGATATTGAGTGATATCATCAACGCTCTGATCTCCCAACGGAGGCCCTTATCAAAGGGACGAGCCCATAAGAATGTTTCTCGTACCATGTTGGTGGAGTAGCGTGAGAGGTCAGTGAATCTCGCTGAGTACTGGTCCACTGATAGGCTTCCCCGCTGTAAGTGCAGTAGTTCCTAGATATGCACTGAGTGTAAAGTCGCTGGTACGAAATCCGCCCTGAAGAGGGTCTCAAAATCCAACTAGGGGAGTGTCACCTTCTCATGCATCTAAAGTGTCAGAGTACACCATCTCTCTGCTGTGCCCTGGAAAATGCTATCTAGGATCACCATCCGCTTTTCTAGTGTCTCAACCAAGCAAAAAACTTGTGCTACAGCCTCCAGCCAGTCCTTAGCTACATGGGGATATATCTCTCCTCAAAACCTCTAAGGCCTATGCCACTGGAACTCTTGCAACATGCCCAATCGGCGTGCACGGTCTGCTAGTGGGGCTAGTAGCAACTGCTGCCCTAAGAGTGGTGGTGTTGTTGGTACACCAACTGAAGGTGCCAACATAGTAAGAGGGCCCTACACCAAAGCCTCATTGCTCGATGGGCCATCATCAGGTATTCTCTCTGAAATCCTAGTTGGCTATCTACGCAGCATCATCTTAAAAAGAAACAGGTGTGCCACTGTCAAAAAGTTATACCTAGTGAGCTGAATCAAAAGAGATTAAAAGTAAAACTTTTCCAAAACATACAAAATTAGTGTTTTCATGCACCAAGTCAGAAATCAATATTTAGGATCCTGGTGTATGGATACATCGGCTCTCGCACCAACACTGGACTCCCTGAACTAAAAACCACACTCAAAACACATAACACTATTTATCCATTAGAAATATTATAGTCCTAGTTCTTCGGAAGAACCGACTCCTATGATACCACTTTGTCACGACTCGTCCCCCGGGGCCCATGTCATGATTACCTCAAACCCACCTTCCATATGACAAGGGTTGGAAACTAGAACTAGAAAGACATATCCTTAAAATGGGAAGACATTGGCTTTAAAACCTTACAAACACATAGTATAAGAACACAATTATATGTAACCACAAAGTAAATCTATAGTAGTAAAAGTGTGCACTCAATGTAAAGGGGCTGGAATAAGATCCCAACTAAAAAGATACAACTAAAAATGAAAACAGAAAACATATCCTGAGATTTTCCACCAAAGATCCTACCTAAAGGGTCACTACAGTTCGTCTCCACAGCTCTCCACGTCAACCAGTTACCTTGGTGTACCGCCTGGTCCTAGCTCTTATAGTCTCAACCGATCAACTTGTCGTCTGCACAAGAAAAAACAAGGTGCAGGAAAAGCCCATGCAGGGGTGAGTATAACAATACCTAGTAGGGACCGTGATACCCCCGAATGTCTCTCAGAATTCAAAAAAGGAAAACCACAAAGAAAGATCTCAATAAAAAAACACAATGAAAAAGACTCATATCAAAACAGGTATAACATAAGTATAGAAGTACAGATTATTAGTTGTAAGACTAGAACATATTATTCTGTTAAGAGGAACTACTTCTGAAACACACATGATCAATAGGTAATAACCCCCGCTGACCCACACAGGATCTGACACACAGAGGATCAGTATATACAAACCCACATAGGATCGTTGAGCGCTGACTCACACAGGATCTCACCCACATAGGATCGGTATACGCTGACCCACACAGGATCTGACCCACACAGAATCAGTATGCGTTGACCCACACAAGATCGCTAGGTGATAATCTACATAGGATCATTAGGTGCTTATCCATATAATATTTCTAGGTGATAATCCACACAGGCTCTCTAAGTGCTGATCCAGACAGGTTCTCTAGGTGCTGATCCACATAGGATCATTATTCATTCTTCACGTCTCAGCCAACCACTGGATTCCCATACATAGTACACTTGATTTGGGGGAAGATCCGCTTCTCAATCCACCAGTAATACTTCAAATGTCATTAAGTCTCTTGAATATGTAACCCAATGATCTGTCATGTCATAAGGGTTCCAACTCAATATAAAGAACTTCAATCAGATTCCTGATCTGAGAGTTATAGGCATTTTAGTGTCGAGGGACCAATTTGATTCGAGTATGATCCAACCTGGCCATACTCCAACTTTCTCCAAAACTCAGGTGAAGTATCTCAAAAGGACAGTCTTGTTCCAAGGATTCTAGTGTTGTAGACAGGTTTTCAAATGAATGTATGATTTTAGAGATATGTAATTTTAAGTGTATCTAGGACAAAATGGGTTTGGGTCCGATCCGAATCGACCTAGCCTAGCTCAAACCGACTGGGTCGTGACAAGCTTGGCCCGCGGGTCTATGGACTGGCTTTTACCGGCCTGCCGGCTGGCGTGACCCGTGTGAGGGGTCACACGGCCCCTTGTTCTAGAATGGCTCAATGATCCATTAAACTCTTTCACTGGTGGTGCTATGTGGCACCACCTCGATCGGTTTCAGGGCCCACGGGGTGCGGGTCCCCTTCACTGCGGATTCAAAGACACGACCACCTCCCGCAGGCATGAAATCATGCCACTCTCCGCCAACACAGCTGACACAGGACCGTATGCCCGTCTGGTCTGCCGCGGTGCCACATCCTTCCATGGTCGGTGATCCCTACCCGCTTCCTTCGCCTGCTAGCATCGATTTCCAGCACCGCCGCACCAGCACCACACTGGGGCTTCTTCCGCGGGGCTCCGACAATGCTCTGGAGCTCCGTTTCCACTCCCATTTGTGCCTACGGTCCCTCTGTGATGCAACTATCACTATGTGACCCTATGATTTATGTTTCCATCAAATTCATAATTCTCCCACAAAGAAAACATTGATTAAACAATCGACAGAGGGTCTGAACCTTGTTTGTTTGGCCTTTGAGCTTCACATTAGCTTCATAACAAGCATATATCAAATAAAAAAATCACATAGATATTGATTAATCCCCGTTCAAATATCCCACAAAAAACACCCCCAAATTCTAGAATGAGGAAAAGAAATTAGAGTTTTCGGAATTTAATAACAACCCCTACCTCGTAAATCGTGGTGACGTAATGGTCGTGGAGGGAGAAGAGTCCTTGCTTGATGAATCCATCAACGTTCATCGATACAGAATTGTTTCCGTCCAATATTCCGTTCTTCGTTAGTGGAAGATTTCGTCGTACTTTTCCAGAGGTTCCTCACTTGATGAATCCATTTCAAAAACCCCATCCCGAGCTCTATAAACAGAGGGGTAGGGTGAGTAACGCATCGACAGAATTATTGAGGTTCATTAATGAGTTTCTAATTAACGAACCTTCTAATTCCTAATGGTGTGGTTACACAACTGAAGAGTCAATCCATTAAATGGCTTGAAAACCTGTCAGTCCCACCACCATTTCTCAACATAAGGTATGATAATAAAATAAATTTTTTTGTTATTTTATTATTTCTTTAAAATTTGCAAAAACTAACTTTTTTACCCGACCTACTGCGGTTGAAGTTAAGCCTCACATAAAAAAATCCTGACACTGCAGATTCAACGGTGCCCTCTGATTTTTAATCCGAGCGTTGGTTCAAAAGATAGAAAACATCACCCATGTTTTTATTGAACGTACCATAAAAAAAGAAAAAAAACCATTCCGAGTACACCGAGACTTAGAATCAAGTGCCGTCAACTTTCACCAACTCATTATAATCCCAAATAATTTTTAAAAAAATTATATGGAATTTCCGGTCTTTACATTACAATCGGTCAATTGGGAATAATGAAAATAAATCATATAATATTATATATTTTATCTTTGGATCCACCCAGATAAGAAAAATTTCTAATATAGATCTTGATGCTAGTAAGAAAGTACTAGTCAAGTTTAGTAAGTCATCTATAATTATGAGGACTGTGTAACTTGAGAAGATTATTTACCTAGATATGTATATAATTTTTTTAATGATGAGTGATGTCAAGTTTAATTTCCAAAGGTACATGTAAAGGTACATGCACCACTACTACCAAGAGGAGACCAATATATAATTTTATTCTTATGGATAAATAATCTCAATGATGCTGCACAAAAAGGTCTGATTAAGGAATTATTGATTCATTCCAAATGTCATTACCAAAAAATTATCAATGATGGAACCCTAAGGAAGATAGGTTTATTCTAGAGTAACTTGTAGGGACAATTTCTACATGATGGTGTGGAAGACCAACGAAGGGCTTGTTGTTCTACTCAGGGGATGCAAAGAATTGTGGGATATACAATTGTGAGAAAAATTAAAAAATAATTAGTTATAGAATCAAGAAAAATTTCAACCAAAGAGATGATATATTAGATAAATTGACTCTGATCCATAAGATACAAGAGATTCCCCTCCACCTCCTGAAGAAACCTTGGAAGTGAGAATCAATGAGGCCCATGTCATCCAGCCACAAAATAGGGATGAACTTACAGTTCTGAAAACTAAAAATCAAGGATCTGTATTAGAGGTTCCTCCACCTTTTGAATTAGCCCCACCAAGAACTCATCTAGTCAATAGAGAATATAGAGAGGATCTAAATCATGATTTGAATAAGACTAAATTTTTTTTGTAGAAGAACAAGTCCTAGAAAATATTTAAGAAGAATAGAAACCTATCCTAGAAGTGGATAACACTACAAGATCGGTCTTGAATAAATCAATTATATCTGATTCTATGGATTAGGAAATCAATGAACTTGCTGAGGTAAAAGAGGTTCATGAGGTTGAGTTTTCATCCTCCAATGAGAACTATAAGGAAAAATATTTATCCTTGGTTGACAGAGGACAACCATCTTCAGTTTGTGATGAAGAATCTCACCATTCTCTGAATAATCAAATTGATGGATTAGATACTCAATTCAACAGGTTAAATGAAGAATATTTTAGTTAGTAGAATGAGTTAGAGGAAATACAAATATATTTGTAAGATTTTAGAAATTGAACTATTCCAAGAGATGAATTTGAATATGTTTAGACTTAACTAAATAATAACAAATAAAATTCAGTCTATAGAAGGGATTTTGGGGCTACTCAGAGAGAAATGATGGTTTATTTTGGAAAACTAAAATTAGAATCTGTTTCAAAAAATTATTTTTCAGATTTAAGATGGTATTTGGTAAGTTAGTTCAAATCTATAGAAGGATATTTCAGTCAATCCAGAGATTCTACTTCTACATCACAAACATCTCCAAATTCAGTTAAAAGATTTCAAGTGATTACTTTAGTAATGGAATATTTGAATGACAGGATTCAATCACCTCAATGTATCATTGAAATTTTGAATGTGATGTAATATAATCATAGAGATCCTATTTCATTGTTGACCAAATGTGAACTTGGAATCACGCTATTTCTCAATCAGCTATAAGCTTACTTAGTTTCTACAGACTGAGGATAATCTGTATGAATTTTTAAAAGTTATTATAATTGAAAGCTTAAAAGTGGGTTAAGACTAAATAATTTTGATATGAAAGATGGGTGAAGACCTTTAAAAAGGGATAAAATTCTAGATTTCAATGTTCTAAAAGAAAATATAGGTTGCTCAATCTTCACTAGAACCTGAAACTTATTCTGATCTATCACATTCACAATAATCTCGTCTATAGTTTTAAACATTTCCTATCCAATATTTCAAGTGTATTTATTAAAATATTTGAATGATATTTTTTTCACAACATGTTTATTATAATTGTTTATTTTTACAACCCTAACAACTATCTCAGTTTTATATATATTAAAATAAAAAATTCATTTACAGTTATGTGCTACATTGAATGTGTTTTAATGATTTTCAATATTTTCTTTTTGACCTCAAAAAAATGTGAGAATAGAACATCCATAATTCTATTTTTTAAATCCATCAAAATAATATTATGGAAACTTAATTTTCAAAACAACAGTTGAATTCATTAAAATATTATTTCATTAGTTTTTAAAATTTTAAAATTTTATATAAATTATTTTTCTTTTTTTTGTTATCATCAAATAGGGGAGATTGTTTGGAATGTATTATATCAATAATAATCCGTAAATATTATTGATTTTGATACTCATAAGTACCAATGTTTTTTTATCGATGAAATTAATTAATGTGAATTTCTTGAAATTAATATTTTTTGAAATATTTGCTTCTGAATTTTATTCAAGACATTTATTTATGAGATATATTTGATAAAATTTTAGAATGGGTCTTTAAATTATTCTGGAAACACTATCATTAACATTACATCGAAAAATGAAGAATAATTAACAAACCCTGCATTCGGAACAACATATATGGATCATAAATCCTACACTATCAAGAAAGTATGGTTAATCAACCCTATATTAGTAGGGAACATGATTTTTGAAATAGTGGAAAGAATGGTTCATCAAACCTACATTTAGAATAAAACCTACGTTTTAGAAAACAAATGCATTGTACATAAACCCTACTTTAGAAATCAAACGTATGTTGTCAACCCTTGGTCCTATGTTTTGGATTCACATGAAGGAACCCTACATTCTACTATTCAATGAAGAAGTTTTTAATTTTTGATATTATTCTAAATTTATACAATGGTCTTGATGGAAATAAAGATCGATTTAAATTTATTTTATACTTGATTCAAATTCTTGTATTCAATAGAGTAAATCACAACTATTTCTAATGGATGTTATGATTAACATAGATGATTCAAAATTAAAAAATCATGACCTATAAGGAAACATTATTGGATCTTCTTAACCAAAGGAAAGATGTGTGTTCTATATATATGACTGGAATATTTCATCTTCATATGTGTGTGATACATATATGATATATGACTGTATATTTTTTATCTAAATTTTGAATTAATAAATGATTCAAAGATCGAATGAAACTATTATTTTTGGAGGATTCAAAACTTTGAAGATACAAATTTCAACCTCATAATACAAAAACTACTACTAATAATTTTTTAATACTCGTATTGAAGATCATTCAAAACCAGGATCTCTTTAGAGATATTCATACTTAAATTCATTATTATTTGAATAAGAAGTTCTATATTCTGTTAGTTTTTGTTTCTATTGTGAAGTTTAACCTATAACATCAACAAATAAAACCCTTTTTATTTATTTGAATCATGACTGATCAGACTTAGTCAAGGGTAAGTGTATGCTTCTTGTACTATGTTATTGATATTCATTTCCTTGTAAAAAACTAGAAGGATTTATTTAATGTTATTTTAAGGTGTCAAATTCCTATACTCATTTGTGTATTTTGAAGGTCTTATGACAATAATACATTTTCTAGGGAAAATAAATAAGCTCACAGAGAGAGTGTTGGTGGAGTGGACTAGGGGATCTTTGTGCCTTAAACCACTAAAAAAATTATTTTGTTATTATTTACTGTTTATCCAATGAATAAAATCAAATACAAAAGATGAAGATTCACATATGAATAAAACAAAAGATACGTTAGAAGTGAGAGTCCCTTAAGATTATAAAAAATATACAACTCACCCCATCTTGTGTATCTTTGTATTATTCTGTACTAAAACTTTTTGCTTATTTTATCATGAGACATAAGGGATGCATCTTGAAGGCCCCATTTATGGTGTGAGTATGAACTCAGTAATCCACCACCAATGGGGTCCCTCAATAATATTCATACATATATTATTTCATATAAAAGAAACATTATGAAACCAAATCAACCATCACAATTCACTCCACCAGTGATCAACCCACCATGAACGAGTCTTTACCAAAATCAATTATTATTAGAGTAGGATAAGAAAACCATAGTTTTTTTATATTAGAATCACCCTCACCGATCCAACCAATTTTGTATCACATATACATGCCAAAACATAACCATTTTAACCATCCTAAGTTAATAATGGTACCTTGAAGGAAAGTACACTTCTCAAATCCCAAATCCCATGGCCATCCAAGCCATTTAGAAAGACCCTAAATCAACATCACAATAATGAACCAAGTTATGTGGAACATTTATCTTTCACTATAAACAACCTATCTATCCAAAAATATCCTACATACATGGATTCAATCCCTCTACCAACCAATGATCTCAATAACTCCATGATTCCATGGAAACCTATAATGTATCCATCCATTGAAACACTGTTCAATATCTTCACCATTAAGAAACTCAAACATCAAAGGACAATACCAATAAACAATGGTAAAAACTATATTATGTTCCTTGTATTATGTTAACACATACCTAATGGACTCATCCCACATGGTGAGTAGTAATTACCCACATTATATGAACAAAACATTTCTACAAAAAGTTATTTACCTCATTAATAGTGATATACATTACCCATTTTGTTCCAATATATCCCATGATAGGCATATCAATATAGAACATCTAGAAAAATTAACCAAATCCCATATAATTCCATCAAAGGCGACTCCTCATTCAAACCACTAATCTGATGGCCATGCCATGAAATCCCTTCAATATAGCTCATCCCAAATCTACACACAATATATATAAGCCTCCCTAGAATAACCCTCTAGAACCTAGATGACCATTATTTGGCCTGGTTCTAATTTATCACATGAACCTACTCATTGTTCAAATTCACAATATGCATAAAAACATATATATCAATGAAAATATCTTGGTACCACCTATAGTATCCTGCCTTTTTAATACATAACTTTTCATTACATTTTACATACAGAGAATATTTAAAGTATAGTTTCTTAGAAATCAGGAAAATACCACATGAAAACAACATAAAAAAATTATTCTAAACCACTTTTAAGGATTCAACATAGTTTCATCCTATGTACATTTACTGCATCTCATATCTTGGAGACAGACATCAAAGGAAAGGGTGAGCAGAAGCCCAGTAAGGGAAACAAGAGAACCATTTTACATGTGAACTTGAGATACATCAATAAAGTCATTATAAATAACTTTAAGTAATTTGAAAGAGATCATGAGGAATATCATAATAAAAATAACGTGTTTCATAACTTTAAGATGTGGATACAACATTTAACACATGAACTTGAGATACATCAATAAAGTCATGAAAAATAACTTTAAGGCATGAGAAAAAAATAATGAGGCATATCATAATAGAAATAAATTATTTCATAACTAGAAGATGTGGCTAAAACATTTAACTTAGACAGTTATTTCCATTTCACTAAGGTCTATCCCCAAGGCTTCATTAAAAAAATTACCAAGGTTATTCACCAAGGTATCGTTAAAATTGTAATCCCTAGAGATTACATCATTACCCAATGCATTGGAGCGCTATCAGGGTGAAACCTTAAATTTTTATTTATAATCATGTGATAAACATATATCATCATCAAAAATTTAATAAATAACCCATATAGAATAAAAGAAATGGGTTTCATTTCATAACCATAATGTTTTAAAAACTTCTTTTAAGACATGATCTTTATGTCATTTTAAACCCACAGAAAAGTAAAGCGAGTTTCATGTATGTAAATCCCAGAATTAAAATAGAAAATTTAGATATATATGTGAATAACCCTGTAGAATAAATATCTTTTAGTATTCACTTAATAAAATAAAAGAATTTGAAAAAAAGATAAATACATTTTGAGATGAAAATTCTGCAGCATAACAGCTATGTTACATGGTTTTAGAAAACATTGAAAAGAGAGGGGACATGGTTCACCCACTCATAAATGATCCATAAAAAGTAGGGGGATATAATATAAACGATTTAAGAATATGGTAATGAAATTTGAAAGATATACCATATGAAATGAAGAACTTGAATGGAAGACAAAAATAAGATTTCTCTTATAAAAATTCGGCAGCCTAACGGCGTTACTTAAAACTTCAAAAAATGAATTGATGAGATAAAATAGGGTCCCCCATAATATGAAAATAAAAATTAAAGTATTATAGATATATAAGATCATACCCCAACATAATAAAAGTAACTTGAATGAAATTACATGAAAATAGAACTTGAAAAATGAGAAGGGTGGAAGAATCCCTTACAAAATTTTGGCAGCCTAACGACGCCACTTAAACATTCTTAAAATGAATTGATGAGAGAAAGAGGGGGTATCTCCTAATATGAACATGAAAAGTACAGTAGGATGAATATAAAATAACATCCCCAACATAATAACATGGAGCTTAAAATAAATAACATAAAGGAGAATACATGAAAAGAAAGAGAGAGGTAGGATCCGTTACCTTAAAACGTAACTTCAAAAGCATGAAGGTTGGGATCATGGGAGGCTTGAGGGAACCTTTACAGGACTAATTTGGCAGTAAAGAAACCATAACTTCATTGGTGAGGATTTTGAAATGAAAAGGATGAGATAATGGCTTGGTATTTATAGGGGAAGTGAGGGGACAAGACATTAATCGCCAAGGGATACCTCATTGGTGGTATTGGAAGAACCATGGGCTTTCCCATGGTATATGCCCATGGTATTGGACATTTGGGACACCTCATAACTTATATTACTATTCATTAGTCCTCCAAAATTATTACATAATTATTACATCCTTAATGATGTCATTAAACACCTGAAACTCTAAACTGAAAATTCACTATTCACCAAAAATTCAACATTTTCAGAAAAATCCCAAAAACTCACCTTAACCAAATATCCATGCTCTGATTTCAAAAAATGAACTCCATTTTATGAAAATAATTTTATAAATATTTTTAATTTAATTTTTAAATAAAAAATACAATTTACTCAAAAAACTAATACTTAACCAATAATTTCTGAAACAGTTATTTTCCTATTTTATTGAATCACATTACTTAATCAAGGTGCATTAATTATATTAACTCTTTCTTTAAGGGAGATTACTAATCCATTTGGTCACATTACTAATTATAAGCATAAAATAACTATTCATAATTTACTATTCATAAAAAATAAGTTGATCTTATTAGATTATAAATTTCATACTGAACACATTTCCAGAAGACCATTTTTTGAAAATCATTACACATCATCAAATATTTAAGGTTTACATAAAAATTCTAAAATATCCCATTTTTCCAAAACTCATCAATAATATGAATACTATATTTATTTGGACATTTGAAAATTCACAAACTTCACCATAAGAAGAAATCACAATTTTTATTTAAATCAAAGGATTACACAAGGCAGTTACGGTCTCGTTACATAGCCCCTTATAACATCAGCATATGACCTAAGAGTAAGGTGTTCTAGGGTGATAGAATCTTGGGGCAGCTCGGCCAACATTGCATGAGTAGTGATTTCTTTCTGCTTGAACATCTCACGAAGGCGATTCTGTTGCATCTTCACATGATGAAGTTCAGCTTGAGTTTGGTCCAGAGCAAAGCCCAAAGGTGCTACGTCCTTCCCGAGTTCCGTCAGATGGGCTTCGATCAGCCCGAGACTACTGGATGTGGCCATAGAATCTTCTTTATATATTAATTAATCAATATCACTTGTATTTATAGACAATAATTGAAACATTTAGTTTCCAACAGTCATATTGACCAACCTTCATATAACAGTCAAAACCCAAAAGTCTTATTTTAATTATACTCATTTTATTAAATGAAATAGTTTTATTTATTATAAAATAAAATAACACACAATGTTAGGAAAAAAATCATTCAAAATTTCGGGTCATTAAAATCTTCCCACCTTAAGAAATTTCATCCTCACAATTTTAAAATTAGTCTTGGAAATTTCATTGAAAGTACAACATCAGAAAAAGAGTCAGTAAAACTATTACTTTAAAAGAAATAAATGGAAGTACAAAGGTCACCCGAGTTAACCCATACTAGGTTAACATGTAGGGAAACAGAGAAATGGAAGATAAAACAATGGGTCATGTTCTGATGGAGAGTGATAGAAAATATGATTAGGAGACATTTAACCACAAGAAAATCACAAACTTATGATGTGTGTAAATGGTCTTTGATTACCCAATAGGAAACATAAAAAACAACATTTTTGTTTTACGTTCCTTTTCATAATTTTGAGGAATTAATTTAGTACATTGAATAAAAAAATAAGAAAATATACTTAACTTCAAGTAGAGTTTCATCCTTTAATAAGTTTCTACCAAAACTAATATTTTCTCCAAACGATAAGCATTAAAAAATACTTGGTCACATCAAAAGCACAAGAATAATGTTCTAGAGAGTCACATAATCCACAAAAGGAGAACTATATATTTCCCTTGTATTTAGACATCAAATAAAACAAAAATGGTTAGTATGAGATCATATAATCCCTAAAAAGGATAATCCTTTAAAAACTACTATTAATCTCCAAAATTCAACAAATAGTACCCAATGTTCAAGAAAGACCATTCAGTACACAATCATCCTTATAATTCATCAAAATAATCCAAACTAAGATTGAAACCCAAAACTCAGAAAGATTTAATCACATAGTCTTCCACAATAAATCTTAACATTTATCTCCAAATAACATCAACTACTATTAAAGTCTCATAATAAAGTGTAATTAAGCTATTCACATATTCTCTATGATAGGTTCATTATTTTCCAGAAATCACCCAAATCACCATATGTCCATAATAAATACATAAATTCGTACAAAAAAAAATTCAACCATTCCTCCTCAATTTAAATCCTATAGTATTTCATTTCCCTTATGAATATAGTACTCCAAAAGAGAAAACATCGTCTAAAATAACATTTATCATTTAATCATCAAATAATTTTCTTATACAAAGGATATCCATTTGATAAAACATAAGTTTCAAAAATCAACTCATTATCGATCCATAAAAATAGCAGGTGCATTAGCCAGTCCAAAGGGCATAACATCAAACTCACAATGCCCATATCTTGATCGAAAGATGGTTTTCGGAATATCAACATTCTTCACCCTCAATTGATGGTAACCATAATGAAGATCAATCTTAGAGAAGAATTGATCCCCACGATGTTGGTCAAATAAGTCATCAATTCTTGGAAGAGAGTATTAGTTCTTCACTATGACCCAATTCAGTTCTCTATAATCACTACATAGCTGAATCAATCTACCCTTCTTCTTAAAAAAGAGAACTGGTTCTCCCCAAGGAGACACACATGGTCAGATAAAACCATTCTCTGAAAGATCTTGGAGTTTTTTCTTTAATTCCTCTAGCTCCATATTTTCCATCCTACAGGGGGTCTTCGACGTCGGATGAGATCCAGGTATGAGTTCAATGGATAACACTACCTCTATTTCTCAAGGAGGTCTGGGTAAATCCTCAGGAAATATGTCAACATATTCCTAGATGATGGGGACATTTTCTAAAAGAATAAATACTTCGTGAGAAACTTATTTCATTTACGAATTTTTTAACTAAAATGATTTTATGTCTTAAAACTCCATGCTTAGAAAAATTACATTTTTCTATAATTCCTTCATAAGGATTCATAAAAAGCTTGCGATTAACCAAACATATCCCCCAGGAGTGTCATAACAAAGAGTGCAGCAAGGCCCGTTGTCGTGCACCAATTCCCGTTCGAGTCTAGCTCAAAGCGGTGTTTTCGGGTTTTACCCCTATCTACATCTGTTCCAGAGCTACCTCTACCTGCTCGTATCCAGACAGGGACGTATTTTCTTGATAAACCACTTACTCAATACTCACCAAAATACAAGGAATATTTCCTATATTTAAAATTTAAATAGGGTTCTTCCTAAATTTTTCATATCCTAATTTCCATAAATAACGAAACCATCCTTTGATACCAACTATAGCATCCCGTCTTTTTAATACCTAACTTTTCATTACATTTAACATACAAAGGATATTTAAAGTCTAGTGTCGTGGAAATAAGGAACATTACACATGAAAACAACATAAAAAAATTCTTCTAAACCACTTGTAAGGCTTCATCATAGTTTCATCCTATATACATTTACTGCATCTCATATCCTGGAGAGAGACATCAAAGTAAAGGGTGATCAGAAGGCCCAGTAAAAGAAACAAGAGAAACATTTTACATGTGAACTTTAGATACATCAAAAAAGTCATGATAAATATCTTTAAGGAATGATAAAGAGATCATGAGGCATATCATAATAAAAATAACATGTTTCATTACTTGAATATGTGGCTACAACATTTAACATATGAACTTGAGATACACCAATAATGTCATGAAAAAGACTTTATGGAATGAGAAAGAAATCATGAGGCATATCATAATAGAAATAACATATTTAATAACTCGAATATGTGGATACAACAATTAAATTATAAAATAATTTCCGTTTCACCAAGGTTCATCCCCAAGGTGTCATTAAAAAAAATTACCAGGGTTATTCACCAAGGTATCGTTAAAATTGTAATCCCTAGAGATTACATCATTACCCAATGCATTAGAGCACTATCAGGGAGCACCCTTAAATTTGCTTTTATCATAATGTGATCCACATATATCATCATCAAAAATTTCATAAATAACCAATATAGAATAAAAGAAATGGGTTTCATTTCATAATCATAAAGTTTTAAAAACTGCTTTTCAGACATGATCTTTATGTCATTTTAAACCCACAGAAAAGGAAAGTGGGTTTCATTTATGTAAATAACAGAATTAAAATAAAAAATTTCAATATATATGTGAATACCCCTATAGAAGATATATCTTTGAGTATTCACTTAATAACATAAAATAATTTGAGAAAAAGAGAAAGACATTTTGAGACGAAAATTCGGCAGCATAACTACTATGTTACAGGGTTTTAGAAAACATTTAAAAGAGAGGGGACATGGGTCACCCACTCAAAAATGATCCATAAAACAGTAGGTGGACATAATATAAAGGATTTAAGAATATGGTGATGAAATATTAAAGGTACACCATATGTAATGAGAAACTTGAAAGGAAGACAAAAATAATATTTCTCTTACGAAAATTCGGCAGCCTAACAATGTTACATAAAACATCAGAAAATGAATTGATGAGATAAAATAGGGTATCTCATTATATGAACATAAAAAGGATAGTATTATAGATATATAAGATCATATCCCAACATAAGAGAAGTAACTTGAAAAAAATTACATGAAAATAGAAGTTGAAAAATGAGAAGGTTGGAAGAATCCCTTACAAAAATTCGACAGCCTAACAGCCCCACTTAAAAACTCTTAAAATGAATTTATGAGAGAAACAGAGGGTATATCATCATATGTTCATGAAAATGATAGTATGATGAATATAAAATAACATCACCAACATTATAACATGGAGCTTAAAATAAATTACATAAAGGAGAATACATGAAAAGATAGAGAGTGGTATGATCATTTACCTTAAAACGTAACATAGAAAGCTTGAAGTTCGGGACCTTGGGAGGCTTGAGGGAACCTTGAGAGGACTACTTGGGAGGTAAAGAGACTATAACTTAATTTTTGAGGATTTTTAAATTAAAAGGATGAGATAATGGCTTGGAATTTATAGGGGAAGTGAGGGGACAAGGCATTAATGGCCAAGAGACACCTCATCGGTGGTATTGGCAAAACCATGGGATTTACCATGGTATTTTCCAATGGTATTGGACACTTGGGACACCTCATACCTTATCTTACTATTCATAATTCGAGAAGAATTATTACATAATTATTACATCCTTAATGATGTCATTAAACACCAGAAACTCTAAACTGAAAATTCACTATTCACCGAAAATTCAACATTTTCAGAAAAATCCCAAAAACTCACCTTAACCAAATATCGATGCTCGGATTTCAAAAAATGAACTCCATTTTATGAAAATAATTTTCTAAATATTTTTAATTTAATTTTCAAATAAAAAACACTATTCACTCAAAAAAACTAATACATAACCAATAATTTTTGAAACAGTTATTTGCCTATTTTATTGAATCAAATTACTTAATCAAGGTGCCTAAATTTTATTAACACTTTATTTAAGTGATATTACTAATCCATTTGGTCACATTACTAATCCTAAGCATAAAATCACTATTCATAATTTACTATTCACAAAAAAATAAGTTGAGGTTATTAGATTCTAAATTTCATACTGAACACATTTCCAGATGACCATTTTTTGAAAATCTTTACACATCACTAATTATTTAAGGTTTACATAAATATTTTAATATATCCCTTTTTTCCAAAAATCATCAATAATATGCATACTATATTTATTCAGACATTTGAAAATTCACAAACTTCACTATAAGAATAAATCACAATTTTTATTTATATCAAAAGATTACACAAGGTCGTTACGGTCTCGTTATATAGCCCCTTATAACACCAGCATAGGACCAAATAGTAAGGTGTGCTGGGGTGATAGAATCTTGGGGCGGCTTGACCAACATTGCCCGAGTAGTGATTTCAATCAGCTTGAACTTCTCACGAAGGTGATTCTGTTCCAGCTACACACGATGAAGTTCACCTTGAGTTTGGTCCAGAGCAAAGCCCAAAGGTGCTGCCTCCTTCCCGAGTTCTATCAGATGGGCTTCGATCAGCCCGAGACTACTGGATGGGGCCATCGAATCTTCTTTCTATATTAATTAATCAAGATCACTTGTATTTACAGACAATAATCGCAGCATTTAGTTTCCAACAGTCATATTGACCAACGATCATATAACAGTCGAAACCCAATGGTCTTATTTTAATTATAATCATTTTATTAAATGAAATAGTAATGTTGAGTATAAAATAAAATAACACACAAAGTTAGAAAACAAAATTTATTAGAAATTTCAGGTTGTTACAATCTTCCCCCTTAAGAAATTTCACCCTTGAAATTTTAAAATTGGTCTTGGAAATTTCATTGAAAGTCCCACATCGCAAAAAGAGTTAGTAAAACTATTACTTTAAAATAAAGAAAGGGAAGTACAAAGGTCACCTGAGTTAACCCATACTAGGATTCCATGTAGGGAAACATGGATATAGAAGAGAAAACAAAAGGTAATGTTCTGATGGAGAGTGATAGAAAACATGATTAGAAGAAAGTTAACCACAAGAAAATCACAAACTTATAATGTGTGTAAACAGTCTTTGATTACCCAGTAGGAAATGTAAAGCAACAACGTTTTTGTTTTACGTTCCTTTTCATAATTTTGAGGAATTCGTTTACTACATGGAATAAAAACAGAAGGAAATATACTTACCTTCAAGTAGAGTTTCATCCTTTAATAATTTTCTACCAAAACTAATCTTTTCTCCAAATGATGAGCATTCAAAAAGACTTGGTCACATCAAAAGCACAAGAATCATGTTCTAGAGAATCACATAATCCACAAAAGGAGAACTATATATTTCCCTTGTATTTAGACATCAACTAAAACCAAAATGTTTAGTATGAGATCATATAATCCCCAAAAAGGTTAATCCTTAGAAAACTACTATTAATCCCCAAAATTCAACAAATAGTACCTAAAGTTCAAGAAATACCCTTCAATACACAATCGTCCTAATAATTCATCAAAATAATCCAAACTAAGATTGAAACCCAAAACTCAGAAGGATTTAATCACATAGTCTTCCCCAATAAATCTTAACATTTATCTTTAAATAACATCGACTACTATTAAAGTCTCATAATAAAGTGTAATTAACCTATTCACATATTCTCTATGCAAGGTTCATCATTTTCCAGAAATCACCCAAATCACCATATGTCCATAATAAATACATAAATTCTTAGAAAAAAAATCAACCATTCCTCCTCAATTTAAATCCTGTAGTATTTTATTTCCCTTAGGCATATAGTACTCCAAAAGAGAAAACATCATTCAAAATAACCTTTAACATTTAATCGTAAAATCATTTTCCTATACAAAGGATATCCATTTGATAAAACATAAGTTTCCAAAATCAACTTATTATTGATCCATAAAAATAGGTGGTGCATTAGTCAGTCCGAAGGGCGTAAAATCAAACTCATAATGCCCAAATCTTGATCGAAAGATGGTTTTCGGAATGTCATCATTCTTCACCATAAATTGATGATAACCAGAAAGAAGATCAATCTTAGAGAATAATTGAGCCCCATGAAGTTGGTCAAATAATTCATCAATTCTTGGAAGAGAGTATTTTTTCTTCACTATGACCCCATTCAGTTCTCTATAATCACTACATAGCTGCATCGATCCATCCTTATTTTTCACAAAGAGAACTGGTGCTCTCCAAGGAGACACGCATGTTCAGATAAAATCATTCTCCAAAAGATCTTGGACTTTTTTCTTTAATTCCTCTAGCTCCACATTTTCCATCCTATAGGGGGTCTTTGACATCGGATGAGATCTAGGTATGAGTTCAATGGAGAACTCTACCTCTCTTTCTAGGGGTGGTCCGGGTAACCCCTTAGGAAATACGTCAATGTATTCCTAGATGATGGGGACATTTTCTAAAATAATAAATCCTTCTTGAGAAACTTATTTCATTTACGAATCTTTTAACTAAAAGGATTTTATGTCTTAAAACTCCGTGCTTAAACAAATTACATTTTTCTATAATTCATTCATAATGATTCATAAAAATCTTGAGATTAACGAAACATATCCTCGTGGAGTGTCGTAACCAGGAGTGCAGCAAGGCCCGTTGTCGTGCACCAGTTCCCATTCAAGTCTAGCTCAAAGGGGTGTTTTCAGGTTTTACCCCTATGTACATCTATGACAGAGTTGGCTCTACCTGCTTGTATCCAGACAGGGATGTATTTTCTTGATAAACCACTTACTTAATACTCACCAAAATACCAGTAATATTTTCTATATTTAAACATTCTATAGGGTTCTTCCTAACGTTTTCATATCCTAACTTCCATAAATAACTAAACCATCCTTTGATACCAACTATATCATCCCGCCTTTTTAATACATAACATTTCATTAAATTTTACATACAGAGGATCTTTAATGTCTAGTGTCTTGGAAATAAGGAACATACTACATGAAAACAACATAAAGAAATTCTTCTAAACCACTTGTAAGGATTCATCATAGTTTCATCCTATGTACATTTACTGCATCTCATATCCTAGAGATAGACATCAAAGGAAAGGGTGAGCAGAAGGCCCAGTAAGGGAAACAAGAGAAAAAATTTACATGTGAACTTGAGATACATCAATAAAGTCATGATAAATAACTTTAATGAATGAGAAAGATATTATGAGGCATATCATAATAAAAATAACATGTTTTATAACTTGAAGATGTGGCTACAACATTTAACATATGAACTTGAGATACATCAATAAAGTCATGAAAAATAACTTTAAGGCATGAGAAAGAAATCATGAGGCATATCATAATAGAAATAACTTATTTCATAACTCAAAGATGTGGCTATAACATTTAACTTAGGAAATCATTTCCATTTCACCAAGGTTCATCCCTAAGGTGTCATTAAAAAAATTTACCAAGGTTATTCACAAAGGTATCGTTAAAATTGTTGTCCCTAGAGATTACATCATTACCCAATGCATTGGAGTGCTATCAGGGCACACCATTTAATTTGTATTTATCATCATGTGATACAAATAAATCATCATCAAACATTTCATAAATAACCCATATATAATAAAAGAAATTGGTTTCATTTCATAATCATAACATTTTAAAAACTGCTTTTAAGACATGATCTTTATCTCATTTTAAACCCACAGAAAAGGAAAGCGGGTTTCATGTATGTAAATCCCAGAATTAAAATAGAACATTTTTATATATATGTGAATACCCATGTAGAAGAAATATCTTTGGGTATTCACTTAATAAAATAAAATAATTTTAGAAAAAGAGAAATACATTTTGAGACGAACATTCTGCAGCATAACGGCTAAGTTATAGGGTTTTAGAAAACATTGAAAAGAGAGGGGACATGGGTCACCCACCCATAAATGATCCATAAAACAGTAGGGGGAAAGAATATAAAGGATTTAAGAATATGGTAATAAAATTTTAAAGATATAACATATGAAATGAAGAATAAGAAAGGAAGACAAAAATAAGATTTCTCTTATGAAAATTCGGCAGCCTAACGACGTTACTTAAAACTTCAAAAAATGAATTGATGAGATATAATAGGGTATCTAATTATATTAACATAAAAACGACAGTATTATATATATAGAAGATCATAACCCAACATAAGATAAGTAACTTGAAAGAAATGACAGGAAAATAGTACTTGAAAAATGAGAAGGGTGGAAGAATCCCTTACAAAAATTCGGCATCATAACGATGCCACTTAAACATTATTAAAATGAATTGATGAGAGCAAGAGGGGGTCTCCCATAATATGAAAATTAAGAGTATAGTAGGATTAATATAAAATAACATCCCCAAATTAAGAACATGGAGATTAGAATAAATTACATAAAGGAGAATACACAAAAAGAAAGAGAGAGGTAGGATCCCTTACCTTCAAACATAACTTCGAAAGCTTGACGGTCGGGACCTTGGGAGGCTTGAGGGAAATTTGGGAGGACTCCTTGGGAGGTAAATAGACTATAACATCATTGGTGGGGATTTTGAAATGAAAAGGATGAGATAATGTCTTGGTATTTATAGAGGAAGTGAGGGGACAAGACATTAATGGCCAAGGGACACCTCATTGGTGGTATTGTCAAAACCATGGGCTTGCCCATGGTATTTGCCCATGGTATTGGAAACCTGGGACACCTCATACCTTATATTAATATTCATAATTTGACCAGAATTATTACATAATTATTACATAATTATTACATCCTTAATGATGTCATTAAACACCTGAAACTCTAAACTGAAAATTCACTATTCACTGAAAATTCAACATTTTCAGAAAAATCCCAAAAATATCACATTAACAAAATATAGATGCTATGATTTCAAAAAATGAACTTCATTTTATGAAAATAATTTTCAAATAATTTTTAATTTAATTTTTAAATAAAAAACACTAGTCACTCGAAAAAACTAATACTTAACCAATAATTTCTGAATCAGTTATTTGCTTATTTTATTGAATCACATTACTTAATCAAGGTGACTAAATTATATTAACAATTTATTTAAGTGATATTACTAATCCATTTGGTCACATTACTAATCCTAAGCGTAAAATCACTATTAATAATTTACTATTCACAGAAAATAAGTTGATATTATTAGATTCAAAATTTCATACTGAACACATTTCTAGAAGACCATTTTTTGAAAATCATTAAACATCATTAATTATTTAAGGTTTACATAAATATTTTAAAATGTCACCTTTTTCAAAAATTCATCAATAATATGCATACTATATTTATTCAGACATTTGAAAATTCACAAACTTCACCATGAGAAGAAATAACAGTTTTTATTTAAATCAAAGGATTACACAAGGCAGTTACGTTCTCGTTAAATAGCCTCTTATAACACCAGCATAGGACTTAAGAGTAAGGTGTGCTTGGGTGATAGAATCTTAGGGCGGATCATCCAACATTGCACGAGTAGTAATTTTTATCAGCTTGAACTTCTCCCAAAGGCGATTCTGTTCCAAATTCACATGATGATGTTCGGCCTGAGTTTGGTCTAGAGCAAAGCCAAAAGGTGCTACCTCCTTCTCGAGTTCCTTCAGATGGGCTTCGATCAGCCCGAGGCTACTAGATGGGGCCATCAAATCTTCTTTCTATATTAATTAATCAAGATCACTTGTATTTATAGACAATAATCACAACATTTAGTTTCCAACAGCCATATTGACCAATGGTCATATAATAGTCGAAACTAAACGTTCTTATTTTAATTATACTCATTTTATTAAATGAAATAGTTTTGTTGAGTATAAAATAAAACAACAGACAAATTTAGAAAACAAAATTTATTCAAAATTTTAGGTCATTACACCACCCACCTCATAATTTTAGGGCTATGCATGTAGGGAATCATTAGCCAATTCAACTATTGGAAAAATAAATTGATGAACAAGAGAAAAACCATAAAATCAAGATATATGTAAAATCTAAAAAAATAACAAAAAACGTGATTAAATTAAAAATAACACTAAAATAAATATATTCTTATTGACAAAAATCATTCGTGATAGAAAAAAATGATAAACTACAGACAAATATATCCCTAAGGAAGAAAATTAAGGATACAAGAATAGTGGGTTTAGATATCCCTATGCTAGGATGGACTGTAAACCCTCCCAAAATTTGATGAATTTAATAATGGATGAAATTTATTAATTTAATTAAAAATTTTAAAAAAACCCACAAAAGGGCTACCAGGGACCCAATAATCAATCATCAGGCATCCATTGGCCACCAGGTATTCCACCTGAGCCCACTAGATGATCATTGGACCGCACTAGGCCACCCCTTCCCTAATGATACCACTGGGTACCATATTCATTCCCATATGGTATCTAGTTCCCCTTTATTCCAAATTCTAGAAATTAAATCCTGAACAACCTCCTGAACTTGATCTTTGATCCTTCTTCGACCCCTCAAACACATTAAACCCTAATAATGACACATGGTTATGCCACCCCAATTCTAAGCTACCCGACCTATAAAATTGGGTAGTTAAAACCTCCCTAACATATGATATATCATCCAAAATCTGTCTTAAGAAATTAAACCAATCATCTTTACTGTAAACCTATTTTTCCTACCCACTACACTATTGAAACACCATGAAAATTATTAACACATTGTTCTCTTCTCTGCTATCATGAAAAACCAACTCAAACAAACTTATTCCTTCTTTATGTACTCCCCACTATAGGAATCACCTACACTTTATGACCACTCATAAGATAAATGGAACACTGATGGTATTTTATCAATACAGTGACCAAAATTGAATAAATACTAGCCATCGATATACAAACATCATTATACCATTACCACACATTATACCTTATTCCTATATAACCCATAGTCACCATACATCTTTATCAATTCCCATACCACATCAAATACATGGTTACTCCCATCACACACACAGAAACACATCATAAACTAGTATCCATCACAAAAAAAACATGATTATATAATACCTTTAGATATCAACCACTCTTAAAAATACTCAAATACATCATCTAGATCATGTGAAACTAACCCAATTACTAAATCCTTACTACCTATACATATTATAGAGTTTGAATTATAGTTTTACATTTCCCCATTACTAGATATCCTATCCACTACCGTATCCTTTTCATAGAGATGAATCCTAAATTTTTCCATTAAACACAAATCCCAGTCCTACCTCAGATTCCTAAGACTATATTGATCTCAAAAATATGGATCTTTACGAGTTCATCAAATAGAAATTATCAAAATTACCCATATGCCCATAATATTTTCACTTGTTAAGAATTTGATCACATCAAGGTTCTAAATTCTCTATCTTTCTACATTTGAAACACCTCACGAGAATCCTCATCCATTGTGGCAATGTTGAGCTTATTCTATGTCTTCCCTACTAGGTTTCCTAATGTGTGAAATTTTGGATACCTAGATCTCCGCTACCTACCTCACTAGACACGAGTGTACAGCTTGATATGATTCCATTTATTTGGTTCTTCTCTACAATAAGTTTATAGTTTACTAACATAATCAACATGATGTTTTTTAACCTTTACCCTTATATTATTCATTAATCCATCATTAAATCACTAACCTTGCAGATTTCATCCCCATCCAACATCCATTAGAATCATAAGAAGTTTTTAAAAATTATTTAATTTTTCATAGATGAATTATATCTTTGTAACAGATGGATGAAATCACGATCTCAATTCATACTTTCTTTCCTAAGGAGAAGTTCTTCAATAAAATTTCTTAAAATCCCTTCTATGTAATCAAATAATTCCTACCTACCTATTACATTATATTACATTGATTTTTTTTACTCATCATAGCTTATATCTATCAACATTTACCATATAATATGGTGAATTTATGATTTTATTGAATATATACAAAGCCAAATCAATCTAGTACTTGATTTATTGGGGTAAAATATAGCATCCAGCCTTTTTATCACATAAACTTTCACTACATTTTACAAAACCGAGGATCTTTAAGGTTTAATGTCTTGGAAACCAGGAACTTAAAAAATGAAAACATAAAACATTCTTCTTAAACACTTGAAAGGCTTATCCTCATGTTCATCCTAGGTTCATTACTGCATCTCATAACCTGGGGACATACATCAAAAGAAAGGGTGAGCAGAAGGCCCCGTAAGGGAAACAAGAGAACATTTTACTTGTGAACTTTAGATACTTCAAAAATGTCATGAAAAAGAACTTTAAGTCATGAGAAAGAAATCATGAGACATATCATAATAAAAATAACATTTTTCATAACTTGAAGATGTGGCTGCAAAATTTAATATAGACAATCATGAACATATCACCAAGGTCCATCCCCAAGGTGTCATTTGAAAATTACCAAGGTTATTCACCAAGATATCGTGAAAATTGTAATCTCTAGTGGTTACATCATTACCCAATGCATTGGAGCGCTATCAGGGCGCACCCTTAAATTTTCATTTATTATCAGGTGATCCACATATATCATCATAAAACATTTCATAAATAACCCATATATCATAAAATAAATGGGTTTCATTTCATAATCATAACGTTTTTAAAACTGCTTTAAAGACATGATCTTTACGTCACTTTAAACCCACAGAAGGAGAGAGCGAGTTTCATGTATGTAAATACTAGAATTTAAAATAGAAAATTTTGATATATATGTGAATACCCCTGTATAAATAAGATCCTTGAGTATTCACTTTATAACATAAAATAATTTTGAGAAAAGAGAGAGGCATTTTGAGACGAAAATTCTGCAGCATAACGGCTATGTTTCGGGGTTTTAGAAAACATTGAAAAGAGAAGGGACATGGGTCAAACATTCATAAATGACCCATAAAAAATTAGAGGGACAGAATATAAGGGATTTAAGAACATGGTAACTAAATTTTAAAATTTACCATATGAAATGAATAACATGAAAGGAAGACAAAAATAAGATTTATCTTATGAAAATTCGGCAGCCTAACGGCGTTACATAAACTTCAACCAAAAATGAATTGATGAGAGCAAATAGGGTCTCTCATCATATGAACATAAAAGATCAGTATGATAGATATAGAGATCATAACCCAACATAATAAAAAGGAACTTTCAAGACTTGACATGGAATTAGAACTTTGAAAAGGGACAAAGGTGCAAGGACCACATAAAAATTCAGCAGCCTAACGACGCCACTTAAACTTTAAAATACTGAATTGAAGAGATAAAATGGAGTCTCTCATAATATGGTCATAAAAGATCAGTATGATAGATATAGAGATCATACCCCAACATAACAAAAAGGAACTTGAAATAACTGACATGAAAGTAAAACTTCTAAACGAGAAGGGTGAAGAACCACTTAAAAATTCGGCAGCCTAACGGCGCCACTTAAAACTTCAAAATACTGAATTGAAGAGATCAAATGGGGTCTCTCATAATATGGTCATAAAATATCAGTATTATAGATATAGAGATCATACCACAACATAACAAAAAGAAACTTTAAATAATTGACATGAAAGTAGAACTTTAAAACGAGAAGGGTGAAGAACCACTTAAAAATTCGGCAGCCTAATGACGCCACTTGAAAATTCAAAATACTGAATTGAAGAGATAAAAAGGGGTCTCTCATCATATGATCATAAAAAATCAGTATGATAAATTTATAGATCATACCCCAACATAATAAAAGGAACTTGAAATACTTCACATGGAAAATAGATCTTGAAAAATGAGAAGGGAGAAAGAATCCGTTACAAAAATTTCGGCAGCCTAACGACGCCACTTAAAACTTCATAAAACGAAATAATGAGAGTAAGAGGGGATCTATAATTATATTAACATGAAAAGGGAAGTAAGAGGAGTATAAAAGAACATACTTTAACATAAGAACATGGAGCATAAAAGAAATGACATAAAAGAGATTTCTTGAAAAGAAAGAGAGAGGTCGGATCCCTTACCTTAAAACGTAACTCTTAAAACTAAAAGGTTGGGACCTTGAGGGCTTGAGGGCACCTTGGGAGGACTCCTTGGGAGGTAATGAGACCATAAATTCGTTGGGGGAGAGTGGGGAGTCGAAATGGATGAGAGGATGGCTTGATATTTATAGGGAAAGTGAGCGGACAATGCATTAATGGCCAAGGGACACCTCAAAAGTGGTTTTCTCAAAACCATGTGCTCTGCCAATATATTTCCCATGACGTTAGGCCACATGGGGCCCCCATACAATAATTCATCACCTTTGGTCGACCATACCTTATAATATCTCATGATATCATCATGACACAGTTATGATGTCATTAAACATACCGAAACCCTAAAACTGTATTTTTACTATTCACTGAAAATTCAACTTTCTCAGAAAGATCCCAAAATTACACCTTAACCAAATATCAATGCTCTGATTTAGTAAATTAACTCCATTTTATAAAAATAATTTTCTAAATATTTTTAATTTTATTTTTAAATAAATACACTATTCACTGAAAATTCATTTTTTTCAGAAAAATCCCCAAAAATTACCTTAACATAATATTGATGCTCTGAGTTCAAAAATGAAATCCATTTTATAAAAATATTTTTCTAAATATTTTTAATTTAATTTTTAATTAAAAAACACTATTAACTTGAAAAAACTAATACGTGAATAATAATTTATGAAACCGTTATTTAACCATTTTATTGAATCGCATTACTTAATCAAGGTGCCTTGATTATATTAATACTTTCTTTAAGTGAGATTACTAATCCATTTGGACACATTACTAATCCTAATTATAAAATCACTATTCATATTTTACTATTCATCAAAAATTAAGTTGGTCTTATTAGACACTAAATTTCGTAGTGAACATAATTTCAGAAGACCATTTTTTGAAAATCATTACACATTTTCAATTATTTAAGGTTTACATAAACAATTTTAAAATATCCATTTTCTAAAATTCATAAAAAATATGCATACTATATTTATCCGGACATTTGAAAAGTCATAAACATCATCATATGAAGAAATCCCAATTTTTATTTAAAACAAAGGATTACACAAGGTAGTTACGATCTCCTTAAATAGCCCCTTATCACACCAGTATAGGACCTAAGTGTAAGGTGTGATAAGGTGAGAGAATCCAAGGGAGGCTCGACTAACATCGTACGAGTAGTAATTTCTATCAGGTTGAACTTCTCGCGAAGGCGATTCCATTCTAGCTTTACACGATGAAGTTCGGCTTGGGTTTGGTCCAGAGCAAAGCCTAGTGGTGCTACCTCCTTCCCAAGTTCTGTTAGATGGGCTTCGATCGGTCCAAGACTACTGGGTGAGGCCATCGAATCTTCTTTCTATAATAATTAACCAAGATTACTTGTATTTAGAGACAAAAATCAAAAAATTTAGTTTATAACGGTCATGTTGACCAATGGTCATATAACAGTCAAAACCCAACGGTCTCATTTTAATTATACTCATGTTATCAAATGAAACATATTTGTTGAGTATAAAAATAAAATAACACATAAAATTAGGAAACAAGATTTATTCAAAATTTCGGGTCGTTACAATCTTCCCCCCTTAAGAAATTGCGTCCTCGAAATTTTTAAAATTGGGTTTTGAAATTTCATTGAAAGTCCCACATCAGAAGAGGAGTCAGTAAAACTATTACTTTAAAAAAAGAAATGGAAGTACAAAGGTCACCCGAGTTAACCCACACTAGGATTCCATATAGGAAAACATGGACATGGAGGAGAAAACAAAGGGTCAAGTTCTGAGGGAGAGTGATATAAAACATGATTAGGAGAAAGTTAACCATAAGAAAATCCCAAACTTATGATGTGTGTAAACGGTCTTTGATTACCTAGTAGGAAACGTAAACCAACAACGTTTTTGTTTTATGTTCCTTTTCATAATTTTGACGAATTCATTTACAACATAAAACAAAAACATAAGAAAATATACCTATCTTCATGTAGAGTTTCATCCTTTAATAAGTCTCCACCAAAACTAATCTTTTCTCCAAACGATGTGAATTCAAAAACACTTGGTCTCATCAAAAGAACAAGAATCATCTTCTAGAGAGTCACATAATCCACAAAAGATTAACTATCCATTTCTTCTATTTGTAAACATTATCCCAAAAACAGAAAGGGTAAGGTAAAAAAACTCTTCAAAAAGAAATAATCCCATAGGAATGGAAACTACTTTTAAATCTTCAAAGTTCCATTGTACTACCCAAAGTTCATCATAGACCATTCCATAAATAACGGTCCTTAAAATTCTTCAAAATAAACCAAACTAAGATTGAAACCCAAATGCAAGAAGGATTTGATAACACAGTCTTCCAAAATAAACTTCATTGTTCATCTCCAAAACACATCAACCACTCCTAAAATCTTATAACAAAAGTAGCTAACCTAAACATATTTTACCCAAGATAGGTCAATCATTCCCATAAGTAACCTAATTTATTATAAGTCCACCTTAAATTCATAGATTCTTCAAAATATAAGTCAACCTTACTCCTCAATGAAAATACCGTTGTAATCTATTTACCTCGATCATATAGGGTCCCCAAAATAGTGAACATCTTCCAAAATAATAATCATTTTTTAATCCCCTAATCATCTCTATCATATTAATACGACAATCGTCGCATTTCCTATCACATTGGTTTTTGGGACATGTTCTTCCATTTCCCGCCATTAACTAAGAAAAGAAACTATAATTAGGGGCTTAAATACTTAGCTAATAATCATGAAAACGAAACTTTAAGCATAAAAGGATAAACATGTAGAATAAAAGTATATCCTAACTTGTGATCCCCTAGGTTCCAATCTAGGTAATCCATGATCATATATTCTTATGTGAATGTTTATTTTATTTTATCTTTGTTCCTTTAACAATGGTTCATACTAAGCATATGAATTTACCAAAGCATATCCCCTAGGAGTGTCGTAACCAAGAGTGCAGCAAGGCCCATTGTCGTGTACCAGTTCCCGTTCGAGTTAGCTCAAAGTGGTGTTTTCAGGTTTTACCCTTATGTACATCTGTGCCAGAGCCACCTCTACCTGCTCGTATCCAGACAAGGATGTATTTGCTTGGAAACCCCTTACTCAATACTCACAAAAATACCAGGAAGATTTCCTATATTTAAACATTTCTATAGGGTTCTTCCTATAGTTTTCATATCCTAATTTCCACAAATAACTAAACCATCCTTTGATACCAACTATAGCATCCAGCCTTTTTATCACATAAACTTTCATTATATTTTACAAAACCGAGGATCTTTAAGGTTTAGTGTCTTGGAAACCAGGAACTTAAAAAATGAAAAGATAAAACATTCTTCTTAAACACTTGAAAGGCTTCTCCTCATGTTCATCCTAGGTTCATTACTGCATCTCATAACCTAGGGACATACATCAAAAGAAAGGGTGAGCAGAAGGCCCAGTAAGGGAAACAAGAGAACATTTTACTTGTGAACTTTAGATACTTCAAAAATGTCATGAAAAAGAACTTTAAGGCATGAGAAAGAAATCATGAGAGATATCATAATAAAAATAACATTTTTCATAACTTGAAGATGAGGCTGCAAAATTTAATATAGAAAATCATGAACATATCACCAAGGTCCATCCCCAAGGTGTCATTTGAAAATTACCAAGGTTATTCACCAAGATATCGTGAAAATTGTAATCTCTAGTGGTTACATCATTACCCAATGCATTGGAGCGCTATCTGGGCGCACCCTTAAATTTGCCTTTATTATCACGTGAGCCACATATATCATCATAAAACATTTCATAAATAACCCATATACCATAAAATAAATGGGTTTCATTTCATAATCATAACGTTTTTAAAACTGCTTTAAAGACATGATCTTTACGTCACTTTAAACCCACGGAAGGAGAGAGCGGGTTTCATGTATGTAAATCCCAGAATTTAAAATAGAAAATTTTGATATATATGTGAATACCCCTTTATAAATAATATCCTTGAGTATTCACTTTATAACATAAAATAATTTTGAGAAAATAGAGAGGCATTTTAAGACGAAAATTCTGCAGCATAACGACTATGTTTCGGGTTTTAGAAAACATTGAAAAGAGAAGGGACATGGGTCAAACATTCATAAATGACCCATAAAAAAGTATAGGGACAGAATATAAGGGATTTAAGAACATGGTAATTAAATTTGAAAATATACCATATGAAATGAATAACATGAAAGGAAGACAAAAATAAGATTTCTCTTATGAAAATTCGGCAGCCTAACAGCGTTACATAAACTTCAACCAAAAATGAATTAATGAGATCAAATAGGGTCTCTCATAATATGAACATAAAAGATCAGTATGATAGATATAGAGATCATACCCCAATATAATAAAAAGGAACTTTCAAGACTTGACTTGGAATTAGAACTTTGAAAAGGGAGAAAGGTGCAAGGACCACTTAAAAATTCAACAGCCTAACGACGCCACTTAAACTTCAAAATACTGAATTGAAGAGATAAAATGGAGTCTCTCATAATATGGTCATAAAAGATCAGTATGATAGATATAGAGATCATACCCCAACATAACAAAAAGGTACTTGAAATAATTGACATGAAAGTAGAACTTCAAAACGAGAAGGGTGAAGAACCACTTAAAAATTCGGCAGCCTAACAGCGCCACTTAAAACTTCAAAATACTGAATTGAAGAGATAAAATGGGGTCTCTCATCATATGGTCATAAAAGATCAGTATTATAGATATAGAGATCATACCACAACATAACAAAAAGGAACTTGAAATAATTGACATGAAAGTAGAACTTTAAAACGAGAAGGGTGAAGAACCACTTAAAAATTCAGCAGCCTAACGACGCCACTTAAAACTTCAAAATACTGAATTGAAGAGATCAAATGGGGTCTCTCATCATATGATCATAAAATATCAGTATGATAAATTTAGAGATCATACCCCAACATAATAAAGAGGAACTTGAAATACTTCACATGGAAAATAGATCTTGAAAAATGAGAAGGGAGAAAGAATCCGTTACAAAAATTTCGGCAGCCTAACGGCGCCACTTAAAACATCATAAAAAGAAATAATGAGAGTAATAGGGGATCTCTCATTATATTAACATGAAAAGGGAAGTAATAGGAGTATAAAAGAACATCCTTTAACATAAGAACATGGAGCATAAAAGAAATGACATAAAAGAGATTTCTTGAAAAGAAAGAGAGAGGTCGGATCCCTTACCTTAAAACGTAGCTCTTAAAACTCAAAGGTTGGGACCTTGAGGGCTTGATGGCACCTTGGTAGGACTCATTGGGAGGTAATGAGACCAGAACTTCGTTGGGGAAGAGTGGGGAGTCGAAATGGATGAGAGGATGGCTTGGTATTTATGGCGAAAGTGAGGGGACAAGGCATTAATGGCCAAGGGACACCTCAAAAGTGGTTTTCTCAAAACTATGTGCTCTCCCAAGATATTTCCCATAAATTTAGGACACATGGGGCCCCCCATACAATAATTCATCACATTTGGTCGACCATCACTTAAAATATCTCATGATATCATCATGACACAGTTATGATATCATTAAACATACCGAAACCCTAAAACTGTATTTTTACTATTCACTAAAAATTCAACTTTCCCAGAAAGATCCCAAAATTACACATTAACCAAATATCAATGCTCTGATTTCGAAAATGAACTCCATTTTATAAAAATAATTTTCTAAATATTTTTTATTTTATTTTTAAATAAATACACTATTCACTGAAAATTGATTTTTTTCAGAAAAATCCCCAAAAATTACCTTAACATAATATCGATGATCTGAGTTCAAAAATGAAATCCATTTTATAAAAATATTTTTCTAAATATTTTTAATATAATTTTTTATTAAAAAACACTATTCACTTGAAAAAACTAATACTTGAATAATAATTTATGAAATCGTTATTTAACCATTTTATTGAATCCCATTACTTAATCAAGGTGCCTAGATTATATTAATACTTTCTTTAAGTGAGATTACTAATCCATTTGGACACATTACTAATCCTAATCATAAGATCACTATTCATATTTTACTATTAATCAAAAATTAAGTTGATCTTATTAGACTCTAAATTTCGTACTGAACATAATTGTAGAAGACCATTTTTTAAAAATCATTACCCATTTTCAATTATTTAAGGTTTACATAAACATTTTTAAAATATCCATTTTCTAAAATTCATCAAAAATATGCATACTATATTTATCCGGACATTTGAAAAGTCATAAACATCATCATAAGAAGAAATCCCAATTTTTATTTAAAAAAAAGGATTACACAAGGCAGTTATGGTCTCCTTAAATAGCCCCTTATCACACCAGCAAAGGACCTAAGTGTAAGGTGTGCTAAGGTGAGAGAATCCGAGGGAGGCTCGGCTAACATCGCATGAGTAGTAATTTCTATCATGTTGAACTTCTCGCGAAGGCGATTCCATTTTAGCTTCACACGATGAAGTTCAGCTTGGGTTTGGTCCAGAGCAAAGCCTAGTGGTGCTACCTCCTTCCCAAGTTCTGTTATATGGGCTTCGATCGGTCCAAGACTACTGGGTGAGGCCATCGAATCTTCTTTCTATAATAATTAACCAAGATTACTTGTATTTAGAGACAAAAATCAAAACATTTAGTTTACAACGGTCATGTTGACCAAAGGTCATATAACAGTCAAAACCCAACGGTCTCATTTTAATTATACTCATGTTATCAAATGAAACATATTTGTTGAGTATAAAAATAAAATAACACATAAAATTAGGAAACAAGATTTATTCAAAATTTCGGGTCGTTACATAAAAACTCTCCATATAACAAGGAAGGATATTTTAATTGGAAATTCCTTGTTATATTTTCCATGGAAGGATAAAACCCATAATATCCCCAATTGATTATATATATATAATCCCTAATATGATTATGAAACCTCTAACCTAGCTCTCTAAGGTACTGTGGCTAAACTACCAACCTCAAAACATCAACAGACAGCTTATTGTCAAATCATCCATCAGGGTCCCCGTCTAATTCAATCTTAATTGTAACCATATGCACACTCTTCCTATACTTCAATAGTGTCCACATATATTTAATCTTGTTTCTGATGCTTTTTTTGGGGTACACATCATCGTGTTGTGACATTGGATCTGACCCCACATTCCTTCTTTCCATTGGTGGGAAGCATTGATCGCTTATTCAGGGAATTTTCATCCTTGATCGAAAAGGAATGATGGTATATTGATATCTACTTCCATGGATTCCTCCATGGAATTCATCACCTTTTATGGGTATCCCTCATAGATTTAAGATGTTGTTCATGAAACTCTTCTTAGATCCACATATTTGTGGATGCCAGTTGATTAAACTACTTTTTCCAGGAAATTCAATGGGTTCTAGTCAGGGCAGAAACCTTTGGTTTGGGAAGTAGTCACGTTGGACATCGATAGTGTGTCTTGATGATGAAACATTGGTGCACCTGGATTTTCTTCCCCTTATCATCATTTATTTATTTATTAAGAAATAAGGGGGGGATGAGAAATGACAAATACCCCTAGGGATAAAGAAAAACTAGCACAAGCCTAAGGAGGTCTGAAATAATGTAACCCATGGGAATCCCCCCGTATGAGATCCACACCCTATGGTTTCAAGAGATCCAAATTCAATACACAGTAGATGTTGGATTTAGGCTTGAACAAGGAGGCAAGATGATCTGCCACATTGTTCCCTTCACCCCACACATGAAGCACTTTGATTTTGTTATTGAGAAACATTGACAGACACCATCTAATGGTATAGGATATTGACCATGGGATGGAACCAATACCCTTTATAGAGTGATGCAAAATCAGGGAGTCCGTCTCCACCTCAGAGAGAATGATATTGGCCTTTTGTAAAAGGGTGAGGCCAGTAAGAGTGTCATTGGCCTCTTCCTGGATAGACTACTCACTACCGAGTTAGGTATAAAAGGCTATAATGACTGCACCTTTGGAGTCCCGAACAACCCCACCTCCACGGATGGTTCCCAAGTGATAGGAACCATCAAAATTAAGTTACAAAATGCAAGCTGGAGGATTCCACCGCACCTAGAGGGTTCTTGGAATATTACTGGGAAGTAGAGGAACTAGAACATTGGGAAGCAGGCGCTACATGGAAGTATCCTCCAACCATCCATTAAAGAGATTGACCATATACAGAAGAAGGTTCCTAATACATGAAATGATGGATATACCGGAGGATTGGACCCTTAAAAAATCAGATTGTTCCAAGCTTTCCATAGACACCATGGGCCTAATGTAGCACCAGAGTGTGGGATGTCTTCTCCGCACTAGATACACCCACACCACTGAACCATAACTCTAGTAAGGAGGCCTCATATCTAGAAGAAGTCGATAAAGTGGTGAATGGACCAAAATAATTCCAGACCTTATCTGCCCAATCACCCTTAATAAAATGTGAGCCGCAGTCTCTTCCTGGTGGTTCTCACAATAGGAGCACCTGGAGGCCAAGATGATGCTACATAATTTGATATTGAACTCCGATGGTAGAACATTGTTTCTAATCTGTTAGAGAAGGTTGTTAAACTTCGTTGGTAATTTTTTTCACCATAGGGTATCATTCCAGACATCTGATGGAGGGTGTGCAGTTGAGACACTCCAAAAGACCTTGGAAGAAACGGTTCCCGAGTTGGACGGAGTGAAAAAACACATGTCCACCACATCAGTGACAACGATGAGATCAAAAAATGCCTTCTGATCCTTATCAAGCACAATGGAAATGAAGAAAGTATGCATGGCCACTTCATTTAATGTTATATTAGGAACATGAAACCCCACAAAACCAATTGGAACTCGAACCTAGTTTTTGTGCCAAAACAATAAGTTTCCATTCCCCACGATCCATCAAGTAAAGGGATGAATGTATGGAATAAGGGAGAGGATACTAGACCAAAAGGGGGTAACATGGTGCACGACCAATCTAGTCCTATGAACCATTATCATTCCATGTATTTCTCCCAAAGCGAGTGATGCTCAAGGACCTACCATGAAAATTTAGCATGCATGCAATGGATAGTATCACCAAGGATCCTAACATTGATGCCTCCTTGCTGAATAAGACAGGCCATTTTGTCCCATGAGGCCCAATTCCTTTTTCCCTCTTGAAGAGAATCCCAAATGAAGTTTGTTAAAATCCAAACAATATTGGAAATAAATCCCTTGGGTACATGGATTGAAGATAGCGCATGAATAGGAGTGGAAAACATGACACTATTCACTAAAGCGAACTAACCCCCAAATTCGAAGCATGCCCTAGGAAATGGGAGCTCCCAGGTAGTCCATTAGAAATTGACCTTTCTGCATGCCAACGAAATTGCACAGAGACAAGGCGCACCCCACATAACACTTACTAAAGATCAAGAGGTTTCTCTTGTAAGAATTGAAAATATTCCAACTCTATTGGTAGTAGGTCTCTAGAGCTTTGGTAAAATCTATAAACAATCTTCTGATTGTGTTCATAAAAAATGTGGTTTCTTCCGTAGAAATCATGTGAGTAATATAGAGGGAGCTCAATCTTACGCGTTAGGGATGCATCTCACCAATCGAAACACACCTGTTGATGAGCCAGCTCAGAAAATTCTGGGCAAGGATGAAGAGGGTTGGGGACAAGGGATCCCCCTATCTAAGTATGAGGGAGGCCTTGAAGAAACCCTGAATTTTACCAATGTAGGTTACCATAGGCCATGGGGAACTAAAACTCCTGAAGAATAGATCTGTATACCTGGGAGAGAACCCCATACCTTCCAAGACCATGTTGATGAAGCTCCACTCAATCTAGTCATACGCCTTGTTCATGTAAATTTTGATGACCATATTGGATCCATGTGCTTTGTTATTGAGGTCCCTAAAGAGGTCTTGGGTCAAATAAATTGCACCTTGGACACACCTGCCCTTCACATAATTGTTCTATTTCAGGGAAACCCATTCTGGGAGAAGAGGTACAATTACAAAGTTGATGATACTAGCCAAAATTTTGTAAGGAATGTTTCACAAACTCATAGGTCTGAAGTGGATAAGGGATGAAGGGTTATTGATATTGGGGATAAGAACTAGAGTTATGGAAAACGAAACCCACAGTAGGCACCCTCTCTTGAGAAACATCTTGAATAGCCATAAACATCTTGTTTAATCACATCCCATGAACCTTTGTATAATGAGCTCAGAAACCCATCCAGGCCTGGTGCATGTGAGAACTGGGCCCTAGTGACAGCACAGACACCCCAACTTAACAAGGTCGTTGAGTCCTGTCCTACCAGGTACCACCAGTTGCCCCCGCAGACACGTGGGGCCCACCCCAGGGTCCACCCACATGCCTGAACGTGTCATCTGACTAATGACAGTCCCACAGGCCAACACATGTCCTTTCCAGTGTGCATTGTCCTCGCTCAAATACACCATGAGAAACATCCCAGGAGGTCACCCATCCTGATCACTACTCCAAGCCAAACACGCTTAACTATGGAGTTCTAATCAGGTAGCCTCTCGAAAAGGAAGGTGCTCCTTTTTAACATGAGTCATATCATTTAGTTATTTAACCCTTTATCATTTGGGGGTGTTACAATCACCCCTTTTAGAGCACAACATCCTCGTTGTGGGCCCTACATCTCAACCCAGGTAGTGCACCGCACTTAAGGCTGGGTACTACCTCTGATACCAAATGTGACAACTGGGCCCCAGTGACAGCACAGACACCCCACCTTAACAAGGCCGTCGAGTCTTGGCATACCAGGTACCACCAGTTGCCCCCACAGACATGTGGGGCCCACCCTAGGGTCTACCCACATGCCTGAATGGGTCATCTGACTAATGAAAGTCTCCATAGGCCAACACATGTCCTTTCCAGTGTGCTTTGTCCTCACTCACACACACCCTGAGAAACTTCCCAGGAGGTCACCCATTCTGATCACTACTCCAGGAAAATCACGCTTAATTGTGGTGTTCTAATCAGGTAGGATCTCAAAAAGGAAGGTGCACCTTGTTGACATGAGTCATATCGTTTAGTTATTTTAACATTTTATCATTTGGGGGTGTTACAATCCACTTTCAGGATTAATGTTGATCATATCCATTTGAATCTCAACTTACTCAGGAATGGCACTGATCATGTCATTGATCTAGGAAGAGACGATGCTAGGAATAACATCAAGGATGTCCTCATTCCTCCTCGGGTATCCATTAGGCATTCGTGGGTTAGTACCTTCTAGAAGATTAGAAAAGAAGGGATGACCACTAGCCCCCACCACATCCCATTCCTCCGAGGAGGTTCCATCATCCAGCACAATTTAGAGGTTCGAATGGTGTTTCCTATCTTTGATGAATGCATGAAAGGAGGTAGTGTTTTTGTCCCCCTTCCTTAACAATTTAATATTGAATTATTCCCTTGCAACTCTTTCCTTCCCAAGGATGATATCAGATAGGGCATCCTTCTTCAAATCTCATTCCCCAAACTCACAGTCATTCTATTCCTCCTCCAGGTTTGTTTCAAGTTTATTAAAAAAATCAATAATCTCATCATGGTCCTTGCCATTGGGGGGGGGGGGGGAGAACTGGACCATACCTAGAGCGCCTTCCTCAACCTTCTTAGTTTATCATGAAAAACTATCCATGGATGACCCTGGAGAGGATCTTCCCAAACCTTACTTACCAGATTATGAAAACTAGGGTGTGGGATCCAGTGTTGATAGAATCTGAACCTGGAATGATTATCTTGTCTCAAGGAAAGTGAAACAAGAAGAGGGGAATGGTCAGAAATCCCAGGAGCTAAATGATCATCCTTGGAATCATTGAACATGGATATGACCTGCATGTTTTCAAGGAATCGATAAATGATTCTCTAGGATCACCGGTTCCCCTTTTCGTTATTACACCATGGAAATGGGTCACTCGAAAAATCCATGTCCATGAGCCCTTTCCCTGCCATAAACTATACGAAGTCGAAGCTACCCTTCCTTGGAAAATGACCCCTACCTTTCCTATCCTCAGGGCTTGAAACAATGTTAAAATCACCCCCAATTATCCAGGTAATGTTTCCATGGTCAAAATCCGGAAGTCCATTCTATAGGGATTCCCTCTTTTGGGTATCACAGCTCCCGTAGATAAAATTCATAAAAATGTACATGTTCCCCTAAGATACCCTCACAGTGATTTATTGGTCATCAACCTGAACACTAACCTCTGATATACTCTAATGCGAAAAAATCAAGATATGAATGTTGGAAGGATCAACATGAATGGACCCATTCATCCAAAGTTTGTGAGAAAAATCATTGATTTTCACAGGTCTCTGCTTTTGTTCAAGGACAAAAAAAATGGAGACTTTATGATTTCTAACCTGCGAGGCAATGAAGTCAGACTTCACCTAGGCACCGAGCCCTCAAGTATTCCAAATGAGGGAATGTGACATTAAAACAATATTTCACTGGTAGTGGCCCAAGGGTTCCTGACAATTATTGATGTGGGAGGAGACACACTCCTTGATTATCCTAGATTTAGATCTTGTGCATATCCCTAAGATCTCAGGAATCACTAGAGGAGATGGGGAAGAAGTATTCAATGCTCGAGATTCCATCCATCCCTAACCCCAGACCAAGATAAGGGTGAGCAGATTGTCATTATCACCTTCTTGTGTAGAGAGAACCATGTTTCCATGATGATTGGGAGTTGGAGGAACCTCAATACAAGAACTGGTGGGTGAGGCTCCCAGAGGGTAGATCCCCTTGGATGCAGGGAAAACTTGGGCGCCTATCGAGCCCAATACCTTGAAAAACGAAATACCCATTAAAGTAGGGGAAACCAGAGAGTCCATACCCCCCATAAAGACCATAAAAGCATCTACCAACAGATTAAAGGCGAGAATGGGGCTGAGAAGAAGAGCTGGGAGGGTGGGTCTAAATGCTCTTGGGTATAAGTGGCATAAGGGTCGAGCATGGGTTAGAATCATTTACTGCTCACTCAATCATGGCATCCCCCATCACATGGGAGATGGGGGAAAGATCTTCCACCATATGGTCATTAAGAGAAATTGGCAGAGGCTCCATAATATCAACCACTTTCAGTGCTTGGGAACCCCTAGCAACGACCCTGTTGGACTTCAGAGAATTCTAGTGGTGACCACCCAGATGAATATTTCAACCAACCTGCATAGAGTGACCCTAAAGCAAACAGTGGCAACAATACCTTGGGAGAACCAGGTAGAAAATGGGCTTGTCCCAGCAGAAGGAGTCCCCCACACATAGATAAAGCTTATTAGAAGAGGAGAAGAAGTTTCCACTTCCACATAGATGAATGCCACAGATACCTCCTCTCACCAGTGGGTTCGATCATCCAAGCATAGAAAACTACCGAGGGCGTCGCCAATAAACATGAGGAAGCCTTCATTATGAAACGAAAAGGGAAGGCCAGGGAGAGAGATCCAAACGGCTGTGATGGAATAGTCCTTTACCTTATGGGCCTCCAGAGACCATCATGACAGATTAAAACACCATCTAACCCACACACAGGGGGCCTTGCACAAGGAAAAAATGAAGTCCTCCTATGAGTTGAAGACTAGGAAGAAAGAGTTTCGATGCACTGAGGAAATGCAGGCTAGAGCGTTAAGGCCCCAGGAAGGGACAAACCTCTGGAAGGCCTGGAAATACAGATTTGCACCACTGACGTCCACCTGAGGCAGGTTGAAGCATCTGAATACACAAAAGCTGGGATAGCCAGAGATACACAGGATCCCACCCTTGATCCGAGAGGCAAGGGTAAGGAAAATGATGGAAAATAGGACCTTGAGGGATCTGGGAGGGGACCATGTGTAATGCCCCGACTGTAGTTACCTAGAGTCGGTGCATTATTACATAACATTGGAATGATACAAGAAATCATGTCCCGAAATACTGATCAGTTTAGTTGCCTTTGAAGTACTAGATAGATTCATAAGTTTTACATTACATCATTAAATAAAAACATCAACAAAATTTTGTCTCCTTTTGAACACACTTATATCCTAAGCCTATCCTTGTTGGTAAACCATTAAATATTTCTCCATACCCTAGGAAAAATAAAACATAGAGATAGGTGAGCTCAGATGCTCAGTAAGGATAATTATATAGCATAAACTTTCATAAATAAGAATAAAAATTTAAGTCAGTGTATAATACTAAAAAAAATCATTTTAAACATAAAATTAAACATAATATTGAAAAGATAAAATCAAATAATTCCATTTACTTAATCACACGGATATTCTATTAGTTTAACAATCACATGCAACATCAATAGTCACTTTTATAACAATGGAATGCATAATGACAGACTTCATAACAACATAGTCAAGGCCTTGTGCCAAGACTACAAATAAGATTTTGTCAAGGCCTTATGGAAAGACACTAGTTTGTCTCATGAGACCTACCGATGCATCGATGAGCTATAGCGGGCTCCACCCGTCACTTACTAAGTCCAATTCACTCCTCATATGAAAAGGTCTAAACATAACATAAACATTCGTATTTAAAATAGCATACGAGATGTCAATACTTTATCCAAAAACCATGGATGGTGTGAAAATAACACATCCACAGTCAAACATATCACAAAACCTTCAATACAATATATAAATTTTTTGTCATAATAAATAAACTTCAAACAAGCTTAAAATCCATCAAAAGGATGTTGACATAGATGAAATAAAAACTTTTTTTAGAGAAATATATCTTTCTATATTTAAATTATTTAAAAGTCATATAATTATAAAAGAAAACATTTATTTTGATTTTTTTTATAATCTTGTTAGGTAAGATTCTACGATGTTATAAATGAAAGAAATAGCTGCACCCACCGTATAAGATAAAAAACACTGTTACCTTAATTTTTTTGAAAAGGTCATAAAGTACCTTGTTTGGAAAACAACAGAAAGATTCCTATCAAAACATATAAAGTAAAATAAGGGTATAAATGACTTTAACCCATTTTCTAGTAAATATTAGTTTTTTTGAAATGCATTTTTAAGAAAACATGAATGTGGATGATTAAGTGGTCCCGGTAGATACTTACGTAAAAAAACTCAGATAATAAAGAGATTGTGAAATTAACCCTTACCATGTACTTTTCCTTGGAAGAGGGTATGTTAACCTTCTGTTTAATAGTTGAATCATTGTTCTTAAATTATACAATAACTATATACCAAAATATGATATCATAAATGATCCTTTAAAATTTCTTTGTTAATAATATTTTAGTAGTATCATCATTTCGAGTGTTAACAAGTTCGTTTTCCTGTATATGCTTGGTTACGTAAGCCATGTTTGTTATGGATAGGATGTATTATATTCATATCCAGAAATATATTATGTTTTTAAACATTATTTTTAATCACAAAATGAACATTATTCTTGAATGATTATTATGGGGAATGAATCTCATCGTGTTCGTGGAGACGGTAATCCGTACGTACACACGAGCGAAAAATCATTATATTGACGGTGAAAAATATGCAATTGGATGGTATATCATATATAAAAAATCATTAAAAGGTTATATTTATTATTTACATTAGTCATACTCATTATTATACCCATCCAAATAATGAAGTGTTTGAATAACAAACTACACCAAGACATTGAGACGGTAAGCCGTACGTACGCATGTATGGTGACTTTGTCTTTCATATGATGGATAGAATAATGAATATGGTTATAAAAGTTTTATAATAACATCAAAGTATATATAATATACTGGATTTATTATTTTATAATGGAAACAACAAATAAATAGGAAGTGTACGAAGAAAATAACTTGAAAGTGGTGATGAAATATTTACCTCTTCTTCGGGTTCTTCATTTTTATTTGATCAAAAGGTCTCCTTAGGTTGGCTTTATTACCAAAAGAAGGCCTCTAGGAAGATGTGAGGGGAGTTGGTAGGATATTTCATAGGGTTTTTCTGAGGAAAAAGGCTTTGGAGGTGTGAAATTAAGAGAAGGGGAAGTGCCCTTTTATAAGAGAGGTGAGGGTCACTTTAGAAAAAATCAAAATATTATTTTATAATAAAATAATTTTCGGTTTCTAATGTCTCAAAAATAAATTATTTCTAGGCTAAGGTGGGGATGGGTCTAAAAAATCAAAAAAAAATAGGATTTAGATTGGTTTAGGTCATCATATTAACGTTATCTTTTTTATTTAACTCTTAGTTAAATAGTTTGACATTTACCATGTCTCTTTGTATTTTTATATTATATGGTCAATAAACTTACAATAACAAGCCAAGAGAACCCCATGTGGTTAATTATTAATATAAATAATCTTATATAAGTCCTTTTTCCAAACCTTAGTTTTTTTGGAATAATATATCAATTAATAATATATTATTTGTTTTAAAAACTAAATTATGTCAATTTTGACTCTATTTAGTATTTGATTTTTTAAAAGTTATAACAACTTTATCTCTTAGAATATAATTTATTTAAACAACCCTAACATTCCATATTAACCTATAAAATTAGTGGAATTCATCAGAAGTCTCAAATTACATTTATTTGGATATTTATAATATCAATTATTTTAATATTTCATTAATAAGGTAATTACTGCGTCATCATTGTGTCATAAATAAATCACACTATTTATTGTCTAAAAATTATAAATAAAATACCATTATGTAGGATATCTTTTTATATTTCTAATTAATATTTATAGTGGAATTTATATTGTGTGTACCCCTATATTAAAAATGGTTTAGTTATTAAACTTTAAATTTAACTCTTTTAACTCTTATTTAAATAAAATAATAATAAATGTCCTAATCTAATCCAAGTGTGCCAAAGAGGATCATATTTTATTCATAAGGTTGTTTTTGGTCGAATTATACTTATCAAATAGAATTATAAAATGTGTTAGGGTAATTATGATATTATTTTTACCCTTAATTACCCTATTTACTTTTAACCATAGTAAATAAAAGTCAAAAGTTACTATTCACTAAAACTTATTTTCATCTTATTGAACTGAATTTTACTTATTGATATTAACCGTGCATCTCAGATTTTTGAAATTCAACTCATAGAAGCTTTAAAATAATGTTTCATGCAAATTTGCAAAAGCTCCTAGGAGGTGGGTAAAAGAGAGTAAAAAGTTCAATAAAATTTTTATATATCTAAACTTATTATAAAATGAATCCAACGAATTACATTGAAATTATATAGGTATTATATATATATTTTGACCTAAAATAAATTTAAATAAAATAAATAATTATTTAAATAAAAATTCGGTTTTAAACAATTACTCAGTGTTTTTCACTATCCATTAAAAATTGAAAGTTTTCAGAACAATACCAAAAATTCACCCTAAGATAATTTCCATAATACAAATCCAAAAATTAATTCCATTTTAAAAGATAAATTTTATAAAATTTCAAAAAGTGGGAATTACTATTCTTAACGGCTAGTTTGATGGGTTGTGGTGTGTTTGAACTCAAAGTTGCGTACACCACAAGCTATTATATTATTCAAAGGGAAACATACCATGGAAGCTTGGGGTGTTACACCAATAATAGAATCACTAAAGGAGAGACCATCACAGAGGGTTACAGAAAGAGAAATAAGTGGCTCTGAAGGCAGTGGCGGGGCAACCAGGCTAGAAGAGGAACCAAGATCCAGGGGCGACGGGATCTTGGGTTGTGGGGAATAATATACCATAGGCATGTCCCTGATGTTTTCCCCCGCTTTTACATGTTTAACATGGGGTATGCTGCAAGTTTAACATCTTGCGGAGAAGGATCAGATTGATCGAAAAACTATCAGAAGTGGATCATATGGTTACATTCGTAGGAAGGAGCACATGGGAGGCTTACTAGATGGGTGGAACAAAACACCCAATGAGGATGGATCCGAGGATGTTTGGGTCCTCACAAATGAGACACCATGTTTTACCATTGGATGTGTTTGAACCTTGTATATGCCTCCTACGTACCCTTTATAGAAGATAAGGATCAAAACCCACATCGTTCGAGAGGGTAAATAATGAGTTCATGGCATACACAATGGACAAAAACCCAATGAGATGTTGGGTCTTACGTGTGGTAAACATCCTTTCACAAGAGGGACACTCTTGGTTGGATGGTTAAGGATTGTGTAGGGTTTATGAATGGTTATATTCCAAAGGAAATGGTGTGATCCCACTGGGATGTGGCAGCTTGGGCAGGAATCAGGAAAGATGATGGATTGTTGAATGAGGTGGATGGGAGGAATGAGATGGAACTGACATATATATGATGGTGATTTTGGGATTAAACCTCAAAGAGGCTTCCTATGTATCCCCATGGAAAGGAATCAATGTCCCCATAGTTCGGTGGGGCAGTGGGACACCTGAGGAGGCAGCTCATGAGAATGGATGGATGGGACTCAGAGGAAGTATAACCTCCGAGTTGGGGCTTGACCTTCTTGAAACACAAAGGATCAAGGGAGAGACCTTAGATAAGACATGAGTGATGGGATTGAACCTTAGGGAGGCTTCGTACATATCCATGTGGCTTGGAATCAAAGTCCATGTAGTTCAAAATTGGGTATAGAATCAGGGTGTACAAAAAAGGATAGTGGCCAAGAGACATGTTGGGGATTACACATAGTTATAAGCCCAACATAATAGGGATACTCTTGGTTGGAGGAATATGGATCATGTGTAGGGATTACACATGGTTATCTTCCCAAGAGTTGGTCTGACACCACTAAGGGACAAAACAAGGGTGTGGGTCCCAACAAAGGGGACAATGAATTTTACCAGTGTTTGGGGTTGATCCTCAGGGAGGCTTCTTACATATCATTCCAATGAGATAGGGATAAAAACCAACATAGTTTGAAATCATATATTTTAACTTCATGCAGGACAGAAGGGGACTACAGTTTAACATCATGCGGGATGAGATTGAACCTACGTGAAGTAGTCAGGATTGATGAGTGGTGGGATTGAACCTTGAGGAGGCTTCCTACATACCTTTCTTAAAATGGAAAAGATCAAAGTCCACATAGTTTGGTTGGATAGGGAATAGGGCTTACACACTAAGGTGTCCCTGAGTTGGGTGTCATGGTCAATGATTACTCTTAGCCCACGCGAGTCATGTTCTCTTTCTAAAACAAGAGGAAACAAATACCTATTGATCACATCGCGAATGGTGCATCCTTGAGAAATAGAGTTGGGCTTATTCATGGTTAGAAGCCCAGGGAGATAGATATTGGAACTTACTCCAGGATGGAGGTATGAGGATAAAAGAGGGTGTCCAAGCGTATGAGGAGGATATGGTCATCATACCTGAATCATCTCCTCAAAGGGTGTTTGGGCATACACAGAGACTGCCCGAGGTGCACATGGTGACAAAGCTCTAAGGGAGAGGGGAGTGAGAAGGCGTTGGTTCCCATACACTTCAAGATCCTCTCTGGGCTTGTCACTTTTTCGGTGATCACAGTTTAAAGTTATGTATCGAGTACATGGATTATTGGTAGTTTAGAGTACTATAGTATGGACATTAAGGATTCTATCCTCACCCCAAGGACTTAAATAACTGGTGCACTATAACCCTTGGTCAAGGGAAGGAACCAATAATTCCATATAGAGACTGTTTTGTGGAGTAATCCATTTAGGGGCCCACATTAGCATGAATATGAAAATAAGCAACATAATTTATCAAGTCTATGAGAATAAGCATGATAAAAAGCAACACGATGTGTGTCACCAGTCAAGGGACCTTAAAATAACTTTGTGTAACCCTGGAAGGCTATATGGATGAAGATTGTGAAAATAAAATGATCCTGGAAGGAGGTGCTTCATGAAGAGGATGAGATTCATGAAGGGAAGGGTATTCGCGAAGGAGATAGTGTTCACGAAAGAGAGGGACTTCCTTAAGGAAAGGGTCTTCATGAAATAGAGACTATAATGAAGCATAGATTCTCCTCAACAAACAACTCTTTTATTAGAGAGTGCTTCGAGAAGGATCTACACATTGCAAAACCTCAAAGACCTGGAAGGTGCCCCCTCCATCACCAAGGTCATATGCTTAGTGAAGATAATCTCCACCATAGGTGGAGGCTAGGAAGAACATAAATAGGTATGACATGTAGAGGCCATGTACCTTTGGTGATCCATCTATGGGTTTTGCAAAGCTTTGTGTGAAAGAGGATCTCGAAAGGGAAAAGGGAGGAGTAATAGTGGTTTGAAGGGGGGGGGGTGAGACTTCTATTTATAGGTAAAGAAGGATAGTGAGGGTTGTAGAACTCTCCATGGAGAGGAGTGATTCCATAGAGAGGAATAACTCTATCGGGATGTGTCAACCTCACATAATGTGCAGGACGCTGCAGAGAGGATAACCAAAGAGGCCGTCACGGATTAGGCCACAAAGATCGATGATTCCATGTAGAGGCTACAGTATATCGGAATATGGAAGACTCGTAGAGGGCTGTAAAACTACAGAGAATATTTCAGAAGCGGCCATTGCTGAGGAAGGGTATCCCAATGAAGGGTTTTGTAGAGGATCCCTTTGGGATGGTTTTGAAGCATTTAGGGACCTTTGGAGTGCTGATTAACTCAACAACATCCAGGAGTTAGCTCCTTAAACATGGAGAATTTTGGTATCAATAAATTCCCCCATCATAATTGGAGCTGATGGAAAAGTGGGGAAGGTTATGAGGTTATGATTCCGAAGATACTAGGAGGAACAAATCCATGGAGGATCACACAGCTTGGGTTTGAAGGTGTGCGAAATGCCCCATCGCACATACCATCGTGCAGTGGTCCTCACAGAGAGGCATGAATAAGCATATGTGAGAGGTGCCATGAAGAGGATCCATGGATCTATATGAAGACCATCCACAGGTCCCTGTGAAGCCGACACCGACCATGCCTATATATAGGGGCCCAAATATTTTTCCTCATATGGATCATTTTAAATGATTGTTTCAGTGATTTCTCATCACAAAACAAGACTCAGAGTGAACACTTTTAGAAAAACAATGTTCTTTGGTCTAGTTCTTTGCAAACAGTTTTAGCGAACCGGGGCATCACGATTAGTTACTTTCTTTGTGACGCTGGATGAAGTTAATCCTACTTCATAGAGAAGAGGTGGGTTGAGAACTTATTTGGGAAACTACTTCATGAATATTCATTGCGAATGATTATAATTTCATCCTCCATGCCATGAATACAAAAATTATCCACTTCCTCAGACTAATAGTCTCTCAGGAGGTTGCACGAGAAGTTCATGCTTACACTTCTTAGAGGGAGGCCATGGAAAATAACATCAAAATTTGAGAGTACATCTGGAGTAATTCCAATCACCAATCGTTGTTAGAGAGGCTGATGGAGATGCAGAAGGAATACCCATTGTGTACATGCCTGTCATTGTATGACTTTGGTTTGTGGGATGAATTCTTCATCCCAAATACTAGAAATGATGATCCAACCTATTGATTTAGGAGAACCCCTAAGTAATACAAGTGGTAAAAGGCTATGGACGACCACATTGGAAGGATCATACCCTGGTCACATAAAATTTCCTTTATAACCATGCCAACAAAATCAAAGACAAGACATTGGTGAAGGAGTCCTATCCACCTCTTTGCAAGAAGATCATCAAGGCTGGTCTCAGTAATCCAGACAAGGGGTGGATCACAAGTTGGGACTTGTGCCAGTGTGGAAACTTCACTGATGATTGGGCCTGGGCCTACTGAGTGTGTAAATCTTGTGAAGAGTTAGAGAATGTACTGAGGTGGGTAGGCATGTATAAAGTATCCTAGGATTCCCAATTCAATGTCATGCAAATGAGGGAGTTTATATCAAAATTTCTAAGCTGGTGGTTACAGTATACCAATACATTCCATTTGCATCAAAGGGAGGTTGGCATCATCCTCTAGGACCATCATCATATTTACATCATTCCAATATTGGGAGGTATTTATGACGAGTTCCTCCCCACCATGAATATCTTGGAGGGTAGATATCAGATGTCGCCTTTGGTGATGTCATCACTGAGGAAAGTACCCTATACATAAGAGGATAAGAGAAACACCAGAGACATCCAATTTAAGTAGTGGTACCGCTATTTTCTGAATTTTCCACTGGGGGAGTGAACACTACTGGTAAGGCTCCCCATATTTCTATGAGAAGATCAGTGGGGAAAAGAAGGTTTATATCAGCGAATGCTGGAGGATAGCCAGTGGAAATTGTGGGGGTACAACGTCAAGACTAAGCAGCGACCGATAGTTAGGATTTCAGGATTCATCTCAGTGCTGATATGTGGGTGGATATTACCTGTCAGAGATTCCTAGATGGTGGTGTGACTAAGTAAAATTATCATGGAGGCTCAGATAGATGGTAGACACTCCATCATCCTTAACATACTGGTGCTCACAAAGTTATACCATTTACTCTGACATACCAGTGAGGTAAAGAGGCCACTGTGTGTGTGCGGGCCATTTCACTTTCTGTATTTCTAGATTGCGGCACACATTGGGGGATATGAGTATCATAAAACCATTTCCCCACCTAGGATACATTATGAAATTACATTTTTAAGCATTTCAGGGAGAGCCCCAATGAAAATTGATGTAGTGACCTTGCTGGCTAAGATAGAGAGGGCATAAAGATTCATCTTCCACCCATTCCTTTTACCAATCGAATCCTGTACCGATAAGGGAAAAAATATCATAGAGAATAGGTCATATCTTCTATCGTTCTATGGGGGTGTTCTGGTTTCACAAGTATACTGTGATCCTATATTTGAACCATATACCCCACACCCATTATCCCAACAAATCTAGTGCATATAGAGGCTGACCCCATAGGTGTATACAAATGTGTGCCATGAGAACCACCCATGTGTGATGAGAAAACATTGGATGATATTTAAAATTGAGTATTGGAAGATGTGGAATGAGTTGCCTCTATATAATGATTCATTCAAACTGGTTCATGAGTACACACAGATCTGGGAGGCTGCCTACCACCGGGAGATGCTGAAGCGACTATCCATTCAGGCCAGCAGGTTGGTCCCTACACATCGACGTAGAAAAGTGATGATGGGGGGACGTTAAGAAGGTGGTGTAAACATGTGTCAAGGCAGCATGGATGTAATTTCAGGGGTGATAGGCCATGAATCAGTAAACATCGGACTAGTGATGGATGGAATTGAAGAGAGAGATGTTACAGTGCTGGGCCCAGTGTCTCCACCTGGGAGGGGCCAGGAGAGAGGTGATTCACCATGATGATTTCACAATATACCCTCAAGATCCAAGGAAGCAACTATGTATGGTATAAATTCTTTATGATGTCATCTTTATGGAGGTCCGGAAAGATCGGGAAAATAGAAAACAATACCCCAGTACTAACTGCTCATGGAAAAACCTAAAAATTCATGGAATAGAACTATAAGAGCTTGGATTTTCCAAGGGAAGGTTAAACTCTAACCATGATGAAGGAAGAATGTTTTTAATGGAGCTAGAATAAGTAATACATTCCCACGATGACATGGGACTAATGATGGACCAGGTAAAGGTGTTGTTGAACATGAATACTCCTACCGAATTTACGAAAGCTCAATTCTCAGGGGGTTTTCTCTTGCTCGGTCATGCAAACGAATCATGGGGGGTAGAAGTAAATGGGGTAGATTTACAAGGAGAAATTGAGTGGACTTCCAAGGTACCCCCTCTTAAAGAGGGATAGATAATAGCCTCTAGGGGGATCTCCTTGGGTGAGTTCACCAAAACTCTACAAGTGAGTTCATACTCCCTTTCATTATGCTAGTTCCCTTATTACCTTATCTTGGTGTCTCTGTTTATCTGTGTAGGAGAAAATTTAATCAACCACTCTCCCTAACAGGGATGAAGGCATGACATGCATAGAGTGACAAGCACCAAAACCTACATCCAGAGAGGTAATGGTTACGACAACTAGTAGTGCTGGGGGAGAAAGGGTAGCCCCCTCGGTGTCTCTAGAGCCCACAATCGTATATCTAGGGACACATCATGTCCTCCCAGTGATGATAGACCTGAGGCAAGATCATGCAGCTAACCAAGGTAAGTCTTATGCTTTAAAGTTGTACCCATTGTCTATTTGGTCAAATTTGAAAATGTGACCCATGTCTACACAGTTTTCAGGATGGTACACATGCTGCTAATGAAAATGGTTGTAAGACTTGAGGCTCTACTCAAAATGTGGGTGTTGATCCCTATTGAACTAAGTTCCCAGGACAACCAAGACTTGGTTCCTTATGAGACGCCGATGGTGACAAGAGATAATACTGGTGGAACATAGTCTGTAGTTGACTATCCAGACATCATTGAATTAGAATCAAGTGATGAATACTATCTTAAAGAAGATTCTTCTCCTGAACTCCTAGATGAATTTCCAGAATATGAACGCACTAACATAGAAAACTGGGATGAGACTACTTCCGATGAAGAGGATAACAAGCCCGTCTATTACTGGTCATGGAAGATGATCAAGTGATTAATAAATAACACCCCACAATCAAGAAGGATAAGTCAGATGGGAAAACTTCTCTCCCTGTTACGAGAACAGTGTATTGGAGGAATAGATGTTCAATGCCCTCAGACACTCATTTGAGGTTACCATGCCATGAAGGTGTGGTAATATGAGTGCGATGTCAATGTTGGTTGGTAGTCGAGGAAGTACGTCAATATACAAAAACTCCAAGAGGATGATCAAGAATCTCGGTGTTTGAGGGTGTGGGTGACTAAGCATTCTTCCTTCCTTAGTGGCCAATTAGAAATCATATATCAATTAAAGGCACGACTGTTATAAGTTGAGGAGAAGATGAGGCAAGCATCCTAAGATATGGATAACGTCCAAGCTGATGAAGACCAGGCACACATCAGTGCTGATGAATTGATCCCCACAACCAATGAAGATGAGAGGTATCTTAACAGATGAGAGCAAATTATAGAGGCCACACACCACTGAGTGGAGAGGCTAAAACACTCTATTGAGTATGTCAATCCATCTATTAGAGGGAACAATACATTGGAGTTGTAACTTTACTAAATTCAAAAACATACCCACATGTTTTCTTGTTTACATCTATTGCATGCACGAACCCCATTATTTTATTTGATTACTGCATCTCAATCGTATTTATGAAATATCCAGTGATCAATCCCTAAGCTCACATTGGTCATGCCCACTATGAGAAACAAGAGATGAACACATAATTATTCCCATAAAATACGAGAGTTTCAACCAATCACCAGACACCCGAGGTCTGAATGATTACCCAGATCTTCTGGGAAGAATTCTCAAAATAGCCAAACCGCCATCTCCCAACATGGTCTAGCGCATGATATGGATAATGCTAGGGGCGTTAGAACCAATCCAAACAAAGGGGAATAAAGATTATGAATTATGACACCCCAAATTTAGGATGCAGTGAGGATGACATGATGATAGAGGATTTTTGTTGACCAAATTTGAAACACAACATCTGTATCACATTAGCTAAAAAAGGTGACAAACAAATGAGGTCCGACCACTGACTGCATTCAAAACATAGGGATGAACTGAGAGTATCGTCTGATATCTTCCAGAATGTTGGCCCAAGATGGTAGGAGATCCTTAAGGCCATGAATCCTAACAATTAGAGGGTCCCTTTAGATGTTAAAGGGAATGGGGATCTAAAATATAGGGAAAGAAAAGCATGGTAATGTAATAATGGGCTCTTTGAATAAAGTTAAACACTCCAAAAATTACATCACTATGACGAAAGTACATTAGGTGGGTTTATCTATCTGAGCCAAAGTTAAAACTACTTCTAGAGATGACCTATCTGGTCAAGGCCTATAATGCCTTATAATTTTACATCATGAAAATGAGGATGATAGTTACATAGTTTAGCATCGTATAGCGAGGAAGATACACAAAATAGGTTAACGTCATATTATTAGGATGCTGCACATATTTTTAAGGTCATACTGCCTGGACCAAGGCTAATAGTTTAAAGTCCTGTTGCCCGGGCTCTAGGGTACAAGTTTAAAGTCATAAAGTTTGGACCGTGATCATGAATGAGGGTCCAGAAGGGTTAATAAACCAAGGGATGGGCCCAAGGCGAAATGTTTGGGTGTTGTAACACCCGAGACTTTTATGAGAAATATTTTGTTTTTATGTTATATAAATCATTAAAGGAATATTTCACTACACACAACACTAGCTTGGCTTGCTTTACACACAACCACAACCTTCCTCGATAGCTTGCGTCGTACGCAGTACCGTGTTTTACTAAACAACGATATGCTATTAAAATATTATTAAAACTAGCCGTTATGAATAGTAATAACCACTTTTTGAAATTTTATAAATTTTATTTTTCAAAATGGACTTCATTTTTGGATTCGGAATATCAAAATTAGCCTAGGGTGAAATTTTGGTACTTTTCGGATAACTTTCATATTCTGATGAATAGTGAAAATTATTAAATTTAATTAAAAACAACTTTTTTTATCAAAATAATTAATAGTGATAAATTATTAATTAGAGTGGTTTTAAAGTATATTTAGTATATATTTTTACAATTTAATACAATGTTGTTCATTGGATGTAATTTCACATTTAAACCAGACATAAACAAGTGTCAATCTTTTGATAGTTATTATCTCTTAAAAACACACTATTTGTCTTGACGATGGGAATTAATTTTTAAATTAGTTAATGTAACTGATATGTTTTGAATTGGGTAAAATAAACATCATTTTTGAATTCATAATATCAAATATATCTTAGGCCTAATTTTTGGTATTTTTCTGGAAACTTTCATTTTTTGATAAATAGTGAAACCACTAAGTGGTAGTTAAAAAACTGATTTTTTCATAAAACCTAATTTTACCGCTTCTGTGAGTGGAATTTCAAAAATCCGAGAGACACGGTTAATATCAAGGACTAAAATGTGGTTCAATGAGATGAAAATAATTTTTGATGAATAGTAACTTTTTAGTCTTTTTTTTACCACGGTTAAAAGTAAATAGGGTAATTAAGGGTAAAAGTGTTATTAATATTACCCTAACACATGTCCTAATTCTATTGGATAAGTGTAATTCGACCAAAAACAACCTTAGGAATAAAATATGACCATTTAGGCCTACTTGGATTAGATTAGGACATTTATTATTAATTTATCTAAAGAAGGGTTAAAATAGTTAAAATCAAAGTTTAATAAGTAAATCATTTTTAATACGGGGTTATACATAAGATAAATTCGACTATAAATATTAATTAAAAAGATAAAATGATTTCCAAAATAATGGTATTTTATTTGTAATTTGTAAACTTTAAATAACTTAATTTATTTATGATACAATGATGATGCATTAATTATCTTATTAATGAAATATTGACATAATTGATGTTATAAATACCCAAATAAATGTAATTTCAGATTTTTTATGAATTAAACTAATTTTATCGGTTAATAGGACATGTTAATATTGCTTTAATTAACTTGGTTAAAACTAATCATTCTATTATGAGTTTCACAAAAATAAATTACTAAATAGTGTCAAAATTGACATAAAATAGTTTTTAAAAAAAAATTTATATTATTAATTTTTATTTTATTCCTAAAAATCTAAGGTTCTGCCAAATGACTTAGATAAGGTTATATATATTAATAATAAACAACTTGGGGTTCGTTTGGCTTGATATATTAAGTTTATTAACCTTATAGTGTAAGAAAACAAGAAGACACGGTAAAAGTTAAATTATCTAACTTGAAGTTAAATCTAAATGATAAGGTTAAAATTGATACCTAAACTTGTATAAATTCTATTGGATTAGAGGATTTAGACCCATACCTACCTTATCTTAGAAATATATCAATTTGGAGCTATTAAAAACCAAATATGACTTTATAATAAAATAATATTTTTAGTTATTCCAAAGGTGGCCCTCTCCTCCCTTATAAAAGGGGACCTCCTCCCTCTCTTCCTCACACCACTTTGAGCCTTCAAGCTCGGCCAAACCCTGCCAATTTCTTCTCTAAACTTCTCTAGAGACATACTAGAGGTCCTGGTCTTCTTCAAAGACCAATTTTAGTGCCCTAAAAGGAGGTCTCAAAGAAGCGCTTCAAAGAAGAGGTAATGTCCATTACCGATTCTTTCATCTTCATTTCTTCTTATACTTCTTCTTCTTTAGTTGTTTCATTATGGAGTAATAACATCAGTATCACCCATATACTGATATGTTATTATAATTATGAAACATCCCTATTTCACCATCTATCCATCCTACGGAAAATGAAATCACCACGTGTGCGTACGTACAGAATACCGTCTCCACGCCGTGGTGTATTCTATTTTCCACCACCACCTTACTTGGATGGGTATAATGGTGTAAATAATGACTATATATGATTATTGTAAAGTGATATTGATTCTGAAATAGTATATATACACTCCAATACAATTTCACAACCATGGGAATGATATCATCGCTCGTGCGTACGTACGGAATACCGTCTCCATGATGTGATGCGACTCGTTCAAATGATCTTCATTGCATAATGATTATATAAATGAATTGAATGAATGAATATGATATATATTACAATAATACCATTCTGGAAATGAGGTATCTATAACCTAAAAAGAAAAATAAGAATTTATTCGACAAAACACGCATAAGAATAAAAAAGTAATAAGCACCCGAATAACAAGTAGCAATGAAATATTACTAATAATAAGATATGAATATGACCATATATGATATCATAAAAATAAGTATGATTCTGGAATAAGTAGATAACATTATTTAAATCATTATATAGGAGATTCAGACACTTACGAAGCAAATTGTACCTAAGGTAATCACTACTGGAAAACAGAGTTTTCCCAACACATATATCCCAACGGTTTACTAAACCGTTGGGAATAGCCATCTATACCAACAGTTTCTGATAACCGTTGGTATAGATGGTTTTTTGGAAGCTTTTACCAACGGTTCATCACAACCGTTGGTATAGGGGTGTTTTTACCAACGGTTCAATGAGAACCGTTGGGAAAAGTGGAATTTCAGTGACATATACCAACGGTTTTTAAAAACCGTTGGGAATACTTTCCCCCAAATTGGCAGTAGCCGATCCTCTCCCCCATTCGCGATCCAGAGCCCTAAACGGGAGCACTTGGGCGATTTTGGAGGCGATTTTGGAGGTGGTTCGGGTTCTATTCCTCCATCCCATCCAAGGCTGAGGTATTTTCTTAGTTTTTAGTTTCGATTTTGATGTGGGATGAGACCAATTTCTATTCTCATATTCCAGCCGAATTTCTGTTCCAGCCCAATTTATGTTTCTGTTCTTTATTTATATTCCATGCATATTCCAGCCCATATAGATTGCATTAGACAATTGTCTAATTTTTTGATGTTCCTTTCATGTTTCATTACCAAGAAATTTTTATTATATGTTATAAAATTCAATCACATGTTTAGTTTTAACATTCATTATTACTTTATTATCTTGTTTTAATAATTTATATTAATATTATTTTCATATATTCCATCGTTGAGTGTTTTTACTTGTGCAATAGAATTCCAAGCTCATTTTACTTCATAGTGATTATTTAGATTTCAAAGTGTATTATTTTTCATTTTAAATTTATTAAAAAGTTTTGGGGACTAATTAAAGTTATTAGATTCCAATTTCCATGCTTCTATGCTTGTTAAGAATTAAATGAAATATGATGGTTGTAATTAAATGAAATTCAATGTTCAATTTTTGTCATGTATGGGTGATTAATAAATTGGAATGTGATGAACCATATAATTGAACCATTGTTGGTGCACATTATATACCAAAAGGTTATTGAATAAAAGTTATTCTTGTGAATTTCGTTACATCATAGATAAAAATGGTTGTGGTTATATGAGAGATACCTCCGATGGTTCTTTGATCATTGTTTTATGGAGAATGAATGGTTTAGGTCCGGTATTAATAGTAGCTTCCAGTGAAACCATTTTAGTATAAGGGGAAACTAGATTATGATCTACAAGGGGGTGATTGAGTTGGTAGAGACCAAACATTATTTGTTCCTTGTGTTCAAGAACCATAAATAGAGTGTTCCAATTAGGTGGTCATTAGTAAAGACGTAGGTAAGATTTCTAAGTCATGTTTCATGAAGTTGAATATGTGGTGCTATAGTGGTTTTGGATTGTTTGAGGTACTCTTAGTGTATTATAAACCCTCATTTGTTCCATATTCATTTAAATTGATCTAATATCATTTTTTTCACACACACCATTATATCCTCTCAAACTATATTTAGAGTGTATTTTCATTCGTATGGTGTTAAATATTTTAGTAAATGTCCATACTAGCTTCTTTTATGTGTTCTAGGGGTTTAGACTAATGACAGGGCTGCATGATTATTGTGGGGGTATTCTTTTCATATAAATATACCTATACACCCCTAACCCCTTGGACAACCTGACCACCCCCACGGACAGCCTGCCCACCTGGACACCCCGACCCCCCTAGATAGCCCCCCACCCCCTGGACACCTCTGACCCCCCCTGGACGGCCCCACCACCCCCTAGACACCCCGCACCCCCCTTGGACATGCCACACCCCCCTTGGACAGTCCCGTCACTCCCATGATCCTCATCCTACTCCCCATCCTGATCTACTTGAAGAAGTTAAAGTATAAAACTCATATACTCCCAACAAGACCCTTAAGGATTATGTATTCCTTGATCCACTTCCAATATCTTACTGGTCAATCCTTGAATATAGGCATTAGAAATTTTGTATCTTATTTTCTTATATACACTATATTTTATTGTTTTTCTTAATATGATTATCATATAGAGTAATGTGTCAGTTATGCTTTTATCTAGAGTAATCAATTGTAATTTATGTAAATATTTTTTTGTTTAAACTTTAATATTATTGAATTGATTTGAAATGACATATTGCGATTTTTTTACAGAATGGATAGAAGTTAGATGTACAAAACTGATCGGATTTCAACCGATTTTCAAAATAATTTGAAAAGATTTCTAGATTTTTCATTTGACAAGGCTTTAGATAGTGGTCGCATACACTGCCCATGTTTTAATTGTGTTGGAAGACCTTGGTTGGGCCGTGAAGCAGTTAGCTATCATATAACCAAGTATGGTTTCCAAACAAACTATTATGTGTGGTATCACAATGGAGAGAAAATTGAATCTCAAAATGTTGATGATCCAAATGATAGGACTGAATTGGAGAGTTTGATATATGATCAGTTTCCATTTATTCAACATCATGAGAAGGAAAGGATGTCCAACCAACAAGATTTCGATACAAGCACACATGATGCGTCCAATGAAAATGATGATGTTGATAAGGTGAAAAAATTGAATGATGCTGCGACGACTCCAGTATATCGGCAATGTGATAAAATGAAAAAGTTGGAATTTTTAATCCGATTGTTTCATGGGAAAACTATGTATGGGATTTCAAATACTACAATTGATTACATTCTTACCTTCTTGAAGGACTTACTTCTAGATGATGCAGATATTCCCTGAAACCACTATATGGCATGGAAGTTGGTTGATGAACTTGGATTCTCAAAAAAAAAAATCATGCTTGCCCGAATGATTGCAGCTTATTTTGGGAGGAAACTGCTGAAAGAAATGATTGTATAAAATGAGGAACCTCCCGATGGAAGCCAAAAGATGATGGAACACCATCTCGTGTGCCACAAAAAGTAATGTGGTACTTTCCATTGATCCCCAGATTACAGAACCTTTTCATGTCTGATGAAATATCCGTAAAAATGTGATGGCATGACACCGAGAGAAAAACGAATAATGAAGAGTTGGTTCACCCTGCAGATGGATTTGCATGGCAGAGATTTGATGTTCGATATCCTAAATTTGTAGCCGACGTGCGTAATGTGAGACTAGGTATTTCATTTGACGGTTTTAATCCATTTGGGAAGATTCTTACTTCGCACAGCACATGGCCGGTTTTCATACACATTTATAACCTTCTCCCTTGGTTGTGTATGAAAAAGCCTTACACTTTCTTGAGTATACTGATATCTGGCCCTTCTGATCCCGGCAATGATATAGATGTATACTTGCAACCTTTAATAAAATAGTTGAAACTTCTTTGGGATGTAGGTGTGCCCACATACGATGCATGTTCTAAAGACATATTTCAGATGCGTGATGCACTTATGTGGACTATCAATGATTTTCCTACTTATGCAATGATGTCTGGATGGAGCACAAAAAGAAAATTGTCATGTCCTGTTTTTATGAAGAATACTCGATCGAGAAGACTGAAATATCGTCGTAGTTTTAGTTTTATGGGACATTGACGATTCTTGCCAATGAACCATCCATATAGAAACAATCGTCGAAGATTTGAAAATACCATGGAGAATAACGATCCACCTCAGCGTATGTCTGAAACTGATGTGCTTAATGAATTGAAAGATTTCAGTTATTCATTTGGGAAGAGTGTAATGAAATCTAGAAAGAGGAAAAATGTTTCCAATGATACCTGTTACAATTGGAAGAAGAAGAGTATATTCTTTGAGTTGTCATATTGGTCAACCAACATGTTACGTCATTGCTTAGACGTAATGAACATTGAAAAGAATATATGTTAAATGTTGCTTTCGATTCTTCTAAATGTCATGGGGAAGGAAAAAGATGATTTACGATCTCAACGCGACTTGGCATATTGGGGGATCAGACCAGAATTGCATCCTATCTGTATCAGTGAAAATAAATGGCAAGTTCCATGTGCTTCTTATGTGATGACTCCTGCTGAAAAAAATCAATTTCTGGAAGTGCTAGAGACTATTAAAGTTCCTGATGGCTATTCAAGCAATATATCAAAACGGGACAACTGAAAAGAGTTGAAGTTGAAATCTTTAAAGACTCATGATTATCACGTCCTTTTTCATGAGTTGATTCCAATAGAAATCTGTCATCTCTTGTCCAATAATGTTAGAGTCTTAGTTATTCGGTTGTGCTATTTGTTTAGAGATCTTTGTGCTAAGAGGTTTTCCAAATCCCTCGTGCAAAAACTGTTGGCAGAGACACCATTAATTTTGTGTGAGTTAGAGAAAATATTCCCTCCATCATTTTTTACATGCATATTGCATCTAACTGTCCATCTTCTGACTGAAATACTTCTTAGAGGACCCATTGCTTTCTGTTGGATGTATCCAACTGAAAGAAACATGTGCACATTGAAATTATATGTTTGGAACATGAATTATCCCGAAGGTTCTATTATGAACGGTTACTTGGCTCAAGAATGTATGGATTTATGCTCAATGTATTTGTCTGATCATACTACGAGAATAAATAGACCAATGAGAAATGAAGAAGAACAGTATGGGAAAATTGAACCCAGTTTTCCATCACTTCCTCAGACAGGAGGAATTTCGGGATCATATACATTGACAACATTAAGCCTTGAAGAGTGAGAGATGGCACAACGCACAGTTTTGTTCAATTGTGATTTGTTCGATGAGTATATCAAGTAAGTTAATTGTACATGTATCTCTTATCTTATCTCTTGTAATTTTAAATATTTGTTAAACTATTATTATTTTTATCTACAGGGAACATAAAGAATTGATATATAGAAAGCATCGTTCTTTATCTTTGAGAAAGAAGGATACTTTGCATAGCAAAGGGTTTTCTTCTTGGTTGAAATTGAAGGTAAAAATATTTCTGTAATAACTAAATAAAAATAATATTTAATTAAGTTTACTATTTGTTTATATTTCAGGTATCGAGTTTGCCTACAGAATATGTTTCTGAGTAAATAAGAGCTTTGGATTTTGGTTCTAATAACATGGTTCATGCTTGTAAATCACTTGTGATCAATGGATACAAATTTATTATCACTGAACGAGAAAGAAGCATGAGAACACAGCATAATGGTGTTATGCTAACTACCACAACAGACTGTTATGCCAGTTCATCGGACACTAGACCTCGTTCTGAAAATGTAGTTTATTATGGTGTCTTGGAGAAAATAATAATTTTATATTATTACTCGCATGGTCGAGTCACGATGATGAAATGTCAATGGTTTAATTCAATTAAGAGGCAAGGAACATTTATTGATGATTGTGGATTTCGAGTTATTGACATGACTCGCACTCTTTCCACCGATGAACCATATGTATTGGCATCAATGGCGAAACAAGTTTTTTATGTTAAAGATCATCGTCATCCTAAATTCAGTGTAATTATTGAAGTAAATCCCAGACATGTTTTTGATGATGGTGATGATGAAGTTGACACTATCCATACTGCAATTGGAATCAATCCGTTTATTACTTATGATGACCCCAACAGCTCAATTGTCAGAGTTGATTGTGAACCCGAAGTTGTGGTGGGAAATATATAGAATCATACAGTCGTGTTCTCACCTACATGTTTCACCTACACCATTTAGAGTGTGTATCCTAGTACTTACATTCATAACACCATAAATCTTCTATTTCATTATGTTCTTTTTATCATAATGGTTTTTCTATATTTTGTTTTTTGGGTTACACATTAGTTATCTGTTTCTAATTACTTCCATATTTGTTTTCATTGCAGGAAATGACACCCATTGAAGAGAGGCGGCGGAAAAAGATGACAGATAATAATCATTGCATGGTACAGATGGGTGTTCCTCCACTCATCCCTGCTGTGAGTATTTTATTTCAAATATAAATATTTCAATAACTTATAATATCATGTGTTTACTTTTCTGTCAAACTTTTTTTAGGATCCACCCCCTAGACGACAGATATCTGACGAGGATCCTGATATTGCTCCCAGTAGAGAGGTTAATGGTAAGAGGGGGGGTGGTGTCAGAGATGGACGATCATCTAGTGGTCCCGGTACTGAGGCCGGTGGTACGAGGGATTGTGGGGTGAGAGTTAGACGACCCACTACCACAGACGTATCTTCTATGCCCTATTTTGATCCTGGCGTGTCTTCAGGGACATATGAGATATTTAGACCTCTGATGTTTACACTACCAGCTGGCCAGACGTCTATGCCATTATCTTTTGCTTCTGGTTCATTATCTCCGGGCTATTATATTCCACCTTCTTCGACTCCTACTGCGACACAGTATGTGGCTGAGGAGCATACACTGAGGGACACTCCACCTGTACAAGATATTCCTTCAGCTTCTGCACCCATTGATCTGACTACCACATGTATATTTATATAACTCTATCAAATTTTTATACCAAAATTTATTTTTATTATAACTTGTATTGATATTATTTTTCTTTAATAACAGATTCATCTACAGATAGGAGGCTGGGGAGGGGGTGTACTCGCTTGCATGCGGTATAGAACCACTAGACACAGTTGATGGTTGAATACAATGTTGATGGACAAATGATTGAGAAATCTGGGCAGCAATGTCAGGGTTTTTTGGCGACGCTAGCCAAATACTCCGATATCATTCCGGTCAGCCCTCTCTCTTGGAGACATCTACCACCCGAAGTCAAGGATAACGCGTGGGCACAAATATGGGTAAAAAATATATCGGATTTAATGTAGTATATTTTTGTATTTAAATGAACTAATAAATTTGGTTTCAGCTTTGGTTTAACTTCCCTGATGGCGAAGGTGCACGACCAGCACGTTTAAAAGAGCTAGGAGAGCTTTGGAGAGCTTATAAGCATGAGCTGTATGTTGGATGGTTTGATAGAGTGGGCACGGAGTTAGAGACATTACCTATCATGGATGACTGCCCGACAGAGAAATATTTCCAAACGATTACCCATTGGGCGACTACCAAATTTAAGGTATTAATCTCATTTGAGTTATTTAAGTGAGTGTTTTCATATTTTGCATTAATATAATCTTATTAATTATTAATCATTATTTAGGAATATTTTGAAAAAATCAAAAAAAACATTGATTCAAAGCAATACCTCCACACTTTGGGGCGCACAAATATGGAAGATCATGAGAGGCAGCAGGTACGATATAGTTGTTTATAATTTTTCTTTAGGACTTTCCCTTTTTAGTGGATCCTACTTAAATTATGTGACTTATTGAATAATGAATATATGATTATACTTTCACTTTATATTGTTTCAATGTCATTAAAGAACCACAAAATGAATATTGAAGGACGTATCCCTTGAGAAAAATTGTTTTGCTCGAGTAGAAGAAAAAAAGATGGAATTGCGGTAAATGAACCGACCCAAGAGAATATTGTAAGTTTTAATTTGTTTATTTCAAAGTTTAATATCTAATTTGAAATTTAATAATCTATTAATATTTTTTACAGGCTGCTTTAGAGGCTGTTGATTCCCAGGAGCCTGACAATTTTGGGCCACATGATCATTTATATCAGGTTTTGGGAGATGAGCACTCTGGTCGAGTACGCTGCCGACCTGGTAAGAATATAGTCCCGACGAGGTATTGGTCATCTCCAGGTATCCATTCTATTACCACTGAGTTGGAACAGGTCAAGGAGCATGCAAGACAGTCTGATAAAAGGGTCACAGAGTTGGAAGTACAAGTTCAAACAAGAGACAGAGAATTTATGAAACTAATGAAAGCATTTTCTTCATCACTTCCACCAGAGGCTAGTGCGGCTTGTCAGACATTTATGTCGTCGATGGGTACATCATCCAATGCACCAGGCGGCAGCTCTAGTGGCGATCAAGATGATGACGTTCCTGGTGATGACGAGGATGCTGAAGAGGAAGAGGGTGAGGATGGGGCCGAGGGCGAGGATGTGGCCGAGGGAGAGGATGATGCCGAGTACGAGGATGAGGCCGACGATGAGCATGGGGACGATGACGAGCACAATGACGAGGACAGAGATGGCGGTGAGGATGAGGCTGATGATGATAGTGGTGATGGTGATGGTGATCAGAGGCAGATTGATCCATTACATTTTTGAATTCTGTATAACTCTTTATTTTTGAACATGGTTTTCCACTTTGGGGTTTTCCTCTGCTTCATAGGGACGTTGCATTCAGATTCTGTTTTTTGCACTTGATTCTTATTGTATGATTAGTCTACTACCTAGACCTTTAGTATTCCTTGGTACTGTGATACTCATTTTTCTATTTTTTTACTTAGATTTCTTAGTTAGCCATGTATTTCATGTTTATGCATGTGGAAAATGATATGGAAAATGTGCTTTGAAGTAGTGGCCGACACCACTCAAAGTGTCTAACTTTTATTTGAAATGGACATAATTTTAAGTGAAACCAACAAATGGCATACGGAAAACAGACCAAATGCATTTGGATTCTGTTTAAACTATAGGAAAACGATCCATGGGTCATATGTGATGTGTACGAGTCAACCCCGCCTCAATCCGAGGGCCGGTGTGGCCGGTACCACTCAAAGTGTCTTTCTTTTGTTTAAAATAGATGCACTTTTAAGTAAAAAAACCACATATGGAAAATGGAAAAACACATTTGGATACTGTTGATACTTTAGGACATGTATCCATGGGTCATATGTGACGTGTACGAGTCAACCCCGCCTCAATCCGAGGCGCGGTGTGTCTGGCACCACTCAAAGTGTCTAACTTTTATTTGAAATTGACAGGATTTTAAGTGAAAACAACAACTGGCATACGGAAAATAGACCAAACGCATTCGTATTCTGTTTAAACTATAGGACAACGATCCATGGGTCATATTTGACGTGTACGAGTCAACCCCCCCTCAATCCGAGGGCCGCTGTGGCCGGTACCACTCAAAGTGTCTTTCTTTTGTTTAAAATGGATGCGCTTTTAAGTAAAAAAAACCACATATGGAAAATGGACCAAACACATTCATATACTGTTGATACTTTAGGACATGTATCCATGGGTCATTTGTGGCATGTAGGAGTCAACCCCGCTTCAATCCGAGGCGCAGTGTGGTCGGCACCACTCAAAGTGTCTAACTTTTATTTGAAATGGACATGATTTTAAGTGAAAACAACAACTGGCATACAGAAAACCGACCAAAAGAATTTGGATACTATTTATACTTTAGGAAATGTATCCATGGGTCATATGTGACCTGTATGAGTCATCTCTGCCTCAATCCGAGGGCCGGTGTGGCAAGGACCACTCAAAGTGTCTTTCTTTTATTTAAAATGGATGTGCTTTTAAGTAAAAAAAACCACATACGGAAAACTGACCAAACACATTAGAATTCTATTGAAACTATAGGAAAATGATACATGGGTCATATGTGATGTGTACGAGTCAACCCCACCTCAATTTGAGGGCCGGTGTGGCCGGTACCACTCAAAGTGTCTTTCTTTTGTTTAAAATGGATGCGCTTTTAAGTAAAAAAAACCACATATGGAAAACTGACCAAACACACTCGGATACTATTGATACTTTAGGACATGTATCCATGGGTCATTTGTGACATGTACGAGTCAACCCTGCCTCAATACGAGACGTGGTGTGGCCGGCACCACTCAAAGTGTCTTACTTTTCTTTGAAATGGACAACAATTTAAGTTAAAATAACAACTGACATACGTAAAACTGACCAAACGCATTCGGATTCTGTTGAAACTGTAGAAAAAAAATCCATGGGTCTTATGTGACGTGTACGAGTCAACCCCGCCTCAATCTGAGGTACAGTGTGGCCGGTACCACTCAAAGTGTCTAACTTTTCTTTGAAATGGACAACAGTTTAAGTTAAAACAACAACTGACATATAGAAAACCAACCAAACGCATTCAGATTCTGTTGAAACTGTAGTAAAACGATCCATGGGTCATATGTGACATGTACGAGTCAACCCCACCTCAATCCGAGGGCCGGTGTGGCTGGTACCACTCAAAGTGTCTTTCTTTTGTTTAAAATGGATGCACTTTTAAGTAAAAAAAACGACATACAGAAAATTGACCAAACACTTTGAGATTTTGTTGAAACTTTAGGAAAATGATTTATGGGTCATTTGTGACGTGTACGAGTCAACCCCACCTCAATCCGAGGCGTGGTGTGGCCGACACCACTCAAAGTGTCTAACTTTTATTTGAAATGGACATGATTTTAAGTGAAAACAACAACTGGCATATGGAAAACTGACCAAACGCATTCAGATTCTGTTGAAACTTTAGGACAACGATCCATGGGTCATATGTGACGTGTATGAGTCAACCTTGCCTCAATCCGAGGGTCGGTGTGGCCGAGACCACTCAATGTTTGTCACTTTTCTTTGAAATGGACAACGGTTTAAGTTAAAACAACTGGCATACGGAAAATGGACCAAAGGTATTCCGATAATATTGATAATTTAGGACATGTATCTATGGGTCATATGTGATGTGTAAGAGTCAACGCCACCTTTATCTGAGGGCCGGTGTGGCCGGGACCACTCAAAGTGTCTTTCCTTTGTTTAAAATGGATGCGCTTTTAAGTAAAAAAAACCACATATGGAAAACTGACCAAACACAGTCGGATACTGTTGATACTTTATTACATGTATCCATTGGTCATTTGTGACATGCACTAGTCAACCCCGCCTCAATCCGAGGCGCGGTGTGGCCGACACCACTCAAAGTGTCTAACTTTTATTTGAAATGAACATGATTTTAAGTGAAAACAACAACTGGCATACAGAAAACCTACCCAACGCATTCAGATTCTATTGAAACTTTAGGACAACGATCCATGGGTCATATGTGACATGTAAGAGTCAAAATTGCCTCAATCCAAGGTCTGGTGTGGCCGGGACCACACAAAGTGTCTTTCTTTTGTTTAAAATGGATGCGCTTTTAAGTAAAAAACGACATAGGGAAAACCGACCAAATGATTTCAGATTCTATTGAAACTTTAGGAAAATGATCCATGGGTCCTTTGTGACGTGTACGAGTCAACCCCACCTCAATCCGAGGCGCGGTGTGGCTGGAACCACTCAAAGTGTGTCACTTTTCTTTGAAATGGACAATAGTTTAAGTTAAAACAACAACTGACATACGGAAAATAGACCAAAGGCATTCGGATACTGTTGACACTTTAGGACATGTATCCATGGATCATTTGTGACATGTATGAGTCAACTCTGCCTCAATCCGATGCGTGGTGTGGACGACACCACACAAAGTCTCTCTTTTATTTCAAAAGGAAATCATTTTAAGTGAATACAACTGAAATTTACACTCATCAACGATAGTCACAAACTCTTTTTCATGAGTTGGGTAGTTTCACTCATGGGGTCATAAGTGAAGAGACTCCTAAGAAAATATATTTTCACCATATATTATAAACAATACAAGTTCAATGCAAAATTCATCACAAATCATTACATACCTAAACCTAGTATCACAAAAAAATGGGATTTGAGTCAATTTGAATGTCTTATTCAACTCTAATAGATATTTATCAAACTATTCTTCTTATTAGAATTTGATGGGTGAGGTGAATTACCACCAGATGATTGTTGTCATATGTGTTTTTTTGGGCTATTTTAGGTGTTTTTATACTGTTTGAAGTCTGTATGTGGCTTTTGTGATATTTTTTATGCAGGTGTATAGTGGAGGGTATACTGGAGGGCTGTTGTGCACTGTTTGTTTATACAGGTGTATGGTAGGGCTTCTGGAGGGCTTCTGGGGGTTGTTGTGCAGTATCTCTGGGAAACTCTTTACCAAAGGTTCAGAACCGTTGGTAAAGAGTTTCCCAGAATTCTCAAACACCTATACCAATGGTTTAAATGAAACCGTTGGTATAGGGATTTCCTCACAGCTAACTGGCCAACGGTTTGGAAAACCGTTGGTATACCCTATACCAACGGTTATAAACCGTTGGTATAGCTTACTTTTCCAGTAGTGAAGGGAAATATCACAATCTCATTTTTATCTGAGATTGTTTATACTTTGGTATTTACTGGGGTGTATTTTATCATCCACATCCATGTTTCCTCGATATGCAATATTTTTTCCATCCACCTACAATTGTTTAAATCCAATTTTACCCTTCGGTGAGTTTTTCGTAATAGATATGAAAGGAATCTTTTGTCATTTTTCGTATGAGGTACTTTTTGACTTTGCCGAAAAAAGTATCAGAAGAATGTTTTTTAACTTATACGGCATGAATGGATTTTTAAAACATTATTTCCAAGAAGATTCCTTTACAAGTTTTCAAGTTTATTTTTAATCAACTTCTATTAGTTTAAAATTGTATGACATGTAAAGAAAGGAAAATGTTTTTGAAGTAGAAAGGATATTTTCCTCAAGAATGGAGTTCAAGTGTTTTATCAAAATTATTTTCCATCTAAGATAATATAGGATTCTGTTTCTATTACTATTATTACATTTGATTATTTTGTGATGGAATTATTTTTATGAATTCCTTTATCTTATGTGAATTGTTTTATGATGTCATGTTGTTTAAGAATCCCATTTTTATTACATAGGTTATGCAATGATGTATGATTTATGATTTTGTGACACACATAATAATGGTATCATTATGAGATGGGTGGGACCTATATCTCCCTCCAATGCATTGGGTAAAGATTTTATATCTCATGAGATAGACATGGCTGGAACGACAGGTTAAACCGGTTCAGTGAAATAGGACTGAAACGAGGAATGAACTCCGTTCAGAAATGGAATTTGTCCAGTAAGATAGTCTTGGCAATGAGTCTTGACTAATAAGAAATGATTCTCTATGATTATGTTTGTATGCCACAAAGCTTCATGTTTTAAGTTATGATTACTGTGATTATGTTTCACTGCCATGATTTATCCCATGTTATGAAATTAATATTTCTTTTGCAGGTTAATATTTCAAAAATGTTATGTTCTTATGAATATGATGTGATTGATTTTTGTTTTGTTTACCCTTACTAAGCATTTGAGCTCTCCCTTTTGTATGTTTTCTTTCCCCCAAGTTAGGAAGAAGGTTATTAAGTAGGATATTCCAAAAGGGACTCTAGATATGATGAAATAAATGGGAGACAATGTAGATTCTTTATGAACGAGTTGTTTATGTTTCCCAGTTTCTAAAGACACTATAACTATACGGTCCTTTCATGGTTCTGTTATATGTTATAATAAGTATGCTTCAATTCTGATGTAATAACAGTGTATGTAAAGTATGGGTCGTTATAGTTGGTATCGGAGGAAAGGTATAGTCAACCATTGGAAACTAGGATGTGAAAGCCTTAGTAAGAACCCTAAGGATAATTCTAAGCATAGAACACAATCTTAGTGTTTTAGAAATGACGATGAATAACTTTGGATAATCCTTAAGTGTGAAATTTTATTCTTGATTATGTGTTTTTCCTATTATAATTAGTGTGGCTCATACTATTATTCTTGGTTTTAGTCAATGGCTGGAACCCGAAGGAACCGTGTTAATGCGGAATGTGATGGGAAATGCAATGATTGTCCCCCTGAGCAACCAAACGTTATGGGAGATGGAATGAAAAATCTTTTATCCATGCTCACAAAACTTTCTCAAGCTATGAATCATGCAGGACTTCCAAACGAGCAAAGGAAGGAGAAACATTCTGTTGAATCCTTCATGAGGCAGCATCCACCTTCATTCAGCGGGTCTACTGATCCATTAGTTTCTGAACAATGGATTAGTACTACTGAAAAGATATTTTCAGTTCTTCAATGTTCTGAACATGATAAAGTCATCCTAGCAGTGTATCGTTTGGAAGGAGATGCTGATCAATGGTGGAATCTTGTTAATAATACGAGGCAAAGAGATGAAATTGAGTCCATGGAATGGGACGAGTTCAAGAACTTATTTTTCAATAAGTACTTCCCTCATATTCCCCAAACAAAGATGGAGAAAGAGTTTCTTGAATTGAAGCAAAAGGATGATGAATCTGTTGGTACCTATGAAACAAATTTTACAATACTTGCAAGGTACGCTTCTGGTATTATTATCCAACCTGAGAGAAAGATCGATCGATTCTTTAGTGGCTTAAAACCAAGTCTTCGAAGGGCCTTAGCCATAAGGGACTTCAATAGCTATGAGGAAATAATTCGATGTGCTCTTAAAGTTGAGATGGAGATTGGAGTAACCCATCAGTCATATGGGTTTGATAAGAGAGGAAAATGGAATTCAAAGGAAAATCTAAAGAGCACACTGAAAAGAAGATGAGCTTTCCCTTATGCTCAAAGTGTGGAAATAAACATGGAGGGAGTTGTCTTAAAGGGACAAGTAAATGTTTCTAATGTGGAAAGGAATGTCATCGGGCATTTGAATGCCGCAATGATGGGAAGAAGATGTCTAATGATGCAAACAAAGGAAGGGACACACATAATGAACCTACTACACTTCAATGTTTCATGTTCAAGGAGATGGAGAATTATGCCAATAAATTCCCTAATCCAAGGGTTGTTGATGTTGATCGACATCAACAAAATCTTAAGGCTAAAGGCAAAGGAAAGTCACATGAAATTTCTATCAGTGATGTGGAGTACGATAACGATGTGGTGAAAGGTACACTTACCATCCACTCTAAAGTAGAAAATGTTTTATTTGATTCTTGATCCACCCACTCTTTTATTTCTGAAGATTTTTCTAAGGGTATCACCATATTACCTCAACAATTAGATGTTGAGTTATCTGTGACAACACCTAATGGCACAACAGTCGCATCAAAAGTTTATAATTCTTCCTCGATTGAAGTTTGTGGGAAAGTGCTTCCTGCAAATCTTATGATCCTTCCTATAATGGAATTTGATGTGATTCTTGGCATGGATTGGATTTCTCTATATGGATATCATATCAATTTCCAAAGAAAGGAAGTCACATTTTATATTCCAGATCAATCTATGATCGTCTATCGATGCAAGGATGAACATAACCTTCCAGTGGAAATTTATTCCATCTTATGGGTCTTGATTCCACTACATGAGGGTTATTTATCTCAAATGGTTGGTGAGGAAATCACGATTAATAATATGCCTATTGTACGGGATTTTGATGATGTCTTTCCAGAGGAATTTCTGGGTCTTCCACCGAATCGTGAAGTTGAGTTTTCAATAGAACTCGTACCGGGTGCTTTGCCTATTTCAAGACACCCTATAGAATGCCCCCAATTGAGTTGCAGGAATTGAAGAAGCAGCTCCAAGAGAATCTTGATAACGGATTCATACGCCCTAGTGAGTCACCTTGGGGAGCACCTGTTCTATTTGTTAAGAAGAATGATGGATCAATGAGACTCTGCATTGATTATCGAGAACTTTACAAGATCACTATCAAGAACAAATATCCTCTCCCACGCATTGATGACTTATTTTACCAACTATGTGGAGCTCAATACATTTCCAAGATTGATCTTCGTTCAGGGTATCATCAATTAATGGTCAAAATGGAGGATATACAAAAGACGACTTTCCGTACAAGGTATGGACACTATGAATTTATAGTGATGCCATTTGGTCTTACTAATTCCCCTGCTATCTTCATGGATCTGATGAATAGAGTCTTTAGAGACTACCTTGATCAATTTTTGGTAGTCTTTATAGATGATATTATTATATATTCAAAGAGCAAGGAAGAACATGAAGATCACTTGAGAATTATATTGAAGACCCTGAGAAAGGAGAAGCTTTATGCCAAATTTACCAAGTGTGAATTTTGGATTTAAAAAGTTGCATTTTGGGTCACATAATCTCAAAAGAGGGGATATCTGTGGATCCAGCAAAAAATAGAGGTTATCGAAAGATGATCGAGACCAACAACAGTAACTGAGATACAAAGTTTTCTTGGTTTGGCTGGATATTATCGACGATTTGTGAAAGATTTTTCACGATTATTTAATCCACTCACCAGGTTGACTCGAAAAGGAGTTAAGCTTGTGTGGACGGATGAATGTGAAGAGAATTTCAAGGAGTTGAAAAGAAGGTTATCTAGTGCACCTGCACTCATACTTGTAGTGGAGAAAGGTTTGTGATCTACAGTGATGCATCCAAGAAGGGACTAGGATGTGTTCTCATGAAAAATGATATGGTGATAGCTTATGTTTCACGACAGTTGAAAATCCATGAGCAAAATTACCCAACTCATGATTTGGAGTTAGCTGTGGTAATCTTTGCATTAAAGATTTGGAGGAATTACCTTCATGGTGAAAGATGTGATATTTATACTGATCATAAAAGTTTAAAGTATATTTTCACAAAAAAGGAGCTGAATATGCACCAAAGAAGATGGTTGGAGATGATTAAGGATTACGACTGCTCAATTCATTACCACCCTGGGAAAGCAAACAAGGTGGCAGATGCATTAAGTCGACAAGACTATGCCAGTTTATCCATGATTAGGATCACAAAAGATCCAATATTTATGGATTTACAAAGGATGGATCTTGGAATTATAATGGAAGGGGGAAAATCGTATCTTTCTCAAATGAATGTTCAACCATATATACATGTGAAGATTAAAGAGGCGCAGAAAGAAGATGTAGAGTTACAAAATAAGGTGAGAAATATTCCTGAATTCAACCTTGATTGTGATGGGATAATAAAGTTCAGGAATCGGGTTTGTGTTCCTCACATCCCTGAATTAAAGGAGCTGCTGGATGAGGTTCATAGTTCTTCATTCTCTATTCATCTTGGAAGCACAAAGATGTATAGGGACCTGAAAGAGTACTTCTGGTGGGATGGCATGAAAAGAGATGTTGCTGAATATGTCTCTCGATGCTTGGTTTGTCAGCAAGTTAAAGCTGAGAGACAAAAGTCTAAGGGGATGTTACAACCATTACCCATACCCGAATGGAAATGGGAAAACATCACTATGGACTTTGTCATAGGACTTACTAAAACATCCAAAGGAAATAATGCTATCTGGGTCATAGTTGATCGTCTTACAAAGTCTGCACACTTCATTGCTATTAGAGAGGATTTCAATCTGGATCAACTTGCCAGGATATATGTAAAGGAAGTGGTAAGATTGCATGAAGTACCACTTTCTATTATATCTGATCGGGATCTGAGATTTACCTCGAAGTTCTGGAGAAGTCTTCAGCATACTTTGGATACAAAGTTGAGTTTCAGCACTGCTTATCATCCTCAGACAGATGGTCAGTCTGAGAGAACAATTCAAACTCTAGAAGATATGTTGAGAGCTTGCTCTATGGACTTCAAAGGTGGTTGGGATCAACACCAAACTTTGGTGGAATTTTCTTATAATAATAGCTTTCACTCCAGTATTCAGATGGCTCCTTATGAAGCTCTCAATGGAAAGAAATGCAGGACTCCAACTTACTGGGATGGAGTTGGGGAAAGAAAGCTATTAGGACCTGATCACGTTGATGAAATGGCAGAAAAGGTCAGATCTATTCAACAACACATAAGAGAAGCTCAGAGTCGACAGAAAAGTTATGCCGACAACCGAAGAAAAGACCTAGAGTTTGAAGTGGGTGATAAAATGTTCTTACGAATATCTCCCTGGAAGAGGGTCATGAGATTTGGAAAGAAGGGGAAGTTGAGCTCTAGATATATCCGTCCTTTCGAAATACTGGATCGTGTTGGAAAGGTAGCTTACCGGTTGGCGCTTCCACCGAATCTCTCTCAAGTTCACGATGTGTTCCATGTATCTCTCCTGAGAAAGTACATACCTGATCCTTCACATGTACTCAGCTCAGAAGTTGTACCGCTGGAGCAAGATCTTTCTTATGAAGAACAACCGATAGAGATTCTGGATCGTAGCGAAAAAGTCCTACGGAACAATACCATTCGCTTGGTGAAAGTTTTATGGAAGAACCACCAGTTAGAAGAAGCTACATGGGATCTTGAGGATATAATGAGGGAAAGGTATCCTCATCTATTTGTTACAAAGTGACAAATTTCGAGGGTGAAATTCATTTTAAGGGGGGTAGAATGTAACACCTGAGACTTTTATGAGAAATATTTTGTTTTTATGTTATATAAATCATCAAAGTAATCTTTCACTACACACAACACTAGCTTGGCTTGCTTTACACTCAACCGTGGCCTTCCTCGATAGCTCGCGTCGTACGCAATACCGAGTTTCACTAAACAACGATATGCTATTAAAATATTATTAAAACTAGCCGTTATGAATAGTAATAACCACTTTTTGAAATTTTATAAATTTTATTTTACAAAATGGACTTCATTTTTGGATTCGGAATATCAAAATTAGCCTAGGGTGAAATTTTGGTACTTTTCGGATAACTTTCATATTCTGATGAATAGTGAAAATTATTAAATTTTATTAAAAACAAATTTTTTAATCAAAATAATTAATAGTGATAAATTATTAATTTTAGTGGTTTTAAATTATTTTTAGAATACATTTTTACAATTTAATACAATGTTGTTCATTGGATGTAATTTCACATTTAAACCAGACATAAACAAGTGTCAATCTTTTGATAGTTATTATCTTTTAAAAACACGCTATTTGTCTTGACGATGGGAATTAATTTTTAAATTAGTTAATGTAAATGGTATGTTTTAAATTTGGTAAAATAAACATAATTTTTGAATTCATAATATCAAATATATCTTAGGCCTAATTTTTGGTATTTTTCTGGAAACTTTCATTTTTTGATGAATAGTGAAACCACTAAGTGGTAGTTAAACAACTGATTTTTTTTCATAAACTTAATTTTACCGCTTCTGTGACTGGAATTTCGAGAATCCGAGAGACACGGTTAATATCAAGTACTAAAATGTGGTTCAATGAGATGAAAATAATTTTTGGTGAATAGTAACTTTTTACTTTTTTTATCACGGTTAAAAGTAAATATGGTAATTAAGGGTAAAAGTGTTATTAATATTACCCTAACACATATCCTAATTCAATTGGATAAGTGTAATTCGACCAAAAAAACCTTAGGAATAAAATATGACCATTTAGGCACACTTGGATTAGATTAGGACATTTAATATTAATTTATTTAAAGAAGGGTTAAAATAGTTGAAATCAAAGTTTAATAAGTAAATCATTTTTAATATAGGGTTATACATAAGATAAATTATACTATAAATATTCATTAGAAATCTAAAAATATTTCCAACATAATCGTATTTTATTTGTAATTGTTATACTTAAAATAATTTAATTTATTTATGATACAATGATGATGCAGTAATTATCTTGTTAATGAAATATTGACATAATTGATGTTATAAATACCCAAATAAATGTAATTTGAGATTTTTTATGAATTAAAATAATTTTATAGGTTAATAAGACATGTTAGTATTTGTTTAATTAACTTCGTTGGAACTAATCATTCTGTTATGAGTTTCACAAAAATCAATTACTAAATAGTGTCAAAATTGACATAAAATAGTTTTTAAAACAAATATTATATTATTAATTGTTATTTTATTCCTAAAAATATATGGTTTGGAAAAATGACTTAGATAAGGTTATATATATTAATAATATACAACTTGTGGTTCGTTTGGCTTGATATAGTATGTTTATCAACCTTATAGTGTAAGAAAACAAGAAGACACGGTAAAAGTTAAATTATCTAACTTAAAGTTAAATCTAAATGATAAGGTTAAAATTGATACCTAAACTTGTATAAATTATATTGTATGAGAGTATTTCGACCCATACCTACCTTATCTTCGAAATATATCAATTTGGAGCTATTAAAAACCGAATTTGTCTTTATAATAAAATAATATTTTTTTGTTATTCCAAAGGTGCCCCTCTCCTCTCTTATAAAAGGGCACCTCCTCCCTCTCTTCCTCGCACCACTTTGAGCCTTCAAGCTTGGCCACACCCTGACAATTTATTCTCTCCACTTCCCTAGAGACATCCTATAGGACCTGGTATTCTTTAAATTCCAATTTTAGTGCCCTAAAAGGAGGTCTCAAAGAAGCGCTTCAAAGAAGAGGTAATGTCCGATACCGATTCTTTCATCTTCATTTCTTCTTCCACTTATTCTAATTTAGTTGTTTCATTATGGAGTAATAAAATAAGTATCACCCATATATTGATATGTTATTATAAGTATGACACAACCCTATTTCACCATCTATCCATCCTACGGAAAACGAAATCACCGTGCATTCGTACGTAAGGAATACCGTCTCCACGCCGTGGTGTAATCTATTTTCCACCACCACCTTACTTGGATGGGTATAATGGTGAAAATAATGACTATATATGATTATTTTAAAGTGATATTGATTCTGAAATAGTATATATACACTCCAATACAGTTCCACAATCATGGGAACGATATCATCGCTCGTACGTACGTACGGAATACCGTCTCCACGATGTGATGCGACTCGTTCTACATGATCTTCATTGCATAATTATTATATAAATGAATTGAATGAATGAATATGATATATATTAAACTAATACCATTATGGAAATTAGGTATCTATAACCTAAAAATAAAAATAAGAATTTATTCGACAAAACATGCATAAGAACAAAAAAGTAATAAACACCCGAATAACAAGTAGCAATGAAATATTACTAATAATAAGCTAAGAATATGACCATATATGATATAATAAAAACAAGTATGATTCTGGAATAATTCAATAACATTATTTAAAGCATTATACAGGAGGTTCGGACACTTAGGAAGCAAATTGGACCTAAGGTAAGGGAAATATCACAATCTCATTTTTATCCGAGATTGTTTATACTTTGGTATTTATTGGGGTGTATTTTAGCATCCACATCCATGTTTCCCCGATATGTAATATTGTTTCCATCCACCTACAATTTTTTAAATCCAATTTTACCCTTCGGTGAGTTTTTAGAAAAAGATATGAAAGGAATCTTTTGTCATTTTTCGTACGAGGTACTTTTTGACTTTTTCGACAAAAGTACGAGAAGAATGTTTTTTTAACTTATACGGCATGAATGGATTTTTAAAACATTATTTCCAAGAAGCTTACTTTACAAGTTTTCATGTTTATTTTTAATAAACTTCTTTTAGTTTAAAATTGTATGACATGTAATGAAAGGAAAATGTTTGTTAAGTAGAAAGGATATTTTCCTCAAGAATGGAGTTCAAGTGTTTTATCATAATTATTTTCCATCTAAGATAATATAGGATTCTGTTTCTATCCCTATTATTACATTGATTTGATTATTTTGTGATGGAATTGTTTTTATGAATTCCTTTATCTTATATAAATTGTTTTATGATGTCGTGTTGTTTAAGAATCCCATTTTTATTACATAGGTTATGCAATGATGTATGATTTATGATTTTGTGGAACACATAAGAATGGTATCATTATGAGATGGGTGGGACATATATCTCCCTCCAATTCATTGGGTAAGGATTTTCTATCTCATGAGATAGACATGGCTGGAACGGCAGGTTAAACCGGTTCAGTGAAACAGGACTGAAACGAGGAATGAACTCGGTTCAGAAATGGACTTTGTCCACTAAGATTGTCTTGGAAATGAGTCTTGACTAATAAGAAATGATTCTCTATGATTATGTGTGTATGCCACAAAGCTTCATGTTTTAATTTATGATTATTGTGATTACGTTTCACTGCCATGATTTATCCCATGTTATGAAATTAAGATTTCTTTTGCAGGTTAAGATTTCAAAAATGTTATGTTCTTATGAATATGATGTTATTGAGTTTTGTTTTGTTTACCCCTACTGAGCATTTGAGCTCATCCTTTTGTATGTTTTCATTCCCCCAGGTCAGGAAGAAGGTTATTAAGTAGGATATGCCAAAAGGGACTCTAGATATGATGAAATAAATGGGAGACAATGTAGATGCTTTATGAACCAGTTGTTTATGTTTCCCAGTTTCTAAAGACACTATACCTAAATGGTCCTTTCGTGGTTTTGTTATATGTTGTAATAAGTATGCTTCAATTCTGATGTAATAACAATATATGTAAAGTATGGGTCGTTATAGGTTTCACTACATATCCCATAAGGATAAGAATCAAGTCAAATGTAGTTATTAAGAATAGTGTGGTCAGAGACCAATACTGGTAAGGAAAATCCTCTCTAGCGAGGAAGCTAACACATCCCATACTTATCACGGGTAATCCTGAACTTGTTCAGGATTGAATCACAATTTATAGTCATGCGTAAAGGACATGGGGACCCCAAATGAGAAATGTGTGGTGTAGTTAATAACCTGATGTGAATGAATACTAGAGAGGTCTTCACCACACCTCATGTTCTTGAAAGGGAAGTTGGGGATGAGAAGGCCGTGACAGCGAGTTTACCATTTAGTTAGTTGGACCCAATAATCTAATGTATGAATGTCTTTATGTATCCTTCAAAGAGAGAAATCAAGCCTTACATAGTTCTTTGTATTCCTAATAGCTTAACATCATTTTCTAAGGATGATAGTGTCACATTTTAAGGTCATATGGTATGAAAAATGACTCACAACGTCTCATATATGGATATTACCCTACCATAACCCCTATGCCTACATGAGCTATTCTCAGTGTAGGAAAAAAGGATCAGTATCAGGCCTTACCCATCTAAAGAGAGAGTGAGATGATGGAAAGGAAATTTCAGGTGGGTAAAATCATAGGCAAACCTACATTCTTACTCGAGATGCGTGAATTCATGGAGTTACAACACTAGGGGTGTCGAGGATCAGTAAAATGGAAGGGGCATTGGCCATGATATTCAAGGAATTAGATATTGATGATGTAATGGGAGTATCTTGATGATGAAGGATAAATATTGACCATGTTTGAAACACAACACCCATTTCATGTTATCTTAAAATGGGAACGAATATATGAGGGTTGACTTCTAACCATATTCGAGATGCGAGACTTGTATAAACTTATTGTTCAAAATATTTAAAGGCATTAGCCCAGGATGGTAGGAGAGAATAAGGAACTAGAATTCATGATATTAGGGAGGTCCCTTTGGAAGTTAAAGATAATGAAAGAATAAATGAATCAATGTACAAAGTGCGAGTGTTACCCATGAAGTTTAACCATCACATAGGATGAATGCAGGGGAGGACCGAAGAGGTAAACACCACACAACATAATTTTCAAGAGATCCCAAGACAAAAAAGTTTGAGGAGGCAAAAGTATTTGCAACTGGACCACATACAAGAAGTATGGGCGTCACTACGTATCCCATAAGGATGTGAATCAAACTGGAAAAAGTTCTTAAAGGTGGTATGGAAAGAGGCCAATACCAAAAGGGGGAGGTACCCTCTTTCAAAGTTTAATACAATAATTGTTATTCAGTTCAACTTCATGAAAACATAAAAGTTATGAATATTAATTTTATGTTGTAGAGCTCATACTGTATGGTTCCAAATTTAATTTTTTGTGTGTTAGACATGCTCGTGCATTTTATAGTCATTCAGTAAGGATAGAGAAATGGGTAACTCTCAATAGAGGTACGTGATTTGGTTATCGAAAATCTATTGTAAATTTTGACATAATTCCACACCACAACACATAATTTCATGGAAATTCAAGACGAAATGGCATAATAGGGCTCATGGTGATGTAGTTGGACCTCAAACTAAAGTGAGGGTGTCACTATGTATCTCATAAGAATGGAAATAAGGAAACACGTAGTGATTGAAGGTGGTATGGATAGTGGAAAATACAAAAAAGAGGAAACATATTTTCAAGTGAAGACATCGTATGGCTGGGTAATTTATCGATACAAAACATGGGTGCAAAAGATGTAACATTGTGCCATACAATCAAGAGGTAAGAGATCTTATTTTATGACCATAGAATTTGGACCCAAAATGGGAAGATTACTAAAGCATAAATATGTGACATGGTACCATAAAACAACCCAATGTGAATGGGGACAGTAATATTCTACACCACACCAAAAATTTCCATAAGAATGTACATATTTTAATGTCATCACGCCCAGACTAGGGGGTCAAACCTCCATGTTTAAGTTCAAAAAGTTCTGACCTATAAGGAGTGTACTTATTCCATGTATCCATGAACTTTACCCATATCCCTAATCCCACGTGATCTATGCTTGATTTGGGAAACAAGGGTGGATAAGTTCTTTGAAACACATGGATTACATAGCAGGAGGAGACGATGTGGAGTTAAAGGTGACCCTCATGACACTGATTCACCCTCTAACAGACATAAGTGCACATAGGGATAACATGGTGTGGAAATTAAACTTGGACATGATAGAGTGGAAAGGGATGTGAATCATGAGTCCAATATTTAGGGTTTAATGGGGGTGGAACAATGATGGAGGATAACTGTTGACCATTTTCGAAACACAGTACCCGCACTGCGTTGTCCTACAATGGGAACAAGAAAAGAGGTTTAATCGCTGACCACATTTGAAACGTAGAACCTGTCACATAATATCATTCAAAAACCTCTGGTATGTTAACCCAAAGTGGTAAGAAATCCATAATTCTGATCATCTATACCGTCTAGGGGTCCATTCATATGTAAAATATGATGGAAACCCAAATAAAGGGAGACATGAAGATTTGAAATGAATGAGAGAATGTACACGTGGAATCCAAAACTATAGGTCCTAAACCATAGTGCATCCAAGAACATTGGTGAGGCATAATATAGGTTGAGAAGTGAATAAGAAAAGGTGAAAAATGGGTTGAGGAACCTAGGGTTGGACCTGAGGAAAATCTTTCCGGGCGTTCCTACGTATCCCATGATGATGGGAATCAAGCCACATGTAGTTCTAAAAATGCCGTGTAGTTTACTATCATATGATAATGATGTAAGGAGAATGAAAGGAAGATCCCAAAATGGGAATTACATGGAATGGATATTATAAGCCCAACATGAATGATGAACCAAGGGGTCCTCCCCACACAATGTGATTCCAACAAAATTTGGGCTAAGGGGGTTGGAAAGAAGGTAAGATCTTAGGTACCTGGGGATACACCCATAGATGAAATTTATGGGTGTTACTATGTATCCCATGAGGATGGATATCAATCCACACATAGTTCTTGAAAATTTTATGGTAGAGTACAAATTATATGGGAAATACTATCATGCAGGTCTGGCCCATGCACCAAAAGAAGCGGAATTTGATGGATCTTGTTTGTTCTTTAGGGTGGATGTATTGTTTTTAAGCAACAAGACCATAATAGATAATATGGGAATCACCATAGGAATCAATCCATATGTAGGCCTTGATAAATGGAATGGAGGATGGTGAATACCAAACATTATTACCTGTCAGGTGAGGTTACCACAATGCAATTCCATTTTTCATCGTGCATCCATGACAATAGTTTCACAGTTTAGGGTTGTATGACCGGATCATCTCAATAGTTTTAACATTTTTGTCAAAGACACAACAATTTGAATTTACGTGGGACCAAAAAACATAGTTTAATATCATATGGATTAGACTCATACAAAAGAACAAGGTTCTAAATGGAATGTCCATGGCGTGATAAATCATACCCGACGTGGATGAGGAAATAAGTCCACACCACACCACATGCAATTCCAGGGGAGAAACCTAGCCCAAGGGTCTATAAAATGTCAAAGGACCTAGGGATTGACCTGAAGATGAAATTTTCAGGCGTTCCAATGTATTTCATGAGGATGGGAATTAAGATAGATGTAGTTCTAGAAATTTCATGCAGTTTAATGTCATGCGGTAAGGATAGATATGGGGGAGACTAGTTCCTAAGGGGAAGTACGTGGTGCAGTTATTATGGACCCTATGTGGATATGGACATAAGTCCACATATAGCACATCACGAAGCCCTATAAGATTCAAGGAAAAAAGGATGACTAGTAGAGATAATCAGTGGAGCCTGAGATCGACGCAGAGATGAAATGTATGGGCATTCCTACATATACCATAAGGATGGGAATCAATCAACTAGTAGTTCTCAAAATATTTTTAGTTTAACTTCATGATGTAAGGTCTTGGGGGGGGGGGGTCTTTGTTGAAGGTGTTAGAGCTCGGACCCAAAGATGCAAGATTCTTCCAAGCGGGCGTAAAACATGACCAAGTCCCTTAGCCCACATGAGTTATGCTCAATGTGGGAAACAAGGGTAGATAAGATATTCTCCATACATGGATTACTTAGAAAGGGGAAATGGTTTAGGGTCAAGGATGACACCATGAAATTGATTCTGCCTCTTAACGTACAAATGCACACATAGTGGAATTGCATAAAGAGTGTAAAATTTACACCCTAACGTGATGAAGTGAAAGAGATGTGAATCACGAGGAGAATATTTTGGGCATAATGGGGATGTCATAATTATGGATGATAACTATTGAAAATGTTTGAAAAATAGAATTCATATCATGTGACCTGAAATGGGAACAACAAATGAGAGTCAACCATATACCATATTTACAACATGGGGCTTATGTTAAATTGTCATTGGAGATATTTTAGTATGTTTTCCCAATACAATAGGAGAGAACTAAGGCCCATCATCCATGTCATTCATGGGTCCTTTTGGATGTGAAAGATTACGAACACCCCAAATGAAGGAATATATGAAGCATGGAAATGAAAGAAAGAATGTCCATGAAAAATCCAACACTCTAGATCTCAAACCACAGTGCATCTAAGGAAATTGGTGAGGCACAAAAAAGGGTCAAGGGCCCAATTAGAAGAAGACAAATCAAGGAGAAGAATAGAGAAAAAGGAGTGGAGAGATCTCAACGGAGAGGTATGTGGTGTAGATGTTGGAAACCCGATGTGATTGAGGACATATGACCACACCACACCACATACCCCCAAGAGAATCTAGTCCAAGGGGATAGAAGGAAGATAATGTTTCTGAAAACCTAGGGTTGGACCCTAAGACAAAATGTATGGGAGTTTCTTCATATCCCATGAGGACTGGAACCAAGCCATACATTGTTATGAAACCGCCGTACAGTTTAACGTCATGTGGTAAGGACATCAGAAAGGAGGAGTGTCTCAAGGGGATGAGTGTGGTGCAGAAAAAACATCCAGACTAAAATGAGGAAAAATGGTCTATACCACACCGCACAATCATAAATGATTACTTGGGATAATAGGCTGGAATGATCGAGGGACCCAGGGCTAGGCCGCATATTAAAGGTTCGAGAGTCCCTACGTATCCCATAAGGATGGGAATCAAGCCATACATAGTTCTAAAAATGCCATGCAGTTTAATGTCATGTGAGGAGATTATAGTTTATGGCCGTAGAGCTTGAACCAATTACATTTTAACATCTTCGAGGATGAGGATGAGTAGTTTAACATCAACCATGATTTTAATACAATTTAAAATCATGCGGGACTATAATATAGTTTAACATCATCTGGAATGATAATATAGTTTAACGTCATGTGAGACGAAAGGGGTCATAGTTGATGGTCATAAAACTTAGACTATTTGGCATTTTATCATCATACAGGATGAGTGATGTGTAGTTTTACATCATTTATCCTGGATAGATCACACAGTTTAACATCCTTCAGCCCAAATGGACCACACAGATTAACATCGTGCAATTAATATGGTGGTAGGTACTCTTAACCAAAATAAGGATTAAGGAATTTAGCATTGGTGGGAGGAGTACTACGCTCACCATCTATGGTAACTAAGGAGTATGAACCATTGGTGTAAACCTTATAAATGATATATATTCCCTCCCAATTGGGCTTTATCATTGGTAGTTTCTTACTAGGTATCATTGGAGTTCTGAGGGCCAATACCGTATCACCTTGAAGGAAAGAATGGAGAGTAATTTTTTTGTTAAAATCATTGGCTATCTTGTTTGGATGCCTCTCTAGATTGTGTAAGGCATGGATTCTATTCTCATCAAGGGCTTCCAGTTCATCCAGATATATTTCAGAAAATATTTCTGGTCACTACTGACCGTAGAATTTTGTGCATAGTGAGGGTAACAAGATCTTGATGGGTAGTACTTCCTCTATTACATACACTAAGGAATATGGAGTCACCTAAGTGTAATTACAAGTCATTTTCTATTATTCATAGATAATGTTGGGGAGATTTTTAGGCCAACTCTTCTTATTCTGAATAACCATCTTCTGCAGGACGTAGAGAGGCGTTTTTTAACACCAAAATCATCCCATTTTTTTGATAATGATAGTGGGAGGTATGGTTAGAATCGATTTTGAACATGGCATACAATTTCATTCGATTAGATACCCAAAAGATGGTGTCATTATCAGCAAGGAAGATGTGAGGGGCTTAGAATATGTGGATGATATTGGAGCTAATGAAGTCAATGATAGAATGAGACCTGGCATAGTTTTGAAGAATTTCTTTTGACCACTTGGAAAATAAATATATAGTGTTCAGGTTGAACCTACACTAGAGAGCTGTTGCCGGTGGATATGGTCCCACAACATCAAGTCACTAGACCGAAAAGGGCCCTAGAGTACTTGGTGGAATGAAGCAGATCAGGTGGATGATTCACAAAATTTTCATGGACCTGGAACACATGGAACCTCTTGGAAAACTTGATATAGTCATAGATCATGGTAAGAAAAAAATACCCTAATCATCGGATCTTATGAGAGTGTTTCATCCCTGTCTGGTGAGCCCTGTAGAAACTAGTGTGAACTTCTTGCATGATCAGAGAAATATCACCTCCTTGAATGCAACATAGAATAATCCCATCAAAATCATTCCTATAGAGGGTATTATCATGACCTGAGACACTCTAGAGGGAAAACTGCACCATGCGGCAATGGAATCTCTCACGTTCGGCTTAGTCTGTTGAGAAATTACCATGCTGGATATACTGGATGAAGGGAGTTGTCTAATCAGGCATCCCTTCAACCACTATGGTAGGGGGACATGGAGGTCCTGATGTGGAGGAACCAGTGGTAAGGTGGATTACCTATGGGATATCATCATCATCCGGAGTGAATAGAGTGATTACTCTTTAATGCATGACATGGATTATCAAATCATCCTAGTCAGGCTCTACAGGAGATGTGGCTAGGCAGGCCATGGTATCAGATCGACCATTCTATGATCGAGGGTCACGATTAACTTCTGGACGAGAGGGGAATTGGGCCATAAGGTAGAGATTATGCTCTAACAGAGTTATAAGCTTAGGCTTCCTGACCACATTGTCTCCATTGTTCTTATTGATGACTTGTTCAGAGTCCCCCTTCACATTCAGGTGATTAACGTCCATCTCGAGGGCTATCTTGAGACTAGTTATGAGAGCTTGATTCTCCACCTCTTTGTTGGTACATCATTCTGATAATATAAATGAATAGGGCAGGATAGCTTGTGCAAGAATGATGAATACAATACTCAGGTATACTCTGTTGAGTCTGGGATCATTGATTTTTCTTTCGATAGGGCTTTAGGGAGCACCATCAAAGTGAATTTTCCAAAATGGTATAGATTGATCTATTGAGAGGATTGGCTCATCTAGAAACAAAGATCCAGATACTGCTCTGTGGGGGATGGATGGGTGGAAACAAAGTCTGCCAATGCCATCCCCATGATAGCCTTATATGGGACATAATTGATGTAGAACTATTAAAGGATCACTACCCATCAGGATAGATGTCATGTGAACATGAACAGGTTTATTATGTACTTCAGTGGATCCACTTGGGACACGAGATGTATCTCATTGTTCTACAAGTAATGTTGCAATTTATGCATTGTGAATACCAGTGCAAGGAACCTCCTCTCGATAGAGGAATATTTGGTCTTCATATTGAGGAGCATGCAATTGAGATATTATAAACTATTCTATGTTCCATCATTGTTGTTCTGGATGATAAGGGAACTGAGGGACCATTCCAGAGTAGTCACATAGAGGAACACCAATTTTTTTGGAAATAGGTGGCATCAGGACAAGAGGATATTGTTGGTACTCCTTGATTACTTCAAAATTAGTCTAACACACCTCATCCCACTGATATTTGTCACCTTTCTTCATGAGTAAGGAAAAGATATTACCCTTTCTAGACATATTTGTGATTAATTGATGTATATAGGATAGGTGACCTTGAAAGCCTTGGAGCTCTTGAATGTTGCTCAGAGGATACATATTAATTATGGCCTTGATCTTTTATAGATCGATCTCAATGCCTTTATATCTGACAATGAAGAGAAGAAACTTTCCAGAGGTGACCCCAAGGGCAGAATTAAAGGGGTTCATATTCATATGTAAGGAATAAATGAAGTTGAAAAATTTCTCAAGATCTATGAGATGGTCTTGAAGATGGTGAGATTTAACCACTGGGTCATCCATGAAGCATTCCACCAATGTTCCGAGGATCAGCTTGAATATATGGTGGATGACACACTGATAGGTGAAACTTGAATTCATTAAACCGAAAGGCATTAACTGGTAGAAGAATGTACCTTATGGTTCCATAAAGGTGGTATACTCTTCATCCTTGGGGTCTATTCAGATTTTATTATATCCTGAATACCCATCCATGAAAGAGAGAGACTTGAACCTAGTGGTGGTGTCGATCAACAATTCTGTCATGGGAAAGTGAAACTCATCCTTCAGACAGTGACAGTTGAGATCCCAGAAGTTGATGAAGACTCTGACATGTCCATTAACTTTCCTAACAGGCACAATTTTATCTAACCATCTGAGGTACTGGACTCCCTTGACAAAGTTTTCTCTGATGAGCTCATCAACCTCAGCCTCCACCAGGGCACCGTGAGAAGGGTGCGTCTTTCCAGGAGGCTGTTTGAACCCGTGTTGATTTTCTGGGAGACTGAGATTGTGGATGGAGACCAGGTAATCTGGCCACGGAATCTCATCATAACTCCAGGTAAAAACATCATGATTCTTCTTTATGAAATCCATGTATTGTTTTTTGTCTTCTATGAGCATAGTGATTCTGATCAATGTTGGTTTCTGATCAATCTTTTTATTGAGGATCAGTTATACCAATTCATTGACCATAGTGGAGACACCCTCTTTGAATGCGGGAGGTGCTTCTTCCAAATAAACTTCTTCATCCATAGGGAGGGGATCATCAGAAGGAGGAAACTCTTCCAAGTTGACATATCCTGACGAGACACTGGTGCCGGCCTGAGTGGTGGTGGATACTACATCAGGGGACTCATGTACTACTAAAACCATAGTGACAGAAGTCGTCTACCCGATCCCATATGGGCTTCGATCCAAGGGGCCACATTTGATGATTTCAAAGAAATAGTGGCATGTCTATTTGATTCGGTTTATCCCACCCCAAAGAAATAAGAGAGTACGGCGTATTATTGTTTCCAAGGGATGGACATCTTGATATCTTTTAGGAGTAGGGGGATTTGGGATTCTCAAGACTAATTTGTGTAAGAATACGAGGTGATCTCACAACATTCCTTATACTTGGGAACATGCTTCTCCTTCTTTCTAGAGAAAATATAGAATTTTCCCAAGTCTAGGGTCGTGGCCTCCAATCTATGAATCAGAAAAATATAGGTATCATCCAGGCCAGTACATGGGTCACTCACAGCTTTAGTTTGTTCAACCTCGTTAACCTGAATATTTCATTCCTTTCTCTTGTAATAGTCAAAATCCAAGTAGAGGGCTTCACAAGAAGAAACTAGAGACACATAGGCTTGGATTACACCTACTCGACCATTAAGGGAGTACTTAAGGAACTGGGTATATGAGGAAGGGACTAACACAAGCAGGTGGAGCCATGGTCTACCCATCAATGCATTGTAAGCGATGTATGGCGAGACAACCAAAAACTCGGTGCTAAAAAATTGGACACCGAAGTGGGTCTTCAAAAGAATATTTCCAAATGGTGTTTTCTCCATCCTATCATAAACATAAATTTTCAGGTCATAGGGACTCATATAATTATCGAATATCACCATATATCTAAGTGTCCGAGTCGGGATATGATTGATCCCAAAGCCTGTGTCGAAAAGATAGTGGTGAACCCCAAAGCTGTTGAAATGGAAAGTGATGTACATTGGGAGGATGTGACCCTATGTTGGAGAACCTTTATATTCTCTAGATAAAGAGATATTGGCACGAAATTATGCATTCTTGAATGTCTCATCATGGAATTCTTCTACGGTTGGTACCTCCATCACAAACTGGAGGGTGATTTTTAAAGACCCCGCAATGCCCTCACATATATCTACTGACAGGTGGAGAGCCTCAGGGATAGCGATATTTGTAGGAATGATAGAAATATTCTGGAGGATATTATACATTCATGCCAGGAATACACTTCTGCTGACATGAGGCTGCTCTATGATATGAGGTCTGATGAGCACTGCTGGTTGAACCGGGGGATTCTGGTTGGTGATGGGAATTGCCCGTTTCCCACTAGTCAAATCACATAGAATGACTATCAGATGAGGGATAGATGAATGAGGTATTTACATGAAAGAAAATGGATGACCATAGAATGGTTGTAGTGGATCTACTTGATCAAGTATCAGAAATAGTGGAAATGGTGGATTTGATGAAATGATATGAGAAGGCTGCGTGTGCTGAGCTCTGCATTGGGCCTCTTTTATGGTCTTGGTGGTGTTCCCAACTTGCCTAGAAGCACTGACCAATGAATTGTTGGGATTAACATACCCAAATATCCTTCAACATTGGTGTCGGTTGGGGATGTTGGGAGGGTCCCCCTGACACTCTCCATCATCGAGAACCATGTAGGTTTTACCAGCTCGACGGTATTGACCGAAGCGTACCCCTGATCATCACATGAGGAATTGTACATCACTGGGAGGATTCTAGGGGTCATAGCCATATCCAAGGGCATGAAGTATCCAAATAGTATGGGTTGAAAATGGAATTGGTGGGGGAATTTTCTTTTCCTTGCATCGTTGATGATTTCCCTTATAGGAAGATGAAGACTGAGATGTTGACGCAGAAGTAGTGGTTGTAGGTAACACAAAGACTTCTAATGTGTCGGGTCAATTAAAACGTGAAAAGATAATACAATTGGAATGGGTGACTTACATGTGAGCCATAAGGTCATCATAATTTTGGGATCCACATTTATAAACCTTCTTCCATTCACCCTCGACATCAATGTCAAGCTTTATAAACACACATGCCACCTGTGCTGGGGCTGAACTAAACTCGACTATGTTGTCATTGACCTGTTATTAGAGAAAGTATTTAAACACATAGTACATCTTGAGGGAGTGCCCAAGGAACTGGTGAGAGATACAATAGTGGGGATGATCAATGATTTCCACCTATTCAGACTTATTATATTCTAGAAACTATAGGATTCCATAATCCAAGGAACCTCAGAAATAGTAAGGGAATTTAGCCTCATTAAATGAGTAGGTTCGGTTCCTTATGTCCAAGAAGGGGGCTCTAGGAGCTAGTCCCTGACGAGGGGATAGAGGAGCCTAACAAGAAGGAGGGACTTGATTGTCTTACCTAGGAGGAATTGGTGAATTTTGTGGGGTGCCTCCCGGTTTTGAGGCAGGAATCGCTCGGCCAAAGGTTGTGGAAGAGGTTGTGCCTGAGGTAGTGGGCCTCAACAAAGTTGTGGAGGTGGCTCTGCTGGTAATAATCATAGCTACGTGGGGAATCTATTTAGGCTACTGTGGCTGGCTCAGGATTGGAGGCTCTTCTTAAAGGAACTAAGGGGGGGGGGTTTAATGAAAGTGCCTATTTGGCTTGCTGCAAGGCTTCCTTTAGACACTAGTCTTTGTCAGAGAAATACAGAAATCCCTTTAGGTAGTTCTGAGTTATGAGATAAGGGACCAGTTCGGTCTTCACATTCCCTATGCACATCTTCAATAGCCTCCCCTGGGTTAGTGGAAGATCAAGGGAATATGTGAGGCTCTTCCACCTGGAAACAAAGTCAATGATGCACTTTTTAGGCCTCTTCTTGAATTTAATAAGGTCAACAATGTTTGTCTTTTGGGTTGTGGAACTGAACTGAAAGAGAAAATTCCAATGAAGGTACTCCCAAACAACTACTGACCCAATGGGTAGTTGGATGTACCAGACAAATGTGGTCCCTTCCAGTGTCTTCAAGAAACATCAGAGCTTGGAGGACTTCTGATGTGTTGGAGTTACCAGAATGGGTTCACACCTTGAAATAAAGTGGTCCAGATGCTGCAACAGATTTCCCTTCCCATTAAAGGGGGGGGGGGGAGGGAATTAGAATTCTTGAAATCCAGGGGTGCTGGAATATCATCCACCCGTGCCAGATATAGCTTACCATCATGCGGGATTTCCACCTATCGTGTTTATAGGGCCTCAAGGAGGGCAATAAGTGCTACCATCTGATCATCATGGTGGGGATTCTTATATTGATGAGGATCTCTAACCACCAGTGAATTGGAATGTCCTTCAACATGGTAATCGGTCCCAGTGGCTCATGGAGCATCTTGTGGGATTACTTGCGGGACTGTCGGGGGAACGACCTATGGAGCGGCTGGGGGAACATGAGTTGGGTCCCAAGGAGGGTTATCACGCAACTCGGATGGGTTCAGTGATGCATATTGCACCGTATTTCCATAAACTCTGGCCTATACATGGTCTATATGGGCATGATGGTTAAGGTCACTAGGAGGTAACTCACCAGGGGGAGGCTATACCATCACCTTGCTACCTCGACCAAGGATTACCATAATCTGGCCGATGTTCCATAGAACATTCGGTGATAAGGGAATCAACCATCTTCTTATGTTCCACAAGATGTTGATGCCACACAACCTTTTTAGAGTCACCTTCTATCTTATTCACTAAGTGAGATGGGTCAGAGGGTTTAATGGTCCCAACATTCCCTTTACCATTATTGGGGTCATGAACAAAGTAAAATGACTTTGAAGGAGCATGATGTCCCATTAAATTTTTTTTTCTAGAGAGTAACCATGCCCAAAAAATCAACATGCATGGCACCACCCTCGGGGGTAAGTTCTGTTCAATGAGTCCCAACTTGGTTTCTTCCTCTGATATGTTGACCATGTTAACTGTAACTGTTCATGTAGGTGTATCATTAATATCACCTAGAAAGTCAGTCTAGCGAGGGATATGACTAAAATGAAGGGAAAAATACTACCCCCAACCATAGATCATAACGTTGGGAGAAGCCACCTGAATAATTCTACATAGAACTACAATGATCTATATGCAACGTTGCTAGAGGGTCTGGTGATGACCGAGCGACTCTAGGCGCTAATCCATGGGTAGCACAACCAATTCTACCATACGACATTGCTAAATGATGTCATCAAAGTGTTCTTGACTCTTGGAATAATATACTAGGTAATGATGAAGACAAAATTACATTTCCCAAAGAGTTTGGAAAAATCACACAACCTCCTCTTGGATGAGAGACTCTGGAATGCTGAAATCTATTGTTGCAATGGGCCGGAACATCCCATGGAGATGATCCATGGTGAGAAGGTTCAAGAAACTCCTCGACTCATACTTGTTATCTAGACCTTGGTTTCCCCGTTCATCTACTAGGGGTGGCTGAGGGACCGGTAGTGGCACTAAAGAAAATCATTTCAATGGTAGACTAGACGGTGCAGAGTACGTTGAAGAAGCTAACAAACCACCACATCATGGGTTGTATTCTAAATAATAAACTAATTGTGAAACCACATCCATGTAAGAAGGACTAACTAAAAATACTTCTCACATAGGGGATGTGGTTGTTGGTGATGGTTCACACTGTTTATCACCCTCTATTAGTCCCTAGAACAACTCTCAATGATCTCTTGTTGAGGTGGGGAATGATCCTATTGACGGTAAAGAGGCTTACATGGACAGGCCTTTGAAAGGGGTCAAATCTACCTCCTCCTGTATGTATCTTCGGAGGGATGTTGGGATTTATTGGACCTCACTTTCTGGAAGGATGAGGCTTATACGCCTTGTTCCTACCCCAATCCCTGACACAGAAGATCGGGGTGAGGGGTCCATCATAGAATGACACTCTGCCTTAGAATCTAAAAAGAATATGGTTTTAATTGTAGTTTGAAACTTATCAGGATTTTTCTTATGGTGATGATGACATTCCCTCCTTTCCATTGATTTTTCTTCAATACATGGTAGGTTTTTGACACAGGGACATCCTCTGTGAAGATTGATTCTAGAATGGGGAGGACTTCCATCCGTACTGGATGGGATATGAGGAGGGCCTTCTTATCAGCTATTATTAATGTGGGGGGGGGGACCTCCGTTCTGATGAGTTTGGGTGTGAGGGGAACATGGAAAAATTTAGAATAGAATGCAGGGTGGACCTCCATGTTTGATTGTGATAGAGCAGGGAGGCCTCTGCTGTGCTGATAAACACATGGGGAGGACCTCCACAGTGGCCGTCTATCATGAAAGGAGGACCTTCACATTGTTTGGATCTGATAGTGGTGGTACAAAGAGGTCCATATTACTAATAATAATGGACATGATAAGGGTCTACATGTTCACTGTTGATGATGAAAAGAGGGAAAACTATTGGATGATTGCTAGCATTGGGAGGACCTCTTCCGAAATCAAAGATAACATGGGGAGGGAATCCATGTTGTTGGGTGACTAGGCAAGGAAGACCCTCACATTGAAAACCTTGTATGTAAGGGAAATTTTCATACGTGAGGTCAAGGGCATGGGGAGGACCTTCACATTGAATGTTGGAGAAACAGGGATGGAATCCGCCAGAATTGACGATGGTGTCATGGTGTGGACCTCCATACTATCTGATACTAGTACGGGGAGGAACTTCGTACTAGATGCCATCATCATAGGTCAACCCATGATGGATGATTCTTTCCTCTGTAACTAAGAGAGTCAGTTAAACCTACTCATAGGGTGACTGGTGCTTCAAATTTTGTCAGGCTTCGAAGTTCCCCTACCCTATGATGATAGTAGAATGATAGATCATCCTGATGGTGGCTCAGGTCACTAAAGTTGCAGATGATGATGCCCCATGACGGGCATACTCATAAGATTGTACCCAGCATTGACGCCGGGTATGTCAATCTAGAGCCGAATGTGCAAGAGGATGGACCACCTGCTCTTCAGTCTATGAGACTGGCTGGTGATGCCGAAGTAGCTAGGTGAGATATCTCCTCGATGGATCCCTAGATGAAGTCATGGTTAGGTGGACTCAAACATATCTTACATCATTATCATAAGGTAGAGAGTCATAGGAACACTTTGGGGATTTGATCCTAAAGCTATTAAAGGATGGAGTGAGGAGAAGAGGTTCCCTGCACGGTCCTTGGGGGCAGCAGCATTGACATGGCACTAAGACCTCCATGTCTTGGAGGGACAAGTCCCTCATCGGGATGACCCCTTACTATTCATACCATCAGAAAATACTTTAAATCACCCACCTATATATGAGAGTGAGAGGGGACGTGGGTGCCGAGTAGCTGTGGGCGCAGGATCCATCGCAGAGGAGATGAAGTCATGGGGAATTAAAACATTCATACTTCCCCTTCCCCTGCGTCCATGGAAGGGAGATGATTAGTTATCTGAAGCTTGATCTTGGGTCCTCCAAATCAGTAAAATTACTTCATTAGTACATACAATAGGAAATATATTCAAAATACCCTTTTTCCATTCAGTCTTCCATGGATGGAAAGAAAGATCCGCGTTGACAACATCGTAGAACAGAATTCCCAATGATTAACTGACCCAAACAGTGGTGAGTTTCACACCAGGCACACTATATTCTTGGCGGGACCTGGCACCAGATAGCTAGATCGGGTGAGATTCTAATATAATGATATCTTGAACGCTACCAATCTCTATATTGAGGGAAAGATTCATGTCGAGTTCACTATTTCTATTTCCAATGCTTTCACTAGGGCACGCATCGTCATGTTGCGATGCACTGGATCTTGCCACACATTCCCTCTTTCCAAAGGTGGACGATATATGTATCTTATTCATGAAAATTTTCTCCTTGATCAAAAATGGATGACAGGATGTAAGTCTCCCCTTCCATGGATTCCCCCTCAGAATTTGTCTCTTAGTCCGGTATCCCTTATAGATTTAAGACATGGTTCATGAAACTCTTCTTAGTGCCACATCTTATTGGATGCTGATTGATTACATGGATTTTTTCAAGACATTTGATGGGGTCCGGTTAGGGTGGCAACCTTTAGTCAGGGGAGTAGTCATGTTGGACATTGCTGGAGTGTTTAGACACTGAAACACTAGTGCACCTGGCTTTTATTCCTCTTATGATAGGGATTATAAAGGGCGCGGAAGCCCGAGTCATCCCACGTCGAGTGCAGGGAATTATATTCCATAGGCATGTCCCTAAGGTTTTCCTCAACTTGCCATGTTTAACATGGGGTATGAAACAAGTTTAACATATATAAGTGATAGATCAGACCAATCAGAAAACCGATGGGAGTGGATCAGATCGGTACATCCATAGGAGGGAGCACTAGGGAGGCTTACTAGATGGGTGGATAAAAACACCCAATGAGGAGGGATCCAAGGTTGATTGGGTCCTGAAAAAGGGTGCCCCATGGTTTACCATTTTAGGGGATTGAAACTCATGGAGGCATCCTATGCACCCTATATAGAAGACAAGGATCAAAACCCATGTAGTTAGAGAGGATGAATCATGAGATTGGGGGGGGGGGTACAAAATGGAAAAAACATGAGGACTTGTTGCAGATTATGCATGGTTAGAGGCCCATATCAAGAGGGGAACACTTGGTTGGATGTTTATGGATTTTCTGGGGCTTATACATGGTTATATGCCTAATGAAATGATGTGATCCCACCGAGATGTGGAGGCCCAGGTAGGAATCCAGATTGATGATGGATGGTTGAATAGGTGGATGGGAGGAATGAGATGGAACTGACATGAAGATGACAATGATGTTGGGATTAAACCTCAGAAAGGCTACCTATGTATCCCCATGGCAAGGAATAAAATTCATATAGTTTTGTGGGGAGATGGGACACCTTAGGAGGCAGATCGTGAGAATGGATGGATGGATAGGACCCGGAGGAAGTAGAACCTCCAGGATAGGGCATGAACTTCCTAAAACACAAAGGATCTAGGGAGAGATAAGGTTGGGACATGAGTGATGGGATTGAACTTCAAGGAGGATTCCAACGTATCCTAATGGTAGGGAATAAAATTCCACATAGTTCAGAATTGGGGATAGAATCGGGGCGTGCATAAAAGAATATGGCCCAGAGACATGCTGGGGTATGAAACAAGTTTAACATATATTAGTTGGAGGAATATGGATCGTGGGTAAGGATTACACATGGTAAGCTTCCCGAGAGCTGGTCTGATGCCACTATGGGACAGACCAAGGGAGTGGGTTCCAAAAAATGAGACACTAAAGTTCACACGTGTTTGGGGATGAAGCTTAGGGATGCTTCCTACATACCTTGTCTTGGAGATAGGGATAAAAACCCATGTAGTTAGAAATAATGTAGTGTAACTTCATCTGTGATAGAAGGGGAATACAGTTTAATGTCATGTTGGATGGGAGTGAACCGATGTGAAGTAGTCGGGACTAATGAGTGATGGGCTTGAACCTTGCAGTGGAGTCCTATGTAACTTTACTAAAAAAGGGAATTGATCAAAGTACACATAGTTCAGTTGGATAGGGAATGGGGCTTACACACTAAGGAAGACTAGAGTTGGGTTTCATGGTCGATGCTTACTCTAATCCCATGTGATTCATGCTCAGTGTGGGAAACAAAAGGCTACAAAGACCCGATGATCACATCGCAAAAGGTGCATCCATGAGGAATGGAGTGGGGATTATGCATGGTTATAAGCCTAGGGAGATAGAGATTGGGACTTACACTGGGAGGGAGGCATGAGAAGAAAGGAGGGTGTCCAAACATATAAGGGGGATATGGTCATTGTACCTGAATCATCCCCTCAAAGGGTTCAAGGGATTACGTGGAGACTACCTGAGGTGAGAATGGTGAAAAAGATCAGAGGGAGAGGGGAGTGAGAAGGCACTGATGCACATCCCCTTCATCGTCCTCTCTAGGATTGTCTCTAATACAATGATAAAAGTATAAAATCCTGTGTCGAGGATACGAATGCTTGGTAGTTTAATGTCCTGCAGCTCAGATGGTAAGGATTCACTCCTCAACCCCATGACTTACATAACTGGTGCACTTTAACCCTTGATGATGGGAAGGAACCAACAATTACGTATAGATATGGGGTTGTGGAGTGATCCATTATGGGGATCAAGTTAACATTACTATGCGAAGAAGCAATAGTCGTTAGTTTGTTTATGCGATGAAGAATGAGGCAAAGAAACATGACATGAGGCACCATTAGAGGGATCTTGAAATCACTTCTTACAAGCCTAAAGGGGCACATGGAAGAAGAGTGTGCAATGAGAAAGATCATGGAAGGAGGTGATTCAAGAAGAAGATGGGCTTTGTGAATGGAAGGGTCTTCACGAAGAAGAGGGTATTTTTTTAAAGAAAGGATATTCATGAAGGAGAGAATCTAATGAAGTAGTGCTTCACCTCAAAAATCAACTCTTTCTTTGGAGAGTACTTCACAATGGTTCTACACTTCACAAAACCCTGAGAACCCTAAAGGGGCCCCTCCTTCACGAAGGTAATATGGATTTGTGAAGGCAATACCGACCATAAGTGGAGGATGGGAAAAACATAAATAGGTACAACTCACAGAGGCCAAGTACCTTTGGCGATCCATCTATGGGTTTCATGAAGCTCTGTGAAAAAGTGGAGCTCTGAAGTGGAAAGGGTGGAGTAACAATGGTTTGAGGGGGGGGGGGTAAGCCTTCTATTTATAGGCCATGAAGGTCATAGAGGGTTTAAAAACTCTCCATAGAGAGGAGTGATGTCGTAGAGAGGAGGAACTCCATTAGAATGCATCAGCCTCATACAGGTTATGGGAAACCACATATGGGATTGCTGAAGTGGCCATTGCAGAGCGGGCTTCAGATATCAATGACACTATGGAGAGGTCGTGGTTTGTTGGAACATGTAAAACTTGTATGGGGTCATGATTCTTTGGATACGATCATAGAGGCGGCCGTTGTGGAGACACCCGTCACGGAGGTGGTCCAGTCTTGTAGAGGGTTTCCCAAAAGAGCCCTTTGAGATGGTTTTAGGGGATTTAAGGACCTTTTGAGTGACGATTAACTCTAAAACATACATATTTTCACTCCATAAGTATGGTGAATTTTAGCATCAACAAATATCAACAAAATCGACATACCATGCTCAATATAGATACAATGATCCTGATTAAAAAAATAACCATATTTCTAATATGCATCACATCATACTTGACCATAAATTTTCTTACTCGCACAAAGGTCTCATATGATATAACCTTATGATCCCACCTACTCATTTTTTGATCATGTATAACCTACATTACACTCATAAATGATCAATATACATGATAAAAATTAGATTTTCCATCAAGGTTTAGCTGTGTAGAATAGAAATGGAAATATATACTGGAAAAAATCATATAGGTTTCCTCAGAGACATTTAATAGATAAGACCCTTTCTGAATATTTGAATAGAAATCACATATAGTCATAAAAATTTCATGTGAGTCTTATATGGTTATAGTTATCCAAGTGTACCAACTCTTTCCTCTTGGGGACAAGAATTCGAATAAAATAATAATAACATCAAATACCAGTTAATCTATGTCAAATAACTCAAAAAAATTGAATACCAAAAAATAACATCCATTTACCATAAAAATGTACAATTAATTTTGTAGATATGATTTACAAACACAGAACATGACATCTACCCCCAGTTCACTGATTTTTAATGGTTCATGACACATTTACTATGTCTCAAATCTACTATATCCCAAATTAAATAAATTCCAAGTTGGTTTCATTTTATATCAACCAAATCTAATAACACCTGTTAACATCCCCCACCTAAATCTCCCAAATAACTCCCATTATAAATACCAAAATACCATAGGCATTAATACCTATATTCCATAGGCTAAAAAATAAGAGTGTGTGTCTAAGGGGTGATCAGGTGGAGACTATACCCCTTGATTGTTAAAATGAAAGAAAAATAACAATAATAGAAAAAATATCAATAAATAGTGAAACAAAACATAAAAAATCATAGGTATAACCAAATATATGTTACAATATATATAAAATAAATATCTAAAATATCATAAATGTTATAAAAAATCCAGATATATATTCAAAAAACACATCACATACATTCATAAAAAAATAAGTTAAAATTAACTTAGCTTATATGATGACCCTAAATCTAGTAGCCCAGAGTTGGTGGTCACCTTATTACATTGAAATATATACAAGGGGAAAAATACCAAAGTACATATTAGCTTAGTATTCTTAAAGAGGTAGATACATACCTAATGCACATTTTATATTTGTGATAAAATATAAAAAATAACAAAATAAAAATGTATGCATCCTTGAAAATCATTGAAAGGATTCACCTTCATATCTTAAGGAAAGGAAAAAATAAATGTGATATCAAATTCTTAGTAAGGGTTACATATGACCTACTCTATCATGAATCAATAAGTATAATAAAAAACTGTAAACACCTTACATTTAATCAATTCCTTTGATACCATGATTACACATGTCATAATAAATATGGTTAGGCATATAAATGAAAAATAATTCCATTTAATCAATAACATGAGTTTAAAAAGCATTCATAGATAAAACCAATGAAAAAATCTAATGAATAATAACATCTAAATTCCCCTGGAAAGAAATTAATAATATTAGATGTCATGATCTCAATCATCATGATATATATATTTTACATAATTTTCAAAGGAAATTTTAAAACTATTGGTAAAAACTAATCTAATCTGACCAAGTGATTTTTCTCACAAGACATACCGATGCATTAAGGGGATATATAATCCAAGGCCTTACTTTTCATTGAATTTAAAAATCATTCCTCATATTTCAAAGATCAATTTACATCATGAATCATTATGCCTTATGAGAAAATATCTATATTGATTAAAGGATACAAATTTATATATACTTCCAATTGTTAATCAAATAAAATTCAAAATAAACATCGTATCTACAAATGGATGATGGTTTAGGAATTTATCATTCCTATGATACAAATAATATGAATAATTATGAGAAGTGTAATTTCCAATGAAAAATTATCATAATAAAGTTACTAATGAAGAAATTAATCATGAAAAGAGAGGTGAGCATCAGTTCCTTGAAAATATATGTTTTGAAATGAAATCATGTAATTTGGAAGAATAAAAGAAATAAAAGTGAAGTAATAAAATAATATTTCACAAAATATGTTTCTTTTTAAACCATTGAATACATGTATAAGAAACTATATTTTTTAAATTAGTTATTGAGAAGGGAAGTCCATTATTTCCATATGTGTTAAAAACATTCAATTTGTCTTTTTGTCGAAATCAAACCTTTATAAGAAAAATATAAATATTACTTTCAAACAAATTTTTAATGTCCTTGATAAAATTAAATTTTCTCAATAAATCATTTAAATATATTAAAGGGTTTTTTCAAAACAATTTTAGAAAACATGGAAAAGGAAGATAAATATATTTGTTTTAAAGAGAAATAATTTAAATTATTATTTTCTTGATTCAAGTATTAAATGGAATAAAATTTGGAATAAAATATAGATAATACTTGATTATAAATAATATAATGAAATTATTTTAAATTGTGATGAAAAAATGATAATATTCTTTCAATAAAATAAAAAATCAATTATAAAAATAAATTGAGATTTTAAAATAGATTCTAACCTCTTTGGAAACATTAAAAATATAACCCCTTGGAAGAATAAACATTTATTGAAAAATTAAAAATCATGAATAAATAGTTATTCATGTTAAATAAATCAATGGGATAGTATATAAACCACATATAAATGAATTTGTGTATATTAAAAAATACAACTCAATGAAAAGGAAATTTCAATTAAATCCATTGCCTCACACATCTATTTTACTAAACATGATTTAATCTCATTTGTAATAGTTTTATAAATTTAATTAATTTATAACATAAACATATTAATATTTTTAATATCATATGTTATCCTCTAATATCATCTTCTCACCCATTGGTTAATAATCATTATTTATTATTATTATTTTGATTTTCAATTACCATGTTTTCCCATTTATGTTTTGTCATGAAATGTTTTGTTATTGTGTATAGGATATAGTTTAATCATATGAAATATTATATGAATGTTTTAAATATCATATGTACTAATTAGATAAATTTTTATAAACATTCTTTAATGTTGGACATGGAAAATGAATCACATCGCTTCGTGGAGATGGTAGGATATACATACACACAAGCGACAATATCATTCCCTTAATGGGCGAAAGGGTAAGTAAGTGGATGTTAAATAAATTTAAAGATTTATTATCATATAATATGATTCATATATATTCATTATTTTCATAATTATTACTATCCATGAGAGTTTGTTATGGAAAACAAATTACTTCAGTTCGTGAGGCTGTAGTTCACTGTACACATTAGTGATGAATTTGTTTCACATTTGATAGAGAAGGATATAGATAAATATTATAACATAAACACAATAACATACCATTATATTTGATATATTAATTTTATTATATATGAAGCGTTAATACATAATTTATGATGATAAAATAAGAAGTAAAAAGTACGATCTTAGTGAAGACGATTATCTTTTCTTGTAAGAACCTCCTTTGAATATCTTATTAAGGAAACTATGGTTGGAATTTTACATGAAAAAAATATCAATAATGTGTCTAATGATTTTGGGGATGTATTTTTTTAGGGGTAGGTAAATCCTGATTTCTTCATAGGTGTAAATAATTTAGGGGAGGAGGTTCACTTTTGCAAGTGGGGAAAGAGGACAATCTGGGAGACCACATGGAAATTTCCCAGAAGAATCCAAAATGATAAAGTGATTACCAATAAAAATGATTCAAAATTAAATCATATTCAAATTTGGGATGTATAAGGTATAATTATGTAAATATAATAACATTTATAATGTTTAATTAGAAAACATACAATTATCTTTTGGTTTAAACCTCACGGTAAACCCGTTTTAACTATAAACGAGGTAAATATTTGTTTCCTATTTTTGATATTCATTATGAACAAAAATTAAGTGAAACTTATTAACTATTTTAAATTACTATGATTCCAAATATGGAATAAATTTTACTAAATTAAACTCATCGTATTAGAAAATTTTAATTTAAAAATAAACCTACAAAACGTGTCAAAGAACTTTTTTTTTCAAGAATTAATTTTTTCCAACATAAGAAGATATTATATTAACTGTTTGACTAGTAAAAAAATTAATTGATTTAAATTAATATATTTAGATATCTAATATGTTCATTTAATTTAAATAATTAATTATTAATTTCTTTAAATTTATTAAAATGGGTAGACATTATTTATTTTTAAATGAAAATATTTTTCTGAAAAATATTTTCTGTACATCTAAATATTCTTATATTCACTTATATAAAACATAAATATAATTAATAATTAATTATTTATTTTATTAAACATTATTATAAATATAATAGGGAATTTTTAAATACAACATTTTTTAAAATTTATAAAATCACATATATAAGGAAAAATTTCAAAAAAAATCATTCTAGGATTAGTTTATCCTAGCTTGTTCAAAATCGATATTCATCCTATCAATTTAAATTTTTTTTTGAAAAATATTAAAATTTTAATTGAATTATATATTAAATAAAATATAATGTTTAATTACTACAATTGAGCATCGTATTTTACATTCTTCTCTCAAATAAAAATGATATCCTTGAAATTTTCATTGATATATCTTAATAAAAAAGTGAGTGTTGTTATTCTTCATTAAATCCACTAGTTCTGACATAGATTATTCCATTTTTTTATTTCTCCAAAGTATCTTTACCATCTGAGTCATCCTATTCATTAATATTTTCCTTCAAGTATCAAGAATTTTGTTACAATTTTAATTGCAAGATAGTGCTGGTTTTAATTCTATTCCTTCAGAGATAAGAACATGCACTAGTTCTAGAATATACATTAATAAAAATGATATAAATAATAAATCATGTATTTTAGAGAGGTTTTGTGGAATTAAATACTCATAATCCTGAGATCCAATCCTTTCCAATATTTCAAAGGGTCCGATGTACCTGGGGATCGGGTTTTTCTTCATACCGAACCTTATAGCACCATTACATGAAGAAATCTTTTTAGAAAGATTTACCCCTACTTGAAATTCAAAATCATTCATCTAGTTATCAACATAACATATTTTCATTATTGGAGATACATTAACATGATCTAATTGTCTTTAACTTTTTCATTTCTCTTCAATAAGTTCATAGCCTATGGTTTCCTATCATAAAATTCATACAAAAAAGTTCTAGTAAGAAATATATTACCATATAATGAATCATATGAAACCATTTGAATACTATAATGGAAATTATTATTATCATAAAACTCTAATAAAGGGAAATAACGATCTTTTTTCATTTCTCTTTAACCAATTGGGAAAAATAAAAATGAATAACCGATAGTAACATACCCAACCAATGAGACTACACACCTCACTTATGGCCATTGGTGTTTTCTATTCTTTGAATGAATTTTTCATCACATGATCAACTGATATTATATATTTTTAGATAATATGGAAAAGAAAAGAATCATCTTGATGCAATAAATCAAACTTACTAAAATTACCATGAAACTCTTTTCTTATAATAGTATTAATAATGATCTATAAGCGATTATTATTCTCGTAGTATATGTTATAACACAAAAGGATATCATTAATGAAAACCACAAAAAAATTATTAATATATTCACTTAATACTCTATTAATTAGATCCATAAAAACTGATGGTGAATTAGTCAATCCAAATGGTATCATAGTAAACTCATAATTTCTATACCACATTTGAAATAATTTCTGCGAAATATCTTCCCTCTTTACCTACAATTGATGATACCCAGAATGATGGTCAATATTTGAAAAATATTGTGCTTTATGAAGTTGATTGAATAAGTGATAAATTCATAGAGGATACAACTTTTTCGTCATCACAATAGCATTGATTTCCATATAATCAATGTATAACCTCATGGATATATATTTCTTCTTAATGAAGAGAACATGGGTCCACATGGTGGAACAATATGGTGAAAAATCACATATCAAAAAATACTATGGTTATTTATTATACTCTACTAATTCCACTGTGGCCATTATATAGGGTTTATTTGATAAATTTCATGTATCAGAGATTAAATCAATAGAAAACACGACTTCACGATCTAATTGATTTCTAGGTAAATCATAATAAAATAAACCAACATATTTCTATACAGTAGGTACATTCTTAATTTCAAAATTACATTTTCCATTATTTTACTGTGTTCACACTTCTTCCATAAGAATGAAACTTAGAAGAGCTATTGGGGGCAGATCGAGAAATGACTGAGATGATGAAGTCTCTGATATAAAGACAACGAATCCAATATCTTCACAATGAATTATAATTTATTTCAACTTGAGATAAATATTTACATAATATTATAAAATCTAGTCCATACCAATGATTATATCAAAGTCAACCATATATATGATAAACATTTCTGAAACGATTTCTTGTTTATGTTTTATATTGGGGACTTTTGGACATAGCCTTGGTGTAATAAGACTTCCACTTAGTGTTTTAATTGAAAAATACACTTTTAATGTTCTAGGTAAGTATCTAATTTTCCTAAAAAACATGGTAGATATAAAAGTGTTTAATGATATAAAATCAAATAAATCATTGGGTAAATTTTAGGCTATGATTAAAGTACCCACCACCAGATTATTGGGTACTTCCATCTCAGTAGTACAGATATCATAATCTTACCCTTCTACCCTTGTCATCTTCTGTTGTATATTCCCTTGATTCATGATACATTGGTTTGATTAATGCCTTATTTATTTATAGATGAAGCATTGGATAAGAGTGGTCCCTTTATTTGTTGTACATTAATGATCCAAATGACCCTTGTATCCACACATGTAACAAACTACAATTCCATTCAATCATTTTCCATGACGTTTCATTCTATAATTTTCACATGTTGTAAATTGAATCATCATCATAGTTGTCTTTGACTCATTCCCATTATATTGATGTTAAAATAAACTCTTATTATAAGGATTCCCCATGAATATAAAGGATATTTATAATTCATTCTCTATTTTTATGTCTCATAATACAATATCATCATATGATGAAAATTCTTGAGAAACTGGTTCCCTTTGAATATTTGTATTAATCCATTAAAATAACTATTCAGTCTTACTTTACATACTATGTGTTCAATCTATATATACATGGATGATATTGTAATGGTATTATGATATTCTACCAAAATTTCATACTCCTTTTTTATTAAGATCATAAAATTTCTCTTCAATTTTTTTCATTTCTAATCAGGGAAATATTTGTAGAAGAATGTTATTTTAATGGATATATATTCCATGTGTTATATTTCCTTTTCATTCCTAGTATTTTTGGTCAATTACCACCATTGATCATCATCAAATTTGATATAATACACAAAAGTGTAACCATTTCCTTTTCATCACATCCCATGGAAAGAAATATATTTTAAAGTGACTTAATACATTTCTTACCTACCAATAGATTAGTATTACCACTAAATTATGGTGGATTATATCACATGAAATGATAGAACATAAGTAAATCATGTAGTGTAACAATAGGTTACTATATTTAGGAATGTTTATTCATCATAAACTTAAGTAAGAAACCCTAATATCACCATGATCTGGTCATATCCAATACCATATGTATTATATTTCTTAGTAGGTAAAGTTCCACATTGGCCATGAGTGTTGAAACCATTCTTTCTCTCATGAACCATTTTTGAAGAAATGGAATATACTTAATTAATCCTTAACATTATTAATTTTAAATCATAATGTATAATTCTAAACTTTGTGTAATAATTAATATGAATAAAAAATTAATCAATTGTTAATTTTAGAATCTTAAACATTGTTTCTCTATGGAATTCATTATTTTCTAATACATTATATTGGTTTGTAAAAAATTTTAATTATCCCATGCATATCACGTAAAAGTTTCAAAATAAGTGTTTATTAAGGTGTCATTTCATGCACCATGTGATAATTGAGTATAATACCAATGCACACTTTTTATATTTATTTCCCATTGGTACAACTATACCAAAACCACTTCCACTTTTAGTATCCATATAGGGATGAATTTCTAGGAAAACCCGTGTAATATCCTCCTTACCAAAACAATAGGATGTTCTTATATACATATCCTCAAAGTCTATAACTAGGTTATGTTCTCTAATTTATGTTTTTTAATCTATTTATAATGGTTTCTATTAAACATTATTTGATAAAAACTCTAATGAACCTAAATTCAATATCTTAGAGCCAATTGTCTCTTTATTACATTAACATAGATACAAGGGTACAAATAACAATGAACCTATTCGTTTTCTAGTCTTAGAGAGAAAAATATATACATAATACCAATTTTAATTTGGTGATAAAATATAAAACACAATAAAATAAAAAATATTTCAATCCTTGAAAATCATTCAATGGATTCATCTTCATATCCTCAGAAAATGTAATAAAATAAAAGTGTGCTCAAATTCCGAGTAAGGGTTTAATATAATAGAAGTGATCATAAATCAGTAATGAATAATTGAAATGGAAGGGTAAATTACTATAGACACATTATATTTAATCAATAAAATTACTACCCTGATTAGATAAGACCTAATAAATATACAAAGGTAAATAACTGAAAACAGATTTGATTTAATAAACAACTTGAGAAAAAAATGAATCCATGGATAATATCAATCCAATAATATCATGGATAATAATAAATGAATTCTAAATGAAATAAATGATTTAAACTAGACATCATGATATCATATATAATCATTTCTATAACTTCAAGTACTTTCACAAGAGATTCGAAAAATAGGGATAAAACCCATTTAATTTGGCCACCTAATCTGTCTCATGAGACTTATCAATGCATAGAGGGTATTTATAATTCCGGACCCACCCATAACTACATTTACAAATAATTATACATATATTGAATGATTTATTTAATTCATGAATCAATATTCCTTAATAAAAAATATCCATATTCACTAAAGGATACAAAGTATCAATATTTACTTAGTAAAATAATATTAAAGGTAAAAATTGTTTGTAAAAAAGGTAAAAGGTTTAGGAAATAATCATATCCATGATAAAAACAATATATATATATATAAGAGAAATGTAATTCTTAATGAAAAATTATAACAATTAAGTGAAAAATGTAATAATTAATCCCAAAATGAGAGGTGACCATAATTTCATGGAAGATATATATTTTTTCAAATAATTAAAGTACATTGAAGGAATAAAAGTAATGGAAGTGAAATAATAGAATAATATTTTATAATAGAGTTTTATTTTTAAAACCATTGAAAATGTGTAGAATAATTTACATTTTTTGAATTATTTCTGATAGAATGAATTTCCATTAATTCTGTATATTTTAGAAAACATTCCTTATGATTTTTTTTAAAAATGCCTTTCAAAATATTAAATAAATTACATTAAAACCATTTTTAAAGTAAAGTATAATGTAAAATATTCTTAATAATTCATTTTAAAAATTTAAAAGTCTTTATTAAAATAATTATGAAATTCAATGTATAAGGACCCAGCCTTAAACATTACTTATTATTGAATTAAATGAATAATTCACATAGAGGATTTTTTCAGGTTTATAGTTTTAGAGAATTAGGACATAACTATTACATCTCAAAAGATTACAAAGTAGACACTTCTACTAAGTTTCCATAAAATAAAAAATCTTAAAAAGAAACTTGTCTAGTTCCATGTTTTAGATAGCATGAAGTTTCCTTGTTCCCATCCTTGACCCTATTCCACATTAAGTCCTGTGAAAATCATTTCAAAAAAAAACTTGGGGTGAGCATAAAAATCTCAGTAAGGGATACACAAAGAAGGAAAACTGTTAGTTTTTCAAAGCAACAAGTAAACCATGAGTACTTTATAAAAGTAATACTTTTCACCTTCATGAATTAGTATAAACTCCTCAATGAATAAAATATCATTACTTACCCTTTTGTAACCAAAATATTACCATAAAACCCATACACATAAAATATAAAGGTATCTTGGGACATAAACATACTTAAATGGAATAACCATACGGTCGACTTCCACACATATCACTTAATGGAATAGCCATACGACCGACTTCCATACCTAATGAATTGGAGGTTATAATGTAACCAACCTTCCTGGTATTCACATAACCACCCGTTATATGGTTTATCATGTAACCACCCATATAATGTCCAAGTACCATTATAAAATCATAAGACATAAAACAAATATAATGGAAAGAAAACATTTACACATTTCGATCACAATATATCACTAAAATATATTGTCATAAAAAATACATTATAAAAAAACCATTTTCAATACGAAAATACATAAAAGAGTATATGGTTTTTATTTACTTTTAAAAACATTATAGCTTGTTGAGGAAGCCAAAGTCCAAATAATACTCGCGGCAGTGGAAAAGGTCTTTGTCACCGCGTACGTTAAAAGAAACATTCCTTTATGTCATTTTGTAAAACGCTTCGTAGAAGAAGATTCCTTTTTTATAAAATTAAAATTAAAATGGGTTTATACACCCTATAAAAGAAAGTATTGTATTAGAACAATATATGCCTCAATGGAAGGAGATTGAGACGAAGTCCCTTACAAAGACGGTATCCTTGGATTAAGGATAAATAAATTACATACATATGTGTGACAAACGAATACACAAAATATAAGTGGATATTAAGTGTAAAACAATCAGAGGTCATTCACACATATTCATAGAACAACATATTCAAGGAGTACAAGTTTATCCCAATTAATCAAAATTGGGTTAAGAAGTTCTCTTGCAAAAATTCGACAGCCTAACGACGTCACTTCAAAATTCAGAAAATGAGTTGATGAGAGATAAAAAGGGTATCTAATAACTTTTACATTAAATTTATAGCAATAATTATATATAATAACATATCACAACATAATAATATGTAATTTAAAAGACATAAAAAAAGATGTCTTTTTAAAGAAGAGGAGGGTTAAAGGTCCCCTTACCGATTTGGGTAACTTTCGAAACGTACACCCCATTGAAGAAGGGTCATACAATGAGAATGTAAATACCCATAAATGAAATTATTTTACAAAAAGAGTATAATAATTAGAAGTACATACACCACTCAAAGGAAATGGTGGAAAATGTAGCATAAATCTCACGGGAATAAAAGTGAGATGAAAAATCCCTTACGAAAACTCGGCAGCCTAACGACGCTACTTAAAACTTCCAAAAATGGATTGATGAGATAAAATAGGGTCTCTCATCATATTAACATAAAATTTAAATCACGTGGAATAGAAAATAACATCCCCCGCAAAAAAAGAAGAGCTTAAAAGAAGTGACATAAAGGAGAGTACTTAAAAAGAAAGAGAGAGGTTGGATCTCTTAAGAAAATTCGGCAGCCTAACGGCGCCACTCAAAACTTCCAAAATGGATCGATGAGAGAAAATATGGTCTCTCATCATATTAAAATAAAAATTACAGTAAGATTAATATAAAATAACATCCCAATCATAAGAAATATGAGGTCAAAAGTAATGACATAAAAGAGTGTACTTAAAAAGAAATAGAGGGGTAGGATCCCTTACCTCAAGTCCGAATTGTCTTGTTCGTTTCTTTATATTCCTGAATAATAAACTTTGGTCAATTTATAATTTCTTAAGGACCTCCTTTAAAGATTATTATTCAGTTCATATCACATATTATAATGTTATAATAATTGTTTAATAATGTTAGTTCATATCAGACGTTTTTGCCGATGTTTGGTACATGAGTCAAAAATGAACTTGTTTGAAAATGATTGCCCATGTAGTTATAATCAAATCATTTACAGAATAGTATTAATGATTAAAATATCATATATATCCAGTAAATATTCATTTTATACTATTCCATAACATTTGGATATAAAAAATGAAAAGCACCATTCATGGAGATTGTAGGTCGTACGTACGCATGAACGCTACTTTCATTTTTTTGCCATATTAGTGGAATTAAAAATAAATGAGAGAGAGAAATATATTATAATTACAGTATAATATATATTTAATATAGGTCAAATATGTTCATTAATTTAATTCTTTATACATTCCCTGTATTGCATGAATGAGTCACATCACTTGAGGTGGCGGTAGTCCACAATACCTCATATGAAATTATCGCATTTTCACAACATGAAAAGAATAAAGGTATGTTTTAAATATAAAATACAGAAGCATATATTAAACATAAATACCATATATATCATATATAAAATATAGTGACATCATAATGGCCACCTTTAAAGGTGTTAAAAGAATATTGAACAATTATCGTTTCGTGAGGCAATAATTCGCAATCCACAGAAACTGTATGTTCTTTAACCATTAGATGGAGGTTTGTGTAGGTGTAGCTATAAAACTTCTCATAAAAACATACTAGTATATTGAAGATACTTGTTTTGTTACAAAAGAAACGAAGAAAAAGAGTTTAGGGGGTTGGAGAAGCAAAATAAAACATAAGAACACAAGAGAAGACACTACCTTTAAATCAGGTAACTCTTTTTGATTTGAGCTCAAAGGATTCCTTGGAAAGACTTATGCCCAAAGTGAGGCTTCTAGGAGTAATAGAGGGATGTGGAGAGACAAAATGGACAGGGGTTGGCCGATACAAAGGATTGATAGGTGTGGGTAAGGTGTTAGAGGTGGGGGCCTTTTATAAGAGGAGAGGAGGGGCACTCTTGGAAAGTTATAAAAGGTTACTTTATTATAAAATTCTTTTAGGATTTTAAAGGTCCCCAAATTATAGATTTATAGTATAAGGTGAAAATAGTTCTAAATACACCCATAAAATAGGTTTTTGACAAGTTTAGGTCTTAGATTTTACATTATATTTTCATTTTATTTAAATCTTTAAATAATGAGGTAATCGCTTCATCATCATGGTGTCATAAATAATTTAATTTATTTAATGTCTAAAAATTAAAAAAAATATCATGATGTAGGAAATAGTTTTATCTTTTTAATGAATATTTATAATAAAAAATATGACTTGTATAACCCCATTTAAAAATTGTTTTAGTAAAATAACAAATGGTTGTGACATTTTAATATTAACTTTAAATAAAAGGTTATTAATGTCATTTTCCTACCAAAGTGGCTCCATGGGGTCCCCAAGTTGACCCATGGATTTTATTGTTTGGGAATGACTCATCAAATAAGGTTAGGACATGTGTCGAGGTCATTTCATATTATTATAACATTATCTTTACTTTAAATTATACTAATTACCTTTAATTGCGATTAATAAAACTTAAAAGTTACTATTCAAAAAAAAAAATATTTTAATCCCATTGAACCAAATTTTACATCCTAATGACAACTATGTATGTCGGATTTATGAAATTAAACTCCTAGAAGTGGTAAAGTTTCATTTAAATGAAAAATCAGTTTTTAAACTACCACTTAGTTATTTCACTATTCATCAAAAATTGAGGTTTTTCATAAAAATACCAAAAATTAACCCTAAGATATATTTGATATTCCGAATTCAAAAATGATATCTATTTTACAAAATTAAAAACATATAAGTTTCATTAATTAAAATAATAATTAATTCCCTCTGTCAAAACAAATAACGTGTTTTTAAGAAACAATATATATCAAAAGATTGACACTTGTTTAAGTCTAATTTCAAAGTAAAATTAATTCCAATGACCACCATTGGATTAAATGGTAATAATATATTCTAATTTCAATTTAAAACCAATTAAAAATACAATCTAATAATATAAGTAAATTATATTAAAAAGAGGTTTTGAATAAAAATACAACATTTTTCACTTATTCATTAAAAATGAACTTTATCATAAAAATATCAAAAATTTACACAAAGTAAATTTTGATGTCCCGATTTTAAAGAAGAATTTAATTTTGTCAAATATAACAAATAAAATTGTCAAAATGTAGATTTAAAAGAGGTTTGCCAACAAAAGGTGGTTAATCGACCTTTTAAAGAATATTAGATTGTTTACGCTTAAAATTGGATTCATTCACATTTTTAATCCTCTAACATTTATTGTAAAAAGTAAAAATATTTGACAAACATATATAAACATTTTGTAGTTAGTTCTGTTCATTACCATCATTATGATGGCTATGTGTTAACTACCATTTAAAATAAAATTATTTTATTATTAGAGTACAACGTAAGATTTCAAAGGAACTCGTTGTTGCGTACTGGGTAAGCCATTGAGCATAACGTTCTATTTAAATTAATATTAACATTTTATTCACAAATAGGGATAAATATAAAAATTTCATATTCTTTATTTACCTGGGGTGTTACATCCTTCCCCCATTTTGGGAATTACATCCTCACAATTTTAAAATTGGGCTTGGAAACTTCATTGAAAGCCCCACATTTGAAAATGAGTAAATTAAACTTTCACTTTAACAGAAAGAAAGAAAAGTACCAAGGTCACCCGAGACAAGGTACTAGGATTCCATGTAGGAAACCATGGATATGGAAGAAGAAAACAATGGGTCATGTTCTGATGGAGAGTGATAGTAAACATGTCTAGGAGAAAGTTAACCACAAGAAAATCACAAACTTGTGATGGGTTAAATGATATTCGATTCCCCAGTAGGAAAAGTTAACAAACAAAATTTTTGGTTTAAGTTACTCTTCATTGAGGAATTTATTTTTGAGCTTAACTAAATCACAAGGAAACATGCTTTCTTGTCGTTTAGACTTTCATCTCTTACTAGATTTCTTACAAAAACTCATTTTTTCCTCCAAAAGACGAGTATTTAGGATGACTTGTTCACATTTAGAGCGCTATAATCAACTTCTAGAGAATCACCTAATACAAAAAAGAGAACTATATATTTCCCTTGCCTTTAGACCATAACCAAAACCAAAAAGTTTAGTATGATATCAGATAACACCCAAAAAGGATTTTTTTTCAAAAAGAAAAACTACTCATAATCTCCAAAATTTGTCAAACAAAACCCAAAGTTCAACGAAGACCATTCAATAAACAATTTGTACATAAAATTCTTCAAATTAAACCCAACTAATATTGAAACCCAAATATTTTAAGGATTTAATCACATAGTCTCCCAAGGTACAAATTAAAATTAATCTCCAAATAACATCAGTTTCTCTTAAAGTATCCTACTGAAAAGTAATTAACCTAATCACATATCCTCCATGATAGGTTAATAATTTCCATAGATAACCCAAAATCAACTTACTATTGATTCATAAAATCATATAACTAAAAAATAATTAGTCAAACTAACCAGGGACTTCACGTAGTCCAGTGGTAGGCGATAAATACCAGTCACACTTTGGTTGTGGGTTCGATTTCCGTAGCTTTGTCTAACGCGACGGGTTGTCACATGGTCTACGTTTTTTCCTTTTTCCAAAACTATATAATTCTTAAAACATTCTCCAAAATGAGATAAAATCTTAAAAAATAACCATAACATAATTTAACATCAAGTTTATCTCATGTCATTCATATTCCATCATAACATATAGTAACCCATAATTACCTCAAAAGTAAAGATAATATAAACCGTAATGGTTACCTTTGTATTTATTACCTAAACTTTCATTTTGAGTTGGTTCTCTCGTACATGATTCATTGAAGAACTCAACAAGGTTCAAGTTGGGTTGATCATGACTCCTAATAGTTAGTTTAGAATAACCACGAGATTTCTCATTGAATCCCCCATTTCATCCAGTCTCTTAATCAGAGAACCACCACAGTTTCCTTCAAACCCATTGTCACTTTGGTGCCTGCTAGATCCATCCATTTACTAAAACCAGAAATGTTAGTGTGAGTATATCAACAAAATCATTATGTACTAAAGAGGAAGATAAGAACTAAGATATACTTATCCAAGTTATCTCAAACTCATTCCAAACTTCAAAAATAACAATGACTCTATCTAATATAATAACCATTGTGGTTATACACAACTTGTCACTTAACACTCTAACCTATAAAGTTATCTAAAACAACCTCCGATACCAACTATAAGGACCCAGCCTTAAACATTACTTATAATTGAATTAAATGAATAATTCACATAGAGGATCTTTTCAGGTTTAGAGTTTTAGAGAGTTAGGACATAACTATTACATCTCAAAAGATCACAAAGTAGACACTTCTACTAAGTTTCCATAAAATAAAAACTCTTAAAAAGAAACTTGTCAAGTTCCATGTTTTAGATAGCATGAAGCTTCCTTGTTCCCATACTTGACCCTATTCCACATTTGGTCCTATGAAAAACATTTCAAAAAAAAAAACTTGGGGTGAGCACAAAAAGATCAGTATGGAATACACAAAGAAGGAAAACTGTTAGTTTTTCAGAACAACAAGTAAACCATGAGTACTTTATCAAAGTAATACTTTTCACCTTTATGAAGTAGTATAAACTCTTAAATTAATAAAATATCATTACATACCATTTTGTAACCAAAATATTACCATAAAACCCATATACATAACATATAAAGGTATCTTGGGACATAAACATACTTAAATGGAATAACCATACGGTCGACTTCCACACATATCACTTAATGGAATATCCATACAGACGACTTCCATACCCAATGCATTGGAGGTTATAATGTAACCACCCGTCATATGGTTTATCATGTAACCACCTATCAAATTTCCAAGTACCATTATAAAATCATAAGGCATAAAAGAAATATAATGGAAAGAAAACATTTCCACATTTCGATCACAATATATCACTAAAATATATTGTCATAACAAATCCATTATAAAAAAACCATTTTCAATAAAAAAATACATAAAAGAGTATATCGTTTTTATTTACTTTTAAAAACATTATGTCTTGTTGAGGAAGCCAAAGTCCAAATAATACTCACGGTGGCAAAAAAGGTTGTTGTCACCGCATATGTTAAAAGAAACATTCCTTTTTGTCGTGTTGTAAAACGCTTCATAAAAAAAGATTCTTTTTGTATAAAATTAAAATTCAAAGGGTTTTATACACCGTATAAAATAAAGTCTTGTATAAGACCAATATATGCCTCAATAGAATGATATTGAGACGAGGTCCCTTACAAAGATGGTATCCTTGGACTAAGGATAAATCAATTACATAATTATGTGTGAAAAATGAATACACCAAATATAAGTGGATATTAAGTGTAAAAAAATCAGATTTCATTCACACATATTCATAGAACGACATATTCAAGGAGTACAAGTCTATCCCAAAGAATCAAAATTGGGTTAAGAAGTTCCCTTGCAAAAATTCGATAGCCTAACGACGTCACTTCAAAATTCAGAAAATGAGTTGATGAGAGATAAAAAGGGTATCTCATCAATTGTACATTAAATTTAAAGAAATAAGGATATATTAGAAAAAATCCCAACATAATAAGATGTAATTTAAAATACATAACAAAAGAAGTCTTTTTAAAGAAGAGGAGGGTGAAAGGTCCCCTTACCGATTTGGGTAACTTTCGAAACGTACACCCCATTGAAGAAGGGTCATACAATAAAGATGTTAATACACATAAATGAAATTATATTACACAAAGAGTATAATAATGGGAAGTACATACACCACTCAAAGGAAATGGTGGAAAATGTAGCATAAATCTCATGGGAATAAAAGTGAGATGAAAAATCCCTTACGAAAACTCGGCAGCCTAACAGCGCCACTTAAAACTTTCAAAAATGGATTGATGAGATCAAATAGGTTCTCTCATAATATTAACATAAAATTTAAAGAAATAGGAATATAAAATAACATCCCCAAACATAACAAATAGGATCTTAAAAGAAGTGACATAAAAGAGAGTACTTAAAAAGAAAGAGAGAGGTTGGATCTCTTACGAAACTTTGGCAGCCTAACGGCGCCACTCAAAACTTCCAAAATGGATTGATGAGAGAAAATAGGATCTCTCATAATATGAAAATAAAAAGTACAGTATGATTAATATAAAATAATATCCCAATCATAATAAAGATGAGCTTAAAAGTAATGACATAAAAGAGTGTACTTAAAAAGAAAGAGAGGGATAGGATCCCTTACCTCAAGTCCGACTTGTCTTGTTCTTTTCTTTATATTCCTGAATAATAAACTTTGCTAAATTTATAATTTCTTAAGGACCTACTTTAAATATTATTATTCATTTCATATCAGATATTATAATTTTATAATAATTGTTTAATAATGTTAGTTCATATCAGACGTTTTTGCCGATGTTTGGTACATGAGTCAAAAATGAACTTGTTTGAAAATGATTGCCCATGTAGTTATAAGTAAATAATTTCCAGAATATTATTAATGATTAAAATATCATATATATCCAGTAAATATTCATTTTATACTATTACATAACATTTGGAGCTAAAAAATGAAAAGCACCGTTCATGGAGACGGTAGGCCGTACGTACGCATGAACGCTACTTTCATTTTTTTGTCATATTAATGGAATTAAAAATAAATGAGAGATATATATATTATAATTCCAGTATAATATATATTTTATATATGTCAAATATGTTCATTAATTTCATTCTTTATACATTCCATGTATTGCATGAACGAGTCACATCACTTGAGGGGCGGTAGTCCACACTTACTCATATGAAATTATCGCATTTGCACAACATGCAAAGAATAAAGGTATGTTTTAAATATAAAATACAGAAGTGTATAGTAAAAATAAATACCATATATATCATATATAAAATATAGTGACATCATAATGGCCACCTTTAATGGTGTTAAAAGAATATTGAACAATCATCGTTTTGTGAGGTAGTAATTCGCCATCCACAGAAACAGTATGTTCTTTCACCATTAGACGAAGTTGTGTGTAGGTGTAGCTATAATACATATCATAACAACATCTTAGTATATTGAATATAATTTTTTGTTTACAAAATAAAGTAATAAAAAGTGTTTTGGGGGTTGGAGAAGCAAAATAAAACATAAGAACACAAGAGAAGACACTACCTTTAAATCGGGTAACTCTTTTTGATTTGAGCTCAAAGGCTTCCTTGGAAAGACTTTTGCCCAATGTGAGGCTTCTTGGATTAATAGAGGGATGTGGAGAGACAAAATGGGTAGGGTTTGGCTGAGCCAAAGGCTTGAGAGGAGTGGGTAAGGTGGTAGAGGTGGGGGCCTTTTATAAGAGGAGAGGAGATGCACTCTTGGAATGTTTTAAAAGGGTACTTTATTATAAAATGATTTTCGGGTTTTAAAGGTCCCAAAATTATATATTTATAGGATAAGGTGATAAGAGTTATAAATACACCCATCCAATAGGTTCTGAAAAGTTTAGGACTTAGATTTTACATTATCTTTTCATTTTATTTAAATCGTTAAATAATGAGGTAATCGCTGCATCATCATGGCGTCATAAATAATTTAATTTATTTAATATCTAAAAATTATAAAAAAAATATCACGATGTATGAAAGCTTTGTATCTTTCTAATTAATATTTATAGTCAAAAATATGACTTGTATAACCCCATTTAGAAATTGTTTTAGTAAAACAACACATGTTTGTGACATTTTAATTTTAACTTTAAATAAAAAGTTATTAATGTCATTTTCCTACCAAAGCGGCTACATGGGGTCCCCAAGTTGACCCATGGATTTTATTGGTCGTCCATGACTCATACAATAAGTTTAGGACATGTGTCAAGGTCATTTAATATTATTATAACATTATCTTTACTTTAAATCACACTAATTGCCTTTAATCGAGATTAATAAAACTTAAAAGATACTATTCACCAAAAAAATTATTTTAATCCCATTGAACCAAATTTTACATCCTAATGAAAACCATGTATGTCGGATTATTTTAAATTCAAATCACAGAAGTGGTAAAGTTTCATTTAAATGAAAAAACAGTTTTTAAACTACCACTTAGTGGTTTCACTATTCATCAAAAATTGAAGTTTTTCAGAAAAATACCAAAAATTCACCCTAATATATATTTGATATTCTGAATTCAAAAATGATTTCTATTTTACAAAATTCAAAAAAAAAATAAGTTGCATTAATTAATTTAATAATTAATTCCCGCTGTCAAAACAAATAGCGTGTTTTTAAGAAACAATATATATCAAAAGATTGACAGTAGTTGAAGTCTAATTTCAAAGTAAAATTAATTCCAATGACCACCATTGGATTAAATGGTAAAAATATATTCTAATTTCACTTTAAAACCAATTCAAAAGATAATATAATCATATAAATAAATTAGATTAAAAAGAGGGTTTGAATAAAAATACAATATTTTTCACTTATTCATTAAAAAAGAACTTTATCGTAAAAATACCAAAAATTTACACAAAGTAAATTTTGAGGTCTCAATTTTAAATAAGAATTTTATTATGTGAAATATATCACATAAAGTTTTAAAAAAGTGGATTTAAAAGGGGTTCGCCATCAAAAGTCCGTTAATCGAACATTTAAAGAATATTAGAATGTTTACGCTTAAAATTGGATTCATTCGCATTTTTAATCATATAACATTTATTGTAAAAAGTAAAAATATTTGAAAAACATATATAATCATTTTGTAGTTAGTTCTGTTCATTCCCATCATTACAATGGCTAGGTGTTAACTACCATTTAAAATAAAATTATTTTATTATTAGAGTGCATCGTAAGATTTCAAAGGAACTTGTTGTTGCGTATTGGGTAAACCATCGAGCATAGCGTTCCATTTAAATTAATATTAAAATTTTATTCATAAATAGAGATAAATATAAAAATGTCATATTATTTATTTACCTGGGGTGTTTCACAAGGACATCGATGTTTAATATATCCGCATTAAAGATAAAATAAGTCTCTATTTATTTTAATCATTTAATTTCTTGGTTTGATTAAAAAGTGGGGAAATGTTCCATGGAAATACTGAAAATAATCAAATATATATAGTATAATAATATTACTAGATCATATGAAAGATAAATGATAATATTCCTTCAATGAAAGTAAAAGAAAGTGATGTTATAAAAGAGATTCTAATGTCTTTAGTAACATTCAAATTATAACCCATTAAAAGAATAAATATGAATTGAAGTATTAAAAATGATGTATAAATATTTACTCATTTTAAATAAATCAATGGGGAAATATATTCACCTCATAAAAGTGAATAGGTGTATATTAACAAATATGTCTCAATGAAATTGAAATTGAGACAAAATCCCAAACCTCACGCTTCCCTTTAGTTGAACATTATTTATTCTATAGTATAAGGATTTTAAGAATGTTATTAATTTGTACCATAACCATAACCATATTTATAATATCATATTTTTTCCACTTATAATATATTACCACTCATTTGTAAACCATCATTTATTATGACTATTTTTTATGGTGTTAATTACCTTATTTTCTCATGCGTGTTTTGTCATGAAAGTTATGTTTCTCATGTATTGGATATAAATAAATAATATCCAGAATGATATTAAGGTTATATATATCATATTTAATCACTATATATATTTTTATTAATATTCTTGAATTTTGGACATGCAAGATGAGTTGCACCACATCGTGGAGATGGTAGACCATACATACATATGAGAAACAATATCAATCCATTAATGGTGTAAGGGTAAGGGGATGGATGGTATATTAATTTAAAATAATTAATATCATGTCATATTTATCATATATATTCATTATTTCAATCACTATGACTATCCACGTGAGTTGATGATGGGAAGAAAATTACATCAGTTCATTATGGGTAGTTCACCATACATAGGAATGATGAATTTGTTTCCCATTTGATGGAGAAAAAGATGGAAAAATATTATTCCATAAACATAATAACATAGAAAAATATAAGACATATGAGTTTTATTATATTTTTGGTTTTAATAGATATTTTAAGGTAATAAAATATGAAGTAAATAAATGAGTTTAGTAAAGACAATTACCATCTCTTATAATGACCTAATTTGGATGTCATATTAAGGATCTCAGGGATTCTCTTTTAGGAAGACCAGAAGCACTAGAATATAGATAAGGATATTTTGGAGATTTTTTTTAGGTTTTTTATCCAAATTTCTTGACATGTGTGAATAAGTGAGGTGAGGAGGTTATCGTTTATAAGTGTGGAAATGTGACCTTCTAGTTAACCACATAGAAATTTCCACAATGAATCCTAAATTATTTGTAATTACCTAGAAAAATGATTTAAAATGACATTATATTCAATGTTAGTATATATAATTTCAAAATATGTACATATTATAATTTTTTTACATGTTTAACTAGAAAACATACCCTTATCTTTGGGTTTAATCACTGTAAAACCCATTTTAACCTTAACTAGGGTAATTAATTTTTAATGTTTTCATTATTTATTATTATGAAAAATTAAGCTGAACTTATTTCCTAATATTAATTATTATTATTATAAATATGGAATCAATTTTTCTAAATTCAAGGAAAATCTGTGGAAAAATTTAATTTAATGATAAATTTGAAAAATGATACAAAAATAGGTTTTTCAAGAAATGCATTTTCCACACATAAGATGATCTTATATAGAGTATATGTCTAGTAATTACAATTATATGGATTTAAATTCACATTTTCAGATAAAAAATATATTAATTTAATTTAAATAATCCATCATTATAACTTTTTTAATTAAATAAAATGGACTGATATTATGCTTTTTAAACAATAACTGTCTTCTGAAAAAGTCAACATTTTTTGAAAAATATTTAATTTTTAACTCAAAATTATCCTATATATATTTATAAAATTTTTATTTTTAATAAATTTAGAATTTTAGATATTATTAAAAGTTATTATATATAAATTAATGAACTGTTAAATTCTACATTTTTTATTATTCAAAAAATCTTATTTCTAAGGGAATATTACAAAAATTCATTTTATGATTATTTTTCCCAACTAAGTTAAAGATAGATATTCATCCTATAAAATTTTAATTTTAATTCCATGATATATTTTAATGTGCATTATATTATATTTTTATTAAATTATAATGTTTAATTTTAATTCCATGATATATTTTAATTTGGGCTCGGGTGTTACAGATTAGCACCAAGAAACAAATACACTGTGCTCCCAAGAACTATTGGTCGCCTACATGTGATTTATTTTCACCCCCAACACTTGGATATAGAAAGTGGGACCTTTACCCTTTTGGTTTCATAAGACACAATGTACTTACACATCATGGAGGTCCCATGAAGTGTATGATTATGAACTCAATAAGTCACAAACAATAACATCCCTTGATAATATATACACATATATGAGAATATTAATAGTGAAAAATCTTGAAACAAAGTAAATCATAATAGTACAATCCATCCATGATAAACCATCCACAATTTTCCCTTTACCTAATTTGATAAGTGTGAGAGAGGTATAAGATATTCACATGTTGTTATTCCAATTTTGGATTTGACCTTCTATAGAATTTTTTGTCACATAAATGTATCAACCTATAGACAACATAACCATACCAAGTAAATCATAATTACTTGATGGAATTACCACATATAATAGAAAAAATACCATGGTCATATAAACTTGGTAGAAACATCCCAAATGAATATCCAAATGAATAATGAAGACCTAATGATCATCCATCCTTCGCCAATCCTAGACCATTATCCCTAATACTCAAACACACATGGTGGAAATAATACTCTAAAATTATGATATCTATCACCCAACGAACCCATGGAAAACTATGTATTATCCCTACTAAAAATTATAGCCAAAACCATCACCCATAATATGCTCAAACTATAAAGAATACCACATACAACCAGTGGTAAAAACCACTTCATTGTCCTTATCATGTATGTACAGAACACAAAAAAAACCTCCATATTAAGTGGAAATCTCCCACATCCTATGACCACAACACATATTGAAATCATTCATCTCTCCATCATCTGTGATCTACAACAGCTATATCACTTCAACATATACAATACTACACATATTCAAAATTGACATCGAGAAGAAGCGAGATAATCCCATCTAATTCCCTCAAAGGATACTCCAAATTCAAATTAGTTATCTGAAAATACATTCCTAAAATCTAATTAATATAAAATAACCAATATCTAAGTTTGAAAACCTTAGGTAATTATTTAATAACCATCTAGAGACCTATATACCATGACTAGGTCTGGTTCCTAGTATCCACATAACCCCACCAATATTTTTCATTTCACAAGACTACTAAACATAATAATAAAATAAGAAATAAATACTCACCACCAACCTCACACTAGTAGGTATCTTAGTGTTATGAACCATCAATTAATTTAGAAATACAGATGGGAAATCAATGAACTAGAGAAAAAGAATATAATGGTAATATTAATCAAATATCATGACAATGATGATGAAAACAAGAGTAAATTGAAAAGAACAACACACGAGTATTGTCCATACTAGTATAAATCTCCTATGACAGTACAAAAATAACATATAATTGATGAGGAATATCTATCCATTCACAATATATATTGAATGTAGAAGAGTGGTTTAAAATCCTCATATTATGGGATTAAATGAGTACCCTCCCCCAATTAAATAACATTTATTATAAGAAAAATAAATTAAATAAATTAAAATAAAAAACCCCTATATAAGGGATTACAGATACACGGTGACTGACCACTTAGCATTCATATAAGGCCCATTATATTGTTGGTGGACGGCACAGGGACAATCCCTTATCTATTGGTACCACTGGGTACTTAGTGTCTTCCTATTGGGTGTATGATGTCCCCTTTCTTCAAAAAACATGGCCTGATACCAAATCCCATCTCTAAAACATGACCTCTAGTACTTCTCCTACCCCTCAGACTCCTTATTTAAGGACTCAAACATAAACATTTAAAATTATAGTCTGTATATACTAGAAATAACTTATATTCACCAAAACCACCAAAATTCCCACTTATCCCTATCTGGGATCCAAAACACAACTTGCAATGACCCTAATCACAAGGTCACCAAAACATATACACCATCCTTAAGGTCCTACATACACTTCACACTATAAGGACCCATGAGAGTTTGCACAGTTTCATTACTGAACAAATCCTCATAGCCCAAAGGCCATAACCTACCGAGGGATCCCTAAGGACAACTCCTATGTCATATCATAACCAGAAAGGCCTCAAAACCAACATACAAGGTCTCAAACTAGAGAACTCTTAATTTCCCCAAAACCATCCATTAAAAGGGTCAAGTTCAAAACACAAGGAATATACACTACTCGGTTCACCCAAAGTTTCATCATTACGCATCCTTTTATATTTAACTTCACTATTTTTGAACTCGAGCATTCACATTTTAAACTCATGTTCATCCAATGGTTCAAAGTCATTACATTATTCAAGAACAGAATACAAAACATTTTCCTCATCAAACACGTCGAATAAGGATCAACATGGTTAAACTGTAGATGGAAAAGAACATAAAATTTCATCCTTAAATAACCCATTCGACATACACTATCCCAAATTTCATCATCACACATAGAACACTATCCTCTACCATACCTACCACAAATCATGGTCAAAATGGGGTAAAATAATTTACATAATCACATGTATTTCTTAAAAATACTCTTTAAATCATATACTATTTTACAACATGAATCTTTTTTTTAGGTTCGTTTCCCATTCCAAAACTTGTTACAATCACCACTGTAACTCATTTAAACCTTTTATTAGACAAAATTATTTAATCAATCTTTAAATTTAATTTTTACTTAACCATTTCCATTGTCTTTATTATTCATCATTTTCTTCAAATTCTCAAAGGAGTGTAATGATTTTACTATTCATTCCCCACAAACCCATCTCGTGGGTTCCTATCATGTTGCAATCCAACTATTTCCATTGGTACCTAAAATTATGCATGAATGAACAACATCATGCCATTCCATCAATGAGAAAAATATCATAAAACAGTCACATCACATAACATGTGCATCACACAATAGTGAAATATCATTTGACTCTAACAACACTTACCAGGAATAATAATCCCCACCCTCAATGAGTTGTGGTTTCCCCCATACATGGGTTAGCTACTCCCAAGAATGAGATCTTTACCAATTCCAAGCACATCTTTACATCCTATATACTATCCAAAATAAAATTAATCTAGAAAATAACTCCACTAATACCACTTTGTAACATCCTCAACATGCGGCCCACTAAACTGTTTCCCTGAGTCAGGTCACCACATGACCTCAAGATTGCCTCTCCGAAATCTAGAGGTTATCGAATAACATAGAGGGTCCAAAATTGATGTGGGGAGACTATAATACCTATAAAAATGAAATAAAAAATAAAAAATAGATATAATAGTAGAAAAAATAGAATAACCAATGAACATGCAAAAATAACCATTTCCAAAAACTAGGTACAACCACAACTAACAGTAAATACGCCATGTCATTCTACACTGCAATGTGGAAAAAACTTGAAATAAAGACAATAGAAGAATCCATAAAATCATCCTTACTCTAATTCTATAACCTCATCCATTCACCTCTAAAGCATGAATCAACTCCCTAAAATATACCCCTTTCCCTTTTTCAGACATACATTCATGAAATTTTCCCAAGTACCAAATGACGGCCCAAACAGGGTTTGAGTACTACTAAGTAGGCCACCACTAATAGTGTCTACAAAATATCCAGTCCAAACATATTTTTCATGCATGTAATAAATAAATGACAAGTAATTAAAAGATAGTTTTGGTCACTAGATAAAAATACCTACTTAAACATTACTAACCATAATTCCAAATTCATTATGTGCATCTTCTTCATTACTTAGTTCATTATAAACATGTAATCCATGGGTTAGGAATCTACATTATTCACATAACATTTCATAGAATTTTTCATTCTATATAAAAGAATAAGTTAATCCTCTATATCACCAGGGATAATACATCACATCAACACATTATCCTCACCTTAATGCCTTAGTTTGGGTGGAATTCAACCATTAGGGGAATAGATCTTCTATCCCATTACCCAACCCATGCATTTTGAGGTGGAGTTTAGAGCCTCAGTCTAACTCGACCCATGGGTGTAGAACCTCATGTCAATACCCCACCCTACCAAGCCACATGCACATTTTTTATATCCAATCTTCACACACATAACACATCACAAAAAACCATAACCAATAAAAATAGAAAGATCAAAATCCATAACAACCAATATAAGAATTAGTACTATTCCATAACACATTAACACATTTTCTATTTAAATTAAACTGTCATTTATCCCAATTCTCATTCTTACTCCATAACCCATTAAGTATATTCCAAAATTTATATACATTAGAAAATGTTCATCCATTTCCATAAATTATCCCATTTCTCATTTAAAAAACACTTTTCTGAATTATGTATTTCATGTAAAATTATTATATCACACACCTCAACCACTTTATTACATTCAACCCATCTGGTATACCCCATAATTACCATGTATTAACCTGTTAAAAATGTTCTTCAATTTCCTTATGAAAACCCGTTTAACAAATTTTTCATTTCACATACCATTGAAAATTTAACATATTCACCGTTTCATATGCACTAACTCTCTTAAGAGTTTCTAATATAATCTATAAGACACATGTCACAATCTAAATTAACAAAATTAAACCATTTATATTCCATGAAACAAAAACCATTGACACATTAACAAATATAGACACACTACCAAGATTCAATTTTCACTTCCATTAAACATGTTAACATACTCATCAAGGTATCCACTTTATCACACAATGAACATAAACTTAGTTAACAAATTTCTCGGCCCAGGTATATTGGTACACCACATGGGAGGACCTATGTCGGTAAAATCATCCTTTATGCATACCATAGGGACAATGGGAATTTATATTCATCACTTTGAAGCCCATATTACCAGATCTCACAAAAGGAATGAAATGAACAATAATAGATAACCATGAACAAAAGAAGGCATACATAAATATACAACTAAATTATGGAATGTAACTTATAGATCACTTACTTAAAATATGATGTCAAAAAAAATCTTAATTGTACCCTTAGATATAGATTCAAATTCTACTTTAAGATTGAACTGAGATTCCACAAAAAAATAAGAGTTTCAGTGATTCAGAAGGAGATCATCCAAGATATAAACCGAAATATGGAAATGGAAGTTGATCTGTTGAATCTCTTGGAGTTTTTGGGGTGTCACTAGGGTTGATAGGAATAGAATGAGAGGAACAATTTGGCAGAACATAAAAATCACATATTGGAAATTTCATAATTTTTCCCAACATAAGTAGGCCACAAAGTTTACCCACCCGATTTTCCAAAACATGCACAAACCATTTACAAGACAATTTCAAGGCAAAGTTAGGTCTCATAGTTATCTGGGCAACCCACATAGTTTTATAATCATTCAAAAATAATGCAGAAGGCCTCTATCAAGAGGTGCATAGTTTTCCTAGGAAGAACACACGATTTACTTAATGGTGACTAACCGTGTTACTTTTATAGTTTAGCCCGGTTGTCCTTCCTTTAGTGTCTTGAACCCAACTAAACAACCTTTATGTCCAACATACACATGAGAAACATTTCATTGTCCTAAAAAATTGGTTGAAACCCAAAATTTATATAAAGAAATACCTTCACGAAGATTGGGATCTTACAGTGTTAGTGTAATTCTTTAGTACTTATCATTTTATTCATATAATTTATTACTATATTTACCCTTTATCATGATAAAATAAATTAATAAGGTCACTATAGACATTGAAAAAAATAAAATATAACTATTTAACAAATTATTACATCATGATTAAAAATATGGAATCCATTTTTCATGGTTCAAAAACCATAATATTTATAATTTATTTTAGTATTAAACTCAAAAAATGCAACAAGAAACAATTTTTTTCTAGAAAAATGCATTATTTAATAATAGATTTTTATACTATATTTAGGTAGAAAAATTATTTTTTAAAAAAATAGTTGTATTTATTTAAATCAAAATGAACAAATTATAATATAAATCCAATAGAAAATAAAAATTTACTTTGTAAATAATTTAAATGAAAATAGAATTTTGAATAAAAAAGTATTTTTTACCATTCATTAAAAAATAATTTGTAGAAAAAATTATCAGAAATATATCCTCACATTTTGACATGTTGAATTCCCAAAATGAAATTAATTTGTTCAAATTCAAATTCTATAATTTTAGAATTATACTTTTAAATTAAACATTATAATAACATAGTTTATTAAAAATAGTTATTTTTTGATTCAAAAATTACTCAATATATTCATAAAGAATATAACTATATGTCTCTCAAAAACCATTAAATATGAAAATTATTTATTCTATCATTACCTATCTTGTTACACCTTAAACCTGATGAATTACACATTTTCTATCCACCTAGAGCCAAATTACCTCACATGAGTACCCAATACATCACATAGTGTGGGCAATGTTTTGGAAGATGTTGTAGAATTGTTGTTACAGATATTGGGATGAGATTGTATGGATCTTGATTTATTTCTGTGGTGAGATTAATTTTTTATTGTATATTTATTTTCAAGAAATATAAAACTCTAATATAATTAATAAAATAATGAAATAATCAATTGAATGTGGAATTGGATCTGGTAGGTTATTGTAGTGCTTGAAATTACAAATCGGTGGGTGAATAATTAAAGTGGGGTATATGAAAATATAAGTTATGTGAAGTGGTGGATTAGTTAAATGTTTTAAATTAAATAAAAGGCATTGAAATGGATGTCAAAATCATAGTGTTTGAGAATTAATGTTGAAATTTAATATAAAATCACATAATGAATGATATGAAAACCAATTAATTGATAGCTAATAAATTTAAAATGGTTAGGAAACATGTAAAATATAATTTATTATGAGAGAAGGTATGAGAATTTGTTTGACTATTATGTCGTTATTATCTGGTGGTGATATACTTGAATAATTTGATGGATAATGGTGGCACTAAAGTTGATGTATGCTAGTGATAATTATGCTCACAATTTCAGTTTCTTATATTATAGCTCCTTAGGTTAGGTATGTGTGCTATTTAATAAATCGATTATATATCTTTTTTATTTCATACAAACTAGAATATGAATTAGTTAATTAGACCAAAATCCATATAAGGTTTTGGGTTCCAGGTTTTTCCCCAATATCTAGGATTAAGGTAATATAGATGGATAAATACTCACCATCCTCCCTCTCTTATCCAAATATAACATAGGCTATAGTGGAATGAATTTACAATGTGAGGTGGTTTCATGGTCGGAATATAAATGTGGGTATGGTGGGAATGACACTAATTTCATTAATGCATTTATTATTTTTATTTAGGTGGTATGAAGATGTGGTTGTGATTTGGGTATGATATAAATTATGTGTCTATGGATATAAGGTTGTGTCTAAGATGTGATCATGTGTTTTTTGGTTATGTGGACATGTAAGGGATGGTAGTAGTGGTTTATAACCCATTGGGGAATGAAGGATACTAGTTTAGTGGGGAAGTGTGTGTGACATACCTTCTCATATATATATATATATATCCATGATATTATATTACTATATTTTTGTGCAGTGTTGGGTTAGTGAGTCTTTGTGAGGATGGGTGGTATATGATCTGGTATATGAAACGAGTTGGTTTTGTTGTTTATTCACTACAGAATTAGTATGCTTATTCCACAGTATCAAAATATTTTTCGGAGAGGATTATAATTAGTATAATTTTATATTCATCCCAATATTCTATATCGATTTTTTATATTTATAGGACAATTATAGTGATCAAGATGAGCATTAGTAGCTCCTGACATGGAGCTACATAGTGTTCATAGAGTCACTTTCAAATGAGTTTCTTATTTTGGGTAATCATATTAAGAAAATGGTGTAAGTATAAGATCACATTCATTATTGTATTGGGTTTATTTAATATTATATTGATTTAATGGGTTATTTCCTATTTTTTCCAATGATTTACCTAGTAAATCATTTCTATATATTTTTTAATATAATCTCAGTACTAGTTTCTAACTGATGGAATATTAGAGGTGAGATTATGAGTTCACACTAAAATTAACAATGAGAACAAGAAGGGATTTAGTGTGGATTGTTTGTGAAATTGGTTAATTGTTAACATGTTTTCATACGATGAATTTACTAAATGGAGGTACTAGTGAACATGAATTTGTCATGTATTTACAACAACATGGTTTGTTTTAAAAAAAATATTATACTTTTTCTATAATTGATTTATTTATTTAATGTTTATAAATATGTTCATCCCAGGACTACATTTTGGAAATTTATTTGGTATTTTAATTTCTATTTAATGTTCATGGATTTAATTTTTTTATAAGTGTAACGCCCCAAACCCAGTTACCCAGAGTCATTGCATTATTTCCTAACATTATCATGATACAAGGAATCATGTCCCGAAAGACTTATTAGTTTAGTAGCCTTGTAAGTACTAGATACATTCATAAGTTTTACATTACATCATGAAATAAAAACATCAACAACATTTTGTCCCCATTTTAAACACACTTATATCCTTAGCCTATCCATTCTGGTCAACCATAAAATACTTCTTCATATACTGGGAAAAACAAAACAAAGAAAGGGGTGAGATCAGATTCTGAGTAAGGATAACAATAAAGTAAAAACTTTCATAAATAATCTTAAAAATTTAAGGCAATGTATAAGACTAAAAAAATCCTTTTAAACTTAAACTTCAGCATAATATGGCAAAGATAAAATCAAATAATTCCATTTACTAAATCACACAGATATTCTACGAGTCCAATAATCACATGCAATATCAATAGACACTTTCATAATGGTGGAATGCATAATGCAAGACTTCATAACAACAAAGTCAAGGCCTTGTGCCAAGACTAAAAATAATATTTTGTCAAGGCCTTGTGCCAAGACACTAGTTTGTCTCATCAGACCTACCGATGCATCGAGGAGCTATTACGGGCTCCACCGATCACTTACTAAGTCCAATGCATTCCTCATATGAAAAGGTTTAAACATAACATAAGCATTCGTATTAAAAATAGAATACAAAATGTCAATACATTATCCATAAACCATGAATGGTGTAAAAATAACACATCCACATTCAAAAATTTCACACAACCTTCAATACAATATAGAAGTTTTGTATCTTAATAAATCAACTTCAAACAATATTAAAATCCATCAAAAGGATGTTGACCTAAATGAAACCAAAACTTTTTTTAGAGAAATATCTCTTTCTATTTTGAAGTCATTTAAAATTCATATAATTATAAAATAAAAAATTTATTTTGAAAATATTCTTATAAGCTTGTAAGGGAAGATTTGATGATGTTATAATGGTGGAAAATAGCTTCACCCACCGTATAAGTTAAAAAAACAATCTTACCTTAATTTTGTTGAAAATGTCATAAAGTACCTTGTTTAGAAAACATTAGAAAGATTCATTTCAAAACATATAAGGTCAAATAAGGGTATAAATGAAATTAACCCATTGTCTAGTAAATAGTAAGAATGTTTTGAAATAAATTTTAATGAAAACACAAATGTGTTTGATAAAGAGGTCCTAGTAGATACTTACGTAAAAACAACCTCGGATAATAAAGAGATTGTGAAATTAACCGTTACCTTGTATTTTTCCATGATCGACGTTATGTTAAACTCCTGTATAATAGTTAAATAATTCTTATAAAATAATACAATAACTATATACGAAAATATAATATCATATATGATCCTCTAATATTGCTTTGTTAATAATATTTTAGTAGTATCATCATTTCAAGTGGTAACTGATTCGTTTTACTTTATATGCTTGGTTATGTAAGCCATGTTTGTTATGTATAGGATGTATTTTATTAATATCCTAACTAATATTATGTTTTTAAAAAAAATTAGTCATAAAATAAAAATTTCTTGAATGATTATGATGCAGAATGAATCTCATCACGTTTGTGGAGAGGATAATACGTACATATGCACGAGCCACAATATCATTATATTGATGGTGAAATTGTATGTGGTTGAATGGTATATAATATATAAAGAATAATTAAAATTTTATATTTATTATTTACATTATTTATACTCATTAATATACCCATCCAAATAATAAAGTGTTTGAATAACAAACTACACCACGACGTGGAGACGGTAAGTCGTACGTACGCATGTATGGTGACTTTGTCATTCATATGATGGATAAAATAATGAATATGGTTGTACCATTTTTATAATAAAATCATGTTATATAGAAGATACTGGAGTTATTATTTTATAATGGAAACTACAAAGAAAGGGGAAGTGGAAGAAGAGAATAACATGAAAGAGGTGATGAAATATTTACCTCTTCTTCGGGTTCTTCCATTTGATTTGATCAAAAGGGATCCTTAGGGTGGATTTATGACCAAATTAAGGCCTCTATGATGATTTTATGGGGGTTTTTAGGATATTTGGGTAGGTTTTGGCTGATCTAAAAGGCTTTGGTGGTGTGAAATTAAGATAAGGGGAAGTGCACTTTTAAAAGAGAGGCGAGGGTCACTTTAGGAAAAGCTTGAAATATTATTTTATAATAAAATCATTTTAGGTTTATAATGGCTCCAAAATAAATTATTTAGAGGATAATGTGGGTATGGGTCGAAAACCTCTCAAAAATATGTTTTATATATGTTTATGTCATCATATTAACCTTATCTTTTCGATTTAACTCCTAGTTAAATAGTTTGACATTTACCATGTCTATTTTTATTTTTATATTATATGGTTAATAAACTTACTATAACAATCCAAGAGAACCCCATGAGGTTAATTATTAATATATATAACCATATATAAGTCTTTTGGACAATCCTTATATTTTTAGGAATATTATATCAATTAATAATATATTATTTGTTTTAAAAACTCAATTATGTCAATTTTGACACTATTTAGTATTTGATTTTTCTAAAAGCTATAAGAACTTTATCACTTAGAATAAAATTTATTTAACCAACCCTAAAAAGTCATATTATCCTATTAAATTACTTTAATTCATCAATGGTTCCAAATTAAATTTATTTGGATATTTATAATATTAATTATTTTAATCTATCATTAATAAGGTAATTACTGAATCATCATTGTGTCATAAATAAATTTAATTATTTAATGTCTAAAATTTATAAATAAAATAACATTATGTAGGAAATATTTTTATATTTATATTGAATATTTATAGTCTAATTTATCTTATGTATAACCTTATATTAAAAATGGTGTAGTTATTAAACATTGAATTTAACACTTTTAACTCTTCTTTAAATAAAATAATAATAAATGTCCTAATCTAATCCAAGTGGATAAAAGGGGGTCATATTTTATTCCTAATGCTGTTTAAGGTAGAATTAAACTTATCCAATATAATTAGGACATGCATTAGGGTAATAATAATATCATTTTTACCTTTAATTACCCTATTTACTTTTAACCGTAGTAAGTAAAAGATAAAAGTTACTATTCACCAAAAATTATTTTTAATCTTATTGAACCACATTTTATATACTCATATCAACCGTTTCACTTGAATTTTTTAAATTCAATTCACAGAAGCGGTAAAATTATGTTTTATGCAAATTTTCAAATGTTTCTAGAAGGTGGGTAAAAGACGGTAAAAAGTTAAATAAAATTTAATATATCTAAACTTATTATAAAATGACTCCAATGAATTACTTTGAACATATATAGTTATTATGTATCTATTTTGACCTAAAATAAATTAAAATAATATAAATAATTGTTTAAATATAAAAGTCGGTTTTACACAATAATAGATTATTTTTCACTATTCATCAAAAATTGGAAGTTCTCAGAAAAATACCAAAAATTAATCCTAAGAAAATTTTTATATTCTGAATCAAAAACTGAAGTCCATTTTGATAATTAAAGTTTATAAAATTTCAAAAAGTGGGTATTGCAATTTATAACAGCTAGTTTCATTGGTCGTGGTGTGTTAAAACTCCAAGTTACGTACAACGGAAGCAACTACATTATTTAAAGGGAAACATACTGTGGACGCTTGGGGTGTTACATTCTCCCCTCCTTAAAATAAATTTTTCCTCAAAATTTCAAGAATATTACTACATAAAAAGATTTGGGTGTTTCTTCATCATAAGTTCCTCGGGTTCCCACGTTGCCTCTTCCATCTTATGGCTTCTCCATAGAACTTTTACCAGATGAGTCGTCTGGTTTCTCAGCACTTGTTCTCTTGTATCAAGAATTTTGATAGGCTCTTCACAACAAGACAAATCAAGTTCCAGTTAAATTTTATAATAGGTGAGTACATGCATTGGGCATGCATGTATTTTCTCAAAATTGATACATGAAACACATCATGAACTTTGGAGAGACTTGGAGGCATTGCCAAACGATAAGCTACAACTCCAATTCATTCTAAAATTTAGAAAGGTCCAATGTACATGGGAATCAATCTACCCTTATTAACGAAACATATAACACCCTTACAGGGAGATACGTTCATGAAAACATGGTCTCCTACTTGAAATTCCAAATCCTTCCTTCGGTTATCTGCATAACTATTGTTCCTACTTTGGGATACTTTGATGTGGGTTTGGATAACCTTCACATTTTCCATTGTTTCCTCAACAAGTTTTGGGCCTACAAGTTTTTTTCACTGACATCATCCCAACAAGTTGGTGTGCAACATCTCTTTCCATATAACGCTTCATATGGTGCCATCTGAATACTTGAATGGAAGCTATTATTATAGGAAAATTATACTAGAGGTAAATATTAATCCCACACACCATGAAAGTCAAGTGAAAAAGATCTCAACATGTCTTCTAAGGTTTGAATAGTCCATTCTGATTGTCCATCGGTTTGAGGGTGGTAGGCAGTGCTCAAACAAAGTTCTGTATCCAGATCCTTCTGAAGACTTTTCCAAAATCTTGATGTAAAATAGGGTTCACGATCAGAAATAATTGATATGGGTACTCCATGAAGTCTTACAACTTCATTAATATATAGTATTTCCATACGTTCAAGTGGAAAATCTTTTCTAATTGCAAGAAAATATGATGACTTGGTAAGACGATCAACAATGAACCATATTGCACCATTCCTTCTAGGAGTCTTTGGTAGCCTCATGAAAAAGTCCATCATAATATTATCCCATTTAAACTCTTGTATAGGAAGATGTTTCATGGCTCCTCCAAGATGTTTCCTTCCGGCTTTCACTTGTTGACATACCATACATCTTGACAGAAAATCAGCAATCTCCCTCTTTATGTTGTCCCACCAAAAATGTTCATTCAAATCTCTATACATCTTGTTGCTCCCAGGGTGTATAGAAAAATTGGAGCTATGAGCATCATCCAACAAATTTTTTTTAGATCAGGTATTTTAGGAACACAAAATCTCTTCCCAAATTTCTAAATTCCATCTTCATATATGAAGTCACTTAATCTCCCATTATTCATAGAATTAATATTATTTTGAAACTCCTTATCATCAGTCTGAGAACTCTTTATCCTTTCTAGTAAATATAGTTTGGAAACCATTTGAAAAAGTATTTAATTTTCAGCTTCCATGGATTTTCCCATATCCATCTTTACAAGATCCATGAAAACAGGATCCCTTTTAACTCTCATCTTGTTCAAACCTCCATGGTCTTTTCTACCCAAAGCATCTGCCACCTTATTTTACTTCCCCAGGTGGTAGTGTATAGTGAAATCATAATCCTTGAGTAGTTCAAGCCATCATCTTTTCCTCATGTTGAGTTCTTTCTTTGAGAAAATATACTTCAAAATCTTGTGATTAGTATAAATATCAAATTTTTTACCATAAAGATAGTGTCTCCATATTTTAAGAGAAAATATTACAGCTTCTAACTCAAGATCATGAGTGTGATAATTTTTTTCATGAAGTTTTAGCTGCCGTGATTCATAGGCAATAACTCTATAATTCTGTATAAGGACAGAACCAAGTCATTCCTTCGAAGAATCACTATAAATAAGAAACCCATCATTACCCGATGGTAGAGTCATTATAGAGGAATTAACTAATATTTTCTTCATTTCTTGAAAAGATTCTTCACACTCTTTTTCCCAAAAAAATTTAACCCCATTACGTGTGATCTTGGTTAACGGGTTAGCCAATCAGGCAAAATTCTAGACAAAATGCCGATAATAATCTGCTGAACTAATAAAACTGCATACCTCAGTTATACTCGTCAGTGCTGAGCATTCATGGATTTCCATGGTCATTGAAGGATAATCATAGATTCCATCCTTAGAGACAATATGGCCAAGAAAAGAAATCTCCTGAAGCCAGAATTCAGACTTGCCAAATTTCTCATATAATTCATTTCTTCTAAGAGTCCTTAGGATAATGCACAAGTGATTTTCATGATCTTCGTAGATTTTAGAGTACACCAAGATATCATTAATAAATACCACTAAAAATTCATCAAGATATTCCTTGAAAACTATGTTCATTAGATCCATGAAAACATAGAGTGCATTAGTTAGCCCAAAAGACATTACTGTAAACTCGTAATGCCCGTACCTGGTTTAAAATGCTATTTTCAAAATGTATTCCTTCTTCACACACAACTGATGATATCCAGATCGTAGGTCAATATTTGAAAAATATTGAACTCCATGAAGTTGGTCCAATAAATCATCAATGCGAGGTAAGGGATACTTGTTCTTTATTTTTATAGCATTTATCTCCATGTAGTTAATGCATAACCTCATAGAGCCATCTTTCTTCTTAACAAAACGAACAGGGACTCCTCATGAAGAAACACTAGGGAAAATAAAACTCTTATTACTCAATTCATCTAGTTGTTTATTTACTTCTACTAATTCCACAATGGTCATTCTATAAGGGGTCTTCGAAATGGGCCTTGAACCAAGAATTAAGTCAATGGAAAATGCAATTTCTCGTTCTGGAGGATGTCTCGGTAAATATTCAGGAAACACATCAACATAATCTTGAACAATAGGGACATCCTCTATTTGAACATTATTTTCCTCAACTAAAGTTATTTCATTCGCTTCTTCCCCAATAATTGAGTTTAGTAGAACTATTAGGGGTGGATCTAGATAAGAATTAGGTGGTGACATTTCTGCTCTAAAGATAAGGTACTCCTTATCATCATAAAAAATTATAACCTCCTTCTTATTATAAATTTTTTTCACATCATGGTCTAAAATCCAATCCATTATAAGGATAATATCAAAATCAATCATGGGTATAATGATGAGATCAGTAGATAAAGAAAATTTATATGCCCTAATGGGAAATGATTCAAAAAACATTATTGCAATGATACTTACCTTAGGTGTTTTGACTGACAACTCCCTTGTTAAGTCAAATTTAAAATATATAATTTTCTTATATAACTGGGAAGATATGAAACAATGCGATGATCCAGAATCAAATAAAGCATTGAATAAACTTGAGGAAACCATTAAATTACCTCCCACCATGTCCTTTGGATCTTCAACCTCAATAATAGTTCACATAAACTTGGCCTTGTTCCATTGGCCTTTTCTGAGGTAATTTCCCTTGGCACTTAAAACATTCATTTTCATAATGAACCTTTTCTCTACAATTGTAGCATTCAACATTAACAACCTATTTATTCCCCTTGCAATCACGAGCTTGGTGGCCTTTTTCACCATACTTATAATAGACTCCCATTCCCTTCAGGAAAATACTAGGGCGTTTCTTCCCACATTTACTGTAGGATGGATATTCAACTTTTCCCTTATTCCCCTTATTTCCATTTCTAGAGTGTTCAGTAGATCTATTTTTATCTTTCTTTTCTTTAAAGTAATAAGACGTAGAGAATTCCTTTTCTGTCTTGATAGTGCATGAGACAATATCTTCGTATAATGGGAAGTATTGTGAGACCAATGCTCACTGGAGAAATGGTTTTAACCCTTCAAAGAATCGGTAAATCATACTTATTGGGTTACATATATAATCTGTAGCGTTCCTTGCTAACCTTATAAAGTTAGCCTCATATTTTTCAACATTATCATCCTCCTTTGGTCTCAGAATCAAAAATTTCCTTTCCATATCCACTCGATGGTCACGAAGAAAATATATTTCTAATAAAATATCTTTAAACTCCTTCCATTCCATATTTTATAATTCGTCATCTTCCTTTGTGTTTTGAATCAATGACCACCATTGATCTGCATCTTCTGTGAGGTGATAAACTGCCATGACAACTTTTTCCCTTCCACTACTCCCAAAAAAATGAAATATTTTCTCTAAGGAACTTATCCATAGCTCGGATACAAATGGATTTGTAGTCCCATTTAATGTTGCTGGTTGTTTCCTCATGAATCGGTCTAACATTGATCCTCCATGTTGTGGACCAGGGTGCTCCATATGGGTAAGGTTATTATTCATAACATGTGTGAGTTGTCCAAGTATGGTGATAAGCTGATCATCACTAGTTGCATCACCAGATCCACTATAATAATCTTGATTATGAGTGAAATCCCTATATGTATTATGTGCATTGATACGGTTAACATTCCTTCTACTAGGCACCATTTCTAAACAATGACATACAATAGATTAGTTTATGAGCCTCAATACATAAGTCTGAACTTGAAAAACACTTAGCATAAATTGAATAGTTTATGGATATAATCCATAATCATAAAAATGTTTTCTTTGAGGAAGTACATAATCATAAATCCTTCATAATGGTTTTTAAAGAAAATTTAAATTATCCTAAGAATATTCCTTAGGAGTGTCGTAACCAGGAGTGCAGCAAGGCCCGTTGTCATGCACCAGTTCCCGTTCGAGTCTAGATCAAAGTTTTGTTTTTGGGTTTTACCCCTAGGTACATCTGTGCCAGAGCCACCTCTACCTACTCGTATCCATACAAGGATGTATTTCTTGGAAAATGTAAAAAATCTCTATAGTACCAAAATTCTAGGAAGTTCTTCTATACTAATCTTCAAAGTCTATCTTAAGGTAGTGTTCTCTAATTAGAGTTTTTCTAAATCTAGTTTCAAAGGTTTATATTAATCTTCATCCGGTACCAATTGTAATCCACCGACCCCAGTTACCTAGGGTCAGTGCATTATTACATAACATTGGCATGATGCTAGGGATCATGTCCCAAAAGTCTGATCAGTTTAGTAGCCTTGGAAGTAATAGATACATTCATAAGTTTTAAATTACATCATGAAATAAAAACATCAAAAACATTTTGCCTTTTTTTAACACACTTATATCCTTATCCTATCCTTTATGGTCAACCATGAAATACCTCTTCACATTCAGGTAAAAATAAAACATAGAAATGGGTGACCTTAGATTCTTAGTAAGGATAACAATCTAGCGGAAACTTTCATAAATAAGCATAAACATTTAAGGAAATTTATAAGACTAAAAAATACTTTTAAACATAAACGTCAGCATAATATAGAAAATATAAAATAAAATAATTCCATTTACTTAATCACATGGATATTCTACTAGTCTAATAATCACATGCAATATCAATAGCCACTTTCCTAATGATAGAATGCATAATTCCAGACTTCATAACCATATAGTCAAGGCCTTGTACCAAGAATAAAAATAAGATTTTGTCATGGACTTGTGCCAAGACACTAGTTTGTCTCATGAGACCTACTGATGAATCTAGGAGCTATAACGGGCCCCACCCGTCACTTACTAAGTCCAATGCATTCCTTATATGAAAAGGTTTAAACCTAAAATAAACATTCGTATTAAAACCAACATATGAAATTTCAATACTTTATCCATAAACCATGAATGGGGTAAAATTAACTTATCCACAGTCAAACATACACAAAACCTTCAATACAATATGTAAGTTTTGTATCATAATAAATCAACTTCAAACAAGCTTAAAATCCATCAAAAGGATGTTGACAGAGATGAAATCAAAACTTTTTTTAGAGAAACATGTCTTTTTATTTTGAAATAATTTAAAAGTTATATAATTATAAAAGAAAACATATAATTTTAAAAGATTTTTATAAGATTATAAGGGAATATTCTATGATGTTATAATGGCCAAAAATATCTTCACCCTCTGTATAAGTTAAAAAAACATCCTTACCTTAATTTTGTTGAAAATGACATAAAGTACCTTATTTGGAAAATGATGAAAAAATTCATTTCAAAAAATATAAGGTCAAATAAAGGTATAAATGACATTAACACATTGTCTAGTAAATATTAAGAATGTTTTGAAATACATTTTTAAGAAAACATGGGTGTGGATGATAAAGAGGTCCCAGTAGATACTTACATAAAAACAACCTCAGATAATAAAGAGATTGTGAAATTAACCATTACCTTGTACTTTTACTTGGTCTAGGGAATTTTAACCTCCTGTATAATAGTTAAATTATTGTTTTTAAATTATATAATAACTATATACATAAATATTATATCATATATTATCCTCTAATATTGCTTTGTCAATAATATTTCAATAGTATCATCATTTTGGGTGTTAACCGATTCGTTTTCCTTTATATGATTGGTTTAGTAATCCATGTTTGTTATGGATAGTATGTATTTTATCCATACTCAAAATTATATTAAATTTAAAACATTATTTTTAATCATAAAATAAAAATTATTCTTGAATGATTATGATGGGTAATGAACCTCATGATGTTCGTGGAGACGTTAATCCATACGTACGCACGAGTGAAAATATCATTATATTGATGGTGAAATAGTATGTAATTGGATGGTATATAATATATACAGAATCATTAACATGTTATATTTATTATTTACATTAGTTATACTCATTATTACACACATCCAAATAATGAAGTGTTTGAATAACAAACTACACCACGATGTGGAGACGGTAAGCCGTATCTACGCATGTATGGTGACTGAGTCATTCATATGATAGATATAATAATGAATATGGTTGTAACATTTTTATAATAACATCATAGTATATATAATATACTATAGTTATTATTTTCGGATGGAAAAAACAAATAAAGAGGGAGGGGAAGAAGAAAATAACTTGAAAGAGGTGATGAAATATTTACCTCTTCTTTGGGTTCTTTCTTTTAATTTGACAAAAGGGATCCTTAGGATGGCTTTATGACCAAATAAATTCATCTAGGATTATTATACGGGAGTTGTTAGGATATTTGGGTGGGGTTTGGCCGATCCAAAAGGCTTTGGAGGTGTGAAATTAAGAGAAAGCGAAGTTCCCTTTTATAAGAGAGGTGAGGGTCACTTTCAGAAAAACTTGAAATGTTATTGTATAATAAAATTATTTTCGGTTTCTAGTGGCTCAAAAATGATTTATTTTGAGTCTAAGGTGGTTATGGGTATAAAACCTCTCAACCAATAGGTTTTTGGTAGGTTTCGGTCATCATATTAACCTTATCTTTTAGATTTAACTCTTAGTTAAATAGTTTTACATTTACCATGTCCCTTTGTATTTTTATATTATATGTTTAATAAACATAATATAACAAGAAAATAGAACCACATGTGATTAATTATTAATATATATAACCTTATATAAGTCCTTTGTCTGAATCTTATATTTTTAGGAATATTATATCAATTAATAATATAGTATTTGTTTTAAAAACTCAATTATGTCAATTTTGACACTATTTAGTATTTGATTTTTTGAAAGCCATTAAAACTTTATCACTTTGAATAAAATTTATTTAACAAACCCTAACATGTCATATTAACATATTAAGTTTGTTTAATTCATAAAAAGTCTCAAATTACATTTATTTTTATATTTATAATATCAATTATTTTAATATTTTATTAATAAGGTAATTACAACATCATCATTGTGTGACAAATAAATTTAATTATTTAATGTCTAAAAATTATAAATAAAATACCATTATGTATGAAATCTTTTTATCTTTCTAATGAATATTTATAGTCGAATTTATCTTATGTATTACCCTATATTAAAAATGGGTTACTTATTAAACATTGAATTTAACACTTTTAACTCTTCTTTAAATAAAATAACAACTAATGTCCTAATCTTTTCCAAGTGTACCAAATGGGGTCATATTTTATTCATATAATTTTTTATGGTTGAATTAAACTTATACAATATAATTAGGACATGTTTTAGGTTAATAATAATATCATTTTTACCTTTAATTACACTATTTACTTTTAACCGTGGTAAATAAAAGTTAAAAGGTACTATTTACCGAAAATTATTTTCATCTTATTGAACCTCATTTTACTTACTGATATCAACTATGTCACTCATATTTTTTAAATTCAATTCATAGAAGCGGTAAAATTATTTTTTAAGCAAATTTGCAAATTCTCCTAGAAGGTGGGTAAAAGACGGTAAAAGGTTCAATACAATTTTATATATCTAAAATTATTATAAAATGACTCCATTGAATTACTATGAAAATATGTAGGTATTATGTATCTATTTTGACCTAAAATAAATTAAAATAAAATAACTAACTATTTAAATAAAAAATTCCATTTTAACAATAAGGCAGTGTTTTTCACTCTTCATAAAAAATTTAAAGTTCTCAGAAAAATACCAAAAATTCATCCAAATCGAATTTTGATATTTCAAATCAAAAAATGAAGTCCATTTTTAAAATTAAAATTTATAAAATTTCAAAAAGTGGGTATTACTATTCAAAATGGCTAGTTTCATTAGTTGTGGTGTGTTAAAACTCTAAGTTGCGTACAACGCAAGCTACTACATTATTCAAAGGGAAACATACAGTGGAAGATTGGGGTGTTACAATAAGATTTGAATAGCTGTATAAATTAATTTAATGTTGTAAGATTTAGTGTTAATTCGACAAAAAATATGGATTATCACATGGCTATGAATATAATCATAAATATTGATTATTATTTATACATATTATGTAATGAAATTATATTATAATAAAGGCCTCTATTGACTATGGATTTTTTGATTGTTCTCATTGATATGGGAGTTTATAACCTATCTAGAAAAGTGGGGGTGGGATATCTATTATACCATAATATCTCTTCTGGAAATATTGATTTTGTATTATTATAATTCATTATATGAAAGGGTTTCATATAAATTTTTTATGTGAATCGTTTTGATACATGTGAATATAATTTAGATTTATTTTTGGGCGAGTAAAAAAAGACATTAGTTACGTAAGGTGTTAACCATTAATATATTTAAAACATATTAATTTGGTTGAAGGAAAGGAGATTAAAAACTAAATCATTAGAATAATGAATATATATAAGTGTTAAATTAAATTTAAAGACTTATAAGATTCAATAGTGGTATATTTTATGCTAAATATGTATATTTGAAGGGTGATACTCAAAGAAGACACATAAAAATATAAAATTTTAAATTCATTAAAAAATAGGAACATATCAAGACCAAAATCATTCAAATTAGTTGGTGAATGCTAGTTTTGAGTTTCCATGGATTTTCTTATAAGGGGAATAATTGAAATATTTGACGTTGAAATTTAACATGTTCCATTATATTATTTGGACAATACTTAGTTGACTAATCTAGGTTCTTTGACCAAAATAATGGAACTAGAAAATCTATTATGATAAAAATAGCGAAGTAGTTTTTCACCTAACTATCCAAGAATCATATGGTTATTTATGACATAATATAATACCTAAAAATGAATTTTTAATAGGATCATTGAATTAGATTTAAATTTTATTGAAATATAAATCTTGTCCCAATAATAGATATGATGTAAGGGGTCATCATTTTAGTAGGAGTATATTCAATAAAAGTTATTATTTTTATGAAAATAATATACAATTAACCATTAGAATAATATAAAAAATAATATGCATCCAATGATATGTGTTACTATAGATAATGACATACAATGTGAACACTATATTGTGATCTATTAATGGTTTTACCTATTATTTAATAAATTTTAATCTAAGGTTGATAAATAATATTAAGTAAAAACACTTATAGAATAATTATTTAAATGATAATGAAATTATTTTAACCTTCTATGACTCACGGGCATTGGATAACATGTTTTCATCACACATCTGTTATGATAAATATTGCATTGGAAGTAATAGAGAATTGATTAAATGAGAAGTGGATAAATATATTGAATATTTTGAAGTTCATATTCATTAAAGGTATGGACATGTGATCTAAATCATCTAAGTGGATTAATTATATAATTTTAAAATTAATACAATTATTTATCAACAAATAGAAATTTTATTTCAATATATTATTTGAAAAATAATGAATTTTTATTTTTGATTTAGAATAAGAGTTTTTTTAAAAATCATGAATTAAATATTTTTTAAAATTTTAATATAGTGAATGGACTATTCATTTTTAATAAGGGTTCTCCAGCCTTTAAAAATCAAGATATGTTTGTGAATGTTTATTCTAAAAATGATTTTTTCATTATCGCCTTGTTTATACCAATGAGAAACACACCAAAATAATCTACACAGATGGATTATTATAATCATTCATTCATGATTCATATGTTAATTATGATAATTTTTTTCTAGAATATTTAATAAAGTTTCATTTAGATGAAAATTTATGTGGAACTAACAAATAGTGATGTATGTATAACAATGAGTAGAAAAAGAAGTGGTGGGTATATGTACTTCATAACATTAATAATTACTTCAATCGAAATGGTTATATTTTTTTCCATAGAAACAAGATTTAAACCTTTTAAAATATCAAGGAGTTAAAAATATGTATATAATAAATTATGAAAAATTATTATGATCCTTCAATTAGATGAGGTTGGTGATTATACTGTTAAAAAATTCATTGATTATCTAAGAGATTATGGAATTATTTTTAGAAATTATTTTTCTAGAAGATCACAGATGAATAGTGTGTCTATGAGGATGAATTGAAACTTTTTGGAATTTATTTTATTGACGAGGAGTTAGTGTGAACTTCTTATATGATTATAAGAATATAATCTATAAACTATATCATTTATATATAATTGTATTCTATATAATTAAATCATAAATACACATATGATATATATACTAGGATGCATAATTGTTTTTATTTTATATGTATATTAGGTTGTAAAATATACATATTATGTTTATATTTATAAACAATTGATCATAAATTAGATAAATGCTTATTTTTTGATTATTCAAATAAATATGCGATATCGTTTCTATAATTATACTAATAAATAAGTATTTATAGCCTTGTTTTACACTTAAATTGATTGGGAATATATAAATTTAGGTATAAATGGGATGAAAGTTAAATGTGTATAAATTAAGGGCTAATAAACCCAAGTTTTTCATATGGTGGAATATAAGTTGGTTTGATTAGAGGTCATGTAAATAGAATTAACACTATTTTTTTGAACCATCAAGGAATAGTGGGAATCACAAAGAGACCTATATATATATAAATATTTATAAATTTATTTCTATGGAGAAATTATACTGAATTAATATTCATAGAGGATGTACCTACTACCTTCCCAAATCTTATTGGGAGTTATTCTTCTAAAAAATTATTTTAGGGCATGAGATGTGTGATAAAATCCATGTTCATTAACCTAGTTTGGAAGTTATTGGATTCACCTGATGGGGTGAGACCCATAGGGTGAATGTATTTAATACTTACTAAAACTAATAAGGATGATAATTATCTACCTATAATGGCTGTTTGGTTATAAAAGGGATAAATAAAATCATGTAATTTATTATGAAGAATCATTTCCACAATTGTGATAATATATTAATTTCTAATATATCTTTTAGTAGAAAATAATTATGATAATGAGTTATATCAAATGGATATCAAAAATATTTTCCATAACATGAATGTTTTATAAGAAATGTATATGATATATACCAATTGTTTTGATTATCCAAATGATACTGATAAGTATAAAAGATACAAAAATTCCATTATGAATTGAGTCAAGCCTCTCAAAGTTAGAACATCTTGTTTGATTATATAATAAAGATTTTAAATTCATCGATAACATATATGATTCTTCTGTATACAACTAGGTATTTATATGGAATACTTATCAATGTAAATGATGTATCATGTTAACATTATTTATGGTATTTTTGGGAATGATCTTCTCAATGAATGAAATGGGAAAAGAATCTTACATACTAGGTATGATGATTTATAGTGATATATATAAATGGATTCTTGGATTGACACATTAAAATTGTATTACTAAATAAATAATTATTTTAGCATGAAAAATTCTATAAATGAGTAGTTTGCACCATTGCGTGGAATGAATCTTATAATGGCATAATGACCTTCTAAATAGTTTGATAAAATAAATTGGGAGAGGATTCATCATGATTTATCAATACGATCTCTCATGTTTTTGAAGGTAACCAAGGACCATAGATGAAGCCGTTGAGATAAGTATTTTAAAATATTACATCGATGGGATGACTGAACTAGTAATCGCCGATGATCCGAGACCCGGTAAGGTTCGTGGATCTCATGTATATTATAAATAGCACAAAAAATAAATTTAAAACACAAATTTTTTGAGTTGAATCTGTTGTTAACTAAAAATCAATGACAATGATTGTTTCTTGAAGGATCCATATGAGGATCCCTCTAAATCATCCACACATGCTTTGAAAATCTACGGAGAGAGTCGATCATCAAATTCCAGGTTCTAGCGTAGAGATCTGATGATATCTTCGATGTCCCAATGATTGCGACATCAATATGCCTTCGATGCTTGAGGGAGATATTAATTCGATCTCTTGGATCGATATTATCTATCTATAGAAAGAGGGAGGAGAGAAATTATCTTATTTTTATTCTATAAAATGAATGAATAGTTTTTGGTGAGAGAGCCTCTCCCAGTATTTATACTATAGTTTCTAAATACCTGATTGGGTTCCCCGACCCCCCATTTAATTCAACAACAACTTAATAAATAATTACGAAGAACTAATTTGTGTCAATAATTTTTATTATTTTATCAAATACTTGTAATAAAAAAATTATGTGATAAAAAATTACTCATTTAACTTGACTCACTACCCCTATTAATAATAAAAAAACCTTGAATATTAAAATAATATTCATTCAATTTATATTTTTTCGTATTTAAAAACATATAGATAATTTAATTAATTAAATCCCAAATAATCATAACTTGAATAAAAATGGATTTATTTAATTTATTAGTGATCAGTACCTTGGAAAACACTCTGACGTTGTGGTGGGGCTCACTATGGCCAATATACCTATTCTTATGAATAGGGTGGATTCTTTAATAAGATATAGTGTGTGACCCTCTAGGAAATTATCTCAATAATAGTGAATAAAATCGATAGACCAAGAGCAAATTATGGCAACCCATCATGGCTCCTAAATAGATAAGGACAATCATAGCAATGAAAACCATCCTATAAACACTGACTGTGTAATATAATTGCTTTGTATTTAAATATCTCATAAAGTAGGATACACACTTGTGTCATCATCCTTTTCTTGATTTATAATTTTTTGATCTATTTAGATGGATTTACCTTTGTAATGCTTGGACCAAATACTTATGAATATAGCCCCATCCAGGTCAACCACTCCCGAGATATATAACATCCTTCACTAGTAAGTGACAAATCATTTCATAACCATTCAACTAATTTCATACCACAAAAAATGCACCCAATATAATCTACCTCACCATTATTTCAATATAATTATTTTTTCATGCATAAAAGTATGCAATCAAATGGAACACGTTGGTAATGGTCTCATGTCAGGAGACCAATACACATGTCCGTAGATAGGAACAACCAATGACACCCAAAACCTGTGGTGTTCCTATTGGCATGTCTATCCTCATGATCTCAATAATAGGGATAAACAATTGTGAACTTCATTAGAGGAAGTCTCAATGATTATGATCCCAAAGAACCAAATATTCATACATCAACTGGGTCTAATCAGTATGATGTAACTAGACCATAAGACCTATTTATGATTAATGTCATATTATCTTGAGGTTTTCATTATAGCCTGGGATTGACTATAAGCTTTTGATACAAAAATTAATCTAGAACATTACCATTATATAGTGGATGAATAAATACCTAAACTATAATGGTAATAAAACATAATGTATATCTAATAGTATACATTATTTGGTAATCAAAATGCTATAGAGTTGTGTCTAGGGAACCCACTATTTCAACAGTTTTACATACTGTATACTTTTCCCAATATCTTTTATGGTTTGAGTATAAATAGTATAATGAAATATAACCATTGTGAGAGTCCATTTATTATCACTAGGAAGATCATTAAGTACTTAAGATTAGCTATGTATTTTTTCTTAATATTTTCATGGAAGGATCAGATCATTATAAAAGGTTATACTGAAGATAGTTTCCAAAATTAAATGGTGATATGAGACATTAATATAATTTTTTATTTTCCTTAAATATCAGACTGACTAGTTTCAATAGTTACAATTAAAGAACCATATTTGACTATATTAAGGAATCAAACTACATAGTAATTGAGTTTTATTATTAAAAAACCGAGCTACTGCTCATGTAAATAAATCCCAGTCTTACTAAAAGACTAAATATATCCTTCTTAAGTAAAATTTCATGTGATAAATTATTGAGAGGGGTGATGTAATGATATATTATGTGGATGGTGAGGATAATTTAGTTGTTTTGAAAACCATTGGAATAAATAATCAATAATGTTCATATAATGTCTCTGCGCGTTATTCATGAGATACAGTGTATAATATTCCATAACAATAAAAATTTATTATGATTTATAGTAAAAGAAATAATTATTTATTATTTATTCACATGTGAAAGTAATTTTACATGAACTTAAAGTGATAATACCCCCTGAAATTATGACTTTGAGTTTACCTTAGATTAGGATCATCATGGAGAATTATGGGTTGTAATAATATTTTAATTTCAGCCTGAGTAGGGACTCAAATAACATATATACTAGACACATATGATAATAAGTTTTGAATCATTTTACAAACAAAATTTACAATGTATTTTACATGGAGTTCCATATAACAATTTATATACATAATAATATATGATTCATATTAATTGTTATTACCTCAATCTTAAATGATATGTCGTATGCGAACCATTATAACACTATATATTTATTATGATTTCCATGAGGATGAGATAATCATGGGTTTAGGGGTATGTTATGGATTATGTTCTCAGTTCAGTTTAATCACGGTAATATTTTTTGTCTTCTATGACAAGTATAACATTAAGGCATTCAATTAAATGATATGGATTGAAATTCATCTCTACTATTAGTTAAGTGACATGTAATGATTTTATATTCATAGATAATTGACATGTAATATAATAATCCTAATTGATCAATATACATGGATGTAATATCCATTATTTTGGGATTACTTAATAAATGTTTTGATTATAATATATTAATTAATTCAATTTATTTCTAGGTGAAATTGAATTGTCCTTGAAATTATTTAATTATGGTATAATTTTGTGGATGTATTTAACAGGAAGATATGTTTTTTGAAATAAAATAATATAGTTACATTTATAGAAGGTGGAAGAATTAGTGTGAACCTATTTAAAAATGAATTATTTTTCTTCAATGTATTCAAACCTCTCCACCAACTAGGATGTGATAATCTATTTTGTTTATTTTAATGCACCCATACTGTATGATCAAAAAAGGAAAAGAGAGTAAGATACATAAAAATATTACATGGTTTGATCTCTATGTGGGTCTCTATTCCTTCGTTTTTTGGGTAGAGTATGATACAAAAGTTCTTCCATAATAGTGTAAAGTGAATACATGACTATCACTTGAAAATTTACAATCTCTCTATAGGTACCTTATACTAAATACTGTTAGTTTACAATGGTGTTACTTTAACAATATAGGAGAACTATCATAAATTAAACTCATGAATGTAAAAATATAACAATATAATATCTTCTTCCCCAAATTGTGGTCTTTAACATCCATTAGATATGATCAGTAACATTGTATGCAATTCAGACATCTTCTCATACTTTAAAAATTATCAATGTATGCATAAAAAAATGAAAACATACATTTATTCTTACTCAATATTCCATGATCCTGTTGATAATAGTCAATTAAAATTTTATTTACATTACTAAAAATATTGAAAAATTAATGTATATGGTTTTACAAAAAAATCATTGTTCTTTATTATTTTATATAATCCTTCTCCTTGTTCTTATAATTTTTCTTATTTTTACTCTTTTTACTTGTTATTATTATTTTTCTCCACTTTATACTCATATGTTATTTTTGTTATAGTTAAATTAGTTCAATATAATTTGATATAAAAAATATACAAATAAATATAATTATAATCTCTTATATAATATCCTCTTATTTTGATTAAATAAAAATAGATAAATAATATGAAAATATTTCCAACATTTAAAATATAAAAACAACCCTGCAGTATCAAAAATATTTATAATAAAATTCAAGGATCATAATTCTCATGTCTAATTATATAATAAAATATTTAAGAGAAAAATTACATCTTTTGATATCGATAACTAATTTATAGTATTATATTTATAATACTACAAATAATAATGAAGAAATCATTATTAAAATTACTTATTAAATCTATTAAAATATCATCCTTAACTTATTCATTCTAAATCCTAATAAGCTATATATTTTTATAGATATTAATGAATTTGAATATGAAATTTTATTTAAGCTTATCTCTACATATGTCATGAAATATCCTATGATTTCATGAAATAACAACATATTTATTTTTTTCAGAATTATTTGTGGCACAAAAATCAAATCTTCTCATCCTAGTGTAATGATTATATTTCATTGACTATTAATGTGATAAAATAATTTCATGTAATACTATATTCATAATATTCTCTAACATATCTCTGTTTATGAATTATGATTGTCTTCATATTTATAGAATCATCAATATTCCTCTTAAAGAATCTTATTTAACTACAGTTTACTTAGAGGTTTGATGTTATTCCACTTGATTACGAGGTCATGTTCTTCAAACTCACTTGGGATCCTTACACATTTATTCAACCATGATGTTTAATTACAAGAATAATTGAATAATCTTAAATTTATTTTAATAACTTATATTTCTCCTTAAACTATTCAATTTAAACTATTAAAATATATTCCTTAAAAATCCTCTCAAATATCCTATGAAATACATTAAGAAATAACCAACTTAATTACCTGTGAGATTATGTTATTATTTTATAGATTCTAAACACATTATGTTAATCTGAACAATTACCATAATTTAGTTTAACGTATCTATATTTATAGGATAATTTTATCATATAGAAATCTAGATCTTCAAAAATTAAGCTGACATGAATTTATATCAATAATTCAGAACACCACATATCATTCATCTATAGTATCTAATTATTCATATATAGATCATTTTCCTCCTATTTAACACTTTCTGTGATAGTTTTCATAGGTTTAATATCAAAAAATCTTGAATTAACTCTTACGTTTCTCTAAATACATTTTTACACAATGTATTCACCAAAAAATTATTAAAATATAATTGCATCATAATTTGATGCAATAATTTCTTCTTAATTTAAAACATCATAAAAATTAGGAATGAATCATACAAAAATTATAATGACCCATACTTTAAATACATAGATATTAATTAAAAATTGAATAATATTCATTAAAAAATATAACAAAACCATGCGAGGACCATATAGGTTTAATGTCTTTTGAAAATGGGAAACATAAATAACTAGTTCATAAGATATCAACATTATCTCCCACTTATTTCTTCATAACTAGAAACCTTTTTTACATATCTTACTTAATAACCTTATTCATGACCTAGGGAAAAAACATATGAAAGTGTAAGATTAGATGCTTAGTAAGGTTAAACAAGGGATATATCAATCTTATCATAATAATAAGATATAATAATATAACATTTGAAGATATTATCCTGTTTATGAAGGATCACAATATCATGTCATGGGATAAATCAAAAAAGTTCATAATAATAGATGAACAAAATCCAAAAATTCATAACATAATACATAAATATTTGTGTCATACACTTAAGAATAGAAAATATTTTCATAATAGTCAAGGATCATTTCCAAGAACATCATAACAAACAAAGTATATCAATGAACCATGTTCACTCCTTGTTCCAGCCCTGTATTACTAAACCGATATCATTTCCCATTCCATCCTTCTTTACACAATTCATTGGAGAGAGATATAGGTCCCAACAATATCATAATGAAATCATTATTATGTGTCCAATAAATAGATAAATCATTAATCATAACCTAAGGAATAAAATGGGTTTCTGTAAACATCATTCCACCATATCATAATCCATGTACAAACTAATGGATTTCCTAAATAACATTGAATAATAAATACAATCAATCATAGGAAAAATATGGATAGTATAATTGAAACATAAATATATTAAATAATTTCATCTTCGACTGAAAATAAATTTTATATAACACTTGAAATTAATTATTGGTGAAAATATCTTTTATTCTTCAAAAACATTTTCTTTTCTCAAAATGATAAAAAAAATTTAAAAGAAAATAATTTATTTGAAAATAATCAGGAAATGTTATAAAGGAAAATTCATCAAAATAATGTGTTATGAAAACATAAAAATCTTTTTGTGCTTTAACAGTTAAAGAATACATTTTTCTCATACATTTTTCAAGAAGTCAAAAATCACCTAGTATCGAAAAAGAAAATATATTCCTTTCATACCGTTTAATAAAAATTCACAAATGGGGGAACATTGACTATAAAAAATTGTACATGGACTAAAAATAATATTTAGTAAACATATATGTGGATGATAAATATATCCTAGTATATACTTATGTATAAAAAACCTCATATAATAACGATATTGTGAAACTATCCCTTACTATTGGTCTGATATCCTTTGTATGTATCTAAACCTCGAGTATAATAATTTAAAAACTGTCATTTAATTGTTACATAATAATATTCATTTTCATGAAATCATACATGACCATATTATCATAAGTTTGTTAATAACATTTCATTATTACACGACATTTGATTATTAACTACATCATTTTCTTACGCATGCTTTATTGAATATGTTCTTATTATCCTTCTTAGGTCACCGTTTTATTCTTAAAAAATTATATTAAAACAAAATATACAATATTTATTCATTATATACATTTATATTATCATTATTTAATGGATATCATGTATAATTAATCGTATCACATCGTGGAGATGGAATGTCGTACGTACCAGCGACGATATCATTCCCACAAGTGTGAAATGGATTGTAAGTGGATGGTATATAATTTTTTCTAGAGTCATTATCATGTTATAATAATCACATATAGTTTTTATTTACATTAATATACCCATCCAATTAATTTTTTGGTAAAATATAGATTACACCATGGCGTGGAGATGGTAAGCCGTACATATGCACGCGTGGTGATTTCATTTTTCATATTATGGATAGAATGTAATGACCCAAAATTTCATTAATGAAAAGTCATCTTGATTTAATTAAAGGTTTTATTATGTAAAGTGGTTATATAAAATGTAAACTTCATTGGTTTTATGCTTTTTGATTTTAAAATACCATTAAGAATTGTTACGGTTGCTAATATAGCTGTTGAACAGTGATCACATGATTATTATAAATATAGGGATTTAACAAATCCAATTTACTCAGAAAAAGGAAGTGATGGCCTCATCCAGTATAATTGAACCATATGAATCCCATTTATCGGAGTTCAGAAAGGAGGTGGTGTAATTGTGATTTCATCTTGACCAAGCCCATGCCGAGCTTGAATACGTTAAGCTCGAGTGAAACTGCTTATGAGAGAAGTGGAAGTTGATAGAGATTACTACTCGAGCGATGTTATCTGAGCCACACCAAGAGTATGTCACCATCGCACACCATAACCTATGGTATTATGTAGGTGTTTTAAGGTTTTATGTAACAATAACCTAGTACTACGATTATGAACATTATTCTTGTAGAGAGAATATACATTCTTTTTATTATTGTTACTTTGTAAAGAGTTTTTAAAGAAGAAATAGTATTTTTAATTAATATTCAACTAAGAAATAAATTTGGATGAATTGATAGATTATTGAATTTTATATTATTTTAATAAAATAGTATTATTATTATTAAATTAATTTTTATCAAATATAAATGATCTTATAATTTTATGAATGCAATTGTAATTGTTATTAAGGTTTGAATGCTGTTTTTTATCAAAACCCATGAATTTTTGATAAATGTAGGTTATTATTTTAAAAGTGAAAATTCACATATTAATAAAATTATTTAGATAAAATGAATATTATTTTTTGAATCCAGATGTTGAAATTATCAAATGGTCAATTTTTCGTAATTTTCCGACACAGTCGAATTTTTGGGTCAAAATTAAATACCGTTTTAATATGTATTGAGTTTTTTGACATCATAATGACACAACAGTGAAGTAATAAAATACTATAAACATTATTTTCGAACAAAATATGTTTTATCATTAAAATAATGTGATTTTGTATTTTTTTTATTTTTTTTAGAAAGTTTTAGTGGACCCTTCAAGTCATATAAAACATTTTCTCTTTTACATTGTTTTTCTTGAGAGTGTGACTCTCCTCTACATAAGAAACCCTATTATTTTAATAATTTCGGACATTTTTATTATAAATATATTTTTTCCACTCACATTTGGCAAAAACCATGGGAAAAAACCATGTTCTGGTTTGTGGTTTTGATTAGTTTAACTTGTGGTGTCTCAAACCTAAATAATAAAGAATTTCATCTCCTTTCCTATATAAAATCACACATGATCCCACTTCCTATTCACTCTAGGACTTTGGAGTTCATCCAACCACTTCCCTACTATCTCGAGAATCTTCCCAATGCGCCAGAAGCTCCCAAGAAGCCTCTCTCAAGCCTCTCCCAAGCCAGTGGGATCACACTTCCAAGTAAGGGATTTCTTCCTTTCTCATTTTTGTCCAATTTTCTTTAAGTTGTTATGCCATTTTTTTTTCAATTACAAATGTTGGGGTATAGTTTAAAACCTCCCCCATAATTACCTATTTATGTTTGGATGATGGGAGACCCTTTGTATCTCATTAATTCCTCCCATGAACATTCATTACCACGCCAAAATTCTGTGAGGGATTTCTGTCTCCTCTATTACATCCAATTAATTATTTTTTATTATGCATATAAATTCCATTTAATTTGTTGGGACATGTATCTATATGAACCCCCTTAATATAATTTTCATGTAAATATTACGAGACACCCATTTCTCTCTCATCAACCATTCTTATGAGTTCTTATGTCATTCCATTATGCTGCCAAATTTGTACCATGATTTTCCTAGCCAAATTCATTGCGTAGGGAATACTATGCCCAGTTCTCTATCAAGGGTATTCACCTTTATGAACATTTACATATTGTTTAAAGAGTTTCATGTAAAAATTACACACTCCTTTATCATGGAATAAAAGATGATGTTTAATGAATCTAAGTTTTATGATCCATGTGGCACACTAATGCATGAAATGAAATGTTTAAGAAGGGTGTTCCCTGATAACATTCCAAAACATTGGGTAAAGTATAATATCATGATGCGTCATGTGCAATGAGTGTTTAATCGTTATAATTCATGTGCAATGAGGGTTTAATAATTCTTCATTTTCAATGAGGATTTCGTCATGCTCCATGTGTAATGAGCCTTGGATCATGCTAATTCCATGTTAAGTGTTGTTCCCACATCTCCATGTTTTTATTTTCATGCTTTATCATGCCTTTATTTTCATGTTTTTCTTGTGATATAATGATTCAAATATTGTATAACGTGTATTTTATTCCTCATGTTATTCCATGTTTATTCCCTTATTGGGATTTATAGATCACTATTTTCTTAGGCATGTCCTCAAGTTATCCCATGCAATGCTAAGTACCAGAGAATATAGTGGTCATGTATAGGAAGTTTTCAATAAAGATATCGTGTTTTATATTTTATGTTGTTATGTAATGTTACTAATCCCCAAAGACACTAGACCTCTCAATCTTCCTTGTTGTATCATGTGAAGAGTTTATGTAATAAATCATGTTTAAGTGTATAATGAAGGGCATGATTTTTTAGTTGGTATTAGAGGATATGGTTTTTTATTTTTGGGATTAGGATTAGAAAACCCTAGTAAAGCCTTAGAGATAATACTAAGTATAATAAAAACATCCCTATGTTTTTGTGAGTATTTATTATGTGGTTTATCAAGAAAATACATCCCTTTCTAGATACGAGCAGGTAGAGGTGGCTCTGGAACAGATGTACCTAGGGGTAAAAACCCCAACAAGGAGTTTTGGGATTGACCCGGGGTATCCTAGTACACAAAAATTGGCCTTGCTGCACTCATAGTTATGAAACTCTCGGGGGATATTCATTGGTAAATTCACAAGCTTATTATGAACCATTATAATGGGAATTAAAAAAATTCCTCCAAGAATATATTTTAGAATTATATCATGAATAACATAGATTGAAGCCTATAGATTCATAAGTTAAGGAAATAAAAGCTATTTATAAGTCATATTTTTTTTTATTTTGGATTCCCCTTTATGTGTTTAACTATTTAAGATACTCATCCATATGTATATATTGGATAGAGTAGAACTAGAATCAAAAAGTGAAAGGTAGGGTTGTTGACCATAGTTCTACACATTCTTTTATACCTGTAGACCCCAGAAAACATATCCCCAAAATTTTCTAAATGCTTCCATAAACGATTCAAGATCGTAGAAAATTTTTCAAGCTTTGATTTGGTAGGTCGCAGGGCCTGAATGGAGTTACGGATTAGGAGTTATGGACATTTGAAGTTGGGCTGGAAAACTGGTTTGGAAATCCCATTCGCAAAGACCCCTCCGCGATTACGGAGCACCGCCGTGAAGCAATGAGGCAGGAAGCTCCACGAACCTGTTTGATGTTCGCGACATGCCACGAAGAGCCGTCGTGAAGCAAAAGAGGCGGGATGCTCCGTGAACCCCTTTGACGTTCACGATCCGCCGCGGAGCAAGCTCCATCTTCGCGCCGCGCGAACTCCGCTTCGTGGCGCCCCTTGCCTATAAATACCTAGCTCACTCCCCTTCTCCGGACGAATGGCCACGACCACTTAGCCCCTTGGGCGGATGATCTCCCGGTCTGCGGAGCTCCGCATTGCGGCTCCGCGAGGCCATTCTCCACGAGCAGCTTCCTTCGCGTTGTTGCTCTGGGAGCCGAGGCTCCGTGAGTCCATGCTCCACGAGCCAATGCTCTGCGATGCTGCTCCGCGAGACCATACTCCACGAGACCATCCTCCATGAGTCCATGCTCCGTGAGACAATGCTCCGCGATGTTGCTCTGTGAGACCCCTTTGCTCCGTGAGACCCCTTTGCTCCGTGAGAGACCATTGCTCCGCGAGGCTATGCTCCACGAAGCTACTTCACGAAGACCTATCCTTTGCGAGGATCATACCTTCGCGCCCACCGGTCCATACCGCAGGGACTACGCCCCCACACCCCCGCTCGGGGTCTGTGGCGGGCTGCAGTCCCGGCCCTCCGGGCCGGTCCCTTCGCAACTGCCACAGACCCCCATGAAAAAAGGACAGTCACACCACACACTTTTCAGGCCAGGATGTCGGGATTTTCCATTGCACCCTTATGTGCAACCACCTTCCAGCTATGGAACATAATGATTTGAGATACTCCTCCGCACCCCATGAAACACCTTGAGTCGACATATTCCTCTTGGTTTCATTTCTATATCGTGAGTTGAGATTCCCATCATCAATACCCTGATTACCTTGAGTCGAACCATTCCTCAGGTAACTCCTCCAAACCCAATCACTTGGCTCTTATTCCAGGTTGAACCAGAAAGGGCCGCCCTTGCATAAGTATCAACACCAACCATTTCTAGGCACCTTCTCCCTAACAGTCCTTTCTACATGACTATAAACTGTAGTAATCCCTATGTGCCAAACATAGGATGCCTCTTTCTCCAAACAAGAGATGCCTTGTGCTCCAAGCATAAGATGCCAATAGTCCTATCTACATGAATATAAACTATAGTACTCCCTATCTAAAAAATGATAGGATGCCTCTTTCCCAATACGAGAGACGCCTTATGCTCCTAGCATGAGATTCTAATAGTCCAATCTACATGACTCTAAACTGTAGTTCTCCCTATGTTCCATACATAGGATGCCTCTTGATCTTAACAAGATATCCATTATGCTCCAAGCATAGGACTGCCTAATGCCATGATTACAGTGGCATGATTCCAACGCCCCTTGAGATTAACCCTCTTGTGCACCAGTGCACAGGTGAGGGCCTCAATTCACCAGTGAGTTGGGATTCCCTCATGGCCAGACATGAGGAAGAAATCCGGGCAGCTCCTTGCATAAGCCCCATTCACCAGTGCCACTCCTTAGTGGCACCCGGGCAACATACTAGCATAATCCCCATCCACGATTACTGCTCCGTAGCGGCACCTGGGAAGCTTCCTAACATAATCCCCATTCACCAGTTCCTCTCTTTAGTGGCACTCGGGCAACATCCTTGCGTAAGCCCAATTCACCAGTGCCTCTCCTTAGCGGCACCCAGGCAACATCCTTGCGTAAGACCAATTCACCAGTGCCGCTCCTTAGCAGCACCTAGGCAGCTTCCTAGAATAAGCCCCATTCACCAGTGCCACTCCTTAGCGGCACCCAGGAAGCTTCCTAGCATAAGCCTCATCCACCATTTCCGCTCCATAGCGGCACCCGGGTAGCTTCCTCACGTAATCCCCATCCACTGTTGTGATCCCAATCAGCAGTAAGCCATTGTGATCCTATGCAGCAGTAAGCCGTTGACATCCTGATCCAGCGGTAAGCCATTGTGACCCCTTATACAACGGTAATCCGTTGTGACCCAATCCAGTGGTAAGTCATTAAAACCCCCAATCGGCAGTAAGCCATCATCAGGAGAACTACGTGGACTTTGATTTCCTTCCACAGGGATACGTAGGAATCCTCTTCAAGGCTCAAGCCCGAAACCATCATCATCCTCATGACGGTTCCACCTCTTCACTATGTCCTTGTCGGTACCTTCCCTCCCCCAAGGGGAAGAGGGTACCAGTCATGTAAGTCCTAGGGGTGCGGAGTAAACCCACCTCGTCTGAGCTGCATGATGTTAAACTACCAAGCACCTTGTCCTCAACACATGGCGTTAAAACTGTGATCCGACCCCTTGCCTTGCACGCAGGGTCCCCCCGGCTCAGACATTCTTTACACCCACTGGTCTTCACCGAGATGGGATCACCCCTCCATAGGGGATGATATCCTCCTTATCGAAGTGGCGTATGTCCATGGGAGAAGGGAAACCACCCTTGTGTAAGGCCCCGACCCTCTCTTGCGGAAGGTAGCACCCATGCACCTCCGTACTTCCCCACTACCAAGGCCAATGGAGGGCGTGATAGGGAACGAGGCACCCTCCATCTTTGGTCCCAAATCCCTCTCCCTCTGCGCTTTTCCGTACTTTGGGCCTCCATCATGGAGTAAGTCCCAGCACCATGGGCCGCCTAACGCATAAGCCCCACTTCACTTCTCACGGACGCATCCTTCACGACGTGATCATCAGGTCTCTACTACCTCTTGTTTCTCACACCAAGAATGAATCACGTGGGCTTAGAGTAAGAATCGATCATGGAAATGCCCTCGTCCAGCATGACATTAAATTGTATGCCCTCATCCAGCATGATGTTAAACTGTATGCCCTCGTCCAGCATGACGTTATACTGTACACCCCCATCTAGCATTACGTTAAACTGCACATCCATTTGAACTACGAGGTCTTTGATCCATGTCATGGCATGGTACATAGGAAGCCTCCATGAGGTTCAAGCACACCCATCATTTCTTCACGTCAGGTTCCACCCTCGTCCGGCATGACGTTAAACTGCATTCCAGTCTGAAAGCAAGCCGTTGTGACCAACCCGAACTACGAGGTCTTTGATCCATGTCAAGGCGCGGTACGTAGGAAGCCTCCCTGAGGTTCAAGCCCATCTCCCATCGGACCAAGGTCCTTTCTTCACATCGGTTCGCCAACACCCACCATTATTCCCGAACTATGAGGACTTTGATCCATGTCAAGGCATGGTATGTAAGAATCCTTCACGAGGTTCATGCCCACCACCTATTGGTCACTCCGACCCTCTTCACGTCAGTTCACCAACACCTGGGCAGCCTAGTGTGTAATCCCCACACCATCTGGACCAAGGTCCTCACTCGCGTCGGTTCGCCGACACACCATTATGAACTACGAGGTCTTTGATCCATGTCAAGGCATGGTACGTAGGAAGCCTTCATGAGGTTCAATCCCATCGCCACCTAGACCCCTGGTCCTTCTTCACGTCGGCCTTCAGACATCCAACCTAAACTACGAGGTCTTTGATCCATGTTAAGGCATGGTACGTAGGAAGCCTCACGAGGTTCAAGACCACCACCAGTGGACCCACGAGTTCTCCTCCACGTCGATTCACTGACCAAAACCACCACCTGAACTACGAGGACTTTGATCCATGTCATGACATGGTACGTAGGAAGCCTCCATGAGGTTCAAGCCCATCACTCGGTCGTTCTGACCCCATTCACGTCGGTTCACCCCCGTCTCATATGACATTAAACTTTATTCCAGACCTCATTTGAACTACGTGGTCTCTGTTCCGTGCTAAGGCATGGTACATAGGAAGCCTCCATGAGGTTCAAGCCCACCACCATTGGACCAAGGTCCACCTTCACGTCGTTTCGCTGACGATACCCATCGGACCAAGGTCCACCTTCACGTCAGTCTACAAGCACCTACCTGAACTACGCATAATTTGATTCCCTTCCACGGGGATACGTAGGAGGTCTCTTCGAGGCTCAAGCCCAACTTCACTGTCTCCCTTGTGATAGTCCCATTTCATTCCCCCTCTACTTCGTTCATCCATCCACCATCCATCCTGATTCTCACCTGGGCTGCCACATCCCAGTGGGATCATGTCATCCACCCTCCTCGCTGCTCCTAGCAGCACCTGGGCCGCTATCCATGTGCAAGCCACAACAAGTCTCTGGGTCGTTGTCCTCTGTGTACACCCCGATTCATGAAGCCTTCGAACTAAGTGGGTTTTGATCCATGTTGTCTATATAGGGTAGTAGGAAACCTCCCTAAGGATCAATCCCAGCCGATGGCAATCCTTTCTGTTTCCCCATTCTGGGGTGAACACTCCCTGATCCGCCCTCAGTGGTGTCCAGATCAGCTTTCACGGTGTGACATCTCCCCTCTATGGGACACACCACCTCTGATCTGTCTCTATGGGACGTTCTGATCACTATCATTCTATCTCCACAGGACGTTAAACTCACGGCCTACCTCGTGATAAACACGAGATGCCTGAGGAAAACCTCGGATGACACGCCTTTGGTGTAGCCGTCTCTGCTAGACGTTAATCTTGTAGCATACCCTGTGTCAAACATGGGAAGTTGAGGAAAACCTCAGAGACATGCCTATGGCATATGATTCCCCACATCCGATATGGGCTGCCTCAGGTTATGCACCCTTGAGATTCCCTCTTATGAGGAAGAATACCGGTTCCTCAAAGTCCACGCACCCAGAGATGCGCTGACATTCCTGATATTGTCATCTACTCTGACCGAAGGTTTCTACCGTGTCAAGACCCCATGGAATGTCTTGACGGAAGTAGTGTAATTAACTGGTGTCCATGAAGATATGGCATTGGGAATGAGATTCACGAAACACGTTTTAAATCTATGAGGGAGACCTAGACTAGGTGATGAGTTATGAGGAGGAATCCACGGAAGGAAGAACCGACATCCCATTATCCCGTTTCGATCAAGGAGGAGACGTCCCTGAATAAGGAGCGAATGCCGCCCACCTTTGGAAAGCAGGAATGTGGGGAAATAACAGCATGTCCTCATAGACGGATGCGCGCGCCCCGGAGAAAGTGTCAGAAACAATACCCTGAAAGTTTTTTAGAACAATCCCAACACCACCACAAATCATGGAAGTGAAGATATCAGTGAGTATAGAAAATGGGGAAATCATTGCATCCCTAGAATATAACTCCTCCCCTATCATAATCGGTGGATTGTACTTCTCAAAAAACCTCATTATACTCCCTTTGGTGGAATTTTATGGAATTATTGGCATGGATTGAATTTCCCTATATAGAGCCAATATAAGTTTCCATAAGAGGGAAATCACTCTCCATGTGGAGAATCGACCCCGAATTCTATACAAGTGCAAGGAGGAAGATGAATATTATTTAGCTCAATAATCTCAAGAATGGATTTTACTTCCCTATAAGAATGTGTATCTAGATCAGATGATTGAGTCTAAGGAAGAAACCATTCATGAAGACAGACCTATTGTGAGGGAATTTGCTGAAGTGCTTCCTGAGGAATTTCCTGGTCTTCCTCATAGAAGATATGTTGAATTCTCAACTGATCTTATACCCAGGGCATTGAAAATATCCAAGACTCCATATAGAATGGATATTGTGGAGATTGAGAAGCTGAAGAAACAACTACAGGAGAATTTGGATAAAGGGTTTATATGCCCGGCTGCTTCACCATGGGGTGTACCAGTCCTCTTCGTCAAGAAGAAGGATGTGTCAATGCGACTTTTCATCAATTATCACAAGCTTAACAAAATCACGATAAAGAACAAGTATCCCATCCCACAAATTGATAACTTGTTTGATCAGCTACATGGTGCACAATACATCTCCAAGGTAGATTTGCGGTCGGGATATTATCAAGTAAGGGTGAAGAAGGAAGATATCCCCAAGACTACTTTTCATACAAGATAAGAGCATTATGAATTCACAATAATGACTTTCAGACTCACTAATGCTCCAATAATCTTTACGGACTTGATAAATAGAGACTTTAGATATTACCTCAAAAAAAATTTCGTAGTCTTTATAGATGATTTTCTAATATACTCCAAAACCAAGGAGGATCATAAGGAGCATCTAAGAACTGTAATAGAGACCTTGTGAAAGAAGAATCTCTAGGAAAAGTACAACAAGTGTGATCTCTAGTTAAAGAAGGTCTCATTATTTGGCCATATCATCACAAGCAATGGGATATATTTGGATCCCTCCAAGATAGCTGCAATAGAGGGATGGCCGAGACCAACATCTATAATGGATATCTGTAGCTTTTTGGGGTTATCTAGATATTATTGATGATTTTTTAGAAATTTATCACGATTGTCCAACCCTCTTACTAAGCTAACTTAGATGGGAGTAAAGTTTTCATGGAGTGATGAATGCGAAGAAAGCCTCAATGAGTTGAAAAGGAGGCTTATCAATGCACCCATGCTCACTTTACACAGAAGTGGATAACTTTTTGTGGTATTCAGTGATGCTTAGAAGAAGGTCATGGGTGGTGTGTTGATGAAAAATGACAAAGTCGTTGCCTATGATTCAAGGCAATTGAAAGTTAATGAGTAGAATTATCCAAAACATGGTCTGGAGTTGGCTATGGTGATGTTTTATTAAAACATTTGGTGGCATTATCTCTTTGGGGAGAAGTATGAAAAATATAAGGACCACAAACACCTCAAGTATATATTCACACAAAAATAGTTGAACATGTGCCAATGAAGATAGTTAGAGCTGATCAAAGACTACGACTTCTCAATCCATTACAACCCTGGGAAAGCGAACAAGGTGGAAGATCCTCTAAGTAGAAAGGACCCTGTGATTCTATCATTGATGAGAATTTTTAAGGATCCAATCTTCTTAGATTTTATGAATTTGGACATGGGAATCATAAATAAAGGAACATAATTTGTCCTATCACAAAGTATTGCTCACTTTTCTCTTTTGAAAAGGTTAAAAGATGCTCAAAAGGATGATGTAGGAATTGAAAAGAAAGTGGAAGCTATCAAAAAAGGGAAATCCTCAGAGTTTAATGTTAATGAAAAAGGAATTGTGAGATTTGGGAAAATACTATGTGTTTTTATCAAGTCTGAAGATGAAGAAGGAATTTTTGGATGATGCACATAGTTCAAATTTATCTATTCACTCAAGAAACACAAAGATGTATCGAGATATCCAAGAGCATTATTGGTGGGATAATATGAAGAAGGAGATCGTTGAGTATACATCAAAGTTCCTGGTGTGTCAGCAAGTGAAGGAAGAGAGGAAGAAGTCTAAGGGGATGATGCAACCATTTCCTATACTAGCATGGAAATGGGGGAACATCACCATGGACTTTCTCACTGGACTTCCGAAGACATCCAAAGGCAACAATGGAATCTGGATTGTTTTGGATCATCTTAAAAAGTCTACACACTTCATTGAAATTTGGGAGGATTTCTCATTGGATCAACTGGCACAAATATACATAAGTGATGTGTTAAGGATAAATGGGGTACCACTATAAATTATATCTGATCGAGATCCAAGATTCACCTCTATGTTTTTCAAGAGTCTTCAACATGATCAGGATACTGAGCTGAACATGAGTATGTCTTTTCATCCTCAAAATGATGGACAATCCGAGTGAAATGTACAAACACTTGAGGACATGTTGAGAGCATGATCAATGAACTTCAAAGGAGGATGGGATCGACATCTTCATCTGGTTGAATTCTCCTACAATAATAGTTTCCACTCGAGCATCTGAATGACACCTTATGAAGCCCTATATGGGAAGAGGTGAAAAATAATGGAATTTTGGGATGAATTCATAAAGTGTAAGCTTTTAGGACCTGAAATGGTCGAAGAAATGGTGGAGAAGGTGAAAACCATTCAGCAGCACATCAAGGTAGCCCAGAGTCGATAGAAGAGTGAAGCAGATAACCATCGACAAAACCTTGAGTTCTAAAATTAGAGACATGTTATTTCTACACCTATCTCCTTGGAAGAAGGTCATGAGGTTTAGAAATAAGGGGAAGTTAAGTCCAAGGTACATTGTCCCCTTTGAGAATCTTGATCAAGTCGGGGAAATGACCTATCGACTAGAACTTCCACCTTCCATGGACAAAGTACATGATGTATTTCATGTTTCCCTCTTAAGTAAGTACATAAAAGACCATTCACATGTACTCTCTTTAGAGTTAGTATAGTTAAAGGATGATCTTTCTGATGAGGAGAAACCAGTGAAGATCATAGATCGTAGAGAAAAAGTTCTACAAAATAAGAAAATTCCCCTCGTCAAGGTGTTGTGGCAAAACCACAATTTTGAATAAGCGACGTGAGAATTAGAGGAAGTGATAATGAAAATTTACCCACATATTTTTTAGTGTGGGAAAAGGAAACTTTGAGGGAAAAATTTCTTAAGTGGGGGGGGGGGGATTGTAATGAACCAAACATTCATTAATGAAAATTCATCTTGATCTAATTAAATGTGTTTCTATGTAAAGTGGTTATTTAAATTGTGAACTTCATTGGTTTTATGTTTTTTTTATTTTAAAATATAGTTAAGAATTTTGACCATTTCTAATATATTTGTTGAATAGTGATCACATGATAAGTATAAATATAGGGCTTTAACAAATCCTATTTACTCAAAAAAAGGAAGCGATAGCCTCGTCCAGTAGATTGGCCCCAAATGATGCCCATTTATTGGAGCTCGAAATGGAGGTGGCTTCATTGGTTTTCCCTCTTGATCAATCCCAAACCTATATTTAATATATTAAGCTCGACCGAAACTTCCTAAGAGATAAGTGGAGGTTAATAGAGATTACCACTAGAGCGATGCTATCAGAGCCACCCTAAGAGTCAGTCACCATCGCAAACCATAACATAAGGTCTTATACCGGTGTCTTAAGGGGTTATGTAAAAAGAAACTAGTACTATGATTATGTACATTATTCTTTAATAGAGAATATACATTCCTTTTATTATTGTAACTTGTTAAATAGTTTCTAAAGCACAAATAATATTTTTAGTTAATATTCAACTAAGAAATATATTTTAATGAATTAATGTATTATTGAATTAAATAATATTTTAATAAATTATTATTATTATTATTAAATTAATTTTTATCAAATATAAATGATGTTATAATTTTATTAATGCAATTGTAACTATTATTAAAGTTTGAATGCTGTTTTTTTGTCAAAACCCATGAATTTTCAATAAATGTCAGTGTTTCTTTTAAAAGAACAAATTCACATATTTATAAAATTATTTAGATAAAATGATTATTATTTTTGGAATAAGGATTTTGAAATTATCCAATGGTTAATTTTTCATTATTTTCTGATACAATCAAATTTTTGTGTAAAAATTAAATTGTGTTTAAATATATATTGTGTTTTATGACATCATAATGACATAATAATGATGTAATAAAATACTATCAAAATTATGTTAGGAAACTATATGTTTTAACATTAATATAATGTGGTTTTGGGTTTGTTTGTTATATTTTACAAAGCTTTAGTGGACCCTTCAAGGCTTATAAAACATTTTGTCTTTTTAAATTGTTTTCCTTTAGAGTGTGACTCACCTCCACATAAGAAACCCTATGATTTTAAGAATTTATTCCATTTTAATTATAAAATATTTTTATCTTCTCCCATTTGGAAAAAACCATGGGAAAAAACTATGATCTGGTTTGTGGTTTTGAATAGTTTAATGTGTGGTGTCCCAAACCTAAATAATAAAGAATTCCCTCTCTATTACTATATAAACATACCCATGTGCCCAATTCCTCTTTACTAAAAGCCTTTGGATTTATTAAAACCTTTTAAATAATATCTATAGAATCCTCCCAAGGCGCCCCAAGCTCCAAAAAAGCCTCTCTCAATCCTCTCCGAAGCCTTTGGGATCACATTTCCAAGTAAAGTATTTCTTCCTTTCTCATTTTTGTCCAATTTTCTTTAAGTTGTTATTCCATTTTTTTTCAATTTAGAATTTTGTAGTATGATTTAACACCTCCACCATACTAAAATTTTTATTTTTGGATGGTTAGATACCACTTTATCTCTCATTAATTCCTCCCATGTACACCTGTTATGATGCAAAAATTCAGTGGGGGGATTTCTCTCTCCTCTTTTATATCCAAGTAATTATTTTTTATTATGCATCTAAATTACATTAGGTTTTTTTGGGACACGTATCTATATGAGCCCTTACTGTCCATTTCATGTAAATATTATGAGACACCCCTTTATCTCTCATCAACCATTCTTATGAGTTCTTATGTCACGCCATTACACTGCTAAAATTGCACCACGATTTTCCAAGACAAAGTCATTGTGTATTGAATACCATGCCCACTTCTCTATCAAGAGTATTCAACTTTATACACATTTACTTATTGTTTAAAGAGTTTCATGTATTAATTCCACACTCCTTTTTCATGGAATAAATGATGGTGTTTAATGAATCCATGTTTTATGATCCATGTGGCACACTTATGCATGAAAGACAATGTTTAAGAAGGGTGTGCTTTGATTGCACTCCAATGAATTGAGTAAAGTATAGAATCATGATAAGTAATGTGAAATGAGTGTTGAATCATGTTAATTCAAGTGCAATGAGGGTTGAATCTTGCTTCATGTGCAATGAGGATTTACTCATGCTTCATGTTCAATGAGCCTTGGCTCATGCTAATTCCATGTTAAGTGTTTTTCCCACATCTCCATGTTATGATTTTCATGCTTTATCATGCCTTTATGTTCACGTTTCTCTTGTGATCCATTGATATGCCTATTTTCTAAAATTTATTGTATTATTTTTGTTATTCTATTTTTATTCTCTTAATGGGCTATATAGCTCACCTTTTTCTTATGCATGTCCTCAGGTTATCCCATGCAATGCTAAGTACAAGGTAATGTAGTGGTCATGTAAATGATGTTTTCAATAAATATATTGTTTTTCATGTTTTAAGTTGTTTTGTAGTGTTCTTAACCCCCAAAGACACTATACCTATCTATCTTCCATGTTGTATCAAATGAAGATTTTATGTAATAAATCTTGTTTAAGTGTGTAATAAAAGCAGGGTTGTTATATAGAAGCTGGAATATCGTTATTTCATAATCGTAATAACATATAACTATCTAATTGATACTAATGTTTTTTACTTTATAATGGAAACAAACCATGAATAAGAAGTAGAAGAAGAAATAAGTTTGAACAAATCAATAGAGGATCTTACCCGTTCTTCGACGGGCTCCATCTAGATCACCTCTTAAAGAACTATGGTTGGTCTTCGAAGAAGATAAGAACATCTATAATGTGAATATGTATGTTTACAAAGAAAATGGGTAGGTATGGATGATATTTAAGGTTAAAAACGAAGTAAAAAAGTTGGGGAGGAGGAGCACATTTATAATTTAGGTGAGAGGAACTTATATAAACTCCCAAAATATTAATTTATAATAAAATAAAACCACATCAAGAACCTCAAAAATGTACTAATGTATAATTTGAGATGACTTAAGGTTTTAATATACTCAAAAAATACATTTTAGACATGTTTATCTATCAATTTTAACCTTATCATATTAATTAACCCATAATTATTCTATCTAATTTCTAACATGGTAACAAATATTTCAATATTAAAAGTGTAAAATGTTAATTATTTGATGATAATTAGACTAAAAATAAATAAATTATAAAATTTTATACCAAATAAAAATTATTCTTTATATTAAAAATTATTTTTTTATTTTTAAATAATTTAATAATATGTTATTTTGATAAATAGTCAATAATATGTGTTTTCACAAAATTTAATTCAACGATTTTAAAAAATATTAATATAATAATTTGACTTTGATAAAAATATTTTATTATATTACTCACAGGTCAAGGTCATCTATAAAATTCATTGGATATATTTATTATCCCAAATTATATTTATTTTAATATTTTTAATCACATTTATTTGTTATCTCCACTACTACAATAATTACTAAATCAATTTTGTGTAATTATTTAATATATATATTTGTTGAATAAAAATTAAAAATAAATACTGAGATAAAGAGAAATCCTCTAGATTTTAGGAGAATAATTAGTTGGATATATATACAAGAAAATACAACATTAGAAATGTTATATTTTTTAAAAAAATGATTATGACAACTTTAACATAACTTCAAATTAAATATTATAAGTATCATAATCTTTTATATATGAAACCAAATGGTAAATTACTTAACCTTTGTATGGTTATGGTCCATATATTCTCTAAAAATAATATTTGGTCTATAGTTTTTGTCTTTTAAGGGATATTATCATTTTAATAAAAATTATTTTATTGATTTATCATCAATAAAATATTTTCTCCATCATCAAAGTATTAACTATTAAGTTAACTATTTATTTACTAAAAATTATAAATAAATTACCATGATATATAAAAAATAGATTTTGAATGATTATTTATAATTGAATTTTTCTTCTTTATAATATTATATTAAATATGATATAGTTATTAAAATTTTAGTAAGAAATATTTAAATTTTATTGAAATAAATTAAATTAAATGTCACAATCCCATCCATGTGGATTCTAAAGGATAACATTTCAACCCAAGGATGATTTAAGTCGAAAAAAACACATCCAATGATTTTTGGAAAAGTGTTACGGTAAATTTTTAATATTATTTTTATACATAATTACTCGATTTTCCCTCTTAACTTTTGAGAATGTTGTTGAATTTTTTGTTAATAAGATGTCAACATGGTTTAAATTGTTAATATGTGTATGGAAAAGTGGTTGTGATTATGATTTAAGAGGATAAGTTATTCCAAAGATTTTGTCTCTTGGAGAATCAATGTGAAATGACATTGGATGCCATGCTTGGATATTCTCCATAAAAATTCAGACGATTATAGAACTGATCTTAAATTTCAAATAATGTATCAAAAATGAAACATTGTTAAAACATTTAAAGAACCCCAAAAAATACTCTATTTCATTATGAATGTGGACGATCCATCCAATTAATTTGAATTGGATGAAGGTTGTGAATCAAATCAGACGATTGTTTGTACTGATCTTCAAAGACCAAGACATGTGTTAAAGAAATACATTGTTTTATCAAATGTTTACATGAATTGTGTGTTAATGCATATGGAGTTGAATAAAAGATAATGAAGAAGGGGAAAAGATAAATAAAGGTTATTGCATTTGAAGAGAGGTGGCTATGTTTGAATTAGTAAGGTGGTCATTTATACCTATAAGACCTTTTATATGGGGACTTAAATAAAAAAGAGGCCAAACAATAAGGCCAATAGAGTAACTCAACCTTATGCACATGTGGAACCTGAGGGTTAATCATGCCTGAGGGAAGCCCCAAGGCCAACCCCACAAGAGGCACAGGAGCGCAAACCATGTATAAGCCTGGAGGTGCACAAACAGTGGTGAAATTGCACATCAGATGCATAGTGGGCACTAGGAGTGCACCTAAGGGCCATAGAGTGGATGTAGATGTGAGCTCGTTGGGTGAACATGGTACAGGGTGGTACTGTGAGGGGATGAAGAGTAATCTGGCATCAAGGTGGTGAGAGTTGATTGATAAACTGAACATATCCCATATGTTCGTTTCGATGTGGGATGGTCAAAATTCCTCAAGAAGCGATATCAACCATCCTTGGAATCACAGACATGTGTTCCACCATCCGATCAATCATGGAATTGATCACATTTATCAGGGACATTCATCCGATCTCTGCAGTTTAGGATTGAATCTGGGTCATCTGATCTACTCCACTAAGGTTTTTTTAACCTCTAGACACCTACATGACACCTGCGAACTAGTTCTCGAGCCGAAAATTGATCTCATCAATTCGGGAACCATTTAATCTCATTTAAAGTCTATAATGATCATTAGTATGTAACGAACACATGCATTCAATTTCATTTTTCATGCATACAAAAAAATACAGAGATTGTATGTGGCCAAAGAAAACGGAGTTGTGAGGCCACGTCATGAAGCTCAAATCCTTCTGGACGATGCTTTTCATGCGTGTCTCTTTGCATGCACGTGATATTATCACCAAGAAAGAATAAGGCCCTTGTTTGAAAGGGAAACACCTGTGAAATATTCCATATCTATATCCCATGTTTAAAATATTCAAACCCGATAATCATGATATTTCCAAAATTTAAATTCTGCAGATTTGAACATGGAGATACACATTGTTACTCACCTATAAAAAGAGATGTACTAAGCCAAAAAATTATTCAGAGATTATCATAAAAGGAGATCTTGTTTCTCTATAAAAACCGAGACACTGCGAACCCCTCTGGTTCATTTAAAGCAAAAGGGTTTACCTGCAGACATGTTATGAGAAGAAGTTACGTGCATCCCTAGTGCGGTGGAGAAAATTAAACCATCTTGGTTCGCAAAAGGGGAGATCTACACCCTTTGTGCGAAAAAACTCTCAAACACACAACATGTTCCATTGAACCCTCATCATTATTTGTGCATATATAAGAACCACAAACAAACAACCAGTTCTACGCACCCCTGTTGTGCTCTTGTGAGGATAGAACCAATAACCTAATTAGATCTATGAAGGATAACCATGTGAACCAAAAGCGTCAAAGAGAATAACCATTGAACTCTTTGAGAGAAGAATAATAACCCAAGATTTTGCCTATTTCATACATAACACATACACTTCCCTATTGAGAATAAATATGAGGATGGAAGTACACATTGGCATGCACTTTTGATAAGGGTAACCCACACACACCCCTAATACACCAACTCGGGTTTTGTGTGAAAGAATAAGAATTGGGTGAATTCATGGTTGAGTTCATGTTAATAAAAAGAATATAAAATACAGTGTGTGTACACATGTGAAGAAGAAGAAGGAAGAATTAAAGAAGAAACCACACATGATCATTCCCATTTGTGTTTGAAGAAACACACACTTATATTAAACTAAATCTTGATAATAAGTGTGTGTGCGCAAGGAATCAAAGATAAGAAATTGTGTGAGATATTAAGTGAGAAAAAGGGAAACGAAAAAGAGTAAGTTTGTGTGCTCAAATAATTATACCCATTTGGGTATTCACACAATCAAGAGAAAATAAGGGGATTTTGCAGGCATACATGGATGCACATGCACACATGAAGACTAATAAAAAGAAGAATCATGTTTGTGAGTGAATGTGTGTAAAAAATATGAATCAATGACACACAAATCATCCGTAAAGAATAATTAACTGAGATATCCAATTCAAGATGTTTTGATGCCATGAAATCCATGCATGAAGTTTATTTGAATTGAGACTAAAGCCAGACAGAGTTAGAGAAGTTCTTTTATTTGAGTTGATAGTGTTTGATAATCCAAGAAGAGAGACAATAAAAGTATTGTGAAATATAATTATTTATTATTATATTCTTGAATAAGTTGTGTTCACCAATGAAAAACATCTTAATTAGGTCGATCCTTCTTCAGAAGAAGACATAATTTCCTATGTATCGTTGAGACTGATGACTGGTCAAAAAAGTTATCAAAGTTATTGATAAAGGCCAATAGACCTTATCAAAGGCTTTTGAAAATTCTTGAAAAGATTTATGAGCAAGTGTGATTCAGAAATCTCATCAGGGAATATTAGAAGATCCATCCACATTGAATCATGAATCATCTATTTTGAAAGGTAGGAGGAAGAAGTCTTTAGTGGGACTCCGAAGCAGGCCAGTGGGAATCTGGTAACACTATGGGACGTAGTATAAATAACCTCCTTTGGGACTCGGCAGATATATAGTGGTACTCTGTATTGACCATTGTAATTTATAATAAAATTATAGTGGATAATCTATGTTGGGGGAGAATAACCAACACAACAAGGATTTGGTCTTTGAACCGAACCTTTTAAATCCTTGTGTTCAGTGCCTTTACATTTACAACATCATTTGAGGTAAGGATAAGAGACACAATAAGAGTGGATCAGGGCTTTAACCATCCATAAAGGTCTGATTGAAAATAATCAATTAGTAAAAAGATTTAAAGGTATCATTTATTCACCCCATCCACCATTCAGGGATTCACACTGATCTGGGCACTTCAATTGGTATCAGAGGGACGGTCACCTCTAAACGATCCAAGGGAGTATTTATGAAGTTATTATTTGAGGAGAAGAGTGAGAAACCTCAAATGAAGATATATTCTAAGATTCAAAAGAACCGGAAGAAGAAACAATCAATTAAGATTAAGAATAAGATTACTACTAATGGAAAGACACCTTCTATTGAAGGTAATATGAAAGGTACAACATGTGATAATACTTATTATTCCCATAATGAAGCCTGTTCAAGATGATACGATGATTGATCCAATAGTGATCTTCATAATGACCTCAAATATCATCTAAAAAAATTACTTGGAAAATTAGCACGACATATTGATGCATTAATTAATAATCTTCATGATTAAAATTTACAGCTAAAAGAAGAAGATGATTCCATGGAAAATGCATGAACTAAAAGGGTTGGCATAACCAATACTCTCAAAATACTTGTGAAAGAAAAGGAAGAAAAAATTTCTCTTTACAATGGAATAATTTATGAATATAAAGAAGAATTGTAAGGAAGTATTTGTGAGATGGAATTCTTTGAGATTGTATTTGTAGAAAATTTCCATGCATTTAAAAAATTTCAAAAAGTTTATATGGTTGTCAAAGTTGCTCAAGTGGAAGGAAAAGCTAACAAGGTAAATAAGCTTGAAATTTCTTTGTAAGAATTAAAAAGAATACATGAAGAACAAATGATAAAGTTAATGGATAATTAGGAAATATAATTGAGATCAGTTGTGGATGGGAAGAACTCTTTCAACATGATTTTTTTAATTGGAGGTGATATTGAAAAATCAGAAATCACCCCAAGCTGAATCTTCCCAACCAGCTGGAAGAAAATATATTTCCACTCATGTTTTAATTGAGGAGAATTATTCAAAAAGGAAAACTAAATCATACTTTAATCCAATGGAAACAACCTCTAATGAAAAGTTACAATCCCTACCATCTTGTACTCATGGTTCTAAATGTGTTTCCAAAGAAAAGTGTAGCCTGGAAGAAGAATTCTGAACACGTATGGATGAGGAAAGGTGATTAGAAACCTACCACCATGACTAGGGTGGATAGGAAGAATAAGTTGGAAGATGGATACCCACAGAGATCACAACACATCAAGAAAGATACCAAACAATATTATGAAAAATATCTCAAAAAGTGAAGATTTATGGGTCAATGTTGGTGTTGAAACAAGAATGGGAATTGTGAATTATAATGATGGTACAATACTCTAAATTAAAAAACACAAAGGAATCCCATATCAAGGGAGAGAAAACCAGAGAAAAGGAAACAACATCCACTGATCCAAAAGAATATATACAAACAGATTTGGAATGCATGATAATATCTGTGATGTATAAAATTAAAGTGGTCATAAGGTTGGTGTATGTTTATCTCAACATGTATCGAAAGATGATATGAAAAGATGATCATAGAATCTTGATAATAATGAATAAGCATCCTTGAAAAGTAACCAGAAGAATGGTGAAAAATAAAATGCTCCCAAGATGATTTCAAGAAGTAATAGCATGAAGTCCTTGGAATATAAATCCAAGAATTTTAAGGGTTTTGGATCCAAAAGCACTACCAATATAAAATTATTCTACTGTGGAAAGAGAATTCAAACAATATATCACTGCAAACAAGACATGTAAATGAATGGAATCAAGATGAACATAAAAATACAATCATTATAGAAAAATATATGATTTATTGAAGAGAAGTTTCATAATAATGGTAACTTGAATGTATTGAAGAAGACATGTGGAATATCCAATCCAAATAATGCTAATAAGGAGTATTTAGTTACTTGGCCAAATAAATTGTAAATTGCTATAGAACTACAAATATCTGAAAATGAAGTTATAGATAAAGCTAAGGAATAAGGGAAATAAGTCATTCCACATGAATAAAAATTCGAATTTCATGAGTGGTTGTCAACACATGACAACCCAAGTGTCTCAAATGTCTTGTGTTTGAGGTGAAAGAAAGATGGTCACACTATTAAAAAATGTATTGCACTTATTCTAGATCAAGAAGAATTTAACAAAAGAATTAAAATTGAACCAGTAGATTCTAGTGCTCTAAAATAAATTGAAGAATGATGGTTCCCACAGAAATAGGTAGAATAATTATCGAGATACAGATAAGCACACACAACATTGAATATCACATGTACAAGTGTGAAGATTAGAGAAAATGGATCATCTTGGTTGGAAAAAACATCCTATCCATATTGTTCACATTTATGATTCAAGGAGATTCCATCTTATTCCCTTATAATTTTTTATACATGTGTTCTTACATTTAAGGGAATTGAAGATTATGGTCAATCTCAAAATTAGAATTGAATGAAAAAAGTGGAGAACAAGAATTTGGACTCATTATTCCTAATTTGATAATTACTTGAGGTGTTCCACAATGGAAGATTATCAATACTAATATCTTGATGATCATATAATGATTATTTTCCACAAAGGAAAATCAAAGGGAGTGCACTCCTTGAGGGGAAAAAAATAAAGGATATGATATCAAAGAATATGTCAAGACAAACCTTGAAATTAATACCATCTCAAGAAGTTAAAGTTGAGGTATTACAATCACGCCTTCTTCCCATGTTCGTAATTGTATTTATCATGTCAATTAAGGGGGAGTTATTTATTGATAAAAAGATGGGGGTGAAAGGAATATCTTTATCTTTTCAACTGAACTTTATAATTTTTATGGTGAAGTATGTGCACGATTTAGCATTTCATTGATTAACCTGATGATCTCCAATCCCTTGGTCAAGAATTGAACCATTCTGAGCATGATTTCATGTGTATAGTTGTTTATAGAAAACATTGAATACCTAGGTCATATCTCTATTGTTTTCTACTATGGTTTATCCCAAGTAGTCTTAGAGTTGATTTAATAAAGTCTCTTTTCTAAGTGAACCATGTGACATTATCCCTCTCTCATAAATATTCAAGAAGATATTCCTTAAAGGGAGGAGGACATGTTTTTTAACAGACCCCACTAAACCTTTTAATTTGGTTGGAAATAAGGGAGTTAAAATATTGACCCACATATTAACCCATTCAAACTGTTTTTAAGTGATATTGAATAAAAATACAAAGGGGGATATTGTTGAGCAAGGAATTTAATTTGTTGTGAATAAGATTTCAATAAGGTGTAAATTGACAATATGTTTATGGAAAAGTGCTGGTGATGATTATTGAAGAGGAGAAGTTGTTCAAAAGCTTATGTCACTTAGAGTATCAATATGAAATGACATTGGATGTCATGCTTGGACATTTAGAGAATCAATATGAAATGACCTTGGATGCCATGCTTGGACATTTTCCATAACAATTCAGACAATTGTAGAACTGATCTAATGTTCCAAATCATATGTTAAAGAATGAATCATTGTTACAACATTTTAAGAACACCATGAAATACTCTATTGCTTGATTAAAGGGGAAGAGACATCCAATGACTTCAAATTGGATGAAGGTTATGAATCAAATTAGATGACTATTTGTGCTGATCTTCAAAGACCAAGACATGTGTTAAGGAGAATACATTGTTTGATATAATGTTTCCATGAATTGTGTTTTAATGCATGAGGAGTTGAAGAAATTAAAATTAATTGAAGGAAAAGAGAAACAAAGGATGTTTCATCTGTGGAGAGGTTGATATGCTTGAATTAGTAAGGTGGTCATTTTATACTTAGAAGACTTTTTTATATGGGGCTTACATAAAAAATAGGCCAACCAATAAGGCCAGCTGAGGACCTCAACCTCAGGCACATGTGAGACCCGAGGGTCAACCATGCCCGAGGGAATCCCCAAGGCCATCCCCACAAGAGGCGCATGGGTGCATGCCGTGTATAAGCACACAGCTGTGCATACAGTGGTGAACCCGTGCAGTGGATGTATAGTGGGTTCTAAGAGCGCGCCCGAGGAGCATAGAGTGGGCGCAGAAGTGAGCCCAAAGGGTGAACATGCTATGAGGTTGTACTATGAGGAGATGAGGAGTAATTTGGAATCAGGGAAGAGAGAGTTGATTGATAAACTGAATGCATCCTGTGTGTTCGTTTCGATGTGGGACAACAAATAATACTCAAGAGGCTTTCTCAACCATATGATGCATCACAAACATGTGGTCCACCATCTAATCAATCACAAGATCGATCATGTGAATCTGGGCCATCCATTTAATCTCCATGGGTTGGGATTGAAGTTGGGACATCCGATCTCCTCCACTGAGGTTGTCTTAAAGCTCTGGACACCTACATGACACCCACGAAGCAGTGCTCGATCCGAACATTGATCTTATCACTCCAGGAACCATTTGATCTCATTTCTCATTCACAGTGATCATTAGGATGTAACAAACACATTCCTTAAATTTCATTTGCATGAATGCTCTAAAATAAAGTGATTGTGCTTGGCCGAAGAAAACAAAGTTATAAAGCCACTAATGAATCTAGAAGCCTTTGGGATGATTCTTTGCATGTGTTCCTCTTCGCATGCATGTGATATTATCACTGAGAAAGAAGAAGGCTCATATTTTAAAGGTAAATACATGTGACATGTTCCATATCTCTATCCTACATTAGAAATATTCAAACCTGATGATCATAGGATTTCAAAGCTTTGTATTCTGCGGATTTGAATGCAGAGATACGCGTTGTTCCTCACCTATAACAGGGGATGGACAGAGATAAAAAATTATGCTACCATTCAAATAAAAAGGTTACCTTGTTTACTTGATGAAACAGAGACACCGTGAACCCCACTAGTTCACAATTGGTAGATGGTTTTCCAAGCATCCTTGCTACGTGAAGAGGTTTTGCGGATCCCTTGTGGAAAAGAGAACCAAGACCCATTGTGGTTCACGAAAGTGGAGATCCAAACCATATGTGAGAAGAAAATCTCAAAAAATGGGATAGGTTTCGTTGAACCCTCATCATGCTTCATGCGTGAAGAAGAAACCACAAACAGACAACCAGTGCTACGCACCCTTGTTGTGCTCTTGTTAAGACAGAACCAAGAAACTCCTTGGATCTGTGAAGGAGATCCACATGAACTGCATGCATGAAAGAGAAGAACCCTTGAAATCCTTGAGAGATGAAGATTAACTAAAGATATCATGTGATTCATACAAAACACATACACTTAAATCTTAATAAGAAGGAAGAGGGAAGTACACATTGGAATGAACTTTTGAGACGGGTAGACCACATACACCCTTGTTATACCCATTTGAGTTTTGTGTGAAAGAAGAAGAAAAGGGTGAGTTCATGGTTGAGTTCATGTGTATGAAAAGAGCATAAAATACAGTGTTCATGCACAAGTGAAGAAGAAGAATTAAGAAATAAAGAAGAACATGAACATGATCATACCCATTCTGGTTTGAAGAAACACACACTTATATTAAACCAAAACATGATAATAAGTGTGTGTGGGAAAGGAACTGATGAAAATAAATTGTGTTTGATATTAATTGAGAATAAGTGGAAATAAGAAGGTAAGTGTGTGTGCTCAAAAAATTATACCCATTTGGGTTTTCACACAAGCATGAGAAAAGAAGGGGATTGTGCATGCATACATGAATGCACATTTTCACGTGAAAAAACATAAAATGAAGAATCAAGATTGTGAGTGTACGTGTGTAAAAATGAAGAAGCAATTCCATGAAACTCATGCATGATGCACAACTAACTGAGATATCCAATAAAATATGTTTGGTTGAAATGAAATCCAAGAATGAAGTTTATTTGAATTGAGACTGAAGCCAGACAAAGTTAAAGAAGATATTTTATCTGATTTGACAATGTTTTAGAATCCTAGAAGTGAGGCAGTACTGATATTATGAAAGATCATTATTTAATATTATATTCTTGAAGAAGTTGTGTGAACCATTGGTACACATCTTATTGAGGCTGTGTCTTCATCAGAAGAAGAAATAATTGTCTGGGCATTATTGAGACTAAGGACTGATCAAAAAAGTGAGCAGAGTTATTGAGAAAGGATAACAGACCTTATCAATGGCTATTAAAGATTATTGAAAAGATTCATGAGAATGTGTGATTCATCAAGCTCATGAGGGAAGATTAGAAGATCCATCCACAATGAATCAAGAAGCATCTCTTGTGAAAGCCCGGAGGAAGAAGTCTTCAATGGGACTCTAAACCAGGCCAGTGGGACTCTGGTAACATTGTGGGAAGAAGTATAAAGAACCTCCTATGGGAATCAGGAGAGATATATTGAGACTCTATATTGACCATTATTATTGATAATATGATTATAATGAAGAATCTATTTTGGGGATAATAACCAACATAGCAAGGAGTATATCTTTGAACCGAACCTTGTAAATCCTTATGTTCAGTGCCTTTACTTTTACAACATCATTCTAGGTAAGTTTAAGAGACACAAGAAGAGCTGATCGAGGCTTTAAATAGGCATAAATATTTAACTGAAAAGAATAAATTAGAAAAAATATTTAAAGGGATCACTGATTCACCCCTCCCCATTTCAGTGATTCACACTGATCTAGGCACTTCATTAACATATGAATAAAAATTACAAAAGTTACTATTCATAATGCCAAAAAATAAAAGAAATATATTTAAATATTTTGGACATACTGATTTAAAATATGGAATCAATTTTTCCAAATTCAAAACATTATTTTTTGAGTAATTATATTAAAAGTAATCTCTTTTTTGGAATGAGAAAACACATTTATAAAGTAAAAACATTACAAAAGATTGAAATTATTTTATATCCAGATTCAATGTAAATTTAATTCCAATGACATATATTATATTAATTGATAAAAATATATTATCTTTATACTTTAAAACTTTTCTAAAATATAATTTAACCATAAAAATTATTTTGATGAAAGTGGTTTTTTTTAGTAAAAATTTAATGGATTTTTAATATTCATCAAAACGTGAATCGTATTATAAAAATATAAAAAACTCATCCAATGTAAATTTATATATCCTACTCACAAATAACAGGATTAGGTTTTAATTTAAAAATTATTAATCTGTCAAAATATTTATTAAAAATGCGTTTACCATTAAAAGGAGGTAAAACTACCCTTTTAAAAAACATAGGTTATTATACACAAAATTCGGTTTATTCATAACCTATGACTAAAATATCTATTGGATAGATATCAAAAATATTTTATTATATAAAATATATTTTATTAATTACATTTAATAATTTTAATTCATTTAATTGATTAATAAAATAATAATAATATATTATTGATTTATATTTTTCATAAATAATTGGTATCCAAATAATTCACCATAAATTTTCATTAGTTAGTTATATTTATTACCGCTAACCTAATAGCTATTTATAATCATCTTTTTTTTAGTAATTACATCTCTTGGTTTGTTTAAACTCCCTATTGAATGAAATGAAAGCTATAAAATAATTGAAATTATATAAAGAAAATATTTCACAAAAACATGTAGTTATTATATTATACCCCCTAAAATTGAATTTCACCCTCAGAATTCATTAGTTGGATATAAACATATGAGGATACCTCTATCTCATCAAAACCTCAAGTTCCAACATAGCTTCCTAAAATTGGTGTTTCCTCCATAAACATTAACAAATCTAGTGGTCTTATTTAACAAAACATTTTTTTACTATGATTCAGAATATCTACCAGTTGTTCTTTAAAAGAATTATCTTGCTCATATGGTCTGACTTTGAGTTAATTCCTATAAAGGGTCAGGAATATACATTATCTGGAGATATACATGGAACACATCATTAAATAAATAGAGATTTGATGATAGCACCAATCGATAATCTGCCTTCCCTATACGATACCAAATTTCAAAAGGACCAATATACCTAGGGATCATATTTCCCTTCTTTCCACATCTCATTACACTCTTCTAGGGAGATATTAATAGAAACACATTTTCACCCAATTCAAACTCTATGTCTTTTTTTCAGCTATCAGTATAACATTTTTCAACTTTGAGCTACTATTATGGGTTGTTGGATAGATCAGACATTATGTACCATTTCATCTACAAGATCATGTACAAATAGCTTTGTTTCCCCCAAATTAATCCCAATAAGTTGAAGTTATACAAATCTTCCCATAGATGGATTTATAAAGATCCATTTGAATATGTGATTCAAAGCTATTGTTGTATTAAAATTATACCAAATGTAGGTGTTGATCTCAACCGCCTTTTAAATCTGTAGAGAAATCTCTCAACATGACATATAGGGTTTGTATTTTCCTCTTAGAATGATCATCTATATGAGGATGATAAGTAGTGATGAATCTTAACTCTGCATCTAGATCTTACTAAAGAATTCAATAGAACATCAATGTAAATCTCAGATCCTGATCAGATATAATGGAAAGTTCTACTCCATAAAATTTTACCACTTAATTTACATATATCCTCTAATATTGTTCAAGAGAGAAATCCTCTATAGTAGAAATGGAGTGTGTTGACTTCATAAGATGATCCAATATAACCTATATAATATTATGGAATTTAGATGTTTTAGTAAGTCCAACATTAAAGTCTATAGTGATGTTTTCCCATTTCCATTCTGGTATGCGTAATGGTTGCAACATCCCCTTAGACTTTTTTATCTCAGCCATAACTTACTAATAGACCAACCACCAAGAGACATAGTTAAAAACATCCCATTTTATGCCATCACACCATAAATACTCATTCAGGACCCTGTGCATCTTTGTGCTTCCAAGATGAATAGATCATGAATAACCATGAGCCTCATAAAATAGCTAAATCATTATTTTTGTTATGGGAGGAATACAAACATGGTTTCTAAACTTTATTATTCCATCAAAATAAAGGTTGAATTGAAGAACAATTCTCACCTTCTTTTGTAGACAAATATCTTCCTTCTATGACTCCTTAATCTTGACATGTATAGATGGTTTATCATTCATTTTAGAAAGATTATATTTCACCCCTTACTTTAAAATTTGTAAATTAATCCTTCAAAAATCCAAAAATATTGGATCTTTTGGGATCATAATCATTGATAGGTTAGCATGATAGTTTCAACTCAAAGAATATGCCACCTAGTTCTCTTTCCCATGGTGGTAATGTATAAATAATTATTAATCATTAATCAACTCTGACCATTTTCTTTGGTTCATATTCATCTCCTTTTGGGTGAAAATATACAACTTTTATAATAAGTATAAATATCACAGATTTCACCATAAATATAATTCATCCATGTCTTTAATTCAAAGATTATCGCAGATAATTTCAAATCATGATTTGGGTAATTTTTCTCATGGAGTTTCAATTTTTGTGAGGCATACACTATCACCATATCACTTTTCATTTGAACACATCCTTTCCCCTTATTAGATTAATCACTATATATCACTAATCATTCTCCCCTATATGGCAGTGTGAGAATAGGTGCACTAGATAACCTTATTTTTAGCTATATGAAATTATCTCTACATTCTGGTGTCCATATGAACATAAATACTTTCCAGGTCAACTAGGTTAGTGGATTAGATAGTCATGAAGAATATTTCACAAAACGTAAATAATATCAATATAAACCAAGAAAACATAAGATCTCAATTATCGTTGTCAATGCAGGCTAAATTTCAACAAATATTTTGATGGATCTATAGATATCCCCTCTCTTGAGATTATGTGAACCAAAAATGAGACTTTCTGTAGCGAGAATTCACACTTGGTACATTTTTTATAAATCTTATCCTTGATGAGGTTATTCAGAACAATTCTGAAGATATGTTAATTATCTTCCCTTATAATCAAATTTATAAGAATATCATCTATAAAGACTACCAAAAATTGATCAAGATATTCTCGAAATACTCTATTAATCAAATCCATGAAGATATCAGGGGATTTAGTAAGACCAAAAGGCATCACTATAAATTCATAGTGTCCATACCTTGTACAAAATCCCATCTTTGGTATTTCCACCTTCTTGTGCCTTAATTGATGATATCTTGAATGAAGATCAATGTTGAAAAAATATTGAGATTCACCTACATGGTCAAAAAATTCATCAATTCGAGGAAGAGGATATTGTTTCTTGATAATGATCTTGTTAAGTTCTCGATAATCATTGTCGAGTCTCATTGATCCATCTTTCTTCTTAACTAATAGAATAGGTGAACCCCATGTTGACTCACTAGGGAATTTGAATCCCTTTTCATTATTATCTTGGATTTTCTTCTTCTATTTATATAACTAAATTGTGGATATAATATAATGTGTATTTGAAATGGACATATGACCTGTTATGAGTTCTATTGAAAACTTAACTTTACGATTTGGTGGAAGACCTCACAATTCTTCTCGAGAGATATCAACAAACTCCCATACAACAGTTATATTATTAACAGTGAGTTTATACCCCAAGCATTTGATATTTACAAAATTAATTTATATGAATCAATACCCCTAAGATGGAATAAATTTTCACTTAAAGATTATACTCATCCCGACATCAATAGATGATCATAGATTGATCTGGAATATGAAATGTGACTTCCCTTACTTTGAAATTTATATGAGATACATATAGAGAAATCCAATCCATACCATGATAACGTATTAAATTACACTAAAGGAAGGTCAAAATATTTTCAATAATCACTTTCCCATAAGCTTCAACTATAGAATAAAAATAAACTTTTGATGCGAATATTGTTCCATTAAGAGTTTTCATAGCTAACTCAATAATTAGTTATTGAGTTAATATGGTGATACCCTTAGAAAATTATTTATAAATAAAAGAGTGGGTGGATCTTGATTCAAAGAATACATTTTATACCTTGGAGTGGATAGTAAGTGTACCTTTCACCACTTTATTATCATACTCCACATCGTCGATAGTGATTGCATGCTATATTGCTTTGTCTATGGCCATAAGAGTTTACTAATGTTGATCATAATTGAAAATCATTGTACTAGGGAATTGGTCAGCATAATTCCCCATTTCCTTTCACTTTTATCATTTATGTGTTGGAGGTACATTCTCTGTAGCCATTTACCTATTCATACCATTAGATATATTTTTCCCATCACTTCGGTATTCAACTACACGATGACATTCTTTCCCACACTTAAAAGGTTTTCAATTAACTTTATGATAAGTTCCTCCATGATTCATTCAACAACTTTAGCATAATGGAAAATCATCTTCTTTTAAGTGTGGTCTTTACATTTAACCTTGAATTCCACTTTTCTCTTCTTATCAAACCCATATGACTTTTGAGTTAAAAAAAATCTCCGTCTCGACCACAAGAGATCATTGAACGATTTCCGCCTATCTATTGATGTCCTTTATAGAAAATTTCCTTCAGAGACTTGGTTTTAAGCCACTAAAGAAACAATAAATTTTACTCTCAGTTAGGATAATAATTATATAATCATACCATGAATGTCTTGAAAAATTTTCTTCATAGGTACCAACAGATTGATCAACCTTTTTCTTAAGCATAATGAACTATTTCTCCATCCTTGTTTGAAGAATATGAGGAATTACTTATTGAAAAATATTTTTAAGAACTCATCTCATTCTATAGATTCAATTTCATCTCTTTGCCTCGTATTCTTGACATGGTTACACTATTTATCATACTAACCTTATAAAAGATTGATTACTAAGATGACTTTATCAAGTTCTGAACATTGGAGAACTGAAAATATATTTTTAGCGGTACTGATACATTTTTTTTCCATAATTGGATCAGAATTCCCACTGAAAGATGGCAGAACTTGCTTCATCATGGACTCAAAAAAGTGTTATTCCCTCCATTTCTCATTTTGAAGTCCTGAATGATTAATAGCTTGAGAATGTTGTGCAAGAATAGATACATGATTTTTCATTCTAGATCCCATCATGTTTGGTTTTATAAGAGGACAATCGTTTCATTTCCCCTCACATTCAGCATTAGCATGGTTCCTTCAGCTTCTATCCATTGGCTAAAACCAATAATCATAGTGTGAGAAACAATAATATTAATGGGAAAACCACATAATCAAGAATAACATTTAAATTTATGATAGTTTTGGGTTTTTCCTTGTTTATTAATGATCATTTCTAAAACACTAGTATTGTGACCTATACTTTGACAAATCCTTAGGGTTCCTACTACATTTTTCTCATCTTAGTTTTCAAACGTTAATTATAACATTTCTCTGATTCCAACTATAATGGCCCATAATTTACATACCAATATATTACATAAAAATTGATGAATATTAATTAATTTTTTTTTTAAAAACTATGTGAGTACCATATAGGTTTAGCGTCTTTAAAAAAGGGGGAACATAAACATCTATTACATATGAAATATACATTGTCTCCCTCTTATTTCTTCATAACTCGACACATTTTTTATATATCTTACTTAATACCATTCTTCATGGAAAGGGAAAATGATCCATTTGAAAAGGTGATATTAGATTCTCATTAAGGGTAAACAAAGAAGATATCAATTATATCATAACAAAATACATAATAACATAACATTTGAAAATGTTATACTCGGTGTAAAAGATCATGATATCATGTTATGATATAAATCATAAAAGTTCATTATAATCAATATAATTAATCCCAAAATTCATAACACAAGACATAAATTTTTTTGGAATACACTTAATCATACAAAATCATTTCATATTAATCAAGTCCCATTTCCAAGACCATAATTATGAGAAAATACCACTATTGAATCAATATCACTCTCATTCTATCGTTTTATTAATGAACCGAGATCATTTCCCATTACCTACCAATATATATCATGAGATATAAATCTATACCCAATGCATTGGTGGGATATATAGGCCCCCCATATATAATTAAAAAATTATTATGAGTTCTACAAAAACCTAAATCATTCATCATAACCCATAGAATAAAATGAGTTTCTTTAAATAACATTCCACTATAACATAATCCATGTAAAAAAATGGATTTCATAAATATAATTCCATAATAAAGACAATATAAACATAGGAAAAATTAGGATAGTATAATTTAAACATAACCTTATAAAATAATTCCATCTTAGATGGAAAATAATTTTTAAAGAACACTTGAAATTAATTCTTCAGAAAAATATCATTTATTCTTCAATAAGATTTTCTTTTTTTAAAAAATTCCACAAAATTTTAAAAGAAAATAATTTTTTTAAAAACTAAATATAAAATATTATAAAGGAATATTCATGTAAATAATTAATTATGAAAACATAAATATACATACATTCTGTATAAGTTAAAAGAAAACATTCTTCTCGTACTTTTTTTAGAAAGTCAAAAAGTAACTCGTATCAAAAACGACAAATGGATCCTTTCATACTATTTAATAAAAATCCACTAATGGGTAAAATTGACTTAAAAATTGTATAAGTATAGAATGAATATTATGGAATACATATTTCTGAAACATGGACATGGATGATAAATAGAACCCAGTGCATAGTTACATATAATCAATATCGAATAATAATGAGATTTCATAATTACCCCTTACCGTTGGTTTGATATGATTTGTATGCATTCGAGCCACCTATATAATGATTTTAATAATTTTATTGAATTTAATTGAATTTTAATAGAATTATTGATTTTTTTTATTATATCATATATGATTATATTATTATCCATTTGTTAATTACATTTCATTTTTACTCGTTATTCAGGTATTAACTGTTCCATTTTCACATGCATGTTTTGTTGAATAAGATCCGAGTCTCCTTATTAGGTCATAGTTATATCATTTAAAATGATATTAACATAATATATACCATATTAATTCATTTTATACATTTATATAATCATGATTTAATGTATATCATTTATAATGAATCACATCACATCGTGGAGATGGTAGGTCTTACGTACACACGAGCAACGATATCATTCCCGTAATTGTGAAATAGTATTGAAGTAGATGGTATATATTTTGTTCTACAATCCAAATAATGTAATAATAATAACATTTATTTATCATTTATTTCATTATACCCATCCAATTAAGGTGGTGGTGAAAAATAGATTACACAGCGATGTGGAGATGGTAAGCTGTACGCAAGCACACGTGAATTTTTTTTTGTAGGATGGATAGAAGGTGGAATATGATTGTTACATAATAATAATAAAATCTTAGTATATTAGTGATACTAGATTAATTAATTTATAATGGAAACAACTAATAAAAATTATTTAGAAGAAGAAAAAAGTTTTAATGAATCGTTAGAGGAGATTACCACTTCTTCGATGAGCTCCCTCTAGATCACCTCTTAAATCACAAGGGTTGGTCTATGGTGAAGACCAGAACCTCTAGAATGAAACTAGGGAAGTTTATAATGGAAATGGATATGGGATTTATGATATTTAAGGTTCAAAATGAAGTGAATTAGTGAGGTAAGATGCACATTTTTATATTTGATGTGGGGGGAACTTATGAAATCTCCAAAAATATTAATTTATAATAAAATAAAACCACATCCAGAAATCTAAAAAATGTCTTAATTTATAATATTAGATGATATAAGGTTGTAATATCATCTAAAAATAAATTTTAGACAAGTTTTTATAGTTAATTTAAACCTTTTCATTATAATCAAGACTTTGTTATTCTATTAAATATTTAACTAATTTAACTAATATTTCAATAATAAAAGTGTAAAATATTTACTTATTTGAAGAAAATTAGACCATAAAAAAATAAATTATAAAATATTAGACCACATAATAATAATTATATATTTTAACCAATGTTTTATGATTTTTATATAATTTAATAAATCATTATTTTGATAAAAAATTAATAGTATCAATTATTACACCATTCAATTCATTAATTTTTTTAAAATATTAAGATAAAAAGTTATATTTGAAATAAATATTTATTATATTCCTATGAAGTCAAGGTCATCTATAATTTCTTTGATATATTAATTATCCCAATTATATTTATTTTAATATTTTTATCACATTTATTTGTTATTTCCATTTATAAAATAATTGTCACATCAATTTCATGTAATTATTTAATAGTATTATTTCTTAAATAAAAATTCAAAATAAAATTCTATAAAAAATATAAATAATCTGAATTTTAGAATAATACTCTTAGTCAAAGATATATTGTAGAAAATTAAACATAAGAACTATTATGTATATTAAAAAACGAATGTGATGACTATAACATCACTTTAAATAAAATATTGTAAGAGTCATAAAATTTTTCATATGGATAAAAATGGTAATTAACTCGACCATTGGATGATCAAGTTCTCTATATACTAACCCAATATGATTTGGTCAAGTGTTTGGGTATTTTATTGGATATGATAATTTTAAAAAAAATTGTTTTATTGGTTTATCATCAATTAAATAATTTATCCTTCATCATTAAATTACTATTGAAGGTAATTATTTATTTCCAAAAATTAAAAATAGATTACCATAATAATGAAAAAAATAGATTTAAAAATATTATTTATCATTGAATTTATCTTATGTATAAAATTAAATTATAAATACCATAATTTTTAGAATTTGAGTAATACATATTTAACTTTTTGCCAATAAAATAAATTTAATGTCCTAATCACATCCAAGTGAATTAAAAAGGATACCATTTTGACCAAATGATGATTTAGGTAAAAAAAAGTCATCCAATTATCTAAGTAATTTTTTTTATAAATTTGTATTATTATTTTTATCCTTAATTACACGATTTACCCTTTTACCATATTAATAAAAATTTCATATGTTACTAGTCATAATGAAAAAATAAAAGAAATATATTTAAATTATCTGGTCATAATGATAAAAAATATGGAATTAGTTTTTCTTAATTCAAATCAAATTAGTTGTAGTAATTATATTAAAATTAATCTCGTTGTTAGAATAAGAAAATAGGTTTTAAATGTTAAAATATTTCCACAGATTAAAATGTTTTATATCAAAATTTAAATTTATGTTAATAAAAATGACCTAAATTATATTAACTGTTAAAAATATATTCTATTTATATATTAAAATCTTTCAATAAAATATTTTAACCATACATATTATTTCTATGAAAAAAATAATTCACTTAAAATTTTATATATTTTTACTATTAATCAGAACATGAATGTTATCAGAAAAATATCAAAAATTAATCCAATGTAAATTTGTATATCCCACTTCCAAATAAGATATTTATGTTTTCATATAATAATCATTAATTTTTTATAATGTTAATTTAAAATGGGTTCCCCATTAGAAGGTAATAAAATCAACCTTTTAAAGAAATATAGTTTTTTTACATCAAATGGTGTTCATTCATACCCCATGAGTAAAATATATATTGTATTAATATCTAAAATATATTATTAAATATATACATATATATTTCATTAATTAGATTTACTAATTTCAATTAAATTAATTTGTTAATAAAAAATATATAATTGATTTATATTTTTCAAAATTAATTGGTAGCCAAATAATTCACCATACATTTTCACAATTTAGTCATATTTATTCCTACTAACCAAATGACATGGTTTTATTGGTCATTTTATAATAATGAAATATCATGGTTCATTTAAAATAATTATTGTGTGCAATAAAATGTATGTAAGAATTAATATTACTTAGTGAAAATATTTCATAACAACATCCAGGTGTTACACATATGATATTTACACATTTTAATCATATGTATAAAAAATTTAATCCAATAGAACCATGACTTGGAAAACATTTCAGGGAATAGAAACTCAAAAATTTTTACTTTCAAACTCCAAATCCCTTTAATCATCAATAACCACTTCAAAAAATCTTTAAATATTCCCAATGAATTTGGGAAATTATAAAAAATTCATAAAACAATTGTATAACTTTCAATTATTTTTATCATAAATAAACTCATCGTTGAGTTATTAATTAATTATCTTTTCCCCAAATAACCCTTCTCAATATTTATCAAATAAATTCATTAATAGTTTAGTTAGTATTTACATAAATACAATAATTTTCTCATATAAAAGTTTTTAGACATTATCATCCATAGAAAAATTCTATGCCATGAATACTTATTTATTCCAAAAAGAAGGATGATTTATTAATTTTATAGCCAGAATTGTTCTTATTAACTTAGAACCAACGTATCAGACTTATCAAAACTGTGTATTTGATAGTACCCTCCTAACTAAATAATAATCATCCATTATGATATCCAATTCCAACTCAATAGTCATCATATATTAGCTTCCTCAAAATATTGTTCGTCCATCCACCTCATCTTAAACATAATCAACAAATAATAACATTCTTCACTTATTAATAAAAAATACAAACTTTATTTCAACACAATGGGATCGTTAATCACCACATTAGTGTAGTTTTCAATACACTTAAAAAAATAGAATTATATTTTCAAAAGAACTCTAATTAATCTCCCCTATTGATAATCATTACAATGAATCTTTAATAGGGATACTCAAACTCATAACTGCAATTTCATATTCCACCACGTAATAATAATATATCTATTTTCACTTTACTGGAGTATGGTATCACATTTATCTATGCAATGAGCTATTAAATAATCAATTCTATGTCTATATGTTCTATCTCGTGGTAGAAACTAAGAGTGACTATCTTTGACATAAAGGATTTCTATAAAACTAATCAATATTTGATTCCATATAAAATTTATATTTCTAAGGGATATTTACTTAGATTTTATAAGTTACCAAATTTACTCATCTAAACACCTAAAAAACATTCAATTATAAGAATTTATCCTCCCAATTCTAATTTTTTTTCCACAATCTCAACAAATTTTCCCAATAATAGAAAAATTTATTGATATCAAAACTAGGATGGTAAAAAGTTATAAAATCAAACTTCAAACCTCTATTTTTCTAGAAGTTTATATTTTAACTTGAAATGGAATATTTATAGAATATTTTTAATATTTTCAACTACCCATCAAGGGATGTATTCCAATAACTTTTCATTATTGTTGATATTTTTTCAAATAATCCCTCATCATATATTTCATAGGAAGTCATATGGAATTGATGAAACATGAGTCATAGATCTCAAATAATGAATTACATTTATATTAAACAATCATCACAAAAACTATCAATTTTTTCACCAAAATGCTTTAAAATAAATTCCCAATACAAAAAAATCTATAAGAATAAAGTAGATCCTCCAAATCTCCTAATTGAGAGAAACATAGTTGTGAAATGTTTCTCAAAATAGAAACTCCTTCCATATCAGCTCTAATTTTATGATAACTATTTATGCATTCTCCACCTTTGATTTTCAGAATTGGAATCTCCTTGGGTAGTATGGATTTTATTTTTTTACATTTATCTTATATATAATGGTGAATTGGATTTTTTTACATGATTTGGTAAGGATCACTCATTATTTTATGGTTTCTTTATATCCCTTTCGATTTCCGGCTGATATTTTCATATGATTATCTACTAATTAACAACATTGACATATTTATTAGGTTTTCCACAAGGATTACTACGAGGCTTAGAGTTACATTTTACTATAAACCTCTCATAAAATATGAATTCTAATTTATTAATTACTTCCACAAAACCAATTTTTTTTCATGAATATATTTTATTTTTTATTTATATTGGTTTTCATATCATTTTTTATGAATTTGTTATAATGATCCAAGATATATAAATTTATCCTATAATATAATAATATAATCCTTAGTATAAAATGAATTATATTATTTTTCTTGGGTGTGTCTTGATTACCATTATTAATTTTTAAAACCACAACAAAATCTCAAATATTCCTTTTCTTTATCTATTTTTAACCCTTTGGGATTCTGTATTCAAAATCTTGTCGATCATTATTGGAAAATTTAAATAAAAATCATCCTTATAGTGGATAATTTTTTTGTAATACCAATAAAAATTCTCTAATATTTTAAATCTATTTGAGGTGAACATATTTACCATTTTGTGTACTTTTCATAAACTCATGTGTGAAAATTCACATTGTAGAAAATTCATAATATACATAAATTGGGATATTATTCCTACATTCAATGTAATTGTGTAAAAAAATCCAACACCAATAATGGCCCATAAACCATGATCTTTTTCCTTGGACTAATGTCTGGAAAGCCATTGTGGCATGCAGTTTTTGGGTAAAAAAACTATCATTTTATGATGTTATTGGGGATATAATTTTCCTTCTCATTATAATATCCACCTTTTATATTGCTTTGGGTTCTGAAAATTTTTCTTCACCTGTAGACTCCCATATTTCATATTTTATCCAATACAATCGATTAAAAAATATTAGTACATGAATCATTTTCTAGGAGAAGGTATTATTTTATCATTAGATTTTTTTTAGTAAGTATTTAGTTTATTCCAAAACAAGATTACTAAAAAAATTACTCTTTTTGAAGAAGTCTCATTTTATAAAATTTTATTTCACTACATCTTCTTTATACTTTTTATAAAATTTCAGGATGAACCACATCCAAATTTCAAATTTAAAATTCGTGTTTAACAAAAAAAATTTTGAGGCAACCTTTCTCATACAAGATAAATTTAATTCTTCCTTCCCATTATTTTCTCAACATCTTAAATATTTCCTTGAGAAAAATACTCTTATACTTGGAGAAATTACTATGTTTTTAGTTATTTCCCTTGATCTCAAAATAGGTATACTTAGCATTCATGATAGTTTAATTATTTTAATCAATTATTTAGAGCCTCACTAAAGAAGTGTTATTTATATCAAATTTTTCCTCAGTGATCATTTTCATTAATTCTTCAGCCTCAGAGAGTGAATATCTATATATTAGTAAGGACTGTTCATTAGATTTTACTTATTTGATGAGAGTGTTGTTGTAACAAACTAAACTTGGATACCCTGACAAATCACCCGACCCAAACTTCCACAAGGCCTGAAAGATGTTCCTTATCACCATAGGTGGTAAGCTTGTGACTAGTTATCATGAACATAAACATGATAATATATTTACCCTCAAAAACATAACATAAAAAAGAAGAGGAAATGGTTGATAATCTAACATGACCAATTTTTTCATTGGGAACCCATGAATATAAATAAACAGACATGGATAAATAAATTGATTTAAACAAAACATAACCAAATAATTATCCACAATATTAAATAATAATAAAAAGTGACTATTCAAACTTTTCAACTGAAAAAATAAATAAATATATACTATTGTTAAAAAAATTTCATTCCCCACAAAGATTCACATACGACTATAAAATTATATAATAAATATACCTCATTAAATTGGTCAATCCTCCATCATCCCAAAAATAAAACTAAACCCAAATGGAAATAATAATATCTTCATGTGGAGAAAAAAAATCACCAAAATCATTTTATATAAAGGGAAAAAAATGAATCACATCTAATATAATAAAATATTTTTTCATGATATAAAATAAGGAATCTTCACACACACTTAGACATCAATGTATTTGTAAAGTGTGATAAAAAAATTCATAATGGGTTTCTCCAAAAGCGTCTCTATAGTAAATTTCATATTACATTTTTTTAATACTAGAGTAATTATAATTTATAGTAATATATTTTAAAATATCTAAAAATATAAAGCATACAATTATCATGCTTCATTATTTTCATTCCAAAATCATGGAAAAACATTTCAAAATAAATAATGATAAACAAGAATAAATCCTTGATTTTAAACCCTAATAATAAATTAACACCTTCTTTTTTAAAATTATTTTCATTTCATAAAAATATGTTTTCAAAATTTAAAATATTAAACCATCCTCCATTTATTCCTCTTTTAAAAAAATTCAAAATAAAATTTTAAGACCACATGAGATTAAGTTTATAGAAAAAAACCCTCCAAAACCAATTTGAAAACTATTTAGAAAATAATCCAAACCATTATCGATGTGAAATAAAATCGTAAACATGATCTAGGTAATAATTGAGAAAAATAAAGATAAAAAAACCTGGCCATGATTGCATTTAACCAAATCAAACTCTATTGGGTATAAAAAATGATAAGAAAGGAATCCTATAAACAATTATCATTAAGAAATAAGAATCTCGAGAATCTCCCTAGGAGGAACATAATGAAATCATAGTCCTAGAATTTTGGAACCCTAATCAATCCTATGTAAACCAATCTATATTATTGGTAGTAAAATTAGACTATATGATACCTATAATCCATCCTTATTGGGACACATAATCAATATTATTCTCCCTTATACTCCATATGACATAATTCCCTTGTATGTTATTAATCTAAACCGTGGTACTAGCTAGATCAAAACTAAATATAAGGTAATATTAATCTAGTAATTACATAATTTCTCAGTATTCTCTTGACATCATACGATGGAGTTAATAAAACAACCAATCACAAGAGCATAATATAATTAAAGAATAATGAATTTGAAATACAACTAATCTCACATTCAATTCCTCTAATGGACAGTCCCATTTTCACATCAGTATAAATAAATAATATACAATTTACCCCATGGTGTCTTAATCCCAATCAATAATAATAAGTATAACATGATTTATAAAAGGTGTCACATTATTTTAAATAAATCTATAATAAATTGGTAAACCCACCTTTTAAAACAATCATGGAATTCCAAGATACATAACAACATTATGAATACAATTTTAAATAACCCTAAATAAATATAATGAAAAAAATTTGATTTTAAGAATTTGGAAAGAAGGTTTTCAGAAAAATCACATTAAAAAATTAATAATGGATAAAAATACATAAAATCATTAAACAAGGTCCTAACATGTAGTTTTTTGAGAATTATATTCCCTAAAATCATGAAATACCTTACATGAAAATCCAATAGGTTCCAAATACCTTTTTTAAAAACAAAATTACTATTTAATAAACCACTTATACATTTTAAGAAACAAATGGAGTGAGTAAACACATAATTTAAAAATAACATGTGATGCTTTAGAAAAATAACACAATTAAATGTATGAAAAAACCATTAAAAAAAATTTATAAACACCTCATAGGTAAAAATATGTGTATAATTTAGAATGGAAATAATTTTAAATTTTTTTCATAATGTCATGGAATAAAATATAAATGATTAATAATAAAATAACGACCTTTTTCAAGTAGATAAAATCCATAGTGCATCACCTTTTATTGACAGCACCCAAAAAATAAAGGATAATACTTCGACAAACCTTAAACATCTAATGTTCCATAATTACATCCTTCCCAAACCCTAAACCAAACCTATGTTTTAGTTAGGGTTTGTGGGTAAAAGAAAATTTAAGTCTGTGGATGAAGGGATGTGATAGGAAGATAAAATAAGTATATTTCCTTGGAATAGAACGTGAAATTAGCCTCGGAAGGCTTGAAATTTATAGATAAGGGGAATTATAGTCTCCCTATTCATGTGAAGGACTATTAAAAATTAGAGGAGGATAAAAATTAATAATTACTTAATATCACAAAGGGATAAAATAAAAAATATTCTTTTAAGTGAATCTGGGAAGACCACATGATTTGATCAAATGGTTTTCCAAAATGTATACCAACCATCTGGGAGTCACTAGAAGGAACATAATTAACTCATATACATCAAAGTCACAATTTACCAAACCATTAATAAAATTTTCATAAAACCCTACTAACCATGCCCAGTCGCCTCACACGGTTTCCCATAACCGTGCATATGTGTGTGCACCAAAAACCCAAGTAAAAAATGAGTTTTATAGTTTACACTAAATTTAAAGTGATTTGGAACCAACCATTATCAATACATGAAATTTATTAATTCAATAAAAAATTATTAGAAGGGTTCTGGTGTAAGACTGTCCACATAGTACTCTTAATACATGTTTACTAACCATACAATTTAGGGAAATTTCCTAAAATTAAAAAATTTTAAATGTAAATTAAAAAAAAATCAGAATAATATAAAAAAATATAAAACACACAAAAATTGTGACACAAGGATGTAAAAATTCACCCTACAATGAAACTTGGTTCCCCTATAAACTCTTCAATAAAAGTAAAAACAAAAATAAAGGAAATCCTCAATGCCCCTTTACAAGAGTTGGGGTATTCAAGGGAAAACTCCAGATAATACTATGAAAATAAAAGTTCTGAACATGATTCATCTTAAAATTATTTATCAATGTACACAATCATCATTAAAAAACCTCCCATAAAATGTGGACCACACTCATTCAAAAATAATCTTTATGTAAATAGAGACCCAACATTGGTCTTCCTAGCATTTAGAATTCATAAAAAATGGTGGATCCAATATGTAACCTCTTATATAATGATAGTGTCACCACAAAAACCATGATTCCAATTATCATTAATGAAAATCCCATGATTAAAATAAACAAAAAGAGACCAGCTAGAACTCAAAAAAAATCACAGTAAAATATGACATCAAAATATCTATGAAATTGAGTTACCAAAATAGAGAATGAAGCCCACCCTCACATTCTAACCATAAAAAACCTAAAAGCACACCCCATTAAGAAATAATACAGTCCCAAACTAGAGGTAGTGAAATTTCATAAATTGTAAAATGGGGTCATGCTCATGGAATTCTAGCTCTGGGTGAACCTGGTTAAAAAAATTATCATGGTATCCCCCTCAGTCTACCTAGTAAAAATGACACACAATAGTTAGCCATGAAAACACCTAGGGTTTCCCATGTCCAAACCATTCAACCATAAGTATACCCAGGGATTTCACCACACTCAAATAATAATGTGTATAAAAATCTATAAAGAATGCATAATCCACAATATCCACCACTAACAAAGAGACATACCAATGAGGATATCCAAATGAATACATTAAGTGAAAATTAAATAAAATAAAAAATTTCTCTAAAATCATCGAGAATAATCTAAAAATACATCATTATCAAAAATTTGGTCTTAAACATGTCACCCATCTTCTATTGAGAGAATCTCAAACTCTAAGTAGACAAATAATCACTCATAAAAATATCCAACAGATGATTACTAGACTATCTTGATCAATAAAGTCTACACGATTCCCTCATAAATCCACTAGAGAAACATGGCCTTAAATATTTTCAAGATGTGATAGTACACTAATAAGAGAGGAAGACATCACTTGCAACTCCATTTAGAGTTTTGGGTGAGTAAAAAATAGGAAAGGGGAAACCCTTAAAGATAAAATTGTACTTTTCCTTAATACCTTTCTCGAAGACTTACTTGATGTAATAAGAATCATGAACTAAAATCTATCATGCCTCATAAATCAAATCAAGTAGTACAAATATCAATCAACGGAAAATAAAAATACAATATCTATAAAAATAACAAAAACACTTTAAAAAAAGTTCCTTCTCCACCCACAACACTCTTAATAATCATATAAAATTCTTTTCAAAATATATCAATATTTTAAAATAATGAAATATTTTTAAACATTATACATCATTTCAAAAACTAAAAGTAATAAATTTCATAGTTTTATTTAAAAGATAAATTCATATTTTGATAAATTTAAATATCCAGATTAAAAATCCTTCTCACATCCCAAAACAATCCATATTTTTAAAATATTCAAAATCCATCCACTGTTATAATTCTTATCAAGGGTGAAGATCAAATACATTACAAAATCTATAATTTAAAACCATTGGTTTTCTCTAAAAATAAATACTATAATAGGCCTTTTTTTGTTATTATTTATTTTAAAACATATATTCACTTAACCCACTTTATTTAAAATCCTGATTCACATTTTAAAACTAATCCCCCTTGAAACCAAACTCATATAGATGAAAAATCATTAGAAAAAAAAAAATCATCAATGACTTTTAAAATGAAAAAACTTTCTATATTTTATTATTACATCATATGAAACACATTGATTCACACTATGAATTAAATTGTAATAAACCATGAATAAATGGGTCTAAATAAAAATTAAAAATATGGAGAATAAATATTTATATGACTATAATGATTTATGGGGAACAAATAAATCATGCATTGGTTCTTGAAATATTTCAAAAATCAAGAATGTTGTTACTACACATTTTTCAAGACATACAAGCTGTCCTTACTCCTATGACTATTTTTCCATTTTCATAAACAATTATATGAAATAACCTTAATGAAACTCATAATATTCAATTGAGGATCAAAATACCAAAATCAAAAACATTGATTCGAAAAAATAAAAATTAAAATCAATTTGTGACTACCCATGGAAACTCAAGGCCATGGGTGACAAAGAGACAGCTATCCTCTCCTCCCACCTACCCTCTGATATATGGAATCACTTAAGGAATATACAAAATTCACTAAAGAAAGGTATAGTGACCCTAACTTGTATTACCACCATTAAATCACATGATATGGTATAATTTGTAACAAACTAGACTGGGATGAACTAACACATCACCCAAATTGGTTTACCACTAGGCATGAAGAGTTTCCTAATCCACATGTTCTTGAAACCAATAACTGGGTATCATGAACATAAAATAGTGAATATATTCACCCTCCAAACCATAACATAAACATGTAGAATTTAACACATATAAAAAGTCATGAAACATTTCCACATTGTATACTCATGCATAAAAATAAATTGACATGAAATAATAATTCTATCCATATGTGCATAACCAAATAAAAATCCACATTGACACATAATCAATAAAATTTAAAATATTTATTTCAAAACTGATCACTACTAAAAATAAAATGTCATAAACAAAAAATTGATATTCTCTACAGAGATACTGATATAATGGAAGCAAAATTCAAGAAATAGACCTTGCTAAATTGGATGATACACTATAATACCAAAATAAAATCGAACCTAAATGATTTAAAAACATATCATTATCGATCATGGATAATTTTCATGACATAAATCAATCAAAAAAATAACTGAATCACATGAAATGTGAATAAAACTTAACCCCTAAGATAAATAAATAAGTTTCTCACACACATACACAAACTGATGCATATATAGGGAGCTATTGAAACATGTACAATAAAATTCCACCAAATAGTCTATAATGTTACTTTAATAATACATTCCATAAATTCTAGTTTGAAAATAATTTTTAAAAATAGTTTTTTTATTTGAGAATGTTTAAAGGAAAAAATTTCTTGTATAAATTATTTTCCTTCCTAGATCTTTTGTAATTTTTTTGATAATAAACAAGGCTTAATCAGCCTAAAAGCATTATTTTAAACCCAAATATGAATTTAATACATACATTTACATTTTTAATTTTTTATTGATTAAATGTGGACATGTGAATTGAAAAGAAACCCCCATTTTATTTCAATTTTTATTTATATTCTAATTCCTTTATTAAGAGTTCCACACTATTTATTTAAAGAAATACACACAAAGAAATTAAAAATAATTTGAAAATAAACCAATCCATAATTGGAGTTGAATAAAATCATGATTAGAAACTATATAACAATTAATCAGAACAAATAAATCAATAACAAAGACATAATTCCATGTAACCAAATTAGAATCTAGGGGATAATAACAGGGATATGAAATGAATCTCCCAAATAGTCCTCAATAATAACTAGGTATCATGGTAAAATCCATTAAAATCATGAAATATAAATCTAGTCCTAGAATCTTATAACCCTATAGTAAATTAATAATAATTTATATTATCCCAGTAGTTATGCTATATTATCTAGTCCATATAATCCATCTATATTCGGGCATATAATCCACCCTAGGATCTATCAAACTCCATGAGCCACAATCCTCTTTCTAGAGAATAATCTAAACTACAGAACTAGCTAGATGAAAAATTAATTTAGTTTATCCCTTTCCCAATAATTACTTCTTTCCTAGGATTCCATTGATAATAATCAATTGAGTTAAGTAGACAAATTATAATGAAATCACCACATAATTCAAGAGTAAATCATTTAAAATAAAACTCATCTCACCTATAACAACACCTCATGAAACAAATTTTTTTCACATAATTGAAAATGAAATAAAATATAAAGTTACCCTGTTGGGTCTTAATCCACATTAATCATAATAATTACAAGGTTATCTATTGTGGGTATCAAATTAACATAAAAATTCATTTATAAATTTTCAAATTATAACTTAAAAATAAATTCAAGATGCCAATACTCTTTACATTTGTGAGAATCTCACTGTAAAACACCACTAAAGAAAATATTTAAAACACAATTTAGTAAATACATATAAATTAACCTCTTTAAAAGAAATCACTTTAATATATCCATGTATGGTAACAAGGAAACAAAGTATCACATGGGTTTAAGAGACCTCTTTTTGATAAACTAATTTCATAAAATCATCAAAACACCATCCTTTTTAAAAAACAAGTGACAAGAACCCATTTTATAAACCCAAATTTATCATTAAATTAACACTTGGAAATTTTACCAAATGCTTCCATGTTTAAACAATCACTTTAATAAGAATAATAAAAGTTTCATTAATATAACAACAAAAGAAATATGGAAATACTTTAAAAATAATTTTTCAACCACTCATGGTTACACAAAAGGGTAAACATTGTAAATGAATAAAATTTTAAGTTTCAAATTATATTATAAAATATAATACAATAGAATGAAAAAGAACCGATATATTTGTTTAAGAGAAAACAATTCCCAATGTATCACCTTAAATGCATAATTCCCAAACTAGACAGGAGATGCATTATCCAATCCTAAACCCCAAAGGAATCATCATTACATCCATCTTGGATGCTAAACCCAACCTAAATTGTAGTTAGGGATTATGGAAGAAATAAAACATCACGGGAAATATAGGAAGAGAATAAACCGATATTACCTAGGAATTACACCCAAATGAAGTTGAGGAAGGCTTAAAATTAATTGGGAAGGGTATGGAGAATATCCCATCACAAAACTAAGATTTTATACAATAGATGAGGAGGATAGGAAAGGCGAATTATTTAAAATTATTCAGGGTAAAAACAAGAAATTTACTTTTACGTGAAATAGGTTGGACTACATGGTTTGACCACACAATTTTGAAAACTATGCACCAAATGTGAAAGAGTCACTAAAAGGAACCTTATATAATAACATTATTTTACCACATAGTTTAACATGACATCCTCTAACCACAAATAACCCACTTTTAAAAATTATATCACTACCAATGGATGCATTGTATAGATTCCCCTAGTTTGGCACAAGTTGTGCACGAAAAACACTAGAAACAAATTTATCCCACCATTTCCACTTAATTTCAAATGGATAACATCCAAATATATGTTACCTATATATATTAACTTTTCACAAAAAAATTAAATGGAATTGTCTCTTGGAATGACTTTCAACATTATTTCCACTTAACTCTAGTGTACTAATGATTTAATAGTGGGAAATTTAAAAATTTTCCAAAATTTAAAATTACAACATGTTAAAATTTAGAATACCTTAATGTAATATAAAACACACAAAAATAGTTTAATTTTTTGTGACACAGTTTCATGTTTTCAACATCTCTTCTAATTTATTCTCCATTTCATTAGCCTCCAACTCTAGTATTGTTCTCCCATTCGGTAGCCCCTTGATTATCAAAAATAATATATGAAAAAACTAACATGAAAAAATTATAAATTTTCATTTATTTATGAGTAGAAATCATTAAGTAATTCATTTGGAACATATACTTAATACCTTAGGCTTTATTTTTATTTACTTTAATTATCAATATACAAGGGATAAATATTAAAAATTTGATTACCTTCCACTAGTAGTTGATCTTATTTCTCCTTTGAGAACATTCCCAACTTCTTAGTGTTTTTAGTTTCAATATATGTCTAGGTTTTGAAATAATCCTCTATGTCATCATCAATAGGGTACTTGGCATATTATTTAAATATGATCTTAATGTCTGATATATAAAAAATATGGAAAAAATATTTGATCCAATCGGAGGTAAAACCTTCAGATCTAATACAAATTGTGGTACAATGCAAGAAAATACTGTTATACTAAGAGATGGAGTGACAAATAAATGTGGAAATATTTTTCACTAAATTCATTTTGAAAAATTAATTTTAACCTCTACAAATGTTATTATATATAGATCTCATATATTTCACTCAATGCATTCACACTGCATATATGATAGAATGTAATTAGAGAATGGAAGATAATGTTTTACGAGGTCCAATCAAAATGTGGGAATCTACTCCATACCATGTTCAAGTAAATAATTTGATGTAGGTTCTTCATTAATAATGTAATCTGAATATATAAATATCTCCTGATAATTTAAAATCTCCCAACATGTTTCTTATATCGACTCTCACTAGTTTACAATGTAGTTCCATTTACTCGCCATGAATAAGGTATTCCATTGAACTCTATGATGTCAAAAAATCAACATATAAGATCTCCGTACTGAAACTGTGGTGTTTTAAAATCAATGGATTTGACGAAAAACAAAATAAGAATTTTAGACACATTACCAAACATTCAAAATAATCAATATTTGTATAGAATCACAAAAAATGAATTTTTATCCCTTAATCTCTTTTTATCCTTATCATGATAATTAATTAGTAGAAACATCCTATTTTTTTAGAACTTAAATATAAAATGAATGTAGTAGTAGAAATAGTACATTAGTCTTGATAATTATATCTTCCTTTATCTTTCTCTCCTTTTTCTTTAATCATTATTATTATTATTCTACATTAACACACAATATATTCTTTTTATAGTTGTGATGGCCTGCAAATCATTTTTTCCATTATCAGACGCCGGTTTATGGGTTTCAGTACCCCAAACCGGTTTAAGTAAACTGGAAACCGTTCAAACCATTCAAACCATTCCAACCGTTCCAACCGTTCCAACCTCATACAGATTTCAGTGACATTCAAAATTCAGAAATAAAACCAAAAGTTCAATCAACACCACGTGCCCATCATTACGCGAGCCCGTCACATCTAGCCTCAAGCCGCGCAACCCCGATCAAGGATGCCAACATGCCACCGGTGAATCCACGTGCCCCACCTCAAGCCACGAGTCCATCTCGAGGAGCGTGTCAAATCGCCAGAGAGACACCAGATCACCACGCGCCACCGCAGAGTGGTAAGATGCCGGAGACATTGCCGTAACCGCACACCAATCACAGTGGGACCAACCCAAATGCTTCAGGATGCCGGAGAGATTTCCGGCTCCGCCACCATCTTCACAACCATCGCAAACATCACACCACAAGTGGCATCGTCTCATCACCTCCAAGGATGAAATAAAAATTTGTCCAGAGAACAACCACATACGCACCCATAAAACCATCCCTAATCATCCGTGAAATCACAAAACACTCGAAAAGAAGATAGCGAGAAGAAGAACATCACCAAAATCCCAGAAATCACCCAAGAGAGAAGATAAAAAGATCAGGAAGCAAAGGACATCACCAGATTCAAGCAAAAACCAGCCTCAAGCGATCACACACTATCCGAGAGTTCAAGGCACCTCAACTACATAAGGAAAACCAGATCCCGATGCCACCATCTGAAAACTCCATAGAAACAATGCCCTACCTTTGAACACCCAGATCTGGAGGAAGTGAAGGTCTCGAACCACTGGTTCAGGAACTCGAGCGTTGAATCAACACTATGCTGAAGAAAAATCCACCAGTGCGTGCATGACGAGTCAATACAAGGCCGCAACAGCAGAGATCCACCACTTCGGCCAGCCAAACCAGGAAGCTGAAGGCGCACTGATCTGGGAAGGGGACGGCGGTGCGAGAACCCTAGTAGAGCGCTGCTATTCCCCTTTATATTAAGAAATTTTTTATTTAATTAAAACCAAATAAATAACATGTTTTTCAATATTAAAATCAATCAAACTTCTCTTTATTAAAAGCCTGATATTTTCACTAAATCCATTTAATTATCATGTTTAAGGTTTTTCAAAAACACCCCTATGAAAACATTCTTCTTTTAATATTAATAAATAATTTAAAATATTTTATTTTAAATCCAAAAATAATCATGAGAATATCATTCTTAGAAGGCTTTAATAAATATCACTAAAACTCAACCCTTACTTATTCATTCAAACTCCCCCAAAACCTGAATATATTTTCTATGCATTCATGAATCAACACAAGTAATTGTGGTTCAAAATTTCCCCACGAGCCACATGATTTATCTTTTAATACCATGAAATACTAATAATGTGATTTCAAATCCTTATTCATGTAAAATATAGTCAAATGTTATCATCAAGACGTGAAGTCTATCTTTTAAAACAATTTATTATTTTACAACAATTCCAAGAATCATCACTCCATAATATTATATATCATGTAATCATTGATACAATATGAATATACTCATATAAATATTATTATCACTAGTCTCATTAAATCAGTTTTTATCCAAACTTTAATTTTTGTGTGAATTATTCTTTACAACATAGAACTCATCTTCTCTTAACTCAGATAGTATCAATATCTCCATATACATCAATGTAAATTAATTCATTAAATAATGGAATAAGAATCTACTAAAGATTCAAAAATATTTCTTCATTAATTATTAAATTGAAATCCCTTAAATATCACCATTGATAAACCTAAAAAAATCTATTACAAAATACCTTCAGAAATAACTACCTTTATTCTATGAGATAATATATTATTCTTTTGAATATTATGAAGATACTATTGTTAATCTTACACATCTATATTTAAAATTATTTTAATCAAATGTAGCTCTAGATCTTATAAAAATAATCTGATCTGAGTACTGATCATTTAATCATAGTACGTGAGATCATTAAATTATAAAACCTTATTATTCCTTTTCATATTAGTTTCACCTATTTAATTCTATACGACTTAGATTATATGGGTTTAATATCACATTTTATTGAATTAATTCTTACAGAGGTTTTACTTGATTATAACATAGCCTAATCTCTATGTAATTATTTATATTTTGGGATAACATAATATTATGTAGATGGTTATCACCCCATATAATCTCTTCTATCAAAAAAATTATCATTTAATCCTATAAAACTATTATTTACGAAAATTAATATTATTTAGTAATATTTTAATCCTCTAAATCCATGAATTTTATAACTTCTACAACATTTATACACTCAATGTTTTTACTAATTAACTTAAAATACATTCAATCATCTCCAACAACTAAAATACTTCTTTGAATATTCCAAATTACTATGAAATTTTTCAAACCACCATAAAAAAATTTGAATAATTTCTAAATATATTAAAAAAGAACATATTTATCATTAAGTTCATTAATTAATTATCTTATTGTCAAAAAATACAACTCCATATTAATTAATTAAATTCAATAATAGTTCCTTCAATATTTAGAAAACAATGAAACACTTATCTGAAATAAAATTTTATATATGTCATTATCCTAGGAACTCTTCTATTCCAAGAAATATTTTTATTCAAAAAAACCAAATGATATTTCCTCAATATACAAGATTTTATTCTTGTTCTTCAATCACCTACAACTTCTAAGACCTATCAAAATAATATTGTTGAAAACTGCCTCTCCAAAAAATAACACATGTTATTTATGTACAATACATCTCTATCAAAAAGCATCCAATAATAGAATCCCAAAACTTTTATTCATCTAGAGGCCTCATATATAATATCTTCCATACATATTGAAATTCTTCATCAATTGGTAAAAAAATAAAATCACCACATCAAAACATTATGATCTTTAAAATAGTCCACCTCACATGATGAATATTCTAGGATTAAATTAGTAAATTTTCAAATAGTAGTTTATTGACATGGGATTAATGGTAATTTGGGTATCAATATGATAACATAGAAATTGTGTCACATAAGTGACGTGGAGATTTAATGGCTAATAAATATTTTTTCTGATAGTCATGGTTTTACTTAAGATTTAATTATAGGATTTAATATAACACCCCGACCCTAAAATCTTGGATTGGATGCATTATTTTATTACATTATCACGATTACAAGGAATCTAATCTTGAAGGACTGATAAGTTTAGCAGTCTTGGAAATCCATATGACATACATGACACCCATAATACATTGGGAAATATAAAATTCAAACATGATACATAAAAAAATGAAATAAAATGCATTCTTAAACACTTATTCAAATATTTATTATTCATAACTAGGTGAAAGAAAGTATAATAATGGTGAGATAAAATTCTCAGTGAGTGTAAATAAAGTATAAGAAATAATGAATTAATGAAAATAAATTAATATGGAAAGGTAAATTAAGAATAAAACATTTCATATGAACAAATATATTAGAAAATTCAATATGGAATGTTAATAAACAAAAAAACATTCAATTTAATAAATGAATTGATAATTATATGTATCTATAGATATGTTAATGTAAAATCTCATGGATATATAAAAACTGAAAATAAATGAGGGAAATACATAATTACTGGACACCATTTTTCCTAGGTATAAGGAAATAGTAATTTTGAGATGTTTCATAAGATGGTTTTGATATTGGAAAAAAAACATCTATTTCATCTCATGAGACTACCGATTCATTGAAGTGCTTTCATTAACCGATCCTTAACCTGTATGGGTTTCCTTAAACAGTACCCAACCTATATATTACATATCCAAAGAATTCCTAAAAAATCAAATAAATAATTTTCATGATCAAATATCCATATTTTATGAAGAATATGTATTTATAAATAATATCTCATAGGAGGATCAGTAACAAAAAAGGGTTGTTGACATTAAAAAATTCTTGAAGAAAAAAAATATTGAAACATTCTGATGTGTTCCATACCACATTGAAAATATTAAATTATAATTGAAAATTAATTAAATGAAAATTATATAATCATGATAATAATTTAAATGGTTAAATTATATGTCAGAGAGAAATATATGCACCAAATAAAAGTGAATTGGTTCATAAGAAAATAAGTATCAATGGAAAGTAAATTGAGATGGAATCCCTAACCTTAACATTCCTTTTATTGTGCGGTATTTATCATCCTATATATTTGTTTAGAATAAGTTAATAAATTATAAAAGAACCATACTCATGTTTATAATTTTATATATTAATTCCTTACAATATTTTATTACCCATTTCTTATCACACATTCATTATTTTAACTATTTTGGGTGTTGATTTCCTAGTTTTTTCATGTATGTTTTGAAAATTTATTTATTGTTATTTTTAATTAGATAATGATTTTATAATCTCTAGAATGAAAAATAGGACTTCATTATCATATATATTAATTTTATATGTATTTATATTAGTCCATTATATTTTGATATTAAAAATGAAGTGCACCATTAATATATACAGTAGGTCATACATACGCTTGAACACTACATTCATTTATTTGTTGTATTAAAAGAATTAAAAATAAATTCCACATATGTATATTATAATTACTGTATGATATATATGTTTTATATGTAACATCCCTTTATCTAAACTATACAACATATGTTCTATGTATGGAATGAATGAGTAATATCGCTTTGTGGGGCGGTAGTCTACACTTTCTCAAGCAAAACTATCATATTTAAACAATATGCAAAGAGTACAGGTATGTTTCAAATAAAAATTAAAGAAGCATAAAGACATTATAAATACCATATATCAAATATATAAATAGAGTGTCCATCATAATGGCCACCATGATTGGTGGTAAATGAAAAATGAATAATCATCATTTCGTGAGGTGGTAGTTGGCCATAATAAAAAACAATACATTTATAATCTAGTAGATGTAAATGTGTGTAAGTGTAGGTAAATACCTTTACATAAAAACATACTTTTATATTTAAGATATAGGTTTTTCATATAAACATGGAATAATGATATTTGAGGGGGTGGATAATGGAAACGAATCTAGGGATCTTGGGAGAATATATTACATCTTAATCAAGTAACCTCTATTGGTTTGTACCAAAAGGCCTCCATTGATGGATTTATACCCAAGGGGAGGCTTATAGGATCGATTGGATTGATTTTGGGTAGATAAATGGGAAGATATTGGCCAATCATAAGTTTTTTGAGTAGAGTGAGTAAATGGGAATATGTGGTGGACTTTTATAAAGGAGGAAAAATAGTCAATTGGTATTTTGAAAAAATGTTAGTTGTACCCACATTTTTACATTAACAATTTATCAAAAAATCAAAAAAAAAACTAATAATGGAAGGTTCATAGACTATGTGTTTCTTGAAAATGGTTGTTTTATAAGTTTCTAGTTTATTTGGTCCCTTAAGGAAAAGGATTAGTCATTTATTAAGATTCATTTTACCTTTGTAATTTTAATTAATTTTAATTACTTTTACTAATTGTTTTGGAAAAAAAATAAATTTGGTCTCATAAGAAATTAAAAATTATTCTTATTCAAAAAAAGGAATATATTTTTCAAAATTATAATAACATAAATGGAAGAAATTAATTTAAATTTAATCCTGTAGATGGGATAAAAATGGAGGTTTTTAAGTTAAAAATGTCCCAAAATTTTCTATGTTTATATAGTCAATTTCAAAGTGATGTTGATTACAATGAAATAAATTATATTAATAAATAAAAATATTATCTAATTAAACATTAAAATATTACAAAAATATTATTTAACATTATAAATAAATTATATGAAATGAAAATTTGAACAAAAATTCCGTAATTTTAACTATTCATTAAAAATGATATGTTTCTAAAAAATATAAAAAAATAACACAAACATAATTTTTATATTTTTATTTCAAATATGAAGTTTATTTTGAAATATTAAATCAATTAAAGTGGAAAATTGAATATGTAAAAAGGGTTCTCCATTAAAAGCCGGTAAAATTGCCTTTATTAAAAAATAGGTTTTTAAGTGCCTATTTGGTTTGTTCTTATCTTATGCTTATCAAATCTATTGTATGAAATTTAAAAATACTATATTTATTATATGGAATATATACTACCAAAATAGCAACCAAAAATATTTTATTAATTAAATCAATTAGGGTAAACCAGTTTTGTGAAAATAATAATATTTTCTTTTATATTTAATCAGATTTCATTTCCATTTATAATTAATTTATAAAAAATGAATTCATTTCAAATTTTTGTAAACCATTGATTTTCTTTTAAAATTTTTACACATTTGCAGGAAAATAATTTTAAAGGCTATGTTATATATTATTATATTTAATAATATATTATTATCTTGAAAAACTGTGTCTGGCATGTAATGTAAGATTTTGAAGAAAGTCTCTATTGAATGGAATGAAAGGTAACTTATTGTCGAGTGAATTAAAAAATATAGAATATATAAAATCTATTTAAAATATTAAATATATTTTAAAATATCATGGTATTGTTTTACATTATTCTCCTGGTGTTGCGTTTCATGCATGCTATCGAATATATGGTTCTTACTCTAGAATTTAGAGCTGTTACATTCTCCCCATCTTAAATAATTTGCATCATCATAATTTCAAATTGATCTAAGAAATATACCGATTGAAAATAAAATATTATTTAAAGTCCTAAATCATAATTTTTTTAAATATTTCATCTTCTTAATAAGAGACAAAAAAAGTATATTGGTCACATAAATAGTTCCATTGGTAGGAGAATATATGTGGGGAATGGAAACATGGATAAAGAATAAAAATAAAACAATCAAATTTTAATGTAGGGGTATATAGAACAAGTTTAGATAAAATGATTTTAAAAAAAAAACCATAAATCATAAGTATGAATAAGTACCATCTATATAATAAAACATTTAGATAATAGGACAAAGGTTTTGTCTCAAGAAACTTTTTTTTATATACTTAAGGAATTCTATCAATCTATAAAAATTTAATTAAATAAAGTTTTATATAAATACAATATTATCAATTGGTTTTCCACTAAACTATTTATACTTTTTTTCTTATATGTTGAAGTAATACCAAAATATATTAAATCTTGTGAAAAGATCAACTTAAACCATTTCATAAATTGTTAACCTGTCCAAAATATTATAATCTATTAATTTAGAAATAATTTCATTGAATATAAAAAGTTAACTTATCCTTAGAATTTATTCAACATGAAGAAGCATTAAATTTTATGATTACAAACATGTGAATAAATTCATCATATATCCTCTTTAAATATGGTAATAAATCCAATTTCCATAAAACTTTATCGAAAACATTCATTCTTCTTTATTCATAATGAAAGGCACATGTTATTTGATAAATTACTTAAGTGTTGTGAATTACATCAATGAATTAATAGAACACTTTTTAACAAATCATTAATCAGTTCCATGGTGGTTAGAACATATCCAAATCAATCATTTCTTCATCAACACCTCAACATCAGGTATATATTAAGGGTTTTCTTTCCCTTGAAATGTTTTAATTGCTACTCAATAATATTTCATGTAACCATTAAAAATATTACCACAAATCCTTAATGAAAAAGTATTTTAGTATTGCCTTTCATATTTCATAGTTCATATGATGATAAAATCATAAACACAAGAATTTTACAACATATTTCCTAGATCAAAATATAGAAGTACAATAATCTTTACACTATGGTTATGTCAATAACATATGATTGACCTTGATCCCTTAACTACATATGAGGTATATTATCTTTATGCTTTGGGAATTATTTTGTGTAGTGACCCATATCTGTGTAGTTGTAACATTGAATACTTGTATTTTCTTTTTTTTTCCTTTGCATTATTTTTTTAGTGACCCTTTTTGACACACTTAAAAAACCCCCCAATCCTTTTAAGCATTTACCAGGGTGATTCCTTCTAGAGTTATCACATGTTGGAAAATACTTATTTACCTCTATCTTCATTGAATCATTACCCTTCTCATGGTGTTAAGAATACCCCTAATTATATTGGTTTTCATTAAATCCTTAGGAAATAGAGAATTATTTCTATGTTTAGATAGTATTTAAAACTATTTCATCATATAAAGAAATGTTTTGACACAGTAGAACACTTTAAAGAGTTGGCTTATGTTCTTCAAAGAAGTGGTTGATCTTGAACACTATGTTACCTATATAATCCATAACATAATAGGATAACCTTGTAAAGGTTGTTTCACAATATGCACCACCATCTTCTTTAATTTTCTTTAATATGAGGATCTTCCTATTCCTCGTAATTTAATAATCAATTGGAAATTATTTATCGAAGAATGTATCTTTAAAATTTATCCATTCCATACGTTTAATTCCTATTTCATCCCTTGTATTCTGGATCAGATATCACCACAGGTCTGTGTCACCTTGTAGAAAATACACCCCTTGTGTCACTGTTTCCCCTTCACTACCTTACAAAGTGGTAAATATCTATTCTAGAGCCTAATACATTACTATGCTACAACATGATCCGTAGTCCCACTAAATGAGTATTCTAACACATAAAGCAATACAACATAGAATATTATCTACATGGAATAGGTTTCTCTATTCAGGAAAGGATATTTGTAAGAACCCGAAAAAGATTCCCCAATATATCCAAAACATTATAAATTATAATACTAGTAATATTTGTTTCCTCAATATCGTAATATCTATATTTTCCATGATTAATAATACCATTCTTCCTTCCTAACTCCATTTATAAATAATATAATTCACTATATTATCTCAAAAAGTTAAAAGCATTGTGTATCTAAAAAAACTTTATAGAACATAACATACATTTGTGCATCTTTAATACTAGAATCATAAACTTTGGTTGCTTTGGGGTAATCATTAATTTCAAATCCTATATATTTGTAGGTAAAGAAAATGTGAACTATCCTAACCATAACCCCTAGGAGTGTCAAACCAAGTATCTAACGAGGCTTGTTTTCATGTACCAGTTTACCCTAAGACAGGTTGAGACACCTTGTTGAAGTTATTACTCCTAGGTAAATTTGTTCTAGAACCACTTCTACTTGTAGCATCCAGAAAAGGATGTATTTTTAGGAATACCATCATAATAACTACCTTACAAAATTCAATTATATTCTTGTATAATTAACATCAATGTAAATTATAGGGTTGTTCTCCGTGGACTATGTTATCTAAATCTATTTTACATGATTGATGCTAAAAATACATTGATAACAACTATAAAGCTACAACCTAATATTCTTAGAGTCACTTCATTATTTTATTACATTGACATGATTACAAGGAATCAAATTCTAAAGGACTAACACGTTTAGCAGTCTTAGAAAGACATATCACATACATGATACCCATAACACATTTTGAAATAGAAAATAAAAACATGATACATAATAAAATAAAATAAACTGCCTGATTGAATGCTTATTAAAATATTTCTTCCTTAAAACCTGGGGAAAGGAAACATAATAAGGGTGATATAAAATTCTCTGTAAGGGTAAATAAAGAGTAAGAAGTAATGAATCAATGTGAATAAATTAACATGGAAAGGTATGTAACTGATAACACATTCTATTAAAATAAATAGATAAGGAAAATCCAATACGTAACGCTAAGAAACTAAAACACATTCCATTTAATCAATAGACTAATAATTATATGTATCCATAGATATGTTGATGCAGAATCTCATGAATGGATAATAACTGAAACAAAATGAGGGAAATGATTAAGTAATAGAATCCGTATTTCCTAAGTATAGTAAACTAGTACCATCCAGACCTTTCACAAGAAAATTTAGCTATCAAGTAAAAACCCATCATTTTTGTCCAACTATTTCTTCTCATAAGACTACTGATGCATCAATGGGATTTTATTAACTAGTCCCTAACCTGTAGGGCTTACTATAATTATCCCCCAACCCATGTATTTAATTTCAAAAGAATTACTGACATATCAAATAAATTATTTTCGTTATAAAATATCCATATTTAATAAAGAATATGGATTTATCAATAATACCTCATAGGAGGGTATGAAAAAAAATTATTATTGACATTAGAGAAATCTTTAGGAAAAATAATATTTAAACATTCCATTACATGTAATAACACATTGAAACATTTATATCATAATTACCCATGAATTAAATGAAACTTATAATATAATTATAATAAATAAATTCATGATATAATATTTCAAATGGAAGTATATACACTAAATAAAATCGAACTGGTGTATAACAAAAATATGCCTTATTGGAAAGTAAATTGAGACCAAATCCCTTACCTTAACCTTCCATTAATTATACGGTATTAATCCTCATTTATAGTGGTTTAAAATATGTTACTAACTTATAAAATAACAATACTCATGTTTATAATATCATATATTAATTTTTATAATATTTTATTACCCCTTTGTTAACACTTTCATTTTTTTAAACTATTTTGAGTGTCAATTGCCCAGTTTTCTGAAGTATGTTTTGTCTTTTCATGTACCGTTCATATTAAATAGATCAAAATTTTATCATGTACATAATGTAAAACAAGACTTAAATAGCATATATATTTATTATATATGTATCCATATTAGTCCATTATATTTTTAGATAAGAAATGAAGAGCATTGTTCATGGAGATCGTAAGCCATACATATGCAAGAACACTACTGTCATTTCCTTATTGCATTAAAATAATGATAAATAAATGAAAAATATGTATATAATAATTCTATGATATTATATATGTTTCATATGTTTATTAAAGACATCATTTATACATTCCATGTATGGAAATAATGAGTAATATCGATTTTAGGGAGCGGTCGTGCACACTTCCTCAAGAGAAATTATCATATTTACATAAGATGGAAAGAAAAAAGGTATGTTTCAAATAAAAATTAAAGAATCATAAATACATTATATATATAATATATAACATTTATAAATATATTTTCCATCATTATTTCCACCATGAGAAGTGGAAAATAAAAAATGAACAATGATCGTTTCGTGAGGAAGTAGTTCGTCGTACACATAAATAGTATGTTCGTTTTCCATTAGATAGAAGTGTGAGTAAGTTTAGGTATAACCCTTTATATAAAATCACAATAGTATATTTAGGAATTTTTTTGTTATATAATATTTTAATAAATATATTTTAGGTGGTGGATAATAGAAATGAGACTAGAGAGCTCGAGATAAGACGTTACCTCTTAATCGGAAAAATTCATTTTGATTGTACCAAAAGGCTTCCTTGGATGGATTTATGCCCTTGTAGCGGATTCTAGGATAAAGGGGAGGGATTTTGGGAAGATATATGGGGAGATATGGGATGGTAATTTGTGGTTTAATAGGTTTGAGGGATGGGATAAGTGGTAGCCTTTTACAAGGGGGAAAGGACACAATTGGTATTTTGAAAAGAAGTTAGGAATAACCTCATTTTAAACTAAAAAAACTTTTAAAAACCAAAAACAATTAATAATTAAAGGTTAATATAAAAGTTATGGCCATCCAATGGGTGTTTGAGAAGTTTATAAGTCATTTGGTCCCTTAAGTTAAAGGTTTAGTCCTTTATTAAGATTAATTTTACCTTAATATTTGTAATTAATTTTAATTACATTCACTAATAATTTTTGTAAAAACAAAAGTTGTTCTTATTAGATACTATAAATTGTTATGAATCAAAATATAGAATCCATTTTTCAAAATTACAATAACAGAAGGGGGATAAATTAATTTATATGTAATGCCATAGATGATAGGAAAATAAAGGTTTTTAAAGTAAGAATGTACAAAAGGTTGCTATGTTTTAATAGTTAATTTTCAAGTGAAATTGATTCCAATGAAATAAATTTTATTAATTTATAAAAAAAAATCAAATTAAACATTAAAAACAATTAACAATAAAATTTGACCTCATAAATAAATCAGTTGAAAAAGAATTTTTGAACTAAAATTTAATATTTTTATCCATTCATTAAAAAATGATATGTTTCCAAAAAAATAAAAACACATGATAATATTTTATTTTATTTTTAGAATTAAAATTTGATGTTTATTTTGATTTATAAAATCAATTAAATTTTCAAAATTTATATTTAAAAGAGGTTCTCCATTAAAAAGTTATTAAATTGCCTTTATAAAAATATTAGGGTTTAAGTGTAATATTTCGTTTGTTATTATCTTATTCTTATAAAATATATTGGATGAAAATCAAAAATATTATATTGAATATATGATACCTATATTGAATTAATATATCCCACTCATTTTTATAAATTATATCTATTTGGTTAAAACCACTATTTGAAAATAATATTATTTTCTTTTATATTTAATCGATTTTTTATTCATTTATAATTAATTTATAACCAATGAATTAATTATAAACTGTTATAATTCATATATATTAATAAATTAGTTGCCCATTTTCATAACAAAAAATTTAAATTCTAGGTTATATCTTATTATATTTATTAATATATTGTTATTCAGTAAAACGTGGTCTTATGTGTAAAGTATGTTTTTGAAGAAAGTTGTTCTTGTGTCTAACACAAGGTAACACATATTCAAGTGAATTAAACAATAAAGAATAAATAAAATATATTTAAAATATGAAATATATTTTAATGTATCCATGTATTATTTTCCCTTATGTGTTTGTCGTCACATGTCATGCATGCTATTGAATATAATGTACTTAATTTTTAATATTGAGGTGTTACATTTTAAATGGATTTATTTAACATAAGATTTCTAATTGACATTATGGAATAAAAATTCAATTATAGTCCATTCAATAGAAATTAATGATTGTTTAGTTTATATTAATATTTTTTAGATCAAGCGGAAGCAATTAAAAAAACGTTTTCCAGGTATTTCCATGAATTGTAATATGAATATATATACAATACTATTGTTATGAAATACTATAAGTATTATATACCCTACAATAAAGAAAAAATAAAACATTTTAGTATTAATTTGACGTGTTTAATAAATATCCCAGAAGTTTGAAACAAATTATCCTACCTCCATATGTATCCACAAAACAATTTGAATCATCTGACATTAGAAAATGATTCACTATTTCTCCATGGTATTGTATTACCTCTATATGTAAAGTATGAAGACGAAAGAGATATGGGTATAAGGAAGTTTTCACCATGTTTGGGGATATCAATACACACCCCTAAAATCATATGGTTTTATGGTTTATATAGAACCTGAGACTCTAGGGTGGTGTCGACATTAACTCATTCATTAAAATGAAAGTATAAATTCATTTCTTGGTTAATGCATAATATTCATTTAGTCCCATTATATATCAAAAAAATATTAAATGATTACATTTAAGGATATATTATGTTGGTGAATGGTTCCAGTTTCCAAAAAACCTAAACTATTATAACATATGTGCATAAAAATATTAACATTTAGGGGATATATATATATATAATAGAAATGTCATTAGGTAATATCTCCTTTAATATCCCAAACTAAAACCAAAAGACACTATTTTATTTCACCATATATTTTATCGTATATGTCACGACCCGTCCTCGGGGCCCGTGCCATGACTACCCCAAGCCCGCCTCCCATAGGCCAGGGGTTGGCGACTAGCACCAAAGGCGTAAATCCCGACAAAGGGGAAGGCATTGCGTTTATAAAGTAAACAAATACCACAGAGTAAGACAACAGAAGTAAACACTAAGTAAAACTGGGTACACAAGTAAGTGCGGAAAGTAAATGGGCCAGAATACAAACCCAAACTGAAAGTAAAGTACAACTGGAAAGAATGTACAACAACTGAAAGTAAAGCATCAACATAGAGATGTCCATTGGAAGTCCCACCTGAATGGTGGGTACAGATAGTATCCTCATCTCCTCGGGTCCAGCCGTCGGCTCCGTGTACGTCCCTCCCAGTGGTCCACCACCAGGTTCCAACCTGCTCCACAAGCCTCAACCACGATCAGAGTTGTCCATCGTCTGAATCCAACACAATGTAGTGCGGGCATAGCCCGTGCAGGTGTGAGTATACACTACTCAGTAGGGACTCCGAGACCCCCGAAGCTCTCACAGAATCCACAAAGGATAATCCACAAAGGAAAGATACAATCACGAAGTAACATCCAACACAACTTAGGTATATTCCCATACATATACCTAAGTCATAAATTCCAGTTCGGCTCCAACATCCGAGCCCAAGTTCGATCACATCCTCACAGGATAGTACAACCCAATCCACACAGGAAAGCACAACACAATCCACATAAGAAAGCAAGTCAATCATATCGAAGATAATGGTTGAAAGTCAATACTCAGCTCACACAGGTATACTCCTTCGTAAGGTGATAGAGATGATCAGATGTAGCCACTGATTCATCTAAGCTGAGACCCACGTAGGATACTAACCAGCTAAGCTCTCGGACCCACATAGGATAAAGACCAGCTACTCTGCCAGACCCACATAGGATAGCAAGAACAGAGTCAAACACTGCCAGACCCACGTAGGATACAAGAACAGCAGTAATCGTCGTCGAAACCATGGAAGATTTCTGTATGGTCTTCATCACTGTCGAAACCACGGAGGATTTCAGTGCAGTCTTCATCGCCGTCGAACCCACAGAGGATTTCAGTCCGGTCTTCATCGATGCCGAACCCACAGAGGATTTTAGTGCAGTCTTCATCGCTGCCGAACCCATAGAGGATTTCAGTACAGTCGTCGTCACTGCCAAACCGACAGAGGATATTGTGAAATCTTCATCGCTGCCGAACCCAAGGAGGATTTCAGTGCAGTCGTCGTCACTGCCGAACCCACAGAGGATTTTAGTGCAGTCATCATCGTCGTCGCAGTCGCAACCAACTCTAGGGTTCCCGCACACAACATGGTCGATTCTGGGAGGGTCCGCTCCACGAGCCAAGGGTTCGATACATTAACTGAAATGTAGTCCAGATTTGATGTATCTCAAAGTTCCATCTCGACAAGAGGAACTCAACGTCATAGATGGAGTGTCAATCAGACGCCCGGTCTGAGAGTTATTGGCATTTTTGTTACAGGGGCCCGGATGGTTTTTAAGTCAAAACCAACCCGACCGCACTCCAACTCTTTCCAAACCATGATCTGAGTAATCCAAAAGGTCTGTATCACTAATAGGAATCCATAAAAGTTGATGGCACGTCAATCGGACGTCCGGAGCTCAAGTTATAAGCGTTTCCACTCCGAGGGCCTGGTTAGTTTCGTGTTCGAACCAACCCGGCCATACCCAAAGTTCTCTAAAACCTTAAGTTTAATATACCGAAACGACCGTCTCGATCCACGGGTCGCATCTCAACTGACAGTGCGTCGATCGGAGGTCCGTAGCCCATGATATGGGAAAAAGACCGAAAGTGGTTGGAAAATGGGGGGTCTGGGACCGGTCCGACCCGGGTCCGGGTCCGACCCGGTAGGGCGCGGCCCGACCCGGCTGGGTGGCACGCTGGCTCGGCCAGTGAGTCGAGCGGGGGACGCGGTCCCCCATAGCCTTTGCGCTCCGTGGACGCAGCGAGCGCCGCGTCCTGCTCCCCCGGATCACGCGCGTCCGCAGGATCCCACCGCCTGCCGCCACAACCGTTCCTCCTGGTGGCTCACCGAGGCGCCGCCGCCTCCGACCACCGCGTTAGCGACCCACGCCTCCAGTGATGTCCGCGGGGCACCAGAGATTCTCCGGTGGTCTATTTTTAAGTTTTTCTCCGTCGGTGTTCATCTCAGGTCCCGCACTTTACTGCGAAGGCCTGGAATCATTGTTGCGGTCCTGTTCCATCATCACTGTCAACCCGCGCACCAACAACAATATACGGAGGGTTGTCGGCCGTGTTTTTTCGGCCCGCGCCCTCCACGTTAGGTGTTATCAAATATCCAAAAATAGACAGGGTTTTACGAAGAATGAATAATCAACTTTATTTAAAATAAAATTGATGTAAACCATTCCACGATATCTAAAATAAAAAATAAAACCCCTACCTCGATGAAGGCATCAAATGAGGTTTGTCGTTGGAGAGGGACGTCGCGGAAGACGACGTCGTGGAAGAAGGATTGTTGGAGTCATGGTACATAGCGTCGCGGTACATGGCATCACGGAGAAGAGGACCGTCAGCGTTCTTCTTCGGTGATGGTGTGTTCTTCACGTTCTTCATGGAGGAAGATGAAGATTCCCAGGATTGAGCAATTCCTCTCCAACCTTCTCGCACAACAAAATAATCCTTAAAGAAATAAGACTTTGTCGTATTTAATTAACACACACAAGCCAACATTCAATTATAAATTCAAAATGAATTCAATAATTGATTACATTGAATAACTTAATTCAATTCAATAATTAAGAGAGTTGACTTGGTATTTAAAAGGGGTGTGGGTGAGTTACATATTAAATGCACGAGAGGGAGGTCAAAAGGGATTTGAAGGGGTGGGGCTCGTGTAGGCCCCACTTCACTAATATCCTACCTAGTGGTGTTTGGATATTAGTGGGTCCCACTCCAACCACCAAGCATAGGTTTAAACTACCTAGAATAGAAATAAAATTGTAGCACAATATTTTATTTCATTCTTTAGTTAACCCATTATCTAATAACCTCATTTGAGCAACGTAACTACGGAAAAGGTGTTCCTAAGCAATTACCGGCGCTGCGATTCCATCGGTGCCCTCGGATTTCGATTCCGAGCACTGGTTCAAAAGCTAGGAAACCCCGCTTGTTCATTTACTGAATGTACCCGAGATAAACTTCAGAAATTGATTCCGGGCACACCGGGCCTCAGAATCAGGTGCCGTCAGAAACTGCGTTCTTGAAAAATCCCAAAAAAAAATTAAGAAAAAAAAAATTCCTTGAATTTTACGGGTGTTTATAGTATAAAAGAACATGTGAAACCATATCCAAATCTCATTTAGTATATATTCTAAAATTATTTTGGAAATATATCATTAACTTCACCTTGTATCACATTATATACTATAACTTGTAAATACCATTCCAAAACACTTTTGGATTTACTATAAAATGCATTTAGGGTCACTCTCCTAGTCAACACACAATTAAAATTTATTTAACCAAAAATAGTGACACAATGAGCCTTTATAATGTCTATAAGAAATAAAAATACGAGGATCCATATATGTATGCACATTGTCGGCTCTAGGAAAGTGTCAATGCACTCAAGCTATAAAGGGATCTGGTGTGATCTCCATCAAACACATGTATCTGTATACCAGTGTCCACCAGTATGTATCTTATAAAAATTTGAATTAAAAAAATTTCACTTTCTCTATGATATTGAGTGACTATGATATATGAAGCATTTCAATGCCATATAGCTAAGAAATGTTTTCTCGAATCTTGGAATGTAAGATGATCAGATCGATGAATACCTAACATTTCATAATATGTATGGATAAAAAAATAAGATATTTATTATCCAGATTGTTATATAATATCTTGGTGTCATGAAACTATCACACAGTCTATCTCGATTGAGTTCCTAGATGAAAAACACATCTTATCAGAGGAAAAATCCCATATTGGTTAACCTCCATCTAGTGATAGGATCAGCTACATACCCAACCACCCCATATTAGGAATGTTGATATATAGGCTTGCGTATGTACAATATCAAATTATAAAGGTTATTATTCTAGTTATATCACCAATGATTGGTATTTTGAACTCAAATATGATATATGCACCCATATTATAAAAAATGCATATACGTAACACTCATTGTGGTTTACCTAGGTGGTCACTTAGCACAAACTATGAATATAATTCTTTTCTTTTTGACTCATGAGAATATTCAAATTCATGCTAAACCTAACATTTATTCATAATATATAAGACTCCATGATTAACATTGGATATAGATAAACTCAAAGTCACACTTTTTTCAGTCAATAATCAGTAGAACTCACAAAATGTATTCCTATATATACATGTATACATCGATTGTGTTGGAATGACATAATAGAGGTTTAATTTAATACGATACATATTAATATTATTAAAATCTATGAATGTTTAAAAATTACAACAAAAGAACTACTTTATCATATAATATATGATAAACTTCTAGATCAACCTCATCTTTCTAAACATTTTGGGGTTTTTTAACTCTTTAAATCATATGAAATTCCTACCATATATCTATGTTCCCATCTGATAAAACTCTCACTCTTTAATATTTAGTGTGATGTCCTTAATTTAAGCTAGTTTATATAATTTTGAGATTTAGGATTCATATTACCAACTGCATTAATTTTAAATATATTAAATATTTATAACATCATAACAAGAAATATTACCATTTAAACTTCTTTTTCTTATTTTTAATCCATTATAAGCTCATAATCATCATTCTTAGAACCTTATTCCAACAACATATTTATTTAAATGATGTATCTATTGTTTATCAACTCTCTTAAACTATTTCAGTAGAAGTTGAAAATTATTTTAAATTAAATTTGTTTTTATCCTATAATTTTTAATTTAGAACTTCTGGAAACATACTACCATAAGTTTCATAGATGTTATAATGATTTCAAAATAACTAGCTAACAAACAACACAAACATTTATAGTTAGGAGTGACCATTAATTTCATTTTCATATGAATATTTAAAAACAATATATTGTTTCCATTTCATATATGGTATTTCATGTGTTTTCCAAATTTTAATTTGAAAATAAGAGTTTATTAAAATATACAACCGATGGGTGAAAGGAACACATTCCCACATATTTTGATAAATATCTGGGTATACACTATTATTCTAGATAAAAATGAGATGAAGATACATATCTTTTACTTAGAATCATTTGACCATCACAAAATCCTTTACAATTGAGATAAATTAAATAAATTATTTTAAAATCTTTGATATAGTAAATATTTAATTAATCTCATGAATATAAACTAATAGATCAATAAATTCATACTTTTATTTTAACCTCCTATTTATCTAGAACACTTTATAAAATATGTAATCGATATCATATACATTTCAGAATGATGAAATAATTAACATTCAAGCTTAAGATATAAATTATATGGAGTTTCCTAAACCTTTTTATGTATGTATTCGGTAATCCAAAAAAAAAATTATAATTATTCCTCACTAACAACCCTATATTTCAATGACCATGATTGGAATCTTAATAAATCATTTTTAAAATTTTCAACCGACTTCTCTGTATTCAATTTGACCTTTTACCTACCCTTACTAATGATAAATTATATTAGAACATAGTTATCATATTCCATGTTCAAATATATTCGTAACACTTTGAGAATATCTGGTAATAAATATTTGAATTCAATGAAATTTTCAAAAAAATTCTATGTATGATAATAGGAAACAATTTCTTACCACAAAATTCCATTTTAAGTCTCCCCTTAAAAAAACTTATAGAATTGAAAATAAAATAAATATAAGTGTCAAAAAAATATTATCTCATTTGATTAAATAAATATTTTTTTCGAACTCTTTTAAATAGTGAATTATGATAATACTCATCTTATTCCATGTTCATTGAATCTTAAAGAATCTATATTATCATTGAATAAAACACTTTTCTACATTACATAGACAAAACATTCAGGCTCTAAACTTTAATTATTTTTATATTTGGACCATATGTACATTTAAAAAAAATGTAAAACATATAGTTGATTTCATATATATTTCTAAATAATAATATTTATTTAATTAATTAATAAATCTTCAAGTAAACCATTTGTCTCATCAAGCCATCAAAATATTCTATCATATTGAATATTGTTTGACATACTCAATCATATAGAGTATATGAGACTAAAATTCCATAAATCATTAACGCACCCAGTCATATTGAGCTCCTAAGTGGAGTCTAATATTCCATTAGTAATTTTTATCCAATTTATTTTAAATGTTAAAATAATCACTCAATTATACCATATTAATCTTGATTTACTTGTAGAAAAACGTCAACAACTATTAAATATTGAATAATTTTGTCAAACTAAATTATTCTTAAGAAAATTTCTTAAAATATCAATCATTATGAAGAAAATTTTCTAAGTTTCTAATATTATTAGTTACTTATATAAATTCTCAATTTAAGAAATAATTAAAAAGTTTAGCATGGTAATGATAATTATATATTATAAAAAACATTTATTAGATGTTTATCATTTATTATTAATAAATCAATAGGGATATTTATTAAATAAGATCCTACTAAAATACTAAAGCCTTTATAAAATCAATCATATCCATCCGTGATCCATGATCAATATTTTAGTATGAAATGAGAATACTAGGTCATTTCTATCACCACATAGTTATTTATAAAGGGAATCATCTGAATCATATCATATATGAAATTTGGATAGTTAATATGAACACTTCTTTTTAAATAAATTATATGGATAAAAGTAACTCTATTTTACCACAAATCTAATCCTATTAGGGTCTCCTAGAAAATGTTACCCAAAAGACACACCAATAATAAGCTAAAAAGGGATAATACAATGGAACCTAGCTATGACTTAACCTACCCAAGGATAATCCAGTTCCACCCATCCTTGTATGCATTATATAAGATAATATAGGGGAACCTAGGTATTCCGTGATATACCCTATTATATTATCATGGCCTTCGTGAGTTATATTTTGGATTGAAACTAACACTTATTATCTAGGGTGATTAAACTCAAAATCATACCTCATGTTATTCATAGTATGTATGTGTGCTGCATGAAATTTATTTTTTATACTTTCCCCCAACCAATATATCATATCCAAATTTATGTGTAACTATTTATTAAACACAAATGTTTGTGTTACTTACCAAAAAATAGAAGTTAAATATATTCATACATATCTATATGCATCATATTCATAATGTACATGAACAACTAATATAAAGGAATATATTTATATCATATTTAAAATCTCCACATGAGTAAGCCTGAATTGATAGATATCCAACCACATTCACCAATATAGACAAATAACAAGCCTCCAAGTAGTTATGTAGTCTAACCCCAAGATCCTCAAACTGTAGATAATTTTCTCTAGAGATAATATGATTAATCATAACTATAAACCCTAATATTCCAAAACAATATTCAAAAACTAAAATCATCTTCATAATATAAATTATATACATAGGTTAAGGTTTAAAATAACATAAATTAATTATGTATAAATTCATAGAAATTAATTCAAGGATCTATCAAGAAGTAATTTAATAATTGAACTAATGTATAAATAGTATTTAAATTTCCAAAACTATTTTCTAAACATGAATATAAAAGGTAATAAATTTTAAAATAAAAAATCAACTCAAAACATTACACATGAGATAACCATTTATTAATAACAAAAATATAAAATCTTTCTATAATATATTTTATAATGTTTGAAATAATATTATGGACATTTCTTGTTCTTGAATATATACATTTTTGTTCATTCCAATATAAAATCTTTCATATTTATCATTTTAAGGAATTTTTATTTTAAATATATGATATTATATAACTTATATACTATATATCCTTTCAGTTTATATTATTAAAAATTTTATTATAATAAAAACACCATATACTTTATTATTATTTAATCCATGATAATATAAATAATCAAAACATTTTTGATGTGGCATAAATTACAACCAAATGAAGTCCCTTTTCATTTTGAACCATTCACATTAATTAATTATTAAAAAATTATTATTTAAATATGGAAATGTTTTATTATTTACTTATTTCATAATTTATAACCCTTTATTAATTATTATTTTTTGTTTCAAAATAAAAACATTAATACCCATGTCATATGAACTTCCATATAATTTTTGAACATGAATTTTAATTATCAATATTTTATATTCCAGAATAAAATGGTTCATAAATTTTTATCTAATTATAAAAAATAGAATTAAATATAATATAAATAATATATAAATTAATATATCCAAAATACCTTTTATAATGATCCAAAAGTATTTTATATTACATAAATACAAGTTTATAATTTTAAATAATTAAAATCATTTTTCTTTATCCATATTTAATAACCCATTCATACATAATTGTATGCTCTCTCTGTAAAACCCATGCACCCAGAAGCCCAAAACCGGTACCTTACCATATTAAATTGGTATGAGTACAAGGAATTTGTATCTTGAAGGACTGAATAGTTTAGTTGTTTTTTTAAAACTATATAAAAAAGTAATATTTATATAAAAACTTGAAAGTGTACTCTATATATAAATTTACATACAAACATCCATTACTGATAGATTGTCTTTTCAAGTCATTCATAATATTCATCTTTGAATCCGGGGTAAAAATAAAAAATAAGAAAGGGGGGATGTCAGATTCTCAACAAGGGTATGTAATACAACGAAATTTATCATAAACATTAGGGATGGTAAATAACTAAAAACACATGCCTTTAAAAATAAGCTCGATCATAATATGGTTAGAATGAAAGTTGAGTAAATAAATCTGTATAACTAATCATAATATAATTAACCATGATAAAAAATATTATACTATTAAAATAACATATGTTTTGTCAAGTAATATTATAATAATGAGGGAATTCATAATTCTAGGCATCTGAAACATATCGTAAATGCCTTGGTGAACGCGTTTGAAAATACTTGGGTAATTCCTCAGCCAAAACCCAATTCTATTTTGTATCATGAGACCTACTGATGTTTTTAAGGGCTATAGAGGGCCCCACCCATCACTTTCTATGTCAAATTAATTAGAGATATGAATGGGGCTAAGCATAAACAAAATGAACATATGAAATGTAAATAACATTCCCAATCTGTAATCATAATCACTAACTAATCTGAGTTGCATGGTGAATGGTATCAATATAGAACAACCACAGTCACACATTTCATAAACCATTTAATAACATATGGTATATGAAAATAATAATATATACATACCAATAATGCATGAAATTCAACAGATATGTTGAAATAGATTAAAATACTCTAATAAAATCATCTAGGAATTCTAGAGAGAAATACCCCTTTACATTGAAAGAAGAGTTCTTTTGGAAAAATCATTTTTTGTCATAATTGTTTCAATAAAACCATTAAAGAAAAAAATAGTATTTTTTGACAAAATTATATATTTTATAAAAATAATGGTGTCTTAAAATAGATTATGGATGGTACTTGGAAACGGGTAAGAAACAGAGACTTTCCCTTTAGTTGGGCTTGCATATCGGGATGAATTTAAACATCAACATTAAAAAAAGAATGTATATATTATTAAAAAAATGAACGTTTATGGAAACATGTGTTTTGAATGTATAAATGGAATTCAGAATAATTATATTAAATTAATGAATAATTACATTGGTTTATAGAAGAGTAAATCATAACCCGAATTAAAATGGAGGTTTGGGAAGAAAACCCTTACCTTATGTCCGAATGTGTTCTGTATTTGAGGTTGATGTACTAGATAATCAAATTAAATCCATTATTAAACTCATTTATAACCTCATATACAAGTATTTAATTTATTATTATTTTATTTAATACATTTATATCCCTTTTTATGATTTTTACAAGACAATTTTATTGCTCATGTGCATTCATTTCCTTGGTTTTAACCAGTAATATACTTGTATATGAGTAAGGAAGTTCATGTGGAATGTGTATAATTCTCGTAAATTTAATTAATATAATTTTAGTGAAAATAAATAATTATAAATGTTTATATATATCATTCGGTTGTATTTTATGAGGTGAAATTGTTAGATAATATATTTTGTGATAATCATTTGTATTATTGTGGCTATTATTGATCATAACAATCTCATTTTGTTTTATCATTTAGTATTAAGTAAATATGTTACATATAAAACATAATAAAGGTATTAGTACATATATTTTATTCTGTTTTAACTATAAAAATATTTTCATTTCTAGCCTTGAAGGATAAATTGAAGAACGAAAATCGGTCGTCTACAAAGGTTGTAAATCGGCACTTGTCGGACGATTATATCGTTTTTAAAATACAAGAGAGAGAGAGATAAATGATTTTGAGTAAATATATTCCAATAACATGATATAATTATAGTATATAGATTATAATATAATTATTATACTCATTTTTATAGATTAGGTTATATAATAATAATAGAAGAAACGAACATGAAAAGAAACAAAAAGGGAAAGGGAGAGGATTTTACGTCTTGAATACTTCTCCTTGAGAACCTCCTAAAGGGGATTTGTTTTGGTATTATATTAACACAAAGAGATCTGGGACATGTGGGATAGGATTGGGTAGGATATTGACATGAAATTTGACACAATTCAAGTCTTAGAGGTGTGAGGAGAATTGGTGGTGAGGGGTGTAATTTATAGTGGATGAGATGGGTGATTTCTCATTATTTTATTCATTATTTTATGATTTTTATAAACACATGAAAAAAAAGTTTTTTGTGACTAAATATATTTATATATGCATGTGACTTCTTACCAAGGGTGATTACATCTGTCAAACATCAATTATGACCCAATAAATCATGTATTTATCATTTATCTTAAATTGTCGTATTTTACTATTCACAAAAAATTCATGTATTTTCAAAAAATCCCATGAATTCACCCTAACCATTTTTTGATGTGAATAATTAAAAAATGAAATATATTTTATGATAGTAATTTTCTAAATATGATATTTTTTTTAAAACCATCATTTACTCAAAAAATAAAGATTTTAAATCTATAAGAGATTTTATAAAACTTTCAAAAATTAAAAAAGGTATCATTAAAATATAATTAAATCAAAAGATTTTTTTTAATTTATGAATACATTTTATATAAAGAAATTTTCAGTTAAATCATTTTATTAATTATAAAATCATAATTAAATATTTATGACTAACAAAAATAATAACAATTAATTTAACAATTTTCAAAATATCCATTTAATTATACTATGTAATAATTATATGATAATTTCATTTATAAGGTGCATAAATTGTATTTATACTTCCATGGGTGATATTACAATTCATTAGTCTGATTTACTATTCATTATGGCCATATTACTATTCCTAAGGTCAAGTTAACTATTTCATTGGTATAGGTTCCTTAATGTAACGCCCCAACCCCTCTAGACTAGAGTCGGTGAAATACTTGTTATATTGGAATGGTTAAAAGGAATGAATATACTAAAGTAATGGTTAGTTTAGTAGTCTTGAAAAAACTAGATACATAGATGTTACTGAAATTACATTTAAAAAGTTTAAAAAATACAATACATAACGAAAACTAAAAACTGCATCCACAAGAACTCAATAAATGATATCCTATTTGTCACCTATTGAAAGTAAAAAATGAAAGTGGTGAGATCAAATTATTAGTAAGGGTTACCAATAGTGAAAGCATGAATACAATAATAAGTGAATCATAATCAATCTCACATAATCAATATGGCATGGTGAATAGATGAAAAACTCACGCCATTAATAAAATGAGAATGAAAAAACAACCATAGACTTTTTCATAGTGAAAACCTCATGGATAGTAATAACTGTTAAGGAATAAAGAAAATCATTATTATTTGGATGTCATGTATTTTTCACATGAAACTATAATACCGTAAAAACGGTTTCGTTCTATGGGTAGAAACCCGTCTGATTTTTGGAAACAAACTCGAAGGGTTTGTCGCCAACTGATTTGTCTCATAAAATTTACCGATGCATCGAGTGGCTATAGCGGGACCCACCTTCCACTTCATGTCCAAATAATTATTTATACAATTATTCAATACAAGAGCAATATACCTTTTCAATATATATATAGAGTAGAGTATACAGATTCTTCAATATTTTCACAATTAAAACAACTTTCCAAATAAACACTATATGTAAAATGGTATACGGTTTAGAAAAAAAACATATCCATGATATGAGATTCTTGAAATTTTATGTAAATATAATTTCAAATGAAATGTGATCTCAAATGGGTAGTAGGTACACCACATAAGTATTATTAGGCGCACTATACAAAGTTAGTCACAACAAAATAGTTGTTGAGACAATGTCTCTTACCACAATGTAATCAGTCAAATAAAATGACAAGAACCTAACAAAACTCAAATTAATAATTGAATGAAATGAATATAAATATAATCATGTTATTATATATAAAATTTAAGGACACATATACCACATACAATAAATAAGTGGCGAACAATAAAAATCTAACAATATTAAAAGTGAGATGAAAAACTGCTTACAAACATTTCAGCATGGTAACAATTGTTATTGCAAGGGATATATGAGAGTTAAAGGGGTATTCCATTATTTATATTTCACAAGGGTATTATTTATGAGGTGTGAAAACATACCCTACCATTAGTATTTAAAAATACAAGGGCACAACATAGGAGATTTTCTTGAACTAAAGTGAGAGAGAGGATCCCTTACCTTACGCTCGAAAGTGTTCTTGTTTGTTCTTAATGACCTGAATAATCAAATTTATATTTATTAATTAATAATTCCATAACCTCATAAACATTTAATTGATATGGTATAATCTTATTATGTTCCTTAATGTCCTTTTTTATGGGTTCAAGAGATTCAATTTTATTGTTTTGGAACAATTTTCTTACATGGTTTCGTGATTTGTTTACTTGTATTCCTGAATAGAAGTTCATTTGAAATGTGGTTAAACATCCAGAATTATTAATATAAATCATTAGTGAAATAAGAGATATATAAATTATCTTATAATGATTCTTTTTATATACCATTAGGATGACTCATTTGATGAGTTAAAAATAAACACTTGGATTTGGCTTGGCTGTTTTGTGCACAATAAACTTGTTTTGTATTATTATTCCATATTATGAATGTATAAAGATTCCAGAACATTATTCAAGATAATATACAAATATTATTAAATGGTTCAACCATTAAAATTTTTTCATGACTAGTATTGAAGATAGTAATGCAAATTGAAAACCCGTCTTCCTTGAGTGTGATAAATTTACACATCTCAGACGGTGATTGCATTTATTGTATAAAAGGAGGGGAAAAGAGATATTATGATGAAATATTACATTATAAAAATCAAAATAAAGTACATGTAAGTTACTGTAATTATCATGGAATTTGGATGAGGGGAGGTGAGAATGGATAACAAAATAATTGAACATTGTAAAAGAAATTGAATGAAAAGAGAAAGAAGGTTCTCTTCTTGAGTACTCCTCTTTGAGAATCTCCTTAAGGCCATTGTGTTTTGCCTTTTGGTGACAACAGAAGGTCTTGGACGTGGGGAGAGGACTTAGGGAGATTATTTGGAAGAATTTAGTCAAGGATGAAGATTGAGTGGTGTGGGAGGAAGAGGGGTTGAGGGGTGGTTTATATAGTGGAGTGGAGATGAGTTTTCTTAATATTATAATTATTAACTTATTATTTCCTATAAAGAAAACCAATAGTGAGTATTACATGACCAAGAAAAATAATATATATAGGTGAATTTTAACCAATTGGGCTTACATCAGAAGATCATCATTAATGACTCAATAAATTCCTTATTTAGCATTTATCATAAATTATCGCATTTTAATATTCATAAAAAATTTAAGTATTTCAGAAAAAATCTCAAAAATTAACCATAACCATTTTTCGATATGTAGAATCAAAAAATGAATTCCATTTTTCAAAATTAATTTTCTAAATATGTTTAATTAAATTTTTAATTTATGTAATTATTTAATCAAAAAATATAAACACTTAAAATATTCATCTTCATTTTTAAGGTGCCTAAATTCATTTATACATTCAAGGGCATGGATACCATTCATAAGATTTATATTACTATTCATAAGGGTAATTTACTATTCATAAGGGTAGGTTACTATTCATAAGGGTTGGTTACAATTCATTGAGAATTAAGTTAATTCTTTTAGACTCTAATTATCATCTTGATCACAACCGTGTATGTTATATTTTTAAAATTTAAATCACAGAGCTTACAAATATATGTTTTATGGAATGGTTCTAGCTATCTCTTATAAGTAACCATGTTTTGTTCCATAGAGGCTCAGTGATTCATGAAATATGGGATATAACTAGAATTTATTTAAGAGAAACATAACATAAAATGTTTGGGGTGCTACATTATTCCCTCCTTTAGAAATTCTGTCCCCGAAATGTTTCATTTAAAAATCCCAACAAAAAGATATTGGTGGTTCTTCTTCATAGCATCCTTAGGTTCCCATGTTTCTTCCTCTATATTCTTGTTTTTACAAAGAACCATTACTAGACTAGTTTTCTGATTTCTCAATACCTTCTCCCTTGTGTCAAGAATCCCGGTAGGCAGTTCACAGTATGATAAATTCGGTTCCAGTTCTATTTCTTCATATGTTAGTACATGAATTGGGTCTGGCATGTATTTCTTCAACAATGACACATAAAACACATCCTGAACATTTGAGAGACTTGGGAGAATTACTAAATGGTAATCTAAAACTCTGATTCTTTCCAGAATTTCAAATTTTCCGATGTACCTGGAGATCAGTTTCCCCTCCTTACCAAATCTTAAGACACCCTTCCATAGAGATACCTTCAGAATGACATGATCTCCCACTTGGAATTCCAAATCTTTTTTCCAGTTGTCAGTATAACTCTTCTGCCTACTTTGGGTTTCTTTTATATGGGCTTGGATTGTCTTCACCTTTTCCATGGACTCTTCAATAAGTTCTGGTCCTATAATTTTTCTCTCACCAACTTCATACCAAAAAGTTGGATTTTGACATATCTTTCCATATAATGCTTCATATGGGGTCATTTGAATACCAGAATGGAAACTATTGTTGTATGTAAATTCCACCAAAGGAAAGTATTGATCCCACATACCTTGTAAGTCCAAAGAGCATGATCTCAGTATGTCTTCCCGAGTTTGAATAGTCCTTTTAGACTGTCCGTCAGTTTGAGGGTGATAAATAGTACTCATACGAAGCTCAGTATTCAAAGCCTTCCGGGGACTTTTTCCAGAATTTTGATTTAAACCGAGTATCTTGACCAGACACAATCGATAGAGGTTCACCATGAAGTCTTACAACTTCATTAATATAAACTCTTTATAGGTTCTCAAGTGTTAAATCCTCTCTTATTGGAAATAAATGTGCTGATTTTGTCATAAGATCAATAATTACCCATATTGCATCATTCCTTCTCAGTGTCCTCAGTAGTCTGGTGACAAAATCCATCGTAATGTTATCCCAATTCCACATAGGAATAGGTAAATGTTTCATCACTCCTTTGTGATGTTGTCTCTCTGCCTTCACTAGTTGACAAACTAGACACCTTGACACGTAGTTAAAAATTTACAGCTTCATATTATCCCACAAAAAACGTTCCTTTATATCTCTTTACATATTTTTGATACCTAGGTGTATAGAGAAATTTGAGCTATGAGCATCATCTAATGGTTCCCTTTTTTAGCTCAGGTACTGATGACACACATAACCTCTTTCCAAATTTCAGAACTCCTTACTCTTACACGAAGTCTTCTGATCTCCCATCCTTGACAACATTAATTTTTTTTCTCCAAATTCTCATCATTAGATTGAGAGCTTTATATCATCTCTAGTAAAGATGGTTTAGAAATCATTTAAAAGAGGAAATATGTTTCTCCTTCCTTAACAATTACCATATTCATCTTTAGTATATCCATGAATATATGATCTCTCTCAATCCTCATTTGAGTTGTATGTTCATTATCTTTCTTGATTGATGCATCTTCCACCTTATTTTCCTTTCCTGGGTGGTAGTGTATTTAAAAATCGTAATATTTGAGTAACTCAAGCCATCTCCTTTGCCTCATTTTGAGTTCTTTCTGTGTGAAAATGCATTTCAAACTCCTGTGGTTCGTATAAATCTCACATCTTTATTTGTAGAGATAATGTCTCCATATTTTCAGAGAAAATATTACAGCTACTAACTGAAGATCACGAGTTTGATAATTTTTCACATGAGTCTTCAACTATCTTGATGCATAAGGAATAACTCGATCATTTTTCATATGGATGAAACCCAGTCCATTCTTTGATGCGTCACTGTATATTATAAATCCATCACTTTCAAATGGAAGTGTCAAAATTGGAGCATTGACCAATATTTTTTTCAATTCCTCAAAGCATTATGTACATTATTTTGTCCACACAAACTTAACACCTTTACTTGTGAGCTTGGTTAGCGGGTTAGCCAATGGGGAAAAATTCTGAATGAAACACCGATAGTAACCTGGTAAACCAATAAAACTACGTACCTCAATTATGTTTGTTGGCGTGGACCATTATAGGATTACCTTTGTCTTTTTAGGATCAACTTGGATTCCATCCTTAGTAAAAATATGTCCTAAGAAAGAAACAGATTGAAGCGAGAATTCACACTTGCTAAACTTCCGATATAATTTGTTTCTTCTAAGAGTTTTCAGAATAATATGAAACTGATTCTCATGTAATTAAATTGTTTTTGAGTATACTAGGATATCATTGATGAATATCAAAAAAAATTATCATGATATTCCTTGAAAACTCTATTCATTAAATCCATGAAAATAGAGGGTGCATTTTTCAGTCCAAAAGGCATCACTGTAAACCTGTAATTCCCATACCTGGTTCAAAATATTGTCCTAGGAATATCTTCCTTCTTCACACATAGTTTATGATATATGGATCGAAGGTTAATCTTTGAAAAGTATTGAGCTCCTTGAAGTTGATCAAATAAATCATCAATCTAGGGCAGGGGATACTTATTATTTATCGTAATAGCATTGATTTCCTTGTAATCAATGCATAGCCTAATGTATCCATCTTTCTCATTGACAAAGAGCACAGGGGCTCCCCAAGGATAAACACAAGGTTGAATAAATCCCTTTTCACTTGATTCCTATAGTTGTTTCTTTAGCTCCACTAATTCCTCGGTGTCCATTCTATAGGGAGTCTTTGATATAGGTCTTGAACCTAGAATTAAATCAATAGAGAACTCAACTTCCCGCTCTGGAGGATGTCTAGGTAAATCCTCTGAAAATACATTAATGTATTCTTTGACTATGTGCACATCTTCAATTTAAATATTTTTTTCCACACCCATAGTTATTGGGTTCTCTTCTTCTCCAATAATTTCATTTAACAGAGGTAATAGGGGTTGGTCAAGATAAGAATCAGATGGAGAGGTCTCTGATCTAAATAAAAGAGATTCTACACCATTTTCAAAAATTGTAGCTTCCTTTTTCTTTCAATATATCTTCGCATCATAATTTGACAGCAAATTCATACTGAGAATTATATCAAATTCAGTCAATGGTATGATGATAAGGTTATCAACTAAAGCATGTTTTTGTGTCATAAGGGGAACAAGTCGACATGCCTTTGTTGTAATGATGCATCCCCTAAGAGTTTTGATTGATAACTCCTTTATTAAATCAAACTGGACATGTCTAATTTTCATGAAAAAATGGGATGAAATAAATGAATGCGATGATCTAGAATTGAATAACGTGTTGGCTATGTTGGATGAAAAAATTAAAGTACCTACCACCACATCATTATGAACTTCAACTTCCATGGTTGTAATCGCATAATCTCTCCATTGCCCTCTTTGATTTTTCTGAGGCATGTTTCTTTGGAACCTAGGACACTCATTTGTATAGTGTCCCTTGTATCTAAAGTTGTAGCATTGAACATCTTCAAATTGTATCTTCCCCTTGCATTCATGAGATAAATGACCCTTTTCTCCACACTCATAGTAGACTCCCATGCCTTTCAAGCATTTCTGGAGATGATTATTTCCACAGTTCTATCATAATGGGAATTTCTTCATTCCATTGTTCTTCTTTGGCGCTTCACCTTTCCATTTATTATCATAGTACCACTTTTTATATTGGATTAATTTGAAAAAATTTGAGCTAGCAAATTCCTTCTCTGTTTGGATGGCACTTGATAAAATTTCATCACATGATAAAAATGTTTGAGAAGTTGGTGCCCTTCGAAGACTTGAATTATGACCTTCAAAGAAATGACCAATCTTGTCTATCGAGTCATGTATGTAATCTACGACATTCCATGCTAGCCTTGTGAAGGTAGCCTTGTACTTTGCAACACTGTCTTCTTCCCTTTGCTTTAAGCAAAGGAATTTCCTCTTTATTTAGGTTCGTTGCTCACGAGTGAAATATTTTTTGAAGAATATATCCTTAAAATTCCTCCATTCCATATCTTTTGTTTCTTATTCCTCTGTGGTATTCTTAATCATGGACCAACATTGATTAGCATCTCCCTTGAGACAATATACTACCAATAATACCTTTTCATTTTCATTGCATCTTAATGCCATGGAAATATGTTCAAGGGACTTGATCAATTGATTAGAAACCACTGGATTAGTAGTCCTACTGAAAGATGAGGATTTTGCCATATGAAACAATCCAATACAAGTGTGTAATGGATATTTTTTACAACTTGAGTACGTTGTCCCAATATGGTCATGATTTGATCTGCTCCAACATTGACTCTGTTGAATTGCTCAGTGGGGAGATCCCTACATTTCCCACAATTATTGATTCCCATTATTCCATTAGATGCCATTTCTAAATAATGAAACACACTAGAATAGGGTATGATTCATAATTTATAATCTTAACTTATCAAAATAATTAGCATTAATTGAGATCCTATGCATGGTTAATCCCACAATCAAAAAAATAGTTTCTTTAAGATATAATTTCCATTTCAATCCTTCATAATATCTTGTAAAGAAAACATGAATTATCCTAAGAATATCCCCTAGGAGTTTTAAAACTAAGAGTGCATCAAGGCCTGTTTTCATGTACCAGGATACCCCGGGTCAAGCCCAAAACACCTTGTAGGAACTTTCACTCCTAGGTACATCTGTGCCAGAGCCACATCTACTAGCTCTTATCCAGACAGGGATATCTTTGTTGGAAATATTTACACAATCTATTCCTTACCAAAATTTCAGGATGTTCTCATACGTTCATCCTCAAATACTACCTTAGGGATTTGTTAATAATCCACGTTTTCTAATCTAGTTTCCATGTTTGCTACTAAACATCCTCTGATACCAACTGTAATGCCCCAAACCCTCTAGACTAGAGCTGATGCACTACTTGTTATATTGGAATGGTTAGAAGGAATTAAAATCCCAACGTAATTATCAGTTTAGTAGTTTTGAAGAAACTATATACATAGATGTTACTAAAATTACATTGGAGAAGTTTACAAAATACAATACATAATGAAAACTAAAAACTGCATCCACAAGAACTGAACAAATGATCTCTTATTTAGCACTTGTTGAAAGTAAACAATGAAAGGGGTGATCTCAAATGATCGGTAAGGGTTACAAATAGTAGAAGCATGAATACAACAATAATTGAATCATAATAAATCTAACATAATCAATATGTCATAGTTAATAGATGAGAAACTCACGAAATTAATAAACTGAGAATGAAACAAGATCCATAGACTTTGTCATAGTGAAAATCTCATGGATAGTAATAACTGATAATGAATAAAGAAAATGATTATTATTTGGACTCCATGTATCTAGAACATTGAACCATAATACCATAAAAATGGGTTAGTTCTATGGGTAGAAAACCGTCTGATTTTTGGAATCAAACTTGAAGGGTTTGTTGCCAACTGATTTGTCTCATGAGACCTACTGATGCATCGAGGGCCTATAGAGGTCCCCACACACCACTGCATGTCCAATGAAGTATTTATACATTGATTCAAAACAAGATCAATAATACTTTTCAATATCTGTATATATTAGAGTATACAGATTCATCAATATTTCCATAATTAAAATAGTATTCCAAATAAACATTGTATTTAAAATGGTATACAATTTAGAAAAAAAACATATCCGTGATATGAGATTATGTATATTTAATATAAATATAATTTCAAATTTAAATTGATATCAAATGGGTAGTAGGTACACCACATAAGTATTATTAGGAGTAGAATACAAAGTTTATCACAACAAAATAGTAGTTGAGACAATGTCTCTTACAACAATACAATCGGTCGAATCATATGATTAGAACTCAAAAAACCTCAAATGAATCATTGAATAACACGAATATAAAGATAATAATGTTATTATATATCAAATGGTAGTACACATATACCACATACAAGAAATAAGTGGCGAACAATGAAAATCTCAAAGTATTAAACGTGAGATGAGAAACCACTTACAAACATTTCGGCATGGTAACGAGTGTTATTGCGAGGGATTAATGAGAGGTAAAAGGGTATTCAATTATTTATATTTCACAAGGTTAGTATGGGGGATTTTAGAAAACAAACTATATAATTAGAATTTAAAAATAAAAGGGCACAACATTAGGGGACATTCTTGAACTTATGTGAGAGAGAGGATCCCTTACCTTACACTCGAAGGTGTTCTTGTTTGATCTTAACAACCTGAATAATCAAATTTAGCTTGATTAATTAATAATTAAAGAACCTCAAAAAAATTTAATTGATATGGTATAATCATGTTAAGTTCATTAATGTCCTTTTTGATGTGTTTAAGAGATTCAATTTTATTGTTTTGGAGGCATTTTCTTACTTGGTTTCATGATTTGTTTACTTGTATTCATGAATGGAAGTTCATTTGAAAAGTGGTTGAACATCCAGAATTGTTAATATAATTTATTAGTGAAATTAAAGATATATAAATGATCTTATAATGATTCTGGTTATATACCATAAACACGAATCATTCGATGAGTTAAAAATAAACACTTGGATTTAGCTTGGTGGTTTTGTGCACAATAAACTTATTTTGTATTATTATTCCATATTATGAATGTGTAAAGATTACAGAACATTAATCAAGATAAGATACATATATAATGTCCTATTTCAACCATTTAAAAGGTTTCATGACCATTATTGAATATATTAATGCAAATTGAAAACCCGTCTTCCCTGAGTGTGATAAATTTACACATCTTGGACGTTATTTACATTTATTGTATAAAAGTAGGGAGAAAAGAGAGATTATGATGAAATATTCCATTAGTACAATGAAAATATAGTACATGAAAGGTACTAAAATTATCCAGTAATTGGGATGAGGGGAGGTGAGAAGGGAGAACAGAAGAATGGAACTTTGTAAGAGAAATTGAAAGAAAAGTGAAAGAAGGTTCACCTCTTGAGTACTCCTCCTTGAGAATCTCATTAAGGCCTTTGTTTTTGGCCTTTTGGTGATACCTGTAGGTCTTTGATGTGGGAAGAGGGCTTGGGGAGAGTATGTGGAAGAAGTTAGGCAATTCTTGAATCTTGAGTGGTGTGGGAGGAAGAGGCGGTGAGGGGTGGTTTATATAGTGGAGTGGAGAGGAGTTTTTTAATATTATAATCATTAATTTATTATTTCCTTTCAAGACCACCAATAGTGAGTATTATATGACCAAGAAAAGTAATATATGAATGTGACTTGGAACCAATTGGGATTACATCAACATATCATCATTAATGACTCAATAAATTTTTTATTTAGCATTTATCGTAAATTATCGCATTTTACTATTCATAAAAAATTTAAGTCTATCAGAAAAATCCCAAAAATTTACCCTAACCATTTTTAGACATGTAGAATCCAAAAATGAAGTCCATTTTTCAAAATTATTTTTTAAATATGATTAATTAAATATTTAATTAAAATAATAATTTAATCGAAAATTATACACTTAAAATATTAATCTTCTTTTTTTAAGGTGCCTAAATTCATTTATACATTCAAGGGCATGGATACCATTCATAAGAGTCATATTAGTATTCATAAGGGTATGTTAATATTCATAATGTTAGGTTACTATTCATAAGGGTAGGTTACTGTTCACCTAAAATTATGTTAATTCTATCAGACTCTAATTATCATCTTGATCACAACCCTGTATGTTAGATTTTTAAGATTCAAACCATAGAGCTAACAAATATAAGTTTTATGGCTAGGTAATGGATATATCCTATAAGTAACCATGTTTTGTTCCACAGAGGCTGAGTGATTCATGAAATATTTTCTATAACTAGAATGTATTTAAGAGAAACATACCATAAAATGTTTGGGGTGATACACTTAACTTCTATAAATACCAATTATTTCATTCATTATTAATTTATAGGGTTTGTATTATCTTCTATAAGTGATTTTATGTGATTTATAGTATCTGAAAAAAACATAATATGGGAAATTTTATGTTAGAATCTTGGTTCATTACATTCTCCCCTCTAAAAACTCCATCCTCTAAATTTTCAGAATGTCACCTCCTGAAAACATTTGGCCAGTTCTTTATCCTACTTCCTACAGATCTCATGTCGCCTGATCAATTTTACAATTTTTAAAAAGTTAATTTTCTTTCTGAGTCATCTGATTCCTCAACACCAGCTCTTTAGTGTCTAGAATCAGGATAGGCTCATCACAGTATAATAAATTATGTTTGAAATTTATTCATTAAAAAGTGAAGACATGCATTGGGTCTGGCATGTACTTACTTAACAAAGGGATGTTGAACACATTGTGAACTTTGGAAAGGCTAAGAGGAATTAACAAACAATAATCCACTACTCCAATTCTCTATATAATTTCCAAAGTACCAATGTACATGGGGAATTATTTCCCTTTCATCCAAAAACTTATAACATACTTCCATGGAGGTACTTTCAAGAAAATTAGTTCACCCACATAGTATTACAGATCCTTTCTTCAATTATCGACATATATATTTTTCTTACATTGAGATGATTTGATACGGGTTCGAATAGTCTACATTTTTGTTGTTTCCCTCACAATAATTGGGACCATAAGCTTCCTTTCACAAACATCAACCCAACATGTTGGTGTACGACATCTTTTTCTGTACAATGTTTCATATGACGCCATTTGAAAACATGAATGGAAATAATTACTATATGAAAACTCTAAAAGAAGTAAATTATGATCAAACATACCTTGAATATGAAGTGAGCATGATCTCAACATATCTTATAATATTTGGATCTTCATTTCTGAATGTACTTCAATTTGAGGGTGATAAGCAGTACTCAAATGATTCTCAATATCAAGAGTTTTATGAATTATTTTCTATAATTTATATGTAAATCATGGATCAATATCAAATAAAATTGATATAGGTGATACATGAAGTCTTAAAACTTCATTAATATAGATCCGTGCAAGGCACTCTAGTGGGAAATCCACCCTTAAAGTAAGGAAATGTGCAGATTTGGTAAGTCTATCAACAATATCCCATAATGTATAATTCAATCATGTAGTTTTTGGTAATACAAGTACAAAATACATATTTATGTCATCCCATTTACATGTAGTAATTGGAAGGGGTTGCATGAAACCTCCAGTATATTGTTTTGTAGCCTTCACCTATTCACAGAATAAACATATTGATACATAATCATCAAATTTATGCTTCATGTTATCCCACCAGAAATATTCCTTCAAATATCTATACCAATTAGTGCTACTAGTGTGTATAGGTAAATTTAAACTATGGGCATCATCCAATACCCCCATTTTATGATCGGGCATATAATGAACACATAGTCTCTTCCCAAATTTCAAAATTCCTTTTTCACACAAGAATTCTGGGAACTTCCCATCATTCATAGCTTTAACTTTCTTTGGAAGATTCTCATCAATAGAACAAGATCTTTTAATTATCTCTAATAATTATGGATAAGAAACCAATTATAAAAGTAATGATTTTTCACCTTCCTTGATAATTCACATATCCATTTTTTCGATATCAATATACACAAGGTCCTTATCAATTCTCATTTTTTAGAACTCCATGATCCTTCCTTCTCAATGCATCAACTAATGTATATGTCATACTGGGGTGATAATGTATTGAATAATCATAATCCTTAAGTAGATCGATCCATCTCCTTCACCTCATGTTGAGTTTCTTCTGATAGAAGATATATTTCAAGCTCTTATGACCTATATATATGTCACATGTTTCACCATAGAGACTGTGTATCCATATTTTTTTGAGAAAAATATTCCAGTTTCGAACTCTAGAATGTGATTTGGATAGTTCTATTCATGAATTTTCAACTGCATTGATGCATAGAAAATAACTCTATCATTCTTCATAAGACACACCTGAGTCCTTTATTTGACGCATCACTATAAATAAAAAATACACCATTTCTTGATGGTGGAGTCAGGATTGGAGAATTAACTAATCTCTTCTATAATTATTCAAAACATTATTCATATTATTTTTTACATATTAACATAACCACTTTATGAGTAATTATGGTTAACGGGTTATCTAATTGGGTGATGTTTTGAAAAAAAACACCGATTATAACATACTAAACTAATAAAACCACATACCTCTGTTATGTTTATTGGTTTAGGATATTCCTAAACAATATTTTTCTTTATAGGATTGACTGATGTTCCATCCTTTGATATAATATAGCCATGAAAAGAAACCAATTAATTACAAAATTCAAATTTTCTAGAAAATTTTTATAAATCATTTCTTTTAATAGTCTTATGATCAATCATTATCTGATTCTCATGGTCTTGGTAGCTTTTATATTATAACAAGATATCATCAATAAATACCACAAAAAAGTCATCAAGATATTCGGTGAAAACATTGCTCATTAGATCCATGAAAATAGAGGGTGCATTTGTTAGTCCAAATGGAATTACTGAAAACATATAACTTCCATACCTAGTTTGAAATTTTGTATTTGGAATATCTTCCTTCTTCACATGAAACTGATGATATCCATATCATTGTCAATCTTATAAAAATATTGTGCACTCTTAAGTTTGTTGAAAAAAATCTTCAATATGAGGAAAGAAGTACCTGTTCTTTATTTTAACAACATTGATTTATCTATAGTCAATTTATAGATAGATGGATACATTTCTCTTCTTGACCAAGAGAATAGGGGCTCCCTGTGGAGAAACACTTGGGAGGTTAAATCATTTATCACTCAATTCTACTAGTTGTTTCTTCAGTTCTACTAATTCCACTATGGCCATTCTATAAATAATCTTTGATATATACCATGCACTAGGAATTAAATTAATAGAAAACTAAATTTCCCACTTTAGAGGTTGTCCATGAAAATAATCTAGAAATACAACAATGTATTCTTCCACAATAGGTACATCATTAATTTGAATATTTATTTCCTCACGTATAGATGTTTCATTCTATTCCTCCCTAATAATTGAATTCAGTACAGCTACTGGGGGTAGATCTAAATAAGAACTAGATTGTGAGGTTTATATTGGGAAAGTATTATCTCAACAACACTCTATATTATATATTTATTTTGATGCTCAAAAATACACATGTTTGATTTCTAACGTGGTTACAGTAAGAATCCTTAGTGAATATATATCATGTTTTTATTTATATTTTTGATGAAATTCAAGCTACAAGATGTTTTATGGAAACACAGTTCAAAACCATTATTCAGTAATTGAATGTATGGTTCATCATTTCTGTGTTATGCTGAATAGTTTTTGATTAATTCATCATCCCTAATCTATGGTGGATGTTAAGCATATTGATTGGAAAACCTATGTTTGAGTTTGGATTTACGTTTCATACCCTATGTTTGGGAATTTGAATGCACAGTTAATCAGTGATACATTTGGATTGTCATGCTGAAAAGGATGAACGTATGGATCATCATCGCTACATTACATATAGATTAAATTATGGTTAAAAACTATATGTTGGTAAGAAACCTATGCTATGAAACGGAACCCTACACTATGAAAAGGAAACCTAAACTACACAAAAGAACCCAATGCTATACAAAGTAACCCTATGCTACATAGTTCAACCCTACATTTGTCTACTCATTATTAGAGTTTTGAAACCATGATTTTATTAGAGTTTCATGCAATAGTCATGATAAGATATCAGGATAATTCAAATTTCATTATGACTGAATGAAATAACTATTTTTTTCAAAAAACATATCTTATTTTTTAAGGGAAGTTATGACTCCCATAAAAAATTTGGATTTTAACTTTTTTTCTTCTTTCAAGTGTTTTTCTTGGATCTGGAATATCTGAGCAAGCTAACTTCTCTATATATTCTACCCCAATTAGATTTCAAAAATATGGGGATACATTTACATATGAATATGTATTCTTATTTATATATTTTACAGTATTTCTCCAATAAATTATTGAATCTGAAGAGAGACTAATCTTTTGAGACTTATATGTTAAATCTCATTCTGCTATACATTTACTGATGCTGCATATTTCTGTCCTTATTGTAGATTATTTGTGACTATTATTTCTTTACAACTATTATTTATCGAATAATTTCTTTCTAACAAAGAAGATCTGTCTACTGTCGCTTGATTCCACTGAAACTGTGAAGATCAACCCAAACCAAAAAATCAAATTCCTTAGATTTATTATAGTATCAACTGCTCAAACTAAGTTGTGGTAGAGTATCATTTCATCGATCTAAGCCGTGGATAATCAATAATTAGTTAATGAACTAGAGGTGTAATGCCCTGACCCTAGTTACCCAAAGTCGGTGCATTATTACATAACATTGGCATGATCACAAAAGATCAAGTCTCGAAAGACTGATTAGTTTAGTAGCCTTAGAATAACTAGATACATTCATAAAGTTTACATTACATCATAAAGTGAAAACTACAATAACATATTGTCTCAACACTCATATCCCCTTATACTATCCCTAAAGGTCATTCATAATATACTTCCTCACATCCTAGAAAAAATAAAACATAGAAAGGGGTGAGCTCAAATGCCCAGTTAGGATAAAAATATAGCGGAAACATTCATAAATAAGAATAAACATTTAATGCAATGTATAACTAAAACAAAGCCCTTTTAAACATGAACATCAACATAATATGGTAGAAATAAAATGAAATAATTCCATTTACTTATTCACATGGATATTCTACTAGTTAAATAATCACATACAATATCAATAACCACTTTTATAATGATTTAATCCATAATGATAGACTATCATAACCACGTAGCCAAGGCCTTATGAAAAGACTACAAATAAGATTTTGTCAAGGCCCCATTCCAAGACACTATTTTGTCTCATGAGACCTACTGGTGCATCGAGGAGCTATAGAGGGCTCCACTCATTACTTACTAAGTCCAATGCATTCCTCATATGAATAGGTTTAAACATAACATAAACACTCGTATTAAAATTATCTTACGAAATGTAAATAATTTCTCTATAAAACATGAATGGTATAAAAATAACACATCCACAGTCAAAAATATCAAAAAACCTTCAATACAATATGGAAGTTCTGTATCATAATAAATAAACATCAAATAAGCTTAAAATCCCTCAAAGGATATTGACATAGATGAAATCAAAACTATTTGAGAGAAATATCTCTTTTTTTGAAATCATTTGAAAGTCAAATAATTATAAAATAAGACATTTACTTTGAAAATATTCTTATAATCTTGTAAGGGAATTTTAAAAGATTTTACAATGGTGGAAAATAGCCGCACCCACCCTATAAGTAAAAAAAAGATACTCTTACTTTAATTTTGTCGAAAAGGTTAAAAAGGACCTTGATTGGAAAATGACGTAAATATTCCTTTATAAAATTCTTATAAAAATTCAAACAAGTTTATAAATGACTTTAACCCATATTATGTAAAATAGTAAGAATGTTTTGAAATACATTTGTACGAAACATGGATGTGGATGAAAAAGAGGTCCCATTAGATAATTACGTATAAACAACCTTAGATAATTAAGAGATTGTGAAATAAACCTGTAAATACCCGTAAAATTCAAGGGAAAATTTTTCTTAATTTTCATTGGGATTTTACAAGAACGCGGTTTCTGAAGGCACTTGATTCCGAGGCCCGGTGTGCCCGGAATTTCTATCAAAAGTGTAGCTCGGGTACATTGAGGGAACGAATGAGTGAGTTTTTCCAACTTTTGAACCGGTGCTCGGAATCGAATTCCGAGGGCACCGATGGATTCGCAGCACCGGTAATTGATTAAGAACACCTTTTCCAAAGTTGAAAAAACACGAGAGAAGTTGTTAAAAATTTGTGGAAGGTAAAATAAAATTGAGCATCAATTTTATTTCTCACTAAGTGGTTTAAAGCTTTGGGTGGACGTTGGGGGAAACCACCCAACTTCCCATGGGAGGTTATGAGGGTGGTGGGGCCCACACAAACCCCACCCCTTCATCTCCCCTAAACTTCCATAACCCTTCATTTAATTTGACAACTTGAGTTAATTAATTGAGTGGATTAATTCAACTTTTGAATTTCAGACTTAAGTTATGTTAATAAAATAAGTGAGGTACTTATTTTATTTTGGTTGGGGACTTGTTGCTTGAGAGGTTTGGGAGAAAAGCTAAGGGAGGCTTGATGATCTTCATCTTTTTCGTCGAAGAACACGAAGAACACGAAGAACGCGAAGAACACACCGATCTCCGATGAAGAACGCCGAATCCTCGGAGATTGACTACGCGATGCCGTGTACCGCAATGCCAACGACGCCTTCTTCCACGAAGATTCTCCTTTCGCGACGCCTCCTTCCGTGATGAACATCGGTTCAAGCTATGCTCGAGTTAGGGAATTCTTTTATTGTTGATGATATTCATGTTTTCATCTGTCATCATTCCATGTACTTTTGGACCACCTGTAACCAGTTAACGGGAGGGGTCCGGACCACACAAACACGACTGACCCTCCTCCCCTTTTATCCTGTCTTCCTTGTGGTGGAATTGAACGAGGATGGTGCGGTGTCGTCGCACCGTGCGGGGTCATGCGGCAAGGTATGTGCGGCGCTGTCGCGCGACGCCTTTGAATCGAACAAGAATGCGGCGCCATTGCGCAGCGCCGGAGAACCCCGAAAAACACCGCGGCCGCAGCGAGGCCGTGGCGGAGGGCCGTGGCACCGTTGCGCCGCGCCGGATGCTCCAAGGCCACGACATAGGCCGCGGTGGAGCAGGGGAACTGGCGGCCGGTTCCGGGCCACTGGCATCTGAGCAGCGGGACCGGCCCTTGCCGGTCCCGAGTCGGCAGCAGCCGGCCGGCCAGTGCTGGCTGGCCGGATAGTGGAAGAGCCGGGGGTTCGAAACCCCCGACTCGTCGGACGTGAGCGGCCCCCATTATGGGGTCGCGGTTACAACATGCGGGGGGCAGCGCCCCCCCCCCCCCCCCATCCCGAATGGCTTGGCCGGTCGGCAGAGCCACCTGGCCAGCGCACCGAACCGCCGGCGCGCCGGGCCACGCCGGGCCGCCGAGCCGCGCAGCTCCCAAGTGGGCTGGACCCAGACCCGGGTCGGGTCGACCCGGTTCGGGCCGGCCAGTGGGTCTCGGGCCAGGTCGGTCCGGGCCCGAAACCCCCACTTCCGGACATCTTTTTGTCTTTTGACCATATCACGGGTTGCAGACGTCCGATAGACACACCGTTAGCGGCAATGCGATCCTTGGAAAGAGACGGTCATTTCCGTATATTACACTCATGGTTTTGGAGTACTTTGGGTTCGTCCGGGTTGGTTCGTACACGAAACCAACCGGGCCCTCGGAGCGGAAACACTTATAACTTGAGCTCTGGACGTCCGATTGACGTGCCGTCGACTTTGTTGGATTCTTCTAAGTGATACAGACCTTTTGGCTTACTCCGCTCGAGGTTTGGATGTAGTTGGAGTACGGTCGGGTTGGTTTTTACTTAAAAACCAACCGGGCCCCTGGGACGAAAAAGCCAATAACTCTCAGACCGGGCGTCCGATTGATGCGCCGTCTGTGACGTTGAGTTCCTGGTGACGATACGGAACTTTTGGATACATCAACTCCGGACTTTGTGTCAGTTGATGTATCAGACCTTTGGCTCATGGAGCGGACCCTACCGAATGAGCTTGCTGTGTGCGGGAACCCTATAGCTGGATGCGACTGCGATGACGATGACTACTGTACAGAAATCCTCCGTGGATTCGATAGCGACAACTACAGCACTCAGCGATCCTACGTGGATCAGTGCTACCGATCCAGTGTGGGTCAGATCCTGTGTGGGTCAGCGCTCAGCGGTCCTGTGTGGGCCAGCACCCACAGATCCTGTGTGGGTCCAATCCTGTGTGGGTCATTACGGGGGTTAGTTACATATCAATCCTTTGTGTGTCATTGCGGGGGTTAGTACCTATCGATCCTGTGTGGGTCCGACGAATTAGATGAATCCGTGACTACATCTGATCATCTTTATTGTCTTACGAAGAAGTATACCTGTGTGAGATGAATCTTGACTTGGTTTCCTATGTGGATTGTGTTGTGCTATCCTATGTGGATGTGATCGAACTTGGGCTCGAATGTTGGAGCCGAACTGGAATTGGTGACTTAGGTATATGTATGGGCATATACCTAAGCAGTGTCGGATGTTACTTTGTGATTGTATCTTTCCTTTGTGGACTATTATTTGTGGATTCTTGGAGACCTTCGAGGGTCTCGGGGTCCCTACTGAGTAGCTTATACTCAACCCTGCACGGGCTATGCCCGCACTACGTTGTGTTGGTTGCAGACGATGAACATCGCTGATCGTGGTTGAGGCTTGCGGAGTAAGACGGTACCTGGAGGTGGACCACTGGGCAGGACGTACTCGAAGTGGACGACTGGACCTGAGGAGTTGTGGAGACTATCTGTACCCACCGTTCAGGTGGGACTACCAGTGGACAGCTCGACGTTGTGGCTTTACATTTCAGTTGTTGTACTCCCTTTCAGTTGTACATTACTTTCAGTTTGGATTTGTATTCTGGCCCACTTACTTTACCGCACTTTCTATTGTACCCAGTTTTTACTTAGTGTATACTTCTGCTTGCTTGCTATGTGGTGTTTGTTTACTTTACAAAGGCAATGCCTTCCCTTTTTACTGAGAATTATGCCTTGGTGCATGTCGCGAGCCCTTGGCCTATGGAAGGCGGGCTTGGGGTAGTCACGGCACGGGCCCCGAGGACGGGTCGTGACAAAACCCTTACCTTGTACTTTTACTTGGTTGGGGGTAGGTTAACCTTCTGTATAATGGTGAAATAATTTTTATTAAATTATAAAATAATTATATAAATTAATATGATATCATATATGATCTTTTAACATTGCTTTGTTAATAACATCTTAGTATTATTGTTGTTTCGGGTGTTAACTTACACATTTTATTTTAAATGTATTGTTACATAAGCCGTGTTTTTTATGGATAGGTTTTATCTTATTCATATATAGAATGATATCAAGTCCTTAAAAATGATTTTCAATCATAAAATGAGAATTAGACTTGAATGGATATGATGGAGAATGAATCTCATCACGTTCGTGGAGACGACAGTCCGTACGTACGCACGAGTGATAATATAATTATTTTGATATTATAATAATATATAATTGGATGGTATGTCATATATACAGAATAATTATAATTATATATTTATTATTTACATGAATTAAACATCATTATTATACCCATCCAAATAATAATGTATTGAATAACAATTACACCACGACGTGGAGACGATAGGCCGTACGTACGCATGTATAGTGACATGTCATTCAAAGGATGGATAGAATACTGAATATGGTTGTAACGTATTTATAATAACATCATAGTATGTAGATGATACCAGAGTTATTATTTTAGAAGGGAAATAACAACGAAATAAGAATTTGAAGAAGAAAGGAACTTGAAAGAGGGTGGTGAAAACATTACATCTTCTTCGGGTTCTTCCTTTTCATTTGATCAAAAGGGCTCCTTAGGATGTCTTTCTAATCAAACTAATGCCTCTAGGTTGAATTTTGGGAATTTTAGAGAATAATTGGGCAGGGGTTGGTCGATCCAAAAGGCTTTTAAGGTGTGAATAATTGGATAGAAGTGGTGTCCTTTTATAAGATGGGGGAGGGGCTCTTTAAGAAAAACTTAAAGTATTATTTTATAATAAATTCATATTCGGGTTCTAATGGCTCCAAAGTGGATTATTAAAAGTATAAGATGGGTATGGGTCAAAATCCTTTCAACCAATATATTTTAGACAGCTTTGGGTCATTATATTAACCTTATCTTTTTGTTTTAACTCTTAGTTAATTAGTTTGACATTTACCATGTCACTTTTTTATTTATAAATTATATAGTTAACAAACATACTCTATACATCCAAGAGACCCCCAAGTGTTCCATTAATGATACACCTATCATGATATAAGTCCCTTGTCTTTTGCTTAGATTTTTAGGAATATAAAATCAATTAATAATATAATATTTGTTTTAAAAACTCATTTATGTCAATTTTGACACTATGGAATAATTGATTTTTTTAAAGTCTTAAAAACTCTATTAATTTGAATAAAATTCATTTATGAAATCCTAAAATATAATGTTAACCAATAAAATTAGTTGATGGCATCAAAACTTTAAAAGTATATTTATTTTAACTTTTATAATACCAATTATTTTATTCATTCATTAATAAGGAAAATACTGCATTATTATTGTGTCATAAATAAATTTAATTATTAAACGTCTAAATATTATAAATAAAATAAATTATGTAGGAAATAGTTTTATATTTCTGATGAATATTTATAGTCGAAAATATAACATATATAACCCTGTGTAAAAATTGATTTTCTAAAAGATATATGCTTATGTCATTTTTGTATTTACTTTACCTTAATTAATATAAAGTGTTCTTATCACCTACATGTGGATCCATGGGGTCCTAGAATCGACCCAAAGATGCCCATGGTTGGACATGTATCAAACAATAAGGTTAGGACATTTTAGGGTAATTTATTATTATTATAATATTATTTTTTACCCTTATTTACCAGATTTACCCTTTAACCATGGTAAATAAAATATTTACTGAAGTAATTATTCAAAATGATTTAAAATAAAAGTTACCTATTTACCCAATTTGGACATCCTAATTCCAAATTTGGAATCAATTTTTCTAAATTCAAAACATTTAAGTGGCAGAAATTAATTTAAAAATAATTTCCGTTGTCCAAAGAAAAAGCGTGTTTTTAACAAATAATAACTACCAAAAGATTGACACTTTCTTATGTCTAGTTTAAATATGAAATTATGTGCAATGACCAACAATGGATTAAAGGGTAAAATTAAAATCTAATTATATTTTAATATCACTCAAATGAATAATTTTTCAATGTTAATTATTTCGATTAAAAAGTGGTTTTTAATTAAAATTTAGTAATTTTCACCATTCATCAAAATATGAAACTTATCAGAAAAGTACCAAAATTTCACCCAAAGATAATTTAAATATTCCGAATCCAAAAATGAAGTCTATTTTACCAAATTCAAATCATAAAATTTTCATTTATTAATTTAAAATTAATTCCCGCTGTCAAAACCAAAAGGCCTATTTTTAAGAAATAATAACTATCAAAAGTTTGACTCTTGTTTATGTCCAATTTCAAAGTGAAATTATTTACAATGACCATCATTTGATTAAATGGTAAAAATAAAATCAATTTATACTTCCAAAAAATTAAAATGTATAATTTAAAAATATAAATTATTTTGATTTAAAAAGTTGTTTTCAATTAAAATATAGTATTTTTCACTATTCATGAAAATACGAATGTTATCAGAAAAACACCAAATATTTATTGAAAATAAATTCTTATGTCCCGATTCTAAACAAGAAGATTATTTTGAATATTAAAAAGTTTCAAATATTGGATTTAAAATGTCTTCGCCATTAAAAGGCCGTAAAATTGCATTTTTTGAAAAATACTTCTTTTTTCTGAAAAAAAGTATTTATTCTTAAATTATATCTAAGAAACTAATAATATGGATTATAAAATTATAATGATTATAGAATGTTCAAAATTCAGTTAATACTATTCGTAACCGCTTTTTAAGGGCTTGTTTGGTAAGTCATGGGGCTCTAGAACTCAGTGCTGCGTGTAGTGAAAGTTATTGAATTAATTTAAAGAAATAACGTACTGTGAAATCTTGGGGTGCTACATTCTTCCCTCTTTAAATAAATTGACTCCTCACAATTTGTAATTATTTTTCGAAAATAAAAGGTTGAAAATAGAAAATACCTTTGGGAAAACCCACATCGGAAATTATTTTAATAAAATTTAGTCTTAATAAGAGGAAAAGGGAAATGAAAGGGTCACCACAAAATTATGATATCGATTAGGAGAACATTGGTGGAAATTAGAGACATATAATTGGAGGGAAAATGTAAATATTTATAGTTAGTGATTGAGTTCATCAGTCATAAACAAGTGTAAGATTTAGGGCCTTAAATTCATCAATCTATGATGATTTAAAATACCATCGGTTCAACAAAACATATGGTATTAGGATAACACATATTTTGTTTAAAGATCACTTATGTAAAGTATAATAATTAATTTATTAATAGAATAAGAGAAGAAGAAAAATATATACTTGACAAGTAGAGTCCCATCCTTTAACTAATTTCTACCACAAACTCATCTTTCACTCTAAAAGATATTAGAACCTAAAAATAATATTCTATTTATCCTATTCGTATAGGGTTAAGAAAATGAATTTATAAATCATCTACCAGATTTTTTTAAAAAAAACTACATTATTCAATCCAGGACATTACATGGGCTAGTGGTAGGTGATACAACCTTGTCGCTCTTCAGTTTCGGGTTCAAGTCTCACGGCCTTGACGGACACAACAGGTTGTCGCCCAACTTCCGGTTTGTCCTTTTATGGAAATCCCAAAATAATCTCAAACTAGAATTATCCAAAATACTCTTATCCAAACTCATAGTCCAAAATTTATAAGGAAGGTAAACACAATGAAGATCCCTTTTTCCGCCTAATAACATGTGAACACCTTAATCATGTATTCTTTTAAAACACTGCAACTTACTGAATTACCATAAAACCTTATTGATTACATTCATGATCCCTTATTACTTATAGAATACTGGATATACTCCTTCTATCCAAAAATGTTGTAAACTTCAACAATGATGGAATATACAAATCATTAATCAGTTTCAATGTAGTCAAGAATATCCAATATAATTTATCCAAATCAATCATGTATTATTCCAAAATCACTACCTCGGTATCAGAACTATATTATGGTTTATCTTTCTCTCAACCATATATTTTCCAAATATTTAACATGCTATTGAGTCACTTTTCATGGTCCCACACAATCTCAACTCCTTAATGAAATAGTACTGCAGTACAATCCTTATATACTCCATAATTATTATAACCAGTACATTGTTCATACAACACTCAAATGACATAATTCTCTAATAACAACATAAGAACTATAATCATTTCTCATCATCTATGGTAGTATCATAACTTGATTATTATACAATAGCATCATTTGGGGAATACTATGATGATTTGGACATTGGTTCGCATAGTGTCCCAACTCATTGCAGATGAAGCATTGTACATTTGAAACCTTTTTCTTACCCTTGAAGTCACGTACAAGGTGCCCTTTTCTCCACACTTATAACAAACTCTGATTACTTTTAGGAATGTTCCTGGGTATTTCTTCCCACAGTTATCAGATATGGGAAAATTATTCTTTTCCCTATTCCCTTTATCCGCCATTCTCACTTCCATCCTTTTCTTCTCTTGCTTCCCTTCAAAGCCATAGGACTCGGAGAATTGTTTACTTATCTTATTAACATATGATACTATTTCTTCATTTGTTGAGAATACATGGGAGACTACTTAACTTATAAATTTTGGATTAATAACATGAAAGGTATGATCATTCTTACTCTTTGGATAATACGTATTGCTGGAGTTCACATTCCTTCTACTGGGCACCATTTCTAAAAAATATCATAAACTAGGTCAGTTTATGAATTCAAATGAATAATTATAAACTTGTAAAATACCTACAGTAAATTTATAATTTTATTGATAAAATTCTACAATCATAAATATGTTTTAATTGAGGATGTATATACTCATGAACCCATCATAATGGTTTTAAAAAGAAATGAGAATTATCCTAAGCATATCCCCAGGGAGTGTCGTAACCAAGAGTGCAGTAAGGCCCGTTGTCGTGCACCAGTTCCTGTTCGAGTCTGGCTCAAAGTGGTGTTTTTGGGTTTTACCCCTAGGTACATCTATGCCAGAGCTGCCTCTACCTGCTCGTAACCAGATAGGGATGTATTTCTTGGAAAACTCACAAAATCATTGCAATACCAAAATTCTAGGAAGTTCTTATATTCTAATCCTAAAATTCCATCTTAGGTCTATGTGATCTAATCAGAGTTTATCTAAATATAGCTTCCAAGGATTGTACTAAACTTCCTCTGATACCAATTGTAACGCCCCGACCCCAGTTACCCATAGTTGGTGCATTATTACATAACATTATCATGATCACAAAAGATCATGTCTTGAAATACCGATTAGTTTAGTAGCCTTGGAATAGCTAGATACATTCATAAAGTTTGGGTTACATCATAAAGTGAATACTACCACAACATCTTGTCTCCACACTCATATACCCTTATACTATCCCTACAGGTCATTCATTATATACTTCTTTACATCCTGGGAAAAATAAAACATAGAAAGGGGTGAGCTCAAATTCCCAGTAAGGATAACAATATAGCGGAAACTTTCATAAATAAGCATAAACATTTAACGAAATTTATAACTAAAACAAAGGCATTTCCAACTTCAACATCAACATAATATGGTAGGAATAAAATTAAATAATTCCATTTACTTATTCACATGGATATTATACTAGTCAAATAATCACATGAAATATCGATAACCACTTTCATAATGACGGAATGCATAATGCCACTCTATCATAACCACGTAGCCAAGGCCTCTTGCCAAGACTAAAAATAAGATTTTGTCAAGGCCTCAGCACAAGATAATAGTTTGTCTCATGAGACCTACCGATGCATAGAGGAGCCATATTGGGCTACACCCATCACTTACTAACTCTAATGCATTCCTCATATGAATGGGTTTAAACATAACATAAACATTCGTATTAAAACTAGCATACGAAATGTAAATACCTTATCCATAACCCATGAATGGTATAAAAATAACACATCCATAGTCAAACATATCACAAAACAATCAACACAATATAGAATTTTTGTATCATAATAAATCAACTTCAAATAAGATTAAAATCCATCAAATGATGTTGACATAGATGAAATCAAAACTACATGAGAGAAATATCACTTTTTTTGAAATCATTTAAAAGTAACATAATTATATAATAAAAAATTTAATTTGAAAATATTCTTATAATATTTTAAGGTAATATTCTAAGATTTTATAATGGTGGAAAATAGCCGCACTTGTCGTATAAGTTAAAAAAAGACATTCTTACCTTAATTTTGTCAAAAAGGTTAAAAAGGACCTTGTTTAGAAAATGACATAAAGATTCCTGTATAAAATTCTTATAAAAATTAAAACAAGGGTTTAAATGAATTTAAACCATATTTTATAAAATATAAAGAATATTTTGAAATACATTTTTAAGAAACATGAATGTGGATGATAAAGAGGTCCCAGTAGATAATTACGTATAAACAACCTCAGATAATGAAGAGATTGTGAAATAAACCCTTACCTTGTACTTTTCATTGGTTGGGGGTAGGTTAACCTACTGTATAATGGTGAAATAACTGTTATTAAATTATACAAGAATCATATTCATTAATATGATATGATACATGATCTTTTAACATTGCTTTGTTAATAACATCTTAGTATTATCGTTGTTTCGGGTGTCAACTTACTCATTTTCTTTTATATGTTTTGTTACATAATCCGTGTTTTTTATGGATAGTTTGTAACTTATTCATATCCAGAATGATATGAAGTCCATAAAAATTATTTTTAATCATCAAATGAGAATTATACTTGAATATATACGATGGATAATGAATCTCATCGCGTTCGTGGAGATGATAGTCCATACGTATGCACGAGCGATAATATCATTCTTTTGATATGAAAATAATATATAATTGGATTGTATGTAATATATACAAGAATATTATAATGTTATATTTATTATTTACATGAATTACACATCATTATTATACCCATCCAAATAATAATGTATTGAATAACAATTATACCACGATGTGGAGACGGTAGGCCGTATGTACGCATGTATGGTGATATGTCATTCAAAGGATGGATAGAATACTGAATATGGTTGTACCATATTTATTATAACATAAAAGTATATAGAATATACTGGATTTATTATTTTATAATGGAAATAACAAAGAAATAAGAAGTTGAAGAAGAAAGTAACTTGAAAGAGGGGGGGTGAAAACATTACCTCTTCTTCAGGTTCTTCCTTTTGATTTGATCAAAATGGCTCCTTAGGATGGATTTATGATCAAACTAAGTCTTCTAGGTCTATGTGAGGGATTTTGAGATAATCATTGGTCAGGTGTTGGCCGATCCAAATGGGTTTGAAGGTTTGAATAAATTTTTAGAAGTGGTTTCCTTTTATTAGGGGGAGGAGAGGCTCTTTAGGAAACAATTAAAGTATTATTTTATAATAAATTAATATTTGGTTTCTAATGGATCCAAAGTGGATTATTAAAATTATAAGGTGGTTATGGGTCTAAATCCTTTTAAAAAATATATTTTAGATCGATTTGGGTCATTATATTAACCTTATCTTTTCGTTTTAACTCTTAGTTAATTAGTTTGACATTTACCATGTCACTTTGTATATTAATATTATATAGTTAATAAACTTACTATATACATCCTAGAGACCCCTAAGTGATCCATTAATGAAATACCTATAATGATATAAGTCCCTTGGCCAAACCTTATATTTTTAGGAATATAATATCAATTAATAATATAATATTCTTTTAAAAACTCATTTATGTCAATTTTGACACTATTCAATAATTGTTTTTTGTTAAAGTCATAAAAAATTTATTAATTAGAATAAAATACATTTAATCAATCCTAAAATGTAATATTAACCAATAATTGTTTTATGTCATCAAAACTTTCAAATTATATTTATTTTAACTTTTATAATACCAATTATTTGATTCTTTGTTTAATAAGGAAAATACTCCATCATTATTGTGTCATAAATAAATTTAATTATTAAATGTCTAAAAATTATAAACAAAATACTATTATTTAGGAAATATTTTTATATTTGTAATTAATATTTATATTAGAAAATATAACATATATAACCCTATGTAAAAATTGTTTTTCTAAAACATATATGCTTATGTCATTTTGGTATTTACTTTAACTTAATTAATATAATGTGTCCTTATCACCTACAAGTGGCTCTATGGGGTCCAAAAATAGACCCAAAGATGTCCATGGTCGGACATGTATCAATAAATAAGGTTAGGATTGGTTTTACGATAATTTATTATTATTATAATATTATTTTTTACCATTATTTACAAGATTTACCATTTAACCATGGTAAATAAAATATTCACCTAAGTAATTATCCAAAATGCTTAAAAATAAAAGTTACCTATTTAAAGAAATTTAAACATACTGATTAAAAATATGGAATCCATTTTTCTAAATTCAAAACACAGAAGTGGCAGAAACTAATTTAAAATTAATTCTCGTTGTCAAAACAAAAATGGTGTTTTTAACAAATAAAAACTGTCAAAAGATTGACACTTTCTTATGTCCAGTTTAAATATGAAATTACGTCCAATGACCAACATTGGATTATATTGTAAAATTAAAATCTAATTATACTTTAAAATAACTCAAATGCATAATTTATCACTATTAATTATTTCGATTAAAAAAGTTGTTTTTAATTAAAATTTAGTAATTTTCACTATTCATCAAAATATGAAACTTATCAGAAAAGTACCAAAATTTCACCCTAAGATAATTTAAATATTATGAATACAAAAATTAAGTCTATTTTACCAAATTCATAACATTGAATCTTTATTTATTAATTGAAAATTAATTCCCACTGACAAAACAAAAAGGCCTATTTTTAAGAAATAATAACTATCAAAAGGTTGGGACTTGTTTATGTCCAATTTCAATTTTAAATTACTTAAAATGACCATCATTGAATTAAATGGTAAAAATATAATCTATTCATACTTCTAAACCATTAAAATTTATAATTTAACAATATAAATTATTTTGATTTAAAAAGTTTTTTCAGCTAAAATATAGTATTTTTCACTATTCACCCAAATATGAAAGTTATCAGAAAAACACCAAAACATTATTGAAACTAAATTATTATGTCCCTATTCTAAACAAGAATTTTATTTTGAATATATAAAAGATTCAAATATTGGATTTAAAATGGCTTCGCAATTAAAAAGGAGGTAGAATTGCATTTTTTGAAAAATACTTCTTTTATCTGAAAAAAACTTATTTGTTCTTACATTATATCTACGAAACTCATAATATGGATTCTAAAATTATAATGATTTTATAAATTTCAAAATTCAGTTAATAATATTCATAACCGCTTTTGAATGACTTTTTAGGTAAGTAATGGGGCTCTAGAACTCGGTGTTGCGTGTAGTGCAAGTTATTGAATTACTTTGAAGAAATAACGTACTATGAAATCATGGGGTGTTAAAAGAGGGATATGTGTTTAGTATTATTATAAAGGTTTCATGTTCCTTCACATGATTATTGATTTGTGGTATTGTGATAAGAGGACCATTCTACAAAAATTCACCAAGATTATAGAGAGAGTGATTGGTGGACTGGACCAGGGGACCTTTGTTCCCTAAAAAACAATAAAATGATGTATTATTTATTTTTTATTTTTCTTCTACTTAACATTTCAATTAGAAGAAGACACTAAAAATATATATAATTTACAAAGGGAGTCAAATGTAATAATATTGGAAGATTATTAAAATGACACAATTCACCCCCCTATTGTGTTATTTTTTATTATTCAAATCTAACAATTGGTATTAGAGGTGAGATTTTGGATAAAGCTATAAAACGATGAAATTATAAGGTCAATACAAAATTGATGGAAATTCTTGAACCAAGATAAGGAATGTCTACAGTATGTGATCCATACATTAATGGTGGAAACTATGGATGATGGAAATCATGAATGATTACTTATCTAAAGAATCTTGGATTCAATGTTTATTCAATGATCATTACTCTTTATGTGATTCTTAAAAAAATGAAAACATGGACTACTGAAATAGAAGCTAAATATGAAATCAATTCAACGTCTATGAATGTTTTTATCTGTGGACTTTGACCCGATGAATTTAATCATGTATCACAGTTTTCGACTACATTAGAGATTTAGAAAACTATTTCAGTTGCCTATATAGTAATAGAAAATGTTAGATAGATGAGATATTCTAAAAAAACATAATGGTTGAAAAAATTAGAATTTATAATGCAGGATGAATCACATAGATATATAGAAGATTAATAGAAATTTTCAATAATATTACTGGATTGGGAGAACACATCAAAAATCTGATCAATCTTTCAAAGTACTTAGAGTAATACATAATAAGTGGAATTGAATATCTGTAGCTATTATTCAATCATCGGCTATTAAGGATATAAATATGAAATAATTAATTGGAACACAGATGATGAAGGTAGAAGAAATAGAATATGACTTTTAAGATCATAATATTGAATTGAAAAAGGAAAATATTTCTATCAAAGTGACATCTCAGAATCATTCCTAAAAAATAATGTAAGAATCTAAAATAAACAAACATTCAGACTCCTCAGATTCTGAAATGAAACTGGATCAACTAGCCATAATGTTCAGAAAATTCTAAAAGTTGAAAAGTTTCTTCATAAAATTATTCAAGAAGGAAAATAGAGAACCCCGAGATGTTTGATGCAATGAATGAAAACATTGGGTCACATCAGACATGATTTCACCTAATTTAATTATAAATGAAAAAGAAAAAAAGAGACATTAGACGAATGATGATTATGGTTTTAAAGTAAAAGTACATGGTGGCTACATGGAGTGTATCTGAAGAAACTATTATCTCCTCACAATATGATTTAGGGAAATATCCAAAAAAACTAGAAGCCAATTTATACATTATAAAAAAATTAAAAGAGGAACAATAATATTACTCTTCTGATTAAGATACTGATAATTGATCATGTGGTAAACTAGATACTTATTGTACAATGTTTTAAAGGAAATATGATTATTTTTCAAGGAAGCATAAATCGTTCATAAAAATTCAAAATGCTGTTTTAGGAGAAATATGTACCATGCTAAATCAACATCATGATTTTGTTTAATAGTTTAGTTCTACATAAAACTGTATTGATTATGAAAAAAAGGTTAAAGAAATGTAGGATGAAGTACAATTTTATAAGAGTACTAAAATTACATTTATCAATGGAGAAAAGGTCATTAATGAAATTATGGGAAATAATTTCACTAAAAGATAAGGATTTGGAATAAGAAATAAGGGCAAGAAATATAAATTGTACAAAAATTGTTTTTTTTCAAATTCGAAAAATGATACTTGTTATTTATTGTGGAAAAAAATGAAATTTCACTAACAATATTTATTTGAAAAATTCTCAAAATTGTGTTATTAAAATGGTTATTATTCCAAAATTATTCCTGAAGCATGTACTATAAATTATGGAAAGATAGAACAGATATAGAATCCCAAATCATTGTTTTCTAATACCATAGGGCCCAAGAAAATGTGGGTACTAAAACAAACACATGTTTAATTGATTGTGTCGGAAACATTCCAAAGGAATAAAACATTCATATGGTATATGGATAATGGATATTCCAAGTACATGAGTTGATATTCATCAAATTTCCATATGTTTACTCAAATGTATATAGGACTAGGCACTTTCGGTGACAATGTTAAAGGAAAAATTACTAGAGTTATAACTGTTGGAGATCCAAAAACAATCTCAATCAAAAAATCATTATATTTACAAGGGCTAAAGAACACCCTAAAATGTATTTCTTAACTTTTTAATGATGGTTTTATGTTGATTTTTATTACAATTCTGGTTATGTGTTTAAAGATAAACTACTTAAATTTAGAGCACCTAGAAGTGATAACATTTTTACTTTGGATATAAATTACTTATGTGAACAGAATGAGAATTGTTTAACTACCAAGACAAATTATTCATTGTTTTAAAATATAATACTTAGACACTGTAATATATATTTCTCACATAAAATATTGAAGAAACACTTAGTTTTTTATTTTCTTAGTCTTAAATTTGAAAATGATAGATTTAGTGATGCATTCCAAATTGTTAAATAACAGAATTTTACATTAAAATATATTAACAAAATTTCTACATCTAAACCATTAGAACATATCGATAAGGATTTCTTTAGACCATAAAGAGTGGAAATATTGTATAGTAAATTATATATCTATGTTTTATTTGAAAATTATTTCTATTTACTTGGGTATATTTTATAATAATCAAGTGACGTGTTAATGGTTTTTGAAAGTTGTTCTGAAATTTTTCAAAATGAAAAAGGTTTCAAATTAATTTCATTAAGAAGTTTTAATTTTGAAAATTGATGAATAAATAATATAATTATTTTTGATGAAATATTTGTTTTAAATACACTTTCTCTTCACTAAGAACACTTCAATAAAATGAATTTTTTAAATAAGTGATAGAACTATTAAAGAAATTGAAATGACTATGTTGAATGAATACAATCTTCCTATATATTTTTTGAAGAAGCTGTAGGAACAACCTTCTATATAATGAATAGGGTTTAATAAGGCCTATTTTCAAAATAAAACCCTATGAACATTGGAATAATAGAAAACATAAAGTAAAGTACTATAATGTTTTTGGATGAAAGGTTTATATAATGAATACTAAGGATAACCTTGGTAGGTTTGATCCAAAATATGATGATGGAATATTTTTGAGATATTCTACTACTTCTAGATCCTATAGATTTTTTAATAAATATTTCATGAATATTTACGAATTAGTTCATGTAATGTTTTTTTGAAACTAACCCTATTGTTAAAGACAAGGATACAAATAATGAGGTTGTTGTTTCATTTGATAACATGAGATGTGAACCCCTCAGTGTTATTTTGAAAATGATATTATTAAAATTCAGTTTAGTTCAGAAGGACACAAAACTAAAGAACCTGAAACTGTCTTGCTTAGACAATCTATAACCCTAAATAACCATCCTTTAGAAACATTTATATGAAACCTAGACTTAGGAATTAGAAATATAATAAATATAAGAAATATGGTTTAATTTTCTGCCTTTCTATCTCAGTAAGAAACTATGTCTATTGAAGAAGAATTAGAAGATGAAAGTTGGATGTTTTCAATGACAGAAGAACAAAACCAATTCAAAGGAAATGATTTTTGGGAATTAGTACAATTGCCAACCAATTATCCTGTCATAGGAACCAAGTAGGTCTTTAGAAATAAATAGGATAATCAAGGGATCATAACAAAAAATAAACCAACATTATTAGGTAAAGGATATAATCAGGAATAAGGAATAGATTATGATGAATCCTTTTCCACAGTATCTATATTAGAAGAAATTAGAATCGTTTTAGATTATGTATATCATATGGATTTTAAATTACATCAGATGTATATTAGATCGTCATTTTAAAATAGATATTAAATGGAGGAAGTTTTATGTTGAACAACAACCTAGGTTTGAAAATCCTAAAAAAATAAATTCTGTTTTTAAATATACTAATGATCTTTATGGACTTTAACAAGAACCTAGAGATTTGTAAGAAATATTACGTCATTTTATTTTGAAAAATGGATTTACTATTGGATTAGCTGATCCAACTCTTTTTATGAAAACTTTTTTTATAATGTTTTATTAGTAAAAATTTATGTTGATGGTGTTATTTTTGGTACAAAGAATAAAAACCTTTATAATGTTTTTTCAAAATTAATGAAAAGTTAATATGAAATGAGTATGATGGGAGAATTGAATTTCATTTTAGGGATTCAAATTTATCAAATATATTATGGAAATGTATTAAATCAAATTAAATATATTAATGTATTATTAAAATTTTTTGGACTTGGATAAATCAAGAAATATACAACTCTTATGTTTACTAATATAAAACTTGATTTGGATGAAGCTAGAAAACCATTTTACAACAAGATATAATGATTTTTGATTAGAATTTTATTATATATTACTGTTAGAAGACTATATGTCATGTTCCATATATTTCTATGTGTTAGATTTTAGTAAAATCCAAATATATCCAATATTATTGCTATTAATGAAATTCTAAAATATTTAAAGGTAACTGTATTTTCAATCTCTTATTTACCCGAATTCAAAAGATTTTAATTTAATTTCATATTTAGATGTATATTTTTAATGTTGTATAATATATATAAAAATAATCTTAAGAACCTATAACTTTTTAGAAAAATAATTTGTAAAATGGTCGGGTAAGAATGAACACTCTGTTTCATAGTCAACATCCATGGCATAATATGTTTCTGCTGGTAGTTTCTGTGCGCAAGTATTGCGGATGAAAAAAACTCTACTAGAATTTGAACTAAATTTTAATAGTATACCTCTTTGTTTATAATACTAGTGAAATTATTATTTAAAAAATCCTATAATAATTCAAGGAAAAAGCATATTGATATAAGGAATCATTTTGTAAGAGATCAAGTTTTTAGAAAAGATATATCTTTTGAATTTGTTAAAACTAAATTTCAACAGGCTGATATTTTCACTAGACCACTTCCTAGTGAATGTTTTTATTCCCTTAAGGGGGATTTATGATTATTTAATTTTAATTGAATATTTATAAATTTATTCTTCTTTTATTTTTTCTTTTTTATCTTAAATAATATGTATATATTGTTTTTAATTATTTATTATTATTTTTGGTTTCTTATTGGTAATATTTTATAAAAATTATCCTCAATGTATTTTTATTTGTATTTTAAAAATTAAAATGTAATGAGTACATTCTCAAATGATGTGAATTTTTTTCCCTTCTCCCGCTAATCTCTTTCACATCTATTTAGTTTACAAAGCTTCTCTCATTCCATTTTAAAGAAACCCTAAAATTTCTAACCTTCAGTGGAAAAACCTTCAAAAATGGAAACTCCAAGAAGGCATAATAATGATGATTTGGGTGTTTCTATGTACCCTCTGGAAAAGGGTTTTAAATTTTTTCAGGGAAAGGTGATTCATATTGAGTGTTTAATTGAAATGACTCATTAATTAAATTTAGAAATTCCTGACTATATTTTGATTTTCGTTAGTATAACAATCCTATAATGTTTAAAATAGAAGTAAAAGAATTCTGTCGAAATGATGAGTTATGTTTTGGAATAAATGAAAATTATATAATAACTATGATTTATGAAAAAGTATTTTCAATTTCATCAATTTATACAGCTATGTTGTTGCATTGTACCTTTGAAAGGGATTTTTATTTCATCTTAAAAAACATTGGTGGTGAAAAGTATAAATTAGTGGACAATAAGTTTACTATTTTTGGGATAATAATCATCATGAATGTGATGAACAAGGACCCTACTCTAGATAGAAGAGTCCTTATAATGTTTATTCAGATTGGGATTTTTCCAAAAATATATGAGCTAGAAAACAATTTTTACCCTGACGTGTACGTTTTTTTATTTGGTTGGGGAAAATTTTTTGTTCAATTAATCTGGTTTTTATAGGATATTTGAGCCATTTCTGTCACAAAGAAGACAAGATTGACCACTAACCTTATGAAATGAATATATTCTATTTTTTTTCTTAGAAAAGGACTAATTGTAATTATGTCTCTTGGAAATAGATGTCATTATTCCAACATTCTTAATGTGTGGACAGTTAAAAAAATGTGATATGTTTGGAGTAACTCCTACAATAGTATTTTACCAGTTGGAACTAAACAAAAATAGAAGATGATGGCAGATAGTCAGGGGGAGTAAAGGATGATTCCATCTTTTAGCTCTGTAAGACCAAGGCCGATGAAGAGGCCATATATAAACGTGAACAGGGTCATCTTGTTAAAAGAAGAATAATATCAATCAACATTCCATAAGATATAGAAGAAGCTAAAAATATAATTGATCAAGAGGCTCAAGAAAATGATGTTGTTGAGTAAGAGGCTCACCATCAATAAGATCATAGGGAAATTATTTCTACCCCTACTGAACATTCACTCATTATTACTGATTCTATTGCTGAAGAATGGTCTATTTTTTGAAATAGATCAGAACGTCAAGTATAGCCATGTTTTGCTATTGTAGAAGGTGGAAATACTTCAAGTCACATTAATATACATTCATTTTACTCTTATTATGAATCTTTTTTAAAAAAATTCATTCACTTAGAGAGACAAAACATGTCTTTTAGGGAAGATTTAGAAGATGATAAGAAGAAGTTTTAGGAGTTAATAACATCAACTATTCCAAGGGCTAAGTTTTAGTACCTTCAAAATCAACTCAAAGATGTTCAATAAAATTTAATTTTAGTGAATTATCTTCAATAATTCATCACCTCTTTAGGAAGAGAGTTTAGATATATTACAAATGAATCTATTAAAATGTATGATTTTGATGAGATGAAGCTTATGTTAGGAAGAGAATTTCATCCTATCAAGGATAGTCATAAAGCTTCTAAATATCAACCTCAAACATTTTCACGAGATCTAATATAGAGATTTAAAGCGATAACTACTGTGACGGCTAAGTTCAACAATAGGCTGCACACTCTCCAGCATGATAGTACACTACTGAATGTGATTTGGGACAATCAGAAAGATTTTATCAATTGAATGACCTCTAATGAATCATGGTTGGGACAAATTATTCATCAAGTTAAAGATAGATTGAAGGAATCTATTCAATCAGATGACTCTATGAATGAATTATTTAAGGTGAATCTAGTGGAAAGCTTAATGAATGGTTAAGATTTAAAAAAGCTACTACAACAATTGAAAAATGTCATTAAAAACCATTTTCAGTGTCTGTTGGTGAAGCTACTTGAAATTTAATGTGTTGTTAAGTACAATCCTCATCTATATTTAGAAACTACTACCCATGTAAATTCAAACCATGGAAACAAATATGATCAGAGCCCCTTATTTTGAAGACTTATTAAGTTTATGTTGGGTTGTACTCATTAATTTTTGAAACATATTATCTGTATTTTACTTCACTTTACTTTACATTACCATTATTTGTTTTCCTTTTATATTCAAATTTTCTTGTTGTGTTTTTTACTTTAACTTTTTATTGACAACATACAAGTCTTATTTTTCTAATAGAAGACTATAAAATTATTTTCTAGTACATTGTGATATAAGCTATGGTTTATATCTTTTATTCTTTCAAAACTTTTATTTTTTTTTATCATGAAAGGTGGATAATAATTGAGAACCACAATATCTCATATTTTGGGAGAATATTTTCATATTTTTGATATTATGGATAAATACCTTTTTTAATTGAAATAGTATAATGAAATTGAAATACAAGATCAATGTTTACAATTCCTTTATTTTATATTAATTATTTTATAGGTTTTATGATCATCAAGAAGGGGGAGATTTTTGGGAATGAATTGAATCAATAATACTCTATATTATATATTTATTTTCGTTCTCTTAAATACCTAGGTTTTTTCCTAACAAGGTTACTTTAAGAATTTTTCAAGAATATATATCATTTTTTTAAATTTTTTACGAAATGTGAGATATGGGATGTGTTATGGAAACACTCTTCAAACACTATATTTAGTAACTGAACATATGGTTCATCATCTCTATGCTATGTTGAATAGTTGGCATATGGTTCATCATCCCTACACTATGCTGGATATTAGGCTTATGGAGTGAAAACCCTACATTTGGAAATCAATGTATGTATGGAATATCAACTTTATATTAGAGTCTAGATTTTCTATTCACACCCTATGCTCATGAATTTTAACCCATGGTTAATAAATTACACATTTGGAGTATTATACTAAAAAGGATGAATATATGAATCATCATCCCTACATTACGCAGATATGAAAGTATGTTTAATGAAATGTATATTGGTAGGAATATTACGCTATGTAAAAACCCATACACTATGAAAATGAACCATATGCTACACTGTTCGACCATATTTTGGTCTACTCAATATTAGAGTCTTAAAAATGAGATTTTATTGGAGATTCAGGCAATGGTATTGACTGAATTTCAAGATGATTCAAATATCATTATGATTCATTCAAAGAACATTGTTTATCAGAAAAAATCACTCTCTTTCTTAAGGGAAGTCATGACTACCTTGTTCAATTCATATTTGATTTTTTGCATTCATTCAGGTATTTTTCATGGATCTATAATATCGAAGTTAGTTGTATTCTCTATATATTCTCCCTCAATTCCTTTTGAAATATAAGATGATACATTCACATATTCATCTATATTCACATATATATATATATATATATCTTTTACAGTATTTATACAGTGAATGATTGACTTTCAAGAGAGGATACACTTTGGAGATAAAAATCATAAATCTTAGTCTGTTGTATGGTTGTTATTGCTTTGTGTTGTTATCTTTATTGATGATCGTTTGCAACCCGAACTGATTAAGAACTATTATTTGTTGAAGAATTTCATTTTGGATGAAGAAAATGCGTCTACTTTCAGTTTCAACTACTGCAACTATGAAGATAAAAATAAACCATCAAATCAAATTCATTTTATTTATTATAGTATCAACTACTCATACTTAGTTGTTACAGAGTATCATCTTCTTAATCTATGATGTGAATAATCGGTTCCCATTTAAAAAACTAGAAGGATAGATGTTTATCCTTCTTATACATGTTTAAAATGAATGCACTAAGTTATGTATTTTTGTTCTTGTGATAATAACACCATTCTAGTGAAATTCAAGAAGCTCGTAGAGAGAATTATTGGTGGAGTGGACTAGGCTATCTTTGTTCCCCGAATCACTATGAAAAGTCATGTTCATTATTTCTTTTTGTACACGACTTATATTTTCATTCATAAGAAAACACTACATATCTGTATAATTCAAAAGGGGAGTCAATGTATGGATTGTGGAAGATTATCAAAAAGAAAAAATTCACCACCCCTCACATGTTACTTTATGTTATTCTGACCATACAATTTTTTCTGTAAGGCTAAGGGACTCTATATCATTATCATAAATAGTAAATTACTTCTTCATTCAATATATTTTCTTATCATAATTTGAAATCCACTACATACCAATTTTTATATCAAAATCAGTCATGGGTATGATGATAAGCTCAACAAAAAAATCTTGTTTATGTGTCAGAAAGGGGAAAGATCGACACATCTTTATTGCAACGATACTCCCTTTAAGAGTTTTTCCCGAAAAATCCTTTATTAAATCTAAAGGGAAATGCCTAATTTTCAGGGAAAACTAGGAATATATTTATGAATGTGGTGATCTAGAATAAAAATAGAAATGGATAAGTCTGAGTATACAATTAATGTACCTTCCACCACACAATTTGGAACTACAACGTCAGCAGTTGTGATCACATAAGCTTGGTTGTACTCCATTTCCATTTCTTGGGGATAGTTTCTTTGATGCATATGGAAGTTATTTTCATAATTTCATATATCTATACAATTTTATAATTTAACATTGGTATCTCTTTACATTCCCTTGCAATCACGAGCTTGGTTTCCTTTTTCTCCACAATGGTAACAAACTCCTTTCCATTTATATAGGCTTTGGGGTGTTTCCTCCCATAAGTATCACATGTTGTAAAATTACATTTTTTATTATTCCATTTATCCATTCGTTCCTCTGTCACCCTCTTACTCACTTGATTTCCCTTAAATTAATAAGACATACAGAATTATTTCTCTCTCTTGATAACACATGAGACTGTATCTTCAGATGATGAGAAAGTATTAGAATCTAGTGAACTTTTGAGGAATATTTTTAAACCATAAAAGAATAATTCAATATTTCTCCTTGAATTTTATATGTAGTTTTCAACATGCCTTGCTATCCTTGTAATGTTGTATTTATACATGGAAGCGTTCTCATCATTCTTTAGCCTCATATTCAATAATTTAATTACCATATCTACTCATAGTTCATGAGGAAAATATTTTTTTATAAAAAGTTCGCTTAAAATCCTTCCATTCAATATTTTTAATTATATCCTCATCCTTTGTTTCATTATTAGTGACCAACATTAATCATACTCTCCCAATATATGATAAACTTCCCTAAAAAACTTTTCCATTCAATTAATTCTCAAAGTGAGAAATATCATCTCCCTGGAACTTATTCACTTATCAAAAAAATGGTTCTATTTCCCCACTAAATGATAGAGGTTATTGTCACATAAAGAGGTATAACATTTATCCTCCACATTGTTGATCTGGATGCTCCATATGGGTAAGTTTATTTTTCATAACCCGAGTCAGTAGTCCCGAAATAGTTATAAGTTTCTCATCACCAGTCAAATCTCCAATACCAACATCATAATCTTGCATTGGAGGGAAATTAATACATGGGATACATGTTTTGATATGTGTTCCATTCCATAAACTAGGATCCATTTCAAAATAATAGGATACACTAGATTAAGTTATGATTTATAATGTATAATCTCAAACTAAGAAAACACTTAACATAAATTTATTTTTTATTCTTAGAAAATATCATAATCCTAAACAAGGTTTATTTGGGGTAATATTTAAGTTTATATCCTTCATAATGTTTTCTAATATAAATGTGACTTATCCAAAGAACATCCCTCAGATGTGTCAAAACAGATGCACAGTAAGGCTCATTGTCATGTACCAGGTTACCCCGAGTCAGGATTGAGACTCCATGTGGGAGTTGTTTCCCATAGGTACATATATTCCAGAACCTTATCAACGTCTAGTATCTAGACATGGATTTATTTCTAGGAAGAATCACATAATCGATACTTTACAAAATATTTTGTACGTTTATCTATGCTTATCCTCAAATTCAATCTTAGGGATATGTCCACTAATATTTTCTTTCTAAATATATTTTTCAATGATTCTACAAAATGTCTTATGATACCCACTATAAAAAACCCCCAAACCCAGTATCCTGGAGGTGGTGCCTTACTTTATTACAATGGTATGACTATAAGGATGTTTTATCCCAATGGACAGAATAGTTTAGTAGTTTTTGGATAACCATATTCAAACATATGATTTACATGACAACTTGAATGCAAATTCAATATTCGAATTCCATTAGAAGCATAAAAAACATATATTATCCCTTCAAGTCATCCGTAACATTCATCATCACATCCTGGGGAAAAATAATACATAATAAAGGAGTGGCCTTTGATTCGGATTAAGGTTATGTAATACAGTGGAAGTTTTCATAAACATTAGGATTGGTGAATAACTAAAAACACATGCCTGTAAAAATACACTTGAGCATAATTTGGTTGGAATGAAGGGTGAGAATGTAAATCTATATAAAAGATCATAAGACAATAAACCCCAGTCATAGATATTATACTAGTAAAATATAACATGGTTTATCATTTACTAGTAATATAATAATGCAATGTATAATTCCATACATCTTAAACATATCATAAAGTCCTCATCCAAGACATCTGCAAATAATAGTGTAAGGCCTCAACCAAAACTCAATTATGTTTTATATAATGAGAACTATCGATTCATAGAGGGGATATATAGGGCCCCAACCAACACATTCTAACTAAAATTAATTCCACTTATGATTGGAGCTAAGCATAAAAAACATGAATATATAAAATTTAAATAACATTCCAAAGTCTGTAATCATAATTACTAACCAATCTGAGTATCATGATGACTGGTATCAAGATAGAACATCCACAGTGATACAAGTCATAATCCATTTAATATCATATAGTGGAAGAAAATAATATTATATAATTCTCAATAAATCATTAAATTCAACATATGAGTTGAAGTATATGAAAAGATGATAATAAAATCATCAAGGAATTCTTGAGAGAAATAACCCTTTTAAATTTCGAAGATGAGTTCTTTTGGAAAAATATTTTTTATTTTTCATAATTTTTAGTATAAAGGCATTAAATAAATAATATTTATTTTAATTAAAAATAATTTATTTTAGAAAAATAATGTTCTCTTAAAATTGAATATGTATGGTACTTGAAAATGGGTATGAAATTGAGAAGTTCCCTTTAATCAGGCCTGTATAACGGGAAGACTTGAAAATGTATCCTTAAAAAAAATGTATTTGTTATAAAAGAAGGATGAAATGATATAGAAACATGATTTATTTATTTTATACAATTAATTTAAAATATTTATATAAAAATAATAAATAATTACATTAGTGTATAGAGGAAGAAATCATAACTCGAATGAAAATCATGGTTTGGGAGGAAGACACTTACATTATGACCTAAGTTTTTCTTCACTTGATATTGGTATACTATATAATCAAATTAAGTCCATTAATTAATAAATATTGAACCTTATATACTTTTATTTATTTATTATAATTTTATTTTTTTTATTTTTTCCTTTTTGTTGAGGTATAAGGTATAATTTTATTACTTAGGAGTGTTCATTTCCTTGTTTTTCATGATCAATATACTTGTATATGAGTATTGATGTTCATGTGGAAGGGGTATAATTATAAACAATTGAACTTATATGATATTAATGAAGATATATAAGTTTAAATGGTTATATATATCATTTTATTATATGTTTTGAGGACTGATCATTATATAAGACATTTTCTGATAATTTTTCATTATTACAATAGTTGTTGACCATAAAGAATCATTTTGTTTTATTGTTTTGTATTATGTAAATATGTTACTTCATTAAAATAAGAATGGTTGAAATAAATATGTTAAATTCTAGTTTAAAAATTAAAATAGTTTCATTACGATCCTTTATGGTGAAATTAAATAACAAAAATTCATCATCCATGAAGGTTGTAAATCAACACTTCTCGGATGATGATTTTGTTTTTAAAATACAAGAGATAGAGAAAGGTGTTTGTGTAAGGATATTCCATTAAAATTATATCATTAATTTATATATGTAATACTATAGTTATCATACTCATTTTGATAGTTTAGGAGAGGGGGTAATAATTAATGATAATAACATGAAAAGAAACTAAAAGGAAAATGAAGAGAATTTTACCTCTTCAATAATGTTCCTAAAGAACCTCATTATGAGGATTGGTTTTATTATTTTGACAATAAAAATAGATCCATGACATGGGGGAGAATCTTAGGGAGAGTATTGGGAATAATGTTTATATGCTTCAAGGCTTAGAGGTGTGAGGTGTAGTGGGGGTGAGGGTGGTATTTATAGTGGTAGAGAGGGGTAATTTCTCCATATTTTATTCATTATTTTATTACTTTTCTCAAGAAAAGATATATTGAAAATTATTGTGAGTAAATACAGAAATATGTGAAAGTTAGTTCGAATCAAGGGTGATTACATAATCCAAACATCAACCATGACTCAATAAATCGTTTATTTATCATTTATCATAAATTATCATCTTTTTCTATTCACAAAAATTCAAGTAATTTAGAAAAATACCAAATGATCACCCTAACCATTTTTCGATATGATGGTTTCAAAAATGAACTCCATTTTATGAAAATAATTTTATAAATTTGAGAGATTTAATTATTAATTAAAACCAACATTTACTTGAAAAATATAGATTTCATATATATTACTAATTTTATTACCGTTTCCAAAATTAAATAAGGCTTCTTTAAATTATCCTAAACTCATAAAACAAAAAAATGTTAATTTATGAATACATATTATATAAATAAATTTTATTTTAAATCGTTTTATTATTTATAATATTCTAATTAAATATTTATTACTTACAAAAATACCAACACTTTATTTAAAATTTTTTAAGATATTCATTTACCTATAATATGATACAATTATTTGATACATTAATTTATAAGGTGGATAAACTTTATTTATACATTCATGGGTGATTTTAGAATATGTTATTCCAATTTACCATAAGAGTCATATTATTATGCCTAAGGTCAAGTTAATATTTCATCGGTATATATTCCGTATCTTCTAGAAATACATATCATTTCTTTATTTCTTCATTCATAAGGTTTCTATTATGTTCTCTAAGTAATTTTATTTTATATATAATAAATGAAATAAACATAATAAGGGAAATTGTAATGATAGAATCATTGTTCATTACACTCTCTACCCATACATAGATAGTCTGCATAAGGATAATTAAATTCTAGAGCCCATCTATAAAGGAAAGTCACCCATAGCTTTATATTTCTTAAATTTAATGCACCATATATGGGTGAAAATGATAATTACTTTTGTAAAGACTTGGAAATTTCAAGGAAATTTTTTTCTTAAATTTTTTAAAATTTTAGGAGTCTGCAGTTTCTAACGACACCTGATTCTGAGGCCTGGAGTGCCTTAAATGATCCGTTTATGTTTTATTAAGCTTAAATTAATGCACGTAAGCAGTTTTACTGAAAAAAGTGGAATAAATCTTGAACGGTTACTCAAATCAGAAATCTGAGGGCACCGTTGTGCTTAGGATGGCTGGTTTACCCTAGGCGCGACTTAAGTTTAGTCGGCGCGGGCCTCCTGTGAGAAATCCCAAAAATGTCTTAACAGTAAATAAAATAATTAAATCAATTATTTTATTTTTCAAATACTTATAACATAAAAATGGTAGCACGGATTAAAAATCTAAGACACCCGCTGAACTCATGAGGGCATGCTTTATTTACGAAGATACTAACATTAGCCGGTTCTAGCCACCAGAAAAATTTAGTTTTTGGCCGCAAATAAAATAATTAAGTGAAAATTATTTTATTGTAAAATTCATAACATCTAAATGGTGAGTCAGATTAAAAATCCGAGAGTATCGTTGGGTTAGTTGGGGCGTGTTTTGCCTAGGAAGAGCCCAACCTTGACTGATGCGAGTCGAGGGTAATTGATAATGATTTTCCGAACTTTTTTTCCAGGTACATTCAGTAAACGTATGTTTGAGATTTTATAAGATTTTAATCGATGCTTGGAATTGAAATCTGAGGACACCGTTGAACTCGCAGCATCGGTGATTTCTCAGTGATACCTTCACCGTAGTTGCGTTTTATTGAGAGTGGAAAATAGTTTTTGGGGTTCTTTAATAAAGTTAAAAAAAAAATTAGTTTATGGCTTATTTTTATTTGAGGTGGTTAAAAGCTCCAAGGGGAGGTTGGAGGTGGGCGCCACCACACCATAACCTCCCATGAGAGGTTATGGTGGTGCGTCCCACCTACACATAACCTCCCTTGGGAGGATTTTATTTAGGTGGGGCCCACCTGAGATCCTTAACTTCTCTAACCCCCTTCAACCCCATGGAACTCCCAATTAATTAGGGAGCCTCTTCACCTTCCCTCTCTCCTTTTATTTTGCCAACTCTCCACCATTAACTCTGTGAATTAATTTTTTTAATTGAAATTCTTTTGAATGCATGTTAAACCATTAAAATAATAGTTAGTCTATTATTTTATTTTGGGATGGCACTTTCTTCTTGGTGGTGCTTGGGAGAACTTGGTTAAATATCTCTCCAATGAAGAACTCTTCTTCCTCCCGACGAAGAACGCGAAGAACGCTGCGATGCTTCTTCCTCGATCTTCTACCCTGGACGCTTTTCGACACAAAATCTTAAGTTGGGAGGATGTGATGAACGCGGCGGACGACGAATCGACGCCTGCCTTTTCCCGGTGACTTCGTCTACGAATGCCAAATGAGGTAGGGGTTATTGCAAGATGATGCTTCTCTTTTCTTCTTCTCAGTATCGAATATAGATTGATACAAAGTGAGGTATTTTAAATGTTGAGTTTTGTTCATGTGAACCGAATGGTACCACTCCAAATGTAGAGGGTGCGGGCTAAACCAATATGGCCCGACCCCTCCGTTGTTCTTTTTGTAATGATTCTATGATGGCATGACAGTGAGGTGACGATGACGAAGACGGAAAATGAAGACCGCGCTACCCATGGCCCCCACCTACCGCCTCACTACCTGACTCCCTGCGCACTGCCACGCCCCGCATTGCCTTCCCGCACACTGCCGTACCCCGTGCCACTACCCGGTGCCCTTGCGCACTGCCCAGTGCGCCCTTGCGCGCTACCCGGTTCCCCAGGCCTTGCCGGCGCACTCCCCGGAGGCCCTTGCTGCTTCCCGACGCCCCGTGCCACTGCCCGGCACCCCGGGCCGCTGCCCGGTTCCCCCGCGCCGCTGCCCGACACCCTCCCCAGTGCACCCGCAGCCTGTTGATGACCAGCCGAGCAGCCCGCACCCCGCGCGGCCTGCCCGCTGGACTCCCTGCCACCGGCCTGTTGAGCCGACCCGCGGCGCCCCGACGGTGTCGCTGGCCATACCGGCCCGGTCTCCTGGGCCAAGTTGCCGAGCCGCCTACGTGGCGACAATCGGGATGAACCACCCTTGCAGTCCGCTAAGCCTACCCCAGCAGACTGGGTCAAAACATAGCGGGATGACCCACCCAATATGCCGGGTCAGACCCAATGAGTATGACAGGGTCGACCCAGACCAGGCTGGTCCAGTCTGGGTTGGGCCGAGTCGGTTCGACCGGGTCGGATCGGACACGGGCCCATTACTGACCCTTTTCCTTCTTGGGCCATATCTTTGGCATCGGACGTCCGTTTGACGAACTGTCAGCGGCGCCAGTATTCTTGGAGCATAGACGTCCCTTGGAGTATACCCCATTGTAGTTCAGGTGTAGTTGAGTCATGGTCAGGTTGGTTGATACACGAATCCAACTGGGCCCCCAAATCTAAAATACTAATAACTCACAGACCTGACATCCGATTGACACACCGTCTGTTGCGTTGAGACCCCTATGACGTTCTGGTCCTTCGAGATGCTTCCACCTGAAACTTCATGAATCTTGGAGTATCGAACATATGCTCGTGGAGAGGATCCTCCTGGAGTCGAGCATACAGAGAGCGGAGACCTATTAGTTGTAGACCTGACGCCTGATTGACCAATTCAACTCGGAGTGATTTGACTAGCCCAGTTGACGAAGATCCCAGTTTGGCAGCAGAACCATGACTAATGGAGTGCCTGTTTTGGCAGTAGACCCATGGTACTCGACAGGAGGACTACCTCTGACGACTATTAGGGGGAGGGGTCGGTTCAGCGGCAGACCCACAACGGAAGAGCACCCGGTTTGGTAGCCGAACAGCGGTACTCGACAGGAGGAGTACCTCAGTAATCTAAGTTTAGTCAGTAGCACCTCAGAGTCCCGATAGGGACACTGTACTCAACAGAGGAGGAGTTCTCCAGTAGCCGTGGTTTCGATTATAAAAATCATATTTTAAGCTGAGTAAATGACCTCTGTGTTTTCCTCATGATTGAGATGGATTACTTGATAACAAAGGTATATGTATGGGCATATATCCTTGTTGGATTTTGTGAGACCTTGAGGGTCTCAGGGACCCTACCGAGTATCGTTATACTCACCCCTACACGGTCTATGCCCGCACCTCATTGTGTTGGATGCAGATGACGGACAGTGCCGACGGAGGCCGAGAACACCAGGACTGGACGGTACCTAGAGGTGGACCACTCGGCGTGATGACACACGGAGTAGAACGATAGAAACAGAGTGCTGAGGAGGAAATATGTACCTACCCTTTAGGTAGGAACCCAGCAGACGACCTAGGAGCTTCTTTCTCCATTCAGTAGTTTTTCATTTTGAGTTGTACTTTCATTCAGTTGTAGTTTTACCTTTTTGTTGGATTGTATTTCCGGTCCTTTTGTACTTTCAGAACACTTGTTATACATCTTTAATTAGTGTTTTCTTCTTCTTGTACTCTAGTTGTGTGTGTTTACGTTTTATAAAGGCAATGCGTTCCCAATTTTAGGGAATTACACCTTTGGTGGTAGTCGCCAGCTCCTGGCCTATGGATGGCGGGTTTGGGGTAGTCACAATACGGGCCCCGGGGGACGGGTCATGTCAAATTGGTATCAGAGGATTCGGTTCTACTGCAGATCTTAGGACTCTAATATTTCCTTTTTTTTTGAAGAAATAGTGTTCATGGTACTAAGTGTGGTTTTTAGTTCAAGGAGTCCAGTGTTGGTGCGGGCGGATGATGTATCCATACACCAAGACCCTGACTTCTGATTTCTGACTCAGTGCACAAAAACACTAATTGCATGTCTGTTTTCAAAAGTTTTCTTTAAGTCAGCTCAAACCAGGTTAGCTCACCAGGTATAGTCTTTTGACCGGGTCACATCTATTTCTTTCAGGATGGCTCCCCGTGGATGTCCAGCTAGAGCCCCAAGAGTTGTATATACTGATAGCCCTCCGAGCGACGAGACCTCAGTACAGGGACCTCTTCCAGTTGAGGTACCAGCGGAGGCACCAGTGGTACCACTTCCCGTTGGCCACTGATGCCACTATCCCCAACAACAAAGAGTGCACACTGCTTGAGCGTTCTGTACGAGTTCTAGCGCCAGAGGCCACCCAGGTTCAGGGGAGAGACAGACCCGCAGGCGGCTGAGGATTGGCTAGAGGCTATGGTGAGAGTCTTCAGACAGGTAGGGACACCAGCCAACTTCATGGTGATCCTTGTTGCCAGCTTCCTTCAGGCATCAGCAGGAAGATGGTGGAGCCTGATGCTCCAGATGCATGATGAGGCGACACTTCTTTGGGAAGACTTCGAGAGCCTGTTCTGGGCGGAGTTCGTACCAGCCACCCTTCAAGCGGTGCATATACAGGAGCTTCTATATCTGTAGCAGGGTAGCATGATGGTGGCGCAGTACTCAGCGCGGTTCAACGACCTCTCGCGCTACTCCACTAATATGGTACGAGACCCATTCTTCAGGGCCCAGACCTTCGATCAGGGACTTAGGTGAGAGATTAGAGCTTCATTTGTCTCCCACAGCATCCCTACGTAGATGGGGGTGTTGGATTGAGCCCTCTTAGTGGAGATTTTCGTTGCTGAGCACTCTCCAGTAGCGAGACCCACCACTAGCTGACATGCAACAGAGTCTTCTGCATCTGGCTGTAGAAAAATGAAGTAGAGGTCCAATAGGACTAGACCTATAGGTGATTGACCGCACGACTCAGGATCGGTTGTGCGGGGAACCCAGAATGGAGACATAGCCAGGCATACCAAGAGCGGACAATGTTACTCCTGCGGCGGACTTGGTCACAAGGAACGTGACTGTCCGACCCGCCATACAGATGACCAACAAATAGATGAAGGACCTCCCAGGCAGAGGAAGAGGTTCAATCGAGACGGTCCACAGGGCGAAGGCAGATGTGGCAGGGGATCTGGTCGTGCAGCTGGTGGTGGACAATGCTTCGAGGTGTTGCCACCACCACCACCAGGAGGTCCACCCTGACTGTAGGGAACATGTGGACAGGGGAGAGCACAACTTCAGGCAGCTGAATCATACGAACGTGAATCTCCGGAAGTAGGTAGACAATATCAGGACTAGTTCCAAAAATAGAGGCCTTAGTTCATGATCCTTCTAACTTTGTTGATGTCGTTGTTTGTAGTTGTTTTGTGTCTTTGTACATTGAGTTGCAGTAATAAAAGACACTTTTCCTTGTGATGTATTCTTTTCTGCCCTTTTGTGTGGTTAATACTAAGAGGTTCTGGTTAAATCTATTGACTTGACCCTCAATTTTGAGATTTCTACTAGTGGATACCCAGTGACCACACACTGATGTCGACAGTGTAACTCAACCCGTGGAGATGAGAGTAATCGTCGGATCTCTTGGTAGTAGCGTCAAGTCCTTACGACATCGTCCATGGAATGAATTAGTACCGTTCATGTCAGGATTGACTATATTAGGCAAAGAATGTGGTTCATCCAGTGGATAAGACTAGATTTATTTTCTAAGAAAAGGAGAAACCTTAGCATCTCTTGTAGAACATAGGTGATGAAGGGTGAAGTCTAGTTCTTACAATTGGCTAGTCTCACCCATAGTTTGTTGAGAGAACGGTTTACGGTTTACTCTAATCTCAATAGTCTCATGTGTGTCTTCTTTCAGAAGGATCCGAACCTGAGACATCGGCGATGGCTTGAGTTTTTCCGGGACTATGACATCGAGATAGACTATACTCCTGGGAATGAGAACGTTGTTGCGGATGCGCTCAGCAGGAGGAATCGTATTCAGCTGCTAGGAGAGGCGACAGAGATGCTAGCTACCTGACATATATCCTTTGTGGATAGAGATGGTGCAACCTACATACAGTATCTTATAGTCACTCCTCCACTTCTTTAGTATAGTAGGCGATGTGGCTTACCGCCTATCCCTTCCATCTCAGTCGCATCGGGTGCACGATGTCTTCCGCGTATCTCAGTTGAGGATATGTGTGCACGACCCGTAACACATCATCGACCACAGGGAGATGGAGATCGATGATGGGGTGACTTTCACAGAGTTTCTAGTGGATATTGAGTATTGACATAAGTGGGTCCTGTACGGATGGTCGATTCCTCTGGTGCGCATTCGCCGGCAGAACGGGAACCTCCAGGAGAGCAAATGGGAGCAGGAGGCTCAGATGCATGCTCAGTACCCCCCTTTTGTTTCCCCATTGTGTGTTGTATCTTTATGGGGACATAAAGCCCTGAGTTGGGGGTAATTTAAAGACCCCAAAATTTCAGGGAAATTTTTATCTTAAATTATTTGGAATTTTACGAGTCCGCAGTTTCTGACGGCGCCTGATTTCGAGGCCCGGAGTGCCCTGAATGATCCTTCGAAGTTTTGTTAATCTTAAATCAACGCCCAAAAGCAGTTTTCATGAAAACATGGAATAACTCTTGAATGGTTACTCAGATCAGAAATCCGAGGGCACCGTTCTGCTCAGGATGGCGGGTTTACTCAAGGCACGACTTAAGTTTAGTCAGCACGGGCCTCCTGTGAGAAATCCCAATAAATGGTTTAACTGTAAATAAAATAATTAAATAAATTATTTTACTTTTCAAATACTTATAACATAAAAAAAGTAGCTCAGATTAAAAATCCAAGACCACCTCTGAACTCAAGAGGGAATGCTTTATTTAAGAAGATACTAACTTTGTCCAGTGAGGGCCACCAGAAAAAGTTAGTTTTTGGCCGCAAATAAAATAATTAAGTGCAAATTATTTTATTGTAAAATTCATAACTTCTAAACGGTGAGTCAAATTAGAAATCCAAGAGTACCATTGGGTTCTTTGGGGAGTGTTTTGCTTAGGTAGAGCCTAACCTTGACCGCCGCGAGTCGAGGGTGACTGATAATAATATTCCAAACTTTTTTTAGGTACGTTCAGTAACCGTACATTCGAGATTTTATAACCTTTGAACTGATGCTTGGAATTGAAATATGAGGGCACCGTTGAACTCAAAACGTCAGTGTTTTCTTAGTGAGACCTTCACTGTAGTTGTGTTTTATCGACTATGGAATATAGTTTTTGGGGTTCTTTAATAAAGATAAATAAAAATATGTTTGTGGCTTATTTTTATTTGAGGTGGTTAAAATCTCCAAGGGGAGGTTGGAGGTGGGGGCCACCACACCATAACCTCCCATGAGAGGTTAGGTTGGTGGGGCCCACCCGCACATAACCTCCCTTGGGAGGATTTTATTTAGGTGGGGCCCACCCGAGAAACGTAACTTCTCTAACCCCCTTCAACCCCATGGAACTCCAAATTAATTAGGTAGCCTCCTCACCTTCCCTCTCTCCTTTTATTTTGCCAACTCTCCACCATTAATTCTATGAATTAATTATTTTGAATGCATGTCAAACTATTTAAATAATAGTAACTCTATTGTTTTATTTTGGGATGTCACTTTCGTCTTGGTGGATCTTGGAAGAACTTGGAGAAATATCTCTCCAACGAAGAACGCTTCTTCCTCCCAACGAAGAACGAAAAGAACGCATTGACGCTTCTTCCTCGGTCTTCTACCCCAGACGCTTTTCGACGCACAAGCTTAAGTTGGGAGGACGTGGCGAACGTGGAGGACGACGAATAGATTCCCTCTTTTCCCCATGACTTCGTCTACGAACGCCAAATGTGGTAGGTTTTGTTTCATGATGATGCTTCTCTTTTCTTCTTCTCAACATCGAATTAAGATTGATACCAAGTGATGTATTTTAATTGTTCAGCTTCGTTCATGAGATCCGAATGCAACAAGTCTAAACGTGGAGGGTGCAGGCCAAACCAACATGGCCCGACCCCTCTGTTGTTCTTTTTGTGATGATTCTACGATGACATGGACCTGAGGTGATGGCAATGACAACGACAAACGAAGACAGCGCTACCCACGGCCCCCTCGCGCTGTCGTGCTACCCGCCTGCCTGCGCACCGCCGCACCCCGCATCACCTGCCCGCGCGCCGTCGTGCCCCACGCCTATACCCGATACCCTTGCACGCTGCCTATCGCGCTACCCAGCACCCGGGCCCTACCGGCGCGTTGCCCGGTGCCCCGCGCCCCTACCCGTGCCGCTGCCCGGCGCCCCCGCGCACTCTGCATGGTCCACTGGCGTCCTCCCGGGTGCACCTGTGGCCTGTCGGTGACCTGCCAGCCCACCTGCACCCCATGTAGCCTACCCTCTAGCCTCCCTACCACCAGCCTGCTAAACCAACCTGCGGTGCCCCCGCGGTGTCGCTGCCCAAACTGGCACGGTCTCCTGGGCCAAGTTGCCGAGCCGCCTACGTGGCGATAATCGGGCCGAACCGCCCACACGGTCAACTGGGCCGGGCCCAGCGGAAAGGGTAAAAAAATATGGGGCTGACCCACCCAATGGGCTGGGTCAGACCCAGCGAGTCTGCCCAGGTCGACCCAGACCGGGTCGGCCCAGTCTGGGTTGGGCCAAGTTGGTCCGACTGGGTCGGACCAGACCCAGGCCCATTACTGACCCTTTTCCTTCTTGGGACATATCTTTGGCACCAGACGTCTGTTTGACGAACCGTCATTGGAATTGGTATTCTTGTATCATAGCCGTCCCTTTGATTATACCCCACTAGAGTTCAGGTATAGTTGAGTCACGTTCAGGTTTGTTCGTACACGAATCCAAATGGGGCACTGGGACTAAAATGCTAACAACTCACAGACCGGGTGTCCGATTGATGCGCCATATGTTTCGCTGAGAACCCTATGACATGGAGGTACATTGAGATACTTCCACCTGAGACTTCGTGACACTTGGTGTATCGAACAGAAGCTCGTTGAGGGGATCATCCCGGAGCTGAGCATACAGAGTGTGGAGACCTAGTAGTTGTATACCTGACAACTGCTTAACTGATTCGACTCAGAGTGATTCGACTAGCCTAGTGGACGATGCACCCGGTTTGGCGGCAAACCCATGATGGATGGAGCGCCTAGTTTGGAAGCAGACCCGTGGTACTCGACAGGAGGAGTACCACTTATGGCTATTAGGGGGAGCACTCGGTTTGGCGGCAGACCCACAGTAGAGGAGCGCCCGGTTTCGCAGCAGACCCGCAGTACTCGACAGGAGTATTACCTCAGCAGTCTAAGGTTAGTGAGTAGCGCCTCAGAGTCGTGACAGGGCCACTGTACTCGACAGAGGAGGAGTTCTCCAGGATCCATGGTTTCGATAATAAAAATCCTGGTTTATGTTGGGTCAATAACCTTTGTGTTTTCCTCATGATTGAGATGGGTTACTTGATAACATAGGTATATGTATGGGCATATACCTAAGTAATGGTTATCCATTGAAATCGTGCTTTGTGGTTTATCCTTGTTGGATTTTGTGAGACCTTGAGGGTCTCGGGGTCCCTACTAAGTATCGTTATACTCACCCCTGCACGGAATATGCCCTCACCTCGTTGTGTTGGATGCAGACAACAAACAGCGCTGACGGAGGCCGAGAACGCGAGGACTGGACTATACCTAGTGGTGGACCACTCAGCGTGACGGCACACAGAGTGGACCAATAGACGCAGAGTTCTGAGGAGGAAATCTGTACCTACCCTTCATGTAGGAACCTGGAGGATGATCCAGGAGCTTCTTTCTCCATTCAATAGTTTTTCTTTTTCAGTTGTACTTCCTTTCAGTTTTAGCTATACCTTTTTGTTGGATTGTATTTCTGGACCCTTTTTATATTCATTACACATGTTATACATCTTTACTTAGTATTTTCTTCCGCTTGTACTCTGGTCGTGTGTTTTTACGTTTTATAAAGGAAATTCCTTCCCAATTTTAGGGAATTACGTCTTTTATGCTAGTCGCCAGCCCCTGGCCTATGGAAGGCGGGCTTGGGATAGTCACAATATGGGCCCCGGGGGACGGGTTGTGACAACTTTAATCTAATACTCTATGTTTGGGTATCTCTTGATATACCTTTTGGTGGCCTTCTAGAACCATTTGTTAATGGTTCAGCCTTCACATATCCAAATAAAATAATGGTATGAAATTTATGTAGCCATTTAATTCCTAATTCACCATTAATAAATCCTTTTCATATAGGAAATACAATGGATAACATTACCAAACCATCACTCTATATAAGGGTAAAATTCAATTTCCCTTTATGAAACCACAGGGAAATTGTGTCTACCCTTACATTAACCCCTCCTTGTAATGGTGAGACATGGGTAACCTTTACACGACCATTAATGTATAGGTGTCACCATTAGTAACCATATCAAATAGATCTACATAAGGGTAGTGACTTTGTTACCTATACACAACCTATCTATGTAAAGGTAACACCATGGTAACCATTATGTAGCCCCAATACATAAGGATAACCCATTTTGAAAATAGAATTTACCGAAACTGCATTTTATGCTCTATTTTTCAATTTATTATTAATTTACACAAATGATTTCATATGAATTAAACATGGACCTCCAATGATTTCACAAAAGGGTTTTGTAAGAGTGTAATAACAATTATCAGATCAAGAAGAAGAGATTAAAAACCATAGTCTGGGTATCTCCATGAAAGATAATCTAAAACTGCATAAAATAATGAAATCAATAAATAATTTAAATCTCTTTTACCATACATATAAGTTAAAATATATCTCTTTCATCTCTATTTGTTAATATTGATGAATATCAGAAATGTTTTATTTGAAATAATTCCATCTCTATAGGTATCCATGTACTGATCTGAGTCATCTGATATTTATATGGGTTTCACATTTTCTCCACAATATGTTAGAAACTCTATTTAAAAATTAGAAATATTAAAGAGTTAAAGGTATTAGGGTATTATTCCAAGTGTGGGGATCTCAATCCACACCCATGAAATCATATGGCTATAATGTTTATATTTAACCTAAGGACAATCTTGGGTGGGGTCTGTATTAACTCATGTGTTAAAAAGCATTTAAAAATTCCATGGTCTGTTCAGACATCATATTCATTTATTCTTAGTACTATTCATATAAATATGAAAATATTCATTTAATGATAACCTATAAGGGTGAATGGTTCAGTTTTCAATCATACAAAAAATATTATACCCAATTTTCTTATAAATCATAATATTCATTCAATACATATATACAATAAATATTTATTTTTTGGATATCTCCATCAGAAAATAAATATTAGAATGTTTAAAGTGGATTTAATGAAGGGGTGTTTTATTAAATCACCAGTCATGGATAATAATTTAAACCTATGAGATTATTATAAAGTAATTTAAAGGTATAAATAGTGGGGTTTCGTTTGTATTATAGTAAATATTGAGGAATGCTACAATGGGGGAATTGAAAAGGTTTTTTAATCTTTAATTATAGGTTGTTATACATGTATAATTTAGGATGATAAATAGATTTAATATAGTCTAAAAATATAGGAGTTCAATGGAATTATCTCCAATTTGAATCCAATTGTATTTCTCTCTTAGTGTAATTCGAAACATGTCATGAGATGATAAAAGGTAGATAGGTTGTCAAGGTGTCATATTGTGATGTCCTGACCTGGGAGCCACTGAACGGTGCCCTGAGCCGATTGGACACATGCCCTCAAGTGTTCCTCCCCATATGCCAGAGCGTGCCAACTAGTAGTGAGGTTTTTGTATGCAATTCTTGGGTAGAATATACCCTATATTTATCATAATAAAACACTAAAGGGAAAAAATAGCAATAACCAAGTTCCAAATTGTGTAAATAACAATAAATAATCCATGACATATGATAACCAAAACATGAAAATCCAGTACTCAAATGAATGGTAAAGCATGCCATAACAAGTAAAATGTAAAGTGTCTACAATGAAACTGAACATAAATAAACAACAACTCCCAAACGGGTCCCAAACCATGTCTGGTTCCCTCTCCCATGCTCCAAATCCAAATTGAAACCAATCCTATGGAATTTCCCTTATCCTGTCTAGAAACAACAGAGTATACTCAGATGCTGATCAGGTGGCCTGAATAGGGTGTGAGTGAGACTTAGTAGTCCACTACCAATAGTGTCTAAAATTAGTCCATTCAAAATATAGTGCATACAGTTTTATGAAGAAATAAAATTCAATTCATAATTTAAACAGTTATCACATTGTCATCTAATCTAAAATCATCACATTTGCCCCAACTTAAATTCATGTTTCCCATTTGAATCATAATTCAATATCATCAATCATTTGGAGTAGGTCGTCAGGACTGGCACCCCAAATCTCAATTGAATCACCATTAATTATTATCATTCATTTGGTGTAGGTCTCCATGCTTCGCACCACAACCTCATTGAGTGTTGGTATTCATGCCTATCACTATTATTTCCTTCAGTGTCGGTCGTCATGACCAGAACCCCATAATATCAATCTTGTAAAACTATTGGGGAGGAACACCATGGCCAAGTACCAAATTCTAATCAGACTAGAAATCCATTTCTATCACCACACAAATCTCATCCATTTAATCATTCTTTAATTCACAAGAATTTTCAACATTATTACTTTACTAATCTAATGATTAGTTAAAAATTTAAATTTCATTATATAATTAAATAATTAACTATGCACATAAACCATTATTTAACTCATAAATTAATTAATCAATCAATATATTTCTCATTCCATAATTAATTCTCCATATAAAATCTCATCATGTCATAATTAATTCTCATAATTAATTATCTTTGATCACATAATGGAACATAATTAAATCTCTCAATTAATTATCATTAGTCAATAGCATGGCAGATAATTAATTGTCTTAATTAATTGTCTTAATTAATTATCTTTAGTCAAAATCATGGCACATAATTAAGTACCACAATTAATTATCTTACATAGATAACATCAATATTTCATAATTAATTTCCCCCAATTAATTATCTTAAAACAAAAATTCAATATCTCAATTACAATATCTAAACCCATAAAAAATATCCCAAATATCTATTTGGGAAGATCCCTTCATTTTATCCAAGACTCAATTATCAATTAATCACCAAGGAAAACACAATTCAATTCCACTTTCATGATTACTCAAATTTAGGAAACCATTTATCAAGGGAATCTAGAAAATCATAAAATCACATTCACATATCATAATTCATGACTATGGGAGTTTTATTTAAACAACCTACCTTAGTTTATTGGCCAATGTTAGCTCAATGAAAAATTCCTAAAATCTGAGTGGCACAACATCATCAAGCAAGCTTCAAGTCTAAATACTGAAACCAAAATTAAGATCAAAGGCAATCAAGATCTTGAAAATATAGATATAGATCCAAAATCATAGATCTAGATCTCATATAATGGGTTTAGATCCTTGAAAAAAAGGATATCATCCACGAAAAGATCAAGAAAAGATAATGATAAAGAAAAGGAGAAGCATTGAGATGAAATCCACTTACCAGGAGGAGACCAGGTCATCAATCCAGGATGTCGATATTGAAGAACGATCTTCATATCGCCTTGGAATCCCTATGAATGGAATTGGGAATACCTAGAAATTTTCAAGCCCAATCCTAGGTCTATATAGAGTGGTTTTAGGGATTTGGGTGGTTTTAAAACCAATTTTTGGATTAAAATGCTCTGCGCACATGGTTTTACCTTGGAGGATACACAGTTAGGCCAAAATATGCACCAACTGTGAATGCTTTCACCTATTGCATAGAATGATGGAACACGATTAGGAAAACTATATTCCAACTATGCCAACTTTCACTATATGTATGATTATATTGCACATGGTTTGGCCAAACCATGAAGAAACCATGCACAACCCCCTATCATCCAAATTCATTAAAAACTTCTCCCAAGAACACCCCTGGTCATACCCCCACCCAATGGTACATAATAACAACAGAAAAGTACCTGAAAAAATGCTCGAGATTACTCCATGAAGTCTAGGATCTTTCAATCTCCCTACCTTATAACAGTTGGTCTTCAGGCTTCACTCCCGAACATCTCTAATATTTGGAGTCACTAATATTGTGCAATTAAGCCCTCATGTCTAATTCACATTACCATGTTTCTGATTGAACACTCCCATGTTTCCATAACACATGGAATAACGACAAGGTCTTTCCCTATAATACTTTCTCACTCTAACCTTGCATACGTATCAGAGGATCCTGAAAGGACAAATATATCTCAAGGTAAACCTCTTCCATATCAATCACATGAGAAGGGTCGATGTGATACCTCAATAGTTGTGAAGCATAGAAAACATCATACATAACATTGAATTTATCTAGAAGTTCTAATCAGTATTCCACCGGCCCGATTCTCTCCAACACCACAAATAGTCCCACAAACCTGGGCACCAACTATCCCTACCTTTGTATCCTATGGTGATCCAATCCAGGGGACACCTAAAGGAATGCATGATAACCCTATGTAAACTCTAGGGGTCATCTCTGTTTATCAGCATACAACTTATGCCAACTCTGACCCATATCTATACATTTACAAATCAACTACACCACTCTGATGTCTCATAAATGAGACTTCGTCCCAAAAAATCGGAAGCACCTACCTATAACCAATAAAGCGATTATCTACAAGGTATACAATAGTGTACCTCATATGACACCATCTGTATAGTTTCATGATAAATATTGTTATAGTCAAACTCCACTAAAGATAAGTTCTTCTCCCAAGAACCACAGAAGTCATGAAAACATGCTCGTAGCATATCCCCTAACAACTATAAGGTATGCTCCAACCACCCATCAATTTGTGGGTGGAAATCCATTTTTAATAGAACATGTGTACCAAGAGACTTCTATAAGCCCTGCTAGAGGCACGATGTAAATCATGAGTTATGATCTGAATATATATTCCAGGAAAACCCATGTAGAGAAACTTTCTCTCTCACATATAGTTCTCCCAACTTCTCTACTATAAAGTTTTCCCTAATAGGAAAGAAATATGATACCTTTGTTAGTCGATCCACAATAACCCAAATAGAATAATTATTACTAAGAGTCTTTTTAACTCCTACCATGATATCCATAGTCACGTCACCCCACATCCATTCTGGAATAAGTAACGACTGCAATAGGCCTCTAGGTCATTGATGCTCTGCCTTCACCTTCTTATAGGAGAAACAACTTGTTATAAAGATTGTTACATCTTTTTTCAAGCCCAGCCACCAAAATTGACATCATAGGTCATGGTACATTTTTTCACCCTAGGATGTACCACCTACCTTGAAGAATAAAATTATCAAATGGGTTTCTATCACATACTCGTAGTCACAACAACCTAATTTTTCACATAGATGATATCATACTCATCAATTATCTAGTCTGAAGGTGTATATCCACTTTCAAGAAATTCCCTCAAGGTTAAACACTCCAGATCCTCATACTTCCTATCCCCAATCTATCTCAAGAGTGTATACTCCACTACTATAGAAACCAGAGTCATCCTCTCATAACTCTCCTAAACTACCATATGCATTTCTGCCAATAAAGTCATCATCTTCCAATCTGCACTCGAATCATCCACCAACTGAGTATGAGTTTTCATACTTAAGGAATCAACCATAATATTCCCCTTCCCAGGTGTATATGCCAATTCCAAATCAATGGACTACAAATACTCCACCAACATTCACTACCAAAGATTCAAACCACGCTATGAGAAGATATAAATCATTCTTTTGTGATCGGTAAAAACTATAATATTTTCACCAAAAAGATAGTGTCGCAAACACATAAGAGCATAAACTGCTGCTTCCAACTTGAGGTCATGCGTAGGGTAATTCCGTTTATGTGGCCTCACCTTCCGAGAAATATAATCAATGACTCGATCCCCTTGAATCAACACAGTTCTGAGTCTGATCCAAGAGAGTCACAATACGCATACACCTCACCCAACTCATGTAAGATCAAAATTGGGGTTGATGTCAAGCGCTTCTTCAAATCCTGGAATGATTCTCATATGCTATTGTCCAATCAAACTATATTTCTTTCACTTTCAAACCTATAAGAGGTGCTTCTGAATGGGAATAAACTTGTATGAAACTCCATTAATAAATAGATAATCCCAAAAAGCATCGGATATCAAAACATTTCGTGGGATAATCCCAAGAAATCACTGCATGCACATTTTATAGGTCCACTGCCACACCTTCTTCTGAGATGATATGACCAAAAAAGTGTACACTATCAATCCAAAATAGACATTTAGATATCTTGGCATAACGATGATGCTCTCTTACTGTACCCAGTAAGATGTCAAGATGTTGGGTATGATCATCATGAGTCTTAGAGTACACCAAGATGTCATAAAAAACCACCACAAACTGATATAAGTATGGATGAAAGATCCTTTTCATCAATTCCATAAACAATACTAGAGAATTTTTCAACCCAAACACCATTGAGAAAAACTCATAAAGGCCATACCTACTCCTAAAACCAGTTCTTGGTACATCAGATGTCCAAACTCTCACCTAGTGATACCCTGATCTCATATCATTCTTTATGGTCATTTTATTAAACTTCTGGTAATCAACACCAAAGTGTAAACTCCCGTCGGACTTATTTGAAAACAAGACAGGTGACCCCCAAGGCGATATAAATGGATGGATAATCCCTTTATCCTCAAAATCCACCAACTGTGTTTGGAGATATTTTATCTCCATCATTGAAATTCTTTAAGGTGGAATAGATATCGGCTTAGCCCTGAACATGAGATCAATAGTGAATTCCACATCTCTATCATGTGGAAACCCAGAAATGACTTCAAGAAAGACATCATGAAATAGTTCAAGTAATGTTGGATGTACATTTTTCCTACCAATCCAATCATCTGGATAAATAATAGAAACTTGGGATGTGAGTTCCCCCAATTGCTGAGTAATTGGCCCAGCTCGGCCTTCATGGATATTCTATTCTCCATGAAGAACATACTGGTCACCCACAGGATATACAAAGGTCACTCTCAAACAGTAACAATATATGTGGACGTGGTATGTGACTAGCCATTCCATACCAATAATCAGGTCAAATCTTGTTATATCAAGGACAAAGATATATCAAAGGAAATGACACTCGCTGATATCTAGTAAACATCCCTTGCATAAACAGATACCCTTAGACCATCTTCCCAAAGGTGTATCGATATTCATCACTACGATTATGAGATCCACCTCCAGGCTCTAGAAATTATCAATATTTTCATATATAAAGGAATGAGAGGAACCCAAACCAAATAAGGAACTAGCTAATGTAGAAGCATACAGAATAGTACCTATCACTATCAATGGACCAACCTCTCTCTCCACAAGTGCAGGCTGCAATTCATGTAAACGTCCTGCCCCTATTACCTATGGTATCGTCTGACTCCCTTGGGTATCACCACTCTGGTGAAACAGGAACTCATACCCTAATTCACCAAGTCCACTACCTATACTACTTTTTCTCATATAGTTCCAACTACCTGACCTATATGGTGTAAAAGACCCCCTTCCCATACTATGACTCTGAGCAACTGCTCCCCCAACACCAGCTTGTCATTGCTTCCTATATAACTTCTATAAGTTCTCTATCTTTCAACAAAACTAGCACTCCACTAGGGGTCATGGAAAACGTTTACAATAGTGTCCCTTCCAACCGCCCTGGTGGAAAATCACATGAGTATGATCCAGTGCAACTGTTCGTCTTGACTATCCACTTCGCTTTCCATTGTCCAGACTAAGATTGTTCTGATGGTGCTTCCTGCTCTCAGAAGGCACACTGCCTAATCATCTAGCTACCTATCCAGTATTGGAAGCCTTCTTCAGGTTACCCTATGAAATGATATAATGATTAACCACTTCTGAGAATTTCTTTTACCTAAAGATATTTCCAGGGGACATAATTTCAAACTTAAGTCTTTCCTGAAATCGTTTTGCCGAAGAATCCTCATATGCCGCCAAATAAGGGAGAAAAAGATGAAAATATATGAAAAATGTAGTGTATTACATTATGGAAATCATTCCTTGGGTGAGATGCATAAACTCTTAATCCTTATCTTATCTAAGTTTTTCTGGATAGAAGTGTTCCTAGAACTTCTCCATAAATCCCTTCCATAACATCTCATCAGTCTATCGAGATCATTCCTGAATATCTCACCAACGCTTTGCAGAACCCCATAGCATATAAGCAGCCAAAAGGAACCTCATTTCAACCAAAGTCTCTAAATTCTAAAGTATCATATCTATGGATTCAATCCATAAATCAGATCAATCAGGTCCACCCTCTCCAGTAAAAGCAGGAGGGTGTTGTAACTGAAACTCCATTGTCAACTCAAACATTCTTTTCTGAACCTGCCCTGGGTCTCTCTTCTTGAACAGAATAAAATGAAAAAATTTATCTTGGAACTATTCCCCTTTTTACTCATCTTGCACCAATGGTTTCTTAAGATCCTTTTCTGGATGTTCATTTCAGGCCATAACCCCCAGTCTCTCCCTCAACAAGCATTATGGAGGCATATCTCTACAAAGCTAAACACACATCTTAGGTATCCTAACACCACCTTATAACATTTACATAAAAGAACAAGATTCAACATATCCTTTCACATTTCTCTCGCCACATGGTCTACACCAATGGCCTTATCACTACCCTTAACCATCCTACGCATATGTCTTGGTTAACTAAGGTATATACATTTTCAGTAATTAATCCAACCACTAATTAATCACACTATATAAAATTAATTATGTCAAAAATTAATTAATTTCTCATACTAATTTCATAATTCAAGGTTCTCATTAGACACCAATTTATTCTCATTAGCATCATTATTTCAATCTCACAAAAATGAAAAATAGTTCATGTTCAATAACTTACCCACAACCCATTTTCATGTGAGTGCCTAGAATAATGCATGTCACATAAAACCCAGAGTTCCTAGAATGATGCATGCATACTCAAGCATCATGGCTCTTTATTCCATGAATAAAAATTAAACAATTTTCAAAACAAATATCACATAAAACCCCAAGTGCATCACTCATGGTGAAATAATATCCAACTGTAAAAAACAGCAATCACAAGAATCCCACCTTGAGTACTCAGATTTTCCCCATACATTGGTTTGCAACTCCCACATAAGATCTCATTACCAATCATCAATTCTTCGTAGTCTCCTGTTTACCTTTCCAAAAAAACAGTAAGACAAAAGAAGAAGAAAGAAAATAAAACTACCTTGTTACCACTTTGTGACCTCCCAACCCAAGACCCACAGAACTGTTCCCCAAGCCAGTTTTCCACATTCCCTCATGCATGCCTCCATATATGCCAGAGGGTGCCGACGAGCAGCGAGGGTCTAGTATGTTAGTCTTGGGGAAACAATACCCTATATTTGTCAAAATAAAAAACCAATGGAAAACATATAACAATAACAAAGTACAAAATCATATAAATAACCAAAATAAATCCAGGTCATATGATAACCATAACATGAAAATATAATACTCAACTAAAAGTTAAATCATGCCCTGACAATGAAAATGTAAAGTGTCTAAAATGAAACTGAAGGTAAAGACACAAATACTCCCAAACAGGTCCCAAACCACATCTGGTTCCCTCTCCCATGCTCTAATTTCGAACTGCAACCTATCCCAGGGCCTTTCCCTTATCCTGTCTTGCAATAAAAAATTCTACATGGGTTCCAATCAGGAATCTTGAATAGGGTGTGAGTACAACTTAGTAGGCCACCACCAAAAGTGTCTAAAATGACTCTAGACAAAAGATAGTGTGTGCAGTTTTATGAAACAATAAAATACAATGCATAATTTAAAAAGTTATGACATTGTCATCTAATATTTAATCATCACATTATTCCCGGTTTCAGTTCAGGTTTCCCATTTGAATCATCTTGTAACATGATTAATCATTTGGTGTAGGTCATAATTCTTATCACCCCAATTCTATGTCGAATCATAATTCATTATTATCAATTATTTGGTGTTGGTCGTCATTCCTAGCACCGCAATCTCATTGAGTCTAGGTCATTATGCCTAACACTCTTTTTTCATTCGGTGTAGGTCATCATGCCTATCAACCCATAATATTATGCTTGGATAACTATTGGGGAAGAACTCCATGTCAATATCTCAACTTCTAATCAGTTTAGAACTATATGTCTAAAACCATAAAAATCTCATATATTTTATAATTATTTAATTAATTTTTTTTCCAAATTATTCATTTTCTAATCCAATGATTAGTTAAACATTTCAATGGATATTAGTTAATTAATAAATTAACTAAGAACAAAACTAATTAATTAATTCTCAATTAATTAATCAATCAACACAATTCCCATTCCATAAATAATTCTTCTAAATTAATTATCCATATCAAATCTTAACATTTCATAATTCATTATCACAATAAATTATCTTTGATCACATCATGGCACATAATTAATTCTCTCAATTAATTATCTTTGGTCAACATAATGGCACATAGTTAATTCTCGCAATTAATTATCTTTGGTCAACCTCATGGAACATAATTAATTCTAATAATTAATTATCTTATATAACCAACATCATTATTTAATAAATAAATTCCCATAATTAATTATCTTAACAAGACAATTCAATATCTCAATTACAATATCTTAACCCACAAAAAATTGCCAAAACATCTCTTTGGGAAACTCCTTTCATTTATTTCAAGATTCAATTATAAATTAACCATAGAGGAAAACTCAACTCAATTTCGCTTTCCTAATTGCTCCAATTTAGGAAACCATTTATCAAAGGAATCTAGAAAATCATAAACTCATATTCACATATCATAAATCATGACTATGGAAGATTGATTTAGACTACCTAACTCAATTTATTGATAGATGTTTTCCTAATGGAAAATACCCAAAATATAAGTGGCACAACATTGTTAATAAAGCTTTGGATCTAAATCACTAAACCAAACTTATGATAAAAGGAAATCTAGATATTGAAAATCTAGATATAGATTCACAACCCTAGATCAAGATATCAACTCATGTGTTTATATCCCAGATAATGGGGGAGATCTTCCATGAAAGGATATAGAAAATATTAGAGAAATAAAAGGAGAAGCATTGGGATGAAATCCTCTTACCAGGAGGAGAGAGGATATTCAATCCAGGCTTTCGATCTCAATGAATGGTGTTCAGATCACCTAAGAATCCCTCCAAAAGGATTTGGGAACACCTAGAAAATTTTAATACCGAGCCTAGGTCAATATAGAGAGGTTTATTGGGATTAGGTGGTTTTAAAAACAATTTTCTAATTAAACTGCTCTGTGGTCATGATTTCACTTTAGTGGATGCACAGTGAGGAAAAACTATGTGTGAACCATGCGGTATTCCACTTTTTGCATATCTTGATGGAATAATGTTTAAAAAACAATGTTCCAACCATAATGACTTTTACTGTCCACCCAGTTAGCTTGCGCACAGTTTTTCCAAACTGTGCCCAAACCATGCACAACCCCTATCTTTCTTATTCCTTAAACACATAACCAAACACACAAAATGTCATTCCCCAACCCAAATTTACATAATAACAACAAAAAGTATCCGTAATCATGCTCGAGATTGCTCCAAAATAATCTGGGTTCCTACAATTAATGAGATGTGAAATGATTATTTATCTTTTAATATTATTAGAGAATCCATCCATTGACTGTGCGAGTCTCATTTGTTCATTTTTATCTCTAAAAAGAGAGGATAAACGATTTAGAATTAGTGTAATGGGTTCATTACAAATGGAATAAGGTTTGTGTCAATATCTACTAATAATCCTATGAATCATATTATTTTTTCTCTAAGATAGAGATCTGTATATGTTTATACCAATTTAATGGGTGCCATGCTAGTAATTGATGTTCATGTTATCTAAACTCAAGTGTCAAATGGGTAACATTCCATTATTACATAGGCTATTCCACTTTAGAATATGGATATATTGAATGTTCTCAAACCATGCCAATATCTCTTAGGATGGATATTTTTATTCTTTGTTATTATGAACTGCGGTTTATGGTTAATTTGGATGAAAATGATTGGAATTTTTCTCTATTAAATTCACATACTAGAAATATTTTAGGATAATTATTAGAAAACCCATCTATGGTTGGAAGCTTCTCCATTCCTACGTTGTTATGATTTCATTTCTAATTATTATTGTGTTTTCTAAATGATCTTTATATATTATGATTTCAATAAAATAGTTTATTTAAAATCCATCTGATAAATGGAAATTTAATATAAAATCATGTTAAATGGAATGAAAATTCTATATTAATCGTGAATAATTTGTTTTTAAATCATGAAAAATTATTTGTGGAATGTGTAACTTTTTCTAACATTGGTTTTTAAATTAATATATATTTATTATGATAAATTTTTAATGGGAAGTATTTTGTAAATAAAATAATATTTTTTTATAAAATCATTTAATGGAATGATCATTGGAAATACATTCATGAAATTAACGATGTGGCATGTTCGGAAATAGCCATAGACAATGTGGAAATACATTACTAAAAAACAAGGGTGGATTATGGGTTATTAGATTTTCACTATGATCATATTTGTCTAAAATTATGCATGTTATAGTATTTTAATACATTTATATTTCTCTGAAGCTTTGAATTAAAAAAATAATATTTATTTAATATCATAAAAGGGCTGAACATGATTATAAATATGTTTTCTTTGTTAAGATGATTGGAAGTTCAATGTGAATTGTTTTAAGAATTTATTAACACTTAATATATATATTTTTAAAAAACAATTGTAATGAAATTAGTCACATTGTTTGGAATAGATAATACATAGTAATTTTTTAGTGTGAATTAGAAAAATACTAAAAATTAATCTTTTAATCTCACAAAACATCATGTCACTCTATGCAAGAAAACAATTTTTATTATGATGTGAAAAAGGGGAAGGCTTCTTTATTTATCAAGGATAAATACAAAGAGATATGTTTACGGTGGTATATAAAGTTTTTTTTCAGTTTCATTAGACTATTTTAAAACTATAAAGGAAGAAGTGTTAGTCATATTCCATCATTCTAGTGTCTTTCCTTTTTATGTTTTTCCATTATGTTACAATAATTGGAATCCTAAAGGGATATTTCAAAAAAGACTTATTTTTGTGTTCAAATAATATGATGTATTTATTTATTAAATTATCATGATATATGGGATGGAAAATAATTACCCAATGATCGTGTGATATCCCATAAAATTAATTTATATCCCTAATTTATTGAGAAATGTGCATAATGAAATGTGGAAATCTAGTTTAGATCTCGATAATTATGTCCTTAGTTTAATTTATTATAAAATGGTTATAAAAACTAGTTTTAATTTATATTATTTGAAATTAAAATATAAATTGATATTAGGATGGTTATAACTCATGAGGTACCCATAGAAAATAGTAAGAGGGTTTTCCAAAGAGTTCATGCATGAAAAGTGATAGGTCTAACTCTTATGGGATTTTGTTTCATACAAGTGTATATAAAAATGATTTTTAGAGATGGGAAACGTGTCCATAAAACATGTTTGGAATGTGCATGGATAAAATTCATATGAATTGAATTTATTTTAATAAAAAATTAAATACCAAGATTTTAATTTTGAAATGGTTTCTATTTTTTTGGAAATAATTCCATATTTGGAAAATAAATTGGTTAAAATACATTATATTTTCTATTTTTGACCACAAATGGAATTAATAATTAAAATGAGAATATATCCACTTATATTTAGATATAATTCCATGATTATAGTGTTATAACCCTTTTTATGTGTGAAAATATGATATCCTTTCTTGGGAAATGAGCAATTCTTGGTTTTTAAATGTTATAAGAATTTTCATGATGTTTGGTTTTAAAATGTATAATTTCAGATTTCATTTATTTTTTTAGAAATTAAAATCAATTAAATAGGTCATTCTTGTATATAATCTTTTTTGGAGTCATTTGTCATATTATTGGTGAAAATTTCATTTTTATGAAAATTGACATTGTAGTGTGTCAAAAAGACATAGAAGACTTACCACTTTCTATATAATTTCACAAGAAAATAACAGGGACTCACCTTGAATCATATATGGGGTTCTGAAAAATATGTATGGGTCTATTCTATATTGGAAAAAGTGTTTCTAAATATGATATTATTATTTTAACACTCTTTTTTATAATTTAGTGAAATGACAAAAAAATAAAGTGGATAATCACTATTCTATTAATCAGTAAGATATAATATGTGGGGTTTTCAATACAGTGTCCTCATGGTCATGTTTAATAAAATAATTTAAATAATAGGAAATGATGGTTCTCCCTCATGAATTAATGGGGTAATATTTGTGTAACTATGATGATAATGTGAGTTTGTAGTGTTGTAATTGTTGAGTTTTATAGGTTGATGTGTCATTAAAGGGGTTTATGAGAAATTGATAGTTAATTATAATTTTTTGAAAGTATAGATCAAAGATATTGATGTAATTTTTATTTTATTTTTATGAATATTTTTTAAATATCATTTGAACTTTTTACCATGTAGATGAGAATATGTAATAACATAGTTAAAATTGCTATAGTTGCAAGTTTTTAAATTAATCTTCTCTGATATAAGTATACAGTTTCATTGAACTGAGATAATGAGTTTCATTATTATTTAAGGTGGAGTGGGATATCCATGTGAGTGGATTATGAAATTTTTGTGAACATTAGAGTCTTATCATGTATACTTACTATGATGATCCCTAGATCAATGGAGTAAAAAGATAGACCTTGGATACATATGGTAGTGAAATATTTATTAGATATATTCCAAGAAGATTTTTTAGATACTACCATAAGGGATAATCATTGATTTATTTATTCTTACTTGTTATAGGGAACATATTTTATAACCTTGAAACTATATTTCATGGTTAATAGAGAGATATGAGAATTTATATCCCAATTGGTTGATTTAGAGGATAATGGATTCATTTTACATTGTGTTTCACTATGGAAAGTGTTAGTAATGTTTTCTATGAAATATGATGGTGTCTTTAAATTATTTACGAAATTCTAAAATATGAACCAAGTTATAATGGTGAACTAGCATACCTTACCACTTTTGAGAGATATTTTTCATCAACTAATTATGCTACATGGTTATTAAATATTTAAATATGTTTAGTGTATAATCAATTGAAGCATAATAATAAATAAATTATAAAGATATATTTCAAGAGTGGGTAATGGAATTAGTATTTCCATGTGACTCCATTTGGGGTTATTAGTTCTCCATTCCTTTTTATATCATTGATAAATTTTAACATCTAAAATTACATTGAATTAATCACAGTTGTCATTATTGATGACATTTTAATTTATTCATGTGCAATGGAAGAAGATATATGATATTTAAGGAAATTATTTGAGATGATATGGAATCACCATCCATAGGAAAAGGTTATAAAATATATAACTTTCTATTGTTATGGTGATTTTTTAGGGAATGTCATTTACACAAAAGAAACCTATATTGAATCCTATAATGTCGAAGTATTAATGTTCGAGGATCATCCTCATAATTTTTTTTTGAGATATTATGTTTTCGGTGGAAGTTAAGATATTATAGGCCACTTAATCACAATTTCTCAAAATTAGCATCAACATTGATAAATATGACTTAGAGGGAAGTGGAAAACAAATGTGAATAAATGTTATGGATGTATTTTTGAAATATTTTTGAAAAGGTTGAATACTATTATGGTATTGATCATTCCTGTAATTGTAATAGGATATGATATATACTATAAGCAATATTAATCTATAATGGGATGAATTATAATTAAATATGTAAATATGGTTGCATGTAGATCAATTAAATTATAATCACATGAGAAAAAAATATCAAATATATGTGGTAAAATATGAATTTAAATTGGTCTCCCTAAATGGTGGTGTGACCTTTGATGGTTGGTTTATAGAAGTGAATTAAAAAAAACCATCTCAAGGATAGGGTTGTGGTTACCTCATGTATAAGAGAAGAGGCTATGATATTTTTTCCAAATTTTGTTCCATCATTTCCTTTTAGGAAAATGAAGATATATCTTGACATTTGACTGTGGGAATGGTGGAAAAGAATGAATAACGAGATAGCATGGTTGTATCATTGTGTTTGAAATGTCATTGGGTGAAAAATGAAAATCGGTGACCTAGGAAAATTTTATAACCATTAAATATTTCATGTGGAAATGGTAGATTATTGTGATGTGTTTTATATATATTTTACCTGAGTCACCATTTTCCCTTTCAATTATCACACCCATGGTCTGTTTGGATAGGAACCCACTTTCCTATGGTGCGAAGTGATTAAGGTATACTAAGAAGAATTGGAATTTTTATGACAAGATTAATATGATAATGTTTCAGCTCATCCCATGAGGGTATTAATACCTAGTGAAGTAAAATTGTTTAGATATAATATATATTATTGTAATATTTCAAAGAAATAGTAATAGTTACCATGGTTGTGAATGTGATTGATCATTTCCATTCAACGATTTGAACATATGTGTCGGTCCAAGTGGATATCACATGACGAAGTTTAATTGAGATTCCAATTTAGAAATTCAATTAATTTATTTTTTAATTCGGACACTTAAAATATCTTAGTTATCAATTAAATTTAGTATAAACCATTTATGGGTTTGAAATAGTTTTTAAATGGTTTGATCAAAACAAAATATAAATTAATGTTAAACTAATTTGGACTTTTAAAATATTTTACTGACACCAAATAATATATAACACATTATAATTTTAACTATGCTAGTGTTTATTTGAAAATAAAAAATTAGAAAATAACTTTTGATGAATAAATGGAATGATGTATGCAGTGAAAACAAGTTGATAAAAATATTAAACGAATAAATAATAACACATTAAATAAATACAAAACATGAGTTTTAGTTCAAATATGGAACATTATCCTCTCAACATGGTAGTCACATAATGGAAATAATATTTATTCAATATTAAAAAATGATATAAAAAATTGACCATGTTTTACAGATAGAACTACATGCAGGGTAGTGTACACCATAACTGGCCTCACCAAAAATTATCCATGGATAACATGTGAAAAATAAACATGGAATGAATATCTAGTACTCTTAAATAATAATAAATAGAATGTGATAAAAATTGTTCAAGATAGTATAAAAACAACTCAAAAGTAAATAAAAATTGATGGAGATTAAGGTGATGAATATTTTTTTTGAAGAAGCTCAATTTATGGTCAACGTTAGTTGATCAATTATCTATAAATTTTCTTTGAAAAATCTCTAAATGGTTATTGTATTGAGAATAAAATGAACATATTTTAATGGATGTTTCAAGTGGTTAGTGTAGTAATAATGTATTCTTAATATATCTTACATAATATATCTATGTTCATATATTATTCTTAAAGTTAAAACAATCTATAAATAGATACTATATAATATTTATAAAATAGTAATTATATTGATTAGTCTAATTTATAATCCTTAAATTATTTGAATTCCTGGTAAATTCTTCAATGTATAACCATTTGAATATAAAAATTCATTACTGGTTGAAATATATATGGTCCCTTATCTTCATTTTGGCATAGTTACTTCATCTTATCATCACATAAATTTGAAAAAACTTAGCTTGTGGAAACTTTATCTTCTAGTCAATTGAAATGATCACTGGATATGTTCAGATTATTTCTGTATGTGGTAACTTTATTCCTTAATGTGGTCACCTAAATCTTTAATATGGTCACCAAAGTCCATCATGCAGTCACATAAGTCATTCATGTAGTATATTCAATAGTTAGATTAATTTTTTCACTCTCTTTCTACAAAATATTTTGATGTCATAATACGGTAACTTTAATCATTTTTGTGGTAGGTTCAGTGTGTGTGTAAGTTTTTCAATAGTTGGAGAATTTTTTCTTATTAGATACATTGAGAAATTATTGTTTTTATGGTCACTCAAACATTAACGTATCATCACATGTGTATCAAATCTTTGACTTCATGGTCCTTTGAACTTCTTTATAATATAGGTTCAAGTGGTCACATAAATAATCCCTTATGTTTCATATTCCTTATTAAAAACACTCATTAATTATAAAACACTAAATCAATTAACAACATAAGAAAAATGATTTGTGATCATTAAACTAAGAAGTTTCAAGACTAATCCGTCAATATTCCCCTTTTTAGGGATCACAAAGCATTAATGATTAAATAATATTAAGAAATACATTATACTTATTTTAAGGAAATTAAATGAGTTAAAATATGTTATTTTATATTATTTTTTGGATTATAAAAAACTATAAGAGTATGAATAAATCAAAAATTAGATATAAAAAATATATTAGATTAAGTTTTCAAAGAAATATTAAAAAAATTTATAAAAAGAAATATAATAAGGAAATAAATGATTTTTATTAAAATTAAAAAGGTTAAAAATTTAAAAATCACTATTAGACACTCTAATTAGAATAAATGTATGAGACAACATCTCTCATGTCATAAGGGTGAAGTTTATATTTCCCTTTAACAATGGAGGATAATAATAGAGGTGTATGTTGTGGTGAAAATATGGAATAAGGTTCCTAAGTAACAAATCATCATGTGATAGGGTGAAGATTTAGAATAATATGACTACGGGTCAAACCAAAAGGATTTGGTATGAAAAGTGGTAGAGATAGTTTTTTCAGTTATAAGGATAAATAGAAAGGCCAAACTGACAATATTATTTGTATAATGAAATGACTCTAGAAGTGAATTGAAATTATTTACATATGAAAATCCATGTTTCATGGCCTAAAAATAGAGTTATGTGTTATTCAAAAAAGCTTAAAAAATATGTGTTATAATATAAAATCTCTCCACATGTATTTTCATGGATTGAGTCAGATGAGGAATATAAAGAACATAGGATATGTATATGAACAAGTTATTCATATTTGACTTGGTGAAAATTATATTGTGATAAAAGAAAATACCCATTCTGTTTATAGTTATATCTGTACTAGATTATTTCTCATCACTTTTGACTAACATGAATTTTTTTAGAATGAAATTGAAATAAATACAAAAATATTTATATGGTATTTTTAGATCAATCCATAAACACTTTAATCTCATCTCTTATAAGATTTATGAAAAATTAATTATGAAAATAAATTTTCATAGGATGGTGAGATGGAAAATGAGATGAAGAATTAGGAGGAACTGCTGAAGTAGATAAAAAAAGATAGTATTAAAAAACAGTGGGTCCAAAATAAGAACTGTGTATTAGATGTATGATTTTAAGGATACAAATTGAGTTCAAGGATGATCAATCTCATTTTTAGTAATTTTTTTTAAGATGATGTTTTTTATTGAAAATTGGAGATGAAAAGAGATACTATCCTTGAAATTTCCTCTTCCCAAATAGTTTTAACTAACTTCCCCAAACTAATAAAGTGTTAGTTCAGAAGAAAAATTTGATAAGATTTAAACTCCATGAGATATAATTAGTAACCAAATATGTAGAAGGATCAAAAGGAAGGATATGTTTGTATTTTTTAAGAGTATATCATATAACATCTAAATAAATTTCAAACATAACAGGATATGGTATCAATATTATTATTTTCGGTAATACACCGATTCCTTACTTGAAACTTCGAACGAGGTATTTATTAGTAGAGTTGAGGTGTACTACACTTCTACTATTACTTAGTTACTCAATTGATTTATTTGGGTTTGGACCATGAATGTTTTGAAGAACATGATTCACTATTGTACTATGAGGCTAAGACTACTAAACTCTTTCAGGATGACCTATATAATAATTTTGGGTACCCACAAAAATTTTTTAAATAGAGGAGATGGATAGTCCACCGTGATTAAGTGGAATTCCTTCATTATCATCACTGTCATTAGATTTATTCCATTAATGAGATTCATCTATTCAACATTTCCTAGTAGTTCTTATAATAATAGAATTGAGGGAAGATTAATTTTCACTAATGTATTCCATTGTTTCAATTTTATTTAAACCACATTAATTTCACAATAAATCTTCACTAATCACATCCATTAATTGATCTTTATCATACAGACATTCATCACTAATATTTTATTCATGAGAGGGTAATGGTAGAGAATAATTTGGAGATCCAAGGGTTATAGTTGGACTGAGATAACTAAAACCCTCAAAATTTACCTTAGATTCGTCATTAATATTAACATTCAAAAATTCCCATTTTCCAAACATCCAACTAAACTTCATTTTACTCAAATGAATATTAAAAAATCTCATAAGGTTAGAGATTTGTATCCACATTATTCTTCAGTCTCACTGGACTAGTAAAAGGATTAAACTTATGAAAAAACATCACTTTATATACTTCTCATATTATCTTCTATGGATTATAATTGATTTTCATATGGATATAAATTATTATTATTTTATCAAAAACCCCCAGAAGAAACAATTATTTCCTCCCCCCAAGAACAATTCTTTTAAACATTATAAAGGCTTTTATGCACATATGATATGGAAATTTGGTCAATCTAGAATAGGGGTTCCAAACTATACTTTTTTCCTCACAATATATATTGGAAGAAATATATAAACTCCATTATTCATTAGATACGTAAAATGAATATCAATTCCTTAGAATACTAAAGTACCCTTTCATGGGGCTAATCAAATGTTAGAAGAACATCAACATCAATATGGATTCTCTATATAATTCCACAAAAATTGGTCTTTTTGGAGTTTGGTTTCCATTTATATCCTCAAGAAAATCCATAAACACAAAATGAGAATGATTAATAGGATATAAACTTTGGTAATATTTATATTGTCCTGTATGGGGAATATTTAGACTCTTAGTATAGGGACCCTTATTTTTCTTAATTTAAAATTACATAGTTTTAAAGATAAAAAATATAATAGTGGTACATACCCAAGATGGAAAAGTTTTGTGTCATGGGAAAATTAAAACTATACATATCATTAACATAAAAAAACATGAAAATTATTTAATTGCTTATTATCTAGTATCTTAGTAGACCTAATGTACTCCTTAGTATAAGTAATGTCATGAGGATATACATCAAAGAAACGGGTGAGAAAAACTCCTTGTAAGAGGACAGATAAGAACTGAAATCTAAATAATATGGGTGAGGATTATCAAAATAATCATAAAAAGTCATGGGATAATAATAATAATCATGATTGGAAGAATTAGTTAAATCCATGGAATGTGGAAATTCCTAAAAATAAAACATGATGTCTTCACGGTCAAATACAACACATATCTAGCAACAAAGATATCATCATGTTCATGCATAAAACATGTACAAAATCATAAAATCATCATTTTGAAAAAATATAGAATCATATTCTAAAATATTTCACTTTATCTCGTGAGATAAATAATATTACCCAATGCATTGGTCAAATACATAATTATGGGTTTTTCCATGACATCATAACATCAAAATAATCATGAATTCCACATAAAACTTATAACAATATTAGTAAAAAAATAAACCCTAGAAAGGAAATGGTGTTAATGAGAATTTCATAAAGATTAAATTCATGAATAAATTTTGGGTTCCCAAAAGAAAATTTTTAATAAAAAACATGGTGTAAGAATCATAAGTCATTAACAAAGAAGAATTAATCTCAAGGGAAGAATAAAATGTGTTTTTAGAAAGAAGAGTTAATTTGGAAAAATATTTTCACTTGTCATTAAATAAGATTAGAAAAATGTATATCCAAAAAATTAAAAAGGTAAAACCAAAAAAATTATATTTTAGTAATATTAAAAGAACATCCACACTGAAATTTTTTATGAAAGAGTAATAACCCCAAGAAAGTAAATTGGGTTCGAGAATCCCCTTACCTTATGTATTAATGCATTCTTCAATTTAATATCCTGGATAAAAACATGATTCATTAAATAATAAATCTAAAACTTATTTTACATTTATTTGAATCATTAGTATTTTATAATGTTCTTTTATTTCCATTTTAATGAGGTATAGTGTTAAATTTATCCATTCAAGGGTGTTCATTTTCTTTGTTTTCAAGATCAGTTCACATGTATATATGTATGGAAAATCATGTAAAATGAGAATAATTATCCAAAACTGGAATCATATGTTATTAATGAAAACATATAATTTTTAAGTTGTCTAATATTATTCCCAGATATGAGTATGATTCATTGAATAAAGTATTAATGATAATCTATTACATAAATATGATTGTTTTTTAATCATCATGAACTAGTTTTGTTTTATTATTTAGTATTATATAAATATATCTTAGTTTTGAAACATAACAAATTCTATAAAATAAATTTCAAAATATTTTTAAACCCATAGAATGATTTTATGACCAGTGTTGAATGTTGTAAATGAAATCTTCTTGTCCTCAAATGCGATAAATCAACACCGTACAAACGATATTTTCATTTTTTGAATAATAGGGAGAGGATAAGAGGTTTGATGATGGGTTATTACATTAAAAATATAAAATTCTATTGTAAATAATATAAATTATTTATATAACCACTTTGATAAGGATAGGTGAGGATATGATAAGAAAATAAAATTAAACAAAAATAAATTAAATGAAATCGAAAGAGGATTTAATCTTTTGAATTCATATCCTTGAAAACCTCTGTAAATAAATTAGGTTTGGTATTTTTTTGAGATAAAATGAGCTTGTAAAAGGGGAATGGTATTGGAAAAAGGATTGGGTATAATATGTACATTCTTGAAGACATGGATGGTTTTAAGAGAATTGGCAGTGATGGGTGGTATTTATGGGGACGGAGAAAGGTGTTTTTCTGATTATTTAGTACATTAGTTTATTATTATAGCTCAATAATTTTAGTAGTATTGAACCTTATAACTAAATATATAAAATAATTTATGAAAGTTCTAGATTATGGTTCTTAAGTGATCAATGAATCAAGAAATAGATAATTTTACTTATAATGATATATACCATAAAGTACCACATTTCACTATTAAAAAAATTCAATTATATTAGAAAAATACATAAAATTCATCATAAACATTTTTTGACTTGTAGAATTAAAAAATTAACTCCATTAATTAAAAATAAATTTCTAAATATGATAAATTTAATTTCATATTAATATCATAATTTATTTGAAAAATAACAATTTTAAATTTATAATCGTTTTTATGATAATTTGATAAAATTAATTAAGGGTCATAAAATTGTATTATAATCATAAGAAAAAAAAATTAATTTATGAATCTATTGTATGAAAATAGATTTTCTTCTAAATCATTATACTGATTATAAAATTGAAAATACACATTTATATTTCGAAAATATAAAGATACTTAATTTATTTTAAACAAATAATTTTCTTATATTATGATAAAATTATATTGTATTATCATATATAATATGATTAAATTTTATTTATAATTTCATAGGTAAGGTTACTATTCTATTGGCTTGATTACTATTCCTAATGGTCAAGTTACTTTTCAAAGGTGTTTGTTACTATTCGATCGGTATAAATATATTAATTCAAATGATTATCACTTATTACATTAATAATATGTGAAAATAAATATATTATTGGAATATATGATATATTTAGGTTTTTTATACCACATAACATAATTATAAGAAGATAAATTCTCCTGATTATAGTTTGGGTGGTTACATTCCTCCCCCATTTTGAAATTTCACCCTGAAAATTTTGTTTTACATAAACAATTGATGATATTTATCCTTAATTACTTCATTTTGTTCCCAAGTTTCTAATTCATACTTATGATTACTCCAAAAAACTTTAACATGGTGAGTTTTCTTATAGTTTAAATCCTTACCTATCTGTTATAGAATCTTTACTAGCTACTCCTTATAATAGAGTTCATCTTGCAGTTGTACCACCTATAAGTTTAATACATGTGGGTGATTAGGTATATACATCATCAGGATTGATACGTGGAATAAATGATTAACTTGATTCATATTTTGTATAAGTTAATGTTAATAGAAAACTTCTTCATTGTATTCAAGGATATTAAAGGTTCTAATGTACCTTGTTCTAAGATTCCATTTCCTTCCAAACTGTATGACTCTATTTCATGGTGATATGAAAATTAAGACTTTGTCTCTAATATATAACTGCTAGTCATTTAGATGATTACCAGTATTGATCTTTTTTAGACTCTGAGAAGGTTTAATTTATTGATGGATGGAATAAGACCTCTCTGTCAAGTCATATATATGTTCATGTCCTTGTATCTTTTTTTTTCCACCATCATCCAAACATGTTTGTGTTTTAAATTTCTTTCCATAAAGAGCTTCAGATGGAGCCATTTGAACACTCAATTGGAAACATATATTATATGAGAACTGAACCAATGGAATATGACGATCCCATCCACCATTGAATTAAATTTAGTGGATTCTTAGAATGACTTCAAGCATCAGAATCATCCATTTAGAATGACCATCATTTTGGGGGTGATAAATCATGATGAAATTAAATTTAGTTGCCAAATAATTTTGAAGACCTATATAGAATATAGATTTTAACGTTGGATCTTGATCAGAGATGATTAAATGTGAAATCCCAGGAAAACTCACCAATTAATTAACACATATCCTAGAAATTTGTTCAAGTGAGAGATCATATCGAATAACGATAAAGTCGGAAGTCTTGGTGAGATGATCCACTACAACTCACATTGCATTGCTTCCTTTGGTTTTTTGGGGGATGAGGGAAAAAGTCCGTAGTCACTTCCTACCATTTACATGTGGTTACAGGAAAAGGTTATATCATCCCCTTGTATGTTTTTCACCCTTCTTTAACTTACTGACATACCACAAACCATGAAATATATTTCCAAATATCATTCTTCATGTAATACCACTAGCAGCATTCTCAAAGCTCACGGTATATCCTCATAAGTACAATATTGATAGAGAAAGATGAGATATGTAAATTATCTAATAACACCTTCTTTATCTCTGGTTATTAAGGAATATAAATCCTTATTCAAAATCATATCACAACACTATCATCGATATAGATTTCATATAGCTTTCATTCCATTATTGTAATCTCTTTCTTTCGAAGCTCCATATTATCCCTTTATGCCTCCATGATCTTTTCTCAGAATTCTTTTTGGGAAATTATTTGGAATTGTTAGGGTGTTTTATCTACCATTATGATGTCCAAATCCATCCTCTTCATATCCATGAATATATGGTCTTTCTCAATCTACATCATGGAGAGAGTAGTAGATTATTTTCTACTAAGGTCATCTGCTATATTTTTTTCCTTCCAAGGATGACATTACATAGAGAAATAGTAGTATTTGATTAGATCTAACCATCTCTTTTAATTCATGTTAATCACCTTTTGTGTGAATATATACTTTAGGCTCTTCTGATCGGTATATATGTAACACTTCTCATCATAAAGGTAGTGCCACCATATTTTCAAGGGAAAAAAATCATATTTTCTAGCTCTAGATTACATGATGGGTTGTTATGATCATTCCTTTTCACCTTATGTGAGGTGTCAAATATCTCTTTATAATTTTTTAAGAGTACCAAAACAATGAATTTATTTAGAGCATTACTATATATCTCAAAAAAGTATTCACTTCATAGTAGTACAAGTACATGTAAAATGATTAGCATCTTCTTTAGATCCTTGAAAAATTCTTCAAATTCATTTATCTAGAAGTAATTTACCCATTTCTTTGTTAATATAGTTAGAAGGCTAAAAAATCATGAGAACGTTTTCTCAAAATATTGGTAGTACCTTGATAATTGATGAAAACAATATATTTTCATGAGATCTACCTCATGATCTAAGGGATGTCTTATTTAAATCATCTTGTTTAATAGGGGATATCCTATTGGTACATTTTGAGATAGGTTTGGCTCTTAGTATGAAGAATTTTTAGAACTATACCTCATGATATGGGGTTATTATGCATAACTCTTCTTCAAATGAATCATTATATTACCACACAATTTGGCATTTCCCCTTGGTTAATACCTTTGATTGACTCAATCATTTATATGAGGAATGATTCATCATAGGAAATCAACACCCACACCCTTTATGAATTTTCCAAATGATATTCATGATCTCAAATTCTTTTTTATTGGATCTTGGGGTGGTTTAGAATTTAAAATGATATTTTTTATCATGAAAATTTATGTGTGCTCTATATAATGTGAGCCATTCCATCAACAATACATATTTTAAAACCACAAAGAGAAGTATCATGAAATTAAATGGAAGAATATTCCCATATAATCCAATATGATAAGATTATAACACGTAGTTTAAAATTATTTCACTATTGTCTATTTTTATATATTTCTATTGACCGAGGATTCAAGTATTATATTAAATAGATCTGGAAACAATGGTAGATATAAAGGAACTAAAAAAACATAATCAAATAAGACTTTTTCATTCTTGAGTGAAGAGTAATTTTACCAAGTACGAATTTATTTTTATTCTTTACTTCAACATTAGTGACGGTATAATATTTCCATTTATCCTTTGGATTTGGTGTCTACTGATGTTGATTACCCATGAAGGCTCGATGTTTTGGGAATTGGATTTTAGTGTTCCCTTTCACCCTATAGTTTTAACACTGAACCATGGGTGGTGATATCCTTTAATCTATCATATATAACATATTATATATGTTTCTATGAAATTCCAGATCTTAGTGGCCTTATCTTCAACAATTATAGAATTTCCCCATCCCATTGAGGTAGTTACCATGATTCTTTTTACCACATTTTTGACATGTGAGTGGTTGATAAGTCTTTCCATCATTGTTGGTAGATCCTCCTATTTGGAAATACATCTTACGTTTATTATCTACATAGTCATGGGACCATTACCCCAAATCCATCTCCACCTTCAGAACTCATAGAACAATTTCTTCATAACTCTTAAAGTATCAAATTTCTAGAGAATTTTGAAGGTGTAGTTTTAAGCATATAAAGAATCCATTTTATTTTTTATATAATTTTTTTAAAAACTTGAAGTGTACCATGATTTTTTTTTAATATTCTTCATAAGATGTGACTAATTCACCTACTTTTTGGTTCATCTCTGTGAAATCTCTCTCCATATTTTTCTGATGAGATTGAAGGAAATTGTAATAAAAAAACATTCTTAGTGTCTTGCACTCAATCTATTAAAATTCATATTTTTCCTTTGTGTTCTTAATAAACCATATCTATTGGTCCAAATCTCCAAATAAATGAAAAATGGTCAATGTCACCTTATCCGTCTTAGAATGTAAATAACAAAAAATATCTTCTCTATTGAGTGTAACCACTATTATGTGACTAGTGGATTAGAATTTCCACTAAGTGTTGGTGATCATTTATTCATAAAAGGATTGATATCCAATTGATCCATATTATTTTAATTTGAATTTTTTACATTATTTAGGTTATTGTTCATATACCAAGATAGTTGGGTAAGCATCACCATGAAATTTTGAACTCCACCAACCAAGGAATTGGGGATGTTGTTTGGGAAATCAATGAATTATCCCTCAAATGGATTTTTTGAAAGGTTCTTACTCATTCCCACCATTTTATAAAATATAAATGATTTTAAAAAAACATATTTCTACAATTTATGAATAAATAATATATTCATCTCTCTAATTAATTATAAAGGCATATCTTTTGGGATCCATATGTTTAGTATTTTTCTAAAACAATTATTATTGGATGATTAAATATATTTAGTACCATTATAATTTTTCTCAATAATGTTATCTAATTCTAATTCCAAATTAAATAAACTATACTTTGATACCAACTATTGAGACCCTTCTTTTTCTCAATTTACTGTTACCTCATTTTGATGATAATCCAAATAACGAAGTACAAAACTCATATCCAATGGTTTAGAGTCTTATGAAAATTAGGTCCATACATAACATTTAAAAAATAAAACATAAAAATTATTTAATTCCTTCTTCTCTAGATTCTTAGTGGCCCTAATGTATTCCTTAGTATAAGTGTTCACATGAGGATATACATCGATGAAAGGGGTGAGATAAATGTCCACTAAGTTGATAGATAAGAACATGAATAAATATAACAAGGGTGAGAATAATAATAATCATCATAATGTAAGAATTAGTTCATCATAATAATAATGAGAGGAATCGTTAGAGAATTTCATGGAATGTTACAATTCATAAAAATGTAACATCATGTCTTTGTGGTCAGATACCACATGTAGTTGTGAAAAAACCTAACATCATATTCACACATAACATATGTGCATAATCATAACATCATCACTATGAAAAAATATATAATCATGTTCACACATATTTCACTTTTCTTCATGAGATACATCACATTAATCAATTCATTGGATCACTATATAATTATGGGTTCTCCCTTTACAACGTTACATTCACATAATCTTGCGTGCCACATAGAATGTGTAACAGTCATAGTCATAAAATAACCCTTGGAAATGAAATGGGATTCACGAGAATTTCATAAATAATACAGTATTGAATAACATTGGGGTTCCCAAAATAAAAAAGGGAATAATATAATTAGTATAAGAATAAGCAATCTTGAGTGAAGAAGAAATAATTTTTAGTGAAGTAAAAGATGTGTTTTTTTAAAGAACAATTATTTTGGAAAATTATTTTCATTTAACTTAAAATAATATTGGAAAAATGTATATACCATAAAATAAAATTAAAAAAAAATAAATTATATTTTATGAATCTTAAAAGAACATCTACACAGAAATTTTGAAGGGAAGAGTAATAACCCAAAGAAGGTAAATTGGTTTTCATAATCCCCTATCCAGATGTATAAATGATTTAGTCAAATTAATATATGAGATAATAAAATAAAATTAATTAAATTATACATATATAACTACTTTTTCAATTATTTTATTAATTATAATTTTATTAATTCATTTATTTCCTTTATAATGAGTTATAGAGTTCAATTTTATCATTCATGTGTTTTTTCCAGGTTTTCATGATAATTTTAGTTGTATATATGTACAAAAGATAATGTGAAATGACAATAATTATCCATAATTTAAATAATATGTTATTAATTATATTTAAAAAATTTGAATTTTATTATATATTATTTTGTTACCAGATACGAGGATGATTAATTAGATAAAATGTTAATGATACTCATTTATATTAATTTAGTCGTTTTTTAGATCATCACAAAATACTTTTGTTTTATTATTTTGTATTATGTATATATTATAGTTCAAAAAAATAAAAAGTTTAAAAAATAAATTTTAAAATATTTTTTTAACAATTATAATGGTTCTAGGACCATCCAAGATGGTGTTAAATTGAATCCTTTCATCCCCGAAGGTGATAAATCAACACCACATACACGATGTTTTCATTTTTAGAATTAGATTAGAGAGGAGAAGTTGGTTGATGATGGATTATTACATTAAAAATATAAAATTAAAGTATATATAATATTCTGGAGATATCATTCCATTTTTATCATGGTATGTGATTAAATTATAATAAAATAAAAGAAATTGAAAAGAAATTAAACGACAGTGAAAAAAGATTTAACCTCTTGAATTCATCTCAATGAGAACATCCTTAAGGAACTTGGATTTGGTCTTTTTAGGAGACTAATGGATATTGAATGAGGGTTAGGGTATTGGGAAAATAATTAGGAATAATTTGGGAAATATTCGCGTCTTTCAATGTGCGAGAAAAAGTGTTGGAGAGGGTGGTATTTATAGGGGAGGAGAGGGGTGTTTTTTGATTATTTTATAAATTACATTTATATTTTGGATCATGAATATCAATAGTATCGAAACGTATCACTAAATATAATAAATAATGAATTATAGTTCTATATTACGATTCTTTCAACATCAATGAAAGAATAATTAGTGAATTTAACTTATAATTTCATATACCGTAAATTATCATATTTCACTATTCACTAAATATAAATTATTTCAGAAAATTTTCAAAAATTTACCAACACCATTTTTCAATGCCCAAATTAAAAAAGGAACACAATTTTTGGAAACAAATTCCGCTAAATATGAGGAATTTTATTTTTAATTAAATTCATTATTTATTCTAAAAATACGAATTTTAAAATTATAACAGATTTTATTATAGTTTGGAAAAATTAAGTAAGGTCTCTTAAATTTATCTTATAATCATAAGACAATAAAATATTAATTTAAGAATCTATTTTATGAAAATAAATTTTATTTTAAATCATTATATTAATTATAGAAATGTAAATAAACTTTTACATTTCACAAAAATACCAATACATAATTTAAGAAATATAAAACATTTATTTACTTATAATATTATATAATTATATCATATTTTCCTTTAAATGATTCCAAAATTTTATTTATACTTTCCTCGGTGAGGTTACTATTCTATTGGATATATGAATATTCTCAATTTTCATGTTACTATTCCAACGGGAAAGATACTATTCCATCAGTTTAGGCTCATTATTTTATTTGAATATCACTTATTTCACCCATATTTTTTGAGAATAATGTTTTATAAGGATATATATTCAATTTATCTATTTTATACCATACTAAATATTTATATGATGGTAAATTATATTGATTAATGTTTGGGTCCTTACAATTATACCATAACATGGAAGAAAATACAAATTTATTCCCATTTACAATAGTGTTAATGGTGTCCATTAGACCACCAGTGTAAAAATCTATATTAACATAGAAATATTTGAGTATTAAATGATAAAATAGCCTACCATTTTCCTTGAACCAATCACATCATATTTTCTTCTAAATCAATTTCTAAACTAATGACCTTCTCGATAATAGCTATTTAGTATCCACTTCCTTTTCATCACACATAGGTAAATATAACCACTGAGGGTTTCAAGGACTTATTAAATAACTATATCTAGCTAGTATTATAATTGATATCATTGAAGGAGAAAAAATAGTTGGATTTTTAACCTCAATATCTATTCATATTCTAAGAATTCATCTTTTAAGATTCAAAACATAGGAGGCTCAATTTCATTTTCAAGAGAAGAAATTATTTGGAAATAAGAAATTTGAAAGATAAAACTTTTTGGAGATCAAAAATAATATGAGAGGAGGGTGTTTATTTGAGTTATGATTTGAATTTTTTTCTATCACATATTAAATAAATAATAATAAACTGAAAATAAATTCCACCAAAAATCATAAATATTAATTGAAAACTAAAATAGTCATTGTAGGTAAACTAACCATAAGAACATATTTGTTGTAACTTAAAAATGGCATGGATAGTATACTTAAAATATTACATGTAATGTGATGTAATATATGGTTCATATTAGATTAAATTATCATATGATCAAGACCTAATAGTTACTTAGCTAACCATATGATAAAAATTTCATTATTGGTTAACTGACAATATGAACATTCCGTATAACCACTTGTTATCAGAGAAGAAAAATCATCATATTATATTCTAAATAAGTAAAATATAAAAAATATAGATGTTAAGAAATTATAACAAAAGTATATATTAAAATAACATTAAGAACATGAATTAACAAAATAATCAAAAAAAAGGAGAAGATGATTTTTTGAAATTTTCGGTTTTTTATTTAATATCAAATCAAAAAAAATCCATTAAAGAATGAATAAATTGATAGAATTGATTAAGTCTGATCAACCCTGAGAATTATAATGATGAGAATCCTAATTTTATTCAAGATAAAGTGTGTAGATATTTTCAGATTCATTTTTTAAAACCTACAACCATATTTTTACTGATTTTATTCTAGGATATCTCCTAGGGTTCAGTGGGAAACAGAAAATGATTCACCGGTAACCACCAATGATAGAGTGATTTGTGTTTGACTTCATAATCGAAACTGAACAATGAAACACATATGAAACTTTATTCATTGTCCAGGTTGGTATATTATTTCAACATTCTTCTTTAAAATGAAATTACATGGCTATATAAGTGCCTATGATATTTTAATTGACCAATATGAATCACATAGACACCACAATTGAAAGGGGGAATAAGAAGTAGTGAAAGGTACATAAAGCATCACATGAATGGGTAACCCCAAACAAGATCATATGAGATGATTATAACACACCAATACATAAATCAATAAAATAATAAGATAGTATGAAGAAGAAAAGTATTAAAACCTGTAATTAAAAATATCATTCAAATATTACAAATAAGAAGCTGGAGATTTACATCACGTTCCTCCCGGAGGGATCATAAGGAGTTTAGAACTCCATGGAAAGAGAGTAAGCCATATATGTTGAAGTAGAAATTCTCATATCCTTTAAAACTTCTAGGATATGTAGATGAATCCTATGGGTCTCCAAAATGGTATAGAGTTTCTTCTTAGTTAATCTCCCAAATGAGGTACCCATATTTCCTTCTTATAGCCAAAATGGGATTCAATTTTGGGAATAAGGATTTTGAGCCACCAATTAGACCATGGTTTTGGGATATTAAACTGTCTTATCATGACTTAGGAAGAATAAGAAACTTGTTTTCAATCCTCCCCGATATCTCTATGTCAATGTTTTCATCCAGATAATTTAAAAAATGAGAGATTTTACAAAATATAGAACAACCCTTCTAAATTCGTCCATATTCTTTTTCCTGTAATGATTAGTTATTTTTGGAACCTTAATGGATGAATTGGGATTGGGTTACTTCCTATGAGTTGTAGTAGATTTAATTTTGGATTGGATCAAAAAATAGAAGTCCAATTGGATTCATAGATTGGATTTAGTGTGCAGTTAAGTCTAATGGTATGCAAGGATTCAAACACTGTTTGGATCATTTTTCTTCAACATCATCTTGGGGCCTCCAAATCACCTCCACATATAATGAAAAAATCAAAACAAGTAAAATCAACCTTTTTATAGTGATAAAAATTAAATTATTAAACCAAACATGATGTGTAATTTGTTATTAAATTATTATAAAACATGCATTTAACAGCACTTGCATTTATTAGCGCTATAAAAAATTCACTGAGAAATTCCATCATTATCAGTGCTAAAATAAGCTCCCATAAAGGCATATGTTTATTAAAGCTAAAAAATCCACAATAAAGGTAACCCTTTATCAGTTCTTTTTTTAGTGATGAAAAAATTTAACCTTTATCATCACTTTATTTTAGTGCTGATAATGGAAAAATTTTGCAGCTCTTTATTTTTAGTGCTGATAATGGTCTAGAAGAAAATAAAAAATTTAAAAAACAAAAATAAAATGAGTATGTTATGAAAAATATGATACATTTTCTTAATTATATAATTATTGATAAAATTGAATAAATTAAATATTCATATATATATATATTATAAATATTAATAAATATCATATATTAAATATATATTTATATTAAATTAATTAGTATAATATATATAAAATGTCAATTAAAAACAAATTATTGTCTTATTCATTTTTAATGATGTTTTATTTTTCAATTTAACCTATATCAAACAAACTGTGTTGAATTTATTTCACATATATATATATGTGTGTGTGTGGGGGGGGGGGTGTTTGTGAGAGTGTTAATGCATTTGTGTACACAAACACACAAACAAATATATATATATATATATATACATATATATATGAATTATATAAAAACACATAAACCTAATATTTTTGTAATTTATTCAAATTTTAGTATATTTTAGAATTTAATTATTACATGATATATTTAAAATATATTGTTTTTTAATAGGTCAATTTTATTTAATTGTTTCTAATACTATAGGTACGATATTCATTTGAAATGTTTTTTATTTTTTGAATTTGATCATATTCTATTATTAATTTATATTTATTTGTTTACTGTGTTTTAGTATTTTCAATATGTATAAATCCACATTCATATATATATATATATACATATTTTTATAATAATATATATTTAATTAATAAAATGTATCATGTTTCTCAATATTTTTATAGTGTACTAATTTTGAATTATTCAATTTTAGCCATTTTAAAAATGAATGTTTTCAAGATTATATATCCATTAATAATGTTAAAAATATATTTGTAAATAACTATTTATAAATAAATATATTTATAAATTTATATGTCATGACCCGTCCCCCAGGGCCCGTATCGTGGCTACCCCAAGCCCGCCTTCCATAGGTCAGGGGCTGGAGACTAGCACCAAAGGCATAAATCACTAAACTGGGAAGTAATTACCTTTATAGCAGAAAACATAAACATCAGAGTACTCAACTGGAAGCAAAATACTATGTAAAACAGTATAAAAAAGAAGTGTGGAATAGTAAGAGGGTACAGAAATACAAGCCCAATAGGAAAGTACAAGTATAACTGAAATAAAGTACAACTAAATAAAATTAAAGATGCTACTAGGTTGTCCTCCGGGGTTCCTACCTGAAGGGTAGGTAAAGATGGCCTCCTCAGCACTCCACGTCCATCTGTATCCTTCGTGTACTGTCACACCGAGTGGTCCACCTCTGGGTACCATCCAGTCCTACTACTCTCTCTCTTACTCAGCACTGTCCTTCATTTGCAACCAACACAACGAGGTGCGGGAATAGACCGTGTAGGGGTGAGTATACCGATACTTAGTAGGGACCCTGAGACCCTCAAGGTCTAACAAAATCCAACAAAAAATAACCACAAATTACGAAATCAATGGATAACCATTACTTAGGTATATGCCCATACATATATCTAAGTTATCTAGTAACTCCTCTCAATCATGAGGAAAACAAAAAAGTCACTAACTCAGATCAAACTAGGATTTTTATTAACCTGAACCTGCAGCTGCAGGAGAACTCCTCAACTATCGAGTACAGTGGGCCTGCCACGTCAGACCGAGGCGCTTCCCACTAACTTAGACTGTTGAGGTACTCCTCCTGTCAAGTACCGTAGATCTTCTCTGCTCACACAGAGGCGCTCTCCACCACGGGTCTGCTATGCTCACACAGAGGCGCTCCCCTGGTAGCCTGCTGAGGTACTCCACGTGTCGAGTACCGTGGGTCTTCCGTGCTCACAAAGAGGCGCTCCCCACTGGGCTAGTCGAATCACCCGGAGTCTAATCGGTCAGCAGTCATCAAGTCTCAGCGAGCTACTAGGTTCCCGCAAAAATTCCTTCTCATCTCTAAAAGATCTACCCCACAAGATACTATTCAACACTCCAACTATCACGAATTCTCATTTATAAGTATCTCAAAGGTCTGCCAACTCATAGTGATCTTAATTCAACAGACGACACAACAATCAGACGACTGGTCTGTTAGTAATTAGCCTTTTAGTCCTGGGGCCCCGGTTGGATTCGTGTTCGATCCAACCTGACCAATCTCAACTATACCCCGAACTCCAAGGGGGTATTTTAAAAGGGATGGCTTCGCTCCAAGAATACCGGCACCACTGACGGTTCGTCAAACGGACTTCCGGTGCCAAAGATATGGCCCAAGAAGTTAAAGGTTCTGTAATGGGCTCGGTTCTGGTCCAACCCGGCCAGACTGACTCAGCCCAACCTCGTCTGGGCCAACCCGGTCTGGTTCGACCCGGTCAGACTCACTGGGTGTGACCCAACTCATTGGTCAGGTCAGCCCGCTGAACTTTTGGCCCGGTTCGTGGGGCCCAACCCAGTGGACTGCGAGGGTAGTTCGGCCCAAAGGTCGACACGCATGAAACTCGGCCCGAAGGCCAGAGCCGGTTTGGCCAGCACCGCGAGGGCACGGCTCGGGAGACTCGGTACGGGGGGTCGGGCTGGCGGGCTGCCCACAAATGCCCCGGGCATGGCGCGGCAGGGCTGAGCATGGCATCGGGGCACCGACAGGGCACTGGGAAGGGCACGGGGGTTTCGAGCATGCCGCTGTAGGGGCAGGGTAGGTCGTGAGGGAACCAGAAGGGAAACAGGTAGAGAGGAAGGGCACCAGGCAGGCCGTGGTAGGGGCCGTGCAGGGCACGGGGGCACCATCCAGGGAGCGGGGGGGGGGGGGGGGGGGGTGCCCGAGGACTGCGGGCAGGTGGGCCGCGCGCTGGGCAGGGCACCGAGAGGCCGCAGGTTAGTGGGCCGGGCGCTGCTCGGGCCGGTGGTGGTCGGCTGGAAGCTTCGGTGCGCCGCGGGGGCAGAGCGATTCATGGAGGCCACGGGTAGCATGACCTTCGTCATTGCCTCCTTCATCATCATCACCTAATCTCCATTCTATAGAACTCAACAAGAAAGAATAATCGACGGAGGATGTCAGGTATTGTTAGGTTGGCTTGCATCCTCCGCCTTTAAAGTGATATCAATTGGTTCATCGAAATAGGAAACATAAACATCAATTATTTACAACCACGCAATGATTTATTTTCAAACAATGACATGAAAAGAAAAGGGATAAAACATAAGGTAAACCCCCTACATTTGATTCATCGATCGACATTTGTCGTTCGTTGATGGTGCTGCAGAAAGAAGACAATGAAGTATGTTGTTTTCCGCGTTCGTCACGCACTCCCAACCCAGAGCTGCTTCAGCCATGGAAGACACTCCACGTCTGTAGGGTCTGAGGGAGGAAGTCAAAGTAGGTTGTTGGCGGCGTTCATCATGTTTTCGTTCTTCGTTGGGAGAACTTCATTTCTCCCAAGCTCTCCTTTCAAGGTCCCACCAAATGAGAATTTCCAAGCGAAAAATAATATAAGTAGTCAATTATTTTGTTGGAACAACAATTTCATAATGGATAAATAAATTAAGAGGCTCCCTTTAATAAATTACATGCATTTGTGCAATTGATTTAAAGGGAGAGGTGGCACCAATTAATTGTAGAGGAGGTCAAGGGATTCCCCTCTCATTAATGAGGGGAGTTGAGAGATTGTCTACCCTCCCAATAATTGGGGTTTTAGTCTCGTGTGGTCCCCACAACGTAACCTCTCACAGGTGGTTATGTTCGTGTGGGACCAACCACCATAACATCTCATGGGAGGTTAGGGTGTGGCAGTCCCACCTCTAACTCCCCATTGGAGGTTATAACCAACAACCACTCACACTCATGGCGGCTCAAAAATAAAATAAATTGTTGTACTCTTTTTTTTTTATAAAAAACCAAAAACATACTTTTATTATTGACCATCCGCCATCGAGGTGAAATTCTTCTTAAAAAAATACCGGCGTTGCGTGTTCAACGGTGCCCTCTTATTTCAGTTCTGAGCACTAGTTAAAAAGTCATAAAAAACCGCTCGTACGTTTACTGAAGGTACCCGAACAAAACATCAGAAATTGTTTCCGAGCACACCGAACCTCAGAATCAAGCGCTGTAAAAATTCGCGGACACGTAAAAATCCCATGTATTTAATAAAAAAAAATTCCATGGAATTTTCAGGTCTTTAAATTCTGCCCACCTCAGGCATTTACGTCCCCGAAAGCTACAACTCAAACTATGGGAACAAATGGGGGTACTGAGCACACATCTAAGTCTCCCACTCCCAAGTGCTCTCTTGGAGGTTCCCGTGCTGCCAGCATATGCGTACCAGAGGTATCGACCATCCATGTAGGTCCAGATTTTGTTGATCCTCAATATCCACTAGAACCTCTGTAAAATTCTCCCCATCGTCGACGTCCAACTCTCCGTGGTCGATGATGTGAGAAGGGTCGTGCACGTATCCCCTCAGTTGAGATATGTGGAAGACATCGTGCACCTAGTGTAATTGAGGTGGAAGAGCTAAGCGGTATGCCACCTCGCCTACTCTGACAAGGACTTGGAAAGGTCTAATGAATCTCAAAGATAACTTGGAGCCTCTATCAAATCTCTGTAGTCCTCGCCGAGGTGAGACCCGTAGAAAGACGTGGTCGCTATCCTCGAACTCCAGAGGTCTCTGTCTCTTGTCAGCATACTACTTCTACCTGCTCTTTGTAGTCCTCATCTTCTCTTGGATGATCTGAACCTTCTTCGTAGTAGCTCATACCAACATTTGTCCCACTAGTGCTGATACCCCAGGGTTAGTCCATCACAAGGGTGGTCTGCATGGTCGCTGGTACAAGGCCTCAAAAGGTTCTATCCCTATGGTGGAGTGATAGCTGTTGTTGTATGGAAACTCCACCAAAGGCAAGTGATCCTCCCAACTGCAACTGAAGTTGAGGACACATGCACATATCATGTACTCAAGGGTCTAAATGGTCCGCTCATTCTGACCATTTGTCTGAGGATAAAAGGTGGTTCTCAAGCGGAGCTGTGTCTTAAATGTTTCCTGCAACCCCTTCCATAGCCGGGAAGTAAACCATGCATCATAGTTAGAGAAAATAAGGGATGGTACTCCATGTAGTCGCACAATATTCTGTACATAGAGGGGTCCCCAGCTCTCTACTGAGCACTTATTTCTGATCGGTAGGAAGTGGGCCGACTTAGTGAGTCGATCTATGATCACCCAAATCGAGTCATGACCCCTGGATGTATGTGGAATACACGTCAAGAAGTCCATGGATATCCCATCTCACTTCAACTATGGGACCTCTATAGGCCGAACCAAGCCTGCTGGTACCTGGTCCTCTGCCTTCACATGCTGACAAGTGAGGCACCGTGAGACAAACTCTACTACTACCTTCTTTATACCTAGCCAACAGTGCTGTCGTCGAAGGTCCTATTACATCTTCACCACTCCTGGATGAACCGCTAGATGGGATGTGTGGAACTCCCTCAACACTTCCTCCTGAAGTGCCACTAGTACCATGGTACGTCCTCGGAAGAGGATGACATGCTCCCCACCTTCATAGAATCCATCAGGTGCCTAGCCTGTGGATAGCTGAGCACGTCGTGTCTCTCAGTCTGCATCCCCATGTTGTGCCTCTTTGACTTGCTGATGAAGTAGGGGAGTGACTGTAAGAGACGGTTGGAATGCTGCTCCATCTCTATCTACAAAGGATATCTCTAAAGTATCCAGCTACTTTGTCTACTCTATTAGTAGCTATATACCAATCCTCCTATTGAGCGCATCTGCAACAACATTCCCCTTCCCAAGAGTATGGAAAATCTCAACGTCATAGTCCTAGAGGAACTCAAGACAACGTCGCTATCTCAGGTTCAGGTCCTTTTGAGAGAAGATATACCAAATACTCTTGTGATCAGATTACACGGTAAAATGCTCTCCCATCAGATAGTGCCGCCACATTTTCTAGGAGAAGACAACTGCTGCTAACACCAGGTCATGGGTAGAGTAGTTCTGCTCATGCTGTCTCAGCTGCTGAGAACCATCAGTAATCACTGCTCACTCCTATGTCAAGAAACACCTGATTCCGGTCCCTGATGCGTTATAGTAAACTATATACCCTACGCCTTCCTCTAGATGCCTTAAGATGTGGGCACAAGTCATCCTCTGCCTCAGGTCCTAAAATCTCTTCTGGCATCTCTCCGACCACACGAAGGTTTTCCCCTTCTTCTTCATGGTTGATAGTGGTGCTGAAACTCTGGAGAAGTCTGGAATGAACCTCCCATAGTATCTAGCCAAACCCAAGAAATTGTGTACCTCCGTCACACTCCTGGGTGGCTATCAATAAAGTACCACCTCGATCTTCGCTGGATCCATGGAAACTCCAACCTCCGAGATGATGTGTCCCAATAAGTGTACCTCTTTAATCCAAAACTGGAACTTCAAGATATTACCATAAAGCTGGTGCTCTCTGAGTGTGTCCAGTACTGCCTACAAAAGGTAGGCATGTTCCTCCTCCATAGTCGAGTTGATCAGAATGTCGTCGATGAAGTCTACAACAAAGTGATCGAGGTATGGCTGGAAGATCCTGTTCTGAGACTCATGAACACTACTGGAGCATTGGTTATGCCTAAGGGAATAACCAAGAACTCATAGTGGTTTTACCGACACCTGAAGGCTATCTTCTGCACATCCTCATCTCAAACTCTGAGCTGGTGATAGTCTGATATGTGGTTTATCTTCAAGAACCACCGTGCTCCCTTCATCAGGTCAAAGAGGTCATCAATACTCGGGGTGGTTACTTATTCTTTAAGGTCACATTGTTCAGGCGACGGTAGTCGACACAGAGCCTCAATCTCCCATCGGCCTTTTTGGCGAACAGAATCAGGGCTGCCCCAGGAGAAACACTGGGTCGGATGAATCCCTTCCCTTTCAAGTCCTCTAGCTTTACCCTTAGCTTGCGAAGCTTAGCGGGAGCCATCTGATATGCTGGAGTAGATATCAGTGTTATCCTGGGTACATGTTAATGTAGAAGTCCACCTCTCTATGAGTAGGTAGTCCTGGAACATCATTAGGGAAAACATCCGTGTACTGGTCCACCACTAAATGATAAGTTAGACTCTCCACATAAACTGCTCCGAGGGTAAGGCAAGCCATATGGTGAGTGATCAGATGCACCCTCCTCCAAGTAAGTCCATCATGTGCTGTAAGGGATCATTTCTCGCCGGTGAAGGTAAACCTGTCCCATCCATTCAGACACACTGCACTTTTCTCCTAATACAGTCAGTCTGAGCATGAACTGTAGATAACTATTCCATACCCAAGATGACATCGTAAGGCCTCAACGCCACTAGTTGGAGATCACAGCTAAAGCTCTCACCTCCTAGAGTAAGCTCGCATTGCCAGAACTAGTGAGTAATCATCAAATCTGCTCCTGTAAAAGTATCTAGATATAAGTATCGAACTAACGTCTCCTTCAGAATCTCTGAGCTCCGAATGAGGGATGTGGAAATGAATGAGGGACTGAAACATGTTTCTATAATAACTACAGCTAAGGTGGAGTAGACACAAATCGTACCTCAAATAATCTCTGGAGCTCCATGATCATAGGCCTCAGCTACCTGGAGCTGAGCTCTCTCATGTACACCTGCTCCCTACGGTCGGGGTGGATCTCTTGGTGGTGGTGGCGGTGACACCTCGTAACATCATCCACGGACAGCTACACACCCTTCTCCTCTACCACATTCGCCTACTCCCTGCGGACTGCCTCGTTCGAACCTCTGCCTCTGCCTGGGAGGTCCCTAAACTATCCGCTGATCATCGGAATGGCGTGTCGGACAGTCATGAGCCATTTGACCATGCCCGCCACATGAGTAACACTGCCCACTCCTAGAATGTGTGTCTCTTCCCTGGGTTACCCACACAAAAGATCATGAGTTTTGCGGTCATCCACCTATAGGTCTGGTTCTCTTGGACCTCTGTGACATCTGTCTAATGCCAGTAGTTGAAGACTCCGCTGCATGTCGTCTAGTAGTGGGTCTCGCTGCTGGTGAGTGCTCGACAATGAAACTTTCTATTAGTAGGGAGCTCTCCAACAACCCCACCTACGTCGGGATGCTGAGTGAGATCATAGACACTCTGATATCCCGTTTGAGCCCCTGGACGAAGGTTCGGGCCTTGAAGAATGGGTCCCACACTATATCTGCAGAGTAGCGCGAGAGGTCGGTGAACCTCACTGAGTACTATGCTACTGTCATGCTGCCCTGCTATAGATGAAGTAGCTCCTATATCCACACCGCACGAAGGGTGGCTGGTACAAACTCCGCCCGTAGTAGGCTCTCGAAGTCTTCCCAGAGTAGGGTCACCTCGTCATGAACCTGGAGCATTAGGCTCCACCATCTGCCTGCTACTGCCTGAAGGAGACTCGTGGAAAGGGTCAATATGAAGTCGACTGATGTCCCTACTTTCCGGAAGACTCTCACCACAACCTCCAGCCAATCCTCAGCCACCTGTGGGTCCGTCTCTCCCCTGAAACTGGGTGGCCTCTAGCATTGGAAATCGTGCAATGTTCTCAAGTGGCATGCATCATCTACTACTGGGGCTAGTGGAATCGGTGGCCCAACGGGAAGTAGTACCGCTGGTGCCTCCGCTTGTAAAGGGCCCTATACCAAGGCTTCGTCGCTCGATGGGATTTCATTAAATATGACTCTCGGGGCTCTAACTGGTTGTCTACAGGGAGGTATCCTAAAAGAAACAGATGTGACACAGTCAAAAGATAAAACCTCACGAGCTGACCTGGTTGAGCTAAATTAATGAAAACTTTTGGAAACACGCATGAAATCATTGTTTTTGTGCACTAAGTTAGAAACCAAGGTGATGGTCTTGGTGTATGGATACGTCGGCCGCCTGCACCAACACTAGACTCCCTGAACTGAAAACCACACTTAGTACCCTTAACATTATTGCTTCACAAAAAATAAATATTAGAGTTCTATGTTCTTCGGATGAACATACTCCTTTGATACCAATTTGTCACGACCCATCCCTCAGGGACCATATCGTGACTACCCCATGCCCAAATTCCATAGGCCATGGGATAGAGACTAGAACCAAAGGCGTAAATCCCTAAACTGGGAAGACATTGCCTTTATAACTGAAAACAAACACATTAGAGTACACAACTTGAAGTAAAACACTAAGTAAAACTGTACACAAAAGAATTGCTGGAAAGTAAAAGGGGCCAAAAATGCAGGCCCAATAGGAATGTACATGTACGACTGAAAGATATTACAACTGAATAAATATAAAGCAACTACAAGGTCATCCTCCAGGGTTCCTACCTAAAGGGTAGGTACAAATGGCCTCCTCAGAACTCCACATCCGTCTGTCTCCTCCGTTTACCGTCATACCGAGTGGTCCACCTCCAGGTACCATCCAGTCCTACAACTCTCTGTCTCAGTCAGCGTTGTCTGTCATCTGCAACCAACATAACGAGGTGCGGGCATAGCCTGTGCATGGGTGAGTATAACGATATTAAGTAGGGACCACGAGACCCTCAAGGTCTCAAACAATCCAACATGAAATGACCACAAAGTATGAAATCAATGGATAACCATTACTTATGTAAATTCCCATACATATACCTAAGTTATCTAGTAACCCATCTCAATCATGAGGAAAACACGAAAGTTAGTAACTCACCTCAAACCAAGTTTTTTATTAACCTGAACCTTCGACTACTGGAGAACTCCTCATCTATCGAGTATAGTGGGCCTACTGCATCACACAGAGGTGATTCCCACTAACATGGACTGCTGAGGTACTCCTCCGGTCGAGTGTCTTGGATCTGCTACTCTCACATAGAGGCGCTCTCCATCATTGGTCTACTGCGCTCACACAAAGGCGCTCCCCTGGTAGCATGCTGAGGTACTCTATGTGTCGAGTACCATGGGTCTGCCACACTCACATAGAGGCACTCCCCACCGTGGGTCTACCGTACTCACACAGAGGCACTCCCCACTGGGCTAGTCGAATCACTTCGAGTCGAATCAGTCAATAGTCATCATGTCACAGCCAGGCACTAGGTTCTTGCACAAATGTCTACTCATATCCGGAAGATCTACTCCACATTCTACTGGATGATACTTTAACTGTCATGATGTTCTAAGTAGAAGTATCTCAAAGGTCGGCCAAGTCATAGGAGTCTCAATGTAACAGATGACGTGTCAATCAGACGTCCGGTCTGTTAGTAATTATCCTTTTAGTATTAGGGGCCCGGTTGGATTCGTGTATGATAAAACCTGACCGTATCTCAACTATACCCTGAACTCTAGTGGGGGTATTTTGAAAGGGATGACTTCACTCCAAGAATACCGGCACCGCTGATGGTTCATTAAACAGATGTATGATGCCAAAGATATGGCCCAAGAAGGTAATGGTTCAGTAATGGGCCCGGGTCCGGTCCGAACCGGTTAGACCGACTCGGCACCACCCAGTCTGGGCCGATCCCGTCTGGGTCGACCCGGTCAGACTCATTGGGTCTGGCCCAGCCCATTGGGTAGGTCATCCCGCTGAGTTTTTAGCCCGGCCCGCTAGGCCCGGCCCTATGGATTGTGAGGGTGGTTCGGCCCGGAGGTCGCCACGTAGGTGACTCAGCCCGAAGGCCATGGCCGGTTCAGCCAGCACCGTGAGTGGCGTGGCTCGGGCGACTCAACCTGGGAGGTCGGGCCGGTCGGGAGACCAGCGAGCAGGCCGTGCGGAGCATAGTCCGGCCGTGGTTGCGCCAGGCAGGGCGCGAGGGCACTGGGTAGGCCGCGGCAGGGGGATGGTAGGTCATGGAGGAGTCGGGGTGGGTGCCAGGGCGCTGGGCAGGATGCGGCAGGGCGCGGCTGGGGTCGGGTAGGCCGCAGGGGCGCCATCAGGGCACTAGGAAGGGCGTGGGGGGGGGGGGGGCACGATAGGGGCCGGGCTGGCCGTGGGAGTGCCAGGCAGGCTGCGGGGACACCAGAGGGCCACGAGCAGGTGGGCTGAGCGCCAGGTAGGGAAACGGGAGGCCACAGGTAGGTGGGCTGGACGCCACTCGAGTTGGGGATGGTCGGCCGGACGCTTTGGCGCACCGCGGGGGCAGTGAGATTCACGGAGGCCACAGAGAGCATGGCCTTCGTTGTTTCTTCCTTCGTCGTCCTCACCTCATCTCCATGTCGTAGTATGCCACAAGAAAGAAGAATCGATGGAGGATGTAGGTCCATGTTAGGTTGGCCCGCATCCTCCACGTTTAAAGTGATATCAGTTGGTTTTTCGAAATAGGAAAGATGAACAACAATTATATACAACCACACAATGATTTCTTTTCAAACAATGATGAGAAAAGAAAACGGATAAAACACAAGGTAAAAACCAACCATTGATTCATCGATTGATGTTCGTCGTTCGTTGACGGTGTTGCGGAAAGAAGACGATGAAGTTTGTTGTTCGCTGCATTCATCACGCACTCCCAACCCCAAGCTGCGTTGGCCACGGAAGACACTCCATGTCAGTAGGATCCGAGGGAGGAAGTCGAAGAAGGTTGTCAGCGGCATTCTTCGCGTTCTTCGTTCTTCGTTGGGAGAAATTCTTTTCTACCATGCTCTTCTCTCAAGTTCCCACCAAATGAGAATTTCCAAGCCAAAAATAATATAAGTTATCTATTATTTTATTGGCACAACAATTTCAGAATGGGGGAATAAATTAAGTGGCTCCCCTTAATAAATTACATTCGTTGGCGCAATTGATTAAAAGGGAGAGGTGGCACCAATTAATGGTAGAGGAGGTCAAGGGACTCCCCTCTCATTAATGAGGGGAGTTGGGAGATTTTCTACCCTCCCATTAATTGGGGGTTTTAGTCTCATGTGGTCCCCATGACGTAACCTCTCATGGGAGGTTATGTTCGGGCGGGCCCCACGACCATAACCTCTCATGGGAGGTTATGGTGTGGCGGTCCCATCTCCAACTCCAAAGTGGAGGTTTTAACCAACAACCAATCACACTCATGGCGGCTCAAAAATAAAATTAAGTGTTGTACACTTTATTTTTTTTTATTTTTTTTATTAAAAACCAAAATATAACTTTTATTCTAGACCATCTGATGTCGAGGTGAAAGTCTTCTTAAGAAAATAACGGCGTTGCGAGTTCAACGATGCCCTCAGATTTAAGTTCTATGCACCAGTTCCAAAGTGATAAAAACCCGCTCGTACGTTTACTGAACGAACCCAAACAAAATTTCAGAAATTGTTTCCAAGAACACCAAGGCTCGGAATCAAGTGCTGTAAAAATTCACCGACTCTTAAAAATCCCATGTATTTAAGAAAAAAAAATTTCCACAGAATTTTTGGTTATTTAAATTTTATTTACTATATTTATAATAATTATAGATAAATTATTATTTCATTTTAAATGAATTTTTATATAATTATAATAAAATAATTATATATATTTAAATAATTAGAGAATTATAATAATTTTTTTAAATAATTATAAAATTATAATAAGGTTATTTAAATAATTATAATTCTAAATCTTTTAACATCACTTTTAGTGCTTATAAAGAGAAATCAATATGAGCTCTAAAAAATAATTGTCAAAATATTTCTTTATCAATGCTAAAATGTTTTCACTCATAAAGATTGAGATTTATAATCACTAATAAAATAATGATAAATATACATTTTATCAATTCTTATAAATATAGTTCTGAGAAAAGTGATCTTTATATGTACTTTTCTGAAATATATGTTAAAAGTATCCCAGATCTATTTAAAAAACCCTAACCTCGACTCAGTCACTCATGATTCTCATGCTCTTGAGGAACTCCTCTACTTACAGAGAAACTCTTCTAAGTTCCCTAAAATTAATCAATGCTATAATCCAATGTATGTTATATTCTACTCTTCTCATGTCATTGTTTGATGTTTTGGGTTCCACATTTTTCATTTTTTCACTGATCTTAAACATGACGGATACAATATCACTTATCTTCTCCTTAGAAATACAACGAGTGTGGATCTATTTCATAATTTTCCTCCATTGACAATAGTTTCTATGAAAGATAAGGATTTTCTCATATGTTAAGGATAGTTAACATATGTTTATGGGTTTTAATGGATAAATAAAATAGATATTATATCTACCCTCTCTACACATCCTCCCCTCCCACACCCTCTCCCCCTCCTATATTATTCCTCTTCTCCTTTAATATTTTTTTAATGTCTATCCCAATTTTCCCAGGAGTCACACATAGATGGTTTACCCCCTCTTTATATTAACAAGGAAACCTCTCACCCCCCTCAGTTTTCTCATTATTTAAATATTACCGAGATTCAAAATCTATGTATTTTATAAAATTTAATTCATCTTACATTCAATATTATAGATCATAAAGGATTAATTATAATTGTTTTTAAGGATTTGGGAATACCATTTCGTGGCCCTCATTTGTGGGTGAATAATATATAGGGACCAAGGTAAGTGTAAAAATCATTAAAACATGTTTTGTGAATTTTGATTATTCATGCAAACTGTTAAACCGTGAAATGGGTTATTTATATTTATGAATTCAATGAATTTGTTTATTGAATTCAAAAAAAAAATTGAATTAATTAGTCACGATCCAATTATTATTTATTTGATGAATTTTGTGATATATTTTTTAATTAATTCAACATAATAATTAAACAGAAACCCTGGTTTACAAAGAGTGATGGGGAATTTCTTTTGTAAGAAATGAATGCTCAATTTTTTTAAAAAATTTCTTAAATTAGATAGTGTAGAGAAATAATTGGGTAAATGGACTTAGAAATACACAACAACAAATAAAGTGTATATTTCCCAAAATAACATGAGTTATCCATGGTTGGATAGTTGATCAAAAAAACTATGATATGTGATTTATTAATAGATTTAATAGTGAAATATAGATATAATAAATTCATTGGATCAAAAATATTGTAAAAATTCATCTAACATGGTGAATAACTATAGAGAGGACAAAAATTTATTAAAAAATAATTTTGATTGTTTAGATATTTATGTCTTATAAGTCTTGTAATTTTCTATCCATGTCTAAAATGCACAAAATAGGGATATCATATTTGATGATATCCTTGAATCATAAATTTAAATTTAAGCGTATATATACTTTTATTAGTGGCTTTTTCATATGAGCATCATAGATTTTGGTAGGGAATTAAATATAAGATATTGTATGAATTAATTTTGGATACTTCTCCCAAATGGTTTCTCATTAATTATAAGTCATATGAAGCATCATATGTGGATTAAAGTATTTATTGAAACACTAAATAAAATATGTAATCGGATGAGATGAAATTATCAGGTTCCATAAGATGGAGGTCAATTCTCAAGGAACTATTTATTAAATGTAGAGTCCCTATAAAGGGAGTTGATCCCCCAATTGTAATTAACCCATTCATGCATTCCATTAGTGAACATATATTTTTCCCTTATCACTATTAATCACTACGTTAAGGTTTAATCACTCTTTTGGTGTTCAAGGGTCCTCAATAAACTTTATGTGATTGAAAGCTATTGAAATCTTCTCAATGGATAGAATACTTTGTTTGATGCTTCAGTGTTTTAAATCAAACTTATTCCATTTAGTCTAAAATTGGGATTCTATTAATACTATATTAAAATTGTTCTATAGGTTTTTATTTGATTCCATTCACATGTATCCTTGATATAAATTGACACTTTTTTAGGTTTTTTATCCCTCTAATGATCTTAGGATGATAGCCTAAAAATCATAAGTGGTATCAGAGACTTTATCGTCAAGGACACAATTTATTAATCTCATACTTTTTAGAATAAATAAATGGAATATTATATTATGTCCATAACATATATTATGATATGAAGGAATTATATTTTCATACATATCATATGGTTATTATATATCACATGGTTTGACATTAGAAAATCAAAGCATTTGAACTAGTTAATCAGAAAATTTATTATATCATAAAATATGACTCTATCCAAGGTTTGTGTGAAAATAGAGCATCGAAGAAAAAATACAATATCACCACAATTTTTAAATATAATAAAATAAATATGATATATCCTATCATATTTTGTGAAACCAACAATGGAATTTAAATAATGTTTCATTATAGAATATGGTTGAGTTATGGGGACACCTATCTTAAATATTATATTTTGAAATAGATAATATCATTATCAGTCTTAAAGTAGGACATTTATAGAAGTAATTATAGATAAAAATCAAGATATGTTGTATAATTTTCAATGATGTGAATTATATATAGTTCTTATAAAACTTTAGGGTAATATATTAGAATAATAAATTAAGGATTACATTTAATAGATTCATTTCATTTATAAGAGTAAAAAAATTCCATATCAATAGTGAGAATAAGTTGGAAAATTCACCCTTTAAAGGGATGTATGTTATTAGAGGGATACTACAGTGGATTAAATAAATATCCAAAATTGGAAGTTGAGGAATAATTGAGTAGATAGAAGTGATTTCCAATGTTGGTGGGGTGAGATTCATTTCTTAAAGACTATTAGAGTGGATTTATTCAAATTCCTCTTCAATTGTGGGGAATTTTTGAGTTCTTCCAATAGTTTAGGTTCCTAGGACACTATAATCCTTAGAATATTGATTTTATACCATATCATGATGATGGATTATAATACCTATTTAAAACTAGCCTTCCTCTCATCATTGTGGTTCCAAAGTTCATTGATGACATACCTCATGAACAATGATGGGAGGAAGGCTAGTTTGAATGAGGGGACGAGTAGCCTAAAATCCAACATTAAGACATTGAAGGAAATCAAGCATATGAGGACATATTAAATGATGGCAGTGAATGTTAGTTGTACTGAAGTATTTAATTATTATATCTATGTTCATGATAGTAACAATTTTCATGCAATAAGCTTTAAATTGTGGAATTTTATACATGGATTGTATTTTATTGTTGTTATTGAAGAAAAATTAAATATTTTAATTCTCATGTAGAAAATGTTTTCTAAACATTATGATGTTACCAATCCTGAGAAAGAAAAAAATGTTTATGTTAAAAATACCAAATTTATTATGGGATCAACAACATGTTGATGAAAAAAAAATTCCGCATCATCACAAATTTGAATAAAATGATTAAGGCAAGAATTTAGGGTATAAAATTTGTGGTTTATTGGAATCAGTGAGGCCAATCTATTCAACCTAACAATTAAACATTAATTAGTTATATTTGGGTTACATCAAGGGTGAATGTACCTATATATATTGACTTAGGGTGTCGTGTCCAACCTTTAACGAATGAAATCCTTCAAAAAGATATAACGGTAATGTTAAAATATTCATTCTCTATTTTAATGAACAATTATAAAATGAAACTTTGTTTTAGTTTTCATTATTACTTATTTAAATCATTTATTTTAGAATATTTTTAAAATAATTTTTTCTTAATGTCCACTAGAAAAGCCCATAGGGGCTTCCAAACTCTTCTAAAGATGTTACATCCTAGGGATATTAAGGGGAAAATAATGCCCCACCCAACACTTAGTTACGGTCACATTATAAAGTAGGAAACACTGACTGATTTCAGCAACCATCACAATAAGAAATTATTTTAGGTGCATTGTGGTAAATAATATATTATTTGAAATTATTTATTTTATCAAACATGATTCAAAATATTTAATTAATGAAACAAAAAAAAGAATTATGAAAATAAAGAATGTGCATGGAAACCAATGTACCCCTATCATAATGGAATGATGGGGTACACATCATTAGTGAAGAATTTGGTATGTATTTTAAATAAATAAAAAATGTTTAATTATGTGATATAAAACTATATATGTTCCTTTATTTATATTTAGCTAAATGAATCAAAATCTGAATCCACTTCCATCAGACATCATATACTATAGAAGGAGGCTAGTGTAAATACGGAGGGTATATTGGTTTATGAAAACAAAAAAGTAGTATGGTATGTATCTGTAAGTGTGACATAATTGAAACTCATTATGATTTATAAGAATATTGCATAAAAATAAATATATTCATTTGTTATATATGATTTAGACACAAGAATCAGTAATGTCCATACCAGAACAAATGTGACTTTCAGTAGCTTTGAAGCAGCCTAAACAATATGGTCACGTTAGAGGATTTGGTTTTGGAATCTCTCATAGAACATATTTTTATAAGTTAAAACCACATGAAGATACATAAAATATGATGATATGAAATCATACACAAATAGAATCACAACTAGATATTTTTGTTTAGTGTATTTTGGTAGACCAATGTATAAGAATGGATGAAAGTGAACCGGTAGTGGAGAAAAGGTCAAAAATTGAACCAAATGATCCCACTAGTCTTGTGGGTAGTCATTCCCACCTACTGCATACCTTACCCAATGTAATAAATTTTTTCGTTACATTTTTTCTTAAATTTCAATCAAACAACATCATGAAGATTTATATTACTAAAACTCTGTAGGGTATATTTGTATATAATTTTACCTTTCAACACCTATGTATAATAGTGTTGGGATGAGTATAGTGTATAATATATTGAGAGACTAGATACATAATAAAAAACTCCAAAAAATCAAATTATAGTGGGGATTGAGGTAGCTTATGATCCAACTACTGAGTTTCTTATTCTAATTGATGGTATGTATATTACAATGGTTGATGTTGTTATTAGAACATTCATTGCATAACCATCTAATCTTATCAAGATACATGGGGTATGCCTTTTACAAAATTTTTCATATGAAAGAAATGTAAATTTTATGATAAATGTTCTGAATTGTGGTATGATATTACAAATGGATAATGTGATGGAGAAACAAAAGATCAAATCAATATAATCTAGTGAATCAACCAAGAAAAAAAAGAACTTCTTAGAGTACCTTCTCCCCACCAGTTCCAGGGAAAAATTTAATATCCTTAAAACATCATGAAGAGGCCACATAAAAGTGTAAAATATGTCTTACAATTAATATAATGAAGAAATTTATGGAGATTCCTTGATATATGGAATAGTTCTCAAGATTCTAAATTATATTATCAAGCATGAATGGTTTGGCTTCCAAGTAGCGAATACATACATAAGGTAAATTTTCATTATACATATGTCTAAATAGTGATCTAAATATGTTTAATAAAGTTAATAACTATTCATATTTTTAAAGGATTTTATATTAAAAATATATAATTAAAAGATCGTGTGAATCGAAATTTAGATTCATTAATCCCTACATCATTTCAACACCAGAAATTACTTTGAATAAGAAATAAACAGAGAATAGAAAAGTCAATTTACTCAAAGTGTTTAATAGAAATGCATTAGATGAAAGACTGTTTTTGATTACTATATTTCAAGGGTAATAATCTATGATCTAATCACATAAAATATATTTTAATTTTCTAATTACTTAATTGTTTTGTTTTTTAGGAAGAACTGGATGATTCTAGAAGTCAATATAGACACCCCAAATATTTGTGTTTTGGATACAATGCAAGCATTTCAAACCAACCTACCACACATGATGTTTATTCTGAATATATAATATAGTACAATAAACATTTTTTAGATAAAATTCATATTATACATTTAGATTGTGTTTTATTGGAAATTTTATTATGATAGGACAGTCTCTTAGTACATGCTAGATCATGGAATAACATCGATATCTAAATAAAGAAAGTATATGGATTAATAAAAATGGAAAAAAAATGAAGGTATTTATATAAATATTTAACTAAAAAAACATTTATAAACAATTTACTTATTTTTTTCAATGTTTATTTAGTGTCTAAAATAAGATAATGAAATCGAATGTGGATATTATATTTCAAAAACTTACAAGAGAAATCTTAGTACATGAAATGAACAGGATCCCAAAAAATGTAATCTCTAAAGGTAATTATAATTTTATTAAATATATTTCATAATCATTTTTTTTCTATAATTTCTCAATACTAGTAATATTTTTGACAACAAAGATACTCAAAATATAAAATTAATTTGTTTAAAGTTGTGTGGGAAGCATAAATTTTTCATAATGTATACCAAAATGAAATTTAGGTGATTACCTTTTATGTTTGTGATATAATACGATTTATGTCCTTCAAAAAATATTTAGGGTGTAAATCATTACAGTTAGAATGGTAATATACTATTTCGATCTATTTCTCAAGGAGAATAATAATGGATGAAATCAATTTGTTTAGAATCACTAAATTGAAAACAATAATTTTTTTTTTGAAATCACAGAGGAAAAGGTGATAGCGAAGGAAGAGGTGGGGGTGAAGTAGAAGGCAGATGTAGAGTCAGAGTGAAAGACTGATGTGGAGGAGGAGGAAGAGGTAAATAGCTTGGTGGATACTGAGGTGGAGGAGGATAATAAGCGTTGGATTAAAAATAATAATTTTTTTGGAAAATGAAGCAGAATAAGGAGCATACCATGATTTTATTTTTATAATTTTTTTTAAAATTTTACACAACACATTTCACTTAAGATAAGAGACATTGTGCATATTTCCAGTTTAAAATGAAATTTTAGTAGAAAACAGATGTGGCATACTGAAAACTAATAAAACAAATTCATATTGTTTTACTACTTTACTAAACCTATCCATACATCATTTTTGATGTGTAAGGATAAGGCTCACCTAAATTAGATTCATGATTTCACTGGTATGACTCCAACTGTCCGTTATCAGTTTAAAATGAGAATTAAAAAAAATAATTTCTCACAGAAAGCCGAGAAAATGTTCTCAGATTATATTGATAAATTTTTAATACAATTAATAATTCATTTTCGATGTGTATTAATTAGTCTCATGTAAAAACCACACATGATGCCAGCTATATTGCTCAAATTGTGTGTTTCCAGTTTAAAATGACATTTTAGAAAAAAACACATGTGGCATACTCAAAAATGAGTAAACACATTCCAATTGTTTTTATACATTAGGATTTTTTTGATGAGTCATTTGGAACATGTTGAATTCATTCACATTTTAGTCTGATAAACGGTGTGACCGGTATGACTCAAAGTGGGTCTTTTTTATACAAAGATGGCATTAATTTTAGTTATAAAAAAACTAACATACTAAAAAACAAGAAAACTCATTTATATTGTTTTGATACTTTAGGAAAACCATTCATACATCATTTTTGAAATTTTGGGATCAACTAAATCTTAATATGATGCACGGTGTGACCGATATGGCTATATGTTTCTATTATCAATTTAAAATTGATATACTAATATAAAAAAGTGTCACTCAATGAAAACTAAGAAAGCATGATCATATTGTATTGATAATTTGGGGTAATGATTCATAATTAATTTGTGTTGTGTATGAATCTGTCTAATTTTAAACCCACACATTATTCCACTTGTATGGATCAAAGTACGTGTTTCAGTATAAAATGGAATTTTAGTAAAATAATGTGGCATTATCAAAAATGAGGAAACCCATTATGATTTACTTATATATTAGTAAAGGTATCTATGAGTCATTTTCTATGTTTATCATTTATTCATGCCTCAATGTAGTGCAAAGTGTGACTGGTATGACTCCAAATTCATATTATTATTCAAAATTTGAATTAATTTTATTGAAAAAAACAACTAACACACTCAAAACAAAGAAAAAGCATTTGTATTGTTTTGGTACACTACAACAATGATCTATACATCATTTTAAAATTATAGATCAACTACACCTCAATCTGAAGCACAATGTGATCGTTATGATTTGAAGTGTATGTTATGATTTTAAAATTGACATTTTAATACACAAAATTTCCACTCACTGAAAATTGATAAAACACAGTTAGATTTTCCTAATAATTTCTGAAAAAAATTCATAACTCATTTATGACATCCATGAATCAATTTCATTTCATACCTAAACATGATTCCAATTATATGGATCAAACTGCATATTTCTAGTTGAAAATAACATTTCGTTAAGAAACACTCCTGGTGTACTCAAAACCAAGGAAACACATTCTGATTATTTAGATACTTTAGGAAAATGGCCCATGAATCATTTGGGACATGTAGCATATATCTTCACCTCAATATGACATACAATGAAACTGGTATGAATCCAAGTGCATCTATGTATTCAAAATTGACATTAATTTTAGAGAAAAAAATCGACAGACTTAAAACTGAACAAACTCATTTGTATTATCGTTTTGCATTAATAAAATGATACATACAATACTTGTGACTTATAGGGATTAGGCAAACCTCAATCTAACACACAATGTGACTGATATGACTCCATGTGTTTATTTTTATTCAAATATGATAGCAATTTTAATAAAAAAAACAACTGTCATTCTCAAATCCTTGAAAAAACATTATGATTGTTTTGCTACTTTAGGAAAGTTATCCATAAGTCATTTTTGAGATGTAGGAAATAGTCACAAAACAATTCGACTCATAGTGTGACTGGTATGAATCAAAGTGCAGCTTTTTATTCAAAATTTACAATAATTTTAGCAAAAAAACAACAACAATTGAGAAACTCTATAATAGTGACTTCTTTTTCTTATATTTGTGTTCGATTTTTTTTCATCTAAATTCATTATTTTTATCTTATTTTCGTAATTCTTGTTGTTGTTTCTACTGATGATGTGTATTGTTTCCGCACACTGTACCTATTTATGGTGATGCAGTGTGTTACAAAACCATAATATAGTTTTCACCATTATCAGCACTACTAAATATGCGGATAAAATTATAATATATCAATGCTATTGAAGGATATTATAAATATACCATTTATCAGTGTTTATAAAGGCACTGATAATGTCTATCAATATCATTACTTTTAAATGAACCGATAAATCATACTTTTATTAGTGTAAATAAAATCATGGAAAAATAATACTTTTATCAATACTTTTAAAAGAGCTGATAAATGGTGTACTTTATCAGCATTTGTAAAAGAGATGATAAAAGTATGATTTATTAGAACTTTTATTTGTGCTAATAAATCTACCATTTATGAGAACATTTTTAGCGATTATAAAAGCCATGTACTTTTAACTGCGCTAGGGTAGTCAGTGTTTTTCTAACACTGATAAAGTCGAATTATAATGATGTTAAAGGTGTGTTTTGTATTATTTTTATATCTATAAATTTCAATAAAAACCTAGATTAATATAGTGGTTTAATGGTGAAAGAAAATAATGAATCATGGGGCGATCAGACTCCCACCACCAAAATGTTTGAACAACTGGGAAATGTAACATTTCCTAATCTAGTCTCATTCATAAATCAATGGTGATAAAACATCAAAAAATATTTTGAAATTAAATCTATCAAGTCTTGTTTATGAAATAAAATTTCCAATAATTCTTATTATATCACATTCAAATATGTTCAATTGCATTTTTTCACCCATGCAATGTGTTACAACATACCTCACCTAGAAATTTTTACTCTTAATGCAAGAAACATAGAAAAGTGGTGTTATTATATTTTCCTAGAGTTCATGTGATATTACCAAATTATTTCTGAGATAATATGTTACCCACCGGAAAAAACTAGTGTACTAATCAGGAGGACATCCTACATGTTGTTCTGAGGTTCAAGGGTTGGTGGGTATTTATTTTAAAACATATAGGGTAGACTCGGATTAATTAATTCTTTATGTACATAGAATGATAAAAATCACCAACTGTTCATAATGAATATACATGCTCATCCCCTTTAAATATTTTCACTTCCAACTCACTATCCTCATTGTCCATTTGTGTGGATCACAACCGACTAGTGAATAATAATGAGTAAACATCCTCTTCTCTCCATTTTTTTAGTTTTTTCTATTTTTTTCATTGTACATAACAATATATTCTTTAGTAATTATCATTGTAGGTAAAGGGGGAATTTTTTTAAAATAATGATACAATATGGATTTTAAACCCACTTCCCAATGAAAATTTAGGCACCCTTTCTTTCATCCAATAACAAAGAATATTTGATGAAAATTCCCAAGGAAACACACTATCAACCAATGTTTCTAAACATAAAACAATAATTTTCACAAGGAATGGATAGGTATGGATAAATTATCCTGTAAAGTGGATACATAATAATATTTTCATGGTCTCTAAGGCTTAAGAAGGGTCAAATTTGATGTTGGCAGAAAATTTAGGTTAATTGTACAATGGTGTTTTCAATGAACGTTGGACTTTATAATGAATTTTACACACTTGAATCTTAGGGATTCACATATAATTAAGGAAAATTTTAGATTCAATACATGAAACAAGAATCTAAATAAAGCGATTCAAAGAAATAATATTCAACAACGGTCTTAGAGCGTATCTCCTGTAACATTTCAAAAATATTAGTCTATGATAACGAAGCATGGGTTTCAAAAATACATTAAACTCTTATGAAAGATTTAAAAATACAAGTTCTATAAAATTAATACCAATAAAAAAAAATTGGAAAAACATTTTTTTAAAAAAATTGAATTTTCCTCCCAAATAAATCATGAATGAAAAATGATTTGGGTATTCTCTTTAAGATCAATGTTTGTAAAAAATCAACTAAAAAGGGAAGAGGAAAGAGAAACATAATGAGTTTTTTATTCTTTTTTTTTTTGTTTTTTTAATTTAAATCCTATGTATTTTATTTCACCCACCCCACACCTAAAAATAACATTTTCCTCAAAGAAATAAGTTTAAAAAAATAAAAAAAATAAATAAAGGTTGGGAGAAGTGATAGTTTTCTATGAGGTGTCATATAATGCATCCATCAGCTAGATTTTATCCATGGGATGCTTCAGTTAATTTTCATAGAAGTGTTTGAACCTATTCCCATTCCCAACAAACCACAATCCACTATTCTTAATAAAAATATATATAACACCAAAAGGGTAAACACTAGTAACTGTATAAGGATCAAGACATCACAAACAATTCTTTCCTTGGTGTAGCATTAACATGAAATTGTACATGTGGACCTTTTAAATACTATGATACTTCAAGTCATGAATAATATCATCATTGATAGCCTCTTTCTTATCATTATAGATCCAGGAGAACTCATATGCATCATGTTGAATTTTTCAAACTGTTTAATATGCAGCTTCTTATTCTTACTAGTAACTAAAAGATTCATATCACATTATTTAACACCCAAATATGCACCATGATATACCTCCACAGGGATGTGAAAATCCATTACAAACACAAGTTTATATGGTGAAATTATGATTGGGGTTTCAAAAGAAAAAAGGTATACCAAAAGTGTATCATCCAAGACAAAACTCTAATCTTTACTAATGGGTTGTAACACTTTTACAAAGATTCAATTAACTTACCAATCTAAGATATATTCTTGTCCATTAGATTGGGGGTTATATGAAGTGGAGACATCATTAACTACCCCAAACTTATAAAGAATGTTTTTAATGTTTTTATTGAAAAAAATTTGAACCCTGATCATGAAGGATAAATATTGTAAAACCAAACATACTGGAAATTTGTGACCTCAAAAAATAAAATACCACTCGAGAGTCCTCATTCGTGGTTGCCTTTTTTTCCACCCATTTATAGATGTAGTAAATAGATATTTTTATGTACATAAATATAAGATTTCATAAGGCCCAATGAAGTAAATTTCCTATGCATCAAATATCTCACATAATAACATGGGTTTTTGGGGAATTTTATTACTCTTGGAGATATTCATAGTGAATTGATATCATGTATATGAATTTAAAAACTGATGGGAATCCTTATAAAACATTTTCTAATAAATTATTTAGCGAGGTACCTTTTGAGTGGTGCATTTAGAGAAAAAGTGGACCCCACATGCCAAAGTGTGGAAGAACCTCAAAACTGATGTTAACTCATGGTCAGAGACACATCGAAGAACAACTTGGACCTGAAAAACTCTCCATAAATATGGTTATCCCAAATGTACCATCTTGAATCACGCTTATGTATCTAGAACAGTGAAGTAATGAAATTAGTGGAAACCGGAGATACTTCTATAAAATTAGCAATGTCCTCATACTAAGGGGAAGGTCTGTGACATCACAAATGTTCTCAAATAGAAATAATTATCCAATGGGGAGGGATGAGACAACATGGTTGTCCAATGGTGAGGAAATATTGCTAATGGGGTCAAATACTACATTTTTCACCCCCCCTATTATCTCAAATATTAAGGTCTATCTTCTTTAGGAGGAGCATCCAACAAATTAGCTGGGGCTTAGATTCATCTTTTTTAAGGACAACACAAATGATAGAATGATTAGAAAATATAATGATTTTTACCCAATAAGATATGAAAAGAATTTTTACAAGTCAAACAGAACTGATAGAAGTTATTTTTTGTGGTAGTTTAGTTTTCCTAGGAAGGGTCAAGGGTATGTAAGGCATACACAATGACATGATGTTACTTCACAATCATATATGATAAAACTGCACTAACTGCAATGTTAGAGGAATCACACATAAGTTCAATTGGGAGATCCCACCTTAGTGGTTAGATTATGGGAGGTGATGTGATAGTCCATTTTAATGTATTGAAGGCACCCTCAAAATTTTACCAAACAAAAAACTCATAATCCTTTTTTTAATAACCCTAAAAAGGGAAGTGTGATCTAACTAAAGTCTTTAACGAATTGGCGGTATAAACCCACATGACCCACGAATGATCACATATCATGAAAACATTTAGGACATGAAAGGTATTAAATTAATTCAATTTTTTATTTCTCCTCTCGAATTTAATCATTTAAAATAACATGTCCAAGAGCTACACCCCTATCAACCCTGAAATGGAATTTTTTGAAATTTAATACATGATCCTTTTTAGTGAAATGGCAGAGGATAGATCACAAGTACAAAAAATAGTCATCAGAGTAATATCCATGAACTGTGAAATCATCCAAAAATACTTATATAAAATTCTCATTGTATTAAAAAAAAGCATCATATAACGCCAAAATGTCCCAGGAGAAATAAATAGACCAAAAGGAATCCTTTTATATGTAAATATACTAAATGGATTGGTAGATACTATCTTTTCTTGATGCTCATGGGCTATATAAGTTTTAAAATAAACCGAATAAACATTAAGGAAACAATAATGTGACTCAATATCCATTTTTTACAACATTTGTTCAATGAAGGGTATAGGAAATTGGTCATTTTACACGGTTGAATTCAGTTGACGACATTCAATATAGACTCACCAACTGTTTTTCCGACGTGTTGGCACTAATTCATTCCTTTCATTTGACACTGTTATTATTCTAGTATTTTAGGCACAATATGCACTGGGCTAACTCATTTACTATTACATTTTGGATAAATGATTCCAAAACAAGTAATTTATAGAATTACAATTTTACATAATGTAACACCCCAAGCTTCTACGGTACGCTTCTCTTTGAATAATGTGATAGCGTGTGTTGTACGCAACACCAAATTCTAACACACCATAACTAATCAAACTAGACGTTATGAATAGTAATACCTACTTTTTGAAATTATATATATTTTATATTTGAAAATGGACTTCATTTTTGGATTCGGAATATCGAATTTAGCCTAAGGTGAAATTTTGGTACATTTCGGATAACTTTCATATTTTGATGAATAGTGAAAATTACTAAGTTTTAATTAAAAACAACTTTTTTAATCAAAATAATTAATAGTGATAAATTATGAATTTGAGTGATTTTAAATTATATTTAGAATATAGTTTTACCATTTAATATAATGTTGGTCATTGGACATAATTTTACAATTAAACCAAACATAAACGAGTGTCAATCTTTTGATAGTTATTATCTCTTAAAAACACTCTTTTTGTTTTGACAGCGGGAATTAATTTTAAATTAATTTCTGCCACTTCTGTGTTTTGAATTTAGGAAAATGGATTCCATATTTGGAATCAGGATGTTCAAATTGTGTAAATAGGTAACTTTTATTTTTAGACATTTTGAATAATTACTGCGGTAAATATTTTATTTACCATGGTTAAGGGTAAATCCGGTAAATAAGGGTTAAAAAATAATATTATAATAATACTAAATTACCCTAAAACGTGTATTAACCCTACTGGTTGATACATGGTCGACCATGGGAATCTTTGGGTCTATTTTGGGACCCCATGGATCCACTTGTAAGTGATAATGACACTTTATTTTAATTTAGTTAAAATAAATACAAAAATGACACAAGCATATATCTTTTAGAACAACAATTGTTACATAGGGTTATATATGTTGGATTTTTGATTATAAATATTAATTAGAAATATAAAAAGATTTCCTAAATAATGATATTTTATTTATAATTTTTAGACATTAAATAATTTATTTTATATATGACACAATGATGATGCAGTAATTACTATAATAGTAAACAATTAAAGTAATTGATATTATAAATACCCAAATAAATATAATATGAAACTTTTAATGAATTAAACTAATTTTCTAGGATAATATGATATATTAGGATTGATTTAATTGACTTTGTTCGAAGTAATCAATCTGTTATGAGTTTCACAAAAATCAACTATTGAATAGTGTCAAAATTGACATAAAAGAGTTCTTAAAACAAATATTATATTATTAATTGATATTAAATTCCTAAAAATCTAAGGTTCGTCCAGGAGACTTATATCATTATAGGTTCATCATTAATGTACCACTTGGGGGTCTCTTGGATGTATATAGTACGTTTATTAACCATATTATATAAAAATACAAAGAGACATTGTAAAAGTGAAACTAATTAACTTAGAGTTAATACTTAAAGATAAGGTTAATATAAGTACCCAAACCTGTCTAAATTCTATTCGTTGAGTGGTTTTCGACCTATCCCCACATTAACCTTTGAATAAAAAGCTTTGGAGACATTAGAAACCGAATATGAATTTATTATAAATTAATATTTCTAGCTTTTCCAAAGGTGCCCCTCACCCCTCTTATAAAAGGGAACTCCTCCTTCTCATTTCTTCACACCTTCAAAGCCTTTTGTTTCGGCCAAACTCTGCCCAAATACTCTCCCAACATCCCTCACTACAACCTAGAGGCCTTAGTTTTATCATAAATCCAACCTAAGGAGCCCTTTTGATCAAATCAAAAGGAAGAACCCGAAGAAGAGGTAATGATTTCACCACCCTTCTCCGAGTTCATTTCTTCTTCCACTTCTTCTTCCTTTGTTCTTACCATTCTAAAATAATAACTCCAGTATCTCACATATACTGTGATGTTATTATAAATATTGTACAACCATATTCATTATTCTATCCACCCTTTGAATAACATGTCACCATACGTGCGTACGTACGGACTACCGTCTCCACGTCGTGGTGTAATTGTTATTCAATATAATATTATTTGGTTGGGTATAATAATGATGTGTAACTCATGTAAATAATAAATATAACATGTTAATGATTCTGTATATATGATATACCATCCATTTATATATTATTTTAATATCAAAAGAATGATATTGTCGCTCGTGCGTACGTACGGACTACCGTCTCCACGAACGCGATGAGATTCATTCTCCATTGTATCCATTCAAGTATAATTATCATTTGATGATTTAAAAATGATGTTTAAGGACTAGATATCATTCTGGATATGAATAAGATACAACAACCATGGCTTATGTAACAAAACATATAAAAGAAAATGAGTAAGTTAACTCCCGAAACGACGATAATTCTAAGATATTATTAACAAATCAATGTTAAAAGATCATATATGATATCATATTATTATATATGATTCTTGTATAATTTAATAACAAATATTTCACCATTATACAGGAGGTTAACCTACCCCAACAAAGTAAAAGTACAAGGTTAGGGTTATTTCAGAATCTCTTCATTATCCGAGGTTGTTTATACGTAATAATCTACTGGGATCTCGTTATCATCCACATCCATGTTTCTTCAAAATGTATTTCAAAGAATTTTTACAAGAATATGGGTTAAAGTCATTTATACCTTTTTTGACTTTTTATAAGAGGAATATTTCCGTCGTTTTCCAAACAAGGTTCTTTTTAACCTTTTCGACAGAATTAAGATAAGAATGTTTTTTTAACTTATACGGCGGGTGCAGTTATTTTCCGCCGTTATAAAATCGTCAAAGCTTCCCTACAATCCTATAAGAATATTTTCAAAGAAAATGTTTTATTTTATAAATATATGTCTCTTAAATGATTTCAAAATAGAAAGAGATATTTCTTTAAAAAGAGTTTTTATTTCATCTATGTCAACATCCTTTAATGGATTTTATGCTTATTTGAGGATGATATAATATGATAAACAACTTTTATACTGTATTGAAGGTTTTGTGATATGTTTGACTATGGATGTGCTATTTTTTATATACCATTCATGGATTATGGTGAAAGTATTGACATTTCGTATGCTAGTTTAATACGAATGTTTATGTTATGTTTAAACCTTTTCATATGGGAATGCATTGGACTTAATATGTGACGGGTGGAGCCCGCTATAGCTCCTCGATGCATCGGAAGGTCTCATGAGACAAACTAGTGTCTTGGCACAAGGCCTTGACAAAATCTTATTTGTAGTCTTGGCACGAGGCCTTGGCTATGTGGTTATGATAGTCTGGCATTATGCATTCCAACATTATGAAAGTGGTTATTGATTTTTGCATGTGATTATTCGATTAGTAGAATATCCATGTGAATAAGTAAATGACATTATTTCATTTTACTTTTGCCATACTATGTCGAAGTTAAAGTTTAAAAGGCTTTTGTTTTAGTAATGCAATGCCTTAAATGTTTATTCTTATTTATGAAAGTTTCCGCTATATTGTTATCCATACTGGGCATTTGAGCTCACCCCTTTTCTATGTTTTATTTTTCCCAGGATGTGAAGAAGTAAGTTATGAATGACCTGCAGGGATTTTATGAGGGGTTAATAGTGTGGATTGTGGAAACATTATGTTGTTGTAGTAGTTTTTCATTTTATGATGTAATGTAAAACTTATGAATATATCTAGTGTTTCCAAGGCTACTAAACCAATCGGTCTTTCGAGATTTGATCTTTCTTGTGATCATGCCAATGTTATGTAATAATGCACCGACTCTGGGTAACTAGGGTCGGGGCGTTGCAGTTGGTATCAGAGAAAGTTTAGTACAAACCTTGGAAGCTAGATTTAGATAAACTCTGATTAGAGCACGTAGACCTAAGATGAACATTGAGGATTAGTATAGAAGAACTTCCTAGAATTTTGGTATTGTAGAGATTTTGTGAGTTTTCCAAGCAATACATCCCTGTCTGGATACGAGCAGGTAGAGGCGGCTCTGGCACAGATGTACCTAGGGGTAAAACCCAAAAACACCGCTTTGAGCTAGACTCGAACGGGAATTGGTGCACGACAACGGGCCTTGCTGAACTCTTGGTTACGACACTCCCGGGGGATATGCTTAGGATAACTCTAATTTTCTTTACAAATCATTTTGAAGGGATTATGAGTATATAATTCCTCAAAGAAAACATTCTTATGATTATGGATTATATCCATAAATAGTTCAATTTATGTTAAGTGTTTTATAAGTATGGGATTATGTATTTTGATTCATAAACTGATCTAGTTTATGCCATTGTTTAGAAATGGCGCCTAGTGGAAGAAATGGAAACCGTATCAATGCACGCACTCCATGTAGGGATTGCCCTCCTGCTCAAGATAATTATAGTGGGGCTGGTGATGCAACTGGTGCTGATCAGCTAATCACCATACTGGGACAACTTACTCAGGTTATGAATAATAACCTTACCCGTATGGAGCAACCTGATCCGCAGTGTGGAGGATCAATGTTAGATCGATTCATGAGGCAACAACCACCAACGTTCAATGGGAATACAAATCCCTCAGTAGTTGAGCAATGGATATTTTCCCTAGAGAAAATATTTCAGGCTTTGGGGAGCAGTGAAAGGGAAAAAGTTATCATGGCAGTTTACCGCCTCACTGGAGATGCTGATCAATGGTGGTCATTGATTCAGAACATGAAGGAAGATGATAAAGTATCAAATATGGAATGGAGGGAGTTCAAAGATCTGTTTTTAGAAAAATACTTCCCTCGTGACCATCGAGCAGATATGGAAAGGCAATTTCTGAGTCTGAGACAGAAGGAGGATGAGAATGTCACAAAGTATGAGGCTAACTTTACAAGGTTAGCGAGGTATGCTGGAGATTATATTCGCAACCCAAGAATTAAGATTGATCGTTTCTTTGATGGGTTAAAACCATTTCTCCGTCGAGCGTTAGTCTCACAATCCTTTTCATCGTACGAAGACATTGTCTCATGTGCTATCAAGACCGAAAAGGAATTCTCTAAGTCTTATGACTTTAAAGCAAAGCAAGAGAAGAAGAGACCTGCTGATCAATCTGGGAATGGAAATAAGGGGAAGAAGGGAAAGGTTGAATATCCATCTTGTGGTAAATGCGGGAAGAAACATCCTGGTACTTGCTTGAAAGGAATGAGAGTCTGTTACAAGTGTGGTGAAAAAGGCCACCAAGCTCATGATTGCAAGGGGAAGAAGGAAGCTACCAACGTTCAGTGCTACAATTGCAGGGAGATGGGGCATTATGAAAATGCATGTCCTAAGCGTCAGGAGAACTTACCTCAGAAAAGACCAAGGGATCAAGGCCAGGCTTATGCTATCACTACTGCTGAGGTAGAAGCTCCGAAAGACGTGGTGGCAGGTAATTTAATGGTTTCCTCAAGTTTAGCAAATGCATTATTTGATTCTGGATCATCGCATTGTTTCATATCTTCCCAGTTTGCTAAGAAAATTAGATATTTCCAATTTGATTTAATAAGGGAGTTGTCAGTTAAAACTCCTAAGGGACGTATCGTTGCAACAATGTTTTGTGAATTAGTCCCCATTAGAGCACATAAATTTTCTTTATCTGCTGATTTCATCGTCATACCTATGATTGAGTTTGATATAATCCTCGGTATGGACTGGGTTTCGGACTATGATGCGAAGATTTATTGTAAGAAGAAAAAGGTTACGATTCTTGATGATAATGATAAGGAGCACCTTATTTTTAGAGCAGAATCATCACCACCTAATTCTTATTTAGATCCACCCCCAGTAGATCAACTTAATTCAATTATTGGGGAGTAAGAGAATGAAATAATTGTCGGTGAGGAAAGGAATGTTCAAATAGAGGATGTACCTGTTGTGAAAGAATTTGTAGATGTATTTCCGGAAGATTTACCTGGACATCCTCCAGAACGAGAAGTTGAGTTTTCTATTGATTTGATTCCTGGATCAAGGCCTATATCGAAGACCCCTTATAGAATGGCCACTGTAGAGTTAGTCGAACTAAAGAAACAACTAGAGGAATTGAGTAATAAGGGATTTATTCTCCCTAGTGTTTCTCCATGGGGAGCCCCTGTTCTTTTTGTTAAAAAGAAAGATGGATCTATGAGGTTATGTATCGACTACAGGGAGATCAATGCTATAACGATAAAGAACAAGTATCCCCTACCGCGTATTGATGATTTATTTGACCAACTGCATGGAGCTCAATACTTTTCAAAGATTGACCTTCGATCTGGATACCATCAGTTGTGTGTGAAGAAGGAAGACATTCCGAAGACAGCATTTCGAACCAGGTACGGGCATTACGAGTTTACTGTAATGCCGTTTGGATTGACTAATGCACCCTCTGTATTCATGGATCTGATGAATAGAGTTTTCAAGGAGTATCTCGATGAATTTGTGGTGGTATTTATTGATGATATTCTGGTATACTCCAAAACCTACGAAGATCATGAAAATCACTTGCGCATTATCTTGAAGACTCTGAGGAGGCATGAATTATATGGGAAGTTTAGCAAGTGTGAATTCTGGCTTCAGGAGATTTCTTTTCTTGGCCATATTGTCTCTAAAGATGGAATCTATGTTGATCCTTCTAAGACCAAGGCAATCCAAGAATGGCCATCACCTACGAGTATAACTGAGGTACGTAGATTTATTGGTTTGGCAGGTTATTATCGACGTTTCGTCCAGAATTTTGCCCGATTGGCTAACCCATTAACGAATCTCACACTTAAAGGGGTTAAATTTGTTTGGACAAAAGAGTGTGAAGAATGTTTCGAAGAACTGAAGAGAAGATTAGTCAATGCTCCTATATTGACTCTACAATCGGGGAATGACGGGTTCGTTATTTATAGTGATGCATCGAAGAAAGGACTTGGCTGTGTCCTTATGCAGAATGATAGAGTTATTGCCTATGCATCACAACAGTTGAAAATTCATGAACAAAACTATCCTACTCATTATCTTGAGTTAGCAGCTGTAATCTTTTCTTTGAAGATATGGAGGCACTACCTCTATGGTGAAAAATGTGAGATTTATACTGATCACAAGAGTTTGAAGTATATTTTCTCACAAAAAGAACTCAACATGAGGCAAAGGAGATGGCTTGAATTACTCAAGGATTATGATTGTACGATACACTACCACCCGGGGAAAGCAAACAAAGTAGCAGATGCTTTGAGCAGAAAAGACCATGGTGTTCTGAACATGATGAGAATTGAAAGGGATCCAATTTTCATGGATCTAGTGAAGATGGACATGGGAATAACCAGGGAAGGTGAATCATCAATGCTTTTTCAAATGGTTGCCATACCATCTTTACAAGAAAGGATTAAGAGTTCTCAGACTGATGATGAAGAATTCCAAAAGAAGATTAAAGCTGTGAATGATGGGAGATTGAGAGACTTTGTGTATGAAGATGGAATTTTGAAAATCGGGAAGAAACTTTGTGTTCCCAATATACCTGATCTAAAAAGGGAATTGCTGGATGATGCTCATAGTTCCAATTTCTCTATACACCCTGGGAGCACCAAAATGTATAGAGATTTGAAGGAACATTTTTGGTGGGACAACATGAAGATGGAGATTGCTGATTTTGTGTCAAGATGTATGGTTTTCCAACAAGTGAAAGCTGGAAGGAAACAGCCTGGAGGAGTCATGCAACCTCTTCCCATACCGGAGTGGAAATGGGACAATGTTACGATGGACTTTGTCATGGGGATACCAAAGACTCCTAGAAGGAATGATGCAATATGGGTTATTGTTGATCGTCTTACCAAGACAGCACATTTTCTTGCTATAAGAGAAGATCTACCCCTGGAACGTCTAGCAAGACTATATATTAATGAAGTTGTGAGACTTCATGGAGTACCCCTATCGATTGTTTCTGATCGTGATCCCCGTTTTACTTCAAGATTCTGGAAAATTCTTCAGAAATCCCTGGATACTGAACTTCATTTGAGCACTGCTTACCACCCTCAGACAGACGGACAATCAGAACGGACTATTCAAACCTTAGAAGACATGTTGAGATCTTGCTCACTTGACTTTCAGGGTATGTGGGATCAATATTTACCTCTGGTAGAATTTTCCTATAACAATAGCTTCCATTCGAGTATTCAGATGGCACCATATGAAGCGTTATACGGAAAGAGATGTCGTACACCAACCTGTTGGGATGACGTTGGTGAAAGAAAACTTGTAGGCCCAGAACTAGTGGAGGAAACGGTGGAAAAGGTGAAAGTAATCCAAAATCACATCAAAGCAGCTCAAAGTAGGCAGAAGAGCTATGCCGATAATCGAAGGAAGGATTTGGAATTTCAAGTCGGTGATCATGTTTTTCTAAAGGTATCTCCGTGGAAGGGAGTCATACGTTTTGGTAAGAAAGGTAAATTGAGTCCCAGGTACATCGGACCTTTCGAAATTCTAGAACGAATTGGGGTTGTAGCTTACCGATTGGCAATGCCACCAAGTCTCTCCAAAGTTCACGATGTGTACCACGTATCTCTATTGAGGAAATACATGCCTGATCCGATGCATGTACTCACCTATGAGGAATTAGAACTGGAACCCGATCTGTCTTATTGCGAAGAGCCAGTCAAGATTCTTGATACGAGAGAACAAGTGCTGAGAAACCGGACGACGTGTCTGGTAAAAGTGTTGTGGAGAAACCATAAGATGGAAGAGGCAACGTGGGAACCCGAGGAACTTATGATGAAGAACCACCCGAGTCTTTTTATGCAGTAATACCCTAGAAATTGCGAGGACGCAATTATTTGAAGAAGGGGAGAATGTAACACCCCAAGCTTCTACGGTACGCTTCTCTTTGAATAATGTGATAGCGTGTGTTGTACGCAACACCAAGTTCTAACACACCATAACTAATCAAACTAGCCGTTATGAATAGTAATAAATACTTTTTGAAATTATATATATTTTATATTTGAAAATGGACTTCATTTTTGGATTCGGAATATCGAATTTAGCCTAAGGTGAAATTTTGGTACATTTTGGACAACTTTCATATTTTGATGAATAGTGAAAATTACTAAGTTTTAATTAAAAACAACTTTTTTAATCAAAATAATTAATAGTGATAAATTATGAATTTGAGTGGTTTTAAAGTATATTTAGAATATATTTTTACCATTTAATATAATGTTGGTCATTGGACATAATTTTACAATTAAACCGAACATAAACGAGTGTCAATCTTTTGATAGTTATTATCTCTTAAAAACACTCTTTTTGTTTTGACAGCGGGAATTAATTTTAAATTAATTTCTGCCACGTCTGTGTTTTGAATTTAGGAAAATGGATTCCATATTCGGAATCAGGATTTTCAAATTGTGTAAATAGGTAACTTTTATTTTTAGACATTTTGAATAATTACTGCGGTAAATATTTTATTTACCATGGTTAAGGATAAATCCGGTAAATAAGGGTTAAAAAATAATATTATAATAATACTAAATTACCCTAAAACGTGTCTTAACCCTACTGGTTGATACATGGTCGACCATGGGAATCTTTGGGTCTATTTTGGGACCTCATGGATCCACTTGTAAGTGATAATGACACTTTATTTTAATTTAGTTAAAATAAATACAAAAATGACACAAGCATATATCTTTTAGAACAACAATTGTTACATAGGGTTAAATATGTTGGATTCTAGATTATAAATATTCATTAGAAAGATAAAAATATTTCCTACATAATGATATTTTATTTATAATTTTTAGACATTAAATAATTTATTTTATATATGACACAATGATGATGCAGTAATTACTATAATAGTGAAAAATTAAAATAATTGATATTATAAATACCCAAATAAATATAATATGAAACTTTTAATGAATTAAACTAATTTTCTAGGATAATATGATATATTAGGATTGATTTAATTGACTTTGTTCGAAGTAATCAATCTGTTATGAGTTTCACAAAAATCAACTATTGAATAGTGTCAAAATTGACATAAAAGAGTTCTTAAATAAAATATTATATTATTAATTGATATTAAATTCCTAAAAATCTAAGGTTCGGCCAAGGGACTTATATCATGATAGTTTCCTCATTAATGTACCACTTGGGGGTCGCTTGGATGTATATAGTAAGTTTATTAACCATATTATATAAAAATACAAAGAGACATTGTAAAAGTGAAACTAATTAACTTAGAGTTAATACTTAAAGATAAGGTTAATATAAGTACCCAAACCTGTCTAAATTCTATTGGTTGAGTGGTTTTCTACCTATCCCCACATTAACCTTTTAATAAAAAGCTTTGGAGACATTAGAAACCGAATATGAATTTATTATAAATTAATATTTCTAGCTTTTCCAAAGGTTCCCTCACCCCTCTTATAAAAGGGCACTCATCCTTCTCATTTCTTCACACCTTAAAAGCCTTTTGTTTCGGCCAAACTCTGCCCAAATACTCTCCCAACATCACTCACTACAACCTAGAGTCCTTAGTTTGATCATAAAGCCAACCTAAGGAGCCCTTTTGATCAAATCAAAAGGAAGAACCCGAAGAAGAGGTAATGATTTCACCACCCTTCTCTGAGTTCATTTCTTCTTCCACTTCTTCTTCCTTTGTTCTTACCATTCTAAAATAATAACTCCAGTATCTCACATATACTGTGATGCTATTATAAATATGGTACAACCATATTCAGTATTCTATCCACCCTTTGAATAACATGTCACCATACGTGTGTACGTACGGACTACCGTCTCCACGTCGTGGTGTAATTGTTATTCAATATAATATTATTTGGATGGGTATAATAATGATGTGTAACTCATGTAAATAATAAATATAACATGTTAATGATTCTTTATATATGATATACCATCCATTTATATATTATTTTAATATCAAAAGAATGATATTGTCGCTCGTGCGTACGTACGGACTACCGTCTCCACGAACGCGATGAGATTCATTCTCCATCGTATCCATTCAAGTATAATTGTCATTTGATGATTTAAAAATGATGTTTAAGGACTAGATATCATTCTGGATATGAATAAGATACAACAACCATGGCTTATGTAACAAAACATATAAAAGAAAATGAGTAAGTTAACTCCCGAAACGACGATAATTCGAAGATATTATTAACAAATCAATGTTAAAAGATCATATATGATATCATATTATTATATATTATTCTTGTATAATTTAATAACAACTATTTCACCATTATACAGGAGGTTAACCTACCCCAACAAAGGCAAAGTACAAGGTAAGGGTTATTTCACAATCTCTTCATTATCCGAGGTTGTTTATACGTAATAATCTACTGGGATCTCGTTATCATCCACATCCATGTTTCTTCAAAATGTATTTCAAAGCATTTTTACAAGAATATGGGTTAAAGTCATTTATACCTTTTTTGAATTTTTATAAGAGGAATCTTTCCGTCGTTTTCCAAACAAGGTGCTTTTTAACCTTTTCGACAGAATTAAGATAAGAATGTTTTTTTAACTTATACGGCGGGTGCGGTTATTTTCCGCCGTTATAAAATCGTCAAAGCTTCCCTTACAAGCCTATAAGAATATTTTCAAAGAAAATGTTTTATTTTATAAATATATGTCTCTTAAATGATTTCAAAATAGAAAGAGATATTTTTTTAAAAAGAGTTTTGATTTCATCTATGTCAACATCCTTTAATGGATTTTATGCTTATTTGAGGATGATATAATATGATACAAAACTTTTATATTGTATTGAAGGTTTTGTGATATGTTTGACTGTGGATGTGCTATTTTTTATATACCATTCATGGTTTATGGTGAAAGTATTGACATTTCGTATGCTAGTTTAATACGAATGTTTATGTTATGTTTAAACCTTTTTATATGGGAATGCATTGGACTTAATATGTGACGGGTGGAGCCCGTTATAGCTCCTCGATGCATCGGTAGGTCTCATGAGACAAACTAGTGTCTTGGCACAAGGCCTTGAAAAAATCTTATTTGTAGTCTTGGCACGAGGCCTTGGTTATGTGGTTATGATAGTCTGGCAATATGCATTCCAACATTATGAAAGTGGTTATTTATTTTTGCATGTGATTATTCGATTAGTAGAATATCAATGTGAATAAGTAAATGGAATTATTTCATTTTACTTTTTCCATACTATGTCTAAGTTAAAGTTTAAAAGGCTTTTGTTTTAGTAATGCAATGCCTTAAATGTTTATTCTTATTTATTAAAGTTTCCGCTATATTGTTATCCTTACTGGGCATTTGAACTCACCCCTTTTATATGTTTTATTTTTCCCAGGATGTGAAGAAGTAAGTTATGAATGACCTGCTGGGATTTTATGAGGGGTTAATAGTGTGGATTGTGGAAACATTATGTTGTTGTAGTAGTTTTTCATTTTATGATGTAATGTAAAACTTATGAATATATCTAGTGTTTCCAAGGCTACTAAACCAATCGGTCTTTCGAGATTTGATCTTTCTTGTGATCATGCCAATGTTATGTAATAATGCACCGACTCTGGGTAACTGGGGTCGGGGTGTTACACATATTCAAGGATAGTGGGTTTTAATCGACATTAATAATTCCATACAATCTTATCCTTATCATCTAAAATTATACGGTGCCAATAAATAGATGGTATAAACCTTAGAATATCCATCAATGTCCATCCAATATCCATTTAACACTCTCTCAAAAGTTATAATAGTTTTTATTCCTATTATAGAGAGAGGTTTTTGGAAACAAATGATGGTAAATTGGTCAGTAAAATCAATATATAAATATTTTAAATTATTTGGGTGTTGTTTTAATTCCATCACCGGTGGTTTTTGTAATGTGGTATGGGATTTAGGGGGAGTGAGGACCACATAACTCTCTATCTAATCAAGAGTATTCTCTAACTAAATAAAATATATAAGAAATAATATTTTCAGAATTGTTGACAGTCATAGGAACCTTAGAGTGAACACACTCACAAATTAAAGCTCAATATTTACACTTTTCTGAACCCACACAATTGTTATAACTTGAATCAAAAATCAAATAATCTTAGGGTGAAGTAGAGAAAAATTAATTAGATTTTAGGTCAAGGGGAGAATTTTGTGTGTGTGTGTCATAAGAGAGAACATACATTGAATAGAAAAAAAGGATGGAGTTCTCTTCAATTATGTGTTTCATGGTATCAAGGATATTAAAACACACATTTTCTAAAACTAAATACATTGAAAAAGTACCATTATGCACATTGATGATCATATTCACTATTTTGAGGAATGACCTCCCATGTATGAGAGGATTATGCCTTGGGTTTAGGTATCTTCCATCTCGAGAATGTATAAATTTGGAGGGATTGTTAGACTCTTCACTCTTAGAATTATGTCCTCGATCATTCTTGAAGGGCATTTTATGCTCTAATTATCATGTTGAATGAGTATGACCATTGGTTGGAGATCTCCAACCTAAAAATATGTACTTATGGATTAACACATTATATTTACTAAAGCACCTAAATATAGCATTGCATTAGATAATATCATCTCTCCAAAAGTGAAAGGTATCATAAATGCGATTGTATCCATGAATTTGGTTGACATTATTGGTTGGATCAATGCTGAGACATTCCTTCCATGGTTGAATCTCTCATTCCCCATCAGTCTCTGACTATGGGTGAAAATCTATTTTAAAAATATGGTTTAGAGAGGGATTTGTTTAACAAAATCCAATAAAGGAAAGTTAACATGAAAATTTAATATTTTTCAATTATTTATTTATCAAACTCATTATAAAAATGTTTATTTGGATTAGAGGGTCACTCGGGAAAGGAAGAGGAATGGACTATTTAAGAGAATCCTCAATAATAACTTGGTTACAATTTTGGTCTTGTTTTTCATCAATACAATATTTTTTGGGTAAAGAAATATATTATTATTTTGTGTACATACCTGTTTTGTGAAATTAGTGGAAGAATCAGCTTATTTACCACTATGACGTGTGATTTCACAAATATTACATTTGTCAGTTGGATTAGCAGTAGGATTGAATGGTAGTTGTCTATAACATCTCATCATTACATACCTGATGGTGTTTTCTAATTATCCCACTTGAGATCAAAGTGATGGGATAGCTGGTTGTGTTTTCTTTTGGAATAGGAGGTTATGGGTATCCATTTTCTTCACCAGATCATCCAGGATTGGTTCCGATTTTGGAGGAGGAATATTTTTTTAAGATGTTTAAGGATGATAAGGTTTCATACATTGGCTCTATTGATAACAGTTTAGTTTACAGTAGCTTGAGTAGCCTCATTGTTTATATTATAGTTGTGCTTCAAACCTAGGGTCTGGATTTGGCCTGAATGGTTATCATTTGAAGGGTGGTGATTTTGGCAACAGATTCCTAGGAAATACTTCTCTATATGACTTAGAATAATTATGATGTTGGGGACACTAATAACTAAAATGATTACTATCAGAAAAAATTCAACAATGGATTGGAATGGTAGGAGAGTGTGAATTAACTTGATAATGAGATAATTGTCTGATAAGGGTATTCATCTCATCATGTTTATTATCTACTATTTTTTCTAAAAACGAAGTGTTTAACTCAATAAAACCTTGATTGGGTACAAAATTGTTGTTAATTTAATCCATGTTGGATGTTAAGTCTTGATTAGAAGAATGAATTTTATTAACTAGGGAACCAACAGCTACAACATCAATCATTCCAAGATCTATGGGGACAAGTCCCTTAAGAAATATTTTTGATTTATAAATTTCTCACTAATTTGATGGTGGTGGAAACTAGAGTAAACTCATTCGAATATTTCATAATATTCATGAAGGGTATCTTCTTGTTACAGCCCAATGCCACTGATTTCTTTTCTAATTGATGCAATTTGAGAGGAAGGAAAAAATTTCTCTAGAAAGAGTGTTTTATGTTCATTCCATCCCAAAATTATGGTATAAAGATAGTATATCATGTATTTGGCTACACTGTTAAGGGAGAATGGGAAGGCCCTAAAATTAATTAGGTCATCCGACACTTTTTCGGGTTTCAGGGTGGAACCCATGATGTGATACTCCTTGGGATTTTTGTGATGGTCCTCGCCAGGATGACCATGTAATTTAGTAAGGAAGATGATGAGGCCATATCTCAGCTCAAATTGGGAGGCTTTCTCAGGAAATTGGATGTACATAAATTGGTACCCCACATTTGGGGTGGTAATTTCTTTTAAGGTTCAGTTATTTGTATCCATATTATCTGGGTTTTTACTTGGTTCAATTTTTGATTGGTTTGGGAAAAATTCAGGTTCAACAATGGGTTATTTAGTGTTACTTTATTTTCATACTCTAGGGGACCTAATTTTTGAGTGAAGCATCTTATCAATTTTTGGGTCAAATACATGTTTTTTTATTTTTCTGATCAGGTCATAAAAATTTATTGTGATGTTTATTGTTTTTATATTTTTTTCTTTTGAAGGTTGAATATGGAAAAATAATATGTTCTTAAAAATAAATAAATGAGAAAATATAAGATAATGTGATACTATAGAATTAGATAGGGAGATGTATAAGGAGAATAGAGGGAGAGAGAAAACATGAAGAAACTCATGCAAAAAAAAAAGAATGGGAAGGGTGATATTGAAAGGATTAATAAAAAATTTAACTAAATAAATAAATTGTATGAAATTTTTAAAAAATAATAATGGATCCTGAGAAACGGTAACAAAATTTGACCGTGTTGTTGAGTGTGTCAAATTATTTGTGTAGTTTTTACTAGAATTTCTGCAGTATAGCTACAACACTAGGTCTTCTCCAATAAAACATATAGTCATTAATATTAAAATAAGGTTCTGATTCTTAAAAAGGGGAATAGTATTGATTTAAATTTTTGTTTTTATTTATTTAATATTAATGGAAATAAAATCATGGAATATAGGAAATAATAAATTGACATATTTGTAACATCACGTTATGTTTCTAGGAACTTTTGTGTTTCTAAACACCTCTGTTTGGGAGTAGTGACTTGGGGGTGCGTTTTGGTGAACTTTTAAGTAAAACAAAATGGCAATGGATTGTGCACGTTTTGCGCACGGTTTGACAAACCGTGAGACCAAACCATGGCAACCAAGTTGCACTGGATAGAAAGTTACGCACAATGTGCGCACGATTTGACAAACTGTGTGACCAAACTGTGCAGACCGCGTATCTCTACACAGTGAGGTCCGCACGGTGTGCGCACGGTTGGACAAACCATGCCCCTCTGCCCAGGTAAACCGTGCACATGGTTTTTAATTCCGAATTTTTTATTTTAAAACCACCAAAACCCCCGGGAATTCCTTAATTTTGGCCTTGGATCGGGATTGATTCATTTTAGGTCTTTCCAAATCATTCTAAAGAGATTCCAAGGCGATCCAAACATCTTTCTTTGAGATTGAAGGCTCGGATTGAAGATCTGATCTCCTCCGGGTAAGTGGATTTCATCCCGTTTTGTTTCTCGTTTATTCCTCTATCTTTCCTTGATCCTTTCATGAGATATTTCCTTTGCTTACATGGATCTAAACCTATGAGTTGATGTATAGATCTAGGATTGTGAATTTATATCTAGTTTTGAATGATATTGATTCCTTTGATCTTAATTTTACTTTTAAGGATTTGGATCCAGATTTTGATCGACGTCGTTGTGCCACTCAGTTTTTGGGGTTTCTTGTTGGGCTAACTCCCGTCAACAAATTGAGGTAGGTGGTTCTATCCTGACTTTCAAAAATGATTATTATTGTATTTTCTTGATTTATTTCAATTGCTAATTTAAATTCAATTACTCAAATTTGTTTTCAATTAAATTGAAAAAAATGCGATTCCATTGAATTGTGATGTTTGAAATGGTTTTGGAATAGAAATTTGGGAAAACCCCAATTCCATTAAATTGGTTGTGTTTGTGGGAATTGGCCAATTTAAATTGTTTAATTTAAATTGTAAATTTGGTGGAAATGATTTCAATTAAATTGTTGAATTTAATTGTGGAAATGATTTGCGTAATGATGGAATTGATTTTAATGGTTTTCAAACTTTTGAAAATGTCTTAAAATGATTTGATAGAAACTCATTGGTTTTATCTTGTGAAAATGTCATGTTTTGAGTAAAACCCATTTTGGTTTTAAATGGAATGAAATTGGAACTTTTGAAATGGAAGAATGGGATTGATCGTATTTTAAGCATTCTTAAAATAGTTATCCCATCATGTAAGAGTGCATGCAAGCCTTAGGTAGTTAGTGAGTTATTTTGGATACACTCTACACTACAACAACGCTCTAAAACATACTTGCGGCAGGTAACATCCCCGATGGGTTGGTGACAAGTCTCCTTTGTCCAGTGTCATAGGGATGTGTGTATACACATTTTGCTGAGTTCACATAGAGAGTGCGGAACCCTATAGCTGGTTAATAATATCACACCTTTTGGCAGATGACCATGTTGCTCACTTGTTTATTTGTATTTGATATATAACTGTATGCCAATGCTTATGAACTGCTTTACATGCCAACTGAATTTATATAAATGGTTTTATATAAATTTTTTTCTTAATCCATTATTTTAGAAATATCCCATCATTTGTTAAATAATTTCCTAAAATGTTTATTTATATCATTTGAAAATGTATAGCATGTTTTGTTTAAATATGATTTTGGGATTGTCAAACCTATTTATTCTAAAGTTTAAAGCTTTTCTCTGGATAATTCAAATTTGGAATCTGTTACAGAATCTTTGGAGGTATCCTACTGGGCTTAGGCACACACCCTACTTTTGCCTTCAAGTGTTTGTATACTTCCTTCTTCCAGGCTGGAGAAAAGGGAAGGAATCTCTTGGAGGTGGGTCCAGTTGTTGATATTCTCTTGGTGAGTTGTGTCCTTAGTGTCCTTGGGGTGGTTTTCCCATTTTAGTACTTGGGTTGTAGTACTTTGGGCTTTTTATGCTATGTTGTATTCTGGTACATCACTCCGGTGGAGTTTTCTTTTGTAATGCATATAGTTTCATTATCTATTGCTTCCACATTCTTGTGGAAGAAATTGTTCCCACTTGTTTGTTGAATGATGTCAGGTGCTAGTCGTCGACCTATGGGGAATGGGAACGCCCTACGGGCTATGTCAGGGCCGGTTCGGTTATTGGGTTACCAGGGTACCTGGGATGGTTCGTGACAAAATGGTATCAAAAGAGGTTAAGAATCTTTCCCTGATGACAATATGCATTTGAGTATTCTTTTCGGGACTTGGGAGGTAGTTGTGATTTAGTGCCTGACTATCTCTCACCACAATGAACCTTATGTCACTAGGGTTGGATAGGGAAATACAACTTTTGGAATAGTTCTAGTATATTCCATGTTTTGATTTGGATAGAGTGGAATCCAAATCTTGTTATCCCTTATTTTAAGAATAGTATTCCTTTTAAGTAGGTTTGGGTGTTAATACAAGTATTTTTATGCTGTGTAGCATTATGCCTCTAGGAAGACGTGGAAATCAGATCCAAAAAGAGGCTACTTTTGAATCTCATCAAGAGAGTCCTATTGTGGATCTGAGTCTGGTTGAGGTGATTGTTCGCACTGTCCAAGCTCTGGGACATGCACCACCACCAGTTCATGTTCGGACTCCAACTATAGATCCTCATTGCGATATTCTTCGAAGTCATTCTCGATAATTCCTACACCAGAAGCCACCCGTTTTCAAAGGCTCCACTGACCCTCAACATTCTGAGGAATGGTTGAGTAAGATTGAATGTTTGTTTGTGTTCTTGGAGACACCTGATGTGATCAAGGTGAAGTGTGAAACTACCGTACTAGAAGGACCAAATAATATATGTTGGGACACAATGGTGATAGTTGGGAAACATGAGGGTTTGGAGTGGAAAGACTCTAGGGTCCTTTTCACTAACCAATTCTATCTAGAATCAATGGTGTTGGCTAAGGATGTGGTGTTTTTAAAGCTTGAGTAGGACAAAAAAACTTGACTGAGTACTTAGATCACTTTTTTGAGTTGGTACAGTTTTCTCCTAAGATTGTATCTAATGATAAGATGAAGGCTCGACGAATCGAGTTGGGACTTCGATCAGATATCCATTCTCATTATTTCCTACTGAAGCTAACCACTTACGCTGATGTGCTAGATTGGGCGATGATGGTTGAGTTGGACCTGGCAGGAAAGTCAGGGTTAAAGGAGGTTCTTTTCCCTCATAGTGGTAGTGTTGGTTCCTTTAAAGGAAAATGGAAGCGTGACATTTCTCATGGTAGTTCTCGACAATAGAGTCATTCCAGACCTTCGGTAGCACCATGAGGGGCTTCTTTAACTTTCTATTAGTGTGGAAAATTAGGAAATTCTAATAGGGTTTGCACTGAGGCACCCATGAACTGTGGCTCCTGCAGACAGTTTGGGCACATACAAGGATTCTGCCATCACTTCTCTACTCCACGTAGTGCAACAAGATCATCAGAACCTCCAAATACTACAGGTCAATCCAAGGCTTCGTGTACAAAATGGTTCCAGCCAAAGGCATTCAGAACGAAGCTTCTTCACGCAGTGGATGAGTCACCAGAGGTAGCTGATGCAGGTCCTGCAACCATGATAGGTACCCTTAAAATAGATTCATCTTTAGTGACAACTCTTTTTGATACTGGTGCATCGCACTATTTTATTTCAACCCATATTTTTGACCTGCTTAATCTACCTATGGAACTTATACCTTGTGTGATGGATATTACTACACCACTTGGTACAATGAGAGAGAAGGGTCTCCATAGTTATTCTTTTGTCTTCTCTCTATCAAATGTTGACCATGCTTGGAGTTTCTTGGTTCTCGACATGAAATCTTTTGATGTCATTTTTAGGATGGATTGGCTCATTTACAATAAAGCCTGGATTGATTGTTATCTATGACGGGTCTACCTTACTACACCAAGTGGTGTGTCTCTCGTTTTTCATGGAGAATGGGACCCAAGGTCAAGCATAGCTGGACCCTTTTATCGAGAGTTGGGGAAAGTTATATTAGTGTTTTCTTTTGATCTAGAGATAGATTCATTGTGTGGTGATCTCCCTCCAGTCGTCGCTGAGTTTCCCGATGTGTTTCATTCTGACTTATCTGGTTTTCCACTAGTAAGAGAGGTTGATTTTTTATTGACTTAATACCTGGTACTCAACCAGTTTTAATTCCCTCTTACCGAATGGCTCCAGCAGAACTGAAAGAGCTGAAGTCTCAATTAGATGATCTTCTTGATAATGGTTTTATACGGCCGAGTGGGTCCCCTTGGCAGCTCCTTTTTTCTTTGCCAAGAAGTCTGATGGTTCTATTCACTTCTGTGTTGATAATCGAAAGCTCAATCGAGTTATGATAAAGAACAAATATATCTGTTACCACGAATTGATGATTTTTTTGATCAATTGAAAGGGACAAAGTGGTTTTCAAAAATTGAACTTTGATCGGGTTACCATCAGTTGAGGATAAAATAATATGACATTCATAAGACCGCTTTTCGGAGTTGGTATGGCAATTATGAGTACCTTGTTATGCCCTTCGGCTTAACAAATGCTCTTGCAGTTTTCATGGCTTTGATGAAAAAAGTTTTCCACGAGTATATTGATACTTTCGTGGAAGTCTTTGTGGATGACATTATTGTCTACTCCATGTATAAGGAGGATCATGTGCATCATCTGAAAGTCGTTCTGAGTCTTATAAGGAATCAACAATTTTATGCCAAGATTTCAAAGTGTGATTTTTGGATTTGGGAAGTGAAATTCTTGGCACATGTGGTGTCAAAACAAGGAATATTAGTTGATCTTGTGAAGGTGACGGCTATTATGACTTGGGAATAACCATGAAATGTTTTCGAGATTCAGAGCTTCTTGGGCTTAGTAGGATATTATCTCTGGTCTATTAAAGACTTCTCAAAGTTAGCTTCTCCAGTGACTACTCTGACTTGAAAGGGAGTGAAGTTTTCCTGGAATTAAAAATATCAAAGTTCTTTTGTTGAGATAAAGCGTCATTTGACTACTATGCTGGTGTTAACTCTTCCTAAGGCTGGGATAGGTTCTGTGGTCTTCTGTGATGCATTGGGTTCAGGTTCGGGATGTTTCCTCATGCAGGGTAATCATGTTGTTGCCTATGGGTCTCGTCAGCTTAAGCCTTATGAGAAGAACTATCCTACCAATGACATTGAACTTGCAGATGTAATGCACGCACATAAGTGTTAGATACATTACCTTTTTGGAGAAAGGTTTACTGTGTATTCATACCACAAGATCTTGAGTTATATCTTCTCTCAGAAATATTTGAATCTCCGCCAAAGGCATGGGGTGGAGTACCTGCAATCTTTTGACATTGACATTGCCTCTACCCTGGGAAAAGAGAATTTAGTTGCAGATGAGTTAAGAAGGAAACTTCCATCACATGCTTTGAAAGAATCTTCAGAAGAATGGAGTTTGATGGCTATTTTTTCTCAGTTTCATATTGGAGTTAAATAGAAGGGGAATGAAGTTTCTTTAGCCAGTGACTAGTTGAAATTTACCCTTCTTGAGTTAATTCATCAAGAACAACAGCTGTATGATGAATTCCATAGCATTAGGGACTCTCTTTATGGTGGGGAGACCGACACTCAGTTGTCGTTCTCCAAAGAGGGTGTTCTGTGTAATCAAAACAATTACGTGGTGCCGTTAGCGGCAAGGAAGGATGTGATGGGGGGTTTCCATAACTCTCAGTGGTATGTACACCCAGGAACCACAAAGATGTTCTATGTTATGTGGCGAAGGTTTTGGTGTCCAGGTATGTGATGAGACATTGATGAGTTTGTATCTTATTTCTACACATGCCAACAGGTGAAATCCAAGAACCATAAACCTCCGAGATTACTTCAACCACATCCAGTCCCTACATGGAAGTGGGATGAAATCTCTATGGACTTTGTGGTTGGGTTACCTCAAACCTAGAGAAAGAAGAATACTATATGGGTTGTGATCGACAGACTGACCAAGTATACTCACTTTATACCTATTTTAGATATAACCAAAGTTTACGAGTTGGGAAATATAAATGTGAAAGAAGTTGTTTGTTTTCATGGAGTTCCGTCTGCTATAGTCTCTGATAGGGATCCTCAGTTTACTCTTCACTTTTGAAGAGACCTTCAGAGGAACTGGGATCTCAGGTCCGTTTTAGCACGGCCTACCATCCACAGTCATATGGACAGATAGAGAGAGCTATTCAGATTCATGAAGATATTCTCGGTGCCTGTGTTCTCGAATTTGGTGTGAGTTGGAATGATCATCTAGGGCTAGTTGAGTTTTCTTATAAAATCAGTTAATAGTCTGCGATCAAAATGGATCCGTTTGAGGCTTTGTATGTCCATCCATGTAAATATCATTTATGTTAGTCAGAGATTGGTGAAAGCTCTTTGGTTGGACCGAGTTTGGTCCAAGAGACGACAGCTATGATCCAGCTGATTCGTTAGAGAATTTTGACAGCACAGAGTCAGTACAAGTCTTAAGCTGATTTTCGTCGTAATCCTTTAGAGTTCTCAGTTGGTGACCAGGTGTTTTTGAAAGTTTCACCCTGATTAGGTCATCGATGGATTGGGAGGCAAGGGAAGATTGCTCCTTTTTTTGGGACCTTTCGAGGTTGTTGGTCCTATAGGTAAAGTTGCTTACCATCTAGCTCTACCGCTATAACTGACGTCGATACATAACGTGTTCCATGTATCACAGCTATGAAAGTATCTCTCTGATCCATCTCATGTTGTGAGCTGGAGTGATCTTCAGATTGAACCAGATTTATCTGTGACTGAACGACCAGTCAGGGTTGTTGATTCTGAGACCAAGGTACTTCGTGGGAGAACGATACCTCTGGTCCATGTACTATGGCAGGATGGTTCTCAATCTCATGAGACATGGGAAAGTGAGGCATTATTGAGAAAGAAGTGGCCTCATCTTTTTAACATGGAGGTTTCATTATAGGATTTATGGGGATATAAAGATCTTATGGTGGGGAGGTTGTAACATCACGTTATGCTTCCAGGTACTTTTGATGTTTCTAAGCACCTCTGTTTTGGAGTAGTGTCTTGGGGTCTGTTTGGGTGACCTTTTAAGTAAAAAAAGGGCAATGGCTTGTGCGTGGTTTGCGCACGTTTTGAAAACCTTTACGACGAAACTGTGCCAACCAAGCAGTACTGGACAGAGAGGTACGCACGGTGTGCACACGGTTTGACAAACCAGGCAACCAAACCATGCAGACCGTGTATCTCTATAGAGTGAGGTCCGCACAGTGTGGTCACGGTTTGAAAAATTGTGCGCCTTTTCCCAGGTAAACTGTGTGCACGGTTTTTAATTCCGAATTTTTCTTTTAAAACCACCCAAACCCCCGAGACTTCGATAATTTCGACCTTGGCTCAGTCTTGAATCATTTTAGGTCTTTAAAAAGCCTCCAAAAGAGACACCAAGGCGATTCGAACATCTGTCTTCGAGATTGAAGGATCGGATTGAAGATCTTCTCTCCTCCTGGTAAGTGGATTTCATCCCGTTGTGTTTCTCATTTATTCCTCTATCTTTACATGATCCTTTCATGGGAGATTTCTTTTGTTTCCATGGATATAAACCTATGAGTTCAGGTATAGATCTAGGATTGTGAATCTAGATCTAGTTTTGGAAGATCTTGATTCCTTTGATCTTAATTTTGGTTTTAAGGATTTGGATCTACATTTTTATCTACATCATTGTGCTGCTCGGTTTTTTGGGTTTCTCGTTGGGCTAACTCCCGTCAATAAATCGTGGTAGGTGGTTCCGTCCCAACTATCCAAATTGATTATCATTGAATTTTCTTGATTTATTTCAATTGCTGATTTAAATTTAATTGCTCAAATTTGATTTCAATTAAATCGATAAAAACTTGATTCCATTGATTTGAGATATTTGAAATGGTTTTGTCATAGAAATTTCAGAAAACCCCAATTCCATTGAATTGGGTGTGTTTAGGGAAATTGTCCAATTTAAATTGTTTAATTTAAATTGTGAATTTGATGGAAATGATTTCAAATAAATAGTTGAATTTAATTTTGGAAATGAATTGTGTTATTATGGAATTGATTTGAATGGTTTTCAATCTTATGAAAATGGCTTTAAATGATTTGATAGAAACACATTGTTTTTATCTGGTGAAAAAGGCATGTTTTTAATAAAACCCATTTTGGTTTTAAATGGAATGAAATTTTCACTTTTGAAATGGAAGAATGGGATTGGTCGTATTTTAATCATTCTTAAAATAGTTCACCCATCATTTAAGAGCACATGCAAGCCTTAGGTTGATAGTGAGTTATTTGGATACACTCTACACTACGACAATGTTCTAAAACATACTTGTGGTGGGTTACATCCCCGATGGGTTGGTGATGAGTCTACTTTGGTCAGTTTCATAGAGATGTGTGTATACACATTTTTCTGAGTTCACATAGAGAGTGTGGAATCCTATAGCTGGTTAATACTATCGTACCTTTTGGAAGATGACCATGTAGCTCGCTTGTTTATTTATATTTGAGATATAAATGTATGCCAATTCTTATTAACTTCTTTACATGCCTGCTGAATTTATATAAAATATTTTATATAAATGTTTTTATTAATCCATTGTTTTATAAATATTACATCATTTAATAAATCATTGCTTAAAATGTTTATTTCCATCATTTCAAAATGTATAGCATGTTTTGTTTAAATATTTTTTTTGGGTTTTTCAAACATATTTATTTTAAAGTTAAAATATATTCTCTGGATAATTCAAATTTGGAATATGTTACGGAATCTTTGGTGGTATCCTACTGGGCTTAGGCTCACACCCTTCTTTTACCTTCTTATGTTTGTGTCCTTCCTTCTTCCAGGCTCGAGAAAAGGAAAGGATTCTCTTGGAGTTGGATCCAGTTGTTGATATTATCCTCGTGAGTTGTGTCCTTAGGGACCTTGGGGATGTTTTCGCATTTTAGTACTTGGGTTGTAGTACTTTGGACTTTATAAGATATGTTTTATTCTGGTACATCACTCTCGGTGGAGTTTTCTTTTGGAATGCATATTGTTTCGTTATCTATTGCTTCCACATTCTTGTGGCAGAAATCGTTCCCACTTGTATGTTGAACGATGCCAGGTGCTAGTCGATGACCTGTGGGGATCTGGAACGCCCTTCAGGCTATGTCAGGGCCAGCTCGATTATCGGGTTACCAGGGTACCTTGGCTAGTTTGTGACAATATTTGATAAGCATGATCAACCAGGGGAATACTCATGATGCTCATCCTTTATTTCTTCGAGAGAGTGTCTACTTTATCGAGTGAATACATGATTAAATCTATCGAGATACACTTATATATCATAAAAGAATACCTAATTTTATCTATCATTGGATTCCTAAAACATATTATATATGTAATACATGATCGAAGGGGACTTATCTGGAGTGTACAACCTTATCACTTGTATTAGTAGTCCATGGAGTATTTCATGCTAGATACAACTCTATTGTGGGTTGATTTTGGTATATATTTTTGGAATTGTATTTTGTGAAATTATTTCATCCAAATTAAATGACTTGAATAATTTATACTATAAGGTGATTTTATTTCATAAGGAAATTTGAAACTAGACTGTCTTTGTGTAGGGGAGGTATCAAAAGGGGAACCGAGTGTGCTGAGCTAGATGAGTGGTTGATTTGTTGGGAGGAATGGGTTTATGAGTGATTGGGTAATAGAACTTTGTAAAAATCTAGCAGTGAATACCTATGATTTATGTGATTAATAACTTAGGGGATTAATTTTATACCTAATTGAAATCATGTGTAATAGGGAACTCAGTTTGATGGACTATAATAATTTGAAATGAACTCATTTGGGAAGAAAGGTCATGGGATCCTTATGGTAGATAGGGAATCTAGATATTTCACCATTTTCACTTTAGAATATTTTTTATAAAGATTCATTCACCCTGGTACTTGTTTACACATATGTTAAATGGTATCTAGACAGACCATTATCGTTGAATGTCTCAAAGACAATTATGTAAATTTATATTTGAAAATCAATTAAAGTGATAGATTAGAACATTGAATCTATTTTCATGTGCTCATATGTTTATAGGATTTCCCCTCCTTCTATGGATGGCAGGGTGGGGGTCCTCATGTAGGAAATGAGAGATAGGATCATAGATAACCATCAATATCTATTTAGGATGCCCCACTTTTCATTGTATGAAATGGGTGTTAGGTTCACTAGTTGTGAAAAATTTCACAACACTTCTGAATAAAGCGCTAGTGCATTGGGATCCGTAGATGGACTGGAAGGGAATGTTGGTGAATTTTTTTCATAGGGAACACATGTAATTTATTGAACTATTCATGAGGTAGATATTCTTAATTTTTTCAACCCATTTGATAATTATGTTATATTTTTTAGAGATCAAAAATGTTTTCCCGATGTTAAATTTTTTTCTACAGTGATTTCACCCTCATAACATTTTGTGAAATATGGATAATGAGGATCAAATTATGAGGTAAATATGGGATATGAATTCATTTTTTTTAAAACACACACTCAGGTTGAGGGATTAATCACACTCTTTGATAGAGGCCTGAAGAACATTTTATAGGGCACCCCATCTAATTTAAGATGAAATTAGAATATATATATAAATGATACTATATATCCAACCTACTCCTATGACCTTGGAAAAATATATTAGACTTGTATATAAATTTTCAAACATGTTGCAAATTGTACTAAATAGGTCATGAGAATTGATATTTTAGAAGATTAGACAAGAGTGATATAGATTGAAGGATGAGATAAAATTATACGGTGTGACTCACTAGGTGACAGATAACTGTGAGTGAGAATTAGTCTTAACTAGCTGGGTATATTTTACATGTTTTTCATGTCTAGATGTGAATAACAGATCATGATTTGGTGATATAATTTTCATATTTAATGAAAATTTCACTTGATTAATAGCAAGAATTATTTTTTACTCTTGTTCTAGAATAGCCTTCTATTTCCATTAATGACACTATGATAATGGTTCTAAAAAGGAAAATTTTATTATTAAAATTGGTTCAATCATCAGACACTATTTCTAACATGGATTTAACACCTCAAATTGACTAACTGGTAAATTAGTCTGATAAAATACATGTTCTAATGAACATATCTTATCTTTTAAATACCAATAGAGGTTATGTGGGTGTCTATTTAAAACCCATTTCAAGATAGTTTCCAATAGGGTTATACATGGAATTAGAAATACCCAATGATTTCTTCATCAATGATACATGCCTAATTTCCAATTTTAGGTGATCACTTGGAGTTTTTCTTCCGATGCTTAGGTAATCACATTGGTCATGAAGATTGAAGTATGGGATCATTACACCAATTTTGGGAGAATTGTTTCCTACACTAGGACTATTGTATGGATTTATGAAATATTCAAGAATACATCCCAAATATTAGTGGGATATTGGTTACCCCTATTCAAATGATCTATCCAAGACCATGAATTTTATGTAAGCATCTATAATTATTAGAGTTTCCTCAAATTTCTCATATTCATTCATGATGATTTGGATTAAATATGACTAGTTGGGTCACTAGATTTTTCTACAACCCAAGAATGAAGTTAGTGTATTTGAGTTGGATTTAACCTTAATTAGTTATCCTACTTTCCTATAAATGGAGTATCCAAAACCTACATAGTTCATTAGAATTGTTAAGGGGGAAATGAAACTGAGTTCATACCTCCAAGAGTTGTCCTATATATCCTATTAAGAATAAGAATCCGAGCCAAAACAGTTTAGTTGAATGGTAAATAGGAAATTAAAATGGGTTCATACCTCAATGAGGTATCTTATGTATCACACTAAGAATAGGAATAAAATACCATATAGTTTGGTGGAATGGTTATAGGATAAATAATGTTGGGTTCAAAGTTCAAAGAGGCATCCGACATATCCTACTGGTAACAGGAATCTGAGTCCATATAGTTTGTTTGATTGGGAAGTTGGAAATTAATTTGGATTTAGACATCAAAGTGGCAACTTATTGTTTTTTTGAAGAATAATAATTTGATCCCACATAGTTTTGTTTAATGGTTTGAGCGTATAACATAATAGTAGGCCTTCAATGGAGGCACATTCACTAAAATAATGTGATAACCATCACAGATCTATAAGAACACATTCATATTTCTTTGTATAATAAAAATGAGTCAATAGAAGACCAGTCAAATTTCATGAGACCATAACATTATATTTTAAATGAAATATTATAGATAGTGGAATCCCTGAGGAGTTTCCTTTACCATGAAATAGGTGAAAACAAGAATAAGGTTGAGCTTACGTGTGATCCTCCCTGAGATACATGACCTAGTAGGTGGTTAAGAAGATGGTGTGTTTTCGGAATCACCCTTGGGAGGTTTTCCATGAATTTGAATCCAAGTGGAGTGTCTCAAATTTTATTTAATAATGATATCCATGGGGTATATCATGGCATAATTGTAATTGAATTTGTGATCGAGAATTGCACCAAAAAAGATTACCATGATGATTGATTCCACAAGATATAGTTAATAGGGCGTGGAAGGGATACTTTAATGGTTTTGGATAACACCTAGATGGAGGACCATGTATTTGAAACAAAGTGAAGTATCTTTAATTCAGGTGAACAAATATATCCATGAGGATTATCTCCACTAAATTCTAATTGAATATTTTGTTAGGTCCTACACATAAAAGGATTACCAGGTAATTTAAAATATGGGAGTATCTAAAATCATGGTGAATAATGATAACCGTGAGGGGTATCTCAACTCAATGGTAATAAAATGTTTGGTTGGGACTTAAACATATGAGTACTCATAATTATGATCCCCTATTTGATGTAGACATGTTAAGGAAGGGTGATTGTAAAGGTTGGGGCTCAAACCTAGTATGAGGCACATGTGTACTAAACATGGTTATCACATAGGTTAAGTTACGAAGAGATCATGTCTTATTACTTATACGACACAATTTCATGATATCACCCCTTGACATATAGCCACAAGATGAGGAAGGGAGATTGCACTGTTTAGTGCTTACAACTTGTAGAAGTCCCAATTCTAGGAGAGTATATCTACTCTATGTGAATGTGGAATGAATCAGTAGATGGTTATGAGACCTGAGTGAATTGTTCATATTCCCTAGAGAGGGATAGAAATTATTCATTGCATTGGTGAGGGATAACAAAGGTTCATATCCCTAGTGAGGTTCATGGGTCAAGTGGGTTACTGATCATCTCAAAAGAAGTGATTGTGTTTATGTTGTGGGCTATAAAAGTTCAGATTTTCCCAAGTGGTGGGTTATACAAGTGGGATTAATAAGTGGTGGAAAACCCATGTGTCATGGTTAACATGTGGTCATATATTGTGGCCCAACCAAGTGGTGCATCAGCCATTTAACAGGTCACCAACATTGTGGGTTTCCCAAGTGTTGTGCCACCTACGTTGTATGGCACACAAGTGGGTGACCCAGGATGAACACCCAAACATGTCACACATGGTTGTTCAACAACATATTAGTGAATAGGTAGGGATAATAGATTGATTAAATATGTTGGGTGAGAAGACATATTACCTTATTTTTTATTTCGATAGGTCTTATATACTTCTATAATTAGAGGTGGTGGGTCTATTTATAAACCAACTGGTGGACCTGGGTGAAATGGTTGGGTGTGTGATTTGAGGGAAGGAGTTTGGTGATGTTAAAATATAATGTATTTGGGAGGGTGACATTCATTAATGAATGGGTGAGTGACTTGTGTGTGTTCTTGAATTACTTTGTTAAAAATCATTACTTTTGACAACCATAACATTTAATTTTAAGTCTATTTGGGATCTCTGACCAGTTAAATTATATCCTGTGAAGAGTAATATTCCCCCTGTTATGGTTTATATAGTCTTTGAGGATAGGCTTTAATGAACAAATGTTCCTTGACTACCATAATTTTTTTAATTCATGAAAACCATTTATCAGCAATTTTCAAAATTTAGGGACTACTCCCAGAATGAGTTTCTAATTAGCACACTATCAAATTAAGAAAACATTATGAGGAATCTTTGAAAATTAGTGTGTGGGTTTTATTATGGAAAATAAGAATCCAATTTGTTTCTTTTTCTGGTACGGAGGGACATTTTACTCAAACATGAAATGTGTTGTTTAGGTGAGAATAATATCATCGGTCTTGCATAAAATTATGTGGAATTTTTTTCCATTCCAAAAACATCCCTTTATAATTTTTTTTTGTTTAGAATGAAATGAATCTTATTTGATGTCACATATAATCACTTTGAATAATTTTAAAATAAACATGTGGGATTTTGGTTTGTCTCACTAGTTAATGGATTCTTTTCAAAAGGTGGATATCAACTTGATGAATTTTAATTCCACCAAGAAAAGAATATTGAATCATGGAATTTGGGATTACAAGAGGAACAAATTATTAAAGGAATTTGAGTTTGAAAGAGGATTAATATTATCTAAATTCATTAATATCCTAATTATGTAATTTTTTAGATTATAGGATGGGGAAATAGTGCAGAATTAAAGTTTATTTATTGTTGGTACCAAGATAAGAGATTTAGATGTCACCACATATCCTGTGTGAACATGTATCCATAAAAAAATTGTAAAACCCAAGGATTTTGTGAAATATTTTTTGAATTAATTTATCTTATCAATATTTTTCATTTATTGTGACACTATAAATAGTTATATAGATATATATATTATAACAATAAGTCAAACAGTCATTTCACAAGCAATATTGACATTGCTTGTGCTACATGCAATACTAACTTGGCTTGCACTACATGTAATACCAACTTGGATTTACCCACTTGTAACACCAACATGGGTAACATGGAACACCAATGTGGTGTACATTATCTGAAAAAATACCTGGATTATGACTTTGGGTACATTACACACAAAACCAACTTGGAGTACAATGCATGCAACATTGAGTTTCTATTAAACATACATACATACATATATAGATTTATTTAAATGAGATAATTACAACAAAACCACTAAAAATAGTTATATAGATAGTAATAAATAAAGTTAAAATATTTTTTAAAAATTATTTATATAAATAAGACATATTGACAAAGAAAGATAATATTTTTGGCAAAGTCCTTTTATGTTAAAAATATTGTTTTCTTGAATGAAACACTTTTATATAAAATTAATTTTAGAAACAATTAGAAATTGAATTATATAAAAATAAATTTATTTTTTAATTTGTAAGGCTGAAATTATTCTATGGTTAATTTTTGGGATTTTTCTGAGAAACTTCATTTTTGATGAATAGTTAAAAATACTTCTTTTAGTTGAAAACTGCATTTTTGTATAATTAACTGTTAATTATAGATTATATTATAATTTTTTAAGGTCACATTTGTAAAATATTACATATATTAATAAAATTTAATTCATTATAGTCAATTTCACTTTGAAAATTAATATAAAATTTTAACAACACTTTTGAACACTTTCCTTCTTTAAAACCATCATATATGCTCCCGTCTGCGGGATTAGCCCAAATTGTAATTTTGTTTCTTCTATGATTTGAATTTATAAAATATGAAATACTTAATTTTTTAAGTCTAATATATATATATATATATATAATAATTCTAATTTAATTTTTGACCAAAATGATTAGTAAATGTGATTAAAAATAATCAAAGTAGTTAAGGTTAAATTATGCTTAAATAAGGACTAATCCATAAAATTAAGGGTTCAAGAGACCTATAAACATGTCCAAAACCCATTTCAAATCCATAGTTTGGGCATAAAACTTACTTTATTATGTTTTTTTATGACTTTATTTGGAAAGAACATGTTCACACCAAACTGGTTTCTAAATATTCGAAGTGAGGCCTTTTCCTTCACTATAAAAGGCCACCACCTCTACCCATTAATAAAATACCTCAAACCTATTATGATCAAAAAATACCTGCCCCGTAATATTCCCAAAAATCCTAAATTAGACTTATAATCCCCCATTTGTTCATAAAAACTATCAAGGAATCCATTTGGCGCAAACCAAAAGGAGTTGCTCGATTAAGAGGTAACGTCTTCTCTCAAGTTCATTTCCATTATTTTCTCTATCCACCCCATCCAATATAATTATTCCATTATTTTGAAAAAACACCAGTATCATACATATAATAGGATTTTTTATTCAAATATTTCTACCTACACTTATACACACCTCCATATAATGGATAATGAGAATACTGTTTCTATGTATGGGGAACTACTACCTCACGAAACAAGGATTGTTCATTTCTCATTTACAACCAATCATGGGGGCCATTATGATGGAAAATATATTTACATATGTAATATATTGTATTTATTATGTATTCATGTTATTTATTCCATTTAAATCACACATATCATTATTATCTATTTGGTGTTAATACGATAATCTCGTTTGGGGATGTGTGGACTACCGCCCCCTCCAAGCGGCATGATTCATTCACACACCATATGGAATTTATTAAGGATGAGTATAGAGAACATATATGATATATATGATATAGTAATGATACTATAATATATATATATATACATATTCATATACAAATTTCATTTACATACATTCTTTCAATACGATAATAAAAACAGAAACAACGTTCATGCGTACGTACGACTTACCGACTCTATGAACAATGTATTCCATTTCATAATTATTTATTATATAGATTATTATAATTTAAATATAATTTATATACATTATATTTAAATCATTATTAAAATTCTGGATTCACAATATAATTATAAGTACCAATGATATAACAAATTATGACATATGCAAAGGACAAAGCGAATATTACCCCAAGTGAAACTTTAACACATGATCGTTAAGAAGCAGGTAATTTAAGGTCATAAAAAATAAATGGTAACAAATATATGAAAATTATTCTGTAAAAGATTTATAATTAATTTTTATATATTATAAAATAATCTTGTACGAGTATGGAGAGAGTCAAGATACAAAGTAAGGAGATTTCATCTCACTTTTAATTTCAGTTAGATACATGTTATGTTTTCCACTCTTTCCTTTGGAGTGATTTATTTGCTGAACATAATTATATTATATATTTATTATACATATATTTTTGGGTATTCAATTGTTAATTTTATGACCTTTATATTATGGGGATGTTGTTTCAAAAGTTACAAAATGGGTAAAAACGTTTTGTCTCATTTTTCCTTCTTTGAGACTCATATTTTTCTATGCACCTAAACTCTTTTTTGAGGTGTATATATTTTCATTTTAGATTTTATATCAAGAATATAAATATTTTCATGATATTAAATGATTCCTCTATGTTACTTTTATTACATGGATTTATTGATCTCAATATACAAATTATAAGAGTTTATTGTGACAATATCATTGTTTTTAGAGATTGTTTAGGTTTATGACTACTTTGATGAAATATTTTGATTCATATCTCAATAAAACTCATGAGTTTAATTATCCTATGTTTTTTATAAATATAATCATGCATTATTAACTTTTTATCACTCTTTTTTATGTAATTAAATGTGTTAACGTAAAATCTGACCATATCTCTCTTCGGTTGGAAATCTTTTGTATTCAAAATCCATGTTTTTGAAAATGATTTAAAAAATATTTTCAAAATAACTGGGTGGATAATTTTCAATAAAAAAGGATTTTAAATATGTTTTATTCTTTTAAAATATTCCTTTATTTTTTTTCAAATCTATTTTGAATGAAAATAGTTTTCAAAATATTTTAAGTTATAAAGATTAGTTTTCAAAGAAAAAATGATATTTTCCTCATGAAATGTTTTTGGAAGATATTTAGAAATTATTTTCCATATAAGTTGAAATATGTTGATGTTACTTATTCCATTATAGGAAATGATCTAAATTATCTATTCATATTCTTTCTATTAATGGGTTATGATTAATGTCATTTTCTTTATGAAGACTGTTTCCCTTTCATGAGTTATTTTTTTATGAAACCCAATTACCTTCCCACAGGTCATATGATTATGATTCTAGATTATTTTGAGGAGTTATTATTTGATGAATTTTTTATGAAACTAAAAAATTCTCCATAGGTTATAAAGTGATTAAATTATTATGTTACCCATTTCATTTCATGGGTTATGATTTTATTTTTGTAAATCCTATATCTTTTTTTGTGTCATGATATGATGAATGTTTTATTGTCATGTGGAACATGTACGAATGATTTTATTATGTGATTGGTGGGACCTATAACTCCATATAATTAATTTTATAATTATGGATGACTCATGAGTATAAATGTTATATGTGAACCTGATTACATGTTCACAATGTTATGTATTGACCTGATTTCATGTCCATAAGTTTATCCCTGAACATGATTACATGTTCACAATGTTATGAGGGAACCTTATTATATGTTAAAAATGTTATTATTGAACTTTGTTTCATGTCCATAGGTTTATCTATGAACCTAATTACATGTTAATAATGTTATTACATAACCTAATTAAATGTTCACAATGTCATGCATAGACCTGGTTTAATTTCCACTTAGTAAAGCTGAACCTGATTACTCGTTCACAATGTCATGCATGGAATTGGTTTCACGCATATCAGGTAATGCATGAACATGATTACATGATCACAATGTTATGAATGGACTTAGTTCCACATCCATAAGGTTAATAAATAACCTGATTACATATTCACAACTTTATGCATAGACCTGGTTGCATATCCACCATTGGATATTGGGGCCTGATTTCATGTCCTTAACTTAATTAATGAACATGTTTTTACTTATAAATGTTCAAAATGTGCATGCCAAAAATTAAATTTCTTTTCCTATGTTATGATTCCTTGGACAATGTTATTTATTTTCATATGATTCATGTATTATAAACATCCCTTCTTTATTATGTTATCAAATATGAAGTGCATGATCTTAAAATTTTATGCTCGAGTTCAATACCATTTTGTTTATGTTATGCTTATGTATTTCCATTATTTACACTTACTGAGAATCTAAGGTCACCAATTTCTTATTTTTACTTCCCCAGGTTAAGAAGAAATGTTTTAGGTAGATATACTAAGGGTGGAGATCTTTATAGGAGATTTTGAATATTGTTCATCAGGATAGAAGATTTTATTTCCATGTTTCAAAATATAGTAAACTATTACGTTCCTTGGGATTTCACTTTTTTAATGTACTGAATATTCATTTCAAATGATGTAATATTCATGTATTTTAAGATTGGGAATCTATAGTTTCTCTGAAAGTAAGGTTTAATAAAACATTAGAAACTAGTATGACAAAACTTTAGTGATATCCATAGGTATGTTTATAAGGATATGTATAGGTATGTCTCTATGGATATTTGTAAGGATGCATTAACGTTTAGTAAAATTCCCAGGGATTTTTTTGTAAAGGATAGAGTGAGTGGTTCCCTATAAATAAATACTTATTTTGATACTAGGTGTGGATGTGTCTCTAGTATAAATTTACTAAGGGGTAACAGATCTGACAAGATTTTTTAGGCTGGACTCATGGTAATCTAGTACATGACAACAGACCTTACTGCACAACTAGTTTGACACTCCTGAGGGATCTTCTTTGGGAATTCCGAAACTCTTAATGAACCATCATGAAGGATTTAAATTGTATTTGGTTATGATTAAATAATGGTAAAACTAAGGTTTCATAGATTAATGATATAGGATCCATAATATAAGATTCATATAACTAGTTTTTCATGATTATATGGTATCCCATTAAGATAAATGTTTCTCACACTATGATTTATTTTTTAGTCAATGGAGAGAACTAAAAGTAACATGGTTATCATTGAATGTTTTATATGTGAAAGGTATGGGAATTATGAAAATATTTTTCCCAAGTGAAAATATCATAAAGATATTCGGGAAGGTGTTATAAGTATTTGTTATACTTATGAAGATAATGAGACTATGAACAATATGTGAATGGTATGTGATTTTCTTCCAGTATTGTTCACATTAACCATAAGAAGAATGATTGGTTTGAGGTTGATGATCCTTAATAAATGGTTCATATTTCATTTTGTAGGAAAGAATAATTAAGGAATAAGTTGATGAAACATGATTAATAGTCTAATAATAATGTGTGACTGATGAAGTATTTATGTTTTGGAATTCAATGATCAGGAATCATATAAGCATTTTTCGTATAAGTTTTCATTAAGAACTGAAAATAACATCGTGTATAAAAACCTTGCTCATTATTACACACTTAAACATGATTTTTTACATAAAAATTTACTTATGACAACTGAGAGTATCAAGAGGTCTAGTGTATTATCAAATTTGTAACATTACATAAAAATATAGAACATAAAACAGAACAACTTTATTGAAAACTTCTTTTACATGACCACAACATTCCTTCGTACTTAGCATTTCATGGGATAACCTAAGAAAAATCATAATAAAAGGGTGAACTATAAAGTCTATTAAGGGAGTAAACAAGGAATAACATGATGTATATGGTACATTCCTGGAAACATGCATATCAATGTATCATAAGAGAAACATGAACCAAAAGGAAATATATAACATGATTATCATAACATGGAAATGTGGCAACAAAATTTAACACGATATTAGCATGATACAAGGCTCAATACAGACAAACCAAGAGTAAACCCTCATTGCACATTAATTATCATGAGTAAACCCTCATTTCACTTGACATATAATGATACAAATCTTTACCAAGTGCATTGAGTGCTATTAGGGTGCACCCTTCTTAATAATTTCATTTTATGCACAAGTGTGCCACATAGATCACACAACATGAATGAATTAAACATCATCATTTTTTACCAGATAAACGAATGTGGAATTTACACATGAAAATTTCTAATCAATATGTATATGAACATAAAGGTGAATACCCTTGATAGAGAAATGGGCATGGTATTCACTACACAATGACTTTGGCTTGGAAAACCGCGGTGCAATTTCGGCTGCATAACAACCTGACATAAGAATTAAAAAAATTGTTGATGAGAGATAAAGGGGTATATCATCATATGTACATGAAATTTACTATAAGGGGGTCATATATATACATTTCTAAACATATTTAATGGAATTTAGATTCATAATATGAAATAATTTCCTGAATGTAAATGAGGCGAGAGAAATCCCTTAATGAATTTCGACATGGTAACAGGTGTACATGGGAGGAATTGATGAGAGATAAAAGAGTCTATAATCATTCATTAATAAGGAGGTAAGTATATGGGATGTTCTAATTAATACCCCAACTTTTTTGGTTTAAAATAAAAGGGTATAGAAACATAAATAAACATGGACAAAAATGAGAGAGGAAGAAATCCATTACCTGGAAGTGTGATGACAAAGGCTTGGGAGAGTCTTGAGAGAGGCTTATTAGGACAATGGGGTGACCTTTGAGGATTCTTGAGAGAGGAGGTCAAATTTTGGACAATACAAAAATGGTTTTATTAAATATTAATGGAATATTTTGTGGGTTTATATAGGAAAGTATATCGAATTCTTTATTATTTAGGTTTTCGATACGACACATTAAACTAATCAAAACCACAAACCATACCCTAGTTTTTGCCAATGGTTTTTAAAAAATGGAGTTTAGAACATTATTTTATATTGAAAATGGCAGAAATTATTAAAATATTATGCTTGATTATGTGGAGGTGAGTCACAATCTCAAGGTAATAATTTTAAAATGATAAAAAGTTTTATAAGTCTTGGAGGGTCCACTAAGGCATCGTAAAAAAAACACAAAATCACATTATTTTAAAGTTAAAACATATATTTGAAGAAAAAACATTTATAGTATTTTATTAAATCACAATTGGGTCGTTATAATTTCATATAACACATTATATATTTTAACGGTATTTAATTTTTACCCCAAAATTCGACTGTCTCAGAAAATTATGAAATATTCACCGTTGGATAATTTTGAAATCCTGATTCCAAAAATAATTATAATTTTATCTAAACAGTTTTTGAAATATATGATTTTTTTACTTTTAATATAAAAACTAACATTTATCTAAAATTCATGTGTTTTGACAAAAAGAGCTTCGAAACCATAAAAAAATTACAGCTGTATTCGTAAAAATTATAAAATCATTTATATTTAATAAAAAATGATTCAGTAATATTATTTTATGAGAATATTATTTAATTTATACATCCATTAATTCATCACAATATATCTCTTAATTTAATATTAACTAAAAATACTATTTGTTCTTTAAAAAATATTTATAATGTAACAATAATAAAATGAAAGTATATTATTTATTCTATAAAAACATAATGAAAATAATCATAGTTATTGGGCCTTGTTATATAACCCCCAATAACACCCAAATATGACCTAAGGTTAAGGTTTGAGATGGTGAAAAACTCTTTGGGGGGCTCAGATAATTACTTTCGAGTGATTATCTCTATCAACTTCCACTTCCACTGTAGGCAGTTCTATTCAAGCTTAATGCGTTGAAGATCGTCTTGGTTTCAGTCAAGAGTGTAGACCAGCGAAACCACCTAATTTTTGAGATCCTAAAAATGGCCTTCTTATGGAGCAATTCTACAGTATTAGGTCATCACTTCGTTTGTTTGAGTAAATCGGATTTTTTGAAGCCTTATATTTATTATAATCATGTGATCACTGTTCAACGACTATATTATCAACATTAAAAATTCTTAATGGTATTTTAAAATTAAAAAACAGAAAAACCAAAGAAGTGCATATGTTTTATATAACCATTTAACATAATAATAAATTTAATTAGATCAAAATGAATTTTCATTAATAAAATTTTGGTTCATTACAATCTTCCCCCCTAAGAAATTTCTGCCTCAAAATTTCCTTTTTCGACACTAAATAAATGAGGGTAATTCTACTTCATCACTTCATTATATTCCCACGTAGCTTCTTCAAACTTTTCATTTCACCACCACACCTTGACATGGGGCATTGTTTTATTTCGTAGAACGTTTTCCCCTAAAATCTAAGATCTTCACTGAATTCTCTTCATAAGACAGGTCATTCTCCAATGGTAACACCTCTGGATTGATTACATGCGATAGTTCAGGTATGTACTTCCTCACGAGTGATACATGGAATACATCATGTAGTTGAGACTAGTTCGGTGAGAGTGCTAGTTGATATTCCACTGCTCCAATGCGATCAAGGATCTCAAAAGGGCCGACGTGCCTTGGAATGAGCTTTTCCTTCTTCCAAAATCCCATACATCTTTTCCATGGTGATGTGTGGAGGAATAACATTTCTCCAACATCAAACTGAAAGCCTCTTCAATGAATAGCAGCATAGCTCTTTATTGGACTCTGATAAACCTTAATGTGCTACTGGATGGTCTTAACCATCTCCACCATTTCTTCAACCATTTATTGACGTAGGAGTTTTATCTCCCCAACTTTTTCCCAACATGTTGGTGTTCATAAACTCTTCCCATAAAGGGCTTCATAAAGAGCCATTTGGATTCTTGAGTGGAAACTGTTATTGTAATAATACTTAACTAATGGAAGAAGTTGATCCCATTCTCCATGGAAGTCCATTAAGCATACTCTCAACAGGTCCTGAAGTGTATATATCGTCTGATCAGATTAGTCATTAGTATCAGGATGATATGTCATAGTGATGTTCAGCTCATTTTTCAGAGCATGTTGAAGACTCTTCCAGAACATAGAGGTGAATCTTAGATCTCAAGCAGATATAATAGATAGTGGTATTCTATACAGCCATACCACTACTATATTATATATTCGTGCTAATTGAATCAAGGAGAAATCCTATCGAATTTCAATGAAGTGTGCAGTCCTTGTAAGATGATCCACAACAACCTAAATAGCATTATTTACTTTATATTCCTTTGGAAGTCAGGAGACAATATCCATGGTGATGTTCTCCCATTTCCGTATTGGTATAGGTAGTGGTTGCATCATCCCCTAATACTTATGCCTCATAGCCTTCACCTGATGACATACAAAGAACTTTGACATATACTCATTGATCTCTTTCTTCTTGTCATCCCAAAAATAATTCTCTCAGAGATCTCAATACATCTTTGTGTTTCCTAGGTAAATGGGGAATTTTGAACTCTGTGGATCATCGAAAAGTTATTTCCTTAAGTCTATATTTGATGGAACACATTTTTGTGACCCAAATCTATCAATTCCCCATTCATTAACATTGAACTCTAAGGATTTCCCTTTTCTTATAGTTTCCACTTTCTTTTGAATTCCCACATCATCCTTTTGAGCATCATTTAACTTTTCCAAAATTGATGTTTGTGCAACCATTTGTGAAACGATTGACGATGTTCCCTTATTTATGATTCCTATGTCCATCTTCATCAAATCTAATAAAATTGGTTCCTCCTAAATTATCATCAATGATAGGATCGATGCATACTTTGTACATAGAGCATCCACTACATTGTTCGCATTCCCAGGGTGGTAATGGATTGATAAGTCATAGTCTTTGATAAGATCTAACCATATTTTTTGGTGCATGTTCAGCTATTTCTGTGTGAATATACACTTGAGGCTTTTAGAATTCATGTATATTTCACACTTCTCCCAAAAGAGGTCATGTCACCAAATTTTCAAAGAAAATATTACTCCAGCCAACTCCCGACCATGAGTTGGAAATTTTTTCTCATGAACATTCAATTTCCTTGAAGAATAGTCAATGACTAGCATTTTGCATCAACACACATCCCAATCCCTTCTTCAATGCATCACTAAATACCAAAAAATGTTCTCCACTTATGGGTTGGGTGAGCACGAGCACTGTGATAGGCCTCATTTTCAATTCCTTAAAGCTCTCTTCACATTCATCACTCCAAGAAAACATAACTCCCTTCTAATTTATCTTGGTAATAGGGTTCAAAAATCATGAGAAATTTCTCAAAAATTGATGATAATATCCATATATCCCCAGGAAGCAACAAATATATGTCACCGATGTTGGCCTCACCATCCCTCTATTGCAGCTGCCTTGGAGGGATCCATATATATCCTATTTATTGTGATGATAAGACCCATGATTGAGACTTTATTTGACTAAAACTCACACTTTCTATACATTTCATAGTGATTCTCCTCTCTCAAGGTCTCTAGTATAGTGCTTAGATGCTTCTCGTGCTCCTCCTTGGTTTTGGAGTATATCAGAAAATCATCTATAAAGACAACCAAAATTTTTTCAAGGTAATCTATAAAGACTCTATTTATCATGACCATGAATATTTCTGGAGGATTAGTGAGTTATAAATGAATTACTATGAATTCATAGTGCATGTACCGTGTATGAAAAGCAGTCTTGGGGATATCCTCCTTCTTCAACCTTACTTGGTAATATCCGAACCACAAATCCACCATAGAGACGTATTGTGTTTGACGTAGCTGATCAAACAAGCCAGAAATTTTTGAAAGAGGATACTTGTTATTTATCATGATTTTTTGGAGCTCACGATAATCAATGTAAAGGTGCATTGACCCATCCTTCTTCTCAATGAAGAGGACCGGTGCACCCCATGGTGAAACACTTGGGTGTAAAAACCATTTTTCTAGATTCTCCTGTAGTTGTTTCATCAGCTCCTCAATCTCTACAACAACCATTATATATGGAGTATTGAATATTGGAAATTACCCAAGAATAAAATCAATAGAGAATTCAACATCTATTATAAGAGGAAGACCATGAAATTCATTAGGAAACACTTCAGCGAATTCCCTCACAATTGGCATGTCTTCAAGGATTTTTTCTTCCTTACACTCAATCATCTGAGTAGGATACATGTTATCATAGTGCAGTAATATCCACTCTTAAGATGATTTGGATAATTAAGGATCATCCTCGTCCTTACACTTGTATAGAATATTTGGTCAATACTCTATATGGAGAGTGATATCCCTCTTGTTGAAATTTTTGTTGGATATATACAGGGAAATCCAATCCATGCGTATAATTGCATCAAATTTTACCATAGGGAGTATGACATGTTATTCCAGGAAATTAAAATGAAAAATTGTGACAGGGGATGAGTTATATTCATGGGATGCAATGATTTCCCCATTTTCCATTCTCATCGACATATTTACTTAAATTATTTGTGGTGGTGTTGGGATAGTTCTACTAAACATTAGGGCTATAAAATAATTCATAGAACATGAATAAAAAAGTATATTCACTATAATTGAATGAATAACTAGGGTACCTGTCACCACTTTGTTGTCGGGGTTTTCTTTAGTGGTAGTGATGGAAAAATATCTCCCTTGCTGCCTTAAAGGTTGTTTGTTACGTCTGAAAACCCTTGGCTTTCAGCACTGGATTAAAAAGTAACCTTCTTATTTGTAGTGGAATTAATGAACAATGCATTGAGGATTGAATAGAGCGCTCCTCTCAATTATCACAGAAGCATGTTTTTTTGTTGGATTTTAATGTCTAGGTGCCATTATCTTCCACATTGAAAGAATTTCCTCGTCCCCTTCAAACAATTTCTTGGGTTCTTCTTTCCATATCATTAGTAAGTGGGGTGCTGAAATTTCTTATTATCGTTGGATTTATCCATTATACCACTATAATTAATGTCCACATTACGCTTGTTACCCCTATTATACATCTGATATTCTTCATTCTACATTTAAAATTTGAGGGCACATCAGAAAATCTCTTCACAGCTTTCAAAGTCATGAATTTACAGGGCTTTCCATAGTCTAGGTTTTAGCTCACCAATGAAGTATCCAACCATGAATTCAGGGTTAATGAAAAATCCATAGGAATATCATGTAATCCATGTATATTTTTCATATTATGCTTAGATGGATTCATCATCTTTTTGTTTGAGGGAAAGGAAGTCCCCTTCCATCTTAAGTTGGAGGGTGTGAGGAAAATATTTATTGAATTTTTTTCCAAAAATAATTTCATTCCAATCCCCCAGTCTCTTACTCATGCTTAATATTTTTGATCAGTGTCCACCATTGATCAGTATCACCCTCCATATGATAAGAATCTAGGTGAAACTTCTTCTGTTCAGAACATTTATGGATGGATAATATCTTTTCAATGGATTTGATCCATTGTTTGGAAATTCAGGGATCAGATGATCCTTTAAAAGTTACAGGCCATTTTATCATGAATCTATGGATTACAACTTGTTATTTCTAGGGGATTGAACGTTATTCTTTACCCATGTTTCTAATAAAATATTCAGTTAACTGAGAGAGTATCATAAAAAAGATTGTGATTCCCTCTCCCATTGGATTGCGCATCTCATTAGAACAATCATCACATTGAACGTTGCATCATTTTTTAGCCAGAGTCCTCATATTAATGAAAATTTGACTAAATAAAAGGAATGTTTGGGGTAACATATAAAGGTTAATCGAAAGACAAAAAGTGATAACTTATAAATTACATTAATTTCCTTAACATATGAATTTATAGACTTCAATCTATGTTTTCCATGATCTTCTTTCCAATATATATTCTTAGGGGATTTTTTTATTTTCTTAAAAATGATTCATACTAAGTTAATGAATTTACCAAATCATATCCCCTAGCCGTATCGTAACTAGGATTGCAGAAAGGCCCGCTGTAGTTCACCATTTCTCCTTTGATTCAAGATGAAACCAGTGTTTTTGGGTTTTACCCCTAGATACATCTATATCAGAGTCTCCTATACTTGTTTGTATCCAGACATGGATGTATTTTCTTGAAAAACCACTTACTCAATACTCACCAAAATTTAGGGATATTTTTTATATACGTAGTTTCATCCCTAAGGCTTTCATTAGGGCTGTCTAATCATAATATCTAAAATAACTAAACATATACTTTGATACCAATTATAACAACCCCGCTTCTTATTAAACATTTAAACAAGATTTATTACATAAAAATGTACTTAAGACAACCCCAGGTATTGAGATGTCTATTTTGTTGAGAAATAAAGAACATTACATAACAACTTAGAACATAAAACACAATATCTTCATTGAAAACTTCTTTTACATGAACACAAAATTCTTTCGTACTTAACATTGCATGGGATAACCTAAGGACATGCATAATAAAAGGGTGAGGTATTAATCCCATTAAGGGAGTAAACAAGGAATAACATGAATAATATAGTACATAATAGTAAATATTCATATCAATGGATCATAAGATATACATGACCATAAAGTCATAATATAACATGATTATCATAACACAGAATTGTGGCATCAACATTTAACAATATATTATCATGATCCAAGACTCATTGCACATGGAGCATGAATAAACCCTAATTTACCTTGTATTATCATGAGTAAGCCCTCATTTCACTTGAATTATCATAAAACTAATATTTACCTAGTGCATTGGAGTGCTATCAGGGAACACCCTTCTTAATCATTTCATTTCATGCATAAGTGTGCCACATAGATCACACAATATGAATTAATTAAACATAATCATTTACTCCAAGATAAAGGAACATGGAATTCATACATAAAACTCTATAATAAATAATTAAATGTGCATGAAGGTGAATACCCTTGATAGTTAAATGGGCATGGTATTCACTACACAATGACTTTGGCATGGATAATCGCAGTGCAATTTGGGCAGCATAATGATTTGACATAAGAATTCATAGAAATAGTTAATGAGAGAGAAAAAGGTATCTCATAATATGTACATGAAATGGACAGTAAGGGGGTCATATAGATACATTTCCTAACATATATAATGGAATTTAGATTCATAATATAAAAGAATTGATTGAATGTAAACACTACTAAAAATTTGACATATCCCAATGGTTTGAAACCGTTGGGATAGGTCCTAAAACTATTGGGATAGCCTATCCCAATGGTTTCAAGAACCATTGGTATGTTAGGAGTTTCAATATCCCTATGCCAATGGTTTATTAGAAACCATTGGTATAGGATGTCTGAATGTAATCTATGCCAATAGTTTTAGTAAATCTATTGGTATATATGTCTACCAATGGTTCATGAACTGCTGGTACACATACTTTTCAGCATCTAACATATCCCAACAGTTTTATTAAAACCATTATAATATATGTATACTAATGGTTTTTTGAACCATTGGTCTATATAGATCATTTTTTCCCAATGGTTTAAATAAAAATATTGGGATATATAGTCCAGTATACAGTATACGAATAGTTTAATAAACCTTTGGTATATCCTATAATCCATAGAAAGCTGCCCCTACTCAAAATGTTTACCTCCCCACTATAATTCTAGTGACCTCCACTCTGTAGTAGTGCAATTCCAGCTAGCAGTATACACTGGCCTCCCCTCCTATGCAATTCCAGCTGTCACCCCTCTGTAATTCCAACAACCTCCCCTCTACAATTCTAGTACTATAATTTCTATAAGAAGCTTATAGATTCCTCCAATATGATACTATATAGTTGAAACTATTGATTGAGTGTTAAATTATGTAGGTGTATTACTTATCAATGATATATTCATTTAATGTAACTCTAGTAATAAATCTTCAATCACCTTGAGGACAATAGAATTTGATTATGTTTTAACATCTTAGGATTAAACAAAAAACTTATTATTGAATTCATATTTGTAAAAAAATTAGGGGGAATATTTTATACCCAATTATAATAATACATAATAATAAAACTTTCATCATCTTTTAAAAGACATAGTGAAAGTTTTTAATTTATGGAAAATGTTCATTGAGTACTACTTCATGGAGTAGAAGAGGGAACATGGAGACTTGTGAGGTGGAGGTAGAATATTGTTTTACATATTTATTCTCATTTATATCACACTTGTAATTGGAGTTTGGAAAAATATCTTACTTCATCCCATTTTCATTTATATAATAATATTAGAATACAGATAGTAGTATCCCAAGAGTTGAATTTCAAGGACTCACCAAATGATAAAAATGGTTTATGAACCATGTGAAAAATATTATTCCATGTTACTTATGGCACATGTAATCAATTTTGATTAATTCAGGACCCTATTTATACATATTTCCAGTATGTATCTTTAATCAATTAATTTTACCATTAAACCTATGGTTATTGAGAATGGGAAATAGGATTATTTGTGGACCTTCACAACTAGTGGTTTCTTAGGAGGATAGGGATTCTGATTTAGATTCCCTTATCAAGAACATGGATGTGGAACATGTAGTGGATTATATAAGAGACTATTAAAAGAAAAAAATAAAAATATCATTGACTCAGAGGGGTTCATTAGGCACTCTCAGAGGCCGTAGAAGAAAAAAGACTAAACCTCCATACCTATCCCTCCTGTCACCAGATTCTCAAGAAAAGTGAAGATCCCTTAGAAGGTTTCGAAGAAGGTGGTGATAAATTATACAATGGATCTTGATCCACTAGTAGGAAAATCATTTGTCTCCATCCTGGAGAATGCTAGAAAAGAGACTATTGTATCAGATATCCATGATAGAAGGAAAGAAATGATGGAATGTGATGAGTGGGAAAACATCCTCAAGTGAAATGAGGAATTATCATACAAGGGCTTAGAGGTCATCACTACACAAGAGGAGTTTGAAAGGCGGGTAGGGAGGCATTTCCAGGCCATCCTTACTAAGGAGAAGGGGTCCTGGGCCCAAAAACAACCTGGAATTCTAGCATGTGGATTCAATGGGAAGAAGATTATGGTGGAAGAGATCATAAAAACATGGGAAAAGATGGTTTAAAATTTTTAAAACCTATTTAATGTTGATTTGAATGATAGGGATATTGTTCTTCAATGGAGCCTCCTTTGAGTTAAGGTCTCTAAAAGGATCAAATTTAAACTCATTGATTCAACTATTTCATATAATGTTGATTCACAGTATCTCTATGAAATCTACTGGTTTCACACTTTTCATTAAAAGTGTTTTATTAATTAAAAACATATAATTGCGGCATATTTCCCATTCAATAAAGGAAACCTCAAATGTAGTAATTAAACGTGTGTTTGGTTAGTAACATGTTATGAATAGGATCATAAATAACACTGTTTTTCATGGTGGATTTGTTCATACACAAAATGAACTGTGTTTCAAGAAATAATAACTTTAAAAATATCGTCAATGATAGTAAAAAGTAGTCACATGAAAAAAATAGAAATACTCTCATCTGATGAAGGGAGCACAATACTAATAGTGGACTGAAATATGATGTGTGAAATAGGTATAATTATTTCTCAAGGAATAGAAATTTTGTGACAAAGATGTTTTTTTTAACAAGTGGTCTTGAGGGCTCTTCTGATACTGATAAAACATGGTACCTGAGTTAGTGTGGTGGTGAGGATTTGTAAGAATAGGTAGACTACGATTCATGTAATGTTCCAATAATATCATATAGAATTTGAGGTTATCATGAAGTAATTATTTTTTTGGGTATGAGACTGATTTTAGTCGCAAGTACTCTAGTGGATTCCCTAGAGTAAGATATATGAGTACCAAGAGGACTGAATTGTTTCACTTGGATGGTGAGACATTTTTGAGATGGGGGTATATGTACTTAGTGACTAGAACCTTGTACCTATATGGTGAGCTATGATATGGACAAAATCCCCTTGTTGTTATTTAATACACATGTTTGTTGAAAATTCTAAATGTATAGTGATATATCTTAAGGAATGACAATACCTTGATATATTAGGTGTTGGAAGGAACCTTACTTGAGTGATAATGAAGTTATCATATTATAACATGATAACTAACCCTACCATGATTGATAAGGTAGTGGTTAAGATAATGGACACACATTGAGTGATAATATTCTATATGAATCCAACCATGAGTGATAATAGAAATTTTGGAACCTAATATTAGACCTACCATGTTTAATAGGGTATTAATTTAGAAAATGTATTTACATTGATCATAATGTATTAACATGGTTGTTTGTTGAATGATATGGTTGGTATGTGATATATAGTGGAATGAGACCCTACATTTAGTAGTATGGTAGACGTTGGGAGTTGAGTGATGTACTATATTCAGTGATGACCTATAATAGTGTTTTCTATTAACTTCTTCATGTATTCAATCATCATCAATTGAAAAATATTAATTATCAATCCACATAATCATCAGATATATCCTTTTAATAGCACCACTTAAAATATCCAAATATCTTGTGAGAGAACCTCTATTTTAATTATCCACATTGTCCGTAACTTTGTCATGCTTTCAAACTTCCAACTGAATATCTATGGAATAAAAAAAGAATTCAATCATTTATTTTAAAATCCTGAACCTCATGACATAGAAAATCATTTTTGAATTGGGTTTGCAAACAAAATTACCTTGAACTTCATAGAAAGGCATGAAATGAAACTTCTTTTAGCAATATTCCCTTTAAAACGTTAGAAACCATGACCACTTGGCCATTTTTCTCCACTAAAAAATCCCAATAAATCAAAACACCCAACATTCAAAAAATGATCTGAGAAATGACATAGGGATCACTCCAATATTTTTATATACTTCACTGTACACAGGTCTACTAGAATGAGAAAAATGCCTTTAGCGAGTGTCCCCACTTTAATTCTTCTCATTAAAACATGGGAGAAATGTTTTAATATGAATATTCAAAGGAGGATCCACTAAAACATATGAATTGTGGGAGATAAGATGATGCTTATGGTGGGAAGCACCATAAGCTAGATAGGTGTTATAAAATTAAACCATCAGTGTTTTTTGATATATGGGCTCAATTAAACACCCAAAGGGGTGTCCAAGAGGCCTGAAAACACCCCAAACGAGTTTTACCATAAGATACAGTCACAATGGACATAATAAAACAAACAAACTATTTATTATGATATAATAATGGATCGCCAAAAGTTTTTGGCGAGCGGTACAATAGCACAACGTCAAAAGGGAAACGAAATGACAGAAAAGAATCATAAACACTACACAAACCATTTTAAAATTCATTCACCTTACCTAAACATGAAAATTTGATTTATAATATTCATAGGGTGAAAAGGAAAGTATCCTGGTAAATGCATATGCCTACTCGATAAATGTCATTTGATTTAAACAAGTATGATAAGCCAATTTATATTTTTCAAAGAAAAAAATATCACTATCCACAAAACAAACACCAATAAGAAACATATGGAAAACATAAACCAAATAGAAACATGATACAAATAACCATCACTACTCTTTGGTTTAAATGGTCGTGCACCTCCGTTGGAGGGGTTTATTATAAAATTATAACATTACTTTATCACAAAATAAATTTAATTATATTTCAAATTTATTCTAAAACTCATTTAGCATAAAAAAAGTGCAATAAGACAAGAAACTAAATCAACATAACAATCATTGTGAGTTTTTGTAGATAACGCACCTCTATTGGAGCGGTTTTATTATAAAAACATGACATTATTTTTCAAATGAAACAATTATATTTAAGAATAGTTACTCATGATATGCTATTCAAAATAATTATATATAATTAATAAAAAGATAAATTTAATTTAATGTATTCTTGAATTAAAGAGGCTAGGAGAGGGACCCTACCTCAAGGTGGAACCGAGCCTTCCACTTCGGCTCTTGGAGATTTGTAACTAAAAGCTATTACTCCCCCTCTGGTTATATGCACCTTCAAACACATGCAAGGACACTAATCCCTTATGCACACACCTATATGGCTATAAGCATGTTCAAGGGGATCCTTACACATATGCTTATATACATATACCAGTATCCACTCAACTGCGTATGCATTTATATATATAGATAAATGGGCACAAATAACCCCATACGTGAATAATCACATCCATGGTGGAATATAAACGAAACAGGGGACCCCATGTACATATAATTACTTACTTATGAACACGTAGGTGAGTTTCCCTTGACATGGAAACTTGAAACCAACGAGCATGGATCAACACATCGCAAAAAGGATATTAGAAACCTTAAAACACATAAAGGATGCTACATAACCAGTGAAAAACCAACCAACGACATTAAATTCTTACTTAGAATGGCAGTGGAGAAACAAATCCACTCGAACCCACACAAAACAATCCAACACCCAACCGAAAAATAATATGGAGTAAAAAACACTGAAATCCACAAATACATGAGGTGCAAGACAAGTATTAACTAGAGTATCCTTCCTAGGATCAAAGGAAATGGACTAAAATAATCTTATCCCCTTATAGACCCTTTCACATAATATAACTACCATCTATCTATAGAAAGTAGTAAAACACCTAATTGGCCAATGTGATAAAGAAAATAAACTAAAAACTAAAATAAAACATACTTGTCTCCTATGACTGTACCTGTCACCACCTAACATATAAGAACCACAATGCCCCATGGGTTAAATCATGTTCTTGGAAGAATGGGGGAAACAAATCCATATTTATAATGATAATATCAAATAGTACATTCCTATTAATTAAAAATTTCTCTTTTTATTAATGGTATATAATAAGTTTGGCTCGAGTTTCATCTTAGTTTGGTTCTGTTAGATACAAGGGATGAGGTCTTATTATTTGTTGTTTTTATTTTTATAGTTGAGATATTTATTTAAAGATGATTCATGTATTTTCCATTATTATTTATGGATTTAGTTCTTAGAATGTTGGCATGGGGCCTGTCTACATGAATAATTCTTGGAATGTAGGGTTCAGTTGACATTTCTATGCTTTAATGTGATTGATGTCACTAATGATTAGGGCTCAACTATTTAAATTAATAAAACCCTATATGTTGTTTTCCTATATAACGTATTGGATGTATTATACATATTTTAACCACAATATTATATCTAATTAATGGTATTATGGATCATATGGTGAGATTTTCCTTGATGAAGACTACATAGTCTCTCAATCCAAGGGATTTATATTGACCCTTGTTGGGTCAATACTTGAACTGGTTGTGCTGGTAATTAATCCATTTTTTTTGGTTGTAATAGAGTCTAATAATTCATTTTGTCACCAAATACCTATATAGTGTTTTCCTATATCTCTTCTTGTTGTAATTACACTTAACCAAATCATTTATCTATTGTTTTACATGATAAGAATCATCATATAATAATTTCAATATATGCTCCGAGATGTAAACTAATATTTGAGTGGGGTGGTATAGTATACTGATTCTCAACAAGGATGGGTTCTTGAAAGTGGGTGATCTACCAATGGAATTAAAATAATTTTACATGTGGAAATTTAGATGATCTACTGATGCTTTCTAGTAATTAAACATCATGATCGAGAGATGTCACATCACGTTGGTGGGTGGGACTGAACATTTCTGGGTTAATTCAACTAGAGGATGACAAAACATTTTTTTATTTAAAACTAGTTGTGTTAAGGTGGTAACTATATTGATATAGTAAATGGACAATTGGGGATAAATTATTGATAGGTTATTCCTATGATATAGACCATTATTTGTTAGAATTGATCTGTGTGATGCATGTATTATGGAGGGGATAACCATATGTTTGGGGATGAGTGGTTTATGATACAATGTTGTCTTGGGATATATGGGTTCATATTCATGTTGTCTTGATGTTAAATATAGTGATTATTAGAGATTTTTATGTTTGGTGAATACTGGGCATTGGTTTTTGTAGTTACAGAGAAAAACATAATTTCATATTACAAGATAAGATTCAATGAGTTATCTATAAATTAATTATCTAAGTATGTCAATATTTATGGATATATTATCACTATATAGTATTGGATATACATGAACATCTATCTATGGTTTATGTATGTTGTTCACATGAATCTGATACGTGGTCTCACCATTTAAGGGATGTATACCTCTGTTGGTGCCACCTCCAACAAATCAAATTCCATCCCCTTCTGAAGGACTTCCCTCAAAGAATACATAAAATAGGAAATATGTGTGGTAGATATCTAAGAAACCTCACCCAAAGTAATCATGTAAGTAGTGTGTTTCATTACATTAATCCTCAAATTTTTTAAGTATCTCTTCTTATATAAAGAATGTATTAAGAGCCTCTATAGACCCTTAATTCTATCATGATTATTAAGTCATCGATTTTCAAGGGATTGATTATAACTATGTTCCATGGGAGTCAAAGACTCTAAGGATGGTAAATTAAATTAAATAGATTAACATATTAGATTTATTGATATGTTGTTCACAAGCTATATAGGTTCAGAGAATGTTCTTTAGTGATTTTATGGAAATGAAATCACCCTGTCACTAGTTCTCCAAGTGGAAAAGATATCAATTGGGATATGTGTGTTCTAAAATATGTCTTAAAATTGTGATGATATGTTTATGGACTATATAAGGGTATAAATCAAGTAAAATATTACTAATAGGAGTGAGCCTTCTAGTGATAGGCATGTAAATTGTACGTCTAGTGTTTGATGTGGAAAATCTTTTGAGGATGGATTGAAATATTTGTGGGTTTTTAGAGTGGGATGGTCCCTCTAAGTCCATAAAATTTATTATGAAAGGTTTTTCTCCATTTAATTATTCTAGAGTTCAACTAAAGAGATGAGGGATGAAACTCTAGTGTGGGTATTGGGTATTGTTGGTCAGATTGGCATTTTAATGCCAAGAGTCTTGGTGTGATTTGGCTAAGGATGGAAACTGGTTAGTGGGGTTGGGTTATAATACATGATTTTTATGAGATTATTGACTGGATTTTTGAGAATATAATTAAGGAATGGTTGAAATTGTGGAGACCCGAAGCTTGACGAACATGGACATTACATTACTTTAGCGGAATACTTAATACATAACAAAAACAGACACACAAGGACCGTAATAGTTTAGTGTCTTTGGAAACATGGAACTTAATCTTATAATTGTGGTGAACGATCTTCAACATCTCCCATAAGGATCTTACCATTTTTTTCTTACCTAAAACCTTTCTTTATATCCTTAGGTCCGATATGCTTCGCACGCATCCGAACCTCCTCTTCTTTGAAACGCCTATTTGAGACCTCCTCTTTGGGAACTAAAATTTGTCTTGGAAGAAGACCAGGACCTCTAAGATGTTTCTAGGGAAGTGGAGAAGAGAATTGGGTAGGGGTTGGCCGAGCTTTAGGGCTCAAAGTGGTGTGTGGAAGAGAGTGAGGAGGTACCCTTTTATAAGGGAGGAGAGGGGCACCTTTGGAATTCTTAAAAATATTAATTTATAATAAATCTAACCCCATTTAAAAACCTCCAAAAATGACTCATATTCAAAGATTAGATGAGTTAGGGTTGTAATATCATCAACCAATCAAATTTAGACATGTTTGGATATTATTTTAAACCTTATCATTTAGATTTATCCTAATTTAATATATTTATGTTTATTTGTGGTAATAAAATCCTAAATTTTAAATTATAACAAATAATTACTTATTTGTTGTGAATTTTCCATAATTTTTTACTTTATAACATTATAGACCATATAAATTTAAATTTATAATTTTTAAATATTTTTGTGATTTTTAAACAATTTTATAATATGTTATAACAATAGTGTCAATTTTGACACAATTCATTTATTTGAATTGAAATAAAATATATACCGAAGATATGTTCGAACTAGAAGATTTAATATATTCATAAAAGGTCATATGTATCTATAAAATTATTGTATCACATTAAATAGTTCATATAATATTTATTTTATTATTTTTAAAACCATTTATTTGGTTTATCTCTTCATAAAATAATTACTACATCATTTTTGTATAATTATTTAATATACTGATTTTTGCATAAAAATTATAAATAAAATCCTATGATGAATATATATCTATTACCTTTCACAATAATACTTTTACTCGAATTTATCATCTTAAAATCACAATATTTAAAATGTTGTATTTATTAAATTATGAAGGTGACAACTTTGGCATCATTTAAAATAAAAAAATATAAGTGTCATAATCACTTTTATAAGGCTCCAAACGGTTATATATTAGGTAATTGGATGCTTAAGGTGTATATATACACTACGAATAAGTTTAGGTCAGGTTTTTGGGCCTTTTAATGGGTATTATTATTTCAATAAAAACTATATTACTTATTTCCCACTTAATAAATAATTTCTGTATCATTAATGTATCACCATTAATGACAATTATTTAATCCCTAAAAATTATAAATAAATTATTATGATGTAGATAATTTTATTATATTTCTGTATACTATTCATTTTTGATGTTTTATGATGTTTATCACTAAATTAAAATTATTATACTTATAAGATTTAAGAGAGTGACATGTTGTCACTTTCTTTTGTTTTAATAATAATTAAATTATTTTCATTGTCAAAAGTCCATAAAATGAATCTAATCCGACCCTTTGGTTATATGGCTCTACTTGGAGCCATCCAATATAATTTTGGCATGTGTTAGGGTAATTTTATAATATTATATTTACCATTAATTACCCGATTTACCTTTAACAATGGTAAATAAAATTTACCGTAGTTACTATTCATAATTCCCAAAAATAAAAAGTAGCTTATTAACATAATTTGGACCCACTGATTCCAAATATGGAATCCATTTTTTCAAATTCAATACACAAAAGTTTCATAAATTAAATCAAAATTAATCCCGTTGTCGAAAGAAAACGGGGTTTTTTTTAAAACATTGCAAAAGATTGAATTGATTGAACCTACGAATTTAATGTAAAATCAATGATAATGACATAAATTATATTAAATGGTAAAAATATATTCTTTTTATACTTTCAAACCATTAAATATTATAATTTAACTATATAAATTATTGCAATGAAAAAAGTTGTTTTAATTAAAATATAGCGTGTTTTTACTATTCATCAAAATATGAAAGTTACCAGAATAATATGAAAAATTTATCCAAAGTAAATTTTTATTTCTTGATTCCAAAGAAGAATTTTATTTTTTCCAATTTAACTTATAAACATGTAAAAAACAAGATTTAAAGTGTGTGCGCTATCAAAAGGCGGCAAAACTGCATTTTTTTAAAAATACTTATTTTACCCAAAAAATTTGTTTTGTTCTTATACCATGTTCTAGAAAATGTGTAAGATGAATAATAATGTTATAAAATTTAAAATTGAGTTAATACTATTCATAACGGCTAGTTCATAATAATATTATAATAATATATCGTTGTTTAGTAAAACCCGGTATTGTGTACAACACACGCTATCGAGGAAGGTCGTGATTGCGTGTAATGCAAGACAAGTCAGGGTTGCGTGTTGTGCAAGAATCCTTCATTGTTTTGTATAACAGAATCCAACCATATTTCATCTATACATTGAATATATATATATATACTCAATGTTGAGTAGAATAACTATTATCAAAATTGTGTGTAACTAGATCCAAGAATAGTGTTGCTTATACTATAAGCTAATACGGTGTTGGGTATAGCGCAAGGTAATGTTGGTGTAGCACACAACACAAGACATTAATGAAATTAAAAGAATATTTTTCATAAAATCTCGGGGTGTTACATTCTACCCCCCTTAAATGAATTTCGCCCTCGAAATTCGTCGGGGTTATAAATGGTTTACTACACGAATGTTTGTTAAATAGAAACCCACATCGTAAAAAGGAATACCAAAACATGGATTTAAAATCTAAAGTATGAAATGTAACGGTTACCCAAATTAACTCATCACTGGGTTTCCCCATAGGAGAACATAGGTGAAAATATAGATATGGAAGAAAAATCTAACCATGAATTTCTGATGGAGAGTGGTAGAGAACATGGCAATGAAAAATCCAAAAATCACAAAGCTATTGATTTGTGGTGATCTAAGGTACCATCTGATTCGTTGGATATATGGGAACTAGGACAATATTTTTGGTTTTCAAGATCATTTCCCTAAAGTTGATGAATTAAAAGAAATACTTGCATGATTTTGGTACAATATCACTGTTGTTTGTGAATTGAACAATTTACACTTCATCCCTTAAAGAAATGAAGATGAATTTGTTATTCATGATGTGTTAGCAGATCATGTGATAGAATGATGGGTCATTCCATCTCTTTCAAACAAAAGGTTATCAAAAGTTATAAGTCCATATTATGGTTAGATTAATTGTATATGGTTCCAAAAATGAACATATACTTTATATATCATACCGCTTAATAAAATAAAACTAGTTTCTACTAACCAGGGACTTCCTGTAGGCCGGTGGTAGGTGATAAAGGCCAGTCAAACTTCGGTTGTGGGTTCGATTCCCACAGCCTTGTCCGACGTGATGGGTTTTCGCCCGTCCTGCAGGTTTTCCTTTTTCTAAAACTATATTACTATAAAATCCCATCAATAATATCAAAAAAACTTCTATCCTTAAACAATACTAACTTATGTCCAACATAATCCATTCCAATCTTTAGGCTTATCCATAATACTGCAGTCCACTCTCATAATATAGTGAAAATGATTAAAAAATATTTAATACCATCGTTGATCCCCATATATCATAAGATATGTCTTGTTGGTCACATTCCAAACATTCGAAGGCCTTAATCATGTATTCTCTTGAAAAATGAATACCCATTGAACCTTGGTGAAAACACGAATGCAGTTAAAAGTTAACACTTTCCACATACCAAAATCCCCAAAAATCTATATACTCAAACCATGATATCACTTAGTCCTTATATCAATAATGAGCTCATGAATACAATCAAACATCTCATTATCTTCTTATTCCTTCATTATGCGCATATCATATAATTTACAAAAATATCTGAATAACCTTCCATGGTTACTGGTACAATTCAACATATACTTTCAAATACTTTTTGGAAAAACAATAGTGTAAGAATCCTTATATGATTCTTTATTCCATAGTACCATTAACTATACAACATAACTATCGATAAACATACAATCATTCCACTACCATTGAAAACAACCGACTGAGCTTCAACACTTCTTTTAGCTCATATATCATTTGTAGTTTCCTCATCATCATCCACATAAATGCTACCCATATGACCATGCTGATTCTCTTCATGAGATTTTCCATTAGTGAATTGGTTTGCATAATGCCTGTACATTCCACATTTAAAACATCTAATCATTGTTGATGTCGTAGAAATACCATTATCCTTGTCCATGGTGTTAACTGAACTTTTTTCCTTTACACTTACTAGCTTTGTGTCCCCCTTTTCCACACCCAAAGCATCTTCCAGTTCCTTTGAAACAATCTCCCTGATGACTCTTCCCACATGATTTACATGAGGGAAATTGAACTTCCTTTCCTCTATGATTATCATGAAACTCCATCTTTCTTTTATTATCTGAGTTGGGAAACTTACCAAAGTCGAGCTTTTTTATCATATTATGAGATTGCTGATTAGGCATAATAACGATGTTTGACTTCCAGATCTCGTTTCATTTGGTTTCTCTTGAATAAAATCATTCCATTGTCTATCATATCCACCATTATAGTGAATCTTCCTGTTTCCAGCCAATTTCTAAAACCCAAAAAGAATAGTGTGAGAGGCAAAAATCATGCTAGGGAAAACAACATAGTAAAGGGGGAGTATCCTCAATATCTAACATCTTTGGTTAAATTCTATGATCGTTACCGTAGTTCTAGGACTGTATCCTATACGTATAATTATCCTTACGGACATCCCTAGACATACCTTAGAAATATCTCTAGGGATCTCACTAACGTTATCGCATCCTAGTTTCCAAAGGTTGACTAAACCTTTCCTCTGATACCAACTGTAGAGACCCGAAGCGTGACGTACATGGACATTACATTACTTTAGCAGAATACTTAATACATAACAAAAACAGAAACACAAGGACCGTAATAGTTTAGTGTCTCTGGAAACAAGGAACATAATCTTCTAATCATGGTGAAAGATCTTCAACATCTCCCATAAAGATCTTCCTTTTTTTCTTACCTAAAACCATTCTTTATATCCTTAGGTCCGATATGCTTCGTACGCATCCGAACCTCCTCTTCTTTGAAGCGCCTCTTTGAGACCTCCTCTTAGGGCACTAAAATTGGTCTTTGAAGAAGACCAGAACCTCTAGGATGTTTCTAGGGAAGTGGAGAAGAGAATTGGGCAGGGGTTGGCCGAGCATGAAGTCTCAAAGTGGTGTGTGGAAGAGAGGGAGGAGGTTCCCTTTTATAAGGGAGGAGAGGGGCACCTTTGGAATTCATAAAAATATTAATTTATAATAAATCTAAACCCACTTAAAAACCACCAAAAATGACTCATATTCGATGATTAGATGAGATAGGGTTGTAATCTCATCAACCAATCAAATTTATACACGTTTGGATCTTATTTTAAACCTTATCATTTTGATTTATCCTTAATTAATCTATTTAAGTTTATTTGTGGTAATAAAATTCTAAATTTTAAATTATAACAAATAATTACTTATTTGATGTGAATTTCTATAATTGTCTACTTTATAACATTATAGACCATATAAATTTAAATTTGTAATTTATAATTATTTTTGTGATTTTTAAACAATTTTATAATATGTTATAACAATAGTGTCAATTTTGACACTATTCAGATATTTGAATTGAAATAAAATATATACAGAAGATATGTTCGAAATAAAAGTTTTAATAGATTCATAAAAGGTCATATGTATCTATAAAATTATTGTATCACATTAAATGGTTCATATAATATTTATGTTATTATTTTTAAAACCATTTATTTGGTTTATCTCTTAATAAAATAATTACTACAACATTATTGTATAATTATTTAATATACTGATTTGTTGCATAAAAATTAAAAATAATATGCTATGATGAATATAAATCAATTAACTTTCACAAAAATAATTTTACACGAATTTATCATCTTAAATTCACAATATATAAATTTTTATATTTATTAAATTATGAAGGTGACTACTTTGGCATCATTTAAAATAAAATAATATAAGTGTCATAATCACTTTTATAAGGCTCCAAACAGTTATATATTTTGTAATTGGATGTTTAAGGTGTATATATACACTACCAATAAGTTTCGGTCAGGTTTTTGGGCCTTTTAATGGGTATTATTATTTCAATAAAAACTATATTACTTCTTTCCCACTTAATAAATAATTTCTGTATCATTAATATATCACCATTAATGACAATTATTTAATACCTAAAAATTCTAAATAAATTATCATGATGTAAATAATTTTATTAGATTTCTGGATACTATTCATGTTATAAGTTTTATTATGTTTATCACTGAATTAAATTTATTATACATATAAGATTTAAGAGAGTGACATGTTGTCACTTTCTGTGGTTTTAATAATAATTAAATGATTTTCATGGTCAAAAGTCCATAAAATGAATCTAATCCGACCCTTAGGTTATATGTCTCTACTTTTATCCATCTAATATAATTTTGGCATGTGTTAGGGTAATTTTATAATATTATATTTACCCTTAATTACCCGATTTACCTTTAACTATGGTAAATAAAATTTACTGTAGTTACTATTCATAATTCCCAAAAATAAAAAGTAGATTATTATCATAATTTGGACCCACTGATTCCAAATAAGGAATCCATTTTTCCAAATTCAATACACAAAAGTTGGATAAATTTAATCAAAATTAATCCCGTTGTCGAAAGAAAACGGGTTTTTCTTTAAAACATTGCAAAAGATTAAATTGATTTAACCTACGAATTTAATGTAAAATCAATGATAATGACATACATTATATTAAATGGTAAAACTATATTCTATTTATACTTTAAAACCATTCAATATTATAATTTAACCATATAAATTATTGCGATGAAAAAAGTTGTTTTTAATTAAAATATACCGTGTTTTTACTATTCATCAAAATATGAAAGTTACCAGAATAATATGAAAACTTTATCCAAAGTAAATTTTTATTTCTTGATTACAAAGAAGAATTTTATTTTGTTAAATTGAACTTATAGACATGTCAAAAACGAGATTTAATGTGGGTGCGCCATCAAAAGGCGACAAAACTGCATTTTTTGAAAAATACTTATTTTACCCGAAAATTTTATTTTGTTCTTATACCATGTTCTAGAAATTGTGTAAGATGAATAATAATGTAATAAAATTTAAAATTTATTTAATACTATTCATAATGGCTAGTTCATAATAATATTATAATAATATATCGTTGTTTAGTAAAACCCGGTATTGCGTACAACACACGCTATCGAGGATGGTCGCGATTGCGTGTAATGCAAGCCAAGTCAGGGTTGCGTGTTGTGAAAGAATCATTCGTTTTTTCATATAACAGAATCCAACCATATTTCATTTATACATTGAATATATATATATATACTCAATGTTGCGTAGAATAACTATTATCAAAATTGTGTGTAACATGATCCAAAAATAGTGTTGCGTATACTGTGAGCTAATACGGTGTTGAGTATAGCACAAGGTAATCTTGGTGTACCATACAACACAAGACATTAATGAAATTAAAAGAATATTTTTCATAAAATCTCGGGGTGTTACAGACATGCGAGAGAATACTATAGTTTGTGGGATGAGGATTATGGATAGGGAGTAGTGACTAGGATGGGTCTGAGGGACCCTAGATGATTCCCATGTGGATAAGATCAGAATGTAGATGGGTTTGACATGGTGTGCTTTTATAACTAGGAAAATACCAATGTGAATAATCCTCTTTTTCTAGTTGGATGAGGAGATTTTCATTGAGGCATGGGATAATCGTTGGGAGATGAGTCTAGACTATATGACTGAGGGGATATACTATGACATATTTGATGGGATTGAGCGAGTGGACAACCCATGCGAGGATGATACGATGTATGGAGACACTTGGAGACACTTGGCGTTATTTATGCTATCTTATGGAGACACTTGGGGTTATTTCATGACCCCAACATACTCAAAAATGTTCCCACAAAATGTTTTAGAAAAAACATCCATCTCATGGAAGAACCCAATGCTACTCTAGCTTCCATTGTTTTCCTCACACTGAAACCTCATGGTATTACAATATACAAGTGATCTTCGTCAACTAGTCAGGATAAAACCATTACCCTCCATCCATAGAATGTTGTAAAAGACCTTAGTAGCCTATGTTATAATCAAAATAAAATAATAACTAAAAAAAACCGGTATCCTATGTCTATACATTTCACCGCCCAATATATAAGAACCACAACGCCCCATGGGTCAAATCATGTTCCTGCAAGAAAGGGGAAATAGTTCCATTTAATTATCTCCTAATTTTTCATTACGTTCTTTATATAGAACGTTGTTGGAAACACCAGACTAGTACACTTAGCCAATTAATATGAACATATGATTCATTAGTTGAGTTTAATATTTGGCATATAACCCTATTCACCATGGAACGAACCTCACAAGGACAACAATCAATGTTTAGTACTTGACCCTACTTTTGAACCTGGTCGGTCACTGGTCCATGAACCAGATGGTCTACAGGGACATGTGGGTGTAAAACATTTCATTATAATGTACTAATAATAAACGTGTTGATATATTTTATACTATAAATGGGAAGTTATCAAGGCTTGAGTGCCAATCAACTTCAGTTCCTAAGTTAATGTCCCCTTAAATATCAGTATATGTCAGGGGCTGTCTCCCATGGGTGTCTTGTGGTGTGCAGTGTCTATATATGATATATATGGCACTTTCGTATTGTGGGAAATTTTTATTTTATTATTAATAAATACATTGGTCAATTGGAAAATACATTGATAGTCAAAAAATACATACCCACTTTTGATAGAGAATACCATCCAAATAACCAACTTGGAAATATATGACCAACATTTTACCTTACCAATTCCAATTAATTAATATATGAAACACCAACTTATGTTTTATGAACCAATCAATAAAAGGGAAATAAAATCCTCACAATAAACCATAAAATCTCTTATAGCATCACTCACCTCCAATTAACCCACATCATTTCACATCTTAAAGATGATATAACCTCATCACATATATATCATGATTAACAAAAAAATCCAACAAAATATTAGTTCTAATAGGGGTATATAGAAGAAAATATGAGGTTTTTAAAAAAACATGTACTTTTTATTGAATACGTTGTTAGAATGAATGGTTTACAAACTGTGAATCTAACCCTACATTTCTAGAAGTCACTATTTTGAAAAAATTCAAAATTTACCCAAAAATTCACCACACAATGAGTTGGTTACTACCAAAATCTCTAGAAAATGATTGATTAATATGAATGGAAATAATAACTTTGAACCTAAAAGTGCATTCCCTATTGCCTCATTCTTTTAAAAATATATCTAATTCTTACCTAGAAGTACCGATCAAGAACCCTCAATAAATTTGGGAGAAATGTTGGGAGGAGAGGGAGCCAAGAGAGGGGGACATCACATGGGGTGTTTGTCCAAGGGGGTTCTCACACGTGACTGGATAGGGGGTCAGGAGATTAAATCAGAAGAGAGGGAGATGGGAGGGGTGGGGGGATGTCACCTGGATAGGGAGCCAAGAAGGGATGGGGGAACATCACTGGGAGATGAGAGGGGAGGGAGACGTCGTCATCAAAGAGGGAGTTGAGAGGGGAAGGGGAACATCTTTGGAAGAGAGGGAGATGAGAGGGGATAAGGGCTGAGAGGCGGAGGTAGAGGTCATAAGGTCGATAAGGTCGTGGTCAGGGAGTGGAGAAGAGGTTTTGGAGGTGGAGGCCATGGAGGTTTCACCTGGGGGATGAAAAATCAGGAGGGAGGTGTAAAATATTTTGAAATTTGGTGGCTTTTTTCCCATAGTTATTAAAAACCGTAGGTAATATTTGTCTTTCCAAACAGTATTGTTAAACTATTGGTAAAACCAAAATTATAATTTCCTATAAAAACTGTTTAATATAACCATTGGTATATCTTCTTTATCCAAATTGTTTTTTCAAACCATTGGGAAATAAATGCTGGTATAGGCTAACTTTACACTAGTAAAATGAGGAGAGAGAAATCCCTTACGAAATTTCTGCATGTTAATGGGTGTACATGGGAGGAATTAATGAGAGAGAAAAGGGTCTATCATTATTCATACATATGGAGGGAAGTATAGGAGAGGTACAAAATCATTCCTCAACATTTTTAATTTAAAAGACAAGGGTACATCAATATAAAGAAACTTGGACAAAACGAGAGATGAAGAAATCCCATACATGGAAGTGTGATCTCAAAAGCTTGGGAGAGGCTTGAGAGAGGATTCTTTGGAGCTTGGGGTGCCTTGGGAGGATTATAAAGAGAGAAGGGAAGAGTTTAGTCGATCTCTAAAAGGTTTTAGTGAAAAGGAATGGGATATTAAGTGTATTTATATAGGAAAGGAGAGAAAATTGATTATTATCTAGGTTTTGGACACCACACATTAAACTCATCAAAACCAAAAACCAGCCCATAGTTTTTGAAAAGGTGGAGTATAAAAAATTATTTTATAAGTCCAACAGCCAAAATTATTAAAATATTAGGCTTGATTATACAAAGGTGAGTCACACTCTCGAGGAAATCATTTCAAAATGTAAAAATGTTTTATAAGTCTTTGAGGGTCCACCAAGGCTTTGTAAAAGAAATCAAAAAACCAAAAATCACATTATTGTAAAGGTAAAACATATATTGTCCGAAAATCACATTTATAGTATTTTATTAGAACACTATTGAGTGATTATGATTTCATAAAACAAATTATATATTTAAACAGTATTTAATTTTTACCCAAAAATTTTAATATCTTAGAAAATTATGAAGAATTCAATGATGGATAATTTCAGCATACTAATTCCAAAAATAATATTCATTTTATTTAAATAATTTCCAAAATATGTGAATTTTTTACTTCAAAAAAACCATCATTTATAAAAAATTAATGGGTTTGGACAAAAACTGCTTCCAAACCATTACAAAAATTAAAATTGTATTCATAATAATTATAGGTTCATTTATATTTAATAAAAATTAATTTAGTAATAATATTTTATTAAAAGATTACTTAATTCAACAGTCCATTAATTTATCAAAATATATCACTTAATTAAATATTAACTAAAACTACCATTTCTCCTTTATAAAATTATTTACAAAGTAACAATAAGAAAATGAATGTATATTCATTATTATATAAAACAATAATTCACATAATCATTGTTCGAGGGTCTTGTTACATAACCACTTATAACACCCACATATGTCCTAAGGGTAAGGTGTGTGATGGTGATAGACTCTTGGGGTGTCACAGATAACATCACTTTTGTTGTAATCTCTATCAACTTCAACTTCTCCTGTAGGTGGTTTCATTATAGCATAATTTGTTAAAGCTCGGCTTGGTCTTGGTTAATAGAATACACCATTTATGCCACCTCCTTTCTGATCTCTGGCAAATGGGCTTCGTCTGAAGAAATTCTACAAGATGAGGCAATCGCTTCCTTTGTCTGAGTAAATTGGTCTTTTTAAAGCCATATAATTATACTAATCATGTGATCACTATTAAAAATCTTTATTAGAAATGATAATAATTATTAATGGTGTTTTAAAATCTACAAACACAAAACAAAATATGTTGATATGTTTTATAAAACCAATTTACATAATATGACATTTAATATGATCAAGATGATTTTTCATTAATAAAAGTTCGGGTCGTTACATGTTGAATGGTGATGTAGACATATAAAAGTTATTTAATGGGATGGTGATATTTATATTTAAGGTAAGGATTACCTTAATTAATGTCCGGTTTTGAGATAATGATGTTTGGATAAAAATATGTATTATATGAATACAGAAATTGGATGATACTAATTACCCTGGAACTGATTATGGACAAACTATTCTATGATAGAAATTATAAAGCATATAACTTCTTGAATTTAAAGAATATATCTAGTAGTTATTGGAAAATGAAAAAATACATATTTTACAAAATTATTTTTTGTAATTAACATTTTTTAATGGAATATACCATGAGGTTATTCACATATTTGGAATGTGAAAGCCAAGTTGTACTTCGTGATACATGGGTGATCATTGTTAACATGAACTTCATATTAAAGCCTTGAATTTCCATATTTTTGAGGGGTTATAATGTTAACAATTTATGGAAATTTTATGTTAAACAACAGATACAGTGAGTAATATTAAAGTGTTCTCTCTCCATGTAAGGATTTCTGCATATTGGATAGCATGTTGAAAATAACCTCTGTTGATGATAACTAATGAAACATGGGATGTAATATCATGGATATCATGATTAGTTAATACTTTAATAATGGAAATGTCTCATTCCTTTTTTGAGTAAGCGATTAAGTCGATCAATGAACAACAAAGGGTGATAGTGTCTTGAAATCTTATATGTATGTCTCTTCATGAATATTATTTAAAATTCGGAAAAAATATCATCATGAAAAAGATCATCTCCTAGTACTTTCAATTCTGATAAATTATATTTTTCCTTAGTTAATCATAGATTTATGAATTTATAATTATTAACTTCATTGTAAACTTATTCTATATCACTATCCATCAAAACATGATATTTAGATTTTTCTTCCATGTTTATGTTTTCACCTTCCACCTAAGATCTCCTATATGGAAACCCATTTATATGTTACTTTGGGTAACCATTTTGTTTCCAGACTTCCCCATTTAAGGTATGTTTTAGTATCCATTTTGATGATGTGGGTTTCTATGAATTAATCATTCATGTATTAAACAAATGATAACCCAGATAAAATTTGAGGGAGAAATTAATATTAAGGGGGGTAGAATGTATCACCTTTTGATTTTGTGAAATATATTTCATTGAATTAATTTATTTTTTAAATATTTTTCATTTCATGTGTAATTTGAAATAATTATTCATATATATATATATATATTAAATCACTAATTCAAACATTCCTTTCACACATAATGTAGACATGGATTCCACTACACGAAATACCAACTTGGCTTGCACTACACATAATACCGACATGGATTGTGCTACTCGCAACACCAACATGGTTTATATGTAACTCCAAATTGGAATAAGTTACAAAAAAACTATATTGGAGTACAAATTGGTGTACATTACATGCAAGACCAACATTTCCTACAACACACACAACATTGAGTATCTATGATATATATATATATATATATTTAATTACCTAAATGAGATAATTATATCCTAAACATTAAACATATTTATATTAATAGTAATTAATACTTTTCAAATATTTTTTATAATTTATTTATATAAAAAAAAACTTTTTGATGATGAAATATATTATTTTTGGTAAGGTTCTTTTATGTTAAAAATATTGTTTTCTTAAATGAACCACTTATAATAATAAAATTAATTTTAGAAATATGTAGAAATGAAATTTGATAAATTAAAATTCATTTTTATATTTGGGATGACAAAATTAGTCAAAGGTGATTTTTTGGAAATTTCATGAGAAAAATCATATTTGATAAATAGTGAAAAATACTACTTTTAGTTTAAAACTGACTTTTTTTCTATTTAATACATAATTATAAATGAGTTATAAATTTGTATTTATGTCACACTTGATAAATATTACATATATTAATAAAATTTAATTCATTATAATAAATTTAACTTTGAAACTAAATATACAATCTTAACTAAACATTGGAACTTTTTCCAACTTTAAAACCACGTTATTTTGTCCCATCTCGAAGATTATCACAAATCATAATTTTTTTACTTCTGCGAATTTTATTTAAAAAAAATGTCATAGAACACTGTATTCAGTCTAATATTTAGATTCTAATAATACAAAGTTAATTTTTTTTTACCAAAATTAGTAGTAAGGGGGATTAGAATTAATCACAACACGTAATTCCAAATATAGCAGAAATTAGGACTTATACTTAAAATTAAGGGCCCCAAAGACCATGAAACATGTACAAAAACCATTTTCTATCCATATTTCTTCCATAAAAAATATATTATTGAGTTGGGTTTGTTATTAATGTATTTTTTAGGAAAAAACATGTGCAAACCATACCTGCTTAAATAAATTCCAAGTGAGTCATTTTCCGTCACTATAAAAGGACACCACCTCTACTGATTCCTCACACCTCTCAAATATATTATCTTCAGACAATAAATTCCTAATAAACATCCCTAAAATCCTAAATTCTACCTTGAAGCCTCCATTTGGACATATATCCTATCAAGGAATCCTTTTTCACAACCCAAAATGATTTAGCTGATTAAGAGGTAACATATTCTCTCAAGCTCCTTAATTTTATTCTCACTCTTCACCCCAGAAACTCTATTTATTCCATTATTGTGTGCAAAAAATCATCACATTACATATAATAGGATGTTTATATTAAATATTTTATACCTACACAAAAACACACCTCCATCTAATGGATATCAAACATATTGTTTCTGTGTATGGCGAACTACGGCCTCACAAAATGATGATTGTTGACTTCTCATTTACCACCAATCGTGGTGGTCATTATGATGGTAATTATATTTATATATGTAATATATTATATTTATTATGTATTTAATATTATTTATTAATTTTACAACACCCATATATTTACTTTCCATTCGGTGTTAATATGATAATCTTGTTTGAGGAAGTGTGGACTACCACCCCCTCAAAGCCATGTGATTCGTTCACACGCCACAAGGAATGTATTAAGGATGAGTATTGAAAATATATATGATATATATGATATATTAATTATAATATAATAATGATATATATATATATATTTACATACATATATATACATATTCCATTTAAATACTTTCAGTCAGTATGATAATTACCACGAAATCATTGTTCATGCGTACGTACGACTTACAGACTCCATGAATGATGTATTCCATTTCATACATCTTTATTATATATATTATTATGATATAAATATAATGCATATACATGATATTTATGGCATGATTTAAATTCATTAATCATGATTTAATTATATGAACCAATGATATAAAAAATTAAAACACATGCGAAGAACAAAGCGAATATTATCCAAAGTGAAACCTTAACATATGTTCATTAAAAATAGGGTAATATAAGGTCATAATAAAACCATATATGGTGATAAATATAATAATATTATTTTTAAAAATATGTATAATAAACTTATATATATTATATAGGAATCTTGTATGATTATGGAGTGATTCAAGACACAAGATAAAGGGATTTTATTTCACTTTTAATTTCAATGAGATACATGTTTTGTTCACCACTCTTTCCTTTTGTGTGGTGTATGTACTGACCATAATTGTATTATATGTATGTTATAAATAATTTTAGGGGTATTTAGATGTTCATTTTATGATCCTTATTTTATTGGGTTTATGTTCCAAAGTTACAGATCAGAAAAATAGTTTTGTCTCAATTTTCTTTCTTTGAGACTCATATTTTATTATGAACCTAAACTCTTTTTCAAGTTATATATATATATATATATTAAAATTTATATCATTATTATAAATATTTTCATGAAATTATATGATTATTTTAATTTTCTTTTCCTACAAATAGTGTATGATCCCAAGATACCATGTTATTTGAGTTTATGGAGATAATATTATTGATAATCGAGATTGTTTAGGATTAAGCCTCCCTTGATGAAATATTATGATTTATATTTCAATAAAACTCATGTACTTACATATACCTTATTTTTTCAATATATCCTCATTTTTTAGTACCATTTCTTCCACTATTTGGTAGTTAAGATAATGTCTTTATGTAAACTTAGAACATCTCTTTCTTGGGTCAGAAATATATTGTATAAAAGATCCATTTGTTCGAAAAACATTTCAAAATTGTTTTCAAAATATCCATGAATATAATTTTCAAGGAAAAAGTATCTTTAATTTTTTTTATTGTTTTCAATGCATCCATTATATTTTTTCAATGAAATTTTTATAGAAAAAGGTTTTCAAAATATTTTAACTTACAAAAATATGTTTTTAATGAAGAAAGCACAAATTATTCAAGAAATATTTTTGAATGATATTTTAAAATAATTATCCATATAATATGACATCTATTGATGTTAGACATTCCATTCTAGGAAATTATCTGACAGTTCTATTCATATTTGTTATATGAATGGGTTATGATTAATGTCATTGTCTTTTGGAAGCCTATTTCCATATCATGACTTATTTTTTAATTAAACCCATTTCCCTTCCCACAGGTCTTATGATTTTTAATCCCCATTTTTTTCATGAGTTATAATTTGATGAAATGGTTAAAAAACATATATTGTTTCCATAGGTTATGATCTGAGGAAATGTTAATGATTCCCATTTCATTTCATGGGTTATGATTTGAGGTTTATAAAAGATATGTCTTTTTATGGTTCATTATATGATGAATTTTTCATTATCTTACGGAACATGTATGAATGAATTTTGTATGATATGGGGGACCTATATCTCCCACCAATTAATTTGGTAATGATAGAAGAATCATGTGTATAATTGTTATCTTTGAACCAGATTACATGTTCACAATGTTAGGCATGGACGCAGCTGCATGTCCACCAGGTTATGCGTGAACCTGATTACATGTTCAAAATGTTATGAGTGACCCTTATTATGTGATCAAAATTTTATTAATGGACCATGTTTCATGCCCATTGGTTTATGTGTGAACATGATTACATGTTCAAAATGTTATGCTTGAACATTATTACATGTTCACAATGTTATAACTGGACCTAGTCTCATGTACATTAGGTAATATGTAAATCTGATTACACATTCACAATGTTATGCATGGATTTGTTTTCCTGTCCATAATGTAATTCACAAACTTGACTACATGTTCACCATATTAGGAATGGGATTGGTTTCACATCCATAAGTTTAAGCATGAACCTGATTACATGTTCATAATGTAATACATGGACCTAGTTACATGTCCACAAGTAGATGTTGGGGCCTGATTCCACATCCATAACTTATTGAGTGAACCTGATTCTACTTATACATGTTCAGAATGTGTGCACTACAAATTTCAAGACTATTCCAATGTTATGATTTTGTGGCCTATGTTCTTTATTTCCTTATGATTCATGTCATATGAATTTCCATTCACTATTATGTTCTCTAATATACAGGGAATGATCTTCAAATTTAATGCTATACTTCAATACCCTTTTTTATGTTATTCTTTTGAATTTCATATATTTACCCTTACTGAGAATCTGAGCACACCCCTTTCTTTTTTTCCTTTCCCCAAAGTATGAATAATGGTTTTAGGTAGAAGTAATAAATTTGCAGATCTTTTTGGATGATGTTTAATATCTTCCTACTTGATAGAAGATTATGCTTCCAAGATTCCAATGACACTATACTATTATGGTTCTCATGCATGTATTTGTGTAATGTATAAAATATTAAACTAAAATTATTTAATATCCATGTATGTCAAGACCAGGTCGCTATACACATAGTTTCTATAAAGGTAATCCAATGTAGATTAAGATCATACATAGATGGATGGAATTTTAAATATAATTTCATTAATGAATATGTCTAAGGTGAAATCCTATAATTAGATCTATTTCATATATAGGGGAGGGAATATCATTATTTTACTATATAATCATGGGTAATGTCCCATGTGTCTAGGGGGATGATGCATATATCTGAATCTTGTGGAACATATTTCATGCCACAATTGTTTTCTATCCATAAGAAGTATAATTTCATGTAGGATAAACTATATATCATGATGTTATTGGTTATGAAAATGAGGATATGTTACCCATAGATATTTCTTGAGGTGAACAGATGTTCTATAAATTTCAATTAGACCAGTAGACCTACGAATCATATCCTTATTTTCTTTAGGGACAAATGGTAGTCACTAGGAGATGTATTCCTTTTATTTTGAAACTAAATTTTTCATATGACAAAAATGGGATGTCCTTGAAGAATAAAATTAGATTTTACATGGTCCCCCATTTATGTGTTTTTAACATGATATTTTTTAGGATATTTTATTAAATGCTCTTCTTTTTCCTCAGATGCGTGGGATGAGTTCCTATATAGCTTAAATAGTTTTTTATAGAAGGATCCCTTTATATGTTTTTAACCTGATGAGTTCTATATCTCGTCAAAATAGAATTTTATGTTCTTCCAAACAAGACAAATTAAAAGGAAGATTATGGTTGTGTATATTTAATTAAAAATGAGGGAGTCTACATAGTGCAATGGGAAGTAAAAAACTGAAACGAATTGAGTGCCCATGGTTATGATTGAAAAAACAATGAGAAATGTTTCATGTTGTTTAATGTCATAACACTTGAACTATATGTTGGGTGAGGCATTATACATAATAAGGTAATAGAGAAACCCTACGTGAATTGAGAGTTCAATTCTAGTATATAAAATATCATGGATAAGTACACTTAGTTTAATTTTATATTAATCATACCAATAATTTCATCTAATGATTGGGTATGTCTATTTTGTAATAAATAAGAAGAGGATAATGTGAATAAGGGCATGGATATATCATAATTCACCTGAAAAAAGAGGTGGCATCCAGTTTCTGGTCATAATTCATGGATACTGTGGTGGATAGAAGTTTCTTAAATGAGAATCCGGATATGATTCTTTAGGGTCTCTAAAGGATAGGAGCCCCAATATCAGAAGTGTTAGAAGCATAAAATTTCAAAATAATTCTTTGAAAGTGATTGTGATACAAGAACGTGTATCATTTATAGAAAATGAAGATTCTTGAATGGTTGGGTTATTTAATGTGTCCATAATATCCTATTAATGTATAAATCATCTGGAAATTAAGATAAAAAGGTGTAGAATAACCATTAGTAAATGCAGAATATTAATTTCAAGATTAGTAATTAAAAACTGGTTGTAGTAGGATATCCATTACCACACTCAGCCTAAAGATAACAAAAGGTGTTTATGGGGGTATTTCTTTCTCGACCAAAACATTCTCTATGTGTTAATTCATAGTCATAGAAGAAAACTTTACTATATTCTATAAAATCCTAGGATGATCACTTCAAAATAATCAATCCGAACAAACAATTTTATCATGGAGGAGAGAACCAAGAGGATTATTTTACTCAATGTTGAGGGATTCAATAGGGAGTATCTCGAGTAATGGAATGTGTTGGTGTTGAATAATAACTAAGAAATATAACCTTGCTTTACAGAGGAAAAGAATTTTAAAAAATGGTTCGAGCACCCCATTGGTTTTGATAGTGCGTACTAAGAAATTTTTTTAGTATAGGGATACACCGTGAGACTCTTGGGTACACAATTACATAATTGGTTGATATATTCAATAATGAAAAATCAAGTCTAGAGTGTAAGGCCATACATCATTGAGCAAACGTTGAAGTGGTTTATTGTCATATATCTGTGAAAAATTTTGTTGATGACTAAAGATTCATATCTTGGACCAGATGTTATTGATGCTTGAGGATGCACTGCCTGGACCAGAATATTTTGGATCCATGAGGGATGGGAAATACCAATGTCACTATGTATCTCATTGGGAAAATAATCAAACCACACATAAAGCCTGAAATGAGAATGTCTTATTCATAGATCTTACTCATATATAGGTAAAATTGGAATTTTATTCTAAGCATTAGTCTATAATAGAGATTAACCAAGTGATAACCTTATATATATATATCCAATTAATATGCATGAGTTGGGGGGTGTAATGTTCATATTTTGATATATGATGGTGGTTGGGTCCATGGTAGTGTATTTGGAATATGCAATGAATCCCCTAGTTATGAGATCCATGCCTATACAATGCATATTTTAATGAATGATTCCTTTCATATATCAAGCTCACATATGAGAAATAGGGGAATTAATGTTCTAAGTTATTTTTCTACCATGTTACAAATACTTCTAATAGGATCTAGAACTCATGTAAGGATGAAATATTCCATAATCAGTGGGCCACTTAGAGCAGTTTATGGACATTCTAGATGGTAGAAATATTCCTTGAATTTTTTAATGGTGATATATAATCATGTAAATGGATTAATCATATCATGACTCTAATCTCATGTGAGTTATTCTTATTTTGATAAAGGCAAGGTAATTTTTGGATTACCCAAATTGTGTTAGTATTCTAGTAATGGATTTTTTATGTACATCATATTAGTCTTATTCTTTGAGTGGAGACATTTTATTAATGTCTTTCATTATACAACTAGAATATTGGTCATTTGGATATTATATTTATATCACCAGGAATTTTGGATCTCATTTTAAAGATATGAAACTTTCACTTAATTACCTATCTTGGAATAAAAATTCATCTCAATCATGATATTCAGAGAGACTCTCTATGTAACCTAAGACCCAATGATCATGATCGATATGAGAAACAATAGACTACATGGAAAATTATTTAGACCACACAAGTGTACATGGTAGGGAGGATGTGAGGTCATTTTCTATTTAATGAGTGAAAAATATCAAGATGGATTTGGATATCATGGAGGGACATGATTTAATGTGATCAAAATTCATGGGTGGGCCTGAAATTGATGATCTAGGAATCAACATATATCCTAAAACATGGGAATCAAGACACAAATAATTCTTATTGAAAGACACACTACAAGTATTTAACTCATATATAATGAAATAGGGAAATACTTGTCACGTAATGAGTAGACACATGATATTATGGTCAACATGTATATACGTTACTCTTTTATCCTTGGTATAAGAAAAGGTACCCTAAAATATAATTTGATATCTTATATAGGGGAGGGTAATTTCACTATTTCATCTTATTATGGGATTGGAATAAAGTGATTCTCTATAGTTAGTACCCAGGATTGAATACACGAGTTTACATAGAAATAGAATATTCAAGCCTGGTGTTAAATGAAGGATAAGGATCATATACTAAATTCCATTACATAGATCCAACTCTTATTTTGTATTTGGGTAACAATGAATGGACCATGTGTTAGTAATTCTAATTTCATGCTATAAATATTAAAATGTTCTGTAGTTTTGGTTCATGTGATGATGAGCTATTTCTCTATAGTTAAATGTTATATTTCTATGATGATTTTTATATAGTTTAACATTTTTTGAATGGAACATTGTCCATGATGTTTGACATCGTGTTTCATTGACATATGATTTCTGTATTTTAAGGTCAAATAACATTGATCAATGGTTTTTGTTTTTAATGTATGACATCCAAGGCCACTTGGGGAACTATGTTTTAGGTCCCTACAGCTATGAAATTAATAAAAGTACCCAGGTGGATCCAAATCCATCATAATAAACCACACTTATGGGGGAGAAGATAGTTACTAGTCTAGATATAGCTGGGCGGGGCATCATTATAAATCCAAGGAATGGGAATCAGGTCAAACAAAGTTATAATAAGTGGTGAGATAGGTGACTATAATATGAATTCTGGTACTCTCAGGTTAGGGCCACGAAAATACCCAATTATAGATTATAAAATAAATAAATTGAACATTAAACATAATGTCTTATTGTAAAGATGTTGGTCTGGAAGTTTATTTTTGTATAATGAGGAGAAATGGACTTATAGGTTTATGTCCTGTGACTAAGAAAATTTAAACTGAAAAGAAGTTTGTATACCTATTTTTTAGAGAAACCATGAATTGATTGGGGATGTTTTCATGTATGGGAATCACCCATCCATATATAAGATTATCGATTAATGACATTATATTATAGTATCTTAAGTATATGTGACCTATATTTATGGATTGTGGGTATAATTTACTTGAAAGTTATATGTAGTTTATGGTGAATAAGGGTGGACCAAAGTATTACATGTTTTATGATCACTAAACATGAAGACTCCTTAATAGAAGTCACAGAGAATGAAGGAATAAAAATAGAAACATTATTGATCTCATTAAGAATATGAAACTAGATAATGTAAATCATGTCTTGTCATTTCAAAATTCAAATTGTATACTGATGAAAGTAGAATGGGTATTGGAATTAGAAGAAAAAAATTCCATGTTCAGCCAATGAATGGTGCATGTTGTTCAGGTGGACATTTATTCTAGGACCAAAACTTCCCATAAGGGTTACATTAAAATCTCATGGGAAAACTATTTTATTCACCATAAAATTTTAGAGGGTCCCTTTTGACCAATCAAGCCCAGTTATCAATATTTACACAAAAGACAAAACAAAGAGGATTAATCAAATGAATGTATTTTTTTATTTATACATCAAAAGTTATGAAGTAGTATGGGTCGAAAAGGGGGTATAAAAAAGGATTTTGAAATTTTTCATCTATACCATAACGTACCAAATTGTTTTTGAGTAGGAATAATGAAACCATAATAGAGTAAATGTTCAATAAAATTTCACTAAGAAATGATTTGGAACATAAGCTATAATGGATGATTATTGGTTATCGATAAAGATTATTTGTGAGTGACCCCTAGGAGTAGTGTACGCACATTCATGTTTAAACATATACCATAAAATTTAATGGTCATGTGTATATGTTCATATTTCATGCATTTTTATATAAGGCGATAGGGACAAATGGTTCCTACCATTTAGGATCACATAGCTTTGAAAGATGGTGAATATGGGATGTATTTTCCATGAAGTAATTTGAATATTGTAAAGATCCTCACACTCAAATCTATGAGCTAGTGGTTACTTTAATACTTTTTCATATGATACATGTGATCCCAATCTGTAGGAAAAAATATATTATTATTCTTGTTAATATTGATACATACATGAGTCTTACATTACATTTGAAAACAAAAATTACAAAATAATTCTTATTGAGAATATCATTATTCCATCTATTATATACTTTTATATCATTCATTGTACACTTCCAAGATTCATGCTAAAGAAAAAAAATGGTTATATCATATTATCACGAAGAGTAATGTAATTTGGAAGCTATCATGAATCAACAAAAATTATAAACATGTAATGGTAAATTACGTAACACAAATTCCATTTAAATAAGTTGACTAGGATGATTAGATAAGGAATAAATATTAAGGAAAGGCAAATACATGGATACACAAAAATTATAATCAATAACATCACTTTTCGCAATAGATAATACATAGTCAATATTGAATGGTCAAGATGAAAATAAAAATTATATTTAATCAATAATGTGAAAATCAGAATAAGAGAAATAATGATTAATATGACATGATAAAAAACTAAAAAAATTGAATTTAATCAATAAACTGATAGTGAAATTCATCTAGAGAGAATATCATTAAGAAAATATGATGTATAATAATACCTAAATTCTTAATAAATTAAATTATTAATTATTGGATGTTATGATCTATGGAATCATGATACCTCAACTATCAAGAAATTTTACAAACCTATTTAAAACTGATTAGTAAGTATACACTTGAAACCCATTTAACTAAGGCTATCCAATTTATTTGTCTCATGATAATATTGATTCATTGAGGAGCTATCTATAATCAGGACCCACCAATAATTGTATTCCCAAAGAATTCCTCATATATTGAATGATTGATTTAAATATTGAAAAATATGCCTTATCAATAAATCTCCAAATCTTGTAAGTTATATAGTTTAACAATAACATCCTCACTATTTAATAAAACATTCACTAAAAAAACTACATGTAGAAATGATACACAATTTACGTAATATGTACATGAATGAAAAATAATATTGATATTTAGGGAAATTTAATGTTTGACTATAAAAAGACCGTTAATATTTCATATTAAAGTTATCGATTAAAAAAATTAATCAACAATGAGACTATAAATACATAACCAAGTTCAACTAATCATTAACCATAAAGATAAAAACATGTATGGTATTAATAAAAAATATAACAATTATATCATAATTACAATAAAATGTTTGATGATGTTGTACCATTGAAATACCATCAAAAATTGATTAAAATATTCTTAAAGAAAGTAATGGTTTTACTATAAAAATATATTTTAAGCTAAAATTTTATAAAATATTTTAAATATATATTTTTTTGAAAATAAAATTTTCAACTTATAAGGGAATATTTTAAACATAGAGTGACCATGATGGTGGGGAATTACATACATGCCGTACATGTTCAAACCCAAATTCTATTAAAATATTTAGTAAAATCCAAACAGGATTATTTGGAAAAGGAAATCAATATTATATTCAAATTATTTAAAAAATTTCAAAAATAGGTAAAAATATATTTGATAAATAATTTTTATAATTTTTAAAAATAACTTTTTTAGAAAGCCTTGTCTTGGAAGAAAAGGGATTTTTTACCAAAGAGAGAAATGAACTAATATTTCATTTAAAAAACGTATCTCAGTCATTTTAAGATCCAATTAATGAAAAAATGGTATTGTTAAATCAGAAAATATGAATAACTATATGGGAATAAAAATAATGGTTTTTATAATCCAATGATCAAATAATTTCCTTCAATGTAAATTCAAGTATAAATAATACCTATTAAAAATGGATTATGAAATGATCCCTAATAAATGATTGTAACATTAATGTAAGAATTAATTAATTAATCAATTATGTATATCAAATTTATATCTACATAAAATAATAGTATATATAATATAAAATAATATAAAGTCCTTAAAAAATAATCTTAAAATATAAAATAAAATGGAGAAATAAGTTTACCTAATGAAAAGAATTTGAGTTTCAAAATTAATTAACTCTTGGTAATTTTCATGTGAAATCCCCGAGGATGAAATAATTAAAACTGAAATATAAAATAACATTAATTATTAAATAATAATTATATTACATATTAAATGGGACTTATATAAATCATATAAAATTAATTTTGTTTATAACATTATAATACGCATTAGTGAAGTGAAATTGAGATGAAGTCCCTAACCTTATGCTTCCTTTTGTTTGTACATGTTTTAACCTATTATATAATGGTTTTAATCAAGTTATTAATTTATAACAGAGACTTATTAATATTTAAAATATCACATATTATTACTTTATATCATCTTTTCACACATTTGTTAACAATCATTCATTATTAAAATTGTTTTGGGTGTTAACCTTGTTGTTTTCTCATGCAAATTTTAACATGAATGTTCAAGATCATGATCATGTTATATTGTTCCATAATGTTCTAAATTATATTCATGTTATAAATATATTTTTTTCATTGGATAAATTTTCATAAAATAATATAAATTATAACATTAAGAATGGATCAAATTAATTTATGGAGAAGGTAGGTCATATGTACACACAAGCGAAATTATCATTTCCCTAATGGGGGAAAGGGTAAGGAAGTGGGTGAAATATTAATTTTTTAAAATAAATATCATAAAATATAATATAATAAATATCACATATAATCATTATTTTTATCATTATTTATATCACTTTAAACTGCATGTGAATAATGAATCACATTGCTATATGAGGTGGTAGTCTACTATACCAACGGGTAACATTATCATAATTTAAACGACATGGAATGTAATAAGGTATATGTGATATTATATTTAAAAAAGAATAATAAAATTAACATTAATATATATATATATATATATTAAATAAATCATTATATATTACCATGAAATGTGTAATAGAAAATGTGTTACATCGGTTTGGGGGGCAATGGTCTTCCGTACACACAATAGATGATTTGGTTTCCCAGTCGATGTAAGAGAATACAGATAAATGCTATAACATCCACATAATAGAATATTAGTATATTTAAGATAGTTTTTTTTGTTATATTCTATGTGTTAATATATAATTGATGGTGAAAAAATAAGAAAAGAAACAAAGAGCTTATTTATGAAAATTACCTTCTCTTTAAGAATTTTCATTCGGATCTCCTCTTAAAGACCCTAGGGTTGTCATTTTTTAGAAAATAAGAAGATATATATTGTTGATAAAGATGTTGGGGATATATATTATCTATTTTTATAGGGAAAATGTATTGAGAGTTGTGAACAAGTGAATAGAGGGAGTGACATTTTATAAATGGGGTAGAGGTCACACATGGTAAATTTGTATTGAATAAATTCTACCCTTGTTTTTATTGTAAAAAGGATAATAAAATAAGCGATTATAGAACCTCATAGGTTATACTGTTGGAATGATGTAATAAAATTATTTTTTATTACTTTTTAGGTTATTTTAATCGCTTATCTTCTTACTTTGACACCATGGTAGACCAATTTTTACTATAACCGTGAAGATTATTATTTTTTGTTTGAATATTTATTGTGGTAAAAAATTAAGATTAACAAATTAGAAAATAAAAGTTATTATGTTTCAAAATATGTAATACATTTTCCCAAATTCAATTCAGAGTACTCACAAAATATGATTTATAATAAAACCCACATATTTGATGAAAAAGTTATTTTCCAATGTTAAAATATTCAAAATCAGAAGAAGTTTTATATCAGAACTAAATTGGGATATTAATCCATTGAACAATATAATTAATATAGTAATATAAATTTGATGTAATGTTTATTTAAAATTGTGATGGACCAGACCACTCAGGTCCAATCCTTTACTGAAATCTGGTGTTTGAGGTGTTACGGGAGGTCAAGGTGACATATCCCCAACACTTTTCCAAATTTATAATTATGTGATCAGTTCCATCAGGGAATAGTTTTATAGATAGGCTTCTGTGAACAGTGAAACAGTATCTTAGTAGAACAGTGCATCGGTATCCCTAGGTGAATAGTGTCATTGGAAACCTTATGTGAATAGTGCAACAGTGACCTTCTGTGAACAATATCATTGGTAACCTTATGTGAATAGTGACATTGGTAACCTTATGTAAATAGTGTCATCAGTGGCCTTAGGTGAACAGTGCAATGGTGAGGTTCTAATGGTGAGGTTCCATCGGTAACCTCTACTTCCTTTTCCAAATTTTGAGTTCGTAAACAGTGTTTCTAAAATGGTGAGGTTCCATCAGTAACCTCTATTTCCTTTTCCAAATTTGGAGATCATGAACAGGGTTTTCAGAACGATGTGTTTCCATCGATAACATCTATTTCCATTGCCAAATTTTGAGAGCATGAATAGAGTTTCTAGAATGGTGAGGTTTTATCAGTAACCTCTATTTCCTTTGCCAAATTTTGAGTACATGAACAGTGTTTCTAGAACTGTGAGGTCCATTGGTAACCTCAATTTCCTTTTCCAAATTTCGAGTTCATGAACAGTGTTTCTATCTTCCTACAGTTTCACCCCTTTGATGCTTCCTTTGATGTAAAATGCATTTAAAGCTTCATTTTAAGGACTCTAAGGCCGATTCATAGGTTATATCTCCTATATTAATTTCTCCTAAGGATCAGGATGTTTTTTACATGTTCAAACCACATGGTTTATTGCGATCCACTTTTAATGAAAAATCCAGCGTATCTTAAATCAATGCTCCATTAAATCTTATAAAGGGATGATATATCTTCCTCCCTTGTTCCATATTCTTATTCCCCAGTGCGAGATGTTAGATCCCTTCCTTATTCCCTTAGGAGCGATGTGATCTAACCTTAATCCATGGATTTCTTCCCCTCTATTTTTGGTGCAACCAAGAAGTATCGATCAATCTCCGATATAATGAATGTTCTATCATCATTCACTTGTGTTCATCACTTTCTATTTCCCCACTCCCTTTTATAGAATGCTATCTCTTTGTTCCTAATGGAATTTTCTTGGGTGTTGACTGGTGTGGTGGGGTCTCAGCATCCTCGAGTAGATACAGTTGTCACAGGGGGAGGATATCATAACCCGTTGTGTGGCCCATCAAGAACTGTTTGAGGTAGGGTATTCATTGACTCTCTTTTCTGTTATGTGAAAATGTATTACTAGCATGTTTTATCCCACTGGATAAAAATTTAATTGACATAATAAATATTCTAACCAGATAAATAAATTGATATAAATCATATGATATATCCTCTTGTTTTTCTAGATAGTGTGATTTATATTATTTTTTTGTTTAGCCTTTCATTCTTGATGGAAAATGGTAAAGAACATAAAGCCTAAATTAATTGATAATTGTTTAGCTAAAGATAAAGGTTCATGTAAATGAATTTGGTTCTTCTTGTTGTAATTTGATGTTAATCAAATTGGCACAGTAAGAATGTTTAATTTTTTGAGATTGATTATTATTTAGGTTTCTCAAAATTTGAACCTATGAATATTAAATCAGTTAATACAAGGTCGATTAAAGAATTGGTTGTTTGATAAAAGATAATTCCTTGTAGGGTTCTCAGTTACCCTCTTTCTTGAATACGGGACAAGAGCCCAATTGATATGATGCTTGTTTTCATGCTTCTTGTGTTGTGATGTGAGCCTGGATGGCTATTGTGATATGTGGGGGAATGGAGTCATGGTGGATGTGGCAGTAGTTGACACCTAGAGTGCAAGATGCATCGGTTTTTGCATGTGGGTGTCAGGGAGGACACCGAAGATAACGAAATGAGTTGGATGTGAATGTTTGGATGTAACACCCCGAGATTTTATGAAAAATATTCTTTTTAATTTCAATAATGTCTTGTGTTGTACGCAACACCAAAAGGAGCTTGCACAACACGCATCCTTGACTTGCCTTTCATTACACGCAATCATGACCTTCCTCGATAGCGTGTGTAGTACTCAATAACGAGTTTCACTAAACAACGATATGCTATTAAAATATTATTAAAACTAGCCGTTATGAATAGTAATAACCACTTTTTGAAATTTTGTAAATTTTATTTTTCAAAATGGAGTTCATTTTTGGATTCGTAATATCGAAATTAGCTTAGGGTGAAATTTTGGTGATTTTCGGATAACTTTCATATTTGGATGAATAGTGAAAATTACTAAATTTTAATTAAAAACAACTTTTTCAATCGAAATAATTAATAGTGATAAATTATTAATTTTAGTGGTTTTTAAGTATATTTAGAATATATTTTTACAATTCAATACAATGTTAGTCATTTGATGTAATTTCACATTTACACCAGACATAAACAAGTGTTAATCTTTTGATAGTTATTATCTCTTAAAAACACGCTATTTGTTGTGACAGCGGAAATTAATTATAAAATTAATTAATGGAACATATATTTTAGGAATTTTGTAAAATAGAAATCATTTTTGAATTCGGAATATCAATTATATCTTAGGGTGAAATTTTGGAATTTTTCTGAAAAACATCAATTTTTGATGAATAGTGAAACTACTAAGTGGTTGTTAAAAAATTTATTTTTTTTCATAAATCTTAATTTTACCGCTTCTGTGAATGGAATTTCAAAAATCAGAGAGACACGGTTGATTTAAGTAAGTAAAATGTGGTTCAATGAGATGAAAATAATTTTTGGTGAATATTAACTTTTAACTTTTATTTACCATGGTTAAAAGTAAATAGGGTAATTAAGGGTAAAAATGATATTAATATTACCCTAACACATGTCCTAATCCTATTGGACAAGTTTATCTCGACCAAAAACAACCTTAAGTGTAAAATATTATCATTTAGGCCCACTTGGATTAGATTAGGACATTTATTATTATTTAATTCAAAGAAGAGTTAAAAGAGTTAAAATCAAAGTTTATTTACTAAAACATTTTTAATATAGGGTTATACATAATATAATTTCGGCTATAAATATTAATTAGAAAGATAAAAATATTTCCTACATAATGGTATTTTATTTTTAATTTTTATACTTTAAATAATTTAATTTATTTATGACACAACGATGATGCAGTAATTACCTTTTTAAGAAAATATTAACATAATTGATGTTATAGATGCCCAAATAAATGTAATTTGAGAGTTTTTATGACTTCAACTAATTTATTAGGTTAATATGACATTGTATTGTTGATTTAAGTAACTTTTTTTGAACTTATCATTCTGTTAGAAATTTCATAAAAATCATGTACCAAATAGTGTCAAAATCGACATAAATTAGTTTCTAAAATAAAAATTAAATTATTAATTGTTATTTAATTCCTAAAAATCTAAGTTTCGGCCAAATGACATAGATAAGGATAGATATATTAATAATAAACAACTTGGGGTTCTATTGGATTCATATAGTAAGTTTATTAACCATATAGTGTAAGAAAACAAAAAGACACGGTAAAAGTTAAATTATTTAACATAGAGTTAAATCTAATTGATAAGGTTAAAATAATAACCTAAACTTGTCTAAATCCTATTTTATGAGATGATTTCGACTCATACCCACCTTAGCCTCTAAATAAATCAATTTTGAGCTATTTAAAACCGAACTTGACTTTATAATAAAATAATAGTTTTAGTTATTCCAAAGGTGCCCCTCTCCTCCCTTATAAAAGGGCACCCCTCCCTCTCTTCCTCACACAACTTTGAGCCTTCAAGCTCGGCCAACCCATGCCAAAATCTCTTCTCCACTTCCCTAGTATCATCTTAGAGGTCCTGGTCATCTTCAAAGACCATCCTTAGTTATTTAAGTGGAGGTTAAGAAAAGGCGCGTCAAAAAGAGGTAATATCCATTACCGATCTTTTTCAATTTCATTCTTCTTCAACTTCTTCTTCTTTAGTTGTTTCATGTTAAAGTAATAACATCAGTATTTATTATATACTGATATGTTATTATAAATATAAAACAACTCTAATTCACCTTCTATCCATCCTACGGAAAAAGGAAATCACCGCGCGTGCGTACGTACGGAATACCGTCTCCACGCCGTGGTGTAATCTATTTTCCGCCACCACCTTAATTGGATGGGTATAATGGTGTAATGAGTAACTATATATGATTATTATAAAGTGATATTGATACTGAAATAGTATACATACACTTAAACACAATTCCACGACCATGGGAACGATATCATCGCTCATGCGTACGTACGGACTACCGTCTCCACGGCGCGATGAGATTCATTCTCAATGATTAACAATTCATGAATGATTATAAAGTATATATAATAAGTACTAATGAAATATATGACATAATAATGATACTGGATTTATTTATATTTATATGTATGTCATCTACTTAATTCCATTCAATTCAATAAGGAAACGAAAACAGCGTTCATGCGTACGTACGGACTACCGTCTCCATGAACGGTGTATTTCATTCCATTTATCAATATATTATATATATATATATATATATTCTGAATATATATTATATATAAATCATGTTTTACATTCTGGATATAAGTAATCATGATCCAAGTAATCATATTAATAATTACAAGTTAAAAACACGAACAGAAAATGAGACGATTTTACCCAAAACGCTACTTTAACATGAATTTACCAAAGAACGAGTAATATAAAGTGATAAGTGGACCATATATGATATAATAAAAATGAATATGATTCTCGAATAAGTCAATAACATGATTTAAATCATTATACACGAGGTTCGGACACTTACGAAGCAAATCGGACCTAAGGCAAGGGAAATATCACAATCTCACTTTTATCCGAGATTGTTTTTACTTTGGTAATTACTGGGGTGTATTTTATCATCCACATCCATGTTTCCTAAATATGTAATGTTATTTCCATCCAACTACAATTTTTTAAAACCTATTTTACCCTTTGGTGAGTTTTTAGTAAAATATATGAAAGGAATCTTTTGTCGTTTTTCGTACGAGGTACTTTTTGACTTTTCCGACAAAAGTACGAGAAGAATGTTTTCTTTTAACTTATACGACATGAATGGATTTTTAAAACATTATTTCCAAGAATCTTCCCTTACAAGTTTTTAATTTTCTTTTTAATAAACTTATTTTAGTCTAAAATTTATAACATGATAAAGAAAGGAAAGTGTTTTTGAAGTAGAAAGGATATTTTCCTCAAGAATAGAGTTCAAGTGTTTTATCAAAATTATTTTCCATCTAAGAAAATAAAGGTTTATGTTTTCTATCCATATTTTTACATTTATTTGACTATGTTGTGATGGAATTATGTTTATGAATTCCTTTATCTTATATGAATGGTTTTATGATGTCATGTTGTTCAAGAATCCCATTTTTATTACATGGGTTATGCAATGATGTATGATTTATGATTTTGTGGCACACATAAGAATGGTATCATTATGAGATGGGTGGGACCTATATATCCCTCCAATGAATTGGGTAAAGATTTTATATCTCATGAGATAGACATGGCTGGAATGGTAGGTTATACCGGTTCAGTGAAACAGGACTGAAACGAGGGTGACTCGGTTCAGAAAGGGACTTTGTCCACTAAGATAGTCTTGGAAATGAGTCTTGACTAACATGAAATGATTCTCTATGATTATGTGTTCATGTCACAAAGTTTAATGTTTTAAGTTATGATTATTGGGATTACATTTCACTTCTATGATTTATCCCATGTTATGATATTATGAGCTCTTTTACAGGTTATGATTTCCAAAAGCTATGTTCTTATGTATATGATGTGATTGATATTTCTTTTGTTTACCTTTAATGAGAATTTGAGCTCACCCTTTTATGTTTTATTTTCCCCAGGATATAAAGAAATGTTTTAGGTATAAAAAATGGAAGATCTTTATGGGAGATGTTGAAGATCTTTCACCATGATTAGAAGATTATATTCTGAGTTTCCAAAGACACTAAACTATTACGGTCCTTGTGTGTGTGTTTTGTTACGTACGAAGTATTCCGCAAAAGTAATGTAATGTCCATGTATGTCAAGCTTCGGGTCTCTACAGTTGGTATCAGAGGAAAGGTTTAGTCAACCTTTGGAAACTAGGATGCGAAAGCATTAGTGAGATCCCTAGAGATATTTCTAAGGTATGTCTAGGGATGTCCCTAAGGATAAGTATACGTATAAGATACAGTCCTAGAACTACGGTAACGATCTTAGAATTTAACCTACGATGTTAGATATAAAGGGTACTACCCCTTTACTATGTTTTTTTCCCAAGAATGATTTTTTCCTCTCACAAGATTCTTTTTGTGTTTTAGTTAATGGAGGGAACCAGAAGGAATTAGGTTAACATTGAATCCAATGGACAAATTGGTTACTATGAGAAAAAAAAATGTGTAATTCCTAGAGAGAAAGATCTTGTGATTATGCCAAATCAGTCATCGCGATATATGATTAACAAGGTGAAATTTAGTGGTATGCCTAATTCATCAAAGAAGAGGAAGATAAACTATTATGCATGTTCGCATGTTGAGGAGCATAAAGAAAGGAAGATTGAGATTTCTAAAGAAGTGAAGAAGAACCTTGAGGAATACCTCAAATGGAGGGACCGATGTTATCTGTGTGGAGAAAAGGGTCATAGAGTGACAGACTGTTATGAAGTTCAATGTCTTATTTATGGAGAACATGGGAATTACCCAACTCAATGCCCTGAACTAAAAAGTTACTTCTAAATCAAGGAAGGACTTCTTCTAGGACAATCATTGAAGTGGATGGACTGAAGTGTTTATGTATTGGTATTCAGGAATAATGTTGTTGAGGTACTTTTATGGTGTATTGAAATATTTATGTATTGGTCTATTGTGTTCTTCAATAGTTTTAAGGTACCAGAAACCAAGAAAAGTGATTCAAATATTTTGGAAAGTAGATAATATGCCCATAATGAAGGGATAAGGAGAAAATGAAATGTTTGACAGTATTCATGAGCTCATTATTGATATAAGGACTAAGTGATATCATGGTTTGAGTATATAGAATTATGAGGATTTGGGTATGTGGAAGGTGTTAACTTTTAACTGAATTCATGTTTTCACTAAGGTATTCAAGAGAATACATGATTAAGGACTTTGAATGTTTGTAATGTGACCAACAAAACATATCTTATGATATATGGGGATCGACGATGGTGTTAAATCTCTGGTAATCGTTTTCACTATGTTATGAGAGTGGACTACAGTATTATGAATAAGCCTAAAGATTGGAATGGATTATGTTGGACATAAGTTAGTATTGTTTAAGGATAGAAGTTTTTCAATATTATTGATGGGATGTTATAGTAATATAGTTTTAGAAAAAGGAAAACCTGTAGGACGGGAGATAGCCCATCGCGTTGGACAAGGCTGTGGAAATCGAACCCACAATCGAAGTGCGACTGGCCTTTATCACCTACCACTGGCCTACAGGAAGTCCCTGTTTAGTAGAAACTAGTTTTATTATATTAAGCAGTATGATATATGAAGTATAAGTCCATTTTAGGAACCATATATGATTAATCTCACTATAGATCGACTTATGTATATAATTTTTGCTAACCTTTTGTTTTAGGCAGATGTTATGACCCGTCATTCTATCACATGATCTTCTAACACTTCACGAATAACAAATTCAACTTCATTTATTTAAGAGATGAAGTGGAAATTGTTCAAGGCACGAACAATAGTGAGATTGTACCAAAATAAATTAAGTATTTATTCTAATTCAAATTTTCAACTTTAGGGAAATGATATTGAAAACCAAAAATGTTTTCCTAGTTCCCTTATATCCGATGAATCAGATGGTACCCTAGATTGTCACAAATTTATGGCTTTGTGATTGCTGGCTTTTCCATATCCATGTTCTCTACCACTCTTCATCAGAACATGATGGTTAGATTTTTCTTCCATATCCATATTTTCACCTATGTGGAAACCCAGTGATTAGTTTATTTGGGTAACTGTTACGTTTCATACTTTCGTTTTTAAAGATTGGTTTTGGCATTCCTTTTTACGATGTGGGTTTATATTAAAGAAACTTTCGAATAGTAAACCATTTATAACCCCGACGAATTTCAAGGGCGAAATTCATTTTAAGGGGGGTAGAATGTAACACCCCGATATTTTATGAAAAATATTCTTTTTAATTTCACTAATGTCTTGTGTTGTACGCTACTCCAAAAGGAGCTTGCACAACATGCATCCTTGACTTTCCTTGCATTACATGCAATCACGGCCTTCCACGATAGTGTGTGTAGTACGCAATAACGAGTTTCACTAAACAACGATATGCTATTAAAATATTATTAAAACTAGCCATTATGAATAGTAATAACCACTTTTTGAAATTTTGTAAATTTTATTTTTCAAAATGGAGTTCATTTTTTTATTCGTAATATCGAAATTAGCTTAGGGTGAAATTTTGGTGATTTTCGGATAACTTTCATATTTTGATGAATAGTGAAAATTACTAAATTTTAATTAAAAACAACTTTTTCAATCGAAATAATTAATAGTGATAAAATATTAATTTTATTGTTTTTAAGTATATTTAGAATATATTTTTACAATTCAATACAATGTTATTCATTGGATGTAATTTCCCATTTACACCAGACATAAACAAGTGTTAATCTTTTGATAGTTATTATCTCTTAAAAACACGCTATTTGTTGTGACAGCGGAAATTAATTATAAAATTAATTAATGCAACTTATATGTTGGGAATTTTTTAAACTAGAAATCATTTTTGAATTCGGAATATCAATTATATCTTAGGGTGAAATTTTGGCATTTTTCTGAAAAACTTCAATTTTTGATGAATAGTGAAACTACAAGTTGTAGTTAAAAAAATTATTTTTTTTCATAAATCTTAATTTTACCACTTCTGTGAATGGAATTTAAAAAATCTGAGAGACACAGTTGATGTCAGTAAGTAAAATGTGGTTCAATGAGATGAAAATAATTTTTGGTGAATAGTAACTTTTTACTTTTATTTACGACGGTTAAAAGTAAATAGGGTAATTAAGGGTAAAAATGATATTAATATTATCCTAACACATGTCCTAATCCAATTGGACAAGTGTATCTCGACCAAAAACAACCTTAAGTGTAAAATATTATCATTTAGGCCCACATGGATTAGATTAGGACATTTATTATTATTTAATTCAAAGAAGAGTTAAAAGAGTTAAAATCAAAGTTTATTTACTAAAACATTTTTAATATAGGGTTATACATAATATACTTTCGACTATAAATATTCATTATAAAGCTAAAAATATTTCCTACATAATGGTATTTTATTTGTAATTTTTATATTTTAAATAATTCAATTTATTTATGACACAACGACGATGCAGTAATTACCTTTTTAAGAAAATATTAACATAATTGATGTTATAAATGCCCAAATAAATGTAATTTGAGACTTTTTATGACTTAAACTGATTTTATAGGTTAATATGACATGTTATTGTTGATTTAAGTAACTTGTTTTGAACTTATCATTCTGTAATAAATTTGATAAAAATCATGTACCAAATAGTGTCAAAATTGACATAAATTAGTTTTTAAAATAAATATTATATTATTAATTGTTATTTAATTCCTAAAAATCTACGGTTCGGCCAAATGACTTAGATATGGATATATATATTAATAATAAACAACTTTGGGTTCTATTGGCTTCATATAGTAAGTTTATTAACCATATAGTGTAAGAAAACAAAAAGAAACGGTAAAAGTTAAATTATTTAACTTAGAGTTAAATCTAATTGATAAGGTTAAAATAATAACCTAAACTTGTCTAAATCCTATTGGATCAGAGGATTTCGACCCATCCCCACATTATCCTCTAAATAAATCAATTTGGAGCTATTTAAAACCGAACTTGACTTTATAATAAAATAATATTTTTAGTTATTCTAGAGGTGCCCCTCTCCTCCCTTTTAAAAGGGCACCTCCTCCCTCTCTTCCTAACACAACTTTGAGCCTTCAAGCTAGGCCAACCCCTGAAAAAATCTCTTCTCCACTTCCCTAGTATCATCCTATAGGTCCTGGTATTCTTAAAAGACCATCCTTAGTTCATTAAGTGGAGGTTAAGAAAAGGCGCGTCCAAAAGAGGTAATATCCATTACCGATCTTTTTCAATTTCATTCTTCTTCAACTTCTTCTTCTTTAGTTGTTTCATGATAAAGTAATAACATAAGTATTTATTATATACTGATATGTTATTATAAATATGAAAAAACTCTAATTAACCTTCTATCCATCCTACGGAAAAAGGAAATCACCGCGCGTGCGTACGTACGGAATACCGTCTCCACGCCGTGGTGTAATCTATTTTCCGCCACCACCTTAATTGGATGGGTATTATGGTGTAATGAGTAACTATATATGACTATTATAAATTGATATTGATAATGAAATAGTATACATACACTTCAACACAATTCAACGACCATGGGAATGATATCATCGCTCGTGCGTACGTACGGACTACCGTCTCCACGACGTGATGAGATTCATTCTCAATGATTAACAATTCATGAATGATTATAAAGTATATATAATAAGTACTAATGAAATATATGAAATAATAATGATACTTTATTTATGTATATTTATATGTATGTCATCTACTTAATTCCATTAAATTCAATAAGGAAACGAAAACATCGTTCATGCGTACGTACGGACTACCGTCTCCATGAACGGTGTATTTCATTCCATTTATCGATATTATATATATATATATATATATTCTGAATATATATTATATATAAATCATGTTTTACATTCTGTATATAAGTAATCATGATCCAAGTAATCATATTAATAATTACAAGTTAAAAACACGAACGACAAATGAGACGATTTTACCCAAAACGCTACTTTAACATGAATTTACAAAAGAACGGGTAATATAAAGTCATAAGTGGACCATATATGATATAATAACAATGGATATGATTCTGGAATAAGTCAATAACATGATTTAAATCATTATACAGGAGGTTCGGACAATTACGAAGCAAATCGGACCTAAGGTAAGGGAAATATCACAATCTCACTTTTATCCGAGATTGTTTTTACTTTGGTAATTACTGGGGTGTATTTTATCATCCACTTCCATGTTTCCTCAATATGTAATGTTATTTCCATCCAACTACAGTTGTATAAAACCTATATTACCCTTTGGTGAGTTTTTAGTAAAATATATGAAAGGAATCTTTTGTCGTTTTTCGTACGAGGAACTTTTTGACTTTTCCGACAAAAGTACGAGAAGAATGTTTTCTTTTAACTTATACGACATGAATGGATTTTTAAAACATTATTTCCATGAAGCTTACCTTACAAGTTTTCTATTTTATTTTTAATCAACTTCTTTTAGTTTAAAATTTTATAACATGTTAAGGAAAGGAATGTGTTTTTGAAGTAGAAAGGATATTTTCTTCAGGAATAGAGTTCAAATGTTTTATCAAAATTATTTTCCATCTAAGAAAATAAAGGGTTCTGTTTTATATCCATATTTTTACATTGATTTGACTATGTTGTGATGGAATTATGTTTATTAATTCCTTTATCTTATATGAATGGTTTTATGATGTCATGTTTTTTAAGAATCCCATTTTTATTACATGGGTTATGCAATGATGTATGATTTATGATTTTGTGGCACACATAAGAATGGTATCATTATGAGATGGGTGGGACCTATATGTCCCTCCAATGCATTGGGTAAAGATTTTATATCTCATGATATAGACATGGCTGGAATGGTAGGTTATACCGGTTCAGTGAAACGGGACTGAAACGAGGGTGACTCGGTTCAGAAAGGGACTTTGTCCACTAAGATAGTCTTGGCAATGAGTCTTGATTAACATGAAATGATTCTCTATGATTATGTGTGCATTCCACAAAGTCTAATGTTTTAATTTATGATTATTGGGATTACATTTCACTTCTATGATTTATCCCATGTTATGATATTATGAGCTCTTTTGCAGGTTAAGATTTCCAAAAGCTATGTTCTTATGTATATGATGTGATTGATATTTCTTTTGTTTACCCTTACTGAGCATTTGAGCACACCCTTTTATGTTTTCTTTTCCCCAGGATATAAAGAAATGTTTTCGGTATAAAAAAAAGGAAGATCTTTATGGGAGATGTTGAAGATCTTTCACCACGATTAGAAGATTATATTCCGAGTTTCCAAAGACACTAAACTATTACGGTCCTTGTGTGTGTGTTTTGTTACGTACTAAGTATTCCGAAAAAGTAATGTAATGTCCATGCACGTCAAGCTTCGGGTCTCTACATTGGATTCTTGATTTTCTTATTGGTTATTTATCTGCTTTACTTTCCCCACTTCTCAAGGAAGCTAATTTTTTAACCCTCCTTCTAGAAGGAGCGAAGACACATGGGGTATGAAACATTATTTCTATGTTTAGATTCTCAAGGGAGGATGGGTATATGCTCTTGCAATAGGCAAAAGAGACTCGACAGGTAGTTCATCTACTCACTAGGTTTAGCCCCTTGTTTTTAGTAGCATAGAATGTTTATCTAGAATGCTAGGGATTATGGGAAAGTAATGCTATAAACAAATAAATTAATAAATGATGTTAACTCATGGGGTCGGAGCTTGCTGGGATGAAATGGTGAAGTTACAATTTAAATGGAAAGTGGACTTTTCATGTGATGCTAATGAAATATACTGTGGAAATTGATAATGATTAATTAGTGTTTAAAGAATTAATTAACGTAAAGTGAAACTGATAAAAGGGAATGAAGTAATGTAATAAATTTCTTTAAATGATTGTGTTCTTATAAGATACCTAGTCTTATGAGTGGCAGCTGGGAGTCTGAGAGACGTCAGCTACAGTTGAGTGCAGGTGTAGGTTATACCCATAATGTGGTTGTGAGATATAGTATATTATGTACTTTGTTTTGTTTCTATATGCTAATCCACCCTGTCAGTCAGGGAATGTGGCACCCCAAAGATTCTGAGCCCTAGGGGGTGTTTTCCCCAACATTCCAGTGGGAGGATGGATGTATGACTACCCCCTTTGGCCCCACTCTCTTATCTTGGTAGTTGTGCTAGTAGGCATAGTGGTTAGTTTTCCCCATATATGTGTGTAGAGGGTTGTAATGGCTTTTGGTTATTGACACAGATATATTTTGGATATAGTTTTTCATGGACTACTATAGGTGTAACGTGTATAGGCTATGATGAATTGAGGATCCTTACTAAGTGTATGGGCTATAATGGCTTGAGGTTTAATACCCGATGTATGATACATGTCATGCGATCTATGGTGGCTCCTAGAAACTACCTAGTTTCTTTTCTATTGTGGACATGGTGGTCTGGTTGCACGAGGTGCATGTTGTGGTGCTTCGCCTAGGTGTTAGCAGGCAAGAATTTTTGGAGAGAGATTCTTAGGACGTCCGACGTTGGGGAAAAGCATAAAACCAGTGTGTAAGAAGTAGCGGGGTACCCTTGATATTATTTATTATATTATATACTCTTGTATGTGTTAGTTGGTGAGAGTAGCCATGGTGAGGCTGGGAACATAGTATAACTATTTAGGGGAGGAGTTATTTTTAGGTGTTGTTCACTATGCTGTAGTATGCTTTATTTACTTTTGCATGAGAGGATTCAGGGAGGATCCTACTGAGTATACTGTTATACTCACCCTATGTATATATAAAATAATTTTCAATTCACTTGGAGTAGGTTGTAGATCAATTTGGTTTCTACTAGCTTGGGGTTGCAGGAGCTGTTCAGGCTTGTGGTTACCGCTGTTTTTACATTCTTTTTGGTATTTGCAGTTTTTACCCGTTCAGTTGTTGTAGGTTTCATGACATTACATATTTTTACATGGAATTTATTTTATATTTTAGTCTACATTAGAGTTGGTTGGTGTCTATCTTATCTCCCTCTTCTGCATGTTTACTCTTAGAGGGTAATACATCCCTTCTGTGTGTTTACAATACCTTCAGTGCTAGTCGCCAACCTGGGGCCTACTGGAGGCTGGACTCAGGGGTCATTATCTCCCTTATCAAATTTCCATCCTAGAAGGGTTACACTTTGTTTGGAGGGGGTCATGCCATACTGATATCAATGGGGGGTTGAGGGGAAGAATGGAGTTTAGATTTTGTCACAGGTGATGTTGCATCGGTTGGTAGGGCAACAGTGTTAGTCAAGTTTAGAAAGTGTTGTAAACAATGGAGATTGGTTGAGGAATAGGTTTTTAGGGCCCCCTATGATATGATTTATGGACCTTTAAGTTTACAATGGATACAAAACTAGGTGATACTAGTTTCATGGTAGAGACCTTGTAAAGGATCATGAATCATTCTTCTCTATGACTGTATTTGATTGTGTAGACCTAGGGATTGGTTAACCTAAAACGAATAAAATAAAACAATTAATTAATTAATGATGTATCTTCCATATTCCAGGGTGAGGAGCTCTAACTATTTGATATTTTTCAGGTATGGATCCAGGTCAACATCCTTGTCAGGATCACATAGAAGACATCCAGCCGGCTATGTCAGCAGATCACCGCCGGGTAGAGGTTGACGATGATGACATTTGGAGGAGGACACTTGGAGAGTTTTAGCACCAGAGTCTGCAGAAGTATGATGGCTCCATTTTAGATGCAGTCACAGAAGACCGGTTGGAGGATGTTGAGATAGGATTCAGTTCGATCCATGCTCAGAGGGAGCACTGGGTGTCCTTGGTTGTGACGATGCAGCGTGGAGTAGCGAGGCAGTGGTGGTTCTTATTCCTTGGCGATTGTGAGGAGTCATAGACCTCATGGGAGGAGTTCCGATACAAGTTTAGAGTCGATTTTATTTCCTCGACCACGAAGGCGTCCAGTCACCAAAAGCTTCTTACCCTTCAACATCAGTGTTCCAGTCTGAGAGAGTTCGGAATCCATTTCAAGAACCTTTTATGATATGTTTCAGACCTATTTCCTGATGAGGAGGCCAGGGAAAGGCATTTAAAGGAGGCCTTACATCTAGAGATCTAGAGCCAGGTCACCACATTTATGCAGAATACATATCATGGGGTATTGGCGTGTGCAGAGGTTGTTTGGAGGACTTTGGCTAGAACTAGATCATCACCAGAGGTGAGTCATCATGATTACACAAAAATCATAGTTGTGGTTTAGGGTTTTCAGTTTTTAGGGAAAAAGTGTTTCTGTTTAGCCCGGGATAGGTCATAGCTGTCCACATATCATGTTTCTAGATGTAGTGGATCTCAGGCCTATTCCAAGGGATAAAGCACTTGTTTTTCTTTTATTAGTCGATGTCATTAGCCACGAGAGTGCCCGACCATTCAGAGTAGTTGTCATGCACTAGGTTTTCGACTCTAGGTTCCTCCGTTGAGGTTTTTATAACCGAGGTAGTAGTTGAAGGTTGCACCAGCTTTTGATTAGTAGAGGGTAGATGGGGCAGGTAGAGTACATCCCCATGATACTCCCCATCCTCAAAGAGAAGAGTACGACCATGGTGGTGGTCGTCATCAGGGTCAGAGAGGCCATGGAGGAGGTTGTGGTCAGCTTCATACTTTATCGTTTCCAGCACCATGTAAGCGAGACATCGTTCAATGTACCATTTGCTTGTTTTCTACAATGGTGTATGCATTGTTTGTTTTAGGCGCTACACACTCCTTCATATCACCTACCATTGTCCATGCTTTGGGACTTGAGGTAGAGAGGCTTCCAGTTCCCTTGGTGTTGACTATGCCAGTTGGAGGTTGAGCTGAATTATTTAAAGTATGTAGAGTCTGTGAGCTATTATTGGGTAGAACTATTCTTTTGAATATTTACTATGTTTACATATAAAACAATATGATGTAATCCTAAGCAAGGATTGGTTGTATTCAGTTTAGGGTATTTTGGATTGCTTTAGGATTCATGTTTTATTCTTCAATCCTGATGGACAGCAAGCGGTAGTGGTGTTCATTGGCAAGCGAGACCCTCAGATGGGTCAGAGGTGTGTTCCATCCTTATCATCCATGATGACTAATTGGATGCTGAGTTCTTCATAGGTTCAGCAGTTGGTGTTTCATAGGGTCTTAGAAGAGTACCATGATGTCTTTCCCGAAGAGGTTATAGCATTACCCCCTCGATGGGAGATCAGGTTTGGGATCGAGCAACAACCAGGAGAATCTCCTATATCTATGTATCCATATAGGATGGCCCCTTATGAGTTATGAGATCTAAGTATACAACATGATGGTTTGTTATAGTGTGGTTTTGTTCGGCCTAGTGTGTCACCATATGGTGTAACAGTTTTGTTTATGCACAAGGTTGATGGAAGTTTGCGGTTGTGTGTCGATTATCATCACTTAAACAACGTGATAGTGATGAATCATTATCCTCTTCCACATATTGATGATTTATTATATCAAATAAATGGTGCATGATTGATCTCAAAGATAGAATTGAGGTCAGGATATCATCAGATGCATGTAAAGGATGAGGATATCCCAAAGACTACTTTCGGTTGTCATCATGGGCATTATGAGTTCATTGTAATGACATTCGGTGTGACAAATTCTCCCATTGTGTTCATGGGATTGATTAATTCGGTGTTCTTTGAGTCCCTATACATGTTTTTTGTGGTTTTTATTGACGACATCGTTGTGTACTCCACGTCCGAGGAGGTGCATGTAGAGCCTCTACACACTATTTTGGTTTTTCTTCATCAACATTAGTTGCTTGGGAAGCTATCAAAGTGTATGTTATAGGCTCTAGAAGTCTGTTTCATGGGGAATGTTGTGTCCCAGCATGGATTAGCTGTGGATCCATCAATGATAGAAGTAGTCATGTCTTGGGAATCCCCCAAGACTGTGTCATATGTTCAAAGTTTCCTTGGGATCGCAAGATACTACAAGAGGTTTGTGGAGAATTTCTCTCGAGTTGCAACTCCTCTTAGAGATTTGAATAAGAAAGATCAGGAATTCATATGGACTGATCAGTGTTCAGATGCTTTCAAGTATCTAAAGGAGAAGTTAGTAAGTGCTCCAGTTCTCTGTCTTCCTACTGAGGGAGTTTAGTTTGATGTTTTATGCAATTATTCACATCTAGGGTTATGATGTGTTGGGATGCAGCAAAGATCAGTTGTTTTTATGGGTATCAGTAGTTGCATCCTCATGAATGTAACTATGCCACCCATGATCTTGAGTTGGTATCCATGGTGTTTGACCTGATGTTTTGGATACATTATCTCATTAGTGAGTAATTTTTTTTTGTTTTCAATGATCATAAGATCCCAAGGTATGTTTTCTCCCTGCGTGATTTAAACTTATGACAGCATTGGTGGATAGAGTCCATACAAGAATACGACATCAAAATATCGTATTCACCAGGAAAGGGGAATGTTATATCTTATTCCCTAATAAGGAAGTGACATGGTGATGTAGTGCATGAATTTGGTGATTCCGGGAGAGTAATGGACGAACTGTCAGTATTACATCTTGATATGGGAGAAGTTGGGGGTTGAGGTTTCCTTCTTTAGATGATGGTGGAGTAATCTCTAGTGCAACGGGTTGAAGAGTCCCAGTTAGGGGATCTAGAGGAGGAGGTCTAGATAGATTGAGTTATTTGTGGTGAGGCTCATAATGGTTGGTCTGAGGGTGAACAACAGTGAAAGTTATATCATCGTAGGATATTTGTTCATTTGATGATTTGTGAGAAGGTTCTCATATAGTTCCATATTTCTCCTTCAGAGGTGTATCCTGGTGTAACATTGATGTAACAAGCCTTGAAGTTCCAGTTTTGGTGGCCTAGTATGAAGCATACGGTTGTGGAGTTTGTGTCTCGATTTTTGGTCTGCCAGAAGGTGAAGGCCGAACACTGTGTTTCTGGTGGTATGTTCCAGCCATTATATATTCCTCAGTGGAGTTGGGAGGACATCTCAATAGACTTTGTTACTGGTTTACCATGCGATCTAGGAGGGCATGATGCTATTTGGGTAGCAGTATACTATTTAACAAAATCATCCCACTTAATAGCAATCACGGAGTCAAGATCAGTGGAAGTTTTATCCAGGAAGTATCTGGAGGAGGTGGTGAGATTTCATGGAGTCCCAAGGATGATCATTTATGATCAAGATTCTCATTTTACATCTAGGGTGTGGAGAAGTCTCTGGCATGATTTTGGTTCTCATCTATGCCTTAACACTACTCTTTATCTTCAAACGGATGATCAGACAGAGTGAACCATCCAGAATATTGAAAACAGGTTATGCTCGTTTGTCCTAGATTATGGAGGTTCATGGATGAGGCACTTACCCTTGGTTTAATTCACATACAATAATAATTTTCACTCCACCATTGGTATTCCCCATTTGAATCCTTATATGGCTGGCCATTCCATTCTCGATTGTGTTGGACTGGTGTCAGAGAGTCAGCAATTCTCAAACTGGAACTAGTTCAGAATACAACAGATATGGGTCAAGTGATTTATGAGTGGATGAAGACAATGCATGGTCATCAGAATTCATATGCCAATCAAAGGATGAGACCCTTAGAGTTTTATGTTTGGGACCACGTGTTTCTAAAGGTGACTCCCTGTCGTGGGAAGCGAAGGTTTGGTCATGACTGTATGCTTTATCCCTAGTTTGTTGGTCCTTTTAAGGTGTTAGCTCATGCTAGTGTTGTGGCATATCGAGCAGTACTTCCCCCCATAGATGAGTCAGATACATGATGTTTTTCATGTATCACAGCTTCAGATTTATCTTCATGATGACTCCCACATAATTGATTTGGGAGAGATCCATATTGATAGTGATGCAACATTTGAGGAGCGACATGTGGAGATCCAAGACCGCAAAGAGATGGTGTTGCATGGGAGTTCTATCCCCTTGGTTCGGGTCTTGTGGCGATGCAGTGGCATGGAGGAGAGTACCTGGGAATGTGAGTCACATATATGTTTTTAGTACCCAGAGTTGTTTGATGTTTAACTCTTTTTATGTAACAATATACCTTTTATGGTTATAAACATTTTGTGTTTATGAGATGAATTTATTTGGTTCTTCATGTGGCTTGCTCTCTTTTAAGAGGTATCTCGACAGGTGGTTATTCAAAGCACTTTTTTGTTTCTTTTAAGGTAGTTTTGAATTTTGGACGATGAAAATATTTTGAGAGGTATCTGATGTAATGGCCCAGACCTCCTTGGTCCATTCCTTTTAAGAAATCTGGTGTCTAAGGTGTTACGGGAGGTCAAGGTGACATATAACCAACACTTTTCCATATTTCTAATTTTGTGAACAGTTCCATTGGTGAATAGTTTCATCTTTATCCATCTATGAACAATGCATCGGTAACCTTAGGTGAACACTGCATTGGTAGCCTTAGGTTAATAGTGTCATCGGTAACCTTATGTGAACAGTGCAATGGTGACCTTCAGTGAATAGTGTCATTGGTTTGTTTAGGTGAACAGTGTCATTGGTAACCTTATGTGAATAGTTCCATCGGTGACCTTGGGTGAACAATGCAACAGTGAGGTTCCATCGACAACCTCTATTTCTTTTTCCCAATTTTGAGTTCATAAACAGTGTTTCCAGAATGGGGAGGTTCCATCGGTATCCTCTATTTCCTTTGCCAAATTTTGAGTTCATGAAAAGTGTTTCTAGAATGGTGAGGTTCCATCAATAGCCTCTATTTCCTTTGCCAAATTTTTGAGTTCGTGAATAGTGCTTCCAGAATGGTGAGGTCCATCGGTAACTTATAATTCCTTTTCCAAATTTTGATTTTGTGAACAATGTTTCTAGCTTCCTACAGTTTCTCCCCTTGGACGTTTCCTTTGACTTAAAATGCATTTAAAGCCTCATTTTTTGGTCTTTAAGCCCGATTCAACAGTCATAAATCCTATATTAATTTATCCTAAGGTTCGGGATGTTTTTTTACACGGTCAAAATGCGTGATTTAATTTGATCCACTTTCAATGGAAAATTTAGTGTATCTGAAACCATTGCTCCATTAAATCTTCTAAAGGGTTGATAGATCTTCTTCCCTTCTTCCACCTTCTTATTCCCTGGTGCGAGATGCTCGATCCCTTCCTTCTTCCCATAGGATTTTTGTAATTTAACCTTAATCCTCGGATCATTTCCCCTCTATTTTTTGTGCAACCAAGTAGTATCGATCGATCATCGATATAAGGTATGTTCGATCATCATTCTTTTGGGTTCATCTCTTTTTGTTTCCCCTTTCCCTTTTATGGAATTTTATCTCTTTATTCCTAACGAACTTTTCTTGGGTGCTGACTGGTGTGGAAGTTTCTCTCCATCTTTGGGTGGATGTAGTTTTTATAGGGTGAGGAGATCATAACCCATTATGTGGCTCGTCCAGAACTATTTAGGGTAGGGGATTCATTTCTTCTCTTTTCATTTACGTGCAAATTTATAGCTAGCATTTTTTAACCCACTGGATCACAATGTACCTAATAAATATTTGAACTGGATAAATAAATTGATATCGATCATGTGTTATTTCCTCTTGTTTTACTAGATAGTGTGATTTATTTTCTTTCTTGGTTTAGCCTTTCGTTCTTGATGGAAATTAGTAAAGAACATAATATCATAATTAATTGATAATTTTTTGGATAATGTTAAAGATTCATGAAAATGAATCTCATTCTTCTTGTTGTATTTTTATGTTAATCATGTTGGTGTAGTAATAATGTATAATTATTTGTGATAGCTTACTAGATAGGTTTCTCTAATTTGGAACCTATGAATATTAAATCCGTTAATAAAAGGTGGATTAAAGAAATGGTATTTTGATTAAAGATAATTACCTAGAGGGTTATGAGTTACCCTCTTTCTTGTTTAAGGGCCAAGATCCCAATTTATATGATGTTTGTTTTCAGGCTGCTTGTGTTGTGATGTAAGCCTGAATGGTTGTTTTGATATATGATGGCATGGAGTCCTACTGTTTGTGGCAGTAGTTGACACCTAGAGTGGCGAGATGCATCAGGTAATGCATGTAGGTGTCAGGGAGGACACTAGGGATAATGAATTGGGATGGATGTGAGTGTTTGGATTCTTGATTTTTTTATTGGTTTTTTTCTGTACTTTACCCACTACTCAAGGCAGCAGGTTTTTCTTAACCATCTTCCGAAAGGGGTGAAGAAACACGAGGTATGTCATGTTCTTTCCACGTTTAGCTTCTCAAGGGAGGATGGGTCTTTGATCTTGCTATATGTAGAAAATACTCGACGAGTAGTTCATCTACTCACTGAGTTGATCCCCTTGTGTTTAGTAGCATAGAATTTTTTTCTAGAATGCCTTGGATTATGGGAAAGTAATTCTGTAAATAAATAAAGAATAAATGATGTTAAACCATGGGGTTAGAGATTTCTGGGATGCAATGGAGAAGTTACAATTTATTGGGATAGGGGACTTTGGGTGTGATGCTCATGATATATAATGTGGAAATTTATAATGGTTAATCAGTGTTTAAAGAATTATTTAACGTAAAGTGAAACTGATAAAAAGGGAATGAGGTAATGTAATAAAGCATTTTAAATGGTTGTGTGCATATAGGATACCAAGTATTATAAGTGATAGCTAAGAGTCTGAGAGATGTTAGTTCTAGTTGAGTCCATGAGTAGGTTAATCCCATAGTGTGGTTTTAAGATATAGTATATTTTGTGCTTTTTATGCTTCTATATGCTACTCAACCCTATCAGTTAAGGAAACTGACACCCCAGGGATTCTGATCCCTCAGGGGTGTTTTCCTTAACATTATGGTGGGAGGATGGATGGATGAATACCCCCTTTGGATCCTCTCTCTTATCTTGGTAGTTACTTATGCTGGTAGGCACAATAGTTAGTTTTCCCCATATATGTGTGTAGAGGGCTGTAATGTCTTATTGTTATTCACACACAATAATTCTGGATATTGTTTCCTATGGGCTACTATAGGTGTAACTTGTTTAGGCTATGATGGATTGAGGATCATTACTCGGTGTATGGGATATAATGGATTGAGGTTTAATACTATATTTATGATACACGTAATACGAGATGTGGTGGCACCTAGAAACTACTTGGTTACTTTGCTTGTGTGGATGTGGTGGTTTTGTAGCATGAGGTGCATGTTGTGGTGCTTTGCCCAGGTGTCTGTGGGCAAGCCTTTTTGGAGAGAGATTCTTAGGATGTGCGACATTGGGGAAAAGTAGAAAACTAGTGGGGAAGTAGTAACATGGTACCCTTGATATTCCTTATTATATTATATACTCTTGTATTCATTACATGATGAGAGTATCCATGGTGAGGTTGGGAACTTACTATACCTATTTAGGTGACAAGAAAGTTTCACTTGTTGTTCAATCTGATTTAGCATGGATCCAATACCTTTTCTTGAGAGGCTTCTAGGAGGATCCTACTGATTATACCGTTATACTCACCCTATGTATATATAAACTTTTTTTCAGGTCACTTAGATTAGGTTGGAGATCAAGCTGGTTTCTACTAGCTTGGGCTTATAGGAGTTGTTCAGAGTTGTCGTTATGCTCTTTTTTTACTTTATTTTGGGTATTTTTAGTTTTTCCCCTTTCAGTTATAGTAGGTTGCAAGAAATTATGTATTTCCACATGGGATTTCATTTATATTTCAGTATGAGTTGGATTTGGTTGGTGTCTATCTTATCTCTCTCTTCCTCATGTTTTCTCTTAGAGGGTAATGCCTCCCATCTGCGTGTTTACTATACCCACGGTGCGAGTCGCCTACCCTGGGCCTACTGGAGGCAGGACTCGGGGGTCATTATCTCCCTTCTCATATTGCTAGCCCAAGAGAGGTACACTTTTTGGGGAGGTGGTTGTGACAAAAAAATTTAAAATTGAACTTTTTCTTGAAATCTATTTAAATGAAAGTATAGTTTTAATTTTTTTTATTTCTCACTATTCATAAAAAGTATTCCTTTCATAAAATACTAAAAATAGAATGCATAGATAATTTTGACCTATAAATTTAATAAAATATGTTTTTTGTAAAATAAATTTTATAACAGTGGTAAAAAAAATAAAATAATGTATGAGAAGCCCAGGTAATCCATCTTTTTTAAAACTTCTCTTTTTCAGAAAAAAAAATAATTTTTTTCAAATGATTCTTATTTTATTTATAATCAATAGATATATAATGAATTTATTTTTTTAATTTCTAAACCATATAATTTTCTAAATTTTGTTTTTACTATACATATCGACTAACATGATAGCAAGGTTATAAGTTAATGTCTTAAATTATAATATTTTAATAGAGTATTCTCATTCATTTAATCCCAATGTTGCATGAGTCAAAATCTATAGATGAGATATAATTTTTTTAAAAATAAAAATATCATAATTTCTCAAGGTTTTATATTCTCATAAAATATAATTATCCCATTTCATATACACTATGAAACCTAATGTTTTTCTTTTAAAATCCCACGGTGTTACATTCATCCCATCATAAATAAATTACAACCTCATAAATTAATAATGATCCTGGTGATCATGTGGTTGACACTTGAAAATTCGTATTTTGCAAACCCACATCATAAAAAAGGGCTAATAAAACAACATCTTAATAAAAGATAATGTCAACTACAAATTTATTCTATAATAGCACAAACTATGTTTACAAATAATAGAATATTGTTGGAATGTGAAGATATAGAGATGCAATAATTATAAAGAGTGATAAAGATCATTGATCACAGGAAAGTGAATTATCATTGGAATGTTAAAGAACTCAAAAATATAAATCTGTAATTTTTTTAAAGACCATTTAATTCAACATATATGATGGTAATATAATGAAATTTTTGTTTCAAGATCCTTTTTTCTAATGTCTAATAATTCATTTACCATCTAGATTATGAACATAAGAAAAAAAAATATTTGATATATTTTAATTTCTTTAGAAAAAGTTCATACATTGTATGTGCTTCAATAATTTTCTACTCCATCAATTGAACTAAGAAATGAACATCCAAAAATTAAAATTTTATGCCTGAAAAAATTAAAATAAATTTTAATGAATCAAAAAATCATTAAGAGTGTGAAATTAAATATTTTCCAAGAACAATATAGTTTTTATATTTTTCAATATAATATAATGATATTTAAACCTCAATGGTAACACCAATAGTTTATAATTATTATCTATTAGGTAAGTAGATTAAACAAAATTAATTTCATATTGACCAGATCATCACATAGGATAGTGGAAACCCCCTTTTCACCCTTCCATTATGGGTTGAAAACCAAATACCTAACCTTATATGGTGCTTTGTCACCCGACATGCATGTTTTCTTTTTTCTAAAACCATTTGAAAATAATTCCTATAAAATTACAAAAGTGTAATAACTATAAATTACCTCGACATAAATGATAAGATAATCCCCAATTACAACCCTCACTTAACAAACAATAACAATACATTATTTTTGGGGAATAATTAATAATTTATACAAAGAGATGACCAATGAGTATATTAGTTTAGTCCCTTTGGACGAATAGAAACATAAACACTATTATATAAGTTTGAAACATTATCTTCCACTAGGTTTATCATGAATAGAACCCGTATTAGGTACATAATACATAATACATAACCTAGGTAAAGGAAACATAGAAAGGTCTAAGCTTCGATGCTCAGTCAGGGTAAACAACGAATCTATGAAAGCATAAACTAGAGAATAAGTATTTGAGAACAAGATCATGGCATTAAAAGATCATACCCTACATATCAAATATCATAAACATGAATCATTTAATAATTATTGGATGTTATTAAATAATGAATCATAAGGTAATGAAAAGTATAATACAAATAATCATAATGTAAGAGTAGGGTAAGAAATTATTTATAAAACAAAATAATTTAAAATCACTTCCATAGTAGTCAATAGTTACTGTCTTTCCCACATTAGTGGAATAGGTTAACCCCCAATCCATATTAATAAACAATTATTTTAGTGGATTGGGTTCACCTGCAGTTCTGGAACTGTATTACTGAACTGGGTTCACATCCCATTCTAGATATGTATTATTGAATAAGGTTTACATCCTGTTACAACTCTATATTACTAAACCAGGTTCACATCCTATACTTTGCCTATTTTACTAAACTACGTTTACTGCTTATTCCATCACAATCATACTAAACTGAGTTCAGTCCTTGTTCCATCCATTTATATATCATGAGATATAAATATTTACCCAATGAATTGAAGGGATATATAGATACCAACCATATCATAATGAAATCATACATATGTGTGAAAAATATCATAAAAAACAATATCCTTACCAATGTAATGAAATGGGTATCATAAAACTGTAATTATATTATAAACCATGTTAAAGTTATAGGATTAAAAATAATTCCCTCATAGAATAACCCATGAAAAGAAGTAGTTTTTATTAGTATTTAATCATGGTATAACCCATGGAAGAGAAACATGTCTCATAAATAAAATTTCCTCAAATTAATAAACAATTAAAAGAAATATTAATAATGTTAACCTTGGATAAAAACCATATCAAATCAAAAAATAATTGAAAGGAAGTAATATTAAATGTAAAATAAGTTTGAATGATAATTTAGGTCATTTCTTGAGGAAAATAATGTTTAAATATTTCAAAGTGTCACATACATCATTGAAATATTTAAATCACAATCCCCAAGGAACAATAAAATTAAAATAAGATTATAATATCATTAAAATAAGTTTATTTTATATAACATGTCAATGTAAATTTTATACACCTCAAGTAATATTATAGCCGAATAACATATCATGTGTCTCAAAGAAAGAAATTTGAGACAAAATCACTTAAACTAATTAGTAACTTTTGAATAGAAAACACCAAGAAAGAGTGATCATGAAATCGATATGTAAATTCCAAAAATGTTTTGAATAATAAAAGTATAATAATTTCATGGGAAGTATATAAACCACAAAAAATATACAAGTGGTGAATAAGGTATATGTATCACAGAAATAAAAGTGAGATCAGAAATCCTCTTACTACATGAGTAACATAATAATCATGATCCCCATGAATCAATAACATAAAATAAAATAAATGATGTAATTAAATAAGTAAAATTAAGTCTATAACATTCCATGTGCAATTTTATACACATTACAATATGAATAAGTGGTGATTATATCATATATCTCACATAAATAAAAGTGATATAAGAACAACCTTACCTTATGTCTTGAATTTATTTATACAAGTTCAATCCTACTATATAAAAATTATATGATTATTATACCTCCATCATAGTAAAATATTCCAATATAACATACCATATTTGATTCAATTATGACAATATATTACCCATTCATTACCAATTCCATGTTAAAGCAACGTTTCAGGTAATAACTATTTTTTTATCGTATGTGTTTTGACATGTTATTATCGATCCTCTTACATAGATAAAGAATTAATTATTTAAAGAATTAAAAAAATTATTTATATATCACCTTTATTTATAATAGAATTATTTATATTAATAAATAAAATATATACATATGAAATGGGATACACCGTTGACAGAGACGGTTGACTGTACATATGCCTGAGCAGTATTTTAGTTTTCGTATCATTTTTAAAAAAAGAAATTGAAAAAATATATATGTATATATATATATTATCATCCAAATATAATTATTATTTCATATATATTAAATAAATTTAGTAAATAAATCATTATTAAATTCTATGTAAGGTGTGATGAATCACATCACTTTGACGAGACAGTTGCCCTCACATCCAGAAACAAAGTTGTTATATTTTAAAAAATGGAAATCTAGAAGATATGTGTTACATAATAATTATAAAATCCTAAATTCATAATAAATATAATACATATCTTATAATTTTAATAAATCCATCCTTAATAGATTCCACTAAATTATTTAATGAATCAAATCGTTTTGTTGAGGAGGTTGTTCTCGCATCCACAAAAAAGTTATCATATTTACAAAAAATGGAACACATGATTTTATATATAATAATTACAAAATAAAAAATATATAATATATATAATATATATCATATAGAAACATTGTGGTTATAATAATTATTAACCATGAGATGTGGTAAAGGAAGAATGAATGACATTGTTTTGGGAGGTGTTAGTCCGCCGTACACAAGAACAAGAAGTTCATTACGCATTTGATGGATGTTTGTGTAAGTGTAGGTAAAACCCTTAAAATAATATAATATAAGTATATATATTATAATTATAAAAATTTATAATAATTTAATAATAATAATTTATCAGGAGGGGAATGAAAATAAAAGAAAAGATCTAGAGGAAGGATGTTACGTCTTCTTTTGGTAACTCTTTTTAGTTTTCACTGAATATATTCCTTGGCTAGTTTTATTCCCAAAGGTAGGATTATATGAAAAAACTAGGGAATTTGGTATCTTATTTGGTTAGGTTTAATCCAATCCAAATGTCTTTAGAGGTGTAATTAAGTGAGGGGGTGAGTTCATTTTTATAGTAGAGGAGTGGCATTCTTATAAATATAAAAATTTAAGAAATATTTAGAGGTCTCCCTTATATAATGTACGTAAAATAATTTTCCATTTATGATAAAATTGAGTAGATGATCAAAATATGTTCATAAAGTGGTTTTTGGACATGTGTCTTGGGTATTTTACAATTAATATATTTTTAACCACTAAGTGAACTCATTTTTTTACCGTAATCATTGTAATTTATTTCAATTAATTTCACAAATATTTATTGGAATAAAGTTAGTAAAAAATATTATAAATTATATATTATGATTATTAAAAATATGTAATCTATGTTTACAAATTATTATTACAAAAGTGAAGTAAATTAAATAAAAATTAATCTCATAGATAGGATGAGACAATGTGTTTTTAAAGTGAAAAAGGTTAAATGACTGATTTTTTTATACCCAATTTCAATGTGAAATTGGTTCCCATTACCTTTATTGGATTAATTGATGTATATTTTATGATGTTAAAATTTTTTAATATATATATATATATATTTGATTAAAAAGTATTTTGAATTAAAATTCAACTTTTTTTCACTATTTAACAAAAAAGGAAACTTCTCAAACAGATACAAAAAATTATCCCAAATTAAAATTTTAAATTAAAATTTAAAAAATAAATATTATCCATTCAAATAAAAATAAGAATAATTTCAAATATTATATTTAAACTGGGTTAACATTAAAACATTGTAAAATTACAAATTGGAAAAATACATCTTTCTATTCATAAAATTGGATTTGTTCACATTTATTGTGAAGAAAACATATAATATGAATGTTAAATAATTTAAATAACATATATAAATATCCATATAATTAAAATAATTTATTAATATACTTTTCATTAAAATATTAAGGTTAAAATTTTTTGATTTCAAAAGCATTGATTTTCAATAAAATATTTCCTATATTTTCAAAAAGTTTTATATTTTCATTTATCACTAAATGGTCACCATATAATTATTATTATATGAATGTGTAAACCATATTATCACCATTTAGTTAAACATATCTATAACTTTTATTGAACTAGTTAGGTGAAAACTATAATAATATTCTATTAATTATATTAATATGACTTTATAGTTTGGTAAAATTTGGTCTCGTGTGCAACAAAAGCTATCAAAATAAATCGGAATTATTTTTAACAAAAGAAAAACATATTGTTTCATGTATCCAAATAATATATATATGAATTTTTTTAAGAACAATATTTAATTGGTTTTGTATAGATCATAAGTCAAGATCTGTACACAATGTTGCATGAAATGGAAAATATGAAAACATTAAATTAATTTGAAAAAATATATTTGAAAAAATATAAGGGTGCCACATTATACTCCTTTTAAAATGATTTTTCGCTAAAAATTATTCTAAATTATCAATGGTTTAATAATTAAAATTTTCTTTTATAGAAACCCATATCTGAAAAATGATTACTAAACTTCCTTTAAAAAGTGAAGGTTAGAAACATAACAATTACCCAATGTAACTAATAACTGGTATTCAACATTGGATAACATAAGTGGAAATTGAAAATAATGAAATTAAAGATAAATATGACTATCAAGTTCATATGGAGAGTGATAGAGAATATGGCCAGGATAAAGTTATTGATCACATATTCATATCTGAAAGAGGCTTGAAAAGGTCATTGATATCCTTAAAACTATGATAAAAACACAAAATTTTATTTTAAGACCCTTTTTCCTAAAGTAGAATAATTTTGAAGAGAAAATATACTAACATGAGTTCAATAAAACCTCACTATTTTTTGTGACTTGATCAATTTCCACTTCATCTTTTACTCTAGAAAATGAATATGGATTTCTCATTCTTTAAGCATTATCAGAGCATAGGATCTGTAAATATAATAATATGTTATTCTATATTTCTTTATAAATAATTTCATAGAATAAGTTATAAAATATAAATAAATCCTCATATATTAGGATAATACCTTAATCTCTAAAACCCTCCCGAAATTTTAACATAAACCATTTCATAAATTTCTATCCTTATAACCCTTCAAAAATAAAATTCACCATTTATTACTTAAATAAACTCATATCATATAATAAAACGCATTCATTAGAAACATGGGTCCATAATTATACCAAAATAATATAAAATGTGATTTTATTTATCCAAAATCTACGTAGAGAAAGGAAATAACATAAAACTTATCTAAAGAATGACTAAATTTTTTTTATAAGGATTATTCATATGAAATAAAAAATTAAATTCCTAAATAATAAGGTGAGGATTAGTGTGCCTTAGTTATCATTATTCTCTTTATCCATTATTATTGTATAAGATTTACCTATAACATTTTCTCTTATGTTCAATTTTGAAATAGTACCCCTATTCTCCCATGGAATGGGGAATTGATTCTCCAAAATTCCAAAACTCCATGCAATTAAAACACACGAGTGTGCACGATGTCTTCTATGTTTATTTTTATCTATTTGCATCATTAGATAAATTCTTCCCATTAATCTATAAATCAGTTTATTGATGACTATACCTTCCACACTTAAAACATTTTGTAGTCACCCTAACAAACCTTCCACTATTCTTATTCCCACACTTTGATCATAAAGGAAATTTCACCATTTTATCTCCAAGTTCTTTACAGTTTCCTTTGAACTACATATTTCTTATCTTATCAACACCATAAGATTGATACGCAAATCCAACAACCATTTTTTACCTTGGTATCCCATCAGACAATTTATTCATAGATAATAATGTCTATATTGGCCAGATCAATTCGAAGAATATGTTTTAAGCCACCAAATAATTGATCAATTTTTTAAGTTGGATGATAACATATAGAGAGTAATGTGGAAGCCTTGTAGAATTTGTTTCAAAGGCAGAAATAGATTCATCGTCCATTTTATTAATCTTTATGAATTCCTTTTCTATATTTTAATAAAGAATCTGAGGAAAGTACATATTAAAAAATAAGTTCTTGAAATATTCAGAATCTAAAAATTCATATCAATATAATCACCTCGTATTCTTAATAATATTCCACTATTGATCTATCCCACCTTCTAGACAATAGAAAAAAGAGTGAAATTTCATATTATGAAGCATAAATAATGGAAAAAATACACCCAATTGTAGTGATCCATTAATCAAAAACTAATTGGGTAGTGGAACCCCTAAAATAAGCTGAGTGTTTTCTCATGATGGACTCAATAGATCAGTGTTCACTTCTTTTACCATTTGTATTTTCGACATTATTTATGGCTTAATTTTTGTGGGAATTGAAACAAGGTTTTTCATTCCATATCCCATAAAATTTGGCCTATTAGTAGGTTAATCAGTTAATTTTCCATTTCATTCTCCATTAACATGGTTCTGTCGAGTTATATCCATTGAATAAAACAAAAGATCAAAGAGTAAGAAAATGTCATCATATTGGGGAACCACATAATCATGAAAATATATTTATCATATATCAAATTTATGATACCGTCCATCATAATCAATAAAAACATGGTTTTATCATAGATAATTATTATTAATAATCTATTTAAATCCCCTATTATAGTTCATAATGATATTTTTAAATTGACAATTCATATCCCCTAGGATTTCCAAACCATGTGTGAAGTAAATTCCATTATCATGTACTAGTTTCCGATCGAGTCTAGAAAAAATATTGTATTTTTGGGGTTGTTACCCCAATCTATATCTGTTCAAGAACTACATCCACTTGTAGTATCTAGAAAGATATGTATTTAAAGGAACCCACCCGCTATATCATTTATCAAATTTCTATGACATTTTCCAATACTTTAACTCGCACCAAGAATTATCTATAAAGACATCCCCATACATATCATTAGAAATATCCCTATGGATATAACTAAATAATTCATTTCCTACATTACAATGCTGAAATAAAATTTCTATTTGATAGCAACTATAGTTACCCTTTCATTACACACATTAACATTTCATCTAATCCCCATGGTGCAAAATTTTGTGATTATTCCCCCAATATACCTATGGCTGTTAGTTGAGGAGGTACTAGTTTGGAGCCTCATGTCAGAACATTATTTCCTTTTTTTGACCACCCCATATCCACTACATACATATTAATATTAAATCAGTTTTTCATAATACCTAATATATTACATAAACAGAACCCCAAAGACTATATTAGTTTACTGCCTTTGGAAACATAGAACATAAAAACTAGTACATAAAGGAGCTACATTATCTATTACTAGGTTCTTCATGACGAACACCCTTCATAGAAACACCATACAAAATACATATCTTCATAATATGATGAGAGGAAACAAATAAGGGAGAGATCTTAGATTATTTTTAAGGGTAAAAAATTGAGATATGTAAGAAAAAAGATTATCATAAGGGTATGAGAACATGATCATAAAATTAGTTTATCATAAGCTTCAAATAAAAGATCATAACCATGAATCATGGAATAAAAATTAGATTTTATTAACACATTAATCATAAGTTAATCGAGAGACTTATGCATGGATTGATATCATTGGAGTAAGAAATGAAATTAGGGAAGACATATAAGAATATAAAATGATATCCATAGTTGTCAAGGATTACATCCCTAGACATATTATTCGAATGGGTTTACTCCCCAAACCATCTTAGTAGACAAAATCCTTTGCTAATGTAATTATAATAAGTATAGTAATTAATTATCATGTCAAAGGGCTTTATATATGCCTCATAACATAACATGTTTCTCTAAGAAAAACCATTGAGAGAAAAGTGAAATACCTATTTGGTAGCTTTTGAACATTAAACCCCATAAGAGAGAGATAATGAAATGGATTTGTAAATACCCATAAATTTTTGAATATAAATCAGGGAATACATTCATGGATATTATATACAACAACAACAAAAACGAGTAGTGAATAAGTAATAAGTCTCATAGAAAAACAACTGAGACTATAAATGATCTTTACAGTTGAGTAACTTTGGTATCGTGTTCTCCATGAAATAATTAAATTAATTTAAACATTTAGTATCAATACATAAAAATATGATGATATGACATGTCATATGGTAGTGTATATAGAAAATAATAAGAATATGCGGTGAATATAGAATATATATTAGAGAAATCATAGTGAGACATGTAAACCGTTAATTTAAGTCTTTAATTTTAGTGTAGATGTTTAATACTACTGTATAACGCAATTAAGATTATTAAAAATATACCAAATAACCATATTTCCATATATAATACCATATATGCTTCACTTATAACATTAAATTACCCATTTATTATGAATTCCATGTTAAATCAACATTTTATGTAATAACATCTTTGTTTATCATAAGTGGTTTTTATTATATGTCTTGATCCTGTTATATATTTCTTGATTTACGTATGTCTCAAAAAAAAATTATTTATATATCATATATATTCATTATAAAAATATTTATAATAATATATAAAATATATATATATGTATTGTAATACATTTTTCATGAATACAACATTCTGTATTTACGAATGAACATTTTTTCTGTTTTCTAATCATATTGAAAGAAAGTAAATGACACACACACACTATAACACCCCAATATTCCACTGTACATTTCCATTTGAATAATGCAATAGCTTGTATTGTACGCAACTTTGAGATTCTAACACACCACGACCAATCAAACTAGCCAATATGAATAGTAATAACCACTTTTTTAAATTTTTGAAATTTTAAATTTCAAAATGGACTTCATTTTTGAATTCAGAATATCAAAATTAGTTAGTGTGATTTTTTTGTATTTTTCTCAAAACATTCAATTTTTGATGAATAGTGAAAAACACTAAGTTGTTGTTTAAAACCAATTTTTTTTAAATAATTATTTATTTTATTTAAATTTATTTTAGGTCAAAATAGATACATAATTCCTATATAAGTTCAATATAATTCACTGGTGTCAGTTTATAATAATTTTAAATATATAAAGATTTCATTGAATTTTTATCGTCTTTTACCCACCTCCTAGCAGCATTTGCAAATTTGTATAAAACATTATTTTAATGATCCTGTGAGTTGGAATTCAAAAATCTGAGAGAAACGGTTGATATCAGTAAGTAAAATTTGGTTCAATAAGATGAAAATAATTTTTGGTGAATAGTAACTTTTCACTTTTATTTTCCATGGTTAAAAGTAAATAGGGTAATTAAGGGTAAAAATGATATTATTATTACCCTAACACATGTCCTAATTCTATTGGATAAGTTTAATTCGACCAGAAAATCATTATGAATAAAATATGATACTTTAGATTCACTTGGATTAGATTAGGACATTTATTATTACTTAATTCAAAGAAGAGTTAAAAGTGTTAAATTCATTGTTTAATAACTAAAAAATTTTAATATAGGGGTACACAAAAGATTAATAAGACTACAAATATTCATTAGAAATAAAAAAGTATTTCCTACATAATGGTATTTTATTTATAATATTTAGACATTAAATAATTAAATTTATTTATGACACAATGATGATTCAATAATTACCATTTTAATTGAAGAATAAATAATTGATATTATAAATATCAAAATAAATCAAATTTGATACTTTTAATGAATTACACTAATTTTATAGGTAAATATGACATGTTAGGGTTGATTAAGTATTTTTATTTCTAAGTAACAATGTTTTTAGGACTTAAAAAAATCAATTATTAAATAATGTCAAAATTGGCATAAATGAGTTTTTTAAACAAATACAATATTATTGGTTGATATAATTATACTAAAAATATAATGATCGGCCAAAAGACTTATATAATGATAGGTGTATCATTATTTAACCACTTGGTGTTCTATTGGACGTTTATATTAAGTTTAGTAACCATATAATATAAAAATTCAAAGAGACATGGTAAATGTCAAACTATTTAACTAAGAGTTAAATCTAGAACATAAGGTTAATATAGTAACCCAAAACACTATAAAACCTATTGGTTGAGAGGTTTTAGACCCATACCCACCTTATCCTTTAAATAATTCATTTGGGAGCTATTAGAAATCGAAAATGATTTTATTATAAAATAATATTTCAATATTTTACTAAGGTGTCCCTCACCCCTCTTATAAAAGGGCACTTATCCTTCTCTCAAATTCACACATTAAAAGCTATTTGGATCTTCCAAAAACTACCAAATATCATCATAACTATCCTAACCTCATCCTAGAGGCCTTCCTTTAGTATGAAAGACAACTTAAGGGTCACTTTGATCAAATAAAAAAGAAGAACCCGTAGACTAGGTAAATATTTCATCACCTCTTTCAAGTTATTTTATTCTTCCACATCCTCTTTCTTTGTTGTTTCCCTTATAAAATAATAAATTCAGTATATTATATATTATTATATTTTATTATAAAAATCTCAGAACCATATTCATTATTTTATCCATCCTATAAATGACAAAGTCACCATACGTGTGTACGTACAGATTACAGTCTCTACGTCGTGGTGTAGTTTGTTATTCAAACACTTCGTTATTTGGATGGGTATAATATCGAGTATAAATGATGTAAATAAAAAATATAAAATTCTAATGATTATTTATATATGATATAACATTCAATTATATATGATGTTAATATCAAAAATAATGATATTGTCACTCGTGCATACGTATGAATTACCATCTCCACGAACGCGAAGAGATTCATTCCCAATCGTATCCATTCAAGTCTAATTTTAATTTGATGATTAAAAATAATTTTTAAAGACATAATATCATTATTAATATTAATAAGATACATCATATCCCTAATAAAAATTACTTACTTAACAAAGCATATAAAGGAAAACAAATCAGTTAACACCCGAAAAGATGATACTACTGATATATCATTAACAAAGCAATATTAGAAGATAAGATATGATATCAAATTTAATTATATAGTTCTTGTATAATTAAATAACAATGATTTAACAATTATACAGGAGGTCAACATACCCTTGAGAAAGGAAAATTACAAGGTAAGAGTTAATATCACAATCTCTTTATATTCCGAGGTTGTTTTTAAGAAAGTATCTACTGGGACTTCTTTATCATACACATCCATGTTTCTTAAAAATGTATTCCAAAACATTTTTAATATTTACATGAATATAGGTTAATTTCATTTATATACTTTTTTTATGTTTTATAAATGGGTTGAAAGGAATCTTTCCTTCGTTTTCCAAATAAGGTACCTTATGACCTTTTCGACAAAATTAAGGTAAGAATGTTTTTTAACTTATACGGAGGGTTAGGATATTTTTCGCCGTTATAACATCATCAAAGCATTCATTAAAAGGTTATATGAATATTTTTAAAATAAATGTTTTAGTTTTTTAATTAAATTATTTTTAAATGATTTCAAAATATAAAGAGATATTTATCTAAAAACAGGTTTTGATTTCATCTATGTCAACATCCTTTGATGTATTTCAAGTTTATTAGAAGTTGATTTATTATGACACAAAACTTCCATAATGTATTGAAGGTTTTGTGATATGTTTGAATGTGGATGTGTTATTTTTATACCATTCATGGTTTATGGATAGAGTGTTGACATTTTGTATTCTAGTTTTAATACGAATGTTTATGTTATGCATAAACCTTTTCATATGAGGAATGCGTTAAACATAGTAAGTGATGGGTGGAGCCCACTATAGATCCTTGATGCATCAGTATGTCTCATAAGAAAAACTAGTGTCTGGGACCAAGGCCTTGAAAAAATCTAATTTTTAGTGTTGACACAAGGCCTTGACTATGTGGTCATGAAGTCTGGCATTTTGCATTCCATCATTATGAAAGTGGTTATTAATATTTAATGTGATTATTCAACTAGTAGAATATACATGATAATAAGTAAATTGAATTATTTGATTTTATCTTTTCCATATAATGATTAATTTCATGTTTAAAAGGATTTTTTTAGTCTCATACATTTCCTTAAATGTTTATTCTTATTTATGAATGTTTCTGCTATATTGTTATCCTTACAGAGTATATGAGCTCACCCATTTCTATGTTTCATTCCTCCTAGGATGTGAATAAGTATATAATGACTGACCTGTAGGGATAGTCTATGGGATATGTGTGTGGCCTATAGAGACTATATTGTTGCAGTTTTTTTAATATTGTAATGTAAAACTTATTAATGTATCTAGTATATCCAAGGCCACTAAACTAATCAGTCTTTTGAGACTAGATCTTTTGTGATCATTATAATGTTATGTAATAATACACCGAATCTGGGTATCTAGTGTTTGGGAATTACAGTTGGTATCAGACGAAGTTTAGTATAAACCTTGGAAGCAAGATTTAGAAAAACATTGATTAGAGACGATTATCTCAAGATATACTTTGAGGATTTGTATAGAAGAACTTCCTAGAATTTTGATATTTTAGAGATTTTTTGTGTTTTCCAAAGAAATACATCCATGTCTAGATATGAGTAGGTATATTCGGCTCCAGAACAGATATACCAAGGGGTAAAACTCAAAAACACTACTTTGAGCTAGACTCGAAGGGGAACTGCTACATGACAACGGGCCTTGCTGAACTCTAGGTTACGAGACTCCTGGGGGATATGATTAGAAGAATTATAATTTTATTTACAAACCACTATGAAGGGTTTATGAGTATATAATTCCTCAATGAAATTTTTTTTGTTATGGATTATGTCCATAGAATGTTCAATATATGTTACCTGATTTACTATTGTGGAATTATGTATTGTGATTCATAAACTAATCTAGTGTATTCCATTGTTTGGAAATGGTTCTTAGTGGAAAGAATAGAAATCGTATCAATAAATGAAATCCATTTAGGGATTTCCCTCATACTCAAGATAATTATAGTGGAGCGGGTGAAGCAACTGGTTCTGATCAACTTATCACCATAATGGGACAACTCACTCTAGTTATAGATAATAACCTTACCCATATGGAGTACCCTAATCCACAATGTGAAGGATCAATGTTAGACAGCTTCATGAGGAAACAACCACCAACATTCAATGGGAGTACAAATACATTAGTAGCTGAGCAATGTATAAAATCTTTAGAGAAAATATTTCATGCTTTGGGGAGTAGCAAAAGGGAAAAAGTGGTCATGATAGTTTATCGCTCCACGGGAGAGGCAGATCAATGGTTGTCATTGATTGAAAACACAAAGGAAGATGATGAATTATCAAATATGGAATAGAGGGAGTTTAAAGAGCTTTTGTTAGAAAAATACTTTCCTCATGACCATCAAGATGATAGAGAAAGGAAATTTTTAAGTCTGAGGAAAAAGGAGGATGAGAATGTTGCAAAGTATGAGGGTAACATTACAAGGCTATAAAGACATGTAGTAGATTATATACGTAAACCAAGGATTAATATTGATCAATTATTTGATTGGTTAAAACCATTTCACTGGTGAGAATTAGTCTCACAATCCCTCTTGTCATACCAAGATATTGTCTCATGTGTTATCAAGACAGAAAATGAATTCTCTAACTCTTATGACTTTAAATAAAAGAAATATAAGAAGAGATCTACTGAACACTCTGGAAATGGAAATAAGGGGAAGAATGGAGAAGTTTAATATCCATTATACAATAAATGTGAGAAGAAACACCTTGGTACTTTCCTGAATGGAATGAGAGTCTGCTACAAGTGTGGTGAAAAAGGCCACCAAGCTCATGATTGCATGGGGAAGAATGACACTGTCAATGTGGAATGATAAAATTATAGAGAAAGGGGGAATTACGCAAATGCATGTCGTAAGTGTCAGGGAAAATTACCTCAAAAAAGGACAAGGGATCAAGGATAAGCTTATGCGATAACTACTGCTAAGGTTGAAGCTCCGAAAGATGTGGTGGAAAGTAATTTAATTGTTTCCCCAAGTTTATCCAATGATTTATTTGATTCTGGATCATCGAATTATTTAATATCTTCCCATTTTTCTAAGGAAATTAGATATTTTCAATTTGACTTAAAAATGGTGTTTTTAGTAAAAACACCTAAGGGAAGTATCATTGAAATAAATTATTGTGAATCAGTTCCCATTAGGCCACATAAATATTCTTTATCTTTTGATCTCATCATCATACCCATGATTGAATTTGATATAATCCTTGGTATGGATTGGCTTTTAGACCATGATGTGAATTTTTTTTATGAATAAGCAGGTTACAATTCTCAATGATGATAAAAAGTACCTTATCTTCAGAGTAGAAATATGGCCACCAAATTATTATCTAGAACCACCGCCAGTAGCTCAACTAAATTCGATTATTGGAGAGGAAAAGAATCAAATAACTACGGGTGAGGAAAGAAATGTTCAAATAGAGGATGTACATATTGGGAACAATATGTTGATTCATTTCTAGAATATTTACCTGGATATCCTCCAGAACAAGAAATTGAGTTTTCCATTGATTTAAATCCTGGTTCAAGTCCCATATCTAAGGCCCCTTGTAGAGTAGCCATTGTGGAATTAGTAGGACTAAAAAAACAACTAGATGAATTGAGTAATAAGGGATTTATTCTCCCTAATGTTTCTCCATGTCGAGACCCTATTCTTTTTGTTAAAAATAAAGATGTATCTATGAGGTTGTGCATTGAATACATGGAGATAAATTCTATAACAATAATGAACAAGTATACCCTAACTCTCATTGATTATTTATTTGACCAACTTCATGGAGCATAATATTTTTCAATGATTGACCTTCGATCTGGATACCGTCAGTTGTCTGTGAAAAAGGAAGACATTCCAAAAACAACATTTCAAAATAGGTATGGGCATTATGAGTTTATAGTAATGCCTTTTGGATTGACTAATTCACCCTATGTATTCATGGATCTAATTAATAGAGTTTTCAAGGAATATCTTGATTACTCTGTTGTGGTCTTTATTAATGATATCTTGGTATACTCCAAAATCTACGAAGATCTTGAAAATTACTTGCGCATTATTCTAAAGACTCTAAGAAGAAACAAATTATTTGTGATATTTAGTAAGTGTGAATTCTAGATTCAGGAGATTTCTTTTCTTGGACATTTTATCTCTAAGGATGGAATCTCTATTGATCCTTCAGAGACCAAGGCAATCCAAGAATGGCCAGAACCGACGAGTATAACCGAGGTACACAGTTTTATTAGTTTAGCTAGTTATTATAGACGTTTCATTCAGAATTTTTCCCAGTTATCTAACCCATTAACAACGCTCGCATGTAAAGGGGTTAAATTTTTTTAGACAAAAGCGTGTGATGATTTTTTGATCTGAATAGAAGATTTTTCAATGCTCTTATCTTGACTCTATCATTGGGGAATGATGGGTTTTTATTTAAAGTGATGTCTCAAATAAATGACATGGTTAAGTCCTTATGTATAATGATATAGTTATTTCCTATGCATCATGTAAGCTAAATATTCATTAGCCAAACTATTCTACTCATGATCTTGAGTTTCCATCTGTAATCTTTTCTTTGAAGATATGGAGACATTATCTCTATGGTGAAATATGTGAGATATATATAGATTATAAGAGTTTGATGTATATTTTCTCATAGAAAGAACTCAACATGAGGCAAAGGAGATTACTTGAACTACTCAAGGATTATGATTTCACAATACACTACCACCTAGAGAAGGTAAATATGGTGGAAGATTCTTTGATCAGAAAGGATCATGGAGTTTTGAACAAGATGATAATTGAAAGGGGTCATATTTTCATTGATCTAGTGAAAATGGATATGGGAATAGTCATGGATGGTGAAACATTAGTACCTTTTAAAATGGTTGCCGAACCATCTTTTCTAGAAAAGATAAAACGTTCTCAGGCTGATGATGAAGAGTTTCAAAGGAAAAATAATTTTGTGAATGATGAGAGATTGAGTGAATTCATATATGAAGATGGAGTTTTCAAATTTGGGAAGAGACATTGTGTTCCTATCATAACTAATCTAAAAATATAATTGTTGGATGATGCTCAAAGCTATAATTTCTCTATACACCCTGTTAGAACTAAGATGTATATAGACTTGAAGGAATATTTTTGGTTGGACAAAATGAATAGGGAGATTGCTGATTTTGTTTCACGGTGTATGGTTTGTCAAAAAGTTAAATCTGGAAGGAAATAGCCTGGAAGAGTCATGCAACCTCTTCCCATACCTGAGTGGAAATGGGATAATATTATGATGGAATTTGTCATGGGGATACCAAAGACACCAAGAAAGAATCATGCAATATTGGTCTTTGTTGATCTTCTTAACAATTTGGAAAATTTTCATTCTATAAGAGAAGATTTACCACTTGAACGTTTAGCAAGACTATATATTAAAAAAGTTTTAATACCCCATGGTGTACCACTATCAATTATTTCTGATCATGATCCCCATTTTCTGTCAGGATTAGAGAGAATTCTTCAGAAAGCCATGGATACTGAACTTCATTTGAGCACTGCCAACCACCCTCAAACTGATGGAAAATCAGAACAGATTATTCAAAAGTTATAAGATATTTTGAGATCTTTCTCACTTCACTTTCAAGGTATGTGGGATCAATATTTACCTCTGGTTGAATTTTCTTATAATAATGGCTTCCATTCAAGTATTCAGATGGCAGCATATAAAGAATTATATGGCAAGAGATGTCGCACACCAACATGTTGGGATGATGTTGGTCAAAGAAAACTCATAGGCCCAGAACGTGTTGAGGAAATGATGGAAAAGGTGAAGGTTATCCAAACCCACCTTAAAACAGCACAAAGTAGGCAGAAGAGGTACACCGATAACTGAAGGAAGGATTTCTAATTTCAGGTAGGAGATCATGTTTTCATGAAGTTATCTTCATGGAAGGGAGATGTACGATTCTGTAAGATGGGTAAACTAAGTCCTAGTTACATCAGACCTTTCAAAAGTCTAGAACAAATTGAGGCTGTAGCTTACCAGTTGTAAATTCCCCAACGTCTCTCCAAAGTTCACGATTTGTTCCACGTATCACTATTGAAAAAATACAAGCCTGACCCAACGCATGTACTCACATATGAGGAAATTGAACTGGAAGCTGATCTATCTTATTGTGAATAGACTTTCAAAATTATTGATAACAGAGAAGAAGTGCTGAGAAACCGGACGACTTGTCTGGTAAAACTTATATGGAGAAACCATAAGATGAAAGAGGCAACGTAGGAACCCGAGGAACTTATGATGAAGAACCACCTGAATCTTTTTATGCCGTAATATTCTAGAAATTTGGAGGATGAAATTATTTGAAATAGGGAAGAATGTAACACCCCAAGCTTCCATGGTAATTTTCCCTTTGAAAAATGAAATGTCTTGCATTGTACGCAACTTCGAGATTCTAACACAACACTGCCAATAAAATTAGTCGTTATGAATAGTAGTACTGAATTTTTGAAATTTTATAAATTTTATCATTCAAAATGGACTTCATTTTTGGATTCGGAATAACAAAATTATCATAGGGTGAATTTTTGGTATTTTTTTGAAAACTTTCAATTTTTGATGAATAGTGAAAAACACGAAGTTATTGTTTAAAACAGAATTTTTATTTAAATAATTAATTATTTTATTAAAATTTATTTTATGTCAAAATATATGTGTAATTCCTATATATGTTCAATGTAATTCATTGCAGGTAGTTCATAATAATTTTAAATATATAAAAATTTCATCATACTTTTTACCGTCTTTTACCCATCTCCTAGGAGCATTTGCAAATTTGTATAAAACATAATTTTACCACTTATGTGAGTATAATTTCAAAAAATCTGATAGAAACGGTTGATATATGTAAGTAAAATTCAGTTCAAATATATGAAAATAATTTTTGGGGAATATTAACTTTATACATTGATTTACCACAGTTAAAAGTAAATAGGGTAATTAAGGGTAAAAATGATATTATTATTACCCTAACACATGTCCTAATTCTATTGGATAAGTGTAATTTGACCAAAAACAACCTTAGCATTAAAAATGGTCCTTTTGGTCCACTTGGATTAGATTAGGACATTTAATATTATTTAATACAAAGAAGAGTTAAAAGTTTTAAATTTAATGTTCAACAACTAAACCTTTTTTAATATAGAGGTAAACATAATATAAATTCGACTATAAATATTAATTATAATGAAAAAAACATTTCTTACATAATGGTATTTTATTTATAATTTTTAGATATTAAATAAGTAAATTTTTTTATGACACAAGGACGATGCAGTAATTACCATATTAATGAAAGATTAAAATAATTGATATTAAAAATATACACATAAACATAATTTGAAACTTTTAATGAATTAAACTAATTTTATATGTTAATATTACATGTTACAGTTTATAAAATGTATTTATTTCTAAGTATGAAAGTTGTTAGGACTTTATCAAAAATAAATTATTAAATAATGTGAAAATTGACATAAAGGATTTTTTAAAACAAATACAATATTATTAGTTGATATAATAATCCTAAAAATATATTGTATGGAAAAAAGACTTAAATAATGATTTTTTATCATTAATTAACAACTTGGGGTTCTATTGGATGTTTATATTATGTTTATTAACCATATAATATAAAAATACATAGAGACATGGTAAATGTCATTCTATTTTACTAAGAGTTAAATCTAATAGATAATGTTAATATAGTGACCAAAAACTATCTAAAACCTATTGTTTGAGAGGTTTGAGACCAATCCCCACCTTATCCTTTTAATAATTAATTTTTTAGAGATTATAAACCGAAAATTAATTTATTATAATATAATATTTCAATATTTTTCCAAGGTGCCCTCACCCCTCTTATAAAAGGTCACTTCCCCTGCTCTCACATTCTCACCTTCAAAGCCATTTAGCTAGACCTAACCATGGAAAAACAATCCTCCCAACTATCCTTACTTCATTCTAGAGTCCTTCATTTAGTTATAAAGTCAACCTAAGGATCCCTTTTGATCAAATCAAATGAAAGAACCCATAAAAGAGGTAAATATTTCATCACCTCTTTCAAGTTATTTTCTTCTTCCACTTCCTATTTCTTTTTTGTGTACATTATAAAATAATAACTCTAGTATCTTATATATACTTTTATGTTATTCTAAAAATGGTACAACCATATTCGTTATTCTATGTATCCAATAAATGACAAAGACACCATACGTGCGTATGTACGGATTACCGTCTCCACGTCGTTGTGTATTTTGTCATTCAAACACATCATCATTTTCATGGGTATAATAATGAATATAAATGATATAAATAATAAATATAACATGAAAATGATTATGTAATTATGATATACCATCCAATTATATAGTATTTTAATATCAAAAGAATGATATTGTCACTCGTGCGTACGTACGGATTACCGTCTCCATGAACGCGATGAGATTCATTCCCTATCGTATCAATTAAAGACTAATTTTCATTTGATGAAAAAAATAATTTTTAAAAACATAATATCATTCTTAATATGAATAAGATACATCATATCCATAACAAACATTACTTACATAACAAAGCATATGAAGTAAAACAAACCAGTTAACACTCAAAACGATGTTACTACTGAAATATCATTAACAAAGAAATATTAGAAGAAAATATATGATATAATATTTATGTATATAGTTCTTGTATAATTAAATAACAATTATTAAACTATTATACAGGAGGTTAACTTACCCTCGACCAAGGAAAATTACAAGGTAAGGATCAATTTCACAATCTCTTTATTATCCGAGGTTGTTTTTACGTAAGTATCTACTAGAACATCTTTATAATCCACCTACATGTTTCTTAAAAATGTATTCCAAAACATTTTTACTATTTAATAGACTATGGGATAAAATAATTTACACCCTTGTTTGAATTTTTATAATTTGGTTTAAATGAATCCTTCCATAATTTTCCAAACAAGGTACCTTATGACCTTTTTAACAAAATTAAGTTAAGAATGTTTTTTAACATACACAGCGGGAGCGGTTATTTTCCATCATTATAACATCGGCAAAGCATCACTTACAAGTTTATATGAATATTTTCAAAATAAATGTTTTCTTTTATAATTATATTAATTTTAAATTATTTAAAAATAGAAATAGATATTTCTCTAATTTTTTTTGATTTCATCTATGTCAACATCCTTTGATGTATTTCAAGTTTATTTGATATTGATTTATTATGATACGAAAATTACATATTTTATTGATGGTTTTTTGATATGTTTGACTATGAATGTGTTATTTTTATACCATTCATGGTTTATGGATAGAGTATTGACATTTTTATGCTAGTTTTATTACGAATGTTTATGTTATGTTTAAAAATTTTTATATGAGGAATAAATTAGACTTAGTAAGTGATGGGTGGAGCCTCCTATATCTCCTTAATGCATTGGTAGGTCTCATCTGACAAACTAGGGTCTCCGCACAAGGCCTTGAGAAAATCATATTTGAAGTGTCAGCACAAGACCTTGACTATGTGGTTATGAGGTTTGGCATTATGCATTCCTTCATTATGAAATTGGATATTGATATTGTATGTTGTTATTCAACTAGTACAATATCAATGGGAATATGTAAATGGAATTATATGATTTTATATTTTTTATATTATGCTGAATTTCAAGTTTAAAAGGATTTATTTAGTATAATACATTGCCTTAAATGTTTATGCTTATTTATAAAAGTTTCCACTACATTGTTATCCTTATTGAGCATCAGATCTCACCCCTTCCTATGTTTTATTTTTCCCAGCATACGATGAAGTATATTATGACTGACCTGGAGGGATAGTCTACAAGATATGAGTGTGCCCTATGGAGACTATGTTGTTGCAGTTTTTCATTTTATAATGTATGGTAAAACATATGAATGTATCTAGAATATCCAAGGCTACTAAACTAATCAGTCTTTCGAGACATGATATTTTGTGATCATGCCAATGTTATGTAATAATGCACTGACTCAAGGTATCTAGGGTAGGGGTGTTATAGTTGGTATCAGAGGATGTTTAGTATAAACCTTGGAAGCTATATTTAGAAAAAATATGATTAGAAAAATTATCCTAAGATAGACTTTAAGGATTAGTATAAGAGAACTTCCTAGAATTCTGGTATTTTTGAGATTCTTTGAGTTTTCCAAAGAAATACATCACTTTATGGATACGAGCAGGTAGAGGCCACTCTAGAACATATATACATCGGGGTAAAACCTGAAAACACTGCTTTTAGCTAGACTTGAATGGGGACTGGTGCATGAAAACTGGCCTTGCTTCACTCTTAGTTATGACACTCCCAGGGGATATGATTAGGACAATTATAACTTTCCTTACAAACCATTATGAAGGCTTTATGAGTATATAATTCCTCAAGGAAAACATTTTTATTATGGATTATATCCATAGACTGTTCAATTTATGTTAACTAGTTTACAAGTATGGAATTATGTAATACGATTTATAAACTAACTAGTGTGTGAAATTGTTTAGAAATGGTACCTAGTGGAAGGAATAGAAATAGTATCAATGCACATAATCCATGTAGGGATTCCCCTCCTACTCAAGAAAATTATAGTGGAGCTGGTGAAGCAATTGGTGCTGATCAACTTATCCCCATACTGGGATAACTCACTTAGGTTATGAATAATAACCTTACCAGTATGAAGCAACCTGATCCACAACGTGGAGGATCAATGTTAGACCGCATCATGAGAAAACAACCACCAACATTCAAGGGGAGTACAAATCCATTACTAGCTGAGTAATGGATAAATTCCTAATAGAAAATATTTCATGCTTTGGGGAGTAGTGAAATGGAAGAAGATGTCATAGCATTTTATCACCTCATGGGAGATACAGATCAATGGTGGTCATTGATTCAAAAAACAAAGGAATATTAGGAAGTATCAAATATAGAATGGAGGGAGTTTAAATAGCTTTTATTAGAAAAATACTTTCCTCATGACCATCGAGCAGATATGGAAAGGCAATTTCTGAGTATGAGGAAAAATGAGGATGAGAATGTTGCATTGTATGTGGCTAACATTACAAGGCTACCAAGACATGAAACAGATTATATATGTAAACCGAGGAGTAATATTGATCGATTACTTGATGGGTTAAAACCATTTCTCCGGTGAGCATTCATCTAACAATCCTTTTTGTCATACAAAGATATTGTCTTATGTGCTATCAAGATAGAAAAGGAATTCTATAAGTATTAAAAATTTAAAGAAAACTAAGATAAGAAGAGATCTACTGAACACTCTTGAAATGGAAATAAGGGGATGAAGGGAAAATTTGAATATCCATCCTACCGTAAATGTGGGAAGAAACACCCCAGTACTTTCCTACAGGGAATGTGAGTCTGTTACATGTTTGGTGAAAAATGCCACCATGCTTGTGATTGAAAGGGGGAGAAAGTGTCTGTCAATGTTGAATGATACAATTGTAGAGAATGGGGGCATTATTCAAAAGAATGTCCTAAAATTCAGGGAAAATTCTCTCAGAAAAGGCCAAAGGATCAAGGCCAAGCTTATGGGATAACAACTATAGAGGTTGATGCTCCAAATAATGTGGTGGTAGGTAATTTAATGGTTTCCTCAAGTTTAGTGAATGCTTTATTTGATTCTGTATCATCGAATTGTTTCATATAATCGCAGTTTGCTCAGAAAATTAGATATTTTCAATTTGACGTAACAAGGGAGTTGTCAGTCACAACAACTAAGGGAAGTGTTATTGCAAAAAGGTTTTGTAAATCAGTTTCCATTAGGGAACATAAATTTTATTTATTTGCTGATATCATCATCATACCCATTATTGGATATGATATAATCCTTAGTATTAATTGTATTTTAGACCATGATGTGAAAATTTATTGTAAGAAGAAGGAGGTTAAAATTCTCAATGATGATAATGAGTACCTTATCTTTACAGAAGAAACATCACCACCCAATTCTTATCTAGATCCTCCCCCAATAGCTTAACTAAATTTAGTTATTGTGGATGAAGAGAATGAAATAACTGTGGGTGAGGAAATTAATGATCAAATATAGGATGTACCTATTATACATGAATATGTTGATGTGTTTCCAGATGATTTACCTGGACATCCTCTGGAATGAGAAATAGAGTTTTCCATTGATTTAATTCCTTGTTCAAGGCCCATATTGAAGATCGCATATAGAATGGACACTATGGAATTAGTGTAACTAATGAAAAACCTAGAGGAATTGAGTAATAAGGGATTTATTCTACCTAGTGTTTCTCCATGGGAGCCCCTATTCATTTTTTAATGTAGATAGATGGATCTATGATTTTGTGATTTGACTACAGGGAGATCAATGCCATAACAATAAAGAACATGTATCCCCAAACTCACATTGATGATTTATTCGACCAACTTCAAGGATCTCAATTTTTTTCAAAGATTGAACTTCGATGTGGATATCATTAGTTGTGTGTGAAAAAGGAAGACATTCCCAAAACAGTATTTCGAATCAGGTATGGGCATTACGAGTTTACAGTAATGCCTTTTGGATTGACTAATTCACCCTCTATCTTCATGGATATAATGAATATAGTATTCAAGGAATATATTGATAACATTGTAGTTGTGTTTATTGATGATATCTTGGTATAATCCAAAATCTACCAAGATCTTGGAAATCACATGAGCATTATTCTAAAGACTCTTAAAAGAAATGAATTATATGGGAAATTGAGAAAGTGTGAATTCTAGCTTCAGGATATTTCTTTTCATGGAAATACTGTCCCTAAGGATGGAATCTCTATTGATCCTTCAAAGACCAAGGAAAGACATGAATGGAAAGCACCGATGAGTATAAATGAAGTACGCATTTTTATTGGTTTGGTAGGTTATTATAGACATTTTGTTCTGCACAAAATCCTTAGCCCGGTTGGTAAGGACTTCGTAAGTGCATCCAAGCGACCAGGGATCAAATCCAGGCAGAGGCAGAATTTCCGGGGGTACTGTAGAAGGTACTATAGTAGTAATGTAGTAGTATTGTAGTAGGTACTATAGAGGGAACTGTACAAAACTGTAGCAGGAACTGTAGCAGTCACTGTTTGGCACTATAGTCACCTCGAATATACCCCCATTTGGGCCTTCAGGCCACTGATTTGGTCCCTGAGTCCTTTAAGGCCTTCGGGCCACCCAGGCCTTCAGGTCAGTAAGGCCTTGGTGCCACCTCAAGGCCTTCATGCCACCTTTAAGTGCAGATGCATACTAGAAAACCTACAAGGAACAAGCTCTATAAGGACGATGCATAATGAGCCTTCACCATAGTAGAATCTAAATGAATTGCAAGAATGAGAGGGTATGGAACCTGCCATCGGGACAAGCCTGTGCATGCACGGAAATGCCTAGCCGAACAACCATGCAAAGGTGGAGAGCTGATTTCACGATGACAATGCTGGGGAGGAGATGTTCTAAGTAGTTAGTCTGGGTTGTATGTAATTCTTTGGGCCTACAGGCAATGAATTCCTCTAAGGCCTACGGGACATGTAATTAGTATGCCTACGGACCTTGTAAGGGTTCTACCTCACTCCTTGAATGGTGGATTATCAAAAATCAATAAAAAATGAAGGCCATAGGTCCATTGGAGGTATATACCTTTCGTTCAGAATTTTTCCCTGTTCGTTAACCCATTGACAAAGATCACATGTAAAGGGGTTAAATTTGTTTGGACAAAAGAGTGTGAAGAATGGTTTGAAGAATTTAAGAGAATATTATTCAATGATCATATCGTGACTAGACCATCGGGTAATGATGGGTTTGTCATTTATTTTGATTCTTCAAAGAAAGGACTTGGTTGTGTCCTGATGCAGAATGATAGAGTTATTGCCTATGCATGATGACAGCTAAAAATTCATGAGAAAAACAATCCTACTCATGATATTGAGTTAGAAGCTATATTCTTTGTATTGATGATATGGATACATTATCTCTCTGGTAAAAAATGTGAGATATATACTGATCACAAGAGTTCGAAGTATATTTTCTCATATAAAGAACTCAACATGATGCAAAGGAGATGGCCTGAACTACTCAAGGATTATTATTACACAATACACAACCACCCAGGGAAGGAAAATAAGGTGGAAGATTCTTTGAGCAGAAAGGATCATGGATTTTTAAACAAGATGATAATCTAAATGGATCCTATTTTCATGGATATAGTGAAAATGGATATGGGAATAATCTTGGATGGTGAAACATAAATACCTTTTCATATGGTTTCCAAACCATCATTACTAGAAAAGATAAAAAATTCTCAGGCTGACGAGGAGGAGTTTCAGAAGAAAATTAATGCTGTGAAAGATGGTAGATTGAGTGACTTCATATATAAAGATGGAATTTTGAAATTTGGGAAGAGACATTGTGTTTCTAACATACATTATATAAAAAGGGAATTGTTGGATGATTCTCATAGCTCAAATTTCTCTAAACACCCATGTGGCATTAAGATGTATAGAGACTTGAAGGAACATTTTTTGTGGGACAACATGAAGTGGGAGATTGCTGATTTTCTGTCACGGTGTATGGTTTGTCAACAAGTTAAAGCTGGAAGGCAACGACCTATAGGATTCATTCAACCTCTTCCAATACCTGAGTTGAAATGGGATAATATTACGATGGACATTGTTATGGGGATACCAGAGACACCTAAAAGGAATGATGCAATATGGGTCAATGTTGATCTTTATACCAAGTCATCAAATTTTATTTCTATAATAGAAGATTTACCACTTGAACGTTTAACAAGAATATATATTAATGAAGTTGTAAGACTCCATAGTGTACCCCTATCGATTTTTTCTGATTGCGATCCCCATTTTACAACATGATTCTGGAAAAGTCTTCAGAAAGCCCCAGATACAGAACATTGTTTGAGCACTGCCTACCACCCTCAAACAGATGGACAATCATAACAGCCTATTCAAACCTTAGAAGACCTATTGAGATCTTTCTCACCTGACTATCAAGGTATATGGGAACAATATTTACCTCTGGTAGAATTTTCCTATAAGAATAGCTTCAATTCAATTATTTAGAAGGAACCATATGAAGAGTTATATGGAAAGAGATGTCGCACACCAACTTATTGGGATGATGTTGGAGAAATAAAACTTGTAGGCCCATAAATTGTTGGGGAAACGATGAAAAGGTGAAGGTTATCCAAACCCACATCAAAACAACACAGAGTAGGCAGAATATTTATGCCGATAACTGAAGGAAGGATTTGGAATTTAAGGTAGGAGATCATGTATTTTTGAAGGTATCTCCATGGATGGGAGTTATACGATTCAATAATAAGGGTAAACTAAGTCCTAGGTACATTGTACCATTCGAAATTCTAGAACAAATTGGGGATGTAGCATACCGGTTGGAAATGCCGCCGCATCTCTCCAAAGTTCATGATGTGTTCAACATATAACTGTTTAGAAAATACATGCCTAACCCAACGCATGTACTCACCTATGAAAAAACTGAACAGGAACCTGATCTATCTTATTGTGAAGAGGCTTTTAAAATTCTTGATACAAAAGAGCAAGTGCTGAGAAACCAGATGACTTGTATGGTAAAGTTTCTACAGAGAAAACATTAGATGGAAGAGAAAACGTAGGAACCTGAGGAACTTATGATGAAGAACCACCTAAATCTTTTTATGCAGTAATATTCTAGAAATTTCGAGGATGAATTCATTTGAAGGAGGGAAGAATTTAGCACCCCAAGCTTCCGCGATACTTTTCCCTTTGAATAATGCAATATCTTGCATTGTATGCAACTTTGAGATTCTAACACACCACGACCAATCAGACTAGCTGTTATGAATAATAATACCCACTTTTTAAAATTTTATAAATTTTATATTTCAAAATGGGCTTCATTTTTGGATTCGGAATATCGAAATTAGCTTAGGGTTAATATTTGGTATTTTTATGGAAACTTTCAATTTTTGAGGAATAGTGAAACACACCGAGTTATCTTTTAAAACCATATTTTTATTCAAATAATTATTTATTTTATTTAAATTTATTTTAGGTCAAAATAGATACATAATACATATATATGTTCAATGTAATTCATTGTAGTCAATTTATAAAAATTTTAAATATATAAAAATTTCATTGAACTTTTTACCATCTTTTACACACCTTCTAGGAGCATTTGAAAATTTGTATAAAACATAATTTTACCACTTCTGTGAGTTGAATTTCAAAAATCTAAGAGACACAATTGATATCAGTATGTAAAATATTCTTCAATAAGATGATAATAATTTTTCATGAATAGTAACTTTTTACTTTTATTTTCCATAGTTAAGATTAAATAGGGTAATTAAGGGTAAAAATGATATTATTATTACCCTAATACATTTAATAATTCTATTGGAAAAGTGTTATTCCACCCAAAAAAACCATTGGAATAAAATATGGTTTTTAGGTCCACTTGGATTAGATTAAGTCATTTATTATTATTTAATTCAAAGAAGAGTTAAAAGTGTTATATTTAAGGTTTAATAAATAAACTATTTTTCATATAGGGATACCAATAAGAAAAATTCAACTATAAATATTAATTAGAAATATAAATGGATTTCCTACATAATCATATTTTATTTATAATTTTTAGGCATTATATAATTAAATTTATTTAGACACAATGATGATGCTGTAATAACTATATTAATGAAAGATTAAAATAATTGATATTATAAATATCCAAATAAATATAATTTGATACTTTTAATGAATTAAAATAATTTTATAGGTTAATATGACATGTTAGGGTTGATAAAATGTATTTATTTTGTAGTAATAAAGTTTCTATGACTTCAAAAAAAATCAATTATTAAATAATGTCAAAATTGATATAAATTATTTTTAAAACAAATACAATATTATTAGTTGACATAATAATCCTAAAATCTATGGTTAGGCCAAAAGACTTATATAATGATTGGTGTATCATTAATGAACAACTTGGGGTTCTATTATAAGTTTAATGTATGTTTATTAACCATATAATATAAAAATACAAAGAGGCATGGTAAATGTCAAACTATTTAACAAAGAGTTAAATCTAAAAGATAAGGTTAGTATAGCAACACAAACCAGTATAAAACATATTGGATGAAGGGTCTTCGACCCATACCCACATTATCCTTTAACTAATTTATTTTTGAGCCATTAGAAATAGAAAATTATTTTATTTTAAAATAATATTTCAATCTTTTCTTAAGGTTCCCCTCACCCCTCTTATAAAAGGGTACTTCCCCTTATCTAAAATTAAAACATTAAAATTCATTTGGCTAGCCCAACCCCAACCCAAATGTCCTCCAAACTATCCTGCCTTAATTTTAGAGGCCTTCCTTAAGTCAGAAATCAAACCTAAGGATCCCTTTTGATCAAATCAAAAGGCAGAACCCGAAGAAGATGTAAATATTTCATAACCTCTTTCAAGTTCTTTTCTTCATCCACTTCCTCATAACATGTTGTTTCCATTATAAAATAATAACTTCAGTATATTATATATACTGTGATGTTTTTATAAAAATGGTAATACCATATTCATTATTCTATCCATCCTATAAATGACAAATTCACCATAAGCGCGCACGTACGGATTACTATCTCCACATCATGGTGTCGTTTGTTATTCAAACACCTCATCATTTATATGGGTATAATAATGAGTATAAATGATGTAAATAATAAATATAAGATGATAATTATTCTGTATATATGATATGCCATCCAATTATATATTATTTTAATATCAAAAGAATGATATTGTCACTCGTGCGTGCGTACGAATTACCGTCTCCATGAATGCGATGAGATTCATTCCCCATCGTATCCATTCAAGATTAATTTTCATTTGATGATTAAAAATAATAGTTAAATAATTAATATAATTATTAATATGAATAATATACAACCTATGCATAACAATCATTACTTATGTATCAAATCATATAAAGGAAAGAAATCAGTTAACACCCGAAACGATGATACTACTGAAATATCATTAAGAATACAATTTTAGAAGATCATATATGATATAATGTGAATTTATATAGTTCTTATATAATTTAATAACAATGATTTAACTATTATACAGGAGGTTAACGTACCCTTGACCAAGGAAAATTACAAGGTAAGGGTTAATTTCACAATATCTTTATTATCCGAGGATGTTTTTACGTAAGTATCTACTGGGACCTCTTTATCATCCACATCCATGTTTCTTAGAAATGTATTGCAAAACATTTTTACTATTTACTAGAATATGGTTTAAATTAATTTATACACATGATTTAATTTTTATAAATGGGTTGAAAGGAATCTTTCCGTCATTTTCCAAACAAGGTACCTCATGACCTTTTCAAAAAAATTAAGGTAAGAATGTTTTTTTAAATTATACGGCAGGTGCTGCTATTTTCTATCATTATAACATCGTCGAAGCCTCCATTACAATATTATATGAATATTATAAAAATAAATGTTTTATTTTATAATTATAATACCTTTAAATTATTTTAAAATAGAAAGAGATATTTCTCTAAAAAAGGTTTTGATTTCATCTATGTCAATATCCTTTGATGTATTTAAAGTTTATTTGATATTGATTTATTATGATACAAAACATCCTTATTGTATTGAAGGTTTTCTGATATGTTTGACTGTGGATGTGTTAATTTTATACCATTTATGGTTTATGGATAGAGTATTGACATTTCATATGCTATTTTTAATACGAATGTTTATGTTATGTTTAAACCTTTTCATAAGAGGAATGCATTGGACTTTGTAAGTGATGGGTGGAGGCCGCTATAAATCCTAAATGCATCGGTAGGTCTCATTAGATAAACTACTGTCTTGGAACAAGGCCATGAAAAAATCTTATTTGTATTCTCGGCACAAGGCCTTGACAATGTGGTTATGAATTCTGGCATTATGAATTGCATCATTATGAAAGTGGAAACTGATATTGTATGTTATTATTTGACTTGTAGAATATCCACACGAATAAGTAAATAGAATTATTTGATTTTATCCTTTCCATATTGTGCTGTATTTTATGTTTAAAATGATTTTGTTTTAGTCTTATACATTTCCTTAAATGTTTATTCTTATTTATGAATGTTTCCGCTATATTGTTCTTCTTACAGAGCATCTGAGCTCACCCCTTTATATGATTTATTTTTCGTAGGATTAGAAGATGTATATTAAGACTGACCTATAGGGATAGTCTATGGGATATGTGTGTGGCTTATGGAGACTATGTTGTTTTTGTTTTTCATTTTATAATGTAATGTAAAACTTATGAATGTATGTAGTATTTCCAAGGCTACTAAACTAATCGGTATTTCGAGACTTGATCCTTTGTGATCATGCCAATGTTATGTAACAATGAACCTACTGTGGGTATCTAGGGTTGGGGTGTTACACACACACACAATCAAACAGATATATATATATATATTATCATTAAATTATAATTATTATTTCATATATATCATATAATTCTTCTAAATCAATCCTTAAAACATTCGTAGTAATTTGTAAACAGACCACTTTGTTTTGAGGAGGTGGCAGTTTACACATACATAAATGAAGTTATCATATTTGTAAAAAATTCAAAGAATGAAGGTATGTTTTATATAATAATTCCAAAATCATAAAGGAATCATAAATATCACTTATATCATACAATTTTACTAAAACCATAATTAATATATACCATGTAATGTGTGGAGGAATCATATTGCTTTGAGGAGGTGGTACTCCATAGGTACACACACGATATTATAGTATTTAAACAAAATGAAAATAATTAATGTTTGTTTTTTATAATAATTAAATAAGAATAATAGAATCATAAATATAAATTATATAATATAAAAATATTATTTATATCATAATTCACAACCGTGATAAACGGTAACTGAAAAACGAACACCGTCATTTCATGGGGAGGTAGTGCACCGAACACATGAAAAATGAGTTTGTAACCCATTTGATGGATGTGTGTGTAGCTGTAAGTATAACCCTCCGATTAATTTTTTTTATTATATTAAGGATATGTATTTGTTATATTATCATGTAATAAGAATAATTTATGCGGTGGTAATGAATATAAAATAAAATATTTTGTGGAAGGATGTTACCACTTCTTTTGGTAACATTTTTTGGTCAGTACCAAATGGATTCCTTTGATTGATTTATAAAAAATAAGAGGATTATAGTAATAAGTGAGGTAATTTTGGATCTTATTTTTTAATGATTGTTCTGATCCTAACGACATGAGATGTGTGAATAATTGTGGGTGTTGAGTGTCTTTTTCTAGTGAAGAAGGAATGACATTCTTGTAAATATAAAAAATATAGACACTATTGAGAAGTCTCTCATGCATTATGTAACGAACCAAAATTTTATTAATGGAAATTACTCTTGATATAATTAATTGTCTTATTATGTATAATGGGTATATAAAAAATATGCACTTACGTGGTTTTATGTTTTTGGATATTTAAAATACCATTACAAATTGTTACCGTTTCTAATATAACCATTTAACAATGATCACATGATTAGTATAAATATAGGGATTTAACAAATCCAATTTACTTAGAAAAAAGAAGAGATGGACTCATCCTGTAGAATTTACCCATACGGAGACCATTTCTCAATGCTCTGAAAGGAGGTAGCATCACTGGTATTTTCTCTTAATCAAGCCAAAGACGATCTTCAACATGTTAAGCTTGAACGAAACCACATACATGAGATGTAGAAGTTAACAGAGATTACCACCCAAGAAATGTTATCTAAGCTTCCCCAAGAGTCTATCACCATCGCACACCTTACCCTTAGTTCTTATGCAGCTATTATAAGGGGTTATGTAACAAGACAGTAGAACTATTATTATGTACATTATTATTTTATAATGAATATGAATTCATTCTACAATTGTTACTTTGTAGATAGGTTTTAAAGAACAAATAGTATTTTTATTCAATATTTAAATTAAATTAAGAAATGTATTTTGAAGAATTAATGAATTTCTTAATTAAAAAACATTTTAATAAAATATTATATCTAATTTAAATTTTATTAAATATAAATGATCATACATTTTTTATGAATACAGATCAATTTTTTTATTAAGGTTTTAAAATTGTTCTAATAAAAACCCATAAATTTTCAGTAATTGTTGATTTTTATTTTGAAACATAAAATTCAAATATTTTAAAAATTATTTAGTTAAAACTAATATTACTTTTTTAACCAGGACGTCAAAATTATCTAACTATGAATATTATACAATTTTCTGAGACAATCAAATTTTTGGGTAAAAACTAAATAATGCATAAATATATAATGTGTTTTATGACATCATAATGACCTAATAGTGACATAATAAAATAATATAAAATTTATATTAATCTAATATATGTTTTAAATTTAAAATAATGTGATTTATAATTTGTTTTATTAATTTTATGGAGCCTTTTTGGACCCTCAAAGACATATTAAATATTTTAACATTTTAAAATGATTTCCTTGAGACTGTGAATTACCTCCAACTAAGAATGCCTACTATTTTAATATGTTCATTAATTATCCTTATAAAATAATGTTTTATACTCCACTTTCAAATAATCCATGGGAAAAAACATGGGTTGGTTTGTGGTTTTGAATATTTAATTATATCGATTCCAAAACCTATGTTTGTGAAATATTAATAAATTTCCCTCTATTTTCATATATAAAACCTCTGAAGCTCCGACTTATATTGACTCAAAACCATTGTTTGACGTCCCTACCCTTCCCTGATCTCATTATAATCATTTAAATGTTCCCCAAGATCTAATGAACCCCTCCTCAATCTCTTGAAGTCACACACTTCCAAGTAATGGATCCACACTTTGGTTCCTTCCTTACTTATGTCGTAGTTTCCTTATATTATTGTGCCCCTTTATTTTTAATTCAAAATTTTGGGGTATGATTTTGAACCTACCCAATACTTCCCTCCTTATGTATTAATTATGGGGGACCTCTTTCTATCACATTAATCCTTCCCATTTACACCTGTTACCATGTGGAAATTTCATTACAATTATTCCCTTTCATCTTTTTCTTCAAGTTTCTTTATTTTTTCACACCTTCTATTTCTGAATTCCATGTGTTTGGAAATGTATATATATGAACCCATTTATATGAATTTCATGTACCTAATATGAGATACCCTTTTCTCTCTAATCAACTATTTTTATGAATTTTTATGTGACGTCGTTATGGTGTCAAAATTGCACCACGATTTTTGAAGACAAAATCATTGTGTAGTGACTACCATAACCATTTCACTATCATGGGTATCCACCTTTATGAACATATACATATTTAATGGTAGATACATATATGTATTCCATGTTCCATTTATTGTGGAATAACTTATGATGTTGAGTGATTCCATGTTATATGATCTATGTGGGACACATATTCATGAAATGAAATGTTTATAAAGGGTGCACCCTGATAGCGCTCCATTGAATTGGGAAAAAATAATATCCTGATACATTATGTGAAATGAGTGTTGAATCATTTTATTTCATGTGAAATGAGGGTTCATTCATTACAATTCATGTGCAATGATGTTTTACACATGCTCCATGTGCAACGATCCTTGGCTCATGCTAATATCATGTTAAATGTTGTTGCCACATTTCCATTTATGATAATCGTTCTAAATCATTCATTTATGTTCATATTTCTCTTATTCTCAATTAATATTCCTATTTACTAACATGTATTGTATTCTTCATGTTATTCCTTGTTTTCTCAATTATTTGGATTTATAGCTCACTATATTCTTATGTATATCCTCAGATTATCCCATTCAATTATAAGTACAAAGGAATGTTGTGGTCATATAGAAGAAATTTCCAATAAAGATTTTATAATTTTATGTCTTAAGTTGTCATGAAATTTTCATAATTCTATAAGGAATTAGTACTCTCGGTCATTATATTTTTATTAAGTGAAAATTTATGTAATAAATCATGTATAATTTTTTAATAATGAGTATGGTTGTTATAGTTAGTATCATGTAAAATGTTTAGTTATTTTTGGAATTAGTATTAGAAAACAATATTGAAAGACATAAAGATAAAAAAAGTTATATGAAAAACATCGTTAAATTTTGGTTAGTATATAGTAAGTGGTTTATCAAGAAAATATATCCCTATCTTGATACAAACAAGTAGAGGTGGATCTAATATATATGTATCTAGGGGTAAAACATGATAACACCACTTTGAGCTGGACACGAATGAGAATCAACGCATGAAAATAGGGATTGATGCAATCTTGGTTCGAAAGTACATGGGGATATTCTTTGGTAACTTCATAAGCTTAGTATTAATCATTATTAAAGGAATAAAAAATTACCCTAAGAATATATGTTTTGATGTATATCCTGGATAACATAGATTGAAGCCATTAAATTCACAAGTTAAGGAAATTAATGTAATTTATATGTTATCCCATTTTTTCATTGGATTCCCCTTTATGTATTACCCTAACATTCCATTTATTCCAGCCAATGGATGGTAATATGAGGAATCTGTCTAATAATTGATGAGAAGATCAATGTGATGATTGTTCTAATGAGATTCACAATCTGATGGGAGTGGGAATTGCATATTTTTTCACGAAACTCTGTCTGTTATCTCAATTTTTGAATAGAAACATGGGTAAAGTGGATTTTCGAACCCATCCAAGAAAGAAAAAGTAGAAATTGAGATATTGATGAGATAATGGCTTTATAATTTTAATGGATCATCTGATTCCTCAATCACTGCACAATGGATCAAATACATTGAAAATATCTTCTACGTCATTCAATGTTCCTAAAAAGAGAATGTTCTTCTTGCTGCTTATCGTATGGAGGGTGAATCTATTCAATGTTGGATATTGATCAAAAACAAGAAGCCTATGGAAGAGATCGAGGCATTAGAATGGAAGGACATTTGGAAAATATTTTTTGATAAATGTTTTCCTCACACCCTCCAACTTATGATGGAAAAGGACTTATGTTCCCTCATGAAAAAAGATGATGAATCCATCAGAGCGTATGAGGAAAGATTTACAAGGATTGCATGATATGCCTACGACTTTGTCATGAAAACCAAATTAAATGTTTAATGCTTATTTGGTGGGATAAAAACTAGCCTATAGAAAACCCTAGCGATCCCTGAAATTGATAGCTATAAGGAATTTTATTGATGTGCCCTCATTGTCGAAATGAAGATCAAGGAATCTCAGGGGTACAAAGGGGATTAGAAGAGGGAATTAGACATTAATTCTAGTGGTTTGATGCATTAACCCAATGGTGATATGAAGTTCTAGTACCCACATTCCAAATGTGTGGAAAAAATCACCCTAAAAATTTCTTGAAGGGGATGAGGAAATGCATTAGGTGTAGATGAGGAGGGAATAGAACCATTAATTTCCAACAAGAAAAACCCGCTGTTGCGATATAGGAGAAGAAGGATCTGTGCAAACCTCAGCATATTGTTCAATACATCAACTGCAATGAACCATAGAACGTTTTAAACTAGTTCCCTATGCGAAGGGTTTTCAGAGGCAACCAAAAACCTCCAATGTAGCAAGAGAGAGATTTACCATCACTACCGCTGAAGCGAACCCCAAAAATGATCAGCTAACAGGTATTCTAGTTATTCATTCAAGAATATTTAATTTAATTTTTTATTCTAGTTCTAAACATTCTTTTATATCATGAAATATTAGTAGAATAATACCAACACAACCACAAATCATGGAAGTAGATATAATGGTGAGAAACGAAAATGAGAAAATCATTATTTCCCATGAATATAACTCCTCCCATGTCATAATTTGGGGACTGAACTTCCCAAAAAATCTCTTCATAATTCCTCTGGTGTAATTTGATGCAATTCATGGAATGTATTGGCTTTCCCTATATATATCTTATATAAATTTCCATGAGAGGGAAATCACTCCCCATATGGTGAATCATCCCTCGATTCTGTACAAGTGAAAAGTGTAGGATGAATCTTATTTAGAACCATCATCTCAAGCATGGATATTAATGACCAATGAGAATGTGTGACTTTCATAGATGATTTAGTTTAAGGAAGAAACCATCCTTGATGGCATGCCTAATGTGAGGTAACTCGCTGAATTATTTTTTGAAAATTTTCCTAGTCTTCCTCCTAGAAGTGATGTTGAATTCTTGATTGATCTTATACCAGGGGATTGGAAATATCCCGGACTCTATATAGAATAGATATTTTGGAGCTTGAGGAGAGAAATAAACAACTACAATAGAATCTGGATAATGAGTTTATACGCCCAAATACTTCGCTATGGGGTGCACTAGTCCTCTTCATCAAGAAGAAGGATGGGTCAATGCTCCTTTGCATTGATTATTGTGATCTCAAAAAAAATCACGATAAAGAACAAGTATCCTCTACCATGAATTGATGATATGTTAGATAAAATATTTGGTGAACAACACTTCTCCGAGGTGGATCTGCGGTCGGGATATTACCATGCAAGGGTGAAGAAGGAGGATATCCCCAAGAATTATTTTCATACAATTCAAAGGCACTAAGAATTCATAGTAATGCATTATGGGCTCCCTAATTATCCAAAAATATTCATGGAATTTATGAATAGAGTCTTTAGATATTACCTTGACAAATTTGTGGTAGTCTTTATAGATGATATTATAATGTACAGCAAAACCAAGGTGGAACATGAGGATAATCTAAGAACTATACTAGAGACCTCATGAAAGTATAAGCTATATGAAAAGTACTAAAAATTTGAGTTCTGATTGAAAGAGGTATCATTCATGGGTCATATCACCATAAGAAATGGAATATGATTGGGTCTCTCTAAGAAAAATTAGATTGAGGGATGTTCGAGACCACCATCAGTGAGGAATATCCGTAGCTTCCTTGGGTTAGCTGGATATTATCGCTAATTTTTGAGAAATTTCTCACAATCCTCAAACCCTCTTACTAATATAACTCATAAGGGAGTCAAGTTTTCATGGACTGATGAGTGTAAATATTGCATCAAGGAGTTAAAAAGGAGGCTTATCACTATGCCCGTGTTTACACTACCCACAAGTGGATAACTTTTTTTGGTATTAAGTGATGATTTGAAGATGGGCCTGGGCTGTGTGTTGATGAAAAATGAAAAATTCATTGCCTATGCATCAAGGAAATTGAAATTCCATGAGAAAAACTATCCATCACAAGATCTAGAGTTGGCTATAGTGATCTTCACTTTAAAAATTTGGGTAAATTGCATATTTTGGAAGAAGTGTGAAATATATATGGATCAAAAATCCTTAAGTATGTATTCACAAAGAAAGAGTTGGACATGAACCAACAAAAATGGTTTGAGCTGTTCAAAGACTATGACTGCTCAGTCTATTATCACCCTGAGAAATTGAACAAGGTGGAAGATGCTCTTGGTAGAATGGATCTCGAAACTCTTTCATTAACGAGAATTTAAAAGGATACAATCTTATTAGATTTAATGAAGACTGAATTAGGACTCACAAATAATGGAATATCATCAATTATTTCACAAATGATTCCTCAACTATCTCTTTTGTAAAGGTTAAAGGATGATTAGAAGGATGGTGTAAGAATTCAGAAGAAAGTGGAAACTATCAGAAAATTGAAATACTCATATTTCAATGTTAATGAAGTAGGAATTGTTACATTTTGGATAAGAATATGTGTTCTATCAAATCTGAAGTTAAATAATGAACTTTTGGGTGATTTACATAGTATAAATTTCTCAATTCAACCAAGAAACACAAAGTTGTATTGAGATCTCCAAGAGAATTATTTGTGGGATAACAAGAAGAAGGAGAACATTGAGTATACATGAAAGTTTCTAGTATTTGAATAAGTGAAGGCTGAGAGACATAATTCTAAGGGTATGATGAAACTATTACTCACACCAACATGGAAATAGGAGAACAACACCATGGAATTTGTCACTGAACATCCGAAGACATCCAAAGGAAAAAATGTTATCTATGTTGTTTTGCACCTTCTTACAATGAAATCACACTTCATTTAATTTTGAGGGGATTTCTCATTGGATCAACTGGCACAGATATACATTAGAGAAGTGGTAAGGATGAATGGAGTACCACTATATATTGTATCGGATCGAGATCCAATATTCACTTCTATGTTTTGGAAGAATATAGAACATGTTCTGAATACTGAGCCGAACATAATCATGGATTATCATCTGCAAACTTATGTCCAATCAAAGAAGAATATCCAAACACTTGAGGAAATGTTGAGATCACGCTCAATGGACATCAAATGAGGATGGTATCATCATCTTCCCCTAATTGAGTTCTCTTACAAGAACAATATCCACTCAAACATACAAATGGCACCTTATGATGACCTTTATGGGAATAGGTACAGAACAATGACATGTTGGGATTATGTTGGGGAGAGAAAACTCCTAGGTCCATAAATGGTCGATGAAATGGTGGAGAATGTTAATACTATCCAGCTAAACATTAAAGCTGCCAAGAGCCGATGAAAGAGCTATGCTGATAATCATCAATGAGACATAGAGTTTGATGTCAATGACATGGTATTCCTTTACATATCACTATGGAATAGAGTTATGTGATTTGGGAAGAAGGGAAAGATTATTCCAAGGTACATCAGACCATTTGAGATCCTTGATCGTGTTGGAACAGTGGCCTATGGACTAGCACTACCACCAAACATATCTCAAGTACACGATGTATTCCATCTATCAATCTTGAGGAAGTACATACCTGATCCATTTCATTTACTCAATTCATAAGTGGTATCATTGGATAATGAACAATCCTATGAAGAGAATCCAGTGAAGATCTTAGATCGTAGGGAAAAAGTTCTATGAAATATGATAATTCCCCTTGTCAAGGTGTTGTGGTGAAACAAAAAGATTGAAGAGGAAAAATGGGAATCAGAGGATGTGATGATTTTGAGTTACCCTCATCTGTATTAGTGTAGGAAAATAAATTGTTTGGGTGATATTTCTTAAGGGGGTAAGATTGTAACGACCCAGACTATTATTAATGAAAATTCCCCTTGATCTAGTTAAATTTATAATTATGTAAAATGGTTATATAAAACATATTCACATATTTGATTTTATGTTTTTTGGATTTATAAAATACCGTTAAGAATTTTTACCGTTGATAATATAGTCCTTGAATAGTGATCACATGATTGTTATAAATATAGGGATTTAACAAATCTAATTTTCTCAGAAAAAGGAAGCGATGACCTCATCTTGTAGAATTTTTCTATATAAGCCCATTTGACAGAGATCAGAAATGAGGTAGAGTCACTAGTATTTTCACTTAACCAAGCCCAAACTAATCTTCAACATGTTAATCTTGAACAGAACTGACTACGAGATATGTGGAAGATAATAAGGATTACCACCAAGATGATGTTATCCAAGCCACCCCAAGATTCTGACACCATCTCACACCTTACCCTTAGGTCTTATACAGATGTTATAAGGTATTATGTAATAAGACCCAAACACTATGATTATGTTCATTATTTTTGTATATAGAATATACATTCATTATATTATTGTTACATTGTAAATATGTTTTAAAGCACAAATAGTATTTTTAGTCAATATTTAAATTCAATTATGAAATATAGTTTTTTGAATTAATGGATTTTTTAATTAAATAATATTTTAATAAAATACTATATCTAAATAAATTTTTATTAAATATAAATGATCATACAATTTTTATGAATACAAGTGAAATTATTATTGAGGTTTGAAAACTGTTTTAGTCAAAATAATTGAATTTACAATAAATGTTGGATTTTTATTTTAAAAACAAAAGTTAAAATATTTATAAAATTAGTTAGATAAAATTAATATTATTTTTGGAATCAGGATGTTAAAATTATCCAATGGTTAATTTTTCATAATTTTCTGAGACCATTGAATTTTTGGGTAAAAATTAAATACTGCATAAATATATAATGGGTTTTATGGCATCATAATGAACCAATAGTGATGTAATAAAATAATATAAGAGGTATATTCGGCCAATATATGTTTCAACTTTATAATAACGTGTTTTTAAATTTTTTTTATTAAGTTAATGGTGGCTTAGTGGACCATCGAAGACTTATAAAATATTTTAACATTTTAAAATGATTTCCTTGAGAGTGTGAAGAAACTCCACCAAATAAAGCCTAATATTTTGATAATTTTTGCCATTGGCCTACTAAAATAATGTTTTCCACTACCCTTTTTACAAAAAATAGGGAAAACCCATGGGTTGTTTTGTGGGTTTGAATATTTAATTATATATATCCTGAAACCAATGTTTGTGTAATATTAAAGAATTCCCCTCTCTTTTACTATATAAACCATCCCAAGATCCCAATTATATTCACTATAAACAATTTTAGCACATAAATAATCTTCCCCTTCTATATATAATCCTACCATGGCACCCCAATCTCTCAATAATCCCCTCATGATCTTGAGGTCACACACTTCCATTTAAGGGATCCTCACTTTCCTTCCTTCTTTATTTTTGTACAAGTTTCCTTATATTGTTATGCCCCTTTTATTATAAAATAAAAACGTTGGGGTATGAGTTTTAACCTTCCAAATCATTCCCTCCTTATGTTTTAATGATGATTTACCTCTTTCTCTCTCATTAACCCTTCCAATGTACACCTGTTACCATGCCAAAATTTCTAAAGATTTATTCCATGTCTTCTATTTTTCAAGATTCTTTATAATGTGACACCTTATTTTTCCAAATTACATGTGTTGGTAAATTTATCTATAAAACCCCATACTTTAAATTTATTGTAAATATGTTGAGATACCCATTTATTTCTCATCAAACATTTTTTTGAATTTTTATGTCACGTTGTTATGTTCCCGAAATTGTACCTTGATTTTCCAAGCCAAAATAATGGTTTAGTGAATACATTACCCATTTAACTAGAATGGCTATTAAACTTTAAGAACATATAAATATTGAATGATACTTAAATTTAAGTATTCCACATTCCTTTATCATGTAATAACTTATGATGTTGAGTGATTCCATGTTATATGATCCATGTGGCACACTTATGCATGAAATGAAATGTTTATAAAGGGTGCACCCAGATAGTGATCTATGCATTGGGTAAAGAATAGTATCATGATAATTCATATTCAAATATTATGGAATTATGATAAATCAAGTGCAATTAGGGTTTAATCAAGCTAATTCATGTGCAATGTGTGGTTAATCATGCTCCATGTGCAATGAGCCTTGGCACATGCTAATATCATGTTAAATGTTATTTGCACATTCCCATGTTATGATAATCATGGTATATTAGGCATTTATGTCAATGTTTCTATTATGCTCCATTTATATGCCTATTTCCTAAAATTTATTGTATTATTCAAGTTATTCATTGTTTACTCCCTTAAATGGCTTCATACCTCACACTTTTCATATGTATGTCCTCGGGTTATCCTATATAATGCTAAGTATGAAATAATGTTGTGGTATGAAAAAATATGTTTTCAATAAATATTTTGTATTTTAATGTATTATGTTGTCATGTAATGTTCCTAATTTTCCATGAAACTATACCTATTGATCCTCAGAGTTTTATTAAGTGCAATTTTATGTAATAAATAATGTTTAAGTTTGTAACAAAGAGAAGCGTTGTTATACATCATGTGCCTCAAATAATTGTAAAATTTCTAGAAAAAATAGGATCGTAGTGGAATTTTTAATCCAATTTATTATGGAATGGTTTATAGGGTATTTTCCCTTTAATATAATGTTCATCCACTAAGTAAACTTGTTTTTATCTTAACCATTAAAACTAATTTTAGTTACTTTCACTGATATATATTTTTTAAAATAAGTTGAACAAATTAGACATTATAAATTATATTTATTAAAAATATGGAATATATTATTCCAAATTATAATAAAAAATTGGAATAACATAATTTAAAATTAATCTCACAAATGGGAAGAGAGGACATGTTTTTAAAGTGAAAAAAGTCTGGAGGATTAAAACGTTTTTATATCCAATTTCGATATGAAATTGATTACAATAACCTAAATTAGATTAAGATGTGGAAAATAGATCATATTAATAATATTAAACTATGTTTAAATATAATTTCTTTCCAAATAAAATTATATGAAAAATGATTTTTTCATTAAAATTAAATGTTTTTTCACTATTGATAAAAAATGAAGCTTATAAAAATACTCACAATTCACCTAAAGTAAAATTTTAATTATTATTTAAATATTATTTTTATTTTTTAATGTAAATATAATAATAGTGTCCAAATTATATTTAATATGGGTTCACCATTAAAATGAGGAAACATTACCTTTTAGAAGAATAGTTCTCTTTATTCATTAAATTGGATTTATTCTCATCTATTATATAGAAAACATACAATATTAATGTTAAATATTTTAATACATAATATATATATATATAATTTAAATAATATATTAAAATTTATTAATTAATTTATTAATGTAAAATTTGTTTGACTCCATAAGTATTGTTTTACCATAAAAGATTTCAGATATTTTCAAAAAAGGGGTTTATTTTCATTTCTAATTAATTAGTCCCCAAATAATTCTTCATCTATTAATATTTAAACTATATTCTCAAAATTTAATTAATAATATTCAAAATTGATAGTCCAATAGTTAGGTGTAAACTATAATTATATTTTAATAACATTTTTAATAAGAGATTGTATTTTGGGAAGACAAGGTGTTGCATGTGATGTATTTGATTGAAGAAAGTAGGTATTGTGTGTAACACAAGCCCAAAAAAGTGTTTTATGTATCAAAAGTAAATATATGTGATATGTGTAGCACTATATTAAATTGGTGTTGGGTACAATGGAAGTTATAATCATTATTATGTGTTGTGAGAATTTAAAAATATGAAAATATAAAATGAATTTAAAAAATATTTCCCAAAATCTAGTTATTTTTTATCCCTAATGGTTACCAATATATCTAACCTTATTCCAAAAAATATTAAGGTAATTATTCATTTAAAAAAAATTTCACTAAAACATATACTAAACCATTGGGTTGTATTTCCATAAATGTCTCGCAGAATATCTTGAATCTTAGTGGAATCTTATTACATACAATAAAAAAGGTTTTTCTATGACTTTTAAGTTATGGTAAATATTAAACTGATATAACCATGAATTTATCCAAAACTATTAATTTAATAAAGGTTTATATTATTCTATAATTTAACACAATCCATTGATATTTCATGATTGTTATAAAAAAATATCATTTGTAAAATTACATCAAAAACATATATATATATAATCCCAATACAAAATTACTTCAAACATTGTTTTCAACACAGGTCTTTATTTGGTCTAGGAGTTTACCTTTAGAAGAGGTTATAGAATCAAATAATTAACAAGTTCTTCAAATTTAAGACAATGATCTCTAAATGGATGCTCATAATGAACCTTATTTCTCCTCATTGTACTCTTTATTTTTGATTTGTAATTTATTACTTAATGAACATACGTGCTACATAAAAAAATTATTCCATTTTATTTAGTCACTTTAGAAGGATTATTTTTACATATTTCAAACATGAAGGAATGTGAGACTTATTCCCTCCATAGTCTCCACCACTAGAGCACAAATCATTCTCCAAACTTCTCTTCTATGGTGAGTTTGATATTTGGTTATTGTATAAGTTGTTAATCATATTTCAAGACAACATATTAGGAAAATTCATGATATATTTTACCCCATTCATCACCCCATTCAGTGTCTCATAGTAACCACATTTTCCTTTATATTCAATTTTAACATGATTCCTTTGGGTTATATCGATTAAAGAAAACAAATATGGATTGTGTGAGAAAAAATAACCATAGTTGGAAGCCACATATTCATGAAGAATCACTTATGGAATTTCTAAATATTAAAATCATATTTTCAGTCTAATACACCTTAGGTTTATATTAGGTTCTTCATTTTCATCATCTATTTAAATACTTTATAATAGCTGTAAATAAAATATAAATTATACAAATAATATCCCTTCACGATGAAAAACCAGGTGCATAGTAAGGAGCATTTTTTTGTACCATATAATGCTCAATTCAAGACTAACATTACTTTTTAAGTGTTATTACCCCAAGGTACATATGATCCTGAACCAAAAACACTTGTAGTATCCATATAGGGATATATTTATATGGAAAACAAATAATCACTAGATTACCAAAACATTAGGATGTTCTCTTACACTTATCCTCAAGGTCTATCATAAGGTTATGTTCCCTAATATATTTTTTTCCCTAAATCATGTTCCCTGGCTTCTACAAATCTTTCTCTGATTCCAACATTAAAGAACCCGAACCAAGTAGCCTAGATCCATATGTCACTTTACTACAATTTCATAATATAAAAGTGATCACATCCCAAAGGACATCATAATTTAGTATCCTTGGTAAACATTACACATAACAGAGTCTTTAATTATATTGGAATATAAAAATAACAACATAATATATTTTTAATAATATCAATATTCCATTTATAATATCCATTCATATAATTCATATCAAACATCCAAGAACACTGGGAAAGGAAACAAAATATACGTGATCCCAGATTTTCATTAATTGTTAGGTAAATTAGAATCCATAATGAATTAGTAAGAACAATAAATATTAAATTATAAATAAATTTACCCACATGAAATTTAATAAACTTTAATTCCATAACAAGATTAGTAATAGAAAATTTGTTAAGATAAATATTTGAACACACATTTAATTTAATCATAAACATGACTATAATAATTATATAAGGAAGATTCAAGTTATAAAGTTAAATTCACAAAATACATTAAATTTAATCAATAACATAATGATCATAAATATAAAATTCATAATCGATAGGGAATTGTAAACAACTGAAAACACCAACCATTTGATCAATAAACTGATAATGAAATTCTTATATTGAAAATATCATAGTGAAAATGTCAAGGAAAATAATAACATAAATATAAATGATGGAAATTATTAGCTATTCAACCTCATGAACTTATGAGTCATTATATCTCTACTATCAATACCTTTGACTATACAGTTTAAAATAGATGGGTAGGTATACACTAGACCCATTTAACTAAGTATATCTAACTAAATGGTATCATGAGACTATCGATGCATCAAGGGGATACATATAACTTGGTGACACCTATCAATGTATGTACAAATGAATAATTATATAACTAATTATAGATTTAATTCAGGAAAAATGTGCATTAAGATGAAACTTATTTACATAGTAATGAATGAATATTAAAAATAATTCCCCCAATCAATCATATGAAATTCAAATTAAAATATGTTATATATTAATTTTATATGGTTGATCTAATAAATATATCCATGATAAAAATATAGATATTAATGGGAAATGAAATTTATGATTATTCCAAGAATGTTAATATTTGCAGAAAATGTTGTAGATAATGAAAACTAAACAAAAAAGAGATTAGAAATACCTCTTCTAATAAAATGGATCATAAACCATCAAGACAGATAATAAGTATAGAATTAATACAATATATCCAAAGTGTATAATATGTATTATACTGTGTTTTTATCAAGGATGAATAGAACTACCATTTAAAAGTAATCAAACAATTATAAGGGAAATTCCCATTTTTTAATTTGATGTTTTTTTAAAACAAAATGTTCATAAAATTTAATAAAAATAATTTTCTTCGAAAATAACCTTTGAAAACAATAAGGGAATATGTCAAAAAAATTTAGTCATGATGGTGGTAAATTCCATATATTTTGTACATATTAAAACAAATATTCCTTTCACATTTTTGGTAAAATAATAATGGTTTTGTTTGAAAAATGATATTTATATTATTGTAATAAATATTCAAAATTAAAAAATGGTTAAGAATTTATTTAGTAAATAATTTAGGGAATTTTATAAAAAAAATTAATTCATTTTTAAAACATAATTTTGGAAGAAGAAAATATTTTCTACCGAATTGAGAAATAAAGTAGGATTATATTACAACACATTTTCTCTATAATTTTATGCATCAAATTCTGGAAAATTGGCATGTTACATTAAAATATTATGAATATTTATTGTTGAATAAAAATAAATTTTTTTATTTTCCAACGACCAAAAAAATTTCTTAAATGGAAATTCAATCGTAAATAATCCTGATTAAAATGATATTGTAAAATAAACCCTCACATTAATTGGAAATTTGATGTAAGAATTAATCAACGAGTTGATTATATGTATCAAAAGTAAATGCCCCAAAAAATTATTAAATACAAAATAAGATAATTAAATTTTAATACACACATAATATTTGAATATCAAAGACAATGATGAATTAATTTAATGCAATGAAAATAAAATTTCTTATGTAATTCTTTACAACTTGGTAATTTTCATATCAAATCCCAATTGATGAAATAATTAAAATTTAAACATATAATACCATTAATTAGTATGTAATCATTATATTAAATATCAAAGGGGAAATACATAAATTATATTAAATAAATTAGGTTCCTATCTTAAAAATAGTTTTCAATAAAGGGAAATTTTGACGATGCCCCTTAACTCATGCTTCATTTTGATTGAACATGAATTAAACTATTACATAATGGATTTAATAATTTTATTAATTCATTATTGACACAAAATAATATTGATAAAATAATATATGATTCATATATAACATCTTGTGTTCTATTTATTAACAATCATTCACTATTATTAATGTTTTGTGTGTTAATTGCATTGTTTTCTCATGCATTGTTTTACATGAATGTTCAAGATCATGAGAATGTTATAATCTTACATAATCCCCATAATTATATTTATGTTATATTTATATATATATATCATTTTTCAGTAGATAATGTTTTATATTTTTTATTTACATTTGAACATGGAGAATGGACCACATCGCTTCGTAGAGATTGTAGGTCATACATATGCACGAGTGAAATTATCATTTCTTTAATAGATGAAAGTGAAAATAAGTGGGTGATAAATTAATTTTAAATAATCAATATCATATCATATATATTACATATATTACATAAATTTACACTTATTTCCTTCCATGCAGTGCTTAATTAAAAAAAAGCACATCATTTCACGAGGCAGTAGTCCCATGTACACATGGATGACATTATAATAATTTAAAATTCATGTAAAATAATAAGTTGTATGTAATATTATATTTATAAGTATAGTAATATTATAAAAATTATATATAAATATATTAAATCCATCATTATATTACATCAATATTTGATTTGATAGAAAATGTGTTACTTTGGTACGTGAGACAGTAGTTTTCAGTAAAAATAATTTAATAATATTGTTTACAATTAGATAGAGGAGGAGATGGATAAATAATAGTAAATAAAAATAATAATATATCAGTATATATGAGATAATATTTTAATATATTGTAATTTTTAATATATAATTTATGGGGGAAAAGAAGAATAAAATGGAAATAGCATTGGTAGGACAATTAATCACTTTAGAGAAACCCCATTTTGATATCCTCTTAAGGACCATAGGGTTAGTATTTTTGGAATAAAATAAGATCTATAAATTGGATAAGTATTTATGGGAGATATTATGGTATGTTTGGGTTGATCCAATGGTCATTAGATTTGTGAACAAGTGAAGTGGTGGGGGGAGTGGCCTTTTAATAATAGGGGAGAGGGCACACATTGATTTTTTATAAAGTGAAACCTTGTTTTTCACATATCACAATAATATAAATTGGTATATTATTGAACATTAAAAGTTATATGGTCGAAATATGGCTATCCAATGGGATTTGGAAAATTTTTATGTCATTGTTATCCCTTATATTCTTAGTTTGACCCCTAGTAAACTCATTTTTAACATAACCAAGTAAATTAATTTGTACTATTTTCACTATTTGTTATGGTCAAAAATTAACTTTACATAATTAGCTAATATAAATTATTATTTTTTCAAATATATAATCCATTTTATAAATATAAATTAATAGAAGCAGAAGAATCCTTATAAAATTAAACCCAAAGAGGTGATGAAAATGCGGTTGTCCAAAGTAAAAAATTTAAAAATATCAAGATGATTTTATGTAAAAATTTAATGTTGAATTGATAATTATAACCTAAATTAGAGAAATTGTAATGTAATTAAAATAATTTTATTTTAAAATCAATTTAAAATATATTTTATTATTTTGATTTATTCAAATGAAAATATAGTTTCCAATAAAAATTATTATTTTTCAATATTGATCAAATTTAGAAAATTATAAAAAAATAATTAATGGATAATTTGAAAACGTATATGTTAAAAGGTGAGGATTATTTTATAAAATAAATTTTTAAATATTGCAAAAATAATTTTAAATTTTGTCTACAAAGTGATACTAAACCATCTTTTAGAAAACAATGTTTCCGAATTTTTGTAGTCAAATGATTCTTATTTTAAAACTAATTAATATATATCCACTAAATTTATTTTATTCACGAGTAAAAAAAATAATATTCATTATTTAGTTATTAAAATTCATACCCACCAAATTAGTTTCTATGTTTTAATGGTGAAATTAAAAATATTAATATTTTTATAGGGTATTGAGTTTTGTTTAAACCCAGTGTTGAGTGGATCACAAATTATCAATGAGATTGAATTTTTTATAAAAGAAATATATCATGTGTTTTAAATGTGTTATATTATTATCTATTTTTAGTGTCTTATTTTATATATGTTATTGAAACCAATATACTTATTTTAAAATCTCAATGTGTTACAAATCTGTTTTGAATAAATGTCTCAATTGCTGAATATAGGAAAATATAGTGTCATATAGGGGGTAGAATTTTTTGATATTCTTCATAAAATTGGTATATGTGTTACTAAATATTGTAGGAAATCATGAATCATTGTGTATGTTGTGATAGAAAGGGTTGGGGTTAGAGGTCATCACCAGAGGGAGGTCCTCTCATGCGGGGGTCAAAGCGTCATGGAGTTTTATGCCATGTGATTGGGAAGTGGAACTTATAGTTTAACATATTGTGGGAAGGATGTTGAAAAGAATTTAAATTTCTTATGTAAAGGATTAAATTTCATAAATTTTAATGGATGGAAAAAAGAAAATTATATTGTAATTTAATTTAATGTGACCAAAATGATCGTTGGTCAGTTATAATGTAATGTAGCTCAAACTATAGTGTTATGTAGTTTTTGGTCATATCTCTATGGACTTGGTATATTTAATTTTAGGGTCATAAGACTAGGAAATGTTTTACATAACTCAAAATTTACGATGATATTTTGGTGGAGTGATATTAACTCACATTCATGAGGCACAAGTCTAAAGATTCTCTACCTTAATATGGTCTTCATATACTTTATTTTGATGCCAACGTTTGAAGACACAGAATTAGTCAAATACATTTCATAAAAATAAGTTGTAGGTAAAATAATTTGGATAATATTTCTTGAATGCCTCCTTAGGTCTCTTGATCATCAGAATGTTTAGAGGGTCATTATTTAATGAGTAATCAAAGAGTGTGGAAACATGATCATGCATAATTGAACATTCATTGTTCTATCTATAATTGTAACCTGGATGGTCCAAATTCTTTGATAAATATTAAATGTTGTAATCTTTATGTTCACATGGATTTAATATAATCATAGTGTTAGCAGATCTAATATCTTCTCATATATCATTTTATGATTCTAATCATTGAAGAAAAATAACCTCTCGATTGTTGACCAAAAAATCGATTTTAGGGGTAGAAATTTTGATGTTCTCTTAAATATTTATTTTTTGGTTACATAATCCATGGGAGATGAATCAAATAATTTTCCATGTATTGGAATAATACTAAGGGACATTATCTTGTTATAAGGCCAAAAAGGTCCTTTATATTTTATAATGATTTAAATGACAACATTGCTTCCCCATTCAATTATAGTTTACTTCATTGGAATGGAAATTGGACTAATTGGATATCTAGGATGTAGTGAAATAATATTGATCAATTTAGGTGTATATGATAAATCATTAGATTCATTGAACAGTGATGATGTCACCCCTTGTTTAGGGAGCTCTAACTCTCTTGAATGTTCTTTGGAAACGACTATGGTCATGTTGTATTTGGAATCCATCTGGTGATGAGGTAGAAAATTGGCATGGGTAAGGTGAATCATTATCTTGAAATCACCTGATGCATGGGTTAAGATTTTTATAATTCCCCCATCCCAGTAAGATGCGCTAATTCTCTATAATGATAACCATTGTATGAGGATGGTTTTATTACATGGAGAAATATCCATAAGTAATATTCATAACTACTTTATGGGTAACTAAAATATTATTACTTTTATTTAGGGATATGTTCTTCAAAAAATTTCTACTGATCATCTTGAAGGAGATGAAATGTATAAGAACTGTTGACATCCTTTCCTTTTTCATTTGAATTAAGGGTTGATGATGATGTGAGTATCAACAATGACTGTGAAGATAAGATATGTTGTTGACATTGGTCATAAGATCTACAAACTGTGTACTCCGAAGCATGAAAAGGGTTGGTAATTCCTTGTGTAGAGTTTGTAATGGTATCACCATTCCTTTCTTCTCTAATGGTTAGAGTAGAGGGGAAATAAAACCTCTGGGGTTCTATGGATTGTAGGAATATACAATCATTATCATCAGGAATGTAATCATCATAACCAGGTGGAATGTCTTCAGACCATGTTGATACAATTTTTCATGGAGACATAGGTTAGAAGAATCATCACTTCATTGGAATGTTCCATTTTTACTGTTGATGCATGCTGGAACATTTTCATTTTGATGAAGCCTGATGTAACCTTTGGTTGGATGGTGTATATGACAATTCTTGTTCATTGTATGGGAGGATGGATCAGACATAATGAAAACGTTCTATGTAATTATTCATTATAATTTTTCCCTCAATGATAATATTTTTCAGTAGACATGTGATAACGAATGCTTTATGGATTATATGAATATACATTTTATGGTGTGGGAAGTAGTTTTAATGATCATTCTACACTGATTCATATAGATTCTTGATTTATGTAAGGATTATTAGGTTTTATTTTAGTGTAATTTTTTACTACCATGGATCCTAATCATTATAAAAGAAAAAAAAATTATCATTTCTTTTTTGCGGATCAAAATTGTTTATTCTTTTTGGCTTGGGGGTGACATTGGCTACATCCGTTTTCCTCATGTTCAATATATGTGTTATAATTTCATTATAACATCATTCCTTTGGTTTTAAAATATTGTCCTTATATAATATACTATAGTGATTAACTCTCATAAATTTATAGGGTTCTACAACGAATAATTTTAGTTTTAAAATAATCCTTTTTTTTCACACATATTTTATGTAACTATTCCTAGGGAAGTTGTGTTCTCCAGAAACATGTCACACCCTTCCATAAAAAAGTAAAAAAATGACTCTATCATTTTTATAAAACTATTAATTATTTTGGACATGGATATTCATTTTTCTTAGTGTAGAGTGGAATTGGTATAGGAAGTTCTATCCAAGATTATCCCAACTTGATATTGTCCTAGATATAAGGTTATTATACCAAGAAAATTCAAGGCCTTATAATGATTACACAATTCATCAGATCTTATAAGTCTCTTCTTGTTATAGGGTTCCCAAAATTAGTCCACATAGGGAATAAAAATGCACGAGATTCTATTCTGGATCTTCTATTCCATCAAATTTCAAGAATAATTGGTTCCCAAAGTTGGGAGGGCAAGTATTCGTATCATCCCAATCAGGATAAAAATTCCTCTATAGTTTTACTAGAGAATATCATCCTTTAAGAGAATAAATTTTAAAAATCAGTTAATCCAGTAATTCCTTTGATGTCCCCATCCAAGTAAAACTCTAATTAGTTTCTTGTACTAGTAGACAACGATTTCTCGGTGTTGAGACCACTTGGTAATCTATTATAACTACATAAGAATGGGATGATTTGTCTAATATCGATTTAGTGATGTAGATTAATTATTACACATTGGTTTGAGAAACCATATCACCTTAAAAAGGACAATTTTGAGGACACATGTAATCTTTAATATGATGACCATAATAAAAGGACACTCTTCCATTGATTATGTCAGGTTTGTTCAACTAAACCTCTAATATTTTGGATTCATGATGATAAATGTATTATTATACTAAGATGAATTTATAATGGTCAGGTGGTGGGTGGGTAGGGAATACGGTCTCACCTATAAACCTTCTAATAGTTTAATGGTATTCATCATTGGTTTATCTAACTATGAGAACACTTACTAAAATGAAACATGATAATGGATGTATGGATTCCAGATAGAGTATAATTTGTAATCATAGTGCATTTTTACTCAATTAATGATACTATAATTGATTATAGGGTTAAAAATGATAAAAATTCCCCCATCCCAATGTGAAGGAGTTTTTTGTATGAGGTATTTAATAACCATGGCTAACTAGGAAGATGTTTGAAACTTCTGGATAGAGATAACAAGAAATCATCCTCATTACATTGTTGGTATAATTTGGTTTGTTCATATGTTATGATGACCAAGATGGATATGGTACATACATGGAAGCTCTTCAATGATTTCATTGATGTCATGTACTTCACCCATCACCTAAACATGATAAATAAATAATCCATTTCTAACCCATAGGGATAGGATACTGAAATAAATGGACATGAAGAAATAATTCACCTACTTCCTCATAACCCATCAATGATAGTTCATCCTATAAAGATTCACCCTATAGAAAAATTCTCGAGTATCCATCCGAGTTAGGAAGTAACAATTTTAATGATACTACTACAACATGGTGTTTAAAATATGGTCCTACAGGTGATTCATTGATGATAGTGTAAATCAAGGTCATGAGGACATGGTCTCCATGGAAGAAAATGATTTAATTGGGAATATACATTGGTTGTGTACATTTTCATGAGGTTTCTAAATAGAATTAACAACTTTTATATTAATTTTGGATTTTTTTGAACATTTGGAGATTCCACTTGGGTTGTAAGAAATATAGAATTTATTTTATAGGAAAATAAATAAGACACTAATCAAGGTAGAATCTCAAATAGGAGTTCATGTTAGATCAATCATATTCCCTTAAATGATTGAATCTTTGTAATTTTTCATATGCGAGAGGATTGAAAATATTAAATAAATCACAATGGATGCAAATTTTTTTGTTTCACAACTATTTCAATTCATTTTGTAATAGTTCTAATTCATGATACCAGAAACACCCAATTATTCCTACATCCCTTATATAGACATACTTTCAAATGGTAGGAAATCATTGAGCATTTTTTTCAATAATTATTATGTACTATTATTGGTGGAGATGATGGGAGTTTGGATAATAAAACCATTTTAAGTAGAATTGTTTTTTACTCAGGTGATCTCATGTATTTTTATGAAATATTCATTAATCCTTCTCGAATCCTAGTACATGAAAAGATACCCCTATTCTAATGATCTGATTAATACCATTTGTTTGATATAAACCACTATTTATAATATAGGATCCCCATAATTCTCTTATTAATTCATGATGAAAATTTTTAAATATAGAAAATTTGGATCTCTATGGTTTATATCCTTGAAGGTAGGTAGTTAGCATTTCAGACATGGGATTGAAACTTGGATAGGCATCCTACATATCTTTTTAATGTAGGAATCAAAACCCACAGAGTTCAATGGATCATGAAAGGGGTAAATATCATGGGATCTATATTAGAAATAGGTATCCTACATATTATTATAATAATAGAAATCTGAGACCATATAATTTGGTTGAATGGTAAAGGATAAATGATGTTGGGTATAGATGACAATAAGGAATCATATGTATCCTACAAAGATCATGAATCAATGCCTGTGTAGTTATGTAGAATGTGTAAGGGATAAATGACTTTGGGTTATGGCCTCAATGAGGAATTCTATATATATTTATAATATTAGGAATTACAGATCAAATATTTTGATAGAATGGTAAAGGGGAAATGAAATTGAGTTTTGACCTCAAATAGGCATCCTATGTATCTTGATAAGAACTAGAATCATAGACCATTTATATTGGTCGAATGGTTGGAGGATAATCATCAATTTTATTCCTTTAATAGAGGAACATTATCCTTGATTATTGGATGACCATTAAAGATCATTAATCCCAAATGGCTCATGATTAGTTTGAGAAAAAGAGACTATAGAAGACCAGTCACACTACATGAGACCGTACCATTATATTTGAAATCTGGGCTTACTCGATGTGGTGAACCTGATAAGATTATCATTTCATAAAAGTAGAAACAATAAGAAATTTTGTTGGGATTAAATATATGGTACCTTGAGATACAAAACCTATTAAGTGTTCCCCATGAGAATGGGTATTTGATATTGCACATTGGATGATTCACATGAATTTGATATTTATATGATTATATTAAATAGAATTGACTAAAGATAACCATGATACACATCTTAATTCAAAACTAATTGAATATTATATTTTTGATTACACCTTGGAGTATTCCCATATTTTTAAAACTATGTGGAATCTATCAACCCAATGTGAATACTGATAACCCTGAGGATTATCTAAAATCAGTGGAAATCGATGGTTTGGTTAGGGAATACACCAAAGTATATTCTTTATTGTGATTATCCCCTATTTATGGTGACATTAAGAGGAAGGGGGATTATAAAGATTTGGGATTACACCTAGTATTAGGGCCAGGTGTACGTAACATGGTCAGTGACTTAGGTGAAGGTATCGATAGATAGGGGACTATATATTAGAGGATTATATTTCCTGATTTCCTCCCCCTCCATATATTGGTGATAAGATTATTAAGGGAGATTGTAAATGTTTGGGATTATTTGTTATAGGAGGTACAAAACTATAAGAGTATATCAATTCTATGTGTATGTCACATGGATAAATTCACATGTACGAGTGATGGGTGAATTAATTTTTATCCCTAGAGAATACTAGTAATGACTCTTAGCCCTTGTGAGGGATAGAAAAGGTGTCTATCCTAAGTGAGATCCTTAAGTCAAGTTCGTTACCGAACAATTGAAAAGGATCCCATGTATCAATTTTGTGGGTTTACAACGTAGTGAGCCACCAAAGTGGTCGGTCCCCCAAGTGGTAGGTAACCCAAATAGTGGGTCTCCCAATTGGTGTGTCACATATGTGGAGGGTCACCCAAGTGGTCATTCACCAATGTAGGTCACCCAAGTACTCGGTATCCATGTGTTGGGGTGGACGAAGTGGTGGGGTGCCCAAGTGGTAGGTCGTCGAAATGGGGATTCACTAGATTTTTGGGTTATCCATGTTTTCAGTCACATAAGTGGTGGGTCACCCATGTGGAAATTCACCCATGTTTTTCTTCACCTGATTGATCTATTACCCATGTAGTGGGGTTCCTAAGTGGGTTTCCCATGTTAGATGCCCAACCTTGTCACCCAAGATAGTTCACCCAATTAAGGGCGGAAAGGTAGGACAATTATGTCTGTAATACCCAATGTTTTTTGTGTTTTTCTCAATGAAATATAATATTTTTGAGCATTTTCAATATACACAATACATAGTTAATCTTATATTACATGCAACAATGATAGCATATATGACATGTGATACCAAGCTTTTAGGAACCATAAAATAGTATTATTATAAATATTTGCATTATAATATATCCATTAAATAGGAATATGAGAATAGTTTAAAATAATTTATGTTATATACATATAAATGCCCTACTTAGAATAAATTTATATACAAATTCTTAGTAAATAATTAGTCACATTTTATTAAACTTTTTATATTAATCAAAATAGTTTTTTTCATAAATGTTTTTATTTAGTTTTAATAAAGAATAATATAAATAATTTACAATTATATTATAACATTTTTAATAAAAATAAATTCATTTTTAAATTATAAAATCAATATTTACTCAAGGTGAAATTTTGGGATTTTTCATATAAGATTGATTTTTCTGTGAATATTAAAAAATACCAACTTTAGTAAAATATTAATTTTTAAATAAATTAAGTAATATAAATGACCAATTATGTTTAAAATTATGATATGTATTATTTATTTATATTTAATCCACTTTAATAATATTGAATCAAATTTATTTTTAATTTTAGTCTATGTTTATTTAAATATTTTAAAAATATTTTTTATCTAAAAACTATTTATAGTGAATAATGTGTATGCATTTTATTTAATTAAAATAATATCTAATGGGGATCTATTTAAATTAAATTTATAAATTATATGTTAATAAATTTTATTTCATATAAATTCAATGATTAAAATTAGGTATAAAGTTAATATAAAATAATATTGTTCTTGAAAAATACACTTATTAAAAACCTACTTTTTTCATTGCATATACAAGGTTTCTATTAAATTTAATTGAATAGTTTTTACAAAATATTATAATAAATTATTTTAATTTTCTAAATAATGATTTCATAATTATATTTGGCTGAATACTTGTGAATTATTTGAAAAGAATATTTTTTTGATAAATAGTGAAAACCAGTGAATGTTATTTGAAAATGGATATTTCATTTTATTAACATATAAAGTTAAATAATATCCTATATTTTTTTAAAATTATATGGTTAGTTCAATTATATATCCATTAATCCATTTTAGGTTATTAGAAACAATTTTATTTTGAAATTGGATATAAAAGATTCGTAAACCATTGAATTTTTTCTCTTCAAAAACACACTTTCTCATATTATGTGTGGGATTAATTTCAAATTAACATTTTCCACTCCTTTGAATTAAATTTAGAGAAATTTATTTCCTATTTTTTAGAATATTAATTTATATTATCTAATAATTTTTAATTAATATTTGAGAAAAATGTATCCTGAATGTATTAAAAATCAAATACTGTGTTAATGGTACAAATTGGTTTACTAGGAGTCAAAATAAAATGATAAGGGTAAATATTAACAATACACTTTTTCTAAAAACAATATTTTTGGAATATTTCGACCATTCCACATTTAAGGTTTGAGAATATTTTATTTTGGACTTTTGGACGCAAGAAAAATATGGGCCTTCTCAATGATTTTAAAAAATTCTTTGTGTGTCCTACCCCCACATAAAATAGGTCATCCCCTCCCATATATTAAACACAAAGAAAAACCATTTTGGTTCATTCAAGAAAAACCCAAATCACTTCTCATATTCCCTTATCTTATCTTATAATCTTTATTTTAGATATAAATACACCATAGAAAGGCCTTTATAGAAAAATTAATCAGGATATCAAAACAATTGGAAACATTAATCAATAAGTGGTTTTGTTTTATTTATTTATGTACCACCTAATATTATAAATAAATTATGCTTCTATAATAGCTGGAATCTCTTCCATATAATAATATTTTGATATTTATGGTCATTATAATATGATATTATTTTAGTGTATAGAGAATGAAATTATTTCCTCAGTTAAAATATATTAATTTTCTAAACATAGGTTTTCTCTAGAGAGGAGCACACGAGTATTAAGATGTCACCATTAAATTGGAGGAAAATTTGATGTTCTAGAAATTTTATTATTTTGAAAACAAACTAAAAAAATGATAAAAAAGAAATTAATCAAAATATTAAAAGAATTTGACAATGAAAATGAATGTAAATATTGATAAGAGAATGGTGATTAAGACATGGTTAGTTTTTACAATGCAATGTTATCATATTAAAAAATTATCTAACCCTATTCCATTATGCCGATTAAAGTGACAATCTAAGATCACAACCTAAACCACCCTTGGTTAAATGGTGATGATGATAGTAAAACTTTCCGAAATCCAAATTTGATTGGATCCACTTCCTCGTGTGAGAGAGTTTTATCGAATTTCCTCAATTGAATTTGGAGATACTCATTTAGGTCTTGTTTAACCAAAACAATCAATAATAACCACTACCCCTCCAACATGTACTGATGATCATTCATTAATTTATCACTATGACCTGCTTTATTCCATCATATATAAACTATATCTTAGTATAGGGAGACAATAATAATTTACCAATGAAAAATAAATAATAGAACAAAAATAAGAACAAGATCATACATGATAAGGAAAACCACTATTAGAAATTAAAATAAACTACACATAAGAGAGAATAAAATTTATTCAAAAAATAAAAAGAATTTAATAATTACATAAGATATCCCCCTCCTTAAAAACATAGAATTTAACACACTCCACATGAAGGGTAACCAAGAATAATAGGTAATAAGAAGGAATTAAAACACTAAGAAAAATATTATAGGGAATAGGAAGAAAATAAATATCATCTAGATTCTATCCTCAAAAGGTTTTTTCCCGTTCTTCCAACCATCTATCCAAAAATCACCAAGGATACTTCTTACTATTTTGTACAAATTTAATTTCCTATTGTACCTAAAAATTTCTACGGCATTTCACAAGTATAATAGAATTAATGAAAAAATTAACGAGTTACAATTTTTCTAGATGAATATTTTCTAATCCTTTCTCCCATTTTGAGTGTACAATGACAACATAAATGAACAAATATCCCGGTATAATTAATATAAAACATGCATATGAGATCCATCTTTTAAATTCATATAGAATCATGTCAATTCTAGGTATTTATCTATATTATTTTTTCATTTATAGAGGTGGTGTCTATTATGTAGGTGAAACATATAATTCAATGTTATTCATTTTTTTTTTGGTCTATGGAAATTAGAATTATCTCTTGGACCAGAAATTGTAGTTTTTGACCACAAACAAAGAAATCATGGAAGAAATAATCACCCCAATTTTTCTATAAACATAATATACTGAAAAACACTGCAGTGTTACCTTGAGGGATTTTTTCCAACATGTTTGTTATAGTTTCCATTATCAATCCATTTATATGAGATCATTATTTTAGTGTTCTTATCCCAAATAAACCACAAATATAAAATATAGAATCTTCTAATTCTATTAATAAATAATGGGAACATCATCTCATTTAAAATCAAATAACATTTTAATTTCAATTTCCCAAAATTTTAATTTCAATATGCCTTTTCCTTTTCAAAACCAAAACACGAGTTTTTCATCACTTCATGGATTTTTCAATCCAAAACCTATTATTTTTTTTATCAATTAAATTGAAACCAATTTTCCCAAAGAATACTTAAATATGTTCTTTAATTCAATCTATTTTAAAATACACGCCCATTTCCAATTCCATTGCAATTGATGTTTATTCCAAAATCCAATACTTTTTATATTAGATAAATAATCCACTTCAATTCATCATTTTATAAATAAATTAAAATTTATTTCAAATAAACCTGGAAGATGAAAGTTTTAATTATATGTCAATTCTCAAATAGAACCACACACCTTTATTCATGGGAATTGGGTGATCAATTATCACGTTGAGAATGAAAACATTGATCGAAGGTAAAGGATACATTGAAAGAAAACGAAAAATCATGATCCAATAAAACATGATTAGATACATCCAATATTTGAGGATCCATTAAACTATATGGAGGAATAAAGGATGGGATAGAAGAACCTGTTGTAGAGGAGATCAACTTACCAGGATCTGATGGACTCAGATCAACCATTTTTTAATCTAGAATGGTAAGGGTTTGGATGGTACAAATCCACTTTACGAGAGCCTTCAATAAGAAAGAATATGTTTATAGATGAGTTAATGTTGGTCAGTTGTTAAACCAAGGAGGATTAGAATTTAAAAAAATAATAAGAATTAATTCAAGAAAACATATTTATATGGGAAATTCCACAATATTATAATACTTGTGCGCCCAAGATATGAACCAATACTATCTGAGGTGCAGGGTTTCTACTATGTTGGTGAATATTTTGGGAAGCTTTTCACCAACCATTCCATCCCCATTATCTAGCCAGCACATGGTTTACACTGATGGGGGCACATAGTTTCGAAAACTCTGGGAAACCCATGTACATCCCAAAAGCCTATAAAATCTCTAAATTATAGCTGAATTTCCCTAAAACAAGACCCAACCAACTAGAGATAAAAAATATTGTCAATGAATAATTTCATGAAGGTAACATGATGTTTCAATCTCCCCACCGTAATAACATTATATACCAAAAAATCATATCATGATATTTCTATATCAAAAAGTCAAGGCCAATTCACCCTCATCAATGCATTCCTCTCCCATGTCACATAAAAATCAGAATTATGCTTTCATAGAATGTGGAATAAAGGAATCATTCTATAATGAATTAAATTTTTCTAAAAATAAATAATCCAAACTGGATCTTCTAACATGTATAAATCAGCGTCAAAATCAAGATCCTATACTCTCAAGGAATGAAATTGGTTAAAAATATACTTTTGAAGCTGGGATGAACAAAACATATTATGTATCAATGTCAAATGTTTCAGAAGTGATAAATTGTAATCCACTATCCCAAACTTCTCAAAAACCTCAAAAGGTCCAAAAAATTGAGTAGAATGTTTCTATTTCATCTCAAGACACCAGTGAACCAACCTAGTTTAATATATCAAAACAATTTATCCCCAATATAAAAATATAATGGTCTATGATGATGATAAAAGAAATATTTATATCAAATTTATTTTATCAAAATAATCTAATGAAACTACTAAATCTTTTGCATCATATTTAGATGAAACATGACACAATAGATGAATATTCTATAATATCTGACCAACATAATAGACATTTAAATTAACTTCCCTAAAATTCTTCCAAAGGATCCTTTCTGATTATAGACTACTAACCATTTTTTTAAATGAACTCAAATAGTCCCAAATGGTCATCCTATGCTCCACCAAAATTGAGGATGCAGGTAAAAAGAATATATTAAATAATTTATATGTATCTCTTCATATATCCATCCATTAGCGGATGGAATGTCGTACTGAATCGAACCTGAGATCCCATTCCCTAAAAAGGCCTCAATAAAAAATGGAGATAAAATGGGGATTTATATCCAAGAATATTGGAAATGTAACACCATAGAAACAACCACTCTCATTCACATAGATATTTCCCAACTCCTTAAATTTGGTTGTATCAAAAATGAGAGAAATGTAATCTAATTTAGGGATATGATTGATAATTACCCATATAACATTTTTCTTTCATGGGGTATTCTTCAAGCCAAACCCAAAGTCTATTGAAATCTCTTCCCACTTCCAATTTAGCACAGAAAGTGTCAAAATTAAACATGATGTTCTCTGGTTCTCATCCTTGACCTATTATCATGTATAATAATGTGGAAAAGTTGTTAATGTCTCACCTTATACCTGGCCACCCAAACCAACTCCACATATCATAAAATATCATTTTTTTACTAGGCTCACAACCCACATCTAATTATAGTACACCCCCATAATTAAATTTCTTATACAAAAAATTAGAAAAGAACAGATTAAAAAAACATAGAATAACCTCCATTGTAAAATTCCACTCAACAATAGTCACCCCAAAAAAATTGAGTCACTAATTATATAGAATTCATCATCAATATTACATTATTGATGAATCATCTTAGTAAGAGAAGAGGTTAACTCAACACTTAACAAGATAAACATAGAGTAGTCCTCTCACAATCCTAAATGAAACTGTGAAAAAAAAAATCAAGTTCTACTTTTCAGATGATTCTTTCCTGACCTAGTTTTGATTTTTCATCCTCAAAATATAATCAATGGAAAAAAGAAAATTGAATATTTTAGGTACTCCACCCAACACAACTGATGAAGATTAATATATTTTTTAGAGAAGGAATAATGCAGTCTCTTGTTGTTAGAATGCATGATAAAAACTTCTTCATAAAGGTAATTATGCTAACTATTAATAATGTGCATAATAGATTGGAGTTAGTTGTTATGGGATAGATAATTCTTCTCATTTAGATAAAGCTGTCAAGACCTATAGTCTACCACATGATCACCCTACCTAATAACACAACCTAATCCCGAACTTGATGCTGCACCAAAGCCTACATAGCCATGTTCATCTTTTAGAAGATTTAACCCCAACATAGAAGTAAAAATACATTCACGATCAACCAAATAACTCTAAAATTTATCAACCGAATAGAATATTACTCCCTTTCTATTGAGAGAGGTCATAGAAGAAGCAAAAATTGATAAATCCTTTACCAACCAGTGATAATACCGCAATAGACCCAAGAATACTCAACTCATGAAAGAATTATGTTGTTATTCCTAGGTCATAAAATGTTCTCTTTTTCAGGGTGCACTATGATACCATGTTTCAAGACCACATTTCCCAAAAAAAACTCTTCCCAAATCCATAAATCACATTTCAATAGCATAATAAAAAGTCGATTATTTCATCACAATATCATTACACCTATCTGATGATGCGCATGATCCTCCTCATACTTAGAGTAAATGAGGATGTTATCCACAAATTCCACCACCAACTCATTAAGATACTCATGGAATATCACGTTCATCAATGATATAAAAACTATATAAGTACTAATTAGACCAAATGGAATGAAATGATACTCATAATTGACATACCTACTATAGAAGGTAGTTTTATTAATGTATTCTTCCTTTATTATCAATTGGTGTTAATAATATCAATGATAAATACTCAAGAACAACTTTACCCATTTCAAATAGTCAAAAAAATCATCAATACATGGTAAGAAATGATTTATATTCATAAAAAGTCAGTTGTGTTTATAGTAATCAACACATTGGATATGTGTTCCGTCAGCTATCTTTCCCTAGAGAATATCTGTAAACCATGGTGACACAGTTTACCATATAAATCCATTATCAATAAAATCATCCAAATGAGTCTTAAACTCTTTTAGTTCTGATGGTACCATATTGTAAGAAGTAATAAATATCAGTTGATTACCATGCAATAGAAATATTTAGAAATCTACCTCTCATAATGGTGGAAAACAAATGAAATCAGAAGGAAACACTTTAGGAAACTCAATGACAATTAGGGGGATCATCACTCAATTTATCCCAATATATATCAAAATAAATAACTGATATTACATTCCCCAACTCCTGATAAGATGGTACGACTCTACGAAAACATGGGTTCTATTCCTCCAAAATGATACAGCCCACCCCATCAGGTGTGGGAATGGAGACTCATCAAATATAAAAATAAATTTGGTCCTTTTTAGAAATGATCCAACACATCATGAAAATACCAGATGTTTCTTGTTAAGAACTAAAAAATCCCAGGTAAGCTCAATATCTAATAAAGAAAAGTAATAATATAGACTATTTGGACCCTTATATATCTTAATTATGAGGGGTGTATTAATATTCATGACATTACTAAAAAGTTCCATATTATTGTTTAGTAGTTTTATAATATGATTTGATAAAAAGGAGTGATATGAACCCATATCAAAGAAAAAAATCACAAAATATGAAGCTATACTAATTATACCAGTTACAACTGATGAGCCTATATAAGCTTCATATGAGGACTCTTCCATTTCATGGGGAAGTTTTATTCCAGATTCCAATATTTGGAACCCCATTAACTATGAAACATCAAATATCACCATATTAGTTTTAGGTTCTGATGAACCCATGACTCTATATAGAGGAAAAATGATATAACAACACTTCTATATGTTCCATGAGAATTTATAGGAACAAAAAATAATTGGTTCTTTAGTTAACCCCATTTCAAATTCATAGAATTTCCACACTGGAAGAGATTCAAAGTGACTCTACAATGGACTTCAGTACATCTATAGTATTCCTACTATCATGAACCACCAAAAGTCTCAAAACTCATCTAAATTGATTTTAAAGAACTCATGGCACTACCATTGTGAGAAAAATAACTCTAGTAAACCATGAAATACCTTCCGGATCATGTTTAACCATCAAATACATATCCATCACGTCATTATAAGAAGTGATATTTAGTATGAAATCCTAATCACAGACATAAGGAAAAAGGGTGATCTTGAAATATCTAGTAAACATTTTCTCATTTGATATAATCTTAGGTGTAAACCACACATGCTTAGAAAATCAACCCACATTATCTATATTGATCCTATTATCTAGTTCGAGTTTGAAAAACTCCATAGCCTTAGACAACACCATAATCTCAGGATAGAATAGATCAGTCAAAAGAACTCTAATGTCTTTCCACTATAAACCCACATAATTCTTATCCACTAACATGAAATCACACCATCCCATACTAGGTCCATCTATCCTAATTTTGTAACATTTAACCTTGACAAACAAGTCATTTACAAGATATCAAATAGATGTTCGATCTTTATAAACCAAACCTAGACACATTATGGATCATTAGAGTATTTGAATTCAAATGGGTTCTAGTGAAGTAACGCTTGACCATTATTCTATGGTTTATCATTATGAGCTTATACAACTGTATCACGATCATAAACTATTTTAACTACCTATCTCAGAGCTTGAATATCATTAAAAATATTCTATTGAAGATTATGGTATAAGGGAGTATCCAATCACTGTGGTTCACCAGCTACTTCCTCATAGAGAATATTTTGAAATCTTTTCAGAGGCATGACGTTATACCACATATATAAATAACCTTGAATACATCAAGAAGGATATACAGATCAATAACTTTTGAAAAAGAAACATGAATATCAATCCGATCATATTAGATAACAATAATTGGATTTCAAAATATGAAAAATAAAATAGGGTGTAATATTATAATAAGATAAAATTATTTCTCAATACACATTTCTCCAAACCACCCATGGGTACATAAGGCTCATTAAAAAAGGAATCTTGCCTTTAACTCACTCATAAATACATATTAAGTCCCCAAAAATAAATATGAAACTATATTATAACATCAAGGAAATACAATTAACCAGTATCATTGATACAACTCTTTCAGGAACCATATTTGGTACAATCATACCCTAAAACTCGAGCTGACACTACCAAATCCTAAAGGGAATTCCTAATCCTCATGGGTTGGTGAATAGAACCTAACATCATACAAGATAAATGAGGGAATATATTTTACACAAAATGGTGGAATACAATAGGTTACATGTTAGTATGACCAGCACTCTGAATGGAGAATATAACTTAAACCTAACAGATAAGAAAACCCTATTAATTACCTCATCAAGTACTTAGTATCTAGAAAGATAAAACAAAGCATCCCTTGGAAAAGTTGATATCATCTCCAACAATCAACTCCATCACTTCAATCCCTAATTATAAAGAACATCCAGCACATGTATGTGGTTTTTTCACTATGTTCATACCCAGAATAAGAAAATATACACAATCTCAAAGGTAAAATTATTACGTGAGCTATAAATCCATGTTTATTCTCACTATGTGTGTAGCATCCCAGATATTTATATAATAATAATTTTTTGTATATATTATTATTTATGAATAAAATATTAAATTTACATTAAATAGGACATTTTTTATGATATCATACTCAATATGCAACAAAGGGTTTCTTTGAAATATTACATTGCACACAACATTGAGTTATACAAAAAAATAATATAATAAAATAATTATTTTAAATGGTAGTTAATGTCATTATGTTTTATTAGCAGGAATGAATAGAACTAACTACAATATGATTATACATGTTTGTGATTTTTTTACATGTATCCAACAAATTATAGAGGCTTAAAATGAGAATGATTTCTATTTTAAACATGAAATACTCTAATATTCTTTAAAAGGTTGGTTTAATGCCTTTTGATGGAGAAGAATTTTATATATAAATTTTTTACTTATATATGTTCAATTTGGAAAAATAAATTTCTTCTATAGAAGAGGAACATCAAATTTCACATTGGATGAAATTTCGGTATTTTTTTATTGAAATTAATATTTTTATGAATAGTTAAAAATAACGCGTTTTAATTCAAAACATCAATTTAATCTAATTTACTTATATAGTAAAGTTATTATTTTAATTTTTTTTAAAGTGTAATTTGATCATGTTTTTATTTTTTTAATCTTTTTATGGTCATTTTAAGTAATTTAATTTTAAAATTGGACATAAAAACATGTCAATATTTTGATAGGTAATACTTCTTAAAAACCCAATTTTTAGTTTGAAAATGGTAATGAATTTTAAATTAATTACAAAAAATTATATGTATTGAATTGGAAAAATTAATTCCATATTTGGAATCATGACGTCCAAATGGGTAAATAGATAACTTTTATTTTGAGACATTATGAACATTAACTCCAGTAATTATTTTATTTACCATATTTAAAGGGTAAATCTGGTAAATAAGGGTAAAAATAATATTATAATAATATTAAACTACCCTAACACATTTCCTAATTTTATTATTGAGATATTTACGACCATTAGCATTGTTGGGTCGATTTTGGGACCCCATGGAGCCACTTGGATGTGAAAATGACATTTTACATGAAATAATTTAATGTAAATAAAAATGTGACATAAACATGTATCTTTTAATAATTTTTTATGGAGTCATATAAGTTATATTTTTAAATATAAAAATTCACTAGAAATATATAAATATTTAAAATGTCATGGTATTTTATTTATAATTTTTAGAAATCAAATAAGTAAATTTATGTACGACACAATGATGATGAAGTGATTAACTTATTAATGAATGATTCACATAAATGAGATTATATATCTTAAAATAAATTTATTTTGAAACTTTTTTTTCAATTCAAGAATTATAGGGATTCTTATGAGTTTTTATCTTAGAATTAATGATGTTTTTTTGAAATAAAATGTTTTCATGGTTTTAAAAAAAGTCATGATATGAATAGTATAAAAATTAACATATATGAGTTTTTAAAACAAATAATATTTTATTAAATGATATAATAATCCTAAAACTCTAATATTCGGAAAAATGACTTAGATATTGTTTAACATGTCATTAATGAACCAATTTAGGTTCTATTGGCATTCTATAGTAACTATATTAACCATATTGTATGAATATTTAACAAGACACGGTAAGAGTCAAATTAGTTAACTCTGGGTTAAAGCAATAAGCTATAGATAACTTTGTAACATATAATTGACTAAAACCTATTATTTGAGAGGTTTTAGACCCAAAAAGTATATTTTATTTTAAATAAATGACTTTGGAACCATTTGAAATTGAAAGTCATTTTATAATAACATAATATTTCAATGCCTACCTAAAGTGCCCATCCCCCTCTTATTAAAGGGCAACACTTATACCACTTTAATCACACCACTAAGGCCCATTTTATCGTACAAAATCTACCCAAAAAACTCCCAAAATTACTCTCTACCTTCTAGAATCTGTACCCTGGGTAGAAGGAAATTCATGAATGCCTTTAGTCTCAAATCAATAGAAGTTACCCGATTTGAGGTAACGACTTCACTCAAATTCTTTTCTTTTATTTTACTTCTCCACTCCCTATTATATTCTTATTAGTTTATTCCATAAAAACACCAGTATCCTCATTATACTAGGTTGTTTATATGATAATTATTCTAACTACACTTACACACACCTCCATCTAATGGATACAAATATATTGTTTCTGTGTACAACGAACTACTACCTCACGAAACGATGATTGTTTGATTTCTACTACCACCTTTCATGGTAGAAATTTGGATCGAAATTTATTTATATATTATATTTATTATATTTATATTTTCTCTATTATACTATATTTTTTATTTACAGACATTCCTTATTCTTTTCATGATGTGTAAATATGATAATTTTATTTGAGGAAGTGCAGACTACCGCCCCCTCAATGTGATACGACTCGTTAATTCCATACATGGAACATATAATGGATGTAGTTAATGAAATTGTGTAACATATATATCATAATATATTATAATAGAATTATAATATACCTATTTATCATTTAGTTTTCATTTTTGTAATATGATGAATAATTAAAGTAGAGTTCATGCGTACGTACGACTTACCATCTCCATAAATGGTGTATTTCATTTATTATCTCCAAATGTTATGGAAGATTATAAAAACATATATACTGGATTTATATGATATTTAAATCATGAATAGTATTCTATAGATAATGTAATTTTTACCACAAGGAAATTTTCAAATAATAATATGATCATTTTCAAATCAAGTACTGAATTCCAAAAAAACGACCGATATTAAAAAAAATAATTATGTAATATTTATAATGTGGTAATTAGTGATACAAAAGGAATAATAAAATTTAAAAATTATATTAATAATGTATATATTATCTAATTTTTATTATCCAAGAGGAAAAAAGAACATACGTGATGAATCAGAGTCAACGTAAGGGGCTTCGTCTCAATATCCTTTCACTGAGGCATGCTTTGATAATTTAGACCTCATTATTTTATATGGTGTATAGTAAACCCATTTTACTTAAAATATCATTCAATGTGAAAATTTTTATGTGAATAATTTTACTAAACACCAAAATAAATGTTTTTAACGTATGCAATGACAACGACCTTTCCGCCACTGTGAGCATTATTTGATATTTGGTTTCCCTAACAAGTCGTACAATTTTTAGACGGAATATAAATGCCATATAACTTTTTTATATATCTTGTTATTGAAAATGATTTTTTTAAATGGATTCAGTATTTAAATATCTTGAAAATATTTCTTGTGATGGCAAATCAAATGTTATTAGTGAAATGAGGATATTTGCAATATTTTATGTGTTATGACTATAGAATGATACTGAGACGATTGACAGGTGGTTACATGATAAACAAATGGTGGCTGGGTACGTGATAAACCAAATGATGGGTGTTTCCCTGATAAAATATTGACATGTGATTACTTAATAACCAACAATTCACTTGGTGTGGAGGTCAGCCATATGGCTATTCCATTTAGTGATATGTGTGGAAGTCACCCATATGGTTATTCCATTCAAATATGTTTATGTACCATGTTACCGTTATATGTTATATGATTATTTATATGGGATTGTGGTAATATTTTTTTTATAAAAAATGGTAATCAAAGATCTTAAATTTAGTGAAGTATATTTACTACTTCTTAAAGGTCAAAAGTATTCTATATAATAAAGTATTCACGGTTTTCGTGTTATCCCAAGACTAAAAATTTTCTTTCATTTTCCCTCAATTACTAAACCTTTTATGAACATAATATGTTTTTAAATGTTTTTCACAATATAGAAAGAAGAATAGATTCAAGGATGTGATCAAGGAAGATCTATGCTGTTAAAATATGAAATGATGTAATATTTTAATTTAAAGAGTTTTAATTTTATGAAAAAACAGATACTAAGTAGAAGTGTCTACTTTTAATGTCAAATATTTTATATATATGTTATGAACTAACTATGTAAATATCTATACATAAAAAGATCCTCAATTTGAATTAAAGCGTCAAATTATCAACATATCTCAAGATTAAGAAGTGTTTAAGGCTGCGGCTTTAGAATTGGTATAAGTGGTCAGTTTCGATAGCTTTAAGAGTTAGAATATTGGAAATATAATGTCCATTGAATATTTTTACTTTATAGTCAAATTGAAATGATATAGTATTTTTAGATAACCACATCGCTTTATCTAAGATATGTTTGTTCAGAATGGGTTTCCACATAGGAAACTAGGTAGCTGTGCTTGGAGGGCATACAGATAGAAATAAACATCCAAATCAACATCCTCAGATGAGTGAAATCAGAAATGAATTGTTTGTTGTAGTAATGGATCAGTTGACTCATGAGATAAATGGTGGTGGTGCCCATGCATGAGATCAACTAGACCAACTATAGAGGCATATTTTGATCATAGAGAAAATCATGAGTTAAAATCCCCCATAATTTAAAGGATCATATAACCATGAGCAAGATGAGGTGTGGATAAATGCATAATAAATGATCTTTGATGTAATGGGTCGTTCAAAAAATCAAAATTTTTCCCTAACTATTTATCATTTTTAAGGTGAAGCTAATCATTTGAGGACAATGATTTAAAATATCAGAGGAAGTGAAGAGATTGATACCATGGAATGAGATTAATTTAAGAATATCTTCCATGATAAGTATTTTCCTAAGGATATTCGATATAGGATGGAAAATAAATTCTTGTAATTGAGACAAAATGAGGATGATTTGGTGGCTTCATATGAATCAAATTTAACATGTTTGTGAATGTACATCCCAAATTTTATCCAGGATACTGATAGTAAGATAAATCATTTTTACTCAGGATTGAAGTTGAAATATCGAAGGGCACTAGATTCATGTGTATTCAAAAGCTATGGTAAACTTGTACAATGTGGTGAGAAGGTAGAAGTAGATTTTTCTGATGAGAATGTATCCTATCAGAGAGAAAAAATGAAGTGATCATGTTGTATTACAATGGTAAATAATTCATCAGTGAAGTCTAGAGGTAGGAAAATCAAATTTCTAACTTGTGAGAAGTTTGGTAAAAAGAATACTAGAGAATTTCTCTCAATTTATGGGAAGTGCTTATAATGTGGTAAGACTGGTCATATTGCTCATAATTTTATGTATGATGATCAGGCATGCAATGAAAAACTAGTGGTATGTTTCTTTAGTTGTAATAAGTTAGAAAATTATTCTTATGGCTGACCAAACATGGTTACGCAGGTTGGAAACCAGAAATATAAAATGTTGAATGGCATAGAAGAATCATTTAAAACTACGTTGATTAATTTTGGACCATCAAATGAAGTGGTGACATGTTCGTTATATATTTCTTCAAAATATTCCCATACTCTATTTGACTATGCATCTTCACATTCATTCATTTCTGAATTAATTACAAGTAAATTGAATATAAAACCTCATGAAAGTGATATAGATATTTTTGTAAAAACTCTAGGTGGAAGTATTATAGTAACCAGGATTTATTGAAATCTTCATTTTATCATTAGTGGGATAGTCTTTCTTGCAAATCTTGTTGAAAATTCCATAGTGGAATTTGAAATCATTTGGGGTATGGACTGACATTCAGTTTATCATGTAAAAATAGATTGTAAATATAATAAAGTTTTATTCATTGATTTTATGACTTTTATAACATATTAAGAAGACAAAATGTTTATTAAATATGGAAGTGAATGTTACTTGGATCATGTTTTTTGAAAGAAGGAAACATTTTTGATTTGTGAAATTCCAGTAGTAAATAAAATCACATTTGTTTTTCTAGATGAATTTTCTCTTATTGTTACCCATTAGGAGGTTGAATTTACTATTTATTTAGTGCTTGATGAAAAATATATTTCTAAACCCCCTTATCAAATGGATCAATTAGAACATGTGGAATTAAAAAAATCAGTTTCACTAATTACTTAACAAAGGTTTCATTCGACCTAGTACTTCACCACGGGGTGCTCCAGTTTTATTTGTGAAAAAGAATGATGGTTCTATGAGAATATGTATTGATTACATATCCTTGAATAAAATATCAATTAAGAACAACTATTTATTGCCTCATATCGATGATTTTTTTATCAGCTCTAGGGAGGTCAATATTATTAGAAGATTGATTTGAGGTATGGGTACCATCAACAGAAGGTGAAGGAGGACGATATTACAAAGACAACATTCCGTATGAGATATGGGCATTATGAAATTTTAGTTATGCCCTTTGGGTTATCTAATGCACCTTATGTATTTATTAATCTCATTAATGGAGTCCTAAATCAATTTATGGATCATTTTTTGGGTTTTTAATGATAATATCTTTGAATATTCTAATAGCCGAGAGGAACCTAAAAGTCACTTAAGGATTGTTTTGAAAACATTAATGGAGACAAAAATGTATGAACAGTTTATAAAGAGTGAATTTTTATGGCAATTTTTTTTTTCTTTGGTCATATTTTTTCTAAAAATGGAATAACTATCAATTCTTCAAAAACAAAAGTTGTTAAAGAGTTTCCAAGACCTTTGAATATCACAAAGATTCATAGATTTCTTGGTTTATCAGGTTATTACAGAAGGTTTTTTGAATAATTTTCTCAGTAATCTACCCCCTAACTAAGTTAACACATAAGGGAGTAAAGTTCATATAGACAGAATAATGTGATGATTGTTTTCAAGGACTAAAAAGAATACTGATAAATGCTCCAGTTTTGGCCTTGCCTTCCAGAAATTGTGAATTTTTTATCTATATTGATGCTTTGTTGAATGGAATTTGTTGTGTCCTTATACAGAATGATCAGGTAATTTTATATGTTTCATGACACTTGAATCATCACGAGTTAAATTACCCTACACATGATTTGGAATTAAATTCTTTTGTTTTTTCATTAAAAATATGATGCCATCATTTGGTTGGCGTAAAGTGTGAAATATATACTAAATAAAATAATTTATGTATATATTCACTCAGAAATAATTAAACATGAGAAATATGAGGTGGTTTTAATTTATCATGGATTATTATTGTACGATCCATTACCATCCCAGAAAAGAAAATAAAGAGGATGACACATTGAGTTGAATGAGTAATGATAAATTAAACATGATACATTTATAATGAGATCCTCTGGTTTCTAATTGGATGAATTTTGGATAGGAAGTTGTTGGTGTAGAGAATTGCTCTTTTTTGTTTCAGGTGGCAGTGAAATCATCTCTTTCGGATAGAATTAAGAAAACACAGAAAGAACATAGTGAGTTGCAGAAAAAGGTTAAATTGGTTCATAAGGGTAATCGACCAGAATTTAACATTGATTAAGATTTTGTTTTGAGGTTTGGAAAGATCTTATTTGAGCATCCTGTTTCACAGTTAAAGAATGTTTTGTTATGTGAATCTCATAGTTCACCATTTTCATTTCATCCTGGCAGTACTAATATGTACAATGAAATTCCGTCATATTTTTTGTGGGATGGAATGAAAAGTGATATCGCTGAAATTATTTTTATGTTATTGATTTCCAGTAGGTCAATGTTGAGATGATGTTACAAAAAGGGATGCTTCATCCTTTTCTGCAACGAGAGTGGAAATGAGATAATGATTCCATGGATTTCGTAGTGGGGTCACAAAAATAACATGTCAAGGTACCAATACAAATTTGGTTATTCTTGATCGATTGACTAAATCTGATCATTTTCATCCTATTTTAGATACTCTGTCACTAGATCAACTATCTATATTGTATATTAAAGAGACAGTCAGGTTACATGGAGTTCCCCTCCCTATTTTATCTCATCGTGATCCTATGTTCAATTCCATATTTTAGAAAGGACTTAAAATATCATTGGGAACTGAATTAATTTTCATTACATCTTTTCATCCTTAATCATATGGGAATTCAGAACGAACAATTAAGATCGTGGAAGAAATTATATATGTTTGTTCAATGGATTACCGGGGATTTTGGGACCAACATATAGCTTTGGTTGGGTTTTTTTATAATACCTGTTTTCATTCCATTATAGAGATTCCACCATTTGAAGAATTATATGGAAGGTTGTTTCAAACTTCATCTTTTTGGGACAAAGCATGGGAAATAAGGTTAATGGGACCAAAATTGGTAGAAGAAATTGCTGAAAAATTTCAATTGATTAAGAATCATAAGAGGAAAACATAGAGAAGATATAAACATTATGCGAATAACCAGAGGAAGGATCATTCTTTGTACTTAGTTGATCATGTCATTATAAAATTTTCTCCAAAGAAAAGTGTGATGAATTTTGGTAAGAAAGGAAAGAGGAGTCTACGGTTCATTGGACCTAATGAAATCCTAGAGTATGTTAGATCAGTTACCTACTGGGTGGGTTTACCTCCATGTTTATCCCAGTTAAAGAGTGTTTTCGTTGTTTCATTGTTGAGAAAGTATATGTTGGATCCATCTCATGTTTTGAGTCCATAGGTAGTTCAGTTGGAACAGAATATTTCTTATGAGGAACAACCAGTATAGATTTTTGACCGTAGAGAGAAATAATTACAGAATAAGGTGATTTAGTATGTAAAGGTTTTGTGGAAAACAAATATATTTGATGAGGTATTGTGGGAATCTGAAAATTCTATGAAGGATAAATACCCTCACTTATTTCATAAGTAAATAAAATTTCAGGAATGGAATTTCTAAAAGTGGGGAATGATGTAGCATTGCAGGTATTTATAGAATAATACTTTTTAATATCAATTATTATTTAATAATAAAATATTAATTTTACATTAAATAAGATATTGTTTCTGATAGCATACTCGACACACAATGAATAGTTTTTTTGAAATCTTACGTTGTACACAACTATGAGTTATAATGAAAAATAATATAATAATATAATTATTTTAAATGTTAGTGAATTCCAATCCATTATATTAGCGGGAATAAATAGAACTAACTACAATATGATTATACATGTTTGTTAATGGTTATACATTTATCCTATTAATTTTAGAGGCTTGAAATGAGAATTAATCCAATCTTATGAAGGAAATATTCTAACATTCTTTTAAAGGTCAGTTTACATCCTTTTGATGGTGAAGAATTTTTAAATATAGTTTTTATCACTATTATATGTTTAGTTGGACAAAGATAATTTTTCATTAGAATCAGAAAATAAAAATTTATTTCAGATGGGATTTTTTTATTTTTTTGATAAAATTCATATTTTTGTGAATAGTGAAAAATACTGCATTTTAATTGAAAAATACATTTTAATATAATATATTTATATTTTTAGATTATTTTTTTAATTGGTTTTAAAGTGTAGTTAGATTATGTTTTTTTCATTTTATCCAATTATTGTCATTTTATGCAATTTCTCTTTTAAATTAGACATAAACACATGTGAATCTTTGGGTAGTTATTTTTTCTTAAAAACCCATGTTTGGGTTGACAAGTGGAATTAATTTTAAATTAATTACTACAAATTTTTTGTTTTAAATTTAGAAAAATGGATTCCATATTCAGAATCAAGAGGTCCAAATTGTGTAAATATTTACCTTTTATTTTTATACATTATGAATACTAAACACAGTAATTATTTTATTTACCATGGTTAAAAGGTAAATCTGGTAAATAAAGGTAAAAAATAATATTAAGATAATATAAAAATAGACTAACACATGTAAAAATCCTATTTGATGAGATATTTCAAACCATGGTCATCCATGGGTCGATTTTGGGACCCCATGGAGCCACTTGGATGTGGAAATGACATTTTATAAAAAGTTATTTAAAGTGAATAAAAATTTAACATAAACATGTATCTTTAAATAAACAATTTTTTATATAGGGTTATATAATTGATAAATTTGACAGTAAAAAGTCATTAGAAGGCTACAAATATATAATACATTAGGGTATTTTATTAATAATTTTTATAACTAAAATAAATAAATTTATTTATGACACACTAATGATGTAGTGATTACCTTACGAATGAATGATTCAAATAAATGATATTATAAATATTAAAATAGATTTAATTTGAACCTTTTGTTTCTATCCAAGAATTTTGGGGATTATTATGACTTGTAATATTTTAATTAATGAGGTTTTATTTTTCAAGTGAATCGAGTTTTTATGGATTTCTAAAAAAGTCATGATATGAATAGTAAAATATCGACATATATAAGTTTTTTAAAAAAATTCAATTTTATTAAATGATATAATATTACTAAAAACTATTATCCATTAAAATTAATTTAATAATTTTGAAACATTCATTAATGAACAACTTGGGATTTTATTGGATTTTTATAGTAACTATACTGCCCATATAGTATTAATATTCAAGAAGATGTGGTAGGAGTCAAATTTGTTAACTAAGGGTAAAAGCTAAAAGAAAATGTTATATTTTGTGACCTAGACTTGTCTAAAACATATTAGCTAGGTCGTTTTCAGCCCAAAAACATCATCTATTTTAAATAAATTAATTTGGTTCCATTTGAATCAGAAAATCATTTTTTAATAAAATAATATTTCAAAGCCTTCCTAAAGTGCCCCTCCTCTCTCTTATAAAAGGGTATAAACTCTAACCTATTAATCAAACCTCTCAAGCCCCTAGTATCATTAACACTCTACCTAAACAAGCTCCCAACTCTCATATCTTCCTCCTAGAATCCTAACCTTAGTTAGAAGGCAATTTGAGAAAGCCTTTAGGCTCAAATTAATAGAAGTTACCAGATTTAGAGGTAATGTAATCTCTCAACTTATTTTATTTTATTTTCTTTCTCCACTCCCAATTATATTATTAAAATTTTATTATATAACAACACCAGTATCATACATATAAAATGATGTTGTTATGATAAGGATTCTAACTACACTTACACACACTTCCATCTAATGGATATGAACATACTGTTTCTGTCTATGGAGAACTATTGCCTCACCAAATGATGATTTTTTGATTTTCCCATACCACCTCCCATAGTAGCCATTATGAAGGAAATATGTTTATATATGATATATATTATATTTATATTATCTCTACAATATTGTAAATTTTATTTAAAAACATACCGTTATTCTTTTCATGATGTGTAAATATGATAATTTGTTATGAGGAAGTGCAGACTACCTCCCCCTCAAAGTGATGTGACTCGTTCATGCCATACATGGAATGTATAATGGTTGGAGTTAATTAAATTATGTAACATATATATATTATTATATTATACTTTAATTATAATATACCTATGTATCATTTAGTTCTCATTTCTTTAATATGATGAATAAATGAAAGTAGCATTCATGTGTACGTTTGTCTTGCCATCTCCATGAATGATGTATTTAATTTCTTATCTCAAAATATTATGGACTATTATAAATACATGTATAATAGATATATTTTATAATTAAATCATGAATACTACTTTGGAGATAATTTACTTTTTACCACATGGACAATTTATAATTATAACAAGATAATTTTTTATTTAAGAATCGAATATCGACAAAACAACCGATATTAACTTAAATAATTATTTAATTTTTATAACATCGTAATAAGTTGTATAAAAGGATTAATAAACATGAAAAAGGTTCTTAGTAAAGTATAACTAACCTATGTTTTTTTGTTAGGAATAACAAGGAACATACATGATGAATCAGACTCAAGGTAAGGGACTTCATCTCAATCTCCTTCCATTGAGGCATTCTTTGATAATATACATCTCCTTCATTTATATGGTGTATAACAAACACTTTTACTTTTAATATCATTCAAAGGGAATATTTTTCTATAAATCATTTTTCTAAACAACAAGAGGAATGTTTTTAACCTATGAGGCGACAATGATCTTTCTACTACCTCATGCATTATTTGTTATTGGACTTCCTTAAAAAGTCATAATGTTGTTAAAAAAAATTAATACCACATAACTTTTTTACGTATTTTGGTATTGGAAATTATTTTTGAAATGTATTGAGTATTTCAATAACTTAAAAATATTTATTATGATTAAAAATGAATTTTTTTTACTGAAATGTTGATATTTTAAATAATTTAGGTGTTATGATTATATAATGGTACTTGGACATTTGATAGTTGGTTACATGATAACCCAATGAAGGGTGGTTACATGATAATCCCAATGACCAGTGGTTCTGTGATAAACCAATGACGGGTGGTTACTTTATAACCTCCAATGAATTGTTTATGGAAGTCGGTCGTATGGATATTCCATTTTCTGATATTTGTGAAATTTGGCCATATAGTTATTCTATTTAAGTATTATTATGTCATGAGCTACCTTTATATGATATATGTTTCTTTATATGGGATTTTGGTAATCTGTTGGTTACAAAAAGTGTAAGAAATGAGATTATATTCTTTGAAGTATATATTTACTACTTCTTATTGGTGAAAAGTATTACATAATGATAAAGTATTCATGGTTTTCATGTTATCCCAAGACTAACAGTTTTCCTTCATTATGTATCCCTTATTGAGATTTTTATTCTCATCCCTTATTTTGAATTTTTTTTCAAAGGAAAAAAGAATAATAGATCCAGGGATGTGATCATGAAAAAGTTATGCTGTTAAAATCAGAACCGATGTCATATTTAATTTTAAAGAGTTTTTATTTTATGAAAAAATTGATACAGAGTAGAAGTGTCTACTTGTAACGTTCAATATGTTGTGTATAATTTATGATCTAATTATGTAATTCTTTAAACATGAAAAGATACTTGAAGTGAACTAAAGACCCATTATCGACATATCTCAAGATTAAGTAATGTTTAAGTGTGGGTCCTTACAAAGAGCTCCATAAAATATTCTTAAATAAAAAACCAAGTCATTTTATAAATTAAAATAAAAATTGGAATGACATAACATATCATTTGTATAATTTTTAAAAAAATTATTCTTTCTTTTCTAGGGATGGAATTTTTTTTAAAAGTTGTTTTAAAAAATATTTTATACAAAAGAATTTATAGAAATCATCTAGAATGTGTAAAAAAGAACTACAATCAGTGAAATATATAATAAAAAACATACAACAATAAGAATGTTCTTCTTCACATAAGTACGTTAGTTTATAGCTATAGGATACTCACACATCTCAAATTGATACCATAGCTAAACATCGGTCCACACGTCCCTTAGGCTCCAGTTGAAGATTAATAATCCACATCCCATCAGGGATAATCAGGTAGAAATTATTATTTTTATAGTTTTCATCATCAATACACTACTTGGGTATCATGATCTTAGATTACTTGTCCAAAATAACCAACTAACTGCTGAGTCTCACATGTTTATAAGAAATCAAAGAAATAACAAGATCATTTCACTTCAAATCAAACAACATCTACAATTTAATGCCCTAATTTTCTATTTTAATTCCCCTTTAATATTTAAATTCCAAAACACATTTTTTAGTCATTTCATTCATTTTTTAATCCCAAATGAATCATATGGTTTTATAGTTTCAATTTAAACTTTTTTCAAAATAATTAAAAAATCATTTCATTAATTCCATCAATTTTAATATAAACCCACAATTATAATTTTATTGGAATTTTAGGGTTTTCCCACAATCCATTCAATTTAAAATTCCATAATCAAACCACTTAAAATCAAGGTTTTATAAATAAATATAAATTCATTTTTAACAATTAGTAAGATTAATTTTCAATCACTTGAGTAATCTAAAAAGGAACAACCTACTCTTAATCAAGGAAATCGAATGACATGTCCGTTCAATGGGATCATAAACATAGATCAATGAAAAATGAGATATTAAAATAAAATAGAGAATAATGATATAATCAAATGGAGTTAAGATCCATCCAATATGTTATGATCTATAAAAATATAGGGAGGAAGGATTGAGATATCAGAAGAAACTAATAGAGGAAATACAATTACCAAAAATAGAAGGCCCGAGATCAACCATGCTTCCATATTTCACGGAAAGGGTTTGGAGCTGTCACAAATTCTTTAAGAAAAGATTCAAAGCTATGTAAATCATTTATGGTTGAGTTCCAGTCAGTTGGGGGTCCAAATAGTGTTTTTGAGATTTAATAAAATCATAGGAATTAATTCTCACACACAGGGTTAGTAAGCCATGAAAGCAAGTTAGAAAACATGGGTGCCATAGCCATGCACATATACCATATAGGGCAAATAATTCCTCATAGGTGGGAACAAGATTTAAAAAATACTGAAAAAACAATTCATTTCTTACAATATATGGGCTTCAATTTTTTCACTAGTGGGAAAAATATTTAGGAAACCTTATGATATTAATGATAATTATAGAAATCCTCCAAATATCTCTAAATTCCACCCAAAACTCTCTGAAATGAGACCAAACCAAAATGAGATAAAAACTAGGGTCAATTAGTAGCAGTAATAAGGTAATATAATGTTACATGAAATTATGTGTACACATTCTTGGATGTATTTGTATACAGGTTATATGCTAACTTTAAATGTCCCTATTTTGAGTGAGGACCTAGCTATATAGAAGTGGAAACATGTAACTAGGAATCCATGGATAGTGGTCACTAGATATGAAGTATAAAAATCTTCTCAGGATATATTCCCATTATTTTTTGGATATATTATAATTTAAAAATCAATTTCTTGAGAACCTATTTTAAGGTGATCATTCCATATGATGTTATATGACACTCTGATTGAAGGTTATAGGTCATAAAAATAACTTTACATGAAGGGGAAATTAAACCACTATTAGTTTTATTTTGGAGCCTTTATATTTACCGTTAAATAAATTTTATGTTGAGCACTTACATTTCTAGAGTAGATAGTGGGAAACTGAATGGGTTCCGGATCTATGGGTTTCACACCTTGGTAGCATTCAGATCCCGTATATAAGAAACAAGAAATATGCTAGAAATATCACCCATTAAGATAACCTAACAAAGGGTTTTCTATATTTTGGGGAGCTGGAGATTCTATTTCATGCCACTAATTTTTGGGAACATCTCACTTACATGTATAATAAATGATTGATAATGACAATGTTAAAGGTTTTATTACCCAACTCACCAAGGAGGAATTAAATTATTTCCCTAACCTTGAATTCAAAAAAGGCTGATCCATTGTGAAGATTATCTCTAATTTTGAAATATTTCTAATAATCCTTACATTATTTTCAAAAAGGGTATTGATGTATAAAAATCATAAATAATGTATCTATATTAAAATGTGGGTGGAAACCTAGTGGGAAGTGTAGTAGGATTATGCACTTTAGAGGAGGATGAAAAATCACCTACCAATATGATGATTTTTGGGATACGACATTATATCTACCATTCAAAATATGAGACCATTTAAATTTTAAACAAAGCATTATTTCACACCCTCCTTGATTTTGTACTGTTAAAACACCAACATATAGTCCAAATAAATCTACGTTAATGAAAGAGTTTGGTTTTAAAATATGACCCCCATTTTTCCTTCAGATATAGATATCAAATTTATTCACTCACATAATATAGATTATCATTTTGGGTGACTAATAATGCATTCTTGAATAACTAAATAGTGTAATAGTCCCACTAGATAATGAAACCTTCTTTGGTAAACTATAATCCTTGTCCCAATTTGGATAATTAATATGTTTATGATTAAATATTTCAACGGAACTCTCAAATGGTGCATTATTTTTAATATATAGGTGTAGTAGAGTGGCAAGCCGTGATCATTCCCACAAGGAGGAACTAGTTAAAGAATCGTATTACTGTAATTATAGTGACCCATGACTTTTTAAACATAATATTACTTGATTATTATGCATAAATATCCAATAATTACAATACATGCCTCACAAAGATCTAGTATCTTTGGAAGACTACTATCATATAATATCAAACGAAACTAAAATATGGAATCTTTAATTTATACGCTATAGAGAGATACATAAATCCATTTGAGCTCCTAAAAATCATTATTAAGTCGAGGAATATATAAATAATTGGGTGTGATAAAAATCCCAATATGTAAATAAGAATGATAATAAATCATAACATGTGAGACATAGGTATAAAATGAAATCATAAATGAAAAGGTACATTAGTAATCCAGTAGAAGAATAACATAAAGATCATGGTATAAAAAAATAATGATATCATGGGAAGTGTAAATTTCATTAAAGATGACATTCATAGAATTCAAGGATAACTTCCAATAAAACATTACATGGTGGAAAAAGTCCAAAAATATATTAGGTTAACTCCCTAATCCCTTTCCTGACTTCCCATGGGAGAAAAAAATTTCCAAATGAATTGGTGGGATATATAATTTTGGACCCACCCATAACATTCATTTCATGTAAATTTATATAAATTCCACAATGGGATATCAATCATATGGTATAAATATAAGAGTTACCCATTAAACTAAATGGATTTCTTATATTTTTTTATAACATAATCAAATGACATTTCTAAGAAGAAGGAATTTGAGATATTTTCCTAAGGCATGTATTACCCCATCAATGTAATGAAGAATAATCTGGGTATACATGTGTGATACATATATAAATATATATAATTTGAACAATTCCATAACATAATGATATATAAAGTGGGTTAAAGAGAGGATGGTCATAACTGGGTAAAAAGTGTTTGTTAGAAAGATCCCTTATACCAAGACTAATTTGTAATGTCCATTTTTTTATCACTATGAATAATAAAATTAATTTAATTATTTACATTTTTAGGAAAATAATTTATGTTTATTATTTACATTATTTTAATTTTTTATATGCGTATTCAAATAACTAACTAGTTAATTCAACACTAGATGTTTTAAAGATAAATGAATCATATGTGCAAAATAATATTGGTATTTTCACTAAGATCAAAGATATTATTTATTAATCACCTACATAATAGTAATAATGAAATAATTATAAATTTTATACTTAAATCATACTTTTAAACAAAAAAATGAAACATGGATATGAAAAGTGTATTGTGTTACAATTATAGAGACGGTAGGTCGTATATACACATAAGTAACATTTCCATTTATCGGTGATCATGATGGAATGAAGGATAGTGTTATTTTATATTTCCAAGATTATTAATTTTTTCATAAATATAATATTATATATTTACACACCTGTAATCATACAATTCATGTGAAATAGTAAAAAAAATGAATCATGTGGTTTTTTATGGTGGTAATCTTCCACACATAATAACGATGTTATCATTTACTATATGAATGATAAGGTAATGATATATAAGATATAATTATTAAAAATATTGTGGAATATGTCATTAATATCATATATAAGTATAAAATTAATCTGTATTACCTTCTATATACAAGGTATGTGGAAAACATATCACGTCGCTCCATGATGTGGTAGTTTATCGTACACATGGAAGACATTATCGTATTCTTTATGAAATGAGATGAAAGAAAGAATAAAAAATATAATAATTTAAATATAAATCTTCTATCATATATTCATTTATAAAAATTATATAATTGATTATATATATTTATTATATCTATTGACGGGCCATGAATTATTTTGGTTTGTGAGGTAATAGTATGTTGTACACATGATCAACGATTTCATTGCCTATTTCTGGAGGAGTAGATGGTTGTTGGTAATTATATTAACATAAAAAATCCAATTATATGTAATATAATGAGTTTATTATATAATTTTGGTTTAATAATATATAAATTAGGTTGAGTAAGAAAAAAATGCTCGGTTAAGGATTTCACAAGTTCATTAGATTTTTTTTGGTTTCAACCAAAATCCTTCATGGGTAAATTTGTGACCCAATAATGGTTTGTAGGATTATAGGATTTAATTTTTTATTTTATTTGGGTGGATATTTGAAATGAAATTTTTTTTGGATGTGCGGAATGGAGATAAGAGGGGTGGCCTTTTATAAGTGGGGGAGAGGGCACACCTAGAATTTTGGAAAAGAATGTGTTTTACACACTTTATTATCATGTAACAGGTACCTAAATAGACCAATTTAGAAACATATAATATATAAGGTATAAATAATTTATTAAAAGATGAATTTTATATTTTTTATTCATTTTTAAAACTTATTTTTTTTAGTTTCACACCCCCATGTAAACCAATTTTTATATTTATTGTGGTAAATAATTTTTACAGTTTTCACTGTTCGTTATGTTAAAAAACTACATCTCTATTATTAGAAAAAATAAATTTTTATTATTAAAAATTTCGAATAAAATGTTCCTGATTAATGTTACATATGTGTTGGAATTTTATTTAAAACTAAACCCATAGCTGTGATGAATTGTTTTTGCATGATGGGTATTTTTCCAGTGAAAGGAAATTTTATATTAACGATATGACTAGTATTCAACATTATTAGAAATTAAATTGATATTTAATGGTATCAAATAAATGAATTTCATTTAATTTATTCCTTATTATCAGTTTTTTAATGAATTAAAGAGGGAAGAAATTCACTTCAAAAAGGATTTCATAAAAATCATATTTTTAAACCGCAAAATAAACTTCTACTAAAATCATGTATAAAGATGATTTAAATATAATTATTTTTATTTCATTTAAAAATACTATTATGTCAATTTTAACAAATAAATTATTAATAATGAGACTTAATTTATTAAAAATAAATTAATATTTTATATAAATAATAATTTTTCAACATTCAATAAAATTTTAATATTTTCCAAATGATCCCAAAATTTCACCATATGTTAATATAAATATTGTGATTTAAAAAATAATTTAAATAATATAAAATAAAATTTCTAAAATGTGTGAAATTTATTTTTAAATTATGTCTTCAAATCATAGATAAACCCCATTTTATAAAAATACATTTTTTTTAGAAAATATTTTTCCCTTTTATATGTCTATTTTTATACTTCTAATATGTATATAAAAATTTAATTAATTACATACAGGTGTAAACCATATAATTTTATTTATTTATTTAGTAATATTAATACCCTCCAACTTTACAACAAAGTTATAGTGGCCATGTTTTAAAACAATTTTCATAGAGTATTGTGTTTTGTTTAATCGTTATGTTGAATGCATCATAAAATATCAAAAAGATCGAATTTATTTAAAAATAAATATATCATAACTTATGGGGGAGTTAAATTATTCACCTATTAAGTAATATCTATGTATAAATTTCGTATTAAATACTAAGATGAAAACATGTGAGGGTACATCTTCATCATCACCCCTTATATTTCCAAACTGGCTTCATCAATCTTTTGGTTTCACCAAAACACATTGTGTAAGTGAGTTTTCTATTTTTCATAATTTTTTCACTATGATAAAATATGATCACCAGGTGATCATTATATATATTTTCTTTCTCTAACGGTTTCACTTCTGGATTCAATAAAATTATAGGAATTCGTGAGTACATTTTCAAGAGGAAAACATGGAACATATCAGGTAATTGATAAAAGTTAGGTGGAAGTGCTAGTCAGTAAGACACATCTCTGATTTGGTCAAGGATTTAAAAGGGGTGTTTTTCTGAAAGATAATGCTTTATATTATTCCAATACTTCTCAAAATTATTCCATTGTGAAATACTATAGAACACCATATCTCTGACCACAAAACATAGTTCTCCTTGATGGTCGTATCAATGCCTTCATGTTTAAATTTCATAGACCTCAAGTGACGTTGATTGGTTTGGACCATCTATGTAATTTATTGGGAAAGACTAGGTCCCATCATCTTCCACTCTCCAAAATTATCTAGGTAGGTCGAAATATAACATTGATTCCCATACAAATCCTCATAAGGTTCCATTTGAATTCATGAGTTGACAATGCCTTTATATGAAAACTATATTAAGGGATGGTAATAATCCCAATATCATTATATATATATTCAACATTATATCATCTTATCATATAGATTTTAATTGGTTATCTCAAACTAAACATCTATTTTAATGTTATAATAATTAATGATCCAAATTTCTATATCCAAAGCATAATGAAAGCTTATCTAGAACCTTTAGGTGGACCTACAATCTTGATAACACACAATAGAGAGCGGAGCTCAATGAAATATTACAGCTTCCCTTACGTATATCTTAAAGTGTGGGGAAATATAGAAGTTTTATTTGATTCAAATGAAATGTTATGACATTGTATGTTGATCGTCAACCAAACAGATTGAGTTATTACCTTAGAGTGTTTTGGGGAGTCCTATGATAAAATCTAGGGTAAATTTTTACCATTTATATACTAGTATGTGAATCAGTTTCATCATTCCCTTACACTTTGGTTATTCATTGTTGAATTTTTTCTTTAAAAAGCAGCAAGACACAAATTATAAATTCTCTCTCTTCATTTTATTCCATAAGAAGTTTAGATTTTTAATTATATACATCTTAACGCTTCCTAGATAAGTAGAGAAGGATGATCTAGCTGTATCAAACAAAATATTTTTCTTGAGGTATGTTTTTATGGGACATATATTCATGTTACTAACCTTATCACCCCATATTTAGAAATCTTGAGCTCCTGAATATTTAAAAAAAATTATAGCACCACAAAATCTTCTTGGTCGCCTTTATCCAATAAGGAATGGATAACCGTTATTTGAGAATTTTTATAATAAGATTATTTTAGTATTCCAATAAACAGGATTTTAAATTCTAATAATATTTCATCCTGATAAAATATTATCATTGATAAAATCACTAGACCACTTCTGCATGGAGTGTCTATAACATTTCTCTCCTTCCTATGATGAAAATACATTGAGCAATCATAGTACTAGATCATCTAAAGCTATATTTTTTGAACCTGTTTAACTTACATTGTGTGAATATATACTTTAGGTTATTATGATTCATATATATATATTTCAATCATTTCCCCATAGAGATAATTTTAGTAGATCATGAACATAAATATTACAGTTGACCCCTATAGATAATGTGGTGGATTGTTCTCCTCATGAAGTTTCATCTTCCTTGAGGTGTAGGATATCATGTTTTCATTCTATATTAGTACAAAATCCAAACCCTTCTTTGAATCATCACTATATTCCAAAAAACGTTCCACAGTTGATTGTAGTGTATGAACCTATGTAGTGATAATCCTTTTTTTTCGACCCCTTAAAGATCTCTTTCGATTCATATCTCTAGAAAAATATACCCCCTATTTGTTATCATGGTTTTTGGGTTTTACCATCGTGAAATTATTTTCACAAATCATTTCTAATATCTAGATAGTCCATAGATACTATATAAATCCATTACTAAGTCTATTCTATGTCATTCGTTGATTTCTAGTGTCTTAGAAGGGTACACATATATAAATTTCCAAGTCATAATATTCCCCTTGAATGATATTTCCTTTATTGAAAACTCACATTTAATTTAGTTATCATAATGGTTATTCTTTCTCAATACCATTAGCACAGTATTCAAATACTCCTCATGATCATCCTTTATCTTGGGGTATATCAAAATATAATCTATAAATACAATAAAAAATATTTCAAGGTAATCCCTCCATACACTATTCATTACATAGATATTGATATCTAGAGTATTAGTGAGTCAAAAATTCATCACAAATAACTCATATTATTTACACCTTGTTTTAAATGACATTTTGGGAATATATTCCATCTTCACCCTTAATTAGTGATACCCTAACCAAAGTTCCACCATTGTAAAATATAAAGCACCGCATAGTTGATTGAAAAAAAATCTTATATCAGTGGTTTGGGATATATTTTCTATAATGTGATTTTAATGAACTCATAAGAATCAATACAGAGTAACATTAAACCATAATCCTTCACGATGAAGAGGAAACATGCACTCATGGTAAAAAAGATAGGAATATAAACCATTTATCATTATTATCATGTATTACCTTATTTATCTCCTAAATTTCGAAAATTTTAATTTTATAAGGAGTATTAGATATTGGAAATAATATAGGTATAAGATTGATTAGAAATTCAACACCTCAGAAATTAGGATGACTAAGAAACTGTTCAGGAAAAAACATCACTACAATCCATCAAAATAGGCTTCTATTATATCATGATCATTTCTTTAATCACAATTATTTTAAAAAGATATTCATACTCAAAATAAATATAAATATTTATATTATTTAGATAATGAATCAAAGGATATTTATCCACCACATTTCACTTTTATAACATAAGGGGCTGATTTTCAACCTAGAGGGTAATTTACTTCTCCGGTAATTTTATGTTGGATCCATATAAATAAATCCAATCCATTCCAGTAGTTGCATAAAATTACTTTAAAATAAGTATCACATGGTTTTTGGGTAAGTTCATCCTACAAATATATATAATAGATGAGTTAGATGCTAGGATTATATAACTGAACCATTAATTATCGTCACTAAAAACCCAAATTATATTTTTTCAGGTGGTTATTGAATAGTTTTACTAAACAAGCATGATATAAAATAATTAAATGAACCAAAATCAATAATAACGTTTTCTATATTTTACTGAATAACGAATGTACCTTTAACTGATTCAATATCAGGATCCATCTCCATTGTTGTGATCAGATAATTTTTTCCATTCCCTATAGGCCATGGAGTTTGTTTTCATTTGTTATCATCAACATCCCTTTGCTGAGTTATTTGGTGTCCATAGTTTCGATGTCCCTTCAAATTATATCATTGGATAATATAGTGAGGATTGGTTGGAGTATTCATTATTTCAATTGCATTGGTTGGTATCCCCCATATTCAATAACTTTCTATATTCTTTTCCTTCCCGCACCTAAATCATTTCTTTTTCTCTAATATAAATTTTCATGGATTATTCTTCCCAAACATTAAATAAGTTTGATGTTGTACTTTCATACCACCATTAAATTTCTCCATCATACCACTAGAGTTAAACTCTTTTTTTCCGACTCATATCCTTATGAGGTACATGATATTTATTGATGTCCATCTCAACATTAAGGGAACATAAAAAAAATTCTCATAGTTTTTTAAGCCTTTAATTTCTAAATATTTTCATAAAAATGGATTAATCCTACCAAATAAGTGATAAAATTTACTTCTTTGAGATGAAGAAGCTAGAGACATATTGTGAAAGAATTGCGAATTCTTCTTCATACACAGCAATAGATTGGTCATCCTTTTAATAGAGGTTAATGAAATCCTTCTCCAAATTATGTTATAGAATGAAAGGAAAATATTTATCATGAAATATTTTCTAGATTTTATTTGACTCCATATTTTTTTATCTTCCCAATGCATTATATTTTTGATCAACACCCACCATTTATTGGATTATCCATTCATATGATAAAAAAGCCCAACCTTATATTGGTCATGGAATTGAAGGATAGAGAAAATAATTTCAATAGAGTTAATATATTGTTCCATAATGATATGATTATATGATCCAATGAATGTTGGAGGACTTTTTTTCCTAAAGGTATCTATTGCACTTAGCTATTTATTGGTAGGAATTGGCCTTTCTACCTGATTCATGTTTTGGTTTAAAAATCGAGTTATCTATGAAAATATTTCAGTGAATTTATTTAATCCTACTTCTATTGGTTTGGGATTCTCATTTGGGAAGTCAAAAAATTTCCCCTCACAATGGTTTTCGACTCAGTTTTTCGTATTTCTAGAAATTTCACTAAAATAAAAGAAGAATTATCAGTGGGATTTTTTGTATAATTAAACATAGATATGTAAAACATTAAAAATTAATGGGAAAAATCATAAATGACATTTATTACATAACATACTAATTATTATATTTCAATATATTTTATATATGGCATATTTCTTAAAACAAAATCATTTGGGAATTTTGGTGCTCATTATAATGTTCAGAAAGTGTTTTTAATTTCAAAAATGTGTCCCATATGAGTGTCAAACTAGGTTCATAGTAAGACCCATTTTCATGTACTAGGAAATTTTTGTGTCAGACATGAAATACCCATTTCATAGTTATTACGACTTCAAAAATATGTTATAGATTTAAAACTTCTTATAATATCTGGATACAGATGTAATTTCTCAAAAACAACACCCTTTATATTTCAGAAATATTACAGGATATTATATATTACTTTATATTTTACATAAAATTATCATTGGAACTATTAATAGGTTTCAATAAATTTACTCATGCTTGTTTCTAAAGGATAAAAAATCATTTCCTCAAATACCATATACTATAACCCATTTAATATTTTCACATGTTATTACATGATTCGAGAACCTAAATATCAATAATTAAAACACAATGATCATAAGGACCTAGTGTCTTTTTGTCACGACCCACCCTCGGGTTCTGTGTCATGACTACCCCAAGCCCGCCTTCCATAGGCCAGGGGCTGGCGACAAACACCTAGGCGTAATTCCCGGTAAAAAGGGAAGGCATTGCCTTTGAAAAGTAAACAAGCACCACAGAGTAAGCAAGCAGAAAGTAAACACAAAGTGAAAACAGAGTACAACTGAAAGTGCGGAAAAGTAAATGGGCCAGTATACAAACCCAAACTGAAAGTAAAGTATAACTCGAAAGGGAAAACAGAAACTGTAAAGTAAAAGCCGCTACTCCGAGCTATCCACTGGAAATCCCACCTGAAGGGTGGTTACAGATAGCTCCACTGCTCCTCGGGTCCCTCCGTCCGTTCCGAACACGTCCTGCCCAGTGGTCCACCTCCAGGTACCGTCCTTCTCTACAAGCCTCAGCCAAGATCAACGTTGTCCGTCGTCTGCAACCAACACAATGTAGTGCGGGCATAGCCCGTGCAGGGGTGAGTATAAGCTACTCAGTAGGGACCCCGAGACCCCTGAAGGTCTCCCAAAATCCACAAAGGATAAACCACAAAGGTGAGATACAAACACGAAGTAACAACCGACACTGCTTAGGTATATGACCATACATATACCTAAGTCATCAATTCAAATACCTTCCAACCTCCGAGCCCAAGTACAACTCAGTCCACACAGGAAAGTATACATATTCCACACAGGAAAGCAAAACGAAATCCACACAGGAAAGTAAACGTATTCCTCACAGGAAAGCAAAACGAAATCCACACAGGATAACACAACACAATCCACACAGGAAAGCAACAGGATTCAGCTCACACAGGTATACTTCTTCTAAAGATGATAAAGATGATCTCTGATCCATCTAAGTCGTCGGACCCACGAAGGATCGATAGGTATCTAACCCCCGCAAAGACCCACACAGGATCTGGCCCACACAGGACCAGTAGGCGCTGGTTCACACAGGACCGCTGAGCGCAAAGACCCACACAGGATCGGGCCCACACAGGACCTGTAGCACTGATCCACGTAGGATCGTTGAGTGTTGTAGTCGTCGTCGAATCCACAAAGGATCTCTGTACTGTCGTCGTCGCAGTCACAGTAGCAGTAGCAGTAGCAGTAGCAGTCACAGTCGCAGCCAACACTAGGGTTCCCGCACACAGCAAGCTCGTTCAGGAGGGTCCGCTCCACGAGCCGAGAGGCTGATACATCAACTATCACTAAGTCCAGAGTTGATGTATCCAAAAGTTCTGTATCGCCAACAGGAACTCAACGCAACAGACGACGCGTCGATCGGACGCCCGGTCTGAGTGTTATTGACTTTTTTGTCCCAGGGGCCCGGTTGGTTTTTAAGGCAAAACCAACCCGAATGTACTCCACCTGCATCCAAACCTCGGGCAGTGTATTCCAAAAGATCCGTCTCACTAAGAGGAACACAACAAAGCTGACGGCACGTCAATCGGACGTCTGTAGCTCAAGATATGAGCGTTTCCGCTCCGAGGGCCCGGTTGGTTTCGTGTACGAACCAACCCGGCTGAACACAAAGTATTCCGAAACATTGAGTGCGATATACTGAATTGACCGTCTCGATCCAAGGATCATATCGCCGCTGACGGTTCGTCAATCGGAGGTCCGTAGCTCATGTTATGGGAAAAAGACCGAAATGGATTCGAAAACGGGGGGTCCGGGTCCGGGGTGACCCGGCCCGGCCGGCGGCGCGGGCTGGGCGCCGCTCGGGTGCCACGCACAGGGGGCAGATCCCCCGCCTCTTCCCTGCTGGCGGCGCGGCTGAAAGTCGCGCCTTTGGAGAAACCGGCCCCCCTCGTGGGGGCCTTCCTTTGAGGAAAACGAGGGGGCGCTGCCCCCCTTGGTGTAACCACGCCCCCCCCCCCTTTATGGGGGGCCGGTTTTGGCTAGCCGGGGGAATTAATTCCCCCGGATTGTCTCCCTTCCGGCCGACCCAACATGGCCGGCCGGTCCTTCCTCAACGGGACCGGCATGGCCGTTCCCCTTTCCGGATTCCGACACCGGCGGCCCGGAACCGGCCGCGGCCTTCGTCATCCGGCGCGGTGCGACGACATCGTGCCCCTCCGCCGCGGCCCCGCTACGGTCGCGGCGCCTTCGGTTCCCTTCGACGTGGCGCGACAGCGTCACGTTCTTGATAAACTTCTGTGGCGCGGCGCGACGGCTCCACGTAACTATAGTCGTGTGATTCCCGCGTGGTGCGACGACACCACGCCATCTCGTTCATCCATAAGAAAATAATATTAATCAAGAACAAAGGAGAGGGGAATTTGGCCGTGTTTGTGAGGTCCGACCAACCTCTCGTTAGATGATAACCCTTAAATAAATATCCACAAGATTATCATGCTAGAACCAAGAACGAGAATAAATAAAATAAACAACAACAAACCCCTACCTCGGTTTCAAGAACGTTGATCGTCAACGACCCGCGGAAGACGAGCATCGCGGTGGTCGACGTCACGGAAGAAGGACGTCGATGTCGTGAAGCGAGGTTTCAAAGATCAGTGAGGACGATTTCATCGCGGGAAATCGTCGCAGAAGAAAAGACGCGGAAGGAGTACGTCGTCGGTGTCGCGGGTAAGGCGTCGCGGAAGGCGATTCCCGAGAACGTGGCGTTCTTCGTCGAAGCTCGAAGGTTCTTCGCGTTCTTCGTCAAAGCTTGAAGAAGAAGAAGAAGAAGGCTTCAAAATCTCTCAAGGAGGCTAGAGAATTCAAACCAAATTAAATAAGCTAAGGGCTTATTTTATTTACTCAACCAAACCATTTGAAATTCAAAGGTTTGAATTAAGACAACTCAACCCATTTAATAACCCAACTTGTCAAGTTAATTAAAAGAGAAGGTTAAGGGAGTTTTTTTTTAAAAAAAAATAAGAGTTATGCTTCAGGTGGGCCCCACCACACTTAATCATCCCAAGGGAGGTTAAGTGGATGTGGGTCCCACCACTAACTCCCTTTGGGAGAAGTTAACCAATAATTTAAAATAAAAATTTGTATTCCACAATTTTTATTTAACTTATTCTAAACTCCCAAAAACTAACTCTCAACCCGAAATAAACGTAACCTCGGAAAAGGACCCCTTAAGCGAATATCGGCGCTGCGAGTTCATCGGTGCCCTCGGAATTTGATTCCGGGCACTGGTTCAAAAGTTAGAAATTCCCGCTCGTTCATTCACTGAACGTACCCGAGCCAAACTTTGGAAGTTGATTCCGGGAACTCCGGGCCTCGGAATCAGGTGCCGTCAGAAACCACGTTCTTGTAAAATTCCATAGAAAATTAAGAAAAAAATTCCCTCGAATTTTATGGGTATTTACATTACTCCCACCTCAGGGCTTTATGTCCCCGTAAAGATACATCAAAAACTAGGGAAACAAATGAGGGTACTGAGCACGCATCTGAGCCTCCCGCTCCCATGTGCTCTCCTGGAGGTTCCCGTGCTGCCCTCTGATGTCCCAAAGAGGAATCGATCGTCCACGCAGAACCCTCTTTTGTCGATCGTAGATCTCCACCGGAATCTCCATAAAAGTTTCCCCATCGTCAACGTCAAGCTCCCCATGGTCAATGATGTGCGTCGGGTCGTGCACGTATCTTCTCAGCTGAGATACGTGGAAGACGTCATGCACCAGGTGCAAATGAGGTGGTAGAGCCAGGTGATAAGCCACCTCGCCAATCCTGCTAAGGATCTGGAAGGGTCTGATGAAGCGCGGAGATAACTTTTCGCCTTGGCCAAATCTCCGAATACCACGTCGAGGTGAGACCCGCAAGAAGACGTGATTGCCATCCTCGAATTCAAGTGGTCTCCGCATCCTGTCAGCGTATGACTTCTGCCGGCTCTGAGATGTCCTCATCCGCTCCTGGATGACCTGGACCTTCTCTGTCATGGCCTGGACCATCTCCGGTCCCACAAGTGCGGACTCCCCAGGGTCTGTCCAGCACAAAAAAGATCTACCAGGTCGGTCGTACAATGCCTCGTACGGTGCCATCCCGATGGTGGAGTGGTAGCTGTTGTTGTACGCAAACTCCACCAAGGGTAGGTGGTCCTCCCATCTACGACCAAAGTCGAGGACACATGCACGGAGCATGTCCTCGAGAGTCTGAATGGTCCTCTCCGTCTGACCATCTGTCTGAGGGTGAAAAGCTATGCTCAGACGTAGCTGCGTCCCGAACGCCTCCTATAACCCCTTCCAAAGCCGGGAAGTAAAGCGAGCATCTCGATCGGAGACGATAGATGATGGCACACCGTGGAGCCGCACAATCTCCTGAACATAGAGACGTCCCAAGCTCTCCACTGAGCCCTGCTCTCTGATGGGTAAGAAGTGTGCCGACATGGTGAGTCGGTCAACAATCACCCAAATGGAGTCGTGACCTCTGGAAGTGCGTGGAAGTCCAGTCACGAAGTCCATATATATGTCGTCCCACTTCCACTCAGGGACCTCCAAGGGCTGTACCAAGCCTGCGGGTACCTGATGCTCTGCCTTCACCTGCTGGCAGGTGAGGCATCGAGAAACGAACTCTACTACAGCCTTCTTCATGCCCGGCCACCAGTGTTGTCGTCTGAGATCCTGGTACATCTTCGCCACTCCAAGATGTACCGCCAAAGGAGAAGTGTGAAACTCTCTCAGCACCTCCTCTCGCAAAGCGACTGGTACCATGGTACGTCCTCTGAAAAGGATGTCGTGCTCTACTCCAAGGGTGAAACCATAAGGTACCTGTCCCGAGGATATCTGTGCACGCCGTGTCTCACAGTCAGCGTCCTCACGCTGTGCCTCTCTGACCCGCTGCAGTAGTGGAGGGGTGACTGTGAGAGACTGAAGGAAGGCTGCTCCATCTCTATCCACGAAGGATATCTGCAAAGAGGCTAGCTGCTCCGTCGCCTCCTCAAGTAGCTGAATTCCCGTCCTCCTGCTGAGGGCATCGACTATTACGTTCCCCTTCCTAGGAGTATAGACTATCTCAAAGTCATAGTCCTGGAGGAACTCGAGCCATCGACGCTGTCTCAGGTTCAGGTCCTTCTGCGAGAAGATATACCTAAGACTCTAATGATTAGAGAAGACTGTAAAGCGCTCTCCCATCAGGTAATGCCACCATGTATTCAGAGCGAGGACCACCACTGCCAACTCCAGGTCATGGGTAGCGTAGTTCTGCTCATGTGGCCTCAACTGTCGTGATCCATAGGCGATCACTGCCCGCTCCTGCATCAGGACGCAACCGAGTCCGGTCCCTAATGCATTGCAGTAAACTACGTACCCTACTCCCTCCTCTAGAAACCTCAAGATAGGTGCGCTGGTCAATCTCTGTCTCATCTCCTGGAAGCTCTGCTGACATCTGTCTGACCACATGAAGGGTTTCCCCTTCTTCGTCAAAGCTGTGAGTGGTGCCGCAACTCTAGAGAAGTCTGGCACAAATCTCCGATAGTATCCAGCTAGTCCCAAGAAACTCCGAACCTCAGTCACGCTCTTGGGTGGATCCCAAACGAGCACTGCCTCGATCTTCGCGGGATCCACTGCAACTCCCGCCTCAGAGATGACGTGTCCCAAGAAGTGGACCTCACGTATCCATAACTGGAACTTCGTGAGCTTACCATAAAGCTGGTGCTCTCGGAGTGTGTCTAGTACAACTCGCAAGTGGTATGCGTGCTCCTCCTCAGTCGTAGAGTAAATCAGTATGTCGTCGATGAAGACCACGACAAACCGATCGAGGTATGGCTGAAAGATCTTGTTCATGAGGGACATGAACACTACTGGAGCATTGGTTACGCCGAAAGGCATAACCAAGAACTCATAGTGGCCATACCGACATCTGAAGGCCATCTTCTGCACGTCCTCGTCTCTGACTCTGAGCTGATGATAGCCTCACCTGAGGTCTATCTTCGAGAACCACCGTGCTCCCTTGAGCTGATCAAAGAGGTCATCAATCCTCGGTAGCGGATAATTATTCCTCACTGTCACCTGGTTCAGGCGACGATAGTCAACACAAAGTCGCAAGCTCCCGTCCTCCTTCTTGGAAAACAATATCGGGGAAGCCCAGGGTGAAACACTGGGTCGGATGAACCCCTTGCCCTACAAGTCCTCTAACTGTACCCGTAGCTCTCTAAGCTCGGTGGGGGCCATCCGATATGCTGGAGTGGATATCGGGCATGTCCCAGGGTAAAAGTCAATATAAAAGTCTACCTCTCTGCGAGGAGGTAGCCCTGGAACGTCGTCGGGAAAAACGTCCGCAAACTGATCTACCACTGCAGGAAAACCAGGACTCTGCACCTCAACTGCTCCAAGGATGAGGCTAGCCAACTGATGAGTAATGGGCTGTCCTCTCCTCCGCGGAAGTCCATCCTATGCTGCAAAGGCTCCCTTCTCGCCGGTGAAGGTGAACCTGCTCCCGTCGGTGCGTACACATCGCACCTTGCACCTAAAACAGTCAATCTGCGCATGGACCGTAGGTAGACAATCCATGCCCAAGATGACGTCGTAAGGCCTCGACGCTGCTACAAGAAGATCCCAGCCGAATCTCTCACCTCCTAGAGTAAGCTCACACTACCGGCACCAGTGCGTAATCGTCGAGTCTGCTCCCGTAGGAGTCTCTAGCCGTAAGGATCGAGCCAACGGCTCTGTCGGAATCTCCGAGCACCGAACAAGGGCAGCAGCTATGAAAGAGTGACTCGCTCTAGAGTCTATAAGTACTGCAGAAAGGGTGGAATAGACACAGATAGTACCTCGAATCTTCTCGGGTGCGTCGTGGTCGTAGGCCTCTACTGCCTGGAGCTGTGTCTGTCTCTGCCCGCCAGCTCCCTATGGTCGGGGTGGACCTCCTGGTGGTGGTGGTGGCAGAGCCCCAAAGCGTCGCCCACCACCTGCTGCTCGGCCAGCTCCTCTTCCTCGTCCGACTCCTCCCTGCGGACTGCCACGGTCGACCCTCTACCTCTGCCTCGGTGGTCCCTCAACCGTCTGCTGCTCCTCGGCACGGCGGGTTGGGCAGTCACGATCCATGTGGCCCTGCCCGCCGCACGAGTAGCACTGCCTGCCTCTCGAAAGACTAGCTCCTCGTTGTGTGCCCCGCACTACTGAGCCAGGGTCCTGAGGTCGTCTGCCTGAAGGTCTGGTCTGGTTGATCCCTGAGTCATCCGTCGACTGCCTGCTGCAGATGACTCTGCCACGTGCCGCCCTGCGGTGGGTCTCGGCACTGGTGTAGACTCAACAAGGAAGCTCTCGATCAAAAGGGCCTTCTCCAGTACTCCTGTCTGAGTCGGTATGCTGAGGGAGATCAGCGATGCCCTGATCTCGTGTCTCAAGCCCTGCTCGAATGTCCGGGCCCGGAAGAATGGATCACGTACCATGTCAGTCGAGTAGTGCGAGAGATCAGTAAATCTCGCTGATTACTGATCGACCGTCATGCTGCCCTGCCGCAGTTGAAGAAGCTCCTGGATACACACCGCACAAAGGGTGGCTGGGACGAACTCCGAGCGGAAGAGGCTCTCAAAGTCCATCCAAAGTAGAGATGCCTCATCGTGCACCTGGAGCATAAAGCTCCACCATCGTCCTACTGCTGCGTGTAGTAGGCTTGGAGCGAGGATCACCATGAGGTCTGCTGGTGTCCTCACTAGTCTAAACACAAGTACCACTGCCTCCAGCCAGTCCTCGGCTGCCTGGGGATCCGTCTCCCCGCGAAACCTGGGTGGTCGCTGGCGCTGAAACTCATGCAATGCGCTTAGGCGACGTGCATCGTCAGCGGCTGGTACTGGAAGCATCGGTGGCTCGGCGGGTAGAGCTACCGTCGGTGCCACTGCTGACAGAGGGCCCTGCACAGAGGCCTCGTCGCTCGGTGGGCTTTCGTCACACTCGACTCTCGGAACCCTAGCTGGCTTTCGTCGTGGGGCCATCCTGAAAAGGAAACAGGTGCGCCACAGTCAGAACAGTATACCTGGTGAGCTGATATAAAGTAATCACAAAGAAAACATTGAAACACACACGCAATAAATGTTTTCGTGCATTAAGTCGGAAATCAGAAGTCAGGGTCCTGGTGTACGGATAAGTCGGCCGCTGCACCAATACTGGACTCCCTGGACTGATAACCACACTCAATACGCTAAACATTATTTCTTCACATAGAAAAGATCAGAGTTCGCGGTAGAACCGAACTCCTTTGATACCAATTTGTCACGACCCGCCCTCGGGTTCCGTGCCGTGACTACCCCAAGCCCGCCTTCCATAGGCCAGGGGCTGGCGACTAGCACCTAGGCGTAATTCCCGGTAAAAAGGGAAGGCATTGCCTTTGAAAAGTAAACAAGCACCACAGAGTAAGCAAGCGGAAAGTAAACACTAAGTGAAAACAGAGTAAAACTGAAAGTGCGGAAAAGTAAATGGGCCAGTATACAAACCCAAACTGAAAGTAAAGTACAACTCGAAAGGGAAAACAACAACTTTAAAGTAAAAGCCGCTACACCGAGCTGTCCACTGGAAATCCCACCTGAAGGGTGGGTACAGATAGCTCCACTGCTCCTCGGGTCCCGCCGTCCGTTCCGAACACGTCCCGCCCAGTGGTCCACCTCCAGGTACCGTCCTGCTCTGCAAGCCTCAGCCAAGATCAACGCTGTCTGTCATCTGCAACCAACACAACGTAGTGCCGGCATAGCCCGTGCAGGGGTGAGTATAAGCTACTCAGTAGGGACCCCGAGACCCCTGATGGTCTCCCAAAATCCAAAAAGGATAAACCAAAAAGGTGAGATACAAACACGAAGTAACAACCGACACTGCTTAGGTATATGCCCATACATATACTTAAGTCATCAATTCAAATACGTTCCAACCTCCGAGCCCAAGTACAACTCAGTCCACACAGGAAAGTATACGTATTCCACACAGGAAAGAAAAACAAAATCCACATAGGAAAGTAAACGTATTCCACACAGGAATGCAAAACGAAATCCACACAGGATAACACAACACAAATCAACACAGGAAAGCAACAGGATTCAGCTCACACAGGTATACTTCTTCGAAAGACGATAAAGATGATCTCTGATCCATCTAAGTCGTCAGACCCACGAATGATCGATAGGTAACTAACCCCCGCAAAGACCCACACAGGATCGGGCCCACACAGGACCATTAGGCGCTGGTTCAAACAGGACCGCTGAGCGCAAAGACCTACACAGGATCGGACCCACACAGGATCGGGCCCACACAGGACCTGAAGCACTGATCCACGTAGGATCGCTGAGTGATGTAGTCATCGTCGAATCCACACAGGATCTCTGTAATGTCGTCATCGCAGTCACAGTAGCAGTAGCAGTAGCAGTAGCAGTCACAGTCGTAGCCAGCACTAGGGTTCCCGCACACAGAAAGCTCGTTCGGGAGGGTCCGCTACATGAGCCGAGAGGCTGATACATCAACTATCACTATGTCCAGAGTTGATGTATCCAAAAGTTCAATATCGCCAACAGGAACTCAATGCAACAGACGGCGCGTCGATCGGACGCCCGGTCTGAGAGTTACTGACTTTTTCGTCCCAGGGGCCCGGTTGGTTTTTAAGGAAAAACCAACCCGACCGTACTCCACCTACATCCAAACCTCAGGCGGAGTATTCCAAAAGATCCATCTCACTAAGAGTAACACAACAAAGCTAACGGCACGTCAATCGGACGTCTGTAGCTCAAGATATGAGCGTTTCCGCTCCGAGGCCCCGGTTGGTTTCGTGTACAAACCAACCCGGCCAAACTCAAATTATTCCGAAACTTTGAGTGTGATATACCGAATTGACCGTCTCGATCCAAGGATCGCATCGCCGCTGACGGTTCATCAATCGGAGGTCCGTAGCTCAAGTTATGGGCAAAAGACCGAAATCAATTCGAAAACGGGGGGTCCGGGTCCGGGGTGACCTGGCCCGACCCCCCCTCGTGGGGGCCTGCCTTTGAGGAAAACGGGGGGTCTCTGCCCCCCCTTGGTGTAACCGCCCCCCCCCCCCCTTTATGGGGGGCTGGTTTTGGCTAGCCGGGGGAATTAATTCCCCCGGTTCGTCTACCTTCCGGCCGGCCCGGCATGGCCGGCCGGTCCTTTCTCAACAGGACCGGCATGGCCGGTCCCCTTTCCGGCTTTCGACACTGGCGTCCCAGCTAGCCGCCGGTCTTCCCGTTCCGCCGCGGCCCAGAACCGGCCGCAGCCTTCATCATCCGGCGCGGTGCGACGGCATCGCGCCCCTCCGCCGCGGCCCCGCTCCGGCCGCGACGCCTTCGGTTCCCTTCGACGCGGCGCGACGACGTCAGGTTCTTGATAAACTTCCGCGGTGCGGCGCAACTATAGCCGTGCGATTCCCGCGTGGTGCGACGGCACCACTCCATCTCGTTCATCCATAAGAAAATAATATTAATCAAGAACAAAGGAGAGGGGAATTCGGCCATGTTTGTGCGGTCTGACCCCCCTCTCGTTAGATGATAACCCTTAAATAAATATCCACAAGATTATCATGCTAGAACCAAGAACGTGATTAAATAAAATAATCAACAACAAACCCCTACCTCGGTTTCAAGAACGTTGGTCGTCAACGACCTGCGGAAGACGAGCGTCGCGGTGGTCGGCGTCACGAAAGAAGGATGTCGATGTCATGAAGCGAGGTTTCAAAGATCTTTGACGACGATTTCGTTGCGGGAAATCGTCGCGGAATAAAAGACGCGGAAGGAGTACGTCGTCGGTGTCGCGGATAAGGCGTCACGGAAGAAGATTCCCGAGAACGTGGCGTTCTTCGTCGAAGCTCGAAGGTTCTGTTGGGGAGGAGAGTGATGGCAAGAGGGGGGTGAATTGCCTTTTTAAAAAAGTTTAACAATTTAAAACAAAGTTAAAGTGCAGCGGAAATAAAAGAGGCAAGACACAAAACTTGATAACGGAGTTCGGCTTAAACCAAAGCCTATGTCTCCGCTCCCAACTCAACCGTTGAGAGATTTACTACCGCTTGCTTTTTAATGGTTTTAGCAAGAAACCCACTAGACTTTAAGGTAGTCTAGAACCTATTACAACTTGCTTTTAATGGTTGAGCAAAAACCCACAAACCTTCTTACAGGTGAAGGCTAGCTCACCTATGACTCAATCCTTTTAAAGGGAAGGCTTGACTAACCTCTTCACACCTTGAAGGTGGTGTGAAAACCCAAACAAAAGGAAGATGAGAGAAAGAGGGGTTTGTAGGCACAAACCCAAATTGATGCTCAAAAAGATAAATAATGAAAAATCGTAAGAGGAGAAGCCTTGGGCGCCAAAGGATTGATGAAGTTGATGAAGAGCGCTCCCAAGCTTCTTTGATGGTGCTCCTTGGATGTGGAAGTGGGTTGGAGCAAATGAGGTTCCTTGAAGGAATCCGCGGGAGGTTTGCCAAATGATGAAAAATGTGTCCGTTGGCTTCCGTTGGCTTCCGTTGGCTTGGTTATTGTTCCACACATGTTCCGGGGCTTCCTAGACCTTTATTTATAGAGGGGGAACCCTCATATGGCCGTTCAGGGTCTTCGGAGCCGTTGGAAAAGTCTTCGGAGCCGTTGGGAGCAGGCTGGTCAAAGCCCAACGGCTAGTTTGACTGGCTCCACCGGCTGACCGGTGCTTGACCATCGGTTGGCCGGTGCTTTGGAAAATGGAGAGGCCTTCTACCCAGGCACCACCGGCTGGCCGGTGAGGAGGCCACCGGTTGGCCGATGGTGAGACAGTAGGTGTCCCTTCTGTCTGGGTTCCACCGGCTGGCCGGTGATGGGACACCGGTTGGCCGGTGGTCTGGACAGAGGGGATGCCTTCTGTCAAGATTCCACCGGCTGGCCAGTGGTCATCCACCGGGTGGCCGGTGGACTGAAATCAGTCCACTTTTTCCTTCTGGCTTTCTTGGCCCAATTCATTGGCAACCTGAAATCATGCCTATCATCCAAAAACACTTAAAACAAGATTAGATAAATAAGAGAGTTATTGTGATCATGAAAATTAAACCACGAGGGGTACGAGAGGTACAACAATCTCCCCCTATTTTGATGATCACAATCACCAAAACAAGCAATGTAAAAGACTGAAATGAAAGGCATGCTTTAAAGGAAAAATTGAAAAGTAAAGCAAAGCATGAGAGAAAGATTTGTCCCCCAATCAACCAAAAATTTCTCCCCCTTTGTGATTGTCAAAATAGCGCGGGGCATAAAACTTGATTGAGGGAAAGGTTGAAAAACAAGATAGAGTTTTTAAACCAATTGAAATTTTTGAGATTTGAATTGATTGTTTTGAATTGAAAGTTTTGAATTGAAGGTTTTGAATTGAAGTTTTTGAATATAAATCAAAAAGGCTTAAACGATCCTAACTCCCCCTAAATAAAAACAACAAATCACCGGGGAGAGGATTTTAAAACCGAGACAAATTTTGGTCCGGTGAGACTCGCTAAAAGGGATTTTTCAATCCAAACTTGTCTAGTGGCGGGTCTTCTCCTATAAAATTCATAATTAAAGGAAATGGTTTTGGGCCTTCCATACCAGGCATTTTTGCAATCGCACTCATAAATTAAGTGCCCGGGTTTTTTACAATAGTTGAAAATTTTATATTGGGAGCTCCCCCTTACAAAAATAGTTGGAGCATGGGAAGAGGAAGCTTGCTTGGAATAGCCAAGCCCTTGGGTGGTTCTAGATACGCATTGGGAACCAAGGAGCTTCGAAAGGTTATGTTCACCTTCGGTGAACTTAGCTAGGGATTTCCTTAAATCATTGATTGTTAATTCCATAGAATCATCATCGGGAAGGGTTTGGATCTTGAGGGACAACTCCTCCTTTTCTTTGAGAAGTTGTTCCTTTTCGGAAGAAAGTTTTTTGAAATTCTTTTTTAAAGCAATAAATTTGGAAGAATGTTCATGAAAGCCTTCCTCCAATTGATCTCTAGCATGTTGGAGATCCTCATAAGATAAATGATTAAAAGAATTTGAAGAACTAGAGGATGAGGAGTCAGAAGAGGATACCTCATGAAATTCCATTAGGAATTTTTTACCGTTGTCACTTGAGGAGGAGGAATAGGAGGATGTGGAGCTATCACTCCATATGGCCTTGAATACCTTCTTCTTTTCCTTTTGCTTGGCCTTTTTCTTGTTGAGTGGACAATCGGGCTTGTAATGGCCTTTCTTGCCACACCCGTAACATGTTACCTCGGGCTCGGATTTTTCGTTGGGTTGAGCCTTGCAGGATTTCTTCTTCTTGTGCTTCTTCATGAATTTGTGCATTTTGCAGGAAAGATTCTCCATTTCTGAATCGCCGCTTGAAGAGGAAGAAGATGAGGAGGAGGAGCTTTCTTCTTTTTGAACTTTGAAGGCGATGTTCTTTGGAGTTTTGATGAGATTGCCTTCCTTTTCAGCTTTCCTCTTCATGGCGATCTCGTAGGTCATGAGGGATCCGATGAGCTCTTCGACCGGCATTTTCTTGACATCTTTTTCTTCTTAAATTGTCGTGACTTTCGGTGCCCATGAGCTTGGTAGGATCCAAAGGATCTTCTTGACCATCATCTCTGCAGAAACATCATCTCCAAGAGACTTTCTCCCATTACAAACGTCAGTAAAGTGAGTAAACATATCAGTTATATTTTCAGATGGATGCATGGTAAAAGACTCAAAATCTTGATGGTACATATCCAATCGAGTATCCTTAACTTTGTTGGTCCCCTCATGGGTATCCTCCAATAGTTTCTATATTTCTTGAGATGAAGTGCATGTGGAAACTCGATTGAATTCATTACGATCAAGGCCGCAATGAAGAGCGTTCATGGCTTTGCCATCAAGCTCGAAATTTTTAATATCGGCTTGAGTCCATTTGGATTCATCGGGAGAAGAGAGAGAGAGTAACCATGCATGACAATTCTATAAATAGGATAACCTATACTTCTAAGAAAAGTAGACATGTGGGTTTTCCAATAAGTATAGTCGGTTCCATCAAAGAATGGAGCACGACCCAAAGAATAGCCTTCGGGGGAAAAAGAAGTTGAAGCCATCACAAAGGATCTTGAATTTGAAACCGGTTAGCGTATTACTCAAATTTTGCCTCTGATACCAATTGTTGGGGAGGAGAGTGATGGCAAGAGGGGGGGGGGGTGAATTGCCTTTTGAAAAAAGTTTAACAATTTAAAACAAAGTTAAAGGGCAGCGGAAATAAAAGAGGCAAGAAACGAAACTTGATAACGGAGTTCGGCATAAACCAAATCCAACGTCTCCGCTCCCAACTCAACCGTTGAGAGATTTACTACCGCTTGCTTTTTAATGGTTTTAGCAAGAAACCCACTAGACTTTAAGGTAGTCTAGAACCTATTACAGCTTGCTTTTTATGGTTGAGCAAGAACCCACTAACCTTCTTACAGGTGAAGGCTAGCTCACCTATGACTCAAGCCTTTTAAAGGGAAGGCTTGACTAACCTCTTCACACCTTGAAGGTGGTGTGAAAACCCAAACAAAATGAAGATGAGAGAAAGAGGGGTTTGTAGGCACAAACCCAAATTGATGCTCAAAAAGATAAATAATGAAAAACCGTAAGAGGAGAAGCCTTGGGCGCCAAAGGATTGATGAAGTTGATGAAGAGCGCTCCCAAGCTTCTTTGATGGTGCTCCTTGGATGTGGAAGTGGGTTGGAGCAATTGAGGTTCCTTGAAGGAATCCACCGGAGGGTTGCTAAATGATGAAAAATGTGTCCGTTGGCTTCCGTTGGATTCCGTTGGCTTGGTTATTGTTCCACACATGTTCCGGGGCTTCCTAGTCCTTTATTTATAGAGGGGGAACCCTCATATGGCCGTTCGGGGTCTTCGGAGCCGTTGGAAAAGTCTTCGAAGCCGTTGGGAGCAGGCTGGTCAAAGCCCAACGGCTAGTTTGACTGGCTCCACCGGCTGACCGGTGCTTGGGCATCGGTTGGCCGGTGCTTTGGAAAATGGAGAGGCCTTCTGCCCAGGCACCACCGGCTGGCCGGTGAGGAGGCAACCGGTTGGCCAGTGGTGAGACAGTAGGTGTCCCTTCTGTCTGGGTTCCACCGGTTGGCCGGTGGTCTGGACAGAGGGGATGCCTTCTGTCAAGATTCCACTGGCTGGCCGGTGGTCATCCACCGGTTGGCCGGTGGACTGAAATCAGTCCACTTTTGCCTTCTGGCTTTATTGTCCCAATTCCTTGGCAACCTGAAATCATGCCTATCATCCAAAAACACTTAAAAAAAGATTAGATAAATAAGAGAGTGATTGTGATCATGAAAATTAAACCACGAGGGGTACGAGAGGTACAACATGTTCTTCGCGTTCTTTGTCAAATCTTGAAGAAGAAGAAGAAGAAGAAGGCTTCAAAATCTCTCAAGGAGGCGAGAGAATTCTAACCAAATAAAATAAGCTAAGGGCTTATTTTATTTACTCAACCAAACCATTTAAAATTCAAAGGTTTGAATTAAGACAACTCAACTCATTTAATAACCCAACTTGTCATGTTAATTAAAAGAGAAGGTTAAGGGAGTTTAAAAAAAAGAAGAGTTATGCTTCGGGTGGGCCCCACCACACTTAATCCTCCCAAGGGAGGTTAAGTGGATGTGGGTCCCACCACTAACTCCCTTTGGGAGAAGTTAACCAATAAGTTAAAATAAAAATTTGTATTCACAATTTTTATTTAACTTATTCTAAACTCCCAAAAACTAACTCTCAACCCGAAATAAATGCAACCTCGGAAAAGGTCCCCTTAAGCGAATATCGGCGCTGCGAGTTCATCGGTGCCCTCAGAATTTGATTCCGAGCACCGGTTCAAAAGTTAGAAATTCCCGCTCGTTCGTTCACTGAACGTACCCGATCCAAACTTTGGAAGTTGATTCCGGGCACTCCGGGCCTCGGAATCAGGTGCCATCAGAAACCGCGTTCTTGTAAAATTCCAAAGAAAATTAAGAAAACAATTCCCTTGAATTTTACGGGTCTTTACACTTTTAGAGATTGGGTTCATAATACATCAAATGAGAAGAAGACATGGAATCCTTAATTTATTCCCAATAGTGAGATATTAGAATCCATTTTACCTCTTAAAAAACATGGGACAACCTGGGGAATACATAAAGAATTTGGTGATCTAGAAATCCTTCTATACGATTAATCATGACATGGTATAATAACATGGGTGTCAAAGGAATAACCTGAAATACTAAAAGATAATGTAACTGACCAATTAAGTGGAAGTATAACATAAAGAAATTGGTTTCATTAAAACATGGAAATATGTAAATTGGATATAATATAAAACCAAATAGAAACATAAGTCATGGAAAATTTCCAAGACAATATCACATGGTGTATAGAGTCCCATTATACATTAGGTTCACTCCATAATCTCATACATGATATATCATCAGACTAAAACATTAACCAATGCGTTGGAAGGAGATATAATTCTAAGACCAACCATAAAATTCATTTAATTTAAATTCATATGAACTTTTCATAAGGATATCAATCGTTAGTAATAAACATAAGAATTACCCGTAGAAGGAAATTGGTTGTATCTTCTTGTATCATAACATAATCAAAAGACAATTATTAAATATGGAGTTTGATTAAGAGTAATAAGGAATTTATTAACCAATAAAAGTGAAGGAGAATAATCTAGGTATAAATGTGAGAGACATATATTAAGAATATAGTATCATTATATAATATAAATTAATAGAAAGTGAGTAAGGGATAGATTGGTCAGAACGTGATGAAAAGGGTGGGTTATAAATATCCATTACCTGAAACCCAATTTTTCACATGAATTATTTATCTATTTGAATAAAAAAATAATTAAATTACTTTATTTATTAAGAAAATTTTTTATTTTTATTGTTTCCTTTTATTTTAATTTTTACCATGTCAAATTCAGTTACTAAACAAATTAATTCCACATCAGATGTTTTACGAAAAACAAATCATATGTCTTAAATCACGTTTGTTAGTTGGATAAGGTCGAATAGATTATAATTTCAAAATATATATAATGGTAATGAATATATAATTTTAATTTTTATACCTAAATAAACTTTATAATTGATCCATGATATATTTTTATTAAAAATGAAGCATGTTAGAATAATGGATACCGTAGGCCAAACATATGCATGAGTATCATTTTTATTTTTTAATGATAATGATGAAAATAAAATAATCATTATTTTATCTATATAGTATTATATTTATATCATAAATACAACAATATTTATTTGTGTACCACTACATATTCCATCCATGTGATTTGGTAAAAACCAAATGAAATCTCTTCGTGAGGCAGCAATCTACTGTACGCATGAACGATGTTATAATTTATATAATAAATGACTCAAAAAATATACCTAACATATCTTTTTTCTAGAATGGTTAATATTTCATGAATATTTTATAAAAAAATTAAATTAATCCATATTATCTTCGATGTAATGTGACAGTAAAATACATATAAGACCGCTTCATGAGGAAATAGTCTACTGTACACACGAGAATCATTATTGTATTCTCAATGGAATGTAATGTAACATGTTATATATGATATTTCAATTAAAAGGGTAATTATATCATAAATATGATATATAAATATTTTATCATTCATTATATCAATCCTAACAAGTGGTGAAGGAAAATGTATTATGTCTATTCAGGAAGCAATAGTCTACCAAACACATAGTCAATGGTTTTATTTCCCATTTGAGGGAGGAGGAGATAGATATAAGAATTTACCATAACATAAAATCATATCATTTTATGGATTATAATGTTATTATATAATAAGGATTTAATAATATTTTATGTAGTTTTAAGAAGAAATAAAAAATAATAATTTATTAAGGATGTTAACTGTACTTTGGAAAACTTTTTTTTTGTTTTCAAAAAATCATTAATATGATGGAATTGTAATTAAAAAAATATTATATGATGTGGGAATAGATTAATGGATTTAATTTTGAATGGTATAACCGAGTCAATGAGGTTTTTATGTGTGTAAATGAGAGGACATGGGGTGGAATTTTATATGTGGGGGGAGAGGGAACTCTTGAAATTGTTGAAAAGAAAGAGTTCCACAAAAATTTATCTCATTCCATAGAGCTTCAAAACACACCATTATAGAACCTTATAATATATAAGGTCTAAATATTATCATAAAATAGGGTTTATAAATTTTTTTGGTGGTTTATAAATTTATGTTAACACCCCATTGAACCAATTTTAACATTTATAAAGGTAAATAATTTTTCATATTATCAATAATAATATTCTAATAAAATAAAATAATACATATTAGAAATTATAAATTATACTAATTAAAAATATTGAATCCATTTTTCAAAATTAAACTAACCTAATTGGTAAAAGTTTAATAAATTTTGTGCCTATATAAGTGATGAAAGGTGGTTTCCGTCTATCCAATGTTATGAAATTTTTATCAATAAGAGGGAAAAGGCCAAAAATGTCATGGGGGTATGAAATAATGCATCCAAAAAGGATGAAATCTAATAATATAAACTATGTTTTTGGGAATTGGTAAAATGGTTAAGATGATTTTACCTAGATTATTTTTGGTTTCCCATGAGGTTGGGAAGTTAGTAACTATATTTCCCCCCTTCCCCGTATGGGTATGCTCTATGATGCTATTAATAAGGCTTCAACATCTACACATAATGTATTAAATATATTACTTATGATAATCACCATATTAATTTAAACTAATATTAATTGATATAAAATATCTATATTTCATTTAATCAATTTATTATTAGGGGTTGTTAAAATTAATTAAAAATGATAAGCATTATAGACCTTAAAATAATTGTCTTAATAATCATAATTTCAAACACAAAAAAAAACTTATACAACAATCCATCATGAAGATGATTTAAATTTAATTAATTTTATTTAATATTACTAAATAATATTTAATTTTATTTAAATTCATATTAAAACAATAATGGGACATAATATATTAAAAATAACTAACAATATTATATAAAATTTTACTTTCAATATTTACTGAAAATTTACCATTTTCCAAGGAATCCAAAACTATCATCATATGTTAATATTGATTTAATGATTAAAAAATTCATTTTAAAAATTATAATTTTTATACGTGAAAACAAAAAAATTTAATCAGGTCTGCAAAGCATAATTAAATAGCCTTTTTAAAAAATATTGTTTTTTAGAAAACATTTCTATTTCATTCTAATAGTTTTTATTTTATTTATATTCAATAGATAAAATTTAAAATTATTGCATACATGTGTAAAAAATATAATTTTCATAATTTAATTAGTAGTACTCATTACTATCAACTTAATGGCTAGGTTATAAAGGATTTGTTATAATAATGTTTTATTAGAGTATTGTGTTTCATTTAAACCTCGCGTTGTGTGAATTGAGAGCCATCAAGAAGAATAAATTTATTTAAAAATAAATATATCATAAATTATTAGGGTTTTATAGTCATTATGGAATAAAATAGAAATAAATTCTATGTAATATATAGGAAGGGCATGAGTTTGATTGATTTTTATGGGGCAAGATGAATATTTTGAGAAGTGAATGTTTTAAGAAAATAATATTAGGAGGCATAATAAATCATAATATAACCCATTAAAATGTAATTATTAAATATAATTTTTATTTAAATAAACTAAATTAAAATCTCATAATTTAGCAACATCCAATCCCTAATGAAGCTGACATGACGACAATTATGAAATAGATTAAACCTTAGAGAAACATTGGAATGTTCAATCTTAGTACCCTACCATGACTATCATTACTTAGATAATTTCTGGACATTGTATAAATTTGGAATAAATATAATCTATAAATAAAAATAAATTTTGTTTATGGATTTTTTGTGAACCCTAAAAATCAATCCATATTGCTTCAATTTTATTAGTAATGACAACACTCCAACTATTCACACAGTACTCAAACTCACTTGTAAAGTGTTTTTTAATTTAGTTTTTTATCTTAATAAAAATTGATATATTATAATTATAACTGTTATAGTGATATGGTTAATTAAAAATAAATCATTGATGGAAGAGATATTTTTATTGATTACTAAGAATATATACTCTTATATCGGATGAGTAGTCATTGTAGAAATGAATTTTAAGGAGAAAGATCTGGAATATGTATAACTGAATTTAGTTTACAATATGACTTATAAAACATACAACTGATGAAAATAATAAAAAAAATTAAATTAAACATGGGAAATAGAAGATAAATATATAATTTAATTTCATGAAATAAATGATATAATGAAAAGAATATCAAGAAGTAAACGATAAAGAAATCCTTTATTCAAGGGATACACCTATTATGGATGTGCCCGTAAGGGGCTACTCTAGGGTTTCTTTCCCCTGCTGACGACTTCCTCTTACCAGTTGTGGCTCGGCATTCTGGTGACGCTTTAGATCGGCGGTTTCATGGCATGCGGCATTTACTGTGGAGGCGTCACCTTGAACTGCTCAGCGATTTCACCGTATGTTGGCTTCTCCCATTGTTGGACAGGGCTATCAGGCAGCGCAGGGACGGTCCGAAGCTGGAGTTCTCAGTTGTTGTGGTGAGGATGCTGCCATGATTCCACTCTGTCTGGATGTGATTTGATGAATCTGGTCGCAGTGTGTGTGCTTGAAGGTAGTGGTGGGCTTGCGGCGGGTTTCTTCTTTACCTGGTCTGTATTCTCTAGTTTTTGGTTTTGTGTCTTAGATGTGATGTAGGTTTGTGGTTTGGTTATGGATTTTTGTTTTGTGATTGGTTAATTCTGGCCTGCTGCGATGGCGTGGTATCAACGAAGGCTATTATTTCCTTTTGATTTTGTGTTTCCGGCAATGGTGGAGCAGAAGGATGTTGGAATGGTTTTTTGAATTTTCTGTATTATGAATGGAGATGTTGGAAAAAAGGTCGTTCTGGTCACTTTCTCCGCTACGACAATGATAGGGCGACAATGAAATCGAGGATTCTTTCTTGATTTTTTGGTGAATATGGTGAACAGATTGATGGGGATGACGGTTCACCCAACGAGGCACACTGGAATGCATGATGATGGTGGGAGATGTGATCAACAGTTGATGGTTCTCGTGGCTTGAGGTCTCCTCGAGTCCTGTAGATGTTTTTGAATTTTGAATTTTACCCTTTGAATTCAGATATCTTGTTTGGTGTTAGGTTTTGGGTATTGTGTTATTGTGGTTACCGATTACCCATAAAGTGGGTATTTAAGAAATCAAAAAAAAGAGAATTTTCAGGAAGGGATACACCTATTACAATGCTTAGATAACTAGATTATTACAACTTATAATCTTCCCTAATCATCATAATTCATGGATAAAAATATCCAAATGATTAAAGTACACATTTATTGAGCGGAGGGAGGATAGGGTTACAAGATGTTACAAGTTTGAATGTAAAATTAGACCAAATATTTTTATCTTAATTGCACCAACTTGTTTAACTAAAAAACACATGAACCAACTATTTTTATTGACAGATAATTTAAATTTTCGAATTGGATCTTAAGAATATTTTCAAAATTTCAGCCTAATAAAAGCCCAAATAAATAATATATGACCCAAATAGAGAAGTGATTTCCCTATTTATGATTCCAATCCATTTTAACTTTTGGTTACACTTTTACCATGAAATTTAAGATCATGAAAGGATGGTCAAAATTTTCATTCAATCCCATAGATACACACATTATATCATTTTTTTTAAATTGATGGCCTAGAAAATCTATTATTTCAGTAATACTAGTGGGTATCATAATGGGTTAAAACATGATTTTTTATTAAATTATTAAATTCATGGTATAATCCCATGGTTTCCATAAATAATAAGAAATATTTTATTTTACATAAAATATATAACATATTAATAATTAAATATTAAATAAATATTTTTTACTAACTCCCTCACATTTACCCTTTTCAACTTTTAGGAAAATTCACATTCCATGTATTTAGAAAAATTTAAATAAGATATACATTTTTATATTTTGTAATTTTTGATAGAAATATTTTCAAAGAAAGTATCACATAAAGAATTAATTCTCAAAATTTAATATCACAAAATTTTTTAAAAATAAAATGAAATGATATTAATGAGATTACTCATCGTGAAACAACTTATGGGACCACTATTCTACAATCCCTTAATGTGTGTGTGTGCCAAATATTTCATGATCTTCTATTCATCCTTTATTCAGTATATTCTTGTTAAGTATATTGGTTGTACTTACCATGTTTAGTTATAATGATCATTTTTTATATTCTATTCATTCATATTTCAAAACCCACCAACTTAATCCATCCCTAAAGTCAAACATTAATCTCCCGACATAGATATCAAAACATGTTATACAATTAATCACACCCTCCTATTAAATATTTATGTTTTAATTGATTTTATTTTTTTGAGAGAAAAATAGTCAAATATTTGTTGCACATGCATAATTAAATTTCTTATAGTGATTAAATTAATCCAAATAGTGAAAAAGGTATCAAAGGACTTGTTTTTTAAGTTAAAAAACATATTCTTATGGTTAAAAAATAAATTAAATATTTTTCTTAATTCGAGGTAATATTTTATTTTTTATGGAGAAATACATCACATAATTTTTAATAAATTATTATCACAAAGAATCATGTCAATAATGGAATGATTTTATAATGATATAATTTATAATATCATTGGAAATTCAAACTATTTTTAAGAATTAATCATTAATGAATAAATATTTCTCACACACAACATCATATGAATTAGATTTGTAAAATTAAGTATGAATTTTATGTTAGTTACACACATAAATAAGAATGTGACCTATTTTTATTTTTATATTATTTTTTGGTTTTTTTAAAAAATCACAAAAAACACACAAGATACACAAATAAAGAAAAATATCCCTAATGAGATGCCAAAAATGTTTTCTCCTACACCATAGTTAAAATTTTACTCTATACACAATTTTAACCAATGAAATTATATTTGATCATGTAATATTAAATTTAATAGATGATAAATATTACGAATGTGAGAGTGTTAGGGACAACCATATGTTCTCAAGTGATGATATAGGCTTGAAGTGTGATAACATAAATATCATGGGTGAAAATTACAAAAAAGGATTTTTGGAAAGAATATTTTTCTCTTATATATTTTTTCCTATAGTTAAACTTTAATCATTCATAAATAAGGATTTTTTTTTTCATTCTCCATATACTTTTTTTTATTTACCCAAATATTTCTTTTCATTATACCATTTTTGAAATATTAATAAGGTGATTTTTTTTCAAAATTCCTTTTATTATCCCACTTTTTTTATATTAGTAACTTGTAGAATATTGAAGATAATTTATATTTTACACTAACAGTAGTAGTTAGTTAATTCTATAATTGATGAATCATGGATTTGTAATCAAAGGCATAGACATTACAATGCTCATTTTTTTGCAAATGTTGTCTAAAATAAATTTTATTTCTAACTTTCTAGATCTCAAATTGGAATCAAATATACTATGTGATGCATTATAAATGGGTTAGCAACACACGTGTTCTTTCAAATCAATCAAATAAGTATCTAATTATAGACCTATTGACCTTATCTATGGGGATCTATTCTGACCCACTAGAATTGAATGTCTTAATGTAAAATTCATGGTTTATGTGTTAGTTAATGATTTTTAAATATTTACATGGGTATATATTTTCATTCCCAAAAGTGAATCATGTTTAGTTTTTACCAATTTCAGGAATCATTCTCAAAATAAAAAAGAGTTCAAAATCATGCCAGTGAAATGTGATCATAGAAGTGAGTTTGAGTATAATAAATTTAACTCTTATTGGTATAATAAGGGAATTAAATGGAAATTATCTACCCCATGACACCACAAAAAAATGTTGTTGTCCAAAAACAAAATGGACTCTGTATGAAATTCCTAGGAATTTATTATATGAATATGACAAGACAATTCATTTATGGGACAATGATGTTAAGACTACATGTTTAATCCTTATAAAATTACTAATAATTCATATCATAATGAAAATTACCTATAACTTGTGGAATAATATAAAAAGTAAGTAAATATACACAAAATTATTTTGATTTAAGGTTTTCATCAAAAAAATTAATTATAATATTAGAATGTTTGATCCAAAGGATGATAATGGTTTATTTAGAAGTTAGTCTACCACTTCCAAAGAATATAGTGTTTTCAATAAATGGTCTAATATTATTGATGAATCATCCCATGTGAAATGTTAGGAATGTGATCCTTTTGGAAAAACATTATTCAAATTAATGATCAAAATTATTCATTCATTAATATGATACCTTCACCTTTATTTAATTACAATAAGGATGATGATTTTTAACATGACTACATTCGAACATGTCCAATAAGGGTAGAAAGTAGTGAACCAGAAAGTGTGTTCCCTAGAATTAACAAAAAACTTAAAGACCATCCTTTATAAACAATTATAGGAGTCCTTGATGAAGGGGTAAGAATTAGAAGAAACTCAGAAAATATACTATAATTATCTACCATTCTATCCCAACAAGAACATAAACATTTTGAATAAGTGGTATATGATGAAAGATTGTTCATATCAATGCAAGAAGAGATAAATCAATTAAAAACAAATAAGGTATGGTAAATAGTTGAGTTACCATAGAACTACAATGTAATTAGAAGAAAATGGGGTTTTCAAAACAAATAATATTATCACGGTGCAATAATAAGAAATAAATATAGATTACTTTCCAAATGGTATGATCAAGCAGAAGGAATAGATATTGAAGAAACCTTTTCATATATAGCTTGATTGGAATCTATTAAAATCCATCTAGGATATTCATTGTATATGAATTTAAAATTTATAATATAAAAATTAAATATTTCTTTTTAAATTGGTTTTAATTCTGGATGTTTACACATAACAACCTCTTGGTTTTGAAGATCCTAATTTTCAAAATAATATGTTTAAACATACAAAAGCTCTATATGGTGTTAAACATTCTCTTAGAAAATGATATGAAATGTAATGGTATTTTCTATTATAAAATGGGTTTATAGTAGGAATATAAGATACAACATTATTTAACAAAACACATCTCTATGATATTTTTTTAGTTCAAATATATGTCAATGATGTTATTTTTAGATCGAGAAACCAAAACATATTCAATGAAGTTTCAAAACTAAGTCAAAATTAATGTGAAATGAGTATGATCGGTGAACTAAATTATTTATTAGGATTTCAAGTTTATCAAAAATATGTTAGAAACATTTTCAATCAATGAAAATTCGTACATTAATTACTAAAATATTTGGATTTTGAAATAGTAAGATCTATGAAAATTATACAAGTTTAAATACCCAAGATAATTTAGATGAAATTGGAAAACCAATTGGAAAATTGTTTTATGTATTGATCTTTGGAAGTTTATTGTACCTTACTGCTAGTAGACCATATATTTTTTCTGTATGTATTTGTTTAATATTTCAATATAATATAAAGGAATTAAATATTAATGCTGGAAAAATAATTTTAGGATATCTAAGAGGGACTATATCTATTTCTCTACTTTCTCCAAAAACCTATGATTTTAATTTAATTTGATACCCGTATATAGATTTATCTACTTTTAGATTATATAGGGATAGATCCTATGGAACCTTCAATTTCATGGAAAATCCGTAGCGTATTGGTTGAGTAGGAAGCAACAATCTGTTGAACTATAAACCACTAAAATAGTATATATTACAATAAGAAGTTTTTGTACATAAGTGATGTGGATTAAAGATAACATAACAAATATTTTATTAAATTTCAATTGTGTCCCAATTAGATGTTATTAAATGAGTTCTATTAAAATCTCAAATAATCCATTAAAAATTATGGAATGAAGCACAGTGATTAATGAAATCATTTCTTGAGAGATCATTCATCAAAAAATTATATCTCTTTAGAATTAATTTTCAAAAAAAATGAAATTAAGATAAAATTTAACAAAAACTTTACCTATTGACCTATTCAATTTTATTAAGTCAGACTAAAATATGTTCAATTTTACTAAATAATAAAGTAGATCTTATTTCTCTGATTTTATATAAATACTATATTTCATTATTTTAAATTTATTTCTATGCTGTCATTTTGAGTACTAGTCATATCCAACAGGTGCTGCCACCTAAAATTTAAAATAATTACCCTTATTTAATTATTTATTTTAGAAAATACAATAAAAATAGAATGATATATTCTTTGTAACATATTCCATATTCAAAACCCGTAGCTGAACTTTCATACTTTTGGATGTACCTTAAATCTTAGTTTTAGAGTGTTGGAGTTGATTCAGATAAAAACAAGAAAACTCCTTGTTAGTAGTTGACAAACATAAATATGAGAATATTAAATAATATTTATTTGTATTGGGATGTTGCATTAGGAAAATTGATGAAAACATCCTTGATTATTAAAGAAGACCCTAGTTTGACTCACGAAGAGTAGTGGCATATTCATGAGACACATGTGATTTTATAAGAGCTGTCTCACATTAATGATACTAGAGAAGGTCATAATGAAAAAAATCTACTAGAACTAAGGTGAAGACATGTAATGATTTTTATTCAAACAATACAATAAATTGATTGTTAGGATACAACTACTCTTGATCCACCCTTTTTAGTAATCTATGTTAAAACATAAAAGATAACCTTTGATATCAATCGAATATTTTTAGTTGTTCAAGATAATACAATTTCATTAAGATATATAATGTCTCCTCTCGTGATTGAGTCTCATTATCAAGAGTTGGAAATAAGGACTAAAAGATGAATTAGTATGAACTATTTGAATGTATGACTTCATGAGGATGATTTACATGACACTCTTGGAAAATAATCACTTTGGGATGAAATCATTGGTGTTCACTAATATAGGGTTACCCATATTTTTCAATATGTTGTAAAATATGAACCACCAGAGATCGATAAATTTATTTCTTAAAAAAATAAATATAGAAACACAAAGTTGTTATCTAAATTCAAATCTCAAAAAGTTTAGGTGGATGAATCTAAGAGAGAATATAATTTTCATCATCATCATATAGTTTCAAAATATGATATTTTGTAATTAATTTTTTTAGTTTTGTTTGTGACAAAAAAGTTTTTAGAATAATCCTCTCTGGGAACATCACATTGTACTGAAATTTAGTTGAAAAAAGAAGAACTATCCCAAGATGTCGATACGGTATCTACACTCATTGAGTACTTAAAATTATAACTCATTTCTCATGAAATATTTCAAGGACTTAAGATAACTATTATTTTAAGAGCTATAAGGATACCATGTCCTCTAAATGATTTTTTTGAATCATTTAACAAATAAAAAAAGGATTTTGTTTAAATGCTATCAAAATAGCTTCCCGAAGTGCATGTAAATTCTTCTCAAGTAAAGAAGTATGTATGTTTCATTACCCCATGATTAAAAAAAATACATGGATCATTTTCAATTTTTTTTGAATTTGTAGAGAATAATGTGGAATGGATACATAAAGTCGTAGTTTATAGTCTCAAACTAGACTACCTAGATTATAATGAGGTAGGGGTTGATGGATTTTCATTATTTTAAGAAAGTTATATTCCCACATTAGAGATTTAATTTTTTTGTATCATTGGCATAATAATGAATTAGTTTGAAATTGAAAATTTTGATATCATTTTTTTCAAAAAAATGAGACTTACCGAACTTTTCTGGGAACTTTTCTCTACGAGCATGGAATGGTTTTATAGGTCTTATCCACAATTGAAAAAAATATATGGTCATTATAATTTATAACTGTGATTATAAACTTTATAAAATTCTTGAAAGTGACTTCCTAGACCTCCAATTTTCAACCTTGACCTATCAAAATATTCACTCCTTATATAAATCATTGATTCATCTTACATTCAACCAAATAAAAATCTTTATTTTGATAATGAATTATCTTTATCAATACTATAACTATCTACTTGGGAAACCTTTACCCATATAGGTAACCTTGATTTTTTTGGGGGAAAATATTCTCTAAAAACTAAGTCCATACTGTTACACTTTTCTCAAGGATATTGATTCCGTCCTAGAGCACCCTGAGAGAAATTGGGTGATGTTGTTGGTGCAACATCAGAATATTATCTTCTTTCATCTCTGTTACCACAAGATCTACACTTACCCTTCAAAAATCGACTTCCATAAAATATATATGATGAAAATAAGTTGATTTGCTAACATTCATGTTTGTGGAATGGTTTCCCAGTCATTGGGAATTATAAAAAAATATTTTAATTATGAAACTTTTTATTACATGTAAACATTTGAATCAATTTTCATTAAATTTTATTTTTTAAATTACCATAGTTCTTCATTTGATAATATTTTTTTATATATTCTCTTATAATGATTATAATTATTGACCTTTGAATATTGGTTTATAATTCCATTTCAAAATATTACTCTATATTTTCTTTATTCAATAATATTTTAATATTACAACATGAGTTATATGTAATGAAAAATCCTATTTTTTTTAGTAGAATTAACTAATTACTACAGGATGGGTTCCATGTGTGGTTTATTCCATATACTACCTATTTTTTTATATCACAAAAATAAGTATAGTAAAATTAAAATAAAAATTATAATCCTTTTTCATATTTCAATAATAGGACAAAGAAAAAATATTGGGAAAAAGGAAAGGAAGATGAAAAGGATAATGTCAAATTTCATTATCTCTGAATGTTTAATGGTTAGTGCAAGAATTGTTTCACATTTAATGGGTTTTCTGATCATCAACAAGGGGGAGATTATGGTAAGGAATATGTTGCTCTAAAATATATTCATGTCATGTGTTTTGATAATAAAAAAATACATAATTTTATTCTAATGAGTTTATTTGGATGTGTTTCATATTAAACTTAACTTGTGTTATGTGTAAAGTAGTTTATTTTACGATTTAAATTTTGATTCAATAAGGTTTCCTTATGAATTTTCTATTCCTCTGTGTTTTGAAAATAAAAAACACTCTATCTTAAGGAAAATTATTTTTTCCTCAATAATTATCATAATAAGGAAAATTTTAATTCTCAAAGAAATTTTTATTCATACCACATTTTCATTGATCTTTTTATAGTCTCTCTAAATCTAAATAATTTTATTACTAAGGAAAAAATTTGGTTTCATATATAAAACCTTCAAATACTATAAATCTTTGGATATAGATTATTTTTTATTTAGGTTCCAAATTCTCTGAAATTCAAGTTCCAAATTATGTGCAATTCAGATACCGAATTCTATGGAATTCAGACTCCGAATTCCCCAGAATTTAGACTCATAATTCCTCAGAATTATAACTCAGAATTTCTCAGAATTAAGACTCCAAATTCCTCAGAATACAGACTCCGAATTCTATAGAATTCACACTCTAAATTTCTTATAATTCAATCTCTAAATTCCTTATAATTCGGACTCTGAATTCATAATAATTTAGACTCTACATTCCTTATAATTCAGACACCAAACTCATTGTAATATATACTCCAAATTACATAGAATTCAAACTCTGAAATCATTATAATTCAATCTTTAAATTCCTTAGAATTCAGATTCCTAATTCATGGGAATTCAGAATTTGGAATCTATAGAATTCAGATTCTGAATTATTTATAAAATAGAATCTGTATAGCCATGTCTTATAGACTCTAAATGTTAACATGGTTAGACACTGAACCTTATTTTTCCTTTGAATCCGAAAAATATATTTGGTTAGACAACCTTATTTTTATCACACATGCTATAGTTATGAAATTATGTTGTACAAACTATTTCTAACAAACCGTTGTTTGTGTGACATGTGTACAAGTCCCACCAAGATTCAAGGAAAAATACGCCATTGGAAGAGGTAGTTAACCATTTGATAAGTTACTATAAATAAGAGCTCATTTGAACTAGCCCAATAATAGTTCCATCACTCTAAAGATTTCATGATGTTGAAGTGATTAATAGAGAGAGGGAATCTCATGCCTAATGCATATTGAACATCTAGTTATGACTGCTTCATGAGACTCCGATTGTTGTTGAGTACAATCGAGGGATTTCAGGGATAGGAAGAAAGAGGTGCTGACTACCTTAATGATCGTGGGTTTATGAGAATAGCAAGATAGATTCCGATATTCTTATTAAGGTCTTACCCTTGTTTAGGTCAGACAAACTTTATTTAATGTATAAATCAAGGGATCTTTATCTTAGGTTATTGGATACACTACCCTTTGGGTTAAAAGATTTCATACATGATACATGTTTTGTTTCATGTTTATTTCCACTATATTCTGATAAAGCAAGAAATTATAACCTTCTTATACTTTATTGTACTTGTGTATATTTTGTTAAGTAAAATTCTATACTCTTTAAGGTAGAATATATTCCTTGTAAACTTTTCTTAAGTTTCATTTTCAGAACCACATTTCCCAAACCTAGTAAGTTTGTTTAGTATAACTAAAAGAGGTCTTTTGAATTTACCTTGTTTAAATTTGTTAACCATAGTTTTTCTTAAGATTTAAAACTAAATTTTTTAAACTTAAAATGAATCCCTCTTGTAATTGTGAAACTACATAATCATTTTATTCATAAAATTGTTATCAGTGTAGGTCTATAATGAACCGACCATAAAACATTATAAAATCGGGAACTAAATGAATGATTCACATTGAGGATAATTTTGGGTTTAGAGTTTTAGAGAATTATTCCACAACTATTAAATTATATCTCAAAAAATACAAAGTATACACTTCTACTTAGTTTCAATTTTTTTAAAATAAAATCACTTAAAAAATGTTCATGTCTAGATCCATGTTATAGACAACATGTTTTTATCATGATCCCATCCAAGACCCTATTCATGTTTAAGTCCAGTGAAAAAAATTTCAAAACATGGTATGAGCATAAAAATCTTAGTAAGGATTATAAAAAAAAAGAAGTAAAAAATTAGTTCATCAATACATACATAACATAATCTCTTTAACATTCATCATGAAATCATAATATTTATGAATAGCCCATAAAAATCACAAATCATAAGGGTAACTTGTGGAATCCATAACATACTTAAGTTCTAGCTTTCATATATACACATGGACTTACATTTGGAATACCCATCACTGTATATTACCAATATATATTAGGAGAAACATTCACTTTTACCTCCATCATGTTAATCAATGCATTGGAGAGCTATATCAGGATCACCCACCCTAGGATTATCACAGAACCACCTGTATACATAAACAATCCCAAGAACAAAAACATATTCATAACACATAAAAAAAATCTAAAGGAAAGATAAAATTTCCACATTTGAATCATAATATATCATTTAAAAATATTTACATAAAAAATACATTATCAAAACCATTTTCAATGCCCTAATAAGTAAAAGATTATATGGTATTTATTTCCTATTTTAAAACACTACAGCTTGTTAATGAACCCAATGATCAAATAATACTCGTGACAACGGGAAAGGTCATTGTCGTTTAGTAAAATACATCATAGAAAAATATTCCCTTTGAATGAAATTAATATTCAAATGTTTTTATACACTGTATAAAATAAAGTCATGTATAAAACAAAATGTGCTTCAATGAAAGGAGATTGAGATGAAGTCCCTTACCTCGTGTCTGACATGACCCGTTTAATATTTCATCACCTAAATATTAAACTAAAGTTAATTTATACATGTTTATGATACTTTTTAAAGTTTATTTTTCCTTTTATATCACTTATTATTATGTTATAAACATTTTTAAATCATTTAACTTAATAATACTTATTTCGTCAATATTTGGTACTCAAGTCAAAAATGAACTTCTTAAAATTACAAGTTGTTCATGTGGTCAAAATTAAGTTATATACAAAATGATATTCATGATTTATATATCATATATATTGTATATAACTAGTATATATATTTATTTATAATATTACATAACATTAGGAGATAAGAAATGAAATTCATCATTCATGGAGACTGTAAGCCGTACGTATGCATGAATGCTAATTTCATTTCTATTTATTAATTAATAGAATGAAAAGTAAATGATAAAGAGGTATAGTTTAATTCAAGTATAATATCATATATAATTTCATTAACTTTATCCTTTATATATTCCACTTATGGCATGAATGAGTCATATCACTTTGAGGGGGTAGTAGTCCGTACTTCCTCAAATGAAATTACCGTATTTACCCTTTATGGAAACCATAAAGGTATGACATAAATGAAAAATACAGAAGTATAGAGACAATATAAATAGTATATATATCACATATAAATATTGTTTCATATTAATGGACACCTTAAGAGGTGGTAGGAGAATAATGTACAATCATCATTTCATGAGGTAGTAGTTCGCTGTCCAGAGAAACAGTATGTTTATTACCAATTAGACTGAGGTGTGTATAAGTGTAGTTTGAATAATTCTAATAACAACAACCTAGTATATTATGGATACTGGTTTTTTTATAAAAGAAAATAATAAAGATAGTTAGGGGTTTAAGAAGCAAAATAAATGAAAAGAATTTAATAGACGATGTTACCTTTAAATCATGTAACTCCCTTTGGTTTGAACCAAAAGGATTTCTTAAAGTGCCTTATGACTAAGGTAAGGATTCTATGTGGAATAGAGGGATCGTTAGAGCATAGTTGGGTAGAGTTTGGATGAACTAAGGGGATTTATAGGTGTGAGTAATGGGTTAGAGTTGAAGTCTTTTTATAAGGGGAGGAGGGTCTCTTCAGGAAAGTTTCAAAATATTATTTTATTATATAATGAGTTCCAGTTTCTAAAATCCCAAAACATCAAAAGGTAGAATATAATATGACTACTTTTTGAAATATAATCATAGAATAATAATTGGATAGGTTTTGGATATTTTTTTTAATCTTTATAATCTTCTTTATTTAAATCATTTATTAATGAGGTAAACACTGCATAATTGTTGTGCCATAAATAATTTTATTTATTTGATGTATATAAATTATAAAGAAAATAAAATGATGTCGGAAATATATTTATATTTATAATGAATAATTATAATAGAAGATATAACTTATATAAACCCCTGTAAAAATTTATTTACTAAAAGATATATGATTATGTCATTTTTGTCATTACTTTTAATTATTTAATAAAAGTGTCATTATCACTCTTAAGTGGCTCCAGGAGCTCCCATAGTCAAAAAAAGGATGACCATGGTAAGAAATGTATCAAAAAATAGGATTTTGACACATGTTAGGGGGATTTAATATTATTAGAATATTATTTTTACCTTGAGTTACCCTAGTTACCTTTAACTGCGGTAAATAAAAGTCAAAAGTCTCTTTTCACCAAAAATTATTTTCATCTGGTTGAGCTAAATTTTAATTTATAATAACAACTATATATTTTGTATTTTTAAAATTAAATTCAAAGAAGTGGTAAGATTTTATTTAAATGAAAAAGTCGAGTTTTTAACTACTACTTAGTGTTTTCACTATTTATCAAAAATTGAAGGTTTTCTGAAATATACCAAAACTTTTTCCTAAGATATACATGATATTACAAATTCAAAAATGAATTATATTTTAACAAATTAAATACATATAAGTTTTGTTAATTAATTTAAAATTAATTCTTATTGTCAAAACAAAAATCATGTTTTTAAGAAATAATAACTATCAAAAGATTGACACTTGTTTTTGTCCAATTTCAATGTGAAATTACTTCCAATGACTAAAATTGGATTAAATGGTAAAAATAAAATCTAATTAAAATTTAAAACCAGTTAAAAATATTATCTAACCATATAAATAAATTATATTAAAAGGTATTTTTGAATTAAAATATAGTATCTTTCACTATTCATTAAAAAATGAATTTTATTCGAAAAATATTAAAAATTTACCCAAAGAAAATTTTATTTGCCCAATTCAATCGAAGAATCTTATTTTTTCAAGTAGAACATATAAGAGTGGCCAAAACTATATTTAATGAGAGTTCTCCATCAAAAGGTGGTAAATTGACCTTTTAAAGAATATTAGATTATTTATGCTTAATATTAGATTTATTCACATTTTAAGACTCTAACTTTTATTAGATAAATGTAAAAACATATAACCAACATGTATAATTATATTGTATTTAGTTATATTCATTATCACCAATAAAATGACTAGGTGTTTACTACCATTCAAAATAATATTAGGTTATTATTTTTCAATATGACCAAATGTTGTGTAAAACGTAAGACTTCAAAGAAACCCATTGTTGTGTATCAGGTAATCCATCGAACATAGATTCCCCTTTAACATTAAATTAATATTTAACTAAAAAATATTAATAAATATGAAAATGTCATATACTTTATTTAATTGGGATGTTACATCCATCCCCCTTTTAGAAATTGCATCCTCATAATATTTATTCACTTATCAAATAAGTGGGGGTATTTATCCCTCATAAAATTTTCTAATTCCCACATTTCCTCTTCAACCATATGGTATTTCCACAAAACCATTACTTGATGAATTACCTTATTCCACAACACATGCTCTCTTCAGTAAAGAATTTGGACTGGTTGTTCCTTATAAGGGAGATTCTCTTCCATCTGAACAACCTATAGGCTCAAAAGATGAGATAGATCTAGCATATACTTTCTCAACATTGAATCATGAATAAAAGTGTGTACCTAGGATAAATATATAAGTAAATCCAGTCTGTAGGCAACTAATCCAACTTCCTCCAAAATTTCATAAGGTCAAATGAACCTTGGACTCAACATTCCCTTCTTACCAAAACACATCACACTTTTACATGGAGAAACATTGAGAAAGACAAGATCACCTACCTCAAAATAGAGATCATTCCTCTGGTTATCCACATTACCTTTCTTCCTAAATTGAGCTTTTCTCATGTTTTTATTAATCAAATAAATCTTTTCGTCCATCTCTTCTACCAATTTTGGTCCCATCAACATACTTTTATCTACTTTATCCCAAAAATCCGGAGTTTGAAACTACTTCCCATAAAATGCCTCAAATGGAGCCATCATTATACTAGAATGAAAACAATTATTGTAATAAAATAAAACCAAAGTAAGACTGGTCCCATCAACTTACTTTCATCTACTTTATCTGAAAAAGATGGAGTTTGAAACTACTTCCCATATAATGCCTCAAATGGAGCCATCTGTATATTGGAATGCCAACTATTATTATAAGAAAATTAAATCAAAGTAAGATGTTGGTCCCAACTTCCCTGGTAATCCAGTGAACATGCATGTAGCATATCCTCCAAGGTCTGAATTTTTAGTTCAAAATGCCCATCTGATTAAGGATGAAAATCTGTACAAAAATTTAGTTCAGTTCCCAACGAATTTTTAAGGCCTTTAAAAAAGTTATAAGTAAACATGGGAACACAATCAGATACAATGGAGAGGGGAACTCCATGAAACTTGACTATATTTTTAGTATAAAACTGATAACGTTTTTCTTGAGACAAAGTATCTCAAATAGGAAGGAAATGAGTAGATTTAGTCAATCAGTCGACAATAACCTAGATTGCATAATTTCCTCGAGATGTCTTTGGTAATCCCACAACAAAGTCCATAGATATATTTTCCCATTTCCACTCTGGAATGGATAATGACTGAAGCATCCCTTTTAGTAACTGTCACTCTTCATTAATCTTTTGACAAGTTAAACACTTCACAGTAAAGTAAGCAATATCTCTTTTCATTCCATCCCACCAATAATACACCTAAGGATCTATGTTCATCTTAGTAAAGCCTAGATGAATGGAAAAAAGAGAACTATGAGCTTCAAATAATAACTATTTCTTCAACTATGAATCACAAGGTATACATAATCACTTTCCAAATCTCAACATATAATCATTATCAATGTTAAAATCAGGAAACATACTCTTCTGAACAAACTCTACATTTTTCTGCAACCCACTATCTTCCTTCTACGCTTACATAATTTTTTCTGATAGATTTGATTTCACTGACACCTGAAACAAAACAGAAGAATTATTTTTACCAACAGCTTCTATTACAAAATTCATAAAGTCTTTAATTAAAGGATCATATTCCTTACATAACAAGGTGAATAAATAATTACTTTTTTTGACTCAAATCATTAACCACATTATTGGATTTTCCCACATAGTAATGGATTGTGGAATCATAATCCTTGATTAATATAATTTTAATGGATTGTCCCAATTCATGTGTAATTATTTCTAAGTTAATATATAATTTTAACTTTTTTGGTCCGTATATATATCAAAATTTACACCATACAAATGACACCTCAAAATTTTTAAAGAAAAAACAACAATAGATAATAAAAATCATTTGTAGGGTAATTTAACTCATGAGGTTTCAACTATCATAAAGAATAAACAATTACCTGATCATTCTACATAAGGACACATCCAAGTCCTTTCAATGAATCAGCACTGTATATAACAAACTCACAATTTTTGGGAGTCGTAGCCAAAATCGTAATGTTCACCAATATTCCAATAAAATCCTGAAAATAATCATCACATTGTTTTTTCCATATGAACATAACACCTTTTCAAGTTAACATAGTCATTAGACTAGAAAAACAAGAAAAATACTCAACAAACCTATTGTAATAAATTTCCAAACCAAGAAAACATTGGATCTCTGTTATATTTGTGGTCCTTGGCCATTCTTCAACAACTTTTGTTTTTGCAGGATCAACAATTATTCCATTTTTGAAACAACGTGACCAAGGAATGATTTTTTTGTTACCAAAACTCACAATTTCTAAATTTCACACACAGTTTCTTTTCTTTAAAGGTTTGAAAGACAACCCATAAATTACTTTCATGGTCCTCTTTACTTTTATAGAAAACCAATATATCATCAATGAAGACAACCAAAAACATATCCCAGAACTCAAGACAAATTCTATTAATATTATACATGAATACAACAAGAGCATTGGTTAACCGAAAAGGAATAACCACAAATTCATAATGGCTATATCTAGTATGAATCACAGTCTTTGGAATTTATTCTCCCTTTAATTTCAACTGATGGTTCCCCGACCTCAAATCAATCTTTGAAAAACATTGAGCTCCCTGGAGCTGATCAAAGAAATCATCAACATGAGGTAAAGGATACTTGTTCTTAACAGTGATGTTATTAAATTCTCTATAATCAATGAAAATTCTCAACGAACCAGATTTATTTTTAACTAACAATACAGAATCACCCCATGGTGATGTGCTAGGTAAAATGAAACATTTATCTAATAACTACTACAATTGCTTCTTTAACTATAAAAGTTCAATTTGAGCCATTAGATAAGGGGGTCTTGAAATTGGATTCGATGTAGGAACTAAGACAACATTAAATTAAACTTCTTGATCAGGTATAATACCAAGAAACTCATTAAGAAAAAACATCACTGTAATCATTTACCACCGACACATCATTAACCTGAATAATTCCTTTGTTATCAATAATATGTGCAAGGTAACATTTATTTCCATCCATTACTAGTTTCTCATATTCATAATACGTTATCAAAAGTAAGGATTCATTCTTTTACACAAACTAAAAATATTTCTGAAAATAAAACTCTTTATCTATGCAGTCAATCTTTCTCTGATAAAATTAATCCAATCCATATCCAAAAAAAATTAAACTCTACTAGATGAAAAACATTAAGGTCTGTTGGTAGATTTTTTTTGCACACATGGACATGAAGGTTCTTATAATTTATTTTTGTCCAAACATCTCCCCCAGTTGTTTTAACCATAAGTTTAGGATTCATATTCTAAGATGGAATTCCCAATTTACTATAAAACTTTTCAAAAATGAAAGAATTTGTTGACCCTGATTTAAAGAACATATTTTTCATAATATCAACAAACAAACAGTGTACCAGAAACTACTTCATTTGATGGGCCAACATCCTCTGAAGTAGTTGCAAAGGATTTTACCACCCCTTTCTGCTTGTAGTATGGATGCTTTCCCTCAGTTGAGTTCTTCGTTGGACACTCATTTTCATAATGACCCATTTAATTACCCAAAAAACATTTTACTGACTATAAATAAGATTTTGAATTACCACTCACATGATCTATTTCAGTGAAATCACAAGCCTTATGCCCCATTTTACCACATTGGTAGCACATAACAGAATTCAAAAGATATTCCCCAGCATGCTTTTTACCACAATTTCCATAAACTGTAAACAAAAGTTTCTTTCCATCAGACTTTTTTGAAGAGTTATTCCATTTCGTCTTCCCCCTCAACCTCATATTCTATTGTTTGTCAAAGACCACCTGATCATCGGAAAACTCCATTTCCTCCTTGTCCGCACATCGAACCAGTTTTTCATAACTTTTAAACTCATGAGAAGCTAAATAAATTTGATACATTGGTTTTAATCCTATGTAAAAACAGATGATTTTAATATCAATATATCATAAGAATTTTGGAGCATACCATTCCAGTCAATTGAATTTTGATTCATATGAATTCACTGAGTCATCCTCCTACCTCAATTCAAGGAATTGTTTTTCCATCCTATGACAAACCACCTTAGGAAAATATTTCTCAAGAATCATACCCTTGAATTCATCCCAATCAAGAGAATAAGTATCCTTACTATCCCTGATATTTTTAACCATCAACCTCCATTGATCAGATTCACATTCAAAATAGTAAACAATGAGGCTAACCTTTTTTATAGTTATAAACACCCCAAGACATATAAAATATTATCTAGTGCTTTAATACACCATTCATCTATGACATAGTCATATGATCCTCTGAATGATGGTAGATGTTGCCTCATGAAATTCTCCACTACTGACATACTCCACTTTGGTTGATCTGGCTGATATCGTGCATGGATACCACACCATTTTTAGCCTGAGTCAGATATGTCACCCCTACAACAAACTGTTCAGTTCCGATTTCGACCATCTTAGGTTGTGGATTTGGACGTTTGTCTTCCTCCTGATGTCATTCCATCAAATCTACCATGTTTCCTCTGCGTAAAACCATTCTAAACATAGAAATATCTTTGGTGAAGCATCATGGAAATATGTAAATGCTATATCAGTTCAATAATACAATAAATTAATTCATGGAAACTAATGTAACAATATTATAACACCTAAAGTTTTCTAAACCAAACTCTAATACCAACTATAATGAAACAAACTTAAAAATTACATAATATTTAATTAAATGGATAATTCACATTGAGTATCATTTCAGGTTTAGAGTTTTAGGTAATTAGGTCATAAATATTACATTTAATCTAAAAAATTAAAAATTAGACACATCTACTCATTTTCAATTTTTTAATAAAATAGAAACTCTTAAAAAAAGAGTCATGTCTGGTTCCAGGTTTTTGACGACATGACTTTTCCTTGATCCCATCCTTGACCCTATTCATATTTATGTATTGGGAAAAACATTTCAAAACATGGGATGAGCCTAAAAAGGCCAGTAAGGGTTACAAAACAAATAAATAAAACATTAGTTCATCAATACATAGATAACATAAGGTTTTTGACAAACATCATGAAATCATAAGATTTATGAATAACACATTGGAATGAAAAATCATAAAGGTAACTTGTGGCATCCATAACATACTTACGTTATAGATTTCATAACAACGTAGGGAGTTACATTTGGAATACCTAACATAGTATATTCCCCAAATATCTTAGTAGAAACATTCATGTATACCTCTATCACATTACCCAATGCATTGGAGAGCTATATCAGGATCACCAACCCTAGGATTATCATAGAAGCACCGGTATATGTAAACAATTACCATGAACTATAACATATTCATAACACATAAAAAAATATATATGAAATATAAAATTTCCACATTTAAATGACAATATATCATTTAAATATATTGACATAAAAAATCTATTATGAAACCCAATTTCAATACCAAAATATGTAAAAGAGTATAGGGTATTTATTTTCCTTTTAAAATCATTATGGATTTTAAAGGAATCCCAAGATCAAATAATACTCGCAGCGGCGGAAAAGGTTGTTTTCATCGCTTACGTTAAAAGGAATTTTTTTTACTGTAGTGTAAAACGCCTTGTAGAAAAATATTCCCTTTGAGTGAAAAGAAATGTCAAAGGTGTTTTTAGACCATATAAAAGAATGATGTGTATAAAACAAAATATACCTCAGTGAAAGGAGATTGAGACAAAGTCCCTTACCTCGTGTCCGACTTGACCTGTTCCCTCTATAATCTCTTGTATAATAAAATAATTTAAATTTATACTTTATTAAGAACCTTTATAATGTTTATTATTCCTTTTATATTAATTATTACATTTTTATAATCATTATGGAATCATTTAATTTAATAATGGTGGTTTCATCAATATTTGTTACATGAGTCAAAATTGAACTTATTATAATTATAATTTGTTCATGTGCCCCAAATTAAATTATATTCATAATTATATTCATGATTTAGATATCATATATATCATAAATATCTAGTATATATTTTTATTTATAATATTATATGACATTTGTAAGTAAGAAATGAAATGCACTGTTTAGGGAGATAGTAAGTCGTACGTACACATGAACGCTACTTTCATTTAGATTTCATTTTTAATGGAATGAAAACATAATGATACATAAGTATATTAAAATTTCAGTATAATAAAATATATAATTTTATTAACCCCATCATTTATGCGTTCCACGGACTTCATGAATGAGTCGTATCACTTTGAGTGGACGGTAGTCAGCACATTCTCAAATGAAATTATCATATTTACCCATTATGGAAACCATAAAGGTATGATATAAATGAAAAATAAATAAGTATAGATACAATATAAATAAAATATATATCACATATAAATACAATTCCATCTTAATGTACACCATAATAGGTGGTAAGAGAATATTGAACAATCATCGTTCCATGAGGCAGTAGTTCGTCGTCCACAGAAAAAATATGTTCTTTACCCATTACATGGAGGTGTGTTTTAGTGTAGTTCTAAAAATTTCCATAACAAAAACCTAGTATATTGGGGATACTGGTGTTTTTATAAAAGAAAATAATTATAATTGTTTAGGGGGTTGGAGAAGTAAAATAAAAGAAAATAAGTTAGGAGAACATGTTACCTTTAAATCGGGTAACTCCCTTTTGTTTGAACCAAAAGGATTTATTTAAGTTCCTTATGCCTTAGGTAAAGCTTATAGGTGTAATAGAGATATAATGCGAGATTATTTGGGCAGTGTTTGGACAAGACAAGGGGCTTGAGAGTTGTGAGTAATGGGTTAGAGCTAAGGGATTTTTATACGGGCGAGGAGGGGCTATTTAGGAATGTTTGAAAATATTATTTTATTATAAAATGATTTTGTGTTTCTAAAGGTCCAAAACATATTAATATAGAAGATAAGATGAATATTTTTTGAAATAAAATCATCCAATATGAATTGGTTAGGTTTTGGATACTGTTTTAATCTTTATAATCTTATTTAATTAAATCATTCATTAATGAGGTAAACAATGCATCATTATTGTGTTATAAACAATTTTATTTATTTGATGTCTAAAAATTATAATAAAAATACCATGCTATAGAAAATCCTTTTATCTTTATAATGAGTATCTATTGTAGAATAGATAACTTATATAAACCCATGAAAAAATTTATCTACTAAAACATATACGTTTATGTCATTAATTTAAATTAATTAATATCAAGTGTTATTATCACACTTAAGTGGCTCCATGTGGTCCCAAAAACGACCCAAGGATGCCCATGGTCAAACTTTTTTCAACCATTAGGATTAGGACACATGTTAGGGTAATTAAATTTTATTATAATATTATTTTTACCTTGTATTACCCTATTTACCATTAATCGCAGTAAATAAAAGTCAAAAGATATAAATCACCAAAAAATATTTATATCTTATTGAACCAAATTTTACTTACTAATGACCACCATGTATGTCATATTTTTAAATTTCAATTCACATAAGTGAGATAATTTCGTTTAAATAAAAAAGTCGGTTTTTTAACTTCTACTATGTGTTTTCACTATTCATAAAAAATTAAAGGTTTTTAGAAAAATACCAAAACATCAGCCTAAGGTATATTTGATATTCTGAATTCAAAAATGATTTCTATTTTACCAAATTCAAAACTTTTAAGTTTCATTAATTAATTTAAAATTAATTCCAATTTTTAAAATAAAAAGCGTTTTTGAAGAAATAATAACTATCAAAGGATTAATAGTTGTTTATGTCCAATTTCAAAGTGAAATTACTTCCATTGATAGAAAATGGATTAAATGGTAAAAATATGATCTAATTATACCTTAAAACCAATTAAAAAGATAATCTATCCATATCGGTAAATTATATCAAAAGGTAGTTTTCAATTAAAATGCTGTATTTTTCACTATTCATTAAAAAATGAATTTTATCATAAAAAGACCAAAAATATATCCAAAGTAAACTTTGATGTCCCAATTCTTGTGAAAAATTTTATTTTTTGAAATAGAACTTATAAATGTGACCAAAACTGGATTTAAAGATGGTTCTCCATCAAAATGTGATAAATTGACCTTTTAACGAATATTAGAGTATTTATGCTTACAATTAGATTCATTCACATTTTAAGCCTCTATATTTTAATGGGTAAATTTAAAAAAAATTATCAAACATGAATAATCATATTTTTGTTAGTTATATTCATTCCCACCAATACAATGATTGACATTAACTACCATTTAAAATAATACTCTATTATTATTTTTCAGTATGACCCGACGTTTTGTGCAACATAAGATTTCCAAGAGACCTGTTGTTGCCTATCGGGTACACCATCGAACATAGAACCCCCTTTAAAGTAAAATTAATATTTAATTCAAAAATATTAATAAATATTATAATGTCATATTCTTTATTAACATGGGATGTTACAAGGTATTTGAAATAATTATATTCATATATAAGTTTTCTTGATAAAGTTTTCATTATTCTAAATGTTTCCTTTCTTAGGGATTTCAATCCTTGCTTACAAGCTTTTACTATTAACAAGTTTTTGTGGAAGGATAATATCTTCTATAATGGTAATAATGAATGTTGTTTTGATTGAAAATATAAATCCTACCAGACCACCTATATTTGTTGTGAATGATTATGAGTACATGAGAGATTATATGAAGACTTTTGTTATTAATACTGGATTAGAAAATTTTGTAATGATTACAGAAGATTACAAGATTCTTGAAAAGGAAGTCAAAACCATTACCAATCAAGAAAAGATACAATATACACTAAACTAAAAGGTATGTAATAATTTTTTTGTGTTTTATGACTAGGAATATATGTATCCAGATTTCTTCTTTTGAAGCAACAAATTGTATCTAGATGAAATTGGAAGTTACAAATTTTGGTACCTCCAAAGTGATTGAGACTAGAAGAGCTATTCTTAGAGCAGAATATCATGGATTTCTATTTCTTTTTTATGAAACTGTATGTAAGGTTCAAAAAAGTTTTATGAAAATTGTTAATAGACTACAATATATGGGAGAAAAACTTCTAGATGATGATGCTCTTGTGGATATGATTATAGATATCATTCCTAATTAGCGGGATTGTAAGAGAAACAATATTGATGAAATTTGGAAAGTATCTCAAAATTTCTCTTGATGAGTGTTTTGGAACTCTTCTTCAACATGATATGAGAATGAAATGATATGCTGATATGAATAAGAAGAGGAATGAAAATGGAAGTGTAGCCTTTGCTACTACTAAATTCGAGAATCCTGATTGGGTTACATGATACATGTATAAGAAATTCACTATGTTATCTGAATCTAGTGAATGTAAACATTCTAAGAATGGGATAGATAATATTTTTCAAAGGATGAACATGATAGTTGGAAAGAAATAATTTTAGTATAGATAGAAAAAGAAATAAATAAAAGACAAGAAAGACTCAAAAGTCACTTATTATGAATGAAAAAGAGCAGGGCATATAAGTCCAAATAATCCTATGAATAAAAAAAGATAAAAAGGAAAACCATTCTGAGATGAATATAATGAAGTATTACAAGGATAAAGTTAATAATTTTTTGAAATCCAATGACACATGGAGTGCTAGTGGTGGTGACTCTTCAGATGAATCCTTAAAGTATGAATCTTCTGGTCAGAAGAATCTTGGTCTACAAGAAAGACCGCCCATTGAAAATCATTGACTAATGGCAATGATACACAATGCTGAATCTATTACCAATGTCTCCTTGATTGATAATTATAATGATGATAAATATTATGAATCTTCAGATGAGGAATCTTTCTCATCAATAAGATAATAAACTACTTTCCTATGAATAAGTGTCTAGGTTTGCTAAAATTCTTGAAAATGAAAATTCTAAACTCAAGAAAAAGATTGATAAGGAAAATTATAGATTATCAATTTTAACCTAAGAAATAACATATCTTTAAATATCATTATAATAAAACTTTTGATTTTTAATGTATTTCCAAAAATATTTAGGATGTTAATTCTGAGGAGAATAAGCATTCTAAGTATATTCAAAATGAAATTTCTAAGAAAAATGGTTTAATGTCTAATAGTTTTTCTAAAACTATTTTTAAGGATAAAAAAATAGTTATAAAACTAAAAACATAAATATTTTCCTTGAGGAAATTTATGTCAAATTTTACCGTGAGTAAGGAAATGTTTGACAAGATGCATTCCCAGATTCAAACGTTAAGAAATAGTTCTGGATTTGGATATACTCATTCAAAAACATTTTTTAGTAATAATTATTTTTTTCTAAAACTTTTTCTATTATGTACTAAATATCAGTGTGGTGGATATTTCAAAAAATGGTTCTTTAAATAAAACCCAATCTTTAGGTTTTCATAATGCTTATTTTTCTACGAAAATGTATACACCTAAAATCATGCTTTCTGAAATTTCTGTAACCAAGAATGTTTGAATTCCGAAACTCTAACATTTTCATTTGTATGAAAATACATAATGTTTCAATATAAATACATGGTACATGGATAGTGGATGTTCCCAGCATATGACTGGTAAAAACAATATTTGAAAATATTATCAAGGTGAAAGGAGGAAAATTTAATTTCAAAGATAATTCTTAGGGAGAAATTATTAGTATATGCAACATTTTTTTATTATAAAAACATTTATTTCAAATGTATTATTTGATAAAGGTCTTATGAACAACCTCTTTATCATAAGTCAATTGTGTGATGAAGGTTACCTTGTAAATTTTAGGAATGAAAATCGATCCGTCAACTATTCCAAGGAAGAGTTTATTCATTATGCCCATTGGAAAGAGAATGTATACACACTAAACAAAGAAGACATTAGGAGCCAAGATAGACCTTTCCATAGTGAAATGGAAGATCAATCATGGTTATGGAATTCAATTTTACGACACTTTAACCTTAGGAACCTATAAAAGACCTCAATGAGAGGACTTGTTAAGGATCTATGATAGCTTATATTTTATTCTTCAAAAGTTTTGGATCATTGTCAATATGGAAGGAAATATAAATCAAGTTTCAAATCAATTAGTGAAGTCTCAACAAATGATTCATTATAGTTAGTGCATATGGATCTTTTTGGTCCAACAAAAACTGAAAGCATTGGTGGAAATTATTATGCATTTTTCTTAGTTGATGATTACTCTAGATTTACATGGGTCCATTTTCTTACAAATAAATATGAAGCTTTTTCTTATTTAAAAAATTTTAGTACCCAAGTCAAAAATGAGAATAACCTTCCATTGATAACTTTTCATTGTGATCATGGAGGAGAATTTCAAAATTCTGATTTTGAAACTTTTTGTAGTATAAAAGTTATTAATCTTAACTTCTCAGCTCCAAGAACTCTTCAATAGAATGATGATGTAGAGAGAAGAAATAAAATTATTCAAGAGATAACTAAAACCATGTTTAGAGAATATTATATAGCTAAATACTTTTGGGCTAATGTTCTGTGTACACCAAGTTATACTATAAATAATGTCTTGATTAGACCTTTTCTAAACAAAAACCCTTAATAATTGTGAATTGGTAGAAATCCTAGACATTCTATATTCAAATTATTTGGTTGTAAAGTATTCATTGAGAATAATAAAGATAATTTACATAAATTCTCACCCAAATCTGATTAATGAATTTTCCTAGGATACTCAATAACATCTAAGGATTATAGAGTTTTCAATATGAATAATTATACAGTTTATGAAACTGTGAATGCTAAATTTGATGAAACTAATCCACTTGTTTTTAAACAACCGCAACCCAAATCCTTGTATGTATTTTAAAAAACGTATTCTCAAACCCTGATATAAGATACTTTTGAAGAGGAAGAGGTTTAAGAAAATATTTCTGAAGCATTTAACCTAGAATATTTTCTATCATATGTTGATGAATAGATTTTACAAAACCCAAATTAGTTGCTTCTTAAGAATATAACCAATGATAGTATCATTGGTGATGTAAATCAATTTTTAAGGACTAGAAGTTCCTTAAGAAATTAAGTAGAACAACCAGATTTCTTTTCCAAATTAGAACCAAAAAGCACTGATGAATCTTTAGGTGACGATGATTTGATTAAAACCATACAAGATGAGGTAAATGAATTTGATAGGAATATGTTCTGGACCTTTGTTGATAGACATAATTAAAATACTGTTATTGGAGTATGATGGGTCTTCAAAAATAAGTGTGATGAAAATGGAATCATTTTATGAAAAAAGGCTTAATTATTTGCTAAAGTATATAATCAGGATGAAGGAATATACTATATAGAAACATATACCCTAGTAGATAGACTTGAATCTAATAGTATTTTACTTTCTTTGGGAGAATTATTTAATTTAATACTTTTTCAAATGGATGTAAAGTGTGATTTTCTTAATGGATATGTGCTAGAGGATGTTTATTTTGAACAACCTCTTGGTTTTGAAGACACAAAACATCTTAATCATTATTTCAAACTTACCAAATATTTATATGGACTTATACAATCCCTTATAGCAGGGTATGATAGACTTACATGATTATTGTTACTAAACAATTATGTTAAGGGAACTTTTGATCAATCCCTTTTTATAAATAATGACAAGAAAAATGTTTTTATTTTTCAAATTTATTTTTATGAAATTGTATTCGGTTCAACTCAACAATCTTTAACCTATTCAATTGAAAATTTAATGAAATCTGATTTTGAAATGAGTATGATAGGCGAGGTAAATTTTTTCCTAAGGATGAAAATTTCTCAAAAAGTAGATGGAACTTATATATCTCAACATATGTATATTAAATATCTTCATAAGAAGTATGGATATGACAAAACTAAGAGTATAAGTACTCCCATTGGTACCTCAATCTCACTTAATTTAGATTAATCTAGTAAAACAGTAGATCAAACATCATTTAGAGGTATGATAGGAAGTATACTATAATTAACATCTAGTATTATAGACTTAATGTTTTCAATATGATTATGTGCAAGATATCAATCCCATCCTATGAAATATCATTTGAAAGTAGTGAAAATAATTTTTCACAATTTAAAGGGAACAATGGATTTAAGACTCTTTTATACTTCTGGAAATGATTTTGTTTTTTAAAAAAATTCAGATGCCGACATTAGTGGATATAGAATTGATAGGAAAATTACACCTAAAACTTTTCATTTATTATGATATTCATTAGTTTCTTGGTCATGCAAAAAGAAACAATCTGTAGCACTTTCCACTGTGGAAGATGAATATGTTGTAACAGGAAGTGGTTAGGCTCGTGTATTCTGGATGCAAGACACACTCATAGACTATGGCATGAGTTTTACCAAACACAGATATTGTTTGATAACACTTGTGACATTTCCCTATGTAAAAACCCTTCACATCACTCTAGTGAAAAACACATATATATTAGGTATCACTTTCTTAAGGATCACACACAAAAAGGAGATACCATTCATTAATTTATCTGAATTCAAGATCAACATATTGATATTTTCCCCAAAATCTTTACCCTCTGATAGATTTGAATACATTAAAAAATGTTAGGGATTATAACCATAAGGTAATCTTCTATATTAACTTCTTATTGAGACATATATCCTTATAGTAAGAAACTCCGTTTCATATAGGGAGTACATTTTCTTTTTTAATCAAAAATTTCATAATCAATATTTTCATAATCAAAATATTCTTAATTCAAATTTTCATAACCAAAATTTTCCTGATCAAAATTTTCATAATTAAAATTTTTGTAATAAAATTTTCTTTATCAAAATTTTCTTAATCAAAATTTTTGTAACATAAATTTTATTAATAAAAATTTTCCTAATCAAAATTTTTGTAGTCGAAATTTTATTAATAAAAATTCTAGTAATCAAAAATTTTTGAATCAATATTTTTGTAATAAAAAATTTCTTAATCATAATTATCGTAGTAAAAAATTTTCAAAGTAAAAATTATTTTACGTAGTGTAAACAAATTCAATATCCATAATTTTCCTTAGTTGAGAAAATTTTCAGGAATCTAATGTTCTTCGTGAAGAATTTTCTTTATTTCTAATAATTTTCCGAGAATTTCAGAAGGTATGTTTCCTTTCATAAATTTTTTGTAATCAATTTTATACATGTTTGTATTTTCATCTTGTTTAGGAAATTTTTTCATAATCACTTTTCCATAAATCTGAATTTATATCTTAAAAGCATAAAAATATTGGAACTTACCAAATTTCTTCTTTGGATATCATCTCAACCATCAGATATGATCAAGTGGGTTTCCACCGTTGCATTTGTTTGGGAAGATGAACTGTCGCCTTAAATGCTTACTTAACGACCCCCGATGGTTTTCTGACATCGATTATCAATATTTGTCTTGTTGAAACCCTGCTACTCTACTTAAGGACCATTCTGAATTTCTATGTTTTCCCAATTACGAATTTCATTGGAAACTTATCCTTCGAAACAAATGTCTTCATTCAAGGAAATTTATGAGTGGATGATCAACAACTAATGTTTAGTAGATCTGATATTATTTCCTAAATATGATTCTATTATTTCAAAGAACATCTAGTTGAATTACCTGGAAAGTTTGTGTATAACCAAACCAAAGACAAAGGATCTGGTTTATCTGAAATTGTTGGTAGAGTTTTATGAGTCTGTAAGATTTTTACTTGAAGGTGGAAGAGACATGTTTTCCTTTAACAGTTATGGATAAACCTACTCTCTTTCTTATAGTAAGATTGAAAACATAATTGGAATTCTGTATGAAGGAGAAGCTATGTTCTGCACCCATAAGATACTAGATGATTCAGGATATTTTGATAAAAAAAAATCCATAGAATTACTTGGTTTATTAGTGAAGAAGACTCTAAAGATTAACCATCTTCCTACAAATTTTTGGATCATAGATTTTTGGGTTTAGGGATTTTTCATTCTAGGAAAAGAAGATTAGGATACCCAGAAGAAGAGTGATATCTATGTTATGGGTTTCTTAGTAAACCTCAGAAAGATAAATTTGGGGAAGTATGATTTTCTTATAGTAATGAATATCAAGAATGTGACTCTAAAATATCTTATCATTATGTATCCTGTTATTATCTCCAGGATAATTGTTCTCTGTATTGATTCTTTCAAAATCTCATGCAATTCTAAGACAAGGAATTTCAAGGCCATGTTTCTTAATTATGACACCCTTCGAATGATGAAGGTTGGATTCAATAGTGAACCTTGAGATTTTTATGATTTAAATGAAGTTGAAACAAAATAATTATCAAAGAAACTAGAATTGGATGAAACTTCCAAGAAGGATTGTAAGAAGAGAAATGTGAAGGAACCGAGAAAGAATGAAAAACTCATGTTGTTCAAGAAACTCAATCCGCATATCCAAAAACTAAGAAGAAAAATACTTATCCATATAAAGTGGTTTCCAAGTGGAGTGAAGGAATTAAGAATAATAAATAAGGGGAGCCTAGTTTTGGGTTGGAACCTACTGATGCTAAAGCCTTATTGATTAAGGCATCTGGGGAGCACGAGAAGCAAGAAAAAGAGAATAAGAAAAAGAAGAAAATGTCTAATGCTACGATTGTTCAGTCTCTTCTCAAGGCTAGTGAGAAATCCTCAGAACGAGTCCTGGTATCAAAATCATTTTTTTAAGAATCACTTCCAAGGACTCTTTGAAAAATGATGGTTATTCCAAAACTTGACGAACAAGATCAAATTGTGAAAGAAGAGTAAGTTAAAGAGGAATTACATGAAGGAAGTGATGATACAGTTGATATGATAAGAAAAGTAGAAGAATGTAATGAGAAAGAGAGTACTTCTGAAATGTTTTTAATCCAAACATCTCATGCTGAATCAACCAAAATTAATTCACAAGGAAAGAGGATGACGGGTAGGAATAAGTGAATAAACCATTGAGTGATGAAAGAAACAATAATGATTTTGTTTATCCAGAGGATCTTGTGGAATATTCTAGAAAAGAAAATATTAGGGTAGAAGAGATAGTTCAACTATCAGATAATGAACATGAGTCACCAAAAGTAATATAGATCATTCCGACAACTGATTATGGAAAACATAAGTCAGTTGATATACTGAGGAAATACATGGCAACAAATAAAGATATTGGTGGTTATTTAAAGAGAAAAGTTGAAGAGATAGAGAAAGAATCCTCCACAACAAAATTATTTGATTCTGAATCATCCTATCTAGGACATGACTTTGTGGTTCAATATTTAAAGAAATTTGTTGATACAATTCCCTTGTTTCTGAGTATAGACTAGAGGTTCCAGATTCATCAGCACTAGATTTATTAGAAATCGGATTTGGTTTCTATGCTTATGGATATGTTCATCAAGATTAAGGATGATTTCAAATATTTCATTATTGGGAAAGAAGATGAAAATAGGTCATGTAAATAAATTAAATAGTTGTCAAGGAAGATAATCTAAGAGATAATAATCCTATATGATTTTCATGAAAGTGTGGATGATGATTCTGGCACTGAATATGGAAAGTTAAAATATCATACTAATTTTTTTGAGGAAAAGCTCAGTCTCGAACAAAAAACACAGAAGCAAGAAGTCAGTTATTTGAATGAGAAACATAACTCAGTTACTTTGAAAGGGAAAAGGGAAAGAGATCTTACAATTGAGTTTGAAGAAAATTTCAGTAACCAAGAAGATATTTTGAAGGATCATGATGATATTCTTAAGGCACAGGGAGAAATGATCAAAGCCTTGGAGAAGAAAAACAAGGATCAGGGTCAGCTACTCAAGCATTTTGTTAAGGATAATAAGGATATTAAAAAGATAAAGACCATCGTGGAGAATTTAATGCTAAAGGAATAAGAATGATGATTTTTCCCCAATCCGATCTATTGTTTCAATTCCATTCTTGTACAAATTTTGACTATCATAATGAAATTTTGGTTGTTCCTCATGTGTTTTGTTGTATAATAAAAATATTTCTGGTACCATATTTCTTTCCACACTATTTATTCTTTTTTTTTGAAAATCACAAAAGGGGTTAAAGGAATGATAAAAATAATAATAAGTAAAAAAATTCCCTAAGTAAGTGGGAGTCTATCTAAGGGGGAGTTTCCTCAAAGTGATTTCTTTATGAAAGTAAAACAAAATAATTTTTAAGGAAGCCAGGAATATGATCCATAAGGATTTAAAAACATAAAGGGGTTTTAGTCATATTCACTATGATTCATAAGTAAAGGGGTAAAAGTTTTATATTCTAGTTCATAAATAAAAATTTTAAGTCCTTATATTCTTTTTTGTAAGGAAGTTTGTGCCTTCCAAAAAGGGGGAGATTTTTGATTCAATAAGGTTTTCTTATGAATTTTTAATTCTTATATGTTTTGAAAATCACAAACACTCTATCATAAAGAAAATTATATTTTCCCTAAGAATTGTCATAATTTGGAAAATTTGTATTCTATAAGAAATTTTTATTCTTACCATGTTTTCACTGTTATTTTTATAGTCTCTCTAAATCTAACTCATTTTATTACTAAGGAAAATTTTGGTTAAATATGTGGAAACTAGAAATCCTAGAAATCCTTGTATATAGGGTATTATGTATTCAGATTATGATTTCTTTGAAATTTAGGTTCCAAATTCATAGAAATTCAGATTCTGAATTCTAGGAAATTCAGACTCTGAATTCACCAGATTTTAGACTCAAAATTCATCAGAATTCATGCTCATAATACTTCAAAATTCAGACTTTGAATTCCTCATAATTATAGCTTCAAATTAATCACAATTCGGACTCAAAATTCCTACGAATATAAACTCTTAATTCCTCTGAATTTGGAATCTGAATTCTTCATAATTCAGACTGTGGTTTCCATAGAATTCAGATTCGGAATTATTTGTAAAACAGAATATGAATATTCATGTCTTATAGACTCTGAATGTTTACTGGGTTAGACTCCAATCTTATTTCCATTGACTCTAAAAAGTAGATTTGGTTAAGAAACCTTATTTTTCTTACACGTGTTATAGTCATGAAATAATGTCTTACAAACTGTTTCTAACTAACAGTTGTTAGAGTGACATGTGTACATGTCCCTCCAAGATTCAATAAAAAATGTGACTATTAGAGGAGGGATCATACCTTTGGAGAAGTGCATATAAATAGGATCTCATATTAAAAATCCCAATAACCAATCCATCACTCTAGATATTTCATGTTGCTGAAGTGATTTCTAGAGAGAGACTCCCATTCCTTGGTCGTATTGAACATCTATTTCATATTGCTTTGTGCCACTCCGATTGTCATTGAGTGAAATCGAGGGCTTCCAGGGATAAGAAGACAGTGCTTTTGACTACCTTAATGATCTAGGGCTTGCGGGGATAACAAGGAAGATTCTGATATTCCTATTTGGGGCTTACCCTAGTTTTTGTAAGACATACATTCTTGAATGTATAAATAAAGGTACCTTTATTCAAGGTTGTTGGATACCCTACTCTTTGTGTTCAAATATTTCATAAATGTTACTTGTTTTGTTTCATGTTTATTTCCACAATATTCTTATAATAGAATAAAGTATATCCTTCTTATACATTCTTTTACTTTTGTATATTCTATTAATTAAGATTCTATATGATTTAAGGTAGAATATTTTCCTTGTAAACTTTTCTTATGTTTCATTTTCAGAACCACATTTCTCGAACCTTGTAAGTTTGTTTAGTAGAAATAAAAGAGGTCTTGTGAATTTACCTTGTTTAACTTTGTTAAAAATAGTTTTCGTTAAGATTAAAAATTAATTTTTTCAGTCATACAATTAACCCCTATTGTAATTTAGTATCTACATAATTATTTTGATCCTATAATAAAAACATGTTATCTTATGAGAATTGATGAATTTAGTTTCTTAGAATCAGAAATTATCATGTAAGACTTTATCCTACAAATATTTGATCGATTTCCTCAAGATATATGTTACTGTTATAATGTGATTATAAAAAGAATTTAACTTATATTAATGATAGTCATAGGAGAAATGTTGCAGAAGATAATTGTTATATCATAGTAAAAAACAATCTCATGCTGAAAAATTATCTTAGACTACATTGAAGTAAGTTTTTCTTATGAGGATAAGATGATTTATGTTATGAATGTTATCTTACGATGAACACTGGTTTCAATCGATATTATACAAAGATAAAACATTGGAGAACATCATTATTACATTTTTAATCCCTAGATATGTCACTTCATGCTTTTAGATCACATCAAAAGGTTATTATCCATTTTTTGAAGTTTTTTCCATAGAATACTTGATAGAATTGGGGTATTATAAAGAATGATAAGATATATATTGAAAATGTAATTCCTACATTTTGAATTTTTGGATGCATATCCATAATAGCATGTCTAATCACAACCTTTGTACAAGCCTCTCTCAACAATTATAGTTAGTATATGTTAATGTTTAAAAGTCATATAAAAAGATCAGTTATCTTTGAAATAACTACGATAATATAACAAAAATACATATAGAAAATAATAATGGAATAATGATAGATTATTATTTTCGGAACACCATAAATAGATTTATTGGATTCCTGTAAATAGTTTAGAAAAAAGCTGTTCGTGTTGTTCATATCTTTTCTTTTAGTTTTAATGATGATGATCCCGATCTACATTGATTTATATCTTTCCCTCGGGATGAATATTCATCTATTGTCATTTTATTCTTTAAACTATGTGCTAAAAAATTTATCTCAATGTTTCTTTTTCTAATTTATTTTGTTTTCACTTTATGTAATATTATTCTAAAAAACATGGATATGTATTTTAAAGGGATAAAATATTTGAAATATCTTGAAAGTTTATATTATAAAATAGGTGCTTGTACTGATTTGGGATACCCTTGTAAAAGTTCTATTATAGTGAAAATCAACATACTCACATAGAATAGTGTCAGTGGAGTGGACAAGGAGATTTCTGTTCCTCGAACAACAATAAATCTTAATGTTCAATTTCCTTTCAGCATGATTTCATATTTCCTCTGTATATATCCTTATGGAATGAATTTTACATGCATACATTGAATTTATTACTCTCATAATCAATATGGTTTTAAGAATTCAATTCACTCCCCTCAGGAGTTATTAATTCCATCATTTTCTAGGACAAAATATGATCAATTTTACCAAGACAGAAGCTCTAGTCATAGTGAGATTATAAAAGGAAATTTTCCTCTGAAAAATACATTCATAGTGAGAAAAGTTGAAGAATATCAGTGTCATATCAGAATAAAACTTCATCTTATGTTAGATAATTGTCACAGACTACATTGAAGTCTGTTCATCTTATGAGGATGAGCTGCTTTATCTTACAAAAGTCATCTTATGATGAATAGTTCTTTCAATCCATATCTTAAAAAGAACTAACATTTACAAATCTCATGAATATTTTTCAAGTATTATGATAATTCAATTTATAATTTTAGAGAACATCAATGGGATATTATCCATTTAAGGACAACTACATCTTTATAAGACTCTCTCTAATAGGTAATCAAAATAATAAGAAGTTCTATAGTGACAACGAAATTCCAATATATAGAAATTTCAGCTGCATATCATTAATATCTTAACTCATCAAAATCATAGTGTAATACTCACTTGAACATTTGAGTTATATTTAATTATAATTAAAAAAACATATAAACAGATCAGTCAGACTCAAAATAAAATAGATAATAGAATAGATATACATTTAATAAAGAAGAAAGAAAGAATGGTAGGTGATTGTTTTTTGGAAACCATAGAAAATGTAGAAGGCATGTACATAGTTAATGAAAAAAAATATTTCATGTTGTGCTTATGAGTATTATCTATTTCACTGAAGATCATCCCATGATACTTTGTAGTCTATAAATTATTTTGGCTGAATCTCCATCTATTTTCAGTTTCTTCTTTCAACTATGTTTTGTAAACATATTTCTCATAGTTTCATCCTTACATTATTTTGTCTTCACTCGGTGTAAGAGTATGCATAAAAATGTGGATATGTTTTATAAAGGTATATCATGGTTGTAAGATCACATACATTTATAATATGTGATAGTTTATTTTACACAGCAAGGAGGCCGTGATAATTGGTCTACTATAGTGAAAATCACAAAAATCATGGAGGAGAGTATTGGTGTAGTGTACTGGGGGATAAATGTTCCACAAAAAACTATAAATATATATATTAAATATTATTCCCTTATGTTTTCATATTTCTGATGCATATATAATTAAAGAAAAAATTAAATTTAGACACTTTTAAGAGGTTTTTTAATATTCAAATAACGTTTTAATAACTTAATTCACCCCCTCTTGAGTTATTCAATTAGAAATTATCTTGAACCACAAGCATTTCTATAACTGCTACCAAATTGAATGTAAATATCTTATCATGACCTCATATTTATTATGAACTCTAGAATAAAGAAAAAATATAAGATACAAAATCTGGTCCCATCTATAAATAATAATACTTTCCTAGAATTAGATTTAGTATTGAACTATATAGAAAAACTTTTTTACCCACACAAAACCCCCTCTTCTAGGTCATATTTTCATGGGTTACTTTTCCTCGATCTTTATAGAGACTTGAGTAATCATATGATGATAATAAAATATTTTTAATCTACTGAAATTGGATCTTCCATTCATATCATTCTTTATATAAATCCATGTAACGTTTCATTATTGACCAAAATGGTTGATGATCTACCTCCACATGAAGATTACATGATTTCAAAATGATAATATGAAATAAGGACATATCGATGGGAGTCTTGTGCACCATCCTATAACCCAAAATCACAACATCCTAGTTCTTTTTCTAATCTTTCATATTTGGAAATATAGTTTTATATAATATCTACTTCAACACCTAATCATAAAATTCATTCTGAATATTTTTTTGTGTGGTGAAATGTAGATATTTTGAATCTCACTCCATATTTTCAAAGGAAGGAAGCCATATTTTTATTTAAAAATTGTAAACCTTGGTCAATGATAATGACATTTGGTATTTGAAACAACAAAATGCAAACCCTAAAAAAATATATTTCAATATGAGAATCATCATCCTCGGTGGCTTTAAACTCTACCCATTTTTAGGATAATCAACACCAAACAAGATGTACAAGAAAAAAAATGATATATTAAAATGACCAATAAAATCAATTCAATATACAAAAAAAGTCTCAATAAATAAAATGGGTGGTTGATACATTATCTATCTACTATACATTTTACTAGTGTGTTGGAAACATGATCATGACATAAAAAACATATCAACGTCATGGAAAAATATATACCAATTCAATCTAAAATTTTGGACTTTGTTATATTTCCGTTAGAGTTGAAAACATCAAAATTAAGAAAATGTATAAAAAAAATAAAAAATGTGACTAAAATCATGATCTGGAACACACCTACCAATGAATTGATCAGTACACATGCACCAAAGGTGGAGATCATCTCACAAAAACTCTAGAGTTTATTTTAAATTATTAAATTCATTATTTATTTAGATTTTCAGTTATTTCAGAGCTGATATGATCTTTTACTAAAACAAAATTACTAGTAATTATACCAATGTGTGACTAAATATTCTCATAATTAAATTTACCCGGATGTGGAACTTGGTCCAAGGATTCATCATCTAGCATGTGAGTGATCCTACTGATGGGTTCCACTACTATGTTTTATAAATCCTTATTTTCATTTATCTCAATGTAAAAATAATTGCGAAAGATAATTCAATGCATATATCTAGTATTTTTAGTTAGGTTCTTCAAGAGGAATATAAAAGATGTATTAAAATAAAAAAAAAACTAATTCATTTCCCTGCAAATAAAAATATATTATATCTAATGATAATATTAAAGAAATAAACCCCTTTTAAATTTTTTATAATTTATTTAGGCTGAAGCTAATGTACATAATAAATTTTTCCATATATAACTCTATGGAAGTATCATGTAAATCCAAAAAATATATTTATCATTCATCTCTAGAAGGTTCCAAGGGAATTATAAAGTCCAAATAGAATCCTTCTTAAAAAAAATAATGTATGAAAATGTGAATGTCCTCCTCTTTTGGTCATATATCATTTTGGGAACCTAAAAAAGGATAGAGAAACTACCATAGAAATATTAACATGTACAAATTATATGTTTCCCCAGGTATATGGTAATGGATTTAGAGTAGATTGATTCATTTTCCCATAATCTATGAACACACTCTAATGGGATTTCAGGCTAATAGGAACTAACTCATCATTTTATTTTTTCACAAGAGTCAAATGAGTTTTATTTGGCTCTACATGGATTGGGATAAACGATTGAGTGTTAGATATGGGATAAATGATTCATGCTTTATGTAGTTTTTTTATACTTATTTCTTTTTAACTTATAATATTGTGGGGTAAAGTATTAATTATTTTCACATAACTAGTTTACTCCCATACTCCAAAGGAATCATATACATGAAAATAGAGGGTATAATACATTCCAAGTCAACTAAAGTCCATAAAATTGACCAAGCATTCACCATAAATTGATTTAAATGTTTTTTCCTTATTCTGTTATGATATTATAAACAATAATTATATAATATATTCCATTATTAACTAGGTATCAATATTTAAAAATTTGTTGGAAATAGATTGAGTTCCCATTTTTGAGGGTGCTGTATTGATGGAAATATCATTATAAGTATTATATTTTCACAATTTATGTAAGGTTATAAATATAAATCATCAACATCATTTAATTATACATCATTTAAATCTAAAAAAATAATATCCATGTCATAATCCAAAATAAAAAAAAAGAAAAAAAGAAAAAGGATCCATAAATGAATTATAAATGAAAGTGGTTTAATCATAATTAACATGATTGAAGAGGTTTTGAGACATAAAATTGGCCCCAATACTAAAAAACTCCCCACTAATGGAATTATAAGTATTTAAAAATATTTAAAATAAAAATTTGGAGAATAATGGGAGATTAATAGAGTAAAATGGAGTTTTTAATGAAATATTATAAAGTCAAAAAAATTAATTATTCCGATCTCATCCATAAAATAGATAAAATGTGCACCCTCATTGAAATTTATTTTTTTTTCTATGTAGTTTTTAGGAAGGTAATTCTAATAATGATGGGAAACTAAGAACTAACATGATCATTATTTATATTTAGTTTATAATATTTTATAAAGAAGATAATATATATATCACCTGAACTAGTGAATCCTTATAGACTCCTTATAGGTATATTTCAACCCTATTTTCCAATTAAACCACAAATTATATCTACTATATCTCTCCAACCTACAATGAAGTTAAAATAGTGTGAGGAATAATAATAATTGAGGAATCCAAATCACAAAAATCATTGGAGTAATGTAAATCTCATATGGTGAATGGAATAATGAGTGTTTCAATGTCCATTAACTTTGTAGGCATCATTGAGGTGGGTTTGATGATTGAAGAGACATTACTTTCATGGATGTTCTACTTTTTCCCTATATCCCTCTCATATTTGTACACAATTGTTTCAAGATCATGAAATAACATGTATTTTCATGATTTTTTCATGTAGAGGGATAATGATATCAACTAGAATGAATGTATAGAAAACCCTATTTTTGCATAAACTCTTCATCTATTTTCATAGTTCTCACAACTCTATTGAAACAATAAAGGGGTTTAGGATTAAAATCATGAATCATGTACTTATGTTTTTGTTTCTCCTTTTTCTACTCATTGATTAAAATTAATTTTGGATTGTTTGTATCGGAGGAAAATCATAAGGGACATTTATGAGACGATATATTATCCTTTTTGTTCCCACATCTCAGTGTGGTTGCACTAGAATTATTTTTCATGTTCAGAGTACATTTGAAATGAACATATATGGAGTTCTTAATTACCAGTTCATAGAGGGAAGTTACAATGTGTCTCATTAATATCTTTAGTTCACTTATCTCTATATCCTGACTCTTTATACCATTTAATTTATTATGAATAAGTTGTTTCAAAAGAACATTGATAAAATAATATACCTTTAGTGTTGAAGACCCTTTATATTTTATTCTTCATGATTCTTGATCTTCATATATTTTTTGAGGTTGTTAGAAACCCTTTTGTAAAGATAAATTATTTTGGATGGCTTATTAAAAATGGGTCTTATTTGTTGTCTAAAGTCACAACTTTTTTCCATATAATCCTTCCATTCTAATTTTTATGTTTTCTCACATAGATCAAACAAATTTTGAGCAGGTGGTTATTATTTATACATAAATAGAATCCCATAGAATATGACTAAATAAACCCATATTTATCATAATTGGGTGAAATATTCAACATGGGGGTATCATTTTGTTAAAATACTATAAGGACTTATAAGAGTGGGTTAGGATAAATTATGATCCAAATAAACATATCTCATAATTTTGTTGAATTCATCCAATCATATATTAGATAAATGATTTTAAATAGAATATTTAATTATTAGATATACTATCCTTTCAGTAATTATACCTCGATCATAATTGTTTTAGAGTTTTGTGATATATTTTCAACTAAATAATGCGTAGTTTTTACTGATTTTCCAACCAATTACCCTCCTATGGTAGCACTCACCATGGTCCTATAAAAGTTCTAAGGACTTAAAATATGTACTGGGTGAGGTCTTCCATAATAATTTAGTTATTCGGGTATCTTTTACACAAGTTCATTATTATCTATTAGAACTCATACAATGAGTCCTCTTATACTTGTTTAATCCACGATATACCATTATAAATGTAACGAGTAATTGATTTGACATGTGATGTTCCCAATTATGATTTATGTATCATTGAGAGGGGGAGGAGGTGAATCAATGATATCCTTTTCATTTTACATTTCCTCATTTTTGATAAAACCTTCACCTACTATTAAAGAGTTTCTTCTCTACTAAACTTACACAACCACAGGAACCCAAGATTTACAAGGCTCACTAATCAATAAGAGTAGCTACATCCTTGGTATGGTACGAAAATAATCTTGTACCACACAATCCAGTAGAAAAAAAATACTTTCATGTGGAATACAATGAATAGGATATACCCTTACACTTGTATAGTACATGGAAAAATCCACAAGTGTGTGTGCACCCTCTTAGCACAAATTGGGAATTACAGTATTTCAGTGCTTCTTTAAATTTGAACATGTGTATTCTTTTAAGTACAAATCTTCACTTTCTTTCCCAGAAGCCGGTAAGAATTATCTAACACACAATTGAATACTTGCAAAGACCCCAAATCTTTTGTGAACCCTTTTATGGATCTTGCACACAATGTTTATGCCACGTGTGCAAGATTTGACTTTTTTTCATGACAAACCCCTTGCACGCAACTTCAATTTTGTGAGAAACTACCTTTTTGCATGCAACTTCTCCTTCATGCGTGAAACTCTATTTTTTCACACACTCTCCTTTTATTTCTATTTTTCATGCCTCAGAGCTTGGGATTTCTCTAAGTTTAAAGCTGCAGAAATGTTAGGTGGTCACCTCTTATTTATAGACCTCTTTGAACCCTGCACGCAAAAACCCCAATGTCTCGCACAAATTCTTGACGCATCGTGCAAAATCCCATTTGATGTCGCATTGGGCGCAGGAGCCTCTTTCACACCAACCTCATCTTTCACACACTTCATTGAATCATTCATGCACTTCATTCCTTTTACATTTTTTGATTTCTAGGCCTGAAATCATGCCTTGCATGCAAGATTCCCATTTCCCTTCAATCTTGTGCGCAAAAAAAGTAATTTTGTGTGAAAACCAAATATTTAATAGAATCCTCTCCTTTGCAAGATTTTGATGTTCATATCATGGAACTCCACTTTTGAAAAACATACCAAGACATCATGAAACTTGCGCTCAACATCCTTTTCCAAAAACACATTTCTTTATCTCATGATTTTCAAGCCCTAAAATTTGGAAAACACTGGAAAACAATTCTAAGTAAAACGTTCTTTTGTGCTGCCTCCATATTTCCCATTCCATTGTCATTTCTCTCTTCACTAAATCCCATAACAATTCTTCCGATTTTATAATGAAATCCAATATCCTGATATGTATACTTTGATCAAACAATTTTAGCATCGTCAAATTTACAGTGGGATGTACTAAAACTTCCCTATCTTCTAAGAGCATCATTCCATCCAATCAAAATTGTATATGACTGACATCATAAATTCTCCCAATTTCATTTATAAGGCTTTCTACACAAGTTCTCTTAACTTATGATATTTTTTAAATACAAATAAACAAGGCATCTTCGGATTTCAAGTCCTTTACAAAGTGAATTGTTTTACCTTCTTTCACAACAAAAGACAAAACTCTATAACAGAAAACACACCTTACATTCTTCTCCATCCAACTTGGTCACAATAATATCCCCCTTTGGATTTTGTTTTCATCCAATATTCATAAATAATTTAACTTTGTATCCTTATTTAATGGATTACATATCAACAATTCTTAGCATACGTGAGCTAACTGATTGTAAGAAAAAAGAATTGTTGACAACCAAAACCATGTTTCCCTAAAGTAGAGGCTATGAAATTTCATACTCATATCTCCTAAGCCTTTTTCAGTGCATCTTTCAATATTCTAATTCAACATTCTTCACTTCTTCAACTTTCTTTAAATACAATAACATTTTCCCCTAAAACCACTCCAAAAAATTGTTAGAATAGTTCACACATTCAAGATGGATTCACAACATACCCACACCTCCACCTTTATGCATACTTCTATAAGGATAGATTTAGGAAACAATTATCCCCATTTACAACACTATCCATATGTAATATGAGAGTGGGGATAGAAACATGTACCTAAACCATGTTGGGAACAAGGTTAGACACCCCTGTTCAACATTAATTTTTCAAATGGTTCCTTCGGTAAAGGTTTTTTGAGTATATTAGAGACTTGTTCAGATGTAGGAACATACACCAACCTAAATTAATTCTTCTCCACTTGCTCTTTGATTAAGTGGTAATTTATATCAATGTGTTTTGATTGATAATTTTGTACTGGATTTCATGTACGATTGATTGCACTCTGATTTTCACATCCCAAGAGCTAGGGGAGCTTTACTTCCAACAAGTAGATCTTCCATCTGAGTCTTCGTCCACATTAGTTAAGTTGCATCTTGAGTAGAGGAAACATACTCAGCTTCAGTTGTGCTAATAATTAATGAATTTTAATTCTTGGTATTCCAACCAACACAAAATTTCCCTAGAAATAACACTCCACCAGATGTGGATCTTCGATCATCATCATTTTCAGCCTAATATGTATCTGAATACACGGATAGATCAATATTTCCTATTCCATCATGTCTGATTCAAAAATTTATTGTTCCTTTGATATATCTGAGATTTATTTTTCACAAAATCAAATGTGATTCTTTAAGAGTGCTCTAAAATCATTCACATAAAGATACAACATATACGATGTCAGATCTTGAGTTAGTCAAATACAATATACTTCCCATTAGCTTATGAAACTCTTTCTGATCAATTTCCTTGCCTTATCTATCTTTAGATAACTTGGTTCCCATTGAAATTAGGGTGGACACTAGTTTCTAATTTTCCAATCCAAACATCTTCAGATGTTCCTTAGCATACCTGTCATGAGACAGAAAAAACATGATTTTTTATATGTAACTTGTAGCCCAAGAAAATATTTCATTTATCACAGTATGGAAATATCAAATAACTTCTTCATCTCCTTAGAAAATCATTCACATGATCTTTCAACATTCCCAGTAAAGATAATGTCATCAACATAAACAATAAAGATCACTGAAAACTCTAAAAACTCCTTGATATAAATATTGTTGTCAACTCTTCCTTTCTTAAAATTCATCTTCCTCAAGAAAGTATTTAATTTAGAATAAAAATCCCTCAGAGCCTGTTTTATCCCATACAAATCCTTCTTCAACCTGCACACATAACATTCATCCTTCCCAATAACAAATACACAGGTTTTATCAATGTAAACATCCTTTTCATGGTCACCATTCAAGATTTATTCAATTATATCCATTTCAAATTTTTTTTGTAACCTCATTGTGTAGCAATATCAAGAAAGATTATGATTGTTTTGAATCTTACCACTGGGGAAAATGTTGCATCAAAATCAATGAATTCAATTGTTTAATACACTTTTCAATCCAATATTTCTTTGTTTCTTATTACTTTACCTTCTTTATTCAGCTTGTTTCAGAAAACCCAGTTTGATCTAATAATGTTTTTATTTTCCGTCTTGGGTAAAAGTTCCCAGGTATCATTCTTATCTATCTGATCAATCTCTTCATTCATAGAAAGACCCATTCTAGATTCTCAAATGCTACATTTACATCATTCCATTCAACTTTCGAATAAAGTGTTGTATATGTTATAGAATTCATTATTCTTCTTGTTTGAACCCTATGATGTTGATATCCAATAATTTTATGAGCCTCAACTAGTTTCCTCAGCCAAGGATGTGTTGTTCAAACTTCATCCTAAACTCTCAATATTTCTGAGTTAGATTCCCCTTATTGAGTAGGATTAACACATTTTTCAACATTATCAGGATCATTAAAAACATATTCTCTATTGTACTTAACATCCACATCAACATATGAATTCATTTACTTCTCAAAAGTTTGAAAAACTTTTACATATGATGAATTAATAACTATTCCAATTTCTTTGTTGAGTCATCTATATCCTCTTCTTTCTGGAGCATATCCAAGAAAAATTCCATCAACCCTTCTTTAATGAAACATTACAAGGTTTCCACCTTTGTTATTTATAATTCATGGACTCCCAAAAACTCTTATGTGTTTTAGACTTGGAATTTTTCCATTGAACATTTGGTATGGAGTCATATCTAAGTTTGGACTATAGAAACATTGGTTCTGAATATACACAGTAGTTCTTATGATTTGCCTACAATAATATTGAGAAAGTCTTTATTCAAGTAACATAGTTCTCCCCATTTCCACCAAACTTCGATTCTTTCATTCAGTAACCCCTTATTGTGGAGGTGTGTATGGTGAACTAAACTCATGCCGAATTCCATGCTTCTAAAGATAACCTTCAAACTCTTAATTCTTATACTCACCACCATTATCAGTTCTAAACTTATTCATTGAATAATCTCATTCCTTCTCTAATTTCATCCTGAAACTCTTCATTATTTTCAGAGCATTTGATTTATTTCTCTTGTATATTATAGAAGTAATGTGAGTAGAGTTGTCATTGAAAGTAATGATGCACTTATCTCTATTTATAGATTTCTTTCCCAATAGTCCATATATATCATAGTTTATGAGTTCAAAGGGTCTTTTTGAGTGAATTTCTACTCTCTTATGAATAGAGTTGGTAATATTCCCTTTCTCACAAATAGCGCAACACCAATCTCTTCTTCTTGATAAATCAAGCATATCTTGGACACTATATTGTTTTAATAAATTGCACATATTTCTCTGACACATAGGTCCCATAATTTTATTCCATAACATATTTTCATCCACCACACCCATGCAACAAGAGTTCTGCACCTCACCATCTTGGAACAAATTCCCTCTTATATGTTGGCCACTTGTAACTATATTTTCATCATTTTCACTTTTCCCAAAAAATAAATCTTTTCTGAAGATAACTTTGTTTCCTTATCATAGAGTGGTGAAACACTTAGTTTGTTATGTTTCACCCCATAAACATATAGTGTTTTCATAGATTTCATCTTTTATTTTCCAAGGATGGTTGATCCGACATCTTTGATCCTTAGAGATTCATCACTTCCAAATGTCACTATTTTTTATTTAAAGTATTTCAAATTATTCAGCAGCATTAAATATCTTGGAATATGAGTGGAACACCCACTATCCAGAATCCATGGACATTCCCCCTTTTAGCTTTCATAACAGTTTTCCCTATGAGTGATTTTGGTTCTTCTTTTTTCTCACACGTTCTATCGTGCTTCCTCTAATTTCCTAGCAAAGTCAATGTGTTCTAGATAGAAAACCATTCTCTCTTTGTTTTCTGACTTATCAGACCTTTCCCTTTTAGAATTCTAAAATTTTGTCTTTTGATGATTATTAACAAACTTTTATTGCTCAGGTAACATAGAAAGGCATCCCTTAGCAAGATGTCCAGTTTGATCACATATTTTACAAATAGTTTCTAGTGGTTGGAACCTATTCTCAATTATCACACCATCCATCTCAGATATCTTTTGAAATTTCATTTTATATTTCCACTTTTGAAAGGTTGGAACCCCCCTCAATCCTTGTCATTCAAAACTTGTATAATAGTTGTAATATTGTTAGTTGAACACACACATATTTTCCATGTATCCAAATCCACCACAATACCAGCAGTAGCCATAGAATGAATATTTTTTTTTGGAAAATTCCATACTAACTAGAGTTGTGAAGTTGATTCTCAACAATATTATTACCAAAAATCTACTGACCATCGACCTCCGAAATTTAAATTGTAACTTTCTTCTTCAGCTCAATTTTTTATTCAGTTTTGCAAGAACCCGAAGTGGTAGACCTCTTTATGTACTTAGTATTTTTAGATGCTTATTATTTTTCTATATTGCTAACATTACCCAAATACACAGCCTTTAAAAAAATTCTTTTATCAGTACCCACTCTATCATTATTTTCATCCTTTTAAGTCAAATTTCTTTATTCCTTATTAGGATCATTTTGAGAAGAACATTCACCAACTTCTGTAACAAAATTTATGAACCTTGTGTTCATTTCCTCAGCTTTAGAAAGCTTATGTTGGGAAAGTTCCAACTCATAATCTTTTTTTATTTCAACTTTACTTCCAGATGATCATTACGATTCATTTCTCTATCAAGACAATTTATTAGATCATCAATATCCTTTTCAAATATTTCATTATTTTTAAGAAAACATGATTTGTCATTTGTGGAAGAGTTTTAATTTTTTAATTTTCCATTTTCCTTCTCAGGCCATCAGATATTTCTCAATCCTTCAGCTCTTCTTTCAAATACTGTTCATGTTGAGTTTCTTCTTCTTCAGTACTACTGCTCTCATATTCATCATTATTCACTGTTCCAAAAAAGGTTATCTCTCTAGTTTTCTCAGTAAACATTTTTTTAGATTTTATCCCTCTATCATCATCTTCTTCATATTTCGACAAAAACATTCTTCTTTTTGATTTGATGAACTTTTTATCCCTACCTATACTAGAATATTTATCTTTTCCACCCTGTTTCTTCCATGACCTTCTTGGTCTTCTGTCTTTTCATCACTGTCATCATCTTTCCCTTTTTGAGGAAAATTTTCTGTAAAGTGGCCAGAAAATCCTCATTCAAAACATTTCAAATGGAGTTTCCATTTGTATTTCCATATTCAAATTTTAACATTTTTAGAAAACAAGGAAAATATTTCATCAAAAGTTTGACATACCTCAATTTCAGAATCTGGTTCACGAGATTCTTCTTCAATATGAATTTTCTTCGAATTATCTTTATTTTCATCCTTGAAAGACATTGGTCTATCATCTTTTTCTTTCCTCTTGATTGAATTCTCCGTTCTCATATCATAAGTTATAATATTTCTATGAAAATAATTCAGAGATAATAATTTAGAGTCTCTATCTTCCAGTGATAAAACTTTAACATCAAATTTTTCAGGAAAAATTATAAATAACTTTTCAAAAATTGTAGAATTTTGCAACTTTTCATAGAGACATCTGATTGTACTTACAATAACATTTACTCTTGAAAAGAAGTCTCCCATAGATTCCAACTCTCCCATTTTTATGTATTCATACTTCAGACTCCATATTTTTAGTTTTTCCTTCTTCACTTTGTATTTTCTTCATAGATGTTATTCATATTATCCCATATTTTTTTAGATGTAACAACATCTTTAAATCTCAAAAACTCACTGTCAGAAAGGGAGGAGAGTAATACCGTTTTAGATCTTCCTTTATTCTCATGATTATTGTTATCAACAGGTGTAAGAGGAAACTTATCATTAATAAGAGGAAATCAATATGTTGTATTTTGAAGAACTTTATACCCAAGAGACATTAGATAAGGCATCATTCTATCTTTTCAGATATGATAATTCTTTCTATAATATATTAGAATCACCTTAATGTTCATGCAATTCAGATTCACCATCATAAATTCTCTACAAAACTTTAGCAAAGAACAAATGAAGGGAACCTCCCTCTTATAACAAATGATGTTCCCAATCAAGATCTATATATCACTGAGAGGGGGAGGTGGTGAATCAATGATATCTTTTTATTTTTATGTTTACCCTTTTTTTAAACAACCTTCACCTCCTATTAAAGGGTTTATTCTCTAATGAACACACATAACTATAGGAACACAATATTTACACGGTTCACTTGTCAACAAGAGTATCTACCTTCTTACAATGGTACAGAAATAATCTAGTACCACAAAATCGACTAGAAAAAAATCATTTGATGTGGAATACAATGAGTAGGATATACCATTACACTAATGTAGCACATGTAAAACAATTTTGAAGTGTGTTTTCACCCTCTTAGAACAAATATGGAATTATAGTATTTCAGTGATTCTTAACAATTGAATAGGTGTATTCTTTGAATTAGAAATCATCACATTCATACCCAGAAGTTGATAAACACTATCTTACACACACACAAAAAGTGCAAATACCCCAAATATTTCGCGCAACCTTTTATGTGTCTTGATAACAACTTTTATGCCATGCATGAAATATTTTACTTTTTTAGTGAAACACCTCTTTCGCGCAACTTCAATCTTGTGTACAAATCACTTATTGCGCACAACGTCTCTTTTTTGCGCACAAATTTATTTTATTCATGAACTCTCATTTTCCTAATATTTTTTCACACCTTGGAGCTCTGGATATCTCTATGTGTCGAGATGCGCAGATTTGAGGGGGTTACCCATTATTTATAGACCTCTTCCACCCCTACACTCTAAAACCCCATTGTATTGCACGAGTTCCTAACACGTCATGCAAAAATCCATTTGACGTTTCATTGGGCGCAAAAATAACTTTTTTGCAAACCTTATATTTTTTGAACATCTTTGAATCTTTAACTCACTACATGCCTTTAGAATTTTTTTATGTTTGGACCTCGAATCATGTCTTGCATGCAAGATTACAAACTCCCTTAAATCTTGTGCACAAAAACATATTTTGCAGGAAAAATCCAATATTTCACTCAATCCTATCCTATTTTGGATTTTGATGTTAAGATCATGGAAATCCACCTGTGCACAAAATACCAAGACATCTTCAAACTTTCGTACAACATCCTTTGCTGAAAACACATTTATTCATCTCCCGATTTTCAAGCCCTGAAATTTGGAAAACACAAGAAAACGGTGCCACCTTAAAAAATTCTTTTGTGCCGCCTCCAGATTTTCCATTCCATTGTCATTTCTCTCTACACTATATCCCATAACCATTCATCAACTTTTATCATGAAATACACTATCGTGATAAGTATCCGTTGATCAAATAGCTTTAGGATCATCAAATTTACAATGGGAAGTACTGAAACATCCCTATCTTCTTGCAGCATCATTCCATCCAATCAAAACTGTATAAGATTAGCATCATAATTTTTCTCCCTTTCCTTTATAATGATAGAATCAAAATTTATCATAACTTATAATGTTGGTAAAATACAAATTAGAAAAGAATCTTCTTCTTTTAATGTCCATTACAAAGTGAATTGATTTATCTTCTTTGACAACAAAAGACAACACTCTATAACAGAAAACTATTATTCTTTCTTTGTAACACCCTGACCCCAGTTACCCAGAGTCGGTGAATTATTAAGTTATATTGGCATGATCATAAAAGATCACGTCTCGGATGACCGATTAGTTTAGTAGCATTGGAAACACTAGATACATTCATAAATGTTACATTACATCATAAAGTAAAAAACTACAATAACATAGTCTCCACAGTCCACACTCATCTCACCTTCAGACTATCCCTGCAGGTCAGTCATAAAATATTTCTTCACATCCTGGGAAAAATAAAACATAGAAAGGGGTGAGCTCAGATGCTCAAAAAGGATAACAATACATCAAAAATTTTCATAAATAAACATAAACATTTAAGGGAATGTATAACTAAAACAAAATCCTTTAAAACATGAACTTCAACATAATATGGAAAAATTAAAATGAAATAATGCCATTTACTAACTCACATGGATATTCTACTAGTAGAATAATCACAAGCAATATCAATAACCACTTTCATAATGATGGAATGCATAATTCCAGACTATCATGACCACGTAGCTAAGGCCTCGTGCTAAGACTACAAATAATATTTTGTCAAGGCCTCATTCCAAGACACTAGTTTGTCTCATGAGACCTGCCGATGCATCGAGGATCTATATCAGGCTCCAGCCATCACTTATTATGTCCAATTCATTCCTCATACAAACGGGTTTAAACATATCATAAACCATAACATAATCGTATCACATAAAACATGCATAAAGGAAACATAAAATTACCACATTTCAGTCACAAGATATCAATACAACACATTGATATAATAAAAACATTATCAAAACCATTTTCTATACCAAAATAAAAGAATATTAAAACTTGGTATTTATTTTTCATTAAAAAAAAGTTATGGCTTGTAGAGGAAGCTGAAACTCAAATAATGGTCACGGTGGTAAAGAAGTTGTTGTCGCCGCATACGTAAGAAAAAACATTCCTTTTTTTGTTTTGTAAAAACTCTTCATATAAAAATATTCCTATTGAATAAAAGTAAAAGTCAATGGGTTTTATACACCGTATAAAATAAAGTTGTGTATAAACCAAAATATGCCTCAATGAAAGGATATTGAGATGAAGTCCCTTACCTCGTGTCCGACTTGACTCGATCGTTCTTTAATATCCTGAATAATAAACTATAGCTAATTTCTAATTTCTTAAGAACCTTTTTATAGTTCATTATTTTTTATATAACGTATTACCATGTTACGAACATTATGTAATTATTTATGTTAATAACGGTCGTTTTGTCGATCTTTGGTACTTGAGTTGAAAATAAACTTCTTATTATTACAAGTTGTTCATGTGGTAAAATATAAATTATATCCAGAATTATATTAATGATTTATATATCATATATATCCAATATATCTATTATATAAACGAATTTATGATATTACATAACATTTAGAGGTAAGAAATGAAATCCACAGTTCATAGACACGGTAAGTCGTACGTACGCATGAACGCTACTTTCATTTCTATTTCATATTTAATGGAATGAAATCATAATGATATAAAGGTATATTATAATTACAGTATAATATCATATATAATATCATTAACTCCATCCTTTATATGTCCCCCATACGGAATTAACGATTCAAATCACTTTAAGGGGGCGGTTGTCCGCACTTCCTAAAATGAAATTATTGTGTTTACCCATAATGGAAATATTTAAGGTATGCCACCGATGAAATATACAGAAGTATAAGTAAAACATAAACATAATATATATCATATATAAATATAGTTACTTCTTAATGGAAACCATGAAAGGTTTTAAAATAAGATTGAACAATCATCGTTTCGTGAGGCAGTAAATCGCTACCCACAGAAACAGTATGTTCTTTAACAATTTGACGATGGTGTATGTAAGTGTAAATCAAATACTTCTCATAAAAACATCCTAGTATATTGAATATACTGGAATTGTTATATAATAAATGAATTAAAATAGTTTAAGGGGTTGGAGAAGCAAAATAAAACAAAATAATATAAGAGAAGACATTACCTTAAAATCGGGTAACTCTTTTTGATTTGAGTCAAAGGCTTCCTTGGGAAGACTTCTACCGAAATCCAGGATTCTATGAGTAATATAGGGAAGTGGAAAGAGTATTTGGGAAGAGGTTGGCCGAGCCAAAATGATTTGAAGGTGTGAATAAGGTGGTAGAGGTGGGGGCCTTTTATAAAAGTAGAGGAGGGACACTCTTGGAAAGTCAAGAAATGTTACTTTATTATATAATGAGTTTCGGATTTTAAAGGTCCCACAATTATATAGTTTGAGGATTAGGTGATAATGGTTCGATATACACTCATAAAATAGGTTTTTGACAAGTGAAAGTCTTAGATTGTACGTTATCTTCTAATTTTATTTAAATCGTCAATTAATGAGGTAATCGCTACATCGTCATGGTGTCATAAAAAATTAATTTATTTAAGGTATAAAAATTATAAAAAAAATATCATGATGTAGGAAATATCTGTATCTTTCCAATGATTATTTATAGTCTAAGAGATCATTTACACAGACAAAATTAATATTGTTTTACTTGGGTGATACATACTTTGGTTATACTTTCCCTTTAAAAAAATAATATAATGAGATGTCACTATCACCCAAAAGTGATTACATGGTGTCCCAAATATTGGCAGAAGACGTCCCATGGTCGGCCATGACACAACCCATAGCATTAGGACACATTTTGGGGTCATTTTTTATTATTATGATATTATTTTATTACCCTTACATACCCGATTACAAATTAATCACGATAATTAAAGATAATTACCGTCGTTACTATTGATAATGTCAAATAAAAAGTGTCTTAATTACATAATTTTGGCCTTTGGATTCCAAATATGGAATCAATTTTACCAAATTCCATACATAGAAATTGTAGTAATTAATTTAAAAATTATTCCCGCTGTCAAAACAAATAGCGTGTTTTTAAGAAACAATATCTATCAAAAGATTCACAATTGTTTATGTCTAATTTTAAATTGAAATTAATTCCTAATAACCACCATTGGATAAAATGGTAAAATTATATTCTAATTATACTTAAAAACCAATAAATAGTATATTTTATCACTATTAATTCTTTTGATTAAAAATGTTGTTTTTAAGTATTTTTCACTATACATCGAAAATTGGATGTTCTCAGAAAAGTACCAAAAATTCAACAGAGTCTAATTTCGATATTTTGAATCCAAAAATGAAGTCCATTTTGAATAATAAAATATATAAAATTTCAAAAAGTGGTTATTACAATTCATAATGACTACTTTGATTAGTCGCGGTGTGTTAGAATCTCGAACTTGCGTATAATGCAAGCTATTTAATTATTGAAAGAGAATCATACTGTGGAAGCTTGGGGTGTTACATTCTACCCTCCTTCAATAAATTGCATTCTCACAATTTGAAAATGTTCTTTGAAAATAAAAGGTTGAAAATTGAAAATACCTTTGTGTGAAACACACATCGGAAATAAGGTTAATAAAATTTAGCCTTAATAAGTGGGAATGGGAAATGAAAAAGTCACCAATAAATTATGATCTCGATTAGGAGAACATTGGTGGAAATTAGAGACATATAATTGGAGGAAAAACATAAATATTTGTAGGGAGTGATTGAGGTCATTAATCAAAAAGAAGTGTAAAACTGAGGGCCTCAAAGCTATCAATCTATGTTGATTTAAAATATCATCAATTCAACAAAACATAAGGTATTAAGATAACACGTTGTTTTGTTTTAATATCCCTTTCCTACTATTTTTGAAATAATTTATTCATAGAATAAGAGAGAGGTATATATATATATACTTGAAAAGTAGAGTTTCAACCTTCAACTAATTTCTACCACAAACTCATCTTTTCCTCAAAAAGATAATAGAACTCAAAAATATTATATTTATCGTAATAGTACAAGTTTACAAATATTAACACATAACATTTAGATTTGGAAAACTATTTTGTAATAACCAGGGACTTCTTGTAGGCTAGTGGAAGGTAATAAAGGTATGTCCCACTATGGTTGTGGGTTCGATTCCTACAGCTCTGTCTGACGCGACGGGTTATCCCCCGACCTGTAGGTTTTCCTTTTCCTAAAATTATAGTATTATAATATTCCAAAAATATTCTTCAGAAATGTTTTATCCTTAAAAAATACTATCCAAAGTTCAACTTAATCCATTCCAACATTTATAATTATCCAAAATACCTAAGTCCATACTTTTTATAAAAGGTCTCTAAATTCCAAAATCAACTGTAACATCAGATTCCCCAAACAAAGTAAAGTTTCTCATATTGTCACGTACTAAAAATATGATTACCTTCACCATATTAAAACCTTAATGAAAACAATAAGTATTGTAGTAAAATCCATATATATTTCACATTATACTTATAACTAGAATATAATCCTTGAGTCCAAAATCACAAATACATTAATTTTTCCACTTCAAATATAGAAACAACATATGATTGGCCTTGATCTCTAGGCCTTTTCTGAGGTAAGGTTCCCTAACGCTTAGTACATTCAGTTACATAATGCCCCATTTCCTTACAATTGTAGCATTCAACATTGATATCCTCTTTCTTTCCCTTGAAATCACAAGTCTGGTAACCCTTTTCTCCACATATATAACAAACTTCCATTCCTTTTAGGCAAGTACCTGGGTGATTCATCTCACAATTATCGCATAATGGAAAATCCTTCTTTCATATTTTCCCTTTATCTATCACTTGTTCCACCATTCTCTTCTTCTCATGCTTTACATTATTGTCATAAGATTTAGATAATTTCTTTTCTCTCTTGATAGAAAAAGATACTATATCTTCATACGTTGAGAAAGATTGTGATACTAAATCTCGATGGAGAAATGGTTTTAACCCATCAAAGAAACGATCCATCTTACTTCTTGGGTTACGTATATAATCTGCAGCATACCTTGCTAACCCTGTACAGTTGGCCTCATACTTTACGACATTCTCATCCTCCTTTTGTCTCAGACTCTGAAATTTCCTTTCCATATCTGCTCGATGGTCGCGAGGAAAGTATTTTTCTAAGAAAATTTCCTCAAACTCCCTCCATTCCATAATTGATACCTCTTCATCTTCCTTTGAGTTTTGAATCAGCGACCACCATTGATCGGCATCTCCAGTGAGGCGGTAAACTGCCATGACAACTTTCTCCCTTTTGTTACTCCCTAAGGCATGAAATATTTTCTCTAAAGAGTTTATCTATTGCTATGCTACTAATGGATTTGTACCCCCATTAAATGTTGGCAGTTGTTTCCTCATGAAATGATCTAACATTGATCCTCCACATTACGGATCTGGGTACTCCATACGAGTAAGGTTATTATTCATAAACTGAGTGAGTTATCCTAGTAGGATGATAAGCTGATAAGAACTAGTTGTATCACCGACTCCATTATAATTATCTTGAGCAGGAGGGAAATCCATACATGGGGATCGTGCATCGATACAGTTTCTATTCCTTCCACTAGGCGCCATTTCTAAATAATGTCATAAACAAGATTAGTTTATGAATCGAAATACATAATTCCATACTTGTAAAATACTTAACATAAATTGAACTATTTATGGATATAATCCATAAAAAATGTTTTCTTTAAATAAGTACATACTCATAAACCCTTCATAATGTTTTGTAATGAAATCGTGAATTATCCTAAGCATATCCCCAGGGAGTGTCATAACCAATAGTGCAGCAAGGCCCGTTGTCGTGCACCCGTTCCCGTTCGAGTCTAGCTCAAAGTAGTGTTTTCGGGTTTTACCCCTAGGTACATCTGTGCCAGAGATGCCTCTACCTTATCATATCTATATAGGGATGTATTGCTCGAAAAACTCACAAAATCTCTATAATACAAAAATTCTAGGAAGTTCTTCTACACTAATCCTCAAAGTTTATCTTAGGGTGATGTTCTCTAATCAGAGTTTTTCTAAATCATGCTTCCAAGGTTAGTAATAAAATTCCTCTGATACCAACTATAACGCCCCGACCCTAGTTACCCATAGTCGGTGCATTATTATGTAACATTGGCATGATCATAAAAGATAATGTATTGGAAGACCGAATAAATTAGTAGCTTTGGAAACACTAGATACATTCATAAATGTTACATTACATCATAAAGTGAAAAACTACTATTTCATTGTCTCCACTGTCCACACTGATCTCCCCTTCAGACTATCCCTGCAGGTCAGTCATAAAATATTTCTTCACATCCTGGGAAAAATAAAACATAGAAAGGGGTGAGCTCAGATGCTCAGTACGTATAACAATACAGCGGAAACTTTCATAAATAAACATAGACATTTAATGAAATTCATAACTAAAAAAAGTTTTAAAACTTGAACTTCAGCATAATATAGAAAAGTTAAAATTAAATAATTCCATTTATTTACTCACATGGATATTCTACTAGTCGAATAATCACATGCAATATCAATAAACACTTTCATAATGATAGAATGCATAAGGACAGACTATCATAACCACGTAGCCAAGGCCTTGTGCCAAGACTACAAGTAAGATTTTGTCAAGGCCTCATGACAAGTCACTAGTTTGTTTCATGAGACATACTGATGCATCGAGGAGCTATAGTGGGCTCCACCCATCACTTATTAAGTCCAATGCATTCCTCATACGAACAGGTTTAAGCATATCATAAACCATAACATAATCATATCACATAAAACATGCATAAAGGAAATATAAAATTTCCACATTTCAATCAAAAGATATCAATACAACACATTGATATAATAAAAACATTTTCAATACCATTTTCAATACAAAAATAAAAGAAAAATAAAACTTGGTATTTATTTTTCATTTAAAAAATGTTAATGCTTCTAGAGGAAGCTGAAACTCAAATAATTGTCACGACGACGGAGAAGTCGTTGTCACAGCATACGTAGGACAAACCATTCCTTTTTTATTTTAGTAAAAACGATTCATATAAAAATATTCATATTGAATAAAATTAAAAGTAAAAGGGGTTTATACACCGTATAAAAGAATGTTGTGTATAAAAGAAAATATGCCCCAATGAAAGGAGAATGAGACGAAGTCCCTTACCTCATGTCTGACTTGACTTGATCGTTATTTAATATCCTGAATAATATACTAGAGTTAATTTATACCTTCTTAAGAACATTTTTCAAGTTCACTATTCCTTTTATATCACTTATTACCATGTTATGAACAATATGTAATTATTTAAGTTAATAACGGTCGTTTTTTCGATCTTTGGTACTTGAGTTAAAAATAAACTGCTTATAATTACAAGTTGTTCATGTGGTAAAATATTCATTATATACAGAATTATATTCATGATTTATATATCATATATATCCTATATATCCATTATATAAACGAATTTATGATATTAAATAACATTTAGAGGTAAGAAATAAAATGCACAGTTCATGGAGATGGTAAACCGTAAGTACGCATGAACGCTAATTTCATTTCTATTTCATATTTAATGGAATGAAATCATAATGATATAAAGGTATATTATAATTCTAGTATAATTTCATATATAATATCATTAACTCCATCCTTTATATGTCCCACATATGGAATGAACGATTCAAATCACTTTGAGGGGGCGGTAGGCCGCACTTCCTAAAATGAAATTATCGCGTTTACCCATAATGGAAATCATAAAGGTATTCCATAAATTAAAAATACATAAGCATAAGGAAAATATAAACATAATACATATGATATATAAATCTAGTGACTTCTTAATGTTTACCATGAAAGGTGTTAAAAGAAGATTGAACAATCATCATTTCATGAGGCAGTAATTCGCCACCCACAGAAACAGTATGTTCTTTAACTATTACATGAAGGTGTGTGTAAGTGTAAATCAAATACTTCTCATAAAAACATCCTAGTATATGGATGATACTGGTTTTGTTACAAAATAAAGGAATTAAAAGAGTTTAAGGGGCTGGAGAAGGAAAATAAAACAAAAGAACATAAGAGAAGACATTACGTTAAAACCGGGTAACTCTTTTTGATTTGAACCAAAGGCTTCCTTGGGAAGACTTCTACCCAAATTGAGGATTTTATGAGTAATATAGGGAAGTTTAGAGAGTATTTGGGTAGAGTTTGGCTGAGAGAAATGTCTCTGAAGGTGTGAATAACGTGGTAGAGGTGGGGGCCTTTTATAAAAGGAGAAGAGGGGCGCTCTTGGAAATTCAAGAAATGTTACTTTATTATATAATGAGTTTCGGATTTTAAAGGTCCCAAAATTATATATTTCTAGGATAAGGTGATTAGGGTTCTAAATATACTCATAAAATATGTTTTTGACATGTTAAAGTCTTAGATTTTACATTATCTTCTCATTTTATTTAAATCATTAATTAATGAGGTAATCACTGCATCATCATGGTGTCATAAGAACATTAATTTATTTAAGGTATAAAAATTATAAAAAAATTATCATGATATAGGAAATCCTTTTATCTTTCCAATTACTATTTATAGTCTTAGAGATCATTTACACAGACAAAACTAATTTTTTTTACTTGGGTGATACATACTTTGGTTATACTTTCTCATTAAAAAAATAATATAATATAATGTCACTATCACCCAAAAGTGATTCCATGGGGTCCCAATGTTTGGTACAAGGCATCCCATGGTCAAAAATGACACAACCCGTAGAATTAGGACACATTTTGGGGTCATTTGTTATTATTATGATATTATTTTATTACCCATAACTACCCGATTACAAATTAGTCACGATAATTAAAAATAATTACCGTCGTTACTATTCATAATGTCAAAAAAACAGGTGTCTTAATTACATAATTTGGACCTTATGATTACAAATATGGAATCCATTTTACCAAATTCCAAACACAAAAATTGTAGTAATTAATTTAAAAATTATTCCCGATGTCAAAACAAATAGCGTGTTTTTAAGAAACAATATCTAATAAAACATTGGCAATTGTTTATGTCCAATTTTAAATTGAAATTAATTATAATGAAAACCATTGGATAAAATGGTAAAATTATATTCTAATTTTACTTTAAAACCAATCAATAGTATAATTTATCACTATAAATTATTTTGATTAAAAATGTTGTGTTTAAGTATTTTTCACTATTCATCGAAAATTGGATGTTCTCAGAAAAATACAAAAAATTCAACATAGGCTAATTTAAATATTCTGAATCCAAAAAATAATGTCCATTTTGAATAATAAAATTTATAAAATTTCAAAAAGTGGGTATTACTATTCCTAACGGCTACTTTGATTGGTCGTAGTGTGTTAGAATCTCGAACCTACGTACAATGCATGCTATTGCATTATTGAAAGAGAATCGTACCGTGGAAGCATGGGGTGTTACATTCTTCTCCATCAAACATGGCCACAACAACATAAAATATCTACAATAATGATTCTTTTAACAATTCCAACACATTACATCTTAAGGTTTTAAATACAAGATTCAATCTTCTACAATCCCAATAACTTAGAATTGGAATGATCATAATTTAATTTGGAATTCCTATTCATTTCACATGTTTATTATTGAATACTAAATATTGAATTCATTAAGGTTTATATTTGGGTATTCTATAAAGAGGTCATATAATTTTGGAAGAGCGTACATTGGTCCAAACATTAATTAAAATATAGATTTTATAGTTTTTTATAAAATATAAGCTTGTTGATAATCAATTTATAAAGGACCAAATTATTGAATTGTTCAGTAAAGTTAATTTTAAAATTTTATAGCCATTTTATTTGTTTTTAAATTGTATTTAGTTTTACTTCCAATTTTAATGTTATACAGATGGATTAATTATCCTATTGACTAAATATTAGCAATTCTCAGAGACAAATACTATCTTATTTGAGAACATACACTATGTTTAGTCATGGGTTCCAAATCAATGATATCCTTGGTATTATATCATGTCATAAATTAGTGAAATGATAAGAGAAGAAATTTGAACTATAATATGATGATAAAATTCTCTATTGATGGATTAATAAAATAATTAAATGGAAAAACTGAATAATTAGAAGGGAATAATAAAAGTAAATAAATATATATAAATACCTATAAATTATAATATAAAATACCTTCCTCCTCTACCACGATGTGAGTTTGAAGAGTTTTTTCATCAGTGATATGAAATAATTTATAGTTTTTAATATTTATTGGTATCAAAGTTGCAGATCAATGTTGTTATCATATGGATAAAGTATATAAAAACATAATGATGGTTTTATGATAACAAAATAAGGGAAAAGAATTTCTAACAAAGATGTGTATAGCGACCACAGATAACCATAAATAAATAGTAAAATAATATCATGATTCAAATAATACATCTGAAAACAAATTTCATAACCCAAAATCTGAATTTTTATTATATTATATATTAGATACATAAATATTTTATTATATAATACATTATCTATAATTAAATTTCTACAGGCCCCCTTCTATAATTCCCACAAATTAAAAAATATCTTTGTAATAAAAAGAATGGAAACAAACGAAAGTTGTTATCTCAATTTCTCAATAAGAGAAAACTTATCAACATGTCATCAAAATTTAGTTACTAATCATATGAGAAAACATCAGATGTGGATGTTTTTTAATTAAAAATACTTGTTCAAATATGAGTTATCTAAAAATCATGATATAAGGGAATGTAATGTCATATTAATAAAACATATACCCATGAAACATTGTATAGAATTATTAGCCAACAAACATTAGTCAAGAGAATAATCATAAGTATATTAAAATATGTAATGTCATATAATAATTAATTATTCTATATAAATAATCATAGAAAAGGTATAAAATTATGAATTAAATAAATAACAGAACCTCATATTGTGAACAAAAAAATTACCACTCATCATGTTGTGAAAAAAACATTCATGCTTCTGTAATGAAAAAAATTACCAACCATCATAGAGGGAACACAAAACATTCCCACACTTAATATTATGAATAAAATGACCCACGAATTTTATTAAGGATAATAAAAATCATCACTCTTAACATCCCTTCCCCAAGAGATATAAATCATAAAAAAAATGAATTAGAGAGATATATAGTAACTCGCCCATCATAAAGCATAGATATATAGGGAACATAAAATTAATCATTAATGTATATGGATAAACCCATGAAAAAATGATGGGTTTTATAAATCTTACATAACATGATCATAACAAATAATTGGATATAAAAAATATTATTTTTTAAACTAAATCATAAAATAATAAAAGTTTAAGTGTGATCAAAACAAAAATTCATTAATGATTAACCTTTTTTGGGTAAATATAAATGAAAATAAAAATTCATTATAAATTTTTTTAAAACATTGAACTGCAAGTTAATTTATAAAAATATAGTTGTGAAGGGAAATGATTTGACATTTGAAAACCATATTTCTATATAAAAGATCCTAAAAAATACATAAATATTTTAAAAAGGATAATCTAACACAATGTAGAAACTTTTTATTTTAATAAAGTCTTTAAAAATAATATTTGAAAAAAATAATCATTTCTAAAAGGGGTTGTTTAAATACTTCTAGAGATTCTACTTTCAAAATAACATTTAATAATTGAGATGTGAAAAATAAAAAATGTTTTAAAAAAAGATAAGTCAAAATAAGCTTATAACTATTACTTTTAAAAGGAATTATTAATATTAGACCCTTGAAAATAGGCATAATGATTTTAAAAAGGTAATTGAAAATAAATTTAAAAATTTTACTTTTAAAAATATTCATTAATAATTGAACCTTGAAAAATAAATAATTTTTTCCAATAGGTATGTGAAAATACTCTGAAAACATTTAATTCTAAAAAAAATCATTAATAATGAAACATTGAAAATATACATAATTATTTCAAAATTTTATGTAAAAGTGATTTCAAAAAAATTACTTTTAAAAATAATCCTTAATGAGGGATCATTGAAAAATACATATATTTTCCCCAATGGAATGTGAAAATAATTTGGAAAATATTACATTCAATGATAATAAATATTAATGAATGTTTTAAAAATATTCTTTTTTAGAATGGGAAGTGAAAATAATTTCAAAATTTATATATTAAAAAATAATATTTAATAAGGGAAATATTAAAAAATACATAAATATTTTTCATGAAACATGGATTTTAATAAATCGATCATGGAAAAAAGTAGTTTAAGAATGTGCATTTTAACTCACTAAAGAGTGATAATCTAATACAAAACCATTATAACCTCAATATCCAAAAAAATACATTTAATGAAATAAAATGATATGGATCAAAATGATCGTTGAATTCTATAAATAATTTAAAATAAATTCCTTAGGTATTAAACACTCCATAATAAATATCTTATCATGTGTAATAAGAAATATGTATTAGGAAAATAAATATTTGACATAAAACACTTACCAGATTTCCAAACATAGTTTATAAAACTATAACAACCTATAAAATAATCATACATAACATAATATAGTATTTCATAACCATAATCATAAATATTTAGCTTTTATTATCATTTTCATGTTTTTATCAGTACTATATAGCTATTATGTACATCAGATGTTATTAACATTAACTCTTTTTTACATGTTTATCAAGTTTGATATAATTTACCACAAATTGATATCATGTTTTTTATTTATACACAATTTCTGTTTCATTAATATATAGGCTTACTTTATTAAAAAATAATTTTTTCTATTATTCATGGTTTTTGTCATGTTATGAGAAAAGAAATTGGATAACAACTTATTATGGTAATATTATCCACCAAAAATGATACTTTAATTACAAAAGAAATAAATAATATAATATTTATAGAACCATATAAAAATAATTATTCATTTATTATATTATAATAAAATTAATTATTATCTTCCCATTGTCATCGAAAATTATATTTTAGAGCATAATTCACGGTGTTTAAGCAGACCCACACTTTCACATGCATTAACCAGTTTGGTGACTATTGTTAAGGTGGTGCTTCCTTTTTAAATAATATCATTATGATATACTAATGATGATATTTTTTTAAAATTTTTATGAATTTTCACTAATTTCGAATAAGTTGTTAAGGAATTGGGAACTAAAATATAAATGAAAAAATTATTCTTTGTGGAGGTCATAGTCCATGCAGACACAAATTTGGCATTCCATTATTTTTTTAATTTAATGTAAATGAATAAACTATTTTTGTACCATTAATTATTAAGGATACATGTATACCAAATATACTTATTTCACTATTTTCATATAGTGATTATACATTATTTAGAGTAATATTAAGGGGAAAAACGTATAAAATTCATGGAAATTATGTAAGATGATTTATTTTTTCCTTTGATGTTCCCTTGATAATGAAGACATTAAGATAACTATGAGTGAATAGGGGAATAGTATTGTGGGATCTGGTTATAGAGAGTGTAAAATTTTATAGTTTCAAAGAGTAATTTAGATTATATGTTCATGTTTTTATGGGTTATAATTGATCCCCATATATAAAAGATGAAACAAACTCCTTTAGAAACACCATTTTTTCATTAAGAGTGCTACAACATTATTCATTTATCAATGGCTCCAAAACATTGAATTATTTTAGTGTTGGGTATAGTTGGGTTTATAAAGGTGAGAAAAATTACTTCCATAAATGGATTAATTTTTATTAGTGTTTTCACTATAATGTTTTTACATTTTATTTTTTTACTTTTTAACTATGTAAATAGTTTTTATCTAAGTGATGTTATGTTTTATCCAAAATATATAATAATAAATTTAACATTTTTTAAGGATTTTGATGATGAAAACATTCAAGATGAAGGTTGGTGGTCCTTAATAATGGTGTTCTTCCAAATCCCTTTTCCTCTAAAACCATTTCTCTAACTCCTCGTTTATCTATGTCTCTCCAAGATTGATTTCAAGTGGTGGTTACACAGTGGTTTTGGGTTTTCGGGTTTGGCTATTTATAATGTCCCAACACATATTGAGTCAGCTCTCCCTTATGATGTCAGGTAATCATTTATTATTTATTTCTCAATTACAATAAAATATTTTTTCCTATTAAATTTCTTGCCATTTGAGGCTCATTTGGTGAATTTTTTTATATGTGTTTCTATTTTTCAGGTGGATTGTTTCTAGATGTGGTTGAAGTTATATGAATTGGGTGCAGATGGGGAAGATCTCTCTATCAATGCATGATTCTGATCCATACTCTTCTACTACTCTAGGTATCCACCACTGTTCTCCAATTCATATCTATTCAGTGTTTTTAGGGTGTTTTGGGATGTGAGTTCGAGTGGTTGATGATATCCCCAGAGATGTTATCATACTGAATTCTTGTTCATCTTGAAGTTTATCTGGGTTGTGCGGTATGTTCAAGATATTATTTGTTGGTTTTAATTTTTAATTATCATAATTTTAAATGTGTTTTCCACGATTATGGTTCAAGATCACTATGTTAATAGTGGTAGATTAATGATGGTGAGGTAGAAGGATCTTTTTTCATCCAGATTTTTTGCTCTAGTGGTGTTGAGAGGAAATGACGACAATTGTTTTGTTGTAATAGTAGTGGTAGTTTTGGTTTTCAGTTGTTAATGAAAATAATGAGATGAGGATGATGATGATGATTGATTAATGGGGATAATCTTGTGGTAAGTGATATGTGTCATTGTTTGAGACCCTGATACAGGACGTGTCTTGCGGCTCTCTCATGGTGCGAGCTGATGGTGATGTTGGGTTCAATGTCGTTTCATATTTGATTTCATGGACATTGAATAAGTATGGTTTGAATTTTTCATTTTTTATTTGGAATTTTGATCCTCTCTTAATGTAAAATTTGGTGTATTTTTTTATGTAATCTGTGGTTCCCACTAATCCTTAAATTCTATTTAAAAAAATGAATTGGAGGATAGTAATCAAAATAGTATACAAGAAAAAATTATTTTATATATTAAATTCTTTGGAAATTACTATATAAAATGTCGTAATAATTTTATCAAAATACTTTTCTTTTTTCGGGAAATTAGTCTAAATGTAATTGCATTTATCACATAAAAACCTTTTTTTTCAAAAAAAAATTATTTTTTTAGAAAACATACATAAGATTAGTATAGAATTTTAAATTCTAATAAATATAATAAATTTAAAATATTTATTATCTCTCAACCAATTGTTTATTTAATAATTACTATATTTTTTAAACAAATATTCATGTTATAATTAATTTTAAAAAATAATTAAACAAATAGATTTCATTGAAACACAACATAAAAGTTAATAATGTTGAGCATAGATATATGAATTCTAAATACTAGTTTAAAACAATTTAGTATAGTTTATAATATATAGTTTTATATAAAAATATTACAAAAAAATCAACGCCATATAAACCTGTAGTACTTTCCTAATTACTAATTTCACAATTTAATTTAAAACCAAATATTTATGAAAAATCCAAAAAATAATTCATAATTGAATTTGGATGTGAAGAATTAAAATGTGAATATTAAATAATATCAATTTTGTCCTAAATTTTCATAATGTATATTTTGATATAAGAAATAAATTATATAAATAAAATTTATTTTATTGAAAATATCCTTTTCAATATTTACTCATATGAATTATTTACCTTCTAAAGGTAACATGTATTAATGATTATCATATCAGTTTCTATAATAGATTTATTAATTTTTACATTTTAATATATTTTGGTTTTTTACATTTCGTTTAGTGTGATAATAGATTTATATAATATAATATATATTTTATATGATCCAAAATCTTGGGATGTTACATTATATCCCCCTAAAATAATTCATTCCATTAAAATGTTAATTGTATTTTAATAATGGGTGAAGATAACATATTAGTAAGAAACATTTGATAAAACATATACTGATATAACTAACTCATTTTCCATTCTATGAATAAAAACCTATTTATCCCAAATACTTTTATTATGAGTTCTCTAGGAAATACATTTCAAATATTCATTTCTATGATGATGTTATATCCAAATACTGAAATCCAAATGGTTATGATAAAATCAAGAATGGTTAAATCATATAAATATAAAAAATAAATCCTAAAAATTTTTCTTCAATAACAAATTTATTTCACCTTATGATACTTTCATTTAAAATATATCATACACGGTTATTTAATAACTCATTTGGTCATACATTGTTTAATTTAAATTTATTTATCTGATATGTCTCAAAAGAACCCCTCAATGTAAATCCAAAATTAATCATTCATTGTGGATTTTAAAGGGAACATGATCAGCTAATGATTGTTCCCAAAGAGTGTTAAACCAAGTGAGTAGTCATATTACCAATCATTGTGAATCTAGGGAAGAATAGATTCAATGATTGACCAAACCTTTTTAGGTTGACTACCCCAAGTTGTATCAGTTCCACATCAAAATAAAATTTTATAATACAGGCTCAGATATACTCAAATAGGAAACCATCTACTAAGGACTTTATCAAAAATTGATGATATCATGCATCACATATAATATTCTCTATTGTTTTTAATATGGTTATCTATCCCTAACCCCAATGGTCACCAAAATAGTTTTCAAAATTAAATAAATCCTGAACTATTACCATCATGGTGATCCAAGATAAAAATAAATAAATAATAAAATAAACTGAGTATTTAATTTATTCATCTTCGAAATACTCTCACAAACCAAAGAATCAAAAGATTAGTGTGTTGGATATGAACAATAAATACATCGTAATTGATGATAATTTCTCCATAATAGAACTCATGTATAATCTCTTATAGAATTCATAAAAAAATTAAACATATCTTCATGAACCAGGGAAAGGGAACATAATAAAGGGATTGAGAAACAATGCTAAAAATGGAAGACTTATTAGCATGACATCAATGGTTGAATCAAAAGTATATGATAATACATGGTCTCTGTAAGAATTAATTATATTAAAATAACATGGAATAATATGAGTTTTCCAAAAATCATGTTATAAGGACATGTAATATAAAATGAACAAAACGAATAACATGTAAACAATTTGGTGAATATTGAGAAAATAATCCATAGTAAGTGATCATAACTATGAGTATATAAAAATATGGCATGTCATGTAACAATTAATTATAGAATGATAATAATCATAATGTAATAATAACATTTTAAACAAAATAAAATCCAATGTTATATCTTGATAACAAACAAAATTCCTACCCATCATGTTGTGAACAATAGAAATTCCCATGATTCATATTGTTAAAAAAATCCACACCGCATATAGTGACTAAAATTTTCCTAACACTTCATATTATAAAACAAACAGCCATACATATGTATTCCATGTGAAATCTATCATAAATAAAACATGATGAATATAAGTAAATGGAATAGGGTTCTTAAAAAATTTATAAACACAACCTAAGATGAAATTAGGAAACCATAGAATATAAAATCTCTCATGTTCTCAATTAAATAATATCATTATTACCATTAAAGGGTGACTAAGTCACGACTATATAAAATATAATATTTGGATGGTAAATTTATGATCAAACAATTGATTTTTCACAAAACCTTCACAAACATTGATGTACAAATTACTTTTCAAAAATATTTTTGTGAAGAGAAATAAAATAATATTGAAAAAATATTTTCCAAATAAAATTTGTATGAAAATATATATTTGATTAATAGAGGATAAAATTAAATAGTTTGATAAATTTTACAGTAAATGAATCATTATTAACTAAGACTGGTAAAAAAATATAATGATTTAAAAAATGCTAAGTGAGAATAGATTGAAAAGTTTTAAATTTAAAAATACATATAATAACTAATATTTGAAAAAACCATAATTATTACAAAAAATAGAAATTTTAATATTTTGAAAATGTTGACATTTGAAAATAATATTTTTGATAGAACCCTGATAAAAGGCTAATTTTTTTTCAAAAAATAATTGAAAATACATTTAAAACAATTAAATTTAAAAATAAAAACCAAAAATTAATCAATGAAAAAGAAAATTATTTTTTAATAAATTTATGTGAAAATATTTTAAATTTTTTACATTTGGTAAAACATTGTATTAATAGATATTTCAAAATGTACATATTGTTTTCAAATATGTATGCGATACTATATTTGAAAACATTTAATTTCAAAAATAATATATATTAATTTAACATCTAAAAAGGATTAAATCTTTTCAAAAAGTTATGTGAAATTAAATTTAAATATTTCAAATTTTAAAATAATATATAATGTTGGAACTTAAAAAAATATGGTTTTTAAAATGGAAAAATGAATAAAAAAATAAAAAAATTAATTTTAAAAATAAAAATTTAGAAGTAAACCGTGAAACAATACCTAATGGTTCCAAAATAAATTTAGAGTTGAATAAATAAATATTGATGAAATGAAGTTCAATATGTATCATTTTAAATCATGGAAGGGAGATAAGATAATAAAGAATCATTATCACTTCATTATCATTAGAATAGAAAGTTATTTAAAGATAGAAAATTATATGGCTCTCCAAACTCGCTGAATTATAAGAATATTTTAAAATTATTTGATATGTTAGTAATCAAACCATAATAAATACATCATTTTCACAATAAAAAATTGGCCTTATGAAGTAAAATATGATACATGAAACCCTTACCATGTTTTTTATTTAGGTTTCTAACCCCATAAACTCCAATAAAACATACACGAATGAGTTTATTTCAAATTTTAAAACATTTTTCATGGATATTACCTTTAAATAATCCTTATTATAATTTTATTAACTTTATTACAAATCTTTTTATGACCATAAGTTGTTAATAAGTTTAACAGTTTTTTTAATGTTTAATAATTTTTATACAATCACCAAAATTATATACCATTTTCATTATTAATATATAATTTCTGGTTCCATATTATATAAATTATTTTTAATTAAAATTTTATTATTTAATTGTTATAAAAATAACATTATGATAAAATATAATTTATTAAAACTTATTCTTGTATCTATGGATAACAAAAATGATACATTAATATTTAGTTAAATAATTAATATAATATTTATAAAACCATATAAAAATAAAAAATATGTAATTTTTTATAATAAGTATATTTTTCATTTTCCCATAGTCATCCTTAATTTGATTTTAAGGAATTGTTCTTTACGGTGTTTAAACAGATAAAAACATGAATACACTAAACTCATTTGGTGAGTATGGTCAAAGACACTTTCTATTATGAAATAACATCAATATGAAATAATTATAGTGATATTATTTTTATTATTTAATGATTATGAACTATTTTTTGTTATTATTTCGAAATGTAATGAAAATACTGAATAAAAACAAAAAAAATTATCTATTGAGGTATTAGTTCGCGCACATACACAATTGACATTCCTTTATTTTACAAAGTGGAACGAAATTAATAAATATGTGTGTTAAAATTACTATGAAAAATATATGTGTAATAATGACATATATTTCATCATATTATTAATGAGATATGATATTAGGGGGAGTGATATTATAAAGGAGTACATGATATAGAGGTAATACTTCCGTTGAAGACGTGATTTTTCATTGGAAGTTCCCTTCAAATAGAATGTATTTGGATAACTATGAGTGAAGCATGGATTAATTTTGTGGGATAGTTTTATATGGAGTGTAAAATTGAATATTATAAAGGCGGAACTAAAATGGGATATGTATTCTTGAATGATTATAAGGGATTTCATCCTATAAGAGAGAAAAATAGACTTTTTTGAAACACCCCTTATATTTTAATAATTATCAGACACTATTACATGCTCAATGGATCCAAATATTAATAATAATGATGTTTGGGGTATTTTTAATTCTATAATGCCTCATCAAAATTTAACCCCTCATTTTTTAAACATGTTATAAATACATTCCATTATTTTGTTTCATTTTCCACTTTCACATTTAAACAAGCTATCTAGTTTTCAACTATGTCATTTTCTGTTTCCATAAGAATATAAAACAATCAATATAACCAAATTTGAATTTTTAAAAAATAAATTCGAATTTTATTTAATAAAAATAAATTCATAAATATTACGAAATTTTCTTTTAAATTAAAATAGATAATCTATATAAAAACAAGAAAATACGAAAAAGGCATTTTTGGCTATTTTGGATTCTTCATATTATTTAGTATCGATTATAAAAAAAATGAGTGTTAATATATTTATATATGTGTTAATAAATAATATTATATTTGATATTTAATGGATTTAAATTTAATTTATTCAATTTAAATTACTTTATATTGATAAAAAAATAACTTTTTAAAATGATTTTTCACCATTATTGTGGTATTTATCAAAAATAATAATAATAAAAAATTAATACATGAAATTGAACTTGTGTAACACCCCGAGATTTCATGAGAAATATTCTATTTAATTTATTTGAGGTCTTGTTTTGTATGCTTCACCGAGATTATTTGTCTCTCTACGCAACACAGTATTAGCTCATAGTATACGCAACACTATTCTTGGCTTGTGTTGGACACAATTTCAAGTTTTTTCAAATAAAATTCATTTTACACATCAACGAGTATAGATTTTTATCAATGTATAAATGAACTATGTTTTTATTATGTTATATGAAACTCCAAAAGAATCTTGCACTACACACAACCTTTACTTGGCTTGAATTACACGCAAAAACGACCTTCCTCGATAGCGTGTGTTGTACGCAATACATAGTTTCACTAAACACCAATATATTGTTATGATCTAGATGTTATTAATATTATTAACAGAAATTTTAATTTTATAAAATTATCATTCATCTTACATGTATCCTTCAACATGGTATGAGAAAAAAATATGTTTTTTCAGGTAAAATACGTGTTTTTCAAAAAAATGATGTTTTGCTGCCTTTTGATGGAGCACCTACATTAAATATGGTTTTTGAAATGTTTAAAAGTTCAATTATAAAAAATAAACTTATTCATTTCAATGATGGTATAAAAATTAACTTTGAATATTTTTTTTTATATTTTTCTTTTAACTTTCATATTTTGATGAATAATAAAAATATGCTAAATTTTAATTAAAAACAACTTTTTTCATCGAGGTAATTTATATGGGTAAATTATAATATTAAATGGTTTTCAAGTATAAATAGAATATATTTTTACCATTTAATATAATATATTTCATTATCATTAATTTTACATTTAATTCACAGGTAAAATCATTTCAATCTTTTGCAATGTTTTAAATAAAGACCAGTTTTTTTCGACAATGGGATTAATTTTAAATTAATTAATGAATCTTCTTTGATTTTAATTTATAAAAATTGATTCCATATTTAGAATCAGTTGGTTCAAATTATGTTAATTGGATAATTTTATTTTTTAAACATTATAAATAGTAACTATGGTAAATTTTATTTACCATAGTTAAAGATAAATCAGGAAATTAAGGGTAAAAATAATATTATAAAATTACGCTAACACCTAAAAAATTCTATTGGATGAATAAAAGTGGACTCATATAACCTAAGGGTCAGAATAGATTCATTTCATGTACTTTTGACCTTGAAAATGATGTAATTATTATTAAAACCAAAGAAAGTGACAACATGCCCCTCTCTAATATCTTATAAGTGTAATAATTTTACATTAGTGATAAACTTCTTAAATCTTCTAAAATAAATAGTCTTTAGAAATATAATAAAATTATATACATCATTTATATTTATTTATTATTTTTAGGGATTAAATAAATATCATATATGATGAGACAATAGTGATGTATAAATTATTCTATTGATTGAAATAACAAATAAATGGTTTTAGAAATATTAAAAAAATATTATATGAACTATTTAATGTGCTAAAAGAATTTTATAGATAGATATGACATGTTATGAATCTATTAAGTATTTTGGTTCGGATATATCCTCTTTGTGGATTTTATTTAATTTCAAATAAATTAATAGTCACAAAATTGACAGTATTGTAATTTTATAAAAATAACATATTATTAAATTGTTTAAAAATAAAAAAATTATTTAAAAATTATAAATTGAAATTTATATGGTATAAAATGTCATAATGTATCCAATTATTGATAATTCACAACACATAATTAACTATTTATAACAATTCAATTTTAATAATATTATTACCATGTATAAAATTAAATAGATTAAATAAGAATAAATCAAGTTGATAAGGATTAAAATTAATTCCTAACATGTCTAAATTTTATTGGCTGATACAACCCTAAATCATCTGATATTTTAATTGGAGTCAGTTAGGAGGTTTTTAGGTGGGGTTTTTGTTCATTATAATTTAATATTTTAGAGGTTTCCAAAACTGACTCTCCTCTCTTATAAAAGGGCACCTGCTCCCTCTCCTCTTCACAACATTTTGAGCCTCCAAGATCAGCCAAACCCTATCAATTTTTCTATACACTTACCTATAAACATACTAGAGGTCTTTTTTTCAAAGAGAATCTTTAGTTCCCTAAGAGGAGGTTTAGATGAGGCGCATCGAAGAAGAGGTAATATCCTTTACCGATTCTTTAAAATTCATTTCTTATTATACTTCCTCTTATTTTTTTATATCAAAACAAATTAATATCATTAGTTTCAATAATATACTGATATGTTATTATAAATATGAAACAACCTTATTTCACTTTCAATCCATCCTATGAAAAATGAAATCACTATGCGTGCGAACTTTACGGCTTACCGTCTCCATGCCGTGGTGTAATCTATTTTTCCACCACCACCATAATTGGATGGGTATAATGGTGGAAATAATAATTATATATGATTATTATAACAATATAATAATTATGAGATATTATATAATCTACTCCAATACCATTCAAAAATTATGGGAACGATATCATCGTTCGCGCGTACATATGGATTACCGTCTCCACGACGCGATGAGATTCATTATCGATGTTAACGATTCAAAAATTATTATAAAGTATATATAATAAATAATCATGAAATATCTTTAATAATAATGATACTGGATTTATGTACATATATTTTTCATTTACTTAATTCCATTCAATTCAATAAGGAAACGAAAACAGCGTTCATGTGTTCGTACTGCCTACCATCTCCATGAACGGTGTATTTCATTCAATTTATCGATCTATCATATATATTTATATGCTAAATATATATTATTTATAAATCATGTTTTACATTCTGGAATTAAGTAAATTAGTATATATATAATAATATAAATAACAGCAAGTCCAAACACATACGATAAATGAAACGATATTACTCAAAACACTGCTTTAACATGGAATTGACAAAAGAAAAGGTAATATAAAGCCATAAGTGAATCATATATGATATCATAAATATTATTATGGTTCTGTTACAAGTTAATAATATGTTTAAACCCACCATATAATAGTTTCAGACACATACGGAAGAAATTGGACCTAAGGTTAGGGATAATTATTCCAATCTCATTCTAATCTGAGATAGTTTATTCGTAAGTATTTACTGCAGTTATATTTATCATTCATGTCTGTGTTTTATAAAAATATCTTCATAAAGTGTTTACTATTCTTACATGTATGTTTGACGTCATGTTTACCCCCTTTTGACTTTTACTATGTAGTATGAGGGGATTTATTCTTTTGTTTACCATACGAGGCACTTTTTTACTTTTCTGGCAAAAGTGCAAGAAGAATGATTTTTATAACTTATATGGTGTGAATGGATTTTTACAGTTTTATAATGCCTTATCTTCATGAAGATTCCTCTACAGGATTTCATGATTCTTTTAAACAAAATTATTTTCTTTTAAAATGGAACGACATTTTGAGAAAAGAAAATGATTATGAAGAATAAAGGATATTTTCCTCAAGAATTCATTTCAAGTGTTTTATCCAAAATATTTTCCTTCTAAATGAAATTAATTAATATTTATATTATTCATGGATAATTTCCATATTATTTTATTGGTTTTATTTAGTTTATGATAAAATTATATCCATTGTTTTATATGTATTATGTTATGATGGGATGACGTATATGAAACCCATTTTATTCATTGGGTTATGATGAATGATTTATGTTTATTTTATGGCCCATGAAAGAATAATTTCATTATGAGATGGGTGTGACATAAATCCCACTCCAATGCATTGGGTAAAGATTTATATCTCATGATATAGACATGGATAGAGTGGAAAGTAAATGTGGTTCAGTAATACAAGGCAGGAATGACAAGTAAACTCGGTTCAGTAATGGACATTGTCCACTATGATGGTCTTGGCAGAAATGCCTTGGATACTATGGATTTAATATCATGTTCTTAATGGTTTTCCCCAATTACAGGTTTTATTCCCATGCTATTTTATCATGATTTATGTTCATTTATGATCTATTCCGTACATACTGCCAAGATTTATTTCACAACGCGTGATTTTTATTTTAAAACATTATGTTCATGTTTTTGATGTTCAAATGTATATAGTTTGTTTTATTTTCTCTATGATTACCCTTATAGAGTATTTGAGCTAACCCTTTATATTTTTTCTTTTCCCAAGGGGAATTTCTCTATGGGAGATGTTGGTGATCTTTCACCATGATTAGAAGATTATGTTCCGAGTTTTCACAGACACTAAACTATTACAGTACTTGGGCGTCTATTTTTGCTATTTATTAAGTATTCTAAAAAAGTAATGTAATGTCCATGTATGTCAAGCATTGGGTCTCTATAGTTTGTATGAGAGGAAAGATTTAGATAACCTTTGAATACTTTGATGAGAAAACTTTAGTAAGACCCCAAGAGATATTTCTAAGGTATGTATAGGAATGTCCTTAAGGTTAAGTATAAGTATTGGTTATATTCCTATAATTATGATAATGATTTTATAATTAAACCTAAGGTCTCAGATATTGATAGTACTCCCCCTTTATTATGTCATTTTCTTAGCATTATTTTTTACTCTCACACTATTATTTTTGGGTTTTAGATGATGGCTGGAACCCGAAGGAACCATGTTGATCAATTTGATGGACAATGTAATTATTTTCCTCCTAAAAAAACCAATGTTATGGGAGATGGAGTGAAAAATATTATTTCTATACTTACACAAGCTATGAATCATTCTACACATCCAAATGAGCAGATAAGGTAACAATATTCTATTGAGTCCTTCATGAGGAAATGTACACCTTCTTTCAGTGGGTCTTCTGATCCACTTATTTCTGAACAATGGATCAGTACCATTGAAAAGATATTTTCCATACTTCAATGTTTAGAACATGAAAAGGTCATTCTAGATTCTTACCATTTAGAAGGTGAAGCAGACCAGTGGCTGACTCTAATTAAGAATAGAAGTCCCCAAGAAGAAACTGAATCCATCGAATGGGACGACTTCACGAACTTGTAAGTACTTCCCTCATATTCTTCAAACAAAGATGTAAAAGGAGTTCCTTGAGCTTAAGTAAAAGGATGATGAATCTGTTAGTATATATGAGGTGAATTTCACAAGGCTTGAAAGGTATGCATCTGACATTATCACCCAATCTGAAAGTAAAGTTGATCACATCTTTGGTGGCTTAATACCAAGTCTTAGAAAGGAATTAGCTATAAGAGACATCAGTAGCCATGAAGAAATTGTGAGTTGTGATATCAAGGTAGAAATAGAAGTTGGTGTTACCTATCCATCTCACGGTTTTAATAAGAAACAAAATATGGAGTTCAAGGAAAAATCTCAAAACAATGGTGAAAAGAAGATGAATGTTTATTTTGGCTCAAAGTGTGGGAAAAAGCATGGTGGAGATTGTCTTAAAGGGACTATAAAATGTTTTAAGTTTGGAAAATAATTTCACCGAGTAGCTAAGTGTCGAAGTAATTGGAAAAAGGTATCTAATGATGTGAATAGAGAATATACTACAAAGAACGCACCACCAAAACTTCAATGCTACAAGTGCAGGGAAATGGGGAATTATGCTAACCAATGCCCTAATCCAAGGGTTAATGATGATCAGCATCAACAAAATCTTAAGGCAAAGGACAAGGGAAGGTCACATGCGATCACTATTAGTGACTTTGAATATGACAACGATGTGGTAGAATGATTATGTGTATATGTAAGAGGATTCCAAAATACTATTTTGGAATCTCATTTATAGTATTACAGAATATTATAATATCTATGTATTTGTTTTCAATAATTGTATGGTAACAATAACCGTGAAAAGTGATTGAAATATTTTTGGAAATAAGATGATATGCGTATAATGAAGGGATACATATAAAATATTATTACTAATGAGCTCATGACTAATATAAGGACAGAGCGACATCATGGTTTGAGTATATAGAAATTTTGGGATTTTTCTATATGTAAATAATTAACTTTTGATAGAATTCATGTTTTCACTAAGGTTTTATGGTAATTTATGATTCAAGAGAATACATGATTAAGGTATTCACATGTTTGTAATGTGACCAACAAGATATATCTTATGATATATGGGGGATAAATGATGGTATTCACATGCTTGTTATATGACCTTTCTAGTAATCGTTTTCTTTATACAGTGACATTGGACAAAAGTATTTTGGATATGCCTAATGATTGGAATGGATTAAGTTATTCATCATACACTATTGTCTAAGGCTATAACTTTTTGATATTATGAAATGTTATAATAGTATAGTTTTAGAAAAAGGACAAACTATAGGATGAGCGACAACCCGTCGCATCAGACAAGGATGTGGGAATCGAACCCACAATCGAAGTACGACAGGCCTTTATCACCTATCACTGGCCTACATAAAGTCCATGGTTAGTATTAATTAGTTTCATTTTATTAAGATCTATCATAGTTGAAGTATAAGTCCATTTTTTGAATCATATACAGTTAATCTCACCATAGATGGAGTTATGTATATTTAATAACATTTTCTAACATTTTTTTTGAGACAGAAGGATTGACCAATCATTCCGTTACATGATCTGCTAACACTTCCAGAATGAAAAATTCAACTTCATTTCTCTAAATTAGAGATGAAGTGGAAATTGTTCATGGAATGACCAATGATGATATTACACTGAAATAAAGTAAGTATTTCTCCTTATGCAAAAATTTATCAACTTTAGGGAAATGATCTTCAAAACCAAAAACATTGTCTGAGTACCCTTCATATCCGATGAATCAGATGGTACCTTGGATCACAACAAATTTATCGCTCTGTGATTGTCAGATTTTACATAGCAATGTTCTCTAACTCTCTCCATAAGAACATGATTGTTAGATTTCCCTTCCATATCCATATTTTTACCTATGTTTTCCTATGCGAAAACCCAGTGATGAATTAATTTGAGTAACCGGTATGTTTTATACATTAGTTTTTAAAATTAATTTTTAGTATTTCTTTTTACGATGTGGGTTTGTATAAAAGAGACATTCATGTAGTAAACCATTTATAACCCTCGACGAATTTTGAGGGCGAAATTCATTTTAATGGTGGTAGAATGTAACACCCTAGGATTTTATGAGAAATATTCATTTTAATTTTTTTGATGTCTTGTGTTGTACACTTCACCAAGATTATCTTGCTCTATACAAGACACCGTATTAGCTTGTAGTATACACAACACTATTCTTGACTTGTGTTGTACACAATTTCATGTTTTTTAAAAAAAATTCATTTTACAGAACATTGAGTATAGATTTTGATAAATGTATAAATGAAATATGTTTTGATTATTTTATATGCAACACCAAAGGAATATTTCACTACATGCAACCCCGACATGGCTTGCATTACACGCAAGAGCGACCTTCCTCGATAGTGTGTATTTTATGCAATATCAGGTATCCTAAACAACGATATAATATTATGAACTATCCATTATGAATATTATTAACAGAATTTTTTATTTTATAACATTATAATTCATCTTACACATATCCTAGAACATGGTATGAGAACAAAATAATTTTTTTGGGTAAAATACGTATTTTTAAAAAAATGTGGTTTTGCCACCATTTGATGGTGCACCAACTTTAAATCCAGTTTTGACATGTTTATAAGTTCAATTAGACAAAATAAACATATTAATTACAATAACGATATAAAAATTTACATTCGGTAATTTTTTATATTTTTCTGTTAACTTTCATATTTTGATGAATAATAAAAATATACTAAATTTTAATTAAAACCAACTTTTTTCATCAAGATAAATTATATGGTTAAATTATTATATTTAATGTAGTTAATGTATAAATAGAATATTTTATTAAAAGTTAATATAATGTATGTCATTATCATTAATTTTAAATTTAATTCATAGGTAAAATCATTTCAATCTTTTGCAATGTTTTAAACAAAGACACCTTTTTTCCGACTATGGGATTGATTTTAAATTAATTACTTCATATTTTGGTTTTGATTTTGTAAAAATGTATTCAATATTTCGAATCAGTAGGTCCAATTTATTGTAATTATCTACTTTTATTTTTTATGCATTATGAATAGTGACTATGGTGAAAATTTTTACCACAATTAAACGTAAATCGAGCAATTAAGGGTAAAAATAATATTATAAAATTACCATAACTCCTAAAAAATTCTATTGGATGAATAAAAGTAGAAATAAATCACCTAAGGGTAATAATAGATTAATTTCATAGACTTTTACAATGAAAATGATGTAATTATTATTAAAACCACAGAAAGTGAAAACATGTCACTCTCTTATATCTTATAAGTGTAATATTTTTTATTTAGTGATACACATCATAAAAATTCAAACATAAATAGTATCCAGAAAGCTAATAAAACTATCTAAATAATTTTAATTTATTTATAATTTTTAGTAATTAAATAAGTATCATAAACGATGACACAATAGTGACGTATAAATTATTTTGTTGACTGAAATAACAAATAAATGGTGTTAAAAATATTAAAATAAATATTATATGAACTATTTAATGTGATCCACGATTTTTCTATAAAAAATGACATGTTATAAATCTATTTAATATTTTGGTTTGAATATATCCTCTTTGGGGATTTTATTTAAATTCATGTAAATGAATAGTGACAAAATTGACACTATTGTTATTTTATAAAAATAACATATTAGTAAATTGTTTAAAAATCACAAAATTATTTAAATATTATAAATTTAAATATATATGGTCGAAAATGTCATATATTATCCAATTGTGGATAATTAACAACACATAAGTAATTATTTATAATAATTTAAAATTAAAAATATTATTACCACATATTAAATTAAATAGATTAAATAAAGATAAATCAAGTTGATAAGGTTTAAAATAAATTCCTAACATGTCTAAATTTTATTGGATGATGATATTACAACCCTATATCATCTTAGTTTTGAATTGGAGTCATTTGGGATGTTTTTCGGAGGGGTTTGAGTTTATTTTAAATTAATATTTTAGAGGTTTCCAAAAGTGTCCGTCTCTTCTCTTATAAAAGGGAACCTCCTCCCTCTCATTTTAAAAACAATTTGAGTCTTCAAGATCGGACAAAACCTATATATTTCTCTAAGATAATTCTCTATAAACATACTAGAGGTCCTGGTTTTCTTCAATGACCATATTTAGTGCCCTAAGAGGAGGTTTAGAAGAGGCACGTCAAAGAAGAGGTAATATCCTTTACCGATTCTTTCAAATTAATTTTTTTTCTACTTCCTGTTATTTTTTTGCTTCATAATAAAGTAATATCATAAGTATCACTCATATACTTATATGTTATTATAAATATGAAACAACCATATTTCACCTTTTATCCATCCTACAATAAACGAAATCATTGCGCGTGCGTACGTACGACTTATCTTCTCCACGTCGTGGTGTAATCTGTTTTCCCACCACCACCTTACTTGGATGGGTATAATGGTGGAAATAATAAAAATATATGATTGTTATAAAAAGAAAATATTTCTGAGATATTATAAAATCCACTTCAATTACATTCAACAATTATGGGAATGATATCATCGCTCGTGCGTACATACAGATTACCATCTCCAGGACACGTTGAGATTCATTCTCCGTGTTAACCATTCAAGAATGATTATAAAGTATATATAATAAATAACCATGAAAGATATAAAATAATAATGAAACTAGATTTATGTACATAAATTTTTCATTTACTTAATTCCATTCAATTCAATAAGGAAACAAAAAGAGTGTTCATGCGTACGTACGACCTACCATCTCCATAAATGGTGTATTTCATTCCATTTATCGATCTATCATATATATTTATATTCTGAATATATATTATACATAAATCATGTTTTACATTCTGGAATTAAGTAAATCCTTATAAGTAAAAATATCAAGAACAACATGCCCAAACATGTATGATAAATGAAACGATTTTACTCAGAACACTGCTTTAACATGGAATTGAGAAAAGAACAGGAAATATAAAGTCACGTTTCAATCATATAAGATATCATAAATATTATAATGGTTATGTTACAAGTTAGTAATATTTTTAATCCCACTATACAGGAGTTTCAGACATGTATGGAAGAAATTGGATCTAAGGTAAGGGATAATTATTCCAATCTAGTTCTTATCCGAGTTTGTTTATTCGTAAGTATTTATTGGGGTTATATTTTTCATCCATGTCCGTGTTTTATAAAAATGTTTTCATAAAGTGTTTACTATTCGTCCATGTATGTTTGAAGTCATGTTTACCCCATATTTACTTTTACTATGTAGTGTGGGAGGAATCTTTCTTTTGTTTACCATACGAGGTACTTTTTGACTTTTCCGTAAAAAGTACAAGAGGAATGTTGTTTAACTTATACAGCATGAAAATATTTTTATGGTTTCATGACACATTATTTTCATGAATATTCTTATACAATATTTCATGTTTATTTAAAAAACATTGTTTCTTTTAAAATAGTATGGAAATTTGAGAAAAGAAAAAGATTTTGAATAAGAAAGGTTATTTTCCTAAAGAATTCATTTCAAGTGTTTTATCCAAACTATTTTCCATCTATGATGACATTCATTAATATGGATATTCATCATGTATAATTTACCTATTATTTACATGGTTTTATTTTTTTATGATGAAATTATTTCTATTGTTTTATATGGATTATGTTATGATGGCATGACATATATGAAACCCATTTTATTCATTGGGTTATGATGAATGATTTATGTTTATTTTGTGGCACACGAAAGAATAATTTCATTGTGGTATGGGTGGGACCTATATATATTTCCAATGCATTGGGTGAATATTTATATCTCATGAGATAGACATGGATGGAATGTAATGTATATCCAGTTCAGTAATACAGGGCCCGAACGAAAAGTAAACCTGGTTCAGTAATGGGATTTGTCCACTATGATGGTCTTAGAAGAAATGCCTTGGCTACTATGGAAAACATATCATGTTTTTAATGGTTTTCCAAAATTACATGTTTTATTCCAATTATATTTTATCATTATTGATGTCCCTTTATGATCTATTCCATATATACTGCCATGATTTATTTTACAAGTCAATATTTTGCTCTTTAAAATTTATGTTCATGTTTTCTAAATTCAAATGTATGTGGTTTGTTTTATTTTATCCATGCTTACCCTTACTGAGCATTTTATGTGACCCTTTATATGATTTTTTTCCCTATGATATAAAGAATGGTTTTAGGTAAGAAAAAAAAAGGGGAATATCTTTAGGGGAGATGTTGACGATATTTCACCATGATTAGAATATTATGTTCCGAGTTTCCAAAGACACTAAATTATTATAGTCTTTGGGTGTGTGTTTTTGTTATGTAGTAAGTATTACGCAAAATTTATGTAATGTCCATGTATGTAAAGCTTTGGGTCTCTATAACTTAGACATATCAAATAGTAATAGTATTAACATATAAAAAAATAATTATTTTAACAACTTAATTTCCAATGGGTAGGGAAATAAATATTAATGTTTGAACATGTATTTCTGAAAAACCTTTTTTAAAAATAAATTTAAGAAAAATTATTTATGATTAGTATAGAAATAGAAATAAAATTTAGCGAAATAAATTTAAAATAATTATTATAATTCAATCACTATTTATTTTACAATAATATAATGGAAAAATATTCATTCCATCATGTTATATTTAATAAAAAATATATTTGAAAAAAAAATTTCTCAGTAAAACACTACATAAATTCTAAAAATGATGAGCATGTGGAAAAAAATTAAACTTAGTAATTTAAAATTATTTATTAAAAAGTATAATATAAAATATTATTGTATAATGTTTTATAAAAAATTATATAATGTAAAAGGGGAAGTTCAAGAAAAATAAGTATTTTCTATATTCACATAAAAATCAATTATTTTAGAAAAATATCATAAACAGATCATAATATAATTCAATTATGAGGAATAAGAAATTGAATTTTACATTATTAAATTTATATTTTAAAAATTCTAATATATATTTTAAAATTAAATTAACTTTATTAAAAAATTGTTATTTTATTGAATATAAATTTTCTATATTAAATCATATTAGTTCTTTACCTTATCCAATTAAAAAATATTAATTTTTTAGAATATTATTTTTTAGTATAGCTCTATAAATAATGCCTTATTAATTTTTCTTATTTACAATGGGCGTAGTGTGTAACATAATTAATAAAACATTGTATGTATTTTCAAGGATCTAGAATATTAGGTTGTATTAATAGGTGAGGGTAAAGGGTATATTTATAATCACAACACTAGAAGAATGTTTCATGAAAGGAAGTTTTTTAAAATATTTTATGAATATGCATAATTAATATATCATTAAATTTTTAATAAATCATTAATCATTTTCATTTTAATTAAAATTAATGAAATTATAAACCACTAATTTATCAATGCCCAAAACCATAGGAACTCATCACAACCACTAAAATAAACATAATTGAACCATAGGTTAACTTCAGACTGAAAATATTAGAACACTTCATTTATTTATTTTCCAAAGAAAGATTGTGGCTAATGTTAAATTATGGAACAAACCGAGAAGAGAAATGAGAATGGATTTTGATTTGTGATTAGAATTTACTCTTAAAAATCAATGCAACTAGATTTATTTTTTAATTATGATTATGATCTCACAATTCTCCCATTAATCAATATCATTCATTAAGTGTTACTAATTTTAATTTTTTAATTAAAATAAATTTAAAGAAATAATTATATAGAATATAATGATATTGTTCATTCATAAAAATTAAATAATGTAAGTAATAATTAGACTGATGGATAACAAAATTCATACATTCATGGGCGGATTAGCCATGTTAGAAATAATTTATATATATAATGTTCTTAAAAGGGTATATGTAACACCCATATATTAAGGTATGTTTTGACTTTTTATGTGTTTATATGATATGGATTTTTTGGTCTCATCCTCAAGACTTTACTAGTATATTTTAGAGTGTTTTGGAAGGGGTTTGGAAGGAACACAATTGAAACATAGTAAGAGAAAAAAATGATAATTCCAAAGGAAACTATGTGTTATGTTGATAATGAATTAGGTTAGGATCATAGTTGGTTCATGGTTTTTAAACCTATTAATAAGAACTGTATGATCTGGGATTCATGCAACTGTGGTGAAAACCTGGTGGGAACCTAATTTAGTATAACATCTGACCTAATCATTGGAAACTAATAATTAAATCTAAAAATTACATTTTTAATTCAAAACAACACATCAAATTTTCTTTCCCCCTTTTGTGTACTATGATGTTGAATCTCAATCCAACTCTTTTAAATATAAGTGATTTCAATTAATTCATAGGCTGATTTAAATGGATTATATTTTGTTGGATTTATTAATTGATGGAAATATTTCATATTTTTATTCCTCTTGGTGATATTCTCATATTAGGTTAGAATGAATCGAAGACTGGATCATCCAAGGAAAGATATAGGGTTTGTATAATGTTTTTATAAGATTTATTTTGGACATTTTGATGATATAGTGAAGGAATATTGATATATAAAGATTATAGTGAGTTTATTTATAAATAGAATCCATTATATGTAGGTGGATTCTTTCTTTATCACTCTCTTAATATCATTACTTCTTCATGAGATTGAAGGCGTTTTATTTCTAAAACTCTGTATAATTATTTAAATTATAAAACACTTGATTATTGTTTTTTGAATGATTGATTATTATTTGGTTAAAAAAGATTAAGAAAATGTCACTTTGAAAGTGATAATGATATTTTTTTAAGAAAATAATTTTGTTTGTGTGTGTGGGGGGGGGGGGGGGGGGGGTTTGAAACACATAGGTTATAGTGTATTCACGATTTCATTTTATGGTGAATTTCTTGTTTAGACATGGATATCAATACTATAGGGTATATGAATGCTAACCCTGAGTGATGATTTAGTAATGTGATGAGTCACTACCCATAAGTATTGGGACCATAATTTTACATGCTTGTGTGTGTGTCTCTCTATGGTTATGAAATGGGTTTTCCAAGTGGAATATGATTATGGTAATGGTTGTTAAACATTTATATTATAATGAAACAATTTTATATTCCACTATACCTATTTTATATGAAATGGTTTTTATTAATGTTTTCACACACCTTTTTGGTATAATTTTTCTATATTATTCTATTTTTTGTAGCATGTATCGTAAGAATCTAGTAGTTTTCATATTGTGTTGTACACTCACCCATCACATAACTAATTTTTTTTGTATGTAGAAATTATTTTTCATTATATTGGTTAGAGGATGGTTTCATATTTACTTATTATAGAATCATTATTCTATTGGATTATTGGTGGTGATTGAAGATTGGATATGTTCAGGTTAGATGTTTGAGTGAAACGAAATTGGAGTTATTGAATATGGTGGTCCTTATTATTATCATAGATATTGTTTCTTAATTTATGTTAGTACTCTGATTTATCTAATTCACTTAATTTTAATTTGTAGGAATTTCTCTCATGAATCATATAGTTTCATAGTTTTATATATATTTTTTATTATAAGATGTATAGTTTAATGGGAAAATAATGCGCCAATGATCTTATGAGAAAATTAAATTTATTTCTAAAAATTGGTGTCTAGGAAATGTCACTGAAGGTCGGTTGCACCTCTTCCTCTACCCATGCCATTGGGTGAGTGGTGGGATGTTACAAATGGTATTGGATTGGGCTAATCTATCTATAATGATATTATTTATGGTGATAGAATATGTAAAAACATGAAATATATAATATAAAATGTTATATCTTACAAATTTATGTCAACCATTATCTTACTAGTGTGGTTTTGGTTCAAAATGTATTTATACACACTATTAGTAGTGTTGTCACCTCATCATCATTTGTATAGCTGATGAGGTTAGTGTATAATGCCTTAGTAAAATACCTTCCATTAGGAATGCATCGTTGATGTTTCATTGGATTAATGTTTGTGTCATATTGGGATTATTTGGTTCTTTATGATTAGGAATATCTTAATAATATAGATTGTTTTTTATAGTGTTTTAGTTTTTGTCTCTTATATGGTTATATTAAGAATGAAACTAGTGAGTTGATTGAGAAATAAATACGATGAAGCCAATGAATTTTTTTAACATACACCATTTGTGAATCAATAGATTATCTAGGTTATAGTTCTATATGTTGAATCTTTTAATATTTGTTATTATATTCAAGAAACTCATCATGGTAATAAATTATTTCAATTTCATAATCATAATCCACTAATATTTTTTGAGGTTTTAGGACATGAAAATGTTGATGCGTGGATTTTTCAGATTAATTTAATCTTTTATTTTATATATAAAATAACTAATATCATAGTAATGTAAAACATATATATACTTGAATATATTTTTAAGAAATAGTGGCATATATTTTTTCAAATAGATAATGGAGAAGACCTCTAAATAGTTCAATATTCATTAACAAAAAACTATTCCCTCATATCTTTAATGTCAGAGGGAAGAAAATTTTTAACCCATAAGAATGAGAATATATCTATCATATATTATACAACTATGTCATTTAATTAAGCACATTTTCTCTATTATGCACCACTATTGAGTACATAAATGAACTTGTATTTTATGTGGGGTTACAACCAAACATTCTCTCTAAAGTAGTCATCTTCTATATTTATTACTATAAATAATTTTAAAATAGAAAAATAATTGATAAAATGGATATCAATGGTATGTGTAGTGGTTGAAAAACATTTTTACATATGGAAATGAGTTGTAATTCCAATGATGTATCCAACTAAAAGAGGGATGGCTTCTCCTAGGGAAGAAATGTGGAAGAAACCCAAGAAACGTGATAATTATTATACTCACTATATAGGAGTAACAATACATCATGATTTCAATGTTGTTAAATTGAGCATATTATGAAGGATTGTATCTCAATTCTTCAATAGTTTATTAATTTTTGAATAATGGGAGACCATAAGTACTATTTTCCAATATACCTAAATTTTAAAAGTGGATAGAACTCGAATATTTCTTAGGAATCTTATTATCAAACTAAAAAATCACAAAAAAAATGTCTGACCTCTATAATCAAATGAGTCTAGTTGATTCTAGGAACTCCTCAAAATCAAAGATGATAGGATACCAATTGAGAAGCAATTTGTTCGTAGGAGTATCTTGGAAGGAGTATTATAGTGTAGAGAAAATATCCATAGGGAATCAATAATTTCTTTTAGAGGTGTGTGGTAGCATACTCCTGAACTCACCCCTTATATATATTATTTTTAATATGAACTATTCCACGTGGGTTTATGGGGATGAATGACCAATAATGAGATATGAATTAAATGGTCAAATAGAAAATGTGAATTATATATTTTTAATATTTCTAAGATGATACAATAGAAAATGAATTTTCATATAGTTCACCACTTTTGTCTCATAAACATATTTGGTTTTCCTAACCTAATTGGTTGATATGTAGGGTTAAATATCATTGTACAATCATTCATGTTGGGATTACCATTATTTTAACATTATCAGAATCTCTAAATAGATCCCACCACAATAGCTGGGTATATATTTCATTACAAAGGTAGGTGGTCCATTAGGATTTTAGACCCAATGAAAGTTAGGATCTCTTATTGATCGAGAGGATGATAATTCATTCTTATCACACCCTTTGGGTAGGTGAATTATTGCTACTTTTCAACTCTCTTACAGATTGAATATATTTTTCATAATATCATCTCAATCCAAAAATGGGACCAGTTATTGTATCAAAATTATCATATGTTGTATCCTATAATATAAAAAAGAGGGATATTATTAGTGAATTCTTATGTATGTATTTGTGTTTATTTATCAATTTTTCATTGGTGAGTTGTTATTATATGTCGAAGTCTTATAACCCAAAATACTGAAGTATGATTTTATCTTGGCAGGTGTTTAATATTTTGAAGGTGGGATTGATCCATTTTGAATAGTCCTACGTATCATGTTTTATTATAGTAATCAAAACCCACATAGTGTCTAAAAACCATGCAGTTTAACATCAAATAAAAGTGATCTATATTTGGGAACTTGGGAACGTGGTATTTGGGATTGAACTATAAGGAGGATTACTATATTTCTTGGTTATGAGAGTATTGGAGTTATCATATCTTAATTATTCTCTTGAGAATTTCCCCGAAGTAGATACCCTCGTATGTTGGGTAGTTATATCATTAAACTGATGATGAATTTCCTGCTAAGGATTCCCTGGATGGTGGAGATTTATGATTCCAAGGATGTGATCTTTGTAACTCCCTAGGCCAACATGAGATATGATTGGTGTGAAAAACATGGTATATAAAGTAATCAACCTTATTTCATATGGATTCCAGTCTTATGTGTTGGGAAAACATTTTTATTCTTATTATAGAGTTCTAGACTTATAAAGGAATCATATATATCCTAGAATTGGTAGGAGTCATAGTAATCATAGATCAATTATTTCCAAATCTGTTCATGGATTTGGAAGGATGATCTTCATATGGGATATATTGGGTCCTAGTTTTTTAAATGATAGATAAATGGAAGCTCATACATTAAGGTAAGTGTATATATGTGCTTAGGCCTTAGGAAGGTATCATTCAATTCTTGGTTATTGAAGGAATCAGAGTTATTGTAGCTTAGTCACACCCTTAGGAAATTACCTATGATAGATATCCTTGAATGGTGTGTAGTTATATCATTCCACCGATTAGGGCTTACACTCTAAGGTTTCCCGGGCTGGTGGAGTTCCATGATGCAAATGATGTGATCATTTAAACTCTCCATGCCCACATGAGCTATGATTAGTGTGAGAAACAAGGGATAGCATGTAATCATACTCAATTCATATAGAGTTTGGGATTTATGCAATAGGAAATACCATTTTATTCTTAATATAGATTTCATCCCATAGGAAGGCTTCCTATGTATCACGACCTTTGAAGGAATTAGAGTCATTGTAGTTCCGTTGATCAGGTCTTACACACTGAGGCATCCATTATATAAAAAACATATCCTATCATGCCACTGGTAAAAGCTTATACACTAAGGCTGCCTTGTCTTGAGAGAGTATTATGATAATAATGGTATGTTTAAATCATCTCCGTAGGCCCATGTTAGTAATGACCATTATGAGAAACAAGGGATAGAAATTAACTATTCACACTACTTATGAATGAAGGACCTATGTACCACGAATCCCCTTTGGATGTTTGATAAGGAGATCGAGACTTAAGAAAGTGGCATACGCATCCTATTTACAGGATTAATTAGACTCATCATAGTTCAATATAATCCGGTAATACACATTGTGGATTCCCATATGTAGCCACCAAAAAAGGTTACTATGTTATGAAATGTTTTCTTATTAGAGAATGGTTGTCTTACTGACATGTACTATTGTCTACCTTACATGTCTGAGGATGTATTGACATATCCTAGTAGCATATTATACATATCCAATGAAATCACCATGATATATTTTACTTTTCCAGAGGATTTCATAAGACATTGTCGAGGATTCATGATGTCTATGCCAATATCAGATATGACATGTCTGGGAAGTACTGTATATCATGACAGACTTGTCTAGGTTCAACAAGAGACATGGATTAATTTCTTAGAGGACATAACCAAATCCATGTTTTCATGTCACGACAGTGTCATATGACATATTTTTACATGATGTGGTGTCATCATGAGATATGGATGAAATTCATGAAGTTTGTCATAAGATGTGCTTGCAAATCTAAATGTGAATCACGAGAGATATATGGAATACACAGGTGTCACCATATATTTAGGAATCATGCCTATAAGACATCGCACGATCCATTTGGAATGCTCTTATGGATTTTGGGACACCTTGGTGACATTCCAAAATGGTTTCATGTGACATTCTTTGAGTGTCTAGAGGACATCTTGTTATCCAAATGGTATGTCTAAAGGATGTCACATATTTTCGGTGACAAGTCCAAGTGTTGTCACATAAGATGAACGAGTCATGAGAAGCACATGAGTATCAGTGTAATTGTATTTACATATGTTCATGTACATTACTTTTTATTGTAGTGTTTTATGTATATGTACCTTATATTTTTTATATTCTTATCATTGTTTAGGATTTACATGATCCATTCGACATGTAGTATATCCTTCACATAATCTAAATGACACATCATAACTAATTTATTTGATCTTATGTGATCACATGAAATGCATATTTATGTTTCATAACCCTTGGAATCATTACCTCAATTTTACATGGTGGAATAAATTTTCAATCATTTGATCCATCACTTTGAGAAATTTAATCATAATCCCTTATATGTGAGGGATCATTGAAAGATGACTTTTTTTAGATGATGGGGGGGGGGGGGGGTTATAGACCATTCTACCTTGGTTATATTCCACCATGTGAAGTGTGTATATATTAGATTTTGGATGGATTCAGTTTAATAAGAATTATTCATACATTATTTGAAATCCCTTCATAAGTGTTCCATGACTTTCAATGATCACAATACCATACTCTAAATAATACATTTATTGGATTATAGATATTCAAAGGGGTCTGGTATAATCATGCATACTTTCCAAGGTACTTATACAAGATCATTTTGATATGTCTAAGAACTTATTTGAGACAACGTTTCCTACTGAAATGATTTCATGTGATTTGAGATGAATTTTGAGGTACATTCCATGAGATTAAGGTGGCTTCCAGTGGGATCTTCATGAGATTGAGATATCTTTTACGGGGTACATAGCATGATTAAGGATAATTTTCTAGGAAAAAAGATGCCATTAAAATAAGATCATTATATTTTTCCTGCGTATGAAATCACATAATTTAACTTTTTAGTTCCTTGATTATTTTACAACGGATGGGAATATTGTGATTTTGAATTCGTATTGTTGAAGATATCCATTCTCCCCATTGATGATGCATCGTGTGACCAAAAAAGGTTCATGATCTGATGCATGATCATTATTATGGAAAACAACTTTTTTTATTTGGATCAGGATGGGGAGTGAAATTCCACCAGGATGTGTTTATAGACATTCACATGATGGGGGTGACATGCTAGTGGGATATAGTGTGATTTTGTTGACATGTCACTCAGGCATCGATGGTGTATTAAAAACTATATGGGTGTGTCAGAAGATATTTATGACCAAAAAATGATCATATATTTTGGTTGTTTTCTCCTTAATTCAAAAGGATTTCAGTGGATTTTCAGGCATCCACTAATTGAAATGCTAAGTGATCTGGAGAAACTCATTCATCATCCATCACATAATCAGCAACTGTCAATGGAATCATTCAAAAGAATAAGGATTTTTTGTCAAAGTGGATTTTTGTAATCATTTAGAGGGTTATATGATACACATGTCTCCATTACTAACCTTCTAATGGTCTTGCGATCATGTGTACATTGGATGGTTACACAATCCATGAGTTCTAGAAATTTGTTTATTCCATTTCTTTGTGAGGAAAATAATAACAATATTTTCTAATTTCTTACTTTTTTGATTTTATAATAATCATTTGGTGGGATTCAAAAAATTATCCCCCTCCCTGAGTGATGTTCATGGGGACAAGGGCTTTTTTTAGGAACGTAAATGCCCACATGAGGCTTTGGTGCTATCTCCAATTGGTTTCTTGGGTAGTTCTTGGGATTCTAGGTATCATTTTTAATTCTGTGGCATTACCTATATTTAGGAGAGAAGAGATTGTTTCATTCACTAGCAAACCAACTCATTGTTCTCTTGAGCCATATCTTTGACGAATGTCATTTCTACAAGACCTTCTCATAAGAGTTATTCATGAGATCTCTTCATGAGACCTTTCCATGATAAAAAAATCATAATTTTTGTTTCTTAAATGAATTAGATAAGACCAACTACAAATTTATCCTCATTAATTAGTTAAACCTTCACTATATGACTACAATGTTGTGTTGGGGTTTTTTTAGAACCACATGCATGGATTTATATTCTTTTTACTATTATGAGAATCATGTGACCGTGTAAGGTTCACGTGATTGTGAGTCCCTTGAATTTTTTTGTGGTAAAATATCTCTTGTGGGTATATACAGTATTTGGTGTCTTCATGAGGATGTATATTAATGAAAACTTTATAAGATCATGAATCCATTTGGTTATTCAGGTGATGTGTGAGAGGCTACAAAAATAGTGTCTAAGATTTAGGCCGAAATATATTATTTTACCATGTAGATATAGAGATATTAGGATATCTTAGGTCGCTTGATGTCTGACCTCTCAGTATCGTAATCCTCATTAGATACAACTCAAAAAAGAGATGAGTTGATTTTTTTATTTAATCCAAACCCTACATTCTGGGGTATATGTATAATATGTAAAGCAAGAAAGACAATAGTGTTCAATCGAAACTTCTTTCCAGATTATTGCAAACTTTGCGGTATTTTCCGATCAGATCTTATTGCAGTCTGATTGTTGATATTTATATTGTATTTATTTAATCATTGTAGAGGCACTGTATTTTTTATATCTATCCTCAATTAATTTTATCAATGAATATATATTAAAAACAAACTATGTTATTGTCCAATCATGTTTCATTTTTGATGTTCATAAAATTTCATTAATCCAATGTTGATGGATCATCAACAATATCCATCATTTTTATAATATCAAGTGATTATAAATTTCTAGAGTTGAGTGATTGAATTGTAAAATATTTTTTAAGATAATGTCTTATGAATCCCTATAAAAATAGCTTCATTATTGATATATTAATTCAAGCTATCATGATATGACTTGAATCACATAAGGGTACTTTTCATGGAATACACATATTAGAGGGATATATCTCTATATTTTTTGGAAGCTGATGGGATTGGGGATAGTAGATTGATTTATTTCTGAGGCCATATAGTATACCAATTTTTTTTTATTCTTGTAGACCAAAACATAATTTTTTTATAGTTTAAAGTATTTTATCATGGTCCTTCTATAGATTTATTCTAGGGTATTATAGCTTATACAATATATCAATGTAGTTTAGGATATTTTACCTTGGTGCTTTTATTGCTATAGTTTACGGTATTTTATCTTTATCATTATATTACTATATGTTTGGGTTTTTTTATCTTAGGCAATCTGTTGTTTAATATGGAATATGGGGTATACATGATAAGGATGAATAAAAAACACTAAGGTTATGAGTTGTTTTGTGATGTTTCTAGGGATCATAGGGATTGGTGTTACATTCTAGTAAGGGGAGATGTCATATATTGCTAGGGAATGGAAATTATGTGTTTATTTCATAGTCAAATAGAGGTATCTCTACTCTTATTTGGGGCCCATAAAATATTAATGGGGGATATATTGGATTATGGAAAAATAATAGGGATTTTGGGTCCACATGGATAGTTGGAATGTGGATGATTTATGTCATAAATCATTCATTTGATTTAGTGAGTATTGGATAGGGTGGACGTAACAGGAATGACCCACACCACTTTGAGGTGATGGGCTCTTCGACAGTGTTACTAGGTCTCACATGGAATGGGGTTACTTTCAAGTAAGGAGAGGGAACATCTGGTTGATAGGCTGAATACCTTATGTATTGATAACATGGTCAAAAAGTTTTTTCCCCACCCTTATTAGAGGGAATTGAAGGATTCATGAATATTTAAGAGTCTAAAATATTAATTTGTTTATGGTGGAATGATATACTAGATGGTTTATGACACCCAAGGAGAGTTTAACTCTTAATTGTGATGCTTGAGACCTATGCACTATGATTTTGAATCATAGGGTGTAGAACGTTAAAAGGACCAGGAAGGGTGTGTCAAATTCTTATGTCGAGAAACGGTAAAAAAACTGGTCAAATAACATTTGGGATGACACATTATTATTAAGAGTGTGTCTCTTTAAATTTTAATTCATGGTTCAAAGTGATCAGGTCATGAGGATGGTATCCCGAAATCATACCCAGAATGACCTAAAACACACTCAGGTTTTGAGCTCTACCACTATGGAATAATGGTTAAAAATGATCATGTCACGACCCGTCCTCGAGGCCCATGCCGTGACTACCCTAGGCCCTCCTTCCATAGGCCAAGGGCTGGCGACTAGCACTAAGTCGTAAATCTCAGAAAAAGGTAAGGCATTGCCTTTGTAAAGTAAACCAAAAACACCACAGAGCAAGCAGGCAGAAGTAAACACTACGTAAAAACTGGTACAACAGTAAGTGCGGAAAAGTAAGTGTGCCAGTATACAAACCCAAAATGAATGTAAAGTACAACTGGAAAGGGAAAACATCAACTGAAAAGTAAAGCCGCAACGTCAAGCTGCCCACTAAAAATCCCACCTGAAGGGTGGGTACAGAAAGCCTCCACTGCTCCTCGGGTCCAGCGGACCGCTCCGAGTACGTCCCGCCCAGTGGTCCACCTCCAGGTACCGTCCTGCTCTGCAATCCTCCACCACGATCAACGCTGTCCTTCGTCTGCAACCAACACAATGTAGTGTGGGCATAGCCCATGCAGGGGTGAGTATAAGCTACTCAGTAGAGACCCCGAGACCCCCTAAGGTCTCCCAAAATCCAAAAAGGATATTCCACAAAGGAAAGATACAATAACGAAGTAACATCCGACACTGCTTAGGTATATGCCCATACATATACCTTAGTCATCAATTCTCGTTCAACTCCAACATCCGAACCTATGTACAACCCAGTCCACACAGGAAAGCAAAACGTAAATCCACACAGGATAGCACAACACAATCCACATAGGAAAGTAAAACTAGATTCAGCTCACACAGGTATACTTCTTTATATGACGATAAAGATGACCAGATATTTCCACTGATTCATCTAAGCCGTCGGACCCATAAAGGATAGATAGGTACTAACCCCTGCAATGACCCACAAAGGATCTGACCCACAAAGGATCGATAGGTAATTAACCCCCGTAATGACCCACAAAGGATCTGACCCACACAGGATCGATAGGTAACTAACCCCCACAAAGACTCACACAGGATCAGACCCATATAGGATCTGTAGGTACTGGCCAAAACAGGACCGCAGAGCACTGACCCACACTGGATCGGACCCACACATGATCGGTAGCACTGACCCACAAAGGATCGCTGAGTGCTGTAGTCGTCTTCGTCGAATCCACTGAGGATGTCTGCACAGTCATCATCGTCACAGTAGCAGTCGCAGCCAGCTCTAGGGTTCCCGCACACAACAAGCTCGTTCCGGAGGGTCCGCTCCACGAGACGAGAGGCTGATACATCAACTGAAACATAGTCCAGAGTTGATGTATCCAAAAGCTCCGTATCGTCAACAAGAACTCAACGTTGCAGACGACGCGTCAATCGGACGCCCGGTCTGAGAGTTATTGTCTTTTTCGTCCCAGGGACCCGGTTGGTTTTTAAGGCAAAACCAACACGACTGTCCTCCACCTTCATCCAAAACTCAGGCGGAGTAATCCAAAAGTTCCTTCTCACTTAGAGGAATCCATCAAAGTTGACGACACATCAATCGGACGTCCGTAGCTCAAGATATGAGCGTTTCCGCTCCGAGGGCCCGGTTGGTTTCGTGTACGAACCAACCCGGCCGAACCCAATGTATTTTTAAACCTTGAGTGTGATATACCGAAACGACTGTCGCGATCCAAGGATCACACTTCCACTGACGGCGTGTCGATTGGAGGCCCATAGCTCATGATACGGGCAAAAGACCGAAAAGTTCCAAGAACGGGGGGTCTGGGCCCGGACCGACCCGGCCCCACCCCCCTGGGTCAGCCCGATGGTCCGGCCGGGCAGCTCGGCCGACGCGCTGGTGCTGGCCAGGTGCCGCGCAAAGCAGCTGTGGCCCCCCCGAGCGGGGGCCGATCCGAGACACCCAGACGCGGCTTAAGCCGCATCCCTCCTCCGCGGTCCCGCACGGCCGCGAGACCGGCCAACGCCGCCGCGGCTTCAGCCGTGGTGGGTCTTCCCGGTGGCGCGCAGGGCACCGCCGCCTCCGGCCACCGATGCCGCCGTGCCGGCGTGGCGCGCCAGTGGGGGGTTCCGCGGACCACCAGACACGCTCCGGTGGTCTGATTTGCGCGTGGTCTTTGCCAGTGCTCGTCCCGGGACTCTTTCTTCACTGCAATGACTTCAAAATTAACTTGCGGCCCCGTTTGTCGTCGCCCACAAATCCGTGCATAACAATAAGAAGGGTAGTGGGTTCGGACTTGTTCGTTGGTCCGCACCCACCGTGATGGCGGTTATTCAAGTCTCACAACAATCATATTTAACAACCGAGGATATAAATCATGAATATTTAAAAAGAAACAAACTCTACCTCGTCATAGTCATTGAACATGCGTTCTTCATGGGATTGACCATCGCGGAAGAAGAGGATCATCGCGTCACGGAAGGGGCGTCACGTTGTCGCGGTACACGACGTCGCATCGACGATCTCCGAGGGTTCAAGAAAAAACACAGATTTAATTTCATGAATTAAATCCATATTGGGGATAAAATCCACAAAGTAATTTAAAAGATTTGGAATCTCCTACCTCAAGCAGTTGATCGAAGATTTGTCGCAGGGAAAGAATCGTCGCGGAAGAAGCTTCAAGGGAGGAGAATCGTCGGCGTTCTTCATCGCCTTTCATCGAATGCTGGCATTCTTCGTATTTTTCGTGTTCTTTGCATTCTTCACGAAGAAAGATGAAGATCTTATAACTTCATAGATTTCTCCAAATCCTCTAAACAAGACACCCCTCAAAAGACAGGTGTTGGTCTTATTTTATTATTATGCCAACAGTTTGAAAACATGTTAAGAAACGAACCATTAATTTGGTGAATTAATGGTAATGACTTAACTTTCCATTTAATAGGGGCGTTAAGAGTATTAGAAAACACACCAGTTGACTTTCATTAAATAGGAGTTTTCGTGGGTGCGTTACTTGGAGGAAAATAAAAGGTGGGGCTCGTGCGGGCCCCAGCTCACAAACATCCTACCAAGAGGTTATGATATTTTGGATTCCACCCTATCGCAATCAACTCAGCATAAGCATCTTAAAGTGGCTTAAAGTGGCTTGAAGTGAAATAAAATAATGTTGTCGCACCACTTTATTTTATTTTCTTCTCTTAACCCCAAAAAAAATTATAACCACACCCGAGGAAACCCAACTCCGGAAGAGGCGTTTCTATAAAAAAAATCAGCGCTGCGATTCCATCAGTGCCCTCAGAATTCAATTCCGAGCACCGGTTCAAAAGTTAGAAAAACCCGCTTGTTCGTTTACTAAATGTACCCGAGCCAAACTTTGGAAAATGATTCCGGGCACACCAGGCCTCGTAATCACGTGCCGTCAGAAACTGCGTTCTTGTAAAATTCCAAAGAAAATTAAGAAAAAAATTTCCTTGAATTTTACAGGTCTTTACATATCAGAAATCCCATTATATAGAGTGATAAACTTTTTTGATGACTGTATACTCATATGGAGGACCCATAGGAATATATGTATAGTGATAAAAAGTTTCCCTTGAAGATTGGCATTCTCTTCCAAGGGCTGAAGAATATTTACACTAATATGAAACTCTCAAATCATAAAGTGTGATTTAGGGGATGTTTAATATCCAAGAAGGGTTTTTACACCTTAAAATTCATGTTGTTTCCCCGATAATATATTCTCAAGATGAGGATATATGAAAAATCACTACTCTACCATTTTCATATAGCAGGGTCCAAGAATCGTAAATTGTATTTTTCTAAGGCTACACTATATTCCCTATGAGTATTATACATTTTTTACATACACCCTAATTTTTTTTCCAAACACTGAATATGTAGAGTTTGGAGAGTGAAGAATTATCTTTTTGTCAGGCCGCACATTATGGGTTTTCAACCGGGCACATTCTGTGTCACTTTCACTACTAGTTTAATGAACTCTAATTTGGACCTTTAAAGGCTAAATTTTAATATGGTATATATTTGACCAAATTGTAATCAATTTAAAGTTGTGATTCACATTAACATAAAACGAGAGTCATGTTACAGAATATCCAAATTAGGATACAAAGGTTCAAGATCCCTCTAACCTTGTTTTTGAGTGGGAGGTGAAAATGTTTTCAGTCGCAACTTGAGGTTTTTAGTTCATAAGTAATGATACTGGAAAATCATACCATAGACAGTCGAGAACACCCAAAGGTAATGAGTTCCACCACTATGAAATAGATCACACAAAAAACTAGAAATCCCTTATTGATGAGAAAATATATCTTTAGTTGGTAGGTCTGATTCCTTATTCATCTATAACAAGGTCATATAAGGAGATATATTTTCCTTTCCATGGTCCATGAATTGTTTTCAACATCTTATGGTTCTTGCAACAAGATGTATGATTTATGAATTTAGGTTCTTAAAACATGATGGAAGCATCATGTACCCTAGTCAACTGAGGTAAGACTCATGTGGTCCATTTATAATTGATGAAAACTTCTGATGTCTTACACATATTAAAATCATGTTGTGGGGATGTATTTTTTTTAGCTTTAATTTCATGTGACCAAGAAATTTTCCATGCAGTTTGTCATTATTTGGTAATGACTCATTTGTTTTCCTTAAGTTTATTGTCTTGTGGTAAGTATTTCAGAACCAATCCAAAAAATTTTCATGATATATTACATGAATCGGAAATCCTTATTTGGATTTAACTCATATATAGGTAAAATAATGTTTTATTACTCAAATCTAATGTAGTTAGGGTTTTTTTTCATAGTGGTCATTATATCATGGACCAGAATTAGGTATCTAGGTGTCACTATGTATCCCGTGAGGATTGGAATCAAGACACACATAGTTCTTTAATGGGAAAATCTTTATGCTGGATTGACCTATATATTACCGTGGGAATTTTTTTAGTTTAGTTTTGTTTATAGGCCTAGTATTGGGGATCCAGTCATTAATATGTATCCTATGATGACAATAATAAATGCACACATAGTTCTTAAATAACAATGTATTTTACACCATCTTCTAAGGATGTATTCTCCTCGATGTGAATGGAGAGTATTACGGCTTTCCCTAAAGATTTAAAACTGGGAATTACACAATATCCTAGATTAATAAGAATAAATCCACTTGGATATCTCAAATAAGACCTTCACGTATATGTATAACATGTACATTGTGAAGAGGGCATTTTTTTAGGTTCTAGTTTATTGACTAGGCCTGAGGTTGTGGATTTTTGAATTAATATGTATCCTACGATTTCATGAATCAAGTCACACCAAGTTCTTGAATGAAGGTTTTATGGGAGACCAACACCAATAATAGTGGCCCTCTTGGGTGATGTTTACATGAATTCTTAGTTTTATGTCATGGAGGTTAATCAACCATGTAGTTTATCTTAATATAGAGAGGACCCATTGTGTACCTTTTATGGTCTCTCATTCATGAACATGATGAACCTATCGTGAGATAGTGTGCAATGTTCATGTGGGAAGTCCCTTATCAAAATTACTATAATCACATGAGTTTTTACTAGAGTGAGAAGTAAGGAATTGAAAGGCTTCCTCTCATCATAAAGATGAGATTAATGAGTGTTTTAGGGGAATTTTGTGTCATATGGTTCTTAGACCAAGATATAGTATAGAGTCATCCCAAATTATCTCATCGGTATGAGGATCATAATGCATGTAGTTCATTAAATACATGATATTTTGTTTCTTCAATAAAGAATATAATCTTGGTATTTAAACATCTTGAAGTAAGGATGTGGGTGACTTGATGTGAAAGAAGAAGAATTTTGTGGTTGGGTATGAGAATAGAGATCCATCTATTTCTATATAAATTGTGATGGAAAATATCATGTTTCATGTAGTTCTTGGATGAATAGATTTCCTATGTGGTTCTTTCTCTCACATAATTACTTGGGAATTTCATCATTCTTCTACAATGTCCTTTCTCATGTGCAGTGAATCATTTGTGATATGGTGCTAACCATGAAATTTATAATCATGAAGTGATGAAATTTTACTTCAAGTTTATCATCATGTGTTAAGGGCATATTTCATACAGTTTAATTTCATGTTGTCAGTATGTGATCCTTACTATTTTACATCATGTTTCTAGGATAATGTTTTTCAGTTTAGCATCATGAAATTAGGATGATAGCTACATTATGTAATTTATGAAAATTATTTAATGAGAAATTGTACATTGGTAGTGTATGTAAAATGATACCCATACATTGTGTGAATTAGAATGAGATATTGTTAGAAAAATTATGTATGATATAAGTCCCTTCTTTATTTGGTTACAATATTGAATGATTTTACCAAGCATTTTTTGGGTTCTGAGATCCAAAGCCAATTCTCCTTGGTCGAATAAATAAAGACACACAATTTTATTGAAGGCTCATATGTTCTGATTCTAACAGATTTCATGGTTGTGCAATGTAGACAACATATTCTAATCAATCCATTGTAGCTCATCTAGCCACTTTTGTAACTATTCATCATCTACGTGTTCTACAAAAATTACAATTCAAATAGATAGAAAAATGTTTCTATAGGCAGTAATTCTTCTGTCCTGTATAAAAATGAATATTCAATTTCTTAAGAAATAGTATGAATTGTGGTACAGTAGACCCATAGTGAATGGTGGAGCATATAAAACTAGGAATTTTTATCTTTATTCACTATCTCGGAAATTAAATTTGATAAAATCTTATTAAAGGACTCAATCAATCCACTCACCACTGCATGATATTGGGAAGAGTGATTGGAATCCATGTTGTACTCCTAGTGAAATTTAATCAATCCCATATAGCACAAAATCATGCCATTTTCCATCAATATCATACACAGAACCTCGAACCAGGTGAAGATATGTGACATTATGATGTATATGATTTTCCTAATCCTGAATTCATTTAGGGGTATCACCTCATCCCATTTTGAAATGATGTCTATAACAATATGTATGTACATAGACTAATTAGTAATGGCTAGTGGATATGGCCTCATAATATCAATTACCTATGTGTCAAATGGCAATGAATATTTATCATTATGTTTCAATTAAGAGGATTGATGGATAAAGAATTCATGGATCTAGAATTCATGAACATTATTTCTAAATCCCAAAGAATTCAATTTCATTGTGTGCATGTAGCAACCCAGCCACTTGATTTAGATGAAGATCCTAGAACCAGACTGAGGATAACTGCAAGATACCTCACAAAATTCGTTCATAATGGTGGTAATCTCTCTGTCATCTATGAATCTGAGAATGATTCCATTGAAGACTCTGTTGTTTATGAATCATTGCTCATGTGGACCATCCTACAAGGAAATGTTTGATGTCCGACACTGAACATGTTACCTTCCATCTCAATCAATCATGATAGTCTCCTTCTCGAGATAATAGATTATGGGTTCCATCCATCCAGGTGTGGATATCATTACATCATTCCCAAGGGTAGTGTTCATCTTATTCATTTTTACCATATAAAAACTATTATCCACAAGACCATTCATCGGTGCATGATAAGAATATTTCTTCTTCTCGATCAAGGATGGCCAAGACTATGGATGCATTTGCTTATGTGTCAGTGTGATAAATCTATGATCACAAAACATCATGTAACCTAAGATCAAAATGGAATATTTTCGTTAGTATTATGATGTAGTGAGTAAGAGGTGTTGATTCTTCCTTTTTATAGAATATTTTCATTTGATATTCTTTAACAGAAGTTCTAAATCCCCTTTGATATTTATGTAAGTTATCTATTGTTGTAGCGATAGTTTCAAGCTAGTGAAGAAGGATTACTATTCTTCCTTTTTATTCATGTAATCTTCAGATGATGAGAAAGTGTAGAGAAATATTTATTCTTATGGAGAAATAAATAAAAAACCTAAGACAACCAGATTGAGATTCGGATTCCCTATCATTTTGATGATAGGACCCAGGAGGCTCTCTTAGAATCGATCTCCTGTTTTAGGGGAGTTTGATGGGTGTCTAAAAATACCCATCCGTGGAGTTTACAGTCCACAAGTAGACTTTCAAAGAAGTATTTCTATGAAGAAATCACCTAGGGCTTTTCCTTTCACAACATTCATTGACAAAAATTTGATGTCATATTGTTGTGGAATGAACACCCATTAAGAAAGACACATATTTTTTGTTTGTCCACCAAGGAAGTACATGATATTCTCAATAAGAAATACCATGTAGAAATAATTATGATTAAATTAATGCCTTATCTTTTTCACTACAAATTATAGTATGTTGAATCACTTCTCAACATTGGAGTATCAAGTCTCAGTACCTAGTATTATTTGGATGGGGTATTAGAAACTTTTCTCACTCCCCAAATCATTATTTTGTGTGGAGGGTGCAAAAGTGTGGGTTTAATTGAGTCAACATATAGGATGGGTGGATTTCCCTCTATCTATGGAATTGGTACCATTGGGTTCATCAGATAATACATGATACATTTGATGTATTATTTGCAGTCCTCATCCCATTGATAGATGATTCTTGTATTCATTATCCTGGTGAATAGGAGATATTTTTCAGCCAGGTTGGATATAAAATGAAAAATTTAGGTGAGGTTCCCTCGGAAAAACAATATTGTTTTATATTTTTTGGGGGTTGACATTAAAAAAATTGTACTAGTATTATTTGGGTCAACCTCGATGCCACAATGGCATACCACAAATCCATGGAACACATATTATTTTACTCTTAAAGTTCATTTTAGTGAATTCTTATTTGTACTATTCAATAATAACTTATTGAAGACTATTTTAATATCCGTGAAGTCATCCCCTCATGGTCATGGTTTGACCACCATGTTTTTATCATAACAGTATTCTATTCATCCAATGAATAGCTTAATGATGTGATTCATGGAATATTGATATATAGATCCATCGTTCATTAAGGCAATGGGAATTACATAATATAAAAATATACAATCGATGTCTTTAAAAATGGTGGATTATTCATTTTCAGGGGTTATATTAATATGATTGTACCCTGAATACCCATCCATGAAAGAAATCACTTTGAATCCATTATTTTCATCGATCAGGAGTTCTGTGATCAGAATTGGGAATTCAACCTTCAGGAAGTGTTGATTAATGTCCCTAAAATTGATGTTAACCCTAATCTATCCTTTATTTCTCTTCATGTTTATGATATTGTCATGCCATACGGGGTATTTCAATACTTGGTAAATGTTGTATTTGACTAATCATTCAATATCGACCTCTACATTGGTATCCTAAGAGGGGTGAATCCTCGTGAATTCAATATGTATAATCCTAAGGGAATACATATCAGTTATTCTATATAAATTTGATGTATATATCTTTATGTTTGAGGGTAATTGTGGAACTAATAAGTATAGGTATTGGGTCATCCTTAGTTCCTTGATTTACCTGCCTAAGATCATCAATGATGGTGGATATACCATCCCCAACTGTGGGATGGGAGTTCCGTAGGTTATGAACTTATGATTCTACCTCTGATTCTATGAATGAATTTCAAGGTGGAGGTGGAAATCTAGGTGTAAATCTATCATTATAGAGAATATAGAGGCCACTCAAAAATATATTTTCATTCTCTATAGTAATATTCGTCGAAGAGAGATACTGGGGATGAGTTTCCTTTACACTATCATAGGATATAGAAGGGGATTTGACCTCTGGGACATGAATTATTTTATCACTTGATTTATGGGGGGAACATTGTCACTATCGAGTATAATCCATGTATTTATAGGGAGACTCCCAATTTGTTCATGAATAGAACCTATATATCATCATCCATCACTAGAAACCTTCCTCATCATATGTGGATTTACAATAACTAATTGGGGGAACTATCACCATGTAGTATGATGACCATTCCATCGATGGGGTATTCCAAACGCCAATAGAATAGTTAAGGTACTGCCACTTAGCTATGAAGTGGGGGTCTTTTGATAAAGACATTATATGAAGTTTCTAACTAGATAACAAAAAACATAGTGTCAAATGGGAAATCCCCAAACTAAACTTTTTCACGTGATCTTCCTATGAGATCATTTCTATCTCTTATAATACCCTTAAATGTTGATACTTTTGGGTAAAAAATCCCCATCACTATATCCCAAATATCGTAGGGTTTTTAATTATGATGAGGTTGATCCTAGAACCATATTCAAATAGAGTCCTTCAGATACTGGCATTATTGTGTATACCTAAAAAATATTGGGGTTTGATGTGTCCCAAGATGACCTCTTCTTGATCCTTCTATGTGAAAGAGGTGATGACATGAAATTCTATTGGAACGATGTCCACTTGTTAGGCCTCATATTCAATGAACTCAGTCTCGAACTATTATGGTATATAGGGAGATTCCATTTGTTCCTCAATATTTTATTTTGAAATATGAAGATAATCTAATATTGAGATCTTTTCTAGGATAACCCCAGATTGTTTCATAATGTCGTACTTTTTTTGTGAGAGGTCGATGCTTCCTGAGGTGGGGTTTAGCGTTAATATGTGGAAGCAGAATGGATGTATTTAAAGTTAGTGGGACTATTTATTATGTATAGGTTTTGTGGGGATATGATACTAGTGGAATGGGACTTACACACCTTCCATGTTTCATAGGATGATCAAACAATCACACTCCCACTAGGAATCCATGAAAGACAACTGGGCACAGAATACCACTATAGGGTTTTAAGAAACATCCATATTTTTGATGGGAATGATAGGTTGATTTTTATTGGTTCTTAGCTAATAATATATTCTCTGTGGTGATGTGACTTAAATATTGGGTCGAAACACAGTTGTGTTTCCCCCTGTATCCTCATTTCCAATTCATTTAGCCTCCTGTTCCCCAGTTAAGTGAATGTAACTCACCCTCAAAAGAATAATAGACATCAAATAAGGTGTATTTAAAGTATATAATGTCAAAATAAGCCATTACGATCTATTCTTCGAATGAAGGAATCATTTGGTGGGGAAGTACCCCTGCTTTGGATGTTTCAAGTAAGAAATCTTCAAGATTCATATATTGTGTTAGAGTAGAATACGACTCTTCATCTTCTATATCTTACTGTATCTGATGGTTAAGTCCACCTATGAAGGAATTACTCATTTTCACCCCCTGGGTGGAGAATCTAATAGATGACTTTTATGATTCTCTCTAGGGTTTACAGGAGCTCGATAAATCTTTTTTGAGCAATCTAGCTGTTGAAGTTTTTCCCTTTCCTAGTTGGAACATTCTACCAATCACCATCTCTTCTGACCAGCAAACTATTATGTAGCCCACATACTCTGAGGAGTTATCTAACATCACCTACAAAGAATCTCCATTGATTTTAATGATGTATTTAAATACAATGTAATATAGGATATTAGTACATATCCACCAATGGAAAACAAAAGTTGTCATGACAGTCAGTGAGGTTGACTTCATTATGATTCCTAGGTTGCGGAAGGTTTAGCAGATTTTTGTCCATTAATGAAGGGATATGTTGAGAGAAATGTTCATTTTGGAAGGACTTCGATTCATCCATCTATTCCACACATTATGTTTGAATATGACATATCTATTCTTCCAAATGTGGAGGAATCTTAGGTTTTTACAGCTTGATAGGAGGATATGGGAGGTTTGGTACCATCCCATGTGTTGGAATGTGCCCTATTATTGATTTGAGGGTAATGATAGTTGATTATACCACGCTGATAATTTATTCATATGATGAAATCATGAGCTTAGATTTAGATTAGTTTCTCCTAATAGAGTCTTCCAAAGGATGTTCCATTTCTATGAACTCATGTAACAATCCTTGATATTTCATTGAGATCAGAGGAGTATACAACTCATACTAGATATTTTCATCATAGAGTTATAGGAAATATTCCTACGGGATTGTGATGGTAATTTAATTTATTAAAACCTTCCATCGGGGTATGATGTCAGAAACCCTATTATTTTCATATTAATATTTGTTTATGAGGTTGAAAATTTTCATTTTCCCCAGCATCGTGCAGAATGAGAATAGTAACTAACAAATAATGTATTTTCATCTTAAAAAAGATCCTAATAGAAGACCATTGTACCACAAGAAGACTGAACCTATTAGGGTATTTACAAAATAATATATCAAATTCACATCATGCTGATCTTGAGGACTCATCATTAGACCATATTAGGATATGACATGATTGATATTTTTTTCAGGGTCTATCGAGCCATCAATGGTAGAGAAGATAGGATTTCAGAAATTGCGTGGGAGAAAAGTGTCATCCACTGATTCAAGATATTAATTTTTCTCACTCTACAATGGATCTCATATCTCTTACATTTTCTAAAGTACAGTATCCAGGAATTCAATGGATTTGATAAATTTCAGAGGAATTGATCTTCGAGATGCCTCCCATCTATAGGGAGAAGGCAATGCCTAATGGGGTCTCCATGTTTTTATCTTCTAATGATTCTCAATAAATAAAATTATTGAATCATTTAACTGGTAAGGGAGATTTTTTCACCATAATGGGGGAGGTCACAATATTTATTAACTTCCTTATGTACTTAGACTAGTTTTCATTGATGTGGAACTAGTCTGAAATTAATATTTCTCTCTTGTAGTAAGAACAGTTATTTTCATATGTATGGGAGTAGGATATTGTCCTTATCAAGAAGATGATAACTAGAGATATTATTTCCCACAATTTACTATACATTGATCTATCTAAGATCATTTATTTCATTCTCATACTTTGAAAACTTCTCTTTTGTGGAAGGATTTTTGGTTCCTCTGGGTGGTGATTGGGATGTAACCACAAATTTCCCATTATCATTAAAAGTGTTCATCTATAGTGGTGGAAACTCAATATTCAGAGGTTCATGATTTCAGATCCTCTATTGGTTCAGGGTGAATTTATCCTCAATTAGTGAATCAAAATAGTCTTCTTCTCTGGGTAAAGTGACAGTGGTGTGTCCCTCCATTTCTATGTTCTGATCTGCATTTTCTATTTTTCGATTGGGATGATATTACAAGAGGTGTATTATAATATTTTTGTGTCTTGTTAATTTCTATTTAATAGGACAATTCTATATAACCTACATTAGGTTAGTTTCTCGAACCGTTTTCCATATTTTGTCTTTTCGGGTTGCGACATCAATGGTGTCTTATTTCCTTCATTGTATGATCCTCCCATCTTGGTCTCTAAGTATTGAAAGATAAGGATTTTTTATAATGATTTTTGAGTGGGAACTGAATAGAAAAGACGATTCATGTAGTGGGAGGAACATATGGGATTCCCTTTGTAGATATTTAAATCCTAACATGGAGAAGAATAATTATCTATGTGGTTAGGATGATCATCAAATACCCACAGTCTTATGGGATTGGGATTATCCAAATCAAGAATTGAGATTGACTAGTTTTTTTGAGGATATGATAAATTTGTTTTGGGATATAATGATTCATGTTATCAGATTTGAGGTATAAATTCCCTCATCCGAATGGAATTTGGTTGATCGGGGACATATGTTGATTTACCCAGGACCATCTCAAGGGATGATGAACCTAGTGATGATGATTGAGATATAAATTCCTTCAACACAGTCAGATGCATTTTTTCTAAAACTATAGAATACATGTACCGAATCCTCTTCAGAATTAATGAGCCGAGTGGTGGAGGTGGTGGTAGATTATCCCCCAAACCAATAAAATGGGTTTTCTCTGGGAAGGCTATTATGAAAGATCCTATAATGGCCTATTTTATATGGTGTACATGTACTAGTGTAGGAGTAGGGGTTAATGGAATCCCATGATAGGAGTTAGTTTATAAAGGTAAGAAAAATATTTATTGAATAATTAGATTTACCATCATAAAAACATTATTGTTTTTTTGAGGGACCCATTTAAAATACTTTTTGGATGTCCTCTTCCATCATTCATTATATCTTGACACTGTTAAAGCAGAATCATTTTGTTGTAGAGACCAATTGGATAGAGCATTACCTGGTCCCCTGCTTTCACCAAAGGATATGCCATTAATGAACAACATATATAAGGCTTTCTACTGTTATAGGGGTGAGGTGAAGTGAACACGCCATATATTCAACAATAATGAATATTGACACATGGAATGGATTTTCCTATCAGTTTTCTAAGATCATAATGTAGTGGTGGAAATAATGTAACTGATTTACATTGTTCTTTTTTTTATTTTGGATATCAGGGAATGGTGATAACAACCAGTTTTGGATAACAACATGAAATATCGATGGTCTGAAGGTGAACCTCATATCATAAATAAGGGAGGTTTATAGTCTTTAGTTTTGTATGTGATTCCCAAATATTTTCATTTTTTATAATGAATTCACATCTTATCTTTCTCATTTGATATATCATAGTAATAATTGGAATTGGTATATAACATCATAATGAGTTTTTTTACAGATAATTATCTATGTATGTCAAATTCTGAATCTATATCATTATACACACATAAATCTATCCATTTAGACCATAGAGGGTTATTATTTGGGTCATATCTTGATTTGAGTGGCGTGTTTCTTAATGTTAATGGGGAACTATATATTGTTTTCCCTGATGTTTCTAGGACTATTCCATAAAAATTTATTCTATTTTTAAACACTTATCTATATGTTTTTTGGGAAATGGTCGGATTTCTTTTTCAAGGAGAGGTATCACCATGGGGTGTTTGACCATTGTATATTTTAGGAGTAGAGTACTTATGATCCATATTTATGCTACCACAAAGAGTTTTATCATTGTAAGTATCATCTTTCACATCTTTTAAATGTTTTTACAATGCCTTGGGTCATTTAGAACGTGTCTTGAATGACCTAATGGAGTTTATATTTTATAATATTTTGGATACAAGCCTCATTCTATATCATGGCCGGAATATTCTGACCCGCCTTCTTGAATTGTGGGTAGATATGAGCCATCTATATGACGGTTCAAGAAAATTGTTTATAACTATCTTGTTCCAAGGGAGTATGACCCCCTATGTAGAAGATTCCATAATTTAATGATGATATTATTAATTATTGAAAAAAATAATAGTATGTACTCAGGAATGTTCCATTATCAATTAGTGAGCCTCGGTCAGAATGGGAGTATGAGCTATGTCTTGAGCCTTTTTAATGTGTCGATGGACTTTTTGGATATGTATTTGAGCCTATGCTGAGGAATGTGCCACTCTATCTTGGATTAATCATGTTGGAAGAAGAATATGATCCTGGTCTAAATATAAAATACATGTTTGAATATGTTGAAAGACCACCAAAATGGGATAATGTACTTAACCCTCCTCTTATATAGCCTTTGAAGGAATCTTGTGTATTCGTTCATTGATAGATGTTGGGATACGAACATGGATTCCATGATCTTCTGAAATAAAACAAGAATATCCACTAATAAGAATATGTTCTTGTCACGATGAATGTGCCATTCTCACATGGTGATCCCCATCCATAAATATGACACGATCCCTATAATGACTTGGCTTTTTTACTTATAAGACATTGAAATATTTTGAAAAATATTTCAAGAGCTTGGAACTGAGTCGGGATATGTTGTCGGGCCTCAGGGAGCCTTGGTGCGGCGATATTAAAAATATTAAAAAAAATTGTTTGTGCATGGAAATTTCATTTTGAAACATAAATTAATCTGATTTTAAGTCTTAGAATGAATTTTTAAAACTGCAATTTAGTTTAGAACATCCTGTTTACCCTAATAAAAACTTAAGGTCTTCTATGATGGGAGTTTTGATCCGTGGTGTTTTAGTGATGGGTTATTACAAGCATGATTAAATTAATTATAGGAATATTTAATTAAAAATATATGCTAAACACACCCCATGACTCACATTGTAGATGTCAACCAAGGAGGCTGAATCTCCTCCTCCCTCTCCTCTTAACCCTTTGGTGACAAATGAAACTAATTTGAAATCGGTGAAAAAAGGTGATACCTATCTCCATTATTGACGTAGGTCATCATCACATCAAGGAGAAGCATGATACGAGTGTCGTTCTTCATTCAAATCTCTTGAATTTCACCCAAGTGGTATGGATATTTTTTTCTAGTCTTAATACCTTTGTTATTCACTTTTTTAAAGTTCAATATGCCAAATATGAATAATATTGACCCATGTTAGGTAGATCTGTGAGTTTTTTTTAAAAAAAAATAAGATGAATCATGGTGTTTTAGAGGTGATTTTCAAATGGAATAACTATATACATGGTGTGTAGTTCAGTGAAACATTCCATGTAGCTATTCCTATTCAGGGAAGATGAACTGTCAGGACAACATGCCGTGTACTGGGGTTACACAATGTTGTTCCCGAAACAATGTGATCATGGGACATGGATTAGGTTGTCCATGTTAAAGTACATAGATATATAATAAAATGAATATGAATTATATATAAATAATGGTTTAGATTATTTAAATCATTATATAAATATATGCACTAATGATATAACAAATTATGTCACTTGTGAAAAACAAAGCAGATATTACACAAAGTCAACCCTTAACACACAATTGTTATGAAGAGTGTAATATAAATCCATAATCAAAAAATTTATGGTATTAGAAGAAATAATATAGTTTTTTATAGATTTATAATAATTTTTTTATTATAGATGAGTTTTTAACAAGTATGACGATAGTCAAGACACAAGGTATGGGAATTTCATCTCACTCTTTATTTCTCGGAGATACATGACCTATACACTTCTCACTTATTATGTTTGGTGTATATAATTACAATGAATGTATTGTATTACTCCTATAATTGAATATATATTTATTTATAGAACCATTTTATGATCATTATATCATGGGTTTTATGTTTCAAAAGTTTCAGAATCGGTAATGTAATTCTGTCTCAATTTTCCTTCTTTGAGACACATTCAATATTATGCACCTATATTTTTATATGATATATATAAAATATATTTTAAATGTTATAACATTAATCTATTTATTTCCATGATATTTTATATATCCATTTAATTTCATTTTCTTATGTGGGGTTTAGGACTGCAACTTACTGTGTGGTATGATTTTATTGGAACATTATCACCATTTATCGAGATTGTTTATGATCACATTATATAAATGAAATATTATAATCCATATATCATGAAAACTCATGAATTTAATTATTCATTGGTTAATGTTTATGTATTAATGTATGAGTACCATTTTTTCACCCTTTGGAACTTAATACAAATAGGAAAATATTTTTAAGAATATATGTCCATACCTCTATCTCCAGTTAGAAATTTTTGTCCCCAAAAAAACATGTTCTATAAAAACATTTCCCACAATATTATAGTATTATCCTATGATCTTTAAAAGACTGTTTTAACCTCTTTTATCGTTTCATAAAAAGGGGTTTGAAAAAAAGTATCATTCATTTCATTTTCCAGTCGAGGTAAATTTATAATCTTTTTACTATAGAAAATGAATATTATTTTTTCCTCATATGCCATTTATGGATATACCTACATTAATTTAATTGAAAATTCCTTTTAATTCTTAAAAGGATATTTTGTAAATAACTTTTTGAAAGATATTTTTAGATAAATGTTTTTCAAATCATTGTCAACACTGTTTTATATTTTTCAATGAAAAAAGAGTTCAAAAGTTTTATAAGATCCTCTATAATATTTGAAGGAAATTTTATTTATCAACACATTTTCCAGATTCTATTATAATTATTGCAGTTTATTTAAAAATAAAATAGTTTTCAAAAGGTTTTAGGTTTTAAAATGAATCATTTTTAAAATAAGAAGGAAATTTTCCTAACAAATTTTTTTAAAAGATTGTTGAAAATTATTTCCCATCTAAGATGAAATCTATTGGTGATACTAATGCCTTTATGGGGAAATGAATCATTGTTTCCAGTCATGTTCTTTATCTAGATGTTTTGTGTTTTTATGAAATTTTGTTTATGATACCCATTTCTCTTTTAAGGGTTATATTATTTTAAAATCTAGTTCTTTTAGTGGGTTATTCTTTGATGAAATGATAATGAAAGTTGTATATTTTCCAAAAGAAAATATATGATTACATATATAAATCACCCCTTTCATTTCATGGGTTAATATATGATTGTTTATGATTTTTGAGCACATGTATGTATTGTTTTATTATGATATGGGTGGTACATATATCTTCCTCCAATGCATTGGGTAATTCTTTATATTTCATGAGATATACTAAGACGGTAATATGAGTGAATCATTTTCTACTAAGATGATAATGGGAGTGAAACATGACAAACGAGATTTTATTAGGAGGGAAATCACACTACTAATATGGTAATGGGTTTTGACCTTGAATACCTAGATGGTAGGGGAGTAAACTAATACTACTAATATGGTATTTGTAGTGATGCCTTTAGATTCAATTGAAATCGTACTATATGCTTATGTGTTTTCCAAAATTCCATGTTTTTTTCATTTATTATTCTTTCATGTATTTTTTTATTTTTCCTTATGATTCATGTCCTATGAACTGTCATGATTTATGTGATGATTCAGTTTTATAATTTTTAATATGAAGGGTATGAACTTTTATTTTTATGACCATAATCTCATACCCCAATAATCATGTTATGTTTACATGTTTCCATTTTTTACCCTTACTGAGAAACTGAGATCACCCCTGTTTATGTTTCCTTTACCCCTGGTTATGAAGATAAAAACTATCTTTCATGTGTCTATGAAAATTTATAGATAATAATATCCTAAAAAAAGATAATGTAGCTCATTTATGCACCATTTAATACATTTCCATGATTCCAAATGAACTAAACTAATATGGACTTTGGGATTCTATTTGTATTTTGTTTTATGAATTATGAAAAAGTAATGTATTTTCAATGTATGTCAAGACCATTTCATTATAGTTGGTATCAGAGAAAAGGTTAATTTATCCATTAGAACCTAGGTTGAGAAAACACTAGTTAGATTGCTGTGTATGTAATGACCTGACCCCAAAAACATAGAGTCTGTGCATTATTACATAACATTGGCATGATCGCAAAAGATCAAGTCTTGAAAGACTGATTAATTTAGTAGCCTTGGAAGTACTAGATATATTCATGAGGTTTAAATTACATCATAGATTGAAAAACTATATAATCATTGTTCCCATAGACCACACTCATATCCTCTCAGACTATCCTTGCAGGTCAGTCATAAAATACTTCTTCGCATCCTATGAAAGATGAAACATAGAAAGGGGTGTACTAAGATACTCAGTAAGTATGACAATATAGCGGAAACTTTCATAAAAAAGCATAAAAATTTAAGGAAATGTATAAGACTAAAAAATCCATTTACACTTGAACTTCAGTATAATATGGAAAAGATAAAATCAAATAATGTTGTTTACTTACTCACATGGATATTCTACTGGTCGGATAATCACATGCAATATCAATAGCCACTTTCGTAATGATGGAATGCATTATACCAGACTTTCATAACCACATAGTCAAGGACTTGTGCCAAGACTACAAATATGATTTTGTCAAGGATTTGTGTCAAGACACTTGTTTGTCTCATGAGTCCTACCGATGCATTAGGGAGCTATAGCGAGCTCCATCCGTCACATACTAATCCCAAGGCATTCCCCAAAAGAAAAGGTTTAAATATAACATAAAAATTTGTATTAAAACTATCACACGAAATGTAAATACTTTATCTATAAAACATGAATGGTTTAAAAATAAAACATCCACATTCAAACATATCACAAAACTTTAAGTACAACATGGAATATTTGTATCGTAATAAATCAACATCAATAAAGTTTAAAATCAATCAAAGGATGTTGACATAAATGAAAATGATTTGCAAAACTCTTTGAAGAAATATCCCTTTTTCATGAAATAATTTAAAAGTCGGACAATTTAGAAAGGAAGAAATATAATGACATTTTTGAATCAAATTGTCCCACACCACTTTGAAACTTTTGAAAGGAATTAACATTTTAAAAACATTCATGTCCATATAGATAAATCCTTAAAAACCATTTTACAAACAAGGAAATTTATGAGATTGATTTAGAGGAATAAATATTTAAAACATTTAAAATGATGTTTTAGTAAAAATTATCTTAAAATAATACCTTTTAAAACTCTTTAATGACACATGGACATGGATAATAATTATGTCTTAGTAGATACTTACGTAAAAACAACATCGGGTAATAAAGAGATTGTGAAATTAACCCTTTCATTTTATTTTTCCTTGGTTAAGGGTTGGTTAACCTCATTTATAATGGTGAAATAATTGTTATTAAATTATTAAGGAATCATATACATTAATATGATATCATATATTATCTTTTAACGTTTCTTTGTTAATAATATTTTAGTATTTATCGTTGTTTTAGGTGTTAACTGATTCATTTTCCTTTATATGCTTTGTTACATAAGTAATTTTTGTTATAGATAGGATGTATATTATTCATATTATGAATTATATTATGTCTTTAAACATTATTTTTAATCATCTAATGAAAATTATTCATGAATGGATACAATGGGGAATGAATCTTATCGCGTTCGTCGAGATGGTAATCTGTACGTACACACGAGCGAAAATATCATTCTTTTGATATTAAAATAATATATAATTGGATGTTATATCATATATACAGAGTAATTATCATGTTATATATATTATTTATATCAATTACACATTATTATTATATCCATCAAAATAATAATGTATTGAATAACAATTACAACACGACATGGGGACGGTAAACCGTACGTACGCACAAACGTATGGTGACATGTCATTCAAAGGATGGATAGAATAATGAATTTGGCTGTAACATATTTATAATAACATCAAATTATATAGAATATAGTGTAGTTATTATTTTATAATGGAAAAAACAAATAAAAAGGAAGTGGAAGATGAAAGTAACTTGAAAGAGGTGATCAAATATTTATCTCTTCTTCGGGTTCTTCCTTTTGATTTGATCATACAGGATCCATAGGTTGGCTTTCTGACAAAAGAAAGGCATTTAGGATGAAGGGAGGATAGTTGAGTGGGTATTGGGGCAGAGTTTGGCTGAGCCAAATGGATTTTAAGGTGTGAATTATGGAGAAGGGTGAATTCCCTTTTATAAGATGGGTGAGGGGAACCTTCGGAAAAGCTAGAAATATTATTTTATAATAAAATAATTTTCAGTTTATAATGGATCCAAAGTGAATTATTTAAAGTCTAAGGTAGGTATGGGTCGAAAACCCGTCAACCAATACGTTTTATATAGGATTGGGTCAATATATTAACATTATCTTTTAGATTTAACGCTTAGTTAAATAGTTTAACATTTACAATGTCTCCTTTTATTTTTATATTATATGGTTAATAAACATACTATAAAAATCAAAACGAACCCCAAATCATTCATTAATTATACAACTATCATTATATTCATTTTTTCGCAAAAACATAGATTTTTAGGAATAGAATATAAATTAATAATATAATATTTGTTTAAAAACTCTTTTATGTCAATTTTGACAATATTTTGTATTTTGTTTTTGCAAAATTCATAACAGCATTATTAATTTGAAAACAATTTATATAACCAACTTTAATATGTCATATTAACCTATAAAATTAGTTGAATTCATAAAAAGTCTCAAATTACATTTATTTGGATATTTATAATATCAATTATTTTAATATTTAATTAATTAGGTAATTAGTGTATAATCATTGTGTCATAAATAAATTAAATTATTTAATTTCTAAAAAATATAAATAAAATACCATTATATAGGAAATATTATTAGCTATATAATTAATATTTATAGTCGAATTTATCTTAGATATAACACTATATTAAAAAAATTAGTTATTAGACATTGATTTTAACTCTTTTAACTTTTCTTTGAATTAAATAATAATAAATGTCCTAATCTAACCCAAGTAGACCAAATAGGTTAATATTTTATTAATAAGGATATTTTTGGTCGAATAATAATTATCCAATAGAATTAGGACATGTGTTAGGGTAATAATAATATCATTTTTACCCTTAATTACACTATTTACTTTTAACCGTGGTAAATAAAATTAAAAAGTTACTATTCCCCAAAAATTTATTTTTTACTTATTAAACCACATTTTACTTACTGATATCAACAGTGTCTCCCAGAATATTTAAATTCAACTCACAGAAGAGGTAAAATTATGTTTTATGTAAATTTTCAAATTCTCCTAGGAGGTGGGTAAAAGACGGTGAAAAGTGGAATAATTTTTTTTATATATCTAAAATTATTATAAACTGAATCCATAGAATTAAATTTAACATATATAGGTATTTTTTTATCTATTTTGACCTAAAATTACTTTTAATAAAATAAATAATTATTTTAAAAATGTTCGGTTTTAAACTATAACTCAGTATTTTTCACTATTCATCAAAAATTGAAAGTTTTCATAAAAATACCAAAATTTCAGCCTAAGCTAATTTTGATATTACGAATACAAAAATGAAGTCCATTTTGAATGATAAAATATATAAAATTTAAAAAATTGGGTATTACTATTCTTAATGGCTAGTTTGATTGGTTGTGGCGTGTTAGAACCCAAAGTTGCGTACAACACATGCTACTGTATTATTCAAAGTGAAGCATACCATGGAAACATGGGGTGTTACATTCTCCGCTCCTTAAAATAATTTTAACCTAATAATTTATAGAATATTACTGCATAAAAAGACTTGGGTGATTCTTCATCACAAGTTCCTCAGGTTCCCACATTTCATCTTCCATCTTATGGTTTCTGCATAGAACTTTTACCAGTCGAGTCGTCTCATTTCTCAGCACTTGTTCTCTTGTATAAAGAACCTTGATAGGCACTTCGAAATAAGAAATATTGGGTTCTATTTATATTTCTTCATAGGTGAATACATGAGTTGGGTCAGGCATGTATTTTATCAACACTGATACGTGGAACAAATCATGAACTTTGGAGAGACTTGGTGGCATTGCCAAATGGTAAGCTACAACCCCAATTTGTTCTAGAATCTCGAAAGGTCCGATGTACATGAGACTCAATTTTCCCTTCTTAACGAATCGTATAACACCCTTCCATGGATATACCTTCATGAAAACATGATCTCCTACCTAAAATTCCAAATACCTCCATCAGTTATCGACATAGCTCTTCTACCTACTTTGAGCTACTTTGATGTGGTTTTTGATTTCCTTCAACTTTTTCCATCATTTCCTCCACCAGTTCCGGGACTACAAGTTATCTTTCACCAACATCATCCCAAAAGGTTGTTGTGTGACATCTCTTTCTGTATATCGTGTCATATGGTGCCATCTAAATACTTTAATGGAAGCTATTGTTATAATAAAATTCTACCAGAGGTAAATATTGATCCCACATACCTTGAAAGTCAAGTGAGAAAGATCTCAACATGACTTCTATGGTCTGAATAGTCTTTTCTGATTTTCCATCAGTTTGGGGGTTGTAGGCAGTGCTCAAATGAAGTTCAGTATCTAGGGATTTATGAATACTTTTCCAGAATCTTGATGTAAAACGGGGATCATGATCAGAAAAAATAAATAGGGGTACTCCATGAAGTCTCTCAACTTCATTAATATATAGTCTTGCTCGACGTTCAAGTGGTAAATCTTCTTTTATAGAGTGAAAATGTGTTTACTTGGTAAGACGATCAATAATGTCCCATATTGCATCATTCCTTCTAGGAGACATTGGTAGTCCCATGACAATGTCCATCATAATATTATATCATTTCCACTCTGGTATGGGAAGAGGCTGAAAGAATTCTCCAGGTTGTTGCCTTCCAACTTTGACTTGTTGGCAAACCATATATCTTGACAAAAAATCAGAAATATCCCTTTTCATGTTGTCCCACCATAAATGTTCCTTCAAATCCCAATTTGTATTGGTGCTACCAGGGTGTATAGAGAAATTGGAACTATTAGCATCATCCAACAATTCCCTTTTTATATCAGGTAAATCGGGAACACAAAGTCACTTCCTAAATTTCAAAATTCCATCTTCATACACAAAGTCACTTAATCTCCCATCATTCACAGCTTTAATATTTTTTTGAAACTCCTCATCATCATAATGAGATCTTTTTATCCTTTCTAATAAATATGGTATGGTAACCATTTGAAAAAATATTGATGATTCACTTTCAATGGTTATTACCATATCCATATTTACTAGATCCATGAGAATAGGATCCCTTTCAACTCAAATATTATTCAAAACTCCATGATCCTTTTTACTCAAAGCATCTTCCACCTTATTTTCTTTCCACGGGTGGTAGTGTATCATGCATTGATAATCCTTGAGTAGTTTAAGACATCATATTTTCCTCATGTAGAGTTCTTTCTGAGAAAAAAAATGTACTTCAAACTCTTGTGATTGATATATAACTCCCATTTTTAACCATATAGATAGTGTCTCGAAATTTTCAATGAAAATATTACAGCTGCAAACTCAATATCATGAGTAGGACAGTTTTTCTAATGAATTTTTCTTTGTCATGATTCATAGGCAATAACCCTATCATTCTGCATAAGGACACTACCAAGTCCTTTCTTTGAAGCATCACTATAAATAACAAACCCAGCATTCAATGATGGTAGAGTCAATATAAAAGCATTGACTAATATTCTCTTTAATTCATAAAAACATTATTCACACTCTATTTTCCACACAAATTTAACCACTTTTCGTGTGAGCTTTGTTAATGGTTTAGCCTACAGGGAAACATTCAGGACAAAACATCGATAATAACCTGCTAAACCAAAAAAACTGTGTACCTCAGTTATACTCGTCCGTGCGGGACATTATTGGATTTCCTTGGTCTTAGAAGGATCAACAGAGATTCATTCATTAGAGAAAATGTGGATAAGAAAAGAAATATTCTAAAGCTAGAATTCACACTTTCTAATATTCCCGTATAATTCATGTGTTTTAAGAGTCATCAGGATAATGCGCAAGTGATTTTCATGATCCTGGTAGCTTTTGGAGAATACCAAGATATCATCAATAAATACCAAAACAAAATCATCGAGATATTCCAGGAAAAACATTATTCATTAGATCCATGAAGACAAAGGGTGCATTAGTCAATCGAAAAGGCATTGCTATAAACTTGTAATGCTCGTACCAGGTTCGAAATGTTGTCTTCCGAATGTCTTCCTTCTTCACGCACAACTAATGGTATCCAAATAGAAGGTCAATCTTGGAAAAGTATTGTGCTCCATACAGTTGGTCAAATAAATCATCAATGCGAGGTAGGGGATAAATATTTTTTTATTGTTATAGCATTGATCTTATGTAGTCAATGCACAACCCCATAGATCCATATTTCTTCTTAACAAAAATGACAGGGGCTCCCCATAGAGAAACACTAGGGAAAATAATTCCCTTGTTTCTCAATTCCTCTAGTTTTTTATTTAGTTACACTAATTCTACAATGGCCATTCTATAAGGGGTCTTTGATATGGGCCTTGAATCAAGAATTAAATCAATGTAAAACTCAATTTCTCGTTCTGGAGGATGTCCAGGTAAATCCTCTGAAAATACATCAACATACTCTTACACAATAGGTGTATTCCCTCTTTGAAAATTCTTTTACTTGCCCACATTTGCTTAATTATCTTCCTCACCAATAATTGAATTTAGTTGAGTTACTGGGGGTGGATCTAGATAAAAATTATGTGGTGACAATTCTACTCTAAAGATAAGGTGTTCTTTATCATCGTAATAAAAATAGTCACATCCTTCTTCTTAAAAATTTTTTTCGCATCATGGTCTGAAAGCCAATCCATTATAAGGATTATAAAAAATTCAATCATGGGTATGACGATGAGATCAGTAGATAAAGAACATTTATATGCCCTAATAGAGACCAATTCACAAAACTTTATTGCGATGACACACCCCTTACGAGTTTTTACTGACAACTACCATGTTAAATAAAATTGGAAATATCTAATTTTCTTAAAAAATTGAGAAGATATGAAATAATTCGATGATCCAGAATCAAATAAATCATTTCCTAAACTTAAGGAAACCATTAAATTACCTGCCGCCACATCTTTTGGAGCTTCAACCTCAGCAGTAGTGATAGCATAAGTTTGGCCTTGTTCCCTTGAACATTTCTAAAGTAAGTTCCCCTGACACTTAGGAAATTTATTCACATAATGCCCCCTTTTTCTACAATTGTAGAATTCAACATTGACAGCCTTCTTCTACCCCTTGCAATCTTGAGCTTGGTGGCCTTTTTCACCATACTTGTAACAAACTCCCATTCCCTTCAGGAATGTACCAGAGTGTTTCTTCCCATAATTACTACAGGATGGATATTCAACTTTTCCCTTCTTCCCTATATTTCCACTTCCAGAGTTTTCATCAGATCTTGTATTCTCTTTATTTTCTTTAAAGTCATAAGACTTATAGAATTCTTTTACTATCTTGATAGCACATGAGACAATATCTTCGTACGACGAGAACGATTTTGAGACTAATGAATGATAGAGAAATGGTTTCAACCCATCAAATAAATGATCAATCTTACTTCTTGGGTCACATATATAATCTGTTGCATGCCTCACTAACCTTGTAAATTTATCCTTATACTTTGCGACATTTTCATCCTCCTTTTGCCTCAGACAAAGAACTTTCCTTTCCATATCTGCTCGATGGTCATGAAGACAATAGTTTTTTAAGAAAATCCCTTTAAACTCCCTCTATTATATATTTGATTCTTTATCATCTTCCTTTGTGTTTTTAATCAATGAACACCATTGATCAGCATCTTCAGAGAGGCGGTAAACTGCCATGACATCTTTTTCCCTTTCACTACTCTCTAAGGCATGGAATATTTTCTCTAAGGAATTTATCCAATGCTTAGTTACTAATGGATTTGTACTCCCATTGAATGTTGGTGGTTGTTTCCTCATGGATAAATCTAACATAGATCCTCCCTATTATGGATAAGGGTGATCCATATGAGTAAGCTTATTATTTATAACCTGAGTGAGTTGTCCCAATATGGGTATAAGCTGATCAGCACAAGTTGTATCACCAACTCCACTATAATTATCTTGAGCAAGAGGGAAATCCCAACATAGAGTGCGTTAATTGATACATTTTCCAGTCATTCCACTAGGCTCTATTTCTAAACAATGTAATACACTAGATTAGTTTATGAATCACAATACATAAATCAAAACTTGTAAAACACTTAACATAAATTGAATTGCTTATGAATATAATCCATAATCATAAAAATGTTTTCCATGAGGAATTATGTACTTATAAACCTTTCATAATGGTTTATAAAGAGAATGAGAATTATCCTAAGAATATACCCTGGGAGTGACGTAAACAAGAGTGCAGCAAGGCCTGTTGTCGTGCACTAGTTCCTATTCAAGTCTAGCTCAAAACAGTGTTTTGGGGTTTTACCCCTAGGTACATCTGTTCTAGAGCCACCTCTACCTGATTGTATCCAGATAGGGATGTATTTCTTGGAAAACTCACAAAATCTATACAATACCAAAATTATATGAAGTTCTTCTATACAAATCCTCAAAGTTTATCTTTGAGCTATGTGCTCAAAACAGAGTTTTTATAAATATAGATTCCAAGGTTTATACTAAACATCCTTTGATACCAACTGTAACGCCCCCACCCCAGAATCCCAGAGTCGATGCATTATTACATAACATTGGCATGATCACAAAAGATAAAGTCTTGAATGAATAATTAGTATAGTAGCCATGGAAGCACTAGATAAATTCATTTTTTTTACATTACATCATAGAATGAAAAACTTCAAGAACATTGTTCCCATAGATCACACTTATAACCTCTCAGACTATCCTTGTAGGTCAGTCATAAAATACTTTATCACATCCTGGGAAATATAAATCATAGAATGGGGTGAGCTTAGATGCTCAGTAAGGATAAAAATATAGAGTAAACTTTCATAAATAAGAATATACATTTAAGGCAATGTATAAGAATGAAACAAAATACTTTTAAACGTGAACTTCAACATAATCTGGAAAAGATAAAATCAAATAATGCTATTGAATAATCACATAGATATTCTACTAGTCAAATAATCACTTACAATATCAATATCCACTTTTCTAATGATGGAATGCATAATTCCAGACTTTCATAACCATATAGCCTAGGCCTTGTGCCAAGACTACAGATAAGATTTTGAAAAGGCCTTGTGCCAAGACACTAGTTTGTCTCATGAGACCTACCGAAGCATCGAGGAGCTATAGAGAGCTTCACCCATCACTTACTAAGTCCAATTCATTCCCCATATGAATGTTTTAAGCATAACATAAACATTCATATTAAAACTAGATTACGAATTTTCAATACTTTTTCCATAAACCATGAATGGTATAAAAATAACGCATCCACATTCAAACATATCACAAAACCTCCAATACAATATGAAAGATTTTTACCATAATAAATCAACTTTAAACAAGTTTAAAATCCATAAAAAGATTCTGACATAGATGAAAAGGATTTGTAAAAATCTTTGAGAGAAATATCCGTTTTTCAAAAAAAATATTTAAAAGTCACACAATTTAGAAAGGAATAAATTTAATGAAATTTTTGAAACAAAGTGTCCCATACCACTTTGATTCTTTTGTAAGGAATTAACATTTTAAAAACATTCATGTCCATATAAATAAATCCTTAAAAACCATTTTGAGAACCTGGGCATTAATGAGAATGATTTGTAGGAATAAATATTTAAAACATTTAAGATGATGTTTTAGTAAAAATTACCTTAAAATAATACCTTTTAAAACTCTTTCATGAAACATGGACATGGATAATAAATATGTCCCATTAGATACTTACGTAAAAACAACCTCGGATAATAAACAGATTGTGAAGTTAACCCTTACCTAGTACTTTTCCTTGGTCAATGGTAGGTTAATCTCATGTATAATGGTGGAATAATTGTTATTAAATTATAAAATAATCATATACATGTATATGATATCATATATGATCTTTTAATGTTTCTTTGTTAATAATATCTTAGTATTTATCATCGTTTCGGGTGTCAACTGATTCGTTTTCCTTTATATGCTTTGTTACATAAGTAATGTTTGTTATGGATAGGATGTATATTATTCATATTCATAATGATATTATGCCTTTAAACATTATTTTTAATCATCTAATGAAATTTTTTCATGAATCGATAAGATGTGGAATGAATCTCATCGCGTTCATGGATACGGTAATCCATACGTATAGACAAGCGACAATATCATTCTTTTCATATTAAAATAATATATAATTGTATGGTATATCATATATACAGAATCATTATCATGGTATATTTATTTTTTAAATAAATTACACATCTTTATTATACCCATACACATAATAATGTATTGAATAACAATTACACCACGACGTGGAGATGGTAAGCCGTACGTACGCACGTACGCACATATGGTGACTTTTCATTCAAAGGATTGATAGAATAATGAATTTGGTTGTACGATATTTATAATAACAACACAGTATATAAAAAAAACTGGAGTTATTATTTTAGAATGGAAAAAACAAATAAAAAGGAAGTGGAAGAAGGAAGGAACTTGAAAGTGAAGATGAGATATAAACCTCTTCTTCGGGTTCTTCCTTTTGATTAGGTCACAACGCCTCCGTAGGTTGGCTTTATGACTAAATTAATACCACTAATATGAAGGTGTTATTGTTGATAGGGTATTGGGGAAGATTTTGGCCAAAAAAAATGGCTTTGAAGGTGTGAATTAGAGAGAAGGGGGAGTGCCCTTTTATAAGAGCGGTGAGGGGCAGCATAGGAAAACTAGAAATATTATTTTATAATAATATCAATTTTGGTTTATAATGGCTCAAAAGTGGATTATTTAAAGTCTAAGGTGGGTATGATTCAGAAACCACTCATCCAATAGGTTTTAGATAGGTTTGGGTCACTATATTAAATTTATCATTTAGATTTAACTCTGAGATAAATAGTTTAACATTTACCATGTCTCTTTGTATTTGTATATTATATGGTTAATAAACATACTATAAACTTACACAAGAACCCCAAGTGGTACATTAATGATGAAACTAGCATTATATATGTTATTTATCTGAACCATATATTTTTTAGAATATAATATCAATTAATAATATAATATTTGTTTTAAAACCCTTAAATGAAAATTTTGACACTATTTGGTATTTTGTTTTTGCTAAATTCATAATAGCATTATTACTTCGAAAGAAATTCATATATCTAACCCTATTATGTCAAATTAACCTAAAAAATTAGTTTAATGCATAAAAAGTCTCATATTAAATTTATTTGGATATTTATAAGATCAATTATTTTAATTTTCATTAATTTGGTAATATCTGCATCATCATTGTGTCATAAATAAATTAATTTATATAATGTCTAAAAAATGTAAATAAAAGATCATTATGTAGGAAATATTTTTATATTTATAAAAAATATTTATAGTAGAATTTATCTTATGTATAAGCCTATATTAAAAATGTTTTAGTTTTTAAACGTTGATTATAACTCTTTTAACTATTTTTTGAATTAAATAATAATAAATGTCCTAAGCTAAACCCAGTGGACCAAAGTGGATCATATTTTATTCCTAAGGATGTTTTTGGTCGAATTATAATTATCCAATAGAATTAGGACTTGTGTTAGGGTAATAATAATATCATTTTTACCCTTAATTAACCTATTTACTTTTAACTGTGGTAAATAAATGATAAAAGTTACTATTCACCAAAAATTATTTTCTTCTTATTGAACCACATTTTACTTACTAATATCAATTGTGTGTCTCGGATTTTTGAAATTAAACTCACAAAAGAGGTAAAATTATGTTTTATGTAAATTGAAAATTCTCATACGAGATGAGTAAAAGACGGTGAAAAGTTCAATAAACTTTTTATATATCTAAAATAATTATAAATTGACTCCAATGAATTAAATTGAACATATATAGGTATTATGTATCTATTTTTACCTAAAATAATTTTAAATAATTGTTTAAATAAAAATTCGGTTTTAAACTATAACTTAGTGTTTTTCACTATTCATCAGAAATTGAAAGTTTTCAGAAAAAAACCAAAATATCACTGTAAGAAAATTTCAATATTATTAATCCAAAAATGAATTCCATTTTGAAAGATAATGTTTATAAAATTCCAAATAGTGGGTATTACTATTCATAACGACTAGTTTGATTGGTTGTGGTGTGTTGAAACTCAATGTTGCGTACAACACACGCTACTGTATTTTTCAATGATAAGCATACCGTGGAAACTTTGGGTGTTACAATGTATATTTCCAAGGATATGTCTAGTGATGTCTCTAAGTATAATAATAATAATGGGTTAATGTTTTAAAAAATATCTTACAATTTTGGTAAAGGATATTATAAGTGGTTTCAATGTAATGCATCCATGTGCAGATACTCCATGTGAATGTGGCTCTAGAATATATTAACTAAGAGTAAAAAATCCAATAAAATGTTTTGGTCCTATCTCAGGGTATTTTAGTATACGAAAATGGAAATTTATACATATCTAGTTTGACACACATGTGGGATAAGATTTGAGAATGAACAAAACTATTCAGAAACCATCATAATGGATTTAAATAGAATATGGCTATTAATAACATAGAAAAAACATTGGTTTAATAGATTAAGTATGGTGTAATGATTTAAACAACATACAATAAATTTTTTAATTTCTATGTGGTTTTTTGATATGATAAGAAATGATCACACTATTATTCAGGTTTGCGTTAATATATGGAGCTAAAAAACTATATTAACATTGACTGCGATAGATGATTTTATGATGAGAAGACTAGTGGGATTATCACTGGAGTAAATGATATTGTGATAACTCTTGATCATCTTTCATAGAACATGATTAACAACTTATACATTAACAAAATATTGGACACACCAAGGAAGAGAAAGAATGAGTTTTCTAAGATTTAGGGTAATTCAGACCATAGAGGAATGAATATTTAGTTTCTTTGTGATATGAATGTGGAATGAATCACATAGTAGAATGTATTGTATTTATAAGAAGATGTTTTGACTGTGGAAATGAAAGACACAAATCAAGTGACTATAAGGGAAAAATGAAGAGTTTGGTTAAATAAATGGATTATAATATTAGAATCCCTAGGTATTCATTTAATTTTATGTTTTTTTAACGTTGTAGAAGTGGTCATTATGAAACTCAATGTCCCATGAGGAAAGATCTGGATGATAAATAGATAGGTGGTGTGAGTAATGGTTACATCAGAGATGATGACAAGACTACAGATGGAATGTGAATGGAAATAAGTATTTTTTAATAGAATGAGGCAACCTTGTTAATGTAATAAGGATGAAGTATAATGATATCACTTTTTATGTATTTGGTTTGAAGAATTATGTTATATGAATGGTGAAATATATAGGGGTTGTTCAGTTTAGATTTTAACTCAATGGATTTACAAGAACACGTTTAATGGTTCCGATGGAATAAAAAATTGATAAAATGGAATGGTGACGTCCCTAGAAAACACATGATTACTGGAAATATAACCATTTATATCTTCCTTTTGTTATGATAATGTTGTTTGGATAACGATATGTGAGATATGAATAATTAAATTTGAAGGTGCTAATTACCTTAGAACAAATTAAGGACGTGTTGACCAGTGGATTATGCTATCATGAATGGAGCTAAAATATTATTGTATATATGGTATATGTTTAGTAATCTATGGAATAAGGAAACATGCATGTTTTACATAAGTATTTATGGTAATTTTGGTTATTACCATTTCTCAGAAGAATATATGATGAGGGTATTCGCATGTTTGGAATGGGACAACCAAGAGTTACATTTTGATTTATAGGGGATCAATGTTAAGATAATTTCATGGAACTCTCTATAATATTTTGGATTTTCATCATTCAGAAGAGTTATAAGGTCAAACATTCATGAAACATTTAAACTTATCATTAAATGAACTATTTCTGTAATAAGGATATATTTTAACCCTAGGTAGAATGATATATATTGATTAACCATATTTAAAGGATGTTAATACTATTTTTAATGGAAATTACATTATTTTGGTTTTATAAAATTACATCATGTATGTTATGTGAAAACTAATAATATCCAGAACGGCCGCATGTCTAGAACCAATGACCAAAGGACGATAAGGGTTTCACACCTACCAATTTCCTACACGAAGTCCGAATTAATGTATAATTATTTTTTATGAATAAATATGAATTAAGAATAAATATTGACACTTTTTATGTTTATAGATTAAGGAATATTGATTTTTTAATATTCAAATAGTTAATATTTTAATTTTTTATGGGCCTTAAAATTTATTAAAATTTTATCTAAGTGCTTTATGTATCAAAGATAATTTTGGGACATTATTTCCTTGAAGTAATGGATATATAATAAATTGATCAAATAAAATACAAATAATTAAATTTATTTATATAAATATTACATGAATTACTAAATATTTTGAAAGTGATTAAAAACATATTGTCCTAATACCTTAATTTTTGTTGAGCAGATGGCCTTTTAAATCATCTCATATTGATGACTTTCAGGCCCTCACCTTTACATTGATAATTCACTTGTTTTTAATTTATTACGACAATCAATCCATATAAATATTTACGACTTTCATTCATATCCATATTAACACATGACACCCATGTTCTCATATGTGTAAACATAGTTTTATGTTACTTTGGGAAACCATTATTTTTCTAAATTTCCTTTTTAAAAGGAAGATTTTTTATTAACTTTTACAATGTGGGTTTTTATGAACCAAACTATAAATTATTAAACCATTGATAAAAAATATTGTTTTTATGGAGAAATTCATTTGACGTGTGTTTGAATATAACACCCTAAGATTTTGTGAAATATGGTTTTTCAAATTAATTTTATATTTTTTATATTATTCATTTCACACAACACCATAAATAGATATTATATATATATATATAATAACCTTAGTTTTATTGAATTGTATGTATTTACAAGAATATCATGGAGTACACACTATATAATGGTTAGAATCTTCAATATAGAACACTTAGGTAGGCTTATGTTTCACCCATGTCTGAATTTCCTTGATGGATTTCTTAACACACAAGACCGAGTGTTACCATACAATGACATATTATATTATAATGTATAAAATTTAGAAATTATATTATATTTTATGAATATTATAAACTAATTTACGTTAATATATGGTTTTCAAATAATATAAAATGACTTAAATATTTAAAAACTATTTATAAATGAATATAATATCCAATTGAATATAAATGTGTATTTTATTGAAAACTATTATTATATTAACAAAGTTGTTTTAATCTTACTAAATTAAATTAACTAAAATTAGCAAGGAATTTTAGTGTAATAAATTCTTTATATCTCAATGTAAATATTTTTTATGTTCATCCATTATATTTTATAATCATAAGATTAGAATAAAATGTATTTAACTCATAAACCTCATATATTTATTAAGGTAATTTTACCACCTTTAATTGGTGAACACATTTTAAATATAAAATTTGAAACATTTATAAATTTTATATGTACAAATAAAATTCAAATTTGAAATAAAATATAAAAAATGAGGTTAGGGTGACCTTTTGGTAATTTTCTGGGAAGTTTGTTTTTTAATGATTATTAAAAAATACAGTACTTTAGTTCCAAACAACTTTTTCATTAAATTTTTTGTAAGGATAAATTAAATATTAAATTGTTTTACATGTTTAATTAGATAATATTATTGACAATTAGATTAATTTATTTCATTATATTATGTTTCCATGGATATTGGATTTAAAAACATAACAAAAATTTGTTCATTGTTTCTTTTAAAACCCGCATTGCCAAACCAACCGTGAGATTAAATTTAAATTAATTTCAACCACTTATGTTTGGATAAATGGATTCAATATTTTTAATAATAAAAATTTTTATTTTATAATAATTTCAAAATACTTCTCAACCCGAAGGATTACAAATGTAATAAAAATTGAAAACAATGATTAAGGTGAAATTAAGATTAATAATGGAATAAACCAAAAACATAATGTAAAAAAAGACCTATAAACAAGTTCAAAATATATTTAATTTCCATATATATACTATATAACTCTGTTTAAATACATTTTACCATTATTGGATCCATTTTAAATAAAAAACATGGTTGGGATTTCCCTTTTCCAAAATATTACATGAGTGCAACTCCCTCTCCATTATAAAATAAATCATATACTCCCACTTCATCGCACCCATGAAGCCACTTATGTTCAGAAAAAACCTTCCGAAATATCTCCCCAAAGTTCCTCACTTATTATTTGATGCCTCTTTTTGGATGAAATCCATCCATAGATTCCCATTGGTGCAAACCAAATAGAGTTACCTGATTAAGAGGTAAGACCCTCCCTCAAAGGCCATTATTTTATTTACTTTATACACTACCATAAACATTATTATGAATATATATTATAGAAAAAATTATAACCAATATACTGTGATGATTAGAATTTCTGGATTTGACAGACACTTACACACACTTCCATCTAATGGGAATCCAAAATTCTTTTTACATGTATGACTAACTGCCTCCTTACTAAACGATGATTGTTCATTTTTCAATTACCACCTCTCGTGGTAGAAATTATGATGGAAAATCGGTTTATATATGTTATATATAATATATATTATTTCATGAATCTTATTTAATTATTTTCCAACATATATCATTATACATTCAATTTTGTGAAAATATAATAACTTTGTTTGAGGAAATGTGGACTACCACCCCCTCAATGCAGTGTGATTCATTCATAAACTACATGGAATGTATTGAGGATGTGTTTATTTAATATATATAATACATCTGATATAACATAAAAAATTATATATATATATATATATATGTCATTTACATTCATTCTTTCACCATTAAAATTAAACAGAAATAGCGTTCATTCATATGTATGACTTACCACCAGCACAAATGGTGTATTCCATTTTATACTTATATATTATAATGATTATTATAATAAAAATATACTTAATATAAGATATATTTAATTTTTTTACATTCATGAAATCATGATATAAATATGAGATCCAATGATACAAAAAATTAAGACACATGCAAAAAACAAAGAAGACATTACCCAAAGTGAAACATTAATATATAATTATTAACAAGAAGGTAATATAAAGCCATAATCAAACCATTGATCGTATTAAGAGTAAGAATATTTTTATGTTATATATGTATAATAAATTTTTATTTATTATACTTGAGGTTTGAACAAGTATGATGACAGTCAAGAAAAAAGTTATGGGAATTCCATCTCACTCTTTATTTCTGTGAGATACATGACTTATTTATCATTCAATTCTTATTTTTGGTGTTTACAATGACCACGAATGTATTATATTCCAATTATAATTATATATATTTTTTATTTACATAACTTTTTTTGGATCATTATATCTAGGGCTTTATGTTTCAAATGTTACCAAATCAGTAAAGTAATTTGGTCTCAATTTTTATTCTTCTAGACACATTTTATGTTATGAACATATATTTTTATATGAGGTCTAAAAATCTGATTTGAAATGTTTTAACATGACTTTCATTATTTTCATTATATTTTAGTTCTCCATGAAATTTCATTTTCCTACGTAGTTATCTTGACTCAATGTTACCATATGGTAAGATTTTATTGAAATAATCACAATATTTATTGAGATTGTTTATAATCACATTCTCAATAATGAAATATTATGATCTATATTTTGTGGAAAGTCATGAATTTTATTATCCCTTTGTTAATATTGATTTTCTCATGTATTATTACCATTTTTTCTACTCATCATTACATAGTAAAATTAAGAATTTGTTTTAAGATAATATAACAATAGCCCTCTCTTCAGTCAGAAATTTGGGTTCTTTTAAAACCTTGTATTATTAAACGGTTACAAAAAATATACTAATTTCATTCTATGAAATTTAAAAGAAATTTTACCCCTGTTTTACCATCTATAAAAAGTGTTAAAAAAGAAATCTTCTTTTCATTTTCCGATCGAGGCATGTTTCTAAACATTTTACCATCAAAAAGCGATATTATTTTTACCTTGTATGAAATTTATAGATTTACCCACCATCATTAATGTAAGGAAACAATTTCATGATTAAAGGGTATTTTTTTTAATATTTTCTATATTATATTTTAAATGAAATGGATTTTAAATAATTTTTGAGATTCTGTTATATTTATTAAATAAAAAATATTTTTCAAATGTTTTTAAGATCCTCTACATATTTTCATGGAAAAAGGTTTTCATAATATTTTGAGGATAAATTTTTAATTCTTTAAGTATATTTACTAGTAAAATATTTTTAAAAATGGTTTATGTTTTAAAATAATAATTTTTCAAAGAATATGGATATTTTCCTGAACAAATGTTTTTATAATATTTTTCAAAATTATTTTCTATATAAGATGACATATATAGGTGTTACTCATGCCTTTTCAGTGAAATGATTTAAAGTTTCCATTCTTGTTATTTCTAGGAATGTTTTATGTTTTGATGGAATGATGGATATGATTACTGTTTCTCATTCATGGGTTAAATTCATTAAAAATATACTTCTTATCATGTTTTATACTTTGAATAAATAAGAATGAAACCTATATTTTTTTTATAGGTTGTGATATGATTACATATTAATGAAACACATTTCATTCTATGGTTTAAGAAATGATTATTTGTAATTTTTTTCACATGTATGTATGGTTTTATTATCAGATTGGCGGGACATATATATCTGTTGAACTCATTGGGTAATGATTTATATATCATGAGGTAGAACAATATGGTATTACGAGTGAACCTTCACTACAATGATGGCCATGGGGGTGACACGTGATTACCACGATGTAATGGGGAGTGAACCCATACTACTAAGATTTTATTGGAATGAATGCCTTGGATACTATGGAAAAAATACTATATTGTTATGGGTTTTCGACAATTTAATGTTTTATTACTATGTTATTCTTTCACATCTTATTTTATTTATTTCCTTATGATTCTTATCCAATGAACATTCATGATTTATTCTATGATTCAATTTTATGATATTTAATGTATAGGTTATGATATTTTAATGTTATGATCACTTTGTCATGGCACCTTTCTCTTTTTTATGTTTACATGATTCCATTGTTTACCCTTACTGATCATCTGAGTTCACAAATTTTTTTCCCTTCACCCAGGTTATGAATATAAATATTTTGTTTTATTTGACTTAGAAGGATTATAGTAATCAATAACCTAGTATAGGATAATATATCTCATTTATACACTATTTTATATGCTTCAATGTTTCCAAAGGCACTAAAATAATACGATTCATGGTTTTCTTTTTGTATTATGTTTTACGTATTCAGAAAATGTGATGTAATATTAATGTACATCAGGATAGGTTCATTAAATTTCATCCTATTTTCATAAATAAAAATGAAGATATTACAAGACTCTTTTAGGATGTCGCCTCATAACGTTAACTTGTTAAAAAACCAAACATATAGAAATATAATCAATAATTTCTATCTTCATGTTATCACCCCAAAAAACGATTCTTTAAGTCCCTGTACATCTTTGTACTACGAGGGGTTGAAGAAAAAATTGAGCTATGATCATCATACAATATTTCCCTTATTTATCATGTATATATGGAACACATATCCTCTTTAAAAATTTTAAAACACCATATTCACAAACAAAGTCTAATGATTTTCATTCATTCACACCATTATTTTTAATTTTAAGGACTTCATCATCTGATTGATAATTATTTATATTCTTCAATAATAATTTTTTATTATGATCATTTGAAATATGATTTATTTATACCCTTCCATTGAAATTTCTATATCCATATTTATTATATCCATGAACATTAGATCATTCTCAATCATTATTTGGATTATAAATCCATGATCCTTTCTATTGAACGCATACACTACCTTATTTTCTTTCCCTAAGAGGCAGTGTGTTGAGAAATCAGTTTCCATAAATATATCGAGCTATCATATTTGTATCATGTTTAACTATTTTATGTGAACATTCATTTCTTAAATTTATGATCCATGTATATATGAATTCATTCACTATATATATAATTTATTTCTATTTTGAAATATAATATTACAGGTGAAATATCATGATCAAGGGTTGGATAGTTATGTTAATCATTCAACTATTTCCTTAATTTATATGAGATAACATTATAATTTTTCATTATGACTTAACCAATTCTCTTCTTTGATCCACTAATCTATATGAAAAAACCCATCTATTATAAATGGTTGATTAAATATTAGAGAATTTACCAATCTTGTCTTTTGTTTATAAAAAAATTATTCACATTACATTGTCTGGAAAAACATAACCCAATTAAGTATAATCATGGTTAATGGTTTAGCCAATCAGGAAAAATTATGAACGAATTTCCTATACTAGCCTTCTTATCTAATGAAACAACATAAAATAGTTATTATTGTTGGTGTAGGTTATTATATAAATGCACATTCATAATAGTATTAACTAGGATTCCATCAATGGTAAAAATATAATCAATAGAATAACCTTCTAGATTCCAAAAATCACACTTACTATATTTCGTATATAACTATTACCTTATAACATTCTTAAGAATTATCCATAAATTATTCTCATAATCCTAATATCTTTTAGAATATACAAGAATGTCATCAATGAGTTCCATAAGGAAATCATCAAGATATTCCTTAAAAATTCTATGCATTATGTCAACAAAAAAGAAGTTGTATTTTTTTAATCAAAATGGAATTACTGCAAACTTGTAATGTACAAAACTCTTATAAAATGTAGTGTTTGGAATTTATTCATTATTTATGCACAATTGGTTATTCCTTGAACAACGATCAATCTTTGAAAAATATTGGGCCTTATGAAGTTGATCAAATAGGTCATCACTGTGAGGTAGATGGTACATGTTCTTTATTGTAAAATAATTTACTTCCCTATAATAAATGCACAATCTCATGGATCAATATTTTCTTCTTAATGAAGAGAAAATGGGCTCCTTGTAGAGAAACAATAGGGAAGATAAAATCATTATTACCCAAATCCTTTTGTTTTTTCTTCAAATCCACTAATTCCTTAGTTTCCATTCTATAGATAGTCTCAGATATTGGAATGGTATCAAGGATTAAAAAAATATAAAATTCAACATGATTATATGGTGTATGCCCATGTGATCACTCAAAAAATACATCAATTTATTCTACCACAATAGGTACATCTGAAATTTAAATACTACCTAATCTATCACATGATATTTTTTCTCTTCATACTCAACAATTTAATTAAGAAAAGATAATGGGGTTGATATTGATAAGAATTAGTTGAGTAAGAATTTAATATAAAGATATTTAATTTTGTGTCCTCCTAAAAAATCATAATTTATATAATATTGAAAGAATTTTTTGCATCAAATTTTGAGATCCAGTCCACACTAAGGATTATATTAAAGTCAATCATAGTTATGATAACAAGGTTATTATATAAATCATGTTTATGTGTCATAATTGGGACTTCCCATCATATCTTTGTTACAATGATACTTCCCAAATAAGCTTTTATATGAAACACTCTTAATAAATCAAAATGGAAATGTATAATTTTCTTAGAAAACAATGTATATATAAAAGTGTGTGATGATCCAAAATCAAATAAGGACTAGCATAAATTTAATGATATGAATAATGTACATGAAACCACCTCATATAGTTTATATACCTATGTTATAGTGATAACATGTGATTATCCATCTCCCTTTGGTCTCTTCATTGGTAGATTCCAATGATACATGTGGAATTCATTTTCATAGTGCCCCATCACTATATATGTGAAAAAATGGATAACAACATTTTTCGTCTTCTCCATACATTCTTTAATATTATGACCCCATTTGAAACACATATAAAAACTCATAGTCTCTTTAGGGATACTCCAAATTTATTTTAATTAAGTCCCCACAATGTGGGAATTTCATCGTTCCCTTATATTTATTTGACACATTTCCTTTCAAACAGTTTTCATAATAAATATTCTTCTCATGGTTTCCATTGAATATATAGGATAATGAAGATTATTTAACTTTTTTATTGATCAAAAAATAGTCTCTTTGTAAGATTAAATGGTATGAGAAATGATCAACCATCATATATTTTGCTTAAGACCATTAAAAAAGTGGTCAAACATGCACTATGTGATTCGTATGTAATCCGTAGCATAATTGGTTTACCTTGCAATGATAGATTAAAAACATTCCACTCCATCTTTATCCTTTTCCATTAAGACAATGAACTTTTTATTAATCTTAGTTTTTTTATAATGAGGGATGTATTTATCAAATAATTTCTCATTTAATGTAATCCATTACATGAATTCTATTTATTCTTAATATATGTAAATCTCGAATAAGGACCACTATTGGTCATCATAACATTTGAGACAATACACTAAAAGTCTAAACATTTCTATTTCACTACATCCCAAGGCCATAAATATCATCTCAAGATACTTAATCCACTTATCATATATAAGTGGACTAGTAGTCCCACATAAAGATGGGATCTTTTCTTGCATAAAGTAATCCCATATAGGATATTCTTTCTATGATATTAGTTACTTCATTCTAGCAAGGTTATTTTTTATAACCAGAATATGTTTCCCTAGTATCCCCGTAAATGTCACTATTCCATTTCTAGCTATATTGGATTCCATAGTAGGTTAAACCATTTAATTTCATAGAGTATTTTTACCATTATTCCTTCCAGGGTACATTTATAATTAATGGAATATACTAGATTAGCTCATAAATTCCTAAATTTCAAAATGGTATAACAATCATCATAAATTAAAAATTTATGCATAATAAATCAAAAACATCAGTTACTCTGGGGAAATAATTAACTTTAAATGCCGAATAATGGTAGGTAAATAGAATTTATATTATTTTAATTGTATCAACTATGTTTGAAAAATCAGGTGAACAATAATGCTCATTGTCATGTACCCGGTTACTCTCCAGTCAAGCCCAACACACCTTCTCAATGATCTCACCCGTATGCACATCTATTCTAGAACCATGTTGATGCATACTATCTATATAGAGATATTTTTCTAGGAATACATATATAATATCCACATTACCATTACTCTAGGATGTTCGTCCATTTGTATCATCAATGTTTGTCTTAGGGTTATGTTACCTAATAAAAGTTTCCTGAATAATGTTACCAAGGGCGATACTAAACATCCTACGATACCGACTATAAATCATCGACCACATAATAAATAATTTAGGGAATTATTTTATAACATTTTCATGATTGTATGTAATCAAATCCTAAAGGTGCGATCAATTAAGCTGTTTGGGAAATCCATATTTGATACAAAATTCCCATAATTAATTGGGAAAATAAAATAAATTATAATGAAACAATGTTCAAAATCCTTGAAATCCATTAAAATGATTACACTTCATATCCTAGGGAAATAAAAAATAATTAGGGTGGGCTCGAATTCTCAGTAAGGTTATGTAGAGTGATAGAAATAACTAATCCATGATTACAATCATCATGGAAAAGAAAATAACTAAGTACACATACAATATAAAAATCTAAATAAGGAATAATCAATATGAATCAATATATAACTAAAAACCATTCAAATTATTAAAAAAATTTAGAATGAAATTCATCCATAAATATATCAAAGGAAAAAATATTGGAGATTATAAAAATAAATGAATTATCAATAAATGAAATTCTTAATTATTTAATATCATGATTTCCAAGAACATGATACCTTTACCATCAATATTTATTCTCAATATAGTTTAAAATATTTTTATTTTTCTAAATGATTCATCTCTTGAAACCAACAATACATTTAGGGGATTCCAATAACTGGTCCCCAACACGTATTGTGCATGTCCAAAAAATTCCTCATATATCTAATAATCGATTAAAAATAGATTTTAAAATCAATGTATCCCATTAATCATTGAAGAAAACTGAATACCATGAATATTAAAATTATCAAGAAATAAATTATCAAAAAGGGATGTAGATACACCACACAAATGAATTAAGTGGTTAATATGAAATTTATCTAATAGATTTAAAAATTGATATGAAAATCCTTTTCCTTATCCTCCCTTTAGGTTGAGGGGTATTTGAACACCTATATAGTGGTTTAAGATTTATTAATAAATTTTACTAGAACAATAATAATATTTATAATATCATATATTAACTTCTCATTACCCATTTGATTACAATGTTTAATTAGTTTCTCTATTTTGGGTGTTAATTTCAAGTTTTGGGAGTATGTTTTGACTTGTCATTTGTTGTTCTTATTTAGTATATGGTGATTTAATAATCTATAAAATTTAAAAAACGAATTTAATATCACATATATATAGTATATTATAAATTTAAATTATCCATAAAATTTTGTGATAGGAAATGAAATGCAATGTTCATGTAGATGGTAGGGCATACTTATGAATTAACTCTACATTTCTTTCTTTGAAATATTAAAATAATGAAAATTAAAGGATATATATGTATATTTTAATTATATCATCATATCTATGTCATATATGTCACATATGTTTATTAAAATTATCCTCAATAGATTCAATATATTTTGTGAAAGAATCCCATCCCTTTGTGCCACTACTCCACATGACCCCAAACGATGTTATCGTATCCCCAAAAAATGAAAAGAATTAATATCTGTTTTAAATAAAATTTTCAAAAGCGTACAGAAATAAAAAAATTCATATATACCTAATATAATATATATATATATATACAATAATTCAAACCATGAATGGTGGTAAATGGAATAATGAATGACGACGGTTCACAAGGCGGTAGTCTGTCGTACCCATGAACGATGATTGCATATCCCATTTGATGGATGTGTGTAAAGTTATAGGTCAAAATATTAACATAATAATATTTTAGAAGATTTACGATACTGAGTATATTGTATAAACATGACATAAAAATAATTAAAGGTCTTTATAAAATAAATACGACATAAATGTTTGTTAATGAACGTTACATCTTATCCGGGTATCTTTTTTTGATATCAACAAAAGGACTTCTTTAGATTGATTTATATCAACCTTAAGGATTTTAGAATTAATATAAAGAGTTTTGAAGGTGAAATGGACAGGTTTTGGTTGATATATAAGGCTCAAGGTTGTGTGAGGAATTGAGGGGGTAGGTTCCATTTTATAATTGAGGTGAGGGTAACTTTTGGAAAATCCTCATTTATTAATTTTTTATAAATGATTTTTCTATTAAAAATGGAACCAAAGTGATTTATTTATTATATAATTGTAGAAATAATCATAACAAATAATTTCTATACATATTTATGTCACATTCATACCCTTATCTTTTGGCTTTGACACATAGTTAAACCCGTTTACTTTGACCGTGACAACGTGGATTTTTAATTTTCATGGGTTAATATAGTTATGATAATATGAAAAAACCATAAATGGATCATCAATGAAATTTTAACACTTATACCAGTCCATTGGCTGAATGATATATTTTTTTTGGAATTTTATTTAATTTAATAAAATATTATATATTTTTAAATATAATTAATGACAATTTCGACAATATTCATTTTGCAACATTTTGTAAAATATCAATAAACCGGATAACTTAAAAACCCATTAATACATAAATAATATTCCTAGTTAATCAATAAAATAATTTTATGAAATTAATTATCTAAAATTATATTTATTTTAATATTCTTAACAACATTTATTTTATATTTTGATTGATTAAACAATTACCGCTACATCATCGTGAATGCATTTGATTTAATTATTTTTCATAATAAATAATAAAAATCATGATTAATATTAAACTTTTATCATTAACATAAATATATTTTTCCATGATAGCATCTAAATATCTATACATAATGAATGTAATACATATAAAAAACACGAGTATGACATATCAGAGGTTCCTTAGAATAAAATACAAGAATATACATAATGTCATAAAAGTATCTCTAATAGAATAGAAAATCATCCCAATGATGATCTGTATTGACAATATCTCATCTAGTGAAATAAGGATAAGTGTTAGGGTAATTTTATAATACATAAAATATTATTTTTACCCATAATTGCTGGATTTACCATAATCTGTGGTAAAGAGAATTACCAATGGTTATTATTCATCTAGTTTTTAAAATGAAATGGGTACTAATTAATAAATTTGGAAATTAATATTACAAATACTTTACCTATGTTTTATAATTCTAAACATTGATGTGGATAAAATTTATTTAAAATTAATCCCATAGATAGGTCATAAATAAGGGTTTTAAAGTAAAATATTTTCAAAATTTTAGAATGTTTTTATATCTTTATTTGATGTGAAATTTATTACAAGGTCCTATATTATACTAACTGGTAAAATTTTTATCTAATTATACTTTAAAACAAATTAAAAATATATTTTATCAATTTAAATTATTTAGACAAAAAACATCAATTAAAATGCAATAATTTATCACAATTCATTTATACATAAAACTTATCAAAAAAATACCGAACAAAAAACCAAAGTAGATATTTATATTAAATTTAAAAATAATAATTTTACATTTTCCAATATATTTTATAAAATTATAGAATACATGATTTAATACAAGAGATCCATTAAAAGGTGGTAAAATTGATTTTAGAAAAATTCAAATGTTTATGTGTAAAATTGGGTTTTGTATTATCCTATTCTTGTAAAATATATCAGATTAAGGTAAAAATATTTTATTAGATATATAACACATAAATTCACTATATAAACACTCTATAAGTGTTATAATTTAATTTTATTTGAAAAATAAGACTAAATACTATTTTATTTAATCTCGGTGTTGCATTAATTGTTAGCTATCAACAGAAATAAATTTATTATGAAAGGAAAATATAGTAATGTCTGTTGGTGATGCATGGTTGGAAATCACAAAAGAAATAATTTAACCTAGCTAATATACATGGTAATTTCATTATATTTAAGATACATATCTCTCAGACATCATAGGATATGGACGGTGAACCTAGAGGCCTTCGTGAGACTTAGGTGACATGATCGACAGGTGGAACATGCCATTCTTGGAGTGTCAAAATGAAATTGTATGATCCAAATGGTATTTATAGAGTACATCACATATCTTAGGTGAAAATGCTTTGTTTTATTTCATGAGATTGATGAGTCGTGGGATATTCATGAGGATTGACACACCTATCTTCTCATAAGTACCCATAGATTAGTCTTTACTATAGGTTTCATTTATAATGTGCATTAGATTTGTTTAGTTTTTATATTGTTCTATGTTTCGTGTGATCCATCCTACAAGACATATGTCTTTATCAAAATCCACTCAACACATAATAATTCGTTTGTTTGATCTTATGCTATCACATGATGTGCCTATAAATGATGCATAATCCTTAGAACCATTCCTTGTATTTCACCTAGCATAAGACTTTCGTGATTGGTTGATTCGTCTCTCTGAGAAATCCAATCTTGAGTTATTTTATGAAAGGTATCATCAATGGATTATTTTTTGTGATTAGGGTTATGGGGTTTGTGTATGTTGTCTTCCCTGTTATACATCACCTTGTGAAGTGTGTATCTCATATATTTGGGAGGGAGTATGTGGATGAATGCGGTTTCATACATTTCAACCAATCATATAATAAAGGTTTCAAGCATTTTAGTGATCAAAAGAAAATCCCATCAACACCTCATTTATTGTATAGAACAAATTTAAATTGACTTTATTAATCATGATGAATTTTTTTAATGACTTATATAAGTCCCAACCAATATGTATAATGACTTTTTTGAGATCACGATTCATACTGAAAATATATTATTAGTTCTGAGATTACTTATCTAGGATATTCTGTATGGCGAAGGTGTCTTTCCAGGGGGTCTTCATGAGGTCGAGATGTCTTGTCAAAGGGAGCCTCAAATGATCATGGATTATTTTATGGGGTATATGAACCCATTCACATAATAAAATTGTATCTTACCATAAAAAATATCCTCTCAAATCTCTTTTATTTCGTTTTTTATTTTATAAGGGATGAGCATCTCATTTTTTTCGCATGAGTGTTATTAAAGACACCAATTCTACCGATAGGTTATGCATCACATAACTAAAAACGGTTAACGTGTTAATGTGAAGCCATTATCTTGGACAAATCCTTCTATCTGTCTTAGTATTTGGTGGGGGATTACGAGACATCTAGGACATGTCTGAGGCCTTTAGTAAGACAAGGTTGAAATTCTAATAGGATCTTTCATGATTAGGAAGAAATGTCACCAGGGCTTTCATAGTTTCATAAAAACCATTTGGGTTTGTTTAAATATATTAATAACCACAAAAGGCTCCCTTTTTTTGATATTTTATTCCATGATATAAAATTAGTTTTAGGTGGATTATCATGCATCCATTGATTGAAATGTGATGTGATCCTCACAAACTCATCTGGAATCCATCACATGATCGACGATTGTCATTGAATTCATTTATAAGAATAAGAAGATTTTTTCAAAGGGTCTACATAGAATCATCTATCTGGTTTTTTTATTCACATGGATCAGTCGTATGATCTTCTTAATGTCTCATGATGTCATGCCCTTTGGGGTGTATCATGATATGTGAGTTCTATCAATTTTCTTCTTTCTTTTCTTTTTATGGAAAATAATACCAATGTTGATTAATTCTTACATTGTGGATTTTCTAGATATTATTAGATGAAAGTAAACACAGGTACACTGTACACTTTATTTTTTTAGATGACATATTTTATTTGGGTCTATATGTGGAAATGTTTCCACACATTATGAAAATTTTGGAACCTCTTGTGAAACGAAGGTGTAGAAGGATGAAATGTGAAATATGTTATATAATGATTCATGACCTCTAATTTGAAAGTGATTCTTCTGTTATAGATTTGTAATTATTTTACCAAATAATTGGAAAGGATTAAATAACATAGTTTAATGATCACATCGATTTTTACACCAAACAAGTGATTTTTATATATTTTGGTCAGGTGGTGTCTCTCTTTAAGGGAGATTTTAATCTAAGAGCTAATAGAATATTACCTTTTGTATTTATAGAGAGGGATATTAATTTTTAGTTAGTAGTAGTAACAATTGAAAATTATTACTCATTCAATAATTTCTTACTCAGTCTCTATAAACTGATATCTTAATGTTTTTTCTTGAAAACCTATTAGGTTTTACACCTACAAGATAATAAAAATTTTGATTGATCTGCTACTATGTATAAATAATTTTTCATTTATGTCTTATATAATTTCATCAATGGAATTGATTAAATAGAAGGTCCAGATGGAAGTGTCAGAATGTAAAGGCTTCATAACACCTAGCACATCACCTTGGAATACATTGGTTCTCATTATGAATAAATCATATGGTTCTCTTTAGATTCTCATTGAATAATTTGATCTAAATATGGTTATGAAAAGTATTTAATATCCCCTTAAACAAATTAATGATTTTTTATTATCTGAAAGGAAAAAATTAATTTTTTAAATTAATATATGATCAGGGTATGAAAAAAATTGATGAAAAGAAGATATTCTAAAGACTTATTTTAGTAGTAATTAAGTTTGTTATGAGTACCTTGTTATACACTTTAGTCTTGTGAATTCACATGCAGTTTTTAATGGAATTGATTAATCATATATTACATAGGCATAATGAATTATTTTTTATGTTATTATTAATGTAATCTTTTCATATTCTTAGACTAAAAGTGACCATGAAGAATACATATATATTGTATTGAAAACCATATGGGGACACCATCATTATAAAAAATTATCAAACTCTTACTTATAGATAAAAGAAGTATAATTCCTTGGTCATGTGATTTCTGGGTATGTTTTAATCCTAAAAATTAAGAACATGTTATATCATATAAAATAACCATGAATATATTAGATTCACATATTTTAGGAAAGTTTAGGATATTACAATTGTTTTTCATAACTTTTCACATCATTCTTCTGCAATGAAGACATGGACGAGGAAAAATATTCCATTCCAATTCGGATAAGACTGTTAGAAATCCTTTCATATGTTTACCATAAAAGACCCTATTGTAACAATAAATTACATTTTAGAACATAATAAGGGTAATATGGTATAATGTTATGACTCTATATCTTTTTAGTTGCTTCCCATATGAAAGAAAATCATGTCATAGATAATAGGGAAAGATGATAAATAATTAATAAAAAATTATCGATGAATGATTTAGAATTAGTTATGGTAGTCCATCATTTGTAAAAATGGAATCATTATCTCTTTGATAAAAGGATTATTATATTTATGAATCATAAAATATTGAAAAATATATTTTCACAAGTGGATTTTTAAATCAAGAGAAAATGATGATTGGGATATCCTTATGGGATGATATTTAACTTATTGTATACATTAGGTAAATAGAATTTAGAGGATGATCTCTTAATAAAAATTCATATAATAATGTGGATAAATATTGTTATTATAAATGTTATTTGATGAATTTGATCTCTAAACTGAACATGTATTGTGATTGGAAGGATAGTGGTTTTGTCTTATTCTTGGTATATCTTGTTCCAAATAAGTTAGAGTAGATCATCGATGCTCCAAAATCATACCTTGATTTTCTAACGATGCAGCCCAACCTCAATGGTAGAAATACCATTAATATATAAATGAAATATGGGAACTTAGTCTTTCATTTATTATATTAGAAAACAGTTCCTCAATCTTATCAAGAACTACTTCATTCTGGTTATCACTATTTGAAGTGGTCTATTCATCTAGGATTTCAAATGATGAACAAGGCATTGTCGACCATTTTTTTGTGGTTTGGTAAGAAATGAATATTGGTTAAGAATATTTTAAAATCCCTCACCTATCATATGTTTATCTATTAAATCATAGGTTCTCTGATATATTGAAATCCTTACAAATATTGGTATGAAAAATAATACAAAATCACAATGTTTTTTGATGGGTTTATAGGGAATGCTTTGGATGTACAACACAATGTGGTTAATTATGGACTGACTCAAAAACATATACAAGGGAATTATGATTTAAGAATTAAATTTGATATGTAACGGAAAGATATTTATATTCATGAAGTAGTAAATTTTCATGGTATACCAATTTCAATCATATTTTAATGATTTATGAGGATTACATATAGGTTTTAGAAATATTTTCATAAATACCTTGAATACAATTTGAACGTTATCATGACATATTGTCCAAATATTAATGGGATGTATGATAATACAAATCACAAATTAAAATACATTCTCAGATCTTATGCTATTGATTTTGGTATCTCATGAGTATATTATTTAACTAAATTGTAATTATTATAGAAAAATTGTAATTTTACATGAATCATATGGTTCCATTAAAAACATTATATGGTTACATTTTTTCTAATATACACCATTATTTAGGGATAAAAGTGACTTCACTAATCAGACATAGGTTTTTTTCATGGGATGATGGATAATATTTTCATGACCCGTAAAATAATAAAATATCTCAACATCACCAATTATTTTATATAGATCGTTATCAGTAGCCATTATCATTTGTATCAAAAAACATTGTTTTCTTGAATATATCGCCATGTTTGGTGAATCATAAATTGGATAAACGTGGGATGGTTACCCCTAGAAACACCACACATATTTAGATACATGAATGGATTAGAGAAGTTTTCTGTCAACTAGATTTACCAACATTGGTATGTTTTTCAATAGTTAAACATATTTTATTGAAAAGTAAATAATATTTAAAAAGTCTAATATACATTATTTTATAAAATCACTTAAATAGAGGTATCATGCCCTTTGTTACTACTGATTAAAAGGTATGATTCCTATTAATTACTACTTTATTTTCCAAACCATTAAGAAGATAATCTTATTCCCAAAAATATTAGTTATTAAGAAATTGAATCTTGAGTTCGAGTCTAAGAATATAATACATCGTGTATTCATCATACATGATAAATAAAGATTACTTATTTTAATGACTTTAACTATAGATTTTAAATTTATTTGAGGGAGCTCGAGAAACCTAGGCTGGGGGTCTTCTCCTCTTAGTGATGATGGAGGCTACTGCGTAGGTCCCTCCACCCTTGGTGGGGGAGGGATCATCAATGATCATGAAGAAAGGATAGGCCCTAGTTCATCCCTTCTCTAACCCCAACTTTCTTTATCCACTTCCAAAGGATATGATGAGCCCTAATATTCTGGATCTCATAGATGGTTTCCCAAATTTCCATATATTGTCCTCCGAATTCTCAGAAATATCTTCTCTATTGAATCTCACCTTGGTTTCATAGTTCAAGCATCAAAGGCCTTCAGTTGACTCCTTTTACATATTCATCTTTGACTATTAGGACCATCGTGAATGAGCGACAATGGGATTTCTCGACAATCAAAAAATCATGATCTAATTTTAATTGAAGGAGGACCTCATCAAAATCTGCTCGAGGGCCCCCCCAATGCTGAAATGGTTTCAGGTTCTTCTTATTTCGATGGTCATATTAACTTCATATGAAACATGATCTACCATCTGCTGAAATTTGTGTTAGTTTCCCTAACATTACTCTAAAATTCAGAAATCATGATGTGCAAAAAATGCTTGGAAAAATTATATATAGGTATCTATACATAGATAGACACATGGAATCTATTTATCACCCAGTGAATCTACGGGTGTGTGTCATGATGGATGTGTCTATAATTTCCTTTGATTATGTATGGATCAAAATTGGTGAGGAGTATAGGTGTAAATAACGTATGTTCTATGTGAGTTGGTCAAATTTTGGCTCTTGCTGTAAGCGGTTCAGACATAACTCAGATGTATGTTGATGGGGGTCTACAAAGCTAGTGGAAAAGGGTATTGGTCACTGGGGTGTTCAAATTTCGGTTGATATTGTGGGCATCGATGAACAATTGGAAGTTGGTAAAGAGAATAGTGGGGGGGGGGAACTTAGTTATTGTGACCGGTGGAGAATGAACGACGTGTCAGTGCTTCCGTGGACTAGAATACAAATGTTGATGTTTTTTCTGGTTCCAAGGTAGGGTAGAAGGCCATGTTCCATAAGTTAAACATGCAGGTGTTTGAGGATTTAGTAGACTAAGGGATAATTTTTTGTGTCCGTCAAACCGTAGTGTGCAGAGAGGCGAGTTAATGTCTCAGCATGAAGATGTCCGAGTGGAGATTCAGAGGAATAAGAGAGATGTAGTATTGGAACTAATGACAGGTAGTGCAAAGATGGTGTCGACTACTTTGTGCAATGAGGAGTTAAGGATGGGATGTGGGGACAAGAGTAAGGGGAAGCCTGGACCTGATATGGGAACAAATTTTTCAAACAGAGGAGAAGATGAAGGGGTTTTGGGTTTTTTTGACCCAGAATCCAGTCCACTTGAGGAACAGGTTTGAAGGCCTCCTAGAGGACAAAGTATGATCTGATTCAGATATCCCTGATAAGAGAGACGATGGATGCAGGTATAGACACCGAATATTGGCTGATGAATCATTTATTCCAGGTAATAACATTAGTGTTAGTTGATGGAAGGGGAGGATGTATTACACCTCGCTACCCTCTCATTTAGAGAACCTCTCATCGAAAACATAAAATGACAATAAATTTTCCAGTGAGAATCCAAGTCAAAAGAGAACATGAGGCTAGGGTGATAAACCCTTGGCTTTGATTTTTTGTTCCAATGAGGAAGCGACCGAGCAGGTCTTGGTACATAAGGAAAATGAAGAGGATGTGGCCAAGATGATGAAGAGGTCCTTAAGAGTGTGTCAGTATGAGGATCAATACTCTAGAATTGAAAAACTAGACCTAATCATGGTAGGGGATTCAATAAAGATGTGATCAGTATAGAGGAGTACATCTAGTCTTGATACCAATTAGATTATGAGTTTGAAAACCTGATGAAAAAGGTTCCAAACACATAGGGGTCATCGTTATCATGGAAATAGTTTAGGGAATCTAGCTATGGTATTCCTAAGTGAAACTTTTATGATTCTTTTTTTGTTGGTTTGTTGGGTTTGGTTGGTTTTGTGGATTGTTGTGAGATTTGTTTCTATGTTAGGTTTAGTTCGTTGGTTTGTTATATTGAATGTTGGTTTCTTGCACTTAGAACTACAAACATATTTTCTTGAAATGGGATTCAAAGCATGAAGTCTTCAGTGGACCCTGCCTTTTGGATTTTGTCATTGAGAGGGTAACCCTTAACCAACGGTTCTGTGGCCATGAATTTATGCATGGGACTGTATGCTAAATGGTCATTCTTTGTTGAAGGCTTTGATATGGTGAAACTTTAAGGGAGGATCCAATCCTGTGTATGCTATTTTTCTATTTTGGTCGCTAAGTGGTTAGTGTTGGATCCTATGGTTTCTCCCTTATCCTTAAAATTGTTTTGATAATAAAAAATTAACTTTTAGTCACTATAGAAGTGGAGTCACATTAAACCAAGGATTCTCCCATCCTCATTGAATTTCTATCTCAACTAATTTGGTCAACCCAATGATATCTGATTCTATAGATGATTCATATCCACATGGTCTAAAAAGGAAACCTAGGATAAGACCATTACTATATTTGAATACTACACCAAAGCCTAATGAGCTAGGATTCCATCTTCAATCAACATTAATTTTGCATTTGATCCATCCAAAAAATCTATGTTCCATATAACATTCAGAATTCCTTTAGTAGTGAAAAATACATGCAATATTAAATCATATTAATAAATGAAATTCATGAATAGGTTTATTATAGTGATCATTTTGAATGTTATTAGAATCCCAGATATCCACCATGATATGGGTAAAGGATTTGCACATTTTGGTTTCTATTTGTCCATGCATGGACCTATTTATACACGTCTATATTACATGAAAATACACTACAAGATTTGATGTGGATAGGTTCATTATTTTCCTCAAGAGATAAATATTTCATTATAAATAAATTTGATTCATTACACAATTATAATGTAACAAGAAAACCTTAAATAAATAATATATCATTTATCAATGTTTTAAAGAACTATTTCTACCTAAAAAGTGATGATTTAAAGCCACATTATGCTGGAGAAAAGGATACATTTAGAGAATATAATAATATATACTTTCTAAAGACGACCATGGATTGGATGCTTGGAGAAATAAATCCTCTAGGACAATGTGAATGTAGAAGGTCTCATCCATTTTTATTGTATATATTAATCAAAATATAAACATGTTCAATGTTTACATATATATATAATATAATTAATGTATGAATACAATTGTTTATAGGTTCCCATATATTAATATCCTCTTGATTAATAATGTTCATAATTCATCAAAGCCTTTTTTATTCTCTCTTATAGCATATCCATATTATTCACCTTGTATTTAATTATAGTGTTGATATCAACTTATTTTTTTTTATCATTTTTGGTAACATATACTAGTGGAATCCGGATGTTGTTAATATTTTCATGTATTATTATATAATCCCATTACATAATTTATATGATGTTTTCATAATTTGTGTGAAATATTAATGTTTTAATACTAGGTATAATTTTTGAGCATTTTTAGAAGTAGTCCAATTGAGTCACTTTAATATTTTATTTAGAACTCTCACACTAATGATCCATATTAGGTGGTTGTATTTTTGTAGGATTATAATTCAATATAAAACATTTCATTAGAAGGGATCATGGGCCAATTCTGCCATTAGAAGGATCACATTTACCACACAAGATGACCTACAGAATCTGTGAAGAAACTGGACCAGTCATGAAGATTGAAATACTCGGATCAATATAAAAGTTAAAACTTATTCATTCTCCTTGAAGGTTTGGGGTACAATGCAAGAAGTCTTGGATCAAAATTTCATGGCCCAACTCTAAGAAAAAGGGGCCCCAAATATACATTGAAGTCCAGCCCACCATTCTGGTAGAGAAATAAAATCAGTACAGTATTAATGACATATCTCATGATGTAAGAATCCAATAAAGCTGAGAGTTTCCAGTGTGAAATAATTAATATAGCCAGCCGACTTTGTTGAATAAATAATTCAGTTTTGAAGGCATATTCCTATTCTAAAACCCTTTCACATTTTGATCATCAAAAAGACTGGATTGAAATTGTCAGATTACAGTTGTTTAATAAACATGCCATAACATTGGCTACATACTTTCAAATGACTCCAAATTTTGAGAGGGGTCTCCCAACTGTATTAGCTACAACTAGTAAGAAGGATATGTCTCGATATTAGGCTTTCTTCATATCCAACATGGCCATGCAAGTGGAGGGATAGATTGGAAATGCAAACAGTCCACTCCTTGGGATAAAATACTCTCCCCTTCTCTCCATGAGAGGGGTTGGAATTTCAGAACAGCGGAGAACATATTATAACGACCAAATACTTTACAAAAACTTGGGAGGACCTACCATACTCATGTTTTTACTTGAGAGTCCTTTCCTCCTATCTTTTTTTCACTTTCTTTCTTGTTCTTTGTTTTTATAATCTTGTAAGTCTATTTCTTTGTAATTATGATTTAATGAAAGTTACTTCTTCAATATCTCTTATTATCATCCACATTCGGTAGTTTAATATTTATTATCTTAAAATATATTAAATTCAGTTGAATCTGATTCCCTTATTTTGCTTCCTTATTCAATCGAAAATTCGTTTTTAATTTTCGTCATCGTTTGTGTGTGTGTTCAGCGCACTACTCTTATCTTGTCCCTTTCTTTTTCTTCTCTTTATAATTCATCACCATAAACATATATTAACATATTAATAAACATATTAATGGCTGAGTATATATCTCATTGGGGAGAGTTTTAATTTAGGTTTGTTAAGCGATTGAGAGCTTTCGCTCGATGAGTATTCGTTGAATTAACATTGTGTATGTTGGACTTATCATGTCTTGGATTAATGTCTTGTTTTGGTTAACGTGTGGTTTCCATGGATTATTGGAACCATAAATACACTACCATAAACAAGATATGATCAAGATTAGAACCCTAAGTTATGTTAAGGCTTGGATTAAATCCCTATCACTTGGGAATTCAAATCAACGCCAACTTGTGACCTAGGTGTTAATTTAAATGCAATATAAAGCAAAGCTCAAGGATATCACAAGATTAACTAACCTAATGATGAACTCAACCCAATAATTATCAATTTTTTAAATTAATCATAATCATTTAGTCATTTCAATTAATCTTTGCAAGAAAATCCCCCAATTATAATACAATCAACTAAAGACAAATGACTATTTCAAAGTATCATCGCTGAGGATTCGACCAGAGTGCTGCTATAAACATCAGCAGAGCACCGGAACTTTGACTGGTTGATAGGCGACAATAGGCCATGCCTTTCAAATGACTCCATTTCCGGGGATGGTGGTTTAAGTAGTCATTAGTTTCTGGTTATTTTAAAAAAACCCAAAAAAACAAAATAAAAAAATTGAAAAAAAACACAATGAAAAACCCGTCTTCTCATAAAAATCATAAACATAAAAAAATAAAAAGAAAACCCCATCTTCCTCTTTCTTCCAAAATCTCTCTAAATACCCCGTAGGATCCCAAACAATCCCTTGGATTTGTTTGACCTTGAAATTTAGAGAAAAATTCACCAACTTAGGATGAACATAAGAGATAATCAACTCATTCAAGAACCAGTCCTCATCCAACCAGTTGAATTTGAAATGGCCAATCCTAGGGAAAAAACCCTTAAAGAAATTGCTGCCCCTGATATGAATGACCAAACTCTTGGTATTCAATATAAAAACATAGAAGCTGACTTTGAACTCAAATCGGGTTTTATTCATCTTCTCTCTCATTTCCACGGGCTAGCCGGTGAGGATCCACATCTCCACCTTAAAGAGTTTCAAGTAGTGTGCTCTATAATGAATCCTCAAGGGGTTTTTGAGGAACAAATCAAACTCCGGACGTTCCCTTTCTCCCTAGTAGACACTGATAAATCATGGCTTTACTGCCTCCCTCCTGGTTCCATAACCACATGGATTGACATGAAGTTACTTTTCCTAGAATTTTTTTTCCTGGTTCTCGTACTGCTTCTATCCGAAAGGAAATAAGTGGTATCTGTCAGGTCCCAAGTGAATCACTCCATGAGTACTGGGAGAGATTCAAAAATCTTGTGTTAACCTATCCACACCATCAAATCCCTAACCAACTCTTGATCCAATACTTATATGTGGGGTTATTGGCTATGGAGAAAACTCGCATAGATGATGCAAGTAGCGGTGCTCTTATTGATAAAACTCCTGAAACAACAAGAGATCTCAAATGTAACTTGGATTCAAACACACAACAATTCAATACCCGAGAACATGCTGAAGTCAAACATGCCCAAGATAATCAATCAATTGAGACGAACAAGATGACCGAGTGGATGAGTGAACTTACAGGTCTTGTGCGCCAAGCTACGACATCCAAATCCCCAACCTCATCTTCTCTACAATCAATGTTTCCTGGACCTGTTAAAAATTGTGGAATCTACAACTCTCCATATCATCCAACTGAAACATGTCCAAAACTTCAAGAGGATCAATCTGATCCATCTAGAACAATGGAGCTCAATGCAGCATATGCTATGTGGAACACCAATCCTCAACTATCAGGTCATTTTTTTAGAAACTTCAACGAACCTCACTCTAAGCCCATCTCTTCATCCTATAACCAAGGCCTGAGGTATGGTAATCTTATCTCTCATCCCCCTCAATTTACTGCTAAAAACCCAAACCCATTTCAATTTGGAAACGGTGTTGGTAACTTCCAACAACCATACCCTTTTGTCCCTCAACCTCAAAGGATCAATCCTCCTCTTCCTCCTCCGGGATTCCACTATCCAAGTGAGCCTTCCAAATTCCAAACCCAATACAATCGCTTTCCCAAGAACCAATATCAGGTTAATCCCAATTTGGGTCAAGCCTCTTCTTCAAAGAAACCATGGGAAAGTGCAGTGGAAGATCTTTCCTCCTTCACCCGTTCAAGCCTCAAGAACATTGAATCCCAAATCGGTCAAATTGCATCCCAGCTTATTCAGTAGCAACCATCTAATTCTTCTTAACATCCATCTCAACCATTACCCAACCCCAAGTGTAATGTAAGTGAAATTGAACTTAGATCAGGAAAGAAACATGATATGCCTCAAGATAAGTCCTCCAACCCTCCATTGAATGTTTCTATTGAAAATGAAAATGAAAAGAAACTTTAAAACGAATCTAAATCCATTACCTCACCTCCTTCCATTCCACTTAGGAATACAATTCCTTTTACTCAAGCTGTTTCTAAGCCAAAGAAGTCATTTGAAACCGATCATGAAATACTCGACATTTTTAGACGTGTTGAAGTCAACATTCCTCTCTTAGATGACATAAAATGAATTCTTGAGTCTTCCAAGTTTCTCAAGGAATTGTGCACCCAAAAGAGGGATCCTAGGACCTTTGAAAATGTTTCCACCCAATAGTCTATTCCAATAATGTTCTTGGATCCGGGGAACTTTACGGTTCCATGCTAAATTGGAAGTTCCAACTTTGATGATGCACTCATAGACCTAGGATCCTTAATTAATGTTATGCCCAAATATATATTCTTCAACCTTGGTCTAGGTCCCTTACATACAACGAGTGTTGTCATTCAGTTATGCAATCAAAGCACAGCCAGTCCTGAGGGAATAATTGAGGATGTCCTTGTCCGAGTCAATGATTTTATCTTCCCTGCTAATTTATATGTCCTTGACATGGAAGGTGAGACGAACTATTCTCGATATCCCCTAATTCTAGGAAGAACATTCCTCATGATTGCAAGAACCCAGATTGATGTCCATTAAGGCATATTATCCATGGAATTCAGGGACCAACTGGTCAAGTAGAACTTTTTCCAAGCCATGCGATACCCATCTGAAGATCACTCTGCATTTTCAATCCATGCTTCTGAGGACACTTCTAAGAGTCAATCGAACCACAATCCACCATGTTCTTCATGTTCCAATGACAAAGGATCTTGTGAAATCAACACCATGATTAACAAAGTCATAAATGGTGAAGTTGATGTGGACCTCTCATTCATATAATCCATCAATCTAGAGGAACTTGAAAACTCTCTTGAATCCCACATCTACTCTGACCTCTAATGCTATAACATGGATGGTAATGAGGAAAATGAACTAGAATTATCATTTTTTGATTCAAATCTGATTATCCCACATTCATAATTTCCTATCCATGATTCTGAAAATTCTATTATATGTGAGGTGAACCCTAAAAAAATGTGTTTATCTTGTCCCAATGAGAGTCAAGGTTGTGTGATTTGTTACCTAATTAATAAAGTGATCACCAGTGAGGTTGAAATTGACCATTATTTGGTGAAAAATATTGAAGTAAAGGATATTGAATATTTTATTCAGTCGTATGTCTCCACTGATTCTCATTACTCTATATAGTTATGTGATGAAATAAATGAGTCAAAAACAATTGGGATCTCATACTCTGCTTTCGTGTTATCTGAAACTTACATTAATGAACCATTAGAATTGAGACGTCTTCCTAAATTTACAAGAATCTAAAATCTTCACTTTGTGGATAAAATCATTCTTTACATTGAAGAAAAAACGGAGGATATTCATATTTCCTTTCCAACCATGTTGAATTTCAAGAGAAACAAGGAAGGGATGAAATTATCCAATGAATCATCGATCCTACAAAAGGAAATGTTTTTCTGGAAGCACACTGGAGTTGAGAAGATACAATGGCCACTGTCAGACTATGGGTAGTCCACTATAACTGTCCAGCTGTAGACAAATACATGCAGCACTTCTTGGGAGGCAACCCATGTTTTCTTTTACTTTTGTGAAATATCAATTTCTTTTCAGTTTTTCATTATATGAATAATGATTTTTCTTTTTCAGGTAACAATACACAATCCTGGATCATCATCGACTTCCACTAGATCCCCAACATCTCTAGACGACGTACCACTAGATAGAGATGGCGACCCACTAAATCCAAACTAGGGGGCACCTCTTTCCCTTTAACTCTCTCTCTATCTCTTCCCCTCTCTACCTCTTTCTTTTTCTTCCTCTCTCTTTCATTTTTACCTCTTTCTTTATCAAAACCTTTCTTTTTTACTTTCTCTTTTGTGTGGGTGTATCTTTATAAAAATCAAAAATAAAAACAAAAAAATTAACATAAAAAATAAAAAGAAAATTATGAGTCATGCTTACTCACCATCGAGTTTTGAAATTTTGTCCAACCATTTTGGGGAGTTAACAAACATGTTTTCATCTAATTGTTTTTTTATTTTCATCATGAATTTGGGTAAAGAATTTTGTGTCAAAATTATGATATTTTGAATGCTCAATTTTTGATCTGGAAAATGCTTTTCCCAAACTGTGAGAAACAACATTTGATTTCATGCCAAGGCCACCTATGGCCATCTTTTCAAAATGCGTGTTTTCACCCCCATTTGTGAGTCTTGAGTTGGTAGACCTTCGAGCTGAATTTCTTACCTTAGTGTGCATTAATATGATAGAGGCATATTCTGAACCACATGAGAATCACAATAGCCAAATAGCCTCCCATTTCCCTTACATTAATCCTCTTTTGAAATCCCCTTCATGCCTATGAAAACATTTTCCTTTATAGTCACATTACAATACCAATACCTTTTCCCACCCAATATCAACATGGATTTTCATTGCATAATTTTTTTTGAAATTTAAGTGTGGGGGGAATGGATTTCATTGTTTGGGTACCCTATTATTGATTTTCAACGAGTTATCATCTGCTTGAGGGAATACATCCATTTTAGTGTGGGGTAGAGGTTGTCATTCAGTGTGTTTTGGGGAAGGTAATGTACTTCCATTTAAGTAATTTTGTAAATGTTATAGACAAGTGTTCAAAGAAAATGAAGAAAAAAAGTCCAAAAAAATTGAAAAAATGGGTTGTGACTTGGGTAGGTAAAAAATCACTCTTCCTCAACCTTTGATAATATTATAACAATTACAATTAGTGTTGTGAGGAGATCAAACAAGGGTTGGGATATGCGTGAGAGATCTGTTTCAAGGTCAACATTTGAAAAAAAAGAAAAAAAACACTTGCATTATATTCTTATTGGGAGAAGTTTTGTGTTTTATAAATGTATTCTATCTTGTCATTAAATTCATATTTTCTTCCTCTATTGGGTATTTCTTCACACAATCATTCCCTTGTAAATATGTGTTTCCATTTCCTTCGATGTTTTATTTCAAAAAAAATGTGCATTGCTTTTTGTATGTTGGTGTTTTAACCTCCTTCTTCTCTCTCCTGGACATTATATTCCTACCATCCCATATCCACAGAAAATATCCCTTAAAATTACCTCTTGATTCTTGTTCACTTTGGATAGGGATTGTAATCTGAGAGCTCTTTCAAACTCTAAGATTTTTTACTTTTGGTTGGTGAAACACTGAGCCTCCACAAATGAATTTTATCATCTTGAGAGGTGTAAGTTTTGAGTGTCCACATTTCTTATTTCTAAATTTGAGCATGCAAAAAATGAATTAGTTTTGGATAATTTTTTCTGTAACAACTTTTGGTGGAATTCAAAATGGATGAGTGAAATAGTCTAAACCTCCCCTCCTTGGAGAAAACAAAATTTTAATATTTGGTTGGTGAGTGAAAATGATTTTGTTATGTTTTTATATTTGTTGCACATGGTTAAATTCACAAAAATACGTGTGGGGGAGTTGATGTTGTTAATATTTTTATGTATTATTATATACTCCCTTTAAATAATTTATATGAAATGTGCATAATTTGGGTGAAATATTAATGTTTTAGTACTAATTATAATTTTTGAGCATTTTTAGAAGTAGTCCAATTGAGTCAGTTTACTATTTTATTTATAAATCCCACCCTAATGATCCAAATTGTGTGTTTTGTGTTTTTTTGGATTCCTAATTCAATATAAAACATTTCATTCGAAGGGATCATGGGCCAATTCTGCCATTTGAAGGATCACATTTTCCACACAAGATGACCTAGAGAATCTGTGAAGATACTGGTCCAGTCATGAAGATTGAATTAATGGGCTCAATAAATAAGTTAAAATTTCTTAATTCTCCTTAAAGGATTGTGGTACAATTTAAGGAGTCTTGGATAAAAATTTCAAAGCCCAACTCTAAGAAAACAGGTCCCAAAATATGCATTGAAGTCCAGCCCACCATTATGGCCGAGAAATAAAACTAGTACAGTATTCATTACATATCTCACGATGTAAGCATCCAATCAAGCTGAGTTTTTTTATTGTGAAATAAGAGATATAGGTGGACGACGTTTTTAAAGAAATCATTCAGTTTTGAAGGCATATGCCTATTCAAAAACCTTTCAGATTTTGAACATAAAAAATACTGGATTAAAATGGACATATTAAAATTGTTTAATAAACCAGCAATAAATTTGGCTACATATGTCCAAATGAATCCAAATTTTGAGATGGGTATACCAACGATATTATATACAACTTTTAAGAAAGATATTTCTCAAGATTCGGCTTTCTTCATAGACAACGTGGTGATGTAAGTGGAGGGACAGATTGGAAATGTAAACAGTCCACTCCTTAGGCGATAAATACGCTCCCCTTCTCTCCTTGAGAGGGGTTGGAATTTCAGAAGAGAGGAGAAAATATTGGCACAACAAAAGCCTTCCCAAAGGCATGGTAGGACCTGAAATACTCCTGTTTTTACTTAAGAGACCTTTCCTCCTCTCTTTGTTTTCACTTACTTTCGTGTTCTTTGTTTTTGTAATCTTGTAAGTCTCTCTCTTTGTAATTATGTTTTAATGCAAGTTACATCTTCAATATATCTTATTCTCTTACACCTTCTGTAGTTTAATATTTATGTTCTTAAAATAGTTTAAATTGAGTTGAATCCCCTTCCTTTATTTTTCTTCCTCATTCAATCGAAAATCCGTTTTTAATTTTCTTCATCGTTTGTGTATGTGTTCGGCGCACTACTCTTATCTTTTCCCTTTCTTTTTCTTCTCTTTATAATTCATCACCATAAACATATATTACCAGATTAATAGAGATATTAATGGATGAGTAAATCTCTCATTGGGGTGAGTTTTAATTTAGGTATGTTAAGCGATTGAGAGCTTTCGCTTGATGAGTATTCATTGAATTAACATTGTGTATGTTGGACTTAGGATGTCATGGATTAATGACTTGTTTTGTTTAACGTGTGGTTTCCATGGATTATTGGTACCATAAATAAACTACCATAAACAAGATATGATCCATATTATAACCCTAAGTTAAGTTAATGCTTGGATTAAAGCCTTAATACTTGGGAATTCAAATCAACTTTAACTTGTGACAGGAGTGTTAATTTAAATGCAATATAAAGCAAAGCTCTAGGATATCAGAAGCTTAACTAACCTAATGGTGAACTCACCCTAATCATTATAAATTTTTTAAATCAATAATAATCAATTAGTCATTTCAATTATGCTCTGCAAACAAACCCCCCCCCCCCCCGCCCCCAATCAGAATACAATCAACTAAAAACAAACTACTATTTCAAAGTATCATCACCGATGATTCGACCCGAGTGTTGCTATATACATTAGCAGAGCACTAGATCCTTGACCAGTCGATAGGCGAAAATCGGCCGTGCATTTCAAATCCCTATCCACTTCTGTAGTAATAAACCCAGATATGTGTTTTGGATGAAAAGGATAATGTGAATTTAATGCACTGATAGATAAAATATTTTCCAAATATGGAAAAAATGAAAAATCAACACATTTCATATTTTCCAATTTTGTATTGCTAAAAAAATGTCTCTGAGATATCAGATATAATCATATTTTCCCACAATTAATCTCCATATAAAGTGGAGTTTGTAGAAAATGATTAATGACGTATTGTTTTTCGATTCCAATTCCTCTAAGCACATTCGATTTACAACATTACTTCCATGGAATGAGGATGTTTTTTATTTCAATGATTGATCCAATCCAGAAGAAATTTTTTATGAAATTATTGATATTTGTAAGAATGTTTTTTTCACATTTATAAACCAAGAAAAAACTGAAAAATCTTGGGAATAATAATAATCTTCATAAGGAATACTCATCCTTCCATTGAGAGAGATTAACCTTTCGAGGAAGCCAACATCTTCAAACACGGTTCAAGAAGTTACTAAAGTGAATGTTTCACTGTCTTCCCAAACATAGTGTAACACTAAAGTAAGTGAAAGTAAATATCTCCTCTTTAATTATTAGGTGATTAATTAGTTCCACTTTTCTTCATTAACATTTATTTTTTCCAAAGAAGATAAAACAATTACTCCAACTGATGACCTTCCCCAAGACACTCTGATAGTATAAGAGGGAACTTTTAATATTTCAAATATTTCTTGTGTCTAATTTAGTAATCATGATAATATTATAATCATATAATAAATAAAAGGGATAATATAAATAACTAGAATCTCTAATGGTATTAAATATACAATTTTCTACCGTATTATGAAAAATCCAACTGAGAAGAGTTTTGATCAATAGAATAAATCTATCACGAAATCCAAAACTGATAATAACATTAAAAATTGATCCAAAACCCATCGTTTAAAAATATTTTTTGACATGTGTCACATAGAAATATTTAACCATTATAGGGAATCCTAATAAATTCATATAATTGGAGTGCATCTCCATAATATCTTGTATTGTACTCCCTTTAACAAATCCAAAATGATTATATGTCAAATATTTTATTTATTTATTTTTTACCAATTAAAAAGACCAATCCTATAATTTTATGAATTTTATTCATCAAATACACAATAAAAAAAGATCATTTTTCATATTAATTACCTACATTTGGGATAAGAACTAGAAATTGGGCCTTTACCAAATTCATATGAAACCGTACCCTTAATAATTGACTAACCAGTTTGAAGACATCTTGTTGAATAATATACAATAATCATTGAAATAAAAAGTTTGTAAAACTATCTAGACAAAGAGAACCTAAATTATTCATGACATAAACAACATATTTAGATTTAAAATCAATTGGTATTGGGGTTAAAAATGAATTATCATCATTAATGAAATCCATAGGATGAATTCCATTAATTAACCCAGACTTACATGTGTGCCTATTAAAGTGATTAAGAATGAATGATATCACATGATCAATAATATAATTCCTATCAACCAAGACATGGTCACCATATTTGATTAGAGAATAATGATATCCCACCCATTGTACATTTTAGAGAGAGGTATAATATATTTTTATTTGTATCACGGTTGTTTAACAATTTTATTTATAAAGGAATTTTTTGGAATCCTTTCATTGAGATTTAGGAGATAATTTTTCTTTTTTGGAAAATAAATCTGTTTTTCCAAATTATCATAAAATTTATAGGTAGTGTTATATTCATGGGTGGCATGTAATTTATATTCAATAGAAGAAATATTAATTTCCAAATAAAAAAAGGTGAATGTGGTCCACTCTTGAAACTTTTCTTGAAGACATTCATGTTGTAAATAAATGAAATTTTATTGTCCCTTTAGTCAATTGAGTTCTGGATATCCTTTATAATATTCATACAATCTGGATGTGGGGCCCATGAATTATAAAACCTGAATGGAAAAGGTGGTATAAAATCTCTTATCATTACATGTCTAATGATAGGATGATGGTTAGAATTATTATTTTCCAATACAAAACACGTGATGGAATTATAGGAAGTCAAAAAGGAGTAATTAGAAAATGATTTATCTATCTTACTATCCACAAATGATTTAAGGACATTCCAATTAAAGGGGAATTTTTCTCTCATATTATAAATTTCAAAGAGGATATTATCTTCCATAAATGTTATAAATTCTATTGAGGGAACCATGTTATTTAGATGTCCCAGATCATCCTCTGTATTGTAAATGGATTTGAAATCTCTAATTAGGATCCCTATATCATTTATATATTGAGATAAAGATACAATTTTTAGAAAAATATATATATAATCTTGATACCTATTACATTCATTGAAAAAATAATTGAAATTAATATTCCCTTACCATTTCAAATTTCAAGTGTCTATATATTTAAAAATACTAAAAACAATATGATTTTGAAGTTTAGAATGAAATAAAATATAGTCCCTTTTAATTATCATGTTTGAGTGACTCATACCCAATAATTAAAATCAATTTTTTTTTTCAAACCATCAAATCTATTTGAGAAATAACATTTTAATTTCACTAATCTGATCAAAATTAGATAGTGATTCTCAATGTATACATAATGGGTATGTAAAGTGTCAAGATTAAACATACAATAAATATTATAAAATATTACTTTCATTTTAGGATGGAGGAAGGGATGAAACTCATTATACTCTTCCCACTTAAGTTAAAAAAATCTCATTCCCATATAATCATCTACCCATTTTTATGATTTATTACAGTGTAACTGAACCCATTAAATTTAGAATTAACATCTGTATTATAATATATTTTTTTGATCTTGGAAGGTGTGAAAATAAAATGCCCAACATCATAGTCTCCATCCTCCTTTGATAATTAGAGTTTTGTGTTGTTCAAGGAAATGAAATCCACACTTGAAGTGCTATCAACCTTATAACTCAATTGATCAACATCACTATTCTAATTCCACATTGATTCTTCATCTAGTGCTTCAATCTACATAATATACCTAGATGAATTTTTCAGTGTTTACCCACTATGCACTGTGGCCACCATCTTTTTAATATCATTAATATTTTTGTCCATCAACCAAAAATTCTTTTCAACTAATAAATGAAACTCAATAATACTTTTTTCATAATGAGATAAGTCATTCTGCCCTTCAACTGAGTGCACCTCAAAAACCAGATCATTGATAACATTGGAAATATACATATATAGACAAGTATTAGAATCATAATAGGCTATTACTACTTATTTACTATCTTTTTCAACATGGTTGAGGTCCCCAGCTTCTAGAATAATATTATAAGGTTCATTTTCATTTTTTCCTATTTAATAGGATCATTCAAAGAATTACTAGATTATATGATTTTGGATTGAAACTTGAACCATTTCCCATGATCATTTTCCTTTATGGGATGTTCCGTATATAATAAATGGTATTTTATTTTTCTATTTTTATTACATTAATCGCATTATTTATCTTTATATTACATTCTAATTTTCCTTTTGAAGAATATGAAATTTGAAATAGAATTTTAAACCATTTTACATATCTCAAGGAATGGTGGCATAAATTCACATTAAACAAACACTTCAATATTATAATCACTAAAAAATTGGGCAATAAAATTTGGTTTCCATGATTCCAAATTATCTTCAATAGTAATTATAACATACATTCCAATTTCATTAATGGGAGAATACTGATCAATCCTTAATGGAGTTTCAATAAATGAGTAAAAAATGTTGAGGATTAATAGATTCTATAACACCAAAGGGAGACCATTTTGTATAAATCATATTTGAGAAGTATAATTCCTTTGATTAAATAGGTTGAATTTCATATCATAGTTAAACTGGTGAAAAAATTACTAGTTTTAAATTGTTATTCTCCATGTACTAATCCATTTTCATTTCTTATTTAGTGTCAAATAAAATATTTAAGTAACCAATCTATATTTTTATCGATCACTAGTTGGTAACAACCCATTAGTGAATCTTTTTGGACTCAGGTAATGTATTAGGACAAGACATTTTTCGTTTTAGATAAGTAATCTTCCTAAAAAAGAGAAATTACAATGATTTATCTTTTTCTTCAATTACTTTAGATCAGAAACTATGGGGAAAACGTCGTCATATATTTTTATAATGTTCATAGATCTGAGGGAATATTCTTGTGATATATTCCAATTTAATAATAACTATAAAAAATATATGGTTATAACTTTGTACATAAATATTTACCACAAACATTCTTCCTATTTCTCATTTATATATTCAATATAAAAAAATTAATTTTTTGATGAAACCATTAAATTCATGTTGAAATATCATTGTCACAATATATCAAACAAGGGAATTATTTTAATATAGATCTATCAGATCAAAAATTCATCATTTTCATTTAGAAGAAGGGAGTTTTCATATTTCAATGTAACCCCCTCCTATAGTCCTATGTTTTATTCATACCACCGTGGTAATGTTTGATTTATAATTTGTTTCATGTATCGCATCTGAATATGTACCAACCTGACCTTGACCACATGATTCAATGAGTTCATTATGTTATTGATCCAAATTGTATATTTTTCCACTCATTGATACATATTCTAGGTAGAAAATAAAATATTTTTCATTTGAAATTTATTCATTTGTTGTGGGTATTATGATAGTATGGTTTGATTTACGGTTAAACATGTCAACTAATGGACTTTTACATATAGTAATTTTCACAAATCTTCTAAATAACATCTAACAAAAACATGTATGAGAACATAAATCCCAATGGTATGAAGAATGTAACATCACATGTCTAAGGTTTGGTGTTCTTATTTATGTATTTTTGATCTATTTTTTTGTTTGGGATTAGTCTGAAGATGTTTTGGATATATTTTGGTTAGTTTTTTTAAAGAGCTTAGATAGTACATGATTCTCTCATAGTTAGGGGGAAAAATAAAAACTCTCTAGGGGACTCTGCCACATGATGAGGATATCAAGTAGGAGGCACAAAATTGGAATATGGGTATGGGAATCCATGTGGTCTACCTAAGTAATAATGTGACATATGAAATCAAAATTTAATATTATTAGCACATGGTTTTTAGAACTATGAAAAAATATATGTTAGGTCCACAAGGGTAGATACCCTGGGGGTGAATCTGGGTATGAATTATTAAAACAACTTCCCATTTTGATCTTTTTTTGTTAGACAAAACTCTCTTCTATCTCTCCTTCTCATTGTGCAATATAAATGAATCTTAATGCATTTAGAGGACACAAAAATTTTACTTGGTTCACCCTTACTGGGAAACACTCAAAGAGTATACACCAGTGATGTGCTGATTTACCAAATCCACTATAACTTCACTACTGTTAACAAGATCAAAGAGGACTCACTTAATTCGAGGTATAAAACCATTAACAATTTGAGAACACACTACTCTCTCAACTGAAGTGAGCTCATTGCTTATTTAGAAGATCCACTCCCAGTTTATAGACCTATAGGTCTCCTCAATATCACTAATGATTGCATCTTCCACTATATGAAGAAGATATATTGAAGTCCAAATTTTATTCACTGATGAATACCCCTTTTCCTATGATCACATAGAAACAAACTTTGGAAATACCTTCAAAAAGTATACTACTTCGCGAAGCTCCCAATTTCACAAATCTCAAATAATCCTTTGCAAAGTTCCTGCATTTTTTAAAGCAAACACCTTTGCAAAGATCACTACCTTATGGAGTTCCGAACTTCACAAATATCATTCCTTAAAAAAGCATTGGTTGTCATAGAGATTAAGATGTCACAGAGAAAATTTCTTCACGAAGCTCACTAGGCCAACATTGGACACACCTCTTTCATGGAATGAGATTATCCACCATGATGCTCTCGAATTCTGCAAAGAAAACTACCTTCGTGAATCACCTTCGTGAGTTGATAGAAACAAAATTTTATTGGATAAAACTCTACTTATCTCAAGGGGGTCGAGGTCTATTTATAGGCAATTCCACCAACCCTCGATCCATCCACACGATGTCAGCACCACTTCATCTCAGATTGTGAAGCTCTGAAAATTCTGCTGAAATTCTCTCTACATCGAGAATAACCACAGATATTTTCAGACTGTAGAGGTCATTGTAATCACGGATAATTTTTCCAATTACTTCATTCCTTCACTACGAATTTCCACTCGCAATTCCCTTCTTCGTTACAATTCTCTTCAACTCTTCTATTCACGGATCTAATCTTAATTGAAAAGAACATATTCAACTTTATTAATGTCTTCATGAAATCCACATCAAGAATCCCATCTTTTTGAAACTCAATCCTTTTCTATATTTTGATGAGATCTTCATGGAAATGGCTATTTCACAATGCTCACCAAACTCCATTATTTGGAACCCAAAAATTTAGCAAACTCTAAAAAAAAGTTTCCCCCTTGTATCTGTTCTTTTATAATGCCTCCAGATCATCCATTCCTCTATCATGGTTCTTTTTCAACATGTATTGTGATCAACATCTATGGAACTTGAAAATTCACCACGGAAACTTGCTTTTTCAACAAACAAAATCAACCTAAAAATGATCGAAAGTCACCTTGATGGATTTTCCCCAACACTATTTGATCAAGGAGATTTATGTAAGTTGTACACTAATGGTTGGTACCTGGTTTTGTAGGCCATCTAACCAAACCATTTCATGCAATCCAATAAAATGGCATTTTAAACATAAAACTAGGAATACTTATTTAGACCTATTTGATCACTAAAAGGGGTAGGGATGAATCATATATCTTATATTTTTTATATTTCTATAATTATGAAACAACTTTCTCCTCTAATTAGTGATAAATTAAACACCTAGGAATCAATAAACTAGTACAAACATAAAAACATAGGTATTTAAAAGGTTTACTGCTAAATAATAGTATCAATTCCTTGTCATAGTTTGATGTAATCCATGACCAAACTAACCACTATTAAATAATGTTATTGGTTCTTACAGAAGGTGGGGATTATTCATCACCTATTTTTCAATATTTTCCATCCAATATATTATGTTCTCCACACACACATAAAATTATTTTACAGTGTTTTATAAAAATAGAAGGAACCTCCACTGACTGTATTCAGTACCTTTTCACTATTATGGTTGAAATTCCTTCACCATTGATTTTTTTTGTATGTAATTATATATTTTATTCCCTATCTTTTATAACAGTGAGCACGAATGTCTTCCTGGACATTTGTAATAAACTATACATCTGATCAATACCACATCTACCAAACATGGTTCAATGAAAAATTGTTTTATTCCAAATTATTCTAATAATTATTAAACACCATTCATCCTATAAAAAATAATATGAAACATTTTTCAATATCAATCAGTTCATTTAAAAATTACATTTCTCATCTGATCATCTTTTCACATTGGTTTTACATCCCACAGCTACCAAAATTCTAAACACAAACTAAACACACCTTCACCCATTTATGAATATAACATTCATATATTCCATATATAAAGTTCATGATATTAAAATTAAAATATAATCCTCATAAATTTAATACCCCAATCAATCAATCAAAACTTTACCATATTAAAATTTCATAAAATATTTTAGATTTCATTAAGACTAAGTAACAAAAAACTCATTCAATGCTTACTTATATATTAGTGAGAATAATTATTAACCCTTAATGATTATTAGGGAATTGAATTCCCATATCAGAATCATCATATTCATGGAATTTAAAAATTTTAAAGATATTTGACCCTACCATTCAAGAAAATTCATAAAATTTATTTAATCTAATGAAACATCATCAAGTGATCCTTCCCAATTTCATATGAAAAACTCAAATTGATATCACAATACACATACACTATCATATGAATTAATTTGGAAACTGTTATCCATCATCCTTGTTAGTAATCTTCATCCCAATAGACCACATTTTAGATCATTTACTAAAATAAAACATAGATGGACTTCTATTTGATGACTTAGAGACTTATGTAAGACCATTATGACACTTCTTTACTTAAGATCATGCTACTTGTATGTTTGATAGAATTTTTATGCAAATAAATAATAATCCTCACTTCATAAAAAAATAAAAGATCATTAAATTTTTGTCACGAATGTTTCATTGATAGTTGAACATTATTCTATAAAGTGGATTATGTTGGATGGAAAATTCTATCCAATGGAATTAAAGCAATGAAATTTCTCATAGTCATATATAAAATAGTTTCTTTAATTTTAATTTGATAATAAAATTCAAAAATTTCAATCTATTTACACATTATACTATCACAACACTAAATATTCTTAAAACAAGAGCTTTGAATCATTTATAAGAATCACTTAATGTCTCTCTCCATTCATAACCTTGGATTTTTATGATAATCTTCATTTTCGTGTACTTTATTGAACATTTTAATGAAATTTTTGTAGGGGAACATATTACTAACCACTTGAACTTAGGATTTGATCATGGGAATATAAATTAATCATGATGAATTGTACTTTAGGAATAGAGGATAAATAAATAGTTTTATTAAAAATCCCTCATACATAATCTTGAATCATAGTGATAGGGAATTGTAATGTAAAAACCATAAGGAAAAAATTAGTAAGAATCAACTATACTGATTTCCTCAATCATTTTTTCTTATAGATCTTATATGATAACTTGGATAAAAATTATTCATAAAACTTTGATTGATGAATTAATTATTACATACTATATATGTTAAAATTGATCCATTAGACTCTGTCTGTTATAGTTGGACCAACTAACACTTCATCCATTTACCTTTTGAGATGAAAAATTTTATGTGTTTTTTTAAAACCAAAAATCCAATTCATTGAGAAAATATTCTTCATTCTCAACCAAATTCATCTACACATCTTAATAACCTATTGGCCTTGAAAATATACACCTTTAATTTTTTTCAACCAATGAACATAAATCACTAAAAGTTTAAAACTCATGAAAGGGATTATTTATCAAATAATTCTAATACTATGTGTGATAACACATTATAAGAAACAAAAATAATTGAACAATAATCCTATTTTTCATAAAGTTATTATTTAAAGAACATTTATAATATTTTTTTCAAAAATATTATTTCTCATTGAACATTCAATGTATATGAAACTACTTCTTGAATCCATTTATAAAAACTATTCAATAATTTCTCACATGATGAAAACAATGAAATATCTATTTATAAAACAGCCAATAAATATAATATATTCATTAAAATTTATCTATATTTCAATGGAATGATTTATTCTTCATATTTTATCATTATTTTAAAACACAATCAAAATACAATATGAGATAGGGAATGTATTCCATATAACGTATCCTTAAATATAGTGAGGTTTTAGACCCCTAGTTTACTTTAAATTTATAAAAAAATTCATTTATATATTGTTTAGATACGATATATGAAACATGCTCTATCGTATGAAAACACCCAGTTTAATTCATTTTATTAATCATGGTTATTGATGAAATGATATTCAATATCAATGTTCTTAGAAAAATTATGTTTTAATTTATTTTTAGTGAGAGTAAAAACAATTTTTTTATCACAACCATGAAAATGGTTAACATTACCTCATCTATAAAATCATAAACCTCATTCTTCATCCATATTAGTTTTGAAACATATTTAGTGATATATATATATAAATATTTTTTATTATTAATATTTACATAATTTGGTCTTATTTCTAATCAATCTCACACATCATTCATGTAACGCCCTCACCCCAGTTACCTAGAGTCTGTGCATTATTACGTAACATTGGCCTAATCATAAAAGTTCAAGTCTCGGAATACCGATTAGTTTAGTAGCCTTGGAAAAACTAGATACATTAATAAATGTTACATTACACCATAAAGTGAAAAACTACAAAAACATAGTCTCTATAGTCCACACTCATCTCCCCTTCAGACTATCCCTGTAGGTCAGTCATAAAATATTTCATCACATCTTCAGAAAAATAAAACATAGAAAGGGGTGAGGTCAGATGCTCAGTAAGGATAGAAATACAACCTAAACTTTTATAAATAAACATAAACATTTAAGTCAATGTATAACTAAAAAAATCCATTAAAACTTGAACATCAGCATAATATAGAAAAAGTAAAATGAAATAATGCCATTTACTTACTCACATGGATATTCTACTAGTCGAATAATCACATGAAGTATCAATAACCACTTTCATAATGATAGAATGCATAATGCCAGACTATCATAACCACGTAGCCAAGGCCTCATGCCAAGACTACGAATAAGATTTTTTCAAGGCCTCATGCTAGGACACTAGTTTGTCTCATGAGACCTACTGATGAATCGAGGAGCTATAGTGGGCTCCACCCATCACTTATTAAGTCCAATACATTCCTCATATGAACAATTTTAAACATATCATAAACCATAACATAATTGTATCACATAAAACATGCATAAAGGAAACATAAAATTTCCAAATTTCAATCACAAGATATCAATACAACACATTGATATAATAAAAACATTATCAAAACCCTTTTCAATACCAAAATAAAAGAAAATTAAAACGTAGTATTTATTTTTCATTTTAAAAAAGTTATGGCTTTTAGAGGAAGACGAAATTCAAATAATGGTCACGGTGATAGAGAATTCATTGTCGCCGCATACATAAGACAAAACATTCCTTTTGTCATTTAGTAAAAACCCTTCGTATAAAAATATTCCTTTTCAATAAAAGTAAAATTCAAAGGGGTTTATACTCCGTATAAAATAAAGTTGTGTATAAAACAAAATATGTCTCAATGAAAGGAGATTGAGACGAAGTCCCTCACCTCGTGTCCAACTTGACTCGATCATTATTTAATTTCCTAAATAATAAACTAGAGTTAATTTCTACTTGCTTAATAACCTTCTTCAAGTTCAAAATTCCTTTTATGTCACTTATTACTATGTTATTAACATTATTTAATTATTTATGTTAATAACGGTCGTTTTGTCGATTTTTGGTACTTGAGTCAAAAATAAACTTCTTATAATTAAAAGTTGTTCATGTGGTGAAATATACATTATATCCAGAATTATATTAATGATTTAAATATCATATATATCATATATATCAAGTATATACATGCATTTATAATATTACATAACATTTAGAGGTAAGAAATGAAATGCACCGTTCATGGAGACGGTAAGCCGTACGTACGCATGAATGCTACTTTCATTTCTATTTTGTATTTAATGAAAATAAATCATAATGATATAAAGTTATATTATAATTACAGTAAAGTATCATATATAATATAATTTACTAAATTCTTTATACATCCCATATTTGGCATTAACGATTCAAATCACTTTGATGGGGCGGTAGTCCGCACTTCCTAAAATGAAATTATCGTGTTTACCCATAATGTAAATCATAATGGTATTACATAAATGAAAAATACAAAAGATTAAAGAAAAAATAAACATAATATATATCATATATAAATATGGTGACATCTTAATGGCCACCATGATAGGTGTTAAAAGAAGATTGAACAATCATCGTTTCGTGAGGTAGTAATTCTCCACCCACAGAAATATTATGTTCTTTAACCATTAGATGACGGAGTGTGTAAGTGTAAATAAAATACTTCTCATAAAAACATCCTAGTATATTTATGATACTGGTGTTGTTACAAAATAAAGGAATAAAAAGAGTTTATGTGGTTGGAGAAGAAAAATAAAACAAAAGAACATAAGGGAAGACATTACCTTAAAATCGGGTAACTCTTTTTGATTTGAGCCAAAGGCTTCCTTGGGAAGCGTTCGGCCCAAAGTGTGGCTTCAAGGAGTAAGAGAGGGAAGTGGAGAGAGTATTTGGTCAGAGGTGGGACGATCTAAATGGCCTTTAATGTGTGAATAAGGTGGTATAGGTGGGAGCCTTTTATAAGAGGAGAGGAGGGGCAGTCTTGGAAAGTCATGAAATGTTACATTATTATGAAGTGATTTTCGGATTTAAAAGGTCACACATTTATATATTTCTATGATAAGGTGATAAGGGTTCGAAATACACCAATCCAATAGGTTTTATACAAGTTTATGTCTTAGATTTTACCTTATCTTTTCATTCTATTTAAATCGTTCATTAATGAGGTAATCAGTGCATCATCATGGTGTGATAAATAAATTTATTTATTTAATGCTTAAAAATTATAAAAAATTACCATGATGTAGAAAATATTTTTATATTTAAATAGGATATTTATAGTCAAAAATATAACTTATATAACCCCATGTAATAATTGTTTTAGTAAAACAACACATGTTTGTGACAATTTTATTTTTACTTTAAATAAAAAGTTATTAATGTCATTTTCTTACCCATGTGGCTCCATGAGGTCCCCAAGTTGACACATGGATTGTATTGGTCGGAAAAGACTCATCCAATAAGTTAAGGACAAGTGCAAAGGTAATTTCATATTATTATAACATTATATTTACCTTAAATTACACTAATTACCTTTAATCACGATTAATTAAACTTAAAAGTTACTATTCAACCAAAATTATTTTCATCCCATTGAACCATATTTTACTTACCAATGAAAACCATGTATGTTATATTTTTGATATTCAATTCACACAAGTGGTAAAGTTTCATTTAAAAGAAAAATTAGTTTTTTAACTACCACTTATTGGTTTCACTATTAATAAAAAATTAAATTTTCTCAGAAGAATACCAAAAATTAACCCTAAGATATATTTGATATTCCTAATTTAAAAATGATGTCTATTTTACGAAATTCAAAACATATAATTTGAATTAATTAATTAAATAACTAATTCCCGCCGTCACAACAAATAGCGTGTTTTTAAAAAACAATATATATCAAAAGATTGACAATTGTTTATATCCAATTTCAAAGTGAAATTAATTCTAATGACCACCATTGGATAAGACGGTTAAAATAAAATCTAATTATCCTTTGAAACCACTCAATCGTATAATTTATCACTATAAAATATTTTGATTAAAAAAGTTGTTTTTAAGTATTTTTACTATTCATTGAAAATTGGAAGATCTCAGAAAAATACCAAAAATTCAACATAGGCTAATTTTGATATTCTGAATCCAAAAATGAAGTCCATTTTGAAATATAATATTTATATAATTTCAAAAAGTGGGTTGTACTATTCATAACGGCTACTTTGATTGGTCGCGGTGTGTTAGAATCCTGAACTTGTGTTCAATGCAAGCTATTGCATTATTGAAAGAGAAGCGTACCATGGAAGATTGAGGTGTTACATTCTATAATCCTTCAATAAATTTCATCCTCACAATTTGAAAATGTTCGTCACAAATAAAAGGTTTAAAATGGAAAATACCTTTGTGGAAAACCCACATCGGAAATAAGGTTAATAAAATTTAGCCTTAATAAGAGGGAAATGGAAATGAGAAAGTCACCACCAAATCAGGGTTTCGAATAGGAGAACAATGGTGGAAATTATAGACACATAATTAGAGGAAAACATAAATATTTATAGGTATTGATTGAGGTCATCAATCACAAACAAGAGTAAAATTGAGGGCCTCAAATCCATCAATCTATGATGAAAATATCATCAGTTCAACGAAACATATTGTATTAGGAGAACACATTTTTTTAATATCCTTTCCCTAAAGTTTAAGAATTAATTTATTCGTAGAATAAGAGAGAGGTATATATATATATATATACTTGACAATTAGAGTTTCAACCCTCAACTAATTTCTACCACAAACTCATCTTTCATTGAAAAAGATAATAGAACTCAAAAATATTATATTTATCCTAATCGTACAAGGTTAAAAATATTAACACATACCATTTAGATTAGGAAAACTATTTTTTAATAACCAGGGACTTCTTGTAGGGTAGTGGTAGGTAATAAAGGCATTTCGCACTATGGTTGTGGGTTTGATTCCTACAGCTTTCTCCGATGCGATGGGTTGTCACACGGTCTGTGTGTTGTCCTTTTTATAAATATCCAAAAATAACCTTAACAATAGAATCCAATGTAAAATATAATCCATTCCAACATTTATAGTTATCCAAAATACCTCTGTCAAGACTTTCTCTAAAATGTCTCTAAATTCCAAAAATCAATTGTAACATTAGATTCCCCAAACAAAGTAAAGTTTTTCTTATTGACACATACTAAAAATATGATTACCTTCATCATATTAAAACCTTAATGAAAACAACAAGTACTGTAGTACAATACTTATATATATCACATTATTAATATAACCATAATATAGTTCTTGAGTCCAATAACACAAATATAATAATTATTCAACTTCATTTGTAGTAACAGAATAAGCTTGGCCTTTCTCCATTGGCCTTTTCTAAGGTAAGTTTCCTTGTCGCTTAGGGAATTAATTTACATAATTTACCATTTCTCTACAATTGTAGAATTCAATATTGATATCCTCTTTCTTTCTCTTACAATCACGATCCTGATGACCTTTTTATCCACATTTGTAACAAACTCCCATTCCATTAAGGAAAGTGCTGGGGTGATTTTTCCCACAATTATCACATAATGGAAAATACTTCTTTCACTTTTTCCCTTTATCTATCTCTTGTTCCACCATTCTATTATTCTCTTTCTTTACTTTGTTGTCATAAGACTTAGAGAATACCTTTTCTGTCTTGATAGCACATGAGACTATATCTTCATATGTTGAGAAAGATTGTGATACTAATGCTTGATGGAGAAACAATTTTAACCCATCAATGAAATGATCAATCTTACTTATTGGGTTACCTATACAATCTGTATCATACCTCGGTAACCTTGTAAAGTTGGCCTCATACTTTGAGACATTTTCATCCTCCTTTTGTCTCAGACTCGGAAATTTCCTTTCCATATCTTCTCGATGGTCATGAGGAAAGTAATTTTCTATGAAAATTTCCTTAAACTCCCTCCATTTCATACTTGATACTTCTTCATCTTCCTTTGTGTTTTGAATTAGAGACCACCATTGATCGGTATCTCCAGTGAGGTGGTAAACTTCAATGAAAACTTTCTCCCTTTTGCTACTCCCCAAGGCATGGAAATTTTTCTCTAAGTATTTTATCCATTGCTCTGCTACTAATTGATTTGTACCCCCATTAAATGATTATGGTTGTTGCCTCATGAAACGATCTAACATTGATCCTCCACATTGCTGATCAGGATGCTTCATACGAGTAAGGTTATTATTTATAACCTGAGTGTGTTGTCCCAGTATGGTGATAATATAATCAGCACTAGTTGTATCACCAACTCTATTATAATTATCTTGAGCAGGAGGTAAATCCCTACATGGAGTGTGTAAATTGATATGGTTTCCATTCCTTCTACTAGGAACCTTTTTTAAACAATTTCATAAACTAGATTAGTTTATGAATCGAAATACTTAATTCCATACTTGTAAAACACTTAACATAAATTGAACTATTTATGGATATAATCAATAAAAAAATGTTTTCATTGAGGAAATACATAGTCATAAACCATTCATAATGGATTGTAATGAAATCTTGAATTATCCTAAGCATATCCCCCAGGAGTGTCTTAACCAAGAGTACATCAAGGCCCGTTGTCGTGCACCAGTTCCCGTTCGAGTCTATCTCAAAGCGGTGTTTTTGGGTTTTACCACTAGGTACATCTGTGCCAGAGCCGCCTCTACTTGCTCGTATCCAGACAAATATGTATTGCTTGGAAAACTCACAAAATCACTATAATACCAAAAATCTAGGATGTTCTTCTATACTAATCCTCAAATTCTATTTTAGGGATATGTGCTCTAATTAGATTTTGTCTAAATCTAGCTTCCAAGGTTAGAACTAAACTACCTTTGATACCAACTGTAACGCCCCAACACCAGTTACCCAGAATCCGTGCATTATTAAGTAACATTGGCATGATCATAAAAGATCATGTCTCAGAAGAACAATTAGTTTAGTAGCCTTGGAAACACTAGATACATTCATAAATGTTACATTACATCATAAAGTGAAAAACTAAAATAACATAGTCTCCACAGTCCACACGCATCTCCCCTTTAGACTCTCCTTGCAGGTCAGTCATAAAATATTTCTTCACATCCGGGGAAAAATAAAACATAGAAAGGGGTGATCTCAGATGCTCAGTAATGATAACAATATAGCAGAAACATTCATAAATAAACATAAACATTGAAGGAAATTTATAACTAAAACAAAAGCCTTTAAAACTTGAACTTCAGCATAATATGGAAAAAGTAAAATGAAATAATTCCATTTACTTACTCACATGGATATTCTACTCGTCAAATAGTCACATGCAATATCAATAACAAATTTCATAATGATGGAATCCATAGTGCCAGACTATCATAACCACGTAGCCAATGCCTCATGCCAAGACTACAAATAAGATTTTGTCAAGGCCTCATTCCAATACACTAGTTTGTCTCATGAGACCTACCGATGCATCGAGGAGCTATAGCGGGCTCCACCCGTCACTTATTAAGTCCAATGCATTCCTCATACGAACAGGTTTAAACATATCATAAACCACAACATAGTATTATCACATGAAACATGCATAAAGGAAACATTAAATTTCAACATTTAAATCACAAGATATCAATAGAACATATTGATATAATAAAAAAATATCAAAGCGATTTTCAATACCAAAATAAAAGAAAATTAAAACTTGGTATTTATTTTTCATTTAAAAAAAGTAATGGCTTTTAGAGGAAGAAGAAACTCAAATAATGGTCACGGCGACAGAGAATTCATTGCTGCCGCATACGTAAGACAAAACATTACTTTTGTCGTTTTGTAAAAACGATTCATATAAAAATATTCCTTTTGAATAAAAGTAAAAGTCAAAGGGGTTTATACTCTGTATAAAAGAATGTTTTGTATAAAACAAAATAGGTCTCAATGAAAGGATATTGAGACGAAGTCTCATACCTCATGTCCGACATGACTCGATCGTTCTTTAATCTAATGAATAATAAACCAGAGTTAATTTATACTTGCTTAAAAACCTTTTTCAAGTTCATTATTCCTATTATATCACATATTACCATGTTATGAACATTATGTAATTATTTAAGTTAATAACGGTCGTTTTGTCGATCTTTGGTACTTGAGTCAAAAATAAACTTCTTATAATTACAAGTTTTTCATGTGGTGAAATATCCATTATATCCAGAATTATATTCATTATGTAGATATCATATATATCATATATATCCAGTATATACATTCATTTATAATATTACATAACATTTAGAGGTAAGAAATGAAATGCACCCTTCATGGAGACGGTAAGCCGTACGTATACATGAACTCTACTTTCATTTATATTTTGTATTTAATGGAATTATATCATAATGATATAAAGGTATATTATAATTTCATTATAATATCATATATAATATCATTTACTCCATCCTTTATACATCCCACATTTTGCATTAACGATTCAAATCACTTTGAGCGGGCGGTAGTCCGCACTTCTTAAAATGAAATTATCGCGTTTACGCATAATGGAAATCATAAAGTTATGACATAAATTAAAAATACAGAAGTATAAGGAAAACATAAAAATAATATATATCATATATAAATATAGTGACATCTTAATGGCCACCATGAGAGGTGTTAAAATTAGATTGAACAATCATCGTTTTGTGAGGCAGTAATTCGCCACCCAAAGAAACATTATGTTCGTTAACCATTAGACGAAGGTGTGTGTAATTGTAAATAAAATAATTCTCATAAAAACATACTAGAATATTGAAGATACTGGTTTTGTTTCAAAATAATTTAATAAAAAGAGTTCAAGGGGTTGGAGAAGAAAAATAAAATAAAAGAACATAAGAGAAGACATTACCTTAAAATCATGTAAATCTTTTTGATTTGAGCCAAAAGATTCCTTGAGAAGACTTATGACCAACGTGAGGCTTCTACGAGTAAGATATGGTATTTTAGAGAGTATTTGGGCAGAGTTTGGACGAGCCAAATGGCTCTGAATGTGTGAATGAGGAGGTAGAGTTGGGGGCCTTTAATAAGAGAAGAGGAGGGGCACTCTTGGAAAGTCATGAAATGCTACATTATTATGAAGTGATTTTCAGATTTAAAAGGTCCCACAATGATATATTTCTAGGATAAGGTGATAAGGGTTCGAAATACACCCATACAATAGGTTTTAGACAAGTTTAAGTCTTATATTTTACCTTATCATTTCATTTTATTTATATCTTTCATTAAAGAGTTAATCACTGCATTATCATTGTGTGATAAATATATTTATTTATTTAATGAATAAAAATTATAAAATGATTACCATTATGTAGGAAATAGTTTTATATTTCCAATGGATATTTATTGTCAAAAATATAACTTATATAACCCCATGTAATAATTGTTTTAGTAAAACAACACATGTTTGTGACAATTTTATTTTTACTTTAAATAAAAGGTTATTAATGTCATTTTCATATCCAAGTGGCTCCATGGGGTCCCCAAGTTGACCCATGGATTTTATTAGTCGTAAATTTCTCATCCAATAAGTGTAAGACAAGTGTAATGGTAATTTCTTATTATTATAACATTATATTTACCTTAAATTACACTAATTACCTTTAATCGCGATTAATAAAACCTAACAGTTACTATTAACAAAAAATTATTTTAATCCCATTGAACCACATTTTACTTAATAATGAAAAAATTTTATTTCGGAATTTTGAAATTTAATTCACAGAAGTGGTAAAGTTTCATTTAAACGAAATTTTTTTTAACTTCCACTTAGTGGTTTCACTATTAATCAAAAATTGAAGTTTCTCAGAACAATAAAAAAAATTAACCCTATGATATATTTTATCTTCCTAATTCAAAAATGATGTCTATTTTAAAAAATTAAATAAATATATTTTCAAATAATTAATTTAATAATTAATTTCCACTGTCACAACAAATATCATGTTTTTAAGAAACAATATATATCAAAAGACTGACAATTGTTTATGTCCAATTTCAAAGTGAAATTAATTATAATGAACACCATTATATAAAATGGTTAAAATATATTATAATTATAAATTAAACCCACTCAATCAAATAATTTATCAATATAAATTATTTTTATTAAAAAAGTTGTTTTTAAGTATTTTTCACTATTCATCAAAAATTGGAAGTTCTCAGAAAAATACCAAAAATTCAAAATTGGCTAATTTCGATATTCTGAATCCAAAAATGAAGTCCATTTTGAAATATAAAATTTATAAAATTTCAAAAATTTGGTATTACTATTCATAATAGCTACTTTGATTGGTAGCAGTGTGTTAGAATCTCATACTTGCGTACAATGCAAGCTATTGCATTATTGATAGAGAAGCGTACCATGGAAGATTGGGGTGTTACAATTCACCTATGAAATCAACATAAGAATAAGTAGATATTTTTTCATTAATAGAACCTACCCTATTGACATCTGTATAACCCAACAGATCAATATTTCATGTGAAATCATACATAATTATAATATAATCTATCTATTAGATATAACAATTATTTTTATGTTATCAATTAGATAACATTACTTCAGATAACATTGAAACATTTAACACATAGTAACAAAACTAAAATATTTAAAGTTGAATCCATTTGATATAACAGGCTTCCAATCAACTTTCTATACTCTTTAGGATCAACCATCTTTCATTGAAAATAAATTTACAACATTGTTCCTACAAAAATGGGAATGAGAATAGGGTTTGAATCTCCCGTTCCGATCCTCTTTATAAGTTCCTTAGAAATATTTTATAGAGATAGGAAAATATACCCCTTTTTTTGGAGTCCCTAAAGAGAAGAATAATTTCATTTCTCTTAGAATTTAAATTTCAATGATTCCCTCAACATCACTTTGATAAATTTTCATAAGATTTTATGATTCCAATTTGATAACATAGGAACTACTAAGTTCTCTCATGTATTTATAAATTTGGGTTTATTTTTAAAACATACCCTAATGATCGATATTATATATTAGACAGTATAATAAGGTATTATAAATATGATCTTCTACCTGATTATATTCCCTTAAAAATAAATGAGTTGTATCGTTATCAATCAACATAGTCTGTTCCATTAAAAACAATTTTTTTATTTTTTTCAAAAACACCATTATACTATGGTAAATATAGTGAATTTAATTTATGATGAATTCCATGACTTTCTAGATAATATTTATGCTCAACAATTTTATATTCGACCTCATTATTTGTTCAAATCTTGGCCATCAAATGTCTAAATTCATTTTATGAAATTATCTTAAAACTATTAAAACATTTGCGTGACTCCAACTTATGTTTCAAAAAGACAATAGATTTGATTTTAATAACATCATCAATTATTGAAATATTGTTTTTATCTCTATTTGATAATCACATTACCATGGAACCACATATATCAGAGATTAGATAATTCAACAGATGAGTTGAATGTATCTCAAATTTCGTGTGTTATGAGTTTGTAATCATCCCACTATGATATATGAAACAACAGTAGTTTCTTATTATTATCATGTAAAAATTATCATGAACAATTTATATATTTTTTATATTACTCATACTCATTTTTATTTATGTCCCAGCCTTTTTTGATATCATATTTTCTTCATTTGTTCTTAGATAAAATGAACTATTTATATCATCAAATTGAATGGATTTTCCCCTTGTTAATAACCCTGCTTAAAAAACATTCCCATAAATATGTATTTTCATAAAAAATTAATCTATTCTAAAACCAAATTCATTTAATTCAACATATTTTTGTGAAATAAATAAAAAATTTTGTTGTAGAACATAATTAAAAAAATAACTTTTGGATTTTGAAATTTATTTTTCAATGATAACATATGTAATGCTTTTTATTATAAGGGATACAAAATTTCCAAATATCACTATCTATAATTTGTATTATATTAAATTATTCAACAACATAAAACCTTATTTCATATTTTATTATCACCCACTATTGATTATCAATGTTCATTCCCCATTGGTATAATTGGGAAGAGTTTCAACAACAATGGACTTTTCCATTCTATTTTCTTCATTATAATGTGGATTTTTAGGGAATATATATATATAATTTATTATTCCAATAAACTAAGAAGAATTCAATTATCATATCTACTAGGATTATCATATTTGTATCAAAAATTGATAATAGAGGTTCCAATATATTATCCATCCTCGGTTTAATTTTATAGGTTTCCTTATTTGAGTGGGTTGAACCCACTATAAAATTTTCATAAACTCATCTAAAATTCATTATATTGTATGTGATTGAACATGAAAATCATTTATGTATTCTTGGATCCTCCATTATACAAGAAATATCTATATAAATAATAGTTTTTGATATTTTTTATACGCTTCATAGAACTAAGTAGCTACATTCCATAATCTTTATTACTATCCACAATTTAAATTTGTAGTATAAAAGTTTTTTGGTAGCCTCTAAAAGTTTTCCTCTTATTTATATATTTCCATGCCTCCTTAACAATATCTATAATATTAATAGATTTTTGATCAGACATTGAAACCATAGAATCTTTAGGAATTTTGAATTTTCTTTTTTTTGGTACATGAATGGTCTTATTACCTTTATTATTCTTATGAACATATTGAACCATATTGTTAACTAGTACGAGATATTTTTATTGAATATTCTATGGTTTATAATTTTTAGATATTTATCCACCTTATATAATTGAGTTTTTGAGGTTTTTTCATTCCTCCCCCAACTGTAACATGTATTTGTTTCTACATGTCAATTTTTTTTATTTCAAATTTATATTTTATTTAATTTTTATGTTGTGGGTTTTCATCCCAAAAATAAAAACCTTCAAAAAATAAATTAATTTTAGAAATTTGACTTTATATCTATGAAAACTATTCTTGTTTGGTTGTGGAATGATATTCTTTCTTCAATATTGTGTTCTCCCTTTGACTGTTAACAATCATTTAAAGTCATTTTCAGAACTCTATTTTAGGAATAAACTCTATTTCATTCTCCTAATTCTCTTCTTTAAGGCTATTTATTTTATCACTAATAAAATTTTCATTAATCATGTTTTCAATAGAATCATCACGAAAGTTTTCATTATACACTTCACTACAGTCATCTTCCTCACATTGGGACAGAAGGTTTCTCTTTTTATATTTATCTAAATTATTATCATTTATCTTTGAAATAGAATTTTCATTTATTTTCTTTATTCTTTAATAATATTCTTAATGTTATCTTTTCTACATCACTTTCTTTATATGACTTTCTCTAAGGAAATATTATACGAAATTTACAATGGCTCCACAAAAGTATAACTTTACTGGTAACATTCCTCTTTACGTAACTATAACTCATTTCATACTATTAGAAAAAAGTACATATAGTCATCAAATGTTTTATATACCTCATATTTTGTTTCAGAGTCACTAACTTATTCCTAAAAAATATTCTCATATTTAATTTTATTATTATATTAGAAAAAAATTATTTTTAAAAAAAATCATTCTCTTAATAACACTTTATCTTATTATTTTATATGAGAGGAGAATGATATATAGATCATCCAATGGTAGTATTTTGGGATCTCTATATCTAAATGATGATACATTGGCATCAAATATATCTATAAGAATTCCTATAATATTTTCAATGGTAGATTAATCATAAAAATATCACTGGAACATCTTATGGTTCTTACAATGTCATTAAAATATGAAAATTAGTCTTCAATAGATTCATCTTCACCCATTCTATGATCTATGTACTTAAATCTCTTTATCAAAATTTTTTTATTTTACATTCAGATTTCCTCCATAAATGATCATTATCTAGTCCTAGAGGCCTTTTTCAAAGACAAAAACCTAATCCATTAAAAATAAACTTTAAAAGAGTGAGTAAAATATAAATTACACCCACCACTATCCCAAATCTACTTATTAGTAAATATTTTGGGATCACCAAATGTAGGAGGAGGGAAACTGAATATATGAGATGAAATAGAATCATTTCCAATGGATATTAGATAAGGTAAAGTTATATCCATCAAAAAAATTTAGTTCTTACAACTAAAATTATTAGTCCCATTACTATTAATAGTATTTAGCATATCCATCGAATCCGTCCATTTCATAAAATATCGGAAAAGGGTCAATGGAGGAATCAATCACTCTCATACAACATGAGGGGACAAATCATGATCTGTTTGATCCCTAAAAGGGGGTGGAGATTAATAATTGATATTCACATTCTTTTTTTCTAACATTTAAATCACCATTTTTATCCAAGTATTGAGAAATAAATTTCATGAAGAAAATAAAAAAACACAACCCTCAGACCACATATATTTTCATGCCTTACATCTAAATAAGTTTAGGTAGAGCTTGGGAATGTTTGTTTGTAATACAAGACCACACTTACCACTAAAGAATAATATATTTTTTGTTATAGTATATATGTAAAATCTATAACTGGTATATAAAATTAGTCTATTTTTTATTCCATTCAATCCTAACATAGATAAAATGACCTAATTTTTTTTCCAAAATATTAATAACCTTCATAAAAAACGTTTTTATTTTTTCACAATTATTTTTAAAGATTATTTATATTTTCCTTTCATGTAAGTAATTATTATACATATTCAATTTATTTCATTTATTCATGAAATAACTACTTCCTTGAAATAGAAATAATACCATCCATTTTATCACTACACTATCTAGAACCCTCTTTCTGAGGAAACTTTTGTAGATGTCCTATTTGCCTAATCTTATTTCCATACAGTTCATATGATACCAACTGATTATAAAATATATATGGTAATATTCAGAATTTTTCCTCTTCCAAATATTATTTTGATCATTTATTCACTTTTCCACCTCTTATATAAGCTACCAATATTCCACACACCAAATTGGAACAGCTTCACCCAATTATATAGGAAGCATTCATCAATAACTTTAGGAAGTAGAGTCATATTCAAATTCCAATATCCTACTCAAACACTGATTAACTTTTCACTAATTCAATATCCTACAATATTTAGATTTATTTAAATAAAGAATATTTAATGAGTACATGGAATAAATTAACTCATTTATATCATTGTTACATCTCAATGAGAATAATTATTTATTTCATCACTATTATTATGGCACTGAATTTTCACCTCAACAACACCACATTAATGGATTTATAAAAACATCATAATGATATTTAAACATACCATATTGTATAATTTCATAATAAATCAGAAATCAGATAAAAGTTCACACAGTGATCCTTCTCAAATATATATTAATTACTCCAAAATCATTCAAAAGGCACTCAATCTATCAGATGAAATTCTTTATAAACTCTAATCTATTACCATCACTATGAAACCTTTGTCTAATTAACATCATCCCGAAAAAAATTTATTACTATATATCTTGATTTTTGTTCGATAACATGGATATTTATTTATAATAATCATGACACTTCATCACTTATCATGTTTTTATATGTTTTTTTATATAGTTTATGCACATGATAAAATTATTATTCTAGGATGAACATATATTAGATCATTAATTGGTATTTTCAAATATTTCTAAGACTGATGATATTTTTTCCTTTGAGTGGGCTATGATTGATTGAAAAATTCCATCCAATAGACCCCTTCTAATATCATTTCACATAGTAAGTTTGATAAATTTCTGATAACCACACAATGTGGAGAGGGTAAATTAGTGTTTGATAGCTTTTACCATATAATGTTTTTACCTTATTATACATTGTTCACTTATTCAATGACTGGTTATACTATTATTCACTTGTAATAAGAAATATTTCACATAAAATTTTAAATTACATAGAACTCCTTGATATTTAATGAAGTTACCTTCTTGTGTGGATGACTATGTGCTATGTGTATGGTGCATGTTATCCCAATGTAAAGAACTTTCATTTTTTAAACAATATAACAAGAATGTAGATGCATCCAAAACCATTATATTGGCATTATCTAGGTATAAAAAAAGATAAAACATTACAGAAAGTTTTTTGGGATGTTGTCCTCTTCTTCTAGAAGTGGTCAACAATTTAATTCAAGTCATCTTTTCTTGACTCCAACAACTCTGATAAACACCCTTCAAATGAATAAATTGAATAACTATATTTATTTCATTAAAATAAATGGGATATCTCATAAATGATTCTACAAATTTTGACACCTTATTTGTATTCTTTAGTAAAGATAATATCAACGTGATATTCTGTGGATATTTGAGATTTCTTTTTTATCATAATTTATCTCATAAGAAATAATTGTTTGGATGAAAATTCTATAACATTTATTCTGATAATTGAAAAATTAAGATCCCATTTAATTTTAGTGTTAACTTCCTGAATTAGTTATCATCTAATAACATCATGATATATAAACAATAATCATTTTATTTTATCATTATTATAATTTTATGTCAATCTATTATGTATTCCTCGATTCTCATTCTTTTTTATCATAATGATTTTATTAATATAATAAAATATTACCAAAATATGTTTCATTATATTCTACACATGAATTTTATTTATATAAATTAAAAATATTATTTCTCACTATCATTGAAAAAATAAAGTGTTTATTTGTAATACTTGGTTCACCATAAAGATAAGGATCACATGGGATAGTTCCCTTTATATGAGCAATCTACTTTTCATTAATAGTATATGTGGATCTTCAAAATAAAAATTTGATTTAAAAGATTCTTATTCTTCTTGAAATGAATAAAGAACATGTAATTTTTCTTCTAAAACTTGATTGTGCTTCAAAACCCTTTCCCTCATATGACCAAATATCTCAATTGAACCTATTCTTAACATAGAAGGATTCATGAATGATCTCCCAAAAACAATATTTTTCATTGAAAAATGACATCCCTATAAAAATTTTAGTAGAGGATATCATCTGAGGTACCTCTATATTTATAGATACGGAACCAGACGTCTCCTACCAAAATAGTTCCACATTTTATCCAGTTCATATATTATGTGAAGACCCATTCAAAGATTCTAGAAGATTTCTGGATCATATTTAATTTTAAATTCCATAACTCTTAGCCTCATTATACTCAAGTGAATTTTTGGTGGAAGCATGTTCTATGTTACCCGTTTTTATTGATCACATGATTCCACCGAGGAAAAATGATCAAAAGCTACAAGTGGCCTCATTCATCATATGCTATCTTTGATTTGATCAGTTTCTGTATTGTATTTTTCATGAAAAATATTGTGATATATTCATTCTCAAATCAATGGATTCATGTGATCCATATTATTTATAGGCAATATTAGTGAATAATAAGTCATGTAATACTTGATCGATCCTATGACTGAATGTATTCATGCAATGACTTGATGAAATTCGTCCTAAATCCTCATTTGTTTCCTTATTTGAAACATGTTGTTTGAACAATGGAATGTACGAATATTGAATATTTCATTCATAGATTTGGGATATCATGTTATGTTATTCCTTTTGGGATGATCAGTGTAGATACATAGCTTGATTTTAGTTAAACAATAGAGTCATGTGGACCTCGGTTGTCACATGATCACTGTATCTGACACATTCAATGGGGTGCGTGCATCCGTCTGTGGAGGACACACAGTTGTTGCCCCGCATTCTGGATTTTCAAAGGCGGGCGACATCCGTTCCTTTTCAGGGACATTTTCTCCATGATCGAAACGAGCTGATGGGATGTCATTTCATCCTTTCATGGATTTCTTCTCGGAACTTGTCACCTAATCCGGATCTCCCTTATAGATTAAATCGTGGTTCATGAATCTTGTTCTTTGTTCCATATCTTCATGGATGCTGGTTAATTACACTACTTCTGTCAGGATGTTCCCTGGGGTCTCAATATGGTAGCACCCTTCAGTCGGAGTAGATGGAAACATCAGGCATGTCGGGGCATCTCTGGGTGTGTGGAAATAGGAGAACTTGTATTCTTCCTCATAAGAGGGCATCTCAAGAGTGCAGAACTTGAGGTATCCCATGTCAGTCGTGGGGTATCTTATGCCGAAGGCATGTCCCTGAATTTTTCCACAACTTCCCATGTTTAACACGGGGTACGCCGTGAGTTTAACATCTCGTAGAGATGGTTACGCCAATGGCGTGTCTTCCAAGGTTTTCCTCAGGCATCACATGTTTATCATGAGGCAGGCCATGAGTTTAACGTCTTATAGAGATGGATCAGACTAATCAGAACGTCCCATAGAGACAGATCCGATTGGTAGATCCTAAGGAGGGAGCTCCATGAGTTTTTACCAGGTAGATGGATTAGAACACTCAATTAGAGAAGACCTAGGATGGTGTGTCCCATAAAGGGAAGATTTCACACCGTGAAGGAAGATATGGACACCACTGAGGGCAGATCATGGTGTGTTCAGCCTAGAATGGGGGACATCACGGTTTTACATTGGTTGGGATTGAACCTCAGGGGGGATTCCTACGTACCCTATGTAGATGACAAGGATCAAAACCCAAATAGTTTGAAGGAGTGATGAATCGGGGTGTACACAAAGTACAACGACTTGGTTACATGTTTGGGCTTATGTGTAGATTACAGTGAGGAGGTGGATGACATGATCCCACTGGGATGTAGTGGCCCGGGTGGGAATCAGGATGGATGATGAAGAGTTGAATGGAGTGAAGGGGGAATGAGATGGACCGTCAAGAAGGTGACGAAAATGTTGGTCTTGAGCCTCGAAGAGACATCCTATGTATCCATGTGGCAGGTAATCAAAGTCCATGTAGTTTGGTTGGGGTGTGGGGCTTACACTCTACGCTGCCCAAGGTGTTGGTGAACTGACGTGGAGGGGGTCGGAGCGACCAATGGATGGTGGGCTTGAACCTCATGGAGGATTCCTATGTACCTTTCCTTTTCAAGAATCAAAGACCATGTAGTTCATGTTAGGGTGGGAACCAATGTGAAGGTGGTCAGAAAAAATGGTTGTTGCACTTGAACCACAGGGTGGCTTCCTTCGTACCCTGCCTTGGCAAGGATTAAAGTCCTCGTTGTTCAGGAGGTTGTGGGGGGCTTACACTCTAGAATTCCCAAGGTGTTGGTGAACAGACATGAAGGGGTCAGAATGACTGGGTGAATGGTGGGATTGAACCTTAGGGAGGCTTCCTACATACCCTGCATTGGAAAGAAACAAAGACCACATAGATCATGGGGGTCGTTGAACCGATGTGAAGGTGGACCTAGGGTCCAGATACATTGTTGTTGGGCTTGAACCTCATGGAGGATTCCTACGTACCCTAACATGGCAAGGATCAAAGACCACGTAGTTCAGGTGGTTGTGGGGATTACACTCTAGGCTTCCCTAGGTGCCACTATAGAGTAGAAAAGGAGGATAGTGCATATGTAAAGAAGATGCTCGAGTGCCGCTATGGAGCGACAATGGTGAATGGGGCCTACATAAGGAAGCTTCCCAAGTGCTGTTATGGAGCGGTAAAGGTGGATGGGGATTTTTCAAGGAAGATTCCCTGGTGCCACTATGGAGCAACAATGGTGGATGGGGCTTATGCAAGGAAGCTTCCCATGTGCCGATATGGAGCGGAAATGGTGAATGGGGCATATGCAAGGAAGCTACCTGGGTGCCACTGTGGAGTGGCAATGGTGGACAGGGCTTATGTAAGGAAGCTTCCTGTGTGCCACTTTGGAGAGGTAATGGTGTATGGGGCTTAAGCAAGGAAGCTGTCCAGGTGCCACTGTGGAGCGACAATGGTGGATAGGGATTACGCAAGGATTCTGCCCACGTGCCGCTGTGGAGTGGAAATGGTGGATGGGGCTTACACAAGGATGTTGCCCGAGTGCCTCTTTAGAGCAGAAAAGGTGGATGGGGCTTACGCAAGGAAGCTTCCCAGTGCCGCTCTGAAGCAGCCATGGTGGATGGGGCATACACAAGCAAACTACCTGGGTGCCGTTGTGGACCGACAATGGTGGATGGGGCTTATGCACGGAAGCTTCCCAGGTGCCGCTATGAAGAGACAAAGGTGGATGGGGCTTATGCAAGGAAGCTTCCCAGGTGCCGCTATGGAGTAGCAATGGTGGATGGGTCATAGGCAAGGAATCTGCCTTGTGCCGCTATGGAGCGACAATGGTGGATGGGGCTTACACAAGGAAGCTTCCTGGGTTCCACTTTAGAGAGGCAATGGTGGATGAGGTATATGCATGGAAGCTTCCCGGGTGCCGCTGTGAAGTGGCAATGGTAGATGGGGCTTACGCAATGAAGCTACGTAGGTTCTACTTTAGAGCGGCAATGGTGGATGGGCTTACGCAAGGAATGTACACGTAATGTCTTCCTCATGTCCGTCCATTAGGGCATCCAATATTTCTGGTGGGTTAAGGTATTTGCTTATGCACTAGTGCACAAGAGGGATAATTCCAAGGGCATTGGAATTAATCCAAACAAAGGGAGATGAAAAGTTTGAATCACATTCCCAACATTCGTAATGAAGTGAGGGTGGCCTGAAGAAGTAGGATGACTGTTGACCATGTTTCAAACATAGCATCCATATCGCGTTAGACTGAAATGGGGACAAACAGATGAGGGTCAAATGATGACCGTTTTCGAAACACAAGACCTGACATGAAGAGTTGTAGAAATTCTTACGGGGTGTTGGCCTAGGACACCAGGTGAGACGAGGTGGCATGGGACCATGTCGTTAGGGGGTCCCTTCAGACATATAAGTGGATAATGATCTGAATGAAGGACACGCAAAGCGTGAGGTGGAGTGACAGAATGTTTGAATGGATTTCAACTCTCATGAAATTATTCCACTGTAATCAAGGCATGAGGCATCTTATGATTTTTACATAAGGCATATCTTATTTGGAACGAGAGGCATCCTATTATTGAATGATAGGTAGTACTAAAGTTTATAATCATTTATAGTGGACTGTTGGAATCTTATGCTTGGAGTATAAGGCATCTCTAATTTAGAGTAAGAGACATCCAATGTTTGGAACAAAGGGAGTAATATAGTTTAGAGTCTTGCAGATAGGACTATTCACATCTCATGATTGGAGCATAAGGAATCTCCTACTAGAAGCAAGAGGCATCCTATATTTGGGACATTGGGATTACTACAGTTTAAATTCATGTAGATAAAAATATTGGCATTTCATGCTTGGAGCATAAGGAATCTATTGTTAGAAGAAAGAAACATCCTATGATTGGATCATAGGGTGTACTACAATTTCTAGTCATATAGATAGGACTGTTGGCATCTTATGCTTGGAGCATAAGGCATCTCTTGTTTGATGCAAGATGCATCCTATGTTTGGAACATATGGTGTACTACAGTTTATAGCCATATAGATAATACTATTAGGCATAAGGTGACAAGGAATGGTTGGTTTTAGGACTTACACAAGGGCGGCCCTACGGTTCGACCTGGTATATGAGTAAGCGATGGGTTTTGGATGAGTTACTTGAGGAATGGTTCAACTCAAGGTACTCAGGTAATTGATGATGAGAATATCAATTCACGACATAGGAAATGAACTTAGAGGAATACGTCAACTCAAGGTGTTTTATGGTGTGTGGAGGAGTATCTCAAATCATGGTATTCCATAGGTGGAAGGTGGGTGTGCATAAGGGCGCAATGGAAAATCCCGACGTCCTAGCCCAAAAAGTTCACAGTGTGACTGTACATTTTTCAAGTGGGTTTTTGATGGTAGAGAAGGGACCGGCCCAGAGGGTAGGGATAGAATCCCGGTACAGCCCCTATGTGGGGGTGCGGGGGTGCAACACACGTAGTATGGATCAGCGGGCGCAGACCTGGATACTGTTGCATGTAATTGGAGCGACACATAGGATGGGCTGCGCGCAAGGAGGAGGGATTTCACGCAATAGGGAAGGCATGCACGCATTATGGTAGGCGTGCATGCAATATGAGACATGTGTGTGGAAAACACCGAGTTAATGAGAAATAGGGGATTTGGGCGCGCAAACGGGATATGGGTGTGCAATAGGCAACATAGGTGTGCAATAAGGGGAGTGGTGCCTGCAAAAAGGGAGGGGGCCGTGCAATATGGGAGCAGGCACACAATACGAGAAGCGTGCATGCAATAGGGGAGCCAGGCGTGCCAAATTTGAGGTGGGCACACAATATGTTGTTGCGCGCGCAATAAGGAGGCCGCGCACACAATAGGGAATGAATTTCATGAAAAATGGGAGTGTTTCCCCCCTTTAAGCGCAAAAGTTATGTTTTACGTGCTAGAGCAGGGATTTTCCATGCGGGCGCGGAAAATTAGGACTGACGTGCATCAGAGTGGCGACTGACCTCTGAGGGCCTCCTCGGATGAAGGGGGGTTCACTTGTATTTATAGGCGGAAACCAGGGAGGTGGTGCACATAAAATTCCATGCGCGCGAATGGTTTTCCGCTCTCAATATGTTGCACGTAAAATTCCGCAGACATAGATCAGGGCACATAAAATTCTGCATGCATGCGGGTAATATCCCATGCACGCAAATGGATTTTTTCACAGGATTCCCTTTTTATGCGCAAATCCATACTTTTCCCCAAAACCATCGTGGATGTCCATTTCTAGCACCCCGACTTCGAACAACCATAACTTTTGATCCATAACTCTGTTTGGGCCCCACGTCTAGTCAAATCGAAGCATGCTGAACGAGATACGCTCCGAGATCATTAATGGGAGAATTTGGAAAATTTTGGGGACTCGTTTTCTGGTGTCAAAAAATGCCACCCCTAAGAACGGGGTCCAACAAGGACAAGGAGGGCGAGGCAGACCGCGTTATGAGGAAAAAACTGAGGAAAACACATGCCTTGGGGTCCATTGTACCTTGATCATAATGATGAGGTAGTAGACTAAATCTATAATCCCGCGTGAGCCGTGATAGGTGCAGAAAACAAGAGGTAATATGAGTTCTTATATGAGAGTTCTAAACAACGAAAGGTGTGAGGGGATCAGGATGGAACATTGATCACCATTAGGGAGAATCATAAAATAGAGTGGGGTCATAGCTGGAGAACATAGCTCTTTGGAAAACTGACCTGCTTCTACCACTATGCACTAGTGCACATGCGGGGTAACTCTAGGGGTGTTAGAATCAATCCAAATAGAGGGGAGTGGAAGGTGTGAATCACAATACCAAAATCCCGGAACACTATGGGGGTCACATGACAATGAAGGATAATTGTTGACCATTTTAGAAACAAAGTATCCTTACTGTATTATCTTGAAATTGAGATAAAAAATGAGGGCCGACCGTTGACCATGTTCGAAACACGGGGCCTGACTCAAAATGCTACCCATTAGTCTGCCAGAATGTTGTCCCATGATAGTAGTCGAGCCATAGGATGAACATCCATACTGTTAGTGGGTAATTTTAGACACGAAAGAGGATGAGGGTTCTAATAAAAGGCACACAAAGCGTTGAGTGTGGAATGATGGGTTTTTTGAATAGAGTCCAAAAATATTTAAATGATTCCACTGTGGTAGAAACACATTAGGTGAGCACATTTTTCTAATCAGGGATCAAACATACATCCAAACAGGATCTCTCTGGAAAGGACCTAAAAGTACCTGTAGTTTTAATTCATATGGTAAAGACGATTCACATAGTTTAATGGTCATACAGCCTGAACCATGGTTAATAGTTTAAGGTCATGTTACAGGGACTGTGATATCCAAGTTTATAGTCATAGACAGTGGGCCATAATTGGGGAAGATGGGCTGAAAGCGGTAATGAACCTAGGTCTGGGCTTATGGAGAAATGCCTGGGCATTGGTACATATCCCATAGAGGTGAGAATCAAGACAAACATAGTTCTTAGGACATAGTGTCGTTAGAGACCAACACTGGCAGGGAAAATTCTCTCTGGAGAGGCAATTGAAGCATCCCATGATTAACATAGGGAATCCTGAACTTGTTCAGGGTAGAACCAAAATTTAGTGTCATGCATTGAGGACATATGGACTCGTGCTGTTTAACGTCATACGATATGACATGGAGTGAAAGGGAAGATCCCATGAAGGGAATATGTGGCGCGGTAGCTATACCCCTGATATTAATGAGGTATTCGAGTCCGTATCACACCTCGTATTCTTGGAGGAAACTCTTTAGGCCAAGGGACCAAGAGTGAGAATTAGGCTGCTCCCTGAACCAAAGTGTTCGGACATTTCTACGTACCACGTGAGGATGGAAACCAAGAAATACGTAGTTTTGAGAGTTCTGTTTAATGTCACGCGGGATGATGAACGACATGTGGGGCATGGCAGTACCACTACACGTCCTACCAGAACTACTAACCCACGTTAGTCGTGCTCAATGTGGGAAACAAGAAGTAGTGATGGGACTTTCCAAGCACAAGAAGGCACACGTCATGGGTGATGGGACCCCAGGTGAATGATAGCCCAATGATGCTGACCCACCTATATAACACACCTAGATTCACGAAGGGGGAAAATTGAGTATGTAAGAATTCCACTTGAAAACAAGGAAGTGGAAATATGTGAATCATGATGGTTGAAATCTGGACCACATTGGTGGTGTTGTGACGATAGGGGATAATTTTTAACCATGTTCGAAACACAATATCCATATCGCATTAGCCTAGAATGGGGACAAACAGATGAGGTTCAACCGCTGACCATGTTCGAAATAAGGTACCTGTCGCAAATGTCGTTCGGGGAAATAGTATGTTCTATTTCTATAGGACTCATGGTCATACATCAAGTTTTTATTTACAGTCGTTGGAATATATTTCATGTTGTCAAGAAAAAAATATTTCTAAATATGAGAGTAAGAAGAATCACCTTGAGAAATTTGATAGAAAAGTATTCCTGAAAAAAGTATTCATAATTTTATACTATTGGGGAATATTGGGACACACCTTCAGTATTTGTTAAGAATCCCAAGTTATCAATGTTAGATGAAAAACTTATGTTGTGTCAACAACTCAACTCAGAAATTATATCACATTGTATGTTCTTAATGAGATATGTTTTATATGTTCTATTCATAGTCATTCGGTAAGATATTGTAGTAAGAAGAAAACAGGAAAGAATATGAACCCAAAAAGATATCCCCAACACTGGTAGTGTATAATAAATTACTACATTGGAAGAAACAATGATATTTTAAAAAATATGTTTATATCCACGGGGGAATCACAAGGAGATAAATGAAAGGAAAATGAATAACCTCCTATATTACACTCAAAACAACTCTCTTGGAAATAATTTAAACAAACTTGTAAGAAAAAGGGGGATGATGGCCCATTTTTGACCAAGAGGAATGTAAATTCATTAGAATACTTAGGACCAACACGAATGGGTTTCATGAATACATGGTGAGAGGTGAAGGAAATATAAATATCTCTCTTATTGAGAAAAAATAAAGAGAAGATAAAAAGTGTTAAGATACCTACTCAATGAAAGTGTCAGGAAAAATAGCTTATTGGTGGTGCAATAAAAAAGAAAATTCAAAAAATGGTTTTCAACCCCATATTATGATAAAGTAAAATCATAATGAACATATTTATTCAAATAAGACAAAACATTTTGTTAAATAATGTTTAGTCAAATTTCTAGAATATCCAAAGTTGGCTAGGTAATTGGAACAAGTATAATAACATGACAATGATTTATATGAGATTATCAAAGTATTGATCCATCATGATCAAACCCTATCCTCTTATTATGGTTTCCAAAGATACCCAACTCTTTATGTGGCTAAATGCTATTAAATTATGTACAAGTGTTTCATCTTCAATGAGAGATATTATTCAAGGGGAAGTGGAGTCAAAAGATTCCAAATGGTGATGTGATGTGCTCCAAAATTTCAACTAATTCAAACCAGTCACCAGAGATGAAGAATTAACCTAGAAGAATTCTTTTAATGGATTTAATGGTTAATTGATTGAATTAATTGAGTTCAATTGAATGTGATTTTTTTATTAATTTTATCCCTTGTTTCCTACATCAATATCTGACATAGCTGCCTTAGAGGTTTTGTAGAAGGCTCATTGAAAAGTGCTAAATGAGAATACATGTTGTTGTAGGAGAAGAATGATTGTGAGTATAAATAGTGGGACCAATAATAGGAAGAGTTTCACATCATAGGGGGGGGATTCAATATCCTAATTATATGGAATATCTCAAAGGGATGTAATAGATGCTAGTTTATGTTATCGGACATCAATAAGGCTAATATGGGGTGAAGTATTAAAACATATATATTTTAGGATTATCTATTTTACACTACCAATATGGTATCTACTAAATTATTTCATAATACCAATAAGCCTCAAGTGAATTTCAACAATGTTTAAACATGAGGATACAAAATAGTAGATTGAAATGATGTCACTGTAGGAGAGAATGAGAAAAATCTTTTATAGTACCCTGAATTATTTCCCTATGGACGCAATGTGAAGGTAAAAAACGCAAAGTGAGTAGAAGTGTAAAATGATGATTCAGATGAAGATCAAGATGATGATAATGAAGAAGTAAAATTTATATCTCTATGAAAACTAAAGAGTTAAGATGAAATTGACATAAAAACATTATTGGTGGTCTCAAAGTTCCATTTCAAGAATGAAGAAATATGTCATTAAAGTAGGAATCCAAACGATCATATGAAAATCATAAATGTTTCAATGAAGAAACCAGAGTTGAGAATTGGGATCAAGATATGAATGTAGGGACTGAATAGATTTAGAAAAGTAATATTTTGGATATTTTTTTTAGGACACCCAATAAAAATGTCCCCATAGAAAATCGGATCTTTAGAAACAAGGTGAATGTATTCAATGTATACAGTTGATACTATATGTTGATGATATAATATTTGGTGGATCATATTAAGTGTAGTGCAATCAGTTCTCAATGTTCATGAAGATCGAATATGAAATGTCAATGATTTGTGAAAAAACATTTTTCCATAGTCTATAGGTCATGCAAGGAAAGAATTTCACATTAAGTTTTCCATCTATATATTCCATGGATGTTTTGAGAATATTTGAAATGGATAATTCTAAGGAGATGACAACTCTAGTGGCTACCCATATGAATGTTTCAAGGGGTGATGAAGGCAATTAAATTAATGTTATAGAATATAAGTATATAACTAGTAATCTACTGTAGATGACAATGACAATACCTGATATATTTTTCCACATTCCATGTAGTAATGTATCAATGTAATTCCAAATAATCCCACATTATTTTAAAGAAAGGAATAATTCAATATATCAAGGAAGTGGTGTATTTTTGTGAAATGGATAACAAAAATTCACATTCAATGTTATTGGGATATACATATGAATATTGAGTCAGTTCAAAAGAAGATACAAAACCATTGTCTCGTATTGGATTTTATCATGATTGTTTGTGTATTTCTTGGAAAAACAAAAAATGGTTTTTAATTTCATTGAGCACTGCTAATTATTAATACATTGTGCCCACTCAAAATTTCATGTAGTTATGGTGGATGAAGAAGTAGATGATGATATGGGATTTGAAGTGATATCCCTGATTAAAATACATTATGATAATTCAAGTGCTATAAATATTAGAAAAATCTAGTCCATCACTCATGGAAAAATCACAATGAAATGAAGTGTTATATTATCATGGAGAAGTTAGATCAACAGATTGTGATGTCGGAGTATGTTCCTATATAATTATAGGATTATGATATTCTGACAAAGGCATTACCCCATGTAGTGTTTGATAGGCATCAACTGAATTTGGGAGTTTAGTCAAATCTCAATACATGAAAAGGGTGCATGTATGACCCCCTCTCCCCGAGGTTTGGATTGTTTTTACACAAAGTACTGATATGTATTATTTACTCTGTTTCAAACCATTATGATGTGACTTTCACATCCATTGATAAATTGACCTTAGGGTTTTTTTAACAACGGTGGAGAAATTGTGAATATAGAAGGGATAAAATGTCTTAGTCAAATCATAGGGATAAGATGTTTGATAGAGTAGTGAGATAGGGTGTTCCATGAGAAAAGGTGAGTATTAAATATGAAGATTCTAAAGGTGTTTGATCAAAGGTTTCATATCATGATAGATGGAGTTCGTGATGAAAGCACATGAGATATTTTTAGAATGATGTGATTCATTAATGAAAATTGTAATATAATCTTGTTTCTCATGTCATGAATTTCTCATCTGGACCTAGAGTATGTGTTTTATAAATATTTGATCCCAATTTGAATCGTAATAAGATAATGGTAGAACAATATGGAAGAAGCTTTTGTGAGGTATCCAAGTGTTAATAATTGTCTAAAAACCCAAATGGGGATAATTTTGGGATAAATTCCTCAAGGTAACATTGATGACTTTTTGGATGATTTTTTTGTTGAAAACGATGGTTTCCATGGTCAGTTGTGGAGTTCTCGAGATACTATTGAAAAATTATGTTGATAAAGAATCATGACCATGTAATGGACACATTGGAGGTAGTACAATAAGATCATATTAAAAGTGGTGTCGTTCCACAATAGTTTCCAAATTATTGGGTTTAAAAATTAGAGAATAGGGAAATGATTTTTTTGGAAAAGGAAGTAGTTTGTAAGTGTTTAGGAGGTTTTGAAAGTGGAACATAAGAAATATTTCTATATTGGTTCATGAAAATATGGAAAATGAAATATGGGTGCACAAGTTATAGATTTTTCGCTCAGGGTGAGGTTGTGTGAATGTGAGACTTGGACGTTCGGGGATTAGTTGTGTGACATGAGGTCATGGCCTCTAAAATGCCTATAAATAAGTGGATATCCTACTAATTATATGTGAAGATCAAAACCTAGAGAAAATTGGAGCTCTATTCTCACAAGTGGTAGAAATTGGTGTTCAAGTTCAGAGTTACACATAAGTTGTGTGCTGGAAGGGAGTTGCGCACCAATAGTGAGTTGAGTATAAAAATTGTGTGTCGCAAAAGTATTGAGTAGTGCGAAATTTGGATTTACGTGTAAAAGGTGACACTTACACACCATGAATTTATGTTGTTTTCAAGTCACCCTCAAGATTCAGGAAAGATGGATGTTTCTTATTACATATATTATATAGAATCTTTCATCAATGGATAAAAGTGGGACTTGAATAGAGCATCTAAATACAGTGGAGGAAGTATTCAACAGTGAAAATGAAGGCAAATAAATATCCATAAACTATAAGTGGAACCTTTCCAATAGTAGTGTGAAAAGTAAGGGGAAGGTGGTTATCCATTCCATTGGTAGTGAACTAGAGAAAGATACCTAGAGAGTTGCCCTTGGGAATGCAGTGTGCAAACCCTAAATATTATGAATGGGGTGAGCCTAGTCATAGATGCGATCTATCTTGAAGATCATTATTAGAAGTGAGCCTTGGTGAATTAGGTATAATCAGAACATTTTCATTGTATTCTCTATGGATGTATCCAAGTCAGGGTGAACCAAGTAAAAATATATATATGTGTCTTTGTCCTTGCTGTTTTACTTTAATTTGAGTTCCTTATCATCATATAAAATTGGATAGGAAACTATAAAAATTAACAATAAAGATAATAATAAGTGACCCTTGTAATCAAAAGGCCAATATACATTGGGGTTGAAGTATGTTTCAAATGAGTATACCTAACCTGATTCGCCCCCCTCTCAGGGTATCTAGGCCCCTTTTATACCAAACAGTCATAAAAAAGTCATAGTGACATAATGTAATATTTTCATGGACACATTCAATAATGTATAAAATGTGAATTATATAAAATTATATTCTCACATTTCTATTACATTTATACGTATTCCAAAATTAACACAATTAAATACACATAATCCATAAATGTAATAGGAGAACATGGAACATCTACATATGAAATTTCATAATAAACAACTTGATTAGAAATAATATTTTCAAATTATAATTATATATTCCGAGAACACTCATTGGAAATAGAAATTAACACATCCATGATGATTTAACAAAAATTAGTTTCATTTGATAAAGTTCTTCATTCTTTAATAAACATGCTCTGAAACACATAAGAACATCAAATCCATTCAAATTAACTAAATTCATAATAACATCAAGTGATTTATAAGATACTAATTTATTGAACCAAATATATCAAAATTAAAATATGATCATTAAGATACCTATATTTGATAATTTCTTCAGGAATTCTTTCATTGATAGACTTCATAAATTTCTGACTGAAAAGAAATTATATTACCACAACACCAAATCATCATAATCCTGGAATATTTATTTGTGAAACATATTATATCTTATTATGAATTATTTATAGTTTCACCTTTATTTAATAATAATATGTCTGAAGTAATTCATAAGTCATCATAATGATCTTTTCCCTTCCAAACCATATATCAACAATTTGTTCTCAATTTTGGATCATGAGAGTATAAAGAAATCCTGATATCTATACGACACTACTGTATAAATGTAATATTTATTTTTTAATTTTTAATATTAAAAATCCCTCTCAATAATTTAATTATTTTTATAATTTCTTTTTTTTTATTTCTCTCGTTTTTATAATTTGTCATTAATTTTTTAAAAACATTAATTTTTTTGGTTCTATTTTGTAGAAAATGAATTTTATAATTTTATTACACTTACGTATTCTATAAAAAATATGTTATACAATTACTAATTTTTTAACCCTTAATCTTATTTTCACCATTACTTATCTTTAGTTTACCCTATCATTACTATTATAATTTTTTTTTACCCTTACTGAACCAATATAAATTAGGCTAAAACATTCTTAACTTTTACCAATATCTTTTTACCCTTACATAAGATGAATAATCCTCCTCTTATTTTTACAAACCATATATGAAATTTATATTACCTTTCTAAAAGTTGTTTTGTCTCATTAACTTAGATAACATAAATTTCAATGACATATAAATAAATGAAAATCATAAAATCATTTCATATGGAATTATGATTTATATAATATTTAAGATACATTATTTGAATCATATACACTTTAGTATTTATCTATATTTTATGGATATATTTCAAAAATATGTATATTTTCATTAACTAAAACCATGTCTGAATCAATAATATGTTTGTCCACAATTGGGTCCTAATTCTCATCAACTAAATTTTTTCAATAGTTATTCAAATAATTATTTTCTCTATTTTCAACAATATATTAAGCGATGTATATCTTATTGAGGTGATAGTAAAATTTTTATAAATTTATGTGAATTATATAAATATTATTTAACTAGATCAGAAGCTAAAAATCTCTTTTAAAATGTCAAAACATGATCAAAAAATACTACTAATAAGATGATGTATATTTTTATTCCTTTAGGTATATTGTTTCAATTACATATTTTCCCTAAAAAAGTATTAAAATAATTTTTTAACATTACAAAGATTATATAAAATGTGAATTAAAATAATTTAATACGTTTTAAATTTAGTTTTACAATATAAATTTATATAGAATGACCCTTCCGAGCCTATTAAAAGAACTTATTATGGTGGATCCATACTCCATAAATTTTAGATTTGATGGATCAATCACATTTTGAGTAGTATATAAACACTGTGACCAATGATATAATTTACAATTATATATTTGAAGGAACATATGTGGGGGGAGGATATATTTTTCTCATTTAATATATAATTACATTAATCATGTAAATATACTAATTACACCAATCATAAGTTCATTATTCATAGTATATAATGGTCGTATTAAAACGTTTTCAGTAATTAATGTTTTCACTTGTAGGATCAGAGTGTAGAATCTCAATAGTGATTATATGTACATTCTTTTATAATCTTCGAATGATGGATATAAATCTATAGGTTCTTTCGCAATCGATTAATCATATTTCATTGTTCAATGAGACTCTACGCACTATAATTTGACCTATATAAGAGAAATACATCAATATATTATAAATAAAATGTATTTTCATCATCCATTAAAGCTCACATTAATCTATTGTAAGGTAAAATTGTTCATTATTAAAAAAAATAGTGAATTATAGAGTCTTTAGTTCTAAGTACCTTATTAAGACCATGGACACCATTGTATATAAAAAAATATTATTTAGCTACCATAGAAACCTACTCAGACTCTACTATAAAATCTATAACAATGGCATTTTTCATGATCATTTAGATCAAAAAACATCCAATGAGGGTGAAAAATTATCACGAATGTGATTTCAAATCATATTTATCTTTTTCAAATTCGAATCTATATATCCCTTAATGAAAAGTTCCTTATATCCTCTATAGCCAATTGGAATTTAATTTTCCCATCACAGATAATTTTGGATATTATTGAATACCATCCAATTAAGGTCATCCATGTAAACTTTATATCTTATTACCTCACTTAATGAATTAGGTACATCCACCCTAGTACGTAGCATAACATACATGACTAGCCAAATATACGATTCTAATAGAATCATTGACATAATTTTCATATACACATGTGTCTATGTAAAAAATTTATTAGATAAGATGACTTCTATATAGAATAGGAAATTATCTCATCTATCATTGTTCTATATAGAATACCATTATTATCTTTTCAATATTTTTACTTTGACTAAGACCATTTAGTCTCTTATATCTATCATGAGGGATCTCGATTCCATCAATATACGTTTCTTTACTAAATTCTTTCCAGGGAAGCTGGTATTTAACTACCCTTTAACATAATGTAAGACAAGAGTTTATTTCAAATAAATATCATTACATCGACATAAATTATAAAAAAATGATCCCCCTCCAATGAAACTTATTATAGAAAAAAGTATCACAATAGTTATTTATGAAACATAATTTCATTATGGATATATCATAAAAATATTTCCATATCATGGATACTTTATTTAATCCATTGATGTATCTTTTAAATTTACATGCCCTGTTGGAATCCTTTTTTAAGAAATATCATTTGGTTTATTCCTTATAGACATATTCTTAATAAATATTTTTAAGGATATCTATTTTTAAATCCATTAGGAATATCTCATAGTCAACATAATCTTCTATGAAAACTAGAATTCTAATGGATTTCATCACTGAAACCGTTGATAAGGTTTTTCCATAGTTCATTACTTGATTATGTTTGAACAATTTAATATCCAATTGATCCTTTTAAGTACTTTCTTGTACATCCATGTCTAGTTTAATCTTGAAAGACCATTTTCACCTAATGGTCTTTAAATACACTAGAGTGGCTACAAAAATAAAGGCTTAGTTTTGACATATGAAATTCATTTAAAAATCATTGATTATTTCTACATTGAATCAAATTTGCCACTTTCTACTTCCTTATAAGTTACAGAATCATTATTATTTATTAATAATGAGACTCATTCATCAGTTACTATAAAAATAATTTCTTTTCACTAACCTCTATTATAAGCTTATTCTGTAAAAATTTCTCTATAACATATATTTTCACGGAGTATTTGTGGAATAATTTCTTCTGAGAATGAACTTAAAGAAATTATATCTTGATCCTAATATATCATTTATAGATGTGAGACCTATCAATGAGTATGTATTGTATGTGTGCAATTTCATTTTTTGTATGAAGTTTCATATAGGAAATATAACCCAGTTTCATTCTACTATCCTATAAATTTACACATTATGCCTTAAAGTTCAAGAACATTGCTTGATGATTCCATAAAAAATGCTTCAAACTCCCACATATACAAGTTTCATAATGAAGATGAAATTTATTTGTGAAATTATTAATTTTCCACTATCCATATCGATGGAGTATGATGGATCATGGCTAACCCCATTTTCCTCCTCTTGTGGGAGTGGGGTACAGTTCTTCCTCCACACATCCCACCTCAAAAAGTTGATATTTTACCCCATTCACTGACCCTCGGCTTCTCCCCAACATCCCCAAATGTGATATGTATGCTAATGTATAGTCAAACATAGATTTTATTTCCTCTCTCCAAATATCAATCCTAGTGTTCTTTTAGATTTATTCTCTTTTTTACTGCACGTTAGTGGTTTATTTCATCAATATTTATCATTAATTTAATGTCTTTCATTGTTATTTTTTTGAAAAAGGGTATTTTTCAAATGGTAGGTTGTATGGATTCAGGATCAGTTATAGATTTTTATTTGATTTTTATCTGAAGTTCATATAAACACTTCCTAGGTAAACACTCTTAGTTATTTTTCTGCTTTTAACTTCTCCTATTTCCATTGGTCTTTAAATATTGACCTGAAAATTTACACCCCCTCCATAGCAATTTTTTATATACACACAAGCTTCTTCTCCCATTACAGAAATCTGATGATACTAAGGATGAATGAAAACGTGATGGGTAGATTTTGTGATCGAATACCCATACAAACAATATTTTTCACCCTATATATCCATGGATTTTTGTTTAGGTGTACATCTGAAGGGATCTATTAGATTTAAATTGTTTCAAGATAGTTGTTGAACATTTCTGGAAGTAGGAGGTTTACTCAGAATCATCATTTTGATTCAATTCAACTTTTAGTTGATTGGTCAATGAATCCTCCAAATTTTATTAATGGGACAATGTTGTTCCTCCTTCATACCCCTTGGTTGATCAACCAGGTAAAAGTGATACAATTATTTCATACTCTCAATTGAAATTAGTGATGCATCTGAACCAAGACTTGTGGCCCACAGACTTGTTTTCTACTATGATGAATGACCCGGATGGCTCCATGATGGATGTGTAGTTCTAGGAAGTAATTGTTCCAATTTATACTATTGTTTCACCTTGTTTATCCTATGATATTATAACAGGAGGTAAGGAAATAATAAAAATATATTTTTGATTGGACCTGTCATGATGCTACCTATGACCTTGGGTCCAATTGCAATTATAATTTTTTTTAAGTCAATATTACATTAATCTCAAAATGTAACTCATCACTATAATGTTGGGTCTTATCAAATGTGGTGGTCTTCATCCATTAGGGAACCTCTAATGTTGTCCCACCTAAAAAGAAATTATAATCATTGATGGAAATAAAAATGAGGAATTGTATCTAGAAGGGAAGTAGTGAGTCGTTACCAGAAGGAAGAAGAAGAATCTTGTGTCTAGGATTTAGGTGGATCTTTGGTAGAGTGACAAATAAATAATTTACCAAAGTCCTTCATAATTTGAACAAGATCACCATGCTATAATGGTCATGGTGTATGGCTCATGGAATGAGAAATATATAAATATTTCATCATGGAATTTTCCTCTCTAGAAAGGGAGAAAATTTAGACATTATAAAGACTATTCAAATGAACTAAATCCCACTATAACACGGTCAACCAAAAATATATATAATATAAAGGAGGATGAAAGTCCAGTGGCTTTGGAAATTTACATAGATGTTTTTATGAATCTATTCTAGCCACGACAGAATGTTTTAATATTTTTAATGAGGTATTGGAGGCAAATGTTAGTAGGATAACTATCCCAGAATAGCTATTGAAAAGGGTGAATACTGAGGATGTCTCATTGAACCCATGAAGGGATAAAAATGAAAACTATAATTTCTTGGTTATAATTATACATCCAAAGGAATATATTTTTGTGAATCCATTCAATATTAATGTACCTAAAAAGGGGGACGATAGAATATATGAGAGAGATATATGAGTGGATCTCAATGAGGATCAATTATTTTTTATCAAAAAATGAGATAAGTTCATAACTCAAGGTATTCGAAAATTGAATATAAATTTGAGTATTACGATAAAATCTGGGAAAATATGGATATTTATTTGGTGGATGAATCATGGATTATATATAAAATGAATTATCCTCCATCAAATGGAGAGTTTATATGGTATTAGATTAAAACAATTTTAAATTCCTCTTTAATTTGGTAATATTTAACTATATGTTGTGATTTGTCTATTTGATGAATATTTTTTAGATTCCCACTCAACCCATTTTAAAATAGCTTCTTGAAATCAAATATTATATTTTAGTAGTACGCTGGAAAAAAATTTTAATTCCACACCACAGAAGGAATGGAATAAATTATTCCAATTTAGTTGGAACTTGGTTTAGTATTTTTCCTATTGTCTATAAAGAATATAAAAAAAATTATAATGAAATACATTAATAACTCATCATTGAAATCACTAAGTCGAACATAGTATAATTCCTCCTTCCATTATCACAATTCCATTGAGTTGTATAAGGAGGAATGAATAGGTATAGAATCCAAAACACTGTTAAATATACAATAAAGGCTTGATTAAGATATTTTTCACCAAAATCCAAGATTAATTTATTAATCTTCTTACTAAGATGGTATTTAACATCATTAAGGTATCTATTGAATTTATTAGAAGAATACTACATATACCTCATCATAGAGACATATCCATGTCCACTAAAATCATTAGTAAAAGTTATTATGTATTTGTACCAAACCATTACTTCAACTAAAAAAGGAATAGACATAATAGTATGACCAAATTCACGAATATATTTGGTTCTTTTACATATTCCACTTAATGGGGATCTAGAAATTCTTCCTTGTAAACAGGGGTGACCAATACCTAGTGGTTTTAGTTCAAATGAATATTATTATATATCTTGGTTTAATTTCGAGAAAATCATTTCATTTACATGTCCATTTTAGTGATTCCATGGTTGGGTTTTGTATAAATCATGTAAAATAGTATTGTTATAAATTTCCATTACATTATTTTATTATTTGAACACATATTACCTATTATTCTTATATGACTTACCATAACATATTTTTTATTTATAAAAGAATAAAAATTTATCCCCTAATTTTAAAATAATTATATCAATATCATGTACGGATAATGTATAATATTTGTGACTAATAAAGTCTAATAACAATCATTTAAAACCAAGATCATCGTCATTGACAATGTGAGGTGGTAGTCCCAAGTATCCATGAAAAAAAGTTTGGCTCTATTTGATTACTAAAAATTCAAATAACCCAAAGAAATATTCGGAAATATAAATGGATAATTTATTATAAGAAATATATGAAAACCAAATTTTTTATTTAATAACCTATTTACATATATAGATAAATTCTGAAAAACAGAAAACATTGATGAAGCTTATGATTTGGACCTTTTCATGGGATATGTTTTTCTTTTAGTGGAACTTCCTTCCATATGAAAAAAGATATAATCCATCCCCTTTACATTTCCTAAATTATTCTCTTCATAGAGAATAATTGTGATGAATTTTTAGACATATATATCTTTTCATGAATATTCATTTTATTCACCATAAGGACAAAATGGTTTTCAAGATCTATATCCTTATCGACAAGGAGAATTAGAGGTGGATGATATATAAGATACTTATCTATTTTTATCATATTTAAAGTAATTGAAATGAAGTATATGAGACATGGAAATATTGAGTGAATGAAATTGGGTGGTGGTTATTCTGGTAGTTTAAACCCTTTCAATTCTTGACACTCATCGTAGCCGATAAGATTGACTTTGTGTTGATGAGCTAGAAAACCTTCCCCATGTTTTCTCTAAAGTTGCATTGTGGATATACCAAATTATTCCAATATATATATATCGTTATATATAACATAGATATTATAGAACATCCTACAAACATCCATGTCTTCATATGATTACATGAAATAATTAGACATGTATTAAACCATTAAACCCTGAATGTTGGCTACATCCCTATAGTTCTCAACATATAAAAATAACTCTGTATCACTCAAATCATTAGTTTGTGGACCAGACAGTGAGTATTAAAGCATGTAATATTCACATTAATACTGAAATACTACATATAGGCATCTAAACTAATATTGTAAATTCATGCTAGTAAAGAGATGGTATTTCTCAAAAATTTATCACATAGATAATGTGGATGAAAAAATCTCATTATCCAAAAATATTATAATAGTATATTATTAAAACATCACTGGATTATAGTTAATGTAATAATAAATATTAAATTTAATCTTATTATATCACTCACTACTATATTATTTCAAAAAATAAACAAATATTGTACTAGTAAAGAATTGTTTATCATATATTCTAGAGGAAATGATCTATATTCACTTTCTTATAACCTAAGAGGGGTCTCGATCAATAACTCGATTGTAATTTTGGTACCTATGTATTTTTATACTATGAGTTTTATACTCCACGATCCATTAAGTAGACTCTTTTATCATAAAAAAACCTTACTCATATTTCATAAATCTTTTCCTCATAGTAAAATCATTCCATGTTAGGGATGCTGGTTTCTCCCAAATTTACCCTAGTTTTAAGGGTCAAGCGGTCGCTTGCAGTGTATCTTGGGTTGTCGAATCCTCAGAGACCTAAGAAGAACCTTTAGACACATAATATAAAGAGATGGATTTTTGACTATGAAGTGGAAAACTTGTGTTGTTTTTGGACGATTTTTATAAGATCACTAAGATCTATGGGACTTCAATTTATGAGAAATGAGTTGATCCTAGGTTATTTCTCGGGGTGGATTGGATGAATTCCTTTTTTTACGAATTCAATTTCATTAACTTGTGAAGGATTAATGAAATGAATTCAAACTACCCTCATCACTTACTGATTAAACAACTTCACAAAAACATGCTAATAATCTATACACTTGTAGGATCATTTTCATGAGCACTCCAAGGTAAAGGATCTACGTAGCACATAAAAGTGGGGTGAATAAATTAAATAAGGAATAGGAAGAGAGAAAATCATTTAATGAAAGAAACTCAAATAAAATAAATTAATAACATTTAGAGAGTGAGAAATAACATCCAATACAGCCCCTTGCTACTCCCTTGGATCATCCCATAAATGAGATAGACCTCCATTGATAACATGTTCTCAACGGAAGCAGGATGTAGACTTACAAGGGTGGAATTGAAGAAGTAAACTAAACAACAACAAAAACACGATCACTCCACCATTGTGTGAAAAAAATCACAAGTGATGGTGTGAATAAATTCACACCTTAAACCAATGGTATCAAAGTGATAGGAAGATGAAAAGAAAACATTGAAATTAAACACTTATATTAAGAACAAATGTGATTCAAACAACTTGCATGAGAATGAAGAACGATTACAACATCAAATGGAAAGCATAACATTATAATAAAATAAAGCACCCAATATCCCTAAATCCTCCAACACTACTGCCATAAATAGGAAACAATGAAGCCTTGGATGAGCCCCAAACATCACATGTGCCTTTAATTAATTGTGTTGGGGAAAGGTGGGTGGAACATTAATATATAGATACTTTTCCACTTCTTGCCCAAAAGTTGCAGCTGGCTTGCATACACCAGAAAGACGTGTCTAAAGGACCATCTAGAATGCATGATTTGAGAGGGACTTGGAAGACTTAAATTAAGAACCAGATGTCCAATAACCGTCTTTAAAATTTCAACCCAAAATACGTTGTTTTTTGGGAGATATGATTTAAATGGTGGGATCTTTTTCTAGGACGCAGAATCATGCACATAATTGAATCTTCATTTAGGCCACCTTAATCACCAAAATTTAGGAAAAGATATCACTGGATCCAGAATAATTATTTGTTACAATATATTTCTTCTAGCCTCCCATGAAATTTGGGTTTCATTGGACTTGTATTGGGGGCCCCACAATCCCATAAGTGGGATGATATCCAATATGCCCTCTCCAGAATTCTTTCCTTTCATTGCCAAATATCCCTATCATCCTTTATGAATCCTCCATTTATCCTTGAATGAAAAATTTCCATATTTATGTTTATATCCATTTCCCAAAATATAAAATTAAAATATGATAATTACATTATTTAAAATCAGATGAAACATTGGGCCTAAATTGGTGCATATTAGGCATGAAGTGCTTAAATGATGGGAATGGATGTTCAAAATTAAAATCCACTATGTCAGGCCCATAAGATCAAAAATGAACATTTAATACCCTTAAAATGTAATAAAATATGTGTTTTTATTGGCTAATCACACTCCCCAACTTGAGTTTTTCTAGTCCTGAGAAAAATATATCACAAAAATAAAATTCGAATGACCTTTTACAAAAGCATTTTAATACACATTTCTCACCCAATGATCTCATACCAAACAATTATGAAACCCATAAAAATCATTTAAAACAAGCTATGTACACATGAATATCTCAAGCCTAAGCCCATTCCTTTGTTCAAATTAATCTCTATATTTCATCCAAATTCAATTAAGCATGATGAAGTGTTGTGCGTCACAATAGACATGGGGGTTCATTTTAATTCGAGGGAGAAATGATGGAAGCTCTAGGAGAAATCAAATTTTAATAATAAGATGAGTACTCATTTTTTTATTTTATTTGTTTTTTTGGATATTTTGTGTTTTTTTTTCAATTTTTCCATGGTAATTTGAAATTTAACTCAATCGAGTCAAATCATGTAGCAAGACTTTTCCGATGACTCCCAAGCTCAAAGACCTTAGGGCACCAAGTGATGCTCACATACTCGGGCATCATCTCTAGTTAACTCAAAAAAAATTCAAATTACCAAAAACAGAGATAAAATGCCCAACTTCGGGCTAGACAACTATGGAGTCGTGATCCCCTAGTGCCGAAAGCCACACATTAGGTCAATCCATTGCTCTACACGCAAATTGATTATTAATATTTTTTCAAATTGTTTTTTTTTTCAATACACATATTAAAACTAAAATGATCACCAAACCCATTCCATTTATTATGGGACCCCAAGAACTAAAACTAAAACCCCACAATCTAGAGGACGTGCATTGTGTTTTTTTATTAAATGGATGAAAATATAACAGTGAAAAATCACAATCGGAAAACCGTACTTTCCAAAAATCTATGCACATGAACATAAACATGCATTAAAATCAAAATCAAGGAATTCAAAATTATTTGATATCCAATTTTAGATATTTCAATGTGTGTTATCATGTTCAAGGTTAAAGAAATTTTTCTTTCCACACATTTTTTACACACAATATCAAAATTTTTATTTCATCTCCCCCCAACATAGAATAACACTGTCCCCAATGTTTAATGAAAAGAAAAGTTAGAAGGGGGTAGGAGAGGAGTTCAAATAGGAAATTGAAAATGATAAATTATGGAATGAAGTCACCTGGTGCTTGATGTTGAAAATGCATTCCCATGTCTCCCTTCAGTTCTGGTTTGTCTCCCAATGGCTTGAACGGTTGTGACCAGCTTTTCCCAATGACCTATGACATGCCATTAATTTTTTTAATATATATATATTTTTGTATATTTTTAACCTAAAAAATGTAGAAATAATATAAACCGATGATCCATTGTCTTCACTTAAATTTCAGTGTAAGTTATTACTCAGGGATCACACTGAGTGACATGGATGAATACAGTGCTCCCCTTTAATAACCATCCTCACTCATAAAAGAAGAACAAGTCAACAATCTATTCATTTTTTAAATACCTACAAAAACATAAAATAAAAATAAACTGATGATACATTGTCTTCTTAATATTTTCTGGGTATGGTATTACTTAAGGATCACACAGCGTGACATAGATGAATACAATGATCCCATTTCATACCCATCCTTACTCATAAAATAAGAATAGGTCAATAGTCTATATTTTTATTAAAATAACAAAACGAAGTAGAAGAAAACAAAAGATGATTCAAAAAGATTTGAAACATGAAAACCACGGGTTTCCTCCCATACCTCACTTTTGTTTAACGTCGTTATCCCGACATGGATCCTAAATCTATCAATTTTTTTCTAGTTCATAGGTTGGCTCTGTTAACTCTTCTTCTATTTTGTGTTTATTTAATGATTCAATGAATGGTTTTAACCTATGAACATTGACCTTAAAATGTTTACCACTTGTGGGATCCTGAATCTCTACTTCCCCATGGGGGTACACATGATGCACTATGAATGGACCTGACCATCTAGACCTTAACTTTACTAGGTGTAAATGAAGTTTTGAACTATACAAGAGCACAGGTTTTCCAAGTTAAAATTGTTGGACTTTGATAATCCTAGATTGGTAGTCTTGAAATCTAGCTTTATTTATCCTTGAATTTTCATAAGCCTCCATCCTAAGTTCATCAAGTTCATTAAGATCTAATTTCCTCTTTTCTTTGGCTAAAGAAATGTCAAAATTCATTATTTTGATTCCCCAAAATGCCTTCGGCTCAATTTCAATAGGTAAATGACATGATTTTCCATAAACCAACCTATATGGTGACATTCCTAGGATGGATTTGAATGTTGTACGATATGACCAAAGAGCATCCAAGAGTTTCTCAGACCAATATTTCCTAGAGGGGTTGACAGTTTTTTCAAGAATTTTCTTAATCTCTCTATTTGCTAACTCAACTTGACCATTGGTTTGAGGATGGTACGTAGTGGAAACTTTAGGAAAAATTCCATACCTATACATGAGTCAAGAGAATGGGAGATTACAGAAATGGGTTCCTCGATCACTTATTATATCCCTAGGAATTCCAAATCGAGAAAATATATGCTATTTCAGAAATCAGATAACAACATGATGGTCATTGGACTTGGTGGGAATGACTTCAACCCATTTTGAGACATAATCAACAATTAAGTGGATGTAGAGGTATACCGTAGAGTTTGTAAAGGGTCCCATGCAATCAATTCCCTAACAATCAAAGATTTCAATGACCAGAATGGGAGTGAGGGGGATTTGATTTCTTTTGTAAATGGATCCTAATTGCTGACACTGAGGATAAATTTTGTAGAATGGGAAGGAATCCTTAGTGAGGATCGGCCTGTAGAAACAACTTTAGGGGACCTTTTTAGTGGTTTTCATTGTAGAAAAGTGGCCTCCACATTCCTCTTCATGACAAAATTTTAGAATGGACTTTTGTTCAGACTCAGGAACACATCTCCTGATGATTTGATCTGGACAGAACTTGAAGAGGTAAGGATCATCAACCACATAGTGTTTGACATCAGAAAGGAATTTCCTCTTAGCTTGGGTCCCCAAGAATATTGGAATGTCACCCATCACCAAATGGTTTGCTATGTCAGCATACCAAGGTAAATCACTCACTGAATGGAGGTGCTCATCTGGAAATGAATCAGACACAGAGAGGTGGTGTGAGTTGTCTTTGAATTCCATTCTAGAGAGGTGATCAGCCACAACATTTTCAACACCCTTTTTATCCATAATGGTTAAATCGAACTGTTGAAGAAGAATGACCCACAAAATCAATATATCTTTGGCATCTTATTTTTGAAAAAGGTATTTTCGGGCATAATGGTCAGTGAATAAAATGATGGGTGATCCTAAGAGATAAGACCTGAATTTCTCTAAGGAAAAGACATCAGCAAGAAAATATTTCTCAGTAGTGGTGTAGTTTATTTGTGCATAATTTAAGGATTTTCCTGCATAAGCAATGACACATGACATTTTCTCACACCATTTTCATAAGACTACTCCTAAAGAGAAGTCACATGCATCACACATGAGCTCGAAAGGAAGTTTCCAATTTGGAGATTGCATGATAGGTGGAGATATAAGAGTTGACTTGAGTATAGAGAATGATTACTCATAGCTTTATGTCAATAAAAATGGAGCATCTTTTACCAATAGAGCACAAAGTGGTTGAGAAATAGATCTGAAATTCCTAATGAACCTTCTATAAAAACTAGCATGTACTAAAAAGGACCTCACTTCCATAACAGCTTTAAGAGAGGGAATTTGAAGAATAATGTCAACCTTAACTTTGTCAACTTCAATCCCTCTACCAGATACCAGATGACCTAGAACATGTCCTTCCCTTACCATGAAATGGAATTTTCCCTATCTAGTATGAGATTCTTATCCTCACACCTTGACAAATACTTTTCAACATTTATAAGGCATCCCTTAAAAGTATCCCCAAAGATGGTGAAAATCATCCATGAATACCTCTAAGCAATCCCCCACCTTGTCCGAGAAGATTCCCATCATGCACCACTGGAAGGTACCAGGGGCATTACATAACCCAAAGGGGATGCGCTTGAAGGAAAAAGGGACGAATGGATAAGTGAAGGATGCTTTTCCTTGATCCTATAAGGAGACTTCGATTTGATTAAACCATGGGAATCCATCTAGGAAGCAGTAGAATTGATGACCCGACACTTGCTCGAGGACTTGATCAATAAAGGAAAAGATGAAATAATCATTCTTGGTATAAGATTTGAGCTTCCTATAGTCAATACAGACTCTCCATCCACTACTAACCATTTTTTAAAGTATCTCTCCATCCTTATTGGTTATTACTGTGATTCCATCATTCTTTGGAACCACATGGATTTGGCTAACCCACTCACTCTCAGATATAGGATAGATGATACCAACTTTTAACAATTTCAAAACTTCTTTGCTCACTACTTCCATGATATTAGGATTGAGTTTCCACTGAGGTTGACTACGTGGCTTTGAATCGAATTCTAGAACAATTATATGAGTCCCAATAAGTGGGATAATCCCAGTAATATCAGATAGAGTCCATCCAATGGCTTTCTTGTGTCTCCTAAGGACATCTAGAAGCATCCTCTCATGATCGGCTTTAAGAGAGGATGAAATGACAAAAGGAAAGGATTTATTGTCTCCTAAGAACACATACTTGAGGGATGAACGTAAAACCTTAAATTCAAGAGCAGAGAGGTTATCACTTTCCAAGAAAGGATGTGGCTTTATATTGAACTCGGTTTCTTTGTTGATATTTCTTGTCAAAATTGGTTCCTTGTGAAAAGAATTATCATCCACTAAATTATCTTGAGTAGTTTCATGAATGGGTATGGACTCGATGTTATTGATTTTACCCATGGTATCATTGTTTGGTGATTATAAAAAATCATCAATAGAGCTATCTGAAATAGATTCAAGCCAAGGAGAAACATTTCCCTCATGTGAACAAAGAAAATAAATCTATTCTTGACTCAGACATCTTTCGGTAATTCCTTGATGTTCCTTGTGTTCACTATCAACACTAACTATCCAATTAATCTCATAGATCTCTTCATCATTCCCATTTCAGACTCGGATAATGGAGTTGATTGTTGCAAGGAAGGGACGACCAAGGATGATTGGGGTTTGGTCACTAGGACCTAAGCTTGGGTGATTGTCTAGAACAATGAAGTCATTCGGGTAAATGATATTTTCAACTTTCACCAAAACATCCTTTACAATCCCCTTTAGAACTCGAATACTATGATCAGAAAGTTGAAGAGTGACAGATGTGGGTTGGAGTTCTTCGAGCCCTATCTGAAAATAAATAATATAAGGAATGAGGTTTACACTGGCTCCTATATCACACAAGGCTTTGACAACTTTTTTCTCTCCTAGTTCAACATTTATGTTAGGGCATACTGGGTCTTTCATCTATGGAGGAAGGGTTCTGTGGATTGTTGTGCTAACATTTGCTGCCAGAAAGACTTGGTTCTTATGTGTGAATTTTCGTTTTAATGTGCAGAGGTCCTTAATGTATTTTGAGTATACATGAATGGTTTGAATGGAATCGAGGAGTAGAATGTTCAAATTGACTTGTTAGAATATTTCCCTCAATGTTTCACTCAATTCAGGCTTGGATTTCCCCCTCATGCGTTGGGGAAATGAGGATGGTTGTGGGGTTGTTTTTTGAAGAGTTGTTTCTTTCACATTTTTATTAGCATATTCAGTTTGTTCATGAGTTTCATTTAAATTTTCATTAGAGTTTGAATCTTCAGGTGGGTTTTGAACTAATTGTTCATGTTTCTCAATTGATTTCCCACTTCTCAAAACTGTTACAGCCATTAGTTGTTCATGAGTTTTTTGAGTGCAATGTGTATTTCCCCTTATTGTTTGTTGTGGAATAGCCTGTGTGGGAATGTGTGCCTTTCTAGTTTTTATGGTTTTATGTTCTTGTTTGAGGGAAGAGACTTCTGAGTTCATCCTTTCCATTTGTTTTCACAGTTGTTCAAGGATTGGGAGAGGGACAGTTTAGGAAGGGTCTTGTGTTGGTTGGGTTATTCCAGGGGGTACATTGGTTGTTGGATAGGTTTTTGGTATTGGACTGGATGAAATTGGAATTGGTTATGGGTTTAAAAATTTTTTGTAGGGTAGGGTTTTGGTCTTTGTGGTTGTCTAGGTTGTTGGTTATCTTTCCATCATAAACCTGGGTGGTCATTATACATTAGGTTGAATGTGTTTGGGTATTGTTGATTTTTAATGTTTAGGGCATTGAATTAAGTAGGTGGTCCTCCTAAAAGAACATCCTTGATGGATGGAACGGCTGGGCAGTTGTCTGTTTTGTGGACATGTTTGTCACAGATTGTGAAAACAAGGTCTACAGTTCGGATTTCATGGATTTTCCTATGGTCTATCTCTTCAACCATCCTAGAGAGTGATGCAAGTTTCACCCTAAGGATTTCATCTTCTCTAAGTGTATGCATTCCATCAGTTCTTTTAGGCTTTTCATAATAAGGTGACGTTCCCCATGTTCGGTTTTGTTCAGCAAGGATTTCAGGATACTCGTAGGCATCATTTGAGGATTTGTTTTTAAAGGTCCCATTACACATCATGTCAATGAATTGTTTGTTCCCTAGCCCAAAAATTCATAGAAAATTCTTACTTATTTAGGAATAGAAAAACCATGGTGTGGAACCATGTTTAGGGTGTCTTTGAACCTCTCTCATGTGTCATAAATTGACTCTCCCTCTTTTTCAAAAACAATTTGGATACTCTTTTTTAGTGCAATGGTTTTGTGATTGGGGAAGTATTTTTTTGTAAAATTCTATATGAAGTTGGTTCCAGGTGTGGATTGATGATGGTCTCAGATTATTTAACCAGTTATTTGCTCGATCCTTAAGTGAGAAAGGAAAGGGGATCATCTTAGCTGACTCAATTTCATGTGGTGAGAACATGGTTTCAACAATGTCATTGAACTCATTGACAAGAAGGTAACACATTTCTGACTCCATCCCATTGAAGGTTGGAAGGTGGTTTAGGACATGAGTTTTAATGACATAGTGGTAATCTCCTAGGGAAGCATGCCTAATACAAGAGTGTGCATTGGTCCAGGTAGGTTTAATGTAGTCATTCATGGTTTGATCGACTGCATTTCCCAAATTTGGGGCTGCCTCATTTGGATTTCCATTTTGGTTCCCACCCGGGTTTATGGGTTGGTTTCATTGAAGACCCTCCATTTAAATTGACTCAATCATTAACTCTGGGTTATTTGGAAGATTAGTATCCAATGGTGTACTTTAATCCACTATCCTATGACTATCTACACTAACTAGTCTATTTAAGTAATCGCGGGTGTAGGCGGACATGCGCCAAAAGAAAAAAAAAGTAAGATAAGGAAAAGATAAGAGATTTTGGGTGAGAATAGAAGAATGGGGGTGAGGAAAGAAGGATGATAGTGTCTAGGGTAACTTACTTGGGCCCTCAGAAACGGCAGAAAAATTTGGTTTTGCCAAAATTTATTCTTGTTTTAAGCGTCAAGTGGTCGCTTGTAGTGTAGCTTGGGTTGTCGAATCCTCAGAGACCTAAGAAGAACCTTTAGTCACAAAATATAAAGAGATGGATTTTTGGCTATGAAGTGGTCATCATTGGTTGATTTTAGATGATTTTTAAAACAACACTAAGATCTATGTGAATTCAATTTTTAATAATTGAGTTGATCCTAGGTTATGGCTCAGGGTGGATTGGATGAATTTCATTTTTTTACGATTTCAATTTCATTAACTCATGAAGGATTCATGAAATGAATTCAAAATACCCTCATCACTTACTGATTAAAAACATTCACAAAGAAATGGTAATAATATATACACTTGTAGGATCATTTTCATGAGCACTCGAAGTTAAAGGATCTACTTAGCACATAAAAGTGGGGTGAATAAATTTAATAAGGAAGAGGAAGAGAGAAACTCATTTAATGAATTAAACTCAAATAAAAGAAATTAATAACATTTAGAGAGTAAGAAATAACATCCAATACATCCCCTTGTTAATCCCTTGGATCAACCCATAAAAGAGCTAGCCCTCCATTGATAACATGTTCTCAACGGAAGCGGGAAATAGACTTACGAAGGTGGAATTGAAGAAGTAAAATAAACAACAACAAAAAAAACATGAACACTCCACCGTTGTGTGAAAAAAATCACAAGTTTTTGTGTGAATAAATTCACACCTTAATGAAATGGTATAAAAGTGATAAGAAGAAGAAAATAAAAGTTTTGAATGAAAATTTTTTATTAATAACTAATGTGATTCAAACAACTTACATGAGAATGAAGAACGATTACATCATCAAATGGACAGCATAACATTATAATGAAACAAAGCACCCAAGATCCCTAAATCCTCCACCACTACTGCCGTAAAAATGAAACAATGAAGCCTTGTTCGAGCCCCAAACATCCCATGTGCCTTTAATTAATTGTGTTGGGGAAAGGTGGGAGGAACATTAATGTAGAGAGACTTTTCCACTTCTTGCCCCGAAGTTGCATCCAGCTTGCATCCACCGAAAAGACGCGCCTAAAGGGCATTATAGAAGGCCGAATATTAGTGGGACCTAGAATACATAAATGCGGAACCAGATGGCACCTAAAAACCTGTAAAGGTTCAGCCCAAATTACGTTGTTCTTTGAGAGATATGATTTAAATGGTGGGCTATTTTTCTGGGCCATAGAATATAGCCCATAATTGAATCTTCAACTTGGGCCACCTCAATCACCATAATTTAGGAAGCATTATCACTGGATCCAGCAGAATTATTTGTTCCTCTATATTTTTTCTAGCCTCCCATGAATGTTTGGCTTCATTGGACCTATATTGTGGGCCCCGCATTCCCATAAGTGGGATGATATCCAATCTTCCCTCTCCAGAATTGTTTCCTTTCATCGCCAAATATCCCCATAATCCTTTATGAATCCTCCATTGATCCTTGAATAAAAAATGTTCATATTTATGTGTATATCAATTTCACAAAATATCAAATTTGAATATGTATAATTACATTCTTTAAAATCAGATGAAACATTGGGCCTAAATTGGTGCATATTAGGCATGAAGTGCATAAATGATGAGAATGGATGTTCAAAATTAAAATCCACTAACTTAGGCCCATAAGATCAAAAATGAACATTTAATACCATTATAATGTAATCCAAAATATTTGTTTTATTGGATAATCACACCCCCCAACTTGAGTTTTTATTGTCCCGAGAAAAATATATTTCACAAAAATGAAATTCGAATGACCTTTTCAAAAAACATTATAATACACATTTCTCACCCAAAGATCTCATACCAAAAAATTATGAAACCCATAAAAATCATTTAAAACAAGACATCTACACAAGAATATCTCAATCCCAAGCCCATTCCTTTGTTCAAATTCATCGCCATATTTCATCCAAATTCAATTAAGCATGATGAAGTGTTTTGCGTCACATTAGACATGGGGGTTCATTTTCATTCGAGGGAGAAAAGATGGAAGTTCTAGGAGAAATCAAATTTTATTAAAAATATGAGTACTAATTTTTTTATTTTATTTGTTTTTATTGGATTTTATTGGAATTTTTTTTTTCAATTTTTCCATGGGAATTGAAATTTAACTCAATCGAGTCAACTCATGTAGCAAGACTTTGACGATGACTCCCAGGCTCAATGACCTTAGGGCACCAAGTGAAGCTCACATACTCGGGTATCGTCTTGAGTTAACTCAATCAAAATCAAATTCAAATTACCATAAATAGAGATAAAATTCCCAACTTCGGGCCAGACAACTATGGAGTCGCGATCCCCATGTGCCGAAATCCACACATTAGGTAAATCCATTGCTCTATGCGCAAATTGATTATTAAAAATTTTTGAATTTTTATTTTCAATACTCATATTAAAACTAAATTATCACTAAACCCATGCCATTTATTATGGGACCCTAAGAACTCAAAATAAAACCCCACAATCAAGAGGATGTGTATTGTGTTTTTTTATTAAATGGATGAAAATATAATGGTGAAAAATCACATCAGACAACCACACTTTCCAAAATCTATGAACATGAACTTATAAATGAATTAAAATCAGAATCAAGGCATTCAAAATTATTTGATATCCAATTTTAGAGATTTCAATGTGTGTTATCATGTTCAAGGTTAACGAAAATTTTCCATCCATACATTTTTTTTCACACAAAATCAAAAATTTTATTTCATCTCTCCCCAACATAGAATAACATTGTCCCCAGTGTTTAAAGAAAAGAAAAGTTATAAGGGGTGTAGGAGAGGAGTTCTAAGAGGAAATTGAAAATGATAAATTATGGAATAATGTCACCTGGTGGTTGAGGTTGAAAACACGTTCCCATGTCTCCCTTCAGTTCTGGTTTGTCTCCCAATGGCTTGGACGGCTGTGAAAAGATTTTACCAATGAACTATGACATGCCTTTATTTTTTTTAATATATATATATATATGCATATTTTGTATTTTGTTATCCAAAAAAATGTACAAATAACATAAAATGATGATACATTTTCTTCTCTTAAATTTCAGGGTAAGGTATTACTCAGGGATCACACCGCGTGACATGGATGAATACAGTGCTTCCCTTTCATACTAATCCTTACTCATAAAAGAAGAACATGTCAAAAATATTTTTTTTAAATACCTACTAAAAAATCTGATGATACATTGTCTTCGTAATATTTTCTGGGTAAGGTATTACTCAGGGATCAAACCACATGACACGGATGAATACGGTGCTCCCCTTTCATACCCATCCTTACTCATAAAATAAGAACATGTCAACATCCTATATTTTTATTAAAATAACAAAATGAAGAAGAAGGAAACAAAAAATGATTCAAAAAGATTAGAAACATGAAAACCACGGGTTTCCTCCTGTGAAACACTTTTGTTTAACGTCGTTAGCCCGACATGGATCCTAAATCTATCAATTTTTTCCTGGTTCATAGGTTGGCTCTGTTAAATATTCCACTATTTTGTGTTTATTGAATGATTCAATGAATGGTTTTAACCTATGATAATTGACCTTAAAATTTTTACCACTTGTGGGATCCTGAATCTCTACTGCCCCATGGGGGTACACATGATGCACTATGAATGGACCTCACCATCTAGACCTTAAATTTACTGGGTGTAAATGAATTTTTTTATTATACAAGACCACAGGTTTTCCCAGTTCAAATTGTTTGAATTTGATATTCCTATATTGGTTGGCTTGACCTCTAGTTTTATTTATCCTTTAATTTTTATAATCCTCCATCATATATTCCTCATGTTCATTAAGATCTAATTTCCTCTTTTCTTCGGCTAAGGAAATGTAGAAATTCATTTTTTTGATTGCCCAAAATGACTTCAACTAAATTTCAACAGGTAAATGGAATGCTTTTCCATAAACTAACCTATATGGTAACATTCCTAGGATAAATTTGAATGTTGTACGATATTCCCAAAGAGCATCCAAGAGTTTCTCAGACAAATATTTCCTAGAGGGGTTGACAGTTTTTTCAAGAATTTGCTTAATCTCCCTATTTTCTAACTCACCTTGACCATTGGTTTGAGGATGGTATGCAGTGGAAACTTTATAAGAAATTCCATAATTATACATGAGATAATAGAATGGTCGATTACAAAAATGGGTTCCTCAATCACTTATTATTACCCTAGGAATTCCAAATCGAGAAAATATATTATCTTTCAGAAATCGGATCACAACATGATGGTCATTGGACTTGGTGGGAATGGATCCAACCAATTTTGAGACATAATAAACATTTAACAGGATGTAGAGGTATCCCTTAGAGTTTTTAAAGGGTCCCATGAAATCAATTCGCCAACAATCAATGATTTTAACGACCAGAATGGGAGTGAGGTTCATTTGATTCCTTTTGGAAATGGATCCTAATTACTAACACTGAGGAAAAATTTTGTAGAATCAGAAGGAATCCTTAGTGAGGTTCGGCCAATAGAAACCACTTTGGAGGACCTTTTTAGTGGTTTTCTTTTTAGAAAAGTGGCCTCTACAAGCCTCTTCATGAAAAAACTGTAGAATGGACTCTTGTTCAGACTCGGGAACACATCTCTTGATGATTTGGTCAGGACAGAACTTGAAGAGGTAAGGATCATCAAACACATAGTGTTTGACATCAGAAAGGAATTTCCTCTTAGCCTGGGTCCCCAGGAATTTTGGAATGTCACCCATCACCAAATGGTTTGCTATGTCAGCATACCAAAGGAAATCACTCACTAAATAGAGGTGCTTATCGGGAAATGAATCAGACACAGAGAGGTGGTGTGATTTGTCTTTGAATTCCATCCTAGAGAGGTGATCAACCACAACATTTTCAACCACCTTTTTATCCTTAATTGTTAAATAGAACTCTTGAAGAAGAAGGACCCACCTAATAAATCTATCCTTGGCATCTTGTTTTTGAAAAAATGTATTTTAGGGCTGAATGGTCAGTGAAGACAATGATGGGTGATCCTAAGAGATAAGACCTGAATTTCTCTAAGGAAAAGGAAATATCAAGCAACTCTTTCTCAGTGATGGTGCAGTTTATTTGTGTATCATTTAAGGATTTTCTTGCATAAGCAATGACACATGGAGTTTTCTCACACCGTTGTCCTAAGCCTGCTCCTACAACAACGTCACTTGCATCAAACATGAGCTCGAAAGGAAGTTTCCAATTTGGATATTGCTTGATAGGTGGAAATATAAGAGTTGACTTGAGTGTAGGGGATGATTCCTCATAGATTTATGTCCATAAAAATGGAGAATCTTTTAAAAATAGAGCACAAAGTGGTCAAGAAATAGCGCTGAAATTCTTAATGAACCTTCTATAAAAACAAGCATGTCCTAAGAAGGACCTCACTTCCTTAACAGTTTTAAGAGCGGGAATGTGACGAATGATGTCAACCTTAGCTTTATCAACTTCAATCCCTCTACCAGATACCAGATGACATAGAACATGTCCTTCCCTTACCATAAAATGGAATTTTCCCCAATTTAGTATGATATTCTTATCCTCACACCTTGACAAAAACTTTTCAACATTTAGAAGGAATCCCTAAAAAGTATCCCCATAGTTGGAGAAATCATCCATGAAGACCTCTAAAAAATCCCCCACCATGTCCGAGAAGATTCCCATCATGCACCTCTAGAAGGTACTAGTGGCATTACATAACCCAAAGGGCATGCGCTTGAAGTAAAAAGTGCTAAATGGACAAGTGAAGGTTGTTTTTTCTTTGATCCTCTAAGGAGATTTCGATTTGATTATACCCTGAGAATCCATATAGGAAGTAGTATAATTGAGGACCTGCCACTCTCTCGAGGACTTGATCAATAAAGGGCAAGGGGAAATGGTCTTTCTTGGTACAAGAGTTGAGCTTACTATAGTCAATACAGACTCTCCATCCACTACTAACCCTTGTTGGAAGTATCTCTCCATCCTTATTGGTTATTACTATGATTACAACCTTCTTTGGAACTACATGGATTGGGCTATCCCACTCACTCCCAGCTATAGGATAGATGATACCAGCTTTTAACAATTTCAAAAGTTATTTTTTCACTACTTCCATGAGATTAGGATTGAGTCGTCGCTGAGGTTGACGACATGGCTTTGAATCGAATTCTAGAACAATTCTATGAGTCCCGATAAGTGGGCTATTCCCAGGAATATCAGATAGGGTCCATCCAATGGTTTTCTTGTGTCTCCTAAGAACATCTAGAAGCATCCTCTCATGATCGACATCAAGAGAGGAAGAAATGACAACCAGAAATGATTTATTGTCCCCTAAGAATGCATACTTGAGTGATGAAGGTAAAACCTTAAATTCAAGATCAGAGCGGTTATCACTTTCCATGAAAGGATGAGAGATTATATTGAACTCAGTTTCTTTGTTCAAATTTCTAGTCAAAATTGGTTCCTTGTGAAAAGAATTTTCATCCACTAAATTAGCTAGAGAAGTTTCATGAATGGGTATGGACTCGATGTTATTGATTTCACCCATGGTATCATTGATTGGTGATTCTAAGAAATCATCAATAGAGCTATCTGAAAGAGATTCAAGCAAAGGAGACAAATTTCCCTCATGTGAACAAAGTAAATGAATCTCTTCTTGACTTAAACATCCTTCGATAATTCCTTGATTTTTCTTGAGTTCACTATCAAAAATACCTATCCAATTAACCTCATGGATCTCTTCATCATCCCCAATTGTAGAGTTTGCATTGTAGATTTTCAAGTCTAGACTCATGTTTCCAATGGTGAAGGTCATGCTCCCATTTAGGAATCGGAAAATAGAGTTGATTGTTGCAAGGAATGGATGACCAAGGATGATTGGGGTTTTCTCCCTAGGACCTAAGCTTGGGTGATTGTCTAGAACAATGATGTCATCTGGTTAAATGAAATTTTCAACTTTCACCAGAACCTCCTTTATGATCCCCATTAGAACTCGAATACTACAATCAGCAAGTTGAAGAGTGATAGATGCGGGTTGGAGTTATTCGAGCCCTAAATAACAATACATAGCATAAGGAATGAGGTTCACACTGGATCGTAGATCACACAAGTCTTTGACATGTTTGTTCTCTCCTAGTTTAACATTTATGTAAGGGAATCCTGGGTCATTCATCTTTGGAGGGAGGGTTCCCTGGATTGTTGTGCTAACATTTTCTACCGAAAGGACTTGGTTCTTATGTGAGAATTTCCGTTTAAATGTGCAGAGGTCCTTAAGGTATTTTGAGTATGCAGGAATGGTTTGAATGAGATCGAGGAGTGGAATGTTAAACTTGACCTATGAGAGTACTTCCCTCAATGTTTCACTCAATTCAGGTTTGGTTTTCCCCCTCATGCGTTGAGGAACTAGGACAGGTTGTGGGGTTTTTTTTGAAGATTTGCTTCATTCACATTTTTATTAGTATCTTAAGTTTGTTCATGTGTTTCATTTGGATTTTCATTAGAGTTTGAATCTTCAGGTGGGTTTGAGCTATTTGTTCAGGTTTCTCAATTGATTTCCCACTTCTCAAAAACTGTCACAACCTTTAGTTGTTCATGAGTTGTTTGAGTGCAACTTGTCTCTCCCCTTGATGTTTGTTGTGGAATGGCCTATCTGGGAATCAGTGCCTTTCCATTTTTGATGGTTTGAAGTTCTTGTTTTAGGGAAAACACTTCTGAGTTCATCCTTTCCATTTGTTTGCACAGTTGATCAAGGATTGGGAGAGGGATAGTTTGGGGAGGGGCTTGTGTTGGTTGTGTTATCCCATGGGGATACATTGGTTGTTGGATAGGTTGTTGGTACTGGACTGGAGGATGTTGGAATTGGTTATGGTTTTGAAAATTTTGTGTAGGGTAGGGTTATGGTCCTTGTGGTTGGCTAAGTTGTTGGTAATCATTCCATCAGAATCCTGGGTGGTCATTATACCTTGGGATGAATGTGTTTCGGTATTGGGGCTTTTGAAAGTTTAGGGTATTGAATTCAGCAGGTGTTACCCATAAAAGAACATCCTTGATGGATGGAATGGTTGGGCAGTTGTCTTTTTTGTGGTCCTGTTTGTCACAGATTGTGCAAACATGGTCTATAGTTTGGATTCCATGGATTTTCCTATGGTCTATCTCTTAAACCTTCTTAGAGAGTGCTATATGTTTCTCCATAAGGCTATCATATTCTCTAAGTTTATGCATTCCAGCAGTTATTTGAGGCTTCTCAGAATAAGGTGATGTTCCCCATGTTTGGTTTTGTTCAGCAAGGATTTCTAGATACTCATAAGCATTATTTGGGGATTTGTTTTTAAATGTCCCATTATACATCATGTCAATGAATTGTTTGTTCACCAGGCCCAAACCTTCAAAGAAAATTCTAACTTGTTCAGGAATAGAAAAACCATGGTGTGGAACCATGTTTAGGGTGTTTTTCCCATGTTTCATAAAATGACTCTCCCTCTTTTTCAAAAAAGTTTTGGATGCTCTTTTTTAGTGCAATGGTTTTGTGATGGGGGAAGTATTTTTTGTAAAATTCTCTTTGAAGATGGTTAAAAGTGTAGTTTGATGAAGGTATCCGATTATTTAACCAGTTCATTGCTCAATCCATAAGTGAGAAACGAAAGATCATCATCTTAGCTGACTCAATTTTATGTAGTGAGCACATGGTTTCAACAATGTCATTGAACTCCTTGTCATGAAGGTAAGGCATTTCTGACTCCATCCCATGGAAGGTTGGAAGGTGGTATAGGACATTAGGTTTGAAGAAATAGTGTGCATCTCCTAGGGCAGCATTCCTAATGCAATAGGGTTCATTGGTCTAGGTAGGGGTAAGCTAGTCATTCATGGTTTGATAGACTGCATTCCCCAAATTTGGGGCTCCCTCATTTGAATTTCTATTTTGGTTCCCACCCGGGTTTATGAGTTGGTTTCTTTGAAGTCCCTCCATTGAAATTGACTAAATCATTAACCCTATGGTATTGGGAAGATTAGGATCCAATGGTGTACTTGACTCCCCTATCCTATGACATTCCACCCTAACTAGTCTGTTTGAGTTATCGCGGGTGTAGGCAGACATGCGACAAAAGAAAAAAAGAGAGAAAGGGAAATGATAAGAGATCTTGGGTGAGTATAGATGAATGGGGGTGAGGAATGAAGGATTATAGTGTATAAGGTAGCTTAGATGGGTCCCCGAAAACGGCGCAAAAATTTGGTTTTTCCCAAATTTACCCAAGTTTTAAGGGTCAGGTGGTTGCTTGCAATGTAGCTTGGGTTGTCGAATCCTGAAAGACCTAAGAAGAACCTTTAGACACACAATATAAAGAGATGGATTTTTTGATATGAAGTGGACAACTTGGGTTGTTTTTAGATGTTTTTTAAAAGATCACTAAGATCTATGTGAATTTAATTTATGAGAAATGAGTTGATCCAAGGTTATTGCTCAGGGTGGATTAGATGAATTCCTTTTTTACGATTTCAATTTCATTAACTCGAGAAGGATTAATGAAATGAATTCAAACTACCCTCATCACTTAATGATAAAAAACTTTCACAAAAAGAAGATAATAATATATACACTTTTAGGATCATTTTCATGAGCACTCCAAGGTAAAGGATCTACTTAGCACATAAAAATGGGGCGAATAAATTCAATAAGGAAGAGGAAGAGAGATACTCATTTAATGAAATAAACTCAAATAAATTAAATTAATAACATTTAGAGAGTGGGAAATAACATCCAATCCATCCCCTTGCTAATACCTTGGATCAACCCATAAAATATCTATCCCTTCATTGATAACATGTTATCAACGGAAGCGGGAAGTAGACTTACAAGGGTGGAATTGAAGAAGTAAAATAAACAACAACAAAAATATACACGATCACTCTACCGTTGTGTGAACAAAATCACAAGTGATGGTGTGAATAAATTCACACCTTAAAGAAACAGAATCAAAGTGATAAGAAGAAGAAAAGAAAAGGAGTAAATGAATAACTATTATTAAGAACTATTGTGATTCAAACAACTTACATGAGAATTAAGAATGATTACAACATCAAATGGACAACATAACATTATAATAAAACAAAGCACCCAAGATCCCTAAATCCTCCTCCACTACTTCCTTAAATAGGAAACAATGAACTCTTGGACGAGCCCCAAATATCCCATGTGCCTTTAATTAATATTATTGGGAAAAGGTGGGTGGAACATTAATGTAGAGAGACTTTTCCACTTCTTTCCCCGAAGTTGCAGCCAACTAGCATCCACCGGAACGACGCACCTAAAGGTCCTTCTAGAAGGCAGATTTTTAGTTCACCCTAGAATACATAAATTCATCCCAGGATGTTACCTAATATCCTGTAAAATTTCAGCCCATAATACATTGTGGATTGAGAGATATGGGTTAAATAGTGGGATGTTTTGCTAGGATGCAGAATCTGGACCATAATTGAATCTTTAAATTGGGCCACCTTAATCACCACAATTTAGAACACTTAGCACTAGCTCCAGAATAATATTTTGTTAATATATATGTCTTATAGACTCCCATGAATTTTGGGCTTCATTAGGCTTGTATTTTGTGCCCCACATTCACATAAGTGGGATGATATCCAATCTGCCCTCTCCAGAATTTTTTCCTTTCATTTCCAAATGTCCCCATCATCCTTTATGAATCCGCCATTTATCCTTTAATAAAAATTGTTCATATTTATGTTTATCTCCATTTCCCAAAATATCAATTTAAAATATGGATAATTACATTCATTAAAATCAGATGAAACATTTGGCATAAATTGGTGCATATTAGGCATGAAGTGCATAAATGATGAGAATGGATGTTCAATATTAAAATCCACCAACTCAGGCCCATAAGATCAAAAATGAACATTTAATACCCTTAAAATGTAGTCAAAATATGTGTTTTTATTGTCTAATCAGATTCTTGACTTGATTTAAATTGTTTATGTTAACTAGGGAAATTCATAACTATTCCTCAATAAAAGCAAGATCTAATGAGTGTTTGTTAAGAACATATTTCAATTGTCTCATTCCAAAACTAGTAATGGAAGTATTAGGTTGAATTAATATTTTGTTAAAAGATTTTATTTCATAGCTATAAATTTTTTACTTCTCTTATCCACTAAAAGTTATGTTAATATAAATTATAATTTTATTTATGGATTAACCATGTCGTGATAAAAATAATTTGGCACTACCGATTTACTTTAATTCTATATTTTCATATTAGTACAATTATTTATGTGATCATGGTCATACATCCATAAAATAAACCATACCTAAGGCATAAAATAATATAAATAAATTAATAAAATGACCATGATATTTATCTAATGGTATATTTATTGTGTGGAAAAAAAATCAATATTTTACCCTAGATATGTAATCCTTTTTCAGTCTTAGAATGATTTGTATCATCACCACCATCCACCAAATTATCTCAATTGTTTGTTTCTTATAACATCCATCAGGAATAGTATCTCCCACAGATCCATCTAGAACCAATTCCTTGTACCTTCATAAAATACAATTATTATTAATATTTTATATCTCACAAATTGGTCTAGGGAACCAAAGGATTAGTTAACCGGAAATAAATAAAACTACATTGGGCACACATAACCTATGTAATAAAATATGGAGGGATTTCTCACATACCATTATATTTAATTTAATATTACATAATTATAGAACCATGAAATTGAATTAAATTGAAGAAAACCAACAAATATATATGTATAGTAAACCACATGATTATTATCCCAAAAGTAATGATGACACATTTAAAAAAACTAGCAATATTTCATTTCAATTCATTATTCAATAAGAAGAAAAAGCAAAAATAAATATGATAAAATATCCTATTAATCAATAAATTAATATATCATGTTCCCTTAAACCATCCTCAAAATATCACATGCTGGTTTTTATAATTAAATAAATAATTTAATTTTATTTCAAAATCAAATAAAAAAATTACATAAAAATGTATTTGTATGAAACTCAGTGAGCACCAATCCAAACTAACCGGTATTGTTTTAATTACAAATAATTCACTCATGAAATATTTTTATATGGAATGTGTCATAAATTCAAGGAGAGTACTAAAAATTAAATTCCAGAATAAACACATGAAAACTGTATATCCTATATAATTTTATTTATTGATTTTTTTATAAAATAAGCATTCTTGATTTTTTTTTGAATAGTACCATGAATTAATAAGAATTTAATATAACAATAAATGAAATTATAGATGTTCCCTATTACTTAAATGATCAATGGACATCAATTAAAATGTGTCTTAGGTTATAATAAATTAAAATATACATTTCCATGTAAATAGGTAAATTACACTACATGTGAATGCTAGCCTCACAATGTGTATTTCTCTTAATTTAATATCCACAGGTCAAGCCTAATGACTCAATGTGTACTTATCCTAGAAATTAATATAGTAAATGACATACAAAAATAATAATAATAATTTAAATGGCATACAACTTATAGATATCATGTATTAAATAAACATGGTGTATTAATTAAATGATGTTGTTTGACCCCATGTTTTCCACCATGAAAATACATGAACTACTTTGTGTCTGGTGAATCTAAAAATAGTAATATAGAAAATATGTGTTACACACTAGATAGTTATTAAAATAAACCTTGTTTTAATGTGGAACATACTTATTAAATTTCAACATGGAATCCATGTGGACATCCTTTTGTAATAAAAATGGATACATGATGTGAAACAAAATATTATACCCTATGTAGTCTTTTATTTTCTAGATATATTTTCTGGAACTTTAGAATGATTTCTCTGGATGTGATAATTTTAAAAAATAACTAATATTTTTGATATGTGTGATAAATGATGAAAAGGATGATGTTATTTTAGAAAATGATCAATAAGTAATCAAAACATGAACTAAATGTTAACATTTAAATTTGATATGATCCACACTCTAATAAATAATTATACATTTAATATTGAGTCCATTAATACATTTTGATGCTTCTGGGTGTAATGTAATTACATATCTAGGATGACAACAACATAGAAAATGTCAAATTCTATAGATCATTCAATTATTATATAAGAATAAAACTAAATCACTAAAAAAATATTCAATCAGATATTGATAAGAAAGGGTGCCAGATATAAAACAAGAACTTTTTAAAATTTAATTTATTATTATTTTAAAATAATTGGAAAAAATATTATATAACTCTTGATACATTTATTTTTAGTCAATGATTATCATCTGAAACCTTTTTTAGAAATCTTTCTTAGTGCTTGCATGATCCAGTTGTATAACCACTCTAGGGGGGGTCCACACATGCTTTTATGGGCTATGAATGAGAAAAATGAATCATCGAGAAATCATATAGTAAATTGATCATCTTACATTGTTCATATTGAACACATCATGTATTTTAGGTCTTAAATAAATTCTATTTATCATAGAATCTTAAGAGAGCATTGGAAAGAATAAGAGGATTCTTGAGATCAATCTATTGTTTGCGACAATTTTTGATTAACCTATCGTAGATTTCATTGTAGGTATATTGATTGACCTACAAGATTAATTTTTAATTTAATTAATTTCATAATTATCATTAATAAAATTTTAATCACGTGTCTTACCACATTCTAGGAATTAAGATATTAATAAAATAATTTATTCCTCATCAAGTGCTAACTAGTACAACAATAACTATTATTTTACCTACATATAAATTAATATTTTTCACTAGAATCAATGTGGGTCCACTAGTACTCTTAGTCATATTTTTAATACGATACTAAATTAAATATTTGCAAAATAAATATTTAAATATAAAATTAAATATTACATAGAAGCTCAATTTATCAATTTCGATGACAATAAATATTTATTTAATTTATGTGATAATTAATTATGATTAAAACTATTCCTCAGTATTGAGAATATAATTTCTTCAAAATATTAAATTCAAATTGGATTTAGTTTAGATCAATGGATACACTTAATTTGTGAGCCTATAGGATTGTTTTCTCATTCTAATTAAATAGGATTTTCTATTGTCCAAGATTATTTTCTATTAATATGTCAGGATATCCAATATAAAGAAGTCAATTCCATAACATCAATAAAACTTATGGGAGTTCACAATGTTATATAATCACATTTTCATAATACCTCATCAAGAATTTTGAACCATTATGTCATAAACCTAAATGGATGATAAATATTTCATTTAAAATATGATATAAACCCTTCATTACACATTTTCCATGAATGTTAATTGAATAGTTCTATTTCAATCAATTTTTTAAAATATCAACATTAATTTATATGGATGTTATAAATCAATCCTCAAATTATTCATAAATAACATGTCATTCCTGACACACCCAACATACCCTACCTCCCTTGAATGAATAGATTCATGGTTTTGGACAGTAAATATAATTTTGTTGGTCCTAGAATGAATTAATAATAACCATACAAACCATTACAAAAATTCATAGAAAAGAATATCATATGATTCATAAACATGAATTACATTTACTAGAGGCCTTATTATCATAATCTCCCATCATGTAATTGATCAAGTGAAAAAATCCTGAGATGAAGTCTCTTGTTCTAATGTGTACTCAATCATGAAAATATATATACTATATTTCCCATCAATACTTTTAATCTTAAAATAAACTTAGGTTTAATAATTTTATAATTATAGTTTATGTATCTCATCATAAAAGAGAACTACTACAGTTTTTTTATTGTGAAAATTAATCTTGGAAATTATTATATTAAATTCATCGAGAAGATTGAATAGTATGTAATAATAAGTTTAATTAATGTTAAAATATTTTATATGAATGTAATAAAAATAAAAAAATATATAGTTGTTGAACACCAACTCCATGACAACATGAAATTATTTAAGTTGACCCTTACATTATGATGATAATCAGAAATTTTATTTTAGACATATTTATCATTTTTCAATATATACTACATTGTTTGAATATTTATAAAAGTGTTAATTTATTAAAATATTATTTTAATTCATATTAATTATATAGAACCTATGTTATATGTATATAAAATTTTATAATTTTTTTTATGATGTTCAATGTTGTACTTTCTTTCATGTATGAAATTTAATAATGAAAATAAAAAATCCAAATTTATGAATTTGAGATGATTAGTTTGTTTTTAGGGTTTCTAAATTCATATAATTTGATAGAAAAATATTCAAACTTATTTATAGTTAAAATGATGTTTTATTTATTTTTTATATTCTTCTTATCTATATATGTATATTCTGTATTTTTTCAAAATTTTAATTTAAAAGAACGGATTTTTTTATTATTTTGTGATTTTTTCATTAATCCACTATAATTGTGTTGTTTTAACTTTATAGAAGTTTTTTAAAATTACATTTAATTATTCCAATTCATTTTTTATTTTGGACATGATTTTTGTGATATTATATATATATATATCTAATTATTTTGTATCTATTATTTTGAATTTGAATTGTATAGTATTTTGATCATTAGTATTGAATATTTATTTTATATGATAATGTTTATGCACTTTAGGGGAGATTAGAGCATATATAAATACTGAGACTAGTGTTCTACTATGAATATACTTTTCTACACCTTAGTCTCTTTTATATTTTCCAAGTGTAGTGGATGTCTATGGTCCTATGAAAATATATGTTCATCTATTGAATTGTCTTTAAGGTTATCTTCATAACCTAAAAAAATTTATACTTCCATGAAAATAACAACTAATATAATACTCAATAACTAGTACATATTCTTCTTTTATCTTCTTTAATAATCCACGATATCATATTTTTCTAAAAATAAATTTAATTTATTCGATTGTTTGGGATACATGCATCCTTGAGTCTAAATGAATTGTAATATAATATACCATTTTATCATATCCATAAATTTTGTGGTGTGATTATGAATAAAAATATATTAAAAGTATTTATAATGGTTATAGGTATAAAACATATATTAATAAATAAAACTCCAATTCTTAATAAATTTATTATATGTTTTCAAAATAAAATTTCTATAAAAATGGTTATTATTAATTTTTATTATAAAATATTATAAATTAATTTTTTTTATAATTTTAGAATATATATTTGACAAAATGAAATTAATTTTTGAAATTATCATATAAAAATTAACAAAGAGTGAATTTTCAAGAATTTTATGAAAAGAAAATTATTTCATTAAATATTGAAAAATAATTATTTTTATTTAAAAAATTATTTTAATTTAAATATGTTTTAGTTTTTATTGTATTTTGAATTAATTTTATCATCATTTTAGAATAATAACATTTTATACTTGAGAAAAAAAAATTTATTTAAAAGTATTTTCACCACATATTTTGAGTTCATTATGAATATAATTTCTTCCAATTTTAAGAATTTATTTTGATAAAATGGATTCAATATTTCGAATCAGTGTGTAAATTTTGGATAATTATTAAAATTTCATTTTAATTTATAATTAATAATATAAATAGTTAATAAAAAAATTCTTCATCGATAATTTTGAAATGAGTTTACTAGGGGTTAAATTAATAAATAAGGCTGAATGTTCTAATTAAAAATGTATACAACCTATTGGATGAACAATGTTTAAACAAAATTAAATGTAAAATTCAAATATATTTCTATTTGGTTGAATATTTCCTGAGAATAACTATTACATTATATAGTTTTATTAAATTATAATACTGTCCTCTATCTCACTTGTAAAAGAATACCTCTAATTTCACTTCATTACACCACATTGAGTATTATAAATAAACCAAAACCTACAAAATTATCTTCTTAACATCCATATACATGAATTATGAGATATAGGATTCATAAAATAACATTATCTGGAACCCTAATAAATTATCAAAATGAAGGATACTGAATAATGAGAAATCATCATACTCGACCTCTCTAATCTTTTTATCCATAATGAATATATAAATTCATGGTATTAATTATATAATAATATATTAATTATCACCAATATACTAAAATTTTATTCCGATTATGTAACCACAATTATCAACCCTAAGTTCTATTAAACTGAATGTGAAAGCATTACTCGTGTGTACATGTTGACTATTATATCCATGTATAAATGTAATTCATTTTAACTCACAATATTTCATTGATGTTTATTATAATTAATTTAATGTTTATATATGAAATTTAGGAATTAAATTTTCTTCTATAATTATAATTTTCTATACACCATCTTATCCTTCAGTCTACTTGAAAACGATAATGTTGCAAATGCGTATGTGTGGACTAGCTCTTCCATTAATCCAAGTGGTTCATTATTCATTTCTATGTTACATGAAATAAAATTCGGATATGTTTAATAACTATTTGTGATATATATGATAAAATAATTATAATAGTATAGTGAATTATTATGTTCATTTATTGTTTTTTCAATCTTTTAAAAAGTGAAAACATCATTCATAAGTATCTTTGACCAACCATCTCTATAATTGGTGTAATTAAATTTTATATTTTAATAATCTTTGAATATATATATATACATATTATATTTGATATTTATATCATTAATATAATTTTGGAGATTAATAATCTATGATCAATGTAGAATTAATAGAACTACCTAACCAAAATTCTCAGGAAAAACCAAACAGTTGACACCTAGAAATGATTAATATAAGGTTGAATTATTAATAAATGGATCATAAAGTGTTATAGGTCAATAATATATGATATTATATCAATGTAAATTAACATGTTATAAAATCTCAATAAAATTTAATTTATAATATTGGAGGACAAGGGACATTTAAAGAAAGTCATACTAGCGGTAAGGGTTTTATGTTACAATCCCATTGTTTATTTCTATTATTAATGATCAAGATCACGATGATGGAATTTCATGAAATCAATCAATAATAACAAAATCAATCTTGTCCTATAGTTATATATATTGAATAATTTTTTTTATTTCATTATCATCTCTATAATATCTCAATATACGAATGAAATTGTTTTAAGGAAAATTGTTTTTTCTCTCTTTTGTAAAAAGTAACATTTCTTATATAAATATTTTTTTAAATGTTTTATATAGTATTATTAATATTATCCAATTATTGAATAAATTGATTTTTACCTATTTTTTCTCATTTATATTTTTCTTAAACGGAATCACATTTTTATTTTAAAAAATTTACACTTTTATCTTTTTACAAAAAATATAAAAGTTGTCTTTTTTTTAACATAAATTACATGAAAATAATTTTTTACTACAATTTTATCAAAATTATTTGATGCTTCCATTACATATTTCATCTCAAAAAAAAATTCATAAATATTTAGGAAATGTTTTGAATTTAAATAAGTGATTTAAATATGGGAAATATATTTTCCACAAGAAATTTACTAGGGATATATAAAATATATTTTTCATATATATTAACATGATTCTATGATTCTTATGATTCAAAAGTGTGAGGACCAAATTATATCAAGTAATTTCATTCATTGAATGACTTATGATGATTATTATTAAATGATGATTCTTTGAAACCTATTTCTCATCCTAAGGTTCATTTAGTTTCGATAAAGACCTTATAAACACCATTTATTATCAATGGTTTATGAATTAAATAAACGATGAAATTTTTATGAAACTAATTCACTTTTAAATTTTTTTGATATGTTGAATATTTTAGGATCCTATGAAGCACATATGTAAGATTTTCATTACGTTATTGGTGGGACTAGAATTATACAACCCTATAATTCTTTGGGTATGGATGGATAACTAAGGAGATAATGGGGAATAGAATGGGAAGAGAACATAACTTAGTATGGGGATTTATCCATTGTTACAATCTTGGAAGATAACAATGAATAAGGATTTGATTGAGTGGTGAATGATTTTAATCAGCTATGATAGTCTTGGTTTTGATCCTTAACCGAGGAATGATTTTCAATGATTATGTATATTCCATAAACTTATTTATTACTCCAATTTTATGATTACTTTGATCATGATATATTATTCATTTTTCATTCATGTCTTATGAACTACCAAGTGTTCTGAAATGACTCGATAATATGATCTATGATATTCACGGTATGGTTTTCCATCTTTATGCTCATGTTATGTTTTTGTGATCCTTGATATCTCACTTATTTAAGCTCACCGAGAATATGAGACCACCCTTTCTTATGTTTCCTTTCATCAAGACATGAATAATTATTTTAAATATGTTATTTTTAATAGGATTATTAGTTATTAATAGATTAGTGGGAGATGATGAATATCAATTACTAATAAGTTCAATATGTATCTATGTTTCCAAATACAACATAAATTTATTATTTTGGAATGTATTGTTATATTTTGTACTGAATATTCATCTAATAAGGGGTGATATTTATGTATTAATATTATGGGTCTCTATATTATGTATTATATAAAGGTTTCGTTACTATTGGAGACTAGGATGAGAAATCATTTGTGGGAAAATTTAGGATAGTCCTTTGTCTTTGAGAACACCATATATTATGGTAATGAATGGAGAAATTTTTTCCATTAAAACATAAATAACATTATTGTACAAGTGTACATGGTTTTGGTATGGATGAAACTAGGGGAAAACCCTAAAAAGACATGAGCTGGTATATCTAGTTCCTGATCATAGTGCATGATGATTGTTCACTTAATACGTACATGGTCTGATACTATTGGATAATAGGTTTTGGTCAATTACCTTTTTCATTTCGAACCATAAATAATTATTTTAATAGATGATATCCATGAATGACCATGTTTAAACATAATATACCATAGATCGAAATGAATGTGTCAAAATTTAGTCTTCCAATAAATTATTTTTCAGGATTATATGGTTTATTGATATGATTATTATTTCTAAAAATATGATTTCTTGATTTAGTTAATGGGTAGAAATTGATTGAACTATATTAATTGTTAATTTCATGTAAAATACAATGACATTATTCATAAGAACACCAAAGTAATTAGAGAAATAAATAACAATAAAATTTTTATTCTTACACAAATTTATCAATATTTTAATCATATTAATATTCCAAATGAACGAACAAGGGGACAATTTATTATTGATTCCATTATGAATAATCATCCACATTATGTTAGTGGGTTTACTTATAAACTAGATTATGATAAATTTATTAGCTCTAATGAAATGATAATTTCCATTCTCTAGTGCTCACAAAATGAAAATACAATTTAATTTTTTATCATTTGGAAGGAGAAGAAGATCAATGTTGGACTTCAGTTTAGGACATGACCTAGTGAGGTGAAATTTTATCTATGAAATGATATGGTTTAAGGGATTAATATTCTATAAGAATATCCATCATATTATTTATAAAAAACATATAAGGAATTCCTTGATGTAAAATAGATGTATGATGAATTTGTTAGTACCTATAATATAAATATTTCAATGTGTGTTTTTTTAAAAGTTGGTACTATCAACCAAATTGAATGTATGGATAATAGAATGTAAAGAGGTTTAAAACCATTTCTCTGAGTGGAATTATCCATAAGTGACTTCAATAGTTATGATTCAATCATTCGATGTGAAATCATAGTAGCAAATGATCTTCTTGATATTCATCGATATCATGGATTTGATATGAAAATAAATATAAAATTCAAAGTGAATTTACAAACATGGAGGGAACTATTTGATATTTACATTATTCATTAATCAAGGAAGGAAACATGGAGGAAAGTATAATTAGGGAACTAGTAAATGTTTTAAGTGTGAAAATGGGGGTCATTGAGAAATTGAATGATGAAGGGATGGGATGATGTTAACTAATAATGTGAATAAAGAGAATGATTTACAGAATGAACCACTCAAAATCCATTGTTTTTTTACAAGTTATATAGTAATTAGGCTAACTAGTACTCATGTTCTAAGGTTTATGATGATTCTTGACATTAAAAACCTATTAAGACCAAAAGAATAGGAATATATTTTGTGATTATTGATGCTAAAGTGGATAATGAAATGGTTAATTGAAAACATACTATCCACCCTAGAATTATTGATGTCTTATTTGGTTATGGATCAACCCACTCATTGATATTTAAATAATTTTCTTAGGGTATCATAATATCACATCAATAAATGGAAATTGAATTAGAAGTGAAACCCCCTAATTGTGTGATGAACAAATCCCATGTATATAATTCTTCTCAAATTATGGTTTTTGGGAATATGCCTAATACAAATCATACTATTATACATTTTATTGAATTTGATGTTATCTAAGACCTTAATTGACATTATCTAAATAAATCACATACCATTTTTTAAGGATGGTAAGTATTTTTTGGTATTCTAGACTAACCTATGATAACCTTTTAGTGTAAGGATTAATATGAACTTCCCATTTAAATTATATTTATTTTACATGTCTTAATTATTAATAAAAAGTGATTTTATGTCAATGGTTAGGGAGGAAAAAATCCTATTATGTACGAGTTTTTTTATATCTTTCTAGAAGAGTTTCCGTCATCTTCCACTTAATATTGATGTTTAGTTTTCAATAGAAATCATAGCTAGTGAAACATATATTTTCTTTAAAATATTCATACAATGAACTTTGTTGTGTTTCAATAATTTAAAAAAAATAAAGATAATATTATATATTGATTAATTCATCTATTTTTATCACTACGTTTTCACCTATTTATTTGTTAAGAAGAATGACAGATCAATGATGATCTACATTGATTATCAATAACATAAAAATATCCTGATAAATTAGAAGTATCATCTTCCCCATATTGAAATATTTTTATATCAAATGAACTGTGCTCAATACTTTTTAATATAATTTCCTTCATTTATCAAATCATCAATTGAGGATTAAGAAGGGGGATATAACAAATAAAACATTCTATAAAATGTATCGATGTAATGAATTTATAGTGATTCCAATTGGTATTACAAATTAACCCTCTATCTCTATGTATTTAAGGAGTTCATAATGTAGTTATTCCATTCATCAATAAGGGGTAGCCTTTATATATGGTATTATAATATATTTAAAGTGAAAGTAATATTAGTAATTTCACATTAGTATTTTACTGAAGACCCTATAGAAGAATAATCTATTTTAAATTTTATTTCAAATTTGTTTTTTTAGTATAATAAAATTCTTTTTTTATATATAATTTCATGTGTGGGTATACCGATGGATATATTAATGACAAATTTTATTAAATAATGGCATAAAACAACCAAGGTTAATGATATATGAAGTTTTATCATTTCTATGGATATTATAGATTTATTTTTGAAGCTTTACCATGACCTTTCAATCCACCAACCATGTTAACACCAAAAGGATCCATGTTCATTGGGATAAATGAATGCATGAAAAATTATAAGGAAATTTAGTGAAGGACAATCATATCAGTAGAACTAACACTACAATGTATTGTAGAAGGGTTTGTGATCTACAATGATGCATCAAAGAAGGGATTGACATGCGTCCTTAGGCATAAGGATATGGAAATAGATTATTACTTATAAAAATTGATTGTTCCTGAGAGAAATTACTAACCTGAATATTTATATTAATCTATACTAATGTTTTTATTAATGATATTGTGAATTACCTTTCTTGTTAAAAATGTGATATATATAATTATCATAAAAGGTTGAAGTCTATATTAACTCATAAATAGATGAATATTCACCAAGGAAGATGGTTGTGTTGATTAATGATTATAACTCTTTAATACATTACCACCCTAGGAAATAAAACAAGGTGGATTATTTTTTGAGGAAAAGGGGTCATGCATTATAATCTATTATTTTGGTCACAAAATATCCATTATTTCATGATTTTTAAAGGATGGATATGAAAATATTAATGTAAGAAGGAAAATTTAATCTTTTTCAAATGAGTGTCAGATGATCTAACCAGGTAGATATTAAATAGGCTCAAATAGAATCTGAAGAAAAAAAGTTAAAAAATTATTATGTTCAACATATATTATGATAGAATAATATATTTCAGTAACTATGTTTGTGTCCCATCAATACCACACATGAATGTGGAGATATTTGATGAAGCTCATATCACTTCATTCACTATTCATCATGGGCGTACGAATAAGTGTTGTGATCTGAGTGAAAAATTATGGTGGGATAACATAAAAAAGAGATATTATAGACTATTTATCTTAGTTCATTGTATGTCTGTAAGTTATGTATGATAGACATAAGTCAAAGGCGATATTGAAACCATTACAGATACCGATATGGAAATGGGGAATCAATACAATGAATATTGTAATTATACTCCACAAAAAATCCCATAATATTATTTGGATTGAAATTTATCACCTTATGAATTCAACAGGTTTTATGTCTATATGAGAATTTATCTCTATTGACTAGATTTCAATTATATACATTAAAGAAGTTATAATATTTCATGGTGTTACACATTCTGTTATATCTGATCTAGATATAATGTTTACCATAATGTTATGGGAAAAACTTCATCTATATTTGGATTTAGATTTGTTATGTAGTACCAATTATCATCCTTAGATAGATGTCTAGTTTTATAAAACCATTCAAACCCAAAATTATATGGTGAGGTCATGTATTATGTATTTAAAAGGTTCTTAGGATCAACACCTTCCCCTAATTTAGTATTAATACAATAATTGATTTCTAAAAGGAATTAAAATGGATCTTTATGAATCCCTCAATCAAGATAAGTGTAGGAATACATTGTGTTGGGATTAAATTAGAGATAAAAATTTGTTGGGACATAAGATAGTAGAGGAAATATGAGATAAAGTCAGAGCATTTTAGAATCACATTAATGCATCTCGGGTTTTATAGATAAGTAATACTAATAATAATTTGAGGAATTTAGAATTCAAATTTAGTGTGAAGGTATTACGATGAATCTCCCTATTATTGAAGGAAATGTGATACATAAAAAATGATTTCTTATCCCTATATGTTAGCCCCTTTGAGATTATAGATCACGTAGAGATGATAATTTGTTTGGTAAATCAACGAATCCTCTATAATGTTTGTAATGTATTCTATGTATTTCTCTTGTGGATGTATATAACAGATCAATAAAATATAATAAATTTAGTGGTTATACCATTGGAGCATGATATTTCCTACACAAATAAGCAGTATAAATATTTGGTCATATAGATGATGTTTCATGAAACAATACTTCTCACTTATTTATAGTTCACATGGGAAATATAAAATATAAGGAATCTACATGGAGACCATAGGATGTGATGAAATAAATATATCATAATTCTTGGGTATCAAAATTGATATAATTTCAAGGGTGAAACTCTTCTTATGGGTGGTATAATGTAACACCCTGATATTTTAAATTTATATTCAGATAAATTTAATTTCATTAATATCTTGCAACACACACAACATCGATAATAAATTAATTATACTATAGTACACCATTACATCCCATCCATTAATTGGTAATATGAATTGAAATTACAATATATTAAACATTTTTTAGATAAATAATATATACTTATATATAAGTACTAACTTTTTAATAGTATAATTATTATTTTTTTTCAAATAAATATTCCCTAATTTTTTTTATTTATTTTTTCCTGTGAGAAAATAATAAATTTAAATTTTTAATCTTTTATATATTTTAAAAAATGAACATTTTCATAAAAATGAATAATTCAATATTTTCCTACATTTATTTTCTTGAGAATATTATGAATAGATTAATTTTACAATGAATTGTAAAAAATATGGATATTAATTGAAAATTGAATTTTCATTTAAATAATTTTGAAAGATACATTATGATTTAAAATTTTTCTAATATGAAAATTTATAAATTTTTATTATTAATAGTTCAATTATGTCAACTTGATGTCGTTTTAGATTTATTTTTGTAAGAAATGGTTTATACATAAGAAATGATTTTTCATTGGAAATTGTGTTATCCAAGATCTAGTGGTTTATTCGAAAATTAATTCATACTGCATTTTGAGATTGGATTTTATAAAATATATCCCACATTTGTAATAATCAGGACCAATTTTTTTAATTATTCATTTTCCATTTTTTATAATCAATTGTAGGAATAATAAATAATATCCACCATGCGTAACGATCAACTGTTAATATTAAGGAGAAAATGTAAAACTAATAGATAATTGTGATATTACAAATTCAAAGTATCTAAATTATTTAATAAGGCCTTATTTAGAAATCATCCTTTGAAGTATTCTAATATTTGGCCAAGAATTTGGATTGTGACCGACTTTATTAAATTTTATAATATTATTTTTTTGTATGTGTCCACTCTGTATCTCATAAAAGTCCACCTCTCCACTCTATTATTTACTCTATGTTGAACATTAGAGATTATCCAAAACATACCCAATTATATTCTAATCATCATATTCCTGATTTTAGTGTTTTGGATTTCATAATATACCATTCCAATAACCACCAAAAAATGATCTAAAGGAGGGATATATATGAACAAGAAATCATCTTATCTGAACGTATATCTCATGCGTACGTATAGACCGCAACTTCATCTTAGATATACAATTAATTTTTAATAACCAAAATACATAGACGTTTAATAAAATGGTTTTAAAGATTATATATTTTATTATATTTATTAATTTTCATTTTGTAAATATATTATCATATCTACATTCTAACCCTCCAATAAGAAAATGAAAACATCGCTTATACGGATGTGCGGACTACCACATCCATGAAGTGATGTGATTAGTTTTTTTATTTCAACCATAAATGAATATTAATAAGGAAAATATTTAATTTATAAATTTGTAATCTAGGAAATAAAAATTATTTTGAATGTTGAAATTGAATATACCTTTGTATCATTATGGTTGTCGAAAATTGAAAACAACATTTAGGTACAAGTACGATCTATCATTTCCATGAATGGTGTAATGATTGATTATAAATATATATTTGATGAATGATTTTGTTTATTTATACAGAATATATATTATATTTATATCTTTGATAAAATTATATAGTTTATTTAACCATAATCAATGTTCAAGTATCGAAACAACCGAACAGAAATTCTCAAGCAGAAAAGAAAAGTTACAACATATAAAGGATGATATTAAAAATGAATTATTAACAAATGGTAGTAAAAATAGTTTAAGGCCACCATAAATATTAATATAAGTATATAAATTTATATTTAATAGAATTATAATAAATTTAAATTTATTATACATGAGGTTAATTTTCTTTCAAAGATAGTCAAAATCAAGGTAAGATTATCATGTTAATTTATTATTGTTCGTCAAGATTGATTATGAATAATTTTATAATAATGGAATTTAATGATATAACTATAAATATTATCATTAATTTAATACTAATCTAGTAATATATAGATAATATTTGTTCCATTCATTTTCCTCCAATTAATAACTCATGTGACCACAATATTTTTTTTTTAAAATCTATTTTATTTCTCTCTTCGATTGGAAAACCTTTTTATTACATGTCCATAATTTTTAGAAACATTTTTGTTATCTATTTTACTATTCTACATGGATTTTTAATATATGTTTTATGCATGTTTTACTTTTAAAACAATTATTTGAGAGTAATAAACCTTTCATTTTCCAAATGAGGTAATGTTCAATTTTACTGAAAATGTTAAATCAATCATTTTTTTAACATACACCGAATGGAAAAATTTACAAACACACATGAGTGATCTTATAAATGAATATTACATTATAATTTTTCATTTTACATTTAAAAACAAAAAGTTTTCAATAATATTATGGATTTTTTTAGATTTCCAATAACTTATTTCAAAATGAAATGGGAAATTTCTGAAAGAAATGTTCCATTGATGTTATAAAGGTAATTATAAAATGTAATAACATATGTTGATGTCAATTATGCTTTATTGGAAATTTTATATAATTATACCATCTGAACTATTTATTTGGATGGATTATGATGATGATGATGATTGAAGGATGATTCCATGAAACATATTTCATTCCCATTGGTAAATTTTGTTATGGTTAAACCTTTATGAAACCCATTTTTAACATGGGAAATTCTATAATGAAATGATGGTATTTTTATAAAGCATGTTCCATTTTATTGGATTATAATATGATGAATATTTTATGATTTTATGAATCACAAATTTATTATTGTCATTATCTTATGTGTGGAATCAAAATTATATATCCCTCCAATGTATTGGGTAAATATTCATATCTACGGAGATAATAAGACATGGAATGGGAATTTTACCCAATTTAATAAGGGAATCTATTCAATATGATATTCTCATGAATGAACCTTTACTAAGAATATTATTTAAGGGGTAATTGACCCAATATAACATTATTGATTTTTCCAAGAGAATTGAATATAAAATTTATTTTCCATATTTAGGTGTACGAAAAAAACAGGTGTCTTAGGAAAATGTTTTTTTTATGGATCATGTTCTTGGATTCCTATATGATTGTTGTGTTACCAAATTCTATTATTTATAAAATGATTCAATATTTTGATCAATTATATTCTTAGTATGGTTTTAAAAGGCTAGATTCATGTTTACATACCCATAGGGGAATATTATGTTTTAGTGATTACTAATATTCCATTGTATAACCTTACTAGGAATTAGATCTCACCCTTTCTTATATTTCCTTTAGATATGTTATAATTATTGGTCTTAATTATGATATATATAATAAGGGATCTATTTATGATTTAAATAGTGCTATATTATGTATATATCCTATGAATAAGTATGTTGGGTATCAAATTTCTAAAGGCAATATGATTATAAGATTCTGGAATGAAGTATAATGTTATGTATTGAATATTCATCTAATATCCTTGTATATTTTTGTATGGTATTTATGGGTTACTATAGTAGTTATCTATTTCATTCACATTACATGTGTACATAACACAAATGCTTATATCTCAGAAACATTCGAATTTTAGTATGGTTTTATATAAGAAGTGTTTACCTCATTCGAGTTTTAATAAATAGATTATATTGTTATGATAGTTCAGGTTTTGAACCCCATTTTCTAATGAAAGTGTTTTAATATTATTTCAACTGCCCATAAAAATTTTACATATCATGTACATACTTAAAATGGGAAAATTAGTTCATAATTGGGTTGTTATTGCCCTTAAAATGTAATTTTATATTAAATTGAGTCTATTACAAAGTAATGTGGTAAAATATTTGATTAGGTATTCTTTGGACCAAACAGCTATAAAAATTATCTATTCTCTTCCTTTTATTTTAAAATTCTAATTAACTCTTCTAATTAACACTCTCAATAAATTTAGATTAATAATTAAAATATGTAAAACTGTAATATGGTATATCGACCCTTCTAGAACAACATTCATAACCAAATATTATCTAACATCAGATATGGAAATGGGGAAGTGTTGTACATTTTGATATGTCCAATATAATACTGGATTGTTGTCCCTTTGACTCCATAATATTTAATATTCAACAAGGGTAATCCAAATTAACATTTCATCACCTAGAAATTAAAATTATACCATAAAATTTGTAGTCCAAATTGGTCCCAATATATATTCAATTATAAAATAATAGAGCATAACAAAAAGGTTTAAAATAGTAATTTTAATTAAATATTTCCACTCATTCTCAAATAACATGATTTCAATCAATAAAAAATTTTACAAAAATCTAGCGAAAATATGTCATCTATTATCAATAAAATATTTTATATGAATTCGATTTAATAATTTATCATTTTGGAATTGATATTTTTTTCCAACGACTTCTTTGATCTATGCATATGGTGGAGAAGATGCAAAAAAAGGGTGCTGAGATGCTACATCCCATCCTAATGTGGATAAAGGGAATCATAGATATTAGAAATGGGTTTTATATTCTTAGTAATGAATACTTAACTACAACTATTGATATCATAAAACTTCATGGTAGACCTCAAAAAAGGAAGAGTGATTCTTTGTTGCTGAAGTGCTTCGGACTCATTGAGTCCCTTTTATCATGGTGCAACGAACATTTATACTTGATCTTACTAACTCATATTTTAACGATGATTTATATATAATTATTGCATTATTAAAATGTGATTATAAAAAATTATGATGATTCTAATTATCTCATAATAACACGGGTTGGGGGAATTTGAAACCTCCAAAAGATAAGAGGATTAAGGTAGAGTGATTAAGTTTAAGAATATCTTAGATCATTCTATATCCTTATTAGACCATGAGGTGTTATATCCTTATCTATTTTAGCTATTATCCATATTACATATGAACTATGAATTTGGTTTGACCTTCTAGGAAATATTGGTGCATCAAATGAGTATAAGAGTGTAATTATACATAGAAAATACATGTTGATCATTATAGATAATGAGATGGTACAAACACAAATGATCATTTACCTTGAGAAAACCAATGAAGAAGAGGTGATAAATGTCATTATAATTGATACATCTTGTAGGTTAATTGCAACATGAGGAAGTAAAGCTTCTGAAAGTGGTGTTAAACACAATAATTATTATATTTAACTCTCAAATCTTTTGGTTGATGTGTATACATACAGAGAGCAGTCATAGTAACACCCTTATATGTAATAGAGAATCTATCAGAAAATATTTCTACCAAAATATCATCATCTTTGGAGATATCTAGTGGCTTTGATGATTACTACCTCATCTTCACATTAAGTGGGATCATGATTACATAAGTTGCAAACATCACAATGGGTTATTGTACCAACCTACTATCCTTGATAATCTATAATACCATGTGGTAGATGGAATGGTACAATGTCGTAAAATTGAATTTTTAGTCTCCAAGAGAGAATAAAATTATTGAAAAACAAAGACAAAAAATATTTTCATCACCCTTGGGGTATGTTGTGTTATACTATAATGAAATAGATGATGTTTTAAAGAAAATTTTTGATGTGTGGGAGAAGTCCAAAGAACATAGACTTGCTATTTAAAGGGATGATAATATAATTCTACTTTTGAACTCATGTATAGGACACTCCCAGATATACTTCCTCATTCTATGATGTTGGCTTGAGAAATGGAAATATTATAATGAAAAGTTATCCTTGAAAAAATGCTTCTTCTAGTATCTAGAAGATGTATTATGGAATGTAAGATATCATGAGAGGATTTCAAAATCGGTTATAAAGAAAGGGGTTGATTCTACCCTTAAATTCCATAGGTTACTATCATAATAATATGTAGACCCCATAATCTTGGAAAAACTCTATATTTCTATTGAAAACTGAGAACAATCAATAATAAAACGTTGCATATGTATAGAATTCATATTTTACAAACTTCTTAATAATTGAATTCTTTTCTATTTTCTATATTATTAATAAATTTTGAAAATGCTTCTAATTTTTGTATCTTCTTTTCCTTTTCACATAATGAATTTTTTTTCATATAAAACTATTTATTATCATGTGAAATTCTATTTTGTTTTGGTTATAAATCATTACAATTTAAGTAACTTAAAAATATAAATATCTTAATAATTAAATGACCATTAACTTCTTAGGGAAATGGATCTTGTAATTATAAATCCCAAAATTCTTTAGTCACTAATATAATATTTGAATTAATACATTATCATTATGGCATGTTACATTAATTAGATAATGAAAAGCTATGCTTATAGATAATATACCATAACTATAATCAAAATAAGGATTGTGAGATAAAATATTATATTGATTTATTTCTTCCTAAAAAATTACTCTTATATAGATATAGTTATCCTAGATATGTGGTACATTTTCCATCAACAGAATCTGTTGTTTTCTCAATCAGTTTTGTTAGAGTGAACAGATAAACATAATAGAAATTATAATGGGGGTTTTAATGAGGAGTAATGTTCTCAATGTTACACTATGAATATAATAACCAGAAACCTATGGTTATCTTAGGACATATTCCTTAGATACAAGAGACGAAATCAAATTTTTTTGAATATTTTATTAGTCTTAGGAGTCCAGATAAATACAATATTCTTACATTAAATTCAAAAAATTATATATAACATAAAATTATTGTGAAGTATTTATTATCTCTTCTAGTTTATCTATACAATAATTCATATATTTCTTCTTTGTATCCTCATGAATGTAAACCAGAATAAATGGTGGGCTGAGGTAACTAATATGTAATGACCCAAACACAAGTAACCCATAGAGATTATAAGGACTTGTACATAAACATTACATAATATTGAATTAAATGAATAATTCACATTGAAAATGTTTTCAGGTTTAGAGTTTTAGGGAATTAGGACATAACTATTACATATCAAAAGATTACAAGGTAGACATATCCACATAGTTTCCATTTTTTTCGTAAAATAAAAACTCTTGAAAAGAAATTCATGTCTAGTTCCATGTTTTAGAGAGCATGACTTTTCCTTGATCCCATCCTCGACCTTATTCATCTTTAAGTCTTGTGAAATCATTTGAAAAATTGGGATGAGCATAAAAAGATCAGTAATGGTTATAAAACATATAATGAATTTTTTTTCATAAATACATAAAAAAGATGAACTCTTTTACTTACCTCATGAAATAATAAGATTTATGAAAGACACTTAGAAATCATAAATCATAAGGGTAACTTATGACATCCATATCGTACTTACATTGTAGTTATCACAGCTACAGAGGGAGTTAATTTGGAATACCCATCACAGTATATTCCCTAAAATATATTAGGAGAAACGTTCATGTTTACCTCCATCACGTTACCCAATGCATTGGAGAGCTATCTTGGGATCACCCGCCATATGTTTACAATGGAACCACCCGTATACGTAAATAATTCCCAAGAACCATAACATGATCATAACACATAACATAAACATAAAGTAAAGATAACATTTCCACCTTGCAATAATAAAATATTATTTCAAGATATTGAAATAATAAATCCATTCTCAAAATCATTTTAAATATCAGAATAAGTAAAAAGAGTATATGGTATTTATTTTTCCTTTTAAAAACATTCTGTCTTGTTAAGGAATCCAAAGATCAAATAATACTCGCAGGGGCGGAAAGGTCGTTGTCACCACTTACGTTAAAAACATTCTTTTTTTTCGTTTAGTATAACGCTTTGTATAAAAATATTTCTTTTGAATGAAATGTAAAAGGGGTTTATACACCACATAAAATAAAGTCGTGTATAAAACTAAAAATGCCTCCATGAAAGGAGATTGAGACGAAGTCCCTTACCTCGCGTCCGACTTCACTCGATCATTCTTTATTCTACGTAATAATAAACTAATGTTAATTTCTACTTTATTAAGAACTTTTTTCAAGGTTATTATTTCTTTTATATCACTTATTAACATGTTATATACATTATTCAATCATTTAAGTTAATAACGTTCATTTTGTCGATATTTGGTACTTGAGTAAAAATGAACACCTTTTATTTACAAGTTGTCTATGTGGTCAAAGATCATTATATACAGAATAATATTCATGATTTGGATATCATATATATTATATATATCTAGTATATACATGTATTTATAATAGTACATAACATTTAGAGTTCAGAAATGAAATGCACCATTCATGGAGATGGTAAGTCGTACGTACGATTCCGACCGTTTATAGCCTGAGTCAACTGTGCCATCGTTGTAAAAAACTGTTCAATTACGATTCCGACCGTCTCAGGTTGCTGATTTGGAAGGTTGTCTTCCTCTTGATTTCATCCCAACATAGCTGCCATGTTTCCTCCGCGGAAAACCATTCTGAACACAGTAATAACTTAGGCGAAGAAACATGGTAATCTGTAAATGCTACATGATGTCAATATTAACATAAATTTCTTTATAATTATTACACTAACAATACCCTAACACCTAAAGTTATCTAAACAGACCTCTGATTCCAACTATAAGGACCCGGCCTTAAACATTACATAATATTTAATTAAATGAATAATTCACATTGAGGATCTTTTCAGGATTAGAGTTTTTGGGAATTAAGACAGAACTATTATATCTTAAAATATTACAAGGTAGAAATATCCACATAGTTTTCATTTTTTTCATAAAATAAAAACCCTTGAAAAAAAATTCATGTCTAGTTCCATGTTTTAGACAACATGACTTTTCCTTGATCCCATCCTTGACCTTATTCATCTTTAAGTCCTGTGAAAACATTTCAAAACTTGGGATGAGCATAAAAAGCTCAGTAAGGGTTGTAAAACAAGGATTGAAAACATTTGTTCATAAATACATACAAAACATTAACTCTTTTACTTACCTAACGAAATCATAAGATTTATGAAAGACACTTAGAAATCATAAATCATAAAGGTAACTTGTGGCATCCATATCATAATTACATTGTAGCTATCACAGCTACATAGGGAGTTACTTTGGAATACCCATCACAGTATATTACCTAGAACAACTTAGGAGAAACATTCAATTTTACCTCCATCACATTACCCAATGCATTGGAGAGCTATCTCAGGCTCACCCGCCCTATGTTCATCAAGGAAACACCCTTATACGTAAATAATGCCCAAGAACCATAACCTGATCATAACACAAAACATAAACGTAAAGTAAAGATAACATTTCCACATTGCAATAATAAAATATCATTTCAAGATATTGAAATAATAAATCCATTCTAAAAATCATTTTCAATACCAAAATATGTATAAAGAGTATATGGTATTTATTTTTCCTTTTAAAAACATTCTAGCTTGTTAAGGAAGCCAAAGTTCAAATAATACTTGCAGCGGAAGAAAGGTCGTTGTCACCACATACATTAAAAAAACATTCCTTTTTTCCCTTTAGTAAAACGCTTCATATAAAAAGAGTCCTTTTGAATGATATGTAAAAGGGGTTTATACACCATATAAAATAAAGTCATGTATAAAACTAAAAATGCCTCAATGAAAGGAGATTAAGACGAAGTCCATCACCTCGCATCTGACTTGACTCGATCATTCATTGATCTCATGAATAATAAAATAAAGTTAATTTATACTTGATTAAGAACCTTTTTCAAGGTTATTATTCATTTTTTATCACTTATGACCATGTTATAAACATTATTCTATCATTTAAGTTAATAATGTTCATTTTGTCGATATTTGGCACTTGAGTAAAAATGAACACCTTATATTTACAAGATGTCCATGTGGTCAAAGTAGCCTTATATCCAGAATGATATTCATGATTTGGATATCATATATTTCATATATATCCAGTATATACATGTATTTATAATAGTACATAACATTTAGAGTTAAGAAATGAAATGCACCGTTCATGGAGACGGTAAGCCGTACGTACGCATGAACACTACTTTCATTTATATTTCTTATTTAAATGGAAATAAAACATAATGATACATAGGTATATTATAATTCCAATTTAATATCATATATACTATCATTAAATACATTTTTTATACATCCCACATAAGGAATTAATGAATCATATCACTTTGAGGGGGCGGTAGTCTGCACTTCCTCAAATGAGATTATCGTATTTACCCAATATGGAAACCATAAAGGCGTGATATAAATGGAAAATATAGAAGCATAAAGAAAACATAAACATAAAATATATCATATATAAATACAGTGGAATCACAATGGCCACCATGAGAGGCGGTAAGAGGTAATTGAACAATCATCGTTTTGTGAGGCCTTAGTTTTTCATCCACATAAACATTATGTTCTTCACCCATTAGATGGAGGTGTGTGTAAGTTTAGTTTGAATAATTCTCATAAAAATATCATAGTATATTGAGGGTATAGGTTTTGTTACAAAATAAAGGAATAATAAAGTGTTTATGGGTTGGAGAAGTAAAATAAAAAACAATTTAAGAGAAATCATTACCTTTAATTTGGGTAACTTTCTTTAGTTTAAACCAAAAGGACATCTTGAAGTTCCTTCTTCCTAAAGTTAGGCTTCTAGGGGGATGAGAGGGATGTTGGGAGCTTAATTGGGTAGATGTTGGACAAGCCAAATGTCTTGAGAGGTGTGAGGAATTGGTTAGAAGTGGTCTCCTTTTATAAGGGAGAGGAGGGGCTCTTTAGGGAAGTGTGAAAGTATTATTTTATAATATAATGAAATTAGGTTTATAATGGTCCAAAAATAATTATAGTCAAAGATAAGATGCTTCATGGTAAAAATAAAATCATCCAATCCTAAATGGACATGTTTCTGACAATATTTTAATCATTATAATCTTTTTTATTTAAATCATTTATAAATGAGGTAATACTTCATCATTATTGTGTCATAAATAATTTAATTTATTCGATTTCTAAAAATAATAAAACAAATACCATGATATAGGAAATATTTTTATCTTTACAAATAATATTTATAGTCGAAAATAGGACTTATACAACACCATATAAAAATTATTTACCAAACGATTGTTGTTTGTGTCTATTTTGATTTTACTTTAAATTAATTGATCTAAATTGTCATTTTCACTCCCATGTGGATAAATGGGGTCCCCAAATCGACCCAAATATTCCCATGGTCGTTAATGACTCATACAATAAGGTTAGGGAAATTGTTGAGGTAATTTTGAATTATTATAATATTCTGTTAACCTTGAATTACCTTATTTACCTTTAACCGCGATAAATAAAAGTCAAAAGTTACTATTCATCAAAAATTATTTTCATCTTAACAAACCAAATTTTACTTCTTGATAACAACCATGTATGACGTATTTTTGAAATTCAATTCACAGAAGTGGTTAAATTTCATTTAAATGAAAAAGTCAGTTTTTTTAACCACCACTAAGTGGTGTAACTATTCATCAAAAATTGAGGTTTTTCCGAAAATACCAAAAATTCAGCCTAAGTAATATTTGATATTCTGAATTCAAAATTGATTCCTATTTTTCTAAATTCAAAACATAGAAGTGGCAATAATTAATTTAAAAATTAATTTCCGTTGTTAAAACAAATAGCATGTTTTTAAGAAAAAATAACTATCAAAAGATTGATACTTGTTTATGTCCAATTTCAAAGTGAAATTAATTCTAATGACTAAAATTGGATTTAATGGTAAAAATATATTTCAATTTCAATTTAAGACCAATTAAAAATATAATCTATCCATATAAATAAATTATATTAAAAGGATCTTTTGAATTAAAATACAATATTTTTCACTATTCATTAGAAAATGAACTTTATCAGCAAAATACAGAAAAATTAACCAAAGTAAAATTTGATGTCCAAATTATAAAGAAGGATTATATATGGTCAATTAGAATGTATTAAAGTGACCAAAACAATATTTAAAGAGGGTTTTCCATTAAAAGGTGATAAATCTTCCTTTTAATGTAATTTATGCTTAAAATTAGATTCATTCACATTTTAAGCCTCTAACTTTTATTGGATAAAAGTAAATACATCTAACAAACATGTATAATCATATTGTAGTTAGTTTTGTAAATTCCCGCCACTACAATGTCTAGGAGTTAACTACCATTTTAAATAATAATATTATATTACTAGTGTGCAACGTAAGATTGCAAAGAAACCCGTTGTTGCGTATTGGGTACGCTATCGAACATAGCAACACATTTAAATTAAAATTAACATTTAATTAAAAAATATTAATAAGTATAAAATATCTTATTCTTCATTTAATTGGGATTTTACATCCTTCCCCCATTTTGGGAATTGCACCCTCACAATTTTTATTCACTTATAAAAATAAGTGAGGGTATTTATCCCCTATAGCATTTTCAGATTACCACTTTGCCTCTTCAACCATATGGTTTTTCCAAAAAACCATTACCCAATGAATTACCTTATTCCGCAACACTTGCTCTTTGCAGTCAAGAATCTGGACTTGTTGTTCTTCAAAAGAGAGATTATTTTCCAACTGAACTACCTCTGGGCTAATAACATGAGATGAATCTGGCATATACTTTCTCAACATCGAAACATGAAAAACATTGTGTACTTGGGATAAACATGAAGGTAAAGTCACTTTGTCTCAACTGATCCAACTTTTTCCAGAATATCATAAGATCCAATGAACCTCGGACTCAAATTTACCTTTTTACCAAAACGCATCACAATTTTCCATGGAGAAACTTTGAGAAAGACATGATCACCTACCTCAAAAGAAAGATCCTTCCTCCTGTTATCTGCATAAATTTTCTGTCCACTCTGAGCTATTATCATGTGCTTCTGAATCAACTTAACATTCTATGCCATCACTTCTACCAATTCTGGTCCCATCAGCTTCCTTTCTTCTACTTCATCCCAGAATGCTGAAGTTCAACAATGATTTCCATATAATGCCTCAAATGGATCCATCTGTATACTGGAATGAAAGATATTATTATAAGAAAATTCAACGAAAAAAGATGTTGGTCCCAACATCCCTGGTAATCCATCGAGCAAGTACGTAACATATCCTCCAATGTCTGAATTGTTCATTCGGATTGCCCATATGATTGTGGATGAATAGTTTTACTAAAATTTAATTCAGTACCCAATGACTTCTGAAGGCCTTTCCAAATATTATAAGTTCTCCAGGGAGCACGATCAGATAGAATAGAGAGGGGAATTCCATTAAACCTCACTATCTATTTAACATATAACCGAGAAAGTTGATATAAAGATAAATTATCTCGAATAGGATGAAAATGAGAAGATTTAGTCGATCAATCAACTATAAACCATATTTCATTTTTACCTAGATAGGTCTTTGGTAATCCCACAACAAAGTGCATGGATATATTTCTCCATTTCCTCTCTGGCACAGGTAAAGGAAGAAGCATCCCTTTTGGTAACTGCAGCTCTGCTTTAACCTACTGACATGTCATACACTTCATAGTAAAATTAGCAATATCTCTTTTCATTCCATCCCACCAGTAATACTCCCAAAGATCTCTGTACATCTTAGTACTGCCAGGATGTACTGAAAACAGCGAACTATGAGCTTCACATAACAACTCATTCTTCAAATGTAAATCACAAGGTACACATAATCTTTTCCCAAATCTCAAAACACAATCATTATCAATGTTAAATTCACGAAACATACCCTTCTGAAACAACTCTACCATTTTCTGCAACTCATTGTCTTCTTTATGAGCTCGATTAATTCTGTCTCATATAGATGATTTCACTGACACCTGACACAAAACAGAAGAATTTCCCGCAACAAAAACTTATATGCCAAAGTTTATCAAATCAAAAACCAAAGGATCTCGTTCCAAACGTAGCATGGTTAATGAAGTATAAGTTTTTCAACTCAAAGCATCAGCCACATTATCTGCTTTTCCCGGATGGTAAGTGATTGTGCAATCATAATCCTTTATTAATTCCAATCATCTCCTCTACCTTATGTTCATTTATTTATGAGGGAATATATAATTCAATATTTTGTGATCAGTATATATTTCACACTTCACTCTATACAAATGATGCCTCAAAATTTTTAAATAAAAAAACAACAGAAACTAATTAAAAATCATGTGTAGGGTAATTTTACTCTTGTGGTTTCAACTGACGCGAATCATAAGAAATTACATGATCATTCTTCTTAAGGACACATCCAAGTCCTTTCATTGAAGCATCAATATAGATAACAAGCTCAGTATTTTTGGAAGGCAGTTCCAAAAGTGGAGCTTTCACCAATCTCCTCTTCAATTCCTGAAAACAATCATCACATTATTTTTTCTAGATGAACTTACAACCTTTTCGAGTATACTTAGTCATTGGACTAGATAACCGTGAAATGTTTTCAAAAAACCTCAAGAAATAACCTGAAAAACCAAGAAAACTACGAATCTCGGTTATATTTGTGGGTCTTGGCCATTCTATAACAACTTTTGTTTTAGAAGGATCAACAGTTAGGCCATTTTTTTGAAACAATGTGACCAAGGAAAGAAATTTGTTGTAACCAAAACTCACACTTTCTGAATTTCACATAATGTTTCATTTCTTTTAAGGTTTGAAAGAAAACCCTTAAATGACTTTCATGTTCATATTTACTTTTGGAATAAACCAAAATATCATCAATGAACACAACCACAAGCTTATCAAAGAACTCACAAAAAATTCTATTCATAAGATCCATTAATACATCAGGCACATTGGTTAACCCAAAAAGCATAACTAAAAATACATAATGGCCATATCTAGTACAAAACGCAGTCTTTGGAAGGTCTGCTTCCTTTAATTTCAACTGATGGTACCCCGACCTCAAGTCAATCTTTGAAAAATACTGAGCTCCCTGGAGCTGATCAAACAAATCATCGATATGAGGCAAATGATACTAATTCTTAATAGTGATGTTATTCAATGCTCTATAATCATTGAAAACTCTCATTGAACCATCTTTCTTTTTAACAAAAAAGACAGGAGCACCCCATGGTGAAGTGCTAGGTCTAATGAAACCTTTATCTAATAACTATGGCAATTGCTTCTTTAACTCTAAATGTTAAATTTGAGCCATTCGATAAGGGGGTTTTGAAATTGTCTAAGAATCAAGAACTAAGTCAATAGTAAATTCAACTTTCCGATAAGGTATAATACCAAAATAATCATTAGGAAAAACATCAAGGTACTCATTTACCACTGGCTCATCATGAATCTGAACAGTTCCTTTGTTTTCAACAATATATTCAAGGTAACATTCATTTCTATCTTTTACTAGTTTCTCAGCTTCCTGATATGTTATCAATTGCAAGGGTTCATTTTTTATACAAACTAAAAATCATTCTGAAAAAAAACCTCTTTAGCTCTGCAATCAATGGTAGCATGATAAACAGAATGTCACGACCCACCCTCGGGTCCGGGCCGTGACTACCCCAAGCCCGCCTTCCATAGGCCAGGGGCTGGCGACTAGCACCAAGGCGTAATTCCCGGTAAAAAGGGAAGGCATTGCCTTTGTAAAGTAAACAAACACCACAGAGAAAGCAAGCAGAAAGTAAACACTAAGCAAAAGCAGAGTACAACTGGAAGTGCGGAAAAGTAAATGGGCCAGTATACAAACCCAAACTGAAAGTAAAATACAACTCGAAAGGGGAAACAGAAACTGTAAGTAAAAGCCGCTACACCGAGCTGTCCACTGGAGATCCCACCTGAAGGGTGGGTACAGATAGCTCCACTGCTCCACGGGTCCCACCGTCCGCTCCGAACACGTCCCGCCCAGTGGTCCACCTCCAGGTACCGTCCTTCTCTGCAAGCCTCATCCAAGATCAACGTTGTCTGTCGTCTGCAACCAACACAACGTAGTGCGGGCATAGCCCGTGCAGGGGTGAGTATAAGATACTCAGTAGGGACCCCGAGACCCCTGTAGGTCTCCCAAAATCCACAAAGGATAAACCACGAAGAAAAATACAAACACGAAGTAACAACCGAAAATGCTTAGGTATATGCCCATACATATACCTAAGTCATCAATTTCAAATACGCTCCAACCTCCGAGCCCAAGTTCAACTCAGTCCACACAGGAAAGTAAACGTATTCCACACAGGAAAGCAAAACGTAATCCACACAAGATAGCACAACACAATCCACACAGGAAAGCAATTAGGATTCAGCTCACACCAGGATTTTCATTATCAAAACCGTAACTGCTGAAGAGCCCCATCTCTGAAGTGTACATTGGTCATGTCACGACTCCGAGGTACTGCTCAATAACCTAAGACTGCTGAAGTACTCCTCCTGTCGAGTACCGCGGGTCTGCCTCCAACTACCGGGCGCTCCGTCCGCTGAGGGTCTGCTGCCAAATACCAGGCGCTCACCCAAATAGCCTACAGAGGTACTCCTCCAGTCGAGTACCGCGAGTTTGCTGCCAACTACCAGGCGCTCCGTCCGCCGTGGGTCTGCCGCCAAATACCAGGCGCTCCGTCCACTGGGCTAGTCGACTCACTCCAAGTCGAGTCGGTCGAGCAGTCTTCAGGTCTCAGCCGGCTACACGGTCTCCGTACTCCGTATGCTCGTCTCCAGAATCGCGGGTCCGCCGCTACAACCAAGCGCACTACCTCTATCGAGTAAAAAAGAAGGTTCAGCTCACACAGGTAAACTTCTTCGGATGACGGTGAAGATGATCACTGATCCATCTAAGTCGTCGGGCCCACGAAGGATCGATAGGTACTAACCCCCGCAAAGACCCACACAGGATCGTAGCACTGTTCCACGTAGGATCACTGAGTGCTGTAGTCGTCGTCGTCGAATCCACACAGGATCTCTGTACTGTCGTCGTCGCAGTCACAGTAGCAGTAGCAGTAGCAGTAGCACTAGCACTAGGGTTCCCGCACACAGCAAGCTCGTTCGGAGGGTCCGCTCCACGAGCCGAGAGGCTGATACATCAACTGTCACAAAGTCCAGAGTTGATGTATCCAAAAGTTCTGTATCGTCAACAGGAACTCAACGCAACAGAAGGCGCGTCGATCGGACGCCCGGTCTGAGAGTTATTGGCATTTTCGTCTCCGGGGCCCGGTTGGTTTTTAAGGCAAAACCAACCCGACCGTACTCCACCTGCATCCAAACCTCGGGCGGAGTATGCCAAAAGATCCGTCTCACTAAGAGGAATACAATAAAGCTGACGGCACGTCAATCGGACGTCCGTAGCTCAAGATATGAGCGTTTCCGCTCCGAAGGTCCGGTTGGTTTCCTGTACGAACCAACCCGGCCGAACTCAAAGTAATTTGAAACCTTGAGTGTGATATACCAAAACGACCGTCTCGATCCAAGGATCGCATCGCCGCTGACGGTTCGTCAATCGGACGTCCAGTCTGAAAGATATCAGCCTTTCCGTCTAACACCCTCCCTGGGAAACTTCCCAGGAGGTCACCCATCCTGATCACTACTCTATGCCAAGCACGCTTAACTACGGAGTTTTAACCACGTAGGCTCCCGAAAAAGAAGGTGCGCCTTGAGTATAGTATACCGAAACGACCGTCTCGATCCAAGGATCGCGTTGCCGCAGACGGTTCGTCGATCGGAGGTCTGTGGCCCAAGTTATGGCCAAAAGACCGAAGTCGTCTCGAAAACGGGGAGGTCCGGGCCAACCCCCCTGGGTCGGCCCGAACCAGGTCGACCCGGCCTGGCTGGCGACGGCGCGGCTTAAGAGCCGCGCCTTTTTGGAGACCCCCCTCGAGGAAACCGCCCCCCTCTCTTAAATGAGGGGGGTTTTTGAGCTGGCTGGGGGAATTAAATTCCCCCGACCTTTGACCTTCCGGCCGGCCACCTGGCCGGACGGTTTTTCTCCAACCGGACCGGAAAATCCGGTCCCCTTTCCGGCTTCCGACGCCGGCGGCCCGGCGTGCCGCCGGTCTTCCCGTCTCGCCGCGGCCCGGAACCGACCACGGTGTTCGTCGTCTGGCGCGGTGCGACGGCACCGCGCCCCTTCGCCGCGCCTTCCATTCCCCTCGACGCGGCGCGACGTCGTCACGTTCTTGATGATTCTTCCACGGCGCGGCGCGACGGTGCCGCGCAATATAATCGGGCAAATAACCGTGTGGTGCGATGGCACCTCACCACCTTGTTTCATCCACAATATAAAACATCAAGAACGAAGGAGGGGGTTCGGCCGTGTTCATGCGGTCCGGCCCCCTCACGTTAAACAATAACACATATTTAGAAACCTCACGTTAGTCACGCTAGAACCACGAACATGGATAAGTAAATAAACAATTAACAACCACCCCTACCTTTGGTAAAAGGTTCGAAGATTTGTCAACGTCCCGCGGAAGACAACGTCGCGGAGGTCTGGCGTCGCGGTAGTCGTTCGTCAAATCCGTTGACGAAGAGATACGCCCGAAGAGATACGTCGTTGGCAAAACTTCGTATGCCGATGAAGGAAGTCCGAGGAGTAAGCGGCGTTCCCTTTCGTTGACACGGAAGACGAAGAAGAGAGGAGCGGCGTTCTTCGTCGGAGCTTGAGCGTTCTTCGTCAAGCTTGAGCGTTCTTCGTCAAAGTTTGAAAAAGAAAGAAAAGCTCTCAAATCCTCACAAGATGGCTAAAGAGTTCTAACCCAACAAAATAAGATAAGAGCTTATTTTATTCACAAACTTAACAAATGAATATCAAAGGTTTGAAATTCAAAAAGGATAACTCCAAAATTAAATAACAATTGTCATGTCATTTAAAGAGGGGTTAAGGGAGTTTGAGAGAAGATGAAAAGTTTAGGGTTCGTGTGGGCCCCACCACACTTAATCCTCTCAAGGGAGGTTAAGTGGGTGTGGGTCCCACCCCTAACTTCCTTTGAGAGAAGTTAACCAACAAGTTTAAATAAAAAATTTGTAATCCAAAATTTTTATTTAACTTATTCTAAACTCCCAAAAACTAACTCTCAACCCGAAATAAACGCAACGTCGGAAAAGGTCTCCTTAAGCGAATATCGGCGCTGCGAGTTCATCAGTGCCCTCAGATTTCAATTCCGAGCACCGGATCAAAAGTTAGAAATTCCCGCTCGTTCGTTCACTGAACATACCCGAGCCAAACTTCGGAAATTGATTCCGGGCACACCGGGCCTCGGAATCAGGTGCCGTCAGAAACCGCGCTCTTGTAAAATTCCAAAGAAAATTAAGAAAAAATTTTCCTTGATTTTTACGGGTCTTTACATTACTCCCACCTCAGGGCTTTACATCCCCGTAAAGATACAACAAAAACTAGGAGAACGAATTAGGGTTCTGAGCACGCATCTGAGCCTCCCGCTCCCATGTGCTCTCCTGGAGGTTTCTGTGCTGCCATCTAATGCGCACAAGAGGAATCGATCGCCCACACAGGACCCGCTCCTATCGATCCTCTATCTCCACCGGAACCTCTGTAAAAGTCGCCCCATCGTCAACATCAAGCTCCCCATGGTCAATGATGTGCATCGGGTCGTGCACGTATCTCCTCAGCTGAGATACGTGGAAGACGTCGTGCACCCGGTGCAACTGAGGTGGCAGAGCCAGGCGATAAGCCACCTCGCCAACCCTGCTGAGGACCTGAAAGGGTCCGATGAAGCACGGTGATAACTTGCTGCCTCGGCCAAATCTCTGAATACCACGTCGAGGTGAGACTCGCAAGAAGACGTGGTCGCTATCCTCGAACTCCAGTGGCCTCCGCCTCCTGTCAGCATAAGGATTCTGCCGGCTCTGATCTGTACTCATCCGCTCCTGGATGACCTGGACCTTCTCTGTCGTGGCCTGGACCATCACAGGTCCCACAAGTGCTGCAAGATTTCTTCTTTGCCGACAAGAGAAATCTGGTCTCATACCCTGGATGAACCACATTCTTTGCCTAATACCGTCAATCCTAACATGGATGATACTAATCCATACCAAGGATGACGTCGTAAGGCCTCGACGCTACTACCAAGAGATCCAACCGTTACTCTCGCCTCCAAGAGTTGAGTCACACTGTCGGCATCAGTGTGTGGTAACTGGGTCTCCTCCAGTAGATGTCTCACAAGTGAGGGTCAAGTCAACAGTCAAACTGGAACCTCTTAGTAACAACAGAAAAGAGGACAGGAATGAAAACATCACAAGGTATGCGTCTTTTATTTTTGCAGCTCATAATACAAAGACGCTACACAATAGCAACAAGGAACTAGAAGTACAAAGGACGTATCCACTAGTTCTGCTCCTGTCCATCTGCTCCCAGAGCTCCATGATCGAAGGTCTCGGCTGCCTGAAGCTGAGCTCTCGATCAGAAGGTTCCTCTCCAGTACTCCTGTCTGAGTCGGTATGCTGAGAGAGATCAGCGATGCCCTGATCTCGTGTCTCAAACCCTTCTCGAAGGTCCGGGGCCGGAAGAATGGGTCCCGTACCATGTCGGTCGAGTAGCGCGAGAGATCAGTAAATCTCGCCGAGTACTGAGCGACCGTCATGCTGCCCTGACGCAGCTGAAGAAGCTCCTGGATACGCACCGCACGAAGGGTGACTGGGACGAACTCCGAGCGGAAGAGGCTCTCAAAGTCCGTCCAAAGTAGAGATGCCTCATCGTGCACCTAGAGCATCAAGCTCCACCAACGTCCTGCTGCTGCGTGTAGTAGGCTCGCAGCGAGGATCACCATGAGGTCTGCTGGTGTCCTCACTAGCCTAAACACTCGTACCACTACCTCCAGCCAGTCCTCTGCTGCCTGGGGATCCGTCTCCCCGCGAAACATGGGCGGTCGCTGGCACTGAAACTCATGCAGTGCGCTGAGGCGACGTGCATCGTCAGCGGCTGCTGCTGGAAGCATCGGGGGATCGGCGGGTAGAGCTACCGCCGGTGCCACTGCTGACAAAGGGCGCTGCACCGAGGCCTCGTCGCTCGGTGGGCTGTCGTCACACTCGACTCTCGGAACCCTAGCTGGCTGCCGTCGTGGGGCCATCCTGAATAGGAAACAGGTGCGCCACGGTCAACAGTATACCTGGTGAGCTGACACAAGGAAATCACAAAGAAAACTTTGAAACATACACGCAATCAATGTTTTCGTGCATTAAGTCGGAAATCAGAAGTTAGGGTCCTGGTGTACGGATACGTCGGCCGCCGCACCAACACTGGACTCCCTGGACTGATAACCACACTCAATACGCTAAACATTATTGCATCACATAGAAAAGATCAGAGTTCGCGGTAGAACCGAACTCCTCTGATACCAATTTGTCACGACCCACCCTCGGGTCCGGGCCGTGACTACCCCAAGCCCGCCTTCCATAGTCCAGGGGCTGGCGACTAGCACCAAGGCGTAATTCCCGGTAAAAAGGGAAGGCATTGCCTTTGTAAAGTAAACAAGCACCACAGAGAAAGCAAGCAGAAAGTAAACACTAAGCAAAAGCATAGTACAACTGGAAGTGCGGAAAAGTAAATGGGCCAGTATACAAACCCAAACTGAAAGTAAAATACAACTCGAAAGGGAAAACAGAAACTGTAAGTAAAAGCCGCTACACCGAGCTGTCCACTGGAGATCCCACCTGAAGGGTGGGTACAGATCGCTCCACTGCTCCACGGGTCCCGCCGTCCGCTCCGAACACGTCCCGCCCAGTGGTCCACCTCCAGGTACCGTCCTGCTCTGCAAGCCTCATCCAAGATCAACGTTGTCCGTCGTCTGCAACCAACACAACGTAGTGCGGGCATAGCCCGTGCAGGGGTGAGTATAAGATACTCAGTAGGGACCCCGAGACCCCTGTAGGTCTCCCAAAATCCACAAAGGATAAACCACGAAGAAAAATACAAACACGAAGTAACAACCGAAAATGCTTAGGTATATGCCCATACATATACCTAAGTCATCAATTTCAAATACGCTCCAACCTCCGAGCCCAAGTACAACTCATTCCACACAGGAAAGTAAACGTATTCTACACAGGAAAGAAAAACGTAATCCACACTGGATAGCACAACACAATCCACACAGGAAAGCAATTAGGATTCAGCTCACACCAGGATTTTCATTATCAAAACCGTAATTGCTGAAGAGCCCCATCTCTGAAGTGTACATTGGTCATGTCACGACTCTGAGGTACTGCTCACTAACCTAAGACTGCTGAAGTACTCCTCCTGTCGAGTACCGCGGGTCTGCTGCCAACTACCGGGCGCTCCGTCCGCTGAGGGTCTGCTGCCAAATACCAGGCGCTCACCCAAATAGCCTACAGAGGTACTCCTCCAGTTGAGTACCGCGGGTTTGCTGCCAACTACCAGGCGCTCCGTCCGCCGTGGGTCTGCCGCCAAATACCGGGCGCTCCGTCCACTGGGCTAGTCGACTCACTCCAAGTCGAGTCGGTCAAGCAGTCTTCAGGTCTCAGCCGGCTACACGGTCTCCGTACTCCGTATGCTCGTCTCCAGAATCGCGGGTCTGCCGCTACAACCAAGCGCACTACCTCTATCGAGTAAAAAAAAGGTTCAGCTCACACAGGTAAACTTCTTCGGATGACGGTGAAGATGATCACTGATCCATCTAAGTCGTCGGGCCCACGAAGGATCGATAGGTACTAACCCCCGCAAAGACCCACACAGGATCGGAGCACTGTTCCACGTAGGATCGGTGAGTGCTGTAGTCGTCGTCGTCGAATCCACACAGGATCTCTGTACTGTCGTCGTCGCAGTCACAGTAGCAGTAGCAGTAGCACTAGGGTTCCCGCACACAGCAAGCTCGTTCGGAGGGTCCGCTCCACGAGCCGAGAGGCTGATACATCAACTGTCAGAAAGTCCAGAGTTGATGTATCCAAAAGTTCCGTATCGTCAACAGGAACTCAACGCAACAGACGACGCGTCGATCGGACGCCCGGTCTGAGAGTTATTGGCATTTTCGTCTCCGGGGCCCGGTTGGTTTTTAAGGTAAAACCAACCCGACCGTACTCCACATGCATCCAAACCATGGGTGGAGTATGCCAAAAGATCCGTCTCACTAAGAGGAATACAACAAAGCTGACGGCACGTCAATCGGACGTCCGTAGCTCAAGATATGAGCGTTTCCGCTCCGAAGGTCCGGTTGGTTTCGTGTACGAACCAACCCGGCCGAACTCAAAGTAATCTGAAACCTTGAGTGCGATATACCAAAACGACCGTCTCGATCCAAGGATCGCATCGCCGCTAACGGTTCGTCAATCGGACGTCCAGTCTGAAAGATATCAGCCTTTCCGTCTCACACCCTCCCTGGGAAACTTCCCAGGAGGTCACCCATCCTGATCACTACTCTAAGCCAAGCACGCTTAACTACGGAGTTTTAACCACGTAGGCTCCCGAAAAAGAAGGTGCGCCTTGAGTATAGTATACCGAAACGACTGTCTCGATCCAAGGATCGCGTTGCCGCAGACGGTTCGTCGATCGGAGGTCCGTGGCTCAAGTTATGGCCAAAAGACCGAAGTCGACTCGAAAACGGGGGGGTCCGGGCCGACCCCCCTGGGTCGGCCCGAACCGGGTCGACCCGGCCCGGCCGGCGACGGACCGGCGCGACGGCGCGGCGGCGCGGTCCGGCGCGGCTTAAGAGCCGCGCCTTTTTGGAGACCCCCCTCGAGGAAACCACCCCCCTCTCTTAAATGAGGGGGGTTTTTGAGCTGGCCAGGGGAATTAAATTCCCCCGGCCTTTGACCTTCCGACCGGCCACCTGGCCGGCCGGTTTTTCTCCAACCAGACCGGAAAATCCGGTCCCCTTTCCGGCTTCCGACGCCGGCGGCCCGGTGTGCCGCCTGTCTTCCCGTCTCGCCGCGGCCCGGAACCGACCACATTGTTCGTCGTCTGGCGCGGTGCGACGTCACCGCGCCCCTTCGCCGCGCCTTCCATTCCCCTCGACGCGGCGCGACGGCGTCGCGTTCTTGATGATTCTTCCACGGCGCGGCGCGACGGTGCCGCGCAATATAATCGGGCAAATAACCGTGTGGTGCGATGGCACCTCACCACCTTGTTTCATCCGCAATATAAAACAAGAAAGAACGAAGGAGGGGGTTCGGCCGTGTTCATGCGGTCCGACCCCCTCACATTAAACAATAACACATATTTAAAAACCTCACGTTAGTCACGCTAGAACCACGAACAAGGATAAGTAAATCAACAATTAACAACCACCCCTACCTTGGGTAAAAGGTTCGAAGATTTGTCAACGTCCCGCGGAAGACAATGTCGCGGAGGTCTGGTGTCGCGGTAGTCGTTCGTCAAATCCGTTGACGAAGAGATACGCCCGAAGAGATACGTCGTTGGCAAAACTTCGTATGCCGATGAAGGAAGTCCGAGGAGTAAGCGGCGTTCCCTTTCGTTGACACGGAAGACGAAGAAGAGAGGAGCGGCGTTCTTCGTCGGAGGTTGAGCGTTCTTCGTCAAGCTTGAGCGTTCTTCGTCAAAGTTTGAAAAAGAAAGAAAAGCTCTCAAATCCTCACAAGATGGCTAAAGAGTTCTAACCCAACAAAATAAGATAAGAGCTTATTTTATTCACAAACTTAACAAATGAATTTCAAAGGTTTGAAATTCAAAAAGGATAACTCCAAAATTAAATAACAATTGTCATGTCATTTAAAGAGGGGTTAAGGGAGTTTGAGAGAAGATGAAAAGTTTAGGGTTCGTGTGGGCCCCACCACACTTAATCCTCTCAAGGGAGGTTAAGTGGGTGTGGGTCCTACCCCTAACTTCCTTTGAGAGAAGTTAACCAACAAGTTTAAATAAAAAATTTGTAATCCAAAATTTTTATTTAACTTATTCTAAACTCCCAAAAACTAACTCTCAACCCGAAATAAACGCAACCTCGGAAAAGGTCTCCTTAAGCGAATATCGGCGCTGCGAGTTCATCGGTGCCCTCGGATTTCAATTCCGAGCACCGGATCAAAAGTTAGAAATTCCCGCTCGTTCGTTCACTGAACGTACCCGAGCCGAACTTCGGAAATTGATTCCGGGCACACCGGGCCTCGGAATCAGGTGCCATCAGAAACCGCGCTCTTGTAAAATTCCAAAGAAAATTAAGAAAAAATTTCCCTTGAATTTTACGGGTATTTACACAGAAAGCCAATCCATGCCCAAAATAACATCAAACTCTACTATAGGCAAAACAATAAGGTTTACAGGTAGATTCTTTCTGCACACAAGGACAAGAATGTTCTTATGTTCTCTTTTTTGTCTCAACATTTCCTCCAGTTGTTTTTACCATAAGTTTTGTATTCATATGTTGAGATGGAATTCCCAATTTACTAGAAAACTTCTCAGAAATGAAAGAGTGTGTGGACCCCAAATCAAACAACACATTGGCATAATATGAAAAAACAAACAGTGTACCTGATACAACTTAATTTGATGGCCCAACATCTGTTGAAGTAGTTGTAGAGGATCTCACCACCCCTTTCTTCTTGTAGTCTGGTTGATTTCCTTCGGTTGAGTTCTTTGTTGGACACTCATTTTCATAATGACCCATTTCATTTCACTTAAAACATTTTACTGATGGTAAATCATATTTTGTCTTACCATTACCCTGATAATTTTTTACTGCAATTATGAGCCTTATGTCCCATTTTACCACATCAGTAGCTCTTACCGTAATTCAAAATCCATTCCCCAACATGCTTTTTACAACAATTTTCACATACTATAAACTTAAGTTTCTTACCATCAGAATTTTTTGAAGAGTTATTCCCTTTCGCCTGCCACCTCGTCCTCTTATTATATTGATTGTCAAAGAATACCTGATCATCGGAAAACTCCATTTCCACCTTCTACGCACAACAAACAGGTTTTTCAAAACTATTGAACTCACGAGAATCTAAATCCCTTTAATATATTGGATTTAATCCTGAGTAAAAATGATTGATTTTACTATCAAGATCTCGTATGAAATTTGGAGCATACCTTGCCAGTCGAGTGAATTTTTCTTTATAAGTAGCCAATGAGTCATCCTCCTACCTCAATTTCAGGAATTGTTTTTCCATCCTAAGATGAACCACTTTAGGATAATATTTCTCAAGAACATACCTGTGAACTAATCCAAATCAAGAGCCTAAATCTCCTCACTATCCTTGAAATTGTTCACTATCGACCACCACCAATCAGCTTCACCTTTAAAATGGTAAATAGATAGAATAACATTTTGAGGTTTTGAACAACCCATGAAATCGAAAATCATTTCCTGTGCTTTAATACACCCTTATGCTAGCATCAGATCAGATGATCCTCTGAATGATGGGGGATGTTGCCTCAGGAAATGCTCCCCTACTGATATGTTCTTCTGTGGTTGATCTAGCTGATCTCGTACATGGATACCACAACCGTTTATAGCCTGAGTCAACTGTGCCATCGCTGTAAAAAACTGTTCAATTACGATTCTGAACGTCTCAGGTTGCTAATTTGGAAGGTTGTCTTCCTCTTGATTTCATCCCAACATAGCTGCCCTGTTTCCTCCGCGGAAAACCATTCTGAACACAAAAATATCTTAGGCAAGGAAACATGGTAATCCGTAAATGCTACATGATGTCAATATTAACATAAATTACTTTATAGATATTACATTAACATTACCCTAACACCTAATGTTATCTAAACCGACCTCTGATACAAACTATAAGGACCCTACCTTAAACATTACATAAAATTGAATTAAATGAATAATTCACATTGAGGATCATTTCAGGATTAGAGTTTTTGGGAATTAAGACATAACTATTATATCTTAAAAGAGTACAAGGTAGAAATATCCACATGGTTTGCATATCTTTCATAAAATAAAAACACTTGAAAAAAAGTCATGTCTAGTTCCATGTTTTAGACAACATGACTTTTCCTTGATCCCATCCTTGATCTTATTTATCTTTAAGTCCTGTGAAAACATTTCAAAACCTGGGATGAGCATAAAATTCTCAATAAGGGTTATAAAACAAGGATTGAAAACATTTGTTCATAAATAAATAGAAAACATTAAATCTTTTACTTACCACACAAAATCATAAGGTTTATGAAATACTCTTAGAAATCATAAATCATAAAGGTAACCTGTGGCATCCATATCATAATTACATTGTAGATATCGTAGCTACATAGGGAGTTACATTGGAATACCCATCAAAGTATATTGCCTAAAATATCTTTGTAGAAACATTCAATTTTACCTCCGTCACATTTTCTAATGCATTAGAGAGCTATCTCAGGCTCACCCGCCCTAGGTTTATCATGGAACCAACCTTATACGTAAATAATTCCCAAGAACAATAACATGATCATAACACATAACATAAACGTAAATGAAAGATAACATTTCCACATTGCAATAATAAAATATCATTTCAAGATATTGAAATAATAAATCCATTCTCAAAATCATTTTCAATACCAAAATATGTATAAAGAGTATATGGTATTTATTTTTCCTTTTAAAAACATTCTAGCTTGTTAAGGAAGCCAAAGATCAAATAATACTTGCGGCGGCGGAAAAGTTGTTGTCACCGCTTACATTAACAAAACATTCCTTTTTCCCCTTTTGTAAAATGCTTCTTATAAAAATATTACTTTGTAATGAAATGTAAAAGGGGTTTATACACCGTATAAAATAAAGTCGTGTATAAAACTAAAAATGCCTCAATGAGAGGAGATTAAGACGAAGTCCCTTACATCGCGTCCGATTTGACTCGATCATTAATTAATCTCCTAAATAATAATCTAAATTTAATTTATACTTTTTTAAGAACCTTTTTCAAGTTTATTATTCATTTTATATCACTTATGACCATGTTATAAACATTATTGAATCATTTAAGTTAATAACGTTCGTTTTGTCGATATTTGGTACTTGAGTAAAAATGAACACCTTATATTTACAAGATGTCAATGTGGTCAAAGGTTAATTATATCCAGAATGATATTCATAATTTGGATATCATATATATCATATATATATCCAGTATATACATGTTTTTATAATAGTACATAACATTTAGAGGTAAGAAATGAAATGCACCGTTCATGGAGACGGTAAGCCGTACGTACGCATAAACGCTACATTCATTTCTATTTCTTGTTTTAATGGAAATAAAAAAATAATGATACATAGGTTTATTATAATTACAGTTTAATATCATATATAATATCATTAACTACATCCTTCATACATCCCACATAAGGCATTAACGAATCACATCACTTTGATGGGGCGGTAGTCTGCACTTCCTCAAATGAGATTATCGTATTTACCCAATATGGAAACCATAAATGCGTGCTATAATTGGAAAATATAGAAGAATTATGAAAACATAAACATAATATATATCATATATAAATACAGTTCTATCATAATGGACACCATGAGAGGCGGTAAGAGGTAATTGAACAATCATCGTTTCGTGAGGCGTTAGTTTTCCATCGACAGAAACATTATGTTCTTCACCAATTAGATGGATGTGTGTGTAAGTGTAGTTAGAATACATCTCATAAAAACATCCTAGTATATTTATTATACTTTTTATTTTTTACAAAATAAATAAACAAAAAATAGTTTAGGGGTCGGAGAATTAAAATAAAAGAAATCTATTTAAGAGAAACTGTTACCTTTAATTTGGGTAACTTCCTTTGGTTTAAACCCATAGGACTTCTTGAATTGCCTTCTGACTAAAGTAAGGATTCTAGGGGGATGAGAGGGATGTTCAGAGATTAATTGGTCAAATGTTGGACGATTCAAATGTCTTGAGAGGTGTGAGTAATTGGTTAGAAGTGGTCATCTTTTATAATGGAGAGGAGGGGCTCTTTAGGGAAGTGTGAAAGTATTATTTTATATTATAATGATATTTAGTTTCTAATGATCCAAAAATCATTACAGTCTAATATAAGATTATTTATGGTCGAAATAAAATCATCGAATCATAATTGGACATGTTTTGGATAATATTTTAATCATTTTAATCTTATTTATTTAAATCATTTATTAATGAGGTAAATACTGCATCATTATTGTGTCATAAAATAATTTAATTTATTCGTTGTCTAAAAATTATAAAAAAATACCATGATATAGGAAATACTTTTACCTTTTTAAATAATATTTATAGTAGAAAATAGGACTTATATAACACAATATAAAAATTAATTACTAAACGATTGTTGTTTATCTCTATTTGGCCTTTACTTTAAATTAATTGATCTAAATTGTCATTTTCACTCCCAAGTGGATCAATGGGGTCCCAAAATCGCCCCAAAGATGCCCATGGTCGTTAAAGACTCAACCAATATGGTTATGACAAGTCTTAAGGTAATTTTGAATTATTATAATATTCTTTTTACCATGAATTACCTTATTTACATTTAACCGTGGTAAACAAAAGTCAAAAGTTACAATTCACAAAAAATTATTTTCATCTTAATGAAGCACATTTTACTTCTTGATAACAACCATGTATGTCGGATTTTTTAAATTCAATTCACAAAATTTGTAAAATTTCATTTAATGAAAAATTCATTTTTTTAACTACCACTAAGTGGTGTCACTATTCATAAAAAATCGAGGTTTTTCAGAAAAATACCAAAAAATCAGCCTAAGAATTTTTTGATATCTCTAATTCAAAATTGATGTCTATTTTTCCAAAATCAAAACATAGAAGTGACAGTAATTAATTTAAAAATTAATTCCCATTGTTAAAACAAATAAGGTGTTTTTAAGAAACAATAACTATCAAAATATTGATACTTGTTTATGTCCAATTTAAAAGTAAAATTAATTATAATGACTAACATTGGATTAAAGGGTAAAAATATATTTAAATTTCAGTTTAATACCAATTAAAAAGATAATCTAACCATATAAATAAACTAGATTAAAAGGCACTTTTGAAATAAAATACAATATTTTTCACTATTCATTAAAAAATGAACTTTATCATAAAAATACCAAAAAAATACCCAAAGTAAAATTTGATGTCCCAATTCTAAATAAGGATTATATTTGGTCAATTAGAATATATTATAGTGACCAAAACTATATTTAAAGAGGGTTCGCCATTAAAAGGCAGTAAATCGGCCTTTTAATGTAATTTATGCTTAAATTTAGATTCATTCACATTTTAAGCCACTAACATTTATTGGATAAAAGTAAATACATATAACAGACATGTATAATCATATTTTAGTTAGTTTTGTTCATTCCCAACACTACAATGGCTAGGAGTTAACTACCATTTAAAATAATAATATTATATTACTAGTGTGCAACGTAAGATTTCAAAGAAACCTGTTGTTGCGTATCGGGTATGCTATCGAACATAGAAACCCATTTAAAGTAAAATTAATATTTAATTAAAGAATATTAATAAGTATAAAATAGCTTATTCTTCATTTACTTGGGATGTTACATCCATTGTCAACTTTTTTATTATAGAATATATACAATGTATAATTATCCAAAGACCAATCCGTTTAGTAATCTTGAACAAAAAAATACATACATGATTCTAATTTTACATTGGGGATAAAAAACAAAACATTGTAATGGAAAACACTCATCATTTTTTAATAGTTTATTATAATTTTTATTCATATCATGGGGAAAAGAAACAAAATAAGGGAGTGATTATATTCTTGGTATGGGTTACATGTGGTGGGTGTCATTATGTATTAATACATAATAATAAATATCACAAGGCAAATTACTGAAAAAAATTCCATTTAATCAATAACATTACTATCATAATTAAACAAATCATAGTTAGTATGGTAAGGTAAATAATTCCAATAATTTTCAATTTAATCACAAACTTGAGAAGAAAATACATTAATGGATAATATAATTGAAATTATACAATGGATATTGATAAATGAATCTAAAATGAAAAAAATTATTAATATTCGACATCATTTTTTAATAAATGAAGATATAATTACTATCAATACCTTTCAAAACACATTTTAAATATCATGGTAAAAACCCATTTTACTTAGCAAACTAGTTTATATCATCCGACCTACAAAATCATTGAGGGGATATATAATTTAGATACCCACCAATCATTTATTTTCAAAAGTATTCTTCATATATTTATTGATTTATATAATTCATAAAAAAATTTCCTTATCAAAAAGCTCTCAGTATTTATAAAATAATACAAATATATAAATATTTACCTAGTTGGTTATATAACATCTGAACTAAACACTTTATTTAAAAAAAAGATATATGTTATAAGAGATAATAATATCCATGATACAAAAAAATTGGATATATGAGATAAATGATACTTACTAATAAAAATTATCATAATAATTTTATTGTGTTATGGTAATGTTAAAAATCAAAAAATTAATCATGAAATAAGAGCTGACCATCAATTCATTAGGAATATTTTTTTTCCAATAAAATCATCTATATTGTGGGAAAATGGAATATAAGCGTGTTATTAAAATCATGTTTCAATGGAAAATTTCTATTTAAAATCATTGAAAATATGTAGAAGATGAAACATTATATAAAACAGTTATGATAGAGGGGAAGACCTTTATTTCCATATATGTTAATTTTTTTTTGATTTTTTTAGAAACAAAACATTAAAAACATTTTCAAAATATTTATTTTAAAACTATTATAAACGTTATTCATAACCATAAAGTTCATTATTAAACCAATTGAGTAATTAAAATTACTTTTTTAGAATAATGTTTTTTTGGAAAAAATGGGCATTGACGAAAAATATATCCGATTTAAAGAGAAATATTTTTATTATTATTTTATATGTGTATTTTCATAAATAAAGTACCAATGAGTGGAATAATTGAATAAAATTATATAATATCATTAAATATCTTGTATATAATAAGATAAATTGAACTTATGAGGGATAAATGATAATATTCCCTTATAAAATTCAATGCAAATCCAAAAAAAGATAGAGTTAAAATAGATTTTTAACACTTTAGTAACATTAAAATTGTACCACATAATAGAATTAACATTATTTGAATAGTTAATAATAATTAATAAAAATATATATTATTTATTAATACATCATATTTGTTAGGTCCACAAGGCTGAATACCCTGAGAGGGAGTGTGAATCAGGGTATGAATAATTTAAAATTGAAGCCCATTCTAATCGTGTTTCGCTGTTAAGAAAAACAATCTTCTCTCTCTTTCCTTTTTCACAATATGAACAGAAAGTAAAGCAGGAACAGGACACAAAAATTTTACTTGGTTCACCGCTAAGGGCTACGTCCAAGGATCATACACCGACAGGTTTCCAGTCATACCAAATTCCACTATACATCACTAGCTGTGGATTACAATGTTTGGGAATAGTAACTCTTTCCCAGGATCACTGACTTTACAAGGTTTTAGGGTCATCTCACTGCTTTCCCATGGGTCACTCCCTGTTTCTCTCTATCTGGATCACTTCCGGTGGAGAGGATCACCTTCTTCCTCTTCCTTCGCCCACTGCTCTGGAAAAGATCCACTCACAGTTTATAGACCTGTAGGTCTCTTATTTGCATGAAATAATGCATCTTCCTCTTTATGTAGATGATCTGTTGAAGTACAACTTTCACCCGTAGATGAATATCTCTTTGCACCGAAGGTATCGGGAAAACTTCCATCTTCCACGTGGCCTGAAAAACACAGCTGGAAATAAACCTTACTTGTGGCACAAGTCAATCTCGGTGCTCAAGTATCGGCGCACAAGTCACAACTGGCGCGCAAGTCTTCTCAACTACTTGCGCGACTCAAGCTTCTGCAACTCCAAACCTACGTGACTCACTTCCTTCCTCGCCTAAACCACCTCAGGCACGCAACTAACACCTGGAACGTAACTTCCTATATTGGCACGAAAGTCCCACTTGCACGACAAACCACCCATGCGCGACAGGAGCTCTGAATCTTCAAATTGTTGAACTCCGGTGAAGAATTAAGTGGGGTGGTACAGTATTTATAGGCATTTGGTGACCCCTGCGTGACGATGCACAACTCTCCCTTCAATGCAGTAGTCTTAGTGCGCAGGTCTCATCCCCTGCAAGTCACTTGCGTGACCCAATTCCAAACTTGCGCGAACCTCTTTCCTTTTCCATATTTTGATCTTCTGATCTTGAAAAACCATAGGCGCACATGTTCTCAAGCTTCCAAGGCATCGGCGCACAAGTCTCTTCACGGCACGCAAGTCACCTTCCCGACAACACCAATACTTGCGCGAAACATACCCCTTTTCCATATTTTGATGATCTGATATTGAAAAAAATATGGCACGCATGTTTCCAAGCCTTCATGTACACCACACGCAAGTCCCTTTTCCAAAAACCAATTTTCTTCATTTGTTGATTTTCAGGCCCAAAAATTTGGCAAACAGTGGAAAACGGCGCCACCTTGTATCTGTTCTTTTTATGCCACCTCCAGATAATTCATTCCTTTATCTATGTTCTTGAATCAAACATGGATCGTTGACCACAACTCTTGAATTCGACATTCTACAATGAAATCCCCATTGTCAACAAATTTGTATGTCATGGTTTTCTTTGTCAACAATCACAACAAAGATGTTCACATTGTCAACAAACAAAATCACCTCAAAAATACTTCAATGATGCCTTGAGGGATTTTCCCAACAATATTGTTATATATACCCCACATAAAATTTAGTATGTTCATTTTAAAATATATGTTGCAAATGAATGGAAATTGAGATGAAATCCCTTTTCTCAAGATTTATTTAGGTAAAATATAATAGACCTCATGTGTAAGGGTTTTAATAATGTTATTAATTAATTATATAATAATAACCATGTATATAATATCATATATGATCCTCTTATAACATCATACCACCCATTTATGAATAATGTTTCATTTTTATTATTGTTTTGGGAGTTAACTTCCGCGTTTTCTCATACACTTTCGGTCCTGAATTTTTTATTAATTCTGTAAATTATATATTTATATAATATATATAATGAAATTAATGTTATTCATATAATATTTTACCATTATATATATATTTTAACCATTTTTCAAATGTTGTTCATGGAAAATGAATCACATCGCTTTAAGGAGACATTAGGCTATAGACACACACACGGGATGATATCACGACCTTAAAAGGAGAAAGGGAAAGGTATTCGATGGTATATTAATTTTAAAGAATATATATAATTCCATATATATCATATATATTAATTATTTCTATCAATATTACTATTCATATGCTTCGGTGATGGAAAAAAACATTACATCGGTCCGCGAGGTGGTAGTACACTCTACACCAGAGTAATGATTTTTGTAAATTTGATGGAGAAAGTGATTGATTAATATTTTAACATAAATATAATATAATTTTGGCACATGAGATATAAAATGATATTATATTTTATGTGTTATGATATAATTGAAATTTTTAAATGATGAATGAAAAAAAGATATTCGTTAAAATGATTACATTCTACTATAGAAACCTCCTTTGTATATATTCTTAAGGACCATAGGTTGAAATTTTTGGAATAACACAACCTCAAGAATGTGTATAATTATTAAAGATATATAATTACCTAGGTTTATTATTGAATTTGGATTTTTATGTGTTAACATGTTATGGTAGGGAGTGACCTTTTTTAACTGAGGTGGAGAACACACTTGGAATTTTTTTTCAAAAAAATGAATCATAACCATGTTTTCACATGAAACAATTATATGAAATCACTCAATATAAAACCATTAAATTACTAATCGATAAATATTTCCATGTAATATTAATTATACACGATTTAGGTCATTTTAACCCCTATATTCTTTGTTTATTCCCTAGGTAAGCCCGTTTTAACATTAACCATAATAATTAATTTTTATTGATTTTCTATTCTCAATGGGCTAAAATTATGATTAAAATAATATACAAAATTAATTATTCTTATTAGTAAAATTAAATCTATTTTAAAAAAATAAATTCAAATAATTAAAAATATTTAATTCAAATACAAACTTCCAAATCGTGTCAAAAACATTTTTTTCATGAAATGAATTTTTCATGAAAAGGATGATATTATATTAGCTATATGAATAGTAATTATCATTATTTTTGTTTTAAATTTATATGTATAGGTATATAATCAATTAATTTATTTTATATAATTCATCATTTAATATTATTTCTATAAATTAAAATGGCAACACATCACCGTTTAAAAACAAATATTGTAAAAATAATCTATTTTCTTAAAATATCCCATTTACCTCCAAATGTTCTTATATTTATTTACATTAATATTATTGTTAATATATTTTTAATTTTACATATTTTTATAAATTATTATATTTAATTTTGAAATATTTCTATAGTACATCTATTATTTTTCATAAAATCTTATTTGTAAGGGAAAATATCACTATTTCATTTTGGGATTATTTTGATCATGTAAGTTAAAAAATGAAATCTATACTACCATATTAGAATTTCTATTTCATTAAATATTAAAATGTAAATTATATTAGTGTTTTATTAAAATTGAATGTTATCTTAATATAATTGTGTATTGAGATTGGATGTATCACAATCTTTTGGAAAGATTGACTTTATTTAAATGGAAAAATATTGTAATGTGTTGTGGAGTTACATTATTCCAAATTAAAATAATGTCATCATTAAAATATCATGGATATTACTTTCTAAACAATTGAGGGCATTTCGTCTCCATAACATCCTTTGTTTCCCACTATCATTCTTATATTTATAATATATTCTATGAATATTTACCAATAGAGTTATCATATTCCTCTATAAATTATCTCTAGTATCAAGAATATTTATGAGATCATTATAGTAACATAAACAAGGTTGCAATTATATTTCCATACAGGTGAGAACTTTTGTAACACACTGAGTTTTTGTGGACCATTTTTTGAGTACATTAAATTTTCATGTATTCCATGCAATGAATAAAGTGAAACATTCCATTCCCATGGAACCAACTCGTTGTACATTACATGGCACTAACATGGTGTATGATACATGGAACACCAACTTGGCGTATGTTACATGAAACAACAACATGGTGTACAATGCACATAATACCAAATCTTCTATGAAATGTCTTTTTATTGTTATAATTATTTAAAAAATATAATTATATCATTGAATGGATTATATTTTTATGAAATGATATTTATGAAACTCTTTTCTATTTCACTAGTTATATAATTTTGAAACATGCTTCTATTCATAGGTTATATTTATGATGAAATTATTATGAACCCTATCTCTTTCAATAGGTTATTCTATGATTACATGTTCATAATAACAATTTATTTTCATGGTTTATGATATGATTATTAATGATATTGTGTCACATGAATGTATGTTTTCATGATGAGATTATTGAAACCTATATCTCTATCTAATGCATCAGGTAGTGATTTATAACTACTGATAAGGACATGGATGAAACGAGAAACAAAATCTGTTCAGTATTATATGGTTGGGTTAAGAAATGAATTTGGTTCAGTATGACAGTTCTAAAATTAGGATTGAACTCAGTTCGGTAATACAGGGTTAGAATGGGGAGTGAACCTGGTTTAGTGAAAGACATTGTTAACTAAAATGGTATGGGTAGTGATGTCTTGACTATTATAAAAATAATTTTATATCCTTATGTGTTTTCCAAAATTAGATGTTTTATTCCTAAGTTATGATTTCATTGATTACATTATTTGTTTCCTTTTTATTCATGTATTATGAACTTCTGTGAATTATGCCATGATTTATATATATGATGTTTGATATGTATGGTATTATATTCCATTTTCATGATCATGTTATATTACCCTTATGATTATGATTATGCATAAATACATTCCTTTTTTTATTTTAATAAATATGTTATCTCACGCCTTTTTATGTTTACTTCCCTTGGTTATGAAGATATATATTATTTTTTACATGTCTAAGAAGAGTTCTAGACAAGAAGAAGTGAGTGGGAGATAATGTTGCTCAATTATGTATCAATGTTTATATTTCAATGTTTCTAAAGGCACAAGACTGGTATGTTATTTGGGAGTCTTTATTTATTATTTTATAATTATTTCAAAAAAATTATGTAATTATACTGTACAAAAATATGGGGTCACTAGTACAGTGTTGGGTATTTGTTCGGGATAACACATTCAAGTAAGGGATCTTCATCTCTTCTTATTATTTATGAACTTCTACTATGTCATGATTTTTCATTTCCTTTTTCTTAATTTGGGATATATCCTTCCATACATCCTTAAATTAAATTTTAGTTATAAATGATAGGATCTTCCATTAACACCCATTATGCCCCCTATGATCCTTTAATCCCACATATTACTATACCAAAATTTCATAAGGGTTCATTTATTTCTCACTATTATCCCGGTTTCCTTTTATTGTTACACCATTTTATATTCAATTACAAAAAATGTGGAATTTTTTCGCACCTTCTCCACTCTACCCTTATTTTCATTGATTGATGAGAGACCCCTTTATCTCTCATTAATTCCTCCTGTGTACATCTGTTACCAAGACGAGATTCTATTAGGGATTTCTATCTTCCCAATAACTTATTCTATACACTGCATATAAATTTCATTCATATTTTGGGATATTATGTTACATGGTCCCCTTATTATCCATTTTTTATAAATTATGAGAGAACCATTTCTCTCTCATCAACCCATTTGATGAATTTCTATTTGACGTCGTTATGTTGCCGAAATTAAACTATGCTTTTCCATGCCAAAATCATTCAGTAGTGAATACCGTACATATTTCTCTATCAAGGGTATTCATATTTTTTTCTCATGTACATATTTATTTGGGACAAACATGTATTTATTCCACATTACTTTTCCATAGAATAACTTTTGATGTCAAATGAATCCATGTTATATGATTTTTGTGGCTCACATAAGCGTGATACTGGAATCACTATGAAGGGTGCACCGTAATATCGATAGAATGAATTAGGTAATGTTTAGTGTCATGATAATATACATTCATTGAGGGTTTACCCATGTTAATCCATTTGAAATGAGAGTTTATACTTTCTAATTTGTGTGCAATGAGGTTTTACTTATGATAATCCACGTACAATATACCTTGGCTGAAGCTAATATCATATTGTATATTGTTCCCACATTTCCATGTTATGAATATCTTGATATATCAGGCCTTTATGTTCATATTTATTTTTCACTCCATTGATATTATTATTGGCTAATATGTATTTTCTTCCTCATGTTATTCCTTGTTTGTTCCCTTTCTAGGCATTATAATTCTCCCTCTTCTTATATATGTCCCTATATTATCCCATGCATTGATAAGTACAAAGGAATGTTGTGGTCAGGTAAATTATGTTTTCAATAATGATGTGTAATTCATGTTTTATGTTGTTATGTAATGTTACTATTCCCCAAAGACACAAGACCTCTTTATCTTATGAGTTTTTTTAATTGGATGTTTAGGTAATAAATCTTGTTTAAAAATGAAATAAACGGAAGGGTTGTTATATATATTCTATAGATTATTATAATACCTATATACTTAAAATAAATAATATTTATATCTTTTTTATATTCTGGTATCATGATATATGTATATGTTCTAAAGATAAAACCAATTAAGAAAAATCCGAAGAATAAAGCGAATATTATCCAAAGTGAAAACATAATATAGGGTAGTTAAAAATAAGGAAATGTAAGGTAATAATAATATAATAAATGGTGTTATATATATGTATTTGTTTTTTTAAAATACTTATAATTAATTTATATTTATTATAAATGTGTTTTTAATGAGTACGATGAAAGTCAATACACAGGGTAAGAGGATGTCATCTCACTTTTTCTTTTCGTGAGATACATGATTTATTCACCACAAATTCATTTTCTGTGTCATGTATAGTTCCCATGGATGTTTTAAATGATTACTATAATTATATTTATATTCATTTACATATCCATTTTATGATCTTTCTTTCATGGGGTTTAGTTTTCCAAAGGTACCAAATTTGTATGATAGTTTTGTCTCAATTTTCCTTCATTGACAATCATGATTTGTTATGCACCTAAATTAATTTTTGAGGTGTATATACACCAATTTTACCTTTTATATCATGAATTTGATTAAATTATTTATTTTTTAAATCTTCATGTAATTGTTGTGGTGTATATACATCCATTTTACATTTTATGTCCTGAATATAATTACATTATCGTCATTTTTCGATATTATTAATGAATATGGATCTGTAATGAAATATTATAATCCATATCTCAAGAACACCCATCAATTTTCTTCTCCACTTATTGTTCAAGATATCTTCATTCATTGGTAAATTTTTTATACTCTTTGGGACTTCATAAAATATTTTTTTTTGTAAAATCTATCCACCTCTCTCTTCGGTCTAAAATCTATTTTATACAAAATCCATGTTATAAAAAATGTTTTGGAAAAAATTTTCCAAATATATTTGAATCCCATATTCAATGGAAATGGATTTAAAAAAACTTTTTATGGTTTTCATGTATTCCATTATAATTTTTCAAGGTTCTTTTCAAAGGGAAATGTTTTCAAAATATTTTATTGTCACACCCCGACCTGTAAAATTATATTTTATTATATTATTTCATTAGATTTTAAATTTTTTTGTTGAATTTCTGGTTGAATAATGAACAAAACTTTTGAGTTATGTCAAATGGTGTGCGATTTTGAGTTGATTTTGTTGGGTACACGAGCAGAGCACGTTCTAGAAACCCCACGTGGCTTCACCTAGGAAACTACGCAACCCGTCGGTCTTCGAATAATTAAAATGAGTAAATGATTGTAATTTATTGTGTTATTTAAATTATTTATTATTGTTAATAGTTTCATTATTGTTATTAAAGTGAAATGAATATATTTAGTATTGGTATTTTTTGGTATTATTATTCTAATTCTTATTAGTATTATTATTACTAGGGCATTATTATTATTATTATTATTATTTTATTTTTATTATATATATATATATATATATATCCAATTTCAGTAGGGTTTGTTGAAAACTCTCCCCTCCTTCATCTCACGCTCTTACGTCACCCCCCCCCCTCTTGCGACCTAGTCTGCATGAGCCCCTCCCAGCCAACACCTCATGTCCTGCCAACACCTTCCTCTCCCGGCCTCACCTACGCGTCGACCTCCCATTAGTGCACCTGTCTTGCTGCCTCCCCCTCTGGCCGTTGCCCCTACCTATGCACCAGCTGTGATTCCTAGCTCCCCTTCCCTACACCGACAGTGGCCTCTGGCGTCCCCCACCTCTACCTACAACACACACCTGGATGCCCGACCTCCTCCTGCTCAAACCTGTAACACTGCCTCATTGCGTACCCCTGCTACAGGAGAGACCTTCGGCATCAGATATGCCTCCTTTTGGTGACTACAATCCGCACGCCATTCGGTCTCTGGAGCCGCACCGACATTGCCACTTTGGCGTCGCTCCATCCCTCTGCCCCGTACGAGAAGGCCATCGCCCTCGTTTCCCGTCCTCAACATACCTGCACCCATCTCAGGCTACCCCACACTCTCTAACTATGCACCTTCCGACCTCTACCACCCTTTTCAGCCAATACCTCCCATACCAGCAGACCTTTGCCCCTACTGGACACATTTCCAGCCAACAGCCCCCAAACCAGCTTCTTTTTCAGCCAGTGACCATCCCTACTAGTGCTGTCACCACTTTCTGAAAATCGTGCGACCCTGCTGATCGTGCGCACCCCACGCCAACCCCTTCTTTGTTTTTTCACGTGGCTAGACCTTCAATTACTTCACAATTTGGAATGCGATGAATACCCCCCTCCAATGGTTTGTGGTTTTTCTTATTATGATTCAACTTCACTAGTGTTGAGGAGAGTTTTCTATTTTTTATTCTATTTGATTATTTGAAGATAGTGTTTCTGTGTTACTAGTTGTTTTGCGATTTCTATAGCATGTTGGAATGGAAAATCTATGACACCTCAGTCATCAGCCTGCGCATACATGGGTGCTCGTGTGAGGCATGTTGATTCATTGTGTTTGGTTTGAGATTTGAGGCTGGTCCCCCATTTCACTTACTATTATATTTATAATATATTAGTTTCATATAACTTCATTGTTTTTAAATAAATGGTATATAATATTAATTAATAAGTATTAGAAATAATGTTTGTTGTGAATGATAGTAGTTCCCTCTGGTTCTTGAATTATCATAAAGTGTTTCCAATTAAATGTACCTACCATGTGTTTATCAAATTTCATAGTTGGCCCTTATAAGTATATTGTGTTTATTTATAATGTCTTGGGATTATATTTTGGTTGGGTTTTGAAAATGGATTTCTTAAATGGGGTTTCAAATGATTTTGAGATTGAAGGTGTTGTTTCTCTAATTATTTGGATGTGAGATAGCATGGGTTGGTTTTTCTGAAAATAGGTTGGTCTTGAGTGGTCTGTTAAGGCCCATTTATCACAATAATGAAATAATTATTTTTTTAAAACACTCTTTGGGTTTACTTAGGAGTGATCCAACAGTGTACATGGATTATGCGAGTTTTTGTGTGTGGTATTCGTTCACTGTGTTTCGTTGCTTGATTTACATGGTTACTCATCCATCATTTTCATTTTTTTACTTTGTACGGGAACCTAGAATAGTAAGTATATCTTCTATAAAGGATTTATACACAAGTTTATATTAAACACAAACTGGTGGCCCTTAGTATAGACTTTTCTCTGCTAGGATATTGTGCCCCATGGCTTGGCCAGGTAGGGAAACATTGAGTGTTTTGGGCATTATGACATCATCGAGAGTAGGCATTCCTTCATGACGAGTCACATGTATAGAATGTTCTGGATTGTTCAGAAGATCCTAGGCTCGACCCATGTAAACAGAATTTTTTTTCATGCAGTGATGAATATGATTCTTTTATGTACATCTACATTGCCATAGCTTTGAGATTACTGTTTTTCCTTCTTGTATTTTGTTTTTCTTGGAAATCGGGGTGATTGTTTGGTTTAATTTTCTAAAAAGGGTGTTCAAATGAATGTGTTTAATTCTCTTTGCACAAATCTGAAAATTTAAGCACCACATTATTTTTTAAATGTTTTTGAATCTAATGAAACAAATATAAAATCAAAAATTAATAGTGGAAAGGGATTTTACATTTCGTTTATATAATATATTTAAATAAAAAATTCATTATAAATTTTAGTTCCAACATGGAATTAGTACATTATTTATTTAATGGTAGTGCTTTTGGAATTGATTTTAGGGTACACCTACTAGGTTTTTATACTCACATATATAGCATTTTCTTCTTTTTAGTATCTATTGCGGGTCCCAGCACTAGTTTGGATCACCATGGGTTACATTTTGGTTTGGGTGTTGTAGAGTGACTCCTTTGGTCATGAGGAGATCTTGTATTTGTTAAGTTGTTGTGTTATGGTTGGTCGTTCATTCTTTTCCATGTAATTTATTTATTGTTCATTGTTCTACCTCTTTTTGATACTTAATTTATTTTTATTGTGTGAATCATTCACACATGATCTCTGTTGATGCACTAGCGCTTGTCGCCAACTTGGGAGGATTAGGAACACCTCTATGGACTTGCCGTAGATTGGATCGGGTGACTGGATCATGGTTGACCCGGTTTTGCTCATGGAAAAATGGTATCATTGATGGACAACTTTTGAGAAGTCCTATTTTTTAGAGCACCCATTATTATTTGGGATTTTCATTGTAAAAGGAGTAGGATTATCAGGATGTGATGTGTAGTTTTTGGAAGGATTTCATGAACCCTTGCTCATTCTGAACCACATAATACAATGGGATGTCTGGGTTGTTGGTGTATTTTTGAGGTGTTTTGATTTTTTTTATGTTAGGAAATGAAAATACAGTTGGTAAAGTACTCCTGTGATCTTGGAGGGTCTGGAAAGCCTTGTGGGGATTGGGAAATTTCCCTAGAATACTCTTTGTGATAGTGGTGTGACTGGGGTATGGCCACCAACCATATTTCGGAGTCACCCATCAACTCTAGTTTCCACTTGTAAATCGTTTGGGTCTTCCTTAATTCTGAAAACTTTTTCATAATGTTTTATTTTGTAAATTGTTAAAAGTTTAATTTAAAATGTTAATGACCATGTTTGAACCAGATATTTATTTTTTTGTTCCTTAGTGTTCTCCCCCACCGAGGTTTGATGTATTCCGTAGTTGCATCTTGATGTGGTAGAACCATAGAAAATCCTCTTATTGATCAACCGATTGCCTACGTCCTTGATTTTTAGAAATTTAACCCTCTTCTCTTTTATGGAAAAGTAGATCCTCTTGAGGCATAAGAGTGGTTGAGTAATATTGAGAGAAACTTATGTTTTCATGCTCCACTTGAGTCATTAAAGGTGAAATCGAATACCTTTATGCTTGAAGGACATACCTAGAAATAGTGAAAGTCAGTGTCTCAGAGAATGCCTTGAGAAGATTTCACTTTGGAATTCTTCGATTATTCGTTCATCCAACAATACATCTCTGAGTAGATAAATCTAAGAAAGAGGGTGAATTTTTATATCTTCAGTAGGGTGATGAATCAGTATTATAATTCTATTAGTGATTCTTAGTCCTAGTTCTATAAGTCCAATCATTTGTTGAAAATGATCTAGAAAAATCATGACATTTTGGGTTTGGGATTCAACCCGAACTATAGTCGAATGATGATGCTCAACCTTACAACCTTCTCAGATGTTTTGGGAAAGCCTTTTTGGCCGAAGTTTAGTCATCATGAGGACATGAGGGGGTAAATTCTATCCTATCCTTTGGATGAATTGAAGATAATATCGATATGAAGAATGGGAAGTGACATGATGCTGCTGGATCTAATAGAGGGATAAACCGGGCTTCATACCTTCAGTCATATTCTTCATAGCACAATGTCGTGATCTGTCAAAAGTTTGATAGGAAGGGTCACAAGAATCTAACGTGCATGAGTGCTCTAAGACCCTACTACACCTATGGACATCTGGTACATTTGTAGTGAATATGCCGAGGTGTTTCCATGAAGTGTGCAGAACCCAGACCTAGATCATCGAAGGTAACCACATCCCATTAGCAGGAGTAAGACAATGTTTGGGATCAGTTTGTGGTTATATCATTCTAGTGTTCCTTGGATGCAGTGTTCATCTCCTGTAGCGTTAGGCGGTGTTTATTTTCCTTCATTTGTATGAATGGTTATTATAAAATGACTTTGAAAATATTATATGAATGTAAGTGAGCTCAGTAAAATTATGGTTCATGTGTTATGTTTGTGAATTTATGAAACCTAAATTAGTTGTAGGATATGTTTAAATCATCTATGATCCAACCAAAGGTATTTTAGTGATATTGGCGCATACTCCGGAGAACCTCAATAGTGAAAAATGGAATTCGTTTAATCTTATTTCGTTAATGTGTCTTGGTTTGTGTTCTTCCAAGGATGGGAAATTGTTGATAATGAGATGGTGGTAGTTTTTTATGCTATATTCATTGGTCCCTTCCCTTATCCCCCCTCATAATGGGGGTTTTTGTTCCATGTGGGGATTTTTTAGGTTCATCTAACTTCTTCATTTATTATGGTGGGGAGACCCAGAGTGGGTCTCTCAGAGTTACACATGAAGTAATTTTGGTTTAACCCAATCATTATGGCGGGGAGTCTGTTTGGGCCTCCCCATGTCAGTATAAGATTTTTTTTCATGAATCATTTAGGGTGTTGGGTGGTCTCGTATGAATCCACCCAATTTTATGTTCTTCCTCTTAAGTAAACATTGATATTAGAGTACACTAATCAGTTTTATTGGACAAGGATTATGGGAATAATTTCCTAAGGTGGTCTATGTTCATTCATTCCATTGTTAAAATGGATGGTCTAAGATCTATTTGGTAGTGGTTAAGGTGATCGTGATTTAAGGATGAGTTGTGTGTAATGGGATTTTGGTGTGTGTTTGGATCGATTAATTGAAGTCTCTAAAACTGGTGGAGGTGGGTGACACTTAATAATTCTTATCCTTGGGTATAAAACTTGTTGTGGGTTTTCAGGGGTGGAAAGCATTATGGGGGGGGGGGAGAATTGTCACAACATAACCAATCATTTTTTATATTATATTATTATTTTTTTGTCTTTTAAAAACATTTTATTGAGGTTCGGGTTGAATCCAAAACAAAAATTTTGATTTATGTCATTATGTGCGCGTTTTCTAGTTGACTCTATTGGGTGCATGGGTAGAGTGCAATTTTGAATCCTCGTGCAGATCCGCCTAGGAAACTGTTTGGCCTGCCTGTCATCAAAAAATTAAAGCGAGTAAATTTTTGTAATTTATTATGTTATTTACTTTTTGTATTTTTAATAAATTCATTATTATTATTCATGTGAAAGGAAATTTTTTATTATTTATATTTTTTATCAGTATGATTATTATTATTATTATTATTAAGGATTTATTTTTTTAATTTTTAATTTTTATTTTATTTTTATATTTTTTCTACTAATTTTTTATCCTTATTGATTATGGTTTAATGAAACCCATCCCCTCCTTCCCCTCACCCTCTCGCACTGCTAGCCCCCTCCCTTGTGACATGGTCCACAGAAATATATCCCAGCTGACACCACCTATATGGCCAACACCTTCCAATCCCTACCTTGCCAGCATTCCGCCCTCCCAGCTACTAAACTGTCTTGCCTCCACCCCCTCTAGTCGCTACCCCTTCCTCAACACCATTCACGACACCCAACTCCCCTTCCCTGTGCCACCTGTGGCCTTCAACACTTGTCCCATCTGCCTCAAGCACATCCCCAGATGGGCCTCGGCCTCCTCCAGCTCGAACCAACATTACACCCTCATTGCGCACCCTGGCTGCCAGCGTGACATTTGGCCTCCAAACCACCTCTTGCCAGCGACCACCATCTGCACACCCTCCATATGCCGATACTACATCGACCATGCCCCTTCGGCCACACGTCGTCCATCCGCCCCCACACAATGAAGTTATTCCACTCGTTTCCCAGCCTCGCAAGCCTATGGCCCGCCTCAAGCCACCCCTCACTCTCCAGCCACTCACCCTCAATCTAGCCCATCCATTTTCAACCAACTCCGCTTCTACCAGTAGACCTCTTCCCTAGCCAGCATCTTTTCCGACCATCGATCCCCATGCTGCCTCTTTTCCGGTCAGTGACCCTCTCTATCGGTGCCAAAACTCTTTTTCGACTATTGTGTGACCACATGGATCGACCACACCCTACACCGACCCCTACCTCATTCCTTAATATGGCCATCCAAGCACATAGTTCCGAATTGGGCACATGATGAACACCCTCCACTGAAGGTGAGCAGTTCGATCTCATTAATATTCTCCTACAGCTATTTCAAGGTATGTTTTTCATTATTTATTCTTTTGACGTGAATTTAGTGTTTCTATATTATATTTTTTTTGCGATTTTTGTATCATGTTGGAAATTAAAATCCATGATACTATGGTCATAATATTGCACGTTCTTGCACTCCTATGTGAGGTGCGTCACGTCATCTTGTTTTGTTTGTTAGTTGAGGTCGGTCCTCCACTGAACTCTCTATTATATATAGAATTTATTATTTTCTTGTAATTCCTTTTTTTAAATAAATCATAAATAATATTATGTAATTATTCTTGGAAATATGTTTTTTTGTGAAATAATATCCACTAGGATTAATATACCAGAATACAACAGGGAATTAATAGGACAAAAGAAGTACATTTCACGTTCAAAACCTAGGGAAAAACCCCCAAGTCCTTAATTATACATATCACCATGTCTATGGTTCAATAACTAGACCCAACTCCAAATGATCATTTCCCCTTTCTTGAACCAGGAATGTGATAATCTAAATAGAATCAAATGCTCAAGTTGTATGTGAGATAAAGATTCCAAGAGGGTCTCACCAAGTATTCAATTAAAAATTCCAAAAATAGATCAAAAAATGAATGCATTAAAATTTTAATATTAATAGGTTTTTTATTTCAAAGCATATTAAAACAGAACATACTATACAATTCAAATGATGGAAAAAATAATTTAAGAAACATATTTACAAATGATTGGATATTTCTAAAACGATGTCTTAAATAAAAAATTTATATAAATTAGTTTATATAATTTCAGAAGGAATGTAATTTAGTTTAAACAATATTTACATATATTTATATCTCAAAAATAACATATGTGAACAACATGGTCTACTGAAAAATCGGCACGAATGTTCTAGTCTATAGGAATTTTCACTCTCTACGTGATCTCATCAATATGAGTATAAATATTCCCCCCGACATTATCCAAAGTATACTCATCACCATCCCATATCAGCTTTGACCTACATCACATATATTTTATAACATTATAATAGCATAGATTAATCCCAAATAACTCACGAACAACCTATGTCTTGCATCTGATCTTACACAGTCAATGATAGCCAGATTATTTTAAGATGGATTTAAATTAAATAAACCCCATTAATCCATTTCAATTCCTATTTTCTATTTTAAACCAAAATGCGGTTTAATAAAACAACATGCCTATTTTACAAGATCAAAAAACTAGGTTTCTATCAAAACATTTTAAAAAAATTTCACAAGTTTGAAATAAATAAAAAATAGATTCCATAAATTTCACAATTAATTACCACAATTAAATTCGACAATTTAATTAAATTCATTTACCTAAAAATTTCAAAATAGAATAAACAATTTAAATCATCCTATTTCCAAAAATGCTAAAAAATTTAATGTAATTAGGATTTTCCTCAATTTTCAGGCCAAAACCAATTAAAATGTCTCCATTCAATAGAAATGGGTTTTATCAAATCAATTAAAAGAATGTTTGAGAAATAAAATTTAAATTAAAAATGATATAAATCAAGAAAGTCAAGCATATTCAATGGGGAAACACGAGATGGAATCCCCCCCCCCTTCTCAAAAGTTAACACTTATAATGACACCCATCAATGAGAGAAAAGGTGTAGAAGAGCTAGAAATACAACCTAGAGATGAGATATAACATCACAAATCATAGATCCATCAATTTTGAGACGATCTATGGAAACCCCAACAGAGGAGAAAGATGGGAATATGATGAATGAGGGTGAAATCTTACATAGGAGTCACACTACAAGCATAATGAAGAAGGAACACAAAAATAGGGTATCTGTAAGGGTTAAAAAGTTGTAAGATCACTAGAAGAAATTAGAGCAAAAGATAAATGGGGATATGAGCCATGCTATCTATTTAAATACATTATTTAGGATATTAAATGACATGTAATACCATTTCACATCATGAAATAGTTAAATTCTCAAAACTACCAAAAAACATGTTCTATAAAATTTAAAACCCTTCATTAAATATCTCAATATGTGTAAAGGATTGTCTCAACTTGTAACCTTAACTATATGAATCCTTTCATAAATTGCATCTAGAAACCATTACACATCGTGTAACCTAGTTACATAGTCTGTAAACCACCCATAGCTTGTAGAAAATTCTGGTTAAAGATGAGACTCCAAAAAATATTATTCATCACCATTAAATATATCCTAGAAAATAATTCACAACCCTACAAGTCATTGAAAAGGAAAATATTGGATAAGGTTCATGGAATACCTTTTATATTGGTAGTGGGATGCTACAACCTCACCACTATAAGAAATTTCTATCCACAGAATGTTTATGAAGAAACCTCCATGCCGAAAAGAGGAGGAAAATTCTCTATCATAAGAACCTCATGTTCCCACATCTCATGATTATCATAACCATGTAGCTATATAACACAGAAAAATGGTATCATCTTCCCACAAAATAACTTGGTCACAGAATCAACTCTCTTGACCTACTTCTTAGTCAGAGATAAATATGGTTCAATCTCAATAGCACCCATGATCAAAAGATGACATGGATCATATAAACACATTCTTGGCATTTATACATGGAATAAATTATGTATCGAAATCGTTAACGGTGGAAGTAATAATCGATATCGTACATTAACCACATGTTAGAAAAACGCTAAAGGTCCATAAAATGAGGAGAAATGTGGAGACATCTTCCCTTGCATCCTAATCCATTGATGACTCAACCTGGTTAAAACAATCAAGAAGACATGGTCACCAATTGTAAACTCCAACAATCTACAGTGACCATAAGCACAATACTTATATCGCCTATGGGATATCAACAATCTATGATTAACTAACTGAATTTTTTTCATCTCTTGCACGTAACACAGTCCAACAAAGTAAATTTCACCAATCTTTGACCAACATAATGAATATTTACTAGTCCGGATAAACAATGCATCAAAAGGTTTCATTATGACAATGGAAAAGACAATATTTTTTTAAGAAATATCATCATGCTACAAATGATCATCCCATTCCCCACCAATGTCTCAAACACTTGTGCTAATAATATCCTCTAGAATATGCATAGATCTATATGTCTAGCCATCGAATATGGATGGTAGGCCATGCACAAATAGACCTAAGATCCCAGTTCCTCTTGAAGGCCTTTATAAAAGAAATAACTGAAATAAGGATACCTATCAGAAACCATAATAGATAGAACATCATGAAAAATTTCCATTCTATTTCATGTGGATATTTCCCAACTTCTAAAACATTGGTTGTATATTAAATGGGTATGATGTAATTTGCCTTGTTCAACCTATCGTTCACAACCCCTATCACATTCTTCTTTCTATGGGTATGAGGCAAACCAACCACAAATTCCATATATATTTTATCACACTTCCATGTAGTAATAGTTAGTGGATGAAGTGAACACAAAATTTTCTAATTCTTGGCCTTCACCTACTAGCATGTATAGAAACGTGTGAAAAACTCTAAAATTACCCATCTCATCCCTGACCACCATAACTAATATTGTATGTCATATAACAATTTATTAGTGCTAAGCTTCATAGCCCATTAGGAATTATGACAATCAACATCAAATTATCTCTTTATAGAAACTTCATAACAACACAATCTAGATATTAGAGAATGCACATTCTTGAGAATAACTATAGGGAAATGTTCACCCAACCATAAAGAGAGTCTGTAATTATACGAAATTAATTATCAAGATCTTGATCTTGAAGAACCATCTCGAGGAAATAAAATTTGTCAGTTGAATGCCGGATAAATAAAATTCATCCCAATTCACTTAAGCTCTAATATGAAACTGTGAATAGATAGCCATAAAATTTAATTCCTCCTATGATTCATTCACTGCCTTGGTTGGATGTTTCATACTTAATGAATCTACAATGACATTCCCTTTCCACGGGGTATAGGAAATGTTAAAGTCAAAATATTGAAGGTAATCCACATAACACCTCTATTGGAGGTTCAAATATATTTGAGTGAAGATATTACATAGGATTTTGTAGTCTGAATAGAATGTCAAGCATTCCATGAAAATGTAGTTTCACTAAAACATAAGTGTGTGCATCACAGGTGCATGTTCAAGGTCATGGTAAGGATAATTTATCTCATGTGTCCAAAGTTATTGATACCCATAAGGTAGTATATGATCTCCCTATATAATAACACAAACTAAGACATAACCTGATTCATAAATAAAGACAAAGTAGCCCTACCCGATCATTGTAAGAGTCAACACCAGCATTGTAGTCAAATTTAATTTCATCTCAACAAAAAAAATCATACATTTATTATTACAAGAAAACTTCACCCCCTTCATAGTTAGAGAAGGCATAGGATAATCTAACTTTGAGAAGTTCTTCATGAATCGGTGATAATATCTAGCTAAGGCCAAGAAGCCTTCAATTTTGAATACATCACGTGGTTTCTCTAAAGTTATAAAACCATTTTCCTTCTCAGGATCAACTAATATTTTGTTCTTTGAAACCATGTGTCCCAAGAAAATCACAAATCAAATCCTAAAATCTCATTTTGATAGCATCCCATAAATTTTTTGATTTCTCAAAAATCATAGAACTGTTCTTAGATGATGCATATGATCCTCCTCAGTCTTCGAGTAATGGAGGATTTCATCCATAAGGAATACCAAAATGTAATCCAAATGCTTCTGAAAAATACAATTCATCATATCCAGGAAAATTGCATCAGAATATTTTATACCAAATGGTGTAAGAATGTACTCTTTATGGTCGTACCTACTCCAAATGGAGGATTTCCAAATTTTATATTCCTTTATCCTTAACTGATTTATACCATATCATAGTTCTATATTTGAAAACCACTTCACAACATTCAACAGATCAAATAGATCATCAATCTGTAGAAAATAATGTTTTTTACTAACTGTAAATAGATTGATATTTATATAGTAAACAGATAGGCAAAGAGACCCATCAGATTTCTTAGCGAAGAGAACTATCTTCACCCAAGGTGACACACTCAGGTGTGTAAATCATTTCTCAATATGATTATCCAACTATGAATTCATCACATTTATCTATATGGGTTCCATATGGTAACAGAGAATAAAAAATAGTTGAGTTCTAGACATTATGTCAATATAATACTCGACCTCCCTTACAGGTGGAAAACTAGAGAATTCATAAGGAAACATATTGGGAAACTAGATGAAAACTAGAGGGATATAACTGCTCAGTTATTACAAATATACATAAAAATAAATTGATATTACATTCCCAAACTCTAGATAAGATGGATTGTCCATGCATGACCTTGGGTTCCATTCTCCTGGAAAGAAAAGATAGGCCATCTAGTTGTAGTAATGTTTACTTGTCAAAGATAACAATCAATTTTTTTTAATAAATGATATCATCCATTAAAAAAATACTTTAATAGGTTTGATGTCCATGAGAATGAAAATCTATTCCATCTCGTCATATGATGGAGAAAAGAAACAAAAAAGACTATGGAGACCCATCAATCTCTTCGTACGAAGGGGTTTGGTAATATCCATTTCAAAATATAAATTATCCATAAGACAATTAAGATTATTAACAATACGAGTTAAAATTAATGATCATGACACAACATTATCCAATAGATTAGTATTTAATGATGAAGCTATTGTAATGGTATTCGTCAAAAAAGTTGGACTCGTGTCTACATCCTATAGAGACTCATTCACTGCATTTATTATCTTCCTTTCAGATATCAATGGTTGTAACCATTTTATAGATGAATAATTTGATTTCCTCATTTTTTTGGTGGGGCTATGATCCTATACCACTATGTGAAGAAATCAATTTATGGAAGAATATCTATAAGTATATAGAATGTCTGTAAGAGATACAATTATTCAGTGAATTAGTGAAACTCATATTAGAATTTATTATCATTACACACTGAATGAAATTCAATTGACTTCCTCCTAGCGCAATAAGAGGTCACGAATGACCCTACCATCAAGAATTACCAGTAGAATCATCATTATTCTATATCATTCGAATGAAATAATGTTTCCACTGGAATAAAATGAACTCCCATCAACCATGAATTTCCTACTAGGTCCATCACACCCATCATCAACCTATATAGAACATTAGCATAAGTAGTCAGAGCTTGCAAGAAATCCTAAGAATGGATATCTAATCAATGCACCACCTCAAATCATCATGAATTAATCTTCTCAGTAGATACAATCTCATGAACAAGCTACATGAGTTCCAAAAAGCGATTTGGATACTCATTCATGGTTCAATCAGCCTACTCAAGCTTGAAAACTCCATAGCCATGGACAACACCATATAATCCAGATATAAATAGTCGGTGAAAAGAACCATGAATTATTTCCACTCTAATCCATCACGTTTCTTGTTAATCACCATCTTGTACCATGATATCCTACATGGTACATCCAGTATGAATGTGGAAAACATCACCAAGATCTGGTCTGGTGTCTCCATGAACTCAAACATATGTTCTTCCTTTCCCAACCATTCCTCGTCATGTTTAGGATTAGTAGAGCCTTTTGAAACATGCAGATTCTATAAATGTAACTCATAATAATCCTTTCTAAGAACATCCCACTAAGGAACCACAACCAAGCCTAAACAGGGACTTGAGGTGGTGCATGTCTCATAGCTTGGACTGTGTGTAAAACCATTAAAACTAGATTTCGGTCTACTAGAGATTCTCTCACTATGGTTCAACAGTTTCTTCCTCATAGATCTGATTCGCACATCTCCTCAGAGGCTTGATTCGACACCACATTAGCACTCCATGAATAACATATTAGAATAATATTCAAACTGAGGAACGAGGGAAATTATTTCCAATAGATTGAATAATGAGATTTGGATTACAATCTATCCAAATGAAAATAGGGAGAAGACTAGAACTAATACAAAAGAGTTATTTCTCTAAACACCCCTCTATAAAAAAAGTTAATTGGGGTGATATCTATTCAGACACTCAATCGTAACTACCTCCTCGGTCCATAAAAGATATAAAAAATACATATCGATTTAAAGAAAAAATCTCAACTTCCTCCTTTGATAATATTTTGTCACAAAATAGCTTGATTAACCTAGTAACCCAATAACTAAGCCCACCCTAACATATCCCGAAAGAAGTTCCTAATTCCCTTAGATTATCAACTAGAAAATTTCATCATTTAATTGATAGTGTTAATGGGGTTTCCACAAGCATTGCAGAAGTCAAAATAGAAAAAGTCAGTATTCATAACAAAAGAAACTCTACCGGGAGTAAATTAAAAGAATACATTAGGGAATAAGAAAGACCAATGTACTATAACCCAAGTACAAAAAATATTTTAAACCATCCCAATTCCATAAGGACACAACTCACCACATCCAATGTTCACCAACAGGATTCACCTCCAAGAGATCATTTCCCCTTTATTGAACCAAGAATGAGATAATCTAAAAACACCAAAAGGCATAAGTAGAGTGTGATCTAAAATGATTAGTAAGGTCATAATATTAATTCAATGAAAGATTCCAATCATAGATCAACTAAAGGAGTGCTTTAAAATTTTAAAATAAATAGGTTTTTCATTTTATGTCATATTTAAACCAAATATGCTCTAATTTTCAAATGATGGAAAAAATATAATAAACAATTACTTTACAAATGATGAAATATTTATAAAACAATGTATAAAACAAAAAAAATAAAATAAAATTTAAATAAATTCATAAGTAATGTAAATAAGTTCAAAATAAATTGGCATGTTTTTATATATCAAATTGAAAAAAATGAAGCAACATGGTCATAATTCAAAAATGTATTATTATTATAGGCTATAGGACTCTACATTATCCAAGTGATCTCAGTAATATGTTTATACACATGCCCCATAATACTGTCCTTTAGGAAAAACATCACTGGAACTTGGTTATTTCAAATAAATTGAAATATAGTTTGAGAAATTGAATTTAATTCAACAATTTGAATAACTTAATCAATTCAAGGATAATAAATTTAGACCAATGTGGTGGAATAGACTTCCTTTTCTTGAAACTCAACACTCACAACGGAACCCGTCAATAATAAATAAGGTGTAAAAGACCTAAAAAACAACCTAGAGAAGAGATCCAACATCCCAGAGCAAAGATCCATATATTTCATGATGATATATTGAAATCTCAATGGAGGAGAAAGAGTTCAATACAATGAATGAGGGAGAATGTTTAAGAAATAATCACACATCAAGAACAAATACAACCAAATTCCTAACGAGATGATCTAAAAGGGTTGGAAATATCCAAGATCTCATGGGGAAGTCCCTAGATCGAGGTATAAGAACCTAGTGTAGAGGGGGAAATAGGATATCATCTTTAATACGGATTTAAAGACCACAGATGGGTATTACACGACGTGTAATATCATTTCACATCATGAAATAATTAATATCTAAAACTACCTAATAATGTGTCTCCTTAAAATTGAAAACCATTTGATAAATATCCCTCTATTTATAAAGCGTAGTAACTATGTGTAAAACTCACATCATGAATCATTTCACAACTTTCCACCAAAAATGTTACATGACCTGTAACCAAGTTACATGGCCTATAACCATCTGATAGCCTATAAAAAAGGGTTGTTAAAGCTTAGCGTCCAACAAATCTCTGACATTATAATTATAGTGACCCTCATAACTCATTTTCAACCCTACCAAGACAATTAAATGAAACATATACAACAATGTTACAGTCATATCTATTAGATGAGTTATGGGTTGTTACACAATGACACTAGAGAAGTATGTTCTTTCGACATCTGTTTGTATAATGTTTTAATTATTGAGAAAAAGTTATGTAATGATAATTTATGTAAATTGAGGGGTGTGATAACATTCACTGGGTTTTTATGTTCTACCTTAACAATGATATATGGAATATATCATGTTTTTTAGATAGGATTGTAGGAATTTCCATCCAAAATGACACAAATACATTTTTTTCAAAAATTTCAAACTGTTTTATATACCTGGGGCTCAGACATACCTTCATAAAAAATAATATGAAGCCCTTCCATGGAGATACATTTAGAAAGATGTTATCTCCCACTATAAATTCCAAATCATTCTATTGATTGTATGAATATTTCATTTTCATACTATGAGCCACTTTAATATGGGCATGAATAGTCACCCCTTTCATTATTGTATCTTCAACAAGTTCTAGACCTTAATGTATCCATTCAAAAATATTATTCTAAAAAGTTAGAGTATTCTATATATTTTCAATAACTCTATATAGGGAGAATTTCATTAAAAGAATGAAATATATTATTATATTGAAACTATAACAATAGAAAATAAAAAATCCACATACCTTGTAAGCTAAGTGATATTGACCTCAATGTGTCTTTTACTGTATGCATAGTCTTCTTGGACTACCAATTAGTTTGAGAATTGTTGGACGTTCTAAAATTAATCACAATATATAAAGCCTTAAAAATAACGCTCTAGAAATTAAATGTAATATAGGGATCTCTATTAAAATGATTGAACTAGATTCACAATGAATTTATATATTTTTATTAATATCAGTCCTTGTGAGGCCTTTGAGTGGTAAATCTTCTCTAATAGTGAATAAGTGTGTAGATTTTGTTAGTTGATCAACAATAACCCATATTAGATCATCATTTATTCGAGAAGTAGGTGGTATTGCATGAAATTACATTTTAATTTCTTCCCATTTCCAAAAAGGAATGGAAATAGGTTTACAGAATTCAATATGATTATTTCTCTCAATTTTTTTATTTTGAAAAAAAATTAGACACATTGTCAAAATATATCACCTTCATCTTATCCCACTAGATGTGTTATTTATAATCCCTTTACAACTTTCTACTTCAAGGGTGAATTTATAAATAATATTAATGATATTAATCTAATAACCCCCTTTTAGTTTTGGTATATATGGATCATATGATATCTTAATGATATCTAAATTCCTAATTCACAAAAGAATACCACAAATTTCCCATCATTTATATATTTAATTTTCTTCTGAAAATTATCATCATTATATTGAGAACATTTTAAATTTTATAACAAATATAGTTTCAAAATCATTTGAAAATGTGAGATTTCTTCAATTCAATAATAATTTATATATCAATATTTATTAAATCATTGATCATATGATCCCTCTCAAACAAAATTTGGGTTATTATTTCCTAATCATTTATGATCAAAGAATTAGAAACATTATTTTTCTTCTTCAAGAGGATGTTTATTCAGAAATCATAATCCTTCAGAAGAAAGATCCACCTCATTTCCTATTTATTAAGCTATTTTTTTAAAAAAAATTGTACCATTTTATTTTATTGTATATGTATATCTCATAACATTCACCATATAGATACTGTCTCTATGTATTCAAATAAAATATTATATTTTCATACTCAGGATCAAAAGTTGGATAGTTATATTAATGAGTCATTAGTTTCATTAAGGCATAAGAAATAACATTATCATTTTTCATAAGGCTAGAATTATTCTTTTCTTCAATGCATTACTATAAATTCCGAACCCCTCATTTCCTAATTGTGAAGTCAAAAGTGGAACATTGACTGGTATCCTCTACTATTTATTATATGAATCTTCAAATTCCTCAGTAGAAAAGAACTTAACCCCTTTACATGTAATCTTGTTAAATTAGATAGCAAGTTAGGAAATCTTCTAAATGAATAACCAATGGTAACCAACCAAACCAATTAATCTACATACATCAATTTTGTTCATTGGTGTAATCCATTATTTAATTGCCTTTTTCTTCAGGGGATCAAATGGAATTATATCCATGAAGAAATATGGCCATGAAAAGAAACTTCATGAATCCTGTTATCATACCTAATAATTTTCACATACGACTATTTTATTTTAACTATCTCAAGAATAATCTGAAAGGGATATTTAGGGTTGTATTTGCTTTTATAGTACTCCATGATATCATCAATTAATACTGCTGAAAAATATCATGATATTTCACGAATAATTTATTTATTATATTCATAAAAACAATGGGTTTATTTTATAATCTAAATGAACTTACTGTAATCTCATAATGTTCATACCTCTTTCAAATACATGTCTTCATAATTTTCTACTTATTTACTTAGATTTTATAATTCCCAAAACCAATGTCATACATTGATAAATATTGAGCTCCCTAAATTTTATCAAATAATTCATCATTGAGTAGTTGAGGATACATGTTCACTATCACAATATAATTCATGTCCCAATAATCAATTTGTATCCTCTTGGATGATTCTTAATTTTAAAGAAAGATAATAGGGGATACCCATGGTGAATCAATAGGGTGAATAAATCACTATTCACACAAATCCTATTGTTGATTCATTAGATCTAGGAATTAACCTATGTCAATTTTATTCACAGTCATTAAAATCTGTCTTACATCATGGATTAAAACATTTTAAAATTGGAATTTACACACATGTGTATTTATAGGTAATTCAAAAATAAATACATAAATGTCTTCTTAAAAAATTCGTACATTATCAATTTAAATATTAAATTTTCCATATATATATATATATATATTTCTTCATCCCTATGAATCTCATTCACAAGAGCTACCGAGGGTTGATATTAACATGACATAGATGATGAAGTATCTTCTTTAAATATTATGAATTATAAATCATCATCAGAAATCATTATTTCATCTCCCTTGAAAATTATTTTTCCATACTATTTTGAAATATAGTCCATTCTATGTATTACATCATAATCACAAATATGTATGATAATATATAATCCAAATAAATCACATTTATATGTCATAATTGGGATTATTTGACACATTCTTATTTTTGAGACATTTCCACTAAGAGTATTAACTAAAAACCACCACCTTGAATTTTTATATAATTATCAAATTTTAATGGAAGAAATGTAATATATAAAAGAGTGTGAAGATAGATAATGGAATAGTGTAAAGGAAAAATTTTAGGCTATGATAAATTACCCACTTTGATATCATTGGGTACTTACACCTTATCTATAGTGGTCACATAAGTTGGACTTCTCCCAATGGACGATTCTATAATATGTTCCCTTGATGCATAGTGATTTGGTGGGAATAATTGCTCAGTTATTTATATAGAATTTATTATAAATCATTAATATCCTTTATTCCCATAAATCCATGAGATAGATAACCTTTATTAACAAATTTGAAAAAAAACCCAAGTCATTCAAGTATTTTTCATGATTTTGTCTTTCAATATTTTTTTTGATATGGAAATCACTTTGTCATCATATTATAGTTTTGAACATTCTATTTTTATTTTTGTTCAAATATAAAAATTATTTTTTCAATTCCCTAGGAATATATATTATATATATATTTGATCTTGTCTATTATGGTGTACAAAACTGTTACATCATATAGAATAATCTGATAGTATTATAATAGTGTCCTCATACTTTATAAATATTTATTCATGCACTATCATTATGTTAAATAATATTGTCTTCATTTTAGTTCATTTCTCCAGTGGGAATTATTTTTCAATAGATAATTCTTTAAAATATTTTCATTCCCTTCGATCGATTTCCTATACCTCCCTAGTGTTATAGAAAAATTACCACTCGTAATCACAATCTGTATTGATATAATTAACTAAAAGCGCAACCCCTTCATTTTCATTGGATCCAAAGGCAAAAAATGACTTCTAAATGGACAAAATATGTTTCTAATCTACCAATAGAGTAGTAGTACCATTAAATGATGGTGAAATTGGTTGTATGAAGTGACCCAACATAGGGGAGTCATGTTATAGAAAAATATGTTTATCCATTACAGAGAGGATATATTATATAATGTAATTATGAAGTAATAATATATCCATGATCAGCTCAATTCCAATACTAGTTGTATTGCCTTACCTAACACGGAAATATCTACAAATCCATTAGTATTTATTCCCTTATTTATTATAAGATATATTTCAGTATAATTAAACATACTATATTATCCAATAAAAATATGAATTTTAATTATAATTTAATTTTCAAAATATGTTATAACAAGGTACATGAGTTAAAAATTTATTTATATTCAATATAGGAATCATAAATATTTTTTATTTGGGGAATTTTTTATTTTTAAATCCTTTATATTGGATTCTAAATAAATTGATAATTATAATTAGAATATCCCATATGAGTGTCAATTTAGGTTCCCAGTAAGGGAATACTCATTTTCCACCAGAATGATTGCTATAATATACTCAACTAGTACTTTTTTTGGATATTACCCATAAATGTATCTATTATAAAACCATTAATACTAACACTACATAGAAAATTATGTATTTCCAGGGAATGCCACATAATCTCAACCTGAATTTTTTTTCATGTTATTATATATTTATCCTCTTTTTTAATTATGGTATTATCTCTATTTATATATGTTTTCCATAATCCTGTTCCCATGGTTTCAACTAAAATTTTCATGATACCAACTATAATGAAAATGGATCCAGTGACCAGAATCGAATGACTTATATTTTACAATGGCATTGATGCAACAGGTAAAATAAAAAATACTGATATGTTTAGTAGTCTTTTATAATTAGATACATATTGGAAACCCATTATAAAATAGGGATGAAAAAAATAAATCATTATAATAAAAAAATCCATCATCATTTAACACATGAAAATAATTCATCTTCATATCATGTGGAAAACAAAAAAAATAAGGGTGAGCTCAAATACAATGTAACTGTTACATTTAACGTAAACTATTGTGAATCAAGAAGACACAATCAATATTGAAAGGAAAATAACAGAGCACACATCATATTTTTTTTTAAAAAACATGACAATCATTATTACATAAGGGGAAATCAATATGGTAAGGTAAATAATTTATCACACATGTCATTTAATCAATAAATTGTGAAAAAAGCATCCAAGGATGATATTAGTTCAATTATCACATGGATAATAATAACTAAATTTGTAATGAAGGAAGTTATAAATTTTTTACATCATGATCTCAATTATTATGATATATAAATTGTCAATAACTATGAAAATATAGTTTAAAACTATGGGGAGACCAATTTAATTTGTCCAAATCATTTGTCTTTGGAGACATATTAATGAATCAAGGGGATATATAATTCTAGGATCCAACATTAAATTAATTTTCAAATTATTTCTCTTATTTTAAATGATCTGATTAATTCATAATTTACATTTCTAATAAAAAATACCAGTATTGAATAAAGAATGTGGTTTTGTTGATATTTTACCACATTATCAAATAACATTCAAAGGAAACAACTTATGTACAAATTGTATATGGTTTTGAAAATAATAATATCCATGATACAAATAATGTGGATATATAAAATAAATTTAATTTACAATTAAATATGATCACAAGAAAGTGATTGTCTGAAGGGAATGTTAACAATCAAAAAATTATTCTAAAAATTAGCAGTGAATGTCATTTCATTGGTAACAAATGTTTTTACACAAAATATTTTCAATTTGAGGAATAAGTATAATTGAAGTGAGATATTAATATAAGATTTCATTGTAAAATAAATAAAAATGTGTAGAGTAATAGAAATCTAAAAAAACTGGTTATGGTGGATGATAAGTTTTTTATCACCATATACATTACAAAATAATTCCTTTTTTACTTATTTTAGTAAAAAATGATTTTTAGAAAAATTTGAAATATTCCATTAAAATAATTTATCAAATTCAAGAAAATAGAACATTTATGAAATAAATCATTACATTAATTATAATTAACCTATAAAATCAATTTCGTAAAACATGGATATGGATGAAAAAAATATAAATTTAAGAGAAATAAAATCATTTTTATTCAATACATTACATTGATTGGATCAACTAACAAGGAAAAATAAGTACGGTAGAAAATATATAACCTCTTTAAATATCCAATGGATTATACAATTATGGGATCATAGGAAGTATAAATTATAATATTTCGTCATTAAAGTTAAACAAATCCCAAAATAATGTAATAATATAATATAGATTATTACCACTTAGGTTAATTTTACATATCAACACATAAAATATTAAACAGGGATTAAAACATTAAATATCTCCAATTAATAGTTATTAATGATTAATACATCAAACTATTCAAATATAGACCACATAAAATTTAATAGGTATATATTGACATACATGTATCAATGGAATGGAAATTGATTCGAAATCCCTTACTTCATCCATCATTTTTGTTGATCATGCACGAATATATATATTAATGGTTTTAATAATGTTATTAATTTATATTAGAACAATATTCATGATTAAAATATCATATATGATCCTATTATAATATATCACCACCCGTTCATTAATAATATTTTATTATTATTGTTGTTTTGGGTGTTAATTTCCTTGTTTTCTCATGCGTGTTTTATCTCGAAATTTTCGGTTCTTGTGCATTTGATATATATACAAAATATATAGAATTATTGTATCATTATATATAGAATATTTAATAATTATATACATTTTTTATAACCATATTTGATATTTCTAATTGAAAAATGAATCTCATTGCTTTTTGGAGAAGATAGGCTGTAAATACACACGAGCAATGATATCATTCCCTAAATATGTGAAAATTTAATAAGGTTTATTATGTATTAAATTTAAATAGTTGGTATAATTTCCTATTTATAATATATATTCACAACATCCATTATTAATAGTATCCATGTGAGTTAGTGATGAAAATAAAATTACATCATTTCTCGAGTCGGTAGTCTTCCATACACATGAGTGATGTCTTTGTTTCCAATTTGATGGAGAAATAGATGGGGAAATATTATTACATCTAAATAATAACATTTATGTATATGAGTGATACTATTTTATTTATATTGGATGTTTTATTAAATTATTTATGGTAGTAAAAGAAAAATGAAATATAAAGGGCTTTTTTATGATGATTACATTCTCTTAGAGAATCTTCCTTCAGATCTCTTATTAAAGACGATATGATTGATATTTTGGAAGAAACCCTCTATTATGGGTCTATGAATGTTGGGGAGATATTTTTCCCAGGTTTGGGTGAGCCAAATGGATTTAGTGGGGTGAATAAGTGAGGTGAGGGCATGCCCTTATATAATTTTTGTAGAGGAAACACATGGGATATTTTCAAAAGAATAAATAATACCCTTTTTTCACAATTCACGATGAATGAAAATAGATCATTAATCCCTTGGTAAACCAATTTTGACTGTAACCATGGAAAGTAATTTTTATAATTCTTACTATTAATTGTATTAAATTTAAGTTGACCATATAATATATTATTAATTATTATGAATCTAAATATAGAATTAATTTTACCTAATTTTATTCATATAAGTGGAAATTTTTTTTTAAAATATATCCCCATAAAATATATTGAAAATTATTTTTTCAAGAAATGAAATTTTCATGAATAAGATGAACTTATATTAAATATATTACATGTAGTCATCATTAAAAAGTTTTATTTTTATATAGTTAGATATGTGATCTTATAATTTCATTTATATCATTCATCATCAATGATTATTTTAATTAAATAAAATGGAACAACATAACACCTATCTAAACAAAAATGTTTTATGAAAAATAATCATTTTTCATAAAAATATCACTTTTACCTCCAAATATTCTTAAATTTATTTCTATAAGATTAAATGTTAATAAATATTTAAATATAAATATTATTACAAATCATTTTATATAAATTAGATAATAGTAAATTTAAATAGTTTTTCTTTTTCATCAGAACTTATTGTTCCCCTATAAGGTGGCGCATTTCCTGGTGGGGTAGAAATGGTCCGACGAGGGTCGTCACCCATCCCTTTCTTATATAGGTAGGTTCTCATTAAGTTCACCTTTTTTTCTGTTTCAACCTTTTCATCAACATTATCCTTTAAATATGGTTGGATTAACCCCATGGAGACTGGTCATTTAACCTCTTTCATAATATGAAAAAATTTCCACAGTTAGATGATCCCAGAGGGTGATTACATGGGGTCAAGTACATGTAAAATTGGTATTCCTTGGATATAAATACCACAGATGGTCTCCTATGGGTTTATTCATGGAGCTAGGAATGCCCACTGTCCCTAGTATCCATGATTCATGGACATTATTTCCAAGGGAAGGTGCTCATTGATCGATGATTCATCCAATGGAACTTAAATAATCCATTAGTCAAGAGGATTGGAGGTCATGCTTATCGCACCCTTCAGGGAGAGGATTGTTTCCTATTTTGGGACTCTCTTATAGATTTAGGTCATGTTCATATGTTCGTTGTTCCTTGGTTCATTGTCGAAGAGTGTGTATATGTGCTACCATTGGTTTTCATGATCATTATAGGAATGAATATATTTTATGCAATAGAGGCGATACCGAATACATCCATATAATAAGGCTATCTAGAGTTTACCATCATCCAGGTGGGATGAAAAGTGAATTTATATTGGGATAAGACCCCTAATATGGGTTTTGTATGTATCCTCGAGAGAGGTATCAGAACCCATGTTGTTCGAATGGTGTGGGGATTACACATGGGAGATGCCCATTTGTGGAGGCATGATTGGGTGGATCTTTTTTCTAATGGGTACCCTTTAGAGCTTGGGCCTTCTGGGAGGTATCCTACATATCCCGATTTTTCAGGAATCAGAGTTCTCATAGTTTAGATATGTGGGGCTTACGAATTGAAGCTTCCTATTGAGGTGGGATGATTGGGTGGACCCCTTTTTATGGGAAACCTTTTGAGCTAGGTCCTAGTATTCATCCTACGTATCTATGAAGGGTAGGAATTCCAAATCTGAGCTTCACTACGTATCCTCTAAGGGCAGGAATCAATCCACACATAGTTTTAAATGTTCCATAAAAATGATTGCTCGATGTGTAGGGACACTTCAGTGCATTTTTTTATGATATCTTGGTCAGGATGCACAGTCTAATCATCACTACGCATCTTATGAGCGTATGAATCAAGAAATATGTTTTCCAATATGTTCCAAATACCGATTTGGATTAGTCCATGTTTGAGGAAATGTGATGGAATTTGTGTTTTATGTGATAAAATTTCTAGGCCTACTATATTCTTATATAATTTATTTCCGTAATAGAATCCTTACCTGTGATCCTAATATCACATGAGTTATACTCGATCTGAGAAACATGGAGTGGAAATAGGGTCTTATTTTCAAGTGTGTGGAAGTTGAGAATTTGATGGGGTCATTTGGGGGGGGGGATATCAATGATCAATGCGTTTCTACGTATCATAGGAGGGAATTAATCAAGCCATATGTATTTTTGTATGTTCCATGTAATGATTCAGCTCAGTCATAGGGGTATTGGCATCTTCGTTATACCCATCACGATTTCCAAGTCTACCATGTTACTCTATTGTTCACTATCGTAAGAGAATCATTAACATTGATCATAAGCGCACATGAGTTATAATCCATGTTTCGAAGAAGGAGTGGTAAGGGGTACCCTTAAAAATATGGGTAGATAGGGGGATTGAGGGAAACTTTCTTTTTTTATTATGGGGGATGGACCATGATAGAGGATCGAGGTGTCGCTACATATCCTGCGAGGGCAGGAATCAAGCCGTACGTAGTTATATGAGTGATCATGTAGTTTATTATCAGGCGATTAGGATGTTTTGTGCCACGTAGTTTAACATCATAAAGTGAGGACATGAATTAGAGTTTAATGTCTTGCTTAAGGTATGCGTTCCATACACTTCAACATCATATGGAATGGAAAATGACCCATAGTTTAAGGTCATAGAGCTTGGATGATGACATGGTGTATTATAACTCATTTTTAAGGGTCATAGAGTTGTACCATGAAATTTTTATTATCACTCATAGAATAGGGTCATAGAGATTGAACCTTGGATTCATGGTTCAATATCATTTATCATGGAATAATACCGTATAGTTTAACATCATGTGTTCAATACAACAACTCATTGTTTTGGGATATTGTATTTGGACCATTGACATGTGAACATTTACCCTTTTTTAGGGTCTTAGAGTTTGTACCTTGACTTCCACGTATTATATCTCATAGTTTAGAATTATAGAGTTTGGACCATTCACAAGTGGAAATTACTACGTGAAATTCATCTTCAGGAATGTTGCATTTATGGGAGCTATGATGAGATGTCCCTCCATTGATATCATGGAATATGCTCAATTGAAATAGACCTTATGTATGAAATATGGTCCTCCCCACATTGGTTCAAGAATTGGGGGCTTCTTCCCAAGAATCATCGAGGTTTTGGGGACTAATACCATTCCCCCTTCATGGAATGATTTAAGGAGCACCTTTTTGGTGAAGGCTCATGAAATCCAATTTTGATAGATTTACAAATGGTGTAGAGTGTGCAGACTTTTCTTACCTAGTTTCTCTAACTCATAAAACCTTCTATAGGATTTCTCATCCATGGATAGTTGTTCGGAAATGGCAACACAAAGTGGTGGAACTTGGATTTTGATATGAAAAACAGCCTCGGTTCTGTATACTAGTGAGTACAGGGTCACCTAGGTTTCGGTGCGAGTCATGGTTTGGTAAGCCCACAACTCATAATGTATCTTGTCCGAACATGATTTATTATCCTTATCAACCATATTATGGTGTATGTTGGAAAGATTTATATTGAATTCCTCTATCTACACATTGGTCACCTCATGGTAAATGAACCAACAATTATCTTTAATTCCATACTCCACGTATAACTTGTCCAACTCAGCAGAGAAGAAGTGGGTGTCGTTGTCTCTCAATATTGTGTGAGGGACACCAAATCTGCTGATGAGGTATTCCTTCATGAAGATGATGATTTTTTTCTCCCAAACATTTTTAAGGGGCATGGCCTCGTCATATTTGGAAAATAAGTCGATCGCTGTGAGTATGAACATGAATTTTCTGGCGGTGGAGGGAAGATATGGTCCCACAACATCCATCCACCATGAAATTAATGTCAAACAGTACATAGTTTTATAATGTAACTCTAGAAGTCGGCATATTAAATTTTCATGAACATGGTAGGAATGGCACTTATTGGTGAATATGGCACAACATTGTATCATAGTGGGATAGTAATACCCACACCTTCAGATTTTGTGAGAGATCATAGTTTCTGGTTGGTGTGCTCCAGAAGCTCTGATGTGCACTTATTTCATGATAAAAAGTAATTTCTCATCCATCAATGCACTTGAGAATGAATTTGACAATTCCTTGTTTGTAGAGTACCTTTTCATGGTTTACCCAATTGTACAAGGTAAAATTGACGACCGTATTCAAACATTCTTCCTTCCAGCCCTTTCTGGTGGGAGTTCCCCATTCTGAAGTAAATTTGTAATGTGTGTCATCCAACCAATGGTGTGACCATAACGCTTATAAATGGGGATAATTTCATCAATTTACTATGTCTTTATATAGATTAATGAAATGAACATTTAGAGGTGGTCAATGATAATGACTATTTCATCCCGGTTTGGATCGACCAAGGCTATGGCTACATTTTCCAAAACTTCGATTTGATCATTTTTTGATTGAGGGATATAAATCAACCTTGGTTCTGATGGGAATTATTTCTTCAATTCTCGAACACGGTTCATCAAGGGGACCAATACCTATTTCTTGATGGCATAGTCACTATTAACATGTTTGATGACTGGCTAGGAAATTCCCTTTATTTGTTTTGTGTTTATCATGCACATGAAGTGCCAGTTCAAGAACTGCAATGTGAACGTGATATTCTACTTCATTATTTGTGCACCGTTTTGAAAGCAAGAAAGAGTAATAAAAGATGGAATTTTCATGGGATACGATTATAAATCCCATCCCCAATTTTTTGGTCATGGGATCCTTCATCCTTTTCCCTTTTGGGCTTCAGGAAGCACCATCTAAGTAGATTTCCCATATCTGGGGGCCCTTCTGAATGGATAACACTACTTCATCTTGAATTTCAACATCCAAAAATGTTATTTTTTAGGGGTGCTGGGCCATAAAGTATGCTAACGCCTGAAATTTCATTGACTTATGAGGAACATACCGTATGTCAAACTATTACAGGATGACCTCCCATTGTTATAGGTTCCCATTTAGTATGGGACAATTGAGGATATATTTGAGAATAATGAAGTGGGAAGCTCGGTGGTCCTCATAGTGTTCTAGGTTCCTATGTTTCTAAACATGGAATATTAGTGCTAGGTATTTCATTTAAATTATTGAATATTGAGTTCCAACATCGATCATTGTTCAAATAAGGTAATAGAGGTTGTTCTAATTGTCAGCATCATTTTTAAATGCAAGGAATGTGCCTAATGACCATTCCAGGTTGATTACGTACAAAATGAGTGGCCTACCCTCAAATGGTGGAATCCACACCAGTGGGATTAGGATATATCTTTTGAAATTATTGAATTCTTCTTGGAAATAATTATCCCACTTATACATAACTCCTTTCTTTCTAAGCATAGTGAAAGATAAACATTTACCTTCTAATATGGAAATAAAGCACCAAATGTAGGCACGATGCCACTAGGGATATCTCAAATCAGCGAAGTGGAATGGAGGAGACATTCCAAGGATGTATTCTGTCTTCTCTGGGTCAACATCGATGCCACGATGGTGTACGCCAAAGTTGAGGAATTTACCCAAGGTAACGCCAAAGGCACATCTTTGGGGATTCATCTATTAACTGTGTTGTAAAAATTTTTCGAAGACAATTTCATGATCATCAAGGTGGTTCTAGAGATTTCGTGATTTAACAACCACACCATCAACATAACACTCGATGAAATTTCCCAATAAGGGATTGAAGATGTGGTGCATGGCACACTAATATGTGTCGCTGACATTCTTTAGACTAAATGGAAACACCTTATAATAGAGCACTCCCTATGGAAACCATAGAGAGGTCGCCTCTTAATCTCTTCAGGATATCAGGGTTTTATAGCATCTAAAATATCCATCAATGAAAGATAGGGGTTTATATCAAGATATTTCATTGATAAATATTTCTATGATCGGGACTGGGACGTTTTCTATTGGGAAATACCGATTAAGGTCCCATAAGTTAATGTATATTATAAAATGTCTATTATTATTTTTCACAGGGACTGTGTTTTCTACCTAGATCATATATTAGATCATCTGTATGAAGGTGGATTTGATTAGATTGTCCAATTCAGCCTATTTTGGCAGCATGTGTTTGGTGGGTCCTTTTGGATGCCTACATATAGCTCCAATGAACTTATGGTAGGTCCATATTATGAGTGGAGACATCAAGATCGAGCCTTGTCACTTCAATTTAATTCTAGGAAAACACATCTCATTTATTCTTTATGAAGGAGGTGTATGCCCCATGTTCTTCAATTGGCATATCCCTACTGATCATAGTGGGTATTTGGTCATTTTTGGATCCCATATTGATCTCCCTATGCTCATTGATTATAGTGGAGACACCTTCTTTAAAAGTAGGAGGGGTATACTTGAGGTCTTCTTCATCCTATTTTTCTTCTTCTTCTTCATTGTCTTCATCTACATCGTCTTCTGATGGAGAGATGATTTTTGAGACAAAATCTTCAATGATAGGAGAGAAATGGTCTTTTTCCATGCTAGGTGAGTCATGGGTAGTTTGAGGTCTCGAGGACAGGCCTATAGCATCATTGATTGATCATTTCCAAACATCATGGGATTCATCCCACACTTCCGTGTCATTGGACATGGTGGCCATAACAGAGACCATGCAGATGATTCAGTCTGCATCCGAACCTACACTTATGCATTCAACTTGGTTGATGAGTAGTACGTACTCATCCCGAAGTTGCTGGAGGGGGTTAAAGGGATCCATTTCCATTCCATTCGGGGCATTGATCCAACCAATGATGTTGGCCAATAGCTATTTTTCGTCCTATTCAAATTACCCTGCGTCGATTTAGTGAGAATCACAGAACTCGAACAATGATTTATATGGGTACAATGTCCCGTTTTTCTCATTAGTGCAATATTAGATGCACTGATGGTATAGTGATATAATTTCAGTCTTCTAATGTAGCCAATAGCTCCATAATTGTATGTTGAAGTCCGTAAATTTACGTACTACTAGGAACTCCAAATCCAACATGAGATCTCTGATCCATGTTTTATGTTTTATTTTCCCAACAGTTTATGCTCCCTTTTCTTGTACCCTAGCAGATTTTTAGTGCTGAGTGTCAAGCTATCTTCAACATATCCTAGTCGACAAATCACTTGCATAGGGAGGAGGTTGACTCAAGATCTATTTTCATTGAAGATCCTCTAGACAACAATTCCATTTATCTTTCCAGAAACATATTAGACGTTAATGTGCCCTTTCATGATGGTGTATTAATCCATGTGTGTCAAGGAGGTGACAATGTGAAATTCTACAGGATTGGTCACTATTTGGTAGACTTCATTTGATGCCCTTCAGCCTAAAAATCATGTGGACTTAGTAACGCTTCGATGAGTACATCCATTAGATCTATGGGTAGACTTAACACATCCAGGATTGATAGCATTGTGGGTAATGAATCTAGATAATTTACAATATCATATTTCTTATCTAAAGGTTATCACCTCATGGATCGAGGTTTATCTTTCAAAAATACTTTTGGGTTTTTTTATTTCGACATAAATGGTTTGGCCTCTATCACTAGGGCTGGTGGTTCTGCATTCCATTCCATGTTTGGCCGAACTGGTCTTCATGTATGCCTTGGGGTTGTTTGATATTTGTTGTCACCGTAATAGATATTCCAAAATAACTGGGATTGGATTTCTTTCGAAGGGTTCAATGGAGAATTCCAATTATTGTTTCATCTGTCAGAGGGACATTCCGTAAGTTTTCATGATGTTAGTGGTTTAATTTATGGTGTGGTCGTGAACTGGAATCCTTCCACGATCATGCCTTCAAGGAAACCTCTAGCCTCTGTGGCCTCTTCCTCCTGCTCTCCGATTGGGCGCTGGGAATTTCGGTTTGTGGCCATTGTCTTTCTATGATAAGGGTTCCATCACATGAATGAAATTAATAGAGCTGAAGACCAGTATATAATACAACTTTGTTTTTGTCCGACTATCTTCTTTTGATGGTGTTGTTTGGTGGGGAGGTTCCTGTTATACCGTTTGGTGGGGCAGTACCCGTTGTACCAAGATTGATTTCATGATGTCTGAAAGTGTCAACACTATCTATGGATTTGGTGTCAACTCATATTCTTGGTATTTCTTTCTTCCCTTCTTGTCTTTAGAGGACCTCATGGCCGAGGAGGATCGTTGTGTTGAATTAGGAGTTTTTGGGGTAATAGTTGGTCATTTCAAATGTGCATGGAGGATGCCATAGACTCGATTTATTTTCTTATAAGTCATCAAATTTTCAATCCTTTTCAACTTATTACTGAAAATGGTGTGTTATTATTCTTCCTCTCTTGAGTCTGAGGTGGAAGCATATGCCACTTGTGCAGGTAGCAGGCCTAAAATGACATGCCTGGATTCCACCATCCTTTTTAGAAGATCCATGAAAAAAATAATCCCTAGATGGTATGCCCTAGTAGCCTATGATAGGAACAATAGTTTGGACGGTCGTCGAGACCCACTTCATTGGATCACTATGGATCAGTAAGCTGAAGAAAATTGATGTTCATGGTGGATATGAAATATCCACAGACCTGATCATCTCAGAATGAGTAAACATTATTTCTACAATCATCAAACTGATTTATTTTTTCACTACATCACTCATCTTTCTGAGGTGGGGTTGTTGTTGGTGTCTAGGGTTTCATGTATTGTATGGTGGAGGCATCACAGCTGGAGCTAGTGCTGGGGGTAGCTTAAGCATGACCAAAGATGCTTTATCTTTTCCTTTTCTTTTCCCATGGGATGATGGGGCTACTCGGAAATTAAGATTGGTCATTTTCAAGGAGTTCTCAATCCTTTATGAAAGGGCAAAGAAATATATAAACACACGAGTGTACTTTACTCGGATGGGCTATGTTTACAATTCATCCTAAAGGTTATCGACGCACAAGGCTAGTATCTCATCCTGGGGGAGCAGCTAGTTCAAGGAATAAGTTAGGCCTTTCCGTATAGAAATGATGTCTGAGACTCTTACGTTCTATCACTGATTTTAATTCATGAGGTCATTGACCGTCATCTTATGAAGTGTTGAAGTGAACTGGAAGAGAATCTGTCACTGATGATCCCCCAGCCTATGATTGAATTGGCAAGTAGGCTAGTATACCAAATAATGGTCGAGCCCTGTCGGGTTCGTATGAGGCACCCATGTTTTACTGTTACTTTCGACTCCAAAGTACCCAAATGGGGTCACAATGATATTCACAATTCATTAAATGATATTCCAGGTCCCCCAAGCCATTTAATACTAGTAATATTTGGTTCTCTATTTTTTTCAGTGACATAACATTGCCCACCCACTTAGGGGAGGTTTTGTGCTCTGAATGTATCGGAATGCACTACCCATCCATGGAATCTAGTCAAGAAATTAATTACATGATTGTGTTTAAGATCCCATGATGCATATCCCATCGGGATAGATCTTGAGATGGTCCAACAACGACAAAAAATGGGCATGCCAGTTCTACTAGAATTTTGGCTGGATACCTAGCAGGGGGAATCATTTGTAGGTTTACCTAAACATATTCGAGGTTCCTTTCCATTGGGAGGAAGTATTGAAGTCCTTCCGGGGCTAATTTGTTGTAGGTTTTCAGTCCCGATGCCTTGTTGGACGAGCCTTTGAGATTAGATATGTTCATCAGGATGAGATCCTGTGGTAAGGGAACTTCTTATGGTAGCCTCGAATGACGTTCCACAGAAGGAACATATCCAGAAATGTATCTCCCTCGATGTATCTGAACATTAATTCTCCTGATTTCTTTAATTTCATCAAACTACTTCGAAACCCCTCTTCGAGGGTAAGGGATAAATTTCCTATGGAGGATTAGGTGGGTCATAGAAGGCCTTGGATTTATTATTCTTCTTGTTGGAGTTTTGCGGGGGAGGTACTGACGGATTGGCAGAGGGGTAGCTCAAATTTAGGACATCTCTATGGTTCTGGGTATGTACTCCATCATACATAGTGTGGGATGCATCTGGTTGCGAACCATATTCCTTAAAGTAATCTCCCTCTTCATCATTTACTATGATCTATGTGGGGTTTACACTTACCAAGTTCACTGAGGCTTACCACATTGGGTGTGGTGTATAGAGTACCGAATGGTAGGAAGTCTTTCTACACCCTTTATTGGACTTCATCCTTATATTCTGCGGTATTCTTCAGGTTTCTCAGCAAATATTCACCTGAAGGAAGCCCTAGTATGACCTTGTAATGTGTCTATGTCTCATAGGGTGCAAACCATGAGAATGGGTTGAATGGGTAACTCCTCTATCCATTGTTCTTCCTAGACAGTGGAAGACAGACATCCGATATTTTGGTATTTGAGGTAAGAACACCATATCTCTACAGTTTGGGGTTGTTCCCAATATTTTGTTGTTGTGCTCTGACTTGGATTTATTGGTCTTATAGAGGAATTTTCATTAAAAAATTCTCCCAGCCTTGTGGGAAGGGGTTTTCTCGTATTGCTGTGGTAGCGGCCGCTATTACCACCTTTTCAATTTCATGTACTTTTGAAGGGGTTAGATACAGGTATTGAATTAGGCATTCACAGATTCTATTATCTTTTGAAGGCATGAGAAATTATTTCTTGTAGTCTTCCCTCAGGTGGGAAGCCTACGGGATGTTCCTGGTTTCCGAACTCAAAAATGATTCGATGTCTTGATCCCTTTGACCCCGATTCTTTTGATACTTAATCTGGATTAGTTTTTGGTGAGTATCCTATCTTTTTAAGTATGGGTTTCACTTTATTAATTCCTTTGGGTGATGATTTTGTAGGATGTCATTTCAAATGGGGCCTGCTGGATGGGATGTGGGGTGAAGTGTTGTGCTCCATGTTCTCCCCATCCACGAAAGTGTACTCCAAAGGAGGCATTGCAAATGAGAAGACACAACTTATGTAGTTCATGGAGGTGGAACAGTTCAAGGTTTTTCTATAACCTTTCTGATTGTGGATTCCTTGCAGATGAAAGGTCTTACAGTTCAACTAGATGGAAAATATCCCATATCGTGCTGATGTGGTATGCATGTCCTTCGTAGTGTAGTAATTTTTCTTTCATCTAATGATGATTTTTCTCTATATTGTGGTGAATGTCATGCGTGAATTCCCCAAAAAAATTATCATGGTATGTCGAAGTTAGAAGTGGTTTTAGGACAATATATCACTAGTATATTATCCCTAGCTAGTGGTCTTCTCACAAGAAACATATCCCGTTACTGTCCTTCTGAAGGATCCTCTACATGATATTCCTAGGTCGACTACTTCTTAATAATTTCTTTCCACGCAACCGTGATTGTCTGAGCCTTATTGATTTTTGGACCCCGCGAGGGTGTCATAGAAGATGAGGGTGGCCCCAAGCCATCATCTGGTTGAGAAAAATATCTATTGCTATTGATGGAGTGCCCGATGTCTCTGACTCTTTTCTGTGTGACATAGAATTGGTCGAGTTTTCACAATTATTATGGCAAGGGGAGGAACTTATTTCCATCATGAATTTTGATTACAGGGAGGACCTTTGAAATAGGTGCTTTAACGGAAATGGCTACTATTGAAACTTGATTTTAGACCATAGTAAATTCCCATACGGTGTGTACCCTATGGAGGACCTTCATGGAGGTCTACAATGACGGGAGGACCTTCTTTCTTCTTGATGTTACTGAGTGGATGAACTTCACAACAATTTCCATTGTAGGGAGGTCCTTCGCAATGACAATCATCATGGAGAGGGACACCATCTGGACTTGATACCTAGATGGAGAGATAATTTTTGTAGTGCACATCATGGGGAGTGCCATAAAGATGTACTGCAATGAAGAGAGGACCTTCTCATCGCTTAGCATTACTATGGGGAGGAGCTTCACAGAAACTTCCATTGCAGGGAAGGCCTTCACAATGACTGTCATCATGGTGAGGGCTACCATCATGACATGATGTACGACAATAGAGAGAAGCATATTAGTATTGTATAACATATGGAGGACAATTAGGGAAGATAACAGAAATTGGAGGACCTTTTTGGTGTTTTATCATCATGTTGAGGGGTGGGAAAACCCAAAGCACATCAAGAGATGGGATCTCATGATCAGTCATTCCTAGCCCATGGAGTGAGCCCATGTGGGTGCTCTATAGATGACCTTCAGATCTTATGGTAGTGACATATCAAAAAGTACCATCAAAACTGTTATTGCCTCTTCCAAATTTTTTTAATGGAATGATAGGGTCTAGATCCTTTGTTTATTTATTCTTGAGGGAGTCAATAACCACATCTGCCAACAGATCATGATCATGTATGTGCTCTTCATTTTCTAGGTTCATTTGTAGAATTCCATTTTGGGAACTCAATTGCAGGTAACAAGGCCATATGCTTTTGGTAATGGCCTCCATATACGATTCCTTATTTTTTTGGGTCCCGTGATGTCATCGGGATAAACTGATAGACATCTTGTGTATTGGCAGAGCTATATGCCTACCCTGGAGTGGCCACCATGTTGGACAGGAATCCCCCAGTGAGAATGTGTATTTGTTCAAGATCCTATTGTCTATGTATCACCAGATATTGCCATAGTCCCTCCTGTAGTTTATTAGTGACGCATACTACTCTGGAGTGACCATGTCATTTTATGAGTGAGTCATTCTATTTGAGGAAATTGGATCGTGGGCTCAATTTCTCACCTTTTTTTCTGATGCAATGATATCTTGAAATGTTTGGATGATATGGTCTAGGATTGACGTCTGATCTTCAATAATTTCTAGGATGTGATGAGATACATCATTGGATGGAACATTTATGAAGGACTATTCCAATATCATCGAAGGATTTTGTGCCTGTTCCAGTCTTCCATGAGTTTCCAAAAGATATTGGATGTTCTCCTATTCCAGGATAGAGGAATGAGTCTATCACCAGTTTTCTTCTACGTTTACCCCCATATTTTACCGGTGGTCTTCATATTCATGAGTGGGGATTTTCATCTTCTCTATTTCCACTGTATTTGACTTAGAGGCATTGTATACATATACAAGAATTTTACTCGGCTCATATTCGGTTGCCGCCTAATTTAGATTGCAGGCTTAGAGTGCGTTTTCAAGTATTTGTGCCTACGTATAGCATGTTTCTACCCAATTTAGATGGAATACCTGGAATTCCATAGTAGGATTTTTTGCCTATGTGAAGATGAGTGCAGTACAATTTGGATGGTAGGCTTAATATGCTTCAGTATATATCTTCATCTGCTAGTAGTTTTCTGATCTGACTGAAATGAGGGACCGCCAAGAAGTAGTAGGAATGTTCATGTGATCAGATTGTGCAACCCTATTTTTATGGTGGGATTGAGTGGAAGGGGCAGAGTCAATGGTCAACCCAACCAATGTGATAATTTGTTCTTGATTATATATTCTCTACCCATGGCGAGAAGCCTGAGGGCCCCAGTTCTCTTTGACATTAGAAGGTGACCTTGGAATAAGGTCCCCTCCGGCGGTAGGAGGCTCAGTCATTCGGTGTCAGTGATGATGCTCTCTACTGGGGAACGTGGGTAGGACCCCTTTATAGTTGAGATGAAGTTGTCAGCATCAAATTTATACACGTACCTAAGATAAGGGAGGTACTCATTATTAGGTTCCATGGAAAGGCTCTCGAAACGATTTGATTCGACCTCAAGGGAAGATTTTTTACTAGGTAGCTGGAAGTGGCTGAAGAAGCAGTTAGAGGAACTTTGTATAATGTAGGGCTTGTCTCATAGCCTCCATCATGGGAAGAGTAACTCATTGGTGGTACTCCCGGATCAACGTGTATGATAACAAGAATTGGCGATGGTGGGTTGGCAAGGGGGTCCAGATCTTTGTTGTGGCCTCAGCCGACTACGATACCACTGATGTGTGTGTTTCAGGGGTAGCTGGGATGTAATTTAAATAAAATTTTTCCTTGTAGGAACCTTCAATATACATATGTGACATGTAGATCACAATTACATGTCAATATAGCATTCGTTTAAACATATTCATATTCATAGATTCTATTTTTCCCCCTTCCCCTAACTTATTTATTGTTGTGTGGAGAAGGATATTGAGTGGGGTAAGACCACCACCTTGGTTAAGGCTTCACGTCAGGTTCACAATTTTTGTCCTGTCTCTAAGGTGGCATGTTTTGCATGTACCAAGGCAAAAAAATGACCCAACGTGTAGTATCCATGTTTTATTTTATCATTTGGGTAGAACTGTCACCTTGGTTATGGATTCATGTTGGGTCCACCATTTTTGTTCCTCCTATGAGGTGGTACATTTTGCATGTTTTGGGGAGAACACAGAGATCTGACGTACAATATACTTTTGTCTTTTATCATTGGGAAAGAAGCACCACCATGGTTAAGGATTCACGTTGGGTTCACTATTTTGGTTCCTCCACCGTGGTGGTGAATTTCTACATATTGGGTTGATGAATATGGCCGGACGTGTAGTATCGTTTTTTATTTTATCATTGTAGTAGAGACATCACCTTGGTTAAGGATTCACGTTTGGTTCAGCATTTTTATTCCGCCTATGAGGTGGCATGTTTCCATGTACCAGGCCAAAAAAGGGTCCAACATGGATTATCCTTTCTTCCATTTATCATTGAAGTGGAACCAACATCATGGTTAAGGATTCACGTCAGGTTCACCATTTTTGTTCTGCCTCCTAGGTTGTGCATTTCCGAGAGGTGTGCAAACGGTCCGATGAGGATTGTCACTCGTCCCTTTTTTTTATAGAGATGGGTTTTTGTCAAGTTCACCATTTTTTCTATTTTTACCCGTTATGAGTCATTATCCTTTAAAGATGGTTATATTAACCATGCATGTACTGGGAAATTCACCTCATTCGTATTGTGAATGAGGTCCCACAATCAAATGATCCCAGCAGGTGATTTCATAGGGTCAAGTACTTCTGCAATCAGTCCAATTCAGATATAAATTCCTCAAATGGTCTCCAATGTGTTTATTTGTGGATCCAAAAATAACCAAAGGCCCTAGAATTTATGAGTCATTTACCTGATTTCCAAAGTTGGGTTCTCTTTGATCGATGATTCAGCCAACAATACATATGGTCTCCATTGGCCAAGATGATGAGAGGCCAGGCTCACTGTACCCTTTGGGGGGAGGATTTTTTCTTGTTTTGGGAATCCCTTATATATTTAATTCATGTTCATATGTTTGTGAATCCTTGGTTCATTCATGAAGAGGGTGTCCATAGGGTACCCTCGGTTTTTAATATTGTCGTAGGAATGCATATATTTGATGCTACAGAGGTGATACTAACTTGAGCCATATAATAAGGGGATTTGATGTTTATCATCATCCACATGGGATGAAAAATGACATGATATTGCAATTTTACCCATAAGATGGGTTTCCTTTGTATCCTGAAGAGTGGAATCAATACCCACCTAGTACAGATGGTGTGGGGATTATGCATGGGTGCTTCCCATTTGAGGTGGCATGATTGGATGAATGTTTTTTTATATAGGCACCCTTTTGAGCTCAGTCCTTCTTCCAAGAATCCTATGTATCCTGATTTGGTCAGGAATTAGAGTTCTCTTAGTTCATATGTGTGGGTATTATGCACGAAATGTTCACATTAAGGGGGGATGATTGGGTGGACCCCCTTAAATGGGAACCCTTTTGAGCTCGAGCCATCTGGTAGGTGTCTTATGCATCATGCTTTGTTCAGGAATCAGAGTTCACGTAGTTCAGATGTGTGGGGCCTATTCATGGAAGATGCCCATTTAGGGGGGTGATTGGATGAAACCTCTTATATGAACACCATTTTGAGATCATGACTTTTTGAAGGCATTCTACATATCCTACTCTAGTGAGGAATCATAATTCCCATAGTTCATATGTGTGGGACTTACATGAGTAAGCTTCCCATTGAGGGATGATGATTTGGGGGACCCTCTTTGATGGGCACCGTTTTGAGATCGGGCCATCTATTAGACATCTTATGTCTCATTCTTTGGTTATGAATCATAGTTCTCATAGTTGAGATGTGCTGGGGCTTATGCAAGGAAGCATTTCATCAGAGGGATATGACTCGGTGGATCCCCTTTGAATGGAAACCCTTTTTGATCTTGGTCCTTCTGGTAGGCATCCTACATATCCCGATTATTTAAAGAATTAGAGTTCTTGTAGTTTATATGTGTTTATTTTATAATCAAAACAAATCTCTAAAACCTTGTGAGTCATGCTATGTGTGATAAATAAAAGGATTTTAATTATTCAACAATGCACATTCCTCCTCCCCTGTTGGTGGGGGGGGGGGTGGAGGGAGATCCCACAGTGGAGTAGATCGGGGTGACGGTGCTTGACGACACAAAGCGTTGAACCTTTCCAGGTGAAATGGAATTAAAGATCATGCAGAATGACCTCATAAAATAGGTGGCTTACCTCAGTGGGAGGGCCCCAGACAAAATTTTGGGGATGGGAGAAGTGCCTTCCTCTTCAATGGGGGGAGCGAACAAACCCCTTCAACTGATCAATATCCCTCATTGAATGGAAAAGAGAGTGATCAACCATAATCCCTAGAGTATGGAGGTTCAAGTCAAAATCCCAATGTTGGATTCCGAGTTACCATGGTAATGTAGACCCATAGAAATCATCAAATCCGAAACTGTTCTAGAGAGATCCATTGTGACTCTGCTTACCATGGGTATGTAGACTCAAAGGGGTGCGTTGATGCACCCGATGGTATGATTATTTCGGTCCGGTGGGATTGGAGGAGGCTCTGGCCTGATGTCAGCGGACTGATTAGTGAAAGGACCATAGAGAACTAGATGGTAATGGAAGTGTGATGTTGGAACCAGTAGAAATAATACCCAAAATACCCCATTCCACGTACAAGTTTCTTATACAGGATGAGGGAGGATTTGTATACTGTTGTGGGATGAGGGTAGAGGGTCTATCTACATACCAATGCGGTATGTGGGAATGGTTATAGAAAATCATATACTATAATGTTATGTGTCCCATCACACCACTTTAAGTTCCATCTGTGTACTAATGTTGTACACAGTTCTGGGTTTAGTCGGTGTAGTGATGAACTATGGAGACACCATATTAATGGAGTGTCCATGGGATTATCATTCACAAGGAAATCATCAGCGAGAAGTAAATGGTTTGAAGTTCATCAGTTATGTTTGTAGTTCTATTATAAGTATTATTGAATTCCCCCGCTTTATGTTTTGTGGCCTTCAGTACCTGTGGTGAGATTGGATTTTAATTCGGTCTTCATCGATGAATCATGATGGAAGCCATAGTATTCTCTGAAAACATTCTTCCAACCTATGAGTCCCCTTTAAGCCTTCTCCATTAGTCTCTCATCCTTATACTATGTTATTTTTATAGAGAATCGAGGAAATTGAATCCATTGGGTACAAGACACCATTTTCCGAGGCCCACGAAGAGATATCCGGACCCGTGGAAGACTCGGTCAATCCGGGGTTTAACGAGGCTTTGGTTCACTATAATTGTTCACCAAAACATGCCCGTTCGTGTCGTCCGAAAACAGATTAGTTCACAAAAAAAATACATAGATGGACCTCACATTCTTGAGTCTTCCGACAACCCAGTTTAAGGTCTTCTTTATTTGCTAGCCATTTCTCTCCAACCCAATGGTTCGTGAATCGTTCCATGTACATGTTGGTTCACGATCAACCTGTTTTGCATACCTTTCCCAATGATGGTACACATACCACACTAAATGACTTGAAAACATGAATCTCTTCATGTTTATTCAGAAATTTTCAAATTAATTTCAGTCCATTCACCTTGCTAGACTTGTAGGAATACTTGATTCCTTCTGTAAAAATATTGTGGGCGGTATTTTCTTCCATTTTTAGAATTTTCAGGAAAATATACTTATTTTATGGGAAAATTTCAAAAATTAATTTATTGAATATTTTGACCAATGATGTTAAAAATTCATTTCCATCCAATGAAATTGATATTTCAATTGAATTAAATATTAAAATTTTCATTTTATTAATGATTTCTTAAAATACAGTTTTCAATAACTCTAATTTATTCTTAGGGTTGTGTATATCAAAATCTATAAATATATTGAATTTATTTCAATGGAAATATATCAAAATTTCTTGGGGTGTTACAAAGCAATGGTAAATATATGAGATATAAATTAATGATCACAAGTGTGCATAATAATAATTATTTGAAAACACGATAAAAACATGAGAAATTCATGCCCACTTAGTCTAAGATCATCAACCATGAATCATTTTATAATGTTTTCTCATATAATAAAAAAGATATAAGAGTTATTAATAATCAAAAATAAATCATGATCTAGGAGGGAATTTCATAATAAAAAGACTTAAGTTAGTTTAATAAACACAAGTATATAAAATTATTTCTTCACTCAAGGAAAACATCCAAAAAAACATAGTCGGTCCAGTTCCCCCCATTCCATTCATTATTATCTAAAATGATACTGTTCATTTCCAAATTCATTAAAGGGATATAAAATAACCACCATTAACTAATCTATAATGTAACCACACATCCTTTATATATAAATGGACCACCCATAATTGGTTTATAATGGAACCACAAATTCGTGTTATAGAATTTAACTACTTGTCCATTTTTTATAATATAAAATGATTTCACATAATGAAAATAATATATGTGTGTGAATCAGCACCATAAATCATTGATTATATCATTATGGGATAACTTATGGAAAATAAATGTGATTTTAAAAAAATCATCATTTTAATCCTATACCATACATAGAAAAATAGAAATTGTATCATTTGATCATGTCCTCTATAAATGTTATATAATATCCAATGTTCTTTTCATATATAAAAAATTCCTTTAAAAGATCACTCACATACTTCTTGAAGAAAATAACCTTTTAATTTTATATTAACATATTTAAAATATACATTTTTTAAAATATTAGAGTCTAATTTTTCATCCGAATGATTTATGGAAATTTTTAAATGAATATTCAATGAAATAAATGAACAAGATGGTTTGAAAATAAATTCAAATTGTATACATTCAAATAAATCATTATTTTCAAACTATTGTAAAAAACCAACAATCACTTGTTCAAAAAAAAATTCACCGAAAACATTTTTATAAAAAATTAAATAATGTATAATTTAAATAAAATTAAAATTTCATAACATTACATGTATAGGTATAAACAACAAGAAAAACATTTTTAATGATCAAGTTAATGAATGAAAAATTATGTCGACATGGGAAGAAATAAGGTTGAATATTCATTAAAAATATTTTTTAATAATTTCAAATCAAAAAGTGATTAAACTGGAATTAATAATATAAAATTACAGAAATTAATATTTGATATTGAAATATATTGGGTTTTATGGATAATATTTACTCAATTTCAGCAATGGATATTTTTCACATTCTATCATAAAATGGTTTGATTTTGCAATATAAACCCATGTCGTTTTTCTAATATCTAATAGAAAATATCATGAAAGTGATAATGTTATATGTATTTTTAAATTAAAATTATTTCAATAATAATTTTAATAAATTAAATTTATAGGATACATTTATACCACAAAAAAGAAACAAGTTAGGTATATGGCATACACCTCATAAAAATTTATGTGAGTTATGAAACCATTACCTCAAGTATATTTTTTCATCATACGGTTTAAAAACACATGTATTATTAAAATATGTTTATTATAAATCAATTATATGAAATATTTAAACTAATAATACCACCTATGGTGTACTTATATCATCTTATCACCCATTTTGTATTAGTTATTTATTGAACTCATTTATTCGAGTGATAACTATTGAAATTTTCAAGTCTGTTTTGGTTTTGAAATTTTAGTACAATTAATTATATCATAGATCCATCATCTACATTATGGTCATCATGTAATTATTATCATATATAATAATTATAAATTCTTTTTTAAATATTAATATAATTTGGTGATGAAAAATAAATTACATCGCATCATGGAGATGGTAGTCTGTACACACACATGAGTGATGGTTCCACATTTTGATGGCTGAACCAAAATAATGAAAACTAAATATTCATAATTAAAAAATAGTTATTATATTATAAATATAATATATATTCCATAAATATTTCCATTTTATCATCCATGTGAATTAGAGATTAAACTTGAATCATATCACTCCGCTGAGGTGGTTGTCTTCACGTACACATGAGAAACATTACCATTTCAATGAATGAGAATGTAATAATGTAGATAATATATTATAATTAATGTTTCATAATTATTACATGAATTAAAATTAAAATCCACAACTCTATAATAATAACCAAGCATGCAATATGGTGATGGTAAATGAATCATATCGCCACGTGAATGTGGTAGTCCACATGTACTAGCAAGCATTAATTTCATTAAACATTTGATGGATGAAGGTGAATATTTTATTTCAAAAATTAATAATAACATATAATTATGTTATGATACTATATTTATCATTTATGTTTGGATAAAATATGTTTTTATGAATCTGATGAAAAAAAGCATTGTAAGGTTCGGGTAAGTTGATTAACACTTCTTTGAAAGACCTCCTATTGATTTCATATTAAAACATAATAGGATGGTATTTTGGTAATAAAATAATCACCATGATGAATTTAAGGATTATATTAATGTTTTATGGTAGGTATTGGTTGATATAGTGTGATTAAAATTTTTGAGTAAAGGATAAAATGAGTAGATACTTTATGAGTGAGAGAAAGGTCACACAATGAAAGAACATATATCATTATATTTGGTATGGATCTAGATTTTGGATTTTTTTGAGGAAATCAAATTAATGGGGGTTTTTTTATGTACACACCATGTACTTCTAATTACATTCTATGTATTCGGTTTCTATGTACAACCATGTACTTTCCGGGTAACAACCTAGGACATGGTCATGTGATGACCAAATAGACTGCTTATGTTGGGGGCCGGTTAAGGATACTACATGGTGTATACATATAGTGAACATGAATTGTGGTTTTAGTTTTATTGGAAATATCATATAAGGGTCGCGTCTCATATCTAGAAGTGACTTCTTTTTTTCGTGATTCGTACATGAGCACTCTGGAATGATGAACAAATATCAAACCACCTATTCTTTGTCTGACCTCTAATTGAGACGTAGTCATGTGCATTGGAATCCCACCAGTGAGTTATAAATTCACTTAGAGCCTTTATTCATGATTCATCCTCTCTCGTGAGTTATTAAAGGTTTGGTATTTTTTTACATTTCTGTAGATCTACCCCGATTTAGTCTGATTCAAGAGATGATGTTCAACTATATCAATCATATGAAATCGTGGTAGGTGGTTTGTGCCTTTCATTGTGTTTTTTGGGATTATCTAAGCATAACCGGCCACAAAACAACTTTTGTGCTATATATGTATTTGGAATTTAACCCTTTTTATCACTTTATATGGTTTAATTAATTGATAAAGGGTAGTTTATTATTCATATTGTTATATACCTTGGTTATGGGAAACCATGGGTTTGCATCCCTTGTTTGACTATTTTCTAGTCATTTGGTCTATGATGCATGTTAGGCGTGCTATTTTATCCATGATTTTATTTTTAGGATGAAGTAAATTATTATGTAAGGTTCTTGAGTTATGCATTGTGATGGTCTGAACAAGGGGAATGGACTTTGAGAGCCTCCCAAGGGAGAGTAATATATGTATGTTTTTACTCTTATGTTTTTCTATGGTTTTCACCATGAGATATTATTTATGGTCGTCGGAAGAGGGGGTTATACTATGATATCTTCCATAGGTGGTTTTTTGTAAATGTTGTTAGTATATTAGAACTACTGTTTTAGACCAAGAGAGATTTCCGTGGTGGTATTTTTTAATTGTTTGGTAGTTTATTTGACCAAAGGGGTTAGGATGTGAGAGCTTCCCCATAGGGTCATTATTAAATGAATTATAATTATGTTAGACCAGGGGTATTAGACTATGAGAACATTCCCAAAGGGTCATGATTGAATAATTGAATGATTATGATGAGTCTTCTAATACAAATCACAAGATTAGATTCAGTATTACATTAATGTTTAGATGGTCATTTAAGACATATATTTTGTTATATACATAGGGGATAGGGAGATTAGTCTATGTCATAAGGTTTACATGATTCCTCAAATTAAATAATAGAGGTGAATGAATGAAATTGAAAATTGAAGGATTGTTTACTTTTGAGTGATTCTTTGTTTATTACTTCATTTCTACATATTACCTACTATATGTATTCACTTACTGTTAGGCACATATCTTTTGGTGGTTGCCTACTGGATTTCATCTCACACTCTGTTTGGGTCATGGTTGGGAGCCAAACAGATTATATAGTTTGAGGTATAGATAATGGAAATATCCCTTCTACATCAGGTACGTGATTTTTGTTGGAGCAGGATAGCATGGGACAAAGATGTGGCTTCTGATACTTCTGGATTTTACTGTTTCTTTTTTACATTGGATTATGTATTTCTTTCCAACATTGTGACTTTTTGGGATATTTAATAGATACATATTCCATGAATTATACATATATATATTGTTTCTTCTGTTGGATTTACCTTTAGTCTTCCACAGTTTATTTCTGTTTGGTATTACTACTTCCGCTATTGTTTACTATTTGTTATCCACTATATATACCATTTCAATGAGGGAATAGGTTCCTCATTATTAGAACTTGTCTCTCGCTACAAGGCAGAATCATATGGAATTTGTGGAAATGTTCTTGAGGTCATCTGACCAACCAGGTATGAGTCACCTTTGGGTGACACATGGATCTGGGATTTTACAAAGTGTTATCAAAGGCGTTTATTTTATTCTTGAACATACTATTTGGATCCAATAGACTGGGATTAAAAAGAATAGGTAATTGGTAAAAATCTATGCTCGGGAGTAGCTACTCCGTGTACATGGAAAATCCATGATACCTTGATTAATGCATTTTTTCTTATTTTGCAATTGTTATAGTTGATTTGATTTCTCCATTGGGTGATTCACCTCTTTTGTGTTGTTATAATTAACAGCATTTTAGTTTTATTTCTATTTCAGCCCAATGAGATGAGGGTATTACATCTCATTCATCATATTGACACTTGCTTGAGATCACGTGTCATGCATTCTTGTCATTCCATTTAGGGTCGATTAACAATTTCAAGCTATTATGACAGATTTTTTTATAGATATGAATGTTTATGTGATAGATATCATGATATAAATACCTGTTATTTTTATAGGGTATTGGTATATGTAAAGTTTCATTTTGATAAATTACATGAAGTGGTCCCTGAGGTGTTATGGGCCCCATTGGATCTGAATTTTTGGGATAAAGTTTGAACATTAATTGAATTCTATTAATATGATATGATTAAGGATTCCAAAAATTGATTCGTGGGGAGTATGGGCACTCATATTTCAGAACAGGACATTCATTGGACAAATTTTATTTTTTAAGGGTATTAGAGAAGATTCAGAGGATTACTATCTAGAAACCGAGACAACACATTGTGTCATTTTATAAACACATTCCAACTATTCTTATATTCTTTAATAAATGAATTTCCTTAAGTACATGTTGTGTACTGTATGTACACACTGTGTAGTTTTAGATCATGTGACTGATGGTGTGAGTAGAGACATGAGGTTGATAAACATTTGGTAGAACACACAGTGTACTGGCATTACATGCCGTTATGTAAAAGACCATGTATCCGGTTGTGTGACTAATGTCATGGGTGGATGAAACATAGGTTTTAAACAACAAGCCTAGATTATAAATTCCATGTAGTAATCGACCATGTATCAAGTTATGTGAAAAATGACATGGTTGGATGGAACATATGAGGTACACATCGTGTCTAGAGTGTGAACATCGTATAGTGTCACATTGGAAGAATCGTGTAGTTCTAGACGTGTAAGAGTACATGGGAAGGAGGGAATATTCAAGTAAAACAGTGTCACATGAGGAACATGTCGTTTGTATGGGGTGTTACATGACTATTTTGGAATAGGTTCACACCCTTGTTAAGGCTTAAAGAACACGTAGTATAGTAGTTCTACATGTGGTGTTACACTAATGTAAAACATGAATGTCTTCTATACCATGTTACATGATTGAACATCTTATTTTATATCCTTGATACTATTTAACTGAGGTGTGTGCTTGGAATTGCATTGTCATTCCACCTAGACGCCCTCCGGTTGTATGCTAGGTATATGTTGGTGAACAGACACTGTAAAATGGTAGATCAGGGAGTATAAGAAGATCCTCCCATCTTCCCTATCTTTTCACAAGCTGTTATATCAGATGTAGGTGTTAATATATAATTCTGTGAAGGATGTTTTTAGGATGATCCATAATTTTAAAGAGCACCACATCCTTCCACGATAGTGGAAGAGCTAACATGGTTTTTCTAGAAGTAGCATCCTCACACTTTATCATCTGATGGAGGACCACAAGATACAAAGTTGTGGTTTGGGGCTATTACTTCTATCTTCGATCATCTTGAGATGACTTGAGAGAGGAGAGTTAAGCTCACAACTTACATATTATGTGATTCCTCCAAGAGAAAGTGGGATGTTGTCTCACTGGCCGGACTCCATCTGGATATTTCTTGGGTTGACTGTGATTGATTTACCATATGGTCATTATTAAATAAATTTTTGTTAGTCATACCATGGAAATTAGACAATGAGAACATTCTGAAAGGGAGATGATTGAATAAATGATGGATTATGATGAGTCTACCATGCTAAAGAACAAACATGGATTCTTTCTTACATGAATGTTTATATAGTCTTCTGAGACATTTGTGTTGTTACCTACACAGGGGATACGTAGAATAGGTTATATCAAAAGGTTTACACGATTCAACAGATTTAATAATAATTGTGATGAATGTAATTGAAAATGGTAGGATTGTTAACTATTTCTTTACTTCCAAGTTTATTCCTTCATTTCTATATATTACGAGCTATATATATTCCCATATAGTTAAGAACATATATTTTAGTATATGCCTATAGGGATTCGACTTACAATATTTTTGGGTCATGTTTAGGACCAAAACAGATTACACAGTTATAGGTATTGATAAGGGAAATCACCCATCTTCATCCGGCACTTGATTATTGTTTGAGTTTGAGAGCATGGGACCAAACTTAAGATTGTGATTCTACTAGAGATTTCTATTTCTTTTGTACTTGGGTTTCTATATTTCATTCTAGAAGTGTGACTTGTTTGGATGTTTTCATATATACATATGGCACCCATGATACATATATATATTGTGGCCTCTATTGGATTTACCTTCAGTTTCCGATGATTATTTCTATTTGGTATTACTATTCCACAATCATTTACAATTTTAAATCTGCTATATATACTCTTCCAATGAGGGAATAGTTTCCCATTTATCAAACCTGGTCCCCTATTGTTAGTCAGCATTCTATATTATTTTTGGAAATGTGCTTGAGGTCATGTGACCAACCAGTTACGAGTATCCTTTGTGGGGCACACAGATACAAGACATTACACACTAGGAATTAATAAAAATTATTAAATATATAATATATAATAAACATTTAATTTGTAACGAAATGGGCATAATGTAAGTGCTATTAAATTAGACGGTCTATATCTATTTAAAAAAACGAGACATGTTTAACTAACATTTAAATCCCTGTATATTTTTAACCACCTCATTGTCCCTTTTTATCCTTAACCATAATAAAAATATTTTTTCCCTCCATGGGTTAGAAATTTATATCTAATGTTAATGGTGAATCAAAAGTGGTCTGGGTGACATTTTTCACTATTTCCAATAAATGTTTTATACTTTATTCATTTTATATTTTTTATTTTTTATTATTATACTATTTTTTATAATATATCCTTACAATCATTTTTTATACCATTCAATTAAATCGAATCTAAAGATATCGATTTAGAAATTTAATTTTAAATGAATAAAATTTAACAAAATTTCTTATTTAATATTTACTAATAAATTCTTCCAATAATACAATTAATTAAAAATATGTTATTTTAATTTTTATAAACCAATTACAATTATGATTCAACTAGTTATAAAATTACTATATCAACATTTCCTATGTGTTTAAGGTAATTATATCACGACTAAAAAAGAAATATTAATAAATATCATTAAATATAATATATTCATATTAAAAAACATTTATATTCATGAATTAAATTTTTTATCCCTATGAAGACATAAATGATATGTTTAAATTGAGAATGTGATGTTTTGTATTTATCATTTTCTTCAAATAATATAAACATTTTAATAAAATTATAGTGGAAAAAAATTATCATATTTTCAAATATATGTTGGATTGTTTCAAGGAAAAAACTCATCACATAGGATAAATTAATGGGTCATGGTTATATTTAGGCCGTATCTCATAGTTTTATCCTTGTTTTACCATTTATACCCTTACTGAGGTGACAACTATTCACTATAGTTAATATTCACAATGAATGTAAATAGGAAGGAACAATTTACCCAAATTGGATATTATTATTCAAAATTTGAAGTCCATTTTCACTATTAAATTTATATATTATAATGTAATCAATTTTAATACAATTATATTATTGAAAATGAAAAAAAGTTTGGAAATATAATTTTTAAGCATAAAAATGAACTTATCACAAAATCAAATATAATATTAATTACAATTTAATTATTTATATTATTATTATTAATATATTTCTTATGGTACATTTAAATAAAACTAAAAATACATTGGGGATTTTTATTTAATTTATATAAAAAAAATAAAATGGCATATTTTAAAAAATGGAAAATTTTATTATTGATTGAATATTAAATATTTTTTTTATAAAAAATGACAACATTTAATCTTATATAAAATTTTCATGATGATTTCCAAAAAGAAACTAATTACCTAAAATAAATTATATAATAATTTTATAAATTGATATTAATTTTCATAAAAAAATCAATAAAAACCATTTTTGAAGAAAATAACATTTTAAACATAAAATAATGTTACTGAATATTGACTAAAATTCACTACGAATTAATAAATACATAATATAAAAATCATAAAAATATTTTTCACAATGTGGTTATTCTTATTCATAACAAAAATTCATCATCATTGTAATAATGTTCACATTTAAATAATAATATTTTAATAGTAATTGCAGTTCACTTAATGATTGGGGGTAAACATTGAGAATGCTATGAAGAATAATATTCTTTTAAATGGAATGTTTCTGTTTTTTGCACTCAAGAGGGACAATGTAACATAAATTACATCGTCATGTTTTCTTTTTTATATCATCATAAAAAATATATTTGACGATCAAGTGGGTGCTCAAAATTCTTTTCTAAGATCTATTGGACTTTTGAGAATGGAATTATTTTTATCTAGGGCCAAGAAGTGGACATGACAAGAATTATGTCCATTAAAATTAAACTTAATTGTTTTCCTTTAGAAGAAATATAAATGACATCAAAATTATGATATCATATAATTCCCAAGATTACATTGTTTGTTTTCATCATGATAACATTGGTGCTTTTTTCTTTTTTTCCATACTTATAAATTTTTCCTAGGATATGATAGGTAGATGCCTAGAAAAAAGAGACATTAATATTTCCTAGTATAAAAATTGTTGGTTATTAACCCCGAGAGTACCATATCACTTTTTTATGAGTTTATAGTCCAATTTTTTTAACCAATAATACAAATGTTAATCCTTGAACAACTTTTGGAAACACTATGTTGGGTTTTATGGTTATAAAATATTGAGAATAATTTTCTTCGTTAATGTTACAAAAAATTGAAACACTTATGAATTTAAAATTAACATATCTATTACCAAAAAATTGATTATGTTTATGGTTGTAATTATTTGACCAATACAATTATGGAATTTAGATTCATTCATGTTCAACAGAAATAGGGGTTTAGGTTGTATATCTGACGTCATGGAATGATCGACTGATAAGAATGAGTTAGGGAACATTACAGTATAATAAAACTGAAGAGAAATTCATATATTATTTAATTTCATAATTATTGGAGTAATGTGAGGGATGCAACAATATATGATGGGTTAAAATATAACAGTGTTATAACACCTATGAATAAATAATGATAAAAATGTAAATCATTAGATGTTTTATTTTTTTCACTAAGTGATGTAGTGGGACATGTATGTTTTGGATGAATAATTATTGAGTTTAAATGATGGGTTACACTACATTACTATTAAGGTTTTATAAGGAGTAATGTCCTTAATCAAGATAAAATTACTTATCTGTTTGATTATCTGTATGTTGGATTTATATCATATATACTACTATGAAATAGTGGAATCATTTTTTGAAAAAGGTACACTTGATAAAAATATCCATGAATGACTCAAACTAATTAAAAAAATTTTTTATGATGTTTTTTATAATGCAATTGAATACTAAGAACATAGTGAGAAAATTTACTTGTTATATAATTATGAGTTTTCTTCTGTGATATGTAGTAATGTTGATCTAGATTAGGATTTTATGGTTGGATACCAAAAAATGGTTTTAATGTCACCATATATATATATAATAATATTAATAAATTCCCATTTTATTCATGGGAGTGGTATGAATATTTCACATGAAAATAATAGGGGAAATAATGGAAATCTTGATTTGAATTGAGGAACCCATGTGTTAAGATGATGGATGAAAGGAGATCAAAATGGAATTCAGGGATAGATCCAAGAGTGGAAATCAAGGCATAAGTACAAAAAATTACCATAATTAAGAGAAATGTATTTCCTTTATGGTATCTACATATATGTAGCCAAGTGTAGGTGTAGTAGTGATGAAATGGTTGGGTGTAATTGAGAAAATAATAGAGAAACATAATGTGAATTGGGCCTCACCACTATGTTAAAGTGAAATGGTCCCATACTAATGTGAGGACATCAATACATCTGACATTAATAGGTATGTTATTATTCAATAAGTCCAAAAATGGAAAACATTGTTTTGTAATTTTGGATGGACCTCGGTGGGGGCCTGTATACATTACTACATGACCATAAAGGATTAGTGTAAATCCACATATAGTTCTGAGAAGACATCTACATAGATTTAGATCATATATGGGAGAAATAGGGAAATAAATCCATACTAATATGTGGTTTCTTGAGAAAACACAATGTAAATAATTAAAAATCACAAAATTCGAGGTACAAAGTTGGATTCAGGTTAATGGGATTTGGAGCTGGACTCAGGTTGAAGCATTCCGGTGTAACTCTATATTATATAACTATATAAGTCAAGATTCAAATTATTCTAATAATTATCCATAATTAATTGAATCATGATTTAGAAAAATTTATATATATTTTATTCCTTGTTGGGATTTGAAGGGAAACCTGACATTAATTCAGTGCCTAAACACTAAGGTGTTTTTTTTAAAATTATGTAAATTATTATCTAGGTATAATTTTATCGATAGGGAACCAGGAACTGAGGGATATTACATTAATATAACATTATTATAAAGAACTTATATAATACTAATGGACCACTTTTAATAGATTACGATTAATTTTGGATGGAAAATTTGTCTTGTAGTTTGAAAAAATGTTTTAGGGATTGGGATGAATTATAGTTCTATTTCACATGAGATATATCATTATGTCTTAAATTTTATGTTCATATGAAAATGATCTATTCTAATAAGTATAATTTCATTTAATATGGATGTGTGTTCCATAAAGATACAGTTAATATGATGTTTTCCTAATATGAGTAGTTTAATTTGATGTGGAATGGACATTTATTAACCAAATGTTATGTTGTGAAAACTATTTCTTCAGAAACATTATATTTTTGGTAGGTGTAAAACACTCTCAATATTGAACCAAGACATTTACACATATTTTTATATGCCTTTTATCATAAAAATAATTTAATCACAACCAAAATATCATGAGGTTTAGTTCCTTTAGAATACTATGTTCACAATACATAAATGTGTGACTAAAAATAATAATTTTTATTTTATTCTCCCAAACAATTTCATAAATCCTTTAAATCTCCCTAATATATAAGTTTTCATGGGGAATAAAAATTAAAAATTGGTTGATAAAAATAATAGCAAGGAAATAAATATGTAAATGAAGCATAAAATGTTCATTAAAGGTATATGATGATATAATAAATGAGAGGGAACCTTAGTAATCACATTAAAATATACTGTGAAGAACATGATGTCATAATAACTTGGAATAATTATTGATGTTCTGGTAACATAAAACACGATATAAAAATAACTCAATTAAAAATTCCAAGGAAACATCGCTTAGTGGATAGATTCCCACACTGGATTAGGTTCACTCGCTAACCACATACATGATGTATCATGAGACCAAAGTAGTATCAAATGCATTGGAGAGAAATATGATTCTAGGCCTACCTGTATCATTGGTTTCTTGTACATACATATGTGTTACACAAAAGAGTATAATTAATAATCCATAAACAAAATAATTAACCATATAAAGTAATGGTTTACATAAGATTTCATCATATCATAATAAAAAGAAAATTAATAATGAAAGCATTTGAGAAATGAGAATAAGTCATGTATTACCCAGTAACTGAAGGGGGAATGAGAAAGGTATAAATTTATTGGAATATATATATATATATATATTATAATCATTCTATAACATTAAAGGTTATTGTCATTGATGGATATAAATTGTTTTAAAATGATAAAATAACATAGTTGAGGAAAATAATGTTTCCACATTAAAATTCACCTTTGAAAAACTATAATTCATAAAATATTATAAAAATAAATATAAATGAAAATCTATTTAGAAGCATATAATGTAATATTCAATGAAAATTATAGTGGTTAATTTCTTACCATATGTATAAGTTATGAAAACATCTCTTTCACATTTTGTATGAAATACCAAAAAATTAATCATTTTGAAAATGATAGGAAGATTCCTTTTAGTGTTTATAAATGTAAATTGTGGGGAATTTTTTTAATAAATTATTCAAGAATATTGATAATATTATTTAAAACCGTTATTTGGGGAATAATTAATTTTAATGAAAATTTATTTTTCGTCAATGAGATAGATGAAGTTTTATTTTCCTAAAAATGATTTTCAATAATTTTAAGATCCTCAGAGAGGGAGATAATAATATAACATGAAATTTTTTTAAATAACTAGAGGATAGTAGAGGAATGTTTTTTATCATAAAGTGATCAATTAATTTATTTTAATGGAAATTGAAACGTAAACAATCCAAATTAAATTTTGATCGAAGGACAATCCCTTACAGCTATGGTGGAATTGAAATCATAACCCTAATTAATGAAGTGAGAAAATATTAAAATACTATACAAATAAATTTGAAGGATTCATGATATAATACACAATGGCTCATTATATATAGTATATAAATGAAATTATTTGTAGAAAATTACATGGTTCTAAAACAACGATGTTTTGATATGAAAATCCACACATCAATCTTGATTCATCATGTGCATTCCATGTCATCCTGAATAATAAAAATGATTTAATGATTTAATTTATTAATAATTGTTTTCATATTTATTATATATTTTATTTTATTTTCTACCATGTTATATTCAACTACATAACAAATTTAAAACACATCAACCTTTTTTATGTTGAATGACTCATACATTCAAAATCACTTCTGTAAGTTGACTATGTTAAAAGGGATCATTGTTTAGTCAACTAAATAATTTTAGTTATGTTATAGTTATAAGTTTCATATGTAAATTAATATAAAAAATATAATAATTAAGGCTAGTTATGAAAATAATATGTTGAAATCATGGAAACATTAAGCTGAATTTACGTATGAGAAAGACTACCATTTATCAACGATCATGCTGGAATGAAGTTAACTATTATTTTAAATTGAAATAATTATTATTATATAATAAATAATAAATTATTTTTTCAAATAAAATTATATATACTAACCCTGTTATACAACTTTTAAAAAATCATATATATTAACAAAGAAATAGTCTCTCGGACACACGAATAGCATTATCATTTATTCAATCAATGGTAAGGTAAAAAATTATATTTTATATTTAATTTAAAAGTTATTATTAATAAGTAATTATTAACTTGATTATATATTTAATTATTACTTACTAAATTACAAGTAATAAAAGTGAAAAATGTATTATATCGCTTTTTGATATGGTAGACTACCATTCACATGGGAAACATTATTTTATTCCCTATTGAATGGAATTTAAGAATATATATATGATATTGTCTGTATATAAGAATATTAATATCATATATACCATATATAAATATATAATTCATCATTATATCAATATTTTATAATCTATTATGGGAAATGAAATATGTCGGTTTTTGAGGTGGGGGTCCACTTTACACTTCAACAATAGATTAGTTTCTCATCTGAGGGAGGTTGAGATGGTTTTAGTTCCTAAAGATAACATGAAAACATATTAGTATATGAAAGGTAGTGAGTTAATTATATAATAATTTGTTAATAATATTTTATAGAGGTAGAGATTGAAATAATAGAAATTTCCTAGTTAAGTACATTACCTCCTCTTCTGAAACATTCATTGGGTTTTCACCATAATACATTTTAGGTAGGATTTCTAAAAAACGAAACCTTATAAAATGATGAGAGTAAATTTGGGAATATTTTTTGATGTTATTTTCAAACCCAATTGGTTTTAAAGATTGTAATCACGAGGATATTGTGTGGGATTTAATAAGCGAGGGATAATACACATTTGAAATAGATTAAAAGAAAGAGTCATAAACTTGTTTTCAGAATACAAAAATATCAAAAACATGGACCATTTTTGGACCTCAGAAGAAATATGTTTTGAATATGACTATAACTTCCAAATAAACATGTTCTTCAACATTTTAATAATTATATCTTTTGTTCAATGCCTAATAAACATGTTTTTATCTTAACCATAGTAAATAATTTTCACTATTTTCTCTATTCATTATTGAAAAAATTACGTTGAAAATATTAGAGTATAAAAATTATTCTAATTACAAATATTGAATCCAATTTTTTAAAATTCAACTCATATAATTTAAATAATTTAATTTAAAATTAAACTCACAAGTGTGTTGAAGAAACTAATATTCATGAAATTTATTTTTAAGGAAATGATGATAAACTATTAAGTATATAAAATGTAATAATAATTAAATTAAATTAAATTAATATTTATATATAATATAATATAACATTTATTTTTATCATTCATCTTTATTGGGTTATTAATTAATTTAAATGGAGACACATAATTAACTATAAAACATTTTTAGGAAAAATTATTTTTTTCAAGAGAATTATCTAATACTAAAATATAGTTTATATATAATTTTAACCAAAATAATTTTTGTCTTATATATATAATAATTATTTCAATTTTAAATAAAATTACATAATAATGGAACTCAATTTATTTAGAATAAATAATTGTTTAACAAAAATTGTTATTTTTCAATATTCACTAAAAAAATATATTTTTAGTATAATAGAAAAACAAAACTAAGAAAATATCTATATAACGATTTAAAATATTATTTTTATTTTATAAAAAATGGTTTCAAATGCTCGAAAATTAATTTTAATATTTTCTAAAAAAAAGAAAATTTTGAGGTCATCAAGAATTTTGTAGAATAAAATATATTTATTAATGATGAGTTATTATTTATTAAGAATTTGTAAATAAATTTATAATGTGGATGAAATTCATATATATTTCATAAATTTTTTAATCTTATTTACACCATTATATCTAATAGCTACGTCAAAATGATTATAAATAAAATATATTATTTTATTAATATATTACAGTCCATTTAACTTCAATTTTGTGAGTTGAATACGCTATCGAACATATTTTTATTTTAAAATCATGGGATGTTACATTTTACCCCCTTAAATAAATTGCATCCTTTAATTTCTTAATTTATCATAGTATTCAAGGGTTTTAAAAAATTTCAAATATCTCTATGAAAAATTGATATCATAAAAAGTGTTAATAAAACATCCCCATAAAAATAGTGAAATGTTAATACAATGGTCATCTAGAATAATACATAAATATAGATACATTATAGAGAACATTGGTGGGAAATAAAAAATTCTAATTGGATGAAAATCAAAAATAAGTATGGACAGTAGTAGAGATCATTAATCATAATAAATTTAATGATTAATATAAATTGTAAAATGACAAAGACATAAATAAGTTATTAATTAAAATACTATTAATTTATACTATATGAACGTAATAGGATAAATATTTTTCTTCAATTACATTTTCCTACATTTGATGGATCCTTTTTTAATCCTAATAGAGAAAACCATAAAATATACTTACCGAATATATTTTTATTTCATAAGAACACTTTTATTTGATCATTAATAAATTTCCACTTTTCCTCAGAATCTATGTAAATGAATGCCTAATATTAAATTTTTTAATTGATGTGGAATTGAAATTAACTTTTAATAGATCATAATATGTTTAAAATAATATAAGGATATTCCTCCTATCATTATAAAAACCAACAAGGTTTACCCATGTTAAGATAATACATAAAATGAATCTAAATATAGTAATATACAGAATTCAATAATTAAATAAAAGGTTTAACAAAAAAATACCTTAAATAAATAGGAAAAAATCTCAAACAACCTCAATAACATCAACATCAATAAATAATTAACCACATTATTTATCTCATTACCATTCATGTTACATCCAAAAAAACATGTGTATTCATCCCAAATAATATTTTGTATTAAACCTAATAGTTATCAATATCTCTACCCAATAAAACATTTCCAAAAATAAACTGAATATTTATCTACCAAATGTTTTCTGAAAAAATAATCATACTAACCTTTAGAACATGTATGGTAGTGGTAGTCACATCACCCTTATCACCCACCGGTTATGGGTTCAAGTCCAATGGCCTTACCTGATACGATGGGTTGTCACATGACCTGTTGATTTTCCTTTTTAAAAAATTGTTTAAAAAAATATGATAATCACATTCATACATCCCCATGATCATAGAAAATTCTCAAAAATATTTTGAACATATTAAAATATATAATATTCCTCCAAATACTACTTTAACTATAACAATATTCTATAAAACACATTACTTTCTAAAAAACAATTAATTTTTACTAATAATAATTACATCAACAATAAGCACAACTCAAAGATTATATTTTACTCAATTATGTGTATTTATATATATTATCACCTTACCATTAAGGAAAATTTATATTGTATTAATACCATTCAATAAATTAAAAAAATACATAATGAAATTTACTTTAGAATGATCATTAAAAGATTAATAATTTTTATAACCGTAATAACAATGATAAAAATTAGTTTAAAATATAATTTTTGGAACCCCATTCATAAATAATTTCACTATTATGGTTGGTATAATGTATTTTATTTCATGGTCTCTGGGTTAATCAATACTAAAGTAATTTGATTCAGATAATTCCCATGTTCCCCCAAAAAAATAATTCAAAATCTTTGAAAATTAATTAATCTATTCTGTTAATTTACACATTGGAAATAACATCCCCTCTATTTCAGATAATCTTCTTAGAAATACTTCCCACATTCCCTAAATATAGGAGGCTGAATATTTTTTTTCATTAACATATTGACAATTGAACTTCCTTAAGAATATATCAACTTATTCTTTGATGTGTTTGGAGATTATACTATGTTTAATTTTTTTCCTAATTTGAGGTAGATTATTATTCATGATAAATAGATATCAAAAATAAATTCCATTTAAATTAGGAATCTCATTATATAATTCATTAAATTTCTGATCAAATTGGTTTTCAGCATTCATTCTCATCATTCAAACCATTATCTAATCACTGGTGTAAATCCCACTTATACCAATTCATTTCTCCCAAATTTTTTTAAACTGTTGGAAAGAATATACTATACCAATGGTTATATATAATAATTTGTATAAGACAATCTGAGGTGGGGTTTTCAAATGGTTTCATCAAACAGTTGGAATACAAAAGACTACACCAAGGGTTTGTACAAACTGTTAGTATAGTATTTTTAGAAACAATCGATCCAAACAATTTTACTAAACCTTTGGGATAGCCTGTCATTTTCCAATGTTTTGAATAAAACATAGGTATTATTTTACCCCCTAATACATATCCGGCCTCCAGTTCCCCCTCCATGATTTTAAATCCTTAAATAGAAGCTCTCTCTTTACCCTAGTGTGTAATACTACTTCCACCTGATAGATCCATCCTCAATCAAGAATTTGTTTTCTACACTTCAAATCTAAAAGGTCAAACTTAATTTTAATGTTATGAATATTTTTTTTGTTTTCTATTTTAATTTGGCATAAATGATATGTTTGTGTGGTCATTCATTAACCTTATAGGTGGTCATTTGTAATGCAAGCTAGTATTATTTAATTTTACCTTATATTTAAAATTGTATTATTTATTTATGTTTACCTTTTTTATATGACACTAATGATTTTTTTATTAAGTTTTAATTGATGGTTATAATAATGATGGCATGGTATATCCAATGTATGAGTAAGTATGTCACCTCTAGTTAGAAGTGCTTGAGGTCTATGGAGGTTCACTTAAGGTGTTGTGCACCATCTTGGATTCTATTTTTTTTATTATGGGAATTAGAAATCAATATTAGAACATTTTTTATTTTTCTTACTATTTATGGATAATTAAATGGTGATAGGAATGTGTTGGACTTGTGATAGTCCTTAAATAGATTATCTAAGAACCCATCTCTAGTTGATATTATAGGATAAAAGGGTTATAAAATTTCACTTCTTTATTATTAATGTTATAGTTGAGATATTTACTAAAGTATGATGTGACGATTTGAATTTGTAATTTTTGGTTTTGGAACATAGGAATTTATAGGAAAGATGATTGTGTACATTCATTATATGTGGCATGTATGATTCAATTGACATTTATATTCTTATCTATGAATGAATTTTCAAATGACATAAGGTTTAGTTGTATAAAGAGTCCATAATTTGTTTTAAATTGGTTCCCTATATAACATTTTACTGTAATTATAAACACCCAAATTGTAATGTGTTTTGAGGAAAAAACATGTGCATCTTAATTTGGTACGTTCTCTCATGATGTAAATAAATTTCATTGGTGCCATGGATGTGTTTTAACAATTGGGGACGAATTTATTAATTTTATTAATTCTAATTGTTTAAAGTATTAATTTTAATCATAAAATGATGGTTTATGAAGGAAATTATTCACCTTTCTTATTTTGATACCCTTGGGATGGTAAAAGTGATGAAATTTAGTATTATTTCTATCCTTTTCATTTAAATATTTGAACTAATTTATGAATCGTGATTATATGAAGAGGGTGGGGGTAGTCCAAGGATTGGTGGGTTGTGGGCTGTCTAGGGGTGGGATGTCCCTACAGGGTGGATGGATGTGCAGGTGGAGAGGGGGGGTGGGCTGCAGGTTGCGAGTTGAGAGGGGGGATGTCCAGGGAGGGAGGTGGGCTATCATGTAGGGGTGGGAGGGGCAGCCTAGGTGGGGATGGGGGGGGGGGGGTGTGCATGTTTCATGTTTGAAAGGGGGTTTGGGCTATCTATGGGGTGGGGGATAACCTCCATTCCTCTCATGGACATCATTTTAGTGGGGGTGGGGTATTTATTCATGCCTACTAGAAACAAAACTGGAAACATAAAGGTGTGAAAATACCTAAAACATAGGTACCGCATTGGTGAAAACATTAAAAAGATAAATAATATTTTATTCTTGGATTTCATGACCACTAAAGGGTCATGTGATCAGATTACACAATTATTTAACCCTCAAAGAGATATTTGATTATTTAATCCCATGAAATTCATGAAATTCTAAAAATGGAAGAGGTTTCCAATGATGGGTTCTTCTCACAATCAATACAATACCTTTTAGAACCCATTGTACATGTGATTATGTGACCCCAAATAGATCATTCCACATAGTTTTTTTGATGATGGTTCTTTCACGTTGTTATGTTTCCTCACACTAATATATGTTGGTGATAATGGTTCATTGATTATGTTTAATTCATTTTTTTCATTCATGTTGTTATTTTTTCTTCACAGCCACCGCCTGAAAACCCTTCCCACACACCCCTTGACCGCCCACACCCCCTGCAGACCCCAAACCCCCTAGACAGTCCCCCCAAACCCCTACATGCTCGCCACCCCCAGGACTACCCCCCCTACAAACACCCCTCGATATCCCCCACCCCCTACACAACACACCCCCCTAGACAACCCCCTTTGAAGACCCCACCCCCTGGACATCCCCCACCTCCCACTAGATACCCCCCTATAGACCCCCACCCTTGGACACCCCCACCCCACCCGTAGACATCCCCCCCATCCCCTACACACCACCTCCCCCTGGACAGCCCCCCTAGATACCCCCACCCCTGGATATCCCCTGCACCCCCTATAGACCCCCACCCCCCGTGGACATCCCCCACCCCCTGGATAGAACCCCCCATACAGACCCCCACCCACTGGATAACTCTCACACCCCATAAAGACCCCCACCCCTTGACAGCCCCAACCCACATCCCCTATGATAGCCCCCACCATACAGACCCCACCACTGAAGACCCCACCCCCTAGACAGCCCCCACCCCACTGCAAACCCCCAACCTCTGGAAACCCCCATCAAACATTCATGTATGACTCCAAGTATGAACACCCTAATAAGAGACAAAGGACACTGTTACCCAAATTTGATACCAAAATCACTGCAATTGTCCAACATAATTCACCATAGTGTCCTAAACCGATTCCACCTCAAAAATCATTGATCTCCCCACCATAGGAATCATTATATGGGTCATGATACTATAACTCCAATGGAATGTGCAAGGATATTCAGTTCCATCTCACATTTTCAATGAAAGACACGGGTGGATTTCTAATACCCAAACCTCATTCCTAGTTTTGAGTTCAACCAATTACTCAATACCAACATGTGAAACATGGATAATATGATCCTCCCGTTAATGGATCTATTTTATTATTACACGATATAGTCATTCTTGATATGTTGAGCATGATGCAGTTACAACACACATCATTTATGTTTACCAAAAATAGAAGTTATTTCACTTACCATCTAGACATCATATAGAGGATATAGATGACGATTATTGAGACCATAATTATTGGAAGATTATTATTAAATCTTCATATCCAATTACCTTCAATATTCTGAATTCACGTCTATATGTTATATACAGAATTTAATTCTATATGTATTGAATTTTGAATTGAATACAATATATATAAAATATCTCAAGTGGTATAATTCTTTCTAAACTCTATGAACACTCATGAACAACATGATTTTTATCCTTCAATGCCTCTATTAGTTAAAATATCTCCCTTTCTTTGATATATTATGTATTTATCTCTCAGAATTATCACATAAATTATTCATGTTCTTTCAAAATCAAAATCATTAATCTTTATCATCCTGCATAAAAAATTGACCTAAAATATCATTTGAGTTAAATATTCCATTTTTCAAATACAGACTCTATGATATTATATGGTAGGTAATATTTTCTATTTTGAATATTTAAAAAATATTCTTGATTTATTCTTTATTTAAAGGCCCATGGTTTCGAAATCTGTCACTCTCTTTAACGCAAGATGTATATGACTCTCAATATTGTCCCATATATTATATATGTTTTCTAGACATGCACAACTATCACGGTATTATATTTATAATTGAATTCAATTTCATAGATTTATATTAATTTGTATTATTTTGTTATAAATATATTATTTTTTTGTCTTTTATATTAGGGTTCTCATATAGAGTAGTGTGTCAGTTATGGTTTCATATAAAGAGAACAATTCTCATTTACCTAAAAATATTTTCAAATATTTTTTTATTTAATTTATTTGGATGAAATGACATATAAAGGTTTTTTATAGAATGGATAGATGTTTGATGTTTGAAACTGATCAGATATCAATCTATTTTTAAAACAATTTCGAGAGCTCATTATATTTTTCATTTCACAATGATTCAGATTATTGTCTCATACACTGCCCATGTTACAATTCTGTTGGAAGACCTTGGTTGAGCCCTGAGGATGTCAGCTACCACATAACCAAATATGGCTTTCTAGAAAACTTCTACGTATTTTATCACAATGTGGAGAAAATCCAATCTAAAAATTTTGATGGTCCAAATTAGAGCATTGTATTAGAGAATTTTTTGTATAACTAGTTTTCATTTATTCTTTATCCTAAAAAATAAAGTATTTCGAAGCATGAAGACTTCGATATAAGTACACAATATGTGTCTAATGAAAATGATGATGTTTTCAGGGTGAAAATATTGAATGATGCAACCAAAATCCAGTATATCGACAATGTGGTAAAATGAACAACCAAGAATTTTTAATATGATTGTTTCATGGGAAAACATTCTAGGAGATTTCTAATATTGACGTCACTTAAATTTGGACCATCCTGAAGGAAATAATTTCAAATGATGTAGATATTCCCTCAAACCACTATATGGCATGGAAGTTAGTTGTGGAACTTGGATTTTCAAGAATCAAAATTCATGCTTGCCCAAAATTTATCATTTTATTCTCGGAGGCAAATACTTAATGAAATGATTGTATAAAATTTGGAACATCCCACTAGAAGCCAAAAGATGATGGAACACTTTCAAATGTTCCATATAGAGTAATGTTTCACATTCCATTGATTCACATACTCCAAAATATGTTTATGTCTAATGAAATATCAATAAAAATGTGATGACATGATATATAGAGAAAGAAGACTAATGCTGAGTTGGTTCACCCGACAGATGGATTTTCATGGAATATATTTGATGCTTGATATCTTGATTTTTTAGCTGATGTGAATTATGTGAGGATGGGTCTTTTATGTGATGATTTTAATTTATTTGAGAGTATGCTTACTTCGCACATCACATGGCCAGTTATTAAACACATTTATAAACTTCCCACATGGTTTTGTATGAATAAACATTTAATTTGATGGATTATACTCATATATATCCATTAATATCCAAGCAATGATAAAGTCGTATACATGAAACATTTAATAAAATAGTTCAAAATTATTTTTGATCTGGATGTGTTCACATATGATGCATGTTGGAAATAAATATTTCATATGTGTTATTATCTTATGTGGATGATAAATGTTTTCTCAACTTATGCAATGATGTTTGGATGGAGCGCGAATGGAAAACTATCATGTCCTATTTGTATGATGAATACACGATCCTATATACTTAAACATTGCAGTAGTTTAATTTGTATGGGACTATGATGATTCATTCTAATGGAATGTCTATATATATATAATTTTTGATGATTTTACAATTCCATGGAGGCTGATGATTCACCTTAGAGTATTTCAATAACCGATGTGCTTAATGAAATTAATGATTTTAGTTTTTCATTCGGGAAGGGTGAAAATAAAACTATAATGGTAAATAATATTTCCACTGAAACCAGTTAAAATTGGAAGAAGAGGAGTATCTTCTTTTATTTTTTTATGAGTCAACCAATTTTTTATGTCATTGCATAGTCATAATCTAACTTGAACAAAATATATGTAAAAGGTTGATTTTGATTATTATAAATATTAAGGGAAAGATGAAAGATGATTTAAAATCTCGGTGTGAGTTGGTGGATTAGGGCATCAGACCAAAATTACATCCTATGCATATCAGTGAAAATAAATAGAAAGTTCCATGTTCTTCTAATGTGATGAAACATACAGAAAAAATAAATTTGTGGAAGTACTAGAGACTATTAATGTTCCTGATTGAAACTCAACCAACATACCTAAAGGGGTCAACATAAGATAGTTGAAGCAAAATTAATTGATGACTCATGATTATCACATCCTTCAACCTGATTTAAATCCAAGAACAACGCATCATGATTTATATAATAATGTAACAGTAGATGTTATTCAGATGTACAATTTATTTAGGGATATTTGTGCTAATATGTTTTCAATGTCATTCTTGAAAAAACAATTTGGTAGATGCCACATTAATTTTGTGCCAGTTAGATAAAATATTTCATCCATCATTTTTCACATTCATGATGCAACTATCCATACACATTATAACTAAAATAATTATCAGAGGACTTATTTCTTTTCGATGGATGTATCCAATTGAAAGAAATATGTATGAAGTAATGTCTTATGTCCTAAAAAAGAAATCATCCTAAATGTTTTATCTTGAACGATTACTTGGATCAAGACTGTATGGATTTCTACTCTCTTTATTTTTTTTATCTTACTAAAAGAATGAACATACCATTGAAAATTGAAGATGAAAAATATGAGGAAATTTAACATAGTTTTTCTTCACTTCTACAAATAAGAGGAATTATTGGTTCATATACATTGATGACATTAAGCATTAAATAGTTGGAGATGGCACATCACACAGTTTTGTTCAACCTTGATTTGTTATATGACTACATCTGGTAAGTAAATTGAATATGAATATATTAAATATCTATTAAACTATTCATATTTTTATCTATAGGGGACATAATGTAATGATAAATAGAAATCATTGTTACTTATCCTTATTAATAAGAGAGAATTTTCATAGAAAATATTTTTCTTCTCATATAAAATTTATGGAAAAAATATTACTATTTAAAAAAATTAAATAAATATTTATTTATCTTTAAAAATTATTTATATTTTAGGTATTTAGTTTTTTGCGGACTCTCTCTCTTGGTAAATAAGAGATTTGTATTTTGGTCCTAATACCATGGTTCGTGACAGTAAATCAATTGTTATCAATTGGTATAGATTTATTATCACAATGTGAGAAATATTAATGAGAACACATCATGATGGTGTTATGGTTACTGCCACAAAATACTCTTTTGAAAGTGCATCAAATAGTAGATCTCAATTTAAAAATGTATGTTATTTTGGAGTCATTGAAAAAATAATTATATAGGATTATTACTCTCATGGACGAGACACTATGATGAAATGACGGAGGATTGATTTTATGATGATTTAGGGAACAATTATTGATGATTATGGATTTTGAGTAATTGATATGACTTGCAATTTTTCTACTAATGAACCATATGTATTGGAATTAATGGAGAAACAAGTTTTTTACATCAAAGACCATCTTTGACCTGAATTTGGTGTCATTGTTGTTGTAATTCCAAGACATATTTTTGATGATGGTGAAGAAAACATTTACACGATCCCAACTGCCATCAGAATCATTCCATTTATTACTTGGGATTACTCCAATAGCTCTATTGTTAGAGTTGAATGTGAAGCTAATGTTCTGGAAGGAAATATTTTGAATTATCCATCCATGTTCTCAATTCAGGTATCAGTTGTAGATCCACCGATTTTGAAAAGGTTAATCCATAGGCAAAACATGCTGAAAAAGGTCCACACAGGTGGAAGAATGAACCGAAAGGAAAAACATAGAATGCATGAAACTGATGCTTGTTTTATATCCATCACTTCCACAGGAGGCTTGTGTGGCTTGTGATGCATATATTTCTTCGATGCATTCACTATATAGTGAACCATGTGGCGGTTCTTGTGGTGACTGATATGATGTGGTTCCTAATTATTATGATGGAAATTGTGAGGAAGTGAAGGTGGGTGAGGACGATGCTGATGAAAATGGTTAGGAGGTGGGTGAGGAGATGGGAAATGAGGACGTCGGGGGGGGGGGGGGGGGAGGATGGGGATAAATATGGGGATGAGGGCGAGTATGAGGGTGGGGACGATGATGGGGGTAGAGATGAGGACGTGGACGTTTCTTATAACGATGGTGATGATAATGATGGTGATGATGGACATATTGTTAAGTTACATTTTTTACTGATATTACTGAGATATTATTATTGATTATTTTCAGTGACTAATATTACTGTGATTTTATGTTTTATTATTTATTGTGACAAAATAGTTGTTACATATTTTTCCTCTATTTATTTTTTCTTTTTTCATTCAGTTTCACTGTAATATTGATTCAAGTATCTATTTTGAGTTAGGTCTCTACTTTGGTTAGAAAATTTTTAATGATTATCTAGTTTTATTTTATCATAGGTTTGGTCATTCCAAGAACTAGTGATATTTGGATTGGAATATCATAGTTTTGGAATTTTTTTGGTTGTTTCTTGGTTTACCCACACAGTTAGGAGTAAGCACATGGTTCACATGTTGACAGTACAATCAAGGAGATATAGAAATATTTAACTGTGTTTTGAGATTTTAAGAAAGGTTTTCTATTTTTAAATTTATGTTTCCATGTTTAAAATTGTATATCTTAGTCTGTAGATATTTATTAAATACCCTTTAGTTCTTTTAAAATTAATTTAATGGAATATGATAGAATTTAATTTGTTTTAATTTTTGATGGAGTGAAAACTACCAAATAATTTGATTTCATTTTTATTGGTCGGTAGGTGTGGGTTTTTAGGTGGGGAGGGGGTGTGAGGTGGGGTGGGTCTATCCAGGGGGTGGGGATGTGGAGGGGGTGGGGGTTGTCTAGTGGGGTGGGTGTGTGTCTCTATGAGGGGGGGGGGGGGGGGGCTGTCGAGGGAGAGATGGGGTCTTATCTTGGGGGGGTCTATAGGGTTTGGGGGTATGTTGGGGGGTGGTGAAGGTGCGAAGGTTGTGTGGGTTGTGCATGTGGGGAGGGGTTGTGCTAGTTGGGAGGGGTGGGATCTGCAGGGAGGGGGTGTTAGATATCGAGGTGAGGTGGGGTTGTGCAGGTGGTGTGGGCCTATCTAGGGGGTGGGAAGGGGCTTTCTGGGGGGGTGTACAGTGGGTGGGGGTCTACAGGGGGGATGTCAATGGGGTGGGTTGTGTGTAGTGGAAGGGTGGAGTTGTGAAATTGTAGGGGATTATCTATATGGGGTTGTAGATGGGGTAATGGGTGTAGTGGTAGGAGGCTATATAGTAGGAGGGGTGTGAAATGAGAGGGTGGGGGTGACTGTTGGGGGGGGGGGGGTAGTTTTGGGGTGATGTGAAGTGAGAGGGGGTATAGAGGGGGGTTGTGTAGTGGGATGGGGTTGTAGGGGGAATCATTGGCCAAAGACGAAAATCACTGTCAATAAACTACTACTCATTACCCCGCACTTTCTATCGAGTTGAGGTCCATCAAATGGATGGTGAGTCCTTCTAGGTAGTCAGAATGTATCTTACCCCATTGGTTAGACAATGATATTTTTAGGGTAGAATGTATTCTTACCACCTCATTGGCTAGCTGATGGATTCAGAAGTAGCCATGGATGCTACTGGCCTCCTCCACTGAAAACCCGGTCTTTGAGCCCCTTACGAGCATTGATTAAAGTATTATAATCCTATTTAATATATTCATATAGGAAAAATCTTATTTCCCCTTGAGTATATATATGATCCATCCACTAGATTAAAATTTTAGGTTCACATTGAAATTCATAACCCATAACGATGCATGTCATTACAATATCTTCACCATATTACATTTAATCATTAAGAAGTTGTGGTATCAGATGAATCATTTATTATGATCCACCTCATTATTATTTACACACATACATTTCTATGTATTACTTCAATAAAAAAAATATATCACCTCTAGGATATGATAACTCTAAGAGTCCTATCTCGCTCCTGCTAAATTACTTTATGCATGAGACACAAGAAGTTGAGCCAAAAGATCACTATTCTTTAACAGCAAGACCATGACCACTGCATATTTTTACCTCAATACACCATAGATTCCTCAACAAATGTATCCCAAATAATTAAGGTTATTTCCTACATATGAATTTTCATGCATAATAGAATTCATATAGTCAAAATACATGTTTGGTTTAGTTTAGTTCTGTCACGTTTGATCCCACAAATCACGACTTACAAGTCAATACCCAAACCTCATTTTTATTCTAGGTCAAATAAAAAAGTATTCCTAGGCCAATACTATATGAAAATTCAAATATTTATATAAATTTACCAATAAATTATTAAATTTATCTTTCATACTTGATATGATGAGATCGATATGGTTCTTTCCCATCATTCAGGTTCCCATGGAAAACAACAATCGGTACTTTTCTAACCATATTTTTACAAAGGTGACTAGACCCAAAGACCAAAACTCCATGAATCTAAAAATAATTATGACTTCATCCATAGAGGTATAATTAAATTGTTCAAATATCCTTACACTAAATTCTGATCATACATCAATGAAATATCTCTGGTTGGTTCACCAAACACTCATAGCATCCAAAAGGACTCGAACCTTGCGCTAATTCACTAATAATATGAATCCCTATTGGTATGAACTAATTTCACCTAGATTATAAAATAATTATCTACTATATATGAATTTATACATATTAATCAAATAATAGTAAGTCATCAAGAATAACAGATAATCTTAGGTCTTTAACACATTGATCTTCTAGTGTCACCATAACTGTTCAACGGTAAGTCTTACATAGTACCATGACCCTTCCCACAGGAGGCTCATTAAATTATGACAAAATTAATTTATCCCACCATAAAATTATCCTTAATTTATCCTTTTCTTGATTTTATAAGTATTCTTGACCCCAACCAAACCATATCTGAATGAAATGACTATGTTTGACCATCTGTTCATACCCAATTGTCAAGAATGACACTAAACGCTACACAAACCGATAATAACAAGAATGAAATTAACTATATCCAATGATCAATTATTATAATTTATAATTTTTCCCATATTCTAGGAATGGGTTATGAATTCATAATGATATAGGTCTTTTATCCTCATGTGAGGAACAATACCAAACCCTAACTACTATACACACAAAATCATGGATTGATCTCATAATGGTACACCAATCCATGATCACTGGTGTCTCCCACAAAAAGAAATAACTACTCCTAAAAAACGCTCTGTTTAAAATATTTAAAAAATAATGGAGATAAATCTGAGTATTTCCATATTATCTTCATTTTGGTTACCAATAAACTACTATGATATTTCCGGAAGAGGAAGTGGAAAACATGAGTAAAATTATCCATATTATATTTGATGTGGTTACCATTAAAATTCCATTAGAATAACTATGTAAATATAATTTCATTGGTGAAATTTGTTGAACAATATATCTGACAACGTCATTATCGTTTGGTGTGTGAATTATGTTTGTTGTTTATTTTTGATTTTTCCTGCATTGTATTTTCTGCTTCTTGTTTGTTACAGGTTCTCTATTTTGTGTGTAGTGGGAAGGCTATGTGTTTTGTGTGCAGTGGGAAAGCTGTTGGTTTATGCTATAGTGGGTACATGGTATTTAACAATATGTTGACAATTGTTTGGAAATATGGTGAATACCAACCTATCCCAATAGTCTCAAACTGAACTGATGTAATATGTGTATACCAATGGATTGATAACTTTTAGAAAATATTAAAAATAAATTTCATTCCCAATGGCTCAAATATATCCATTTCCATTGGTGTATTCAAACTTTTAGATAAATTATTTGATATTTGAAAACTCGTTATCTTCCAACAGTTCGAAACCATTTATAGTAATAATTTGCTATGGTTAAAACTAAACCGTTTGTATTTAAAAAATCTAGAAATCCTATCCCAGCTGTTTCAGATGAACTATTATTATAGGGCTACCCCCACGCCTCACACACCAATAGTTTATAAAACCGTTGGGATATAATATCCAATGGTTTTGATGACTTTACCAATGGGTTGAAACTATTGGTAAAGGATTATTTTAAAGTATTGAATAATACAAAAATAGACAATATGAGAATGTATTAACAAAAAAAAATGAAAATTATAACACCAATGGGAATAAATTATAATGATAATTATATCTAGACATACGAGTCTTTAGTACACAATCTAGGTAATCCATAGTAAAATTTCTATGTTGGTTTTCTATCCAAAAAATAAGTTTTAGTGCTTCATAATTGATTGAATTGATATTGTGAAATTCCAAAACTATCCCCTGAGAGTGTCAAACTAAGTGAACTTTAAGAACAATTTTCATCTAATAGGTAATGCTCATGTAAATCCTAATGCAATGTTTTAATATTTATTTCCCCTTGTTCCATTTTTTCTAGAACCATGAAAACTTTTAGTATATAGAAAGGGATTTAATTCCACAGATACCTATCTATTTATACTTCACCATAGAGTCCAAGAAGTTTTTATTTACGTAGTATTATCCTTTTATATATCCCACGACATCTCAAAAAATATTTCTTATCTCAGTTTCAAAAGGTAAAATAAACCTTTTCTCAAATACCAACTATAAAAACCAAATCCTTTTACATGTATCACTTCATGATATTTAACCCACAAAAATATATTACATACTACCAAAGGATTATGATTCCTAGTGTCTTTTGAAGACTAGGATCATAATACATCATTGCGAGATGAAAAATGAAACTTTTTATTTTATTCTTTATAAAGAGATCCTATATACTTTCAAGATCATAAAAATTCATACAAAAAAAAGTTAACATAAAGAATAAATTGGTTAACATGAAATCCCAATAAGGAAATAAAAATGACATGGAATCATAACATACGATTCGAAGAGAAAACATGATATCCTAAATAAAAAGGAACAGAAGTAGTTAAAATTAAACACTATGTAAGGAACACAGTATCATATTATTTGGGAATCATCAATAATGTGGAACAAACATAAAACCTAACAGAAATATAAGTCAAAGGAAACTTCCAAGACTACATAACATGGTATAAAGAATCCCACAATAGGGTAGGTTCACTCATTAATACCATATATAACTTCTCATGAGACTAGACCAATACACAATGTTTTATTAGAATATATAATAATGGTTCCACAAATTAAATTCATGTCATGTACATGAATATAAATCCCACAAAATTACCTCATTTATAAAGAAGAAACATAATAATTACCCATTGAAATAATATGCACTACATAATATTTACTTATATCATAATTAATGTGAACTTCATAATGTAAGCATTTGATAAATGAACATAATGAATATATTACCCAATTAAAGGAAAGGAGAGTTATAAATTTATATACTTATGATCCACATATATATATATTAATCATTACATAAAATTAATATTTTTCTATATAATGAATATAAATAATTTCCAAAGTTAAAAAACATTCTTAAAGAAAATAATCATTCCATGTCAAAAATAAATTCTGAAAAAGTATTGTTCATTAAATAATGTGGGAATAATATTTCTTTGAAAATATATTTGGAAATATAATTTAATATTAAAAAAATTATGGGGCATAATTCATACATGACATACAACATAAGAAAACATTCTATTTAATGTTTTTAAAGAAAAGTATGAAATTGCATCACTTAGAAAATGATAGGAAGATTAATTTTAAATGATTTATTTATAATGTAATTTTTTTTAAAACTATAATTAATAAATTAATAGATAATATTAAAAAATTTATGAAAAAATTGTTTTCAGAAATGATGGATCTGGTCAGAAAAACTAGTTTTTTACAGAAGAGAGAAATGAAGACAGATAATCATGAAAAAATTCCCAATCATTTTATGTACCAAAGGGTGGAAAGATGTAATATTAATTGAAAATTTAATAAATTACCACATGATAATAAATGGTATAGTTTTATATTTAAATTATCAAATAATTTCAATCATAGTAAACAATCCCAATTTAAATGATATTTTGGAAAAAATAATTTTCGCTTTGGAAACATTTTAATCATAACCCCCTACAATAAAATAAGTTAATTTTTACATAAAATAACATAAATTATGATTTATTAATGTTATTAAATTTAATGGTGTATTATAAGAACCCTATAAATGATTTTTGTTCTAAAAAGGACATGCTTCTCAAAAAATGATGTTTTGAGATGGAAACCCTATCATTTACCCTGAATTTTCATGTTTATTATTAATAAATCATAATAACAAAATTAATTTAATTAAATTATTTCTTCAAAATAATTCTCAATGTAATTATGCATAATTAATTTTTTTATTGTGTATTATTCAATTAGTTTAACAATTAATGAAAAATGAAATGTTTTGTGGATAAAAAAATTATATGTGTAAAATAACATTTCCAATTCGAATAAGGTAAATAGAAAATTTTATTTTATAATACTCATAATAAAACAATGAATAAATTATCATTTTATACATAAATTGTTCTTTTTTAACCAAATTTATGGGATAGTTATGAAAAATGAAAATTTTTACAATTATAGAGATGGTAAGGAGTATATATGCATGATTTATGATTACATTATTCAATTATTATTATAGAATTAATTTTATTTTTTTTTCTATTTCAAGAATAATAATTCTATCATAAGAAAAATATTATTTATTCAATTAAAATAAAATATATCATTCATTTTATGTTATAATAAAAAAAATCACATTGCTTCATGAGGTGGTTGTCCATCGTACACACAAAATTTTTTATCATTCATTCAATAAATAGAAACATAATAAATTATTTGGATTATTTATTTTGAAAATTTATTATTTTTTTATTGTTACCATGTTTTAATGTTAAATCAATCCATATTACATAACATGTAAAGATTCGATTAAAAATAAATCACACTGCTACACTATGCGGTAGTTCGCCGTACAGTCGAGTGATATTAATAAATTCTCTACGATATAAAAATTAATAATGTATATGTGATATTATAATTATGGAAGTATAATTATATCACAATTAATATATATATATATATTTAATTTTACTAAATATGTCATTATATACATCTATGAGATGTTGTGATAGAAAATGAATTATGTCGGTTCGTAAGGCGGTAGTTCACAAAAAACACAATGAATACCTTCATTTCTAATTTGAAGGAAGGGAAAAATTTTTTAAGTCATTCTATTAAAATAAAAAAATATAATTATATTTAAGTTATAGAAGATTATAAATATTTATGGTTTAATAATTATATGAGGGAGTTGGAAGAAGAAAAAACTTAAAATGTTTATCAATAACATTTCCTCTTCTTCAGAAACGTTCTTTAGAATAGCAACAAAATCCATTCTAGGATGGAATCATGATAAAAACATAGAATTTTGAATTATTTAAGGATGTAATAAACATTTTTGTGTTGAAATTTGATAAAATAAATGAGTTTTGGATGTGTGTAATTAAGGAGAGTGTGGGTGGTCTTTTAGAAGTCATTGAGATGACGCATTTTGATTTTTAAAAGAATGACTAAAATACATGATTTTTCATAAAGAAATGGACCCTTTAAAATATTTATATGATATAATGTAAAAATAGTAACATAAAATAGTAATAATGAATTTTCCCTCACTTTAAAACATATATTTTTAGTTTAACCCACATTAATTTTTTTACCTGAACCAATTTAAATAATTTTATAGGTTTCACTATTATTTATGATAAATAATTATGTTGAACATATAAGATAATATAAATTTTAATAATTCCAAATATGGAATCCATTTTGATATATTCAAATCACAATATTTTCAGAATTTAATTTAAAATTTAAAATGTAAATGTGTTGAAAGAAATAATTTATAAGAAATTAAATTTTAATGGAATGAATGATTTCATATTAAATATATTATATTTAATAATAATTTAAATAATTTAAATCAATAAATAAAGATATATAGTATATACATTTTATTTAAATAACTCATTATTAAGGGTTATTTTAACAAATTAAATTGGAGACATGTCATTCTCTTTAAACTAGTTTTAGGAAGAACACATTTTTATGCATAAGAATATTATTATACTATAATCTTGTATAAATATAATTTTAATTTAATTAATTTTATTTAATATAACTATATAATATACATTTTAATTGAAAATAAAATTAAAATGATAATGGAAATAAATTTATTTCAAATAAATGTTAGTTTTACTATAAATTGGTATTTTTCACTACTCACCGGAAAATAAATATATGCAGAAGAAAAAAAATCCACCCTTTGTGAATATAGATTTGAATATTTCAAAATGGTGTGAATTATATAAATTATTTTCTTATTAATTTTATAAATATTAATTATAATAGTTTTCAATTAATCAAATAGACAATATTTTTTATGGAAATAATTTTTTTGGATAAAATTTAATTATTATATATTACATTATATTTAATTATAATTTAAAAAAATTATAATGTTTAGGAACATTATATATATTTTCATGAATTATTTAATCATATTCATAACAACCAATTTAATATCTTGGTTAAAATGATCTTATTTTAATAATTTCTCATAGATCATTTAATGTCAATTTTGCGTGTATAATTTCACATCGAACAAAGGTTTATTTCAAAATATTAGGATATTATAATGTTTAATCATTTTAATAAAATAGTAACATCGAATAGGGTTTACCATGTTGATAAAATAGGGCCCTTTGCATTTCTAATTCTATTTTATGGGTTTATTTCTTGGTGTCATAGATTCATCATGGATAGGCCCAATTCCCCTAGGATGAATGAGTATATGATTAACTTGTTGTATAATTATCATGTGAAAGGATTTTGATAAATCTCATGGTTTTTAAATATTCATTACCATTTATCATCGACTTTTTAGATTTTACAATAAATGACTATAAATTATCATCTTCAAAATGTTTATCATTGGTGGAAATACTAAATGTGGGGAATTGAACCTCAATGGGAAAGACATACATTGTCCCATATTCATGAAAATTTATGGTTACCCTTATAGAATTACTATTTATAGTGTGATAATCCCTTGTAGTGTGTAAGAGTTTTCTATACATGACCTATTTTCCTTATCCACAATCATTCAAAGGATATTGGATTAAATCTTATTTAAGGCTCCTATATTTTTGTTCACCACTATATGATAGATAGAAGTGTGGTCAGACATAACATTGTACTCATGAAGAAAAATATTTTGTTAAAAAGAATAAAGTAATAATTCTATTTTTAGTCTGTATTATGAGGGGGACTTATAATCTGTTAATGATATTATGCATTATAAAAGTTACTAAAACTTTTGTTATGAATTTATTTATTTGTAGATAATTAAACAAATTTTAAAAAAAGTCAACTCCTGTATGAATGACCTTGAAATCTATGTAAATAAATTTTGGGGGTTCAACAATGATATATATCAACCATGTTATGATTCAAAATTAGTATTTTTAGAGTGAAATTTCATGTTAATTAATTAATGATTTTTTAATAAATATAAAACATGTGGAATTTATTTATTAACTACAAAAAATCATTCATCCTGGAGGATTATAATTATAAAAATATATTAATTAGGTTTAAGTGTTTGAGCTATTATATTGAGCACTATATGAGTTGTCATGTATCTCCTCTAAAATGGTAAGGGTCACTTTATAGTCATTTATTTTGATTTAAAAAACTAGAAAGAAACATTTATTGGGGAGCTCATATGTATTTAGATCATCATAATGGATGAATTTTTTTTACTTGGATATGGAATAATTTATTCGCATAATTATCCTATTATAAGATATATTTTAATGTTTATTTTATTATAGGGTACATCTATATTACTATGGAATTAATCAGTAACGGTAATGGATAACCATTTTCTAGTGTAGAATTATCTTCATTGGTTTATTCCATATCATTTCTAATGATTGGAGAGACCACTTTTTGATGCATTTTGCAAATGACTATTTAATCCTCATATGGATATATAAATGATGTAGCTATATTTCATAGTGCATCATGGATGCAATATAGTGTTTTATATGAAGTTATTATTTCCATAAACACTATTAAATAATCCAGAAAGGGAAATATATTATTCCATATTGATGGAAAAGTCTCCATTAATTTTTTTTATTATTAGCCCCAAATCACCAATAAATTTGAATTAGGAAACTGGTATATTCATGAAAAATTCCTTAATAGGGATGAGAAGCTAGTTTTCAACCTCAAAATTAGTGCATACTTCTAAAATTATGAATGATTATGGAAAAAAATCCATTATCTGGGAGGAAAAATCAATTCATATATCAACACAATTATACTTTCTGTTTTCTATATGTATTTCCATTAGACATCTAGAAACAACCTTAAGAAACATTTCTTATTTTTTTCTGTTTAACTATTAGAGAATAATTATTCTCTATGGTGTTTTGATTCAAATTAAAAATTTATTTTGGTATGGGTTAGTGTGAAAATATATGAATGTTGTAACCCATTGATTTAATTCTGAGACAAATACTGGATGTAAAATTATTTCAGAATGATTTCTCTTTCCTATAGGAACCTTGTAAACTTAAAATGACTGAGGATATATTTAAATGAACCCATACAAGTGCCTTAGTGAACAATATGGTCCTATAAATAGTTTCTATGTATTTAATGATGAAAACCAACACAAGGTTTTTATTGTTGATTTTTTATAATTTGGTATAAATATGTACCATTGCCACACTATGATGATAGTAAATATTCACCTTTCCAAAATCAATATTATGAACAAGGTGGGAGCTAAATGATCATATTAGCATTTCTATATAAGGGATAATGGGATTTCCTTCTTCTTGAGACATTATATCTAGGGACTGAAAAAGGTACTGTTTGAGATCATTGATTGTCCTTTATGAATACTAACTCTAGGGATTGGTGAACAGATTCATCATCAACTTTTAAAATGGAAAAAACAAAATTGAATTGTTGGATATATTGTTCCTATTATAATTGAGATTTACCTTGAGACCTATAAATTCCATAATGAATCAATGATGAGTCATATTGAGTATCACATTTCTTTTCCTAGTTTCAAATTTGATACCAATATAGCGTACCGAAAATCTGAGGAATTTTCTTAATGCCTCCCCAAAAACAAATTTTAGGTTTTCATTTTTTGGTCATTTTGATGTTATGATTTTAAATTTTTTTTATGTCTAGTAAGTTAATATAAATTAGGATGGGATTTATACACTACAAAACCATTGTATCATTTTATGGAAATCATTCGATAGGAATTGAAATTATAGTTCATGGAACATTACTAGGTGGTTCCAAATATCTCCATAAAAATTTAATTGATTTGTAATAGTATTCCTCTTGATTTTTCCGAACACTATGAATTATTAATCATTAAGAACTATTAAAATCAAATTATAACTAGTATACTCGTTCATCAATTAGTGCAATTTATATACAACCATTTTATTGGTAAAAAACTCTATAACTATTTAATTTCAATAATATTTTTAGAAATTGATATTAAAATCACTAATGTCAATTAAAACTATAATTTTACATTTTTTCATGATTAGATTGGTGTTTTTCAACCACATTGGGTAATACAACTTTCGTAGGAAGTATGATTTAATAGAATTATCAACCGCAACCTCCACTATACTGGAATGGGTCATGTGCACTGTCCCTTTCTCTTTCTTATAGCCTAAATTGTCTTCTAATAGAACCAAATAATGTGTATCCACATAATGATATATATTAATAATTTATATAAAATTCCATGAGAACATATCTTACAATTTCTTAATGAAATTGATTATTTTATCTTATATATTCAAGGTAATATAAAATAATAAACATAGTATAAATATCACTTTTCCTTTGATTCACCATTTTTTATCAATGGTTGTCAAAACACTTTCCATTAATTATAGATAAGCATCCATAATTTATTCCACTTCATCTTCATAAATCTTAAGAGAGTAATATGGGTAATACACTAGGTATTTATCAGTTTACATTGTACCTTTACCATTTTCTCTAGGATTACATTTATCTAGGGAATGATAGATGTCTTTATGTACAAGTGAAACCATTCTAATAATGGAAAATGTTTCTAGATAAGTTTTTCTTCTTCTTTTGTTCATGTAACTTTTAGTCAATTAGTTTTTTATATTTTGAAACATATTATTCATATTTTTATTAATATAGAAGTTATTACAAGAAATATTAATTCATATAAACAATATGATGGATACTTCTTCAATTGGTGGGTGTTGATTAATTAGAACATCCACATTTCCAAAATATGAGTGGAAAGTAATTAAGGGCTTTATATCATCGACCAATATGAATAAATAACTTCACGGAATTATATTTTTTTCTTCAATTCATTTTATAAGAAATATATAATATTCACAAAGAATACTCTAATGGCTGATCAGTGTAGCTACCAAACCATTTTTAGTAATGTATTTGATTGTGCTATTTTCCCATGGTACCATCCACACCCTTTTTAATATTCCATAATTGCGATGAGATTAATGGGACTAAAAAGGGGATATTTATGCATAAAATATCATGAAATACCCCTCAACAACGTATCCTAGTCATTGGGGATATGAATAGGGCACCACTACATGCCTATGAGGTTAGAGATTTCTAAATAAGTCCTTGAACATTATTCCTTGAAAGGATACAACGAATATAGAGTTTCAAATGTCTTCCAAGTGTTATTAATTCAAATACTCCAAAGAATACCCTACCTAAATTTTTTATATTATTGAATTGTTAGGTGTGAGGGTAAATTATTCTATTCATTGTTTCACATGTTATGTGGTTAGAAATTTTTTGAGATTTATCTTGAAACAATTATCAACTAAAGATCTGTGAATATTATTATGATCAAAATTACCAAATCAAAAAAAGTTATGAACTTCCCTAGTATGAATGATTCATAGTATTATTTTACGAAATAGAAGATTTCATTATATTTAATAGATCTAATTTATGTGTGACCTATTTCCTCCATGATAAATTTATTTTCAAACTTTTTATGACATCAGAGGAATTTCATGTGGGTTTCAATGAGTCATTTATATGTGAATAGATTTCATAATTAAGTGTTAGAATTAGTTGATAAAAAAATATCTAAAATGTGTCTAATTTTTATAATGGTTCTCAATTTCATGTATTATATCTATTCTATAGGAATAGGATTGGGTACAACTACTTAATGTCCTAGAAAACACTTCCCTTACCTAAAACACGGGAAGTTTTTATTATTTGAGGGTTGTTTGTCACTAAATTATATTTTTCTTGGTGTTTAATGAATTATTATACATCAAATAATTGGTATAACAATGTGGTCAAATTAGAAAAATACCTAAAGGATTCCAAAATAGAATGATGTTCTTTAGGATCTCGTTAAAGTAAATGTCTTTTCATCTAAACTAAAAAGATTGATTTAGCGGTGATAAAAAAATATCATGATTAAATATGAATTCATATTAATATTTTCTATGATCTCATTTTTTATTATTTATGAGGAATTTGGATTCACAATATTCCTCATATTTAATAAAAAGAACTAGAATTTTGAATAAATTTAGTTTGTATTGTTCCCATTCTGTGATGACTCATAAGTTTCATAAGGGGTTAATGGGACTTCATGTGTTCTTACATGAACTCCATAATCTAATTAGTAGAATAATATCACTATAGTTTTATGGTGGAGATAAGAAACATTCATATCAATGACAATATACAACCAAAATAATAATTAAATACAATACTACATCTGGATAAATAAATTTTTATATATAATTCCAAAAAATTATTATAAATAACAAAAATCCCAACTATATCAAAATGAAATATGAAATAAATTCATTGAATTAGTACATCTAAAATATATCATATTAATAAAAACCCAAAATACCAAATACAATAAGAATAAAATCCAACCAAAATTTCCTTGAAGTCTTATCCCATTAATAAATTCCATTCTCCATCTTAATAGTGCAAACAAGCACCACTCAGAGGGTAGTGGACCATGTCCTAAGATGGAAACATGAAGGTATACACTAGTAAAAAACATTGTCCTAATCATAGTGTGTTTATGACATAGCTTTCCACTAAAAATGATGTTTATAATCATATAATGTCTGAGAAATAAATTTCATGTTGATATACATAATAAATAATAGTGCATGATAAATAAATAAAACCACATTTGTTCCCAATATTGATAAGTGATATATGAGTTTTAAAACACCTTTATTTAAAGATTCCATATGTATTTGTACCCAATTTAATTAGGTAATACAATAGATACCAAGGTAGTGACCCGAGGCATTATATGTAATCTACTGTCATCCCCAAACCCAAGGGGTTTCACCCATGGAGTTCTTAAATATCTTATATCATCACTGAACCCTATGCGTATCACCTGTATAGTTCCATTATATATAAAATAATCTATATACCCATGGTGTCTCACTCTCAATGTTATATACTATAATGTGTGATCATCAAGCCCCTGGGTATCAAACTTGGTGTTTCGGAGTGCCATGTGTGTTGGTACCCCAACCCCAGCAGCCCTAATCTAGATCGTACTTTATTACATTAAATTAAGATACAAGGGATCTCATCCCAATGGATAAAATCATTTTTTTTACTTGGTAAAAAATATAAATATATTAAAATAGAAATAAATTTGATTATAATAACTAAAATTTTTTTTTGACAATAACATAATTCCCTCTAGAATATCACCGAATATCCATCATAATAATCTCCATTGACTTTATGATAGAAAAAAAGGGAAGATCAATTTCCCAATATGGGTTATTTGTAGTTGAGGATATAATGAATTGGTAATAGTTCTAAACAGTGTGGAGTAAATATCTAAACCAACATCATTTTTAAATAAATTGATTAAGAATATAAAATATGGCAAGGTAAATTACAGATCCCACAAGATATTTAAATTTTCAGATAATTCCAAATAAATATAACAAGGTAAATAACTGAGCACACATTCCTTTTAAATAAATGGATATGTAATAATCAATATTGAATAGTAACTAACTGAAAACAAATACCATTCAATCAATAAAATGAGAATGAAATGTATCCAGAGATAATATCATAATGGAAATATTATGGATAATAATAACTGAATTCTTAATGAAGTTAATTATTATTTATTGGTAATTATGTTCTTAGGTTTCATGCTAACTATATTATCAATACATTTCATAAGAAAATTTTAAAATACTAGGTACAAACCCATTGGGTTTGACCAATTGATACCACATTTTCCTTCTAGTTCTCCTCATGAAAATACCAATGTAGTTAAGGGATATCCATAATCGATCCACACCCATGTATTTAATTTCCAAATCATTTATCATATATCAAATAATAACTTTAATTCACAATAATTCTTCCTTATCACTTGGAGATTATATTTGGTAAATGATACATATTTATCTATAATTTTGTAGTTAATCAAATAATATTCAATGTAAACACCATTTGTATATTGGTATATGACTTAAGAAATAATCATATCCATCCTACAAAAAGATGAATATTTAATATAAATATAATTTCAAATATTAATTGACTATAATTAATTGATTATTTCAATACAATTTTAAAAAACCCAAAATAATGTTTGACTGTACAATATGTTTTACCACTTAGTAATTGTCAGGAAAAATACACTTAAAATGAAATTATTATGAATAAGACCAAAAATACCAATTTATATGAATGAAGCATGTTATTACACATCAAAGGTGTAGTATATACAGTACATAAATGTAAACTAGTGCAATATATCAAATAAGTATCACTGGATTGTAAATTGAAATGGAATCCCTTACCTCACACATCCTTTGGTTTTAATAGGATTGATCCTATATGATCGAGTTTTTAAACTTTTTATTAACTTATAACACAAACTTACTAATATGTATAATATCATATATGATCCTTTTTTCAAATATTCTGACAAATTCATTAATAATCCTTCATTATTTTCATTGTTTTGTGTTTGAATTTCATTATTTCCTCATGCATCGTTCTATATTAATGATCCAGTTCGAGTTCATATTACATTTTTATATCATATACATAATAATAATTATTGGGAAAGTTTTTTTTTCAACAACACTCTATTTTATTAAGGGGAGATCACTTTGAACAATACTATATCATTTTATGATGAATTTAAGAATAAGAAATAACCATATTTGTCAATCTAATGATTTTAATTTGAGTATATTTTAAGAAATTTATATTCTTTATTACTATATTTCGGAATAATATTATAGTGTTTATGTTGCTTGGAACATTTTTCAATGTGTTTGGAAATCATTTTAGCATGTTATCGAAACATTGTTCATGCTCTACGGGTTCAGAAATCACTTTCACGTGGTTTGGAAACACAGTTTATACCCTATGTTTAGGAGCATAGCGTAAGGATGGAATTTGTCATTTACTTTACAACATATCAGAAATGTATGGTTAAGTAACCATAAGTTATAGACAAAAGTATGGATAAAGATCTGTACATTTGAAAGGAGCCTTACATTTGGGATATCGGAAATGTATGGGAGTATAACCCTCCATTAGTATGAAACTTTATGATTATTTTTAAAAAGTGTAGTTCATCAACCCCACTTTTGAAAACAACCATATGTTTTATCAAAAAAATATGGATCATATACCTTACGTTTAGAAGATGATAAAATTATAGATTATCAACATAACTTTTATAATAAACCTTATATATCATGTATGTTATGTTTTACTAAAATAAATAGTATAGATATTGTACTGTACATTTTAGAGTTGAGGAAAAATGTATGTTTTATCAACCTTACATTTTTTACCTTAAAGTATCAACCATATGTTGTGAACCTTACATTATTTACCTTACATTGTGATCCTTATGTTTTAACATTATGTTGTGAACCTTATGTTATCAACCATATGTTGTGAACCTTAGGTTCAAAGAAATAATTCTATGTAATTCAACCCTATGTTTGGTGTTAAAGATTTGAAATACAACATTATTGTGAAACAATCTTTATAAAGATTAATAGGCTGAAATCAAGAAAAATTCAATGACTGATTTTCAGTGAAATCATTGACTAATTCGAAGCCATTTATTTGTGATTTGGAGGATCGATTTAATAGGAGATTTTCATGTCGAAAAATTAAGGGAGTTACGACTACTCTGTTATTCAACCATTTTAATATCATGATTCTAAAGGTGACTTTTGATGATATAAAATTTTATGTAAAATTCTCATTGTTATTCTATATATATCAGTAAAATTTTTTATTAAAAAAGAATGGTTGAATAGTTAAGGAAATATATAACAATATGATGAGTTATTTTTGACTACATTTTTACAGAGTCATTTGAGATTTATAGATCTGTTGCTACCAAGATCTATCAAACTATGTTTTTTTTGAAGAAGATGAAACTTGTTGTAGAATATATAGTTTATACATTGACGAACTTTTGGGAATCCATTATTGTTGGAGTATCTAAATTCATTTAAATATCTATAGCAACGAGATCAACTCAGAACTTCACTTATCTGAAGAACAACTTCTCTGAAGAAGACAACCTATCTATTGTCAGTTGTCTGTTATTGCAACTGTGATGATCAACTGGATAGGATTTCAAGAAAAATAATCTTTTTATTTGGAGTAACTGACTTCTCATTCTATGATTTGTATTTAGTTCTGTGTATGAACAAGAAATGTATGTTTCTTATCCTTAACTTGTGAAGGTGTCAACTTTCTGCACACAGTTGTGGACGGTCTGTTGAAAAGATGACCAGATAGTGAAAATCACATTGCTCGTGGAGTAGAGTGTTGGTTGAGTGGACTAGAGGCCTTCTGTTCACCGAACCTCTATACATACTTGGGTCCTTTAATAGTTTATTTTCATTGGCATAAATATGCTGGTAAATATAAAATGAAAAATTCAGTCATCATCTACATTCGTAAATAATTTTTAAAAGTCAAAATTCACCCCCTAATGTTCATATTTGGTATAACCAGGTCCAACAATTTGTATCAAAAGCATATGATTTTGTAAAACCTATAACATGATGAATGCTTTTGGATTATACATAGTACAATGGCTAATACACAAGAGGTTATGTCAGTTGATCGAGCTCCCTTATTTAACAGTGAAAATAATGGATGCTAGAAATCAAGGATGATCATTTACTTAAGGAACCTTGGATACAAAGTCTACTAAAAATTTATAACTCCCAATGTGATTCCAAAGAATCTTGAAACATGGAGTGTAGATACACAAGTAGAGTACAACATAAACTTGAGATCTATGAATATTATTATCTATGGTCTTGGACTAGATGAATTCAACATAGTTTCTTAGTGCCTGACTACTTATGAAATGTGTCATAGAATTTCAATTTCTTATGAAGGAACTGAAAATGTCAGATAGATGAGGTATGCCAAAACTAAATTGTAGTTTGACAGATTCATAATTTTCAAAGGAGAAAGTATCAACCAGATGAGTGGAATGATTACAGAAATTGTTAATAACATCACTACCTTGGGATATCAAATCAAACAAGTAGATGAAGCCCTGAATGTACTAAGAGTACTACAACCTGGATGGAATGGGATTTCAGCAGCTATTAGACAATCATCACCACTCAATGATCATACAATAAGATTGTTAATTGGAACACTTATAACATATTAAGATGAGATACATGATTAACCAATGAGAATAAATTCTTGATCATGGGAAAAAATACTGCTTTGAAAATATCACCACAAAAGAAGAGTAGAAAGATGAAGAAGGAAATCAGAATGAAGTCATAGAATTTTGATTCATATAATTCAGATGTGGAACTATCTCAGATAGACAAAACGATTAGTAAATTCTTTAGAAAGAAGAATATATTTACAAAATCCTTCAAAAAGGATGAAAAAGAACCAAGGGAAGTCAGATTCTATGAATACAAAAATATGGGTCACATTAGACCTACCTATCCATAATTAAAAGAATAAAAGAAAAAGAAATTATTCAAAAACAATGATTATGAGTCGAAAGAAAAAAGAGCAATTAAAGGTACTCAGAGTGTATATGAAGACTCTAGGAGCCCATCAATGTCTAACTAAAAAAATGAATAATCAAATCTAAAAGAAAATATGTATTGTATGGAAGAAGCTGATGTGGTACAGTCTTATTACTCATCTGAATCTGATATAAGTTCTAATTGTTCAAATAATAAACTTACAGCCTACTACAACATGCTGGAAGAAAAATATGATTCTTTATGTAAGAAAAGAAAAATCAGTGAAAAATAATCACACTGCTCTTTTAGGATAATGAGACACTCTTTTAAAGCATCACCAAGAGTTAATTAGAAAATACAACTCGACAAACCTGAACTATAAAACTAATGAAACTAAAATAAAAACACTTCAAACAGAAGTAGAAACATACAAATGTGAAGCTCTTGTTTTTACAAAAGCATAAAATAAAATAAATTAAATTCTTAGTAAGAATGTGACCAAATAAATAAATATATATATAATAGGCAGTTAAGGAGAGAAACTAAAACTATATAAGAACTATTTTGTTCAACGTACAAAAGCTAAAATTTGCAACTACTAAGGAAAAAAGGTCACATATCTAAAAACTGTTATTTAAGGCAATCAAAAATAAGTGGGATTAAGAAAGCCTTTGTTGCTAGTAAGTTATATGATTCTATTAATTATAGAAAATCATAAAAATCTTGGATTTCTAGGTCTTTGCTGGCTAACACTTCTAGACCCAAAACAATATGGGTACCAAAACAAACCTTTGTTTAATTATCATTTTAGGATGAAGGTCCTAGAAACTTAATAGAAATATGGAACACAGACAATGGTTTTTCCAGGCATATAATTGGGAATTCCATGAATTTTAATACATTAACTCAAAAGGATGGAGGATTAGTCACATTTGGTGACAATGCCAAAGGTAAAATTATTGGCATTAGAACTATTGAAGTTCTAGAATCTATCTCAATTAATACCATACTCTATGTAATAGGATTTAAACAAAAAATGATAAGTATATCTCAACTCTGGGATGATGGTTATTTTGTTGATTTTTCTAACATTTTTTGTTCTATTTTTAATGATAAATTTCTTAAATTTAGAGCGCATCCAGAACTGATATTGATTATACACTAGACTTAAATAACATGTCTAAAAAAAGTAAACATCTTAAGTGCTATGATAAATTAATCGTGGATCTAACATATAAGGGTTAGACATTTCAATGTATATGCATTACCGATGTTTTCAAAGAAAAAATATGTTTCTGATTTTCCTAGTCTCAAATTTGAATGTGATAGATTCTTGGATGCATGTCATCTTGGAAAGTAGCACAAATCATCATTTAAATCTATTAACAAAATTCCTACATCTAAACCTCTAGAACTTATCAACATTGATTTTTTTGGACCTTCAAGAATAGCATGCTTGGCTGGTAAATTATATGTATATGTTTTAATTGATGACTATTCTAGATTTAGTTGGATTTATTTTCTAAAATAAAAAAATAAAGATTTTACTCTATTTGAATGTTCTTGCAGAGCTGTCCAAAATGAAAATGGTTTTTAAATAATTTCATTAAGAAGTGATCATGTTAGAGAATTTGAGAATCTGGAATTTAATTCCTTTTGCTCAAATATGGGTATCAAACAGACCTTCTATACACCAAGAAACCCTCAAAAAAATGTAATTGTGGAAAAAAGAAATATGACTATTCATGAAATTGATAAGTCTATGGTAAAATAATACAATATTCCTTACAATTTCTAGGAAGAAGATGTAAGTATAGACTGCTATATAATGAATAGAGTTTTAATCAGACCAATTTTTAAAAAGACAACCTATGAAATATGAATAAAAGAAAACATGAAGTAAATTATATTAATGTATTTTGAGGCATGGTTTACACCATAAACACCATGGACAATTTTGGTAAGTTTGTTCCACAATCTGATGAAGGCATTTTCATAGGATATTCTGCTACTTCAAAATATTATATAGTTTCCAATAAACATTCAAGGATTGTTGATGAATAAGTTCATGTGAAATTTGATGAATCTGATCCCTTCGAGAAAAGGAAAGACAAAAATGATAAATCTGACTCAAATGATAAAATGATAATCAAAAACATAAAATATGACTTTGAAAATTATTTAATGGAAATTCAGTACAGATAATAAGAACAAGAAATTGATGAACCTAATAGTGTACTACCTAGACGGTCTAGAACCCTAAATAATCACACTTTACAAACTATTATAGGATACATAGACAGTAGAATTAAAATTATAATAAATATAGGATATATTATTGAGTTATCTGCCTTTCTATCCCAATTATAACCAAAGGCATTAGAAGAATCCTTAGTTGATGAAGTTGGATGATAACAGTGTAAGAATAAATAAACTTATTCAAGAGAAATGAAGTTTTGAATGTTGTTGAAATACCTCAGAACTATCCAATTATACAAAATAAATGGGTCTTTAGAAATAAACATGATGATCAAGGAATAATAACTCGAAATACTGAAATACTAGTAGCTAAAGGATTTAATCAGGAAGAAGGTATAGTTTACGATGAGACATTTGCATCTATAGATATATTAGAATCTATTAGAATCCTTTTAGCCTATGAATCATATATGAACATTAAATTATTTCATATGGATGCCAATTTGACCTTTTTAAATGGTTACTTATTGGACGATTTTTATGTTGAGCATCCTCCTGGTTTTGAAAATTCAAAAAACCCATATTTTATTTTTAAACATAATAAATCTCTTTATGGCCTTAAGCAAGCACCTAGAGCTTTGTATGAAATATTATGTTCTTATCTATAATAAAAATGATTTTACTATTGGGATGATAGATCCAACATTGTTTAAGAAAACTATTAGCCCAAATATTTTTTTGGGTTTAAATATATGTTGATGATGTAATTTTGGGTTAAAAAAAAAACATTTTTCATGACTTTTCAAATTTAAGGAAAAAATAATTCTAAATGAGTATAATGGGAGAATTAAATTTAATTTTATGAATTCAAATTTATCAAAAGTATTTTTCATGTGTTTTATATAAAATAAAATACATTACTGATTTACTAAAAAAAATTGAATTGAAAACAGAATGACATATACAAATCATTTGTGTAGTAATATAAAAATATGATTTGGATGAAACTAGAATGTCTTTTGACAATGACTTATATAGAGGTATGCTTGGTAGTTTATTATATATTACTACTAATTGGCCAGATATAATGTATTCAATTTTTGTTTGTGCTAGATTTGAATCTGATCCTATTGAATCTCACATAAGTTTTGTTAAAATAGTTTTCAAATATTTAAAATGGACTACTTTTCAATCTATTATCATTCCAATAAATTATTATTTAAATTTAATTTCAAATTTATATGATGACTTTGGATGTTTTAGATTATATAGATAAATCTATTTAGGGACTTTTCAATTTTTATCAAAATCATTAGTGTCATGGTCTAGTAAGAAACAACCCTCAGTTTCCCTGTCAACAGCTGAGACAGAATATGTATCTACAAGTAGTTGTTGTACACAAGTGTTGTGGATGAAATACAATCTTATGGAATTTGGACTAAATTTTACTAACAGAACTATTTTTTGTGATAATACATGTTCTATGAATATTTCAAAAAATCCTATTATTCATTCTAGAACTAATCAAATTGATATCATACATCATTTTCTAAGAGATCATGATCATTAAAAAGAAAAAACTCTCTGAATTTGTAAGTATTTAAATTCAATTAGTTGATATTATTTCTAAAAAACAACCCACCATGAGGTTTTATTTTATTAAGGGGAGATAGGTTTATATAATTTTAAATGAAACAGTAGTTTTAATTTTTATGAGTTTTTTATCTTCACTGGTTTAAATTATTTAGGTATTTGTTTTTAGAATAATTTACAATTTAATTTGTATTTATTCTGCACATAGTTTATTTTATTTCAATAATTAAATAATTATTATGTAAGTAAATGAAACGGGAATCAAATATTTCCTAAATCGTTTCAAATTTTAAACCCATTCATTTTGTCAAAACCATCTGAAACACCAAAAACAGTTACCTTATTCATCTACCATTGTTTAAACCTTAGAAACCCTAAACCTACGAGCCTTCACAACGTTGTAACATGATTGGACAAGACATAGAGAGTTAAGGAAGAAGAAGATAGTATTTCCAAGCATCATTTCACGATAAGAAGAAAGATTTTACAGGGATAAGAAATCGATCTAGAATGGCTATATCAAAAAGATATCAAACTGTGACAGGCCCTCGCTTTTCAGAATCTCGAGAACACTTTCAGTGGGGTAAATATTGAGCTTCTTTATGTGGTAGAGCTTTTTCACTTTTTCAATTCCCTTTAGATCAGTATTAGAGATACATACAACACCATTATTGCAAAAATTGAAGATCAAGAATTTTCAATTTCATCTGTATATATAGCTAGAATCATAAACTAACTTCATTAGGGAGTTTTTCATTTTGACTTAAAGAATTTTGGAAATGATGAACAATGTCAGAGGACATAATGTCATTTTAATTTGGACCTACAATTATAATAAAAATGTTTGTGAAGTATCTGGAACTGGATCATAATATTCTTGATAAGTTTGTGCAAATTTGTATTGCACCTAGGAATTCAGAGATAGATAATATTTGGTTTCTTGAAAAACACATAACGTTTTTTATTATGAGGGAAATAGAATTGAATTTTCCATGATAAACAGTAAGATATATCAACTACATATGTCAACCAGAGTCTAGAATGTACTTCTATCCCTATGGATGGTTCATTTCAAAATTATTTTTTAAGTAAGATATGGTATGATTAATTGACGCCAGAGTAAGATCCCATAACATTAATATATTCAGTGATGTCACTCTAAGGATGATTGGATTCTTCTGTAGTATTGTGAAGGGCATGCTTATGACTATTGGAGCTGAGGAATATCAGAACATGACTCAGGGGGAGAAACCATCTAAGTCTAAGGAAGGCATATATGAATCAAGTGCAAGTGGAACCTCAAGAAGAATGATATTTGAAGTAGTCGATCTATATGCTGATTAGGAAAGACGTATGGGACATTATAGGAAAATACATTGCGTGGCTCTAACTGGTGAGGTTCATGTTCAAGTAACTACTTATACAACTGAAACTATTCAGAGATATAGATTTATTAGAGAACCTGTAATAGAACAAATTGAACATCCAACAGGTTCCCAGATTTATGTGACTTATCATGTTGAAAAGGAAATTGTTCCTCAAACTGTTGAATAGCCTGGAGAAGTTGAAGTTGTTGGCCCAAAACTTTTTCAAAAAGAATTAAATCAAGAGGAACCTATTTTAGAGGATCCAGTTACGGAGGAACTCAATGAAAAGATGATTAAGAATAGAAACATCATATTTATGTGAAATTAGAAGAGAATCCTTCTGAAATTTACATTGAAGTTATTAATGAGGATTTTTCTCTGGATGAGTTAAGGAAACACTCGAAGGAAGAATCAGTTGAGAAGTTAGAATCAAGAGAAGATAAGGAGAAATAAGATGCTGAATCTATACCTTTAGTGTAGTTAAAAATATTGGATGCTCAGACTAAGAATCCATCACAAGGTGCAACTAATTCTATCAATGTAGAAGTTGAGAAGATCTATAGAAAGTTATCCACTATTGAATCAAAAAAGGATTCTTTAAGAAGAGCATTGGAAAAGGAAAATCAGATATTTCCAAAATTTAATGTTATTTCTATTTGAAAACAAAAAGTTTATGTTTTTAAGAACGATACATTGGATAAAGATGAAATTTGAAATCTGAGATGGTAATGAAGTCATATTTGGTAGATTTCAATATTTTCATGGAGAAATAGTTTACAACTGTCAGGAATAGTCAATAAGGTACCTCAGGTACTTCACCTGATCTGATAAAGAGATTTTAGGCCACTAAATTAGTAATGAGAAATATAAATTGCATATTGTAAGACTTAGAGTGTAACAATGCTGCATTATATGTTCTTCTAGATTATCAAAATCATCTTATTAACCAGATTACCTCATATGAATCAGGGATAATTTTTTTTGAACAGATTCACAGAGAATATAAATCAGTTTATAGAGAATAAAGAGAGGTTACACGAGTTTTTAAGATGCAATTTGATCGAGGATATTCATCTCACTCAAGAAGGAAGGGATCTCCTAGTCCAGTTAAGTGATGGACTGATTAAAAGGTTGTGATTACTGATGTCAGAACTCAAGGGAATCATTCAGAGGCACTGAAACCTGTTTCCAGAATCTCTTTAACCCAACCTTGATTATCATTTCCATTACTGTACATATATATATATTTTCAATAAAATATACTAGAATCTCATTTTCCTATGTTTTTAATTGTTTTACTGAACTGTCTTTTTTAGAATTCCATTAATAAAATTTCAAATATTGATAAAGATTTTATCATAGTATTTACTTAAGTTCTGTGCTACATTAAAATCTGTCATATTCCTTCTTCTATCACTCATTTTGATATCAAAAAATGGGGAAAAATATGAATAAACACAACATATTTTTTATGAGAAATATATATAAACACAAGATATTTTTTAGAGAGAAATATGTATAATCACCACATTTTTTTGGAATTTTATTTTATTTATTTATAAAATTGGATATAGAATTTAAATTTATAAAGAGGGAAAATGTAAAAATTAAGTAATAAATTTATTAAACTAAAATATTTTTTATCTTTTCAAAATTATAAAATAATACAATTAGTTTTGTAAGATAATTTTATTTTTATTTCATGGGTTTCTTTATCATCAAAAAGGGGGAGATTATTGAGGAAGTGTTGTTTTCCACAACACTATATTTTATTAAGGAGAGATCATTGTGAACAATACTCTATCTTTTTATGATCATTTTGATGTAAAACAATACCAATATTTGTTATTATAATGATTTTACATTGAGTATATTTCAGGTAAATTATATTCTTTATTTATCTATTTTGGAATAATATTAAAGAATTTAATTAGTGTGGAATATATGAAAAAGTGTTCAAAATTTTTTTAGTGTGTTCTGGAAACACTGTTCATGATCTACTTTTCAGAAATCACTTTCACTTGTTTTAGAAACACTATTCATACCCAATTTTAGGAGTGTAGCGTATGTATGAAATCCATACTTTACATTATGGTATATCAGAAATGTAAGGTTAATCAACCATACGATATAGTCAAAAGTATGGAATAAGAACCCTATGTTTGGAAGGAACCATACGTTCGAGATATTAGAAAATTATAGAAGTAGAACCCTATGTTAGTATGAAATGTTATATTTTTTTCTCAAAAGTATGGTTTATCAACCATACTTTTGAAAACAACCTTAGATTTTTTCAAAATGTATAAACCATATACCTTACCTATAGAAGCAAATGAAAGAATGGATCATCAAACTTACTCTTATAATGAACCTTATGGATTATATATCATTTGTTTTTCTATAAGGTAAAATATGGATATTGTATCGTAGGTTTGAGAGTTGAAGATAAAATCATGTTTTATCATCCTTACATTGTGAACCTTATGTTATCAACCTTACATTTTGAACCTTACGTTGTAAACCATACCTTGTGAGCCTTATTTTATAAACCTTATATAGTGAACCTTATGTTCAAAGAAATAATTCTATGAAGTTCAACCCTACGTTTGGCATCAGAGATTTAAAATATTACATTATTGAGAAATAGTCTTTATGGAGATTATTAGGGTAATTTAAAGAAAAATTCAATGCTCAATTTTAATGCATGTCTTTAAATGATTCAAATACATTTATTTGTGATTCAATGGATTTATTTATGAGGATATTTTCATGCCGCATATTCCAGGGAGTTATGACTGCTCTTTTATTTAAACATTTTAATATCACGATTCATATTTAGACTTTGGTGGCACTTAATTTTTAAGGAAAACTCTTTTTGTTATTCTATATATATGAATAATATTTTTTATTAAAAAAGAAAGGTTGAATTATCATGAAAATATATAACAAGCTCTTTAGTTCTTCATGAATATGTTTTATAGAGTCATTCGAGATTTACAGATCTCTTACTACGAAGATCTATCAAACACGGTTTTTCTAAATAAGAATAAACACGATGAAGATTCATCATTTCTAAATTGACGTTCATTCGTGAATCCAATTTTTTTAGAGTTACTGAATTTATTTCTATATCTACTGCAACTGGATTGAAACCAAACTACCCTTATATGAAGACGATGTTTTCTGAAGAAGATGATCTATTTATTGTCAGTTGTGTGTTATTGCAACTATGAATATAAACTTGAAAGTATTTCAAGAAAAATACTGTTTTTATTTTGAGAAACCTCATTCTATTACTAATAAGTTTATTTGGTTTGGTGTATGAACTAGAAGGCTCTGTTTTTATCTTTACCATGTAATGGTGTCAATTGCCTACACTCATTTGTGGACGGTCTGTTGATAAGAGGACCAGATAGTGAAAATCACCAACCTCGTGAAGTAGAGTGTTGGTAGAGTGGACTAGGGGACATCTATTCCCTGAACCACTATACATCCTTGTTTCCTTGAACTTTTTTATTTTCCACTGCATAAACTATCTGATAAATATAAAAGGACAGACTCAGTTATCATCGTCATTCATGTAGAATTTGTAAAGTCACAATTCAACCCCCTCTTGTGCGTATTTGGTATTACCTGATCCAATAATAATGAAATAATAATATTATTATTATGTGAAATATACTTTTAAAAACAATCACCAAATATGGTTATGAAATGTGGATTGTATTACAATCCGGGAGATAGTTGGTCATATATAAGTAAGAGTAACATTTAAACTATTCAATTATCATTATGGAAGGGAGGTAAGTAATATTATAATTTTATTAAATTATAATCAAATCATAAATACCTTATTATATTATTATATATATCATCTTTATGTTGTTGTGATTAAAATAGAGTGACATCATCAAATGAGGGAAACAATCCACATGCACATGAACAGTGTTGTCATCTTTAAGTGAGTGAAAAGGTAGAAAGAAAGGATATATGATCATTAAATAATGATAAAATGAAATAAATATCATTATTATTTAATTTATATAACATATATTTATTAAATTGACACTTAATATGTTGTACGTATAGATTTGGTGAAAAAAAATCTTAGCACTTCGTGAGGAGACTGTCCTCCATACACTTGAGTGACATTATCACATCCCCTATAGAATGGAATGTAAATAAGGAATATATGATATAATTAATAAATATGTATAATAATTTTCTAAATATAAAATATATTAATATATTAAATCCATCATAATATCTAACTGATAGAGGGGTTAATGGGAAAACAAGTGACATTGGTTCATGAGGTGGTTGTCCACCGTACACACGGATAATGATTTCAAAACACTTTTGATGTAAGTGGTGTTGGAAGTAGGTCCTGAAAATTTTATAAAAAACATAACATTATATGTAATATAGTAATTTTATTTTATCATAATGTTTTATAAATTATTTATACATGTGTAGGAAGAAATGAAATTAAAGTGCTCATTTAAGAATGTCAGATCTTCTGCATGTATCCAGCATAGGTTTTTCTAAAATCATTTCGTGGATGGATTAACGCACAAAAAGGATTATAGGATGAGGTTTATGATTTTTGGAATTCATTTTGGATGGAATTTTTTTCCCAAATTTTGGGAATTTGTAATGAAGAGATTAAAGGGATGGAATTTTCAAAGCGAGGTAAATCTAAAACTTGTAAAGTTTTCAGAAGATTAAACCACACAATTGTTTTTTATATTCCATAAGACTCAAAAATGATATATTATAAATAATAGAAGATATATGACTTAAATAAGGCCATAAAATGAGTTTTTTACAACTGTTTAGGTCATTTTTAACCCTTATCATCAATTTTATCCCCCAGTAATCCAATTTTTACATTAACCATGGTAATTATTTTATTGTTTTAATTATTAGTTTTTGATAAAATATTATTTACTTTTTAGACATTATAAATTAGTATTACTAGAAATATTTAATCTCTTTTTATAAATTTAAATAATATACGATAAAAAATGTAATTTAAAATTAATCTTGTAAAATCATTGAGAAAGTCTGTTTTTAATCGAAAAATGTTAAATATTTTCATTGTTTTTAGAAGAAAATTAAATATTAAAATTACTCCACTGAATAAATTGGATTTATAAACATATAAATTAACTAAATATAATTTATATACTATTAAAAATTTTACATAATTTTATAAAAAAATTTAACCAAAAGATTGTTTTTAATTAAAATTATATATTTTTCACTAACCATCCAAAAAAGAAAATGTTGTGAAAAATAAATAAATTATCCTAAGATAAATTGGATCTAATTATTTCAAAAAAGAAAGATTTTATGAAATAAATTATACTAAAATCATGAAATGTAATTTTAAATTATGTTTATAATGATTTATTAAACCATCTTTTAGACAAAGAATACTATTTTTTAGAAAACATTTTCTTTTATTCTAAATGATAAATATATTATTTCCAATAAATAGGTGACTATATTTTTAACAATTTAATTATTACCATTAATACCACTAATAATGACATGGTTATAATGGTATATTATTTTACAATTATTTTAGATTCATGGATGTGTATTCTACAAGAAATAAAAGAGATTAAATATAATGAAATAAATTTAGTAGTTTATTTAAACTTTGTGTTTCTTGTCACAAACATTATTGAATAAAATGTTATTATTTTTAAATTTCAGGGTGTTACATTCTCCCCACCGTAAATAAATTACATCCTCAAAATTTAAATTCAATCGTGGTATCCATGGTTTGAAATTTGAAAACACCATTTTTGAAAACCCCACATCATAAAAAGAGTTAATAAATTATCTTATTATTAATAGTGAAATGGAATTAAAATAGTTCATATGGAATAACACATTTCTAGGATTCTACAGAAGAGAAAATTGGTGGAAATAAAAGACATGTATGTGGAAGAAAAGAATAAATAATTTTAAAGCATAATTTAGGATATTGATCACAAGAAAGTGAATGATCAATAATAAATTAAGGGCCTTAGGATAATAAATTAGTGATAATTTAAAAGGATGTAAGATTTATCAGATATGAATTTAATAGGATCACATTTTTGTATAAGATCATTTTCTAAAAGTTTAAGAATTACTTTAATATCTATTAACATGTGTAAATATAATTTATTTATACATTTCAATTTCATGTTCACAATTTCAACCTTTGGTTGTGCATCAATCCATTTCCAATCCATCCTTGAATCCAAAACATGAGTATCCAAAAATTAATTTTTATCCACTAGAGCTCTAAAACTCACATTTAATATATCATAAGACCCTAAAAATAGTGAAATGTTTTTCTATCATCCCCTAACAAAATTATAAAACCAATATGGATAGTACAAGTTAAAAAATATAATAAATTCATCTCTAAAACTGTCAATTAACACCACTAGTTTATCATTAATTCTAATTTACTAAAATAATTTAACAAAATCCAAGGACATATTAACTATGAAAACGTGAGGTCTAGTGTTAGGTTTTAATCCCTTATCACCCTTTGGTCATGGGTTCAAGCCTCACAGCCATTCCAGATGTGATGGGTTTTCACCCAGAATACAGGTTTTCCTTTTTTTATTATATATATATATAAATTGTATATCAATCCTAAAAAATATTATGGTCATCCATGAAGTAGAATAAATAATTATATAACATTCGTTCTAAGTCTTTCTATAAAATCCTTTAATGCAATTTCTAATAATCTCATTTAACTTATATTATAATGTCATTAGTGACTATATTATCTCTAAAATGTGTCAACACCTATAATCATATATATATATAATGTAATGGAATTTATCATCATATTCAATAAACCAATTATATTTATTTTCAAAAAAAATTACAAAATTGTCTCAACCTTGTTAAATTCCTACTAACCAATTTCTAAAAATACATGGTTATGATCGTGAATATATTAATCGACCTAAAACTCATAACCCATAATGGTATCTATAACTCTTATGTTATGGAATACACATATGAATCTAAAATATAACATCATATTTATATGTTTAATGATTCTTATAACCAAAATATATTCGTTAAAATACTTATACAATTTAATTCTTGAATAAAAATACATAAATACTTTATCAATTTTTATACATTATTCATTCCATCATATATGATTTAACCATTAGAAAAGGTAAATGACTCAAGTAATTCCTAGGATCTCTACATTTAAGATACAAATTATATTTGGATCCCTAGGATGGTATTTATTAACTTCCATCATACTCTTTATCTTTCCATGTAAATTATTTGATATAAGTAAATAATTTCCCCACATGAAACATTTCACCATTCTTTTAAGACACCTTCTTTTCCAGATAGGACACATTAAGATTATCTTATGTCATTAATTATCATTATATATCAAAATAAATTATAATAGATGGTAAAAATTATGATTTATCCTAAGAATACCTCCCCCCATTGGAATGTCAAACTAGTATTTTATAAAGAAACATTGTCATAGACCATGTGATGATCCAGTTAAGACCATTGCATCCTTTTCAAGGTTTTTACCCAAGGTACATCTATTGAAAATCCATGTACACTTATTTAATTCTGAAAAGGATGTTTTCAACGAAAATAACATATTATCTACCTATTTAAAACTTTAGGATGTTAATATATAGTTATTATAAAATTCTATCATAATATTTTGTTCCAAACTATAGATTTCCCTTTACCTCACTCCCATTGTTTCTAATAAACATCCTATGAAACATAATATAGAAAACATAGCCCTGGTATCCTAGAGTCAGTGCCTGCTGAATTACATTATCATGAAATATATGTTATGTAATCCTGAAGAATGAAATTGATTAATTAGATTAGTAATCTAGGAACATACCCAAGCCTTTCATTAAATTTGAAAATAAAAATTTTAACACATTTTTTTAGAGAAAAATTGTTTCATATAACTTATCCTTACATATCAATCATTGAAAACGGTGTGGATTCTTGAGAAGGAGAAAAATAATGGTGATATAATATTATTTGTATGATTTATTTATAATGTAATTTTTCATGATTCAATAAGAATAATAAACATATTATGTTAAATAACTGAACACTCAGTCCATTTAAATAAATACACAATGAATAATCAATATGTAAAGTTAAATATATTACCACACATTTTATTTAAATAACTAAATAAGTAATAATCAATTTTTAAAGAAATTTAAATTAACATTAATTCAATTTATATAAAAGGATATGGGATTATCAATATGGGAAGGTAAATAACTAAAAACAGATGTAAATTAATCAATAAACTGAGAATGAAATGAATCAAAAGATAATATCAATTTGAAATTATCAAGGATAATAATATTTGAATTATTAATGAAATAATTATTATTTCATGGACACTATTATATTAGGAATAATGATACCTCTTCTATTAATACTTTCACAACAAATATTAAAACTATTTGGTACAACCTCATTCGGTTTGATAGACCAATTTTATAATTGCTTACCGATTCACCCCATTAGACAACTGATGCGTAGATGGGATATCTATAACTGGGTCCCACTATTTTATATAATTATAAATGAAATCATTATAAATTAAATAATAAATTATTTTTATAAACAATGTTCCTCATCTTGAAGTATCTATATAGAGTAATGGATAAAAATTAATCAATACTTTCCAAGTTAATCAAATATCATTCAAGGATAACATCTAATGTAAAAATAGTATAAAATTTAAGAAATTAAAAAGAAACATAATGCAATCATATTTATATTTAATATAAATGAAATTTATAATAATAAATTATTATAAAAAGTTAATTTTTGAAGAGATAGTTAACAATCACAAAAGAAAGTCATATTATACAACTACATTTTCACCATGATAATTTTAAATTCAAAAAACATGGAAGAAATGACTAAAATTAAACCATAAAATAAAATTATGTATGAATTATCCAAGATATTAAATTTATAAGGGGAAAAAATTTATTGGTTTATAATAAAAAAAAAATTCTCAATGGAATATATATTGAGACGAAATAACTAACCATACACTTCATTTTTTATGAACATTATTTGACCTCATATATAGTTGTTTTAATCATGTTAAAAACATATAAATAACCCTTTTATTATTTAAAATAAAATATTTTATTCTTTTATAATATATTATCACCCTTCCATTAATAATATTTCTTTATTTTCAATGTTTCAAGTGTTAATTGTGTTTTCCCATGAGTGTTTCATAATATAAGACTGGGATATTTCTTATATTGTTTAATTATATTATATAAATAAGAATAATCATGAAATAATTATTATGTTTTAAAAAAAATATACTTTTCAAATGAACCTTGAATGTTTGTTATGAAAAATGCACTATGTTATAATATGGAGAAGATAGGTCGTACATATGCATGAGTAATGTCTCTATCTTTCAACGCGCACTATAGAATGGTGGTATATAATTTTTAATGTTTATTTAATTATATTAACATCAACTATATTATATAATAATATCTATCATTCATGTGGTGTGGTGGTGAAAAGAGAGTCACATCACATTGTAAAGGATGTAGTCCACATATACACGAAGAATGATATCATCTTTAAGTGGGTTAGAATGTAAAAAATAAAATGATATATTATCCCTAGACAAAGACAAATATGTATTTAATATAAATATTAATTCATATATTTTACTTATATTAATAAATATTCCCTTATTACCATCACTGTAAAGTGTTAGTGGAAAACGAATCATTTCGCTTCAGGTGGTGGGTGTCTAGCAATCACACGAGTGACATTATCATATCCACTATATATTGAAATGTAAAATGGTATATATGATATAATAAATATATAGGTGTAAATTTTTTATAAATATATATATACACTTTATAGCCATCTTTATATTTTAACATGAGAGGTGGATGTAGAAAAATTAATGACATTGGTTCTGAAGGCGATAGTATGAGGTACACACGAATGATGACTTAATAACCCATTTTATGAATGTAGAATTGATTAAAGGTCATTACCTTGTTATAAATAAATATAAATATAGATATTATACTTTGGTTACTATATCAATTTTTTTTAATAATAACATAAAGTGTTTTAAAAAGGTATAAAATAAAATATCTTATTGGTAAACATTACCTCTTCTTTCGGCATCCTCCGTTGGTTTTCACAATTGGCATTCTATCATAGATTTAAGAAAAAAATATAAATTATAGGATGAGGTTATGGAACTTGGGAAGTGATATTTTAAGTTATTTTTATATCCCATGGTGTCTAAAGGCATCAACAATAGACGATATAGGGTGGTATTTTATATGTGAGGTGACTGACACACATGTATTATTTTGAAAAGGATCAATAGTGCCTATATTTTTATCAGTATATACACCTTGAAAAAGGGTAATTATATAACATTGAATATAAAAGATATATATTTGGCATGAAAAATTGTTCTTTATAAGGTGTTAGGTCACTATTGACCCTTAACATTAAATATTAACCCCTGGAAAATCAATTTTTACGTAAACCACAGTAAATATATTTTACAATTTTGACCATTGAAATTGGTAAAAATTATTTTGACCTTATTAAACACTATAAATTATTATGATTTGAAATATGAATTCCATTTTTCACAATTAATGTGCAGTAAGTTGAAGAAGATAATTTATAATTAATAAAGAAGACTTGTCAAGAAAGCATGTTTTAATGAGAAAATGATCAAAGGTTTACAATGTTTTTATATAAAATTTCCACTGGAAAATTATTATAATAAAATAAATTTCAATAATAGATATATATTTTAATTAATTTTTTATTAAAAATATTTTTAAATATAGTATATATATATATATATTTTAAATGCAATAAATGTTTTCAATTAAAAATCTGTAATTTTCACAATTCATAAAAAATGAATCTTTTCATAAAAAACACAAAAGTTCACCCTATGATTATTTTGATGTTATAATTTAAAAAATAATCATAATTTTATCATATAAATTTTTAATGGGTGGTGATAATTAATTTTAAATTATCTATGAAAATCTTGACTAAACTGCCTTTCAGAAAAAAAATTATTTTTTTAAAAAAAATTTATTTAAAAGATTATTATTTAATTTTAAATAAATTGAAATAAAACGTTTTCATAATTTATTTATTAATATTCATACATACCAAATTACCAGCTACATTATAATTCTATACAATATTATGGATCATCTAGACCTAGTGGTTCATATTCCATAAGCTATCGAAGAGATTAAATTTAATGAAATATATTTTGTGGGTTATTCAGGCTTGGTGTCACATGTACAATATGATATAGAATAAAATGTTATTATTTTATAATTTAACAATGTTAGAAAATTTAATTACAAACCAAATGCGTTTCACCAATAGAATTCAATATTATTATGAATCATCACTAAATAAAAGGGATATAACCCTATCCATTCAAAATAATCAGGTGTTATAAGTGAACCAAAAGGAGCTTAACCAAAAGGATTTACCATTCTTTATCAAAAAACCTAAGTATATAAAACACAATAATAATTTCATTTAATCTGGTACACATAATTCTTCAACTGTGGGAAACCCTAGGTTCATTCCATTCCTTTCATATTTAATTTTCATAGACAATACACAAGGTAAAAACTCTCTTTCATTAAATAATCCAAATATGTATGGTATAAAAGTAAATAAATATAGTCACTGGGACTAATATTCATATCCAAAAATACCTATTATATAAAAGGTTAATCACAGAAGTCACCATGCCGCAAGGGTTACCCCATTAAGTTACAAACCCTTATTTCCCATGTCAAAACACCTATAATGGTGGCTAATCTAATGATCACATACAAGTGACTACATTTTGTGTTCCAAGAAACAGTTGGGATGATTCTTTAATTACCTAGTTACTAATCATGGTTAGGAAGACCCCAAGGATTTCAAAAACGCATAGTCTACTTCCAACGAACCATTCCTGACATGTTAAGATATTACATTTCTTGATTTATGGATAATAAAATTTAATTATTCATTTTTTTCAAAGGCATTATAATGTTGGAATTAATGTATAACACGTACACAAATAAATGATATAAAACAAGAATGAAATCTCAACGCACCCCAAAAATATATTTTTAGATATTATTACATCCATTATTATTTCTAATTCATGCTAATCTAGTAGAAATCATTATAGTTGAAAAAATACATAAAAATAGGGTACAATGATGTAAGATCGTGAGATTGAAAAATAATAAAATAATATAAGGGATGGAACACAAAGAATAACATTATTCTCAAAAAAAAACATATTCAAATAAATGAAAAATAAAATATTAAATGGGAATATAAAAATATGAGGGTACATATTCCTATGATGAGGGGAGGATTTCTTCAATTATAATTTCATAAGGGAAGACAAATATTATTTACATGTTAAGTGGTCACGTGGTTTAGTTTCATGGTTAGTACAATTATAAACTCCCACTATATATGGAATAAAACCCTGTATGTTTTTCCTTTATGGTTACAGAAACTATGGACTAACAGTTCATATCCCAATATTCGAGACACCACACTCCTCATAGGTAAGACACATAATTTGAAAAACCATTCTGTAATAATGTGAAATGGATATGTAATTAATTAATGGGGGTTCATGGTTCCCTAGATATATTCATATATTTTGATAAATGGTTCTCCTTATTCCAACCCTTTATATAATGAGAGACATGGTTAGACTCTACCGCACACTCATTGCGCGTACCACACGAAACATATAAGTTTTCATACATTTTTTCCTATAACCCTTAAAATTAACTAATTTTCTCCCAATATTCCATTAAAATGTTCAAGATGAATAAAAAATTCATGAAAAAAATTTGGGGATAAATTCCAAGAGGAATACATATAAAAATTCATGATGTTTTACACCATCCCCACCATATAAAAGTTCTTCCTCATAATTTATTCCTGACCAAAATTGGGTCTCATTATAAAATAACTCTATTCACTAAGCACACATATTCAAATCCCACCCCACATTTCTTCCTAGATAAATAAGTGGTACTATTGAACACAGACTAGAGTAACCATATTTCCATGGGGAGCTAATTCTATAGTGTTTACTATATGAACTCAGAGCTCCTCAATGGATACACCAACCTTTATCCCAACGTCGTAAGTGCTAATAATGTATAAAAAATTAGGATATAATAACCACAAATAAAACACATGGATTGTATCTTTTATTACAATAATATTTTATATAACACCCAAATTGTACACCACTAAACTGATCCTGGCCAACATCTGAAAGGACCCAATATTCCTTAGCACCAACATTAACTACCTACATATAAAATGATTTTCAAATTAAGGTTTCATCTAAAAAACAATTTGTAAACATCATCATATTCTATAGTTCAACATCTTTGGTCTAAATAAGATATATACCATCTATAAGAAGTAACAAATTTTTTTTAATCAACTGGATACACTCCATTGTCTCCTTTATGATACTCATACTAATCATCACTCTGCTACAATACTCTAGCCAACATAAATTAAAATTATAATAAAGCTAAGTGGTTCACTCAAGAACCACCAAAAACACATATGTATGTTTCAAAAAGTCCCTCTAAGAGATGAAATGTACACTCATACTATCAATCAATTTATAGATAATTCTTCATTCAATGTTGGACCAATGTTCCTAGGGTCTTTTTCCAATCTCAGAAAAGCCACCTTGTGAATATCACATGAATTGACTTGGGCCCTAGGAATGAATACGTGAACAAAACCTCAAGAATCATACTAGTCAATGTTATTCCATTATTGAACCCAATATAACATCACTAATAAGATTCTCACTAACCTATGGAGAATGGAGTCTATTATTTCAACCAAATCCACAATGACTCATGAAATATAGTATCATTCAGGATTTTGAAACCTAATAACTTTACACCATGTTGTTTGATGATAATGGTAAAGACCTATCCATTTCATATCCACTAAATTGAATCCTAAGTCATTTTTTAAATAATAGAAATAGTATTTACCTAAATAACATCTCATTATACACATAAGAAGTTTATCCTTTATCACCATAGACACTCTGACCCAGTCCCCCTTCTAAATATCTTCCCAATATTCACACATGATCATAAAAACTGACAATTATTCTATAACTAGATTTTATTAAAAACATATGAAAAAAATTACACCCAATTTCATTAACTAACTCTTTTACTTGGGTTACCTCCATTTCAAACAAATAACTTGAATAATTTCATTAAAATGAAATCCTAAAACTTTGAAACCTCTATACTGGATAAATCGACATTATAACTATGAGGTTTAATAAAAAAACACTTCGAATTAGTGGTTCTTTATAAAATGATCCATGGTGTGTTCCCACCCACATGAATTCCTTATTATTTGTAAATGAGAAATATCTATTTTGATATCCACCACCATACAAATATTGACATTATATATCACCACTCAAAACTCTATTAATATCATAATGTCTTGTACAATTACATTCTAACCCCATCAATTACCCACCACCACACACTCGATCATAAGTGATCTAACTCAATATACATTAACCATCTTACCATATTTTGACTCACATTCTACAATTCTATGATTCGTAAATATAACTTATATTGAATCATACTCACATATATTCTGAAAATTCCATTGTCGAGGCACTCACTAATTCCTAGATCCATCACACTATTTGACTAAATGATTTATAAGACCCTTTCTAGACCACACCACATCTCACTTTACATAATATATCCCAACTCATACTCCAAATGAGTTTATTTTCTAGGAATAATTACATAACTAAGGACCCCATGTTTAGTTTATCTATATTTTTAGTGACCATATCCCACACATTGGACATAAACTGATGAATCACATTCCAAAACAAATTACACATGGTCATACCCCAAAAAGTTCATTTATTAAACAAAATATGTCATGGAATCAAGGGTACACACCATTATTCCATTAAATCTCTAAAATTGTGTCTCATTCTATTAAACGATCATTTCATAGTGGATCATCCACCAATCCCACCATAAACCATGAACATGCTCCATCAGTTTGGGAAAATATGGAGTAAAGGACCCCATAATAACATTATGTGATATAATAATGATATAACATCAATGATTCACTGTGGAGAAAAAAATATGTCCTAAAATGGTCTATAAAGACTATAAGAGAATCTAAATAAACCCCAAAAAAATTTCATCTATTATCATGACCATACCTTGGGAGTTATGTAAGAGTCCCAACTCAATCTCTATATTCTTGAGGTATCTCAAAAACAATCACCAACACATCCACCAATCATTAGAACATTATTAAAAACAATTATGACACCAATCATACATTTATATGTATATAATTAAGTTTCAATAAACGATATACCGTGTTGGTTAAACAAAATCCACTCAATTAGAACATGTTGCAGGACTATCTTGTTTTAGCTTTCCAAATGGGTTTCAAAAGATTATGTTGCTAATCGGGTAACCCAAAAGCCATACATCTTTGTGAATATTTGTGATATAGTCTAACTAAACCATACATGTTTTTATCCCACTTTACTATGATTACACACATTACAATCCAACTAACCTTACTCATTATAGGGCGAAAAAGTTATATAAAATCATTTTTTTAATAATTTTTCAAATAATTCTAGGGAACCAAAATTATGATAAAGATAATTATACAATCACTAGAAACATATACATAACAATAAAACAAGATTCATTTAACCATGTTTTACCAATTATAGACCAAACCATCTTGGATCCCAAAAATAATGGGTACTAATATGTATTTTATCTTGTATGTTTGGGACCAAACCACTATAAAAAACATCATGTTTGGGAGACTACACCCACAACACATGATGAACCTACCATCCAATATGAGTATTTTTCATAACTTCTTGTGTATTTATATCGAAATTAATAATATACTAAAATTATAATATCCTAGGTGATTGAAATAGAATGTTATCCCCTAATGTATTTTAGATCCACATATCACATGTATCTAAAAAATATGAAAATATTATTGTACCCATTCCCAATATTCAGATCACCTATATCATGAAGCACATATAAATATTTTAAAGAAACTAATAAACATAATAAATCACTTTAGGGTCCTTTTATACAAATATACATCAATCACCCACACCAAATACCAACACCGACTACAATGATTTTCTCATATAACATTCCTAATCAAGATATAAATAACAGCCACACAAACATGTATCATCACTCCATTCAAGTACTATAATATTATATTCTAAAACACATGCTTGAGTGTAGCATTTTTTACTTAATTTCATGTAAAGAATAAAATATAAGGGTTATATAATGTCACAACATATCACAATATTTTCCAAGGCTATAATCACAAAATAGAAATGTTTGCAAACAAAACACCCCACTATCCTATGAATTTCACATCATATAGGACTCAAATTAGGGTCTCTCTCTATATCCCCATTTAACCATTCTCAAGATATGGTCATGAGAAACTATTATACTAAACAAAACTTTTTACACATATTATAATAATATTTTTAACATAAAAACTATTAAATATAACCCAAATATGATAAGGCATAGTGTATTCTGAGAATAGGTTAACAATATATCAATATGAGGCTATTATAAAAATTAATAATTTTAATCCCTATTGTGAACTCATAACTCCTTTCATGTTCTGATAACTGGATGTAATAACATAGGAAATAAACTGATAAAATGGGTGAGATTAAAAACTCATTAAGAGAATAAATATGATAGGGAGACATTACATGAGAGTCAAAGGTATAACATGATATCAAAAAGAAGAATGCTCATAAAAAATAATAACTTTAAAAACATTGAATCATAAGATCTTGTAATCATAAGAAATGTGGAAAAAATATAAATCTTGACCTAAATATGAGTTAAATAAAATTTCTTAGGGAATATCTCTTGAGTTAAAAAATCCCATAATTGATTAGGTTTACTTTCTTTACTCATAAATGATGTCTCTGGAGACTGAATCCTTAACCAATTTATTTTAATTCTATCTTGGTGTACCTATCATAACACATTCATGGATTATGTGTCAGACATGAAGGAAATAAATCATAAGGATTAAAATAATAATATCCTATATAATTTAAAAAGTATTCCACAATCATACGCCATATCGTAATGAGAGGAAATTTAATAATGAAAAAACATTAGAAATGAAAGAAACATGTATTACCATATTGATTCATGTGAGAATGAAATGGGTATATATATGAGTGAAATATTAATATAATTTCAAAACAATCCAAAACAAAAAAAATTTTAGTCATTGATAAAAAATTCTATAAAATATTTCATGGAATATTTCCTTAGGAATATCACTTTTCAAATTAAAATCACATATTCAAAATCTACAAATTTATTACATATTATTGGAATTTTTTTTTAAAAAAAATAACACTGGAAACATTTAAAAAAAGAAAAAATGAATTTATTGGTTAGTATGATGACTAATTCCATAGATGTCTTATATCCTAAAAACATTCATTTCCCACTATAGTCAACTGGTTAAAAAGGACCTCGTTCAAGAAATGGTAAGAAAATTCATTTTAAAAAAATTTACAAAATCTAAATTATACATCAAAAATTATTTAATAATTTTTCTTAATTAAAAAAATATAATTTATTTTTTTTGGAGAATGGGATATGGGGAAAAAATTATTTTCTACCAAAGCTTGGAATGAAGTAAATTATTCCAATAAAAAAGTAAGAACCATTTTAACCATCAAATAGAGAAAAATGATACAATTACATGAAACACATATGAATAAAAATAATAGTTAAAAATTAATTGGTTTTATTAATGAATGATCCAATATTTTCTTCTATCATATATTTCATCAAAAACAATATTGATTTAAATGAGATTGAATCAAAAATACAAATTGCTTGGTAATGTTTGAATCACAACTCCCATGATTGATGTTAAAGAATTATAACATAAAATAGCACGATGTATGAAGGATTCATGATATAATAAGTAAAGGTGTATTATATACACGATTTAAAATAAATTATGTGCATAAAAGGACATGTGTCATAAAGAAGGATGTTTTGAGATAAAACAATTACATCATGTTCAGTCATTGTCATGTATATATTTTACCTCATATATAACAAATTTTAATCAATTAAATTATTTAATGAGTAAATATTTCAGGTTTAATACCTTACAATTAAACCATTAACACAATTTATTTTAATTAATTATTTAATTATATAATCAATTTTTCTCATGTCGAGTGTTTTGGGTACGCTTAATTCTTAATATCAAAATAGAAATTCTACATTAAATGGAGTCAAAGGTTTCACTGATTCATTATAATATAAATAATAACCATTAAATTATTATTATATATATATTATAGTTTTAAAAATATCCATGAATTCTGTTTTCAAAAAATGAACTATGTTAAAATCATGAAGATAGTAGGTCATAAATACACATAGGTAATGATTCCATTTTTAAACAATCATAATCGAATGAATTTTTTTATTATTTAATCATAATATAATAATAATAATATAATACCTATAATATTTATTATTTAAATACACTTACAAAAACCGCCCATGTGATGGGATAATTAAAAAATGACTCGCATCACTTCGTATGGCGGTAGTCCGCTGTGTACAATAACGATATTATCACTCTTTAATGGATTGAAATATAATAAGGTATATATAATTAAAATTAAAGAATTATTAATTATTTATTAATTTAAAATATAATAAATAAATTCCTCATAATGAATATATATTATAGGTGAAGGTGGAAAACAAGTTTTATTGGCTCAGAAGGTGATAGTGCATAGTAAACACGAATGATGGATTCATTTCCAATTTTCTAAAAGAGGAGATGAATTTGAATTATTTACCAAACATCATAAAATTTTAGTATATTTAAAATAATTAAGTTTTTATATAATAATTATTTATTATGAATTTAATTAGGTGCATGAATAATTAAAAAAATGATGTCTGTTTAAGAATGATACCTCTTCTTGAGACCAACTCCTTTGGATTTTTCCTAAATCCACACTATAAAATTTATGATTTTAAAAAGGTCTATATGTTATGTCGTTTTTAATTAAATGAGGTATTTTTTTAGGATTAGTAAGAAATAATGGTATTTTTAGTGTATAAAGGTGAGGAAGGGGTACCCATTAAAAATGGGGATAGGAAAAACTAATATGTTTTGAAGATAAAAAGTGATATCCAGATTTCTATAATGATAAAATTCTTAAAAATAGGTCATTATTGAACCATAAATGATATATGGTCTATATCAGTCTCTAAAATAGGTTTTGGACAATTTTTATTGTTCATTGTAATCATTATCATTTTAGTTTTACCACTAGTAACCCTATTTTAACCTTAACCATCGAAATTAATTCTTTCTATTTTTGTTATTTATTATGAAAAATAATTATGTTGAAATTGTTATATAAAAATAATTATGATGTATACAAATATTGTAACCATTTTACAAATTTAATTTATAATAAATGAAAATTTTAATTTAAAAACAATACCGCAGACGTGACGTAAATTTTTATCCCAAATAAAATGTTATCAAAAGTAAAAGAAGAATTTTATATCCAAATTCAGTATTAAATTTATTCCAATGACCAAATTTTAATAATCATTACATAAGTTTTATTGTGTTAATTTTCAATATTTCAAAACAAAATAGATCTTTGTGAATTATTTGAATGAAAATGATGTTTTTATAAAAAATAGTATTTTAAGTATTCATTTTAAAATTTAAGTTTCTATTAAAATCCAAAAACACATAAAATTATAATTTTTACATGTTGATTAAAAGCATTTATCTCCATTTATAAAATAAAAACTTATAAAAGTGGAAAAAATTTATTATTATTCTTCGAAAAAAAGAAATGATAAAAGTTTTTTATAAAAATAAATTTAGGAAGCCTATAACTATATTATCAAGAATAATGTGATTATATTTCCATATATTATAATTATCTATAATAATGAGTTATCAAAATTTGGTTATCCTTATTAAAACCACAAAATTTAATCTTTAGGTTATAATAGTCATGTTTAAATAGTAATATTTTTATAGTATATCACGGTCCTTCTAAACCCACTGTTTTGTATTTTATACTCTACCAAAAAAAGTGTTATTTTACAATCTGGGGTATTTACATTCAACCACAAATTCATAAATTGTTTCCCTCCAAATTTAGCTCGTGATCACTATTTATGGGTATGAAACATTAAATTTATTTGTTGAAACCCAACATAGAAAATAGGGTTAATAAAACACCCTTAAAAAGGGGTGAAAAGAAATATTAAGGTCTTTACATTACTATTTTTCTAAATACTAGGATATTTGTAGTAATTAAAATAATGAATTTGAAAAACTGGCCCATTCAGTGAAAATTGTTATACCTTTTTAGTGAAAAGAGGTTGTTGATTTATAAAAAATGAATAACAATTTTATTTGAAGTACAATTTTTAAATATTTTTAGGTATTCTTAAAATCTGGAAAAATATTATAAATAAACATACATATTTGAAAAGTATATATTTTGGCATTATTTTTCAGTAAAACATAATTTTTTTTCTACGATCAATGAATAATAAATACTATTTTTCAATCCTGATGAACTAAAATTACATTTTAACTTATTTTGTGATTCCAAAAAATATTATTAAGATAGTTTTTTGGTCCGTTGAAATTAATTAAAATAATAAATTCTTATAATAACGTAATATAATAACAAAAATGATTATAACCTCGTATTAATATCCAATTCAAATGTTCAATATAAATAATTACCTAACTATATTACCATAAACCCCAAATATCCTCAATATTCAATTATTTAATTGGGTTACTCTCAATATATATTTCATGTTATATCAAAATTAATACCTAATTGTTACATATACATCATTATAACGAATCATTTCCCAAAATTCCATTAATCGCCTCAAAATCGAAATATATTTTAAAATATTTGATCATACAATATGTGTCCCAAAATCAACATAATATTTAAATGTTAAATTGATTAATTAAAAATCATCAATGATAAATAGTACATCACACTGGATAGTGGTAGGATTTGTGCCCTTATCACCAATCATTTGTTGTTTTAAGCCTTACATCCTTGCCCGATGTTGTGGGCCGTCACTAGCTATACAAGTTATCCTTACACTAAAACCATATTTATGTAATAACTATATTATTCTAAAAAATCAGATTTAATTATAAAAATAAAATTAGTTTTTAACCAGAAATTTATTCTATATATCATACTTTATCCCAAAAAAATAATAACTAACAATAAATTATTCAACATCTTATACATATCAATGATTATAATTTCCTGGATAATGATTTTGTTAATAAATATCCCCTTAAAATTAGTTCAACTTTCTAGTTCATTAGTACCATTGACCATATTCTTGAAAATATGTATAGAAAAATTATTTCATAAAAATTTTAATGTGTTTCATTATTTTTATAACCATTATACCATTGATAAAAATTATTCAAAAAACACGATTCTTGAGTTTAGTCACCTAAAAACTTCAATAATTCCACATAAATGATTTTCATTACATATTCTCGTAGGAATTAATCCATAGAATAGAAAATTGACATTTATAAAGATGATTTATTCCACATATATGACATTAAACTACTATTTTGTCCTTATGTTGAACATTATTTCCCTACATATTATTAAGAAGAGTCATCATTTTCCATTTTAAAAGAAGGTAATTAATTCCTACATTTTCAAACATAAATAATATTCGAGTCCCCATAAGTAATTTTCTATGGTTCCTTTTTTCTCATTTTGGACACATAAGAAATATAATTTTATATTCATTATAACCATTAACATTTGAACTTCCATGGAATTTCATCCTTCTCTTGATTAATGTGATTATAAATTATAATAAATTCTTATTTTTAATCATAATTTGAGATAGTTAATTTATAACTACCAATATTTTTCTAAACTACATTCCAATAAAGTCATGAATCTGATTAGGGAAATAATTATATTTCCCATCACATTGGTTATTTTCATAATTTCTCCTAATTATAATCAGTAACTAAAAGCAATAAAACAATCATTATGAGATTTCATTATCATACAAAATATTAAATCTTCAAAACAAAAAGAAATAAAATATAAATGCTATATATATATATATATATCCTAAATTTCAATATATAGGAATAAATCTAGGTTATCCATGATATTGTTTCCTAATAGGATTTTTAACCTAGCAATTTGTTCAATCCCTGTTTAATGGATCTTAAAGGGTCGTTATTTTCTAAATCCAGGTCGTCTTTTTGTAGCAAGGCATGGATGCAATTTCATGAAACCCACTCTCTCTATATTTCAGAAAAATTATAACATATTTTAAAATACATTGAATTGTCATTATAATTATGTATATGATTTTTACGAAATAATTTCTGTCATATTCTTAAAACATATATATACCTTCCTTTAACACAAACTATAGTTATCCAAAACATTTAAACATATTAATATATGATTTTTAACATATTTGTATATTAATTACTACCCAATGATCATGGGGTCTTTTGTCTTTGGGAAATTAGGTTCATAAAAGATAAAATTGGAACTAAAATTAAACTTATTTATTTTATTCTCATTAATGACCACCCAAATACATTCGATCTCTTAGAAATAGATATGATAAGCTGGTAAATACAAAGAAGAAGCAGGTCATCTGTCAATCCTGATAATGTGAATAAACATGACATAAAAAATTCTCAAATAAATAAAAGGTATAATATGATATTAAATGCGATAGATCATCATATAATTTTAGTTTTTGATGAATATAAACGAATTTATAAAAGGTATTATGACTTTTGGGAATTATATGTCACCAAGTATCCAATTTTTTAGACCCATATTCATTATGCAACTAATGTCAATATTAAAAAAGTGCCTTGTTATTTTATGGGCAGAAAAAATATGTCTTTCGTAACATTGTAATGAAGTTAGAAAATTTGATTCAATAAAAGATCATTTTATTTATAAGAGGATAAAATATGTGAATGATTAAATGAGATAACATTGAACCAAGGGAAGCATGTTACATGTTTTGACGCACATAGTTTGGGCTATCCAAGCATGATGGAAGAAAATAAGCTATCAAATAATTGGATGGTGCATATGTGTTAGAGGCATATGGGAAAACAATCTATCATTGATGTTATTCATGATATTCATGATGTGGAGATAAGAATAGATATGTGTTTCTATAAATTCCAAAAATGTACGATTACCGACTATTTTTCTAATACAGTGGATATACATTTAATCACACCTTATAGATGATACATTTGAACAATTATAGCCCCATGAGTAAATAAGAAGAAAATGACGAAAAATAATTTATTTCTATTATTGATGTCTTTACTCGTATTATGCTTATTATGTCTCACACGAAGAAATTAAAGGCTCTCAAAATGTTTATGAATATCAAGGGAGTTCAAGAAAAAATATTGTATACTCTATCAAGAAAATAAAATGTTATAGTGGTGATGAATATATACATTGGATTTTTAAAGATTATATTAAAAATCATAGAATTTATTATGATAACAGGCCATTATACACAACAAAAAATATATAAGTTTTTGGAAGGCGAAATATAGTATTTGAATAAATGGTAAAAACATTGTTGATCGAATATGATCCTTCTCAATATTTTTGGTGGAAGGATATAAAAGTAGCATTTTATGTTCATAATTGATGTTTTTATATAATAAATTCAAATATACTCCATACAATATGTATTATAAAGATACTCCTTGTTTGAAACACCTAAGGGTGTTTAAAAGTGATTTCATTATAAAATCGAAGGATGAGAATCATAGGAATATTGATTTATAGGTGTTTATTGAATCTATATTTTCTAAAAAATGATATAGGATACAAGGGTTATAATAGAAAAATAAAAAATATTTATTATTTTGTGGATGTTGATGTTATCAAACTATATGACAAGAAATCTTCAAAATAATTGAAAATATAGAAGAATGGGGAGTTTTAGTGTTTTTAGTTTAACAATGTGAACATTTATTTCACAGTTATAATGATATTTAAAATGCTTGAGATAAATATTATGAATTAGAAATAACATGTTATGAGGATCAATTACATTCATCTGATCATATACTAAGGAGAAAAGATAATGTTTAAAAGATAATTAATGATAAATGGAAGTAGTTTCAAACTATAAAAACATTATGGTTAGTTTCATATACATACTTATGTTTACATGTTTTTCCTAAAGATATTGATGACACTCTGGAAAATCAATATTGTGTTGGTTATATAAATCATCAGAGGAATTATATTGAAAATAATGATACTTTGAAACATATACCAAAACCAAAATAGAATATCTTACTAGGACAAAGTGAGTGTCCTGAAATGAGTTGAATTAAAAAGGTGAACTGATAAGAAACTAGGAATGACTTGAATGAAAATTTTATTCATTATTAGAAGTAATTTACTTCGAGGAATCCATTAATATACTGTAAATATGAAAAACCATAAAAATATTTCTTTTTATCAGTACACTACAGAGATATAAAATTTTCCAGATAGATGTGAGGATTTATTTTATAAACATAGATATAGATGAAATTTTTTATTTTGTAACACCACATGGATTAATGTTTAGGAATGATAAATTCTATGTTTCTAAGGTAAAGAATGATCCTTACATGTTAAAGTATGATCTCAATGTTTGCTGTTGTAAATTGTATAATATCATAATGATGTAGAACATCAAGAAAGGAAGTGTTGATAGTATCCCTTATATAAATAAATCTTAGGAGGTTTTCCACATTATTATGTTTAATGTTGATTACATTATATTCATAGGTGATGAGGATGAAGTTTTTAATGTCCATGCAATGAAAAATGGAATAGTTCCAGGACATAAAAATTTATCAAAATATGTAATAAATTTTCATACCTCAAGATACATATACTATGAAACATATGTTTTTTTATTAGAATAGATGATTATTTTCCATTATGTACACCATTTTTAATGGTAATAATGCTTTCCTTTTTTGGGTAATGATATGAGCTTTATCCTGAAGATAATATTATGATTTTTTGGATGTTTACTATATCTTATGGCCTAATATCCATATATAGGGTATATTGTAACTATTTTGTCTAGTTTTAAACATGACATAAAGGAATCATATATCATGGATAGAAATATAATTCCTAGATATATTAGTAGAATAACATATTTGGGGATTAAAAATGAGAGAATATGAGGCGTTTATTTGTTTAGTTATACAGATATCGATGGAGAAGGATTTGTCAATGGTAGAAAATACATATCTATATGTGTTTTTTTATTGGGAGAAATATTTGTTATATTGAAGAAAAAGATACAATGTTTAATAAATCTCAGAATAATAAAAGATGATTACGTAGTTTCTATTAAATCATTAAAATATTTGATTTGGATGAAGACAAAGTAAGAAGTTTTATTGGTTAATGTGATGTCACCTCTAAATCTGGGTTGTGATAATAAATATTATATAAATCATACTAATTTTTTTTGAAACATTATAATTCCAAGATCATTGATTTTATGTATTTATTCATAAAATAAAATGTTGAATGTAGTTAATTGATTTTGGATTTTTTTTACTACAATGGAAGAGGATTATGATATTTTCACTATACAATTTCCCAAGGAATCATTTCAAATGTTGCGGTTGATCAAGGGTGTAAATCATAACCCTATTAAATGATCTTCTATGCGTATTAGTCATAAATATCATCCAGTCTTTATACAATGTTAATAATGGGTGGACATGATGTGACATAAATATTTCCATTGGTATGTGTTTTATCATTCGATGCAATGAATGTATATAGGGTATGTCCTTTATTATGTAAAACTATTATTTTATTATGTGTGTGAATGATTATTACTATATATTGAAGTGGATATTTGAAAATTTATTCTTATCTGTTGATTTTTTCCATCAATGTTCCTTCTTGAAGAAGTTTTTTCTTATTATGTGTATGAAGCAGTTTCCAAAGTAACTTCTTATGGAAAACATGTGATTGTTTCTTAGTGATTCTTATTTCTTACAATAAGTCAACGCATTTTATAATATCCCTATCCTATAAAAAATATTAATACATGATATTAAGAATAATTAACTAAAATATATAAGAATAGGATTGTAAACTCTAGTGTCATTGTATGATTGAGTACATAATACTGAAAATATGGAACCAAAATAAAAATAATCTTTTGATTAATCCTCATAATGTGCTCTTAAATTCCATTGATCCCTTTCATCTATATAGGATAACCTAGGTAATACATGAAAAAATGGATGAGCTAAAAATATTATTGAATGAATAAACATTTGAATAAATCATATAACATGGGTTATAATGTAAAACAAGATGACTTGAAAAGGAATAGAACATGAATAAACATATGGATGCACAACATATAGAACATGTGATCATATAATCATGGAATCATATATATGTGGAAACAAATGAAAACTATGATAGAATCAGGATTCATATTTAACTGTAAGAACATTATACAAAGAGTATCATGAGTCAAGGCTAACAACCATGACCATTGTACACAAGGCAACAAGAGTTAAGGATAACCTCCAACACCATTGCACATGGCAGACCAAGTCCTATAAAAGAATAATGATTACACCCTGTACCAATAGGATGTCTCATGTGACTGAACAATATCGAATGCATTAGAAACCTATCTCTTCACACCCATCATAAAGTGTTCTTGAATAAGTGATCCACATGTAGAATCATTTATATGGAATAAACATAATGGTTACCCATGGAAAAACTGTATATCATAATCATGTCATAAAGTATAAAAATTGGGTGAATCATAAAGGTGTCCATGAAAGAATGGATTTAAATTATATAAGTATATGAATAAGAGAATATTGGCATAAAAATGATTTGTAATGTAAAACAAATGTTAAAAAAGAAAAAATAGTACTTATGAAAATATAGAAATGAGGCACTTTAGAATGGTTTAGTAGAATATTTTAATGATTCTTTAAAAGGTGAAAGGAATAATTATTTGTATAAAACCAGAAATGAACCATTATAGTATTAATGATAAAATTATATAATTTAGTAAAATAATTACGAAGTGAAATAGATTATGGAGTTAACTTGAAAATATGTATGAAATCATAATGTTCCTTTTATCCCAGATTTCTAAATGGAAGAAATTGGAAAGAGAACCTTAAAAAAATAATTTCACCATTAATTAAAAAATAATTTAACATGGGATAAATTCCTGGAAAATTAAAATACAATTTATGAGTATTTCATTATAATAGTTAAGAAATAAATTGGGTTAAATAGAGACAAAGGGTTACCCAATAGAAAAATTAAGGTTTCGAAAGAATTCTATACATTATGTTTTGAAGTTATTCTCACTTGAACATAATGTCTGATGTAATTAAAATAAATCCATTATTTAATTTATTATAATCCTTTTATATATTTATTTTTTTAATTATAATTTAATTAAGAACATTTTACAGTATTTTTTGTTGTGTTATGAGGTTTAATTCCATCATTTGGGAGCATTCATTTCCTTGGTTTTCATGATCAGTTTACTTCTACATATTAACAAAAAATCATTTAAAATTTGAATAGTTTCCTAGAATTTAATTTATATGTTATTAATGAATATTTAAAATATTAAATGTTCTTATATATCGTTTTGTTTCCAGTTGTGGGAATGATTTATTAAATAAAAAGCGGGTGATAACCGTTTAGATTGTATTGGTGTTTTTTCTGGTCATCCCAAATAAGTGTTTTTAGTAATTAATATTATGTATAGATATTGGATAAAAACATTAAATAAGATATAAGATATAGATATATTATTATATATTTTAATAATAAAATATTATTATGACCAGCCTAGTAGGGAGTAATGGAAATTGAAATCCCATTTTCCTAGAATTTGATAAATGAACACATCAAGGAGAATGTTTTCATTTTTAGAAAAAGAGTAATAAGGAATAGAATTTATAATGTATTTTTATATTAAAAAATAAAATTTCTATATACAAAATATATTTTAGGTATAATTTCCCATGGATAAATGGTGACTAGGATAAGAAAAAAAAGAAAATGAAAAGAGAATAAATTAAAGAAAAAGAGGATTTTTTTTTCTTTTCAATTCACATTCCATGAGGAACATTAGTCTATCCATTTATTGAGACCAATCGCCCATGTTCATGGGGGAGAGACATGGGAATAAGTTTGGGAAAAAATTTACAATCTTAAAGGCATTTTCGATGTGAGGAGAATGGATGGTGAGGGGTGGTTTTTATAGTGAAGAGGGGTGTTTTTTATTATTTTATTCATTATTTTCTTATTTTTGGTTAAATACTATTAGTAATTTAACCATATAAAAAAATATATAAAATAAATAATTTTACTTCAAGATTATTGTTTATTCAACGATAATGACTCAATAAATACCGTATCTAACATATAATGTTATATATCATAAATTATTGTATTTAGGTATTCACAAAAAAATTATATATTTCAGAAAACAAATATTCAAGAAAACAATAAATCATTGTGTATAATAAAAAAATGAACTCAATTATATGGTAATAATTCTCTAAATATATTAAATTTAAATTTTAAAAACAATCATCATTTACTCAGAAAATACTATATTTTAAATTACCACTGATTTTATAAGAATTTCAAAAATGAATTAATGAATCATAAAATTATATTATAATAATAATTGAACAAAATATTAAATTATGAATCTATTTTATGTAGATAAATATTAATACTTTTCAATATATATATTATAAAATTATAAATAAAAAAATTAGGTTTCCTAAAAAGACCAATACATTGATTATAAATTTAAAAACATTTATTTACTAATATCATCATATAAATATATCAAATTGTGGTACATAAGATTCCGAAAGATTACATATAATATCATAGGTGTGGTTACTGTTATATTGGCCATATTACTATTCTTATGGGTCATATTACTATTACTAATGACAGTTTACTATTCCATAGGTTTAAGTCTCTTAATTTTCGAAAAAGCATCTTATTCCATTCATTCTTCATTTATAAATTTTGAATTGTTTTGTATATGTGATTTTTTTTGAATTATAAAATATAAATTAATTATAACACATCACATTTCATTGATATATTTTATGTCATTACATTCACCCACTTAGGAAATTTCTCCGTCGAAATTTCATTCTATAAAATAAGGTGAAATATGTGAGAGTACTTCTCCTTAATTTCTTGATTTGGTTCCCATGTTACCTATATGTACTTATTCTCCCACTATAGTAATATAAATAGGTTAGTGGTCTCGTTTCAAAGAATTTTATCTCTAAGATCCAAAATCTTCTCTAGATTTTCCACCTAAGAGATATCATTTTACAACTATACCATCCTTGAATTTAGCACTTGTGAGGGATCTAGTGTTTACTTCCTCAAGAGGGATATGTGGAATACATCATGTACTTGAGACATTGTATGTGGGAGTTCTAGTCGATATGACAATAGATAGACATGATCATGGACCTTGAATGGGCCGATGTACATGGGACTTAGCTTTCACTTCTTCTCAAATACCATGATACCCTTCTATGGAGATATGTGTAGGAATAAAATGTCTGCAATTATAAGCTTCTGGTCCAATCAATGACTATCTACATTGCTCTTCAATCAACAATGGGGTTCCTTGAAGTTCTAAAAAAACGTTTTCACCATTTTAACAAATTTCTAGTCTAATTCATGTATTATAAGATAAGATTATCTGACATAATCACATGGCACATGTGTTATGGATCATTTCCCATAAAGGGATTCTTGTATATCCATTTAGAAGATAGAGTGGAAACTATTATTGTATGATAACTCGAATATAGGTAGGCGTTGGTTACTTACTCCCTTTAAGATCAAAGAATACCCTATCAACATGTATTTTAGTTTCTGAGTACTCTGATCATATTGGCCTAATGGTTTAGGTTGATAGGTCCTACTGAAGATAAAGTATGTGTTTAGAGCATGCTATATAATTTTCTAGAACATGGATGAAATTCTATGATCCTAGTCATATAAAATACATAATGGAAATGCATGCATCCTGACCAGTTATCTTATGTATATCTGTTCTAGTTTATCTAATGAGTAGTCCTCTTGGATTAAGATAATGTTAGATGTTTTTGTTCAATTATCCCCAATGACAAATATAGAAATGTTTCCTCAGTATTTCTATGAATGTTCACTGAAAAAGTAAAATTGTGATGTTTACCACTTCCTTGTCGGTATGGTAAGGGTCAAAAAATACCCTTAGGCATGTTCATTTCACCCTTCAATTTCTATGATACCAGTTACATTGATGTAAACTAAATGATCTCATTCTTTATATTGTCTCACCAATCGTTTTCACGGAGATCTCGAAACATCTTTTTGATAACTGAGTGAATAGATAAAGTTGATCTATGAGCATCATTGAGATGTTATTTCTTCATACCTGGATTGGATGGTACACATAGTCCTGACATAAATCTTACAATTACTTCCCCTTAAATTTTGATCTCTGAAGACTCCAAATTTCTAAAATCATCCACCTTTTTTAAATTTCTACAACATTTCTTTAAGGATACAATATTTTCTTCATATGGTATGGTTGATAAATCATTTTTGGACATGATTGATGATTCCCCTTCTTTAATGACTCCTATTTATACCCTTAACAGTTCAAATAAAATTTGATCATGGGAAATTCCAATCATTTATAATGATTCAGATCTGTTATACTAAGAACATCTCCCACATTATTTGATTTACTAGTATGATTGTATATCTAATAGTTATAATATATTCTCAGTTATATCCTTCTAAACTAGAACATATTAATCTCAATTTTTGGGAGTATATATTTCTCTATCTTATGATTAGTATATATCTCACTATTCTCTTCACAGAGATAATGTTTCTAGATTTTGAATGTGAAAATAATAACTGCCTCCTAGAAATCATGAGGGGATAGTTTTTGTGATCCATTTTAAAATTAGTTGAGGTGTAGGAAATCCCATTTCCATTTTTCATCACTACACTACCTTTTCCCTCCATTGAAGAATAATTCTTCGCCATGAGCAGTTCCCCACTAGTCTGAAGTGTGACTTTCGGTGTGGTGATAATCATTTTTCATCTCTTTAAACAAGTCTTCACATCCACTGGTCTAGATAAACATTACTCCATTCAGATTCCAATTGGATAGTGGGTTTGACAGTCATGATAAGTTATTCTGAAATCACTGGTAATAATTTTAGAAGAGAATAAAATTACAGATCTCCATTACAAATGTTGGATTGGTCCACTTTTCGATTTCTTTTGTCTTGGTGGGTTCCATAGATATTACTTTTTTGGTGATATCATGCACCAATAATTATACTTCCTCTATATAAAAATTATATTTACCATAGTTTTCATATATTTTATCCCTTCATAATGGCATTAGAACACTATTAAAAATCTCATCATGTTCCTAATTGGACATAGAGTATATCAGAATTTCATCAATAAAGACAATGAAAAAATTATCGACATAATCTATAAATACTATATTCATTATGTTAATTAATCTTATAGGATAATTATTTAGTCTGAAGGGAATCCTTGTGAACTTATATTCTCCATACCTTGTTCAAAAGGTAGACTTGCGAATATTATCCTTCCCCATACTTATTTCATTATATCCTGACTGAGGGGCCACCATAGAAAATTATGTGGCCCCATATAGTTTATCAAACAAGTTATATATCCATGGAAAGGCTTACATTTTATTTATCATGATATTATTGAGATCATGATAATCAATGTAGGGGCGCATTCATTGCTCACAATGTTAAACAAAAAAGGAATATCACACACTATGGTGAATCAGTCAATCAAATGAAACACTTTTATGGATTCTCCTATAACAGATTCCTCAGTGGTTCCAACTCAATAGTGGATGTTCTATAAGTTTTCTTTGATATAGGTAGAGATCCATAAATAATTTTAATTGACTACTAGTCATATATATTAGTATTAAGACTTGTCCACACATTGGGGAACACATACGTGTAGTCCCTCACAATGAGCATGTCATCGAGCATGATCCACTCTATAATCTCAATCAGTTGATATTGACATTCATGCTAATAAAGAAAATAAATTAATTATGTCAATGATTTTGAGGGAGATTCATCTTCTTCATTACAATTTTACTGAATTGGTGAAGATCATTGGATGTGAAGGGTGATATCCCTTAACAAGGAGTCTATATTAATTTTGTAGATAGATCGAAAAACCATGCCAAATATAGTATCAGAATCCACCAAAGGATGGAAGAAATGATTTTATGGGAGGTTTAGTTCACAAAAATTTTATAGGTAGGAGTTATATACATGGGATTTAATAATTTACATATTTAATACTCTTATAGATAAATCAACATCTATATTTTCATGTGGTGTTTTAATATTTTTACTAAATATGCAATATATTAATTAATGTATACAAATAGAATCAAATAGTGTGTTTTCAATTATTGAATAAAAAACTATCATACATATAATCATATCATTGTTGGGATTTACCTATGTAGTAGTGATTGAATATGCCCTTCCATTATTCCTTGGATGTTTTTATTTATGAATACCTCCCACAAACCTCGTCTTTGCTAAATGGTTCACATACTGACCATGTTCCTTATAGTTGAGACACTACAATGTAGGCTGAATATTGAGATGAACCTTCATTTCATATTCCAAATTATTTGGATTCTTCATATCCCTTCGATGGTTATTATCCTGAGGACCCACTCTTCCAAAATTGAATCATCTCCTAGTTCCATTTACACCATTCTAGGATGATTCTTCCCAAAAACATGACACATGGGATGTTGGGTTTTCTTTCCATTTGGAGACTTATTTGTTGACCCCCCATGTTAAAAATCATTTTTTGCACTTTATTTCTGGGACCATGGGACCACTTAGAATCTTTGATGTTCATTTCATCCTTAAGGGAAAAATGACATATCTTATCTTATCTATCAATGTATCAAATCACAACTAATTATCATTGACTCAAAATTAATATACTAGAAAATTTAACCACATCGATATTTTTATTAATGAAAACCCCATTAGAATATTGTGAAAGCATTGTGATGTTTTCTTTATGCACCCCAATAGAATCGTCATCCTTCTTCTCTATTCTGAGGAACACTCTTTCAGTCTTGAGATGAATAGTTTGGTAATAATATTTATTTAATAATATTTTATTGAATTCATCATAATACATGGAATCAATTTCATCATTTTCCTTCCTGTTCTTGATCAGTGTCCATAACTAATCATCCTCCCGATCAAAATGATATAACTCTATCAAAACATTCTCTTCTTATGATCACTTGAGAGTCAATAATATCATTTAAATGAGGTTAATATATTTTTCTATGAGGAGGGGATTAGAATATTCACTAAACATGGGAGGATTTTTTTCTCATAATGTATTCAACCATAAATTCCTCTTTCTTTAAGGGAATGAGATCATTCCATGCTTGTAATGTTATTATTTATAACGTGTTTCTACAGAGATGGTATGGTTCTGATGTTTTGAAAAACCATTGCCCACAGATTTGTAATTTTTTAGGGAAATCAGCACATTTCATATCACATTAATTTTTTCATGAATTCTCCTATATACATCCATTAACTAAGAAAATAAATTACAATTTTAGGGGCGTAAATAATTAGATAATATCCATATTAATATTAAAATTTTCAAATATAAGGATAAACATATAAATGGAAATAATATAATAAACTGTGATTACCAATGTGTGAATATATATTATTTATGGTGATAGAATTATCCCTAGGGTTGTTACTAAATGTTTCTAGTCATAATCTCCATAAATAAGTAGACCATTATTTGATTTCAACTATAATGAACCCAGTATATTACACATATGATGAAATGATTTTAAGTATTATTAACCAATAAATACTAGCCAAGGACTATAATGTTTAGGGGCTTGAGATGATTGGGTACATGAAACAGAAATCATTGAAGCAAAATAAAAAACATTTTTTATTTAATCTTCATTATGAGATCCTAACTTCTTTTGAGCGCGTATATATGCATAGGATAACATGAAGAATACTTGAAAAAAGGAATGAGTTGAACATACCTATAAGGGAAGAAGAATACAAATAAATAATAGTGCATTAGTTATAATAAATTACATGATTAAATAACAATGTAACAAACATGAATAAACATATAGATGAATAACACATAGAACCTGGGAATTTGTAATTATGGAATCGTAGTAATGTGGAAACAACATAAAACATGACATAATCATGTGTCAAGGCTAACAACTAATACCATTTCACATAGAGGTTCAGGGGTCCAGTATAACCCCTAATACCATTTAACATGGAGGATCATGAGTCATGGTTATCTGCTAAAACCATTACACAAGGTAAACCATTTCACATAAAAGAATCGTGTTTATTCCCTTTCCTAATGTGAAGTATCAAGAGTATAATTGGTATAAAAAGAATTAAAGAAAAATTTATTCACCCCAATAACAAAATTTTCTTTCATATGTATACACCATGAATAATCATAAAAAAGGAATAAACATAAGGGGTACCAATTGAATGACATGGTTATTGTAATATGGTCATAAGGCGTAAAATGGATGTATCATAAATAAGTCCATGATATAATTTTTTTTAATAAAACATAGGAATTAATAATGGAAATTGTGGATACAATATGATATGTAATTTCAAAATGATGTTTAATGATGAAAAATAGTGATTGTTGAACTTTATAAATGATCCACTATAGTGCGGTTAAAGACAAACATTTAATTATTACTTCAAATAAAAAAGGTATAATTGATTGTATAAACCATGAAATTAATAAATATAGTTTTTTGATGTTAAAAGTTTTGATTTTAGGAACATAATAATGTATTAAAACGAATTATTTCATTCATTGATTATTTTTTATGAAATTGGGATGTTCCATTTAATCGGGCTTGCTTGTTAGGAAGAGTAGAGAAGGAAACCTTTTAAAAACATTGATTTCCAAATAATAAAAAAGACTAATTGATATTAAAAAATATTATTTGAACATAAAAACATAATCTATGAGGATAATATAATATTTATTATGAATTACATTAGGGTAAAGAGTGAGAATGTTTTACCCAAATGAAAAAATAGAGATTCGGAAAGAATCTATTTCCTTATGTCCGAAAGTGTTGTGCACATGAACATAATGTCATGGAAAATAAACATAAATACATTAGTTAATTAATTATGAACCCTTTATATATATATATATTAATTATTATAGTTTTTTATATTAATATATGGAATTTTGGATGGGTTATGAAATTCAATCTCATAGTTCTGAAGTGTTCGCCTACTTGGTTTTTGTGATATATTTACCTGTATACTTGAATAGAAAATTATATAAATTGATAAAATTTTTCTGAAATTAAACTATATGTTATTAATGAAATTATAGAATATTAAAAGGTCTTATATATATTTTTTATTCTATAATTTGAGATTATTTATTAGATGAAACATTATTGATAACAATTTAGATTGTTTGGGATTTTTCCGATCACCAGAAACTAGTTTTGTTTTAATAATTTATATTTTTAATATTTATAGTAATTAAATAAAATTAAATAATATATAATAAAAATATTATAATTTTTTTAAAAAATAAAAAATATTAATGAACATCCTTAAAGGAGTTAATATAGGATTAAATCTTGTTGTACATGAATGCCATAAATCAACACATCACAGACTATGTATTATTTTTAGGAACAAAAGGTGATGGGAAGAGAATTGATGTTGGGTACTCACATTATCATAATATAACTAATGTATATAAAATCTAGTGGATGTGTCAGGGAACGTTGGTAAGGGTATGTGAGGATAAGAAAGTAATATTAATGAAAAAAATTTGAAAATTAAAGAGGATTTTACCTCTTGAATTCATTCTCCTTATGAAATTCCTTGAGGAATATGAGTTTGGCCTTATATTTATACCAAAGGCTCATGTACATGGTGGTAGAGACCTTACAATATGTTTGGGATTAATGTGGAAAATAATAAATTCTTTTGAGGTGTGAGGATAAGAGGTGTCGAGGGTTGTATTTAAAGTAGAGGAGATCAGTGTTTTTTATTACCTCATTCATTAATTTATTATTTTGATTCAAGAAAATCAATAGTTTCATCCTTATGAGTAAATATAGTAAAAAATACGATGAGTTCTTTGTTATTGTGATTACATCCGAAATAACTCAACAAATAGTTTAAATAACCTAAAATGTCATATACTGTAAATTACCATATTTCATTGTTCACAAAAAATCAAGTATTTTAGAAAAAAAATAACCATAATAATTTTTAAGTATTTAAAATTAAAAATTGAACAATATTTTATGAAAATTATTTCATAAATATGAAAAATTTTATTTTTATTTAAAATAATTATTTACATAGAAAATACCAATTTAAAATATATAATTAAATTTATTGCACTTTAAAAATTCATTTCATTTCTCATAAAATTATCCTATAATAATCAGAAAACAAAATATTAATTTAAGAATTTATTTTATGAAAATATATTTTATATTAATTTATTATATTAATTATAAAATTGTAAATAAATATTTTCTGTTTCATAAAAATATCAAATACTTATTTTATCATTTTAAAAAATTTATATACTTGTACCATGATATAAATATATAATATTTTCATTTATAATATATCTAAATTTAATTTATACTTTTATAGGTGAGGTCAATATTCTATTATTCGGGTTACTATTCTTAATGGTTGTATTACTACTCCAAAGGTCACATTACTATTCCAATCATTTAGGTTGCTTAAAATATGAAAAAACGTCTTAATTCATTAACTCTTAATTTTTAATGTTTTTATTGGGTTTCTTATGTAATTTTATGTGAATTATAATATATGAAATAATTAAAATAATGAAAATTTTATTGATAGGATTTTCGGTCATTACACATATAGGATTATATATTTTGGCTATGCAATCCATTGTATAAACTATGAAGTACCAATTAAATATATTCCTTATATGAAAAAAGACCATTGGGGGAGATTATTGGGACCAATATAGTTCAAGGTGTATCAAAGAAACCAAAAGTTGTTTTGAAAATATTAATATGGAATTTTCATTTATTATTTAAATTGAATCACCTATGTTTGTTTTTTTCCAATAAAACTGAATTGATAAAGATCTAATCTGATGATTAGGAATGTCATGATTTTCCAAGACCAGTTCCATGGGAAAGGTGTGAATAGAAAAATTTTATGAAATGAATTTCTGTGTTATATATTTTCCTTTTTCTTCACTAAAATATCATCAGGTTAAGTGTTCATTGAATTAAATATAGAAATTCATCTCTATTCATAATGCTTCTAATATAATCAGCATTAGAATATCTCATGATAGTATAAAATTTTGAAACGGAGAGAAATTTTTTCTATATGTGTCGTTCATAATATGATATTTTGAGGATGTTCAACAGACATACGTTTTTGTATGGATGTTTGACTTAGAATATTTTGTGAATTATGTTTCAAAATCAGTATTTATTGGATTCATTACATATATTTTGTGGATAAAATAAATTTTCCATGCACAGAGTAAGGGTATTTGAGCACACTATGTAACAAAGTTATCAAATTTCAATATAATTCATTAAAGTTTAGGAAAAGATATGATGTTTTATTGGATAATATTTTGAGATTATTTCTGATAATAGGAAAGATTGTTATCTAAAAAAAATTTATTAGTGAGTATTATTAGATGAATAACATTTGATAATCCCTCAAAATTTCACTAGTTTGAGTACCTTGGATTAATTAAGGATCATACCAAGGCCTCAAAGTCATGAATATTACATTTTGTTTGTTTTCATCAGACACATATTTATGTATGAAATTTAATGATCAATGAATTCTGATTCATTTCGTTAGATGGTTGATGTATATTGAGAATAACTTATTATACGATCTTATAAAAAATTATAGGAACACCATATGTTGGTGCATTAGAAAGAAGCGATGCTAGAGAGTTTTACGAGATGATTGTCTTGAATAAAGTTGTTCTAATTTGAAAAACATTATGAAGATGTTATTAAGAAAAATAAAGTGATGATTATACATAGATCATTAAATTCTAAAAATAAAATAGAGGTCAAATAGCTGATTTTTCCAAATTATAATTGAATTTTCAAGGGTTTTTTCAGCTCTCAACCTCAAGGAGCATTAAATACAATCATGGAAAGTATGATTACAAGGGGGAACTAAAAATTGTAAGAGGTAATTTGATGAATATAGCCTATGTATTTCTATAATTGTTTTGAGATACCATGACAATATAAATAATACTGGATCATTGAACAAATATTGTTGAATATTTGAGAAGTTATGTTATAAGGCCCCAGCCTTAAACCTTACTTAAACTTGAGTTATTACAAGAATACACATTGAGGATCTATTCAGGTTTAGAGTTTTAGAGAATTAGATCATGAAACTTGCATTACATTCCACATTTAAACAAGGTGGTTACATAAAAGACAATATTCATTCTTCCCATCAATGGAAACCTATTTAAAATAAAACATGGATTCTTTCTTGACACATCCTTGACACTATCGTCACATCATGTAACTTTCCCTTGACTTGTGAAAAGCATTTCAAAAACTTGGGATGAGCATAAAAAGCTCAGTAAGGGTTATAAAAATATGGAAATGAAACATGAGTTCATATATACATAAGAATGAAATCATACTTTACCCATAAAACATAGGCATATCAAATCATGAATAAATCATAGAAAACATAAGACATAAAGGTAACTTGAGGCATTCATAACATTCTTACATAGGGAGTAACCCTCTTGGTTACGTTTGGAGTACCCATCATAGTATATTCCCTAAATCTCTTCGGAGAAACCTTAACGTTTCACTCCTTCGCGTTACCCAATGCATTGGAGAGCTATATCGGGCTCACCCGCCCTTAGTTTATCATGGAACCACCCGTTCTTCATAACAATGCCCAAGAACAATAACATAATTCTATCACATAAACATTAATAAAGGAAACATAACATTTCCACATTTCAATCACAATATAACATTTTAGGATATTGAAATAACGCATCCATTCAAAAAGAAACCATTTCCAAAACCATTTAAAACATTTAATAAAGATATTTTTGAATCAAAGAGTCCCATACCACCTTTAAGCTTTTAACATTTTAAACAATTAATATCCATATAAATAAATCCTTAAAACCATCTTGAAATCATGGATATTAATAAGAAAAAATAATTAAAACATTTAAAACGATATTTTGGTTAAAGGGGTTTTACCAAAATTAGAGACACTTGAATACAATAATAGAGGAATAAAATTTAGTCATAACTTTATAATATCATGAGAATAAAAGGATTCATGATATAATACTCCAAAGGACAGTATAAACACCATATAAGAGTGAATTGGTGCATAACAACAATGAACCCTCAATAGAAATGTCAAATGTGATGAAATCCCTTATAAAGAAGGTATCCTTAAATTAAGGACAAATAAATCTCAAAAATATGTGTGAAAAATATATATACACCCAATATAAGTGGATATTAAGTGTAAAACAATAAAAGGTCATTCACACATATTCAATGGATGACATATTCAATGACTACAAGTTGAACCCAAAGAAATTGAAATTGGGTTAAAAAGTTCCCTTGAAAGCCTAACGGCATCACATCAAAATGAGTTGATGAGAGATAAAAAGTGTATCTCATCACTTGGACATAAAATTTACATCAATAAGGATGTATGAGAACATATTCCAACATAAAAATATGTAAATTAAAAGACCCAATAAAAGAAGACTTTTAAAAAAGAGGAGGGTGAAAGGTTCCCTTACCGACTTGGGTATCTATCAAAACATACACCCATGAAAGAAAGACAATAGGTCATTGATGTAAATACTCATAAAAGAAAGTATATTACACAAAGAGTAGAATAATGGGTAGTACATACACCACTCAATGGAATTTGTGGAAAATGTAGCATAAATCTCACGGGAATAAAAGTGAGGTGAAAAATCCCTTACGAAAACTCGGCAGCCTAACGGCACCACATAAAACTTTCGAATATGGATTGATGGGATCAAATAGAGTACCCTATCATAATACAATATAATTTACAGCAAGTTGAATATAAAAGAAAATCCCCCAACATTGCAAGGAGGAGTTTAAAAGAAGTGACATAAAGGAGAGTACTTAAAAAGAAAGAGAGAGGTTAGATCTCTTACGAAAGTTCGGCAGCCTAACGGCGCCACTCAAAACTTCCAAAATGGATTGATGAGAGAGAATAGGGTCTCTCATCACATGAACATAAAAATTACAGTAAATGTAATATAAAAGAACATCCCAATCATAAGAAAGATGAGCTTAAAATAAATGACATAAAAGAGTGTACTTAAAAAGAAAGAGAGTTGTAGGATCCCTTACCTCGGGTCCGACTTGACTCGATCGTTCTTTAATCTCCAAAATAATAAACTTGAGTTAATTTCGAATTCCTTAAGAACCTTTTTCAATTTAATTATTACTTTTATACCACTTATTACCATGTCATAAACATTATGTAATCATTTAAGTTAATAATATTTGTTTTGCCGATATTTGGTTCTTAAGTTGAAAGTTGACTTCTTACAATTACATGTTGTTCGTGTGGCCAAATGTTTATTATATCCAGAATCATATTCATTATGTAGATATCATATATGTCATATATATCCAGTACATTCATGCATTTATAACATTACATAATCATTTAGGGGTAAGAAATGAAATGTACCGTTCATGGAGACGGTAAGCCGTACGTACGCATGAACGCTACTTTCATTTCTATTTCGTATTTTATAGAATGGATTAATAATGATATAAAGGTATATTATAATTCCAGTATAGTATCATATATAATATCATATTTCCATCCTTTATACATCCCACATATGGTATTTAACGAATCAAATCACTTTGAGGGGGCGGTAGTCCGCACTTCCTTAAATGAAGATATCGCGTATACCCATAATGGAAGCCATAAAGTTAAGAAAAAAATGAAAAATAAAGAAGCATAAATAAAACATAAACATATTATATATCATATATAAAAATAGTGACATCATAATGGCCACCTTTGAAGGTGTTAAATGAGTATTGAACAATCATCGTTTCGGGAGGCAGAATTTCACCATCCACGGAAACCGTATGTTCTTTAACCATTTGATGTAGTTGTGTGAGAGTGTAGATCGAATAAATCTTATAACAACATCCTAGTATATTTACGATACTGTTTTTGTTACAAAATAAGTAAATAAAAAGAGTTTAGGGGGTTGGAGAAGAAAAATAAAACAAATGAACATGAGAGAGTGAATTACCTTTAAAAGTGTAACTCCTTTTGATTTGAGCCTAAAGGCTTCCTTTGAAAGGATTCTGCCCAAAGGGAATCCTCTAAAATTAGGAGAGGGATGTGGAGAGAGTAAATGGGCAGGGGTTGGCTGAGCCAAAGGCTTGAAGAGTGTGTTAAATGAGGTAGAGGTGGGGGCCTTTTATAAGAGGAGAGGAGGGGCACTTTTGGAAAGTAAAGAAATATTACTTTATTTGAAAATGTGTTTCGGTTTTAAAAGGTCCCACATTTATATAATTCGTGGATAAGGTGATAAGTCTTCGAACATCACTCATCCAATAAGTTTTGGACATGTGTAGTTCATATATTTTACATTATCTTTCCATTTTATTTAAATCATCAAATAATGATGTCATCGCTGCATCATTATTATGTCATAAATAATTTAATTTATTTAATGTCTAAAAATTTTAAAAAAAATACTATGATGTAGGAAATCTTTTTATCTTTCCAATGAATATTTATAATCAAAAATAGGACTTGTATAACCGCACTTAAAATTTTTTAGTAAAATATATCATGTTTGTGTCAATTTTACTTTTACATTAAATAAAATGTTATTTATGTCATTTCCCAACCAAAGTGGATCCATGGGGTCCCCAAGTTGACCCATGGCTTGTCTTGGTCGGCCATGATACAACCAATGAGGGTAAGACATGTGTCAATCTCATATCATTTTATTAAAGCATTATTTTTACCTTAAACTACACTAATTACCACTAATCGCGATTAAAAACTTAATAAGTTACTATTCACCAAAAATTATTTTAATCTCATTGAACCACATTTTACTTCTTAATGACAACCATGTATGTCGGATTTTTGAAAATCAAAACACAATGATGGCAAAATTTCATTTAAACGGAAAATCTGTTTTTATAAGTACCACTTAGTGGTTTCACTATTCATCAAAAATTGAAGTTTTTCAGAAAAATCCCAAAAATTCACCCTAAGCTATATTTGATATTCTGAATTCAAAAATGAAGTCCGTTTTACAAAAGTCAAAAAATAAAAGTCACATTAATTAATTTAATAATTAATTCCCGCTGTCATGACAAATAGCGTGTTTTATGAAACAATAAGTATCAAAAGATTGACACATGTTTAAGTCTGATTTCAAAGTGAAATTGATTCCAACGAACACTATTGGATTTAATGGAAAAAATATTTTCAAATTTCACTTTAAAACCAATTCAAAATATAATCTAATCATATCAATAAATTAGATTAAAAAGTGGTTTTGAATTAAAATACAACATTTTACACTATTCATTAAAAAAAAGAACTTTATCGGAAAGATACCAAAAATTTACACAAAGTAAATTTTGATGTCCCGATTCTTAATAAGAGTTTTATTTGGTCCAAAAGAATGTTTAAGAGTGAAAAAAACTATATTTAATGACAGTTCTCCATCAAAAGGTGATAAGTGAACCTTTAGTGAAAACTAGGGCATATATGCCTAAAATTGAATTCTTTCCGTATTTTAAGCTTTTATCTTTTATTGTACAAATGTAAAAATATTTAAGAACATATATAATCATATTTTAGTTATTTCTATCCATTCCCGCCATTACAACGGCTACATGTTAACTACCATTTAAAATAATATTATTTTATTATTAGAGTGCAACGTAAGATTCCCAAGAAACTCGTTGTTGCGTGTTGGGTACGCCATCGAGCATAGCGTCCCCTTTAAAGTCATATTAATATTTTATTCACAAATATGGATAAATATGAAAATGTCATATTCCTTATTTACCTGGGGTGTTACATCCTTCCCCCCTTTTGGGAATTGCGTCCTCACAATTTTAAAATTGCGATTGGAAACATCCTTGAACGTCCCACATCAGAACAAGAGTTGGTAAAACAATCACTTTAAAATAAAGAAAGATAGGCACAGAGGTCACCCGAGCTAACCCATACTAGGATTCTATGTATGAAAATATGGACATGGAGGAGAAAACATAGGGTCATGTTCCGATGGAGAGTGATAGAAAACATGTTTAGGAGAAAGTTAACAATAAGAAAATCACAAACTTGTGATGGGTTAAACGGTGTTGGGTTCCCCAGTAGGAAAAGTTAATAGACAACATTTTTGTTTTAAGTTACTTTTTATTGAGGAATTTATTCATAAGGAAGCATAATCACTTATCATGTTGACTTTCAACTTTTACTAGATTCCTTAGTCAAACTCATATTTTTTCCAAAAGACGAGTATTTAGGGAGACTTGTTCGCGTTACGAGTACTATAATCAACCTCTAGAGAATCACCTAATCCCCAAAAGAGAACTATATACATCCCATTTATTTAGGCTTTAACCAAACCAAAAACAAAAAGGTTAGTACAAGATCAGATAATCCAGAAAAGGATAACCCCTTGTAAAAAGAAAATCTATTCTTAATCTCAAAAATTTGTCCAACAAAACCCAAAGTTCAACGAGGACCATCCGATAAACAATTTGTCCATAAAATTATTCAAAGTAAACCATTATAAGATTGAAACCCAAATATTTGAAGGATTTAGTCACATAGTCTTCCAAGTTAAATCGTAACATTTATCTCCAAACAACATCAGTTGCTCCTAAAGTCTCACATTGAAAAGTAATTATCCTAATCACATATCCTCCAAAATCAACTTACTCTTAATTAATAAAATCATATAACTAAAAAGAATCAGTCAAACTAACCAGGGACTTCACGTAGTCCAGTGGTAGGCGATAAATACCAGTCGCACTTTGGTTGTGGGTTCGATTCCCGCAGCATTGTCTGACGCGACGGGTTGTCACACGGTCTGCGTGTTGTCCTTTTTCCAAAACTATATAATTCTCAAATCATTACCCAAAAAGGGATAAAATCATCAAAAATAACCATAACATAATTTAACCTCAATTTTATCTCATGCCTTTCACTTCAATCATAACATATGGTAACCCATAATTACCTCAAAAGTAAGGATCATATAAACCCAAATGGTTCTTTATATCTATGTCCATAAAAGAAAAGATAACTATTAATTGAATAAAATTTGCCTATATTAAACATCAGGGTTACACATAATATAAAAAGTCTTCTAATGTAACCCCATCATCAAAAGAGACTTAATACTCTTAAGAATTTCACCCTAACTCTTGAAGCCCTTATATGTTGACATCGTACTCATTCAACATTATTCATGATCCATTATCCATTCCTTTCCAACTTATTCCGAAATACCTCTTTCCTACAAACAAAATCATGAATCATATCCTAAGATTACAAAATAAGAAAACAATAGTCATGAAATAGTACATACCTTTGATTGGTCATTGTCAGTTTCTTCATCCTCAATCGGAATGGCATTAGGTATTGGTAAACGAATATTGGTACGCTCTTGGTGACCCCATTCACGAAACTTCTTCATAGGACATGTGTTTGCATAATGACCATGCACACCACATTTAAAACATTCAATTGATCCCTCAAAAAGAACTTCTTTCCCTTTCCTCGAGTCAACTGGATGCTTCCTTTTTCTATGGCAAGTTCTTGCTTTATGACCTTCATTTCCACATCTATAGCATATTTATGTCCCTTTGAAACATTTTCCTAGGTGTTTCTTTCCACATCTTTGACACATAGGTTTTTGAACACACTTACCTTTATGATTATTACCTGTACTTCCGCAGGGATTTGTTTCTTGCATATATGATGCCTTAGAGAAATCTCCAAGGTTTAGGTGGTCAATCATGTCTCTAGATAGTTGGCTGAGGATAATCAAAAGAGTTCTCATTGCAGCTCCCATATCATTCAGTTGCTTGCTCAAAAAACTGTCACAGTTTCCTTCACATCCACTGTTACTTTGGTGCCTGCTAGATCTAGCCATTTACTAAAACCAAAATGGTCAGTGTGAGTATATCAACAAAAACATCATGTACTAATGAGTAATATAGACAATAAGATATACTTACTCATTCACTTTATCTAAAACTAAGACTCTTTCTGAAATCCTAACCATTATGGTAATTGTTAATTATGCTTAAAGAATACCCTAACCTCTAAAGTTATCTAAACCGACCTTTGATACCAACTATAAGGCCCCAGCCTTAAACCTTACTTAAACTTGAGTTATTACAAGATTACACATTGAGGATCTATTCAGGTTTAGAGTTTTAGAGAATTAGATCATGAAACTTGCACTACATTCCACATTTAAACAAGGTGGTTACATAAAAGACAATATTCATTCTTCCCATCAATGGAAACCTATTTAAAATAAAACACGGATTCTTTCTTGACACATCCTTGACACTATCGTCACATCATGTACCTTTCCCTTGACCTGTGAAAAGCATTTCAAAAACTTGGGATGAGAATAAAAAGCTCGGTAAGGGTTATAAAAATATGGAAAGGAAACATGAGTTCATATATACATAAGAATGAATTCATACTTTACCCATAAAACATAGGCATATCAAATCATGAATAAATCATAGAAAACATAAGACATAAAGGTAACATGAGGCATTCATAACATTCTTACGTAGGGAGTAACCATCTTGGTTACGTTTGGAATACCCATCAAAGTATATTCCCTAAAGCTCTTCGGAGAAACCTTAACGTTTCACTCCTTCACGTTACCTAATGCATTGGAGAGCTATATCGGGCTCACCCGCCCTTAGTTTATCACGGAACCAACCGTTCTTCATAACAATGCCCAAGAACCATAACATAATCGTATCACATAAACATGAATAAAGGAAACATAACATTTCCACATTTCAATCACAATATAACATTTTAGGATATTGAAATAACGCATCCACTCAAAAAGAAACCATTTCCAAAACCATTTAAAACATTTAATAAAGAGATTTTTGAATCAAAGAGTCCCATACCACCTTGAAGCTTTTAACATTTTAAAAAATTAATATCCATATAAATAAATCCTTAAAACCATTTTGAAATCATGGATATTAATAAGAAAAAATAATTAAAACATTTAAAACGATATTTTGGTTAAAGGGGTTTTACCAAAATTAGAGACACTTGAATACAATAATCGAGGAATAAAATTTTGTCAGAACTTTATAATATCATGAGAATAAAAGGATTCATGATAAAATACTCCAAAGGATCGTATAAACACCATATAAGAGTGAATTGGTGGATAACAACAATGAACCCTCAATAGAAATGTCAAATGTGATGAAATCCCTTATAAAGAAGGTATCCTTAAATTAAGGACAAATAAATCTCAAAAATATGTGTGACAAATATATATACACCCAATATAAGTGGATATTAAGTGTAAAACAATAAAAGGTCATTCACACATATTCAATGGATGACATATTCAATGACTACAAGTTGAACCCAAAGAAATCGAAATTGGGTTAAAAAGTTCCCTTGACAGCCTAACGACATCACATCAAAATGAGTTGATGAGAGATAAAAAGTGTATCTCATCACTTGGACATAAAATTTACATCAATAATGATGTATGATAACATATCCCAACATAAAAATATGTAAATTAAAAAACCCAATAAAAGAAGTCTTTTAAAAAAGAGGAGGGTGAAAGGTTCCCTTACTGACTTGGGTATCTTTCAAAACATACACCCCATGAAAGAAAGACAATAGGTAATTGATGTAAATACTCATAAACGAAATTATATTACACAAAGAGTAGAATAATGGGCAGTAAATACACCACTCAATGGAATTTGTGGCAAATGTAGCATAAATCTCACGAGAATAAAAGTGAGATGAAAAATCCCTTAGGAAAACTCGGCAGCCTAACGACGCCACATAAAACTTCCGAATATGGATTGATTAGATCAAATAGAGTATCCCATCATATTACAATAGAATTTACAGAAAGTTTAATATAAAAGAAAATCCCCCAACATTGCAAGGAGGAGTTTAAAAGAAGTGACATAAAGAAGAGTACTTAAAAAGAAAGAGAGGTTAGATCTCTTACGAAAGTTCGGCAGCCTAACGGTGCCACTCAAAACTTCCAAAATGGATTGATGAGAGAGAATAGGGTATCTCATCACATGAACATAAAAATTACAGTAAATGTAATATAAAAGAACATCCCAATCATAAGAAAGATGATCGTAAAATAAATGACATAAAAGAGTGTACTTAAAAAGAAAGAGAGTTGTAGGATCCCTTACCTCGGGTCTGACTTGACTCGATCGTTCTTTAATCTCCTGAATAATAAACTTGAGTTAATTTCTAATTCCTTAAGAACCTTTTTCAAGTTCATTATTACTTTTATACCACTTATTACCATGTCATAAACATTATGTAATCATTTAAGTTAATAATATTTGTTTTGCCGATATTTGGTTCTTAAGTCGAAAGTGGACTTCTTACAATTACATTTTGTTTGTGTGGCCAAATGTTTATTATATCCAGAATCGTATTCATTATGTAGATATCATATATGTCATATATATCCAGTACATGCATTCATTTATAACATTACATAATCATTTAGAGGTAAGAAATGAAATGCACCGTTCATGGAGACGGTAAGCCGTACGTACGCATGAACGCTACTTTCATTTCTATTTCGTATTTTATATAATGGAATAATAATGATATAAAGGTATATTATAATTACAGTATAATATCATATATAATATCATATTTCCATCCTTTATACATCCCACATATGGTATTTAATGAATCAAATCACTTTGAGGGGGCGGTAGTCCGCACTTCCTTAAATGAAGATATCGCGTATACCCATAATGGAAGCCATAAAGGTAAGACAAAAATGAAAAATACAGAAGCATAAATAAAACATAAACATATTATATATCATATATAAAAATAGTGGCATCATAATGGCCACCTTTGAAGGTGTTAAATGAGTATTGAACAATCATCGTTTCGGGAGGCAGAATTTCACCATCCACGGAAACCGTATGTTCTTTAACCATTTGATGTAGTTGTGTGAGAGTGTAGCTCTAATAAATCATATAACAACATCCTAGTATATTGAAGATACTGGTGTTGTTACAAAATAAGTAAATAAAAAGAGTTTAGGGGGTTGGAGAAGAAAAATAAAACAAATCAACATGAGAGAGTGAATTACCTTTAAAAGTGTAACTCATTTTGATTTGAGCCTAAAGGCTTCCTTTGAAAGGATTCTGCCCAAAGGGAATCCTCTAGGATTAGGATAGGGATGTGGAGAGAGTAAATGGGCAGGTTTTGGCCGAGCCAAAGGCTTGAGGAGTGTGTTAAATGAGGTATAGGTGGGGGCCTTTTATAAGAGGAGAGGAGGGGCACTTTTGGAAAGTAAAGAAATATTACTTTATTTGAAAATGTGTTTCGGTTTCAAAAGGTCCCACATTGATATAATTCATGGATAAGGTGATAAGGCTTCTAACTGCACTCATCCAATAAGTTTTGGACATGTTTAGTTCATATATTTTACATTATCTTTCCATTTTATTTAAATCATCAAATAATGATGTCATCGCTGCATCATTATTATGTCATAAATAATTTAATTTATTTAATGTCTAAAAATTATAAAACAAAATACTATGATGTAGGAAATATTTTTATCTTTCCAATGAATATTTATAATCAAAAAGATGACTTGTATAACCCCACTTAAATTTTTTTAGTAAAACATATCATGTTTGTCTCAATTTTACTTTTACATTAAATAAAATGTTATTTATGTCATTTCCCAACCAAAGTGGATCCATGGGGTCCCCAAGTTGACCCATGGCTTGTCTTGGTCGTCCATGATACAACCAATGAGGGTAAGACATGTGTCAAGCTCATATCATTTTATTAAAGCATTATTTTTACCTTAAACTACACTAATTACCACTAATCGCGATTAAAAACTTAATAAGTTACTATTCACCAAAAATTATTTTAATCTCATTGAACCACATTTTACTTCTTAATGACAACCATGTATGTCGGATTTTTGAATATCAAAACACAATGATGGAAAAATTTCATTTAAACGGAAAATCAGTTTTTATAAGTACGACTTAGTGGTTTCACTATTCATCAAAAATTGAAGTTTTTCAGAAAAATCCCAAAAATTCACCCTAAGCTACATTTGATATTCTGAATTCAAAAATGAAGTCCGTTTTACAAAATTCAAAACATAAAAATTCACATTAATTAATTTAATAATTAATTCCCGCTGTCATGACAAATAGCGTGTTTTATGAAACAATAAGTATCAAAAGATTGACACTAGTTTAAATCTGATTTCAAAGTGAAATTGATTCCAACGACCACTATTGGATTTAATGGTAAAAATATTTTCTAATTTCACTTTAAAACCAATTCAAAATATAATCTAATCATATAAATAAATTAGATTAAAAAGTTGTTTTGAATTAAAATACAACATTTTACACTATTCCTTAAAAAAAGAACTTTATCAAAAAGATACCAAAAATTTACACAAAGTAAATTTTGATGGCCCGATTCTTAATAAGAGTTTTATTTGGTGAAAAAGAATGTTTAAGAGTGAACAAAACTATATTTAATGACGGTTCACCATCAAAAGGTGATAAGTGAACCTTTAGTGAAAATTAGGGCATATATGCCTAAAATTGAATTCTTTCCGTATTTTAAGCTTTTATCTTTTATTGTAGAAATGTAAAAATATTTAAGAACATATATAATCATATTTTAGTTATTTCTATCCATTCCTTCCATTACAACGGCTACATGTTAACTACCATTTAAAATAATATTATTTTATTATTAGAGTGCAACGTAAGATTTCCAAGAAACTCGTTGTTGCGTGTTGGGTACGCCATCGAGCATAGCATCCCCTTTAAAGTCATATTAATATTTTATTCACAAATATGGATAAATATGAAAATGTCATATTCCTTATTTACCTGGGGTGTTACATATGTGAAGTGATCTAGAATTATCTAGAAAATAAGATGAATAGTTTGAAGAAAAATCATGCATGTGGTTATCCAAATATGTTTTACCTTAAATTTATATCACCAAGATGATGTAAACATGTGATGAATCAGACATAAAGGAAAGCGATTTGTCAATTTATATCATATAGATTTTATAGAATATATTATTTCATTGATAATAATCAAGGGTGATTATAAAAACATTTCATATGATGTCTTATGAAAAATTCAATGGAACATGAATGAGATTTTTATGGTGGATTTCTGAGTGAAGTATATAAGCTGAACAAATGATTGAATAAACATTTTATATAGAAGTATTGTAAATGTTTTTTTTATTTCTTTATTACATAAATAAAATATGAATAAGTGCATGCATTAATATCACATATGAAGAATGTTCAACTAGCACAATGAAAATATAATGATGACTATCAGTTATGGTTCTAATATTTATGACAATATTTTTTACATCATTTACCTTGGATATGACATCTTGCCTGAATAATTGTTTTAAGTGCTATATAAGATTAAAATTATTCATTTATTTTGTAACCATATAAAAATGAATGTTTTCTAGCTGATTTGGTGTTCTTTGATTATTTTCAAACCATGAAATAGACTAGATACTTTAATAGAGTAATAATCCCTGTATATACTTGAATTATTTTAGTTGTATCTATTTTTCAGTTTCAAATAATATTCATATCAATCTAATAAAAGTTGAATGGTATTTCTTTTGTACGAAAACATAAAAATTAAAGGTCACTGATTCTCACCCCTTCCCAGAAAGTAAAAATTTATTTATTGGTCCTCACAACTAGTACATCATATAAAATTTCAATGTGAAAAATAAATGTTGTTCTAATTGATATTTTGAGACAATTTGGAAGTATTTACTATAACAATTTATGTATAATTTATTCTAATAAACATTACGTATGAATTGTGTGAAGACTATGTCATTTTTTACGATATTTCCCATATCATTTTTAACTAAAATGGATCATTGAATTATTTTTCTTGATATGAAATAAATTGTTAGAGGAATAAAAAATAACTACTGGATATATCCATTATGTGTTAAATTATGTTTATTTTTTTTCTATTTAATGTTGTATTATTTTCCAATTCAATACTTATTATGTTTTCTTTTTCATTTTATTCTTTTTCTCATTAGGTTTATTCACCATTTGAAGTCATTTCTGGATAGTAAATGTCAACATGATAGTTATATTGTTGATAGTTACCCTGAAAAGGATTATAAAACCATCATATCATGTTATTCAGATCTCAAAGTGATATGATTTATTTTAGTAGGATGTGTTGATGATTTTAAAATTCATTCCTAGGATAAAAATAAATAATCAACCCTTCCAACATTAGGGTGGGATTTTGGAAAAGTCACATCATTTTCATTGATATAGTTTCAATTATGATAAGTACATGGATTTATGTTATTTATATTTATTCCATATATTGAATAATTGAGGAAACTAATTGAAAATACATCATCAATGTCAAACTCAAAATGAGGGAGATATAATAAAATAAGTTAACAATAAAATTATTGATAATATTTCTTTCACAAATGTTCTTAATTTGTTATATATTGTTAATAAAAATAAATTAATTATAATCTAATATATGTAAAAATATTTTTTATCAATTATATATAGGTAAATAATGATAATAAATCTAATTATCTACTAAAATATATGACGAATTTTACTGAAGGACCTGTGAATAATTTTATAAGACTCAATTATTATAATAATGCTAGTTTCATGTTTTTTAATTTATATTACAAGGTTTTCGTGAAATAAATGATGGAATATTTATAATTAAATATCAAGGTTACTATATAATGATTTTTGATATTATCAAGAAAAATTATAATGATAATTATTTTGTATTTTTTTAAACTTAATGTAGGTTAGTATTAATAGCAATATAAATAAACAATAAATAATATTTTATTATGTAAAATTATTTCTATTGATCAATAACGTTAAATATTTATAATTTTGTTTATATATTTTTACCTCCAAAAGAAAAATATATATTTTAACAAATATAAATAATATAAATAGTGCAATGTTGTTATCTATATAAAACTAAGATATATTTCTGACACGGATGACTAAACATAAGAAATTTGTGATAGAGAACCTTCTCAATATCAAAAAATTGATTTTTTCCCTTATTATATTGAAAAAATTAGTATATCTATGGAGGTTTAAGATTATTAAGATGAAAAAGATACTCACAATATAAGAGGATAGTAAAATTTAAAACTAAGAAGAAATATTTAGTATGATAGAATATAAGGTCATTTATTAATATTAAATTATATAATTAGGAATGAAATTAATTGTAAATGAATTATAGGTCTAATTAATTAGTTTTTTTTGTTGAAAATTGTTATAGGAATTCAATGTTTAAAGGGGGTTTCAGATGGTTTACTCTCTATTGAAACTGATAGACATTCCACTCATACTGCTGAAAATACACTGAGAGTATTACTAAGTCAATATTCTAATTATACCTTTTGTGTACTAGTTATATAAGACTATGATTACACTCAAGTACCTAGAGTCAAAATGTAATACCAGATAATTAATCTAAAGGTGATGAACTGGATACACATCATCCAAAACATTGAATAAATTTTTTAGTATAATGTCTTATACTATTATGATTTCAAGGATAAGTATGAATATTATTTATCATGTTTGGGAATCAGGAATATAGGTCGTAAACCAATCACGGTCAAGTGGATGAAATCATTTCACATTTATATGTTTGTATTTTAATGTGAAAATAGTAGTTTATTAAATATTTATACTAATTGGTCTATTTATAACGTAAATAGATAAATGAAATACAAAATAGATATAAGAATGATTATAAAATATGTTTAAAATATCATTTACATAATTATAGTAATCCATTATTATGTAAACGGGGTACTAATTCAGGATATTATGATAATATATGGTAATATTCCTTGAAATATGGCATGTATGGAGGATTCCCTCTACCTCAACTCTTCCAATTGTTGTAATATTTCAATACCTTGGAAGAATGAGTTGATTTATTTTGATATAAGGGTATTTTATTAAATTTTTTATTAAAAATGATTAAATGGAGCTATATTTTTTGTATGTTAATAATCCATGTAATTGTGTGTATTTTTCTATTGATATAATTCAATTTCTTTCTGGCTGATGTGATATAACATTCCTGGAAATCCTAAAAATACTCAAAAAATGGAAGGAATGCTTGTGGATAATATCAAATAGTTTTAATGAGTCAAGACTATCAGCTTCATTGATTTTAGATAAGTCCCTTGAGGGACATAGTTGGTACCGATTGATGTCAATTTTTTATCACCGTTAGTACGAATATCAACAAGTAAATTATTATCTGTTTTAATATTAATAATGAATTCAAAATAACATTTCAATAACTATTCATTTATAATTAATTTTGGCTTATTATATATGTAATGATGTTAGTAATTCCTAAAATCCTAAAAGCCTTGAATTTTATTGATTTGTTTGACAATCCCAAATTTTTTAATGAGTTTAGGCGAAAATTTTACACTACCCATATGCCGAGAAGGCACTTAGTGTAACGACCCAAACATTTATATAGGAAATCCTTCTTGATCTAATTAAATGTCTCTATATGTAAAATGTTTATATTAAATATCAAATTCTTTGGTTTTATTTTAATAATTGTGATCGTTACTAATATCTCCTTTGAACAGTGATCACATGATTAGTATAAATATAGGTCTTTAAAAATCAAATTTACTCAGAAAAAGGAAGCGATGGCCTCTTCTAGAAGAATTTCGCCATACAAAGCCCATTTTTCGGAGATCATGAAAGAGGTGGCCTCATTGGTATTTTTTATTGACCAAGCCAATGCCGAGCTTCATCATGTCCTGCTCAAACGGAACCACATAAAAGAGAAGTGGAAGTTTATAGAGATTACCACCATAACAATGTTATCTGAGCCACCCCAAGAGTCTGTCACCATCAAAGACTGTACACTTCAGTCTTATAAGGGTGTTATAAGGGATAATGTAACAAGAATTTAGCACTATGGTTAGGTAGAATATTAATGTATATAATAATTAATATACTTTCATTTTATTATTGTCTCCTTGTAAATAGTTTTTAAAGCAGAAATTGAGTTTTTCGTAAATGTTCAACTAAGAAATATATTTTGATGGATTAATGGATTTTTTAATTAAATAATATTTTACTAAATTATTATTATTATTATTATTAAATTAATTTTTATAATATATGATTAATCATATAATTTTATGAATTCAATTGTAATTTTAATAAATGAATGAATGAATTTTTTTTCAAAACCCATGAATTTTATATAAATGTAGGATTTTATTTTAAAAGTAAAAATTAAAATATTTAGAAAATTATTTACATAAAATAAATACTATTTCAGGAATCAAGATGTCGAAATTATCCAACGGTGAGTTTTTTCAAATTTTATGTGACAGTCTAATTTTTGTTTAAAAATAAAATATATTTTTAATATATAATGCATTTTATGACATCATAATGACCCAATAGTAATGTAATAAAATAATATAAGACTTATGTTCGGCCAATATATCATTTATCATTAAAATAATGTGATTTTGGGTTTCTTTGAATTATTTTACAAAGCATTAATGGACCCTTCATGACTTATTAATCATCTTGTCTTTTTAAATTGTTTACCTTGGGAATGTGATCACCTATACATAAGAAACCATATTATTTAAAAAGTTCATACATTGGCCTTATAATTTTTTTCCACCTCCCTTTTCCAAATCCATTAGAAAAAACCATGGGATGGTGTGTGGTTTGGATTAGTTTAATGTGAGTTGTCCCAAAACTAAGTAATAAAGAATTCCCTAACCATTCCAATATAAACCAACCCGATCTCGCACTTCCACCTCACTCAAAACCTTTGGAGTTCATCAAACTTCTGCCCTCCTCTCCCTATAATTCTCCCAAGGTTACCCAAGCTCCAATAAAACCTCTCTCAAGCCTCTATCAATCCTTTGGAAGAAGACTCCAAGTAAGGGTTTTTCCTCCTTTCTCATTTTTGCAGAATTTTATTAATGTTGTTATGTCCTTTTAATATCAATTATGAATATTGGGGTAGGTTTTTTCACCTCCCCCATACTGACCACTTTATGTTTTAATGATGGGATACCCCTTTCTCTCTCATTAAATTCCCCCCATGTACACATGTTACTATTCCAAAATGCTGAAAGAAATTTCTCTCTCCTCATTTACATTCATGCAATTATTTTATATCATTAATCTAATTTCCATTATATTGTTGGGACATGTATCTATATGAATCCAATACTGTCAATGTCATGTAAATATATTGAGACACCCCTTTCTCTCTCATCAACCATTTTTATGAATTCTTACGTCACACTGTTACGCTGCCGAAATTGCACAGAATTTCCATGCCAATACCCTTGTGTAGTGAATACCATGCTCATTTCTCTATAACGGGTATTCCACTTTATGAACATTTACATATTGACTATAAAGTTTCATGTAGTAATTATAAATTCCTTTATTATGGAATAAATTATGATGTTTTATGAATCCATGTTATATTATCCATGTGGAACACTAATGCATGAAATGAATGGTTTAAGAAGGGTGTGCCATTATAGAGCTCCAATGCATTGGGTAAAGTATAATATCATGATACATCATGTGAAATGGGTGTTGAATCATGCTAATTTGGATTCAACAAGGTTTTACTCAAGCTTCATTTGCAATGAGGATTTTCAAATGCTCCATGTGAAATGATCATTGGCTTATGCTAATTCCATGTTAAGTGTTATTGCCAAATTCCCATGTTATGATTCTCATTATTTATCATGAATTTATGTTTATGATTATCTTGTACTCAATTGATATGCCTATTGTCTAACATCAATTGTATTTCTCATGTTATTCAAGGATTATTCCTTTACTAGGATTTATAGCACACCCTTTTTTATGCATGTCCTCTTGTTATCCCATGCCATGCTATGTATGATGGAATGTAGTGGTCATGTAAAAAAAGATTTCAATAAAGATATTGTTTTTATTATTTTATGTGGTTTTGTAATGATCCTAAGCCCCAAATACACAATACCTCTCTATCTTCTATGTTTTATCAAGTGATGTTTATGTAATAATTTATGTTTAATTATGTAATAAAAGAGCTACATTTTCATAGTTGGTATCAATGGATAGGATCAGTTATTTTCTAGAATAGGATTAGAAAACCATAGAAAATCTTTAGATACAAGACTAATTATAATGAAAACATCCCAATGTTTTGGTGAGTATTGATTAAGTGGTTTATCAAGAAAATACATCCATGTCGGGATACAGGCAGGTAGTAGTAACTCTGGCACAGATATATCCTAGGGGTAAAACCTGAAAACACCGGTTTGAGCTATACGTGAACAAGAACTGGTGCACGAAAACATGCCTTTCTGCACTCTTGGTTTTGACACACTCGGGGGATATGCTTTGGAAATTCAAAAGCATAGTATGAAACATTATTAAATGAAAAAAATGCCCCAAGAATATATTTTAGAATGTAGATCGTGGATAAAATAGACTGAAGTAAATAGATTCACATGTTAAGGAAATAAATGTTATTTGTATGTCATCCATTTTTTCTTTGTACTACCCTTTATGTGTTACCCCTAACTTATCTTTTATTCCAGCCAATGGATAGTAAGATGAGGACTCAGGCTAGAAACCGATTTGAATATCAATGTGGTGACTGTACAAATGAGATGCCCAATCCAATGGGAGTGGAAATCATGAATGTTTTCATGATTCTCTCTCAGATAACTCATGGTTTGAATACCATCATGGGTCAAGAAGAACGTTCAATCCCCCCAAAGAAAGAAAAAGTCCCTATCAAGAGCTTCATGAGAAAAATTCCTCAAAATTTTATTAAATCATCTGATCCCTCAATCATTGAAAAATGGATAAAATAAATTGAAAGGATCTTCTCCATCCTTCAATGTTATGAACAAGAGAAGTTTATCCTAAATGCTTATCGTATGGAGGGTGAAGCTAATAAATGGTGAAAGTTGATAAAATATATGATGGCTGAGGAGGATATCGAGGCGTTGGAATGGAAGGATTTCTGGAAGACGTTTTTTGATTAATATTTTCCTTGCACCACCAGGATTAAGATGAAAAGGTACTTCCATGGCCTCAAGAAAAAAATCATCAAATATGTTGGAGCGTACAAGGAAATCATCAAAAGGATTATATGATACACTTCCGGCATATTCTTTACACCAGAATGAAAGGTTGGACACTTCTTTGGTGGGATGAAACCTAGCCTTCGGAAAGCGTTAGCGATCGATGACTTCGATAGCTATGAGTAAATTTTCTGATGTTCTATGAAGGTCTAAATTATTATCAGAAAATCTCAGGGGTATCATGGGGATAAAAGAATAAGGTGGAATTCAATGATGGCAGTCCAATGAATAAATCCAACGGTTCTAAAAAGATCCAACACCCCACATGCCAAAGGTGCGTAAAGAAGAACCCCATAAACTACTTGAAGGGGATGATGGAATGATTTAGGTGTGGAAGAGAAGGGCACTTAGCTTTTAAATGTTGGCAAGAAAGTCCCACATCTGCAACGGAGTAGAGTAACACTCTATTAGAACCGTAATGTGTGGTTCATTTCTAAAACTGCAAAGAACCAGGGAATCGTTCAAATCAGTTCCCTAAGCCAAGGGTGTTCAGTGTAATCAACAACCTCTATGGTGTCATGGGAGATATTTTTCCATCACTACTGCCAATGTGAACCCCCACAAGGAAGTGGTGAATGGTAAGCTAGTTATTCATTCAAGAATAGTGAACATAATTTTTTATTTGGGTTCAACGCATTCTTTTATATCTCCAATGTTTAGTAGAACAATCTGAGCACCACGACAATTCATAGAAGTGAAGATGTCGTTGAGTATGTAAAATGGGGAAATCATTGAATCCCCTGAATATAACTCCTCCCTTGTCATAATCAGTGGAATGATCTTTCTGGAAAACCTCGTCATACTCCCGCTGCAAGAATTTGATGAAATTCATGGCTTGGATTGGATTTCCTTATATAGAGCCAAAATAAATTTTCGTGAGAGGGAAATCACTATCCATATGGAGAATTGACCCCCGATTATTTACAAGTGAAAGAAGGAAGATGAACCTTCTTTAGCTCCATCATCTCAAGCGTGGATATTAATACCCTATTAGCACACGTATCTAGCTTGGATGATTGTGTCTAAAGAGGAAAACATCCTATAAGACATGTCTATTGTGAGAGAATTTGCTGAAGTGTTTCTCGATGAATTTCCTGGTCTTCCTCCTAGAAGAGATGTCAAATTTTAAATTTATCTTATACCTGGGGAATTGCCAATATCCAAGTATCCATATAGAATGGATAGTTTTGGGCTTGAGGAGCTGAAGAAACAACTACAGAAGAATCTGGATAAAGGGTTTATACGCCCATCTGATTCACCATGGGTTTCACCAGTCCTCTTCATCAAGAAGAAAGTTGGGTCAATGTGCATTAGAATAGATTATCATGAGCTTAACAAAGTGACGAAAAAGAACAAGTATCCTCTCTCCTGAATTGATGATTGTTCGATCAGCTGTATAGAGCACAACACTTCTCCAAGGTGAATTTGTGGTCGGGATATTATCATGTAAGGGTGAACAAAGAAAGTATCCCCAAGACTACTTTTTGTTCAAGATAAAAGCAATATGAATTCATAGTAATGCATTTCAGATTCACTAATTCTCTAGATTCTTTAGAGATTACCTCGAAAAATTTATGGTAGTCTTTATATATGATATTCTAGTATACTCCAAACCCAAGGAGGATCATGAGGAGAATCTAAGAATTGTACTAGAGACCTTACTGAAGGAGAAGCTATATGCAAAGTACAAAAAGTGTGAGTTTTGGTTGAAGGAGGTCTAATTCTTAAGCCATATCACCACAAGAAATGGGATATCTATGGATACCTCCAAAACATATGCAATTGAGGGATGGACGGGGCCAACATCGATAACAAATATCTATAACATTTTGGGATTAAGCTGGATATTATCGACGATTTATGAGAAATTTCTCAGGATTTTCCAACACTTTTACCTAGCTGACATTGAAGGGAGTAATTGTTTCATGGAGTGATGAATGCAAAGAAATCATTATGGAGTTGAAAATTTGGCTTAGCACTGTGCCCGTCCTCACTTTACCCATATGTGGAGATCATTTCTTGGTATTCAGTGATGCTTCGAAGAAGGCCCTGGGATGTGTGTTGATGCAAAATGAAAAAGACCTGGCCTATGCTTCAAGGCAATTGAATGTTAATGAATAGAACTATCCAACACATGACATAGAATTTGTTGCAATGATATTTGCTTTGAAAATTTGGCGCCATTATCTCTTTGGGGAGATGTGTGAAATATATACATACCACAAAAGCCTCATGTATATATTCACATAGAAAGGTTTGAATATGAGCCAACGAAGATGGTTAGATCTGACCAAAGACTATGACTGATCAATCAATTACCACCCTGGGAAAGTGAACAAGGTGTAAGACGCCCTATGTAGAAACGACCCAAAGATTCTATCATTGATGAGAATTGAAAAAGATCCAATATTATTATATTTTATTAATATGAACATGGTAATCACAAATAAGGGAACATCATCAATACTTTCGCAAATGATTGATCAACCGTCACTTTTGGAAAGGTTAAAGGAATATTTAAAGGATGATGTGAGAATTTTGGATAAAGTAGAAGCAATTAGAAAAGGGAAATCCTTGGAGTTTAATGTTAATGATTAAGGAATTGTGATATTTGGGAAAATAATATATATTCTATAAAGTCCGGAGCTGAAGACGGAAATTTTGGATGATGCACATAGTTCAAATTTCTCTATTCACCCATGAAACAAAAAGATATATTGAGATCTATGATATAATTATTACTGGGATAATATGAAGAAGCAGATCTCTGAATATACATCAAAGAGGCTGGTGTGCCAGAAAGTGAAGGCAGAGGGGCAGAATACTAAAGTGGTGATGCAACCATTACCCATACAAGAATGGAAATGGGATAACATCACCATGGACATTGTCATTGGACTTCCAAAGTCATCAAAAGGCAACAATCCAATCTGGGTAATTTTGGATCATCTTACAATGGATGCACACTTCATTTCTATTCATGAAGATATCTCATTGGATCAATTGGAATAGATATATATTAGGGAAGTGGAAAGGCTTCATGGAGTACCACTATCTATTGTGTCCAATCAAGATCCAAGATTCACCTCCATGTTTTGGATGAATCTTAAACATTCTATAAATAATGAACTGAACATCAGTATGGGATATCATTCTCAAACTGATGGCCAATCTATGTGGACTATCCAAACACTTGAGTACATGTTGAGAGCATGCTCAATGGACTTTAAAGGAGGATGCGATCAAAATCTTCTTCTAGTTGAGTTCTCTTATCATAACATTTTCTACTCGAGCATCAAAATGGAACCATATATAGCCCTTTATGGAAAAAGGTGCAGATCACCGACATGTTTGGATGAGGTCAGTGAGCATAAGCATCTTGGACCAGAAATGGTCGAAGAAATGGTGGAGAAGGTGAAAACCATTCAGCAGCATATCAAGTCATCCCAGAGTCAACAGAAGTGTTATACAGATAACCATCGATGAGACCTTCAGTTTAATGTTGGATAAATGGTATTTCTATGCATATCTTAATTGAATAATTTCATGAGGTTTCGAAAGAAAGGAAAGTTAATTCCAAGGAACATCAAACCCTTCGAGATTCAAGATTGTGTTAGGGTTGTGGCCTATCGACTAGCCCTTCCACCTATAATAGCCAAAGTATATGATTTCTTTCATGAATCCCTCTTAATGAAGTACATACCAGACCCTTCACATGTACTATCTTCAGAAGAGGTACAGTTAGAAGATGATCTTTCTTATGAGGTGAAACCGGTGATAATATTAGATCATAGAGAAAAAGTTCTATGAAATAAGATGATGCCCCTCGACAAGGGGTTTTGGAAAAACCAAAAATTTGAAGAAGAAACAGGGGAATTAGTTGAAATGATGAATCAGAGTTACCCACGTCTATTTTGGTGTGGGGAAAGAAAATTTCGGGGGTGAAATTTTTTAATGGGGGAAGATTGTAACGACCCAAACATTCATTAATGAGAATCCCTCTTGATCTAATTAAATGTCACGTTATGTAAAATTTTTACATAAAATTTCAACATCATTGGTTTTATTTTTTTAATTGTGATTTTTTCTAAAATATTAATTGAACAATAAAAATAAGATTAGTATAAATATATGGCTTTGAAAATATAATTTACTCAGACAAAGGAAGTGATGACCTCATCCAGTAAAATTTCTCAATACGAATCCCATTTGTTGGAGATCGAAAAAGAGGTGGCGTCATTGGGCTTCACTCTTGACCAAGGCCAAGACAAGCTTCATCATGTCAAGCTCGAATGGAACCACCTATTAGAGAAGTGAATGTTGATAGAGACTACCACCCGAGCAATGTTATTCGAGCCACCCAAAGAGTCTGTCACCATCACTCACCTTACTCTTCGGTCTTATATGGGTGTTATAATAGGTTATGTAAAAAGAGCTTAACTCTATGTTTATGTACATTATTTTTTTATATAATAATGAATATACTTGCATTTAATTATTGTTACCTTGTAAATAGTTCTTAAAGCACAAAAAGTATTTTTAGTTAATGTTCAACTAAGAAATATATTTTGATGAATTAATGGATTTTTAAATTAAATAATATTTTAATTAAATATTATTATTATTTTGAAATTAATTTTTATTAAATATAAATTATCATATAATTTTATGAATGCAATTTAAATTTTTATAATGGTTTGAAATCCATTTTTGTCAAAACCCATGAATTTTTGATAAATGATAGTTTTTATTTTAAAAGTGAAAATTAATATGTTTTTAAAATTATTTCTATAAATTAAATATTATTTATGGAATCAAGATGTCAAAATTACCCAACGGGGATTTTTTTATAATTTTCTAAGAAAGTCAAATTTTTGGGTAGAAATTAAATACCATTTAAATATATAATGTGTTTTATGACATCATAATGACCCAATAGTGATGTAATAAAATACAATAATCCTTATGGTCAGCCAATATATGTTTTAACATTAAAATAATGTAATTTTGGGTTTGATTGAATTATTTTACAAAGCATTAATGGACCCTTCAAGACTTAGTAAACATATTGTCTTTTTAAATTATTTTCCTTGGGAGTGTGACTCATCTCGACATAAGCAACCACATTATTTTAAGATTATAGGATATTGTCCTTATAAAATATTGTTTTCCACTTCCCTTTTCAAAAAATATTTGTCAAAAACCAAGGTCTGGTTTGTGGTTTGGATTAGTTTAATGTGACGTGTCCCAAACCTAAATAATAAAGAATTCCCTCACATTTCCTATATAAAACCACCCACGCTCCTACATACTCCTCATTCAAAGCCTTTTTAGTTTGTCCAACCTATTACCTCCTCTATCTAGAATCCTCCCAAGGTTCCCAAGATCCCAAGAAGTCTCTTTGAAGCCTCTCTCAAGCCTTTGGAAGCATACTTCCAAGTAAGGGTTTTTCATCCTTTCTCATTTTTGTCCAATTTTTTAATGATGTTATGCCCTTTTAATTTCAATTATAAATGTTGGGGTATGGTTTCAAACCTCCCCCATACTTACCTATTTATGTTTAAATGATGTGATACCCCTTTATCTCTCTTTAAATTCCGCCCATGTACACCAGTTATTATGCTGAAATTCTGATAGGAATTTCTCTCTCTTCATTTACATTCAAGCAATTATTTTGTATCATGACTCTAATTTCCATTACATTTTTTGGGCCATGTATATATCTGTCCCCCTTACTATATATGTAATGTAAATATTATGTGATAACACTTTCTCTCTCCTTAAAAATTTTTATGAGTTCTTACGTCACGCCGTTATGCTGCCGAAATTGAACCGATTTTCCAAGCCAATGCCATTGTGTAGTGAATACAATGCACATTTCTCTATCAAGGGTATTCAAAATTATGCATATTTAATTATTGGTTATAATTTTTCATGTACTAATTCCACATTTCTTTTTCGTGGAATAAATGATGATGTTTTATGAATCCATGTTATATGATCCATGTGGCACACTTAAACATGAAATATAAGGTTTAAGAATGGTTCACCCTTATAGCACTTTAATACATTGGGTAAAGTATAATATCATGATACTTCATGTGAAATGGGTGTTGACTCATGATAATTCAATTGCAATGAGGTTTTACTCATACTTCATGTGTAATGAGGATTTACTCCTGCTCCATGTGCAATGAGGCTTGGCTAATGCTAATTCAATGTTAAGTGTTGTTTCCACAATTATATGTTATGATTATCATGTTTTACCATGCCTTAATGTTTATTATTCTATTGTGCTCTATTGATATTCCTATTATCTAACATGTGTTGTATTCCTCATGTTATTGCTTAATTATTCCCTTAACGGGATTTATAGCTCACCCTTTTTTATGCATGCCCTCAGGTTCTCCCATGCAGTGCTAAGTACGAGGGAATGTAGTGGTCCTGTAAAATAATTTCTAATAAAGTTGTTTTTACTCATGATTTAATTGGTTATGTAATGATCATAATCCCCAAAGACACTAGAACTCTCAATATTCTATGTTATATCAAGTTATGTTTATGTAATAAAGTATGTTTAATTGTGAAATAAAATAGAAGGGTTGTCATACTTATACTAAGAACATGACCTTGAGGAACCCATAGTTTTATAATCCTTTAATAGCCCCTCCCTAGTAAATTGATAATATTTTTCAAATACTTATCTAGAATGGATGCAGAAATAGTTATTCATTATGAAAAGATGCATACTTCCTATAACTGATGGATGATTTTGGACACACACATTTGTCACAATATGGTACCCCTAAAATGATGGGAGCTACATCTCTTAAGTCCATGGATATATACTATGAAAAGAAACCCGTTTATAATTTTCTCCCACTTCTACCATAGATGCGGCATAACCCCCTTTGACCGTAATCCATGCCACCATTGTCATCATTGAGGACCACATTATCTTCCATCCATCTCCAATTGATGCCCCACCCCCGGTATAGAGAGAAAGCCACACCTTATCACTCAAACATCCACCTCACACTAGTCACAGTCTTCAAACATATTGTAGCTCATGCCAAATTCATCTTGTCATCGAGGTATTCAACCGAACCAACCTGCATCACTGTATAAAATACAACTTCCATCAGTGATCAATGATAGAGGATTTTCATCACCTAATGACCCTCCAATGATAATATAACCCCAAACCAGATGATCCAATATATGACCCCCAAGACTCAAATTACACATCAACCAAAATATTTGTCCCTATACGATTTGATGTAGGATCATAGAGAACCTTTTCCACTATTCGATAACACAAATTCAAGTGATTTTATTCCGGAAAAATGATAGATTTCATTTAATATTTAGACTGATGAGGTTTTCTAGGAAATGAGACACCATGAGAAAATTTATATATTAAAATATTTATATATACCTCTTCATGTAATATATTTTTTCATAAATATTTTTTTTATTTTTTATATAGATCAATGAAGTTGGGAATACAATTTAATAGATTACTGTATTGATTTATTTCCATAAAATGGATATATTATATGTGAATTTCCGTAAAGAAAAAATTATGGAAAAAAATTTTATTTATCTTTTGTGTATTTCTCAATAAATTTAAAACACAATTTTGATATTAGATTTATATTATAAAGACAAATAAGTGTAGGATTCCCGCCATTCCATATTATATTTAGTATCCTTTGAGGATGCAATGTATTGAATCTTAGTAACACAATATTATTGTTATATAAGGTTGATGGGTAATTTACTATCTTCAACAAAGTTATTTGGTTGGACATGTGTACATTTTTAGCGACATTATTTATAAGGGAGGTTAAATTTACTAGTGATAATGAGGTATATAAAAAAATTTCAACAGATACTAATACTTCACAATATCAAGATTCACTAACTTTTACCAAATATAACTACATATCTTTTTTTGGGAGTGAATTAGAAACCATTTTCACAATGATTATATGAGGAGTTACTAAAGAAATATTGTTGTTTATAGGTGATTTAGAAATGGTTTAATTAATAAATTCACACATTTGTTCTCAATTTTTTAAATTTAATTTAATTTAATAGAATATCCTCATTCATTGTAAGTAGATAAACATATTACAATGAAAAAATATTATATTAATTTTGATAATTTATTTGGGGTCACATTATTTATTTTTCGTTTGATTTGTCTTAGTTACTTTTGATCCATTTTTTTCTATTTTATCATATTCCAATATAATCCATTCAATTTATTTATAGACATCAATATTAATTGGATTTAGGTTTTAATATGATTATACTGAACTCGGACATGTTAGGCTAGTCTAATTAGATACAGTTTATTTCATGTGAACTATTTTACGTCAGAGGTATCCGACCATATCTACGAACCTATTAAAGTAGTGGAAACTATCATAATACCCTATTATTGTTGACTCATTGAAATTCTCAATATTTTGTTAATGAATCAACATAGAGGAAAAATATATTGGTACTCTATATAACTAGATCATATATTACCTTTCATCATTAAATAATGGTAAATCAAACATTAATTTCAAATTATTAGGATGAAATATTGCGAATTGTTTTTTTAAAATTCCACCCCCATCCTTAATAATATTCTAATGATTTTTATTATGTTAAAATAAGTTACATTTATTAAATAATTTAAGAATAGAAATTTTTATCCATGTTATCCAAAAAATATCCATTTTATCCAACTGTTCCTTATTGAAAACATCAGAGTATGAGGTCAGATAAAAAAATTAGATAAGTTATAATTATGTGAGTTAAAAATAAAATATATTTTTTAGATATGATATAATCTTATAAGTTCATTTCTATCCAACTATATTTTATAGTCTCATTTGAAGAACTATTTTGAAAAAACTGGACATTTTCAATAAATTGGGAAATGAATTTCATCATTGAATTATTATATTTCTTTAAAAATTTATATTTATCCATATAAAACATTAAGGTCTTTTAAAAACTATTTGGTTTAAAAAAATCCATGAAACCCTTCCAAGTGTGTTCTTCATGAGAAATAAAAATCACTACAATTTCCCCCAATTTCCAACTCATACCATCCAAAATATAGATTCAAAACATCACCATGGAAGATTGATCATAAAAGATAATTTTAATGTTTTAAAATTTATATATCCATTTCCCAACTTATATAATTCTACAATTAAAATACAACATTACTGGGTTAAAACTTTTGAACTATTTAAATGATCTTTAACTCAGGTAGGCTCTCACTAGAATTATCATCCATGGATTTCTATAATCTAAAAGAAATATTCAAAAATGATAAGGTCTATATATATAATTCTATAAAAACATTATAAGATGTAAATTTATATATGAAATAATGAATATAATACATTATCAGGAAAATTTCTAATACATCGTAAAAATTCCCCTCAAATCATATAAAATATATGAACATTAATAATAAAAGTTATATAAAATCAAAAAATTATATTCAAAAAAATATAGGACTTTGTAAAATCCATGGTTTGTAATGAATGATCCTTGGACCACAATCAAAAAAATTATAATCTCATAGGACCTAAAAAAGGGAATTTTATTGTTTCAATACATGGTCTATAACTGATGAAATATATTAATATTTAACTGTAAATAATGAAAATAAGATAACATACACATAAAATATGTGTGTATTGTTTGAGAAAATATACCTTGTATGATTTTAAAACATCCTATAAAAGAATAAATTTAATAAAAAACCATGATCTGTTAGTCACAAAAACATATATACATTTTACTATTTTCATTTTTATGAAATCAAATTTCATTCCCCTGTCATACTTTCTTTATAAAAAAATCATTATAATATGTTTTACTAATGTGTAATTCGTATGAAGAAAAAAATAAAATTATAATTTGAAAGGAATTTTTTTTGAAATCCAATGATATAAAAAAATTGGGTGAAAATATTTCTTAAAAAATCCATTCCTTCATAAACAATAAAACATTTTCAATATATTAGATGAAATTGTTTTTTAAATTATAAATAAATAACCATTGTAAAAATATTCATTTGATAAAATTTTTAACAAGAAAATCTATCCTAAGATATATTTAAAATATAAAGGATGGATTAATAAACATAAATAGTAACCAATTCATACAAATAATTTGAAATTAATTTATTTATGTTTAATCATTTATTTGTCAATAATTTTTTAAAATTGTCTTACATAACAATTCTTAATAATTTTTTTATACCTTCATAAATAATGTGAATTCAGATTCTTTAATTGTTTGAATTTTTTGTAGGAAATAGTTAAGGAAGTGTTATGATGTATGGTTTTGGAGAAAATTGGCTGTGATGTTTGTGAATAATTATTAATTTCCATCAAATTATTATTTTTTGTTTTCATGAACATCAAACTGAAAAAATATTATTAGTGGTATAATTTTCTATATATCCTTTGAAATATATTCCCGACGGAGTAACTTCAGATTAATTATTTTATTAGTTTACATTGGGAGGATCTCCATATTAACTGATTTGTTTGTTTCAATTATATGAAGGGCCTTTAGGTTTTCTATTTTTCACTACACCAGTAACACCATGAGATTTTTTGAAACATTATTTTTCAAATTAATTTAATCTTTTGATATTTTCATTTAATTTGAGACTGAAAATCTTTTTTTATATTATATAACTGATTCATATATTCCTTTCACCGAACACAATCTTTGAATATGTTACATGGAACAACAAAATGTTATATGATACATGATACATCGGCTTCACATTCGTTACACGCAAAACTGATTTTCAATGAAACATAATTTCATTATTATAATTATTTAAATAATAAAATTATAACCTACATATTAAAAAGCGAAATATTAATATTAATAACTAATTTTTATATTTTTCTTAATTTTTTTATATAAAAAAATATTGATAATGAAGGATATATGTTTCGGTAATGAATATATATGTTTAAATATATTTTTATCTCAAATGAACGAGTTTTAATGTATTTTTGTGAAAAATAATAAAATAAATTTTAGAATCATTTAGAAATTTAATTTTATAAAATAATTTAATTTATGAATTTATAATGAAAATATTATCTTAAGGATAATAATTTTTATTTTTCTGAGAAATATCTTTTTCAGATGAATATTTAAAAATCATGATTTTAATTCAAAACTACCTTTTTTTCTAAATTATTTATAAAATTAAACTACATATAATTTTTTTTGAAAGTTTAATTATATCATTTTTATATCCATTAATCAAATTAAGTATTTTGGAATATATTTCACATTTAAATTTGGTGTTAATATATACCAATATTTTGGATGTTTTTACATACAGTGTCGTCACATATGTGTGATTAATTATAAATTATTTTATACAACGTAGTTGATTATAATTTTTTTAAAACGTATTTGATAATTGTAATAATAATAATATATAATTTATAAAAAATTTCAACTTAGTTTTTTACTATAATGATTAGGGAAAGCGATTATCATTAATTTCAATGGGTATGAGAAAAATTAGGTTAATAAAGTATTAAACCAGATATTTACGACCCAAAATGACCTATAAACTTTTCCAACACCCATTTTATGGACATTAGTCATCCTTTAACCTTATAATATATAGTTTTTATGTTTTTTATGACTTTTATTATGTAAAATAATGGGTACACATAAATGTTTTTCCAAAATTCCATGGGTGTCCTTTCCATTCTCTAAAAATGACCACCACCTCTCCCTCTTTGTAACACATCTCAAAACACATAGTTTTGGATAATCTCTACCCAATAGAAATACCAACATACATCCCTTTATCATTTAATCCTCAATTTTATCAAAATCAATCCATTGAATCCTTTTGACAAAAACAAAATGGAGTTTCCTCGTTAAGAGGTAATGCCTTCTCTCAATCTTTTTTCTTTTTTCGTCTTTCACCACCCAAGAATTTTATTCATTCAATTCTTGTTAAAAATATTATAATAAATATACTAAGATATTTTTGGGCTATGATTTATACCTAAACATACACACACATTCATATAATGGGTAATAAAAATAGTGTATATGCGTATGACATTCTACCATAGAAACAAACGATGATTGTTCACTATTCTTTTATAGACTCTCATTTAGGAAATTTTGATGGAACTATATTTAAATTTTTAATATATTTTATTTATTATTTACTAAATATTATATATTCATTTTTCAACACATAACTATTTTACCGTCCATTTTCTCTAAATACAATAATTTCATTTGAGGATGTGTGGACTATAGCCCCTCAAAGCAATGTGATTCATTCACACACTACCTGGAATGAATTATAGATAAATTTATTGAACATATATGATATATATGATATAATAATTATAATATAATAATGATACAAATAAATATTTAGATAATTGTATGTCATTTTATTTCTTTTTTATCATACAATAAAAAATACATAAATGCGTTCATGCGTAAGTAGAACATTCCATGTCCATAAATGGTGTATTTAATTTCATTCATATATATTATATAGATTAATATAGTACAAAAATATTAGGCATATAAATGATATTTATATAACTTTCTACATTCTTGAAATCATGATATATGTATAAGGGCCAAATATATAACAAATTCAGACACTTGAATAGAACAATTTTAATCTTACCTGATGTGAAACCTTAACATAGAATTGTTTACAAGTGGGAATACATTTTCTTAATAAAACCATATACGATATTAGATATTAGAATTATATTGTAAAAAATATTTATAATTAACGTAAATTTTTTATACAATAATATTTTTTGATTATGAAGATAGTCAAGACAGAAGGTAATGGAGTTTCATATCATTTTTTATATTTGTGAGATACATGGTTTACTCACTACCCATTCCATTTTTGCAGTGTCTATAATACCTTTGTATTTATTAAATGATTATTATAGTAAAATTTATGGTTATTTTCATATCCATTATATGACCTTAATTTCATTGAGTTTATGTATCAAAATTTACCAAATCTGTAAAATTGTTTTTTTCTCAATTTTCCTTCATTGAGACTCATGTTTTTTTATGTTTCTAAATTCTTTATGATGTTATATACATAAAATTTACCTAATTTATAATGAATATAGTTATTTTATTTATATTATAAGCTTTATTTAATTTAATTTTTTTGACATGATGATTATGATCCTAAGTTACAAAGTGATAAGTGATTATATAAAAAGCGTCATCACATTTCATGATTGTTTATGATTATGCTTCCTTTGATGAAATATTATTACCCATCTCTCAGGAAAATTCATTAAATTTTATCCTCTTTTTATTAATGTAATATTTATGTATTTGTAACATTTTTATCTTCTTTTATACATAGGATTGGTATGAAATGTTATTTATGAAATCCTGGCTTTACCCTCTGTTTAGTTGAAAATCTATGATGCTTCAAAACCATATTTTTTAAAAACGGTATCCAAGTATTGTACCATTACCCTATAACATTTAAAATAAATTTGTAGAAATTTTTATTTCACCAATTTCTTCAAAATAATATTCTTGTCACTTTCTGAACAAGTAATATATCAACCCATATTATTGTGAAAAATTAAGGTTCCTTTTTACCTCATACTTCATGTATGGAATTAATTTCTACATTTCTTTGAACATTACTTTAATATTTTAAAATTTAAATTTTTAAGAAATTTTTTTAAAAGTAATTTTAATGGAAATTGTTTTAAAAATGTTTTCATTCTTATTGTATAATGTTTATTGGAATGTTTTTTTAAAAAATATTTAATGTATTTTTTATAGGTTTTAAATTTACTTTAAACTAAATGGTTTGAAAAACATTTTTATTCTTTTTTCATATGTTTTCATGTAAAAATGTATTCAATTTTTTTGAGATTTAATTATATTATTTAAATTTTTTTTCAAATAGAAATGTTTTTAAATAAATATAAAGCATATTATATATGTATTCAAGGAAAATGTTTTTCAAAACTATTTCATGTCTTCTATAGAATTTCCCATGGAATTTTCATTGAAAATTTATTTTCGAACGGTTTTATATATTAAAATTCCATTTTTGAAATAAGAAAGAGTATTTTCCTCAGGAATTGTTTTTGAATGATATTTTAATGTTATTTTCCATCTAAGATGATATCTGTTGATTGTAATCATTCACTTCTATGAAATTATCAAAAGGTTCACTTCATATTATTTCTATGAATGAATTATTCTTAATTTCATGGTCATATTGAAACCATTTTTTTCGTGGGTTATATTTTTTATAGAATTAATTAATCATTCACCTGTTATTCTTTTGATGAAATAACTATGAAACCGGTATCATTTTAAAAATGTTATGATATGTTTTCATGTTTATGATAACCATTTCATTTCTTGGGTTATGATAATTGTTTTTTGATTTTTTATCACATGTATGTATGAATTCTTTATGATATGGGTGGGACCAATATCTACCTCCAATGCGTTGGGTAACGATGGAGGACTCAGAAGTATATATGTTTTGTGTGAACCAAATCCCATGTTTAAAATGTTATGCGTGGACCATATTACATGTTCATAATGATATGAATGTACATGGTTAAATTTCCATAAGTTTATGCATGAACCTCACTACATGTTCATAGTGTTATCAGTGAGCCTTATCATGTGTACAAAATATTAGGCATGGACATGGTTTCAAGGCCATAAGTTTATGAGTGAACCTGGTTACATGTTCAGAAGGTTATGTGTGAACCTGATTACATGTTCACAATGTTATTCACGGACGTGATTTCATGTCCATAATGTTATGTGTGAAATAGATTACCCATTCAATATTTTAGTCATGAACCTGGTATTATGTCCATTGGTAGATGTGGGGGCTTGATTTCTTGTCCGTAGCTAAATGGGTGAACATGTTTCTACTTATACCTGTTCACAATGTTATAAAAAAAATTTTAATGCCACTAATTCGATGTATAATTTAAACGTTATTGTTTCATGAATAATTATATTAACTATCTTATGGTCCATGTCTTATAAACATAAAATCATTTTTATGATCTCGAATATGTATGTCAAGATTTTAAAATATTATACTGATGTTCTATACCCTTTTATTCACGTTATTCCTACGCATTTCCTTTCTTTAAGCTTTCCGAGAATCTAAGATCATCCCTTTCTTATGTTTCCTTTCCACAGCTTATGAGGAATTATTTTAGGTATAATTAACAAAGGTGGAGATATTTATGGGATTTCATGAAGATCATTCCCTAGTACATAGGACTGTGTTTCTATGTTTCCAAAGAAACTAAACTACTTTTTTCCTGAGGCATGAATTTTTTAAATATAATAAATATTCAAAAAAATGTAGTATACTTGTAAGATAATCCTTAGTTACTATTGGACCACATTGAGGATAATAATTAGGGTTATTTATTATTGATGGGTTATAAAGGAAACGAGATAATTTTTAGCCAATTTATGTTCCTCATGAAGGATATTCACAACTGGCATTAGGTGAAAGACCTTAAAGATCAATTTTCATATTCTTGTGAGGAATAATTTAACAAAAAGGGATCTGAGGGGGACCTCTATAGATACTACATCTTATCAAACCATGGTGATGGTCCATATGACTGATCCTTTAAATTTCATAGAGAATTACTCCATTATGAGTTCTTATGGGAATAACACTCATTTCATCGATGGAGGTTAAAATTGTAGGATATGTACATCATATTATATATCAAGGAACTCTAGTGTTTACAATTACAGAATTATAGGGATGACATCTGTTGCAATTATTACATTTTCATACTGATTATGAGTTGTAGTATGCAATTGAATTTTTTACTAAATCAATATATGATCATTCATGATGAAGTACCACATGAAATTATCAGGGTACATAGATCAGACTCAAAGATATTTGTGTCAAAAGGGTAGGGAACTATTCTTGGAATTCCATAGTGGATTATTCTTTTTTATGTTTTTATATGGGTGTCCCATTCTAGAACCCTGATCATGATTGAGGATACATAATGTTGGTAGTGACTATTTTTTGGTATGATACTACCTAGTAATCTCATTAATTACTATTGTGATAGGAAAATAAGATTTAGGACTATCATCAATTGAATGGGAGTGAACCTAATCCAAAATTTTAATAGTCTATGATCCCCAATAAACACTCTAATTGGGTGTCCTAGCCTAAAACTATCATTAGTGAGTTGTGGATTATCAACAATGGTGTTGATGAAAAATAGAGGAATAATTATTATTAATATATCAAAAAATGTTATTAAAACATTTTGATTCCACCTCCACCAACTGAGTATAATGGAGATAGGTTATTTCACACTATAGAGATAACCCATTAGGTGATTTTTTATAGAAACAGGGGAGAATAATCAAATTATATGTAATCATTGATTGAATACCCCAAAGATATTCATACACTAAAGGTTATCATGAGCTAGGTCCAAGGATGGGATAAAGATGTTGAGTTATTAATCCCATGTGTTTGCCCTGGTCAGGGTGTAGATTCACATGGAGGGGAATCATTGAGAAATATCCCATTTATCCCTTTCTTTATATTTTGAAAAATCATCCACCATCACTTGTTAGATATGTTGATCTTTATACTTAATTAACACACACTAAGGAATGAGAAAAATATATCCAACTTATATAGATCAATACTCATAATGATATAGAATTCCTAGAATGATAATAAATAAAATTAGACCAAAATATCTATGAGAATCACCATGATTGATAAAAAATATTGCTATATTCTTGAATTGTAATACAAAATACAATAAATATTATATCCCATCATGTGTCCAAAAAAAAATTATGTACTATATTTCCCTTGAACAAAGTATAATTTATCCTTTTCCTCTACATTTATTATCTCTAAAAGTAAATATATTCTCTTTCATTTAATCATAATTTAGAATAGGTCTGACTTCTTCATTCTTCCTTAGTGCACAAAATAAGATTTATGTTTAAAAAAACTATGTTTTTATTCTTTTGATTATTCTTCTTTATACTCTAATTATTCTCTTTTTTTAATCTTATTTTAATTTATTTCCATGTGAAGATAGCTATATGAAATTATTTTCAATAATTTCTTCTTTAATTAACAGTCGAAAAACAATTCATTTGGGATATTTAATACTATTTATCCTCCACTCTAAGAGACTTGTCTTTATGTTTTAATTTTAATTTAAAATTCATAAATCCAATTTACATCACATGACTCATAACATCAATATATATTCCATTTCCCTTTATTCATTTATTGAATATATCCCAAAAATTTTATCATGAAAAAATATTATATAATGTTATAAACAAGATTTATCTAATTACTTATTCACTCTTTTTTGTGTGACAAACATATTTTGGTTTTTAAAAGATCTTCAAGTGATATAGTTTTTTAATAGAAACATAAGCTCTATATATTTATTTAATATTATTAAATTAGTAGTATTATTCCTTAGTAGTCGATAATGACTATATTGAGGGTACCATTATATAATGGATTCATTATAGTTTTCATGTTAGTGGTTTTTTAGATGGTTAGCTCACCAGAAGATCATTAGTTGTTGAAATATCTAAAAAGAGGAAGTTTATATTATTGAATCACTCTATGCAATGACATTTATAAAATTAAAGATACTTGAATCTCACAATTTTTTTAAAAATTATTTGTATTTAGGCTGAGGATATATACTGATAATATTTAGTCACTATTATAAAATGGCTGACTCACATGATTCTTAGTGTTTCATGTAACTAGTTGATATAGTAATACTTTCTGTAGGTGGGTACACTAGATTATGTGTGGATACATTATATTCCATAGTGATATAATTGAATACATATTTAAATTGAGTGTAGATATGTATTTCTAAATTAATCAATGTTTTAAATAATTCTTTTATGGATATAGAATGAATTACTAAACCATATAACACTTCCTTCTTCCTAGATTTTAATTCATTTATTTTATTTTTTTCATGTGAATGTTTCTATGAGTTTATAGGTAGAAATATTATGTATGTGAAACATAGCTCAAAAATTAAAGTGATTTAATTAATCTAATTTCAGTTACACTTATATTTGTAAAACTCCTTTGATCGGACTATTTTTCAAATTTGTCATCTTCCATTAGAAGTAATTTTATTTGTTAAATTCTTTGAATAATTCTAAAAAATTGGTATCAAATCGGACAAGTTTTATATTGGATAAAATGATTGATTTTTCTACTTTTAAGAGTTTAATACATCATTCCACATTACGATGGTATACAAGAGTCAGATAATCAGTAAATTGGTATAAAGATAACATAAAATTATTACTTTTAATGGATGGATGGGAACCATATTTATAAGAATAAGAATCAATATTTGGGAATTATGGTATGTTGGATTTATCTTCGAAGGTAGAGTGTGGAATTATTTTTATGAGTAACACCTGATTGCTAACAAACTTCACAATCATAAATAAGGAAATGTAGAGGAGTTTAGTCTTATTATTAAAATATGAAGATGAAATAGGTAGAATAAATAACTATATTCTAGTAGTGTAAGGGTTTCAATAGAATGATGGAGTCAATTTTATTAAAATATTTACTCTTGTAATAAATAATACATCCATTCGAAAAATACTCAATACAGATGTTTAACATTGTTTATATTTAATAAAAATTGGAATAACAATGAATTATATTATAGTATATCTCAAGATAAATCATTATAAAGAATAAAAGTGGTTTCATAAATAAACAAGGGATTCATATGGAAAAATAAGATAATTCTCATTGGTTTTAAATTTTCTCCAACGTAGTGGAACCAAAAGATTAGAAAATTGAAGGATTTGAATGGTTCAAAGAAATAAAACACAAATCATTATAACTAAATGAAATAGTAAATTTATATTAATTTCACCATTATACATTTTTTCATAGTTAACCAACTTATATTAGGTTAAATAGTTCACATGATTTAGGGGATGAAAAAAATTTTATACGTAAGTTATGAAATTAAAATCATGGAAAGTCAAACAATATCTTGATCTTGATTATTATGTGATATAACAAGACAAAATTTATTGTTCTATAATATAAATCATATATTAAAATATCATTTAATTTTTTTATGAAAATATAAAAAACTATTCCTACTCATTTTTTCTAAAACATAAAAATATTATTGAAAAATATACCATGAATAATGGAATAGACCATGATCATGTAAATAGTACCATATGTATCAATGGTAATAAGTATTATATATAACACTGTGTCACCTCAACTAGATATTTCTAATGCAGTGTGAGTTATCCATTAATATATGGAATATATAGGGAAATAATATTAGGAATTTATAAAGAAAACTAAATATAATGAATGATATATACCTTTTATCTAGGGGATAGAGTCCATTTTTTCGGAGTAATAATGAAAAAATATTGGGAGACTCATATTCATGGAAGATCATGACAAGGTATTTCATTACCTATAGATGAACAATGATTAGTTTAGCTCTAGTGTTTCTCTCTTAATTAGAGAAGTAGTGTATATTAACGAAACAAAAGAGAGAAATGATTTTTTGGTGGATACATATTATTGGAAATCATATCTAAAGTAAAAATTATATCTATTGTGATGGTCAATATTTTGATAAAATTGGAAAAATATAATTTTCAATGTGAGGATAATGCACATCGACTCGAAGTACCATTACATCGATAAGATTTTTAATGATGGATTACTGAGGATATAGAAGAAAATTGGATTATAAAACCCAATTAATATATTCACCATGTTTTTATTCTAGGTTATCCTGGGGGTAATATTGGGCCTTGATTTATATTGGGTTAATGTGATGTAAATAGAGAGGCCTTTTTTGTAGTGTGAGACTACATGGTGTGGGTTTTCCAACGTTCTATGGTATTTTATTATATCATAGAAGTAGTCTTCATGTGATAGATTGTTGGTATTTTCAATACTGTTAATGTGGAATAGTCATTTTATTATAATTAGAAACTATATTGAACCCTTATGCCTTTTTAGAGAACTGGAAATTGGATTCATAATTGGAAATGTTTTGGTCGGAACGTACCATCTTTTGATGGATGAAATAAAATGTGGTATGGTCAGTAGCTTTTTATATAGTCATATCACTAGAAGTTCAGAATAATTTTAGATCAGTATAAGTGGGCTATGTATAGGATTGAATCACTAATGATATGAATTTTAGATAATGGTTGGAAGAATAAGATGTATTATTATTCATTTAGTGATTAAAAATATATCTAAGGAAATATATTATGAATTTGTAGTCAATTTTGTTAAAGGAAGGGATCTTGTGATTGTAAGTGGTCAATGAAACTAGTTAACTAGTTGGTACCCAATATAAACAGGGGTTGAGACAAAATTAACTGTTTTGAGTAATTTAATGGGTTAGTGATCTATGTAGGTAGTATGTCATGGTGATATTATCATTGTACTTTCAATGAAATAAATATCATCAATTCTTCTACTGTGGACATTGGATGAAAATCCAAACCATGCATAACTTCCCATGTTCCTTATTTTATTTTATTTTCAGCCTTATTTTTCATGTGAAATTTTTAGAGTGTTTGGAGTAAAAATGATTGAGTATTTGAAACACTCTTTAGTGATTTGAGTGATGTAATTATTCTGAGACAATGTACACTGATGTTTATAGAGTTCCTTCAAGTGACCTAATTTTCACATTTCTAGTAATCTAGTGAAGTAACATAGAATGGTTGAATTTTCAATAGATATATGAAGTAATTATTAAAAAAAATCATCAACATTATTGGATTCCATGAATATGATTTTATATCATCATTATGATTCAAATATTACTATATGACTACTTTTATCATGATTTATATTCATGATACATTATAAATTCAAGGAAAAATATTCTCATAATCATATTTTTATTTGGAATGACTATTATCATTAAAATATAATTTTTATGACACCCCTTTGTAAATATTGGAAATATAAATTGTTTACTATGTTTGGAACAATAGTGTATAACTCTGTATAATAGAAATAAAAATCATGTAATATTGAAATGACCCTTATGTATTCTAGAAACAAACATTATGTATTCTTCAAATGAGTCTTATTAGGGGTGAAAATGGAAAAAAGATCTTCATCTACTTATGGTGACCATTATATTTCAACAAAATAATATTTATAAATTAATATACACAAAATGACCTTTAGAGATCAAGATAATGACCTCTACATATTAGAGAGTTCAAAAAATTTATTTTATCTTCACAGTGTATTATTAATTTATAAAAAATAACATTTACATATAATTTTAGTGACCAATATATATATAAAATTAAATTTACATATCATGACAATGGTTGTTTAGAATTGGTTAATGCTAGATTTATATTTTGTTCTGAAACATATGAATTTTATCATTTTGTGATTTATGCTCTGGTTGACCATTACATATTGATTAGAGTTACTTTTATATATATTATACATAATAAAATTTACACTAGATTCACAGGGTTACCATTAGATATTGTAACTATACCTTCACATATTTCCTTTTTCATTTTTCAATAAAAATCATCACAAACACAAAATCTCAACTATACATCATTCAATCATATTTTAAACCACTCCAAACATAATTAAAACAATTTTCTCAAATTATAATCATTATTATAAGTGAGTATGAACAGTATTTATTTATTGGAAATAAAACTAAAGACATGAACCATAGCTACTTTTTATCTTCTTTAATTCATTTTATTCAATCTTTAACTTACTATCAATTTCAAAATTATATTCATTCATAAGATAAATAATCTCTAGGAATAGGTTTAGTTGGAAACAATTGAATATAACTCACTCTCAAACTCATGAAACATATAAATTCATTATTATGATGTATTAATAATCATATATGGATGAAATAAATATAAAAAACAAAGATATTCAATAATAATTCCATGTTATTCATAATTTTGAATTATATCCTCCTATTCCTAAAACATAACACCCACATATATCATATTCAAAAAAAATCATTCACTTATCAAAAAAGTTTCCTTAAACCTGTGTATGACATTATATTTCATAGATTTTGACTCAACCAATTCAATAAGTTTATATATAACCATTATAACTTCATAAAAGACTCTTTTTAAAAACTCAATATTAATATATACATCACTATTATACATTATTTCATCCCCATTTAGTTGAACACATATCATTGGATTACACCCCATATAGTCCTTCTCCCCCTTTTTAATAATAGTCCATGAAAAACACAACAAAATTTATCTTTTGTTTATTCCCCTTTAATAGTAAATATCCAAATAAAAAGTGAAATATGGGAAATAAATTCATTCTACCATAACATATAATGATTTAAGGGTGTGATTTATTCTCCAATAACCACGCATATGTATTAAAAAACATATTAGATTAAGAATTAGATTAGTCATTAAAAAACATCATCATCTTCCATTTTATTTTGGAAATAATCATCAACATCATAAATTTCTCTAAATGATATACCAAAGTCCATTTTTTATTTCTTATCATTACTTCATCAGATTTTTCTATACATATGATTTTTTTTCCTAAAATAGACTTACCATCTTTATTCAATATTTTATGGTATGTTATAGTTTATATCACTATTCTAACATTATTTTTTTGTGAAAATAGTTATTCCTCCATCTTTAGATTAAATAATATATAGTGATTTCTTAAGAACTCCTCATTTATCACCATAATATTTGGAACATTTTACTACTTTCTTCATGATAAAGTATGTTGAATTTATATAATAAAAAATGTATAATGTTTCCTTATATTTACTATCCTGTTATAAAAATAGATATATATTTAATCATTTTCATAGAAAGTATTATTTTCTAAAATACCACCTTACCAACTTCCTTTAATATTTATAAAAACATAGTAACTTGTTTTTCAACTCTTTAATAAAAAATTTGTTCATTGATTCCATCATGTATTATCTATACTTATAAAATGTTCTAATTTTTAGTAATCTTTAATTGAAAATATCCATAGATACATTATTTCACATCTCAACATTCATTATGGGATTTAAACCTATTTTTATATTAGTGTAGCATCATCTATCCATGATCAATGATTATTTCCTTTATTACTATTTGTTTAAAATTCAATAAAAAATTCCTTATAAAGTATTTTAAAATTATTCGTATAAAGTAGTTTTTTCAATTAATCATCTATTTGAAAGATATAATAGTGATATATTCATAAGCACTATGACCAAGCTGGTCAACACTTTACAAAACTATTTCAAAGGTTGGAACCTTTTCTTCACATTAACTAAAGATATTTTCAATTTATTTTAAACCTTAATTCATTGATTGAGATTAATAACCCTTAAAAATTATCTCCCAATACCTATGAAATCATATTAATATTGGAAATAAAAAAATATCACCTTTCCATATACCCAACTTCCCCAAAATTTCACCATTAATTGATTTTCCAATTTCTAATCAGTATTCCTTTAATTTAATTTTTTTTGAAAATCAGTGTTTTATACAATAAATATTTCATCCTTTAATTATGAGTTTTATTCAAACATTTCAGTAATGCATACATGTTCATTTTCAACCTTTTAATTTCACAAGTTTCCCTAATTTAATTCGTCCATTATTACAAAAAATAAGTATTTCCAAAATCATATCATTTGATATTTCTATATGTTTTTTTATCAAAATTATGGAATATGGGTATTAACTTGTTTGATATATTTTTCTATATCAATAAATTGTAGTTGTAAAATATAAAGCCCATTATACATTTAATTTAACACATTTTCAAGGTGAAAATCAATCTTATTGTTTTCTTTAAGAAGATTAATTAATTTTCTAAAACCATTTGTAAAATTTGAATCTCTTTCAGCATTCAAGCTATCATTATTGATAGATTATTTTCAATCCTATATAAATTCCTTGAAATCCTTTTCATGATTACAAATATTAATGATTTAAACATTGTGTTCCAACTTTTAGCTGATATCCATTTTTGTTTCTTAATTTTTTTAATTATTGTATGTATCATCACCTCTAATTTATTCTTCATTCAAATTTTAATATCCTTTCACCATATTAAACAGTAATTCATATTTCTTATTCATACATACTACAATAATTATCATTAAACATATATAATATGTTTCTCTTCTTGAATATATAAAAATATACACCTTTAACATTTGAATAATTTTTTCAAAATTTTTTATTTGAGTATCTTAATGTAATTTAATTATCATCAAAATTTTATTTTTATTAATGAAATTTTATACAATTTGTTTGGAAAAGTATAATATATGAAAATTAGAAAAATATGTGTTATGATTTACCAAAAAAATATATTTTTTTCTTCTATAAATTATAGAAAAAATGAAATTGTTTTGTTAAATTTCTATAAAACATACTCTTTATCTTTATAATCTTCCCCAAGTTCATCAAATTTTTTTATACCCTTCCCTTTCACCAATTCAGTGATGTAAATTATCCTATCATCCTTTATCTTCTTATTGGATACACATACACTTCACATTACATATGAAATCATAATTTCATACATACCTTCCTATATAATCGTAACAATTTCAAGGTATTCGATTTCAAAATACATTGCCTAAAAAATTCTAACAAGATATGTAGTATCCTCTCAAAAACCATAAAATCATATAATGTCCCACCAAACCAATGATAATGCTCAAAACCTTATTGAATACAGTGAATAAGCCATCAAATATTTCATTATCACTCATCCTATGATATCCATATATCAGTCTATAAATTAATAGATATAATTAATTAATATTTAAATTACCTTCATTGTTATTTTCCAATGCATCCCAATTGTATTTTATTATATTGTTCCCATTAACCATGACAAAATCCTACTTTTTTATAGATAACATGATAGAATTTTGTGGTTGATAATTATTGTTAAAATTATTTCTATTTAATTTTATCATCATATTATGTTAAATTTTAGTAGTAAAACCATTTTTAGATTCCAATGAAACATAAATTTTTTTGTTATAGGATATAGTTTAATATTTTCAGATATAATAATTCACCCCATAATAGTGCGAAATTCACTTGTTCACTAAATTAATGGTTTTCTTTATCACAATATAAATTCAGTGTCTAAATATGTGGCCATAAAATAACACTACATTTATTCTCATTAATAGATATAAAATCAAATACCAATTGAGATTAAGAACCTCTATAGTAAAAAAACATTAAACATTTCAATATTTAGATGAAATTTGACTACTTTAATACCACCTGTGATTACCACATGTAAAATGTAGATTTATATGGGTGTGAATTTGGATTAAAATATCACATTACCTTTTATGTTTTTTTTAATTAATCAATCTTGTTCTTTTATTATAGCTAGAAATAACACTTTATGACTCACACACACCAATGGAAGTAAAAACAAAATGCATCTGATGTAAAAAAATATCAAATAAAATCAGGTTTCAAATCCATGGAATGATATGAAATTACAATGGGATATAAAATCCACTATAATCATGATAAAATAAACAAATTAAATGGGTATATCCTTGAAATGTAATGATATATAAAATAAATTATTTCAACAAAATTTTATGTCACATTGTTCCACTACTGACATTCTATTAAATGAAGTAAGAATTATCAAATTATTATGATTTTATAAATTTAAAAAAAATATTTCTCCAATAGTTCTTTATAACTTATAAATGTAATTAATTATTCATTATACCTAAATAAGTAATATATGTTCGATGATCAAACATAAGAAATTTGTTTTTACTCTTTCTCATTATTTAGTTTTACAACCACTACATCAAGTACACTACATTATTGTTCTCTTTTTATATACATACTTTATTACAAACACACCATCTCTATAAAATCGTATTACCCTCTATATCAGATTAATTATTATTATATGATCCCTCCCTTATATATTTTATAGAAAAGATACACATTATCATGTCATAATATGAATTTTATTTTCAATTTCTATTTCATACAAAAAACATCCATCACCATTTTCATTACATATCTTCAAATTTTAATTATTCTCTATTAATTCTTGAATCTATATATTTTATAACATAATTAACTAATACAATTTCTTATGATAAAAAATATGTATCCTCAAACTGCATCTCCCTTTTTTGTATGAGAAGCCTATTCAGAACATAATATCATTAATATTTATTATGGGCCTCTGAGAATGTAACATGATATAATCGTTATAGTGTAACTGTTATTCTCAAAAAACATGTATCATTATATCTATTTATGATATAAAATCTAGGAGTCAAAAGCTTCATTATCATTTTACTCATTTTTAAAATCATATTCTCTTATAAAAAACTCTTTTTATGAAACTCCTTAGTAACATTTGGAAGAATCGTATTTTTTTTTCTAAGTATAGAACCCTTACATATCAACCTATTTTATAAAAAATGAAAAATATATATTATGTAAATGACTGTAATGTATTCTGGGAATTACACATATGTTTAAGTAAATTGTCCAATATCTATTTTCAACTCAGGGTGACTGTTACATATGAAAACAGGTGATTTATTTATTAGGTAAGAAACTTTAACATATTAAAATTATAACTAAATTTTATGAAAATAACAATTACTTATTATATACAATTAAAAATTTCTATTATCTACTCAATTTGATCATTATTTATCAATAAATTTATATTTTGTATTTTTGTTTTGACATTTTTGTATCAAAAAAATAAACATTGCGTATTAGTAAAATTACCATTATGTATTAGGAAATGTTACATTCATATATTTTAGTGGAACTCTAAAAATTTAAATTTTATAATATCCACTCAGGGTGGTTATTGCCTTTTGAGAAAATTTACTTTTTTATATTAGGGACTTAGATAAATTTCAACTCGATGATTAGTGTGACCATTACATATAGGGATGTTACATTTAGGTATTTAACCTCATTTTCTATCCCTATATTATAAACCAAAAAACTCTTTCCAACTTCATTAAACCTCCTTTAAAACCCCATCAATCTTTTTAATATCCTTCAAATACTACTATAAATTTTAATATAAGTGAGTTTTAATTTTATTTATGAATTTCCAAAAATAGTGAACACTTGAACCATATCCATTTCAATTAAATATTTAATTATTATTCTTCTTCATATTAATATCAACTATATATTTATTTACGTTATTCATTCATGATCCAAAATATGAAATTATATTTTTCATTAGTTGAATATAGAGGTGATATATTTCTGATAGTAATGATTCCTATTTCTAGTCCATATCTAATGATCATGTCGAACACTGATTGATTTCCCACTTCCTCCAACCTATAAATGGAATTGGATATTGGTTGGTACATTTATTTACATTACCATTTTGACAGAAAGAATATCTTAAGAAAAAACCTTAAATAGTGAACATATAATTTAATTATAACATGTTAATGTTTATGATAACTTGATATCTTTCATATGTAAATTATTTCAGATGGAATTTAACATTTTTATTTTCCTTTATATTCCCTTAGGATGGTCTATTTGGTTATTTTACGACATTAAAATGGTAGGATGTTATTAACGTTGGTTATTGATTAATAAAATTTTATTTTGATATTGAGAGAATGGAGAGAAGGATCACCACAAAATTGTATTAGTTAATTTTTTAGACTCTCATTTAGATTTCGGAAATATTTATGAAATACATTACTATAATAATATAGTTTACATTGGTTGTGAAAGTGATATATACATACCATTCATCAATGTGTAAATATGTATATATTATAGGGTCTCCAAAACACATAGAAATTAGTTAAAATATGGTTAAAATTCACACATTTTGGAACATTGTAAATTCACTATATTGTATGGAAAAAGGTTTTATGGTGTCTATAGTAGACCCATTAAGGGTGCTTCTTATATATCCAAATGATTGGAATTATAATCCACATACGTTATTTCCACACAATTGGAAACATCAAAAATTATATTTTTTGTGTTGAGGGAAAATGTGGTTCCTTTTATGTTCATCGAATGATTAATAATGAATAACCTATTAAGCTCATGAATCTATGAATCATGATGTTCCATTTAATTGTCTTCATAAAGGAATGAGGATGTGACTTTATAATTAATGCATCTAAAAACAATGATTTTCCATTTATGGTCTTTTTACTGGAGAAGTGATGTTACTTTTTATGTTATTAATCCTAGACTATGGTTTTCAGTATTTTAACTATAATGACCAAGATATTACTACATTATTTTCCCTTTAAATAAAAATTCTATTTGATAACTTATTTTATTCATACAACTACAATAATATGATACCAGATATAATAGATAAAAATTAATAATAAAACTAAAATCTTTTCACACCCTGATTCTTTATAAATTTTTTTATTATAAATATATTCATTCTCATCAATATCTAGTAAGAAACACAACCCAAAGTCAAAAATGAAACACAGTGACCATAGATTCCTGGAGGTGGTGAATTACCTAATTAATTTGAATGATAAAATTGAATTAAATCCCAATGTAATGAAAATTTTAATAGCATTTAAAAATCTAGATACATACATGTAACTCATATCACATTGGTAAAGGCATCAAAATACAATACATAATAAAAACTAATAAACTGCATCCATGAGAACACAATAAATGGTATCCTCTTCCTAACCCATTGAATGTAAAAAAATAAAAGGGGTCAGATCAAATGATCAGTAATCGTTAAAAATAAAAAAATCATGTATAAATAATAATTCAATAATAATGAAATTCGAATAGTCAATAAGTAATGGGGAATAAATGAAAAACACACTCCATTAGTAAACAATGAATGAAACTACATCCCTAGATTTTCTCAAAGTGAAAAACTCATAGATAGTAATAAATATTATTTATTATATTTATTTCTTATTAATTGTACTTCATGTATCTATAACATGATAACACTATACCATGGAAATAGTTTATGTTTGTGTTTAGGTACTCGTCTGATTCTGTTTTGGAAACAAACATGAAGGGTATGTCGCCAACTTATTTGTCTCACGTGATCTATCGATGCATTGAGGTGCTGTAGGGGGCCCTACCTATCACTAAAATTCCAAATCATTCTTTATACATAGATTAAATAAAATTAAAATATTCCTTCCCAATATCCGTATAGTGTATAGGATATAGATTCATCAAATATTTTCTTAGTTAAAACAACATCTCAAATTAAAATTGTATGTAAAAGAGAATAAGGATTAATACAATATTCAAATACATGAAACCATAATATGGATATATTATATATTTTTTGGTTTAAATGAAAATTATCTCAATGGGGTAGTACGTACACCCCCTAATAACTATTTTGTGCACAATACCAAGTAAATCACAATGAAATGAAAATCGAAACAAAGTCCTTAAAATATTGTAATCAATCGAGTTAATAATCATAAAGTGAATCACATAATAATGGGAATATAAAAAGGATAATGATATTATAAACCAAATGGAATTAAACAAAACGACATATAAGAAATAAGTGGTGAACAATGAGTATCTCATAGAAATAAAAGTGAGATGTGAAACCCCATAACATATGCCCGAATGTGTTCATTGATTGATCTTAATTATCAGAATAATAAAATTTATCTTCTTTAAATAATAACTCATGAACCTCATATACATATAATTTATTTAGTTTAATATTATTATGTTCATTCATGTCATTTTTTTATGGGTATAAGAGGTTCAATTTATTGTTTTGGAAGAAGTTTCCTCCTTTGTTTTTATGATCGTTTTACTTGTATTTAGAAATGGATGTTTATTAAAAATGTGGTTAAACATCTATAATTGTTAAAATATATTATTAGATACTTTATAGAGATATAAATGATATTTTAATAATTTTGGTTATATACCATGAGGATGAATCATTAGAAAAATATTTAATGATAAACACTTGGATATACATGGTGGTTTTCTGCACAAGGAAGATGTTTTGTACTGTTAATTTCTATTAAGAGTAGGTTTGTAACATTTGAGTTCCAGGAGAATCCCAGAGGTGCCCCATACAAGATTTTTCACATGCCCTCAAGCACATCTACTGAATTTCCAAGGTTTATCGACTTGCAGTGAGGGCCTTGGGTGTGATAGTGGGAAAACTTTTCCCTCATTGGCAGAGTAACGCAACCGAAAGAAACCAAAAACAATAACATACAATAGTGGAAGCAGTAACAACATTCCACCAAAAAACAGTGGAAGAGTGAAAGTAATATATAACTCGAGCACATGTATAAATGATTCATGATAGATATGTTTAGGGAAGCATCCAAACAAGTCACAATGCTAGAATATAGTACTTATCCCAAGAAAAAAAGAAAAAGAATAAACTCCAATAGCATCACAAGCCTCATCTTGGTCCCATACTCTACAACATTATAATAGTCAAGTACATGAAGTATAAGTGAGACTTACCTTATCTATACATCCAATAATATAATATGTTTGTGCCCAAAATCATGGCCCAAACAAGATTTAAGAAAAATTCCAGTAGGCAACAACCTGAAGATCTATTCCTAATAGTGAGTTAATATATATATCTAAAAATAAGAAACAAGAAGTAGTAAATAATTAAGTACTCAAATGTACACAATCATACAGTTTCCATTACATCATTTACATTAAACAATAATATCATCAAGACACAAAAACAAGAAACACTTTGGGAATGTTCTCACTGCAAATCCCCTCAGGTTCAGCCAATAATCTCATGTAACCCTCTTAGTAGTTCTCACGACCTAACCCCACTTGTTAAATTTAGCAGAAGGATATAAATAATACTCTCAAAGGATGAAATCACTGTCAATTCCCTCTATAGTCTTGTGTAATCAAAGACTCTCTATGGGGGCACTCCCCGATAATCCCCCCTATTTCCATTCAATGGTAAACTAGAGACACCGTGATAAAGCGCTCAATATCAATTCCTTATGTGGTCTCGTAATGTGTATATAGACACTCTGAGGTATAACTCAATGTCAATCCCCTATATGGTCTCACATCGTTATAATTATAATAGACACTCTGGGAAACCCCTCAATGTCAATTTCCCAAATGGTCTCACTACACTAGGTTCCCACAGCCCCATGAATGGAAATCATACAAAAACGACAAACAACATCCAAAGTAAACCTCATAGTACTACTTGGAAAATTAGCTACAAATCATGGAACATGATATAATATCGATAATCATTCCATCCTAGAAACATTCGGAATGAAAAAGAATAGCCTAACTCCCAAAGCTAGACAAAACGGTCAAAATCAAACAAACATGGGAAAACATGTCCATAGCATGAATATTATCCCTATTTATAATCAAACATATTATATTCAAACATAAAAGGAATTTCATGCATTAATAAGGTTAACATCCCTAAAAATTCAAAACCTCAAATGAGGGTATTGGGTAATTTTTTACATATAACTCAATGAATAACTATGTAAAGGCACAAAACTCCATCCTTGGTGTATTATAGATGATATATGTGAACCCCATGCCCTGAATCTCCCTTGAAAAATATTGATCTAAAAATATACTAAAAAAAATTCAACCGAGGATGTTTCACGAAATAATAGATATCAAGAGATGAGGTTCTAGAAGAAGGAATAACACAATGCTGCGATTCCAACCCAACCGATGGAGTTCAATTTGGATAACATATGATGATTTAGGGGCTCCAAGAAGAAATGTTGGAAATGGATGGTCATGGATGAGATAGACCTTGATGAAGTTTTTTCTATCAATTAGATGCAACCATGGTCCTTTTAATGTTCAAAAAAAAAACATCACTGCATGTACCTCATGAGTACACGATGTGTACTTGCTTTAACTGGCCCTCGGCTTAAGTGGTCTCCAGGTCACCCTACACAGCCATGTGTTCATCCATTACACTGCCAGCACACGACTACCCACGGCAACCATGTAAACAAAATGTACTTATAATTACACAACATGTCCTCCTGAAATTTCTAGAAACTCCTATTTTCTCCACAGAACCAGGAAGAAAGACATACCTGAAAAGAAAATCATGTTTTTTTTACCAACTTCCCCCTTAAAGAAAACTGACGTCGAATTTCCCTAGAATGGTGGCCTAAAATAATAATCCTCGAACAACTCTGACCACTGCATCGTACACCAGCCTCCCTCATCCATGTCTCATCATGTAATTTCCCATGATACCATAGTACTTGTACCAGAGTACCGACTGGCCATAGAGAACCAATGCACTACGATCAACAATCAAGATAAGAAGCTCCTTGAATCATTCTTCCACATATAACTCAACCTATTTGGATTGAAAAATATGAGATGGGGTTTAGTTGTAACATCAAAGCTGAGAAACATGGAAGATATCGGGCATAACCAGGTACCTCTGAGGTAACTGCATCCTATAGGCTACCTTCTAGACTCCCTCCAGTACCTCAAATGATCTAACGTATGTTGGAAAAAGCGATTTTATTAATATTTTGATGACGTATTTTATAATTCCTTTAATCATTTTATATGAAATGTGAATTATTTGTGTGAAATATTGATGTTTAAATATTAAATATAAATTTAGAGAACTATTTTAATTCATCCATATTCATGTATGATTAATGTTCTAATAATAACTATCACCCCAAAAATCCAAATTAAAGGTATTTTCTTTTGTTGAAATTCTTATTCAATTTCCCTACTTTTCCATCCTTATTCAACCAAAATTCTATTTTTAATAATCATTACCATTTGGGTGTTTCTGTTCAGCGCACAACTCTTTTCATATCCCATTCTTTTTATTCTCTTACAAACTAATCTTCATAATCAAAATAAATCCAAATTTAATATCATATTAATGGTTAAGTAAATCTACCATTGGAGTGAGTCAAAATATAGCCATTTAATGTGTCTAAGAGTATTTTCTCAAATTTTTATTCTTTAATTTAACATTGTGTAAATTTGACTTAAAATGTAATGGATTAATGATATATTTTGTTTAACACAAGTATTCCATAGAATATTGGAACCATAAATTCACAACCACAATTAATTACTGATTGAGATTATAATCCAAGTTATGTTAAGGCTTGGATAAATCCTAAACACTTAGGATTTATAATAAATGTCAACTTGTGACGTGGGTGTTAATTTAGCTAAATATGAAGCAAGGCTCAAATATATCACAAGATTTAACTACCTAATGAGGAACTCACCCCAACCGTTATCAAATTGTTAAATCAATAATAATAATTCATTCATTTCAATTATACTATGCAAAAAGAACACCAATCAAAATACAATAAACTAAAAACAATTGACTATTAAAATGTATCATCACCAAGTATTTGACCCAAGCGATACTATACACATTAGCAGAGCATCAGAACATTAAACGATTGATAGAAGACAATCGATCATGATTTCAAATGGTTTTGTTGTGGGGGATAGTGGAATTAAGTAGTCATTAGTTTCTGGTTATTGTTTAAAAAACCAAATATGTAAAGAAATTGAAAAAAACACAAATAAAAACCCACATTCTCCTAAAAATCATAAAAGAGAAAAACACAAAGAAAACACATCTTCCTCTATTCTCCAAAATATTTCTGAATTCCCCATATCTTCCCAAACCACCCCTCATATTTGTTTGACTCTAAAATTGAGCGAAAACCACACCAACTTAGGAGGAACATTACGGATAATAAAATAGATCATGAACTAGTCCTTGTCCAACAAATTTAATTAGATTTGTCCAATCCAAGAGAAAAAACTCTTACAGAACATGCTACCCATGATATAAATTACCAACATCTTGGTATTCAATATCAAATCATAGAGGCGGACTTCGAACTCAAACAGGGTTTGATTCAACTTTTACCTACTTTGAATAAGTTAGACGGTGAGGATCCACATCTCCACCGTAAAGAGTTCTAAGTGGTGTGCTCTACCATGAAACCTCAAGGGGTTACTGAGGAATAAAGAAATCTTGGAGAATTCCCTTTATCCCTTTCTGAATCCACCAAGTCATCGGTTACTTCCTCCCTCCTAGTTCTATAACTACATTGAATGACATGAAGTGACTCTTTTTTGAGATATTATTTCTTGCTTCTCGTACTTCTTCTATCTAAAAAGAAATAAGTGGTATTTTTCAATTCACAAATGAATCACCAGATGAATACTGGGAGAAGTTCAAAAATAATTTTTCATCCTGCCCACACCACCAAATCTATAAACAACTCTTGACCCAATACTTATATGAGGGTTATTTTCTATGGAGAGAAATCTCATTGATGCTGCAAGTGGAGGTGCCCTTATTTATAAAACTCCATCTGATATAAGAGATCACATAATCAACATGCCTACAAACATGAAAAAATTGAAAAAATGAGAACATAATCAGGTCAAACAATCCTAAGAGAATCAATCCATAGAGCCCAACAATATGAAAGAGTGATTAATGAACTTATAGGACTTGTGAAACAACTAGTTGTGTCTTAAAACACCCAAAACATCATATTTTCCAAAATCTTTGTTCCCTATACATATTAAGAACTATGGAATCTGTTGTTCCCCATATCATCAAATAGACATATTTCCACAACTTTATGTGGATCCCTCTGATTCATCTAGACCAATAGAGCTCAATGCACCGTATGTTCAATAGAACACCAACCATCAAAAATCAATTCAATTTTCTATAAACAACAACCAACCCCATTATGTGCCTTCTCTTCTACATATAACTATAACTTGATATATGGGAACCCCATTTCCCATCACTTTCAATTTCCTCCTCAAAACCCAATCAAATTCTAATATGGTCATGGTGTTGGTAACTTCTAACAACATTACCTTTTTGTTCCTCAACCTCAACGGATCAATTCTCATATTCCTCCTCCTGGATTCAACTATCCCAGTGAGCCTTTACAATTACCAAACTAATATAATCACTTTACCAAGAACCAAAATCAAGGTAATCCCAATTCGGGACAATCCCCCACTTCCATGAAACGATGGTAAATTACAGGGGGAGATCACGCCTCCTTCACCCGTTCCAGCCTTAGAAACATTGAAATAAAAATTGGTCAACTTGCATCCCACCTGAGCCAACAACATTAATGAAATTATTCCTATCTACAATATCAACAACTACACGACATCAAATGTAATTTATGTTAAATTTAACTTATATTATGGAAGAAAATTCCTACGTGTTAAGATAAGTCCGCCAACCACTTTTTGAATGTTGACCATGAAAATGAAAATAAAAAGAAAATCGAAATGAAATATGAATCCATTCCTTCAACTCCTTCAATTCCATTATGGAATTAAATTCATTTTCATCAAGACATTTCTAATCCAAATAAGTCCTTTGAACCCAATCTTGAAAATCTTGACATGTTTAGATGTGTTTATGTCAACATTCCTCTCTTATATGCCATGGAAAAAATTCATAATTATGCAAGGTTTCTTATGGAATTTGGAACTTATAAAAACAATTAGGACTATTGAGAATGTTTCAAGATAATAATCCAAATCCATGAATTGAAAATATTCTAGGACCTTTACTGTTCCATGCCAAATTGGATGTTCTAACAATGATGATGCACTCATAGACCTTGGAGCATTAATTAATGTCATGCCCAAATCCACCTTCCACATCCTATGCCTAGGTCCCGTGCACCCAACAGGTGTAGTTATCCAATGATACAATCAATGAACATCCTGTCTAGAGGTAATAATTTATGATGTCCTTGTGTGAGTCTATGATCTTATCTTCATAGCTAACTTTTATGTCCTTGTCATGGAATGTGAGACAACTTCTTGCCAATCTCATCTGATTCTAAGAAGACCTTTCCTTTTGACATCTAAATACAAAATTTAGGTCCATGATGGAATCTTATCCATGGAATTTGGTTTCTAACTAGTCAAGTTCAATATTTTACAATCCACGTGATAACCATTAGATAAAGAATCTGTATTCTCTATCTATGCTTCCACAATTCTTTCTGAGAGTGAGTTGAATCCCAATCCATCATATTCTTCATATTAAATTGATATAGGAGTTGGTGAATATTTTATCATCATTTTCCAAGTCATAAAGGGAGAAGTTGTCGTTGACATTACAAATGCTAACTTGATTGATCAGAATGATCTTGGAAAATATTTGGAATCCAAACTGACCTCTGAAATCCACGGCCGCAAATTGAATGGTAATGGGGAAAATAAAAATGAATTTTTATTTTTTGATTCTGATTATATTATATTAAATTCATCATTTTCAAACCATGATTTTGAAAATTCTATTATATGTGAGGTTAACCCTAAACGAATGGGTTTATATTGTTCTGATGGTAGTGATGTTTGTGATATTTGTTCCCTAATTAATAATGTGATCACTAGTGATATTGAAATTGACCAATCAGTGGTGAAAAACATTTATATAATGGATATTTATATTTTTATTACATCTTATGAATCCACTGATCCAAATTACTCTACATCGGTATGCGTTGAAATAAATGAGTCAAAAACAATTGTCATCTCATACTCTGGTTTCATGCCATCTGAAACATACATAAATGAGCAATCAGAATTGAGACATCTTCAGGAATTTACATGCATTTCAAACCAACACATTGTGGATAAAATAGTTCCTCTTGTTGAAGACCAAATGAGGGATAATCATATTCTCTTTCGACCCCATTTAATTTCAAGCACACAATCAGGGTAGGGGATAAATTAGCCAATGACGAGTCAGGAATCCCAAATTTTTTTTTCTGGAATCACATTGGAGTTGAGAAGATATGGTGGCCACCATTAGACTGCAGGTAGTCCAAAACAATTTTATAGCTATAGGAAAAATAAAGGCATTGATTTTTGGGATCTAATCGTTGTTTTCATTTAATTATATAAAATATAAATTTAGTTTTAGTTTTTCATTATATGAATAATGATTTTTTTGGAACATCCCACATGAGGGACATCAAGTTCCACAGACCCAGCACTGGATGGAGACGACGAACCACCAAAAAAAACCAGGGTCTCCTATTTCCCTTTAACTCTCTATCTTCCTCTCTTTACAAGATTCTTCATTATTCCTCCCTATTTCAAAATTTTACCACTCTCTTCATCATACCATTTAATTTTCACTTTTTCTTTTTTGTGGGTGTGTATGTTAAAATACCTAAAAAACTAAAAAACAAATAAATGAAAAAAACACAAGAAAAGAGTCATACTTACTCGCCATCTAGTTTTAAAAAAATTTCCATCCTTTTTGGGGAGTCAGACGACATGGTATCATCTCAAAATGTTTTTGGTTTCTACATAATTTTGGATAACGTATATTGTATCAAAACCAAAAAAATTGGAATATTCAATTTTGTTATTTGGAAAATGGTTTTACCCACCTATGAGGAACAATACTTTCATTCATTCTAAGGCTACCTTTGTACATCTTTTCAAAATGCGTTTGTTGACCCCCATTTGTGAGTCTGGAGTTTATGGACCTTCGAGCTGAATTTCCAAATTTAGTGTGCATTAATATGATAGAGGAATTTTTTGAACCCCATAAGAATTATAATATCCATATAGCCTCCCATTAACCATACAAATATCCTCCTTTTAAAACCCCCTTCAACCCTATGAACACCTTTTCGTTGTTAGCCACATTCTAAGACTAATACCTTATCCCACCTAATATAAACATGGATTTTCATTGCATAATTTTTTGTAATTTTTGTGTGGGGGGAATGGATTTCATTTTGGGTACCCTTTTTTGGATTTTCACTATATTATAATATTATTAAGGGAATTAAGTGTGGAGGATAGGTCCGCCTTTAGTGGGGTTTTGGAATTTATATACGGTTATCTTTTAAAAATGATATTGAAATGTGTTTAAACAAATCAAACAAAAAACCAAAAAATTTAAAATAATAATAGTTTCTGTCTTTGGTGGGTAAAATATTACTCTTCCTAAATTTGTAATCTCATTATAACTATTACTATTTGTGTTGCGTGGAGATCAAAAATTTCGTGGGAGATGAGTGTGTGATATGTTTCAAGATCAACTTTCAAAAAATACAAAAAAGAAAAATAAAAAAAATAACACTTTCATTATTTTCTTATGTAATTGGGAGATGTTATGAGTTTTATAAATGTTTCATTTTCTCATCCCCTTAAAAATTCTTTCCTCCTTGTTTCATTATTCACACAATCATGCCCTTTTTAATATATGTTTCATTTCCTTCCATGTTTTATTTTATAAAATTTCTGTATTTGTTTTTCCATGTTGGTGTTTTACCAACTTTTTCTTATCTTTTGAATATCATCTTCCTACCATCCCATAGCCACATGAAACCCTCTAAAAAGACCTCTTGATTTTTGATCACTTTACGATAGGTATTGGAATCATAGAGCTCTTACAAACTCTATGATTTATACTTTTTCGGTGAATGAAAGAAGATCCATAAATTAATTTTATCATCTTACGAGGTGTATGTTTTGTGTGCCACCATTTTCAATTTTTAAATTAAATCATGAAAAAATATATTGTTTTTGGAACATTGTTTCTATAACATCTTGTGGTGGGATTCAATATTAAAGAGTAAAATAGATTAAACCTCCCTTGATTTGAGACAAAATTCATATATGTTGGTGAGTGAAAATGATTTTTTAATTTTTTATATTTGTTTCACATGAGGACATGCACACCACTAATTGTGGAGTATTTGAGGTTATTAATATTTTCATGACTTATTATATACTCCCTTTACTGTTTCTTCATGAAATGTGCATAATTTTTCTTTAATATTAATGCTTAAATATTTAATATAATTTTATATCACTATTTGAATTCATCCTTATTCATGTCAATTTAATGATTTCATAATAAATATAATCATAGTGATCCAAATTGTGTGGTTCTTGTTTTGTAAGATTCCTTACTAAATTTCCTTCTTTTTCTACCACATATAATCAAAATTCTATTTTTAATTGACATCCTAGTATGTGTGTTTGTGTTCCACACACAACTCTTTTCTTATACCATGCATTTTAATCTCTTATTAACACATAATACAAATCATAACAAACCAAATTTATAATCATCCTAATGGATGAGTAAATCTACCATTGGGGTGAGTCATGTTTTTTTGATTTTAAGTGATTCAGAGTATTTGATTGATGTCTATTCATTAATTTAGCATTTTGAATGTTTGACATAACATGTAATGGATTAATGACATATTTTGTTTAACTTATGGATTCCCTTGATTGTTGGATCCATATTTACACTACCAAAATCATGTACTGGTTGAGATTAGTATCCTAGTTAAGTTAAAGATTGAATTAAATCCATAAAACATTGGAATTCCAATGGATGTCAAATTGTGACATTGGTGTTAATTTAATGCTATATAAGGCAAGCCTCTATGATATAAAAATATTTAATACCTAATAATTACCTCACCCCAGTCTTTATCAAATTGTAAAATCAATATTAATCAATCTATCATTTCAATTAATACTTTAAAACAAACCCCCAATAAAAATAAAATCAACAAAAACAATGGACTATTAAAAAGTATCATCGCAGATGACTCGACCCAAGTACTTCTATACACATTAGTAGAGCATCGAAACCATGAACAATAGATAGTCAATAATCACCCATGATTTCAGAAAGATTACCCTATCTACTAATACTCCTATGTCCCAACCTCAGTGTGACAAATAGGAAAACCTAATCTCTGACCTCAAACTCCAAAGGTCATCTCCATCGATCAACATAAGACTTCAATCATGATTGTACAGTATCCATCCTCTTAAGAATCAACACTATCTATTCTATGGTCATAAAGACAAGATGATGTCACATCATTGATGTCTCTCCTAACTCTAACCAACATAGGGGTGATTGGAATGACCTACTGTACAATGCCTCATAGGTGCCATCAGAACAGTTTCTTGAAAACTATTATTGTTGGAAATCACCACAAGAGGCATTTGATTCTCCCCTGAACCTCCATAATCAAGGACTCATGCCTATAACATGTCCTCCAGCACCTGAATCGCACACTCGAACATGCCATCTGTCTGGGGATGGTAAGATGTACTCCGAAATACCTGTGTACCCAAGTCCCTCTATAGTCCCTAGTAGACCTGAGAAGTAAAATGGGTGTCCCTGTATAATACAATTGAGTGTGGAAACCCATGTAGATGTACAATATCCTGGAAACCTTCCCGACTCATCTACACTGATGGTCTCTTTGATCGAAAAAAAATGAGAAACCTTCGCGAGTCTGTCAATTACCGCACAAACGACATCATTCCCTCGATTCAACCATGTTTAAACTTTCATGAAGTCCATCGTAACATCATTCAGATTCAAATGGGAATGAGTAACTACTACAAAATCCTTTCTTGTCGCTAATGGTCTGCCTTCACCTACTGACAGGTGGAACCACTCCTGAAAAAACAAGCAACATCTCTCTTAATACCTAGCCACCAATATTGAAGGTGTAAATCATGACACATCATGGTGACACTAGGATGAACTGCCAAAAATGAGTAATAAAAGTCCCACATCAGCCTCTCGCGTATGGCTACTGACACCCATATGCACCCCTGAAAACACAAGATCTCATCCTCACCCCCTGTACATCCTGGAATAGGGTCCTCTCAGGACACAATTTTTCGTAGGATTGGGCCTTTTGAATATGATCGATGCCTTATTCTCAATCGATCAAGAAGGGTATAGGTTACGTCCACATAAGAAATAATCATCTTCCCTTTTCTATCAAGAATATCCCAATTCATTTCAGATAAAATTGCCATAAACTGCCACTCACTACTGGCCTCCTGAACTGCCAATATCTGAGTCATTCTGCTTAATGCAGCAACAACTGCATTGCCTTTCCTAGGTATGTAGCCAAGATCAATGTCAAATTTATAAAGTTACTCAACCAACCTTTATTGTATCATATTTAGATCATGCCGATTGAAGATATTTTTGATACTTTTGTGGTCTGTGAAAACCACAAAATTCTCTTCCAATAGATTAAAGCATTAACACATATAGCCAAATAGAGATCGTACTTCGGGTAATTCATCTTATGTGGTATCAAAATCCAATAATTGTACACAATGAATTTTTTCCCTACAAAAGCACGGATCCCATCCTGATACATGAGGTATCATAGTTAACTGTTTCGCTATTCACAAGCTCTGGAAAACTGTTATCAATGCTCAAGTCAACCTTCCTATCAACTCATGAAATTCCGACTCATAATAGTTTGAGCACAAAAACTTCACACCCATATTAGTGAGCCCCATTAGTGACCCTGATATGTGTGAAATGTCTTGTATGAAACATATGCAGTTGTTGGCCAGCCCTAGAAAACATCGATAATCAAAGACGTTCTTCAGTTAATCCCAAGAAACTACTGATCTTTCCTTTTCTGGTCCTACTAAAACTAGTGTCTCTGAGATCACATGACAAAAAATTTGAATTTGGTCAATCTAAATGTGGCATTTTGAGAGCATATCATATAACTTATTCTCTCTCAGTGTACTCAAAATAATCTCAATATGTTTGACATGGCCCTGTCAAGTGTCAGTGTACACCAAGATATCATCCACAAAAACTACCATGAATGAATCCAGGTATAGATGGTATACTCGTTTTATTAATTCCATGAAAACTGTAGGCATTCTCGTGAGAACGAATGACATAACCATATATTCATATTGACTATACCTGCTCTGAAAGGATATAAGAGTTATATCTGATGGTTTAACATGCAACTGACGATAATCAAATCTCAAGTCAATCTCCAGAAACACCTGGGATCCTTGAAGATCATTAATGAGATCATAAATTCGTGGAAAAGGATATTTATTCATGACTTTCAACTAATATAGCTTCCGATAATCCACAAAAATTCTTAGGTTACCGTGCACCTTCTTCGCAATCAGGACATGCCCAAGGAGAAGTATTCGGTCAGATGAAACCCTTAGAATGAAACTCCTCCAACATCTTGTTGATATCTTGTAAGTCTTCTGTATCTATCTTATAAGGGGGAATTGCCATCGATGATTCTCCTAGGAAGATCTCAATAAAAAATTCGACCTCTAGCTCTGAAGGAATATCTGAAAAGTCCTCTGGGAAGACATCTAAAATATGATACACCACTAGAGGAAAGTCTATCTATGATGTTCCCTAGTTATCCAGATATAGACTAGCAATCTACATTATAACTCATACCTACCCATAAAGCTCGGGTCCTTCTCTACTTTATTGGAAATCCCATTCTCCCTTATGAATAAACAATCCTCCCTCTGGTGATGTGAAACTCACTCTATGGCTACAGTAGTCGGCAACATCCTAGAAGGGAACTAACCAGTCCATTTAGATAATGACATCATAGATTGCCATCTCTTAGACATTGAGGTCCCATCAGAAGTGACACCAAACAACCTCTAGAGGGAACTCCTTCAAGTGACATATATTATCCATTCCTGTCCACAAAGTAGTGTCCAACATCAATACATATGCATAAGAAAAGATACAGAACATAAGGCTCTCCACAACAGCAACAGATATGAAACTATGGGAATCCCCTGTATAGAAGAGTTCAAAAACTAAAACTAAAAAAACTAGAATAGTACATTCAACTATAGAAGGTCTGAGATCCTACTCTTGTTGTGTCTGCATCACTACAATAGATTTCCCTATACCACATCCATGTGAACCTGCCTGACCACCCTGAGTTAATCCACCTTGTTTTCACTGGTGGCCTACCGACTGGCTACCACGGTTGTTACCTCCACCTCATCCTGAATCGTCATAAGAACTAAAGTTCCCAGACTAAAGAGAAACTAGAGGAGCTGCTTCTATATTGGGAGTCATAAAGATTGACCATATTGTTGCAATATCAACACTCGACCGGGTATCTCAGACAATGAAACCTCATATAACCGAGCATCCCACATAGGTAGCATACCACATGGCTACCTGAAGATATATCTCTATTACTATAATCTCCACATGTAGACTCCCTACAATGCTTCCAACTATCAGTTAGAGAATCACTAATCTGGTTGTCGAACCACCTTTTCCCACAACACAAGAATCCTTCAGATTGCACTCAGTGATTGAAACCTGGTTCACTATTAATGATATAATATTCAACCTGAAGATGATAACTTGAGACCAAATGGATATCCTGATACCATCCATAAACATCCTCACTTGGAAAGGATCATCTACCCTTAGAAAGTGTGTAATGTGAAGCAGCTCTGTGAAGTAAAAAATATTCCCGGACTGAAAGAGTAACCTACTCCAAGCCCATAAAATCTCAGTCAGCATAAGCCCTCAGTGTCTCAGGGATGATGTAATCATAGAAGGTAGGCGGAAACACCTCCCAAGATATAACCTTCTCACATACCAACTGTGAGATAAAATCCCCCCATCTCTTGGCAGAATCCCAAATCATATACGTAGAGAGTTTGAACCTACTCTCTAATTTATTCTCCAGATGCTCGAAGATCATAATCATTGTTTCTAGCCCTGAATTTTCATCTTGGGGTACTCCATCCCCTATGAAAGTGGGCCGATTCTATTGATAGAAGACCCACGTTAATTATTCCAATGATGGGGTAGTAGGCACTGTCCCTTGGAGGGTATGAATCATCCTCAAAAAGACCTCTCAAGAATATGTGTCTACACCTATATCTGGGATAACGTCAGGTGCCATGATGGGAATGACTGGAGGATTTGGTGGTGGTACTTGATCTGCCTTATCTGGTGTCTGATCACGGCCCTGTAACCAGGGTAAAACTGATGGACGTCTTGGTGGATTGACTCTACAAGGTCAATCACACACATAGTTTGAGGCTATTAAGGACTGAAACATTGAAGTGTAATAAGGGAATAGTTGAAGGAAAGCATCCAAATATTTTAAAACATGTATACACAACGTGTCTAACCCCTTCATAGTTTGTTCATCCAAAACATGATGGGTCCTTGAATAATTTTTTCCTTTCCAAGTTATTCAACATGTCTATCCCACACAGTTATCTTAGAACAATACTATATGGAATGTTTGTGCCTGACACGTAGTGTACTTGAATGAACATCACTGAACCATGTTGTTAGTCACATGACCGATTACACAACTAACTCTAAATGGAATGTCTGAACATGAAATGACATGTTCTAACAACCCATTATCCACCCATGTCGCTAGTCACACTACCATACACATGGTCTATACACATGGTGTGTAATTCGGGTATATAGTGTGTTCCACCATTGATTTATCAACCCTGTGTCTCAACCCACCCATGCAGTAACATTGTTAGGGACTACAGGGCGTGTACATGAAGTACACGTCATGTACTTATGAAAAATAGTTCCTTCCCAAACAGAAGGATACAAGGATTGTATTTATCATTACACACAATGTATTCTGGGTTTTTTTGGACTGTAAGCCTAAGAAATTTCTCTGGAACCCATAATATCACTTAACGAACATTAAAGTGCCAAATTACAATATATGAGATCCCATACTCCCTGTGAATCAATGCTTGTCATCTTCCACATGTCATATAAAACATAATAGTGCAATGATCCACCAAATTCTGATCCATGAGGGCCCATAACACCTCAAGAACCAATGCTTGGAGTTCATTCAATCTAAACCATACATATTATCAACACCTTATCAAATCATATGTATTCTATCAAGGCATATATCACAACAACATCCATGTATATCACAACATCTATCACAATAACATGAAATCAGTAATGCACCCTAAATGGCATGGCAAGAATGCATGGCATGTGATCTCTAACAAGTGCCTATATGTTGCATTAGATAGCATACACTCATCTCATTGGGTTGCAATATATATTGAAGTTCAATAATATCAACAATAACAAAAAAACATGTTAATCATCCAATGATGAAATCAAATCAACTATAATAATAACAAAGCCAGAAATATCACAATATACATGGTAAATTGGATTTTCCATATACAAGAGTAAGCTACTCTTGGGAAAAACTAATTACCAAGTATATATTCATTCCTATACCTTGCTATTGGATCCAAATAGTTTTTCAAGATGAAAATAATTCCTCTAATACCATTTTTTAACATCCCAGCTTTGGTAGCTGCCCAGAGGTGCCCCGTACCCGGTTGGTCAAATGGGATCAAGCGCATTTCCCCAAATGTTATAGGCTACTGACTAGTAGCAAGGGCCATGGGTGTGATTTTGGGGAAACTATACCCTCATTGGAAGAGTAACACGCCAGAAATATAGAGGCAAAAATATCATACAATAGTGGAATCAGTAAAAACATTCCAAAAGAAAATAATGGAATACAAAAAGTAATAAACAACTGGATAAAATATATAAATGATGCATGATAAATATGTTTATGAATAATGCCAAACCAGTCAGAATTTTGGAATACAAAACTAATACCAATAATAAAGAAAAAAATAAACTCCAACTATATCTCAAGCCTCAACATGGTCCAATGTTCTCCAACTCTATTGAAATCACATACCTGAAGTAGAAGGGTGCTTTCCCTTATTTATACTTTCAACAATATTATTTGTTTGGGCCCAAAAGTGTGGACCAAATAGGGTGTGATAAAAATCATTGTAGGAAACCACCCAAAGATCTATGCCTAACAGTGAGTAAATATATTTGATTGACAATAACAAACATGAAGATGTAATCCATGATGTTCACAAATGTAAACAATCCTATGGTTCCCATTACATCAATTAAATTTTATAATTTATTCAACCTAATAAAAAAATAAATAACCTTATAGGAAATATCAAACCGCCTATCCTCCCCGGTTCAGCCAACAATCTCAAGTATCACTCTAGGCAGTTCTCACGACATAATCCATATGGTACAATTTACAAGAAGGATATAATAGAGACTCTATTAGGAAGCACTAATTATCAATTCCCCTTATAGTCTATTTTAATCAAATACTCTCTGAGAAAGCACTCACTGCCAATTACCCCTATAACCTTTTAACGATAAACTACCGACACTCTGAGGAAGAACTAAATGTAAATTCTTTTTGTGTTCTCATAGTGTATATATAGACTCTCTAAGGGAGCACTCAATGTCAATCCCCACTATTGTCTCACAACATGATAATTATAACAATCACTATAGGAAATCCCTGAACATCAATTTCCCCTATAGTCTCACTACACCAGGTTCTCATAGACCCATGTAAGGATATCATACAAAAACGATAAACAAAAACCAATGTAAACATCAAATTACAACTTAGATAATTAGATACAAGTAATGGAACAATATATTAGATAGATAATCACTCTATCCTAGCAACACTAGGAATGTAAAACAAATAGCCTAACTTGAAAAGAAAGACCAAACGGTCAAAATAAAACAAGAATGGGAAAACACATCCATAACATGTTAATTTACCCTATTCACGATCAAAAAAATTCTACTCAAACACAAAAAGAATATCCAGATGTGACATGGTTGAAATCCCTAAACACGGAATTCCCCGGATAAGGGTTTTGGGTAATTTTGTGCAAATAACTCAAAGTCTAACTAGTTTAAGGCACAAAACACATTCCTATGTGCAATAAGAATGATATATGTGAACCTCAGGCTTTGAATCACCCTATAATGTTGTAGATATAAAAAAACTCTAAACATTTTCATCTGTGGATATCTCACGAAGAAAAAGAAATCAAGTGATGATGTTCTAGATGAAGGAAGAACTCACCGATTCAATTCCAACACTACAGACTGAGTTCAATCTGAATAACAGATGTCGATTCAGAGGCTCATAGAGAAAACACTTCCACCATACACTCCAAGATGAGACAAACCTAGAGGAAAAGTGTTTCATCGATTTGAAGCAACCCTAGTCTTTTTAATAAAATAAAAAGAAAGTACATTGTGTGTACTTCAAGAGTACCAGACATGTACATTCCTTAAACGACCTCAACATTTGGAAGTCTCCGAGTCACCCCACACAGCCATGTGTACAGATATTACATTGCCAACACATGGATACCTACAGAAACTGAGTATACAAAGTGTACAAATATGTACACGACATGTACTCCAGAAATATCCAGAAATATCTCTTTTTCTCAAAACTACCAGGAAAAAAGACATATCGGAAAAGAATATACAGGTTCTTAAAGTGTATGGATTTCTAGAATATTTCATATGGTATATATATATATATATATATATTATCCAGTTCAACAAAAAAATTGGTTTCATGACCAGTCTTGATGTTAGTAACAAAAATTAAAAACCTATCGTCCTTAAATGTGATTAATCAACACATCTCAGATGGTATTTTAATTTTTAGTGTGAGATAAGGGGAAAAAGTTAGATAGTGATAAAATATTCCATTAGCATAATAATATTCCAGTTCATGTAAGGTACTTGAATTATCATATAATTTGTATGTGTGGAGTTTAGGAGAGAAAAACAAAAGAATTGAACTTGTAAAAGAAGTGGAAATAATGATGGAGATAGGTTCACCTCTTGAGTACTTATCCTTGATAATATCAATAAGTTAATTGTTTTTTTCCATTCTTGTGAGACCAGTTGCTATTGGACATGGGAGGAGGGTTTGGGAACTGAATTTTCTATATCTCCGACGAGGATCAGTTCTTCAGTGGTGTGCGGGGAAGTGTGGGTGAGGGGTGGTTTATATAGTGGAGGGGAGGAGGGTTTTCATAAAAATTTAATCATTAGATTATTATTTTTCCCTAAGTCAAGAAATAGTTAATATTACATTAAAAAAAATAGTAATAATTTCATGTGATTTTTACCTAATGGTTTTTACATCATCCATGATGCAAGTATTAGTGTATTTATTTCATAATGTTTTTATACCATAATTACGGTACTTTACTATTCAACAAAAAAATCAAATACTTCCGAGAAATCCTAAATATTCACTCTAACCATGTTTTTACATGTAAAATCCGAAAAATGAAATACTTTTTTAATGTATAATTTTATAAATGTGTTAAATTTAATTATTAATTAAAATCATGATTTACTCGACAAATTCAAAAACATAAAATATTCATCTTGATTTTCAAGGTTCCAATATTTTATTTATGATTTTGTGTGTATGGTTACCATTTATAAGGGGCATATTACTATACAAAAGTGTATGTTACTATTCAAAAGTGTATGTTACTATTCATAAGGGTATTTTAATATTCATAATGGTATGTTAATATTCACTAAAAATTAACATGATTCTATTATACACCAAATATCACCCAGATCGCTACCGTGTATGTCTTTTTTTCAAAATTCAAAGCACAGAACTAGAAGATTTATGTTTAAGGGGTAGGTTATGAATATCTCTTATAAACCATGTTACATTTCATATAGACTCAATTACACCTACAATATAGTATATATAATGAATTGAATGTATTTAAGAGAAACATACCATAAAATAATTGGGGTGTAATATTCTTCACACCTTCAAAAATTTCATCCTCGAAATTTTTCAGGTATAAACACCATTAAAATTATTTGGGATCATCTTATTCATATCATCCTTAGGTTTCAATGTTTCTTCCTCTATTTTTTGGTTTCTTTAAAGAACATTTACTAGTAATTTTTTCTAATTTCACAATATCATCTCCCTTGTGTCAAGAATATCGATATTCTCTTCACAGTATGACAAATTCGGATTCAGCTATATTTCTAAATAGTTGAGTACATGCAATGGTTATGGCATGTATTTTTTTTAAAACATCACATTGAACACATTATTAACATTGAAGAGACTTGGTGGAATTAATAAATGATAAGTTAAACTACAATTATTTATAAAATTTTAAATGGTTTATTGTACCTGGTGCTGAGTTTCGCCTTTTTACTGATCCTTAAGGTACACTTCCATGGATATATATTCAGAAAGGCATGTCCTCCAATATAGAATTTGACATCCTTCATCCTTTTGTTTGCATAACCCTTTTTCATACTTTAGGAAGCTTTTATAGGGGCCTGAATTTTCATTACATTTTTCATTGTGTCTTCAATACATTCAGGGCCTAAATTTTTTCTCTCACAAACTTCTTCACAAAATATAGGAGTCCGACACCTCTTACCATATAATTATTCATATGGTTCCATTTTAATTCTAGTATGGAAACTATTTTTATAGGAAAATTCCAAAAAGAAATGTACTGATCCAACATATCTTGGAAGTAATGTGAGAATGATCTAAACATGTATTCAATGGTTTGAATAGTTCATTCAGATTTTCTATCAGTTTGAGGATTATAATCAGTACTCATATGAAGATCAGTATCCAAATCCTTCAAATTAATCTTCCATAATTTGGATGTAAATTATGTATTTAGATCAGACACAATAGACAATAGTTCCCCATGATTTGTTATGAAATCATTAATATTGATTCTTTCTAGTAACTCAAGTTATAAATACTCTCTTATAGAAAGGAAATTTTTCGATTTTTTAATATGATCAAAAAATACCAAAATTGCATCATTCCTTCAAGGAATCCTTGGTAGTCCTGGAAAAAATCACATTATAATATCATCCAAATTCAACATAGATAGAGGTAGGGGTTGAATGACTAATCAAGGATGTTGTCTCTTAGGATTTACTAGTTTACAAACAAGACACCTTAACACATAGTCAGAAATTTATGGCTTCATAATATCCCAAAAAAATATCCATCATATCTCTATGAATCTTTGTGCTACTGAGGTGTATAGAGAAATTTAAGCTATGATCATCATCTAATAGTTTCATTTTACAATCAGGTGCTGATGGAATGCATAACCACTTCCCAAATATTATAAATCCATCCTCACACACAATGTGTAATAATAGTCCACCCTTTATAGTGTTAATTTTTTATGTATATTTTCATCATCAGATTGTGATATTTTAATCCTCTCTAATAAAGATGCTTTAGCAATCATTTGAACGTTGAAAGTTTTTCCCCTTCTATACCCATTCTCAAATATATAATTATTATATTAATGAATATAGGATCTCTCTCAATCCTCATTTGGGTTAGATGTCCATGATATTTCCTGCACAATTCATATGCCACCTTATTTTCCTCACTTGGGTGTAGTGTATTGAACAACCATTATCTTTGAGTAGATGGATCCATGTCATTTTCCACATGTTGAGTTATTTCCACATAAAAAGGTATTTCAAACTCTTGTGATCCATATATACCTCACATATTTCACCCTATAGATAATGTCTCATTATTTTTGGAGTAAATATTACAAATGGTAACTCAAGATCATCAGTTGGGTAATTTTCCTCATGAATCCTCAACTACCTTGATTTATAATAAATAACATTGTCTTTTTTCATAACGACACAACCAATTAAATTCATTGATCCATCATTGTATATATCAAATAATTCATTTACATATTGAAGATTCAAAATTAGAGCATTGGACACTATCCTTTTATATTATTCACATCATTTTATACATTCATTCATCCATAAAAATATAACCCCTTTACTTGTGATCTTAGTTAGTAGGATAACCCAAAGAGCGAAATTATGAAAAAAATGGCTATAGTAACCTGCTAAGCCAATACAACAATATGCCTCTGTTATGTTTGTTGGCATGCCCCATTCCTGGATTTCCATTGTCTTCACATGATCAACTAAGAATCCATCCGTACAGACAATTCAGCCAATAAAAGAAAATGATTGAATCCAAAATTCGCACTTTCAAAACATCATGTATAATTAATTACATCTTTGACTATTTATAATAATTAACAAGTTATTCTTATGGTACTCGTAGATTTTATAATATACTAGGATATCGTTCATAAATAACTCAAAAAATTCATCAACATATTCTTTCAAAACAATATTAATTAGATACAAGAAAATAATGGGTGCATTAGTCTGTCCAAAAGGAATTACTATAAACTAGTAATATCCATACATAGTTTGAAATGTTGTCTTAAGAATATCATCCTTCCTCTATCAAAGTTGATAATATCTAGATTGAAGATAATTCTTAGAAACATATTGGGATCTATGATGTTTATAAAATAAACAATCAATTCATGGAAGAGGATACATGTTAATTATTGTAATAGCATTGATTTACAAATATTCAATGCATAGCATCATCCATATTTCTTCTTGACAAAGAGGATCAGTGATCCATATAGAGAACCAATAGGATGAATAAATACTTTGTCTCTAAATTCCACTAGTTATTTCTCTAGATCAACTAATTACACAATGGATATTCTATAGGGAGTCTTTGATATAGGTCTTGCACTAGGAATTTAATTAATAGGGAACTCAACATCATGCTCTGGAGGATGTCTAGGTAAATCCTATGAAAACAATTTAATCAGTTCATGAAAAATTGGTGCATATTAAATTGGATGATTTTTTCCCTCACCCAGAGATATTGTGTTATCATCCTCTTCATGAATTATATTTAGTAGAGCTATTGGGGATGGATCTAGAAAAGAATCAGATGGTTAGGTTTCTGATTTAAATATAAGAGATTATACACCATTCTCATAAATAGAAACATCCATCTTCATGCAATAGATATTCGCATCATAATTATTCATCCAATTCATACTATTAATTATATCAAAGACAATAATTGGTATGAATATAATGTTAAAAACTAATTCATTTTTATTTTTCATGAGGGGGACTAATCGACACATATTTTTTGCAATGATACATCAACTATGAGTTTTTATTAACAACACCTTTATAACATTTAATTTAACATGTCTAATTTTCATGGAAAACATGGAAGATATAGTTGAATGAGATGATAAAGAATCAAATAAAGCAGTGGATAAAATTTAACAAACAATTAAAGTATGTACCATCACATCATTAGAAACATAAACCTCTGTTTTTATAATCGCAAAATATTTCCCTTACTATCATGGCCTTTTCTGAGGCATGTTTCCTTGGCTCTTATGACACTGATTTTCAGATTTTTCAATCTCTATACAATTTTATCATTGAACGTCATTTACTTTTCTCCTCATCTTTTATTGACACGATTGATGACCCATTTCTATACACTTATAATAAAATGTCTTCCCTTTCATGCATTTTTTAGGATGATTCCTTTACAGTTCTTGCATAATAGAAATTTCTTCATTCCCTAATTCTTCATTTTCACATTATAATTTACATGGTTATTATAATTCCATTTCCTATCTTGATTTCCCTTAAATTTTTGATCTAGATAATTATTCCTCTATTTTGATGGCACAAAAAAAATTCATCATATAATGAAAATGATTGGGAAGGTAATACCCTTTGAAGAAATGGATTAAGACCTTAAAAGAAATGATCAATCTTGTATTTTCAATCATGTACATAATCAATAGCAGACCTGGATAATATTGGGAAGGTACCCTCATAATCATCAATACATTATTCATACCTTTACATTATGATAAGGAATTTACTCTTCATATTAGTTCGTTGTTCATGGGGGAAATATTTGTCAAAAAATATTTCCTCAACAGTTCTTCATTACATATAATTTATTTATCCTTCTTACATGGTATTCCAAATGATGGACCACCATTGAGTTGCATCACCCTTAAGAAAAAACACTTCCAGTACAACCTTTTAATATTCATTACAATTTAGTGCTATAAATATATTTTTCAAGGGACTGTATCAACTTATCAGAAAGAACCAGATTAGTAGTCCCACTAAAATGTGGTGGCTTTGCAACTTGAAATGAACTAGTACTACTTTAGCATGGTTATTCATCCCAACCTATGAAATTTGTCCCAATATGGTTAGGATCTCATCTTCTCCAACATTGATTGTGTTGACTTTCTATGTGGGGAAATCCCTACATTGTCTTTAGGCATTGATTCTCCTTCTCCCATTAGGTTCCATCACAAAAAATGGAAAACAATAAATTAGGTTATATTTTATAATTTATATCTAGAGAAGACTTAATATAATATGAATATTCATGCAGTATTAATCCCATAATCCTAAACATTGTTAATATTTACTTTAAAATACTTCATAATGGTTTGTCAAGAAAATGTAAATTATCTGATGCATATCCCCCAGGTGTGTCAAACCAAGTTCCCATTAATGCCCATTTTCATATACTAGGATACCCTAGGTCAGGCTCGAAACTCCTTGTTATGGTTTTTACTCCTAGGTATATCTATGACCGAATCCCGTCTACTTGTAATTTCTAGCTAGTGATTTATTTTCATGGATGACCCACATAATATATATTTTACCAAAATTACAATATGTTCTTCAATGATTATCCTAAATTTCATTATTAGGGTTATGTATTATAAACTACATTTCCTAATTATAGTTTCCAAGGATGCTGTTAAACTTTATTTTATACCAACTGTAACTCCCCAACCCCAGAATCCCAGAGCTGGGGCATTACTCATTAATTTGGAATGATTTAATTGAATGATTTCCCAAAGGAATGTACTTTTTATTAGTCATTATGAAACTAGATACATACATGTAACTCATATTACATTTTGAAAACTAAAAAAATACTGAAGATAAAAAAATATTAAATTGCATCCATGAGAACTCAATAAATGGTTTCATATTCATAACTTGTTGAAGATAAACAAATGAAATGGGTGAGCTCGAATGCCCATTAAGGGTTACAAATAGATTAAGCAGGAATGAAAAATAATTTAATCATAATCAATATATCATAGACAATATGACATGGAGAATAAATTGAAACACACACCATTAATAAACTGAGAACGAAACTAAATCCATACATTTTTTTCATTGTGAAAACCTCATGGATAATAATAACAGAAAATTAAAAAATATAATTATTATTAATTCTACATCATGTATCTAGAACATGATAGAACTACATGGTAGAAACAATTTATGTTTGTGGGTAGATATCTGTCTAATTCAGTTTTGGGAACAAACTCGAAGGGTTTATCAAAAACTAATTTGTCTTTTGTGGCCTATCAATGAATGGAGTGGATGTAGAATCCCCATAACAAAATAGAAAGTCCAAATGATTTTTTATTCATTTATTTAACACAATTAAAATATTCCCTTTTAATATCCTTATATATTAGAGGATATATATTCATCAATATTTCCATAGTTATAAAAAACAACCATAATAAACACCATTTGTAAAAGGGTTTATAGCTTATGAAAATAAACATATCCATGAATATAGAATAACAAAATATAATATATTTACAATTTAAATTGAATAATGATCTCTAAGAGTCTGTAGGTACACCACATATGAATGATTAGGTTAACAGTACCAGGTAAATCACAATGAAATGCACACCAAAAAACGTTCCTTGCAATATTGTAACCAATCATGTTAATAATCATTAAGTGAATCTGTTGATGCCATTAATATAAAGAGAATAATTATATAATATATCAAATGGAAGTATTTATACACCACATACTATAAATATGGTAAAAAAATTATAAATCTCATTGAAATAAAAGTGAGGAGGGAAACCCCTTAAATTATTCATAAATTTGTTCTTCGATTGATACTAACAACCTGAATAATAAAATTTAGATTCATTAATTTATAATTCCAAAAACTCTTCTAAATATAATGTTTCATCCATTAATTTCCTTTTTATGGGTTTAATAAGTTAAATTTTTTGTTTTGGAAGCATTTTCTTCATTATTTTTCATGATCAAGTTATATGTATTCATGAATGGAAGTTCATTTGAAATGTGGTTAAACATCCATAATAGTAAAAATATATTAGTAGTGAAATTAAAAAGATATTAATTATCTTAAATTTATTCTTTTTATATACTATGAGTATGAATCATTAGATAAATTTTAATGATAAATGATTGGATTTACTTGGTGGTTTTGTTCCAAATGAACTTGTATTGTACAAATATTTTATTTTATGAGTGTGTATGGATTTAATGAAAAATAATTAAGTTAAAATACATGTATAATGATCATTTTATACCGATATAATGGTTTCATAACTATTATTGAGGATAGTAATATAAATGTAAAACCTTTCGTCATTGAATGTGATAAATTAACACAACCCAGAGAGTATGATAAGTTGTAGTTTAATTGGAGGGGGAAAAGAGAGATGATGATGATATATTCCATTAGAATAATAAAAACGTATTTCATGTAATGTAATGGAATTATCATATCATTTGAATGTTGGGATGTGTGGAGATATCAACAAAATAATGGAACATGTAAAGGAAGTTGAAATAAAAAGGGAGAAAGGTTCACCTGTTGATTACTCCTCATTGAGAATCTCCTTACGACCATTTTTTTGGCCTTTTTGTGTGACCAATGAGAATTGTAATTGGGGTAGGTATTGGTAATTTTATTAGGATGAACATATTCATTTATAAATTCTTTAGTGGTGTGGGAGGAAGAGGGGGTGATGGTGGTTTATATAGTAGAGGTGAGGAGGGGTTTTTGAATATTTTAATCATTAGTTTATTATGTTTTCCTAAGACATGAAATTGTGGTGATTCCATGATTGAAAACAGTAATATGTGAATTTTATTTTGAACTAATGGTTTCTTACATCATCCATGATTTAGGTAATTGTGTATTTATCTCATAATGTATTTATATTGTAATTATCGTATTTTACTTTTCAAAAAAAAAAATCATGTATTTTAGAAAAATCGCAAAAAAATCACCGTCACATTTTTTCAATAATTCGATTATAACAATAAACTCCCTTTTTAAAATATAATTTTCTAAATACTATAAATTTTTGTTTTAAATAAAATAATCATTTATCAACAAAAACCTACACTAAAAACATTCATCTTCATTTTTAAGTTGTCTATTATTTTATTTATACTTTTGTGGGTAATGTTACCAGTCATAATGTTCATATTAATATTAATAATGGGAAGTTACCATTAATAAGGGTATGTTAATATTCATAAGGGTATGTTACCATTCCATGAAAATTTACTTGATTCTAGTAGGATTCAAATATCACCCTGATCGCAACTGTGTTTGTCCGTTTTTTGAAATTCAAAGCACAGAACTGCAAAATTTACGTTTAATAACTATGATATGGATATATGATATAAACAATGTGTCATTTCAAAGAGACTCAATTCTTCATGAAATATAGGATATGTAATTAATTCAAACTATTTAAGAGAAACATAGTATAAAATGATTCGGGTGTTATAAAAAAGAACCGTAAAATGGTATATCCTTTTAAACATGGAATTAAATTAGTGGGTATGAATAATAATGAATAAATTATTATTAATATATATTTTAAACATGTATGTATAAAATTATTCATTTTCCGTTTATTAGTAATAAAAAAAATTAAAATAAAATACTTTTTGATAAATTGTTGTTTCTAAAATATGGTTTCATCAAGTTTTTCTTTCTTATAAAAATTTCATTTTAACTGATTTTATAAAATTAATATGAAAAAATCATAATCATTGATTAAATTATAAATTCAATATGATATTATATTATATATAAATTTTCATAATTTTTTGGAATCATTAATTTTTATATGAAAAATGAAAAATAATAAATATTTATCAAAACTTCCGTTTTTAAGTCGTCTACATATATAATTTTATTTAAATTATTGTAAAGTTAATATAAGTTAAATTATATAATAATTAATCTAATTTATATCTTAATCAATTATTTGACCAATATTTATATAAAAAAATTTTATAATTTTGAAATCATTTCCTTTTGACAACTGTTTTTTTCACCACATCTGTAGGATTAAATTTAAATTAAATTAATCCTATTATATTAATTTATATATAAAATTTTTATAAATATTTTTACTAATCATATATAATATAATATGATAATTTCAACATAAAATTTAGTCATAAATAATTTTCAATGTACAAAATATAGATACCCCAAGTAAGGTAGTAATAGGTATATAGGGGATTAACATATAATGATATAGTGGAAATGACATCAAAACTTGTTTAATTATTATTAGATATCTACATTAAGAAATTATAACATCTATGGTTTGGTAATGATCCATTTTATATTGTTTTTAAATTTAATTGTTTTTTTATAATTTAATCTTTTAAAAAATAATAGGTGTGTCCTCCACATCAACTATAAAATGGAACTCCCTCTCCTAAAAAATCCACACATCTCAAACCATTTTTAATAACAAAATTCCTTAAATATATCTCCATAATATCCTTATAATAATTCTAAATCAACTTTTATTCAAATAAGAATTACAATAGGGTCCATAAAAAGAGATATATCGTAGGTTTCTCTTAGAGATTAACAACGTCTTAACGATGCTCATTATTTTTCTTTATTCTTTCAAAATATTCAATAATGATTTAATAGTTACCATATAATAACATAATTGATTCATATATACTGATAGTATATTATATTGATTAAATAATATTTATCCATCTACTTCTCTATCAAGTGGGAAACAAATCCATTTCTCGTGTTTGCCCAGGACTACCGCCTCACGAACCGATGTAATTTATTTTCAATTATAGACTCTTCATGGATAGTCATAATGATATATATATTTTATTGATCTGAAATCTATGACATGTTATTAACTAATTTATATTAACATACCATATATTTTCTTATTGTTTCACTTATCAAGGGACTGATGTCATCAGTAGTGCATATATATGATATAGCATCTCCTAGAAGCGATGAGATTCATTTTCCATGTACAAAATTGATGAATGGATCTAAAATACTATATAATGAGTAAATATTATATTTATAATATAATTCTCATTTTGTATATTATGGATATATATCCTATGGCCATGTACCAAATCTTCTGTGACAAAGCATACATATGAAATGAAGGAAATTAAAACCTGATCCAATGGTAACAATGAAATATTTTTAATTAATGAATGTTAGTATATTTTAATATGATTATATATGATATTATAAATATGAACGAACTTATGTTATAAATTAATCAAATACTTAAACCCACCATAAATTATTTTAACACTTTTTCACAAAACGTTAAGCGTGAGGTAATAGATTTCATCCTAATTTTTATTCCATTGGGTTGTATTTTTCAATGTTCACCTATATAAATTTATGTGGTGCAAAGATAGCTCAATATCTATATTTAAAAGGAATTGATATTTATTCATGATGTTTATTGTCTCAATTCCTGATTTTTATTTACTGAGGATACAATATAAAGGGTTTAAAAAATTAAAGAATTTATTTTAAAATATCACATTATTCTAGTATTTATTTTACTCTTTTTGAATGTATATTATCATATAGAATTCAAAATATCCAATAATTTTATTATCCATTTTATATTTAAGGATCATTAATATTTTCTTCCAATTATTTACTCGCTTTAGTACATTAATCAATCAAATAAATGTTTAAAATTAAATCTTATTTTGTTTTCTAACTAAATTAAATAAATTTTTAATCGATGTCAATATTTTTTAAATTTGTTTTACTGGTGTCTATTTATTTATTCAAATGACTTATTAACAACATTTTATATTATACATGACATTTATATAGGTTTTTTAGGGAATTGTTCATATTTTTTATGAATATAAGATTTTACAAAAAATACCAAAGTATTTTTTTATATTATATATGGTCATAATTTTCTTCCCCAACAACATAACCATTTTATGAAATATAACTTCAACAACATGATTTAAATTAGTTTTTTAAATTTTATTTTAATACCTTTCATCTATTTTCATTATTCATCCAAAGTAAATTATTTTATGACAAAAAACCTATATTCTAAATGAAGTAAAGGTCACTTCTCCACTCATGATTAATTTTTTGATTACTAGAATTCTCATGAGAAAATAATTTTATTATGAACTTTTTTATTGGACCTCATTTTCTTTTAAAAATAGATATATTTTATTCATCAAATATATGGTTATTTGATAAACCATTTGAAATTTATATATGTCGTTTTTATTTTCCAGGGCCTTTTATTAACTAGGAAAATATTAATAAATATATATCCATTACTCATTATAAATATTTTTAGATATGGAATATTTTTCATGAATTTAGTCTATATTTATAAATATGATGAGTTATTTGACATGCAGGTATTGGGTGGTGCCTAAAATTATATATCCCCTGATGAATCAATGGTTATCATGATAATAATCTACTTAAAATTTCATATTGGGTTTAACCATAGTCTTAAATTGTCTTGTGAAAGGTCATGATAATATAGATGTCATTATATATGAAATCATGATAACAAATATAAACAATTTCCTTAATTGATAATTGAGTTATTATTATCCTTGAGTTTATTTAGTTATTCTTATCCATGGGTTCATTTGATTTTCAAGTTATATATTTAATGACATGTATGTTTTTTATATAAATTTCTATATTGATTATGCCTCATTTAATTATGATAGTAATGTTATAAATCAAATGGATGGTTTTTTAGGATATTTTACATTCCATATAGAATATTAATTATTTAATCATGATAAATTCACTCTAAGTGACTCCTACTGAGCATTTGAGCTCGCCATTGTTTTTTTCCTTTCCTAATGATTTGAAGAAAAATTGAATTAATAATTTTAAGGATACAAAATTTTTATCATTAATCTAATTTAAATTATATCCTTAATTTTAAATGGCTAAAATTTATGGATATGGATCTCCAGGAATAATATTCTAATCATTCCTTTGGTATTTGTCTCTTGGTATATTTGGCAATGTAATAAGGTAGACACATGATTTGGTTTACTAGATTCCAAGTCTTTATAGTTTGTATCAGCACATGTTTAATTGAAACTGTGGGAACTATATTGGGGAAAATATATATTAGAAAAGATTACCCCATGATATACATTGAGGATAAGGATATTATAACATCATAACAATTTGGTAAATAATAGGTTGTGTTATTTTTTTTAGAAAAAATATTTGTCTTGATACTACATATGAATGTGATTCTAGTATAATATTACATAGTGATAATAACTACGAAATATGTCACTTTTGCTGTTGACTCAATCATCACTTGGAACATGAAATAAAACATACTGAGCATCTAGTTTGAAAATTATGGGTAGTATGGTTATGATAATCAAACCTTCATTATACACAATTGAGAAGGATTTTAAAACAATTATATCTATATTGAAACCAAGTCTATGATTCCATGATTAAAAATGAATAAATTTTCTATTTATTTTTACTATGTGACTAGATTTAATATTATATTGTATGACTGAAAACAAATATGTCACAAGCTAATCCAATATATGAAATTTTATAGAAATTATTCGTAGAATAATGAATGGTATCAACAATCACTTTCAATGTATGAAATTCCTTGTTGAGAATGATAATATAGCTATTATGGATCTAAGCGGATCATGGCTATATTATGGCCAATTAGTCACATCCCAACCAAATGTTGCCCAAGTTTTGAAATCATGTCATCTTCCAACAGGGTAGGGGTAGGTAAAAAGCACCATGTAGGTGTATCACACACATGGGAGACCTTAACCTAATGTTCCTATACACAAAAACACATATCCAAGACCATAAATTCTAAAATGGGAAACAACCAATAACTAGTCATAAATAAATCGAGAATATAACCATTAGAGTGTGAACACATGTATTCGAATGAAAGGGGTAAAATAAAATCCCACCAAAATAAATGGAAAAGAGTTCCCAACTATGAAGTGGGTGATTATCGTTGTCAATGTATCCACCTAAATAAATCTCTGTTTATCTAGCTTACTATGCTCCACCTAATAATATTCCCTCTAATAATCCATCAATAGGTCATTATTGTTCATAAGATAAGACATGTGGGGTAATATCCCATGCACAGTTGTGTATAAAAATACTGAGTAGAACACACCAAAATCACTAAGCATATATCATCCAGAATAATAGTTACCTCATCAAAGGCACATGAAAACAATGTATATAAATTGAAAACCTGTATAAACCTTTATTAGAAAAAATATTTCAGGATATGTTTATAACCAAATATCATTTCATGATTCTTTCTCGCTGATTCGACATAACAATCATTCTTAAAAACACTCTAAAATTCAAAAATCATTGATGATATCAATCAAGATGTCATAGTTTTCAATTTTAACTTTAATATGTTCAAAATGATGATTTTAATAGATCGATACATAGATGGGGATCACACAAAAATACATGAGGTATACTAACAACCAAATATAGATTGACACATTTAGTATGGGATCAACACCCATGTAGGGTTTTCCCCAATGATACTAATAACACCACCTAGTGTAAAGATGATGATAATAGAGGATCTCAAACCAGGACACATGAATGGATTCCAATTACTATGTAAAAAATTATATATCCTCAGATGGGATCACCATCCCATGAATAGGATAGAACTCTATACTCTACCCTCAAGGAATGGATCAGGGGAATTTATACCAATGGAACTAGTCCAAGATGAAGTGGACATAGTATCCAAGCCATCCGTGAAGATCTAGATAGTCAATATTCATAGTACATGACATGTCCCTTTTATACCGCATTGTACTGGTATAACAACACCTATTCCCATGTCCTTTTCAACGTACACAACATGTATTCCCCTGTATACACCTAATTTGTTTGGTAAAGTTTCCCATGTATGTGTACAACTAGCCTTTCATGTGTATGTATGGTAATGTACCGTCCAAGATACACACAGAGTTTCTATGTCATGTGACATCCTATGTGATAGGGGTCACATGGCAAGTGGTACATATCTCCACAATGATCCCTATTTTCATGTCTAAGGAATCATATGTATATTAAATCTCTCAAAAGAGACAATACATAGTTTGTAATTTCATAGAACGTAGAGGATATTCAAAAAGATTCCATATCCATCACCATCATCACCTAATCTACAACAAATCCTTCTCATGGATTGAGAATCTAGGATAACAGAGTTTGACTATCATCAAAGATCTAATTACATGCCATACATATTTTTAATGAATGGCCATGATGATCTCCTATTATAGTATGCCAAAAAAATCACATAAATCCCTGATCATGACATGTTCATTCATCAAAATCATAACATGTCTCTCCCATTGTCAATACATATTGATATCTACGTTATCTAATCGTTACCCCAATAAATAAGTATGAAATGATTTTTTATCTTTCATTTTTTTAACCACTACAGAAAATGAACATTGGAATTCAATGAACAATAAATGGTAGAAGAAAAACAAGAAACACAAGAGATAAATGAACCTCATACATATTAAGGAATCCCTTAATCGATTATCATTTAAATGGAAAATTAATATCCAAACCCCATAAACAATTTCTATCAAATTTCGTACAAATAAATCCATACACACAATATGATTTTTTTTGAATCTATCTACTGATCTATAAATTCATTTTCATCATTTGATATGAAAATGAGGATAAATCAACATTAAAAACCCCTTACCTTGATATGTATTTATCGATAAAAAACAATGAATATGTGTCATTGTCCTTTGAGTGATCCATGAATTCTAATGGTTTGATGATCCTCTATCTCGATTCAATCCTTTTTTATTTTCCATGAATTCCCTAATCCAACATCCTTCTAGTTATATAGGGTTAAGAGAAAAACCTTAATATATCCACATAACGATGAATTTATAGATTCTTTTAGGTATCGATGTAATATTTATAATATTTTTATATTTAATAAATTTACACGGGACTACACATTATAGAATGTCTTGATGCTGATAAATATTACAACACTCCATTAGTAATACCCATGCATTGAACTCAATAATATCCTTAGTTTGTTTTTTCTGATTATCCTTTTTTCAGTTATTAATGTTTTTATGTAATACTTTTTGTGATATAAATTTAATTAATTTAATATATTTAATTTATTAATTCAGGTCTCATCGACATTCAAAATCACTCATTTTCTTAAAACTGAATCATGAAAATATTTCTAGATATATTTGAAGTCATTACCCTGAAAAACGGTAATTTTACCCTCTCCCCACAATGGGGATTTACATATCAAATAGAATAACAAAATAGTACACAACAAGATGTGGTTAATAATAAAGCATAAGGGAATCCCACTCTAACGCACTCTCTTTTTGATTCTCTAGTTGCCATCAGACACACACTAATGTAATCACTATTCCATGGATGATCCCCTTATACAAATCATCAATCTCTACAATGTACTCTACAATGTTATCTCCATCATCAATATCATGGTCACCCCATTCGATAAAATGTGAGAGGACATGCACATACCTCATCAGTTGAGACACATGGAGGATGTTGTGTACCTGGTATAAATATGATGCTAGAGATATGTTTTATGTCACCATAGAAAATTTACATAAGGTCACTAATGGGCCAATGAACATTAGAGGTAGCTTGTCACCGAGGTCAAATCGCATCAAACCATGATGATTCCCTCAAGAACACATGGTCTAGCTCATAGTACTCTAAATTTCTCTTTAGTTGATCAACATAAGAAATATTACAACTTTATGAAGTCATCATCTACACTTGGATGATTTTTAGTTACTTTCTCATTATTCACGTCAACTATGGCCCCATATGCATAGACTCTCCTGTGTCGGTCTACAATGGAATTGAACTATAAATTCACCATACTAGGCCTTGAATAGTGCCATATAGTTGGTGGAATGGTATATGTCATTTTTTAATAACATATAATGTAGTAAATGTTCCTCCCAACTATGGATAATTTCTAACATTAAATCCACCATAATGACATTAAATACCCTAATAGTCTTCTTATTTTGGCCTTTATGCTATGTGTGAAATATTGATCTCAATCTAAAATCTGTCACATATTCCTCCATTAATCCTCCACATAAATGTGAAATAAATTGATCACAACTGTTTGAATTGTTTGTCTAGGGATCCCGATGGATTCATATAAACCCCTGCATGCAATGATGTCTGGAGCTCTCTTTTGGTCTATTCTCTCCAATAGCTAGTAAGTGATCCAATATAGAGAGTCATTCTAAAATCACCAAAATGGAAGAATATCCTTTAGATGTATGTGTTTACCCCATCCCATAGTCCATGTATGTCTAATATGAATTCTATATTGGAAAATTAATCGTTTTAGATAAACCCACTAGAACCTAATGCTTTGGATTAACTTACTGACATTTAATCCATCAAGAGAAAAACTCTACAACTTGTCTCTTCATCCATGGCCTCTAGAATATCCATGAAAGCTTCTAGTATATCATTCTCACAATTAGATGTACTGATAAGGGTGAAATGTGAAACTCCCTCAACAACACCTCTCTCAGTGAAACTGGTACCATCTATTGTCCTCTAAATAGGATCAATATTCTCCCCACCTTCATAAACTATTTTGATGCATGTTTAGTTGATATATTATTATTTATGGTCTTAAATTTTTTATCCCCAAGTTGTGCCTCCCTTAATTTCTTGAAAAAAATAGGGTAACAACAATTAATTATAGGTAAGATCCTCATTTCCCATCTAAAATGGATTACTATAAGAAGACAAAGCAATATTCTACCTCGTTTAGAAATATCAAACCAGATATTTTTCTGAGAGAATCTTCTAAGACATTTCCCTTCCCTAGACATTTGAAAATCTCAATGTCATACTTCTAGAGGAACCCGTCCAATCACTTCTATATAATGTTAAAATACCAATGGGATATGATATACTTGAGACTCTTTTGCTTAGAATATACAATAAATAACACAACCATAAGGTAGTGTCTTGGCATATTCCCTGAAAATACAACCATTGCTATCAAAATATCATGGGGGGCATAGTTATTTTTAGGTGTTATCAACAAATTCAAACCATGGGAAGTCATCACCTGTCTTTCAATAAGAACACAAACATGCCCAGTCTCTGATTCATCATAGAAAAAAATGTACTCAACACCCACCACCGACAATCTCAAAATTTGATCACATAGAAATATATTTTTAAACTCCTAGAAATATTATCGGTACCTTTCTATAAACAAGACAGGATACCCCTTTTGGGTCATTGTTTTCATGGGAGGTAATACCCTAGGGAAATTATGGTACCAATTTATAATAGTATCCTTCCAAATCAATATTTCAATAGACGATCATCACTCCCCAAGATGGTGAAAAAGATAATGCTACATTGACCTTTTCTGATTACACTGCAAAATTTTTTTATTAAAAAACATGTCCCAGAATGTAGATGTCTTGAATCTAGACATGGTACCTCATGAGATTCTCATAAAGTAGGTGTCTTGATGTAATCCCACGATCATACTTAATTGCCTCATATTCTCCCCCTCAGACTGAAATTACACTAGTATATTATCAATAAATATTACCACAATCCATTCTATGAAAGTGTTTAAGATATGATTCATGAGTCACATGAAATATCTAGGGGTGTTCTTTATTCTGAATGACTTCACCAGTACTCATTACGACCATAACGAAATAGAAATAAACAATGAGTATATCCTCATATCATATACCCAACTAGTGATATCCTAAACTGAGGTCAATATTTGAGAACCATTTTACCCCTATCAACTATTCGAAGTCATCAGAAATAAGCAGCAGTGGATAGCTTTCATTAAGGTCATCTAGATTAAGTTAATGTAATCCATAGAAATACTCAAACACCTATCTTCTTTCATGGAGAAACAAACTAGGTATGCCTAGGTTGAAAAATTGGGATTGAACAAGAACATAATATATAATTCATGTATCTAAATTCTCAACACAAGAATCAATATTATAGAAATCTATTTTTTTGATACAGATATCTTCACAGTATTGGGGTGTACAATAATGTAGGATTCAATATATTTTATGGGATATAAGAATGGAACATCATCATACTACACCACTACTACAAAAAACTAAAAACTATATACTACAATGGGAATCATGATTTTCATTTGGTGTATAATCAGGTAAACACTCAGATGCATGATCCCATACTACCAATCATATTTTTTCGTCTATCCTGCAAATAAAAAATTCGACCCATCCCTTAAAATACAATGCATACTTTTACTACAATAGTCTATATGGGCCAATATATAAATAACCATTCCTTATCTAAGATGACATCATATAGCCACACCATTTCTAAAAATAGGTCCTAAAAACTGAGTCCACCATGATTCATGTCAGTGCCTCGAAATAAGTGTGTGATCTTTGATTCACCTATAATATGAGTCTCTATGGGAAAAGGTCAAGTAAAGGAAAAAACTGAAATCTATATTTCTTGAAATAGATTAGTAGAACGAAAGGATTGACTCGCAACTGTGTCTTTAAGTGCTAAAACTATGGTATTAAAGACAAATATCATAACTCATATTATCCATGGAGATTCAATGTAATCAGTCTCGACCACCTACAGCTTACCTCACCATGGACCACCTGCTTCTGGAAACTAGTAGGGACCACCTGAGGCTAGTGGTGGAAACCAGTCAAAACATCTACCACCTCTATATTCTCTCGCAAATCCACTACCTTGCCTTAAACCTTTCTCACTAGTATGTTCTGGATGCTACATATTTTTATGTGTCCCATCCACAATCTCACTATTAACAATATGAAGGTTTTGAAAATCCCATGAAAGATTTACCAAACCAACACAATGGTAGCATCTTCTCTCCATAGGTTGACTAGATCCATACACAGACCCATGGTTATAAAACCCAATATATTATGATTTCCCTATGAAATGCCTAACATCCAGGTCCTTGTGTTTTTCTTCATCTCCATGATACTAAATCGTTGGCTTCCTTGTTCTCTCTGGCACAATCAACATTCTACTTCATCCCAGTGAGGTAACACTTAACCACCAAATCAAACTCTCGAACCCCATCATGGTTAAGAATTCATAGAATAATCAAAATGAATTCAATTTATATGTTCATCCATCTATTAATGGTATGATCTTCAAAGAACATATCATACACCATATATATCATTTACTAAGAGAGGTTCATTAACATCAATGAATACTAATCCATATTCATAAATCCTTACTAAATCTATAGAATCACCTAGAAGTGATCACACCTCAACATAGCTGGAGAAAATGTCTTTCAGAATAGATGATCAATCTTAAGAAATGTAAGAGTTTCATCATCATTCTATTAGGAAACTAAACTCTACCATCCCTCAATAGAGCCTTAGTGAAGTGTCAGTAACAAAATAACCATATGGTACATAGGTTTATTAACAATACATAAGACTCACATCACTTAATCAAGCCAATCCTCAACTTCTTCGGTATCTTGGTTTTTATTAAACCTAAGGGGTAAGTCACACAGAAACTCATGATGTGATATCATCCAGCACACCAAATTGACTTGTAGATCTAGTAGAACTTACTACACGATATGTTTTGGAAGGACTGGTTAACCACATGGAGGTAACACCTCTTGGGCATGTCCCTCTATAAAATCCTCATCAATTAGGCTGAAATGATTGTGATCTACCTGATTAATATTTGATATAAAATTTCATGGAGTCATCTAGAAATTGGAAATATGTACCATTTCAATGAGTATTTATTATGTTCTAACTCAAGAACATTATGGAAACCTAATCCCATTACTATATGATGCATGCATCAACGATTTCCCAACAACCAATTCATTCATGTACCGAGATGACAAGTGGGGTTTCAATGACCTTGTGTATGGATGAAATGTCCACATCCCCCACACTGGCATAACTAGATGGATAAATGAACTCTAAATACATAACATTATTTACAAAAAATCAAAACCAATTTGAAAATCATCAATACATCGGTAGAAAAGACTCTTTTAAAACCATGGTTTCACGAATAGTCCCAACAAGGCCCGAGTCATGATTACCCCAGGCCTAACTCTAACATGATAGGGGATGTGGGACACTGTTGAGAAACCATATCACATACATGGGAGGCCTTATAATAAGATATTTTAGAGGCACAAAAACATATCCAATACCATATGATGATAATGTAAAAAAAACTAATAATCATGCATTCATAAATCTATAATCCCACCATCATAGTATGAAAACTAGTACATTAATGAAATGGGTCAAATACCATCACAAAAAAAGAAATTGAAAACATGTCCATCCTATGAATATAGTGACATCTTCTATCAATGTATCCACTAGGATAAACATTGGAATATATGGGACTCCATGCATTTTATGGTCTTAATCCGTCTAGGACTCGATCAAAAGGTTGATCATCTTCAAAATACATAACATATGTAGGTAACACACATGAATGGTTGAATATAATATAATCTAGTATGAAACCATAAAAACAAAAAGCATATAACATCAAAAATAATATTTGTATCATCCCAATTATATTTCAATGGAATATAAATCATGGACATCACGATATACTCATTTTTTACAAATAGTCTAAATGAATTTTCCCAATCATAGAACCATTCTTGGATTCTTACTCAAATGATCCATATGACACTCAACAAGGAGAATTCAATCCATGAGTTCCATATGACTGATGTCATACATCAAATATTTCATGATCATTCGGTCATGACTTATGAAGTACATGATAGAAGTATGAATTGATTGACACTTTGATAGGGATCACACACACATCCATTGGCTATTACAACAACCCAATTTGTATTAAATAGTTATGTAGGGAATCTATACTCACATATGTTTGGTCAATATGAAACCAATAACCACATAAAGTGTATTAATGATAAATTTAGATGATCTCACCATGGGCCTCACAAAGGGATTACAATGAATTCTTCTAAAAATAATGTTCATTAGATGGGATTACTATCCTATTCATAAGACACAACCCCATACTAAACCTTATGGAAGGATGTTATAGAAATTTAAATTAATGAAACATGTCAAATATAAAGAGGAAATGGGATCCAAGATGTCCTTAAATATGTTCGCAGTGTGTACTAGGATTAAATAGTGTGTCACTTTTGCATTGGGTTCTACCTGTCTATCACGACCTATGCCCATTTTTGTTTTCATGTACATGGTGTGTCTGACACCATGTACTAATAAACATTTTATTGAAAGGATAGTCATGTTTGGGTATGGATATACATGTACATTGTTTTGTTTATATAAATCCTATATGATACACACATAGTCAATATGTCGAGTCCCATGCCATGTGATAGGGGTCACACACTATGAGACACAAAAAACCACATATAATTCTAGCATTTCTCATACATGGTGTGTGTACTACAAAGAAAAAATATGTAATCTATAATTTCATAGAACCTACACGTTCTCCATAATAATTCAAAATCCATCATTTCCACCACTAAATCCTCTTTAAAACTTTCCTACAGATTGTGGTTATAATTTAACTAAACTCAATCATTGGTGAAGATAAGATTTTGGACCATAATTTTTTACAGGGAAGCACCACAATTCTCTTTCATCACCACATGCCTAAAGGACACTCATGAACTTCCCAATTTGTTCCCTTTCTATCATCATAATTGTAGCAACTTGATCCCATAATTGATTGAACATGAATCTATGATATCAATATGTTTTTCCATGAAAGAGTTGTTCTTATATTGTTTATATGATATTAGGAGAACCACCAACCAAAAATTTATGGAAATCAATGAATGAATAATGATGAGGGAAAAACAAGAAACTCATGAGATGAATGAACATTATCCATGTTCAGGTAGGATTAAATAATTTTATATTATAATAATGAACAGTGATCCAAATCCTATAAAAAATTTATAACAAATTTCTTACAAATAAATCCATACCTTCAATGTTCATTATAAGATCATAAAATATTTAAAAATAAACATAAAAAATTACTACCTTGATAGGTGTAAATCACCAATGAATATTGAATCCTAGTCATTTTATTTGGTATGATCTTCAAATTACAATGGTGTGATGAGATGCGAACTCAATCTGATATTATTTAATTCACTAACATTTTTCTACCCAAATGGTCCTCTAGGATTCTAGGGATTTATGGGTGACCTTGATATCTCTATATAACATGTATTTATAGAATATTTTTTGTCACTATGTCAAAAAATGTAAAATGTAAAATTTTATTTATTTATTTTATTAATTTTTCAGTGACTACACATTATAAAAATGTCTGATGATAGCAATGATTATGTCGTGATTATGGTGAAACCCAAAATCAGAATTCAGGGAAAACCATAGATTTCTAATTCAAGTCCCTATTTTGGTTTTATCAAACCTTTTCAAGAGAACTTTTTAATCAATTTATTAAATACATTTAGAATATTTAATCATGGATCGTCAGGCCTCATATTCATAGGTGGTTTCATTGTCTTATCTCAAAAATATAAATAGATATATTTTAAGACATTAAACAAAAAAACATATATATTACAATATTAATGTAGTTATGAATAATATAATTTACTTAATATAGAATGTTTTGGTTAAATAGTTTTATTTTTTTTGTTCGATTGATGTATGTGATGGATAAAACAATCATTTAGAAAGAATACTAGTCCAGTGGTATCCTCGTAGAGGATTCTTACCCTTAAAAATATATTTTTATATTTAAGATGAAATGAAAAGGAAAAAATTATAGTTAATGTGTATTATCTCAATGAAAATTCAAGCCAATGGAGATCATTTATCCATAATAAATTAGAGGGAAACAAAATAGAACATAAGTAATTGAGATCTTTCATGGAGAAATTATTTGAAAAATATTTCCCTAATGTGAAATAGATTGAAATGAAGATAAATTTTCTAAATATAATGAACAATGATAAGAATGTAATTTCAACTATAAGGTATTATTTATAGTACTAGATTTGTTTGGTACAAATTAAATACATAATACAAAATTCATGGTTAACCATCTCTTTATAGGGATTAAGACAAGTCTCTAAAAATACCTTACTCCTCAAAATTATTCATTATAAGATGAAATATTTTGATATACCATTAAAAAATAAAAGAAATTATCTAGATCCTATATTTTCAAGGGGAATCAATAGGATAATATTTCTTCTAGATATGAAAAGAATGTATCATGTTAAAGAATAATAATTAGAATAAATATCCATGATATAAAAATTGTGGAACGAAATATCTTAGAAAATGATTGAAGGACATGGTATATTGTTATAATTTTGTTAATAAGGATAATATGTCTCATGAATAAAATGAATTAAAATATATCAATGGTGTAATGTTCTTATGATATTGATCATTTTTTTAATTATTCAAACCAATTTCAATGAATGAAAGGAATTTTTCAAAGAATAGGTCAATGGGAGAAGACAATGCACATGTAATCACTATAATTGAGGTGGATGTATAAAATGATGTACTGGTATAAACATTAATCAAAGACTCATATTTGAAAAACGGTATATTCTATTCTAAATATTTTAAATACTTTATATATTAAATATTTTCTAACAAAATTAGATACATTCATATAACCTTAAGAACTGATTTTTCAATCAAAAAACCTAGTGGAAATATCACTAAAACAATGATGTGTCAGGAAGTCCTAATAATGACACATAAACATTCACTATATGTAAAATTAATTATTACACCATTGGTTTATTTTGATATAAACACTGGTTTAGATTATAATTTAAAACAATATGAAAAAAATTTATTCTATGTGGAAGGTTCTACAAGTTTTGATGATGATAAAGAATTAATTATCATTAGAGAATATAATTCTTCATCTGAGTCATGTAAAGATCCATCCCCAGTATATTTTTAAAATGTGCTCATTGGGGAAGAAGATCAAATGAAATCTATGAATGTAAATGGTAATTTTAAAATTTATGATGTAACAATTAGACCGCTTAATTTTTTGAAAAAACTGATTTTGTAGGAATGTTCTACTATTGGCCTCCTCGACTCTAGAAGCATCATGATTTGACTCACCTCTGAAGATAACCTAATTCTTGCATGGTTGAGTACAACCTTACCCTAGGATGGTGCTCGATTTATCCTTATCAAATGGTCATATGATATGCACATGAAATGAGACCCTACAAAGCTGGCAGTTTGGGGACGTTTTTTGGAACATCCTCTTCGTTTTAAAAAATCCCTCGATTCATCAGTTGCTTGGAAATATGGTTGGGCAGTTTATCTGCACCGATAATTGGACGCGTGCATTGTGTCACCCAATTTCCCCAAGAGTGTGTATCGAGGTTGATATTACAAAGCCTCTGGTTAAAGCCTTTTAGATTTCGGTGGGAGAGGAATTTAGGTATAGATAGGACTTCATTTATGAATCGTGGTTTGGTTACTGTTCTTTGTGCAAGATGCTTGGGAATAGTATGGAGATATTCAGGAGAAGGGAGAGGAAACAAGATATTAATAAGGAGGTCCAGGAAGATCATGTCCAAGGTGGTCCTCCATGCGATTTCAACGTACTAAGTACTAGGGTTGGAGGATGATCAGGAGGCGGTTGTGAGGGTTTTGGTCAGGGGACTGGCAAGGTTGAGGTGCCCTTCTGTTCGGCTAGAGTAATGGTAAAAAAACCTATACGGCGCTCTCACCTAGAGCCCAATGTAGTAGAGATATTCAAAAGGCTACAGAGAGTTTTGGAGAGCCCTCCTAGCTTGAAGTCATTTGTAGGGGGTGCCCAAGCTAGTGTGGTGGTCGAGGAATCACTAGATTTGTACTATGTTCCTTCTGAGGATTCTGGGGGATCTATAGGAGATGATGTACCTACCTACAAGAATGTGGCTAGTCTGAGGACATGCACTTATGTGATGGCTATACGTGATGGTGCTAGAAACAATTCTAACATGGCGTTTCATTCATCTGGAAAGAGCATGTCCATGGATGGACAGGGGTGGGAGAAGCCTACTCAAGTTGGCAGGTCGCTGACCACCAGTCAAGGAACTAACTCGAGAAGGATGTTGTCCTGTATCAAGAAGAACAATAGATTCAATAATCTATATAATGATAAAGGAAACTCCCACTACCCCTATGAGGCCAAATCTAATGAAAATCCCTTAGATGATAGCGGTTTGGGAGGGGTTGACAAAGGTCTGCACAACCAAGGGAAGAAGAATGGGAATAACGAAAACAATGACCCGTGGAGCTATATTATTTCCAAGAATCTGAAAACTAAGGTTCGTATAAACTACTCTTATCTTGTTAAACCGATGGAGACTCAGTCGGCCAAAAAAGTGGATAAACTAAAGGAACACGGAATTCGGCAAGAGGGAAGAGAGGTGGTTCAACATGATATTGTCACCGTGTCCCATGTGCAAGTGGAAGGAAACTCAAAGGAATATGACCATCATTAGAAGACGCATATGCACGATGAGGAAATCATTAAAAGGGAGGATACACATTCCCCAAGACAACAATGTGTAGTAATAACCCCTGACTGCTTGTAGGGCCTGAAGGTTGCAGATTTGGATACTCAGTTGAAACTCCTCATGCACTATGGAGAAGAAATGAAGGAGTAAGTTCTGGTGATCAAGGAAGCAAGGGAAGACATTGATGAGATGATGAGAAGACTGGCATGTGCAGCAGTTATAAGGGAGCAAGCTGAATGGATTGTCAAGTAATATCGCATACTTACTAGAGGCTTAAATATGAGGAAGATTAGTAAAGCAGTATACATGATGGTTTGGGAGCATCTAGCAAGTCACTATGAAGATAACATAGGAGATGATCCAGACTGCTAGGTAAATTCCCTACCCTGGAAACTGTTTAGGTAAGGAGATGCTAATCAACATAGACATATGTTTAATAAGTCAACTGTAACCTTTGATGTCTAATTTTTTTGTAGGGTTCTCAATCCGCCTTAAAAGGGTTTTGAAAATAAAAATGTTACTTTTTAGTGAGAGTGAGTAATAAATAAATACATTTTGAAGATAGACTTTGGATGATGTATGGATATTATAAGTTTATAGTACTACCATTGGGGTTATTTTCTTCACCATCAGTCTTTATGGATATAATGAATATAATATTTAATTAACACCATTTTAATATAATTTCACTATATTATAGTATATTCTAAAATATTTTAGGATGATAAAGGTCATATATTGGTCATTGTTGAGCGTCATAAGAAAAAATATTTATATAGAATACATAGAAAGTGTTATTTCTAGCATCATGAATTTTATTTTCTTGGCTATATCGTCTCTAATGGTGGAACTTCAGTTTATCCAGTATAGAAAAAGGCAATAAAAGAATATCATATCTAAAGAATATTTTTGAGGTACATAGTTTCATTAGTTTAAATGTTTACTATTATTAATTAATACGTATGTTTTCTCGATTGGATAACTCAAAACCCAATATTACTTGTACAAGGGATAGGTTTATTTGAAAAAACGGAATGTGAATATTCTTTTGATTAATTCAATAGAAGATTATTCAATGGTGTGATTTTGAATCTACTATCAAAAAATTATGAATTATTTATCTATAGTGATGTATTGAATAAGGGACCCGGTTATGTATCTACATAAAATAATATTGTTATTATATATTAATCATGATAGTTTAATACATGAATAGAACTATATAGCTGAGGATCATGAGTTGAAGGTTGGAATAATTTATTTGATGTTATAGATACATTATATTATGGTGATATATTTGATATATATAGGGAATATAATAACATAAAATAAATATTTTCACAAAAAAGGCTCAAAATGGGGAACAAATATTGCTCTAGCTAGACATGGATTATAATTGTTCAATACACTTCCACCAATGGAGGGAAAATAAGGTAGTATGAAAATTATTAATGAAGGATCATGGTGTAGATACCCAGCTGAGTATTGATAGGGATCCAATGTTCATGTATCCTTTAAAGATAGATATTGGGATTATTTATTATTGTAAGACATTATAGATTTTTTAAATTATTACACAACCGTATTTATTAGAAAATATAAAATTCAATCAATATGAGCATGAAAATTTTATGTAGAAAAATTATGCATTGAATTATTAGAAGTTGGAAGGAATCATTTTTTAGATGGAATTATACAATTTGGAAAGAGATTATTTGATTCATATAAACCTAGGATGAAATGGGAATTTTAGGATGACTATCAATGAATTAATTTACCTATAAACCATACTAGAAAAAATAAATATATAGATTTGAGGAATTATTTTTTGGTGGGATATCCTGAAGTAGGAAATTAATGATTTTGTGCCTAGATTTTTATTTTTTACATAATGAAATGGTGTGAGATATAATCCTAGAATATTCATGCAAAAAAATCTTATTTCTATGTATAAAAGAGATCATATTTCTAGGGACTTTTCTAGATAACTATGAAAGAGTCCTATAATGAATGATGAAATATGGGTTATTATTAATTTATTAACCATATATGATCATTTTCTCCCTATAACGAAATATTTAACTATTAGGAACCTCTCACGGCTCTACATTAATGGATTTATAAGAGATCATTTCACACCACATTAGATTATGTCTATTTATAATCCCTATTTTATGTTGAAATTATGAAAGTGTTTGCTGAAATCCCTTGACATTGAACTTTATTTGAGAATTTCCTCCCATTATCAAACTAATGGACAATCCAAAAGGGATATTCACACATTTTAATACATGATGAGGTCATTCTAACATTACTTTCAAATTATATGGGATCAGTATTTAACATTGTCTGAGTTTTCATATTATAATAGTTTTCACTCATGTATTAAAATGGTATTGTATGGAAAATTATATGGAAATATATATCACAATCCAAATTGTGGGGGTGAAGTCGGAGAATGGAAGAAAATATAAATAGAACTTTTTATGATACAATTAAAATGCTAAAGAGTATTCATTTTTTATCAATGCATGAAAAATAGTTATGTGGACCACTATATGACTAATTTTAAATTTCAAGGTGAATATCGAATTTTCATGAATTTAACTCTGTGAATGGGTGTTATCATGTTCAATTAGAAGGAAATGTTAATCTAGATACAAATCTGACACATTAATTTTCTATAAATTGTAGGATATATGGATTATCAATTATAAATTCCACCAAGCCTCTCTAATGAAAATGATTTGTTACATATATCATTGGGAAGGACTTACATGCTAGATTGAATGTGTGTACTCACCTATGAAGAGATGGAATTCGAACTTGATATATCTTATTTCGAGGATCCCACCTATATTATATATAGTAGTGATAATTTATTATGGAATAAAAGAATTATAATAGTAACAGCACATTGGTTAAATAATAAAATGGATGAAGTAATGTGGGATATGGAGATTGTTACAAATAATAGGAATGGTCATTTTTTAGAAGGAAACGTCGATGAAAAATTATAGGATATTTTTTTAATGAGGAAATATTGTAACACCCTGATACTTTATGATATAATTCCATTTAAAAAATTTAATTTAATCGATAACATGCGATGCACATAACCTCAAGTCTAAAAAAATCTCAAAATAGTATACCATTAAAAACTAGTAGTAAAATTATAACGTATGAAATGGAGTAATATAATTATAAGTTATATGTTGATGTTACATGTTTTGAAAAATTTGTTTTTTATTTAATTGAGTAAAAAAGAAAATAAATTTCACTTTAATAAAAAGATATATTGTTTTGAAGAACAATATTTTTTCAAAACAATGAGTTTTTAATGTTTAAAGGGATTAGTTAAAAAAATTACTTATTTTTGAAAAATTATTTAAAAAAAACACTCAATTTTTAAATCATCATTTGATAATTACCTTATAGGTAATTTGTTTTTGTTTTTTGAAAGGATTAATTTATTAATGGGTAGTGAAAATACTGTATTTTATTGTAAACTTAATTTTTTTAATGATTAAACATGTTAAATATTATTTTAAAATTAAAATTAATTAAATTAAATTATTATTAATCCAATTTAGTTTAATAGAATTAATCATATGTTCAATTTTGATATAAATTGTTTTGACCATTTTAAAAATGTTTCATTTGAAAAGCAATTTTTTCATTACCCCTTTGAGTTTAAATTTAATTTAAATTTTGACACGTATATTAAATGAATTTGATAAAATAGAATCCATATTAATAATAAGAGTAATTAATATTATATAATTAGTTAAACTAAATTTTTTGACAAAATTAATATTAAAAATAATTAAAATTAATTTCCACGGTTAAGGTAAAAACCAATTTACACATGGATTTTTATATAAATATAATTATTAAAATGTCCATAAAAATTTATAATTCCACTAACATTGATATATATCATTCTTATAAAAACTAATTATTCATAATTATCCATTTTGATCCATTTTTAATTTGATAAATATTTTTATGATTTATTAAGTTCTAAAAATTTCATTTTTTCATCCTCCTAATCTATAAAATGGTAGTCCCTCCCTACAATTATTCACAACTCTGAAACCATTACTATTGACAAAACCGAAACAAAATATTCCCATAAAATCCATATATACATTATTGAACTTATTATATTCCCAAAATTCCAACCATTGGGTTCTTAGGAAGATATCCACTGGAGGGTTATCTAAGAAAAACTAATCTCCATAATGAAGATCTTTCATTTTTACTTCTTTTTTTAAACATAAATATATATTAAACATTATAATAAATTAAAACTATTAAATCACATATAAATATATTTTATTATTTTTATTTAATAATATGTATCCTTATCCTTCTATATTTAATGGGAAACCAAGAGAACTCTCATGAGTACGATGGACTAATTCCTCACAAAGTAATGCAATTGTTTTCCATCTCCAACACAATTTATAGTAACAATAAGGGAAATTATGATTATATATGATAAATATAAAATTATATAAATTACATAATATTAATATACCATCCAATTCATTACATATTTACCCATTCAGGGGAAGATATCATCTCTCAGGCATATGTACAACCAACCATCTCCACAAAGTGATGCGACAAGTTTTACATCTATAACATTGATGAATAGTTCTAAAAATGTATATAATGAGTAAATATTAATTTTATAAAATTATTATAATTGTTTATATGATGTATTTATATACTATGTACAAGAACCAGAACATCCATAAAAATTTAGGAATGAAAAAAGAAGTTAACTAACACCCAAAACAATTGTAATAATGAAATATTTTAAATGAATGGGTGGTAAGATGATATAAGAGGATCATATAAGATATTATAAAAATCAATATTATTATTATATATATTAATATCTTTCTAAATACCAATAAATAAAATTTTGAAGCATGTAAAATGAATGGGAAGTATGTGGTAAAATAATTCATCTCAATTTCTATTAAATTAAGACATATTTTTAAATTTGAACCAGTTCATTTTTATATATTGTATATAATACAAATTTTATGAATTTAACTTTTGTTCATATTTTGTAATGTTTTATAAAGTTTTAATTCCTTTTTTTTAGGGATTTACAAAATGAATCTTATAAAATTGGAAAGAATCTATTTCATAATATCACTTTCAATTGTGATTACTTTTACTCATGTTAAATGAATTTTATCATTCAGCATTCAATAGAATATAAAATTATCATATCCACTGTATATTTCATGAGATTATATTTATTACTTCTAACATTAACCCTAATTTTTAATTTCATCAAGCAGTGAAATGATTAAATGATAAACCAATTTTATTTCTACTTTACATCATATATATTTTTATTCAATTATAATGATTTCCATATTATATAACAATACACATTTTATTTACTCATATGATTCAATAATGATATTTTAAGAGATCCTAATCATTTAAAAATATTTTTAATGGACTATTTAAACTAATTTTTGGAATTCAAATTATCATTAAATGGAAAAAAGTAATTTTTATAATGTATACGACCATAACAAAATTCATTCCCACCAAAATGATTTTTTGAAAAATAGGTTATTTTACAAATTTCAGTGGTTTTATAAAGAATTTTTATAATTAAAGGATATTTATTTATTTCACTTATATTCAATTAATCCTTCTAGGGGACATGATTTTATTGCAAAAAAACATATATTCTTGAAAAACTGAAGGTCACTTATCATCTCTTAATTAGTTATTTTATTGTAGACTCCCTCTTGAGGAAATCACATTCCTCTGATCCTATTTCATTAGAAATTACATTTCTCATAATTTTATATATATTTTCATCAGGGATGCGATTATTACATTATATATATACAACTTATAAACATAGTGATGACATTTAATGTAATTTAAATTGTTATTGAAATATTAATACATTTTTTTCTTTTCCCAATATGAATATTGGTTGATATGGATTGTGTATGTGCTGAGCATAGTTGAAGAATTTTATTGGGTGTGGAAACAATAATTTTAGTCATGATCGATGAATATTACATGATCTATATAATAATAAATGATGTTATCAATGAAATGGAATTTAATACTGTTGAAAACTGACATGCATCAGAAACAATGCAAAGGATTAACACATATTATTTAAAATTAATTAATGTGAATAAAGAATTATCTTGTGATAAATTCATTTTTCATTGATGGGTCTTAAAATGACAGTATTTCATAATCTCTTTTCATTTTAGGAATCAAGTGTATATTTCCACTAGTGGTGATCATCTTGTGTTCCATGAACCTCTGAATGACGCTATTGGAATCACTTGGTTCTAGCATGTTAGATACTAATACATACATAATTTTCCTTAAATTTCCCATATAATATATTCACATAAGGGTTTTATTCAATATCGCATGAATTGAGTGTGGCGGTAGTAGAGGATCCCACTCAATTCCTGAGATAATTCATGGCGAGGGGGATCTGTAGTGTTTTAAGAGGATTATCTCTGGATATCATTGTACACACCACAAAATGAATTGTAGCTCATTTGAAAATTATATAATTTTGTTTATATACATATAGGGTTAGAATATTATAATTATACATTAACAATTTATTGATGAAAAATCATTGCAGAACCCAATGTATATAATATTAATAACAATATTATTATTTCTTGACATACAAGAAAATCAAGAACTAAATTAAATATTATTTATTCAAATAATATTCAATATATTTTATCTATCACTAGACTAAAATAATAAATCTATGATTCATCTTTAATATTTATCATACATTGAATAATTAGTATTTCTTGAATAAAAAAATATCACTATAGCATTGACCAATATGTAAATAAATAATATATGTTCACTAAATAGTATGTAATTATTTAATAAATGTTCTACTCACATTATAATATCTCTAATAACTACTGATGTAATATAAGAGATAAAAAAATTAATAGTTATTATAACACATGTGGGAATAATTTTTATTCAACATTTTAACTAATAAAAAAAACTATTTTATTTAACTAGGTTTCTGGATTCACTTATTATGTGACCCCCTATGACCCTTTCTCATTATCATTAGTAAAAGCGATCCAAAGTCCAAGGTTATATTCTATAAACACACCTATGAAACCATAGAAAATTAATATAATTAAACAATGGAAATATACCTCATATAGATATGTACCATTTTTTATTTAATATATTTATTATGATATCTATAATCAATTAGTTTTCTTTCAGGTGTCACAAACCAATGTGTTCATTGTCTTTTCCTTTGTAATTTAGAAAAAAATGTTCCTATCAAACACTTTGTCTATGTATTTATTTAAACAATAAAATTTAAATAATAAGGTCTAGGATAACAATTTATACTATAGAATACCAGGGGAAAATCCTTTGTCGCAATTTTCATTTACGATATGTTACTCATAATGAACCCTATATATCTTACCTCCTTGCGACCTTATTCTATCATAATTTTAATCAATACATCAAGGTATGAGACATTTAATACCCATTACAAATAGTCTTAATGTCTATAGATCAAAACCCACACCCTCAGAATAGAACATCCACTAACATATTTCAATATGGATTTCCTACCTGTAGTCATTTTCTAAAAATATCCTACACTTTATATTACCAATGCGGCACACTATGAATAGGAGCCTCAATGTACTTTGAGTATCCTCCCCTGATATATTGTTTCATTTCTTTCCCTTAAATGATTTATCAAAGGTAATGAATAAATTTTATAGAGTACTATCATGGTATTTTTTGGGTCTACATAATAGTGGAGAACATCTATGACATTTCATTGCAACAACTACCCATATGATTTTATTAAATACTATTTGATGAATATGAAAATCATGAAGTGATAATTTGTTTATTTATATTTTAAATATATGAATACAGGTGATCAAAAAGTACACAAAAGTTGGTTTTATTTCTCCAAATCCAAAAAATTATTTATGAATGAAATAATTTTTTTTATATTTGAAGAATTCATTAGACATGCATGTGATGGGTGTTCCCAGAATTATATATCCCCTTGATGAGTTAATGGGTCCCCTGTGACAATCTAGTTTGAAAAATAAATGAGGTTTTTACCCATAGTTTTAAACTGTCCCATAGAAGGTGTTGAAATTATACATATCAAGATTTCTATGATTAAGACACTTGATTTTAATCATTTAATCCATTGAAAATTTCGTTATTATTATCAATGAGGTTATTTCAATGGTATCACCCCTGCATTTATTTCCCAATAATGTAATTGATAAAATTAAATTTGTTTTTAGTTATTTATCATCAGATATTGATTATTCCATATATTATTATAATTTTAAAATTACTGATTAAATGGAATTTTTGTTCAGTAGTTTACTCATCCATATTCAATATTATTTTTAGTTAGTAATATCTTCCACTATATGTAACTCTTACTGGGAATTTTTTTTACCATTATTTCTCATTCTTTCCAATACCCAAGAGGAACTATTCTTTGAATCAGATCATGGATGTGGTCTTTTCTAAATAACTATATTTTATATTTTATGCCTATTATAAAATTTGTATCATATATGTATTTGGTTCTCCAAGAAAACTAATCTAACTAAAACATTGATAATAGGACCCTTGTGTCAATTATAGTGTAATAATGTAGAAACATGATCATTTTTTCTCGAGTAGGGGTTGTTATACATAAAAACATACCCTATATTGAATTAGAATGAATTATTTACCATAAAATAATACATTTTATAGATAAATAATAAATGTGATTTAATTATCCCTTCCTAAATAATGTTAATATTGTTTCTATATTTTATCAAATAAATTATATTGTCCAATTTTAAATGAAAATATTTTATATTTTAATATATGAACGAATATATTCAGATTCTATAAAATAAAAAATTTTATGAGATAATTTTAATGAAACCATATGTGTAAAAGTTAAATTTTTCTATAACAAAATGATTAATTGTATTTTTTATTTTTTATTTAAAAATATTTTTGAAAATATTTTTTTATGTGGAAAATGTAAAAACATTTTTTTACTCCCTATATCAATTTTTCATTATTTTGAAAATTTGGTTCTTTCAATAAAAATTTATTTGTAGAGAAATAGTGAAAAATATTATTTTTACCAAAATAGGGAATTTTATTTCATGATCGATATATAAAAATGATAGATAATATTATTAACGCTCCGAATTTTTTAAATATGTATTTAAAGAATAAATATACATAATTTAAAGAATTTTTTAAAAATTTAAATCCAATTTTTAATATCATTAAAAACATATACCTTTAATTCTAATACAAACAACATTCCTTTTTTATATAACTAATCTTTATTTTCTTAAAATTTGAATTTTTTATGACTGGATAGCCAAATAAAATATTGTTGAATTATATTAACTTATTAATGTCTCTAAACTAAAAATCATAGAAAATTTCATCCTACACATAATATTTATGCTTAAGTACATAGTTTTGCTAAAAACAATTTATACACATTTTTGAGTGTTTTTTTAAATTAATGTTTCACTATGTCAAAAATTTTATTTGATAAAATAATTTCAAAATTTTAAATCATTATTTTATAATTAGTTAAATTTTCTTAATTTATTAGTATTATCAAATTTAGAATCTATTTTTTCAAATTAATTACCTTGTTAAATGGTAAAATAGCAAATAAATACATACTAATAGTAAATGTACCCAAAATTGTTAAACATGTTACAAAATGTATTGTTGAGGTATGTCATAGCCACATGTCAATTCTCAGTTATATTTTATCATATTTTGATCCTCTTTCTCTTGGATTGTAATATTTATTTATTGAAAATATAAAGCGTGCATCCAAAATTACCCACCCTACCCATATAAAATGGGGTACTTATATCTCTACATATTATAAGTTTACATAATAATTTATATCTGAAACTACATATTTTTTTATCCTAAATCCCTATCCCATTTCCATAAGCCTTTTGTAATAGTTATTTATCTTAAATCCTCTATTACCAATGATATTTCTAAGATAAAATTATAGTTCTCAATGTATGAATTAAAATATTTTGTATATTTTTTTTTCAATCATCATATCACTAAAAAATTATAAAAACATTACTAAAAATAAATAATTGTATAAATTATAAAATTATTTTATTACTTCAAAGGAATAAATATTTTTAATTAATTTTCATCCACTATAGAATAAATGAACATTAGACCTGTGTATATGTGGACAACCATGTCCACAAATCAAGGTCTTCCATTATTCATAAATTCATATCTTGTTTGGTTATAATGATTCAATTCGTGAATAAATATGATATATATTATATTTCTGTTATTATAAAAGGTGAAATTAATATTTACATTAGATCCCTCAAATTCAATGAAAAATTAAAATGCCATCACTCATACATGAGACCTAACGCCTTTATGGATGATATGTATTATTTTTTGTAACGACATAAAATAGATGGTCCTAAAATTTTATTTTTTGAAATAACATTATATTTGTAATATTATTATGGTTATTACATTTTAATAATTTCATACTTTTACATTAATTAAAAAATTAAAATGTTCTACTTGCATGCTTCGGAACCACTGCCTCCACAAAAGTGGTGAATTTTTTTCATTCATTATTTTATTATTTTGCAAAAATAATATATAATTCAACACATTAATAAAATATAATTAATTTCATTATAATTTTGTAAAAATGGTATTATAACTAATTCACCCCATAATATTTCTTAATTATGAAATGTTCATGTTTTAGTCAATATATAAACTTACATAAATGCTACTATGTATTTCTCTCGTGAATGATAATTGAAAAATAAATAATTGTGATATTGTATTATTTATACAAAATAAATTTTTTAATATTATATAAATATAATATTGGAAATTTTGTATTTAATATTAATAATAAACTGTCATTGTAAATTTTATTTCCAAAATAGAACAATTCAAGTTACCTTTTCGAGCTTGAATCCAATTTGGAATCCCATAAAACTATATACATATTTTTATAATGGAATAATAATGGATAATAACTCTATAAACCTAGATTTTATGATTAAATATTACAATACCTTTTACATTGATAAACATACTATAATAAATTAGGTGAATCTAATCGAACAACGTCAAGTAACAAATGTAAACAAACAATATTTTAAATAAACAACATTTGTTAATAGAAAAAACCATGTGTATGAATTATAGATGAATAATGATATAATTAATGAAATTGAAAAATATAATTTTATTAACATAGAATTTAAGTGCATGTATATAATGAATCAGGTGTAATAAAATGGTTTCTGACTCAAGAACTGATCATTTTGGTTTTTTTAATTCCTTATTTTGGACATAATATGGATGTCTCAAGAGTTATTGAACGTTATGTTGGGTTATGGAGTTTTATTGGATCATGGAGCCTTAGCCAGTTTAAAAAATACAGTAGCCACATGGTTAGTTGTAATTGTGTGTGCTAGGATGCATGGTTTCTTCTAATGGTGTATTACTAAACAATGGTGAGTTAAAGGGAACCCAATTTTCCCTAACAGTTCACTATGGTCCACAGATCCATGAAAAATGATTAAAAAAATCAAAGATCCATTTTTCATTATTGGTGTATGGATCCTGTAACTGTGTGTCCTAATCATGTGGGTTCACCATCTATATAGCAGACCATGCACACTTTGCACATGGTTTGGAAAATCGTGTCACTAAATTAGGTGAAGGAAAATTTTAGGTGATTAAAATGTTTTCCTTTAAGTTGTGTTTAAAATCAACACCTCATAACCTATTTTTTTCCAACAGATATTCCATCTCATTGTTTTCATGTTGAGTTTCTTTTATTTCTTGAAATAGGAATTAATCTCAAGTATATCTCTGTAGTCTGATTGGATTGAAGTTGTATTTTTGGATCTATATTGGTATGTTCTTAATTCATTTTAAGTCATTCTTCATTACTCGTAATCAAAACAATTCTATTTATATAAAGTATTATATTACCTATTTTTATTGTTTTCATTCATTCTTATTCTATCTTCATATCCACGATAATGTAACCGCTAATACTAGATGAGTGGAGTCATACGAGTACATGTTAAGTGGTTTATAAGTCATTCAACAAGTTTAATTATTTAATAAATTGTTAGGGGATGCACATCGATTTCATCGGGAATGGACTATTCAATTTATTGGACCTTATTATATTAATTACAACCACTTTATATTTTCCTTTCTTGATACATTATCCATCATTTTATGTTACATCAAAAAATTGGACCACACCATGTAGGGTGATTTCCATTATTGGTCTTCTAGAGATTTGACACGTGTGTTTGCACAACCATTTGGGTGTGCCTTGTCAAAACAATACTAATTGTATTTCCTCCTTATCTAAATGGCTATTTAATTGATAAATGGATTTTACCACATATTCTAATAACATAACTAACCTATGTAAGGTATCTCAGTGAACCATAATATATGATTCTGACTTATATGAATCAAATAAATGGTTTCATTCAATTTTTACTATCACACTAATAAAACGAAAGGCCAGAACTGAATGAATTTGTTAAAGGGTCTATTTTTATAGAGCCCTTAGTATTAAATGAATCATTTATATGGTTCCAAATTTTATACAGACCTTGACATTATTATAAGAGTGTTTATACTTGAGTTAGCTTTTGGATTCTTGAGGGAATGTCTTGGGTGGTCTTGGATTCCATTTTGATTCAGGGATTCTTGTTTCCAAGGGTGAGACCCTCCTTAGAACCTAGTCCTCTTCTATCCATGGATTTTTGGTATGATAATATGGGTTCTGTCCATTACTATTAAAAGTTTCTTTAGAGACACTATGTGGATATAGTATGGATTATAAAGGCATGAGGTGAATTTGTTACCTCCTCAGTCCTATCCATTACTTATCCCTTTTTACCTTGGATTTATTCCTTGGACATAGTTAGAATTTAAAAATATTGGAATTTACAAGATGATTATTCTGGATTAAAATAAAAACCCCTAGATAAAATGTAGTCAATACATAGTTGGTTCCCCTTATAGTTATGCTTTCAATGGTTTCTACCATGGAACATTTCAATATTACTATCATTATAGAGTGCCCTGATATATCATGGATCCTTTTACTATCATTATTGTGTGATGATGTTGGTGGGGGTTTTAGATAATGTGGCCTAATTAGATAAACCTGAATTTAATTAATTAATTAATGGGTTAAATATTCAGACAACAGGTAAGGGAGGAAGTATGTACTTGGATATTCATGTTAAAATACTACATTAATTTTACATATGCATGATAGCAGAATTTTTCAGTTTATTTTACACATAATGTATGTTATATATGCAATTTGTGGCAGACTACAAAGATTTATCTCAAACCTTATTTGGGCCTCCATTGCCACTTGGGAGGACTACATATATGTAGGTGTTGAAAAAGGGAGTAACACCTCCGAGACATGATTTTTGACTAATTATGTTATATCCTATTGATGATTACCGAGATGGAGATCAATAAGTATGATATATATTTTTATTAATTTTTATACTTTTGTATATCATGTATTCTCTAATGTTATGTATCCATGTTTTCCATCATATTAGATATGTGACAAATAATCATCATCCTTTGTAAACAATTAGTAGTTGTTTCATATGTTTATTATTCAGTATGTTTCACTTGTGCCCTAAATCAATATATATTTTTATTCCTCTATTCACATATATATATATATATTATTGAGATACTATATGTTAATGATGGAATAGTCTCCCTAGTGATAGACCCTATGAAATCACTACTAGTCTAAAGCCTCTATCTTTCGGGGAGATGATCTTGAGGACATGAAACCCACTAGGTTTGGGGAAAATCTGAGTTAAACCTAGGTGTGGTGCATCGAAATGTGCTAATATAGGATTCCTTTATTTATTTACTATTTCGATACAATAAAATGGAGATTAAAATTTATTTTGGACATAGTTATGACATATCCTTAAGCATATCTAACCCGTGTTTATGGTAATTGTTGTGTTCTCTAAATAAAAATACCTCTTATTTTTTTACCTATAATAGTTATTATCATTTCACAACAGGGTGATGCATATGTTGTGTGATGTTTTTATTATTATTCTAATTGAGGATAACGATTCATCCTTGTCCTGATGATGCGCAAGCAAATAGAATTGTTACATGCATCGACATAGGTCTCTAGAATTCACATGCCACACATATTTCCATGCTATATTATATAATTTGACATATTGCATTGCTTAATATGCCTAGTATTGTTGAGCTTTTTGTGGTAGTTATATTATATATATTCTATTTTCTAGCAATGATTATGTGATTTTTAGTAAAAATTCATGAGGTGTATGGGCCGTCATGTGTTTGAATGTTTAATTTACTGAGATGATCTATTGTACTAAAATTAAATGGATATTTATTTCAGTGCTAGGGGGTATGGGACCTGATTCCCTAGGTATGGAGATAAAATGTAGATTATGTTTAATATATGGATATAAGTACATGTTAATTTTAAAATTAAAATAGGACTTATGAAATATACGGATTCTAGAAAAAGATAAGGAAATATATATTTGACCCTTCAAATTCTGGAACCTCTTCAAATTAAAAAACATAATTTACTAATACCTATATTTTTAAGAGGGTAGATGGAGTATTATACCAATGGAATTAAACATTTATTATGTTTTTATTCATATATTTTTATTTTTGAACAACGGTGTGTGCTCAGAATTTATAATCCAATACTACCACGCCATCCTCGTACCATGTTCCTTGAGGGTTGATATGGCCATTCCCCAAACATGGTGGGCCATGATCTTCTAGTATTATCATAAAAAGTGAAACATGATTAACCTCCAATTGTGCCTAAACTGGTTTCTGATGCTCTACTATTTGATAGTTTATTTTTCCTGAAGTAGTCCATCAAAGGTTATCCATGTCCTACACCTATGGTGTCTAATCTAAACCAGGAGTTCCAAAAACAACAAACTTTAACCATCTCATGGGATGGAAGTCCACATGCATTAGAGTCTTGGATAGATTATGCCTTTTCTATCTTAAAACATATAGATATATCTCCAGATTAGAGGGTCATTCTTGCTACGTACTTGATGTGTGATTCAACCATGAACTTGTGGGAGTCATTACCCATGCTGGTCACCATTAGGGCGTGGTAAGGGATTAATTCCATTATACCTTCTATGATCATTTAATTTATCAAACTCTGGGAAGTATCTTATCCATAGTGTTCATGCATATTGAGAACGGTTCTATGTCAGTTATTGATTATTCATCACATTTTACATAGTTACAATCCCTTTCACCACTTATTGCAGGTGATAAGAATTTGTGTTGTAAATTATTTCAGTATAGGATTCAATATGTCATCCACACTCAAGAGAATGGTTTTTTCCTACTTACCATTTCTGATATTGTTATCTATAATCTTATTACTAAGGAAAAACTAATATATAGTGATATTACCACCTATAGATGATGAGCGTCGAGGAATCCAATTAGTTCCTCTAGAAGACGTAAGCAATCCATTGAGGATTCTATTGAGGGTAGTGGAAGCCAGAGTACCCATATGGGTAGCTCTATAGTGTGTAATTAGTGTGGAAGACATGGGATCATATATCCTCAATGTGATAAAGTCCCTTGGGAGTGTTGACATTACATATGTAAGGGGCATATTTAGATATTATTTCATACAAATCAACCAGATTTTAGTGTAAGTGTTTCTGCAGTAGCACTAAATTAATGGGATGGTACATATACATTATGTCACCTAGGGATATGGATAAAGAATATTAAGATAGGAAAAATAGGAGGTCAGGTATACGTAATCCAAAATTTAGATTATCATATGTGATGATAGAGAAATCATGATTGGGAATGTCCACATACTGCATAGGGTCGTGGATCAGGTCAATTTCATTTGTTACAGCTGATACCTAAGGATTAGGATTCTGGACCATCTATAGTATGATGGTACTATTCTTATAGCCTCCACTATATTATCATTTCTATATGATATATGTGATCTACACTCCTCGATCTATTTATCTATCATATAAATTCATAGACTATAAATACATCATTACTATGGTATAGTCACCCTAGATACACCGTTTGGAGTATGGTCAGAGGGAATACTCCAATGCAGGTATTTTCCCGATGAGGTAAGAAGTTACCCTTTAGTCTGAGTCTTATTTTTTCTAGAGATTGTGGGATTAGATTTCATTTTGGGATGGTTTGTTTGGTTTTTTACCACACATTTCTAGAATATTATTGAAAATGGGTGTTTTTACATCACCAGAAGGTAAAATTTATCTAAATTTAGGTAGGTTGTATCTTCAAGATATAATATCTTGACCCAAGCTTCATGTGATAGGTTGGGTGACCTCCCATATTGATAATATTTTCATTTATAATCAGAGTCTACATTAGGCTGAATTTATTCCAATAGTAAATCATTTCAAGTACATATTTGTTGAAAATTATTTTGGATAACATCTTCATGATAGGTAGATATTTTTATTGAGCTCATTCTAGGGGTAGAATCCGTGTCTATTCCTCGATAAAGGATGTCACCTAATGAGATCCAAGATCTCAAGTGAAAGTTAGAGGGTCTAGAGGCCAATGGATTTATATGGCCTGATAATTACTCTTTAATATTACCCTTATTCTTTTCCATGAAAGTGGAAGGGACCCCTAACCAATGCGTGTATCATATATTGTTATACCAAATTATAGTTATGAACTAGTATACATTTCATCATATTGAAGTTCTCTATGACCAGCTCCGTGTATCTTGGTTTTTCTGGAAAAATGACTTGAGATTTAGGTATCGTCGTGTTTTATTAATGCCATTAGATACACCTCACATAGATTTTTTGTATATGGTTTGGTATGTATGGGTACCTCATTATGCCATTAGGTCTCATGAACGCACCCACTATTTTCAAGGCATTGTGGAATATAGTGTTCCCACAATATCTGCATTATATTAGTTATCATTGTGGATGACATCTTGGTTTATTCACATACAGATAATGACTATGATATAAACCTTTAGATCATTTATTTACATGGAGAGATCATCAAATTTATTCCATTAATGACTGGTTAAACTTTTGGATTTCAAAATTATACTTATTTTGTAAAAATATATTGGAATCTGGAGTCTCTATTGACCTAGATATGATGTGTGTTGTGGTTTCCATTGAAAATCCCACGATATTGCGTGATATAAGAGTTTATTAGGACCATATTAATATTATAAGAATTTTATATAGGACTTATAATTCCATTATATTCCTATTATTAGTCTTAATAAGATGGATGTTAGGTTCTCGTTGTCAGAAGATTGTGAGTAAGCCTTTTAGGATCTAAGAGGAAGACTTCCCTCGAAACAAATTTTGATATTTTTGGGCCAGGAAGAGGTTATATTGTGCTCCAAAATGCATCATACATTTTACTTGGAGTAATTAAGATTCATGTGGGTAGATTCATTGCATATGGATCTCAATATTTGGGTCATTGTTAGGGAAATTTACCAATACACAACCTTGAGGAACCATCAGTTGTTCACACTATACATTACTAGAGATAATATCTCTTACGATAGAAATTTATAATGTATATAGAGCAAAATATCCTCAAATATATCATTACACATCATGAATTGAATATTAGAGAGAAAATATGGTTCAAATATCATCAATCATTTGATTTTGATCTTTCATACATTCTGGAAATGGAAATGAAGTAGTTGATGTCCTGAGTTGGAAAACATAGGCACAAAACATATAAGAAGCTAGGGATTATTTGAAATGGATGGCCATATTATCCAACCTACGTCAGGAGATTCCAAATAGTCACTTGCATTCCAAAATATCAACCTGAGTAGTTACAAATTCCTTCAATGATAAGATGAAGAGCGGGAATATTTTAGATCCTGAGGTATTGGTTCTCTGTGAGAGTATTTTAAGAGAGGGTCCACAACTAGATTGATTGGTGGATAGTGGATACATATTGCATATTAATGGATATGACTAGGTTTCTACCTATATGAGAGATGAATGGGTGTGTGAATCCCATTATTCTTAGTGGTATGTTAATAGATTCATCTCCAAACTCTTTTGAGACATGCAACACCGATATTTATGGCATGGGGTGAAACGTCATATAGTAGGAGTTATCACTAGGTGTTCCACATGTCAATGGGTGACATTAGAGTACTAGATACATGTAGTATTTTTATAGAATCTTCGACAATATCAATATAAATGGGAAGACATTACCATCGAATTTTCTGTCAGCTTTCTGAGGTCACCTTGTGGTTATGATGATGTTTTGGTAGTTATTGACAGACTGCAAAAAGTATCCCACTTATTTCATATCTGAGAGAAATTCTGAATTGATAATATGGTATGATTATATGAATGTGATATCATCTGACTACACGAGTTCCCTCATACTATCCTTTTAGATAGGGATGCCTATTTCACATCATGGTTATAGAAGGGGTTACGAAATGTTCTGGGTACATAGGTTCTTCTGAGAACGACCATTCACCATCAGACTAACAAAATGTTAGAAAAGACAATACATGTGTTATAGGATAATATTTGAGCATTCATCCTTGATTTTGGCAATTCTTGGTTGAATCATATAACTCTTGCTGAGTTCGCCTATAATATATGATTTTATTCTTGGATTTAGAATATTCTTTTTGAATTAATATATGGTAGCCTGTACCGTAAAACCATTTGCTAGAAAGATATAGGAGATTCCTTTCTACAAGGTCCTCATCTCCTATAAGAGACTTTGAAGTAGTTTCATCAGATCAAGAAGTGTATATCCACTACTCAGTGTAGACATAAATCATAATTTAATCACCACCGAAGACCTCTTGTGTTCGATGTTGGGTATCATGTACTTTTATAGGTATAATCATGTCTTGGGAGTATATGGATAAAGAGGAATGGAAAGTTAATTTCATGTTTTTCTAGGCCATTTCTTATTCTTTTGAGAGTAAGGTTATTTTCCAATAAGTCACTTTTACCTCATAGGTATCGTTACATGCATGAAAAATTCCACATTTCCCAACATCCCAAGAAACATGTTGGTTCATCTCATACCTTTGATCATAACTAATTTCAATATTATTTTGATGATTTATTTGTGGTGTATATTATATGCATCACTGACTGGAGCATAAAGGCCCCCCATAGAGGGGATGTCCCTATAGTGTGGGTGATATGAAAGCATGACCCTGTACATGATGAGACATGGGAAGTGGTGGATGAAATTCATTCCCAGTGGCTAGCTTTTTTCCCAAACTGTGTTTCACCACCATAAGATGTGAAATCTGGGGGTGAGTTTCTCTAATTAGGGAAGACACTAAGAACACAGTTTTTTATTCAGGTATTTATCACTTTAATTTGGTTAAAATTCAATATTTTTTAACTAATATGGATTCCTCATGTGTTATTGAATGTTTTATGGGTCTATTTATCATGTTCGGGGCATGGAAACTCGACCGATTTGAAAAATACACTGGCTAAATGGTCAATAGATAACATATAAGCCAGGACAGAAGGTTAGTAGAAACCATTCCATCAAGGCTACAGTGATTCCCCTAATTATGTTATGTTCAATAGTGTGGTGTTATGGGGAATACAATTTTCCCTTACCGTGTCTTAGGGGATGCCCAGCTATGAAAAATGTTGCAGTGAAATTGGAAATCAATTTCAAAAGGTTGGTGCATGGTACCTGTAATAGTGCGGCCTAACCATGTTGGTCACCCATATCAACAAAGAGTGGGCATGTTTTCCACAGAATTTAGAATACCATGTGGTTAAAATTTTGAAGGACAATATTTGGTGATTTTATTTTTTCCCTTATGTTATGTTTTAAATCAACTCCTTTTTTTATATTCTATTTCCAATGTAGAATCCCTATCATTTATCTCTTTTTGATCACATTTAATGGTATAATATTAGTATTGATCTCTATTATCCATATGGAGTCTGATTTGATTTCCATTCATCTTGATGAAGTTGGGATGGTAAAATCTTAATTCTATTTTAGACATCCTTTATTATTCTTCCTCTTGATGATACAATTTAGATTCTTGCTCATATGAAAATATTTCATGGAATTGTATTATCTTAAAATATATTCGAATAAATACATTACTAGAGGGAGATAATTAAAGAGGATAGTGGTATGAGTGTGAGGGAGGTGCTTTAAAACTCATCCCTCCTGTTTCTTCATTTTATAAATTGTCGTCTGTGGGTGCCGATTTTATCGGGTCTGACCAATTTAATTTATATTACTTGATTATAGTTGTTATAACTTTTTTCCAAGACCCATTCTATATATGGTATCAATCATTGGTGGTTACATAATTAATTAAAACCACCCCAATTAGTGTTATTTAAATAATTGGTCATTTGGATCATTGACCTGTGAGTTTGCGCCACCATTCTGGAGTGCCTCGTCTTAACCTTGATAATGGCAATCCTTCCATAATTAAATAAATGATGAATAGATGAATTACTAGTACCATGTATTATTATCAAATTAACCACATAATATAACTGATTAATCTTTATAAATAAATATTTAATTGAATTGAAAAGTATATTATATATATTTTAACACGCTCAGATTTTTTGAATTATTGTTTTTTAAATTAAATTAATCTTTTTGATATTTTTTATTTCCCACTACACTGAAAATATTTATCATATACACATTATGGAACTATGTTTGGAATGTGTGTTATGAAATGATAATTTTATCTTGGACTATATGCAATATAATGGTCATCTTCTTTATATGGAACACTAAGGTAAGATTATGTTTCACGCAACACATACATTCCACGATGGTTTAAATTACATGACAGATCGATTGTTGCCAAACAATAAGATTTTATATAATATAATATACAACCAATCCATAAAATTATATTTTATAAATATTATTCACTAAATTATTTAAATATATGATTTTATGAAAATCTAAAATGAATAATTACTTACAAATTCTTTAGAAATGAATATATATAACAATTAAATTAAAAAAGTATTTTTATTGAATACTATTATTATGATCATAATTTTTTTAAATCTAATAAAATAAATAAAACAAAATTATTAATTAATTATAAAGTAACATTATATATATATATATATATATATATATTTATATTAATCTGACATAATTTTATACGAATAATCGAAGAATAAAACAAATTTAACTAATAAAATCCAATATATTTATTATGCTAATTTTACAACCTTTTAATAGAGAACCTATTTTAAATATAAATTTTGGAACTTTTATAAAACCTATATGTCAAAATAAACTTCATTAGTTTATTATAATAATTAAAATTAGTTTACGGTGGATTTTTGATATTTTTCTATGATATATGGATTTTTAATGAATAATGAAATTAATATATTAATGTTTAAAACTATGTTTTATATAATTTATTTATCAGGATATATTAATTTTTAAATTGAATTAAAAATTTAAGAAGATAATATTTTTTTAAATGAACTTAATGTAGGTTAATAGATCCAATTTCACATTGAAATTGGATATAAAAGCATAGCAACCTTTATTTCATTTGTATTTTAAAAACATGCATTTTCAACCCAACTATGAGATTAAATTTAAATTAATTTCTCCTACGTAAGTGATTTGAATTTGGGAAAATATATTACATATTTCGAATCACAATAATTTTTTATTTCTAAAAACATCAAAATTGTTTTTACCAAGAATATTATTGAATTATTTAAAATTAATTAGAACAATTAAGGTTAAATTTAACTTAATAAGGGACTAAAATATAACCTTCAAACCCAAATCATCATATAAACTAGTCCAAAAATTCATTTGATGGCCATATTACGACCATATTTTACTTTGAATTAACGATTTACCATTACCGGATGTACATTAAAAAAAACATTTGCGGGGTTTCGCTTTTCCAAAATACTACAAGAGTGCCACTCCTCCATTATAAAATGACTCTTCTCCTACCACTTCCTGAAACCTCTCAATACACTTAATTTTGTAACACTATTCCCAAATATCTCTAAAAAATACCTCAATTACTCTTTATATCCTGCTTTGGGAAGAAATCATAACAAGGAATTCCTTTGGTGTGAACATAAATGAGTTCCCCGATTATGAGGTATGACCCTCACTAAAACTCTTTTCATTATTTTTATTTCTCCACTCCATCGATTATTATATATCTATTATTGTATAAAACATTTATATTCAATATACATGGATGATTTTATTTTTAGTACTCGAACTACACACACACAGACAAACTCAATTCCATGTAATGGGTAACGAACTTATGGTTTACATGCACGATGGACTATCACCTCACTAAATGATAATTGTTCATTTTCCATTACCACCTATCATGGTGTGAATTATAATAGAAAATATATCTATATTAGTTATATATATTATTTATTATGTTCTTAATTTTTTTAATTATTTTACAACACATATTTTTATCCAATTCATTAGTTGTTAATACGATATTTTCGCTTGAGGATGTGTGGACTACAACCCCCTCAAAGCAATGTGATTCGTTTATACACAACATGGAATGTGTTAAAGATAGATTTAGTGAATATATATGAGATATATGATATAATAAATCTAAAATGATAATGATATATATATGTAGTGTGTGTGTGTGTATTTTAATTTATTTCTTTCAACATGAAAATTAAACATAGATAGCTTTCATGTGTACGTACAGCTTACCATCAACATGAGCGGTTTATGCAGATTGATAAATATATATTATAATGACTACTATAAAACAAGAGACTAAAAATAAATTAAATTTAAATAATTTTCTAAATTTTGTTAATCATGATATAAATATAATATCCAAATATATAAAAAATTAACACAAATGCAAAAAACAAAGAAGATATTACCCAAAGTTAAAACATAACATAGATTTGTTAACATATATGTAATATTAAGCTATAATCAAACCATTTCTGGTATTATAAGTAATAAAATGGTTCTGTGATAGAATTATAATAAATTATTTTTTATTATAAATGATGTGTCAGAAAGTATTTTCGGATTCAAGATACAAGGTAAGGGGATTTCATCTCACTATTTATTTCTGGGAGATACATGCCTTATTCACCACACATGTTTTATGTATATTTTATATAATGTCCATTAATATATTCTATGACTTTTATAATGAAATATATATTTATTTACATAAAAAATTTATGTTCTTTCAATCATGGGATCTAGGTTTCAAACATTCCCAAATTGGTAAAGTATATTTTTCTTAATTTTCCTTCTTTGAGATACAAGCCATGTTTTACAAATATATTATTATATATGTTGTATAAAATACATTTTAAATTTTATAACATGAATCACCTTAACATTATTATATTTTAAATCTCTATGTAATTTAATTTTCTTACATGGGGAGTATGAAAAAAAGTTACCATGTGATAATATTTTAATGAAACAATCTCAAATACATATCAAGATTGTTTATTATCATGTTTTCATTAATGAAATATTATGATATATAATTCAAGAACATTCACTAATTTTCTTACAATCTTCTTAGTCATGATTTCATCATGTATTCGATCTGTTTTTACTCATTGGTTCTTAATATAATTAAGAAATTTTTTTTATGAAAATATTCCCTTACCTTACCCTTTAATCAAAAATTTCTGTTCCTTCAAAATAATGTTTCATAAAATGGGTTCCAAGAATATTCTAACATTCAAAAATAATATTAAAATAAAATTTTAACAATTTATACCATTTTAAAAATATGGGTTTTTAAAAAAAGGGATCTTCTTGTTGTTAACCGGTCGTGGAACATTTCTAAATTTTTTACCGTGAAAATAGAATATTCTTTTTTTTGTACAACAATTATTGAATTACATGCCATAATTTCATTAAATATTCATTTTCATGTTTAAATGGATATATATTTTTTGAAAATTATTTTAAAATATATTTTCAAAGAAATGGGTTTCAAATCGTTTTCAATATAATTTTATATGTTTTCAATGAAAAAACGGTTTTCAAATATTTTTCAAGATCCACAATATCTTTTCTAGGAAAAAAGTTTAAGAAATGTTTTCAATATTCATTTCTATATAATCAAGTATATTCACAAAAAAAATATATTTCCAATGTTTTTTTTAAAGTAAGAATTCTTAAAAGAAGACGAATATTTTTCTCATCAAAGTTATTTTATAAGATTATTATAAATTATTTCCCATTTAACATAACATTTTTTGGTGTTAAACATGCCTTTATGGGAAAATGATTCAATGCTTCAATTCATGTTCTTTATACGAACATTTTATGTTTTGATGGAATGATGTTTATGATACTTATTTATCCTTAACAGGTTATATTCTTTTAAAATACTTTTATTTTTATGGGTTATGCCTTGATGAAATGATTAAGAAACATATATCAATTCCACTAGATATTATATGATTACATTTTTATGACTCTCATTTCATTTTATGGGAAAATATTTGATTGTTTATGATTTTTTGCAACATGTATATATGATTTCCTTATGATATGGAGGTACCTATACCTCCCTTTGATGAATTGGCTAACGATTTAAATCTTATGAGATATAAAAAAAATTCTATTGGGGTGAACCTTGACTAGTAATATGGACATGGGAGTGAAACATGACTACCAAGGTGGTATACGGTGTGAAATCATACAACTACGAAAGACATGGTAGTGAACCATGACTACCAAGAAGGTTTGGGGAGTTAACATATACTACTATGATAGTATTGGAAGTGATTCATTGGCTACTATGGAATTAATATTATATGATTATGTGTTTTTCACAATTCTATGTTTTACTCCACTGTTATGTATTCATGTATTATGTTGTATATTTATGTATGATTCATATGATATAAAATATCAATAAATATTGCATACATAAATATTATGATATTTAATATTCTTGGTATTATCATTTGATGGTATGATTATGTTATCATACACGTATGCTCGTGTTATATTTATATGACTCCATTATATAGCCTTACTGAGAATATGTGTTCTCCCCTATATTTGTTTCCTTTCCCTTATTTTATAAAGATACATCTTATATTTGTTGTGTCTAAGAATGGTTCTAGTCATGACGTACCAGGAAAAAGATGTGTATCTCATTTATGAATCATTATTTATGTTTCCATGTTTCCAAAGTAACTAAAGAAATACCATCTTTTGGTGTGTGTTTCTATTATAATTTATATATTCCACAAATAATATTTAATTTTAATGTATTTCAATAATGGGTCATTATATTTGATATTAGAGTAATGGTTTAAATATCCATTGGAAATTAGAATGAGAAAAACTTATTGAGATCCCATGGAATATTTCTAATGATATGTCTTGGGATGTCTCTATGTATAAGTAAATAAATGAGTTAGTGTTTTGGAAAATGTCATGGTATATTGTTAAAGGATATAATATGTGATTTCCAAGTAATACATCCATTTATTTATAAAAAAAGATATTGTGTATCAAGAATAGATTTAACATGGTTTAACAACTCAGAAAAAATGTATCGGGCCTGACACGTGGTAATCTGGTACATGAAAATGGTCCACGTTACACACCTAGTTTGACAATATTGGGGGATATACTTTGGTAATTCACAAAACACTTCACTAACCCTTATGAATAATTTAAATATAATATGGATATGAATAACCTTGGATGAACCTAGGGTTTAATATATTAAGAAATGATTCCTGATTTAGTCATCTTATATGTAATTATGTTCATGAATATATTGTTTTCTACTATAATAAGTAATTCCCACACTATGCTTCTAGTTTTAGTCAATGGAGGGAATGTGAAGGAACTAGGTTAACAAAAAATATGATGGATGTTTTATTGATCAGATTTCAAGTGGGATGATCATTGGAGTGAAAGATGATGGGATCCTGCAAAATCCGTTTTCACAAAACATGATTTACAATGTGTACCTCAACCAACTCTCAGACTAGCCATGGAATATAAAGAAGGATTGTACTGAGGATTTGGGTAATGGGGACCATAGAGGAAAAATATTCACTTTCAATTATGTCAATAAAGTGGAAATAATCAAATAAGAGAATGTCTTATTCGAACGAGAAAATGTATTGAATATAAAAAATAAGGACACAAAGAAAGTGATTGTATGAGAAAAATGAAGAGTTTGGTTAATTAATGAATGATGATATTGGACTCCCTAATCATAATTGAAGGTTATGTGTTTTACATGTGGAATAAATGGTTATTATAAAACTCAATGCCACTAGAGGAAGGTTCCTCAAGAGAATCTGCTAGATGGTGCAATTAATGGTCACGTTATAGATGATACAGAGATTAAAAATGAAATGTGAATGGAAAGAGGCATTGTGTAATAGGATGATGTTTTCTTATTAATGGAATAAGTATGAAATGTAATAAAAACTGTTTTTATGTATTTGGATTCAAGAATTATTTTATATGAATGGTGAAATATTTAAAGATTTTTCTATTTATTTTTTTCGCTAAGGATTTACAACAACTTGTTGAATGGTTATAATGGAATAGAAAATTTATATACTGGAAAAGTGATGTTCATGTAAAACAAAATATTGCGGGAAAGATAACCCTTAATATGTTTCTTAATTTCTGAAAATGTTGTCTGGAAAATGATATCTGGGGTATGAATAAGTAAATTGGAAGGTACTGAAAATCATGGAACTAATTAAGGACTTGTTGAAATGTAGTTTACACCATCATGAATGAATTTTACAACATCATGAGTTTATAAAATATTTCCATTAATATATGGAATATGGAAGCATTCATGTTTTCAATCATTATTTATGGTAATTCTAGTTATTACCATGTTTCTGGATAACATAGAAAGAGGGTATTCCAATGTTTGGAATGTGACAACATATAGATACTTTGTCATATATGGGGGCTCATTGTTAGATAAATTTCATTACCTTCTTTATATTGTTTTGTATTTTCAAATTTTAGAAGATTTATAAGGATAACCATTAATGAAAATAGTATGTTAAACATCAGATGAAATATCTATATATAAAGGTTATATTGATAACCCTAGTTAAAAGGATATTTAATGATTAACTATATTTGTAGAATTTCTATATTATTTATTTTTTAACTAAAATTATTATTTTTTAGAAAAGTAAATCATGTACATCATTTAAAAACAAATAAAATCTGGTAAGGTTGTGGGTCTTGAACCCATGACTGAAGGACAATAAGATTTTGACACCTACCACTAGCATACATGATGTCATATTTAATGTATAATTATTTTTTTATGAAAATATTTTAGTGATGAATCTTTAGTGTTACTTTTTGTGATTATTTATTACGGAATATTGATTTTCTAAGAGACAAGTAGTTAAACATTTCATTATTTTATAGGACATAAGATCTCTAAAAAGTGTATTTTAGTTCTTTATATATCTATGTTAATTTATTGACATTAATTACATTAAGTGATGGATTTATTAGATATAGATCAAAGCACAACCAATGTATGAATTTTTATATAGAAATATATCAAGAACTACTCAATGTTCTAAAACTGATAAAAAATGTTGTCCTGATACATTAATTTTTGTTGTGATTATGTCTTTTTAATTAATCGCATATTGATTAATTTGCCGCCACTAACTTTTCATTGGTCGTTCACATGATTTTTATTGTTGACCCCAATCAATCAATACAAATAATTTAGTTTTTCAATAATGACTTTATTTTTACTTTAAAATTATGTTCTCCCAAGTGTAAACCTATTAATGTGTTACTTTGGATAACCGTTATGTTTCTAACATTCCTTTTTTAAAAGATGTTTTAGTATCAATTTTTATGATGTTGCATTATATGAAATGAACTATAATGTTTTAGAAAATTAATAACACATATGAATTTAGAGGGAGAAATTTATAATAGTGCAGAACAATGTAACACCATGAGATTTTTTGAAATATTTTTTAAAAATTAATGTAATATTTATGATATTTTTTATTTCATGAAACCCAAAAAATAGTAATTATATATATATATATATTAAAGCACAATGATTGGATTTATTTTTAAAAAATTATGTGTTAATAATGGATAAAAAAATATTATGGTTATCTTCATCTATATATAATAATTAGCTAAGCTTACATTTTAGGCAAGACTAACTTTCCTTGATGCAGTTCATAACACACAAGACTAAGTGGTGTCGAACAATAAGATATTATATAAAAATATATATTACCTAGCCTTTAAATTATATTTAATGAAAATTATTAAAAATATAATGTAAATTTATGGTTTTAAAAAATATATATATAATAAGTTAATTAGTTACAAATTCTTCAGAAAATAATTTAAGAAGATATTGAATATAAAAAAAATTTTTTCCTAAAAACTACTATTTTGATCACAAAGTTGTTTTCATCCTATATAGGATATTAATTAAATATTTTATCTACTTTAAATTTATTATAATTATTATACATATAATTCTGTATTTTTTATATTCATAAAACTGATATCATAAGCATAAGATAAGAATAAAAACAATTTTACTCATAATACCCAATATTTTTATTAAGGTAATTTTAAAGTATTTTAAAAAAGAACCTATATTAAATTCAAATTTGAGAACTTTTATAAATAAATATATAAATTTAATCTTTATATTTTATTGAAAATATAAAATATTTAGTTATTTGTATTATTTTGTCTTTTTCTGTGATGTTTTATTTTTTTATGAAAGATTGAAAAATACAGTTTTTTATTTCCAAACTCATGTTTCATATAACTTATTTTTTTGAATAAATTACATTTTAAATTGGTTTAAGATTTAATTATATAATATATTTATAAATTAATCATCTCTAGCTCAATACATATAAATTTAAATTGAAATTTACATAAAAACAAAGTGAACATTTGATCATTATTACTTCAAAATCCTATATTGTTGACCAGACCACATGATTCAATTGGAATTAATTTCTACCACTAATATGATTTTTCTATAGAAAATTTGTTTCAATATTTGTAATAACTATAATTTTTATTATATAATATGCTCAAAATAGTTATTTTAAACAAAAATATTAGTGATGTAATTAAATATAATTGCAATGATATAGGTTAAATTAAGATTAGTAAGAGACTAAAAAATATCCTTAAGGAAAAAACGACCAATAAACATGTACAAAAGGATTTTTAAAAATATATTTACACAATATAATCCCTTTTATTAACATTAATTTATTATTGGATCCACTTTCAATAAAAACTACCTAGGCGGGGTTTCTCTTTTCCAAAATATTACATGACTATCACTCCTCCTCCATTATAAAAGGTCTCCTCACCTCCCACTTCCTCACACCTCTCAAAAAACTTATATAATGACATAATCTACCCAAATATCTCCCCAAAACACCTCACTTCATCCTTTAATCCTAATTTAGGTAAAAATCCTTTCAAGTGATCCCTTTTATGTAATCCAAAATTAGTTACCTGATTAAGAGGTAATATCCTCCCTCGAACTCTTTTTTTATTTTATTTCTCCTTTCAATTTAATATTATGATATCATTATTGTATAAAAAATCTAGTGTCCTCAATATAATAGGAGGATTATATTTTATGTATTAAACATACACATACACACACTTCTATCTAATAGGTAACAAACATATTGTTTACATGTAGGACAGAAAACCACCCCACTAAGCGATGATCGTTCAATTTTTCCTTTACCACCTCTCATTGTAGAAAATATGATATAAGATTTTTTTATATATGTTATATATAATATTTTTATGTATTTAATCTACTTTAATTATTTTACAACACATATATTTATACTTCCCATTTTGTGTTAATGTGATAATTTATTTTTAGGATGTGTGGACTACCACCCCCTCAATACGATGTGATTCCTTCATACACTACATTGAATACATTAAAGATTGTTTAAATGGATATATATAATATTTAAGATATTTTAAAACATATTTAAAATGGTAAATATAAATATATTTCTATTTCTATTCCTTTGTTTCTTTCAACATGATAATTAAATGGAAATAGTGTTCATTCGTACATATAGATTACAATCTCCATTAACTGTGTATTTCATTTGATAAATTTATATTTTATGTATTATTATAATAAAAATTTAAGTAATATTTATTATATTTAAATAATATTTTAAATTATATAAATAATGGTATAAATATAATCACGTAATATATAACAAATTAACACAAAAGAGAAAAACAATGAAGACACTACCTGAAGTGAAACCTTAACATTGAATCGTTAACAAGTGTGTAATATAAATCCATAATAAAACCGTTTTTTATTAGACGAAAAAATATTGTACTGTGATAGATGTAAAATAAATTAATATATATTATATTGGATATTTGAACAATACAATGAGAGTCAAGACACACAGTAATGTAATTTCATCTCACTCTTTATTTCTATGAGATACATGCCTTATTCACCAATCACATATAATGTGTGGTGTATATAATAGAAATGAATGTATTATACGACTATTATACATTAATATATGGGTATTTACATATCCATTTTATTATATTTCTATCATGGGTTTTATGTTTCAAATGATAACAAATCGATAATGTAATTGTGCTTCAAATTTCTTCTTCAAGACAGATGTCGGGTTATAAAAATATATTTTTATATAAGGTTCATAAACAAAATGTTACATGTTATTAAATTAATATACTTAATTTCAGGATATTTTATTACTCCATTTAATTTCATTTTTCTACATGGTTTGAAGGACTCAATATAACCATCTTATTATATTTTGTTGAAAAAATATCACCATTTATCGAGATTGTGTGTGATCATGCTTTCATTAATAAACTATTATGATCCCACATTCAAGAACACTCATGAATATTCTAATATTATGGTTAGTATTTATGACTTCATATATTAGTACACTTTTCCTACTATATTGTACTTACAATAATTAAGAAATATTTTTTAAGAATATATAACCATAACTCTCTCTTCATTCAGAAATTTGTATTCCTTAAAAACAATGTTTTATAATAGGTTTTCCAAGAATATTTTAATAATATCATATGATATATAAAAGGATTTTTTATCCTCATTTTACCTTTTATATAAAAATGTTTTAAAAAAAAGATTCTTGTTACGATTTTTTTTGTGAGGCACTTTTCTACTCTATTTATAGTGAAATAGAAATATTCTTTCTAACTTTTACGACATGTTTGGATTTACCCATCATAATTTTATTAAATATTAGTTTTCATGTTTAATAATATATAATTTTAATAAAAAATTAAATCTATTTTCAAATAAAATATTTTCAAATTGTTTTCAAGACTCTTTTATATGTTTTCATAGAAAAATGGTTTTTAAATGATTTTAAAGCTCCTCTTTAAATTATCAAGGTAAAAGTTTTTCAAAATTATTTTGAGATTACTTTATATATCATTATTTATAGTTTAAAAATAATATTTTTCAATAGTATTTATTTTTTAAAATAACCATTTTTATAGAGACATATATTATCCTCAAGAAACATTTTTATAAGACCAATAAACATTATTTCCCTTCTACGATGACATCTGATGGTGTTACTCATGCCTTTCAGGGGGAATGATTCAATGTTTTCATTCATGTTATTTTTATAAATGGTTTATTTATTGATGAATTAATGTTTATGATACCTGTGTCTCTTTCAAGTGTTATGTTTTTAAACCCGCTTCTTTTCATGTGTTATACTTTAATTAAATGATTATGATATCAGTATTTTTTACACAATTTAAGATATGATTTTATGTTTATAAAACCATTATCATTTCGTGGGTTATGATATAATTGTTTATGATATTGTGTTAAATTTATGTATGATTTCATTTGTAGATTTTTGGGACCTATATAACACTTTAATTAATTGGGAAATGATTTAAATCTCATGATATAGACTGATATGGACTTGGGAGTGAACCTTGAATACTAATATGTCTGTGGAATTAAAACATGGCTACAAAGATGGTATAGAAAGTTAAATCATTCTAATAATATGTCCATGGGGGTGAACCAAGACTACTAAGATGATATGCGGAGTGTACCAAAACTAATAAAATAGTCTCAATTGTTATTCCATGGCTAATATAAAGATCATATTATATTATTTTGTGATTTTAACATTTCCATGTTTTATTCCAATGTTATGATTTCATGCCTTATGTTCTTTATTGCCTTGTGATTCATTATTATAAACTACAAAAATTTATTCCATGATTTAGTTTTATGTTATTTAATATGTATGGTATGGTATTTTAATGTTATGATCACATTCTCATACCCAAATTCTCTTATTATGTTTAGATGTTTCCATTATCTACCCATACTATGCATCTGATCAAATCCATTTTATGATTCCTTTCCGCTAGGTTATAATGATACAAATTATCTTTGATATGTCTAAAAAGGGTGTTATTCATGAGTAACCTATTAGAATATATTATTTCTCATTTATTCACCTATATTTGTGTTTCCATGTTTCCAAAGGAACTAAACAAATACCAACTTTGGGTGTTTGTATATATTATATTTTATGTAATCTTGAAAAGTGGTTTAATGTTAATGTATATCAACAGTTGGTCATTATATATGACTTGGCACAATGTAATGTTTTAAATTGAAATTGAAAAGTATATTGTTTACATATTCCTTGACCTAATGAATTATAACTGCAAGGTTTTCTTGCACTTCTATAGCACCCCTTTAAATGTATAATGGAAGGTATAAGGATAGACATAAATAAATTATCATGACTTATATGATTTAATGGAATGATTTTATTCCCTAGTTCTTTTCATGCCGATGATAGTATTGGATTTGACCAAATGAACTAGTTAATGGGTATGACTATTACATGGCCTTAATTATTAAATGAGTCAATTGTAATGTGTCTAATTTTATATGGAGTTTTAAATCATTATAGGATTGGTGAGACTCAATTTAGTATTTTGATTCTAAAGGGAATGCCTCAATAACTCAGGGATTCCCTTCCAATTAAAAGATGCTAGTTTCCAAGGGTGATGACCAAATTAGAATTTAATCTTCATCATTCAGTAGATACCATGTATCACACCATATGATCCCTCAATTACTAATTATATATATCTTAGATACACTCCTTGGATGAAACCTGGATTCTACAGACATGAGTTTTCGTGGATACATCCTCAAAACTAGCCATTTATTTTCCAATTTTACCTTGGATGTATTCATTGGAATTTGTTAGAATTACACTATTATTGAATTCCTTGGATGATTATTATTTTATTGCAGTCTTACCCATTAGTCTGGCTACAGTCACTACAGTGTTAGCTACCCTTTAGGTCAACGTTTCCTTGGTTACTTCCTTGTAAATATTCAATATTATTTTCAATATAGTATGCATTGATATTTGATGGATAATTTTAAAATAATATTCATTTTAGGATGTAGATACTTGCTTCACCTCAAGTGAATTTATTATATAAACATAATGTTAATAATTTAATTAATTGGTTAAATGTTTAAACACTAACAGAGGAATGAGGTAAGTACTTGGGTATTTGCAGTAATGCACTTATTTACTTTTATATATTCATTAATTCCATCTTTTTTACATTATATTACTTATATTGGATGTTATAGACTCCATTTGATGTTTCATAATGATATTTATCTCACACACTATCCAGGCCTTTATTGGAACCCGGGAAGACTACATTTATGCAAGTGTAAAAAATGAAGTGTATAGCTATAAAAACATGATTGTTTATTTCATAGGGTTGAGATAGTAGAAGACAACTGAGTGTGACCTCTGGATGATGAGGACAGTTTTTGGATTCCTTTTTGGTAATTTTTTATAGCATGTATTGTCCTCTCCTCTGTATCTATGTTTCATATGTATTTGATACATGAGATATCATCATATGCTTAATTATGTGATTATTAGTTGTTTTAGTTTTTTATAATTTAGTTTGTTTCCTTTGCTCCAAATATATGATTCTATATTTCTTCCAATATTCACATGTATTTATATTTATCCATTTTGATATACTCTAATATTGTGGGGATAGTCTCCCCATACACACACACACACCATAAAACATCGCTACTATTTGAATGCCTATGTAATTATGGGGTATGTTATTGATTTCATGTGGCCCGCCTTGTAGAGGGCCAATCTAGGTGGCACACAAGTCTTGGATATCACATCAAGACAAATGATAGGGTTTCTTTCCATAATTTTAATTTCCTGATATATATCTAATATTATGAATCATAACATATTTAATATTGTATGATTATTTACTAATGATTTTATTTTACAATATTATTTTAATTAGTGGGGTCTTAATATATATATATATTAATATATATATAAATAGACCTTCATTCATGGGATACCAAGTTTGTAAGGGGAATTATTTCTTTATTTTCCTTCTATTGTCTTACAATATTTCTTTTTGAGAGAAATGTTTTCAATATTTATTTATTCTACATAATTAATAATTTAAAATATATTGAATCATTATTTTATATGGTTTTAAATTAATTTTTTAGACCTCATTTCCAAATAACTATAACCTCAAATATTATCTTACTTATAAGGATTTTATGGTCCTAGTTCCTATTTCATGGAAACAACTGATTTTTATTCCTAATTATACCTTTAAATGGTGTAAACATACCCAATTTTCTTATATAATATCTTGAATAAAACTTTATTGATTATATTTTATGTTTAATTTTTGTATATTTCATCTTCAAGTGTATCAATTTAAATATTACTCATGTATTGAAATTTTTATTCCCAACAAATTTTTAGAATATAGATATCTGAAATTTGATAACACATTTGGGTAATTTTCATGTTATATATTTCTAATATAAAAATAATTATTTTCTCTTATAGTTATCCTTATAGATATATATTTTATCTTTTCATTGTTTTAAGCAAGTGGTTTTATAGAATTTAAATGTATCTAGTCTTTTATAAAATCATTTGTTTAAAATGGGAATTTATTTTTTATTATCCTATTTTGATATTTAACACCATTTTTTGTCGATATCTTATATTTATTTTAAAAAATAAAAATAATATCATCATCTAACATAAACTTATTAGAAATATTTTTCAAATAAAATCATTTTAAAAGTAACTATATTGGCTATTTCAACAAAAATATATATTTTAATGTTTCCATGTGAACATATACATTTGGTGATATTTTTATTTTTTATGAAACATTCTCTGAATGTTTTCATGGTTTCTGAAAGAAACATTTTTTATTATATTAATAAAATATTTATTTTAAATTTATTTTAAAAGAACAAGGGTATTTCTAATCTCCATTTTGGTTTTACATCTAAAACTCCTAAAATTTTTTTTTCATCTAATCCAATATCACATAATATTACTTAATCTTGATCAAGTATTATTTTTTAAATGAAATCATCCACCTTCTTTTTATGGTATGATTATGTTTTTTATCTCTATCATGGAATAATCCATTAGTAACATTTTTTTACGAAATCATATACAATGTATAAATATGGAATTTCTTCAAATGTATATCCTTTGAGAACACTTTATATTTCCTTCCACTATTTGAAGGGTGTTCACAAGGATGTAGATAATTTGATTGATTTATGAAAACATTGAATACATTGACGTCCTTTTATAATTCTGATATATATAAATTATATTTCTCTAACTCAATTGAATGATATTTACCTATATGATTATGTTTTTATTGGATTCCCATTAATTTCCAATGGGTTAATCCTGAAATGATTATTTATATAATTCTAATTGTTTTTCAATAGGATATGTTATCCATTTTTCATTTCATGGGTTCATTATGTTATGAGGAATTATTATTTTTAAATAGAATTATTTTATATTGATGTTTTAGGGTGGTTCTATATGACTCGCAACAATGTATTGGATAAGTTGTTTCATCTTATAAGATAATTATGGAAATTGTATACCAAATGCTCACTATACTATTGTAATCATGCAGTGATTCCTAATCTCTTATGTTATGGGAACCTGATTGTAAGTCATAATCCACTATAGTATTCTAACTTATGATTGTGGTTGTAAGGTAGTTCTATGATTCCTTTACTTTTAGTATATACTACATTTTTTCATTATTCCGTGGAAAAATGATTTTCATATGAAAATGTTAACCAATCATGTATCTTGTTTATTAAACCATGCTTCCACTCTCTCTTAATTAATTTCATATGTTAATACATGTTTATTAGATGACTATTTTTTTATAATATAATATTTTCAAGGTATGAATTTTCAAATGTTTATTGATTATACCGAATTTATAATTTTGTGCTCGCTTATGATCCACAATTATTATCTCTTATTTTTACCCATACTAAAAACCTGATCTAACCAATAGTTATGATTCCATTTTCAATAGTTTATGAAAGTATGAAATGTATATGATTTATCTAGAAGGTCATATTTTTACAGAATATATGTGACATTTTGATAATTCATTTTGGATCTATTAGTTTATTATATCGTGTTAAAATGTATTATTGATACAAAGAACACGGGTTTTACTAGTTTAATGTTTTCCCAAATACCTAAATCTCTAATCCTTATATGAAAGAGGAATGTAAATGTTTCATTACATGGTAATGATCATTTAATTAAGGATGTGTAACAACAAAAGTGTGTAACATTTATTTCTTAATCACAATATCTAGATGTCTAGGTATTGGGAAACCTCATTCTATCCATTTTACTAATACTGATTATGAGTAGTATAGAGTATTGAAATATAAACTAATATGTGATTGAAATAAATAAATATTTTTTTTGGTACTTAAATATTTGTTTCCCTTTCTGGTTCATCATGTATAATAGTGTACAATAATGTAGGGTATAGATAGGTATTACACCTAATAAGAGACCTATTTGGATTCATAGATCATTAATTAATATTTTTAATATGGTTTCAAGATCTAGGGGTTTTTGTGTGTGCATGATCCATGTCTAAAATAATTGATTCATATGAGCTACGAGTTTTTTTCCATATACGATTACAATAATATGTTATGATATATTCATTGTTTCCAATGAAATACATGATTCAATAAAATTCAAGTTTCTTGTAATCTTGAAATGAAAATTGAGGAAGATATTTTAGTGGATTTATGATTCTTATAATCAATTGAATGAATGATTTATTATTTGCTTTATGGAACACAAAACATAGTCACATATCTAATGAGGCAATGGTTTTTGAAACTAGGAATGAAACGTTTTAGATCCTAGGATATTTTTATAAAAGATATGTTTTTGATACTGGGAATGAACCTTTTTAGGGGAACTATGTGAAGTGTTCCCTGGTTTGGTATGCCAAAAAAGTGAGTGCTTGGTTAGGATGAATGTGTGACTGAGAATCTAATTTATTGAAATCGATATGAGTACAGTGGGGAATATATATTGACTATGTGATGGAGTGAGAGGGTGCACAATTTTATGGTCTCTAAGAATGGGGAATGGGCTTCTAAGGGAAGGATGTTTTTGGAGTTTTTTATGGTAGATATGGAATTGAAATTATGAGGGCTATTGAATTGGGAACACTTATTTGGAAGAGTCATTATCTTTGGTATTAGTGGTCAAAAGGTATGAATTGTACATAATAATGAACAAAACAGTTATAAGATGAATAATCCCATATTTTTCATCATTTATAATTTTATTTGGATTCAATAATAAACTAAATTTTTTTGGAAGGACCAAGACCATGCTTTACCCTCTATGAAATTGATGGAATTTATCCTCCTCATTTTGGATACTATGGGATGTCCTTATTTAAGAAATGGACACTAGAATCCCACATTACATCTAATTTCTATTAGGTGTTACTAGTTATATAGATCAAGGAATGAGTTCTTGGCGCACTGGGTGTCAAACCCCGACCTAACACATTGCGATTATTTTATTAATTTTTGAGTTCCTATATTATTTTATAAAATAACTAAATCCATTGAATTAAAATAATAATAGATTTAAAATAATAATAATAATAAACCCCCTATATTATCCTCTACCCAACCTCACATGTCCCCCCCAACCCCCTCTCAGCTGTACACACTCCGTCTTTTGGTGAAATCTCCTCCCCCAATAGTTCCTCCTCCCATTCCTTACACGATGAATCTATTACCATGTGAGAAAAGTGATAGAATACCTCCCTTATATCATGACCCCATCTGCTCAAGGATCTCTAGTGGGAAAATCCCTGATTCTGGAGAGCCTCCCCTCTCCATAACATGTCCCTCAACCCTCCCAGGCAGAGTCACTGCTCCCCCTCTCCTATGTTTTCAGCCTCTTTCCCCTCTTCTCATCTCCCCATTTGGTTCAGCCAATCCCCAGAGTTTCAGAGATAGTGATTTTTGACAGTTATGTTGTCTTTAGGGCATGTTGTGGGTATTTAAAGACTTCCTTGTTCACATTTTTTTATCTTCCGCCAAAGGTGAAGCACTTCGGTCCATTTTGGCCCGTCTACTTCCATTTGAGGTTGAATGATATTACCATCTACTTGTTTAGTTTATTTTAATGTGTTCTTAATTTTATTTTTGTGGGATGAAGATTGTTTCTGTATTGGTTTAAAAATATTATCAGTTAAAAATGTGTTTTTTTCAAAATTAATTGTTATATGTTTTGAATATTGTATTGTATGGTTTCTTAAAAAACGTTGTATGCCTTGTTTGGAATGTTTAAATAGTAATTTCAGAGGAACATGAGGTCTGTGTTTGTTCATATTGAGTTTTTATTAAAGAAAGGAGTAGTTTTGGTCTGTATAAACTATCAGGTATTTCTTAGTTTGAATTGTAAATTGATTAATCATAAAAATACATGTTATAGAACTGATTTTGGGATATCTATGGATTTATAAAAATGGTCTTCCTGTGAAATTGGTTGAGAAATGGGGTGTCCTTCTTGTGTTTGTAAAAAGTGGAATTTTATGAGTTATGATGGTGAAGGAAAAACCATTTAAACTATTTTTTTAATGAGATTTAAAAGGAAACTATATTAATATTAGTATGTAGACCATTTTTTCAATTTTATTATGAGATGTCAATTGCTTAAATAATGGGATGATTGTTTTGGGAATGATTTTTTTTATTTGAAGATTCAAACTTGGGGTTTTAGCCCATGGTTTTAATTGAGAAATTTCATGACTTTCATATGTATTTATTAATAGAGTATTATGGATTACAAATTTTATTTAAATAAGGTTTTGGCATGTGTACAATGAAATGTCTTTTTTTCATGGATTGATGATTTTCAGTTCCATATAGGTTAATTAGATTGATCGGTTTATCCTCAAAGGGTTTAACACATGTAAACAGGTATGTGTGTGTGTATTTATATATATACACCATCCTTGAAAATATTCTTTCATGGAATGGATAAATTTTGAATTGGATTAAGGGTTATATATATATATATATTTATATAAGTTTATGAGCATGAAATTGTGGAGTGAACTTTGTAGAATGTGTCAAGTGCCAAATAGTTTGTCTTTGGTTCTAACCTTTTAAGGTTGGATCTCTATACATTGACCATTAAATTTAATCATTTATTTATTTCATTTAACATAATTTTATTATATTAATTACTGTTAGAAAATTCATGGTGAACATTTTTATCATGGATTGTAGTGCATTCATCCTTGTAATGTATTTAAATAAATTTTTTTATTGAGTTTTTCACATAAACTACTTGATAAAATGCCCCATTGGCCTTTATAAATGTGTTTTGGATTTAAAATTATTGTTGGGTTTCTTAAATGGGATTCAATTCATGTTTTTGGGTTTCAAAGTTGAATGTTTGTGGTTCTTTATGAAATGTGTTTTCATGTGATGGTTGTGTGATGCCCATTTGGAACTTAAAAAAGGGTATCATCAGAAAACCCTCTACAGAATGTGTCCAGACCATGTTGGTTGAAAAATATTTGATTTTACTTAGTTTAGGGATTCCCTTATTTTAGGATCGTTTTAAGGGGATAGACTTGTTCTTTGAGGTGAATCTGGAGTGACCATATTATGTGTGTTGACTATGTGTGATGAATGTACTTGTGGCTGAATACTTGTTAGACATTGTTGTCTCACCCCATTTTTGGTCTGTACATTAGAACCTATGATAGGGAGATAATTTTTAGTGAATGATTTCTAGACTATTTTAAATTACACATAGGCTAATGGCCAATATCGGGGGGGGGGGTATATGGTTATTATTTCTATGGGATTTAACCCCATGGTTAGATGAGGTTGGGAGACGATTGGGAGTTTTTAAATTATAAAGAAATTGATTAGGGAAATTCCTTTGTGATGAGTCCCATGTATAGTATGTTCTAGATTATTCATGAGCCCCTATGTATTCCCATGCATTTCGGAAAATAGTTACTTGCAATATATGATTGAGGTACATTGTTCTGTTGGTCCCTGTAATTTGTTATTTTTCATTTCCCTTGAATGTCCTTTTATTTTTCATTCATGTATGGTGCATCTATTTGCAAAAGGGGATATAGCGATTTTCAAATGTTCATGGGAAAATGTTTTTTAAAATTTTTTAGACTTATTTATTCCTCTTTCTTTAAAAATGATAAAGCTTCATTCCTAGAAAAAAAATTAGTAAAAATTAAAATGGGAAGTGGGCAATTATTATAATTAAATGGAACGTGTGTGTAATAAATATTTTAAATATTTTTTTAAAAAAATTAACTATTATTTATTAAAATGAATTGATTCGAGAATAGATTACTTGGTCAGGATTACTGAGTTTTAATACTAATCCATATACTTCATTCTTTTTTTATTCTCATGTGATGGTTTCAACATGATCATGATAATCATGAGAGATATTGAGGCTTGGGATTAAACATTGACATGTGGGGTCATGTGGAGTTTTAGTAGCCATATGGTTGAGTTAGTTATATTTTTTATTTGTTACTTAGTCATTTTTTTGGTGTATTTATTTTGAAATTCCCTTTATTTATTCTTCTACTTTTATTTAATTATATTTTGAGAAATCATACACATTATCACTCTGTTGATGGCTTGGAAACTATCACCAGCTCAGGGGTATCAGGGACACCTCTCAGGCTTTATCATGTGCTGGCTTGATTGAACGGGTTAAGGACTACTTGGGTTGGACTGTGACAACATTGTATTAAAGGATATGTTCCTTCAATGACCAAGATTTCAGAGTGCGATTTGTTATTTGGGATTTCTATAGAAGGAGTTAAATTGTCGGATCTTGGGGTGTAGGTTTGTGGGAGTGTCTGTCCAACTCTTTCTAGACCACACCTCGAGTTACCATTTTAATTTTGGGTTTTCGTGGTTTATATGGTTCTTATGGGTGGCTTGGTATATGGTAAAATGAAACGAGAGTCATGTAATTTTTCATAGGGAGCTTTTAGGTCTCAAAAATCCATGTGGACCTGAGGGAATGGTCTGGAAAGGGTTTTGGTGGTGGTGGGTTTATTGGCACATGGACTCCCACAATAAGGACAAGTCACCCATCGCCACTAGTGTCCCCTGTTGTGTTTTCTTGGGTCCTTTTTAGATATTAATATTTTTGACTTTTGTAATGGGAAGTTGCTTTTGGTTGTACATAATGTTGTCTAGGATGGTTTTGGGGTGTACTTATTTATATTTTATAATGTTTTTTTCCTGAAAAAATGAATGTTTTTTAAAAAATGTTGTTTCCCAAACCCAAAACATTGAATCCTTTGGAAATTGAAAGGTTTTTTTAAAAAAATGGGTGTCTATTTGGAAATATTTTTGGGTGTTTTTGAATTATTTTTTGAATTGATTAATTTGAAAATCAATATGTAATTTGAACATGTTTTCCATTGAAGTTAAAGTGTTTTTAAAATTGCAAGGGTAATTTTTAAGTGGTTTTGAAATTGATAATAGTTCTTTTATATAACTCTAGAATTACTGTGAGTTCTAACATATAAGTATATAGATGCATGTATGTGTTTGGTGGATGAGTAGTTTAGAAAGTAAGGGAATTCATATATGTGTGACTTTATGTAATACTAATGGTGGGTCTTTATTTTGTAAGGGTTGTTATGTTTTTTGAAAATATTATTCCAGAAGGTAGGGAATTTCATTTATTTAAAAAATTTGTGACTGTCATATTTCCTTTTTTATAGTTTTCCTTTTTATTTTGTGATTTTTGATTAATTTATTGAAGGTTTTATTAAGATTATATTTTGAGATTGGGTGGTTGATTTGAAAACGAGATTTCATATTTTCATTTATGATATTTTTTATTTGGTTTTGTTCTTCCTATTTCGTGGATATGTACTCACTGAGTTCTAAAGGGACTTCTAGAAGCATATGTGGGTGGATGTTTAATCACATGTCTTTTGGTTAATCATGTGTTGGGTTTATCAGTTTCAAATATGGAGCCTATAGGTTCTCAATATCATGAGTTCATCCAGAGGTTCTCAGACTTGAACCCTCCACATTTACTTGGGATGTCGGAATGAAAAAAAGTTAAGGAATCACTGCAAAAATTTGAGGAGATATTCATTTTGATTTAATCTCGCAAACCACTCAATGTACATATTTCCACATTCACATTGGATTTCCTATGTCAGGAATGGTGGAAATTTGTTCTTCAGGACAAACTGCATAATAATTAATCCTAGGAATTCCTTAAAGTCTTTTTCATCCAATAATATATATTTGAGGACGTTATGATACCAATGGGTTTAAGGTTTTATGGTATTGAGAATGGAAATTTAATGGTGTTGTAGTATCCTAAGAGCTTTTTCGAGATGGTATTGTATCTTCCTAACCTCACCATGGATAAAATTTTGAAAGCACGATTCATTGAAAGGGTTATTTGACAAAAATTCTATTAAGAAGTGTCTTCATTTACTGAGGATTATGAATAATTATAATGGTGATCTATATATTTTAAAGATGATTTATTAGTGCTTTCTCAGTTGAGAAGAGTTACAAAAATGTCATTATTTTCTTCCTCATCAGATTCAGTAGAGAGAAATTTATTGATTTGTTTTTATTATGGGAAGCATGTATGTAAAAAGTTATTGTTTCTCCAAGCACCTAAGATATGTCATACAAATATCCATTTAGTTCATTTGGAAATGTTTTCTCGGGTGGTTCTAGGAAGTGACAAGATTCCAAATCCACTATCTTGTTGAACATCCAAGCTCATTTGGATGAATGTGGAGTTTATGTAAGCTCAATCAAAATCTTTTTTTTTTGAAAATTCCATTTTTTTGTAATTAATGTATTATGTGAGGATTTCTTATTTTTGGTGTAAAGAATTATATTGTAGGTCATTTGAGAATAATGTTTTAATGGAAATGTATTTGTAATATTTTTAATGAATTTGATGTAGAATGGTGGTGTTTATTACCCCATGATTTGTTTTTTTAGGTTTTCTTCGATTTTATTATGATTTGAGAGTTATTCAAACATAATAAATCAATGTTTGTATGGAATTCTAATATAGTGGGCAGACCAAAATGATAGGATCTTCTGATAAACCATTCTTCTAGTTGCACTTGATGGATAACATTCTTTTTCTCACTCTTTCTTGCCTTAATTGTTGTAGTTTGTTAGATTGGATAGTGGGTCATGTAATGGATGCTTGTGGAGATCCCAAAAATACCACAATTAGTTTTCATCAATTGTTACTATTTTAGGGGTTGGGGTGTTCCTTATTTGGTTATATATCTAAAATTGTCTCTTCTTTTTAGTATCATTGTTATTTTTTGAGCTATTTTGTCAAGTGATAATTTTTTTTGGATGTATGGCTTCTTTTGTGGATGGTCTTATAGTTTCTTTTCGGAATATACTATTCTTATTTTTGAATAGATGTGATTGTTGGTTCTTATCTGTTATTATTTGGTGGGTTTTATATGGGTTGTAATTCATCTTTTTCTTGGTCCTAATCAACTAAATCTCTTCAAACTTTCTGGGATAGATTGTGTTATAGTGGGGATAATTTTCACACCCTGACCCAACAATTTATTGTTATTTTATTTATATTTTATTTCCTGTTTAATTAAAAAAATAAACCAAATAAATAAAATTAAAAATAAAAAATTTAAAAAATACCCTAAACTATTCCCCATGAATCCCCTGTTGGTCGCACGTACTCCCCCTTCAGGAGAACTCCCTTCATCGGTCATTCCTCTTCTCTTCACTTGCATGGAAAATTCATGTTTGTGTGACACCTCCCACTAAAGTCTTCCCCTCTCACATGACACCATCTTAATGAGGATCTCCAATGAACTTATACCTCTTTCCAGTGAGCCTCCCCACTCCATGGACAATCCCTTGGCTCCCCTATGTATTGTCTATTCACCCCTTCTACTATGTTTCTAGTCGCTTTCCCATCTTACCATCACCACATTTGGTCATTCCAAACCCTAGGGTTTTTTATGCGGTTATTTTGAATACTTATATTGTTTTTATATTGTGTGGTGGGTCTCATGGGTCTTCTTAGTGCATGTTTTATTGTCTTACACATAATGAATAATTATTCGATCTATTATGATTCATCTGATGCCATTTGGGGTTGATTTATCATACCCTCTTTTGATTTTTAGTAAATTTTAATGTGTTCTGAATTTTATTTGGGTGACTTGAAGACTGTCGTGGTATTGTTTTAACATTATAATGGGATATAAATGATTTTCTTTTTAAAATAAATAGCTATGTGTTGTTTATATTTTACATCAATGTTTCTTGAAAAGTTTTTTATGCCTTTTTTGGAATGTTCGAATTGTAATTTCAATGAAACATGAGATGTTTATTTTTCTTTTGATGAGTTTTTATCGAATTATGGGGAAGTTTTTGCATGTAGGGCTTGTCAGGTATTTTAATGTGTGAATTTTAAATTGTTTATTTATAAAAAAATATGTTTTCCAAATTATTTCTATTTGTGTATGGATTTATAAAAAGGGACATTCCATAGAATTGGTTGAGAAATGGTGTGTACATCAATAGTATGTAAAGAGGGGATTTTTATGAATTTTGTAGGTGATGATAAATTCATTTGAAATGGGTTTTTGGTGTATGTAAAATGAAAAATGGATTAGTAACGACATGTAGGGCTTTTTTTAACTTTTCAGCAATATTTCTGAATTGATTAAATAATAGGAAGATTGTTTTGGATATGAACTTGTTTTATATGTGGATTCAAACAAGGGGTCTTAACCAATCGTTTTGAGTGAGTAATTGTGTTCCATTATTATGAATTTATCAATGGATTTTTATGGATTGGAAATTTTATTGAAAAATATTTTTGGCTTGTGTACAATAAAAAGTGTCTTGTTCATGAAATAGTGGTGTTTGTCCTCTTATAGGTTACTCAGATTGATTGGTGGCTCCTCGAAGTGTTTTACACATGTAAATAGGTACATGCACACACACACACACATATATATCCTCCTCTCAAACATTCCTTCATGGAATGGAGAATAAGTGCATTGTGTTAAGGGGTACCTGTATATATATTATAGTGTATGTGCATGTAATTATGGAGTTATATTCATCAAAGGCATCGTGTTCCAACGTTTTTTACTGGGTTCGCTACTTTTGAGGTAGGATCTGTATGCATTTAACATAATATTTAAGATTCATTTATTTTATGCATATCACACCTAGTTTTTATATTAATTTATGATATAGAATTGGCATTGATGTTTTTTGTCTTGGATTAGAGTGGTTTCTTCTTTGAAATGTATTACAATAAATGTTTTGATTGCGTTTTTCTCATAATTTTCTCTAAAAAATTCCCTATTTTCCTTTATAAATGTGTTTTGGATTAAAAATGGTGGTTGGGTTTCTTTAATGGGTTTATACGCATGTTTTTGGTTTTGAAATTGGTTTGTGTGTGGTTCTTTATGAAATGGTTCAGCATGTGATGGTTTTGTGATGCCCTTTGGGAACATTAAAAATGGTTTTATCAGAAAATCATCCATGTAATGGGTCATAGACTTATTGGTTTATGAAATATGTGAGTTTCCTTGGTTTTGGGATTTCCTTCTGATATGATTGTTTGAAGGGGAGATAATATTTCCTTGGGGGGACTTGGTGGTGAATTTTCGGTGTGTGTTGATAGTGTGTGATGAATTTACATGTGATGGGATACTTGCTTGATATTATCAGATTACCCCTATTCAGTTTGGAAATGAGAACCTAGCATCATAAGCGAAATTTTAGTGAATGATTGATGCACTAGATTAGATTATGCACTGGCTAGTGTCCCATAGAAGGGGCTATTATGTTATCATTGTTATGGGATTGGGACCCTTGGGTAGGCCAGGTAAGGTGACGATTAGGAATTTGATAATTATGATGTCATCTTGTAGGTTATGCCATTGGTATGAGTCACATGTATTTTTAGTTCTAGATTATTCACAAGCTCCTTGGTTTTCCCATGTATTTTGGCATGTTGTTTTATGTGTTGGATGATAGAGGTGTTTTGTTTGGTTGATCTCAGTTGTTTTGTATTTTCTATTTCTTTGTGTGATGATTGGTTTTTTCCTTTGCGTAAGGTGAATAAATTTTCTATAGGGGAGAAGTGATTTTAAAAAGATCATAGAAAATGTGTTTTAAACATTTTTTAACTTCATTACCCCCTCATTATTTAAAATTTTAAAGCATTGTTCCTTGATAAGAAAATATTTTCTTAAGAAAAGGGAAAAGGACTTTTATTTGATTTATTGTTAAAATTTGAAAAAAAAATATTAGATTATATATTTTAGTTGAAACCTAAAATTACTGTATCATTATTTAAATGAAATTCACTAAGAATAGATTACTTGGTAATACTTACTGAGTTTTAATACTCATGTCTATAATTCATTCTTATTTTATATATCAGGTGCCATTTTCATTTTGAACTAGATCCCCATGGTTGATGTTGAATCTTGGGATGGGAGAGTGACCTACGAGGTCACATGAAGATTTAGATGTATTCAGGGTCAATTAGTTTTATTTTTTAGTCCTTATATAGTCATTTTTTTGCCTATTTATTTGGAGATAATCATTATTTATTCCTGGGATTTTATTTATTCATATTTGGTAAAATATTTCCCTTCTCACTCTGTTGACTCTCATGGTTCTTGTCGCAAGACCAGGAGGATTGGGAACGCCCCTTGTGATTTTTTCTGGGCTGACTCAGGTTACTGGTTCAGGTTTTTCCTAGGTTGGTTCTTGACAATAGGTGTGTGACATGGTAATATGTGATTGAGAATTACATTAATGAAAATGGAAGTTAATGTGAGCTTTAAGGAAATAATAACATTTTGGTTTCACATATAAATGATCTCTGTATGGGACTAGGGAAAATGTATAGAGAAGTTATAGTTTTCTACCCCTTTGAAAATTCATTAAGTATTTTTAGAGATTAGTGAATTTCGTATTCGATAACATTAGAGTGTCATCTACCGTGAAATGTTTTTTAAATAGTGGTAATTATAGAAAAAATAAAACATAATATAACATGTCATATATTTAGAATAAACAATCAGATGATACATTAGTTATGTTTTATATGGATTATTTAGATAATATTTAATTAGTTCATTCATCCATTATGTTGTATTGTGACTATAATGTCCCTAGATTTTAAATCATTCAAAAAAATAACTCAATGTTTGATAATATTTCATTCACTAAACAGCCAATGTAAATTGATTTTAGTATATATTAATAACATTATTAATTATCATAATATTTCAATAAATAAAAAATAAATAAATTTATGAGATAAATAATTAATGACTATTAATGATGGAAATGAGTAATTTCAATAAAATAATATTAATTTTTAAAATTTTCATTTCAAAAATAAATGTTAACTTTTAAATTTTTTAAATTTTTATTTGATAAATAACTGTAAATTGGTTTGTCATATCGTTACAAACTGATTATGATTTTTTTGGTCATTTTATAAAAAGGATTATTTTTATTACAAAAAATCATGGTTTGAAAAAATTTAAATCACCGTTACATTCTCACTATGTAAAAATAACCTTAAAGATTTTAAAACCATTAATTTTTTTAAATTAAAATTTAGTTTATATCATCATGAATTTTTATATATTATTTATATATAGAAAACATTTTCCACACATGTTTTTGAATAATGTAAAATGTCACGTTCATATAAAAACTATTTTTTGTCTTCACTTTTATTAATTTACATTGAAGTAGGGTTTCAGTTTTATATTGACATTGAATCCAAAAACCATTTATTAAATTACTAATAAATCAATTTATTTCCATTAAATTAGTAACAATTTAAATTAAATTATATATATATATATTAAAATATATTAAATGTTACTATAGTCATTTAATGAAATAGTTTTACGCATTTGAGAGTATTAATTTAAAAATTATAATTTCACCCTATTTTAAATATTAGATGAAAATTGGTTTTAAAAATATGATTTAGAATATTGAAATTATTTAATGAGTTGAAATATAATTTCTTCTTTAAATTAAAGATATAGGATAAAAAAAATATCACTGTTAAATTAAACGTGGTTAATATATTTTAACCTATTGTAAAAGTTTTAAAAAGTATAAAAACATGAATTGAATTGAATTATTCTGATTTTTATCTACTAATACATGTGCAAAATACATTATTTTCCTTTTATAATTCATTTACCCTTTAATAGTTTCATGGAATTATAGAAAATTATTAATGTGATTCTAAAAGTGTCAAGGATGCACTTATAAAAACCAACCACATTAAACTATAAACTATTTACTTGATGTTTTAATTCATAAATAGAAATATTTCATTATAATATCCCTAGAATGAACTCTCATTTACATAGTCCCCTTTTCACTCATTTTTATCTTATTTACTTTCCATTTCAAGGGGACTTCCAAAGAATGATCAACTATCGACCATATGTTTTATCTATTTCTTATGTTTTTCTTTCTATTCTTCCTCGTAAAGATACATTGCCACTATAGTCATATAAATAATTTAGTATCATTATTATAATATAATATTATTATATTTATTTCAAAACCCATATTTATTCATTCCATCCACTTTTAAATACATAGGATCATCAATCATCTATGTTCATAGATTTCTGCATTCACAATGATTTTTTTTTGTATTTATAGTTTTAAATTTTTTATAAAAACATTTATGAATATTGTTCATCCTAATTAAAATATTAAAATATGTTCATTATTCTCTTTTTATAATGACATTATTTCAACTAAAACACCTCATAATCTGTGTGAAACATCCGAGTTTAAGTGTGTTCAACAGTTGGTTAGTTTAAACACATACATGAATGATGATATAAAGAATTATCATGGATAACTATGGGAAAATAAATAATAATTTTAATCTAATATATTACAAAAAATAATGATTGTTACATTATCATAGAAATATTAAATTAGTTACTTAAATAATTATAAAAGATTTATTTTCGTTCCTGAAAATCCCCAAAATAATCCAACACCAATTCAATATTCATATAACGTAACAAAATAACATTTAGATTAATAAATGATAATTTTAAATTCATTTAAATTATATATTAAAATATCTTAAATTATATAACATGGAACCAAAGAGTTGGTAAAAATTTCAACATTATAAATAATGCACAACTTGTTATAGATATTATCACTTGATATTGAAAAGACATAAAAATAATATTTTACCTGAATAAAATTGTTATTAATGATGTTTGTAAATAAAAATAAATAAAAATAATTTTATAAAATTATTTATTATGTTTTTTATATTTATGATAGGGTAAGATGATGAATGTTTTTGGAAATCAAGGATAGTGGAATGTGATTCAGTTATTCATATGCGTTTTATGGATTTATAAAATTTCTTGTAGTACTACATTTTTCAAGCCATAAAATTTTTATGAAGTCCTTTTTGATATTAGTGGAAAAGATATTTTAATTAAAATCTCATTCAATTATTTTTTCTTTTCAGTTGTTTTAAAGAAAACAAATATTCTTTTTTTATGAATAATGACTCATAAATATTACCTTTACATAGATGATTGAATGTTTTTTTTATAAATCACTTTTATGATTTAGTTTTCAGTTTAATAAATATATTCATAATTATTTATCTCCAATGGAGTTATATTTCATGTTTCAATATGTATTTTTTGTTTTTATGTGAATATTTGTAGTTATTATTGTTTTTATTAGAAAGTTTAGTTAATGATGTTATTTATAACATTTTAATGTTTATGAGAACCATTTTATTTGTAATGGGTTTTTTAAATTAAAATTGAATGAAATACATTTAAATTTTTAATATATCCATTATTTTATATGGGATAATTATATTTTGTATTTATCATAGGTGTAAAAAATATGTACAGATAATTATGGGTGGGTCCCTACATCACCATCCAATGTATTGGATGAATTTTATATCTCTTGATATAGTTATTCATGGAAAAAATTATTTTTTTCTAATAGGTATGACCAAAATTTTTATGATCAAATTATAATTAATAAACATATTATGTTTGTTCACATAAGCACCGGAATACTTATTTTTTCAACATGGATTTTCATATTCTTATGGATGATCCAAATTTACATGTTTTTTATCCAGACATTCTAAACATAAATAATGAAATTTATTTCTATTAAATTCTATTTTTTAATATTATGTTTTATTGTTATTTAAAACCACACTTTAATGATATTATGTCATGAAATATATCTATTGATATGTGTTTTGAACCAGCTCATATTATTTATACATTCTTTATGTTCTATTTATTATTGTATGATACTAAAAAATTCGTTATCCTCAAGGGTATTTTGATATTTTGTTATGAAATTTATTCCTTCGTTATCTTTTCCTTAATGTTATGATTTGTGTTACCCATAAAGAGAATGTGTACTAGATTATTTCTTCTCATTTTAATCCCCGTATAATGACGATGAATACATCTTTTAAAAGATATATAAATTGTATACATGAGTATTAGTAAAGATGAATTTTCAAAAGTGTATTAAAATAACATGTTTTAATATATAATTAAAATGACACTATCGATTTTGGTCATTTTTCTATTTAACATTTTTGAGTTATAAAAATTTAATCAATTGATTTATTTAATATTTATGTTTAGTATTTCATAGTCTCTTCAATTGGTATCAAAATAGGGTTAGGTTTTTTAGATATTTGATTTTATATCATTAGTAGAAACCATAAAGAGATTTTTTATATAACATAATAATATTTTTGGTAAAGTATGGATTATTGATCGTACCACGAGTCACTATTTTATTCCACCCTTACACCTCAGTTTTAAACTAGTTTTGTAATGAATATTCCAAATATAATAATAAGTTGCAGTTTATTTTTGAATCAATAAATTAATTTTAATGAATATTATAATGGTCAATGTTACTTGTTTTTATTGTTTCAATGTAGGTGGAGGTGATTTGGAGGGCCCTTGATGAAGTGCAACAAAATTGGGCCAAAATTGCATGGATCAATGGACATCTGTCCACTGTTTTTCATAGTACACGTATTCTGTGCATCCAAATGTGCTGAAATTTTGTGGGACTTTGCGAAACTTAGTCGGAAACTTTTCATTTTAAGGAACCCAATCCTGATTAGGTTTTTATGGGGCCCATCCGAACTAATCTGTCCAAGACACTGAATATGGACCATGTCAAATGCGGTGTTCTGTATTTATCAATATCTTGAGTTGTAGTTGTCTAAATGGTGCCAAAAATTCGGTGGAGACATTAAAAAGGTAGGGCTACATCTTTTTGTTTTTCTCCAAAGTGTGATAAGACATTTAGAAGGCCGAAATGCGTGATAAAAGAGGATTGATGAAATTTGTGTGCCTAAACCCACCTTCCAATTTTCCTATAAAATGACACCTTGGGATCCCGATTTGCAAGTTCGGCCAAGAGGCAAGGTTCTGCCATTTTGGAGTCCCCAAATAGTCTTCTCAACATCCATTGTAGTTCTGGAGGCTATGGGAAGTGCTAATTCAACTTCTTCTTCTTCTTCCTCTCCTATGGGTTTCTAAACCCCTTGTGATCACCCGAGAAGGAATGTGATGTAATCCCGAGATTCAAGGTTGTATTATCTTGAATGATATTTTTAATTCCAGGTTATTGTGTTGTTTTTCATCATCCTATATTCTTATTTTATTTAGTTATGTACTGGTTTGTCATTCTCAACTCATATGATCATGTTTGGGGGTACCCATTCATGTGATGTTTCACACACCATTCACCATTTACTTTTACCCCTTACAATTGTAGTGTTTGTGTGCTTCATATTGGTCAATTGAACTCATATAATCACTATCAAGGTCATTCACATTTATTTCATGGTATCAAAATGAAATAACATTCAAACCTGGACAACACATCAAATTCTTCATGTGTTGCCTTGGTGAGTTTCAGATATGATGTCGAACAGAAATCACCCAATCATCGGCGATGTCCAGTGAATCGTTATGTGTTTTAGACTGATCCCTAGGAGGTATCCTAGTATAAAATCAGTAACATTATGGTTATACGTGTTACAAAAAAGGGATTAAAAGATCATAACACCATCCCTTGAAGCGATGAAAGATGAGCATCACGAGACTTCCCCGGGTTGATCACGTTTAATCAATCGTGTTCACTTATACTTTGACTTATCACTTTTATTTTCTATTTTCATCATTAATCATAAAACCCCCAAGTTTTAAAAAACTTAATTCAACTTATACTATCATAATCAAACCCCTCTTGTTAAATTAATGATCTAAGGCTCCGTCGAGAGATGACCAAGGGTTACAGCTATACTACAAAAATTCTAGTCAAAATTAAGCAACTAATTTGACGTGCTCGACAACACGATCAAATTTTGGCTCCATTGCTGGGAAGACAAGATCATTTTTTCTCTATATAAATTTATTTAGTTATTTTACTTCTTAATTAGTACTCCTTTAAATACCCCAACTCCATTTGACTGTTTATGTTTTGGGGTTTGTCTTTATTTTTTGTTGTTTTTTGCGTGTTCTCTCTCTCTCTCTCTATCTTCCTCTCCATATACCTCTCTAATTCAATAGTATAATATTCTATTATTCTTTCACCCTTATTAAGTTTTTTCCATCTCAAATTAAAAAACACAACAAAAAAAATCAATCAATCAAACTGGACATCATTGTTGCATGCCAAGATCTCATAAAGAAACACTACTTGAATTTGATCCTGAAATCGAAAAGTCACTTCACACACAAATAGAGGCATCTAGAGAAGGTCAATCAAGTAAAATTGAGGAAACCCTTTTGAAACCTCAAGTGTTACAAAACCAATCAAAAATTGAACCAAATCAAGCCCTAGAGATCATGGCTACAAATAACCAAACATTAATAGAACTGACCACCACGGATGTGGAGTACCAACCTACATACATCCAATATCCTGAGGAAGTGACCAATTATGAGATAAGATCAGGCCTCATCCATCTCCTTCCAAAATTCCATGGTCATCCCGCAGAGGACCCTCACAAACATCTAAATTAGATTCACATAGTGTGCTCCACCATGAAACACCAAAATGTGTCTGAGGAACTCATTATGTTTGGGGCCTTCCCTTTCTCCCTTGATGGTGTAGCCAAATATTGGCTATAACATTTTCCTACCACGATTGGGGGCTGGAATTACCTTAAAAAACACTTTCTAGAGATGTTATTCCCTGCCTCCTGAACTGCGTCAATTAGGAAAGAAATTTGTGGCATTAGGAAATCACAAGGAGATACCCTTCATGAATACTGGGAGAGATTCAAAAGACTCTGCTCAAGATGCCCCCACCACCAGATTAGTGAACAACTTTTAATTCAATACATATTTGAGGGAATTATCCACATGGATCATGGAATGATTGATGTTGCAGCTGGTGGTGCCCTAGTTGAAAAAACTCCTTCCACTCGTGACTTAATAGCCAACATGGCTCAAAATGTACAAAAATTTGGTACAAGAGCTATTGCACCAACCAGAGGAGTTCATGAGTTAAGTCATTCATCCCTATAAAAGAAGGTAGATAATAAAATTGATGAGATGCATACCATTCTAAGGAAATTAGCTCAAGCACAAGGTAACTCACACTCTCCCCTCGGTCCATTACATTGTGTTATTTGTTCTGATAATACTCATTTTTATGATCAGTTCCCACAACATCAGGATTCATCTGAGTCTTGTACTGCAGTGTTCCCTGGGCGTCCATTCCAACAAGTACCACCGTTCAAGCAAGAACCATTCAGGCAAAACCCAAACCTAGAGTGGCAAGCACAACCACAATATTGACAAGGAGGAAACTCAAGCTACCCCAAGCAGAATTTGTATAAACAAGGCCAAGGTATGAAACCTTATTATCCTTCAACATCTCAAAACAACCATCCTCCTCCCCAGACTGAACCAAGCATTGAGGATATAGTAAAGAAAATGGAAACCTAGACCCTCCAGTTCCATCAAACCACAGAATCAGCTATTCAAGACCTACGAACTCAAGTAGGGAAATTGGAAAACACCATCGGTGAGATTAAGAGGCAAAGTTATGGAAAACTACCATCCCAAAAAATTTCCAATCCGAAGGACAAAGGTAATGTATGTGCAGTTACACTTTTTAGTGGTAAAGAAGTTTCTCCTTCTACTAATTTTTCATAGCAGGTATGTCCCCCTCATGAAAACTCTCTTTACAAACCCTCAAAAACATCATGTAAAGAAAAACAAGAAAAAAATGGTAATCAAATTATCATTAAGGATTCCCATGAACAATAAATTCCTCTCCCTTACCCTCAAATACTCTCTAAATCTTTGAAAAACATTGATAATGAGATTGAAAATGAAATAATGGACACATTTAAAAAAGATCCAGTTAACATTCCATTATTGGATGCAGTTAAGAAAATCCCTCGATTTTCCAAATTTCATAAAGAGCTTTGCACCCATAGGAAGATAATGAAGGGGAATGAGAGAGTCAACATGGGTAAGAATGTCTCGGCCTTGATTCAACCAGCAATTCCAACCAAATGCAAGGATCCAAGCACATTCACGATACCTTTTACCATAGGGGAGACCTTCTTTTCTGATTCTATGCTAGATTTAGGTGCATCTATTAATGTAATGCCTCACTCTGTGTATACTTCTTTACAGGTTGGAGAGCTTCAACCAACAGGAATTGTCGTGAAACATTCCAACCAAAGCACAACACACCCATCAGGAGTGGTCGAGTATGTCCTCGTAAAATTTAATAATCTCATCTTCCCTACAGACTTTTACATTCATGAGATGGAAGATACCCGAACCCAAGGGCATACCCCTCTCATACTTGGGAGTCCATTCCACAAAACAGCAAAGGCAATCATCAATGTTCACAATGGTACATTGTCCATGGAATTTGGTGATGAAAAGGTAATTTTTAACATCCTTGAGTCTATGAAACACCCCATTGAAGAGCACTCCACTCTTATTGTCTATTCGATGTAAGTGATCTCAAACGATGAACACACACACAATTCTCTCCTCAAACCAAACTTTGATTTATTTTTGTTTTCTTCACCAATGGATGATTTGAGTTTTGATTCATGTTTTGATTGTTGTGTGGGTTCTGAAAAGTGTATGTTTTGTGATTTAATTGATGAGTGTGTTCATTCTGAGGTACCCATGACCGTCGATGATTATGCAAATCTCATTTCTATAGATTCTCTATCTTTAGAGAATAAACATGAGCACATAGAATGTTTAATGGTCCTCAATCCCCCTAAATACACTCCCTCAATCCAAGAACAACCGATTTTGCAACTTAAACAACTTCCTTCTAATTTAAAATATTCATATCTTGAGGGTATTAACCAACGGCCCATCATTATTTCCAATAACTTCTCTCCACAACAGGAATCGAAACTGCTCGAACTATTGAGAGAGTGTAAAAGGCAATAGGATGGAAATTGGCTGATATTCCAAGGATTAGTCCATCTATTTATATGCACCATATACTTTTGAATGATGAGTCTAAGCCCGTAAGTCAATCTCAACGCCGGTTGAATCCCACTCTCCTTGAAGTGGTAAAATTGGAAGTTAGTAAATTATATGTTATGGGGATCATTTATCCTCTATCTGATAGTAAATGGGTTAGCCCAGTGAACATTGTGCCTAAAAAACATGAATAATAGTTGTGTCAAATGAAAGGAATTAATTGGTTCCAACATGTGTGCAAACAATTTGGCGAGTCTGTATTGACTACCATCAACGGAATCATGCCACGCGATAGGACCACATTCCATTACATTTCATTGACCAAATGTTAGAACGACTGGCTGGTAAGTCCCATTATTGTTTCATTGATATCTATTAGGGTTATTTCGAAATCTATATAACCCCTGAGGATCTATAAAAGACAACATTTACCTGTCCATTTGGCACATTTTCATACAGAAGGGTGCCATTTGGTCTATGTAATGCTCCTGGTACTTGTCACCGATGTATGTTGAGTATCTTTTTTGAGTATCATGAGAGTTGATTGGAATTATTTATGGATGATTTCACGGTTTATGGATCTTCTTTTGATGATTTTTTGGAACACCTAGGTTTTTTCCTCCGCCGCTGCATTGAAAAAGTTCTTGTTTTAAATTATGAGAAATGCCATTTTATGGTTGAGTGGGGGATAGTTCTTGGGAATGTCATTTCATATAAGGGAATTCAAGTTGATAAATTTAAAATTGAATTAATTTCAACCCTTCCATATCCAAAATGTGTTCGTGAAGTGTGATCTTTCTTGGGTCATGCTTGTTTTTACCACCGATTCATTAAAGACTTTAGTAAGATTGCACTTCCATTGTCCCGGTTATCACAAAAATAATCTGAGTTTGTGTTGGATAAAAATTGTGAGGGTGAATTCAATTCACTAAGAAAGAGTCTCACATCACCTCCCATTATCCAACCACAATGATGGGATCTCCCCTTCGAGCTTATGTGTGATGTCTCTAACTTTGCAGTTGGGGCAGTTTTATCACAAATGGTTGAGAAGGCTCCTCATGTCATTGAATATGCCTCGCGTACCCTTGACCCTGCCCAGGTAAACTACAAAACCACTCAAAAAGAACTCATTTCTATTGTTTTTTCCTTGGAAAAATTTCGTTCATATCTTCTCGGTTCAAAAATCATCGTCTTCTCTGATCATGATGCCCTTTGTTTCCTCATAAAGAAACCTGAAGCCAAACCCCGCCTTATTCGATGGATGCTCCTCCTCCATGAGTTTGACCTTGATATTTGAGATAATAGAGGGGTGGAGAATGTTGTATCTGACCGCATTAGTAGGATTTCACCACCATTGGACCATCATGTTGACTCACCCCTACCCATTGGAGAATTCTTCCCTCATGAGAACCTTTGTGATGTCATGGACCTTACCCCCTGGTATGCGGACATTGTGAATTTTCTAGCAACATCTAGGGTACCCACTGATTTTAGCATTTCACAATCCTATAGAGTTAAGTATGATTATCGTTGGTACATTTGGGATGAACCATACTTGTGGAGAATTTGTAGTGACCAAGTAGTTTGTCGCTGTGTCCCTGACCATGAGTTCACCTCTGTTTTGACCTTCTGCCACACTTTGTTCTGTGGGGTCCACTTTGGCTCTCAACATACAGCTCGAAAGGTCCCTAACCCAGGACATTATTGGCCAACATTTTATAGGGATGCCCATACATTTTTAAGTCATGAATTCGTTGTCAATTCACAGGGAATATCTTCAAGAGGAATCAAATGCACCAACAACCCATGTTATTTTGTGAGATATTCGATGCATGGGGCATTGACATCGTGGGGCATTTTCCAAATTAATTTGGCTTTGTGTACATATTATTTGTTGTTGACTATGTATCTAAATGGGTGTAATCAAAAGCCACCAGGATCGATGACTCTCAAGTGGTCGTTGATTTTGTGTGGTCCCAGATTTTCAATAGGTTTGGTCTAACAAGATTCATCATTAGTGATCAGGGTTCACATTGTTGCAATCGTAACATGAAAAACATGCTTCGTAAGTATGGGGTTGTTCATAAATTCTTCACTTCATATCATCCCCAAACTAACAGACAAGCAGAAATTTCAAATCGAGAAGTTAAGCGAATTTTGGAGAAATCGGTACAACACAATGTGATATGAACCTTTCAGATGCAGGTGAGCAAAGAAAACTGCAGATTCAATAGTTGGAAGAAATTCGACGTGATGAATAGTGAAAACCCCGAATCTATAAAGAGAATAAAAAGGCTATTCATGATAGCATGATTCACTAGTGGAAGATCCATATTAGTGAGAAGGTCCTCATAAACAATTCTAGTTTTAAGCTCCACCCAGGTAAGCTTCGTTCCCGATGGCTCGGTCCTTATACTCTTACTAATGTTTACCCTTTTGGTGCAATACATGTTTTGCATGAGCAGAGTGGACGATGTCTTACCGTCAATGGGCAGTGACTTAAACACTTATATGAGGATTTTTTTGAAGAATCTGGTTGAGTAAATCCACCTTCTGGGTGCATCATACAAATAAAACACGCCAGGTTTTATCCTTCCTTATCACACTCTCAATTATTTCAGTAAGAACAATGCATAATCTAGTTGTGGGGGGTGGATACATTCTTAAGTTAGTTAGGAATTTTCAATGTTTTCTCTTTTTGTCATTCTTTATGGTATTTTCATTTTTTCCCCATCGACAATTTCTATGTACCATGATTTGGCAACCATAAAGTGGGGAAAGTAAAAGCTTAGTTAGGAATTATCAGTGTTTTCTATTTTCGGCCTTCTTTATTGTATTTTCATTTTCCCCATTGACAATTTCTAAGTTCCATGATTTGGAGACCATAAAGTGGGGAAAGTAAAAATACCATAACAAAGGCTAAAAAGAATTTCTGTATGAGTTTACCATCAAGGAGTGATTCTTAGTGAATTGGTTTTCTGTCAATGATATAAATGGTCGTATCTACATGAAACCTTTGAGATGATTGATGCCCTTTGTGTGAGTAGTTTTTTTGAAAATTGTGTCACTAATATCTGGACAACATTTTTCAACAAACCACAATGTGCGATTATTTATTACTTAATATAATGTAAATATATATTGGGTTAATATTTTTTAGCTTTAAATGATATTTCCATACGTTCGTTCCTTATCCGATCTGTTTCATTATTGTACCAGATTGACCTATGCGTGTGTACCTAATGTCCGACTATTATACGCCATCAAAAAAAATGTTGTGTCTTGGGCAGGTTAAAAACCACTCCTCCTCAACCTTTTATCTTGTTATAACTATTTCAATTACTGTCGTGAGGAGATCAAACAGGGGTTGAGAGATGAGTGTGAGATTTGTTCCAATTGCAACTTCAAAAAGAATATATAATAAATGAGGGGAGTGATGAAATGTGAATTATATGGGGATATCTAGGCCGGGAGCCTATTGATTGACTTATTGGAATGCATAAATGGGTGGGTATTGAAATATAATTGCAAAGTATGTAGGACAGGTTCGGTGACAAAATCATTTAAGCTGAAAAATGTTAAAATGACATATATTTATTAAATATCAAGTGGAAAGAATAGCATGGAATGGTTTTCACACACACACATGGAGAGTTAGTGTCATAGTTTACTTCTGAATTCCTTTCTCAATTGGGTATCATGAATCTTTTTGAATTTCTCTATGATATGATTTTTGAGACATCTTTTTCTTTTTTCACTATGTTGAACTCCTTGGTGTGGTTCGTGCATTGATCACTTTACTTGAAATAAAATTTCCTCAAATGATAAATCTTCAGGATGTTGGAAATATATATATAAATCATTGTATTTGTATATGTGACTTTTCCCAGGAGTGCAAATGTTTAGGTGTGGGGGTGTGATTGTACCACGATTCACTATTTTATTCTACCCTTACACCGCAGTTTTAAATTAGTTTTATAATGAATATTCCAAATATAATAATAAAATTAAATTTATTTTTGAATCAATAAATTAATGTTAATAAATATTATAATGGGCAATGTTACTTGTTTTTATTTTTTCAATGTAGGTGGAGCTGATTTGGAGGGCCCTTGATGAAGTGGAAGAAAAATGGGCCAAAATTGCATGGATCCAAGGACATATGTCCACTGTTTTGAATAGTACACAAAATCCGTTCATTAAAATGGGTGGAAATTTTGTGGTCCTGTCCAAAAATTAATAGGATACATTTCATACTAAGGAATCCAATCCTGATTCAGCTTCTATGGGGCTCATCCGAACTGATCTGTCCAAGCCACCAAATATGGACCAAGTCAAATGCGGTGTTCTGTATTTTATCAATATCTATATATGTAGTTGTCCGAAGGGTGAAAAACATTTTGTGGAGATATTAAAAAGGCAGTGATACAACTTTTCTATTTTCTCCAAAACAAGATAAGACTGTCTAAAGGCCGAAATGCGTGGTACAAGTGGATTGATGAAATATATGTGCCTAAAACCACCATCAAATTTTCCTATAAAATGACACCTTGGGCTACCCATTTGCAAGTTCTGCCAAGAGGCTAGGTGATGCCATTTTGGATTCCCCAAGGAGTCTTCTCGACATCCCTAGCAGTTGTGAAATCTTTGGGAAGTGCTACTTCATCATCATCATCATCTTCCTCTCCTATGGGTTTCTAAAACCCTTGTGATCACCCAGGGAGGAATGTGATGTAATCCCGAGATTCAAAGTTGTATTATTTTGAATGATCTTTTTAATTCCAGGTTATTGTATTATTTTTCATCATCATATATTATTATTTTATTGAGTTATGTTCTGGTATGTCATGCTCAGCTCATATGATCATGTTTGATGGTACCCATTCATGTGATGTTTCACACACCATTCACCATTTCCTTTCCCCCCTTACAATTGAGGTGTTTGTGTGGTTCATATTGGCCAATTGAACTCACATAATCACTATCAAGGTCAAGAATATTTATGTCATGGTATCATAATGTAATAAAATACAAACCTAGATAGAACATCGAATTCCTCTTATGTTGCCTTGGTGAGTTTCAGTTATGATGTCGAACACAAATCACCCAATCATCGGTGGTTTCCGGTGAATCATTATGTGTTTTCGACTGAAACCTAGGAGGTATCCTAGTATAAACTCAGTAACATTATGGTTCTAGGTGTTAAAAACTAGGGATTAAAGGATCATAACCCCACCCCATGAAGCGATGAAGGATGAGCATCACGAGACTTCCCTGTGTTGATCAAGTTTAATCAATCTTGTTCACTTCTACTTTGTTTTATCACATTCATTTTCTATTTTCATCATTAATAATAAAACCCCCATGTTTTACAAAACATCAATTACCTTCTACTTTCATAATCAAAACCCTATTTTTAAATTAATTATCTAAGGCTCCGTCGAGAGATGACAAAGGGTTGATGCTATACTGCAGAAATTCTAGTCAAAATTAAATAACTAATTTGATGCGCTCGACAACGCGATCAAATTTTGGTGCCCTTTCCGAGGATCCAAGATCATTTTTTTCATTATTTACATGTATTTAGTTATTTTACTTCTTAATTAGTACTCCTTTAAATACCCCACCCCCATTTGATTGTTTTTGTTTTGGGTTTTGTCTTTATTTTTTGTTGGTTTTGGTGTGTTCTGTCTCTGTCTCTCTCTCTCTCTCTCTCTTCTTCTCCATCTACCTCTCTAATTCTATATTATAACATTATATTATTATTTTAACCTTATTATGTTTTTTTATCAATCTAAAATAAAAAAACACACCAAAAAATCAATCAATCAAACTGGACATCATTGTTGCTTGACATGATCTGGTAAAAAAAACTACTTGAATTTGATCCTGAAATTGAAAAGTCACTTCACAAAAAAATCATTGAATATAGATAATGTCAAGAAAGTTACATTGAGGAAACCCTTGTGAATCCTCATGTGTTCCAAAACCAATCAAAAATTGAACCAAATCAAACCCCAGAGAACATGGCTACAAATAACCAAACATTAAAAGAACTGACCACCCCGGATGTGGAGTACCAACCTGCATACATCCAATATCCTGAGGATGTGACAACTTTTGAGCTAAGATCAGGCCTAATCCATATCCTTTTATAATTATATGGTCTTCCCAGATATGATCCTCACAAACATATAAAGGAGGTTCACACAGTGTGCTCCACCATGAAACCCCAAAATGTTTCTGAGGACCTCATTATGTTTAGGGCCTTCCCTTTCTCCCTTGATGGTGTAGCAAAAGATTGGCTATACTATTTGCCTACCACGATTGGGTGATGGAATGAACATAAAAGACTCTTTCTAGAGAATTTCTTCCCTGCCTCCAGAAATGCGTCAATTAGGAAAGAAATTTGTGGCATTAGGCAATCACATGGAGAGACCCTTCATGAATACTGGGAGAGATTCAAAACAAATTGCTCAAGCTTCCCCCACCAACAGATTAGTGACCAACTTTTAATTCAATACTTCTATGAGGGACATATCCCCCATGGATCGTGGAATGATTGATACTGTAGCTGGTGGTGCCCTAGTTGACAAAACTCCTGCTGTCACTCGTGACTTAATAGCCAACATGGCTCAAAAAGAACAATAATTTGGTACATGAGCTATTGCACCAACCCACGGAGTTCATGAGGTAAGTCATTCATCCCTAGAACAAAAGGTAGATAATAAACTTCATGACATGCATGTTGGTCGGAGAGTGATGGCAAGAGGGGGGGTGAATTGCCTTTTAAAAATAAATTAACAATTTAAAAACAATTTATAAATGCAGCGGAAATAAAAAGAGGCAAGTCACAATTTGATAACGGAGTTCGGCTTAAACCAAAGCCTACGTCTCCGCTCCCAACTCAACCGTTGAGAGATTTACTTCAGCTTGCTTTTTAATGGTTGTAGCAAGAAACCCACTAGCCGTTTTAAGGTAGGCTAGATCACCTTCGTACAGCTTGCTTTTTTATTATGGTTGTAGCAAGAAACCCAAAATGAAAGTGAGGAAGAAAAGGATGGTTTGTTTTAATACAAACCCAATGAAGAACTAAACAATTGAAATAAATAAATTACAACAAACTTGAGGAAGCCTTGAGCGCCAAGAGTGTGAGAGTAGTTGATGTAGAGGCATCCCAAGATTCAAGGATGGAGGTGGATCACAAGCAGCCTTGGAGATTTGTCGTTTAGAGCTTTAAGGGATCAAAATATCATTCCAATGTTTGGGTAGGTGTTCCCGGCATCCATCCTCATCTATTTATAGGAGAAATATCCCCAAATACTTCAATATGGCCGTTGGAGGGCTTTCGGAGCCGTTGGGGGTCAAGTGGACAAGTCTGGTCAAGCTCCAACGACTAGTTTGACTTTGCTTACCGGCTGACTGGTGCTTCTCCACCGGCCGGCCGGTGCCTTGGAATGTGGAGAGTGCTTCTGCCCAGGAGCCACCGGCTGGCCGGTGAGGAGGCCACCGGCTGGCCGGTGTTGAGACAGTAGGTCTCACTATTTGATGGAGTTCCACCGGCTGGCCGGTGAGGAGGCCACCGGCTGGCCGGTGGTGAGACAGTAGGTCTCACTATTTGATGGAGTTCCACCGGCTGACCAGTGGTGGGACACCGGTTGGCCGGTGGTCTTGACAGAGGGAAGATCCTTCTGTCCAGCCTCCACCGGCTGGCCGGTGCTGAGGCCACCGGTTGGCCGGTGCTGAGGCCACCGGTTGGCCGGTGAGGAGGCAGTAGCTGTCCCTTCTGCCCAGGCAGCACGGGCTGGCCGGTGCTGAGGCCACCAGTTGGCCGGTGGACATGAAAACAGTCCACTTTTCCTCCTTTGCCACTTCTTGCTCCTGAAATCATGCCTATTAACAAAAACACTTGAAACAATATTAGATCACGGTGAGAGTGATTGTGATCATTAAAATCCAAGAGAGAAGGGTACAACAATCTCCCCCTATTTTGATGATGACAATCACAAATGAGAAATATATTAAAAAGGATATGCCAAGTAAAAAGTAATAAGAAACTTGGACATGAAAAATTTTAGAGAACATGTTAATACAAGAATTTCATAGATGTATCATGTATTGAAAATGATATTAATCTTGAAAGGATTGAAATAAAGAGAATGGTTCATTTTGAAATTGTAACCATATGTTATTTAACTGAAATCAATAACTTAACCATTTAAAAAATAGATCTTGATGAAAGTACTAATTTAAAATTGAACTTTTAAAAAGAGCACTTAATTAAATGAAAAGTAACTAAGTATGTAATAGAGAGTTTTTCTCCCCCTTTGGTATTATCAAAATAGGAGGAAAAGTATGAAAGAAAATTAGAAAAACAAAAATAAGGAAGTAAGCAATGACAATAAGGATGGATAGATAAGATAACTTGAATTTTATAAAAGTTGAAACGTTACATAGGAAGTTCAAAATACAAATACAAAGACAAGCCAAAAAACAAGAACAGCTCTATTCACTCCTAGAGGGCCGAGAGTGATGGCGACGCCTGAAGGTCGGAGGAGCCGGATGAGCCTGGACCACCTCAAAGAGACGATCTAGAGAATCAATCCGAGAGTGGAGCTGATCAAACTGAGAGCTGATGTAAGAAAACTGTAGCTCGAGCCGGGTCTCAATCTGATCCTGGAAGCGAAGGAACTGATCAGCCGTCACCGACAAGCCGCCAGAATCAGCGGGAGGGGGCACATCCTCAGCAGGCTCCGGTGCATCATCACCCGCTCCATCTCCCTCATCAGCAGCAGCAGCAGCCTCACCTTCGTCGTCACGGCTCCCTTCCTCTTCATCATCACCACTGTCCTCACTATCTGATAGAGGATAGGCAGCAGCAATGGCAGGAGGCATGGCATGGGTAGGAGGGTGTGAATGTGTCTGACGGGAGTAAGCCTTGAGAAGGCCCTCCTTGTCAGTAATCCACTCCTGACGCCAAGGATGCCAACGAATGTTCATCCGTTGTACCATCATAAATTTGATGATGCTATCCTTCTTAGGCTGCTCGAAGGAGGTAGCATGAAGAGGGACATCAAGAAAGGTAAAGATTTTGGTCAACAAGCGCCCGTGAGGAAGAGTTTTGGACCGGCGCGGGTGCTCAGCCACATAAGACATGGCTCGGAACAGGAACCGGACCAGATTGAAATGAACGCCTCTGGTGATACAAGAGAGAAGATAAATGTCAATAAATTTCACCGTATCGTGATCACCAATACGGGGTGCAAGGGTGGTCTTAATGAGGCGCTCAATGATGCGATGGTTTGGGGTGAGCTGGGAGAGCTTGACAATGGGATCGGTGGGCTGCCCTGTGAGATGCTCAAGAGCGACAGCAAGATCAAATTCAGGGTCCCGAGGAAACTCCCCCAGATCAAATGCATGAGGTCCAACATGAGGAACCCCGAGCATCCGGTCAATATCCAAAGAAGTGATAGTGATGGGTTGCCCAAGAGCAGTGGTGGTAATGGTATCGACGTCGTCAGAGACCGACCACATCAGGTGAGCATAAAATTCTTTGACAAGAAGGGGATAAATGACATCCTTCTCAGGAGGTTCAAAAAACGAATGCCAGTGTTGATATTCAATGATTGAGAAAAGCTCGAGTCGAGCAGTAGAAAGCCAAGAATAATCAATTACCCTACCCGGCAGAATGACTTTGTCATGCCAAATGTCCGGAAGTTGAGGGATTGAAGGAGGAGGAGGTGCCTCTTGAGCGATGCCTTTCCCTTTGCGTGAAGATCGAGGACCCATGATGGGAAAAGGAAGAAAAAAGAGAGAGATTGAGAGAAGAGGGAGCTTGAGAGAGCAAGGAGGAGGTTAGGGCAAGAAGGGGCTGCTGGTCTGGAGGTGCCGCACGAGAGGGAGAGAAAGAAAAGGGAGGGGAAGGGTTTAAATTAAATTTTAACCCTTTCCCCGGCCGACCCAACAAAATAAAACCCGACACCAACGGTTAACCGGTGATGTACCACCGGTTGACCGGGGGTATTGAAATTAAAAAAAAATTAAAATGAAATAAAAATGAAAGAGTTTAAATTACTTAAAGAGAAATATAAGCAATCCAAATTGAGTCAAATATTTAATAGTGCTCATTGACGAATCATTCCTAACTCCCCCTTAATAAAATCAAAACGTTCAACCGAGAGCGGTTTGGTAAAAATATCAGCTAATTGGAAATCAGTAGAAATGAAGTCCAAAGTGATATCCCCTTTTTGAAAATGGTCACGAAGGCAATGATGCCTTAAATCTATATGCTTAGTCCTAGAATGTTGTATTGGATTTTTAGAGATACTAATGGCACTAGTGTTGTCACACCGTATAGGGACATGATCGTAGGAAAGGCCATAATCCAAGAGAGTGTGTTGCATCCAAATAATTTGGGCACAACAATTACCAGCTGCTACGTACTCGGCCTCGGCAGTAGAAAGAGCAACACAATTTTGCTTTTTTCTACTCCATGAAACAAGGGACTTGCCTAGCAGATGACAGGTTCCACTAGTACTCTTACGATCTAATTGACATCCGCCAAAATCAGCATCCGAATATGACGAAAGTTCGAAAGAAGTATTAGAGGGATAAAACAAACCAAAGTTTTTGGATCCTTTTAAATACTTAAAAATTCGTTTTACCGATTTAAAATGAGATTCTTTGGGATTGGCTTGAAAACGAGCACAAAGACAAACACTGAACATTATGTCAGGACGGGTCACAGTTATGTAAAGTAGACTCCCGATCATACTCCTATAAAGCTTGTTATCCACCGGTTTCCCGGCTTCATCTAACGTAAGTTTACAAGAAGTACTCATGGGGGTACTAATTTCCTTTACTTGATCCATACCAAAACGAGTTAAAAGTTCGTTTGTGTATTTTCCTTGGTTTAGAAAAATACCATTTGAATTTTGAAAGATTTGAAAACCAAGAAAAAATTTTAATTCCCCCATAAAACTCATTTCAAATTCTTTTCTCATTAAATTTGAAAAATCAGTACAAAGAGATTCTTTGGTTGAACCAAAGATAACGTCATCAACGTAAATTTGGACAATTAAAAGATCTTTAGAAGTGTGTTTTAAAAATAGGGTACAATCAGCTTGACCCATTTTAAAATCATTTTTTAAAAGAAATTTTGTTAACCGCTCATACCAAGCCCGAGGGGCTTGTTTTAAGCCATATAGAGCCTTGGTTAACTTAAAAACATGATTAGGAAATTTTGGATCTTCAAAACCGGGGGGTTGTTCAACAAAGATTTCTTCTGAAATAAAACCATTTAAAAAAGCACTTTTAACATCCATTTGAAAAAGTTTGAAATTTAAGTGAGCGGCGAATGCCAACAAGATCCTAATGGATTCCAATATAGCAACAGGCGCAAAGGTTTCACCATAATCAATTCCTTCTTCTTGATTATATCCCTTAGCTACTACGCGAGCCTTGTTCCGGGTTATATTTCCTTGATCATCAAGTTTGTTCCTAAAAACCCATTTAGTGCCAATAATTGGATGATCATTGGGTCTTTCAACAAGAGTCCAAACATCATTTCTAGAGAATTGATTTAGTTCCTCTTTCATTGCAAGAACCCAATTCTCATCATTAATGGCATCATTAATGGTTTGAGGATCTAGTTGAGAAAGAAAGGCTTGATGTTCAACCTCGTTGAGGATTGATCTTCTAGTTCGAGTACCGGCTTGAAGATCACCTATAACATTTTCTAAAGGATGGTCTCTAGAAGGTTTCCAAATCTTAGGAAAGGTGGAAGGCGATGAAGGTGAAGGGGGTTCTTGATGGTCATCCTCCTTGGGAGGAGAAGAGGAATCATTCAAATGAAGCTTATCAAGCTTATCTTCAACATCTTCAATGACCGGGTGAGGTTTTGGAAGAGTTTCATCAAATTTGACATGAGATGATTCTTCGATGGTTTTTGAACGTCTATTGAAGACACGATAGGCTTTCCTTGAGTTGGAGTACCCAAGAAAAATACCTTCATCGGATTTGGCATCAAATTTTCCTAGGTTATCTTTTGTGTTAAGGATAAATCATTTAAACCAAACACTTTAAAATAACCAACTTTGGGCAATTTGCCTTTCCAAAGTTCATAGGGGGTTTTCTTAAGAAGGGGTCTTACAAGGACTCTATTGATAGTATAACAAGCAGTGTTTACCGCCTCGGCCCAGAAATATTGAGGAAGATTGAATTCACTAAGGAGGGTTCGAGCAATTTCTTGGAGAGTTCGGTTTCTCCTTTCAACCACTCCATTTTGTTGTGGAGTCCTAGGGGCAGAGAAGGTGTGATTGTATCCTTGAGAGGAACACAATTCATCGAATTCTTTGTTCTCTAATTCACCTCCATGGTCACTACGGAGCGATATAATTTTGTATCCTTTATCATTTTCTACTTTCCTAGAGAATTTCAAAAAGGTTCTACAAGCATCATTTTTATGAGCTAAAAAGAAAACCCAAGTGAAACGAGAAAAGTCATCTACTAGAACAAAGGTATAGGATTTTCCACCTAGACTTGCTACAGGGGTAGGACCAAAAAGATCAAGATGAAGAAGCTCAAGAGATTTTGAAGTGGACACTTCCTTCTTAGATTTGAAAGAAGATTTGTGTTTCTTGCCAAGTTGGCATGGCTCACAAATCAAATCTTTCTTAAACATAAGTTTAGGAAGGTCACAGATGAGCTTGTTCTTATTAAGCTTTAGAAGTGAATGAGAGCTACAATGCCCCAACCTTCTATGCCAAAGCCAAGACTCATTTTCAAGAGCACTTAAACATTTAACATTTTGGCTTGCTAAAGACTTTAAATCAATAATGTAAACATTTTGAAAACGGGAAGCAGAAAATATCAATTTGTTTTGAAAATCAAACACATTGCAAAAATCATTTTGAAAATTCACCGAAAAACCACTATCACAATGTTGACTAATGCTAATTAAATTATGCTTTAAACCTTTAACAAATAAAACATCTTTAATAAAGGAGGTGCTACCAAAACCAATGGTACCTATTCCGATGAACTTGCTTTTTGAATTGTCACCAAAGGTGACGTATCCTCCATCGAATTCTTCAAGGGAGTTGAACTCGGAGGGATCGCCACACAAGTGCCTCGAGCATCCGCTGTCGAGATACCACGAGCCTTTCGAAGGCCTACTTCATTGGTGTTTATCCTAAAAAATCAAGAAAGAATAGATTTTGGTACCCATATAATTTTGGGTCTGGAAATATTAGCTAAAAGTGACTTTTGAACCCATACATGTCTAGAGGGATACATCCTAAGATATTCATCCGAGTAGGTAATGATTTTGGGGCGGCCATATCTAGCATTTTTACAATCGCATTCATAAATCATATGTCCGGTTTTTCTACAATAATTACAGAATTTATTTTGAGAGATCCCCCTTACAAAAGTAGTGGGTGCTCTAGAAGAGGTGGCTTGCTTGTTAAAGCCAAGTCCATGTGTGGTTCTAGCCGAACGTTGAGAACCTAGCAATTTGGTCAAATTTTGTTCACCTTGGGTGAACTTGGCAAGAGATTCCCTTAAATCATTAATAGTTGAATTCAAAGAATCAACATTTGGAATATCTTGTACCTTAAGGGAAAGTTCCTCATTCTTTTTGATAAGTTGATCTTTTTCAGAAATTAGAATTTTGTGTTTCTTTTCTAAGGCCAAAAATTTAGAGGTAAGTTCATGAAAACCTTCCTCTAATTGATCTCTCGCATTTTGGAGATCTTCATAAGACATATCATTATTAAAAGAAGAAGATGAGGAAGAGGAGTTGGAAGAAGATACCTCATCAAGTGCCATTAGGCATTTTCCACCTTCATCGCTTGAGTCGCTTGAGGACATGGAGTCATCGCTTGCACTCCATGTTGATGCTTTGAAAGCCTTCTTGTTTTTCTTTTCCTTTAACCTTTTCTTGAAAAGAGAGCACTCCGGTTTGATGTGGCCTTTCTTTCCACATTCAAAGAATGTAACTTCTTTTTCTGCTTTTGGCTCTTCCTTTCGTGCCCTTTGAAAATTCTTCTTTTTCTTCATGAACTTGCTCATTTTTCTTGCAAGTTGAGCAATCTCGGATCCGCTATCATCGGAGGAGCTTTCTTGCTTTGCCTTGAATGCTATGTTCTTTTTTTCCTTGAAGATGTTACCTTCTTTATCGGCTTGCCTCTTCATGGTAATCTCATAGGTCATAAGTGATCCAATGAGTTCTTCAACCGGCATTTTCTTGACATCTTTCGCTTCTTGGATTGCCGTCACCTTTGGAGCCCATGAGCTTGGTAGGACCCAAAGAATCTTCTTGACCATCGTCTCTGCAGAAACATCATCTCCAAGAGACATTCTCCCATTACACACATCAGTGAAGCAAGTAAACATTTCTGTAATAGATTCGTGTGGGTGCATGGTGAAACTTTCAAAGTCTTGACGATACATATCTAATCTAGTGTCTTTGACTTTGTTAGTGCCCTCATGGGTCACATCCAAAAGCTTCCAAATTTCATGAGAAGTGGTGCAAGTAGAAATAAGATTAAATTCATTACGGACTAACCCACAATGAAGAGCATTCATGGCTTTGCCATCTAGCTCAAAATTGGAAATGTCATCGGGGGTCCATTTAGACTCATCTTTGCTAGAGAGAGTATATACTTGTAAAACAATTCTATAAATAGGATAGCCAATACTTCTAAGAAATGTAATCATGCGAGTTTTCCAATAATTGTAGTCGGTTCCATCAAAGAATGGAGCCCGAGTCATGGAATACCCTTCGGGTGCTTGTGAGGAAGAAGCCATCACTATGGATTTTGAGTTTGTAACTGGTTAAGGTATTACACAAACTCTCGCTCTGATACCAATTGTTGGTCGGAGAGTGATGGCAAGAGGGGGGGGGGGTGAATTGCCTTTTAAAAATAAATTAACAATTTAAAAACAATTTATAAATGTAGCGGAAATAAAAAGAGGCAAGTCACAATTTGATAACGGAGTTCGGCTTAAACCAAAGCCTACGTCTCCGCTCCCAACTCAACCGTTGAGAGATTTACTTCAGCTTGATTTTTAATGGTTTTAGGAAGAAACCCACTAGCCGTTTTAAGTTAGGATAGATCACCTTCGTAAAACTTGCTTTTTTATTATGGTTGTAGCAAGAAACCCAAAATGAATGTGAGGATGAAAAGGATGGTTTGTTTTAATACAAAACCCAATGAAGAACTAAACAATTGAAATAAATAAATTACAACAAACTTGAGGAAGCCTTGAGCGCCAAGAGTGTGAGAGTAGTTGATGTAGAGGCAGCCCAAGATTCAAGGATGGAGGTGGATCACAAGTAGCCTTGGAGATTTGTCGTTTAGATCTTTAAGGGATCAAAATATCATTCCAATGTTTTGGTAGGTGTTCCCAGCATCCATCCTCGTCTATTTATAGGAGAAATATCTCCAAATACTTCAATATGGCCGTTGGAGAGCTTTCGGAGCCGTTGGGGGTCAAGTGGACAAGTCTGGTCAAGCTCCAATGGCTAGTTTGACTTTGCTTACCGGCTGACCGGTGCTTCTCCACCGGCTGGCCGGTGCCTTGGAATGTGGAGAGTGCTTCTGCCCAGGAGCCACCGGCTGGCCGGTGAGGAGGCCACCGGCTGGCCGGTGGTGAGACAGTAGGTCTCACTATTTGATGGAGTTCCACCGGCTGTCCGGTGAGGAGGCCACCGGCTGGCCGGTGGTGAGACAGTAGGTCTCACTATTTGATGGAGTTCCACCGGCTGACCGGTGGTGGGACACCGGTTGGCCGGTGGTCTTGACAGAGGGAAGATCCGTCTGTCCAGCCTCCACCGGCTGGCCGGTGCTGAGGCCACCGGTTGGTCGGTGAGGAGGCAGTAGCTGTCCCTTCTGCCCAGGCAGCACCGGCTGGCCGGTGGACATGAAAACAGTCCACTTTTCCTCCTTTGCCACTTCTTGCTCCTGAAATCATTCCTATTAACAAAAACACTTGAAACAATATTAGATCACGATGAGAGTGATTGTGATCATTAAAATCCAAGAGAGAGGGGTACAACAATGCATACTATTCTAGGGAAATTAGCTCAAGCACAAGGTAACTCACATTGTCCTCTCGTTCCATTACATTGTGGGTTTTGTTCTGATAATACTCATTTTTCTGATCAGTGCCCACAACATTTGGATTCATTTGAGTCTTGTACTGTAGTGTTCCCTGGGCTTCCATTCCAACAAGCACCACTGTTCAAGCATGAACCATTCAGGCTAAACCTAACCCTCTAATGGCAAGCACAACCACAATACCAATAAGGAGGAAACTCAAGCTACCCCAAGAAGAATTGGTATCAACAAGGCCAAGCTATGAAACCATCTTATCCTTCAACATCTCAAAACAATCCTCCTCTTCCCAAGTCTGAACCAAGCCTTGAGGTTATAGTGAAGCAAATGGAAACCCAGAACCTCCAGTTCCAACAAACCACACAATCAGCTATTCAGGACCTGCGAACTCAAGTGGGGCAATTGGAAAACACCATCGGTGAGCTTAAGATGCAAGGTTCTGGACAACTACATTCCCAACCCAATTCCAATCCAAAGGACAAAGGTAATGTATGTGCAGTTACACTCCGTAGTGGTAAAGAAGTTTCTCCTTATACTGATTCTGCACAGCAGGTATGTCCCCCTCATGAAAAATCTCTTTCCCAACCCTCCAAAACATCATGTAAAGAATAAAAGACAAAAATAGTATTCAAATTATCATTAAGGATTCCCATGGACAATAAATTCCTATTCCTTTCTCTCAAAGACTCTCTAAATATAAGAAAAACATTGATAATGAGATTGAAAATGAAATAGTGGATACATTTAGAAAAGTTCAAGTTAGCATTCCTCTATTGGATGCAGTTAAGAAAAACCCTCAATATGAAAACTTTCGTAAAGATCTTTGCACCTATAGAAGGAGACTGAAGGGGAATGACAGAGTCAACTTGGGTAGGAATGTCTCAGCCTTTATTCAACCAGCAATTCCAACCAAATGCAAGGATCCATGCACATTCATGATACCTTGTACCATATGGAGACCTTATTTTCTGATGCTATGCTAGATTTAGGTGCTTCTATTAATGTAATGCCTCACACTGTGTATACTTCATTGCAGGTTGGAGAGCGTCAACCAACAGGAATTTTCATGCAACATGACAACCGAAGCACAACACACCCATCAAGAGTGGTCGAGGATGTCCTCTTAAATGTTAAGAATCTCATCTTCCCTGCAGACTTTTACATTCATGAGATGGAAGATACCCGAACCCAAGGATATTCCCCTCTCATACATGGGGGGCCATTCCTCAAAACAGCAAAGATGGTGATCAATGTTCACAATGGTACATTTTCTATGGAATTTGGTGGGGAAAAGGTAAGTTTTAACATCCTTGAGGCTATGAAACACCCCGTTGAAGAGCACTCCACTCTTATGGTCTATTTGATGGAAGTGATCTCAAACGAGGCACACACACTCAATTCTCTCCTCAACCCAAACTCTGATTCATTTTTGTTTTCTTCAACCATGGATGATTTGAGTTTTTATTCATGTTTTGAGTGTTGTGTGGGTTCTGAAAAGTGTAAAATTTGTGATTTAATTGATGAGTGTGTTCATTCTGAGGTACCCATGACCGTCGATGATTCTGCAAATCTCATTTCTATAAATTCTCTATACTTAGAGAATAAACATGACCAAATAGACAGTTTAATGGACCTCACACCCCCTAAATCCACTCCCTCAATCCAAAAACAACCGGTTTTGGAAATTAAAAAACTTCCTTCTAATTTCAAATATGCATATCTTGAGGGTATTAACCAACTACCCATCATTATTGCCAATAACCGCTCTCAACAACAGGAATCGAAACTTCTCAAACTATTAAGAGAGTGTAAATAGGCAATAGAATGGACATTGGCTGATATTCTCGGGATTATTCCATCTATTTTTATGCACCATATAATTTTTTATGATGAGGATAAGCCCGTATGACAATCTCAACGCCCATTGAATCCAACTCTACTTGAAGTGGTAAAATTGGAAGTCAGTAAATTACATGCTGTGGGGATCATTTCTCCTATATCTGATAGTAAATGGGATAGCATAGTGGAAATTGTGCCTAAAAACAGGAATAACATTTGTGTCAAATGAAAGGAATGAATTGGTTCCAAAACGTGTGCAAAACAGTTGGCGAGCCTATATTGACTACCATCGACTGAATCAATCCACGCGAAAGGACCACATTCCATTACCTTTCATTGACCAAATTTTAGAACGACTGGACGATATGTCCCATTATTTTTTCCTGGATGGCTATTCGGGTTATTTAGAAATCCATATAGCCCCTGAGGATCAAGAAAAGACAACATTTACCTGTCCATTTGGCACATTTTCATACATAAGGATTCCATTTGGTCTATGTAATGCTCGTGGTATTTTTCAGCGATGTATGTTGAGTATTTTTTCTGAGTATCTTGGGAGTTGTATGGAAGTATTTATGTATGATTTCACGGTTTCTGGATCTTCTTTTGATGATTTTTTGGAACACCTAGGTTCTAACCTCCGCAGCTGCATTGAAAGAGTTCTTGTTTTAAATTATGAGAAATTCCATTTTTGGTTGATCACGGGATAGTTCTTGGGCATGTCATTTCAAATATGGTAATTCATGTTGATAAATTTAAAACTGAATTAATTTCAACCATTACATATCCAAAATGTGTTCATGAGTTGCGATATTTCTTGGGTCATGCTGGTTTTTACTGCTGATTCATTAATTTCATTAGTAAGATTACACTTCCATTTTCATGGTTATTTAAAAAAGGATTCTTATTTTGTGTTTTATAAAAATTGTGAGGATGCATTCAATACACTAAAAAGGATTCTCACATCACTTCCCATTATCCAACCACCAAGGTGGGATCTCCCCTTCAAGATTTTGTGTGATGCCTCTAACATTGCAGTTGGGGCAGTTTTATCACAAAGGGTTGAGATGGCTCCTCATGTCATTGCATATTCCTCGCATACCCTTGACCATGCCCAGGTAAACTACAAAACCACTGAAAAAGAACTCCTTTCTATTGTGTTTACCTTGGAAAAATTATGTTCATATCTTCTCGGGTCAAAAATCATCGTCTTCTCTGATCATGTTGCCCTTTGTTTCCTCCTATGGAAACTTAAAGCCAATCCCCACCTCATTCGATGGATGGTCCTCCTCCAGGAGTTTTACCATGAGATTAGAGATAAGAGAGGGGTGGATAATGTGTTAGCTGACCACATTAGTAGGATTTACCCACCATTGGAACATCATGTTGACTCACCCCTACCCATTGAAGAATTCATCCTTCATGAGAACCTTTGTGATGTTGTGGACCTTACCCCCTAGTATGCAGACATTGTAAATTTTCTAGCAACATCTGGGGTCCCCACTAATTTCAAAATTTCACAATCCCAGAGACTTAAGCATGATTCTCATTGGTAAATTTGGGATGACCCATACTTGTGGAGAATTTGTAGTGACCAAGTAGTTCGTCGGGGTGTCCCTGACCATGAGTTCACCTCTGTTTTGACCTTCTGCCAAACTTTGGCCTGTGGGGGCCACATTGGCTCTCAACTTATAGCTCGAAAGGCCTCGACTCAGGACATTATTGGACAAAATTGTATAGGGATGCCCATTGATTTTTCAAGACATGAAGTCATTGTCAATTCATAGGGAATATCTCCAAGAGGAATGAAATGCCCCAACAACCCATGTTATTTTGTGAGATCTTCGATGCATGGGGCATTGACTTCATGGGGAATTTTCCAAATTAATTTGGCTTTGTGTACATATTATTGGCTGTTGACTGTGTATCTAAATGGGTGGAAGCAAAGGCAACTAGGACCGATGACTCTCGAGTGGTTGTTGATTTTGTGATGTCCCAAATTTTCAGTAGGTTTGGTCTACCAAGATTCATCATTAGTGATCAGGGTTCACATTTTTGCAATCGTAACATGAAAAACATGCTTCGTATGTATGGGGTTTTTCATGAAGTCTCCACTGCATTTCATCCCCAAACTAACGGACAACCTGAAATTTCAAATCGAGAAGTTAAGCGAATCTGGGAGAAAACCGTACAACCTATTTGGAAAGATTGGAGTTTGCGCTTGGATGATGCACTTTGGTCATACCGTACACCTTTTAAAACCCCAATCGGAATGTCACCATATAGAATTGTGTTTGGAAAGGCTTGTCACCTCCCACTGGAGGTAGAACACCACGCATATTGGGCTATTAAACAATGTAATATGAACCTTTCAGATGCAGGTGGGAAAAGAAAGCTGTAGATTCAAGAGTTGGAAGAAATTCGACGTGATGCATATAAAAACTCCCGAATCTATAAAGAGAAGACAAAGGATATTCATGATAGCATGATTCAACAGCAGAAGTTACATATTGGTGAGAAGTTCCACATGTACAATTCCAGGCTTAACTCCACCTAGGTTAGCTTCATTCCTGATGGCTCGGTCCTTATACTGTTACTAATGTTTACCCTTTTGATGCAATAACGGTTTTGCATGAGCATAGTGGAAGAGCTCTTACCATCAGTGGGAAGAGACTTAAACACTTATATGAGGATTTTCTGAAGAATTTGGTGGAGGAAATCCACCTTCTTGACGCATCATACCAACAAAAAACACGAGGTTTTATCCTTCCTTCTCACACTCTCAATTATTTCAGTGAGAACACTACATACTCTAGTTGTGGGGGGGGGGTGGATACATTCCTGGGTTAGTTAGGAATTTTCATTGTTTTCTCTTTTTGGCCTTATTTATGGTATTTTAATTTTTTCCCCATCGACAATTTTGAACTTCCATGATTTGGCAACCATAAAGTGGGGAAAGTAGAAGGTTAGTTAGGAATTTTCATTATTTTCTCGTTTTGGCCTTCTTTATGGTATTTTCATTTTCCCCATCGACATTTTCGAAGATCCATTATTTGGAGACCATATGTGGGGAAAGTAAAAATACCATAACGAAGGCTAAAAATAATTTTTGTATGAGTTTACCATCAAGGAGTGATTTTTAGTGAATTGTTTTTCTGTCAATGATATAAATGGTCGTATCATTGTGAAACCTTTGAGATGATTGATGACCTTTGTGTGAGTAGTTTTTTGGAAAACCTTTTCACTAATATCTCCACAAATATTTACACCAAACCAGATGGTGTTATTATTTCATACTTCATATAAGGTAAATATATGTTGGGTTAATATTTTTCTACTTTAAATGATATTTCCATACGGTTGTTCCTTATCCGATCTATTTCCTTACTATACCAGATTGACCTATGTGTGTGTACCTAATGTCCAACTGTTGTATGCCCTCAAAAAAATGTTGTGTCTTGGGAATTTCAAAAACCACCCTTCCTCAACCTTTGATCTTGTTATAACTTTTTCAATTAGTGTCGTGAGGAGATAAAACAAGGGTTGAGAGATGAGTGTGAGATTTGTTCCAATTGCAACTTCAAAAAAAATGAGGGGAGTGATGAAATGTACAACATATGGGGATATCTAGGTCAGGAGCATATGGTTTGACTTCTGGGAATGATTAAATGAGTGGGACTTGAAATATGATTGCATAGGATGTAGGACAGGTTCAGTGACAAAATCATTTAAGCTGAAAAATGTTAAAATAACATATATTTATTTGATATCATGTGGAAAGAATAGCATGGAATGGTTTTCACACACACACATGGAGAGTTAGTGTCATGGTTTACTTCTGAATTTATTTCTCAATCGGGTATCATGAATCTTTTTAAATTTCACTATGATATGATTTCTGAGACATCTTTTTCTATTTTCACTAGGAAGAACTCCTTGGTGTGGTTCGTGCATTGATCAATTTACTTTAATTTTTTTTCCACAAATGATAAATCTTTATGATGTTTGAAATATTTATATATATAAATATGAATAATTGTATTTGGATATGTGACTTTTCCCAGGAGTGAAAATGTTTAGGTGTGGGGGTGTGATCGTACCACGATTCATTGTTTTATTCCACCCTTACACCGCAGTTTTAAACTAGTTTTGTAATGAATATTCCAAATATAATAATAAATTTCACTTTATGTTTGAATCAATAAATTAATTTTAATCAATATTATAATGGTCAATGTTACTTGTTTTTATTTTTTCAATGTAGGTGGAGGTGATTTGGAGGGCCCTTGATTAAGTATAATAAAAATGGGCCAAAATTGCATGGAGCCATGGACATATGTCCACTGTTTTGCATAGTAAATGAAATATGTGCATCCAAATGGGATGATCTTTTGTGCGCATGTCCAAAACATAATTGGATACATTTCATAGTGAGGAAAAAAATACTGATTTGGCTTCTATGGGGCCCTTCCGAACTGATCTATCCAAGCCACCGAATATGGACCAAGTCAAATGCGGTGTTATGTATTTTATCAATATCTTGAGATGTATTCGTCCAATGGGTGCCAAACTATCGGTGGAGGACGTAAAGAGTTAGGGCTAAAACTTTTCTATTTTCTCCAAAGTGAGATAAGACTGTCTAAAGGCTGAAATGTGTGGTACAATTGGATTGGTGAAATCTGTGTGCCTAAAACCACCTTCCAATTTTCCTATAAAATTACACCATGGGCTCCCCATTTGAATGTTCAGCCAAGAGGCAAGGTGCTGTCATTTTGGAGTCCCCAAGGAGTCTTCTCAACATCCCCAGTAGTTCTGGAGGCTATGGGAAGTGCTACTTCAAGTTTTTCTTCTTCTTCCTCTCCTATGGGTTTCTAAACCCCTGGTGATCACCCGGGGAGGAATGTGATGTAATCCCGAGCTTCAATGTTGTATTATTTTGAATAGTCCATTTAATTCCAAGTTGTTGTGTTATTTTTTACCATCCTATATTATTATTTTATTGCGTTATGTACTGGTATGTCATGCTCAACTCATATGATCATGTTTGGGGGTACCCATTAATGTGATGTTTCACACACCGTTCACCATTTCCTTTTCCCCCTTACAATTGCGGTGTTTGTGTGGTTCATATTAGTCAATTGAACTCACATAATCACTATCAGGGTCATGAAAATTAATGTCATGGTATCAAAATGAAATATCATACAAACCTGGACATCACATCGAATTCTTCATGTGTTGCCTTGGTGAGTTTCGGTTATGATGTCAAACATAAATCACCCAATCATCGGCGGTGTCCGGTGAATCGTTATGTGTTTTCGACTGAACCCTAGGGGGGATCATAGTATAAACTCAGTATCATTCTGGTTATAGGTGTTACAAACCAGGGATTAAAATATCATAACCCTATCCCTTGAAGCGATGAAGGATGAACATCACGAGAATTCCCCGGGTTGATCATGTTTAATCAATCTTGTTCACTTCTACTTTGTTTTATCACTTTTATTTTACATTTTAATCATTAAACATAAAACCCCCAATTTTTAAAAAACCTAATTCACCTTCTACTTTCATAATAAAAACCCTCTTTTTAAATTAATGATCTAAGGCTCTACCGAGAGACGACCTAGGGTTGCTGCTATACTGCAGAAATTCTAGTCAAAATTAAGAAACTAATTTGACGCGCTCTACAATGCGATCAATTATGTGGTTCAACTAGAATCATATCAAAATCTTGATACTATTGGATGATTTTGTTTTTGAATAGATTCATATAGATTTAATAACCAAAAAATATTTGGTCATTTATATCTCGACCATCAATATGATGAATATTAAATGGGAACTTACTATTCACATTGTTTGGATCTCTTATGGGACATGATTTTGTTGATCTTATTATCTTTACAAACCATTATTATAGATATTAACATGTATGAATTATTTATTTTGAAATCCATTTATAGATCACCTATATTAAAACCTAGATATTCTTATGCTAACATATAATCATATTTTATGAAAACATTCCACTATGTTTACAATTTACATTTATATAAAATCATTATTTTATTTAAACTCATTCCTAGTTTTTATTTATTTACATTAATGGATGGAAAACTAAATGAACAGAGTTAAAAATGTGTGCAGTAGAAAATCCTGATATTTTCTTATTAGGGAGAATAGTGAGATTAGGTATGGAATAAATAATATTGGGGTAATAGTCACCCAAAATTCTCATATTTTGTGAAAAAATGAAATCATTTATAACATTTAAATGCACCATTGAGGGACCCACTAAATATATAGTCATTTATCAAGAAACACCCACCATATATTAGAGGGTATTCTGTTCCACTTCATGCTGAGTAGTGGGTGAACAAAACCAGAAATATATTTTCCATTCCCCGATTCTCAAACCACGAGAGGTTCATTTTGTAACTCTATTATTTAAATGTGATGATTTATAGAGGAATAGACTCATTAATAACACCATTTTATAAGAAGACATATACTATAAGGAAATAGAATAGTTCAAGAAGATAATTCTCAATAAGTATCTTAAATAGAACATTCTAATAAAAATTGGGTGGTAACATTTTTAATGGAAGGAAAAAAGGGGATAATTCTATTGGATTATATGAAATAACATTAATAGTTTATGCAATGTATTCATTTAGTTTTATCTATAATAGTAAGAGTAAAATCAATCACTTATTTACGAATATATTTCATAGTCTTCAGAGGGAATTACTAATAAGTGACATCAAATTCTATGATGATATGTTTTGATGTTCTCCAATAATTGAGATAAAATCCACAAACTCATAATATTTCATGGTAAAGAAAATAAAAGTGGTGTATAATGTAAGAACTGATGATTGAATACATCACACAATTAAATAAAAAGTGTTTACATGTAATAAATGTGAGATAAATAACTTATTAATTATATTAGTGGATCATAAAAATGTTTTCTTAGTAAAGAAGGACACCATTATAAGTACTATATAATCAAGGACATGAGGGTGAAAAAAATTGTAAGATTAAAATAAACTAGATAAATATCTTCTTCCCTACATTGCATTAAGTTAAAATTGTTTTAAAATTATGTGAATCAATGAGACAACCATATTTCCAATAAATAAAATAATCCATGTAAACCTCACAAACTAATTAAATAGGTAAGGGTATTTATGATCACTACCAGTGAAGTAAATAATGATAATGAAGTAATTTAAGGTACACTTGATCAATTTTCATGATCAAGTAATACCATATTAGATTATGGTTCCACATATTCTTTTATACCCTACATGTTTTCAGAGAATTTAATATCAAAAAACAAAACTAGGAATATTTAAAAATCAATTAAAATCCCTCATGAAACTATGTAGAATGTAATATTTACATAACTGCATTGATTGTGATTTGTGGGAGGATTCTTCTTGATTATTTATTTCTACATAAATTGTTTTAATTTGGCATGTTATTATCTATGGATCTTCATTCCATGAATAAATAATATATCAAATATCAGGATGAGGATATCTCATTTCATATACAAATTCATTGTATTACAATATATCAATGAGTTTTTGATTATTATCTCCATATAGAAGAAAATTCAGTAATTTAGATTATGGTATCGAATAATGAGTAACCCTTGTTTCAAATGGTTGGGGAGGGATTCAAAATTTATAACTTACCTATTATATGAAGATTCAATGATTTATTCCTAGATGATAATTCTTGTCTTCACCCGGATCATGGTGTTGGGTTTCTAATCGAATACATACATGGATCAAGGCATATATAAATTATTCCACATAAAATGGATTCAACTAAAATATAAGTGTTAATAAAGAAACATCAATAAGATTTATTTAAGGTGTTAATACACCATAGTGATTCACTATATTGTTAATGTATCCACTTTGTTAAAAAAAAGAAAAGATCAATGTGTCGTAGCATATATTATCATGATAATTATAAACTCATGATGAAATTAAATTATCACCCACCACATATTGATGATTTAATTAATAAAATCTATGGTGATTAATAATTATATATGATTAAACATTGATCTAGATATCATATTTTAATGATCAAAAGATAATATATTTCCATGATAATTTTTTGTATAAGGATTGAAAAATATGAGTTTAGAGTGAAGAAATCTAGACATACCAATTACCAAGATATATTCAAGGACATAAAGAATACAGACTTTAGAGTCTTCCTTTAACAATTTATTTTATATTTATAAGCACATTATTTATATATTTAAATGAAGAGGAATATCATGAAGGTCAAATAATAATCGTTTTAAAGACCAAAAAATATTATGTTGTATTCAAAATTTAGAGAATATGAATTTTGAATAAAAAATGTGTCATAGTTACGACATGAAATCATAAGAAATTGAAAATTAATAGATCCATCAATGATAAAAATTATCAATAAATGACCTAGAATTACCCCTATAATTTATAAATGCAATTCTTTTAGATTAGCACGAGTTCAGTGTCTCGTTGTGATAAATTTATCATGGTTATCAAATACAACTACTATATTGACATGGTGTGGATTAATGTTCCTTTTCATAGAGTAATGTGAATAATATTATAATGAAATGAAGAAGATGTTGGTCACTGCTCTTATACAAACCATACGATGTAATAGAGAGGTGTTTCATATAAAAAAAATACATTGAAAAGATGTTTTTGTGGAATTCTCATTTATAACTATATTGTAAAAAGTTATGGTTCATACTAATTAATGACTAATGAGAATAATTTCTAGTCACATAATTTAGTTTTGGAAGCTTTGATTTTTTCATTAATGATTTTGGGAAATTATATATATAGAGAAATGTATGATATATATATATATTTCATAAGATCTATCCATATATATTCACACACATTTAATTAACTATGCAATACTGAATATTATTGTAGTTGATAAAAGACTATAAATCCTCAAAACATTACAACTCGAGGAGGGAGTATAAAATGGTTGATGTTATGAGATGTAATGACCATGGTAATCTATCAATGATGAAATTTGAAAAAGACACAATAATCATTCATTTGATGAGGATGAATCAAGATGTCATAATGGGAATATTTAAATCAAATCTTACTCCACTAAATATTTAAGATTCAATTTATGTAAAGACCAATGAGTCTCAAAGAGATTATATAGAGCTATAGAAAATGGTAGTGAATATTCTACAGTTTAGAATTGATAAAGATAGGGTTAGAAGGTATAGAACCCAAATATGTATCACATCAAAGAAGATATTGATGAATGAAATTTTTGTTGATTCACCTATCTCACTCTTTTCTTTAAATACAACTTGTATGAATATGTATATATATTAAAAAACATATGGTGGGATAGTATGAAGAGAGAGATTACAAAAAAATGTGTATCGATGAATTGTAGTCCAATAATTTAAGGTGGAATGAAAAAATTATAAGGGTATATTTTAATCATTTCCCTATAGCGGTATGGAAATAGGAATTCATGACAATAGAGTTTCATATAGGACTGACAAAAACATAAAACTTTGATAATGATATTTCGGTTCTCATCTATTTACATAATATTTCAACACATTTTATTAAAATAGTAGACCATTTTTTCCTTAAAAAATAACCATGTTATATATAAGGGAGATGGTGTTGCTTTAGGGATTACCACTATCCATTATATATGATCCGGATATAAATTTCTCCTTGTGTTATTCAGAATTGTTCCAAAAATGTGGAGATACAGATGAGATTTATCAATGCATATCAAACAAAGACATATGGTTAGTTTGAGATAAAAATTTAAACTATATGAGATGTGTTGATACATTTTTAGATATATTAAAAAGGATTTTTGTATCAATACATCCCCTTGATGATTTATTATATAATAATCATTTCTATTCTAATATTCAGATTAGACCATATGAGGAATTTTATGGTAAGAACTTTTCGACTCCAATAGGTTAATATAATGATATAGAGAAAGAAATATGTCTTAAACATGTATGTGAAATGATGTGGATGGTTCAAACCATTAAGAGACACATAAATGTGGCACAAAATAGATAGAATAATTTTATAGGTAATATTTGACAGGATCTAGAGTCTGATGTTTGTGACAAGTAAATCATTCAAATATAGAAATGGAATAGTGTTATGCGATTTTGGAAAAACAATTATGTTGATACCTAGATACAAACTAACATTTGAGATCCTTTATAGTGTTTGGGTGTTATATTATATATTAAAACACCCTACAAACTACTCTGAAGTACAAGATGTGTACCATGTATCTTTTTTTTGAGACTTTCTATAATATACACTCCACAAATGCTAAGCTAACAAGATATATGACTGTAAGATTATCTCTTATATGAAGAATAATCGGTGGAAATTTATTATTTAAGTGATAAGGTGTTGCGGAACCTGAGCACTCATCTGATCAATGTTTTAAAGGGAAACAATATGTCTTACGAGGCTATGTGGGAACATCAATATTTACTCGGATAAACTTAATGTGACTTGTTTTTTTTATTTCATGGATTTTTTAAGCGGAAATTTTTTTAGTGGGTAAAATTTAATGTGATGTGATTTTAGTTCTTCTAAATAAAGAATAACACAGTGCTCAAAAAATTTTAGTTCCCTTAACATTTAAAATAAGAAAGCAAAAACATATTTTTTTAACATTGGTAATTAACCTAATCTGATAATCAATTAAATTTCAATACCATTCAAATATAAATAGTCAATATAACTTAATGTTACGAATGAGTATTTTCAATATTGTTTTTTTAAAATCAACATTTTTAAATGTTAAATTTTAAAATTATAAATTTTTAAATTTGTAAAATAATTCCTACTAATTTATTCATGGGATTGGATCGTGATCTAATTTATAAATTATTTTCATCACCCAAGACAACATCTCTCTTTTGTGAATAAGATTTCAATTTTATGAATATATTAATGGTATTCACTTGGGAGATATAAAATCACATAGTTTATTCATTCTTGAATTGGAGGAACTGACCAGGAACCATAAACACCTAATGGATAAAAGGATCATTTTTCCATTCCAGAGATGTTCTAAGATAGGTATAATCTCTCACCAAATTTTATTGGTGATATGTAATTTTTTATTATTTCCATGAAAAAATTACATTGGATGCTGTAATATTATAATGAATATGTATGGTCACAAAAGTGGGATGAGGATCAAATTCTAATAGAGTGGCCTCTTTATCTCAAATTATTATTGGATCCAGCATGTAAAGGTGTATTAAGAGAATCTATTTATTCAAAGAATGAATCTATTGTGGTTAATTTATGGGATCTTGTTTTATATGTGAAAGTTAAAAAGTTTCGATTTGAGTATCTATTCATTCATATTGTAGTTGAAATGTTCAATTATAAGAATATGATGATTTCTTTTGGGGGAAAAAAATTTGGCCAACAACATACTTACTTCAATTACAATTCACAAAAAGTTTCATATGGGACTTTATATATGATGTTAAGTGTAACTAGGCTTGTTGGGAAAAAATGGAAAGGACCATTAAAATATTTGGGCTAACATAAGGATTGTGTTGAGGACCACAAAATGCTTGTAGGGAAAATGGATTCATATTTCATAGAAGGGAAATATATATTCAAAACATCCATGATGGATACACATGGAACAAAATGGGTGTATGGGTAGATAAAAATAGTATATTATTGATCCTTTATCACTCAATCACTACTACACATTTCCCTTTGATAGCACACAAATCATATTTTTATAGTCGTAAAAAATTACTTCTAATCACAATGATGATATGGGGTACCCATTTTTGTGCTAAAAACCACTAAAAATGACACCATTTATCAATTCTTTTTTTATTGTAGATAAAGTCTTAGATGCTTGCAATTTTCTATTTCTATAGCATTACACTCAAAAGAAAAAACCTACAAAGTAAAAATCTACAATTTAAAATTATATATACAACCTATAATTTGAAACAATGCTATAGGTTCAAAAAATTCAATTTAAATTTTATTGAAATCATGAATACAAAAATGTCCACCCACAGTATATAAAAAAACATATTTATACTTCAAAAAAATGTTTCTTGTAAATAAATTTAAAATTATACAAATAACATTCAAAACTATTATTATTTCATCTTTTGATGCTTTTCATACTCTATAAAAAATTTATACTCAAGGAATCTATTGCGGAAAAAAATAATCTCAACATAAGAAAAATTTTATGCCTATATAAGAAAAATAATAATATATTAGTAAAACTATAAAGAGATAAATTAATCATTTATAAAAAATAATACATTAATAAAATGTAAATATTTAATAGAAATGACACTGTTTGAGTTATACCAATCACACCATGCATCCTATTGAGGTTGGGTTGATTCTTACATGTCATAAATGAGTTATGTAAAGTATTCCTAAAATAGAAAAACAATCAGAATGTGTTTTCTCGGTTTTTAGATTTTCACTTGTTCTTTTACTAAAATTAGTGTCAATTTAAAATAATTACACATATGAGGTTATATTAGTCGCACCGTGAATCAAATTGAGGTGTGGATAATTCATACCTGTAACAAATTATGGATGGATCTTGTTCCTAAAGTATAAAAACAATCGAAACATGTTTACTCAGTTTTCAGTATTGTAGTTTTATTTTTTTTTACTAAAATGTCATTCTAAACTAGAGACATGAATTATGAGTCATACCAGTCATGTTGTGAATCTATTTGATGTGATACTTCTTCATAAACATCACAAACTCAATGCTCATATTTTCCCCAAATTATCAATAAAATTGGAGTACCTTTTCTTGGTTTTCATTGAGTGACTTTTTTTGAAATAACATGTCAATTTAAAATTTATACATGACATTATTAGTCACAATTGTCACACCATGCATCAGACTAAGGATCAATTGACTCCAAAACATCATTAATGACTCACATATCGTTTTTATAGAGTATCAAATTAATATGAATGCATTTTCATGGTTTTCAATATATTAATTGTAGTTTTTACTTAAATTATTGTCAAATTTAAATAAAAAGAGAATATATTTGTTATACCAGCCTCGCTGTGTGTTATATTGGGGTGTGCTAAATCATACACATAAAAAATATATCATTTATCATTTTAAAAAATTATCAAAACAATCCAATATTTGTTTCTCAATTTTCAGTATGTCGCTTGTTTTTTACTTAAATTAATTAAAATTTTAAATATAAAGAAACACATTGAGTTATACCGGCCACATCATGAATCATATTGTGGTTCAAAATATTTTTACGTATCCGAAATTTCTAATAGATCATTTTCAAAAAATATCAGAACATGATGAATCCATTTGTTTAGATTCCAGAAAGATACATATTGTTTGTACTTAAATTAATATCCATTTTTTATAAAAAGAGACACATTGAGTTATACAGGACTAAATGTGTGTTTTTTTAGGTTTTTCTGATTCTTACGCATAAAAAATGACTAATAGATAATTTTTCTAAATTATCAAAACAATCGAATTATATTTTGTTATTTTTCATTATGTCAATTGTGTTTTTTACAAAAAAGTCATTTCCAACTGGAAACACATATTTTGAGTCATACTAGTCATATCATGCATCAGTTTGATGTGATACTACTTCATACACATGAAAAATGATTGATGAATCATTTTCCTTAATTATCAATAAAATCAGAGCATGTTTTATTGGTTTTTATTGAGTGATTTGTTCTGAACTTAAATGTCAATTTTAAACTGATAACATAAAATTTGAGTCATATCGGTCACACCATGCATTTTATTGAGGTTTTGTAGACTCGTACACATCAAATACAACTCTTGTAAAATTGCATAAAGTATCAAAACAATATGAATGTTTTTTCATGATTTTCAGTATTTCACATGTTTTTTTACTTCAATTAATGTCAATTTAAAATAAAAATTGACACATTGAGTTATAACGGACACACAATGCATCGTATTGAGGTACGATTGATTTATAAAAATCTAAAATGAAAAAAATATCATAAAACATCAAAAAAATATGAATGTGATTTCTTGGTTTTCAATATGGGTGTTTTATTTTTTTTCATAAAATTCATTTCAAACTAGAAAAATTAATTTTGAGTCATATTAGTTGCATCATGCATCAGATTGATGTATGACTGCATCATTCAACCCAAAAATTACTTATGGATCTCTTTACAGAATTATCATGATAATTGGAGCACATTTTGTTTTTTTTTCAACGAGTGATGCATTTTAAACTAAAATATTGATTCATACTAATAATAGACACCTTTAGTAATACTAGTCAAACTGTTCATTTTATTGAGGTTTAATTTATCCTTACACAATACATATGCCTCATGGATTATTTCATAAATTATCAATGCAATCTTAATTCTTTTTATCAGTTTTCAGAATGCCACTTGTTTATTTTTACTTAAATAAATGTAAATTTTAAATAAAAATAGATAGATTGACATATACCATCCACACTATGCATCATATTGAGTTTATGTTGATTCCTACATAAAAAACTAACTTTTATAAAATTTTCATAAAATTTCAAAATTATACGAATGTGTTTTCATAGTTTTTTGTATAACAGTTGTGTTTTTTACTAAAATACCATTTCAAATTAGAAACAATCATATAGAGTCATACTGGTCACATCGTGATTTATTATGATATGAGATTTATTCATACACATCTAAAATGAATTATTATTTGTTTTGAAAAATTATCAAGACAATCTGAGCAAATTTTCATTTTTTTCACTGAGTGAGACGTTCTGAAATTAAATTTCCATTTTAAAATTATAACGGAAAATTTTAGTCATACCAGTCACACCATGAATTTGATTGATGTGTGGTTGAATGATAAACGTAAATAATGATTGATGTATCATTTTCCTAAATTATTATAATATTCAGAATGTCTTTTCTCTATTTTCAGTATGTCACTTTTAGTTTCTACTTAAATTATTGTCATTCTTTTGTAAAAAGATACACTTTGAGTTATACCGGCCAGACCATTTGACTTTTTTAAGTGTGATTGATTCACACACACCATGAAGTACAAATATATAACTTTCCTAAAATATAAACAATCCAAATTTGTTTTCCAAATTTTCAGTAGGAATGTTTTGTTTTTTACAAAAATGTCATTTCGAACTCGAAACATGTAGTTTGAGTCATATCAGTTGAATCATGTATTAGATTTATGTGAGACTACATTAAATCTGTCACAAATGTCTTATGAATCACAACCAAAAATTATAACAAATATAATATTGTGTTTTCATGGCTTCTAGTGAGTGACACGTTTTGAACTAACATGTCAAAATTAGACTCACAACAGACACTTTTAGTCATACTGGAAACACAATGCATCATATTGCATTGTGGTAGACATCTAGATGTAAAAAATAAATCATGAATAAATTTTTTCATTTATTTAAATAATATGAATATGTTTTCTTTGTTTTCATTATGTCTCTTGTTTTTTTTTCTTTAATTGATGTAAATTTTAAATAAAAAGATACACTTTGATTCTTATATATGGCATCTTGCAATATTTTTCTTTCTATTTTATTTCATTTTCAAAATAGAAAAACACTATTGTCTTCATTTATAACATTCCTTCATGTTCCCTCCACTAACTTTGAATGAATGTTATAAATTCAGACAATGTTGGGGTAAAAGGGTTTTGAGAGAGAATAAGTCTATGGAATTCATTTTCTTCATGATTAGTTAATTAATTAATTTAGATTATACTCATGTAGAATAAAACAAATAATATTATGAGTAAAAAATCGTATATTAAAAAACATTACATTCTCGTAGAATTCTGATCTGCAACCTCAACGTCCAATCTCTCATAAAAAAGATTAATTTTGAATAAACCACCCAGACTCGAACAATGTAATTAGCCTTTATATAAAAAAAATTCTTAGGTGGGTATTTTTAAAAACAAGTAAATAAAAAAATTATCAAACAATCAACTAATTCTATGTAATTCCAATCTTTATTCTATTGGTTTATATTGTTTTATAAGGTGTGTTTCTCATTCATTTCTGATCCCATCTATATCAACATGTGAATGTGAGTATTTTTGAAATTCATATTAGTACTGAAAACATATAAATACAAAAAGGATTAACAAATATTAAAAATGATTGAATAATTATATTTGAATATTCCTGTTCAGGGTTTCTGGTTTTCATATGGAATATGATCTCTCTCATTAATTTCTAAATATAATAACATCAATCTTTTCCATTGGTCTATTTTCGAAACTGCAGAAACATTGTAGAGAATATGTAAATTTTTATATTTATTTTGATAGTGATATATTATTATATATAACCTGATACATATTCAATCATATAACATTCTTTTTTCTTGTCCTTACCCCATTTCCTCATTCTTTTATTTTCACGATATTGATGCACCACCACATCACAATAGAATTATCATTAGAAGATAATATAAATTATATAACATGATGTTTAATTATAATACATTGTATTTAGTGTATTAAAAAATGAATAATTACATAATGTGAGAATGTTCTGTTTGATATACAGGAATCAAATCTTATAAATAAATACATAGAGTATCTAAAGTTTCTATAATGATCATCCAATGATGCCTAAAAAATAAATATTAATGAAAGATATAAAATGTATTCCATAAGATTATGTTTTATAGATTTACCTCTTGCATCATCATTATTTAATAGAGTATTTCATAGAAATATTTTCCTTCAAATTAATTGTTCAAACCTCCTACTATTTAATAAATTTTTAGGTTCTATTTTTTGACTTTTCTATATAGGCGAGGTGAAGTCTAATGATTCCAATTTTTCTTTCATCGGAAAATCCTATCAATTGTTTTTGATATATATGCCTAAAAAAATTATGAAATGTATTTTTTCAAAATTAACATAGTAAATCTAATTATTTAAAATTAAATCAAGAAATATACCTCATGTATATATTTACAATAGAGGAGGCTGGACATTCATAGTTGAGAATTTTAGTTTCACTATAAACACAAATGAGGTCTTGATATTTCTCTCTATTTATATTTTTATCAAAATAAACTATTTTATTGCAACCATATTTTAACATTGTATGACCATTAACCTTGAATAATATTAAAGGTGGATATAGAATGTGTTGGGTTATGCTTCTTTCATTAGATATTTTTGATCGATAGGTTTATCCTTTTTATTTTTTAGTCACTCTTCCATTTCATCCACTTATCACTGCATTTATATAATATCATTCATTAATTCAAACATTTTATCATTAATTTTTAATGAATTTTCTTGAAAAATAAATTGTAAATGAATACCTCTTTATCGAAATGTTTTTTTAAAAGATGATATATCCATGTAATGAATGTTCCAAAAGCATTTTTTGACCATATGAATACATTCCTAAAGAATTAAAAATTGTAGATCATTCAAACCTCAAGGAATATGATAATCTATACTCAGACATGACATATTAGAAGGGTCCTCCTACCTAGGATATAATTTTGAATATTGAAAATCGTTTCCCTTTCTACACGGAGATGGGTGGGTGTTCCCAGATAGAAATTGTAGTCATTATCACCATATATAATATCACTATAAGAAAGGTATCATTGTCTATCGTCTTTACATTACAATGAAACATTGATTAGAACATTGATTAAATTAGCTATGACATGTCTTTGAGGGGATTGTCTCACCTCATAGTTGGTGGGGGGGGCATGATCTCTCCATAGTGGCTATTCTTGAGTGGCATCATCTCTTTGAATCCCCCATAAGAGTCTCCATCATTTCCCTATTCCATTTGAATTATTCTTCATGGGTAGATATTATTTCTTTCATCTATTTTATTAATTCACTTTTATCCTCCTCTTCTTTTATTCTAAAAATATGTACGGGGTGTCACCCAAACACATGCACCTCTGACACAACTATAATGGTCCACCTGCATCAAGGCCTCCAAAAGTATGTGTTCATCTTGTAATGGAGTTACTGATAAATGTTGGTCTGTTGGAATTAAAATATAGGAAAATAAGTGATTATTTTTGTGTAATAGTGATTTAAATCAAGAAACTATTATTATGTAATACTTAGACATGATTCCCCAACTTTTGTGTTTTTTAATATATTATTATCCCGTTTTTATTTACATGTTCCTCCATCAATAGAACATGTATTGGGGTGTAAGTGGCATTGTATATAGAGTCATCAATCTGTATATAAATATTGGACCATAATTATGGTGTTGTTTCATGTCACATAAAATTATTCTGGTTGATATATAATATGTACCAATTATTTTCAATGATGTATACCCCATCATTACCTTGCGGTCGGAGTATGACATTTTTTATAGTCATTCCTTATTTTCAGAACATAGTTATTGTTTCCTAAACAAAAAATTCACAATCAATGTGATGAATACATGAATTTTCAAAACAATGTATTACAATCCACAATGTACCTGAAAAAACACATTCACACGATGGCTAGTAAACGAATCACATGCTTCATGGGTTATCAGGTGTTTATAGATAAGTGGTTGGTGAAGGGTTAATTTCCCATCATCAACATTATGATGAGGTCTTTTTATGATCAATTGATATCATATATAATTCCTTTTAGCATGAATTAATACATATTTCTTATTAGAGATATCTACTATAAATGTACACTATAATAGATGATGAAAAGTAAGTCAATGTTTTATTATTTTGTTTTTAGTAAATGTATGAAATGATGTCATAATATTAATATAACTTCTTTCCACATCAGTGTAATAATCTCATCTCCAACATGGCGCCAAAAATCTACATCAATCATGACACATTTTTGAGTGAATATTCGAATGTAACTACTAGATATGGACTTTATGGGGTTAAAATATTGTCCATGTACATTCCATCCAAACTAGATTTTGATCCTTTTGTCTTTTTCGTTAATGATTTTTTCTAACAGTGTCAAATTATGGGGGTATTTTTGTACATTTTCGGTACTTCATCACCTACCATTCCCCCAAAATAAACATCACAAATATGTTCTTCTAGAAAGGTAGCATTGACATGTGCGGATTTTTATTATACCTCTACATTGTCTGTTGTAATTGGTTGATAAACCTATTGTTACTTAGGAATGGGAGAACTATAACATGGTAAAGGTTGTTACTCTATATTGGGAGTAGTAATAGGTTGAGAAACGTATTTTTCCTCGGGAATGGGGGAACTAACATGTTATTAAGGTTATTCCTCTACACTACGACCCGCATCAGGTTGAGGGACTTTTTGTTCCTCAGGATTTGGAGCACCATCATGTTGGGGAATAGTTATTTTGAAAAGTTTCTGAAAATTTAATGTAGAGTACATTAATTATGTAGAAAACATATAATAACATGAGGTAACATGATATATATTACAAAAACAATGTAACTTGAATATTTAACGCATTTTTTCTTTTTTAAATGTTGATGGTGTTTCACCCCTCAATCAACAATTCAAAACCCTTCATTGTGGTCTCCTCTAATATACAATTTTTAATCATATAGGAACCATTTTGAAATCACTATTAAATCCCAAAAAAGGGTTTTTCTCAGTAGAATTTTCATGTGGACCTTCTCTGGTTTTGGTCGATAATAGAACAATTGACCCCTTCAGATTTTTGGGATCTGGAGCCTAAAATACATGTACCATTTTTGATGCCATTATAAATGATTCGTCTTTGTACCCTTCGACACATGAAAAAAATTCATGAATCCCAATTCAACTATTTAAACATAAATTCTATTATTAATACACCTACATTGAAAAATACTCACATTTAATGTTTCATAATCACACTCTAATAATTTTTTGATGATTCCAAAGTATGTCATACTCATTAAATTAGATTTCTATCATTAGTACCAGAAACATGAATCACATTAGACATGAGTGTATCTACACTATTTTAAATGGTATTTTCTTCATCATTCTCATTTGTATATAATATTTAACTATTAATTACACAACCATGGTAAGACAATACTTACAAACTTGGTCCTCCGACTAGCCATCGAAATTGTTCTAAAATTGAATCCGGATTTTCATCTAACTACTTTAAAATATGGTTATGAAACCATTATATATACAGTTGGATATGTTTATTTGATATCCATTTTTTGTCCTTTGATGGATTCAAATGCCTGATAATTTTTTTTTGGGTTTCAACATATAGGGAAACCTCTAAGCTGTTATGAAAAACATAATGGTGGGTCTGATCTTTATCTGTAATTTTTATTGTCATAACATCTATTCCGTAAATTTCTTCACCTGCAAGCCACCCTATGTGATAATATTTTGAAATACCAATTCATTCCATACTATACATGTATTTAGTACACAATTCAATAGATTCCTTAACAATATATATCATATCAATACAAGCATATGTCCTGCTTTTATTTTTGACATACCATTAAAAAATTCATATATCGTTAAAGGGGGTATATTCATCTATAGTGTACATGAACACATAGTAAACTATCTTTTAATAATTGAACCATCAAATTAACAATTGTATCCAAGAATATTAATGGGAAGAACACTTCTAATTCACATAATAAATCTGATGTTTCTCATTCCATAGTCAGAAATTTCATTGAGTCTATTGATTTTCCCCATTAATATTTGAAGATGAAATTGAGATTGGTTAATGTATGATATACATTAATGTTTATAATTCAATATAAATATATAGGAATTAGATTTTGCATCAAAACGTGAAAGTCATGTGATTTGATACCCTTTATCTTTAAATCGGTCACTGACATGGTGTTCTTGATATTCGATGAATACCCTTATAGAAGATGGAGAGCTACTATCATCATGCAGATGTTGGGGAGGGGCCGTTCCTTGTAGATAGTCTGGTTGAATTCCCTAAGCCCTTTAGGTCATGTAATCTTCTTTGCCTATGAGCCTTGTAATCTCGGATCCTACGGGCCTTGTATGGGTTCCCCCTCATCCCTTGAAATGGGGTTATCAAAAATCAATATAAATGAAGGCCTTCGAGCCATTTGGGGTGATATCTCTCCTTTTTGGAAATAGTGTAACCATTTGGATTAATAAAATTTATTTTCCCACCATTTACTACAGAAAAATCATATCATATTCGCAAGTCAAACATGTCCATCCTATCCTTAATTCCATCCTTTGTTTTGTCGTGTGCATTTAATAATGTGCCGATTACACTATGGGATAATTTTTTTTCAACATGAAGTGCATCATTAAATTGTTTGGTGTATAGAAATTTCTAGTAAGGTAATTCATAAAACTAATCACCATTTCAAACTAGTTTTAATATGTTTTTTCAAAAATGGTTTAACAAAAGCAATGTCCACACATTTTACTTTCTCAAACAGTTGATCAACTATTAGTGGATTGGTTGTTGTATGTTCTTCGGAACTTACATCGAATGATTTCATCAAAGATTAGTACCTTTGATGTCATGGTAGCAATCTATAATGTCATAGAAACAAGGTTTTCGATAAATGTTTCAACTTAATTGATATTGTACCTTGTTCACAGATGGGACATCATTGATTTCATTTAATGTTATATCTTGAAAAATTACCATAAGCAAGAAAGATGTTTATCATCCATACAACATGGTTCTCAATGACAAATCTTAATTTATGTAGGAATCATAAAACGCAATACCTGAATCCCATAATAATTTAAAATCCTTGATCAATAGATCCAAATAAACCAAAATATCATTACACAGTTTCATTAGTCAAGATAGTCCTAGATAACATGATGTATTTTAATTTCATGCATAACCCAAGTGGCATGTTATAATTTTACAAAAAAATAAACCTTATACTATGAGTTCTACTTTGAAATCCAAAAGAATTCACTCCACCTGTAGATAAAAATAGTTGATGTTTTCTTAGGTAATTTCTATATTCAGGATACTCTTGATCAATTCCCTTAATATGAGTAGAGTCTGTCAGGTAACTTAGTTTCCCATAATTATTTCATGTATCTTCATTCCACATAAATTTCCATGTAGTCTCCACATATCCATATATTCTCTTAAACATCATAATGAATGGAATGTACCAGAAAAAGTTCAGGGGAATAGATTCATTTTTCATGTATCAAGAAGAACCACACTTTTGGAATTCTATATGTAATTTTCAGTACATTAAAAATAGTATAAAATCATTTGGTTAGACATCTATTATCTTAGAGATTATACCCATCAATCATATCATTCTTATATAATTATATGTTTCTCTCAAGAGATCATTATCTTCAGAGATCATAACATTCAAGAGAGGAAATAATTATGTAAAAATGGTGTCACTCCATCCATTTCCTACATTCAAATTATATTTATCTTGTATGGCTATAAATGTTGTATATTTAGTGCAACCACCATATAATGCATTATTTTCACAACTATTTAACTTATAAAACAATTTTGGGAAATCAAGAAGTTCATCATCCACTATACATTTCATTTCTTCAATATAATCTGTAATGCCCCGACCCCAGCTACCCAGAGTCGGTGCATTACTTCGTAACATTGGCATGATCACAAAAGATCGTGTCTCGAAAGACCGATTAGTTTAGTAGCCTTGGAAACAGTAGATACATTCGTAAACGTTACATTACATCATAAAGTGAAAAACTACAATAACAAAGTCTCCATAGTACACACTCATATCCTCTTCTGACAATCCCTGCAGGTCATTCATAAAATACTTCTTCACATCCTGGAAAATATTAAAACATTGAAAGGGGTGAGATCAGATGCTCAGTAAGGATAACAATATTTCGGAAGCTTTCATAAATAATCATTAACATTTAAGGCAATGTATAACTAAAACAAAAGCCTTTTTAAACTTGAACTTCAGCATAGTATGGCAAAAATAAAATTAAATAATGTCGTTTACTTACTCACATGGATATTCTACTAGTTGAATAATCACATGCAATATCAATAACCACTTTCATAATGAGGGAATGTATAATGCCAGACATTCTGAAACATTTTGTCAAAGCCTCGGCCAAGACGTCTAAAATGATTAAGGCCCCGGCCAAAACCATAAATCAAATTGGGAAAGGGCCTCGGCCAATTCCACATCTAGTTGTCTCATGAGACCTACCGATGCATCGAGGAGCTATAGCGGGCTCCACCCGTCACTTATTAAGTCCAATACATTCCTCATATGATTAGGTTTAAACATAACATAAATATTCGTATTAAAACTAGCATACGAAATGTCAACAGTTTCTCTATAAACTATGGATGGTATAAAAATAACACATCCACAGTCAAATATTTCACAAAATGTTAAATGGATGTTTTGTATCATAAATCAATTTCAAATAATCTTAAAACCCATCAAAGGATGTTGACATGGATGAAATCAAAGATATTTGAGAGAAATATCTCTCTTTTTTGAAATCATTTAAAAGTCCCATAAAAAAATATTTACTTTGAAAATATTCTTATAAGCTTGTAAGGGAAGCTTCGGCGAAGTTATAATGGCGGAAAATAGCCGCACCCGCCGTATAAGTTAAAAAAACATTCTTACCTTAAATTTGTCAAAAAGGTCAAAAAGTACATTGTTTGGAAAACGACAGTAAGATTCATTTAAAAAACGTATAAGGGTACAAATGACTTTAACCCATTTTCCATTTAATAGTAAAAATGTTTCGAAATACATTTTTAAGAAACATGGATGTGGATGATAACGAGGTCCCAGTAGATAATTATGTATAAACAACCTTGGATAATGAAGAGGTTGTGAAGTAAACCCTTACATTGTACTTTTCCTTGGTTGGGGTAGGTTAAAATCCTGTATAATGGTGAAATAATTGTTATTAAATTATACAAGAATCATATACATTCATATGATATCATATATGAGCTTTTAACATTGCTTTGTTAACAATATCTTAGATTTATCGTTGTTTCGGGTGTTAACTTACTAGTTTTCGTAGGTCGTGTTTTCATGGATACGTTGTATCTTATTCATATCCAGAATGTTATCATGTCCTTAAACATTATTTTTAGATCATAAAATGATAATTATACTTGAATGGATACGACAGAGAATGAATCTCATCGCGTTCGTGGAGACGGTAGTCCGTACGTACGCATGAACGCTACTTTCATTTCTATTTCATATTTAATGGAATGAAATCATAATTATATAAATGTTTAATATAATTCCAGTATAATATAGTTTATAATACCATTTACTCCATCCTTTATACATCCCACATAAGGCATTAACTATTCAAATCACTTTGAGGGGGCGGTAGTCCGCACATCCTAAAATCAAATTATCGCGTTTACCCATAATGGAAATCATAAAGTATGCCATAAATGAGAAATAAAGAAGCATAATTAAAACATAAACATATTATATATCATATATAAAAATAGTTACATCTTAATGGCCACCTTTGAAGGTGTTATATGAGTGTTGAACAATCATCGTTTCGTGAGGCAGAAATTCACCATCCACAGAAACCGTATGTTCTTTAACCATTAGATGTAGGTGTGTGTAAGTGTAGCTCGAATCATTATTAGAAAAACATCCTAGTATATTGAGTATACTGGTGTTGCTACAAAAGAAATGAATAAAAAGAGTTTAGGGGGTTGGAGAAGAAAAATAAAACAAAACAACATTAGAGAAGGCATTACCTCAAAATCGGGTAACTCTTTTTGATTTGAGCCAAATGCTTCCTTGGGAAGGGTTATGCCAAAAGTGAGGCTTCTAGGAGTTATAGGGGGATGTTGGGAGAGTATTTGGGCAGAGGTTGGACGAGCCAAATGGCTTGAAAGTGTGAATGAGGTGGTATAGGTGGGGGCCTTTTATAATTGGAGAGGAGGGGCACTCATGGAAAGTAAAGAAAAGTCACTTTATTATAAAATGAGTTTCGGATTTTAGAGGTCCCAAACTTATATAATTAGAGTCTAAGGTGATAAGGGTTATAAATCTACTCATCCAATAGGTTTTTGACAAGTTTAAGCCTTGGATTTGACATTATCTCTTTATTTTATTTAAATCGCTAAATAATGAGGTCATCGGTGCATCATCTTGATGTCATAAATAATTTATTTTATTTAATGTATAAAAATTATAAAAAAAAATAATATGATGTAGGAAATCTTTTTACCTTTATAATGAATATTTATAGTCAAACTTTTGACTTCTGTAACCCTACGTAAAAACTGTTTTAGTAAAACAACTCATGTTTGTGTCAATTTAATTTTAACATTAAATAAATATATATTAATGTCATTTTCAAACCAAAGTGGCTCCATGGGGTCCCCAAGTTGACCCATGGGTTTTCTTTGTCGGCCATGACTCATCCAATAGGATTAGGACAAGTGTCAAGCTCATCTCATATTATTAAAACATTATTTTTACCTTAAACTACACTAATTACCTCTAATCGCGATTAAGAACGTAAAAGTTACTATTCACCAAAAATTATTTTAATCTCATTGAACCACATTATACTTATCAATGACAACCATGTATGTCGGGTTTTTGAAAATCAAATCACAGAAGTGGTAATATTTCATTTAAACGAAAAATCAGTTATTTAACTACCTCTTAGTGGTTTCACTATTCATCAAAAATTGAAGTTTTTCATAACAATGCCAAAATTTTACCCTAAGCTATAATTGATATTCCGAATTCAAAAAAGATGCCTATTTTAAAAAATTACAAACATATAAGTTGCATTAATTAATTTTATAATGAATTCCCGTTGTCACAACAAATAGCGTGTTTTTAAAAAACAATTTATATCAAAAGATTGGCAATTGTTTATGTCCAATTTCAATGTTAAATTAATTATAATGACCACCATTGGATAAAATGGTAAAAATATATTCTAATTATACTTTAAACCACTAAATAGTATAACTTATCACTATAAATTATTTTGATTAAAAATGTTGTTTTAAGTATTTTTCACTATTCATAAAATTTTTGAAGTTCTCAGAAAATTACAAAAAAAATCAACATAGGTTAATTTCAATATTAGGAATACAAAAATGAATTCCATTTTGAAATATAAAATTTCTATAATTTTAAAAAGTGGTTATTACTATTCATAACGGCTACTTTGATTAGTCGCGGTGTTTTAGAACTCGAAGTTGCGTACAATGCAAGCTATTACATTATTGAATGAGAAGCGTATCGTGGATGCTCGTGGTGTTACATAATCTTTATCACCATTCACATCTATAATGACATTATTTAAACATTCTTCTTCATTTTCAAATTTATAGTCATATCAGATGATCCATAAAACGCATTTTTATCCCTTACACCAGTTTCAATCTCTTTTCCCATGTTTATTCATAATTTATAACTTGGATCTATTCTGTGATTTATTATTTGTTCATACAACTGCTCTGGATAAGTTTTTCATCAATAAAAACAATATAAACATGAACACTGGATTTGAGAAGGGTCATATGCCTAATCATTTTCAATCATCCTGAACCCTTTCACTCAATATTCAAACTCATTTGTTAGATGACTTCAATCCATACATTCATTATTAATATCCATAATATTTGATTTGCTACTATTAATATTTTAAAAAATAAATATAAAAAATGTAGATATAATAATTAACCGAGGAGAAAAACAATAGACCTTAATTATTTTTCAATATATATCCCCTATATCCACATTCCAGAACCAAGGTCATTCCTTTGGGATCTTCTAGATAAATAAATCTTCTGCTATTCTAGTCATTCCATCATTGGTCCAACTATGAGAAATTTATCCACATAAAGAATAAAAATAAAAAATCCCATCATAATAGAACTTTATATAGTAGAAATTATTTACATTACACTTCATGAACATTAATTGTACCATGAAAGAACTGCAATTCCAATTATACTATCGTGGTGCCTATTTATGCCCAAAAAAATCCCTTTGATACTAGAACTATGCCTTCTATTCCATTTATATGAAACCTTTTAGTTGATCTATATAAATCTCTTCCACTAAATATATGTGAAGTAAAATAATCACGAAATACATTTTTTGTTGAAATAAATCATCACTGGAAACAATGTTGATAACCATCTAAATTATTATATGCTTTACATCATGAGATAAAATATAACTAAAATATAATCCCTCTATTTATTGAAATACATTTAACCGTTCCATGGTGTTATTATCTATATACTTGTCTTCCATATATAATGAAATTATTTCCCTAATTCTATAAAAATATATACTTAATGGATTATGGAAAAACTATATTTTCAGATGTCCTTTGAAAAATATTTATAAAATCACAGTTTAAATCAAATTAAAAACCACCATTTACACAATTTCCACTATAAAATAACACAACCTTTTTAAAAAAATCCAATATGTTCCAAACACATTTTCATAAAACCCCTATTCTTTTCTAAATCATTCAAAAAACATCATGAACCAACAATCATAATCATCTAAAACGAAAGATAACCAACTATATTTTAATATTATTAACAAAAAACATCACACACACCTTGTTAAAAAGAAACCAGCATTACAATCACATTAAAAACATTCACATACCTTTATAAATTCCACTCTGGTGAGTTAAAAAACACTTTGATTTCAACCTATGTCCATTCCATGTTTTTAAATCATTTCAATTATATTTAAATCCAAAGAATGGAATGCTAAACACATATAGTTTTTTAAAATCATTTAAATAAACTCAAATAACATTAAATGTTCCAATCAGGAATTTTCAAAAAGATATAAATCCCAAGAGAGGCCCTTTATAAAGGATACATGAATCCAAAATACCCAATATTTTATAAAATATAAATCTAGAAATAGTTTATCATTTCTCTCTTGAATAACTGGTATGACTCCTATACTTTAATCATATAATAATATTGAGGTGTGACTAAGTGATAGAAGAATACATATGTGTCACTTGGAAATGATACTTTTGAACCAAAAGACACATCTTTTCAATTTGGGAAACCATCATCCACTTTATGCTTGAATAATGTACTAAAAAATCATTATCCTTCAAATAAGGTACATTTAAAAAAATGTTCCCCTTCATGAGGGTGTAAATTAGGACTTTGATAAATGACTATTGGTACTCAAACATTCTCCTCTATCAATAGTTTGTTTAACTATGTGATTACATATATTTAAAACACTTTTTTAGTGTGTTAAAAAATATATACCAACCTATGGGTAGTACCTATATCACCTCATGAAAAGAAATACTATTTGAAAATACATGAATGGATATGGAAAGCTTCTCTTATATGTCCATAACCATTTGGAACAATAAGAAACCACATAACTATCATGGACTAGAAATGTTCAAATCCTTACTCTTGATACATCAAAATACAATCCATAATCATTACGAAGCTTATTTATTATTTAAATTGGTGTTTTAATCTGTAAGGATCTCTCCTTAAACATTACATAGTCCTGAGTTAAGTCAATAATTTGACCTTAATTCCCAACCAGGATATTTTTAGGTTTAAATTATTAGATAATTAGGCCATAGATATTAAATAAAAAGTAAAATTAATACAAACATGATTAAACTAACATAGTATCCAGTTCTTCTATAGCAAATTTTTCTTTAAAAAGAAACAAGATTTTTTTCTTTATAAAATTCATCTTATCTTCTCCATTTCTCGTACCCATCCTTATAGCGATTGAAGTTTTTTTCAAAAACATGGGATGGTCATACAAATCATGGTATGTAATATAAAATCATAAATAAAACCATTAGTCCGAGAATATTTTATTCCCATGACAACATTTTCACAAAATCTAACAATTCACCTATAAGACATAAAAATTTTAACATACCTCAAGAAATCACAGGTTTTCTGAACAATTCATTGAAATCATAAATCATAAAGGTAACTTGTGGAGTCTATATCATACTTATATTTTAGCTTTCAAGATATATATTGATTAACCATAATAGTTACTTTTGGAATACCCATTACTGTAGAGACCCGTACTTGACTAACATGGACATTACATTACTTTTACGGAATACTTAACACATAACAAAAACAGACACCAAAAGGACGTAATAGTGTAGTGTCTTTGAAACATGGAACCTAATCTTCTAATATTGGTGAAAGATATTCAATATCTCCTATAAAGGTCATCCCTTTTTATCATACCTAAAATGTTTTCTTATATACTGGGGAAAAGAAAACATATAAAGGGTGAGCTCAAATTCTCAGTAAGGGTAAATATAGATAACAATCCATAAAAATTTGAATGCAAAAAAATGAACATAAAATCTAAACATCCAAATGTTGAGAAAAGACATAAATCATGGAAGTACGTAAGGAATATATCATAAAGAAAAATCAACAATGATAAAATAGAATGGGAAAAAAACATTTAATTGTGGAAAAACATTTAACACATGATATGATTTCCATAGTAGCCTAGGCATTTCTTCCAAGACCATATTAGTGGACAAAGTCCCTTTTTGAATCGAGTTCACTCATCGTTCCAGTCCTGTATCACTGAACCATGTTAACTTACCATTCCAGCCATTTCTATATCATGAGATATAAATCATTACCCAATTAATTGGAGGGAGATATAGGGCCCACCCATCTCATAATGAAATCATTATTACTTGTGCCACAGAATAAACTTAAAAAATTCATCATAACCCAAAGAATAAAATGGGTTTCATAAACATCATCCCATCATCACATAATCCATATAAAAAAATGGATATTTCATCATAAGAAGACTGAAACCATTTAAATCATAGAGACATTATACATGAAACATAAACATATGAAATAATGTCATATTAGATGGAAAATGGATTTGATAAAACACTTGAAATGAATTCTTGAGGAAAATATCCTTTTTTCTTCAAAATCATTTTCTTTGAACAAAATGCCATGAAATTTTAAAAGAAAATTATTTTGTTCAAAATAGTAATAAAATCTTGTAGAGTAAGCTTCATGAAAATTATGTGTTATGAAACTGTAAAAATCCATTCACGTCGTATAAGTTAAAAATAACATTCTTCTCGTAATTTTGTCGAAAAAGTCAAAAAGTTCCTCATGTGGAAAACAAAATAAGATTCCTTCCATAAGATGTTGTAAAAGTAAAATGGGTAAAAATGAAATTAAACATACAAGGATGAAAAGTAAACATTTTATGAAAACATTTTGAGAACATATGGACAAGGATAATAAACATACCCCCAGTAAGTACATACGAATAAACAATCTCGGATAAGAATGAGATTGGAAAAAGTATCCTTTACAAATATATTTTTGTAAATAAAATAGATAAATTATGTGTATTCACTGTAATGTAACATAAATAATGTATAAATACATGATAAGATATAAAAATTAATTTCTCATATAATCAAAGAACGACATAAACAAGAAAGGGAATATCAACCCAAAGAACAGAAATTGGGTTAAGAATTTCCCTTACCTCGTGTCTGACCTGACTCGATAATTATTTAATCACCGGAATAATAAACCAAAGTTTATTTTTCATTTCTTAAGAATATTTTTCAAGTTTATTATTCCTTTTATATTACTTATTTACATGTTATAAACATTATGGAACCATTTAAGTTAATTACGTTTGTTTTGTCGATATGTGGTACTGGAGTCAAAAATGGACTTCTTATAATTACATGTTGCTCATGTGGTCAAAGGTTCATAATATCCAGAATTATATTCATGATTTATATATAATATATATCATATATATCCAGCATATACATGTATTTAAAATAGTAGCTAACATATGTAGGGAAAAAATGAAATGCACCGTTCATTGAGACGGTAAGTCGTACGTATGCATGAACACTACTTTCATTTCTATTTATTATTTTAATTGAAATAAAACTTAATTATACATAGGTATAATATAATTCCAGTATAATATCATGTATATAATATCATTAACTCCATCCATTATACATCCCACATAAGCCATTAACGACTCACATCACTTTGAGGGGGCGGTAGTCCGCACTTCCTCAAATGAGATTATCGTATTTACACACAATGGAAACCATAATGTCTTGATATAATTGGTAAGTAAAGAAGAATAATTAAATAATAAACACAACATATATCATATATAAATACAGTTCCATCATAATGGCCACCATGAGAGGCGATAGGAGAAAATCGAACAATCATCGTTTCGTGAGGCGTCAGTTTTCCATCCACAGAAACATTTTATTCTTCATCCATTAGATGGAGGTGTGTGTAAGTGTAGTTATAATAATTCTTAAAAAACATCATTTTATATTGAGGATACTTATGTTGTTACAAATGAAAGGATTAAAAAGATTTTATGGGTTGGAAAAGTAGAATAAAAGAAAACAATTTAAGAGAAACTATAACCTTTAATTTGGGTAACTTTCTTTGGTTTGAACCAAAAGGACTTTATTAAGTTCCTTAGTACTAAGATAAGGAGTCTAGTGGGAGGATAAGGATGTATGGAGCTTAATTGGATAGATTTTGGGTGAGCCAAACTTCTTGAGAGTTGAGAGGAATTAGATAGAAATGGTCCCCTTTTATACGGGGGAGGAGGGGCTCTTTTTGAATGTTTGAAAATATTATTTTATTATAAACTTATCTTCGGTTTCAAAAGGACAAAAAATCATTAAAGATAAATATAATATGATTCATGGTAGAAATAAAATCATCCAATAATAATTGGACATGTTTTGGATAATATATTAATCACTATATTCATATTTATTTAAATCATTTATTAATGAGGTAAATATTTCATAATTATTGTGTCATGAATAATTTCATTTATTTGATGTATAAACATTATAAAAAAACTAACACAATTTAGGAAATTGTTTTATCATTCCAATGAATATTTATAGTCAAAATGATAATTTATATTACCCCTTATAAAAATTAATTACTAAAATATTTTTGTTAATGTCAATTTTGCCTTTTCATTAAATTAATTAATCCAAATTGTCATTATCTATACCAAGTGGATCAATTGGGACCCAAAATTGACCCAATAATTCCCATGGTCGGCTAATACTCATCCAAAAATGTTAGGACACGTTTTAAGGTAATTTGGAATTATTATAATATTCTTTTAACCTTGAATTATCCTATTTACCATTAACCGTGGTAAATAAAAGTCAAAAGTTACTATCCAAAAAAAAATTATTTTCATCTTATTGAACCAAATTTTACTTCTTTATAACAACCATGTATGTAATATTTCTGAAATTTAATTCACAGAAGTGGTAAAATTTCATTTAAATGAAAGAGTCAGTTTTTTTAACTACCACTAAGTGGTTTCACTATTCATCAAAAATTGATGTTTTTCAGAAAAATACCAAAAATTCAGCCTAAGGTATATTTGATATCCCTAATTAAAAAATGATGTCTATTTTATCAAATTCAAAACATATAAGTGGAATTAATTAATTTTAACATTAATTCCTGTTATCAAAACAAATAGCATGTTTTTAAAAAACAATAACAATCAAAATATCGACACTTATTTATGTCAAAATTCAAATTGAAATTAATTCCAATGACCAAAATTGGATTAAATGGTAAAAATATATTCTAATTAAACAATAAAACAAATTAAAAAGATAATGTAACCATATAAATTATTGCGATTAAAAAAGTTGTTTTTAATTAAAATATAGCGTGTTTTTACTATTCATAAAAATATGAAAGTTATCAGACTAATATGAAAAAATTTCAAAATTAATTTTATATATCCTGATTCCAAGGGAGAATTTTATTTTGTCAAATTGAACTTATAAACATGTCAAAAACTATATTTAATGTGGACATGCCATCAAAAGGGGGAAAACTACATTTTTTTAAAATACTTATTTTACACGTAAAATTTATTTAGTTCACATACCATGATCTAGAAAATATGTAATATGAATAATAATGTTATAAAATTCAAAATTTAGATAATACTATTCATAAAGGCTAGTCCATAAGAATATTATAACAATATATCATTTTTAGGGAATCCTAGTATTGCGTACTACACACGCTATCGAGGAAGGTCGTGATTGCATGTAATGCAAGCCAAGTCAGGACTGCGTGTAGTGAAAACTTTGATCGGTGTTGTGTATAATATAATCAAAACTTATTTCATTTAGACATTAAACAAAATATATACTTAATGTTGCGTTGAACAATTTCCACAAAACGAAATTGAAATTGTGTGTTACACGAGACAAGAATAGTGATGCGTATACTGCAAGATAATACGGTGTTGCATATAGTAAAAGATAATCTTGTTTTACTGTATAATAGAACACATCAAAGAAAATAAAAATAAGATATCTCATAATATCTCGTGGTGTTACATTTTACCCCCTTAAAATGAATTTCGCCCTCAAAATTCGTCGGGGTTATAAATCATTTACTACTTGAAAGTTTCATTCATAGAAACCCACATCGTAAAAAGGAATAATAAATCATCATTTCAAAAAAGAAAAGTTAGAAACAAAATAGATACCCAAAGTAACTCGCCACTTGGGTTCCCACATAGGACTATATGGTTCAAAATATTGATATGATGAGAAATATAACCGTCATGTTTTAATGGAGAGTGGTAGAGAACATGGCTAGGAAAAATACAATAATTACAAAGCCATAAATTTATGATGATATAAGGTACCATATGATTCATCATATATAAGGGCAATAGGAAACCATTTTTGGTTTTCAAGATCATTTCCCAAATGTTGAAAAAATTTCGATTTAAATGAAATAATTACTTGATTTTGGTAAAATCTCACCGTCACTCATGGCTTGAACAATTTCCACTTCACCTCTTAAAGAAATGAAGTTGAATTTGTCTTTTGCAAAGTGTTAGCAGATCATGCGATAGAATGATAGGTCATTCCATCCCTCTCAAACATATGGTTAGAAAAGGTAATATACATAATTTTATCTATGGTTAGATTAATTGTATATGGTTCCAAAAATGGACTTATACAACATCTATCATACCACGTAATAAAATAAAACTAGTTTAGACTAACCAGGGACTTCCTGTAGACCAGAGGTAGGCGATAAAGGCTTGTTGCACATTGGTTGTGGGTTCAATTCCCAAATCCTTGCCTGACGCAACGGGTTGTCACCCGCCCTACAGGTTGTCCTTTTTCTGTAACTACATTATTATAACATTCCATAAATAATATCGAAAAAAGTTCTAGTCTTAAACAATACTGGATTATTTCTAACATAATCCATTCCAATCATTAGGCTAATCCAAAATACTTTTGTCTAAGCTCATAGTATAAAGAAAAAAATTTCTAGAAATTCCATCTGTCTATCATGTGAATACCATCATTATCCCCCATATATGATATGATATATCTTGTTGGTAAAATTACAAACATGTGAATACCTTAATCATGTATTCTCCTAAAAAATGAATACCCATTGACCCCTAGTGAAAACATGAATGCTGTCCAAATTTAACACTTTCCACATACCAAAATCAAAAAATATCTATATACTCAAAAAATGATATCACATTGTCCTTATATTAGTCATGAGCTCTTGAATACTGTCAAACATATTATTTTCTCTTTATCCCTTCATTATGTGCATATCATCTTCTTTCCAAAAATATTTCAATCACTTTTCATGGTTAACGATGACATATTCTTATGGAAAACCACAATGGACCAATATATCGATATTCCAATATACCATAAAAGTACCTCAACAACATTATTCTTGAATACCAATACATAAACACTTTAATCAATACTCTTCAATGATTTCACAGAAATAAGTCCTTCCTTGATTTAGAATTAACCTCTTAGGTCAGGGCATTTAGTTGGGTAATGCCCATGTTCTCCACAGATAATACATTGAACTCCATAACAGCCTGTCACTTTATGAACCATCTCTCCACATAGATAACATATTCCCCTCAATTTTATTTATTCATAAAGGTTATTCTTCCCTTCTTTTGAAATCTAAATCTTCCTTTCTCTATGATCCTAAACATGCGAACATGCATAAAATTCCATCTTCCTCTTATTTGATGAATTGGTAATACCACTAAAGGTCACCTTTTTAATCATATATCATGATGACTGATTCATAAAAATCACAACATCATTCTTTCTAGGAATTAAGAAATTTCTTTACTCATTGTCACCAGTTTCTCCATTGGATTCAATGTTGACCCAATTCCTTCTGGTTCCCTCCATTGACTAAAACAATAAACCATGGTGTAAGAAATTGTTAAAATAATGAGGAACCATGTAATAATAAAACGTTTCTTATGGGATGCCTAACTTATCACACATTCATTAATCCATTCCACCTTAGGTTCACCCAAGGTTATTCATGATCATCAACATTATTATAGGACTGTAACCTATAGTTATACTAATCCTTAGGGACATCCCTAGACATACGTTAGAAATATCTCAAGGGATATCACTAAAGTTATCACATCCTAGTTTCCAAAGGATGACTAAACCATTCCTCTGATACAAACTGCAGAGTCCCGTACTCGACGTACATGGAAATTAAATTACTTTTACAGAATACTTAATACATAACAAAAATAGACACCAAAGGACCATAATAGTTTAGTGTCTTTGGAATCCTAGAACACAATCTTCTAATCTTGGTGAATGATCTTCACCATCTCCCATAAAGATCTTCCCTTTTTTAATACCTTAAAACCTGGCTTTATATCCTGGGGAAAAGAAAAAATATAAAGGGTGATCTGAAATGCCCAGTAAGGTTAAATATAGAGAACAATCCATAAAATTTTTAATTCAAAAACATGAACATAAAATATAAACATCCAAATCTTGAGAAATGACATAAATCATGGAAGTACGTAAGGCATATATCATAAAGGAACATCAATAATGATAAAATAGCATTGGAATAGAACAATTAATTGTGGAAGACCATTTAGCACATGATATGATTTCCATAGTAGCCAAGGAATTGCTGCCAAGACCATCTTAGGGGACAAAGTCCCTTTCTGAATCGAGTTCACACCTCGTTCCAGTCATGTATCAATGAACCAGATTAACATACCATTCCAGCCATGTCTATCTCATGAGATATAAATCTTTACCCAATGCATTGGATGGAGATATAGGTCCCCCCATCTCATAATTAAGTCATTCTTACTTGTGACACAAAATAAACTTAAAACATTCATTATAACCCAAAGAACAAAATGGGTTTCATAAACATCATCCCATCATCACATAATCCATATAAAATAAATGGATAATTCATCATAAGAAAAGTGAAACCATTAAAATAATAGATACATTATACATGAAACATAAACATATGAAATAATGTCATCTTTGATGGAAAATGGTTTTGATAAAACACTTGAAATGAATTTGGGGGGAAAATATCCTTTCTTCTTAAAAATCATTTTCTTTTCACAAAATGCCATGAAATTTTAAAAGAAAAGTATTTGGTTGAAAATAGTCATAAAATCATGTAGAGTAAGATTCATGAAAATGAGGTGTTATGAAACCTTAAAAATCCGTTCACACTGTATAAGTTAAAAATAACATTCTTTTCGTACTTTTTTCGGAAATGTCAAAAAGTTCCTCGTGTGGAAAACAAAAGTAAGATTCCTTCCATATGATGTGGTAAATGTAAAATGGGAAAATGACTTTAAACAAAAATGTATGAAAAGTAAACATTTTATGAAAACATTTTGGGAACATATGGACATGGATAATAAACATAACCTCATTAAATACTTATGAATAAACAATCTCGGATAAGAATGAGATTGGAATAATTATCCTTTATAAAGATATTTTTGTAATTAAAATAGATCAATTCTGTGTATTCACTATAAGTTCACATAGAGAAAGTGTAAATACATGATAAGATATAAAAATTCATTTCCCACCTAATCAAAGAACGACATAAACAAGAAAGAGAATATCAACCCAAAGAACGAAAATTGGGTTATGAATTTCCCCTACCTCGTGTCTGACATGACTCGATCATTCTTTAATATCATGAATAATAAACCAAAGATAATTTTTAATTTCATAAGAACATTTTTCAAGTTTATTATTCATTTTATATAACTTATTACCATGTTATAAACATTATGCAACCATTTAAATTAATAACGTTCATTTTGTCGAAATTTGGTACTTGAGTCAAAAATGGAATTCTTATAATTTCATGTCGTTCATGTGGTAAAAGGTTAATTATATCCAGAATGATATTCATGATTTCTATATCATATATATCATATATATCTATCATATACATGTATTTGTAATATTACATAACATATATAGGTAAGAAATGAAATGCACCGTTCATGGAGACGGTAAGTCGTACGTATGCATGAACGCTAATTTAATTTATATTTCTTATTTTAATAGAATTAAAACATAATGATACATAGTTATATTATAATTACAGTATAATATCATATATAATGTCATTAACTCCATCGTTTATACATCCCATATAAGGCATTAATGAATCACAAAACTTTTAGGGGGCGGTAGTCCACACTTCCCCAAATGAGATTATCGTATTTACCCACTACGGAAACCATTATGGCTTGATATAATTGGGAAGTAAAGAATCATAATGAAATAATAAACATCATATATATCATATATAAATACAGTTCCATCATAATGACCACCATGAGAGGCGGTAGGAGAAAATCGAATAATCATCATTTCGTGAGGCGTTAGTTTTCCATCCACAGAAACATTATGTTCTTTTTCAATTAAATGGAGGTGTGTGTAAGTGTAGTTATAATAATTATTATAAAAACATCCTATTATATTGAGGATACTGTTTTTGTTACAAAATAAATGATTAAAAAGAGTTTAGGGGTTGGAGAAGTAGAGTAAAGGAAAACAATTTTAGAGTAACCGTTACCTTTTATTTGGGTAACTTTCTTTGGTTTGAACCAAAAGGACTTCTTGAAGTGCCTTATGCTTAAGTTAAGGCTTATAGGGGGAGGATAGGGAAGTAGGGATCTTAATTGGACAGATTTTGGATGAGAAAAATTGCTTGAGAGGTTTGAGGAATTGGATAGAAATGGTCTCCTTTTATAAGGGGGAGGGAGGGGCTCTTTTGGAAAGTGTGAAAATATTATTTTATTATAAACTTATATTCGGTTTAAAAAGGTCCAAAAATCAATAAATATGAATATAATATGATTCATGGTCGAAATAAAATCATCCAATCATAATTGGACATGTTTTGGATAATATTTTAATCATTATAATATTATTTATTTAAATCATTTATTAATGATGTAAATATTTCATCATTATTTTGTCCTGAATAATTTAATTTATATGATTTATAAAAATTATATACAAAAAGACACCATTTTGGAAATTGTTTTATCTTTCCAATGAATATATATAGTATAAATGATAATTTACATAACCCCTTAGAAAAATTAATTACTAAAATATTTTTGTTAATGTCAATTTTTTCTTTACATTAAATTAATTAATCCAAATTGTCATTATCACTACCAAGTGGCTCAATGGGGTCCCCAAATCGACCCAAGGATTCCCATGGTCGGCCACTACTCATCCAATAAGATTAGGACAAGTTTTAATGTAATTTTTAATTATTATAATATTCTTTTAACCTTGAATTACACTATTTACCTTTAACCGCGGTAAATAAAAGTCAAAAGTTACTATTCAATAAAAATTATTTTCATCTTATTGAACCACATTTTAATTCTTGATAAAAACCATGTATTTCAGATTTCTGAAACTCAATTGATAGAAGTGGTCAAATTTCATTTAAATGAAAGAGTCGGTTTTTTTTAACTACCACTAAGTGGTTTCACTATTCATCAAAAACTGATGTTTTTCAAAAAAATACCAAACATTCAGCCTAAGATATATTTGATATTCCAAATTCAAAAATTATTTCTATTTTTCCAAGTTCAAAACATAGAAGTGGAATTAATTAATTTTAAAAGTAATTCACATTATCAAAACAAATACTGTATTTTTAAGAAACAATAACTATCAAAAGATCGACTCTTGTTTATGTCCAGATTCAAAGTGAAATTAATTAAAATGATAAAAATTGGATTAAATGGTAAAAATATATTCTAATTAATCTTTAAAACCAATTAAAAAGATAATATAACCATATAAATTATTGCGATGAAAAAATTTGTTTTTAATTAAAATATAGTGTGTTTTTACTATTCATTAAAATATGAAAGTTATCAGAATAATATGAAAAATTTATCCGAATGAAATTTTTATATCCTAATTCCAAGTAAGAATTTTATTTTGTCAAATTGATCTTATAAACATGTCAAAAACTAGATTTTAATTGGATGCACCATTAAAAGGTGGCAAAACTGCATTTTTTAAAAATACTTATTTTACCTGAAATATTTATTCAGTTCTCAAACCATGTTCTAAAAAATATGTAAGATTAATAATAATGTTATAAAATAAAAAATTTAGTTAACACAATTAATAACTTCTAGTCCATAATATTATTATAACAATATATCGTTATTTATTGAAACTAGGTATTGTGTACTACACACGCTATCGAGGAAGGTCGCGATTGCATGTAATGCAAGCCATGTTAGGGATGCATGTAGTGAAAACTCCATTTGGTGTTGCGTATAACATAATCAAATCTTATTTCATTTATATATTAAACAAAATATATACTTAATGTTCCGTAGAATAATTTCCACAAAACGAACAAGAAATTCTGTGTAACACGAGCCAAGAATTGTGTTGCATATACTGCAAGCTAATACGGTGTTGCGTATAGTACATGCTAATCTTGGAGTAGTGTACAATAGAAGAAATCAATGAAATTAAAAATAATATATCTCATAAAATCTTTGGGAGTTAAAATTATAGTATCTTTTCTAAATTTCTTAGTAAAAACCTTAACATTTACCTCTGGCTCATTACCCAATGCAATGTAGACCTATCATGGGATCACCAACAAACTTTTTATCATGTAACAACCCATATACATAATGATTTCATTTGACCCATAACTCAATATGTATATATAAACCATGCATAATGGAAAAACAACATTTCCACTTTTTAATCATAAGATATCATTTCAAGATATTGATATAATAAATTCATTATCAAAACCATTTTAATACCAAAATACATAAAAATAGAATGTGGGTTTTAATTTTATTTTAAAAACATTACATCTAGTAGTGGAATCCATATACCAAATAATGGTCATGATAGCAGAAAGGTCATTGTCACCATAAATGTTAAAAAACACTCCTTTTTTCATTTTGTAAAACACATCAGATAAAAAAATTATTTTTAAAAACCATTGAATGAAATTAAAAATTAAAATGATTTTATTATATATTTCATTATTTAATGTCGGGTTTAAAAAAATATGCCTCAATTAATAGATATTGAGAGGAAGCCCCTAAAAATGATCATATAATTAGATTAAGGATAAATAAATGTCATAATTTTTTGTGACAAATATAAATACACCCAATAAAAGGGCATATTTAGTTTAAAACAATCAGAGTTGATTCACAAAAATTCATGGAAAAACAAAACCAATGACATGCATATTTAATTCAATGTATGGAAATTGAGTTAAGATTTCCCTTACCATGAGTCTGCATTGTCTCGTTCATTCTCGATCATACTGAATAATAAAATTATGTTAATATATACTATAATGAGAAAAATTTTCATGTTTATTATTCCTTTCACATCACTTATTACCATTTTATATAAATTTCATAATTATTTATGTACATATCAGATGTTTTTTTGGTATTCGGTACTTGAGTCGAAAATGAACATCGTTTTGATGATACCAGTCGATCTGGTCATAAGTCCAGCATCTAAGAAATATTATTCCTAAAATAATCATCATATTAATATAGTAATCATAACTTTTATATAAAAGGATAATTATGGTTATAAACTATGAACAAAGTTATATTCATGGAGACAGTAGGTTGTACGAAAACATGAGGAGAGTTCTCATTTTAAATTGATCTGTATAGAAGTATAGTAATTACTATTATATATTTTTAAAATTAATATAATATTATTCTAATAAAAATAATATTTTAAATATACTTATATATATCATACTATTTCTGTGGGGAATAAAAACGATTCACATCACTTTGTGGTGGTGATAGTTCACACGTACACATGAATGACATTATTGATATTATGTTCATTATAGGTAAGAACATAATTGAAATATTAATCATTTATAATGATATATATATTTCATTAACATCACATATTAATATTAATTCCATCATCAATACCAATCATGATAGACAATAATAGAAAATGAACTAAATTGGTTCTTGCTGGTGATAATTCACAGATATGCACGAATGATTAATACCTTTTCCATTTGATGGAAGTAGAGAAGGATTTAGGGTATGATATTAAGAAAATAAAATCTCAGTATATTTAGGATATTTTATTTATTTTTTCATCGTTGAATAATATCATTTAAAATAAGTGGAAGAATAAATAAAATATGAACTCTAAAAAATTATACAACTTCATCAGTTGATCACCTTTGAACAACACCATGACACATATAATATGGGTTTTATGCCAAAACTAAGTTCTCAAGAACAGGGAAGAGATTCTAAGATGTTTTTTGTGTATATATTGGTGTACCTAGAAGGCTTTGGGAGTTTTAAGAAAATAGAAGGATAAGTTCCCTTTTATGGGAGAAATGAGGGGAACTTCAAGAAATGCTTGAAATATTAATTTATTATAAATTGTATTTCAGTTTTTAGGGTCCCAACCCCATTTACCTCATATATAATATGATTTTGAGTCTTTTAAAAAAATTTCAATTAAAAGTAGACAATTTTTGAATATTTTATAATGTTTATTATTTTTGTTAAATTATGTACGCTATTGAACATAGCGATTCTTTATTAAAACATGGGATGCTAAATCCTACCACTTTATTACATTTTATCCTATAAATTTGAATTTGGGGTTAGTAACTATGCTATGTATATTCAAATTACTTTTATTCCTAACCCACATCGGAAAAATGGTTAGTAAAACTACAACCTTAAAAAAACTAAAGTGAAGTACAAAGGTAACCTGAGATGACACATACTAGTATTATATGTAGGAAAACATGGATATGGAAGGAAAACTAACCATATTATTCTAATGAAGATTCATGGAAAACATGATCAGAAGAAAGTAAACAATTGAAAAAAACAAACTTTTTATATGTTAAATGATGTTTCATTTCATAGTAGGAAAAGTATACAAAATGATTTTTGTTTTAATATCCTTTCATAACTTTGATGATTTTATTTATGATCATGAATAATAACATGTGGAAGAATATATAATTTTCAGGAAGAGTTTCATCCTTTAATAAATTTCTATCAAAAACTCATATTTTCTACCAATGATGAGTCTTCAATATGAGTTTTTCCCACAAGATGCAATAAAATTATCTTCTAGAAAATCGAATAATCCATAAAAGATTAACAATTTATTCGTCGTATCATGAAATATTAACAAAAACAAAAATGGTCTTATAAAATCAGATAATTCCACCAAAATAATAAACCCTTGTATGATGAAAAACAATATTTAAATCTCTAAAACTCAACAGTAATATACAATGTTCTAAAAAAATATTTGATAAATATTTTTCCTTACAATTATTCATAAAAATCCAAACTATGATTGAAACCTAAAAATGAGAAGTATTTTAGAATACATTCTTCCATGGTAAATTGTAAAATTTATCTCAAAATAATATTATTCACTCTTAATGTATCCTTCGATAAATTAATTAAACTAATTACATGTTCTCCAAGATAGGCAAATCACATACATAAATAACCGAAATCTCCATATTTCCATAATTCAATCAATTATATCTCCAATAATAATTCAACCTTAATTCCTCAAATATAATCCCATAGTATTATATTTCCATTAATCAAATAATTTTCCCAAAATATTGTACATCTGCCAAAATCGCATTTATCACTTAATCCCAAAAACATTTTCCAATCCCATTATTATCTATTTGATAAAATATATGTCCTAAAAATAATCTTATTCTTAATCCATAAAATCATTTAACTAAAAATATTCTGTCATACATACCATGGGATTCATGTAGGCCTCTGGTTGGAGATACACCTTTTTCGGCCTTCTATTGTGGGTTCGATCCATACTGCCTTGTCGAATGTGATGGGTTTTCACCCATCATGCTTGTTGTAGTTTTTATAAAAATATATAATTCTTATAATATTCCAAAAATATTATAATGAAATCATAATGAACAATAATAATTTTCAAACCTCGGTGGTTATTTCATGCCTCACATTTTGCATCCCACAAACTAATAACCCATAATTTCATCAAAGGTGAATGTCTCCAAAAATACCATTAGTAACCTTAATATTTCATATCATAAACTGGAAAAGTGGTTTAAATGACATTGAACTTATAATAAACCCTAAAATCATAAACCCGTGATGATATCCATATGCTTAAGAAAACATATTAATCACCAAAGTGGTTTAAACCATCCCATAATACAACCTGTAAGGTCCCTACAATAAACATTATATAAATTTCATATATGTTAATAATTTTAAATTAATTCACATCAAGGATCATTTCAGGTTCTGTATTTTAGAATAATAGGCTATAGTTGTTACAAAAAATTAAAAATTTATGAAAATTGTATATAACTAAAACATTTTCTATTTCTTTCACAATATAAAACCTTTTTAAAAAACATGATTTCTTTTCTTGATAAAATTCTTCTTTACTTCTTAATATCTATTACCCATCCTTATACCATGTGTAATACATTTCAAAAATGTTGTATGGGCATAAAATTTATTGTAAGGAATATAAAATATGGAATAAAACCATTAGTGCATGAATATTTTAGAACCATGATTTTTTTTTACAATATGTTTCTAATCACTCATAAAACAAAAAAAAATTATAACATCTCATGAAATCATAAGATTACAAAAAAAAATTAGAAATCATGAATCATAAAGGTGAATTGGGCAATCTATATGAAACAGACATTGTATCTTTTAGATCTACATTGGGCCTAACCTTCATGTTTATGATTGGAATAAAAATCAAAATATATTACATAAATCTACTATGAGAAACCTTAATGTTTACCTCCATATCGTTAACCAATGAATTGGAGATCTATCATGAGCTCACCCACCATTGGTTTATCATAGAACCACCTGTATACATAAGCAATTTCCAAGAACCGTAACTATCATGACCCCACTTCTTCGAGAATAAGGAATGATGGGAAAAGGGGCACACCCTTCCTTATTCATGAGGAAGAAGATATAAGGACTCCAGAGACCCACCTTCAGTAGGCCCCAGAGTAGTTACTAGCACCATCAATATAGAGCATCATAAAGAATTGAAGTCATAACCCTTTAAATGAAAAATAGTATTGGGAGATAATATGATGAAGTATCAAACAACCCGTAAGTAATGGTCAAAGTAATGACAAAACCATTCCCATATGCATGTTCAAAAAAATTACAACAAAAGCATAACCAACATACTAAAACATGTACCAAATGAAAACGAGACTAAGCAGCAACTTCAACTATCCTTACGCCTGAGCTAGTAATGTCCATCACGGTCCCCAAAATCTTTCTGGAAACTTGAAAGCAGTCTAAAAAATGTATGGTGAGTATACAAGTATTCCCTGTAGGAAAACTAAATCCAATCATGATCAAGTAGGGTGATATACTAATGCCCATATAAGAAAGTAGTAGAACCTCAAATAACCCACAAAGAATCATTAACTATCCCAATCACACCAAGGAACACACACCATATAACTGATGTCAAGTAAAGTAGTAGTATGGAACATTAGAATTTGGTTACCCCGCATCATTTTACCATTGGTTAACCACTCATCCATAATTGATAACATAATGATTCTACCGCACGCCCCATTATAAATCCACATCCACAACCTTCCCACACACACCTTAGCCTCAAACCACACATAATCTCACCAATAGACACCTTGCATCAACAACCACACCATTCACAGGAAGACACATGGGCCCAATCAAGAAGACACTAGGGGAAGATAATACTATCCTTAAAACACCTAGGCCTCTAAAAAAACATTCCTAATGGATCTGGTACTATGGTAACCCTCATGAAATTGTAGCCTTCCCTGATTTTCTCAAGCTATAAGAACCCCTAAGAGGGTGTGAAGAAGAAAGTCTATAACCAGTCATCCATCCTCGCACCGGGATGTTGGTAAAAACCCCATCCCCCTTGAAATGGGGGTTTTAATAACATGGTGCTCTCTAAGGGTTTGGTGTGTATATAAATTAAAATTTACTAAAAATTATTCATATAGGTAATCCAACACTCAGTATAACCTATAGGTTATAAAAAGAGAAACAAACGATCCCATGAGTACCACTTTTTATGCTACCCCTATATGCACAACCACAAAACAGACTATTACAAGCATAAAACCAACCCCTTTTCATTTTAACACATTATATTTATTTATTTATGGGTATTCACCTTAATTTATTCCAACACTTCCTGGCCACTACCAACCATAACCATACTAAAACAACAACAAAACTAGATTTGTAGTCCCACTGCCCACCCCTATTGAACCTGTTATAACTATCATCTTTCAATGTTATACTGCACCATACTTCCATCCCAACCCATCCCTATATCCATGCGGACCAAAACATTCCTATATGAAGTCCCACATCATAAATAGTTTATAACCACACCACCGTCCTACTACCCAACATCACTCTGCTGCCACAACACAAAGCAAGGTAGTCCCACTTCCTACCACTCTATCCATTCCATAATCTGTCAGTCTCTCAAGCTGAGACTCCAACAAATCACACATACATTCCCACACACCAAACCCAACAGAATTACCATTAAAAAAATCCCCACTGCATAGACACACACACCCTTCTCAAAGAACCAACTCCTACATCCATCCCTATACCCATAATAGAACTCCCAAATATAGCACCACAAAACTCAAACATGGACACAAAACCTAAAAAAATAAAACACTCATCCACCCATATCAATCAGGATATATTAAAATTTGTTAAAAATTTTCTTTTATTCCGCCTAATAACTTGGGTTGATCACATATTGGTTTTCATCATGAGGAATCCATTTCAATTTACCAAGAGTAAGTGATTTAGAATATTCAAATTCATAGACATTTATTATGAATCTCACCAAAATAGAACATCACCAGTGGGAAAGAAAATACCACCAATGACCATGGTTTTTAGAAGGGCTATAGCCATAACATCCATAAAATAACCAAAATAAAAAAATAAAAAAACTAATCAATGTCAACACATCATCAATTTTATAACCGTTATTATAATAGGTCTTATTTTATTTTTATTATAAACTTCTTAATCCCTTTTTTATTACTTGTTAACGAAATGGATTTAACCATCATTAACCATGAATCATTAGTACAACCACCCAAAATGATGAAAAAATAGAGGTAGAAGAAATACTTACCTAGATGATTAAAGGATCGAATATCCTCCTTATGCTAAGAATAAGGGATCGTGTGAGCAGTAGGAAACTCCAGGAAAATTGATCAGGAGGGGATATAGAACCAAAACACAACTAGTCTTGGGAGGAAGGACCTAAACACGCTATGGGGAAATGTAAAACACACTAAGAAGGGAATATACTTGCTTTGAAGATCTATATCTTATATTAAAGGATAAACTATCTTTAAAAGTCTTTAACGTGGGATCATAGTCAAGGTCAGGGATTTTCAGAATCTGAAATCCCATGAGATGATAAGATAAAAAATATATAATTAATATCCCATGAAATGTCCATAAAAATTCATTTGAATGTCTTGAAACATTTTTTTGCATCAAATAACATATAAGAAGGATGAAATTGGGAAAACATGGGAAATTGGAAATTCGGCAATGGGTGAGTTACTATTTGGTGTGACACCATTTTGGTGTGGCACTGTCACGGCGCTTCCAATACAGTGCCACCATATTAGTGTGGCATTATTTTTGTTTGTATACATTTTGGTGTGGCACCGTTACGGTGGGGAACCTTCATGGTTCCACCATTACGGTGCCACCATTAAAATACCACTATTTTGATGTACCACAATTTCGGTGAAACAGTTTTGTGAAACTAGATTTTTTGAATACCCCTATAATAAACCACTATGACCCCAAGAACACCAGATGAATTGGAATTTCACAAAGGAAATTCATGGAAAAATCATGGCTATAACATTAGATGCATATGAAACTAGTCTCATCTAGATAATTTGATACCAAACTCAGAAAGAAGAGGGGTTCGAACATCCACCCCATAAGACACCTCTTAGGGAAAAACAACCTTGATTTGATCGAAAACTATAGATAAAATGTCAACATACAATAGAACCTCATTTACATTTATCTCTTAAAAAATTGTAGAAAATCTAAGGCTTCATTTCCCCAAGTGACCACCAAAACACCATTGGTCGCACTATCCAGACACATGGATTAGGGAGTTCCTTCCCCCATGTCAAGATACTATCTTCTTTGGGAGGTACAAACTCCCCTCATGGGTTTAACCACATACACATTAGTGTGTATTGATTTGGGATTAGATCCCCTCATCTCCACATGATGGGTTTTTTCACACACATTCATAGAACATGGAAACAACTCATCTCATAGAAAACAAGGTCAAATATTACATCATAATGAAAATAAAAAAAATTAAAACATAGAAAAAAACATGAAAAAAACTCAAGGTATTGGGAACACATATGTGCCTCAAGATCCTATGTAATCTCATTGAGGCCACCATGCCTTCAGAGCACACAATCCAAATGAATTATCCATCCACGAAGCACCTAATTCTAATGACCCCTGATTCTTACTAGCCACTCCACAAATGTCATGTCATCTGTGATATACTACTCTCCTTAGTCAATGATATGGGAGTTATCGTGTACATACCAAAAAATTTGACAGACATAGAAGACATCAAGGATCCTCTCTAACCGTAGTGGCAACACGAGTTGATATTCCACCATGCTAACTCGTCCCAACACATCAGAAGGTCTAATAAATCTAAGAGGAAAGCTTAATTATCTTACCAAACCTTTTTTAAACATTCCAAGGGGGGAAATTAATAACATGTGGTCCCCAACCTCTAACTCCATGTTCCTCGTCCTATGATTAGAGTACCACTTTTACTAGTCTTGAGATGCCTTTATCCTCTCACGAACAAGATGGACCTTCTCTATTTGGATCTCAACTACCTCAGGTCCAAGATGGGATACTTCCAAAACATCCATCCAATATAGTGGTGAATGAAATGAAATTTTGTATAAATCCTCTAATGGTGCCATTCCAATGGTAGAGTGATAGTTATTATTATATGAAAACTAACTAGGGGTAGCTGTTGTACCCACGATCATCTGAAGTCCAAGACACACACTTGTAGCCTTTCCTCAAATGTATCCATGTTACACTCTATATGCCCATCCATCAGAGCGTAGAAAGTAGTGATAAGGAATAATTGGTTGCAAAGTCATGCTGAAATCACCTCCAGACTTGCGATGTTAAATGTGCATCCCGCTATGAGGCATTGGATCTTGGAACTCTATGCAGCCACCCCACCTCGTCCACATACATCCTTGTCAATGCATCTACTACACTGGACTCCTTAATTTCAAGGAAGTGAGCTATCTTCCTTAACCAGTCGATTACTACCGAAAGAGCATCACTTCCTCATTGATACCTGGGTAATCCTGTGATGAAATCCGTCGATAATTCATCCCACTTCCACTAACGATTGTATAAGTGATACAATACAATATAACATGGTTGTCATCATTCACCTACTGACACACTGGGCACCTCACCACAAACTTTCCCACTACTCACTTCACCCTAGTCCACCAAACCAATTCCCTCAAGCCGTGTTACAACTTGTAGACTCTTGGGTATACCATTTTGGGTGAGCTATGGAACTCATGGAGAATTCCCTCATGTATTGTTACTGGAAAAAATAGTTTTCAATAAAACAACATTTGATTATGAATATCCTCTGACCATCCTTCAACAGCATCACCCTGGCCAATACGATCACGCATCACTTCAGCCTTAGAACCCCCCCACAGAGACACCTCCATCTTCCGCCCCAAGGAACACTGAGCTATCATCTGAATCAGATAGCCTCTTCAACTATCCTCCCAAACATCCAGGTGTAAAGCGGAAAACTCCTCCATTTCCTGAGGATTACAGAACTACCACTTTTTGGGACTTACATCTCAATGAATATCCCAAAACATTCTACTTTCTCAAGTTGTATGTTATATAGAATTCGTAGTCCTAGAGGAACTCCATCCACCTTCGTTTCTACATTTTCAAGTCTCACTTGGAAAATCTATACCTCTTGCTTTATTGATATATGAAGACTATGAATCACTCATCGATGAAGTAATGTCACCAAAAATTCAATGAAAACAAGACCACTGAAAGCTTTAGTTTATGGGGGAATAGATTCATTCATGATAACATAACATCAGAAACCCATATAATATTACTCCCTACTACCACATCAGCACATATCTGAAGCCTAGACGAGAAGCATCACATAACACCTCGAACATCACCACTTCCTTTGGAAACCTAAGAAAATGAGCACTAACCAGTTTCCCATTCATATAGATAAAAGATTCCTGACACTACTCACTCCATATAAAGGCCTAGTCATTTCTGTTCGATGCTTTAAAAAGAGAAACAACTCTAGAGAAGTTGGGTACAAAACTATAGTAGTAGCCTGCCATACCCTGGAAACTACAGACCTCTACCACATTCTGGGGTGATTCCCAAGAAAAAATCAGTATGTACTTTGACAGGTCCACTAAAATACCCAACTCGAACACCCCGTGTCCAAGGATGTGCACCTCTCATGTACAGAACATGAACATGGACAACATTTCGTAGAGTTGGTGGTTTTAGAGGACCCCATGGAATTCCACATATTCTTAGTATGCTCCACCTCTAACAATGAAAATATCAGAATGTTGTCGATGATCCTGATGATGAACTGGTCGTAGAAATCACAAAAAACAACGTTCATGAGGCCCATGGACATGGCTGGAGAGTTTTTGACATTTATGGATAGGACCCCGATCTCAAAGTTCCAATACCTTCACCTAAAAGCATTATTCTATTTGTCACCCTCTTTTACACTCAAATGGTTATACCTAGAAAAAATGTGAATTTTAAATAAATAACTTTCTCCATTTAACTGATGGAAAAGATAATCGATTCTAAGAAGGGGGAAAAGGTTATTGATTTTAACCTGATTCAGTATCTGGTAGTTTATGTACATTTAAAAACTATTTTCTTTTTTCTTCATTATCTAGAGTGGGGAACCCCACATTGACATAGTCGACCATATAAAACCCTTCTGCATTAGGTCTCCCACTAGAATATATAACTTCCACAACATAGGGGGTCCTATCTAATAGGGATTCATTGAAATTAGATGAGACTGGGTTGTAATTCTATCTCGAACACAATGTAATGTTGAGAGGTTAGAGTCACAACATCTTCATGGAAGACATCCATACAATCACAGAGAACACACAGAACATCCACCATCCCTATGTTTGCATATTCAATTGGAAGCCCAGCTAACAATGAATAAAGAGGCTTCACATACCGACTGCCCACCTAAAAACACCACTCTCCAATGAAAGATATACACTAGCCACCCATATCCCAGAACAAGAACCTTCTCTAGAAGCATTTTATAACAAAACGCATAGAGAATACCCAATTTATTCCCCTGATGATATCGTGTGGATGAATCTATTATAAAAGAAGATCCCCACATGATTGATACCATCCCAACATAAGTCTACATCCCAAAAAAATCAAATATACTAGTATAGCCTTCATCTAGAGTACTCAACAACAAGGGCATGGAATGAATATCTATGTCCAAAACCAAGGTATGGGCTAGACTTGGTCAAAAAATGGATTGAAAATCTCTCGAATCAATGAAATCACCAGTAAGGGTACTAAAAAGACTAATCATTCCTCGAACAACCTCTAGCCCTAATGAAACTACTACCTTGACGGTGTGCAACTAACAACAACTTGATCCTATACATATATATTATTGATTTCCTCCCCATCCACTCAACATTCAAGGTCCCTGAGGACCACAATGAGGTAACACTCCTCTAGTTTCATAAACCCACAATGGAGAAGAATCTCGTTTCCCCTACTACATTAAAGGACTAACTGGAAACTGCTATTGTTGAGGTTTGAACTGACCATCCAACCCCCCGATACTATGATCGAACTGGGAACTCGAACCTAAGATGCACATGGCCATCACAGGTAAAGCACCTTGGTCCCTGGATAATGGGAAAAGGGAGGAACCCAGGATATCAAAACTGGAACTCCAGAGCCCTACTCCCCGCTGGCCAAAACCAGGATCACCCTAATGTCGAAGACCTACTGTTAATTTCTATCCCCATTTAAACACTTGGTTGGATCCCTTATCAAGGAAAAAATCCCAATGAGTTCATCCATTCCCCTACATTATCATTATTTTTAACATCTATGTATTTTAGTATAGTGAATGGAGTAATGAAATACTGAAGAGATGGTCAGAGTTCCCCCTCTAATCATATTTCATGGGACTCCTCATCCAAAAAAAGTATCTAGAGAAAATCATAATAGATCCTTAAACTTCATAACCAGATCCCTCACCGACATACTCCCATGCTAGACGGAGAATAACTCTTTTCTCTTCTTACCGTTCATCATTGAGGAATGAAACTCTATCAGAAACTACTTTTCTAATTCATCCCACGAAACTTCAGTCACCTTATTCTCCTTGAGGTAAAGTATCCACCAATGATGCACTACTCACCTCATATGGATAACTACCAATTGAACATATTACTCCCTCAGATCGTAGATTTATGTGAATGTTATTTTCATCTCCTCAAGCCATTCATCCATCTCTGAGTCTGAAACATTTCATTCATACTTTACAAGGCTCTATCGCTGGAAATCACAAATGGTCTTCAACCACAATTTGTCTTCATTCTATCTATCGTCTATCCTCGGATAAATTGGGCTAGCCATATGGGCCTCAACTGCACGTACCACACAAGGGAAACGTTTGGGTGCTACATCTAGAAAGGGAAACCATGGAACTTCTATTCCCAGATGGTATATAAATTTTCATTTTTATTCATTTTAACTCTTCAATTATTTTAAATTCTAAAATCACAGAAGTCACACAAGAACAGATGTCATTGTGATGCACAAACCATTCCTGGGTCTTTTACATTGCTATAATTGTTTACTCACATTGTCATTTAGTAGATCAAGAGTCCTTTCATCGGATCATGGGAGCCTCTAAAATCTCGAGTCCTAGTCAATCTTCCTTCGCTTATTTCACACACCAAGGTCACAAAACATTGTGTCCCTACCATCCCATACATCTCTCATAGTTCATAACATTGAACACCATATTATTCATCATCCTCTCCATTTATGCAATTTTCTCATGATCCACCTTCTTAGAGATGAGGTAAGGAGTGGTAAAGTGCCACACCCATCCTTCATCAAGATGAAGAATTGAAAATGAACCCTGAGACCCACCTTTAGTAGGCCCCGGAGTGGAAACAAGCACGAAGGGTTTATAATTTGACATAAAATGGATGGTATTACTATTTTAATGAAAAATAGTATTAGAATATAAGATGGTGAAATCTCGAAAAACAAAAAAATAATTGTAAAATTAAATCCAAAACCATTCCCATATGAATGTTCAAACATAAATTCGAAAAAACAACAAGAAAAGTACAAAAACAAGTATCAAAAGAAAAAGATACTAAGAAGCAACAACAACTAACCTTAAACCCAAGCTACTAATGTCTAACATGATTTTTAAAGACCTTCTGGAATCCATAAAATTGTCTTATAAACATTGGGTGAGTATACCAGTACACCCAGTCGGAAAACTAATTCCACTCATACAGAAGTGGGGGAACATAATAATCATCATGTGAGAAAATAGTAGAACCTTAAATAACCCACCAAGTAGCACATACCATCCCAGCCTTAATAAGAAACACTCACCAAATAACGCAAGTCATGTAATGTAATAGTATATCACATCAACATTTGGCTACCCCACACCACATTCCCACTGGTTTTCTACTCATCCATAATTGATAATATTTGATACATAAACATTTCCAATAAGCAGTCCCACTTTCACAACCTTCCCATGCACACCTGGGCGTCACACCACACCCAAATCCACTCATAGACACCTGGTCCATAGAAACCATGCCTCCCCCCAAAGACACCATGGATTCATCGTGAAGACACCTAGGAAAACATCTTATCCCACAAACATCCATGCCTTTAATCCACAACAAACCTCCCCAAAGGATCAGTGAAACTGGTAATCCTCAATCAATTATATCCTTCCCAGATATGCTCAGGCATTTAGAACCCAAAAGAGGGTGTGTTGATGAATTTCAGGAACAAGGCATCCGTCCTCCCACCAAGATGTTGGGAAAGACACCCTCCCCTATGATATTGGGGTGTTCATCACATGGTTATCAACTAGGGTGGGGTGCATATATAAATCGAAATAAACTATAATTTATACATATAGGTAGTCAAACACTCATCCCAACCTATTGGTTTTATACAACCAAACAAACAGTCCCACCCGTACCACTTTGCCGATACCCCTATTTGAACAACCACACAATAGCCACTACCAAGCATAAACCCAACCCTTTTCATTTAACCACTTTCCATTTATTTATTTAATGGGATTCACCTTAATTTATCCAAGAACTATCAATAATCTACCACTAATAACCATTCCAAAACAACAAAAAAAACAAAATTCTTAGTCCCACATCACATCCCCATTCAACCACTACCAACTATCATCCTTTAAAGTTATAAAACAAAATCTTTTTCTCACAACCCCGCCCTAAAACCACACTGTTGAAACAATTCCCAGATGCAATCCCACTATATAACATGTTTATAACCACACTTCCGTTCTAATTCCCAATGTCACTCCATGCACAAACACAAAACAAGGTATTCCCACTCCCTACAAGTCCATCCATTCAATAATCAATCAGTCATTCAACCTGGGATTCCAACAAACCACTTTTTCTACTACAAAAACCAAACCCACAGTGTTTACCATTAAACCAAAGCCCTACTGACTCACGTCCCACACCCTTCTCATAAAACCAATGCCATTTTCAACCCATGTATCCATAATCATCCTTTGAATGATAGCACCACACAACTCACACAAGGGATCAAAACTCAACAAAACACCGCACTCAACCACACCTATCAAACAAGACACATTCAAATTTTGTAATATGTATTCATTAAGTCCACATGATAAATTTTGTTGATCCCACAAGGGTTTTCATCATGTGGAATCCATTTCAATTAGCCATGTGTACTTGTTTAAGTAGATTCCATGTTATAACCATTTATTAAGCATCTCAACAAATACCAACATCACTATTGTGCATGAAAATATCACCAATGGCCATGCTATTCAGAATGTATATATCCATGAAAACCATAAATTAACCAATGATATAAAATAAAATAATTAACCAACCAAAAACTATCCTAAATTTATTACCCATTATTATAACAGTTCTTGTTATCTTTTTATTATCAACTACCCTGTCCCTTATTTATTACTTACTAAAGAAAAGGATTCTATCATTCTTCACCAAGAATCCTTAGTACACCCACCTTGTATAATGAAACAATTAATATAGGTTGAAAAAACCCATACATGGAGGATTAATGGATCAATGTTCCTACTTGCTCCAAGAAAACGGAACACGCAAGCTGCATAATACTCTAAGAAAACTAACCAGGAGGGGCTCTAGCACAGGCGCACGAATCGTCTAGAGAAGAAGGATGTAGACACACCACATAGAAATGTAAAACACACTAGGAATGAATGATCCAAGATGTGAAGATCCATATATTATATTAAAGGAAGAACTATTTCTAAAAGTCATTAATGTGGTGTTGTGGTCAAGATCACGCAGTTTGAGTATCTCAAATCCCCTAAGACATTATGATATTAAATATATAATTAATATCTTTTGAAACACCCTTCAAAATTTCCCTGGGAGGCTTGGAACAGGGTTTACATTAACCAAGTCAAAATATGGGAGAAACTGGGAAAAATTGGGAAACGGGAAATTCGGCAAAGGGTGAGACACCATTTAGTGTGAAATCGTTTCAATGATTCCACCATTACGGTGCCACCATTTCAGGGTGGAACTCTTACATTTCTCCCATTATATCACGCCACCATTATGGTGTGTCGCCATTATGGTGGAACCATTTGGAACAATGGTATTTTAGGATAACTATCTGAGAAAAAAAAGTATGACCCTAAGGAACCCCACAAGTACTGGATTTTCACAAAGGAATGGCTGGTGGAAATTTGGGATATTACAATAACATAATCATAACACATAAACTAGGCATAAAATAAAAATAATATTTACAAATTTTTATCATAACATTTCATTTCAATATATTTATATAATCAATTCAATATCAGAACAAATTTCAATTCCAAAATATCTAAAAAATGGAATATGGTATTTACTTTTCTTTTAAAAACATTATGTCTTGTAGAGATATCCAAATACCATATAATGTTCAAGAAAAGTGAAAGGTTGTTGTCATCACATATGTGAAAAATAATTCCTTTAGTCATTTAGTAAAATGCTTCATATAAAAACATTCTATTCAAAAACCGTGGAATGAAATGGAATATTAATGGAGTTAAGTAAACATAGTATAGAATAATTTCAAGTATAAATAAAAATATTCCTCAATGAATGGATATTGAGATGAGGCCCCATACAAAGATCGTCTCATATAATTATGGATCAATCAATGACATAATCATTTGTAACAAATAAAAATACACCCAATATAAGGTGTTATTCATTGTAAATAAGTCATAGGTCATTCACCATATTAATGATAAAATAAAACCACTGACCTGGATATTTAACTCAATGAATGGAAATTGTGCTATGGTTTCCCTTACATTGAGTCTAACCTATCTCATTAATTATATATCATACCAAATAATAAAAATAAGTTAATTATAATTTATTGATAACCTTTATAAATTTTATTATTCCTTTTACATCACTTATTACATTTTTATAAAAATTGCATAATTATTTTTCTTAATATCAGACGTTTTTTTCGATATTCGGTACTTAAGTTGAAAATGAACATGGTTTTGATGTTACTAGTCCATGTGGTCATTATTAAATCACCTCAAAAATAATATTCATGAAAAAATAATAAAATTTACACAGTAATCATAAATTTTAATTCAAACCATCAATTATGGTTATGTATAACGAATAACGTTATATTCATGAACACGGTAGGCCATACGTACAGATGAGTAACATTTTTATTGTTCAATGATGATTATGGAAATAAGGTAGTTATTATTTTATAATTATTTAGTGATCATATTACTAATATAATCATAATAATAATTTAAAAATACTTATATATATCATACAAGCAATGTCGTGAATAAAAACGATTCACATCGCTTCGTGGAGGTGATAGTTCACACGTACGCACAAACGACATTATTGTATTCATTTACAGGGAATGTAAGAATATAATTGAAATATTAGTATTTTAAAATGATATATAGGTCATGAATATCACATAATAATGTTAATTATATCATTATAACAGATCATCATTGATAATAAGAGAAAATGAAATAAATTTGGTTGTAGAGGTGTAATTCACCCCTTGAAATGAACGATTCATTCATTTCCCATTATAGGAACGTATATGAGGTTTTTGGGGATGATATTAACATAATAAAATCTTATTATATTTCGTATAATTTAGTCATTATTTCTTCTTGGAATAATAATAATTAAATGGTGTGGAAGATTAAATAAAATAGAAACTCTTAAAAATGATACCTCTTCTTCCGTTGATCGCCTTTGAAGAACACCATAAAACCAATAAGAAAGGTTTTATGTCTAAAATAATCCCACAAGAAATATAGGAGGTATTATAGTAATGTTTTTGGGTAGATAATGTCATAACCAAAATGATTTGGAAGTGTTAATAAAATAGATGGAGAAGTTCCCTTTTATAGGGGAGATGAGGGGGACTTTAGGAAAGTCTTGAAATGTTAATTTATTATAAATTGATTGTAGGTTTCTAAGGTCCCATACACATTTATATAAAATAACATATTCTTTTGGGTTGTATCCACATTATGAAATTAAAATTACACATGTTTTGAATAATTTTTAAAGCCAATCTTTTTGTTTAACCCATATTTTACCCTTTTAAATATTACCATGATAACTTATTATTTACAATATGTGTGTTAATATAATTACCATAAGAAGTAAACATTCAAAAAAAGTGTTATTTATGTCATATTAAGAATTATATTAAATATTTGGTTGAATCTATGGATTTTAATAATTTTATTAAATAAAATAAACACATTTATATTTTATGTTATGAACTATGTTAATTATGACACTATTCATGCATGACTTTTAAAAATTCAATAACAACATGGTTCCAGAGAAATAAATACATTAACTCAATACTAAAATTTCGTATTCATATTTTTTTTGACGTAATAAAATATTTATTTTAATATTTATTTTAATATTTATAATATCATTTATTTGATAGCTTCATTAATAAAGAATAACTACATCACCATTGTGTCATAATTAAATTTATATATTTAATGTATAAAAATTATAAATAAAATACCATGATTTAGTAATATATTTTATATTTATAATTACTATTTTTATTCAAATATGTCTCATATATAAACCCATATAAAATTTTTTAGGATGAACATATATGTTTATAACATATTTTCCATTAGTTCATTTAATAATTTATAAGTATCATTATAGAACCAATGTGGCTTCTAAAGGATACATTTTTTATCCCAAATATTTCTTGGTTTCCCTTATGTCATCTAATAGGATTAGGACATGTTTTAGGTTTTTATACAATTATAATATTATTTTAACCCTTATTTAACTGATTTACCTTTTAACCGTGTAAATTAAAAACAATTACTAATGTTACTACTCATAATATCCAAAAAAAGGGAAAATTTATATAATTCCGAAATTTTGATTTCATATATTGAATCCACATTTAAAAATTCAAAACACAGAAGTTACATTAATTAATTTAATATTAATTCACGTGGTCAAAAAGATAAAACATTTTTTTAAATTGTAAAACCCATGAAATAGATTGACGTGAGTTTATATATAATTTCAATATTAAATTACATATAATGAAAAAAACTATATTAAATTATAAAAAAGTATTCCAATTACCCTTTAAAACCATTTAAAAGGAAATTTTATCTATATAAAAAGACTAGATGAAAAAGTTGTTTCAAAATAAAAAAGTAGTATTTTTACTATTCATTAAAATCTGGATTTTATTAAAAAATACCATAATTTCATCGAATGTTAAATTTTAGGTCCATATTAAAAATAAGAACACTATTTTTTAAAATAAAACTTAAACAGTTGTCAAAAACATGATTTAAAATGGGGTTTCTGTCAAAAGACGGTAATATGACTTTTTTTACAAAATATTTTTAATATGATTAAAATTGATTTTGTTCTTATATATTTCCTAGAAAACATATAATATGAATTTTAAATGTCACATTGAGTTTATATTTCATTAATATTATCTATAAATAGTGATATGTTTTTATGAACACAATTATTCTCTTTTTAATAGGATTTTACAAAAAACAACCATTATATTCAATTGGTTTTTCCCATGTGTAATAAATTTTGTAACCAATAAATCATTATATAACCATTTGAAAACCATATCTTCATAATTAGTTTAATACTATTCATTCTCTCCATTCTAATGGCTCGGTTATAATTGTAACATTTAAATAATACTATTTAGTTGTTTTTATGCCCGTTTTAACATATCATGTATGCTATTGAATATATTGTTTCTTTATTAAAACATTGAATATTACATCATCAATATCCCATTTGTATTTTGGAATGATATTTCATGAACATATAAGAAAATGAACCATACTACAATCTTAGTTATGTTCATCTTAGGGCTTCCAATAAGGATGAATCCTTGTTGACCATATATTAATAACTGGAAATTCCAAATATGATTTGGATCTCAAAATAATTATTTGTCCTCGCTACATAAACTATAAGATTAATATTATTATGTTCTACAAATATGATATCAAATATTATCATTTTCCCATGATGTTTACATCATTAATCTAAAACATACACTTTGATACTAGGGAATATAGTTTATGCTCCTTATGTGTTCTCAAAATGATATCCAGATATCGATAATGTTCCTCCATCAAACATATATAACACTTTATCACATCAAAGTTGATAAAATAGTCCATTAATACATATAAGTGTATATAAGTTCATTTATATCACTTAGCATAACCTCTAATAGTACAAATATATTCTCAATGATTCATTTGAATATTTATGGAAAAAACTAAGGAACCCAAATGGGACATAATAATTCATGTGAATCCCTTCACCTATATGTCATTCAATTGAGCCTTATTATCTCAAAGCTCTATAGCATCCATCTTATATGGTATAATAGATATACTCTCTATGCCTTGTAATAACACCTTCATTAAATCATCATATCCATTGGGTGGTAACCTTGATAAGTCCTTCGAAAATAAACCTAGGAACTTGTCTACGACATTGGGACATGTTGATTGATGTGTCTATCTATCATCAAAAATTATTCTAGAAAAATGTGTTATTATTATACCTACCTATAGATTTATAGGTCCTAGATATCATGTTTTCATATTCAACTCTATAATATAGACATAATAATCACCCTCCAACTAAATATTTCTACCCATTGATGAAAATAATTGATATAGTAGATTCATCATTACATGGGGGTTTTAATTGTGGTCATAAAATAGACTCACCAATTTCATGTCACTGGAACATTCCATTTCCATTTTTGTTCCTATATAAATTATTAATTAACTAGTTTAATGGTAAAAATGTAAAATATATTTGAGACATTATATGGATACATTTTTTAATCTATTTGTATTTTTCATCTCCCTCTTGTGTTTACATATTACTTTAAATCAAATTATAAATGACCAGAGGCGAGTTGGGAGTGGTTGGATCACCTAAAAGGTAGTATGAGCATCATCCTCAATAGTCTTATTCTATGGGATCACCGAAAACTCCTAGTACTTATGCAATACATCAAAATAGGATGGTGGAGGCATCCATTTATGTTTGACTAAAATGAATCCCATTTTGTACTATCTAGTTCATTGATATATGGGATTTTTATATTTTATTTCATCTTCAATAATTAAAGTTTCTTGTTATGTGTTGAATTCGCTTAAAAATCATATTTACTCTCGATAGATCCCTAGATTTGTAACCCCAGAATGTAATTACATGAAATATTATAATTCATTCTGAATTTTTATCCCCATTGTAATTAATAAATATAATATGCCTTGTTAGTAGGATTGATACACATCATTATTTCACTAGTAAAATATTAAGGAATGGTCAAAAAATTATCTTGAATTCCTTAACCTCATATGGTTGTGTATGATTATCTCTATAACAGATATACCAGGGTCAATCCATAAATATAACTCAAATAGAAAAAATAAAAGGCTTGACGCATTCAATGGAAATCCATTGGTTCGAGATAATCACTAGGCTATCATACAAATAAACATCAGAATTATATCACATTCCACAGACATTGTAAGACCCCATGCTTCCATGTTATGCTTCTTCTTAATAATTCAATACTTATCAAACTAGCTTTTTAAAAAGTGGTTGGGAATATTATTAACCATATTTTCCATTTTATAAATATCCATATAATTTTAAAATTCATTTTATGTGTTTATTTGACAGAATACTAGGACAAAATTTATTTGTTATTTAAAAGACATATTTTCCAAAAAAATGTATTTTCCGCCTTTCAATGAAGAACCCTTTGTAAATATAATATTTAACATATTTATATATTTTATTTTTAAAAAATAAAATTCTTTTCTATAATCAGAAAATAGAATTTTATTTGGATATATTTTTAGTGTTATTCTGATAACATTAATATTTAAATGAATATTGAAAAAAACTGCATTTTAATTCAAAAATTCATTTTCATCTAAATTGTTTTTGATAGATTATCCATCTAATTGGATTTTATGTATAATTGGATTAATTTTTTATCATTGAATATAATGAAATTAATTGTATGTAATTTCACATTTTAATAGGATATAAACACATATCAATATTTCGATGATTTTTTCTTTTAAAAACCCGTTTTCTCATTTCCAAAATAAGGATTATTTATAATTTAACTACTGAAACGTATTTTTTTTAAATTTGGAAAATTATATTTCATAATTGGAATCATATGGTCAAAATTTTTTATATAAGTACCTTTTATTTTTGTACATTAAGAATAGTAATTTTTCTAATTATTTTTATTTACTATGGTTAATGGGTGAATCAGGTAAATAAGGGTAAAAAATAATATTATAATAACATAAAACTACCTTAATACACATCCTAATCCCATTGGATGAGATATATATAAACATAAGCATCCATGGGTCGATTAAATGACCCCATGGATCCTCATGGGTGTGATACTCAAATTTTATAATAATAAATATAAAATAAAGAGAAATATAGCATAACCAAGTATATTTTACTAAAAAAAATTAATGTGGGGTTATATAATTTACCCCTTTGACTATAAATTTTCAGTAAAAATATAACATTATTTCCTATATCATTTTATTTTATTTATAATTTTATTAATTAAAAAAATAAATTTATTAATGACATAATGATGACATAGTGGTAAACCTTGTTAATGAATGATTGAAATAAATGATATTATAATTGTTAAAATAGATGTAATTTGTGATTTTTGATGCCCTAAAAAAATTTATTGGATACCATTCTCATTTTAGGGATGATTTAATATTTAATTTCTACGGAATTTTGTTTTTTGTGACTTTATCAAAAATACTTTAGTAAAGTGTGTCAAAATGTACATAATTGTGTTTTTAAAACAAATACTATTTAATTAAATGATTTAATTGTCATAAAATTCTATGATTCATCCAACTGAAAAATATAGTGTTAAAAATTTCATTAATTATAAACTTGATGTTCTATAATCATTTTATAGTAACTATATTAACCATTTAGTATAAAAATACAAGGACACGTGGTAGTAGTTAACTTATTTAAGTAAGGGTTAATGCCCAAAGATAATGTTATATTCATGATATAAACATGTGTAAAACATATATTATGAGCTAAATTAGAAAAATAATAATAATTTCCTTTAAATAAATAACTTTTGTACCATTATAAACCGAAAATCCTTTTATAATAAAGTAATATTTAAAGACATTCTTAAAGTGCTACTCTCCACTCCTATAAAAGGGAACATCTCCTTCTCTTTTATTCACATCTCCAAATCCATTTGTTTCAGCCACCCATGACACAATATCCTCTAAAAATCCATAAATTTATCCTAGATTCCACCCTTGGGTAATAAAACAATCATAATGAGTCCTTTTGTGAAAATCAAATAGAGACACCTGAAAAGAGGTAATCATTCAATCAAAAGATATCATGTTATTTTCTTCTTATACTTCCACTTACTATTTTTTTAAATACAGAAATAATATCTAAAGGATATAATACATGTTGATATGTTTTAACAATCATGTTATAACCGTATTGATCATTTTATCTATCCTATAAATAACAATATCACTCTGTGTGCATACGTAAGGATTGGTGTCGCCACACTATGGCGTAATTTATTATTCAATAATAATTTATTGTAATGTATATGATGATATATATAAATGAAATAAATAATAAATTTATCATGATATAATTTCTATAAAATTAATTTTCCATTAAATTCCATACTATTTAACCATTAAGGAAATGATATCGTCGCTCGTGCGTATGTATGGTTTACAGTATCCACGACACGAGGAGATTCATCTTACACATTCACCATCCAAAAATGATTATAAGAATTTATTTTAAAAATAAATATTAAATATATGAAATAATAATTATACTTCAATAGTATATGTATATATATATATTTACATTTATTTTATTCGTTTACTTCTACTAAATATGATAAGAAAATTGAAACAACAATTATGATTATGTACGAACAACAGTCTCCATGAATAGTGTATTCCATTTCATATATCAAACTATTATATATTTTTATATTATTATTATATCTGATATATATATATCTGTTTATCTTGATCTATGTAATATGATCAGGAATTACAAGTCAAAAAACATGCGATATATAAAGCGACTATTACCTGAAATGTTTCATTAACATTGAATTGATAATAAAACTCTTATCTAAAGCATTAAACCAATCATATATGATATAATAAATATTATTATGATACTTTTACAATTTAATAATATGTTAAAAACTATTATACATGATTTTTTGATACATACAAATAGTATCAGACTTGAGGTATTGGTTAATTTTGAAATCTCAATATTATCTATGATTTTTTATGTATAATGTTTACTGGGACATATTTATCATTAATGATCTAGTTTCTTTAAAAAAATTTCAAAATTAATATTTTTGAGGTTTTATGTAAGGTAATATTTATCAAAAAAAATGTCATAAATGATTTAAATATTTATATATCTAAATCCTCCCCTTTAATATCAATGTATTCAAAAAGTTTGTAATGATTTATTTATATAGACATACATGTTATTAAAACATTAAGTACATTCAAAATTTTCAATACTGTATGGGAATATTTGATTCAAAAATGTATTTGAAATGTATTCTTTAATTATTTATGTGAATTTTAATGTTTTCATAATTAAACGGTATATTATTTGGAATATGTTTGAATGATTTTATTATATTATATTCATATATGCCGACATATGTTTTGTGGATTTTATACATAATTGATATTTATTTATTATTATTCAATCTTGCATATTGTATTGAATGATTTATGGTATTCTTGACTATGGATTTTCTATTTTAATTCCATTAAATATTTATTGTTAATGTATTAACATTTCATATGCCAGTTCTAATACATGTGTTTATGTTAGGTTTCACCCTTTCTAATTGAGGAATGTATTAGACTTAGTAAGTGATGGGCATGACCCACAATATCCCATCGATGCATCGATAGTTTTCATGAGACAAACAAATATCTTGGCACAAGGCCATGATAGATTATTTGTATAGAGTCTTGGCACGTGGCCTTGAAGTAATGATTATTATTTTTAGAATTATGCATTCCCTCATTATGTGAATGGTTATTGATATTAAATGTAATTATTAGACTAGTAGAATATCCATGTAAAAGTTTAAATTGAATTATTTGAATTATTATTTCCATATTATGCTAAATATTCTGTTTTTAAGGCGTCTGCTTATTTTTATACATGCCTTTATGATTGTGGTTATTTATGAATTATCCTAGTGTATTGTTTAACCTTAATATGTGTAACACCCCTATATTTTATGCGATATATTCTATTTAATTTATGTCATATATTATATTTTACGCTACACCAAGATTATCTTGCGCTATACACAACACCGTATTAGCTTGCAGTATACGCAACATTATTCATGGATTGTGTTACACACAATTTCCAGTTCGTTTGATTGTACTTATTCTACACAACAATGAGTGTATATATATATATATATATTTAATGTATAAATTAAATATGGTTGGATTCTGTTATACACAACAATAAATAAGTCTTGCACTACATGCATCCCTAACTTGGCTTGCATTACACGCAATCATGACCTTCCTCGATAGCGTGTGTTGTACCCAATACCGGGTTTCACTAAAAAACGATATATAGTTATAATTTTTATATGGAAAAGCCATCATGAATAGTATTAACATCATTTTTAATTTTATAACATTATTATATATCATACACATTTTCTAGAACATGTTATGATAACCAGATAAATATTTCAGGTAAAATAAACATTTTTAAAAAAATGTAGTTTTTCCACCTTTTGATGGCACACCCACTTTAAATCTAGTTTTTAATGGGGTTTTAAGTTCAATTTGACAAAATAATATTATTATTTAGAATCAAGATATAAAAATTTACTTTCAATAATTTTTTTATATTATTCTGATAACTTTCATATTTTAATAAATTGTAAAAACATGCTATATTTTAAATAAAAAAAACTTTGTTCATCGAAATAATTTATTTTTTAGATTATAATATTTAGTGGTTCTAAAGTATAAATAGAATCTATTTTTTCCATTTAATATAACTTATTTCATTAGCATTGATTTTACATTGAAGTCATAGGTAAAATCATTTCAATCTTTTGCAATGTTTTAACTTTTAAAACTCGTTTTCTAAACAACGGGATTAATTTTAAATTAATATTTTCAACTTTTGTGTATTGAATTTAGAAAAAAGGATTCCATATTTCGAATCAGTGGTTCCATATTTTGTTAATAGGCTACGTTTTATTTTTGGGCATTACAAATAGTAACAACGATAAATTTTACTTACCATAGTAAAAGGCAAATCAGATAATTAAGGGTAAATATAATATTATAAAATTATCCTAAAACTTGTAATAATATAATTGGACACATATATTTCGTCCAAAGTCATATTTGGGTTGAAATGGAATCTATTAGAACCCACTTGGAAGTGATTAAGACCTTTAGATTGTTTTATTTAAAGGAAAGTGAAATATGACTCACTCAACATAAATAATTAATGTAGTTTTAATAAAAGTTTATAAACAATATAATTTATGTTATAAATAATCATTTGGAAGATACAATATTTTTATCTATCATGGTAATTTATTTTTAATTTTTAATAGATATTTAATTACCTTAATAGCTTATACATTAATAATGCAGAAATTATTTATTTATTGAAAAATAAGTAATATAGTTTTTATTGAAATAATAATACCCATTAAAAGGCTCAAACACCAGACAAAAACTTATTTTTAGTGTATATATACACTATAAGCATCCAATTACCGTATATATGACAGTTTGGAGTCCTATAAAAGTGATTATGACACTTAAATTTGTTTATTTTTATTGATGTCAATGTTGTCACCTTCGTAATTTAATAAATATAACATTTTAAAAGTGGGGTGTTTTAGAATATAAATCCGACTAAAAGTATTATTCTGAAATATATAAGATTTATCTTCATCCTAGTATTTTAGTTTTATTTTTTATGCAACAAATAAGTATATTTAATAATTATACAAAAATGTTGTATAAATTATTTTATTAAGAAAAGTATCAAATAAATGGTCTTACAAATAGTGAAATAAATATTATATAAACTATTTAATGTGCTAAACTAATTTTATAGATGAATATGACATGTTATAAACCTATTAAACCTTTTAGTTTGAATATATCCTCTGTGTGGATTCTATTTAAATTCAAATAAATGAATAGTGTCAAAATTGGCACTATTGTTATTTTATAAAAATATCATATTATTAAATTGTTTAAAAATCACAAAAATATTTTAAAATTAAAAATTGGAATTTATATAGTCTAAAATTAAATAAAGTATCTAATTATGGAAAATTAAAAACACATAAGTGGTTATTTATAACTATTTAATTTATAATTTTATTAGCACAAATAAAATTAAATAGATAAAAAAATGATAAATCAAAATGATAAGGTTTAAAATAAAATCAAAACATGTCTAAATTTGATTTGATGATGATATTACAACCCTATTTCATCTAATATTATAATTTAGTCATTTTTTGGAGGTTTTTATGTGGGGTTTGAATTTATATTAAACTAATAATGTTTAGGATTCCAAAGGTTCCCCCTCCTCCCTTATAAAAGGGCACCTCCTCCCTCTCATCCTTACACAACATTGAGCCATCAAGATCATCCAAAACCTGCCTATTTCATTTTTCAACTTCCCTAGAGATATTCTAGATGTCCTGGTCTTCTTTAGAGACCAAAATTAGTTCCCTAAGAGGCGGTTTCAAAGAGGTGTGTCGAAGAAGAGGTAATATATGTTACCGATTCTTTCAAATTTATTTCTTATTCTACTTCCTCTTAATTAGTAGTTTCATTATGAATTAATATAATCAGTATAAATAATATACTAATATGTTATTATAAATATGAAACAACCCTATTCCACCTTCTATCCATCCTACGGAAAATGAAATCACCTCGCGTGCGTACGTACGGAATACCGTCTCCACGCCGTGGTGTAATCTGTTTTCCACCACCACCTTACTTGGATGGGTATAATGCTGTAATGAATAACTATATGTGATTATTTTAATTTTATATTTATTCTGAAATATTATACATACACTTCAATAAAATTCCACGATCATGGGAATGATATCATCGCTCGTGCATACGTACGGACTACCGTCTCCATGAATGTGATATGATTCATTCTTCATGATTACCATTCATGAATGATTATAAAGTATATATAATGAATAATAATGAAATATATGACATAATAATGCTACTGGATACATATATATATACGTCATCTATTTAATTCCATTCAATTTAGTAAGGAAACAAAAACATCGTTCATGCGTACGTACGGCCTACCGTCTCCATGAACGGTGTATTTCATTCCATTTATCAATCTATCATATATATGTATATACTGAATATTTATTATATATAAATCATTTTTTTCATTCTGAAATTAAGGAAATCAGGATATAAGTAAACATGTCAAGAACAACAAGTCGAAACACGTACGATAAACGAAACGATTTTACCCAAAACACTACTTTAACATGGAATTACAAATGAACGGGTAATATAAAGTCATAAGTGAACTTTATATCATATCCTAACAATGAATATGATTATTTAATAAGTCAATGACATTATTTAAATCATTATACAGGAGGTTCAGATACATATGAAGCATATCGGACCTAAGGTAATAGATAATGTTGCAATCTCAATTGTTTTCTATCCGAGATTGCTTATAGATAAGTATTTACTGGGGTTATATTTATAATCCATGTCCAAGTTTTATAAAAATATTTTCATGTATATTTAAATTCCTTTTTACCCATTTTTTACATTTAATGCATGGTTTATAAGGAATATTTTTTTTGTTTACCATACGAGGTACTTTTTTACGTTTCCGGCAAAAGTATGAGAAAAATGTTATTTTAACTTATACGGCATGAAGAGATTTTTATGGTTTAATAACGCCTTAATTTCAAGAATATTACTCTACAATATTTCATGACTATTTCCAAAAAAATCCTTTTCTTTTAAAATTTAATGACATTTTGTGAAATGAAAATTATTTTGAAGAAGAAAGGATATTTTCCCAAAGAATTAATTTCATGTGCATTATCAAAACCATTTTCCATCTAAGATGACATTATTTCATATGTGTATGTTTCACGTATAATGTCTCTATGATTTATATGGTATAACCTTTCTAATGATGAAATGATATCCATTTGTTTTATATAGATTATGTTATGATGGAATGATGTTTAGGGAACCCAATTTATGCTTTGGGTTATGATGAATGATTTATAATTGTTTTCTGGAAAACGTAAGAATGATTTCAATATGAGATGGGTGAGACCTATATCTCCCTAAAATGCATTGGGTAAAATTTTATATCTCATGAGATAAACATGGATGAAACGGCAAGTAAATCTGTTTCAGTAATACAGGGCCAAAACGACAAGTTAACCCAGTTCAGTAAGGGACATTGTCCAGTAAGACGGTCTTGGTAGCAATGCCTTGGATACTATGGAAATCATATCATGTGTTTAATGTTTTTCCACAATTACAAGTTTTATTCCCATGCTATTTTATCATGATTGATTTTCTATTATGATATATGCCTTACGTACTTCCTTGTTTTATGTAATTTCTCAAGATCTTGATGTTTAAACATCATTTTCATGTTTTTAAGTTCAAATATATATGGTTTGTTTTATTTTCTCCAGGATTAACCTTACTGAGCATTGGAGCACAACCTTGATATTCTTTATTTTCCCAATGATATAATGAATGGTTTTAGGTAAGAAAAAAAGGGGATGATCTATATGGGAGATGTTGAAGATCTTTTACAATGATTTAAAGATTATGTTCTGAGTTTCCAAAGATAGTAAACTATTACAATCCTTGAGTTTTTGTTTTTTATGTATTATGTATTCTGCTAAAGTAATTTAAGGTCTATGTACGTCAAGCTTTGGGTCTTCACAATTGGTATCCGAGGAAAGGTTTAGTTACCCTTTGGAAAAGAGGAGGCGAACACATTAGTGAAATTCCTAGAGATATTTCAAGGAATGTATAGGGATGTACTTAAGGTTTAGTATAACTATATGTTATAGTACTATAATTATGTAGACGATCATTAATAACCTAGGGTGATCCTAAGGTGTCATGGATTAAAGAATGTGTGATAAGGTAGACATCCCATAAGTGAATTTTTATGATTATTTGGTTCCTCGTTATTTTAACTGTTTCTTACAATATGGTTTCTGGTCTTAGTCAATGGAGGGAATAAGAAGGAATTCAGTAAACATTTATTATAATGGAAAAAATTGGTTTCTATGTTCAACAAAATTATGTAACTACTGGAGAGAAAATATATTGATTATGCCGAATCAGTCATCTCGATATATTATTAACAAGGTGATCATTAGGTTTATTCCATTATCATAAAATAAGAGGAAGATGGAATTTTATGAATGTTTGCATGGTGAGTGGCATAGGGAAAGGAAGATTGAGATTTATAAAGAAGGGAAGAAGAACCTTGAGGAATACCTCAAATGGAGGGGAAGATGTTATCTATGTGGAAAAAGGGTCATAGATTGACATACTGTTATGGAGTCCAATGTCTTGTCTGTGGAGAACATGGGAATTACCCAACTCAATTCCTTGACCTAAGAAATTACTTCTAAATCAAGGAAGGACTTATTCCATGAAAATCATTGAAGAGGATGGATTAATGTGTTTATGTATTGGTATTCAAGAATAATGTTGTTGAGGTACTTTTATGGTATATTGGAACATCTATGTATTGGTCCATTGTGGTTTTCCATAATAATATTGTATTGGTAACTAAGAAAAGTGATTTAAATATTTTTGGAAAGAAGATGATATGCACATAATGAAGGGATAAGGAAAAAATGAAATGAGATCATGACTGATATATGTACAAAGTTAAATCATGGTTTGAGTATATATAAATTTCGGGATTTCGGTATGTGGAAAGAGTTAACTTTTTACAGTATTCTCATTTTCAATAAGGTTCAATGAGTATTCATTTTTCAAGAGAATACATAATTAAGGTATTCACATGTCTGGAATGTAACCAACAATATATATTTTATGATATACAAGGGATAAATGATTGTATTCACATGCTTTGTTGATGATAATTCTAGTAATTGTTTTCATTATACTATGAGTTTGGACAGAAGTATTTCGGATAAGCATAAATATTGGAATGGATTATGTTGGACATAAGTTAGTATTGTTTAAGGATAGAACTTTTTTTCAATATTATTTATGGGATGTTATAATAATTTAGTTTTAGAAAAAGGAAAACCTGTAGGACGGGCGACAACCCGTCGTGTCGGACAAGGTTGCGGGAATTGAACCCACAACTGAAGTGAGACAAGACTTTATCACCTACCACTGGCCTACAGGAAGTCCCTGGATAGTAGAAACTAGTTTTATTTTATTATGTTTTATTATAGATGAAGTATAAGTTCCTATTTGGTATCATATATGATTAACCTCACCATAGATGGACTTATGTATATTTGATAACTTTTGCTAACCTTTTGTTTGAAAAATATTGAATGACCCATCGTTCTATCATATGATCTGCTAACCCATCACGAATAACAAATTCAACTTCATTTCTTTAAGAGATGAAGTGGAAATTGTTCAAGGAACGAACAACAGTGAGATATTACCAAAATCATGTAATTATTTCTTTGAATTCATCAAAAATAGGTAAATGATATTGAAAACCAAAAAATTTGTCCTAGTGCTCTTATATCTGATGAATCAGATGGTACCTTAGATCATCACAAATTTATGGCTTTTTGATTGTTGGCTTTTTCATAGCCATGTTCTCTACCACTCCCCATCATAACTTGATGGTTAGATTTCTCTTCCATATCCATATATTCATTTATGTTATCCAATGTGAAAACCTAGTGATTAGTTAATATGGGTAACCATTACGTTTCATAATTTAGTTTTTAAAGTTTTGTATTGTTATTCCATATTACAAGGTGGGTATCTATTAAAGAATCTTACAAATAATAAACCATTTTTAACCCCGATGAATTTCAAGGGAGAAATTCATTTTAAAGGGGGGTAGAATGTAACACCCCGAGTTATTATGTGATATATATTTTTTAATTTATTTCATATCTTATATTGTATGCAACACTAATATTATCTCGTGCTATATGAAACACCGTATTATCTTTCAATATATGCAACATTATTCATGGATTGTGTTACACACAATTTCCAGTTCATTTGATAGTAGCTATTCTACGCAACATTGAGTGTATATCTATATATATATATTCAATTTATAAATGAAATATGGTTGGATTCATTTATACACAACAACAAAGTAGTCGTGCACTACACGCATCCCTGACATGGATTCCATTACACGCATTCACGACCTTCCTCGATAGCGTGTGTTGTACGCAATATCGGGTTTCACTAAACAACGATATATAGTTATATTATTATTATGGAAAATCCATTATGAATTTTATTAACTAAATTTTGAATTTTATAACATTATTATTTATCTTACACATTTTTTAAAATATGGTATGAGAACAAGATAAATATTTCAAGTAAAATAAGTATTTTTAAAAAAATGTAGTTTTGCCACCTTTTGATGGCGCACCAACATCAAATCTAGTTTTTTATGGTTTTATAAGTTCAATTTGACAAAATAAAATTCTTATTTGGAATCAGGATATACAAATTTACTTTGGATAACTTTTTCATATTATTCTGATAACTTTCATATTTTAATGAATAGTAAAACATGCTATATTTTAAATGAAAACAACTTTTCTCATCGAAATAATTTATATAGTTAGATTATAATATTTAATGGTTTAAAAGTATAAATAGAATATATTTTTACAATTTAATATAACATATTTCATTAGCATTTATTTTAAATTGAATTCATAGGTAAAATCATTTCAATCTTTTGCAATGTTTTAACTTTTAAAACTCATTATCTTAACAAATGTATTAATTTTAAATTAATTTATTAAAATTTTGTTTTTATGAATTTAGAAAAAATAATTCTATATTTGGAATCATTGGGTCCAAATTATGTTAATAGGCTACTTTTTTTGGCATTATGAATAGTAACAACAGTAAATTTTATTTACCATAGTAAAAGGTTAATCGGTTAATTAAGGGTAAATATAATATTATAAAACTATCCTAACACTTGACATAATATAATTTTAAGATTATATTTCATACTAAGGAATGTTTGTGTCGAAATGGAATCCATTGGAACCCACATGGAGGGGATTAAGACATTTAGTTTATTTTATTTAAATGATAGTGAAATATGTCTCACTCAACTTTAATAATTAAAGTATTTATTAATATAAGTTTATATAGAATATAATTTCCGTTATAAATACTCATTTCAAAGATAAAATGTTTTTCTTTATTATGGTAATTTATTTATAATTTTTAATAGATATTTAATTTACTTAATATCTTATACATTAATGACGGATAAATTATTTATTTAGTGAAAAATAAGTAATATAGTGTTTATTGAAATAATAATACCCATTAAACGGCTCCCAAACCTAACCTAAACTTATTGGTAGTGTATATATAAACCATAATAATCCAATTAAGGTATATATTACCGTTTTGAGTCTTATAAAAGTTTTTATGAAACTTATATTGTTTTATTTTAAATGATGTCAAAGTTGTCACCTTCAGAAGTTAATAAATATAACATTTTATAAGATGGGTGTTTTAGAATATAAATCCTAATAAAAGTATTCTTATGAAATATATAATATTTATCTTAATCCTAGTATTTTATTATTAATTTTTATGAAACAAATAGGTATACATAACAATTATACCAAAATGTTGTAGAAATTATTTTATTAAGAGAAGTATCAAATAAATGGTTTTAAAAATAGTGAAATAAATTCTATATGAACTATTTAATATAATAAACTAATTTTATAGATAAATATGACATGTTAGGAACATATTATATATTTTAGTTAGAATATATCCTCTGTGTGGATTTTATTTAAATTCAAATAAATGAATAGTGTTAAAATTGACATTGTTGTTATTTTATAAAAATAACGTATTATTAAATTGTTTAAAATCACAAAAATATTCAAAAATTATAAATGTATATTTATATTTTCCAAAATAACATAAAGTATCCAATTATGGAAAATTAACAACACATAAGTGATTATTTATAACCATTTAATATTTAATATTTTCGTACCACAAATAAAATTAAATAGATTAAAAAAGGATAAATCAAAATGATAAGGTTTAAAATAAGATCAAACCATTTCTAAATTTTCATGGTTGAATATATTTCAACCCTATATAACCTAAACTTGGAGTTGAGTCATTTTCGGAGGATTTTATGTGGGGTTTGAATTTATATTAAACTAATATTGTTGAGGATTCCAAAGGTGCCCCCTCCTCCCTTATAAAAGGGCACATCCTCCCTCTCATCATTACACAACATTTAGCCTTCAAGATGGGCCAACCCATGGCCATTTACCTTTTCAACTTCCATATAAATATTTTAGAGGTCCTGGTTTTCTTTAAAAACCAAATTTAGTGCCCTAAGAGAAGGCTTCAAAGGGTCGTGTTGAAGAATAGGTAATATCTTTTACCGATTCTTTCAAATTTATTTCTTCTTCTACTTCCTCTTATTTAGTTGTTTCATTATGAAGTAATATGATAAGTATCACTAATATACTGATATGTTATTATATATATGAAACAACCCTATCCCACCTTATATCCATCCTACGGAAAACGAAATCACCGCTCATGCGTACATACGCAATAGCATCTCAACGCCGTGGTGTAATCTGTTTTCAACCACCACCTTACTTGGATATGTATAATGGTTTAAATAATAACTATATGTGATTATTTTAAATTTATATTTATTCTAAAATATTATACATACACTTCAATAAAATTCCAAGATCATGGTAACGATATCATCGCTCGTGCGTACGTACGGACTACCGTCTCCACGAACGTGATAAGATTCATTTTTCATGTTAACCATTCATGAATGATTATAAAGTATATATAATTAATAAAAATGAAATATATATAAAAATAATGCTACTATATTTATGTATATATGTATGTATCTCATCTATTTAATTCTATTCAATTCAATAAGGAAACAAAAACAACGTTCATGGGTACGTACGGCCTACCGTCTCCATGAACGGTGTATTTCATTCCATTTATCAATATATCATTTATATGTATACGATGAATATTTATTATATATAAATCATGTTTTAAATTATGAAATTATGGAAATCAGGATATAATTAATAATATCAAGAACCACAAGTTGAATCATGTACGATAAATGAAATGATTTTACCCAAAACGCTGCTTTAACATGGATTTACAAAAGAATGGGTAATATAATGTCATAAGTGAACCATATATGATATAATAACAATTAATATGATTCTTTAATATGGTAATGACGTTATTTAAATCATTATACATGAGGTTCAGATATGTACGATGCATATCATACCTAAGGTAAGGGATAATGTTGCAATCTCAATTGTTTTCTATCCGAGATTACTTATAGGTAAGTATTTACTGGGGTTATATTTATCATCCATGTACAAGTTTTATAAAAATGTTTTCATGTATGTTTAAAGTCCTTTTTAACCGTTTTTTACTTTTAGTACATGGTATGTAAGGAATCTTTTTTATTGTTTACTAAATGATGTACTTTTTGACTTTTCCGGAAAAAGTACGAGAAGAATGTTTTTTAACTTATACGGAATGAACAGATTTTTACGGTTTACTAACACCTTATTTTAATGAAGATTACTCTACATTATTTCATGACTATTTTCAAAAAAATCCATCTCTTTTAAAATTGAATTGAATTCTATGAAAAGAAAATTATTTTCACGATGAAAGGATATTTTCCTCAAGAATCCATTTCAAGTGCTTCATCAAAACCATTTTCCATTTAAGATAACATTATTTCATATTTGTATGTTTCAAGTATTATGTCTCCATGATTTATATGGTTTAACTTTTCATAGGATTAAATGATATCCATTTGTTTTATATAGATTATGTTATGAAGGAATGATGTTTATGAAACCCAATTTATTCTTTTGGTTATGATGAATGATTTATGATTTTTTTTTGGCATACGTAAGATTGATTTAAATATGAGATGGGTGGGACCTATATCTCCCTCCAATATATTGGGTACATATTTATATCTCATGATATAGACATGGATGAAACGGAAAGTAAATCTGGTTAAATAATACAGGGCTGGAATGGCATGTAAACCCGGTTCAGTAAGGGACTTTGTCCACTAAGATGGCCTTAGCAGCATTGTCATGGATACTTTGGAAATAATATCATGTGATTAAGTTTTTTCCACAATTACAAGTTTTATTACCATGCTATTTTATCATTATTGTTGTTTCATTATGATCTAGGCCTTACGTACTTCCATGTTTTAGGTTATTTCTGAAGATCTTGATGTTTAAACATTATGTTCCTGTTTTTAAGTTAAAATATATATGGTTTGTTTTATTTTCTCCATGCATACCCTTACTGAGCATTTGAGCTCACCCTTTATATGTTTTCTTTTCCCCAGGATATAAAGAATTGTTTTAGGTAAAAAACAAAAGGGGAAGATCTTTATGGGAGATTTTCAAGATCTTTCACCATGATTAGAAGATTATGTTTCGAGTTTCCTAAGACACTAGACTATTACGATCCTTGAGTTTGGTTTTTGTTATGTATTATGTATTCTGCTAATGTAATGTAATTCCTATTTACGTCAAGATTTGGGTCTTCAAAATATGCCCTTGAGATTACACCATTATTATGTTTTATTTTCCCTAGATTACAATAATTGTTTTATTACTGATATGCAGGGTTAAGCTAGGGGAATAATAGAATTCTCAATTTATTATCAATGCTGTATTTTATGTTCGGAATTGTAACATAAATTTACAATATGACATCAACTTAAAAAGACTGCTAAATGAATCAGTTCTTCAGGATTTTATTTCTTGTAATAATGATAATGTATTTAAATAATCGACTAGATCTAGGATTTTAGGGTAGGGGTGTTCCCGTTGGTATCAGAAGACATTAAGAAATAACCATGAAAATTAGATTTAGAGAACATGGATTAGAAATCATTACCCAATGAATGACGTTGGGGATAAGACTATGAATAGGATAACATATTTTAGATTTTGCAATAATTAACCTAGGTTAATTTTATGGAATTATGGATTAAGAATAAGAGAAAAACATTTAGATATCCTATAAGTTATTTTACATGAATATAACAGAATGATTAGTGTTTCTCACTTTTTCCTTTTTGTTTTGATCATTGTTTAGAATCAGAAATGGTATACTTGTAATGGTTGTATTGTTTGTGATGAATAGATTACAAAAGAAAAATGAGATGAATGAGGTATTAAGGAATAATATTTTGAAGTGTAATTAATGTTTTATAAGTGAAGTGGGGTGATTAATGTTATTTTGTACATGGATTCAAGAACAATTTAATCAATGGTTCTATGTTTATAATATTAATTTGATATATAAAGATTGTACAACAATACATCTAATTTATGTATTTTCTACAATAGAAGTTTTCATTAAGTGTTTAAAGGGGATGAATTTTTTTTTAGTGATAATATATACATTACATTGTTTGGGTATCAAATGTTAAGATTGATTTTTTTAAATTTAATGACTTTTTGGACATTGAATTTGGATAAACGTATATTGGTCAAGTCTTAAGGATGTAATGGAGTGTGTTTAACACTGCATATTATCATTTGTGGATAATGTATAATTTATTGGATATTATTGTCTATCCTTTTTCATTTTAGTAAATATTTAATGGAGTATGGAAATAATTGTGGTCTTTATGATTTATCGATAGTGCTTCTGGCATGAAATATACATTTTTACCATTCATTAAAAGGTGGATGGGATGAAGTGAAAATAGATCAAATCACAAAAAATTATTGATATTATGCTTATTACATTGAAATAAATTAGTTATGTTCTTTTCTGAAAAGTAAAAGAATTCTCCTACTCTAGAGATATGATCTCGAAACCAAAAATTCTATACTAGTCCTTTCCTAATGAATCAAATGGCCTCTTAGATCATCACAGATTTATAACATTGTGATTGTTAACATTATCCACATTATTTTAACTATTATATCCATCACAACATGTTGTGTAGAATTTTCATTCGTGTCCATGTCTTCCAATATGTAACCCTATTATGGGTTATCTCTTATGATATTCATACTTCCTTTTTATTATCTAAAAATAGAGGTTTCACTAATCATTTTTTGAGGTGGTATTTTAATAAATATATTTTATGAAATCCAAATGATTGTTTTCAATTCTAAATTTAAATGTCAAGGATTCCATTTACTTAAGGAGGGGAGAATTTTAAACCCCAAGCTTTCATGGTATGCTTCTTCATAATAATTCAATCGCTTGTGAAACATGCAACACCGAGTTTGAGAAGACCATGACCTATCAAAATATCTGTTTAAAAATAGGATAACAATATTATTAACCAAACATTTAATTGTATATGTATCACATATTATTCTAACAATTCAAATTATTTGTTTCATATATACATTATAAGGACAAATATAAATTTTTATATAAAATAAGTATTTTTCAAAAAATACAATTTTCCACTTGTTAATGGATAACCCGTTTTAAGGTCTAATATTTAACACTTTTATATATTACATATAACAAAATGAAACTATTATTAAAAGATGTAATATATAAAAAATGGGATATTTTTTAGTGTTTTTCTAATAACATTTATATTTTAATGAATAGTAAAAAATATGGCATTTTAATTCAAAACTGGTTTTCATATAAATTATTTATATCGTTATATTATTCTATTAGTTGGGTTTAAAGTATAATTAGATTAATTTTTTTATCATTTAATGTAATTAAATTAATTGGATGTAATTTCTCATTTATATTTTATATAAATATGTATCAATCATTTTAGGTATTGTACTTTTAAAACCTCGTTTTCTCGTTTTGAAAATGATGATTAATTTTAATTTAATTATGAAAAATTATGTGTTTTAAATTTGAAAAAAAATGTATTATAAATTCAAAATAAAAATTTATAAATTTTGTAAATATTTACACTTCTTTTGTACTATTTTATTAGTATCTTCTGTAATTATTTTTATTTACCTATGTTATAGATTGAATTTGGTAAATAATGTTTAAAATAATAATATTATAATAATATAAAACAACCATAACATGTGTCCTAATCCTATTGAATGATATATTTCTTACCATGATCATCATGTTTTATATTTTAGGACCCCTTGGAGCCACTTGGGTGTGATAATTATCTGTTTTAATAATTAATCTAAATTGAAGAGAAATATAACTCAGAAATGTATCTTTTACTAAAACAATTTTAATACAGGGTTATATAATTAAAAATTTTGAATATAAATATTCATTATAAATATAAAAATATTTACTACATATTCGTATTTTATGATTAATTTTTAGACATTATATAACTAAATATATTAATGACACAATGATGACGCAGTGATTACCTTATTAATTAATGATTGAAATAAATGATATTAAAAATAGTAAAATAAATGTAATTTGAGATTTTTGATGTCATCAAATAATTTTTTGGATAACAATGACATTATTTGGATGTAACGCCCCGACCCCAGCTACCCAGAGTCGGTGCATTACTTTGTAACATTGGCATGATCACAAAAGATCAAGTCTTGAAAGACCGATTAGTTTAGTAGCCTTGGAAACACTAGATACATTCATAAATGTTACTTTACATAATAAAGTGAAAAACTAATAATAAAGTCTTCATAGTCCACACTCATATCCTCTTTTGACTATCCCTGTAGGTCATTCATAAAATACTTCTTCACATCCTGGAAAATATTAAAACATTGAAAGGGGTGAGCTCATATGCTCAGTAAGGATAACAATAATGCGGAAGCTTTCATAAATAACATTAACATTTAAGGCAATGTATAACTAAAACAAAAGCCTTTTAAACACGAACTTCAACATAATATGGAAAAATTACAATGAGATAATTCCATTTACTTATTCACATGGATATTCTACTGGTCGAATTATCACATGCAATATCAATAACCACTTTCATAATGATGGAGTGTGTAATGCCATACATTCTGAAACATTTTGTCAAGGCCTCGGCCAAGACGTCTAAAATGATTATGGCCTCGGCCAAAACCATAAATCAAATTGGGAAAGGACCTCGGCCAATTCCACGTCTAGTTGTCTCATGAGACCTACCGATGCATCGAGGAGCTATAGCGGGCTACACCCGTCACTTATTAAGTCCAATACATTACTCATATGAATAGGTTTAAACATATCATAAACCATAACATAATCGTATCACATAAAAAATGCATAATGGAAAGATAAAATTTCCACATTTCAATCACAATATTTCAATACAACACATTGATATAATAAAAACGCTTTCAAAACCATTTTCAATACCAAAATAAAAGAAAGTTAAAACTTTGTATTTATTTTTCATTAAAAAAATGATGGCTTCTATAGGAAGCCGAAACACAAATAATGGTCACGATGGCGGAGAAGTCGTTGTCACCGCATAAGTACAGAAAGAAAAACATTTCCTTTTGTCGTTTAGCAAAACGCTTTGTCTAAAAAAGATTCCTTTTGAATAAACGTAAAAGCCAAAGGGGTTTATACACCGTATAAAAGAAAGTTGTGTATAAAACCAAATATGCCTCAATGAAAGGAGATTGAGATGAAGTCCTTAAAAAGATCATTTTTAAAATAAAATAGATCTATTATGTGTATTAACTATAGGTACACATAAACAATGTAAAAATACTAAATAGGACATAATAATATCATGACATAATTTGAAAGTAGGAGATTAACCCAAGAATGGAAGTTGGGTTAAGAAATTCCTTTACCTTATGTCCGACTTGATTCCACCATTATTTAACCTCCGGAATAATAAACTAGAGTTAATATCTACTATTTTAAATTTCATTATCCTTTTTATATCACTTATTACAATGTTATGATCATTATGTAATTATTTAAATTAATAACGGTCGTTTTGTCGATTTTTGGTACTTGAGTCAACAATAAACTTCTTATAATTACAAGTTGTTTATGTGGTAGAATATCCATTATCTACAGAATTATATTCATGATTTAGATGTCATAGATATCTTATATATCCAGTATATACATTCATTTATAATATTACGTAACATTTAGAGGTAAGAAATGAAATGCACCATTCATGGAGACGGTAAGCCGTACGTACGCATGAACGCTACATTCATTTCTATTTCGTATTTAATGGAATGAATTCATAATGATATAAATGTATAATATAATTCCAGTATAATATAGTGTATAATACCATTTACTCCATCCTTTATACATCCCACATATGGCATTAACGATTCAAATCACTTTGAGGGGGCGGTAGTCCGCACTTCCTAAAATGAAATTATCGCGTTTAATCATAATGGAAATCATAAAGTATGCCATAAATGAGAAATACAGAAGCATAAGTAAAACATAAAAATATTATATATCATATATAAATATAGTTACATCTTAATGGCCACCTTTGAAGGTGTTATATGAGTGTTGAACAATCATCGTTTCATGAGGCAGAAATTCGCCATCCACGGAAACCGTATGTTCTTTAACCATTAGATGAAGGTGTGTGTAAGTGTAGCTCGAATACTTATTATAAAAACATCCTAGTATATTGAGGATACTGGTGTTGTTATAAAAGAAATGAATAAAAAGAGTTTATGGGGTTGGAGAAGAAAAATAAAACAAAATAACATAAGAGAAGACATTACCTTTAAATCAGGTAACTCTTTTGATTTGAGCCAAAGGCTTCCTTGGAAAGTATTCTGCCCAAAGTGATGCTTTAGGAGTAAGGGAGGGAAGTTGGGAGAGTATTTGGGCAGAGGCTGGCCGAGCCAAATGGCTTGAAAATGTGAATGAGGTGGTAGAGGTGGGGGCCTTTTATAAGTGGAGAGGAGGGGCACTCTTGGAAAGTAAAGAAATTTTACATTATTATACAATGCTTTTCGGATTATAAAGGTCCCACACTTATATAATTCATGGATAAGGTGATAAGGGTTCGAAATATACCCATACAATAGTCTTTGGACAAGTGTATGCCTTGGATTTTACATTATCTTTTCATTTTATTAAAATCGTTAAATAATGAGGTCATCGCTGCATCATAATTATGTCAAAAAAATTTAATTTATTTAATGTATAAAAATTATATAAAAAATTCTATGATGTATTAAATCTTTTTATATTTCCAATTAATATTTGTAGTTAAAAATATGACTTTTATAACCCCATGTAAAAATTGTTTTAGTAAAACATTTCATGTTTGGGTAATTTTTTACTTTAACATTAAATAAAAGGTATTTATGTCATTTTCCAACTAAAGTGGCTCCATGGGGTCCCCAAGTTGACCCATGGATTGCCTTGGTCGACCATGACACATCCAATGAGGGTAGGACATGTGTCAAGCTCATCTAATATTATTAAAACATTATTTTAATCTTAAAGTACACTAATTACCTCTAATCGCGATTAAGAACTTAAAAGCTACTATTCACTAAAAATTATTTTAATCTCATTGATCAACATTTTACTTCTTAATGACAACCATGTATGTCGGATTTTTGAAAATCAAATCACAGAAGTGGTAATATTTCATTTAAATGAATAATCAGTTATTTAACTACCACTTAGTGGTTTCACTATTCATCAAAAATTGAAGTTTTTCAGAACAATGCCAAAATTTCACCCTAAGATATAATTGATATTACGAATTAAAAAATGATGTCTATTTTAAAAAATTCCAAACAAATAAGTTGAATTAATTAATTTTATAATTAATTCCCGCTGTCACAACAAATAGCGTGTTTTTAAGAAACAATTTATAACAAAAGATTGGCAATTGTTTATGTCCAATTTCAATGTCAAATTAATTCTAATGACCACCATTGGATAAAATGGTAAAAATATATTCTAATTATAATTTAAAACCACTAAATAGTATAATTTATTACTATAAATTATTTTGATTAAAAAAGTTGTTTTTAAGTATTTTTCACTATTCATAAAAAAATTAGAAGTTCTCAGAAAAATACCAAAAATTCAACATAGGCTAATTTCGATATTCCGAATCCAAAAATGAAGTCCTTTTTGAAATATAAAATTTCTATAATTTTAAAAAGTGGTTATTACTATTAATAAAGGCTACTTTGATTAGTCGCGGTGTTTTAGAACTCGAAGTTGCGTACAATGCAAGCTATTGCATTATTGAATGAGAAGCGTATCATGGAAGCTCGGGGTGTTATATTTTCCCCTCCTTCAATAAATTGCATCCTCGCAATTTGAAATTTTTCTTTGAAAATTAAAGTTTGAAAATAGAAAATACCTTTGCGGAAAACCCACATCGGAAATAAGATTAATAAAATTTATCCTTAATAAGAGGGAAAGGGAAATGAAAAAGTCACCACCCAATTATGATCTCGATTAGGAGAACATTGGTGGAAATTAGAGACATGTAATTGGAGGATAATGTAAATATTTGTAGGGAGTGATTGAGGTCATCAATCACAATCAACTGTCAAATTGAGGGCCTCAAAGCCTTCAATCTATATTGATTTAAAATATCATCAGTTCCACAAGACATAAGTTATTAGGATAACACATATTTTGTTTTAATATCCCTTTAAAAAAGTTTAAGAATTAATTTATTCATTGAATAACAGATCAGTATATATATATTTATTCTTGACAATTAGAGTTTCAACCTTCAACTCACCTTTCACTCAAAAAGATAATAGAACCCAAAAATATTATACTTATCCTAATTGTATAAGGTTCCAAATGTTAACACCTACCATTTAGATTAGTAAAGTTATTTTTTAATAACCAGGGACTTCCTGTAGGCTAGTGGTAAGAAATAAAGGCTTGTCGCACTATGGTTGTGGGTTCTATTCCTGCAGCTTTGTCCGACGCGACGGGTTATGCCCCACCCCGCAGATTGTCCTTTTCCAAAAACTATGGTATCATAATATTCCAAAAATAATCATCATAAAATTTTTAACCTTAAACAATACTATCCAAAGATCAAATTAATCCACTCCAACCTTTATAGTTATCCAAAATACCTCTGTCCAAACTTTCTCTAAAAGGTCTCTAAATTCCAAAATCAATTGTAACATCAGATTCCCCAAACAAAATAAAGTTTCTCTTTTTTTCAAAAACTAAAAATATTATTACCTTCATCATATTAAAACCTTACTGAAATCAAAAAGTATTGTAGTACAATCCTTATATATCACATTATTCTAATAACCAGAATATAATCCATGAGTCCAAAAGCACCAATACATTAATTATTCCGCTTCAACTATAGTCACAACATAAGACTTGCCTTGATCCCTTGGCATTGTCTAAGGTAAGCTTCCCTAACGCTTAGGACATTCATTTCCATAATGACCCATTTCTCTAAAATTGTAGCATTCAACTTTGATAGCCTCTTTCTTTCCCTTGCAATCAAGAGCCTGGTGACCCTTCTCTCCACATTTATAACAAAATCCCATTCCTTTTAGGCAAGTACCAGGGTGATTCTTCCCACAATTATCACATAATGGAAAATCCTTCTTTCCCTTTTTCCCTTTATCTGTCTCTTGTTCCACTGTTCTCTTCTTCTCTTTCTTTACTTTGTTGTCATAAGACTTAGATAATTCCGTTTCTGTCTTGATAGCACATGAGACAATATCTTCGTATGTTGAGAAAGATTGTGATACTAAAGATCGACGGAGAAATGGTTTTAACCCATCAAGGAAACGATCAATCTTACCTCTTGGGTTACGTATATAATCTGCATCATTCCTTTCTAACCTTGTAGAGTTGGCCTCTTACTTTGCGACATTCTCATCCTCCTTTTGTCTCAGACTCAGAAATTGCCTTTCCATATCTGCTCTATGGTCACGAGGAAAGTATTTTTCTATGAAAAGATCTTTAAACTCACTCCATTCCATATTTGATACTTCTTCATCTACCTTTGTGTTTTGAATCAATGACCACCATTGATCGGCATCTCTAGTGAGGCGGTAAACTGCCATGACAACCTTCTCCCTTTCGCTACTCCCCAAGGCGTGGAATATTTTCTCTAAGGAGTTTATCCATTGCTCAGCTACTAATGGATTTGTAACCCCATTAAATGTTGGTGGTTGTTGCCTCATGAAGCGGTCTAACATTGATCCTCTACGTTGCAGATCAGGGTGCTCCATATGAGTAAGGTTATTATTCATAACCTGAGTGAGTTGTCCCAGTATGGTATTAAGTTGATCAGCACCAGTTGTATCTCCAGATCCACAATAATTATCTTGAGCAGGAGGGAAATCCCTACACGGAGTGCGTGCATTGATACGGTTTCCATTCCTTCCACTAGGTACCATTTCTAAACAATGGCATAAACTAGATTAGTTTATAAATTAAAATACATAATTCCATATTTGTATAACACTTTACATAAATTGAACTATTTATGGATATAATCCATAATCATAAAAAGAAATGTTTTCTTTTATAAAGTATATACTCATAACCTTTCATAGTGGTTTGTAAAGAAAATGAGAATTATCCTAAGCATATCCCCCAGGAGTGTCGTAACCAAGAGTGCATCAAGGCCCGTTGTCGTGCACCAGTTCCCGTTCGAGTCTAGCTCAAAGCGGTGTTTTCGGGTTTTACCCCTAGGTACATCTGTGCCAGAGCCGCCTCTACCTGCTCGTATCCAGACAGGGATGTATTGCTCGGAAAACACACAACATCTCTACAATACCAAAATTCTAGGATATTCTTCTATACTAATCCTCAAAGTCTATCTTTGTGCTATGTGCTCTAATCAGAGTTTATCTAAATCTAGCTTCCAAGGTTAGTAATAAACTGCCTCTGATACCAACTGTAACGCCCCGACCCCAGCTACATACAGTCGGTGCATTACTTCGTAACATTGGCATGATCACAAAAGATCAAGTCTCGAAAGACCGATTAGTTTAGTAGCCTTGGAAACACTAGATACATTCATAAATGTTACAGTACATCATAATGTGAAAAACTAATAATAAAGTCTTTATAGTCCACACTCATATCCTCTTTTGACTATCCCTGCAGGTCATTCATAAAATACTTCTTCACATCCTGGATAATATTAAAACATTGAAAGGGGTGAGCTCAGATGCTCAGTAAGGATAACAATAATGCGGAAGCTTTCATAAATAAATATTAACATTTAAGGTAAAGTATAACTAAAACAAAAGCCTTTTAAACATGAACTTCAACATAATATAGAAAAAGTAAAATGAGATAATGCCATTTATTTATTCACATGGATATTCTTCTGTTCGAATAATCACATGAAATATCAATAACCACTTTCATAATGATGGAATGTATAATGCCAGGCATTCTGAAACATTTTTTCAATGACTCGGCCAAGACGTCTAAAATGATTAAGGCCTCGGCCAAAACCATAAATCAAATTGGGAAAGGACCTCGGCCAATTCCACGTCGATTTGTCTCATGATACCTACCGATGCATCTAGGAGCTATAGCGGGATCCACCCGTCACTTATTAAGTCCAATATATTCCTCATATGAATAGGTATAAACATATCATAAACCATAACATAATCGTATCACATAAAACATGCATAATGGAAACATAACATTTTCACATTTCAATCACATGATATCAATACAACACATTGATATAATAAAAATGCTTTCAAAACTATTTTCAATACCAAAATAAAAGAAAGTTAAAAATTGTATTTATTTTTCATTAAAAAATGATGGTTTGAAGAGGAAGCCGAAACACAAATAATGGTCACGGCGGCGGAGAAGTCATTATCGCCGCATAAGTATGGAAAGAAAAACATTCCCTTTTTTCGTTTATAAAAACGATTCGTATAAAAAATATTCCTTTTGAATAAATGTAAAAGTCAAAGGGGTTTATACACCGTATAAAAGAAAGTTGTGTATAAAACCAAATATGCCTCAACGAAAGGAGATTGAGACGAAGTCCTTAAAAAGATCATTTTTAAAATAAAATAGATCTATTATGTGTATTCACTATAGGAAGACATAAAGAACGTAAAAATACTAAATAGGACATAATAATATCATGACATAATTTGAAAGTAGGAGATTAACCCAAAGAATGGAAGTTGGGTTAAGAAATTCCCTTACCTTGTGTCCGACTTGATTCGAACGTTCTTTAACCTCCTGAATAATAAACTAGATTTAATATCTACCATTTTAAATTTCATTATCCTTTTTATATCACTTATTACAATGTTATGAACATTATGTAATTATTTAAGTTAATAACGGTCGTTTTGTCGATTTTTGGTACTTGAGTCAACAATAAACTTCTTATAATTACAAGTTGTTTATGTGGTAGAATATCCATTATATCCAGAATTATATTCATTATTTATATGTCATATATATAATATATATCCATTATATACATTCATTTATAATATTACGTAACATTTAGAGGTAAGAAATGAAATGAACCGTTCATGGAGACGGTAAGCCGTACGTACGCAATAACGCTACTTTCATTTCTATTTCGTATTTAATGGAATGAAATCATAATGATATAAATGTATAATATAATTCCAGTATAATATAGTGTATAATAAAATTTACTCCATCCTTTATACATCCCACATATGGCATTAACGATTCAAATCACTTTGAGGGGGCGGTAGTCCGCACTTCCTAAAATGAAATTATCACATTTACCCATAATGGAAATCATAAAGTATTCCATAAATGAGAAATACAGAAGCATAATTAAAACATAAACATATTATATATCATATATAAATATAGTTACATCTTAATGGCCACCTTTGAAGGTGTTAAATGAGTGTTGAACAATCAACGTATAGTGAGGCAGAAATTCGCCATCCACATAAACCGTGTGTTCTTTAACCATTAGATGTAGGTGTGTGTAAGTGTAGCTCTAATCCTTTTTATAAAAACATCCTAGTATATTTAGGATACTGGTGTTGTTACAAAAGAAATGAATAAAAAGAGTTTATGGGGTTGGAGAAGAAAAATAAAACAAAATAACATAAGAGAAGACGTTACCTTTAAATCGGGTAACACTTTTGATTTGAGCCAAAGGATTCTTTGTGAAGTATTATTCCCAAAGTGAGGATTCTAGGAGTAAGGGAGGGAAGTTTGGAGAGTATTTAGGCAGATTTTGTCCGAGCCAAATGGCTTGAAAATGTGAATGAGGTGGTAGAGGTGGGGGGCCTTTTATAAGTGGAGAGGAGGGGCACTCTTGGAATGTAAAGAAATTTTACATTATTATACAATGCTTTTCGGATTCTAAAGGTCCCACTCTTATATAATTCGTGGCTAAGGTGATAATGGTTCGAAATATACCCATCCAATAGTCTTTGGACAAGTGTATTCCTTGGATTGTACATTATCTTTTCATTTTATTAAAATCGTTAAATAATGAGGTCATCACTGCATCATAATTATGTCATAAATAATTTAATTTATTTAATGTATAAAAATTATAAAAAAATACAACGATGTAGGAAATCGTTTTAGCTTTCCAATGACTATTTATAGTAAAAAATATGACTTTTATAACCTCATGTAAAAATTGTTTTAGTAAAACATTTCATGTTTGGGTCATTTTTTACTTTAACATTAAATAAAAGGTATTTATGTCATTTTCCAAATAAAGTGGCTCCATGGGGTCCCCAAGTTGACCCATGGATTTTATTGGTCGACCATGACACATCCAATGAGGATAGGACATGTGTCAAGCTCATCTAATATTATTAAAACTTTATTTTTATCTTAAACTACACTAATTATCTCTAATCGCGATTAAGAACTTAAAAGTTACTATTCACCCAAAATTATTTTAATCTCATTGAACCACATTTTACTTCTTAATGACAACCTTGTATGTCGGATTTTTGAAAATCAAATCACAGAAGTGGTAATATTTCATTTAAACGAATAATCAGTTATTTAACTACCACTTAGTGGTTTCACTATTCATCAAAAATTGAAGTTTTTCAGAACAATGCCAAAATTTCACCCTAAGCTATAATTGATATTCCAAATTCAAAAATGATGTCTATTTTACAAAATTCCAAACATATAAGTTGCATTAATTAATTTTATAATTAATACTTACTGTCACAACAAATAGCGTGTTTTTAAGAAACAATTTATATCAAAAGATTGGCAATTGTTTATATCCAATTTCAATGTTAAATTAATTCTAATGAACACAATTGGATAAAATGTTAAAAATATATTCTAATTATACTTTAAAACCACTAAATAGTATAATTTAATACTATAAATTATTTTGATTAAAAAAGTTGTTTTTAAGTATTTTTCAGTATTCATAAAAAAATTAGACGTTCTCAGAAAAATACCAAAAATTCAACATAGGCTAATTTCGATATTCCGAATCCAAAAATGAAGTCCATTTTGAAATATAAAATTTATATAATTATAAAAATTGGTTATTACTATTCATAACGGCTACTTTGATTAGTCGCGGTGTTTTAGAACTCGAAGTTGCGTACAATGCAAGCTATTGCATTATTGAATGAGAAGCGTATCATGGAAGCTCAGGGTGTTACATTGGATGAGTTAATTCTTTTTTTAATGAATGTTGTTTAATGAATTTAACAAAAATCAATTATTGAATAGGGTAAAAAGATAAAAAATTGAGTTTCTATACAAATACTATTTTATTAAATGATATAATATTCATAAAAATATAATATTAAGAAAATTGACATATATAGTGTTAAAATTTTCATTAATTATTCACTTTATTTTCTATTAAATGTTTATAAAAAATCTATTAAATAAAGAGTATAAAAATACAAGAAGACATGGTAAGAGTTAACTTATTTAAGTAAGGGTTAAAGCCAAAGGATAAGGTTAAATTCATGAGATAAACTTGTACAAAATATATTAGATGAGAGGAATACGAACTATAATCCACTTATCCTATAAACAAATAAATATCTATCCATTATAAACATATTATAAATTTATCATAAATAAATATTTTCGGACATTCCTTAAGTGCCCATCACCTCTTCTACAATAAGGAACTCTTCTTTATTATTTATTCACAGATCCAAATAAATTTGGTTCAAAAAAACCATACCCAAATAACGTACCAAATTATGTAAATTCATATTAGATGCCATCCATTGGGTTTAAAACAAACATAAGGACTCCTTTAGTGAAAATCAAAAAGAGATACCCAAAAATAGGTTATTCTTATATTAAACCCTTTCAAGTTATTTTCTTCTTATACTTACACTTCTTAAGTTGTTTATATACTAAAATATTATATAAAACATCTAATATATTATTATATGTTTTAATAATCATGGTATAACCATATTATTCAATTTATCTATCATATGAATAACAATATCCCCATGCGTGCAAACGTACGACTTTCTGTCTCCACGCCATGGTTTAATTTGTTATTCAATACTAATTTATTGTGATGGATATAATGATGAATATAAATGATGTATATAATAAATATAACATGATATTATATCTGAAAATTCATATTCCATACAATTCTTAACCAATTAACCATTAACAGAATGATATCATCGCTCGTGGGTACATACAGCTTACCGTCTCAATGACGCGATGAGATTCATCTTCCACGTTCACCATCCAAGAATGATTATAAAAATAAATATTAATAATAAATATTAAATATATGAAATAATAATTTCTACAAATATATATATATATATACATATGTTTGTATGTACATATATTTCATTCACTTACTTCCACTAAATATGACAGTAAAATTGAAACAACGTTCATGCGTATGTATGACCTACCATCTCCATGAACATTGTATTATATTTCATATCACTATCTATTGGATATTTTTATATTCTAACTATATATGTTATTTAAATTATGTTATCAAGGTCTATGTAATATCATCCGGAAAAAAAGTCAAAATGCAAGCGATAAAGAAAGCAATTATTACCCAAAACAATACCTTAACATGGAATTACTAATAAAAGTTCAATATAAAGTAATAAAAGAATAATATACGATAAAATAAACATTTTTTATGAATCTATTAAAGATTATTTTTTAAAAAAACCATTATAAAGGAGTTTCGGAAACATACGGAGAGTATCGAACATTAGGTAAGGGTTAATTTCAAAAAATCATTATTATATGAGATTGTTTATGTATAAGTGTTTACTGGGACATATTTATCATTCAAGTAAAAATTACCTAAAAAATTAAAAATGAATCTTTTTATGGTTTTATGTAAAGGAATATTTAACCAAAAAATTGTAATAATTTTTTAATGATTTATACTTCTAAACACCGCTCTTTAATGTTTAGGTTTTCAAGAGGGTTTGAATGATTTATTTATATGGAAATAAATGTTATTAAATGATAATTATTTTTAAAAGTATCAAAGTTTTATGAGACGCTTTGGTTCATAAATTTATTTTAAATGCATTGTTTTATAAATTGTGTGACTTTAATTGTTTTTAAAGATAAAAATGGATATTTCTCAAAAACAAAATTCATGACATTATTAGATTATGTTCACCTATGTCAAAATTATTTTATAAATTTTATTATTAATGGAGATTGATTTATAATGATACAATCTTCAATATTTTATATAATGGTTTATGATATGTTTAATGGGGATGTTCTATTTTAATAGTATTCATAGTTTATGGTTAAGTATTAACATTTTTAATGCCAGTTTTAATAAGAATGATTATGTTATGATTCACCCTTATCATATGAGGAATGTATTGGAATTATTATGTGATGGGTGGGGCAGAATATAGCCCCTTGATGCATCAGTAGGTCTCATTAGACTAACTAGTGTCTTGGCACAAGGCCTTGAAATAATATTTGTTGATTTTCTTGGCATGATGGCTTGACGTAGTGGATATGATTTCTGGTATCTAATTAGTTATTGATATTACATGTGATTAGTCAACTAGTAGAATATCAATTTGAACATTTTTATTGAATATTTTATTTATTATTTTTATATTATGTTGAATATTATTTTTGCAAGTAATGTCATTCAGTTTTATATTAGAATTAATGATTATATTTATTTATGAATGATTCTTCTATATTGTTTAACCTTACTGAGCATTTGATATCATCTTATTATTATTTTTGTTTCACTATGATTCCCAAGAGTGTTTTATCACTGATATGAAGGGTTAAGCTAGGGGAATAATGGAATTATCAAAGGATTTCCTATGTTTTATTTTATGTTTGGAATTGTAATCTAAATTTCATGTATGTAATCTATTTTTCAAGACTAATACACAAATCTATTCTTCTAGATTCGTTTCCCTGTAATAATTCCAATGTATTAAAATAATGCACCAGCTCAGGGATTTTGGGGTCGGGCATTATACACCTGTGATAAGATAATAAAAATCACAATATCCCATCAAATATTCATAATACATCACATCTATAAATAACAAAACCATAATGGTCACATCAGAAAACTCCATACCAATGTATAAATAACAAATTAAAGGACTAGAAACATCGATATGGAAGAATGAAGATCAGGAGAATAAAAAGACTCAAAGTGGTAGAAACTGAAGTGTTGGGTTTCTAGCAAATGTGTGTTCGTTGAGGATAAGGGATTCACTGTAGAGTAGGGTTTGGAAGTAGAGTTTGGGTATGTAGAGGTGATGGGTTCACGAAAAAAGGAATAGTTCAGGGTGGAGGTAGGGTTCAGCGCGTGGTGGAGGAGAGGTTCAAAGTAGATGGGTTTCGGAGGGAGATAAGGATTCGATACTGTGGGGGAATCATGGCGGCATAGGATGGCTTCATGTCGAAGGAGAATAAAGAGTTGGTAGTGGTGGAGGTGCAGGAGGAGGACTCATCGGCAGTGGATTATGAGGAGGAGGATGAGGTGGAGCCAACCGTAGGGTTCATCTTCTATAAGATCTAGAGACGTGCAATAGTTGGAGGAGACAATTTGGGTGTATTTATAAAAGTGTGTAAACCTTTCCTCAGTGCTACAAAAAATGTACTGATAATGCTATGTTTCATCACCACTAAAATAGAAATCGTTGGTGAAGTCTACCATTATCAATGCTAAATATGCGCTAATAAAACAATAATGACAATAAATTATTAATATTTATATATACATTTGAAAAATTATCTGTATAATAAATAAATATTTACTTATTCATAATAATAGCAATAAATATATATATATATTTATATTGATATAAAAAATGAATATATTTATTTATTTATATTTATATATTTCTAAAAAATATATTTATTATATTTATAATTATTTATAATTAATATCTTTATTATAATTTTCTAATAATTTAAATTTATCTATATTAATTTAGAATTGTAATTTAAAATATTTTTCTACAGTTATTATAATTTTAGAATCATTTGATAACTATAAATTGATATATATTAATTAAAACATATAATAAATATATATGTATAATTATAAAATTATAAACAATATATATATTACGTTTATTATTTTATAAATATATATAATTAATATATTTTTATAATTTAGAAAATAATTCAATATATCGTTATTATTTAGAGTTTGAATTATAAATATTTCTGTTTATTTATAAATATTTTAACGTAAATACCAATATATTTATTTAAATATATATATTAACTTATTTTGTATATTTATTATAATTTTATAATAATGTTGATATAAATATATATTTATTAAAATAGTTATGAAAAACTTATGAAATAAATATATATTTCTTATAAATATATATTCATTACATATATATTATAATTATGGTCATAAATATAAATAATTATATATATATATATATATATATTTTTAAAAACGTATTAATTTAAAATAAATATATTAAATATATAGTCATAATATAAATAAATGAATATTTATTTATTTAAATACTTTTGAAATGAAAATAAATATAGTTATATATTTATATATATTTATGACTATAAATAAATAATTATTTACTTATAAGTATGATAATAAATATAATAAATTTTTTATTTTATTATTATAATTATATAATTATAAATATTTATTTATTTACATAAATATGAAATAAAAATATATATATAATAAAAGTATTTATTTTAATTTCTTAATTATTTAAATATATATATATATATTTATTTATAAATTTATATAATTATAATTTTTTTAAATTTCATAAGTATTTAAATATATATATATATATATTCATCAAATACATATATTTATTTAAATATATATAGTTATAATTATAATTATAATTATTTATAATTATAATATAAATAAAAATATTTAAATGGTATACATATAAAATTATAAATATAATAAACATATTTGTTATTTCAAAAACTTATTGTAATTTTATAAATATTTAAATATATATATATATAGTTATATTTTATTGTAATTATAAATATAGTTTAAAAATGTATTTATATATAAGTAAATATATATAATTATACGTATAATAAATATATTTTTTATTTAAATATATTTATCGTTAAATTATGTATTTATGATAACAGAATTGTCATGGGAACATGAATGAATCATATAAACCGCGTAAAGTATATATCATAAAAAATGAGTCATCATATATATCAACAACATGAATAGTAGTGACGGTGTGATGTATAAATGGTCATTCATGATGAATACATAACATATAAACACCAATTATATTCACACTTCAATTAACCAATTTTATTAGAAACATGTATTTATATAAATATAAATATAAATATTAAAAAATTATTTATATGTAATTATAAATATACAGATTTAATATGTTTTTATATAAAAATATAAATATAAATATTTAAAATTATTTATATGTAATTATAATAATATGTAAATATATAAATAAATAAATAAATATATGTAATAAATATAATTATTATTTAATGAAAATTACACACACAGATACATATATATATTTATTTGAATTATAAAAATATATATATTAATTAAAAACATGTGTTTTTTTTATAATATATACAAATAAACATTATTTTATAATATAAATATAATGATTTTATAAAAATAAATAGTATTTTAATTAAAAACTAGAATCAATGCTAAAAAATTGCAAAGATAAATATACCATTTATCAACGCTAAAAAATACTCATAAAGTGTTATCCTTTATCAGTGGTGATAAAGTCTCCCTTTTATCAGTGATTTTTGATTAATGGTGATAAAACATAGCTCATCCCTTACCCCGATATGTGGTAGTACATGCTCATCCATTTCAAAACATTGAACGATAGAGTTCAATGGTTCATTTAGAGAGGGGATATAAACTACTAGAATGATAAATGGGAAACATTGTTATCTACTTTCATGGATGTACAATCTTAGGAATTTTATTTAAGAAGGTGATCTAACATCCAAGATTCATTGTTTCTAATTTTTCTATGGATGAAAGGTTCCTATACAATAGTATTATTCATATTAATGAACCAGATAGGTGTGTGTTCTTAAACTCAACATATGGATGTGTTAGTTCTCCTATCATTTCACAACTGCATGGAGAAAGGGAGAGGGATGAGTAGGCTACCAAACTCTAGTTTTAGAAGATCTCGAGGATGATTAATTTTCTTGTTTTGAAGGATTGTAACCAAGAACGTCTTATGGATGAGAACATTTGGAAAGAAGGAATTCAATTGGATTCTCACTACAGGTGTTGTGGGGGACCGAATTTTGAGTTGATGTGATACCTATGTTTTAATGGTTATTAGGATGGATTTTCTTGGGACATCATTGGAAAAAGGGTGTATGCAATAGAATATGTGACTTACTATCATCTTTTTTTTTTGAACTGAGAAACACTGAATTAAGGATTAACATCATGGTAATGTATTTTGCTGCTATGTGTTGGGAGATATTGGATACTCGAAACATGCATCATGAAGGCAAGTAGTTCTTCCTTTTATTTCATAATGTGCACATTTTATCACTGGTTAATGAGATTGGTTTCATTCTTCATGGAGGTGATAATCTATTTTTGTTTTTGCAGGGGGGGCTCTTCCAATGGTGGATACATACCCCATATACAAGGGAACTATTTTTCAAGGACGGTGGGTTCAATGGAACCCTCCTAGTGCTAGCCTTATGTCGAATGTGGATGCATCATTCTGTCATATTTATATTATAGTAGGTGGTATTATTTTTGATTCTAGAAGGTATGTCATGTTTGGATTCAGTGCATCTTATTTTTTGGGAAATTCCTTAGAGGACGTAGTGAGATCCATGCTTAGTGTTCTCACTATATTAAAGTTGTACAACCATTATAATTTCATCATTGAGTTTGACACCATGATCCTATTCAGTTATATGAATGATAATAATAATCTTCTATGGTTTATGGTATATTATATTATAATGTGTATGTCTCTCATTATCCATGATAGAGAGATATCTCATACATGGAGGGTGTGAAATTTTTCTGTGGATAACCTATAAAAAAATGGAATCCCTAGTGAGAGCCTTGTTACTTTTCATATCATTGTATATATTCCTATTGATAATAAGAAGAGTTGTAGTTCTGAAACAAGTTTTTTATACACATTTTTTACTTCTTGAGTCTCAAGGTCTTTGGAAAAATGTGTTCTTGATAAGATATGTTATTATAAAAGCATCGATTTTTAATAAAAATATATGATTAATTAAATTATAATTTTCATGATCTTGTCACTTTTTAAGAATAATATAAAAAATTAAAAAACCATTAAATTAAATAAATATTAATATATTGAAAAATAATAGTCATTTATAATTTTTATTTAGATATAAAATCTATAAAATGATTTTAAAAAATATTTAAATTTTTTTAATTTAATATATAAACTATTGTTTATATTCTCATTAAATCAATAATTTTCTATGGGACGATTGGTTTTATATTTCCTTCAATACATAATAGAATTTATTCAATTAGCAATAAATCAATTTATAAAATTATAATCCATAACCATTTTAATTTTAATGTATATATAAAATTAGAATCTTAATAACGTTATTTTTCAAAAAAGCAAATCCCTTTACTCATTTTAGTATTTTATTTTAAAATTTAACTTTCATTCATATGGAATCATTACTCAATAAAATGGATTTAAAATTATGAATCAAATTATTTTAAATGGTTTTATGGTGAATTTTAATTTTTTCCATCAAAATTAAATATTAAGGTTAAATTTTTTTATCATAGTAAAAGAAATAGGGATGAGTTGATTATTACCTAGTCGAAATGAACTAAATGTCTTTAAAAGCCTTCATGTAGTTGGGTAGTTGATATTTTTATATACTAATTTATGTTTCCCCTATATTTTTTTCTTTTCTGAACCATTGACCCTTGAATAATGTAATGGAATAATTAAAAATGAAAATGTATTTCCAAAATTTCCATTACTCAATCATAAAATAATAACACTTACTATATTAAAAGATACTCATAACTATTGAATAAATAATATATAATATTCCATTTTATGTTCCCTATAAACATATCCAACTATCATTTTTAGTAGGTCACACACAGTTTGCATAATACCTTCAATTATAGGGTGGAAACCAAGGAATGATGATGTATCCAACATATATATTATCTAATTAAAATGATCTTCCTCTTTATTTTAATTCTAAAAAAGTCTTATCAACATAATAAATTTATGAATTTTGTAAAATTATTATACATATATTTATCAAATTGATAATATATAAATTATTTATTAATTTACATCCACATTTAAAAATAATGGAATGTCAATAATCTGTGCAGGTAGAATATTGCCTCCCTAATTTTTTTTGTTTTTTCATGGTTTAATTTTTTTTTTCAAAACATATTAATATATATATCTATAATTAAAATGTAAAAAATATAATAATAATTTTTTATAATGATATTATGTCAATGGAATAACTTCCATTACCCAAATCACCAATCAAGTTGATGTGTGTTCATGTGTGTGTATGTTTAACCACCTACATGAATGATGAAAAAAACATTGTCATGGATGACTCTGGGAACATAAATAATTAAGGGTTTATAATATAATAAATAAATTATTATTATTATATGATATTGGAAATATATTATTATATATATCACTTATTATTAATGTATCTAATTCATTGAATAAAATATCTTAAAAAAGAAAGCACTAATTCCTCTTTCATGCAGCATAACTAAAAAAAGTTTGGAATGATATATTTTATTTTTTAAAAAATGCTAGTTATATATTATAGAATCATAAATTAAAAAACAAATAATCAAAGAGTGTGTAATGATATCATGATTATAATTTGTGTGCAAATGTTAGAAGATAATAACCCCATATGTTGTGAATATATTGACACAATGTTATAACCGAAGTGTGGTTTCTGTAATTCTGCTTAAGAAGTGGAATAATGGTAAAGGGTTGTGGCATAAATCTGTCACCCTTTGGTATTATCAGGGTTCGTATCCTGGGAGTACACATTTGGGACAAGCTTCTCCTTAGGGATCCACCCATCATGTCAGGTCACCTAGTCCCTACACGGGTGGGTTTGAGGTGCAACCCACATTTTAGGAAAAAATGATGTGTCAAACCATCTCTATACAGGTCATAATCCTTTAGGATGATTTGTCATCTCGGCTAGACTTGGCTCCTTTCAGACTGGGGCCTCACTAGAGTGATCCCTTCGTGGGGAGGGGGTTTACTGGTGCAGATAGCTCGAAAAAGGCACACATGGGGATTCCGTTTTTCAGAAAAGAGAATTTTCATTAATGGATATTATAAATACGAATATATTATAGTAATTTTATTAAATTTTAACAACAAAAATTTTTATGAAATAATTTTTTTGAATTAATTTAATCTTTTTAATATTTTTCATTTCATGCCACAATGAATACAACTTGTGTTATATGAAAGAACGATGTTATTCTTGGTTTGTGAGAAACACCATGTTAGGATTTCTCTATAAGAGACACTTAGGTTTTCATGCAGTACATGAAACACTGTGTTTTTCTTATGTTACACAAAAAGTAGAGTTCCTTCGATAACATGCATGACACACATGAATAAGTTTCAAGAAATTATAATGTATGGTTAATTGTCATTTTAAAATATAATTATATTCTCTATCAAATAGTTTGAATGAAATTAATGAATATTATTAACTCTACTATGAAAACATGGTTTACACAAGTATTTAAGAAGAATTATTTTGTGACTAACTAACATGAAATTAAAATTAAACCCTTTTGAAAATATTGTAAATCATTTTTTAGAAAATTATATTTAAGCATTCAAAAAAGTTTTACCTTTATAAAATAATTAAATTACTTTTGATAAATTATTTTACTCGCATAAATCGATATTATATTTAGTCAACAAATTAATGTTCATCTTATGTGGTTCTTTGACAAGTGATAAGAATGAAACCAATTTTATATATAAATATATATGTTTTTATAAAATTCTATTTTATGTATTTTTAATTTAAATATTATTTTAAACATAATTTATAAAATTGGAACATCAATGTTATATTTGGGATATTTTTTGTAATTTTTTAGAGAAGTTTCATTTGTTGGATGAATATTGAAAAATACTGAATTTTAATTCAATATGAAATTTTCATATAATATGTTAATATTGATAAATTATATATTAAATTGGAATTAAATTATATTTTGATATATTACTTATCAATTAAAACAATTTAGGTCAGTAAAATCAATTTGACATTGATATTAGATATAAAAACCTTTCAAAAAATTGAACATTTTCACTATAAAAACCCATAGGCTCATCTCTTCAAGGATATTGATTTTAAATTACATTCTACAACTTTTTTTTAAATATATAAAAATGGATTCTATATTTGGAATCAATGTAATTTATAATTTCTAATATATTCAATTTAGTTTTTTATAAATAAAATATGTGAAAAAATTTAAAATTACTTACATTTTATGGAGATATTTTTTAAATGTATGAATGTAACTGCACACCTGGATGTAATTTCCTTGACTATTCCTTCCTTAGAAGGGGTATTTAAAAAAAAATGTTCCCTCATATTCTATAAATTCTTTTTTTAATGTTGTTTCAGAGAAAAACTATATTAATTAATAATGTTTAAAAAGTGTTTTTATTAGTTTTGAAATAATAATTTCTATGTTTTTGTTGTTATTTTTAGAGAAAAATGTTTTAATTTTTTTACATTTTAAAAATCATTTTTCATATAATTTCATATTTTTTTCACAAATAAAAATTTTAAGTTATTTATAAATATAAATTCATAAATTTAAAAAAAATTCAATGAAATGGAATTTAATTTTTTTTTATTTTTCAAAAAATAATTTTTAATGAAAGGTTGGTTTTATTCAGAAATTCTCTAAGTGATCATTAAAAATCCTTTTCAATATAATATGGACTCATTTTTTACAAATTTTTATTTACTAATAATATGATCCATAGATAATATTATTATTCTTTTTTGAATTGTTTGTGTTAAAGATGACGAGTTATTTATTAAACTCCTCTCTCTTTAATGGGTTATACAATAATAAAATGACTATGAATAACACTATTTACTGTGATATTATATGAGTAAATGATTATAAAACCAATATATTTTACTTGGGACATTACATGATTAATTATACATAATACCAATTTCATTTCACTGGTTTTGATATGATTTTTACAAACCCCATCTCTTTTTATTGGTCATGATATGATTAATGGTTTTTTATATTGTTACAATGTATTTATGAATTTATTATGTTACAGGTAGGACATATATATACCACTAATTCATTGTGTGGTTATTTTTGTCTCATTGGATAATTTGGGAATCAATTTGATGGGATTTATTGGCAATGCGATACAGCTGTGTCCTGATCCAAAATGGAAAATAGATGTGTCCTAATCTGAAATGGTAAATAGTTGTGTTCTGATTCATAATGGGGAACATGTGTCTCTTGATCCACCATAGCAAATAGGTGTGACACGATCCACTATGTTTATGGTCTTCATATATATCCTTAAAACATGAAATGGGTTTCCATATTTATGACAGTGCCACACATATATGACATTCTTTTATGGTTCATGATTGATTTATGATGATTTATCACCCTCATGATCAACGTATTGTTGGGGAGACTTTGGTTATAAGGTTATATTTGTTGTTAATAGTTTTCAATGAAGATCCAAATTAAGGAGATCAAGAGGTACACCAATGAAATGGAGGAATGAAAATTCTGATGATTATTGTACTGATCATAAGTTCATAGACCTTTTGTCAAAAGTGACACATTTTTTTACAACAGTGATGAATGGTGAAGTATAATCCATCTGAGGATGATTGAAGAAGAATAGAGATTTGATGAAGACCATGTAATTCTTCATGATTTCATGAGAACTATGAAAGTGACTTCTTGAAGAATAGAATCGTATGAATTTGATGAAGTAGAGAATGAAGGTTGAGGAAGAAGAAAATGTGGAAGGGATTGGAATTCTGAGATGGTCATGCACTTCACATTGTATCAAAATATGATGATCCTAAATATGATCTATCAAAGGATATATGTCACGATAGTGGAGTTTGTGGAGAAAGAAGAAGAGTTGTTGATGAATCCAAATCACAGAAAAGAACCATAAAGGTTATGGACGAATCATATAGTGATGATGGCGCTCTTTCCCAGTGTTTGCCAAATTTTTGGGCCTGAAAATCAGAATATGAAGATATAGGTTATTTGCAAAAGGAGGTGCGTGCAAAGAGGAACTGGTGCCTGAAATAGGTGGGCTGTGTGCGAAATAGGAGAGTTGGCGTGAAAAACTATGTGGTGCGTGAAATATTGGAGTAATGTTTTTCGCGCAAGTAGTGTTTTAGAATCATAATGTTGAAAGATGGTAAAGGCATGGGCTACGAAAAACACCAGAGTTGTGTGAAGAAAAATGGGAATGTGTGCAGAAAAAGGATGTGCACGAAATAGCTGGGTGAGATTTTCGTGCTAGCAGTGTCTCAGATCAGAAATACTAAAAATCGCCAAAGGCAAGAGGCACGTGAAAAATGAACGTTGTTCGTGCCATGCACGGGGAAAATCAAACATGTGTGCAAAATTATGGTTGTGCAAAAAATGTGGGTTTGATGTTTTATGTGCAAGAGAGGCTTCATGTTCAAAATGATTAAAAATGGAAAAGTGATATGGTGCACGAAAAATCCATGTGGTGCACGAAAATAAAAGGAAGGCGCACGCAATCGAAATAGCTGAGAGACAGTTTTACACGCAGGAATGGGTTTTACACGCAGGATCAAATATTCCTATAAATACGAGATGAAACCCTCTCATTGGGAGCGCCTTGAAACTTAGACAAATCTCGAGCTCAGACACGCAAAAAAATAAGGTACAGAGAGACGTGTGAAAAGAAGAAGTGTTGCATGAAAAAGAAGGTGTTGAGAAAAAAAAGAAGTTATCCGTAAAAAAAAAAGAAGCATTGCGTGGAAAGCCTTTTTCATGTCAAAAAGATATTTAACATGCATGGTTTGAATGTTACGAGCAAGGCACCAGGAAGGGTGCGTGAACAATTTGGGGGTCCCACAGGCCTTTGAAAGGTGCTTAGCACTCTCAAATCTTCATTGCGAAGATGGAAGAACAGGGAACCATTTGGTTTTACGAAGAGAAGTAGTACCACACACACTTGACTAGTGTTTAACACCCTCATTGTGCATTGCGAAGAAAAGAAGAATGATTGTGCAACTAAACTCAGATCTGCATAGAGAGAGGGAAATATAATGATACACTCAGGTGTCAGTATTGGGAATTGAAGGATGATAAGAAGGATATATAGTGTATTCAGGTATTTCACTAAAGTAAAATATTAATTTCAAAATAGAATCAACTCAGGACTCTAATACAAGAAGAGTCTCGTTCTAAGGAGAGGCAAAGACATCAATGAAAATCTGTTGAAGAGGCCTTCACGTCTATAAACTGACTGGGACTTTACCAAAGGCAGTGAGCCAGGGGGAGTCAACCGGAGTTACCCTATGGACGTAGTGGGATATCCCCAAACAGTTGTAAAGGCAGTGATCTTGGGATAGAGTGACTATTCCCGAACCATTGAAATCCAAAACTAGTAATGAATAGTGTAATTAGATACGACTGGAAACATGTTAGTGTATGATCCTTGGATGTATCCCTTAGTGGGGAACCAATTAAATGTGTTGTGTCAACTCATTGAATGTGAATGTTTGATTGCTGACCATATCCATCATACATGTTTTACAAGTTCCTAACAATGTGGGGACAAGATCCATCACATTAAGAGAAAATGTTGACACCCTGAATCACCCCTACCCTATCAGGGTGTCTCGGGGTCCTACAAGTGGTATCAGAGGGAATGGTTTATGTATGTTGTATAGTATAAAATAATTCTATTTAGAAGAGGATTTGAGTTTCTTTCCAAAAGTCAAAAATGAAGTGCAGTATTGATGATTATTTAGTCATTTCTGAGCAGAAGCTTACGTCCTACAAGACCTTGACAAACAGGAAAAAGAAAGAGAAGAATAAATTGAATAAGTCCCTCATGTTCAAAGAAGATACAATGTCTTGTTCTCCATTCCCTTCAAATAATGAAGAAATATTTTTCATGAATTGTATCGAGCAGGTGTCTGAGGCCCCTACTATTGGAAAGGAACACACTTCTATCTCAAGTGAGCAGGGGAAATTAATATGTTATCTCTATGATATTATTGAAGAATGTTTTGCTTTTGTTTTTTGAATATATCAGTTCTTGCAGGTTGAAATCAATCGATTGGAAAGAGAAGCTGAGAATTTGGAAAAGGGCTTGGAAGGAAAAATTTATGAATACATGAAGCTCACCAAACAGATTAAAGTCTTTGAAGAAAGAGAGGGTGTCAATAAGACTCTAAAAGAAAATATCCATGTGCTTGAAGTTGAACTGAAGAAGAGCCTTGAATTCAAGAGATTTTATTTGAATGAATCTTCCAAGAGATTCAAGGAACTTGACTCTTTGTTACAAATCTAATTTAATATGCATGAAGATGAGATTGAAATATTGAATAAGGCTTGTGAAGAGAAGATGATCATGATTGAATATTAGAAGATCATCCTCAATATTGAAGGTCAAAAATTGGAAGCCCAATTAAAAAATCATGAGAAGACATATATTGAGACTTCAAAAAATAATGAAATTGGTGACTCTTGTACTCAATGTTAATTGGAGGATTTTAAAGCTAAAATAACTCCAACACGTGAGAAGAATATTATGACAACTCTTGATTACCTATATCAAGAATCAGTTGATGTTGGTACTCAATGCACACTGGAGGATTCTAATACAAAAATACATTCTACATGTGATAAGAAGATAATGACTTCACTCACCAATCTATCACAAGCAGCTAAGAAATTGAAGATACCATCCATATAAAAATGTACTATTGTTTCTAAATATGTTCCTTCAAAAAGTGCCAGTTGGAAGAAAAACTCTATGCATGTATGGATGAGGAAATATTAGGATACTAAACCTAATACTATGGGTAGGTTAGATGGGAAGAAAAATGAGGAAGATGGTTCATAAAATAGAGCACAAAAATCTAAGAATAAGTCCCAAAAGCCTCACATAGAATATTAAAAGAAGAAAATATTTGCGGGTCAATATTGGATCTGCAATTGATTTGGGAATTGTGCCCTGGATTGTTGGTACAATACCTTAATTGAAAAAGGAAAAAAGAAAGCCTATATCGAAGGGAAGAAATCTAGGGGAGAAGAAACAACATCTATAGGTCCAGAAGAATCTGTTTACAATAAAAAGATTTGGAATGCTTGATGACATCTGTGATATGTGCAACGATAGTGGTCACAAGGTAGGAACATGCCTATATCAATATTCTTTCACTATTTATAAGAAAAGAATCCCTCAGATGCCAGATAAGTATGAAGCAAGTACACGGGGAATAAATCAGAAGAACATTGTAAACACACATTTCCCCATGAATATCACAAGTAGGGAAGCTAAGAAGACCCATGATTTTATATCCATGAAATTTAAGGGTAATCCATCCAAAAGAAAATCTAAGAGAGATGAAACTCAAATTAACCCATGTGGAAGATCCAAACAAGCTGAAATAGTTCCAAATGACATATTGGTCATCTGGCTAGAATATTTAAAAAGAATGAGGAAGCTTGAAGATGAAATGGACATGGTTGGTGACAAAGTAAAATTAAAAATTTCACGTGATGAAGATAAAAAGAATGAGAGAGTGAAAAACAAAATAAAAACATGATTTAATGATGTTCAATGTGAGAGATTTATGAGATCTGACCACATCGCAAAAGTTTTCATAACCTTAATACCAGAGAAAGAATAAGTTCTTAAAAAGAGTAAAAATGTATCATTAATGATGGTTGTTAAGTAGAAAAATTATCCAAACAAGGTAGAAGCGAATGTGAAAAGAGACATGCCAAATCAACACAGATCAGAAGATATGTTCAAATGTGCAAGAATGAAGACTGAAGTGAATGGAGGAACTTCGTTGAGAAAACCAACTCAACCATGTAGCTCATATTGATGAAGTTAGGAGGAACCACCTTATTACCTTAATCATTTGTGTATTGTATTTGTGCTAAAAATACATGGAATTGTAGGTGAAGCATGATCTCAAGGGGAGAACCTGAGAAGTAGTGAGTGTTTTCAACTCTTTATTGTTGAGCTGAAGAATTTTCCATCATTAAGATGATGAAGGATCACTCCTGATGAAGATAATGAGGAGTGTTTCCCTTGAGGTGGAGAATAATGAAGAAGCTTCCAGAATTATTATTTAATTCTGTATCAATGTCAGTAGGTATTAAATTCAACTACTTTGAGAATTTCTTAATGATCATGTCATCAGTAATGGTATGTCATATCTCAACCTTGGTTACTCAAAATAAAAAATATTTTACAAAAGGGGAGTAACAAAGTTAATCGATGACGTAAGAAGATTGGATGTTCCCCAAGGTCATGTATCCTTCCCATTTCACTTCAATGTTGTTGATATGATTGTTTAAGTGAGTGGAGGAGTTTCAGGTGGATAATCTCATATCACACTTATTATTCTCATCCTAGAATGAAATCATAAATCACTTGAAAACAAGTATATGAGTTATCATCTCATGTGGTATCATGGTCAGTGAATAATGGACAAACTTGTTGTCTAAATCAAATCCGCTTGTTTTCTACATCGAGCGTTGCTCAAGTAGATATAGAGTGTAATTATTGATGAAACATTTCATAATTATATATTGATACCCTCTCTACCATGGTCTTTGTATTTCTTGTCAATAATGGGGAGATAATGTGAAATGAAATTTTCAATTGTAAATACAAGAGAGGTGAATCTCATTTTGACAATGACATATTCATTTCAAGAGATTTTTGAGTTATTGACAACAAAATACAAAGGGGGATATTTTTGGGACCACATTGTGTATAAGGTAGTATTTTTTTCAATAGTTTTTAAGGAAGATCCAAATGGTGGATATCAAGAAGTACTCCAATGAAATGGAGGAATGTAAATTCAGATGATTGTTGTACTGATATTAAGTTCAAATAAATTGTGTCAAAAGTGACACCTTTTTTACAAAAGTGATGAATGGTGTGGTATAATCCGTCTTAGGTTAATTAAAGAAGAATGGGGATTTGATGAAGACTATGCAATTCTTTATGATTTCATGATAACCATGGAATAGACTTCTTGAAGAATAGTATCGTATGATTTTCATGAAGTAGAGAATGATGGTTGAAGAAGAAGACATTGTGGAAGGGATTGGAATTCTGAGCTGGCCATTCACTTCACATTGTATCAAAATATGATCATCATAAAGGTGATATATCAAGGGATATATATCACGATAGTGGATTTTGTGAAGAAATATGAAGATTTTCTGATGAATCCAAATCACATAAAATAAGCATGAAGGTTATGGCCGAAGCATATAGTGAAGGTGGCACTGTTTCCCAGTGTTTGCCAAGTTGTTGGGCCTAAAAATCAGAATATGAAGATATGGGTTGTTTGCAAAAAGTGGTGAACGTAAAGAGGAAGTGGTGCACGAAATAGGAATGGTGTGCACAAAATAGTGGAATGAAGTTTTTCGTGCAAGTAGTGTTTCAGAATCAGAATGTTGAAAAATGGTAAAGACATGGGCTGCACGAAATTCCAAAGTTGTGTGTAGAAAAATGGGAATGTGCATGGAAAAATATTGTGTGTGAAAAATCGAGGTGAGTTTTTCTCACAAGTAGTGTCTCAAATCAGAAATACAAAAAATCATGAAAGGAAAGAGGCGCACGAAAAATGAAAGATGTTTGTGCCATGCACGCGGAAAATCAAACATGTGTGCGAAAATATAGTTGTGCGCAAAATTTTGGTTTGATGTTTTATGCGCATGAGAGGATTCATGTTCAAAATGATGAAAAATGGAAAATTCATGGAGTGCACAAAAAATCCAGGTGATGCATGAAAATAAAAGGAAGGTGCTTTTAATCTAAAGAACTGACAGACAGTTTTACGCACATGATTGGGTTTTACGTGCAAGGTCAAGAATTACTATAAATATGAGGTGAACCCGTCTCATTGAGAGAGTCTTGAAAATTAGGCAAATCCCGAGCTCTGGTGCATTGAAAAATTGAGGTATATAGTGTTGCATGAAAATAAGATGTGTTGCGTGAAAAAGAAGGTGTTGCGCGAAAAAGAGAAGCTCTGCGCGAAAAAGAAGCGTTGTGTGAAAAGCCTTTTTCGTGCCAAAAATATATTTTTACGCGCAATATTTGAATTTTATGTGCAAGGTACCGGGAAGGGTGTGAGAAAAGCTTGGGGTCCCGCATGCCTTTGAAAGGTTGTTAGCACTCTAAAATATTCTTTGGGAAGATTAAAAAACAATGAACCATTTGGTTTTATGAAGAGGAGTAGTACCACACACACATGACTGGTGTTTAACACCCTCATTATGCTTTGAAAAGAGAAGAATAACGATTGTGCAACTAAAATTATATTTGAATAGAGAGAGGGAAGTATAAAGATACAATCAGGTATAAGTTTTGGGAATTGAAGGAAGAGAAGAGGGAGATTTAGTGCATTTGGGTATTGCACTAAAGTAGAAGATTTATTTCAAAAGAGAATCAACTCAGGACTCTGATGTAAGAAGAGTCTCGTGCTAATCAGAGGGAAATACATCAATGAAAATCTTTTGAAGAGACCTTCACTTCTATAAACTGACTGGGACGTTACTAAAGGTAGTGAGCCAGGGGGAATCAACGGGAGTGACCTGAGGGATGGAGTGTTCTATCCCGGAACAGTTGTAATGGCAGTGAGCCTGGGATTGGGAGACTATTCCTGAACCATTGTAATCCACAACTAGTGAAGAATAGTAGAATTAGGTATGACTAGAAACTTGTCCGCGTATGCTCCTCGGATGTAGCCCTTAGTGGTGAACCATGTAAAAGTGTTGTGTCAACTCATTATATGTGAATGTTTGATTGCTGACAATATCTGTCATACAGGTTTTACATGTTCCTACCAACATGGGGACAAGATCCATCACATTAAGAGAAAAAGTTGACACCCTGATTCAACCCTCCCCTCTAAGGGTGTCCCGGGGTCCTACACGTATTAAGAGCATTTAATCATTAGGAAATAATTCTTAATTATAATATTTTATATATTGGGTATGATATTCTAATTTAATTCTCCCATTATAATACCCATATTCTTATGTTATACTTACATATCTCCATTTATTAACCTAACTGAGTATCTAAGATCACCCCTTTCTTATATTTCCTTTCACCGAGATTTCAAGAAATGTTTTAAGAAGGATTACAATAGGGGGAGATATTTAAGGGTGTTTTTCATGATCTTTCACAAAGTTATGAGAATATGATTCTATGTTTCCAAATACACCAAAATATTATCGACCGCAGACATGGACTTTTTTAATGTGCTGAATATTCATCTAAAATGATGTAATATCCTTGTATAATAAGTATGGTTTTCTATTTGAATTTTTATTTAATGTGATTATCATTATGATACATTAGCTCAATTCTATTATATGGAAATTAATGTTAATATAAATGGAATTCTATACAAAATTTGTTTTATTTAGTTATATAATTTAATATCAAACTGTGATTTTCCTGACTTTAGTATTGATTTTTTCTTTTTATTTAATGGATTTTTTTATACATAACTTTCTGGATCTTTTTTATTTACAATTTGATTGTAATAAATCAGAGTTTTCATTTACAAAAATTACTCATATGAATGAATTTTTCTCCAAGTATTTAAAACTATTTCCATGAATGATATTTTTGGATATATTGTTTTCACACTATATTAAAAATGATATATCTTCAATTGAGTTTTGTCTCTAATTTTCTCCATTTGTTTTTAATTATGGATTTTTTTTTGTGAAAATGTTTTTTTATATCAAATGATTCAATATATGAAGTAATTTAATTCCATATGGATACATTATTAAGCTGATTTTTATGTGGTTCCTTTATAAATAGTGAAGGAATTCCACTTGGATGTCTAAGGAACCCATTATTATCCATGGGTTCATTAAGATCTATTTGTGATTGGAGTAATTTAGAACAAATATATATAGACGATGATTCATGGGGTGATATATATTCATAAATTTATTGAATTATGTTTATATCATATGATAGAGGAATAAATGAACACAATTACATTATTCGAATAGGCATGGACATGATAGGTTTTCTTACAATTTTATCCATGAACCTATTGAGTTTTTTTGACAAGATCCTTTTCATAATGAGTTTTCTTAAATTGGATATTTAATTCATATCATTATACCACAATTAAATGTTTTTATCATATTAATATAACTTTTAATTATTCATTATATTTCTATAAAATGTATTGTTTTTTAATTTTGTGTTATTTGTAAGCTGTTCAACACTTTTAATTCGCGAAATCATGTTATATGACTATTGAGATGTGTTTTAGACAAATTAATATATTTTATCAATCCTTAATTTCAGTTTATGATTATATGTTACTTAAAGATGTATTATGATTATCTAATAAGGTATTTTGAAACATTATTAGAATATTAATATCTTCAACACATTTTCCCTAAGGTTTTGTTATGATTTACCCATATTGATAATCTGAGTTCAATCCATTCTTGTGTTTCAATAACCAAGTTATGTAGATAATTATATCATGGTATCTAGAAAATTATTTAATGGTCAATGATTATGGATAAATGTTCAAAGCTGTAGTAAAATAAGATTTTAATATAGGTAATTTCTAAGATGACAAATTTTGTTCTTTAGGTAATGTGACTGTTTAAAGAAAAAACATTTGAAACATTTGATTACTTTATATTTTATGTTAAGGATTTTCTCGTCAGCTTTGGGGAACCTCATTTCACACCCAAAAATTGGAGAATATGAATCATGATTTTGTGCCTGGTTTTGGAAATTCAACTGACAACCATATTATATTATTGGAATTTCAATATAACATCAAATTTCAAAAACATATTTAAATAAATATTTTTGATATATATATATATATATTAATTGTTTTTTCGGTTTCTTTAATATTAAATTTAGACGGGAGATAGGTTTTTTTGTCAATCACTATGTAAGATAAATTGAATCATGAATATTTAATATAGAAGAGATTTGTGAGGGATTAGATTAAATATATTTTTTATAATGACCATCAACAATGACTGTTATACTTTTAGTTTATTATTATGTCATTCTATTCATTCCACCAAAGTATAATATCCAATTTATATTCACTAAGAAATATGAGATGTTTTTTGTTATATTTTTACTAAATGATTTGGCTTTTTAGGATGTATTTTTTTAGGAAGGGAATGTATAAATAAACCATATTATTTATTCAGTTGGAATATAGATATAGGATAAAAATGAATACCTATGTTCTATGAATAATGTGAAATGTTAATAAATAATATATTTTCTTGTGTACCTAATTTATTCCATTTTTTCTTTGGTTTTGAAAACCTGTATGAGTTTTATAGGATAAATAAAAGTGATAAGCTTACATGGGACATTAGTTTCTAAATTATTTTGATTGAAAGATATCTCATTTACTATTCAACTATTAATAGTATAATAGTAGAGTCAACTATAACATTTATTATCTTAAGTATAATTAATTAATGTAGAGATAATCTTGTGTTTTGTAATTAAAGTTATTTACATGGGAGATTGAATTATCCTAGAGATTATTTATTTATTTACATATTGTATAGTTGTGTGGAATGTATGTAATAAGAAAATATTTCTCTTTATATAAGGAATATTTAGATAATAAACTCATTAATGATAATGTAATTTTTTCTTAGGATTTATCATTATTATAATGTTAATATAGCATTTTTTACATTTATGTTACACGTGGATTAAATGGTTGGTTAATGTATCATATGAATATTATTGTTTTAAATATGGTTTATTATGATCATTTTAAAAATATTTTTTTTAGTTTTGGGTTTTAATTTGACATGATGGAGTTTGAATTTAATTATAAACAACGAGAGGAATACTATTATTGGAATTTATGACATTGATTTAATAGTTGTAAGATTTAATAAATCACTTATAATAAATAAAAATTTCATAATATAGAATTATTAAAAAGTAATTTGTATAAATAAATAGAGTTTTGGATATGGTATTATGGTGAAAAAAGATAGAGCCTTTAATGTGGTAATTGAAAAGAGTTTTCTTAACACATTAAATAGATAATGTTATAAACTATAAACTCATGATGGTAAATAATGTTATTATTGTCAATAAATAGATAAGTTCCATGGAATTCTCTAGTTTTAATATCACTGTTTAATTATTCATTGATTGTGGTGTCATATTATTATGAGATGATTATAGGATGTAGAATTATATCGGTTATGAATGAATTATCAATGTATTTTCTTAATGTAATGGATTATTAATAAAAAAGTGAGTCTTATTGATTATATAACATTAGGATATATGAATCTATTTTTAATATTTATATCTCTATATGTTGAGAATAAAATACTTACAATACTTGGGATAGGGCTTTTATAATGGATTTTGGATTTTGGCGCTCCTGATTCTTCATCCTACAAACCAGATTATTCCACCTATTAGGTAATGATTTTAATTATTTTATATTAAATTGAATAAGTTCCATGACACTCAAAATTTATTATGTTCTTGAAAATCATGTGTCACATGGCTTATATTCCATTCTGTAATGGAATGTTCTATTTCATCACTAGGCCCTGTCAAATGTGGTTAACCCGCTTTATTCTCACTTAATTTGTGTGATTTGTTCGTTGGGATTAATAACTATTGTTTCTTATTGGATGATAGGGAATAATAGTTTTCTTTATCAATGTTTTAATAATAAAATACTATGAATAATATTAAGAAAAATATATAAGACATGTTGATTCATTCATTTACTCAATTTTATATGATGGATGTTCTTTTAAAAATTAATATTTAAAATATTATTTTTGTAAAATTATTTAGATGAATGATCTTTGATAAAGGGAAATTTACTTATGTTTATTTTAAATGAATATATATTCAATATAAGTCATGAATAATGTTGTTTAAAATGATGACTAAAAATGTGTGGAAAATTATTTTTTTATCTTAAAATGGTTTTGAATTTAAGATATAATGATAATGGTAAATTTTTATATAGAAATTATTTTTGGAAGTAAATAATGTTACTTGATAAACTAGCTTAATGGATTGATAATTTTATATCAACACGTGTTAATAATCATGTTCCATGGTTGGATATATCCAAGTCCTGAGTAGATATACCCTATATAAACACATTGGTGGATGGAGATTCATTGTAGGGGAACAATAATATTAGTTTATAAAGATTATTTACCTAATAATATTTCATTATTTTATATTTATCACGCTTCATTGATTTCTGAAAATTTTGTTTCTTTTATGATATATAAGGACATGATAGGATTGGGAATGTGGTTTCTTTGATAAATTTTTCGACTATTTTGTAATATATGTTTATGAAATTATGAAATTCCAAAGAATAAATTATTTTTATAACATTTCTAAATACAATATATTACATGGTTATGAATATATTGTGTTTGGTAATTCATGAAATTATATTTTAAAAATATTATAGAGTTATGTGTTACACTACCATACCAAAAAATATTGGAATGTTCAATGAAATTGTTTACATTGATAGATCATAATAGCAATGTTTTGGGTTGGATGTGATGGTTTTTGACTAGTGTCATTAAAAGAGTTTTAAATCTATATTGGATGGGTTTCTGTTATCTTCATTTGATATAATTATTTAGTTTATTATCATTTTTCCACTATGTATTTATTCTTGGTATCTTAAATAATTTTTTTAAAAATATTTTTTTGGGTTTTAAAATCAAATGACATATCCAATTAGAAATAGTTTTTAACAACAATGTTTGGATGATCATTCCCCATAGATTATGTAGTTTATCATAGCACCATTTTCCAACATCTAGTGAATAGGGTATGTTAATAGGTCAATGTGGTTTTTTAGTTTGGTTCATAGATTTGGGTCCTTAGTTTGGGTCATTACAATAAATAAATAACAACATATGACATATATAATACTATATTAAAATTTATTATATTTTAGGGTCACTTGATTCCTTATAATATTAGATTATATAATATATATATGTGATGTATATAAAGACATAGTGTGGTCAACATTTCTATATTGGGATATGAGTACATTTATTGGAGTTCAAGTAAGAGCCATTTTTATTTAGAGTTCCTATGATGTTTTTATATAGGTTTCTATTTCTATATAGTATTGAATTATAAAATTCATAATTGTTTTAGACACTATAAAATCATATGAAGCCATATATTTAACTCATATAATATTGATAAATTTTGGTAATTTTTTTTCAAAAATATAATAGAATATATGGTAGTCATATCTAATTGAGATTTTTTTGTTTCATTTACATTTTTGAATATTCTTATAAAAACATGGTTGGGGTGTTTCATAACTCCATGACACTCGAAATCTAATTACATCAAAATTTATTATAATTATTATATTTTATCCCCCCATTACTGTTAAAATTATTTTAACTATAAAATAAATGAAAAAAAGAGTAATTTTATAACATTGGAAGACCAAAATTAACATGAGATATATAGACTCTTATAAGGACTTTATTAAATAATTCAATATTAATAAAGGATGTGTTCCTGGTCTCAATTATTTTTTGTTGTTTGTGACCAACTTATGTCATGATAAAACATTCTCTCATGATCATCACTTCATTTTCTTTTGTTCATGAGGTGTTAGTGAACCTTTTATGGAGAAGAGATATAACTAAATTATTTTCTAATTAATGTGTTTAGAGTACACCTTCCTCGATATGTGTGTATATTTTAATTATTTCCATGATATTTCCGTTAACCTCATATATTGACACTCATTTATGATGTACTGTGATGCACACATAATTTTTTGTGATCCAAAAATAATTATATAGTTATATATTTAATTTTATTAATTACTCTCCCAAAATATATTAATGTTGCGATTCATTTTCTTATAGTGTACTAGGTATATTATATCCATATGAAACCCTTCAAACTTATTTATGAATATAATATATAGCTCTTAATGAAGTATTCTTTTTAGAAATGAAATCTAATTTATAAATTTCCTATAAATATCATTATTTTGGGAATAGAACTTTAAAATATTTTATTTATAAAATAATTTATAGATACTAGATAAAATATAAAAACTTCAAAAATACAATTTATAAATACATATATCTTATTTAAAATATAAATATAAATTTTTCATATAAATTGTTTCTACAGAACTTTCACCTTGATGCAGGCATGTAAGGTGTGAATTGACTGTATGTGACTATAGTGGATTCCAATATTTTGGAAGATATGATTTTTGTGTAAATTATATTTTGGTTCGGTTAAAAACTCTCAACGATATGATATCCCAGAGAACATACATAGTGAAAAGAATGTCTCAAAACATATGAAATGGAAGAAAATAACATACAAAATGTATCTAGATATACGAAGACAAGTCTCCTCTGAGATGTACTGTGACACGAATGAGTAATATAGATAAGAAAATATGAATGATAAATAAAATGGAACAAAAATAAAAAAATACTACAAATATTACATTGTTAGAACATGGGCCTAGCCCATGGGGGTAATATTTCAAATCTATTACTACAGAAGGGTATGATTAATTTAATATTCCACAAAAAACATCAATATTTTAATAACTCTCAATTTTAGTAAATATTTTTCTTTCGAAATAACTTTTTTGAGTTGATTGTATAACCCTACATTCTAAACTAAAACGAAAATTATGATAAAATATTTAAATAAAATTATAAAATATTACTAATATATTATGGACATTAATTTTGTCAGTATTAATAGAATTAACCACCTTATTAAAAGTATTTACAAATATATATGAACATAGAAATAATTTCATTAAAATACTTTTCCTTTCCACTTATGATTTTGATTTTAATATTAATTTATTTGACATTTAAAATATGAATATGATAGGAATAACAAAAAAATTTAATCCCATATATGAGTATTATTTTAATATTTGTTATAAAATTTATTTAAAAAATAATTTATTTTTAGATGAATAGTGAAAAGGGTTTTTTTTATATCGATAACATTTATTTCATAATATTTATAAAAGAAAGGCTAGTATTTTTTATTGATAAAATATGTATTTAATAAAAAATGTATTTATTTTTAATAATATTTTTAAAAATTTATAAAAATTTTAACCATAGAAAATTAATATTTAAAATATAATAAAAAACATTTATTACTTTCGGTTAATTATTTAATTTTATGTTAAAAATCGGTTGTGGAATTCATGGAAAGATTCATAATTTTTATATATTTATAATAAATCAATTAATTTTATGAAAACGTATTATTTGGACAAATATATCTTGCATATAATTTCTATGGATCCAAACAATCTTTTCCTAAAAATTGTTTTTTGTGATATGTAAATTTATATGAAAATTAATTTTATAAGCCATTAGAAACATTATATCATAAAATTATTTTCAAATTTTAAATAATGTGGTTAATTGTTTTAGTCATTAAAATAAATTACTAAGGATTAAAATTTCATACCCAGGTAATAGTAAAAATTGTTATTTTTTTTGTAAAGTGAAAAAAAACAAAACAATGTAAAAAAAGTTTTAAAATGGATTTTTAGGTCTATCTCGACCATGCCACCCTTTCCCTTATATTTTTTAATTTTTTTCTCACTTTTTATTAAATATTTATTATATATTATTAAAAATATAAAGGCTACTTCCAAAATTTTATTCCTCTTCAATTATATAGGGGAATCATTAGAACACATAATGTTACACCATTCCTATAAAATTACTTTCAAAATATATTACATTATATTCCCACTAGAAATATATCCAACATACATAAGACACTAGTCACCATTTGTAATCTTGTTGTCCTTATTTAAAATGGAATTTATAAGAGAAAACACATGTTTCCAACTTGTGTATTACCTCTTTAATATTTTATTATTAATGATCCTCTTACATAGTATTTCTAAACACACTAATATAATGAGAATATTATAAATAATATACAAATATTATACTATATTTAATTAAAAATAATAATTTATTCATTTCGATACACTAATATAAAAAACATAGTATCGGTGGAGTGTAAACATAGTTTACCGCCTCCATAAATCGATGTCTTAGGTTTTTTCCGCCATATATTAGGTATAGTTATAATGATATAAATCATTAAAAAATATCATAAATAATTAAATTATAATTATGAAAGGTATATTTATTGTTGAAATACATCCCCAATTATTATTTGATAAATGACAATGTAAGATGTGTGTACATGCTAACTACCACATCCAAAGAGAAATATTTATTCATTTTTTATTGATTATTTTATTTTTTTATCAAAATAAAATAAAATAGTATTTAATATATTAACAAAAAAATTAAAAAAATTATAATTTTTAATAATGATATTATAACCAAATTACCACATGACATATATTATCTATAAAATAATTTGATGTTCTTATTGGGTATGTATAACCACCTACTTAAACAATGATATAAAATTATATATATGTAAATATGGGAGAAAAGATACTGATAATATATTATATAAATATGTTAAAAATAATTTTGGTTCTCAAATTGTTAATTTTAAGCTTATATAAACAATTGGACTCACCTATACAAAACAAGTATGAATAAAATAAAAGATAATAACATCCAATGAAGAATATTAATATATATATATATATAATTTTAAATTAATGATTTTAATTTTTTTTATAAAAGGTTATATAAATATAATAATTGTGTTCCTAAAATAGTGATTAATTTAGTTACTTTTATTATACATGATATTCATGTACATTAATTTATGTTAGGAATTATGGTTTGGGGTTTTGAGGATTCAAATATTATCCTTATATTATAATTACTCCACTTTGTATAAATCTTTTAAAGAATAATTTATTCTATCCTATTATGATGTTATGTTATAATTTCACAATGTTTATAGTGAAATCCTATTTAACACTGATTTCTTCTTCCATTATAATTCTATTATTTTTTAAAAATTTAATTTCATTAAAGAAATTATCAAATTATTTTTAATGAATTTTCTCTCAATATCCATGTTCTTATATCACACCAATTTCATCCTTTCATTATAAAATTATAAAATAGTTTTTATATCCTATGATAATTATATTCCTCTTAATTAATCTTTTAAAAATGGTTTCATTATACTTTTACTTATGTGAGTTTTTAATAAATTCTTTTTAAAATAATCAAATGACACATCCATTAAATAATTTTACATTCATCCCATATAATTCACATTTTTGACATATGTTTTTTGTATTTTCAAGGTATCTATATTTTATTTTGTTGTAATTAATGTTTTAGTAATTTTACTCTTTGTATTAAATAATATGTTATAGGAAAGTGACTCAAAAATAATATCCTTTAAAATGACATTATGAAATTATTTCATACATAAATATTATTGTTACTATTATTAAATGTTCAAAACCTTCATCTAACAAAAAAATTAATCGTACATAAATCTCCTTATATGTTATCTTTATTAATACTTTTTTTGGTAGTTCATGTTTTATTATATCAAATAATCATTTTTTATAAAATTCATGTTATTTTATTCAATTTTGAATATTTATGAATCCCATTATTATTTCCATGAGTCATTTAGGATAAGATTAAGGATTTTATTTTAATTTGAAGGTATATGTATGGATGATGATAGGTGGGGTCTAATATCACCCTCAAATGCATTAGTTAATGTCAAATTTATCATGAGAAATATATGAGAATCAATTAGGTAATAATCACTTCACTATAGGAAAATAGTAGTGATGTGTTCTATAATATTTTATGGGAATAAGGTGGTTACCCCACTCAACTATTATATTATTACGTATGATTTTGTCTATGCCACATTTATATCTTATGATATTCGTTATATCCCAGATATAGAATAATCTATGATATATTTAGTTCTAATGTTATTATGCATTATAATGTTATATTTTCATGATTTATTGATCTATATCATGTGTTTTTTATCCATGTTTTTATTAATTTTATCTAGTATTATTTTTCTATTCCATGATCTTTAATGTTCAACCTAGTTTTATGATTTTCAAATATGATACTGTGATATTTTATAAGATATATTACCTTACTTTTTAAATTAATTTTCTTATCTAATCATTATTACTAGTTGATATGTTTAAATTATGTATAATTAAAGTCTAACTGTTTCATATGCTTCCATTAAATACATTTTGAATATGAATATGTCATATGATATTTCAAAAACATGATTTATAGGATAATGGTCTTGGATAAATGATTATATGTACTTTAGAATTTGATGTTTATATATGTAGTCTCCATAAAAATAAATCTTTATGTCCTTTTATTTTGAAATTAATTATGATATATTTTAATTAAACCATGTAATAAATTTATTATTAATGTATATTAGGCTTTGGATGTGTTAGAATCATTGGTAAAATAATACCAATCTACTATTTTATGTAGATTTAAGTCGATGCAACTACGTTTTGATTCTCAAAGTGGGTATGACCAAATGTATTCACCCATTAGAGGAACCATTCAAATGGTTAATGTAATAAACCAAATTTAATTCTCATTCATGTCAAAAATTAAAATAATTATAAACTCTATGATAGAACCTTTTAGTAAACATCTTAAAAACCCCTAGGTATTCCATGTGAATACTGATGTTCCTCACCCAAAAAATAAATGTTGAATTCATATATCCCCATGGTTTACCCTATGAATGTTCCATATATATCATGACATCCTTCATTCATAGTTTTAAATTTTATTTTATTGGCTTATTCTGATTGATGAAATTCTATTCTACATTGTTTAAGTATTCGATGACTTTTTTCTACTTCTTAATCCACATATATTTTTTAAAAATATAATTATGGAATATATTTTTTTATAATTTCAAATACTCAGTTGAATTCTAATTTTCACATATATGAACATAAAAATATAAACTAAAAATCCTTTTTTGGATTAACGGATCAGTTCTCCATTAATATTAAAGAAATATTTTATTATGTCAATATTAATTTCTAGAATCAATGTTCCCCAAATGTGATTCTATTTATCAAAAACCCAATGATCTAAAACACTACTCGATTACATCATATAATAAAACCTTGGATAGTGTATATAATAGATTATGAACTATATAGAACATTTTTTATTGAGAAAATTGTCTCAAAATAACTTATAGATTAATTGAAATGTATATTTAATATTCCATTCTATAAAATAAAATATTTTATTATTTTCTAAGAACATCACAAATATTAAATAATAGAAAACCATTCCAACGCCTTGTATGTTTCTTATGAATTTGTGTCCTAAATAATAAAAGAGGTGGGGTGAATTTTAGATTAAAAACTATTAAAAATATACTCTCTTTTAAAAATAAAAAATAAATATATTAATATATACTTTATGAATGTGTCCTTGTGATATATGAAATTTGAGTGACTGGAAAAATTTAATATAAAATATTTATTTAAGGACAATGAAAATATGAAACATATACAAAGGAATATTGAAACAAAAATAAAATATTTATGTTTAACTTAAATTTTATATAATATTGTAACCAAATTTATAAAAAATACACTATATTAGATATTTTATTTCACTCAATATAATATGATGTTTATGGACCAATAATTTTGATTCCCCAATTATCAACTCATTGAAAATGTTTCCTTATAATCCTCATAAGATATTAATAAATTTATTTGGAATAAGATATATCTTTTTTCCATAATCAAACAATATCACCCTAATAAAACAAACAACATTATCTCTATAGATAGGAGGAATTGATCAACATGATCAGAATGAAAAAAAAATGTGAAAACTCATAGTATTTACATTGAATAACTCACAAACATATACACTTAGAAAATATCTCTAAATAAAAAAATACTAGTTCAATAATTTTAAATGTCTATTTCAAATCTTCATGACATATCTATAATTCAAATTTCTAATATTAATTGTGTGTTTTTATATATATAGATCTAATTTTTAGATTTAATGAATTGATTTTTAGAATTTCTAATATTCAAATTTTGTGCTTCTCAGGTTCAATTATTTCATTTTCGAAATCATTGGATGTCCTTCTTAAGGATAATAAATTTACTATGTATATCTATGATATTATTCTAATGACTATACAAAGATTATTCTGGAAAACCAAAAAAACACATTTTGGAACATTTATGTACAGATAAAATATAAATTAATTTCATATAATATCTTCCAAAATTATTTTTGAAAAATAACAATATATAAAGACTAACTTACAGAATACTTCAAAAAACTACTTACATTTTTCTTATATTAATATGTTACATGTAATCTAATTTGGAATGAAAACATGAGAAACAATAACTTTTAGACTCACTATTATAGAAACCTCAAAAAAATAAACATGAATATTATTATGTGATTTAGACTACATAAGTAGGCTTATAAAGTTAAAAAAAGATGTAAAATATGTATATTTTTATTCTTAAAACAAGAATAGAGAGAAATATTATAAATTTAAAATCTTCCCATTTTTCAAAAATACAATAATCATGACAAAAATAAACCTAATAGTAAATACAATATAAAATATTTCTTTATCATTAGAAAAATATTTTGCGATCTATGTTATATTTTTTAAATATTACCCAACATTTAATTTTCTAAAAATAAAATAAGAGAAGTAAAAATTGAGTGTATCAACACATGAAATAGTAGAGTGTTTTTATTATGAAACTAGAATAAGGAAGGAATAAAAATATATAATTAATTAATTTGAGACATTCATTAATCTTCTAATTCAATTTCATATTTTAAAAACTCACAATGATGAATTTTTTATTAATTTTTGGAATGTTTATTTACAACCTGCTTGTGATCCAAGACTCATCTTTAAAAATTTTCATTATTATAATCCCTATCATAATAATTTATCTTAATTTAATTAATCCCATTATCCTAATACTTCTCAAGAGTATTATGATCATAAAAAACCACTAAACATTTTGAAACCTTGATTCTTACACTCTCAGTCATCTGGAATAATTTTTTTTAATATTTTGTTAAGAATTTTTTTCTCCAAATAATGTAAAGTATTTATATATATCATTAACACATTTTATAAAACATTATTAAAATAAATGTATGGCTGAAATATAATAAGTTTTTGTGGGTGAATTTTATATTAAAAAACTATTAATAATTCATTATCATATAAATGTAAACGAAAAATGAACAGTTCTATTGAAAGGTAGAGTGATTCTATCAGAGAAATATAATCATATTAACCCATAAAAATAATATAAAAACATTTATTTAATCATTGAAAAATACTAAATTTGTACAAGGATAGAATGTAAACATAAAAAATGATAACAAAATACCATTAAAATTTATTAAAAATATAACAAAACATATATAACCTTCACTAATTGAGTTATTCAATAAAAATAAAATTCATAAGAATAATTGATGTCATGATTTTATGTAGCCTTGTTTATCCAAAAATTGGAATGTATATATCATAAAAATATAATTCCTCAATAAACATGATTTTTATAATTTATTTATTCCTTTTGAAAGTGATCAATCTCACTTGATTGAAAAAACCTCTATCTACTTATCCTTAGGTGTCATGTCTTAACTCCTTTAGATTAAATAAAACTACAAAGTAATAAATTTGAGTTTTTATTTAGAATAAGTCTCAAACATATAATCCTAGAAAATATATATAACAAAAAACCAATGAATGTACTTTCTCGAAAAAGATATTAAAAAGAATTAAATTTTCTAGTCACCTTAGATGTGTTGTATATAGTGTGTGTAATTATTTATCTCTATTTAAAAAATATATGTATAATAGACTTTTATAACCACTGTAATGATTATATTGTGTGTTTCTTGAGATTATTTATGAACGTATCAGAATAAACAGTAATACTTATACTGAATTGAAAGTTGGAATAATTCTATTGATAATATTGTTTTACCAATACTATAACACTCCTTCCAATAAAATACAAAAAAATACCCATCCTAGAATAATTATATAAATTTAAAATAATAATTAATTTATTGCACTATCCTTAAGGAATATTTACATAAATGAAAAATTATATAGGATTATATATATTATCCTTTTGGAGAACTTTACCACTATGACCTTTCATTAAGATAGTTAAGGTAATGTAATTTTGAATGGTTACTTTGAAGATTATAACTTTAATAATGATAGGTTAAGAAACATTATAACCTCAACTTGAATAATGTTATAAAATCATTTAATCTTAAAAAAGATTATAAATTTGGAAACAAAGTAAATGATTTTTTGATTTTCATTATAAGTATTGAGAGATGTATGTTGACACTACACAAGATTCATTGAAGATCCTCCGTTAGACCATTCATTCAAATTAACTATTTATATATTTACATTTATTCAATGTACTATACCTCTTTTGTTCAAGGGGAAACTACTAGTTGATACATTGAAGTCCAAATCATTTTATTACCTATATAAGTAAACACATATCCCTTGATACCCCTATCATGTGTTTATATCTCCCCCAATTATTGAAATTAAAACAATGTATAGTTGTATTTATATTTTGAAATTGATAAGTATTATTTTGTATCTTTTGATATACCATGGAATTCACTTTACAAAATCTAAATGTTCTATTCCATGATTAAACATGGACATGTTAATGAATCCCAATATATGTGAAATTTAAGACCATACACATACAATGAAATATATCTAGTCTTAGAATACCATTCCAAAATGAAACAATTGAATTTACTCATTATTTGATGGCGTTCATGGTGACTTATCTTTGTTTAGCCTAATTATTAAGTCAATGGGAGTGTTAGTCATTTTTTCTGAATAATTTTTAAATGCTTAATGACCATATAAATATAATCAAACGGAGTAACAAAAAGATATATTCTACTATTCATTTTTAATGATTAAAACGTAAAAATTATTAACCCTTTAGTACACCAATCCTTTTCATTTTTTGACAAGAAATTTGAATTTTGAAAACATATGAAGGTAAGATGATGATACTCCAATAACCAAACACTATATAAAAATATGAATGATATGAATTAATCTTCATCAACATCCATAGTTGAAATAAACTTATTATGTGACTACCTAAATGATTATAAGAAATCCTACATGCTATACATTATCTTGTACAATAGATCCTAGTTTTCTTGTCATTAAAATGCTATGGATTCCCCATATAAATTTATTCATCTTTGTATCAATGAAGGACCGATGTTATCATATCTTATTATCTATATATTACCATAACAAGGAAATAATTCTACTTTACTTCAAAATAGTCAAATATTTAACAATTGGAGATAAGAAATAAGAAAAATGAATACCATGAATTTATGGAAAACATACCATGGATATCGTTGGCTTGTCCTCTGTCTACCAAATACAATGTTCATCATTTATATATCCATTATTTTTGAATTTATATCCTCCCAAAAGTCATTTAATTAGCATCCATATCCCAAAAATATATAAGGAATCCATGTAAAAACTCGTCTATAAATATAATTGATTCATTTCATGCATAATTACAACCACTTAAAGTATTTTAGGTTTTATATCTTTCGTGAGATGTAAATATTGAATTTCAGTAATGTATATTTATTCCGACAAATAAATGTTATTAGACCTCTGTAACTATCCACCTAACTATACTCCTTTAAGAACCAATGCTTGTATTTTTATCCGTCTGATTATTTTTCCCTATAATTTAGTAACAGTTGATATTTTTGGTACTTATTACCTTGAAAACACCATCAAAATATGACCTCCATCCAAAAATTATCTTATACAGTCTTGTGTTTCTTGAAAATTTGTTCTCCTTTATAATTTTATAATATATATAACATTTGGACATCTATTTAGTTAATACTCATCCATTGTTCATAAATTTTTATAATCAGAAAATTCAACATGGTCTCAAACTTTCTATATGTTCTCTTCAATATTTATAAGATTATTAATTTTTAGAACATTCCTTATGTAATTATCGCATAGATTAAATATAAAGACATCATCTCGATACCCAAAAAATTAACATTCCCTATATTGGTCTCTTAGTATATAATTTCCTTGGAATGAATATGGGAATATTAAAATAGAATAACACCTTAGAGATGGGAAATTTTAAATTTTCATCTAGAAAGACATTACTTTAAATGTTACAACTGTAGAATAGATGATAATTTTTTTTAACTATGTAGGAATCAAAATTCATATATTCCACTTAAATCACATTAGGAAACCCTCTGTAAATCTTTATGATTATTTCTCTATCTATTAATGGAAGATTCATCATCTCCACCAATATTATTATTTTTTTGCTGATTACCAAGAATTTTCTTCTGAAACCATATAACATTCATGAAGAATAGTGTCTATAATTCACCGATTCCATATTCCATTACCTTTTCAGACATCAAACATTTTATTTTACTCATATTTCTTTTTATTCTATGGTGTTTCATCTTAATGAGTTTTGATTCAATAAAACTATTTTTAATAAAGAAAAACCATTTATTTTTTTAAAGGTTGGGGCCGAAGCCTCATTAATTATTAATGGAAAGAAAATACCTCTTTAACTATGTAGAGGGAGACCCATTACATAACCCGAAGCCTCGGTGGGCATTTAGCCCATTACGTAGCCCATAGGCCCATTTTTTGACCCATGGCACATTCAGTGAATAGTACTGCTAGAGTAACCCGCACTGCTACATTAATGCATAGTACCCCACCACTGCTACAGTACTCTACTGCTGCTACAACACCACCACAACTACAGTACGCTGCAGTACAATATATTTTATATTTCACAATCAATTGAGGTAATATTGTTTATGTAACCTCTACCATAATTTCATTTATCTAACCCGATCCATCCATAGTAACTACCACTTTCTTATAATATTTAGGAATATTACCTTGATATTGGAAGGAAACTTTAACTTTTTATTTTAAAGGATGAATTATTTACATGATTAATACTTAATTCTTTAGATTTTTACCATTCCATTAGAACTATGTATTTTCATTCCTTTATCACATAAGTAACTAAGAACTTCATTCCAAAACATTGAGAATGTAATTTTTCTTTAATAAATTTTACTATTAGAAACTCTTGTTAGGTAAATAGTTGCACCTATCACTCCATTAGCCACCACCATAGAACTATGTGTGACATTCCTTGCTCCACACAAAAAAATTATAATGTAACCCACATCCTCATATTCTCCTACCAAAATAATGTTCTTCCTTAACACCAATATATTGAAATATTTCTGAATTTAGAGAGATATTTTCCTTTTTTCTATATTAAATCATCACTCCTATCCAAAATCATGATATCTCCATCATCTACATTATTCACATCGTCAATCCTTCTAGAATTATAATTTAAAATACTCTATTGATCTCTATGATATAGAGTGAAAACTATAAATATAGTTTATAATAATATACACAATATAATTTATGGAACAAAATAACTTACCTATCATATTTTTTTCAAAAAAAAATACAATACACTTATGCAATCGTATCATTCATTATTTACTCTATACTCAATAAAAAATTTCTTCTCATGGATTTTATTATTAAAATATAAAATGATGGGGAATCCATCAATAGGGATACTTCTACATTGACTTAATTTTCAATTTTTGTGACTTATCTATGAACTAGAATATTCCCAATCATTAAAACTATAGTTATTTAAGATAAGGTTTTAGATATAATATTTCCCAATAAAAAATATTAATATTACATCCCTTAATCTTACTGGAACTATTTCCATCTTACTAATTTAGTTACTCACTATGGAAACCATAACATCTCTTTATTCAAAGACTGTTGAAATTAACAATAGCACCCACTTCAGATTTTTGAACTTTACTTTGAAAAATTTAAACTATCTCTACATCAAGATAATGTAGTTTTTATGATCATCCTTCTTATTCCTTTATGAAATTAAAATTCAAAATATCTTATATAAATGGAGTTGTTTTTATTAATTTTCTTTTCATATACATATCAACAATTGTATTTAAATGTTCTCAAATTGTTTTTCCCTGATAGATTTTATAATCCATATTGTTGGAAAGTAACATTTAGATCAAAACTATGTTTTTATTAAACATAAATTAACATTATTCAATCCTTATCACATTTATTTTTGTTGTATTAAAAAATAATCAAGATTAATTTTATGTATATGTACTTCTATTAATAATTTCCAAAATTGAACTTTTATTTTCTATAACATATGTAGTATAAACTAAACCTCACCCAAATAAATTTCTCCCAGAAGCAATAACGTCATTATAGGTTTAAAACATAAAAATGGGTTGGGATCTATTTACACGAATTCTATTAATTAGACATGATTATAATGGTTTTTTCTGATCTTTGAAACACATTTGATATGATCTTATTTTCTAAAACTTAAAATTTGGGTTTTAAAACTACATAATATGATCATATCATCCTGATTAGAATTTATACCTCAAAAAAATGTATAATTGAAAAAATTAACTAGAACTACCAATTATGAACAAACAAAGATACGTGATAAATTTGGAACAATGAATAAAATTTACCTATGATATGGACTACATTGCAGAGGAAAAATCTATAAAATAATTTTCATAAGACAAAAGAAAAGAAAAATGAAGGAAAATAACAACACACCATTTTCAGAGTTTGTACATATTCCTAATACATGAAGGGAACACTATAATACATTTTGAAGGAAATGTATGATGATTATAATGTTATACAATCCCAATCCTATGTCATTCAAACAATTTCCTCACTAAACTACTTATTCTAGACCATAGAATGTGCATATGTTGTGACCACAGTATTATTTTTATCCACACTTTTCATTCATGGATTTTAAATACTCATACATACGTTCACTTATCCAATGGAGTCCACAATATTAAATTGTACTTCGAATGAATAGTATGAACATTCAAGAACACGACAATAAAAACCTTTTGTATCAATATAAATATAGGCAATAATTACAAAATATCAGATGTGACCGTTAAATATCCATTTTCTTTAACCTTATCCATGTTCCTTATGTATCCTCATACCCACCTTAGAGATTAATCAAATACACTAAATAAACATTATTTTATTGAAACTTATTTTAATATTCATACTTGATAAAATTTTGACAAATCCATTTCCACTCCAATATCTATATCTTGTTTAGAAAATGTACCGTTTTGAATATATCCATCCTTACTTTCAAATCCTTTACTAAAAAATGGTTTTCAAATTGGTGAAATTAACATTTTTTAGACGGAATAAATAAAAAAAAATATTTTTTTACATCGTGAAATATGTATTATTTATATATGTTGATATATATGACACATGACGAGTTAATATTTCATACAAATTATATGTTTTAAAAAATCCAAAGATTTATATTTACTATTTCATTTATAAATAAGATGTGTTCATATTTTGGTAAATAATATGACTGATTTGTATTCCCTTTATATATATGGAATGTATAAGTAAATTTATATATTCTATTATAATATATTTATATTTTGGTTAGTTTAAATGTTTTTATATTTTATTTTTAAGTTATGAATTGTTCTTACGAATCATTTTTAATTATGTTAAATGTAATTATTTTTATTTTCCAACGTTTTTTTTCTATTAATATGAAATGTTTTATGTGGTGACTATTTTTATTATTATTCTGAAATTATTTATTTCTTATTTCTATGTTATTAAATGAATTTGAGAAGTGTAATGTAATGTAATGGATTATATAATATTTTTTTTAATTAAAAATATTAATGGTTTATTATTTTTATAATTTCAATATACAGTTTTTTAAAATATTCACACATATATATATAATTAAATTAATTAATTAAAAATAATATCACTCTTGATTACTAATATATGAATAGTATAACATTAGGAAAGAATTATAACTATTTTAGGGAATAATTCTTATACATAAATGATTGTGTTGAATACCTATTACAGAATATATGCTCCTATTTATTATTTTGATTTCAAATTATTTTAACAGTAATCATAAAATTAGATTTGTATAATATTAATATGTGATAAATTTAGGTATGTTTTTTATTTTATAATTTATTTTTATATATATAGTATAAACAATCATCAGTTGTGTATTTTGAATTGATATGATTAGAGAATATTAATTTTGTCGAAAAAAATATTTTTAAATTAATTCATTTTAATCATTAATTCATACATATACTTCATAAAATAAATATATAAAATATATTATTATGTCTTTATAACCTATTAAAAAAATGTGTTATGTTATTTTAAAATGTATAAATTATTAAAACATTTATCATTCTGTAAATCGACCCTAATAATATTAAATCATAGTCAATATTATTGAAATATTTGATAATGATTTAATAATGATTTTTGTGGAATAAAACGTGTTATAGTTTCTATTGGTGTAAACCATGATATAGTGAATGTCACTATATTGTGGTTTTATTTAAATTAGTATATGCATTATATGATAAATCATACCAATTATCCGTTTTTCGTTTTTTAATCTAATATATTTGATTAAATCACTATGTATGGTAATTTAATTAGTTTGAACATCAAAATTTAATACTTGAATACTAAAAAACTGATCATCCTAAAGAGTTTAGGTTTATAATGATTTGTAACTGAAGAAAATAATACAAAAACTTATCCTTCAATGGATGAATTTTTTGTAAATTTTTAGAGTCCAAGGATTATTTCTAAAAGGATATATAATCAAGTTCATGTTTTTTTGTATTAAATTATTTAGGATAATGATTCGATCATTTTGAAACATCTCTATGAAAATGATCACACACAATTTTAGGCATTTTAATCTCCCTACTAAAGGTTACAAAAGAACAAAAGGAAGAAAATATTATTTCAATGTTTTAGGTGGTTTATATAGCTGGTTAATACCATATGATAGTCTATTCATTTGGATTCTTCCATGTCTCCATTATCAACATTAATTATCAGGAAGAAGTCGTTGGTCTAATAATACATATAGTACACAATTAATTTTTTTCTATTCAATTTGAAATGAATTGATGGATCTTAAAGAAAACTAGTTTTAGGGTGTTGTATCCATTAAATTTGAAAAATGAGTTACCGCTTTATAACTCTTTAATATTAACAAATCCACTTATATTTTACTTTTATTGTGTTTTAAATTATTTCAAAATCTAGGAAAATGTGATATATGGAAACCACTATATTATTATTTTTTAAAAAATTTACGATTCATGAGTTTTCTTTCATAATAAGAACAAAATCTCAATAAAATGTCACTTTTTTAAAAAAAAAATGATACACTGAATTTTAAAAAATGAGGTCAGAAATGTTTCTAGAAACGTTTTTAATGTAAAACAATAACTGTACGTCAATTTTTTATCTAAAAAGGTTAATAGATTGGATGTGAAATTGATTTCCATAAAAACAATGACACATAAAAAAACAATTTGGTAGTTTGAAAGTATTTATTTTGAAGATTATTACTAAAATGGTTTCATCCAAGATAAGTAGTTGAGATTTTGTTTGAAAATGTTGTCACATAGAACAAGTTTTTCTATATATTATAATAAATACTAGTATGTTCTTCTATATAAAGTAAAACAATTTAATACATTCTAGGATAGTTTTGTTGTATTTAATTAATTATTAAAAATAATAGAATACATTATATTATGTTTATTTTTATTATATAAAATAAGAAATGAATATATTATTATTAAAGATTTCATATATATATATATATATAATGTTTATGAATTTATTTATAATTCCATCTACTATAATAGCATGAAATAGTTCACATTGGAATAATTGTAAAATTTTCATGTTTATTTTTTAATAAGATGTTCATAATTCATGTTTATCTATAATCTTTTTACTATTTATTATTTATGAAATTTCCATAAATGTTAATCTAAGGTTTAAATCATTAAATTTTGAACGTATTCAATATATTTCAATCCTTATGTTCATAAATATAATATTTTTATTTTATGAATAAATATTTTCATTAGATAATAGTATTGAACTAATTCCTATAAATTCCATACCATTCATATAATGTGTCTAATTCTATGTGTGACTTATGATGTATTAATGTATTTCTGAACCAACATTATGTTGGGTTTTTTATGGTTCATAATGATCAATGAATATAATGGAGTTAATTTTTTTATATTTACTACCATGTAAAAAGGATTGAAAATAGTTTATATGTTCCCAAGCCCATTGAGAATTGGAATATTTTTCCCATGAAATAATTAGATCCACTCTATAATAAAAATATTGATTTTTATATTGATTTTGTTATATAAAGTCAAATTGTTTGGTATATTAATTATAAACATTTGAGGATGATTGAAAGCATTTTTTGAGTTAAAGAGTTCAATTTTTATGATTATATGTGGAATATTATATTGTAATTTTTTTTATGATGTATATATAAATTAAAGAAATGGGAATTGGTTTGGAGGCATATAAAGTTAAATTGTTTGGGACTTATTGGGATACAACTACATCTCATGATCATTTTATTTTTTTAAATAATCCATACAATTTCATTAAAAAAATTTGGCCAACTCAAATCTCTCTCAATAATATGATTATCCCAGTTATCTTTAAGAAAATAATTACATGTTAAAAGAAATTCCAACCTTGAGCATTGGAGGGATTTATAGGTGGTTTATAAACAGAAGAACATGTACGAGATCATGGGTTGGTTCTTATAGCCATCATGGTTTCTAGGAATTCTAGGATTTATGATATAACTAACACAAATGCAATTTAATTAGATAATGTTAAAACATATTTTTTTTCAAAAACTACATCACGAGATGAATTTTGATTGAGGATAATCATTTATAGGGATTTTTCATCAAATAGTTTGAGTGAATAGTTTATATAATAAAATGTTGTTTTTATCATCTTCCTCCTTACACCATACATAGGATCACACTAATGGATTCATTCATATTTTTTGTTTTTTGGTTTTAGAACTTCTAATAAAAAGATAATTACTAGGAAAGATAACATGCAGATCTTGCAAGTAGTTCCATTTAACCTAAAGTAAATAAATGTTATCAGTGATTGGAGAATTTAATTCCACTAAAATTTGAGTCCTCAAGAATTAATAATACATATAGTAGTGAGTTGAAATATATGTTCAAGGGTAAACTAAACTCTATGTAATGGAAATATGAAAATGGGGTGCTATGTATGTATTAACATTTGATATGAATTAATCATCTAGGAGTGACATTATCTATATAAGGTCCATCATTCTAACAAATTAATGGAATGACACTAGATAAGTAAGTTGTTTAATGGTTCATAGCATGATACATAAATGTAATTTAAGAAATAAGTAATCTTTACAAAGATTATAGTGATCTATATAATGGTTATTCCCACTAAAAATGATATTATTTACGGCTGAAAGGATCTATATAAGGATATATTATGATCTAATATTACAAAATATTTATATTCAGTAGAATCAAATTAAATTTATCCAATTCTCGATAATATAATTGACATGGAAATAAATGTCCTGATATGGTGGACCATGAATCAAGATGAAGAGAAGGAAATAATGTAAAGGACTTTGGATTTATATTCAGGGTGATGAAAATAAGAAACTGTATAATATGAGTGACCAATGATTATGATAATTTAAGGTTGATATTTAAAAATTGTTCAATGAAAGGAAGATAAAATGTTTTTTGGGAATATTTTCTTTTAATATAATTTTCAAATATATAGATAGATAAGAACAAATAGTCCAAGCTAAAATCACTTGACATACAATGTGTGTTGAAGAAAACTTATGGTACCCTAATACCATGAGAATCATATATTTTGATTTTTTAAAATATGAAAAAATTTAGTGACTCTTGTAGAGGTGTTCATTTAATGGGTTGATGGATGTGATGTTTCAATGCTGATTCGAGTGATTATTCCATTCACTAAAGAAAAAATAAAACGAATTAGAGTATTTATATTTTCTAGAAATGATTGTACTCAAGCCATGTACACGAGTAGGTCTGAAATAGAGTATATTGATTCCCTAATGAATTCATACAAGAAAATTACAAAATATATTAATCATATATCATTCTATTGTAGAATTATGAAGTATATTATTATAGACCTAGGTTGGGGAATATTTCACAAATAGATAAATCCTATTGATTTTATAAATTTATGATGAATTTATAACCATCATTTCTATAAGATAAACTATTATTTTTTATATGATCCACGTCAAGGTGATATAAGCTAAATATTAAGTATGGTTTATTCCGTTAATTAGAATTATTTATTAACTCATGCTTTCTTAAGTTTCCTATAATATAATATTTGAATATTTTAGTCTTTTATACTAATAATGATGTACTGAGTATGTATACATTCATCGTTGAGTCAAATATCATTGAAATCATTACTAATAGATTCTTTTGTTGTAATCACTTTCCCCTGGAAAATAATGTTTAATCAGGTTAAAAAAGAAAAGGTACATCTATTAACTATATATTAAAGGTTTATAAATTGAGTTATAGTATTTACTAGAGAATAGTCATTATACACTGATCCCTCCACATAATGGGAATATCTAAAATTTATCCAAACAATTGGTATTTGAGATACAATAGCACCATTATTTTAGGTTTTTGTTTCAGTGAATGATATTCCTCATTAAATGAATATAAGGATTAAAATATTTACATGATTTATATAAAATATGTAAAATATTATCATCCCATCAAAAATGAAAATGAAGAAAATGATGGAGATATTACAAAATATAAATATAATAATTATTTCATGAGGGAAGAGGAAGAATATACAACATCAACATGAAAGAATCATTGTGATATTTGAGTAAGAATTAATATTAGAGAATAGTCTAGGATGAAAAATATAAGTAATATAAGAAATGATTATAATTCTACGGCATCATATTTATTTCATAATGATGAGATAATTATAAATTATTTCTATTATTGTTATTTTGAATAATTAAGCACATTTCGTAAGGAATTATGATTATTTGTTTGATATGGTATATGATGATTCTTGAACATACATTAAATAAAACATAAAATGGTTTCCAAAAGAAGTTTTTAATTTTATTAGTTGAGAATAATGATATAGAAATGCTATGGATTTTCTAAATAATGATGACACCTTTAAAATACTAAAACAAAACTACCATTCAATAAGAGAACACAATGGATAAATCATTAATTTTGAAAAAGATATATATCAGAAATCAAGATAAAACCAATTAGATATCATGAATGTCTATTATAATAATATAAAAATATTTTTATGGATAATATTTAATTTATAATGAATATGTTTAATGAAAAAATAAAGTTATCAGTAAATTAGAAATGATCTCTCAATATGAAACTCCATGAGTTTGAAATATAAATTTTAAACATGGAAGGTACAAAATAAAAAAAATCACAGGATTCTATGAAAGTATTTTATGATTGAAAGCGGTGTTTGGATAAATTCTATTATTCAAAAAATTAAATATTTTAAGTTAATTAGAAACAAGTATCATATCATTATCAATTGTAAATAGCATGAAATAATTTTATTTCATGCACCTATAATACTGATGTTTTTTCTAAATAATTGCTCATAAAAGAGTATGTGTAATACAAAAATAATACAAATTATGATATGATAAAGGAATATAACCCCATTACCATGTCCATGGTAGACTGAATAAGGAGTATGATTAATGGATAACCAAGAATATATGAACCAATAGTGATAAAAACCAAAAAATATCTTACATACATATATGAAATTCATGGGAAAAATGATTATAAAATGGGATTAAGGTTTGTGGGTAATTATTGGTGTTGAAATTCCTATATGAATATTACATTTTCTTTTTTGAACAGTCTATTATATTATAATTATAATGGAAATAATAAAACAAATTAGACAAATTATAAGAATAAAAACATCCACAAAATATGAAATATATCCAAATAAAATAGATTCTGAAAGGTTGTTGATATCTTTGAAATTTTCAAGGGTCGTGGTTAAAGGGGTGGTGAATAACCATATTAACATGTTTTAAAAGAATAGAGTAAAAGAAAGGCATAGAAATTGGTAATTAAATAAGTGAAATCATATGAAAAGAAATAGAAGGAAGTTTAAATGCATAATATTTAGAAAATATATTAAGGAATATGGGGATGTGATCCTTGAGTAATAAAATAAGAATTTGAAGTGAATTGGTGTATTTAGAATAGAAAATTTGAAAAATATAATTCATAAGAATACACGTGGGCGTTCTAAAAGAGCATCAGTGGTTCCTAAGGATAATAATAGTATTTGGATAGATGAGCTGTATATTTAAATGAATATGGAGGAAGAATAAGAAAAATATTAGGATAAAGGGAAAATATGAAAATATATATGAATACGTCAAATGTAAAGTGAGGATTTCAAAAACTGGTGATCCAAGATGAAATGAGAATCATTGTGGGATATTTGTCAAGGATTATCATACTAAATGTATTTGTTCCACCATACATATATCATAATAATATACCTTTTGTGAATGAAATGTGTCATTAGGGATAAATTATAATGAAGAGAACAAAACCCACACAATAAATACGATCTTTTTAACCTATTCATGATACATAATAGTTATTCAGAAAAATTACTAGATGGGATAAGATGAGAGTAGAACATGTTGGTGGATGAAAACCTCTATACCATTTTTTTCAATTAAAAGAGTATGAATATCCACCTTATTCCCTCCCTTATGATATTTATTTGTGTCAATGCATGGGATTGTAGTATAATCATAATATAAGGGGGATGATGACAAGTGAATGATGTCAACACTGGGAAACAAAGTGATGAATTCACTATCATAGATAGATCTCTAAAAAGGATTATCTAATAAAAATATGAATGACAATATAATCATTTGTGAAGTATTTATATGGTCCCTAATATAGATAATAGTGTGGATGATCAATTTTGATGCAATTCCTTCTTTGGACATCATAGGTTTATCCCATTAAATTGATTAATATTTATGAAGGTTATGAGAGGTTTTCCTTTTAGGGTGATATATAAATAATGAATTGTGTAGCTTCTATAATTATCATAATATATAAATATTGAATATTTGGAAGCTAAATGAAAAACTATTGTTGGAGAGTTATGTATTCCGACTCACAACTTCCTGTTTTCTTATATATTTATCTAAATATTTAAGGGGAAATTGATTAAAAAAAATTATAATAATTAATGGGAAATATATAAGATTATATGGCTAACCACTAATTTTTATACATGTCAATTAATGTTTTTAACATGTTTATTGAGATAAGAGTATGATCATTTTATATATATATATATATATACATCCAAACATAATGTGGTTACCAATTGAATTTTATTGGTATCAAGATGAATAATTTTAAATAAAAAATTGAGTGATTAATGGTAATGATTCTTATGTTTCAATATCATATTTATATGATAATGGATAGCTTTTATGTCCAAATAAAACCCTTCTATTTTAAACAATGAGAATGACCTAAGTAAACAAATAGTGCAATGATAGATGTAAGATTTATAAAAAATGGATCTCACAACATCCTCCATTGAGTCACTTTTAATTTGTTCTCAATATGTTGTGAAAATGAAAATGATATAATTTAACAGGTAAATAGGGAGAAAATAAAAAGAAATAACATATTTATATCCTAATTTTATTGCATGGGCATTGACCTCCAATATAATGGGGGATATTATATTACCCAATTTTTTATGTTGTATTTATTATCAATAAGGATCAATGGATATTATTTATTGTTCTATTACATTTATATTTTACTATTTAGAGGTATATAAATATTTTATAAGTTCTTAGTATCATTGAAAATAATTATAGTCTTTCCAAACATGCAATAGACCCATTCTCTTTTATACATGTGGATTATAGTAATGAGTTTGTGGGTAATATATATATATATATATTTCAGAGAAGATGTGAATGATGGTCAGAATAAGAGTATGAGTTGAAGTGGTATGAACATATGGTTATAAAAGGAAAATCATGTTTCCAATTATTAAGAATTATGTTTTATTTATAAATGAAAGAGAAATTGGGTGAAAGGAACTTGAAAATCATCTTTTAGGATGTACAATAATTCCACTGCATATCAAAATTACTTATTTCTTTAAAATACATACATTTTCATACGATAAAAAGGCCAACTCTATATAAGATCGATAATATAAGTACCCTATATATAATGATCAAAACTTATCTATGTTCAAATAGAGGATCCATACATGAGAATTATAATGCATGTACTGAATGCTTATGCATGTAGAAACATTCAAGAGAGTGTGGGTTGGTGATTAAAGCCATCATGGGGGGTGTTCACAATAGATTTATAATGTTCACATTATCTAATTGAGTAAATAATTAAAAATGATTATTTATAGAAAAGATAATGATTTAATTGTATTTAAATGAAGGATAATAAATTGTGTGTGTTATTAAATACTTATGTTGTGAAAACGATTATGAAAATGATACCCCATTTATAAAATCTATACCCTCACACAATTTGAAGAATCTATCCATTAACATTATGCATAATTCTTTATGAGATGAGTTTTAACATCCACAGGAAATGTACATTCCACTAATTATTACTGTGAATTTCATTACCTAAATTCTAGTGTGTCTAAAGATAAATTATATTTAGAATTATTAAAGAATTTTATAAGATGAATTTTTAAAAGTTAAAATATATTCTATTTTGAATTTCACATGATGTGTAAGGGTAGACTGGACTCTATGTAAATTAAATCATAAAAATAAAAGCTTTATATGGTTATCCAAAATAAATGTAAGAGTTATGTTTGAGATACACTATCTCTATAAGGGTCATTATTATAATTATATAAAGAAAATTTTGGTGTTCTGTGCGATGCATAATTGTTATTATCAGGATTGACGATGGAAATTTATGAAATTAGTTTTTGATTTAAAGATACCATTGATCTATATAAGGGTCATCACCGTGGAACTATGAGCATCATGAAGGTTAAATGGATTCATGTATTCTTATATTGAAAGTACATAATTTGAAATATCAATATTACAAAGAATGATATTAAATTACACTAATTCTAGAAAATCATACATCGAAGGAAATTATTACCATTATATGCTGTATCCTGATTCACATGGTAGAAAGGGAAAAATATAACAGGTATTTATATGAGTCTTAAAGATGATCAATAAAGGAAACATGTGCAATATGAAATATCCTAAATTTTTATAATTAAAGGCCCACATTTTAGGATTTGTGATGGAATTGAATATAGTGAGAATATTTCATTAAGATAACTACTATGTATTCTATATGATGAATTCATAGATAGATAAGAGTATATATTTGATGTTGTAACCCATTATAATACTAAAAGTTTCAATAAAAAATGAGATTATACCATCATTGTCATCATCATGGATATTAACTGTGTTGAAAACTAAGAGATTTATAATTTATTTTAGATGTTTTATTGATTTTTGATGAAGAAGACGAAGAACATACATTGCTAAAGCTTGTGACGATTCTAATACAAAAGGGATAATGAAAAGATAGTGGTGTATACAATATTAATACTACTAATTATATTTAGGATAAGAGATTTAGTAGAGTTAAAAAGGGAGATGTCTCATTCTAACTGACATTAGTATTGTTTTAATGTGAGATATATAGCCTATAACAATATATAGTAGAAGTCTGAATGGGATTATTGAGGAACATGATTTTTTTAATATGTAATAAATTTTACTAATTGTTATAATTTATGAATCATAGATATTACTACATGTTGAATAATATATGAGAACCATTTATTCATGGGAGAGATAGAACTATTCCCTAAGTGATCTAATTCAAGGTGATACAATTAAAATATTGTACGTAAGGAAGACTAGTAAGTGTCAGAAATTGTATGAGTATATTGTCAAAACTATTCAAAAATATTCTTATGCTAATAAATATGAATCCATGAATATTTTATAATTCCCATAACATATCGGGCATATATTCATCTGTTTCGTAGAAAACCTCAATAGATTTCTTTTTTAGGTGATTTTATTCTTATTATTTAGGAAATCCAAAAAATGGTGATCTATAATGAAACAGAAAATAATTATAAATGAAATATATAATTAATATGGACCAAAAAAATTATTTTTTATTTTTTTAAAAGTACATTAACATATATTGACCACCACTTAGTGTGGAAAAATACTAATGTGATCCAAACATGTATAAACGATTATTATTTATTTCTTGGATTTGAATAAGAAGTAAAATTGTTGTTATTTTTAACACATATTTATCATTTGAAATATATTTTAATTAATTAAATAAATAATTAATTAATAATTAATCCATGTCTATTGGGACATTGGATTAATATTCTCACTAAAATATGGGTTCAAGATCTGTTATGAAAAGTTGGGTCCATCAACCCACCACACAACTCTTTCTCATATAATGATTTTGTTTTTATTTGATTATAAGAGTGTACATGAAATGATTTCATGAAACATATTAATAAAATATATATTGATATGTTTATATATATCTCCTTATTATTTTTTGTTATGTAAACGAAATTTTTAGGTCTAAAAACAGTTTTATATTAATGGGTTCTAAAAATATACATTTTTTATTAAATGTATAAGATAAAAAATAAATTGTTAGATTAATTAATACATAACTGTTATAAACAAGATAAGTTGATCAGATTTTAAAAACACCTAAATTTTTTTCAATATTTCATCTATTGAAAAAACATGTCAGGACCATGATCATCAAAATGTATTTGTTATTTTTATATAAATATTTCCATGTATTATATTTCATAAGACACAATGGACATGATTAAGCTTAAAGGTTTGGTAAAAATAATCCTTTTATGAGATTTTTATCCCGTATATTTTGGAATCCTAAAATATAAGGATACCATAAAAATTAAGTTGGGAAAATCCGTCCAAAATATTTATGAAATAATATATCCGTAATACTATCTATGAATTAAATATTTTATGATTAACATGATAGTGCACCTAATTAGATATTTATAATGGAAAATTTATTTTAGATTCAATTCATATTGAATTATAGATGATATCTCTATAGTGGTAATGATTTAAAATAAAAGAGTTATTATATTAGTGGGATTACATTTTATATGATTATTTATTACTAATTATATAATATGAACACCTTTTAATAAAAAAAATAAATTGTAGAAAATTTGACATCCACAAAATTACAATTGATGTGGAATTAAATCTTTGAAAATAAGGAGATTAATATATGGATCCTATTTAATTGGTATATATTCATAAATATAATTTTAAACCAATGATAAAAATTCTATATTTTAGTTTAGTCCCTTCATGAGAAGAAAATTGGGGTTGTTTCTTAATAAACATATCTAGATTATTATGAGAATCATATAAAAGAATTTATTAATTTTCTATAATCTAACGTTTGTGTCTAGGGATACTGAGTTCAAAAAAATCATTGTGAACAAGGATGTTCTCCATATGATATATAACATAATAGGGATCTATTATAAAAAATTGATTAATGATATATATAAGTAATAACATTATTGTTTAGATACAAGATAATCGAACAAACATAATTATTTAAACATATAGTCTATATGATTAGGTATATTAAGATATAAAATACACTATGTCCCCACATAAATATTGTTGTATATATATATGTATCATTATAGAATGACTCCAAAAAGGTCTCTACACTTTATAATAAACTACAACATGAATTATTTCATTAATATTTTACCAAATATCATTAATTTTTTATGGAAAACTATGTATGGAATCTTATTAATATCATTAAATTAATATTCTAACATAGTAGGAGGGTAAAATATGAATATATAAGAATTATCATAGAGTAATAAATAGTCTTCCTAGGATATTGATAACTAATTGATGTATCTAGAAAATTTGAAAGCATTTAGATTACAGAAAACCTTGTCAATGTTAGAGAAATTACATACAATTCCTTAAATGCTTCAAGAATCATCAAGGATAGTATATTCAACTATTAATGTAAAAAATTGAAATCTTCAATTTCCATGGGTATATGATTCAAACTATGAATTACGAATAAATTATGAATATGTCTACGAGTTAAAAATTATGATAGAGTTTATGGATTAAGATACATTTTATATTTTTAATTGTGAAGTAAATGATTATTTATTTAGTTTTTAGATATAGTAAATTAGTTTATAGTGACTATGAATATTGAATAAATGATTTCATTTGTAATATAATTTTTCTATTGTGATATGGGATTTTATTAATAAACAATATTTATTTTAATAGTGTAATGTTATTTGTTTGACACACATGGGTTATTATTCATCAAAATATATAGAATTATTTAGAATACATGTCACAAACTGCCACCCAGGGCCCAAGATATGATTACCCCAAACCCACTTTCCATAGGCCAGGGGGTAACGACTAGCACCAGAAAGGTGTATCCCTAAAACGGGAAGGCATTTCCTTTAAACATGTACAAATTAATAGTGTAGATCATAACAAGGGGAAACCATAGAGACTAGAATGCAATAAAATCAACTACGTAGTAAACTATTACAGTAATGAGTGTTGAATGTAATGGAGGTTAGAATACAAGCCCAACTAGAAAAGTACAAGTACAACCGAAAAAGTAGTTAACATATGAAAAGTGAAAGGAATCTCTAGATAGCCTACCACTGATCCTGCATGAATGGTAGTTACAACTCATGGTCTGATGTCCTTGTGTCTCATCACACAAACAAGGTCCAGCTCCAAGCACAACCCAGTCCTAGATCCCTCAGCCTCAATCAATGTTGTATGTCATCTGCACCAGACACATCAAGGTGCGGTAGAAGCCTATGGAGGGGGGAGTATAACGATACTCATTAGGGACCTCGAGACCTATGTAGGTCTCCTAGAGTTCCACAAAGGGAAAACAAAAAGCATGAAGCAAGGGTACACAACAAATGTTATCTCACACCAGTTATCACATTAGTTCAAGGGTAGAAGCGTTATCAAATCATCAGACTCCTTGGTTATAGGAGAAATCCTCCTCTATCAAGTACAGTGGCCCTGCAGGGTCACACAGAGATTCTTCCCACTAACCATGAACTATTTTGGTTACCTTCCCTGATGGGTATCATGGGCATGATGGGTTACATAGAGACGTTTCCCAACGTCGGAATGTCGGGTCATACAGAACCACTTCCAACTGTTTCTGAACTGAGGTACTCCTCTGGTTGAGTACTGTTGGTCTGTCGGGTCACATAGTGCCACTCCCCACCGTGGGCCTCTTCGGTCACATAGAGCTGCCTCCAATTGGTCCAATCGTCAAGACTTCTTCATGTATTAGCCAACCGCAGTGTTCCATACATAGTCTACATGGATGAACAGCTCCTTAAGCCACTCACAGAATCTTGATATCCATGGAAGTCACCACAATGTATATTCTAGGGTAGTAACCGTAGCATTTTCAGTCACAAATCTCAAACTCCCCACCTGTTGGAGAAATCTTCATCTATTGAGTACAGTGGGCATGTCGGGTCACATAGAGTCGCTCCCCATACCCTTGAATTGTTTTTTAGTCATCCCTGATAGGTACCATGGGCATGTTAGGTCACACAGAGCGGCATCCCACCATGGGCCTACTGGGTAACACAGAGCCACTTCCCACCTTGTCCATCGCCAAGCTATCTTCAGGTCTCAACCAGATACAGGGTTCCGTACGTAGCATGCTTGGGAGAACTGCTCATCAATAAATCAGTCGTATTACAACTGGTACAAAGTCTCATGATGAAGTATCCAGATGAACCTCTATGTAATAAGGGTTCCAACGCATCAAACTATGTTTCAATCGGACGCTCCAAAGGAGTGTTATTGGAATTTTAGTGTCGAGGTACTGATTTTATTTGGGTGTGATCCCATGTAACGCCCCGACCCTCGTTACCCAGAGTCGGTGCATTATTACATAACATTGGCATGATCACAAGAAAGATCAAATCTCGAAAGACCGATTGGTTTAGTAGCCTTGGAAGCACTAGATATATTCATAAGTTTTACATTACATCATAAAATGAAAAACTACTACAACAACATAATGTTTCCACAGTCCACACTATAATCCCCTCATAATATCCCTACAGGTCATTCATAACTTACATATTCACTTCCTGGGAAAAATAAAACATAGAAAACGGGTGAGCTCAAATGCCCAGTAAGGATAACAATATAGTGGAAACTTTCGTCAATAAGAATAAACATTTAAGGCAATGTATAACTAAAACAAAAGCCTTTTAAACATGAACTTTAAACATGGTATGGCATATATAAAATGAAATAATGCCATTTAATTATTCACATGGATATTCTACTAATCGAATAATCACATGCAAAAATCAATAACCACTTTCATAATGTTGGAATGCATAATGCCAGACTATCATAACCACATAGCCAAGGCCTCGTGCCAAGACTACAAATAAGATTTTGTCAAGGCCTTGTGCCAAGACACTAGTTTGTCTCATGAGACCTACCGATGTAATATTTTTAGAAGATACTTATGTTTAAAATTGCTAAAAAGTACTCCAGTGTTTTTATGAAATCATTATGAAAGATTCTGAAAACAAAATAACTAATTCTGAGACTGCTCGACTAATTATAGGCCATGATGGGTCCACTCCCAATCCCTTCCTATCTACCACACTCGAGAGTCAGGTTTTCTGAAAAAATTTTGAAGCTTGCGTTAAATACGTATACATTTGCACTGGATTTTCATATTTTTGAGAGAAATATATCTTTTTTTGAAATAATTTAAAAGTCACATAATTATAAGAGAAAACATTTACTTTGAAAATATCCTTATAATCTTGTAAGGAAAGCTTTGAAGATTTTATAACGGCGTAAAATAACCGCACCCACCGTATAAGTTAAAAAAACATTCTTACCTCAATTCTGTCGAAAAGGTTAAAAAGGACCTTGTTTTGAAAACGACGGAAAGATTCCTTTATAAACCTCTTATAAAAAGTCAAAAAAGGTATAAATGACTTTAACCCATATTCTTGTAAATGGTAAAAATGTTTTGAAATACATTTCGAAGAAACATGGATGTGGATGATAAAGAGATCCCAGTAGATTATTACGTATAATACAACCTCAGATAATGAAGAGATTGTGAAATAACCCTTACCTTGTACTTTTCCTTTGTTGGGGTCGGTTAACCTCCTGTATAATTGTGAAATAATTGTTATTAAATTATACAAGAATCATATACATTAATATGATATCATATATGATCTTTTAACATTTCTTTATTAATAATATCTTAGTATTATCGTCGTTTCAGGTGATAATCGATTCGTTCTTCTTAAATGTTTGGTTACGTAAGACATGTTTGTAATGGATAGATTAAATCTTATTCATAATCATAATGATATTAACATTATTTTTAACCCTAAAATGAGAATAAGACTTGAATGGATACGATGGAGGATGGATCTCACCGCGTTCGTGGAGACGGTAGTCCGTACGTACGCACGAACGCTACTTCCATTTAATTTTTATTTTAAAAGAATTTAATCCAAATGATACATAGGTATATTAATATTCCAGTATAATATAATATTTCATATATGTTACTTAAGTTCATTAACACCATCCTTTATATGTTCCATGTGTGGTATGAACGAGTCATATCATTTTAAGGGGGCGGTAGTCCGCACTTCCTCAAATGAAATTATCGTATGCATATACAACATGAAACGAATAATGGTATGAAATAAATGGAATTACAGAAGCTTATATATAAAATATATATCATTAATATCATATTTAATTACAGTTCCATCATAATGGCCACCATGAGAGGCGGTAAGATGTATTTGAACAATCATCGTTTCGTGAGGCGTTAGTTTGCCATCCACAGAAACATTATGTTCATCATCCATTAGATGGAGTTGTGTGTATGTGTAGTTTGAATCCTTCTTATAACAACATCCTAGTATATTGAGGATACTGGTGTTGTTACAAAAGAAAGGAAATAAAAAGAGTTTTGGGGTTGGAGAAGCAAAATAAAGGAAAATAATTTAAGAGAAATCGTTACTTTTAATTTAGGTAACTCACTTTGGTTGGAACCAAAGGACTTCTTGAAATGATTTCTGCCTAAGGGGATGCTTCAAGAAGGAGGAGAGGGATGTTTGGAGCTTATTTGGGCAGAGTTTGGACGAGCCAAGTGGCTTGAGAGGTGTGAGGAATGAGTAGAAGTGGTCTCCTTTTATAAGGGAGAAGAGGGGCTCTTTAGGAATGAGTGAAAGTATTACTTTATAATATAATTATATTCGGTTTATAATGGTCCAAAAATAATTGAGGTCGAATATAAGATGACTAATATTCTAAATAACATCAACCAATAATAATTGGACAGGTTTTAGATAATATTTTAATCATTATAATCTTATTTATTTAAATGATTTATTAATGAGGTAAACATTGCATCATTATTGTGTCATTAATAATTTAAATTATTTGATGTCTACAAATTATAAATAAAATATCATCATGTAGGAAATCGTTTTAGCTTTATAATGAATATTTATAATCGAAAATCCAACATGTATAACCCTATGTAAAAATTGTTCTTCTAAAAGATGTAAGCTTATGCCATTTTTATTTTTATTTTAACTTTATTAATATAATGTGTCCCTACCACATACAAGTGGCTCCAAGGGGTCCCCAAATTGACCCAAGGATGCTCATGGTCGGGTATGTGTCCACCAATAAGGTTAGGACACGTTTTAGGGTAATTTTGTATTATTATAATATTATTTTTTAACCCTTATTTACCGGATTTACCATTTAACCATGGTAAATAAAATATTTACCACAGTAACTATTCAAAATGTGTAAAAATAAAAGTTACCTATTTACATAATTTGGAAATCGTGATTCCAAATATGGAATCCATTTTCCTAAATTCAAAACACAGAAGTGGAAGAAATTAATTTAAAATTAATTCCCGCTGTCAAAACAAAAAGCGTGTTTTTAAGAGATAATAACTATCAAAAGATTGACACTTGTTTATGTTCGGTTTAATTGTAAAATTATGTCCAATGACCAACATTATATTAAATGGTAAAAATATATTCTAAATATAATTTAAAACCACTCAAATTAATAATTTATCACTATTAATTATTTTGATTAAAAAAGTTGTTTTTAATTAAAATTTAGTAATTTTCACTATTCATTAAAATATGGAAGTTATCCGAAATGTACCAAAATTTCACCTTAGGCTAAATTCGATATTCCGAATCCAAAAATGAAGTCCATTTTAAAATATAAAATATATATAATTTCAAAATTTAGGTATTACTATTCATAACGGCTAGTTTGATTGGTTACGGTGTGTTAGAACTCGGTGTTGCGTACAACACATGCTAGCGTACCGTGGAAGCTTGGGATGTTTCATTTTAAATTTTTGATGTCCCCATTTAGTCAAAAAGTTTTAAATATAGTATCTAAAAAGGGTTCACTATTAAAATTTGGTAAAAGTGAAATACTGAAAATGAATTTGTTCTTACATTATGTCTAAGAAACTCATAATATGGATTCTAAAATTATAAGGATTATATAAAGTTTAAAATTTAGTTAACACTATTCATAACCTCTTTTGAACAGCTTGTTTGGTAAGTCATGGTGCGATTGAACTTTGTGTTGCGTGTAGTGAAAGTTATTGAATTATTTTGAAGAAATAACACACTATAAAATCTTGGGTTGTTACATTCTCCCCTCCTTCAATAAATTGCGTCCTCACAATTTGAAATTGTTCTTCAAAAATAAAAGGTTGAAAATAGAAAATATATTTGTGGGAAAACCCACATCGGAAATTGGGTTACTAAAATTTAGTCTTAATATAAGGAAAAGAGAAATGAAAGGGTCACCACCAAATTATGATCTCGATTAGGAGAACATTGGTGGCAATTAGAGACATATAATTGGAGGAAAAACGTAAATATTTATAGGTAGTGATTGAGGTCATCAATCACAAACAAGTATGAAATTGAGGTCCTTAAATTCATCAATCTATGATGATTTGAAATACCATCGGTTCAACAAAACACATTTTTGACGTTTCAAAATATCTTAGCTGAAATCCCACATCGAAAAATGAATTAATGAGGCCTCTATTTAAAATAAAGAGTGGAAATTATGAAGATTACCGAAAATAACACATACTAGGGTTCCATGTAGGAAAATATGGATATGGAAGAGAAATCTAACCATCAATTATCTGATGGAGAGTGGTAGAGAACATGGCTATGAAAAGGCCAACAATCCCAAAGCCATAAATTAGTGATGATTTAAGGCACCATCTAGGACAACATTTTTGTTCTAAGTTCCTTTTCTTAATGTTGAGGAATTTATTTATGAGATTGGCTAAGATCATAAGGAGATATACTTACTTAATAAATTTCTACCACAAACTCATCTTTTACTCATAAAAAAAATTCTATTTATACTATTCGTACAGGGATCCAAAATAAACGAATTTATAATTCATCTACCAGATCTTTTAAAAAAAACTACATTATTTAATCGAGGACATCTCTTGGGCCAGTGGTAGGTGATACACCCTTATCGCCCTTCGGTTGCGGGTTCAAGTCTCGCAGCCTTGCCGGACGCGACAGGTTGCCGCCCGACCTCCGGGTTGTCCTTTTATGGAAATCCAAAATAATCCAAACTAGAACTATCCAAAATACTTCTATCCAAACTCACAGTACAACATTTATAAGTAAGTTAAACATAATGTAGAACCTTTTTACCCCGTAATAGCATATGAATACCTTCATCATGTATTCTTTTAATACACTGAAACATCCTGAATTACCATATTCCTTATTGATTACATTCATGCTCCCTTATTCCATATAGAAAGCTGGATATACTTCATTAATCCAAAAATGTTTTAAACCCCAACAATGATGGAATATACAAATCATTAATCAGTTCCAGGGTAGTCAAGAATATCCAATATAATTTATCCAAAACAATCACATATTATTCCAAAGTCACTGCCTCAGTATCAGAACTATATTATGATTTATCATTCTCTCAACCATATATTTTCCAAAAATTTATCCTGCTATTGAGTCACTTTTCTTTGTTCCACACAATCTCAAGTCCTTAATGAAATAGTACTGCAGTACAATCCTTATATACTCCATGATTATTGTAACATGTAAATTGTTGATACAACACTCAATTGACTTAATCAACATAAGAACTCTAATCATTCCTCTTCATCTGTGGTAGTATCATAACTTGATTATTATCCAATAGCATCATTTGCGGCATAGTCTCATGACTGGGACATAGGTTCGCGTAGTGTCCAAACTCCTTGCAAATTAAGCATTGTACATTTGAAACCATTTTCTTACCCTTGCAGTCATGTACTTTGTGCCCTTTTCCTCCACACTTATAACAAACTCCCATTCCTTTCAGGCAATTTCCAGGGTGTTTCTTTCCACAGTTACCACATATGGGAAAATTCTTCTTTTCCCTCTTCCCTTTATCCATTTTTCTCTCTTCCATCCTTTTCTTCTCTTGCTTCCCTTCAAAGCCATAGGACTCAGTAAACTCTTTACTTATCTTATCAACACATGATATTATTTCTTCATATGATGATAATACATGGGAGACTATTTCTCTTATCAATTCTAGCTTAAGACCATGAACGATATGATCCTTCATTCTCTTTAGATCATGTGCATTTCTGGAGTTCTCATTCCTTCTATTGGGCGCCATTTCTAAACAATGGCATAAACTAGATCAGTTTATGAATCAAAATACATAATCCCATACTTATAAAACACTTAACATAAATTGAACTATTTATGGATATAATCCATAATCATAAAAATGTTTTCTTTGAGGAAGTATATACTCATAAACCCTTCATAATGATTTGTAAAGAAAATGAGAGTTATCCTAAGCATATCCCCCGGGAGTGTCGTAACCAAGAGTGCAGAAAGGCCCGTTGTCGTGCACCAGTTCCCGTTCGAGTCTAGCTCAAAGCGGTGTTTTCGGGTTTTACCCCTAGGTACATCTGTGCCAGAGCCGCCTCTACCTGCTCGTATCCAGGCAGGGATGTATTGCTCGGAAAACTCACAAAATCTATACAACACCAAAATTCTAGGAAGTTCTTCTATACTAATCCTCAAAGTTCATCTTAGGTCTACGTGCTCTAATCAGAGTTTATCTAAATCTAGTTTCCAAGGTTTGTACTAAACTTCCTCTGATACCAACTGTAACACCCCGACCCTAGTTACCCAGAGTCGGTGCATTATTACATAACATTGGCATGATCACAAGAAAGATCAAATCTCGAAAGACCGATTGGTTTAGTAGCCTTGGAAACACTAGATATATTCATAAGTTTTACATTACATCATAAAATGAAAAACTACTACAACAACATAATGTTTCCACAGTCCACACTATAATCCCCTCATAATATCCCTACAGGTCATTCATAACTTACATCTTCACTTCCTGGGAAAAATAAAACATAGAAAAGGGGTGAGCTCAAATGCCCAGTAAGGATAACAATATAGTGGAAACTTTCATCAATAAGAATAAACATTTAAGGCAATGTATAACTAAAACAAAAGCCTTTTAAACATGAACTTTCAACATGGTATGGCATAAATAAAATGAAATAATGACATTTAATTATTCACATGGATATTCTACTAATCGAATAATCACATGCAAAAATCAATAACCACTTTCATAATGTTGGAATGCATAATGCCAGACTATCATAACCACATAGCCAAGGCCTCGTGCCAAGACTACAAATAAGATTTTGTCAAGGCCTTGTGCCAAGACACTAGTTTGTCTCATGAGACCTACCGATGTAATATTTTTAGAAGATACTTATGTTTAAAATTGCTAAAAAGTACTCCAGTGTTTTTATGAAATCATTATGCAAGATTCTGAAAACAAAATAACTAATTCTGAGACTGCTCGACTAATTATAGGCCATGATGGGTCCACTCCCAATCCCTTCCTATCTACCACACTCGAGAGTCAGGTTTTCTGAAAAAATTTTGAAGCTTGCGTTAAATACGTATACATTTGCACTGGATTTTCATATTTTTGAGAGAAATATATCTTTTTTTGAAATAATTTAAAAGTCACATAATTATAAGAGAAAACATTTACTTTGAAAATATCCTTATAAGATTGTAAGGAAAGCTTTGAAGATTTTATAACGGCGTAAAATAACCGCACCCGCCGTATAAGTTAAAAAAACATTCTTACCTCAATTCTGTCGAAAAGGTTAAAAAGGACCTTGTTTTGAAAACGACGGAAAGATTCCTTTATAAACCTCTTATAAAAATTCAAAAAAAGGTATAAATGACTTTAAACCATATTCTTGTAAATGGTAAAAATGTTTTGAAATACATTTCGAAGAAACATGGATGTGGATGATGAAGAGATCCCAGTAGATTATTACGTATAATACAACCTCGGATAATGAAGAGATTGTGAAATAACCCTTACCTTGTACTTTTCCTTTGTTGGGGTCGGTTAACCTCCTGTATAATTGTGAAATAATTGTTATTAAATTATACAAGAATCATATACATTAATATGATATCATATATGATCTTTTAACATTGCTTTATTAATAATATCTTAGTATTATCGTCGTTTCAGGTGATAATCGATTCGTTCTTCTTAAATGTTTGGTTACGTAAGACATGCTTGTAATGGATAGATTAAATCTTATTCATAATCATAATGATATTAACATTATTTTTAACCCTAAAATGAGAATAATACTTGAATGGATATGATGGAGGATGGATCTCACCGCGTTCGTGGAGACGGTAGTCCGTACGTACGCACGAACGCTACTTCCATTTAATTTTTATTTTAAAAGAATTGAATCCAAATGATACATAGTTATATTACTATTCCAGTATAATATAATATTTTATATATGTTACTTAAGTTCATTAACACCATACTTTATATGTTCCATGTGTGGTATGAACGAGTCATATCATTTTAAGGGGGCGGTAGTCCGCACTTCCTCAAATGAAATTATCGTATGCATATACAACATGAAATGAATAATGGTATGAAATAAATGGAATTACAGAAGCTTATATATAAAATATATATCATTAATATCATATTTAATTACAGTTCCATTATAATGGCCACCATGAGAGGCGGTAAGATGTATTTGAACAATCATCGTTTCGTGAGGCGTTAGTTTGCCATCCACAGAAACATTATGTTCATCATCCATTAGATGGAGTTTTGTGTATGTGTAGTTTGAATCCTTCTTATAACAACATCCTAGTATATTTAGGATACTGGTGTTGTTACAAAAGAAAGGAAATAAAAAGAGTTTTGGGGTTGGAGAAGAAAAATAAAGGAAAATAATTTAAGAGAAATCGTTACCTTTAATTTAGGTAACTCACTTTGGTTGGAACCAAAGGACTTCTTGAAATGATTTCTGCCTAAGGGGAAGCTTCAAGGAGGAGGATAGGGATGTGGGGAGCTTAGTTGGGCAGAGTTTGGACGAGCCAAGTGGCTTGAGAGGTGTGAGGAATGAGTAGAAGTGGTCTCCTTTTATAAGGGAGAAGAGGGGCTCTTTAGGAATGAGTGAAAGTATTACTTTATAATATAATTATATTCGGTTTATAATGGTCCAAAAATCATTGAGGTCGAATATAAGATGACTAATCTTCTAAATAACATCAACCAATAAGAATTGGACAGGTTTTAGATAATATTTTAATCATTATAATCTTATTTATTTAAATGATTTATTAATGAGGTAAACATTTCATCATTATTGTGTCATTATTAATTTAAATTATTTGATGTCTAAAAATTATAAATAAAATATCATCATGTAGGAAATGGTTTTAGCTTTCTAATAAATAATTATAATCGAAAATCCAACATGTATAACCCTATGTAAAAATTGTTCTTCTAAAAGATGTAAGCTTATGCCATTTTTATTTTTATTTTAACTTTATTAATATAATGTGTCCCTACCACATACAAGTGGCTCCAACGGGTCCCCAAATTGACCCAAGGATGCTCATGGTCGGGTATGTGTCCACCAATAAGGTTAGGACACGTTTTAGGGTAATTTTGTATTATTATAATATTATTTTTTAACCCTTATTTACCGGATTTACCCTTTAACCATGGTAAATAAAATATTTACCACAGTAACTATTCAAAATGTGTAAAAATAAAAGTTACCTATTTACATAATTTGGACATCCTGATTCCAAATATGGAATCCATTTTCCTAAATTCAAAACACAGAAGTGGCAGAAATTAATTTAAAATTAATTCCCGCTGTCAAAACAAAAAGCGTGTTTTTAAGAGATAATAACAATCAAAAGATTGACACTTGTTTATGTTCGGTTTAATTTTAAAATTATGTCCAATGACCAAAATTATATTAAATGGTAAAAATATATTCTAAATATAATTTAAAACCACTCAAATTAATAATTTATCACTATTAATTATTTTTATTAAAAAAGTTGTTTTTAATTAAAATTTAGTAATTTTCACTATTCATTAAAATATGAATGTTATCCGAAATGTACCAAAATTTCACCTTAGGCTAAATTCGATATTCCGAATCCAAAAATGAAGTCCATTTTAAAATATAAAATATATATATTTTCAAAATTTAGGTATTACTATTCATAACGGCTAGTTTGATTGGTTACAGTGTGTTAGAACTCGGTGTTGCGTACAACACACGCTAGCGTACCGTGGAAGCTTGGGATGTTTCATTTTAAATTTTTGATGTCCCCATTTAGTCAAAAAGTTTTAAATATAGTATCTAAAAAGGGTTCACTATTAAAATTTGGTAAAAGTGAAATACTGAAAATGAATTTGTTCTTACATTATGTATAAGAAACTCATAATATGGATTCTAAAATTATAAGGATTATATAAAGTTTAAAATTTAGTTAACACTATTCATAACCTCTTTTGAACAGCTTGTTTGGTAAGTCATGGTGCGATTGAACTTGGTGTTGCGTTTAGTGAAAGTTATTGAATTATTTTGAAGAAATAACACACTATAAAATCTTGGGTTGTTACATCCCACCCATCCGTAATCCAATTTTCTCTAAAATTATACTGGAGTAGGTTAAAATTTCCACCTCCCTTGAAGTATCCCAAGGTCGTAGACAGTTCATCAAATAGATATCCAGTTCTCAAGATAAGTCGCTTTAAATGTTTCTAGGCCTGGGTCCAATCCGACCTGGTCTGGGCTGGGCCACAGTGGACTCGGCCTGCTGGGCCGAGGTCCAGCCCAGCTCGCAAAAAGTGCTGGCACACAGGGTGTCCGACCGATGAGTCGGCCATCTTCATTGACTACCACAACTGTAGAGCCACAACCTCTTTGCATAATAGCGACGTGCCATGCCTCCTACTCGGTCGGTCGGTGCCGACCGCTCCGACGACCGACATGGCTTTCTGTTGTGGCCTCCTCTTGTGTCATGCATCAACGTGCTTCCCACCACATAGACGGTTGGTTTATTCATGTTTTCGATCTTTTGTGGAGACACAAGGATGAAGTATAGTGGTTTAGGGTTTGGGTTGTGTTCGTTAGGCATGTGCCCTCTCTGTTATCTCATAGACAAGCGGGACAAATTTAAATGGGTTTAATAAGAAATTGAGTTAAACAACAAGTTAAACCCTACAAGACTCCCCACAACAACCTCCCCCAAAGACTAATGAATCACAATTCAACCCATTAATCGATTGACAAATTTTATTCATATAATTTCAATAATGAGGAATAGGGAATAGAACAAATGCATAAACAAAAATAACCCCTACCTCGAAATCTGATTGGAGAGTGTCTGTGATTGATGGTGAGTTGGGGTTCTTCCTTCGCTCAACCGGTTCCCAATGACTCCATTCATATGTTGGCTTTTGATTTAGGGTTCAGAGTCACCCATCACCACCTATTGGGTTGGATTCATCTTCTAAGGGTATGGCATCATGGAAGTCCTTCTACAAATCATTGCTTAGAGAAGCTGTGCCATTTCCTCCCCCGAAGAACCATATATATAGGAGAGGGGGAGGGTAAGTAACCGTGTTGGAATTTAATGGTAGCTCATTAATTAGGAAGAATCCTAATTTACACCAACTTCACAGTTACATATATTGGAGGGTCAAGCCATTTATTTGATTAGCACATCATAGGTCCCTCCTTACCTCTTGTTCATTGGAGTAATAGAATAAAAATAAAATAACAAAGTAATTTTATTTATTCTATTATAGTTTCCAAAAAATAACATTTTCACCAGACCTACTGTTGTTGAAGTGAAGCTAGCCTTAAGGGAATTTAGTCTCTATGGATTCAATGGTGCCCTAATATTCTTTATCTGATCAATGGTTCAAATGTTTTAAAATTCTACTCTGGAGTTTACTGAACATACACGAAAAAAAGTTCAGTAAATTATTAACAGTCACCCTAGACCCACACCAGTCGAGGTTAGGCTCTTCCAAAGTGAAACAAGCCCCAACGAACCCAATAGTACTATCAGATTTCAAATCCTAGTTACCATTTAAAATTTATTTATTTTTACAACACACTAATTTTTACTCAATTATTTTATTTATATCCAAAAACTAACATTAAATGGTGTCTCGCAACAACTAATGATATTATCTACGTAAATAGAGCATAAAATCATGAGTTCTGTGGTGGTCTCATATTTTTAATCATGGTTTCCATTTATGAGTTATAAGAATTTGAGAAATAAAATAATTTTAATTAATTAGTTTATTTACGGTTATTCCTATTTTGGGTTTTCTCGGAAGAGGCCCACGCTGACTAATCTTATGTCACTCCTAGGGTAAACCTGCCATCCTAAATGCAACAATGGCCTTGTATTTATAATCTTGGAAATCATATAAGAGTTATTCCACTTTTTCAGGAAAATTTTTTATGCACGCTATTTAAAGTTTAACAAAACATTGAAGGATCATTTAGGGCACATCAAGCCTCAGAATCATGCGCTGTCAGATTTTTCTATCTCAAAATGATTCTAGATAATTATAAAAAATTATACTGATATTTTCGGAAATTATAATAGTATAGGGATAAAAATGATCTATCCAGGTTAAAAGATTTTATGCATTATCATTTTTAATTATGGAGGATTGTATTCCCACTATCAGTAATGGAAATATTCTAGATAATAGAATTTTATTTTAAAAATATTTCTAAAAATACATATGTTTATCTATATAATATCATTATTAATAGTATATATATTTTATTTTCCTATTACATGAAATATTTTGCATTTCGTAATATAATAGAGTATGTGTATTATAAAAATATTTTTGGAGGAATATATTTTCTAAGAGTATAAAAGGTTAATTTTTGTTCATAGAGAAATTCAATATATAAAAAATATAAAATTATAACAATCTAATTTAAAAAAAAACTTCACATTATATCCTAATATTATAGGGTATGTTAGAAAATAGTGGTTTTAATTTCAAGAGTTATAATTAAATTTTCTTCTAAATAATATTCGGTAATAGTTTTAATTGAATGCTTCCAAGATAGTGGTAGTGAATATAGAAATTATTCCATTTATTTAATATAATAAATATTATTGATACCTTAAAATTGTATTTTGTAATGTAAATATTATTGAATGTATTATATAATGAATTGAATATAAGGACTAGGAATCCTATGACCCCTGGTCTTCAAATACTATTTCTTCATGTATATTAATCAATATAAATTATTTTAGTAGGAGGACTTGTCTAATTTAAATATAAATATGTAACATTGAGTTCATAAAGATGTAAAATGTTTAATAAAACACTAAAATGTTGCAAACGTATGGTATTTTAGTGGTATACCATATGATAAATGACATTTTTTGTTCCTAGGGATGGGTTTTTAATATCCATCATCAATTATAAAAATACAATTGGAATCCTTTTATATAAAAGGCGGTATCCACTTTATCATTTTTCTCATATTTCTAGCATTTATTAAATTAACATAAATTATGATTAAACTACATAATATGATTTTTAGTTTTATAGAAATGATATTAAATATGGGTTAATATAGGTTATAATAATATTTGATTATCATTGCGGGTTGGGTTTCATATAAGGAAATAAAATTCACTGATGAGGCAAAAAAGTATTTTTTTTTTGGATTACCCACAATATATACCCCATGGAATATCATCCACTACATATTTTTACATAAAGGGTGCTCATTTAATATTTAATCCCCACCATATGATATTGATAAAAACCCTATCAGAAAAATATTTATACTATGATATAATTATAACCTTATACATGTGGATAGGCTAGTTATGGGTTAGTTAGGTATACTTATTCTCATGTTTTTTGTTTTGTTATACCCAATGTGGAATATTTCCTCCTTTATGATTATTAGGACATCTATACTCCTGATATTAGATTGATTTTGGATGTGTAATATGACACCAAGATAAGTTTATTTTGATTTAAATATCAATTTTGGTGAGTGTCATGTGATGTGAAAATCTATTCAGGCAATGGACATTTGATGTTTTCATATTTCTCCCTGGTTAACACTCAGTGCATAGATAATATATGATTAATATATATGAGAATGAAATTTTTTTATCAGGGTCAATTTATATCATGGAAGAAGAGTTTATATGATTAAAAATATTTTATATCATATAGTTGGTGGACACATGTATGAAGATTCATTTTTATAGTAGAGATTACACCATATCCCTTTTTATATTTGGATGAACTATTATTTTTTCAATGGAAATATTTTCTAATAAACAAATATTATATAACTCACAATTACATTCAAAGATATTAAGTGTCATGGGGAAACACAATATCATTTTTGAATTTGGTTTTGTGTTTTTATCATGTATTAGTACATATCAAAGAGAAATTCACTTATAGTTTTTAATGGATATCAGAAAAGATTTACAGATGAATTTTGATGTGTTATTATAATTTAATTAAACTATTGGTGAAAATGAATGATATATTTTAGAATAATATTGGTTGGATAGAATCTAAAAGTATTTTATGATGTGGTTTAAAAAATATTTACATATAATGCGACCTAATGTGAAAAATTAATTAAGCTCGGGAGGCATTTCTTCTAGTGGGACATTGATATAATTTTGAAATAATGGTTAAACCACAATATGGTATAATAATATTTTTCATCGAATATACATGTGTAAAAAATGAAGTAGTGATAGAAAATATAATCTAGGTTTATGGATGGATGTATTTTCATTATATCATAATGTATTCAAATTAGATGTTTCTCCCACTATAATTTATAACATTTTGTTTTATAATTATATAATATAAATTTTAAGGAGTTTTAAATGATAAAATCATTTTTAAAAGATAAATAATTTTTTTTCACGATCATATGTGTCTAATATGAGTTAATAACAATAAAAATTCATATAATGGACAAATTTTTGAGAAAAATGTATAATCTATGTATTGTTTAGGGATATCTATATAAAAAGTCTTATAGTTTCTTGATGGCATGTACATAATTCCATGATTAAATCATTATGAAAATACTAAAATTTGAATGTCTCCCTCTATAATTGTTTTTATATTCCATAATTCATTGATGACCCTTCCAAATATTTAATATATTCATTCAACCCGAGGAATCCCTAGTATGAAGAATTAATTTACCTACTTCATTGTGATATTTAATAGCAATAAGGATACAGTTCTATCAATGAAAAATGGTTAAATCTTAATAAATATTTATTCAACACAACATTAATTGTTTTATTTTTATGAGAAGTGGGTTTTTGTGTCTGTTTTACTGTTTTTGGAAATGTTTTTATCAATAAAAAACCCATCTGGATTATCATGTTCTAGTTAAGCATGATGGTTCTAAAAAAGTGATTATAATTTTAATTGGATTATATTCAATAATATGTCTTATTAGATACTTTGAAACCCTAATAGACACCTAATGAATAAATATATGTCGTATTTTTTAATCACAAAATATTATTGATGATATAGATATATCTTTAATGAGGATAAGTCTATTGATAAAGGTTTTTTTATTATATTATATCTTGAGAAGTGTCCTAAAAGTTGGATTTAATAATCTTGATCATAAATATTAGAATTAAATAGAAATAAAATTTTTTATATCTCAATCATGTTTATGAAAAATCAGATGTACGTCACAAGGATTTGGTTATATAAAAATAACTACAAATTTGATGTAACTAATTACAATATATATATATATATATATCAGCATATGTCAACTTGTTAGTAATTAATAAAGGGTTGTTTCACTGATTAAAGGAAATATTATCAATATAATTGTAATAAAGAGATAATTTAATGTTAAATAATTTTGATTATTTTGAAATAATATGTGATTCTTATTTCACACTTAATAAGACTGGATTTGATTTTTTTATTAAATAATAGAGTTAATAAATTTACATGAATGGGATATTTTAGGTCATTACATATATGATTAAAAAATTATATATCAGATCTAGATAATTCAATATATGATAAAATAAACATGAAAGAGTATGATTTTGTTTTCTAATGTCAAATATTAATGTTCATTTTATTGAAGAAGTTATTTTTGATGTCAAATATTAAACATATACTTATTGATTTAAATGGTTTAATGGGAACATAAGAAATAAGATATCAGATTTTAGAAAATTAAAATTTTCACCGTGTTCAAAATAAGATGTATAATAAATTTAATAGAGTATTAAGATATTTATTTGTATAGAATTAGGGAAAATAAAATATAATAACATACTAATCATTTTAAATTTAGTAAAACTATCATACATAGATATATAATATTATCATTTCTATTCATTCGAATCTTTATTCCCACTAAATTATTATAAAAGGCTTTATATATGTTTTCATCTATGGACATCTATGGTTGTATCATATGATAATTTGAGGAAGTGAATCATACGTATGAAATTTACCCTTATTTTAAAGCTAAATAATCTTAGTTGATTAGAATTTCATGGAAATAACGTTTTTTATAATCCATTTATACAAAAAGTGTTTGTATATTGATTTGATATATTCATAAGAAATAAAATAAGTATTTAGAAATAAGTTTTTTGAGTTAGAAGAAGTGAAGTTCAATTATAATAATATAGAAATATTTATATTGTAGAGGATTAGTTAGTTTCACAAGATTTCATAAAACATAACTTCTCCATGAATCAAAATAGAGTATATATAAAATATGGTTAGTCAGAGTGTAATTAATTTTTTTTCGAAATATGAATGGAATATTTAAATTAGAAAAGGAATAATGTAGATGTTTCTTAAAAACATAAATGAAATTTTATCAATGTTTCTTGATAATAATATAGTGAAGGCACAAATTCCATTCAAGTTATTGTGACTATCGCTGAACTATAATAACCAATATCTGAAAATATATGAATTAATTAATGTAAGTTCTTTAGTAAATAAGTGATTATAAAAAATATATTAAATCAAATAAAATACTTTTTATATAGAGTTTTTGTTTAACATAAAATATGAATCAATTTTATAAAAATGTTTTAAAAAATTAATATTTCTATATATGAAAGAAAATACATCACTGCATTAGATGTCTCAAAAAACAAATTGGGTTACTAATATATATGTTTCCAAGCTAGTCTGCAATGAGGCTTATAGAATACTCTAATTTTTCCTAGGAAGGAAATAAGAACCAAGATATCAATTATTAACTAGTTAGAATGATTTTCCTTAGTGAATAATTTAAAATGAACAGATGAATGATATAATAATTTCAATATGATTCTTCCATATAATGGATTTCTCTAAAAAATCATATTTTCAACTAATGTTTAATATTGAACAAATGATGCATAGCCAAAATGAATATAAAATAAACTAAAAATTGAAAAGCATAGAAATAATACTTGTTTGAATCCACTATATTATAGAAAATGTGTGTAATTGAGTAATCCATTTGATGATGGGGCCACACTCTAGTTAATGACTCTAATACAAGCTAAGAATTTCCCAATATAAAAGAGTCTATAATTCTGAATTCCACAAATACAAATCATAAACCTATAAGGTCCTCTCATACTATATGACACATGTTGTGCATACATGGTGAAATCATAAAAAACTGAATAGAATACAACTAATGAATCTTGAATCACCCTTTTTATCAATACATAACATAAAAACAAGTTTGAAATACAGTATTTTTTTAAAAAAAATAAGAAATATAATTCTGATTTCTTCGATAAAAAATATTTTCTATACGAAATATCGAATAAAAAAACATTTTGAACATTCATAAAATGAAGCCGTTTAAAATTATATATCTTTGGATTCAATTTTTTAAAACCCATTGTTATAAAATACTCTTCTGATAAACATATAATAAAATAACAACAAAATGAAATTATTCTATTGTCTCAAATAGATATAGAATTTAAATATAATATCAGGTTATGTATTGAAAATAGAAAGATATAAGAGAAATAGTAATTGATTGTGCAAGAAAAAATACATGTATGGTTCCAAATATAATAATAATGAAAAAATACCAAAATAAATTATTAATTATGTAAATAAAATTTGACTAAAATAAAATATTTTAACTAATAATCAATAAAATATACATAAAAATGGAAGATTCATAAATAGTAAGTGAGAGGATCCTAGTTATACATGGTTGGAACTATCTGTCAGCCGTTTGATACATCCCTCAATAATAACCACTGGGCTTTCATTACTCACACTCACATGTGGAACTCCCCTTGAAAGGACTATAACATATAATTAGGTGATACAATTTGTTATGTTATAATAACTAGTTTATAAACCATATCTAGAAATGTTACTGTAATTCCTAAAATACATATTGAAATACATTGGGGGTTCTAGGAATGATATCTCACCTAGAAAGAACATCTCAATTTTCAATATCATGTATTTAATATATCATCAATGTCATTAATTTATTTATTTTAGAATTGATAAAAATAACAAACATGCATAAAAACCAAGGATTGAGAGTTAGGGAAGCTTGAAATAGTGTAGACTTTGGGAATCCACTATTAAAATATTCACCCCCAATAGTGGAATGGGGTTTATACAATAGAATTAGGTAATTTATACACATTGGATTTCCATGGATTCATGATAAATAATAACCTTTCTACCCTCTATCCATGTATGGAAGAAATTCTTATGCCTACTGAGGTTTTCTTTGAAGAAAAAAAATTATGTATGTGAATGAACAAGGAGAGTTACATGTATCATGTACGGAATCGTATAGAACAATGGTGTATGTTTCTCCCACATCCATGATTATAATCTTGGAGTTACAAAGGTAGTAACTGATGAGAATTTACATATATTCAACCTAATAGGAGTAACCATATCCAAAGTACCAATTAAAATAAATTATTATAGATCCCCTGGTGTTGTGAACCACACCACCTCTACAAGAAACTCAAGTACTAAATCATCCATTATTGTTGATTTTGAGACATGAGGGGTGGAGATACTAGCAAACCCAATGCCCATTGTTAGATTTGAGGGTGGAATGGTCGAAAAAACATCCTTCCAAGAGTACTCTGATAGTGTGGTAATATACCCAATTATTCAAGATTGTGATCATGTCAACAAAGATGATCTTCTAATAGATAACTAGAAATATCCCATGGTTGATAGCCCCGTCAAATAAAGAAGAGTTCTGAGCCTTCAAAATATAACATCAACCTACTAATAAAACCATAATTGTAGCCTTCTTACCTACACCAAAACCACATGTTCCATGGAACCATAACTCAAGGAATGGTAGGTCTACTAAATACAAGGAGGATAATATTGATTATTCATTGATGGGTCTCCAAACTAAATGTTTCCAATATCTATCAATAAATAGGTAGTATGGGATCTCCTCCTAGCCTTCCCTATAACAAGATCATCTACATTGAAGGTTGATTTATATTCTATTGATGTTCGTATCTGTGGCCACCTCTTGATTAATTATTGTCCAAAACAAGATGTTATATTTTTCTATGTCTCCTTACTCCATAGAACCTCCCCGACACATCAAAATTTCCATGAGTAAAGGACACCATTCGATAATCCACATAAAAAAAGGATCCCAATGAAGACTCTGTGAAGATAAATATTTATGGTTTAGTGTTAATATAAATATGTCAAAAATATAAAATTTTATCTACTCCATATTGGTTTTGATTATGTAAAAATGCATGCACCAATTATTGAAGGTAATCTATGGACGTTGAAATCTAAGTAAGATAAGCATGGCTCCAACATAGTTATGTTTCCAAAATGAGATATCACCTCTCCCCAAAATCTATCTATAGTGGTTTTGAAGAAAATGTATATGGGGAAAACTCGGGACCCAATTGAGAAATCTCCCTCCAACCATACCCATATCCCCTCTACATTTATCACCAATGAACCTCACCTAGAACATATGTTCCACTAAATTCTCCCATGATAACTCTTCCTGAATTCAGTGAAATGTATTCAAAATGTTCTTAATGATAATTTTTCCCTACCTCGTAGGAATGGTCATCTACAACTATGATTCCCATTGGTGATATCAATATTCAAAAAAATTAACTTCATAACTCTAATATAAAAGACTGCATGTATCAGAATTGATGAAATAAAACTGTTAACCAATTTGATTCATCCATTAAAAGATAGATATGGGTTTTTTCAGTTCAAAACTCAGTCAACAATCCATCTAGTGGTATAATAAAAATAATTAATTTTCATCTTTTTTTATGAGATTGGGGAAACCATATTTTCAGGATTATGATCTTGAACTAAGTGTGAAATACCTTACTATGGGGTAAAACATGCTTCTACGACAACATTTTTTAGATAAAAATGTTTCTCTTCACACAGTTAACAATTTATCTATCCATTTATAGTATTCTTCTATTTCATTTTTATACAAAAAACGGATCTGTTATTGGAATTAAAAATATGATAGTATTATGTGTGAACATGAGATGAGATACGAGTAAGAGTATATATGGATCCAATAAAGAATGATATTACCCATATATATACTTATATTGATGAGGTGATTGAGAAACGTTTGTGTGGGGAACAAAATTCGTGGAGATTATAGGAATCCTTACCTTATCCCACTTGATGCATTGAAGAATTCATGTCCTTATCTCATAAAAGATATAGAAATCCATGTAAAAAACAATATCTAGATAATATCAGTGGAATCTAAGAAGAATCCAATAATTTAAAATGTATTTATTATAAAATTCTTCTCAACACAGTCATAATACATATCCATATCGATATTGACAATAAAATTTTATTTTTCTACCTTGTGGTTGATACCACTGATCATTAATTTGGCCAATGTCATCTCCCCTAAGAATGAACTTCTCTTTACAAACCCATGTTGTTCAACTAAGATTCATCATAACAATTGGGTAGAATCCCATATTTTTATTACACTTTCCAATATCTTAGATATATATATACACATATTCACATGTATATACTATTGGATATATGATGGATATTTGATTATAGTAATGATAACCATGATAGTGGAACATGCAACCCGAAAGATACATCCTCCCCCAAGAGAAGTCTTGAATATCCTATATTGACCCCATCATATCCAGCTCTCAAGACCCTATGTGAAAGGATCTTGGGAAGCTATCAATTCCCCATATTATCTCTCAGTTAGGACTTCACATCGCCTCATAAACCTCTTTCCAATCCAATTCAATCTCAATGTTATTTTACTCATGATTGTAAATTGAGGAGGGATTCAAATCCATAATATCATTATATCCCCCATATTCCATCCATTTTGGTAGAAAATATTACATGTTATATTCAAATTAAATTTTCAAATTGACATGATTCTGACTTCTCTCCAATTATCATTATAAAAACGACCTTTTAGAGTAGTATTCAGTCTGGTGGTGCACCTATTCTAATTAATATTGGCATGAAAAAAGGCTGAATTCTAATTTACTTTCTAGATTCATTATTTTATAATCTGTTCATGTTGCATCTATTTATTCTGAAGAATAATATCATCTAGGGTTTCTTTTGTATTAATGATCTCAACAAACAAATTTTATTTCTAGTTCTATTCCACACTAGCATCAAGATTCCTGAAATTTGTTTTTATAGAATCCATTAACCGAAAGCATGATAGTTGCTTCCTAATCCATAACACGAGATCATCCTTGAGATGCCCTATTTTTATTTCTATATTGATATGTGAATTACCTTGAAAATTCTTATTCCATATATCAAAAAATTCTTGACGATATCCTAGAGTATCAATCAATTGTTTAGAGAAAGACAAATGAATATATCTCTCTTGCCTACATATTAACAAAACCACTAGAGTATAATAATATGAGAGACATTGGACAAGTTGAGTTATCATTTCATTTAGGTATGTGGAGATCACATGAACATTGTCTAGAAACAAGTTCAAGAGTTAACATCTATAGAGGTACCCCCTTACTTTTATTACACAGGTTAAAGTGTTCATAGTGAATTAGTATTCCATAAAACAATTTTAGTACATAAATAAAATGGACGTCTCACTTTTATTTTAGGGTGAGGATCCCATATATGTCTTCTAATGATAATAAGTGATAATGATAAAATCTGCTAATATAAGCCAAGATGAATCCATTAGATCAAAGAATTGAAGGCCATTCAAAAAATATTTCCTATTTTGAGCCTCACTGTTACCATAATAAATGTGAAAAAATAGCTATAGACAAATGGAGTGGCTTTCTTGGTGATAAACTAGTTTGATAGCCATATTAGATCCACTATGATGTAAGGGTTATAGAAGATCCAAATGATCCCTTTCCTGGGGGTTAGTGTGCATAGATTACTTAAATTTTATTCTATGAGAAAACATAAAAAATTTGGAGGTGCACTGTTTGGGAACAAGAACATCCATGATGGAGTTATTGTTCTTTGAGATATTAGCTTTAATTAAAACTATTTCTACCCATGAACATACACCCTAGACGTTTCAAGTTAATAATGGGATCACTAAACAATGTGGTATTTAGATTTATTCTAAACGAATTGACTCCTTTCATATGAGAAATAGAAGTGCAGAATTATGATATATTTTAGGACTGAGGCCTCATGCATAGTCAATTGAGAATAAGTAAAGAGAAAACTATAATCGAGGTCGGTGGTTCCACATAGTGGTATTTTTCCCATTCAGTACCATAGACATGGATTGAAAATAGGGAACATACATAGGATAACTTTATAGAGGACTAAAAAAACCTACTAGTGAGGGAAAAGGGGTGTACAACACCTAATGTGTAATCACTTAAGAGTATTATGAGGAGGGACATTCCAAAATAAATTAAGCCACTTGTATAAGCAACAATGAAATGAATAAGAATAATTAAATAATTGTATTTTTCTCTGAGGGGTCTTGATCCCATGGTATAATATATCAGATGAAGTGACTATAAATTATTTCCATACCTCAAAATTTCCTACTAGAGGAAACTGAATCATCCCAGGATCCCCACTGATACTAGCATGAGAGACCGGAACAATGAATGGAACCTAATATATAAAAGGTATATCCTCATGATTTGGGACACTATTGTGTGAATGAATAACCCTCATAACCCCATCTAGTCCCTAGATGATATGATTTAAACCATTACTACATTCTTGGACAACACACTTATTCATCTGGCCAACAGAAAACACTGCATGATTGGATGTCAAGGGGTTTACGACCTTGATTGGGGGGTTATCATCCCACCATTCAGAATATTTTGACTCCTCCTCCGGGACATGGGTAAGGAGTGACCCTATAGGATACTAAATGAGAAGAACCTATGAGGATATGGGTAGATTATATTTTTAAACCTATTGATGAAACATTCACTTGATGGTGGAGTTGCTATGGGAGAGGTAAAAAGTTTTCAAGATCAATATAAATCTAGGTTTCTAAGGATTCATCTAGATAAAGGGTCTGATCATTAATGCATAAAAAAACCACATGGAATCATAAATGGATACTAGGAAGGATATGTTCTCTAAGAGCTGCCTAATATCTAGAAGATTGATCCACACCACTATATTTGAGGACTCCCATAATTGATTAACATCCATCACCCATCCAGAAAATAGTAACATAGTTGACACATAGATTTGGGGGATTTTCATCGTGAGTGAATAAAATATTCCATCAAATCCAACAATAAAATTAATAATTTCCCATTACAGATGAGCCATGATCTTGAGTATCCAACCCCCGAGAGCCTAGAATCGTCTAGAATATATGAAGAGGTAGAATGTATTTTAAAAAATTATTATCTTGTGTTATTTTGAAAAAATCCAAAGATGTAAGATCATAGAAATTTATGGAGGTTCCTCAAGCATGGTTATATGAACTATTTCTCCTTTTTGAGTGATTTTAATTTTTGTGTTACATTGGGGTGTGTTTGGGTGAAAATTTGTGAAAAAAAATGAAAATGGGTTGTGCAAAGTTGTTGTATGATTAAGGAAAAAATTTTCCCCACCCATGAAAAAAAGGAAAAACTAGACTATGTGGATTTCCATGGTTGTAAGATGATTTATTAAATTTTGTTCCCTATTATGAAAAATCATGTACCCCTATAATAGTGGTGCACACTTTTCCACACGGTTATGGGAATCTGTGTGCCCCATTCTAGGAAACCATGTGTGGAAATTTAATTCACTCTAAAATTATATTTTTAATCACTCAATCCACCTAAAAACCCCATATTATACCCCCATTTGACTATAGAAGTTTTTTTTGAGTTCAGAGCCTCTCAGATGGATTTCCAGCCTTCCTTCCCTCTGTTCATAACAATTCAAAGCATGGATCTATGATATACCCCTCTTTGGGAAATATAATCTTATCCAACATGGTTTTCTCATTCCTATTTCATTATTCTTCAAATAATTGATGGCTACTCTACCTATTTTTATTAAATATAAATCGTTGATTGTAGATCTGATCTATAATTAAAATATCATTATTTGTTCAATCATGATTTAGGGTTTTAGATTTGGATGTTTTTCTGCATCGTTGTGCAGCTCAAATTTCGATTATTCTCATTATAGAGTATTCTTAAACAAAAATGATGTAGTTGTTCTATCATTAAAACCCCATATCCTTGTTTGAAATTACATTCTTGTAATTATTTAATTTCTATTAGATGATTATAAATGAATTTCGTGATTGGATTAATTATTTTGGTTAATTAATTTACAGATAAGATATGAAACTTATCACTTTGAGATAACAAATTTTGATAATTAATTATCTAATTAATTATGGTATTTTGAGAATATAGATTAAGATAATTAATTTTAGAACTAATTATGAGATATTGATTTCATTGATTAAGATAATTTATTGATGAATTAGAAATGGGATATTTAGGTTCTTGAATTGAGATAATTAATTGTTGAACAAATTAGGGGAGTTCGAGATGATTTAATTAATTTATGAATAAATTAATGTGTTTGACATAATTAATTAATTGGGGTACTAATTAGGAGGAATTATGTGATAAATTATATGTTGAATTTGCAATGAAATTAGTAAGGTTAGTTAATTGTTTAGTTGACTAATATAAATTAAGTGATTAATTAATTTTTTACTTAATTGATATTATTGAATCAATTAATTAATTTATGAATTTATTATAACTATTGATGTGGAGTGTTAATTGACGAATTAACTAACAGAATAATGGTTCTCAACTAATTTTTGAATTATATATGGAATTGATTTGGATAATTATTTATTGGACTAATCTTGTGCTGATGAATGAGAACATGGTCATTCTGTTGTGAATTTATGAATGATAACATTTTCATTTAGTTGTGAAATAAAAAAAAATAAGAACATGGTATCTCTAATATGTAAGTATAATTGTTAATATGGGAATTCAAGAATGAATTGAAGAATGGTACATTTCCATTATATTGTTCGAATTCTTAATAGTAACATGGGTATTTATGTATGAATTAAATATTGTTAATAATTTCATTTTGAGATATGATATCACCATGGAATACATCGAAATCCGATATGAGATGAAGCAGGTATTGAGGTACGAGTGTCTATAGAACCCCAGATGTTTATGTGGTTAAATAATGGTTAGTTTATAATATGATATATTTTGTAATAATGGATTTTAATTAATTATTTATAAAAATAGAATTTGTCTTATTTTACTAGATATTGTTTTAGACACCATTTTCGGTGGCCTAATATGTTGTAATAATACCCTACTCAGGCTTCCTTATCAATACATAAAATGATATCATCATTGCATGACATTATAGGGGGAAAGTCCATGTGAAAGGTCGTGGAGTCGGGATGGATCATGTATGAGGGAACCAGTTGTGGTTTGGGACCTTTTGGGAGTCATGAGTGACTTTAAAATTGATTTTTCACTTTAAAACATGGAATATATATTATCATGACATATTTATTGTTCAGATGTATATTGTATTTCCATTTATGACCATCATATGGTATTGGTATTTTTTATAGTTATGGTTTTATATATTTGGTTATTGTTTATTTATTTTTTGATAGTGTTTTACTCTGAATAATAGGGTATAGTCACCCCATTACTAAAAATAGACCCTCACTGATAGTTGCAATCCTCTAGAATATGGGCAGCTGCTCTTGTGGTCAATTGTTCGAGTAGTTTGGGGTACCGGTGTGTGGCACCCGAGTCTGAATGTTACAAAGTGGTTTCTAAGAAGTTTTTTTTATTTTAATTTTTTCTTACCATTTTGGTGAAGTTGGATAGGATACTAAGAAGAGTTAGTCCTTGTTTATGATCTCAAGAATGGGAGTTTGAAAGCAATGTATAGAGAGTACCCATGTTCCTACGATGTGATTTTTGTTATTATTATTTTCTATTACAGTCGAATATTATTTCACCGTGGGTGACAGAATAGTATAGTGGAATGATTATTAATATTGAGATTATCCAATATTTTTCTAGTGGCTCGGTATGTCATAATTGTTTATTATTCATGCACCGTTCGTGGAAAAAAAATTATTTTTTGTGCGACAATAATGATATTAATTCCCACACATGAAAGAGATTTACAGGTATGTCATTAAACATCACCTTTTTCCTTGATTATGATATTGAAATGAAAAGAGACACTAATGTGAAATTTTGAATTTAAAAATGATGCATGATAAGGAAAATTGGGTGTCTAAATGAGAAACATGAATAATGAGAATTAGTTTCACTTTGGGAACCACAACCTAGGTGTAGGATGGTCAAGTGTAGTGATAGTGCCTTAGTGTTGACCACGTGGCGGGGATTGTGAAAATGACTTGTTGTGTTTAATTGTGTTTGTACTCTTATATAGACCTTATATTGTTTTTGACTATATCCTAAGGTGCATATTTGGAATCATAGATATCATGCCTATGTGATGAAACTTTTTAAGAGGATGATCAGAATACATGGACATGGTTGATCATGTAATGGTGGTAGCTGGAAAACATATTGAATGGGGTGAGGAAGTCATGGATTAGTTCAGAGAGAACTTTTCTAGATTCATGAAACATATGGAAAGGTAACCAGGGTTGGATTTGAGTATCATGTATGATTCTATGAGGGAGTTTCAATTGTAACACCTTTATGACTGTTACTTGGGAGGGTTCACCTAAGAGTGTTGAGTTCTAGGTTATGTTCATCGAGATAATACATAACTATTTAATGACATTGGTTGAGTGGGTGGTGGTCATGTTGTATACTTATATGCTATGAGGATCAATGAAGCTATTGTGGATCATTCATACTTCAACTGGATATGATGATTTAATGTTATTTAAGGGCTTCTAGGGGAAGTTACTAGAGCACATCTGTGCAGAGATGTTGGGGTTGGAGAGAGAAGTTGTGGTCATGTGGTCGAATCAGGGGAGTATATGTTTGATGGAATATGTCTGATGAATTAAAGACATATAATTATTTTTTCGATCATTTTTAGTGAATGAGACAGCTATGATGAACCATTTTTAATATGGGCATAAATGTGAGATTAATTCCCCAGTTAATCTCTTTTAGTTAAATAAGATTTTTTGAGGTGGTGGATCTGGATCTCATAGCCTAGGGAAACCTACATGGGTGTTATAGTGAAAGGATGATATTTGTAGTTATATTATTAGTATTTGTCAAAATCGGGATAAATAATTATATATTGGATAGAATTAGTTGGGGAAAAGGGAAGCGAGTTTCCTAGGGAGTGGCATTAGTTTTTCCAGACCATAGATCAGTGATCTATAAATAGTATGGTAGGTTGGGACAATCACAAAGACAATATCCTTGACCAAAAATAGAGTTTCAATTTTTTAGAATTATGGAAAATCTATAAATGAGATTTAGGACCTAGGGCACGATGAGCACTAATATAGGAGACAGATAGAACCAGGGTGAGGGAAGGGGTCATCTTCCCTATACCATTTTGGTAGCTTTAATTATACCAACTCATGTCGTAGAGGTAGTGGATGTGGATTCTAAAAGAAATGGATCATGTATCTGTAACGTGGTGAGGATCAAGGGAGTCCGACTTCGTCACACGAAACACGTGAATGATAGGTACGTGCAATAAATATTATAGATATGGATAGTGAGGTTGGACTACTGATAGTGAGAGGTACTATTCCGGTATTCTCTACTTTAGATACTTTGTTTTTTGATACTAGTGCCTCTAATTTCCTTATTTTGACATAACTTGTGAATGATTTGATTGTGGTGTTAGAGTTCATGAGCATAGTATAGATGATAGACACACCTATTGGGGTACGTTCGAGAGATATTTACATGTGCAAGGGGTGTTCCCTTGAGATTGGAGGGTATCATTTTGTGTGGGATATATATATTAATAACATGTGAGGCATTTACCTAATTATTTTTATAGAAAGTTTAGTATCATATTGAGCCCACAATGATTGATAATGTTGGAGAGTGGATTTTACATCTCTGAAGTGTGACAACTGTATTAACCTAGGTGAGCATGATCTCCATGTTTGCTGAGAACAACCAATTACTGATAATCTAGGATAGGTCATAGCCTATGATAGAAGACATCTATAATATGATGGTGATTCAAATAATTATGGATTTACCCCAATTTTGAATCAAATTTAGGATGTGTTTACTGAAGACATCTCAAGGCTCCCACCTGAGAGAGATATGGACATTTCCACTGAGATCATGATGAAGAGTGATCTAGTTTCTATTCAACAATGTATAATGAAATGGATTTAACATCATGATCTCTTTAACGAACTAGGAGATTTGTAGGATAAGGGTTTTACCCAATCAAGTATGTCGCCTTAGGGTTCAAAATTGGGTTTTCCTATGAAATCTATATGTATTTTGTTCTTATTTGTAAATTAAAAACGTTGAATTAGATAATGTGGAAAAATGTATCCTCATCCGTGTATGGATGAGCTATTTTACAAGTGTAGGGGAGATTGTGCCATTTCCAGGAGAGACATGAGATCAGGGTATCATCAGTTGATAATTTAGACTTGTAATATACATCGTACTGCTTTTAATAACAATTATTGACTATATGAGATCATCTTAAAGATATTTGGGTTGACCAACAGAGAAGCGCTGATTATGACCATGACATGGAGGAACAACCAACTATTCTTGGATCAGTTTATGGTGGTGTTTATGTATAATGTTTTGGTGTACTAAAAGACTCATGATGATCATGAAAAATATCTTGACGTTTTTCTTACTATAGTGAGAGATCATCGACAATAGACCAATATATCTAAGTGTTTGTTTTTTATTAATCAGGTAATATTACTTTCTTATATCATATTAAAGGAAGGTGAGTTAGTGGAACTAGAGAATGTTTAGATTTTTATTTCATTGGATAAATCCAAGAAAAAGTTCGAAATTTTTATATTTATAGGGTCGATATGATATTTTAATAGATTCATTTATGAATTTTCTCTATTTGATGTATCGATTTCATGATTGACCACGATGTGGATAAATATTGAATGGTCAGAAGCTTATGAGACTTCACTCTACAAATGGAATATTCATTTGACATTATTCTCAATATTTGTTTTACATGATCTATGTATGGAGTAAACAGTGTATTGTGACACTACTAGAATCTGACCATGAGTTGTGTTGATGCAGAGAGATCGAGTTTGGGAATATGGGTCTTAGCAGTTTAGGCCATATGAATTGAACTAACCAACACACAACCTTGAGTTAGAAGAAATGTTTTATGCTTTAAGGTGTTTGTAGAATTACCTGTCTGGAGAATATTTTACTATGTATACAGACCTCAAGAGCTTGAAATATATATTTTCACAATAATACCTAAATCATTGTCCTTGTATTAGGGAGTATTATATGGAGTCATTTGATTTTGAGCATCCATATATGCTTGGGAAGTGGAATAGTTTCGATTATGATTTGTGTATGAAAACTTATACTCATGTGGTTTAAGAGTATAGTGTTGAGTGGAATATGATGGTTTTTCGGGTTGAGGCACATGATTTATTTTAGGAGAGTATGGATAAAATGACTCTCATATCAGTTTTGGTGGAGTATACACTTTTTGTACAAATCCATGATAGGTAGTTTGAGGATTAAAAATATTTTTCTTAGAGGGAAAACCTTCAAGGTGGGGACTGATGATATGATTGGTGAAAATATAATGATGAGATCATCTATTTTAGGAGATTTCTTGTTGTTCCTACAATCAGGAAGCTAGATCTGATGTGTGATTTTCAATCCTCAAAATGTGCAGTACATCTAGGTGTGACCAAAATATACTATAAATTAAAACAATATTTCTATTGTCTATGCATGAAAAAAGAGATGGTAATCCTCATGAAATGATTCTAAAATTTCCATCAAGTTAATTCTGAGATTCACCTACCATGTGGTTTACTATATCCACTTCCCATTTCTGAGTGGATGCGTGTTGATGTGACTATAGAATTTTTTGTAGTTTTCTAATGTTTTCTTCAGAAGAATGATTCTATTTGGGTTATTGTAGAATAAATAAAAAAGGAATCTCAGTTCTTCCATATACCTGATACTTTTCAGTTGAACAACTATAAATTTGTATTTTCAATAAATAGTCCCTATGCATGAAGTTCCATGGACTATTGTTTCATAGATGGATTTTTGATTTACATAGAGTTTCTAGAAAGGGTTAAAAATGTTTTTTATCATTTGGTTTCATTAAGGAATACTCTTCACCTATAAAAAATTGGACAGTCATAACATACTTCACAGATGCTTGAGGATATGATGTGAGCATGTGTTATGAACATCGAAGGTTCCAAAGAGGATCACCTAGATTCAGTGAATTTAAATTATAAAAATTGTTATCAGATAGTAATTCATATGGTCCAAATGATGCAATTTATGTTAGGAAATGCAGATTACCTCTATGCTAGATGGAGTTTGGAGATTCAGAGTTGTTGGGACGGAGTGTCATGCATGTGATATTTGAGTAGGTTCAATTAATTCCAAAATATATGGTTATGGCTCAGAGTAGAAAAAATTCTTATGCTCAACGATTTAGAAAACCCCATGATTTTTACTGAGGTTGATCCTATATTATTTTGAGTGTCTCCAGTGTTGTTTCATCGAAGGATATAGAGATAGGGCTAGTTGGAACCCATGTTTGTTGGATCATTTATGGTCATTGAGTGAATAATGCTGGTTGCATATTGATTGGCTCTTCAACAAAAATAAATTATTATGCATAATGTTTTCCATGTGTCAATTTTTTTTATATCACCCTAACCCTTCTCATGGGATCAATGTGGATGATGTCGAGCTAAATATATATAAATCCTTTTAGTGGCATCTGATATGTGTGTTGGATCGTAGTGATAATGTGTATAATGAAAATATTATATAGATAGTACTGATATTATGGATACGTAGAGGAGTGCAAGAAGATAAATGGGAAAGGGAAATGATATATGGTCATAATGGCCATATCTTTTTGACCTGGAATCGTAGAGATACATAGGAATGTATCTCTATGATAATATCTTATAAGGTGGGAGACTGTAAGATCTAGAACTTTTATGGAGACGTATCAGTCTTGGTTACATGTACAATTTTTTCTTTTGTTGACTAATTTTAATTTCCGTTTTACATTGGTGGGTGATAAGGTGATGTTTTTTGATAAATATTGAAATAAGGTTATTCATGGTTGGTTCAGCATTACGGAAAACTGTGCACCCTTGCCCAGCAAACCGCGCAACCCGTGATTTCAGGGATTTTCACACATGGAACATGGGTTTTCAAACTGTGTGACCTCATAAAAGAAACCATGCAACAGTATAACAGAGGCTCACAGTTGGGGTCACAATTTGGGGAAATTGTCCAAACCTACCAAACAAACCGTGCATGGGAATTTAATTCACCTCAAAATTAGATTTTAAATCACATGAATCCTTGAAACATACTTAATTCAAAGCACATTCCACCATATATGTTCTTATATGATATTAGAGACTCTTCAATTGATTAAATGCCTTTTTGAACTCAATATATCATGATTTGATGCACAAATCAATGATTTGAACGTCTCCTGGTAAGAGAATCTGGTTCCACTAGGTTTTCTTATACCTCTTTCTTTCTTCATTTATCCTTTGAAGGTATTTCTTCCAATTTTGATTTTATCGTGATCTGTTATTGTAGATATACATATATAATTTAGGGATCCTAATTAGTTTGATTTTGATTTATGGTTTTATATTTGGATCACATTCTATGTTGTTGTGCTGCTAAAATTTTGGTGATTTCCATTATCAATCATTCTTTGTCAACCTTGATGTAGATGGTATATAATTAAAATCATATAGTATTGATTAAAATTATATATATTTAATGTTTTTATATCTATTATATTATTTTAAATTTATTTTGTGATTTCATTAAATAATTTGTTGAATTTATTAATTTATTAGATTTAAAATTGGGGGTTTTGAGTTTATAGATTTTGATTATTAATTGTAAAATTAATTATGGGATTTTTAGATTATAGATTTAGATAATTTACTATAGAATTAATTATGAGATATTTTGGTTGTCAGTAAAATAATAAACTGATGAACTAATTATAAGATATTGAGGTTTTTATTTGAGATAATTAATTATAGAATTAACTATGAGATTTTGAGTTTGGTATATTGATTTGATTTATTGATAAATTAACTTATGGTATGGAAGTGAATTGTAAAGACCCTTAAATTTCAAAGAATTTTTTTCTTAATTTTATTTGTAATTTTACAAGAACGCAGTTTCTGACGGTACCTGATTCCGAGGCTCAGTGTGCTCGGAATCATTTTCCGAAGTCTAGCTCGGGTACGTTCAGTGAACGAACGAGCGTGTTTTTCTAACTTTTGAACCAGTGATCGGAATCGAATTCTGAGGGCACCGATGGAATCTTAGAGCTGGTACTTTCTTAGAAACGCCTCTTCTGGAGTTGCATTTGCTCGGTTGTGGTTTTTAATTTTTGGGCTTTAAGATAAAAAAATAAAATAAAGTGGTGCGACAATTTTATTTTTATTTCACTTAAGCAACATAAAATCCAATTAAAACTGCTTAAGCTAAGTTAAATCGGATAGGGTACGATTCAAAATATCCTACCCTCTTGGTAGGATATTTGTGGGGTGGGGCCCGCACGAGCCCACCGTTTCTTTTCCTCTATGTAACACCCCCGCGAAAACCCGTCATTATGAAAGTCAACTAACGCATTTTCTTAAATTATTAATGCACCAATTAATTGGGTGGTTTTATTCGTTGAATTAATTCTATGAATTAATGGGTTGTTACTTAACTTATCTTTTTTTTCGTTTGTTGGCATGTTAATAAAATAATACCAACACTATTCTTCTTATGGTTGTTTGTTGAGAGGATTTGACTGAAACCTCAAGTTCTTCATCCTCCTTCGCGAAGAACGTGAAGAACGCGAAGAACACGAAGAACGCGAAGAATGCGAATAATGCCGAGCTCTCGGAGATTGACGACGCGACCCCAAGTACCGCAATGCCGGTGATTCTTCTTCCGCGACGCTCTTCCGCAACAATCCAACCCCGCAACAACCTTCGATCGACAACAACAATTTCGTCGATGCGACACCGTATTCCACGACGACACGTTGCCCTTCTGCGACGATGCGACACCCTTCTGCGACGCGACGATCGCCTCCTTCTGTGGCGATCAATTCCGCGAAGAACGCGTGTGCAACGACATGACGAGGTAGGGGTTTGTTTGTGAAATAATTTATATTCCCGTGATTGTTTCTTTTAAAACAAAGAACCAGGATCAAGTTAAATTTTAATTCTATTAAAATTGTTTCTTTCTTGTTATTCATGTGTTGAATATTTCTTTCTGATTGTTATCACCTAACGCGGAGGGTGCGGGCCAAACAAACACGACCCGACAACCCTCCACAGTTCTTCATTGATGTGTGGATTGTCGGGCGATGACAAAACGTGCCGCAGGGGTGATTCTTTGTTTCCGAAGAGCATTTCGGGACCCAGGAGGAGCTACAGCATAGACGGAAACGAAATCGGACCACTGAATCAACTCCGGTGGCCCGCGGAACCCACCGGCGGCGCCGGCGGCTGGAGGCGGCGGTGCCCCGGCGCGCCGCCAGACAGGGCCGCTCCGGCTGAAGCCGCAGCGGCGGCGGCCAGAGAACCCGCGACCACGCGGGTCAGGCACACACGGGACGCGGTATTGCCGCGTCCGCTGATCCAGCGTGGCCCCATGCAGGGCCACGTCAACTTCATCCCGCGGGGACAGCGCCCCGCGGCTCCCTCACTCGGCTGCTCGGCCGAGCCGAGCCGGGCCGACCCGACCGGCCGGGTTGCGCCCTGGCCGAGTCAGGCCGCGCCGAACCAGGTCGGACCCGGACCCGGGTCGGGTCGACCCGGTTCGGGCCGACCAGGGGGGTTCGGCCGGGTCGGTCCGCGCCCAGACCCCCCGTCTTCGGACAGTTTTCGGTATTTTGCCTGTAACATGAGCTACGGGCGTCTGAACGATGCGTTGTTAGCAGCGATGTGATCCTTGGATCGAGACGGTCGTTTTGGTATATCACACTCAAGGTTTCGGAATACTTTGGGTTCGGATGGGTTGGTTCGTACACGAAACCAACCAGGCCCTCGGAGGGGAAACGCACATATCTTGAGATTCGGACGTCCGATCGACGTGCCTTCGACTTCGTTGATTTCCTCTATGTGAGACGGATCTTTGGGAAAACTCCACCCGAGTTTTAGATGTAGGTGGAGTACGGTCGGGTTGGTTTTTCCTTAAAAACCAACTGGGCCCCTAGGACGAAAAAGCCAATAACTCTCAGACCGGGCATCCGATTGACGCACCGTCTGCGACGTTGAGTTCCTGTTGACGATACGGAACTTTTGGATACATCAACTCTGGACTATGTGTCAGTTGATGTATCAGCCTCTCGGCTCGTGGAGCGGACCCTCCCGAACGATCTTGCTTTGTGCGGGAACCCTAGAGCTAGCTGCGACTGCTACTGTGACAACGACAACTGTGCAGAGATCCATAGTGGATTCGACGACGACGACTACAGCACTCGGCGATCCTGTGTGGATCAGTGCTACTGATCCACTGTGGGTCCGATCCTATGTGGGTCAGCGCTCAGCGGTTCTGTGTGAGCCAGCGCCTATAGGTTCTGTGTGGGCCCGATCCTGTGTAGGTCTTTGCGGGGGTTAGTTACCTATCGATCCTTTGTGGGTCAGATCCTTTGTGAGTCATTGCGGTGGATAGTACCTATCGATCCTTTGTGGGTCCGACGACTTATATGGATCAGTGATCATCTCTATCGTCATTTGAAGAAGTATACCTGTGTGAGCTGAAACTCTGTTTTACATTCCTTTTTGGATTGTGTTGTGCTATCCTGTGTGGATTTACATTTTACTTTACTTTGTGGATTGTGTTGAGCTATCCTATGTGGATTTCACGTTTTGCTTTCCTGTGTGGAATGGGTTGTACTCGAGCTCGGATGTTGGAGCCGAGCGAGAATTGATGACTTAGGTATATGTATGGGCATATACCTAAGAAGTGTCGGATGTTACTTCGTGATTGTATCTTTCCTTTTTGGTTTATCCTTTTTGGATTTTCGGAGACATTCGGGGGTCTCGGGGTTCCTACTGAGTAGCATATACTCACCCCTGCACGGGCTATGCCCGCACTACGTTGTGTTGGTTTCAGACGACGGACATCGCGGATCGTGGTGGAGGCTTGCGGAGCAGGACGGTACCTGGAGGTGGACCACTGGGCGGGACGTACTCGGAGCGGTCGTCTAGACCCGAGGAGCATTGGAGGCTTTCTGTACCCACCCATCAGGTGGGACTCCCAGTGGACGGCTCGACATTGCGTCTTTACTTTTCAGTTGCTGTTTTTCCCCTTTCAGTTGTACTTTACAGTTGGGCTTGTATTTCCATCCCCCTTTACTTTTCTGCACTTACTATTGTACCAGCTTTTACTTAGTGTTTACTTTTCCTCTTTCTTACTCTGTAGTTCTTGTTTACTTTACAATGCCAATGCCTTCATTTTTTACCGGGATTTACATCTTGGTGCAGTCGTCAGCCCCTGGCCTATGGAAGGCGGGCTTGGGGTAGTCACGACACGAGCCCCGAGGACAAGTCGTGACATGAATAATTAATTTGGTAATTAATTAATGGGAATTATGTTATAAAATAATTGTCTAATTAGTAATTTTATTTTTATAATTAGTTATTTTTTTTATATGACTAATAGAATTGATTACATTAATTAATTGTGAAATTAATTAATATTATTAAAGGGATTAAATAATAGTGGAATTAATTAATATTATTGATGTGGTGTGTTAATTTAATAATTAACTAATGTAATGGTAGTGCTTAACTAATTGTTAATTTAGTGATGGAATTGTTATGGATAATTAATATTTGAATTAATTATTATTTAATGAATGGGAAATTAGTCATTATATTATGAATTTATGAATTGTAACATTATTATTTAGTTCTAAAATAATAAATTGAAACATGGTTATTCTAATGTGTGAGTTTGAATGGTAAATTGGGCATTCAATTATGAATTAGAGAATTAGAACATGGTCAATTTATTATGTGATGTTTGGATGGTAATAAATGCATTTAATTATGAATTAAGGAAAACTAATAATGGAATTATGAGATATGATATCAAGTGGGAATACCTAGGTCTTCGGCCTGAGCTGAAGTAGATATTGAGGTGTCGGTGCATATTGAAACATAGTGGTTTATGTGGCCATAGAAGATTAATTGATAATATGATAACTATTTACATTTTCATTGTAATTTTTATTTATACACCAATATACACTATTATTTGACGCACGATGTTAGTGGACTAAAAATTTGTCCTCACACCCGACTCGGGCTTCCTGATTGGTACATGGATAGACTTCGGGGTTAGATGATATGTTTAGGGAAATAAACCTTTTTTATGTGTCTTTGTCGGGGTAGAATATGGACGAGAGAACCAGACATGATTTGGGGTCCCCTTGGGAGTATTCTATGTCTTTACTTTTATTTTTTCACATTGACACATGGCATGTACATTCACATGATATTTTTAGTTTTTTTTAGTATGATATTGTATATATTGTTTGTGAAATGATGTGATACTGGTATTTTATGGTTATAGTTATATTTCTGTTTAATTTATATTAATTTTAAATTGTGTTTTACACTGAATACGATTTTATATCCCCTATTAGAGATATTATACCCTCGCTACTAGTTCGAAGTCCCTAGTGTATGAGGCAGTGTACATGAGGTCATCTGACCGGCCTGTTTAGGGAACCAGTTTGAGGAACCATGTCTATAACATTAAAATGGATCCCTGAAGGTTGACACATTAACATCTATCACTAGGGGAGAGACTTTTTGGGTGGAAATTTTTATCTTAGAGGATACTTTAGAGAAATATAGATTAATGGAACCATGAAAAGAACCAAGAAGGGAATCCACAAACGATACAAGATGTGGTGCTGAAGCAGGAGGTCAAGAGTGCCCTATCTAGGGTGTTATAGTGTCACTATGTAGAGATAGAGAATGTCTTAAGGATGGAGTCATGTAAGGCATAACATATCAAGTGGAATTGGGTGGGGGTGTAATAATATGAGAAGCTATAAATTTATCTTGCACGTTATTTATGTTCTTTATTAGAGGTATACTTGATTAAGAAAAGATCACTAAAATTAACAATAAAAGTAAATGTTAGGTACAATAGGTTAGATAACCTGATGGGGGGGGGTGAATTAGGGTATGACAGATTAAAACAACTAACCCTATAGATCTTGTCTCACTATTAAGCAAGACACCCATCTCTCTCTTTTCCAGTAGCAATGTATAAACAAGAACTATAGATTACACAGAACACATCAATTTTTACATGGTTCACCGTCATTGGGTTACATTCAAGGAGCATACACAGGTGATGTGCTAATGTACCAAATCCAATAAATGCACACTACTGTTTACAATATTCAGGATAGATCACTTCTATTCTCATGCTCACTGCCTTTACAAATTTTAGGGTCAGCTCACTGCTTTCCCAAGGGTCACTCCCTAGTTATCTCTCTAGATCATTGCCGGTGGAGAGGATCACCTTATTCATCTTCCTTTTATCACTACTCTGGAAAGGATCCACTCATATTTTATATACTTGTAGGTCTCTTCATTATCACTAATTCATACATCTTCTATTGTATGTAGATGCTCTGTTGAAGTCCAACTTTCAACCTTATATAAATATCACTTTTCACCGAATGTATCGGGAAATATTACAACATTCACGCAGTCCTGAATCACCGTCATGCTTAAAAAATACCTATCGCCCATCTCGAAGATGGAAAGCATGTATTGGCGTGCAAGTTAAAACTGTCATGCAAGTTCACTGAAACAACTTGCGCGACACTAGCTTCTGAAACTCCAAACTTGTGTGACTCACACACTTTTACGCCCAAACCAATATTGGTGTGCAACCATCAACTATCTCGCTTCTAAAAAAACATGGAGCCCAAGTGTAACCAAACCACATTCACGACAACCCATTCTTCAACTCAAAACATGGTCAACTCGCTTCCTTTCTCGCCCAAACTACTATGGATGCACAATAATCAACGGGCGCGCAACTTCTACTTGCGCGACCACACCACCACTTGCGTGACCACCACACCTACACGACGAGAGCTCTGATTTTCTCTAAGTGTTGATGTCACACAGAATGAGGAGGGTCTGACCTCTATTTATAGGCATTTGGACACCATGTGCGACAGCAAGCAAGTCCCCCTCAGCGCGTAAGTCTCAGCACACAAGCCTTTGTCGCACAAGTCACTTGCGCGACCAACCTTAAAATTTTATAGAGCCTTATCCCTTTTCCATATTTTGATGTTATGATCTTGAAAAACATATGGCACACACATTACCTCTCTTTTAAGACAACGACTCACAAGTCCCTTTTCCAAAACTACTTTATATCTACTATTTTTGTACTACCTTCAGACCATCCATTCATTTTTCAATGTCTTGAATCAAACATGGATCGTTAACCATAGCCCTTGAATTTGACATGCCACCATGAAATCCCCATTGTCAACAAATTTGAACATCATGGATTGATTTTTCAACTATTACAACACAAATGTCCACTTTGTCAACAAACACAATCACCTCAAAAATCCTTCAATGATACCTTGAGGGTTTTCCCAACAATAACATATCCACATCCCTCAACCTTAAAACCTCTAATGTGAATCCCATATTTATGATACAAAATTGTAACTCAATCAAATAAATTATCATTCTCATCAATAATATGACAACCTAGGGATGCCACATAGGATGTAGCTCATTTATGAAAATCATTTGAATAATTTTCCAACATATGAACACAATTTAAACTAGTAATAATGTTACAAAGACCAAGTTAATATCCATTATATACTAATATTATTTTTATGAACCTTCCTTAATTTAACAAACAATATTTTCACTATAATTGAAAATTAATACTTACAATCCTATTTTAGTAACCCCTTTAGACCATGAAATATACTTTTAAAACAACATTAAATTTAAAATAATCCAAGTTACATTTAAAAAACCCCTTGAGATATTTTAACTGAAAACATTAATTCAATGACGTCAGTTGAACAAAATACAGAATACTAATTCATCTATGAATAATATATAAGAAATTATTAAAAAATATCAGGTTTCTTCCATAGGAACACAGAAAATTGACCTATTTAGAATACATTAATAATAATTATCCAATAAAAAACCCTAAAAAATCATAAACCAATTATCATGAGAAAATTTTAAAATTATAACACATCATTTAAATTCTCAAATATATGGAGAAAACCATATTGTAAATTCTTTTAAATAGATAATTTTAAAAACTCTTGTTCTAAAACATAATGTAATTATAACCATTTAACCCCTACACCCCTCCCCCTTCAAAACTAGAGTTTAGGTCCATGAAACCTACACAATTGGTTAAAAATTTCAACATACTAGATAAATTTTATTGAAATTGATTTAGAAAACATCAATCATCACATCGTTCACAAATAAAAGAAAATGTATTGAAAAAAATACCTAATTCCATTGAACCATCATCTTGGGGTTTTATTCCACCCCTAATAGGTTACACCAAAATTATATTCAACTATATGAATCTATATATAAAATGCTATTATCGTTATCTTTGGATTCAATTATTTTTGGAAGAAATAATTTAATACCAAAAAAACTGAAATAATGTTACCTTCCCCTCATTGAGATGAATCTGATTCCATTGATGATGCATCATTTTTAGTAGTATTGATAATGTTATTTATTATATTAATGTATAAATTAAATATATAGAGAGATATATAGTGAGTGAGGAGACAGAGGAAATACATGCTATATGGGGATGAATAATTTCCTTGCATGAGTGCATAAAATTAAATTTTACACACACACATTTTAATTTTTTCATCTAGATTAATTGAAATTTATATTTTTTATTTATATTATCCCCCTTTAATACAGTTCTCCTGGTACATAATTCCCACAGCCCATTTTTGTTTTTTCATTTCATCTTCATTTTTTCATTTACTTTATATTTTACCCATTTAATATCATTATTGTTTTTGTTAGAAATTTAATGTTAATTATCCAAACCTCAAGTGCACGTGTGTGTGTGTGTGTGTGTGTATATATATTTTTTAAATTATATAAACAATATTTTTTTTTTTAGAAGATAAATTTAATTAAATTACCCATATTATTATATACCTAGCTACTATTTAATGACTTTTTAATTTTTTAAATTTAAATAATATTAAAATATTCATTTAATGTTAATGTAGTATCATTTCTACAAATTTTTACTAACTCGTAAATAACTCATTCATTAAAATAGTGTAGTATTAATATTAGGTGAATACATAAATGACTAAATGTTACTACTAATTCCAATAAGGATCACCATTCTTCTAGAGAGCCCACAACTATGAATGCTTATAATGGAGTAGCGTCAGTATGGGTTACCTTATAGGATCTTTCTTTATGTGTATGTTAGTGATGTAAATGTATATGAAAGGAATATGTTTTTCCTTATTGAGACATTCAATAGTTTTATATGTGTCCTGTGTGGGTAATAGAATGTGCTGTGTTGGGAAATAAACCTATGTATTATTGGAGACTCATGGGGTTAGATGACCTATTTCATTCCTTAGGGAGGTTGGGCCATGAAAAAATGGAATTTGGATTGATTTTTTATTTTCTATTTTTACATGATTCAAGGTAGATATGAGATATGTTTTTGGGTTATCTAGAGGTTAGTTTCAAGTAGGTCCCATATCACCACATTCTTTGAGATATTTGCGGAAATAATTTTTTGGTAGACGAAAAAAGATATAGTAGATGTTTTGTGTTGGTGTATCATATTATTTTATAATATTATTAATATATATGATATATAAAATAGTTTTAAATTCTTTACATATTAATATATTATAGGAATAATTATTATATATACATATAGTGTTTTAAATTTATTTTAAAACCAATAAATTTATTGAAAATGATTTAGAATACATAGATTTATATCGTTTATACAAATTAAATTGCAACCTAATATTAAATTTATTTTTTCAAAATATTGAAAATAATATTTTAATGATAAATAATCCTACATAGAAAAATCTATGACTGATTTCTAAATAATGATCTTCATATATTGACAAGAGTTACGACTATATTTTATGTTTAATGATGGTGAGGGACCATATTGATGTTAAATATACAGTCATGGGAAAAATTTGTGTCTTTTTTAATTATATGAAATCTAATTTGAATACCATAAGGGTTTTTATGCATGTAGACACTAAAAAATATTCTTTCACATTACAACAACTACTATGGTTTAATCGCCACTAAAATAACATGAATTTATTTTGAACTGAAATATTCTCTTAATCCATTGTGAAAATGAATATGAAATCCCTCGATCTAATGAGGTTATTGAAATAATGAGTAATAATGTTTTATAAATATATATCTTATTCCAGTGGAATGATGGTGATATAATTCTCTCAATATTATTTTATCATTTCAATCAAAATTTTATAATAATTTTGAAGGGACATACAAACATATTTAAAAAAATTTATTGTTCTACCAAATAAATATATAGAATATGTAATAACCCAGGTAATGATATGATAATTAATATTCATATATATTAATATGAATCATATAGTTATATTATAAAGTAATATTTAATCAAAAGAATTAATTATTTGAATTAAAAATTTTTCTTTTAATGTTTGATTGAAAATATTAATTTGTAAATTTATAATTTCAATTTCAAAAAAAATAATATCAATATTTAAATCGTCGTGTAAAAATCATTATTGGATGAATGTTTGAAATGTTTTGGAAAATATAAATTTTTCAATGAATAGTGAAAATAACTATTTTTATAAACATGAAGTAAATTATTTTTACTAAATTAATAAATTTTAAATTCAAAATATATCATAAATATTAATTTAATTAATATATTTATTATTTAGATACATTTACTAAACATAATTACTTTTTAATCAACTCTTTATTTTTAATATAAGATTTATTTTATGTTTATTTTTGGAATTTTGTAAAAATAGTTTTGAAATGAATAATGTTTAATATTTATAATTAGTAAAAATAGTTCTTAATGGAGAGTATATTAATTGAAATATATAGACTCTATATAATTATATATCAATTTAATATCACATAGTTATTATTAGTATTCAAAGATTAAATATAGAAATATCGTTTCTAAAAACGCTTTTTAAAAACCTAAAATATCACAACTAGTAAGTGACTAATATTAAATTAATTTCTCCCAATTATGTTAACTTACGTTGGAAATATTTTTTCCTTATATTTAGTAACCATGATTAATAATTTATATTATTTTCAAGATATTATTTTCCAATGTGATTACTGAAAATTGTTAAAGTTAATTTCAACAATAAGGGTAAAATGAGAATTACCAATAGCATAAACATTAAACATAATGGGATAATGACCTATATACTTGTGAAGAACCCATAAGATGGCCATATCTTGACCTTATACCCTCTAGGATAATTTTTATTTAATTATTTTGTTGACATTACTCCAACCCACCGTTGGTGAATTCTCTCTTTCAAAAATTTGAAATTTCCCTCTCATATCTCTCATAAAATCTCCCACCTCTACTCTTCCATCACACTTCTCAATCAATTTATCTCAGCCAAAACCTTCCAAATTAACATAAATAATTTACTCCCATGATCATAGAGTAAATAATTTTTTCATTAACCTATTCAACAATGTCATTTTGTTTAATCAAAAAGGAGTTACCCAAATAATAGGTAAAGTTCATCAACATTCATTATTGTTTTGTTTCATTATAAACCCTCATAAATTATTATTACATTGTTAAATAATAAAACAAGATTAAAGAATATACATATACATTTTAATGTTTGTTATACAACATAAACCCTCACATAAATCACTGCAATTGGTTATTAAATCATCTAACATTTGTTTGGAGGACAAATGCCTCGTGAAAAAACGTCATTCTATTTTAACTTACCACCTGTCTTGTTTGGAAATAATGATGTAAATACTAATTATATATGATATTTGTGATATTTATTAAATTATTATATATTTTTAGGAATTATATCATTTAAACTCATTTTTATATTTCATACCATAGGGGATATGATATCATCGCTCATTTTTATGGCAGAAAACCACCTCACGAAGCAGTGCGAAGAGTTATTTGGTCGGAATAGCATGAATGCCTTCATTTTTTTTGATTATCCACCTTTCAAGTGGGGAGGTGGAACCCTTACAAGTCCCTAAGGCTTAGAGGCAATTACATGACCCGTAGGTCTTTGAGAGAATCACCCAGATAAGAAACATGGAAATGCTCCTCTCGAGCATCTATGATGATATCATCACTTCACCTTCGCATGGATGGTTGGCTAGCTATCTTATGCAATGTTGCACATGCCCAGTACTGATAGAAAATCCATACCCTCTCATTCTTCAAAATCTGGTTATCTATTCTCAATTAAACGTGCCTACCCTGGGTCCTCATCTAAAGCCATGTCCATTGTAGTCTAACTCTTACATCTACATTCATGTGGCCCAAAGGCCATAGGGTCACTCAAAAGACTTAAGGTGGATTTAAGACCTTTAATATCAACTAGACAGAAGGAATTGGGTGGCCCGAAATCTTTGATGGACCCGAGTAACAAATCGGTGGCCCAAAAAACTAGATGGATGAATAGTTTTGGGTACTACAGTTGCGAACTGTAACTGCTATAATGCCTGCTAAAGTACCGAATAGTGGCTACTACAGTGACTGCTATATAACTGCTACTGTGCAGAATATACACCTCCACCAAGATTAGGTTTTGAAGAGTTCTTCACTAGTTAATCACTCATAGGTAATATGTGTTTATATAATGAAATTATATTATATAAATATCATTATTTCAAAATAAATGATATAATTAACTTTCAATAAATATAATATATAATTTTTTTATTACTTATTCACACACTAAAAAAAAATATAATGTCGTTCATTGACAGGTGGACTACTGGCTCCTCAAATTGAAGGGATTTGTTTTACATCATTAGAAATATATATATTTAAGTATTATTATTTAAATATCATTCAATTATTTATATAATTATAGTCATTAAAATATTAAATATTATATAGCTTCTTTCTATAATGGTCATTTTTATTATGTATGCTTATTTAAATACCATGATTATTTTTTGAATAGTTCTTCACTAACTAAAAAAATAGGATGATAAATTGATAGCATAATATTCTTTTATGTATGATATAATATATGAGAATTACATGATGGGGTGGCCCAGAGAGCATTGGGTGTTCCCATTACTACTTATATGATGGGGTGGCCTATATAGTCCCTAGTTATCCCATAGGATCTTATATGATATGGTGACTTATATAACAGAATGGGATCCCATTACACATCATATGATGGGGGTGCCCCAGATAAAGTTATGTAAGACTTCTATAGCTCTTCCTGGAAGTTGTTAATGATAATTTTGTAATATTTTATTATGGTTATTTCAAATAAAGGTCTCTGAAAATAATTTTTTGCAAATGATTATCTAATTTATAAAATGTTATTTTAATTTCATTTTATGGGTTTAAAAGAATTTTATTTGTATAAAAATTTGTTAGTTTCTTCATGTGAAATTTCTTAATATTTATTCTAAAATAACATTAAATATATGTTAAATGTTATATTAGTATTTATTTTTAATAGGAAAATAAATTTATCATCTTTTGATATCTATTACTCTTCGTTTCTGATCATCAAATATTTTAAATGATTTTCACATTACATAAGGATAGGTTAGGTGAATGAAAAATTTCATATTGAATTCTGTTACGATTTACCATAAAGGAGGTCATGATTTATTTTAAATTTTTTATATTATGGGAGAGTGGATACAAATAAAATGTGTTCACTTTTTATTTTATGGGTTTTTATGTAATAGTTGTGACCTAATTATCTAAAACTCTAAACTGGAAAAGATCATAAATGTGAAAAAAATTAAATTCATTACTAAAAAACATAAATTATGTAATGATTAAGTAAATTTCCTAATAGATTGTATCAAATGATGATTTAGATGAATTTATAGGTTTTGATAATGATAATGACATTACATTGAAATATTTTACCTTAAGATTATTTAAAAATGATATATCATTTAATGAATACATAATTTTGTCAACTAACATATTTCAGTTTAGAATGGTTTTTGATAGTGGAAATATGTAGTCAATACTTGTAAGAAACCTAGTGGAGAAAAAACATCCAAATCATCATTCATATATGGTTGGAATTGGAATATAATCATTTTTTAGTGATGTATTTTTTGAAACATGAATAAAATACTGGTCATATAATTTCAAGAGGGGAACTCAATCATCCTGCAAGGAACATTTCTATTGTGGGTAATTTTAGAAGGAAACATATTAAATAATTAATTGGATCATTTGACCCAATGGTTTTCAAAGGATCGATCAATTATTTTGATAATATATTTGTTGTCATGTGATTTTCAGAACATTAAATGATAACCCTTGTTTTTTAACATTTCAAATGTGATTTTGATCGATGGTGGTATTTGGTTAAGAATAAGAGAGAGAAATATAATATTTATGCCATGAAATTTTATAAATTCAATGATATTTTCCATGAAAAATATTTTATTTATCATGTTAGACTCATGATGGAAAAACATTTTTTGTAATCCGTTGAGAAAGATGAAGATTTTATAGAATATTATGAAGGAAACATCAAACGATTGTCTTGGTGTGTTCCATATACTATTTAGGATACTAATATCAATATTAATATGTTTTTCTCAGGGATGAAATAATATTTACAGTCACAGTTTCCAATATAAAAATATAAAATTTATGATAAAGTGATTTTGTATACTGAGAATGCTGAGTTGGAGTTTTTTGACACATGTGTTTCCTTAGATGACAATAATTATAAAAGGTCAAGATGGTTGAAAATGAATAAGAAACCCTCAAATTAGTTTGAATTTAATCCCTCTAAATGTTCCATGTAAGGAAATTGAAATATCAAGCATGGTTATCAAGATCTGGTAATTGTTTTTGGTGAGGTCAATTTGGTTACAAGGATCATGACAATAAATAAAAGAGTAATGAACAACCAATGAATGGGGTAACCTATAACTATCCAATGGTGAGGTGTTTTGTTTCAATGATATGATTTGTTGTGATAATCATTTTATGTTGTTTTTTTCACATAATGTAAATAATCATTATGGGTCACAAAAAAGGTGTAGCAAAGTCACTTTCTACTACTACATATGCTTTTTGGGCCATAAAATGAACTGGTGACATCTATATTTTTTTATATTTATATTCCCAAAAAATAATGTTTGACTCGGAATCATTATATTATTTAATTTATGGGTAATTTTATAAAAATTTAGGAATATCCCATAATGAATTTAATATAGATCTTTTGTCAAAAACTCTGGGATGAAGTACTTAATAAAATATAGTTAATAAGAAACTTGTTATTTTTTAAATTAGGATGGTCATGCATTATAATCTTTTTGAACTATCCATAATATAATTTTATATCATTCTTGGTATACATTGGATTTTGGTTTATCAAGTAATGATATATTCTAGTTTGATGAATGTTTTTTTCAATGATTTCATGCCATTTATAATTTATTTATAATGTGAGAAATTTAGTACACTCAATAGTGTACGTTTCCTAGATCATATTTTTGAAAATAATGAAACTATTAAAATTATATATGTTCAAGTATTAAACAAATAAATGAATTTTGTTGGGTGATTTTATATTTTTATTCTCAATTGAGATTTTTATTTTACAACTAACTTTGTTTTTCTTCGAATAATATTTCTAAACCCCTTTATCAAATGGATCATATAGAACTTTTAGAATTGGAAAATAAATTATAGTAATTTTTTTATAATTTTTTCATATGACCTAGCACATAATCATGGCGTACTATGAATGATTGTTTTGTATGAAAGATGGTTTGAAGAGACTTATCATTGATTATAGAGACACAAATAATGACACTATTATGAACCTGTTTCCATTATCTTATATTGATGATTTTATTGATTATATTAATGGAAGACAATATTTCATGGCATTTGACTTTAGTTTGGGGAACTATCAATTGAATTTGAATGAGAAGACATTCTGAATACTATGTTTTGGAATTGATATGGGGACTGTTAATTTTTAGATATTTTGTTTGGGTAATCTAATACACATTATGAATTTATTGATCTTATGACTTGAATTTTCTTTAAGTCCCTTTACACGTTTTTGTTTTTTATTATTAATGACATTAATTTATATTATAAAATTTAAGAGAAACATTAATGGAACATAATGTGTCTTCTAATAACCATAAAAGAAAAAACATTATGGGAAATTTAGAATGTGTGATTTTACGTTGATTTTTTTTCTTTATAAATATTGTTTCTAATGATGTATTAATGGTTGAACTGGCCAAATAAATTTGTTAAAGAATGGAAAATGACAAAAAATATCACATAGATTTATTGTTTTGTTAAATAAGAGGGTTTATAATAGCAGTTCATTGAATACATCTCTCAGTTGTCTAATATACTGGAAACAATGACTAAAAAGAGTTAAGTTCATTTGGAAAAAGAATGTGATGATTATATATAGTAACTGAAAAGATGTTTAGTAAATTTTATTTTATATTCCCTTCCTTATATAAATATTGAATTTTTCATCAACAATGATTTTTCATTTATTAATCAAGGATGCAAAATATTGTAGAATGATCAGTTAATTTCTTATTCTTCACATCATATGAAAATTGTGGGTGAATTTATTTTATATATGATTTATAATTATCAAATATGGAATATTATATAAAGATATAGAGGCATCATTTTTATGGAATAAAATGTGAATTATATAATGATCACTAAAACAAATTGTATATATTAACTCAAAATGAACTGTACATGAGGTATAGATGATGGTTGGAACTATTTGAGGATTATTATTTCATAACTCTTTTCCATACTAAAAAATAAAAATGTTGACATTTCATTCAGTAAAAATATAATTATATAATAGCCATATTATTATTGGAATGATAAATTTTGGTTAATTATTTGATGATTATTGGAATTTATGTTATGGATGTAGGGATATCCCCATTTCATTTTCAGTGCCTATACAATAAAATTTTTGAAAAAGAAAAAAGAGATCATGGGGAGAGGGTCAATATATATAGTAATTCATAGAATATAAGAAGAATTTTATGATAAAAGATGTTATTAATGATGAAGAATTTTTTTTTATGATTTTGAAAAAGTTTATGTGTTCCTTGTGATTTCTAGTTGAGAAATTTTTTTTTTACTAAAGCTAACATTTCTCTGTCATCCGAGTAGTACAAAAAATTTAATATACCTTCAAGAGTATTACTATTGAAATGCAATGAAAAGAGATATTTTTTAATTTATAATGTTGCGTTTGAATTTTCAGTTAGGTGAAGCAGAATGGTAGTTACCGAAGGGTATTCATCAACTATTTCCAATAACAAATTTTAAATAGAAAAATATATCAATTTATTGTTTTTGTAGGATTACAAAGAATTATCATATTAATAATGCAATTTGTATTATTTTTGATCGATAAAGTAAATTCAAATTTCCTTCCCTTTCAATATATAATGTCCTGAGAAAAATATTATGGACTATTTAGAAAATAGAATGTTAGATTACATGGAATTCACTCTCCATTGTATTAGAACGTGATTCAAGGATCATATATAACATTTCGAATGGACTTCAGATGTCATTTGGATCTAAACCAAATTCAAGTATAGAATTTCATTCTCAAAATGATGTAATATTTGAATTGAAAAATCGGAACATGGAATAAAATCATTATTATTCCTCGTTAGATTATCAAAAATTATATAATCAATATATTTCTTTGGTTTATTATTTATATAACAAAAATTTTCATTCCAGTATAATAATAGAACCAGTTGAGTCATTATATAGAAATTATTCTCGAATGTCATCTTTTTGGGATAGAGTATGAGAAAGGATGCTCATGGTAAAACATTGAGTAGATGTAATGGATAGGATGTTGTATTTGATCAGTGACACATAAGGGAATATTTGAGAAGGCATGAATGTTATGTGGATAACATGAGGAATGATTTTTTATTCAAGTTAGGTGATCTTTTCCTTCAAAAAATATCTCTATTGGAATGTTTAAAATGTTTTATTAAAAAGGGGAAGCTTAACCCACAATTAATTGGGCCATATAAAATCATAGAAATAATTGGGCCTATTTCCTAATGAGTATCCTCACCACTTACATTTTGTCTAGTTCAAAATATATTCCATGTTTCATTTTAACTAAATTTGTATTAGATTAATCTCAATGTTTTATACCTAGAAGTATTTCAGTTTGAAGAGAAACATTATTATGAGAAATTTCTTATTTATATTATGGATAATAGATATAATTTTTTTTTGGAATAAGTGGATTCACTAGGTTAATGTTTTATGATAAGACCATAGGGTTTATGTGGTATCAGGGAAATATGAAAATTTTATGAGGGAATGATATCCCCTCTTGTATAATAGGAGATTAAAATTTAGAGGATGAAATTTATAAAATGGGGGAGGGATGTTAAAAAAAGTAAAATTACTCAATAAATTTTTTTATATTTATTAATATAAATAATATATTTGTATTATTATTATGTAATTTTTAATCAAGAAATAATTTTTTTAATTGGACCCATATCTTCTAATGTTTTATTTTAAAAAAATAATTGATAAATGTTAGAATTTGAATGTGATAAATTAATATCAGTGTTGAAAAATTAATATCAAGATTTACATTTGGTAAAATATTCGGTATTTTTTGGAAATTATTGTTTTTCAACCAATATTTAAAATATGGATTTTTATAAAAACCAGTAATTTTTTAAATAATAGGTACTTTCAAATTTCAATTTTTTTTAATTTAATTATAATTAAAGTAATTATTATATTTTATTTAACATTATTAATTAATTTCTAATCAACTTTATGTTTTTTAAGTAAATATTTGTTTTTGTTTTTAAAGTATAACTCCCCAACCCCAGTTACCCAAAGTAAGTACATTATTACATAACATTGGCTTGATCACAAAATATTATGTCTCGAAAGACTGATTAGTTTAGTAGCCTTGGAATAACTAGATACATTCATAAAGTTTACATTACATCATAAAGTGAAAACTACTACCACAACAAATTGTTTTCATATCTCTGCATACTATCCCTACAGGTCATTCATAAATTACTTCTTCACATCCTGGACCAAGTAAAACATTGAAATGGGTGAGGTCAGATGCTCAGTAAGGATAAACATATAGCGAAAACATTCATTAATAAGCATAAAATGTATAACTAAGACAAAATAATTTTAAACAAGAACTTCAGCATAATATGGAAAAGATAAAATGAAATAATGACATTTACTTATTCACATGGATATTATACTAGTCGAATAATCACATGCAATATCAATAACCACTTTCATAATGATGGAATGCATAATGACAGACTATCATAACCACGTAGCCAAGGCCACGTGCCAAGACTACAAATATGATTTTTTCATGGCCTTGATCCAATACAGTAGTTTGCCTCATGAGACCTACCGATGCATCGAGGAGCTATATAGGGCTCCTCCCGTCACATATTATGTCCAATTCATTCCTCATATGAACGGATTTAAACAAAACAGAAACATTCGTATTAAAACTAGCAAACGAAATGTCAATACATTCTCTATAAACCATGAATGGTATACAAATAACACATACACAGTCAAACATATCACAAAACATTCAATACAATATGGATGTTTTGTATCATAATAAATAAACATTAAATAATCTTAAAATCCATCAAAAGATGTTGACATAGATGAAAACAAAACTATTTAAGAGAAATATCTCTTCTTTTGAAATTATTTAAAAGTCACATAATTATAAAATAAAACATTTATTTTGAAACTTTTCTTATAAGCTTGTAAGGGAATCTTATAATATTTTATAACGGTGGAAAATAGCCGCACCCACCGTATAAGTTAAAAAACACATTTTTTCCTTAATTCTGTTGAAAAGGTTAAAAAGGACCGTGTTTGGAAAACAACAGAAAGATTCCTTTATAAAAACCTTATAAAATGTCAACAAGGGTATAAATGACTCTATCGCATAGTGTTTAAAATATTAAGAATAATTTGAAATGCATTTTTTAGAAACATGGATGTGGATGATAATGATTTCCCAGTAGATAATTACGTATAAACAACCTTGGATAATGAAGAGATTGTGAAATAAACCCTTACCTTGTACATTTCCTTAGTCGATGGTATGTTAACCACCTATATAATAGCTAAATCAGTGTTATTAAACTATAAAAGAACCATATACATAATTATGATATCATATATGATCTTCTAATAATGATTTGTTAATAATACTTTAGTATTATCGTCGTTTCCGGTGTTAACTTACTCGTTTTATTTTATATGTTTTGTTACATAAGTCGTGGTTGTTAGGGATAGGTTGTATCTTATTCTTATCCAGAATAATATAAAGTTCTTAAACATTACTTTTAATCGTCAAATGAGAATTATTCTTGAATGGATACGATGGGGAATGAATCTCATCGCGTTCATGGAGACGGTAGTCCGTACGTACGCATGAGCAACAATATCATCCTTTTGATATTAAAATAATATATAATCGGATGGTATATCATATATACAGAATAATTATCATTTTATACACATTATTTACATGAATTACATATCATTATTATACCATCCAAATAATAAAATATTTAATAACAATTACACCACGAAGTGGACATGGTAAGCCATATGTACACACATATGGTGACATTTCATTCAAATGATGGATAGAATACTGAATATGGTTGTACCATATTTATAATAATATCACAGTATATAGTATATACTGGATTTTTTATTTTATAATGGTAATAACAAAGAAAAATGAAGTTGAAGAAGAAAGGAACCTGAAAGATGCTGGTTAAAACATTACCTCTTCTTCAGGTTCTTCCTTTTGATTTGATCAAAAGGGCCCCATAGGTCGGCTTTCGGATCAAACTAATGCCTCTATGTTGAATTTAGGGATGTTGAGAGAGTATTTGTGCAGGGGTTGGATGAACCAAAAGGCTTTTAAAGTGTGAATAATTTGTTATAAGTGGTGTCCTTTTATAAGGGGGAGGAGGGCCACCTTAGGAAAATCTAGAAATATTATTTTATAATAAATTCATATTCAGTTACTAATGGATCCAAAGTGTATTATTTAAAGTTTAAGGTGGGTATGGGTCGAAAAACACTCATCCAATAGAGTTTAGACTTGTTAGGGTCATTATATTAACCTTATCTTTTAGTTTTAACTCTTAGTTAATTAGTTTTACACTTACCATGTCACATTATATTTTTATATTATGTAGCTAATAAATGTAATATATACCTCCAAGAGACACCCAATTGGTCCATTAATGTTACAACTATCGTGATATTAGTCTCTTGGCTGAACCATAGATATTTAGGAATTGAAAATCAATTAATAATAAAATATTTGTTTTAAAACCTCTTTTATGTCAATTTTGACACTATTGGGTATTTTGTTCTTGATAAATTTATAAAAGAATTATTACATAAAAAACAATTTATATAAACAATAATAGTATTTCATAGTAACTTAGAAAATTATTTCAATTTATAAAAAGTCTAAAATTAAATTTATTTGGGTATTTATAATATCAATTATCTAAATCATTCATTAATACGGTAATTACAGCATCATCATTGTGTCATAAATAAACTAAATTATTTAACGTCTAAAAATTATAAATAAAACACCATTATGTAGTAAGTATATTTATCTTTCTAATGAATATTTATAGTATAAATGATAACATAAATAACACTATGTAAAAATTATGTTCCTAAAAGATATATGCTTATGTCATTTTTGTATTTATTTTAACTTAATTAATATAAAGTGTACTTATCACTTAAAAGTGGATCCATGAGGTCCCAAAAACTACCCAATGATGCCCACGGTCGTTCATGTATAATCCAATAAGTTTATGACACGTTTTAGGATAATTTATTAGTATTATAATATTATTTTTTACCCTTATTTACAGGATTTACCCTTTAACCATGGTAAATAAAATATTTACCGAAGTAATTATTCAAAATGTTTAAAAATAAATATTACCTTTTTACACAATTTGGAAATCATGATTCCAAATATGGAATCCATTTTTCAAAATTGATAACACAAAAGTGTCAGAAATTAATATAAAATTAATTCCCATTGTTAAAACAAAAAGTGTGTTTTTAAGAGATAATAACTATCAAAATATTGACACTTGTTTATGTCCGCTTTAATTCTGAAATTATGTCCAATGAATAACATTGTATTAAATGGTAAAAATATATTCTAAATATACTTAAAAACCACTCAAATTCATAATTTATCACTATTAATTGTTTCTATTAAAAAAGTTAGTTTTAAATAAAATTTAGTAATTTTCAATATTAATCAAAATATAAAAGTTATCCGAAAAGTACCAAAACATCACCCTAGGATAATTTTGACATTCCGAATCCAAAAATGAAGTCCATTTTGATAGATAAATTTTATAAAATTTCAAAAAGTGGGTATTACTATTCATAACAGCTACTTTGATTGGTCGAAGTGTGATAGAATCTTGATGTTGAGTACAACACACGCTATTGTATTATTCAAAGATAATCGTACAGTGGATGCATGGGTGGTTACATTCTCCACTCCTTCAAATAATTTTGTCCTCAAAATTTCTAGAATACTAACTCATGAAAATACTCGGGTGGTTTTTCATCATAAGTTCCTCAGGTTCCAACATTGCCTCTTGCATCTTATGGTTTCTCTATAGCACTTTTACCAGAGGAGTCATCTGGTTTCTCAGCACTTGTTCTCTTGTATCAAGAATCGTGATGGGATCTTCGCAATAAGAGAGATGAGGTTCCAGTTATAATTCCTCATAGGTGAGTACATGCTTTGGGTCAGGCATGTATTTTATCAACAGTGATACCTGGAAAAGATTGTGAACATTGGAGAGATTTGTTTCCATTTCCAAACAGTAAGCTACAGCCCCAATTCAATATAGAATTTCGAAAGGACCGATGTACCTGGGACTAAATTTACCTTTCTTTCCAAAATGTATAACTCCCTTCAATGGAGATACTTACAAGAAAACATGATCTCCCACCTGATATTTCAAATCCTTTCTTCGGTTGTCCCCATAGATCTTCTGCCTACTTTGACCCGATTGATGTGGTTTTGTATTACCTTCACCTTTTCAATCGTTTCCTCCACCAGTTCTAGGCCTACATGATTTCTTTCTCCAACATCATACCAACAGGTTGGTGTGCGATATATCTTTCCATATAACCCCTCATATGGTGCCATCTGAATACTTGAATGGAAGCTATTTTTATATGAAAATTCTACCAGAGGTAAATATTGATCTCAAATTCCCTAAAAGTCAAGTGAGAAAGCTCTAAAAATGTCTTCTAACGTTTGAATAGTCCATTCTGATTGTCCATCAGTTTTAGGGTGGTATGCAGTGCTCAAATGAAGTTCAGCATCCAAGGACTTCTAGAGACTTTTCCAGAATCTTGATGTAAAACAGGGATCTCGATCTGAAAAAATCGATAGGGATACTCCATAAAGTCTCACAAATTCATTAATATATAGTCTTGCTATACTTTCAAGTGATAAATCTTACCTTATAGAAGGAAAATCAGCTGAATTGGTAAGATGATCCACAACAACCCTTATTGCATCGTTCCTTCTAGGATTCTTTGGTAGTCCCATGAAAACGTCCATAGTGATATTATCCCATTTCCACCCAGGTAAGGGAAGAGGTTGCATGACTCTTCTGGGATATTGCCTTCCAGCTTTCACTTGTTGAAAAACCACACATCTTGACAAAAAATCAGCAATCTCTCTCTTCATGTTGTCCCACCAAAAATGATCCTTTAAATCTCTATTCATTTTGGTACTCCCATGGTGTATAGAGAAATTGGGAAATTACCTTTTTAAATCAGGTATATTGGGAACAAAAATTCCCCTCCCGAATTTCAAAATTCCTTTTTCATACAAAAAGTCTCTCAATCTCCCATCATTCACAGCTTTAATCTTATTTTGAAATTCTTCATCATCGGTCAGAGAACTCTTAATCCTTTCTAGTAAATATGGTTTGGAAACCATTTGAAAAAGCACAGATGATTCACCATCCATGGTTATTCCCATGTCCATCTTCACTAGATCCATTAAAATTGGATCCCTTTCAATTCTCATATTGTTCAAAACTTCGTGAACTTTTCTGCTCAAAGAATCTTCCACCTTATTTTCCATCCCCGTGTGGTAGTTTATCGTACAATCATAATACTTGAGTAATTCAATCCATCTCTTTTGAATCATGTTGAGTTCTTCTTGTGAGAAAATATACTTTAAACTCTTGTGATCGGTATAAATCTCAAATTTTTCACCATAGAGGTAGTGTCTTCATATCATAAAAGAAAAGATCACAGCTGCTAACTCAAGATCATGAGTATGATATTTTTTCTCAGGAATTTTCAACTGTTGTGATGCATAGGCAATAACCCTATCATTCAGCATAAGAACACAACCATGTCCTTTCTTCGATGCATCACTATAAATAACGAACCCATCATTCCCCGATGGTAGAGTCAATATAGGAGAATTGAATAATATTCTCTTCAGTTCTTTAATACATTCTTCACACTCTTTTTTCCAAACAAATTTAACCCATTTACGTGTGAGCTTTGTGAAAGGGTTAGCCATTCGGGCAAAATTCTTGATGAAATATCGATAATAACATGCTAAACCAATTAAATTGCGTACCTCAGTTATACTCGTAGGCGCTGGCCATTCTTGGATTACTTTGGTCTTATAAGGATCAACAAAAATTCAATATTTACATACAATATGTCCAAGAAAATAAATATCTTGAAGTCGGAATTCACACTTGCAAAACATCCCATATAATTCATGTCTTTTAAGAGTCTTCAAGATAATGCGCAAGTGATTTTCATGATCTTCGTTGCTTTTGGACTATACCAAGAAATCGTCAATAAATACCACCAAAAATTCATCTAGATATTCCTTTAAAACTCTATTCATTAGATCCATGAATACAGATTGTGCATTAGTGAGCCCAAAAGGCATTACTATAAACTCGTAATGCCCGTACCTGGTTCGAAATGCTGTCTTCGGACAGTCTTCCTACTTCCCACACAACTGATGTTTTCCAGATCGAAGGTCAATCTTTGAAAATTAATGTGCTCCATGTAGTTGGTCAAATAAATCATTAATAAGAGGTTGGGTTTACTTGTTCTGTATTGTTATAGCATTGATCTCCATGTAGTCGATACAAAACCTCATAGATCTATCATTCTTTTTAACAAAAAGAATAGGGGCTCCCAATGGAGAAATACTAGGGAGAATAAATCCCTTATTACTCAATTACTCTAGTTGTTTCTTTAGTTACACTAATTCTACAATGGCCATTCTATAAGGGGACTTTGATATAGGCCTTGATCCAGGAATTAAATCAATGGAAAACTTAACTTCTCATTCTGGAGGATGTTGAGGTAAATCTTCCGTAAACACGTCTACATATTCTCTCACAATATGTACATCCTTTATTTGAACATTCATTTCCTCACCCACAACTATTTCATTCTCATCCTCCATGATAATTGAATTTAGTTGATCTACTGGGGGTGGATCTAGATAAGAATTAGGTGGTGATGATTCTGCTCTAAAAATAAGGTGTTCTTTATCATCATCATCAAAAATCATAACCTCCTTCTTCTTATAATAAATATTCACATCATGGTCCTAAATCCAATCCATACCGAGTATAATATCAAACTCAATCATATTTATGACAATGATATCAGAAGATAAAGAATATTTATGTGCTCTAATTGGGACTGATTCACAAAACATTGTTGCAATGATACTTCCCTTTGGAGTTTTAACTGACATCTACTTTGTTAAATCGCATTGAAAATATCTAATTTTATTAGCAAAATGGGAAGATATAAAACAATGTGATGATCCCGAATCAAATAAATCATTTTCTAAACTTAAGGAAACCATTAAATTTCCTTCCACCACGTCTTTCAGATCTTCTACCTCAGCAGGTGTGATAGCATATGTTTGGCCTTGATCCCTTGGACTTTTCCAAGGCAAGTTCCCCTAATGCTTAGATCGTTCATTTGCATAATGTCCCATCTCTCTACAATTATATCATTCCACATTGACAGTAAGTCTCTTTCTATTGCAATCATGAGCTTGGTGGCCTTTTTCACTACACTTATAACAGACTCCGATTCCTTTTAAGCATGTACAGGGGTGTTTCACCCACATTTACGGCAGGATGGATTTTCTACTATTCCCTTCTTCCCCTTATTTCCATTTCCATATTGATCAGAAGATATTTTCTTCTCTTTCTTTGCTTTATAGTCTTAAGACTTAGAGAATTCCTTTTCTGTTTTGATAACACATGAGACAATGTCTTCGTATGATGAGAAGGATAGTGAGACTAATGATCGACGAATAAATGGTTTTAATCCATCAAAGAAACGACCATACTTACTTATTAGGTTTTGTATACAATCTCTAGCATACCTTGCTAGCCTTGTAAAGTTATCCTCATACTATGCGACATTCTCATCCTCCTTTTTCCTCAGACTTATAAATTGCCTTTGCATATCTTCTCGATAGTCACGAGGAATGTATTTTTCTAAAAACAGATCATTAAACTCCACCCATTCCATATTTGATACTTCATCATCATCCTTCATGTTTTTAATCAATGACCACCATTGATAAGCATCTCTAGTGAGGTGGTAAACTGCCATGATAACTTTTTCCCTTTCACTAATCCCCAAAGCCTAAAATATTTTCTCTAGGGAACTTATCCATTGCTCAGCGACCAATGGATTTGTACTCCCATTGAATGCTGGTGGTTGTTTCCTCATAAAGATATCTAACATTGATCCTTGACACTGTGGATTAGGGCGCCCTATATGGGTAAGGTTATTATTCATAACCTGAGTGAGTTGTCCCAGTATAGTGATAAGCTGATTAGCACCAGTTACATCACCAGCTCCACTATAATTTTCATGAGCAGGAGGTAAATCCCTACATGGAGTGGATGCATTGATAATGTTTCCATTTCTTCCACTAGGTGTCATTTCTAAACAATGGAATAAACTAGATCATTTTATGAATCAAAATACATAATTCCATACTTCAAAAACACTTAACATAAATTGAACAGTTTATGGATATAATCCATAATAATAAAAATGTTTTCATTGAAAAATTATATACTCATAAACCCTTCATAATGTTTTTTAAATAAAATTAGAATTATCCTATGTATATCCCCTGGGAGTGTCGTAACCAAGAGTACAGTAAGTCCCGTTGTCGTGCACCAGTTCCCGTTCGAGTCTAGCTCAAAGCGGTGTTTTAGGGATTTACCCCTAGGTACATATGTGTCATAGCTTCCTCTACCTGATCATATCCAGACATGGATGTCTTTCTCAGAAAACTCAAAATATTTATACAATACCAAAATTATAGGAAGTTCTTCTATACTAATCCTCAAATTCTATCTTAGGTCTATGTGCTCTAATCGGAGTTTACCTAAATCTAGCTTCCAAGGTTTGTACTAAACATCCTCTGATACCAACTGTAATGCCCCGACCCCAGTTACCTAGAGTCGGTGAATTATTATATAACATTGGCATGATCATAAAACATCATGTCTCAAAAGACCAAATAGTTTAGTAGGATTGGAATAACAAAGTACATACATAAACTTTACATTAAATCATAACGTGAAAACTACTACAAAAACATATTTTCTTTATATCCCTTCATATTATCCCTACATTTCATTCATAAATTACTTCTTCACATCCTAGGAAAAGTAAAACATTGAAATGGGTGAGCTCAGATGCTCAGTAAGGATATCAAAATAGAGGGAACATTCATAAATAAGCATAAAAATTTAAGGTAATGTATAACTAAAACAAAAACCTTTTAAACATGAACTTAAGCATAATATGCCAAAGATAAAATGAATTAATTCCATTTACTTATTCAAGTTTATATTCTACTAGTAAAATAATCACATGCAATATCAATAACCACTTTCATAATGGTGGAATTCATAATGACAGACTATCATAACCACGTAGCCAAGGCCTGGTGCCAAGACTACAAATAAGATTTTGTAAAAACCGCGTGCCAAGACACTAGTTTTTCTCATGAGACCTACTGATGCATCTAGGAGCTATAACGGGATCCACCAATCACATATTAAGTCTAATGCATTCCTCATATAAATAGGTTTAAACATAACATAAATATTTGTATTAAAAATAGCATAAGAAATGTCAATACTTTCTCCATAAACCATGAATGGTATAAAAATAACACATCCACAGTCAAAAATATCACAAAACATTAATTACAATATATAATTTTTTTATCATAATAAATAAACTTTAAATAATCTTAAATTCATCAAAGGATGTTGACATAGATGAAATAATAACTATTTAAGAGAAATATCTATTTTTTTTGAAATCATTTAAAAGTCACATAATTATAAAATAAATCATTTAATTTGAAAATTTTCTTATAAGCTTGTAAGGGAAGCTTTGAAGATTTTATAATGGTGGAAAATAGTTGCACCCGCCGTATACGTTAAAAAAGACATTCTTACCTTAATTCTGTCAAAAAGGTTAAAAAGGACCATGTTTGGAAAATGACAGAATGATTCCATTATAAAAATCTTATAAAATGTCCACAATGGTATAAATGACTTTATCCCATAGTCTTTAAAATGTTAAGAATAATTTGAAATTCATTTTTATGAAACATGGATGTGGATGATAAAAAGGTCCCAGTAGATAATTACATATAAACAACCTCGGATAATGATGATATTATGAAATTAACCCTTACCTTGTACTTTTCCTTTTTCGATGGTATGTTAACATCCTATATAATAGTTAAAACATTGTTATTAAATTATACAAGAACCATATACATAATTATGATATCATATATTATCTTCTAATAATACTTTGTTAATAATGTTTTAGGAATATAGTCGTTTCTGGTGTTTACTTACTCATTTTCTTTTATATGTTTTGTTACATAAGTCATGTTTGTCATGGATAGGTTGTATCTTATTCATATCCAGAAAGATATAAAGTTATTAAACATTACATTTAACCATCAAATGAGAATTAGTCTTGAATGGATATGATGCGGAATGAATTTCATCGCGTCCATGGAGACGATTTTCCGTACGTATGCACGAGCGACAATATCATCCTTTTGATGTTAAAATAATATATAATTGGATAGTATATCATATATAAAAATAATTATCATGTTATATTTATTTTTTACATGAATTGAACATCATTATTATACCCATCAAAATATTAAAATATTGAATAACAATTACACCGCGACGTGGAGACGGTAAGTTATATTTATGCACGTATGGTGACATGTCATTCAAAGGATGGATAGAATACTGAATATGGTTGTACCATATTTATAATATTATAACAGTATATAGAATATACTGGAGTTATTATTTTAGAATGGGAATAACAAAGAAAGGAAAAGTTGAAGAAGAAAGGAACTTGAAAGAGGGTGGTGAAAACATTACCTCTTCTTCGGGTTCTTCCTTTTGATTTGATCAAAAGGGATCCATAGGTCAGCATTATGATTTAACTAAGGACTCTAGGTTGAAGTTAGGGAGGATGGGTGAGTATGTGGGCAGGGGTTGGACGAACCAAAAGGGTTTTAAAGTGTGAATATTTGGATATAAGTGGTTTTCTTTTTATAAGGGGGAGGAGGGGCACCTTAGGAAAATCTAGAAATATTATTTTATAATAAATTCATCTTCGGTTTCTAATGGATCCAAAGTGGATTATTTAACATTTAACGTGGATATGGGTTGAAAAAACTCAACCAATAGAATTTAGAAAGGTTTGGGTCATTATATTAACCTTATCTTTTACTTTTAACTCTTAGTTAATTAGTTTGACACTTACCATGTCACTTTGTATTTTTATATTATATAGTAAATAAATATACTATATACCTCCAAGATACCCCCAAGTGGTCAATTAATGATACACCTATCATTATATAAGTCTCTTGGCCGATCCTTATATTTTTTGAAATTGAAAATAAATTCATAATTTAATATTTGTTTTCAAAACACTTTTATATCAATTTTGACACTATTGGGTATTTTGTTCTTGATAAATTTATAACAGCATTTTTACTAAGAAGAAAATTTAAATAAACAATCCTAAATTGTCATAGTAACAAGGAAAATTATTTTAATTTATAAAAAGTCTCAAATTACATTTATTTGGATATTTATAATATAAATTATCTTAATCGTTATTTAATATGGTAATTAATGCATCATCATTGTGTCAAAAATAAATTAAATTATTTAATGTCTAAAATTATAAATAAAATACAATTATGTAGGAAATATTTAAAGATTTATAATAAATATTTATACTAGAAATATAACATATATAACCCTATGTAAACATTGTTTTGGTAAAACATGTATCCTTATGTCAATTTTGTATTTATTTTAACTTAATTTATATAAAGTGTCTTTATCACATACAAGTGGATCCATGGGATCCTAATATCGACCCAAAGATGCCCAGGGTCGGACATGAATCAACCAATAATGTTAAGATATGTTTTAGGGTAATTTAGTATTATCATAATATTATTGTTTACCCTTATTTACCAGATTTACCCATTAACCTTGGTAAATAAAAAATTTACCGAATTAATTATTCAATATTTCTAAAAATTAATGTTACCTATTTACACAATTTGGACATCTTCATTCCAAATATTGAATCCATTCATCAAATTCAAAACAAAAAAGTGGCAGAAATTAATTTAAAATTAATTCCAGTTGTTAAAAAAAAAGCTTGTTTTTAAGAGATAATAACTATCAAAAGATTGACACATATTTATGTCCAGTTTAAAAAAGTTGTTTTAATTAAAATTTAGTAATTTTCACTATTCATCAAAATATAAAAGTTATCCGAAAAGTACCAAAATTTCACCCTAGGATAATTTCGATATTTTGAATCCAAAAATGAAGTCCATTTTGAGGGATAAAATTTATAAAATTTTAAAAATTGGGTATTACTATTCATAATGGCTACATTGATTGGTCGAAGTGTGTTAGAATCTAGAAGTTACATACAACACACGCTACTGTATTATTCAAAGAGAATCATACCGTGGAAGCTTGGGGTGTTACATAATGTCATCTTTTTCTAAAAAATTATTTAAAATCCACCATGATACACCATTTTAATAAGTTAGAATAACCCTAAATTATATATTTTTTAAATTAATTTTATAAAATAAATATTTTAAAATATTAATTTATTTTCATATAATGATTAATAATATTCATATAGTTAATATATATTCATATTATAATGAATAAAAAATTATTTTTAAAACTAGTTTTTTTACTAAGACTACATCGTTAATAGTAAATGATCATTTTCCAATTATGTGAATTGAATTTGGAAAAATTTATTCCATATTTTGAATCGTAAAATATTATGATTTATAGTAATTACAATCTTTATTTATCTAAATCATTAGCAAGAACAATTAAAATCAGTCACATCAATTAATGTAAAAATGAGAATTACCTATTGAGATAAATCTAATGTTATGGTGCTGAATAACATTGAAACATGTGAAAAACCAATTTATGGTTGTAGTAAAAACATTTAATTTTTATTAAATAGTTTGTTCAATATTTGATCCAATTGATAAGGAGAAAAAGTTGTAGTAATTCCATTTTTAGAGCATTAAAAGTTTTCGACTGACCTCCCATATAAAAGGTCCCCAAAACTCCTTCATAATTCACACCTATAAATATATTTGGTTCAACCAAGTAATTAGAGAATAACTTCTCTACTTCTATACTCCGATCCAAGATTCCTTACAATCCAAAATAATCAATCCAAAGAATTCCATTGGTGAAAATTAAAAGGAGTTACTTAAATAAGAGGTAATGTTTATCAACATTATTTTTTTCCACACCTATAAATTCATTTTTTAAATAGATTACATAAAAAAATACTTATAATAGATATACTAATATGTTTTTAGGTTATGTTATTGAACTACACCTGCTCACACATCCATAAAATGGGTTAAACATTATCATTCGTGTGTAAGAAAGACTATAACCTTACAAAACGATGTCATTCATTTTTTTATTACCGACTCCATGGGTTAGGAATAATTATGTAAACGATATTTCAATATGAATTATATTATATTTATAACACAATTAAAAATTAATATTTATTAAATTATATACATATGTTTTCATTTTATACTATAGTGGATACGATAATATCGCTCCTCTATATGGTGGGATACCACCTCGCGAAGCGATGGGAAACATTTGTCGCTAACATGTTACATTAGTTGTAATAAGGGTAACGATAATGAATATATATTATATAAAGTAAATAACTATTATATTCATGAAAAAATAACTTTTCATTAAATATAACATAAAAATTTCTTCTTATCTTTTTACACACTAAACAAAGTGATAATGTCATTCGTGGATATATAGACTAACACTTATTAAACATGATGTAATTCCTTTTCCATCTGAATAATGATATATATGAGTATATATAATTAAATATGTTGGTAATTATGATATAATTAACATCATGGAAAGATACATTATTACATATCCTCTTTCCATAATTATAATATAAAAAAAGGAATGTTACTTATGCATATGTACGGCCTATCGGCTCCATAATCCCCACATTGGATCATTTATCCTATGAAATTTATTATATTTTTTTTATAACATCAATTTATGTAAAACGTTTCTATTGATTTCTTGATTATTATTCAAGATATTTATAAATAATAACAACTTTTACCATATTCGGCCAACCAAAGTGCTTTCCGACACATATATGGTATATGATCAAAACATATGACATAATATTAATTGATAATCAAATTTTATATAACCCGATAATTAGGGAACTTCAATTAATAATAAAAATAAAAATTATTCGTAATAAAAGTAAAAAATTAACATATGTTTATTAATCATGATAATAATGGCACATGTGACATGTTCGACTCAAGGTAATGGACTACTTCCCAATCTGCTTTTGTGAAGGAATATCATGATTTTATACACCATAATTATTTTGTATGGTGTATATAAAAATGTATTGACATATTATATCATGAATTTATTTATTATCATGGTATTTAAGGATTATAAATTTTATTCATTCAAATTTTAAAAAACCAATTATGTAATAATTGAAACAGTACTTTTCCTCTAATAAAATCATATTTTAATAATTGTCCCTCAAACTATATTTCTCTTCTGATTCAATGTCATAAAATAATTTTGTACTTACATAAATAATTTATAAAGTAAATTTTATGCATTATTCCAAATTTTTTCCAAATAAATATTTTTATGTGTTCTACACAGAACTTTCTAAAAAATTTAATATTTTATTCTTAACATATCAAACAACCATGACATTTCTGATATTCTGAATACTATTTTATTTCTAGGTTCCATTGAAATATTTATTCTTTCCCTTAATTGAAATACTATTATCATTTTCATTTGGGTATTTTGATATTTAAAATTGGTTTTCATAAGGTAATGGCATTTATATATTGAAAATGGTGTTTAAAAAAGGGTATTTTTATATCCTATATATAATTTTTATCTTTTTGGAAGTGTTTATAAAAACAATTTTATGAAAATTTGAAAGCATATAAATGATTTATTTATGATTTGGTAATTTATTTTTCCACAATGGAGTTTCCGATATTGAATTGGGTGATCACATTAGGCTTATACGATGGGGCTTCCCAAATATTTTTTGCAGAGAAAATTATAGATTATACCGTGGGGCAGCCCGGATTGTGTTGGGTGAGCCCTCTTTAGTGTATACAATGTGGTGGCGTAGACAATGTCATTGTAGAATATTTGGATCTCCAATGAATTCATAAATGAATATGTTGTCATTTTATTGAGCGGTTATTATTATAAATTTTTTTTTGAAAGGGTTTTGTTTATATGATTATCAATGTCACCAAAAGATATTTTAATTTTTTCTATTTGTTTTAATGATTTACATTGATAAAAATGATCTGTGTAATTTTCTAGTGAAAATTCATTATTTTATATGCTCAATGATATTTTAAGATAAAGGTAAATATTATATGTGTTTTTATGTTTTCATATGACTTAATATTATCCTCGTTTGTGTATCTCTTACATGGATTTTTTTTATCATCCCGTATTTTTCAATTCTTTTAATAGGACATAAGGATGAGAGGGAATAAAATTATTCATGTTGAATATCATGAAGATTTACTATGAAAGAAATAATGATTAATATTAAATGATTAATATTATAGGAAAAATGGATTCTAATTTGAAGTGTCCACTTGGTATTTTATTGTTTCTCTATATATGATATATGGCCCAATTCCCATGAACAAAATACCTAAAAATCCAAATTTTAAATAAACAAAATTCATAACTAAAAATTTAGATTATATAATTATTAAGGATATGGACTTATATTAAATTTTATTGTTTTATATTTTTGGATTGATCATTTAGAGAAAATAGTTAACAAGATCATAATTTATTTATATTTAATGTCATGTAATTTGTTAAGTATCCTAGTAATTTGATAGAAGTTTTTCATGTTTTACGGAGAAGGAATTGCATGATGCTAAAAATAATCCTTACTGATGACTGAGTGCTCACTTTCATTATATAAGTTTGGGAATCAATGCTCCAAACGCTATAGATAACACATATTGTTATTTGATCCAACAATTTTACATTGCTTCCATATAGTTTTCAAACCCTACTGTGAACCATTGTGCTTACCAAGTATATGTTTTCTTAATTAAACATACACATATATTCTATAAAAAATATTTTCCATACAGGTGGGTGACTTCGGTGATGTTTCCAATATATAAAATCATTTCCTTTTAATTTTTTTCAATAGAAATTAAAATATAATTAAAGAGAAAGGATTCATGGGATATCATCCTTAAAATCAATAAATCCTCTAATCACATTTTCAGTAAAATACTATGAAATGTATTGGGAATTGGGTGTATTTTATTCATATAAAGGTATCATATTTATTACCACTATGAGTGACCACTTTAACATATTCATAAATAGATACCTAGGAAAATGACACCTAGTGATGGAGTTTTTGAAGTTGGAAAGGTGAAGGAAATTAAAACCTCAACCCATTTTTCATAATCACATATTTCCCAATCATCATTGATCACTTTGGATCAACCCTATTCTATAACAACCACTTTGTTGAATTAATCCCATTTTATATAATTCACCACTCTTACTATATATGAATTATCTTTTTGTATCTATTTAACCCAAAATGGTAGCATCTTCTAGCCGTCAATAATGTTTTCATACATCATCGAAGTAATCTACTTTGTTACATCTCCTTTATTTCATAAAACATAACCTTAAGACACTAGTAGATCCATTTATCATAGGCTATATCCTCAATAATATGTTTCTCCCAAACATTATGAATGATCTCAACTATTATAGATGTTATTGGGTATACGTTACTACGAGAATATGACTATGTGTAATCCCAACACATTCACAAGGTTCATATACTGGTATGAATTACTAGTCATTATGATATATAATTCCTTCTCCAAGACATCAATGAAAACTATTTTCCTTGTTATTCTAGTTTTATAACATTAAAATATAATAAACATTTGTGATATATGCCTGAAATTAAATATAAGAGAATTTCTTTTAATATCATAAAATTTTATTATATTCATTATCATAATGATTTAAAATATGACCTAGAACTACATAGTTTTTCATTCCCTTTATTGTGATACTTTATGAGTTCCCTTTCATGGACCCAATATTACAATCATAACACCTTCTACCTCTCCTTATATGATATAAATTACTGGATGGTAGTAAATTATCGATCACAAACTTATATTTAATTACACTATATTTTTTTTTAAAAAAAATTGATCTAATATCAAAAAAATAGAACTTCATTTTGTAGTGTTTAATTAAATTCAATAGTGTCAATAAATTTGAATTTACAAAAATAGAAACCTATATTATGAAATATATCTTTTTTATGAATATGACATAAATATATAATATATTAACAATCATGATAAGAATACAACTTATTTTGTAAGAAAAGAACCCATTATTTTTATTATAATAGGTATATACCAATAAGATGAACCAAATGGGTCATATAATAAAAACATTGTAAATAATACAATATTTAATTTTTATATAAAGAGTGTGTAAAACATTATAATACCCTATAACTACGACTAAAATGTCCCATATATGTAAAAATTCTTACGTTGATGCCATTATTATATTTTTATTACATACTTTTCTAATGATTAATTTTTGGGTATGTTGCTATTCATGTAGTGGATTTTATATAACACATATGATATTTCCCCCTATATGATGTATATGAAATTTTGTTCCCCAATTCAGTAAGATTTATGGTGTGTATGATCATGATTAATTTAGTTATAGATAATATGATTTGTTTATTTGGAGAAATGACATTTAATTTATCAATTTATATTTTTTAGTTTAAATAAAAAAATTAGAGTTTATGAGTTAACCCTTGAAAAGATACATGTTTTATGAAATCTTATAAAATACGTTATCATAAGTCATCCATTGAAAGATGGCGAATTATATCCATATAAAATATCTCTACTGAAGCATAAAAAATTTAATGGATATCAAAATATATGAAAATTTATTTTAAGATCCTTAATATTTACTTTGAGAAAATATAATTAATATAATTAAGATAATTAATAATTTTATTTAAAAAAAATATAATTTTACAAAAATTGGAATAAAAATTCCATTGTAAAAAAATTGAAACAATGATAAGATGCTTCATTATTATAGTTGAGGAATTAAATCATAAAATATATTCATAGGGAAACATTAAAATAGGATGTTCTTTTAAAACATTTAAAAAGAGGATAATGTTTGAGGAAAATGATATCACTAAAAATGATAAAATAAGACCCCATTTGTAAATAGTTATCTCTAATGAAATATTTCTTAATAAATAATATAATTTATTATAATTAATTATATAAATTAATAAAAAAAATATATTCATTGTGGATAAATATTATTGACTTAAAATAGAAGATAATCCTTACGCCACAAAAAAACATTCTTTTGGTGGAATTATGAATGAAAGAGATGTGAAATAGTATAATATCCCGGATTCATAAAAAATATCATGATAAAAGTAAAATATATTTCATGCATGGTATAAGGAACTAATAATTTCCCTAAATAGTATTATATATATATATAATCATGATGTGAAACTACGATTGGAAAATACCCTTATATATTTGGAAACATTTGAATCAAAACCACTTGAAAGAGAGAACCATATATTGAATTTTTTGTTAGGTCCACTAGGTTAGATAACTTGAGAGGGGGTGAATTAGGATATGGTGGATTAAAACAACTGCCAATTTTGATCATGTTTTTTTTTTGAAAAAAACTCTCCTCTCTGTCCTTCCCATTATTGAATATGAAAAAAATCTTAAATAACACCCAAGACACAAGATTTTTACTTGGTTCACCCGCACTAGGCTACGTCAAAGAATTTTACACCCGTGATGTGTCAATGTAACAAATACACTAAAATCTCATTGTTATTTAAATTTTTGAATCAGACTTATAGTCTCACCTAGTTTACAAACATTTCTAATATGAGAAGTCATAGCTATCTCAAGTAAACTGAGCTCCATGATTCTTTAAAATATCCACACACAGATTACAGAATTTTTGGTCTCCACATCATCAGTAATAAATACATCATTAGTTGGACATAGATTCACTATTGAAGTTAAACATTCATCCATAGATGAATATCAATTTTCCACTAAACACTGGGAAATACCTTTTCGATAATCTTTCGAAAAGAAAACTGCCTTTGTGAAGTTCACTCTTTTTCCGAGGTCCAACAAGCCTTCACAATTATCCAACCTCTTTGGGAAGATCACAAGTTCACAGAGCACATTGGTGTACACATCTCACTAGATCGTGGAGATCACATAGTTTTTTTCAATTTAGAAAATCAAAACAAGACATTGTGGTGTGGACGTCCTCTGCAATACTGAACTGGCCATCACATTGTGCCATCCATTTATAGAGATAAACTGCCACTGCGAATTCCATTTTCATTCAAAAATCTCTCTGCTCTGCATATCTCCTCCACAATTCAATAACTTAAGGTTATTCATTTTACATCTATTATCTTATCAAGTGGGTTGAGTTCTATTTATAGGCGATTCCACGGACCAAAGAACCTACCAAGAAAAGTTAGTGCCACATCAGCTCAAGTCGAAAAGATTTACAATTTCCACTGAAATTCACTCTAAATTGCGAAGAAACATGAATATTTTAGGAACACAGATCACTTCATAATCACAGAGAATTCTATCAAGTAATTTTCACCATCACATCAATGACCCCCCTCAATACAATTCAACTATGATGTTTATGAATCTCGTCATAATTGAAGAAAACATCATCTACATTCTTCATGTATTTGCGAAATGCAATTCAGGAATCCCATCCTTTCAAAACTCATTGTTTTTCCATATTTTTTTGAGACGGTAAAAGATATCCACTTTTCTTGATGCTCACAAAATCCCAAATTTTGAACCCCAAAAATCTGGCAAACACTGTAAAATGACGACACCTTGTATCTATTCTTTTGTACCGCCTCAATATCCTCACTTCCTCTATCAGGGTTCTTTTTATGGAACTCAATAAATCACTTTGAAAACCTTCTTTTTAAACAAACAAAAACAACCCAAAAATGATCCACTCTTACCTTGAGGGATCTTTGACGAAATATTTATGATCCAATTATTTAATGGGAATTATAATAAAAGTAATACATGTTATGTATATACCTAGGAAAATGGAATAATGGTTCTGAATATGATTTATATCTCAATGAAAAGAAAATTTTAGGTGAGAAACCCCACACATTGAATTTCAGCATAGTCGAAAACTATATAACAACATATATATTAAAATATAAGAGATTAATAATATATTTCATAATCTTCATCGTATTTATTTCCATTTTTATGAATCTTTTATATAAATTTATTGGATATTTCTTTATAATATTAAGTTAATATCTTTAATCAGTTATTTGTAGTTACAATTGTTCCTTGTCTATTTTTTTAATGATTGTCTATAATCATTCATCATCCACGAGTTCATGATCCATATAATATCAATTCTATTTTAATTTAAATTTTATGAGGATTTATTTAGGTCTTGGTTTATCCAATTTCATTTTTTATTACATTTCTCCAGGTTGAAATCTTTGGCATTATTGTTTCCATGATTTTTTACCAACAAGAGGTGGTATTGTAATAATTCATTAAATATTTATATCAACTTTGAAGAAACAAAAATATAACATTATTTACATATTTTATCATTTCATACAAATAATAATTTTTTAATATCCTTCTTTGATGGAAATTTATTTCATCATTCATATATTTTGTAAAACCCTCCCAAACAAAAACCTGGCATATAAAATAGATAAGTATAATTATGAATTGATTTTGTTATAAAAATATTATTAAATATGTATTAAAATCTTATTTACATGTTATTAATTTGATTAATGATAATTTATAAAAGATATAATAATAACATAATACAAAACAAATATACGAATTTATAATTTCTCGGATGAAATAATATTTTCTCTCGAAAACCTTCTAGGTTTTATTAATTTAGAGAATTATATTGATATTACAAGCTACATAAAATTTGAAAAGAATTTTTAATAATAAAATATTATATACTTTAGGGAGGAATTATAATTTCTATACATGTTGGAAGGTTTAGTAGAGGGGTCCTTTTATAAGTGATTTTCAGTGGTATTTTTTCAAATATTAATTTCATAATGTACGATGTTATAATTTTAAAAGAAAAGAGGAAAAAAAGTAGAAAAATATCAGATGTTGTATATTTTTTGTTAACAAATCACTCATACACAAATATAGAGATATATTATAATAATATTTTGTTTCATTACTTCATAGTTTAACCATTTTAACCTTATTTAACCATTACCTTGTTAACTCAGTTTTTTCGTGGCAACTTATTTTTACGACTCAGATAGAAATTGATCTTATTTCATAATATCAATTTTCTTATAAAAATATTATCCTGAACTAATATAGTTAAATTTGAATATAAAGTAAATATATCTTCTTAGTGAAAACATAATACAAACACACACACACACACACATATATATATATATACTATTTTTGTAGAAATCCATAATTTTAATCTATAAAACATTGTAATAGTGAAAGTGGTTGCGGTGTGGAATGTACATAGTTCATGTATTCTGCTGTCATAAGGTATTTCTTGTATTTTCATGTGACTCTTTCAATATACATTTATTATTACTACTAAATAGTGTTGGGCATATGATTTCAAAACAGTACTCTATATTTTATAATGATTTTTATGTTCTCAAATACCTTTTTTTATGACAATACTATTCATTTTATTCATTAGCAAAAGTAACGTATGGAACAAACATTAGGTTTTAATGGACCCTTAGTGCGACAAAATCCGAAATGTCTAGTTGAGGAACCTTGCGTTCATAATGAACCATATGTTTGTATAAAAAATGTAATGGATCATGAACCATACTTTTTTATTTAACCCTACGTTTTGATAGAAACGTATGGATGATCTACCTTACGATTGAGAAGAAACACGTATGTATCATCAACCTTACGTTTGTGATCTACTGTAAATTTTTTGTTTTTTCTTCTAGTGAGGGAAACTTAAATTTGACTTTTCAACGCCGAGAAACTAAAATTTATCCCTTTATCACAGATTTATGCAACGGTCTCTACGGAATATCAGGACGATTTAAATCCTGTTATAGACGGTTTCAACGTGACTTTATGATTGCATCAAATAACCAATTATAGTGGATATTTTCGTTCCTATTCATAAGGAGAGTTACGATGTCTTTGATCTGATTTGTTCATTTTCCTAGGCATCTCTTTCAGATCTGAAAAATTGTGCTGATGTTTCTGCTCGTTATAAATCCTTATGATTTTTCATCAAAAAAAAGATAGATGACACTCTGGTTTATGAAATAAATCAATCATCTGTGAAAAATATTTTCCAGTCCTATAGTGATCAAGAATTATAGGAATTCAAAGTTTATCCAAAAGATATCTTTTGATTTCTGTGAATACGACGCTCTGTTTTGGTTGTTGTTCATAATGATTCAACGATCTTCTGTGCAACTGGATCTCTTTAGACATTCTTCAAGTTTTATTCTTTTCTGATGACAACGATCCATGTTTTATCAGTTGCGTGTTGTTGCAACTATGAGCTGAATTTGTTTTTTATAAAAAACATATTTTATCATGACTGTCGGCTGATCATATTCAGTCGTGGTGGAGTATGAGCTTCTCGCACTAAGCTGTGGATTTCGGTGCTCTATTGTAAACAACCGGAAGGATATGTTTTATAAAGCATTTTTTAAGGGTGACAATTTCCTCTACTCAGTTGTGGAATGGTCTTATAATAAGTGGACCTTAGTAATGAAATTCATTAAGCCTGCAGAGAGGGTGTTTGGTGGAGTGGACTAGGGGATATTCGTGTCTCGAACCACTATAAATTTCTTTGTCCTGTTTTCTGTTTTATCTGCTGCATATTATCTGTTACAAGAACATCTCAAGATGTGTCTACTATTTTATTAATACATAATTGAGGAATTATTTTAAAAGAAACAATTTAACCCACCTCTTCTGTTATTTTCATAGTTAATTCAACCTCACATTTAGTATCAGAGGTTGAGATTTTCCTCAGAGCCTTAACAAGATTAAAGCATAAGATCTACATTATGATGTCAATGAATGACCTAAGGGAAGGTATGCCAATGTTTCATTCTATATAATTTAATGGATAGATGTATGGTTGTTGGAAATCAAGGATGATTATATATTTGATGAATCTTGGATACAAAGTATACTAAAAAATTCTGTCTTCCTATATGATTTCTGAAAAACCAGAAACATTGGATACTACTACAGAAGCTGAATATTATACACACTCAAATGAAATTAATGCTATCATTTGCGCTCTTGGACCAGATGAATTAAATCGTGTATCACAGTTCCCAACAACCTATGAAATTTGGTAGAAAATTTCAGTATCCTATGAAGGTACTGACATTGTCAGGAAAATGTGATATGCAGCAACGAAATTAAATTTTGATACATTCAGAATGTTTGATGGAGAGATCATCACTTAGATGAATGAAATATTGGCAAAAATTGTCAATAGTGTGACATCCTTAGGTGAACATATCAACAAATATGATCAATCCATAAATGATATAAGAGTTCTGCCTACAATGATTAATGTCATATCAGCATCAATTCATCCATCAGCACCTATCAAGGATCTAACCATGAGAGAACTTATTGGGATATTAATAATGTAAGAAGATGAAATGTAAGATGAAGATGAATACCAAAATGTTCAAGTAAAATAGGAAAAAACTTCATTAAAGGTAACATCTCACAAGAAGAATAGAAAAATAAAATAAGAAGTGAAAAATGAAAAAGATACAGTCTCATCTGACTCTGAAATAGATCTGGATCAACTAGCCAGAAAATTCAGTAAGTTCTATAGAAAGAATAAAAGATTAAGAAAGACCTTCAAAAAGGACGAGAAAGATGAAATGGATGTAAGATGATAAGAATGTAAAAAATTAGGTCATATAAGTCCTGATTGTACTCAATTGAATGGATAAAAGAGAAAGACAGAAAATAGAAATTAGAAGAATTCTGACTGTGAGAATATATATAAGAGGCCAATGAAGGATACATAGAGTGTCTCAGAAGACTCCAATAGATCATCTGATTCTGATATTTAAATGAAGTCAAATTTGAAGGGGAATATGTGCTTCATGGGTAAATAAGAAGATGCACAAACTTATTATTCATCAGATTCTGACTCTAGTTACTCAAATGATAAAATGAATGGCTATTGTAAAATTCATGAATAGAAATATAATTCATTGTTAAAGAGTCATAAATCATTAATTAATATTCACAAACTTATTATAAATGAAAGAGACACTTTAGTTAAACATCATTAAGAGCTTGTTGAAAAATTCAATTCAACAACTACAAATTGTGTTGTTCATTAAAATTAGATTAAAGTTATACAAAAAGAAGCAGAAACCTATAAACATGATGCTCTTGTGTTTACAAAATGAGAATATAAACAGAATGAAATTCATGGAAAAAATTATATCACAAAGGAATGATTTTTCATTGGATGTAAGGGAGAAAACCCCAAACTATACAAGAATTACTTTGTTCCTCGAACCAAAAGCAAAAGTATATGTATTACCAAATGTTTCTATTGTGGTATTAACGAATATTATGCTAATGACTATTATTTCAGAAAGCCTCAATTATTTCGTATCAGGAATGTTCTTTACCCAAAGGCTTTATCTAGTTTTAATTATAATAACTTTAAGCAAAAAAAATTTGTTTGGATTCCAAAGTCTTTGAAATCTATCACTGTTGGACCCAAAGAAATATGGGTACCAAAAAAAACTCTTGTTTAATCTATCTTTGTAGGTAACAATTCACAAAAGAGGAAAATCCATACAGTATATGGACAGTGGATGTTCAAGACATATGAGTGGAAACTTATCAAATTTCCACACCCTAACAAAAATAGATGGAGGCCTAGTAACCTTTGGTGATAATGCTAAAGGAAAAATTATTGGACTTGGGAAAGTTGGAGATCCAGATTCTGTCTCAATTAATAAGGTACTATATGTGCAAGGCTTAAAGCACAATCTGATATGTATCTCTAAACAATGTGATGATGGATAATATGTTGATTTTTCAAATAACTCCTACTCTGTATTTGAGGATAAAATACTTATATTCAAATCCCCAAGAACAGACAATGTCTACACGGTGGATTTAAACTTCTTCTTTAATCAAAAAGTGAACTGTTTAACTTCATAAATAAATGAGTCATGGATTTGGCATAATAGACTTGGAAATTGTTATATATATTCTTTAAATAAATTATCCAAAAAGAAATTATTTTTAGATTTCCTTGTCTTAAAATTTATGATAATAGATTCTATGATGCATGCCAAATTGGTAAGAAACACAAATCTACCTTTAAATCTGTTAACAAAATTGCTACATCAAAACCCTTAGAACTCATCCATATGGATTTGTTGGGACTATCTAGAGTATCATGTTTGGCTGGTAAACTATATTTATATGGTTTAGTTGATGATTACACTAGATTTACTTGGGTTTATTTTCTAAAACTTAAGAATGAAGCTTTTTTTATTTTTGAATGTTTTTGTAAGAGTGTTGAAAATGAAAAAGGTTTTAAGATAGTTTCATTACGAAGTGATTAAGGTGGAGAATTTAAGAATCAAGACATAAACTCTTTTTTCTCAAATATATGTATTAAACAAACCTTCTCTACTCCAAGAACACCTCAACAAAATGGAATTGTAGAATGAAGAAATAGATATTTACAAGAAATGACTAGGACCATGCTAAATGAATATATCCTTCCTACCTATGTATGGGTAGAAGGTGTAAGTACAAAATTCTATATTATGAAAAGAGTTTAAATTTGGCCTATTATAAAAAGACTCCTAATTAACATAGGAAAAACAGAAATCCTAAAGTAAGGTACTTTATTGTTTTTGGATGAAATGTGTATATCTTGAACACCAAGGATAATCTTGGTAATTTTAATCCAAAAGCCGATGAAGGAATATTCTTCGGACATTATGCTATATCAAAACATATATAATTCTCAATAAAAAGTAAAGGATTGTTTAAGAATCAGTTCATATGAGGTTTGAAGAAACTGAACCTTTTAATAAAGAGAAATACCATTCTGATGAGTTTACTAATCCTGCTAACAACATGAGACTTGAAAATCTAAAAAATGATTTTGAAAAAAATATGAATTAAATTCATTCCAGTTTTCAAGAACATGACACTGATTAACCTAAGAGTGTTCTTCCTTGAAGTCCCATAACATTAAAGAATCATCCTTTAGAAATAGTTATAGGAAACCTAGATTTAGGTATTAAACCATGAGGAAATGTAGGAAACCTAGTAGAATTATCTGCTTTTCTATCTCAATTAGAGCCTAAATCATTTGAAAGAGATTTAGGAGATACAAGTATGATGTTAGCTATGCAACATGAGATTAATCAATTTGGAAGAAATAATGTTTCAAAATCAGTGTAAATATCATCATGTTTTCCTATAAAAGGAACTAAATGGGTCTTTAGGAATAATCAAGATATCAAGGTATAATAACTAGAAACAAATCCAGAATAGTAGCAAAAGGTTATAGTCATGAAGAATGTATAAATTATGATGTGTACTTTGCTCCTATAGCTAGACTAGAATCCATTAGGGTTATATTATCTTATGCATATCATATGAATTTTAAATTATATCATATGGATGTTAAATATGCCTTTTTTAATTGTTATTTAAAGGAGGAAGTTTATATTGAGCAACCTCCTGGATTTGAAAATCCTCAAAAACCAGATACTGTTATTATAGTAACTAAAGAATTATATGTTCTTAAACAAGCAGCTAGAGCCTGGTATGAAAGATTAAATTATTTTATTTTGAATAATTGTTTTATAGTTGGTCAGGAAGACCCAAGTCTTTTTAAGAAAAAAATATGTTTTAATTTTATTTTAGTTTAAATTTATGTTGATGATTTTATTTTTGGGTCAACAAAAAAAAGATTTGTAATGATTTTTTAGAACATATGAAAAAATAATTTCAAATGAGCATGATGGGAGAATTAAACTTCTTTCTATGACTTTAGATTTATCAAAAGGACTATGGAAATGTTTTAAATAAAATTAAATATATTATTCATATATTGAAAAAAATTAGTCTTGAAAATAGAAAGACATATTAAACTCCCATGTGTACCAATATTAAGCATGATTTGGATGAAACTGGAAAACCAGTTGATTACAAGGTATATAAAGGTATGATTGGTAGCTTGCTATATCTTACTGCAAGCAGACATGATATCATGTTCTCTGTATGTTTATGTGAAATATTTCAATCAAGTCTTAAATAATTATATCTTATTACTATCAAATGAATTTTTAGATATTTGAATGGAATTTTTTTGCAATCCCTACTCTACCAAAATACTTCTGATTTTAATTTAACATCATACTCAGATGCATATTTGGAGGATGTAGAATAGATATAAATAGTACTTCATGAACCTGTCACTTCATAAGATAATCATTTGGGTTATGGTCAAGTAAGAAGCAACACTCTGTTGCACTCTCAATAGCCGAGGCATAATATTTGTCTGTAGGCAGTTGTGGTGCACATGCATTGTGGATGAAAAACACATGGATGGAAATTGGACATAATTTTGTTAATATAACTATTTTATGGGATTATAATAGTGAAATTAATATTTCAAAAAATCCAATAAGTCATTCAAGAACCATGTATATTGATATTATACATCATTTTTTAAGAGATCATGTTCTTAAAAAGGATATATATTTGGAATTTGTTAGCACTAAAAATCAATTAGCAGATATTTTCACTAAACCACTACCCACTGCATGTTTTGATTTTATAAATGGGGAGTTAGGTTTATTTAATTTCTAAAATAAATATGTTTCAATTTTATTGTGATTTTAGGTTTATTTTATTTTATTCTTCAAATTTGTTTTATCTTTTCTTGTACTATATTTTAATTAATTTCAGAGTTTTAATGTGTGTTTAAAATTGTGTATTAATTTAAATATTTTGGTAATTATTATGTTGTGACACAAAAAACGAGAACACATCATCTTTCAGAAAAACCTTTCGTCTACTTTACCTAATTTTTTCCCAAAACCTTTCGACTGACCCGAGACTTTTGTCTACCGCTCCACACCCTAAAGTCTGAAATCATCAGACATTCAGACCTTCAGATTTACAAACCATCATAAATGAATAATAATAATTGCGTTGAAGATGGAGAACAAAGTGATTCGAAGTGACAAAATTTTATGAAAAGAAAGATTCTCTAGGGGGAGGTTATTGATTTCAATTGGATGATTTAGAAAAATATGCTTCTGAAACAAGCCATATCCCTTCATGGACTGGAAGCCAACTTCAGCAATAATTCAATTTCATAATTCTTATACAAGGTAGAGCTGAGGTATTTTTATGATAGAAATAAGTTTATTTTCGGGGAAGAGGAAGATATAATATCTGCTAATATTGAGAATAAGGACTTCTCAATCTCATCATCTGAAGTGTCTAATAATTTAAGTTGTTCACATGAGGGGATATTTTTTTTGACCTCAAATCGATTGGAGATCACACCCACACCTCAAAAGACATTATGTATTTTCTGTTCAACACAACAAACATTAGGAAAATGTTAGTAATAGATCTTCAAGCAGACCACTATATCTTGGTAATGTTCATTCAAACATCAATTTCTCCCAGAGTAGCGGATATAGAGAAGATTCTTTACCCAGACATGTACATCATGATTATATTTCTGAGAGATATTAAGCTAAATTTCCTAAGATACTTATTCAGATATTTACAATACTATTGTGAACCTGATGCGAGGATGACCTTTTATCAATATGGACGGATAATTTGAAGGATCATGTTGAAAAAGGGGATGATCAGGTTAGTAGAGGCAAGAGTCAAGTGCCATCATATCAATTTTATGAAAGTAGGCTCCCTAATAAAACTAGGATTTTTCTGGAGCACCATCAAATGAAAGATTCATCCTGTAATAGATGAGAAAGACCAGAGCCCAGGACCTCAAGGGGAGAGAATAAATGCTATAACATAAGGGATAGCTGAGTCATGAACTGATGGGGTTTCTCAACCCACAATGAGAAGAATCATGTATGATACCCCATAAGTATATAAAGAAGAAGAAGAAGCGGAAAAAACTCAAGGACTTGTTCAGAGGCCCAGGATAAGGACAGAGCCGCAGGCTGCAGAGCAAGAGTTTGCTACAGGAGAAGCAACTTGCTCGGTTCATCTTGATAACTCACTTATGGAGGAATAGATGCAAGTGTAAAATCTAGATATAGGGATTAAAATTGTTTCTATGATTGTTGATGGAGAACATGAAATATCTCTAGTTGAGAAGGTTCAAGGAACAGATGATCAAGAAATAACTGTTCACATAGAACTATTGAGAGAGAAAACTGTTAAAGATAGAGCTGAGCAAGAAGAACAGATTGTTCAACAGTTAGTGACTGAGAGTCAAACAATGATAGTAGATCAAACTGTGGGATAGTCAGATCAACTTTCAGGAGTATAGAATGAAGTTCTGCAGAACCAGACATTTTTAGATGAAAGTTTATTTGGAAAATCAGTGGATAATGCCAAACCTTTCATTGTTATTAATCTGCATGTGAATGTAGATGAGGATACATATTACTCTTTATCACAACATATGGATGAAGTGGTGATGATGTATAATAAAATTCAAAAAAGTAATGCATCTATGAAGCAAGAGATGAAAGTTGCAAGGAATATCGTATAAGATATTGAGGGGACCTCAGTCTCCAAGGGAGAATTTGATGCCTTCAAGAGGGAAATGATGGACGAAATTGGCAAGATCATGTCTGAATCTATGTCTAAAATAGACTTTTCTGATCTCAAATGGTATTTGAGAATCAAATTCACCTCAGTGAGAAGTAGTGTTAGTTAGCCTACTGCATCTACATCAGCTCCACCTACATTCTCAAATATCATTCTATGATTTCAAGCCATTAAAGTAGTACTAGAAAATATAATTATCAGACTTGAATATCTACAGTGAAAATTCACACCCCTTCCATTTCATTTAGAGAACCAAAATCATTTGGTTGATCAAATAACTCAATCAAAACCTAATTTTCGATCATTATTGAACACCTTTTTTGAGTAGTTGGAGGAGTTCATAAAGCAAGAGACCAGTCATCATGAGTTTTTGAAGGTTAATTTCATGGAGAATCTTCCTATTTACAATGACTCCAGAATGTTGATCATTCAACTAGGATATAGTCTGATAAAAAAGATGAGATTACAGTTGGCAGAGCAGAAAGATATGTTAGGAGTCCTACAGTATTCTTGCCCATCCAATCCTTAATCCCTTCCATATTTTAACCATTCTGACAATGACTATTCTTGAATCATGAGTTTATAATGTTTTATAAAAATTTCATTTATTTATCAATGAAATTTCTCTATTTATATATATTTTATATGTGTTTGAATGTTTGTCTATAGTTTCAAATCCATTTCTATTTATTTAATTACAGTTAACTATAACATTCACTTCTAATCTATTCAAATATTATATGTGTTCAAATTTATTTCTATACTATATTTTTGATATAAAAAAAATAGGCATAAATTTAGACACTACATTATACATTTACACCTATATATGTTTACAAAATTTCTAAATTATTTAGCTTTGATTATATTTTTAGTTTATGGATTTTGTGATCATCAAAAAGGGGGTGATTGTTGGGCTTATGTTGTCTCAACAATACTCAATAGTTTATCATGATTTTTATGTTCAAAAATAACCTAGACTTTTACTCTAATGATTGTATTTTGTGTATATTTTACGGCATTTATATTCATTATATTTCATATTAATTCCCATGTAATTCATTAAAGTGTGCATAGCGTTCTTAAGAGGATTCTGGAAACACTTTTCATCGTTTTTCGTTTTGCTGAAAATACAGTTCATTTTATTCATCAGAAAATGAAACATATGGAAGAAACATTACGTTTGGATGGACCCTACGTGTGACAAAATCAAACAATTATGGTTGAGGAAACTTACGTTCATAATGAACCTTATGTTTGTATCACCAAACGTAGGGATCATGAACCTTACTTTGAATTGAACCCTATGTTTAGATAGAAATGTATAGATGATCAACCTTATGTTTGAGAATAAACACGTATGGATCATCAACCTTACATTCATGATCTATCATTTTTTTTGTTTTTTCTTCTAGTGAAGGATCCTTACGTTTGACATTTCAACACTGAGAATCATAAATTTACGTCTTTATTGGAGATTCATGCAACGATCTCTACGGAATATCTAGGTGATTTAAAGCCCGTTACTGATTGTTTTAGTGTGACTTTATAATTGATTCAAAGAAACAATTACAATGGAGATTTTCATTCCTATTATTAAGGGGAGTTACGACGTATCTGATCTGATCTGTTCTTTTTCATAGGCATCTTTTTCAGATCTGAAAAATCATGCTAAAGTTTCTACTCGTTATAAATGCTTCTGAGTTTTCATCAAAAAAACAATAGATGAATCTCTGGTTTATGAAATCAATAAATCATCTGTGAAAATTGTTTTTCAATTCTATATCAATCAATCATCACAGGAACATGAAATTTATCAAAAATATATCTGTTGATTTCTGTGAATACGATGCTCTGTTTTCGTTGTTGTTCCTAAAGATTCAAATATATTCTGTGAAACTGGATCTCTTCAGATATTCTTAAAGGTTTATTTTTTTCTGAGAACCAAGATCCTTATTTTTTCAGTTGTGTGTTGCTGCATGTGTGAGATGAATTTTTTTTTCCATAAAAAACATCATTTATCATGAGTATCGACTTCTGTTATTCAGTCATAGTGTATTATCAGCTTCTCGCACTATGCTATGGATTTCGTTTCTCTATTGTAATGAACCAGAAGGGTATGTTTTATAAAGACACTATTGTAAGGGTGAAAACTACCTCAACTCAGTTTTCGAATGGTCTTATGATAAGAGGACCTTACTAGTGAAATTCATCATGCCCACAGAGAGGGTGATTGGTGGAGTTGACTAGGGGATATTCTTTCACCAAACCACTATAAATTTCTTTGTCCTGTTTTCTATTCTATCCGCTGCATATTATCTGTTACAGGAACATATCAAGCTGTGTCTACTATTTTCTTAAGACAGAATCGAGGAATAATTTTAAAAACACAATTCAACCCCCTATTGTGTTATTGTCATAGTTAAGTTGATGTAACAAATTGTTTTTCAAATACGTGGCGACTATAATAGTTATTTTTGTAATTTTAGCTATTGTAAATGGTACCATAACAGAGGTGGGTATAATATGAGGTACATTGACATTGGAATATAAAAATTTGGTACCATGAGTGATATATTGTTTATCTTATGGGTGATGAATGGTTCCCCTCTCAACCCAATTTAAAATAATATTACTCTGAAGATAAAAATATTAGTTCTTTCTGGAATTTTTCTTAATATTGAAGTATTCTTAATCATATTACATATCATTTAATAATTTAATATGTGCTAACCTATATGGTATACATTGAATATAAAGAAAAATTTATCAGTTCAACTATATAAATTTAATATATATATATATATAATTAATTACATACTTATAAAAATAGTCTATTAAATAATAGAGTTTTTAACATCAATTTATAGTAGTGACACCATAATTATTTCATATATTTCTATTTTAGGAATTTAACATGATTAATCTTTTATTATTAGAATATTTATTAGATTTTTAAAATTACATCAATCCATTCATTAATTTTAATTATAATAATTATTAATATTATAATCTATAACATAAAAAATATATTTTAATTAAATACAATATTTCTATTTAATTTTAATATTATATTATTTAAAACTTTCTATGAAATATTAAAAAACATCAATATAAATATTTGATTAATTCATACCCAAATACTATATATCTAATGAATATATATTCATCAACTATATTTATATTTACCATATACATGAAAATTTGATTTTATCCATATATAAATTCTTAAAAAAATTATAGAGTAATTTTACATAGTAATTTAATTCTCAATCAATATTACTATTATATTTATAATTATCTAAAATATTTTCATGGTTTCCATCATGGTGATTATATTCATGGAAATACATAAGGATAAATATTTTTTGTTCTTGATACTTGTTTTTAAAAATATGTTTTTTTATTTTATACTTTTATTAATGATGATTCTTAATTTATTCACATAACTTAAAAATATTTATCTTTAATGGTAAAATTTATTTTAAATAAAATGTATCAAATATTAATTTATCTCATGATTTATTTAGAGACAAACTATTCAAAATAGTATACATTGAATGAAAAAATACATTGTAATATTTGGTTCTATTATCAAGGAGATTTATTTTACTATTTCAAATATAATGTATGAATAAATTAATTTTGTATACGAAAACTATGAGAACTAGTATATGAACACATGATCAATGTAAAACTAATTAGAATAATTCATAGGTGTTATTTTCTACAAAGTGATATTTTAAATGTGATCAAAATAGAATTTATGGGAGAATTAAATAAACAAATTTTATCGATCATTGATTAAAATTTGTGGATATTTAAAGGAATCATTTATATATATATATATATTGAATATCAAACAGTGAGTTATTATAAGAAAAATATATAAAATTTATCAAATATTAATGATAATTATATGGAATTATAGTGGTTTTTTAAATTTGAATATTTTAAAATTAATTTAGGTAACCCTACTATGATTTTAAGGAGTAGATGAGTCAGTGAAAAACAATAAGAGATACTGAGATATATAATGAAATGATTCTTTAAAACTATTTCTCAATAATTCAATGTTCAACATGATATTATTTTTGTATCATATTATAATGCTTTTAGGAATAATGCAATTTATTTTATATACTACAATAGTATGTTAGTGATTCTAGAAAAATGATAATGTAATACTATTGAATTTTATGAAATCATCATGATCTGAAAATATTGACCGTGAATGATAAATTTTTACTTTAAAATAATAAATATCTTCAAGAATTTTTAGTGACTTATGGAGGGAGTATATATTTTTTTGAAAATTATAAAGACTAAAATAAAATATACATGGTGATTATAGGATACCATAAATTATAGTTATGTTATTTTCATTATCAGTTATAAATCCATATGTAAACATGATATGTCAAACAAAAATATCATTTAAAGAGGTAGTAATATAATAAGAAATAATTTATGGGTTTAATATGAATGTTTCCCACTCTGTATTCACAATATGATATTTTCTAGAGAAAATTTATATTTTATTTCATCAAAAATAGTAATGAATTAGTCACCCACATTGTTGGATAATATTGTAATTTTATCTCATAGTATTAACAATTGTTTTTCTATATTCTATATGGTATGGATATTTTGGGTAACACATATTAGGTAAAATCATCGGTATAGGTGAATATGTTCAAATGAAATATAAAATAAGGATTCAATTAATATTTTTCAATTCCAATTATCTACTCTATTAGTTTTTCTTCATTGATTATTAGTAATTTCAACCGGTACTAGAGCTAAGGCCCTTTATCTTAATATATTTCATTTCTATAGTTATTTTTATAATTAATAAATAAAATTATGATATAAATAATTTTATGAGTTTTCATATATGTATAATTCATATGATTCCACATTCAATGAATACATGGAGGTGGTTTTATCAAAAAACGTGAAGATTAGCAAAATTGATGTGGAAAATATTTTTTAAGCAATATCTTCTATAGGATTGAATAGGATTATCTACTATTTGATGGTAATCACAATGGAAAATTTTTTATTGTATTTTTTGATAATTAACCAATTGATGATTATTTTTCTATATGTGATGAGTATGAATTTATTAAATCATTTGCTAAGTTCTACTAGAGAAATAAGTGATTATATGAATAATATTCTGTAATAATTTATCACCTTTATATTTTATTACAAGAATGATGTATAATATAAAAATTGATAAATATATATAGTGATAGATTAATTTTATAATTCATTGGATGAAATATCGATGATGTGTATAAATGAAATAAAAGAAATTAAATTCAATGATATATATATATTTTAATTTGAATGAAGTTACTCCCATAATAAAGAATAATAAATGAAATTAATTAAAAATAATTTTAACTCCATATAATGTAGTTATTCAGAGACCATAACTGTATTATGGTTGAACTTGTTCCTAGTTTATTATATTGTCATAATATATAATGAATCAATTCCTGATTGATTGAATAGTTAAGTATTCATGTTAAACTACGTGAATGTATGATACCAAATTCAATTTTATACAAAAATTATAACATTATGGTATTGTAGAATATTAATATTTCCAAAAAAATATTCTTTCATATCAGTCATAGTATAATTCATGGATTTATAAGAAAGGAAAAAATTATGGGTGAGCTCCAATTCATATTAAGGGTTATTCACAAGACAATCTATCATGAATGAATTTGAATAATCATGTTGTAAAGGTAAATAACTGAACACACATTCTAGGTAATAAAAATATTAGAAGGAAGTGCATAAATAAATAATTTAAATGTGAAAATAAAATTTATAATAATAAATATGATATGATAAATAACAAAAATCACATTCATTTAGTCAACAAAATGACTATCATAATAGGATAGTGCATAATTAATATAGTTTTGAAAATAACAAAAATACATTTCTTCTAATAAATTACTAAAAATGAAATTAATCTATAGATAATATTATTGTAAAAATATCATGGATAATAATAGATTTATTTTTAATTAATGTAATTATATATTATTTGATATCATGTATGAGAAAAATTATACATCTACCATCATTCCCTTTAAAAAGACATTTTAAAACTACTGTGTAAAAACTCCTATGGTTTGGCCAACTAATTTCATTCATGATAACATATAATCATCATGAGACTACCAACACATTGATGGGTATCTAAAACTGGGACCACCAGTGTCATTTAGGTCTAAATAATTGCTCATATAACAAATTAATTATTTAGTTCACAAAAAATGGTCACTAAAATCAAATACATGTATTGAGTAAATAATATTGATTTGTCAATATTTTCCCAGATATATAATTGACTTTCAGTGTAAAATTTCATATGTTGAAATGATATATATTTATATAATAAAAATATCCATTATAAATAATGTTGATATTTAGAACAAAATTACAATCTAATGATCATAAGAAAGTTATAATTTTAAGGGAGAGTTATTGACTTCTAAGTTGAATCAAGGAAGTGAGTGTCAACACATTCCTAGATCAAAATGATCACACACAATCCAAATTAATAATAAGTAATGTATCAATAAAACATATTCAAATTGGAATTATAATAAATGGTTCTTTACTTTTATGAATATAAATAACAAATAAAAGATCTTTAAAAATATACATTACGAAAATATCATTTTCATTTTGAAAATAAAAATCAAAAAAATAAAACATTTTTAAAATGAATTTATTTAGAAATCACTTTTAACGAAAAATATTTTAATGAATATTTTGTGTAAAATTTATTTAATAATTAAATTGTAAAAAATATAATAAATATTGAATAAATAATGGTCACATCAGTGGGTAATTACATATATGTATTACAAGTTAAAAAGAACATTCCAATATCAATATAGAATTTTTATAAAATTTCATTTTAAAATATTGAACATAATATTCATGTGATATTATTTTTTTTAAAAGGAAAAATGGTTTATAATTTCGTTAATTATTCATTTTTAAAAGTATAAATACATTTTTAAAAAACAGGTTTTTGGATGAAAACAGATTTCCGACTGAAGGGAGAAGTGAAGTCATATTTTTACAAAACTGTTTTTTAAATTATATAAATTATCAAAGAGTTGGAAAAAGGTAAATTTAAGAAAATATAGTGTTAATAAATATAGGATATCAAAATAAAATTATTTATTATACAATGAAAAAATAATTTCTTTCAACTGAAACTTAATGAATATTCAATCTTGGATAGAACGAGATTGTGAAAAAACCAATTTAAGGATCATAAAGTTAAAGATGGTATTAATAAAAGAAATGATAGTGTGTATTAAATATAAATATACCTAAAAAGTGGAAATACATCAAAATATAATCAATTTCCATTACACACCTAATAAAAGTATGATATAATCAATGAAAGAGAATATTAACCTCATGAATGGAAACTATGTTTTTCAATCCGATAACTCGTGATTAATTTTCATTGAATAAGATCATATATAGAGGTTTTAAATATGTTATTATATTATTTATGAACATATTAACATTTATAATATCATATATGATCCAATTATAACATCATATCACCCATTCATTCATAATCATTCATTATGTTCAATTTTTTAGGTGTTAATTTTCATATTTTCTCATGTGCGGTCCATCATGTATGATCGAGTTATTCCACATATAATATAGTTATATCATCTCCAAAATAAATATTATTAAATAATTATCATACTTTTATACTAATATTAAATGTCCTTTAATAATTATCATAATGTTTTCTCTTGTATTAAAATGAATCATGAAAGATGGTTATAAAACATTTACTCTATTACAATCATTGAGAGGGTAGGTCGAATAAACGTAAAATTAAGGTGTCTTCTTTTCAATGATCATTTTGAAAAGTGGGTAAATATTATTTTATCATTAGAAAGTTATAAGAAGATAATTAATAATAATTTATTTCATTAAATATACATATATAAATAACCCATGTGGTTTGGTGGAGAAAATATATTAACATCATTTCGTGAAGGCAGCAATCCACACGTGACCAAAGTTATTATATTTCTTTGAGTGAATAGGTAAGAGAATAAATGATATATATTATCTTTTATATATGATAAATATTTAATTAATATCATAATTATTTAATTATATGAAATAAAACTAGAAAATTAATCCTTATCACTTTCATTCAAAGCATTACAAAAAGCTTAATCACATCACTTATCGAGGAAATAGTGTACCATACAGACAATCTATATTATCATACCTCTTTTGGAATGTAATGTAAATTTTATATAATAAATAATTACTATATTTTCATAGCAATGTTTTAAATATCATATATATACTTTATATCCAACGTGATAACAAACTATTGTATGTTTTAATGAAAAAAGGACTTTTTGTATTGAGGCAGTAGTCCACTGTACATAAGAATGAGTATTTATGATCCTATTGGATGGGAGTGAAGATGTTTTTAGGATATTACCTTACCATAATGAAATATAAGTATATTTAGGATTCTGATAATTTTATATTTTAATTTTTTACTAAATATTGATGGGGTTGGTGGAAGAAATAAAATACAAGCACTCATTGAATAAAATTACTTGTATACATGGATAAGGTTTTCAAAAAATCTGTCATAGGTTGGATTTCATCCCAATATAAAGAATATAATATATATAATTGATTTTTGGAATTTATTTTGGTAGGTATTGTTCAATACAAAAGGGTTTGAAGGTATGAAAAAGAGAGTAGAGGGGTGGTCTTTTATAAGTGAGGTGAGTGGCTCACTTGTAATTTTTTGAAATGATTCAATCACAAAAATGAGTTTATAATTCAACCAGATTCCAAAGTGGTAAGATATTAGTAAAAAAATATAGGTTCTACATATGGTTATATAATTTTTGGGGTATATATTTGGACATCATTTTTATCCCTTATCTTCCGAGTTTAAACATCGTTATGTCCATTTTTACCTTAACCGTGGTAATATATTTTTACCGCTTTCACTATAAATTTTTTGTAAAAAATTAATATTAAATTTTTTAAAAATATAAATTATTCTGATTCAAAAAAATATATTCCATTTTTTCAATTTAAAATCATATAACTGGAAAACATTAATAAAAAATTAATATTGCAGATGCGATGAGGAAGCGTTTTTAGGGAAAAATATTCAAAGGATCACAAAGGTTTTATATAATATTTCAATGTGAAAATTGTTCCTATATACTAAATTTCAGTAATTTATAAATAATTCTACTACATTTTCTTTAAAACCAATTAAAATAATAATTATTCAATATAAAATAATATAAATTAAAAGGTAGATTTCTATAAAAAATCAATAGTGTTTTCGATTCATCATTAAATAAAACATTTCATAGAACTAAAAAAATTCCTCATAATATAATTATGATATTATGAATTTAAAAATAATTTATATTTTGTTACATATATTTTCCAAAATATGTTAAAATTATTTTTAAATTATGTGTGCAAAGGACCACTAATCAATATTTTACAAAAAAATAGATTTTTTCAGAAATCATTTCATTTTATTTAAATAAATATTTTATTATTTCTGATCATATATTAGCATAATTATAATTATTATTCAGTAATATTTATAATATAATATATAATGTGTAGGTTATAATGGTTAATTTTTTAAAAATATTTTAATAAATATCATGTTTCATTTAAACCAGTTGTTGGGTGCGTCATAAGCTATCAACGAAATTAACGTTATTCTAAAATACATTTATTGTAAATTCGGGTATTTTTGTTTTGTATTCTTATAATCTTGATGAATCATTTCATATAATTTAATTAATAAAATGTTTTTATTTTTGAATTTTTTGGGGTTAAATTATCCCCACAATAAATAAATTATGTCATCACGCTTTAAAAATGATCTTTGTAATCATGGATTTAATATTGAAAAAATATTTTTTTATCAACCCATATAATATAAAGAGTTAACAAAAAAATCAACTTAGTAATAGAGAAATATATGAACAAATGTCGGATCGAATAACACCTAACTAGGTTTCTATGTTGGAGGACATTGGTGGAATGTAAAGATACAAATAAATAAGAAACACATAAATAACTATAGTTTTATTATGGTTAATAATAAAAAGAAAGAGGATGGTCAATGGAAATTTAATGGTGCCAAAAAAATCTATCATAATTTAAAAAACTATTCAATTTAACAGATATTAATATAATAAGATAACTTTTTGTTTTAATATTTTTTCCTTAAATTTAGTAATTCTATATTTCTCATAGATTATAAGGAAGCACACTTACAAGATATGTTTCTATTACATATGAACAATTTAATAATTTGTTCATACTTTGATCAATTTAAAATTTATCCCTTTCTATGAGAAATGAATGTCCAAAAAAACGATTTTTATGATTGAAGTAGTAAAATTATTATTTTTACAAATCCTAAGATGAATAAACGAGTGGATTTTCTGTCCATCTATTTTAGATTATCTTCTAAAACCAATATGATCATCATATTTTGTACAGTAATTAAATCTATAATACTCAAAATTAACACCATTGAATTTCCCTTAATAATTACATTTCAACTGTATAACTAAAAGCAATGATATATTAAAATGAATATCATATAGGATAGTGGTAAACGATATGACGTTATAATCCATTGGTCATGGGTTCATGCTCTACAGCCTTGCCAAGGAAAACAAGTTGTTATCCATAATGTGGGTTTCCCTTTTTATAAAATATTTTTATATAATCCCATGAGAATTCCCAAAAAAAATATTGTGCATCCATGAAAAAATATTAATCATTATATAACATTTTTATTATGGTTTATAATATGAAATATTATATTTTTTTAACAAAGACTGAAAATGTTATTTTACTTATATTTTAATTTCATTACATATCCAATCAACACTAAAATATTTCAATACCTATAAAATTGTTTCTATAAAACATACATGCATTATTCCTAAAATTACTTTTTGACAAAAACATATAATTTCTCAAAATTCATCCAAAGTGCCCATAATCATGGTAAATCCCATCATATCAAACATAAAAAATGTTGTTGAAGTTATTCAACATACGATAAACATTAAACTCATTACCCAGGATGGTATCCATTACATGTATGTTAATGGATATGCATATAATTATAAAATACAACAAAATCCTTAGATGTTTCACGATTCTTATAACCAAAATAACATTGGTAAAAGTAATTCAAAAATTTAATTTTTTGAATACCAATACATAAACACATCATTAATTTTATTTTTAACTAGTATGTTCGTAGTCTAGGTTTTAACCTTTAGATGAAGGAATTTCTCATAAAATTCATATGTTTTTTAAATTTATGACAACAAACTATAAAGGGATCCTTATGATGAAATTTTATTCCTTTCATCAAATTTTTCATCTCTCCTTTGTAATTATTTGTTTTATTATTTTCCATTCCACACATAAAAAAATTCATATTCTATTCAGACACGTTCCTGGGTATCTCCTTCAAATTTCATACAAGACGTAAATCAAGCCTTAATTTCTCCATAGTATCTATCTCTCAAGGTCTTGAAAAACTATATCATTCTCATTATTGATGGATCTTATAGTTGTTTAAGGTATATGTTTTTAATAATATTTTGATATAATTTATTAGGTATAAAAAATTATTTTTCAATATAATCATCAACTCATTTGGATTGACATAGTCTCTACATTTTCCATCATGTTTAATTCTGACATTTCTCCATTAGGATCTATCAATTATCTAAAATGGAAAAACGTTGTGGGAGAGACAATAAGTGTAGTGTAAAAAATTTAATATCATTTATATGATGACAAAATTATATCACATTATTTTCAAAATAAGGCACATAGTTTTTACCTAGTTCATTGTATTTCATCATCTATTCAAATCACTCTTAATGGTTTGTAATAAATATTTCAATTTTCTAAAGAATAACTGCCATGAGTGTAATACTAGGTCTGTAGTAAGGAAAATTATCATCCACTAGGTGATGATGAGTTTATTTTCAATCTACCTAAAATGTAATTCACCTTTTGGTCGGTTACATTGTTATAAATATTATGTTTGAGGTGTTCATGGGTACTTCGGGTTTCCTTTGTGACATGTGAGACATTCCAATGGTGACATAGTTTTAATAGTTTTTTAAATTTCTAATTTTCCAATGGTATCACATTCTATATGTAGCTCGTCCTAATGGTATCTCATCATAACGGTAGATCATCCTAGCGGTAGCTCATCCTAGTGGTACCACATTGGTCGTGACTCATCTGGCAGTGACTCATAGGTGGTGACTCATCTGGAGGTGGCTCCTCTAGCGGTGAGTCATCTTTCGGTGGCTAACTGGTAGTGAATCGCTGATGATGACTCATCCGGTGGTGAATCATTGGGTGTTGACTTGTCTAGCAGTGACATGATGTCGATGACTCATCTATTTGTGACTTGCTGCTAGTGACTCATCTGGCTGTGGGGGTAACACATTTCAATAGTTCTTTAAATTTTCCCATTTTTCTAAATTCTCTAGTTTTTTCCCTTTAGATGTCTTTTTATGATGTAAAACTAGTTTAATGCTATATTTAGAAGTTTTAGAAGATGTTTCAAAGCCCATAAACCATATCACTAATTTTATAAAAGTACATAGGCTTTCTAATGGTGAAAATTAATGGCCTTGTCTAGGTATGACTTTAATGAAAATTTGAACTATATCTATTCCATGTGTCTTGGATATCGTCTTTCTAGAACCAATATATCCTCTATAAATTCATTATTTGTGTCTGGAATTATATTAATATTAGGAAACCCGAAGTCCTTATTCCTTGGAGTGTTTTCCTATAGCTGTCTCGAGTTCCCCTGCAGGATAGCTTCATGTTGGACACAAACCTCAGTTTTGGTGCAATAGAGCAGTGTCATCCATCATTCTTATAGGTAGGATTTCCATTATATTTGTATTTTATCTATCATGCAGGATGAGTATATAAATGATTATCCATGAGGGAATATTCGATTATGGATTAATATGTTTAATTAAATTGGTATAAAAATAATATAAATGGGATGGGGAATGTGAAGTATGATCATACTATTTTATTGATATTTTTATTGATGTTTTGAATTAGAAGGGCTAAATACCCTCTAAAAATCATGGTCGATGGGGTTCGTTGTATGTGAACTATTTTATGGGTTCTATATTGTAGGCATGTTATGTGGATATTAATGTCACTTATTTTATAATAGATTAACCACATACATTAGTATAAAATAATATGTTGCTACACGATTAAATGGTTTCTATGACAATGCCCTAAATTAAGTGAAATTGAATATGGGATGAACTACAAAATCTGAAAGTATTTTTTCTATATTGTTCATTGTAACATGTTTGTGGACATTATTGTGTGTTTTTGGTTTTCTTTGGTGATATTATGGATGTAATATGACTGTGTCGTAATATATGGGGGACTTTGATGAGATATTTTCTACATTTGGGATGCAAATATGGTTTAGTGGTTATGCAATGGGGTTGTAGTTTAAGATGTTTTAGGAAATGGTTGCAATGTTTTATTGATTTTCTTCTTGTTATATTTTTTTATAGTTCCCGTCTTTGTATGGATGAAAAAATGAACAACAATCATGAATTACAAATATTACATGCTAATGACATAAACTACATGTTCAATGAAATAGGTTGTTAATGAATAATCTAGAAAATGGTTTAATATTAATTAATGATTGAAAAAGAACTATGGCTTATATTTTTATAGTATGGTGCTGTGAATTTAGATGTGGAAACAAAGTGAAGAAGTTAGGATTAGGTTAGAGTTTATTTTTAAAACCCATAGGTTGGGGTTGTGGAAATTTCTCTTTATATATGTATAAACATTGTGTGTTCATATTATTTATATATGCACCTCACCCTTGTCAAGAACTATTTTCTAAAACCCACATAGCCTTTTGGGAGGGTGTATTTCTAAGCATCCTAGTGGGAAGATGGATAGACGGACACCCACTCAACCCTTCTTCCTATTCTAGGTGATTATTTCCCAAGACACTTTCAACAAGATTTAATTAGATACAACATTCCATGTGTCTTCAAGATGAGTTGTGATGTGGTGACTCGGGTAACATTGTAATGAGGTGTGATTTAATTTCCGATGTTTCTTTGGTATGAGATTTGATGTGTTGTGAGGCCCAAGTGTGTGTGGGTGGGATGTTTTGCGAGTCCTGGGTGTCTGTGGGTGGGATGTGATGTGGTATATTAGGAAGATATGGGAGTCCCAAGACATTTTCTGTTGGGGTGTAAGAGCGCCTAATTCTTGGGAAATGGTGAAGGGTACTCTATAATCGATGTGATATATATTATATGATAATAATTGGATGCATTATTTGGTAATCGGGCCTTAGTAAGGCTGGGCTTATGGTTAGTCTACATTTTAGGTGCTCTTTTGATTTACACTTTTCATATGGGTACATTAGTATGTTCCTTCCACTTGTCCACAATAGACTTTGGTATTCTTTCTAAGTATACCTTTATTCTCAACCTATGTATGTAAATATGTTTTGTGGTATATAGGTGGATTACATGGACCATGCTCAGTGTTAGTAGACATAATTTGGGACAATTGTTGTGTGTTTGTTTTTGTTTTTTTGGTAATTACATTGGATAATTTTATTTGTATCAGTTCTATTTAAACATGCATTATGGGATAGTTTTTTGTTTTTATTATATATATTTCATGGAGTTGGTTTTGGATGATACATCATATCTCTTGGTATTAGTTCCTTATAAAGGTTAATGCCACACATATTTTTATATTTTTACACCCATGGTGAGAGTCACCAACCCAGTTTCCACAGGCGGTGGGCCTCAGGGGTAATTATTAACCTTTCATTATTAGTAGTTGATGAGGGATATCTTGGGAAGTATGGGGTCATGAAATAGTGGTATTAAATATGATGGTTTAGATATAGGATAAATCTTCGAGTTAGGTACGATGAGGTTTTCAAGGTTTGGTACGGAAACGGTGCTAGTGGACCCCGGTACATGACATATGTCAGGGAGACATATTTGGACATGAGAATTTAGGGCCCCCACGATCCAGTGCCGGGAATTTGAGATTAAGGAATGACCATGTGATATGGACCTTGGTGGGTAGGTACCTAGGAGAGGTACACACACCATAATAACTTGTGTACGTATTTTAATTGGGTTATTTTTGGAAGGTTAAGATTAGTTAAATAAATAAAATCAATTAAAATTAATCTTAATTAAACTCCAAAATAATGGGATATGATATCATTTTTTTCCATTCAATTATGGATCCTATTCCGGATGCACATGTCGATCTGGTAGTTGAGGTTCAGTAAGTTGATCTGATTGATCTCGATAGGGATGATCTACTTGAGGAGGATGATCAGTGATATAGGATCTTGTGTGATTTCGATCATAATGCTTTGGAAATGTACTTGGGTAGTGTTTTAGATGAGGAGATAGATAGTTAACCGAATGAGTTTGATATCTATTTTATTGTGATCCTAGCCTCAAAGAAGTAGTGGGTTCCTTTTAATGTCATTAGATGGAAGGAGATGCACTTCAGTGATTGATGATGTTTCTTGGAGAGCAGAGGGAGGAAGAAGTTTTGTGGGTTGACTTCCATAATGGGTTCTGAGAAGAGTTAATTTATTCAACCATAAAGGTATTAAAGAGGTATGATCCTCCTAATATTCCATATGGGATCATGTAAGTGCTGATTTTGGGAATAAAGTTCACATATTACCATTGTTTTTTCTAGAAATTTTTTAAGGTGAGGATTCTTGTGTGAGACATCTCAAGGAAGAACTAGGTCCTTGTATTCACCATGTAGAAACTCTTTTTATGTTGTTGACACATCCAGAGGTTTCGAAGAAGGTATAGGTGATCGAGCAGATGCACTCATGAGGAGGATTGTATCGGGAAGGGAATGAAAAAGTTTCCATGAGGGGAAGATTTCTCATTGGCCAATATCAATTTCTAGGATCTTAATGTTTTGACTAGGAGTGAGTTGACCTCTATAGATTCCCTTTCGACCATATGGTTTATGTGAACTTCCAATGTGGTTGGGGATGAAATTTGTTTACGGGTTTGATGTCATCTTTTAGACTAGTTCACTATGACTGCTCAAGCTCAGATTCTTATTGGTTGTAATGTTCAGTTTCATCCTTAGTTGCAGTTTCCAGTGAGGTCATTTCAGTAAAAGGGGAAATTAGATTATAAAATTTGGAGAATATATAGACTGGGTTGAGGTCAGCCTCAATATTATCATTGTGTTCAGGGGATGTGGTTCAAGCATGTTCATGGATGTGGTCATCAGTAGAGAGGAAGAGATGTTGGATGTGATTAGTTGTGCATAGTGGAGGTAGTAGTTCTAGAGGTCAAAGAGATAGTCAGAGTTATAATCAATTTGTTTAGTAATCCTTTTGTGCTTTTTTTGATTCAAGATCTTGAAACACCTTTGTTTAACCCTCTATAGATCTTGTTATGGGGATAGATGTACTGAGGAATCTCGAAACCCTTTTGTTGATAATTCCAGTCAAAAAATGGTGTCTGGTTTGAGGTATTTTGTGAAGCATTCCATATGGGAATGGGATATTGGTTGATGTAGTAGTGGGAATTGATATATTATTGGTCTAGGAAGTCACGTCCCCATGTGTGTAACTATGCCACCAATTATTCCGAGCTAGAAGTGGCTATGTTTTTCACTGAATTTGTTGTGATATTAACTCATTCAGGAGAATTTTGCGTTCTTCACATATCAGAATACCATGACGTATATAAATTATCAGCATTATTTAAACATGTGGTACAATAGGTTGATATAGTTTCTTTAGTATTATGTTTTCTTAGATCTCATACACCTCAGTAAATTAGTAATTTGTGGCCAAATATTTGATTAGTTTGTCGGGGAATTGTATTTTTTGGGAGTAACTGGATACTTGGAGGGTAATGAAGGAGTTGGTAGCCTTGTACATAGAGGAAAGAGTTAATGGTGGTAGTAGATGTTTGTTCCAAATGACCATGAAGTATTCTATGATACAAAAGGTGGAGCAGTCTTAGTGGGGAGACTCAAAGGATATGGTGTTATGTGATCATGTTTTTCATGCCAATGCTCTAGAGGGATAGTTGGAGGATAGTTAGAACCAAATGTTGTTTCACAGATGGTTGTTTGTTCCGGTAGAAATAATAAAGGGAGTACTTCATTAATTAAATCATTAAATCATTGAGATACACTTAAGATATCTTAATATGTGTCGTACATTGAGTTTTCAGTTTTGGTGGTATAGAATGAAATGGACAGTCATAGATTTTGTGGATTTGTGTCCGGTTTTCCAATAGGTAAAGGCCAAGAATCATATTTTGGTAGGTTTTTTCATATCCCTTTTCTTTTCATGAGTTTAAATGGGATGAAATATGCTTGTATTTCATCATATGGTTACCCAAATCCTTGAGAGGTTTTGTTACAATCAGGGTGATCATTGATCATTTGATGAAATTGGCTAACTTCATAGCAATCAATTATTTAGGAACAGTGGATTATTTGGCTAAGATATATATGGATGTCAGGGGTGGTTCCATGTAGTTTTTATTTCCATTGTCTTAGATCATGATAAAAATTTTACCTCATGATTTTGGAGGATATTGTAACATTCCTTTGGCACCCAATTATACATCAGCACTGCCTTCCACCATCTGATGAACTGATAGACAAAGGGGACTATACAGACACGGGAGGATATGCAGGGGGAATGTGTTTTGGAATTCAGTAGAACAAGTTCACAACACCTACCCTTGGTATAGACTTATTCCAATAATATTTATCACTCAATCATTGGTATGGACCCATTTGAGTCGTTGTAAGGATAGTCATGTCATTCTCGGTTGTTCTATAATAAGGTTAGAGAGGTATAAATTCTTGGTATCGAGGAGGTATAGAGGAAAAAAATGGGGATTAGTAGATTAGGGAAATAATGAATGAATAACAAGACTAGAATAAGTCTTTTTCTGATCATAGGAGGACTCCCCAAGAGTTATTGTTTGGAGACCATGTGTTCTTGAAGGTTTCCCCTCGACATGGGAAGAAGATCGCTGGAATAAGAAGTAAACTCTTTCATCAGTTTGATGGGACCTTTGAGGTTTGGGGGTATGTTAGTGCGGTAGAATAGAAGATATAACTTCCACCTCAACTAAAACAGTTACATGTTGTCTTCCACGTCTCTCAACTCTGTCATTATCTTCATGATGACTCCCATATCACTGACTAGGGAGGGATGTATATTGAGGATGGCTCAACCTTAATGGAGCATCTAGAGGGGATACCATACCATTTATACAATTTCATGCACGGAAAACCCATTCCCCTATTTTGGGTTCTATGGGGAATGGTATATTAGAGGAGAGTACTTCAGAACATGATACACAAATTCAATCCCCGTACACAATATTTTTTTTTGTTTTTTCCCTTCTGCTTATTTTTCCTTGTGATGTGTAGTTTAAACCATAGTGTTTTATGAAATATATGATTTCCAATTCAAGTTATTTTTGTTATGTTATGTAGGATAATGTCCCAAAATGATAAATATGAAGGGCCTGACAGCTAATCAAGATTCGTTAACTGTGATGAAATTAAACACATGCAAGTGATATAATTCCACCCATAGTAGAAAATATATTGACATGGAGTATAGAATTACTTGATTCATGTTATTGGGATTCTTTAATTTGATACTAGTACATTGTTTTTGTGAGGGGAGATAGTTTTCTGTTTTGGTTTCACAGTGATGGGGTTGGTCCAGATGCTTGTGGTCAATCAGTTTGGAAGGGTTTCAGGTGAAATGATATACATGAGAGGTATCTAGAGGGATGTTTGTTCTGACCCTTATCCTCTTTTATATTGGGTTGTTTTTTAAGTCATTAGTTTATGACTAGATTGAGAGTTATCTGATATATTTTCTTGAACATTATTTTTTGATACGTTATTAGTAATCTGATGTTTGAGGTGTCTATTGGTAGTTCAGGGTTTTTTTGGGACAAGTGAGTCACTCCAACAGTGACTCATTTCAGCAATTTGTCCACATCTAAATTTTTCAACAGTATCTAATTTTTATGTAGAACATCCTTCCCGTTGATCATCCAAGAAAAATCATTCTAGCACTGATAGTTCTTATGGAAACTCAAGGGCGGGGGCTCATCTGGCTGTGACATGCCTCATGGTGACTTGTTTGGTAGTGACACTTCTAACGGTGACTCATTTGAAGGTGACTCACTAGAAGTAACTCGTTCTGATGTGACTCAATCACGGTGACCCTTATAACGGTTAATCATTTGGTATTGACTCACAATCCATGAATCATCTATTGGAGACTCACTTAATATTACTCTTTTAGTGGTGACTCACTGGCAGTGACTCATCCAATGGTGGTAGTGACCCATTTCCATAGTTTTCCAAATTTTCATTATTTTATAGTTTTTCTAGTTTTTTCCTTTTTACATATTTCCTTGATGTAAAATATGTTTAATTACATATTTAATAGGTTTTGAATCCATTTTATAGGCCATATAACATTTCATGAATTTTCTAAAAGTCTTAAGTTATTTAAATGGTCAAAACATTTGGTCTTGGCCAGATATTAATTTAAAGGAAATTCAAAACTTATCTATTTTCAATGTCTATGATCTGATCATTCTAATATGATATATCTTTCCCTTTCATTTTTATTTCGATCACAATTTCTATTTAGTCTGGGAGACCCCATGTCCTTCTTCCTTGGATAGTTTTCCTTCTATTTTTTCATGTTTCATTAGAAGATATATTTTTAATGTGCGTGAACCTCTATTTTTTTTGAAACAAGGACGATTTGGTCTCCCTTGTTCTAGGTAGGATTTCCATTGTCTTTATTATTTTCATATCACATGAGATATGTATATACATGTTTTACCTAGTGGAGATAGTCGATCCCAGATTAATATAGATAATTTGATTGGTTTAAAAATAATATAAATGGTATGTGGAATGTGATGTTTTATCCTTATATTTTATTGATATTTTGATCAATGTGATGAATTTTATGGGCTATATTCCCCCTTAAAATCGTGGTCATTCGGGGTCCTTGTTTCTGTAGTAGTTTATAATTTGTGGAATGCATCTATATTCTGTGGCTATGGATTTCACTTATTATATAATTGTTTAACCACGTACATTCGGTTAAAAAAATGGATGACCCATGATGATATGTTTTCTATGATAACACCCTAAAATAAGTGAAATTGAATAAGGCATTATCTATTTAATCTGACATTATTTTTTCTATGTTAAGTGTTATAACATGTTTTTCGACATTATTGTGTGTTGTGGGTTATCTTTTGTGATATGATGGATAGAATATGGTTATGTTTTGATATGTGGGGTTAGTGTATGAGATTTTTTATATAATGATGCTAGAATTATGGTTCTGGGGTTGTTTAGTGTTGTTGTGGTGGATGTTGGGTTTGGACATGGTTTTTGGGCTATTTCAATGTGCTAATTTCTAGGTGTTGTGATATGATAGTTTCTTTGTTGGTACAGATGAATAAATTAAAAATTATCATGAACTAGAATTTTTTCCTGATAATGAATTAAAATATATGTTTAATGAAATGGGTGGGCAACAATGAATCTAGAAAAATGTTTAATATTTATTAAATACTAAAAATAGGTGGCTTGTTTTTTCTTGTATAGTTTTAGGAGATAACAATGTTGGGGAGTCCTAAATAGTTTGGTTTTTTTGTAATCCCATAGTTTGGCCTTGTGTGACTTTATCGATCTATATGTATAAACATTGTATGTTTGATTGATTTATATATGTACCAACCCTTTTCAATAACAATGTTCCAACACCCACCTAGTCACATGGGTGTTTCTCCTTCCCAACATCCCTAGAGGGTGGATGGCTAACTGGCCACCCGCTCTTCCTTTCCCCCTTTTCCAGCCAGGGACAACCTATGATTCTACATACAATATGTTATGGGATGTGTTATCATAGGTGACTTTTTTATTAGTTGTTATGTGGTTTCCTTTGTGTCTTAAGGTTGAGTTGTGAGGTATTTTCCAAGGTGTCTTCGGGATAGGACGAGATGTGTTGTGAGGCCTAGGTGTGTGTAGGATAGTTGTTTTATGAGGGCTAGGTGTGTATAGGCTCCCTGTGTTGTGAGGCCCATGTGTGTGTGAGAGGGTTGTGTTGGGAGGATATAGTGTGTGCATGAGGTATGTGATGTGTGGACCCAATGTCTATAGGTGGTATGTGATGTGGTATATTCAAAAGTGGTGGGAGCACCGGGGCATTTGTTGTTTGGGTGTGAGAGTGGATAATCAGTGAACAAGGGGTATGAGGTACCCTAGCATTGATGGGATTTATATTATATTCTATTACATGGAGTAATTATTTTGTGAGAGAGCCATGGTGAGGTTGGGGTAATGGTTAGTATACCTATTAGGTTCTGGATTGTTTTACAGTTTTCACGTGGGTGGATTAGTATGATCCTTCCACTTATACACAAGAGTCATTGATTTTCTTACTGAGTATACTTGTATGCTCACCCTATATATATAAAATATGTTTATGTTTCTAGGAAGATTATATGGACCATGATGGGCATTACTAGTCTTATATTTGGACAGTTTCAATATTAATGGTCATAATTTATTGGGTATTTACATTAGTAATTTTAATTTATATTAGTTATATTTACACATGAATTGTGGGATAGTATTTGGTTTTTCTTATATATATTTCATGTATATTGTTTTTGTTGATACATATTATCTCACAATCTTATTTCTAAATAAAGGGTAATCCCTCCAATATTGTGATATTTATACTCCCTCGGTGCTAGCCTCCAACCTGGGGCCTACTAGAGGTGGGTCTCAGGGGGACATTATATTTGTTTCATCATTGTCAACCCAAGAGTCGTATCTTTTGAGGGAGGAGTAATAACAACACCCTTTTGGAGTTACTACTCCTAGTACATATTTTTAAAATCAAATTTTACTTTATGTATCAATATAGGTATTTATTTCCCAAAACAAACCACTTAATATTTACCAAAGCAAAACATTGTGTTTTTCATCTATACATATCCTTGAATTCTATCATAGTGTCTTGATATATAAATTATGTTTTCAAAAATCTAGTTCATTGGTTCTATTAATATTATCTGACACCAATTATAGTGAAAATAACTTCAATAGCTTAGATCCGACTTCTACTTTATAACTTTAGCACAAGATACAAGGAATTGTAAATCTCATGACTGAAAAATTTTGTAGTCTTAGTAAACAATTTAAATACATTATTCCTATATTACATTTCAATTCAAATATTAGAAAATATTTTTTTTCAAGAAAGTCATTATTTACTCTAGCACAATATTTCATATCTATCGTATTACTCATAATGGATTCTTAGGAAATGAAAAAAGTGATCTCAATTTCTCTGTAAGGGTTACGTAGATGAGAAGCTATAATTAATTAATGATCATAATAAATATGGATAGGTAAATAACTAAACACACGGTTGGATAAAATGTATATATAGGTGAAAAAATTCAAAAGGTTTGTGAATTGAATGTTTAAAAAATTTCTTTTTTATAAAAAAAGTTAGCATAGTTTAATATGAATAAAATAATAATATTAAAAAAAATATTATTTAAAAAATAATAAGACAAGGACCTGTTTCTAATGGAAAAATTATCATAATCCCATGGTTATGATAAGTATTCCACATGTCGTATTTGAAATTTATCGTAATCATAGTATGAAAATGATTTAATCAGTTTTAGTGTAATATGGATTATAATCATAATTGTTACGATTAACATAGTGAAACAATGAATGATTCTATCATAGAGCATAGAGAATCATATTGAGTAACTGAATTATCATAAACACAAAAATTACAATTACAATGATAGTAATTAGATAATGGATAATAGAAAGATCAATAAATAAAACAATTAACATTCTATTAAAATGCAGAAAACATATTAAACGACTAAATGAATAAAATTATTTTAACCCAAAGAGAAGGGAATCCAATAACCTTGGATAGTGTTTCCTTGATTTATAATTTCAGGAAAGTATTTCATACCCATACTAGGGTAATCCTGCGATATTATTATCGACCTCTGTCTTTCTATCCCTGTAAGCCCTTGTTCAATAAGCATATCACCTCCTCTTACTTCCTAACCTCAGAAGCTCTCAATCCACAAAATATCAGCATATATATCTTCCTATCTATGAAACACCTCAATCATAATCACAATGATCATCATTTTATGATGAAAAATTAAAACACTTGAGAGTTACAAGTACATGGAAGATATTGTGACCTAGATTTTCTAAAATTACTTTTAAATCATTTTGATGATAAAAAATATAAAATAATTACACAAAACGAATCCAAAGTTTTAGTGTCTTTTGTAAACTGTTAAAATACATACCTTTTACAAAATAAACATAAACATTTATTTATTTCATTCTTCTCAAGATTCTTATTGTCCATTGAGTTCTACTTGGTACACATAAAAATATAAGGATATGCATCAAAAAGCGATGACATAAAATCCCAGTAAGAGGATAGATATTAAAATGAAATAATATATCATTGGGTAAGAATAATAATTATGGTAACATAGTCATAGGATCACAATAATGAGAGGATGTATTAAGAGAAGGCATGTATTTTGGCAATATAGATGTCTTACAGACCAGTTTGTTATGTTTCCATGTTTCTAATGAAACTAAAACAATATGGTTCTGAAGTGTTTTTTTTGTTCTGTAATGAATATTATTCAATCCTAAAGTAAGATATATGTATTTAAATTATGAGGCCTTAAAGCTGGTATCAGAGCCAAGGTATAGTTATGCTTAGGAAACCATTATAAGAAAAACAATGTTGGAACCTTAAGGATATTTCCAAGTATAGGTTATAGTCCTACTATTTTATAAATGGTCATGAATAATGTAGGATAACATATAAGGTTTCCAATATTGAAATTATATTCTTGATTATGTTGTTTTAATATTATTATTATTGTTTCTAACACAAATCTTCTTGGTTTTAGTCATTGGTTGGACACTGAAGGAACGACATTAATTCTGAATACGGCGGTGGGGGGGGGGGTGGTGAAATGATTGCCTTCTTGAGAAACCAAATATAATGGGATCTATAATGATAAATAATTTTGTTATTATTGGAAAACATTTTCAAGAAATTTATCATACATGACGTCCAAATGAGCAAAGGTGGGAAAAATATTCTATTGAGTCCTTGAGGAGGAAATATACACACTCTTTCAGTGGGTCTTCTGATCCACTAGTGGATGAAAATTGGATCATTACCACAGAAAAGATATTTTCAGTTCTCCAATTTTAAAAACATGAAAATTCATCTTATAGTTCTATCATTTAAAAGGTGAAGATATTCAGTGGTGGAACCTTATTAATAATTCTAGGAAGAGTGAAGAAATTTAATTCATGGAATGAGATGAGTTCAAGAAATCATTTCTCAATCATTTCTATAATTTAGTTACGAAAACTTCTGATTAATATATTTGTACATATGAAGAAGATTTTACAATATGTCCAAGGTACCCTTTTAGAATTATTATCCAACCTAACATTGATTAATTCTTTAGAGGATTAAAACTAATTTTATGAAGGGAATTATCCATAAGGAACATCAATATCAATTATGAAATCATTTTATGTTATTTTAAGGTTGATATAGTGATTATAGTAAAAAATAAGTCCTATGGGTTTTATAAGTTGACAAAAATGGACTTCAAGGGAATATATGAAGATCACCTTGGAAATAAGATTATTTTTTCATTTTCCTCAAACTATGAAAAGAATGATGGGGTAAAGGGACTTAAAGGGACTAGCAAATGTTTTACGTGTGTCAAATAAAGGTCATCACTGAGATGAATATTTATGTAATTTGAAAAATAAGTGTAATAATTTAAATAGGGAAAATGCTACAGAGAGTCTAGCTCCTACACATCAATGCTACAAGTGCAAGGAACTAGTGAATTATGCCATAAAATTCCCAAATCCAAGGTTTATTGATGACGATCGATGTGAAGAAACACTTAAGGACAAAGGCAAAGGACAGTTACATACGGTCACTATCAGTGATGTGGAGTATGTTAATTAAGTAGTGAATGGTAAACATACCATCCAATTAAATTATCCAGCATTTTATTTGATTCTTAATCCATCCACTCTTTGATTTATGAATAAATTTTTACGGGTATAATTGTATTACCTAGAAAATTTTATATTTAGTTAGTGGTGATAACTCTTAATGCCACAACTATTATATCAGAAGTTTATAATTCATATATAATTGATGTTTGTGGGAAATTTATTCCTAAAAATGTCATGATACTTCCTTTATTTGAATTTTATGTTATTATTGGCTTGTATTGGCTTTCTCTATATGGATCTGATATCAACATCCATGTAAGGAAAGTCACATTTCATATTCCAAATCAATCTACGATCATATATCGATGCATTGATGAGTATGACCTTCCAATAGAAATTTCATCTATATTATGGGTCTTGATTCCTCTAAATAATGGTAATATATCTCAAATTTATGGGGATAAACTCAAAAATAAAAATACACCTATTGTACGGGAGTTTATTAATATATTTCTGGATGAATTTTTAGGTCCTCCCCTAAATCCTGATATTGAGTTCTCAATAGAACTTATAATGGGTGTTATGCATATTTATAGACATATTATAGAGTGACTCCAATTGAGTTGCGATTATTGAAGAAAAACTACAAGAGACTCTTGAAAAAGAATTCATATGCCATATTTCATCACCTTTGTGTACACCAATTCTACTTGTTAAGAATAAATATGGATCAATGATAGTATACATTAATTATTAAGAATATAAGAAGATCACTATAAATAAAAAATATATTCTTTCCAACATTGATGAATTATTCAACCAACTCTCCAAAGATCAATACTCTTCCAAGATTTATATTCAATAACATTATCATCAATTATAGGTCAAGAAATAGGATATACAAAATACAACATCCCATAAATGGTATGGACACTATAAATTTATAGTTATGCCTTTTGGTCTTACTAATTCCCCCACTTTCTTAATTGATCTAATGAATAGAGTCTCTAGAGACTATATTGATCAGTTTTTGGAAGACTTTATATACGATATTCTTTTATATTCTAAGCGAAAGGAAGATCATGAATATCACTTGATAATTAGAATGAAGACACTGAAAAAAGTGTATATAAATGAAAAAATTTCCATGTATGAATTTTGGATAAAAAATTATTTAATCTTGTGATAAATAATCTGAAGAGAGGGGATAACATTGGATCTAGAAAAATGTTATAGAAAGATAAACTATACAAAGAAAAATTAATTGGGATGTGTTTTTTTCATGGTTTTTCTTGATATTGTCTAATTTTTATTAAATATTTTTCATGACTATATAATCCTCCCATATTGTTGACTCGAAAAGAAGTTATGTTCATGTAGATAGAAGAATGTGAAGAGAATTTCAATGATCTAAAATTATTTTATGCCAATGTGCCTATTCTCACACTACCTTATATTGGAGAAAGGTTTGTGGTCTATAGTGAAGCATCTAAGAAGTTGATAGGTTGTTTTCTCATTTAATATGTTATTTTTATATCTTATGCCACATGAAAATTGAAAATCCATGAGAAATATTAACCAACTCATGATTTGGATTTTTCTATGGTAATATTTACATTAAATATATGGGTGAATTATCATTATTGTGAATTTTGTGATATTTATAGTGATTCTAAATGTTTATAGTATATTTTCTCATAAAAAGAGATAAATATTCTCTAATGATGATTGTTGGAGTGGATTAAATATGGTGAGTGTTCAATACATTACTACCCTGGAAAAGAGAAATTTGATGTAGATTCTTTGAGTCTAATAGACCATGCTAGCCTATCTATAATTAGGATCACAAAAGATCCAAAATTTAATTATTTGAGAAGGATGGATCTAGAAATTATATAGGAGTGTGATAAATCTAATCTTTCTCAAATGAATGTTCAACCATATAAACAATTGATTGTAAAGGCGATATAGAAGTAAGATGTAGTGCAACAAAAGAAGATGAAAAATGTTATCGAATTCAACCTTCAGTGTAATAGAATAATAAGGTTTTAGAATCCTGTTTGTATTCCTCAAATACCATAATTAAAAAAATGATATGTTGGATGAGGATTTTAGTTCATCATTCTCTCTTTATCATGGAATAACTATGATGTATATGGACTTGAAAGAGTATTTCTAGTCAGATGGAATGAAAAGATCAGTTGTTGGATATGCCTCTCAATTATTTTCTTATAAGAAAGTTATATATTTGTGGAAAAAGAGTATGTGGATGTCATAACCATACAAATAATAAAATTGAAATGGGAAAAAACACTATGGTCTTTGTCATTAGACTTCCCAAAACATCTAAAGTCTATAAATCTATATGGATTATAGTTCATCCCCTTATGAAGTCTTCACACTTTATTTTTACTAGGGAGGATTTCTCTCATGGTCATCTTTCTTGGATATATATATATAGTGTTATGATTTTATGGAGTACCACTTTCCATTATATCTGATCCATATATGAGGTTGATTGTGCTGTTCTATATAGGTATTCATTAGACTCTCGATAATGAGTTATGTTTGAAAGCTACTAATCATCCTCTTAATGACAGTCAATCGGGTAGAAAAACATTTTCTATAGAAGACATGTTGAGATATTGTTTTAAGGATTTAAATGGTTTTTGGGATCACAACCTACCATTGTTATAATTTTCCTACAAAAAATGTTATTACTCTGGTATTTAAATAAACCCTTATAAAGACATCTAAACAAATAAGGGAAGAACTCCAACTTTCTCAGATGAAGTTGGTGATAGATAATAATTAGGACATGATATTGTTGATGGAATCGATGAGAATATCATATGTATTCAACAACACATAATAGGATATTAGAGTTGATAAAAAATTTATACTAGAAATCAATGAAAATAATTTTTTTTGAAGTGGTTTATAAGGTATTTCCACAAATATCTCCCCGGAAAAGTGTAATGAAATTTGGAAAGAAGTGGAAGCTAAGACCTAGGTATAATGATCCTTTCAAAAATTTGGATCATGATGGGAGGGTAGATTATTTATAAGAATTTCTACTGAATATCTATAAATTTCATGAAATTTTCCATATATCTATCCCATGAAATTATTTACTTGATCATTCACATGTACTAATCTAATAATTCATAAAATTGGATCAAGATCATTCTTTATGAGGAACAACCAATAGAGATTCTGGATCATAAAGAACAAGTTTTATGACTCAATACCACTAACATGGTTAATGTTTTTTGCCTAACGAAAAATTAGAGGAAGGTATGTGGGAACATGATTTTGTTATTAAAAAGAGGTATCATCAACAATTTCTATCCATCTGATTAATTTTTAGGGAGAAATTTAGTTTAAGGGGGGTGGAGTGTCACACCGAGTTGTTTTTATAAAATATTTTATTTAAATTATTTTAATTCATGAACAGAATTCATTGAATGAATTTGTGAGTTCATACAAACCATGAGACAACATTACCAAAAAAATACCATTTAACCTATTCATTAGGTTGAAAGGAATAAAAATTACTAACTTTTGAAAATTTGGGGTGAAGACCATGGCTACAAATTATTTATAAAAAATAAAAATCAATTATATATATTTTATTTTATTAATAAATAAAGTTAATTTCAATTAGTAAATGATATTAATGAAATACATATATATATTATATATTTAATGAAATATTTTTTTATTCATCCAGTAGATTTTTTAATCATAGTTTATGAATAAACTATATTTGATGTATGAAACCCTATGTTTTTTTAAAGTGTAATTTTACTGCATTTTAATGGAGAAACCATTTTAAATTAACATTTTTTACACATTAATAATCATTATATGACAATAAAATCCTTTTATTTTGAGAAGGTATATAAAAATTAACTTTGGAGGAATTTTTGATATTGTTTTGGTAACATTCATGTTTTGATGAAATGTAAGAATATATAAAATGTTGAGTGAAAACAACTTTTTTTGTTGAAATAATTTATATGGTTAAATTATATTATTTAATGGTTATAAATTTTAAATATAATATATTGTTATCATATAATATAATTTAGGTCAATTCAATTAACGTCAAATTGAATTTAGATATGAAAACATATCAATCTTTTGAAATTTTTTATATTTTAAAATACATTTTCTAATTCTGATAATGAGATTAATTCGAATTTAATTACTAATAATTATGTGATTTGAATTTGAAAAAATTGATCTTATATTTTTAATCCTTAGGTAAAAATTATGAAAATATTTTTCTTTATTTTCTGGCATTATGAATCGTAACATAGGTAATTTTTATTTATAAGGTAAATGTGTAAATCAGATAATTATTGATAAAAATGAAATTATAAATTTAACCAAACACATTTCATAAAATAATTGGTTGAGATTAATTCAAATTAAATTACCCTTGGGTAAAAATTCTACTCTTTTTATGACACATGGATGAGACTAAGACATTTAATTAACTATATTTAAATTAAAGATAAACATGGATTACTCAAATATTAATAACTATATTAATTTTAATTTAATTTTACACAGAAGATAAATTAAATTATAGATATTCTTTTAAAAGATAATATGTTTTTATTTTTCATTGTAATTTATTTGTAATTTTTAATAAGTAAATAATTAGATTAATGGATAATACATTGATGATGATGAAATAATTTAATTGATGAGAAATTAATAAAAAAAATATTTATTAAAATGATAATAACTATTAAAAACCCAAACACTTGACTAAATATTATTTTTACAGTATATCTCAACCATATAAATCAATGAGTAGATTTATCTTCCATTTGGATACATATTTAAATGATTATGACACTTATAATATTTTATTTAAAGTGATGTTAAAGTGTTACCATTCATGTTTTAATAAATGTATAATTTTTAATGTTTGATTTTATAGAATATATATTCAACTAAAATTATAATTATGATATATATGGAAGTTATATTTGTCTTAGTATTTTTTTTTATTTTAACAAAAATGTACATTAAAAAATCACACAAAATTCAAGTTGTAAGTATTTTATTAACTGAGAATACAAATAAATGTTATTAAAAAAATTAAAATTAATATAATTCAGGAAAATAAATATATATGAAAACAAAATTTTTAGATTACCATTAACTATTTTTAATATAAAAATAATATTGGGTTTGACATTAACATGTTATCTTACTATTTTTAAAAATGATGAACTAAATAGTTTAAAAATTTACACATTTGATAGTTTATCTAAATAAGGATTTATTAAATTATATAAAATTTGTAAAATATTTTTTAAAATGTATAATAATTATGATACAAAAAAATTTATTAATGTTTTTATTTATAGTCAAATTTCCATGAAATAAGTAAATATTTTACCATTTTAATATTGAAATATTTGTTAACTTAATAAAACTGTAAATATAATAATAAAGTGTTAATTAAAATGATAAGGTTTAAATGGATTAATAAAATGTCAAAAATTTAGTGGTTGAGGAAATTAAAACCATATATAATATCATCTTAGAAATTGAGACTTTTTTTGGTTTTTTGTGGGGTTTTATTTTATTATAAATTATTATTTTTCGCCATTCTATTATTGCCCCACTCCTCAATTATAAAAGAGAACCTCCTCCCTAACATATTCATTTTATTTTGAAATTTCAGGATCATCCATTCCCTATAATTGTCCCATATAAACTTCCTTAGTCACATTATAGAAGTTATTTTTTTCTCCAAATGCCATACCTAGTTCTTTTAGAGGTGATCTATAGGGAGCTCGTCGAAGAAGAGGTAATCATATTTACCGATTCATTCAAACTTATTTGTTATTATACTTCCTCTTCATGATTTGTTTTGATTATAAAGTAATAACTCCAGTACCAATTATATACATAAATTTTATTATTATTTTCTAACAAACATATTACACCTTCTATCCATCCTAAAGAGTAATCAAAACGTGTGTGTACGTACAACTAACCATCTCCACACCATGGTGCAATATATTCTTTACCACCATATTACTTCGATGGGTATAATGATTAAAATAATAACTATATATGACTATTATAAAATGATATAGATTATATAATAAAATATATACTATCCAATTCTATACCATATCAAAATTATTAGATTGATATCATCACTCGTGCGTATGTACGACCGACCCTATCCCCAATGTGATGTCATTCATTCTACATGATATCCTTTAAATACTGATTATATAAATGTTTATAATTAAATAATATATTATATATTACATTAAGATAATTTTTTATTGATATATATAAGACCTGTGAAGGATATCCAAAACTTATTCCACAAAACATGCATAATAAATCATAGCTGTTAATATTCGAACATTGAGTAATAATGAAATTCTAATAAAAATTTATTATAATATCATTATATATGATATCATGAAATGGATTTGATTCTATAATAAGTCAATGAAATTTTTTATATCATTATACCATATTTTTGGATAAATAAAAAGGATATCAGACCTAATGTTTGCTATAATTGTTCAATCCCATTATTATAAGAGATTTATTATATTTGAGTATATATTGTGATATAATTATGATATCTATCCATGTTTCCCAAATATGTATTCCAAAATATTATTTATATACTCATAAATATTTTTTATGTCAATTTTACCCATAGGTGAATTTTTAATAAATGGTGCGAAAGGAATATTTTTTCATTTTTGATAAGAGGTAATTTTTGACTTTCCAAAAAAACAACAAGAAGAATGTTTTCATTTAAATTATAAGACATGAATGGATTCTTAAATTTTCATTTCACCAGATTTCCATGAATCATGATTTAATATATTTAAATTTTATTTTCAAATAAATAATTTTCTTCAAAAAATTCGTGGCATTTTGTGAAAATAAATCTTTTTATGAAAACGAAACGATATTTTCATAAAATATTAATTCCATGTGTTACATAAATGTTATTTACCATCTAATATATAATTATTTAAAATTGTTATGTTTAATGTATAGTATCCTTAATGTTATTATGGTTTTATTATGTAGATTATGGAATGAAATTAATGAAATTGATTAGTTTTACATGGATTATGTTATAGTGGAATTATGTTTAGAGAAACCCATTTTATTTTTTGGGTTCTGATGAATAATTTATGTATTGTAGAACATGTAATAATTTTATTTAGTATATTTTTGGTTCCAATATCTCCCTTTAAGGTATTGCGTAAATATTTATATCTCATGAGACATATGTGGATAATACTAGGAATGATCGTAATACATGGATGAAATGAGAAGTGAAGTAGGTTTCGTAATGGACTGTGTCTGCTATGATGGTCTTGGAAATGAGACATTAATAATATGGAATAATTTTTTATGAATATGCATATTCCAGCGAAATTTATGTCTTATTTTTTGAATTTTTGTATCATGTTCATTGATTATTATGAACTTTTAGGATTTATCCCAGGCAATGACATCACATTCATTATTTTTCATGAATGTATTATAAAATTTTTTGTTATTATTTCTTATAATTTTGATATGATTTATATATACCATGGTCATAATTACTATGAATATAATCTCAAAAATTCCTATGTTTATTTTCCCCATGTCATGAATATGGGTATTAAGTAAGATATGTGAAAAATGTGTCTATTTATAATGAAATAAATGGGACACAATATAGATGTCTTATAATCCAGTTGTTTATGTTTTCCTAGTTTTTAAAGATCCAAAACCGATATGATCCTAGGATAGGTTTTTATCTTTATTAATGAATAATCTTGATTTTTTAATTAATATGTATGAATTTAAATTATGGTCAATTAAATTCTATTTCAAATGTGATAGTCATGATTTATTGGCTACTTTTGATGTACTAAAATGTTTGTACATAAGAATATTGATTATTGGTATAATATGTCAATTAATGGATGAAATTAAATTCACATTTTAAGAGGAGTAATACCAAAAATAAATAATAATTATGATTATTTTACTTAAATTAAACATAAAAATAATGGAAAAATATATGCATATATAAATGATTGGATTCATGATCGAATTGTTAAAAAAAATCATAGGAGTTGTAATTGTGATGATGAGTATCAGCTAAAATAAACTATGAATTATTTAATGTGTACTGATGAAATATAACCATAAAAGATGAAAAATAGAAAAGAAAGAAGTTATTTTGAGTTTTCATAGTTGTATGTTTGAAACGAAACAATTGAATAAATTCACCTAAGAAGGATGAGAGTGATGCTATATCAAAGTGGACAATGTAATTATCTTTATTTGGAGAATTACTCATCATGTACTACTAAAAACAATCTTTCAATGTTATATTTCATCAAATATACCTACTGATAAAAAAATAAGTGAATTATTAGAATAATTAATCTATTGGATTGTTTTGGTTCTATACATTTACGTGGAATAATTGAATCATACATTTATATTTAATTAAATGTTTCTAGAATTTGGCAACTCCAAAATTCATGATAAATATTTTTTATTTTTCATGTAAGCTAATACAATTCCTAGAGATTATAGTATTATTCATACGATATTTTTTTATAATTTTAAATAGATGATATAAGTATAAATTAATATAGATAATATAACAGTGGAGGTTAATAAGAAATTTGCAAAATAAGAGAAAACAGATAGAGGAATGATGACCATACTACCAAAGGAGATTTGTGACTACCAGACTTGGACACCAAACTCTACATGTGGTAGGTCACCACAAAAATTCATTTACACCTCCCAATAACCATTGGATTACATAAATTTCAAAGAATATGTCATTTAAGAGTATTATATGATATATCCAATTTAGAGTTATTTTAAATCCTTTAATGATCACACCAAAAATAATGCATAACAGTTATAGATATTGGATCATTAAACATCTAATCATTCCCACAAAGGATTAAAATATCCTCCGTTGATACCTAGATAATTCAACCATTAAGAATCACTAAAAATTTAAAACCATTTGATTAGTTGCCTAAAGTGGCTATGAAAAAAATAAAATGTGTATATACTTAATAACCGTGAATAAACTATAAATTAAGAAAAAAACTCCTATGGAACACAATAAGAGATAACCAATATGAGATGACTCGAATTTAATGTCAACGGAACACCATTATACCTTATCTAGGATCATCTATTTAATACTCTAAATATTTTTATCTTTATTCTATAAACCACATGTAGTAACCACTCATGATTTGGTTTATTAAAACATCGTTAAAAGGTTCTTTTCCTTTAACTTAATAAAAAAATAACTTCAGTATACATTTTGAATGAACACATGTAAGGTTTGGGTGTATCATTTATAGTGGAATTCACCATTCAACCTCAACCACCATATTATAAAACCATGCGTCCAAGGAAGTACTATAATATGGGATGAAAAAAATAAATCACCTTGAAATTTAAGAAATAACGTATTGATAAAAAAATAAAAAATAATTTATTAGTAACATTATAAATTAAGATCATAAATCAATCAATGATACTTCAATCCATTCAAGGAATCTATTTCAAGGTACATATCCACCATAAATAACTTGTTTGTCGAATATTTCAACCAAATACCATCCACAATATGAGGTAGTGTCCATATATTTAATTGTATGTGTATAAATGTGTACGTATGTATGTTTCTATAATCATTAGCCACATGTTATCACTCCCTCCTTACAAGGGGGGACTGTATATGCATAACTATAACCATCCTCAAACAAGAGTCAACTCATCTTCTCAAAAGGAGGAACCATATAAATCTATTAATCTATAAGGATTTATATATTTGTAACCATTATTAATTTGTGTTTCACTCCTCATAATAATTAGCATATAGTATATATTTATATATCACCTTTTTTAGTTAGTACATTTGACTCAATATAAAACATGAAAACAATGATCAACCACTATTATGTGAAATAAATGTCCAAAAAAGTGATAAAAATGATACAAAATCAAAAGAATCCTAAAGACAAAATAATCATGTCAATGTAAACATATAGGAACAAAATGAATTTTTCTATGAATAAATTACAATCAAGTTATACGAAGTGGTTTTCCTAAACATTGACAAGTCATTTACTGTGTTTAAACCTATAATGAAATTGTTAAAAATTAATTTTGACAAAGGAATCGATAAAACATGTTGAATTAAATTATTAAATATTTATGAAATCACATATTTCAACATACACATCACCAGTGTGAATGATCATAATCATGGAATCATAAAAAATCATCTTAGTTAAAAAAAGGTAAAACCAAATTCATTAAAAAGAATAGTGAAAACTATTTTAACAGTAGTTTTTTTATTTAAAAATTTACATACCCATCCCAATAACTATCCCATGCTGCAATGATTAAAACATTGTGATCGTACAAGAGAAAGAAAATTTGTAAACAATCCTATCATATGTAGAAAAACATCCTTATTATATAAAATCTAGATGTTTCACCACTAAAAAGACCAAACTAACCAACTAAAAAAGTATAAATTGGTTATTAATTACTCCACACATAGGATATGGAATAATAAATAATAAAAATCAATTACATTTGATACATATATGATAAACTCATACAGATGCTACACCAAACTAAATATAAAGGAGTTCAATAATTTCACTAGTCCTCTTACCATAGTTATGTTTATCTCGTCTAAATGATGTGACAAATTAATTGTTTAATGGGGGATACATTTTATAGGAATAAAATCATATAGAGAGATTATTGGAAGGTTCCTTAATATCAAATATAGAGAAATATTGGGTTTGGGTATAAGAGGAAATTTTATTACTAAGGTGAAATGACTCATTTTAACATACTTTTACAAAATAACCCATAAAATTGTCAAGAACATTGTATTGAATAATTTAGCCTATAAAACATGACTTCTTTAACTAGTTCATTTGGAATCCGATTATCCCAAACATTTACATTTTTTAAAAGTGAGGAAACCAATTTTTTCCTTAATTAATATTCAATGAGTATGCTAAAATAGAATTTGTTTGGAATATTATATCAAAAGGGGATTGGGATGGATTTATTTGGGAATATCTTATGTGTTCCATGAGGGTCCACAACTAGTATGGTTCTATAAAACCATTTCAATACACACACATTATTAATCACATATATGTTGATATGGCCCTTCAAAACTGTAACACCCCGAGATTTTATGAAAAATATTATTTTAATTTCATTTATGTCTTGTGTTGTAAGCTACAAAAAGATTATCTTTCACTATACGCAACACCGTATTAGCTTTCAGTATGCGAAACACTATTCTTAGATTGTGTTACATAAAATTTCATGTTCGTTTGATAACAGTCATTCTACACAACATTGAGTGTATATATATATATATATTCAATGTATAAATGAAAAATGGTTGGATTCTGTTATATGAAACAACAAAGGAGTCTTTCACAACACGCAACCCTAACTTGGCTTGCAATACAGGCAATCGCGACCTTCCTCGATAGCGTGTGTTGTACGCAATATCGGGTTTTACTAAACAACGATATAATATTATTATGAACTAGCCGTTATGAATAGTATTAACAAAATTTTGAATTTTATAACATTATTATTCATCTTACACATTTACTATATCATGGTATAAGAACAAAATAAAATTTTCAGATAAAATATGTATTTTAAAAAAAATGCAGTTTTGACGCCTTTTGATGGCGCACCCACTTTAAATATAGTTGATGACATGTTTATAAGTTCAATTTGACAAAATAAAATTCTTCTTTTGAATCAGGATATAAATATTTATATTGGATAATGTTTTGATAATTTTCTGATAACTTTCATATTTTAATGAATAGTAAAAACGCGTTATATTTTAATTAAAAACATCTTTTTTCATCGTAAAACTTTATATGGTTAGATTATAATATTTAATGGGTTTAAAGTATAAATATAATATATTTTTACCATTTAATATAGTGTATGTCATTATCATTGATTTTACATTGAATTCGTAGGATAAATCAATTCAATCTTTTGCAATGTTTTAAACAAAAACCCGTCTTCAATCGACAATGGGATTAATTTTAATTTAATTTATGCAACTTCTATGTATTTAATTTTATAAAATGGATTTTATATTTTAATTCAGTGGCTCTAAATTATGTTAATAGGATATTTTTTTTTGGGCATTATGAATAGTAACTACGGAAAATTTTATTTACCATAGTTAAAGCTAAATCGGGTAATTAAGGGTAAATATAAGATTATAAAATTATCCTAAAACCTGTAAAAATCATATTGGTTGAATAAAAGGTGACCCATATCACCTAAGGGTCGGATTAGAATCATTTAATTGACTTTTCTCCATGAAAATAACTTAATTATTATTAAAACCAAAGAAAGTGACATCATGTCACTCTCTTAAATCATATAGGTATATTAATTTTAATTTAGTGATAAACTTCATGAAACTTCGAACATGAATAGTCTCCATAAATATAATGAAATTATCTACATTATATGAATTTATTTATAATTTTTAGGGATTAATTAATTATCATTAATTGTGACACAATAGTGATGTAGAAAATTGTTTATCTAGTGGAAAATTAAGAATATAGTTTTTATTAAACTAATAGTGACCATAAAAGGCACAAAACCCGGACCAAAACTTATTGGTCATGTAAATGTAAAACATAATCATCCAATGGTCGAATATTTGACCATTTGGAGCCTTATAGAATGTTATTATGACACTTATATTATTTTATTTTAAATGATGCCAAAGTTGTCACCTTCATAATTTAATAAATATAAAAAATTAAATATTGTTCTTTTAAGATGATAAATTCGATTAAAAGTATTATTGTGAAATTTAATAGATTTATCTTCATCATAGGATTTTAATTTTTATTTTTATGCAACAAATAAGTATATTAAATAATTATACAAAAAATTTGTAGTAATTATTTTATTAAAAGATAAAACAAATAAATGGTTTTCAAAATAATAAATTAAATATTATATGAACTATTTAATATGCACCAATAATTTTCTAGATACATATGACCTTTTATTAATCTATTAACGCATTTATTTTGAACATATCTTGTGTATAAAGTTTATTTAAATTCAACTAAATGAATAGTTTCAAAATTGACACTACTGTTATGTTATAAAAATAACATATTATAAATTTTTTTTAAAATCAAAAAAATATTTGAAAATTATAAATTAAAATTTATATGGTCAAAAATTTTATAAAGTATCCAATTAAGGAAAATTCACAACAAATAAGTAATTATTTGTTATAATTTGAAATTTACAATTTTATTACCACAAAAACATTATATAGATTAAATAAGGATAAATCAAATGATAAGGTTTCAAATATAATCAAAACATGTCTAAATTTTATTGGTTGATGGGATTACGACCCTATATAAACTAATATTCAAATATGAGTCATTTTTGGAGGTTTTTAAGTCGGTTTATATTTATTATAAATTAATATTTTTTAGATTTCCAAAGGTGCCCCTCTCCTCCCTTATAAAAGGGCACCTCCTCCCTCTCTTTCTCACACCACTTTTAGCCTTCAAGATCGGCCAAACCCTGACAATATCTCCTCTCCACTTCCCTAGAAACATCCTAGTCGTCCTGGTCATCTTCAAAGACAAATTTTAGTGCCCTAAGAGGAGGTCTCAAAGAAGCGCTTCAAAGAAGAGGTAATGTCTGTTACCGATTCTTTCAACTTTATTTCTTCTTCCCCTTATTCTTCTTTAGTTTTTTCATTATGAAGTAATAACATAAGTATCAATCATATACTGATATGTTATTATAAGTATTAAACAACCCTATTTCACCATCTATCCATCCTACGGAAAACGAAATAATCGCGTGTGCGTACGTACGGAGTACCGTCTCCACGTCGTGGTGTAATCTATTTTCCACCACAACCTTACTTGGATGGGTATAATGGTGTAATGAATGATTATATATGATTATTTTAAAGTGATATTGTTTCATAAATAGTATACATACCCTCGATTACAATTTCATGATCATGGGAATGATATCATCGCTCGTGCGTACGTACAGAATACCGTCTCCACGATATGATGTGACTCGTTATACATGATCTTCACTGCATAATGATTATATAAATGAATTGAATGAATTAATATGATATATATTACATTAATACCATTCTGGAAATGAATTATCTATAACCTAAAGAGAAGAATAATAATTTATTCGTCAAAACACGCATAAGAACAAAAAGTAATAAACACCCGAATAACAAGTAGTAATGAAATATTACTAACAAGAAGCTAAGAATACGACCATATATGATATCATAAAAATAAGTATGATTCTGTAATTAGTCAATAACATTATTTAAATCATTATACAGGAGGATCAGACACTTACGAAGCAAATCGGACCTGAGGTAAGGGAAAATATCACAATCTCATTTTATCCGAGATTGTTTATACTTTGGTATTTACTGGGGTGTATTTTATCATCCACATCCATGTTCCATCAATATGTAATATTATTTCCATCCTCCTACAATTTTTTAAATCCAATTTTACCCTTCGGTATGTATTTAGTAAATGATATGAAAGGAATCTTTTGTCGTTTTTCATACGAGGTACTTTTTGACTTTTCTGAAAAAAGTACGAGAAGAATGTTTTTTTAACTTATACGGCATGAATGGATTTTTAAAACATTATTTCCAAGAATCTTCCTTTCCATGTTTTGAAGTTTATTTTTAATCAACTTCTTTTATTTTAAAATTGTATGACATGTTAATAAAGGAAAATGTTTTTGAAGTAGAAATGATATTTTCATCAAGAATGGAGTTCAAGTGTTTTATCAAAATTATTTTCCATATAAGATAATATAGGGTTATGTTTCTATCCCTATTATTACATATATTTGATTATGTTGTGATGGAATTATTTTTATGAATTACTTTATCTTATATGAATTGTTTTATGATGTCATGTTGTTTAAGAATCCCATTTTTATTACATGGGTTATGCAATGATGTATGATTTGTGATTTTGAGGCACACATATGAATGGTATCATTATGATATGAGTGGGACCTATATCTCCCTCCAATGCATTGGGTAAAGATTTTATATCTCATGAGATAGACATGGCTGGAATGGCAGGTTAGACCGGTTCAGTGAAACATGACTGAAACGTGGAATGAACTCGGTTCAGAAATGGACTTTGTCCACTAAGATAGTCTTGGAAATGAGTCTTGACTAATAAGAAATGATTATCTATGATTATGTGTGTATTTCAAAAAGCATCATGTTTTAAGTTATGATTATTGTGATTAAATTTCACTACCATGATTTATCCCATGTTATGAAATTATGATCTCTTTTGCAGGGTAAGATTTTGAAATTGTTATGTTCTTATGAATATGATGCGATTGATATTTCTTTTGTTTACCCTTACTGAGCATTTGATCTCACCCTTTTATGTTTTCTTTTCCACAAGATATAAAAAAGGTTTTAGGTAAGAAAAAAAAGGGAAGATCTTTATGGGAGATGTTGAAGATCTTTCACCACGATTAGAAGATTATATTCTAAGTTTCCAAAGACACTATACTATTTCCATCCTTGTGTGTGTGTTTCTGTAATTTACTAAGTATTCCGCAAAAGTAATGTAATGTCCATGTACGTCAAGATTAGGGTCTCTATAGTTGGTATCAGAGGAAAGGTTTAGTCAACCTTTGGAAACTAGGATGCAAAAACATTAGTGAGATCCCTAGAGATATTTCTAAGGTATGTCTAGGGATGTCCCTAAGGATAAGTATACGTATATGATATAGTCCTAGAACTATGTTAACGATCATAGAATTTAACCTAAGAAGTTAGATATTTAAGGTACTCCCCATTGATTATGTTATTTTCCTTGTATGATTTTTTCCTCTCACAGAATTCTTTTTGGGTTTTAGTCAATGGAGGGAACCAGAAAAAATTTGGTTAACATTGAATCCAATGGACAAATAGGTGACTCTGAGCAACGAAATTGTGTAATGCCTAGAGAGAAAGTTATTGTGATTATGCCAAATCAATCATCACGATATATGATTAACAAGGTGAAATTTAGTGGTATGCCTAATTCATCAAAAAAGAGGAAGATAGACTCTTATGGATTTTCGCATGTTGAGGAGCATAAATAAAGGAAGATTTAGATTTCTAAAGATGGGAAGAAGAACCATGAGGAATACCTCAAATGGAGGGATAGATGTTATCTATGTCGAGAAAAGGGTCATAGAGTCACAGACTGTTATGGTGTTCAATGTCTTATTTGTAGAGAACATCGACATTACCCAACTCAATGCCCTGACCTAAAAAGTATGTTCTAAAATCAAGGAAGGACTTATTCCAGGACAATCATTAAAGAGGATGGATTTATGTTTTTGTTTATTGGTATTCAAGAATAATTTTGTTGAGGTACGTTTATGGTGTATTAGAATATTTTTTTATTAGTCTATTGTGGATTTCAATAAATTTATTGTACCGATAACTATGAAAAGTGATTCAAATATTTTGGAAAGCAGATGAAATGTGCATAATGAAGGGATAAGGAGAAAATGAAATGTTTGATAGTATTCATGATCTCATGATTGATATATGGACTAAGTGATTTCATGTTTTGAGTATATATAATTTTGAAGATTTTGGTATGTGGAAAGTGTTATCTTTTAACAGCATTCATGGTTTCACTAAGGTTCAATGGGTATTCATTCTTCAAGAGAAGACATGATTAAGGTATACACATGTTTGTAATTTGACCAAAAAGATATATCTTATGATATATGGGGGATAAATGATGGCATTCACGTGATAGTTATGTGACATTTCAAGTAATCATTTTCTTTATACTATGAGCTCGGAACGAAGTAATTTAGATAATCCAAAATATTGGAAAAGATTATGTTGGAAATAAGTTAGTATTGTTTAAGTAAATAATATTTTGCGATATTATTGATGGGATGCTATTGTAATGTAGTTTTAGAAAAAAAGACAACCTGCAGGACGGGTGACAACCCATCGCGTCGAATAAGGCTGTGGGTATCGAACCCACAACCAATGTGCGACTGGCCTTTATCACCTACCATTGGCCTACAGGAAGTCTCAGGTTAGTTGAAATGAGTATTATTATATTACGCGGAATGATATGTGAAGTATAAGTTCATTTTTGGAATCGTATATGATTAACCTCACCATATATGGATTTACGTATTTTTGATAACTTTTTTAACCTTTTGTTTGACACAGATGGAATGACCAGTCATTCTATCACATGATCTGCTAACACTTCACGAATGAAAAATTCAAATTCATTTCTTTAAGAGATGAAGTGGAAATTGTCCAAAGAACGACCAACGGTGAGACTGTACCAAAATCACAAAAGTATTTCTTATAATTCCAATTTCATCAACTTTAGGGAAATGATCTTGAAAACCAAAAATGTTTTCCTAGTGCCCTTATATCCGATGAATCAGATGGTACCTTAGATCATTATAAATCTATGGCTTTGTGATTGATGGCTTTTTCATAACCATGTTCTCTACCACTCTCCATCATAACATGATGGTTATATTTTTATTCCATATCCATATTTTCACCTATGTTCTCCTATATGGAAACCCAGTTTTGAGTTACTTTGGGTAATTGTTACATTTCATACTTAGTTTTCTAAATTACGTTTTAGTATTCCTTTTTACGATGCGGGTTTCTATAAAAGTAAATGATTTATAACCCTGACGAATTTCGAGGGAGGAATTCAATTTAAGGGGAGTAGAATGTAACACCCCAAGATTTTATGAAAAATATTCTTTTAACTTCATTGATGTCTTGTGTTGTAATCTATAACAAGATTATCTTACGCTATATGCAACACCGTATTAGCTTGCAGTATACGAAACACTATTCTTAGATTGTGTTACACACAATTTCATGTTCGTTTGATAATAGTTATTCTACGCAACATTGAGTGTATATATATATATATATATATATTCAATGTATAAATGAAAAATGGTTGGATTCTGTTATATGAAACAAAAAAAGGAGTCTTTCACAACACGCAACCCTAACTTGGCTTGCATTACATGCAATCGCGACCTTCCTCGATAGCGTGTGTTGTACGCAATACCGGGTTTTACTAAACAACGATATAATATTATTATGAACTAGTTGTTATGAATATTATTAACTAAATTTTTAATTTTATAACATTATGATTCATCTTACACATTTTCTAGAACATGGTATAAGAACAAAATAAATTTTTGAGGTAAAATATTTTTTTAAAAAAAATGCAGTTTTGCCACCTTTTGATGGCGCATCCACATTAAATATAGTTATTGACATGTTTATAAGTTCAATTTGACAAAATAAAATTCCTATTTTGAATCAGGATATAAAAATTTATATTGGATAATGTTTCGATATTTTTCGGATAACTTTCATATTTTAATGAATAGTAAAAACACGATATATTTTAATTAAAAACAACTTTTTTCCATCGTAATATTTATTTGGTTAAATTATAATATTAAATGGTTTTAAAGTATAAATAGAATATATTTATACCATTTAATATAATTTATGTCATTAGAATTTATTTTACATTGAATTCGTAGGTTAAATCAATTCAATCTTTTGCAATGTTTTCAACAAAAACCCGTTTTCATTCAACAACGGGATTAATTTTAATTTAATTTCTGCAACTTCTGTGTATTTAATTTTAAAAAATGGATTCCATATTTGGAATCAGTGGGTCCAAATTATGTTAATAGTCTACTTTTTATTTTTGGGCATTATGAATAGTAACTACGGTAAATTTTATTTACCATAGTTAAAGGTAAATCGGTTAATTAAGGGTAAATATAAGATTATAAAATTAACCTAACACCGGTAAAAATCCTATTGGATGAATAAAAGTAGACCCATATCACCTAAGGGTCGGATTAGAATCATTTAATGGACTTTTTTCCATGAAAATAACTTAATTATTATTAAAACCAAAGAAAGTGACAACATGTGACTCTCTTAAATCGTATAAGTATATTAATTTTTATTTAGTGATAAACTTCATGAAACATCGAACATGAATAGTCTCTAGAAATATAATGAAATTATCTACATTATATGAATTTATTTATAATTTTTAGGTATTACATAATTATCATTAATTGTGACACAATAGTGATGCAGAAAATTGTTTATCTAGTGGAAAATCAAGAATATAGTTTTTATTAAACTAATAGTGACCATAAAAGGCACAAAACCCTGACCAAAAAATATTGGTAATGTAAATGTAAAACATAATCATCCAATGGTCTAATATTTGTCCATTTGGAGCCTTATAAAATCGATTATGAAACTTATATGTTTTTATTTTAAATGATGCCAATGTTGTCACCTTCATAATTTAATAAATATAACAATTTAAATATTGTGCTTTTAAGCTGATAAATTCGATTAAAAGTATTATTGTGAAATTTAATAGATTTATATTCATCATAGGATTTAATTTTAATTTTTATGAAACAAATAAGTATATTAAATAATTATACAAATGTATTGTAGTAATTATTTTATTAAGAGATAAACCAAATAAATGGTTTTCAAAATAATAAAATAAATATTATATGAACTATTTATTATGCTCCAATAATTTTATAGATACATAGGACCTTTTATTAATCTATTAAAGATTTTATTTTGAACATATCTTCTGTATATATTTTATTTAAATTCAAATAAATGAATAGTTTCAAAATTGACACTATTGTTATGTTATAAAAATAACATATTATAAATTTTTTTTAAAATCACAAAAATATTTGAAAATTATATATTTAAATTGAAATGATCAAAAATTTTATAAAGTATCCAATTATGGACAATTCAAAACAAATAAGTAATTATTTGTTATAATTTAAAATTTAGAAATTTATTACCACAAAAAAATTAAATAGATTATATAAGGATAAATCAAATGATAAGGTTTAAAATAAAATAAAATAAAATCAAAACATGTCAAAATTTTGTTTTTTGATGCTATTACAACCCTATATATTCTAATATTCGAATATAAGTCATTTTTGGAGGTTTTTAAGTCGAGTTAGATTTATTATAAATTAATATTTTTGAGATTTCCAAAGATACCCCTCTCCTACCTTATAAAAGGGCACCTGCTCCCTCTCTTCCTCACACCACTTTGAGCCTTCAGGATCGGCCAAACCCAGACAATATCTCTTCTCCACTTCCCTAGAAACATCCTAAAGGTCCTGGTCTTCTTCAAAGACCAATTTTAGTGCCCTAAGTGGAGGTCTCAAAGAAGCGCTTCAAAGAAGAGGTAATGTCTGTTACCGATTCTTTCTACTTTATTTCTTCTTCCACTTATTCTTATTTATTTGTTTCATTATGAAGTAATAACATCAGTATCACTAATATACTTATATGTTATTATAAGTATTAAACAACCCTATTTCACCATCTATCCATCCTATGGAAAACAAAATCACCGCGCGTGCGTACGTACGGAATACCGTCTCCACGCCGTGGTGTAATGTATTTTCCACCACCTACATACATGGATGGGTATAATGGTGTAAATAATGAATATATATGATTATTGTAATGTGATATTAATTCTGAAATAGTATAAATACACTCCATTACAATTTTACGATCATGGGAACGATATCATCGCTCGTGCGTACGTACGGAATACCGTCTCCACGATAAGATGTGACTCGTTATACATGATCTTCATTGCATAATGATTATACAAATGAATTGAATGAATTAATATGATATATATTACACTAATAGCATTCTAGAATGGATTTATCTATATCCTAAAGAGAAGAATAAGAACTTATTCGTCAAAACACGCATAAGAACAAAATGTAATAAACATCCGAATAACAAGTAGTAATGAAATATTACTAATAAGAAGCTAAGAATATGACCATATATGATATCATAAAAATAAGAATGATTATGTAATAAGTCAATAACATTATTTAAATCATTATACAGGAGGATCAGACACTTACGAAGCAAATCAGACCTAAGGTAAGGGAAAATATCGCAATCTCATTTTATCCGAGATTGTTTATACATTGGTATTTACTGGGGTGTATTTTATCATCCACATCCATGTTTCCTCAATATGTAATATTATTTCCATCCACCTACAATTTTTTAAATCCAATTTTACCCTTCGGTAAGTTTTTAGTAAATGATATGAAAGGAATCTTTGGTCGTTTTTCGTACGAGGTACTTTTTGACTTTTCTGACAAATGTATGAGAAGAATGTTTTTTTAACTTATATTGCATGAATAGATTTTTGAAACATTATTTCCAAGAAGCTTAATTTTCATGTTTTCATGTTTATTTTTTATCAACTTGTTTTAGTTTAAAATTGTATGACATGTTAAGAAAGGAAAATGTTTTTGAAGTAGAAAGGATATTTTCCTCAAGAATGGGGTTCAAGTGTTTTATCAAAATTATTTTCCATCTAAGATAATACATGGTTCTGTTTCTGTCCCTATTATTACATTTATTTGATTATGTTGTTATGGAATTATTTTTATGAATTCCTTTTTCTTATATGAATTGTCTTATGATGTCATGTTGTTTAAGAATCCCATTTTTATTACATGGGTTATGCAATGATGTATGATTTTTGATTTTGTGGCACACATATGAATGGTATCATTATGAGATGGGTGGGACCTATATCTCCCTCCAATGCATCGGGTAATGATTTTATATTTCATGATATAGACATGGATGGAACGGCAGGTTAAACCGGTTCTGTTAAACAGGACTAAAACGAGGAATGAACTCGGTTCAGAAATGGACTTTGTCCACTAAGATTGTCTTGGAAATGAGTCTTGACTAATAAGAAATGATTCTCTATGATTATGTGTGTATTCCACAAAGCTTCATGTTTTAATTTATGATTATTGTGATTATATTTTACTACCATGATTTATCCCATGTTATGAAATTTTGATCTCTTTTGGAGGGTAAGATTTCCAAATGGTTATTTTCTTATGAATATGATGTGATTGATATTTCTTTTGTTTACCCTTACTGATCATTTGAGCTCACCCTTTTATGCTTTCTTTTCCCCGGGATATAAAGAAAGGTTTTAGGTAAGAAAAAAAAAGGGAAGATCTATATGGGAGTTGTTGAATATCTTTCACCATGATTAGAAGATTATATTCCAAGTTTCCAAAGACACTAAACTATTAGGGTCCTTGTGTGTGTGTTTTTGTAATGTACTAAGTATTCTGCAAAAATAATTTAATGTCTATGTACGTCAAGCTTAGGGTCTCTACAAAATCTATATTATTTCAACTACATTAGGAAATTATGTGATATGGGAATATCAAAAAGTATTCTTCCATCATGGCATGAAGCTTAAAAATGTTTATCTCAAGGTTACATTTAATTATTAGGTGTTTAATCTAGGTTATATATATAAGCGAATTGTACATTAATAGGATATTATAATTTAGCTCCATTAATCCCCTTCATCTAAGAAAAGGAATTCTATAGGGCTCATGGGAACTAGGTATGCTAGCAGGCACCATGCCTGATCCTCAAACAAAATTAAAATAGATCATACGCATGTGTAATCATGTGGGGTTGTGGTATTATCATGGAAAATTAAGATTCTATCTTCATAGAATTCTCATCCTATTATGAGGAGGTAATTATTTTTTATAATGAATCTCATGATATTTTAATAGGTTTCTTTTTTCTCTCATCAAATAAGATCTTCCTCTCTAAAGACGCTTCAAATTTATAAATAGTTTTTAAAGGTGTATTGGATTATTCATTAGGTCAATGGAGGATCACCTAAACTAGTAGATCATGTAGAAGTATACTTATATAATATATGGATATCACACGCACATTATGTTATATGAATAAGGTGTCAAATTATCTTTCTTCTAAATGTGATTCAATATAGAATTTGACGACATACTCGAGTGTTTTCTCTTTATCATTGGAATAAATCGAAATTTTCTAAGTGGATTACCTTGGTCTCTAATTATTTCCCCTCCCTAATTTTGAATAATTATTTTATTCAATGCACAATAAATATTTATAATTCTATAAATTTGAGGAAGTGAACCTGTTATGGTTTGAAAGAATTATTTTACATGAAAATGAAATACTTTCAGATATTAGTCACCATAATTTTTTAGGATTATAATATGTAAATATTTATATAAGAAGGATATTTAATATTATAAATTTAAAAATAAAAAGACAATATTATTTTTAGATCATGAGTTTCATTGATGAAAATCATTATTCTATATGTAAACACAACATAGTTTTTTGAATAGAAAACTAATAATAATAATAATAATAATAATAATAATAATAATAATAATAATAAACCAACTGGACAACATCTGTTTATGGAAACATGGAAATATACTTGAGAATGAATTGTGGGAGTATTATGGGATTTATTTAAGGATTCTCAGTAACCATTAATAGATTCTGTTATTGGAGTGACCAAATTGAATATTATATAAAGGATATGTGATATTGATAGTTCATATCTTGGTGCTTGATTTGTTGAGTCTTCAAAAAATCTTTATATAATTGAAATTGGTATGTGGAGGGATGAATTATGATTACTTTTTAATATATGTTGATTATTAGATCAATATTATAAGATTAATAGACGACCATCAATAGTATCACTAACAGATGGAGTAGGAGATCTTATATTCTCGTTTTATGTATTTTTTGTGTTTTTTCTCCTTATATGTTCATTAATTTGATTTCTCAAGGTATAAATTTTGAAATGTAGAGGGTTGGAGGTTTAATTATTAAACAAGGGAGATTTTTGGCTAGTTTATGAATACCATATAGATTTAATATTATTTTTGAAAACATGTCGAGTAATTAAAATGCTTACCCATGTGGGGAAAGTGATTGAATAAGACCATGAATTCCAAATAACACTATATGAGAGGATATCCATACTCCCTAATTAATAATTTTGTTTTATATTAAATCCATATAGTATGGAAATGTAAAATTTGTTACCATATCTGGAGGTGAAATATCTTGAAGTGTTTCGATTGGGCTTCTTAAAGCCCCAGTGAGGGCCTCGCGCTTATATGTCGATAGGAAAAGGGACTCGAGGATGGAAACAATTACTGGGATTCTGGAAAGGTTATTTAGAACATCATACTTATGTTCCAGGCATGACCTTCTACTGGAGGGAGGTCGCTCTATGACAGGCAGTACGGTGGCGCCTACTGGCTGGACCGGCGACTGACTGGTTGTGGGAATGTCCCACAGAACACAAGTCAAAGAATGTAGAGTGAATACTGAATGGGGGCTAGTTGGTTGAGACCTATCCATAATGGGGTGTGGCTAATCATGACGAGGTCTGAGTTGCTCTTCCTGGTCGAGTAGCACAATCGACGGTGGAGGCGGGCCTGATGACATCGGATGAGCTGGCTGCACGTAATGGGCACTACATTGGGCCAGTTTTCTAGTCTCAGTGGCATGCACCACCTGGCTAGAAGTGCCAATTGATGTGCCTCAACAACCGATATGATCGTGAATCCACCAACATTGACGTCTGCTAGGACATTGGGGAGATCCGCCGGGCGCTCCTCATTGTCGGGAGTCATGTAGGGGTTTACCAGCTCCACAGTGTTCACCAAATCATATCCTTGACTATCACTTCATGATTCATCGACTACTGGGTGGATCCTGGGAGAAATCCCCATATCCAGTAGCATGAAGTCTCTATAATTATGTGATAATGATGGAATTGGCGGGGCATGTAGCTTTCCCCTGCGCTACCGGTGTTTTCTCTTTTGGGAAGTGGTCAGATGAGATGACAATACATAAGTGGTGGCTACAACATCTGAAGGTTCTAGCCTATTTAGGCGTGCATAGAAGATACCATTGGCATGGAAGACTGTTTTAAGAGCCATACGGTCTTCATATTTTTGGGACCCATAGTTAGAAACCTTCTACCACTCGACCTCGTTGTCGTTGTAGTTGTCTTTCCTTACGATGACTCATGCCACATGTGTTGGACCGGGCCCAACCTGACAATGTTGTTATACACATTATCCTGAAGCCAGTATTTGATCACATAGAACTTCTTGAGAGCGTTCCCCATAATCCGGAGATAGGGGCAGTTGTTGAGGTGATTCGTGAGGTACACCTCTTCTGGCCATCTACACTCAGGCAAACACACAATCCCCTGCTCCAAGGCACTTCAAAAATAGACGGGGACCTAATTCACGTTAACGAGTAGGTCTAGTTTCTTATGTATGGAATGAGTTTCCTTGGATCTTTCACCTGATGAGGAGTTAGAGGAGCCTGTTGAGGAGGTGAGGCTTGATTTTATAGCCTAGCTGGTGGATGCGCATTGCACGGGGGCACCTACGGATTTCGAGGCGGATGCAATTGGGCTGAAGGATGCGCCTGTGTTGGAGAGCCTCTGTGAGGATGTGAAGTCATCTCAACTGGTAATAATTCCAACTTTCTAGGGGTCACTATTTGGGCCACTGCAGTAGGCTCGGCTCTGATAGCCCTTCTTGAGAGAATTGCGGGAGGCAACATACATGCCCGATCGGCCTGTTGCAGGGCTTATTCTAGAAACTGGGCCTTATCGGATAAGTCTCAAAGTTCTCCATGGTAGTTCTAGTTTATCTAAGATGGACCCAGTTCTGTGTTGGCATTCCCAATGCACATCATCAGTAATTTCTCCTGATTCAGTGGAATGTCAATGGAATACGTGAGTCCATTCCACCAGGTGATGAAGTCGGGGATGTGCTCATCTGGCCAATGTTTTCTCTTGAAAAGGTCTGTGTTGATAGTTTTCAATGTGGTGGAGCTGAACGACAAGAGGAATTTTCTACAGAGGTCCTCTGAGCTAGTAATTGATCCAATGTGGAGCTAGTTGTACCAGACCAACACAGGCCCCTCCAATGTCTGCACAAAACATTGGAACTTGGCAGCCTCCAACTGCGCCGGAGTCCCTGGCATGGGTCCACAACCATGAGGTGAAGAGGGCTAGATGTTGTGGTCGGTCACATGTCCCATTGAAGGGGGAATAGGTGGGATTACTGAAACCCAGAGGTGTCATCATATCATCCACCCGTGCTGGGCGGGGTCCATGTCTTGACGGGAGTCCCTAAACACGAGTGTGTTGGAAGGTTCTTCAACATGGTAAGGTGCATCGGCGGCTCGTGCAACAGCTAGGGGGGTGACTTGCGGGGCAGTTAGGGGAACCCGAGTTGGGTTCCTTGGACTGTCGCGCCATTCACGAGGGTTGGGTGAGACATATTTTACCTTCTTGCTGTAGGTTCTGGCCTCAACACTATCTGCAGGGACAGGATGGTCAGGTTCACCAGGAGTACGCTCACCGAAGGGAAGTTGTTTTTTCCCCCGCTTCCTTGGCCAAGGATTTTGGTTTTCTAGCCAGCACACTACTGCACATTCATCGAGGAGGTCATCGAACAACTTCTTCCGTTTGGCATGTTGTTGGTGCAACGCGGACTTCTCAGGATCCTCCTCCACCTTCTTCACTGGGGAGTACAGGTCAGAGTGTTTGGAAGCTCTGATGTTCTCTTTACCTTTGCCATGATTTTTTACTACGGACCAATTCCTCGGTGGGCATAGGGAGACCTAGCAGATTCCTCTACCGGCGAGTAACTCTTCCTACTAGATCTAACAGTGGTCGGACGCCCTCGGTGGGTAACTCCCTATCATGTAGATACAACTCGTCCTCCTCATTCACTATGTCAGCCATGTTGACTGTGACCCTTCTAGGGGGCATGTAGTCAATATTTCCTGGCGAGTTGGGCGGCTATCGAATATGATAGAAGAAGATGGAAACATATCGCCCATACCTACAGATTTTTACATGTGTAGAAGCCTCCTTGATAATCTTGTGGTGTACCTTGAAACTCTGAACACATTGATGTTGAGGGGCCCTATAGTGACCTGGTGACTCGGTGCGCTGGGCCACAATGAGTGCTGCCCAATCAACTAGACGACATTGCTCCCCAACGTCTTCGAAAAGCACTTGTATCCTAGGATGAACCACTCACTGATGACGAAGGAGGATGTGCATTCCCAGTGGGTTTGATAGAAACACTCAAATTCATCTAGAGTGAGGGATTCCAGTGCACAAAAATTTAGCACTGCCACGGGCCAGAACAACTCAGGGAAGTGGTCCGCTGTGAGTATATTCCATAATCTCCTCGGCTCGGAGTCAGGGCATGGCCCTTTATTTCCCCATTCATCGACTGGGGGGTGGATGAGGAACTAGTAGCGGTACTGAGGTAGACTGCTGGGACAACAGGCTAGCTAGTGTAGAGTATGGCAAGCGGGCTGACTGTCCATTGAATCATGAGCTGTCCTCTGAAGAGTGTAGTGACATAGCCACCAAATCTCGGTAGGATGGGATGAAGGCTCCAGTTCCTGGAACAGGGGCTAGGGATAATGGAGATAGGTCGTTCTTCTGCTCTCCCTCCATTGGTCCCCAGAATAGCTCTCCATTATCTCTAGTCGAGGAAGAGTGTGCTTCCGATGATGATGGTGATGATTGCATGACAGTAACCTACAAGGTTTCCAAATTTCCATTCTCCTGGATATAACTACAGAGGGAGGCAGGAATCCGACTAACCTCAGATTTTGGGATTACTTGACTAATGCACCTTGTTCCTACCCCAGCACACGACTCAGAGGAGCGAGGTGAGGGTTCCTGCACTGAGTCATACTTCGCTTTAGATTCTGAGAAGCAGACATGTTTCATTTCTGTTTGGACCTTCCCTGAATCTTTATTATGGTGGATGTGACCCACCTTCCTACCCATGGATGGATCTTTTAAATAGGGTGTATTTATGGTTTGAGTATGTCCTTTAGCCAAAATGGTGCAGGGTAGATAGGGTTTCGGCCTGAGTATGCCGGCGTGCATGGAGCTCCAGGGCAGATATCAAAATGGATATGTGGAGGACATCTTTGGAAATTTCTAGAGTTTTTTGGACATTTCTGAAGCTGGTAGGATCATAGGGAGGACCTCCACATTTACTTCCCCTTATGACATCAGTGCGAGAAGGGTCCTAGTTCTGGTCGAACTGAACACGGGTAGGACCTCTATGCTACGAGCTGATAAAGTGAGGTTGTCATTTTCTTCTCTGTTTCTTGAGGTGGATAGGACCTTCAAAAGTATTTGGGAAGGCATGGGGAGGGCCCCCACATTGAAGTGTGACCAGAAGCGCAACGTCACCGTACCTACGATCTGTGACAGGAGGAATGACTCCATATCCGTTGTAGTGGGAACGAGAGAGACTTCTGTGCTGAGCGTCATTGCCATGGGGAGGAGCCTCATTTGGACGGAAGGTGGCACAAGATATACCTCCATGCTGATCTTGGAAGTGGTGAGGATCTAGGCTCTCCATGGTAGTGCTATAGGGAGGATGTCCGCACCAGGTGTGGTGGCAATGAGTTAGTCTGTGTTGGCCACTACTTATGCTAGGGACTAAGAGAGTCGACCTTGCCAGCCCATGTGGCTGTTGGGGAAAAGATCCAAGTCGGAAGTATGAATGTCCTTATTCAGCATACATACAGAGTGGGTGGTATGCATCAGCAGTGGCTCCGTCCACAATATCCTCTATCATTGATGCCCCTTGGCGAGCGACCTCTTTGGATTGCGCCCGATGCTGGCGTCGGGTTAGAAATACCAGAGCCGGTGGTGCAGGTGCATGGATTTCCTGCTCCACATCTAGTAAGACTGGGCAGTGACATTTACACGGCAAGGTGGGTCACACATTGGGATCCCCTGAAATGGGACCCAAATCGGGATGTCCCGGACATCCCATACCAAAATTGTGTAGGGCAGGGAGTCATCGAAGCGTTCTGGGGATGGGCTCCCAAAACAGTTATATGTTGGGGTGGGGAGCAGTGGCTCGCTACGCGGCCCTCTGGGTTGGCATTAACGATGAGGTGAAGATGACTCTTAATCAAGGCAGACCATATCTTGAGTCAGGATAATTCTTTCAACCTCGTACTGATGTGTGAGGTCATTGATCAGCCTTCGTTGGATTTCCACAGACGTGGAGATGGGGCATGGGCACCCCTTGGTCGTGGGTGTAGAGGCCATTGTGGAAGAGGAGGAACTGTATGAGACTGTCGTGTTGTCACTGCCCCTGCCCCTGCGTCTGGGGGAAGGCGGTGACCGATTATGAGGTGTTGTATCATGGTTTATGAAAGTAGGGAGATTAACTAATCAGTTCTAAAAGGAAAAGGAAATTGACGACCAGTGCCCAAATGACATCTTATCTTCCATGGCTGGTATGATGGATCCACGCTGACAATGTTGTAGACTGGGACGTCCAATGTTCTACATCTACAAATTAGGGTGAGTTTCACACCAGGACCGCTATTTTCTTGGCGGGAACCGACATCCGATATCTGGATCCGGTAACATGCTAATCAATAGATGCCTCGAACACTACTAATATCCACATTGAGGAGAAGATATTCACATCAGGTTCACCATTTATATTTCTCATTCTTTTTTCGAGTCCCACACATCCGTCTGTGGAGGACGTGTAGCTGTTGTCCCGCATTCCTACTTTCCAAAGGCGGGTAGCATCTGTTCCTTATTCAGGGATGTTTACTCTTCGATCGAAACGAGATGATGGGATATCGATTCTTCCATCTGTGGATTCCTCCTCGGATCTCATCACCTAGTCCAGGTCTCCCTTATAGATTTAATACTTTTTTCGTGAAACTCTTCATGGTTCCATACCTTCTTGTACACTAGTTAATTACACTTCTTCTGTCGGGATATTCCAAAGGGTCCAGTCAGGGCAGCAATATTTGGTTAGGGGAGTTGTCACGTTGGACATTACTAGCTTGTATTGATGCTGGAACACTAGAATTTCTGGGTTTCATCTAAAAATTATATGGATTTTTGAGGGTGCAGAAGCCTGAGGCATCCTGCATCCAATGCGAAGAATTATATGAAATAGGCATGTCGTTGAGGTTTTCCCCATCTTCCCATGTTTAACAAAGGGTATACCTCATGTTAAACTTCCTGTGGAGATGGATCACACTGATCAGAACATTGACTAGAGAGGATCAGATGAGTGTAACCCCAGGAGGACATACTGATGTTGCTGGGTTTACAAGACCTCACCAGGATGTGGTGGCCTAGGTAAGAATCATAATGGATGATGGTGTGTTGAGTGATATGGATGGTGGATGGGATGGAACCTACATGAGGATGATGGTAATGTTGGGATTGAGTATTATGGGGACTTCCTACATATCCCTATGGGTGGGAATCAAAGTCCGCGTAGTTCAAGAGGGAGACAAGATTTCTACGGAGGCAGTCCGTGAGAATGGACATGTGGATGGGACACGGAGGAAGTGGTACCTCTAGGCTGGGGAATGACCTTCCCGATACACATAGGCATGGGGGAGAGGTCAAGCGTTGATCTTGAATTGTGGTGTATACATTGGACAACAACCCAATGATGTTTATGGGGCTTGTGTGTGGATAACAGCCCAAGTTAGTCTAATGCCAATAGGACGTACCAAAGATGAGGGTCCCATAAAGTGGGATTACAGTAGCTTGTCATTGTGTAAGGGATGTAATGACTTATTATTGATTGAGGTCACAACTACTTATCACTAGATGGGGTTGATCCTCATGGAATATTCCTACGTACCCTGCCTAGGAGACGGAGATCAAACCCACATAGTTCGTACGTAATAAGGGTGGGTGTAATGACATGATGGAGGACATGTATTCCAAATGGATGATGGGCTTGAACCTCCTAGAGGCTTCCTATGTACATTCTTTTGCAAGGATCAATGACCTTGTAGTTTATAGAGTAGTTTTGTGAATTGACGTGAGGGGGGTGGGGGTCAGAACCAATGGGTGGTGGTCTTGAACCTCAGAGAGGCTTCCTATATACCTCCCCCTAGTGAGGATCAAAGTCATCATAGTTTAGGTGGGTGAAATGGCTTACCGCTGACTAGGGAAACAATAGTATACTACTAATTGGGGGAGATAATGGCTTACTGATAATTGAGGTTCACAGTTTAATGTCATGCAAGACGGGGGTGAACCGACGTGAAGGAGGACCTGGATCCCAGATAGATGGTTGGAATGAAACTCATGTAGGCTTCCTATGTACCTTGACTTGGGAAAGATCAGATACCACTTACTTCAGGTATGGTTGTGGGGCTTACACTCTAGGATTCCCTGGGTGTTGGTTAACTGACGTGAATATGGTCGGAATGACCTGGTGGTAAGTATGATCCTCAGAGAGGCTTCCTACGTTCCTCTCCTTGGAAAGGACCAAAGACCACATAGTTTGTGATGGGGAATTGGTGCACCGACGTGAAAGTGGTCGGGACCAATGGTTTTTGGGATTGAACCTCAGGGAGGCTTCATACGTACATTGCCTTGTCAAATATCAATATCCATGTAGTTCGAGATGATGGTGTGGGGCTTACACTCTAGGATGCCTGTGAGAATGGATGTCATGGTCGATGCTTACTCTAAGCCCACGTGATTCAAGCTCGGTGTTAGAAACATGAGGCAGTAGAGACCTGACGATCCCTTCTCGAATGGTGAATCTATGGGAAGTGGTGTGGGGATCACGCATGGTTAGTGTCCCAAATAGAAAACAAGGGCTTGCGTATGATTAGCCACACAAGTGGTGGAGATTGGGACTTAATCTATGGAGGATTCCCGATGGTGATAAATCCCAATGGGAGAGGGATTTGGTATTGGAGAAGGGAGGACCAGGGATGCTACCTCCTACAAGAAAAGCTGGGGCGCCTACACTAAGATGGTTTCCCTTCCCCGCGGATCAGGGTCGTAGTAGCAATGAAGATCTCAATCCATTTGAGGAAGATTTCACTCCCATTGATATGAGTAGACATGCATAATGCCCATGATATAGGACCTCGTGTCGGTTTCATTGGGTGAGGTCGCAGTTTAAAGTCATCTACTGAGGATGATGGTGCTTGGCAGTTTAATTTCCTGCAGCTCAGACGAGGTGGGTTCGCTCCCCACCCCTAGGACATACATAACTGATACCCACCCACCCTTGGGGGAAGGAAGGCATCAGAAATGTCGTGACCGGGGGGTGTCAAGAGGTGATCTCATTAAGGGTCCACGTTAGCATGGCTATGCGAAGAAGCAATAGTTGTTAGAGTGCATTTGCGAAGAAGCATGAGGTGAAGCAACACAACGGGCAGTAATCGTCCAAGGGAAATTGATGTTTCTTTGTGATAACATGAAAGGCTGCATGAGAAAAGGAGTTGTAGGAAAAAATGGGCTATAGGAAGAAGCCTTGTGAATCTCTGGTTCTCCATGAAGTGTAGGGACTCCGCAAAGGGGTGTGCTTCGCGAAGTGCAGTTTCCTAGGCTAGGAATAGAGCATTGCTACATATGGGAGGATCATCACGAAGTGGAAAGGAATTCATGAATCAATGATTCCTAGAGCAAGGGTACCTTGTATAACATTGTGTTGTGTAGCACTGTTCTTCTTTATGCACAGTGAATCTTCCTTGGCGCTTGGGTTACATGTGCTTCGAGGGTGCTTTGTGATGCATAAGCACTTCACAAAGACCCGAGTCCCCTTGGGGTCTCCTTCCTATGCAATGGCTTGTGGTCTTCATGAAGGGAATATCTATTTAAAGAGTGGTAGAATTCATGTGAAGGGAAGGCACATTGCGATGTTGAAGTACCTTGAAGAGATCAAGGTATGTAGATAAGAGGTGCTTCGCGATTTAGGAGCTAAGTAGGTGAATAGTCGGAGAGTCCATCCTTTGGGAATGAAGGGAGCCTGGTATTTATAGGCAAGAGGTGCCACGAAGTAAGGTTTGCTTTGAGTGAAGGTGAAACTTGCTTCGCGGTGGGTCACAAACGTTAAAGGTATTTGCAGAGCCATCCCACCTCCTTGCTTCGTGGTAGGTTAGGAATGTCAAAGGGGCAAGTGGAGTCGACCCCCCTCCTTGCATTGCGGCGTTTCGCAAACATCAAAGGGGTTCCCATAGCCATCCCGCCTCCTTCCTTCACGGCAAGTCGTGAAAAACAAAGTAGTTTACAGAGTCTCCCCACCTCGTTGCTTCACGGAGGGTCGCGAATGAGATCTTTTTCACCGGCTGTAGGGCTCTAGGGGCTTCACGATCCTTCTTCGTGAGGCAGTTCCTAATGCTTTCAGGATGATCTGTTCGCTATCAATTTTAGAGTTAACAAGTATTAAACTGCATTTATAGTGACCTATGTTGTTTTCAACCACTCCTCACTTAGGTATCCAATGTGCATGGGTACCCTATTTGATATTCACATGGTTGTATGGAAATGTTGGGGTGGTGTCTCATGATTGATCGAGAAGGATGGCTCATACATGTATGAAGAGATTTAAATATGCTTGTACTGAATCTCCCATACTAGGACCACCTATTTTTTTATTATTTGTTGTATTTTCATTTATCCAGCCCAATGTGTAGATTTGTGCATGTATGGAATGGTTGTTCGGGCCTCTATAGAATTTTATTAATTATTATTGTATTTTTATTCATTATAAATTACAATAATTATTTAATTTCATGGATGGTGTTTTGTAGTTTTTATTTTATGTTACCAATGATATAGGGGTATAGTCTCCCAACAGTACCACCGTAGACATATGCAAATAGTTAGTAACCTATTTCATATATGGAGGAATGATTGAGGTGGAATTTAAACTGTCAGTCTGGGAACCAGTTAGTGTTCAAGGGCAGTGGGATATTAAAAGGTTGAACTAGAGAAATAATATTATTTATGGATTAATATTCCATTTATATAAAATGGATATTTTGGAATTGATCAGATCTAATGTTTAATGATGGGTTGGTACATTGAGAAAAAATATTAGTATAATAATTCTAATTTACCATGGAATGTGATTATTATTTTGTTTTGATGTTATGGAAATATTATTATTTTTTATTTGAGAGATAAAATTATTGTTTAGATTGAATTATTTATTAAGGACATTGATTTGTTGACCAATTTTTTATAACCAATAATTTGATTTTAAATCATGGAATATAGTTTAATGAGGCATAACGTCCATCATATTAGGAATATAGGATGTACATGTAAAAAGAAAACAATTTTCTGACATTATCAAAGAACATAGGGGATCATTTTTATAATTTGTCAACAACTGATGATAATACATTTTCCAATATTATTACATTTGTGAATTATACTCAACTGGAATTCCTCACTTATTCATTTCCCTCCGATGGATGATCATGTGGATCTATATTGATGCAGTCCTAGTTGTTGAGGATGAATATTCCCTTTTAAAATAAGTGGTTGTGACCCTAATGTTTCTATATGGAACATGGTTCCTTCGATTTGGACCCATTTTCTGTAATATTTTCTTAAGTTATTTTATTTAATGTTTTAAAAACATGCTATATAAAATTTAACATATCACTTGAAATGCTACCTTACATGACAGATCTATGTGATTGTGGTTCATAGGAAAAATATCATCTAGGACGGTGTCATTGGTTATGGAAATATTTAACCGATGAGACGTGATGCTTGATGGAGTTGTCATGTTGGTGGAATGTTGTGATGATGGTTTCTCTAGTTGCAGATGGTGGACGATATGTGTTTCCATTATATGTGAGACCCCTTGAGTGTGTGTTTGGGAATATTTATATCATGGTTTTATAGATGAACATTTATAACATCTTGTGTATTGTACCCATCTTTGAGTTCGATCCTAAGGGATAAGTGGTCAGATATAGTGGACCTTTGTGATAACAGAATGGAAGAGCTAGGTGGGGGACATTGAGGCCCTTATTTCTGAATCATGAACCAGTGATTTGGTGTGTGTTTTTGTTGAAGGTGAAATATTAGAGGTATAGTTTGGGGTTTGGGTTTTATCATTAAAATAAATTTAGTTATGTGATTGGTGTTTTCATCATATGAAGGATAATGTCTTTTATTTTGGGGAATCTCCTCGAGCGCTTGGGTATCCAGACTAGATTTGATGATGGGGAATGTCCCAGTGCCTAATCCTGTTGACTAGTGTGTGCAAATTTAGAATCATATTTAGTGTGTGGGTTGACACTTTTTATTGGAATGATGTTTGATGGAAGCTAATCATACGGATGAGGTTGACATGCTTTAGTCTAGGGATGAAAACTTGACAAGCTAGAATTACACTATCGGGTGGGTAGTTTTTTGAAGGATCTTGGCATGGGTGAGGTTCCTATTTTAGAAGAGGAGCACCCAGGGAGAACATAGTTTTATTGGGATAAAATGTTACAGAATAAGTTTATTATATCCTTGGTGGAATGGTGTGACTCATAGAAGTGTGATTCTCTTTTTGGAATTGGTGAGTGTCCATAGATGAGAAAGTGGCTGAGTTGGGGAATCAGATACATATTGGGCTAACATATTGGGGCATTGATGAGGATGTCAAATTTCACTTCATAAGATAATGTACATTGGAAATGGATGTGGTGTCTTTGGTTGGTTTATCTAAGGCTGGACCATAAAATTTATTTTCATTTATTCAAAGATTCAATGGTTTGATGAAAATAAGCATTGTATTAGAGGGATTCCATGTGATTAGTGATGGAACCAATTAAAAAAAATTTTATTGGACTTTTCTATCCATTACAGTAATTATAACTGGTTTGATATGTGGAATAGTATATTATAATTTTAAATTTTTAATCAAAATTAAATGGAAAGGATACTCCTTAGGTGGGGATAACAATTTCAGTCATAGGTGTAACTGTAGTGTGAGCAGGGTCCGTGGAGTTTTTATGGGATTCAACAAGAGTTTTGGAATTCTAATTTAGAATAAAATAGATTTTGGATAGTTCAGATAGATAATATCAATGGATTTTAGTTATGGGATTTAGTGAGTATTCCATGGAATATCTGTATTCTTATTGGTTTATAATATTTTAAATCTGGTTTGGGTGATTCATCATCAAATTGAAATGAGTGCTATTGTGTAAAGTTGACTAGAAGTGGGATTTCATGTTTTCTAACATATAACTAGATAAATTTGTGTAATAATTTCATTGAGATAATAATTTATGAAATTATTGGGTTATCTTGGTAATTGCGTGGGTCCTTTAAACAAAAGATTAGCATGCTCATTGTGGGAAGGGATGATAGAGGAACATTAGTCCTGATATTGTATCTAAAAATTAGAATGGGTATCAGTAAATAAAATGTGATCACATATTTTAATGGGTGCTATTTTTTTAACTGCGGGAGGATCATCATTGGGATTCTATAGATGAGTAACAATAAATAATTTTGATGGTGGGCAGTGACCTGGCTCATAGTCTACCTTCTCATGATGGGTCCTGTTGTCAGGAGCATCATGTACTACCTAACGAATGATATGATTATGAGGTCTTTTATTGAAATATTTAAGCTCAAAAAAATCTTCTTATAGGTGTTTCAGTATAGGTTTTGGGTGATAAAAATTTCATCAACGACTTGAGAACCCTTGAGGAAATTTTTTATTTTAAAATCACATTGTGAATTCCACAATTGAATATGGATATTAAACCTATAATTCATGGACATGACAAGTCAAATGTTTCATTTTTAGATACACTAAGGCTACTCAAGAAAAATAATTATAATGTTATGGAGGTTATAATATTCAATATCAATATATGATGAAAATTTTAGAATGAATTTATATTTTTAATAGCACGATAAGTGTAATTATGTTAGAAGAATCAGAGTATATTTTTGATATTTAGAATGCCTCAAATTTATATTTTTAGTGGTGGAATGAGTATTGAAATGAATCTATAATTTATATTTGATCCACATGAGTTTTATGTATGTTTAAATTATTTATAGGTATATGTACAAGGAACATTGTTGGCGGTACATCATTTTGTTAAAAACATGTGTCACCATGATACTCAATGAACATCCTGTTCATTTTATCAATAGTAGGGTTAGGTCATATGGTTAGTGCATGGTTAAAGTAAGATCATAAAGGAATTTAAAGGAAATACTATGAGACTACATTTAGGGGTGACAAAGTAAGAACAGGATTTGTAAAACCACACATCCAAACTGTGGGATTAGTTAAAAATGGGGAAATATAAAATCCCCCCCCCCCCACACACACATACACGTAATTTTAGGTGGGGGTACCGATATTAGCCCTTCTCCTTCCATCATGTTAAATGGACTCCGTCATCTCTTTTTCCATTCAATAATCTCTCTTGTGAGGTGTTTTTTGGCAATGTCCCTTAGTTATTCATGGTACCTCTAGACCTTTAGTGGTCTCTATATCCCCCTATCTCTATGAACTCTAATTTTCAGATTACTGATATGGGATTCTGATTAAAAATCCATTGGATCATGGTGGAATCTATCATTGATGATGATTCTTACACTATTTCGAATAATATGACATCCTGAGATGTTTTATTAAATTCAATGGAGAGAATTTGGTTATTTTTCAAATACAACGAGGTCATTCAGTGAAAATTTGGGCATTATGACTATTTAAATAAAATAATTTAATCAAATATAGCTTATTGAAATTAATTAAAAAATTATAACATCATTATAATTAATTCATTTTTGTTTTTTTCTGAGACATGATCTATCATGTACTATACATGTTTGGATGGGCTTTCATGAGACTTTGATCATTCTTTCATCACATGGGTGTAAATAAAAATAATTCTAAAATGGTATGTGGTGTTGTGGACATGTTTTATTGAATTTATGTTATTTTATGTCATATTTGGATGCAAAAAAAATAAATTAATTGAAATTATACTAGTTGAATATAATAATGTTCAATTATTAAATTAAATTAATTAAGAATGTTTTATTTAAATGAATGAGCACCATGGGACACAAATAAACATTTTTTCTTATCTTGTTTCATCAACCACCGATGTTTGATGTCAATACCATTGAGAAATCAGATTTCCTTCAGACCACATAAGCGTGACACCAGACCTAACAAGACACTTTATCCCATGAGTATATTCCATAGATACTTCCATGCTAGTGGAAAAGGTGTACTATATATCCTAGTTAGTGTAGGAATTAGTGTTCCCTTTTACTGCGTTAAAATGTTTGGGATTACCAATATAAGGATGTTATGATCAATTATCTAATATTTTCAATGACTTAGTCTAGGTGGAAATGATATATGTTGACCAATATTGGAAGGGTTGAGTGGGCCAACCATGAGTGTTAATCGACAACTGGGATTAGCCATATTTCATCTCCTTGAGAGATGTGATTGGGGGATAATCATTTTCCAAGAAAGGACACGCTGCCATGGTGGTGATGTCAAGGGATGTGTTATATCATAGGCATCATGTTCTGACTGAGGCCATGATTATGATGGAGGAAACGAAGTGGAATTCCTCTACATGATGTGAAAATAGGAAACCTAGTAGGAACCTAGTTTTATGTGGGACTAGTGATAGGGTGGTTATGGATATGGTTTATGACAATCAAGGTAATCACATTTGAATTTGTGGTGATGTTCCATATTATTTAAGGTGTGATGGGTTGGGTCATTCTATAGGTATACCATCCATCAGATTTCTAGAGGATCGGGAATATTGATACCAATGAATATAAATATTCTATTTATTCTTGATTTTTTATTTGACTTAGGATTTTTTTGGATAAAAACATTGATATAGTACAGGAAAATGATTCTAGGGGATATGAATTTGATTTTAAAATTCTCATACATGATGTTGGAAAAGATTCATAAAGGGATTATGACCATGTATGTGAAAACTCCCATAGAAGTTGTATGTGATACATCATGAGGATTCCACATATTTGGAACTCAGATATTGTTGGGCTACCCTAGATTTGAGTCTAGATGGTCAAGTAGACCATTATGTCTAGATGTAGTGGGAATATATTAATGAGGGATCTTATCTTTCATCATATTGGATACGTATTATTTACTGAGGCATTGATGGTTGGGTACACCGTGGTGAGTATTTTCCCATGTCTATCATACTATTGGGATTTCCCCAGATGAAAAACTCACATAAGGGAGTAATGTGATCAATATGAAAACCTTCCATATGGGTTGATTTTAGTACCTATTTCGAATAATGAACATGATGAAAAATCACACACAACCATTCATGATGATGAAGAAATTCAAAGGGTGGTTGTCAAAATTAATTTTCTAAGTGATCCTAAACTAGTTGGATTACGAGAATCAATTTATGTGGTGGTATTGGATACCATTAAAACATAGTTGCGGGATGAAATGAAGGACATTTTAGTAGTTATGCCTTACCCTGGGTGGTCTATTCTTCCAAAGTGATCCTAATACCCAAAGTTAATTCCCCTACTACCTTGAATCAGAACATACTATTGTTCTTATGTAAATTTTATTACAAATTTAGGGCTTACATGATCAATTGATGATTGGGTTCACTGATTCCCTGAATCATATCATAATAATAACAATAATTCTTACAAATTAGATCCATTGTAGGAGAAATGGTCATTGTTAGAGAAAAGGTGGAAGATCCATGACATGATTATGTTATTTTTAATGGAAAGAGAATTTCAATCAGAGAGTTCACACAACTCATGACCACCTATAACAATTTAAATGGGAAGTGGATTATTTTTTCAAAGCGTATCTTCTACATATCCAATCAATTTTTTGAGGACAAGATGTAATATTACATAGGCAGAACATATCATGATAAGGTACCACCATTTGATGATATGCATGGGTTTTCTAATCCCTATTAGTAGGAAAAAAATGAACCTCATTTATGGGACTATTAACCAGGTTAAATTTAGGATTTCTAATTATAAAAACAAATTTCATTCATTTAGTTGTCATATTACGGTAGTGGTGGGACCCACATTTGTGTATTACAGAAATTTGATACACACTAGTGGTGGGAAGAACATTGGGGCATCTGGGATCTGATGTAATGATATTCCAGGAATGTTTATTTTTTTTGTTTGGAGGAGGAGGAATCTAGAACTTCCTATTGACAAGAACATTATGAGGAGGGGTGGAAATTGTATCAAGATGTAACTTCTTCTTCTCACCTCAACAAGAAACAATGAATCATGTTTTTTAGGTTGAGTGAGACACGATTCTTTATATTTACCTGCAACATGATTTGGTTATAAAGAGGCACATGGAAAAGCTACATGATATACTTGAGGACGGGTCTAGGGGTTGAATCAAAACTTTTTGGAGTCGGAGGCCTGATCAGTGGTTTTTGCAGTTGTTTGCTAGTCACTGTGGGAAGGCAAGAAAAATAAAAACAATGATATGAATGCTTCATTTAAATTGTAATATGTAATGGTAAAAACGATGTTGGCCAAGCTAGGTTATCTCCTCAAGGGAGGGTTCTTCCACTTGATGGTCAATACCTTTCTCTCATGGTGATGTTTTATATCTTAATATTGAGTTAGAGGGAGGATTATATGGGTCATGTGGAAGCTTCTGAGTAAGGGGGAAAAGTTTAATTTAGATAGATCATTCAGTAAGGGACACATCAAAGGTTGATGGATGGTGAGATATTTTAGGGTCTAAGTGGTTCTTGGATTAAATAAATTTTACGGGATAGGTTCCTAAACTAGAGTTGAAAATAGTTCCTGGGATATAGGTCTTAATATGTTAAAGAACAATAATATTCAGATTTAGGAGATTGAGTCTGATTCATCAGTGTAGATTGGGTTCCGTCAGAGTAGAAGAAAACAAACATGAGATCTAGGATGGACCTTTCCCGCATCTCCTGGATATTTGGTCCACTCCTTTCAGAACCTTTTCCAACCCAGATTGTAATATATCTTTCCCTCAGATTTCTGTCAGCCTGAAAGTCCTTGAATGCTTCGAAGGGATTCAACTTCTTCCAATCACGAGCTTAAAATTAATGGAGTCATCTTCCCTGGTAGACCTGACCCTGGTCGCGTGATTCAGGCGGCGCCGACCATTAGTGGATGCTTTCTACTGCTTAATTTATGAAAAATGGTGTTTGAAGGAGTGTTCTACTATTGGACTCCTCGACTCTAGGAGCATCATGATTCGGCTCGCCACTGAAGAAGACCTGATTATCATGTGGTCGAGCAAGCCTCGCTCCTGGGACAATGCTCGATTTCTCCTCTTCAAATGGTCATACTATATCCACATGGAACGTCACACTACAAAGCTGTCGGTTTGGGTATGTTTTTAGGAACTTCCTCTTCCTTTTCAAAATCCCTCAATTCATCGATTTCTCAGAAATCTGGTCAGGAGTTTTCCCTGCACCGATAATTAGACTCGTGTGTTGTGTCACCCTATTTTCCCTAGACTGTGTATCAAGGTTGATGTTGAAAAGCCTCCAGTTGAAGCCTTTTGGATTGTTGTGGGAGTGGAATTATGGTATAAGCAGAACGTCATTTTCGAATTGTGGCTTGATTACTATTCTTGTGCATGATGCTTGGGCATAGTATGGTGATATGCAGGTTAAGGGTGAGGAAAAAGGATATTAATCGAGAGGTCTAGGTAGATCAGGTTCATGGTGGTCCTCTAGGTGATGTTGATGTACTTGGTGCTAGGGATGGAGCAGGATAAGGAGACTTTTGTGAGGGTTCTGAACAGGGGACCAGAAAGACTGAGGTGCCCGCATGTTCGGCTGGAGTAATTGTACAAAAACCTGTAAGGTGCTTTCTCCCAGAGCCCAGTGTAGCAGAGATCTTCAATAGGCTGCGGAGATATTTTATGATCCCTCCTCGCATGAAGTCTTTTATAGGGGTGCCCAAGCTAGTGTGGTGGTCGAGGCATCTCTGGATGTGAATTGTGTCCATTCTCAGAAATCATGGGGATCTATAGGGGCAGTTGTACCAACCAACAAGGGTGTGGCTAGTATGGGGCCATGGACTAATGCAATGGTTGTATGTGATGGCACTAGAAACAATTCTTACATGGGGTTTCATTCATCTGGAAAGAGAAAGTGAAAGGATGGACAGTGGTGGGAGAATCCTGCTTAGGATAGCAGGCCGCTGACCACTAGTCAGGGAACTAACTCAGGAAGGATGTTGTCCTATGTCCAGATAAAAAATAGATTCGATAGTCTATGTATGAAGAAGGAAACTCCAAATGTCCCTATGAGGCCGAATTTTATGAACAACCCTTAGATGACAACAGTTTGGGAGGGGTAGACAATGGTTTGCAGAACCAAAGGAAGAAGAAAGGGAATAAGGAAAACAAGGAACCAAGGAGCTATATTGTTTCCAAGAAGCTGAAATCTAAGGGCCGTAAAGACTACTCTTATCTTCCTAGATGGATGGAGACTTGTTCAGCCAAAAAGTTGATAAACTAATGGAATGCGAGATTCGGCAAGAGGGAAGAGAGGTGGTTCAACAAGATATTGTCACCATGTACCAAGTGTAAGTGGATGGAAACTCAACGAAAGATGACCAGCATCAGGATATGCATATCCACTCTGAGGAAATGATAGAAAGGGATGATACACTTTCCCCTGGAATGAAATGGGCAGTAGGAACCCCTGACGGCTTGGAGGGCATGAAGGATGAAGATTTGGATACTCATTGGAACAACTCATGCAAAACGGATAAGAAATGAAGGAGGATGTCCTGGTGATCAAGGCAGTAAGGGAAGACATTGACGAGATTATGGGATGACTGATCTAAGTGCCAGTTACTAGGGAGCAAGCTGAATGGATTGACCTGAAAGATCACATAATGAGCAAAGGCTTCAATTGGAGGATAATCAATAAATCAGAATACATGAAGGCTTGGGTGCATCTAGCAAGGCCTATGATGATAACATAGGTGAAGATCTAGACTTCCAGGTAAATTCCCTACCCTGGAAACTATTTAGGGAAAGAGATGCTTATCATCTTAGACTTATGTTTAATAACTCAACATTTTCCTTGGATGTTTAATCTATTTTTCTGTAGGATTATCACTCCCCCCTTAAAAGTGTTTTGAAAATAAAAAAGTTTTTTAAGAGTGATAAAGTGAAAATCATTTTCCAAAAAGGGGTTTTAGATTTCCCACAACATACAAGAAGAAACTTTTGAAACTGATCCTCTCTCCAACAAAGCAACTATGGGTGAGTCATTCATTATTTTTAATTCTTTAGGATCATTATGTTAGGATTGCATCCAATTTGTTATTGGTGACCCCCAGGGACTTCATCGCATCCTAAATGAAGTGAGTTTTGTATTGTGCTTCTATTTTACCTTCCAAAATGAATAAAAAATCAAATTCAAGGAGGTGTTATATTTTAGGTATTCATGTTTATTAATATAAACTCTTAGTAAATGAATCTTATTTGACAATTAAATTGATCTAAATTTATTTTATTAATGGTCTATGGAGCCACATCATTCCAAGAATAACCTATTACTCATTTAAGTAATTTTTGAATAAATTCAACTTTTTAGGTTGAGCGGGAACCCTCATTTGGGTAACCATCATAAAACACGACCACCAAATTAAAGACATCACAATAATAAAAATCACAAAATAAGATTAAAATTCTATTATATATGAATCTACATATTCAATTTAATATTAGTGTAATAGTATTTCGAATAAAAAGATATAATCATCAAGAAAATGGTTATGTATTTAATCAATAATAGATATTGTATAACTTGTGAATGGAATATAGAAATCAATGGACTATGGATGATGCCAAATCCCAAAAAAGTAACATCATCTTATGTGAGACTAAATTGATTATTTTTTTCAACACGACCCTAAGTATCTCTCACATTCATAAAGTTTTTATTATAATTTCATCGTTTCAGTTATATAGTCTTTAAGAGAGAATTATCTATTTACTTCTCTATCAATTTCATCACCCACTTTCTTCGAGGTTTCTACATCATCATCCATAAGTGGGAAAATATTATGAAATATAGTTTACTTGGATGATATCATATACATAATATAGACTCATTGATCTCACATATAATGAACCAATCTGGATAACTAGTTAACGTGGAACTGGAATTGTCCCATGACATACTAAAGGCACATTCCAATAAACTATAGGCCAACGATAGTTTATATTATAAGAAAACTAGTAATATTGTAATGATTTATCCATTAAATTAAATAAAATAACATAAAAATAAATTTTTTATAATAACCAATACTATATCTCGTGAAATAAAAACTACGCAATATTCATCATCATAAGATATATGATCCATCAATATTAGTACAATGATACCCTAAAAATTAAAAAAATACAAAATCTCCATCACAATATGACAAATGGCCAGGATCCAAATCCCATATTAAGGGTCAATGAATAACCCATATATCCACAGACAAAAGGACACTGATGATATGACATATGAAAAAATGTGACAAGAAATACATACACTAATGGTTAATGTCAGATGTGGATGAAACTAAGCCCAATATGATCCTACACATGTATTTGTGAATATATATTCAAATCAAATTTCATATTATTATCGATCGAAACACAATTAGAATTTTTTATACCCTTGTATACTAAATATTTTATTAATTCCATTAAAATTTTATAAATTTCATTTTTATATCCCTTAAATGAACAAAATTACATTTAAAACATTTACTTTATTGAAGCCTCATTTTCTAAAACGCCCACATAAAATCTACCATTGAAACTAATATAGAAACACATTTTTAAAATTTACTGAAATCTAAAAAATGATGAAAACTAATGTTAAAATTTTATAAATTAAGATGATATGTCAAAATTTCACCCATGATACAAAATTAAAATGCATCAGCATACTGTGGTAAAATAAATTCCAATCAAACTATGGAAAAAGGAAATAAGATTACATTATGGAAGTCATATAGTATCAAGGGAATCAAACTAAGTCATACAATAAGACAAGATCTAGACATTACTAAATACATGTTAACAACTCCTATAATATGTTATATCTAAGCCCTCACATTCCCCAATATTTTACTCCTCGTACTTTCATTGGGAACACACATCACTCTTGGAAACCCTCACACTATGGTAAACTAGAGAGTGTTTAGACAAATCTAGTGCCTTATAAGTCTATGAATCATATTCACTACTTATTATCTCCATAGTGTAAAAAATATGATTTTTTAAATCATGAAATACACATGATCAATATAAAAATAATAGAGTAAATGTCACCTTAACTCCAACTCCTTCACAATAAATAGTCACAATTATATCATTAATATCATAATAGTAACAATTATCATCGGCGTGCACAATATGTATCAATTATAATGATTCAAGGGGCTTAATATGTCATCAAAGATTATAAAAAACATGATTACCATTTACAAATTCAAATCAAGCGATTTCGAAATTCATATTGGGATGTTGAGTCATTTTCACCACCAATTTTTTTTTGAAATGAAACAACATTCATACACACATATAAATCTCCCATCAACTATATAATGACCCATGTTTGGTCAAATAACCTTCCAAAAAGTCCATTCCACTTTTAATAAACCATTAAATGAATTTTACAAAAACCCCGAACACAAATTTCACTATTGTAAATGATAAAACAATTAACCACCATAAATGATTTGTGAAAAATAAATTCCAGGGCGTTTATAAAATTCTATAAGACATTGTATTTATATGAAATATATTATCTTCATCCAGTTAAAAAACTAAAAATTAAATCTAAGGAATAGTAACTAAATGAAAAAAATCATCCTTTATTCGATGACATTATTCCCAAAACTCATTATTTTCGATGGAAAATTAAAAGTAAAGAACGTAGAGACCTCATGAACCACTAAAACCAAGAAGAAGAAAAATTTAATAACAAAATTTTAATAATTTTATCATCAATTCAACCATAGGGTTTATAAGAGATTCCCACATGAATGAAAAGGAGTATCATACAATAAATAAGAAGAAAAATTAAAGAGAATGGGGTTTTACCCTCATAATTCAATCAAAATTAAATTGGAGGATCTTGGAAATCAAGAAAAATGGAACAGATATATTCTTGGGTGGGAAACCAATCCTAGTTGAATGATTAGGAGGAAAAATATTTGTTCAATACATTAAAAATAATTTAGGAAATATTTGTAAAATTTAATCTTCAAAAATATTTGCAATTCACATTGTTTGGGTGTTTTATTTTGGAAATCATGCACTAGTCGTGCGGTCTTCACTATTGAACCACTATGAATTAAAAAAATTTAGATGGATGATTAAAAAAATAATTCACTGGTCTAAATAAGATGATCTACAATAATTTACATCACCATTGAATTCCTCTTTTATAGATTTCCCTAACTTTGGGAAAATCATTCACCAAACAGACCACTTTTTAATGTTCCATACAGATTCATAAAAAATACTCCCATGTTTCACACCACACCATGCACATCAAACTACACTCATGAAATAGAAACTTTGAGACCAACTATGAAAGGTTATCTACACAGTTCACACTAATATTTGTTCTCTAAACTTTATTATAATTAATACCTATATAAACGTTATCAGTGAGTTTTCATAATTTTCCAATAAAAATTAATAAAACCTAATCCAAAGGAAAACTCTTAAAAACTAAAATTTTCAAAAACACATGATTAAATAATAAAAATATGAAAATAATTTCCAAGGTTTTTATTTCTTAAGAACCCTTTTTTCAGGGAATTATTTAGATCACCTAAAATCCCAATAATATAGTTATCATATGTTTCATTATTTTTGAGTGATATCAATAATGATAGTTTTTATTCCTTTTAGTAAAAAATTATTACCCTTAATCCGGGTCATTTTTCTTCACATTATTCCTTCATAATTAATGGTATTATTAAACTTGAATATTCTATCTATAATTTAATGAAGCCTGAAAACCTACAACATATAATTTTCCTTATTTATTTATTTCATAACCCTACTTGTAATGCCATTAAAATGGATTCAACCTGGGATTTCATAATGATATTGCTTATTTCTCATTCGGGACCTTTCATCATCCATCATTATTTTGTATAATATTTTATACAGTTTAAAAAACCAATAATAAATTCCTCAAAAATTGGTGATGTAGATATCCTTTTTATTGATCTTGGAGTTGGACCATTGATCAATTAAACCATGAATTTTGGGGAATTAAAATGTAAATTGGTTTTTATATATTAATAAAAATTAGATATATTTATCTCATTCAAATATAGAATGTATAAATATTTATTTGGGATAGATGGTTTTAATATGTTATTTGTTTTAATTATCATTTAATACGTATTCTTATGTAAGAAAATATGAAAATAATATATCATATATTTTCTATATTTTATATGAGTGTGGATTAAATTATGATAAAATATATAATATAATTGAGAGATATATACAAAATGAAATGAATAAAATAAACAGAAAAAAAGTAACAATATTGTATAAAACCACATGGAATTGAAAATATGATTCATACAATAATATAAACATGAATCTTAAATTGATATGATGATAAATTGAAAGCTAATTATTTGTTTATTGATTTTGTTACAATTGTACTTTTTTATTATAATGATATCTGAGTTAATTTATTTATGAGAATCATTTTAAAAATAATGTGAGGCTAGAAAATATGAGGTAGATTCCCTAGGATATTGGAATGTGTTATTAATTAAAATATATATATTATATTTGTAATATTCTTCATAATAGAACATAAAAATGTGTATGCACTTTTAATTTATATATCTGGGTAATCAAAGTAAAAATTATCATATATAAATTGTTTTATATTTATGAAATTATTGATTAGATATATTGTTACACTGAAACTAATTTTTATTATTATTTATTATAACATTACAGAAATATCTATTTCATATTGTTTATAAAATAGAATTCACATCTAGATTAAACCCTATATTAGAGGTTTTTTATTCATAGAAAATAGGTTATAATATTATAGTGACTAAGGAACTTTTTTTGATTAGGAAACTAAGAAGAAATCATGAGATGAAAAATATAATAAAAACTGATGAAAAAATAATTTAATGTGACTTAAGGTTGTTTTAACAGGATAATATGGTGAATAAAAAAAGGAATCAACATAATAATTTTTTGAAAAATTCAGAAGTGAAGCTTTACAAAACAACTCTCACATTTATAAATAGTATGATGAATGGAAATATAAGTAAATTAATGAAAATTTATAGAAACCCTAACAGAACATAAAAATAAAATCCTACTTATTAAGGTAATTGTTCAAATTCTATGATTATAAAAATAAACCATGTGGAATAGTTTTAAAGTGGACTAAAAGTGAAGGATTATGCATAGTATTATTAAATTATGAATAATCAATTATCAATAAAATTAAAAATATTGATAGAAATTTTAAAACATTTACATAATAAACACATTCCCTTCATAAAAATCATTTTTTTAATTTAAAGAGAATATAATCATTGATCCCCTTTGTATTTTTTAATTTTTTGTACAGTAGGAATTTAATCCAATAAGAGTTTCAATAATACTTGATTAATGTTCAATTATAAACCCTTAATGTTTTTTAACTGTTGTTATTTTAAATTTGGGTAAATTTACCATTTTCATTTAATTTATTTACCAGGTATTTAGTAAAAAATTAAACAAAACAATTTTCATCGACATTATATTCAATATTCTAGGAAGAGTACTGATCAAATTAAATATGTCAAACTTTTATTTCATGATAGTGAAAACTATATTAATTCTACCCTTCCACAATATATTAAATATTTTTTACATGGAGGTATTTTATCTAATTAAAGATAACTTTGGAATGATTATGATTAATGGAGATAATGTAATTTTGTATAATAGTTGTGTATGATGTTTTCATTAACCAATAAATCACATTAATTAGATGATGATGTTTGGTGTTTTTTTTGATTTAATTCCTGTCTAAAGTTTCGTCTTTTAAAGATTGAAATTATATAGATAAAAAGTGATTTTGAGAAAGGACAATTATATTGTATGGAAATCCATACCATTATTCATGTCTTAATAAATTGTATTGTAAATGACTTTAGAAAAAAGGGTTTGTAATTTCCATATTTGGGAAGATTATAAATATATATATTTTGAAATCATAAAAAATTAAAACATGTCATTTCTATGTTATTATTAAGATTATATAATTATAAAACTTATATATTGTAGATAAAATGGTTGACCTTCCATAACTCATTGAAGAAAACATAATTCAATCTTGATTTTAGATATTCATGTTAGAAAAAATAGGGAATCTGGAAATACTATGTTGTGGTGCTCCACCATTCTTTTATTTTTGTGTTTATGTTTCAATATTACCCCAAAAAAGTGGATAAATAGTCGATAATTATTATTTTGGTTCATGTGGATATGGAATATGATTAAGAAAAACACCATTTCTTTATGATTAGAAATATTAATTTCATGATAGTTGGATTAGTTCAAATAACTATGTATGGATAAAGATAAATAGATTAAGGTTTTACCCAACACATCATGGTTTTTCATCTAAATTATTTTTTACTAAATTTAATGATGTGAATTTTTATATAACATAGATAAACAATTTGGATTGAACTTAATGTCTTTTTAAGAGTAGGTGATCTAGACTCAAAATGAACATTAATTTTGATAACCATTACTTGTATACAGTTTTACATATAAACATCTTTATTCATACCATAATTGTGTTGTTATTTACATATCCACTATTTTCATGGAAAGGTAATTACATTACATGTTTTATTAAAATTTTATAGGTGCTTCCATCAATAATGATTTCCTTAAGATAATATGACAGTAATCATAATCATATGCCATATGGTCTAGAAACATCATAATAATAGGACTAATATGATTTAATACTATCAGGTGTTGGTGGCTCATAATAACTGATACATTTTCTCATGATGTTTTCATTTTTTATCTTGAGTAGTAAGATCACAAGGAATGACCTGCCAATAGAGACACAACATGTTTCTGGGGTCATTGGATATTTTTATCTACAAACATATCTATTGGTCTCATGACATGAGATCATTATCAATGTGTTATATATGATTTTTTTACATTGAATCATAGTAAAAATGAGGATAATGAAGTCATTGATAGGTATCAGTAGTTAGGTTCATCGTTAAAAGTGTTGCATTGGTTGAAACATCATGATAAAATTTAGCATTTCTATGTTGGTGAATATATTTATTATAGGGATAGGTTTACCTAGATGGTAGTACATTAATAAATCCATATCCATGGTATAAACATAATAGTCCATCTTGTAAGGTCACAATTTATATAAAGAAAAAAATGATAATTACATAAGTTTACATCCAACATTATGAGATATTGAAAGATATAGATGTTATATTATAGAAAAGAAGTTCGTAAGAGTTAGTCATAACTATAACATTTATTATCTACTTAGGATCCAGGAGGGATTAATTTAATACAATCTTGTTCTATGGTTTAGTCTCACTGCTATGGAGATAAATACCTAGAGGGTTAGATAGTATGATCATCATAAAAATCCACAAGTTCTTTTGAAAATGAGTTTATGATTATGTAGGCCCCAATGGGTGGGGGCTGGTGATTGTTTTTGTATGAATGATCTCATTTAATTATAATTAAATTATATTATTCATGTTTATAATAATGATGATTTAATTTATTTCTCAAGGAATACACAATTTGCTTGATCACAAAAACTAAATATAAGATAATATAATATTTTGAACGAACTTAGGATCTTCATGGTTCATTAAATTATTTGGTGATCTTACTGGCTGACATAATGGTCTATATTTTTTCATGTAACATTATATCCTATTATTAGTGAGTGATTAAATGTTTATAACATTTAAGAAAACATTATTATGTTATACATGCATGAAAGGGTATAAAATTAATGTTATTACTATCAAAGGGATAAAGATCAATTTTTGAAAATATATTCATGTTATACATTTTCATTATAGATCTTGAATATAGAGCTCCACCATTTACATGTTTTTAGTGAGAGAAGACATATTGTTTTCTTTTATAAAGTAACAAGAGACAGATTCTGATGTAATAATGAGGTTGGATGGATCCCACTTTCTTGATTGAGTCAGCATTATTCAAGCAATAAAAGGGACGTCCTAAAAATACTCAAATTCCCACACTAGAACCCAATAAACATATATTGATGATCTGAGATATATTGAGAACTTGTGGATGATGTTGAGGATTCTAGTTTGGCACCGTTCAACGATAACTTTTCAATAGTGATCGAATCAAACCCATAAATTCAATTGAACAAGGTTCTATTTGCAAATGTGTTTTCTTTAATTTTTCATTCTTAAATTTAATTACACAAAATAATTTTAGAAAAATAGGTAAAGGATTTTTTTCGATTCATTTTATCAATCATAAATAATTATTTTAAATTTCCCATTTTTCATTCTTCTGTAGAACACCAGGTACCTTCAATTAGTATCCGAGGGAAAATGAAATTGCATATATTGAAATTTTTTAAAATTTAAATGAGAAGATATATTATTTAAAAATGGTTCTTATATTATCTCAATGAAACTAACAGTGGATTATTCATTGTTTTTATATAAAATATATGGATGATAAAAAATTGATAGTTTTTACACAAAAAGTGCTATAAAAATACTTTTTTTCTACCTCATATCAATAGCCACTGATGTGACTGATTTTTATCTAGAGGGAAATTTAAGTATGTTCTTTGAAAGCTAGATATACCATTATCTAGTTGGGTTTTTCCATTGTCAACATAATAATACCTTGAATTATTTTATAATCAGAAGAAAAATACATCCCTTGGAAGACAGTTTAAATCCTCCCTTGGAAACTTGTTTAATTAAAAGGATAATGATTCCCATAAAATCCAGTTTAAATATTCCCATGGAATATTATTTTATTAAAAGACTAAATATTTCAATAGATGATAGTTTAATGCTTCCCATGTAATATTCTTTAACTAAAATTAAAAATCATACCATAGATTCTGGTTTATACCTTCCCTTGGAATATTATTTAATTAAATATGAAATAATATGTTGGATTCTTATACAAGGATTCCCATGGTATCTTTTTTAAAATATATATAATAAATTAAAAATATTTAGTTGACATATTTTTATCATTTTATATTATAAATATATAATTTCTTAATATGATTACCTCATCTAGGGTCAGCCCAATTCTATATAGGTCTGATTGACCTAACCCATTTAACATTTCACTTGTCCCAAATAATTATTTAGAGTTCTTTATTATGACTGAATGGAACCAAAAACTTATTAAAAAAACGTATCAATTAAATTTCATTGTCAAGAGTTAATAAAAATATTTTTTATGTTGTGGAACATGTCCTTCATTTATTAATAATAATTTAATTCTTGTTAATGAATTAAAAATAACATTAATGTTGAATTTCAGTAAATTTAATTTTTCTTCTGGAATATAATGTCATGTTTACTAGTCATAAGACAAATCCTAAATATGTATGTTTCGTTTATTATTTATTTAAATTGATTTCTACATTTAGGTTTTATAAAATTCAATAATAATTTTATTTTGATGATTTCTACAACAACTATGCATCTTTACTTTTAATAATGTTATGGATGTCTACATTTAAGCTATAAAAAGTATTTTCACACTCCATGTTCCCCTAACATTTTTGTGGGTATACATTGTAAAAATCATAGGATTTTGTGGTGATGTGATTCTAGTTGAGAGTTCATGTAAATCAAACAAGTCAAGTTCATGGGACCTATGGGCACTACCATTCAAGTATTGTACTGACATAAGGAATTCCCCTAGGGCCTCGGTTAATCCACTATTCAATCTATGTACTAAACAATAGATGATATATCTTGATCACATCATTATCTATTTAACTTATTATATACATGGTTTATTTTTTTAATGTGTATTCGTGATCACATAGTTTGATAATATCAAACATGCAGAGATAAAATGAACATGTGTGGTGAATTTTTTCTATTTAAAAGCAGGGTTATTCTATGATAATGATCAAATAGGACAATAATGTTAAATTTAAATGGATTTCATTCCCCAATATTAAATTAAAAATACTAAAAAGGAAATATTATGTAATTAAATAACTTTCATTACTTGAGTTTGAGAAAAACTGTGTGTTTGGGGATCTCGCCAACTAATGTTGAGGGAATCTATTACTACCTGTGAGTTATATTGAATGTGTTTCATTGAATTAATTTTATTTATCAGGAAATATATTGCCCAAATATATATATTTAATACCTTATAAAAAAATATTTAATCAATTCACAATAATTTGTTCCAAGAGATGGGACTCCTTTAAATGGATGAAGATTATGTGAGTTACTACAGTTACCAAGATTATTTCCTATCATTCAATCTCCATGTTATGTAATAGATAAATCTTGTATATTATGAGAATGAATTTCAATGATTTTTTTCCACTTGAATAATTAGTTTTCTCGAAATTCTAAATCTTATAGTTCAAGGGTACTACGATTTTATAAAATAGTGAGCGATAATTAAAATTAATAATTTGAAAATTTATAATAGTAATTATGTTAGAATAAAAAATATGTTAGAATAATTTTTTTAGATAATGAAAGAAGTTCTAGAAATACACTACAATAATATTACACATTTAAAAGGTTAAACTGGAATGATATTCGAAAGAGTATCATAGTTTCTTCTTCCAAGTACTATGACATTGTAAATTCATGGTTCCAGTGTCCCCAATACCTTTTTAGTTTCCCCAGAAAGATTGGGTGTAAAAATTCATTCACAAGACTCATGTATAGTGCATATAATTGTTATCTCACAACTCTTTTATCCACGTTTGATGTGTGATGTGGACACAATATTGGGTCATGGATGATTTTACATTCTGCCTCATCTATGAGAATCTAGTGAGTACAAGGTAAATTTAGATGTGAATGGATGGTGATTACAATGAAATATTGGCATGATATTTCAATGCATCCCTTTCACATGACTTTTTCACCCATTTCATCAAATTTCATTCAATAATAAAAAATGGGTAGGAAATTGATATAAATTCTATGTTACCATTTGGGTATGGTTACCCAAGTTGATAGGAACATAACTATGGGTTAGTCATTATTTCTTATAGAAAAATGTAAAATGAAAAGAAAAATATATGATGGAAAGTGCAATACCAAAGGTAAAATTTCAATGTCCTTCAAAAAAAGGTATCAAACATGAAGATATTTTCTATGCATATCACGAAAAAATTATATGTAATTTTCATGAAATTTACCAAATTGATTAAGAAATTAGTCACCTCTTCTTCAGGTATATTCATCATTCATGTTATTATTCTTACATACTTCTTGGGTATTAATTACATTAATCCTATCACGTATGTGTATCAAATTAGAATTATCATGTAAGTTGAAAAATGTCACTATTTGTAAGGTATGATCTCCATTTGGATGAAAAATGTTGTTCCTTTATTCGTTGTGAGAAATTCACAACTTCTATATTTCTAAGAAAATTCTCATAGTTGAACACTGACATGTCCTTTGGAAAAAATGATATATTGTAATAGTTTTTTAATTAATGTATTTTGATATTTTTACATCCAAAAAGTGTGGAATATAAAATGTATTAATTATATACCTAGTTCTATTAATATAATACTTATTCCAGAAACACTAAATTGTTTTTAGGGATATACCCAGTATGTTTTTAGACTCATTGGAGTTAAATACCCCATGTACTGTCGAACCACTAATGAAATTAGTTTTTAATATTTAAACCTTTACAAATAAAGCTAATCCTTAATGCTTTAGGAATTAGATCTCCATGAGAGCATGAAATATTCAAATGGAAATATAGTTTTAACTCTACTTTATAATATTCTAGTTAGTAATTATGTATTGTGAAAGTGATTTTTGGAATATGCATGGTCTAAATATATGTGATTCTCTAAGCAGGTTTTTCAAAGATTATCTAGATCACTAATCCATCAATCAATATAATTTAGTATGGTGTATTTCCTAAATGAACTTTTCCTTATAAATATCAAATCCATGATGTTATCTTAGAGGATTAATGAAAAATATTACATTTTAACATTGATCAATAAAATACAATGTTTTGTAATTTCTAAATAGAAATTTCCTTATAAAAATAATATTCAGGATTTAAGTAAATTGATAATCAATGTGAAAAACACATGTTTTGGAGATATATTGTTTTTTGTGACATTTTTTGGAAATAGATACACTATCCCATAACCAGATATAAATTATAAATTGAAATGTATATTATATTGATTTTAGTATGATATAAATCCATTATTATTTGAACATGTATTTAAATTAAATAAGTTTGTTAGGATATAAAAAATAATTTATTTATAAAAACACAATGTGCATATATTAATAATCCTAATTTTTCTATAGTTATTACAGAAATCATTGTGATAGAAAATATATATTCAATTGTATTCTATATTTATTCAAATGGGATCACATATATATTCATGATTATTAGAGAAATATTGTTTTGTGTTTAGTCAATACCATAGACACAAAAATTGTTGACATAGGAATACATTCCATGAGACTATGTGGAAAATTATTGTTTTAAAGACACATATTGTGTATGAAGGATAAAACCTTGGTGATATTTCTACATTAATGGTGTCCAGTGATACATTTTCCATTTATAATAATTATTCCTACAAGTAATAAGTGTATTAAAAATAGATAATATTGAAAAGGAAAATTAAAACTCAATAATGCATACCACGAATAAATGTACACGAGGAATATTGCTATGAATATTGTGGTGGGTACTCAAGTGAAGATACACGGGGATAGTAAATTTATGATACCAATAATACTATATTGATAATAAGAAGATTTTATTCCCAAATCCATTAGAATTGTACTTGTCATTGATAAATTTGGTGATCGTTAATTTGAGCATCAAATGTCAATACCACCAATCATAGAATATGACTCTAAAAAACATAAAGGGATGGTGACATTATAAAATTATATAAAGGGTGAATGTTACTAAAATACATATTGAGATTTTTTTAATAATCTATATTATATAATATTATTTTACAATGGATCATTGTCATGTGTCTACTATAGGTTAGTGGGAGCACAATTATTTTTTATTAAAATATGTTTGATATGAAATGTGAAAAATTTATATGTCATATTGTTATTTATGAAAATGATGATAATAAATTACCTGAAATACAATTAATGTAATAAAAAATGTTGTAGATAATGATATCTTCTGAGTTAGATCTAATTGTTTCAAATACATAGTAAATAAAACACATACTGAAAATATATTGATAAAATACAACATGGAATAATTCCATAGAGAATTTTTATCACTGTCACATGGAATCAATATCTCTAATAAAATATGCATAGGTATATGAGGTGATTAATTTGGTGATTATAATTCCTTACGCTCCATAAATAGATCAATAACATATTACATGATATGCATGAGTTGTGATATTTGTTACATTTACACTATGGTAGGAAAATATCTCTTATAACGATGATACGTCTAAGAGAATTTTATAGAACTATCAGAATGTACATGAGAATATACACAAGACATGTAAATAGTCCATGGAGATGAATGGATACCTGTTACCAGGGGACACAATCTAGTCTTCTTATAAGTTCAACACAATCTAATATCATAGTAATACTATGTTACTGTGTTATAAAATCTCACTCATGATAGTGACATCCTTTATAAAAATAATGAGTTTGTTTTGGATTCAAAGGCTTCAAATGATTCCATGTAAAATATGAAATTATTTATTCTAATTCTTGGAATCATAGATAATAATTATGGTGTTGAATTTATGATAAATTTATTTCTAGAACTATCCAAGATGTCAAGTTTAGACTGTGGAAAAAGGGATATAAAAAAGGATATTATCTCTACAAAATACTTACTCAAAAAGAAAATGTCATACATTATAGAATATCTAGGTGGTAGAAACATGGAAGTTCCATGACCAAAGACATAACTCAATATAAATAGGATATTATCACATGGGGGATAATAAGTATTGTCAGAATGATGGCTATAATGAAATTGGGGTCACTATAATAGTGGGTTCTATAAACCCAACATGAACATTAATTTTGATTATTATTTCTTGTACACAGTTTGATATATATATTTGATTTTTTCATATCATAATACTATTGATATCTTTTCAACCACTATCTACAAGTTAATGTCCATATATTACGTGTCATGTCAAAATGTTATAGAAATTCCTAGTAATATTGAGAACGATAATATACTATAAAATTAATCTTAAACAAATATCCAATGTTCAAGAGATGTCATGCTAAAAGGTCACATATGATGTTTGACTATCAGGTTCTAATGACTAATAATCATTGAGAGTTCCTATAATGAATTTATCATATGGTGATTTCGAGTAGATGAGATCACAAGGATTGACCCTCCAATAGAAACACTACAGGTTTTGGGTGTTATTTGATATCCTTATCTATGGGAATTTTTATTGGTCCCTATCCTAACACCATTATCAATATTTTCCATTTTATTATATACTTTTAGATAAAGAAAAACCCTAGAAATGAAATCATGTTGGGGTGAATTTTTTTGGGTGCATCATTAAGGGTATAAAATTATTTGAATGTCTATGATGGAATTTATTAACTTTTACTTGACAAATGGATATATCATGGGACATGGTCCTCCAAGATTGTAATATCATCATAAATCCATGGCCTCAGTACAAGAATGTATATCCATATAGTTTTCTTAGGATATATATAATTAAAAAAGGACAGTGACACAAGTGTTGATCAAAATTTATCACATATTGTGATAAAAATTTATATTATTACCCAGGACATTTTTGAAGTATGTGGTCATATCTCTGAAATTATTTATCTCCTTAGAGGCCATGATGGGTTTCTAGAATCCACTCTTGGTCTATAGTTTGGACTCTTTGATATGAAGATATGCACCTAGAGGGTCACTCACTAAGTGTATCCATATGTTCCAGCATTTCAAATGAATAAGATATTAGGATTAAGTGGGCACCACATAAGGAAGATACTGAGTGTCCTAGTAAGACCAATCACAAGTAAAACTAATTAATTATATTATTCAATTTTTGAATATTGAAATTTTAATTTACATAGCATATTAATAATTCAATTAATTATAAAAGTGAATAACTGAAATATAATTTGGGAAAAAACCTAGGATATTCAAGGTTTGTAATATTATTTAGAGAGAATATATGTTAAATTAACCATTCGTATTTTATCAAATAACATTTTAACGTATTACAAGGGAGGTATAAAATATCTGTGACATTTAAGAAAATTTTATTACATCATAAATGTTAAAAATGTTCTAAAATGAAGGTTATAAATTTATAGAGACTAATGTGATAATTTGAATATATTACCTTAGAATAAATTCCCATTTTTGCATCTGGAATATTGATCTGTAGTAATTCAATGAATTTCTTTATATAAATTCCCTTCTCCTCTCATAGAATCAGTTATTACGTATCATATTTATTGAATGTCTAATTATGTACTTGACTAGTATCCAACTTTTCCATAATATTATTTTTTAATAAAAACATTTATTTTTCTGGGGTGAAAATATATTCTCATCTCCTCTCAATTTATTAGATATATATTCTAATGTAAAACTAATGTTGGATATAACCCACATTCATGATAGAATATGCATTATTCAATCGATTGAAGGGATATTGTAAATCATTTTCATTCCCATGGTAGTAGCCTAAAAACATAGAGAAATGATTCAATAATTTTAGAGCATGTTGGTATTTTGTAGGGAAAAGTTTTGTTTGCATTCCACAATGGCCCATAAACAGTGAGTAAATAAAACATGAAACTTCAAGAGAAAAATGTTATGTTTACACATTCATTCGATTTCAAATTTCATGGAAAAATTAAAATTACTTGTGAACACTTTAGAAATATAGGATATGAGTTTTTGGGATTTGGGTTTTTAAAATGAATCTAACTAATGTGTTTAAATTAAATGTTATTATTGCTCTACAACACCCCATTTTCCTTCAATTGGTATCAGAGAAAACATGTAATTATATATGTTTAAAGCATTAAAAGTTCAGTTAAATTTTCTATGATTTGAATTGAGGTATTTGATATAGTCCAAATGAAATTGATAAAATATTTTTACCAGATCACATATCCTAGATATGTTCGATTTATGTTCTATTTGTTTTTTCATAAAATGATATATTATAATTAAAACATTATTCTGTGATTCACTTTAATGGCTACTAATGTGACAGATTTCTATCTAGAGAAGGATGTAAGAATGTTTCATATTAGCTGGATATATGGGTATCCAAATGGGTTAGTCCATCTGAAATAAAATTTTACTATGCCTAATTTTTAATTAAAAGGATAATAATTCCCTTGGATGAAATTTTAAATATTACCTTAGATGAATTTTTAATTAAAAGGAAACAAATTCCCATGGAATATAGATTAATGAATCCCATGTAATCTTGTTTAATTATAATGGTAATTATTTCACAGTTATCATGTTTAATTCATCCCATGGAATCTTGTTTAAATAAAATGATAATGCTTTCCATTGAATCTAGTTTAAAAATTCACATGGATGCTTCTTTAAAAATGGACAAAGCATCACTTGGAATCCCATTCAATGTTTCCCATGGAAGATTGTTTTAAATATAAAAAATGTATAGAGAAACCATTTGAATTTTTTTATCATTTTATCATTTATATATATATATATATAGATAGATAAATATAAGTGTTTACTTTAAATGGATACACCATAGTAGGCCAGACCAATTCATTCCAGGTTGAACCGAACTGACTGATTTGACCATTCGGTGGTCCAAATTTATTTTTTAGGGAGCTTATTCGGAACTAAATAGATAAAAACAATATATGAAAAAATTTCCTAAATTTTATTTATTTATTTTTTATTTAATAAATTATTTTTTAGTGTTATCGAATGTATGAATAATGAATTAAAATTATTTTAATGAAATTTGACTCATTAAAAATACCATCATGTTTCTATGTAGAAATGTTAAGTTTTTATGATATAAAAATTCTTGTTGATTGATTATGAGAAGAGAATTACCCATTCATGTTTGTCTTATTATTTATTAAATTTAATTATTTCATTTATGTTTTATAAAATATAATTATTATTTTATATTGATGCTATGTGTATCTTCCCTCCATAAAAAAATTTGTATAAGGGAATTTTTGCGCCTATTTATGTGATAAAATTATTTTTCATACATTGAGTTCCCCTAAACTGTGTGTGAGTATAAATTTTCAAAATTATAGGAGTTCATGGAAACACCGTTCAAGTTGAGAGCCTCCATAAACAAAACTAGTGAAGAGCATGAATATTGAAGGCATGAGAATTCAATAAAGGTATTAACCTATGAAATTACCCTAGGTTCGTGGATAATAAATTATTTAATCAATTGATTAAACAATAGATAATAGATCATGATCTCATCATTATTTATTTATTTCATAAAGTGAATGGTTCATTAGTTTGTGAATGTGTATTCATTATGAACGATCCCATATTATAATAAAAAATAAGGATGAAAAGGTAAAATAAACTTGTGAGGTGAATTTTTTCAATTTAATAACATTTTTATGTTGTGGACACAATAAAATTGAAAAAGAATGCAAAATTGGAAAGTATTTCATTCAGTGATATTAAATTACCCAATCCCTCAAAGAAAATATTTAGTCATTAAATGTATTCCATCACTCAAATTTTATCAACATAGAGTGTTTTGGATACTCTTCAACCAATTATAAGGGTGAATCCTATTATAGTGAAGTTATTATTATAGTTGTGGGTATAATTAACTAAATTTGGTTGTTAAAAATTATTAAAATCTAGCTTGTTATATCATTAGGTGAAAATAATTGAAAAATGAAAATTAATTCATTCTAGGAGATAGGAAACCACTCAACAAATCATGGAGTCATGTTTTAATTTTGTTTTCCATATTTGAGCCTACCTTAGAATCGATGGCTAGTGGCATATCAATAGCTTGTAGTGTTTGAATATGGGTTTCAAGGATCCTTTCTCGTGGAATAATTGAAACACTAATCTTTATGAATCCACTAGTGGTGCGATACTATGATTTAATAAAATAGTGGGAGAAATTTAAAATTAATAATATGAAAATTCACACTAGAAGCCATGATAAACATAACAAAATGATAGATTTTTTTAAAAAATGGAATTTAATAAAACAAATACACTACAATAATTTTGGAAAAGGAAGTGTTCCAAAATGGAATTATTTTCCAAAGAGTTTTACATGTGTTTGGGAAAATGACTACATCATTGGAAACTCAAGGAACTAGTGTCCCATATACATTTTAATCCACATCAGTAAGTGAGGGTGTAAAAATGCTTACACAAGACTCATGTATAAATCAAATGATGATTAGGTGATAATGGTGTCATCATGTTGTAATGTGTGTTGTGGAGAAAACATTATTACATGGATGAATATACATGTTTTCTCATCTAACATAAGGTAATGAAATAAATATAAAGAAATATATACATTGACATTAAATACACGGATATATTACCACAATATTTCAAACAATGCCTTTGTCATATATTTTTCACCAATTTATTACAGTTTAAATTATAATTTCAAAATTAATAGTAAATAGAGAAAAATGTTTCGTTGCCTTTTGGGAAATTTTTACCAAGTATTTAGGACATTAAAAAAGGATTAATGTTTTGTTCTTTTCCTAAAAAAGTTAGAAGACAAGTGGAAAGGCTAATGGAAAGTGTCACACCAAAGTAAATTTAACAGCATCATTTAATGAAGAGTGGTATTTAACAAGAGGTTATATGTTTCTCATATTGTGAAAAAATTTAATGGATTTTATATACATTGTACTAAATTGATGAAGTAAGAAGTTGTGTCTTTTTTTAGGTATTTTTATCATTATTTGTGATGTCTTTTACATTATTTTGGGTATTAAATAAAATATTCCTCTCAAATATGTGTATTAAAGTAATGTAACCGTGTATGTAACAATAAATTAATATGAATAAGGTGTGTTCTCTGAGATGATAAGAAAGGGTGGTTCCTTTATTATCATTGAGAAATAAACAACTTATATATTTCCAAATAAATTTTTCTACATGAACTCTCACAGGTCCGTTGGGAACAATGATACATTATTCGAGTTTTGGAATGAATGTTATTTGTTAAAATATTTAGGAATATGTTTTTATATGAAATTTTGTACTTATATACCCAGTTATGAAAATATAATAATTTAACATGAAAAACTAGAGTTTTCAAGGATATAACCAGTATTGTTTAAAAAAATTGGAGTTAAATACCTCAAGTACTATCGACACACATATATACATTATTTTGGAAAAAGTAACAATTAATAATTTGTTAAGATACAAAACATTCAAAATTAGTTTAGCTAGAGAGAATGAAATATCCCAAGGGAATGTTAGTTGTAAGTATATATATTAACATTAATTTCATTATTTAAGGAATATAAAAGTGATTTATGGTATATAAATTGTCATAAGATTTGAGAGGAATTGAGCTTGTGAGCTAATGAATATATTGACCAAGAATTCATTGATTAACATTTTGTTGTGTGGAATAATTGCTATATGCGCACTAACATATACCCATAAAAGATATTGTTATAATCTGTATGACCGATGACTAGTGTAACATGATAACATTGATCAGAAATATGTAGGATGGATCAATTCCAAAATTCATATTTTCTTATACACATTATATTCATTGTATATGTACAATGCATGTCAATGTTAAGAATTCATGTTTTGTACATACATCCATTTTCAGATACATGATTTTCATGTTTAAATATCATATAATAACTATAGGTCAACTATAAGGTACAATGGATACTATATAATTTGTATTATGATATATATCCACTATCATAAGAACGTCGATTTATATGAACAGTTTTTGTTAGGATATAAAAGTATATGCATCAATAACAACACAATGTGCCTTTATAATAATCATCCTAATTTTTTCTAATTATATTTCCCTATGACAGAAAATATATTATCAAATTATTGATTGTATTTATAAAAATTTAAAGGAGTCATTCGAAGAATCTAATAGATTTATTGATTCATGGTAAAAATATACTAAATGGGTGAGGCTATAGCCAAAACCATATATTGTTTGTCTCACGGATCCAATTAATGCATTGAGGCGATATAGTGGGCCCAACACATCACATAAATATTCTAATTCATTCCTCATATGAATATGGTGGATCATAATTAACATAATAATTCATATTAATACTATCATACAAAATGAAAATAATTTCTTCAATGAATAAACATAATCATAGACCATCTAGAGTAATGTGACTGGTATTGAAATAGTACATCCCAAGTAAAACTGACCATAACCTGTAAAGACCCAAAATTTCCAAGTAATTATTCTTAATTAAATGGGAATTTAATGAGTCCGTGAAAATTGATGGTTTGTGATTCTGAGGCCCAGAGTGACCAGAAATAATTTCTTATCTTTTTTTCGGGTACATTCATTAATCGTATGAGTGGGTTTTTATAACTTTTAAATCAGTAATTGGAATTTAAATTTGAGGGCACCGTTGAACTCACATCACCAGTATTATCTTAAGGATACTTTCACCTCGACGACAGATGTTTGAGGGAGAAAGTTATTTTTTCGGTTTTTCATGTAATAATAAAATAAAAATAAAAGTGTTTTACTCTTTATTTTTATTTGCAACACCCAAGTTGGTGTTGGGAGGAGGGGTCCACCGGAACTAAACCTCCATGTGGAAGTTGAGAAGTGGGGACCAATAGACCTTAACCTCCCATGAGAGGTTGTGGTGGTGGGGACCACCCGATGTCTAAACCTCTTGAACTCCCCACATTATAGATAAAAACCTCTCAACCCCCTCATTAATGTAGAGGAGCCTCTTAACATCCTCTACATTAATTGTGCCAATGCACATATCATTATTATTCGAAATATCCTTTAATTAATTAATAATTTCTGAATATTATGGAAACAACATAATAGATATTAAAATCTATTACTTTATGCTACCTATTCATTTGTTAAAAACGGGGGATTTGGAGAACTTGGGAGAAATCTCTCCAATAATGAATGATCCGCCAAGGAAGAATGCATACCTCATTTAACCATCTTCCTCAAGACTTCTTATGATGTGGGACGTCCTCATCTATTGAAAATTGACTACCGTACTACCTACTTGTACCAACTCATCATGTGAACAATGAAAGGGTTTATTTCTATTTGATTATCGCTTACCATGTTCACCCCTTCTAATTCATTAGCGGGATTTGGAATTTAGATTGACATGGGTTGTGTGAAATGATTTTTTAAAATATCTTCCATACACATTCATGCTTCGTACCTTGTGAGCCGCTCGCTACCACTCTAAAAACGATGGTGTGATCCAAACAAACATGGATCGACCCATCTGTTCTTCTTCTTTGATATGTACTTCAAAATAGTTTAAGGTGACAAAGGCGATGAAGACAACAGCGCCGCCACCCATGGCCTCCGTGACCTGTGCCGCCCCATGGTGCTTCGCCCTCCCGGTCAAACCGGCCTTGCGCTGGTTGAGCCACCCACGGTCGGCCCGAGCTGCCATGCCACCCAGGCCGACCCCCCCCCCCCGCCACCGCACCACCCCCCGTGCCAAGCCTCAGCACCACTGCCATCCACTAAGCATACCATCATCCGCCAAGCCACTTTAGTGCCTGGGATGAGCTGACGCACGCTGTAAATATACAAAACTGTTATCTGGGCCCATCCCCTGCCACCGCCGCCGTTCCCTCACCACCTCTCTCTGAGCCGCCAAGCCACTCTCATTGTGGCCTTGCAAGCCACCCTAAGCTGAGCTATTCCGTAGCTGAGCCACCCTCGCAGCACCCTCCGAGGCCGAGCCGCCTCTATTTCCCCACACGACCATCGAGCCGAACCACCCAGTGGGCCGGGATGAACACAACAGGTCGGGCCGGGTCGGTCGGACTGGGTCAAACCGGACCCGGTCCCACTACGACCACCTTTACGCTCTTTTGGCCATAACTATGGCACCAGAATTCCATTTGAAGAACCTACTGTGATGCTGGAAATTGTGGAGCGAAAGGGTCCTTTGAGTAATACCCCACTGTGTTTTGGATTATTATGGGGAATGGTCAGGTTGGATTGAGCATGAGTCCAACTGGTCCCTCGAGACTAAAAGGCTAATAACTCACAGACCAGGCATCAGATTGATTCTCCGACTATTGTGTCGAGATACATATGATGTGATGGACCTTTTTGAAACTTCTTCATGTGAATTTTTGGCAGTTGGATTATCGACCAGTAGCTTGTGGAGCAGATCCTCCTGAAGACGAGCGAGCATAGTGTAGTGACCTAGTGGTTGGCTGATACTTCACGACTTCTGAACATTTTTAATTGGAGTGACTCGACAAGCCCAGTGGGGAGATCCTTGGTGACATGGAAGACCCATGGTGGGGAGTGCCTTGGTGATGCGGCAAACCCATGGTACTCGATAGGAGGAGCACCTCGGCAGGCCTTGAGGGGGAGGGCCTCTATGTGACGTGTCAGACCAACGGTGGAGAGCGCTTCTGTGTGACGAAGTTGACCCACAATACTCGATAGGAGGAATATTTCAGTAGTCCAAGGATGGTGGGAAGTGCCTCTGTGTGATGTGGCAGGCCCACGGTACTCGACATAGGAGGAGTTCTCCAGTAGCCGAGGTGTTCGACGTTGTGCTTGGAAATGTTATTTGATACTACCCCTAGAATAAATACAAGTGTGAGCTGAGTGAGAACCTCTATGTTTTCCTCATGATTGATATGGATTACATCATAAGTTAGGTATATGAATGGGAATATACCTAAGTAAGGTTATATTTGGATTTCAAACTTTGTGTTTTATACTTGTTGTATTCTTTGAGACCTAGATGGTCATGGGGTACCTACAGAGTATCGTTATACTCACCCATGCACGGTCTATGCCAGATCTTTATTATGTTGGATGCAGACAATGGACAAGTATAACTGAGTTTGAGAGTATGACGACTGGAATGTACATGGAGGTGGACCGTATGAAGAGTCAGTACACAGAGGAGATGAATAGACAAGGAGTGCTAAGTAGGCGATCTGTACCTAACCTTCAGGTAGGATCCTCAGAGGAAGGCCCTATTTCTATTTTCCTTTTTCTTCACTGTTCTTGTACTTTTAGTTTCTTGTATATTATTGTTGGGATTTTATTCTATCCCCTTTTACATACTGCACTCACTCTGTTACCATTCAGTTTAGTTGTGTTCCTATCTTGTTGTGTGCTTGGTTACGTATACTTACTCCTTATAAAGAAAATGCCTTCATAGTTTTAGGGAATATGCCTTCAGTGCTAGTCGTCAGCACCTAGCCTATAGAAGGTGGGATTGGGGTTTGTTATTGTACGGGCCCCGGGGGACGGGTCGTGAAAAATTGGTATCAGAGGATTTGGTTCTACATCCTAACAAAGGACTTTGATTTTTATTTTTAATGACAATAGTGTTAAGTGCAGTGAGTGTGGTTATCAGTTTAGGGAATCCAGTGTTTGTGCGGCGACCAACGTATCTATACACCAGGACCCTGAATTTTGATATCTGACTCAGTGCACCAAAAAGCTTGATTGCATGTGTGTTTTCAAGAGTCTTATTTGTGAACTATATGAGTCATCTCACTAGGTTATCTCACCAGGTATAACGTTTCACCATGGGGCATCTATTTCTTTTCAGGATGCCTCCATGTAGACAACTAGCTAGTGTTCGGAGAGTTGTACGCTCTGATTTCCCACATAGATACAAGGTCTCAGTGTAGGTCCTTTTTCTAGTAGAGGCACTAGTGAAGGCACCAACTGTACCATTCCCCGTTGGTCCACCGATTCCAGAAGTCCCATCGGAAAATGGTGCATGACGCTAAAGCGCATTTCATGAGTTCCAGCGCCAGAGGCCACCCAGGTTCAGGGGAGATACCGACCCACAGGTGGCTGAGGATTGGCTTGAGGATGTGGTGAGAGTCTTCCGACTCCTAGGGGAACCAGACAATTTCATGGTGGTCCTTACTGCTAGCCTTCTAGAGTTATCAGCAGGTAGATGGTGGAGTTTGATTCTCTAGGTTCACAACTAGGTGACGCTTATCTAGGCAGACATCGAGAGCATTTTTGGGTATATTTTTTCCTAGAGACTCTTCGCACTATGCGCATATAGGGGATTCTTCATCTCTAGTAGGGTAGCATGACTGTGGCTCAGTACTTAGCGTGGTTCACATACCTCTCACGCTACTCCACAGATATGCTACTGGATCCTTTCTTCAGGTCCCAGAACATTGAGTAGGGACTCAGGTGGGAGATCAGGCTTCTAGTGATCTCGCTCGGCATCTCGAGGTAGGCGGATGTTTTAGAGAGAGCCTTCTTGGTAGACTGTTTCCTTTCTGAGTAGTCAGCAGTAGAGAGACCCACTACTAGTCGTCACACAACGTATTTTTCAGCATCAAATAGCTGATAGATGTCTCAAAGGTCCAAGTGGACCAAACCAACAGGTGGACGACCGCATGACTCAGGATTGGTTGTGGGGGGCACCCAAGATAGATCTAGTCATGTCAGGATCATGCAATGTTACTCATGTGGTAGGTAGGGTCACATGGATCGTGATTGTCCGACCCGTAATTCAGAGGATCGAAAGACAATTGAAAGACCGTCCAGGTAGAGATAAAGGTTCGACGGAGGGGGTCTTTAGGGAGCAGGCAGACGTGGTAGAGGGGCTGGACGGGTAACTGTCAGTGGGAGATGATTCAAGATATTACTGCCACCACAACTAGGAGTTCCACCCCAACCATAGGGAGAATCCTGACAGGGAAGAGCTCAGCTCCTAGCTGCTGAGACTTACTAATCAGCTGGCTAGCCATACCCTTAGAGCGGTTGATGTGGAGTGTCCGAGTTATCCTGTAGCGGTGGACTAGGACACAAATTTTTTCCTTGATGATTTCCCGAGTCTACTGCCTCATACAGATGTGGTCATTTACATTGACTTGTATCTCGGGATGAAACTGAAATCTACAAAAGCGTATCGAATGACTCCCGCGAGGCTTTGTGAGTTGTGGGTACAACTGGAGGACTTGCAGGGGAAGGGATTAATCTGGACCAGTGATTCTTATTATGAAGCCATATTTATGTTCTCCAAGAAGACGAATGGGATATTGAGTTTTTGTGTTGACTATCGGTGCTTGAACCAGGTGATCGTGATGAACAAGTACCCACACCTGAGGACTGACAACCACTTTGATCAGTTGAAGGGAGCATGGTGGTTCTTAAAGATAGGCCTCATATCAGTCTATCGCCAACTAGAGTATGAGACAAGGATGTGACAATGATATCCTTCAGGTGTCGGTATGACCATTATGAGTTCATGGTTATGCCATTCGGCATGAGCAGTGCTCTAGTAGTGTTAATGGGACTCATTAACTAGATATTTCAGTCGTACTTTGATCACTTCATAGTGGTCTTCATCAATGACATTCTGATCTACTTGACATTTGAGGAGGAGCATTCCTATCATTTGTTGGTTGTACTGGACACACTATGAGAGCACTAGGTTTATGGTATGCTCTCAAAGTTCATGTTCATGATCTGAGAGGTTCAATTTCTGGTACATTTCATCTCAGTGGCTAGTGTTGCAGTGGATCCAGAAATGATTGAGGCGGTACTTTCATGGGAGCCACCCAGGATTGTGACGGAGGTGCGGAGGTTTTTGGGTTTGGATGGTTACTACCAGAGTATTCTGCCATATTTTTCTAGAGTTTCTGCATCACTATAATCTTTGAAAAACAAGAGGAACTTCTTCGTTTGGTCGGAGAAATGACAGCAGAGTTTTCAGGAGATGAGGCAGAGGCTGACTAGTGCCCCCATCTTGAGACTTCCATAGGATGGTGTAGGGTACGTAGTTTACTATGACGCATTAGGGACAAGTCTTGGATGTGTCCTGATGTAGGAGTGAGCAGTGATCACATATGGATCTTGACTGCTGAGACATCATGAGCAGAATTATGTTACCCATGACATGGAGTTAGCAGCAGCGGTCTTCACCTTGAAGATGTTGAAACACTATCTAATGGGTGAGCGTTTTACCGTGTACACTTATAAAAAGAGTATCAGTTATATATTATCTGAGAAGGACCAAAACTTGAGACAACGATGTTTTATTGGGTTCCTCTAGGACTATGACATTGAGATAGTCTATACTCTTGTGATGGGGAACGTTGTAGCAGAAGCAATCAGCCTGAGGTCTGGTATAAAACTCATAGGTGAGGTGATAGAGCAGCTGGCTGCCTTGCAGATATCCTTTGTGGATAGAGATGGAGCAGCATTTTTAAAGTCTCTTTAATTCACTACCCCACTTCATCAGCGACACCGGGAGGCGCAGCGTGGGGAATTTTACTATGAGACACGAAGTTCTCAGATATCCATATGATAGCCACCTGACAGATTTTCTGAAGGAGGAGATCATGTCATCCACTTCAGAGGACATACCATGGTACCAGTGTCACTTCAGGAGGAAGTTTTGATGGATTTCCACACATCCCCTTTAGAGGAACATCGAGGAGTGGAGAAGATGTACCAGGATCTCTGACGATAGAACCGGAGGCCATGAATGAATAAAAGCCATAGCAGAGTTTGTCTCTCAGTGCCTCACTTGTCAGCAATTGAAGGCAGAGCATCAGGTACCAGTAGGGATGGATCAGCCTTTAGAGGTCCCAGAGTGGAAGTGGGATGGGATATCCATGGTCTTCGTGACAGGACTTCCATTTACATCTATGAGACATGACTCAATTTTGGTAATCATCGACTAACTCACCAAGTCGACCCACTTCATTCCAATCAGAGAGAAGTGTTCAAAAGAGAGCCTAGGATGCTTCTATGTGCAAGTGAATGTGAGGCTACATGGAATACCTTCCATTATTTTTCTTCTATCATGACACACATTTTACTTCCCGGCTATGGAAGGGGTGGAGGAGGCTTTCGGGATACAGCTTCATTTGAGCACCACCTTCCATCCCTAGACGGATGGTCAGACTAAGTGGACCATTCAGACCCTCGAGGACTTGATGCGTTATTGTTTGCTTGACATCAATCAAAACATGGAGGATCACTTACCATTGGGGGAGTTTTAATACAACAACATCTATCACTCCACCATAGGGATGGAACCTTTTGATGCGTTTTATGAGTAAACTTGCATATCACCCTTGTGTGGGACTAACCCGAGGGATTCAGCCCTCGTGGGACTAGAGATGGTTCAGGCTACCAAAGAGAAGGTGCAGGTCATACAGGAGTGGATGAAGACTGCACAGAGTAGGCATATGTCATATGCCGATAAAAGATAGAGACCTATAGAGTTCGAGGATTGTGACCATGTATTTCTATAGGTCTCACCCCAATGAGGTCTAAAGAGATTTGGCCGAGGTGGCATGTGGTATATGAGATTCATTGGACATTTTCAGGTCCTCAGCAATGTTGGCAAGGGTGCATACCTCTTGGCACTTCCACCATAGTTTCGTCGGGTGCACGATGTCTTAAATGTATCACAGGTAAGGAGATACGTGCATGACCCTTCTCACATAATAGACCATGGTGAGCTGGACGTTGATGATGTGGATATATTTACAGAGGTTCCAGTAGAGGTTGATGATCAACAAGAGTGGGTCCTTTGTGGACGGTCGATACATCTGGAGCGCATTCGCTGGAAGCATGACAACCTCCCGGAGGGCGCATGGGAGAATGAGGCTCAGATACATGCTCATTACCCACACTAGTTTACATTGTTATAAATTGTGTCATACGGGGATGTAAAGCCCTGAGGTGGTGAAAATGTAACGACTCTAAATTTACATGTAATTTTCATTAATTAAATTTGAAGTTTATGAGTCTGTGAAAATTGATGGCCTGTGATTCTGATGCCCAGAGTGCCCGAAATGAATTTCTAATCTTCTTTTGGTTATGTTTTGTAAATGTACGTGCATGTTTTTATAACATTTAAACCAGTTCATTGAATTGAAATCTGAGGGCACCGTTAAACATGCAGTGCCGATATTCTCTTAAGGAGACTTTCACCTCAACGACAGATAGTTGAGTGAGAAAGTTAGTTTTTGGGTTTTTTGTGTAAGAATAAAATAAAAATAAAATTCTGTGCCATTTTATTTTTATTTTCAACACCCATGTGGGTGTTGGGAGGGTGGGCCCACTGAAACTAAACCTCCATGTGGAAGTTGGGAAGTGGAGACCACCAGACTGTAACCTCCCATGAGAGGTTATGATGGTTGGGACCAGTCGAACCTAACCTCCCATGAGAGGTTATAGTGGTGGGGACCACCCAAGCCCTAAAAGTTTTGAACTCCCCTCATTATGGAGAAAAAACATTGAACCCCCCTCATTAATGTGGAGGACCATCATGAAATCATCTATATTAATTATGCCAATGCACATATCTTTATTATGTAAACTCTACTTTAATTAATTAAATCATTTTTGCAGATTGTGCCAATGACTTAATAGATATTACAATCTATTACATTGGGCTACCTATTAATTTGTTGGAAAATGTGGATTGGGAGAACTTGGTAGAAATATCTCCATCGAATAATGCACATCCTATGAAGAACGCCGACCTCCTTCGACCTTCTTCCTCGGGACTTTTTCTAACGTGGGACGACATCATCTATAGCGAATCGATGATTCTACTACCTTTTTTCCCCAAATCAGCATGAAAACAATGTAGGGGTTTATTTCTATTTGAGAATCTCTTTCCATGTTCACCCCTTCTAATTCTTTTGCGGGATTGGGAATATAGATTGACGTGGGTTGTGGGAAATAATGATTTAAAATATCTTCTATACACGTTCAATCATTGTTCTTTGTGAACTTCTTGCTTCCACTCTAAACATAGAGAGTGCGGGCAAAGCGAACATGGCCCGACCCCTCCACTATTCTTCTTTGATGTGTACATAGAAATGGAGGAAGGCGACGAAGGATACATAGACAACGGCGTTTCCCCCACGGCCTTCGCGACCAGAGCCGCCCTGCGGCGCTTCGCCGTCGCAGCCAAACCAGCCCCACGCTGAACGAGACACCTGTAGCTAGACCCAGCGGCTGCGCCGCCCCGAGCCGAACCCCCTCGCCCCGCCGCCGCCTTGTTGAGCCGCTGCACCACCACCGTCTACCAAGCCCACCGCCATCTGCCATGACGCTCCGTTGTCCGGGCCCGGCCGCCACCGTGTCGAACGACTATCTAGGTCGATCCACTGTTGTCGTTCCTTCACCATGGCCCCCCCAGCTGTCGTTCAACCCTCGTCGTGGCCTTGCGAGCCGCCCTAAGCCAAGACTACCCATTGCTGAGAATTTCTGTGTCCGAGCCACCCTTGTGGAACCCTCTGAGGCTGAGATGCCCCTGCAGCCCCTTGTGGCTACCAGGCCACCCATAAAGCAGGGCAGGACCCTTTGGGTCTCGTCAGGTCCGAACAACCAGGTCGGACGAGACCCATGCCCACCATGACTCCATTTACTCTCCTGTGGACATAATGTTTGCACCAGATGTCCATTTGACGAACCATATGTAGTGCTAGAAATCATGGAGAAAATTGGTCCCTTGAGTAATACCCACTATGTTTTAGATTAAGATGGGGAACGGTCAGGTTGGATCGAGCACAAATCCAACTGGGCCCCCATGACTATATGGCTAATAACTCACATAATTGGCATCTATTTGATGAACCGTCTATTGCGTTGAGATCCCTGTGATGTGACATACCATTGTGCCACTACATCATGGGACTTCGTGGCAATTTGAGTATCGACAAATAGCTTGTGGAGAAGATCTTTTCAGAGATGAGAGATCATAGTGCGGAATCCAATTGGCCGGCTGAGACATGATGACTGCTGATCATTTTGACTCGGAGTAACTCAACAGGCCTAGTGGCTAGCACCTTGGTGACTCAGAAGACACACATTGGGGAGCACCTTGGTGACACGGCAGACCCACGGTACTCGAAAGGAAGAGTACCTCAGCCGGCATTATAACACCCCGAAAATTTATGAAAAATATTCTTTTAATTTCATTAATGTCTTGTGTTTTATCCTACACCAAGATTACCTTGTGCTATACGCAACACCGTATTAGCTTGCAGTATACGCAACACTATTCTTGGATCGTGTTACACAAAATTTTGATAATAGTTATTCTACGCATCATTGAGTATATATATATATATATTAAATGTATAAATGATATATGGTTGGATTCTTTTATAATAAACAAGTAATGATTCTTTCACAACATGCAACCCTGACTTGGCTTGCATTACACGCAATCGCGACCTTCCTCGATAGCGTGTGTTGTACGAAATACTGGTTTTTACTAAATGATATATTATTATAATATTATCATGAACTAGCCGTTATGAATAGTATTAACTAAATTTTGAATTTTATAACATTATTATTCATCTTACACATTTTCTAGAGCATGGTATAAGAACAAAATAAATGTTTCGGGTAAAATAAGTATTTTTAAAAAAATAAAGTTTTGCCGCCTTTTGATGGTGCACCCACTTTAAATCTAGTTTTTTACATGTTTAAAAGTTCAATTTGACAAAATAAAATTCTTCTTTGGATTCAAGAAATAAAAGTTTACTTTTGATAAATTTTTCTTATTATTCTGGTAACTTTCATATTTTGATGAATAGTAAAAACACTCTATATTTTAATTAAAAACAACTTTTTTCATCGCAATAATTTATATCGATAAATTATAATATTGAATGGTTTTAATGAATAAATAGAATATATTTTTACCATTTAATATAATTTATGTCATTAGCATTTATTTTACATTAAATCCGCATGTTAAATCAATTCAATCATTTGCAATGTTTTAATGAAAAACCCATTTTCTTTCGACAACGGGATTAATTTTAATTTAATTTATGCAACTTTTGTGTACTGAATTTGGAAAAATGGATTCCATATTAGGAATCAGTGGGTCCAAATTATGTTAATAAACTACTTTTTATTTTTGGGAATTATGAATAGTAACTACGGTAAATTTTATTTACCATAGTGAAAGGTAAATCGGGTAATTAAGGGTAAATATAATATTATAAAATTACCCTAACACAAGCCAAAATTCTATTGGATAGCTAAAAGTAGACCAATATAATCTAAGGGTCGGATTAGATTCATTTTATGGACTTTTGACAATGAAAATAATTTAATTATTATTAAAACCAAATAAAGTGACAACATGTCACTCTCTTAATTCTTATAAGTATAATAATTTTAATTTAGTGATAAAAATCATAAAACTACGAACATGAATAGTCTCCAGAACTATAATAAATTTATCTACATCATGAGAATTTATTTATAATTTTTAGGGATTAAATAATTGACATTAATGGTGATACATTAATGATACAGAAATTATTTAGTAAGTGGAAAATAAGTAATACAGTTTTTATTGAAATAATAATACTCATTAAAAGGCCCAACAACCTGACCAAAACATATTGGTAGTGTATATCTACACCTTAATCATCCAATGACATAATATATCACCCTTTGGAGCCTTATAAAAGTGAATATGACACTTATATTATTTTATTTTAAATGATTCCAAAGTTCTCACCTTCATAATTTAATAAAAATAACAATTTACATATTCTGATTTTAATATGATAAATTTAAGTACAAGTATTATTGTGAAAGGTAATAGATTTATAATAATCATAGAATATTATTTTTAATTTTAATGCTAAAATAAGTATATTAAATAATTATACAAAATGTTGTAGTAATTATTTTATTAAGAGATAAACTAAATAAATGGTTTTAAAAATAAAAAAATAAATATTATATGAACTATTTAATGTGATACACTAATTTTATAGATACATATGACCTTTTATGAATCTATTAAAGCTTTTAGTTCGAACATATCTTTTGTATATATTTTATTTAAATTCAATTAAATGAATAGTGTCAAAATTGACACTATTGTTATTTTATAAAAATAACATATTATAAAATAGATTAAAAATCAAAAAAAAAATTAAAAATTATAAATTTATATTTATATGGTCTATAATGTTATTAATTAACCAATTATGGAAAATTCACAACAAATACGTAATTATTTGTTATAATTTAAAATTTATAATTGTTTTACCACAAATAAACTTAAATAGATTAAATAAGGATAAATCAAAATGATAAGGTTTCAAATAAGATCCAAAAATGTCTAAATTTGATTGGTTGATGGGTTTACAACCCTACATCATCTAATATTAGAATATGAGTCATTTTTGAGGGTTTTATGTGGGGTTAGATTTATTATAAATTAATATTTTTAAGAATTCCAAAGGTGCCCCTCTCCTCCCTTATAAAAGGGCACCTCCTCCCTCTCTTCCACACACCACATTGAGCATTCAATATCGGCCAAAACCTGCCCAATTCACTTCTACACTTCCATATAAACATCCTGGAGGTCATTTTCTTCTTCAAAGTCCAATTTTAGTTCCCTAAGAGGAGGTCTCAAAGAGGCGCTTCAAAGAAGAGATAATTTCTGTTACCGATTCTTTCACCTTTATTTCTTCTTCCACTTCTTCTTATTAGGTTGTTTAATAATGAAGTAATAACATAATTATCACTAATATACTGATATGATATTATAAGTATGAAACAACCCTATTTCACCATCTATCCATCCTACGGAAAATGAAATCACCGCGCGTGCGTACGTACGAAATACCGTCCCCACGCCGTGGTGTAATCTATTTTCCACCACCACCTTACTTGAATGGGTATAATGGTGTAAATAATAACTATATATTATTATTGTAAAGAGATATTGATTATGTAATAGTATACATACACTCCAATAAAATTCCACGATCATGGGAACGATATCATCGCTCGTGCGTACGTACGGAATACCGTCTCCACGACGCGATGAGATTCATTCTCAATGATTAACCATTAATAAATGATTATAAAGTATATATGATAAGTAATAATGAAATATATGACATAATAATGATACTGGATTTATGTATATATATATATGTATGTAATATAATAGATTCCATGAGGAAACGAAAACAACGTTCATGCGTACGTACGACCTACCGTCTCCATGAACAGTGTATTTCTTTCCATTTATCGATCTATTATATATATGTATATTCTGAAAATATATTATATACAAATAATATTTTACATTCTAGATGTAATTAATCATGATCTAATTAATCATATGAATAATTACAAGTCAAAACACGGACGACAAATGAGACGATTTTACCCAAAACGCTCTTTAACAAGGAATTTACAAAAGAACTGGTAATATAAAGTCATAAGTGAACCATATATGATATAATAACATTTAATATGATTCTATAATAAGTCAATAACATTATTTAAATCATTATACAGGAGGTTCTGATATGTACGAAGCATATCAGACCTAAGGTAAGGGATAATTTTTCAAATCTCATTTTTATCCGAGATTGCTTATTCGTAAGTATTTACTGGGGTTATTTCTATCATCTATGTCCATTTTTTATAAAAGTGTTTTCATGTATAGTCCTTTTTACCCATTTTTGACTTTTACTACATTGTATGTAAGGAATCTTTCTATTTTTTACGTTACGAGGTACTTTTTGACTTTTCTGGCAAAAGTACGAAAAGAATGTTTTTTTAACTTATACGGCATGAAAAAATTTTTACGGTATTATAAAGCCTAATTTTCATGAAGCTTCCTCCAAAATATTTCATGACTATTTTCAACAAAATCTCTTTATTTTAAAATTGCATGATGTTTTGTGAAAAGAAATTGATTTTGAAGAAGAAAGGAAATTTTCCTCAAGAATTCATTTCAAGTGTTTTATCAAAACCATTTTCCATCTAAGATGAAATTATTTTATATGTGTACGTTTCAAGTGTAATGTCTCTATGTTTTACATGGTTTCACTTTTCTTATTATGAAATGATATCCATTTCTTTTATATGAATTATGTGATGTTGGGATGATGTTTATGAAACCCATTTTATTCATTGGGTTATTATGAATGATGTGTGTTTATTTTGTGGCACAAGTAAGAATGATTTCATTATGAGATGGGTGGGACCTATATCTCCCTCCAATGCATTGGGTAAAGATTTTATATCTCATGGTATAAACATGGATGGAATGGTAAGTTAATCTGGTTCAGTGTTACAGGACTGAAATGAGGAGTGAACTCGATTCAGAATGGGACTTTGCCCACTAAGATGGTCTTTGCAGCAATGCTTTGGCTACTATGGAAATCATTACATGTGCTTAATGGATGCCACAGTTACATGTTTTATTCCCATGCTATTTTATCATGGTTTATGTTCCCTGCCTTATGTACTTCCAAGTTTTATGTCGTTGCTCAAGATTTGGATGTTTAAACATCATGTTCATGTTTTTAAGTTCAAATGTATATGGTATGATTTATTTTATCCATGCCTACCCTTACTGAGAATTTGAGCGCACCCTTTTTATGTTTTCTTTTCCCCGGGATATAAAGAAAGGTTTTAGGTATGAAAAAAAGGGAAGATATTTGTGGGAGATGTTGAAGATATTTCATCACGATTAGAAGATTAAGTTCCAAGTTTCCAAAGACACTAAACTATTAAGATCCTTGTGTGTCTGTTTTTGTTATGTATTATGTATTCTACTAAAGTAATGTAATGTCCATGTATGTTAAGCTTCAGGTCTCTAGAGTTGGTATCAGAGGAAAGGTTTAGTCAACATTTGGAAACTAGGATGCGAAAACATTAGTGAGATCCCTAGAGATATTTCAAAGGTATGTCTAGGGATGTCCCTAAGGATAAGTATAGGTATAGGATATAGTCCTAGAACTACGTTAACGATATTAGAATTTAACCTAAGATGTTAGATATTGAGGGAACTCCCCCTTTACTATGTTGTTTTCCCTAGAATGATTTTTGCCTCTCACTCTATTCTTTTTGGGTTTTAGAAAATGGTTGGAAACAGAAAGATTCACGATAATGGAGGATATAATGGAAAATGGAATGATATTCTTAATGAGGAACCATATGAAACGGGATTTGGAAGTCCAGATATCGTTATTATTCTTAATCAGCAATCACATAATATGATCAATAATCACAACTTTGGTATGTTTCCTGACACAAATAATAAGAGATAGATGGAGTTTCATGATGATCATAGAGGAAAGAAAGTTTAATTTCCCTCATGTAAATCATGTGGGAAGAGGCATCAGGGAGATTGTTTCAAAGGAACTAGAAGATGATTTGGGTGTGGAAAATAAGGACACAAAGCCAGTAAGTGCAAAAGAAAAGGTTCAGTTAACACCATGGACAAGGATAATGGTATTTCTACAACATCAACAACTATTAGATGATTTAAATGTGGAATGTACGGGAATTATGCAAACCAATGCCCTATTGGAAAATCTCATGAAGAGAATCAGCATGGTCATATGGGTAGTATTTATGTGGATGATGATGAGGAGACTACAAATGATATATGAGCTGAAAGAAGTGTTGAAGCTCAGTTAGTTTTTTAGAATGTAGTGGAATGATTGTATGTTTATCGAGAGTTATGTTGTATAGTTAATGGTAATACGGAATAAATAATCATCTAAGGATTGTTACACTATTGTTTTTCCTAATGTTATTTGAAAGTATATGTTGAATGGTACCAGTAACCATGGACGGTTATTCAGATATTTTTTGAATGTAGATGATATGCACATAATGAAGGGATAAGGAGAAAATTAAATGTTTGATAGAATTCATGATCTCATGACTGATATAAGGAGAAGGTTATATCATGGTTTGAGAATATAGAATTTTTTTATTTTGGTATGTGGAAAGAGTTAACTTTTTACAGCATTCATGTTTTCACTAAGGTTTAATGGGTATTCATTTTTCAAGAGAATACATGATTAAGGTATTCACATGATTGGAATTTGACCAACACTATTTATGGGGGATAAATTACAGTATTCACATGATTGGTTGGTGACATTTCAAGTAATCATTATAATTATACTATGAGCTTGGACCGAAGTATTTTAGTTAAGCCTAAAGATTGGAATGAATTATTTTGGACATAAGTTAGTATTGTTTAAGAATAGAACTTTTTCTGATATTATTGATGGGATGTTATAGTAATGTAGTTTTAGAAAAAGAACAACCTTCAGGACGGGCGACAGCCGATCGCATTGGACATGGCTGTGGGAATCGAACCCACAACCGAAATGCGACTGGAAATTATCACCTACAACTGGCCTACAGGAAGTCCCTGGTTAGTAGAAACTAGTTTTATTTTATTAAGTGGTATGATATATGAAATATAAGTTCATTTTTTTAACCATATACGATTAATTAACCATAAGATGGACTTATAACATTTGCTAACCTTTTATTTGAAAGAGAAGGAATGACCCATCATTCTATCACATGATCTGCTAACACATCACGAATAACAAATTCAACTTCATTTCTTTAAGCGATGAAGTGGAAATTGTTCAAATTCACGAAGAACAGTGAGATTGTACCAAAATCATGCAAGTATTTCTTTTAATTCACCAAATTTAGGAAAATGATCTTGAAAACCAAAAATGTTGTCCTAGTTCCCTTATATTATATGAATCCGATGGTACCTTAGATCATCACAAATCAATAGCTTTGTGATTGTTGGATTTTTCATAGCCATGTTCTCTACCACTCTCCTTCAGAACTTGATGGTTAGATTTTTCTTCCATATCCATATTTTCACCTATGTTCTCCTACGCAGAAACCTAGTGATGAGTTAATTTGGGTAACCGTTACATTTCAGACTTTAGTTTTTAAAGAAATGTTTTGGTATTCCTTTTTACGATGTGGGTTTCTATTAAACAAACTTTCGAGTAGTAAACCATTTATAACCCCGACGAATTTCGAGGGAGATATTCATTTTAAGGGGGATAGAATGTAACACCCCGAGATTTTATGAAAAATATTCTTTCAATTTCAGTAATGTATTGTGTTTTATGCTACACCAAGATTACCTTGCGCTATACACAACACCGTATTAGCTTGCAGTATTCGCAACACTATTCTTGCATCGTGTTACACAAAATTTTGTTAATAGTTATTCTACGCAACATTGAGTATATATATATATATATTCAATGTATAAATGAAATATGGTTGGATTATATTATATTAAACAACTAAGGATTCTTTCACAACACGCAAACCTAACTTGGCTTGCATTACATGCAATCACGACCTTCCTCGATAGCGTGTGTTGTACGCAATACCGGGTTTTACTAAACAACGATATATTATTATAATATTATTATGAACTAGACGATATGAATAGTATTAACTAAATTTTTATTTTTATAAAATTATTATTAAACTTACACATTTTCTAGAACATGGTATAAGAACAAAATAAATTTTTCGGGTAAAATAAGTATTTTTCGAAAAATGCAGTTTTGCCGCCTTTTGATGGTGCACCCACATTAAATCTAGTTTTTGACATGTTTATAAGTTCAATTTTTCAAAATAAAATTCTTCTTTGAAATCAGGAAATAAAAATTTACTTTTCATGAATTTTTCATATTATTCTGGTAACTTTCATATTTTGATGAATAGTAAAAACAAGCTATATTTTAATTAAAAACTTCTTTTTTCATCGCAATAATTTATATTGTTAAATTATAATATTGAAAGGTTTTAAAGTATAAATAGAATATATTTTTATCATTTAATATAATTAATTTCATTAGCATTGATTTTACATTAAATTCGTAGGTTAAATCAATTCAATATTTTGCAATGTTTCAAAGAAAAAACCCATTTTTTTCGACAACGAGATTAATTTTAATTTAATTTCTGTGACTTTTGTGTAATGAATTCGTAAAAATGGATTCCATATTTGGAATAATTGGGTCTAAATTATTTTAATAAGCTACTTTTTATTTTTGGGAATTATGAATAGTAACTACAGTAAATTTTATTTACCACAGTTAAAGGTAAATCGGGTAATTAAGGGTCAATATAATATTATAAAATTACCCTAACACATGCCAAAATTATATTGGATAGCTAAAAGTAGACCCATATAACCTAAGGGTCGGATTAGATTCATTTTATGGACTTTTGACAATGAAAATAATTTAATTATTATTAAAATCAAAGAATGTGACAACATGTCACTCTCTTAAATCTTATAAGTATAATAATTTTAATTTAGTGATAAACATCATAAAACTATGAACATGAATAGTATCCAGAAAGATAAAAACATTATCTACATCATGATAATTTATTTAGAATTTTTACGGATTAAATAATTGTCATTAATGGTGATACATTAATGATATTGAAATTATTTATTAAGTGGAAAATAAGTAATATAGTTTTTATTGAAATAATAATACCCATTAAAAGGCCCAAAAACCTGACCAAAACTTACTGGTAGTGTATATATACAACTTAGTCATCCAATGACCTAACACATAACCGTTTGGAGCCTTATAAAACTGATTATGACACTTATATTATATTATTTTAAATAATGCCAAAGTTGTCACCTTCATAATTTAATAAATATAACAATTTAAATATAGTGATTTTAAGATGATAAATTCAAGTAAAAGTATTATTGTGAAAGGTAATATATTTATCTTAATCATAGGATTTTATTTTTAATTTTTATGCATACAATCAGTATATTAAATAATTATTTTATTAAGAGATAAATCAAATAAATGGTTTTAAAAATAATAAAATATATATTGTATGAACTATTTAATGTGATACACTAATTTTATAGATACATATGACCTTTTATGAATCTATTAAAGCTTTTAGTTCGAACATATCTTCTTTATATATTTTATTTAAATTCAAATAATTGAATAGTGTCAATATTGACACTATTGTTATTTTATAAAAATAACATATTATAAAATTTTTTAAAAATCACAAAAATATTTAAAAATTATAAATTTAAATTTATATGGTCTATAATGTTATAAATTAACCAACTATGGAAAATTCACAACATATAAGTATTTATTTGTTATAATTTAAAATTTATAAGTTTATTACCAAAAAAACATAAATATATTAAATAACGATAAATCAATATGATAAGGTTTCAAATAAGATCCAAACATGTCTAAATTTGATTGGTTGATGAGATTACAACCCTATCTCATCTGAACTTCGAATATGAGTCATTTTTTGAGGTTTTTAAGTGGGGTTATCTTTATTATAAATTAATATTTTTAAGAATTGCAAAGGTGCCCCTCTCCTCCCTTATAAAAGGGAACCTCCTCCCTCTCATCCACACACCACTTTGAGCCTTCAATCTCGAACAAAACATTCCCAATTCTCTTCTCCACTTCCATAGAAACATCCTAGAGGTCCTATTCATCTTCAAAGACCAATTTTAGTGCCCTAAAAGGATGTCTCAAAGAGGCGCTTCAAAGAAGAGGTAATTTCCGTTACCGATTGTTTCACCTTTATTTCTTCTTCCACTTCTTCTTCTTAGGTTGTTTCATTATGAAGTAATAACATAAGTATCGATAATATACTGATATGTTATTATAAGTATGAAACAACCCTATTTCACCATCTATCCATCCTACAGAAAATGAAATCACCGCACGTGCGTACGTACGAAATACCGTCTCCACGCCGTGGTGTAATTTTTTTCCACCACCACCTTACATGGATGGATATAATTGTGTAAATAATAACTATATATGATTATATTAAAGTGATATTGATTTAGTAATAGTATACATACACTCCAATAAAATTCCACGCTCATGGGAATGATATTATCGCTCATGCGTACGTACGGAATACCGTCTCCACAACGCGATGAGATTCATTCTCAATGATTAACCATTCATACATGATTATAAAGTATATATAATAAGTAATAATAAAATATATGACATAATAATGATACTGGATTTATGTATATATATATGTATGTCATATAATTAATTCCATGAGGAAACGAAAACAATGTTCATGCGTACGTATGGCCTACCGTCTCCATGAACGGTGTATTTCTTTCCCTTTATCGATCTATTATATATATGAATATTCTTAATATATATTATATATAAATCCTTTTTTACATTCTGGATGTAATTAATCATGATCTATGTAATCATATGAATAATTACAAGTCAAAACACGGACGAGAAATGAAACGATTTTACCCAAAATGCTCTTTAACATGGAATTTACAAAAGAACGGGTAATATAATGTCATAAGTGAACAATATATGATATAATAAGAATTAATATGATTCTATAATAAGTCAATAACATTATTTAAATCATTATACAGGAGTTTCTGATACGTACGAAGCATATCAGACCTAAGGTAAGGGATAATTTTACAAATCTCATTTTTATCTGAGATTGCTTATTCGTAAGTATTTACTGGGGTTATTTCTATCATCCATGTCCATGTTTTATAAAATTGTTTTCATGTATGTTTAAATTCCTTTTTACCCATTTTTGACTTTTAGTACATTTAATGTAAGGAATCATTCTTTTGTTTACGATACGAGGTACTTTTTGACTTTTCCAGAAGAAGTACGAAAAGAATGTTTTTTTAACTTATACGGAACGGACGGACATTTACGGTATTATAAAGCCTTATTTTCCTGAAGCTTACTCCAAAAGATTTCATGACTATTTCCAACAAAATCTCTTTATTTTAAAATTACATGATGTTTTTTTAAAAGAAATTGATTTTGAAGAAGAAAGGAAATTTTCCTCAAGAATTCATTTCAAGTGTTTTATCAAAACCATTTTCCATCTAAGATGAAATTATTTCATATGTGTATGTTTCAAGTGTAATGTATCTATGATTTACATGGTTTCAATTTTCTTATTATGAAATGATATCCATTTCTTTTATATGGATTATGTAATGTTGGGATGATGTTTATGAAACCCATTTTATTCGTTGGGTTATAATGAATGATGTATATTTATTTTGGGGAAAAAGTAAGAATTATTTCATTATGAGATGGCTGGGACCTATATCTCCCTCCAATGCATTGGGTAAAGATTTTATATCTCATGAGATAAACATGGCTGGAACGGTAAGTTAATTCGGTTCAGTGTTACAGGACTGAAACGAGGAGTGAACTCGATTCAGAATGGGACTTTGTCCACTAAGATGGTCTTGGAGGCAATGCCTTTGCTACTACGGAAATCATTAAATGTGCTTAATGGATGCCATAGTTACATGTTTTATTCCCATGCTATTTTATCATGGTTTATGTTCCATGCCTTATGTACTTCCATGTTTTATGTCGTTGCTCAAGATTAGGATGTTTAAACATTATGTTCATGTTTTTATGTTCAAATGTATGTGGTATGATTTATTTTATCCCTGTATACCCTTACTGAGAATTTGAGCTCACCCTTTTTATGTTTTCTTTTCCCTAGGATATAAAGAAAGGTTTTAGGTAAGAAAAAAAATGGAAGATCTTTATGGGAGATGTTGAAGATCTTTCACCACGATTAGAAGATTACGTTCCACGTTTCCAAAGACACTAAACTATTATGGTCCTTGTGTGTCTGTTTTTGTTATGTATTAAGTATTCTTCTAAAGTAATGTAATGACCATGTATGTTAAGCTTCGGGTCTCTACAGTTGGTATCAGGGGAAAGTTTTAGTCATCCTTTGGAAACTAGGATGCGAAAACGTTAGTGAGATCCCTAGAGATATTTCTAAGGTATATCTAGGGATGTCCCTAAGGATAAGTATACGTATAGGATATAGTCCTAGAACTATGTTTACGATCTTAGAATTTAACCTAAGATGTTAGATATTGAGGGAACTCCCCCTTTACTATGTTGTTTTCCCTAGCATGATTTTTGCCTCTCACACTATTCTTTTTGTGTTTTAGAAAATGGCCGGAAACAGAAAGATTCATGATAATGGAGGATATAATGGACAATGGAAAGATATTCTTAATGAGAATCCAAATGAAACTGGATTTGGAAGTCCAATCATAATTATTATGCCTAATCAGAAATCACATAATATGATCAATAATCACAACTTTGGTAAGTTTCTTGACAAAAATAATAAGAGAAAGATGGAGTTTCATGATGATCATAGAGGAAAGAAAGTTCAATTTCCCTCATGTAAATCATGTGGGAAGAGGCATCAGGGAGATTGTTTCAAAGGAACTAGAAGATTCTTTGGGTGTGAAAAATAAGGACACAAAGCCAGTAAGTGAAAAGGAAAAGATTCAGTTAACACCATGGACAAGGATAATGGTATTTCTACGACATCAACAAAGATTAGATGGTTTAAATGTGGAATGTAAGGGCGTTATGCAAACCAATTCCCTAATGGAAAATCTCATGAAGAGAATCAGCATGGTCATATTGGTAGTATTTATGTGGATGATGATGAGGAGACTACAAATGATATATGAGCTAAAATAAGTGTTGAAGCTCAGTCTGTTGTTTTAGAAGGCAGTGGAATGATTGTATGTTTATTGAGAGTTATGTTGTATAGTTAATGGTACTATGGAATAATGAATCATCTAAGGATTGTTACACTATTGTTTTTCCTAAAAGTATTTGAAAATATGTGGAATGGTACATGTAACCATGGATGGTTATTCAGATATTTTTGGAATGTAGATGATACGCACATAATGAAGGGATAAGGTGAAAATTAAATTTTTGATAGTATTCATGAGCTCATGAATGATATAAGAAGAATGTTATATCATGGTTTGATTATATAGAATTTTTGAATTTTTGTATGTGGAAAGAGTAAACTTTTGACAGCATTCATGTTTTCACTAAGGTTTAATGGGTATTCATTTTTCAAGAGAATACATGATTAAGGTGTTCACATTATTGGAATTTGACCAACAAGATATATGGGGGATAAATTATAGTATTCACATGCTTGGTTGATGACATTTCAAGTAATAATTTTCATTATACTATGAGCTTGGACAGAATTATTTTAGTTAAGCCTAAAGATTGGAATGAATTATGTTGGACATAAGTTAATATTGTTTAAGGATAGAACTTTTTCTGATATTATTGATGGGATGTTAAAGTAATGTAGTTTTAGAAAAAGGACAACCTGCATGACGAGCGACAAGCCATCGTTTCGGACAAGGTTGTGGGAATCGAACCCACAACCGATGTGTGATTGGACTTTATCACCAACCACTGTCCTACAGGAAGTCCCTGGTTAGTAGAAACTATTTTTATTTTATTAAGTGGTAGGATATATGAATTATAAGTTCATTTTTTGAACCATATATGATTAATCTAACCATAAGATGGACATATAACTTTTTCTATCCTTTTCTTTGAAAGATATGGAATGACCCATCATTCTTTCACATGATCTCCTAAAACATCATGAATAACAAATTCAACTTCATTTCTTTAAGCGATGAAGTGGAAATTGTTCAATTCATGAACAATAGTGAGATTTTACCAAAATCATGCAAGTATTTCTTTTAATTCATCAACTTTAGGGAAATGATCTTGAAAACCAAAAATGTTGTCCTAGTTACCTTATATACGATGAATCAGATGGTACCTTAGATCATCACAAATCAATATCTTTGTGATTGTTGTCTTTTTCATAGCCATGTTCTCTACCACTCTCCATCAGAACATGATGGTTAGAATTTTCTTCCATATCCATATTTTCACCTATGTTCTCCTACGTGGAAACCTAGTGAGGAGTTATTTTGGGTAACCTTTAAATTTCATACTTTAGTTTTTAAAATCCATGTTTTGGTATTCCTTTTTACAATGTGGGTTTCTATTAAACAAACTTTCGAGTAGTAAACCATTTATAACCCTGATGAATTTCGAGGGAGAAATTCATTTTAAGGGGGGTAGAATGTAACACCCAAGGATTTTATGAAAAATATTCCTTTAATTTCATTAATGTCTTGTGTTTTATGCTACACCAAGATTACCTTGCACTATACACAACACTTTATTAGCTTGCAGTATATGCAACACTATTCTTGGATCGTGTTACACACAATTTTGATAATAGTTATTCTACGCAACATTGAGTATATATATATATATATTCAATGTATAAATGAAATATGGTTGGATTATATTATAATAAACAACTAAGGATTCTTGCACAACACGCAACCCTGACTTGGCTTGCATTACACGCAATCACGACCTTCCTTGATAGCGTGTTTTGTACGCAATATCGGGTTTTACTAAACAATGATACATTATTATAATATTATTATGAACTAGCCGTTATGAATATTATTAACTAAATTTCTATTTTTATAACATTTTTATTCATCTTATAAAATTTCTAGAACATGGTATAAGAACAAAATAAATTTTTCGGGTAAAATAAGTATTTTTCGAAAAATGCAGTTTTGCTGCCTTTTGATGGCGCACCCACATTAAATCTAGTTTTTAACATGTTTATAAGTTCTATTTGACAAAATAAAATTCTTCTTTGGAATCATGAAATAAAAATTTTCTTTGCATGAATGTCTCATATTATTCTGGTAAATTTCATATTTTGATGAATAGTAAAAACATGATATATTTTAATTAAAAACATCTTTTTTAATCACAATAATTTATATGGTTAAATTATAATATTGAATGGTTTTAAAGTATAAATAGAATATATTTTTACCATTTAATATAATTAATGTCATTATCATTGATTTTACATTAAATTCGTAGGTTAAATCAATTCAATCTTTTGTAATGTTTCAAAGAAAAACCCGTTTTCTTTCGACAACGGGATTAATTTTAATTTAATTTCTGGAACTTTTGTGTATTGAATTTGGAAAAATAGATTTCATATTTGTAATCAGTGGGTCAAAATAATGTTAATAAGTTACTTTTTATTTTTGAGAATTATGAATAGTAACTACGGTAATTTTTATTTACCATAGATAAAAGTAAATCGGGTAATTAAGGGTAAATATAATATTATAAAATTACCCTAACACATGCCAAAATTCTATTGGATAGCTAAAAGTATACCCATAAAACCTAAGGGTCGGATTAGATTCATTTTATGGACTTTTTACCATGAAAATAATTTAATTATTATTAAAACCAAACAAAGTGACAACATGTCAGTCTCTTAAATCTTATAAGTAAAATAATTTTAATTTAGTGATAAACATCATAAAACTACGAACCTGAATAGTCTCAAGAAATATAATAAAATTATCTACATAATGATAATTTATATAGAATTTTTAGGGATTAAATAATTTTCATTAATGGTGATACATTAATGATACAGAAATTTTATATTAAGTGAAAAATAAGTAATATAGTTTCTATTGAAATAATGATACCCATTAAAAGGCCCACCAACCTGACAAAAACTTACTGGTAGTGTATATATACAACTTAATCATCAAATTACTTAATATATAACCGTTTGGAGCCTTATAAAAGTGATTATGACACTTATATTATTTTATTTTAAATGATGCCAAAGTGGTCACCTTCATAATTTAATAACTATAACAGTTTAACTATTGTGATTTTAAGATGATAAATTCATGTAAAAGTATTATTGTGAAAGGTAATAGATTTATATTAATCATAGGATTTTATTTTTATTTTTTATGCAAACAATCAGTATATTAAATAATTATACAAAATGTTGTAGTAACTATTTTAGTAAGAGATAAACCAACTAAATGGTTTTCAAAATAATAAAATATATATTATATGAACTATTTAATGTGATAAACTGATTTTATAGATACATATGACCTTTTATGAATCTGTTAAAGATTTTAGTTTGAACATATCTATTGTATATATTTTATTTAAATTCAAATAAATGAATACTGTCAATATTGACACTATTGTTATTTTATAAAAATAACATATTATAAAATTGATTAAAAATCACAAAAATATTAAAAAAATTTAAATTTAAATTTATATGGTCTATAATGTTATTAATTAACCAATTATGGAAAATTCACAACAAATAAGTAATTATTTGTTATTATTTAAAATTTATAATTTTATTACCACAAATAAACATAAATAGATTAAATAAGGATAAATCAAAATGATAAGGTTTAAAATAAGATCCAAACATGTATAAATTTGATTTTTTGATGATATTACAACCCTATCTCATCTAAGATTTTAATATGAGTCATTTTTGGAGGTTTTTATGTGGGGTTACATATATTATAATTTAATATTTTTAAGAATTCCAAAGGTGCCCCTCTCCACCCTTATAAAAGGGCACCTCCTCCCTCTCTTCCACGCACCACATTGAGCCTTCATGCTTGGACAACCCCTTCCCAATTCTCTTCTCCGCTTCCATAGAAACATCCTAGAGGTCCGAGTCTTCTTTAAAGACCAATTTTAGTGCCCTAAGAGGAGGTCTCAAAGAGGCGCTTCAAAGAAAAGGTAATTTCTGTTACCGATTCATTCACCTTTATTTCTTCATCCACTTCTTCTTCTTAGGTTGTTTTAATATGAAGTAATAACATAAGTATCACTAATATACTGATATGTTATTATAAGTATAAAACAATCATATTTCACCATCTATCAATCCTACGAAGAACAAAATCACCGCGCGTGCGTACCTATGGAATACCGTCTCCACGCCGTGGTGTAATCTATTTTCCACCACCACCTTACTTGGATTGTTATAATGGTGTAAATAATAACTATATATGATTATATTAAAGTGATATTGAACCTGTAATAGTATACATACACTCCAATAAAATTCCATGATCATGGAAACAATATCATCGCTCGTGCGTACGTACGGAACACCGTCCCACGACGTGATAAGATTCATTCTCAATGATTAACCATTTATAAATGATTATAAAGTATATATAATAAGTAATCATGAAATATATGAAATAATATTCATACTGTATTTATGTATATATATATGTATGTCATCCAATTAATTCTATGAGGAAACAAAAACAACGTTCATGCGTATGTATGGCATATCGTCTCCATGAACAGTGCATTTCTTTCCATTTATGTATATATTATATATATGATTATTCTGAATATATATTATATATAAATCATGTTTTACATTATGGATGTAAGTAATCATGATCTAAGTAATCATATTAATAATTACAAGTCAAAACACAGACCACAAATGAAACGATTTTACCCAAAATGCTCATTAACATGGAATTTACAAAAGAAAGGGTAATATAAAGTCATATGTGAACCATATATGATATAATAACAATTAATATGATTCTATAATAAGTAAATAAAATTATTTAAATCATTATACAGGATGTTCGGATACGTACGAAGCATATCGGACCTAAGGTAAGGGATAATTTTTCAAATCTCATTTTTATCCGAGATTGCTTATTGGTAAGTATTTACTAGGGTTATATCTATCATCCATGTCCTTGTTTTATAAAAGTGTTTTCATGTATTTTTACCGTCCTTTTTACCAAATTTTGTCTTTTACTACATGGAATGTAATGAATATTTCTTTTGTTTACGTTACGAGGTACTTTTTGACTTTTCCGGCAAAAATACGAAAAGAATTTTTTTTAACTTATACGGAACGAATGGATTTTTACGGTACTATAAAGCCTTATTTTCATGAAGCTTCCTACAAAAGATTTCATGACTATTTTCAACAAAATATATTTCTTTTAAAATTCCATGACGTTTTGTGAAAAGAAATTGATTTTGAAGAAGAATGGATCTTTTCTTCAAGAATTCATTTCAAGTGTTTTACAAAAACCATTTTCCATCTAAGATGAAATTATTTCATATGTGTATGTTTCAAGTGTAATGTCTCCATGATTTACATGGTTTCACATTTCTTATTATGAGATGATATCCATTTCTTTTATATGGATTATGTAATGTTGGGATGATGTTTATGAAACCCATTTTATTTGTTGGGTTATTATGAATGATGTAAGTTTATTTTGTGGCACAAGTAAGAATGATTTCATTATGAGACGGGTGGGACCTATATCTCCCTCCAATGCATTGGGTAAAGATTTTATATCTCATGAGATAGACATGTCTGTAATGGTAAGTTAATCTGGTTCAGTGTTACAGGACTGAAACGAGGAGTGAAATCGATTCAGAATGGGACTTTGTCCACTAAGATAGTCTTGGCAGCAATGCCTTGGCTACTATGGAAATCATTACATGTGCTTAATGGATCCCACAGTTACATGTTTTATTACCATGCTATTTTATCATGGTTTATTTTCCATGCCTTATGTACTTCCATGTTTTATGTCATTGCTCAAGATTTTGATGTTTGAACATTATGTTCATGTTTTTAAGTTCAAATGTATATGGTATGATTTATTTTAACCATGCTTACCCTTAATGAGCATTTGAGCTCACGATTTTTATGTTTTCTTTTCCCCCGGATATAACGAAAGGTTTTAGGTAAGAAAAAAAGGGAAGATCTTTATGGGAGATGTTGAAGATCTTTCACCATGATTAGAAGATTACGTTCAAAGTTTCCAAAGACACTAAACTATTACGGTCCTTGTGTGTCTGTTTTTGTTATGTATTAAGTATTCCGCTAAAGTAATGTAATTACCATGTATGTTAAGCTTTGGGTATCTACAAGCATTTAGGGGGAGCACCACTTTGTGACGTGGAAGTCCTACTGCTGGGAATATCTCTATGTGACCTAGAAGACCCATGGTACTAGACAAGAGGAGCACCTCAGTAGTCCATAGATAGTGGTAAGTGCCTTTGTGTGACACGAAATGCCCACTTTACTCGATAGAGTATGAGTTCTCCAGCAGCCTAGGTGTTCGATGTTGTGCTTAGAAATTTTACTTGATAATACCCCTAGAATAAATTCCAGTGTGAGATGTGTCAGAACCTCTATGTTTTAATCATGATCGAGATGAATTACTGTTGGGCTTTTATTCTGGACCCTTTTACATATTGCACTCACTCTATAACTGTTCAATTTACTTGTGTTCCTATCTCATTGTCTGATTGGTAACATGTGACTAAAGGATATAAATGCAATGCCTTCTTCATTTTAGGGAGTAAGAATTTGGTGTTAGTCTCCAGCCCATGGCCTATGGAAGGTGGGCTTGGGGTTAGTCACGGCACGGGCCCCGGGGGACGAGTCATGACATTACCCATATGAAATAATATTAAAGATGATATAACTACAATATATACCCATTGTATTAGTGGAAATTGGTTGTTGACATTTATAAATATTAATATCTAAAGAATATCATCAAAATTGTTTTTAGAAAAATATATTTTTCATTTTGATTTTTTTTATGAAAAGTGTTTATTTAAATAACATAAAAAATATTTTATTCCAAATATCATGGTAAACATGAAATGTTAGATTTAATGAAATGATTGTAATTATAGTAGGTAATATTTTATATTCCAAAAAGCATATATCTTTTCTTTAATTTAAATGATAGAAAAGTTACCTATTCAGAAAGAGATAATAATATTACTATGAAAAAAATTTACAATAAAAATTGTATGAAAATGTATTTTAATGAATCATATTATTAAGGATATAAAATTTTTTTAAAAAAATATTTAAATCTTGGTTTTAGAAGATATTATATTTTCAACAAAAGAGTGAAATAACGTCATTTTTTCTTTAAAATATTTTACAAAACATTTTAACTACCAAATAGTATGAAAATATTATATTTATTGAGATGCTTCACTAATAACCATAAGAGAATAAAATGGAAGGGATTATTAAGAAAATTTAATGTTTTTTCCATTAACTTGTATTAAATAAAAACCAATCTGAATTGGAATGGGATTGTGGAATAATAATAATAATAATAATAATAATGTTGAGATGACAATTATTAAATGAATTGATAATTTCTATCCACTATAAATCCACATATATTCTTAGGAAATAAAACATTATATAAAATCTAATCACTATACATATGATATTAAGATAAAATAATCAATAAACTCGATGTTTAACCTAATGAGTATAAATTGAGTTGAGAAATAACATTCCAATTGAGTAATATTTGGATCATAATCCTTCTTAATGAATAAAATCAACGGAAAAATTAAATACAATTTAATGAGGTATATTCATGAAATTTCATGTCATAGGTCATTATACTAGGATAATTCAGGATCCGAACATGTTCGATCCCAAAAAAATTATTAATTAAATTAAGGAGAAGACAACAACACACAAATGTGTACAAGAGCCACTATACTCAAGATGACAACTAACATTGCCCACAAAAAATCAAATAAAAATCCCAACAACAAAATAAAACACTCAAAAATAAGAGATACCCTTCAAAATCCATCCACCATAACAGTCCATGGACCACCCATTACCGGCACGTAGCCTATATCCAGCAACCAAAACCGAATTTGACATCTCACCTACATAAAAAGTCACATAGCCAGCTATCAAGAGTTACACCAATGTCAGAAACCGCATCCCTAAAAAATCAACCACTCCCCGAAATCAGGGCATCCCATTGTCACCACCATTTGTTGCCACATCATCACTCATGTGGTATGTTTCCAATCACACGTCCCGATGTCCCGAAACATGAGGTCTCCGGTCATCCTCCTTTTATGCCTCAGGATACACCTATCGTGATCCCCACAAATCATGGCCCTAGGCACCCGATCGATTGTCGCTACCCAAATCATCAAGAAAAGAACTACAAAGGCAGCTCAACCTCACCGACCATCGCCATCCCAACGAACACAACGGTGGGTCCGTCACCAGTCACATCACCAGAAGTAGACCACCGTCGGTTATTGGAAATTAAATACACTATTTGTAGAGACAGTCGGTCCTACGTACGCTTGAACGTTGTTTACATTTTCATATCGCATTGAATGAAAGACTAGTACATTATATATATAAATCATTATTTAGGACTACTTTTTATGTTATATATATATATATATTAAATATGTTTATTAAAATAACACTTAATAAATTCTATGTAAAGCCTGAATGAATCACATCCTTCTCAAGGCGGTCCTCTACGGTACAGATTAATGATGTTATCATATTCCCAAAACATTAACTCATGTAGTTTGGAGTTATTTATTAATTATATAAGACTAAATAAAAAAATATAATCATATATAACATATATAAATATTAGATAAACAATTATTTCAACACATTAAAGGTGGTAATGGAAAAATGAACGATAATGGTTTGCGAGGCGGTTTCCTTCCATACACATGAACAATGGTTTCCTAACACATTTTATGGAAGTGTGTGAAGTTATAAGATATTAATAATAATAATAATAATAATATATGAATATTTTACATATATTGGATATTATATAAGAATGATATAAATATAATTTATGGTGGTGGAGTAGTAAATAAAATAAAAATTCTTTTGGAAGGACATTACCACTTTTTCAGGTATCCTCCTTAGGGTTTCACTAATTCCTTAATTATTTGGAATTGATCCCATGATAAGGAATATTTTTTATGATAGGGTTTATTTGAGGATTTATTTTTTTAGGTATTTTCTCATCCAATGTATTTTTAGACGTGAAAATGATGGGGGAATGTGGGAGGAATTTGGGAGTTCTTTTATAAGCAGGTTCAGTGGAAAACATAAAAAGTTTGAAATATGGAATTCCACCCAGTTATTTTCAAACTGAAGTGGCACAAATATTGAACTAAAATCTATACATCAAGGTATAATTGAAATTTTTTTTCATAAAAAGAGTGTTAATAATATTTATAGGTGGTTTTTATCCTTACGTTTAATGATTTGACCCTTGGTAAACTCTTCTTCTCTCTTAATCACAGTAATAAATTTTAACTGCTTTCAATAAAATATTTGGTAAAAAATATAGTTTTCCTAATCGTAAAAAATATATTATTCTTATTCATGATATGGAATCAGTTTCTTTAAATTAAACCCACATAACATGAATAAATAAATGTAAAATTTATGTGACATACATGTCGATAAAGTTGTTTTTTAATTTGAAAATGTTTAATAGTTTGTAATGTATCTATAATCCATTTTGACATGGAATTGATTCCAAATACCCATATTCGATTAATATATATATAATTAATCTATTTATACTTTGATAAAATAAAATATAAATTTTATCATGATAAATTAATTTACTTAATTTTTATTTTCAAATAAAATTCATTAATTTTCACTATTAAATAGATAATAAAACTTCTTAGAAAAATACAAAACAATTACCATAAAATAACATTAATATTATTATTCAACAAAGTAAGATATATTTTTGGAAAAAAATATTTATAAAAGTGTGATAATTTAGTTTCAAATTAACTTTTCCATTACATGGTTACAAATCATGATTTGGAAAAAAAATATTTTTATATGTAAAATTATATATTTTTTCTTATCCCAGGCTTACTAGATCTATTAAATGTATGTAAAAAATATTATTGAGTAAATAATATATAAATTAACGTAATTTAAATAAATAATAGTAATTAATTTAATTTAAAATATTAAAATAGCTTTTGCTTATAAAAATATTTTAAATAAACTTTTCTATAATGTTCGGTATATTATAATTATTTTAAGAACATTTTTTAAGTTTGTTATTCCTATCTATAACTTCAAATTTAAAAACGTGGATATATTTATAATTTTTAATAATTTATTAATATAATTAAGTAAAAATAATTATTATATCTAATTAAATCTACCTAAGAAAGTCTTTATTGCGTGTAATGCAAGATAAATCAGAATTACATGCATTTCATGTGATAGAATAAATTTTTATTTTCAAATTGTTAATATATAGTAATGTCTTGTGTTATTATTTTCATTTCAATTATTGGTTTTTTATGTAACATAATAAATTGTATATGGTGTGCATATTTCTAAATTTTTGGACGTTACATTACTCATATCATTTATTATTAATATAATTAATAAATATTAATTTTATACATGAATTTAATTTATTTCATACATTTGTTCTTATAGAATTGATTGAATTTATGAGTTTAATATTATAGGTGTTTGTATTCACCATAATATGGAATCTCATTATTATTAGGTCATTAACATTATTATTAGGGGTGATTTATAATAATTATTGATGTTTCAAAAGTCATTCACAATTTTTTATAATTTTGTTGATGAGTTCAATATTATGAATGCTTTAGTTATTCATTATGAATTGAGTGTGTTCCAACAATTAATGATTTGGATATAGATATAACATCTAAATAACAAAATAAAAATAATTATTTCCACATTTATAAAATATTATAGTATTAGATAACTTTTATTATTCACACATGATATAAATCAATTTTATTGTTAATTTAAGAGGTTAAACAAACCAAAACAATAACATTCCTCAATTTAATTATTAATTATGAGGTAGTTTTGTTTTAATTCAATTATATTAGAATACTTATTTTTATTTAATGTGTTTATTAGTGTGACATATCATATTTTGATGTTTTTAGATGAATAATTTATTTATAAAAAATTTGTACATGATTTCAATAAAACATTATCTTATTAGAACCCTTATTTTAAATGATTAAAAAAATGATGGGGTTTCACTGGAAATATAATTAAAATGATATAGTATTTTTCATAAAAAAACTATAATGGTATCTTAACATCATATTTATATGTTAATACCATTCTTATATTTGTCCTAGTAGGCATGTTATAGAAAACAGATCATGTTGTGTCATTGATTCGGTTATCCGTAAAAAAAGGAATTGTGTTTTTTTATTAATTGATACACTATAAGAATTAATAAATATAATACCCTTAATATAGAAACAATAAAATATATTTCAAATAATTTCATTATATTAATGTAGCTAGTATGAATTTTAAACATGTCAATTACTAATAACAATTATGTTGCTGATAATAATCTTGTTGGAGACTTGAATATTCGTTGGATGTCACCATGAAAAAGAGGAAATTGTGATAAATAATGGGAACTAGAATATTTTTAATATGAGAGATGGTCACAGAATGAGAAAAATGTTAGTGTTTCATAGAGAAATTAAAAAAAATGTTTTTCTTGTGGTGTTGTTGATGTCAAACTTTTATATGGGAAAATAATGGTACTTTGGGAAATTTTCTTGGAATTATAATAATTTAATTTCACTTTTAGTTGGAAAAATTATTCAAAACGTAAAAAATAAATAATGGGATGTTTTTTTGTCAATAAAAACTGCATCCAACCATTTATAAAAATGATTTTAACATCTTTTGTCTTTCCCATTGTTAAATTATTACGACACTTATTATGTGTTATTTGGGTAACCAATATTTACTTTTGTAAAAAACCTTAATGGAAGAATTTAATATTTACCAAATTAATAAATTTGATCCTTTTGATTTTAAATTTATAAAATAATTATCATATAAAATTAGTACATATACCAAAATATTGTATTAATATATTAACACTACAACATTAAAATTGTTTACAGATAAATAATGTTTTCATGAAATAATTTATTTTTAATTTAATGTAACTAGGGATATGTATACTAATGATACATATTTAATTATTATAAAATAATAAAGTATGCGAGGATTCCAAACAAATCCAAAACCGAATCTGCTTTGAAATAAAAAATGATTAAAAGGAAGGATCGAAAATAGTGTTAATATTAACGTAATATTTAATTAATTATAAATTTATATTCCATATGTTATTATAAGTTATAATATTTTACTAAAATTAATAATGTAATTCCTAAAATTTTATTTGATTATATATATGTTTTTATAAATATTTAATGTATTCTTATATATTAAACAATTTATATAATTTACTTGTTTTATGCAAACCTTATTTCTTGATAAAAAACCATTTCAGAAAGAAATTTATGAATTTATACTATGAAAGTTTTGATTTTATGAGTTCTAAAATTCAGTTATTTTGGTCAATTGAGATTTTTTATAATTAATTATGTTATGAATGAGGGAACTCTAAAGCCTGAATTCTGTGATAGTTCAAGATGTGGTGTTCATCTAATAGAGTAGAGTTTCATGTGTTATATTACAATATATAATATATTTTAATAAGCATATAAAATAAAATATTATATTCTTATGTTTATCATAGTGGGATTTAGAGTGAATCCAGCTAATCCAGAATCCAATATAATGGATTTTTTGAGTCAACCTTTATTTCATTGAGCTATAGTTTTTCTCTCCTAAAAAATTTTAATCTAAATGTCTTATATTCTTCCATTTATATACTCAAAATGGAAAATTTTATTTCTGTATATGGTATTTATATTTACTCTTTGAAATATTCTTAATCATTTTACATATTTCTTTAAACAAAAAATATTATCATTAATAATAATTTTCTTCCCCTCTAAAAAAATCTTTCTCTTCCTTATCAAGATTCTTTATTTATCAAAATATTTTCTTCCCTTATTTTTGAACCAAAATTGGAATTTTTTTTAAAATTCGATATTAATGATTTCCCTATAAATCTATTTTACTATAACAATTATTATCATTTTTACCATGTGGGTTTCAATTGATGAACGATTTAATATTAAAAGTTTTAAATTTCATGTGTGTATCAATAATATTCCACCAACAATGGTGTTATTAAACATTGTTTCATCAAACGGTTCTATTATTAAGTAATCTAGATAAATTATAATAAATAAATACATTTATAAAAGTCTCAAAAATACATTTGAAATTTATTCAAAACATTATCTTGTTTATAATAGAGTGAAAAATGTTTAATCATTTAATTTTTAATAATCTTCCATCAATTATTTACTATATATCAAGAAGATATAGAAAAAATGAAGTTATGTTTCATGAATCATCCTATAAATTCCCATTAATGATACGAATTTTGGGTGACTAAATATTTTGTATCTGTCAAAATAATATTTTAGTTAAGTGTATGTGATACGATTTGGAAATTTCATAGCCCTATTTTTATTAAATTCTTCTTGTATAATATTATGTATGATTGAATTTAGTTTGTTTTACAATATTATATATTATCATTAGGTTATGTGTGCTATTATATATGGCACTAAAATTCATTAATTTGGTATTTATATCTCATGAGGTTGTGATAATTTTCTTATACATTATTCCAGGTATCTATTTTCAAGAGATTGTGTGCGGGCCTCATTGTGGTTATTTGAGTTCATAAAATTTCTTGTGGAGTTGAAAGTCATTAAATATGATCATAATATTATCCATGAACATGATTTTCATTAGTTGTATTCAAATGGTTGAGAAATATTTTTCTTAATGTCATGACACATTTCTATGTTATTTGAAAATTATATAAATCATGTATCATGCTTTTTGTATAATGATTCTAAAAACTAATTCCCTAGTAATTGTTTAATCATAAATATTATATGTATTTCTATCATTCCTCAAATATGAATTTTATTTTTATATGTTCCTTTTTAATAATTTTTTTTCCAATGATCATGTTTTATATATTCTTATGATCTAACATTCAATTTCTCATTGAAATGTTGTTCCCGGACTCTGTTTTTTAGATCATTGTATACTAATGTGGTCCATTACCTATTTTATGAATATGAGGAGAACAAATTAGATGTCATGAATGAGATTTAGTATAGTGGTGTTATGGGAAAATTTTCAAACAATGATTTTTAGGTAGATTATATCACTAGATTATGAACATTATATTATCTAGTTTTAATTATTATTTATCTTATGTAATTACTAAATTATGAGAATTATTTTAAATTTATTAATATTTAGATTAATGAATCTCATTTCGTATTAAATTTAGTATGAAATGTATTGCTTTTAACATAGGACTAGAGAGCATAGTTCTTGGGAATATAAGATTTTACTAAAGTAGATATTAGTTTTTTGGGATATTATGACAATATAAAATTGGTGAACATTTTTGGATACGTATAATTCAAATAAAATATACTAATATTTTGGTCAAATAGGGAGTGTTTGGTTTCCATGAAATGAAATCCATTTCTATATAATTTTTTTTTTACAATCTCCAGAAAATAATTACCTTAATAAAATATTCCATAAAAAATACTGAGGAGGATCATGACAATGGATTATGCTAAGGTAAACATAATCTCCACTATAGATATGGAAATTTAATATTTAGGAGGATTATGAAAATGGAATGGTGTGAGATACACTTAATCTCCACAATAGATATGTAAATTTAATATTTTTCTCATGTTAACTGTATCTTTACACGTCATTTATGTTTTCTAATAACATTAATTCTATATCTGAAACCTTCGATATTAAAAAATTAATAAAACTTCCTAGTGGTTTTATGTCTGTATAAATGGTATATAAATCATCTTTCACCGAGGTTTGTATAAACATATGTCTTGCGGAACTATCCCTCATTCCCTTAGTAGAATTTTATGTGGTAATAGACATGGATAAAATTTCATTATGTTGATATCAAATCAGTTTATGGAGAATATAAATGTTATTTTATATACCAAATCATTCAGTTATCAAATATTTTTGTATGCATTATTTTTAACACCCTTTGGATGATTAAAAATTAATTTGAATCATGATACCTTATAAAAATTGATACATTACTCAAATAACTAGGGGAGAACTCAACAATTAATATGTACCAATTTTATGGTAGTATACAGATATTTCTTTTAAAATTATATATCCCTAGTCATTAACATAATGTAGATATATTAGTTCATCTCCAACCATGTTCTACACCAATATCAACGATTCCCTAGAGAATAGACCCTAATGATGTGTAATAATTAAATAATAGAATTTAAGAGAATTTGTAGAAAGGTTTTATAAACCATAGTTTATCACCAAAGAGAGAGTATATCCTCTTTTTCAAGAACAGGTATTTATCAATTCATCCTTGTATTTATTTTCATGCTCTTATCAACATCATTATCAATAAAAAGTATATTATATCCTATATTGATGACTTTATTGATTAAAATAGTGGATCTCAATACTTCATAGAGGTTTTTTTTCAATCCAAATATCAACATTTAAGGGTAATGATTGATGTTATAGCCAATAAATCTTTTTTATCGTTGTTTGTACACTATGAATTCATAATGAAACAATATGTTGATAATAGTTTCACTTCTATATTTATGGATTTTGTGAATATAATCATTATAAATTACCTTAAAAAATCCTCCGTATTTCTTATTTATGATATATTCATACATACTAAAAGTAAAGACTAACATTAATGGTATTTTTTGAACATAGTTATATATCCTAGGAAAAGAGAAGTTGTATTCTAAATCCATAGAGTATGAATTTTTCCTAGAAAAAGTAATCCTTTAGGGTCATGTGATCATAATTGAGATAATATTTGTGGGTTCATCAATGTCAAATGTGATTGAAGAATAACCAAGAACAATCATTGTGAATGAAACCTAATGATTTATTAAAATATACTGATATTATAATTTTTTGGTGGGAAATATGTCATGAATTTTCCATCCCCTAACAATGTCAACATATAAGGGAGTGATATTCCACAATATATAATATTGTGAGTAAAGAATCATGGAGCTTAAGAAGAGATTTCCTAAAGTACTTTTAGTAACATTTCAAAATAGTGGTGAAGAGTTTTCAAATTATAATGATGATTAATTAATGGGTTTGTGGTATAGAATTATGAAAAATATAATGGTATTCAATACTACTTCATATCATTTATATACTCAGAATAAAATGTACACAAAAATTATCGGTGCTAGAAGTGGTATTCTATGCATTGAAAATTTGGTTGATTATCTCGATGGCGAAAAATGTGATATCTATATTGAACATAAAAGTATGATGTACATGTTCACCTAAAATGAGTTAAAAATAACCCATAAGAGATGGTTGGAATTGATAAATGGTTGTTATTGCATAATACATTACCACTTTCGTAAGGTGAACAAAATGGTGGATTATCTAAGAATAAAGAATAATGATTACATAGTATTAATGAATATTAAAAGAAACCTAATATTTAAGGATATTAAAATTATAGATATGGATATCCTAGAAAAAGGTATGAAACCCTACCATTCATAATTGACTCATTTGAAATAAATATAGGAAAATATTGAAGATGCCATAAAAGATGAAATGGACCTATATATAAAGATGAAAAATATTCTTATGATCATTCCTAATGGATATGGGGTTATATTATTTCGAATGAAGGAATTTGTACCATGAATATAATAATATAGGAGGATATTTTAGATAATCAAAATTTATCACATATTTTTTCACCCAGAAAGAACAACATTTTTTGGATATTATAATAATTACTTATCATAAAAATGTGTGAATATGGATATTGTAGAGTTTGTGTCTTGATGCTTAGTATGCCAATATGTAAAGATTAATCATCATAAATTTAAATTTATTATTCAGATGTTACCTATTATAATATGTAATTGGAATAGCATCACCACTAATTTCATTTATAGTATCCCTTAAGAATATGAAGGTTATTATTCCATTTGGATTATAGTAAATAAACATACAAAGCCTACAAATTACATTATTATTTTAGAATTCTAATCAATTGATCAAATTTAAGTATTATACATAATGAAATATTTATGAACACATTGAATACCAAATTAAATTATATATGATTGTGGCCCAAGGTTGAAATTAAACATTTAGTGGAGTCTATAATGGGAATTAGATACAGAGTTTATCTTTATCATAGCTTATCATCCTAAAACTAACAGTGAATAGGAATGGACTATTCAGATATTGTAAGATATACTAATATCTTACCCAATGGGTTTCAAAGGAATTTGGGTTCATCCTCATCCATTGGTGGATTACCTGTACAATAATAGTTCTTACATTATCATCAATGTGGTTTTATATCTACCTATAAGGGAGAATATACAAATCTGGAACGTGCTGGAATGTATTTGGTGAACGGAAGCTATTAGGATCTGATCTTCACATATAAATCGGGAAAAAGGTTCAAACTATTTAGTAACAAAAAAATATAGTAAAAATATGACAAACAATTTATGTTGATAACCATTGATGATGTTTTTAGTTTAATTTTAGTTGAACAGTATTCCTTATTAAATCTCATTGGAATATGATTATGAGATATGGGAGGAAAGGGAAGTTAAATCATTGATACCATAGTCCCATCAAACGTCTTTATTATTTCAGGGATATGGTGTATTAATTAGCATTCCATCCCCACATATCATATGTGCATGATGTGTACCATTTATAAATATTGTGGATTTTTATAACAGATCCATAACATGTAGACAACTCGACAACTATGTTTTTGGAACATAACCTCTATTACACCTAACAAATTATGGATATCTTAGGATGAATATATGAGGATCATCAAAATAAGACCTCCGACCTAGTTATGTTCTGTAGAAAAAAAAATTATGAATCTATGTGTGAACCAAAGAAATGTAATGAGACAAAAATACCATCAAATTTTTCTTCTGAATAATTTAATTTCAAGTTAAAATTCAATTATGTTTGGTAAAATTTAACAATGTAGATAATTAGAATACCATAAATATATGTGGTATTTTTTACAAACAATACTAAAGGAAAATAAACCCTTTTATAACTTATATATTTAAAATATAACATAACATTAATTTAGTGGGTTTAAAAATTGTATCAAAATTTTTAATTCTTTACATAAAGTAGAATGAATGGAATTAGGTAGAAGAAATCTTCCATAAAATCTCATTTTTCTAAGCATGGAATGGAGGTCGATTTTCTAGGGTTTGACTAGAAAAATCCAAATAAAACTTTTATATGTGTGGATTGAGATAAATCATTAATATGATAAATTAAATCTCATAATAATAACTATGAGAATCATACAAATATATTTCTACCATTAACTATAACTGATATTATCTTATTCTTAAGACTTTTTTTGTAAATTTTGAGGAGTTATGTAAGTAGATGTTTTCATGGTATAAATTTTTTTTAAAAAATTAATATTTAAAAAATATATCCCTTTCTTATATATACATATCAAATTTATACATTTAATTTTTTTTACTTTATATGGATTTTCATGTTAATGTAGCTAAATAACTAAGGAAAACATTTTTCCTAAAAATTTTCTTTGCTAAACATATTGTATTTTCATAAACTATAAATTATATATCTATAAAAATATACATTATAGTTTAATGATGATTTTAATAAAATATTTTCATATATTAACAATAGGTTACTGAACATATAACAATTAATATAATATAAATCAGACTAGAAACAATTAATATTTAAAAAGTCACATTTCTATAAAATTAATTTTTATATACCATATGACTATATTTATAATAAAATATAGCAATATTTATAAAATTAATAAAATTTAACGGATTAAAAATTATAATATTCAAATATAAATATGGTAAGGTTGGTCATCATATATTTTTAGTAACAATGAAACTTTTATATAAATTTTTGATCAATGATAAATGTTAAAATAATGTTTCTACCATGGATGAAATTATATTAAATCAACAGGACACTTAGATATCTTTAATATCTTTATTGTTTAGGAAATTAAATCCCACATGTATCCGAAATATTCCCTCACCTAACTCTAATAACACCCATGTGATTTCATCTTTACCCTTCACCTAAAAATTGTTTCCATGGAAATTCCCCACTCTTTATCTTGTAAAATATACCCACATACTCCTATATAAATACAGACATATCCTTAAAAATTCTCATAAAACACTACTTGTTTTCCTTCCATATAGGCCCCCAAATGCTTTTGGAATCCCTTAGTTTCATGAAAATATACCATTACCTCAATTTCCATATTGTCTTTCTAGATAATATTTATATCATTAACAACTAAGTTATCTATAACCTATACTTGTATTCTATTTATTTCTCATACAAAAATAATATAATACTATAATATCCCTATTAATAAAATGATATTATTATCATTTGTATTATCCATACCTCCAATCTATTGATAAATGAAAATACCGATGCTGTTAAATGAATACTTCCACCTTCATGAAAGAAATATTTCATTTCAAATCACCAGATTATATATATTTTTATATTAATGTACTTAATAAAAAAGGAAAAATTAACATATGAATAATATTTCATAGAGATAAATAGAACAATCAACTAGTATATAAGCAACTATTAATTTACCCTCTTTTATTTATAAAATATTAATAAAATGAGCTCATCAATGATTTGATCTTCTTAAATAGAAACAATAAATCATGTCAAATGTAGTTAGATTTTTATTAATAATTAGTCAATATATATTAAATTTATTAATTAATCTATGAATTATGAACATCATATCATTGTACGAGAATCTACATTGGATTTATAATGTGTTTGTAAAATAATAAAAATAATTGGCATCAGATGATGAAATTAAACAACTAAATATTAATTATATAAATTAATGGTAATTATTAAAAAATATAAAAATTTATTCTTTTTCAATAAGTAAATAATGTGGTTATGTTTATCATACAAGTGTTTAGAGCATGATTGAGAAATTATGAATCAAAGGTAAGGGTTTTATTAACTCTAGCACATTTTCATTGAGTAATGATTCCTCGCCATTGATAATATTATTATATGTTTATTATATTGGAAATTTTCATTTCATCATATGATACCTTTTATTTATCTTTATGAAATTTATATTTTTTCATAAAAATGTTTTATATGATGACGTATTTCTTTTTTATAATAACATTTTTTGTTAGGAATAATTCTTATCCTCTTCAATAAAAAGATTTTCTTCTGTGTTCATACTACTTTATTCTATAAAATTTTTATTTTATTATTCTGAAAAAAATAATATTTTCTCTTATGTTCTTAATTTTCTCAACTTATCACTCTTTAAAATGAATTTTTATTGTTCTTTTATTAATATTTGATTCAAAAAAATTTATATTAAAAAATTTTAAAAAACTATTTTCATGATCTTATCTATTTTATTCCACTCCACATTGGTAAATAAAGATGTTGATTCTTTAAAATGATCAATTAATGCGTTTTCCTTCTATATTTTACTTTAATTGTATTGAAGTCAAATTTTATGTAATAAAATTAAATTTTTCCTATAATTTAATCCTTTTAATGTAATGTAATAAAATGTTTCATTATATCTCCTTTTACGATTTCACATCTATTTTCCTATTTATTAATAAAATATTTTCCTCCTAGGGAGTTTTATTTCATGAATTACAATATAAATTCTCATTAAAGAGATCATTTTAGGTTATTAATTTTTTTGTATCATGAAATTTTATCTTTTGAGGTTATTTTGTTGATACATTTTTAAAATGAATTGAAACAAATATTTTATCAATTTTTTCTCTATGATAATACATATGATTTATTTTATGTATCAAATTAGAATATGTATTATAATTATATAATATGAGGGGTTATATATTCCATTTCAATGCATTGGTTAGTGATTTTCATCTACTCAGACAATTCTGTTGATTACAGACCAAATTGTGTTTAGCTATATTCACAATATTTACTTTAAACCTATCAGTGGTTATCCAAATTTATAAGATTTCCCATAGGCCTAGTTTAGGTTTTTTATGTTTAATATATTGATACAGGACATGATAATGGTTATCTATGTTCCCACTTTTATGAGGTACTATACTTATTATTATAACACATTTCTATGATATATACAAATGATATACTGCAGGGATCATTCTTATTATCAATTGATTTCACTCACCGATACAGTGGAACAAGTTTTATCAATTTAAATTATATGTATTTTTATCAATCCTAATGTATGAATCCTTTTTTGAAAATTTCTATTTTAGTAAAAAAAACTATCCCATTCTGGTAATCAATATATTATTATAATATAACTCATAATGGATCATTATATTTTTTTCTCACATTGAGCATTTTACATTACACCTTTCTTATATTTTATATTACCTAGGTTATGAAGAAGGTAATAACATTTGTAAAAATTGATGTATAATATGTTTCTATTATGAAAAATAGTCATAATGTTATTTTATTTATATTTCTACTCTATAAAGACATTAAATCTTTGGTTCATGGGAATATCATATATTTTTGTATAATGATTAAATTATAAAAAATATTTGAAATATTTTCAAGAATAATGTGGCCTATCTCACTTGGAATCATAGATTATATGTAACATATGGTTTATATCATTATATATATGAATGCTAGCTTAGAAAATCTCAATGGTCATCATACTAAATAAAAAAACATCCATGAATATGTGATGTTGGTGTAGATAAATAATTTATTCAGACCCACCTTATGTGGTATACCACTTATTAAAGTTTACAATTGAAATTTTTATATAAAATTTAATTAATTATCTACTTGGATTTTTAACCAAAGTGATTTTATCAACTTATAACATTTTAATGAATAATTATATTGACCTTTTTTTGGGTGCATGACATAACATTAGAACCACATAAATTAATTATGTATTTTTCTTCAAATAAATTTTCTTGAAACTATTTTTATTTATTTCATTGTGTAAAATATAGTATACTTAGATAACTAATTTATTGTTTGGTTTGATTTTAAAGTTATTGTATGTTGAAACATATGGACACTTTCTGTGTGAGGATGGTAAATTTATTTATTTTATTATAATGGATGTTTTGGATTACTTATCTTCTAGTGATCAGTGGTGGTCTCGCTAATAACAAACTTACAATCACTAAAGTTTTTTTACCCCCAATAAGCTAGTACAATATACTAAACAAATTTGAAATATTCACAAAAAATTAATTGAAAATAATAACTACAATGAAGTATTTGTACAAATGCGTTTTACTTTATGAAAATAAATTAATTTGAATTTATTACGACTCCTTAAAAATAATTTATTTCGGTACATATAAAATTTCTAATTTTAAAATAGGTTATAATATTTAATATCGATGAATTCAAATGAAGTATTATAAATATTATTTTTTTTATATAAATCATTATATTTTTCATTACTTATATTAAAAAACAACAAATAGTTAACAAACATTTTCCAAAACTTGTTAATAAAAATAAAACATTACAATATTAAGGGATGGGTATGTTCAAGAATGAAAATATAACATAGTTTAAATAAAATAGTCTCATCCACCAATATCACACAATATGGATCATCCATGAATTATTGATTCATTTTACAAATAATGCGGCCCATCAGTTGGCGGCATCATGCCCCTTCGATTCCAACCAGATCTTGCTAGATAATTTCCCTTCGTGGGTTTGCTTATGTACATCTAATGATCTTCGTCATTAATGATATTTGTATTCTCTCAAAAAAATTAATAATAATAATAAGTGGGATGGGGATTTTTGTTTAGGAATTTACAAATACACATCATTATTGTATTTTTCAATACATATTTATTCCCCAAATAAACATCAACAAATTTTTCCTTGATTCAATATTTTTAAGTGTAAAAATATATCTCCACCACCACTTCAGGTTCTATAACATTTATTCAGTCTAACGAAAATGTCATATATGGTTGAGTAACATTAGAAACATCTTTTTATACTATTTTAAGATAGTCTTTGACATAATCTTGTAGTTCTTCTTCATTTTTTACTTCCTTAACTAAAAATATAATATGTGTTATATGATCCAATTTTTCTTCTTTGGTTTCTTATCATACTTTCTTTTATCACTATGAATGAATTTAAATAAATAAGATAAATCAACCTTAATATAATAATGGTAATTCATTTTTAATTGGGTTTGTATACAATGAAAAAAATAATTAATTTAAAATTGAACTATTTTGATTAATATTATTATTTTACAATTATTTATCTCCTAGGTGTTATTTATTCCAAATGATCATCTCACTATGTTCTTCAACATATGCTCATTCTTCCACTAATATCATCAAATTTTTATTTTTGATCTATATAATTTTTCATTATTTAGGGCGTTGTAGTGATCCTTATTTTTCCAATGTTATACTTATCATGATTTTGGGTTTCAAATAACATGGGATATATCCAAGGGTAAATTGGATGATTTAGCCACGTGAATGACCCTGGAAAAATTGTTGTGTTATTATTCTGATTTCTAGGTATGGTTTTTACACTTTGGTTGAACCAGTGTAGAATTTTAAGTTGGGAAAGACCTTATTTAACATATATTAGCTATAAAATTAATATTATTATCCCAGGTGTACACTTTCTACAAAATATTCCTTTTAATTATAAATACGTATAACTTTAAAATATTATGACCATGTATGAATCTTATATGGGTATTTATCCATTAGTGTGATATAAGTTGAGTTCACAGTAGGACTATTAATAATTTTCCAACAGAAAAGGATTAATTAACTATTATAATTGATTTCATTAATTTAATTTTTAGTTTTTCTAGTTATACATAAAATCATAGATTAGTCTCTCAATATCCCATAATGAATCATGTCATGTGTTAGATATATTTTTTTATTATAAAATCCCATTAAAGATGACTATGAGAGGTATGTCTCATTGTGGCTATGATAACTGATCGAAGTAATGAGACTGGATGTGTAGCAACATCGACGAAAAAATCATATGGCCCTGATAAATAAAAATAAGTGAAATTAATTATTTATGTGGTATGGATTCTTACTTATATTTATGCCTTTATACCCAAGGTATATTACTAAGTAATCTCTATACTATAGTATCACTTATTTCATTTTGATGGTTTTGATATTGCAAAATTGTTTTCAGGTGTCTCTTCTTCAAAAACCCCTTGTATAACAAATAACCATTTTTGTTCTCTATGATTCCCTGATGGTGTTCATAATCATTATTTGGTATTATTTTCTTCTTTAGTATTACCCTTTGTTCATGGATCTTGTGTTTTTATTTAATGATTGATCCAATGGATGTTATATACAGGTCCACCTTTCCTTGTTTTACATTATCAATGAAATGATCCATTATTGTTGGCCATCATTGTGGATAGTGATTCAAATATCTATTTTTCATATTTGTATAAGGATTATCTAGAATTATTAAGTCTATGTTTTAGGTGTGGTTGTGATAGAGGTTAAACTCATGTGGTACTGTATGGTTTGGATGGGTTCGGTTGGAGATGGATTTATAAAAGGAGAATATAGATATATTATATGTTACTTTGGACATGAAATGATCATGGATGATGATAAAGGTAATAAATCAATCATTTATGTCTCATCAAACATGTTCAATAAATTTAGTGTGGATTTATCTATAATATAGGTGTAAATGATGGGGGTGATTCAAGATTTAATGTGACACATTTTCTCGTGAGAATCCTCCACTGCTTGGTATACTATTGGGAAAATTGTAACATACCTCCCACAAAGTCTTTAATTAATCCATACCATATGATTCACCATAGAATATTACTCTTTCATTATTTTATATGGGGTGTTCCATCAAAACATTGACCATATTAAGATCGTGAAATAGAAAATTTCATCCTGTTTTCCAATAATTGTAGGATTACCTTGATAGCAACAATAGTCTATTTAAACATAACACCACATGGTCTCTCTTCCCTGGCCTCCACATGGACCAAAATTGTTATAGAGTCTTACCTTGTTTCACCCAGATTCTCCACTCAAAATTCCACGGACACCATGAACATCAAAACTCTAATATCCAAAAAATAATTTACACCCATACATGGATATCCCCATGATGGGAATTATTTACAACAATAGAGACCATATAGTTCATAGTGATCCTCTGTCTACATCCAGAATATTTATGGAATAGAATCCATTATTCCAAACACAACAAAAATTTCAAAATAACTTAATAACTATAAATTTATTATATTCCTAGTTAATTATCATATATTATTGATTAAAACATATAAATTTGAATTTGAGTAGTGTATCCTATGTGATTATCCACATATAACATAACAAAAATATTTAAATCGATGTGAGATATGAGGAGTGATAAAATTCAAGGATTTTAATTTCCTCAACATTTTATTATTGATGTCATTGTCCATGCATGATCTTTGGGATAATATTTGGGTCCATACTCCCATGGAAGAATATTTATATCAGAAATAAATTTCTATAGATCATTTTACAAATAGTTTATTTTATCATTTCCACATAAACTCGGTGAATGAGTCCTTTATTTATGGATTCGATACTACATCATCATTGAGAAAATGTGGGGTGTGGGTCCTTAATTTTGGTTGATTCTAATTTTATATAGGATAATTATTGTGAGTAATAAGTATTTACCTACATGATTAGTGATTAGTATTGTTTGGGGTGAATTGTTAGTTCAAATATAATATCAGTGATATGGTGTTGAATGATTGGGGACTGTGATAATGAATTTTCTAACGAGTATCAATTATTGTTGTGAAACAGCACCATCACGGTTTCCCATGTTACTGTAATAATTTTAAAGGTTATGTGTAACCAATTTGTTCACTCTTGGTCACTCCATGGAATTTTTTGTTTAATTTTATGATCAGGTATATATCTTATTATCATATTCATTCATTACGGACTGCATAGATCTCTGAGCACCAATTTTTTCTTATATTCTATAACATTAATGATTTTGACCTAATACGTCTATGATTTCTCTATAATCGTGAAAAAATTAGGGGCTAAACATCTCAAGATTATTCTTTATATTCCTCTCACACAATTTCTAGTATAGGGTGGTTAATATAAACAGTTATGCTAGGTTTTTATTGTGTTTTTTATAGTATTCTTCTGGTTATGTCTATAATTTCCTATATAAATTCTTTTCGCCTTACATATTTTTTCAATTTAAATGATTAAAATGTTTATTGACTATCATGGTAGATGTAGTTCTAGTAGATCATTTTCAATGTATATTTCTAGATACTCTAGGAAATAAATGATGAATATTGGAGGAAATTTATTATGGAAATGAACATTATATAGAGATATTTCTACCAGAGAACTTGTGGTAAAGATAATTTTTCCAATGCCTTTATATGCCTGATTTAGAGGCTATTTTTATGTATAGTTGTATTCTATTTTCAATTTTGGTGATGAATTTGTACCATGCATTTCATGAATGCATTGTATAATGTTTATTTTATTATATTTATAATTGAATCTGAGTTGAATATTTATTTTTTTATGTAGTGAGAAATGTATCTATTACAGGTTGATATAGTAAAATACCCCCACATAGTGAGTTAATCTAATTTGGTTCTAGTATATATCTCTTTGAATATTTGAGCCTAGATTAGGGTGGAATTATCAACTTACCTTTAGATTCAATGTATCCATATTTGTTTAATTTATATTATAGTTGAATCAAAGAATATTTTTCCTAGGGAAAAAGATTAATTTTTTCAAATTATGTGAGGACTAGTTAAGAAACATTTGGTAAATAATGATAATGGTTCATTGATATTTTTATCATACCAAGGGCCAATGAGGGTTCATTGGTGATGTATTCATTCTCCAAAACTCTAATAACATTTTATTCAAATCATATGTTTAAAATATCTATTCGAAGGTATCATAATGACAATGCATATATTATATAGTGGTAAATTTTGATATATCATTTCCACCATTTAACAATTCATCAATACATTCTCTAATACTTAATGACTAACTCTATCAGATGATGGGTGTAACCCAATGAAAGATGGTTCTTATGTAGTGGCTAAGTCATTTTGATTTCCCACCATTGAAATTATTTTTTAGTGATCTGTGATGGGCCATCAACTGGTGAAATTTGTAATGGGGCTATAGAAAAAATCTGTTGGTTTCCTAGGTGTTGATCTCTTGATCACTACATTTGATATATTTTGAAACAAGGGTTATGTTACTTCATGAATTGTGTGGATACAATTTGTTTTATGGGAATGGTAATCCGCTTTAAAAAGTGTGGATTCCTTTGTGTAAAAAGATTTAAAACCCCACTGTTAACTATGTTGAAAATGGGGATTAGTTATCCCATGGAACTATATAGATACCTATGTGTGATGAGGTTAATATCCCCATTGGGAACATTTTAGAAACTAGGAAATGATACTACCTAGGAAGACTTTTGGTACCTATGTTTTCTATGGTTCCTAACCCTCATGGGAACTATATAGATACTAGAGTGATAATACTCCTAGGAATTATATAGATATAAGGGTGTGATTTGGTCAGTTTAGATATAGTGCGAGGCTAGTGTTTTTCATATCATCTATAATATTTTTGAATATATATAAATTATTATATTTTGATTCATTCTTATTCCAATATTATAATAGTGAATGCTAGTTTTCCTAGATTCGTGGTGAACCATCTCTACTAATTTTATTGTTTTAGCCATTTTTTGGGACTAATGATTTATTAAATAATTTTAACATTCCATAGGGTGGCATGAATATAGCTGACTATATGTTGATGATCAAAAATATTGTGAGTTTTTAATTGAGGATGTTATATAGTGATTTTTTTTATGATTAGTGACTTTGCAAGATAAATCAAAGGAATGGGTTATGATCTATGATATCATTTTCTTATAACAACACTTCTTCTATATTCCACCAAGCTATAATTATAATGTAGGAAATTCATGGTGGTGATATATCTCTGATTTGTATTTTATTATATATTCACCTAAAGGTATTCGGAAAAAAATTATGGAAGGACCAAAATATTGAAGATGATGATGAGATTAGAATCCTCATTGTTTTAGTCTTCAGTTTATACCATGGATTTGTTTAATTTATAATTAAATAACATGAGAAATGTTTGGGTTAAAGGATTCATTGATCCCCAAACAAAATTTCCATACTAGGAAAGGTATTTGTTACCATAGTTTACTAATATTAAAAGACGCTGAAAAAAGGGTCATGTAACTATCAATGGTCAAGCATAAGTAGGTATAATTGAAGTATATCTTCTGTATGTTAATCGAAAAATATTGTTCTAGAAAATGTTGGCATTTTTTAATCATCATACACCACATTTCTTGGATTTTTATTTTCAAAAAAAACTATGGTGGGACCACATTCAAGAGGTTGAATACTTAAGATGTTTATATTATATTACATAGTAATTTAAGTTTGGAATGTTTATACCTATTGATGATAGTTTAATTTTTAGATATTTATCAAGGAAAATTGAATGTGTCATGCTTCTCCTCATTGTATGAATTGGTTTATTATTTTTGATAACATGAGGTGTTAGAGGATGAAACAGTGAGGACAGTTTTTTCTATATAATTGATGATGACTCCCCCCCTCAATTGTAGCGAGTACGATTGAAAATATAGTTAGTATGTCAAATTCCCATAAATTAGTTGGAACACAGACACACACATATATATCCTTTGTTTTAGATTATTTGTTTATTCCTATAAATGATGCGAAATTTGAAGGATATTTTGAAGGGAGATCTATAATTTATCTTTAGAAATTGTTTATTTTATTAAATTTGTAATATTCCATCAATGAAATCATTGTATTGATGAATTGAATAATGATCATAATTTAATTGTTTATGATGTATAGGAATAGAAACTCTTTGTAAAATGATTCACGATGTATCTGATTAAGCATTTGGGGTTTTACCAAGTCTTAACAAGAGTATTTTTACTATATAGTAAACTCGTATAGTGGGAGATATTTCTATTTGTATAGATATTATCCATTTTGAAGTAAAATCTATGAGGGTAAATGAGATCAGAGTTGCGCAATAGTGAAATGGTTGTTGGTGTTTTTTAGAATATGGAATTATGATTCAGTGATTTTGGAGGTAGGTGAGAAATTAGAATCATGTTACTCAATTATTATATTTAGTGGGAAGAGATTCTCATATAAATATTTTGTAATGATTGATTTTGATTTTTGTAGATTAGTAACTCAGGATTAATAGTGTGCAGTTTGTAATTTTAATGAGATATATTTCATTCTCAATTTTTTCTTTAATATATTTCCTGAATGAGTTTTGATAATTCAACCATATTATGAAATATTGTGTGTGTTAATATATTAAATTTTGACATATATATTTGGGGATTATCATATAGTTTTATTTAAAGGGTTTACAGGATTTCTCAAGTTGATTATGTGTTCTAATTTGGAGACATCAATTAAAACTCATTATTAGTAGGAGTTGAAAACATGATTATGAATATCTTGATGTGAATGTGGTCATAATATTTTTTAATAAGAACATTGAATATGGTTAATTACATTATATTATGGAATGGGGTAAATGGATTTCTCTCATATGACTACAATATTAAATGTATTTTAAAGTTAGGGATAAATTCACCCCTATAGTTTCCCTTGTAAACACACCATTCTAAATAAATAGATTTTTTGTTTTTTTCCCATGTGGTATAATTGCTTTACGATACTAACATATTTTGGATGTAGAGGCCATGAAATACTCGTTGAGGATGGATTCATTTTCTAATTCATTATAATTTGATTAGGGTCTTCATCTAGAACATTCAAGAATGAACTATTATATTTCCTTCCTAAAAATACATATGTTGAGTTTTATTATGTCTTGGACACTTATTGGTTAAATATTCATATGTAGTGGTGGGGTGTTTTTACATGGTAATGTTTGATGAAAAATTTTAAGATGAATCATATGTTATTTTATTTTCATGGATGAAAATTTATAATGGTGGCTATGATATAGTGATCAAAATTTATCAATCATGATACATAGAAACATATTTCCATTTATTTTGTATTCTTCTATACACTCAACGGGTGTACATTTAATTATCCAAGTAAAAAAAATATAAAATATTATCAAAATGTTCTATTGATTATAGGTTATATTTTTACCTTGTGATGAGATGAAATGAAATTTTATGATTGGTGGGACTTCAATAAAAATATATTAACAATGAAAATTTTATTACTATCTTATTCATGCATGTTCTTTAGAATTATATTTTCTTTCATATAAAAGGTTTCTTCCGTGGATAAATAGACACCATAGTTCAATCCAAAATGTGTATTTTACCCTAAGAGTGGTGGTTGATTAATTCTCATCCAGATAATTTTGTGTTTTCCAACATCGGTGGGCTGATTAATTAATTTAATATATATATTTATTAATTGATTTAGTTATCGTGAAAACCATAGAGAAGTCTCAATATATATCCATTAATTTAACATATAAAGGGTAAGTCTCATTTTACATTGGAATAAACCAATAGTGAGGAGGATGAGAAAGGTGGTTCCTAGCGGTGATGAAGAAGAAATGGTGATGCAATTATTTATGATTTAAAACAACTTTAATATATTTCTACATATATAATCATGATACATGGTAAAGAATATACATATTATTAATTATGTTATGTCATGTTGATTACTTTGGAATTATAAAACTATTTGGATGTGGTTGTTCATCCTAAATATGTTGTGTAATATCACGTCATAGTGCCTTCTCATGATTTCCTAGTGGAATTCATCTTACATATTCAGTGTGATTTCCCCTTCATAATTCCCCTTTGTGTATTTTTGGGAAATAAATTTTTTATCAACATTGTGGTTGGTGTCTACCTCATCCATTGATCTTTATTTTAAATACTATTTGTAATGAATTTTCATTGTAGTTAATATCTTATGATGATAGTTCAAAATAATCTTAATCATATTAGTATGATGATTATTTTTATGAGGACATGGATTTTTTAATATTTATAGTTATAGATATCATACTCGAGTTATACTACAAGGTTTGTGTGAAGTAATTACATGATGGATTCAAGGATGAAGAACAAAAGTTATGGATATGATGTCTGGAGGGACCCATAGTTGTCATGGATAATTTTTATGACCATTAATTGACTACAAAACGACCTTAAAATATTTATGTTATGCTTATTGAGTATTTATATTTGATTTAGGAAACAATAAAGTAATTGATGTGGGGTTTTGTGTGGATAGAGTTTCTCATGAGAACCCCCCACATCATGGTGTCTCCTTGGGAACATTGTTAAATACCTAACCCACAACATAGGGAAAACTATGACCCAAGGACACACCTTAGTGTACTACTACATATCCATTTTAGGTAAAGAGTTTCATCCTGCCCCATTAAATGTACCATGGTGTGTAATTCATATGGTCATTTCAAAATGGTTTCCCTATTTAGACCACTATTTATATAATTGCATTTCAATTCTCAGGCATTTGGCCTCTCTCAAATAGCCATAAAACTATTTTTCTTCAAACCATTGATAGTTCACTCTTCATAGATTCTATAATTAAAAATACATGTATAAATATTTCCACCATTTCAAATAGATAATCCACTAATCCTTCCACAAATATTGTAACTATAAATATTCTCAAAGCCAAAATATGGTTTACATAATGGAATCGAAATCCTTAATATATATATTCGGACCCATTAGGAGACCTCACTTGATGTTTTTATCCATTTTCCATTTAGTAGATAGTCATAATATAAAATTACATATTCTTATTTTTAAATAATCCACCAATGTTTTGTGTCTCTATTTTTGGGGTGGTTGTGTTTGTTGATAAAGCAAGATGATGACATTTTAGTCTGGTTGGGGTTGCTAAAGAGGATGAAATTACGGAGGTGCAGTTTTCCAATTATTGACATATTTTTAGACATCAAATTCTGGATATTATTATTGAAATAGAAAGGGATTATACATATAATTTTTCTATAAACACATATCATCAAAATGAGTTCACATACCAAAGATCATGGATATTATAGTGAAAAGTTTGAAGACTACATAGTAGCAAAGCTGCACTACACATACTGCAAAGGTGGTACGCAGAATGGAAAAAGATATATGTGAATGGAAATTTTTACATATTGTAGTGCTATGCAGACATCATTTCTATAAAAACTGCATAAAAACATTCTAAATCAAAATGTGACTAATCTTTTTGTTAATGAGGGTTGTTATTTGAAATCACTACATAGGTTTATGTGCTACCCAAACTGTGTAGTTGGATTAGTTCACAAAAGGCGTGTCATTTGATGAAGGTATTGAATTCTGCGGTGACACAAATTAATTTTATTTTTATAATAAAGGTTATTAATCATGTTCATAGTAGTGGATATTTTATATGTGGACCACATGTAATTATCAGTTCATTGAGATGGATTTACTATAAATTTGGTTTCAGTAAATATGGTTAGTAGGTTTATTGGAACTATTTTAATATATAAAAATGCTAATAAGGTCATTATTAGATTATGAAATTCATTATATATTATTATGGTTATAATAATTTGGTTATGTATGAATTAGTTTGTGGGGGTGTATTTTACGAACACAATGTTCAAGAGGGGGAATTTGAAAAAGGAAGTAGATCACAAAGGAGAAATTACATGAAGGAGGTAAACTACAATGGAAAACTGGATTGCTGAGGATTTCTTGCAAGGAATTCTACAATACAATAAAATGGGTTTTTGAAATACATCTATGAAGGAATTCTATTAATGTAGATGATATAGTTTCTGGAGTGAAGACAGTCAGGGGAGTTATGGAAGTCTATAATGAAAGTCAATCTATGAAGCACTCATACCACATTGTGTAATGTATTTTATAAAGGGATTGAGTAAATTAATGGGGGATCAAAAATATTTCAACATTTTATTTTGGAATTGTCAATATCAAGAACATTGGATTACTCCTAGGTAGTGAAGACATGACTATGTGGAACAATTATGAGTGAATCTATTCTGAGAGTCTTTCTCAAGAATATTTTCACCAAGAATACCCCATGGAAAATATCTTTGTCAAATTTGAATTCTGAAGTGTATGACTGAGGATATTTATTAACCGATTATATCATCAGAAGTAGTTTATTCATTGTCACATTTATGGTGGTCAAGGGAAGACTGGATTAACTTGAAGATCTTTCTAGAGACAAATGGGTGGTAATTATTGTGTCTACAGTAAAGAAAAGTATTCTAACATTATTTGGAAAGTGGATGTTCAACATATAAGGTTTTCAATAGGAGAGAAGGATCGTCACAACAAGAACATAAATAGATAATTTATCATCAATTATGGATGAATTAATTATTGGTTTTGTATGCACTATATAAAAATATCAAATTAGTAGTGAATTTGTATAGGGTTTATGCCCAATATCCTCTAAATATTTTACCAATATTTTTTTAATATTTTGTTTGATTTTCATATTTTATGTCAAAATCGCTGCTAATTTAAAAATTAGTGGTGTTATATAATTGGTTGTATATCATATTATCTACACACACACACAATATATATATATATATATATTATTTTTCTAGATATATATATATATATGATTTCTTTTTCTAATAGGAAATAGTGTGTGTTATGAAATCCTCTAATTTAGGAAATTAGAGGTGTTTCATTAAATACTAATAATCCCTTACATTAGTGGGGGATTTGAAACACTTCTAATTTATGAAATTAGATAGGGTTTGTAATCCCTTCTAATTTAAAAAATTATAGGGGGGTGTTGATCCCCTTCTAATTGATTATAATAGAGGGGGTTTTGAAACCCCTCTAATTGATGAAATTAGAGGGGGTTTTAACCCCCTATAATTTATGAAATTTAATGGGGGTCATGAAAATCCACTAATCCCTTTGATTATTGTGGGTTCAAAAACCACATAATTTATTTATTTATTTTTTAAAATAAAGCTAATATAAATTCAAATATTATAATAAATATGTGTGTGTGTGTATGTTTATGTATATATATATATATTACACAAACAAATTATTTAAATGTATTCAAATAAACTATAAATATATATATAAAGACATTATATAAATACTTTATATTAATACTTATACATATAAAAATATTTAATACATATATAAATAATTGTATACATAATATAAATGTATTTATAAGTTTATTTATTTTAATTTATAAAATTTATATAGGGTTTTCTAAATACAATATATTTATATTATGCATATATTTTATTAAATAATTTTTTATTGCATAATTTTGTATAACTATATTTATATTATATTACATATACAAATTTATATTATATAGACATAATGATATATATATATATATACAATCTAATTATATTACATTTATTTACTTATAAATTCTTAATTATATATAAATTTATATTTTTATAAAAATATTTGATATATATTGTTGTATACCATATTAATTATAAATTATTAGTGTGTGTGTATATATATCATTTAAATTTTTGATACATTTCCAATTATATGAATGTATTTTGTTTTCTCTGTATATATATTTTATATAATACAAATGCATAAAATCTCATACATTAATATATAATATAAATATATTTTATATAATATATTTATATTATAATTTATAAATTATAGTTATGCATATTATTTACTAAACCAACATATAATTTTTATAGTTAATATTTTCTCAATTAATATTAAAAATAATAAATTTTATTATTGTTACACACACTCATACATATATACTAATATATAAGAATGATTATATAAATACATATATTCTAATGATATTATATCAATGAATTTTATTTAAATACATAAACACAGTCACACACAAATATAATTATATTTACAAATATATGATTAAATGAATATTTAATTATGTAAATATAATTACTTAAATATATATTATATATAGAAAGATATAATATATTCATATATATTATAGAAAATATATTATATATTATCTAATATTTATATATCAAATATTATATATATATATAATAGATAACTATATACATAATGTATTATACAAAAATACATTATATTATATATATATATATATATATATATATTTCATATATATATATATAATACACTAATATGTTATATATATATATATATTATACACATATACATAATATAAAAAAAATATTATATTATTTATATGTCCATAAAATATATATAATCTAATATATAAAATTTTATATTTAATATTTCTGTATGTACTTAAATATAATAAATTGTATATTATAGGTATAAGTCAATTCAGTGTATTGGTAATGGTGATAATGAAATGGTCGACCGATACATGGTTAAAATAACAACAGTTGTATTTTTAGAACATTTGTTGTGGGAGAGGTGGTGGACGGGCATATCTTCACCCGCATTGTGCTCGCCATCATGTGTGTCAGGTCCCGCTAGGGAGTTTGGTCCAATAGGAAATGTATTTATCCTATGGTGTATTAAGGGTGTTTTTTGGGGGACTTCTAGGGTGTCGGGAGGGTGTAAGGTGTTGTACGGGGGTTCGGTGGGTTGTCAGTGGGTCTATCCTGGTCTCCAGTGGGGTGTGGGGTGTTGTCCCATGTATTTTTAGGGGTGGTGTCTCAGTATGGTGTAGTCTAAGGGTGTTTGGGGTTATCATGAGGTATATTATAGTGTCGAGGGGTCTATCCTGGGGTCATGGGAGGTGTCTATGTGTTATGTTTTGGTGTCTATGATTTCATGGATTATACAATTAAAAAAATATTATCGTTTAGGGGTGCTTATAGCCACCCCTAAATTGGGGAACCTAAAGGCAATTAGGGGAGATGCTAATAAAAAAACATTGATGATTGTATTAGAGGCAGATAGATCATCCTCTAATCTATAAATGAGAGGTGAATTTTGAGTGAAATTAGTGGGGATTAAATTTCCATCTAATCTTACCGCTGCTAAATAAAAGCATATTTTACCATTGCATACTCAACCCCCCCCCCCCAATTAGTATAGGTGACCACTTTAGGGGCCGTTGTGGGTAATTATAGCTAAAGTATATATAGGGGGTTACAACCCCTTATAATCACCCTTTTTATAGTGAGGGACCTACATTTCCGCACATTGTGTGAGAATCCATTCTAGAGTAGTGAGAAATGGAATAGGAAGAAGGTGATCCACACCACTAGCAGTGATCCATCAAAGGAAAGATCGAGGGAGTGACCCTTGGGATTTAATGAGTTTTCTTTAAATATTTTAAATAATTTATTCCAGGTAAAGAAGTGATATATCATGATCCATGCATTGGAATTATGTTTTTTTATATTTGGTACATCAACACATTATTTTTGTATGTTCTATATACAAAGCCTAATATGAGTGATCCATGTTAAAATCAATGTGCTTGATTTCTAACACTCTTGATTTACATTCAATGAATTTTTATCATATTATGTATGAAATTATAATACAAATATAAACAATAATCATGAAATTATGTTACCCCAATAATAAATAGGTGAATATCCAATGGTTGATGAAAAACATTTAATAGAATATCCATTCCTTAATTCACCACCCCCCTGTTAGGGTTGGTGTCCTGAGGACCAACTGTTTTTTACTTTGATTATATGATTGTTCACTTATTACATATTGTTCATTATTCTCCATGATTATAATTTAATAATGTCCTAAAATATTTGTTGCATTGAAAAGGTCATGAAAGATATCCACTATGATGAGAACCTTGAAATTCTATAGGAATATTATTAAATAAAGTTCTACGGTTAGATGACATACTATGATAGGACACATATTATACAGACCGTCATGTGTGAGTACTCGTAAGAAGATGAGACTCTATCTCATGTAGTTCTCACTAGGTATATAAAGACCCAAAAAATTCAAGGAAATCTTTTTCTTAATTTTATTTGGATTTTTACATGAACGCAGTTTCAGACGGCACCTGATTCCGAGGCCCGGTGTGCCCGGAATCATTTTCCGAAGATCGGCTCGAGTACATTCAGTGAATGGACGAGCGTGTTTTTCTATCATTTGAACCGGTGCTCAGAATCAAATTCTGATGGTACCGATGGAATCGTAGCGCCGGTATTTGATTAGAAACGCCTCTTCCGGATTTTCATTTTCTCAGGTGTGGTTTTTAATTTTTTGGTCAAAAGTTAAGAAATAAAATAATTGGTACGACAAACGTTATTTTATTTCACTTAAAGCCATTTGAAATCCACTTAAATCTGCTTAAGCTGAGTTATTCCGGATAGGGTGCTATCCAAAAATATCCTACTCTCTTGGTAGGATATTTGTGAGGTGGGGTCCACAAGAGCCCCACCGTTTCTTTTCCTCTAAGTAATGCACCCGCGAAAACTAGTCATTATGAAAGTAAACTGACGCGTTTTCTTAATTTCATAATGCACCAATTATTTGGGCGGTTTTATTTGTTGAATTAATTCTATGAATGAATTTAATCATTTATTAACCTGTTTACAATCCGTTGGCGTAATAATAAAATAAGACCAACGCACAACTTCTGTATAATGCTCGTTGAGAGGTTTTGAAAAATTTTGTGCCTTCATACTCCTTTGCGAAAAACGCAAAGAACGCTGTCACCCTCGGAGATTGACGACGGTTCTTCCGAGACGTTCTTCCCCGCAACGATCTCTGATCACCAACTGCTTGAGGTATGAGATTTTGTGTTTCTTCTTTTAAATCTCTTTGTGGCTTATAACAACATCATGGATTTAATTAATATAATTAAATCAACATGTTCTTGAACCTCGGAGTTCGTCGACGGGACACCGTATTCCGCGGCGACGCGACACCCTTCCGTGACAACGCGACGCACTTCCATGATGACGTGATGCCCTTTCGCGATGATGCGATGCCCTTCCGCGACGACGCGACTCCCTTCCGCGACGCGACAATCGCCTTCTTACGCGGTGATCAATTCCGCGATGAACGCGGGTGCGACGACTTGACGAGGTAGGGGTTTGTTTGTGAAATAATTTATATTTCCGTGATTGTTTCTTTGAAAACAAAGAACCCGGATCAAGTTCAATTTTAATTCTATTAAAATTGTGCCTTCCTTGTTATTCATGTGTTGAATATTTTATTCCCGATTGTTATCACCTAACGCGGAGGGTGCGGGCCAAACAAACATGGTCTAACAACCCTCCACAGTTCTTCGTTGATGTGTGGATTGGAGGGCGATGAAAAAACATGCTGCAGGGGTGATTTGTTGATTCCGCAGGGAAGAACAGGACCTGGGAGGAGCTACGACGCAGACGGAAATGAAATCGGACCACCGGAGCAACTCCGGTGGCCTGCGTAACCCACCGGTGGTGCGGGTCGCCGGCGCCCCGGCGCACAGCCAGACAGGGCCGCCGCGACTGAAGTCGCGGCTGCAGCGGCCAGCGGACCCGCGGCCGTGTGGGTCCGGCACACACGGGACACGGCTTTGCCGCATCCGTTGATCCAGCGCAGCCCCATGCGGGGCTGCGGCACCTTCTTCCCGCGGGGGAAGCGCCCCGCGGCTCCACTCGCTCGGCCGCTCAACCGAGCCGAGTCAGTCCGAGCCGACCCGCCGACCGTGTCGCGCCCAACTGGGTCAGACTCCGGTCGGGTCGAGCCGGTTCGTGCCGACCCAGGGGGGGTTGGGCCGGGTTAGTCCGGGCCCAGACCCCCCGTCTCCAGATGTTTTCGGTCTTTCGCTCATACCGTGAGCTACGGGCCTCCGAACGATGCGCCGTCAGCAGTGATGCGATCCTTGGATCGAGAAGGTTTTTTCGGTATATCAAACTCAAGGTTTCGAAATACCTTGGGTTCGGCCGGGTTGGTTCGTACACGAAACCAACCGGGCCCTCGGAGCGGAAACACTCATATCTTGAGCTTCGGATGTCCGATCGACGTGCCATCGGCTTTGTTGAATTCCTCTAAGTGAGACAGATCTTTTGGCATACTCCGCCCAAGGTTTGGACGCATGTGGAGTATGGTCGGGTTGGTTTTGCCTTAAAAACCAACCGGGCCCCTGGGACGAAAAAGCCAATAACTCTCAAACTGGGCGTCCGATTGACGCGCCGTCTGCAACATTTAGTTCTTGTTGACGATACGGAGCTTTTGGATACATCAACTCATGAATATGTGTCAGTTGATGTATCAGCCTCTCGTCTCGTGGAGCGGACCCTCCTGAACGAGCTTGCTGTGTGCGGGAACCCTAGAGCTGGCTGCGACTACTACTGTGACGACGACGACGACTGTGCAGAGATCCTCAGTGGATTCGAGGACGACGACTACATCACTCAGCGATCCTGTGTGGATAAGTGCTACCGATCCTGTGTGGATATGATCCTGTGTGGGTCAGTGCTCAGTGGTTCTGTGTGAGCAACCGTCTATAGGTCCTGTGTGGGCCCGATCCTGTGTGGGTCTTTGCGGGGGTTAGTTACCTATCGATCCATTGTGGGTCAGATCCTTTGTGGGTCATTGCGGGGGTTAGTACCTATCGATCCTTTGTGGGTCCGATGACCTAGATGGATCAGTGATCATCTCTATCGTCATTTGAAGAAGTATACATGTGTGAGGTGAAACTCAGTTTTACTTTCCTTTGTGTATTGTGTTATGCTATCCTGTGTGGATTTACGTTTTACTTTCCTTTGTGGACTGTGTTGAGCTATCCTGTGTGGATTTCACGTTTTGCTTTTCTGTGTGGACTGGGTTGTACTTGAGCTTGGATGTTGGAGCGGAGCGAGAATTGATGACTTGGGTATATGTATGGGCATATACCTAAGAAGTGTCGGATGTTACTTCGTGATTGTATATTTATTTTGTGGTTTATCCTTTGTGGATTTTCTGGGACCTTCTGCGGTCTCGGGGTCCTTACTGAGTAGCTTATACTCACCCCTTGCACGGGCTATGCCCGCAATTCGTTGTGTTGGTTGCAGATGACAGACAGTGCTGATCGTGGTGGAGGCTTGCGGAGCAGGACGGTACCTAGAGGTGGACCACTGGGTGGAACGTACTCGGAGTGGTCGGCTGGACCCTAGGAGTAGTGGAGGCTATCGTTACCCACCCTTCAGGTGGGAATTCTAGTGGACGGCTCGACATTGTGGATTTACTTTTCAGTTGCTATTTTTTCCCCTTTCAGTTATACTTTACGGTTGGGCTTGTATTTCTGGCCCCCTTTACTTTTCTGCACATATTGTTGTACTAGCTTTTACTTAGTGTTTACTTTTCCGCTATCTTACTCTGTAGTACTTGTTTACTTTACAAAGGCAATGCCTTCCATTTTTATGGGTATTTACGCCTTGGTGCTAGTCGCCAGCCCCTGGCCTATGGAAGGCGGGCTTTGGGTAGTCACGACATGGGCCCTGAGGACGGGTCGTGACAAATTGGTATCAGAGGGAGGTTGGTTCTACCACAGACTCTGATCTTTCTTCTATGTGAAGCAATAGTGTTTAGCGTATTGAGTGTGGTTATCAGTACAGGGAGTCCAGTGTTGGTGTGGCGGCCGACGTATCCATACACCAGGACCATGACTTCTGATTTCCGACATAATGTATGAAAACATTGATTGCATGTGTGTTTCAAGTTTTCTTTGTGATTACTTGTATCATCTCACCAGGTATAATGTTCTGACCGTGGCGCACCTATTTCATTTCATGATGGCCCCACGAAGGCAGCTAGCTAGGTTTCCGAGAGTTGAGCGTGATGATAGTCCGCCGATCGACGAGGCCTCGGTACAGGGCCCTTTGAAAGCAGAGGCACCGGCAGTACCTCTACCCGCCGAGCCACCGATGCTTCCAGCACTAGCCGCTGACGATACACGTCGCCTCAGTGCACTACATGAGTTCCAGCACCAGCGACCGCCTAGGTTATGCGGGGAGACGGACCCCCAGGCAGCCAAGGAATGGCTGGAGGCAGTGGTACGAGTTTTCAGGCTAGTGAGGACACCAGCAGACCTCATGGTGATCCTCACAGGGAGCCTACTGCACGTAGCAGTAGGACGATGGTGGAGCTTGATGCTCCAGGTGCACGATGAGGCCTCTCTCATTTGGACAGACTTTGAGGGCCTCTTCCACTCAAAGTTCATCCCGGCCACCCTCCGTGCGGTGCGCATCCAGGAGCTTTTTCAGCTGCGGCAGGGCAGCTTGACAGTCACCCAGTACTCGGCGAGATTCACCGATCTCTTGCGCTACACGACCAACATGGTACGGGACCCGTTCTTCCGGGCCCGGACATTTGAGCAGGGATTGAGACACGAGATTAGGGCATCGCGGATCTCCCTCAGCATCCCGACCCATGCAGGAGTACTAGAGCGAGCCCTTTTGATCGAGAGATTTCTTGCTGAGACTTCTCCAATGGCGAGACCTACCACGAGGCGGCACATAGCAGAGTCTTCCGCAGTAGGTAGTCGATGGATGAATCAGGGGTCCAGGTAGACCAGACCCTCACGTAGACGGCCTCAGGACATTGGCTCAGCCGTGCGGGGCACACAGCGTGGAGCCAGTCTTTCGAAAGGCAGGCAGTGCTACACATCCGGCGGACAGGGTCACATGGCTTGTGACTGCTCGACCCATCATGCCGAGAAGCAGCAATCAGTTGAGGGGCCACCCAGGAAGAGCCAGAGGGTCGATCGTGGCGGTCCGCAGGGAGGAGGCTGACAAGGCAGAGGATCTGGCTGAGTTGCAGGTGGTGGGAGACACTTTGAGGATCTACCACCACCACCACCAGGAGGCCCGCCCCAACCACAGGGAGCTGGCGGGCAGAGACAGGCACAGCTCCAGGCAGCGGAGGCCTACGACCACGGCGCGCCCGAGATGATTCGAGGTATGATCTGTGTCTATTCCACCCTTGCTGCAGTTCTTATAGACATAGGAGCGAGTCACTCTTTCATAGCCATTGCCCTTGTTTGGATCTCGGAGATTCTGACAGATCTGTTGGCTCGATCCTTAAGGCTAGAGACTCCTATAGGAGCAGAGTCGATGATTACACACTGGTGCCGGCAGTGTGAGCTTACTCTAGGAGGCGAGAGCTTCGGCTGGGATCTTCTTGTAGCAGCATCGAGGCCTTACGACGTCATCTTGGACATGGATTGTCTATCTAAAGTCCATGAACAGATTGACTGTATTAGGCGCAAGGTGCGTTGTGTACACACAACGGGAGAAGGTTCACCTTCACCGGTGAGTTGGGAGCCTTCACAGCACAGGATGGACTTCCACAGAGAAGAGGACATCCCATCACTCATCAGTTGGCTAGCCTCATCCTAGGAGCAGTTGACGTGCGGAGTCCTAGTTTTCCTGCAGTGGTGGATCAGTACGCGGACGTCTTTACCGACGACATCCCAGGACTACATCCTCGCAGAGAGGTAGACTTCCATATTGACTTGTACCCCGAGAAAACCCTGATATCGACTCCAGCGTATCGGATGGCACCCGCTGAGCTTCGAGAGATATGGGTACAGTTGGAGGACTTGCATGGAAAGGGTTTTATCCGACCCAGTGTTTCACCCTGGGCTTCCCCGATATTGTTCTCCAAGAAGGCGGCCTGGAGCTTGTGACTGTGTGTCGACTATCGTCGCCTGAACCAGGTGACTGTGAGGAACAAGTATCCGCTACTGAGGATTGATGAACTCTTCGATCAACTCAAGGGAGCACGGTGGTTCTCGAAGATAGACCTCAGGTCAGGCTATCATCAGCTCAGAGTTCGAGACGAGGACCTGTAGAAGACAGCCTTTAGATGTCGGTATGGCCACTATGAGTTCTTGGTTATGCCATTCGGCATAACCAATGCTCCAGCGGTGATCATGGGCCTCATGGACAGGATCTTTCATCCATAACTCGATCGATTTGTCGTGGTCTTCATCGACGACATTTTTATATACTCGACGACTGAGGAGGAGCACGCCTACCACTTATGGGTTGTACTAGACACACTCTGAGGGCACAAGATTTATGTCAAGATCTCGAAGTGTCAGTTCTGGATACGTGAGGTACACTTCTTGGGACACATAATCCTTGAGGCGGGAGTTGTAGTGGATCCTGTGAAGATCGAGGCAGTGATAGCTTAGGAGCCACCCAAGAGCATGACTGAGGTGCGGAGTTTCTTGGGACTAGCTGGATACTATCAGAGATTTGTTCCATACTTCTCCAGAGTTGAGGCACCACTCTCAGCATTGAAGAAGAAGGGGAAACCCTTTGTGTGGTCAGACAGATGTCAGCCGAGCTTCCAGGAGCTGAGACAGAGATTGACCAGCGCACCTATCTTGAGGTTGTCTGAGGAGAGAGTAGGGTACATAGTCTACTGCGATGCATCAGGGACCAGACTCGGATGTTTCCTGATGCAGGAGTAGGCAGTGATCGCCTATGGATTACGTCAGTTGAGGCCGCATGAGTAGAACTACGCTACCCATGACCTGGAGTTAGCAGCAGTGGTCTTCGCTCTGAAGACATGGCGACGCTATCTGATGGGCGAGCGCTTTACAGTCTTTTATGACTATCAGAGTCTCAGGTACAGCTTCTCTTAGAAGGACCTGAACCTGAGACAACAACGATGACTCGAGTTCCTCCAGGACTATGACTTTGAGATAGTCTATTCTCTTGGGAAGAGGAACGTGGTAGCCGATGCTCTTATCAGGAGGACGGGCATTCAACTACTTGAGGAAGCGACAGAGAAGCTGTCCGCTTTGCAGATATCCTTTGTGGATAGATATGGAGAAGCCTTTATCCAGTCTCTCACAGTCACCCCTCCACTACTGTAGCGGGTCAGAGAGGCACAACGTGGGGACGCCGACTATGAGACGCGGCGTGCGCAGTTATCCTCAGGACAAGAACCCGATGGATTATCCTTTGGAGTAGAGCACGAAATCCTTTTCAGAGGACGTACCTTGGTACCAGTATCCTTACGAGAGGAGGTGTTGAGAGAGTTTCACACTTCTCCTTTGGCGGTATATCCTGCAGTGGCGAAGATGTACCAGGACCTCAGACGACAGCACTGGTGGCCAGGCATGAAGAAGGTTGTGGCAGAGTTCGTTTCTCGATGCCTCACCTGCCAGCAGGTGAAGGCAGAGCATCAGGTACCAGCCGGCTCTGTACAGCCCATGGAGGTCCCGGAGTGGAAGTGGGATATGATTTCTATGGACTTCATGACTGGACTTCCACGGACTTCCAGAGGTCACGACTCCATCTGGGTGATTGTCGAACGACTCACCAAGTCGGCTCACTTCTTACCCATCAGAGAGCAGGGGTCAGTGGAGAGCTTGGGGAGTCTCTACATCCAGGAGATTGTATGGCTTCACGGTGTGCCATCATCTATCGTCTTTGATTGAGATGCTCGCTTTACTTCCCGGCATTGGAAGGGGTTGCAGGAGGCATTCAGGACACAGCTACGTCTGAGCACCGCCTTTCACCCTCTGACAGATGGTCAGATGGAGAGGACCATTCAGACTCTCGAGGACATGCTCCGCGCATGTGTCCTCGACTTTGGTCACAGCTGGGAGGACCACCTACCCTTGGTGGAGTTTGTGTACAACAATAGCTACCACTCCACCATCAGGATGGCACCATACGATGCATTGTACGGAAGACCTTGTAGATCTCATTTGTGCTGGACAGACCCTAGGGAGTCAGCACTTGTGGGACCAGAGATGGTCCAGGCCATTACAGAGAAGGTCCAGGTCATCCAGGAGCGGATGAGGACAGCTCAGAGCCGGTAGAAGTCTTATGCTGACAGGAGGCGGAGGCCACTGAAGTTCGAGGATGGTGACAACGACTTCTTGCGTGTCTCACCTCGATATAGATTACGGAGATTTGGCCGAGGAATCAAGTTGTCTCCACGCTTCATTGAACCATTCCAGGACCTCAGCAGGAATGACGAGGTGGCTTATCGCCTGGCTCTACCACCTCAGTTGCACCGGGTGCATGACGTCTTCCAAGTATCTCACCTGAGGAGATACGTGCACATCCCGACGCACATCATTGACCATAGGGAACTAGACGTGGATGATGTGGAACTTTTGCGGAGGTCCCGAGGGAGATCGAGGATCGACAGGAGCGGGTCCTACATGGACGATCGGTTTCTCTAGTGCGAATCAGGTGGCAGCACGGGAACCTCCAGGAGAGAACTTGGGAGCGGGAGGCTCAGATGCGTGCTCAGTACCCACATTTGTTTCCCTAGTTTATGATGTATCTTTACGGGGACCTAAAGCCCTGAGGTGGGAGTGATGTAAAGACCCGAAAAATTCAAGGAAATTTTTTTCTAATTTTTTTTTGAATTTTTACAAGAACGCAGTTTCAGACGGCACCTGATTCCGAGGCCCGGTGTGCCCAAAATCATTTTCCGATGTTTGGCTCGGGTACGTTCAGTGAACGGACGAGCGAGTTTTTCTAACTTTGAACCGGTGCTCAGAATCGAATTATGAGGGTACTGATGGAATCACAACGCCAGTATTTTCTTAGAAACTCCTCTTCCGGAGTTGCGTTTTCTTGAGTGTGGTTTTTAATTTTTGGGCTTAAAGTTATGAAATAAAATAATTGGTACGCCAAACTTTATTTTATTTCACTTAAAGCCACTTAAAAGACATTTAAAGCTGCTTAAGATGAGTTGTTGCGGATAGGGTGATATCCAAAAATATCCTACCCTCTTGGTAGGATATTTTTGAGGAGGGGCCCGCACGAACCCCACCGTTTCTTTTCTGCTAAGTAACGCACCCGCAAAAACCCTCTATTATGAAATTCAACTGATGCGTCTTCTTAATTTCTTAACGCACCAATTAATTGGGCGGTTTTATTTGTTGAATTAATTATATGAATTAATTTAATTGTTTCTTAACATGTTTACAATCTGTTGGCATAATAATAATATAAGACCAACGCAAGACTTCTGGAGAATGCTCGTTGAGAGGTTTTGACAAATTTTGTGCCTTCATCCTCCTTCACGAAGAACACGAAGAACGCCGTCACCCTCGGAGATTGACGACGCTTCTTTCGAGACATTCTTCCCCGCAACGATCTCCGATCACCAACTGCTTGAGGTAGGAGATTTCGGGTTTCTTCTTTTAAATATCTTTGTGGCGTATAACAACATCAATGATTTAATTAAAATAATTAAATCAACATGTTCTTGAACCTCGGAGTTCGTCGACGCGACATCGTATTCTGTGACGACGTGACGCCCTTCCATGACGTGACGATCGCCTCCTTCCACGGTGATCAATTCCACAAAGAACGCTCGTGCGAAGACTTGACGAGGTAGGGGGTTGTTTGTGAAATAATTTATATTTCAATGATTGTTTCTTTTAAAACAAAGAACCCATATCAAGTTCGATTTTAATTCTATTGAAATTCTGCCTTGCTTGTTATTCATGTGTTGAATATTTTATTCCCGATTGTTATCACCTAACGCGGAGGGTGCGGGCCAAACAAACACGGCCTGACAACCCTCCACAGTTTTTCGTTGATGTGCGGATTGGTGGGCGACAACAAAACATGTAGAAGGGGTGATTCGTTGATTCCTCAGTGAAGAATAGGACCCAGGAGGAGCTACGGCGCAGACGGAAACGAAATCGGACCACCGGAGCAACTCCGGTGGTCCGCGGAACCCAACAGCGGCGCCGGTGGCCGGAGGCGGCGGTGCCCCGACGCGCCGCTAGACAGGGCCATCGCGGCTGAAGTGGCGGCGACGGAAGCTAGTGGACCCGTGGCCACGCGGGTCCGGAACATAAGGGATGCAGCTTTGCCGCGTCCGTTGATCTAGTGCGGCCCCAAGCGGGGCCGCAGAACCTTCTTCCCGTGGGGGCAGCGCCCGCGGCTCCACTCGCTCGGCCGCTCGGCCGAGCCGAGCCTGGCCGCGCCGACCCACCGGCTAGGTCGCGCCCTGGCCGGGCCGGGTTGCGCCCAACTGGGTCGGACCCGGACCTGGGTCGGGTCGGCCCAGGGGGGGTTGGGCCGGGTCGGTCCGAGCCCAGACCCCCTGTCTCCGGGCGTTTTCGGTCTTTCGCTCATAACATGAGCTATGGGTCTCCGAACAACACGCCGTCAGTGGAGATGCGATACTTGGATCGAGACGGGCGTTTCAGTATATCGCACTCAAGGTTTCGGAATAACTTGGGTTCGGCCGGGTTGGTTCGTACATGAATCCAACCGGGCCCTCGGAGCGGAAACGCTCATATCTTGAGCTTCGGACGTCCGATCGACGTGCCGTTGACTTTTTTGAATTCCTCTAAGTGAGACAGATCTTTTGGAATACTCCGCCCAAGGTTTGGACGCAGGTGGAGTACGGTCGGGTTGGTTTTTCCTTAAAAACCAACCGGGCCCCAGGGACGAAAAAGCCAATAACTCTCAGACTGGGCGCCCGATTGACGTGCCGTCTGCGACATTGAGTTCCTGTTGATGATACAGAACTTTTGGATACATCAACTCTGGACTATGTGTCAGTTGATGTATCAGCCTCTCGGCTCATGGAGTGGACCCTCCCGAATGAGCTTGCTGTGTGCGAGAACCCTAGAGCTGGCTGCGACTGCTACTTTGACGGCGACGACTATGCAGATATCCTCAGTGGATTCGACGACGACGACTACAGCACTCAGTGATCCTGTGTGGATCAGTGCTACCGATCCTGTGTGGGTCCGATCCTGTGTGGGTCAGCGCTCAATGGTTCTATGTGATCCATCGCCTACAGGTCATGTGTGGGCCCGATCCTGTGTGGGTCTTTGTGGGGGTTAGTTACCTATCGATCCTTTGTGGGTCAGATACTTTGTGGGTCATTTCGGGGGTTAGTACCTATCGATCCTTTGTGGGTCCGACGACTTAGATGGATCAGTGATCATCTCTATCGTCATTTGAAGAAGTATACATGTGTGAGCTGAAACTCTGTTTTACTTTCCTTTGTGGATTGTGTCGTGCTATCCTGTGTGGATTTATGTTTTACTTTCCTTTGTGGATTGTGTTGAGCTATCCTCTGTGGATTTCACGTTTTGCTTTCCTGTGTGGACTGGGTTATACTTGAGATCGGATGTTGGAGCCGAGCGAGAATTGATGACTTGGGTATATGTATGGGCATATACCTAAGTAGTGTCGGATGTTACTTCGTGATTGTATCTTTCCTTTGTGGTTTATCCATTGTGGATTTTCGGAGACCATCGGGGGTCTCGGGGTCCCTACTGAGTAGCTGATATTCACCCCTGCACGAGCTATTCCCGCACATTGTTGTGTTGGTTGCAGAGGACGGACAATGCTGATCGTGGTGGAGGCTTGCGGAGCAGGACGATACCTGGAGATGGACCACGGGGTGGGACGTACTCGGAGTGGTCGGCTGGACCCGATGAGCAGTGGAGGCTATCTGTACCCACCCTTCAGGTGGGACTTCCAGTGGATGGCTCGACGTTGCGGCTTTAATTTTCAGTTGCTGTTTTTTCCCCTTTCAGTTGTACTTTACAGTTGGGCTTGTATTTCCGTCCAACTTTACTTTTCTACACTTACTGTTTTACCAGCGTTTACTTAGTGTTTACATTTCCGATTGCTTACTCTGTAGAACTTGTTTACTTTACAAAGGCAATGACTTCTCTTTTTACTGGGATTTACGCCTTGGTTCTAGTCGTCATCCCCTGGCCTATGGATGGCGGGCTTGGGGTATTCATGGAACTGGCCCCGAGGACGGGTCGTGACATGGTAATCTCTTAATGGGAGACTATGAGAACAGACCCCCCAGTAGATATTCTGCATGTATTGGTGTCATCAGACATTGCTATCTACGAGCGTTTGTAATGGTCCTTAGACTGGAATATTATCATACACATATGTCATGACTCACACACATAGATTTACTGATGAAAACCATCACGGAGATAGTTGGCGGGAAGTAGGGTACTTTGGGTGCATCACGAGTGACTTGTTGTTAATGTATAAGTCGAGGAAGGATTTTTCCCTTCCATTTATGGAAGTTGATATCTCGGACCTTTGATTGAAATAGAACTTTCTCATTAAATTCCATTTACAGGGTGTAAATGAAGAGTTTATTTCTAGTAGTCAAAGAACGACAGATCAAGCATATAGGTTTATGACACTTCCATGAAACCTGCTTGATGAGATATCGAGACAAAGGGATTAAATTACATAGTAAGCCTTCGTATGAGGTGAAACATCAATGCGGCATCAACTTCTTTCCCTTGGGTGCCTTGACCCATTTCTAGACAGTAATCTTTGACATTAGGCAAGCCTACCTAATGCCAATGAGAAAGAGGCCTAGAGGGTCACACACTAAGTGTATTCAAGTATCTCAAGTGGAATAAAGATTATTCCCATACATGGTTTAACAATTATTCAAGGAAGCCTAAATCATTATAATGATGGAGGAAGAAGGAAATGAAAAACAAGATATACACGCCATGTATTAAAGATTACACGCAGTCTAGTTTTTCATGGGAAACAAGTACACACCATGTATTAATAATTACACACCATGTAGTTTTCTTTATGGAAAAGAAATGAATAAATTAAAACAAGATATAAACTCCATGCACATTGAATGTACACACCGTGTATTTTTCAATGAAAAAAATGTACACACTGTGTATTTATTAATACACGCCGTGTAGTTTCTCCAGTCGGGATTTTGAGGAAATATCATTTTATTATATGATATTTTTTATAATTAGTGTGGGCACGTGTCAGGGAAATAATTATTCGACATGTGGTTTTAAATAAGAGTCAGTGAAATAAATAAAACATGTAACATTTTTATTTATTTTCATAACTCTACAACCTCAAACCTGATTATAAATATCCTTACAACCCCAACTCTTTTCCAACACACAAGAGAATCATTGTGCACAACAACTCTGGAGAATTTTTTCAAGGCCAAAAGAACCACTTCCTCCAAGAAAACTCTCAAGACCGAGAGATATACTCTTCCATCAGATCAAGACAATCTCATGTGGACAAGTCAAGAAACGATTTCTCCATGCTAGCACCCGGAGACTCCTTTGGTGATGTCTCGAGATATGAGGTACATGTGTGGATCACCGCTAGAGGAAGTATACACTTGGATTCTACGATGTAACGACGAATCAGATCGGAACGTGATCAAGAAGGCCAACAAATAAAGAACACCCAAAATGTATTTCTTTTCAATTGATTATATTAATTATAATCAACCTGTAATGATCCTACTTTGGAGTTCCGGTAATTTTCTTTTATTTGTTCATTTCTATGATTTGATATGTGGAGACCGGTGTTTATCGTCGTATTGATCCCGGATTGATCATTGTTAATGAAAAAAATCCAAGTTTGCACATCCACCCACATGCTTCCCCTACGCCCAGAACCTTCAATTGGTTATTGAGGTTACAACATTGATTATAGTTATTTAATTTTCATTGATAATTTACACATTTATATTTGATTCAATTCGAAATAAACTGTTCTATAAATATGAATGAAGAGATCTATTCTTCCCCCTTAATTTCTCGATTCAAATCACTGAAATGTACTTTTAATTTTAATTTTGATTAAAATAAAAATGAGGAACTCATCCGGAGGAGCCGCTCTTTCTGTCTGTACAACACGGAAATACACGACATTTAATTAAAAATACACATTGTGTACTTACGTTCAATGAACCAGCACTGGTATGCCAAACCACGACGTATGAATTGAGTATTCATATGTATTTATTACCCCTTCTTGACCAAAAATGATCAAGGCGTAGAAAAGAGTAATACAAGGCGTGTTTGTTGGAGCAATACGCCGTGTAGTCCAATCTGGACCAAATGAAATCATGTACGATGGAGAAGTCACGTACCACATACACGGGATCGCCAGGCTGGTTACCACGTAACAAGGATGTACATTCCGTGTATGATTTATCTACAAGATGTGTACTCCAAAATTTTCAAAGTTGAGAAAAAATGCCAAAGCCCCTGGCACGTACTTTGGATAAAGGGTGAAACGAAATACACGCCGTGTGAATAAAAACTACACACCGTGTAATTTCCAGAAATTTCACTAGTTTTCCTCCAAAAGTACAAAGACAGGTACAAGTGATATAGATGAGAAGAATCTAAATGAAATTCTGAAAGGAATTTAAGATAAATAATAGATTAATTTTATGATAATAATTAATTGAATTCAAGCGTGACTTATCTTGAATAATAAAAAGCTTAAAACAATTTTAATTCTAAATATGCCTAAATGTCGTTGCATGCTATGGATGATCATGATCTGGACCAAAGCCCCTTTGTATGTGTGTATGGTTTCATTAAAATTTGTTTAATTTGAATTCGTTGGCCTGTGGGCCTTCTTCCAATAAAATGTAGGGCCTGCATGCCCATGGTTTCATTAATGTAAACCCATATAATGGAAGATCTCCCATGACAGAGGAGACGGTTCGAAATCTGAAGCTGATGTGAAACTAACCTAAGAAGATACAAAGGTGGACTGGTGGGAGCTTCAAAACACGAACCATCAGGTTCAAGGTGTTTTCCCTAGGTCAGGGTTAGCTTATCAAAATCGCTAGATAAGCTTACAAATAGAAGCTCGTGATCATTCCATCTCATTTTCTTTCTGTCTGATTTCATGGTTTAATTATTATGTATGTGTTTTCATGATCACATTATTAATAAAATGAACAAGAATACAAAGATGGAATAAAATAAAAACCGGACTATGCATAAACATTATTAGAACATGGTTAATCACTTAAGCAAGCATCACTTAATACTAACAAGCATGTGATAATGAAAATTTATGCATGAAAAATAAAATACCTCAAATACCATATTATGTCATAGCAATCCTTATGTTACTTGATTATGGTCAAGACTCAATAAACTATGTGTTTGACCAACCCTTGTTGGGACACTTACTTTTATAAAGGAATCCATTATGAAAGGTTTCAGGTTGACTTAACCATATTACATCAAGAGGAGTAGCCCTTGCTAGAATTTATGAAATATTGGAGGCAAGAGTTGAGGATATCCAAGTAAGGATTTCAGGATTGGGGAATCCACTCAACATATCAAGGAACTGTAAGCTCATAGTTTCCAAAGACCTTCCTACCTCAATACCTACAAATAGATTGAGCAACCCTTGTTTGGGTTATGAGAAGGGGAATATGGATCCTTTCCACTATAATGTCTAAGAAACTGGAAATTCAATGTTCAATGGTGAGGGCCATTGGGAATTGATAAAATAGTGGGAGAATTAATAAATTCATTTATTATTTTTCATAAAATATAATCAAGAAAGTACTGATATATCTGCTCTTTTAATTTGTAGAATCGATATGAAAAACTCGTCAACCACCTTTTTATTGCGATCAATTCTAGATAAAGACAACATCCTCACCAGTAGTAACATTTAGGAATGGTTTAGGCACCTTCTGGTTATCCTATTCCATGAAATAAAGTTTTAAGTGCTGGAGTCCTCACTTCTTGATCCCCATTCCCAAGGGTTGAGTGATGAAGATTTCCTCATCCGTGATCAACATTTGAGTGATTCAATTGACGTTCAATGTTTGATAATGTCATCTAAGTCTAGTGAGCTCATGACGTCTCATGAAGACATGGATTCCTATAGCATGCATGAGCACCTCCATGGTCTATACCAGGACAGAGAAAGACAGTAAAGGTTTGAGATCTCCAAGGCTTTATTTCAGAGCAAGCTTGGAGAGGGTTCCCAAGTGGGCCTCATGTAGTCAAAATCATTGGCTACATTGAACGCTTGGAGGTTCTAGGGTTTCAACTCCCTGAAGAACTGGTTACTGATCTCATTCTTGCATCACTCCCCCATATCTTCTCATACTTTGTTGTGAACTTCAACATGAACAACATTGAGAATTCTCTGTCTGATCATCTTATCCTTATTTGCCAAGTAGATAATGACATGAATCTTGAAAAACCCTCTATCCTTGTGGTGAATAAATGGAATGGGAATGTGAAGAGCATTAAGCCCAAATCTTCTTCAAGGCCTTCCAAGAAAAGGAAGAACAAATGGGAGGAAATGGAACAAGATGTTGTTTGTTTCGCATGTGGCAAGAAGGGCCACTGGAAGAAAAATTGCACCCATCCAAAGAAGCAAGGGGAAGATTCAGGTGCATTTATTATCGAATTCAATCTATTTGTTTCTACTAATTGGGTATTAGATATTGCTTGTGGTGCTCAAATATGTATTTGAATACAAAAACCAAGTAGATTCAGAAATATTGACAGAGGTGAAATGGATCTACGAGCAGCCAATGAAACCAGACTCACTGATGAAGCTGTCAGAGACTACCATCTCACACTTCCTAATGGGATGGTATTGGTTTTCAATGTATGTTATTATGTACCCTCTATAACCAAAAACATTATTTTAGTATCCAGATTAGATACTAATGGATTAATCTTTACGTTTGGAAGTGGATGTTTCTACTTTTATAAAGATAGCATTTGTTCTGTTAGATCACATTTATATAATGACCATTATGTGTTAGACTACACAAAATAAGTAATGGACACAATGCCAATGTTTATTCACATGACTTATACCACACCCAACTTTGGCATCACTGGATAGGTCATCTCAATGAGAAACGTTTACAAAATTACGTCAAGATGGGTATTTGGATTCTATCGAACTAAAACCACTTGGTGTATGTCATGCGTGTCTACAAGGAAATATGACCAAGCCCCATTTAGTGGGAAAGGTGAAAGGGCTAAAGAGATTCAATAATTAGTTCACACAGATGTATGTGGACCATTTCCAGTTGAAGTAAGGGGTGGGTTCTCATACATCATAACGTTTAATGATGATTTTTGTAGATATTGATATATCTACTTAATGAGGTATATGTCCGATTCTTTTGATCGGTTCAATGAATACAAGAATGAAGTTGAGAACCAGCTTGGAATGAAGATTAAGAAACTCCTCTCAAATAGAGGAGGGGAATATCTTAATCAGGACATCATTGATTTCTTACGGGAGTTTGGGATTCTATCTCTACTCACTCCTCCATACACGCCCCAGTGGAATGGTGTAAGTGAAAGGATTTACCGCACCATGTTAGACATGGTGAGATCAATTATGAGTCATGCGAGTCTTCCATTATCCTTTTGGGGTTATGAATTACAAACAGCAGCACACATACTAAACAAAGTACGAACTAAATCGATAAATGGTATTACATATGAGTTATGGAGTGGACGCAAAACCATGTTATATAATTTATATGTGTGGGGTAGTGAAGCATTCGTTAAGGCCTCTTCGGGTAACAAACATTCACCCCAAGGAACAAAGTGTATCATTATAGAATATCCCAAGGAAACAACGAGATATTACCTATACAACCGCTTAGACAAAATGGTTATAGTAGAATGACACGCCATATTCCATGTGAGAGAGGAAATCTCCAAAAGAGATAGTGGGAGAGAGATAGACTTTGATGAAGTCGAGGCTCAAGATACACAGAATTTGGTACATGAATAGATTCTATGAAGCCCCATGAAAGAACACTATATTCCAAAGACACACGAACTGCGTAGGAGCATGAGATAGGTGAGAGAACCATAATGATATGGTTTTCTTGTCACCGAGGATGGTGAATCATTATTGGTTGACAATGATGATCCTCTTACCTACAAGGAAGCTATTGAAGGCACAGACATTTCCATGTGGCAAGAAGCCATAAATTCTGAAATGGATTCCATAAACCAAAACCAAGTCTGGATTTTGGTAGATCCTCCAGTTGATGTACATCCTATTGGTAATAAACGGGTATTCAAGAAGAAATTGGACATGTTGGGGCAAGTAAGAACCTATAAGGAATGACTGGTTGGAAAAGGTTTTAGAAAACTTCAAGGAATTGACTATGATGAAACTATTTCACCGGTTGCGATGCTGAAATCCATCAAAATCCTATTGGCCCTTCCCACTTAACATGACATTGAAATTTGGAAAATGGGTGTCAAAACAGCATTGCTTAACAGGAACCTCCAGGAATATGTCTACCTGACAAAACCTGAAGGGTTTGTGACTCCAAAGGATTCTAACAATGTATTCAAGTTGCACAAATACCATTATAGATTAAAGAAAGCATCATGTTTGTGGATCATTCTTTTTGATGAAGCTATAACAGAATTTGGCTATGTTAAGAATGAATGTGAGCCTTGTGTCTACAAAAGTATTAGTGGAAGTGTAGTTGTTTTCCTAATTGTATATGTTGATGACATATTACTAATTGGAAATGAAGTACCTATCTTACAGTCACTTAAGGAATGGTTGCATAAATTCTTCTCCATGAATGTCTTGGGAAAGGCATCATATATTATTGGGATCAAGATCAATAGTGATAGATCCAAGAGAATGTTGGGCTTGAGTCAAAGTACATACATTGAAATGATACTGAAGAGATTCTGTATGGAACAGTCCAAGAGGTTATTGTTTCCAGTGTCACATGGCATTCATCATTCCATGAAAATGTATCCTCAGACACATGAGTAAAGAAATATAATGGAAATGATCAATTACGCATCTGCGATTGGTTCAGTCATTTATGTTATGCTATCTATGAGGCTAGATGTTGTTTACGCATTAAGTGTGGTAGGCATATAACAATCTGATCTAGGAGACCGCCATTGGATGGATTTCAAGACTTTCCTTATGTATTTGAGGTATACTAAGGTTATGTTCCTAGTTTATGGAGGAGATGAGGAACAAGTCATTAGAGGACATGTAGATGCTAGTTTCCAGACTGATCAAGATAACATAAAGTCTCAGACTAGATACATCTTCAGTTTGAATGGAGGTTCAGTGAGCTGGAAGAGATCAAAGCAAAGTGTGGTGGCAGATTCTACAGTGGAGTCCGAGTATATCGTAGCTTCTGAAGCAGCTAATGAAGCAGTATGGATGCGAAGCTTTGTCCAAGAGCTGGATGTAGTACCGAGCAGTAAAGATCATATCACACTCTATTGTGATAAAAATGAATCGGTTGCACTGGAAAAATATCCAAGGCCACATCAGAGGACAAAGAACATACTTATGAAGTACCATCTCTTGAGGGATTTTTCTTAGTGAGGTGAAGTTGTAGTGAACAGTATTTCCATGAAAGGCAACGTGGAGGACCCCTTGACTAAGGCCATGACTCAGCAGGAACATGATCATCATGTGAGGTCTAGTGGACTAAAAGTCGTAGGCAGTTGGATCTAGTCCAAGTGGGAGTTTTTTAGGGTTGGTGTCCCGAGAACCAACTGTTTTGTACTTTGATTACATGAATGTTACTTATTATATATTGTTCATTGTTCTTCATGACTATAATATAATATTGTCATGGAATATTTGTTGCATTGATAAGGTCATGGAAGATCCTCGCTATGATGACAACCTTGGAATGCTATAACAATATTCTGAAATAATGTTCTACTGTTGGATGAGATACTATGATAGGACACATAGTATACATACTGTCATGTGTGAGTGCTCGTAAGAAGACGAGACTCTCTCTCATGGAGTTCTCACATGGCAATCTCCTGGATGAGAGATTATGAGAACAAAACCGCCAGTAGAAATTCCGCATGTCTTGGTTTCATTGGACATTGCTATCTACGAGCATGTGTAATGGTCCTTAGACTGGATGATTATCATTAACTCATGTCCTGACTCGTGCACCTATATTTACTGATGAAAACTGTCACACAGATAGTTTGCGGGAATTACGGTATGTTGGGTGTGTCACGAGTGAGATGTTTTGAATGGATAAGTCGAAGAAGGATTTGTCCCTTCCATTTATAGATGTTGATATCTCGGTCCTTTGATTCAAATATAACGGTCGAATTAAATTCCATGGCCATGTTGTAAACGAAGTGTTTATTGCAGGTAGTCAAAGAACGACGAATCAAGCATATAGGTTTATGAAACATCCATGAAACCTTCTTGGTGAGATATCAAGACAAATGGATAATATTACACAGTAAGCGTTCTTATGAGGTGATACGTCAATGTGGCGTCAACTTCTTTTTTAGGGTGACTTGACCTATTGCTAGACAGTAATCTTGGACTTTAGGCAAGCCTACCTAATGCCAACGGGAAAGAGGCCTAGAGGGTCACACACTAAGTGTATTCAAGAATCTCAAGTAGAATAAAGATAATTCTTATACATGGTTTAATAATTATTCATGGAAGCCTAAATTGTTTTAAATATGGAGGAATAAGGAAATGAAAAACGAGATGTACACTCCGTGTATTAATGATTATGCGCTCGATTGTTTTTCATGGAAAACAATCACACACCATGTATTAATAATTACATGACATGTAGTTTTCATTATGTATAGTAAATGAATAAATGAAAACAAGATATACACGTCGTGTACATTGAATGTACACACTATGTAGTTTTCAATGAAAAACAAGTACACGCATTGTATTTATTATTACACGTCGTGTAGTTTTTCCAGCCGTGATTTTAAGGAAATATCGTTTTATTAAATGATATTTATTATAATCAGTGTGGGGGTATGTCAAGGAATTAATTATTCAACATGGGGTTTTAAATAAGAGTCAATGAAATAAATAAAATACGTAACGTGTTTATTTATTGTCATTACTCTACAACCTCATACCTGATTATAAATATCCTCACAACCCTAACTCTTTTCAAACACACACGTGAATCGTTGTGAACAACAACTCTGGAGAATTATTTCAAGACTGAAATAACCTCTTCCTCCAAGAACACTCTCAAGACTGAGAGAGATCCTCTTCCATCAGATCAAGATGATATAAGGCGGAAAACGCAAGCAAAGGTTTCTACACACTAGCACCCGGAGACTCCTTTGGTGGCATCCCGAGGTACGAGGTACACGTGTGATTCACCGCTAGAGGAAGTATACACATGGATTCCTCGATGCAATGAAGAATCACATCGGAACTTGATCAAGAACATCAACGAAGACAGAACACCCAAAAGGTATATCTTTTCAATTGATTAAATTAGTTATAATCAACCTATAACGATCCTACATTGTGGTTCCGGTACTTTTCTTTTCATTGTTCATTTCCATGATTCAATCTATGGAGAATGGAGTTTAACGTTGTATTGATCCCATATTGATCATTGTTAATGGAAAAAATCCATGTGGGAACATCCACCCATGCGCTTCCACTGTGCCCAGAACCTTCACCCCCTATATGGGTATCCATTCCGCATTAAACATAACCTTTGGTATTATAGCATTAATTTCCTATATAATTTTTTATCAGAGATAGATTTGTTTATTTTTCAAATAATAGTTATATTCTACTCTTATTTCTTCATACCATTGAAATAAAAATAATATAAAAGGAAAATTACAATTCTGATGGTATTATTTAGTGCGGAATTGTATATATATATAGTGTCATTCAATAAAAGTAAATAAATAGTATAAAAAATAATGATTTGAATGAATTGTAGAATAAAAATATTAACTCATTCACTGATGCAGAATGAATGTGTAAAAACCTGATATTATAAGTGATGCTGGAACTGCTAATGATTACGAAAGTCCAACAATTACAAAAGACAATATTTTCCATGAAACAAAATAATTGGATAAAAAATAAGATTAAGTAAATAAGTATAAATATATCTAGATCCATCTGTATAATATTTATTTCCAAAAGATAATATTTTTAAATTAATGTTATGTCAATGTGTACATAGATCTAATAAACATGAATGAATACCAAGCTGAAGAACTACAAAAAATTCCACATGGTTATAAAGAAAATAATTTCCACATAGAAGAAATTCATAATTTGGAATCCATTAATGATAATAATGATATGCATCCATCATTACAACTACATGAAAATCAAATTCTATAAAAAGATAATGGGTTCATTAAATATTTTCTATCTCAAATAAATTTTAAAAGTGCCATAGTGGATAAGCTCATGCATATGTTGGAAAATAAGATGAATTGTGGGAATAATCCCAAAATAGAACTTAATGATAAATTAGAATCAATGGATATGAAGATTCAATAATTGGGAGAATATCATGAATTAGTAAAGAAATAAGTGGATCTATCTAATTCCAATGCAAATCCTAAATTGAAGGAATCTTCTCATTTACTAAATTATTATCCTTTGGTAGGTGATAATGAAATGAAAAGAAAATATGCAATAAATAGAAATCATGTAATGATATTTCAAGACAAAGTCAATGTAGTTTGTGAAAATATGGTATGGGATATGATGAACCCTATCTCTATCATGAGAAGATGATATCCACGAATAGTTTTAGATGTATGAAAAATCGTACAGATTCTAGATATAACTAAAAATTATTCAGTGGAACAATTGCCAAAATGTTTTATTTTATGTTAGATACACGGTCATACCTCATGTCCTTTTTAGTATTTGGAATTTATCTCTTGATGTGATTATATACATATGTTTTTAAATAAAAAAATTAGAATAATCTTCTTGATAAATATTAAAGAAGAATAGTTCAAAATAAACTTCATATCAAATTATATTATTATGGAATATAGGGAAAATAAATGTACGTTTCATGAAGAGAAAGGTCTCAATTTCATAAGAATAAGAACTATGATGAAATCAAAATATTAGTAAATAAATAATGACATGAGGTATTTTTTAAATAGAAGATGTTTTATATGTTCTAATAATTAGAATATGGAATGATATTGTAGTTGGAGGAATACGGGGAAGGAAATAGAACCAAAATTCGATCTCCAACTCTGGTCGTGTATAACGAAAAATTAAATATTTGAATATGACATAATATGCTTTAAATATGATTAATATCTTAGATGAAACATCATGACCTCAACAAAAATATACAACGAAGTTCTTTCCTTATTGCCGCATAAATATTGTCGGAACGAATGTGAATGAACAATTATGAGTTTTATTATGATATTTAGATTATTTAGTAATGTCCCTTTTCACAATTTGGGATTCAAACCCATTAGTATAAATTTTCTTCTTTGATGATCCTCCAATATACTATTTTTCATGATTCTTTCATTTAGAAGGAATATTTCTACTGTTAACGAATGTTTAGCTACATAGCCAAAATAGTTGAATTTGGATGGCTCGTTGGAAAAAGAACAAAAATAGTATAGTAACTTGAAAGAATGTTTCAAAGGGTTTGTCTGTCAAGATCAACCACAATCCTCATATTTAGGATTCTAGAGGAACTCATATCCCAATGTGTTATATGTTAATAATAGTTTCTAGAACATGTGTAGGACTAATGGGGAGATAAAATCCATTAGGTGTTTGTGTGAGGATAAAACATGATTGAATAAGTTTAATGAATATATATGTGACAAGAATAATCTAAATTAATGAAATTCATGTATACTGTTGAATTCAAAAAGCGGTGATACCCATGAAACTTTTTATTATTTTTGTATCTGAAGGTTGTGTGATGTGGAAAAGTGAGATCATACAGTGAAGTGCCAAATGTGTAACTGGAGTGCTTCCAATGAAACTCTTGAATGATCTTGTTGTTCTATGTCTAACTGAATATTCAACCATTAGTATCATGCCTCACTACATGTTTTATTTTACAATGAAAGAAGACAAGTTGGGGGAGATTTCATAATATTCATGTGTTTTAAGATAATATACCAGGAAGGCTCGGTCATAGACAAAGTACCTAACCATTTATTAAAATAAAATAAAAGTACAAAAAAAGAGCAACCCAAACCATAAAAACCAGCTACATATCATTGAAATCCTTCCCATCTCCATAACCAAGATCCATTGCTTCATCTGCAGTAGCCAACTCCCACTCTGAGATGTCATATTGTGCCAGAACCTTGGCATAATTCCTTATGAGATTTAATTTTTCAAAATATAATAGCTCGTGAAAGGAATTCATAACTTTTCCCTTCCTAGCATAGGACCTAGTAGTAATCAGTTTCAGCATAGAGGAGTAATCTTTCCTTTGCTTCCTTCGTGGGGGATCAGTTCCAGCATTCACATTCCCCGACACATTCCTCTTCTCGCCTAGGACAATCTGACTATAAGAGAGTCGGGTCCTGCCACTATTGTTCTCCTTTTCACTATCTGAGAGATCCCCCAACATTCAAGAGGCTTTTACTTCTAGGAAAATTTTATTTTCTCCTCACACTGTCTCAAAATGACTATTAGTATCAATCACTGCAAGACATTTCATGTTTTCCTCACGACGAGAAATACTAAGATCATTAGAAGGATCCCTCTCCACTACCGCTTCTAGTTCTCCTCCTGTATTAGTGGCAGCATCCTGCAAGACACCATTATCAGTCATCTTTTGAGCCTCCAGCATCAGTTGCAGCTCCTCAGAGTCCAGAATCTCAAACTGGTTGCAGGTCACTAAGACACCCATATTCTTAGAATCCATAGACGAATTGTCCAAATACTCCTGAGAAATAGGAACCACCGGCATATGTCCTGCCCCATCTATAGCTGTTCAGGTCTCCAAACCAAGGCAACCTTTAAATCAATAAAAAACATGCAGCACATTTGTTTTCAAGGACACCTCAACTTCCTTCATACCACAACCAGGCCTCGGCTCAGCAGTAACAAGATCATTCCTCAGCTCCCTCTCCTAGTTCCCAACAATAGTATCCTGAAAAATTGCCAACTCAGTAGAGGGATCCTCCAAACAAGTGCCCTTCCAAGAGGAAGCTCCAACATCGGAGCATAGCACTAGTTCCATAGTAGCATCCAGATCCCAATTCGCATACTCAGACCCTACCAGAACCGCCCCGGATCCATCCTTCATATTCGCCTAAAGTAGCCTCGCATCAGCACCAAGGTCACAGCCACCACTATATTGTATCTCCGTCTCCCGAGAGGAAACCCCCACCTTGTCATTGTGGAAAAAGGCCTCCAGGTGGCCAAACCATCTACATCCAACACGGTACTTCATCCACAATTCAAATACAACCCCCTACATCTAGAAAAATTCCTTCCCATTAGTAATCAATACATAACGCAAGGGCAGCTGGGCGACGTCGACCTCAACACAAATCCTTGGGAAAATTGTGTGTGCCCCAGCCTCAGTCGGTTGATCCGAGCATAGATACCTCCCAATAATATTACCAATGGCACAAAGAATAGATGGGTTTTGAAAAGAAAGCGGAAGGATAGGGAGACTAACCAATGTTGAAACCGAAGAGGGATCCCGCCACATGTGAAAGTCAAATCCCCACTGAAATAGAAAGAAGGAAGATTCACCACACTTCCTAGGATCCCTAGACCAAGCAGAAACCAATTCCTCCTCTATGACGAAATGTACCATGTTGTTTCCTCAGTCCAGCAACCCGATGACCACTTACTCCTTCAGATTCCATGAATCAGAGACAAACTGGGAAACACTTCAACCGAGGGTCGACGATGACAAAAGCAGGCCACCAAGGTAAAATTGTGCAGATCCTCACCAATATTAATCTCGTTCGGAAGCCGAGATAGCTGTAGTGCATTCGGAATGTGAACTGAGGCTTTTGGGGAAAGAGTAATCCTCAGGAAGGGTAGGGAACAAGTAGCCTCCTTCTGGGACGCCGGTGAATGTGAGCCTCCCCCCTCTGATCGAGAGGGGGGAGTAAGATCCAACAACATGGATCTAGGGCATCAGAGGTTCAGAGAGCATGATGGTGAGAGAAATCTCTTCCATAGAGATACTTACTTTTATGATAATATATTTTTATCTTATAATTTAGTATCAGTTTAATGTTGTCTAGACACACAGAATATTTTTAATAAAATCACCATCATTTCCTAAAAACTATGCTCCCATTTTGAAGTGAAAATAAACATCTAAATTCACGTAAATAATTTACAATAATTATCTATGTCTATCCATTGGATGATATTTTATTGTTGATGTGGGGACAAGAACTCTAGAAGACATAGTCTGAAATGACATGATAATACTACAATGTAATGTTGAAATCCATGCAACTAGAGTCCATTGAAGTGAGTGACATTGAATACATTAGTGTTTATTAACATATACTGTTGTTTCCTACAAGGTTTTCTAAATTAGTAGGCGTAGAGGAACTTTCAATTACTCAATTTCTTGTGGTAAATTTCCTTGATTATAATTTTCCTATAGTGTGTGGATATAATGAAGAATATGACTCTTAATCATGATAATTTATGGAAGAATCAATATTTCAATCTAAAGTTGATAAATGGAGTCAATGGTGTATTTTTATTCAGTTGACATTTCTTTGTAGTGTTTTGATGTCGACCTATGATATCTCAACATTAATAAATAACTACATAACCAAAGGTGGATAATAATTTCCCTTTATCTGGATTTCAGGAGTATAATTAATAATGCATTCCCCCCCATAATTTTATATATTATTAAAAAATTGATGCAATAAGATCATTGAATAAGTGAGATGTAAATTAAAGAATGAATGAATCCCTGTTGTATTTTGTAGAAAGATATAGATAATTGAAATGATGTATCTAGTCAATATTCATTGTGATAATTAAAGTTCTATTAATCATTTAATAAATCTGTCAATCAATCAAGGATAAATAAAATTAAAATAATATCACTTTATTAGGATTAATTTATTGCATAGGCTTGTGAAGTTGGAAAATGTGCATACAAAACTAGTGGTTGTAGGAAATTTGATAAAGGCCTCACCCAAAGAGGAATTTGACCAGAATTGAATAGATCTTGGTGTTTAGTCAATTCCTAATAGACGAAGATGTGTGGATGTGGGAAACCCTCACCCATAGGTATGGTCTGTTTTCCACTATTATGATAATATGTTTTTATTTACCTTGTAATAGAACATAAAGAAAAGACTCTTGGTTTTGTTGAAAAGGGGGGATAATTTGTGGCTATAAATGTGCATAAAATTACTTAAGGGTGATTAGGGCAGAAGCGATGTTGGGGGAGATTTAAATTTTATTATGTAAAAGATGTTGGATCAAAGATTAAAAATAAAAAAACATGGGTATACTGATGAAATCAATTTATTTATTTTGGAATGCATTGATTCATTAATGATCTTTTCATCTTGATATTGTTTTTTTTTCAACCACGGATCATGTGGGCTTATAGTGTGTTTTTATGAAATAATTAAACTCTTATCAATTTTTGGATGTTTTTTCAATAAACCCAAAGGGGGATATTGTTGGAAAAAATCCCTCAAGGTGTCATCTAATTTTTTTTTGCGATTGTGTTTGTCTCAAAATCTAGATAACAATGGATATCATAAGACACAAGAGCAGCAAGCAATGTTCATCAATGAATGTTGGGCCTCCAATGTCACTATTGTTGGTGCTACACTAATGTCGGTGCATTTGAAGTACATATCCTTAAGGAGGTGCAGATCTCCATTTTTTTATATTATTTGGGCCTCAAACATGGGATTTGTTTTATGGAAAAGGAATATGATACCATATATACCTTTTAGATAACTCTAATACATCTAATATTGTTCACATAACATAGTTATTAGTCCATGAAGAGTGGACTTCATGGACTTCATAATTTACACAAATGCATTATGTGGACCAAAACGTATGTACGCTCAATGGTGAAGAATGTTGGCCAAAGAAATTTTCCATCATAACAATGATAGGATGATCACATTGTACACCAACAAAAAAACCAAGTGGCTTGATGTTTTGTAGATTATAGTGGTTATTTTAAGCCACTCCATAAGTTTATTCCCAATGTGAACCACATAGTGGGATCAATTTGTGGGTGGTGTGTTACTTTCCGAAGGATTTGATTTATGGTAAATCCTGAAGGATTTTTTTTAGATCAATATGGTAAATCTCATCCAAAAAAAATATTGAATTATGTCTACCATATGGAATGTTTATTTTGAGAGTAATGATTTACTACCATATATTTTTTTAGTAATTATAGTTATAGGGAGGATTCCCGGAAGGATACATGCTTTTGTGAGGGAGGGCTCCACAAAGTCATAGTTCATGAAGAAGAAATTCATCGGAGGAAGTAGTTCACAAATAATGAATTATATAAAAGATATAAACCTTAATGTGAAATATGTTTTTTGGGGTTTTTTTGCAAGTAATTTTACCTCTTAAAGGAAAATTGGGTTTTCAAAGAAGTTTATGATGTAATGAATTTCAGGGAGAATAGACAGTCTGTGCAGTGAAGACAGTTCGTAAAGCGAAGGCAGTGCATGAAATAATGTAGTCCATGAAGCTCTCATTCCACATAGTGAAATGTTTTTCATTATTGTAATATGAAATTTCTCTAGGGGGTCAAAAATAGTTCACAAAACTATTTTCCTCTAACATGAATAATGAAGAAAAGTGTAATTCACCTATGAGGATAAAATATGAATATTAGAAATATTTATGTGTGAAACTACTCTAAGAGTCTTGCATGAAGAGATACAAGCCAATAATACCCATAGGACAATATTATTGTCATTTCCTGATTCTGAAGTGATATAATTAGGATCTCTACAATTTGACTATATTTATAAAAGGATATTATTCACTAATATATTCAAGGAAGTGAAAGGTAGACTGTTAAACTATTGAAGAACATTATAGAGATATAGAGGCAGTAATTGGTGTTTCTAGAGTAAAAATAAGAATGTCGTTATTATCTGGAAAGTGGAAGTCATGTGTCTATATGTTTTAACAGAAGAGGAGAAAAATTATATAAATCACTCCAATACATATTTAATCTAAAATTTTGGATTCATTTATTTTTCTAATGATGGAACCAAAATGTCTATTAATTTTATGTGAATATTTTTTGAAGTAGTAAACTGATGACATGAAAAAAGGTGATCCATTTCACAAAAAATGATACAAATAAGTAAATATCAATGGAGTTTCCCTTGGGAATTAGTGACTTGTCACTAAATCTTGTATTTAAATGATACTTGGTATATAAGTTATCTATATTAAACCATTAATCGGCAGTGAGTTTTAGTGGATTTAGTACATCGATGAAATATCATTTTATAATCATGGAAATATCCCAATGTGTGTAAACCTATTAAAAATATGTGCATATATGTGATTTCTTTTTTTCTTTACATTCTATGCATCATAATTGGATAATGTTTTAAATCATAGGATAAATATAATCACAAATGATTGAACAAATTGGAACATTTAAAATTATTTCAATATCTTGTAATGGAATGAGAACATTTAAAAGAATACCTAAACCCAAATTCACCACTTATCTAAGGGAATCATAGCCCCTTTTGGATCTTAAAACTTCCATACATTTGTAACTCCCAAAAAACATAAACAAACCATTCTTCTCTTCCATACATGGTTACTTTCCTTACCTCTTTACTCAAAACTCATACTCGGGTATGTAAATAATCAATCATGGGTGTTTTTACACTTATGATGTGATGGTGGAAATTAATTCAATATCAAAAATCGAATATTAGGTGATACATAAACATTATTATCAACAATGTTATATATAAGATATTGGTGTTTGATCATGATCAATGGAGTAATATCAACGTTTCTACTATCTTAGAATAATGGTTATATAAGAAAATTGATCCCCCAAATAATTAATATAGGTATGTTCCTTACTCTAAACATAAACATATGGGGTAAGACTACTATCTAAAAATTATGAAATCCCCCAACATAGAGCTCATTTATCCAGTGTGTCCTCTATTGGGGAAGTTGTTCCCTCAAATGATGGGACTTCTTGTGAAACATGGGCCCCCCACAAAAATTTTGGAAATATTTCTTAGGTATCCATTCATTTATAGTAAATATTATCGATAATTTGTGTAGTTTTGAAGGATGGGAGGGTGAGGTATTCAATTATCTGATGAATAATCCTCGACATTGAGATGGATTCCCATTTATGGATTATATTTATAGTATAGTGTTTATAAATTTTTTGTGGTCTGTATTTCATTGGAACCATTGAATCCTAAGTATCTAATGGCTCTATTTCATGATACATTATTTAGAAGGTTATTATATTTTCTATTAGTTATCTCCTTGGTGTTCTAGGATACTATATTCTCACATATTCTATGAAATTTTATAATTAAATCATTTATGGTCAATATATTATTATGGCCTAGTGAAATCAAATGTTATCCCAAATATTAATTCCTTTTCATATTCCTCTTAGACACGCCCGACTACCTAGTACCGGGAATTTAATTTGAAATATTGATATGGGTTTTCATTTTTGTTATTTCAGGAATCCTCTTGGGTATGTACTAAACTCACCCTTTATTGAGATTTTCCCATACATTTTATGTATTTTTAGATGATTCACATGATCATATATTGATATAGAAGGCTTATAGATGATGTTTTGTTGTTAAATATAACTCCTCATGATGCTTGGTGATAAATTTGTTACCTTGGAATACATTGATTATAGAGGTGACTCTTGCTGCTCGAGATCATTCCAGGAGTACCCAAGGTGCAGAGGAGTCATACAATATCATATAGCAATATATTATAGGCTAGTTAGATGTACAATTCCAAAATATATGACTTTTTTCTAATATATTTGTACATGATGTATCATGTATGGGTTGTTTGATGTTTAGTAGAATATATTTATATATAAATTGATTTGGTGTTATTTTTTAATTATTAATTGGGATATGTTTCTTTTTTAGATGATATAGGTTAATACATAGCACCCTATATTTTTTTATAGAATATTTTAAGGTTGGATCCAAAAGAGAAAGAGGGATGTTGAATTCATTTTTTAGTGGGAAAAAAAATTGTATGTCATTATCCAGGTTCGGAATCATGGAGGGTATGGTCATGTCATGGTTGGGTCACTGTATTAAATCTATTAGTTATGATGGTTTCAAATATTTTTACAAAGATACACCATGAATATTCGGTTACAGAATATAGTCTAAAAGTAAGATTTTCTATGTTTTTCCAAATTTGGAGTCACTGTTGTTAGAGTTGGCGGTCTAGAAACAACTAATATTTAATTTATTCATTAATAAATACCTTATCACATCTTTATTTTTTTAAACATTACAATACATGTGATAATTTTTTAAGGATAGTCACTGTAATAAAAGGTCATAGCAGACCCCTGTAATGATGCGAACATAGAAGTGCCATAAAAATGATATTGAATATATATTCTATAGTCAGATGATGTTATTTGAGGGACACAAATAATACAGGCCATTATGGGTAAGGAATCATACAACATTGAGGAACCCTCTCTGGGTGTGCGCCCTTGGTAAGATCTTGGAGGATATTATGAAAATGAGACCTGCCAATAGGAAATATACAATTCACATTGTCATTGGATGTTATTATCAGTGAATGTGTGTATTGGTACTTAGAATTTAATATTATTATTAATTGGTATTACAACACGGACACTTAGATGTATGGACGAAAACTATGATGAGACACTATCCATATTGAGGTAGGATATGTTGGGTGCATCGCAAGTAATAATGCATTAATCGATAATGTGAGAAATGATTTTTCCATTTTGTTCCATAACAGAAGTAAATATCTTAGGACCATTGATGAAATTGATATTTCATAAATAAATCCATAGCCATGGTGAGTATTGGGACTGATCAACTTCAGGAAGTCAAAGAAAGAAAAATCGAGCACATATTCATCTAGCTTGATTCGAGATATTCAGAAAAAAGGACTACATTACATGATAAGAGTTCATAGGAGGGGACATGTCATCGTGGGCTTTAATTCTTTCTCTATGAGTGCCTTGGCATATCTCTAGATGTTAACCTATGCCTTTAGGTAGTCTTTGCCTAATTCCACTGATAATGAGGCCTAGAGGGTCAGACACTTAGTGTTTCATAGTATCTCAGTTAAATATTAATTTAACAATTTCAATAAATATTATTCCCAATTGTGGTTTAATAATTATTCAAGGATGCCTGACCTCTTTCATTTTGAAACTAGTTATTCTAGAGAATGTATTTGGGGAAAAATAATACATTTATTAGTAAGTAAGACAATAATATTTTTTAAGAAATAAATAGTAATTATTCAATGTATTATCAATATGGTGGAGGAAATAAAGGGAATGGAGAAAAAATTACACGTCGGGTATATTATTATACACACCGAGTAATTTTTCGAGGGATTTTTCAGAAATAATATTCTTTATTATTAATTAAATAATATTAGGTGTAATGTTCTAGGCACATATCATGTAATAACAATAATAGTCATATTTTATTATTATAAATGGGGTCTTACTAAGAATTAAACGAAATGAATAATTTATTTCGGGTAATTAATACATTTTATAATACTATGTAATTAAAATCCATATGGTAAAATTATCATTAGCCTAGACATTATTTTTGGTTGTGGACAATGAATCTAGACAATGATCTCTATCCCGGAGAGAATAATTTTCATCCATAAACTCTCTCAAGCAGTGAGAGAGATCCTCCTCCACCAGATCAAGTAGAATGCATTGCGAGCGGCTCTCAAAGCGGTCTATGGTGAACATCACAAGAGAGGGATATTTGTGCTTGCACCTAGAGATCCCTTCAATGACATCTAGAGATACATGGTTCACTTGTGGATCTTCACTAGAGGAATCCTAGACGTGGATTTTTTAATGCAATGACAGATCACACCGTATCATGACTAGAAACATCAACAGAGTGAGAATTCCATCAAGGAAAGTATTGACTTTTTATTAAATTAATTATAAAAAATATAAGATGATCCTCTCTATGGTTCCTGTAATCCCTGGTATTATTTATTTCTTCATTCTATTCCAAATATTTGAAGTTTTATTATCGTGAAAGATCTTAGATTAATCATCGTTAACGAAAAAATTAAACATGGGTACACCACCGACACGATTCTGCTGCACCTTGAACCAACAAATTATATTTGTGAGTGGTTATATCATTGATTATAATTATTTAGTTTTTTTGGTGATTTACAAATATAAAAAATTAGTTTTTTCAATTCAAGTTAATCATTCTAAAAATCTGATTCTCATGATCTATTCCCCCTATTTTACTTCTAGTTTAACATAATGAAATTATTTTTTTAATTTTAATTAAAATAAAACATAGGATCTCATGTGGAGGTACCAAATCATTATGGGTGTACAACACCAGAACACACAACATGTATTCGGCAGTAAACACGTTGTATTATAGGTTCCATGCACTGGGATAGTCCGCCAAACTAGGACTTTTCATTAGATTCTATCTATGTCTTTAAGACTCTGTGTGTTGACCAGGAACAGGAGGCATACTGTTTCCAGATTACACGCCATATGGACCATTGAACACGGTGAGTAGTCCCTTTGGGTTAGGTTTAGACCATGTACCTCGTACATTCCTTTCCCAGCTAGAAACCATGTAATGTGGATACTACATGACATGTGTCCTAATGAACATGCCATGTGCTCCTACGATTTCAGATGTACATCTACATACCATGAACCTCGGTGTGTTCTTCAGATAGAATGTGAACAAAAGTACACAATGTGTATTCAGAACTACATGCGATGTACTCATCCAAATTATGCAGATTTATTAATTTTTTTTATTATATTATACAAACCCTTAAGATGTGTACCATAGTGCGGGTGTAAAACTGAGGCAGGAAATGTGATAAATTTTATATATATGTGTTTAATTTAACATCATTGTAATTTTTATTTCTACTCATTGGGTAGTTATAAACCAGAATTCACTAGGTTTCCTTCAAGGTACAAGTTACGTACAAAGATAATTTAAAAAAAATAATTAAATTTAGGATGGATGACAATCACAAGGAAATTCAGAAAAATGGTATAAGATAAAATTATTTATTAATTATATATAATTAACTGATTTGAGTGTGATTTATCTTAAACAAGAATGATTAAATAAATTAATTATATTTTTATTTATGTGTTAATAAATTTGTATGTTTGGATGATCATGAGCTAAGGCAATACCTTTTTATATGAATCGTTTTATTTATTTAATTTATTTAAATTAAATTTGTTGGTCTATGAGCCTTCTCCTCATTAACATGTAGGGCATGTGTGCCCAAGGATTCTATTATGTAAAAACCTGTTTTACCCCTCACCTACAAGTCAGATAAAATCATATTTAATGGATGGAGCTCCCATTCTAGTGGAGGCGGGCCACGTATGGATCCAAGGTGAAACCAATACAAGGAGATACAAAGGTGAACAGGTGGACAACTATAAACACAACACCGAAAGGTTCACGGTGTTTCTCCCTTAGGTCTTCGGTTAGTTTATAAACCTCTATATAAACTAACTAATAGAACAAGCTCATGATCATAACATTTATTTTATTTATTTCAATTTCATGGTTTATTTATTGTGGGCGTGTTGTCACGATCACACAATTAATGAATTAAACAGGCATGGTAGATGGAACTAAAAGAAAACTAGATTATGCATAAATTTTCTCATAGACATGGTTAATCACTTAGGTATATACCACTTAATATTAAAAAGAATGTAATAAAAAAATGAAAATTTATGTATAAATATAAAATCCATCAATGAAAATATTAAGTCGGTATAGCCTTCCATAATCATGGTTATAATAAAACCATAGTTTAATGTGCTTGGCCAACCCTGGTTGGTGTGCTTTCAATTATTAGGGAATTATAATTGACGGTTTTGGGTTGAAATGTCTTGGTTCACATCGAGGGTTGAATGCCACAGTAGGCCATGGTGTGACCAGGTGGAAAATGTTGTAGAAATCCAAAAGAAAAGGATTTTGGGATTAGGGAGTCCACTTAGTGGATCATCGAGCTGCTAGTTAATGCAGTTGGAATTTGAAATGAGTACCTAAAACCGTTCATGTTTCTTGACCAACCCTTTCTGGGGTAATGCTATAGGAAATATAGATCCTTGCCACTAGAATATTCAAGAAATCGAATATTCCAAATTCAAAGATGTGTGATATTGCATTTTGATAAAATAGTGGGAGACTAATATGTCTTAATTTATTTATTTGTCTATTTTTATTTATGATGAATTTCTATTGCTCATATTAATTTGTTGAAATGGAAAGTATAATTACTTCAAACATATCATTTTAAAACCATACTCTATAAGGAAAACCTTTTTATCGGAACCAATTTACATGAATGGTAGAGGAATTTACGCATCATCCTTCGCCACAAGAGGAAATTGTATGTGATGGAAGAGCCTATTCTAGTTGTTCCTGGAATGGTGTCCAGTGAATAGGAACTATCTCTCTATATGAAACATATAGATAATTCTATAGATTTCCAATGTTTTGTGCTATTGTCTATGAATAATGAGCTTTGGAAGAAATATAAAAACATGGACTTGTATTTCATGATGTATCACCTTAAGGATCACTATTAAGAAAAGGTGAGAGAGGAGAGATATGAGAGCTCTAATGCTTTGTTCACAAAATGTTTTTTTAGATTCTACACTAACTAAGCCTCATGGAGTCAAGCTTATTGGATACATTGTACAGCTGGAAATCTTAGGGATCGTGTTTCCAAATGATTTGCATACACATCTCATCTTATCATCACTGCCCAAGACCTCCTCTAGCTTTATTGTCACTACAAAATGAGGAATAATGAGAAGATTCTATCAGAACTTCTGAGCTCAATTCTACAAGTAGATATGGAAATGGGGTTGACAAACCCATAATCACTATTGTGAATTATAATAGGAAGGACAAAAAAAAGAGGCCAAGGATACATAGAGGATATGAAGCCCCTGAGCATTGTACCTATAAGAAGGGGATGATCTAGATGTAGGGAAAGGACCTATAGGAGTTATGTTTTCCATGTGGAAAGCAAGGCCACTAGAAGAGTAACTGCACCCAGAAGCATGGGGACGATAAAGGTGCATTCGTTATTTAGTGTAATCCTTCCATTTCTACACAATGGTTATTAGATACAGCTTGTGGGGCTCAAATATGTATCCAAATTCTGGAACCATGTATATTTAGAAAGATTTACAGAAGAGAGGTGGAATTTCGTGCTGCCAATGGAGCGATGATGGTAGCATTGGATATTGGTGATTACCATATCTCATGGCCAATTGGGATGCTATTGGTTTTACATTACTGTTATTATGTTCCTAGTGTTACCAAGAACATAATTTATGTATCATGTTGGGTTATTGATGGATTTAATTTTAATTATAGAAATAAGGGTTGTTTCTATTATAAGAACAATGTATGTTACGATATAATTCATTTAAATAATGGTTTGAATGTATTAAATTTTGAAAACCCGATGTTGATAATCGATAATGAAAAAAACTCACTTGACTCATACATCACCCAGTTTTGGAATCACTATCTCTTCCATGTAAATGTGAAGCGCTTGACAATGGTTTTTCTAGATGGTTATTTATACTCTACATAGATTAAACCACTTGATAGATGTCACACATGTTTACAAGGTAAAATGAACAAGATACCTTTTTTGGATATGGTGAAAGGGCAATAGATATTCTATGATTCGTTCACAAATATGCATGTGGACTATTTCCATTAGATGATATTGGTGGATATTCATAATTCATTACTTTTATAGATGATTTGAGTAGATATGGATATGTCAAATTAATGAGGTATATGTCAGAGTCCTTAGAGAAATTTAAGGAATTCAAGAATGAATTATAGACTCAACTTGGTAAGAAGATAAAGAAATTTTGATCAGATAGAGGTTGATAATATCAGAACAAAGAGTTCATCGACCTTTTATGAGAGTATGGGATTCTATCTCAACTCACTCATCCTTATACACCACAGTGGAATGGTGTTAGTGAAATGAGATACTATATCTTGTTGAGAATGAAGAGGTCTATGATGATTCATGTAGATATTCCATTATCCTTTTGGTGAAATGCCTTACAAAAAACAACATATACATTAAACTGAATACCAACTAAGGGAGAAAAGGGAATTCCCTATAATATATGGAATGGAATGAAAGCCATTATTCCCCAAAAATGTGTATGGGGATTTGATACATTTGATAAGCCCTTATTAGGAAAACAACTAGCTTCCCAAGGCATGAAGTGTATATTTATAGGATATCCCAAGAATGTAAAGGATATTACCTATATAACCCTTTAGAGAAAAATCCATTGTTGCCAAAAAATCCATATTTATTGAGAGGGGGACCATCCTAAACAAAGATAGTGGTGGAAAGATTCACTTATAAGAAGTTAATTCTCAAGATACACTTGAGTTGGGGCGGGAACAAGTTCCACATTCCCCTGTGGAAGAGGTTCCAATAACACAAGTACTGCATAGGAGATCATGAGAGGTAAGGAAACTAGAGATATGTGGTTTCCTAGTCACCAAGGATGGTGAGTCATTATTGTTGGACAATGATGAACCTCTTTAATAAAAAGAATAAGTAGAGATCTCAAAAGCTACACGATGGCTAGAAACAATGAAATCTGAGATAGATTCCATGTATTAGAACCATGTCTGGGTTCTAGTCAATGAGCCAGTTGATGTAAATACTTTTGGATGCAAATGGTTATTCAAGAGAATACTAGAGAAGGGTGGTCAATTTACCACGTATAAATCAAGGCTAATGTCTAATGAACTCAGACAATGTCAAGGAATTGACTACAACGAAACCTTCTCACTAGTTTCAATGTTTAAATCCCTAAGAATCAAACTATCCATAGCATCATTCAATGACTAAGAGAATCAACTGATTGATGTCAATGCAGTATTCCATAAAGGGAACCATTCAAAAGATTCCTATATGACACAACTGGAAGGGTTTGTGACACCAGGTAAAGACAAATGGGGTTTAAAGTTGAACAAATCCATATTTGGATTAAATCAAGAACCTGGGTCATGGGACATTCGATTTGAGGAATCCATAAAAGAATTTGGTTTCATTATGAATGTAAGTGAGATAAGAGTTTATAAGCGGTTTAATGGGAATGTTTTCATTATCCTATTAGTATATGTTGACGACATATTTCTTATTGGAATTGATTTACCAGTATTAGTGTTATTTAATTAGTAGTTGATCAAGTGTTTCTCCATAAAGTACTTAGGTGATGCTGCCTACATTCATGGGATCAAGATCATTCATGATAGATCCAAGAGGTTGTTTAAACAATGTCAAAGTACATATATTGAACAGATGCTAAATATATTTATTATGGAATAATCTATTATGGTATTGGTTCCAGTGCCACATGGTCTATATCATTCTATGAAAATGTTTCATCAGACACATCTAGAGAAATATAGAACGAGTAAGATCTCATATGTTTAGGCTATAGGATCTATCATTTATGACATGTAATGCAACAGTCATGTTGTTGTCTATTCCTTGACCATTGTATATATATATCAAGCATATTCAGGATAACATCATTGGAATGTCGTTAATACTATCCTTAAGTATCTATGAAAAACTAAGGCTATGTTGCTGGTGTTTGGAGGAGACGAGAAGCTGGTCATTAGAGGGTATGTTGATGCTGGTTTTCAGACAGATTAGAATGATCTGAAGTCATAATCTAGATATGTTTTCTGTCTCAATGGAGGAGCTGTGAACAAGAAAAGTTAAAATCTACCAGTTATCGCTAATTCAATTGTGGATTCCAAATATATAGAATCTTTTAATGCATCCAAGGAAGAAGTCTAGATTCAAAACATTGTCTAGGAGATTGATGTAGTTTCATGTAGTAAAGATCATGTCACATTGTATTATGATAACATTATAGTGGTGGCTATTTCAAAAGAACCATGGTCACACTAATGGAAAAAGAACGTACTCCAGAAGTATCACCTCTTTAGGGATTTATATCAAATGTGTGATGTTCCAATGAGCAGAGTGTCTATAGAAGAGAACATGGAAGACCCCATGACTAAAGGCCTATCTCAGCTGAAGCATGTATATTATATGAGAGATAGTGAGTTAAATGTTGTTAGCAGTTGTCTCTATTCCAAGTGGGAGTATGTTGGACATGGTGGAATAGAACCAACTACTTTGTACATTATTCATTAGTAAATAACTTATTACATTTTTGTTTTTATTATGTGTGACATAACAAGTGACAATTTCCTAAGGATAGCTATTACACAAAAAGGTCATAGCAGATCCATGATATGATGAGAACACAGAAGTGCCATAACATTGTTCTTGAATATATATTCTATGGCCAGATGATTTTATTTGAGATACACAAATAATACAGGCTGAGGACTCATAAAACATTGAGGCACTTTCTCATCATGTTCACCAATGGAAATATCTTGGAGGATATTATAAGAACGAGACCCACAAGTAGAAAATAAACATTTCATAGTGCCACTAAATGGTCTAATCTACGGAGGTGTGTATTTGTACTTATAGTTTAATATTATTATTAATGTTTATTAAAAATCTCACATTTAGATGTATTGAGAAAAACTATTATGACCCACTGTTTGTAGTGAGGTGGGATATTTGGATGTGTCACGCGTAATACTACATTAATAGATTATGTGATAAAGTATTGTTCCCTTTTGTTCCATATCATGTATAAATATCTCATTCCCTTTGATGGAATTTATATAGCCTAAATAAATCCATATCCATGGTGAGGAATGGAAAATTTAAATTTAGGGAAGTCAAAGAAAGAATAATCAAACGCATGGTTGATGACACCAGCATGTAACCTTATTGATTAGAGATATTGCGACCAAGGGATTACATTACATGGTAAGCATTTTTAGGAGGTGACACATCATTTTAGTGTTAACTTCTTTCTTTATGGGTGCCTTGGTGTGTTACTAGATGATAACCATGGGGTTTAGGTAGGATCCGCCTAAGGCCACTGATATAGAGGACTAGAGGATCAGACACTAAGTATGTCCATGTATCTCAGTTAAATATTAATTTAACAAGTTGAATACATTTTATTCCCGATTTTGGTTTAATAATTATTCAAGGATTCCAAATTGCATTTATTTAGACACTATTTATTTGGGAAAATATATTGTTGGTGAAATAATATATTTATTATCAAGTAATGTAGTATTATTTATTTAAGAAATAAATTGTCATTATTCAAGGTCTAAAAAATAAGTTGGTGAAAAAAAATAATGGAACAACAAAAGTATTTACCATGTATATTAATATACACACCATGTAATGTTTCTAGGGATTCGTGATAAAGATTATTATTTATTATTAATTAAATAATATAATGTATAATTAGTTGGGCTCTTGTCATGTAATAAAAATAGTCCACTTTTATTATTAGACATGGGGTCTTACTAAGAATTAAATTAAATGAATAAATGCATTCAGAAAATTAATTAATTTTATTATTTTTGGTAATTAAAATTTCAATGATATAATTTTCATTAGCATATCCATTTTTTTTGGTTGTTCACAAAAGATCTTGAGAATTATCTCAAGACAAGAGAGATTTTTTTTGTCCATGAATTCTCTCATGATATGAGAGAGATCATCCTCCACCTAATGAAGGATAGATTTTTTCATGGGGATCTAAAAGAGATCTAAGGAGGCCATCACAAGAGAAGGACTTTCCACGCTATAACCTAAAGATACCTTCAGCAATGTCTATTGATATGTGGAGCACATGTGGATCACTGATAGAGGAATCCCATGTTTGGATTATATGAGTCAATGACAGATCACATCAGATCGTGATTGGAAACATCCTCGAAGAGAGAACTCCACCAATATAAATTTTCTATTTTAATTAAATTAATAATTAAAAACATATGATGATCCTATCCATGGATCTGAGACTCCCATATTTTCATTTATTCTTAGTTATGATTTTAATATCTGTCATTTTATTAATTTGATGGATCTCAGATTGATCGTCATTAACGAAACAAATTTAAGGTGGGTACACCCACCAACATGCTTTTGCGGTGCCCCGAACCTACAACTATGCCATGGAGCAGTTGTTATTTACGTCGTGTTCATGTGAGGGATTAGAGGTCGTATCACATATATGGCCATTAAAAGTAGTTTTGTTCCTTCTCTATTGGTTATTTTATTTAACCAATACATATATATTGGAAAATATTCTAACAATAAACCACTTTTCCATGGATAAATCCAACGTGTTAAATTCATTTCTATTTTGAGACCAACTATATTATAGCATTATATGTTGAATCATAACACATTTTTTGAAAAATTATTTTAAATATCATCGAACCCCATACATAGAATTATCTCAAACATTTTATAAAACCTTTGTAAAATCTTATAAATATTCAAAATTTCATATAACCCTCAAAATTTTAGTATTAAGTCTATCATTTGAGGATCGACTCATTGCAATTCAAGGTGATTTTTCATCATATTCTACATGGGTTTTCATATTTTTCTTGGGGTTATTCTCATATCTATTCCTATTTCAATATATTTTTTTATAATTATGAACAATAATATCATTTATAATATATAAAAATTGTTTTTATGTGTCCATAACATGTGGGAATTATCTTATTCTTGTAAAAATTTATCTTAGTTATTTTCTCTACATGAGTCTCGAATATTTTCACCAACAATCAAAGATGATGGTTTCTTCTTACTCACACATTTCATATAATTTCTTTCCTATTTTCATTTTTTTCTAGGAATGATATTGCAAAGTATGGGAAGGATGAGATTGTAATTTTTTTCATATCTTATATGTCAGGTTAGGGACCTATCTTTTTTAGAAGGGTGTAGAGGATTCTATAATACCAGGTTTTATTTTAACATATCTGGAACTGATGAATAGCATATCCACTTTGATATCTATTTCCTATTTTAACATTAAGAATATAAAGACTATGGAGGTAACTCGTGGTGGTAGGTAGGATAAATAGATAAAACCCCATTATACTCCATTAATGAGAGAATGTTTCACTTGCTACTACAAATTTGTACTATACATCAAGTATGAAGCTATATAAGAAAAATAAATTATGTATCATGATGGATCATATTTATTAATTATTTTGGAAGTCATAAAATTAAATGTTTTTGGGCATAGCTCAAGGTATAGGTATGGGTCCTCGGTAGAATACCTATTCACTATAGATATTGGTGAATCAAAAAAGTAAAACTCCTTAGATACGATGAACTTATGCAATGGATTAGATTCTAGTCACGAGGGTGGAGGCAAAATCTATATATAAATTTATGGTTTTGATAATCTCTATGATATCTACTAGATAATTTTATGAAGGATATTCATTTTATTTCATATATTCTCACACTATTATTTTCATATATTAATCAATTATGATGTCTTTTTAGTTACTCTCCCATGACACACCTTTGTGAAATAAAGTATACCATATAAAGTGATTTCCTTAATTTCCCATAATTCTGGATGTGTACAGATGTCTATGTGACTTTATTATTCAATATAATACATGTTTTTTGTAATATTTTGAATTTATTGGTGTACATGTTATTGAGCTCATATCAAATGTTATCAAGGAAGTGTGACTCTTACCATGCCTGGAGAAAATAGGAATGTGTTGACTTGTGAGTAGGATATTAGAGAATTGAGGATGGGTCTAGACCTATGATACATTAGATATATAATGTTTGAATTATCCGTATTTTCAATTTTATAAGAATGAGTAGTGGATCGCCTATATCATTCCCCTTGTGGAGATCATTATCAATATATTTTCCTAAACTAATTATAAGGTCTTCCTCCAAAAAAAGCAATCATGTCTGAGATTGATATCCATCTTGGCGTGAAACCAATATATATTTCTCTTTATCATATAGATCTTATATAGTTGAGATAGATGAAGGATCTTATAAGGTATTTGTATGGTGAATTTATTTGTCATACCAAGAACATTTCCTTAGGGTGCTCCTATGTTGTTTTAAAAGAACAATGATTGTAGTATTAGTTTACTTTCTTACTACTATATGATTAATTTGGAAACCGTTAATATAAATAATTAATTATTGAATATTTATTATCTCTTATATCAGTTATGGGGACCCTATTATTCTACAAAATTTAAAAAGTTCATGATACCATCATCTTCAAGTTAGAGAATTGGATATTATGATGATAGTTATTAAGAGAATATATGGTTTTATGAGTACCTTTCCTTAAACTTTTTATTGAAAAATGACCTATCAATGTTCATTGTCTTTCGGGATAGGATTTTATATACATATATTTAATCATTCATCTTATTATTTATGTATGATGTTCAGATATACACTAAGACTTCTTATATTCATGATTAGAACGTGATGATTGTATTGGGAAAACATTGATAACATTAAATTTATTCAAAATATTCAATGTTCTACATCTATATTAAGGATTGTGGTTAGATTGGGTGTTTCATTTTAAATATAGGTATTTTAGTGGACACAAAAAATATATAGAGTGTGTTATCTTGTACATATCCCAAGAATTTTTTTGATATCATAAGCATATTCGGGAATGTGGGGTACAAATGATGCATCATCTAGGAAAATGTCTATTTGGATGCAGTAATGACTAATCATACCAAAAAGGGGGTTATGTTTGATCACTTTGATTTATTACTGGATGTATTCCTTAATCTCAATATGATATTGATTCTATCCCCTATTTTTATCATTATCTAGATTGATATTGTATATGCTATGTATTGTGATACCATTGGTGTTGGGTTGGGTGTTATGTCAATACACATATACCAAAAGGTTGCTATTGGGTCATGTATAGTGCATCCCCATGGGAATAACTATCTAAATATTTTCATGTAGTTGGAAGCAATGATATACTCCCAGAGGTGTTGGATGTACTATCGTTTTATCGAGAAGACTTTCATATAAATCATCCAAAACAACAATTGATATTTCAAACCCCAATGAGACCCCAATCTGGTAAAGAAGCATTAGGTGGAGTATCTGAAAAAACAATTAATGGATTATTCTCCCAGAAATGGTAATTTCATTTCATATTCATTCTATAAAAAACACTGATGATTCAGGAAGTTTGTGAGAATTATTTTGGGAGGGATGATATCTAATAAAATTATGGGTTGATTGGTTATTAGAGGCATAAAAGGATCTTGGAGTGTTGAAATGTGATCATTTAGTGATCATGTCTTCTTTGGTGAAACTTGTGAGGTCACTCCATGCATCAGACCCTGTGTTCATAACATCAATAATGACTCAATGAATCAATATTGAGATAAAGATCATTTACGTCAAACCTCATCCTACATCGTAGGAATCCAATACTCAAGTATTATAGATAAATTTTTATTTAAAATATCTCCCATGGCCATAGATATTTCTAATATACCATTTATTACATCCTTTATAATATATTATCTCCCATTTAATATGAAATATTTATTAAAATAATGTTTTCATATGATAAATATTTCAATTATTATGTATTATTCAATTCATAAATTCAATTAATTATTGGTTTATCATGGTTCCTTAATATCCATAATTTGAATCTAGAAATAATTATAATATTTATTCATTTTATACAATTATATACCCATTTATATAAATTGTTCATTAATATTGAATTAAATTACATCGCAAAGTCTATAGTGAGTAACAATGAATATGTAATACATCCAGTTTTCGATGGATTGATTGAATAAATCTTAAATTATAATTATATTTAAATGAATAATTATTATATTGTGAAAAGAGAATATATTAATTAATTATCTCTTTATTACCTTCTATGTGAAGAGAAAATTATTAATTAATTAGGTTTCTTCATGGAGGAGGTTTTCCACAAATACAGATGAGAGACATCAACAATTTCCAATAAATAAGATGGTAGAAACGTATATACGACCATATAATTATAAAATAATAATTATTTCATAAATATCATATATATATATAAATAAAATCCATTATAATAAATGAACAATAATCATGGTTATGGAAAATTAATCATATCACTATGTGGATGGGGAAGTCCCCATTTATGCACAAGTCAGACTTACATTTCCCAATTTATGTAAATGAAATTATAAAAAGGTAAATTTATAAAAAATAATAATATACTAGAATATGTATGTCAAAAAAAATTATACCTTATTAGTAACTATATAATTAAATTAGGTAAAATAATAATTAAAATGTTTACGATCGTTTAAAATGATTACACCCTCATAAAGGTACCTCATTTGGATATCTTGAAAAGGTCCCCAGGGTGGTATTTTGAGGATAAAAGGACCACTGAAACATCTATAAGGATGTTTATAATATATTTTTCAGTGGGTTTGGTAATATAATTATTTAGTGGGGCAATGAATAATAGAAGGTAGGTTGGATGTTTTATAGTGAAGGGAATGACACACTTGGAATTACATTATGTATTCAAATGTAAATAATTCTTATTCCATTGAATGTGAAACAATGTAACCAAAAATATAAAATATAAAATATGTTATGGTTGAAATGTATTAAAATTTCAAATTATAATATGTTAATATGGATTTAAAAAAAATATTTTGGTTTAACCCCATCATTGTTCTTTATAAACCCTATTTATAGTAACAACCTTTACAAAAATAAAAGGTTATAAATATAATTATATTGTAAATATTGGAAAATATTTTTTAAAGGTATGGACTATTAGAATATATCCCATCCCACATTCTTTTTTATCTTGTCTTTAATTAATTTAATAAATTCTAATAGAGCATATAATTTCATTAATTTCATTTTTGGGACTATTCATTCTATTTTCCTTTAATGTTAAGAAGGTGGTAATGTATTTCAAATACATAACTTTTCACCCTCAATTCAACAATATAATAAGCCAAATGAATCATATAACACTACAATTCAATCAAATATTATATATTTTAATGATTCTCAAATTATTTAATATGTTTTTCTACAGATTGTTCAAACACTGTATCGACGTTCAATAAGATTTGAACAAAATTATATCACAATTAAAAATTAAAAAAAAAGTCCATTAAATAAAAAATTTAATAATATTCCAAATAAACATATATAACAGAACATGACCTATTTTTAACCTGATCAAGAAATATTAGTTTTTTATTTAATAGATACTCGAATTATGTTTTTTTCATTACTTTAAGTATAACATAAATTTTTTTCAGAGAAAAAAATGAACAAAATTTTCATATCATATAATTATAGATAATTAGGGTAAAAAATCCCCAAAAATAGATTCAAGAAATATATTAGGGTGTTTTAAGTATCAACCCATTTTTTACCCTATCTTACTCATTTTATCCTTATTTTGGTGACAAAAATTTTATAACATTAGTATTTATATTGAGAAAAAGTAAAGGGGCCTCTTTTAAAAATGTGAACAAACTAATTCAAAATATAATTACAATTTCTCATGATTTATTTTATATATGTTAAAGTAATCAATTTTGATATAAATTTATAAAACCCAATAGAAAACACATTATTAAATGTTTTTAGGCACAAAAATAATCTTATACCAAAAATTGTATAATATTTATTCCTCTAAAATTAATTGTATTATATATAATTAAATGAGAGTTGTGTTACTTTAATATCAATTAAAAACATAACATAACATTTAAGTTTATTAATTTATGTAAAATAAATTACAATTTTACGAAAATATATATTTTTTGTCATTCACATGGAAATAGATATTTTCAAAAAAATCACAAACAACCACTCTAAGATAATATTTACACTCTGATTGAAAAAATTGTATTATATTCATTAAATAAAATTTCTATTTGATGATATAAATTAATTATAATTTTCATAGAAAAAAATGAATTAAAAATAAATTGGGAATAAACTGTATTTTTTAAAGCATAAGAAGAATTTAATAAATATAAAATAATTATTTATGATGAATTAATAAATAAAATATACTTGATTGAAATATATATATATTTCATAAACTCGTCAATCATATTCAAACCATTCAATTTGAGGTTTATGCTAAAATATGTCATGGTTCATTTTAAGATAATTTTTTTTATTATGGAAGATATAAGTCAAATATTATAAAATATATGGGTGTTACCTTCAACCACCCCTCCCAAATTATTTATAATGATATAATTTTATTTATAATATTCAAATGTGAGTGTTTCATGACATATTAATACAATTGTTTGTACATTCTATCATGAAAGATATTTCTATGTCACTTCTATGAAACATAGTAGTTCCAAATAATGTATTTATTAAAAAACTATAAATCAATATTAAAATAAGTAGTTACTAAAATATAAATTGATATTGAGAGTGGGTTACCTTGAAAAAACTAATTTATGCCTCTTTATTAACCTTACATGTATATAGTTTGATATATACATGTTTTATTCTTCCCATTACAGTGTTAAAAAATCTATATCCACTACATTTATTTATTAATTTATTTATATTACATTTCATATAATGAGGATATTGTAGTTGCTAGACTATAATGAGGAACTACAGATACCATGAAAATAGACATAAAATTATGTCATATTGGCCAAATTCATCATGCTGAAAGGATATATGTGGTGTGTTATTGTCAGGTGTTATAGTATCATAAACATTTAGACATTTAATCCTAGTTTTCACACTTTGTGATATTGAGTAAAATATATGAAGAGGATTGTACCACTAATATTAATTTCACTTGTTTCATTTTTTATTGGTTGTGATTATTTATGAATATTTGTAATAATATCCTAACATGATATTATTTTCATCATATTTCATATGATTATTTATATTAACACGAGAAAAAATCTGTGATATTTATTTCGATGTGAGGTAGCGTGAGTTATGTACTATTTTAATTCATGGCACTGATTAAATAGGAAGATAGAATTTGTCATTTCTGAAAGGAAGATATATATATGGCCTAGGAAAAAGGATAGGAGTACCATAACTAAATCCATGGCCGTGGTACCCATATGTTCATCCATCCAATTAGATCAACAATTAAAAAAATAAATAATGAATGATAATAAAATGTGTTCATTATGAATTACAGGATATCATATAATAAAAATATTAAATTTCATTGTTTCTATTTGTTAAAACTATTTTTAATGTATATTATATTTATATACATATATTACATAATAGTTTGATCGACTTCATTCTTGGTCTTAGAATATTATTATATTCTATCAAGTTATTTCCCTATAGTCTCTCATAATTTGAATATTCAAAAATATATCATATTTTAAAGAATTATAGTATAATACATATTGGGCCCCATTATGGGGTCCAAGATATGTCCAAGAATAAATGATAAAAAATTAGTAAATAAATTCATTATTATTTTTTTATAACCTAATTAATGTTGATTTTATTTATTTAATGCATTTACAAAAATATGAGTGAATACATGTGAAAATATTGGACAAAGAAATTTTTTTATATTAATTTTCTGTTTAATATTTTTATGAATTATGAGTCATTTTAATTACTTATTTTAATAGTGTAATATATTTCTTATATCAATGGTGTGTGATTAAATTGTAAATGACCATTATGATATTGTTTCATTGACATAGCATGTCATTTATAGATTATTTAGTGGGTATTACCTATATAGTGATAGGGGAACCCTTTCTCAGTGAATAATTTCCACTATATAACCAAGAGAGATCACTTATTTGAGGGAATCTTCATGTAATAAAATTTAATAGATCATCTCCCCTCTCTCCCACTTCCTAGAGAGAGAGAGATAGAGGTACTCATTTTAATAAATCTATTCAAGATATCATTTTTGGACATAAATAATGGCATAATGGTGATTATTAGGACATATAGTGATTCATTATATATCATTGATAGAACTAGAATATCAATGGTTTGAATTCCCATTTACTTTGTATGAGTGTGTGGAAACATTTGTGGGAACTAACCTCGATCCCTTTTAGAATCAATTATTGGTGACCAAAAGTAGATGTACATGTCATAAAATCAAATGAGGTAATTTTTATTGCATTTTTTATTAAATCAAATTTCTCAGGATACTTGGTCTTCTACCAGGGATTTTCTCACTATATTAAATCTTTTCCTATCTATCATGGATGGAATTTTTTAAATCCCCAACACGTATTGTTTTTTATGTTCATAATTACCTATAATTAGTATCATAGGGATATTGTGATGGTTTTACATAAGTAAAAATAATTTTTTCAAACAAATAATGGTGAGGGAATAAACACAGACCCATTGAACTGAAATATGATTTTATTTTTTGGGCATATGTTGTTTTTAATTATGATAAAAATTGTTGTATTAAATATTTATAATGAATAATAAAAACACATATAGACACACACACACATATATATATATATGTGTGTGTGTGTGTGTGTGTGTGTGCGTGTTTATGTGTTTGTGTGTCTATTTTTGTGCGTGTTTTAATTTTACTAGGAATTCATTTTTCAATGGTAGCCCTGGTGAATATTTCATTTCTTGATGTGTTCGAATGGATATATCTATTTTTTATAGTGGGTATAATTTTAATTATTTTTTAAATTCAAAAATAATGAAATTTTTATAAAATCCTAAATTTATTATAATTTGAGATATAAGAAACAAATAATAAAATTTAATGAAATTTTGTTTGGGGTGCATATCGTGCATTGATGTAATAAATCAGATGTAAAATGGAAAATTTGGGTGTCTCAAAATTAATATAATATATATATATATATATATGTTTGTGTGTGTGTGTGTCTATATTACATTTGTATGGTAGATCCACCTCTTATAAAAGATAAACTCTAATGTGGGGGTAATGTTTTAATCAAACACCCACCATAGGCATCTAAGAGAATATTTATACATTTTGTTACATTTGGTACATCTAAAGAAACAAATGCATGGTGTGGCATAGAAATTCCTACTCCAAATTATCTACTTACCCTACATGGTTATACATGGAGAACCTGCTACAGGTTGACTCATATTTTTAACTAGGTTTAGACCAGATATGGTTGGTAATCCCATTTTACTATTTTCGGGCCACCTATGGGCATGTAATTTTTTGTTAAAAAAATTAATATTTTATGAATAAATTATTAAAAATAATTAAAAAACATTGAGATTGAATGATCATAATTTTTTGAATTATAATTTTATTTAAATATTTTAATTCATATAATTTTCCCTTGAGACGAATTTATTTCAAAATTAATTTTATATCGCTTGAACATTACATTCCGACTAATCAACAACATTGAAAAAACAATATACATATGATATTTTATTTATTTAATTAATTACTAAAATTTCATGAAAGAGTGTTATAATAATATTATTCTTAAAGACTATTCAATATATTTCCCGACATTATATTTATAATGTAATGTTCATGTTTTTATTTTTTTCATTTATGATGTGCTTTCCGGTGTTTCTTTTATAAACGTCACAGATATGGTAAGACTTGTCCCACATCGAGAAGAGGTGGTATTCTAGACAAAACATGATTATATTTAATATGGATGTGAGATGATATACGAGTCATACATAACCTAGATATTTAACACCTAATTTCATGGGTGATTAATTTATTATAAAAATATCCACCTTTTATAAACATTACAGATTATTTGGGTAGTTTATTCGATTTAAACATGGAACATTATTATTTTTTGGATATGTACTCTTACATTATTCAATAAATTAATAGATAAAAAATAGATAGATTAAATCTCTGATGAATGTTTTCTATTTAATGTATTTTCCAGTTATGAGAGTTATCACGTTGTATGACCATATTAATTTAAAAATTAATTAATTCATTAAAATAAAAATTCAAACCATGAAAGAGATATTATCAATGGATTTTTTGGAAAACATTGATCACAATTGAATGTATGATGTTATCATCAAACCTAGTTAATGGTACCTCCTAATTTTATGGATTTCATATTATTAATTATTGATGTATATAATAAATATTGTAGAAAATATGATTCCATAGCTATCATGACACCACATAATAGGAAACGTTTTCAGCGAATCAATGTTATTAATCAAATAAAAAATGTCTTCAGTTAATATTTCATGTATTAGTGAGTCAATGTAGTTGGAAAATCCAATTCCCACATTGAAACATTCTCAGTAATGGTGTAGAAAAAATTTAGAATATGAAGAAATGTTTCGAGGACCTTTACCACTTTAATTATCAATAGACTTGGTATTCCTAATCTATTAGAAAAAGTAATAGGGGTTTGATAAAATAGTTTGATAAAATTAATGAGTTAATTAATCTTAAAATTATAATTGATAATAGAGGTAATGTATGATATGTTTTGTTTACTCATTATAAATAAAATGGAAATCACCACCACAAGTTCACTATTACTGTAATCTATAATTGATAAGAAATATCCTGATTGATCAAATATTTTATAGGTGGTAATAGAACATGCCAATAGTAATTTGCTATGAGATTAAGAATTCTGTTTTAGAGATCCATCATCTATCTAAGAATCCTTAAGGAGAAATTAATTATGATAAAGTTAAATATAAAATTCATGTAGATGAATCAATAGATTTACAACGTATAACATTTTCATCGCTGCCCATAAAAATGTTGAAAATGCATGGGGAAGAAGTTTCCTATAATATTTTTTATTATATCCGATAGTAATAATATGAGAGATATATATTAGAAAAATATGAGATATAAATTGAAATATAATACATCAAGATAGATGTATTGAATGAAGCAGTACATCAGGTTATAAAGATGATTTTTATTATGGAGAGGCTTATATCATTTAGGTTCAAATTGAAGCTATAAATACCATCTAATCTCATTATTTCATCTTTACCACTATGAATACTAAATTTTATTGTTAATAATAACAAAATTTACAAGAAAATGTTTATTTTTTTACCTATTACTATTATAATATCAATTAGATAAGGATACTAATAATAACAACTCTACAATACTTATGGTGAGTAAGTGGAGGAAAGAAAATTCTATGGTGTTTGATGTTAATCCTAAGATGAAGAAATCTATACACCATAATTCCATGAATCCAATAAAATATAGTGAGGGTAATGAGTGGTAGAATTTCTATTTTCATATGGAAATAATGTGACCAGGAAAAAAAATCTATTGTCTGGGTTAGGGAACCAAGGTGACACTTCAACCACAAGTATTTTTTTCATTGAGTGTAGTCTATATTTACTTAATTTTTGGTAATGGTCAAATCATGTGGATCAAATCTTTTAATTCATAAATAAGAACCAATTATATTACAAAATACATAAAAGGGAGTGTTGGATCATTAAGAACTAGATAGTGGGAGACAAATATCTTTTGTAGTGGGTGACCATCATCCAATGTTGTCTATTGGTTTGATTACTTTATTTAAAAAAATTTATTATGTTTTTTATACACTAATAATAAAAACAATCATGAGTTTGGATATCAGGGGATTTCATTTAAATTTGTTTAATAAATGTTTTTTATTTTATAAGTGTAGAATATTTTAAGGTATCAAACATCATAAAAATAGTTTGTGTATATTGGAACACATCCACTAAGTATTTAAAAATAATTACTAAACCCACAATAATGACTCATATAGTACATTCATATACAAATTCATTATTATTCATGTAACATAAATTTGTTTATAAAAAATAAATCAATATTTTTATCTAGACAAAAGTCATGATTTTTTAAATGAGAAAATAAATAAAGCACTATTCACTGGGAAAGGAATAATGGAAACTAAACTATTGGAATTAATTTATACTAATGTATATAGATTTTTAATTAGATTCAATGGGTGAAATTTATTACCACATAACATTTACCAATGATTATTAAATAAGAGATATATCTACTTAATTATGTCATTTTAAATGTTTAAAGAATAACAAAATGCCGTAGAAATAAATATTGGAAAAATGATTAATGCACTCCACTCAAATTGATGAGGATACTATCTAACCATTAATTCATTAATAACTTAATAGAGTTTGGGATAATTTCCCAACTCACTACTTCTTATACTTCTCAGTGAAATGGTTTTAACATAAGGATGAATCAGATATTGTAAGACATGATATGATCACTGATATATTAGGAAACTCTATCAGTTACCATTTTGGGATAAAAATTACATACTACTTCATATACCCATAACAACATAAGCACAAAAGAAAATAATGATATTTCATATGATATTTGATATTGAAAGAAACACATTGTTTTAATCATACATGTTTGGGTATGTGAATAATTGTTTAAGTCTACACTATTGAAAAAATAACATCTGAAATCATGATGTGCATATTTATAGGTAATTATAAAGAATCTAAAGGATATTTCTATAATAAACCATTGGATGAGAAATTTATTCTGTAAATTCATAGAATATTTTAATAATGGGAATATATTTCAAATTTAAATAGAGTGAGAAATTTTGACTTTAATGAAGTTTATATTCCTGATGTACAAGCGTTGTAATATAGACAATCATTAAAAGTTATAGTAGGAGATGAAGATTATCTTGTTTCAATATTATAGTGTATGTATAATTTATTTGTTGGATAACAAAAAATGATATGGGTTTTATGTCACTTATTTTGATGAAACATTTCTCATATAAAATTATGATATTATTTCTTAAAAGGAAGTAGTATAAGTAATGGATGGTATAAAATTGAAAAAAAATCAAGCTATTATGAGATGTTTTCCTTCTATCAAAACCATTTTTAGATTTTGACAGAACCTGCATCTGATATAAAACTTATTATGTTTAAAAATGTATTCAAGAAAATTATTTACATTTATGGTAAAGTAAATACATTTAAAGAATAACTATTTGTAAAGGGTTTTTTTAAAATTCATGGTAACGAATACAATGAAACCATCTCATCTATTTCAATAATAAAATCGATTAGAATATTATTTGAAATAAAAGTCTTCCCTGATTATGTACTTTGGAAAATTAATGTCAATAATTCTTTTCTAAAGTGGATGTTGGATGAAAACATCTATCAGAATAAACCTAAAGGGTTCACTATTTCATAGAGTTCCAATAAATTATGCAAACATATCATGTCCAATTTATGGGTTGAAGGAAGAATCCTAATCATAGGATGTTTGTAATTTTGGGTCTATAAGAGATGTGGGTTTCACCAAAGAACAAAAACTGAACTATGTGACTATAATAAGTTTAGTGGGAATGGATTATTTTCCCTCATCTTATATATTGATGAAAAATTAATTATGGGAAAAGAAGTGCACGTCTTACAATCAGTTAAGATATTGTTAAATGAATGATTATCAAAAAATGAAATATGTGTAGTCACCAATGTACTTGTAATTCTAATCTAATGGGATAGATTATATAGGATTATTAGGTTGGGTAGAAATATATATTCCTAGGGTACTAAAATAGTAAAAGATAGTTCAACTTATGAGTGTATTTTTTCCAATGTCGTTAGGTATCAATATCTCCCAGAAAATGTATCCACAACCACATGTGGATATTGAAATAATGTGTATAATACCAAATGAATCATTATTGCGATATATCATGTTTTCCAAGATATTTAAAATGATTGATGACACCTTTTATATAATAATGGTGTCAATATATAAAGATAATCTGTGAGATCATGAGGACTTTTCCACTAATATGTATACTACACGTTTCATGTGTCATTTGTTGTTCCTATCAGTGAAAATGTTATTGTTCATATGATGTAATATTTTTATTCTTTTACACCATTTGATTATAGACATTTATACAATATAAAAACAACGTCACTTATGTTGAGGTGAGAATTCTTCTATAGGGGGAACCATTGATGGTACAACATTGATTAAATAATCATGATATGATTTATTTCATTTCTAATTAATGTGTTATCTTTTATCAACTCATTAGGATGGTACTTCTTTTACAAATCCACTGTAATTATAGAATGAGGTAGGAATCTCTAGTTTTCTCAATGAATACTAAATTATTATTTTAATATGATATAAATTTTCAATCAATAATTATAAGAAATTATATGAAAATTATATTATACTACCCAACATGTGTTAATAGGAAATGTCTTCATTACTAGGACTTTGTATCATCTCTTTTGTGCCTTGATTGATTTTGATTCTTTGTTATTGGAATGTGGATAGTATTAAATCCCAATGTGATATTTTCCTAGAGGATCACAAACATTTCATATTTAAAATTCTAGAATATTATAAAGAATAAATGTATGTGATATGGTGGGACCCACATAAAAGAACTAGAAATGTCCAATAATAAAATATAAACAACTAAATACATAAAACAATTAAAATGGATGAATTTAATAGTTATTGTTTAATTTAAATAATTTATTTAATTGTATATTAATGAATAAATTGGATTTTTTTATTAAGGAATAATATTTTAATATTTCTTATCTATTAATATTTTCATAAATAAAGAATTGGTTTTATGAAAGTATTTTCAAGGATAATATTTCAATTATATTACAACTAACTGATTAAAATGTAAAGGATAATTATAAAAAGTTTATATGGCCTTAAGGGGTTATTATTATGTTATTTACTATCCAATACACATATGAGGTAGGGAGAGACCTTTTTGTTGGCATAATCTACAATATATAAGAACAAGGGAACTATTTCATTGAGTTATAATTCATCCAATAAAAATTTTGATGTTCATATCCTCCCTCTAGAATCATAGATAGAGATTCGCAGGTTCTGGGTAATCAATAAAATATCTCTTACACTGATTGACAGAATGATGTAGTGTAAATTGATGGGAAATAAAATGTTTCATGGACTTTCCATGCTAGAACCTAGATATCAACACTAGATGTTTGTGTAGGAAATATAAGATCACGAGAATGATATAGATGGATGTGATATTTGTTAATTTTTTTACAGTCATTGATAATGTGAATAAGTCAAATATTAATTCAAATAAAATGTGGAAATTATACATTTTAATTTATATTCTTAAATAAATTCATGTGACATCCATGTAATTTTTTCACTGTTCATTTTTCCAATGTCAAAATTGTAAATTCTATAAAAATGTGAAAATTTTGAATTCCCTATCCCATATTCATTGATTTCAAAACGTGGTACATGCTTTTGAGAATTTAGTTATTCCTTCCATATGTCTCTCAATATATTTATCTTCTTCTTACATGAGTTGAAGATATCATTTACTATCAAGATTGAGAAAATGAGATGACATAATAACTTGATATATTTTCATTTTACATTAACAATTTCTCCTTTTGGATGTGATTATATCATTATCAATATCTATATCATCACGTACATCAAGGAATGAATATTCAAGAATAAATTTAACAGGAAAATGTTTTGAATCTAAATGAAGAATAATATTAATAATAATATATAAAATCAATCCTTTCATCACATGATATTTATCAAGAACAAAATAGTTTGAAACCATTATACAATTATGATAAATCCTCCTATGATTAAATAATATAATGATCTATAAAACCTAAATAATAATACCCAAATTTCCTCATAAAAAATTCCATAAAGCGTTATCCATAAACATCATTCATAATATTTCAAAACAAATTCAAAAACAAAAAAAGCCAAAAAATATTATAAATTTTTTTTCCAAGATAAACAATTATATTTATACCCAAAAAAATAATGAAGATAATAATTTATTATTATAAACAAATGAATATTATGATCTTATATTCTCTTTAAATATAATACTCCTTTATAAAAATAACATAAATCATCTTAATACCACAATAAGAAGTATATCATTACGTAAATTAATTGAATCATCATTCCTAAAATTTGGTTTATATTAATCAGAAAATATTCCTAAAATACATTAGTTCTTCAAAAATAACATTAATCAATTAGTTACTGAGTCACTTTTCAATCCCATAGTAATATATATGATTTAAATATATTCCCAAAATGTTAATTGTTATGTATCCCAATTTACCATAATCAACTTCAAATATAATATTAACCATATGTTTATCAATAATAAAAATATCATGGTTCCAAAATATATATTCATTATTCCTCAAAAATATATTTCATTAAAACACATACTAACCAATAAGTTATATTCACATAATGGTATTCCAAAATAACATTAATCATCTTAAACAAAAAACACATAAGATCTCAAAAAGGTATATTTTCCTATAAATATATGGTCAGTAAAACATCCATCACTAGTTACTTATGATCTATTAGTTTAACAGACATGGAAAACTAGACACATACCTGATTACAAAATTAAAATGTAAAAACCATTTAAATAGTATAACATAGATAATAGTCCTTAACCCTTGATATCATTCATATTATCCTTATCCAATCCATATGAAATGAAATCAAATTATAGTTGAGATCATTTTCTTACTAATGGATATATACATGAGAAGTTGTCAAGAGAAATTAAGCCATAATTCTTATGGAATCAGGGATAATAAAAACACATACCATCCAATAAAAAGATGAGTTTTATAGGTATCCAATTATAATAAGAACATAAAAAATATTTATAAAGAAAAACTAATTCAAATTAATTGAAATTCACAATTTTAGACATTAATGATCAAGGTCTCTCAACCAAGATATGTGGAATATTTCTCAAAATTTTCTTCCAAACAAGATATAAATCATAATAAATAGGCACATGTTGACAAAATACCCATCTAATAAGAAATTAAAACTACCTTTTCTTCTATGAACTTTTGATGCATTGAGGTAATATCAATAACTAGGACCCACAAATCACATAAAAGTCTTCTTCATTATTTTAATTTTGAATGATCAATAATATTTATTTGAAAAATCTATAGAGGTAAAAGAATATCCATAATGATTCATGAATATGAAACATCAATACAGTATCATCATAAAACATATATTTAAATTAAATATATGATATAACAATATAATTTCAATAGTAACATCAATTCATGTTTTCATTATACAAAATACCTCTATAAGATCCCTGGAAAATTTCTTAGAGGATATACCCTTTCCTCATTGAAATGAGATAATAAATATTAATAATTTCCAAAATATTAAGAAAAAAATATTTGAATATTACTTTTTGAACATTTAAAGGAATATTTAAAGAATTTTGAATTAATGATGGTAGGAAATTATTTTCATTCCCTTTATATGAAAATAGACGTTCCTCATAAATTTTTTATAAAAGTCAAAATTTCTACATTCATGAAATGAAATGAAGATTCCAATTAATATATTTTGTTAAAATATAACCATTGGATAAAATGAAATTTAAAAATTATTTTCAATTAGTTGGACCATTCAAGATATAATTTTCATAAAATATGGAAAAAGATGAAAATTATGATTGAATAAAGATGTAATAATGTTTGTTTTTAAAAAAATAATTTTCACAATATTTATAAGTAACCAAGAGAGAAAAATTGTACAATTATTTGAAAATACATATATAACCATAGATGAATAAAATTAATGGATTTTATATAATATTTATCATATAATTTACATTAATTCACATTTAATAATAAATAACCCAAAACTAAATTGATATTGTAAAATAAATCACTTGCATCAAGTTCATCTTGCTGCTTAAGTGCTTTTATCTTCAAAATGAAAATATTTAGATTTATTATTAACATAAACTAGATTCATGTAAATTCTTTTAATATAATATATGAACCATTTATAATATCTCAATCACAGGCTTATTATTAATTTCTTTTTAAAATCATCAATTTGGGTATTTACCGTTTTGTTTTTCTAGAGAATGATGTTTCAATAGTTCTTGTACTTATACATAGATCCAAGTTAAAAAATATATAGAATATTAATAATGATATAAATATCATATTTATTCATTAAAAATATATTAATATTAATTTTTATATGTTTGATATAAAATATTAATTACACCATTTAGGAGATAATAAGTCGTATGTACGCATGAACGTTGTTTTCACATTTCGACAGATGGAATGAATGTAATGTAAATATTAATTCTCCATAAAAAAAATAAATATGTCATATATATATTATATATATTCATTAAATATATTTTTATTACCATCCATGAAATATGTAAATGAAAAATGAATCACTTCGCTTCGTAGTGGTGGTAGTCTACATGTACACACGACCGACATTATTGTTTTCGGATGGACGAGAATGTAAGAATATAGATATGATATTTTAATTATCAATGAATTATTATTTCAAAAATATATTTTATTAAAATAAAATATGTTTTTATGACTATTATTGAATTATTTTTATGGAATTTAAATTATATAACTTTGTGGAGGTTGTAGATTACATGTATGGATGATCATTACATTCATTTCCCATATAATGAGAAATACTTATAATAAATGTGGTTAAATAAAAATAATATCTTTAATGACAATGAAGTTATTATTTTATGATGAATACCATATATTTATAGGTGGTATAGGATTAAATAAATTTAAATAGGTCTATTGTGGTTATTTTCTCTTATTCAACAGACCTCCTTTGGATCTTTTATTAATGACCCAATGAATCATAATTTTAAATGAAAAAACCTATAAATCATTTTTACATATTTTGAGAACAAAATTGGATTGATATTTTTCAAGAGAGATGACTAAATGTGGTGAAAATAAAAGAGATAAGGGGTCTCATTTTATAAGTGAGAGGAAGAACACATTTATAATTAATTAAAGTATTAAATTAAAAATAAATAATTTTTAGGTTTATTTTTTTTAAATTGAATTAATTAGCATATATGATAAGTTGAGTAGAAATAATAGTATAAAATAAAATTTAAATTTTTTTTTATTTTATCATTCTTATGCTATTGTTTTGACCCCTTATTAACAGTTTTTACAATTACATCAACTAAAACTATTTTTACAATTTTAGGGTCTAGAACGTTACCATAAATGGACATCTGACCCATTAATAGGTCATGATTTATATTAACAACCATATCGCATTCACATGAATTAATATATAGTTTTTATGAATTTAAAATAACTTAATATATTAATATTTTTCAAAAAATACAAAAAAATCATTTTTTTTTGATACTATTTATTTAATTTTACATTAATTCCATCAAAGAAAAATTAATTTAAATATAATATTTTAAAAATTAACTATTATTTTATATTTTTGTAAATAAATTATATAACATTAAAATTCACACAAATTGTTTTACTTTTAATATTTTTAAATTTATTTAATTTATTTTTATATTAATTTAATAAATACAGCGTCGGTGTTTTGTAATAATTTAATGTAATTATTCAATAATAAGAAATAATAAAAGCATTATAGAATTAATTTTTCAAATAAAAAATTATAACTAAACATATATTCATTTTATCCTTATGGAAAAATATTTAGAGTTAATAAAATAAAGGGAGATATATTTTGGTATTGTTTATTGATTAAAATTATATTAAGGTCAATATAAGTGTAAATTAGTAAAAAATAGATATATCTTCAAGACATTGATTTTTATGGTTGAACATATTTATCTAATAAGACCAATATTATTGTTAGTGATATTATTCATCCTTATAAGATTATTTTTAACCTTAATTACATAATCTACCCTTGAGAGGGTGAAATTATTTTCTACGGTTACAAATCATTATGAAAAAAGACAAAAGGAACATATTTTAAAATTTTGGACCACCAAATTCAAAATACTGAATATATTTTTTAATAATCAATTTTAAAAATCTGTTTAAATATATTTCAATATAAATGTGTAAACCACACATGAAAACATTTAAAAAATGCAGTTTTAAGCATAAAAAATAACTTATATAAAAATATAGATTTTCCAAATATACAAAAAGAATGAAAATATATTATTATAAATTAAATTAATTGTACTTTTCATAAATATTAAATTTAAAATATATTTTGACTTCTACATTTCTTGAATTAAGGAGAATTAATGAAAATATTTGAATGATGGTTATTTTTACTGTTCATTGAAAAATAAATGATTTTAAAAAAACCAATATTTAACCAAATCCAAATTTGATTTTATGATTACAAAAAAATTATTCTTTTTTATCATTCCTTTTAGAAACTTTTAATAGTGTAGTAATAATTTATTTGTGGAAAATGTAATAAAAACATTTTTAATGAATAATTAAATAAATTTTATGTAATCTAGTTATATATTTCATAAGAAATAATTTTGTATAGAATATTTATACATATTTTCCATAATTTGTCAAATTGTATTCATGCTATTAATTTTAATGAATATGTTATAATGGTTCATTTTAAAATGAATTATTTATTCTCGGGTATGCATGAATCCTAATATATTGATGAAATTAAATTTATTTTGAGAAGTGAAATATATCCTAATATCTTGGGGTGTTATATTATATCCCCACCCCACCCCTTAGGAGTTTCACTATTGAATTTTAATCACTCTGATTGAAGAAAATGGTGCTACTAATTTTTCATCAAATATTCACATTCCCATAAAGATTCATCTATTTTATGATTTCACCAAAAAAACATTGACCATGTGAGTGGTCTTTTCTCGTATCACGTTCTATATCTAATCAAGAATATCCACTAGTTGTTCCTAGTAAGATATATCTTACTCCAAAGGTCTAACATATATGTTCATTACATCTTAAGGATTGTGTGTGTACTTCCCTGGGATAAATATATAGAACACACATTTATCTTAAGATAGATTCAACAAAAGATATATAAAACAATATACCATCCTAATATGATAAATACTTTTGAGGAGAAAAATATTTCTATGAATCAACATTTCATTCATTCTAAATAAAATAACCCTCATCCATTAATGTATTTTTTTGAATTTCTTATCACAGATATCAATTATAACAAACCATTTTTTTCATACTACAATTTTGAGAAAAAAATTGACATTTTTCTTTCACATGATCATGAGAATTTAATAGACATTTACCCCAATCAGATGATCATAGATAACGTTTCTGACCATTATATTGGTACTAAAATACGGTGTTTACCCTAGGAAATGTTTTTGGTGGAAATTATAGCTATTCAAATTTTGGAATAATAATTAATAATTAATAATTAATAAATTATATATTAATTTTGTCATTTAGGTTTCTTTCTATTTATTGTTTTTTTCATTTCTATTCATTCCTCCTACATCATGTGAATGCCTCTTGTGTTTCTCCTACTTTGACATGAATTACTATTCATAATAGAGAGGGAGATAGATTTAGAGATGTAAGGGAAGAGAGGTACCATTGCAAAGCTCTCGATGCGCTCAACTGACATGCGGAAACTATGGATGATGTACTTGAGTGAAGCTTCAATGGTTTCCTCCTAAAGGTTTGATAGTTTATTTTTTCTTCAAATTTTATCTTTTTATTGGGGTTTTCATGTATTTATATAAATTTATTTCTTGTTTGTGGCCTCTTGAGGTCCGATCTATAGTTTCAGGGCCGAAAACAAGGATTTCGGCCAATCCGATGGTTTTCTAGTCGGGAAACCTAGGTTACAAGGCATGTGTTACTGGGGATAATTATATATGTCTTCCCAATTTGGGGAAGATAAATTCTTATTATGTACACACTGTTTACTCTGATTATACGTCATGTGTTGGTATAGGGTCGTGTGTCTGGCCGTGTGAAAAAGAAAAAAAATGTTGGTTTTTAGATAGTACACATCATGTTCTATTACTTAGGAAGACCCCATATTGATATGGCCATGTATAAGTACACACTTAGGGGGGAGGAATAATAGAACATTCCATATAATCCATAGTACATGCCATGTACTTTTTCTAGCTTAGTTGTTTTGAGTATTTTGTTCCCTTGAATTCAGAATTAGGCATGCGAGTAGTCCATTCTATGAATTTTTCTTCATAGATTGTGATAGTGATACCGGTGGAGGTTTGGCTGACTCTAAAGGATTTTTTTTGGGATTTATATCTAAAATAAGATGTTCTTATTCCATTTATTGAATTCATTCATCACTTAAGGGTGAGACCTGGAAAGGATGATAGATTGGGTGTTAGGACCAACATAGTTAAAGGTTTATTCTGAGATGAGCAGCAAGTTATCTTCCTTAAAAGTTTCTTTTGTGGAAATTTCCCTTATGAGACGTGGCCTTCTAGCCTGTGATTCTATGAGACTATACGATTCTATGGATCCCCTGAGGGATGCAAATTTTTATATGTGGATCTATGGAGTCCCTTGTAGGATCCATGTACTCATGTAAGGATTTGAGGATTCCCTTTGTGGGATGCCTCCATTATTTGACTCACCCGAAGTAGTATGTCAGGTTTGGGTAGATATGGTGATCGAGTGTCACATAGAACCCATGAAAAACTTGTAAGACCCTGAGGATATTCCTATAGTGTTGGGTTGGGTGTTCGGGCCACACAAACTCCTTATTGCGTTCACTTATTTATTATTGATGCAGTTATGTTCACCCAAGCTACCTCATGGTTGGTGTCTTATGAGCCTAGTGAAAGGTGTCATTATTTATTTTGGAAGGCCTAAACATTCTTCCTAGGATATGTGTTTCTTATTGTGATGACCATATGTGCTTACCTGGTATCTGGCTTCTATGCCATGTTATTTCTAATGTTTTACTAGTACCAAGAGGTTTTACCAGGGACATGGTTTTAAAGCATGATATTTATATATATTTTGAAAACTATAGTTGGGATGTCCTGAGGTTCTTCCAGTTATCTAATAGTTGAGGCTTACATGCTATTTTTTATTCCTTAAGGGATACATGAATTCTCATGGTAGTAATTTCATGGATTGAATCATGGGTTGGAAAATGTATGATGAGGATGAGTATGGTCTCCTCAATACAGGCATGTCCTGAGTTTGAGATGGAATGGCTATCAGGATTGAGTAATGATGATCACTGGTTGGGCTTGGCCATGATTTAAATAAGAGTTTTTTACCATATGATTCTACATCATGGACATCAGTTTGAGAGAGTATGACTGTCAGGTTGGGCATGGCCTGAGATACATGGATTTCATATCCATCAGTTTTGAGCAATGGGTTAGTAGTGGCATGATGTTACAACGATGGTGCACTTGTGTTATTTATTTAGTGGTCACTGCTCACCCATGATGGCCAAATCATATATTGAGTCGTGTGAACATAATTTGAATTCTTGATTAGGTGGATTTGACCACTCATGTGGGTAGAGGACCTAGATTGTTTTGATTTAGGTAATTGAATTTTGGGTGTGCTTTCTATAGGAAATTGCGTAAAAGGTGAGAATACATCAGTTAATAGTGACAAGGCTATCAGTTTGGGGGATGAGGCTCTGCATGATTGAGTTTGTGGGTGGGGACATTTATTTCAGGATGGACATAGTTATTTCTTTAGTTTTCATTCCATGGGCCAATGTGATCTTTCATATATGGGTACATAAGACTAGGATACTATTGTTTGGGCATGCCTTCGAGATGTTGGTACTTGATACATGAGGTGTGAGATGGAATCTGCTTCCTAGCATTGTGATTGAGGTGGAACCTGAGGGTTTACCTGGGATTTGTGACTACAAGAGTACCTTGAACCATTGGTCAACGAATCTCTTCACCTCAAATATTTTAGAATTGACAAAGCAAGTATATTTTGATAGGATTATGGACCCCAAGACCGACTTAATGATACATTACCTGAGTGGATCGACGTCTAACTCAATTCCCATTCCCAAGATGTCCAGGAAATCGAGATTATAGACAGAAGGATCAACTATAGATAATTTTTCTTGTGGATTATTTCACATAGTCAAAAATATTAAAATTCATGTATATATGTATAAGTATGGGAAAATAGATGAATACGTATATAGATATGGATATAAATGATGACACTTACCTAGTTTATAGGGATTATGGACCATGTGTATGACTATGAACTCACATTGGTTTAACATTTTTTTGGTTATGTTTCAGCTTGGTTGAGCATATTTCTTTTCCACACACTTATAGTAGCACCATTATATGTTTCCTTTTGGGGTGGCCTACTGAAATTCATTATCACCCCTCCATGGTCACCTCAGGGTATGTGTAGACCTTATGTATGATTTTCAGGATTGTCATGAGTTCTATGGTTGATAGGGATGAGGCATACTGTTTCTTGTTTCAGTGGAGCTGCTCAAGCGTTTCCTATGATTGGACTGGTGTAGTTTTAATGTGTCTAAATATTGGGTATGTACATTGGATCAGATTTAGTAGAATATCAATATAGTTTTAATTTTAGTTTATTTTATATTTCTATTTTTGTGTTGTCAACCTAGTTGGTTAACAATGTTGTATTTTATTGCACAAATTGTCATGATTTTTGACGCATTTTACTATTGAAACATGTTCTATTTCAGTAATTTATCACTTATGAACTATTTTTAGCTTCCACTATGTTTGAAACATAGTTATTTATACCTTTTGTTTTCGATGATATAAGGGAATATTCTCCCCACTATCACATTACAATACCTCGCTTCTGGTCGGTATCCTTTGGCATACGAGGAGGCATACATTAGGTCTTATGATTCAAAAAATTAGATCACCAGTTTAGTGGAATCCGGGTTGGGTCATTACAATTTGGAATCAGATGGGTTCTTTCCCTAATCATTAATATTTAGGATATATTATAATTGACAGTTAGTAATGTGTTTGAACATATGATGGATATCCGAATGGGGTTTTGAGGACACTTGTGTTAGTATGATGGCAGGGTTTCTAGGAATTGGAATTGTTGTTCCGATATGTGATGTTACAATTATATATAATTTTTTCCTTGAGTGATTCTCATGTTTTGTGAGTGTTATTATTTACTATGGATACGTAGATCATGGCTATTAGAAAGATGTGGAGGCTGATTTTGACTCTTGGTCAGTTAGGGAAAAAGGCATCTCATGAATTATTATTTGTAGGTAGGATTCACATCATATAGACCTCATAGTGAGTGATATTACTAAGAAGGAATTCATAATTAGTTGGGACTACTTAGTTGCATCTTTCCCTCTGATATCATCTAATGTGTATCTCTGTCGAGGCATTTTCTGTGTGGATAATGACTCAGTCCCCATAGAAAAAAGTGTAGTGATCCAGTAGGTCGATATGGAATTTGATTCCCTTTTGTTGTAACCCTTGAAGGGTGTTGTTTCTGAGGTATTTGGTAATCTAGTAGGATCATTGAGTACAATTCCCATTGATACCATGAATTTTCTTCTGAACTGGACCTCCATAGGGTATTGTCATAAACGGATACCAGACGATTGTCAGTTTATTTCTTATTCTATGTTGGTTGAGACATATAGAGACTTATTTTTATGATGATTCATGGAGAGGATCTTTTCCCTTGTAGGTTTTGTTTCAGTTTCAACACATTTTTTCTTCATAACATTGATGTTTAATGTGGGCCTTTGGGCTTAGAGGATGTTTGGGAGACGACAATAACAGCATTCCTTTAAATGGGTGTACCAGATCAGATGTAGTGAAATGTCTTCCATGTAGGAGATAGTTTTTGATGTTGTATGTCTAGTCATTGGACTTTCTAGATAGCTTGGTTATGCAGATTATCCGGTAGACAACATGGATAATGGTCCTTTCACCAATCCTCTCAGGGAAGATAAGGTTAATATTAGAGAATTTTTAAGAACACTTGCTTCTTCAGACTGTAGTTTTGAACAGAAATTTCAATATTTCTTTTAAGATGCTCAAGAGAAAAAAATTGTGATTTCTCCACAGGAATATGAAATTTTAATATTTTTATGACCACTCCACTAATCTTATAATATAGTGTTTTTCCTAGGATAAACGTTTTCTGGAAATCCGAGTGACTTTAATTTTAGAGGAATAATTAATTATTAATAATTAATTAATTAATTATCAATTTAATAGCAATGTTTTTTTTATAGATAATGTTTGAACAGAGTTTCAGATTTATATTGGGTCTCCACCATTATGTTTGGAATGGGGATTTTAGCTTAAGTGATACATATACTCATGTTGGGCATCAATGTTTGAACATTCCCCCGTTTCTTTTTCTTTTTTCACTCCTCTTCTTCTTTTACCCCTCTTCCTCATACTTATTTCACATGACTCATGTATGAATCTTCCATGGATGTGACCTATGGATGAAATGTGAGAGGGAAATAGAGTGAGATAAGGAATGCAATATAGGTACTATTTCTAAGCTCTCGACGCACTATTGTGATGTGCAGTAACTATGGACGTTATAATCGAGAGATGCTTCAGCGGTTTCTACCTAAAGGTACACTCATTTATGTTTTCTCCATAGATGTCCTTTTAATTGTTATTTTCACGTTTTTATATCCACATATTTCTTACTTATGGCCAATTAGGGGCTGATCTATTTTTTCGGTGGCGAAAACGGTGGTTTCGGGTCATCTAAGGGTTTCTAATTGAGAACTCCAGGTTACAGGACATGTTTTCTAGGGGAGAACACCATTTATTTTTCATGTTCAAGGAAGATAAAGTATTTTTATGTACATTCCATGTACTATGCGTACCAGATGTGTAGTAGAACATGGCCATGTGTCAGACCGTGTGAAAAATAACACATGATGTTGGTTTTTAGATGATACACACTATGTACTTTAATGTAAATTGTGTGTGGTTTTACACTAGTTTAGACTGTGTTGTTATGGCCATGTATATGTACACTGTTGGGGTAGGGATAAGAGGACACACCATGTACTTATTTAAATTATCGGGTTTCAGTATGTTGGGAACTGGAAGTCTGAATTGGGCATGTGAGTATTCAATTTTGATCATTTTCACAAAGATCGCATTGGTAAAACTGGTGGAGAATTATGATGACTCTTAGGGATTTTTGGGGTTTCTATTTAAATAGAGAGGTTCATCCTCTTGTAATCTAATATAGTTGTCCCATGATATTGAGAGATGGCATGGATGCTAGGTTGGGTGTCTGGACCAATGTATTTGAAATCATATTCTAATATGAGTTGTGAGGTATCTCCCTTGACATTTTCTTTTGAGGACATTCCCCTTGTGAGACATACCCTTCTGGACAATGAGGAGGTGAGACCATATGGTTCCAAAATAATCATTGAGTGATTCCTTTGCTTATGTGCTGATATAGGGATACCCTTATAGGATCCCTATGCCCATGTATCATTTCAAGGATAACTATTATAGGATGCCTCTACAACTAGACCGACCCTGATTTGTATGTTAGGTTTGGGTAGAGATGGTGTACGGGTGTCAACTAGAACACATGTCAAACCTTAAATCCCATTAGCTAATGGATCTAGTGTTGGATTGGGTGTTCCGACCACCCCCTCTCCTTGTTTTGTTCACTTATTTATTTCCAATGCAGTGATGATAACTATAGGTGATTTCTAGTTGTTGGATTTTGAGCTAGATGTGAGTCATATTTCTTTCATTTGGGATGCCCATCCATTCTTCTTGGGATCAGTGTTGCATATCGGGATGACCAGATGTGGATACCTAGTATCTGACTTCCGATCCATGTTATTTCTAATATTTTACTATTACTTAGAGGAATTTCCTATGATTGGTCTATTAAGCCTGGATGTATATATATGTAGTGATATTTTTTGGATTTCTATAGGTGATTCCAGGTATACAGCTATTGCATCATACATATTGATTTTTACAGCTTGAGTGATATTTGGATTCTTGTGGTAAGAATTCCTTGTACGAGCTCACGGGTTTGATGATATATAATAAAAATTATTATGCTCACCTTGATGTGGGCTTGTCAAGATTTTGGGATGGCAAGGAAATTGGGAGATAGTGATTCTGATCACTCATTGGGCTTGGCTCGAACTTGCTAGAGTGGTTTTTAGCACAGGATTGGGCATCCTGGACGTTGGTTTGAGGAAGTGTGATAGTCATGCTGGGCATGGCGTAGGATACTTGGATGGCATGGCCATCAGTTTTGAGAATCATGGTTGTAGGGGCATGAGACCAGAGATGATATGGCATCAGTTTGTTATTTGGTGATTACAAGTGACCTGTGAGGGACAAAGATCTGATTTTGTTGTGTGCACCTAGGTTGACTTTGTGCTTTGGGGTTTTTTACCCCTCGTGATGGTAGAGGCCCCCGATTGTTGATGTTTAGGTATTTGATGATTGGGGGTGCTTGATGTAGGAATCCACGTGGGAGTTGAGGAGTCCTCAGTCAATATCAATGTGGATATCGGGTTGGGGGATGTGGCTCAACGTGATTGAGGCCATGGGTTGGTAGTTTTATTTGAGGACCGACATCATTGTTCCTCCAGTAGTGGTGCCATTGGCTGATGTGAGCTTTCAAGATGGGGTCCGTGGGAACAAGATACTTTTGTTTGGATGTTCCTTAGGGATGATGCTACATGAGAGATGGGGTGTCAGGAGGAACATAGTGTCTGAGATTTCTGATTGAGGTGGAACCTGAGGGTTCACCCAGGATTTGTGACTACAGGAGTACCTTGGACCATGGGTGAAGGACACAATTCACTTCTATAATTCATGCATTTCTCAAAGAAGGTTTATGCCGAAGGGATTACAGTCCTAGAGATCAGTTTAATGATACACGGATTGAGTGGCACATCATCCAGCTCAATTCCATTGAACATGATGTCCAAGAGATTAGGATTCTGGACCAAAGAATCGACGGTATATTGGTTTTCATGTTTCTTGTTGAACATAATCATTTATATTCATATTTATGTATATATGAATAGATATGGGACTATACATTTATAGATATATAGATATAAACATACATGGTGGAACATACCCAGTTCATTCTTATTATGGACTCTGGGTATGACTTTGGGATCACGTTGGTTTTACTTTCCTTTTGGTTGTGTTTCAGCTAAGCTGAGCACATTTCTTTTTCATACACTTTCAGCTGAAAAGTTATAGGTTTTTTATCGGGGGTGGCCAACTATTATTCTTTCTCACCCCTTCACGCGAACCTCAGTGTTCTTGTTGAAAATATTTCTATTTTTTAGTTTTAGGATGAGTTACATGGCATATAGAGCTTCGCCCTTGCGTTTCATTGTTCTAATGGAGCAACTCGAGTTGTTCTTCTGATCAGGTTGATGTAGTTTGAACATGTCTGGAGATTAGGTATGTGGGGTGGCATGGAGTTAGTAGCAGACACCTATACATTTAATTTCAGTTTCTATTGTATTACTATGTCTGTGTGGTCGACCATGTGGGTGACCAGTGTTGTATTGTATTTCATAGTGATACAAGATTTTTACAACATTTTATTACTGAAACTTTTTGTATTTCAGTTGTTTATCACTTATGTACTCAATTTACGTTCAAATATGTATGATACATATTTATTTATGCTACTTTATTACTCTAATATGAGGTAATATTATCCCCATTATTATTTATTATGTCATCTCTACTAGCTAGAAGCCTCTAGCATATGGGGAGGCGCACTTGAGGCGCTGTGGTCAACCAGCTTGGAGCAATAGTTTAGTGGAATCCGGGTTAGGACGTTACATCAAACTCTATTTCAAGTAGATTAATGTTGTCATAATTATTTTACCGATTCTATGATTCCATTATATATCATTTAATTAATCTATAATTTTAAATCTTTTCATCAACTATATAAAGTATAATAGCATTCATTCTCCCACTTCAACTCAAAATGTTGGAGGTCTACACTTACTTTAATAGATGGATTCATCAGGACATATCTTAATGATCGAATGATAGATATTATTGTATGAAAATTTCACCAAAGGATATTATTGATCCAAAACACCAATATAATATATATAGAAATATATGAGTATATATTCTAGTGTTTGAAAGGACCACTCAGACTAAAAACACTATTCCATGGTTTTAAGGGGCACTAAATCTCAACAGCGTATCTAGAGTATGGGGATGTCTTTTCTAGAATATTGAGGTAATCCATGAATCCTACTTAGATATAATTTATTATTGTACTATAATGATTCTAAAAACTTTTTTAATGTTTAACCGAGTAACATGGTCATGATAGGAATGTTATCTAAGAGAAAAAAACTGTAATCATTTCCTAAGGTGATCAAATATAACCCAAATAGAATTATAGCCTTTAGACATTTTGGGGAGTCTATAAACAAGAAATACAAAGTATGTTTCTCTAATTTATATTCTGAATAGGTAAATTCTATACAAAACCCTTAGACTTGTATCCCATAAAATTAACATACTATCACATTATAAATTAACATATGACATCCAAATAAAATAATATCTTCCCGAAATAAATAATCCATTAAACAGCTAAAAATAGATCAGCAGTTTCATTAAAATATTTAGTCTTTTATATCATGAAATATTCCAACAAAGGTGAATCATATTTTTTTAACAATATAATGTTCCATATGTGTATGTTTAATCATCATAACCAAAGTATGATGCCATAATTTTTCCATGATCTTCTGAGTTCCAATAACAGCAGTATTGGCTTTCCCTGCAAGATAATCCCTACATTGTTTATTTGTGTTAATTACATTAATTCCATTTTGATTCATTACTAAAAAATATTACACAGTTGTTTTTATCCTAATAATCATAAATATTGATCCATAATATAAAAATCCCTATAATAGGAAAAAATTTCAATTACTACATTGCATTGTAATAATTCTCATGTTAGTTATATTATTGGAAAATAACATTCCCAAAGCTCCTAATAAACATCATAAGGTTCCATCTATTAAATCCCAAAATCCTATTACTAGGATCAAGTCATTAAATTTTTACATTGGTACATGCTATAAGGAATATCTCATTACATGATTGATCAATTTATAAATCTTGTAAATCTAGATACATATAATATTTTTATATTACATTGGAATTAAAAAAACTAATCATATCATATGAAACATTCTTAAATCATTGATATCATAAAAAATATCCCTCATCCAATCTTAGAGAAAGTAAAAAAAATTGGGTGTGAACTTATATATTCAATAATGGTTATGTACATCAATAGTTCTCATCATTATATAAAGAATTGTCATTATGGAATATAGGATAATAAATGAACATTCCATTCAATAAAAACCACAGAATAATGAGTATTAAAATATAATAACAACAAAAAAACACATGGATAAATAAAATGGAATTATTTATAAATAAATTCATGTTTATTGACATTAATTATCAAATTATCTCAAATAATATGCCATGAATCATACCATTATGTCCTCCCATCCCTGACATCATTACTGAAAACTGGTAATTATAAACATAATAGCTATCTAAAATATCATACAAGCTATTTTGTCTCATAATTACTACTGAAATACTAAGTAGAATATGTTTATCTTGGAAACACTGTTAACTTGCGTGTCTAATGAATTCCTTGTATTTTTATTGGTCAAAACAGTTCATTTTAAAAATTCATTATATGTTAATTGTTTTATATTTAATCAAGAATACAAAACATTTGTATTTCATCATCATAAAACATCCTTAGAAATAATAATGATGTTATCATTCAGTCATAACCCAAGTAAAATCAATTAGTGTTTTCAAAGTGGTTAATACCTCTAAACAGTCACTAGAAAATTTCACAAGGATATTGAATCCACATAAGAACAAAGTTGTATTTTTTTGAAAATACATGAAAATTATGATGATTATTTAATTGATATTAATATATATGACATGTGAGAATATATATGATAATTTCAAAATATTAACTAAATTAAAGAATTATGTTGATCCATAAAGTGGTGTTTTAATATTTTGTATGGTATGAAGAATGTGAACGTTCATAGATAATGAAAAATTTTTATTTTGAGAAATATAATTTAAAGTCCATTTTATAAGGTAAAAATTAATTTAATTTATCTTGGATGAAATTTTAATTAAATTTTAATTAAATGTTAATTACATGTTAATAAAGTCTCTTACATGGTTGTAAATTCTACACATGGTATTTATTATGAAATTGAATGATATTTTTGAAAAAAAATATGGCCATATGAAGCCACCGAAAATGGTCTATCAAAAAGGAATATTGGATATAAAGGCTTAAACATGTGGGGATCACACAACATATGGTTAGCCATAGTGAAAATAGTTAGAAATAGTATCACCTACAGAGAACATGGGAGAATAGTGGTGGTGAAACTATGTTAGTAAATATAATCATTGAGGAGCTATACTGGTTTGGTTATTTTGGGAGTTTAGTAGTAGAACTCGGTACTCCCGTACTACTGGATGGTGAAATGATATTATATATATATATAATTATATGAACAATGAAAACATCAACATTATATTCAAATTGTAGGAAGCATTGTTACTTCTTTATTTATATAAACACTTATACTATGAATATTCATTCAAACTAACCTGATCTATTGGATTTAATATGTTTCCATATTCTTCCTCATTTATCTAAAAGTGTATTTATTCCATGTCAATCTTCTTAGAGAGAGAGCACCAACCGAGATTTTGATAGATGAAAACTATCCTCAATGGATTAATATGATGAATTAATAAATTCTCAACATCCCAAATCCATGTATTCAAGAACACCCTTCAAGGATGAAATATTTTTAAGAATATTTTACTACTATGATATTACTAATGATATAGTTCTTATCATATCACATATTCTTTACCATGAATGCAGTTTTTCTCAGATTCAAGGAAATGAGGTATATCACAATAGAAGAATACAATATTATCTAATATGGAACTCAATGAAACTCAGCATCATCAAAAGATATGAAGAAACTCAAACATCAAAATAATATTGAGATCTTTGGAGATCATTGAATGAGTGTCAACATTTAATAAAAAGTGGAATTTATTTAGTGAGCGCATGGAGAGAGTCAGAAAAATCATTTCAATAAATATCATGGAAATGTAAAGGGTTTGAGTTAGTCGTGCATACATTTGAGAGAACATTATTATCATCGTAGATAAATAGATCTTCATAAGTCTTATTTTTTGAATAAAAAATCACCTTTGCGACTCACTTGTGAAAATAATTATCCCTAAAAAATTTTCCTACGTGAATAAGAAATGATTCCATTTGTCCTGTTATACAAAGAAACAAGATTTCAAATATCATTATTTTTGAAACATATTGTTTGCATGTTTAAATATTTAAAAAAAATGGTTTATTACTTATAATACATGAGGTAGAAGAAAAATTCATGGAACCACTATTATGAAAATGTTGTGAGTTAACGGACACAAAATATTCTACGAAGAAGAAGGCTGTGAAAAAGTGTAATATTGAGGAATAAGAAAAGATTATTATTTTAGAGCTATTATGGATGATCATGCATCAAATTTTTATCATGAATCATGTTTCATATGTTTTATTTTGTTGAATCACAAACTGGATCAAGTCCAATTAAATTCCCTTACTAAAACTTTTAATGATAATAAAAGGAAATCATTCTGTGTTTGTGATAAAAACTCTGAAACATCGGGGATATAGTCATTTTGATGATGCCTATTAATAAAATTTTATTCTATTCATTTACTTATCCTCATCATGCATTATCTTAATAGAACACGTTTTGAAAAATAATGATGTTTAAAATGGAATTTTAAAAAAAGTTAATCAATGATTTTACCCCCCCCCCCTTCTTAGTGTTTATCACCATTGTAGTGATCATTTCAACTTCTATTAGTGGGTTACACTCTCAATTAATTATTTAAATTTTTACGTACAAATCAATAGAATTTTGTAAATAATAAATTCATTTTAACATTCATTCTATATGGGGTTCATACATTGAAAGTGAAAATAGAACCTTATATTCAATCTCTTAGGATTGTTGTATTTTTATTTTTATTTGTCAATACAGTCTTATAATGCCATGATATACCTCAATTTGGTCCATTGATGATATTAAAAATAGTGGAAGTGACAGAAAATATATATATTCATTATTAAAATTATTATATATAACGGATTCTATAAGTTATGGTACGTATAACTAAAATTTTTTTTTGGAAGAAACATCATATGATTTATGAAGGAAACAAAATAGTGAAAGACAAAAATATCTAAATTAGACGAAAATAGTTCGAAGATATGTGAAATAAAAAAAGAAAAAAAGTTAACATTTTCTACACAATGGAAAATTTGATTGATAGAACTGTTAGAGGATAAGGTTAAACTCTTCATGCCATGATAGATATGAAGAAGATGATGAAAATATGTGGAGAAATATTTGATATGAATATCTCTGAACTTGATGAAAGAGATCTTGGTTATATAACTGTTGAAAAAAAATCACATCACACTCAATTGATATGATATAATAATAGGACTAAAACTATAATAATAATGTAAAATGTAAATAATTATTTCCTTTAAATACCCTAAATGATTTTATATAAAAGACAATAATATCTTTCCTGATGAGAATTAGAACATTAAATACTTAAATGATGTTTTATCTAATGAAATGAAGCCTAAAACATGGGATAGATAAGAATAAATGTATAAAATATTTTAAAAAGATTTTATTATGAAATTATTATCCCTTTATTTTCATACTATACAATAAAATTCATGGTCTAATAATGAAGGTGATAAAACCCTTACCATTGTTGGAAATAAGATAGATTATCTGAAGAAAACCCCACTAAATGGAAAAAAGAATTTCTGACCCACAATATTTATATGAAATTTTCTATCAATTGAATATGGTGTTTAAAATAGTTAAAAAAATTAGTTATTATGATAAATCATTCCCATAAAACACACATAGAGAATATATGAAACATGACGGATAAAATAAATCATCTTATGGAGATTCAAATTAGAATAATGAATAATTTTTTTGGGGAGTATGAGAAAAAATGGTATACTATGGGAATGGAAATGAAATTTTTCATCAATGATATAAATAACATAAAAAATATCATTTCTCAAATAAAATTATGTTTAGATGGACAAAGTGAACAATAGTTTGAAGATGAATATTTTTCTAAATAATATGAGAAGTTGAATCTTGAAATTAATAAGAGAGGAAATATTATTTAAGGCATGAATTTTAATATTTGTATTTGTATTTAGTAAATCAACAACCTGAGGAAAAGGATTACTAAAATAGAGAAACAAAATTAAAAGGTGATGTGGGGAATAAATGAGAGTAAAAAGTAGACCTGAAAATATTCCAAAAATGGTTTATAGAAACCAATATAATTCAAACAGATAGAAATTTATATTAAAATATTATTTTCAGTCAACCTATGAATTTATTTATTATTGAAAAATATTCTAGAATAATTGAAAATGGTGACATTGTCATAAATTTTAGTGTAAATTAAAATTTTGATCATGGTTAGAGGGAAAAGGGATCATAAAATATGTCATATCCATTCTCTCGTGTATAATGTGGTGAATCACAAGAAAAATTAATCTAATGAACTTAATTTATTTTATGAAATTGACCTTTTCAAAAACATTATGAATAACGAAACTTTATACAAAGATGAAGGTTCAAGGATGGTGGTGGCTTTGAGGAATTTGTTTTTGAATAAATCATAAAACTAAGGGTGAAAAATATCTCTACCATTTTTCATAAAGGATAAAAATTATATGTCGATATAAAAAATTAGATAAGAAGTCAATAAATGTAGAAAATTTTTATGTGGATAGTTGAAGAGATGTATATGTTTTTAATATTTCATGACATTTGTGGAAAATGTGGTTAGGGGGTACACACCAAAAATGTAAGTGTTTGATTTATACTATCTCAGATTAATTTCTATCAATGATTGGGAATAGGCTAAATCAGAATTAGACCCAACGCCATGACAATGGTGTGGAAGTATAATTTAAATATTATAAATCTGAAAAACCTTAGACCATGGATAGTAGTTCATCATCACATGTAATAGGTGATCTTAAAATTTTTAACAATATTATAATGTATAATGATTTATTTGTGACATTTGGGAACTATATCTCTCTAATAATGAATGGAAATAGAAAACAATTATCGGGAAGAATTAAATTATTCCTTACAATATCATGGTTTTTGATGCTCTATAGCACAATATATTGATTTTAAATTAACATAGTGAAGCTATAAATGAATTTATCTTCAAGATAAATGGATTTTTAGTCAATATGAATAAGTACGGAGTACTTGTTACTTTGGGTTTTCTAAACATAGGTACTTTTCTTGAAGTTAGAGAATTTTGGATAGATTGTTATCGAATCTAATAGAAAGAAAATAATTTATTGATAGAGGACATAATAATCTTAGATAAAATAACATGATGAAACATGCCATTAAATAAATTGTAAGGTATATCCAATTATGAAATAAGATAATCTTAAATAATGTAAAACAATAAAAAAGTTAAATCGGTAATCAACTATAAATGTGATTAAAATTCAGACTTTAAGACAGCTTATGATAACTCAATCAAATATTATTCAACCTATAAAAAAATTCAAATAATTTTCGTCAAGGGTTTAATTAATTTCATAGATGATTCCAAAAGGTTAACATGAACCATTTTCATGTCACTCAACTAATAATCCCCAAAATGAAAAAATATTTATACGACATGGTGAGAGGAATACATGATTATTAACAAAGATAATATCAATATATAATGGAAGTGATCTAACCAATTGATAGTTCACTAAATATCTTTATATGTACAACATCATATATGAGTTTAGTGCTATACACACACCTCAACGTATTGGAGTATGCAATAGTAATAACATGAGTACAATTAGTATGGAAAGAACTGTGCTGCTAACACGCGATACCTCAAGAAACTATTGAAAACATGATATTATAATAGCATAAAAATTCACTAAAATTGTCACTTATAGAATAATATAGGTGTGAATCCATACATGTTTTGGGTTTATACCATTCCAAATAACACTATTATGTATTTTATAGTCCATGTTTGATAATGAAGAGAGAAAAAAGTGGAAGAATATTTGAAAAATGATAATTATGAAAACAAAAAATTTTATACACTAAAAAGGAGTTCTGTGAAAGGTTACAAAAACAAATCTAAGAGAATTTATAACAGTGACGATCTCATTGATTTTGTAAATGGAACAGATTTAAAATAAAATTATTATTTATTATGAGGATGGTGTAATTAGTCATGAACCAACCTATTAATTCTGAGAAAGTACACCATTCCAAACATATTATATTTATTCATCCTATAGTAGTAATAATTATGAATATCATATATTAAATGTAGATAAGACCAATTTAAAGAAGAATATCAATATTGAGAATATTATTGGTAATCACACTCCTTTTTTACAAACTAGTAAAAGAATTATAGAAAACCCATTAAATTCATTATCACGGATCAAAAATTAAATAGTTGATAAAGCATTTGATCAAAATGTGTGAGTTCAAGATATCAATGAATAAATGGACTACATTGAGAAAAAAGAAACATGAGTAATTATTCCAGGAAAAAAAGAAATTAATTTTTTGGAAAAAGGTTTTTTAGGAGTATGTTGCTTAAAATAGATAAGTGGTTTGAAATAATGACAGACTAGTTTCCAATGGTTACTCACAAATTAAATGAATTGAAATCGATGAAATATTTTTTCATATAGATTTCCTTGAATCCCTTATAATTTCCCTATATTTTTCATATTATATATTTTTTAATATTTTTCAATGGATGTTAAGTTCCCATTTATAAATTTTGATCTTAATGACGATGTTTACATGAAACAACTAAAGGTATTCTTGCTATATTAAAATGGAACCAAGGTATGTAGGTTATTTAAATATCCATATATGTTGAAGAGAGCTTCATGTAATTGTAATTTTAAACTTTATAAATACTTATGAACCATGGAATTCAAATACTTAAATGTTTATAGTGATTTATATGTCTAGATTTCCAAAACCAAACTAGTTTTTATGATTTTTATATTCTTTAAATTATTTAGTATACCAACGAAGAAAATTCATGTGAATAATTTTCTTAACATAATCAAGAGTGTCTTGAAATATTAATTCATGTTAAGATGAAATATTTATTGGGATTTGATATTACAAAAGTAGTTTATTTTCATATAAAAATATAAATATGAAATGGAGAGACTAAAATGCTTAACATAAAAGATTGTAGGGGTGTGTCCATTTCAATACAGGTAGGGATAAAACAAAATAAGGATGTTGATTAAAATGATGTTAAGGAAATGAAATTTAGAAGTTTGACAGGACGCCTAATTCACATAATAAAAAATACTCATGATATTTTCTATTTTTCCACTATTTATGATTGATACCAATATAATACAAAATAATCATAACACTTGGATGAAAATAGTATCCTAACATACATCTAAAATATATTCCATAATCATTTAATTTATATGAAAATGAAACTATTTGTTTTAATGAGATATATTTATGCTTCTTGGGAAATAACTATTGATCAAAGAAAATACACATATGTTAGGGTAATATTAATGGAAGAAGTTGTGTTTTGTGGGAAAAAATGAAAAGAAAATCAATCGCATTGAATTCAACAAAAGTAGAATATGTGGTAGTATCACATACATCCATCCCAATGACGTGGAATCTGACACAACATGAAAATTTTGTCACTGATTTTAATTATAATATAATCATTGAATGTTACAACTAATGTTCCATCAATTTATCATAAAATATAGTTAAATATTTTATATAAAAACAAACTGATACCATGTATAATTTCATAAGAAGAATACCTTTAAACTTCATCTATGTGAAGAAGACAATAATCTATATATAATCTTATATGAAGATACGAACATTCACATAACATCATTCGTGATGCTGGGTTATTCCACAATTTTCACTTCTTTGAAGAACATTCTATGTATTTCATATTCCATATAAGGATCAAGTAATATTTTTATAACCCCTATTATGAGATGTTTTTGAGTTTGTGGACTCAAAGAGTATAATGGAGTAGAAGACATTGACAAAAATTCATATTGTGGAAGAAGGAAAGAATATTATTTTCGATCGGACAACAATAATCATTTATTCAATGGTTGTAAATCATCATATTTTCTATGATTCATTTTCATGATTGGAACACTTCATCGGTTATGAGGATGCGACCTATATAAATTTATTCTTTATAATAAAACATGATCACTTGTCATTGAATACCATCCATGAAACATAAGGACCAAGCCACCCTGGTGAGTATTGTGAATGAATATATTATTTTCATTTATTTATCTAAATAAACAAATATATTAAGATAGAAAATGTTTAATTAGAATGTGATTTAGAAAGAATTTTTGGAATATTAAAGCTGCTAACTCACATATTTTATTTTTATCAACCATTGTTTGATATGTTCAATGTAAAATTACCTCTTCATTTAGAAATCAATTATTAAAATAAAAAAAAATTCCCAACTAATATAGAAATTATTTTCATTGAAAATAAATTAGGATACCTATAAAGGAATATCCAAATCACTTGTTGGTCAAGATGATACCGAATTAATTTCCAGATGTTAATGTTCAAACAATTACTCCAATTATAATTATGCAAAAAATTAAAAAATAACACATTCTGAAAATGAGAAGAATTTTCCATATAAACATTTTATAAAAAGGATATGTTGGGTAAAACATATCTATAAAAAAATTGTGAAATATTAAAAAACTTATTAATTATTTTATAAAATATAAACATTAAATATAAATATTACCAATTAATGGGGACAAAAATTAACTTTCAAAAACAAAATCATTATATTTTTTAGCACCCCATATAGGAAAATGAAACAATTATTCCAAATAACATGTATAAATAAAGTATAATAAAATTCATGTTTTTTCATAGATAATTATCTTATAATTTTCCCCAATTTAAATATGAACTTAAAGAATAACAAAATAAAATGAGATTATAAATGTAGTCATGTACCTCAAATTTACCTTACCATGTAAAAGATTTTATCCTTCTATATAATAAATCTATATTTATTATAAATTGATTATAGAATCATATATATACATATAATATCATATATTATAAATTTATAACATATTAATCAAATATTTAAATTTAATTTATTGTTAGGAATAGTTTTTCTGGGTATTAATTGACTTGTGTATCATGATAACTTTAGTTTGGTAGTTCTGGTCCATGTAAATTGATCATAGATTCATAATATCAATTATTTTAATCCTGATATAAAAACATATATATTCAAAAAATATATATTTAGATTAATCCATATAAGGTATAAATAAAAATAATAATTACACTGTTCATTAAGATTGTAGTCTACGCAAACACATGATCATTGTTTTCACTTTTTTGATGGATGGAACGAAAGAAAAGTAAAATTTGATTCTAATTTCCTGAATTATTATTATATAATATATATTTTTATATTAAATATGTGTGTAAATATTATAATCCATGTAATGTGAAAATAAAAAACCGATCACAAAGCATATTGGAGGAGGTATTCCACATGTACGCACAAGTGATGTTATCCGTTTTTAATGTATTTGAATGCATGAAGGTAGATCTGATATTACAAATCAAAAATAATTTTATTTTAAAATTATAATATATAATTATCAAACAAATAAAAATATTATTTCACGAAATATGGTGTTGGATAATGAATTGTGTCATTTTGTGGAGGTGGTATTTGACACATATGCATGGGAGATACAGTGGCATCCCATTTGTTAGAAATGAGGGTGATAGATGGTAGTTTGATAATGTAAATCAAATCAATTGATATAATACTTATTATTTTATGATTATTTCAATTAATTTAGATTAGATATTGAAAGAAATATGTTGAATGAGTTCAGGTATGACGATTACCACTTCTTCATTATATCTCAATTAAATTAAATATTAAGGATCATTGAAATTATAATGCTTATAGACCAGAACATCTAAATATTTCATGAGAATTATAAAATTGTATTGGTTAGGTTTTTTATTTCTCTATGTCTAAATTTGGTGTAAATAATAGGTAAAATCAGAGTCTATTTATAAGTTCTGGGAGGGGTTCCCTTATAATTAGATTAAGTATTAAATTAGTATAAACTAAATTTCAATATTGGATGGATCAAAATTAATATATTTCAAATATAATATTATAATGATTCTAAATACTCTCATTAAACAATATATGGATAATGGTTGGTGATTTTTTCACCCTTATCACTTTGTTTTAACCCCTATTATCCCATTTAACAATTACCAAAACATCAATGTTTTACTCATAAAGGCTAAGAAATTTTCTCATAATAGGAAAAGAGATAGATAAATGGAATATGGTTGATATGTTTACCCATCTCCCATTCAGATAGAGGATCATAATTTTTTCCCCAAATGTTATATAATTTATTAATTTTTTATTTTTCATAAATTACCATTAATGTTATTTTTGACAGTAATCATTTAATTTGACTTTGATGACATCAATAAAATGATAGGATTAATATATAAACACTAAAAACTCAATATTATGTTACATTTCTCCAAAATATTCATTGAATACCAAAATTAACCCAAATATCAATATTTTTAATATATTTAAAATCATTTATTAAATTTATTTATAATAAAATAAATGCCTTTTCAACTTTTTATAATAACTTAAATTAAAAATTAATTCGTTACTAATTAAAATTACTTACCAAAATATAAATAAATAATAATTCATTAAAATAAATATTAATATGTATTCATAACCTCTTTCTATCATTATGATAGATAATTTGAGTTACTAAATCAATGAAAGTGATATTTTTTTATTCACTATAAAAAGATTTAACAAGGTCATTATTAGTGGAAGGTTCAAGAAATTAACACTTGTTTTACAATTATATGTATATGGTTGATAAATACTTTCTAATAAAATTATGAAAGGTTTTAGGTAGATTTTAGTCATTATCACATTATTATTTTCCATAATTACCAAAACATACCCCTACCGATGTGGAAAATATTTACTTTGGTTACTATTCATAATGGAAATAATCAAAACAGCCATATTTACAAAAATTGGACCAAATCAATAAAAATATTTAATAAATTTATCAAAATTAAATTATTATTGTTATTGTTAGAATAATATTTTAATATAAATACATTAAACTGAACTGAAAACATAATTTTGAGAAAAATGTGTTTCATGCTTAAAAAATAACTAATATCAATATCATGGATATTACTAATTATTAAAGGAATTACAAACATTATTATAAATCAAATGAATGAAAGTTTATATTAATATTAAATTCATAATATAATGGGACTTTTAATTTAAATTATTTAATGAAATAAAATGAATGTATATAAAACATTTTCAATTTCACTATCCTCTAAAAAATCGAGCATTTTAAAAAAAATAAAAAAACATAATATACTTTTTTATTTTATAATTTATAAAATAATAAATTTTTATAAAATTACATTAATAAATTGTATAAAATGTACTATTATATTACCACAGAAAATGTAATAAAACCTTAATTAAATAATCATAATATAGTTTTTCTTGAAATTGTGTACCTATTTCCTAAGAAATTTATTTACATAAAATATTTATTAATATTTCAAGTAATGTTTTTATTATTATTCATCTCTCCAATTATAATGAGTAATCTATAATGAAATCTTATATAATGGTTCATTTAGAATTTTTGTTATGTGTATCGCTAGCCGGTCGACATGGAGAGAAGGGGATGCAGATGATGTCATCAGTGGCGGTGGAGGTGGACAATGAGGATGTCATAAGAGAGGTAGATTTGGCTAAAGAGGATCACTCGACATGGGGATGAGGTGTTTGACGAAGAGCCTATTGTGGGGAGGTAGAAAATAGATACCAGTTATCTGGAGAGGTGAGACAGAGGTGATAGTTTTTAAAAAATGGGGTTTTATGTTTTTTTTTGCAAAATATGATAGGGTTCCAAATATTATTAAATATGGGTCCTGAGATGCGCAAACATCGTTCACACATTCCCAATCCCAAGAAGATAAGTCAAGGGGTTTCAGGAATCACATGAACGCTAAAAGAAGCGTGAACCCTGTATACGCATCCTTCGCGAAGATGCTGATGGATGTGTGAATGGGGTTCACACATCAAAAATAATCATTAAATTTTTTAATTTTTTTGTTCAAATTTTGTAAATTTTCTTATTTCACTTATTATGTTTTTTTTGTTTATATATATATATATATGTCAATAGTTTTCTGGAAAATTTATCTGTTATTTAATATCCAATAGTACTGCCATGATAGTAGTCTAGATTCTGATAGAAAACCTCACATAGGGCTCTCTTTTATAAGATGGAAATCCCTAGAAACCGTTTTGCATTTCTGATGTGGGATTAAGGTTTTCCATTTCCTGTATAGAACATTTTTCATTTTCGGCATGGGATTTTTTTTCAAGTACGCATCTTCAAATGATTATAAAATACAAACTATAATACCAATATAAATAAAACATAAAACATTGATTAAATATATAAGAAATAGTTGAATATAAAAATAACTTCATAGAAAATATTGCTGAGTAATAATTTATAAGCTTTCAAGACCACCAAATTGAAACCTAAAAATGATTCATGTACGTTTCTTCGATTGGAAATAAATTACAAACTATTAGACCAATATGACTGAAACATAATATATAGATTAAACATATAATAAATAATTTAATATCAAATTAATTTTGTAACAAATGTTGATGAAAAATAATTTATAAGCTTTCAAAACCACTAACATGAAACATAAATATGTTTCAAGTTCATGGCATTAAAAGCCAATAAAATAAAAACTATAAGACCAATAAAAATAAAAATTAAAACCTGGTTTAAACATATAAAAAATATTTAATAATTAATTTGTTAATTAGTAATATAATTATTAATTATATAACAATTAATTAGAAATATAATTATTAATTATATAATAATTAATTAGTATTATCATTATTAATTATATAATAATTAATTAGTAATATAATTATCAATAATAAAATAATTTAGTATTTAATTAGTATTATAATTAAGAATTTTATAATTATTAATTAATTAAATTTTAAATTAGTAATATATTAAATAATTATAATTATTTATTATAATTATTTATTATTTATTATTTATAATTAATTAAATAATAATTAATTAGGTAATTGATTATATAATTATTAATTATATTATAATTAATTAGATAATTAGTAATATACTTTTTAATTTTAATTATAAATTTTAATTATAAATTTCAATCATATAATTATTAATTATATAATTAATAATTATATTACTAATTAATAATTATATTACTAATTATCTAATTTATTATTTTATAATAAAATTTTAAAAATTAATAAATATATTAGTAATTAACAAATTAATTATTACATAATTTGTAATTAATAATTTAAAATTCAGAATTATAATAAATAATTACAATGAATAATTTTATTACTAATAACTAATTAATAATTATGTAATTACTAATTATTAATTATAATTAGTAATTATATTACTAATTGTAATTAATAATTATATTACTAATTAACTAATTTCTTAGTATATAATTAATAATTAATAATTATAATTAATTATTATATTATTAATTAATTATTATATAATTAATACTAATATTACAAATTAACTAATTAATTTTGGTATAACTTTATTACTAATTAAGTAATTAAATATTTTATATTAATAATTATAAATTATAAATAATAATCATATTACAAATTAACTAATTAATTATTAACTAATTAATAATTACTAATTATAAATAATAATCATATTAATGATTATAATTAATAATGATATTACTACTAAACTAATTAATTATAATGTAATTAATATTTATATTACCAATTTACTTATTAATTATTATATATTTAATAACTAATAAATAATATTTAATTAGTAATTATTAATAATTAATAATTATAATGTATAATTTTAATTACAAATTATATTACTAATTAATTAATTAATTAATTAATAATTACTAATTATATTACAAATTAACTAATTAATTATTATATAATAAATAATTTATTATTGTAATTAGTAAATATTTTACTAATTAACTATTTAATTATTTTATAATTAATATTTAATAATTAATAATTAATAAATATAATGAATAATTATATTACTAATTAACTAATGAATTCTAAATTTAAAATTAGTTTACAAATTAACGAATTAATTATTATATAAATATATTACTAATTAACTAATTAATTATTGCATATAAATAATTAATAATTAATAATGATATTACTAAATAACTAATAATTATATAATTAATAACTATATTACTAATTAACTAATTAATTATTAAATATTTCTTATTTGACTAATCGATGTTATAATTCCCATTTATATTTGTCTTAAAAGTTTTATTTTATAGGCTATCAAAGAAACATACTTGAAAAATTTTATGTTTCAATTTAGTGGTTTTGAAAGCATATAAATTATTTTTCATCATCAATTTTTACGATTTTTTTTATTTTCAACTATTTCTTATATTTTTAATCCGTATTTTTTGTTTCATTCATATTGGTCTTATTGTATTTATTTTATAGTCTTTCAAAGTCACATATTTGAAACATTTTTATGTTTCTAGTTAATGGTTTGGAAAGCTTATAAATTATTAATCATCATCAACTTTTTTGAAATTCTTTTCATTTTCAAGGATTTCTTATATGTATAATTGATTTTTTATATTCCATTTATATTGGTATTATTGTTTTTATATTATAGTCATTAAAAGTCATGTACTTGAGATATAATCACACATCAGAAATGCAAAATGTTCTGTACTAGAAAGGGAGAACCTGAATCCCAAATCAAAAATACAGAAATATTTCCAAGGTAATACATCTTATAAAAGTGGGCTTTGGATGAGGTTTTCTGTGATAATCCATTCTTTAGTAATGGTTGTACTGTTGGATATTAAAAAGAAGAAAACTTCTTCAATTTTTTTTTGTTATATATATATATTTATATAAACTAAATTAAACTAAAAAATAAAAAAATAAATTTTAAAAATACAAAAAATATTAAAATATGAAAATAGTATGTACGATGCGTGAACACAACTCATGCATGCTTGGCAATGATAGATGCGTGAACAGGGTTCACACATATTTTATCTTGTCTGCATAGGATTTGTGAACCCCATTTACACATCTCTTCGTGCAAAAGATGTGTGAACGAGGTTCACACATCTTGGGACCCATTTTTAAAAATATTGGTAACACTATCCCTTTTCAATAAAAAATAAATTAAAAAACCCATTGATAAAATACCCAGAATTAATGGTATTTTTCATCATCACTCTTCCACGTAACAGATCATCACACCCCCACAGAAAATGATGAGTTGGCACATGTTGTCTCCTTGCAAATCAGAAAAATCCTAGAATGGCCAATGCCTTATTGGTTTCCCCCACATCATGGAATTCGTACTACAACTTTCTTCATCAAACAAGACATTTGGCATTCCACTTGTATTTCTGTTGCCAAATCATTGGGTTCTCCTTCCATGAATGAAGAATCGACACACACCAACATGAGTTTCCATATGCAAAATAATGACATGTAATGATTCGTTCAGTGTCTTGGAACATGTGGTCCTCATCATCACCACATAGGCACATGATCTTGAAAATAGAAATATTATTTTATATTATAATATATATATATATCTAAACACATGACGAGTATTAATAATTAAATAATTCAAAAAATTTAATAAATAATTCATGTAATGTAAAACAAATTAATTTTTATTCTTTAAATTGGGAACACAATAAATCTCTCACCCGTGCGTGCTCGACCTGCCTTAACCTGCACCCATGATGGCTCAACCCAACATGACCTGCATTGTAAACTTTCAAAATATATAGGCCTGCCCCACTCCGAACCCATCCCATATCTATGAATCATGCGGTCCATGGGCTCATTTTTCATTAATAGTCCGATCTGGAGTGACAAATACTCAGAGGTTTTTGGCTGAATAGTTCAGCGGTCATGGGTCTTCTCTGCATCTCCTTTCCATTTCTTTTATGATTTCACCACCCAATTTCCTCTTCCTTTAACTTTTAAGGTTTTTACCCCAGTTCTGTTTTTCCCTATTTCTTCTATTGTAGTATAAGAGTTTTCCCATTTGTGGTTACACCATCTATTTGGATCTATTTTAGTTTATCATATCTCTGATTTTGCTGAATTGTTTTGAATCTTTTTCAATGAGGGTTACATTTAGGGGTTCCTTCGATTCATGTTAAGGTGTTTTATTTGGAACAACTATCTATGTAAATCTCCAGCATCTAGTGTTTGGATGGAAGTGAAATTGGTGTTGATAAGATGAAGACTACGATAGTGGTTTTTTAGAGAGTATTATATTTTTACGGGACGACGATGATGCTTTATGAAAGCTTCATCAGACATGGTCCGGTTCAATATAGTTGAAGGATATTTTTCATTTTTGATTTCTAGTGTAGTTGTTTTTGGCCACTATCCTAATTGGTACGGGGATGTGATGATGATATTAGGGGACCTATCGATGGTACAATGACACAATGGTCAATTGTCCTGATGTTTCTGATAGTGGTGGGTTGTGGCTCAGAACTCGCGGCTGAGGTGATTGGTGTTGCATGTTCAAAATTCAATCTCAAATTTGAATATGATTCCAGTGATGTCTCATTTTAGTTTGAATTTATTTTGTTTCCTTGTGTATTGAATTTTAGATTTTATGGTGTTTGTTTTGGATATCTTGAATTAGTATTTCCCACATTACCACAATTTTGATTATTAGAAAATGAAAAACAAAAGGATTGTCGGACAAAAACTTTACCAGGAGTACAATGTTGAGTGAAATCACTCATACCACTATAATTTAGTGGAAAATGTACAGATATAGGCCTTCAATATGAATATTTCAAATATAATATTTAATATAATGTACAATTATAAGAATATTTGGATGAACAAACATGTCCATGGTTTATGGTCCTACCATACCGCCATGCATACTACTACAAAACCAAATCCATAATATTTAGTTTACTAGATTGAGGCAGTGTTTTTGATTGAGTTCTAAAAAATTATCCTTTAATAGGCATTTACTAAAAACTCTCGGATGATGATGAATCATAAAAAATGGCTAGAATAATTGCAGAGGTTCGATGGTATATGTTTTTGAACAATGCACAACCTGAAGTTCAATCTAAATTGGATCTCACAGGCCTTCCATAAAAAGGTTCATCTTTATTCATTCCACCAAGGATAAATGGTGTTGGATCTTAGGGACCCAATTATACCAAGGGAAAACAATGTGTAGTTGTAACCCAAATGGGAAAGGAATTACATCATATGAAAGTTATATCACAACATGCCTTACTCAATGGCCTCAATGGAAGGTGACCGTGTTTCACCGCAATCCAATATGAGATATTTCAATGAATTACATTCATATATATCATTAATTATTAACCCACATTTGTGTAATTCCAACTATTCAACTTGGAAATAATACATAAAACAACATAGAATAAATTTCCCTAGAATAAAGACATAAAACACCACAACATTCGTCATCATATTTATATGATGTTATACTATATATGCTTATCCTTATTCTATGCTGTTAAAATACACAATATCATCCTAAATAGAAGATGATAAATTGTTAATAACCTTATTTCCAAGTAGAATACATTAAACTTCATGATATATAATGTCATTACTGCATGATGATAAAATAAAAACTTGAGGTCCTTACTGCTTGGCATCAAATAGAACGAAAAAAATGATCTCACTAACTACTGACTGCATTCTAGCTAGATACGTGTGATGGAATGATTAGATGACCCCATACCCATGTGAGAGTTACTTAAACATAGTGAATTTCTATATTCAAGAACTATATGTCGATAGTTTATGGCTAGTGCGAGATACATAGTTACAACTGAACCACTAGTTTGGAGTTTATCCATGACCCCATTTTCCATCACATCAGGTTATTCATTTCCATTCTAGGTGACATTAAATGGCATGGTTTTAAAAGAAAAACCTTTGGCTTGATTCTCATTTTCAATGAGATACATAGGGATACCTCGATACTTTATTTTTTTTTTCTAGCCTCAACCTGGATAAAAAAACATCTATCAAATCTTTAATTGACCCTACATAGTGAGATGAAACCTTTTCATTTTATAATTCTCACACCAGGCATAGATCATGTGAGATTAGGAATTTCTGTAAGGGATTCCGCTTAATTAAAAAAGGAATGGAATCTTGTGACACGTTAATAATGGTCTTGAATTCATGACCATTAAAGGAATACCCTAATAAAACATTCAATAATGAATAATATCCACATCTTAGAGTCTCTCTGGGAATCAAAACAAAAAATGAGTAAATACAATTAAAATAATATTCAATTTTCAAAGTTGTATAACTTAGTGAGAGCTTGGATATAAGATTCAATTGAACAATGATGTGACGATTGGACCACCCCCTCTACTAGTACCCAAGGTAAGCAAGTCATGACCAATCCAGGAAGATCCTTAACCCTCATTTGAGTAGTTTCTGAAAAGTATAATGATGTGGAATGGTCAAACTTCATGTGAGATATGATCTACTCACATCCATATATTTGAATAGTCCATGCATCCATTTGGGGATCCAGTAAAGGCATCAATTGGTGACCCTATTTTAGTGCATCTTAATCCTCATTTATCTACTCAGTGAGAGGAGGAATGTGTAAAAAATAATCAAATTTCATCTCATTGGAGTCCAAATCTGACCATGTCAGAATAATTTTTATCATGATTTCATAAAAATGATTGTGGTCAAATCTGTATTCCTCTTAGTCCAGAAATATATGATGAAGGTGGAATCATTTTTAATAAAATGTTTCCATGGGAGTCTCATTAATCAGGGCATGAATATATTTCCAAATCTCTTGATATTATGCCTTAGCCTCTGCCTAATCATACATGTGTGACAAGATTAGTTATCACCAGTCATGCCGATAAGAAATCTGATGAAGAATTATCATATTATCTTCTCTTGATAGGCAGGTCATATTTATCTTCTGCTAAAGGTAAAACATCCTAAATTAGTTTTTCTCACTATTAAGGTATTCCTCAATGTCATGGAAAATCATCCATGAAATATCATCAAAATATTCAATTAATTCCTACTTCTCCATAGATATAGGGGGTCATAAAAAGTGGATTTCCTACCTAATAGACCACTCAACATAGAACACCATCTAAATAAGTTGTCACCCAATCAATGAATAATATTGAGTAAGAAGGTGATGAAATTTAAAAAAAATTATCATAGTATCAGAATCCTCATACAACAACAACATCTGGAATTGAAGAATGACCACAGGGTGTCACTCTCCCTATACACCTATAGAATGAAGGTGGAAGAACATTTGGATATAGAAAAATTTGTGAGAGAATCAACAAGGTGTGTAGGGATTATAGAAAAACATCTCATACACACTATCTATATGAAAATCTTCTCAAAGTGATATTATAGAAGAACTATTTTCGATAGAACTGCTGTCATTGTAAGTGATCAGGACAACTGGTGCATGATAAGGGGACAAATAAAATCTATTATATTGTCACAACATGTTTGAGTCCTTTTTAATGATTATGGACATGGATCCAACCCCAGACAAGTTCATCAGTATTGGATTTGATGAGGTGTTAAGAATCCTAGTAGAATTTTAGTAGTTATAGTATTGTAAGTGATCCTCTATCTGGCCAAATAAAAGCCGAAAATGTCCACTAATCGTTTTAGGAGTTATACCTTGAAGGATATGGCTTATGAGTTTTTAATGATGTGAAATGACAGGAATTTCCATATTTGGGCATTATCATTCCACCGGTTATGTATCCATAACCAACATACAAACTCTATCCCTATATGTGAATCCTTAATATGGAAAATACAATCATTTAGAAACATGCCTTTAATATCTAACAATATATAAATCAGATATATCTTTAAATTTACTTGATAGCCACATGAAATATAATCCCCATCTTACCAGATGGACCCATATGATCTAGCAGTGTCATAGACCAGTTGTGAAGGGAATAAATTATGATTTATTGCAGTTAGAATCCCCCCAGTATGACAATGAAATAAACCAATCCAATCCATCAAATAGAATTTTGAATGCATATTCATCTCCCTTCTCAGCTTCTCTTTAACAATAACTTGTACATCTCTCACCAATACTAGAGTTGGAAAGGGATCATCCCATACATCTATGGTCGGGAGGAAGTTATCATACATTTCTCCTAGGGGGATCCTACCAAGTTGATGGATGTCCCATATGATGATTCCAACTTCATCATGGGAAAATTGGAATGTTTTGGTGTTATTACATTGAAGACTGATAAGTTAACAAAGGAGATCAGGTTGCTGATAGGTGATAAAATGGGATACCCACACGGCCTCATCAAGATGAACCCTGTATAAATCATTACCAAACTCCAAACATCTTTCCCTAACCAGAATTTCAATTCCCAGTCATCAGAAAAATCACATCATAGACATTGATCCCATTTCATGATATACTTGATGATATAATTGTTTAGAGAGGAGGAAAATATAATCGAGTATATTTGAGATATAGGATGATGAGAGAAATAACCTCCACCGAGAAATAATAGAAATTTTTCTACCATATAATAAAAACCCTTGGATTGAGATGCAATAATCCATATATCATCTAATATAGTCATTCTAACACATTTGAGAGTAGTTGATATCCAGTGAGAATGTAAATTTATTTCTAGAAAAGGAATGGTAACATCATTTTGTTATCCAAAACCCTATATAGAAATTCATTGCTATAATGGATAATCCGAGAGATCAGATGATAATAACATATTCAAAACATTTTTATAATTATTCAATCAATATTAGGGGATATCATTAAGATTTATAGAAATCATTTCAATTTGATTGGCTGATGATGAAGTGAAATTGGATCCAAAAACCATCTGAAAATAAGAAAGTTTCATACTTTATATAGAAACGATAATATCATATAATGATTGAGGCATAAACCTAAAATATAATTTACATCAGATGAATATGAAATGGGGTAATTGAATCACCTATGGGGATCGTGAATCCCCTGACACTCAGAGATCTCATGGATCACATAAACCCCATAGGGAATTGTAAAATTTCATGAACAATTAAAGACATGTGATCGGGTGACAGTAACACGGTCACATGATCCACATAATGGTCAATGTATCATGTAATCAAACATGAATATCCAATCGAAACCGCCAAAAGAAACGTGCATCTGTATTTAAGACGTTTAAATAGTTACCAAAATATAGCTTGTGGATGGATCAAACTGGATCCTATGTAAGAGAACTATGAAAACAAATACTCTCAAAAGAAGAACATACATCGAGCTATCACCGTCATGGCTTCTAGAAAGATCATGCGATGATTTCATGTGATATAAAAAAGAATGATATCTGGATATTAAGTAACTATGTAAATGCGGGCTCCCGCCACTCTCTTATCTATGAGGTATTTTGGAAAATTTTAAGCATTTACTGACACACCAAACATCACCCTAGACACTTGATCAAAAAAAAATCAGAGACTCTTTCAGGTATTTACATTCCTTAGAAATGAGCCCTTATACATGCAGATGTTTCTCCTAGGGGTGGGTATTTATTTATGGACACTAATTTAGCATTAAAAATTCACAAAGTAATAAATACCGAAATATGAATATTATCCTCCCTATAAAAATAATGGAAAAATATAGTCACTGAGGCCTTCTGACCACATGAGTATCCATGGTATGCGTGATTGTGTGAACATTATAAGTTTGTTATAAGACTCCATGTGTAGGAGATAACCTTTTAAATGACCTATTTAGTTCATTTGAATGCTCCTTTTTCTATTGAGAAATTACTTGAGACAAACAGTGGTTATGTGGCAGCAGCCATATATGCTCCCCTAGGCCTCACAATTTTTCAACAAGTGGGAAACTGACAACCCATTCTAAAATCCATTAATAGTAGGAGAAAAATTTCTAAAAGGAGGATGTCTCTTGTAGTCATAGAATCTCATAAAACTCATCATTGATGAAGATAATTTTCATCCTCTAAAAAATTCAGGAAAAATCCTGAAACCCCTATGCCTTTTCAAAAATAAAACTACGAAAATAGAAGGTGCGGCAGGAACCAGTCATGGTCTTAAGAGTCGCATGATACAACCCTATCTATACATAATAAATCATGAGATCCCAATAACATGTCCACCTCATCTATTGAAATACATTTCCATGTCATCCTCATCATGTGATGTTCCTCAAGAAGTTTTAAGAAAAATTTTACTCCCCTTTGGATCCCTATGGAAAAAAGGATGTAAGTTTTCTTGAATTGATTACACAGTTCCATAGGTCTTTTTGTGGTCACACGATGTATCTCCAAGAGGTAGAGTATTTTTCTTCGATATTAATAATTAATTCTCAAATGAATCATCACCTTCGTAAAATAAAATAAATAATTAAAAGTGTAAGAGGTTAGAGCCTCTAACAGTTGTAAAATTATAATGATATGATAAAGAAATCTTCAACATAGCCTCACAATACCCCTTGAAAATCCATCATTCTTCTCACAAAAATTCCCAAACGAGTCACCTAAGATCATGCAAAGGCCTTTCAATAGGCACCAGGAACCCATGAAATACCTTTTACAAATAAATATGAAAATATAAAAGTCCCTTGAGGTATCCATAGAATTAAACACGTTCCCATTAACTAGAGATAATACAATAAAAAAATTTTGATCAGAGGGACTCGTGGTCGCTAAAAATCTAGTGATGCCCTTGGAGTGATCTGCAGAAGAGACTCACAAAGACGTATGATACTGAAGCCCTTTGCAAATAAAATCCTGAGTCTCTGCAAGATACTCTATGCAATGAAGTGAAAATCCATGGTGGTGAGGCTTATAAATCCCCCACTCGAGCATCAAAATGAGGAGAGGGAACACTAGGAGGAAAATGGATTTTCAAATTTATATTCATCGGTGCTATAGTGTATTTCTCAAATTGTCTGATCTTATGCTAAAAAACTAATCCTCTTAGGTATGATTTGGGGGAAAATATGCACGATAATGTAGCATGAATATTATCATGAACATCATAGATCACAAGAAGGAAATCCTGCACACCTACTAGATCATGAAATATTTAAAACAATAAATCCATAAAAAATATATTATATACCAAAAATAAATGATGGGAAAAGGACTAATAATATTTGGAGACTTATTCGCAATTAATGTATGTAGAGCATCATATGATGAACGTGAAACCTCGACGACATCCGAAAAAATTAGGAAACACCATCAAATTAAAATGACATTACGTTGGCTTACAATTCATATCATGCATAGTTCTCTAGATGTATCATGTCAAGTCGCATCATACCCCATGGGAACACCACCAGAGTCTCACAAGACCCTCTGGGATCATCATAAATACTTCATGTTATCCTTTATAAATGTTTCCCAAATCTAATGGAGACACCATTGTATGCTAGTTGAGTCCCATGGTGGCACCCGAGTTTGTCAACTGCCTATAGTGATTCCATTAAAGGAACCCCAGTCGAGCCTTGTGATGACCTCTAGATATGTCATCCAATACATAAGAAACCCTCTGAGACATGTCACAATGACTCTCATTATGACATTAATATGTATCATATGGTCCTTGTGATGACACCTCGGAAATTCATAGAATTCATAACAAACCCTCTAGAAAAGGATTTCATCTCTTGTGATGTCTTTTAGGACCAACCTTCCATGTCATTTGACATCCTTCAGACAAGTCAGCCGTTATCTAGAGATAACATTGGGACATTCCATATAGGTTTTTTAATTACCTTGGAATAGTAAATAAGTTCATGTGATTTACTTCTGATATATTAGGTAAATATTCTTCGACATGTCAAAAATCATCCAAGGCATTTCAGGAGGACAATCAATGTGTTTCAGGACGGCAATCATCACATGTCCTAAGGGAATCCTAGGACTCAGTAACATTTCTCATCTTCAATGTGTAAGCTCTGATAAAAAGGGAATCCTCAGCGTGTAAGACAATATCTATATAACTGTGATGAATTTGATTTCTTCTATAACAAAGATACATAGTATGTCTTCCTAAGGCACTAGAGGCCCATTAAAAACACCTGGTGGGAGATTACAACATATAATTCCTACACCCATAAGTAATGAGGATGATTATTTTTGATCCCTTGTTTCTCACATTGAGAATTGTTCACATGGGATTTGGGAGATGAAATGATCATATAATTTTAATCGTATAACACTACAAAGACAATGGTAAATCGAACCATTATTAATGTAGAGAAAAATTACATTACCTTTCAGTATACTTTAAATATAATACAAATAGGCACCCAAAAACTGTATTGGTTTAGTTCCTTTGAAAACATGGAACCATTAACAGGGGCACATAATAGAGCTATATTATCTCCATCTAGGTTCATCTGGACTAGAATCATTATTGGAAACATCATACTTAATAGAGATACTCTTGACCATGGGAAGGAAACAGAAAAATGGGTAAGATATTATTCTTAGTTAGGGTAAAAAAATGAGACATGAAATCATAGACATGAGCATATGGGTTTTACGAAAATGATAATAACCTTATGTGTCCATACTATTCATGCCCATGAACATAAAAATGAATCATGGAATAACTCTTTCTCATTCATAAGACATGATACGTAATGAAATAAATAATATAATATATGAAATCATAACATAGTAAAAAGACATGTGTTTTGTGGAGTAAACACTAACATAGAAAATCACATATAAAGGATACCTTCCAAGTCCTCAAAAACATGTTAGGTATGGGATAAAAACTCTGTAGTAGCTTTTGGATTTAAATATAAACCCATGTACACACTTACTTTTAATATTGGGCTACAAACTGTGTAAATTATTATTTCGGTCTTTGGAAATAACCCATGTACCCTCTTACATTCATACTTAGCCTACAACCCATATACATTATAGTTTTTGGTCATGGGTTAACACACATTAACCATTTGAGATCAAATAAATCTTATCATCACCCAATGCATTACAGGTAGGTATAGGTCCCACATGCCACATAATAAAATCAAACATACATGTTCCAGATGATAAAAAACATTCATCATTTAATTACCCATGAAAAGAGATCATATTATAACCCATTAAATGAAATTGGTATAATAAACTATAAATCATATCATAACCTATGGAAAATATATAGAATTCATAATCATATAATTCTATTATAACCAATAAATGGAATAGTATTTCATTAGTATTTATTTTGTAATAACCAATTGATGATAGATTAGTTTAAGAATCAAATAACCCATGGAAGAGAAACAGGTTTTCATTAATGTTATTCCATAAATGGACCATTCAGATAAATAATATGAATGAACCTTTGTAAAATTTATGATAAAGAAAGGAGTGACATCAACAGATGCCTTCTTGGATGGAAAATAATATTTATATATCTTTTAAAAAAAATTCATGAGGAAAATATCCTTTATTCTTTGAAAAAAGGATTTTTAAAAGATGTAACCCTTTGAAAAATAGTTTATTTGAAAATATATTCAAAACATATAAAGAAGGATTGAAACCATATTGAAAATCCATATTTCTTGAACACATAAAAAAGATGATTTAAAATTTTTCGAAAATGTTTTTCTTTGAATGTACTTTAAAAAAATAGAAATAATTCATGAAAACATTTTGAAAACCGTTTCAATGAAAACACTTTAAAAACATAAAAAGAAAGATGAAAATGTTTTTAAAACCATTTTACATGAAAAAATATAAAAAAATTGAAATCATTTTTAAAAAAATTATTTTAAGATACTTAAAATATTTATGTAAATATTTATTTTTTTTAAAACATGGTTTGAAAGAACACAGATTCTTGACCGAAGAGAGGGCATGGCCGAGCATTCTTATAAACACTTTATTAACTATCTTATGATGAATTGATTGAAAAAATTGAACCAATACATGAATATATCATGAATAACCATAGGATATGAAACTTCTTGAGTCTTCTTGAGATATATATCATAATATTTCATCAATTGAAGAATAATCATAAAAAATCACATAAAGGAATGATGTTGTTTCAATAAACTCTTACCTCAATGAAACATTGTACTATACTACTCATTTTTTAAAATTAAATTAAATTAACATTAAAATATCATGAATAAAAAATATTCTTAAAATAACATTTTAATGTTAATATATACACCTTTTGTACATATTTGGTTGTATAACATGACATGTGTTTCAAAGAAGCCAAATTGAGACAAAATGACTTTACCAATTTGGTAGATTTTGAAACATAATCCCATGAATGAAATATAATCAAATAGATATTGAAATAACTATAAAAGTAATAATAATAATCTTATAATTCATCCATGGGTTGTATATACTCCACTATAATGGAATAAAAGGTAAAAAAAGCATGTATCTCATGGAAATAAAAAGTGACATGAAATTCTCTAACCTATTTGGAAATACCCTCATCGTACTCATAATCACTTCCAAGATAATAAATATAAGATTATTATAAATCTAACCAAGAACCAAATTCTAAAATCTAATACCATATTTGTTTTGATTGTGAATTTATATTACCCACTTGTTAACAATTCAATGTTAATGTTTCACTTCATGAAATTTTTACTTTATTTTTCACATGTGTCTTAATTTTTTATAAGTTTGGACTTATAACTATATAATTATTTATTGAATGTAAAACATGATTTAAATAAAATTTATATTGCATATTTTTTTATTATGATAACCTATAGAATATATATTTATTAAATTGAATCCATCATTACTAGACATGGTAGGTCATATGTACGCATGATAATTTTTTCTGTTCAGTTGTTTTATCGAAAGAATGAGAGTAAATAACATATAAGAATATATATATATATATATATATATATTAATATATATATTAATATATATAATTAGTAAAATCTCATGATTATATCATATATGAAATATAATTTTACTAAATCCATCCTTAATACATTTGAGGTATTCGGTAAACGAATCACATTACTTTATAGGGACAGTAGTCCACTCTTCCTCAATAAGAATTATAGTATTTATTAATAATGAAATGTATAATGAATTGTATTTTAAAATAATTAAATAAGCTTAAATAAATAATATGTTTCATATATATAATATATAATATATAATGAGTTTTTACCTCATTATTTTTAAATATATATGCTGGTAAAGGGAATCGAACAATCATCCTTTTGTGGGGAGGCAGTTCATCATTGACGTAAACAGTATGTTGGTAACCTATTAGATGAAACTGTGTGTACATGTAGGATGAAAAATTATAATTAAAAAATATAAGTATATTTAGGATATATTTGTTTTTTTATAAGCATAGAACAAGGATATTAGAGGGATGGCTAATGAAAATAAGATAAAGGATCTTGGTGGAGGATGTAACCTATTATTTAGAAAAATCCTTTTGGTTTTCATCCAAGGGATTACATGGATTGATTTTATCACAAAGTGGGGTGGGGTTAAATTATATATTTAGGGTTTTTAGATGCGTATTTTTTCAGATCATGTCAGATGCTAAGTGTTTTTAGTGGGGTGAATAAGTGGGAGAGTGTATGCATTTTATAGGGGAACAAAACTGACACTCTTTTAAATACCAAATGGTGTTCATTATTGGTATGTAAACCATTCATAATGTGAATGCAATATGGGAAAATAAATTATTAAAGGGAAATAATGGTTAATAAAAACCAAAACAACACAAAATCATGTTCAATTTAATTGTTTGGTTCAATAACATCTATGATTACCCAATTTTGTCATTTTTTTATTAAAGACACTAGTTTTCTAACATATTTAGTTTAACCATTAAGAAAAAATTAAAGAGATATTTTTTTAATAAAAATATAAATAATTTTAAATATGATACCGAATTTTCAAAATAAAAATCTCATGTGTTTTAGAAATTAATTTTTAAACAAGCGCATTTAGAGGATAAAAACACTATATAAACCTAGACCATGCTAATTTATTTTCACAATATATTGGTAAATATGTTAATTATAAATGATAAATATTTACATTAATAGAAAATATTTCATATTTATTAATATTTAGAAGTCATTTTAAAAAATATATGATTTTTTCTAATATTAAATTATTTAATAAAATATATTTTATCATTAAATAACATTAATGTTGATTTTGAAAATAATTATTTAATTTAAATAATAAAATATCAAAAAAAATTGGAATTATAATATATTGTTTTCAAAGATATGAAACACGGTGTATTTATCTAAAAAAAAATTATAGGTATTTATTCAATTAATTTACTTCAATTTTAATGTTATAGTATCATTTAATTTAGATAATATTTTACTAAATATTTATTATGTTGTTTTTTCTTATATATTTTAAGTTACTAATTCATATATAAATATTAATGATAAATTTTTATGATAAATATAACGCATTATATTTCAAATGGATATGTATATCCGAAAATATAATGTTTTTTACATAGCTCATAGTTTTAATAATGAAAAAGGTATGGAAGGTTCCCTTTTTCCTTTTTTCCATACATAACCTCTAATTTTAGGAACTTCCATTTACTGATATCATAATAATCCATACCGTTCAAACCAAAATGGAATATGGTAGAAATTCTTTAAAAACGGGACCTTTGGACAGGTTTTCAGGTCAATTTATTATTTGTGATTAATTTTTAGTCCTTATTATGCATAATTTTAACGTAATAACCATAATTAATATTAATCACATAAACTAATATTTTATCTCAAAAATTAAGTTGATAGTATTATAACAAAAATTTTATACTGATTGCAACCATGTGTGTTTATTTTTCAAAATTCCAATAGGGGAAATTCAGTTTAATGCTAATCTTGAAGACATAGAGAGAAAGAAAGTTTTTAAAGTATAAATGTTTGAAAATTCAGAAAGTGTTTATATATAAGTTCAACATAAAATGATTCCAATTAACTAAATTGGATTAATATATGAATAATTGATCTACTTTTACATTTTAAACCAAAATAAAATATAATTTAACATTAATAATTATATAATAATAGAGGTTTTATTTTTCGAAAATATAGTATTATTCTCATTTAATCGAAAATAATTTTTCTCAGAAAAAACGACAAAAAATCCCCATAAACTGATCTCAACATTAAAAATTCAAAATTTTTGTTCATTTTTACAAATAATATAATGAAATGTTTCAAAATAAACTATTAACAATTGGTGTTCCATTAAAAGGCAATAAAACTCAGTCATATGTCAACCACAAACTAATATAAATGATGCATCTACCATAAGCTTAACACGGTGTTTCATATAGAACAATCCAAAAATAAATTTACGGTTTCATAAAAAGAAAAAAAAATCAAAAACATTAAATCAATAGGAAAAAAATCAAAAAATTGTAGTGTTCCATTCCACCCCACATAAACGGAATTACTCCATTGAAATTATTCTATGTATCAAAGGTTTAATACTTTTAAGTTACCTTAAAAAACCCCATATAATATAATTGAACAACATAAATTACATTAAAACAAGTTCAAACCATAATGGTTACCCAGAGTGAGACATAGTTGGTTTTCCACATATGAGAACATAGGTGGAATGGAAAATACATGGACATGGAAGAGAAATATTAATATCTTGTTTTGGGGGAGAGTGATACAGAACATGGTTTGGATAAATTTAACAATCATACAACCAAAAATTTGTCTTTCTGTATCCAACCATTTGATTCATCAAAATAAAAGTTACTATGATAACCATTTCAATTTCATGATCCTTCCCCAATGGTTGACAAAATTTTCATGAGAATTTATAGTTACATGATTTCATTTCCTTTCATAAGTAATATATCATCCATTTATCATGTATTGATCAATTTACATGTCACCTCTTTCTTAAAAAAATAATTTGAATTTATCATTCCTAATGAACTATAAAATCCTATGATCCATGAAAATTCATCTCATCTCTATTTAGGTACCATAAATGAAAGATTGTTATAGCAGGTTATCTATTATGAAAAAATCATCATGTTGTGAGATAATAAATTAATCTCCCAAACATTATAAAAAGTCTAAAATAAATATCTCATACATGGTTAACCTTATAACACATCAGAATGATGAAAATTAAAAACATTAGGAAGAATGAAACTCTATAAACTTAACATTGATCCCCCATATATCAGAAGGTAACTCTTAGTTGTCAAATTCCAAACATGTGAATACCCTCATCATAAATTCTTTTGTAAAAGGGAAATAACTTAAATTATCATAAATATTTTTGGAAAACATTCATACATTCATATTCCAGTGATTAGTGGATATATTACATAAATCCATGAAGTTGTAAACTTTATCCATGATGACATTGAACACTTTTTCAACAAATCAATAAGCATATATGGGGTAATCAGTGCTATACAGTTTACCATATCTAAATAAATAATATCTTTATTTGGGATAAACACAATTTTCACAACTTATTGATCACATTAATGGTTCCCATACCATAATCAAAATATCATTTTTCTATGTCTTCATCACAATTCACCAAACAACATTCAATACTTAATAAAAACTTTTGTTGATATAATTATATTATTTAAGATTCATATAACATAAACTATGAATTACAAAACATAAATAGTTCATTCAAACAACATTATTCATAAACCATTACATTGGATTCATAACCTTATTTCTTGAAACCACTATTATTGAATATTAAATATGAATCAGTAATTTATGTTCCTCAACCTCAATCTAATTGTGATTCATATGCTTAATGTAAAAATTACTGGAAGAACATCACATACCATTCAAATATCAATTGTGGTCTCTTTATCATCAAAATCTTAACCAATACTCATAACACATTCATGATTCTCTTTGGGATCTTTCTCCATAGGACAATGATTTTTATAATGACCATTCATTCCACACTTAATGCATTTTATCATTGATGATTTCTTAGGGAGGCCAATATTCCCTTACATTTAGTTAACTGAACACTTCCTTATTCTGTTCTCGTTACGTTCCTTTTGTACTTTCTTTCCATTGTTAATAAAACATATTATACCTCAAATACATTTACATAGTTTTTTCATTCGACATTTATTGCACAAGAAAAATCCAAATATTCCTTCCTCCATGATCTCTATTTACTGATCTTTTAGAGAAATATTTCATTCTCTTCCATGGTGATTCTGAGAGTTGGTTAAGGTACACATTGTTGATCATGTTTGTTGGAAACTAATTTGGCATGATGTCAATATCCTTCAATCCAGTTATCATCGCATTGGATAGCCCATTAATATATAGTCCATCATATTCATTATTAATCTAGTTTCTTTCTGGATCCATCCACTGAATAAACCCAAGAATAATTGAGTAAGAAACAACTATCAAAGCGTGGAATTACATAATCATGAGAACCACTTATAGGAAGTTTAAATCTTGACACTTTGATTAAACAATGTCACCTCTTGTTTATCATAGGTTTTTAATATAAAACTTTCATTTACATCGTTTATGATTTTTCTATAAGATTTTGTTAATTTCAAAATCCTATCCCATGGGAGTGTCAAACCACGTATGTAGTAGTGAAATTTTCTGCCTACTATGTGACACCAAGTCAGGACCAAAACAACTTCTTCGGGTTGTTACTCCTAGGTACACCTGTGTTAAAACAATTCCCACTTTTAATTTATAGACATGGATATATTTCTATGAAACCAATCACTTTATACTTTATCAAAATTCTATGATATTTTACTAAAAGTTATCTCATCCTTATACTTATCCTTAGAGACATCCGTAAACAACTCCCTAAAAATATACCTATGTATATCACTAATTATTTACAAACCTAGTTTCCAAATGTTAACAAAACCCTTTCCCGAATACCAACTATAGTGAACCAGTCATAATGTACATAGACATTACATAAATTGATTATAAATAATTAAAACATAATACCAATAGACACCTAAAGAACATATTAGTTTAGTTCATTTGGAAACATTGATACATAAACAAAGATAGATAAGAGAGCTACATTATCTTTTACTAGGTTATTCACAAATAACACCCTTATTACAAAATTCATACTTCATACATGTCATCATATCTTGGGTAAGGAAAAAGAAAAAGGGGTGATATCATATGCTTAGAAATTATAAAAATGTTTTCTATCAAATAATAAACATGATCATAGGGTATGATAACATGATCATAACATTAAAATATCACACCATGCATATCAAAGATCATAAACATTAATCATGTAATAAAGATTCCCAATTTAGTGGATATAAATCATAAGGAAATAAATTACATAATACATGAAATCATAAAATAGGAATAAGGCATTGTATTTATTAAATACAACTAAGGATAGAAAATCATATGGCGTGACTACCTACTAGAACCCTCATGAATTTTTAGGCTTGGGCAGTGACCTGTGTACCTACTTTGGGCATGGAATAACAAACAGTGTACCCTATTACTTTTAGGCATGGGATATCACTAATTCTCCATCACAATTATGGGTTTTGTATACATCTTGTGTACCCTCTCTATAAGGACCCAACCTTAAAACATTACTTAATATTGAATTAAATGAATAATTCACATTGAGGATCTTTTCAGGTATAGAGTTTTAGAGAATTAAGAAATAACTATTACATCTCACAAGATAACAAAGTAGACACTTCTACTCAGTTTCCATCCTAAAACAAAAACTCTTAAAAAGAAACATGTCTAGTTCCATGTTTTAGATACCTTTTCTTTCGTTGATCCCATCCTTGACACTATTCATCATTAAGTCCTGTGGAAAACATTTCAAAAACTTGGGATAAGCATAAAAATCTCAGTAAGGGATATAAAAACTGGAAAGAAAGAATTAGTTCATATATTTATATATGAATCAATGAAATCATACATTACTCTTAAAACATACTCACTTTAACATACCTCATGAAATCATATGATTTATGAATAACTCATAGAAATCATAATACGTAAAGGTAACATGAGGCATTCATAACATTCTTACATAGGGAGTAACACTCATGGTTATGTTTGGAATGCCCATCACAGTATATTCCCTAAATATCTTCAGAGAAAACAGTGGTGTTTAACTCCATCAAATTACACAATTCATTGGAGAGCTATATCAGGCTCATCAGCCATTAGTTTATCACGAAACCACCTGATTTCATAAAAATTTCCCAAGAACCATAACATAATCATAAACATAAAACATGCATAAAATAAACATAAAATTTCCACATTTCAATCAAAATAGATCACATCATGATATTATCATAAATAAAAACATCTAAGAAAATCATTAAAACTCTATGATAGAAAAACACCTTTATACTTTGCAAATATTAAAAGAATAAATTTAAAAGAGATTTTAGAATCCAAGTGTCCCATACCACTTCAAAACGTTTGAATGGGTTTTAAAAAATTCATGTCTATATAAATAAATCCTTAAAACCTTTTTAAAACAGAGACATGGATGATAAATGTTTAAAAGAATAAATCATTAAAACCATTTCAAACAATGTTTCTAAAAAAGAGTCCTTTTCCATTTTGAACATTCAAATTATAAGCCACATGAAAGTAGACCATTTTAAAAACATTTAAATGAATTTATTATAGGCATAATATGGATATGGAATTTAAAAGGGGCTGTATATACACTTTATAAATGAATAAAAGTGCATATCATTATGAAATTTCTCAATGAGAAGAAATTGAGATGTAATCCCAATCAAGGATCATGCCATTAGAGCAAGGATAAAGAAATGAAATAATTATGTGTGAAAAATATAAATACACTAAATATTAGTGGATAATTAGTGTAAAATAATCAGATTTCATCCACACATATTCATATCAAGATATAATCAGGAAGTCGAGGTTTAACCCATATAATTGGAATTGGGTTAAGAAGTTCCCTTGTAAAAATATGACAGCCTAACGACGTCACTTTAAAATTCAGAAAATGAGTTGATGAGAGAGAAAATGGTATCACATCACATGGACATAAAATTAACAGAAATAAGTACATATAAGAACATATCCCAACATAAGAATATGTACTTTAAAAGGAAAAACAAAAAAAAAGTCTTTTAAAAAGAGGAGGGTGAAAGGTTCCCTTACCGACATGGGTAACTTTCGAAACGTACACCCCATGAAAGAAGGACTATACAACATTGATGTAAATACTCATAAACGAAATTATATTACAGAAAGTGTAGAATAATGGGAAGTACATACACCACACAAACGAAATGGTGGAAAATGTAGCATAAATCACATGGGAATAAAAGTGAGATGAAAAATCCCTTAAGAAAACTCGACAGCCTAACAACGCCACATAAAACTTCAAAAAATGGATTTATGAGATAAAATAGGGTCTCTCATAATATTAACATAAAAAGTAAAGAATGATTAATATAAAAGAACACCCCCAAACATAATAAATATGAGATTAAATGAAATGACATATAAGAGAGTACTTAAAAAGAATGAGAGTGGTAGGATCCATTACCTCAAGTCTGACTTGTCTTGTTGGTTTCTTTATATTCCTGAATAATAAAATTTGGTCAATTTATAATTTCTTAAGGAACTAATTTAAATTTTATTATTCAATTCATATCACATATTATAATGTTATGATAAATAGTTAATTATGCGTGTTCATATCAGAAGTTTCTATCGATGTTGGGTACATGAGTCAAAAATGAACTTGTTTGAAAATGATTGTCCATGTAGTTATAATGAAATCACTTCTTGAATAGTATTAATGAATTAAATATCATATATATCCAGTAAATATCATTTTATACTGTTCCATTACATTTGTAGATAAAAAGAAATGAAATTCACCGTTCATGGAGACGGTAGGTTGTACGTACGCATGAACACTACTTTCATTTCTGTGTCATATTAATGGAATTTATAATAAATGAGAGATATATATATTATAATTATATTATAATATATATGTTATATAGGTCAAATATGTTCATTAATTTCATTCTTTATACATTCCATGTATTTCATGAACGAGTCACATCACTTGAGAGGGCGGTAATCCACATTTCCTTATATGAAATTATCACATTTGCACAACAGGAAAAGCATAAAGGTATGTTTTGAATATAAAATAAATAAGCATATAGAAAACATAAATACCATAAATGTCATATATAAAATACAGTGACTTCATAATGGACACCATGAAAGGTGTTAAAAGAATATTGAACAATCATCGTTTCGTGAGGCAGTAATTCGCTATGCATAGAAACAGTATGTTATTTAACCATTAGACAGAGGTGTGTGTAAGTTTTGCTCAAATATTTCACATAAAAACAACCTATATTATTGATGATACTATTTTTGTAACAAAATAAAGGAATAAAAATAGTTTATGGGGTTAGAGAAGAAAAATAAAACAAATGAACATAAGAGAAGACATTAACTGTAAATTGGGTAACTCCTCTTGGTTTTACCCAAAAGGGTTACTTGAAGATATTTATACCTAAGTTAAGGCTTATATAATGAAGATATGGATGTGGATAGATGAAATGGGTAGAGTTTGGATGAGAAAATGGCTTGAGAGGTGTAGTTAAGGTGGTATAGGTGGGGGCCTCTTATAAGAGGGAGGAGGGGCACTCATGGAATGTTATAAAATGTTACTTTATTATAAAATAAGTTTCGAATTTTAAATGTCCAAAAATGATATATTTCAAGGATATAGTGATAAGGTTCTGGAATCCACCCATCCAATAGGTTTTTGACAAGTGTATTCCTTAGGGTTTACATAATCATTTCATTTTATTTAAATCGTCCATTAATGAGGTAATCATTGCATCATCATGGTGTCATAAATAAGTTAATTTATTTAATGTCTAAAAACTATAAAAAAACTACCATAATGTAGGAAATCTTTTTAGATTTCAAATTAATATTTATAGTCTAAGATATAATTTACACAAAAAGAACTATATTTTTTTTACTTGGGTGATACATACTTTGGTCATATTTTCCTTTAAAAAACATAAAATGATAAATTGTCACTATCACCCAAAAGTGATTCCATGGGGTCCCAATGTTTGGCACAAGGAATACCATTGTCGGACATGACACAACCATAAGAATTGGGACACATTTTGGGGTATGTTTATATTATTATGATATTATTTTAATACCCTTAACTACCTGATTACTAATTAATCAAGATAATTAATGATAATTACCGTTGTTACTATTCATAATGTCCAAAAACAAAAGCATCTTAATTACATAATTTGGACCTTATGTTTCCAAATATGGAATCAATTTTAACAAATTAAAAACACAAAAATTGTAGTAATTAATTTAATATAAATCTTGTTGTCAAAACCAAATACGGGTTTTTAGGAAGTAAAATCTATCAAAAGATGGATTTTCTTTTACATCCAATTTATAAGTGAAATTTCATCCAAAGACCAAATTTCTATTAAATTATAAAAACATAATTAAATTAAACCTTAAGACCAATTAAAATGACAATCTAACTATATAAATAAATCAGATAAAAAGGCATTTTTGAATTAAAATGTAGTATTTTTCACTATTCATTAAAAATGAACATTTGTTTGAAAAATACCAAAAATTCACCCTAAGATTTATTTGATACTAAAATTTGAAAAAAGATATCAATTTTACCAAATTAAAAACATATAATTTGAATTAATTAATTTTATAATCAATTCCTGCTGTCCAAACAAATAGTGTGTTTTTAAGAAACAACATTTATCAAAAGATTGACACTTGTTTATGTCTATTTTCAAAGTGAAATTAATTCTAATGACCAAAATTGGATTAAATGGTGAAAATATATTCTGATTTTACTTTAAAACCTATTAAAAAGAGAATCTAACCATATACATAAATTAGATTAAATAAAAGTTTTGAAGTAAAATACTGTATTTTCAACTATTAATTAAAAAATGAAAATTGTCAAAAAAAATACCAAAAATTTATCCAAAGTAAATTTCAATGTCCCAATTATAAAGAATATTTTTATTTTGTAAAATATAACATATAAAATTGGAAAAAATTATATTTTAAAAGGGTTCTCCATCAAGAGGTGGTTAAAACAATCTTTTAAAATTATAAGAGTATTTATTCTTAAAATTGGATCCATTTGCATTTTAAGCCTCAAAAATTTATTGGATAATTTTAAAAATACTTAAAAAAAATATGTAATAATTCTGTAGTTAGATCTTTTCATTCCCTCCATTACAACATATAGGCATTAACTATTATTTAATATAGTATTATTATTTTATTAGTGTGCAACGTAAGATTTATAAGAAACTCGTTGTTGCATATTGGGTAAGACAACAAGAATTTCATTCCCTATAAATTAATGTTAACATTTTATTCCCAAATATTGATACATATTATAATGTCATATTCTTTTTTTACCTGAGATGTTACATCTTTCCCCCCTTTTGAAAATTGTGTCCCCGCAATTTTAAAATTGGGCTCAGAAACCTCATTGAAAGTCCCACATCGGAAAAAGAGTCAGTATAACTATCACTTTAAAAGAAATAAAGAGAAGTAAAAATGTCACCTGAGTAAACCCATACTAGGATTCCAAATAAGAAAACATGGATATGGTAGAAAAAGACAAAGGGTCATGTTCTGATGGAGAGTGATAGAAAACATGATTAAGAGAAAGTTAACCACCAGAAAATCACAAACTTGTGATGGGTTAAATGGTATTTGATTCCCCCATAGGAAAATTTTAAAGACAAAATTTTTTTATGTTTCTTTTCATTGAAACATTTATTTATGGGCTTAACAAAAACATAAAGAAACATACTTAAATGTTATATAAACTGTAATCTTTTCCTATATTTTTAACACAAACTCATATTTCCTCTAAAAGATGAGTATTTACGATGACTTGTTCTCATTAAGAGCACTAAAATCAACTTTGAGAGAATCACATAATACACAAATTATGAACTATATATTTCCCATGTCATTAGAACTTATGAAAAAATAAAATGGTTAGTACAAGATTGGATAATCCCCAAAAAGGACAATCTTTTACAAAAAGAAAAACTACTCTTAATCTCTAAAATTTGACCAACAAAACCAAAAGTTCATCAAAGACCATTCAATAAACAACTATCCATAAAATTCTTCAATTTAATCAAAACTAAGATTGAAACTCAAATCATTGAAGGATTTGATCACATAGTCTTCCAAGTTAAATCTTATAATTTTTCTCTAAATAACATCCGTTTCTCATAAAGTATCATATTGAAAAGTAATTAACCTAATCTCATATTCTCCATGATAGGTTTATCATTTTCATTAATAAACCATATCTTCATATGTCCACAGTAAAAACATAGTTTCTTCTATAATAAAATTCCGCTGTTTCACCTCAATTGAAATCCCAAAGTATTCTATTTTTTATAGGCATATATTGTTTCCACGAAAGAGAGAACATATTCCAAAATAACCTTTATTACTCAGTCTCCAAATCATTTTCCTATGCTAAAGATATATATTTAATAAATCATTAGATCCCAAAATCAACTTATACTTGATCTATAAAATCATTTATCTAAATAGTATAAGTCATACTAACCAGGGACTTCATGTAGGCTAGTGGTAGGTCATGCGCCCTAGTCGCCCTTCGGTTGCGGGATCGATTCATGTGGCCTTGATGAACACGACGGGTTGTCACCCATATTATGGGTTTTCCTTTTTATAAATCTCAAAAATAACCCTAACATGTTTTATCCTCAATGGTTTTCATATACCCCACATTTTCATCCAAATTCATTATGATCTCAATATCTTAATTCTTGATGTCTTATTTCACCATCATAAGATAAAATAAAACTATCCCACAAAAGAGGAACATCATACCTTGATCATAGTGTCCATTTGGTTTCATCGTCATCTTGTTCACGTAGGTAGAAGGTCCATGAATCACAACAATGAATTATAGATCCTTCAAAATCATTTTCTTACTAAATACAAATACACCTTGTACAACATGGGTCCTATGGATGTTCACAGGAAAACAATTTTGGAAAATAATCATGTATGACATATAATTTCAAAACATCTGATAAGTCATGATTTATATAAAATAGGATGACCGAATTTTAGTTGAAACTTTCAATTAATTGTCCTTTTAAAAAACCATTGGTATGTGCTTAGAGACTATATTTTAAAAATAAAAAATAAATAGGTTTCACAAGGTTCTCCATCTCAGCACCTTCTTTAAAATCATAATATGCTTCAAAATCTTATGATAAGGTAAAATATTTGAAAATGCCTTGATAATATCTACCTTTCATGAAAATATCCGAATATTGTGAAAATAGGATTTTTCTAAATAAAACCCATGATCCACGATGATAACGAGGAATAGTGGAGGTGCTTGATATCTCAAATATCTGATTTCAACTGAGTTGTTTGCTAGAAAAAGTTTCACAATTGTCTGAACATGAATTTGCAATAATTATTGCAAGCATGTCATCAGGAAGATATTATAATGTCATTTGAGATCCTCCTCCTTCCATTTCCTTAATCTAAAAAAGTTATAAAACATGGATTTAACTATGATAATAAACATAGGGACTAATCAAGTGTTTAACAAAAACTTATAATCCCTAATGTTGTCTAAACCAACTGCTGATAACATTTATAAGGACTCAGACTTAAAACATTACACAATATTGAATTAAATGAATAATTCACATTGAGGATCTTTTATGGTTTAGAGTTTTAGAGAATTAGTACATAACTATTACATCTCACAAGATAACAAAGTAGACAGTTCTACTCAGTTTCCATCATAAAACAAAAACTATTAAAATGAAACATGTCTAGTTCCATGTTATAGATAGCTTTTCTTTCTTTGATCCCATCCTTGATCCTATTCATCTTTATGGCCTGTGGAAAACATTTCAAAAACATGGGATGAGCATAAAAATCTCAGTAAGAGATATAAAGAAAATGTAATGAAAACATTAGTCCATGTATACATAAGAATCAATGAAATCATACATTAATATAAAAACATAAGCACTTTAACAAACCTCATGAAATCATAAGATTTATGAATAACTCATAGAAATCACAATACGTAAAGGTAGCTTGAGGCATTCATAACATTCTTACATAGGGAGTAACACTCATGGTTATGTTTGGAAAACCCCTCACAATATATTACTTAAATCTTTTCGGAGAAACCTTAGCGTTTAACTCCTTCGCGTTACCCAATGCATTGGAGAGCTATATCGGGCTCACCCACCCTTAGTTTATCATAGAACCACCCAATTTCATAAACATTTCCCAAGAACCATAACATAATCATAACACTTAAAACATGCATAAAAGAAACATAAAATTTCCACATTTCAATCACAAGAGATCCCATCATGATATTATTATAAATAAAAGCATCTAATAAATTCATTAAAACTCAATGAGAGAAAAACCCCTTTATACTTTGAAATTATTAAAAGATGACATTTAAAAGAGATTATAGAATCAATGTGTCTCATACCAATTCGAAACATTTAAAAGGTTTTTAAAACATTCATGTCCATATAAATAAATCCATAAAACCATTTTTAAAACAGGGACATGGATGATAAATGTTTAAAAGAATAAATAATTAAAACCATTTAAAAGAATGTTTTAATAAAAGAGTCCTTTTCCATTTTGAACATTTAAATTATAAGACACAAAAAATTAGACCATTTTCAGAACATATAAATGAATTTAGTATAGTAATAATATATATATGGAATGTCAAAGGTTCTATATATACACATTATAACAGAATAAAAGTGCATATCATTATGAAATGTCTCAATGAGAAGAAATTGAGATGTAATCCCAATCAAGGATCATGCGATTAGAGCACAGATAAAGAAATGACATAATTATGTGTGAAAAATATAGATACACTAAATATAAGTGGATACTCAGTGTGAAACAATCAGAGGTCATCCTCACATATTCATATCACGACATAATCAAGAAGTAGAGGTTTAACCCAAAGAATTGGAATTGGGTTAAGAAGTTCCCTTGCAAAAATTAGAAAGCCTAACGACGTCACATTAAAATTCAGAAAATGAGTTGATGAGAGAAAAAATGGTATCTCATCACTTGGACATAAAATTTAAATCAATAAGGATATATAAGAACATATCCCAACATAGGAATATGTACTTTAAAATACAAAACAAAAATAAGTCATTTAAATATTGGAGGGTGAAAGGTTCCCTTACCGACATGGGTAACTTTCGAAGCGTACACCCCATAAAAGAATGACTATAAAACATTGATGAAAATACTCATAAACGAAATTATATTACAAAAAGTGTAGAATAATGGGAATTCCATACACCACTCAAAGGAAATGGTGGCAAATGTAGCATCAATTTCATGGGAATAAAAGTGAGATGAAAAATCCCTTATTAAAACATGGCAGCCTAAAAGTGGAAATTAAAACATCCAAAAATGGATTTATGAGATCAAATAGGGTGTCTCATAATATAAACATAAAAATTACATAATGAGGTATATAAAAGAACATCCCCAAACATATGAAATATTAGCTTAAAAGAAATGACAAAAAAGACAGTACTTAAAAAGAAAAGAGAGAGGTAGGATCCCTTACCTCAATTCCGACTTGTCTTGTCCGTTTCTTTATATTCCGAAATAATAAACATTGGTCATTTTTATTTCATAAGGACCTAATTTTATGTTTATTATTCAATTAATATAAAATATTATAATGTTATAATAATTTGTTAATTATGCGAGTTCATATAATATGTTTTTGTTGATGTTTGGTACATGAGTCAAAAATGAACATGTTTGAAAATGATTGTCAATGTAGTTATAAGAAAATAATCTCCAGAATAGTATTAATGATTTAAATATCATATATATCCTGTAAATAATCTTTTATACTATTCCATAACATTTGGTGATAAAAATAAATGAAATGCACCGTTCATGGAGACGGTAGGTCGTACGTACGCATGGACGCTACTTTCATTTATTTGTCATATTAATGGAATTAAAAATAAATGAGAGATATATATATTATAATTCCAGTATAAAATATATGTTATATATGTCACATATGTTCAATAATTTCATTCTTTAAACATTCCACGTATTTCATGAACGAGTCACATCACTTGAGGGGGCGGTAGCCCACACTTCCTCATATGAAATTATCGCATTTGCACAACATGAAAATCATAAAGGTATGTTTTAAATATAAAATACAGAAGAATATATAAAAAAATAAATAACATATATATAGTATATAATATACAGTGAAATCATAATGGCCACTATGAAAGGTTTTAAGAGAATATTGAACAATCATTATTTCGTGAGGCAGTAATTCGCCATCCATAGAAACTGTATGTTCTTTAACCATTAGACGGAGGTGTGTGTAAGTGTAGCTAGAATATTTATCATAACAACATCCTAGTATATTGAAGATACTATTTTGTTTACAAAATAATGGAATAATAAACATCCTAGGGTGTGGAGAAGTAAAATAAAACAAATGAACATAAGAGAAGACATTACCTTTAAATCGGCTAACTCTTCTTGGTTTGAATCAAAAGGGTTTCTTGTAGAGATTTCTGCCTAACATAAGGCTTATATGATGAAGAGAGGGATGTGGATAGATGAAATGAGAAGATTTTGGATGAGCCAATGGCTTGAGAGGTGTGGGTACAGTGGTAGAGGTGGGGGCCTTTTATAAGAGGGAGGAGGGCACTCTTGGAATGTTATAAAATGATAATTTAATATAAAATGAGTTTCGGATTTTAAAGAACCCAAAATGATATATTTAGAGGATAAGGTGATGAGTATTCGAAATCCACCCACTAAATAGGTTTTTGAACAGTGTATTTTTTATATTTTAAATTATCTTTTCATTTTATTTAAATCATCCATTAATGAGGTAATCGGTGCATCATTATGGTGTCATAAATAAGTTAATTTATTTAATGTCTAAAAATTATAAAAAAACTAACATGATCTAGGAAATATATTTATCTTTCCAATGGATATTTATATTCTAATAGATCATATACATAGACAAAACTAAAATTTGTTTACTTGGGTGGTACATACTTTGGTTATAAATTCCTTTTAACAAAACATAAAATGATAAAGAGTCATTATCACCCAAAAGTGATTTCATGGGTTCCAATGATTGGAACATGGAATACCATGGTCAGAAATGACACAACCAGTAGAATTAGAAGACATGTTGGGGTCATTTTATATTATTAAGAAATTATTTTGTTACCCTTAACTTCCTAATTACTAATTAATCACGATAATTAAAGATAATTATTGTCGTTACTATTCATAATGTCCAAAAACAAAAGCATCCTAATTAAATAATTTGGACCTTATTATTCCAAATATGGAATCAATTTTATCAAATTCCATGAAAAAAAATGTAGTAATTAATTTAAAATAATTCTCATTGTTAAAACCAAAGACGAGTTTGTAGGAAGTAAAATCTATCAAAAGATTGATTTCCTTTGACATCCATTTTATATGTGAAATTACATCAAAATACCAAAATTGTATTAAATTATAAAAACATAATTAAATTATACCTTGATTCAAATTAAAATGACAATATAAAAATATAAATATATCTGATGAAATGGCAGTTTTGAATTAAGAGGCAATATTTTTCACTATTCCTTAAAAATAAACATTTTTCAGAAAAATAACAAACATTCACCCTAAGAATTATTTGATATTGAAAATTTAAAATTGGTATCAATTTTACCAAATTAAAAACATATAAGTTTCATTAATTAATTTTATAATCAATTCCCGCTGTCAAAATAAATAGTATGTTTTTAAGAAACAACATCTATCAAAAGATTGACACTTGTTTATGTCTATTTTCAAAGTGAAGTTAATTATAATTACCACCATTGGATTAAATGGTAAAAATATATTCTTATTTCACTTTAAAACCGATTAAAAATATAATCTATCAATAGAAATAAATTAGATGAAAAAGTAGTTTTGAAGTAAAATGAAGTATTTTCCCCTATTTGTTAAAAAATTAACAATGTTAGACAAATACAAAAAATTTATCCGAAGTAAATTTCAATGTCCCAATTCTAAAGAAGGATTTTATTTTTTCAAATATAAAATATAAATGTGACAAAAATTATATTTAAAAAGGCTTCTCCATCAAGAGGTGGTTAAAACAATCTTTTAAAATTATAAGAGTATTTATTCATAAAATTGGATCCATTTGAATTTTAAGCCTCTAAAATTTATTTGATAAATGTAAATATATTTAACAAACATATGTAATCATTTTGTAGTTATTTCTGTTCATTATATCCATTACAACAGCTAGGCATTAACTATTATTTAAAATAGTATTATTATATTATTAGTTTGTAACGTAAGATTTCAAAGAAACTCGTTGTTGCGTATTGGGTATTCCATCGAGCATATCATTTCCTTTAAAGTAATATTAACATTTTAATCACAAATATTGATATATATTATAATGTCATATTCTTTGTTTTTCTGGGATGTTACACTCCTACATTCATTCTTGTTTCATAACCCATGTACCTTCTTGTTTCTGTTCTTGGGATACAACCCATGTACCTTTATGTTTTTAGGCTTGGACTACATCCCATGTATCTTTTGAGATCATGTACTACTTATCATTACTTGATGCAATAGTAGGTGATATTGTTCTCACATTTGACATAATAATATCAAACACTCATGTTCCAGAAGACAAAAAACCTACATTATTTAATAACCCATGAAATGAGATCAGATTGTAACTCATTAAATAAAATGGGTATCATAATCATTAATAATAACATAAAAAATGGAAAATATATATGTTTATTTATTATTTCGTCATATTATAACCCATTAAAGGAATCTAGTTTAGTAATAGTTTATTATGGAATAATCCATTGGAGAGAAATGAGTTTTATAAGCATATAACCCATGAAAAAGAAATTGGTTTTCATAAAAACAATTCCATAATGAATAAAGAAGGATTTAGAGAAAGAATAAGATGGAATATTTGGATAATTACACGGAATGAGTAAGTTAAAAATCAATAATCTGAGATGAAAATAATTATGAGATAACTTTTAAAACATTTCTTGAGGAATATATCCTTTCTTCTTTGCAAATTTATTTTTAAAACATAAAACCTTTTGAATTCCATTATAGTTGAAAATAAATTGAAAACATAGAAAGAAGGAATAAATATTTTTGAAAATATTTTTACATTAAAACATAAAAAATAATTTTTAAAACCCTTTAAAAATATTTTTCATTGAATATACTTGTAAATCATAGAAGGAATGCTTTAAAACATTTTGAAAACCATTTATTTCAAAACACTTTGAAAACTAATAAAAAATCAAGAAAATGTTTCGAAATTTTCATTCAGGAAAAATTATAACATAACCGTGAAAAAAATTGAAAACCCATTAATATAAAATACATATAAAATATATAAATAAATATTGATAATGTTTTTAGAAAACATTGTTCGAAATAATGTAGATTTCTTACAGAAGAGTGGGTAAAATAAATATTTCATAAAAACCCTATCATAACTATATTATGTACCTAAGAGTGGAGGAATTGTAAAAATACATTACTATATAATGAATATAAACATTACAAGAAAATACATGAGTGTTGTCTATATATAGATCATAATAGTTTACAAAGGAAACATAATCATAAATAATCTAGAAAACCGATGATATTATTTCAAAAAATTCTTACATCATGGTAACATTGAACTATAATCCCCATTTAAGAAAATGAAATTATATTAATGTTAAAATATAAAGAAAATATATATTAATGTTATAAAATTTCAATGTTAGTATATACACCTCATGGAAAAATATAGGTGCATATCATGGCATGTGCCTCAAAGAAGGACAATTGAGACAAAATTACATTACCGATTAGTTATCATTAAAAACATTATCCATGTGAAAGAAATATATTAAAATTGATATAAATATAACCATAAATTTATTTATAATAATCTTATAATTAATCCATGTGTAGTATATAGACCATTTAAAATTATTGTGCAGTGAATAAATCATGTATCTCATGGAAATAAAAAGTGACATGAAATTACATTACATTGGTTCTTGAATCTCATTGTAATCATACAAAAATCATGCATATTAAATATATGTTTCTAATAAAAACATTCAAAAATTTAATTTTATATGTACTACCATATATGGATTTATTATTACTTTATATCACCTACTTATTAACAATTCTTTGTTAAGGTTTCACTTTATGTAATATTCTCTTTGTTTTTCGCATATCTCTTAATTTGTTATATCTTTGGTCGTTATATTTATATGATGATTTAAAAAATGTATAACATGATTTTTAAAATAGTTATATTCAATTTAATGATATTATAATTATGTATATAACATATAAGTATAAAATAGAATACACCGTTTATAGAGACAGTGGGTCCTGCGTGTGCATGAAAATTGTTTCCATTTTACTGTTATATTGAACGAAAGAAGTAAATAACATATGTATATATATATATATATGTATGTATGAATGTATGAATATATATCATTATTCCAATATCATTACTATTTCATATATAACATATAATTGTACTAAACCCGTCCATAATACATTCCATGTAGTGTATGAATGAATCGTATCACGTTGAGGGGGTGATAGTCCACAATTCCTAAAAAACAATTATCATATTTACATAAACTGTAAACTATTAAGAAATATTTCATAATAAAAATATATAATACTAAAAGAATAATAATCATCATTTATATTCCATATATATATATATATAGATATGTTTTACACCATAATTCCTAGCTATTAATGGTGCTAATGAAAAAAATGAACATTCATCGTTTTGTGGTGTGGTAGTTCAATATTCACATAATCAATATGTTCAATACCCAGTAGATAGAATTTTGTGAAAGTGTAAGATTAAAAAATAAAATAAAAAATATATTAGAATATTTAGGATACTGATTTTATTAATGAGAGGTATAACATACCTAATTTTCCTCCAAAAATAAAAAAATAATATATTAAATTATATTAAAAGTTTATAAAACCCTATAACACACAAAAATATGTGATGTTGAATAATTATGTTCCTTAACATCATTGTTTCCTCATTTTTATTAATTTGGTTTTTATTAAGTAAATCTATTTTCTATACTATAATGATTAAATAAATCTTATGTTTTTTGGAAATGTATTTTAAATCAAGCGCATGTGACGCGTAAAAAAATTTCTTAAACCTTAGCCATGCTAATAATACTTTTACAATATATAGGTTAATATGTTATTTAGAAAAGATAAATTATGCCATAAAAAATATTTTTTATTAATACTTACAAGTCATTTGGATAAATATAGTATTTTTATTAATTTTAAATCATTTCATGAATTATAATTTAGTATATAATAACATTAATGTCAATTTGTACATTATTTATTTAATTATGGATTTAAAGAATAAAAAATATATTAATTAAAATATATTAATTTTAATGATATGTAACAAGATATATTAATCTTAGAACTAATTGGAGACAATGATTCTATCAATTTACTTCACCTTTAATATTACGAGTATCATTTGTTTTAGTTAATTATCAACTAAATAATCACTACATTGGCATTTCATATGCATTTTAAGTGACTAAATCATCTTAAAAAATTAATGATAAATTATTATGATAAATATAACAAACTTATATTTAAAAATTATGTGTATAATATAAAATATGATTTTTTATGTATATTAGAGTTTTATAAATCTTAAATGTATGGACAATTCTATTTATGCCATTTTCTTTACCAAAATTTTTTTATAGGGAACATTAATTTGATAATATAAAAATGAACCCTAAAATTAGCACTAATATGGGGTTTATGAGAATTATTAGCAACCTATATCATTTGAACAAATTTTGATGACATTTTTCCCCTTAAGATTATGTTTTAGTACATTATTAAGCATAATTTTACCTTAATCACCCTAATTAATTTTAATATAATCCAATACAATTTTTGTTACAAAATAAATTTTCTCTTATTCATAAAAATATTATACTGATTACAACTATATATGTGTGTTTTTCCAAATTAAAATCACATACATGAGAAAATTATTTTTAACATTAATCGCACAGACGAGGTGAGAGAGCAATGTTTTAATGTAAAAACATTCAAAAGATCAATAAGTGATTACATATAATTTCAATATAAAAATGATTCTAATTACCTAAATAGGAAAAATATATGTATAATTTATCTATTTTTACTTTATAAACAAATTTATAATATAAATTAATATTATTAATTACATAAAATTAGAGAAATTTATAAACAAAAATACAACATTTTATCACTATTCATCGAAAAATGATATTTCTTGAAAAAATACAAACAATTCACCATATTTTAATCACTAAATTTTATATAAAATATTATTTTTATTTTTACATATAATATTCTTAAAATGTGTAAAAATTTTGTTTTGAAAATAGGTATTCCATGAAACAGTAGGAAAACTCATTCTTGCATGTACTGAAAGATTTTCAAAGTATTGCTTCCAACACAAGTATAACATGGTGTTGAGTATAACAGAAGAAAAAATAAATATAATGTGTCATGAAAAGAAAAAAATTTCAAAATAAATTAACTAATTTGAAAAAAATTCACAAAATCTCAGGGTGTTAGAAAGGGAAACCTTAGTGTATAAGCAATGATCAATTGATCTATGATGACTCTGATTCCTGCTATAATCTGGATACATAGGAAACATTCACAAGGTGAGATATCGTTGTTAGTTTACCCCATGGTTCATCCTAATTCATAATCCCCATATCCATCTGAAATTAGGCTGGTCACTTTTTTTCCATTATTTCCCACACCATGCATTACCCACACGGGCTTGTGAAATCGTAATGAACCCCCTCATTGGCATCATAAATCTCTATAAACAATGGATGTATCAACATGTAAGAGAAGATGAGTGGAATGATATAAACCTACACCATATGAGGACAACTAATTTAAGACCCATCCCATTGGCATGATCGAACAATGATAACCATGATTCCTTCCCTAACAAAGATATATAGGATGTATCATTGATACATGAGCTCAAATATTCGACACCAAAATTACCACACATAGGTCCTCTTCACTAAACAACAAAATTCATTGGTTATAATGAATGATTTGTTTTCATTTGTGTAATTACAATAATATCTTGGATGTGTCATGATGACTCAATCACCTCCTCATAATATTAAACACATACCCACAAGGCAGTAAATTCTGAAGCATTTAGTTATAATTTTTTTGTATATAAAGAAGAAATCCATTATCATGAAATTTATATTTAACCTTGGATATGTTTCAATGGATTCAATAATGATATTCCCCATGATTTTTTGATGATTATAAATTTAACCTAATATTATTTTTTTAGGGTAACTAGTATCATATTTTGACTAGCAATAGGTTCTCGAACATGTATTAAATCTATAATGGGGTAACGAAGTAGGGAAAATTTACCTCAAAATTGTGTGATTATCCCATCCTCCAATCCACATGACCAATGAGATTCCCTAAGTGTCACTGGGTTTGAAATACCAATTAACCACATGCCTTTGTAAATAGGCTCATAAGTAGTTTCATATGAGAGAACCATTGGGTGTTTTGAATAATAAGGATAATAGTAACATAATTTTAATGGTTTCTTAAAAAATGAACCCCCAATAGTCAACCACCGGAGTAATCTAGTCACATACAACATTCTCCTATTCTAATTTGAAAAAAATGTGTTCAAGAATAATTATTCCTTTAACATAACCTTAAATTCATTTTAACGGTAAATGTGGGAAGGAAAATATCACAGTTTTCCTAAACCTCTCTATGAGATTTTATCACTTGGATTGATTACAAGGAATGAACATGGGAATATTTGTTAAAATTGGGTTGTATTTCTCAATTCCCTACAAGGAATGAACGTATTTCAGATATATTTTTGTCATGTAAATACACCATCATCACTATGTTAGTTATTCAATAAGGTGAAATTTCATGGTAAACTATGTATCTAGTTCATAATTTTCCCCTAGTTTGGAGTTTTCAAATTTTAAATGTATTCCTGCTGATGTGAGGTTCATTCAGATATTACATCCAAATGATGGACTGAAAAGGCAAGAATGGTGTTTCTGTATAATATTTCAAAAAATTGGTTCGCTTACAATTATTAAATTTAAAATAAAATTTCTTCCATTTGAAGGTATAAAATTTTAATAGTTGTTCTGTATAACTACCCATGCATAAAATACATGTATGTTACGTTCTTTTAGATGAATATTCATCACACAACAAAATTACATGCTCGAGGACCATAATAGTTTAATGTATTTTAAAACATTGAAACATATTCATCTAACATGGTGAATGATATTAAAAATATGTATTAATTATATTCCCCTTTATTACTTCAATATAAAACGATTATTCATCACCTAAGAATAGAATCATAAGAAGCGGGTGAGAACATATGCTTGGTCAGGGTAAACAAGGGAGGATATGTAAGTATAACATGAGAATAAAGGTATGAAAATATTATGTGAACATAAAAATATCATTCTATGCAAATAAAATATCTTATTCATGATTTATGGGATAAATGTTGGAAATTAATAACACAATAATCTTATGGGTGATAATTCATCATAAAATAATCATGAACTATAAGATCTTGTCTTATATGTATGGAACCATTATAAATGTAGAAACACAATTAATCTGTCAAGGTATATTACCAAACCATCATGAAAATGGATCGTGACTCATCCGTTTCGAATGGTGGATAAGGGAACACTTGCTTCCTATTATAGATTAGGACACACAAGTTTCCCATTTTTGATTAGGACCCACCTACCTCAAATTTTGGAACAGGATAAACCTATTTGCCAATGAGGACCAGTCCATTGAATGTTTTACCCATTTTATCGAAAGGGATGTAAATCTATTTTGAATTAATTAGAGGTAGATATATGTTACACTAGTCTTATAATCAATTAATACATACATGTGGCATAAGAGAATAAAACAATTATCATATAATGACCCGTAAGAAGAGATGTGATTCCTAAACATCATATCATGACCCATGAAATGAAATGGATGTGTTAAATAATTCATCATATCATAAACTATAGAAAATATAATGTTTTCATAATCATTTCATTAGATAATTACCCAAGAAAAAAAGTGGGTTACATAATAATTTTATCATGGTATAACCTGTGGAAGAGAAATGGGTTCATCATTAGATTTTCATCTTAAATATAAACCATTCAAATAATTAATAAGAATGGTATCCTTAGAAATATCCCCAGTAAAGAATAAAATGTAGAATGTTTTTCATCTTATGTAGATATTGATTTTAGAAGATCACTTTGAGGATTTATTAGGGAGAATATCCTTTCCTTAGAAATTATTTTTCTGACATAAAATTTTTTCTACAAAAAATTAATTGAAAACTAATATGAAAGCATATGAATTAATATTAAGAAAATAATTTAAAACATTTCTTTTGGAATATATCAGCTCTACTTTGGAAATTTATTTTTCAAATATAATACATTCTGAAAAAAAATTTCTTTGAAAATAACCTTAAAAAAATAAAAGATCATTTGAAAAAAAAAATCTAACACCATTTACATAGAATTTTATTAAACATATTTATTTGAAATGAAATTTTGAAAAACTAATCTCCATATTATTAAAAAAAATTCAATAAAAAATAAACATATAAACTATAAAATGATGCTACAAGGAATTGATGGTCATGATGATGGAAAAATCAGTATATACCGAACAATCCTTTTCCTCAATAAAAGTTCTATAAAACCATAATGCTCATAAAATGAAAAGTATATTCATTTTGAAAACATTATTTAAAAAAAATATAAAAATTACGAAGAATTTTCTTTTAATTTTTTTTAATTTTATTTGAAAACATATTAAGAAAATATGTTTTTGGGGGAAAATATATTTCAAACATAAGAGGGAAATAATGTATGATTATCATAAAAACGTATTTTTAAAATATATGATGTTACAAATATTAGAAAAGTGGTAAAATTAGATGAATATATCATGAATAATTAAGGAAGAAAACATTTCATGAGAAATCATTAAAGATGGATCATAAGATTTCATCATTGGATATATAATCATAAACAATCTAAATAAATGATGATATTATAACAATATACTCTTACCACATTGGAAGCTTTGAATAATAATCCCCATTAAAAAATAAAATTATTTGATTCATATAACATCATTAAAATATGTATAATCATGATATAATATGTCAAATGGGATGTTTATACAACTTGTAAAATAATATTGGTGCATGATGTGACATGTGTCTAAAATAATTAAAATGGATACAATTATATTGATTTTGTAAAATATGAACCATAAACCCCATGAAAGAATGATCATAAAATGGATATGTAGATACCAAAAATTTAATTATAATAATCATAGAATAAATTCTTGGTTATTATATAAACAATACAAAAGAGACGAGCGGTGAATATGGAATAAGCCTTGAATAAATATTTCTGAGAATTGAAATCCAATTACTACATGAGTAACATTTGAATCCTCAGATACATAAATGAATAAAATATATTAAAACTTTTAATTAAATTGAATAAATTAAATCTATATATAAAATTTCCTAGGATATTAAATACACTACATGACCAGAATATGTGGTGGATATATCATATATTTTATTTGAATAAATTTGTGGTGAGAAAACCATTAAACAAATCATTGAAATTATCTCTACACTATATAACATATTCTATAATAAATATATATTCATTATATATATATATATGAACCATATTCTTATATATTATACAATATATGATTTGATTATGAAACTATATTACCGGTTTATAAACAATTTCATGTTAAAGTTGGGTTTAGGATAAAATCCTTTTTGTGTTTCCTATATGTTTTGACTTTTTATTCTTAATAATCCTAAATTGATAATGATTTACAAATTAATAAAATTAAATAATGAAATATATATTATATATATATTCATTATATAAGTATTTATAATAATCACTAATGTATAAAAAAATGTGAAAAATCATTCATAGAGATAGTAGGTCATACATATGTTGGAATAATTTTTACATAATCAATTGGTATTGAAAAAAATAATGTAAATGAAATATATATTTTTATACATTAAAATTATTATAGAATTATTATTTCAAATGTATCCTACAAATTTTTAACCCATCCTTAAAACATTTTAATTATAGTTCGAACTAATCACATTGATTTGAGGAGGTGGTAGTCCACAGATCAACAAACAATGTTATCATATTCCAAAAAAATAGAAAGCATGATGTTATGTGTAATATTATAATTCCTAAAGAATTAATTCCTCATAAATAAAATAAATATCATATATAGTAATTTCATCATTATTCCAAACCTCGAAATCTTTTAATGGAATAACAAACAGAAATGGTTAGCGAGGTCATAGTCCTCTATACACATGAAAGATGATTGTTCATCCCATTTGATGGATACGTGTGTATGTGAAAAAAAAACCCTTAAAATAAAAAATATATCATAATATTTAGGATACTGAGGGTAATATATAATCATGGAATAAAAAAATTATGGTTTTGAGAATTAAATAAAACAACAATGCTTGATGAAGGATGCAACCTCTGCTCTAGGTTATTCCATTTGGTTTGCAGCGAATAACTAACCTGGATTGCATTATTTTCAAAGTGAGGATTATAGGATGAATTGATAGAACTTTTGAGGATAAATTAATATATTTTGTCTGATTCAAATCATTTAAATTTTTTCAAGTCATGGGGAGAGGTGGTGTCCTTTTATAAGGGAGGGACAAAACAAACCTTGTATTTTTGTAAATAATGTTAGGTGTAACAATTTTTTACCTAACAAGAGGATTAAAAAACATATATACATATTTAATATATTTTTTTATGTTAAAAAATTTCTATAAGAAGCGAGTTGTAATATTTTGTTTCTATTTTACACTGTATTGTGTATGTTTAACCACTATGTAAACTCGTTTTTATATAAATCATAGTTATAAATTTAAATTGTATTCCAAATTATTTCAGGTAAAATAATAATTTTTATTTATAATTAATTATAAATTACTGTTTCTAAAAATATTTAATCAATATTTTTAAACTATAATCACATATGTTTTAGAAATTGTTTAAATAATAATCTCATAGAACAAATGAGAGGAAAAGATTTGAAAGTGAAAATGTTAAAAAGATTGAAATGTTAATATATATAATATCCATGTGAAATTGATTCTAATTAACTAAATTGTACTAAAATATACTGTAGTGACCAAAATACACATTAATACAGTTTTAAAATATAATTTAATACAATTTTAATATATAATCGAAAATTTTAAATAAATTATATGAAAATGTTGTTTTGAATTTAAATTCAGTATTTTTAACTATTCATCAAAAAAACAGCACCTCTCAAAACAAATATAATAAATTAAACAAATACAATTTCTATGTTTGTATTTCAGAAATTAAATTTATTTTATCAAATATAATTTATAATGGTTTAAAATTTTATATTTAAAATATGCACTCCATTAAAATGAAATAAAATTACCTTTAAAAAAATATATCTATATGCATAAAATTGGATTTATTATTATCCCTGGGGAAGAAAACGAATTATAAAACATAGATTAGTTGACTGAATATAATTTTATTTATTTAATTAAATTAATTTATCTAAATTATTTTAATTAATTTATTGAGTTAAAACGTGTTTGACTGCATAAATATAGTTTTCGAGTAAAATATTTCATATATTTACAAAAGTATTTTATTTTTCATTTATAATAAATTTACCACCAAATAATTTTTTTATATACATCTATAAACAGGATTTTTATAATATAATTAATATTATTCATAAACTCCATTCCATCAAAAATGTGATAACTATAATAATATATTAATATTATAATTAATAGTACATTTTAGTTTTAAAAAACTAAGTATTTCATGTCATGCATGTTATAAAAGGAATATATTATTGTGGGTAACACAAGACATACACATGTTTTCTTATACTTAATTAAAATAAATGTGTTTTATGTAGAGTAATATTTAATTTTTGTGTCATTCAAACAAACAATAACATGCTACTTTTTTATAATACATGTTATATTCAGGGTGGCATTAAATTAAAAATATCAAACAAGTTTAAATTATTGAAAAAATGAAATGAAATCATTTGTTGTCACATTATACCTCCTTAAAATGTTTTCTCCCTAAAAATTCATCTCAGTTATCAAAGGCTTAACACATAAATGTTCTTCTCATAGAAACCCACATCTTAAAAATGAATACTTAAACAAATTTTATTAAATTTTAGAACCCTAATAGTTACCCAATGTAACTCATAACTATGCATCCAAATTGGGTAAAATAGGTGGGAAGCACATATTGGACGTGGAATAAAAGAATAAACATATAGAGTGAGAAAGATCCATGATCACAAAATGGTGAACGATTACTAGAATTTTAAGGGCCTCAATGTCATAAATATATGATGATTTATAAGACCAACAGTTCAATAGAAATGAACTTATTAAGATAATTGTTTTTCAATATCTTTTTCCTAGAGAAAAACATTTCCCCCATGAATATATACATACTTTATTTCATTCAATTTCATATTCACAATATAGCCCTATGATAATGCCTTTATCAACTACAACATTATCTCTTACTCGTGAGAATGATGGAAAAATTTTCATTCTAAAGAATGAATAGATCAAGATATCCATAAATATAATGATATGTAATTCCATCAGTATTTATTTAATATCATAGAAAAAATATTACCATAGGGTATTTAATATTAATAAATTCTCATATGAAGATATAATACCTTAATCTATAAAACCACATCTAAAGTTTAACTTAACCCACTCAAAAAATGGTAAACCTTGTAACCCTTCCAAATTATGAATATCCAAAACATTAGATAGATTTTTATTAAATTATCTTCTTAAAATTGAACCTCATATACCATAGAGTACCACTCAGTAGTCACATTCAAAAAATTTTGATGTCTTTATCATGTATTATCATAAAAATGGTAATAACTGGAATTACCATACACCATTATTGAATCAGGTACACATTATTAATCAAATAATCATTAGATATATTTATAAAATGTTGTAATCTCAATCCATGATTGTTCAAATCAGTTGGTTAAAAAATAATTTATCTTTTATGAGGCCATAAATATTATCCAATTTTATTTTTCCATACTAAATTTCATTTTCTCATCCATAGGAGCACGTTAACTGTTACTTTCCCTTAATAAAAATATCACCTTTCTATTGATTCAATTTTATAATTCTTTTACACCATTAAATAAATCCTTTTCAATAATTAAATAAAAACATAAATTGAAAATACTTATATATTTCATGATTTGTATAAAATAATCCCTGAATTAAAACATATACAAATAAATAATATAACTTTATTATTTAATCATTACTCAGGATTCATTATCTTTTTCCTTAATAACACGTTTAAAGAGTATGAAATATAAATCCAGTCTTATGGTTCCAAAACATGAATTTTAAATTGTTTATTATGTTTAATGTAAACAATACTGTGATAAAATCCCATACCATTAACATTCCATTTGTATTATCTTTATTTATTGTCGTATAAACAATACTCATCCATTGTTCTAGATTATCGTCATGAGATTTCTAATTAGATTATATATTAGTATTATTCCCATACATTCCACATATATAATTCAATGTTAATAAATTATTTTCTAGATTCTATTATTTACTATGAAAAAAATCATAGTGTGGGCAAGACTTGTCATTGAAGAAACCCATATAATTAAGGAAAATTATGTACATGATAACCAAATCATGAAAATAACTTTTAAATCTATGACACATTAGAATTATTGTTAGATACATCCATTGATATATCCTTATAAATATACCTATGTATCTCACAAAAATTTTATCCTTATAGTTTCTAATGGTTGATTAAACATTTCCTTTGATATAAACTATAGTGAACCAGACATAACATAAATGGATATTAAATCATTTTATATGATATTATTCACATTTCAAAAGTACATGTTGGAGGATCATAATAGTTTTTTCCCTTCAGATACATGGAAAAATAATATTATAAAATGGGGAATGTTCTTTCATATATACCTGAACAATATTACCTTAAATACTCATACTCAAACTTTTATTCATAACCTAGGGAAAGGAAACATAAGAAACAGGTGATCTTGGATTCTCAATAAGGAAACAATTGTGAGATATGTAAGCATAACTTGATAAAAAAGGTATGATAACATGATCATAATATTAAAAGATCATACTGTTCATATTTTTTATCATAATCCATTGTCATGGTATAATGATTAGGATTTGATAAGACATGAATCATAAGGATAATAAATCATTAAAAACCAACCATGAACCATAATCTCATTTTATATAAGTGTTTAAAATTCATAAAGATAGAAAACCCATTTTGGGATTCTAGGTCAACTACTAATACCATCAACATGGTGGATTTTGGAAAACCAATTTTCAATTGTGGACCAGGTCACACCAGTTTCCCAAATTGGATTTAGACACACCTATTTACAATTTTGGATCATGACAATCCTTTTACAATTTTGGATTAGGAAGAAAATGATTCCCATTTGGTATCAAGATTATTATCTTGTTCCCCATTTTATCTCATGATATATAAATCTATACCCTATTTGTTGGTGGGAAATATTGGTCCCACCCAACACATTATGATCATGTACATTAGTGGGCCACAAGATAATTAAACATTCAGTAAATAATGACACATCAAAATAGATGGGTTTCATAAGTATCATAACATATCCCATGAAAATAAATGGGTACCAAAAATTATTCATCTTATCCTAACATGTCAAAAGGATATGGGTTCCATAATCATTTCATCATTGAATAACCCATGAAAGGAAGCGGTTTTTGTAATCATTTTATGACGTTATAACCCATGGAAAATAAATGGATTTCCTAAAAAACTTATCATATTAAACATAAACCATTAAAATAAATAATAATAATAGTATCCTTTGACATATCCCTAGTAGAAAATAAACTATAAAACTGGATTTGATGATATATTTATAATGATTTTGAAAGATCACGTGGTTTTTTTCTTTTAGAAAATAACCTCTTATTAAAAATAATTTTTTAAGGGAGATAACATTTTCAAAATAGGTTAATTTGAAAACCACATTGATTACATATAAAAAAATATTTAAAAATCATTGAATAAATTTCTTATGGAAAATATAATCAATCAATTAAGAAATTATTTTTGATACCTTAACCATTTTGAAAACATTTTTCATTGAAAATTAACTTGAAAACATATAAAGAAATCTTTGAAAAAATTTAAAAAAAACATAAAACTTTTTTCTAAACATTTTTCATTTAAAATTTTTTTAATAAATAAATAATTTCCAGAATATTGGGGAAAAAAGCTCTCCAAAAACATGTAATCATTTAATGGAAGCATCGTGGAAATTACAGTCATGTCATCATGTAAACTCGTATATGTTTATAATTCGTTTTTTAACATTATATGTTTAAAAAAGTACCATCATCATAAAATTAAAATAATATTTCTTTTAAACCCATTTATTATTTAATATATAAATCATTGGTAAAAATTTATTTTATAATTAATAGTAAAATATTTTTAAAATCATTTTAAAAGATATATTTTGGGGAAAATTGATTTTCGACTGAAAGAGGAATAAATTCATATTTTATTAACAATTTTTTAATAATAATATTATGTTCCAAATAGGGAAAATTGGTAATATATTATGAATATATCATGAATAACATTTGGATAATAAAATTCAATAGAATTCATGATACATGGATCATAATAGGTCATCAATTGATAGTAATCATAAATAATCATCTTAAATGATGAGATTGTATCAATAAATTCATACAACTTTGGTAGCACTACATCAAAATAAAAAATAAATAATAACATTAAATTCAGAATATATCATCAATAAAATAATGATAATAATGATATAACATGTGAAAATGGTAATATATACACCATGTAAAAGATTATAGGTTCATTATGTAACATCGTCTCAATGAGGGAAAATTTAGGCAAAAATACCTAATTTATTTTGTAATTACTAAACTGTAAACCCTCTTTAAGAAATATCATCAAATTGATGTTTAAATACCCATAATTTTATGGATAATAATCATATAATATATTCATGGTCGGTATATTCACCACACAAAAGAAACAAGTGGTAAATATGGAATATGTCATGTGAAGATAAATGTTAGACTAGAAATCCCCTTAATTCGTGAGTAAGAGTTGAATCATGAGATACATGAAATAATAACATCAATTATTACTTTTAATATATATATATTTAAAATAAATTAATTATATTAAATGTTATATTAAATTGTATACACCAAATAACATGAATTAGTAGTGAATATAAAATATATTTAACATAAATAAACGTGAGAAGAGAAACCCCTTAACTTAAGAATAGGATGTTTACATAAACATACAATACAACATTATAATAAATATAAGTTAATTATTAATATACCATCTAACCATATTATTATATATAATACAACATATTATTTTATTATGACTTTATAATACATGTTTATTAAACATTTAATGTAAAAGTTATTTTTCAGCTAAAAAACACTTTGTTTTTATATATGTTTTGACTTGTTATTACATATCCTATTACATATATAATGATTAAATTAACTATAAAAATTAAAATATTATATAAATATTATATATATTATGTATATATGTATTTATAAAAATCTATAGATGATATAAATATGAAATGTAATACACTGTTCATGGAGACGTTACACTGTACATTTAGAAAAACGTTTTCTCTATTTTCTTATCATATAAAAATTGAGGAAGTAATGATATATATATATATATAATAAATCTAGATGAAGAATTATTTCATATATATCATATAATATTACTATATTGATCCTTAATACATTCCATGAAATGTGTGAATGAATCACATCGCTTTGGAGATACAGTAGACCATGCGTCTAAAAATGAAGTTATCGTATTCCAAACAAAATGGAAAGTATTAATTTATGTGTAATATAATAATTATAGAATAATAATGAAATCATAAATTTCATAAATATTATATAAAATATATTTCCATAATTATTATCAACCACAAAAGGTGGTAATGGAAGAAGGATTCAATCGGTTCTTGAGGTCATCATCTGTCGTACATATGACTGATGGATGACTGTCAAAATTGATTGATGTATTTATAGGTTTTAGTTAAACCCATAATATAATCAATTTTCATTACAGTGATTATACTGAGGATATTATATAAAAATATTATAATAATAAATGAAAGGGTGGAGAAAAAATAAATCAAAATATCATGTTTAAGGACATTGTCTCTTCATTGGTTAATTCTTTTTGTATTGCATGAAAGGACTAACGTGGTCTGATTTATGCACAAAATGAGACATATAAAATTAAGGGCGGAAATTTGGGGGAATATTTTGATAGTTTTTGGCTGAGATAAAGGGTTTGAGAGATGTGAATATTTGGGGATAGTGGTTGTCCTTTTATAATGGATATAGAGGAAACACATGTTATTTTAAAACGAATGTTTGGTGTACCCATATTTTTACCAAAAAAGAGACTTATGAAACCCAGAGAAATTGATCCTAGACTTTTTAAGGTCAATAAATAGTTATAAAATTGTTTCTGAACAAGCGTAGGTAAAATTTTCAACCTTCTTTTTTGAGGTTAACTACTAAGAAAACTCATTTTTACCATGGTTACTTTAGATAATTTTAAATTCTTTCACAAATTTGTTTTCTAAATACCATAGTTGTGCACTATTGAAATAATATTATATTCTGATTCCAAATATGGAATTAATTTTTTCAATTTCTAATCATATATGTGGAATAAATTAATTTAATTTTATTCCCATAGATGGGATGGGACAAAAAAAATTAAAGTGAAAATGATCCAAAATTTGAAAGGATTTTATATATAATTTCAATGTGAAATTGATTCTATTATACTAAATTGTATTAATATATGTATTAATAATCTAAATACACATTAATAGAAATATAAAACATAACTTAACAATGTAATATATTATATTAAGATGTAGTATTGAATTAAAATTTCGTATGTCTTTACTATTCATCCAAAAATAGAACTTCTCCTAAAATTACAAAAAATTTACTATAAGATAATTTTGATGAAATATTTAAAAAATAATTTTTTTATATCAAATATATTTTATAATATTTTAAAAAATTTATATTTAAAATAGGTGTTCCATTTAAAGGTGATAAAATTAACTTTTAGAAAAATATATATCATTATGAGTTAAATTGGTTTTGTTTTTATATATTTTCTAAAAATCACATAATATGATTGTCAAATAAATTAATGACTATAATATATAAATATATGTCATATAAATGATTTATCATAAGTGTTTTACTTAATTTATTATATTAAAACCTACTTTATTTCACAAATATAGTTTTCCAACGAATGATTTCCTATATTTTCATAATAGTTTTATTTTTATTTATCGTTAACTGGTCCCCAAATAATTATTCCTATATCACAGTGTGCTCAATATTTTCATAAATTAATTAATCTTATTCATAACTTCCATTCCAAAGGCTAGTTTAAAAATTTAATAATATTTTTACAAAAATATTAATTGTATATTGTACTTTGAAAAAGCAATGTCTTGTATATCAGACATGTTATTGAAGGAACATGAAATTGTGCGTGACATAAGTAAAATATAATGTTGTGTGTAACTCATGTTAATATAAGTGTGGCGTCTAGTGTAATATTGACATGTTTTTGAATTCAAATAAAGAATAACTCGGTTTTGTTTTCATACAACACAAGCTATAATCAGTGTGGTGTGAAATGAAAAATATTGAAAAGTATACATTAATTCAAAAAAATACTTCAAAACATCTCATGATGGTGAAGTCTGGGATTAAATGTTTAAAACAAATTAGTTATTTTTGTATCCTAGTATCTTTTTTGGAAATTTTTTCTTTATAATGTGTCCCTAGAATAATTTAAATGGAAACTGATAAAGATATATTTGGGTATTTTTCTACTATACATTTTAAAGAAGATATCTTTAAAACATAAATTAATAATATATTTTATTTAAAAAATAATATGAATTTATTACAAGACTTATTTATGAATTCCTCTCAAATGTAATTTCTGTTTGTATTCCAATGTCAATTAATAAAGGGATTTTACATTTTTTATTATATTTAATATAATTCCATAGTACAGTTGATAATAAGAAATGGTTGTGGTAGAATTATTGGGGTGTTGAAATTATTGATATAGATAAAAATAAATTCAATCATTTAAGACATCTAGATGAACATTTGGATTAAAAATATAGAAATAATCAATGAATACATTTAAAACTAGAGCTGAAAATTCCATTGAAAATAGATTCATGATCATGGATGGTTTATACTAAGTTAATTAATATAGTGATGTTTGTTTTAAAGTTACAAAAAAAAATTGGTTCATCCCTAAAGTTAGAATTATAAAATAAACCATGGAATACTGAAATTATTATTCAAAATCCCCATGAGAGAAATTATTGACTTGTTCATTTGAGTTAAAATTAGTTGGATGGCTTGAAGGTGGATAATTTTTTGTTGTATTTTGAAATGTAATTCCTCTACTAATGGTTTATTATATATTAAAGGGCATTGAAAATATAATTAAAATGGGTTCTACTTCAAATCCTTAGATATGATTTTTTTATAATGGGTAATTATTTTTAGGGGAATTATGTCGATGAAAAAAGTGGGCAGAAATTGAGTATCTTTAATATTGGGACTTCATATTGACATAGGGTGAAATATTATTATATTTATTATAGAAATGCATTAGATGATAAAGTTAATAATGTATCCAGTTCCAAATATTCATATAATCTTATGATAACATATCAAAAGATAGACTTTGGTCCTATATCATTCAATATTAATGTGTTTGTAAGTGTTTCTTCGATAAAGAATCAATTTGAGACTCAAAATCATGTTAGTGATCAACAGTATGAAATGGTTCAAGTTAGTAATTTTTAGTGGGTTTAAAATTGTATATAGGAGTAGGGGATTTGTGGTTCTAAAATGTTAGGCCATGTAAAATGGTTGAGTATATATCATTATAGAGTAGTACATAGTCATGGTTTATGTGCTTTTTTTGTATAAGAAATGAAACAAGTAAACTAATTTTATAAGAAAATGATGAACAGAACCTCGATGAGATTTTAATTAAAGCTCAATTTAATAAATCATAGTCTCTATTGGGTGTGGGGGTGTATGGTCAATATTTTTGTAACATTGAAGATGAATTTTATAAAAAAAATATTGTTAATAAAATTGAATGAATTTGGGTGATCTTGGTGGATAAAATTTCTTTATATAAGAGTGATTCCTATAAAATATAAAATATGAAAGGCAATGATAACCAGATCAAGGAATATTTTCTTCAAATGTTTGCCTATATGAAGACATTAAAACAAACTGATTACTATCATATACAATTAAAAAATGTTAAACAATTTCATATTTCTTTTTTCTATAGTCAAAAATCATATGCTAAATATTAATATTGGATTGATATGATGAATTATAATTATTAATATTGTTCATGGCTTTGTTTGGATGAAGTCATATTGAATTATTTATCTTCTTCTCATGTTCATTGGATCATTTAATTTATTTTAAAATATTGGTTGGGGTCATATGACTCCATGGAAGACCTATTTTGAACAATAGTAAACAAATAACCACTCAAATGTTATTCTTTATTCCATTTAATATATTTCACATGCTCATTATCATAAGAAATTTTGAATTTTTATTTTAAAACCAAATATTAAAATAATGCACTTGAGAGTAATCAGTTGATCTATATCCTTGATATGAATCTAAATAATTTATCATTGATATTTTTATTCAAAACAATAATTGTTTTTGAAATTTTTATGAAATATAGTGATTCAATGAATTACATATCACTGAAAACAATTTCAACATGATTAATGTATTATTCAACAATTTAATTTAATTAAAATCAAATTAATTATGTTGTAAATATAATAGAAAAACATATTTTTTGACTAAAAAATAAAATTTAATAAATTATACTATAAATACTACTATTATAACTTAACCTATATTAAACAAAATGTAATATTGTCTCAAATTGTGTCATAAAATAAAGTAATTACATAACTGATATGTATATAAATTGATGCAAAGTAAATAAAATTTAATGAATGAAGAAGACTGAAATGGAATGAAGTAAGTTAATTTCCTTAAAAACTATGTAATTCTATTGAATATTGACATAGAGGAAACCCCAAAACCTAGAGAATAACTTTACATAATATATTTATAATTGAATTATTTATTATTGGAATAAACGATTACCTTATGAATGATCATTTTATGATGATGAGGTTTCTCAAAAATAATACATTAATTGAGTAACTTATCAACATTATAAGATTGATTTATATAATCTAATGGTGATGATATTCACATAATCCATTGATATCTAAGTGAAACCAATTTATTTTTTGGTTCTGTCATAATGAATCAATTATCATGCTTGTTTGAGTCAATCTCTTGATGATAACTCTATATGGTAGGAGCTCTTCTTATTCCTTAGTAGATGAAAATATATATTTTATGGAGATGGAAATGATGTGAAATTATTCTAAATTATCAATTAATACTAATCAATAGGAAACATTCTATTTATAGAGAGACTTTTTTGATGAAAATGATATTTAATTTCATACTTCACATTAAATAATATAATATTATTGAAAAACCCTATTCTTAATAATAATATTATTATTATTTCATCCCATGCACAAACCCATGAAATTAAAAAATATTAGTTCATCTACGCACAAAATAATATTTACAAAAAGATGGTATTTTATTCGACTCAAACTACTCAACATTTATGGAATACCCAAATAAATGTTTTATCATAAATAAATATTTTTTCTACAGAAGAGTGAATACATTTTCATCAAATATTCAATAAAATAAATATAAAATATTATTCAAAATATATCACACAAATATTTATTTAATTTTTGTGATTAAGAGAACATGAATAAAATTAGTCCTTGGAAATTTGAATAATATTTATGTAACAAAATAAAATAAAAAATAATTTAATCAAGATCCATAAAAACACTAACAAATTTTCCCTCTTGGATTCCTTATCATTGGAATAATGTGTGAATTCATAAATTATGCATTACTATCACAACTTTTCCTGAATGGGATGGTGTTGGGACTAGCCAAGCCCATCTCTAATGGGCTAGGGGTAGGATACTAGTGTTGATTAGGCATATCACTAACATAGGAGGCCTTAACCCAAGTACATGTATTCAAGAACAAATTTTCAATCCCATAGAATTATGAAATATAAAAAAACATAACAAACCTAAAAGCATACATCTAAATCCCACAACTATAGTATTAAAGTTCGTAATGTAAATAGGTCCAAATATAAGCCCTACACAAAGAGATTGAAAAAAATAAACCAGAATGTAAACTGGTGACTATTTCCAAGATTCCCTAGGAACACACCACAATTTTCCTTATCGTATAAACATTATATGGTCGTAATCCATATAGGAATACGATATAAGGTCAATCATTGACACAATACACAACATGTGAAGGCAAATCTTGGGTAGGGGTGATTATAACAGAACCCATATGAACTCTTTAAAACCAAATATAATACAACAAAATGATAACATTCAGGTGTACACATGAATATTTCTAAATAACATATAATAAAAAAACTAGATAGGTTCAATAAAGACACAAAGTCTGAAGGTATGTCACCACCATAATTCCTGCCAAGGATACTATCTCTAAGATTCCACATAGCACTCATCCGTGATAACAATATCCATGATCCTGATAAAACATATGAAATCTGAATACATATGATACACTAATGTGGATCACTCCAAATTCCAAGGGGTATACCAAAAAATAAATCTTGAATAAACTGCTAGGTTGATGATCTATTCTTGTGTAGTTTTTGTCACGAAGATACCAATATCTATACCTAGGTTAAGAATATGAATAGAATATCTCACTTTGAGCCTCATAGAAGGATTCGAAGAACTCTATCCAAGAATTACTATTGAAGGGATCACTATCCTTCATGTAGGATACAAATCCATACTAACCATTAAGTAATGGATGTTTTGAAATTACCCTAACAAAACACACCCTTGTTACATAGGACAATAATTCCAAGATAAATTATAAGGAGTACATGGCGTTTGGTAGGAGTAAACACCATTTCAATTCGACCATGTGTCCTGTACATATAAATGGACCACGTATGAGTTTTTAAAAATGTTCATGGCCTGCTACATCCCATGTACTTATTACTATTTCATAGTACAAGACTATGGTCATGTAGCCTTTCCATGGTTGTGTCTTTGTTGGAGTACACAGTGTGCCTATGGTTGTGTACTCCAATGCCATGATTGTGTACCCTTCAAGGAACACACTAATATCACCAAATAGGACCACATACTATGTGATAAATTCATGGACCATGAGATACAAATCTCCCTCCTGAACCACAATTCACTATTATGAGGTCCCCACACTCCGAGTAAACCTGGATTACACACCGTGTGGATTGAGATTTTCTAGAGACCCATGTTCATCCTTCTGCATGCTTTCATGCTGCTGCCACCTTGAAATACAACATCCAACTGACCTGTAATCATGGATCCATACCATCTATGCCTCACCCTAGATGTTTATTTGAATATGGACTTAAAATCCATTCAAAAGACCATCGTATTTATCATTCTTCATTATACTCTAAAGAACACAAAAACCGGGTGCCCAAACCATTCGATCTATTGTATCTTATATCATTGAACCGTATTTTTAAAGTTTCAATCATTGAAATACAATTTATAAGTATTATGTCAATAACCATGTGTGAAAAATTCTATTTTTTGTGGATATCTAACCATGGTCCAATGAAAAATGCCAACGATTAATGAATTAAAGGGTAGAAATTCACAACCACAAACAAGAGGAAGAAACCTCTTTATATTTTTATTTTAGCCTCTATCTATCAACATTAGAGTAAAAACAATGCATAAAATAATCATAATGAAATTCTCCCAATAAAACTGCAAAATACTATAATCCCACCAAATGACCAATCCATGAGTCAATCAGCTGGTTGATTGATTCGCGTTTATCATAGAAATAAAAAACAAGTAAATAATCCATTCAAAACGATATCCTACACTAATTTTGTTGAATATAATATGAATAATGGGTAGACACAATAACCGTTGGCAAGATCCTATCATGTCATCTTGCACAAGTCATTAATCATTGTTCTGTTTTTGGTTCTCTAGTGGAATCTATTTCCACACCATCAAACAGCTCTCCAAAGATAGATAGGATTATCTTGGTAACCCTTAAGATTTTCTATATTCATGTATTTAAAGAAAACATGTGTTCTTAACATCAATGGTTAAATAAAATATTTTTATTTATTTTATTCCTACAAATAATATTCCATAAACAACCCATCTTAAAACATTTTATGTTCCGTCAAGGGTGAAACAATAATTTTTAACATAATGTTCCCTTCATATTTCTACTCTAGGATTTCATTTTGATGTTATTTTACTTTTTCTTGAAAATTTTCCTTGCATATAATCTAATATATTTAATAACCTTCATTAATTTATTTCGAACACATAGACCCTTAGAATATCTTGACTTCACAGTGTATTCCCTCAAAAATAAACCATAAATTATCAAAAGAAATAATAAATGGAAATATATGAATCCTTGCATTCTCCACACCATGGGTATTACATCATTAATAATCCATAAAGAGTTTCTATAAGATGAGATGTGGGTACTGATAACATTTCTGAGACTCCCACTCACAGGTGATCTCCCAGTGATCCTAGTGTAGTAAACAAATATGAACTACAATAATCTCATTCACATAAAGGATCCTCCCCTTCGATTCTTTGATCTCTATCAAGTACTCCACAATGGTAGCTCCAACTTTTATTTCTATCTCACCTTAGTGGATAATGTTTGATGAGTCAAGGGTGTACCTCCTCAAAATAAAAATGTTGTGGTAGGGATAATTGGTAAAAAACCACACCAACTCTATGTAGAATCCGAAAGGGCCAATAAATAAAAGATATAGCTTGAAACCCCATACAATTCTATGTAATCCACATTGAGGTGAAAACTATAGAAACACATGGTCTCCCTCCTTGAACTCCAATGTCCTCCATCATCTGCCCGCATAAAACTTATGAAAGCATGGTGCAGTCTTCATCCACTCTGAGATGATATTCACCTTCCCAATAATGTCTCACACCATCTATGGTCCCATTAGTGTTAACTCCCTTACCTCAGTTTAATAAATTTTTAAACTATAGGGTCTCTCGTAAAAATCCTCAAATTATTCAATTCCAATGGTTAAATGGTAGTTTTTGTGGTACATAAACTCCATCAGTGGAAATTGATACTCCCAAAAATGTATATAGTTCAACATGTAATCTCATAGAATTTCCTCTAGAACATGAATGGTCTGCTCAGTCTGGTCATCAGTCTGGTGTTGAAAATCTATGCTATAGTGTAACTAAGTCCCCAAAACCTCCTATAATCGTTCTACCACTTATATATGAAGTACTCATCCTAGAACAAAAATTTCATTGATGTAACATCATTGAATCAAAATATCTCTTTCAGCTATCAGTGTCCCAAGATCTCTATTGAACTCTTCTAATGAATATCAAGTAAGTGTACTGACATGGTGAGTCAGTTTTCGATCACACATATGGAATCATGTTACATGGATGTATGTGCAAAAAATTTCAAATATTCTTTGGATATTTCAACAACTTCCACTCTAAAATTCTAGTGGATGAGATAAATACACATTAACTTGGTGATCATACTTCAATAGATTTCATTAATATAATCAAGATAATAGAACTATAAAACCAATCTTCATTCTTAACCCTAAAAAATTATTTCAGAGATCAAGTTACATATTTAAACCCTAGATGTACTACCAAAAAAGATTAATGGGACACTCAAAAAAACTCCACTCTATAACACAACTAATACCATCATGTGTCTATTGAAAGGAATGACATGTACTGACTTTTAGAAAATCTATTAGGAGCATGTCTAGTGGATATCTGAGTATGCAGTGTCTCAAAGTCAATACTACCAAGATGTTCCTCCATAGATCGCTAAAGGAGTGGAGGGTTAATAAGCATATACTGGAGGTAATATTACATATATACATCTATATAGTATAACTACAATGTTTAATAATACATTGATGCCTCATCTAGTAACTACGAACAAGATAAATTGATCATTGAATCTGGTTCCATGTTCCCCTTCCTAAGAGTATAAAAAATCTCAAAGTCATAATCTTGGAGGAACTCTAAACATTTCCTCTATATAGATTTATGATTCTTACGATATATGATATACTTGAGAGTATTATGATCAGAATAGATGATAAATAGAATTACCAACATGTAGTGTCACAAACCATCCAAGAGGATCCAATGTCGTGACTACCCTGCGACATCCTTTGATAGGACATGGGTCGACGACTAGCACCAAGTGGGAATATCCCACAATGGGAGGTGATTTCCTAATTACTTGTACATCAAAACACATCACTACGCCCAAAATATGGGAAATGAAAACACTAAGTAAACAATGCATGCATACTATAAGATACCAACCACAGAGTACGACACTAGGAGACTAGAAAGTAAATAAGGAAATAATAAATTCTTACCAAATTAAAGAGTTTGTCAAAGTGTAGGAACAATTTCCTAATACAAGTCCATATACAACTTGAACCGATGAATAGGTTTAAGATAACTATTAGACGTCGTAGGATCACAACTCATATGCCCTGACACTCTAAAAACCACCTGGTCCTGGTCCACTATGAACTCTATTAATGCATTGATCATCTGCAAATGAAATGACATGTGTGGGAAAATCCAATACATGGGTGAGTAAAAAATTATTATTAAGACACCCTGAAACAACATAACAATTACACTAATAATTTCACAAATAACACCATAAAGAAATACATTGTTAGCTCACACATGTATTATTCTATAGAATTTAAAGTATTATTATTAGACGTAGTCTATAGAACACCTATTATAAATAAAACATGGAGTTTTAGTAATAAATCGGGTCCAATAAAGACACATAGTCTCACTAAGACACGTAGTATTGGTAAGACACTTAATCTTGGTAAGCATTGGTATCTCGGTAAGCGACTCAGACCCATAGCCACATAATCTTCAAGTCACGTAGAGTCAAAAATCACAGCTAGCAACATTATTTTTCCCATAGGGCACATATTTGCGGAGAACCTACCCCTCAAGCCAATAGTTCATATAACAACATCCACAAATAATCACATTATATTATATCAATGGACTCTCTTGTTGAAAGGTTATCTACGCCACAAAAGGCTCATCAAAGGGACACAAGGATTAAATGTTCTGAATTTTTTATTTAAATTGTCCGACCCGAGTCCGGTCTGAGTCTGACCTGACATGTCAGCCAACCCAACCTGTCCCAGTCTGAACTGACCTGGCCCGACACACCGGATCATCCCACTGGGCTCATTTGACCAAACCCACTGGGCTGCTAGGTCCAACCAGCTGGGCTACTGGGTCCCGCTTTCAGGGTCGGCAGAGTAGCCCAGCCACCCTATGCGGCCTGCACTATGGGTGGATTCACAACACCTCATTTGGTCTACCCCGACTGTGTGCCATGAGTGTTTATGCAGTGCTGCAACACATTTAGTGTGGTTGACCTGTCACACCACCTTCCTTGTAGCCTCGCTGCCACAAGTTCCTTCGATGTTGCATTGGGACACATCACTCGATTATTGTTTCAGACACCTGGTACAACTTGTTCGCACCGTTAACATTGGATCCAATTTGGGCAAACACTGACCACCCCACCAGCACCCCATCATCTTTCCCTCATTATCATACTATACTGATAATCATTAATCATTACTTCCATACATGTACATTGTCATTGGAGTGTTAGATATTCAGGAATGGATTATTGTGCCATGAAATGATGTCACAAAAAATAACTCACCCATACAATCACAAAGATCATAAAGAACATGATGAAAAAGGGGGAAAGGATAATAAAAAAGCACCCAAAGGATGAATATTTTCTTTTGTTTGTGTCATCCTCAATTCTTCCTTGTTATTGGGATAATGAATAATGAAGCAATCACAAAGATCTAACCGCAATTTATTCCCCACAAATGATCAAACCAATAATCCACATGTACATGGGTTGGTCCATGTTAAATAGAAAATTGATGAATATGGAATGAATGAAATAGAAACAACACCCTACTTAGGATTTAGGTTGGTTTTTGACGTAGCGAGAAGATGCATCATCATTTCCCATTGATATGTCGAATCCGCGATTTGTCTTTTCTGAGTCTCCAATCCATAGAAATTCATTGAAGGATGCTCTACCTTATTGCCTTAGAGGATATCAAATGTTACACCATGAAAATGGATTGTTGACAATAGGAAATATTTAAGGAAAAAAACACGGTTTCAAATATAATATTTATAGTAAATATTTATAATGATCATCACATCCAAAACTAACTTCCATGGTCGACCTGCACTGGTTGATGTAAGGCCCCACCGAATGTAATGTTTCTATTTTGAATGCAAAGGTGCCCTCTAATTTTGGATATGAGAGGATATTTACGTGTAATTAAAGTTCAAAGAAAACCTACCCATTTGTTTTATTATCAACTAAACGTTTTCCATCGATTTCCCCCATAAACAACGGCCCTCAGAATCAAACACCTTCTTAGCGTCTGGTCTCTAAATTTTCCCAATTAATTTATATAGATAAAACCATACAAAATAAATTCATTTACAGAAGGTTATACCAAATCTTCACAACTAATAACAACACTTATAACTCAATATTGTAGTTCATGTAGTTCTTCTCACATGGTCTCAACTAATGTGAACCATAGGCATTCACTACCATCCTCTACATCAAAATAAAACCCTGTATAGTTCCTGATTCATCGCAAAAAACTATATACCAGAAACCCTTCTCTGGAAATAAAAATATGGGAACCATCATGAATTTCTTAATAAACTACATGATATCATTATGTAACCACTTTTCCACACAAAACGATACCTCTTTCTGGTCAAATCTATCATGGGTGATGATATCCTAGATTAATTAGTTATGAATCTTCAGTAATATCTTAAAAACACAAGAGAGCTCTACACCTCCGTCATGTTTTTGGATGGCTTCCAAGATAAAATTGCATCAACCAAGAAAGGTCTACTTCCACTCTCTCTATTGAGATAATGTGAATTATGGTGTAAACCTCCAAAATATAGGTATGAAACATTGAGTTCTTTCTATAAAGTTAATTCTCTCAGATTCTATCCAGAACCATCCTCAATTGTAAAGTGTGCTCCCCTCGAACACTTAGTACACAAGGATATAATATATAATAACTACCAAAAAATGGTATATTAATGGTAGAACTATATGAATCATGATACCCATGAACACTTCTCGGGATTTCATAATGCCCAATGGAATCACAATGTACTCATAGTGATGGTAGAAACATATTAATACCATTTTTTATATATCATATTCCTATAATCACATCTATTAATAACCTATCTAGGATTGAACCATTGAGAACCATTTTTCCTCTCTCGATTGATAAAATTGGTCATCGATCATCGGCAGTGGATACCTGTTATTCATGGTAACTTTGTTTAAGCATTGGTATTTCACACAGAACCTCAAATATTTCTCCCACCATCTTAGTAAACTATACTAGGGTTTCCTAGGGTGAAACACTAGTTATAAGAAATTCAATCATCTTCAAATCATACAAATATACCCTCAACACATGAAGATGTGCATGATCCATCAAATATGATGGAACAAATATAGGTGTTTTCCTATCATGTAGATCAATAAAAAAGTCTATTTATCCATATAGAGGTAAGCCTAGAAAATCAGCACAGAAGACATCCTCATAATTTTACACTACTATTGGGAACTAAAAACTCATAGCATCCACTACAAAAAGGGTCATGATATCCAACTGATGAGTAATTACATGCACCCTCTTATGTAGAAGCCCATCATGCACTGCATGGTTTTCCGTTTCACCCACAAAGGAAAACCTTGTTCTCTCAATTAGAACAGACCATATCCTCCACCTAAAGTAGTCGACCTGGGTATAAAAATTGTATATAAATTCAATAAATAAAATAAATACATTTTGCCTCATCACTAATAAAATGGTATCCCAACATCAAATCTCACCTTCAATAGAATTTTCACACTACCAACAAAATTGTGTTATCATAGAGTCATCTTTTTTTTGGAGTCACCAAGATAAATGTTGAAGCAAAGGGATCAAAAAGAATATCAAATTATCAAAATAGATAGGTCCCAAGAATGGGATTACTATAACATGTGTCTATCAACAAAAAATTGATGGTAGAAATTATATAAATAGTACCTCGAGTCATTCCTCTCTCCTCTAGGTCATAATCCCCAACCTCCTGTAAATCCCCCCCCCCAATACTCTAGATCTTTGAACCTGTCATAGACAGCCTTGCAGTGTTGGTGGTAATAATTCCATGCATCTACCAACTCTAGCTTCACTCTTATATATGTTCCCCCTTTTATCTCTCTATGGACCAGTCTTCTCATTTAATTTCATCCTCATTGGAAACTCGTCCATTGTCTCCCTATTATTTGTGCGGTGGGTCAAAAAATCTCATCCAAGATGTCCCCTTTAGTCACAAGAGCTTCACTACCCCTATTTTCATAAATCGAAACTCTCCTATGAGCCATGGACCATAGACCTTCTATCATATCACCCAAAATAAGTCAAATCAACTACCACTTCTAGATACTCTAAAAGATCCTCTACACCATCTCTCACCCTACAAAAGTCTATTCTCCAATCATTTTCCATTCCTCAGCATCACATCCATGGTCTCCCTATTATCTATACAAAAGGTCACATAATATCATTAAATATATCTCCTTCTATCACATCAGTTTCATCACATCCATTTGGGTTTACCAGACCCATCCTATGAGAAATGAACACTAGACCCTACATCCCAGCACCCCTCTTGAAATATCTAACACATCTAGTTCCCTAAGAAATTTTTTTTCTCCCTTCTTTGAGACCACTACTCCTTAATTTACACTACTGGAATCCGCTGGATGTTTCTACTCTGCTGTGAAACTCTAAAACACCAAAGCTCACTCTAGAACCCGAGCATACGTAATAACATTTAGATAAATAAAACTGGCACATATTTCTCTACACATTCGTCACTTGAATGTCTGATATCGAAAGAAATAATCCATAAACATATCCATAATTTTCCTAGATAGATTGGTAAACCTTAATGAATACTCAACAACAATCGTGCTTCCCTACTAGAGCAATATAAATTTATGGATATGTACAACACTCAATATTTCTATAGAGTACTCCTCTCTAAAATGGATCTCAAACTCAAATCATTCTAGATTCCCCTTTCTGTATGACTCGGTCACCAATCCCCGCCATAATCTATTTGAGACATGAAGAAGGCTCACCACTAATACCACCATCTGATATACTTGAATTTTCAAATGATATGAAACTCATATCACCACCTCATGCTAGTCTTTGGCCACATGTGGTTCAAGCACACCTCGAAACCTATGGGGTCTCTATCACTGGATCTCATGAAGTGTGCTCAGCCTGTACAACACATCTACTGGCATTGATGTTAAAAATTTATGCTCAATTGGGGGTTGAATAGTTGGCACACCACATGAATGTAACATCATTAGAACTAGTCTGTTGGATCCCAAATCTTCTTGGATACAAAATTGAAATCTTTAAATACACAAAATTCAGTATCCGACTTCACAATACAGTACATGAAATCCATGGATGGAACATAAAATATTTGAGGAATTTTGATTCCCTATAAATAAGGCCTCTAAAATGGCTATGTTTAGTGTGCACAAAGTGTTTACATTGCACATAACAACTATGTTTTTTATGGAATACGTTTTTTTCACCCAATGTGATGTCGAACCACCCCTTGTGTGTTCACCAAGGCTGAGGTTGTGCAGAAGGCCTCTTCAATGAACGAATAATTTTTCACCATCACTAAAGGTATTTATCTATATATTTATGGACACCCCATTATTTAGGCTGATCATTCATAAATTGAAGAAACGTTATTCTTTGTGTATACACGATCTTCCATGACATAACACAAGGATGAAATATTCAAGGTAATGATCTTCTTGAATATTTCATATGAATCCTTTATTTAATGGGACCATGGTTGTGTAATCATCACCCAACATCTTTCATCTTAAGGAAGGTAAGAAAATGGCCTCTCCTTCACACACCCATGTTCATGAACACAACACAATATCACACTCCTACCTTCCACATACACACAACACTCAAATATGAATTCTCCCCATCTTTGAGGCTCCATAGATTGTATCAATAAAAAATAATCATATATGAGCACTACTTGTGTGCATATTTTATGCCTTGTGTGCACTGTACCTCACGAGATGTCCCCAACTCCTTTTGTGCTTTCCTTTCCCTATGTTTTTCTTCTCAACATTTGTATGTGAATCCCCTTTTCTTCTAAGCATAGGGACACTAATTTGGAGTTTATGGTGGAACAATCCTCCACACCGTTACACATATTAATTGCTAAATTTCAGCTTAAGGTTGAATGTGGGATGATTATGTAATACCAAGGGGTATCTTCTGTGTACCCATGTTCGAGATACATGATGTCAAACTACCAAAAAAACAACCCCATCACATTCCATTAAACTATGATCTCACCATGTGTAAAAAATGTAGGATTTACCATCTATGAGGGATAAGGAGAGAGACCATCCTACCATAGAATGTTATATTCCTCACATGGAATGACATCCTCCACACATTGAATTACATACTTCTGGGATTCTCTCCTTAAGTAATCCCTAAGTATTTATTATGTGAGGAGAAACTCTTTCTCATATTTGGATTATCATGGGATGTATCCAGATAGATCCCAATACATGACTATCCTAGTTTCAAAAATAAAATATGATATGGTAACATTCAAATTACCCTCTCCCTCCATTTTTTCTTTAGCATCATTTCCACCATTGCAAAAACTATATCATGTAATCATCAAGTCTACTTCTATCTCTTATTTCTCACACTGATCATGACTCACAGTGTATTAGAGGATAGTATGGATCATGACATCTAGATGATCCCAAACGTTAGTTGGTCCCCCTCTATATATATAAGTGAAGATCCTATATTTGCATGGTATTCTTCTCTGTATAATCCTCGACCCCATCTTATCTCCAAAACTAGGAAGCTTTGACACTTAATCCCCAAACCCCATGCTCCATTTATAGGGGAATACTCCTCAAAAAAAATACAAAATCCCCCTTCTTGAACTACATGGACTTTGATTCCCAACAAACAATGATATTATGGAATCCTCTTCAGGTTCATGACCAAAACCCAGATATTAATTGTTTCCCAAAATCCATTCAAATTTCTACATGGTCCACCAAATTTGAGTGAGATCATTCCAACCATTTGAGAATCAAACATGTGTATTCCCCAAACCACCTCATGGATAGTGAGGGTTCTAATCTCTATCGTATAAGAAGGCTATGTAGGATACCATTCTAGGTTTCAATCATAAGAAATGGTAAACCTTTATTCCCAACTCATAAAGGAGTACCTCCCAGATCAACCTTTAGGGGTAAAATAATATACCACCATAGTGTGAAATATTCTCTTTATGGGACACTCATCGCTATACCTACATCCATAGGGTGTTTCAACCGATTAATAGGAAAAACATTCAGGTCATCCCTACAAGCGATGAACCTCGCTGATATAACCATTCATGATGTTAAACTTCCAACATGAATAATAATTCTATATCATGCTATGAATTGGATGTCTAAGGTCAAAGCCTCAGAAGATAAGCCTTTGGCATAAGATAACTAGTTATCAACATGGAAAACATTGCGTATTTCACCAGAGATGCCTCCATGAGATTCCCTCCTATGTAGAAGAATACATGTGAAATTTTTCCCTAAATTCATAAATTATAGAAATACCCATGGTGACTACTATCCTCACTAGTGGTTTCTTCTCTATCATGACCCTTTGGAATGTATAGACAGACGTATTTTGATTAAGCACAATCCATAAAGATATAGCATCAGGAATGAGTTTCACAAATATATTTAACTATGTGCAGAGGACCTGGACTATGCGATGAATTTTACATAGGGATCCATAGAAGGAGAAAGTAGCATCTTATCATCCCATTTCAATCAAGGAGTAGACATATCCAATTAAAGTAATGAAATATTCCCACTTTTGTAATATAGGAATATATTGCAGCAAAGGGTAGTTGGCACATTCATTCCATATGCAGACCTGCAGGAACACCTCAGCCAAAGCATTTGAAATAGTAATGGTGAACCTGACATGAAATTATTATCCTCAACATGGGGGTAGTATAATTTAATTAATTTGTATATTATAATTTTATCATTTCATTCTATCTAGATCCACGAACTACTAATAAATTAGTGGGTCTGTTCTAGAGGTCACAAAAAGTTGGGGCACAAAACAATTAGGCATTTTAGTCGGTGACATCATCAACACGAAACCATCACTCTATAAATGGAAGATTGGATGATTCCATGGAATTGGAAATTTATTTCCCATTATCCACATTGAAAAATAAACCATTATGCTATGCAATACCCTTGCGGAAGGAAATCAATCCTTGAATTCCTATAGATAATGGATTAAGATAAATGTTAACGTGGAGATGATGTATGACACCACATCGTCCATGGATTCAGACATGAATATGGCTATGAGGCATCCATTCCACATATCACCCTCAAGAAGAATTCAAACGCTGGATATATACATCCTAGAATGATGATACAAGTAGTAGGGGCTCATTCCCATGAGAGATATGGATATCTAGGACCAGGAGGCTTCGGTGCCTCACCAACACCGCTACCCCCAAGTTTCACACAAGGTGAAGCTAATCCCCACTCAAATGACAAACTACTTTGGGATCATCTCCTACAATTCATCATATTACTCTCTTCCCTATGTCTAGGAGGTAGAGTATGGTCGATTCATATATGTTTTGACTACCTCCCTGGAGCCTCCATGAAGGGCTCCCACTTTTCCCCATCAACATCAGTAGGAATTGGTTTTCCATGATGGGGTTTAGGTGGACAACACCCCCTTTCTATCGTCCATAGTTAAAATGGCATGAAAACAACATCGGGGCTATGTTTAGTAGGATTCTTGACATCAGGAATCATCTTCCACAACACTAACAGCTCCTCCCACCCATGGAGTATCTCGTAAGTTCCTTAATACTATATAAGAAAAACCCATCAATGTCTAAATAGGGATGATACCTCGTCCTCCCTAATGGTAGGTTTGGGTATCATTGTAAATATTTTATATAACAAGAAGGAATTATAGATTTCCACATGTTTATGATATTTAGTATAGAGGTCCTCCACAAACCATCGGAGACCAGAGTGGAGGTGCTCCCCACTCTCACACTAAACATGGAGGTCCTCGAAATCTTCCTGGCACATATAAAATTGGAGTTCATCCCTACTTCATTGACATCCATTTTGGAGGTCCTCCTCATACTTTTGGTTCATGATATAATGGTCATCCCCATGACACTGAACGTATGAGTGAAGGTCTTCATCAAATAATTAATAGCTCAAGAGGAGGAATTCCTCGCTCTAGCACCGACCAACATGTTGGTCTTCCCCATGTAACACCCAACCATAGTTTAAGTCCTACCCACACTTTCAAGGGTCATCATAGAGGCCCTACATATGTTTTATCCAACTCAAATGGTGGTCATCCCCACTCCAACATCAATCAATGTTGAGTTCCACCCCTCTAGATCAACAAACTATACAAAAGACCTCCCTATACTCATTATTATCACCATTAAGACCCTCCATATGAAATATATAGTAATAATTATGGACCTCCACATGTTAACAAAAACCAAAATGGAAAAAATTTCATTTCATTTGGAAACTAGTACCTAAGTCTTCTCCGTACTCATTCTTCTCAACATGGAGGCCCATCCCATGTTTGGTTAGATCAGTGTGAATTCCCTCCTCACACATAAACACATCAAAGCAGTGGACCTCCCTACTCTCCAAATAATAATTAATATCTTACTCATGTTATTGTTGTGTAAAGAAGAATTCCTTCCTACTACATAAACACCCAAAGAAGAGGTCCACCTTAAACCATCATTAACCAGCACAAGGGTTCTGCCCATTCCAAAAAGCTTCCATGCCATGAATAACTATCCCGGGGGAGAAAGGAGATCTATCTGACAAAGTGGAAGAACCATGGGAAGTTTCATGTCATTCTCAACCTCATAATAGTCTTATATTCTATAGGATAATGTGATTAAATGATAGGATCGTAACCCCATTCATCAACATCAGAGTCTAGGGATGGAGCATGGAAGATGAAATTTCTCATCTCGGACAGTGAGATGCATGAAATCCTCAAATAAATTTCTAGTTACATAAATAAGGATGATTATTTGGTTCCTGTATAGGGTCTCATGATAGAGTAATCTATATCCTTTCCAATTTCAACCTCTACATATACACAGGATAACAAAAAGTTATTTTGGGATTTGATAGAAAATGGGCCATTGGTATACATATAGATGAATGCATTAACACTTGAACATGAGACAGTGGTAGACACTGATTCCTATAGGGACATGATGATTTAGTGGGTTCCACCCTCGAGAGAAAACCCAATGTACAATGACTAGTCAGCTCAAGCAGGGACTCTTCTATTGACTAGTCCAATAACACACTAATCCACATCCTTGTCACCGTTAGTTTATCGGCAATCACTGATAGATTATTGGGCCAAACAAGATCCAATTCCCTCCTTTAAATGTGAAATATTGTGTGAAACCTTGAATGTAAATCATTTTCTAGTTTTTTTTAAATTCATTTCCCAACTTCAGCATCACATAGATCCTCATCGTGGAATGTGTAATGTTATACCATTGTACCATATGGGTGATGTGTTTTCACCTTCATGATCATCCATTGGTCTAACCATGGAGCTGAGAGCACTTTGATAACATTGATCAGTAGGGTCACATGGTCGAGTTGGAAACACTCCCAGTGGCTCAGCATCCTCTATCACCCAACTATCAATAGACCCTCCAAAAAAGATGCATCCCAATCATCACAGTGCTTCATAGAATTATTGATGTGGAATCCACACATGTGTATATTCCAGTATGGTCAAAGTATGCTTCTCTATACTTCAATCCAATTCTGCGACATTCATACTTACCTGAGGATATCGAGGATATCCCTCTGGGTACCATCATGGTAAACATGGTTTTCATTGATAAAACATCCATGTATTGGGACAATAGTGTAGAGACAAATAATGATAACTTTCTCCCTTGGTAAATGATGTATCATGTTTCCCAAAAATGTATTCTCAATCTCCTACAACAATTGGTGCTCAGCCTTGAGGAACCCTCTACATCATTTTCCACCAGTCGTAACATCCACAATGACATGAGACCTCTAAAGCCATTAGGTCCATCTAACAATTCAAAAAAGATGAAGTATGATCTCACATTGGTGCCCATAAATCATTAGGTTCTAGATCCGAATAGGATTATCAATAATCTCTTTGGTTCGTGGTTCCCTGATTAGGAAATTCTTTGATAGGATCATGTTCCTCCACCACTAGGGTGGAAGGTGAAGCCACAAGTCCTTCTCGGATAGATTCCCTCGATCTGTAAAATATATCTCGCGCCTACCAATATTTTAGAAAGTGAAGTTTATGTAAAATAACAATGGTATGTGTTACCAAATCTGCAAGATCCATGTAAAAATATCCCTCAGGAAATTGGTCAAGCCACTCCATTTTTTACTCCATAATATACTATACAAGGTGCAACTCAATGAACTCCATGATATATCAAGGCTCCCTATAGGTATAATGACCCTTCCAATGATCTTATGGTTAGAGATCCTATCATGATAGGAAACCCAAAAATGATATGATAGGTGCTCCCACTACTCACCTGAAATACCTTGAGATGGAACTTGTGGCAATCCCACATGATGGAATGTTGTATCCGGAATGGGTGGATGATATGAGAGAACCCATAGATTTTTAGAATCCAAACTTTACCAAATATAAGTTGATGGGAGACCCAATATAGTATTTGGACCACATTATCTCAAGGTGTGGACCCATGTTGGGAACCCCAAAGTAGTTGGAACCTATCCAGATCTAATGTTATGTAAAAACATTGGAAGGGATAACATTCTTCTAGGAAAATTAGTTACCCAATGCATTCATCACTGGTTGGGAAGAACCCCGTGAGTTGTTTCATAACCAGTTCAATTCCACCATGCTCAAGACAATTATTGTTGACCAATCCAACCAAAAAAACATCTATATGGGTGTATTGTAGACATTGTTACCTAGTGGTAGGGCCTCACATATTCACTCAATATGTCACTAGATAATGATAAACTATTGATGATGTGTGTGAGAAATGTCAAAGAAAAGATTTTCCACTTCCTCATCACATGGATCATCCATTGTGGATTTCTTGAATTTTTTGTTAAGGCTCTACATATAGATGAATCATTATAATAAGCTAAGAAGGAAAATCCATTTCCACTTATAGATCCTATAATAATAGTCTCCAAGGTAGAGAATGCTTCTATAATGTAAGTGGAGGAACAAAATCAATTAGACTTTCTACAAGAATAGCCTCCCCAAGTGATGCCTCAACATGGGAATAAGCATCATCAAGCTCGGCCTTTCCCTGTGTAGAAATAATAGGAGACTCATTACAATAAAATATTACTATATGAGATAATGTGGCTCCATCCCCTCATCGGGATTTGTCTGCTCATCAGGGAAAAATCCTAGAGCTTCTTTCCCAAATGGGAGGAACCAGACCCGCTCCTTCAAGGCCACACAGTTTCCTCATAATTTCCATAGTCCATTAGAGAATGGGGTTGTGAGAATAAAAATATTTAGGAAGCTCCTTGAGTTAGAGCTCAATGATCACCCTAACTACTAACCCTTCCATATAATTATTTTACACACCATCATGGAATGCTATGTGTTCATGGATTGGATCAATGACAAAGTGTAAAAGAGTGTCGTCAAAATTAAACACATCTTGTAATAGGTGATGTGCATATTCACTGATCATGATAGTGATAGAATTGGTGAATGGTAGAAAGTTTCAATCCATGGAACAAAGAATTATTTAGACTAGTTTACTCATAATGTAGTTTCTCATATCCTTGGTTTCATTTTCACCCATTTGAAATATCTTCAAACTCTTAAGCCATTGATCCTTCTCTAGATGATTCTTTTTCATTAACTTAACTACCTTACATCTCATAAAATATATGACATCGATTACATAAGGGAAAAAGTGACCTGATGAAACCTATGTATTCCCACACTCTTGGTAACATCATTCCCTAGATATGGACATCAATGTTATAGTCCCTCCATCACTGTAAGACTTCTTAGAAGATGGTCAAGAGTTTTCCACATTTAAAACCATTTTGCTGGTAGATCCCTAAATGGATCCCGAAAATGAGGAGAATCAAGAAATCACTCAGACATTCTCCAGTATATACCATCACAGAAGTATTCAAGGTTATTACAATCATCAGCTAGTGCTCCATGCTAAGTCGTCCATGCTACTAAAACCGAATAGTAGGTTATGGGTAGTTCTTAGCAAGAAAAACTTCCATGATAATTCTATAAGACTTTCAACCACCACTGACCGTACTACATGACTAGGTAGAGTACCGTTATCAGCCGTGTCCAACTACTATTTGGCCTCAACCAGCTGATAGTTATCCAGTAGTGGTTCTAGGAGTGTTTCTTGATGAACATAAGGGAATTTCCAACAACATGAGTACTCTATTGGTTAAGCAAGTAGTCCCCATAATAAATCATGATAAATATAAACCTATGGTGTATAGAAATATGAATCTAACATGAATGTACGATGGGATAAGGAACCTCGACATCATTCATGTGAAGCTCTCAATATTAGAGTCCCACCAACTGTCTCATTTTATGTGCATGTCCCTTATCGAACCGTGGAAAGACCCCTCCAGTTCAAAACAAAGGTTAAGTCCACTGGGAGATTCTATATTTTGGATGTTAAACATGAATTGTATCAAGACATCATTTCATTCTTAGGGGAAGATGAGGAATCCCTCAAATAGGGGATCATATTCCCACTGTACACTACGAGCCTATTCAATGTCATAGAGGTAATTTGTAGTTTATTTAAAAATGCGTCTAGGATTAGTCTCATTCCAACCCAAATGCTTCATAGGATTGGATTGAATGAAGCAGATATAATCCCCTCTGGCATGGTGATTCAAGGATATGATAAGAATGAAAAGGTAATAACTGTATGAATCCATTTGGTTACCCAGTTCATTGGTTTGGTAAAAAAACATTGGGTTCATAGTTATCTCTAAGGATACCACCTTCAAGGAATTGATGGGTAGGCTCTAGATGCATATTCATATAGTAGTCCCCTCCTTGTATAATCAACGCCTCATGTACTCCCTCTGTATTCAAGTAGGTGTGCTCCTGGGTGCTGATTCTCCTTTTGAATCTTCTAAATCCTAATATATGGTTGTATTCTATTATAACAGAAGGAAAATGTTGGTTTGGATCAAGGAGGTTGAGGAATGCACAACTGGGCCATCCTATGGATTGATTTGGAAAATAATTTTATCCTCCCAATTCATTGGTTGGAGGGTAGAACACCAGACTTGGGGAAATACTTGGTCATATATAAGAGGAAGGGGTATCACATCCCTATCTACAATTAATGTCCAAAGATTGCCTCTTAATCATACAAATTTCATGATCAGGGTATAACTGAAACCCATACCAATGTAAAGTATCAAGATGTTAACCCCATGGTTATAGTGGTTGATATGGTGATAATGAAATTTTTATTAATTTTGTGAAGGAGAACATCCAAAAACCTCCTCAAGGAGGACAATAGTGGTGCAGTCCTAGTGCATCCCCTTGGATCACTGTCCTACACTCTATAGGGTGGGAACCTAAGATATAATAAATCAAAAAATTATCAAAATAATTCCCCAAATGTGCAAGGTAGTCAGCTACAAAGTTAACTACATCCATATATGAAGAAGGTTCCATCCATGTTTGAACACTACGATCCTCCTCCGTAGTAGATAAATCTTGTTCGAAGGAGCTTCCTATAGTTTCTAAATAGAAGACACCCAAATTTTTTAATGGGAATCAATCTCCTCCACCTGGATATCATGCTCTCTAAAAATCTCTATACCAGTAACAAGGGCATGTTCCTCCACTGCAAAATATGACCCCATTCCATTTAATGCACTGAATGTGAATAGAAAATAATCCTAGTAGTTCTGAAGAACCCATCCTCCTCTCATTAGTCCCCAAATACATGATCAATCTACATTCAACTTCCTACCATGTATAGGATGTATCCACATAATACAAAAACCCTCCTTCCTCATGTAACTACCTGGACGATGCATAAGGCCACAGAAATGGTCAATAAAATGATTACATGGAAATAATGAACCCGGATTTGGTATTAGTGACATCAATAATATCTGTAAGAGAAAGGGGTACCTCTTGTTACCTCCTCTAGATTTATTGAAAGCCTCGAAGATGACCCTGCAGACTGATGCGAGAATGATCGCTCGAACATTGCTACCTCCAGCCCAACCATCGACTCCATGAAACCATGTATTGATTATCCCATGCATAGACAACTACTCAACTATGATGAATGGTTTTGGAGAGAAAAGATACCATAACTTATTCACCCAACTGCTCCACAACAAATGTGAGAAATTGATTCACCTTGTAGATGCTCAGATAAAAAATCGTCAAGACACCAAATTAATCCATTTACATTGTATGTTCTAATCCATAGGCAGCTCTTTGTTCCTATTCTTACATGTGATAAAATTATTCTTGGAAATAATCACCTTACTACACACCTTGATATCCTTCGCCTCATGAGGGCCTTCTGAGTTCACAATTCTCCTATAGACTTTAGAGAATATCCTTTCATAAGATGACCCAATAAAGCTACATTTATCTAGGTCATCATTCAATAGGATACCTTCCTATATCCTCCTCTATTCAGAATTGAGAAAAACAAGAAACATGTTATGTTAAAGGCCTACCTACTTTTAAGAAATGTCCACATAAGTAGATCTGAGAGACTCCATTTTCTCCCCCACAAATTTTTCATTCCTGAAATGTATATCCCCTTTCCGATAATCCGCCATGTTGAGTCCGAAAGAACCTCAATATTAGACACCATGCACCAAAAAAATGTGTGAACTGATATAGAGTTGCTGATGACCCCATTGATCTTCATATATTCCCCTAAAGAATGAATCCCAAAACGATTTTCACGCGATGATCTCCCTAACCAATTTACCTTGTATACCTTGCATGGCTCCCTTAACATTACGTATATCCACTCCCCCTATTCCAATTATCTATCCATGCGATCCCAAGAGGCCCAATGAGCCCATCCCAACTGAGTGTCATCCCCCATAAATTAATTCAGAATATTCTTCATCCACATAACAACCCCTTCGGGTGGAAGAAGCACCAAAAACACATGCATAGGTACAGATTCATACCCACTATTAACTAGTTCCACCCTCCCTCCGAAGGAAATTTAATTACTCTACCAGTTCTAAATTCTTCACAAAAACTGAAAAATGATTTCATCATAATGATACTGTCGGATGAGACCTTAGGAAAAAGGAACCCCTTAGTAGAGAATCAACATTTGTCTTTTCTAGAAGCCCAGAATATCAAGAATTCTCCTACAACACCATTGGGAACACTTATTCAATATGAATGCAATGCTTTTTGAAGAATTGAAAACCTACATGCTCAATCACCCATATGTTCTCAAAATCCTCATGAGATTCAACAAGGAACTTTTTCTCCGATTAGTGAAAATTAAAATTTCATCAACGAACATTATGTTTGAGATGCATACCATTCCACTCCTACAGCAATAATTATACAACATGCCCTCCTTTATGAGCTTCTAAAGATTGTCAGAAAATAGTTCTTGAGCCAAAAAAGACATGCCTGGGGAGAGAGGGTCCCCCTGTCAAACTCTTCATTCTGATTTAAAGATAACAAATAATTTCCCCATCATAGATAAAGAAATCCTAAAAGAAAAGAAACACATGAAGAAAATATCAAAGAACCATTCATGAAACCCACACCTCATCATCGTCTTAATAAGGAAGCTCCACTAAATTTGATCATACACTTTGTCCATATCCCCCCATAGAATAACATTTGGAGCAAAAAATCACCTATTAATATCATTCAACAAATCAATTTCAATCACAGCTCCCCCTATATACTAATTCCTCTAATTAATCCATGCTTCTCCCTTGACACTAGTCATGGAAGTACTCGGCCTAGCCTAGTTGAAATTAGTGAGGCCATGATCTTATAAGAAACATTGCAATGAAAAATGGTATTATATCGTACAATGTTTGTTAGGTCCTTGACCATTGGAATAATAAAAATGAGATAATCCCAAACAACTCTAATTAATGAACTCCCACAAATGTAATCCCAAATCACCTCCACCACCCGAGCAAAGACCACCTCCCAATCCACAACATAGAATTCCCCCAAAAAAACATCCAGACTGGGAGCACTATCCAGGGGGACGATAAAAACTATATTTTTGAAATTCTCCTCTGTATGTAATATACATAGAGTCATATTATCCACGTCATTAAGTAGTGGAGACAAGAAACCCACAAAGTCCTCCTCAATGCAAGATCTGTTATTTCCCATGCTTCTCACAAGAACCTCCTCAGCTAGAAGTCTTTCAATATGATCCAATACCAACAATCTAGAAACCTCCACATCTATTGTGAATACAAACTTACCCATATTTATATTTATTTTTTGTATAGCTCTGATCCTTTAAAAATGTGTGAATGGAAGAACTATTCTGATCCCCTTCCTTAAGCCACTAAACCCAAGAATGTTGTTTAAGGTCCCTCTCCACCTCTAACAATTTAACTGCAAGTAGCACTAAATTATTACCAATAAATATTTATTCATTATTAAACCACATATCCATAATACCCTCCTCCAAACTATTAAAATCAACTTGTATACATTCATCTCTGTAATTGTATACATTATATTCACCATCGAGCTCTATATATCATCTTTATAGAGCATCAAAAAGAATTATGGATCACACCAAGACCTCAAAACACCTTCCCTAGCCCACAAACATTCCAACATATCCCTAATGATTTCTTCCTGGTGCCAGTTGTTGTTATTTTGGAACGCCCGCCAATGCAGAACTATAATTGTAAATCAAACATGCTTGCTTCCCAGAGTAGGGTTGAACCGACATATTCCTACCCACCACCAATGATTTGTACTCATTCATGAACATTGTGTTAGATGTTCTGATGGAATTATTATTACATTCTCGATCCTCTTGGTTTCAGTAGAGAAAGACTCCCTTACTTATGAATCAACATCTACCCCAACAGGAACAGATGTTCCCCTAATATCATTCTGCCTAGATGAACCTTCTACTGAAAATAATTCCCCTTACTCATATGATGAAGTGGATCTAGAATATGATACTCTCACATTTGAAGAGGTTGTATCCACCATATTCAATGTGTTCATTCAAGTGAACCTTGATAAAATGTTGGAACTATGTCCAATGCAGATTAATGCAGTCCTACTTGTGAATGAACAAAATAAGTATGGGTATTTCCTAATGATACATTGTGATGTTATTTCCGGGGTGTATGATGAGATTCTTATACTAGACCCTCAAGATTTCAAACACTATCTTGGTCTCCCAGTGAATCATTATCAGTTCAAGCTGCGTCCCAGAAAAATGCACCCTCATCAAAGTGACAAGGTCTTGGATGATATTGATATGATTTCCAAATCTGAATTTGTCAAGGAGGTTTTGTACCCAAATTGGATTTCATACATCATTCTAATATGGAAGAAGAATGGGAATATCAAAGGTTGTATCAAATTTAGGGACCTCAACTTCTATGGTCTAAAGGATGATTTTTCCATTACAGGGGTAGATATGATGATTTATTATACAACTAGGTTCTAGGATCGATCTCTTATGGATGGATATTATAGATATAAGTAGATATATATGCCCCATAATTTTGATTATTCCACAACCGTGATAAATCCTCAAATGACCTTCTTTTATCAGGTAATCCCATTTCATCTAAATGATCATGGGGCTACTTATCAGCGATCCATGCACTACATGTTCAAACTAATCCAAAAGACACTAGTGGAAATCTATGTGAGTGATTTTGTGGTAACATTCCCCCAGAGTTAGTTCCATATTATAGATCTCAACAAAATGTATAGCTTATATTTCTCTCATAATTTGAATATTGACCACTTGAAGTGTATGTTCTTGTTTATCTCTAGAATGATTCTTTGTATTGTCGTCAGATACAAAGGCATGAAAATTGACCCTAAGAAGATCCAGTCCATCATCCTGATTACTCCTTTGAGAAACTTCTGGGAGCTCTAATTCCTTCAAGGATACTTACCAAATATACATTGATTCATCTCAAATATGGTCATAAAGAGTGCCACATTTTCCAGGAACACTGAGAGCAGCACCATCTTCCAAAGGGATGAAGAGTGTAATATCATTTTTGAGTAAATAAAGTAGTAACATCTACATTAAAAATTTCTGATGGATCCTATCTCATTGAATCCTCTATTACACTATGTGAATAACATGGAATGAACACTCAGTGTTTTTCTAAAACGAACAATGAAGTGAAAGAGAATATTTTATACTATCTTATTCGCTTTATCCTTGACGTAGTGTCTATATAATCACCTATCAAGAGTTCACATTTTTTGTAGTATTTAATTTGAATCATTATATACAACATTACGAGTTACAATTTTCATCCCTTGTGTATTCACAAAAGTATATCCTGAATCTACCGTTGTTCACTGGATGGACAACAAGATGGGAATAAATCATTTAATATTTTAGCATCATGTTCATCACATAGAAAGAAATCAAGGTTCATGCACTGGAAGAATTTTTGATTGCTCATCCAACCCCTGAAGAATCAACTCAGGACATTTGTTTCTTATGAGAGGCCATTGCATCAGTGGATTAGGCCATGCTATATTGGAAGATGAATTCCAATGTTGCCTCACAGAGCCCAACTGGTACAAGGATCAATGATCCCATACTCAAGAGAGTAGTAATCAGGATCGTCGTCATCATGTTAGCATAGGATTACTACACAAATAATTCCATCTATCAGAAGGCTACAGAAATAATGAGGCACAATATCTAACTCTCATTACTACTCTCATGATGGCCCCCTATATTGATGTCCCCAACATTCAGGTGAATGGGATACCAAGTTAGTCATCAAAAAAATCAATGGATATTAAATTTTTAGAAAGCCCCATCTCATTCCCTTACTAGAGTGCACTTGTTAGCTGATTGTTTAGTTCCCCTCTCAACCAAAGGTACTCATGTTCCCCAGTCACAAAATGGTTGAGCCTTTTCCCTGTACAGCCATGCCATGCCTCATATAGCACCGGACCAGGATGATCGATTCATTCATGTGGTGCATCGAAGGGTTGTCTCTTACTTCCTTCCTAAAAATGATAATGGCTATAAGGAAAATGATTTGACTATATAGGTTTCAATATAATGCCTTTGGATCCCCCCATAGTGGGAGAATCCTCTCACAAGACAACTCCTTTCATTGAGTATCTCTATCACAACACTCTACCACCAGATAGATCCGAACAAGAGTGAACATATTAGTGCATAACATAGTTCACCATCCAGAGTGGGACCAATGCAGGTTCATTATAACCATGACATATTTCATTTCCATGTATGCAGAAGAGATTCCTCTCAATACTTTTAAGGCCCAATCAATTTTTTAATTAATTCTATACAATAACATACATAGTGCTTGAGTCACAGAAACTATTATTATAGAAAATGATACAAACATTCATGTAAAGAAGCTGAAGAAGATATACACCAAGTACAATATCCGGTCCAACCATACATCCCATTACCACATGAAGGTATTTGTGAAGATATAGGAACTTAATAAAACCCTCTCCAACATTTTTCAGAAGCTGGTTGGCCAAAATAAGAAAATTTGGTCGGAAAAGATCCCCACCGATCACTAGGCTTAAAAATGATCACTCAAAATTCCACACAAGTGACACCACATTCCCAAGTGTACAGAGTATATGAAGACTTGACCAATGAGATCTAAGTTCCATTGCTCTGAAAAACTATCTCTGATCAGTTGAAGCAAGAAAAAATGGTAGAATTCCATCTATATGAGCAATAATCTTTCAAAGGGAATTGGTTATAGGTATTGAATAATATAGAGAGGCACTAGAAAAATATGGAAAGGGTATTCAACAATAATTTTCTCCTCATATCCTTCACCCAGGATGAGGCATTAATAGCCATCAGAACACCATTGATAATTTCTAGGATGTTTCCAATGTCAGAACCCATGTGGGATGGACCATACATATTTATATGTTTTATCCCTGTGGTGTGTACTCCTTGATCACTATGTATGGATAGAATATTACCCCTCTAACAAATGTTATGTTCCAAAAGTTATACTTCGCATAAGGGGCCCTTGTCATCCTTGAAACATGAAAATAAACCGTGTGGTTGCAATCGGAGATGTATGGCTTAAAAATTCATAGCCTTAGTCTTTACATCAAGATTTCGAATGATTTCTTGGTTTTATTTGGAATGTGTCATATGGAAATCTGCCTCATAAGCACTCATTCATATTTTTTTCACCCATCCATACTACCTATGTCCACATGATAATATATTCCCCATGGTTTGAACTCTGTGACCTTAAACTATGACCCCCCAGTCCAAGAATCATGACATAAAACTATATGAGGATCTTCATGGAAATGCGTTGTATAGAGGTGGGGCTTCCTTGTACCTCATTCACTTCATTCTCTGTTACTCCGTCACCATTCATGAATTTATCTAAAGAAAGTCCCCTATCTGTTATAGACTCTATGACCATAAAATAATTTCCCCAATAGTTTGAGATGCATGACATTAAACTATTTAGCATCAGTTTCATTGTATAATAATGATAAACAATGTAACAAAACTTTTCTTGGACGTATGATGATCCACTGTACAACATAATAATGTTCACATATGAGAGGACATTTCTAGCCATCATTCTTCATCTTCTATTCCAAATTTCTATAACTACGTATTGATTTATTCATGCCCACAGCTGATGCATAGCGATTCTTAGATTCTAAATCCTAGTCATTCTACGTGGAAAAATAAAAAGGCCCCTCTCCCTGGGTATGGGTTGGATATGCATATGGTGATCTACTTCCATAAATATTTGTTCTTTGATTCCCGTCATCACGGGATACATATCGATGCCCAAATATTTTTTTACTTTTGGTGTAGCCACAAATTTACCAACCCTTTGGCCCTTTGGGCTTATATTTTTCCAACTATCATGAAATTAAATTATATTCAATATTCATTAGGAATTTATATGTCTTGTTAGATCATCCTTGTCTCTCATTCATGTCATTATTTTAATCCATCCATGTTAAAAATATCCCTTTTGGACTTCTCGATCCATGGTCTAAACTCTTTGAACTTAAACTAAGAGGTAATGTCTTCAAGTCACAATGTCAAACTGTGATTCTACCTAAACAAAATCACGATACAAATTGATCAACTTGGGTTTCCCTATTTTCCCTGATATAGAGGATTTCCCCCAGAATTTTAGGAATCTTACCATGTTGTATTCAAGAACCATCTGTGGATTGTCTACCAACCTTATCGGATATGTAGATATGACCATACATTTTTTCTTTTGGTCCAACCACAATTTTTTCGACCATTCAACTCCTTGGAATGGGTTATAATCCAAAAAAACATGACTATAAACTCATAACCTGCATTCTCAGTAACATAAATTTAAACTGTTAGACATGGTACATTCTGTATGACCATAAATATTTCACAAATCCGATGTTTTGAATACCACTCCTTGCTACACTCATTCTGTATTCAAAACTTTGAATCTTTATTAGTTCTGAATTCCATCATCATTCAAATATAGAAGGACCCCCTAATGGTGATGGTCTCTTTTCATCTTTCAATCTCCTCTGTGTTGGGACAACACCCTAATAGATCTTTAATAGCAAACAATGGGTCTCATGTTTCAAACATGTTCAAGAGTTGATCTTGTGTTTTCTCACCTCATTCGTGACCAATAAGGATGTCTTACTTGTGTATTGATCATGTGGAATATTTATTAACTACTTACCATTATCCCCATTATTCAAACCTTGAATGTGTCAACATATATTTTTTCCAATATCCCATGCAGTTTTGGAATTATACCCTTGGTATCACCCATAATGTGCACCACCACATATCAGGTAGATCCCATATTCTGTTCCCTAATTCCTAAATTGAGCATGGTTCACATGGGCTTAGATGTTCATATAGGATTTGTATTAATTTCGTTGATCTTTACATGAACCTTTAAGGTCCAAACCCTTTGACCATAAACTAAGAGCTTCCCAGAGAAATTGTGTCCGGACACCATGTCTTTTATGTCCTCATTCATATCGGGCCATATAATTCATTTCACCATATATTCCTAGTTTTGGGAAGCCTCTTTCCCTTCTGTACAAAAGTCATTGTCCCTAGACTATAATTATATGTCTACGAAAAACATTGATCTATAAATGACCACCTTTAGGGATGTTTGGTGCACAATGGGCCTCTTGGTCCTCATTTTCATTGACATAGATATGTTTCCTGAGACATTCATGGTACGCAAGCCTATTTTTCCGCATTTATTTTATTAGAATTTATTCTATTAAAAAAATATACTGTGAATATAAATTTCAATATTTGTACAACACATATCTCAACTATTATCTAGGGTCCATGTAGTATGACCTTAAATTGTATGAAATATCCCTTTCACATGATAGTAAACAATGGGATGTCTACTGATCACACGACATTAAACTCTATCATGAATCATCCTCATTTTATTATGTCAAAATGTATATCTATCATCCTAATTTTCATGAAATGTAACTAAAAAGGTCTTAAGACCTCTTTTGAGAGTTCATTTCCTAATGATATTCATCTAATGTAATTTTCAATTTTTCTATTGTTTCTCATCATCCAATATGAAGCTCCCCTCAAAAATGTTTTTGATCTCTATTAATACAAATATGCTTACCCCAATGTGTTATAATCCATAGTTTCATAATTCTAAGAGTGTTGGAATACAGTTGAACATTATATCACTTGGTTCACATGCTTTTGTTACCTCTTATTTGAATCTCCATTAACTTCCATGTCTGAAGGGACCCCTTATAGTATGGTCTAATTCCACATTGGCTAATTTACCCCACTGGGTAAATGTCCCTGAAGAATTTCGATGACATTATATGGTAGGTTATATCTTCCAAACAAGTTCAGTGGTCAACTTTAATTAATTTTTCCATATTTGATGTTAATGATACATATGTTGTGTTTCATAAAAAATATCTAGTTATCCTATATTGCCACTCCACAAACATTGTGTTCCAAATATTGGTTATTTCAATTCAAAAGTCTCATTACCCTTTTTTGAATATATTCTAACTCCCATAGAGTTATCCCATTCATTCATTAGCGCATGTTGGAAAAGTAAGTTGGTTGTTCTTAAAGCCATGTTTTGCAATCACATTCTCTCTCAACCTGAACATTCTAGGTGGTTAGTCAGTTATAACAGGCCCCATTTGTTCGAGGGTTACCTAAAACTATTATACAATGTGAAAAATTATGCCGAAATTCCATATTTCATTCACCATTAATGAAAAATATGATATTATAATTTTCATTAATCAATTCCCAAATTTGATTGAGGGGATGTAATAGAAGAAAAAAAATAATTGTGTAAAAAACAATAATCTTAAAACCCAAGAATTTATGTAGAGGAATTGAAAGGTAAATTCATATACATAAACCCTCAAGTGTCTTAGAAAAATAGCCCATATGGCCCTGCCCCATAGATTATGAACAGAAAAACATCCAACTTATAGAGTGTGCGCTCAAAGATTATCTCTTGTCCCAAGATTTTATTCCGCATCACTTCATAGTATATGAAGATTATAATCTCCCACCTGTTCTAAACCCCATTAAACATATAGATTAGGGACATGAGAAACGGCTTGTTTCATTAGATCTCAACCTCTTCAGGTTGAGATATCATCTTGATAATGATCTCTATTTTGTTTTTAAGGAAGGAAACAAGCCCACCTGATTTCTTTTCATAATGTTGAATCCCCTCATTGAACTCTAGAATATTTTGAATGATGTCATATTTCTCTATAAACTCGGTAACATCCTATTTAGGTATTATATCATTAATATTTTCAGTTAATTAGTCATGGATTAGTGTGTAAAGTCCTCGATCTTACACCCCTCTAGTGCACAGGTTGTGTAACCAATGATTGAGGGAACCCTTCCGGGCAACCATTTGTGGATTAGTAATCTAGTCAATGAATCCATGAATAAACTTACATGAACTATTAAAGATTATGTGATTCTCTTTTATTTTTTTTTGGATTATATTCATCCAAATCGTCATGGTTTGAGAGCTCATACTCCGTAAAATAAGCATGGAGTTCATCAATTGTATCCTCATTAGGAATCATTTCTGAAGGTTTGGGCTCTACTTCCTATGGATAAATTTACTCACATAATTCCACATCATCTTCCTTTACCCTACTATCACTGTGTTCTACACAACAAGTGGAATCACTCGCATCCACAACCTCCTACCATTTTGGGACTAAAGTTGGATCATCTTGAACAGTCATCTAATAGTGAACAAGAGTAGCCACAATAAGAGATATCATGGATGGTCTAACCATGTATGTTTTTTTTGTCCTGAAGTCTTCTGATAAATTAATGGAATTAAATCACCTTTGTCAATTAGATCCACAAATGATAGGTAACCCTTTGTGAAACCAAGGACTTACATGATATAATTGTTACCAAGTTGAGCTCATGAGTAACCAAAAGGACTTCCACCACAATAGACTTTCCGAAATAGGTATCTCAATGAATATAAACAGATCACCTTATATAATTTGGGTAGAAGATATATGAAATAGAAAAACATGTTTATGTTAATGCTACATGAAATTTGATTATGATTGGATAATTTGAAATTAATCTTTACCTTGGTGAGGATGAATTTTGGTGATAAGATGTCCCAAGCATGATGAAACTATAATGGTGGGTTCCGCCATAGGAATACGGGGACGTGACCCCTATAGATGATAGGAAGGACATGGGATTTTGATGTTTCCACCCTAAAATCCTAAGCTATTCCACTAATAGTCTCATAGACCACAGGCACATCCCTCAAAAAATCATTATATACTCCTTTTGACAAATAAGTATTGACTTGAACTTTATTGACACAAGTTAATGTTAAAGAATACAGATAGTGAATTGGAAAGGAAAAAAGATATATTTGAGGGGGATTGGTATTACATTGAGGTAATCCATCAGGACTTATTTGGATACTGTTATCTCACTGTGATCCCGAGGAATCCCTTTATGACTAGTCGTCCCCCTAGATGCCTCATCGCCATAATCCTATTATTCATCTCCATCAGTTTTATCGATAGGTGTTGTCTTCTTGATATGACTCTTATCCAAACAAAAACTTCACTAGGGTAGGGGTGCTTCGTACTACCCCCTTTGACTAGTGTTAATATCTATAGCTGTCAGGTATGCATGTCTTTGATGGAAATTCACCATTTATGATACATGAATGTGCCTAAATTATGGAAACACAATCATTTACTAATTCATATTCTTCTACACGTCCTCCACCATCAGTAATTTATGAAGAGTTCTCTAGGCCTACAAAAATGAAGGGAAAACAATATTTTAAACCTTTTAAGAAGATACCACAACTTTTTCTAGGGAGCCTCTTTCATTTCCTCCTATGTCCTCTTTCGAGACGACTCCCCTCTTGGAGGAGGGGGTGCAGCTAAACATGGTGATGTACCTACCACCATTGTTCCCATCTGAGTGGATCTAGATGCTTGGATTTCCTCCCTATGAGTATCCAATCATCCTATATGCTATTATAGCTCCATGGTCATCATTTTGATCACCTGATTGTTCTGACGAAGGATTGAATTTGAATATTATTTCACCCAATTATTTGTCTTGTTTCATCTATAGACTTATATCCATGTTGGTCTACGAAAACATGATGGTTTTGATAAAACCCTTATTTTTCATCATGAACCATAGTTAGAAAAGGATGTATGGGTGATGATCTACAAAAAACCAATTTTTAGCTCTATTTTCCACCCACTGAAGACATCCAATCTTCCTAGATAAATTGGACAACATTTGTGTCTTATAGTTGAATTTTTCATCAATCTAAGCCACAAAAACTCCACCCCTGAAACATTTTTGGTAATCCTTTTTCTCTAAAGTTCCCATAAGGATGTCCACAATCGGACCAAATAGAGTCATGATGGCATGAACATTGATTTTTTCATGGTAAACCATTTGCAGTATGTCTCTATCCTCACCCAATGCCATTATCCTAACTATTGAAATGTTCAGTAGTAATGGTCACAGATAAGAATTCGGAGGAAAAATGGTGTGGGGAATTAATAACCCTCAATATGTGATGCAGTTAAACAACAAATAAATTGAAATTATTCATATTTTTTCCTATTCATGTTTCACATTAAAAGATGCAACATTATTCTATTTATTCTATAAAGCATGGGTACTCTGAAATTGACCATGATATAAGCTTCCAGGATGGATTCCATCAATAGTGTACCTAAATAGACTACCATATTTGTGTCTCTCACCGACAGCAGCCACCATCTCAAGAAATATATAAGGAAGTAATTTTATCAAACCAATGTATCCCATATTATGGAACCACGTTGGATGGAGATGTTTTTGGAAGTAAGAATAAGTTATTTTCAATATTCATTCCTTTTTTATCAAAAAGGATAAATCAACTAACTTTGTAAAAGTTCCAAAAAATATGAATATGCTTTTCCAATATATATTTCACTAATATCATAAGTTTTTTTGGAGAACTTGTTAATGAATCATTATGAAGGGTAGGGGGAATAAAGGTGTTAACAATATTTTTCAGGTTTTATTGGAATGTATTATTTTGTGGGGAGAAATGGATGTTTCATTACTCTCCTCATAAAATCTGACGATGCTTAAGATGTTTGATAAAATACTATACATAATGATAAGATAAGGTTTGTGATGAAATCAGATATTTCTTGAATAATTATTGGATAGTGAAGAATCATGACTGTTATTTGAAAATTAGATCTTATGGTGGTGTCTTTTCCCAGTTTATTTCAAATTTTTGTGTCCCAAAATCGAGAGTTTGTTATTTTGGAAAATGAATTGTTTTTTAAAGGAGTTCAGGGAGTGCTATATGTGGACCACAAATGACAGTTTTTGGAAATCATATGAGATATACAGATTAGTGAAGGAATATAGATAAATGATGGATTATATGAAGAACGGTACACATACTGTGTTGGGGAAGTGATTTTTGGGAGGATCACATTTAAATGGAGTTTTGAAGATCATGAGAGTAAAGTAGTTCATGTTGAAATTTTTTGTTTTCCAAATTGAGGAGGTGATTTTGGTCACTATGAAGGAAGGAATGTGGTACATGGACTATGTTGGGAAAATAGTTCTCAATACATGAATGGTACCCTGTGAAGGCTCTACCACATTGAATTTTTTTAAAAAAAAATTAGTGAGGGTTTTAGATCTATATACCTAAATAAGGTATTCTAATCCCATCATTAAAGTAAATCAATTTTAATTAGATTCCATATTCACCCTTAGGAAGAATTTTTATATGTTTGGAAGAGTTCACGAGGGGGAATTCCAATAAGTGAAGTAGTTCATGAATCCATGAATGATGAGGTTGTCTGTGGAGGAAGAAGCAGTTAGTGGAATATGAAGGAGTAGTCCACGAAAGATGGAATTCCATATAAAAAGAGATGGTACATAGAATAAGTACTCAGGTGTAGGACCCAAAAGTGGTATGTGGAGAAAATATAGTTAATAGAAGAGGAGGCGGTATGAAGATCATCAACAGTTCATGGAGAAGATACATTTGTTGTATGAAAAGGTGGTTCACAAAGCACTAATGCTATGTGGTGAAACTCATTTTCTGAAGGATACATGAAGTTCACGAAGGACTCAAGGAAGTTCCTTCCAGCATCTCGGTAGAAAATAGAACAATTTGTTAGATGATCAAATTTGTGAATGTTGATCAAGAAGCACTAAAAAATTTATTTTCTTCATTTTGTTCTAATATTTGAAAACAATCTATTTATCTATTTTTATACTGCTACTTGAGTAAAAGGAAAAATCCTACTAGTTGTATTCCATATAAAAGGATTTTTTTCTAGTGTATTTTATGGTTTTAGATTTCTTCCAATCCATACTATGGATGTCGATACTTTTTTTGAGTAGTGAACCTCGTAAATTATTATGTCCCTATTGTTATGTGGTTGAAATGTGTTATATATGGATTTAAATATTTAACATGAGGAGAAGGTTGTTTCATAAGTATATAAACATAAGAGAAAAATATATCACTGATTCAACTCATCCACTTCTCACTAATACTTGGATCCAAACCCGGTAACATTACCAGCATCCCACCATGATATAACCCCAATTATGGTAATATCCTTCATCTAGGAATAGCTAGTCGAATCCAACCTTCCCCCCTATGAAATGCGATCATACACTATTTTCATCGGTCTGGATTCCTCACCTATTAGGTCCTCCTTGAGGAATGGATCGATGCGCGCATTGAACAAGATATCATTTTCGGAGGCTATCATTATTTTTAGTATATCTATCACTACTCATGAGATATGCATTTTCAGGACCACAATCTGCTCACTATCTCCCCAGGTATTTTTTGGGGTCTTGAATTTATTATAAAAAGCTCCCTCTATCGGGATTCCTCTAATGAAATATATATCCCAAAAGCTAATGTCAAATTCCCTATGAAAAAGATCGAATGTATTTGTGTTTGGGGAGTAGCGGCTATAGAGGTCTGGATGTAAATCATGTTGATGGTAGAAATGGAACTCTGACATTCACAGAACTTTGTAAACCCCAATGTTTCATAGTTTTTCCACATAGTCTTGGAACATGAAACATACCCAGTACACCCACACCTTACGCATAAGTGAAGTTGCCTTCTGATAAAAAATCGCAGTCTTTCTATCAGCCCTTACTATTGTCCCTTATACTATTATAGAAGGTAGCATTGTAATGTGTGGGGAAATATTCCACCAATAGCTCGTCCCCTATTACTATTATATTCCTCCCATTAATTAAATATATTTAAAAATACTTATGATCCCTTGCAACATGGCCATGGAAATTGATGATCCATAATGGGATATCATTGTCATGTATAAACCATGACCACAATGAATCCATAGTGAATGTCGGAATGATAACTTCTTCTGAAAACCTGAAGTTCCATAGCATAGATAGTCTCTTAGTGAATAATCCTTATGTGACTATGTTAGCATGCCCAACATTATATGGTTGTTTGATATGACCCTACTAGTCTAATGAACCTGGGGATTTCTATTCATCTTAGCTCTTTGAGAACTAATATCATCTTCGACCTATGATCCATCTTATGAGATATCCATTTAAAATTGGTTTAAAAACCCTAAGAATAGAGCACACATGTCTAGAAGATCGACATGAAATACGTTATTTTCATAGAAAATCAGGCTGCAAATAAGAAAAATACTGATCTTTTCGAAAATGATGATGCTGGAACTAAATGAGAGATACACAAAAGAAGAGGTTAAGTCTTAGTTTTTCATTCCAATGGTTTGAAATTACATGATGGATAGAATTATTCCTATCAAAAGTAATGTAAAATTACCGTAAAAGAACCTCACCTAATTTATAGGCCGGGACCCAGCCTTCCTTTTGAACATATGACATCTTCGACTCCCCCAATCAGATTTTATGTGCATACATTGGAATCAAAAAACATCTTTGGAATTTCCAATAGAACCTGGAACACTTTTACCCTTTCCACACAAATTTTGAGGGAGGATATGTTGGTACCAAATTCATCTTAGATCCAAAAAAATATCTTAGGGTAAACTGAATGCATCATACAGATTGACAGAACAATACAAGAAATCCATGGACAGTGAGTGCAAGTTTCTATGTGTCTGCACCAGACTGAAATCTGCACACATGGTTCATTTTCACCCAATGTGCTGTATATTTCTCCGTTATTTGTAGGCCACTTAAATGGATAAGTATAGTTTTAAAATGGAATTTATATTAAAAGTATGAACCAAAAAAGTGTCTAAAACCCTTGTTCACCCAATGATACATTAAACCAACTATTGTGCGCTCACCATAGAAATGTCTATATAGAAGGCCTCTTCCAGGAACAAAATTTTACCCTCCATCACTGAGTGATTCATTTATATATTAGACAGTACCCCATTCTCTAGGGTTATCCCCAATTATTTAAATTGATTATCTATTATTAATAAGCATGATATTCCATGGCGTTGTGCAAGGTTGGAATTGTATTGGTAGAGATCAGGCGTGATAGGTTCCTAATGGGTCCTCCATTAAGTGGGTCCATAGTTGTGAAATATTCACAAATATTATTTCATCCTATGTAATTTGTGAACAATATACCCCTATTTTGTGAACCCCTAGTCATATGAAAAACTCAATCTTGTTCTCAACCCTTCATCTAGCGTGAAACTCTCTAATCTTACATGCACACCCTCCTTGAAGCTCTGTGTCTTATCACTATCCAAAAGAACTATGTTTGAAAACCTCTTGTTTTCGTCTCTTATTCCTTACATGCACGAATTCTCTTAATCCCTCTATGTTTTCTAGAATAAATTTCTTTTTCCACTGTGAGATGTCCCAAATTCATTTAGCACATGTTCTCCCTATCTTTTTCTTCTAAACATAGGTATGACATTACCATTTTTTTAGTATATCTATGATAATGTGGAACTTGTAATAGGCCAATAATATACACAATTACACCTTGCCATTTATAAACCCCAGTCCCTCCTAAGGTTCAAATATGACACCTATGTTATCCCATGGGGTAAGGTGTGAGTCCCCCGTGCCTGAGCTGAATAACGTAAAACTACCTAGCATCAATGTCCTTAACACATGACATTAAACTGATAATTTAAATTGTGATAAAAATGCAGTATATCCCATGTATCACTGATAGAGAATTAGATCCTCCCCACACATATTGATATTTTCCTCACATAGAATGACATTCTCCACAAAAGTAATGATATCCTACTAGAAATCCCTCATGGAGAAATCCCACGGCTTTTCTTGCGGGAAGCAACACTATAGCTCCTCTTAGCATAATCCTAGGATGTATCCAGATATATCCAAAAATAAGAGTATTTAATTTTCCAAAATAATAGAAGACATGGGAACATTCGTAGTCCCCTCCCTCTCCCTTTGGAAATTATTACATCATCCACCGGAAAACATAGTGGGTCATGTGTTCTTTAGGTATACTAGTATGTATCATTTCACACACTAAACAAGACCCATGTTAGGGTTTCATCGATCATGAAATCCACATTATCAAAAACCTATATTGTTTTCTCTCTGAAGACATAAGTCTCAAAATTCAACTTCCACACTTTGTTTCTATGTGTAAACCCCCACCATATCTTATATCCCTAAACATATTTTTCTCACACGTAATCCCCCAACCACATGCTCCATTTTCATGGGCCTCCATCTTATAATTAAAACCCAAGCCCCTTCCCTAAATACATGTAATTTGATTCCCAACTATCTTTGATATATAGGCTTCCTCCCGAAGGATCAATCCCAACAGCACAATTTTCATTTCTTCCCATAATCCGTCATGATTACTACCTAGGCCTCCACATCCTGGTGGGATCATGCCACCCATTCAGGTATCTCCCATCTGTATGTATATGAACCTAGCCTTAAACAAAACATAATATTAATTTATGTTAAGAATTCAAATAAAGGATATTTTCCGGATATGATTTTTAGAGAATTAGGCCATAGATCATACATTAAAACATGATATTACAAAGTATACACTTCTACTCACTATCTGTTTTTATATAATTGAAAAAGGTAAAAAAGAAACATGTTTTTGTTTCATGTTAAAACATAATATCTTTTCATTGATCCCATCCTTGACTCTATCCGTATTTTTAAATTGTCTAATTCTTTTCAAAACCTGAGATGGGCATAAAAAGCATAGTAAGGGATGCAAAAATAAGGAATGTTTTATCCTTTAAAAAATATTTAAACTATGAATAATTCATCATAAAGTAATAATTTTCACCTTTATGAAGTATTAAATACTTTTCACTAAATCTTAACACATTTCTTATATTTTTTGTAACCAAATGAATACCATAATCCCATATAATGCTACTTGTAACATATAAAGGTAACTTGAGAAATAATCACACTGAAATGGAATAACCATATGGTTGATTACCACAAATGTCACTAAATTGAATATCAATTAACCTGACTTCAATAGCCAATTCACTGGAGGTTATAATGTTACCACCGGTTCATGGTTTATCACAGAACCACCCATCATTGATTTATCACATAACTACATGTCTTTCGTTTTTCATGTAACCACCAGTCAAAACTCCAAGTATCATTATATAATCATAACTCATAAAATAATTGAATTTTCACCATTTCACTCATAAAATTTCATTTTTAATAATATTTAATCACTTTATGATATTGAAATATTCATTCCATTTATGAAACCATTTAAAATATTTAATAAAGAACCTTTTGAATCAAAGTGTCACATACCACTTTGAAAAGTTGAAAGAAATTACCGTCTTAAAATATTCATGTCCATATAAAAAAGTCATCAAAATATGTTAGATAAGATGGAAATGAAATATAATAATATATAAGAATAAATGATTAAAACATTTGAAATGATATTTTAGTTAAGGTGTTCCTTACCACTAGAGAAACATTTGAATAAAAATAAATAATGAATAACATAAAATAAAAAATTAAATATAATTATATTATACTAATTAATGAAATAATGAGTAAAATATGGTTTTATATACATTTTATAGGATAATAAAGGTTCATAACAGCATGATATGCCACTCTGAATGGAGATTTATAATAATTCCCTTACAAAGAAAATATCATTAGATTGAGGATAAATCAATGACATAATTTTGTGTGACATATATTAATACAAAAAAATTATGTGTATATTCAGTGTAAAATAAGCATAGGTCATTCAAACATATTCTTGGTAAAAAAACCAATGAAATTGATATTAAACTCAATGAATGGAGATTGAGTTAATATTTCCTTTAACTTTATTTTGAATCATCACGTAAAATAATTATCTTCCAAAATAATAAACATATGTTCATTGTTATATTTATTTCTATAATTTATTATTTTTATTAATTCCTTTATATTAATATTATCATTGCATAATAATTACATAATTAATTATGTTTACATTGAGCATTTTGTCGATATTTGGTACTCGAGTCGAAAATGAACATGGATTGAAGTTTGTTGTCCACACGGTCATAATTCAATCCTCCCCAGAATAAAATTAATGACATAATAATATATTTTATTTGTTAATTATACTTTATAAATCAAATAATTCATTTATGATATGAAAAATGAACATTGTTATAACCATGGAGGCGGTAAGTTGTACACACTCGTGACTAATACCATCATTTTTAATTGATCATTATAGAAAGATTGTAAGTATTATTTTATATTCCTAGAATGATTGTAACATAATTAATATCATATTTAAAATATATTTATACTTATATATATAATAAATGTTGTTTATGGAGAAACAATGAATAACATCGCTTCATGGAGGTGAAAGTTTACACGTACGTAAGAATGAAGTTATCATTTTTATGTGCATGGAATGTAAGATATTAATTGAAATATTATTATATTAAAATTATTAATATGTCATTAATATCAAATATTAACATTAATTCAATCAGTTTTAATAGACTTTAAATTTGGTAATGATAATCAAACTATATCGGTTCATGAGGCAGCTGTCTGTCGTACACACGAATGAAAAGTTCACACCAAATATGATGAAATCAGAGATGAAATTAGGTGATGATATTAACATAATAAGTTCTCAATATATTGATGATACTTGAGTAATGATATAAACGTATAAGAAGAATATTTAGCAGAATTGGAAGAATAAATATTGTAGAAACACTTACTAAATTGACAACTTTCTTCAGTTGATCACCTTTGAAGAACACCTTAACACCTCTAATAAGGGTGTTATGCCTAAAATAAGGCCTCAAGAACATGGGGAGGAATTATATGGGGCGTTTTGGGAATATAGATTCTGAACTAAATGGATTTGGAATTTTGATTAAAAGAGAATTGTGGGTACCTTCTCATATGAGAGGAGACGGGCACCCTTTGAAACTCTTAAAATATTAAATTAATATAAATTACATTTCCATTCTAAATAGTCCCAAAATAATAGTTTTAAAATATATAAATATTTTGGGTCAAATAAAATAATTTAATTAAAATTAGACATGTTTTTAATAAATTTTAATCCTTATCTTTTTGTTTTAACCACTTTTAACTCTTACTGATTTATCAAATGATTTACATTTTGAGAGTAAAAATAATCACCAAATCATGCCAAATGACCAATGAAAATGTCATTTATAACATATTATGTATTATCCAAACCAATATACAAAATAATATATTTTTATTTATTTTATAACATTTAATAAAATATTTTATATATTAAAATATCAATAATGTCAATTCTAATACTATTCATTAATAAACTTTTAAATAAAATCAGAATAGAAAGATAAGTTCAAACCAAATCCTTTAAATCATCTCCATCATGATATATATATCCATAAAATTATTTTACTTCTTAAATTATGTTAGATAATATTTGTTATAATATTTAAAAAATCATTAATTTGACTCTTTCATTAATTAAGAAATTATTACACCATCATTTTGTAAGTATTTAATTTGACAATTTGTTTCCTAAAAATTATAAATAAATTAAAAGGATGGATAAAATATGATTATATTTCAAATGAATAGTTATAGTTGAAGTGATACTCTATATCTAATCTTATTAAAATATTATCCTTTTTAAAAACAAAAGTGTTACAAAAATTACTATTCGTTGAATATAATATAAAAAAAGCATTATAGGCATCCAAGTGGTCCTAATATAAACTCATGGTTTCTCAAGGCCATGATACACTAATCCAATAAAACCAGGACATTTTTATGGTAGTTTTAGATTATTATAATATTATTTTTACCTTTAATTACCTGACATACCTTTAACTGTGTTAATAAATTATTTTTACCAAATTTACAATTCATAATGTCCAAAAAAGGGACTTCTTTAAATTATTTAGAACCTATGATTAAAAATATGGAATCCATTTTTTCTAAATCCATCACATAGAACAGCTATAAACTAATTAAAAATTAATCCTTACTTTCAAAATGATAACACTTGTTCATAAAAGTAAAAACCATCAAAAGATCGACAGATGATCGTATCTAATTTCAACGTGAAATTACTTGCAATGAAAAAATTTGAAATAATTGATTAAATCGTATTATATGAAAAATAAATCTTTAATTAAAATGGGGTATTTTTCACTGTTAATTAAAATATGAATTTTATCAACAAATTACAAAAAAATAAACGAAATTAAATTTTAATGTCCCTCTTCCAGATAAGAAGTTTATTTTTTCAAATTTAACATATAAAACTGAAAAATATAGTATATTTAATAACGGGTTTCCATAAAAAGGTGGTAAAACTAAATTTTTAGAAAAATACATTTTTAATCTGAAATATTGAATTCATTCTTATATAATGTCTATAAAACATATAAGATGAATTTTAAACATTAAATTGAATATATTAGATATATATTTCGTTAATAAAATCTTATATGGGTGATTTTATTATTTAAAAAACTCCCTTATTATCATTTAAATAGATATTTAGAAATACTCATCCTTTATATTGAATTGATTTTTATTTAATTTCTTAATTAATTTGGTAACCAATGTGTCATTATATAATCATGTGTAAAACATATTTTCCTAATTCAGTTAATCCTTATCATTCCCAGCATTCTAATGGCTAGGTAAAAAATACCATACATAGTAATAATATTTACATATTCGTTTAATCTATATGTGGTGTATCATGTATGCTATCTCATATTGTGTTTCAATTGAAAAACTCTAGATGTTACATTCTCTCCCCACCCATTGGAAAATTTCATCCTGGCAATTTGAATTTATGGCTGGTAAATAAGGTATCAATTTTCAAAATTCCATTATTTCATCCCCACATCGGAAAATGTATTATAAAAAATTCCACTTTTATAGAAACAATATAAGGTACTGAGGTTACCTTAGATAACACATAGTGTGATTCAATGAAGAAAAATGTGGATATGGAAGAAAAACAAACTACCATGTTCTGATTGAGAGAGATAGAAAACATGATCATGAGAAAGTTTACAATCACAAAACCATAAATTTGTGACTGGTTAAACGTTCACTGATTTTGTATTAAGAGAAATAAATAGAAATGATTTTTTATGATCCCTTTCATAAATATTACCAATTATTTTACTACATGGTCTATAAAAATAAAGAATATATACCTACTTCAAAAGTATAGTTTTATCCACTAATTGAATTCCACCACAAACCAATCATTATTTCTAAATGATGAGTATTCAAGTTGAATTTTCAATGCCTCAATAAACAGAATCATATTCTAGAGAATCACATAATCCACGTAATATTAACTATCTATTCATCCTATATTGAAACATTAACTGACATCAAATAGGTTACGATAAAATTAGATAATACAACAAATGAATAAACTATTGTATGAAGAAATACAACTTTAATCACAAAAACTCAAAATTTATATCCAATGTTCAAAATATACCATTCAATAATTATTATCCATTACAATCCCATAAAAAATATCCATACAACATTTAAAACCCAAAGTTTAGAAGAATTTGATAACATAGTCTTCCTTGATAAGTTTTAACTTTTATCTCCATAATTCACTATTAATGTCTCATACTTAAAAGTAATTTATTAATTAATATTCTCACTGATAGGTTAATTATTTCTAAAAATAACATAATTCCACCTAATTCCACAATAAAAACATATATTCTAAAAAATAAAATTCTACTATTATTCTTAAAAAATCCCACAGTATTATATTTTCTTTAAGCATATAGGGTTCTAGAAATAGTGAACATTTTCCAAAATAACTTTTATCACCTAACCCCAAATTCATTTTCAAATAACAAGGATATCTATTGGGTAAAACATATCCCACAAAAATCAACTTATAAAATTGTTTAACCAAAATAAGGATTTTATACAAAACATGGAATTCACCTAGGCTAGTGGTAGGCGATGCACCCTAGTCTCCATTTGGTTGTGGGTGCGATCCCCACATCCTTACCGAATGTGATAGTTTTTTACCCATCCTACATGTTATCTTTTTTTTCAAAATCAATGTAATTATTATAATATTTTAAAATTATAATAATGACCTTAAAATAACCATAGGATGTTTTAACATCAAATCTTATTTCATACTCCAATGTTTTCATCCGAAAAAATTAATAACCCATAATATTTTCAATGGGGAATGTCTCCAGAAATATCATTATTCAACCAAATATTTCAGAAAACAAATAAAAATGGGGGTTTCTAAGACATTGTAATTATGATCAAACTTAAAACTATAAACTCATATGATATTACTATCTATTAAGAAGACATACTAATCTCTAAAGTTGTAACAACCGAGCATTGAAGCTAACTATAAGGCCTTATACATACAAATTAATTAATCTTGAGTTATGTAAAGAATTCACATTGAGGATATTTTCAAGTTTGTAGTTTTAGTGAATTAGGATATAAATCGGAAGTAAAAACTAGATATTATAAAGTAGAAACTTATATTCACTATCATTTATTTTATAAAACAGAAAAGATTTAAAAAGAAACACATTTTCGTTTCTTGTTTAAACATCATAAATTTTCATTGATCCAATCCTTGACTCTATTCTTCATTAAATCAAATGAAAAACATTTAAAAAATTGAGAAGATCCAAAAAATTTCGGTAAGGGATATACAAAGAAGGAAAACTTTTCTCCTTGTGAAAACATATAAACTATTAATAACGTATTAAAATTAATACTTTTTACCTTCATGAAGTAGTAAATATTCTATACTAATTATGAGATCATTTATTTCCATATTTTAATATACACAATTACCATAAAACACATATAAAGCAATATATAACATATAATGGTAACCTGGGAGATAATAATACTTAAATAGAATAACTATATGATCAAATTACACGCATATCCCTAAATGGAATAGCCATACGACCGAATTCCATACCCAATTCATTGGAGGTAATAATGTAACCACCCTTCATTATTTTATCATGGAACCACCCATATCTAGTTTATCACATAACCAGTCATCTTTGGTTTATCATGTAACCACTTGTCAAATATTAAAGTAACATAATATAATAATAAAACATAAAATATTACTAAGTTCAACATTTCACCCATTAAACTTCTTTTTCAACCATATGAAATAAGTTCAAGATATTTATATATTCAATCCATTTCAAAATCCATTAAAAATATCTAATCAAGAGGCTTTTGAATCAATGTGTCCAATAACATATTGAAACATTGATATATAATAAAATTTTAAAATATTAATTTCCATATAAATAAATTTATAAAAATTATTTTGAATACCTGGATATGAAATAGAAGGATATAGAAGAATAAAACATTAAAACAAATAAAATAATAATTTAGATAAAGAGTCGCTTACCACTATAGAAATACTTGAATAAAACTAATTAAGGAATATAATTTAATAAAACATTAAATATAATTATAATATAATAATTCAATATATAATATTTAAAAAAGTGGTGTATATACACCTTATAGGATTATAAATGTTCATAACATCATGATATTCTTCAATGAAAGGAGATTGAGATAAAGGCCCTTACAAAGATCATATAATTAGATTGAGGATAAATCAATGACACAATAACCTGTGAAAAATATATATACACTATATATACGTCTATATTCGGTGTAAAACAATCAGGGGACATTCATAGGCATTCTAGAAAAAAGTAGTACCATTGACCGGGATATTTAACTCAATGAATGGATATTGAGTTATGATTTCTATTACCTTATGTCTGAATCATCAGGTACAATCCTTATTGTCCTGAATAATAAGATTAGGTTAATTATATATTTTATTATGATAATTTATAATTTTTATTACTCCTTTTATATGACTATTATTAGGTCATAACAATTACTTAATTATTTATCTTTACATCGGGCATTTTTTCAATATTTGGTACTTGAGTCACAAAATAACATGGCGTGATGTCAATAGTCCATGTGGTCATGATTCCATAATATCTCGAATAAAATTAACGAGAAACTAATTAATTTTACACATAAGTTATATATTTTTTAGAACAAATCATTCAATTATTGTATAAATAATTAACAACGTTATAACCATGGAGACAGTAATCTATATGTACGCATAAATAACGTCTTCATTTTTCATTGATTATTATCGAATGAAGGTAAGTAATGTATAATCTTGGATTAATTATAATAAAACCATTAATATCATATTAATAATTTAATTATACTTATATATATCATACATGTGGTATATTGAGTAAAAATGAATCCCATCGCTTCGTGGAGGTGTTAGTTCACATGTACGCACGAATGATTTTATAATTTTTATGTGCATAGGAAGTAACAATATTATTGATATATTATTATAATATATTTATTAATAATTAATTAATATAACATATTAACACATATTCTATCTGTATAACCATCTTTTAAAGAAGATAATGAAAAATGAACTATATCAGTTCGTGAGGCAAAAGTCAATCGTACACAAGAATGAAAAGTTCATTTCCCATTTGATGATATCATTGATGGATTTAGTTGATTATATTAACATATAACTTCTCAGTATATTGAGGATACTATATTTATCATTAAATCATAGATCAATAAGATTTAGTGGAAGTGGAAAAAAAGAAAAAAAGGAACACTTAAAAAATGATACATCTTCTTCAGTAGATCAACTTTGAAAAACACCTTAACACCTCTAAGATAGATGTTATTCCTAAACTAAGGTATTAGGAATTTGGGGATGGATTATAGGAAGATTTTTCATATGATCGTTAGAAAATGACTTTGGAAGGGTGAGTATAAGTGAAAAGTGGGAGCCTTTTTATAGAGAGGGGAAGGGCACCCATGGTATCTCATAAAATATAAAATTAATATAAATTGAATTTCGGTTCAAAATGTTCCCAAATACATTTATTATAAATTTATGTTGATAGTGGGTCGAATATCAATAATCAAATTATTATTATATAGCTTTTGAAATTTTTTTTTTCTTTATCGTTTTTTAACAACTTCTAACCCATACTGATTTGTCATGTAATTTACACTCTAAGAGATATAATAATTACCAAATCAATAAAAAATCCCAAGGAAAGTGTAATTGGTGACCTATAATGATGTCTCCTAACCATTTTCCGAAATATTATATTTTCATGAATTTTATAACGTTAAATAAACTATTTTTTCTTTTGGAATACCAATAATATCAATTATGACACTATTCATTAGTTGACTTTTATAAAATACCATAACAGCAAGAAAAGTTCATAAAAACATCATTGAAACACCAAAATGTAATATAAATTCATATAATACTTGGATGGAATAATTTATGTCAATGAATATTTATTTTAATATTTATTATATCATTTATTTGATTTATTGATTAATTAAGAAACTACTAAATCATCATTATGTCGCCATTTTATTTAATAAATAGTTTGATAAAAATTATAAATAAATTGCCATGATTTAGGAAATGTTTTTATATTTCTAATTAGTACTTATATTCATAGAGATCATCTGAATAACTCCATATTAAAATACATTACTTTTTAAAAACAAAAGTGTAACAAAAAATTACAATTCATTGAATATAATATTATAGAAGAATTAAAGACATACAAGTAGATTAAAGTGGTCATAAATGGACCCAAGTATGATTATGGATAGGATACACTCATCAAATTATACTAGGACATGTATTAGGGTAGTTTTATATTATTATAATATTATTTTTTCCTTTAGTTAACGGAATTACCATTAACCATGGTAATCAAATTTATTACATAAGTTACAATTAATTATGTCCAAAAAATAAAGCGGGATTTTTACATATTTTGGACCCTTTGAATCTGGATATGGAATCCATTCTTCCAAAACTCATAACACATAATTTGTAGAAATTAATAAAAAATTAACCCTTGTTGTCGAATCGAGAACATGGATTTTTAAAAATAAAAACTATACAAATATTGACATGTGTTTATATATAATATTAATATTAAATTACTTCCAATGAAGAAAAATGTATTAACTGATACATTCATATTAGAAGAAAAAGCAGTTTTGAATTAAAATGCTGAATTTTTAACTATTCATTAAAATTTGAATTTTATCAGAAAAATACAAAAACATCAAAAAAAGTAAATTTTGATGAATCTATTCCAAATAAGAAGTTTATTTTTTATAATAGAACTTATATAAGTGAAAAAAACTATATTTAACATTGTTCTCCATCAAAAGGAGGGAAACAATGTTTCAGAAAAACAATCCGTTTATCCGAAAAATTGATTTCATTCATATATGATGACAATAAAACATATAATGCGTCAAAAAATTACATTTAATATATTTCATATATATATATATATTTCATTAATCAATTCCAAAAACTAGTGATTTTATTATTTTATAAGCTCAATTATTTACATTTATTTTTTTTCAAAATAAAACTCAACCTTTTATTCAATTGGTTTTTATTTAATTTCCAAAATAGTTTGGTAACCAACGAATAATTATTTAAACCCGATTAAATCATATTTTTATAATTTATTTTATAATTTTCATTAACACCATTATAACAGCTATGCGATAACTACCATACTAAATAATAATTTTTTTATTCATTTAAGCTCGATGTGGTGTATAATGTATGCTATCGAACATTTTGTTTCCTTTTAAAAACTATGGATTCTATAGTATGCCACACACCACCTCTCAGACTATGTAAGTTTTGATCACATCCTTCTAAACAAGTTATGTAGGATGACTCTTTGAGGTTTAATCCTGACCAATGGATAAACTTGATTCCCCCCTCTAGGGGTGTACCTCCATGATCAAACTTTATGTTTATCCAGATGAACCTTCACAGTGTGATATCTTACCTTTATGGGACACACCTCCCCATATCTACCCTTATGGGTAATTATGATCCATCCATCGATAAACCTTATAGGTTCTCTGATTCACACTCAAATTTACCCAAGAGATGAAGGTAGAACAGTCCATGTAGTCTAGCTTGGGTTGTCGAATCCACTGAGACCTAAGAAGATACCTAAGATACACAATATATAAGATGACTTTTCTTCTATGAAGTTGCAAAAATTTAGATTATTTTAGATTTTATTAACATATAAATAACATATTTAATTTAATTCAAATTAATATAATGATTTAATCATAGGTTATCGCTTGGTGTGGATTGGATGAATTCCTTTTTAAAAGATATCAATTTTAATAACTCGAGAAGGGTGTATTCAACGAATTCAAACTAACCTCATGACCTACTAGATAAACACATTCAAAAACACATTATAATAACCTATAAAATTGTAGGATCATTTTCATGATCATTCCAAGGTAAAGGATCTTATTAGCACATAAAAGTGGGTGATTAAATTTAATATGTAAGAGAAAGAGAGAGATAATTGAATAAAAGAATCTCAAATAAAGGAAATTAAAAAACATTTAGAGACTGATAAATAACAATCAATATAGCCCCTTGATACTCCCTTGTATCAACCCATAATAGAGATTTCCCTGCATTGATGACATGTTATCAACAGTAGTGGGAAGTAGACTTATGAGGGTCGAATTGAAGAAGTAAAAACAACAACAATAATCGATTACTACACCATTGTTTGATAAATATACCAATGTATAGTGTGAATAAAATCACACATCTATGAAATAGTATTAACTTGATATGTATAAGAACAAAATAAGTGTAAATAAAGAACATTTATTAAGAATCTATGCTGAATTGAACAACATATATGAGAAAAAAAAATGCTATTACAAACACAAAGCGGCAGCATAACACTACAATGAAACCAAGAACAAAAGGTGATTAAATACTTCATCACCACTGCCTTAAATATAAATTTTGTAAGCCTTGGGTCGATCCTCAAATATTAAAAATCATTAAACGTGGTTATGGAAGGCCTAGGGTTGTGGAAAGTAAGTGAGAGTGGAATTCTTTATCCTTTATTCGAAGTGGTCATCAGCTTGCATCCACCTAACAAAAGTGCCTATATGGCCTTCTAGATGGCTGAATTAGAGTGGTACATAGATGAAAAAAAGTGATTCACCTGATTTCTCATATCTCCCTATATAATATCAGCCCAAATTAATTCATGGATTCTGATATATGATTAAATTTGTGGGTTGTTTTTCTGTTCCACAGAATCAGGCCTGAATTTTATCTCTAACTTGGGCCGCCTGAATAACTAAAATGGAGACCTAATTATCACTTTTTCTTGACTAATTATATGTTCCTATATATTTTTTCTATCATCCCATGAATTTTTGGATTTATTGGGTATTTATTTTGGGCCCCACATTCTAATCATTGGGCTGGTGTCCAATTAGTCTTTTCCAGAATTGATTCCATTCATCACCGAATATCAACATCATCCTTTATGAATCCTCCATTGATCCAGAACTAAAATATGTTCATATGTAAGATCAGATCCATTTAAAAATATAACAAATTAATATATGGATAATAAAATTCCATAAAATTAGATGAATCATTGGGCCTAAATTGGTGCACATTAGGTATGAAGTGCACAAATGATGAATATGGTTGTTCAAAATTAAAATCCACTAACTTAGGCCCATAAGATAAAAAATGGATATTTAATAACATTAAAATTTAATTAAAATATTTTTTATTGTCTAATCACAACCCCCAACTCGAGATTTACTAGCCCTGAGAAAAATGTATCTCATCAATATCAAATTCAAATTCACTTTTCCAAAAACATTTTAATACACAATGACCACCAGAAATTCATAAAACAAAAAATCATGAAACCCATAAATATATTTTAATACATGATAGTTTCATAATCAGATCTCAATCCCAACCCCATTCCTTTGTTCATATTCATTTCCATATTTCATCTATATCAATTAAGAGTGATGATGTGTTGTGCATTGATTTAGACATCGGGGTTCATCTTTATTGAAGAGGGAATTGATGGAAGATTTAGGTGGAATCACATTTCAATATTAAGATGAGTATTCAAAAAAAATTATCATATTTTGTTTGCCTTTTTTCAACTTTTCCATGGTAATTAAAATTGCACTCAAAAGAGTCAACCCTTGTAGCGAGACTTGGTTGATGACTCTCAGGATCAATAACCATACGGAACCAAGTCAATCCCACATAATTGTGTATCGTCTCGATTTAACTCAGTCAAAAACAAATTCAAATTACCAAAAATATAGATAAAATTAATATTAATGGCCCAAACAACTATGGAGTCAAGATTCAGAAGTGCCAAAATCCATGCATTAGGTCATTTCATTTCTCTACTAGCAAATTTATTGTTTTTTTAAATTTTTTTATTGAATACTCCTATTAATACTAAAATAATCACCAAAGCTATGATATTAATTTTGGGGGCCCCATGAAATCAAACTAATACCCCACTATCCAAAAGACATGAGTTTTGATATATTTTTTAATTGGATGAAAATATAAAAAATGAAATATCACATTAGACAACCACACTTTCCAAAATATATGCTCAAGAAATATACATGGATTAAAATCTAATTAGGGCTTGCTAAATTATTTGATATTCACTTTCAAAGTGTACAATTTATATAATCATGTTCAAGGTTAATGAAATTTTTCCTTCCGTTAAGGAACACTTTTCTTCATGTCATTCATTTTATTACACAAAAGAAATATTTTTTTATCTCCCCCACCAACTTAAAATAACAATATTCCCAATGTTTAATGAGAAGAATATTTAAAAGGGGGTTAAGGTAGAGAATGATAGTTCCAAAAAGAAATTGAAAACAAGGATCATGGAATGAATTCCACTGGTGGTTGAAGTTGAAATTCTTACTACTCCCTTTTAATCTCTTGATCTCCATGTCACTCCGATAATTCCCTAATGGTAGAAGAAAAAAACAATAAAAAACAAATATATATATATATATATATATATTCATATAATAAAAAAAGTAAAATATAAGTATATATTCAAAAATTATAGATTAAGGGTGCACTATAAGTTGTAGGACAGTGGTAAGCACATGCCCCTGTCTCCCTTCTGTCCCGAGTTTGAGTCCCCACGGCTTTGATAGTTGTGATGGGGTTTTCCCCATGACCTATGATGTGGCCTTTTAATTTAATTATTATTATTGTTATTATTTTATCCTACAAACACATAAAAATAAAATGACATGATGATACATAGTATTATTTTTATATTTCTGTGTAAGGTATTACTCAAGGATCACACCACATGACACAAATGAATATGGCTCTCCTCTTTCATACCCATCCATACCCATAATAGAAGAATGGGTCAACATTCTATTTTTTTATTTTCAAATATAAAAATTATTCATTAATACTATTTTAAATATAAATTTGATTAAAATAACAATATGAATGGAAACATGAAAACTATGGGTTTCCTCCCATTCAACGCTCTGTTTAACGTCATTATCATGACTTGGCTCATGAATTGATTAATTATTTTCTTCATCTGATTTATTTTCACACAGTTCTTCATCATCTTCATGTTTTTGGAATGGTTCTATGAATGGTTTGACTCTATGACCATTAACATTAAATGTTTGACCATTGGTGGGATATTGAATGTCAACATCCCCATGGGGGAACACCTTATGAACTATGTATGGACCTGACCATCTAGACCTCAACTTTACCAGGTGTAAATTAAATATATAACTATACAAAAGAATATGTTTATCTGGTACAATGTGTTGGGTTTAATGATTTCGGGATTGGTAGGCTTGTAATTTCGCTTTATTGATCCTTGAATTTTCACAAGCCTCCATCCTAAGTTCTTTAAGTTCATTGAGATCTAATTTCCATTTTGTTTCGGCCACTGAGAGGTCATAATTCATTTTATTAATTTCCCAAAAAGACTTATGTTCAATCTGCACTGGAAAATTTCATGCATTACCCTAAACCATCCAATCTGTTGACATTCCTAAAATGGTTTTAAATGTGGTAGGATAGGCCCAAATAGCATCTTTGAGTTTTCTCTACCAATATTTCCTAGAAGGATTAAAATTTTTCTCAAGAATTAGTTTGATTTCTTGATTGGATAACTCAGCTTGACCATTGGTCTGTGGGTGGTAAGCAGTGGACACATTCTGAGAAATTCAATACTTGTCCATGAGTGATGAGAATTGAAGAATGCAAAAATTAGTTCCATGATCACTAATGATATACCTAGGAATTCCAAATCTAGAGAAGATGTTTTAGTTTAGGAATCAAATCATATTTTGATTATCATTGGATTTTTTACGTATGGACTCAAACCATTTTGAGACATAATCAATAGCTAAGAGAATTTAAATGATATCCCATAGAGTTTGGGAAGGGACCCATGAAATCAATTCCACAACAGTCAATAATTACAACCACTATGATGGGAGTGAGTGGCATTTGATTCCTTATTGTGATGGACCCTACATGTTGGCACCTAGGACAACATTGACAAAATGTGTAGGAGTCACTTGTGAGGGTGGGCAGGAATATACCACACTGAAGAATCTTACCAGATGTTTTCTTAGAGGAAAAGTGACCTCCACATGCCTCACTATGACAGAATTTATGGATGGACTCTTGTTCATATTCTGGGACCCACCTACTAATGGCTTCATTAAGGCATAATATATAGAGGTATGGATCATCAAACACATTGTTCCTAATATCCGAAATGGATTTCTATTGATCTTGAGTCCCTAGTAATTTTGGAGTTACTCCTATAACTAATAAATTGGCAATTTCGGCATACCAATCATTGTCACTCACAGAGTATATGTGTTCATTAGGGAATGAATCAGACACAGAAAGGTGATTAGAGTTGTCTTTTAATTCCATTCTAGAGATATGATCAGCTAAAAAATTTTCAACACCATTTTTATCATTGATTGTGAGGTCAAATTCTTGTAAGAGAAGGACCCACAAAATCAGTCTAGCCTGGGAATCTTGTTTTAGGAAGTGGTATTTTAGTGTAGAATGGTCAGTGAACACAATGATGGGGGTTCCTATGAGGTAGGACATAAACTTCTCTATGTAAAAAACAATAGCAAGTAACTCCTTTTCCTTGGTGGTGTAGTTTATTTGGGCATCATTTATTGTTTTTCTTGCATAATAAATGACATAAAGAGTTTTATGACAATGTTGTCCTAGCACAGCTCCTACAAAAAAGTCACTAGAATCACACAAAAGTTTGAAAGGAATGTTCCAATTTATAGATTTCATAATGGGAGGAGAGGTGAGATAGAATTTCAAGGTTGAGAATTAACCCTCATATCTTTCTATCCAAAAAAATGGAGCATTATTTAATAGGACACCACATAGGGGATGTGAGATTTAACTAAAGTCCTTGATGAATCTTCTATAGAAACCAGCATATCTTATGAAATACCTCACTTCTGTAACGGTTCTTGGTGTTGGATGGGAAAAAATGATGTAAAACATTTCTTTATCATCTTCAATCCCCCTACCTGAGACTATATGGACATGTTCTAATCCTAGTTTAACCGTCAAATGAAATTTTTTTCCAGTTTAGGACGAGATTTGTTTCTTCACATCTGGACAGAACTCTCTCCAAATTCCTAATACATCCCTCAAATGTATCCCTAATGACATCATGGTCATCCATGAAGACCTCATAAAAATATCCTACCATGTCTAAGAATATTCCCATCATGCACCACTAGATGGTTCTAGGGGCATTACATAACCCGAAGGGCATGCGTTTGAAAGAAAACGTGCAGAATGGACATGTGAATGTAGTCTTCCCTTGATCCCCCAGGGAGACCTCAGTTTGATTATTCCCTGATTAAATATCTACGAAACCGTAAAAATCATGACCTACGACTCTCTCAAGGACTTGGTCAATGAATTTTAATGGGAAATGGTCATTCTTGGTAAATTATATTTTCTTCCTATAGTCGATGCAGACTCTGCAGCCACTACTCACCATTGTTGGAAGAATCTATCCATATTTATTGGTTATTACTGTGATTCATGCCTTCTTGGGAACCACTTGGATTAGGCTCACCCACTCACTATCAGATATGGGATAGATGATTTTAGCTTTTATCAATTTCAAAAGTTCCGTCCTTACTACCTCCATGAGATTATGGTTGATTCTCCGTTGAGATTGATGACATGGAATTGAATCAGATTCCAGAAGAATTCTGTGAGTCCCGATAAGTGGGATAATCCCAGGAATATTAGACATAGTCCAACCAATGGTTTTTTATTTTTCCTAAGGACTACTAGAAGCATCCTCTCATGATTGGATTGAATAGAATAAGAAATGACAATATGATGGGTTTTATTGACCCCTAGGAAGGCATACATGAGTGTAGTGGGAAGTTACTTCAATTAATGACCTGGTTGGTTCAGAATTTCAATAGAAGAATGGGACATTGGATTAAAGACAATTTTGATTCCAAGAGTTTTAGATAGGATTGATTGCCTACATGTAGAAGTTTCAGCAACTATATTGGATTGATCAAATATAAAGAAGGAAGTAGGAGTTGTCTCCATAAAATTGGTTTCCTGAAAGGTTTCACTGATTATTGGTCTTAAGACTTCATAATATGAGAAATTTGATAATTATTCAAGCGAAGGAGATAAACATCCTTCATGTGAACAAATGAATTCAATCTCATACTAACTTAAATATCCATCAAATATTCCTTGATATTCTACAGATTCATTATCAATGCATCTTATCATTTTAAATTCAGGAATATCCTCTTCATCCCCTGTTTGTTAATTTCCATTATAGATGTTCAAGTCTAGACTCATTTTCCCAAAGGTGATGGTCATGTTACCATTTCCAACTCATATAACATAGTTTATTGATTCAAGGAAAGGTTGAACAAGGATTATTGGGTTTTTTTATTTATTACCTTTCTTTGGATGGTTGCCATGGACAATGACGTCAGTAGGGTAGATGAAGTTTTAAACCTTTACCGGAATGTTCTTTAAAATTCCATTTTGGAACCCAAATGCTACGATTAGTATGTTGAAGTGTGATAGATGTGTGTTGGAGCTCTTCTAGGCCAAACTGGCAGTAAAAAACATAGGGAATGATATTGAACCAATCACCTAGGTCATAGAAGGCCTTGAAAACTTTTCTCTCTCCTCGTTCAACATAGATGTAGGGGAAACCTGATTCTTTCATCTTAAATTGAATGGTCCCTTTTATGGTGTTACTCACATTAGCAGGAAAATGGAATTTGTTTTTATGTTAAAATTTTCTTTTAAAAGTGCACATGTCATTAAGGTACATTTAGCAGGTAGTTTGTTTTAGATTGCATCGAGACGGGGAATGTTAAACTTCACATGAGATAAGATTTCCCTCAATGTTTCACTCGATTCAGTCTTGGTTTTCCCCCTCATGTGTGTAACACCCGAGATTTTTATGAGTACAATTTTGTTCAATTGAATCTTTCACTACACACTTGCTTGGCTTACTTTACACGCAATCACGACCTTCATCGATAGCTTGCGTCGTACGCAATACCGAGTTTCACTAAACAACGATATGCTATTAAAATATTATTAAAACTAGCCGTTATGAATAGTAATAACCACTTTTTGAAATTTTATAAATTTTATTTTTCAAAATGGACTTCATTTTTGGATTCGGATTACCGAAATTAGCCTAGGGTGAAATTTTGGTATTTTTCTGAAAACTTTCAATTTTTGATGAATAGTGAAACCACTAAGTGGTAGGTTAAAAACTGAATTTTGCATAAAACATAATTTTACCGCTTCTGTGAATGGAATTTCAAAAATCCGACAAACACGGTTGATATCAGTAAGTAAAATGTGGTTCAATGAGATACAAATAATTTTTTGGTGAATAGTAACTTTTTACTTTTTTTACTACGGTTAATAGTAAATAGGGTAACTAAGAGTAAATATGATATTACTATTACCCTAAACATGTCCAAATTCTATTGGATAAGTGTAATTCAACCAAAAACAACCTTATGAATAAAATATGACCATTTAGACCCACTTGAGTTAGATTAGGACATTTATTATTAATTTATTTAAAGAAGGGTTAAAATAGTTAAAATCAAAGTTTAATAAGTAAATCATTTTTAATATGTGGTTATACATAAGATAAATTCGACAATAATTATTCATTAGAAATCTAAAAATATTTCCTACATTATGGTATTTTATTTATAATTTTTAGACATTAAATAATTTAATTTAATTATGACACAACGATGATGCAGTAATTATCTTATTTATGAAATATTGACATAATTGATGTTATAAACACCAAAATAAATGTAATTTGAGACTTTTTATGAATTACACTAATTTTCTAGGTTACTATGATATATTAGTGTTGATTTAAGCAACTTTTTTCGAACATATAATTCTGTTATGACTTTCACAAAAATCATATATCAAATAGTGTCAAAATTGACACAAAATAGTTTTTAAATCAAATATTATATTATTAATTGTTATTTTATTCCTAAAAATCTAAGGTTCGGCCAAATGACTTAGATAAGGATATATATATTAATAATAAACAATTTGGGGTTCGTTTGGTGTGTTACAGTAAGTGTATTAACCATATAGTGAAAGAAAACAAAAAGACATGTTAAAAGTTAAATTATTTAACTTAGAGTTAAATCTAATTGATAAGGTTAAAATAATACCCTAAACTTGTCTAAATCCTATTGGTTGATAGGATTTCGACCCATCCCCACTTTAGCTTCGAAATAAGGCCCTTTGGAACTATTATAAACCGATTCTGATTTTAATATAAAATAATATTTTGAGATATTCCTAAGGTGCCCCTCTCCTCCCTTATAAAAGGGCACATCCTCCCCCTCCTCCTCACACCAATTTGAGCACTCAAGCTCGGCCAACCCCTGCCATTTTCTCCTATCCACTTCCCTAGAATAATCCTAGAGGTCCTGGACTTATTCAAAGACCAATCTTAGTTTCCTAAGTGGAGGATTCAAAGAGGCGTTCCAAAGAAGAGGTAATATCCATTACCGATCTTTTCAATTTCGTTCTTCTTAAACTTCTTCTTCTTTAGTTTTTTCATTATAAAGAAATAACATCAGTATTACATACATACTGATATGTTATTATAAATATTAAACAACCCTAATTCACCTTCTATCCATCCTACGAAAAAATGAAATCACCGCGCGTGCGTACGTACGGAATACCGTCTCCACACCGTGGTGTAATCTATTTTCCACCATCACCTTACAAGGATGGGTATAATGGTGTAATGAGTAACTATTTATGATTATTATAATGTAATATTGATACTGAAATAATATATATATACTCAAATACAATTCCACGATCATAGTAATGATATCATCACTCGTGCGTACGTACGGAATACCGTCTCCATGATGTGATGCGACTCGTTCTACATGATCATCATTACATAGTAATTATATAAATGAAATGAATGAATAAATATGATATATGTTACACTAATACCATTCTGGATATAAGGTATCTATAACCTTAAAATAAGAATTAGAATTTATTCGACAAAACACGCATAAGAACAAAAGGCAATAAAGACCCGAGTAACAAGTAACAATGAAATATTACTAACAATAAGCTAAGAATATGACCATATATGATATCATATCAATATGTATGATTATGGAATAAGTCAATAACATTATTTAAACCATTATACAGGAGCTTCGGACATGTACAAAGCAAATCGGACCTAAGGTAAGGGAAATATCACAATCTCATTTTTATCCGAGATTGTTTATTCGTAAGTATTTACTGGGGTGTATTTTATCCTCCACATACATGTTTCATCAATATGTAATATTATTTCCATCCACCTACAATTTTTTAAATCCATTTTTACCCTTCGGTGAGTTTTTAGTAATATGTATGAAAGGAATCTTTTGTCGTTTTTCGTACGAGGTACTTTTTGACTTTTCCGACAAAAGTACGAAGAATGTTTTTTTTAACTTATACGGCAAGAATGGATTTTTAAAACATTATTTCCAAGAATCTTCCTTTATAAGTTTTCACGTTTATTTTTAATCAACTTATTTTAGTTTATAATTGTATGACATGTTAAGAAAAGAAAAGTGTTTTTGAAGTAGAAAGGATATTTTCCTCAAGAAAGGAGTTCAAATGTTTTATCAAAATTATTTTCCATCTAAGATAATATAGGGTTCTGTTTTTATCCCTATTATTGCATTTATTTGATTATGTTTTGAGGAAATTATTTTTATGAAGTCATTTACCTTATATGATTTGTTTTATGATGTCATGATGTTTCAAGAATCCCATTTTTGATACATGTGTTATGCGATGATGTATGATTTATGATTATGTGGCACACATAAAAAAGGATTCATTATAAGATGGGTGGGACCTATATCTCCCTCCAATGCATTGGGTAAAGATTTTATATCTCATGAGATAGACATGGCTGGAACGGTAGGTTATACCGGTTCAGTGAAACAGGACTAGAACGAGGGTGAATCGGTTCAGAAAGGGACTTTGTCCACTAACATAGTCTTGGCAATGAGTCATGACTAACAAGAAATGATTTTCCATGATTATGTGTGCATGAACCAAAGTTTCAAGTTTCATGTTATGATTATGGGGATCTCATTTTCACTTCTGTGATTTGTTCCATGTTAATATATTATGATCTCTTTTGCAGGATATGACTTTCAAAAAGATATGATATGATTTTAATTTCCTTTATTTTCCCTTGCTGAGCATTTGAGCTCACCCTTTTATGTTTTCTTTTCCCCAGGTCAGGAAGATGGATATTAAGTAGAATATGCTAAAAGGGACCCTAGATATGATGAAATAAATGGGAGACACTGTAGAAGATTTATGAACCAGTTGTTTATGTTTCCCAGTTTCTAAAGACACTATACCTATACGGTCCTTTGTGGTTTTGTCATATGTTGTAATAAGTGTGCTTCAATTTTGAAGTATTAATAATGTATGTAAAGTATGGGTCGTTATAGTTGGTATCAGAGGAAAGGTATAGTCAACCTTTGGAAACTATGATGTGAAAGCCTTAGTAAGAACCCTAAGGATAAGTCTAAGTATAGAACACAATCTTAGTGTTTTAGAAATGGCCATGAATACCCTAGGATAAGACCTTAAGTGTGAAATTTTATCCTTGATTATGTGGTTTTCCTATTATAATTAGTGTTTCTCACACTATTCTTCTTGGTTTTAGTCAATGGCTGGTATCCGAAGGAACCGTGTTAATGTGGAATGCGATGGGCAATGCAATGATTGTCCCCCTGTGCAACCAAACGATATAGGATCTGGAATGAAAAATCTTGTAGCCATGCTCACACACCTTTCTCAAGCTATGAATCATGCAGGACTTCCAAACGAGCAAAGGAAGGAGCAACATTCTGTTGAATCCTTCATGAGGAAGTGTCCACCTTCTTTCAGTGGGTCTACTGATCCATTAGTTGCTGAACAATGGATTTGTACTGCTGAAAAGATATTTTCAGTTCATCAATGTTCTGAACATGATAAAGTCATCCTAGAAGTGTATCGTTTGGAAGGAGATGCTGATGAATGGTGGAATCTTATTAAGAATACGAGGCAAAGGGATGAAATTGAGTCTATGGAATGGGACGAGTTCAAGAACTTATTTTTTAATAAGTACTTCCCTAGTAATCTCCGAACAAAGATGGAGAAAGGGTTTCTTGAACTGAAGCAAAGGGATGATGAATCTGTTGGTACCTATGAAGCAAATTTTACAAGACTTGCAAGGTACGCTTCTGGAATTATTATCCAACCTGAGAGTAAGATCGATCGATTCATTAGTGGCTTAAAACCAAGTCTTCGAAGGGCGTTAGCCATAAGGGACTTCAATAGCTACGAGGAAATCGTTCGATGTGCTCTCAATGTCAAGATATAGATTGGAGTAACCCATCAGTCACATTGGTTTGATAAGAAGAGGAAGATGGAATTCAAAGGAAAATCTAAAGAGAACACTAAAAAGAAGATGAGCTTTCCCTTATGCTCAAAGTGTGGAAAGAAACATGGAGGGAGTTGTCTTAAAAGGGACAAGAAAATGTTTCAAATGTGGAAAGGAAGGTCATCAGGAATTTGAATGCCGCGATAATGGGAAGAAGACGTCTAATGATGCAAACAAAGGAAGGGATACACAGAATCAACCTAATACACTTCAATGTTTCAAGTGCAAGGAGATGGGGAATTATTCCAATCAATGCCCAAATCTAAGGGTTGATGATGATGGTCGACGTCAACAAAATCTTAAGGCTAAAGACAAAGGAAAGTCACATGCAATTTCTATCAGCGATGTGGAGTACGATAACGAAGTGGTGAAAGGTACACATACCATCCACTCTAAAGTAGCAAATGTTTTATTTGATTTTGGATCCACCGACTCTTTTATTTCTGAAAAATTTTCTAAGTGCATCACCGTATTACCTCAACAATTAGATGTTGAGTTAGCTGTGACAACACCAAATGGCACAACAGTCGCATCAAAAGTTTATAATTCTTCTCCGATCGAAGTTTCTGGGAAAGTGCTTCCTGCAAATCTTGTGATCCTTCCATTAGTGGAAGTTTATGTGATTCTTGGCATGGATTGGATTTCTCTACATGGATCTCATATCAATTGCCAAATAAGGGAAGTCACATTTCATATTCCAGATCAATCTACGATCGTCTATCGATGTAAGGATGAATATAACCTTCCAGTGGAAATTCCTTCCATATTATGGGTCTTGATTCCACTAAAAGAAGGTTATTTATCTCAAATGGTTGGTGATAAACTTATGATTATAAATATTCCCATCGTACGGGAGTTTGATGATGTCTTTCCGGAGGAATTACCGGGTCTTCCACCAAATCATGAAGTTGAGTTTTCAATAGAACTCGTACCGGGTGCTTTGCCTATTTCAAAGACACCTTATAGAATGGCCCCAATTGAGTTGTAGGAATTGAAGAAGCAACTCCAAGAGAATCTTGATAACGGATTCATACGCCCTAGTGAATCACCTTGGGGAGCACCTGTTCTATTTGTTAAGAAGAAATATGGATCAATGAGACTCTGCATTGATTATCGAGAACTTAACAAGATCACTATCAAGAACAAATATCCTCTCCCACGCATTGATGACTTATTTGACCAACTACGAGGAGCTCAATACTTTTCCAAGATTGATCTTCGTTCAGGGTATCATCAATTAAGGGTCAAAAGGGAGGATATACCAAAGACGGCTTTCCGTACAAGGTATGGACACTATGAATTTATAGTGATGCCATTTGGTCTTACTAATTCCCCTTCTATCTTCATGGATCTAATGAATAGAGTCTTTAGAGACTATCTTGATCAATTTGTGGTAGTCATTATTGACGATATTCTTGTCTATTCAAAGAGCAAGGAAGAGCATGAATATCACTTGAGAATTATATTGAAGACCCTGAGAAAGGAGAAGCTTAATGCCAAATTTACCGCGTTTGAATTTTGGCTTCAAAAAGTTGCATTTTTGGGTCACATAATCTCAAAAGAGGGGATATCTGTGGATCCAGAAAAAACAGAGGTTATCGAAAGATGGTCAAGACCAACAACAGTAACTGAGATCCTAAGTTTTCTTGGTTTGTCTGGATATTATGGACGTTTTGTAAAAGATTTTTCATGATTATCTAATCCACTCACCAAGTTGACTCGGAAAGGAGTTATGTTTGTTTGGACAGAGGAATGTGAAGATAATTTCAAGGAGTTGAAAAGAAGGTTATCCAGTGCACCTGTGCTCACACTACCTTGTAGTGGAGAAAGGTTTGTGATCTACAGTGATGCATCCAAGAAGGGATTGGGGTGTGTTCTTATGCAAAATGATATGGTGATAGCTTATGCCTCACGACAGTTGAAAATCCATGAGCAAAATTACCCAACACATGATTTGGAGTTGGCTGCGGTAATCTTTGCATTAAAGATTTGGAGGCATTACCTTTATGGTGAAAGGTGTGATATTTATACTGATCATAAAAGTTTAAAGTATATTTTCACACAAAAGGAGTTGAATATGCGTCAAAGAATATGGTTGGAGCTGATTAAGGATTACGACTGCCCAATCCATTACCACCCTGGGAAAGCAAACAAGGTGGCAGATGCATTAAGTCGACAAGACCATGCTAGTTTATCCATGATGAGGATCACAAAAGATCCAATATTTATGGATTTACAAAGGATGGATCTTGGAATTATAATGGAAGAGGAAAAATCTTATCTTTCTCAAATGAATGTTCAACCATCTATACATGTGAATATTAAAGAGGCACAGAAAGAAGATGTCGAGTTACAAAAGAAGGTGAGAAATGTTCTTGAATTTAACCTTGATTGTGATGGGATAATAAAGTTTAGGAATCGGGTTTCTGTTCCTCCCAACCCCGAATTAAAGAAGGAGTTGCTGGATGAGGCTCATAGTTCATCATTCTCCATTCATCCTGGAAGCACGAAGATGTATAGGGACCTGAAAGAGTACTTCTGGTGGGATGGAATGAAAAGAGATGTTGCTGAATATGTCTCTCGATGCTTGGGTTGTCAACAAGTTAAAGGTGAGAGACAGACGTCTAAGGGGATCCGAGATTTACCTCGAAGTTCTAGCGAAGCCTTCAGCATACTCTGGATACAGAGTTGAGTTTCAGCACTGCTTATCATCCCCAGACAGACGGTCAGTCTGAGAGAACAATTCAAACCCTAGAAGATATGTTGAGAGCTTGCTCTATGGATTTCAAAGGAGGTTGGGATCAACACCTACCTTTGGTGGAATTTTCATATAATAATAGCTTTCACTCCAGTATTCAGATGGCTTCTTATAAAGCTCTCTATGGAAAGAAATGCAGGACTCCAACTTGCTGGGATGAAGTTGGGGAATGAAAGCTATTAGGACCTGATCTCGTTGATGAAATGGCAGAAAAGGTCAGATCTATTCAACAACACATAAGAGAAGCTCAGAGTCGAAAGAAAAGTTATGCCGACAACCGAAGAAAAGACCTAGAGTTTGAAGTGGGTGATAAAGTGTTCTTACGAATATCTCACTGGAAGAGGGTTATGAGATTTGGAAAGAAGGGGAAGTTGAGCCCTAGATATATTGGTCCTTTCGAAATACTGGATCGTGTTGGAAAGGTAGCTTACCAATCGGCGCTTCCACCGAATCTCTCTCAAGTTCACGATGTGTTCCATGTATCTCTCCTGAGAAAGTACATACCTGATCCTTCACATGTACTCAACTCAGAAGTTGTACCGCTGGAGCAAGATCTTTCTTATGAAGAACAGCCGAGAGAGATTCTGGATCGTAGCGAAAAAGTCCTACGAAACAAGACCACTCGATTGGTGAAAGTTTTATGGAGGAACCACCAATTAGAAGAAGCTACATGGGAGCTTGAGGATATGATGAGGGAGAAGTATCCTCATCTGTTTGTTACAAAGTGACAAATTTCGAGGGAGAAATTCTTTTTAAGGGGGGTAGAATGTAACACCCGAGAATTTTATGAGTAATATTTTGTTCAAAGGAATCTTTCACTACACACTTGCTTGGCTTACTTTACACGCAATCACGACCTTCCTCGATAGCTTGCGTCGTACGCAATACCGAGTTTCACTAAACAACGATATGCTATTAAAATATTATTAAAACTAGCCGTTATGAATAGTAATAACCACATTTTGAAATTCTAAAAATTTTATTTTTCAAAATGGACTTCATTTTTGGATTCGGAATACCGAAATTATCCTAGAGTGAAATTTTGGTATTTTCCTGAAAACTTTCAATTTTTTATGAATAGTGAAACCACTAAGTGGTAGGTTAAAAACTGAATTTTGCATAAAACTTAATTTTACCGCTTCTGTGAATGGAATTTCGAAAATCTGACAGACACGGTTGATATCAGTAAGTAAAATGTGGTTCAATGAGATAAAAATAATTTTTTGGTGAATAGTAACTTTTTACTTTTTTTTACTGCGGTTATTAGTAAATAGGGTAACTAAGGGTAAATATGATATTACTATTCCCCTAACACATTTCCTAATTCTATTGGATAAGTGTAATTCGACCAAAAACAACCTTATGAATAAAATATGACCATTTAGGCCCACTTGAGTTAGATTAGGACATTTATTATTAATTTATTTAAAGAAGGGTTAAAATAGTTAAAATCAAAGTTTAATAAGTAAATAATTTTTAATATGGGGTTATACATAAGATAAATTTTAAAATAAATATTCATTAGAAAGCTAAAAAGATTTCCTACATAATGGTATTTTATTTATAATTGTTAGACATTAAATAAGTTAGTTTAATTATGACACAACGATGATGCAGTAATTATCTTATTTATGAAATATTGACATAATTGATGTTATAAACACCAAAATAAATGTAATTTGAGACGTTTTATGAATTACACTAATTTTCTAGGTTACTATGATATATTAGTGTTGATTTAATCAACTTGGTTCGAACATATAATTCTGTTATGACTTTCACAAAAATCATATATCAAATAGTGTCAAAATTGACACAAAATAGTTTTTAAATAAAATAAAATATTATTAATTGTTATTTTATTCCTAAAAATCTAAGGTTCGTCCACATGACTTGGATAAGGATATATATATTAATTATAAACAATTTGGGGTTCTTTTGGCATGTTATAGTAAGTGTATTAACCATATAGTGAAAGAAAACAAAAAGACATGGTAAAAGATAAATTATTTAACTTAGAGTTAAATCTAATTGATTTACAATAATACCCTAAACGTGTCTAAATCCTATTGGTTTATAGGATTTCGACCCCTCCCCACTTTAGCTTCTAAATAAGACCATTTGGAACCATTATAAACCGATTTTGACTTTAATATAAAATAATATTTTGAGATATTCCTAAGGTGCCCCTCTCCTCCCTTATAAAAGGGCACTCCTCCCCCTCCTCCTCACACCAATTTGAGCACTCAAGCTCGGAAAACCCCTTCCATTTTCTCCTCTCCACTTCCCTAGAATAATCATAGAGGTCCTGGTCTTCTTCAAAGACCAATCTTAGTTCCCTAAGTGGAGGATTCAAAGAGGCGTTCCAAAGAAGAGGTAATATCCATTACCGATCTTTTCAATTTCTTTCTTCTTCAACTTCTTCTTCTTTAGTTGTTTCATTATAAAGTAATAACATAAGTATTACTTACATACTGATATGTTATTATAAATATGAAACAACCCTAATTCACCTTCTATCCATCCTACGGAAAAATGAAATCACCGCGCGCGCGTACGTACGGAATACCGTCTCTACGCCGTGGTGTAATCTATTTTCCACCATCACCTTACAAGGATGGGTATAATGGTGTAATGAGTAACTATTTATTATTATTATAATGTAATTTTGATACTGAAATAATATATATATATACTCAAATACAATTCCACGATCATAGGAATGATATCATCACTCGTGCGTACGTACGGAATACTGTCTCCACGATGTGATGCGACTCGTTCTACATAATCATCATTACATAGTAATTATATAAATTAATTGAATGAATAAATATGATATATGTTACACTAATACCATTCTGGATATAAGGTATCTATAACCTTAAAATAAGAATAAGAATTTATTCGGAAAAACACGCATAAGAACAAAAGGCAATAAAGACCCGAGTAACAAGTAACAATGAAATATTACTAACAAGAAGCTAAGAATATGACCATATATGATATCATATCAATATGTATGATTCTGGAATAAGTCAATAACATTATTTAAACCATTATACCGGAGCTTCAGACACATACAAAGCAAATCGGACCTAAGGTAAGGGAAATATCACAATCTCATTTTTATCCGAGATTGTTTATTCGTAAGTATTTACTGTTGTGTATTTTATCATCCACATCCATGTTTCATGAATATGTAATATTATTTCCATCCACCTACAATTTTTTAAATCCATTTTTACCCTTCGGTGAGTTTTTATTAATATGTATGAAAGGAATCTTTTGTCATTTTTCGTACGAGGTACTTTTTGACTTTTCCGACAAAAGTAAGAAGAATGTTTTTTTTAACTTATACAGTAAGAATGGATTTTTAAAACATTATTTCCAAGAATCTTCCTTTATAAGTTTTCAAGTTTATTTTTAATCAACTTATTTTAGTTTATAATTGTATGACATGCTAAGAAAAGAAAAGTGTTTTTGAAGTAGAAAGGATATTTTCCTCAAGAATGGAGTTCAAATGTTCTATCAAAATTATTTTCCATCTAAGATAATACAGGGTTCTGTTTTTATCCCTATCATTACATTTATTTGATTATGTTTTGAGGAAATTATTTTTATGAAGTCATTTAACTTATATGATTTGTTTTATGATGTCATGATGTTTCAAGAATCCCATTTTTGTTACATGTGTTATGCGATGATGTATGATTTATGATTATGTGGCACACATAAGAAAGGATTCATTATAAGATGGGTTGGACCTATATCTCCCTCCAATGCATTGGGTAAAGATTTTATATCTCATGAGATCGACATGGCTGGAACGGTAGGTTATACCGGTTCAGTGAAACAGGACTGGAACGAGGGTGACTCGGTTCAGAAAGGGACTTTGTGCACTAAGATAGTCTTGGAAATGAGTCATGACTAACAAGAAATGATTTTCCATGATTATGTGTACATGCCACAACGTTTCAAGTTTCATGTTATTATTATGGGGATCTCATTTTCACTTCTATGATTTGTTCCATGTTAAGATATTATGATCTCTTTTGCAGGTTATGATTTTCAAAAAGATATGATATGATTTTTATTTCCTTTATTTGCCCTTGCTGAGCATTTGAGCTCACCCTTTTATGTTTTCTTTTCCCCAGGTCAGGAAGATGGATATTAAGTAGAATATGCTAAATGGGACCCTAGATATGATGAAATAAATGGGAGACACTGTAGAAGATTTATGAACCAGTTGTTTATGATTCCCAGTTTCTAAAGGCACTATACCTATACGGTCCTTTGTGGTTTTTTCATATGTTGTAATAAGTGTGCTTCAATTTTTAAGTATTAACAATGTATGTAAAGTATGGGTCGTTATAATGTGTTGAGGAAATAGTGCAGGTTGTGGGGTTTTTTGGTGAAGTGTTTCTTCTTTCACATTTTTATCAGTTTCCTCAGTTAGATCATGTAGTTCATTTGAATTTTCATTTGAGTTTTAAGCATCACATGGTTTTAGACTTATTTTTTTCTTCAGGTTTTTCAATTGATTTCCAGTTCTTAAAACAGTCACAAATTTTAGTTTTTCATGATTTGTTTGAGTGAATATTGACTCTCCCTTTACTATTTGTTGTGGAATGGATTCTATAGGTATGGGTGCATTTCCAGATTTGATGGTTTTATGTTCTTGTTTAAGGGGAGAGACATCTGAGTTCATCCTTTCCATTAATTTTCACATTTGTTCTAGTATTCATTGTTGAATAGTTTGGGTTGGTTCATGAGAATAATGGTTTACCCTAGTGGGATATTTTTGAGGGGGGTGGTTTATTTAAAATGGACCAGTGGTTGTTGGTATTGGATAGTTTGTGTTTGGAACTGGTAATGGGTTTGGTAGTTATGGGGAGGGTAAACCTTTCATCCCTTTGGTTGGCTAGGTTGTTCGTTATCTTTCCAGTGGAAGCCTGGGTGGTCATTATACCTTGTGTTGAAGGTGTATTCATATTGAGGATTTTGAAAGATCAAAGCATTTACTTCGGATGGGGGTCCTCCTAAAAGAACATCCTTGATGGATGGAATTGTTGGGTATTTTTCTATCTTCTGTTCATGTTTTTCACAAATTATGCAAATAGGGTCTACAGTTTGGATTTTATGGACTTTCCTATGTCCAATCTCTTTAACCTTCCTAGAGAGTGTTGTGAGTTTATCCCAAAGGATTTCCCATTACCTAAGTGTATAAATTCCAGTAGTTCGTTGGGGCTTTTCAGAATAATGTGAAGTTCAACATGTTTGGTTTTATCCAGCAAGGCTTTCTTGATACTCATCAGCATCATTGGGGGATTTGTTTTTAAAGGTTCCATTACACATCATGTCAATGATTTGTTTGTTCCCCAGATCCAACCCTTCATAGAATATCCGATCTTGTTCAGGTATAGAAAAACCATGATGTGGAACCGTGTTTATTGTGTCTTTGAACCTCTCCCATGTATCGTAGAATTACACTCCCTCTTTTTCAAAATATATTTGGATACTCATTTTAAGTGAAATTGTTTTGTGTTTGGGAAAGTATTTATTGTAGAATTATCATTGTAATTGGTCCCAAGATTTAAGGGATGACCGTTTCAAAAAAATTTAGCCATTTTATAGCTTGATACTTTAAATAAAAATGATATAGCCTCATCTAAGCTGATTCTAGTTAAGGTGGGGAACACATGGTTTCAACAATGTCATTGAACTCCTTAAAGTAAAGGTAGGGAATCTCGAAATCTATTCCACAGAATTTGGGAAGATGGTTTAGGACATGGGGTTTAAATATTTAGTTGGAATCTTATATGGATTTATATCTAATTCATGAGGGGAATTGGTAAAGGTAGGTGTGAGGTAGTTATTCATAGTCTGATCAAATTCATTCCCCATGTTTGGGGCTGCCTCATTTGGGTTTCCATTTTGGTTCCCACCCAGGTTAATGAGATTGTTTCATTGAATACCACCAATTGAAATTGGCTCAATTTTTTTTTGATCTAGATTATTAAGAAGATTAGGATCTAATGTAAATAGTTCCAATGGTTTACATGAATCCCCAACCCTATGAAATTCCACCCTAACTAGTCTATTTGAATTGTCATAGGTGTACGCGGACATGCGCTAAAAGGAAAAAAAGTAAGAAAGGGACAAGATAAGAGACCTTGAGTGAGAATAGAATAATTGGGGTGAGGAAAGAAGTTTTTGGTCTGTGATACTTACTTGGTCCCCAACAATATCACCAAAATCTGATTCATGCTCCGATTTACCAGACAAATTAAGGTAGAATGATCCTTTTAGTCTTGCTTGGGTTGTTGAATCCACTGAGAGCTAAGAAGACACCTAAAATACACAACCTATGAGATAAATTTTTGGTTATGAAGTTTCCAACTTTAGGTTGATTTTAGATAGGTTTAAATTATCACTAACATATTTAAGTTGTTTCAAATTAACATAATTAGTTGATCCAAGGTTTTCTCTCGGGGTGTATTGGTTGAATTCCTTTTTAAAAGATTTCAATTTCGTTAACTGGAGATGGATTCATTCAATGATTTCAATCTAACCTCATGAACCACTATTTAAACACGTTCACAAACACATTATAATATCTTATACACTTGTTGGATCATTTTCATGATCACTCCATGGTAAAAAAAATATTATTAGCAAATAAAAGTGGGGTGATTAAATTCAATATTGAAGAGGAAGAGAGAAAATCATTGAATAAAAGAAATTCAAATAAAAGAAATTGATAAACATTCAGAGAGAGGTAAATAAAATTACATTCACCCTCTTGATATTCCCTTAGATCAACCCATAAAATATTTATCCCTCCATTGATGACATGACCTCAACGGCAGTGGGAAGAAGACTTATGAGGGTGGAATTGAAGAAGTAAAAAAAACAATAAAAATTGATCACTCCACCATTGTGTGATAAATCTCACAAAGTATGGTGTGTTTAAATTCACACTTTTAGTAAAAGATATCAATGTGATTTATAGAAGAAGATAAAAATAGGAAAGAAATTTTCTTAATAAACTAAGGTGAATTGAATAACATACATGAGAAAAAAATGTGACAACAAACACAAAACGGAAACATAACACTACAATGAAACCAAGAACCATAAATGACTAAATACTTCAACACAACTTCCTTAAATAGGAATTTTGGGAACCTTGGGTCGATCCTACAACAGTAAAATGAATCCCACTAGATTATGGTGGGCCTAGGGTGGTGGAAAGTAAGGGAGAGTGGACTTCTTTATCCTTGACTCGAAGTGGCAGCCAATTGAATCCACCGAACAGACACACCTAGATTGACTTCTATATAGCACAATTAGAGTTGTCCATAGAAGAAAGAAGTGATTAACTAGATGTATGCTAGCTATTTGTAATATTGAATCCCAGATGAATTTGGGTTGTCTGAGATATGATTAAATTGGTGAGTTATTTTTCTGGGCCGTAGAATCATGGCCATAATTTTATCTATAACATGGGCCACCTAAATAACCACAATTGATACCTAATTACCACTTGATACTGAATTATTATATGTTACTATATATGTATTATATCATCACGTGACATTTGGGCTTCAGTGGGTCTGTATTGTGGTCCCCACATTCTCATCAGTGGGCTGGTGTCCAATCTGCCTTCTCCAGAATTGTTTCCTTTAATTTCAAAATATCCTCATCATCCTTTATGAATCCTCCACTGAACCCTGAATAAAAAATGGTCATATTGAAGGGTAAATACATTTATTAAAATAACAAATAAATTTTATGGATACTAACATTCCTTAAAATAATATTAATCATTGGGAATAAATTGGTGTATATTAGGAAAGAAGTGCACAAATGATGAGAATGGATGTTTAAAATTAAAATCCACTAACTCAAGCCCATAAGATCAAAAATAGATATTTAATACCATTAAAGTTTAATTAAAATACATATTTTTTTTTTCTAATCATGATCTCTCTTAGGGATGAACCTCCCTGATATACCACCATTGGGTGCTCGGATCAGTTTCACTCCATCTCAAAATGAAATTATACTTTTCACAGGACTCATAATTCCACCTCATGCTAAGAATGGGAGGATTAAGTTGAAATACCTTTAATAAATTCTTTTGTAATCATATATCCTATGAATTAAATGGTATGAAACTATTTCAATTCTGAATATGCCCCCATGAGATTCCCCCCTTTGAGGAAGAACAAAGGTAACCAATGTTCTCGGTGACAATATATGCTAATGATGCCAAACGGGACTAATATCCTGACCAAAGGATGATGCCCTATCAAGACCCATTGAAATGTCTCGATTGAAGAAGTGTACTTAACCAGCATCCAAAAGGAGACAACACAAGGATTATGTCCCATGAACATAATTCACTCATTGAGGGAGACTTAGACTATGCAATGAATTATAAGTAGGAATCCGCTAAAGGATAAAATAACAACCCTTCATCCAATTTTGGTCAAAAATTAGACATCTCTGAATAAATTGATGAATTCCACATACCTTTAGAAAGAGGTTGTGTGGGGTAACAAGATTATCCCTCCTATGGATACCATGTATAGATGTGTTGGTGTTCCCTAGTGAAAGAGTCAGATACATGGTCCCCTTATTGATTCCTCATTTTTAGGCGATAATCATCATGATCCTATCTTCTAATCCACACTGGAATATGTCATAAGGGAATCCTAAAAATAAAAACTATGAACCATAGTCAATGATTATATCTGAAGAGAATACCCCAGAATCACATGGAAACCACAACCCATTCCAATATAATATATGTACCATTTTTTCCTGAAATCAATGTTCATATGTAACTAGTTATAAGGACGGTTGTCAATGTCATGGTGTATGGATACATTGGCCACTACACCAACACTGGGGTCCCTAGACTAAAAAATAATCTCAGAACACTTATCACTTTTTACCCAAACCAATATCACGGACTCTGGTACTAAGGTAGATCCAACTTCTCTAATACCACACTATCACGACCAATCCCAATGGTAATCATATTGTGACTCCCTAATATCGCCTTCAATTTACTAGGGTATAGAGAAAAAATAATGTAGGCCCTTAACATGGTAGTCCATATAAATATACCTATATACATTCAAACATCTGCAAGCCCATACAATGCTAATATGTGAAAACAACTAAACAACCATGAATGCATACATCAAAATACAACAACCCTAGTATGACACATAGTAAATTAAATTGAAACAAATAAATTTCCAACATAAAGAGTATGACGAAAAAATACATAATAAAATTAAATTGGGGCCTTTTATCAAGATACCACAGAAAGAAACCTTGGTATGTCTGGTCTCACTATGAATCATCTAGGCCAAGTCCATCTAGGACAATTTTAAAAGGATGATCATTAGAACAATACATGACACGTGTGATAGAATTCCTTATAGCAGTGTGTATAACAATAAATAGAAGGAAACATCAAAACAACAAAGCAGACAATAAATTTATAGTATTTATCTCTACATAGGTATATATCTATGAAACATATGACATGAATATCCAATACACTCATCAAAGTCATAGTGACTGAAGGTAGGTCACCACTATAATGACATCCTAGGATACCATCTCAACGATTCCATGTAGAATGCATATGGAATAACACACTCCATGAGTCCGATAACATATATGACATCTCAAGATATATGATACCTAGATGAGGATCACACCCAAGGTCATGGGTTATCACAAATACTCAATCATGAAAAAACCATCTTTACATTAGGTTGATTCCCATGTAGTGTTGGTCATGATGATACTAATAACTCCACTTAGGGTAATAATATGAATAAAGGATCTCACCCAGGGACTCACAGAAGGGTTCCAAAAAATCATTCCTGGAAATACTGTTGGAGGGATCATTGTCATGGGTGTAAGAGACTATTCTGTTCTAACCCTTATGGAATCGATATGGGGAATATAACCTATCAAATATTGTCCATGTTATAGAGGAAAATCTATCCTATCAAATATTTAAGTATTACAATAAATTTCTTAGAAGTAAAATCTTTTTTCCATTAACCCCAAGTCATTCCATTTTGAACGGCCCATGTCCATGTCCGTGTAGAATTACACAACATACTATTACAAGTGTCCCATTGCATGGAAATTACCATGTAGCCTAATCATGTTCGTGTACGTATATGAGTATATTGTCTAGTAATTTCCATGAACACTCATCCCATGCCCATTTAACATCTGATGTACACACCGAGCTCACCAACGAGAACCATGCACCATATGACAAGGGCACTTTTAAGGTGATACTTATCTCCCTACAAACACCCTAACCACCACTAGGAGGGCCCCACAAAACATATAATACATAATTACATGTAGTGTGAATTGGTTTGTTGTTTTAAATCGATTTTTCTTCTATCAATGCATGCTCGTACCACCTACGCTTCATAATCCATCATAAAACCCATTATTAATTATTGATTCATCATAGTTGAGCCTTATCGTGTCCTTTTTTTAGATTCCTTCCTTCAAACCCATTCATAAAATGGCCTCGCTTATTTTAATTCACTTTTCACCAAGTAATACAAAACATAGGTACTCAACCCATTAGATCTACAACCTCATTCATCATCACACCACTATCATGACATTTTGATCCTAGATTTACGATTTCAAACAAATGATCCATGAAATAGTTGTACAACATTTGATTTCATGGTGGATGTTGAACCATGGTCCAATAAAGAACACCCATGATAAAAGTTGAAATAGTGTTGAAATGAAAAACCATAAGCACGATGAATGGAACACATGAAATGTTTTTTTCCATTATCTATCATCATTAGAATGAAATTGAAGAATCAAATAATCATATAGAATCTCTTACAACAAAATCCCCATAATAATCCCATTCAGCAAAACGAATGATCTATGAATCAATATGTTGGTAAATTTATTTTTCATTCATCATAGAAATAGAAAACCTAGAAATTATAAAATGAAACAACATCCTAACATGATTTGGATTGATCATTGAGGAATAATGGATCTTCCCTGTGATTGTTATCATGATCCTCTGATTCCATCATGCACTGTTCACCGATCATCATTATTTTCACCATCCAAAAAATGGATATCGTTGTATACTATGCAACAACTCTCCAATGACATGTAGGATTATGTGGCTAACCCAGAACGTTTTCCATATGCATGTATTTGATGATAACATTAGGTCTCTACATTTATGTTTAAATAAAATAATTTTATATTATTATTTATGCCCCCAAGGAGTTTTCTACAAACTCTACACACCAAAAAAGTTTTTATTATTTCTGCATTAAAACTTTTATTCTAAGCTCAATAGTGCACTCATATTTCTGATCTGGGAACCTATTATTTATTATTATAATTTTTTAGTATAACTGTGCATTTGTATCATTTAATATATTTAATATATTTGAATAATTTATTATGGGCACACTGGGCCTCAGAATAACATACTATCTAATTACGTTGCCCCATATATAATCCATACAATATCCTCAAACTATATATGGTAAATCAGATTCATTACAATTAATAACATTAAATTGGTAAATACACCCATGGGAATGATCATAATGTCATAATGTCCACAACCAAATTCTGAAAATCCCAGTTTAATATAAAACATTTTCCATAATATGTCATCTAGAAGGATTCAAATATATTTCATCAAACTACATGCATGAAATATGGTTCAGTGACCTTTGGAAATAAACACATCATTACACTATTGAAATGGAATTTAATGAGATGATTCTATTCTAATAATAGTGATGGGAACTCGACATATATAAAAATGGTTGGTACAAATCATTCCTTGAAATATCAATTAATAATAAAAATTTGTTACACACCGAACATACATTATATTTATAGAACACATGTATTCATGGAATTAGTTAGTAAATCATCCTACATGAATCCTGTATTTAATTAATAATAATCCTAATGTATAAGGATCAATAAATATGATCACATATGTAACTATCTAAAGACCTCCAAACGTTATGAATTCCTATCGGTGATTATGATATCATAATGTATCATCCTTAACCATACCATGTGAGATCTTCATTAGGAGAAGCCTAATATGAATACAAGTACTTTCAAATGACATTCAATACACAAATTTTCATTTCATAGTATATTATCAAACTATAAAATTAAATATAAGAATATCATCATTCCACATCAAGGTTCTCATCATAGAAGTAAACTCCTATGACCATATCAATTTGACAGATACCCTAAAAAAATATTATTATAAAGTCCTGAATAACAATAAGAAATATGTAGTAATATGATTTTTTAAAAATAAAATGCTTCAATATACTTGTTATCAATGTATAATTAGTTTTTCCTAAAACACTTATTCTAAAACACTCCAAATTATACTACATCCAACTGCCTATGAGTTTCATTTTTCTAGGCCTTATGGTGATCATGGGTTGGATAAAAAAATTTCTTTTGTAAAGGGGCCCATCTTATTGTCTTATATGTATTTTTTTCTCAGTAGAACATCATATCTATAAGAAAATACCCTCAATACATGATACATCTAATGTATATGGTTCATCAATTGTTGTGATATCGGTGATTTTTTTAGATCCACCACTACAGTATTATTACAATATAGTATTATAAGATCATTAATACTAGGTACCATATAAGACTCTTGGATGAAGATTAATATCCATAAAAACTCTTTTACATTCCTCAAATGCGACAATATACTCGGTCCCTAATATTGAATATGTGACCACAACTTGCATTGAGCTCTTCCATATCACAATTTATAACAACACTACTCTTTATTATTCACATAAACAATATTTATTACATAAAATATTCACATTATACAACAAGGATGTTCTAGAGGTCTAGTGTATTTGGGGATTAGGAACATTACATCTCAAATTAAAACACGAAACTCAACATCTTTATTCAAAACCTTCTTTACATAACCACAACATTTCCTCATACATAGCGTTGCATGGGATAACCTGTGGACATGCATAAGAAAAGGGTTAGCTAAAAAGAATAGTAAGAGACCAAAAAATTCATAACATGAAGAAAAAATTACTTGTTAGGAAATATGAATATCAAAGTAGCATAAAAGAAACATGAATATAAAGGCATGATAAAATAGGATTATGACAATATGGAAATGTGGCAACAACACTTAACATGGTATTACATTGTGCCAAGGCTCATTGAACATGGATCATGAGTAAAACCTCACTGAACATGAATTATATTTATTAAACACTCATTTTACTTGACGTATCAGGACACTAATCTCTATTTAATACATTGGAGTTCTATCTGGGAACACCCTTCTTAATCATTTAATTTCATGCATAAGTGTTCCACATGGATCATATAACATGGAATCATTAAAAATAATCATTTTTCCATTGTAAAGGAATGTATAATACATAAATTAAACTCTATAATAAATAAGTAAATGTTCATAATGGTGAATACTTTTGATAGAGGAATGGGCATGGTATTCAGTACACAATGACCTTGTCTTTGAAAATCACAATGCCATTTCAGCATCATAATGGCGTGACATAAGAATTCATAAGAATTAATTGATGAGATAGAAAGGGGTGTATCATCATATGTACATGAAATGGACAATTATAAGGTCAAATAGATAGATTTTCCAAAAAAATAATGGAATTGGGATTTATAATACAATAGAATTTCTTGAATGAAAATGAGAAAAGGGAAATTCTTTATGGAATTTCGGCTTGATAATGACTGTACTTGGGAGGAATTAATGATAGATAAAGGGGGATATCATAATTAGATCATAAATAGTAAATTATGGCTGAGGTGAGAAACCATACCCCAACATATAAAATTTAAAATAAACTAGAACAAAAATATTATGAAACCTGGAAAATATGATAAATGAACAAATCTCTTACATGGATGTGTGATTCTAATGGATTGGGAGGGGCTTGGGAGAGGAATCTTGAGAGATTGGGGAACCTTTTGAGTATTATAACAAGATTAGGTAAAACGTAGGTCGATATTAGAAGTCTTTTATTGAAGATAATGTGGTAGCTTGGGGGGTTTATATTGGAAAATAGAGGGAATTCTTTATTATTTTGGTTTTGGACCCTTCACATTAAACCAATCAAAACAAAAAACCATACCTAGGTTTTTTCCAATGGTTTTTTCCAACAGTGAGTGGGAAACAATATTTTATAATTCTAATGGAATAAAATTTAAAAATATTAGGGTCAATTATGTGGAGGTGAGACACACTCTCAATGAATTCATTTTAAGAAGATATAACGATTTATAAGTTTTGGAAGGTCCAAAAAGGCATTGTAATGTAAATAAAATAAACATAAAATAACATTAATTTAATAGTGAAACATATATTTTTATAAAAATAAACTTAAATTGTTTTATTACAACACTATTGGGTCATTATGATATCATAAAACACATTATATAATTAGACGGGTTTTAATTTTTACTCAAAAATTCAATAGACTCAAAAAATAATGAAAAATTCAACATTAGATAATTTAGACAACCTAATTGAATAAATAATATTCATTCTATATAAATAATTCTATAAATATTTGGATTTTTACTTTTAATAAGAAAGACAACATTTATAAAAAATTCCTTGGTTTTGACAAAATTGGCTTTCAAAACTGAATAAAATTTATAATTTTATTCCAAAAAATGTTAAGATAATTTATAATTAATTAAAATTAATTTATTAATATTATTTTATTAGAATATTATTTAATTCAAAAGACCATTAATTAATCAAAATAGAATTCATAATTGAATATTAACTTAAAATACTATTTGTTCTTTTAAAACTATTTCCAACGTAACAACAATAAAATTAATGTATATTCATTTTTATAAAAAAACAAAGCACATAATCATTATTGTAAGGTATTGTTACATAAACTCTTATAAAATCCATATAAGACCGAGGGGTATGGAGTGCGATGGTGACAGACTCCTGGGGTGGCTTGGATAAAATCACCCGGGTGGTAATCTCTATCAACATTCAATTCTCCCATATGCAATTTAGTTCGAGCATAACCTGTTGAAGCTCTGCTAGGGCTTTGTCAGGAGTTATTCCCAATGAAACCACCTCTTTTACGAGCTCTAACAAATGGGCTTTGTAAGGGGAAATTATTCTATGTGAGTACATTACTTCATTTGTCTGAGTAAATTGAATTTATTAAAGCCCTATATTTATACTAATCATGTGGTCACTGTTCAATGGCTATATTAACAATGGTAACAATTCATAACGTTATTTTGAAATCAAAAATCATAAAACTAAGGTTGTTCATATTTTTTATATAACCATTTTACAAAATGAGACAATTAATTAGCTCCATAATAATTTTCATTATCCAAATTTTGGGTAGTTACAATCTTCCACCCTTAAGAAATATCAGCTTCAAAAGTTAATTTTCCAACCCTAAAACAGATGGATGTAACACTACTTCATCACTTCCTCTGATTCCCTCATTTTATCATCAGACATGTGGTTTCTCCACAAAACCTTGACTATAGGAATTGCCTTAATTCGTTGAAATTTTTCTCTATGATCTAATAACTTCACTAACTTCTTTTCATAAGAGTGTTCATTTTCCAATGGTACCACCACTTAATTAAGTACATGCGATGGTTCAGGTATGTACTTCTTCAAAAGAGATGCATGGAATACATCATGTACTTGAGATAGGTTCAGTGGGAGTGCTAGTCGATATGCCACATCTCCAAGTCGATTAAGGATCTCAAAATGGCTGATATTCTTTGGACTAAGATTTCCCATCATAAAAAATCCCATAAATCTCTTCCACGGTGATATGATGAGGAATAACATGTCTTCGATATCAAACTCTATGTCTCACCGATGATTATCAGAATATCTCTTTTTTTGACATTGAGCAACTTTAATGTGTGGTTGGATGCTCATAACCTTCTCTACCATTTCTTCAACCATTTCTGATCCTAGGAGTTTTCTCTCCCCAACATCATCCCAACATGTCAGTGTTTTTCACCTCTTCCTATATAGGTCTTCATAATGAAATTTTTGGATTCTTGAGTGGAAACCTTTATTGTATGAGAACTCAATAAGAGGAATATGTTGATCCCATCATCCATTGATGTCCATTGAGAGTGCTCTCAACATGTCCTCAAGTGTTTGGATAGTCAAAATAGATTAGCCATTAGTTTGATGATGATAGGCCGTAGTGAATTTCATCTCAGTATTCAGAGCTTATTGAAGAATAGATAGTGGTACTCTATGCTACATTACCAAGTCTCTGGTGTATATCTGTTCCAGTTAATCCAAGGAAAAATCCTCTAGAATAGGTATTAAGTGTTTTGTATTTGTAAGATGATCCACAACAAGCCATATAGAATTGTTTCCAATGGATATCTTCAGAAGTATAGTGACTACATCCATGGTGATGTTATCCTATTTCCATGATTGTATGGGTAATGGTTGCATCATCATATTAGACATCTGCCTCTCATCCTTCACTTTCTAACACACCAAGAACATTGATGTATACTCAACGATCTCTTTATTCATGTTATCCCACCAATAATTATCTCAATGATATCAATACATATTTGTGTTTCCTAGGTGAATTGATAAATTTAAACACTGTGCATTACCCGAAACATACTTCTTTAACTCCATATTCGATGAAACACATAGTCTTGACCATAATCTCACAATTCCTTCTATATTTACATTAAACTCAAAGGATTTCTGTTTTTTGATAGTTTACACCTTGTACGAAATTCCCACATCATCAATTTGATAATATTTTAACCTTTCCTAAAGAGATGGTTGAGCAATCATCGTTGAAAGTATTTTTTATGTTCCCTTATTTATGATTCTCGGGTAAATATTTATCAATTATAAAAAGATTGTATTCATTTAAATTCTCATCAATGATAGAATTTTAGGGTCCTTTCTACATAGATCATCTTCCACATTGTTCGTTTTCCAAAGGCGATAATGGATTGAGCAGTCATAGTATTTGATCAGCTCTAACAATATTCATTTGGTTCATGTTCAACTATTTCTGTGTGAATATATACATGAGGGTTTTGTGATTTGTTTATATTTTATACTTCTCTCCAAATAGATAATGCTGCCAAATTTTCAAAGTGATGATTACTTCATGAAACTCCAGATCATGTGTTGGATGGGTTTTCTCTTGAACTTTCAATTTCAGTGAATAATACGCAATGAATTTTTCATTTTTCATCAACACAAAACCCATGAACTTTTTCAAAGCCTAACTAAATACCACTTAATTTTCTCCACATTGTGTCAGGTGATCATGGGTGCAGTGATAAGCCCCATTTTCTACTCCGTGAAGCTATCTTCGTATTCATCACTCAAAGAAAACATGACCCCGTTTCATGTTAGTTTGGTATGAGGGATGGAAAATCATGATAAAATTTTTCACAATTAAAATATTAAATCCATCTAACCCAATGATGCTATGGATATCTGTTACCGATGATGAAATCAACCATCCCTCAATTGTATCTATATTGGAGGGATTCACAAATATCCCATTGATTTTGATGATTTGACCCATGAAAGAGACTTCCTTCAACCAAAACTCACACATGATGAACTTTTCATTGAGCTGATCCATTCACAAGGTCATTAGTATAGTTCTTATATTCTCCTCATACTTCTCCTAGATTTTGGAGTATATTAGAATAACATATATAAATACTTCCAAAAATTTGTTGAAGTAATCTCTGAATACCCCATTCATCAAGTCCATGATGATTGTTAGAGCATTGGTGACTCTGAAAGGCATTACAATGAATTTATAGTTATTGTGTCTTGTACGAAAAGAATTCATAGGGATAACCTCCTTCTACACCATTAATATGTAATATCTTGAACGAAAATCCACTTTCGAGAAGTATTTTTCTCCACATAGCTGGTTGAAAAATTCATCAATTCGGGGAAGAGGATACTTTTTCATTATAGTGATTTTATTGAGATAATGAACATCAATTCAACGGCGCATTGACCCATCATTATTCATGATGAAGAGGACTGTTGCACCCCATGCTGAAGCACTTGGTCATATAAACCCTTTTTCCATATTCTCATGTTGCTATTTCTTTAGCTCCTAAAGATCTATAACATCCATTAAATATCGAGTATTGGATATTGGCAATGCCCCAGGTGTAAGATCAAGTGAGAATTGAAAATCTCATCTTGGAGGTAGACCAGGAAATTCATTGGTAAAAACTTCAAAGAATTTCCTCAGAATAGGCATTTATTCAAGGATTGATTCTTCCATTGACTCAGTCACTTGAATGAGATAAGAATGCTCATAGTGGAGAAATATCCACACTTGAGATGATGGTTCTAAAGAATATTCATCTCACTCCTCTCACTTGTATAGAATTGGGGGTCAATTCTCAATATGGAGAGTGATTTCCATCTCGTGTTGGCTCTATATAAGGGCATCCAATCCATGATGATAATTTCATAAAATTCCACCTGAGGGAGTATAACGAGGTTCTCAAAAAAGCTGAATCCATAGGTTGTGACTGGGGAGGATTTATATTCATGGGATAAAATGATTTCCCCATTTTTCGTTCTCACTGGCATCATTACTTCAATGATTTGTGGTGGTGTTGGGATTGTTCTATTAAACATTCAAGATATAAACCAATGACTAGATCTATAGATGATAACCCTTCATTTAATATTTTAATTAATGTTGTACTTTATCCACTATATACTTCAGGAAGAGTAATTTTAAAATATTAAACACATAAAGGAGAATCCAGAGAAAAAAAAGGCTTACTTATAAATTACATTTGTTTCGTTAACTTGTGAATTTATAGGCATCTATCTATGTTATCTATGATCTACTTCTCAACATTTATTCTTAGGGGAATTTTTATTCCTTTAATAATTTCTGATTCTATTCTTATGATTTTACTAATGTATATCCCCTTGGTGTGTTATAACCAAAAGTGCACCAAGGAACATTGTCGTGTTCTAGGATACCCCGGATGAAGCCTGAAACACCTTGTTAGAGTTTTCACTCCTAGGCATATCAATTCCAAAGCTGTCTCTACCTACTCATATCTATACAGTGATTTATTTTCTCGATAAACCTATTACCCAATACACACATTAATTTAGGTATGCTTTTATTACACTTATTCTTGTCTCTAAGGTTCTACTACGGTTTTCTAATCCTAATCCCAAAAATAATTAAACCTTGCATCTGATACCAACTATAACAACCATCCTCTTTATTACACACATAAACACGATTTATTACATAAAATATTCACATGAAACAACATGAATAATAGAGAGGTATAGTGTCATTTTGGCTTATGAACATTATATAATGACTTAAAACAAGAAACACCACATCTTTATTGGAAACATCCTTTACATGACCACTACATACCCTCGTACATAGAATTACATATGATAACCAGAGAACATGCCTAAGAAAAGAGGGAAATATAATGCCCATTAAATGAGTAAACAAGGTATAACATGAAAAATACAATACATTTTAGTCAATAGTCATATCAACGGAACATAAATGAAACATCAACGTAAAGGTAAGATAATGCATGACTATGACAACCTGGAAATGTGGAAACAACACATAAAATTATTTTAGCATGATCAATGGCTCATTGCACATAAAGAATGATTAAAGCCTCATTACACTTGAATTATCATGATGAAATCCTCATTTCACATGACATATATTGACACTTATCTTTTCCCAATGAATTTGAGTGCTATCAGGGCGCACCATTCTTAATAATTTCATTTCATACATAATTGGGCCACATAGATCATACAATATAGAATCATTAAACATCATAATTTATACCATTATAAAGGAATATATAATAAATAAATTAAACTGTATAATAAATAATTAAATGTGTATAAATATGGAACTATACTCACTAAACAATGGCTTTGTCTTAGAAAATCGTGCTACAATTTCGACAGCATAACAATTTGACATAATAATTCATAAAAAAATAATTGATGTGTGATAAAGGGGTGAATTATCATATGTGAATAAAATGGATAGTAAGGGGTCAAATAGATACATCTACCATCAAATTTAATGGAATTTAGATTCGTAATACAACATAATTGCTTGAATGTAAATGAGAGGGGAGAAATTCCTTATAGAATTTCGGCATGGTAATGGGTGTACATGGGACACATTAATGATATAGAATGGGGTCTCTAATAAATAAAACATAAAAAGGGTATTATATGTGACGTTTCAAACCATACCCCAACATTTACATAAGAAAATAAAAGGGCATAACAATATTATGTAACATGGATAAAATGAGAAAGGAAGGAATTCCTTACATGGAAGTACGATCCCAAAGGCATGGGAGGGGCTTTAGAGAGGCTTTTTAAGAGCATGGCTCACCTTGGGAGGACTTTATATAGAGGATGGTAGAGTTTGGTCAAGCTCCAAAGGCATTTAGGGAAGAGTAAATTAGCGCTTGGTTGAGTTTATATAGGAAAAGAGAAGGAATTCTTTATTATTTAGGTTTTAGACCCTACACATTAAACTAATCAAAACCACAAACCATACCATGGTATTTTTACAATGGTTTTTCCAAAAGGTATTGGGAAAAATATTAAATACTGAAAAGGCCGAAATTCATAATATATTCGGCTTGTTTATGTGGAGGTGAGTCACAGTCTCAAATAAATCATTTTGAAAAGATAAAATGTTTTATATTTCCTGGAGGGTCCAGTATGGCTTTTTAAAATAAATGAAATAAACCTAAAATCACATTTTTTTAATGATAAATAATATATTGGAAAATAATATCACTTATAGTATTTTAATACATCACTATTGGATTATTATGATGTCATAAAACGCATTATATAATTATAATTTATTTAATTTTTACCAAATAATTCAACTATCTCAAAAAATTATTAAAAATTAAACATTGAATAATTTTGAAATCCTAATTCCAAATATAATTTTAATTTTATCTAAATAAATTTCTAATTATGTGAATTTTATCTTTTAAAATAAAAACCGACATTTATCGAAAATTCATGGGTTGTGACAAAAACATTTTTCAACCCTTAATAGAAATTACAATTGTAATTCTAAAAATCATACGATCATTTATATTAAATAAAAAGTAATTTAATAATATGATTTTACTAAAATATTATTTAATTTAACAATCCATATATTCATCAAAAATAAATTTCATAATAGAATATTAACTAAAAATAAAATTTGTGCTTTATAAACTATTTACAACATCAAAATAATAGAATGAATGTATATTAATTATTATATATATAAATAATGCACATAATCATAGTTCTAGGGTATTGTTTCATAAACCCTTATAACACCCACATAGGAGTGTAGGGTAAGGCGTGTGATGGTGAAAAAATATTGGGGTGGCTCGGATAACATCCATCGGGTTGTAATCTCAATCAACATTCACATCTCTCGTATGTTGTTATGTTCTAGATTAACATGTTGATTTTTGGCTTGGGTTTGTTGAAGAGGGAAACCCAATGATGCCACTTATTTTTCGAGTTCGGACAAATGGGCTTCGTATGCAGAAAGTCTACTGGGCAAGGCCATTTCATTCTTTCTATGATTAAATTGGATTTGTTAAAACCCTATATTTATACAAATCATGTGATCCCTATTCAATGGATATATTAGCAATGATTAAAATTCATAATGTTATTTTGAAATACAAAAACATAAAACTAAGGAAGTGAATATTTTATATAACCATTTTAAATAATGATACATTTAATTAGATCAAGTTGAATTTTCATTAACTCGCGTTTGGGTTGTTACACAATTACTCTATTTAGAGTGAATATACGTACCATATGAAACATTTATACCATATTGATTAGTTAAGAAACATTAATTTTTATATCCAATGATGACTATTTCGCAATATCCTTTATAGACATGATCCATGTCCTTAGTATGCCTTAGATACACGAGGATAGAATTTACATCCATCCTATGGTGATCACTGTGGTCTTCATGATATATTCCTAACAGACCCAAGTAATAACATACATCTAGAATATTATATAACATAATATATATGAAAAAATTAATCCCTTATTTATATAGAATCCTTTATATTATTTTTTGTTCCTTATGTTTCCAGAGAAAAATATTCATGGAAATTTGAATTCTATGTGACATTGGTAATAACGCTCTCTTGTATCATTGAACACCAATTCACATTATCATTATACAAATATATTACCCTTAAATTAGGTTGATTATCCTCTTGAATCTATCACAATTGTTCTTGATCCAAAGTAAATGTGATTTCTCACCTATGATCATTATGGTGAAGCATTTATTCAGGCATGAATTAAGACACTATAGAACTAGAATTTCATCTTTGATACATATTTTTTTATGAGCATATACAATTAAAGATTCATGGGATATATAACTATAATTCTCTTAGACAAAATCCTCACATTAATTCTATATGAAACACAATTCGATTATTGATTCATCAAACCAAATGTTCCATAACTTTCATGCTTCCATTTATCCATAAATGGATTTTTTTTCCACATTCATACCTTGTTAGATTCCATTGATTCCACAAAACATTAATATAGGGTTATATAGACATATTATTGCAGGTTCTAATTAAATAAGTATATTTTCAATCCTATTTTCCAAGACTCTTAGTATTTCATTTTCATAATGGTTTTAAAATTATTGATGGCCATCTACATTTGAAGTGGTTAAAAGGATTCATTATAGACTACAACATGATGAAATTTCAACCATTATCTAACCATTCATAACCCCTAAATATTAACTTCTATATCCATTCCTAATTTATTCTTTAAAAACCATTTCAAACCAATGATATTTACATCAACTGAAGTATCTAAAAAATATAGACATGGTTCTGGTTCATGGAATTCATTCTATAATTCAAGGCTTCTTTCCACATGGAAACATCTCTACCATTTTCTGCTTCTATGAAAGATATTGGATCATTATTTTATACTAATAATGAATTACTAACACCGATGACTATAACACCATACCATTCTAGTTCAATAACTTCTCTTATATTCATATGCATTAATTGGGTCTCTAGGACATCTTCTACCATGGGTCTTCTTGTAATTATTTCATAAGAAAAATATTTTTACCTTGAGCTATGACATAATCAAATTCTATGTCTCTCAATCTATCTATTTTAGATTTTTCTACCTCTTATGTAATATGTCCTTTCATTCCAGTCGTATCTTTTTTATGAGAAGTTTTATTTGTAGTATCAATTAATTTACATGGTGTATCATATAAATGTACACTATGTTCACTACGGTGCCTGTTTGATACATGATGAGTCCTTATAAACCACATTGTAACCATAAAAATGTTTGTACAAAATCATGGCTCTTATTTCATTCCAAATTTTGATTCATATATCTTATGTCTAATTTTTTTAACTTAATTTAGTATTTTGAATATTTTTAATAACACATATACCAGAATGGATTAGGGAAGAATCACCTGACTCATCATTGATCTCACTTTATCCAATATGGTGTAGTTTCTCCTTTATCTTAAAACATTCTATAGTGGTGTATAAGGAGGTTTTCATTATGAGAGGATCCCAAACTCTTATAAATAATCAATTATGTCTTGATTAATATGTCCCCACAATATTCTAAGTGGATTTTCTTAATCTTATTACCAAGATGGTTCTTAACATCATTATTCTATTACATTAAACTCACAACGGAATATGAATAATAATTCATTATTTAGATATATCCATATATACTAAAAGTATCATAAACTATTATTATATATGATAATCCACCCTTTTCTACAATTGTGAAGACAGATATGATAAACTTTCTAGAAACTTTTATTTCTATAATTTATCCTAATGAAGATTAAAATTATTTTACTCTTGATGAATTGTATAACATTCTTGTTCCTTATGAAATGAGGAAATCCCCAATGTTTAAAAATAAGATGAAATATTAAATGTCTTTTTATGCTAGGAGAAAGACGAAAATTAAAGATATTGAAGAGGAATATCCTTGTGAGTCTAATGAGAAACTAGATGATGATATAAATGAGGAAAATAATGTATCTTATATCCAATAACTATTGAAGATGAACATGAATGTATGGAGGTAAACATCCCCTCAAATGTTTTGAGGGTAGTGGTCTCATACAGTTTGCAATAAATTTCCCTAAGAAGAATATTGGATAATTTCATGATGATTTTGATGAAAATCATCGACGGAAGAAGTGGAACATAAATTATAAAGAAGAAAATTCGTCCAGTAGATATATAAATAATTTTATTGGAAATAAAATAAGTTTTTAGAGTAAGAATATTGAATCAGACTCAATTGAAAATAATTCACCTAAAGATGAATGTTTATAAATATTCAAAACCATTATTTCAAAATATGAGAAAACAAAGAATTACTTAGATAGAGAAAATGGTAGTGAAGAATCTTATAGAGAGTTTCAATACATAATTGAACTCGTTGTTTTTCTAAATAAAAAAACTCTTAAATAAATTAAACTAATGATGAAATGCTGTGGAGAAGTTTATGACGGAATGCATTATGTCATCAAGTGGGAGGATAAATACATTTAGTACAATCTAGGTAATAAACGTAGAATTTTTGAATAGTGAAATATGATTGTAGATCTTGGTAAGAAATTGTAAGCATAGAAATAATAGGATAACAAGATTCAATCAAAATATTTTGAGTCCGAAAGTACTATGAGGAAGATGAATGAAAACATCAACAAACTTCATAAGTAAAAGATGAGGCATCTAAAGTTGTTGACAAGGCTCAATACAAAAATTAGGTGACATGTTTTCTTACACAAAATAATGTTTCAACTGATTCCTTTAACTTTATAGGATCTAGAAAATTTATTGGGAAATCATAGATAGATAAAGAATGTGATAAACCTATCAATTATACAAAAGTATAAAACTAAGTCAAAAGAAAAGATGGTCTATGTCTTGAGTATGTTAGATCTAAAAGTAATCAAAAACCTAAACAATGTTTTTATAGATAATGATATTTCTTGAATAGAAAATATAGATTTAAGGTCTATTTATGGTGTTGGGTAATCGATGGGAACAGATCATGTAGTTGTTGTCACAACTTTCGGATGAAGGTTTGAGGAAAATAGAAGAAATAGGAAAAGAAGAATCAGTATCCTTGTTAACTTATACGATGATGGAAAGGTGAATATTAACATCCATGAATTATTTTAAAGGTATGTTGCTTTTAATTTCCATTCATGCTTTGTTTTGGGGGGATCAAATGCTTTTTTTGTAGGATAGGTTGAGTTTTCATGATTTCGGCCAAACCGTGAGCCCATTTCCAGATTTAAAAACAAATTGGGGTAATTATAAAATGATTTTACTTGTTAATATTTTTCACCCATTACAATTCCTAAATGGCCTCCCCTGACCTATTAACACCACTATTTCAATTTGGACCCATTATTAAATCATAATAATGGTGTATTTATGTTTTTATTTAGGGAATTCGGCCAACCCAAAAGCACATTTCATGTTTTAAAAACAAACATTGTTTATTTAATATCATATTCAATTTTAACTATTTTATGGTGATTACACCTCTAACTTGGTCCCAATATAACTAGGCATTCCCCCATTCTCTTTTCCCTCTCACTAGTTCTCATTTTCTTTGCAGAATAAGTCAAATCTTATTAATATTTCCCAATTTGAGCAGATTTATAAACGTAAATTGTTTCCTTCATAACTCCTCCACTTATCACTTTTTTCCCCCATTAAAATTATTAAATGATCAATTTATCCTTACTAGAACCACTCTTGAATGTTTGGTTGGTTTAAAATTCATCTACTAGTGTATTTGGGGTTCTTTTTCAAAGATCCCTCAAGTAAGTGGGTCTCCCTCAATCTTCATTCAATTTGTATTGGGTTTCCATCAATATTCATTGGGTTTCATCTATTATCTTTGAGGTTCCCAGTTCCCAGAAAGAAGGATTTCAAAATTAGGGTTTGATATTGTGTTTCATGGTCTGAAATTCTGGTTTCAGGTTTGTTTTATCTTTCTTGAGGTGCAGTGGGGTGCGTTTGAGTTTTCGCAAAAAGGATTCAAGGGTTTACATTACATTATTAGGTGATTCCATGTTTATGCAATATTTGTGCCTTATAATACTGTATATATCATATTTCCAGGTTTATATTACTTTTTTATTTCTGAAAAATTACTTTTAGAAGTGTTTGTATTAAAACTGAATTTTAAATGCCAATTTTCTTTGAAATCAGGGGTTCTTCATAGAAATGTTTTATAAGTTTATTTTGGGGGAGCCCTATAACTTTTTGGTTGATTTTATTGAAATTTATTAAAGATGAAAATTATTTTTCGTTTTTTATCTCCCTTTTGGGCTGTTATGAAATCTAATTTTTGTGAATTTTGATAAGTGAAGGATTTTTGGGCACCATTTTGGTGTTAAATTTGTTGTTTTTCATTGATATATGATGTTATGGATAATGTGGTTTTATTATAACATAATTAATAGGTTTATAAGAATGTTTTTGGCACTATTAATTCTTTTTTTGGATAATGTGAGTGTGGACATAGTGTGCAATGTAAGGTTTTCCAGGTGTTTTGGGTGCAACATTATGCAGGTTTTTTAGAAACTATTTTATGGAAAATCAAAGTTTTTTGTTGTGTTTTTAAGTTGTATAAAGTGTGTGTAGGTACTATACTATTTTAATGTTACCTATAGTGTTTTTTTTAAAATGGATATAGTTATCATACTGATATTTATTGATCAAAAAGGGGGGCGCCCTGGTACCTTGTTGGGGCGGATGTGTTCTAGTACAACTAGTGGACCAGATGAGTTTTGTCACTGTTTCATTGAGAATTTGGATAATGAATAATATAGATGAACTATTTGGATGGTGATTCGGGAGCACTAGGATATGGGTATGTTCCCTATTAGTTTCTCGTGTGTGAGAATAGATTTTACTATAGTTACTTTACATCGAGGTATGATGTTCATGGGGCCCGAGAATATCTAGTGCCTCGGGGTGTTCCTGATTTTGTTTCTCATTATATTTTTTCTATTTTCACTTGAATTTGGGTGTTTTTTGAAGTAAATTATAGAAGACAACATTCCTATTTAAATTTTCAATCATTCTAAATGTTTTAGCTTGAAAATTATTTTCAATTTAAAATTTCAATTCATGGAAGTTAACACCGCTTTTCTTTGCATATCAAAACTGCTTGTTTTTTAAATTGTATGGAATGAACATTGGAATAATTGGGCTGTATACTATTTTTATTATGATCACACCCTAGTTACACCCCATTGGTGTATGTATACTTTATCATTATTGGCTCTGGTAAAGGGAAGGCTTTGGGTGATGGCGGCTCCGGGTGTCAGTTCCCTTACATTGTTCAGAGTTGTAGAGAAAGCTTGTTGGTGATGACCCCTTGTTGTGTGGAGTCCTTGTGGATATATCACTGCTATATTTATTTTAATTTTTAGAACTATTATTGTCTTTAAAACAATGTATTATGTTCTGTTTTTTTCTTAAGACTTGTTTAGCTCAAAAATTTCAAATATATATTACGGATCGTTTTTAATGTTTTATGCTTTAATATCCAGGTAAATCATTCCCAAACATAAATTAATGTACCTAGAAACTTTTTCCAGACAATGGGAATGGGGAACGCCTTCATGACTTTCCAAAGGCCCAGATTGGTTATGGTAATGGTGATGACCAGATTCAGTTCGTGAAAAAAATGGAATCAGAGGAGGCCTGTGTTTTTGGGTTATATTACTATTTTGGGACGAGTCTTGATAGATAGGATATAGGAATATCAGGGCTTAGTTATTCGGTCATATGTAGGGTTCCTGGACCGCACATCTCAAGGATGACCATACGTCACTACGGGACGTCCGAATTGTCTTATTGACTTCACTTCCAGTTGAGATGTGTGGGCTATATACAACACATGGACATCAGGAGGGGGTAAAGTTGTTGTTTATTTTATTCCTGATATAAGTTTTTATTATTTAAATTTTATATATTTGATATAAATTTTCATAATTTTGGTATTTATTATATTTCTATTACTATTGGATTTTATAGCAACATGCCTACCTGGAAGGCTACCATGCGCCCACAGGAGGATGTCGGAGAGAGTTCTCCCACACCGATTGATCAGTGTCCTGTCTAGGATGTGGTATGAGCTGTCCATGATTGTGGATAGGTACTGGCTCCTACAACTATTCATGTTAGGTTAGAAGAGATGATTCCAGGAAAATATAAAGCACATGAGATTCAGAAAAAACATGCCTCTTACCATCCAAGGACGATCAAAATGACATAAAGGAGTCTAATATCTTGAGAAAATTTAGTGTATGTTTGAGTTCTTGGAGACACTTGAGGAGCTCAAAAAGATGTGTGAATCCGTTTTATTAGAGGGTCTCAGACATAAGTTCTAAGAATTGGGGCTTCCGATAGGGAAAAATGACCAGATCCGATCGGGATATTTCAAGGTCTTTTTTAATGATCTTCACTACCTTGAGGTCTTGGCATATTCCATGTATAGAATGATCATGCACCTTGTTTGGGGGAATCATTCTGTGATAGAGTATTTCAAGTGTTGCACTGAGTTGGTTCGGTATGCCCCTAAAGTCGACTAGAATAAACAATTGATGGACCAGAGGTTCGAGAAAGGCTTGCGACCAGACATATACTCCCATTATTTCATGTTCATGCTGAGGACCTATGCTGAGGTCATTGACCGGGCATGTATTGTGGAGATTGATTAGAAAGACATGTCTTATTTCTCTGTTTTAGTATCTGTAGTGGGAATTGGTAACTCTTCAAAGTAGAAAAGGAAGCAAGAGGAATAGGTGACGAAAGGAGGTTGGAGCTCAGGCCACTCTTCCAGGAAGTTTTTGTCTACGGCTTATGATGCGAGATCGGTTGTGTTCCACTAGTGTGAGAAGCCTGGGAACGTATGAACAACATGACCACTTCCTCCGATGCATTATTACTAGTGTGGAGGGATGAGGCATTTATAGCAGTTATGTGGGGTGGAACGTCCATATCTGAGTGGGGTAGGGTCTATGGGATTAAGTAGAGTTCCAGAACTGTTTGAGATTCCTAGGAAGGGGGGATCATTATTTGGGGGTCGGGGTGGTAGGGCTGGGTAATCTTTTGGGAAGATCTAGTTCTAGGAGTAGCCACGAACTAGCGGTTATCCTCCTAAATAGACAGGATGTCGCCTTGTGGTGGAGTAGGCCTCCGCATAATCAGAGGTGGGATTTTCGACAGTTTGAGGTACTGTGTTGATCGCATCTTCTATACCTGCTTCCCTTTTTGATATAGATGCCTCGATTTCATTCTTTTCTACCAATTGCGTGCATAGGATGAATTTACTAGCGAAGTTTTTTCCTTTTGTGATGGATTTGGTGATTCCACTTGGTATGAAGGAGAAGGGTCTCTGGTGCCCCATGTGTAAACTTTTTGTTTCAGGGGATGAGATGTAGTGGGACCTCTTGGTCCTAACTATGGATCTGTTTGACATAATAATTGGCATATATTGGCTATTAAACTTCCAGGATCACATTTATTGCTACAGGCGACATGTGAGGTTTACGACACCTGATGCGAGACATTATGATTTTCATTAATAATGGGATCCTCAGTCGGGTCGTGCATAACCTCCACTCCCAGAGACGGGAAGTATTATTTTCAAGATACCATTGCTCATGCTAGACGAATATGGTTATTCCCCCTAAAGGTGTAATACCAAATGTAGTGAATCTGTTTCTAGAGGTATACCCGGATGATTTTTTAGGTTTCCCCAGAGTGGGATGTAATGTTTTCAATTGATCTGATGCTAGGAACACAGCTAGTACTATTCCCTCATATCGGATGGCCCCCTACCGAGATGAGAGAATTAAAGATAAAACTGTATGACTTATAATACCAAAGATTCATTCACCTGAGCGTCTCTCCATGTGTTTATCCAATGTTGTTTGTGAAAAATGCTGACGGATCCCTCCATTTGTGCATTTACTATCGAAATATGAATAAGGTAAAAATTAATAACAAATAACCTTTCCTATAATAGATGATTTGTCCAATAAGTTTAATGGTGGAAATTGTTTTACAAAAATTGAATTTCATTAACGATACTATCAATTAAGGGTGAATGAAACTGATATCCCAAAGACATCCATCTGAAGAAGGTATGTCCACTTTGAGTATTTGTTCATGTCCTCCGGAATGACCAATTCCCCCACAGTTTTTATGGAACTCATGAATAGTTTGTTCCATAAGTACCTCGATTCAATTTTTGTGGTGTTTGTAGAAGACAGTTTAGTGTAATATAGCTCTTAGGGGGAACTCGTACATCACACGAGGATCATCTTGGGAACATTGTGGGATCAACGCCTCTATGAAAAGTTGTCAAAGTCCACTTTCTGGATCAGGGAAGTGATATTTATTGGGTATGTGATCTCTGAGTAGGGGGATTTATTTGAACACAATAATATTTGTGCAGTTATGTCATGGGACCAGCTGAAGAATATGTTTGAGATTAGGAGTATCATTGGCCTGGCTAGTTATTACAAGTGATATATTCAGGATTTCTCTCAGCTTGCTTCACCGATGACCATGCTCACATGGAAAGGGGTGATGTTTGTGTGGGGCCAATAATTTCAGGCATCATTTGAGGAGTTGGAGAAGCAGTTTACTACCACCCAATGTTGATTTTTTCAGAGCCTAGAAAGGGGTATGTGGTCTATTGTGATGCTTTAGGATTGAGTATTGGGCACATACAAATGTAGGATAGTCACATGGTGGCATATGGCTCTCTCCAAATCTGACCACATGAAAGAACTACCGATCCCATGACATGGTGTTGGAAGTAGTGATGCATGATTTGAATACAAAGCATCACTACCTCTTTCGGGAGATGTTTTTTTCATTCTTGGATAACAAATGATTAGCCTATATCTTCTCGTAGAAGGACAAAAACTTGAGGCAACGTCGTTGGATCGAGTACATGAATGGGTTATACTTTGACTTTGTCTATACCCTAGTTAAGGGTAATATGGTGGCCGATGCATTGAGAAGAAGAGTGCTAGTGCAGGATTACAGGAAGTCCAATGATGAGTGGGCTTTGAAGGTGCTCTTTTCTTAGATGCATGTGGAGACCAGGGAGCACAGTGGAGGTGCGTTCTTAGTTATCGTCCAGTTAAATCATTAAATATTGGAGTTTATTGAAAATTAATATCCCAATAATTATCTATTACAGTGGTTGAAGTAGTTTATTCATGGTGGGGTGACATCCTTTGATTGGTTGTCATCTACTAAGGGAATCTAGTGCTTCATGGGCCATTCAGATGTGATGTTTTCTATTCAGAAGGTGGTGATGGAGGATAGCCACTGGTCTCATCGGGTTGTCCATTTGGGTTCTATGAAGATGTATTATGATTTCATTCAGTAGTTTTTGTGGCCTATTATGAGATGAGACATAATGGGCTTTGTGTTGATATACTATACATACCAGAAGGTGAAAGCCGATAAGTAAAGGACATCAGGTTTTCTATAGTCATTACCCATTCATGCATGGAAGTGGGATGAGGTATCCATGGACTTCATTGTTGTCTTAACTCGAATACCTCATGTCAAGAATTCTATTTGGGTGGTGATTGATCATCTGACCAAATCAACTCACTTGATTCTGATCAGAGATACAACTAAAGTGGATGAGTTGGGATGTTTTTATATTCAAGATGTGGAGAGAATCTATGGAATTAAATTAATGGTTGTCTTAAATAGAGACACACCTTTCAATTCTTGGTTCTATGGAGGCCATTAGAAGGCGTTGAGTTTAATATTAATATGAGCACGACATAACATTCTCAGATGAATGGTCAGACAGTGCGGGCAAATCATATTTGGGAGGATATGTTCCGTACATGTGTCCTACAGTATGGAGGTTCCAGGTATAGCCATTTTGGACTGGTTGAGTTTTCATATAATAATAGTTTCCAATCGTTGATTCAAATGGATCTTTTTGAGGTGTTCTATGGTCGGCCATGTTGTTACCCCCTACATTGTGCTGAGGTAGGTGAGACCACACTGCTAGGGCTGAGTTTGGTTAAGGAGACATCAGAGAAGGTCATGTTGATAAGGAAGGGTTTTTTGATTGGTCAGAGACTCCATAAATCATATTCTAACCAAAGGCATCGAGACCTAGATATTTCTATGGGTGATAGGGTATTCTTGAATGTGGCCCCTCATCTTGGTAATCATCGATTGGGGAAGGAAGGGAAGATTACCCCGCGATATGTTAGGCACTCTAAGATCACTAAGAATATTGAAAAGGTGGAATACAAGTTGGATTTAACTTCTCAGTTGACATCCATCTAGGATGTCTTCAATTTCTCCCAGTTGAATAAATACAACCTGAATATGTTCCATGTTCTCAGTTGGGAGTAACTAAAGATAGAGCATGGGTTGTATGTTGTTGAGAGGCGGGTGAAAATAGTGGACTCCCAAGAGGCAGTTCTCCGGGGGAAGTCCATTCCATTAGTTCAGGTCCTTTGGGATCATGATAACGATACTCATGAGACATGGGATCAGAACTCATGGGTTAAGGAAGAGTACCCATTATTGTTTTCCAATCATGCTTCAGGATGAATTTCCGGGGAAGAAGGAATCATTTCATGGTGGGAAAAATTGTTATATAACAGACTTATTTTAAAGGTAAATTTCATTTAATATCTATTAATTCATTTTTTGGGGGTTTCCCTTGATTTTTTTGGAGGAAAGGGTGAGTTTTCATGATTCGGGCCACATAGTGAACCCATTTCCAGATTTAAAAACCAATTTTTTTTCTCTTATAAATATTTCATTTCTTAATATTTTCAACCAATTCCAATTCATAATTATCCTCACATGACCTTTTATCACCACCATTTCAATATGGACACTTTAAAAATTAATAATAATTTTGGATTTGGGTTTTTATTTAAGGAATTGGCCCAGCCCGAAAGCCAATTTCCAGTTTTAAAAAACAATTTGTATATTTAAAATATAATTCAATTTTAACTATTTTTCTATGATTATGCCTTTAACATGATCCAACTAAACCTATGTGCATTACCATTCCCTTCTCCCCCTCATTAGAGCATATTTTCTTTACATATTATATCAATTATTCTTACACTTCCTCAATTCAATGGGATTTTTAAAGGTAATTTTTTTCGTTCATAACTCCTTCATTTATCACTATTTTAACCCATTAAAATTCCTACATGATCTAATTTTCGTTTCCCTAAACACCCATGAATGTTTGGCTACATGAAAATTCATCTACCAGTGTATTTTAGGTGATTTCATCAAGATCCCTCGTGTAAGTGGGTCTCCTTCAATCTTCTTCCAATTTTCTTAGGGTTTCATTCAATGTGCTTAGATTTTCTTCCATTAAAGTTGAGGTTTCAAATTTCCCGAATGTAGGGTTTCAAAACTAGTGTTTGATATTGTGTTTTACGATATGAAATTCTAGTTTTATGTCTATTTTATCTTCCATGAGTTGTGACAATGATGTGTTTGTGTTTTTGCACAAAGGATTCAATGGTTTTAATTACATTTGAAGGTGATTCCATGTTTATTAAATCATTATGATTTTTCATGATCTATTTACCAAATTTTTTGGTTTATCTAATTTTAAAATTTCGTTAAAAATTAGTTTTTGAGGTGTTTGTATTGAAAATTAATTTTAAATGCCAATTTTATGTGAAATCAATGGTTTTCTCATAAAAAAGTTTTATGTTTATTTGGGGATCCCTATAACAGAATTTTTTGAATTTATTGAAATTTATTTGGACTGGAAATTATGTTTTTAATGTTTATAACACATGTTTGTTGCTGACAAATCTAATTTTGTCAATGTTTGATAAGTGAAAGAATTTTTTGGCACCATTTTGGTGCCAAATTAGTTGTTTTACATGGATATTTGATGTTATGCCTAATTTGGTTGATTTATAACACATATAATAGCTTTATAAAAAGGTTTTGGGCACAATTAATTCTGTTTTAGTAAATTTTAGTGTTTATATAGTGTGAAATGTTGAGTTTTCAAAGTGTTTTGGGTGAAAAATAATGCTGGTTTTTTTGAAATTGTTTTATGGAAAATCAAAGAGTTTAGTTGTGTGTAATGAGTGGTATAATGTGGGTGTAGAGACTATAATATATTAATGTGGCCAGTAGTTGAGTTTTATATCTATATGGATTCATGTAGCATGTTGAAATTATATTAGAACCAAGGGGGAAGCTGAGGTACCCTGGTGGGGCTAATGTGTACTAGTATAACTATTGGACTGGATGGGTTTTGTCCCTATTTCACTTAGCATTTGGATAATGAAAACTCTAACGAAATTATATGTATGATGATTGGGGATTAATAGGTTATTGGTATGTTCACTACTAGTGGCTCTTGCAGGAGAATGGATTTTACTATGGTTACTTTAAACCGAGGTACGAGGTACATGGGCCCTGAGACTATCTAGTTCTTAGGGGTGTTCTTAATTTTGATTCTCATTACATTTGGGGGATTTTAAATTTCATTTTGGTGTGTTTGGAAGTATATTACATTTCATAGCATGCCTATTTAATTGTGTTGACATTGTGAATATTTTAGCTTGAAAAATGTTTTCAGTTTAATGTTGCATTTGTTGAAATTTTACACCGCTTTTCTTTTCATGTCAAAACTGCTAGATTTTTCACCATGTATTTCATGAAAATTAAAATCATAAGAACGTATCCTATTTGGATTATTCTCAAACCCTACTTACACCCCTTGAGTTTATGTATAATTTATCATTCTTGACTCAGGTATACGAGAAGATTTGGGTGATGGGGGATTAGGTTATTAGTTCCCATCCTTGGTGCGCAGTTGTAGAGACAGCTTGTGGGGGATGACCCTTTTCATGTAGAGTACTTCGGGATGTCTTGTTGCTTTCTATATTTATATTTGGACCACTTGTATTGAATTTATACCAAAATATTCTGTTCTGGTTTTTTCATAAGAGTAGTTTGCTTGAAAATTTCATATTTATATTATGGATTGTTTTTAATGTTTTATGATTTCGTACTTTGGAAAATAATTCTCAAAATAATATTAATGATACCTGGGAAATTTTGCCAGCCTATGGGGATAGGTAACGCCCTTTGGGACATTCCATAGGCTGGGTTTGGTTCTGGTATTGGTGGAAACCAAATTCAGATCGTGACCTGAATTATCAAGATGTTAGAATCAATCTAACAATGATTACATTTGAATGTCTGGAAGAAGTTTTTGAAATTTGTGATCAGTCTAGTAATCATGTCGCATGAAGTAAGAAAATAGTTCTAGAAAAATATTCTTATGATTTAAGATAAAATAACATTGAAAATATGAAGTTTGACGAAATATCTTTTGTTGTTGAGACAACATTGAAGGAAAATAAGACGAAAAACACATGGATATTTGATAGTGGTTGTTCTTCATGAATGATAGGTTATATAGAATTTTTCAAATATGTTTTCAGTCATGATCATGGATTAGTTACTTTTGGAAGTGATTGTTCCTCTAAAATCAATGTAATCTAAATGATAGAGATTTTAGTAGAGAAATTGAAATCTAATGAAGTTTTACATGTAGATGGGATAAAACCTAATTTACATAGTGTAATATGACTATGTGATGATGGAAAAGAAGAAATATTCCAAATATACTATTTTATCGTCAAAAGTAATGATGGAAAAGAATTTAAAAAGGATAAAAAACGAGCAAAAATATCTTTCAAATATGATAATTAAATAACTCAAATTATATTAGTGCTGAAGAATAAAACAAGTTGTGGCACTGAAGACTAGGTCACCCTAGGAAGAAAAAAGTGAATAAACTTATTATAGTTGATGCTCTTTGAAATTTTCCCGAATTTAAATGAAGAGATGAAATTATTTGTATTACATGTTAAAAAGTGAAAATTGAAAATAAATAATAAAAGAGTTGAGATTATGTCTACCAAACAACATGAGCTTATTAATTTCGATTTATATGGACTAATTAGACATCAATAAACAAAAAAAGACTAATAATTTTTCACTTTTATTGGTGATTTAACATGGATGACAAAAATCATGTTCATGTAGCACATATTAGTGTCTATTGCAATGTTAAAATTATTCTGAAAATATTTTGATATTGAATTGGGGGTTTCCATAAAAACGATTAGAACACTAAATGGTACCGAATTCACAAATAACGATTTTGAATCTTATTTGATGAAACATGGTATCAAATATCAGTATAGTAATCCATATACTCCTGGAAAAAATGGAGTAGTAGATATAAATAATAAAACAAAGGTGGGAATAAAAGGAATTATGTTAATATAATTGAAACCATCCAAATTCTATTGGAGGGAATATGTTAGTACTGTAGTACATGTTCAAAATAGATTCTTGTTGAGATCAAAAATGAACATGATTCCTTGTGAAATTTTGTATTACAAAAAAGATTCATGTAAATAATTCAATGTTTTGGGATATCTGTAAGGACCCAAATCATGATATACACAGACGTTAAATTACTTTTTCTGAATACTTAATATATTAAAAAAATAGACACCAAAAGACTGTAATAGTTTAGTGTCTTTTCAAACTGGGTACATAATCTTCTAATCATGTTGAAAAATCTTCAACATCTCCAATAAATATATCCCCCTTTTTTTCTTACCTAAAACCATTCTTTATATCTTGGGGAAAAGAAAAAATATAAAGTGTGAGCTCAAATGCTCAGTATGGGTATGTTTGGAGAAAATAAAACAAACCGTTTACATTTGATCTTAAAAAACATGAACATAAAGTTTAAACATCAAAATCATGAAAAATGACATAAAACATGGAAGTACGTAAGTAATATATCATAATGGAACATCAATCATGAATAAATAGCATGGGAATAAACATGTAATTTTGGAAAACCATTAATTACAAGATATTATTTCCATAGTATCCAAGGCATTGTTTCCAAAACCATCATAGTGGACGAAGTCCATTACTGAACTGGGTTACATGCCATTTCATCCCTGTATTACTGAACCAGATATACTTATTGTCGTAGCCATGTTTATATCATGAGAAATAAATCTTCACCTAATGAATTGTAGGGAAATATACGTCCAAATCATCTCATATTGACATCATTCTTACGTGTTCCACAAAACAATCAAAAATTATTCATCATAACCCAAATAATTTAATGGGTTTCATAAACATCATCCCTTAAAAACATAATCCATATAAAAAATGGATATCATTTCATCATAAGAGAAATAAATCCATTTAAATAATAGATACATTATACATGATACATAAACATACTAAATAATGTCATCTTATATGTAAAATAGTTTTGATAAAACACCTAAAATGAATTCTTGAAGAAAATATTCTTTCTTATTCAAAATCATTTTCTTTCTCCAAATGCCGTGAAATTTTAAGAGAAAACTTTATGTCAAAAATAATCCTGAAATATTTTGGAATAATCTTCATGTAAATAAGTCATTATGAAACCTTAAAAACATGTTCACACCATATTGGTTAAAAAAACATTCCCCTCATACTTTTGCCGAAAAATTTAAAAAGTACCATGTATGGTAAGCAAATGAGTGATTAATTCCATTCCACATTGTAAAAGTCAAAAAGAGGAAAAACCACTATAAACCAACATGAATGAATTGTAAAAACATTATGAAAACGTTTTTTATAAAATATGGACATGAATGATAAATATAACCCATGTAAATAATTACGAATAAACAATCTCGGACAAGAATGAGATTGGAATAATTATCCCATACCATATGTCCAATTTCTCCCATATGTGTTAGAAACTCATGTATAGTAGGTTTAAACATATTATTAACATATAACAGAACCATAATAATATTTATGTTATCACATACGATTCACTTGCGACTTTATATTACCCATTCAATTGTCAATTCCATGTTAAAGCTGCGTTTTGGGTAAAATCGTTTCATTTATAGTATGCGTTTTGACTTGTAATTATTCATATGATTACTTAGATCCTGATTACGTAATTAAATAATGTATAATATTATTTATATAATATATATTCAGCATATAAATATATATATTGAAGATTGATAAATTAAATTAAATACATCGTTGGTGGAGACGGTAGGCCATACATACGGATGAACGATGTCGTCGTTTCCTTATTAAATTGAATGTAAGTAAATGAAATATATATATATACATCAATCCAGTTGAATTATTATGTCGTATATTTCATTATTACTTATTATATAAACTTTATAATTATTTTTGAATAGTTAACATGGAGAATGAATCTCATCGCATCGTGGAGATGGAAATCAGTACGTATGCACGAGCGATGGTATCATTCCCATAAATATTGAATGGAATTCGAGTGGATTATAAAATATCATAGAGTTAGTATTATGTTATAATATTTATATATAGTTATTATTGTCACAATTTTATCCATCCAATTATGGTAGTTGTGGAAAAACATATTACACCACGACGTGGAGACGGTAAACTGTACGTACGCACGAGTGATGATTTCATTTTTCATAGGATTAATAGAAGGTGAAATAGGATTGTTTCATATTAACAATAAGATATCAGTATATTGTTCATACTAATGTTATTAATTTATAATGAAACAACAAAATAAGAGGAAGTATAAGAAGAAATAAATTTGAAAGAATCGGTAAAGGATATTACCTCTTCTTTGGCACGCCTCTTCTAAACGTTCTTTTAGGTCACTGATGTTGGTCTCCGAAAAATACCTGGAACACTAGTATGTTTCTAGGGATGTGTAGAAGAGAAATTGATATGATTTGTCCTAGCATTAAGGCTCAAAAGTTTGTTAATAGAAGAGGGGGGAGATTCCCTTTTATAACAGGCGAGAGGGGAACTTTTGGAAACCTCCAAATTATTAATTTACAATAAACTCTAACCCCACATAAAAACCTCAAAAATGACTCAAAATAAAAGATGTCATGAGATAGGGTTTTTATATCATCGACTAATAAAAGTTAGACTTGTTTTATGTTTATTTTAAACAGTATCATTTTTATTTCTCCTTATTTAATCTATTTTATTTTATTTGTGGTAATAAGATTCTAAATTCTAAATTGTAATAAATAAATACTTATGTGTTGTTAATTTTCCATAATTGGATACATTATGACATTTTAGACCATATAAATTTCAATTTATAATTTTTAAATATTTTTTTGATTTTAAAAAAATTAATAATATGATATTTTTATAAAATATCAATAGTGTCAATTTTGACACTATTCTATTATTTGGATTTAAATAAAATCCACACAAATGATAAATTCGAACCATAATATTTAATAGATCCATAAAATTTAATATACTTCTTGATAATTCGTGGATAACATTAAATATTACATATAATATTTATTTTAATATTTTTAAAACCATTTATTTTATATTTCAATCAATAAAAGAATTGCTACATCACTATTGTGTCACCATTGATGATAAATATTTAATCCCTAACAATTATAAATAAATTCATATGATGTAGATAATTTTGTTTTATTTTTGGTGACTATTTGTTATTGAATTTTTATTATGTTTATCACTAATGTAAAATTATTACACTTATAAGATATAAGAGAGTGACATGTTGTCACTTTCTTTGGTTTTAATAATAATTACATCCTTTTCATGGTCAAAAATCCATGAAATGAATCTATTCTGATTCTTAGGTGATATGGGTAGACATTTATTCATCCAATAAAATTTTTTTAGGTGTTTGTGTAATTTTATAATCTTATGTTTACCCTTAATGAGTCGATTTACCTTTAACTATAGTAAATAAAATATACCGTAGTTACTATTCATAATGTCTAAAAAAATTAGCATATTAACATAATTTTGACCAACTAATTCCAAATAAGGAATCAATTTTTCCAAATTAAGAACACATAATTATTAGTATTTAATTTAAAATTAATCCCGCTGTTGAGAAAACAGGTTTGAAAAGTTAAAACATTGCCAAAGATTGAAAAGTTTTTACTTATGAATTGAATTTAAAAATAATGATAATGACTAGCATTATATTAAATTGTAAAAATATATTCTATTTATACATTAAAACCATTCAATATTATAATTTAACCATATAAATTATCATGATTAAAAATTTTGTTTTTAATTAAAATTTAGCGTATTTCTACTATTCATCAAAATAGGAAATTTAACAGAAAAATATTAAAAAATTATCCAAACTAAATTTATACTTACTTTTTTCAATTAATAAGTTTATATTGTCAAATTTAACTCATAAACATGTCAAAAAATAGATTTAAGGTGGGTGTGCCATTAAAAGGCGGCAAAACTGCATTTTTTTAAAAATAATTATTTTACAAGAAACATTTATTTTTTTCTCATACCATGTTATAGAATATGTGTATGATGAATGATATTTTTATAAAATTAAAAATGTGGTTAATACTATTCATAAAAGCTAGTTCATAATATATCGTTGTTTAGTGAAACTCGGTTTTGCGTACGACACATGCTATTGAGGAAGGTCGCTCTTGCGTGCAACACATGCCAAGAATAGTGTTTTCATATCCTACAAGGTAATATGGTGTTGTGTATAGCGCAAACTAATCAATGTGTAGGGTACAACACAAGACATCAATGTAATTAAAATGAATATTTCTCATAAAATCTCAGAGTCTTACATTCTACCCCCCTTAAAATTAATTTCATCCTCAAAATTCATCGGGGTTATAAATAGTTCACTACATGAAAGTTTCTATCATAGAAACCCACAAAGTAAAAACGAATACTAAAACATTATTTTAAAAAATAAAGTATGAAACGTTATGGTTACCCAAATTAACTCATCACTAGGTTTCCACATAGAAGAACATAGGTTAAAATATGGATATAGAAGAGAAATCTAACCATCAAGTTCTGATCGAGAGTGGTAGAGAACATGGCTATGAAAAATACAACATTAAAAATCCATAAATTTTTTATGATCAAAGGTATCATCTAATTCATCGGATATGAGGGTACTAGCACAACATTTTTGGTTTTAAATATCATTCCTATAAAGTTGATTAATTTTTTCATAAGGATATTTACTTACATGATTTTAGTGTAATATCATCATTGGTCATTCCACAAACAATTTCTACTTCATCTATTATTTAAGGAAATGAAGATGAATTTTTCATTCTTGAAGTGTTAGAAGATCATGCGACAGAATGACAGGTTATTCCATCTGCCTCAATAGGTTAGAAAATGTTATTAAAGACACATAAGTCCATATATGGTGAGATTAACAATATATGAATCCAAAAATGGAATAATACTTCAACGATCATACCTCTTAATAAAATAAAACTAATTTCTACTAAACATGGACTTCTTGTAGGCCTGTGGTAGGCGATAAAGGCCTGTCGCACTTCAGTTGTGGGTTCGATTCTCATAGCCTTGTCCGACGTGATGGGGTGTCTCCCTTCCTACAGGTTGTCCTTTTACTAAAACTACACCATTATTATATTCCATAACTAATATAGAAAAAAGTTCTACACCTAAAAAATACTATCTTATGTCTAAATTAATCCATTCCAATCTTCAGTCTTTTCCAAAACACTTTTGTCCTATCTCATAATATAAAGAAAAATATTACTAGAGAGGTCATCTATCAAGAATGTAAATACCATCATTTATCCCCCATATATCATAACTTATATCATGTTAGACATATTCCAAATATGTGAATACCTTAATCATTTATTCTCATAGAACATGAATTACCGTAAAACACTATTGAAAACAAGAATGCTGTCAAAAGATAACCATTTCCACATACCAAAATCCCAAAAATTTTATATACTCAAATCATGATATCACCTTGTCCTTATATCAGTCATGAGCTCATTAATAATATCCAACATATTATATTATCCTTATCCCTTCATTATGCGCATATCATCTATTTTACAAAAATATTTCAATCAATTTTCATGGTTACCGATACCATACAATTATTGAAAACCAATACATAGATATTCCAATATTCCATAATACTATAAATGATATTCCAAAACACTGTTTTAGAATTCCATTAGATATACACTTAATCACTCCACCACTTCGTTGTCATATACAAAATCACCAATAGTGATCGCATGTGACTTTACTGTGTCCTTTTCCTTAAGAGGTTGTTGATGTCCATCATCATTAACCCTTGTATTTGGGTATTGGTTAGCATAATTCCCCATTTCCTTGCACTTGTAGCATTGAAGCAATGTTGGTGCGTTCTATGTAGTAATTTCTCTATTTGCATCATTAGCTAACTTTTTCCCATTACATTGACACTCAACTGCTCGATGAACTTCTTTTCTACACTAAAAACATTTTCTAGTCTCTATAAGACTATCTCCATCGTGCTTCTTTCCACACTTAGAGCATAACGAAACATTCGTCTTCATTTCGACATTTTTTTGAGATTTTTCCTTGAAATCCATCTTTCGTTTCTTATCAAAACCATGAGGTGGATATGAAACACCAACATACAGTTCTACCATGATATCACAATGCACAATTTCTTCATAGCTACTAAATTATCTTATATATAATTCCCTTAGAAGACTTGGTTTTAAGACACTGAAGAATTGATCAACTTTACTTTCAGGTTGGATGATAAAGATAGATGGAAACCTTGCAAGCCTTGTAATTTTCGCCTCATATATACCAAAAGATTCATCATCCTTTTGCTTAAGGTCACAGAACTCTTTTTCTAATATTGTTTAAAGAATACGGGGGAATTACTTATTAAAAACATGTTCTTGAACTCGCCCCATTCCTTGGATTCAATTTCATCATGGGGCCTTGTATTCTTAATTAGAGTCCACAACTATTTTGCTTCACCTTCTAAATAGTAAATAGTTAGAATGACTTTTTCATGTTCCAAATAGTGATGTATGGAAAATATATTTTTAATGGTACTGATCCATCGTTTAGTAACTAGTGGATCATAAGACTCACTAAAAAAGGTGGGTGTTGCCTCATGAAGGACTCAATAGACTATTGTTCACTTCTCTGCTCATTTGGAAGTCCAGAATGATTCATAGCTTCTCTAAGTATCGAAATAATATTTTTTCCTCCATCTCCCATAACATTGGTTTGATTAGGAGGACGAACATTGCATTGTCCATTACATTGATCAACACAGTTCCTTCGAGTTCCAACCATCATCTAAAACCGAAAAAGAATAGTGTGAGAGGAAGAAATTATAATCGGAAAACAACATAATAAAGCGGGAGAACATTAAATATCAAACATCTTAGGATTAATTATAATATTGTTACCCTAATTATAGGACTATATCCTATACTTTTATTTAAACATAAGGACATCCCTAGACATACCATAGAAATATCTCTAAGGATCTCACTAAAGTTTTCATATCCTAGTTTCCAAAAGTTATCTAAACCTTTCCTCTAATACCAAATGTAGATACCCAAATCATTAAATACATGGAAATTACAAAACTTTTTCAGAATACTTAATACACAACATAAATAGACACCAAAATACAATAATAGTTTTGTGTCTTTGGAAACTCAGAACATTATCTTCTAATCATGGTGAAAGATCTTCAACATCTCCCATAAAGATATTACCCTTTTGTTTTCTTACCTAAAATCGTTCTTCATATCCTGGGGAAATGAAAAAATATAAATGGTGGTATCAAATGCTCAGTATGGGTAAGAATGGAGAAAATAAAACAAACCACATACATTTGAACATAAAAAACATGAACATAAAGTTTAAACATCAAAATCTTGAGCAGTGACTTAAATCATGGACGTACGTAAGGCATAGATCATAATGGAACATCAATAATGATAAAATAGAATGGGAATAAACGTGTAATTGTGTAAAACCATTATTCACATTTTATGATTTCCATAGTAGCCATGTCATTGTTTCCAAGACCATAATTGTGGATGAATTCCATTACTTAACCTGGTTTACTTGCCATTCCAGCACTATATTACTGGACCAGATTTACTTTCCATTAAAGCCATGTGTATCTCATGAGATATAAATCTTTAACCAATGCATTAGAGGGAGATACAGGTCCCACCGATCTCATATTGAAATCATTCTTACATGTTCCAAAAAACAATCATTAATCATTAATCATAATCTAAAGAATAAAATTGGTAACATAGATATCATCCCTTCGTATCATAATCCATATAAAACAAATGTATATAGTTTCATCATAAGGAAAATCAAACCAGGTAAATAATAAATTCATTATACTTGAAACATAAAAATACTAAATAATGTCATCTTAGATGGAAAATAGTTTTGATAAAACACTTGAAATGAATTCTTTAGGAAAGAATCCTTTCTTCTTCAAAATCATTTTCTTTTCTCCAAATGCCATACAATTTTAACAGAAAATAATTTTTCTGAAAATAATCATGAAATATTTTGGAATAATCATCAGGTAAATAAGAAATTATGAAACCGTAAAAACCTGTTCATGCTGTATATGTTTAAATAAATATTCCCCTTGTACTTTTTCTAGAAAATTCAAAAAATAGCCCGTATGGTAAAAAAAGAAGGATTTGTTCCATTCAACATAGTAAAATTAAGAAAGAGGTAAACAAAAATTTAAAAAACATGGAAGAATAATAAAAACTTTATAAAAACATTTTTTATAAAACATAGAAATGGATGATAAATATAACCCCAGTAAATACTTATGAATATACAATCTTAAATAAGAATGGGATTGGAATAATTATCCTATAACTTATGTCCAAATTATTCAATATATGTTTGACACTCATTTATATTGGATATAAACATAGTAATAACTTATAATATAACCATAATAATATTTATGTTATCATATATGATTCACTTGCAACTTTATATTAACCATTCATTTGTCAATTCAATATTAAAGCACGGTTTTGGGTAAAATCATTTCATTTAGCGTACGTGTTTTGACATGTAATTATTCATATGATTACATAGATCATGATTACATAATTACATAATTCAGAAAATAATTTATATAATATATATTCAGCATATAAATATATACAGTAGATCGATAAATGAAATGATATACACCGTTCATGGAGACGGTAGCTCATACGTACGCATAAACATTGTTTTCATTTGCTTATTAAATTGAATGGAAGTAAATGACACACATATATATATATATAAATAAATCCAGTAGCATTATTATTTCATATATTTCATGATTAATTCTTATATATAATTTATAATCATTCTTGAATTGTGAACATGGTGAATGAATCTTATCGCATCATGGAGACGGTAATCCGTACGTACGCACGAGCGATGATATCGTTCCCATAATTATTGAATGGAATTAGAGTGGATGATATAATACCTTAGAATTAGTATTATGTTATAATAATCATAAAATTAATATTATCACAATTATATCCATCCAATTATGGTGGTGGTGGAAAAACAGATTACACCACGGCGTGAAGACGTTAAGATGTACGTACGCACGCGCAATGATTTCATTTTTTGTAGGGTGGATAGAAGGTTAAATAGGGTTGTTTCATATTTTTAAAAACATATAATTATATTATTTGTACTTATTTTATTACTTTATAATGGAACAACTAAATAAGAGGACATAGAATAAGAAATAAATTTTCAAAGAATCGTTAAAGGATATTACCACTTCTTCGACACGCCTCTTCTAAACCTCCTCTTAGGGAACTAAAGTAGGTCTTTGAAAAATACCAGGACCACTAGTATGTTTATGAGTAAGTGGATAATAGAAATGTATAGGGTTTGGCCAATAATTATGCTCAAAATGTTGTGAAGTAGAGAGAGAGAAGGTCCCTTTTATAAGAGATGACAGGGGTACTTTTGGAAACCTCCAAAATATTATTTTACAATAAATTCAAACCCCACCTAAAAACCTCCAAAATGACTCAAATTAGAAGATGAGATGAGATAGGGTTGTAATATAATCAACCAGTATAATTTAGATATGTTTTAAGTTTATATTAAACCGTATCATTTTTATTTATCCTTATTTAATATATTTAATTTTATTTTCAGTAATAAGATTCTAAATTCTAAATTGTTATAAATACTTACTTATGTGTTGTAAATTGTCAATAATTGGATACTTTATGAAATTTTAGACCACATAAATTTAAAATTTGATTTTTAATTTTTTTTGTGATTTTTAGACAATTTAATAAAATTATATTTTTATAAAATATCAATAGTGTCAATTTTGCCAGTATTCAATTATTTTAATTTAAATAAAATCCACAAAGAAGATATATTCGAACAAAAATAGCTAATAGGTCTCTAACATGTAATATTAATCTGTAAAATTCGTGGATCACATTAAATAGTTCATATATTATTTATTTTAATATTTTTAAATCCATTTATTTGATATTTCAATCAATAAATTAATTTCTACATCACTATTGTGTCAACATTAATGATAATTATTTAATCCCTAAAAATTTTATTTAAATTTACATTATTTAGAAAATTTTATTAGATTTATGGTGACTTTTTATGTTTTAGGTTTTATGATGCTTATCACTAAATTAAAATTATTACACTTATAAGATATAAGAGAGTGACATGTGGTCACTTTCTTTGGTTTTAATAATAATTACATCATTTTCATGGTCTAAAGTCCATGAAATGAATCTATTATGACCCTTAGGTGATATGGAATCCATCCAATCGAATTTTGGTAGGTGTTCGGGTAAATTTATAATCTTATTTTTACCCTTAATTACCCAATTTACCTTTAACTGTACTAAATAAAATTTACCATAGTTACTATTCATAATGTCTAAAATAAAAATAGCCTATTAACCTAATTTGGAACTACTGATTCGAAATATGGAATCCATTTTTTTAATTCAAAACACAAAAGTTATAGTATTTAATTTAAAATTAATCCTGCTGTAGAGAAAATGGGTTTTAAAATTTAAAACACAGCAAAAGATTGAAATGTTTTTACTTATGAATTCAATGTAAAATTATTGATGATGACTATAATTGTATTAAATGGTAAAAAAATATTTTATTTATACTTTAGAACCATTATATATTAAAATTTATCCATATTAATTATCATACTGAAAAAAAAATTAATTAAAATTTCGCGTATTTTTACTATTCATCAAAATATGAAAGTTAACAGAAAAATATTAAAAAATTATCCAAAGTAAATTTTTATATAATTATTGCTGTGAATAAGTTTATTTTGTCAAATTTAACTCATAATCATGTCAAAAACTAGATTTAATGTGGGTGTGCCATCAAAAGGCGGCAAAACTGTATTTTCTGAAAAATACTTATTTTACCAGACAAATTTATTTTGTTCTCATACGATGTTCTAGAATATCTATTAGATGAATGATATTGTTATAAAATTCAAAATGTGGTTAATACTATTCATAATGTCTAGTTCATTATATATCAATTTTTAGTGAAACTTGGTATTGCGTACGACACACGCTATTGAGGAAGGTTGCTCTTGCATGCAACAGACGCCAAGAATAGTGTTTGTATATACTACATACTAATACGGTGACGTGTACAGCACAATCTAATCATGGGTAGGGTAAAACACAAGGCATCAAAGTAATTGAAAATAATATTTCTCATAAAATCTCAGGTTGTTACAATATACATGGTTTCACAAGGTCAACTATCTGTATTTGGGAAATTTTGAATAGAATGATGACTAAAGAACTTTCATGGGATATTCAAAAAATTAATAATTTACAAATGTTGGAATTAAAATTTACAAAAGTTTGTGGACTCATATTATGAGATGGAAATTGAAAATCAATCATCCATAAAAAATATTATTGTGTTTTGTGAGGAAGATAAATTGGATATTTCCAACAAAAGTGAATGTAAATCAAAACATTGGTGTTGGGATTCAAAAAAATCATGTGATGTGGAAATTAAAGCTGATAATGAAACATTGAAATTTCGTATAGTACAAAAACATGATGAATCTAAAAACATTATTGGGAATCAGAAGGAAACAGTTCAAACCAGAAGTAATTTGATATTATAAAATTGTACTACACTTATTTTAAATGTTGAACAAGAATCATATTAAGATGTTATTAAGCATTATTAATTGTTGGTTGTTATGAATGGAAAATTAGATCAGATATAGAAGAATGAAACTTGGTAACTAGTTCCAAGTCCAATAAATAATAATGTTATCATAACCAAGTGGATTTATAGTAGCAAATCGATTGAAAATTGAGATGTTCCAATAAAAAAAAGACTTGTTTGTAAATGATATGAACATGTGGTAGGTGTGGATTTTGATGAATCATTTCTCCCCATTTCATGGATATAAACTATTTAAATATTCATTGAAGGGAATGTTCATCAAAATTAAAATCCGTATTAGATGGATGTAATTCCATATTTCATAAATGGTATGATTGAGGAAAAAGTTTACATTGATAATCCCTATGGGTCTCTACTTGATGAAGATGAAAACTATCTTTGTAAAATTAAAAAAGAATTGTATGGAAGAAACAAGCCCCATGTGCTTGTTATTCAAATATTGAAAATGGTTTGATATTGATGAAATTTTATAATGGAAAATGGAAAAGAAACATTAATGTGGATGATGATGACTTTGGAACTATAATGGTAATTATTTATGCAGATCATATAACATTTGGGGATGAATAAATGTTTGTGAAGAGTTTTCTGAGGAAATGAATAAGAATTTGGAAATGTAAATGTTGGGAGAATTAACATTCTTACTTATCTTAAAATTTCAACAAAAGGAAAAAATATATCTTATTTTCTCAAGAAATATATGCCATGAAATTTTAAAAGAAGTTTGGGATAGATTAATCCAAAGAAATTTCAACACCTATTTCAGTAATCACGAAGTTATGCAAAGGTGAATCTGGAATAAGAGTGAATCTGAAAGGCATTTGAAAGTTGATAGGATGTATTCATTAACTAACAGCTTCAAGACCTAAGATAATTTATGATGTTGCTTTATGATCTTGTTAACAATGTAACCAGAAAGAAACACATATGTTGGATTCTATGAAGATTTTGAGATATGTCAAAGGAACAACATCACATGGGATGTCATACAAAAGAAATAATGTGATGATATTTCAGGGTTATACTATTGTTTATTAGACTGAAGATTGTAATGATTTAAATTCAGAACTATGGTTAAAATATTTTATGGGTTAATTTTGTTTGATGATAAAATGTAAGAAACAATGTTCAGTACCTCCGAGTCCAACTGAATTCGACTATTTTGCAACAATTCAGGCTTATACTAAAATGTTATAGATTATTTTTCAGTTGGATAAATTTAATGTAAAATTTTCTAAACCATTAAAGATAATTTGTGATAATAAGAGTGAAATTGATATTTTTAATAATCCAATCCATGATTCTAGATGAACACTCATTGATTTAATTATTCACTTTATCAAGGATAATGTTGTCGCTCTAGATATTTTTCTGGAATAAATTTTAATAAAATATTAGATTACTAAAATATTTTCAAAAAAATATCAAAGGAAATGTTTTTTGAATTGAGGATACAAATTCATATTTATCCTCAACCATTTCATCTTAACCCTCAAAAGGAATAACCCCCACCGTTCATTAGATTATATTGATAAAGGGGGAGATTAAAAAATAAATTTTTTACTTTGTAAAGAATTTTTTTCATAGCATTATTTTATGAATCTAAAGTTGTGGTTATCATATAATGGGGGAGAGAAAAGGAAAAATGGGTGTGAAAAATAAAAGTGAGAATTATAAATAAAAATTAACTGGGGAGTTTGAGGATGGTAGAGTTTATCTTTACATGGCTTCAAAATTTACCTTCCACTAAGGGATGGAAATTCTTGAAAAAAGTAATTTAACATGTAGTGTGGGGTCAGGACACGATATTTTTAGAAAAGAAATGTTTTTATACGCGGCAAAAACATGAGCTGTGAAAAAATTGGAGTTGTGAAAAATTTATTAGAGTTGGAAAATTTGTTCACAAGTAATTTCAAAAAATCCAACGGGGGATATTGAAGAACCTTTGTGGTTTTTTAACAATGATTTTTATTTGTTGAAAACTATCCATTTTTGTTGAATAATGTTTTTCTATAGAATAATTTGATGTTGTTGGTTGTAAGAAGATTATATTTTTCATAATTAGGGAAATAAATTAGTTTCGGTGTTTGAATGAAGTTGATGAGTTTAAAAGATGTTGTGGAAAAAAGTAGTATTTTTGTTTCAGAATAGTTTTGAAATCGGATGTTGTTGAAGAGTAAAATTCTTGTAGTTAGAATGTTTCCCAAACCTTATAAATAAAATCAGACAATTCCTTGCAGATAAAGAAGTTCTCCGAAATCATTAAACAATTCATGATAAAATCTTCTTAATAAATGATTAAGAAGCTTTAATGAATCATAATCATGTAAAGAATGCTAAAAATTGATCAAGAATCATCATTCTAAAGAACCTAATTTTTTTAAAAAATTAGAAACTATTTTTTGAAAAATTCTAAACATGATTTTTGAAACTTTCTAAACATAATTTCTGAGAAATTCAGAACCCAATTTTTGAGAAATTTGGAACTTGATTTCTGAACAATTTAGAACCTTGTTCCTGAGAAATTTGGAACATAATTTCTCTGTAATTCCAAACCAAATTTCTAAGAAAAACATAACATGTTTTCTAGATATCAGAATCACATTTCTAAGAATGTTTCTAAAAAAATACGAACATCATTTCTGAGCATGTTTTGGAGAAACTATGAAGCACATTTTTAGCATGTTTCTGAGAAAATATGAACCCCATTATTTATCATGTTTCAGAAAAAATATGAACCAAATTCTTGAGCATGTTTCTATGAAAATATGAACCACATTTTTTATCATGTATCTGAGAAAATTGGAACTACTTTTTGGAGGATGTTTCTTTAATAATTCAGAACAATGATCTGACATTATCATATCGTAAAATATATGAAATGTTCAATAATTACAACCAAATTTTCAATTTTTCATAATCCTAGAGAAATTTAAGGGGGATTGATGAAGTCAATGTTGAAAATTCAATTCGAGATATTTTCAGAGCTTTTGATATTTGAGGATTAGGGAATGTTTTCCAATATTCATGACTTTGTTTTTCATGGTTCCTATATGTACTTTCTCATATCGTTTGTTTATATGAAACATTTTTCACATAAGAAAAAGGCAGAGCATTGGATTATTCAATGTGAAAACATTCTACAAGATTGAAGAATGTTTGTTTAAGTGTTTGAGAATGGTATAATCGGAATCATCATTACCAAACTGAGAAGATTAAACATAGCCAAATTAGAATGATGATTCAGATAGATCATTTGGGGAGCATATTTCAGATATATTTTATTCTTTTTTTGGATCAATTTACCTAAAAGAAAACATTGTATAAATATGGGAGTCAATATAATATTTTTTTATTAGGATACATAAGGTGTCTAATGATAGTTGCCACATGTGGTATTCAATTAATCATTATGGTGTATTTCCATAGACACACGTGTCTGGCTACGACAAGGATTCATGTTCTCACATTGAGGTAGAACCTCGTAAATAGTGTTTTCATTACATGATTTACAGTTCCTTCATGGAAAATTATTTTCTAAAGGTTGAAAAGTCGATAAATCTTAATAGGATGCATGGTTTAAGTTTCTTAATGTTTTAAAACATATATAAAGATAACACTTGATTCAAGCCCCTCTACCCTCTCAGTTGCTATTCGATTCTTGGAAATTCAAATTTGATTCCTATACTAACATGATACCTAGGAATCTGTTATAGAATATATGTCAAAATATGAGGAAATTGATTCTTGTATGAATAAGACATGTAGGATTTCCTTCTACTATTAATGATCTGATTGTGCATCCACCTCAATGTATGTCCCTCCATATTCTAAGAACTCTAACCCATTGGACCCAAAATCTCATTTTGGTTTATAATTCTACCACATCCACTAGTAGATTATGAATATATATTAGACAATGATAAATATTATTCATATTTAAAAATGATACATAGGATGCCTTCCTATGGTTTGAGCTCCAATTGGGTATCCACATCAATGTACCTCATTCCATATATAAGACACTCCAACCAATGGGACCCTTACTGTCCCATGGGGTTATAATTTTTACTCATCAATCCTCAATTTTAAGAGCTATATTGAAATTTGAGTACATTTATTCATATCCAAACATGATACGTTGACCAGTTTCACATGCCCAAATCAATAATTAGGTTTTCTTGTCGTTGAATGTCATTGCATATTTCAAACATGAAAATACATGGGACTCAAACACTCATGTGGTTTATTTATTCTTACTCATCCATTAGTATAATGAGAATTAAACATTACATTGATGAATTTGATTCCATATATGTATGGGATATGTTGTAAATGTGTCTTTCTCCTAACCAATATATTGCACACATATTTAGGACTAAATAGTGAATAAATCCTATATCCATATTTGGAGAGTCTAATAACATTTTTCTTATTGTTTCCAACACCGAACATGTCCCATTTGGGCTTTGGAGTTAGAAAAAATAATATTTATCACATCATGAATTTCCCCCATCTTGGGAATCCTCAGTGGGTAATCCTCACCCAGTGACATGATTTGATTTCCCCAGACACCGGAATCCACCTTCATTTAATTACCTAAGGAGTTCCCATTTTGGTATACACTAAGGAAATAGCTGGCACATGCTTTAATTACATGTCAGTTACCATCAGTGTTTGTGCATTGAACTATAGTGAATAAATTTTTTATAAGAATTATTTATAGGAATCATTCCTATATCTCATGATCCATACATGGTTCCTGAGTATTGTAATATATGTCCCTCCCATGAATTGTCAAACTATACGACATTTACTTAAATAAACTATCTGTGTTTTTATTCTGGTTAAACATAGGATGTTTACCACACACTATAATAGATAAATAGCATTTCCCAGCCATCAATTTCCCCCTGGATTTTTGAAAACTCCATAGTTTTTTGTTATATGGCTTCCGAATATAAATAGACACCCATATATATGAAATAATGGGAAACAGAAAGAGAACCATTGATACATAAAGATTTTATCACTAATCGAACAACCTCTATGTATATAAGGATTCAACAGGATATCATTTTATATGGGTAATCAATCCCAAATCAGGATTTTTAATATATTCCTAAACATATCTTTAATCAATATGTGATCCCTAAAATAGGAAATTATTTCCCAAAAATATTGTGTGATGATCCCAACCTCCCATATTCTCAACCAAAGTGGTTTCATAAGTTCAATCGTGTTTGAAACACCAAATGAACTCCATCATTTGAAAGAGGTTTTGTACCTTTTTATTGATGTGGGTTCCATTGGGTGTTATTATGAGATATGAAGATGGTATAACTGATGTGTATGATTGGGAAACATACACAGACCACCCACAAAATATCTTCATAGATAATTTATATCTAAAGGAAACAAAAATAGTGAACATGAAATAAAATCATGTAGTGATAAAATAACAGAATCATTATATATATAGGGAATCATGTATCATAAACCCTGTGGATTCCATAAATTATCTTTTGAAGGATTAAAAAATATTAAACCCAAGGTGAAAAAATGTAGTGAAAAAATAACCAAATCATTATAGGCCTTGGGAATCATGTATCATAACCCATTGGGATACAATCCATCATCTTATGAAGGAAACAAATGGTCAACCCCACATTAATCATTCAATTAATAATAATGATTGGTTAACCATGCGTCAGGATAATATTTTCTTCCCTTATACAAGTGAAATGATATGCCGGATGTAAAATATTTTATAACCAGGGTTCCCATGAAATAAGTATATTCACACCATTAAAAACCATTTGAGTAAAATAGATAAACCAAGAACATGAAATGAAAATATTTTTTCCTGTGCATAATTAATGAAGTATTTTTCATACTTGCAGTGATTCACTGACTGACTAACTATTTCCTTGAAGTCTATTTGACTATCGGATAGCTACTACATATATTATGTATTAAGAAATGTTCATAATGAAGAAAATGTTTTTGGACCACTACTGTAGAAATATCATCTATGGGAATAAAAAAAGCATCACCCATAAGGAGCCATCAACTTCAGGTGGAAAACATGATAGTTTTGAAAAATACTCACATGGTATGATTCCAACCCTCAAGTGTTGGGACCACATTGTGTATGAAGATTGTATTTGTTGTCAACATTTTTCAATACTCATCAAAATGAAGAAGAAGATGAAGAAGGACTAAAAAGTTAGTGGATATTGGTTGATGTGAGGTTTTCTAGATAATCGTTATGGATCATAGAATTGGATTCCATACTTGAGAAATTCTCTAAGAATATCAATTCAGACGATTGATGCACTAATCCTTAGTTCGAAGAACTTGTGTCAAAGGTGACACATTTTTTACAAAAATGAAAAATGGTGTGGTATCATCCATATAATGATGATTGTAGAAGAATGATAATTTTAAGAAGACCATGAAACTCTTCAAGATTTAATGAGAACCAAGGAATAACTTACATGAAAAATAGAATCATATGATTTTCCTGATTTGTAGAATGATGGTTAAAGAAGAAGAAAGAATGTGGAAGGGATTGGCATTCTGAGGTGGCCATGCACTTCACATTGTATCGAAACTATTAAGATGCTTTGATTATTTATATTTCATAAATATTATATGTTTGGAGAACTTGTGATGCAAGCGTTATGAAGAGAAGATAGAGTAAAGAAGTAATTTTGGAAAAGGAATGAAAGTGGTGCACAGGTCAAGAATGGAATGCTAGTATTGGAGCGCAAGTATTGGAGCACAAGTATATGTGGCGTGCAAGTCACATTTATAGATCAGCACATAAAAATTTGGAAAAGGAAATAAAATTTCCTGCAAGTTAATGATTGGCGTGAAAGTCAAAAGTGGCGCACAAGTATAAGTGGAACGCAAGTGTGTCGCGCATGTATAAGTGTTGCGCATGTTTGATGTGAAAGTATAAGTGGCGTACAAGTGTATTTTACGCGCAAGTCATATTAAAACATCATCATAACATAATATGACAAAGGAAAGAAAGTCTCTCACTTGTGATGGAAGGGCATGCAAGTGATGAAGTAGGGCGCAAGTGATGAAGCAGTGTACAAGTGAAGAAGAGGTACACAAGTAGTAATGTTGTGCAAGTGTATTTGGTGCACAAGTCACCAAAATGCCTATTAATAGATGAATATCATTGTAATTTTCCTATGCTGAAAAATTAACAGAAAAGTAGAGATTTGATCGCACAAGTTGTAGAGGGCGGCGCGCAAGCTATAGTGGCACGCAAGCTGAGGGTTATTTATAAGGTGTGCAGGTAGGGTGTCACGAAAGTTTTTTCAATTGACAGAGGCATGCAAGTAGGGAGGTTCCTTCAAGAAATGGGATGTGTATAAGCCAAATGTGGCACGCAAGTTGTGAGTTGTATACAATAGTGGTGCGCAAGTTGTGGCGTGCCAGTTGTGGTGCGCAAGTAGGTGGTGCACAAGCTAAGAGGCACGCGAGCAGGGTGGCACGCCATCAGGGTGGCACGCATGTAAGGATTGGTGAGCAAGCTTTGAGTTTTTCTATAAGTCCTTACCGGCTTCTGTTCAATTGTGATGATGCTAAGTTGATGTAGACATTTTTGTTTTTACACTCACAAAGAGAACATCTGATTATATAAAGAATAAGAAGAAGAAGAGCTCAGTGTAGATGGATTTGCACTGAAAGAGAACATGTGAAGAAGAGTAGGTTTCAGTGCAGCTAGTTTTTCATTGAATAAGTAGAAGAAGAAGAAGTGTGTGCAGCCTACTGTTTTACTGCATAGAAAGAATAGAAGAAGTTGAAGATGTACTGAGTATGCCCAATTGAAGCCTACAATTATCTAGGGCAGCTTAATTCAGATGATGTCAAGTGAATCGATATTCACTACCTGAATAATCACATTGGTGTATGTGTTTATAGGAAAGAATATAGAAGAAGTTTTAGTGCATTTGGTTGTTGTGCTAAGAAGAATAAAGAACAATCCTAGTGTAGTTCGTGTTACACTAGAATTGAAGAGAAGGAAATAAGGAAGAATTGCTTGCCTAATAATTTGCAAGTAATCAAGTGAAGATAGTTAAAGAAGGCGAAGAGTAGAACCTTCCTTTTAAAGATGGAAGACGACTTTATCCATAGGTAGTATAAGGAACCAGCTAGAGGCTGCATGTTGGACTAGGCTATCACCAGTCCAGGGAAGAGGATAATTTACCACCCCCTCTAATGTGAAGGGACTTATACTGGCTAGATGATTATTCTCCTAGCCACTACATTGTAAAAGACTATCACATTATAATATAGAATCCATGAAGTGGTCATACCCATACATGGCAAGAACATATCTACTCTTATTGAGTGGTGAACCTTGTAAAAATATCGTGTGCATATTTTTACTACATTCTATTATTGCATGAGACTGGGAAAATTGAATAAGAGAATCAATATCCTAATATTCCATGATATACATGTATAAAAGTAATAATTGGTTTAAAAAAGTCCCCAACACTGATTCACCCCCCTCTCAGTGTTAGGTATATCCCAAACTAGTCCTCTCAATTGGTATTAGAGGGACATGTTCACCTCTGTTGGATTCTCTATAGTGAAATTATTCTCTTTTGAAAACATGAGTTCCTTTCTTGAGTCAACAATTAAGAGTAGTGTTTATAAATATTTATCTATCTCTGAGAAAAAAAGATATATCTACCAAGACCGTGATGAACAGGAAAAAGAAAGAGAAGAGAAAATTGAAGAAGAATTCCCAATTATTTGAAGAAGAGGAAGCATATGGTTCTCCATATGTATCTGGCATTGAAGACACACCAAAATTGGAAAGTAATGAGAAGGTGGATCAAGTCCCCACCAAGAAGCTGGACAACCTTCCTACCTCAACTGATGAAGATGTATGTGTTAGTACATTAGGAAATTATCATCATGATGAAAATGCTAGCACAAGTGGTGTTGATCAATCTATAACATCTCAAGAAATAACAGTTGGTAGATTAAGAATGGTTCTACTTGGTATTCCAGAAAAAGTGCATCCATGGTTTGTGGAGCATTTTAATGCATGCAGGAAAATATCACTCACCTGGAAGAAGAAACTGATTCTTTGGAGAAAGGCTTGAAAGAAAAAATTGTTGAATGTCTAAAGCTCTCCAGAAAGGTTTGAAAATTTAATCCAACAAAGGGGGAATTTGAAATATGTTCTTTAAAGTGGCTAAAATATGATGAAGTTAAAGGGGGATTCAATATGAATCTAGAATAGAAGATACATGCACTTGAAGATGAGATGAAAAGGGGCAATGATTTCAAAGAATTACATTTGGAAGAAGACTCAATTAAGATCAAAGAACTTGACTCTTTGTTATAAAAAAAAGTAAGGATGCATGAAGATGAATTTGAAATACTAATGAAAGCATGTAAAGAGAATGTGACTTTGATTGAAGACCAGGAAGTCATCCTCCATATGATATGTCTAGAATTTGAAGCTCAGTTTACCATTCTTGGGAAGATGCATATTGAGTCTCCACAAAAGAAGGAAATAGTTGCTTCTTGTACTCAATGATTACTGGAGGATTCTACTATAAAAAGACCTCCAACATGTTATAATAATATCATGGCTTCACACATTTATCTATCACAAGTAGCTGAGAATGTAAAGGTTCCATCCATAAGAACTTGTACTCATGGTTCTAAAATTGTTTCTACAAAAAGTGAAGGTTAGAAGAAAAATTCCAAACAAGTATGGATGAATAAATGTGAAGAGATAACTATCACAATGGATATGGGGAATAGGATGAAGAGTGTGGAAGATACCTCCACATAGAAATGACAACATATCAAGAAGAAGCTTCAGCAAACTTATAAAGAAGATATCAGGAAGTCAAGGTTTGTTTGTCAATGATGGTGTTGTAATAGATTTGGGAATTGCGCACTAGATTTTTGGTACAATCCCTTTAATGTAAAAGCACAGAGAACTATCATCTCAAGGGGGAGAAATTAAGAGAAGAAGAAGCTACATCCACAGATCCTGAAGCATCTGTATACTGCAAATAGATTTGGAATTCTGGAAAAAATATGTGATGTATGCAATGGGAGTGTTCATGAGAATGGTGCATTCTTATCTCAGAATGTATTCAAATCTAATAAGAATTGGATTCCACAAAAACTGGAGAAGAATTAAGAATCTATCTTTGGAAGTAATCATAAGTATGTTTCAAAAGCAAATTCCCCCAAGAAGATTACAAGGAGGAAAACTAAGAAGTACTTGGATTCCATGTCTAATAAGGTGAAGGGTGGTGCATCCAAAAGAACTACTATGAATGATGCCACTCAGAAAAATCCATGTAGAATATCCAATCTTTATGCCTCAGTTCGTAATGACATATTGTTGGTCTGGCCAAATGATTTGGAAAGGATGAGGAAAATAGAAGATGCACAGACTAAGGCTAGTGATAAAAACAAAAAGAAGATTCTATATGAATACAGAGAAGTTATGTGTGTGAGGTGCAACAATGCTGGTCATACTGTCAGAAAGTTCTTTTAATTTTTTCCAGCTCAACAAGAATTCATGAAGAGGATTAAAGTTGCACCGGGAGATTCTAGTGCTTGGAAAGCTCTTGAAGAAAGAAGATTCACAATCAAACAGATAGAATAAGTATTGAGATCCACACAGCCACAATAAAAATTAAATATCAAATGTGAAAGTGTGAGAAATGGATAAAATAGAGCATCTTGGTTGAGAAAATCATCTCGGCCATCCTGCTCACATTGGAAAATCATGGAGGATCCACCCTATTCCCTTAAATAATTGTGTATTGTATTTGTTCTTTAAATGTAGGGAATTGAAGGTGAAGTGAGATATCAGGGGGAGTACCTAACATTCATTGATGAGAAGTGTTCCCTTGAGAGGGAGACATCTCAAAAAGCTACCAGAGTCATTATCATAATATGTATCAACATCAGTTGTTACAAAATTCAACTACTCTGAAGATTGTCTGAGGACTATGTCATTGGAAAAGGTATTTCATTTCGTAATCTCTCATCCCTAGTTACTCAAAATAAAGATATTTTTACAAATGGGGAGTAACTAAGTCAATCAGTGACATAAGAAGAATGAATTTTCCCCAAGGCCACATATCTTGATAATTGCACTTGAATGTTTTTTACCCTTTTTTTTAATTGAGTGCAGGAATTTCAGGATAGATTATTACCTATCATATTCAATATCTTTTGTCATGGAATGAAAAGTGGAAAATCCTTGAAGAAAAGTGTAGGAGATCTCATCTCAAAAGGTATCACGATCAGTGGATAATGGACTGCTTTGTTTTCCAAATCAAATTATCTTGTTTTCTATATCGATCTTTTCTCAAGTAGACTTGGATTGAAATGATTGATGGCACACTGCTTATGTAAGGACCGATACCCTCTCTACCATGAACATTGTATTTCATGAGAATAGGGGGTAGAGAAAGTGAAATGAAAGGGGGATACACAAAAGTAAAGGGGAGAGAGAAGATTCTTATTTTGACATTGACACATTCATTTGAGGATACTTTGTGGTATTGACAACAATACACAATGGGGGAGATTGTTGGGACCACTTTGTGTAAGGAGATTTTATTTTTTGTCAATAGTTGTCAATACTCATCAAAATGAATAAGGACATGAAGAAGGACTAAAAATTTAGTGGAGATTGGTTGAAGTGAGGTTGCTTAGAGAATTGTTATGGAATCATTGCACTGGATGTCATACTTGAGCGATTCTCTAAAAAGATCAATTCAGACGATTGACGCACTGATCCTTAGTTTGAAGAACTTATGTCGAAGGTGACACTTGTTTTACAACAATGAATAACTGTGAGGTATCATCCATCTAAGGACGATTGTAGAAGAAAGATAATTTGAAGAAGACAATGCAACTCTTCATGATTTCATGAGAACCATGAATTAACTTACTTAAAGAATAAAATCATTTGATTTTCATGATTTGTATAATTATGGTTGAAGAAGAAATGTGAATGTGGAATGGCTTGGCATTATGAGGTAGCCATGAACTTCACATTGTATCAAAACTATGACGATGCATTGCTGATTTTTATTTCATAAATATCATAAGTTTGGAGAACTTGTGATGCAAGCCTTATGAAGTGTAGAGAGAGTAGAGAAGTAATTTTGGGAAACGAAAGAAAGTGGCGCGCAAGTCAAGAGTGGCACACAAGTATTGGCGTGAAACTATTGGCGCACAAGTATATGTGGTGCACAAGTCATATTTCAATATCATCACATCAAAACATGATAGAGGAAATAAAATGGCGCGCAAGTTAAATATTGTCATGCAAGTCAAAAGTGGCGCTCAAGTATAAGTGGCGTGCAAGTATAGGCAGTTCGCAAGTCTGATGCACAAGTATAAGTGGGGCGCAAGTGTATGTTTAGTGCAAGTCGTATTCCAACATCATCATATCAAAATATGACAACGGAATGAAAGTGTTTCCCTAGTGATGGAAGGGCTCGCAAGTGATGAAGCGGCGCACAAGTGATGAAGCAGCGCACAAGTGATGAAGCTGTGCAAAAGTAGCTTGGGAGCGCATGTGTATATGGAGTGAAAGTCACCAAAATTCCCATAAATAGACGACTAGACACCTCATTTTTATATTCTCAACACTTAAGATAAAATTAGAGATCTGATCGCACAAGTAGTAGAAGGTTCTCTGATTGCGCAAGTAGTAGAGGGAGGCGTGTAAGCTGAATTTGTGGGCAAGATGAGGGTTATTTTGAAGGGTCGCAAGTAGGGTGTCACACAAGTTTTTTCGTGCATGTTTTGCCACACAAGTTGAAATAGGCATGCAAGTAGGGAGGTGCTTTCAATAAGTGGGATGTGTATAAACCAATGGTGGCGTGCATGTTGTGAGATGTGCACAATAGTGGCGCACAAGTTGTGGCTCGCGAGTTTTGGAACACAAGTAGGTGGCATGCAAGATGAGTGGCATGCAATTAGGGAGGCATGAAAGTAGGGTGTCACACATGTAAAGATTGGTGTGCAAGCTGTGAGTTGTTCTATAAGTCCTTACCAGCTTCTGTTCAACTGTGATGATGCAAAGTTGATCTATAATTCATTGTTTTTACAATCCCAAAGAGAACTTGTGATTCTAGAAAGAAGAAGAATAATAAGGGTCGGTGCAGATGGTTTTGAACTAAAAATAACATGTGAAGAAGAGTAGGTTTCAGTGTTGTTGGTTTTTCATTGATGAAGAAGAAGAAAAAGAAGAGTGTGCAGCTTAAAGGTTTACTGCATAGAAAGAAGAGAAGAAGAAGAAGAAGAATAGAGTATACCCAATTGGATCCTACAATTATTTATGGAAGCTTAATTCAGAATATGTTGAGTGAACCGATCTCCACTTCCTGAATAATCACCATTCAATAAGTGATTCTATCCAAGAAGATAGAAGAAGTTTTAGTTTGGTTGGTTGTTTCACTAAGAATGAGAAAGAAGAATCCTAGTGTAGTTGGTGTTGCAATAGAAAAGAAGATGGGGAAATAAGGAAGAATATCATGCCTACTTCATTACATGTAATCAATTGAAGAGTGTTAAAGAAGACCAAGAGTAGAAGCTACCTTTGGAAGAAAGAAGAATACTGTCTCCATAGGCTGTATAAAGAACCAGCTAGAGGATGCATGTTGGACTAGGCTATCACCAGTCTAGGGAATAGGATCATTTCCCACCCCCTCAAAAGTTTAGGGACTTACACTCGCTAGAGGATTGTTTTCCTATACACTCCATTATAAAATAATATCACATTATAATTGAGAATCCATGCAGTGGTCATACCCATGCAAGGAAGGAACGCAGCTACTCTTATTGAGTGGTGAACCTTGTAAAAATACCGTATGCATATTTTTACTACTTTCTATTATTTCATGCGACATGGAAAAGAGAATAAGAGAATCAAGAACCTAAAAAGTCAATAGGTACATGGATAAAATTTCGAATTGGTTTAAAAAAGTCCCCAACACTGATTCACCCCCTCTCAGTGTTGGGTATATCCCAAATGGGTCCTCTCATCAAGGATGCATGATGGAGTTTCTATATAATATATATGAAATGTCCATCTCATTGATGGAAAGATACAATGAAACTAGTAGCACTTTTCACCACCAAAAATATAGTCAAAAGATTATCCCCAGAGCACAAAAATATTCACCTTCCAAATTTTAGAAAGGTGGATCACGTAGTTAACTACACTCTACCATATTTAGGAACATCCTAGGGTGGCCTATCTGATGCTATTACTAGGGACATCAATCCAATTATACATAGTCATCTAAAAAGGAAACCGCTTGAAAAATTGACACCCTAGACATTAAATTGTGAGTACCAAGGTAGTATCATTAGGAACATCAAGATATGGATAAACATGATTTGTCTCACATACCTACCTACACTGATGAATCTGATCATCATATTTTGGATGTATCCAGTGGGAAATCTCATATCACTAATCATTTGGATCAAGAATTCACACATATTAATGTAGAAAACTTTGGGGATAATGATATCCCTTCCACCACACATCAAGACTGTTGGAATATTCTAATGGAATGATGAAGACACAAGAGGACTTATATCCTTAATTGATTCATAGAATCCTTCTTGTATATTTTTTAGACTAATAATATGTAGGAATATATTCCTTCACACAATTTATTAATGTTCCACTACATTGTAATATTAGAAAAAGAGCCTGAATAATATATTAGGAAACTGATTCAGATATATTGAAAGGAACTTATTCATACCCTGACAGCATAGGAATATATCACTGTGATCAGTAAGAATAAATTTGTACTCTGGAGTATGCGCACATTCTTTTTCACAACCAAGATGATTACCAGTATATTTTGATATAGGATGTGGTGTACGACTAGGCTCATATCCATGTTGTGAACAAGGCTCACCAACTCAGTTTAGAACATGAATTAATATAGTTGTAGACAATTATTGAATATAGAAAGCAGAATGTACCAGTAGAAAAAATACAACCTCATATCCATATTACAATCAGGGATCACACACAATGTTAGGAACATACCTCAGTACGTGGTAGTATTACTATTGAATAATATTATTGGTATACTCCAAAGTAATGTTTCTTGGATAATATCCCTGCTCTAAGGGAGGTTTTACTGGAAAAAATAGAAACCATATCAAAGAGTGATAGTATCCCTACAAATAAAAATTTTCATCATATTATGCTAGTTTATGGAAATCCATGCAAATAAACCTAATTAAATGTAAAAAAAATAAATGAATATTCAATTGAGTATATATACAACAAGACTCATACCCCTTTTACAATTCCATAGGTCTGTTGGAATATTCGGATGAGTAGTAAATATATGAATTAGGCCCATAACCCTACTTCAATTGAGAAGGACCTTTTTATTCTAGAAACCAGAAATAGGAATTATCATATTACTTTTGATAATATATAATCTTATCATCAAGCCCAATCATCTTATCAACTGAAATTTCATATCCCTATATCCGTAGGCAACTACCAAAATATTCCATCATCTTTCATTAAGAAGGCCCTCATCCCTTATCAACCATAAATGGATGGTTGAAATATTGTAACCATGATAAAAATTGATGCTCATATAACTAATATACCCAATGTTAATGTACTTGGGAATATTTGACACATATATGTAAAACCTAGAGGGCTTTTAGACTCTTTAACTGATGTAATATGTGATAAATATTATGATAGTCCACTTTGAAGTAGTATAGAAATATATCACAAGGACTCTACTCTTGAAATATACTCTGTTCAGTCTCTCAATAGATATATATCTATCATACAAGGAAATCAACCCCTTTCCTAGACACATTTGTATAGATTGGTTATCAAAATTAGACACCTTCATATTAATAGGTGTTTAAAACACAGGTTCAATCATATGTAGTGAACCATAAACTATCAGTAGCACTTCACCTCGATCCGTTCGAGACCATGAAAATAAATCTCTATGGTTTGAGTCAGTGGAGACATATATATATATATATATATGATGAAAAAAGGGAGAAACCGGATATATAGAGAGAGTTAATAGAAAATAAAACCTCCAATCCTTCTTTTTTCACATCACCTCTTCCAACTATGAGATACCAGATTAGATAGAGATAGAGTTCATGACATACCTACACCGAAATATGTGAGAAACTTGTCAATGGTGAATATTTATTAACCTCCTCTATCTAGGATACAAGGGGATCCTTCATACCATATACTTGATTTGTTTTCACATAGTCTATCCTACAATCTCTATGGCCCATGACCTAATGCCATAAAAGAAAATGAAAAAACTACAGAATAATTAAAGGTATTTCCTCAAAAATCATTGTCAACTGATCACCAAAGACTTGTTAGATATCCTTATCAAAGGGTAGGGTATGTAAAAATAATTTCACATCCCCACATATATTTAATAGCTTATCTCAAAGAATATATAATCCTATAATTTAATATCCATAGTAGATATAATTGGATTAAGAAACTCCTAAGGTAGTTGGTCAATAAATGGAAATTCACCCACACATAATAAGTAAAGATGTTGTGAACAAAGGGAGAGGGTGGCCAACCAATTCGTAATGATAGTCCCATCAAAAATGGGAGTAAATTTAAATAACAAATGATGATTTAATGGACAACACAAAAGTATCTTGATGTAGTTGAATCACATCATACACATCTAAGTTATTTAAATCATACAGAATTACATTTAAACCATCTCAAAGTGATCAAAATTGTATCCTCCATAGTATCTGTATAGAAGTTAACCCTTCTGACATGTTTTGGGGAATTTTTACCATTGCATCTACCCCTTGTTCTTTCAAACCTGAGAGGATTTAGGATATATTGTTTGTATCTATAAACAAACCCCATCTAAAAAAGATGGGGGTATCATTTTCTCAATCGTGATAACCATGTTCATCTCACCCCAAGAGGGTCCATGAGAAATTTTTAGCAGTTCCAGATCAACCCCATCCCAATGGGTCGGGGAAATTTGTATCTTAATTTTCATCCATAGAACCATTATGTCAACAACATGACCAGAAATAAAAAATACCATTCTCAAATCATCTGCATTCTTCATGGTTGGGATAACTTGTATCATTATCATTACCCCAGATGAATTAGTATTCTTCAGTATAAGTGGTAAATATTGATATCTGACATCCCATCAATTACACTAACAATGAGACACACCATTAATATTTGGGGACCATTTATAAAACATGGTAGGAAACTCGCTTATGTTAACTGCACCCAAACTGAGATATAATGAATTCATAGTAATGTCAATCGAGCCTCCTAATGGATTTATGGAAAAATAGACCAATATGTAAATTTTTTAGAGAATGGAACCTGATGAAACACCTAAAGGATTATTAAGAAGTGCATAATTACCATATTATTCCAAGGGTAATGGGATAAATACCATTTATTGATATACCTTATTTAGAATCATTATCATCAACATGAAAATTGAGTTTGACTAAGATTCAATCATAGAGGGATGAAATAAAACAACATACCTTATTAGGTAGGTGATATGGATTCACCAACTATAGATTCATGTACATGGAATCAGAGGAGGAGACACAACAGGGAACCTCTAAATGTTAAATTTCCACCACTTTGGTTGAACACTACTAAATATAAATGAAATGATGGGTATACATCCCACTTACCAACTCGCGGTTCCAAATTTTGCTAGGTAGATGAATTCCTAGCCTTGTATGATAATGATAAAAAATATTAGACCACAAAATGAGGAACTACTATAAGGAAACATTCTTGTTGGGTATTGTCTATATACATAGATGAATATATCTCATCACACATATTAGGAGAAATGTAATCCACCTGTAAGAGTGACATTTGATCATCATACTAGCTCCAGATCTTGAAAACCTATCTAAAGATATGATTAACTTCAGGATGATCACAACCATTTCCATTAATACAAGAGCCTCTCCCTATTCAATATGATCATTCATAATTTCCATAGATCATGAATCAGTCAGATAATAAAATGGGTCCACCTCCTCAAGCATCACCCACCCCTTATAGGTGGGAGTCTATCCAAATGAAATTATATGTATAACTCCCAAGTTAAATTTAATCATTTCCTATATGAATGGAATCCATGGATGGGAAACACACGCCCGAGGAACAAGAAAAGAAACCATATATTGTATCGGTCGTTGAATCTTTTCCCTACCCAATTTCGACAATCATACCTTGTCCAACATTGACGAATCTGGAGATCCAGAATATCATCTTATTCCCTTCATGTCTCGATGTAACACCCCGATCTTCCACGATACGCTTCTCATTCAATAATGCAATAGCTTGCATTGTACGCAACTTCAAGTTCTAAAACACCGCGACTAATCAAAGTAGCCGTTATGAATAGTAATAACCACTTTTTACAATTATAGAAATTTTATATTTCAAAATGGACTTCATTTTTTGTATTCTTAATATCAAAATTATCCAAAGTTAAATTTTTTGTAATTTTCTGAGAACTTCCAATTTTTTATGAATGGTGAAAATTACTTAAAAACAACTTTTTTAATCAAAATCATTTATAGTGATAGATTATTCTATTTAGTGGTTTTAAAGTATAATTAGAATATATTTTTACCATTTTATCCAATGGTGGTCATTAGAATTAATTTAACATTGAAATTGGACATAAACATTTGCCAATCTTTTGATATAAATTGTTTCTTAAAAACACGCTATTGTTGTGACAGCGGGAATTAATTATAAAATTAATTAATGAAACTTATATGTTTGTAATTTTTTAAAATAGACATCATTTTTGAATTCGGAATATCAATTATAGATTAGGGTGAAATTTTGGCGTTGTTCTGAAAAACTTCAATTTTTGATGAATAGTGAAACCACTAAGTGGTAGTTAAATAACTAATTTTTCGTTTAAATGAAATATTACCACTTTTGTGATTTGATTTTCAAAAATCCGACATACATGGTTTTCATTAAGAAGTAAAATGTGGTTCAATGAGATTAAATTAATTTTTTGGTGATTAGTAACTTTTAAGTTTTAATCGCGATTATAGGTAATTAGTGTAGTTTAAGGTAAAAATAATGTTTTAATAATATGAGATGAGATTGAAACTTGTCCTACTCCTATTGGATGAGTCATGGAAGACCACGAAAACCCATGGGTCAACTTGGGGACCCCATGGAGCCACTTTGGTTGGAAAATGACATTAATATATATTTATTTAATGTTAAAGTAAAAAATGACACAAACATGAAATGTTTTACTAAAACAATTTTTACATGGCGTTATACAAGTCATATTTTTGACTATAAATAGTAATTGGAAAGATAAAAAGATTTCCTACATCATAGTATTTTTTTTATAATTTGTAGACATTAAATAAATTAAATTATTAACGACATCATTATGATGCAGCGATAACCTCATTATTTAACGATTTTAATAAAATGAAAAGATAATGTACAATCCAAGGCTTAAACTTGTCCAAAGACTATTGGATGGGTAGTTTAGAACCCTTATCACCTTATCCACGAATTATATAAGTGTGGGACATTTATAATCCGAAAATAATTGTATAATAATGTAAAATTTCCTTACTTTCCAAGAGTGCCCCTCCTCTCCTCTTATAAAAGGCCCCCACCTCTACCACATGATTCACACTTTCAAGCCATTTGGCTCAGCCAACCTCTGCCCAAATAATCTCCCAACATCCCCCTATTACTCCTAGAAGCCTCACTTTGGGCAGAACTCTTCCCAAGGAAGCCTTTGGCTCAAATCAAAAAGAGTTACCTGATTTTGAGGTAATGGCTTCTCTAATGTTGTTTTGTTTTATTTTTCTTCTACAACCCCCTAAAATCTTTTAATTAATTTCTATTGTAACAAAACCAGTATCCTCAATATACTAGGATGTTGTTATAAGAATTATTCGAGCTACACTTACACACACCAACGTCTAATGGTTAAAGAACATACGGTTTCTGTGGATGGAGAATTTCTGCCTCACAAAACGATGATTGTTCAACAATCATATAACACCTTCAAAGGTGTCCATTAAGATGTAACTATATTTATATATGATATATAATATGTTTATGTTTTACTTATGGTTCTGTATTTCTCATTTATCGCATACATTATGATTTCCATTATGGGTAAAACACGATAATTTCATTTTAGGAAGTGCGGACTACCGCCCCCTCAAAGTGATTTGAATCGTTAATGCCATATGTGGGATGTATAAAGGATAGATTAAATGTTATTATACACTATATTATACTGGAATTATATTATAAATTTATATCATTATTATTTCATTCCATTAAATACAAAATAGAAATGAAAGTAGTGTTAATGCGTACGTACGGCTTACCGTCTCCATGAACGGTGCATTTCATTTCTTATCTCTAAATGTTACGTAATTTTACACAATGTTCCTAACATTGTAATAAGTGATATAAAAAGGATAATGAAATTAAAAATGGTTCTTAATAAGGTATATATTAACTCTAGTTTATTATTCAGGAGGTTAAATAACGGTTGAGTCAAGTCAGACACGAGGTAAGGGAACTTCTTAACCCAATTTCCATTCTTTGGGTTAATCTCCTACTTTAAAATTATGTCATTATTATGTCTTATTTAGTATTTTTACTTTCTTTATATGTACCTATAGTAAATACACATAATAGATCTATTTTATGTAAAAAATGATCTTTGTAAGGAAACTTCTTAACCTAGTTTCCATTCTTTGGGTTAATCTCTTACTTTCAAATTATGTTATGATATTATTATGTCCTATCTTGTATTTGTACTTTCTTTATGTGTACTTATATTGAATACAAATAATTTATCTATTTTATTTAAAAGAAATTATCTTGGTAAGGACTTCATCTCAATATCCTTTCATTGAGGCATAATTTGTTTCATACACAACTTTCTTTTATACGGTGTATAAACCCCTTTGACTTTTAAATTTATTCAAAAAGAAATCTTTTTTATACGAAGCGTTTTACTAAACGTCAAAAAGGAATGTTTTTCTTGTCATACGTATGCGGCGACAACGACTTCTCCACCACCGTGACCATTATTTGAGTTTCGGCTTCCTCTATAAGCCATAAATTGTTTAAATGAAAAAAATTACCATGTTTTACATTTCATTCATTTTGGTATTGAAAATGGTACGTATAAAGCATTGTTTACGAGTCATAATATATAAAAACCCAGTGAAAATGTATATGTAATTAACACAAGCTTAAAAATGTTTTCAAAAAAACTGACTCTCGAGCGTGGAAGACAGGAAGGGATTGGGCGTGGACCCATCATGGCCTGTAATTAGTCAAGCAGTCTCAGAATTAGTAATTTTGTTTTTAGAAGCTTGCATAATGTTTTACAAAAAAAACACTGGAGTATATTTGAACAATTTTAAACATAATTAAATTCTAAAAAAATGCATCGGTAGGTCTCATGAGACAACTTGACGTGGAATTGGCTGAGGCCCTTTACCAATTTGATTTATGGTTTTTCCGAGGCCTTAATCATTTTAGACGTCTTGGCCGAGGCCTTGACAAAATGTTTCAGAATGTATGGAATTATACATTCCCTCATTATGAAAGTGGTTATTGATATTGCATGTGATTATTCTACTAGTATAATATCCATGTGAGTAAGTAAATGGCATTATTTAATTTTATTTTTTCCATATTATGCTGAAGTTCAAGTTTTAAAAGGCTTTTGTTTTAGTTACACATTGCCTTAAATGTTAATGTTTATTTATGAAAGATTCCGCAATATTGTTATCCTTACTGAGCATCTGAGCTCACCCCTTTCAATGTTTTAATATTTTCCAGGATGTGAAGAAGTATTTTATGAATGACCTGCAAGGATTGTCATAAGAGGATATGAGTGTGGACTATGGAGACTTTGTTATTGTAGTTTTTCACTTTATGATGTAATGTAACGTTTACGAATGTATCTAGTGTTTCCAAGGCTACTAAACTAATTGTTCTTTCGAGACTTGATCTTTTGTGATCATGCCAATGTTACGAAGTAATGCACCGAATCTGGGTAACTGGGGTCGGGGCGTTACAGTTGGTATCAGAGGCAGTTTAGTACTAACCTTGGAAGCTAGATTTAGATAAACTCTGATTAGAGCACATATCCCGAAAATATACTTTGAGGATTAGTATAGAAGAACTTCCTAGAATTTTGGTATTGTAGAGATGTTGTGAGTTTTCCGAGAAATACATCCCTGTCTAGATACGAGCAGGTAGAGGTGGCTCTGGCACAGATGTACCTAGGGGTAAAACCTGAAAACACCGCTTTGAGCTAGACTCGAATGGGAACTGGTGCACGACAACGGGCCTTGCTGCACTCTTGGTTACGACACTCCCGGGGGATATGCTTAGGATAATTCTCATTTTCTTTACAAACCACCATGAAGGGTTATGAGTATATACTTCCTCAAAGAAAAACATTTTATGGATTATATCCATAAATAGTTAAATTTATGTTAAGTATCTTACAAGTATGGAATTATGTATTTTGATTCATAAACTAATATAGTTTATGCCATTGTTTAGAAATGGCGCCTAGTGGAAGGAATGGAAACTATATCAATGCACGCACTCCATGTGGGGATTGCCCTCCTGCTCAAGATAATTATTGTGGAGCTGGAGATACAACTGGTGCAGATCAACTTATTACCATACTGGGACAACTCACTCAGGTTATGAATAATAACCTAACTCGTATGGAGCACCCAGATCTGCAACGTGGAGGATCAATGTTAGACCGCTTCATGAGGCAACAACCACTAACATTTAATGGGGGTACAAATCCATTAGTAGCTGAGCAATGGATAAACTCCTTAGAGAAAATATTCCATGCCTTGGGGAGTAGCGAAAGGGAGAAGGTTGTCATGGCAGTTTACCGCCTCACTGGAGATGCCGATCAGTGGTGGTCGTTGATTCAAAACACAAAGGAAGATGATGACGTATCGAATATGGAATAGAGGGAGTTCAAAGAGCTTTTCTTAGAAAAATACTTTCCTTGTGACCATCGAGCAGATATGGAAAGGCAATTTTTGAGTCTGAGACAAAAGGAGGATGAGAATGTCGCAAAGTATGAGGCCAACTTTACAAGGTTAGCGAGGCATGTTGCAGATTATATACATAACCCAAGAAGTAATATTGATCGTTTCTTTGATGGGTTAAAACCTTTTCTCCGTTGATCCTTAGTCTCACAATCTTTCTCGTCGTACGAAGACATTGTCTCATGTGCTATCAAGACAGAAAAGGAATTCTCTAAGTCTTATGACAACAAAGTAAAGCAAGAGAAGAAGAGAACAGTGGAACAAGAGACAGATAAAGGGAAAAAGGGAAAGAAGGATATTCCATTATGTGATAATTGTGGGAAGAATCACCCTGGTACATGCCTAAAAGGAATGGGAGTTTGTTATAAATGTGTGGAAAAAGGTCACCAGGCGCGTGATTGCAAGGGAAAGAAAAAGGCTATCAATGTTGAATGCTACAATTGTAGGGAAATGGGGAATTATGCAAATGAATGTCCTAAGCTTCAGGGAAACATACCTAAGAAAAGGACAACGGATCAAGGACAATCATATGTTGTTACTACAGTTGAAGCAGAATAACTAATGTATTGTTGCTTTTGGACTCATGTATTATATTCTGGTTATTAGAATAATGTGATATATATATAAGGATTTTACTGCAGTACTTGTTGATTTCAGTAAGGTTTTAATATGATGAAGGTAATTATACTTTTAGTATGTGACAATAAGAGAAACATTAATTTGTTTGGGGAATCTGATAAATTGATTTTGGAAGTTAAGAGACCTTTTAGAGAAAGTCTGGACAGAGGTATTTTGGATAACTATAAAGGTTGGAGTGGATTAAGTTGATCTTTGGATAGTATTGTTTAAGGTTAAAAAATTTATGAAGATTATTTTTGGAATATTATGATACTATAGTTTTAGGAAAAGGACAACCTGCAGGGTGGGGCATAACCTGTCACATCGGACAAAGCTGCAGGAATCGAACCCACAATCATAGTGCGACAGGCCTTTATTTCCTACCACTAGCCTACAGGAAGTCCCTGGTTATTACAAAAAAAGTTTACTAATCTAAATGGTATGTGTTAACATTTGGAACCTTATAAAATTAGGATATGTATAATATTTTTGAGTTCTATTATCTTTTTGAGTGAAAGATGAGTTGAAGGTTGAAACTCTAATTGTCAAGCATAAATATATATATACCTATCTCTTATTCAATGAATAAATTAATTCTTAAACTTTAGTAAAGGGATATTAAAACAAAAAAATGTGTTATCCTAATACCTTATGTCTTGTTGAACTGATGATATTTTAAATCAAAATAGATTGAAGGCTTTGAGGCCCTCAATTTGACAGTTGATTGTGATTGATGACCTCAATAACTCCCTACAAATATTTACATTTTTCCTCCAATTATATGTCTCTAATTGCCACCAATGTTCTCCTAATCGAGATCATAATTGGGTGGTGACTTTTTCATTTCCCTTTCCCTCTTATTAAGGCTAAATTTTATTAATCTTATTTCCGATGTGGGTTTTCCTCAAAGGTATTTTCTCTTTTCAACCTTTTATTTTCAAAGAAAAATTTCAAATTGCGAGGACGCAATTTATTGAAGGAGGGGAGAATGTAACACCCCGAGCTTCCACGATACGCTTCTCATTCAATAATGCAATAGCTTGCATTGTACGCAACTTCGAGTTCTAAAACACCGTGACTAATCAAAGTAGCAGTTATGAATAGTAATAACCACTTTTTAAAATTATAGAAATTTTATATTTCGAAATGGACTTCATTTTTGTATTCCTAATATCGAAATTATCCAAAGTTGAATTTTTTGTAATTTTCTGAGAACTTCCAATTTTTTATGAATGGTGAAAATTACTTAAAAACAATTTTTTAATAAAAAAAATTTATAGTGATAAATTATACTATTTAGTGGTTTTAAAGTATAATTAGAATATATTTTTACCATTTTATCAAATGGTGGTCATTAGAATTAATTTAACATTGAAATTGGACATAAACAATTGTCAATCTTTTGATATAAATTGTTTCTTAAAAACACGCTATTGTTGTGACAGTGGGAATTAATTATAAAATTAATTAATGCAACTTATATGTTTGGAATTTTGTAAAATAGATATCATTTTTGAATTCGTAATATCAATTATAGCTTAGGGTGAAATTTTGGCATTGTTCTGAAAAACTTCAATTTTTGATGAATAGTGAAACCACTAAGTGGTAGTTAAATAACTGATTTTTCGTTTAAATGAAATATTACCACTTCTGTGATTTGATTTTCAAAAATCCAACATACATGGTTTTCATTAATAAGTAAAATGTGGTTCAATGAGATTAAAATAATTTTTTGGTGAATAGTAACTTTTTAGTTCTTAATCGCGATTAGAGGTAATTAGTGTAGTTTAAGGTAAAAATAATGTTTTAATAATATGATATGAGCTTGACACTTGTCCTACTCCTATTGGATGAGTCATGGCCGACCAAGACAACCCATGGGTCAACTTGGGGACCCCATAGAGCCACTTTGGATGGAAAATGACATTAATATATATTTATTTAATGTTAAAGTAAAAAATGACACAAACAAGAAATGTTTTACAAAAATAATTTTTACATGGGGTTATAGAAGTCATATTTTTTGACTATAAATAGTCATTGGAAAGATAAAACGATTTCCTCCATCATAGTATTTTTTTTATAATTTTTAGACATTAAATAAATTAAATTATTAACGACATCATTATGATGAAGCGATGACCTCATTATTTAACGAATTTAATAAAATGAAAAGATAATGTACACTCCAAGGCATAAACTTGTCCAAAGACTATTGGATGTGTATATTTCTAACCATTATCACCTTATCCACGAATTATATAAGTGTGGGACCTTTAGAATCCGAAAAGAATTGTATAATAATGTAAATTTCATTACTTTCCAAGAGTGCCCCTCCTCTCCTCTTATAAAAGGCCCCCACCTCTACCACCTCATTCACACTTTCAAGGAATTTGGATCGGCCAAACTCTTCCAAAATACTCTCCCAACTTCCCCCTATTACTCCTAGAAGCCACACTTTGGTCATAACTCTTCCCAAGGAAGCCTTTGGCTCAAATCAAAAAGAGTTGCCCGATTTTTAGATAATGTCTTCTCTAATGTTGTTTTGTTTTATTTTTCTTCTCCAACCCCCTAAACTCTTTTTATTCATTTATTTTGTAACAAAACCAGTATCCTAAATATACTAGGATGTTGTTATAAGAAGTATTCTAGCTACACTTACACACACCTACATCTAATTGTTAAAGAACATACGGTTTCTGTGGATGGCGAATTTCTGCCTCACGAAACGATGATTGTTCAACACTCATATAACACCTTAAAAGGTGGCCATTAAGATGTCACTATATTTATATATGATATATAATATGTTTATGTTTTACTTATTCTTCTTTATTTCTCATTTATGTCATACTTTATGATTTCCATTATGGGTAAAACGTGATAATTTCATTTTAGGAAGTGCGGACTACCGCCCCCTCAAAGTGATTTGAATCATTAATGCCATATGTGGGATGTATAAAGTATGGAGTAAATGGTATTATACACTATATTATAATGTAATTATATTATAAATTTATATCATTATGATTTCATTCCATTAAATACGAAATAGTATTGAAAGTAGCGTTCATGCGTACGTACGGCTTACCGTCTCCATGAACGGTGCATTTCATTTCTTATCTCCAAATGTTACGTAATATTATAAATGAATGTATATACTGGATATATATGATATATATGAAATCTAAATCATGAATATAATTTTGGAGATAATGGATATTCTACCACATAAACAACTTCTAATTATAAGAAGTTTATTGTTGACTCAAGTACCAAAGATCGACAAAACGACCGTTATTAACTTAAATAATTACACAATGTTCCTAACATTGTAATAAGTGATATAAAAAGGATAATGAAATTAAAAATGGTTCTTAATAAGGTATATATTAACTCTAGTTTATTATTCAGGAGGTTAAATAACGGTTGAGTCAAGTCAGACACGAGGTAAGGGAACTTCTTAACCCAATTTCCATTCTTTGGGTTAATCTCCTACTTTCAAATTATGTCATTATTATGTCTTATTTAGTATTTTTACTTTCTTTATATGTACCTATAGTAAATACACATAATAGATCTATTTTATGTAAAAAATGATCTTTGTAAGGAAACTTCTTAACCCAGTTTCCATTCTTTGGGTTAATCTCTTACTTTCAAATTATGTTATGATATCATTATGTCCTATCTTGTATTTGTACTTTCTTTATGTGTACTTATATTGAATACAAATAATTTATCTATTTTATTTAAAAGAAATGATCTAGGTAAGGACTTCATCTCAATATCCTTTCATTAGGGCATATTTTGTTTTATACACAACTTTCATTTATACGGTGTATAAACCCCTTTGACTTTTACGTTTATTCAAAAGGAATCTTTTTTATACAAAGCGTTTTTCTAAACGTCAAAAAGGAATGTTTTTCTTGTCGTACGTATGAGGCGACAACGACTTCTCCACCACCGTGACCATTATTTGAGTTTCGGCTTCCTCTATAAGCCATAATTTTTTTAAATGAAAAAAATTACCATGTTTTACTCTTCATTCATTTTGGTATTGAAAATGGTACATATAAAACATTGTTTATGAGTCATAATATATGAAAACCCAGTGAAAATGTATATGTAATTAATGCAAGCTTAAAAAGGTTTTCAGAAAACCCGAATCTCAAGCGTGGAAGACAGGAAGGGATTGGTTGTGGACCTATCATGGCCTGTAATTAGTTGAGCAGTGTCAGAATTAGTTATTTTGTTTTCAGAAGCTTGCATAATGTTTTCAAAAAAACACTAGAGTATATTTGAGCAATTTTAAACATAATTAAATTCTTAAAAAAATGCATCGGTAGGTCTCATGAGACAACTTGACGTGGAATTGGCCGAGGCCCTTTCCCAAATTGATTTATGGTTCTTTCGAGGCCTTAATCATTGTAGACTTCTTGGCCGAGGCCTTGAAAAAATGTTTCAGAATGTCTGGCATTATACATTCCCTCATTATGAAAGTGGTTATTGACATTTCATGTGATTATTCTACTAGTAGAATATCCATGTGAGTAAGTAAATGGCATTATTTAATTTTATTTTTTCCATATTATGCTAAAGATCAAGTTTTAAAAGGCTTTTGTTTTAGTTATACATTGCCTTAAATGTTAATGTTTATTTATGAAAGCTTCCGCAATATTGTTATCCTTACTGAGCATCTGAGCTCACCCCTTTCAATGTTTTAATATTTTCCAGGATGTGAAGAAGTATTTTATGAATGACCTGCAGGGATTGTCAGAAGAGGATATGAGTGTGGACTATGGAGACTTTGTTATTGTAGTTTTTCACTTTATGATGTAATGTAATGTTTACGAATGTATCTAGCGTTTCCAAGGATTCTAAACTAATCGGTCTTTCGAGACATGATCTTTTCTGATCATGCCAATGTTACGAAGTAATGCACCGACTCTGGGTAGCTGGGGTCAGGGCGTTACCCTCGATGTGGACTAATGATGGGCTTCAAGATTAGAAGGATGCATAAAACATATGATGTTTTGTAAAAGCTCTTATATGGACATCCTTAATTTTATATAGTATCATTCTGGTGGTACCTATCACAGGATGACATCATCATTAGACACAAATGTTTAACCTATTGACATATTATCCCAATATCATCGGTTCAATTTATTCGACCTCTTTTACTTAAAAAATTTGGGATGATTATTAAAAACCTCTAATCCCGATGTGGTATCCATGATGATTCAATGATATTTTAGAGTCAAGATAATGTCTAGAATATTTCATTTAGTGAAATCAAGAAAAAACTCATCACATGAACTTGTCATAAGCAAAAAGGCTTGGTAAGGTAGATAATGTCACAGATATCCTCAATCTAGTAGTAGTGTTCACTAAAGCACCATTGTAGGTCCTGAATCACACAATGAATCCCCCAAATATGTAGCTGCAACCAAACCACCATTAATTAGAAGAAAAAGGATATCAGGGTCATTTATAATTTGGGGATAATAATAATAAAATGTAGTTCTTCCAAGATTACTATGTCACTGGTTATTTTCTCACTGTCATTGATAATGTCCTACTGAATCCAACAAATCTTGAGAAACAAATTACTTCAATATCACTAATTTCCCTAACTTTTTCCCTTTACTCAAGTGGTTGGTTCAAATCATAAAATACTTATTTGTATTCGAAAACGATCTGCAAATACTGAATTATTCTATAATGGTTATACTAGAGAAGGCCCTAGAACATCTGACCTATGTAACTATCACTCCACCAATAGAAAAAGCTGACTAATATGTATTTATTTCTAGACATAGACAAAAAATCAATTATTATATGATTAGATGGAAATTTTACAAAGATCATGCCACCATAAGAGCACATATTCAAAAACCAAGAATGATCCTAGTGCCTAGGGAGGCACTCTCAAATACCCCTCCTAGTGGAAAATGTAATCATCATACATGTGATAATAAATAATAGAAAAAATCATAATCAACTCATGAACAATATCATACTCTTGTATAATTCTTTCAATAATAATTTGAATAACTAGAACCACCCTAACAAAAGAAAAAATCATCCAATTAACAAAGCTTTTTTTGGTTAGTTTATTTCACTTAAAAGGTCCCTTCTCTAACGATGAAAATGACTCAATGTATGAGGTCCTTATACTTAATCAGGATGCTTGAGTCATATTTCATAGAATTTAAGGATAAAAGAGATGATTAAGTCATGGAAAAATTAAAAATATTGGTCCCTTAAGAATATAATCCATATATAAACATGAAACACAAGGATGAGAACAATAGAAATCCCAATAGAATCATAGGGATGATCCAAATCCCTTTATCAACTTTTCGTGACCAATAATATTACACAAATGGATGGAGGGGGTGTGATTCCTTAATCATCCCACACAAAGAGTATGGTTAGAGACATACTCCACATAAAACATATTCTCCATTGAACTCTACTCATGAACCAGGTCCATCCAACACGAAAACCTTCACTAGTGAGCCACATACTAGGGTGAAACCTTATTTTGGGAAGTGCGTGACTCTATCAAAAAAGTAAGATATTTTTAAATAGTTGGAGGTTGTTTTAAACAAAATCTCAATGATGAATTCCATCCATATTTAAAAATAACTCAGAGAGTCACACATCAATTCCCTCTAGAGGTCACTGGATATTGATATATAATTCATTTGAACTGATGATTTCTGAGTAGAGAATATTCCATCATAATTATATGTCACCAGTTGGTTCAAATATTGGAATAAAAAAGATGTTATCTAGGGACATATATGACCTCACAATTTTTCAAAGAAACATTATTATCTAATCATTTGAATGAATCAAGATTAAAATGGTTCTGGGATCAACCTCATCCTAATTCAGACCTTCTAATTTACGAGATATGCTAAGGGGCACTAATATTTGATCAATAAAACCAATAAAGGGCTTGATAAATGTCAGAAAATTATTCATGTGAATATAAAGCTAAATAATATGTTTTTTAGATCTCAAAACATTCACTTATTTCGTGGTTATCCAACAAGTCCCTAGATATAATGTCATTTTTAGAAGACATATTCTTCATATACATATACCGGTACATTCATGAATTCATCAATGTTTGAAATACTCTATCGATGTGAATGTTGGAATACTACATGGTGATAGTTACCTGATTGATTATTGAAATGACATATATGTTAACATGGGTTTCTAAATTATAGAAGGATGGTAACCAATTTTGGGTGATGATATGTATGTTGCAACCCCCAATGGATTGGGGACCAAAACTATAAATCAATAGATTATTCTTGAAATTGACTAGGTACTACCCAAAAACCTTATTGAGGAAGAATATATAATATAATATGCTATTGTGAACAAATAATATCATTGGATCATGTCCAGGTAATATTAGTTTCATCATCTTAAATGAATTTTAAAAAATGGGACAAGGATAAGGATATACTTAGATACAATATTTCCCACACACCACTAGAAAAAATTGATGATTCTGAAAATAAATTCTCTAAAAGACAAGATACCCAGAATTTTCTCACCCCTAGTGAGAGCATAAATGAAATAAATTGTCCTAAATATTTATCGACAAAGAAATTAGATATATATGATGGAACTGTATCTTCCCATGTCCTAACATTCTTGTAAATTATCATAGATTTTCATGGATTAAACATTCTGTCTGAAAATGTCTCCACAAACTCAATGATAGATGAAGATACATATGAACTTAGGAGAATTACACATGCATTTGAGGAAGGGGCCTCTACCACCAATGACGAACTCAGGCAGGTGAATATGGGAATAGAAGAAAGTTAGATATTACACTAATTTTTTCATCCATGCCTTTCATGTTGTATGTGTTGTATATTTCATTTATAAATCAACATTGATGTTAGTTCGCTTGGAACTACAAATAATTTATTGTGATGAACCATGATGAGTCTATGCATCACCATGGATAAATACACAATAAAATAAATCTCAAATAGGAAGTTAGGATGTTACACACCTATCATAATACTAATAATGTATCAAAAGATGAAAAAGGGATCAAAGGATTATTTTTCCAGGATATGAAGTTCCGAAATTGGCTTCCCAACATTGTCCCTGTCAAGTAACAGAATAGGAATATTAGTGTCAAAATCGAAATTAGATAATATAATGATAAATTCCTAAAAATAATATTCCCCATTAATGATTATAGAACATTTTATTGGTGAATATCATGGAATACACATACTTTACATCATAGATGTGTATTAAATGAAAAATATGAGAAAATGGTCATTAATGTAGATGAATCCACCATATTCAGAGAACCTTAGGAGACCATTTTCTATCTTTCTGTGCAATAGAATGATGAAACAATGTACCAATAATCCATGAAAAGTATCTTTAATAAATTTTATGAATTAATAACATAATTTTAGGCTGAAAATAGGCTATTAAAATATTTATTGTGATTATATATCCTCTTGTAACTTTATACACGCTTAAACTGGTTATGGAAGAATAGTTTGAAGATGAATATGATGATATTCTCTTTCAGGTTTACCTTAAGGAAATTTCAGGTATTTGTGTTATTCCATAATGTTTGTGTGGTAGATCAAAATAATACTATTGCAATCTGAGAAATTTCACGCCCTTATAATCCTAACGAATAACGAGTGCTCAAAGGGAAGTTAACATAAATTCAGAACATAATGGATTATATGGAAAGGGAATATATTCTCTTCACCATGTTAATGGATATGTGAGTCACCTATAGATGAGATGATGGATACCGAGATGCTATTTATAATATCAAGAATTAATTACTTCTCCCACCATTGTTGATTCCACTGGTAATAGAAAATCATTTTATGTTTTATATAGATGATATCGAACAATATATTATTTCTATCCTAGAATAGAGAAATTGTGATGGTAATTAAAATGGCCTCTACGACATTTGTCAAATTATTCTAGGTATATTAAAATGGTATTCTAATATTGAGATGAACATGTTCACAGTAAAAATTTCAGTGAAACATATTAGATATTAGATTAAAAATCAATAACTCCTCTAGGTTCCTCATAATGTCCATCTCACATATATCCTTGGATTTTTGATTTAGACATGGAGTTCATCATGGTGGGTAGTTATTCTGAAACAATATGACATCTAATTCATGTCACAGAAAGATGTTAATGGGTAGGGCTATGCTTATTTCTTTATGGAACATCCCACCCTGAAATCATACCAGTTGATTATGAACAAGTAAAAATAAAGCTTTTCTATGGCCATGACACACCCAGAATGTGGGAGATATATTTTTCTCAATCCTCCCGAAGCCTTATAACAACATGTCTAAAAACAAAAATCTCAACTATGTTGGTATAGGCATAGTACGTGTTTCCCAATAAAAATCATAATTTCCATAATCTTTCTGATTATTCAGTGGTTTAACTATGGAAGAATAATCAGCACTCATTGTTTTCCTAGAACTAGATTTACAACTATAGATGTCCTACCTGAAAATAAAAAGGTATTCATAAATAGACATTTAACAAATAGGCAGAAAAGTTTCCATCAAGAAGGTTGAATTGCCCCATCTGATCATTTTGGTAAGAGGATTGATGATGGAAATATATTTTTAACCAACATTATATCACATAACATTATCAAAAAATAGTTTTTTAAATTTAATAGTTAATTCATCCACAGTCTGACCAACCCTAATTTGGATGAAGTGGTATTATGTATAAGGCACTAAATGATGGTATCCTAAGTCATCATCTTTGACATGAATGCAATCAATCATGAAAAAAACACTTCAGATCATGATGAACTCATATCAACCCCTTGATAGATGGACCACATAGATGATTGCCACAAAAATAGTACCCTCTCATTTGAACAAGATGAATGTGAACAGACTCTTAACCGAATAGAAAATATACCCTTTATGATATGAAAAATGATAAAAAATACCTATACAAACATGGAATATATGGAATCTTCCACATATGTATACCATAAAAAGGGACTCCCTCCATTATGGAAGAAGACTATATTGGATCCTATGACACTAATCAGTCTGGAAAAATATTATCCCATCAAATTAGGAGGCATTCTTACTAAAAAAAATAATGATATATGACTACATAGAATTCAGTAGGAAATTGCAGGAATCAAATGTTTTTGAAAACATAATACAACAACTCAAATAGTTTCTACATAAGGCTAAATTGGTATTTCTAGTTTTTCCCCCATAACTACTTCTAAGTAGTTTGATTACATCCTCATTGAATAAAAAATTATTTTCCAAATGGGGTTAGAAAATAACCCTCAAGGAAGTATAGATGTAGAATATCATTATCTTCATAAATTCTTATATGCTCACCATATTCAGAGTCCCTCACATGATATTTATGGAAAACAAAACTATTTTCTTCTACCAAAAAGAAGAAATTGTACCATTGGTACACCATCAAATAAAATCATTCATCCCAATATCATGCATTGGGAAATGAAAAAATAAAGTCATATAATAAGATTAAATGAAACATACTTCATAAGATGGGGGATAATGTAAATATGTCATATAAAAACGCGATCCTTCATGTTTAATGGGCTTACAAAACCACCAAACAAACTATCACCATAAAGATTTCATATTCATATTTACCTGACCGATCCAATTTTTCACATATAATATTAGTTTCCCTCATTCAAAATATACATATTTAGAAAAACCTCAAAAATAAAATTTTATATTGGTTGGATGAGATGGAATAGATCGTTTAGAAATGGTTGTGTTAATTGAAGAACCTTAAAGTACAATAGAATTAGTTGACATGATACTTCAATAAAAGGTTCTCTTTTGTTAGTACCTTCAAGGGGAAATTGTAATTGATCTAAAAACCTTAATTTTTTGAGGTATGAATCCTATAATTCTGGAAACATAGTTTTAGGGTGTATACATCTTACAAAACATCAATTAAAATGGAGCTTACTCATTTGAAATGATGGATGGGGAATGTGTTATTCCTACACCAATGGAATTTTTCTCAAAAAGTACTTTACATATCTACTATTATGTATATTAAATCATGGAATAAATTATAGCATCCCGCCTTTTTATCACATAAACTTTCATTACATTTTACAAAACTGAGGATCTTTAAGGTTTAGTGTCTTGGAAACCAGGGACTTAAAGCATGAAAACATAAAACATTCTTCTTAAACACATGATAGGCTTCTCCATAGTTTCATCCTAGGTTAATTACTACATCTCATAACATGCGGACATACATCAAAAGAAAGGGTGAGCAGAAGGCCCAATATGAGAAACAAGGGGAATCATTTAACAAGTGAACTTGAGATACACCAACAATGTCATGAAAAAAAACATTAAGGCATGAGAAAGAAATCATGAAGAATATCATAATAAAAATAATGTTTTACATAACTTGAAGATGTGTCTACAACATTTAATATTGAATATAATTTCTATTTCACTATGTTCCATCCCCAAGGTGTCATTAAAAATTACCATGGTTATTCACCAAGGCGTCGTTAAAAATAGTCATCTCTAGAGATTAAGTCTTTACCCAATGCATTGTGCACTATCAGGGCGCACCCTTGAAATGTATTTATTATCATGTGAGCCACATATATAATCATCAACCATTTCATAAACACCCCATATAGCATAAAAGAAATTGGTTTCATTTCATAATCATAACGTTTTAAAAACTACTTTAAATACATGATCTTTATGTCACTTTAAACCCATGAAAACGAAAGCAGGTTTCATGTATGTAAATCCCAGAATTTAAAATTTAATATTATGATATATATGTGCATACCCATGTATAAGAAAGAGCTTTGAGTATTCACTTAATAAAATCAAATAATTTTAGAAAAATAGAGAGGTATTTTGAGATGAAAATTCTGCAGCATAACAGCTATGTTACAGGGTTTTAGAAAACATTGAAAAAAGAGGGGACATGGGTCACCCAATCATAAATGATACATAAAACAGTAGAGGAACAGAATAAAAATTATTTATGAACATGGTAATTAAATTTGAATGATATACCATATGAAACGAAGAACTTGAAAGGAAGACAAAAATAATATTTCTATTATGAAAATTCAGCAGCCTAACGACGTCACATAAACTTTAAAAAAAATGAATTGATGAGCTCAAATAGGGTCTCTAATTATATGAACATAAAAGGTAAGTATGATATATATAGATATCAAACCCAAATATAATCAAAAAGGATATTGAAATACTTGACATGAAATTAGATCATTGAAAAATGGGAAAGGTGAACGAATCACTTAAAAATTCTCCAGCCTAACGGTGTCACATAAACATCAAAAAAATGAAGTGATGAGATAAAGAGGGGGTGTATCATCATATGAAAATAAAAAGGGAAGTACGATGAATATAAAATAACATCATCTATAATAAGAAAATGGATCATAAAATAAATGACATAAAAGAGATTACTTGAAAAGAAAGAGATAGGTCGGATCCCTTACCTTAAAACGTAACTCTTAAAACACAATGGTTGGGACCTTGAGAGATTGGGGGAACCTTGGGAGGACTCTTTGGGAGGTAATGAGATTAGATCATCGTTGGGGGAGAGTTGGGAGTCGAATGGATGAGAGGATGGCTTGGTATTTATAGGGAAAGTGAGGGGACAAGGCATTAAAGTCTAAGGGAAACCTCATTGGTTGTTTTGGAAAAACCATGGGCTTGCCCATGGTATTTTCCCATGGTATTGGCCACTTGGGACACCTCATACATTATCTTACTATTAATAAGATAACCATATTGATTACATACTTAGTACATCATTTAATGATTTCATTAAACACCCGTAACTTAAAAACAGTATTTTCACTAATCATCGAAAATTCAACTTTTTCAGAAAAATCCCCAAAAATTACCTTAACATAATATCGATTCTCTGAGTTCAAAAATTAAATCCATTTTATAAAAATAATTGTCTAAATAATTTTCATTTATTTTTTAAATAAAAAACACTATTCACAAGAAAAAAACTAATACTTGACTAATAATTTATGAAACCATTATTTAACCGTTTAATTTAATCACATTACTTAATCAAGGTGCCTAGATTATATTAATACTTTCTTTAAGTGAGATTACTAATCCATTTGGTCGCATTACTAATCCTAAGCATAAAATCACTATTCATAATTTACTATTCATCAAAAATTAAGTTGATCTTATTAGACTCTAAATTTCATGCTGAACATAATTGTAGAAGACCATTTTTTGAAAGACATTACACATTTTTAATTATTTAAGGATTAGATAACCATTTTTTAAAATATCCTTTCTCTAAAATCCACCAAAAATATGCATACTATATTTATCCGGACATTTGAAAATTCATAAACTTCATCATAAAAAGAAATAAAATTATTTATTTAAAACAAAGGATTACAAAGGGCAGTTACGGTATCCTTATATAGCCCCTTATCACACCAGCATAGGACCTAAGTGTAAGGTGTCCTATGGTGAGATAATCTGAAGGAGTCTCGACCAACATCGCACGAGTAGTAATTTCTATCAGTTTTAACTTCTCGAGAAGGCGATTCCTTTCTAGATTCACACAATGAAGTTCGGCTTGGGTTTGGTCCAGAGCAAAGCCCAGTGGTGCTACCTTCTACCCAAGTTCTGTTAGATGGGCTTCGATCTGTCCAAGACTACGGGGTGAGGCCATCAAATCTTCTTTATATATTAATAGACCAAGTTCACTTGTATTTAGAGACAATGATCACAAACTTATGATGTGTGTAAACGGTCTTTGATTACCTAGTAGGAATCATAAACCAACAATTTTTTTGTTTGACGTTCCTTTTCATAATTTTGAGGAATTCATTTACTACATAGAACAAAAACATAAGTAAATATACCTACCTTCAAGTATAGTTTCATCCTTTAATAAGTCTCTTCCAAAACTAATCTTTTCTCCAAACGATGATAATTCAAAAAAACTTGGTCTCAAAAAAATCACAAGAATCATCTTCTATAGAATCACATAATCCACAATAGATTAACTATCTATTTCTTCTATTATCCAAAAAATAGAAAGGGTAAGATAAAACAACTCTTCAAAAAACAAGATTTCCATAGGAAGGGAAACTTATTTTAAATCTTCAAAGTTCCATGGTACTACCAAAAGTTCATGATAGACCATTCCATAAATAACTGTCCTTAAAATTCCTCAAAATAAACCAAACTAAGATTGAAATCCAAATACAAGAAGGATTCGATTACATAGTCTTCCAAAATAAACTTCATCATTCACATCCAAACAACATCAACCACTCCTAACATCTTATAACAAAATTAGCTAACCTAAACATATTTTACCCAATATAGGTTAATCATTTCCATAAGTAACCTAAATTACTATAAGTCCACATTAAATTCATCTATTCTTCCAAATATAAGTCAACCTTACTCCTCAATGAAAATACCATAGTAATCTATTTACCTCTATAATATAGGGTCCCCAAAATAGTGAACGTCTTCCAAAAATAATAATCATATTTTAATCCCCAAATTATCTATGTCATAATAATACGGCAATCGTCTCATTTCCCATCACATTGGTTGTTGGGACATGTTCTTCAATTTCACACCATTAACTAAGAATAGAAAGTATAATTAGGGGCTTAAATACTTAGCCAATAATCATGAAAAGGATCTTAAAGAATATAAGGATAACTGGTAGAAGAAAACTATACCCTAACTTTTGATCCCCTAGGTTTCAAACTAGGTTATCAATGATCATATATTTTTATGTGAATCTTTATTTTATTTAATCTTTGTTCCTTTAATAATGGTTCATACGAAGCTTATGAATTTACCAAAGTTTATCCCCCGGGTGTGTCGTAACCAAGAGTGCAGCAAGGCCCATTTTCATGTACCAGTTCCTGTTCGAGTCTACCTCAAAGAAATGTTTTTGGGTTTTACCCCTATGTACATTTGTGCCCGAGCCACCTCTACCTACTCGTATCCATACAAGGATGTATTTTTGTGGCAACCCCTTTCTCAATACTCACCAAAATACCAAGAAGAATTCCTATATTTAAACTTTTTATAGGGTTATTCCTAAAGATTTCATATCCTAATTTTCACAAATAATTAAACCATCCTTTGATACCAACTATAGCATCCCGCCTTTTTATCAAATAAACTTTCATTACATTTTAATAAACTGAGGATCTTTAAGGTTTAGTGTCTTGGAAACCAGGGACTTAAAACATGAAAACATAAAACATTATTTATAAACACTTGAAAGGATTATCCTTAGGCTCATCCTAGGTTCATTACTGCATCTCATAACCTGGGGACATATATCAAAAGAAAGGGTGAGTAGAAGGCCCAGTAAGGGAAACAAGGGGAAAAATTTAACATGTGAACTTGAGATACACCAACAATGTCATGAAAAAGATCATTAAGGCATGAGAAAGAAATCATTAGGAATATCATAATAAAAATAACATTTTTCATAACTTGAAGATGTGGATACAACATTTAATATTGACTATCATTTCTGTTTCACCATGGTCCATTCCCAAGGTGACATTAAAATTTACCAAGTTTATTCACTAGGGCGTCATTAAAAATAGTCATCTATAGAGATTAAGTCTTTACCCAATTCATTGGAGTGCTATCGGGGTGCAACCTTGACATGTATTTATTATAATGTGAGCCACATATATAATCATCAATCATTTCATAAACAACCCATATAGCATAAAAGAAATGGGTTTCATTTCATAATCATAACGTTTTAAAAACGGCTTTAAAGACATGATCTTTATGTCAGTTTAAACCCATGAAAAGGAAAGCGGGTTTTGTGTATGTAAATCCCTGAATATAAAATAGAATATTTTTATATATATGTGAACAACCCTATATAAGAAAGATCTTTGAGTATTCAATTAATAAAATCAAATAATTTTAGAAACAGAGAGAGGTATTTTGAGACGAAAATTCTGCAGTATAACAGCTATGTTACAGGGTTTTAGAAAACATTGAAAAGAGAGGGAACATGGGTCACCCACTCATATACCATATGAAATGAAGAACTTTAAAGGAAGACAAAAATAAGATTTCTCTTATGAAAATTCGGCAGCCTAACGATGTCACTTAAACTTCAAAAAAAATGAATGGAAGAGATCAAATAGGGTCTCTCATAATATGAGCATAAAAGATCAATATTATAGATATATATATAATACCCCAATATAATGAAAAAGAAACATAAAATACTTGACATTAAATTAGATCTTTGAAAAATGAGAAAGGTGAACGAATCCCTTTAAAATTCGGCAGCCTAACGGCGTCACTTAAACATCCAAAAAATGAATTGATGAGAGAAAGTGGGGGTATATCATCAAATGAACATAGAAAAGGGAATTAATATTAATATAAAAGAACATCCTCAAATATAATAACATGGACCATATATTAAAATGACATAAAAGATATTACTTGAAAAGAAAGAGAGAGGTCAGATCCCTTACCTTAAAACGTAACTCTGAAAACTCAATGGTTGGGACCTTAAGGAATTAGAGGAACCTTGGGAGGACTCCATGGGAGGTAATGAGACCAGAGCTTCGTTGGTGGAGAGTTGGGAGTCGAATTGATGAGAGGATGGCTTGATATTTATTGGGTAAGTGAGGGGACAAGGCATTAATGGCCAAGGGACACCTCATTGGTGGGTTTGGAAAAACCATGGGCTTGCCCATGGTATTTGCCCATGGTATAGGCCACTTGGGACACCGCATATCTTATATTACTATTCATAATTCGACCATATTGATTACATACTTAATACATCATTTAATGATGTCATTAAACACTTGTAACATAAAAACAGTATTTTCAGTATTCATCGAAAATTCAACTTTTTTAGAAAAATCCTCACAAATTACCTTAACATAATATCGATGCTCTGAGTTCAAAAATTAAATCCATTTTATAAAATTAGTTTTCTAAATATTTTTAATTTATGTTTTCATTAAAAAACACTATTCACCCGAAAAAAACTAATACTTGACTAATAATTTATGAAGTCGTTATTTAACCATTTTATTGAATCACATTACTTGATCAATGTGCCTATATTATATTAATAATCTTTTTAAGTGAGATTACTAATCCATTTGGTCACATTACTAATCCTAAACATAAAATCACTATTCATAATTTACTATTCATCAAAAATTAATTTGATCTTATTAGACTCTAAATTTCATAATGAACATAATATTAAAAGACCATTTTTTGAAATTCATTATACATTTTTAATTATTTAAGGTTTACATAAACATTTTTTAAAAAATCATTTTTCTAAAATTCACCAAAAATATGCATACTATATTTATCCAGACATTTTAAAATTCATAAACTTCATCATAATAAGAAATCAAAATTTTTATTTAAAACAAAGGATTACACCAGGTAGTTACGGTCTCCTTATATAGACCCTTATGACACTAGCATAGGAACTATGTGTAAGGTGTCCTAAGGTGAGAGAATCTGAGGGAGGCTCGACCAACATCGCTCGAGTAGTAATTTCTATTATTTTTATCTTCTCGAGAAGGCGATTCCATTCTAGATTTACACAATGAAGTTCGGCTTGGGTATGGTCCAGAGCAAAGCCCAGTGGTGCTACCTCCTTCCCACGTTTTGTTAGATGGGCTTCGATCGGTCCAAGACTACTAGGTGAGGCCATCGAATCTTATTTCTATATTAATTAACCAAGATGACTTGTATTTAGAGACAATGATCACAACATTTAGTTTCCAAAGGTCATACTGACTAACGGTCATATAATAGTCAAAACCCAACAGTTTCATTTTAATTATACTCATTTTATTAAGTGAAATAGTTTTGTTGAGTATAAAATAAAATAACACACAAAATTAGGAAACAAGATTGATTCTAAATTTTGGGTCGTTACATTCTTCCCCCCTTAATAAATTGCGTCCTCGCAATTTTTAAAAATGGGTTTGGAAATTCCATTTAAAGTCCCACAAAGGAAAAGGAGCCAGTAAAACTATTACTTTAATAGAAAGAGAGGTATGTACAAAGGTCACCCGAGTTAACCCATATTAGGATTCCATGTCGGAAAACATGGATATGGAAGAAAAAAAAAGGGTTATGTTCTGAGGGAGAGTGATAGAAAACATGATTAGAAGAAAGTTAACCACAAGAAAATCACAAACATATGATGTGTGTAAACGGTCTTTGATTACATAGTAGGAAACGTAAACCAACAACGTTTTTTTTACGCTCCTTTTCATAATTTTGAAGAATTAATTTACCACATAGAATAAAAACATAAGGAAATATACCTACCTTCAAGTATAGTTTCATCCTTTAATAAGTCTCTACCAAAACTAATCTTCTCTCCAAACGATGAGAATTCAAAAACACTTGGTCTCATCAATAGCACAAGAATCATCTTCTAGAGAATCACATAATCCAAAATATATTAACTATCTATTTATTCTATTATCCCAAAAATAGAAAAGGTAAGATAAAACAACTCTTCAAAATGAAATATTCCCATAGGAAGGGAAACTTCTTTTAAATCATCAAAGATCCATGGTACTATAGAAACATCATCATAGACCATTCCATAAATAACTGCCCTTAAATTTCCTCAAAATAATCCAAACTAACATTGAAACCCAAATACAAGAAGCATTCGATAACATAGTCTTCCAAAATAAACGTCATCGTTCATCTGCAAACAACATCAACCACTCCTAACATCTTATAACAAAATTAGCTAACCTAAATATATTTTACCCTAGATAGGTTAAAAATTTCCATAAGTAACCTAAATTACTATACGTCCACCTTAAATTCATCAATTCTTAAAAATATAAGTCAACCTTACTCCTCAATTAAAATAACGTAGTAATCTATTTACCTCGATCATATAGGGTCCCCAAAATATTGAACGTCTTCCATAATAATAATAATCTCTTAATCCCCTAATCATCTCTGTCATAATAATACGACAATCGTCGCATTTCCTATCACATTGGTTGTTGGGACATGTTCTTCCATTTCCCACCATTAACTAAGAAGAGAAAGTATAATTAGGGGATTAAAGCATATAAGGATACCTTGTAGAAGAAAAGTATGCCATAACTTTTGATCCCCTAGGTTTCAAACTAGGTTATCCATGATCATATATTCTTATGTGAATCTTTATTTTATTTTATCTTTGTTCCTTTAATAATGGTTCATTCTATGCTTATGAATTTACCAAATTATATCCCCCGGGAGTGTCGTAAAAAAGAGTGCAGCAAGGCCCATTGTCTTGTACCAGTTGCTGTTCGATTCTAGCTCAAATAAGTGTTTTTGGGTTTTACCCCTATGTACCTATGTGCCAGAGCCACCTCTACCTGCTCGTATCCAGACAAGGATGTATTTGCTTGACAACCCCTTACTCAATACTCACCAAAATACCTGGAAGATTTCCTATAATTAAACTTTTCTAGAGGGTTATTCATAAATATTTCATATCCTAATTTCCACAAATAACTAAACCATCCTTTGATACCTACTATAGCATCCCTCCTTTTTATCACATAACCTTTCATTACATTTTACAAAACCGAGGATCTTTAAGGATTAGTGTCTTGGAAACAAGGGACTTAAAACATGAAAACATAAAACATTCTTCTTAAAAACTTGAAAGGCTTCTCCATAGGTTCATCCTAGGTTCATAACTGCATCTCATAACCAGGGGACATACATCAAAAGAAAGGGTGAGCAGAAGGCCCAGTAAGGGAAACAAGGGGAAACATTTAACATGTGAACTTGAGATACACCAACAATGTCATGAAAAAGAACTTTAAGGCATGAGAAAGAAATCATGATGCATATCATAATAAAAATAACATTTTTCATAACTTGAAGATGTGGCTACCACATTTAATATTGAAAATCATTTCTGTTTCACCATGGTCCATCCCCAAGGTGTCATTAAAAATTACAAAGGTTATTCACCAAGGCGTCGTTAAAAATAGTCATCTCTAGAGATTAAGTCTTTACCCAATGCGTTGGAGAGCTATCCGAGCGCACCCTTGACATGTATTTATTATCATGTGAGCCAAATATATCATCATCAATCATTTCATAAAAAACCCATATAGCATAAAAGAAATGGGTTTCATTTCATAATCATAACGTTTTAAAAACTGCTTTAAAGACATGATCTTTATGTCACTTTAAACCCACGAAAAGGAAAGCGGGTATCATGTATGTAAATCCCAGAATTTAAAATAGAAAATTTTTATATATGTGTGAATAAACCTTTATAAGAAAGAGCTTTGAGTATTCACATAATAAAATCAAATAATTTTAGAAAAAGAGAGAGGTATTTTGAGACGAAAATTCTACAGTATAAAAGCTGTGTTACAGGGTTTTAGAAAAATTGAAAAGAGAGGGGACATGGGTCACCCACACATAAATGATACATAAAACAGTAGGCGAATAGAATATAAAGGATTTAAGAACATGGTAATGAAATTGTAATGATATACCATATGAAATGAAGAACATGAAAAGAATACAAAAATAATATTTCTGTTATAAAAATTCGGCATCCTAACGAAATTACTTAAACATCAAAAAAATGAATTAACGAGATCAAATAGGGTCTCTCATCATATGAAAATAAAATTTCATTATGATATATATAGATATCATACCCCAATATAATGAAAAAGGAACTTTAAATACTTGACATGAAAGTAGATCTTTGAAAAATGAGAAAGGTGAATGAATCCCTTAATAATTCGGAAGCCTAACGACATCACTTAAACTTCAAAAAAAATTAATTGATGAGAGAAAGATGGGGTCTATCATAATATAAACATAAAAGGGAAGTAATATGAAGATAAAATATCAACCTCCAACATAATAACATGGATCATAAAAGAAATGACATAAAAGAGATTACTTGAAAAGAAAGAGATAGGTCAGATCCCTAACCTTAAAACGTAACTCTTAAAACTAAATGGTTGGGACCTTGAGGGCTTGGGGGAACCTTGGGATGACTCTTTGAGAGGTAATGATACCAGAGCTTAGTTGGGGGAGAGTTGGGAGTCGAATGGATGAGAGGATGGCTTGGTATTTATAGGGAAAGTGAGGGGACAAGGCATTAATTGCCAAAGGACACCTCATTGGTGGTTTTGGCAAAACCATGGGCTTGCCCATGGTATTTTCCCATGGTATTGGCCACTTGGGACACCTCATACCTTATATTACTATTAATAAGTCGACCATATTGATTACATACTTAATACATAATTTAATGATTTCATTAAACACCCATAACTTAAAAACAGTATTTTCATTATTCATCGAAAATTCAATTTTTTTGAAAAATCCCCAAAAATTACGTTAACATAATATCGATTCTCTGAGTTCAAAAATGAAATCCATTTTATAAAAATAATTTTGTAAATATTTTAAATTTAATTTTTAAATAAAAATCATTATTCACCCAAAAAAACTAATACTTGACTACTAATTTATGAAAACATTATTTAACCATTTTATTGAATCACATTACTTAATCAAGGTGCCTAGATTATATTAATACGTTCTTCAAGTGAAATTACTAATCCATTTGGTCAGTTTACTAATCCTAAGGATAAAATCACTATTCATAATTTACTATTCATAAAAAAATTATTTGATCTTATTAGACTCTAAATTTCATACTGAACATAATTGTAGAAGACCATTTTTTGAAAGTCATTGCAAATTTTTAATTATTTGTGGATTACAGAAACATTTTTTAAAATATCATGTCTCTACAATTCACCAAAAATATGCATACTATATTTATCCGGACATTTGAAAATTCATAAACTTCATCATAAGAAGAAATAAAAATTTTTATTTAAAATAAAGGATTACACAAGGCAGTTACGGTCTCCTTATATAGCCCCTTATCACACCAGCATAGGACCTAAGTGTAAGGTGTCCAAAGTTGAGAGAATATGAGGGAGGATCAACCAAACTTGCACGAGTAGTAATTTCTATCAGTTTGATCTTTTCAAGAAGGTGATTCCGTTCTAGATTCACACAATGATGTTCGGCTTGGGTTTAGTCCAGAGCAAAGCCCAGTGGTGCTACCGACTTCCCAAGTTCTGTTAGATGGGCTTCGATCGGTCCAAGACTAATGGGTGAGGCCATCAAATCTTCATTCTATATTAATTAACCAAGATCACTTGTATTTAGAGACAATGATTGCAAAATTTAGTTTCTGAAGGTCATACTGACTAACGGTCTGATAATAGTCAAAACCCAACAGTCTCATTTTAATTATACTCATGTTATCAAATGAAACAGTTTTGATGAGTATAAAATAAAATAACACACAAAATTAGGAAACATGATTTATTCGAAATTTCAGGTCATTACATAAATAACATATACTACACAACGTATTTAATCCATATTAAATGACATTAAACTAAGTTGAACACATCCTCACTGCATGATGCTGAACTATATAGGAGAATAAATATCAAAATCTTGTTAAACTACCTAGAAAATGTTACTTCATTGATGGATCACATCACATAATTTAGATCTTCATCACGGAAAAATGAATTACTCTCAACCATGTGTGCGATTCAGATCCATATAAGGATTCTCGACACTTAGGAAATATGTATAGCTTGAATACTTTGAACATAATATATTTAGTGACACCAAATTCCCAAATATTATCTCCATCCACAACACAAATACAAAAAATATCCCACTATTCATATGAGTAAGACATATATGGATATTTTTCCATTCAAGACCTACATGTTTATTGATTCTCCTCTCAACGTGATACATAGAGACACCTAGATCATATATCATGGACCATATACCACATGATAAAAAAAATTCAATTATTTATGTTAACTAACCGTATATAGTGAATAAAACCTTTTTTTATCATTGTTCCTCACACCAAGCATAGTTCTCTTGAGCTATGGTATTTTGGTAAGAGATTACTGCATGATTGAGATGTATCAGTTAACATCATGTTTAGCATGGTCTATAAAGTAAGACCAGAAAATGAACATTAAATGTATTGACCACATGATGGTAAAATGTATTGTTATCATCTATTGTTTTATGAAATCTATGTATTTATATGAACATCTCCCCAGAGGACCAATAACCTTATTCTTGGTCTCCCACCTCACCTCCAATCAAGAACTACATGTTTCTAGATTCCTATCACCATAAGATATAAAATGACACCAATTTCTTCTATCCTAGTTCTATCCAAATTAATAATAGAAAATAATGAAACCCTTAATGAATAGATCATACTAGTGTGGATATTTTTTCATTAAACAAATAAGTGTTCCTTGATTCTTTATACCATTGGATATTTAGCGACACCTACGTCTCCATTTGTGGGTCTAACAGCAATATAATTAGAAAATATTTCCTCACATTGCATAAGGATTGGACCTGCATGGGGAGTTATCCATTTATGAAGTATGCGTGGTTTCATTATTTCCACTACATGATTTATAGTGACTCCCAGATCTACTATTTGAGGTCCAACAACAATATAAATGGAAAATAATTACCTCATATACATAAGTTTTACACCTATGTAGAGATTTTTCTTTTCAAGAAATATGTGTGGAATGATTCCCTCATCATAAGATAAAGAGTAACAAAGGAATATCCCATCCTTGGTCAGGATGCAGCATGAACATAAAATTATCCCCACCTCCAAGTGTGGGTTAGATCAGCACAGAGATTTTTTTGTTCATCAGCTATGTGTACATTGAATCCTATTAGCGTAGTGTATGTAGTGATTCACTATCCATGAGTCCTATGATCATCCAAAAAATATAAATTCACCCCTCCATATGCATGGGTGATAACTACATAGAGATAATTATTGAAATAAATAGGTATTGATTGAGTCCTTCCATTACAATATATATGAGACATTGAGGTTTCCAATCCTTAGACATTACACAATATGTATAAAAAATAATTCCCCCTATATGTTTGGGGTCTGACCTACATAGAGTGTTTTTCAATCATGAACTATATGTGGCATGATTCCTATTATGATATGATATATAAAAATTTATGTACCTTTAGTCATAAATTCATCATTAATATAAAAATTTCCCCCTCCCAACGCATTGGTCATACATACGTAGGGAATATTAAATCAACAACTATGTGCATCTTGATTACAGTCATCAAAGGATACATAGTGACACTCTAATATTGATTCATGTTTCTCTCTATAATAAGAATTGAAAATAAAACCCCCAAATCATATGACATAGACATATGTGGATATTTATCCATTTAAGAAAAATGTGCGTCTTGATTCAAATTACCATAGAATATGTAGTGATTATTAGAACATTAGTGGTCTTTTTAAACATAATATAAAAATTTCTCACTCCATATGAACGGGTCGGACCTGGATAGGGATCCTTCATGTAATAACTATGTGCAGCATGATTTCAATTACTATATGATTTATACTAAGGATCGAATCTCCAAAATATAGGGTCAATCTGAAACATACAAAATGATAGAAATTCAACCCGTGGAAATGGGATGGACATATGTAGGGAACATTCTATGAAGGATGTGTGATATGATTCCTACCATCAAAGGATACCCAGTAATGCCCACATCCACAATTTCAGGCCCAACAATAGTTTTCCATCACACATAATCATATATTTCAAAGAAAAAAATATATATTTGGCCATTGTAGTCTATAATAAACTGTGATAACATTCACATATTCCCCATCACATAACCCCACAGAGCTTAATTACTAACCCTTGCATCACTTCTTTATCACAATGAGAAAGGCTCATGTGAGAATAGTAAACCTAGAATGTCGTATGGTCTGTGTGATCAATCCCTATTTTAGAAATGGAATCATGTCCATGTAACATGATTTTAAACTAGATTTTCACATACTTGTTGAATTAAGTTAAACTTAACAACAAAATCCTTGTCATATGACATTAAACACCATGATAAAAGGTTTTCATGCCAAATAGATTACCTCCCTAATTACTATCTTTTCAAGTATTTTTAATATTATAATTCACCAATAAAATGGGTTCAATATATGATGGTGTATCAATTAGGTTTCATGAACTTTTCTTATATTTTACATTCTATAGGAACCATATCATATCTTCAAAATCGTAGTTGATACCAACTAGTTTCAATGAGTTGTGTTTTTTTTCTCTTGGAACCCCATAGACCTTGTTCTACGTTCCTCCCACTTAATCCATGTATAAAACTTTTATCAAGGATTTGATAATACAAAAATACTATATTGGGATTCAATAGAGAATTGAAACCCATTATAAGAAATTGGGAATAGAGGATTTTTGGTCCGAAGGGAGAGGATCCCCTTAAATCCTTGAGTTGTTGTCCTTACAACATGGAATATTTTATTCAACCATTATTAATGGTTGACATGTAACGATGATTTTATACAACCATTAAACTTGTATATTATTGAGTTATGATTTACACCTCTCATATAACAACTATTATAATGGATTTAAATACTCTAGATATTACACATCTTCCCATTGTGCCCAATTTTTAAGCAAGATTATGACATTGAATTCAAGGATGTTACCATTTCTGGTATGAATCTTTCGTGAAGACCCTATTTCTCAGAGTCAATGAATTCTCTATGCAATAAGTTCTTGTGAAATGATTCTAAATGTCTTGAAAAAAATCATAGTTTCATGACATTAAACAACATCACATATGGTCCACCCTAGATGACATAAAAGTTCTTAGATCAGATCATCCAATCAATGAATCTGTTCTAGGGATGCACTTGTCACCTCCATACTAGAATAAAATATCAAAATTTCTTATCCCTACATATGATCCTACCCAATTTAGAGGACCCCTTATCCAAATCTAACATTAAAAATCAATATGGGATGAAAAAAAAACTCCCCTATCCTCTATATATAAATAAGATCTTCACTATGGGATATCATTAAAGGAGATGATTATAGATCTATTACTTCCAATATAATGTTCATAGTGATCCCATAGTAATCCAAGTTGAAATAGTATAATATACCACTATTTAAATTTGTATATGGAATTAAAACTCATTATATCAATATACATGTCATATTTAAAAACATCATGCCATTATATGAGATAAATTGGGTCATGTAGGGCTCCAACAGGTGACTACCAATCGGTAACCATATGCATGTATAAAATTTATTTCTTATATATAAATTTTCATGGATTTTGAAATGTGTCTGCAAGGATATCATTCACAATTTCACATCAGCCCTTATGATCTTTCGGCATGCTATTGAAATTTGGGAAAATTTACTTCTCACATGAGGTTACATTGCAATATAGACACATCCTTACCTCATTCTGTTTATCTTCAATGAAACCCCCTTGAAACATGGTGTTAGAAAATAATCAAAATGTGTCCCCACATCATGGAATTCAAATTTGAAGACAATCACCCATAATCATTCCTTATCAATGGATCACAAGAGCCTTTCCCTGTCCAACCATTGTATAGGGTTGTTTCATAAAATTTAATAAACTGAAACCATAAATAACACATCATATCTTGATAACATTGGGTTGCTTCAATCCTTTCATGGCATCTGAAAATGATTAAATATCTCTTCATTTGACTATCCTATAGTTGGATATATATATATATGTGTGTGTGTGTGTGTGTGTGTTCCATATTCCTATAAACCAAATGAATATTAGATCTGTTATAAGGGACTTTTGATCATTTTGAGCTCTAACATCATCAATTTGGATCTTGTCACATTAGAGTTCTTCAAAATAATTTTTGGAATGATTATCTCATACACTTACACTATAAATGCGAACCATGTGTAATGATTTACAATATATTCATAACCCTATCAAATACATGTTGGAGTGATCATGAAATTGGGTATATTAATTGAAATATTGTGTAATATGACCATATTACTATGTTTAAGAAACTGTATCTTCTTTTTAGGTATGTTATTGTTTTTTGATTTTTTTCGAAAAATATGATTTTCAGGAAATTTCAGGAGTACATGTCATGTACTATATGTACACACTGTGTACCCGGTTTCCACTGGTGACCATGTGATGGCCATGTAATGTTTGGGAACATGGTCGTGTTTATTGACCTAGAGACTTCGTAAAGTAGAGTCCAGAAAAGACATGTACACGTCGTGTACTTTTAAACAATAGGCCATGTACTTTTTTTATTAAACAGATCGGGGACAAGTCTAATAGACAGAATGTTCTACTTCATCACCAATCTCATCCAGGAGCATAATTCTGGCCACGTATCTTCTCCCATACCCTGACTCCTCGTCTGTTCTCTGAATCGACCATCATTGATTTCATTGGAATTGATTTGGGGAGTTCTCCCATTATTTATAACATCATTTTCTGATTTCTCATCTTCCACAAGATATCCTATATTGAACATCTTAAGCACTTTTTTTGATTTATGGAATTCTAGGGAGATTCAAGGACTGATTTTCACATATATAATCCATACAACACCGAGGTAAATGTTTTGTTCCTTTTAGTAGATAGTATTTTAATTTTATCCACAAAAGTTCTCAATACTCTCGTTTAGGGTATTGGGTGTTTAGGATTTGTAGCCCAATTTTGCCTATTATTTGTTTTTGTTTGGATAGAGGTTAATTGTATATGAATAGTGTTAACATTTCAATGCTATGGTGGTTTTTCCCATGTTTTCATGTTTTGATTGTTTGGTCTAGATTTCATGTTAGGTTGCTTTGTTTTCCATGCCTAGTATTGTTAGGATGGAGTAATTATTATCTAACATGATATGATATGTTGTATATTTTTTAACCAAGTAGTTATTGAGGTTTACATTGTCTACCATTTATCATTGTGCATGACTGACATACATAGCATTGTGAAAACCAAGTGTAGTAAACCATAGGAAGAATTGTCATTGAGGGCTTATCCAAGTTGTCTGTTTACTTTTAGTTGTGAGACCACAGGGGGGTGGACGTAAGTGCTTCCACAGAGTGTTTTTAAATTCCTTGATACATGCCACAATAGGAATTGGACATTGTGTGCATCCTCAAAGTGCCAATTAGTTACCAATATGAGACCATAAGGGGAATTGATGGTGAATTCCTCCTCAGAGTTTCTTTGCTAAAGCAGAACTAGAGGGGTTAGGGTGTGTGTACATCATAGAGGGTTTCTTGTGTTTGATTGGTTGAATCAGAGGGGTTAGGATGTGGGTACTTCCCAGAGGGTTACTTTCTTTGGTTTATCTACTTAATATATCTATGAATATGAAAGAAATCTAATTTTTAGGATTGTTACTATGTGTACTTCTTGTTAATGCTCATTTTCTTTATTTTCTGCCATATATATTCATTGATTTTTATGCACATTTCATTTGGTGGTTGACTACTGGGATTCATCTCACCCCATATTTGGTTCATTCTTTTGGTACCAAATAGATTATACTACTATAGGTATAGATAATGGAAACCTCCCTTCTACTTTAGCTAATTGATTGATGTGGAGCTTGGGAGCATGAGACCATGATGAGGCTTGGGATGTTGTGGAGGTGTTTACTTGATTTTATTTTGTACATGGGTTTAGTAATATATTACATGGTTTTGATTTGTTAGGATAATTTTCTAGACATATCAATCATGAATCATTTATATATGTGTGATCTAGTTATTACATCCAGTATTCCGTTGATTATTGTTGTATGTTGTTATTAATGCTTCTTCTATTGTTATCATTTTTACTTTTGTTGTGTTACTCTGCCAATTAGGGAATAGTTTGTCCACAATCACACCCAAGGCCCTCGCTGCTAGTCGGAAGCCTCTAGCATTCAGGGAAATGCTCTTGAGACCATGTGACTAACTGGGTATAGGGAACCTCTTGGTGGCTTCCATAACCAAGATGTTACAATGTGGTATCAAAGGATATTCTTTTCTTCTTGACTTACTATTTGGATCCTATAGCTAGGGATTGGAAGGAATATGTAATTGGTAATAATCTATGCCCGGGAGAAGCATACCAGTGTATAGGGAAATGCCAATTTACCTCTGTTATTGCAATTTTGCTTGTTTTTCAATTTTACAGTTGATTTTATATCACCATTGGGTGATTAACATATATTGTTTTGTTATCATTGATTTTATTGGGGTTCTCTATCAGATGCAACTCGATGATATGAGGTAATTCCATCTCATATACTATATATGCACTTGTTAGAAAATCAAATGTGATGCATTCCTACCATGCCATTTAGGGTGAATTAGTGGTTTCATGTTGTGGTGGTAGATGTTGGGCTAGATATGCATGGTGTTGTGATAGATTCCTTGATATAATACCTGATTTGGATAGGGTATTGGTTGTGTAAAGTTTTGTTAGAATGGTCGCGAAAAATTGGTTCTTGAGCTATTATGGGCCCTCATGGATAAGAATTTGGTGGATCATTATTTTTTTTTACTTTCATAAGACATGGATGATATGCCATGATATGATTTCCGGGGATTATGGGGCCTCAAGGATCTGAATTAGTCACTTTAATGTTCATTTCAGTGTTTTCTGGTTTATGGAGTAGTTTTTTAGTATTTCTGTTCAAAAGAACCCAGAATAAATGGCATGTAATGAAAAATAAAGGCCATGCATTCTTCTGTTCGGGAAGGAACTATTTAGGCCATGTACTGTATGTACCCACCGTGTAGTCTACAACCATGTCATTGGATATGTGGGCAGAGACACAGGGTTGGAAAAACATTTCCAGAACACACCATGTTCCTGATGTATATGTTGTGTGGTGAAGTCCATGTGTCAACCCGTGTGACTAATTCCCTAGATGGATAAAACATAATATATACACGCCGTGTCAAGCTTGGACACGCCATCTAGTGTAACCCATGTATCCAACCATGCAACGAAAAAAATGGGACAGTGTAAACCTTCTTGTACACATCATGTCTGGGATAAATATGACGTCTATAGTCATCCATGAGTTCACTCATGTGACTAACAATATGGCCAGTAGAATACTAAGCAGTACACGCCATGTCCATTTCAAACACACTATGTAGAGTGAGCTGTGTAACCAGTCATGTGACGAACTACACCGGTTTTTGATGTTTGTGTAGTAGACGTCGGGTCTGGGATTAAAAAACCATGTAGTCATGTTCATGGAAAACCATGTGGGCTAGCCGAGTAGAAGAACCCAGGAAAGGTAAGAGGATTCATGTACACACCGTGTGTTAGGAAAACATGCAATGCATATGGGTTGTTACACGACCTAGGTTGGCAGAGGTACACACCCTTGTGAAGGCTTAAGGGAACGCGTTGTAACCATGTTTTGGAAAACATGATTGATTTCTTTCTTTTGTTCCCTTTTTACACTCCTATGTTCCAGTCCCTTTTAATCTATATCTATGGTGTGTGCTTGACCTTGTAGATTCATGCCACCAAGAAGTCCTCCAATTGTCTTCTAGTTATAGGGTATTGATCAGACACCAGATATGGATGTTCAGGGAATACTAGGAGATCCTCTAGTTGTCCCAGTCTTGGCACCAACCGTCATTCCAGACACAAGTGTTGATGCATAGTTTCGAGAGTGTATTATGTGGTTTATGAAGACCATCCTATGAGTACTGCATTCTATGCCTTCTATGGAACAATTGACATGGGTTTTCCAGTAGTAGCATCCTTGATATGTATATGCTTTGGGATTCCGCCAAGAGATGGTGGGATGTGATCTCACAGGCGGGACAACAGTTGGTTATGGTGTGCAGATGAGTTACAGTATGCGGTTTGTGACTACTTCTACTTGGAGACATTGAGGGCCAATCGAGCCCATGATTTCATGAGTTTGGAGTAGTGTACTCTTTATGTAATAGAGTATTCTTATCTCTTGATAGAGCTACAGTGCTTCACACATATTCCAGGAGGTTATAATTTAATTATATCAAGGAAGTTTGAGGATGGTCTCAGGGATGACATCTATCATAGGTGAACATCTTTAGGTTGACATCCATCACTTCTATAGTCAACCAGGTACTGATAATAGATCCAATCTGAGGGATTCTGTAGTTGTGATATATGAAGGATCAACATCTGGAGTTGGTATCCCTCCTACTGATAGCAGGAAGCACCACATGGAGTCTACGTGTGGAAATCTGAGGAGATGATAGACATCTTCTGGAAACTAGGTGGTTTGTTTCTAGTGTGGTAAGAGCGTAAATACAAGACCACATTTCTCGAGAGACCTATTAGAGTTCCAATAATGTTGAAATATGTGCCACCATTGGCGTTTCTATCAGTTATTCTCACTAGCAGCATGTGACAGTGGTTCATCTATGACTCCTAGTTCAAGAGCAGCGCCCCTAGTTTCTAATCATTCACGAAACTATATTTCTTCCAGTCGTTTGGGATGATGAGGATGTCTTTTCCATGGTATCCAGTCGATAGGCTCTCGTCAACAATAAGGTAGAACAACTCAGATTGGTAATGCATGGTGTGAGGGCCGCAGTGCAGGTCATAATTTTGTTGTAGAGCATACCTAGTCGGAGTAGAATCCCAGACTCTATACAGTTCGCGATAAGATCTTAATTGCCTCAGTTTTATATTCTGCTCTTTTTGATACAGGGCTTTACATAGCTTTATATTTGTTGCTGTTGTGGAGAGCATTGGGCTCATTATCATTTCATCGGCTAATATTTGGACGCTTTACATAACGTTGGGAACAAGAATGGCTAGTGTTCGTTAGTGAAAGGAGTTCCCTCTAGAGGTTGGTAGGTGTCACTTCCTATGAGACCATTATGTCTTAGAGATGAATGGCTATGATTTCATTCTCATAATGGATTGTTTAGATTCCTTCTATATTTTATCAGCTTCTATCACCGTAGGGTGAGTTTTGCATCACTAGAGAGAAGATCATTTCATCATAAGGGGGAATGGGAAGTCCAGGCGAGCAGAGCGGGACCCGAGCATCATGGGATGGGAGAATTTATGTCCCATATTACTAGTCTCTATTTGGATGAATAGGGGACTTCACAGATGGACTTTCCTTGTAATGCACTGACCCAAGAGAACCCGAGTCATTGCATTATAACCTTACATTAGCATGATGACAAAAGATCAAGTCTTGAATGACCGATTGGTTTAGTAGCATTGGAAACACTAGACACATTCATAAATTTTACATTTAATCATAAAATGAAAAAAATACAACAAAATAGTCTCCATAGGCCACACTCATATCCCATAGGCTATCCTTGCAGGTCAGTTATAATATACTTCTGCGCATCCTGGGAAAAATAAAATATAGCAAGGGGTGAGATCAGATGCTCAGTATGGATAACAATATAGAAGAAACATTCATAAGTAAGCATAAAAATTTAAGCCAATGTATATGACTAAACCAAAAGAATTTTAATCTTGGATTTCATCATAATATGGAAAAGAAAAAATAAAATAATTCCATTTAATTATTCACATGGATATTCTACTATTATAATAATCACATGAAATATCAATAACTGCTTTCATAACGATGGAATGAACAATGCTAGACATCATAACCACATAGTCAAGGCCTTGTTCCAAGAATACAAATAATATTTTGTGAAGGACTTTTTACAAGACACTAGTTTGTCTCATGATACCTACCTATGCATCGAAGAGCTATAGCAGGCTGCACCTGTCACTTACTAAGTTTAATGCATTCCTCATAAGAGAATGTTCATATATAACATAAAAGTTTTTATTAAAACTAGGATATGAAATGTCAATAATTTCTTCACAAACCATGAATGGTGTAAAAATAAAACATCCACAGTTAAACATATCATAAAAACCTTCAATAAAATATAGATTATTTGTATCATAATAAATCAACTTCAGTTAAGCTTAATATCCATCGACTACTGGAAAATGGGTCTATACCCACGGTTCAGCACAAAACCGTGGGTACAGGACACCACTATACCCACGGTTTCCCAAAACCGTGGGTATAGGTCTTCAAAAATAACCTATACCCACGGTTCTAGGCAAAACTATGGGTATAGGTTATTTTTGAAGACCTATACCCACGTTTTTGGTAAAACCATGGGTAGAGGGATTGTTACAGAGACCTGTGCCCACAGTTTTGAAAAATTGTAGGGATAGAGTTTTTTTACAAGACCTATACCCACGGTTTTGGAAAACGGTGGGTATAGCTATTTTGTGTTATGGCAGGAGGAAAACAATCCCGTGGGATTGAATTTTTTTTGGCGAGATCGTGGTTCAAAATTAATATAATTATAATAATAGAAGATAATTATCAAATAATTTCAGTGGGATAGTTGGCAGTGTGATACTTCCGCTGCTGGTGCATGAGGCGCGGGTTCAAATTCCTACAGACTCGATTATTGAATTTTAATTTCCCACAGTTTGAAAACTGTGGGGACTGCTGTGTGCCACGCTGGACAGCGTGTTCTACACTTTGACAAGCCTATACCCACGGTTCTTCTAAACCGTGGGTATAGGTTGAGACCCCTATACGGACGCCTTTCCAGCACACGATTCCTAAAACAGTGGGTATAGCCTATACCCATGGTTTTGAACCATGGGTATAGGTCGTTTTTTCAGTAGTGATCAAAATATGTTGACATAGATGAAATAAAAACATTTTTTAGAGAAATATCTCTTCTATTTTGAAATAATTTAAATGTCATATAATTATAAAAGAAAAATTTAATTTTGAAATTATTCTTATATTATTGTAAGGGATGTTTCGACGATGTTATAAGGACAGAAAATACTCTCACCCACTGTATATGTTAAGAAAAACATTCTTACCTTAATTTTGTCGAAAAGGTCATAAGGTACCTTGTTTGGAAAACAAAGAAAAGATTACATTCAAACCATTTTTAAAAAATAAAACAAGGGTATAAAAGACGTTAAACCATTGTATATTAAATAGTAAAAATGTTTTGGAAATAATTTTTAAGAATCATGGATGTGGATGTTAAAGAGGTCCAAGTAGATACTTATGTAAAAACAACCTTGAATAATAAAGAGATTGTAAAATTTACCCTTACCGATTTTGTAACTCACGAAACATACACCCCATGAAATAAGGATTATTCAATGAGGTTATAAATACCTATAGATTAAATTATATTACACAAGGAATACAATCATGGCTAGTACATACTCCACACAAAAGGAATTAGTGTATATACTACGTGAATCTCACGGGAATAAGAAGTGAGATGAAATCCCCTTACCAAGTTGTAATCAATGGAGTAGTATGACCAAAAGTTAATAACCAACAAATAATTCATAGAATAACATGAATATAAAGAGAATCATTATAATATATATCAAATGGATGTACACAATACACCACATGCAATAAAAAAGTAGCGAACAATGGAAATCTCACGGAATTATAAGTGAGATAAGAAACCCCTACATTGTACTTTTCCTTGGTAGAGAGTAGGTTAAACTCTTGTATAATAGTTAAATAATTGTTATAAAATTATAAAATAACTATATAAATAAATATGATATCATATATGATCCTCTAATATATCTTTGTTAATGATATTTCAGTAGTATCATCATTTTTTGTGTTACCTGATTCGTTTTCCTTTATAAGATTTGTTATGTAAGTAATGTTTGTTATGGATAGAATAAATCATATTCATATTCAGGATTATATTAAGTCTTTAAACATTATATTAAATCATCAAATGAAAATTATTCTTGAATGGATATGATGGGGAATGAATCTCATTGTGTTCATTGATACTGTAATCCGTACGTACGCATGAGTGACAATATCATTATTTTGATATTAAAATAATATATAAATGGAAGGTATATCATATATAAAGAATAATTATCATATTATATTTATTATTTAAATAAATTATAAATCATTATTATACCCATCCAAATAATAATGTATTGAATAACAACTACACCATGGCATGAAGACGGTAAGCCGCACATACGCACATATGGTGACATTTCTTTCAAATGATGGATAGAAAAACAAATATGGCTATAACAATATTATAATACCATGATAGTATATAGAATATACTGGAGTTATTATTTTATAATGTAAACACCAAGTAAAGAAGAATATGTTGGAGAAAAAACTTGAAAGAGGTGATGAAATATTTACCTTTTCATCGGGTTCTTCCTTTTGATTTGATCAAAAGGCCTCATTAGGATGGATTTCGGACTAAACAGAGACCTCTAGAATGAAGAGAGGATAGTTGAGAGGATATTGTTTCAGGGTTTGGCCAAGAAAAATCGCTTTGAACATGTGAATTTGAGAGAAGGTGAAGTTCCCTTTTATAAGAGGGGTGAGGGGCACCTTAGGAAAAGATTGGGATATTATTTTATAATGAAATAATTTTAGGTTTATATTGGATACAAAATAATTTATTTAACGTATAAGGTGGGTATGGGTATAAAACCTCTCAACCAATAGTTTTTAGATAGGTTTGGATCACTATAGTATCTTTATCATTAAGATTTAACTCTTAGTTAAATAGTTTGACATTTTCCATGTCTGTTTGTATTTTTATATATAATGGTTAATAAAATTACTATAAAATTCCAAGATAACCACAAGTGGTTCATTAATGATACACCTATCATCATATAAGTTTATTTCTGAACCATATATTTTTAGAATTATTATATCAACCAATAATATTGTATTTATTTTAATAACTCATTAATGTAAATTTCTACATTAGTTAATAATTGATTTTTGTTAAAGTCTTAAAAACATTTTAACATCAGAATAAATAAATTAAATCAATCCTAACATGTTATATTATCCTAGAAAATTTTTTTAATTCATTTTAAGTCTCTAATTAGATTTATATGGATATTTATAATATCAATTATTTTAATCGTCCATTAATATGGTAATTACTGCATCTTCGTTGTGTCATAAAAATTTTTAACTATTTAAGGTATTAGAATTTTAAATAAAATAACATTATATAGGAAATAATTCTAGATTTCTAATGAATATTTATAGTTGAATTTATATTGTGTTTAAACTTATATTAAAAATGATTTAGTTATTATACATTGAACTGAACTCTTTTAACTCTTCTTTAAATAAATTAACAATAAATGTCCGAATCTAATCCATGTGGACCAAAGATGTTCATATTTTATTCCTACGGTCGTTTTGGGTCTAATTATACTTATTAAATAGAATTAGTACATCTGTTAGGGTAATAATAATATCATTTTTACCCTAAATTAACATATTTACTTTTAACAATGGAATATAAATGTAATAAATTATACTATTCACAAAAAATTATTTTCATCTTAATAAACCAAATTTTTATTACTAATATAAATCATGTATCACATATTATTGAAATTAAACACATATAAGTGGTAAAAATAAGTTTTATACAGATTTGGAAATGCTCATAGAAAGTGGGTAAAAGACGGTAAAAAGTTTGATGAAATTTTATATATCTAAACACATTATTGAAAGACTCCAATGAATTACATTGAACTTATATAGGTATCATGTATCTATTTTTACCTAAAATAAATTGAAATAAAATAAATAATTATTTAAATAAAATTTTTCTTTTAAACAATAACTCAGTGTTTTTCTCTATTCATCAAAAATTAAAAGTTCTCAGAAAAATTCCAAATATTCACCCTAAGCTTATTTCAATATTACGAATCCAAAAATGAAGTCCATTTTTAAAGATAAAATTTATAAAATTTAAAAAATCTGATATAACATTTCATAACAGCTAGTTTGATTGGTCATGGTGTGTTAGAATCAAGAAGTTGCTACAATGCAAGCATTTACGTTATTCAAAGGGAATGTATCGTGGAATCTTGGGGTGTTACATTCTTCCCTCCTTCATATAATTTTTTCCCCGATATTTATAGAATATTACTACATAAAATGATTCGGGTGTGTCTTCATCATAAGTTCCTCAAGTTCCCATGTTTCCTCTTCCAACAATTGGTTTCTCCATAGAACTTTTACCAAATGAGTCGTCTGGTTTCTCAGCACTTGTTCTCTGGTATTAAGAATTTTGTTTGGCTCTTCAAAATTAGATAGATCAAGTTCTAGTTAAATTTCCTCATAGGTGAGGACATGTGTTGGGTCAGGCATCTATTTTCTCAATAGTGATACTAGGAACATATCCTGAACTTTGGAGAGACATGGCAGCATTGCAAACCGGTATGCTACAACCCCAATTCGTTCTAGAATTTCGAAATGTCCGATGTACCCGGGACTTAGTTTACCCTTATTACCAGATTGTATAGCTCCCTTCCATTGAGATACCTTCATGAAAACATTATCTCCTACCAGAAATTCCAAATCCTTCATTCGGTTTTCGACATATCTCTTTTTCCTACTTTGTTTTGTTTTAATGTGGGTTTTTATAACCCTTACCTTTTCCATCATTTCCTCAACAAGTTCTAGGCCTACGAGTTTTCTTTCTCGAACATCATCCCAACAAGTTGGTGTGCGGCATCTCTTGCCATATAATTCATCATATGGTGCCATCCGAATACTTGAATGGAAGCTATTGTTATAGGAAAATTATACCAGAGGTAAATATTGACCTCACATACCATGAAAGTCAAGTGAGAAAGACCTCAACATGTCTTCTAAGGCTTTACTAGTCCGTTATGATTGTCCATCAGTTTGAGGGTGGTAGGTAGTGCTCAAACGAAGTTAAGTATCCAAGTCTTTCTGAAGACTTTTCCAGAATCTTGATGTAAAATGGGGATCATGCTCAGAAACAATCGATAGGGTTAACCCATAGAGTCTTACATCTTCCTTAATATATAGTATTTCTAAATTTTCAAGTAGTAAATCTTCTCTTATATCAAGTAAATGTGTTGACATGGTAAGATGATCAACAATGACCAATATTTCATCATTTCATATTGGTGTCTTTAGTAGCCCCAGGACAAATTCCATCGTAATATTATCCCATTTCAACTCTGGTATGGGAAGAGGTTGCATGAATCCTCTAGGTTGTTTCCTTCCAGCTTTCACTTGTAGACATACCATACATCTCTACACAAAATTAGAAATATCCCGCTTCATGATGTCCCACCAAAAATGTTCCTTCAAATCTCTATACATCTTCGTGATCCCAAGGTGTATAGAGAAATTTGGGCAATGTGAATCATCTAACAATTCCCTTTTTAGATCAGGTATATTAGGAACACAATGTCTCTTCCCAAATTTCAAAATAACATCTTCATATATGAATTCGATCAATCTCCAATCATTCACAAATATAATATTCTTTTGGAATTCCTCATCATCAGCCTAAAAACTTTTTATCCTTTCTAGTAAAGATGGTTTGGAAACCATTCGAAAAAAGCATTGATGTTTCACCTTCCATAGTTATTCCCATATCCATCTTTAATAGATCCATGAAAATATAATCCCTTTAAACACTCATATTGTTCAAAACTCCATGATCCTTTCTGCTCAAAGCATCTGCCACCTTATTTTCCTTCCTCGTGTGGTAGTTTATTGTGCAATCATAATCCTTGAGTGGTTCAAACCATCTCCATTTCCTCAGGTTGAGTTCTTTCTGTGAGAAAATATAGATCAAAATCTTGTGATTGGTATATATATCACAATTTTCAGCATAGGGATAATGTCTCCATATCTTCAAAGTAATGATTACAGCTGCTATCACAAGATCATGAGTAGGATAGTTTTTCTCATGATGTTTTAGCTGATGCAATGAATAGGCAGTAACTCTATCATTTTGCATGAGGACACAACCAAGCCCTTTCTTTGAAACATCACTATAAATTACAAACCCATCATTCCCCAATGGTAGCGTCAAGATAGGATCATTTACTAATATTATCTTCACTTCATCAAAACATTCATCACACTATATTTTCCAAACAAATTTATCCCATTTATGTCTGAGTTTTGTTAATGGTTTATCCAACTAGGAAAAATTATGGAAGAGACATCAATAATATCCAGCTAAACCAATAAAATTTTGTACCTCAGTTATACTCATCAGTGCTGCCCATTCTTGGATTTCCTTTGTCTTTTTTGAAGTAATTTCCTTGGCGCATAGTACATTCATTTCCATAATGCCCCCTTTCTCTCTAATTGTAGAATTCAACCTTGAAAACCTCTTTCTTCCCATTGCAATCACGAGTTTTGTGGCCCTTTTCACCATACTTGTAACAGAATCTCATTCCCTTTAGTAATGTACTTGGGTGTTTCTTCCCACATTTACTACAACATGGATATTCAAATTTTCTCTTCGTCCCCTTATTCTCATTTCCAAACAGTTCAAAATATCACTTCCTCTCTTGCTTTTCTTTATAGTCGATAGACATAGATAAATCCTTTTCTATCTTGATAGCACATGAGAAAATATCTTCGTAAGACAAGAAGGATTGTGAGAATAATTATTTCCAGTGAAATTGGTTTAACACATCAAATAATAGATCAATATTACTCCTTCGGTTTTGTATATAATATTCTTCTTGCCTTGATAGTCTTTTAATGTTAACCACAAAATTTTCGATATTCTCATCCTCCTTTTGCCTCAGACTCCGAAATTGCCTTTCCATATCTACTCGATGGTTACGAGGAATTTATTTTTCTCGGAAAATCAATTTAAACTCCATCCATTCCATATTTGATACTTAATCATCTTTCTTTTTGTTTGGAATCAATTAAAACCATTGATCTTCATCTCCCATGACGCGATAAACTGCCATGACAATTGTTTCCCTTTCGCTACTCCCAAATGTGTGAGATATTTTCTCTAAGGAATTTATCCATTGCTCATCTACTGATTGATTTATACTCCCATTGAATTTTTGTGGTTGTTGCCTCCTGACGTGGTATAACATTTACCCTCCATGTTTTGGATCAGGGTGCTCCATACAGGTAAGTTTATTATTCATAACCTGGGTGAGTTGTCCCAGTATGGTGATAAGCTGATCAACACCAGTTGCTTCACCAGCTCCACTATAATTATATTTAGTAGGATGGAAATCATTACATGTATTATGTGCATTGTTACATTTTCCATTACATCCACAATGCGCCATTTATAAACAATGGCATACACTAGATTAGTTTATGAATCACAGTACATAATTCCATAATAGTAAAACAGATAACATTAATTGAACAGTTTATGGATATAATCCATAATAAAATTGTTATCTTTGAGGAAGTATATAATCATAAACCCTTCTTAATGGTTTTTAAATAAAATGATAATTATCCTAATCAAATCCCCCAGGAGTGTCATAACCATGAATGCATCAAGGCCCATTATCGTGCACCAGTTACAGTTTGAGTCCATCTCAAAGTAGTGTTTTCGGGTATTACCCCTAGGTACATTTGTGAAAGAGCCGACTCTATCTAATCATATCAAGATGGGGATGTATTTCATCGGAAAACTCCAAAAATCTCTAAAATACCAAAATTATAGTATGTTCATCTATACTAATCCACAAAGTCTATCTTAGGATACTGTGATCTAATAATGTTTTTTTATAAATCTAGCTTCCAAGGTTTATACTAAACATCCACTAATACCAACTACAACACCCCGACCCTAGATACCCAGAGTCAGTGAATTATTACATAACATTAGCATGATCACAAAAGATCAAGTCTTGAAAGACCTATTAGTGTAGTAGCCTTTGAAATACCTGATACATTCATATGTTTTACATTACATTATATAATGAAAAACTACAAAAAAAATAGTCTCTATAGGAAACACTCATATCCCATAGACTATCCCTATAGGTCAGTCATAATATACTTCTTTACATCCTGGAAAAAATAAAACATAGAAATTGTTGAGCTCAGATTATAAGTAAGGATAAGTGTATAATCGAAACTTTCATAAATAAGAATAAACATTTAAGGAAATGTATAAGACTAAAAGAATATTTTTAAACATAAAATTCAGCAGAACGATGGAATGCATAATGCCAAACATCATAACTACATTGTCATAGGCCTTATGCCAAGAATAAAAATAATTGTCAAGGCCTTATGTGAAGACACTATTTTGTCTCATGAGACCTACCGAAGCATAGAGGATCTACAGAGGGCTCTTATTTTCACTGACTAAGTCCAATTCATACCTCATATAAAAAGGTTCAATCACAAGATAAACATTCGTATTAAAACTAGCATATAAAATGTCAATACTTTCTCTATAACCCATGAATGGTGTGAAAAAAAAACATCCATATTCAAACATATTTCAAAAACGTTTAATACAATATGAATGTTTTGTATCATAATAAATCAACTTAATTTAAGATTAAAATCCAACAAAGGACGCTGACATAGGTGAAATCAAAACATTTTTTAGGGAAATATCTCTTCTTTTTTCAAATCATTTAAAAGTCATATAATTATAAAAGAAAATAATTATTTTGAAAAAAATTCTTATAATCTTTTATGGGAAGATTCGATGAAGTTATAATTGTGGAAATTAGCCACTCCCGTCGTATAAGTTAAAAGAAGCTTACCTTAATTTTGTTGAAAAGGTCACAAGGTGCATTTTTTTGAAAACGACTGAAGGATTCCTTTCAAACCATTTTATAAAAAGTCAAACCAGGGTATAAATGAAATTAATCCATATTATAGTAAATAGAAAATTTTTTGGAATACATTTTTAAGAAACAAGGATGAGGATGATAAAGTGGTCCCAGTAGATACTTATGTAAAAATAATCTCGAATAATAAAGAGATTGTGAAATTAACTCTTACCGATTTGGTAACTCACAAAAAATACACCCCATGAAAGATGAATTATTCAATGAAGTTATAAATACCCATATTGTAATTTATATTACACAAGGAATACCATCACGGCCAATACATACACCACGCAAAAGAAATAGTGGTAATACATCATGAATCTCAAGGGAATAAGAAGTGAGATGAAATACCCTTACCATGTTGCAATCAATCGATTCATTTGAGAAAAAAAGTTAATGACCACCAAATAATTCACATAATTACATTTATATGAAGATAATAATTATAACATATATCAATTGGAAGTATACATTACACCACATGCAATAAATAAGTGGCGAACAATGGGAATCTAACGGAATTAAAAGTGAGATAAGAAACCCCTTACCTTGTACTTTTACGTGGTCATGGGTAGGTTAAAATCATGTATAATAGTAAAATAATTTTCATTAAATTATACAAGAATTATATACATACATATGATATCATATATGTTCTTCTTATATTTCTTTGTTAATGATATTTCAGTAGTATCACAGTTTCTGGTGTTAACTGATTCGTTTTCCTTTATATGATTTGTTACGTAAGTAATGTTTGTTATGGATAGTATGTATCTTATTAATATTTAGAATGATAATAAGTCTTTAAACATTATTTTTAATCCTGAAATTAAAATTAGTCTTGAATGGATATGATGGGTAATGAATCTCATTGTGTTCGTGGAGACGGTAATCTGTAAGTATGCACGAGCGAAAATATCACTATTTTGATATTAAAATCATATATAATTGGATGGTATACCATATATACAGAGCCATTACAATGTTATATTTATTATTAACATCAATTATACATAATTATTATACCAATACAAATAATAATGTATTGAATAACAACTACACCGAGATGTGGAGATGGTAAGTCGTACGTACGCACGTATGGTGACATGTCATTCAAAGGATGGATTGAATAATGAATATGGTTGTACCATAATTACAATAAAATCTCATTATAGATTATATAATTGTGTTATTAATTTATAATGTAATGAATAAGAAAATAATAAGTGGAAAATACAAAATATGAAAGAGGTGAGGAAATATTTACCTTTTCTTCAGGTTATTCCTTTTGATTTAATCACAATGGCTCCTTATGTTGGCTTTATGACTAAATTAACGCCTCTGGAATGAAGGGATGATAGTGTATAAGATATTAGGGTAGGTTTTGGAAAATAAAAATGGCTTTGAAGGTGTGAATTTTAGATAAGAGGAAGTTCTATTTTGTAAGAGCGGTGAGGGGAACCTTAAGAAAAGATTGGAATATTATTTTATAATTAAATCATTTTCGATTTCTAATGGATCCAAATTGAATTATTTAAAGTATAAGGTGGGTATGGGTCGAAAAAACTAAACCAATAGTTTTTAGATGGGTTTGGGTTACTATATTAACCTTATCATTTAGATTTAACACTTAGTTAAATAGCTTGACATTTAACATGTCTCTTTGTATTTTCCTATTATATGGTTAATAAATATACTATAAACATCCATTATATCCCAAAGTTTTTCATTAATGATACACCTATCATTATATAATCCTTTTTTCTAAACCATATATTTTTAGTATTACTATATCAACCAATAATATTGCATTTCTTTTAAACACCCATTTATGTCAATTATGACATTATTTAATAACTTCTTTTTGTTAAATTCCAAACAACTTTATTACATCTAACTAAATACATTTAATAAACCCTAAAAAGTCATTGTAACCTATAATAATAGTGTAATTCATTAAAAGATTCAAATTAGATTTATTTGGATATTAATAATATCAATTATTTTAATCTTCCATTAATATGGTAATTACTTCATAATCATTTTGTCATAAATAAATTTAATAATTTAATGTCTAAAAATTATAAATAAAATACCATTATGTATGAAATCTTATTATGTTTCTAATGAATATACATAGTCGAATTTATATTATTTTTATCCCTATATTAAAAATGGTTTAGTTAATAAACGTTGAATTTAACTCTTTTAACTCTTATTTAAATACTTTTTTTAAAGTTCTGGGACAAATCCTCATTTATTATAAAATCAAAGAAAGTCCTCTTTATATAGGTAGAGGGAGACCCATTACATATCCCATAGGCCCAGTTAGAATTTATCCCGTTACATGGCCCGTAGGCCCAATTGTTTGTCTCAAGGACCATTCTGTGAATAGTACTGCTACACTGCCAACCTGCTATAGTACCACACAGTACCAGTCACCGCTATATCGCTCTACCACCACTACAATGACTGGTGCCACTATAGTGTTCATCGTTGCAATAGTTCCTCCACTACTACAGTTCCTCTATAGTACCTGCACCCAATAGGTTTTGAACCACTATTTTTCGTATTGGATTATGAGTTTCATACCACTATGCCAAACCCCAACTACAGTATTTGTTAAATAAAATAATAATAAATTCCCTAATCTAAACCATTTGGATCAAAGAGGTTCATATTTTATTCCTAAGGTTGTTTTTGGTCAAATTATTCTTATCCAATAGAATTTGGACATGTGTTAAGGTAATAATAATATCATTATTACCCTTAATTACCCTATTTACTTTTAACAGTGGTAAATAAAAGTAAAAAAGTTACTATTAAACAAAAATTATTTTCATCTTATTGAACCACATTTTAATTACTGATATAAATCTCATCTCTTTGATTTTTGAAATTCAACTCACAGAAGTGGGGAAATTACAGTTTATATATATTTAGAAATATTTCAAGGTAGTGGGTAAATGAGTGTAAAAAGATCGATAAAATTTTATACATCTAAACACATTATAAAATGACTCCAATGAATTACATTGAACTTATATAGGTATTATTTATCTATTTTTACCTAAAATAAATTTTAATGTAATAAATAATTATTTAAATAAAAATTATTTTTAATGAATAACTCGGTAGTTTTCACTATTCATAAAAATTAGAATGTTTTCAAAAAATATACCAAAAATTCACAGCAAGTTAATTTTGATATTACGAATCCAAAAATGAAGTCCATTTTTAAATATAAAATTTATAAAATTTCATTAATTGGGCATTACTATACTTTACAGTTAGTTTCATTGGACACGGTGTGTTAGAATCTCAAAGTTTCATAAAATGAATGTTATTTCACTATTCAAATGGAAACGTACCGTGGAAGCTTGGGGTGTTATATTCCTCCAGTGGTGGATCATTACAGGGATGTATTTTCAGAGTAATTTTCAGGTTGGACTTCAGAGTTAGAGGTTGACTTTTCTATTGAGTGTGTTCTAGGAGAGGCATAAGCGTCTATTACTCCTTATAGGATGATTAAACCAACGTTGCATGTGCTAAAAATGTAGTTGGACGAGTTCCAAAAAAATTGTTTCATTGAACCCAGTATATCTCCTTTGGGTTTTCCTATCTTATTTGTGAAGATGGTGGATAGTACCCTTAGAAGTTGTGTGGATTATCGAATGGTGATCCAGTTTATGGTCAAGAATTGATATCCTTTGTTGATGAGTAATGATATCATTGATTATCTTTGAGGAGCTCGGGTGTTCTTGAAGATTCACATGAGATCTAGTTATCATCAATTGCGCGTTACACCATCAGATGTACCTCTTATAGCCTTTCAGAGTAGGTATGGTCTATATGAGTAGGTGGTTATGCCGTTTGGTCTCACAAACGCCCTTGAAGTTTTCATGGTACTAAAGAACCAAAAGTTCCATCCATATTTGGATTCATTCATGGTGGTCTTCAAGGATGATATCTTGGTGTACTCCCATAATCTACACGACCATGCTACCCATCATGAGATCATTTTGAGTACATTGAGAGAGCATTATTTATATGTTAATCTCTCAAAATTCCACTTTTGGATGGACCAGTTTCACTTCATGGGTCATGTTATTTAAGATACGGGAGTGTTAGCAGACCCATAGAATGTGATATTAATATTTTCCTAGGAGATTCCTAATAATATCTTTGAGGTAAATAGTTTTCTAGGGCTGGATGGTTACTATAGGAATTTTATATGGGACTTGTAATCCATATAAGTGCCACTAATGGGCCTGACTAAGAAGGGTGTGAGGTACTTGTGGCCAGATTCTTGTGAGTTCTCCATTTAGGAGCTGCAATGGAGGTGGACTTTAGCACCAATGCTAGTTTTTTCAGATCTAGACAAGGGCTATATTGTTCACGGTGGTGCATCAAGTATCGGGCATGGAACATTTCTTATACAGGGAGAAGGGTTTGTTGCGTATGAGTCTCGGCAGTTGAAGCCACATGAGAGGAACTACCCGAGACATGATCTCATGTTTTCTACTATTGTTCATTATTTAGACTTTTGGCGGCACTACCTATTGGGAGATCATTTTTTGGTTATCACCGACCACAAAATTCTCTTGTAATTCTTTTCTATGTGTGACCTGAATTTCAGAGAGCTAAGGTGGGTAGATTACCATTAGTCGTTTGACATTGTGCGTGCCGACATGTCTGGGAAACGAAATGCAGTCGCTGATGCGTTGAGCAGGAAGACTTAGAAACAAACAGGTCAAGAGGCCAGTAGGGAGTGGCAGCATAAGGATCTATTCTATAAGATGAATTTGGAGGTGAATGATATTCAAGGGTAGATGTTTATTTCTTCTATAGTTGTTACCTATAATATACATGATCAAGTTTGATTGAGGAAGCTATCAGATTTAGAAGGTGTAGTCCTATAGGAGAGTGCATCTAGAGAGGACCCATTCCTGGATAGACCATAGGTGAGGATGATATCTTGCGTTTCCATGGGTGAAAATGTTTGTCAGTAGACATATGAAAGAAGATGATGCGGGACTTTCATTCTTCAGTTGCGGTAGTTCATCCTGGTGTAACCAAGATATATTGAGATCTAAACTATCAGTATTGGTGGCCTGTTATGGAGAGTGATGTTGCTAGTTTTGTCATCAGGTGTTCCACCTATCAGTAGGTGAAGGCGGAGCATCAATGACCAGTAGGGATTTTGTAGCAGTTACCCATTCCCGATTGGAAATGGAACGATGATGTGATAGACTTCATGACGGGTTTACTGAGGTCTCCTCGGGGGAATGATGCATTATGGGTTTTCATTGACAGACTCACGAAGGTTTCTCACTTCTTTCCGATCAAGAATACTTTCAATTTTGATGATATTGGGAGGTTGTAAATTTAAGAGATTGTACGTTTAAATGGGGTTGTGCACTCCATTATTTCAGACAGAGATGCACATTTTACGTCATCAGTCTGGAAGGGATTACAAAAGGTTTTGGGTACATAGGTACTTCTGAGTACATTTTACCACCCCCAGACATATGGCCAGTCCGAGCATATGATTCAGGTTCTGAAGGAAATGCTTCGAGCATGAATCTGGTGTTTTAGAAGTTTAGGAAATAATAACTCACCTCTTGTGTAGTTTTACTAAAATAATATTTTTCAAGAAACTATTCAAATGGAACCTTATGAGGATTTATACGGTATGCTATGTCAATCACCCTTATGCTGGCTGGAGGTAAGAGAGGTAGCTATGCTGGGACCTCGTCTTGTCCAGGAGACCATAGAGCATATTAAGTTGATTCAGAAGGGGATAGCTATTGTACAGTCAGGACAGATGTCTTATGCTGATCGACGGAGATGGTCTCTAGATTTTCAGGTCAGAGATCAGGTTTTTCTATGTGTCACACCGAGTTTGGGTCACAAGAGGATTAAGAAAAATGGTAGGCTTTCGATGAGGTATGTCAGACCGTTAGAGGTTTTGGAGAGATTTTGTCCAGTTTCCTATCGGTTGTAGTTACATCACAGGTACCGGGCTATGCACTATTTCTTCCATGTTTCTCAGCTCTGACGTTACTTCTCATAATTGTATCATGTTTTCTATCCCAAGGAGGTTAATATCATAGTGGATGACTTGTTTTTGGATCCTCCTATCCAGATTTTTGATCAAAGTGAAATGGTTCTTGTGGCCGATCTGTTCTTCTGGTACGAGTTCTGTGGAAACCCAGACGAGTACAAGAAGAGACCTCGGAGAGGGAGGCCAATGTACGATCACAGTGGACAGAGCTATTCAATGTTTCATCTTCTATGCTTCCTCACTATGGAAATTTTGGGATGAATTTCATTAAGGGGAAAAGTTTGTAATAATCAGGATATTCTTTTCTGGTATGTTCTTGGTTTCTGGTTGTTTTTTAGAAAAATAGGTGTTTTGGAAATTTTTGGAGTACACTCCATGTACATTATGTACACATCATGTACTCTGTTTCTGCAGGTGATTGTGTGCAGGCTGTGTAATGGCCAGGCTCATGGTTGTGTGTGGTAACCTGGAGACCACTTAATGTAGAGGCCGGAAAAGGAAAGTATACACTGTGTAATTTTAAAAAACACGTCATGTAGTTTCTTTTTTCATTAAATAGAATGGGATCGTATCTAATTGACCAAAAATTATTCTTCATCATCTTTCTCATCCGAGAGCGTTTATACGACCATGGATCTTATCTGGGCCCCTGACTCACCTTCCGTTCTCCAAATCAACTGCTACTGATTGCATTGTAATCACATCGGTGATTTCTCCCTTCTTCGTAAACACCTTCTCCTATTTTATCTTCTTCCGAATGATATCCTCTGTTTAGCGTCTTAAGAATTTTTGTAGATCTACTACATTATAGGGAGATTCACACACTGATATTCATGTTTATCATCCATAAAATGCTATGGTAGGTGTTTTTGGTACTTTCTATAGATAGTCATTGAATTTTAGGTGCAAAAGTGCCCAATACCCTCATTCGAGGTATTGCAGGTTTATGGGTTTTATCCCTATTTTTCCTGCCATGCCTTGTTGTTTGGAAAGAGGATAATTGTTTATGTATATGGTTAATATTTACATGATATGGAGGTTTTTCCCATGTTTTCATGTTTTGATTGTTGGTCTTTCTTGTCTATTACGCTGTTATGTTTCCTATGCCTTGTATTGATAGGGTGGAGTGATTATTATCTGACAAGATTTGATATATTTTAGATGGTTTAGATATGTAGCTATTGAGGTTTACTTTGGCTGCCATGTATCATTGTGCACGACTAACATACACAAGGTTGTGAGAAACAAGTGTAGTATACCATAGGTAGAATTGATGATGGGAGATTATCCACAGTGTCTATTTACTTTTACATTACGAGACCATAGGGGGATAGAGGTTAGTGCTCCATTATAGTGTTTTTAGTTTACTGGATACATTCTATAACGGTAATTGGACATTTATTTCTTCATAATAGTTCATATTTGTTACCGATATGAGCCCACATGGGGAATTGACGTTGAGTGATTCCTTAGAGTGTCCTGGAAAAAGCTGAACAAGAGGGGTTAGGCTATGTCTAATACCCAGAGGGTTACTTGTGTTTGTTTGGTTGAACCATAGGGGATAGGCTATGATTTCTTAGCAGTGGGTTACATTCTTCTGTTTAGCTACATACTAGATATATAAAAATGAATGAAATTGAATTTTTAGGATTGTTACTTTATGTAATTTCATGTTATTTCATTATTCAGTTTATTGCCTGCCATATATTTTCACAAACTGTTGGGAACATTTCTTGTGGTGGTTTACTACTGGGATTCATCTCACACCATGTTTGGGTCATGATTTTAGTCCCAAAATTATTATATTGTTTCGTTTATAGATAATGGCAAGCACCCTTCTACTTCAGGTAAATGATTGTTTTGGAGCTGGAGATCATGGTAGCATTCTGAGGCTTGCAATGCTGTCGAGCTGTTTACATGATTTTATTTTATACTTGGGTTTAGTAATATAATCAATCGTTTTTATTTGTTTGGATTCTTTCCACGACATATGAATCATGCATTATTTATATATGTGTGATCTAGTTATTATTCCTAGACATCCACTAATTACTATTTTATGGTGTTATTACTACTTCTTCCATTGTAATCGGTTTTACATCCATTGGGTTACTATTCCAACGAGGACATAGTTTTCCTACTCTGATTCCCTTGGCCCAAGTTTCTAGTCGGCTACCTCTGGCGTTAGGGGAAATTATTTTGAGGCCATGTGAAAAACCATGTACGGGGCACCTCTGGGCACCTTCCGGAACCAGGACGTTACACAAGGTCCTTGAAAATCATGCCCATAAACTACATGAACATTTGTTAATGCTATATGACCATAAAAATTAACCTCTCATGGTCAAAATTAAACAATACTGAACTTCTAGTTAAAAAAACATAAAACTATCCAGGGTAAAAAACAACTGTGGTGGCCTAATAAACAATAATGTCTTCACAATCTAAACTCACCATATCATTATTTGAGCTATAATTTATACTGTAAATAGACATGTCATAATTAACTTCGGGCCCACTATGTTGCCCCAGTAAAATTAAATCAATCCCTTTTGGGCCACCTGGTCCAGAACAAAGTTGCCAAAAGAATAATTGAATCTCTTAGTGGAAATATTATTTTTAATAGGTGACAATACAAATTTTTTGTTTCGAAAACCCTTATGGATTATTAAAATTTCCATGATACATATTTATGTATATCAAGTATAAGAAAAAATAATATATTCCTTAAGTTGGAATCCTTCTCTTGGAAACCCATCGTTTTGGACCCCCTTGATCCATGTTCTTCCTTTAAGATATTTTTAACAAATAATAGATAATTCAAAATGACTCCTATAGTAAGAAATATCAAATTGAAACCGTTACATAGAGTGTGTTCCTAGAGGTTGCATGCACCCAGAGGATAGCCTCCCCTTAAATCACGGAGTGACTATCCTAATATCATGTAATATGGGTATCCCCTAATATCAATGGTTGGTATGTTCCCATTGTTTTCACATTTTTTATCTAATATATTCCTATACCGTAATTTTAAATCCTCATAAAAAACAATTTAGGAAGAGACAATATCCTTGACTTTACATCACCATATATTTTACCCCTTTCAAAGAAAGAATCTGATATTACATTACCAAAACCTTTGATGGCCAACCCCATGTGTCATTAAACCAATTTTCCAAGAGACTAAGCTTTTATAAAAAGTAATAACCATTACTAGGGTTCTAGAAACCTTCATTGATAGCTCTTTTATCCATACCCAAATTCATCATTTAAATGACTCAATTTTTACAGATCATTCAGGACACTTGAAAAAATGTGGTGATATCCTCTACATGACCATATATGCCTGACCTATGCTTTTAATCCATAGGTCCTCTAACCCACCAGCTAGGGACATATTTTCATTATAGGAAATGTAATCCAATCGATGTGATCCTTGAGAACACCATGGTTGAACTCAAAACCTTATTGTTTTTTTGTGATCACCCATAACACATATACCCCATTCCATATTCATTGGTTCAATTTTTTGGGTTTGAATTTACATCACCCATGTTAAAACTTTCCAATAAGACTGAAAACCCGTATATTTTCACTATAAATCCAACCAAATTTATGTGTGGATGCGTGGTTTCATGAAATTTCATTGAAATTCATGCATAATGTTTTCTGTAAGAACACAGGGTACCAAATACCTTCATGAACAGTTGTTATTTAGAATAAATATTAATAATACAGGGTATCCAAACCCATCAATAACTCTCATTATTCATAAGAACATAAATTTTTATGGTCTTTTAAACCATTCATGAGTACAAATCCTTCACTAGTTTTAATAGTTGTTTTGATTAAAACACCATAAAATACAAAAATATAATATTTGAGATAAAATAATTTAAATTTAAGAAATAAAATGTTTGAGATAAAGACATTAAAATAAAAAATATATAGTATGATCTAAAATAAAATATATTAAAAAAATATATGGTATGAGCTAAAATAATACAAAATGTAGTAATATACGGTCTACACTAAATTTCTGTAAATGAAATCAATAAAATTTCTCATCTAAAATACAATAAACTATATTAATAGATGGTATGATATAAAAGTACCAAACCTAAATCAATAAAATTTATCCGATAAAGTACAATAAAATATAGAAATATATGGTTTAGGTTAAAAGATAATAAACTGCAACAATAGAATAATAAGGAAAAAAGACCATAAAATATTGAATTAAAAGGATCGAACTAAAATACCTAAACAAAAGCCATAAAATTTCCAAGCTAAAAGACCATAAACTAAAAAAAATATAAGCTCTAAAATATAATAACCAAAAATAAAACTATATATATTTTGATAAAATGGTTCTTAAACAATATAAATAGATGGTATTCACTAAAATAATATATAATACTATAATAAATTGTCTAATATATATATTCCAAATCTATAAGTAATAGATGGTCTACACAAAAATCTTGTAAATGCATGTAACACTCTAATTTGAAATACCTTAATAATTCAAATTAATGATACACAATTCTCACCATGTTGAAAAGCTTAAAAGGATGCCCTGGAAAAATGTTGGGCCTCTTCTCACTAGTCATTCACTTAGTGTTATCCATGAATGATTGAGCACACATAAAATTGAAAAGGAAAATGTCTTGTTAGATTGAAAACCCATAAAAGTAAATCCTAAGAAAATGTTATTTCATCACCCACAATTCTTTCCCAATATGAAACTATTGTAAAATATATTCCAATAATTATAAAGATACAAAGAATTTTTGGACCATTATTTTTCCTTTTCCAAAATCATGATATGCTCATTAAGTCCACTAACAAAAGAAATAAATTAAAGCACCATTATTCAGGGATATATTTTCCCATATATCCCTTCTAAAAAATGGGATTCAAGGGAAACAGAAAGAAATACATTAATTAGGAATCTCTTATTTGTAGTCATTCTTGATAACATCTCAGGATTAATAAGTTATGATTCAAGAATTCAAATAAAGTAACCTTGGTAAACAAGGTATTATAAAAAGGTTGGTTATATTTAATTATCTATATTTTATCATATCCATGAAATTTTATGAACATCACAAAAAAAGTCCTGATCGAAACGTGAAATGTTTCAAAATATAGGATCATTGATAATGTGCATAAAAGGGTGGAACCACCACTTTCTAATGTCTCTAAAACATTATATCAAAAAAGAAAAAATGAAATAAGTTTTTTATTAAATTTTATTAGAATCTAATTTTCTGATATTGATAAATATTCTAGAATTTGTAAAGTTGATTCAATTTATCATTGAAGTGTCACCAGCTCCATTCCTTTTTATGTTTCTTGAGGAATAAGATTATCAATAAAATTAGAACACTCTTCTGTATATATATTTGTCAGTTGTCGAATCCAATATCTCCAAATTCATGAAAAAGACAGTGAAGACATTATTTTGGTAATTGAATGTCCTCTAGGGGAGTATATATATTAAGGTTTTCATTTTCTGAATGATTCATTTCAATGATATCATGTTATCTGAATAAGGGATCAATTGAGATGGCGTGTAAGTAAGATAAGGAGTCTCCAAAATTTAAATTCCAACAATTACATCATAATTATTTATCACTAAATGGCATTCCACCTTGAAAAACTATGTAAAAGTAATGGTAAGTTATTCACTAGGTTGAGAGTTCCTCCTTGAAGGATCAACATAATCTTGAATCAACTCCATTGATTCCATGGATAAAGGTATCGAGGAATCAATTATATTTTCCAAATGACAGATCAGTTGACTTAATATACTACATGGGTAGGCTCCCACCAAATCCTAATCATATTTGTAAAATAGGATGATATGGGCATTGATAGGTATAAGAAAAATCCCATAATTTTTATCTTTTCATGCCATCATATGAAAATATTGGAAAACAGTTTAGGTATGTTATTATCCTAGCACTCTAACTAAGGGAAGAATAAAACAATCTTAATATAGAGAATCTGTTGAGTAAATAGATAAGGGGGGTATGTATCCGAGATAATAAGCTCATCCATGAGAGCTACATGAACCCCATTCTAGAGATTGATTTCAAATGATCTCACACAAATATATCCACTAATATTATCAATAGTTAACCCAGTTGATATAGGATAGTGTAAGAATTTGATATGATCATTCAAGATCAACATATCAATAACCACATTAGGACCTAAGTGAATCAACTCAACCCCAAAAACATTCAAAATCATGGGATAAATTAAATATTGAGGATTATTAGTAGTTTTATGAAATTTATAACACTAGAAATGTTCTACTATCTAGATAAATAAAAAGGGGAAATGGACACATGTCTCATAAGGGTAGTTTCTTTGTTGAATATGACCCAGTGGAAGATAAAGAGTGGTATGAGTCGCCACAACCAGATTAAGAAGACTCGTCTCTACAAATTATGATTACATAACCATTATAGCTACTCAAATGTCCAATTATATGACCCTTTCTATGAAAATCCATCCATTAAAAAACATGGCTAAAAACCTTGAAAGATAATGTCTTGGGGTACCATGAGTCTCACGGGGTAGCCCAATGAGGCATACTCCCCATCCAAATAAATTATCGAATAAGATCCATCAATTTCTTGAACTTTTCTAGAAGGATATTGATGAGGTCATATATCTATTAGCTATTCACATATACGGTAAAGTATGTTTTTATTACAATCCTAAAATGAAATGAGTGATCATATTCTTAGATAATTCTTTAACATCTCTGTATTAATGGTGAGCATGTATCTTACCAAGGTTGGTTTTGGTGTTGGGTAATCCAAAATGTCCATAGTATAAAAGAATTCATTATAAATCTACTCAGGAGGATGTATTATTTCTAATTAAAAAATATAAAAAATGAGGATCCCAACCTCTACATGGGAAATTTTAATGTAATTAATTTTAGGAAACCAGCATCTTATCAGATTATAAAGGATTTCTGATTCATCGTACGTGAAAAACATAGAAATCTAGGATGATTTGTAGAGATGGATGTCATATTGTTGATATAATAGTAATGAGTAACTCCACCTAAACTAGAATGTTCATTTCCCATTCATAATATAATATAGAACATGGCCTCAAGTCTCTATATGATCTCCAACTGCTTCGTGGATTATTTAATGATGATACTAGTATGTTTGAAAAAACATTTAATAATGGGTTGATAGGCATGTTCATGGACATCTAGACATGGAGTGGAGTTAGAAAATATACATTATTGTCCCTGGAGTGGTTCTAGGATAAATTTACTATTTTTAGAAATTTTATTTTGAATTTAATTGATGTAGGATGAAAATTAGTTGGATGGATGATTATAGATAGGTGAAGGAATTACAGTATCATCCAGAGTACAAAATATTTACAATGGTTGCCTATGTGATAGTGGATATTTTTTATGTTCATATAGGATAACCCCTACAGAACACCATTTCCAGAAAATAGATTTTACCAAATAATGACATTATGATTCCTGGCAATCATATCCCTTTATACAGTTTCATAATAAGTTGTGTGTGAACTGGAAGACATCTGTATAAGAATATGAAACACACATATGTGGGAGTACCCTCCTTAATATCAGGATTATTAGGTCCTTTAAATTCCACATACAAGAAAATACTAACTCCATCAATCATGAAAAAGGGTATATATTAGGACCATAAAAATATAAATGATAAAGGAATAAAGGGAACTAACCCAAGAAGGATGGATTTATCCTACACAAAATAATGTGTCATGGATACCTCCATGGTGTATAGAAATTAGAATCTTTTTGAACCGCATGAACAAAATAGTTTATGTCTCAAGGTGGTATCATTGGTGCTCGAAGATGAAATAAAGTCAGTTGTGGGGCCTAGGGGTGATTTCCTTCCCCACAGATTACCTTCCCCCACAAATGAAATCATTCATGTGAAGAGGAGGAACCTATCATACCAATAGATGGTACAAATTCATTTTCATGATCATATGGTGATTTAAACCCTTTTGAATGGATCCCCTCCCCCTAGAAGAATGTTCTTCACATGCTGGGGTGTCCTCCAAGGGTACCACAAAAGAATGCTCACAACCTACTGTCGATGATTGTCCATCATGTTACATATTCCCAAAATTATTCAACAAATTGACCCTAATGGGAACCAATGAGTGTTAAAAAAGAAATGATGTAAAAGTAGATATCATGGGAGGAAATCCCAGATAAGATCCAAAACATGAATATTTCTTTTTCCTGGTAGGTAAAACCCCACCATATTGCATTAAGTTTGAGATAAAAGAACATATGACCATTTGTGATGTTAAAAATCAATTTCAGAATAATTCCAATATGCATTAATGGATGCTCCCTTTGTGGGTATGAACTACACATAGAATTTTACTAACGGGGAGGAACATGGACCCATATAGAAAAATGCTATATAAGAGAAACCAAAACCTAGGTAGCAACATGCTACACAAGCATACCACATGTATTTATAGAATCTTTCTATATGGACAGTACCCAAAACCACATAAAAATATTCTATATGGAAAGAACCCCATCTTGAAAAATAACATGTTACATGGAGTTGGGTCACCTAGGGTGTTCAACATACCAGCTCCTATCAATCCCTTTCAACATCTCCTCGCCCCCCATATCGACCCCTCTGAGAACTAGACCAAGGGAATCCGGGCAAGGCTACATCCATATCATTTAACATGTATGATCACATTAACTACACATCAATTTATCAAATGATGTCTACACACCCAGGTTATGTGGAGTCACATGTGTAACCTCCACAATAAGGATTACCCTCATAATGTGTTTAGGTCTATATTCTATTGTTAATAATGTTTTGGATCTCGATGTTATCATGTCAAACTCTATGTTAAAGGTGCTGAGGGGTACCACTGGTCATTCACATCGATGAGGGTTTGGGTTGGTCACTCTACTCTTCCCTAGGGAAAATAAGAGCATCCCTCATCAAGTAAGCACCTAGTCTTTATAGTTCAAGGCGAAACTTTTTCTCTTCTTTTCCTTAACTGGGGTTGTAGCTATAAGTATAAAAATATGTGAATATCCTATATATTAATATTAATGATTCTATAGTCCCACTCAAGTCCCTATTAATATCCCATTGGGATTTAGAACTCATCCACTAGATGAAAAAATGGATAAAGTGATCTTTATATCTAATTCTTCTTCTGGTTTCTGATGCCAGAAATGACTAATATGGGCATAATGGATAGTGGAGATCATGAAATATGAGTGATCCAAAACCATAAAATTGGAATCTACCATGTATAATCCACAAACACATGCTCCTCTATGATTATTATAATTTGTACCCCCTCATCATACCGAACTACATTGGCTTTGATTTCCGAATATCTCTGATATGTAGGAAGACTCTCCAAGTTCCAAACCCATCACAAAATTTCCCCATTATTTTCTCCATGCCATCCCGATAGGGTCGTATCATCCTCAATCACCACATATAATCCAAGTCAATTGTGATGGATCCACGTAAGTCCTACACCATCATTGAATATGAACTTTCACCTAAGAACATTTGTTGCATGATGGTAAAGTTAATGGTTTTGTCATTATCACAAAAACTTAAAAGGTGATGTTTTCAATTAAGTGGAACTGAACTACCTGGAATATGATTCTATAATGAGGATATGTATGAATCTTATTATGTGGGTTCTATACTAACATCGAAATAATTTTTATCTCCATTGATTATAGAAGACTCTAATGTCCCTCACCATGTGTAATAATACCATCAACATCCTAATAAATATCTAAAGAATCTCTAATCCTTCTATAGAATGGTATCATTGATGGAGAAACTAGAATAATAATAGATATCCATACAAATGGAGAGACTTAGATACATACAGGTGATTATGAACCCATTCTTGTTCATAATTGGTCTCGATCTTAGGTTTTTCAATGTATACATACTTGCTAACGAACAAAGGATTCAAATAAATATCATATATTTATAAGAGAGTCCCGAGATAAAAACTTATTCCACCAAAAAGTGTTTCTTGTTCTTGAATATTCATCCTCTAGACAATGTGAGTTTCTAAGTGTCATTGTCAATGTCCATAAATTAATTTCTTTCCTTGGAAATTAGTTCCATGAGTTTTCATAGAAATGTGAGTCATTGGGTGTTTCTGATTCTATAAAAACCCCATTTTCAACTGTTCAAAGATAATGTACATGGTTTGAGTTATTTACCAAAATTAAACCCCATGTAATCGATTGTAGAGACCCAAAGCTTATCGTACATGGACATTACATTACTTTTTCGGAATACTTAGTACATAACAAAAACACACACACAAGGATCGTAATAGTTTAGTGTCTTTGGAAACTCGGAATATAATCTTCTAATCGTGGTGAAAGATCTTCAAAATCTCCCATAAAGATCTTCCTTTTTTTTACCTAAAACCTTTCATTATATCCTGGGGAAAAGAAAACATAAAAGGGTGAGCTCAAATGCTCAGTAAGGGTAAACAAAAGAAATATCAATCACATCATATACATAAGCACATAACTTTTGGAAATCTTAACCTGCAAAAGAGATCATAATTTCATAACATGGGGTAAATCATGGCAGTGAAATGTAATCACAATAATCATAACCTAAAACATGAAACTTTGTGGAATTCACACATAATCATAGAGAATCATTTCTTGTTAGTCAAGACTCATTGCCAAGACTATCTTAGTGGACAAAGTCCCTTTCTGAATCGAGTAACCCTCGTTTCAGTCCTGTTTCACTGAACCGGTATAACCTACCGTTCCAGCCCTATCTATCTCATGAGATATAAAATCCTAACCCAATTCATTGGAGGGAGATATAGGTCCCACCCATCTTATAAATATTCCTTTCTTATGTGTGCCACATAATCATAAACCATACGTCGTAGCGTAACCCATGTAATAAAAATGGGATTCTTAAACAACATGACATCATAAAACCATTCATAGAAGATAAGGGAATTCATAAACATAATTCCATCACAACATAGTCAAATCAATTTAAAAATATGGATAGAAACAGAACCCTTTATTATCTTAGATGGAAAATAATTTTGACAATACACTTGAATTGAATTCTTGAGGAAAATATCCTTTCTTCTTCAAAATCAATTTCTTTTCACAAAACATCATGCATTTTAAAAGAAAGAGATTTTATTGAAAATAGTCATGAAATATTTTAGAGGAAGCTTCAAGAAAATAAGGCTTTATAAAACAGTAAAAATCCGTTCGTGCCGTATAAGTTAAAAAAAACATTCTTCGTACTTTTGTCGGAAAAGTCAAAAAGTACCTCGTACGAAAAACGACAAAAGATTCCTTTCATACATATTACTAAAACTCACCGAAGGGTAAAAATGGATTTAAACAATTGTAGGTGGTTGGAAATAATTTTACATATTGATGAAACATGGATGTGGATGATAAAATACACCCCAGTAAATACTTACGAATAAACAATCTCGGATAAAAATGAGATTGTGATATTTCCCTTACCTTAGGTCCGATTTTCTTCGTAAGTGTCTGAAACTCCTGTATAATGATTTAAATCATGTTATTGACTTATTCCAGAATCATATTCATTGTTATTATATCATATATGGTCCACTTATGACTTTATATTACCTGTTCTTTTGTAAATTCATGTTAAAGTAGCGTTTTGGGTAAAATCGTCTCATTTGTCGTTTGTGTTTTTAACTTGTAATTATTCATATGATTACTTAGATCATGATTACTTAATTCCAGAATATAAAACATGATTTATATATATACATTCAGAATATACATATATAATAAATCAGTAAATGGAAAGAAATACACTGTTCATGGAGACGGTAGTTCGTACATACGCAAGAACGCTGTTTTCGTTTCCTTATTGAATTGAATGGAACTAAGTAGATGACATACATAAAAATATAAATAATTAAAGTATCATTATTAGGTAATATATTTCATTATTACTTATTATATATATATACTTTATAATCATTCATTAATGGTTAATCATTGAGAATGAATCTCATCGCGTCGTGGAGACGGTAGTCCGTACGTACGCACGAGCGATGATATCGTTCCCATGGTCGTGGAATTGCGTTGAAGTGTATTTATACTATTTCAGTAACAATATCACTTTATAATAATCATATATAGTTACTCATTAAACCATTATACCCATCCTTGTAAGGTGGTGGTGGAAAATAGATTACACCACAGCGTGGAGACGGTATTCCGTACGTACGCACGCGCGGTGATTTCATTTTTTCCGTAGGATGGGTAAAAGGTGAATTAGGGTTGTTTCATATTTATAATAACATATCAGTATGTAATTAATACTGATTTTATTACTTTATCATGAAACAACTAAACAAGAAGAAGTTGAAGAAGAAAGAAATTGAAAAGATCGGTAATGGATATTACCTCTTCTTTGGAACTCTTCTTTGAATCCTCCACTTAGGGAACAAAGATTGGTCTTTGGAGAACACCAGGACCTCTAGGATTATTCTAGGGAAGTGTAGAGGAGAAAATGGCAGGGGTTGGCCGAGCTTGAGTGCTCAATTTGGTGTGAGGAGGAGGGGGAGTAGGTGCCCTTTTATAAGGGAGGAGAGGGGCACCTTAGGAATATCTCAAAATATTATTTTATATTAAAGTCAAAATCGGTTTATAATGGTTCCAAAGGGTCTTATTTCGAAGCTAAAGTGGGGATGGGTCAAAATACTATCAACCAATAGAATTTAGACAAGTTTATGGTATTATTTTAACCTTATCAATTAGATTTAACTCTAAGTTAAATAATTTAACTTTTACCATGTCTTTTTGTTTTCTTTCACTATATGGTTAATACACTTACTATAACATGCCAAAAGAACCCCAAATTGTTTATAATTAATATATATCCTTATCTAAGTCATGTGGCCGAACCTTATATTTTTAGGAATAAAATAACAATTAATAATATAATATTTGATTTAAAAACTATTTTGTGTCAATTTTGACACTATTTGATATACGATTTTTGTGAAAGTCATAACAGAATTATATCTTCGAACCAAGTTTATTAAATCAACACTAATATATCATAGTAACCTAGAAAATTAGTGGAATTCATAAAAAGTCTTAAATTACATTTATTTTGGTGTTTATAACATCAATTATGTCAATATTTCATTAATAAGATAATTACTGCATCATCATTGTGTCATAAATAAATTAAATTATTTAATTTCTAAAAATTACAAATAAAATACCATTATGTATGAAATCTTTTTATCTTTCTAATGAATATTTATAGTCGAATTTATCTTATGTATAACCCCATATTAAAAATGATTTACTTATTAAACTTTGATTTTAGCTATTTTAACCCTTCTTTAAATAAATTAATAATAAATGTCCTAATCTAATCCAAGTGGGCCTAAATGGTCATATTTTATTCCTAAGTTTGTTTTTGGTCTAATTACACTTGTCCAATAGAATTAGGACATGTTTTAGGGTAATATTAATATCATATTTACTCTTAGTTACCCTATTTACTATTAACTGCGGTAAAAATAGTAAAAAGTTACTATTCACCAAAAAATTATTTTTATCTCATTGAACCACATTTTACTTACTGGTATCAACCGTGTCTGTCGGATTTTTGAAATTCCATTCACAGAAGCGGTAAAATTAAGTTTTATGCAAAATTCAGTTTTTAACCTACCACTTAGTGGTTTCACTATTCATCAAAAATTGAATGTTTTCAGAAAAATACCAAAATTTCACCCTAGGCTAATTTCGATATTCTGAGTCCAAAAATGAAGTCCATTTTGAAAAATAAAATTTATAAAATTTCAAAAAGTGGTTATTACTATTCATAACGGCTAGTTTTAATAGCATATTGTTGTTTAGTGAAACTCGGTATTGCGTACGACGCAAGCTATCGAGGAAGGTCGCGATTGCGTGTAAAGCAAGCCAAGCAAGTGTTGTGTAGAAAAAGTTTCCTTTGATTATTTATATAACATAAAATTCTCGGGTGTTACATTCTACCCCCCTTAAAAAGAATTTCGCCCTCGAAATTCGCCGGGGTTATAAATGGTTTACTATTCGAAAGTTTATTTAATAGAAACCCACATCGTAAAAAGGAATATCAAAACCAATCTTTAAAAACAAAAGTATGAAACTTAACGGTTACCCAAATAAACTAATCACTGGGTTTCCACAGAGGTGAAAATATGGATATGGAAGAGAAATCTACCCATCATGTTCTGATGGAGAGTGGTAGAGAACATGGCTATGGAAAAGCCAGTAATCATAAAGCCATAAATTTGTGACGATCTAAGGTACCATCTGATTCATCAGATATAAGATCACTAGGACAACATTTTTGGTTTTCAAGATCGTTTCCCTAAAGTTAAAGAATTTGAATTAGAATAAATACTTACTTTATGTTGGTACAACCTCACTGTTGTCGTGCCTTTAATAATTTCCACTTCATCTCTTAAATAAATGAAGTTGAATGTGTTATTCGTGAAGTGTTAGCAGATCATGTGATAGAATGACGGGTCATTCCATCAAAAGGTTAAAAAAAGTTATTAAATATACATAAGTCATTCTATAGTGAGATTAATCATATATGGTACCTAAAATGGACTTATACTTCATATATCATACTGCTTAATATAATAAAACTAGTTTCTACTAAACAGGGACTTCCTGTAGGCCAGTGGTAGGCGATAAAGGCCAGTCATACTTCGGTTGTGGGTTCGATTCCCACAGCCTTGTCCGACGCGATGGGCTGTCGCCCGTCCTGCAGGTTGTCCTTTTTCTAAAACTATATTACTATAACATCCCATCAATAATATCGAAAAAACTTCTATCATTAAACAATACTAACCTATGTCCAACATAATCCATTCTAATCTTTAGGCTTATCCATAATACAGCAGTCCACTCTCATAATATAGTGAAAACGATTACCAGAGATTTAATACTATCATTAATCCCCATATATATGTCTTATTGGTCACATTCCAAACATTCAAAGGCCTTAATCATGTATCCTTTTGAATACCCATTGAACCTTAGTGTAAACATGAATGCAGTTAAAATTTAACACATTCCACATACCAAAATCCTCAGAATTCTATATACTCAAACCATGATATCACTTAGTCCTTATATCAATCATGAGCTCATGAATACTGTTAAACATTTTTTTTTCTCGTTTTCCCTTCATTATGCGCATATCATCTTATTTCCAAAAATATCTCAATTACTTTGAATACCACATTAGACCAATACATAAATATTCCAATACTCCATGATACAATATTATTTTGGAATCCCATTACATAAAAACTTAATCATTCCACCACATCGTTGTCATATTCAACATCGCCAATAGTGATCGCATGTGACTTCACTTTGTCCTTTGCCTTCAGTGGTTGCTCATGTTGATCATCACTAACCCTTGGATTAGGACATTTATTAGCATAATGCCCAATTTCCTTGATCTTGAAGCATTGAAGTGTTGGTGGTGCGTTCTCTGTAGTGTTTGCTTTATTCACATCATTAGAAACCCTTTTTCCATTACTTCGACACTCAGCTACTCGATGACCTTCTTTTCCACACATAAAACATTTTCTAGTACCTTTAAGACAGTCTCCACCATGCTTCTTTCCACACTTTGTGCATAAGGAAACATTCATCTTCTTTTCACCATTATTTTGAGATTTCTCCTTGAACTCCATCTTTCGTTTCTTGTCAAAACCATGAGATGGATATGTAACACCAACTTCCATTTCTACCTTGATAGCACAACGCACAATTTTTTCATAGCTACTGAAGTCTCTTACAGCCAATGCCCTTCGAAGACTTGGTTTTAAGCCACTGAACAATCGATCAACTTTACTTTCAGGTTGGATGATAATACCAGAAGCGTACCTTGCAAGTCTTGTAAAATTTGCTTCATAGTTACCAACAGATTCATCATCCCTTTGCTTCAGTTCAAGAAACTCTTTCTCCATCTTTGTTCGAAGAATACGAGGGAAGTACTTACTGAAAAATAAGTTCTTGAACTCGTCCCATTCCATGGACTCAATTTCATCCCTTTGCCTCGTATTCTTAATAAGATTCCACCATTGATCAGCATCACCTTCCAAACGATACACTGCTAAGATGACTTTGTCATGTTCAGAACATTGAAGAACTGAAAATATCTTTTCAGTGGTACTGATCCATTTTTCAGCAACAAGTGGATCAGAAGTCCCACTGAAAGAAGGTGGACGTTGCCTCATGAAGGACTCAATAGAATATTGTTCCCTTATATGCTCATTTGGAAGTCCAGAATGATTCATAGCTTGTGTAAGTATAGAAATAAGATTTTGCACTCCATCTCCCATAACATTTGTTTGTTCAGGAGGACAATCATTGCATTGTCCATTGCATTGATCAACACGGTTCCTTCGGGTTCCAGCCATCGTCTAAAACCCAAAAAGAATAGTGTGAGAGGCAAGAATCATGCTAGGGAAAACAACATAATAAAGGGGGAGTACCTTAAATATATAACATCTTAGGTTTAATTCTATGATCGTTAGCGTAGTTCTAGTACTATAACTTATACGTATACTTAACCTTAGGTACATCCCTAGACATACCGTAGAAATATCTCTAGGGATCTCACTAACGTTTTCGCATCCTAGTTTCCAAAGGTTGACTAAACCTTTCCTCTAATACCAACTGTAAAGACCCAAAGCTTATCGTACATAGACATTACATTACTTTTGTGGAATACTTAGTACCTAACAAAAACACACACACAAGGATCGTAATAGTTTAGTGTCTTTGGAAACTCAGAATATAATCTTCTAATCGTGGTGAAAGATCTTCAAAATCTCCCATAAAGATCTTCCTTTTTTTACCTAAAACCTTTCTTTATATCCTAGGGAAAAGAAAACATAAAAGGGTGAGCTCAAATGCTCAGTAAGGGTAAACAAAAGAAATATCAATCACATCATATACATAAGCACATAACTTTTGGAAATCTTAACCTGCAAAAGAGATCATAATTTCATAACATGGGGTAAATCATGGCAGTGAAATGTAATCACAATAATCATAACCTAAAACATGAAACTTTGTGTCATTCACACATAATCATAGAGAATCATTTATTGTTAGTCAAGACTCATTTCCAAGACTATCTTAGTGGACAAAGTCCCTTTCTGAATCGAGTAACCCTCGTTTCAGTCCTGTTTCACTGAACCGGTATAACCTACCGTTCCAGCCCTGTCTATCTCATGAGATATAAAATCTTTACCCAATGAATTGGAGGGAGATATAGGTCCCACCCATCTTATAATGAATCCTTTCTTATGTGTGCCACATAATCATAAACCATACATCATAGCGTAACCCATGTAATAAAAATGGGATTCTTAAACAACATGACATCATAAAACCATTCATATAAGATAAAGGAATTCATAAACATAATTCCATCACAACATAGTCAAATCAATGTAAAAATATTAATAGAAACAGAGCCCTTTATTATCTTAGATGGAAAATAATTTTGATAATACACTTGAATTGAATTCTTGAGGAAAATATCCTTTCTTCTTCAAAATCAATTTCTTTTCACAAAACATCATGCAATTTTAAAAGAAAGTGATTTTATTCAAAATAGTTATGAAATCTTTTAGAGGAAGATTCATGAAAATAAGGCTTTATAAAACAGTAAAAATCCGTTCGTGCCGTATAAGTTAAAAAAACATTCTTCGTACTTTTGTCGGAAAAGTCAAAAAGTACCTCGTACGAAAAACGACAAAAGATTCCTATCATACATATTACTAAAACTCACCGAAGGGTAAAAATGGATTTAAACAATTGTAGGTGGATGGAAATAATATTACATATTGATGAAACATGGATGTGGATGATAAAATACACCCCAGTAAATACTTACGAATAAACAATCTCGGATAAAAATGAGATTGTGATATTTCCCTTACCTTAGGTCTGATTTGCTTCGTAAGTGTCCGAACCTCCTGTATAATGATTTAAATCATGTTATTGACTTATTCCAGAATCATATTCATTGTTATTATATCATATATGGTCCACTTATGACTTTATATTACCTGTTCTTTTGTAAATTCATGTTAAAGTAGCGTTTTGGGTAAAATCGTCTCATTTGTCATTTGTGTTTTTAACTTGTAATTATTCATATGATTACTTAGATCATGATTAATTAATTCCAGAATATAAAACATGATTTATATATATATATTCATAATATACATATATAATAAATCAGTAAATGGAATGAAATACACCGTTCATGGAGACGGTAGTCCGTACGTACGCATGAACGCTGTTTTCGTTTCCTTATTGAATTGAATGGAATTAAGTAGATGACATACATATAAATATAAATAATTACAGTATCATTATTAGGTAATATATTTCATTAGTACTTATTATATATATACTTTATAATCATTAATTAATGGTTAATCATTGAGAATGAATCTCATCGCGTCGTGGAGACGGTAGTCCGTACGTACGCACGAGCGATGATATCGTTCCCATGGTCGTGGAATTGAGTTGAAGTGTATTTATACTATTTCAGTATCAATATCACTTTATAATAATCATATATAGTTACTCATTAAACCATTATACCCATCCTTGTAAGGTGGTGGTGGAAAATAGATTACACCACGGCGTGGAGACGGTATTCCGTACGTACGCACGCGCGGTGATTTCATTTTTTCCGTAGGATGGATAGAAAGTGAATTAGGGTTGTTTCATATTTATAATAACATATCAGTATGTAAGTAATACTGATGTTATTACTTTATCATGAAACAACTAAACAAGATGAAGTTGAAGAAGAAAGAAATTGAAAAGATCGGTAATGGATATTACCTCTTCTTTGGAACTCTTCTTTGAATCCTCCACTTAGGGAACTAAGATTGGTCTTTGAAGAAGACCAGGACCTCTAGGATTATTCTAGGGAATTGGAGAGGAGAAAATGGCAGGGGTTGGCCGAGATTGAGTGCTCAATTTGGTGTGAGGAGGAGGGGGAGGAGGTGCCCTTTTATAAGGGAGGAGAGGGGCACCTTAAAAATATCTCAAAATATTATTTTATATTAAAGTCAAAATCGGTTTATAATGGTTCCAAAGGGTCTTATTTCAAAGCTAAAGTGGGGATGGGTCGAAAGCCTATCACCCAATAGAATTTAGACAAGTTTAGGGTATTATTTTAACCTTATCATTTAGATTTAACTCTAAGTTAAATAATTTAACTTTTACCATGTCTTTTTGTTTTCTTTCACTATATGGTTAATACACTTACTATAACATGCCAAACGAACCCCAAATTGTTTATAATTAATATATATATCCTTATCTAAGTCATTTGGCCGAACCTTAGATTTTTAGGAATAAAATAACAATTAATAATATAATATTTGATTTAAAAACTATTTTGTGTCAATTTTGACACTATTTGATATTTTATTTTTGTGAAAGTCATAACAGAATTATATCTTCGAACCAAGTTTATTAAATCAACACTAATATATCATAGTAACCTATAAAATTAGTGGAATTCATAAAAAGTCTTAAATTACATTTATTTTGGTGTTTATAACATCAATTATGTCAATATTTCATTAATAAGATAATTACTGCATCATCATTGTGTCATAAATAAATTAAATTATTTAATGTCTAAAAATTACAAATAAAATACCATTATGTAAGAAATCGTTTTAGCGTTCTAATGAATATTTATAGTCGAATATATCTTATGTATAACCCCATATTAAAAATGATTTACTTATTAAACTTTGATTTTAACTATTTTAACCCTTCTTTAAATAAATTAATAATAAATGTCATAATCTAATCCAAGTGGGCCTAAATGGTCATATTTTATTCCTAAGTTTGTTTTTGGTCGAATTACACTTGTCCAATAGAATTAGGAAATGTGTTAGGGTAATATTAATATCATATTTACCCTTAGTTACCCTATTTACTATTAACTGCGGTAAAAATAGTAAAAAGTTACTAATCACCAAAAAATTATTTTTATCTCATTGAACCACATTTTACTTACTGATATCAACCGTGTCTGTCGGATTTTTGAAATTCCATTCACATAAGCGGTAAAATTAAGTTTTATGAAAAATTCAGTTTTTAACCTACCACTTAGTGGTTTCACTATTCATCAAAAATTGAAAGTTTTCAGAAAAATACCAAAATTTCACCCTAGGCTAATTTCGATATTCTGAGTCCAAAAATGAAGTCCATTTTGAAAAATAATATTTATAAAATTTCAAAAAGTGGTTATTACTGTTCATAACGGCTAGTTTTAATAGCATATTGTTGTTTAGTGAAACTCGGTATTGCGTACGATGCAAGCTATCGAGGAAGGTCGCGATTGCATGTAAAGCAAGCCAAGAAAGTGTTGTGTAGAAAAAGATTCCTTTGATGATTTATATAACATAAAATTCTCGGGTGTTACATCGATCGTCACATGACAATGATATTTTATAGAAATAAAAATGTTGAACACTACCTGAGTCCTTAACCAGGGTGGAAATGTTACCCAACATTCGCTACTTTCCACGTCATAAATGGAAGAGGGAATAATAAGAACATCAATTACACTTTTGGTCATGATTTGATACATTTAAGATTTTTGGATTATTTAATTATCATATATATTGTAATAAATCTTCATCAAAAAATTGTTTAGTTCGATGGAATCTCATCAATTTTTGTAGACACGCACATCAACCATTGCACAGGAAGGGTCCTCATCCAAATAAGAATTCCATAATCCACCAGGGCTACTGAACTATTATTTTGGATTGAATTGGTCCTAGAGTACCACAAAAAATGGTACAATCACAACCCTATTGTAAGATTGATCTTCCCCGATTTATTGAATTCATTTCCTTCAATTTTTTTAGCAATGGTCAGTGTTCTAGAAACAGAAAACCAAAATATCCATCTCAAACTATTTCAGGATCATATCCACAGAACATGATGATGAGTTCCTCTTTACCTTGGGGAGGATGGTGAGGTGGTTACTAGATACTTATTCCATGTAGAATAAAGGTCCCACCCAAGGGACAATGTTGGTAATCATTTTTGTAAACAACATGTGTCTTAGTATCCACATCATCTAGAGAATACAACCCAGAGGGCCCCAAATGCATCCATGCGATCTTGAGTCCCCAAGGAGGCCTGATAAGGGAAATAGTTAGGAAATCAAGAAACATCCCTTATACTTATTCCAACTAAATAAACCCAACGATTAAATAAACTAGAAACCTATGAGAATAATTAAATTCTTTCTCACTCTCAGGAAGCTTTTTAGTCAAATGTTATAGAAGGCTGTGAGAAAACACAAATTCAAGCCTTTTCACATCATGATAGACTACAAAAATGATGGAAAATTATAGTTTTATTCACATACCTACTCATTAGTATAATATCCATCATGAAAATATGGTGGAACACCTAATTAATACACATATACTTTCTAATTCATATAAATACTTTCATCAAAATAGGATAGAAAACCAGGAGAAGATGCAAATCCCTACTAGTTCATATCAATGCTACCATGAAAATATGATATTAATCAACTATGAGTATATTACAATTTTATAACATGAATAACAATACAATTAGTAAAATATAGTTTTAATTGGGGAAATAACGTGACATATCCATGTTTTATGTCTGGGGAAGACTCATACCTCTTCCCCCACACATGAGGAATGTCATTACATACTACAAGGAAATGGAGAACCAATGAAGGCACATATTAATGATCCGACATCTAAATGGTCATATATTCCCATTATATCCATGAATATTTCTAAAAAACTATTAGCATTGCGGAATGGTTTGGCATCAATCCCTGGATATATCTTAGAGACATATCAAGATGTAATCATGTCTGTGATGATAGTAAGGTGTCAACCCCACAACCATGCCCCCTAATGTGGGGTGACTCATCCATTAAATTGATGGTAACTCTAGAGTATAAAACAATCCATAATCCATTCTATGTGGGTCTCCAAAAATATTCTGTGATAAAAATAAAAACAAATAGGACACTATTTGGAAAAAATCCCCCATGGTAACATTTTAGTGTTTTTGATTGATTGTGTTTATTGACAAAGAAGGTATCTAAGGTGATATTAGGAGTTCCAGTGATATTATAAACACAATATGTTTACAAGTATTCATGAAAAATTAATGGAACCTATAGAGGCATTATAGAAAGATGTGTATATACGGTGGAACTTTTTCTTAGTTTTTTACAATTTTTGTGTGTCCAAAATTAAGAGGATGGAAAATGGTTTGATTGTAAATGGAATTAATTTTTCTTCATAAAATTAGGATATTTCATAAAATGGTGATATATATACATAATGTTGCATGAAATTCAAGTTTATGATCATAAAAGAAATATATTTTAAAGTTTGGGACTATGGGAAAATATTAAAAAACACCAATGTTATAGTCACATGAAAATAGGAGTTTGACACACAATAAAAGGAATGAAATGATGTTACACACCAAATAAAGAATTAAAATTATATGTTCCTCACTCACATAAAAGTTTCATAAATAAATAAATGTGTGTAAGGATCTTGAACACCTGGTTGGATGGGTCTATAAATAAGAGGATACACACATTTTTTGTAGATCAACTATTATAGAATATTATGTCTCTGAATCACATAATATTTACATGCTAAGTGTCCATTTTTTGTGCAAGAAATGATTCATAGAGAAATGAGTCAAATTTTTGGACCATTCCAAAAAACATTTTTTTTCCATAACCTAAGGATTTTAACTCAATGTGTAAAAGTTTTACACAAGGTGAAGTTAGCTAATAAAAAAAAGTTTCCCTGATGACCAATCACAAATTTCTCATGCAAGGTGGTGGAGTTATGCCAAAGACATCAAAAGGTTGAACAAAATACAATTTTTTGGATGCATAAGGGTTTTCCTAGTAATTATGTGGTGATGGGGTATTCATCGCATGGATGAATGTGAAAATTAATAGGGAAAAAATGAGGTTTAAAAGATATTGATTCAATTTATAAAAAAAGGAAACTTATGAAGGAGAAGTGAGAACACTTAATTTTAGAAATAAATGAGCAATAAAATTGTGATTGGTTGTAAAATATGTGGGACAATGAGTCTTCTCTAATCTTTTTAAATGTAGCAACCTTAGTACTATATTTCATCTAGTTGAACCCATATTTTATAAGTGATCCTTATTGGATTTGGTACATCGGGGTATTCTCATTGGATACTCCTTAGACATAACCTAGTGAGAGAGAAGAAACTAAAATTTCTATGTCTCGTGAATGATGTCATTTATATTAATAAATAGAAATTAAAATTTGAGATAATTGTGTTTTATTGAATGAAAATTTATGAAATTAATGGGAAATTGTTTTAGTATTTCATGCCATGATTAACCCCCCCCCCACTTAGGGAATTTACCATAGTTGGTCTATAAATTGGAATATGAGAGAATGTTATATTTTTTTAGTTTCTATTAAATGGGGATCAGTTTTAGTTGTAAATCATAAAGGGATTATGATATTTGATGGAAAAGTTTTCAATAATAAAATAATTAGATGTTTAACTAGTTCTGATCTTTAGGAATAGTTTTCTTTATAGTAGTGATGCATGGTATTTCAGCCGGTGTGGACAGAGGTGTTTTCTCAGAAGATGAAAGAATGTAATTAGTTGCAAACACTAGAGGAATAAATTATTTAGGGGGGTCCCTATACAAGAAAATCTATAAAAATATGGGGTAATTGAATACATCACTTGTTGTGTGTAAAAAATTTATAAATTTCGATGAGGGAGACTCAAAAGTTGGAGAGGCGCAACTGTAAGTTCTATTTGAAAAGTATGAGGATCTATGAATTCACTCTAAGGATTCTATTGATGAAATTTATACTATGTGAAGTTTTTTGTGTAATACATGCGGCGTCTCGAAGAAATTATTGAAGATATAATCATTTTCAAGAACATTGTAAGGAGACTTCCACCATAGATCAATTTGGAATTTTCTGTATTGAATGTTATGGATCCAAATGAGAGGAAATTACAAGCATCTTATAGTAATCTTATTACATTTGAAAAATAAATTTTGTTAATGAGTCTATTGAAAAATGGAATGTGAAAATTAGTGGCATCAAGTCCATTAAGTAACTCACCATTGATGATGGTCACGAAAAAGAAGAGATCGATGGGGTGATGTCATTATTTTACTCAAATTTAAAATGAAGAAGATAAATGCTAAAAGGGAGACCCCCACATTTATTTTTCAGATATTGAATTTTTTAAAATATTTTATAAAGGTTCCCAATATGTTTCAAAAATATGATGAGGATGAAGATGAAATTATGATAAGATAATTTTCATATTTTTTGAATGTTATGTAAAAGATGAAGAGAATATTCATCATAATGATGAATATCCTTTCATAATTTTAATGTCCCAGATTTTATCAATGTATCATTTTTAATATTATATGGGAATTAATTCGAGACCAGGATCTAAGACGGTGTGTGGTTCTGAGGCCCGGTGAGCCTGGATCAAATGTTTGAATTTAATTTAATTATTAAATAACGCGTATGTGCTGTTTTCCTGAAAAATTTGAATAGATCCTAAATGTGTGCTCGAATCAAAAATATGAGAGCACCAATGCATTCAAAACAGCATTTTTACCTTTGGCGAGACCTAACATCGGCCGACGTAGGTAGGTAGTAAAATATGGTTTTTGGATGCAACCGTAAAAAAATATTTAATTAAAATATATTATTTAAATCTTTGTTATAGTGAAATCACTTATCTTTTTTAATGGTGATTTCACAGGGGATCAGGGTTACAATTTCAATAACCCTTAAACCCTTGGAGGCTCTGGAGGCTTTGGAGGAAACCTCCCAATGTGGTGACAATGACGCAGCGACCAGATCATCGCTGACGAACGCCGCGAAATCCAGGAAGGATGTTTGTCTTGATTTTTTTTCTTTCCCCGTTTTTGATTTCCATGACAAATGCAGACTAATCCACAAATATATTAGCCCGTGGGTCGGTCTTTCTTGTGAGACGGGTTCATGCAGGGATTTGAGGCTTTGATTCTTGAGATTGTTTTGGTTTTCAATCAAACGGCGGAAAACCCGGATCGTCATGAACAACGATCGGGGTTCGCCCCTCTTGTTGATTCATGTTTTTCACCCTCATGTTCTTCGTTTCGTTCTACACGTTCTTTGATGAAATCGATCTTTTCTCATTCGTTTGTGGATGAAACGATCTGAAATCAATGATCCAACGTCAAGGCGACCTAGCGGAGGTGCGACGACGACGGCGACAGATGAATCGATGTGATTCCAATGTTCACATTCTTCAAGCATTTCATGCGGACAGATCAAGATGCATTTTCACGACTGGTCAGAATCCTAAAACCAATGGAATAAGTTTCTTAGGGGTGGGACAACCCCCAATCCATAGTTTCTTGATGATCGGACTGTTGGATCAAGATCCGGAGCAACAGCCGGGGCGCACGGAGGAAGACGACACTTCTGTAAATTTCCCGACTACACGACGTGTAGTATGGGATACCTAGCGTGTGTTCATTTGTGGGGTTACATAATGTGTACTTTGGGAGTATACTAATATGGGTAGGGTACACAGCCATGGACATGTCGTGTATACCCCTCCACGGCCAGACCCGGCCAGATACAAGGGATACCCCGTGTACTGGTACACGGGCAGGCGACATGGACACGGACAAAGGCCGTGTATGGGCACATGGCCAGCGTACACGGAGCGAGCCTAGTTTCTCGTACATGGTGTGTGATTCTTCTACACGTCGTTTAGTTCCTTTCTATTCGACAGGCCGAATGACACGGTCCGTTTACACGGGCAGTACCCGGGGTCAAGGAACACGTCATGTACCTTTTCTACACACTGTGTATTTTGGCTTTATACGGCATGAATGAATGACATGGGATATTTACACTGGAAGTACCTAGGGTCAATGAATACAACGTGTAACCATAATACACACCGTGTAACCTTTAATTGTTGACTTGAGCAACTTGTATTCTTTGACTTGGATTTGTTCTCTTTGGGTTCGTACCCTTGGTCGTTTCCCTGAAGGTTCCGGTATCATCTCCATTACACAGCAGTATGATCCCTTTAGTAGAACTCCCTGAATAGAGTTGTTGGAATCCCCTCTGTGAGGCTTATAACCGGATCCTCTATTCATTCCTAGAACCCTAGGTATAGTTCTTGGTATCGACGTGACCAACCTTACTCGGGCGCCGATCCTCAACTTAGGGGATTAGCTCAGACTGAGTTGTCGGAATCACCCCATGAATTGGTTGTGATCCTCATCTAAGCATTTTGGTTTCAAGGTACTTGTGGTGTGTGATCTCCCGGAATGAGTACTTCGTACCTCTCTCTTCAGGCCTAGGAGTGTGTTCTCTCCGTTAAATGCTTAGTGGAATCTTCGAGCTGGATCTTAGTGGTGGTATTCGCGATAGTCGATTGTGCATGAGTATATCTGGATATTCTTTTGGTATGTTTTTTAGACATATACTGTGTGGAGTTGATTGTATCTTTACTTTGTGGTATTTACTTTTTGTATTTTCCTTTGTGGTTTCGGGTTGTCCTACTAGGTATTGTTCTACTCACCCCTACACGGGCTTTTCGCACACGTGTCGTGTCTTGTGCAGAAGATCGAGCCTTTGACATGATTTTAGGTAGACCAGGACCGGACGGTACATAGTGACATCAGATAGGCGGAGGTGCATTCCTACGGCTACAGACTACAGTCCCAACACCTTTCTTTACATGTTGGACTTTGTTACAGACTTTCATTCTGGTGGGCTTGTACTTTTGGCCCAGGGTTTAAATTCTTGCACTTTACATTCCTATCGTAATATGTGGTTGGGTTTTAGTGTATGAATGTACCTTTTCTGTTTTTAGTAGTTTTTAATTTTCAGCTTTGTGATCTTGGAGATGTGTGTGCGTGTGTACAGGTTTATAGGCAATACCTCCCATGTTAGTAGTATGCCTACTCGGAATTAGCCACCAGCCCCTGGCCTATTGGAGGCGGGATTGGGGTGTTGCGGCTCGGGCCCCACTAGGACGGGTCGTGATAGAGTGGTATCAGAGGTAGTCGGTTCTACCTTAGGACCGAGATTCTACAAGTTGGTTTGGGGAAACAGTGTTAAGTGTTTCGAATTTGGATTCCAGGCTAGGGACCCCAGTGTTGGTGCGGGTGGCAGACGTATCCATACCCTAGGACTCTGATAAATTTATTTTCGACTCCGAACATGAGAACACTTGTTTCAAGGAAAATAATGGTACATGAATAAAATAGGAATGGGTTGTGGATTCCATGTTCTTTTTGAGTTAGCTCTCCATATATACTCACTGACTGAGATACATCTTGTTTCCTTACAGGATGCCTCCACAACATGCACCCTATAGGATCCAACAGCTCGATCACGAGGATGACCCCCTAAGTGATGAAGCTTCGATACAGGGACCAGATCCCCCAGTTTTACCTCTAGGTGGTGTGCCAGTTATCCCGCAACCTATGGAGTAGTGTTTAGTGCCTGCTGTACCAGTGGAGGAGGAGCGTAGGCTGAGCACACTCCATGAGTTTCAGAGATAGATACCACTCAGGTTTCGAGGCAAGCCTGACCCTCAGGCTGCTGAGGACTAGCTTGAGGCGGTGTCCAGAGTCTTCCGTTTGGTCAGGACACCAGTAGAGGGGATGGTGATCCTGGTAGCGAGCCTTCTGCCGGGCTCGACAGGATAATGGTGGAGTTTGGTTATCTAGACTCACAATGAGGTGACACTCGCTTGGTCGGAGTTTGAGCATCTATTCAGAGAAAAGTTTTCACTGGTTACCTTGATAGAACTACGCATACAGGAGCTTCATCATCTTCAACAGGGAACCATGACGGTGGATGACTATTCATCAAGATTTACTGACCTCTCACAGTACTCGATGGATATGGTCAGAGATCAGAACTCTAGAGCTCGGACTTTTGAGAGGGGATTGCGCAGAGATATATAAGCTATCATCTTCCCTATGAGAATTCCTACTTATGCTGGGGTGCTTGAGTGGGCTTTGGTGGTTGAAATATACTTTGAAGAGCAGAGACAACAGGCAGATGTCTATAGTGGGCGAGCTGGAGTAGAGACCTCTGCAGCAGGGAGCCGACGTCAGGGACCTAGGCGTGGGAGATGTTTTCGGAGGAGATCCCAGGATAGGGGATCTGCCGTACAGGGTTCGCAGGGTGCATCCAGTCATCCTTGAGAGAGGGGATGATACTCATGTGATGGCAGGGGACATCTCGCTCGAGATTGCCTGACCCGCCATACTACTGACACAGAAGCAGTGGATGGACCACCGAGGCAGAGGCAACGTGTGGAGAAGGTAGATCTGTGGGGCGGCGGACGTGGTAGGGGAGCTGGGAGAGCATCCAGAGCAGGTCGGTGTTTTGATATTTTACCACCACCACCCCCAGGAGGTCCACCCTAGGCTCAGGGAGCTGGTGGACAGAGGAAGGGAAAGGTGCAGGGGGCAGAGGCTTATGACCAAGGTACTCCCGGAATGATTAGAGGTACTATCTTTGTCTTTTTTACCATGGATTCCGTATTGATAGACACAAGTGCTAGTCATTCCTTTCTGGCTGCTTATCTTGTTCGAGGCCTTGAGATTCCAATTGAGCCGTTGACTCGAAACATATTCTTAGAGGTACCTACTAGAGAAGATTTAGAGATCACACACCTCTGTAGACAGTGTGACCCGACCCTTAGAGGCGAGAGTTTTGGTTGGAACCTCTTGGTGGTAGTTTTGAGGCCTTACGATGTCATTCTTGTTATGGATTAGCTATCCACAGTTCATGCCCAAATCGACTATTTTAGGTGAAGGGTGTGTTGTGTCCGCAGTGATGGAACGAGGTTCTCTTTTGTCGGTGAGAGAAAGACCCAGGCAACACATGATGGACTCGTGCATGGGAGGGAACAACCGATTTCTCATCAGTTGGATAGCCTAGCCCTTGGCACAGTAGATGCTACGAGTTTCTTGTTTCCAGCAGTAGTGGCTGAGTATGAGGACATCTTTCCGGAGGATGTCCCGGGGCTACCTCCTCATTGGGAGATAGATTTCTGCATTGAGTTTCAACCCGGGATGACACCGATATCAGCATCAGAATATCAGATGGCTCCTGTAGAACTTTGTGAGCGGAGGGTTCAGCTGGACGACTTGCAGAAGAAGGGCCTTGTGAGACCAAGCATTTCACCCTGGGCGGCTCCAGTGTTGTTTGCCAAGAAGGGAGATGGGAGCTTGACGCTATGTGTGGATTACCGGTGCTTGAATCAGATGACCTTAAAGAACCAGTAACCCCTACCGAGGATCAATGCCCTCTTCGACCAATTGAGAGGGGCAAGATGGTTCTCGAAGGTTGATCAACGATCAGGCTATCACCGGTTACGAGTATGGGAGGAGGATATACAGAAGACGGATTTCAGATGTCACTATAGTCACTATGAGTACATGGTGTTGCCCTTTGGTGTGACGAACTCCCCAGAGGTGTTCATGGGGATCATGAACCAGATCTTTTAGCTCTATCTAGACTGGTTTGTAGTGGTCTTCATCGATGATATCCTTGTGTACTATGCGTCCCAGGAGGAGCATGCGAGACACCTAAGGATGGTTTTGGACACACTCCGAGATAACCAGTTGTATGGGAGACTCTCGAGGTGTCAGTTCTGGTTACAAGAGGTCCACTTTTTGGGACACGTTATCTAAGCAGATGGTGTAGCAGTGGACCTAGCCAAGGAGGATGCAGTGCTAGCATGGGACCGACCCCGGAGCATAACGGAGGTGCGGAGTTTCCTTGGGTTGGAAGGATACTATTGGAAATTCATCCTTGATTTCTCCAGGATTGCTGCACCCATGACAGCTTTGACCTGAAAGGGGAAGTCTTTTGTGTGGACCGAGAGATGCCAGCAAGTTTTCCAGCATTTGAGATAGAGTTTGACGAGCGCCCCGATCTTGGGGTTACTAGAGGAGGTTGTCGAGTATGTAGTGTTCTACGACACATCAGGAACCGAGATTGGTTGTTCCCTGATGCAGAGGCAAGCAGTGATTGCCTATGGCTCATGTCAGTTGAGGCCACACGAGCAGAACTATGCGACCCATGATCTTGAGTTGGTAGCGGTAGTAATCGCGTTGAAGATGTGGCGACACTACCTGATGGGAGAGCGGTTTACCATTTACTCTAATCAGATGAGTCTCAGATATATCATTTCTTAGAAGGATCTGAATTTGAGACAGAGGCGATGGCTTGATTTCTTCCAGGATTACGACTTTGAGATCATTTATACTCCTGGGAAGGGGAATGTAGTGGCGGATGATCTCAGTAAGAAATGCAGTTCACAGTTATAGGATGAGGCAACAAGGAAGTTGGCCTCCTTAAAGATATCCTTAATGGATGGAGATGTGGGTGCTTACCATCTGTCGATGGTTGTTACCCCTCCACTCTTACAGCGAGTAAGGGAAGCTCATCATGAGGATGCTATTTGTGACACTATACGTACTCAGATATCCATAGGTGAGGCTGTTGATGGTTATTCAGAAGGTGGGGAGAATGTTGTTCTTTTCAGAGGGTGCACGGTAGTACCAGTGACGTTGCAGGAGGAGGTTCTGAGGGAGTTCCATACATCCTCTTTTTCGGTGCATCCAGGCATAGAAAAGATGTATCAGGACTTCCGATGTCAGTTCTGGTGGCTAGGAATGAAGAAGGGTGTGGCAGAGTTCGTCTCTCGGTGCCTTACTTGTCAGAAAGTAAAAGCTGAGCACCAGGTGCCAGCAAGTTTGACTTAGCCCCTTGAGGTGCCAGAGTGGAAGTGGGATTGGATATCCATGGGATTCATGATGGGTTTACCATGTATGTCCATGGGACATGATTCCATCTGGGTGATCATTGATCGACTCACCTAGTCAACTCACATCCTACACATACGAGAGCAGATTTCAGTGGAGATCATGGGACGGCTCTACGTGCAAGAGATAGTACGACTTCATGCAGTTCCATCCATGATCATCTTAGATCGTGATGGTCATTTCATATCCTCGTTGTGGAAGGGATTTCAGGATGCTTTTGGGACTCAGTTTGGCTTGAGCACAGCGTTCCATCCCCAGACTGATGGTCAGACAGAGCGGACCATTTAGATCCTAGAAGATATGATTCGGACTTGAATACATGACTTCGGTCGTAGCTGGGAGGGTCACCTACCACTAGTGGAATTCTCCTATAACAACAGTTATCATTCCACTATTGGTATGGCACCATACCAGGATCTGTACGGGCAACCTTGCAGGTCGCCACTTTGCTGGACTGACCCGAGAGAGTCAACACTCATGAGACCAGAGATGGTGAGACCTACTACAGAGAAGGTACAGGTCATCCAGGAGCATATGAAGACTACACAGAGTCGGCAGAATTCGTATGCTGATAGGAGGCAGAGGCCCTTGGAGTTCGAGGAGGGAGACCATGTGTTCTTTCAGGTCTCACCTCGACGGGGAATGTAGAGATTTGGGCGAGGCGGCAAGCTATATCCGAGGTTAATTGGCCCTTTACAGATTATGAGTAGAGTTGGTGTGGTAGTGTATCGCTTGGCTCTAGCTCCTCAGATGGACCGGGTACACAACATCTTCCATGTGTCGCAGCTACGGAGGTACGTGCATGATCCATTGCACGTCATCAACTGGGGAGAGCTGGACATCGATGATGGAGCAACCTTTGCTGAGTACCCAGTGGAGATCAAGGATCGATAGGAGAAGTTCCTTTGTGGGCGACCTATTCCTCTGGTGTGTGTCCAGTGGCAGCACGAGAATCTCCAGGAGAGCACGTGGGAGCGGGAGGCTCAGATTCGCCTGCAGTACCCACATCTTTTTGAGTAGCCTTTGTTTTGGATTTTCGGGGACGTAAATGCCCTAAGGTGGGTGTGATGTAATGTCCTAGATTTTCTCAACGTATTATTTTATAATATTATATGGGAATTAATTCGAGATCAGGCTCTAAGACGGCGTTCCATTCCAAGGCCCGGTGAGCCTGGAACAAATGTTTTAATTTAATTTAATAATTAAATAAAGTGCACGTGCCATTTTCCTGAAAAAGTGGAATAACTCCTAAATAGGTGCTCAGATCAGAAATCTGAGGGCACCATTGCTTTCAGAACAGCATTTTTCCCTTAGGCGTGGCCTAACATCGGCCGGCGCAGGTCGGTAGTAAAATATGGTTTTTGGATGCAACTGTAATAAAATATATAATTAAAATATATTATTTAAATCTTTGTTACAGTGAAATCCCTTATATTTTTAAATGGGGATTTCACAAGGGATCAGGGTTACAATTTTTGTAACCCTGAAACCCTTGGCAGCTCTGGAGGCTCTCGATAAAATCTCTGAATGCGGTGACGACAACACATCGACCATATCATCGCCGACGAACGCCGTGAAATCCAGGTAGGATGTTTGTCTTTATTTTTATTATTTCCCCATTTTTGATTTCCACAACGAATGCGGACTAATCCACAGACAGAGTATCCTGTGGGTTAATCATTCTTGTGGGACAGGTTCATGTGGGGATTTGAGGCTTTGATTCTTGAGATTGTTTTGGTTTTCAATCTAATGGCGAAAAACCCGGATCGTCATGAACACCGATTGTGGTTCGCACCTCTTGTTGATCCTTGTTTTTCCCCCTCGCATTCATCATTGCATTCTACATGTTCATGGAGGAAATAAATTTTTGTGCATACGTTTGTTGACGCAATTATCTGAAATCAATTATCCAACCTCAAGGTTACATAGCGTAGGTGCGACGACGGCAGATGAATCGATGTGGTTTGGAAGTTCCCGTTCTTCGAGCGTTTCGTACGGATGAATCAGGATTCGTTTTCAAGACCGATCGGAAGCCTGAAACCGAGGGAATCGGTTTTGTAGGGGTGGGACGACCCCAAATCTGGTGTTTTGTGATGATCGACGGTTGGATCAAGATCTGGAGCAACAATCGAGGCGCGCAGAGGAAGATGACGCTTCTATAAATTTACCAACTACACGTCGTGTAGTATGGGATACACGACATGTGTTCGTCGGCAGAATTACATGACGTGTACTTTGGGAGTACACGGACACCGGTAGGGTACATGGCCAAGGACACTCCGTGTATACCCCTCCCTGGCCAGACCCGGCCAGATACACGGGATACCCCGTGTACTGGTACGTGGGCAGGCGACACGGATACAGACAGAGGCCGTGTACGGGCACATGGCCAGCGTGCATGGAGCGATCCCAGGTGCTCAGACACGGCGTGTGATTCTTCTACATACCGTGTAGTTTTTTTCTATCCGACAAGAAAAATTACATGGTCCGTTTACACAGGCAGTACTCGGGGTTAGGGAACATGGCGTGTACCTTTTCTACACGCCGTGTAGTTTCGTTTTACACGACTTGAATGAATGACACAGGGCCTTTAAACGGGAAGTACCTGAGGTCATGGAACATGGCGTGTAACCTTACTACACATTGTGTAACCTTTTTTTTTACCTGAACCACTTTTCTTTTGTGACTTGGACTAGTTCTCTTAGGGTTCGTTCCCTGGGTCATTTCCCTGAAGGTTCCGGTATCATCTCCTTTACATAGGAGTATGATCCCTTCAGTAGAACTCCCTGAATAGAGTTTTTGGAATCCCCTCTGTGATACTTAGATCCGGATCCTCTATTCGTTCCTAGAACCCTAGGTTGAGTTCTTGTTATCGACGTGACCAACTTTACCCAGGCGTCAATCTTCTGCTTAGCGGATTAGCTGAGGCTGAGTTGTTGGAATCACCCCAAGACTTGGTTGTGATCCTCATATGAGCATCGTGTTCTCAGGGTACTTGTTGAGTGTGTTATTCACGAACGAGTACTTCGTACCTCTCTCTTCATACCTAGGAGTGTGTTCTCCCGGTTGCATTATTAGTAGAATCTTTGAGTTGGATCCTAGTGGTGGTATTCGTGATAGTCAATTGTGCATTAGTATATCTGGATATTCTTGTGGTATGTTCTTTAGAAATATTCTATGTGGAGATGACTGTATCTTTCCTTTTTTGTATTTCCTTGTTATATTTTCCTTTGTGGTTTCGTGGTGTCCTACTGGGTATTGTAATACTCACCCCTGCATGGGCTTTGCCCGCACGTGTCGTGTCTTGTACAGACGAGTGAGCCTTTGACAGGATTTAAGGTGGACCAGGAACGGATGGTACACGGTGAGATCAGACAAGCCGGGGTGCATTACAGCAGCTACAGAGTGCAGTCCCAGCACCTTTCTTTACAAGTTGGAATTTGTTACAGACATTCATTCTGGTGGAAATGTACTTTTGGCCCAGGGTTTACTTTCTTGCACTTTACTTTCATGTCGTACTCTGTGGTTGGGTTTTAGTGTACCCATGTGTCTTTCCCGTTTTTAGTAGTTTTTACTTTTCAACTTTGTGAGCTTGGAGATTTGTGTGCGTGTGTATTGTTTTATAGGCAATTAGTCTCATGTTAGTAGTATGCCTACTTGGTGCTAGTCATTAGACCCTGGCCTATTGGAGGCGGGCTTGGGGAGTTGCGGCTTGGGACCCACTGGGACGGGTCGTGACAATAATAAAATGATTGTTTAGAAGAATAAGAGGATGAATAGATGGAGAACTGAAAAAATCATAAAGAAAATGCTACAGTTGTAGTTGTTGGTAACTCCCAAAAAAGGGAATAGAGAGTAAATGATGAATAAGAAAACTAAGGAAGAGTTGAAACAAAAGATTAATTAGAAGGCTATCTTGAGTAGATTGTTTTTTGGTGATCCCAAAAAATTAAATCCAACAAAGTGGTTCATGATTCTAAACACTATATGCTATAGAAGGAAGATAAAATGTCTAAAATGATATAAGAAATTGAATGTATTAATTCTTTAATGAAGGATAAATCATAAATATTTAGAATGTATAATATTAAAATTAGGGAACCGAAAAGGGTAATCAATGTTTCAAGTAACACAATGAAAGATCATATCAAACATATTAATTAAATTGTAGAAGAATTTATCAACGTACGGAGTAAATATCAAAATATTGTAAAGGTTGGGTCAACAACAAATTTATGAAATGATATAAAATTTTGAGTTTCATGAGAATAAAAGTATCATAAATACTGGAAGGCATGGATGTTTGTAAAATACAAAATATTACGTGGAAATGAGAAGTTTTGATATCATGAGAAAGGTATGAACACATAGGAAGGTGCGTAATGAACTTTGGCATAGGGTCAGTTGGCTCTATTAATAGACGATATCCCCCTACATTTTAGTACCCTAAACCTAATAGAGAATCAGGGATATGAAATTTATAAAGGTTTCTTGAAAAGCATGAAATTTTCATATATGATGATTTTTTCAAGGAATCAAATATAATTTTTTTTTAATTTAGAATGAAAATATTTTTTTAGTATCCTATGTAGTTTAAAATAAACTATGAATATTGTCTACAAGTTTATGTTTTTTGAAAAACCAGAGTCCATGATAATGTTTATACTTTTGTGACCAATCAAAAAACTTTCATGCAAGGTGGAAGAGTTGCGCACAATACATCCAAGGGTTTTGTCAAATTAGAACATGTGTGGACCTATAAAGGTTTTCAACAAAATTATATTTTGAAGGGTTATTCATCAAGTGGATAAAAGTGTAACTTAATGATGCACTGAAGGATGTTAAAACATATTGATTCTAATGATACAAGAGGAATATTTTGAAGGAGAAGTGAGAACACTTCAGTTCATAGAGAAGCGATCTTTATAATTTTGATTGGTTGTAAGTTTGGTGGGGTAATGAGTCTACTATAAACTATATAAAGATAGTGAGATTAGGCATAGATGTGATCTAATCCCAAACCTCATTTTCATACTAAGCCATAATGGATTTTTAATATCATCACATTACCATTTTATGATCCTTGGACACATCCCACTGAGGGTAAACCATGTAAAATTTTAGTATATTAGGCATGATATGATTTCATTTCATACATTTATAAGGGAAAATGATCGAAGGTTTTATTGACAAAAAAAATCCAAAGGAGTAGTTTTTTTTAATTTTTTATGTTCTAATTAAAACATAGCTTATGGTATTTAACCTAGATAGACTAATGGGCACAAATAACTATTCCAAAGAGGAGGCATCAGTCAACTTCGGTGGCTACCCCAGGGTAGGCATATAACTCGTCTAGAATTCCACAAGCTTACCAGAATATCTTGATTGCACCAAGGTAATACTTTGAAATAGAACCTGTATATAAAGTTTTTCTCCTACAACAATCTTGTTTAGTTCCCCCAAAATAGATCTTTGAAAGAATTTATGCCAAGGAAGATGGAAAATGAAGAGCATATTCATGAACCTACTCTACTTGGTGATAGAGTTCATGAGGACATAAAACATTAATCATTAGTGGATCAAGATACTTATGATCTGTTACCAAATTATGGATGTTGAAATAGTAGTTGTGAAGGTCCTCCACATAACATTGTGACCAACATCTCTAGAGCTCCTCCATAGAGAACCAACACTAAAGGATTCCTTAGTGGGAACAAGCCGATCGTTTAGGGAATTGTATCTCTTGATGAGCCTCATAGTATCCCTCATTGTGACAACATGATCAAATATAATGAATTTCCTCCCATTACTGTCATTCTCCCTGAAAGTCCTCCCTAGGGATTACACTGTATAAATTTTCCCTACAATCACTGATTGTGATTAAATAGTAGTATTCACCATGATGGAATTCACTAAAATGATCTTACACCATTGACATATTTTTTTAGTTGGAAGGACATCCCCCATTCTATTCTCTTCCATGAAGCTCATCCCCAATGTATATGCTACAGTAATTTTCCCTGATTTTAGACATCATGTTGCTCTGTTATTCATATCTATGATAGAACCTATTATAAAAATCCTCCATAAACTAATATTTTATTTTGGAAATAAGGTACTCCCATTAATGATACAAATAAAATAATGCCATTATATAATGAGGTTCTTGCTAATATGTGGCTGGATATGTTAGGTAGCCAATCAATAATAAGTGACATCCACTCACAACTAGGAGATGACTCAAGGAAACACTATTCCTCTAAGCCAGCCCCAGACCATTATTATACGAACAATAACCCAAATATCCCCTCTTATTTTGAAAAAATATTCTAGAGGCTCCCATGTTAGAAAGATCATATAGGGGAGTCTGTTGTGGAAGAACAAAATTATATGGGTCTCATGAGAAGACAGTTGGCCCGAGATGACATACTCATTATGTTTTAGACCTTGGAAAATTCTCAGTTTAACATTACAAATAAATTTTCAAAATAATTCATAAATAACATCTATCTCAATATCTAGACCACTCTCTTACAACAAAAATAAATATCCCTTTCTTAAAATGGGTGTGTATACCATGTAAATATTATGGAAGAGCATCATCACCAAATCATCTTGGAATCCTTTCTGTCTACACAGTGTCCATGATTAGAGAAGTGACCAAAGAATCTTTAATCAATACGCATCAATGTGTTTCATGAGTTGGGTCATCTAATTATCAAAACCACACCATGTAGTAATATACAGGGATTGATGGAGTAATGATATTTTCATTTCACCAGGTTCCCCATTTAGTGAAACCCATTAGTGATGAAATCATGTTAAGTCATTACACCAAAGAGTTAATAAGTAAAGGAACACTTGAAAAAAAATAGATAAATTATTAAAAAAATATTAGGATCAATGATATAATTCCATAAAAACTCTTAAACGTGATAGCTAAAAACATTTATCAATATTCTCAAATAAGGGAATCTAATCATTAAAAACTGCTAATGTCCTTCAAAAAAAGATGTTTTCATGCTGAATCAACATTGTATCTAACTCACACTCAAACACAGATGCACAATATACATAGTGAGGCTAATGATGTAGCGTCCACTATAGTATGAGATTATCCCCAGTCAAGGGGGATTTTGTCATTTTGAACAAAAAAGTACTCCATGGCCAATGAACTAAACCTGATACACAACAACAAGAGAACAAAGAAATCATATCTCGCTATGATGGGAGAATTTTTACCTCTACTTCTCCCTCGATAGAAATTAATATTTTACCTTATAGGAAATAAATAAAGAAGTTAGGTTTCTAGTTTTTATAGTAACATGATTTATTTCCACCAATAGGGAGGCATATGAGCAGCCTATAGAGAGGATCCCTCTAAGTCACTTTTCTCCATGAAGCTCGAAGAGGATCTTGGAAATGAATATAAAGATCCAAAAAAGGAAGAAAATAGATCTCCAAATTTTATAATTCCGTATGGAACCCACAATGAGTTATGTATTGATGAATTTCATAAATTTAAATCCTACATATAATAGTGAAAATTAGAAGAATACAAAAGAATAAGGAGAGGATTGTTTCATCCCAAATGTGTTCTGCACTGAGAATGAATGTGTCCATAATTAGAACAAGGTATTCACCATAAAAATGGGTTCTCCTTTAATCAATCCATCATTTTCTCCTTAGATAATTCATAAAAAAAATAATATCAATGTCAAATACGACCTACCTCCTCCCCTCAATGCAAACAAGATCCCTACAGTAGAAGAAATAATTACACAGTATGATGATGAAATGAAAGCATTGAGGGACTCCACACTGAGTTTCACAAAGGAGATGTTCCATTTAAATATGATCCCTGGATAGATCAAAAATATTTATATAAAATATGTGCACATTTTCAATGAGGGTTTTTCCAGCAATTGAGGAAGTTCCATAACATCTTCAAAAATCAAAAATGGACCCTTGATTTCATGAATCCCGATCAGGGATGTATATAAATATATCCCTATATTAGGATATAAATGGTGGCAGTTTACGAAAATAATAAAAAGTTATTTCAGTATAGATATAAGACACAAATAGTAAAGAACATGCACTCAAAATCCTTCTCATTTCCACATTTTCCATCATATTGTTCACCTGAACACACATCAAGGGATTATCTAAACCATTGAGTCATTGGTAGCTCTATTGGAATCCATTGAGTATCGACATAAACTAGTGAGGTTAGGAGAAATCTGTCCACCAACTACGTGAGAAATACCCCACCACCTTAAAAATTCACAAGTCCTATGTTTCAAATATTCAATGGCTCAAGAAATTTTGAACCAAAACAGATGGATTATACATCCCATTATAATCACATAATAGGAACTCCATAGAATCAAGAAGAAGAGAATATTATGTTCTTCATAATAATCTTGCAATGGCCATCATTTATATGTTATACCAGTTTAGTAGCTCAGTCAATCATAGGATGGGAATTCCCCCATCTGAAGTTCCTCATATAGTTTAGATCAACTATATATAAAAAATCATATAGTGCCCTATATAATTGAAAAAAAAGAGAAAATTATATAACTTCATATTTAATTACCAATGGAATGAGATGAACAACTCATTGAACAGACCAATTCCCTATGGGATATGGTCTCTCTTTACATTGATAACCTTCACAATGTGTTGTGAATTCCTATCATCCAAGTGAAGTATACATTTGGGTTTTTGGATTTCTCCTCCATTTCCAATATTTTGTAAGACTCTTTACAATATACTAAACTAATTTCTTGGATAACTCCATCAATCCTAGTGAATAGAGCAGGGAACTAGAATTGTTTATCTATCACACATAATCTGGCCTCTACATCAACTCCATCTCCAATACCTACATCATATCTTGCTCCACCCCTAGGCGCCCACAAAAACCCATACCTCAATAATTTGAGTAGAAGGAACATAGGTGAAGTCAATTTTACGAGAAAATGGGAATCATTTACTCATTACATGATATTTAATTCTATATGTATTTTATATATTCTATAGAAAAATATTCAAATCAAATGTTACAACCTGAAAGGCCCAATCACATTGTTTTTGTTAACCAAATAGATTACTATCCCTTCCATATAATATTGGGGCACTGCATTCATTAATTCCATTACTTCAATGAAATACAAAAAAATTGTATATTTAGTGAAGGTAAATATTGGAAAGACATTAGCTAAGGTATTGTATGATTCCATTAATGATCCTGATGAGTGATGTGAGTGGAAAGTAGTGGTTAGAAAAATGTTCATAAGTTTTATGGTTTTATAAATCAGAATTCAATTAATTGAACTCATGGTATTCTCAATGAATAGTTGAAACAGTCGACTATTTCCCCATTCAATTCTGCTACAACACATCCAATCTCATAAGACACACAAATATCTATGATCATGTCCCTCTATAGGAGGCTTGGAAAAAATTATAGGGATATAGCACAGAAGGATGAGACCGTATAAAGATCAATGTTGAATTTAACTCTCTCCAACATCATTCATATGAAATTTAAACCATGGGAGCAGCCCTACCAAAAAATATTTAAAAAGAATGTAGTCAGACAAATTCATTATGAAAATCAGATTTGATCTTAAGTTCCATTAATTTATTTAAATTAATGGATGCCTTCTATAATGAAGATAATGCATATGAACCTGATTTCACCTGAACTGGTAGGGAAACTATATGAAGAGACTTCCAAACTATTAATGATGTAGAAACTCAAAGAATATCCCTTCCGTAGATCCAACAAAAATAGTAAAAACCCTAAAACTTCCTGAAGACACTCTAAAATAATCACTATAAAGTAAAAACCAGAAAAGGAACATGTTTCCAATCTCCCTTGTCCTATAGGAAAACTTTCCCACCACAACCCACAACAGACATGATTGCCTCCAACTCCTATCTCAAGGGACCATATATTTAAATAAAATAATCATTCTGTTATATCTCATATGAAAAATAATTGCCACCCAGGGAAGTGAAATAATTTTGACCATAAGTATGACACCTAGAAATAATTATCCTTGGTTTCAGCAAAGACATCAATCCTAGATGCCCTAGTTTTTTCAATGTCCATAGTTATGCACTCATAGAGGCACTTTTAATTCTTCATAAGTTTGAAGCTATGTTTTCCACATCATAAGTATATTAGATAGTGACCTATCCTTCATATTGACCAATGGTTTCCTCCTTCACAGATATGGATGAATATTTCATTATATAGTGACACATCAAATCGTTGTATGTGTCTGTAAAGATAAATGGGGTCGATGTACAAAATGAATTCATTGATAATGTCTTGATAGTTAATCACATTCAAGTATAGATACTTCAGCGGCAATACTTTAATAAGAATACACTATCATGATCCTCCGTAACACAGTTGGTTAATGAAAAAAGATAGTATAATTTATGGAGCCAAATTATGCTCAGGGCCCAATTTGGGGACCTCATTCCAAACTCATATTTTCAGTGGGTTTGAGAAAACATGACCATCAACATACTACTAATGTATCTCTAGTTTTATTCAAACATGAAAATCCCCTCATCATACCATCAATGTTTAAAATACTACATTAATGGATAAGTCATGTGTTTTATGCCAAAAAGGCCCCATTAAAATCCCATGAGTCACAATATATCGATGAAGGAATCAATCAATGGATAGGGATTCATCTAGTTGTTAATATAGTTACATGGTTCAAAACCGTGAATGGTTTAGAAAAGATCCTAGGAAAGCCCTTTAAGGAGATCAATGATGAATACAAAAAAATCAACAATCATGTTGGGTATGACTCCCAATTCAGATTTTATCCAGTGGTCCTCGTGATTTGTGTCATGACCACTAATTCTAGATGTGCTGAAAAATTTGGTGACTCCCTAGATAGTGGTTAAATATTTTAGGGAAATAGCTTTATTCCATACCCAGATCTCCGCAAAATATAGGCCTTACAAGATAAGGTTAAAGATGATATCAAATCACCCAAATATGATGGAGACACTCATCTATCCCAAAATACATTACTATAGAGATTCATTGAAATCCAACATTCCATGATTGGCCAGAGGAAGTCATTTCACCTCTCAAATATCATGATATTGACACGTCCCCTGATTCTGGAGAACTTATTCCACTAGCTTCTCCCCCTGTGGAGTAAGATAAGGAAGATGAAGAGGTAAAATAGGAATATGATGAAGACCATAGGAATAACCATTTCTCATTTGTGGAGGTAATATCTACCATTGTTAATGAACTAAAAAAATAGATTTTGGTACAACAGAAGACCCACAAAAAACATTGATCAATACATCCATGTCTTCTAAATATTAAGAGGTATATACGCCCTTCCTAAATAAATTTCTAGATTTAATTTCCTATAAAGACAAAAAAATTACTCTCCTCAGTTATGAGGTGTCCACTCACTACATGGGGTCACCAGAGGACCACTGTGGATATTTAAAGGAAGCCACAAGGACTCACCTAACACATGTTTCCAAAATTGAAGTTGATGTGGAAAAAATCATCAGATCCATATTTATTCATGAAGTCCAATTTCTCATTTGGATGGTCAATATTGTCCTCTTAAAGAATAATAACATTCAAACCCAACCATCCATCGATTTCAGGGATCTCAATCACAACTACCCAATGGATGACTTCACAGTCCCGACCACAAAAAGATTGATCAATGCAACAACCAGATATCAGATTTTATCCTTCATGGATAGATATTGATGATATAATTAAATCTAAATGGTATAAAAATATGATTAATCCACCTTTTTAGGGAACCACCTGTGGAGTTTTTCTATTGGGTAATTCCATTTTCCTTTAAGAGTGTCAGATTTACATACCAAGTTGTCATGCATAACATCATCAAACCCTCAATAGTATTGTTTTTCTATTTCCCTATTAATAACATGGTAGTTAAATATTGAAAATTCTATAACCACCTAGAATATCCTAATATTATCTAAAATAAACTACAACAACTCCTCCTATAAATGAACCCTTTTAAAAGTGATATCTCTGTTACCTAGGGAACATTTATCATCTATTTCGATAACCATTGTGAAATTGAAGTCAATCCTAGGAAGAAAAAGGATATACATGTAATGTCACAACCTTTGACTCTCATATCGTTTACAAGACATCAAAGAAACCTAGAATGTATTTGTCCCATTATAGCCAATACTGTTGGAAAACGTTTTCCCTTGACGAGGTTAATGAAAAGGAGGGTTATATATAAGGGGACTAGTTATTGTTTGAAGCATTCAAAAATTACAATAAGTATCTCTTGATCCTGTATTGGTTGATGTATCATGTTTAAGGAAGTCCACTTATTATGTATTTGAGAACCTTTGAGGGATCACAAGGTTCATTACTCCTATAAAAGAATAATGTCAAATAGGAAAATAGCCATTATTACCATAGTGGAACCATTCTTTATAATGAAAATCAATACAATAATATCGAGAAGAGATGTATGGTGCTAATTTTTGCATCCTAGAAACTAAGTCACTACCTGAAGCATCACAAGGTTAATTTGGTTTCTTATAGAAACCCACTTAGATACATTTTCATCATTCAAATATGGACTCAATATCTGTCCTGTAGGATTATCATTTTACATCAGTCTATCATTCAATTCATCCCTTAGAAAGCATTAAATGGTAAATCATTACTATATTTCCTCAAAGAAAACCCCTAAGCCTAAATGACATCATTGTGTATTTAACTACTTGATGAAGATGACTTATCTATTCAATAGGTCCCCTAGATATGGAAAATGTATTTTGAAAGTGTATCTAGAAGCCCAATAAGGATGTGGATGGAAGAACTGAAGCAAAAAAAATTGAGGTAGTGCGTCGTGATTATATAAACATTAAAGGAACACCTAACCTAATCATTACTAATGTCAAAAGGGTGTGTGGACAATGAAGTTAGAAATCATTCATTCATTGTATGGATAAATCGAGCACTTGAGGTGTATGTCTACTACTTGAAGAAAAAAGTCGATTTGAATTTTCACATCATGAAAATCAATGGGGATTATTTTATCAAATAAGAAGATATAATCCCCCCACTAAACCTCTCTTTTGAGATTAAATAGACCAATTTACCATGGTCAAAAAAGATCCAAGAATATTAATTAGAAAATATGGCCATATCTCTAGCTTAACCATAATAGGATGAAATTGTCATCAGTATTGCACAATGCCAAATGGTATCACCATTCATTCAAGGAAACAAAGAAGATATCGAAGCGATTAGACCCATCCCTAATCCATATAGTCCTAACACCTTCTATCTATGTTATATATGAAAATACTGATCATCAAATGTTCCTCTATAAGAGGTTCCTTGATGGGGTACTTCTCAAGGGAATTGAAGTAGAAGATACCACTACTGTCACGATGGAAGTGCATGCAAGAGCCTACTGTCCCCACCTATTAGGATAAATATTTTCTATAAAATCTATAGTCTTGGTTACTACTGGCCCAATATAATGAAAAATTTTATTAAATTGACCAAAATTTTCCATTCTTGGTAGGTTATTTCCCAATTTATTCACCAACCCTTAGAGGATCTTCACACATCCAAATACTCCTAGGCATTTTCTTTAAGGGGAATGGACATCATGGGACTATATCCTACGTTTATACCCAAGCATTTTAGGAATATTATCATGAACATTATCTTGAAAATTTGCATCTTCTCCATGTGGGATGAAGCTATACAACTCAGAGAAGTCATGGAATAAGACATTATCAACTTTGTCGGAGCCAACACAACCACCATATCTGATGTACCTTATAAAATACTAACAAGAAAGGAACTAATTTTATTCTTCTGAATTTGAAAAATTTTATAAAGAGAATGGCATCATTTCGAACCATTAATTCATATATCATACAAAGGAAAACAGACAGATAGTGGCCTTCAACAGGACCCTATAAGAAATACATCAAATGATGATATATAAAAATTAATGGTATTTTCTAGATAATCTCCAAAATGCATTGTGGGATTACCAAACTACCACATGAACTACCACATAGGTGACCCTATACTCACAAGTATAAAAGACGAAGGGGTTCCGACCAATTGACGTTAAATTTTCGTTGCACCATATTTCCATCTATGATTAATTATCTATAGATAGGAAATCCTAAAAATGGTGGTGTGAATATGTTCATCTAGATGATAAAGAGTTTCATGGCTTTTATCATTTAGAATCATATAAATACCAGATTACATGAGATATCGATGAAAAATTTATCCGTCAATCATTCCTTGAGGGAGATATTGTATTTTCACTTCGTTCTCCCATGATCCTCAAAAAGAAATATCAAATGATGGATCCATAAATGGAGAGACCATATGTCAAACAAAATGTATACTCCTATAAATCCTATCATTTAATCCTAATGGATGGTATGTTACCAAAAAACCCACCAATGAAATGTTCCTAAAAAAATTTAGGTAATAATAATTCATCATCCTGATAGCATGACATTATTCTGTACAAGATATCCTCTTGATCAGATGATGATAAACTCCATGACACATTTTACTTTCTACAATATGTTAAATTGCAAGATTAATCATCCTGATCACAAGACATTAAACAATAGAAGAGATCATCTGAATCACATTATGATAAAATAAAGAAAAAATAATAATTTCTTGATTTTAAAATATGTTATAGAATTTCTTGACCTCATGATGATAAATTGTTCCATTTTCATGATTTAAAAGTGTTTTCGGGATTTTTCGTAAAACCTTAAAAATGAAAGAAACTATTTCTATGTTGCAATAAAATAAATATCATTTCATAAATGTACTCACAAAATGATGTTAAACTACAATGGAATAATCATTTAAATGGACTATTCACCCCACATAATCTCTACTTCTGGGAGAAAGAATAAATTCCCCTACCCCCATGGGATAGTCAGTTTAATATATAGAGTATCATTCACAATAAATATTTTTGGATTGAGTCCTATCATCATAGGATACATAGTAATTACTAGAAACTTTATTTAGGCCCATACAAAATTTTCCACTAATCATACCATCCTTTGGCCACAACACCTATCTGCATATTAGGATCATGCTACTTACTATACCAGAAAATATACATTTTCATAAGACATAATCATCCTGATGCCATGATTTTAAACTAAATAATACGTTGTCCTTGACATAGGACATTAACATTAATGAAAAATAATCATGATAGAATATTTTCAAACTACATATTACATCATCCTTGTCATAAGACAGTAAAAATCAGGACACAAATATCCAAACATTATTATGGTAAACTACACAACATAGTGATTTTCTCCCCTAATATGACATCTACTTTGACTTCAATCATCCACCATGCTATATTTAAGAACTATGTCTGCCTTAATTCTTTCCGACACATCTTAGATAGATACACATATATTTTATCTCATCGTCTTGCCACAAAAATATAAAAAACGCACCATCCCTTTGTATGGGTATGTCCTACATATGGAGCCCTTCATCAAGAAATATGTGTTGATTGATTCCAGCCCTTATAGGATACATAATGACACCCATATCTTTATTCATGGACCCATTCTTGATGATAATTATCTTCAAAATGAGTGACCATCATCCTTTATGGATTTTGTTAAACTATATGGTTCCTCTAAAAGTGTGTGTGTCTTGATTCCTTCCTACAGATGATTTTTAGTTTCACCAAGTTCACCAATACTGGGTGAAGACGCAACAATAAAATAATTAATTTGAAGAATTACCACTCTTTGTGTGGATAATACATGTGTATAGAGTTACCGTTAAGAATTATATGTGTGTTAATTCCTATCATCACATGGTATGTAGTGATTCCATAATATCTAATCTCGAGTTCATCTATAATGATGGATAAAAATGGACACCTCCTTATGTTTGATTTAGATATGAATTGGAAATATTCATAGAACAATTGGTGGCTTGATTCATACTATCACGTGTTATATAGTGATGCCTATATTTATAATTTCGAGTCCAACCACATAATTCACCCTCTTTAAAATTGATTCACATTCATCCTTACAACATGATCTTAAAATAAATGTTGTCCATAGAAAAATATCTGAAATAATTCTCATAATAATTTTATATATTGTGACATCTATATTTTTCATCCTAGACCATCGACCAAAAATTCAAAATTCCCATATCCATTGTTGGATAACCTATATGTGGTGGAATAAACCATTCCACCTCTTATTCCTCAAACAAATCATATATTATTTGGGTTTATGATTATTTACAGGGGTTTCCTTACATGATCAAGGTGTATCAATCCAAATTATGGTTTCCATGGATATAGTATCATAACCTTAAATGTTATATCAAATGCCATTACTGAATGAGGTTAAAAGGCATGGTCAAAGTCAATTTTAAGAACTATATATGGATTAATTCTTCCATCACAGCATATATAGTGACACCCAGATCATTAATCATGGCTTTATCCACAATATTTCATCTACGCATTGGGGAACCTATGTCTTTACCACATGACATTAAGTGGAATGGATAAAGTCCTTGTCACATGATATTAAACTGCATAGTACCTCAGGAACTATGTATGGATTGGTAATCATTCTTACAAGTTTAGGATCCTTGTAATGGGATCAATTTTAGAGACTCAAAGCTTGACATACATGGATATTGTATTACTTTTGCGGAATAAATAAAACATAACAAAAACAGACACACAAGGACCGTAATAGTTTAGTGTCTTTGGAAACATGGAACGTAATATACTAATCGTAGTGAAAGATCTTCAACATCTCCCAAAAAGATCTTCCACTTTTTGTTTCCTTACCTCAAAACCTTTCTTTTAATGCTGGGGAAAAATAAAACATAAAAAGGGTGAGCTCAAATGCTTAGTAAGGGTAATCATGGATAAAATAAAACATACCATATACATTTAAACTTAAAAACATGAACATAATGTTTAAACATCAAAATCTTGAGCAACGACTTAAAACATGGAAGTACATAAGGAATAGATCATAATGGAACCTAAATCATGATAAAATAGTATGGGTATAAAACATGTAATTGTGGAATCCATTAAGCACATGTAATGATTTTCATAGTACCCAAGGCATTTCTGCCAAGACCATCTTAGTGGACAAAGTCCATTTCTGAATCGAGTTCACTCCTCGTTCCAGTCCTGTAATACTGAACCGGATTAACTTACCTTTCTAGACATGTCTATTTCATGAGATATAAATCTTTACCCAATGAATTGGAGGGAGATATAGGTCCCATCCATCTCATATTGAAATCATTCATACTTGTGCCACAAAATAATCTTAAAACATTCGCCATAACACAAAGAATAAAATGGGTTTCATAAACATCATCCCATCATTTCATAATCCATATAAAACAAATGGTCATTTCATCATAAGAAAAGTGAAACCATGTAAATAATAGATATATTAAACATGAAGCATACACATATGAAATAATTTCATCTTATATGGACAATGGTTTTGATAAAACATTTCAAATGAATTCTTGAGAAAAATATCCTTTTTTCATCAAAATCAATTTCTTTTCACAAAACGTCATTAAATTTTAAAAGAAAGGGATTTTATTGAAAATAGGCATGAAATCTTTTGGCGGAAGCTTCCCGAAAATAATACTTTATAAAACTGTAAAAATCCTTTCATGCTGTATAAGTTAAAAAAGACATTCTTCTTGTACTTTTGCCGGAAAAGTTAAAAAGCACCTCGTAACTTAAACAAAAGAAAGATTCCTTACATACCATGTATTAAAAGTAAAAAATGGGTAAAAAGGACTTTAAACATACATGAAAACACTTTTATAAAACAAAGACATCGATGATATAAATAAACCTAGTAAATACTTACGAATAAGAAATCTCAGATAAAAATGATATTTGAAAAATTATCTCTTACCTTAGGTCTGATATGCTTCGTACGTATCCAAACCTCCTCTTCTTTGAAGCGCATCTTTGAGACCTCCTCTTGTGGAACTAAAATTCGTCTTTGAAGAAGACCATGACCTCTAGGATGTTTCTAGGGATGTGGAGAAGAGAATTTGGCAGGGATTGGCCGAGCATGAAGGCTCAATGTGGTGTGAGGAAGAGAGGGAGGAGGTTCCATTTTATAAGGGAGGAGAGGGGCACCTTTGGAAAAACTAAAAATATTATTTTATTATAAAGTCATATTCGGTTTTTAATAGCTCCAAATTGATTTATTTTGAAGATAATGTGGGGAGGGGTGAAATCGTCTCATCCAATAGAATTTAGAGAATTTTAGGTTTCTATTTTAACCTTATCATTTAGATTTAACCTTAAGTTAAATAATTTTACTTTTACCATGTCTTCTTCTTTTCTTACACTATAAGGTTAATAAACATACTATAACAATCCAAACGAACCCGAAGTTGTTTATTATTAATATATATAACCTTATCTAAGTCATATGGCCGAACATTAGATTTTTAGGAATAAAATAACAATTAATAATATAATATTTGTTTTAAAAAATATTTTATGTCAATTTTGACACTATTTGGTAATTGATTTTTGTGAAAATCATAACAGAATGATTAGTTCAAAAGAAGGTTACTAAATCAATACTAACATGTCATGTTAAACTAGAAAATTATTGGAATTCATAAAAAGTCTGAAATTACATTTATTTGGGTATTTATAACATCAAGTATGTCAATATTTCATTAATACGATAATTACTACATCATCATTGTGCCAAAACTAAATTAAAATATTTAATGTCTAAAAATTATAAATAAACTAACATTATGTAGTAAATCGTTTTATCTTTCTAATGAATTATTATAGTCTAATTTATCGTATGTATAACCCTATATTAAAAATGATTTACTTATTAAACTTTGATTTTAACTATTTTAACCCTTCTTTAAATAAATTAATATTAAATGTCCTAATCTTATCCAAGTGGGCCTAAATGGTCATATTTTATTCCTAAGGTTGTTTTTGGTCGAATTATACTTATGAAATAGAATTATTATATGTGTCAGGGTAATAATAATATCATTTTTACCCTTAATTACCCTATTTACTTTTAACCGTGGTAAATTAAAGTAAAAAGTTACTATTAACCAAAATTATTTTCATCTCATTGAACCAAATTTTAGTCCTTAATATTTACCGTGTCTCTTGAATTTTCAAAATTCCACTCATAGAAATGGTAAAATTATGTTTTAGGAAAAATTAAGTTTTTTAACTACCACTTAGTGGATTCACTATTCATCAAAAAATGAAAGTTTCCAGAAAAATACCAATAATTAGGCCTAAGCTATATTTTATCTTATGAATTAAAAAATGATGTCTGTTTTACCAAATTCAAAACATACTAGTTACATTAACTAATTTAAAAATTAATTCCCGTCGTCAAAAGAAATAGCGTGTTTTTAAGAGATAATAACTATCAAAAGATTGACACTTGATTATGTCTGGTTTAAATGTGAAATTACATCCAATGACCAAAATTGTATTAAATTGTAAAAATATATTCTAAATATACTTTAAAACCACTCAAATTAATAATTTATCACTATTAATTATTTTGATTAAAAAAGTTGTTTTTAATTAAAATTTAGTAATTTTCACTATTCATCATAATATGAAAGTTATCCGAAAAGTACCTAAATTTCACCCTGAGCTAATTTTGATATTACGAATCCAAAAATGAAGTCCAGTTTGAAAGATAGAATTTATAAAATTTCAAAAAGTGGGTATTACTATTCATAATGGCTAGTTCATAATAATATTATAATAATATCTCATTTAGTGAAACTCGGTATTGCGTACTACACACACTATCGAGGAAGGTCTTGATTGCGTGTAATGAAAGGAATGTCAGGGATGCGTGTTGTGAAAGATTCTATTGGTGTATCATACAACAAAAGACATTAATAAAATTAAAAAGAATATTTTTCATAAAATCTCGGGTTGTTACATTCTACCCCCCTTAAAATGAATTTTTCCCTCAAAATTCGTCAGGGTTATATATGGTTTACTAATCGAAAGTTTCATTAATAAAAACCAACATTGTAAAATGAAATACCAAAACATGGCTTTAAAAACTAAATTATGAAACGTAACGGTTACCCAAATTAACTCATCACTGGGATTCCACGTAGGAGAACATAGGTGAAAATATGGATGTGGAAGAAAACTATAACCATCATGTTCTGATGGAGAGTGGTAGAGAACATGGCTATGAAAAATCCAAAAATCACAAATCCATAAATTTGTGACGATCTAAGGTACCATCTGATTCATCGGATACAAGAGCACTAGGACAACATTTTTGGTTTTCAAGATCATTTCCCTAAAGTTGATGAAATTGGAATTACAAGAAATACTTTCGTGATTTTGGTACAGTCTCACTATTGGTCGTTATTTGGACAATTTCCACTTCATATCTTAATGAAATGAAGTTGAATTTGTCATTCATGAAGTGTTAGTAGATCATGTGACAGAATGATGGTTCATTCCATCTGTCTCAAACAAATGGTTATAAAAGTTATCAAAAAATACATAAGTCCATCTATAGTGAGATTAATCATATATGGTTCCTAAAATGGACTTATAATTCATATATCATATTTCTTAATATAATAAAACTAGTTTCTACTAAACAGGGACTTCCTGTAGTCCAGTGGTAGGCGATAAAGGCCAGTCGCACTTCAGTTGTGGGTTCAATTCCCACAGCCTTCTCCGACGCGATGAGCTGTCGCCCATCCTACAGTTTGTCCTTTTTCTAAAACTACATTACTATAACATCCCATCAATAATATCAAAAAAACTTCTATCCTTAAACAATACTATCTTATGTACAACATAATCCATTCTAATCATTAGGCTTATCCTAAATATTGATGTCCAATCTCATATTACAGTGAAAACGATTACCAAATAGTTCATATAACAAGAATGTTAATACCATCGTTGATCCCCATATATCATGAGATATGTCATGTAGGTCACATTCCAAACATTCGAAGGCCTTAATCGTGTATTCTCATGAAAAATGAATACCCATTGAATATTAGTGAAAACATGAGTGTTGTCAAAAGATAACTCTTTCCACATACCAAAACCCCAAATTTCTATATACTCAAACCATGATATTACTATTTCCTTATATCAGTCATGAGCTCATGAATACTGTCAAACATTTCATTTTCTAATTATCCCTTCATTATGCGTATATGATCTTTTTTTCCAAAAATATCTCAATCACTTTCCATGATTACCGGTACCATAAAATTATTGAAAACCACAATAGACCAATACATAAATATTCAAATATTCCATGATACTATATACAACATTATTTTGGAATCCCATTACATAAACACTTAATCATTCCACCACATCATTGCCATTTTCAACATCTCCAATAGTGATCGCATGTGACTTCCCTTTGTCATTTTCCTTAAGTGGTTGCTCATGTCGATCATCACTAACCCTTGGATTAGGGCATTTATTATCATAATGCCCCATTTCCTTGCACTTGAAGCATTGAAGTGTTGGTGGTGCGTTTTCTGCAGTATTTTCATTATTCACATCATTAGAAACACTTTTTCCATTACTTCGACACTCAGGTACTCGATGAACTTCTTTTCCACACTTAAAACATTTTCTAGTCCCTTTAATACAATCTCCACCATGACTCTTTACACACTTTGAGAAGAAGGAAACATTCATCTTTTTTTCACCATTATAATGAGATTTCTCCTTAAACTTCATCTTTCATTTCTTGTCAAAACTATGAGATGGATAAGTAACACCAACTTCCATTTCTACCTTGATAGCACAATGCACAATTTCTTCATAGCTACTGAAGTCTCTTATAGCAAATTCCCTTCAAAGATTTCGATTTATGCCACTGAAGAATCGATCAACTTTACTTTCAGGTTGGATGATAAAGCCAGATTCATACCTTGCATGCCTTGTAAAATACGCTTCATATACACCAACAGATTCATCATCCTTTTTCTTTAGTTCGTGAAACTCCTTCCCCATATTTGTTCGAAGAATACAAGGGAAGTACTTATTGAAAAATAAGTTTTTGAACTTGTCCCATTCCATGGACTCAATTTCATAACGTGGCCTCGTATTCTTGATAAGATTCCACCATTGACCAGCTTCACCTTCCAAACGATATAATGCTAAGATGACTTTATCATGTTCATAACATTGAAGAACTGAAAATATCTTTTCAGTGGTACTGATCCAGTGTTCAGCAACAAGTGGATCATAAGACCCACTGAAAGAAGGTGGATGTTGCCTCATGAAGGACTCAATAGAATATTGTTCCCTTCTCTTCTCATTTGGAAGTCTAGAATGATTCATTGCTTGTGAAAGTATAACAATAAGATTTTGCACTCCATCACCCATAACATTTGTTTTTTCAGGAGGACAATCATTGCATTGTCCATTTCATTGATCAACACGGTTCCTTCAGGTTCCAGCCATCGTCTAAAACCCAAAAAAATAGTGTGAGAGGTAAAAATCATGCTATGGAAAACAACATAGTAAAGGGGGGATTACCCTCAATATATAACATCTTCGATTAAATTCTAAGATCATTAGAGAAATTCTAGGACTATAACCTATATGTATACTTAACCTTAAGGACATCCCTAGACATACCTTAGAAATATCTCTAGGATCTTACTAATGTTTTCGCATCCTAGTTTCCAAAGGTTGAATAAACCATTCTTCTATTACCAATTGTAGAGACACGAAGCTTGACATACATGGATATTACATTACTTTTGCGGAATACATAATACATAACAAAAACAGACACACAAGGACTATAATAGTTTAGTTTCTTTGGAAACATGGAATGTAATATTCTAATCGTGGTGAAAGATGTTCAACATCTCCCATAAAGATCTTCCACTTTTTGTTTCCTTACTTAAAAACTTTCTTTTAATCATGGGGGAAAATAAAACATAAAAAGGGTGAGATCAAATGCTCAGTAAGGGTAATCATGGATAAAATAAAACATACCAAATACATTTGAACTAAAAAACATGAACATAATGTTTTAACATCAAAATCTTGAGCAACGACTTAAAACATGGAAGTACATAAGGCATAGATCATAATGCAACATAAATCATGATAACATAGTATGGAAATAAAACATGTAATTGTGGTATCCATTAAGCACATGTAATGATTTCCATAGTAGCCAAGTCATTACTGCCAAGAAAATCTTTGTAGACAAAGTCCCTTTCTGAATCATGTTCACTCCTCGTTCCAGTCCTGTAATACTGAACCGGATTAAAACACCATTCCATCCATTTCCATCTCATGAGATATAAATCTTTACCCAATGCATTGGAGGGAGATATAGGTCCCACCCATCTCATATTGATATAATTCTTACTTGTGACACAAAATAAACTTAAATCATTCACCATAATCCAAAGAATAAAATGGGTTTCATAAACATCATCCCATCATTTCATAATCCATATAAAACTAATGTACATTTCATCATAAGAAAAGTGAAACCATGTAAATCATAGAGACATTAAACTTGAGTCATACACATATGAAATAATTTCATCTTACATGGAAAATGGTGTTGATAAAACATTTGAAATGAATTTGAGGAAAATATCCTTTCTTCATCAAAATCAATTTCCTTTCACAAAACGTCATTCAATTTTAAAAGAAAAGGATTTTATTGAAAATAGACATGAAGTAATTTGGAGGAAGCTTCAAGAAAATAAGGCATTATAAAACCGTAAAAATCCTTTCATGTCGTATAATTTAAAAAAACATTCTTCTCGTACTTTTTCTAGAAAAGTCAAAAAGCACCTCGTAACGTAAACAAAAGAATGATTCCTTACATACCATGTAGTAAAAGTCAAAAATGGGTAAAAAGGACTTTAAACATGCATGAAAACACTTTTATAAAACATGTACATTGATGATATAAATAAACCGAGTAAATACTTACGAATAAGTAATCTCGGATAAAAATTAGATTTGAAAAATTATCCCTTACCTTAGGCCCGATATGCTTCGTACGTATCCGAACCTCCTCTTCATTGAAGCGCCTCTTTGAGAACTCCTCTTAGGGCACTAAAATTGGACTTTATAGAAAACCAAGACCTATAGGATGTTTCTAGGGAGGTGGAGAAGAGAATTTGGCAGGGTTTGGCCGAGCTTGAAGGCGCAAAGTGGTGTGAGGAAGAGAGGTAGGAGGTGCCCTTTTATAAGGGAGGAGAGGGGCACCTTTGGAAAAACTATAAATATTATTTTATTATAAAGTCATATTCGGTTTTTAATAGCTCTAAATTGATTTATTTTGAAGCTAAGGTGGGGATGGGTCGAAATCCTCTCATCCAATAGAATTTAAACAAGATTAGGTTTCTATTTTAACCTTATCATTTAGATTTAACCTTAAGTTAAATATTTTTACTTTTACTGTGTCTTCTTGTTTTCTTACACTATAATGTTAATAAACATACTATAACAAGCCAAACGAACCCCATGTTATTTATTATATATATATAACCTTATCTAAGTCATTTGTCAGAACCTTATATTTTTAGTAATTAAATAACAATTAATAATATAAATGTTTTTAAAAAACTATTTTATGTCACTTTTGTCACTATTTGGTAATTGAATTTTTTAAATTCATAACAGAATCATTAGTTCAAAAAAAGTTAACTAAACAAATACTAACATGTTATATTAATCTTGAAAATTATTTTAATGCATAAAAAGTCTCAAATTACATTTATTTGGATAATTATAACATCAATTATGTCAATATTTCATCAATAAGATAATTACTACATCATCATTGTGTCAAAAATAAATTAACTTATTTAATGTCTAAAAATTATAAATAATATACCATTATGTAGGAAATATTTTATCTTTCTAAAGAATATTTATAGTCTAATTTATCATATGTATAACCCTATATTAAAAATGATTTACTTATTAAACATTGATTTTAACTATTTTAACCCTTCTTTAAATAAATTAATATTAAATGTCCTAATCTAATCCAAGTGGGACTAAATGGTCATATTTTATTCCTAAGGTTGTTTTTGGTCGAATTAAGCTTATCCGATAGAATTACGACATGTGTTAGGGTAATAATAATATCATTTTTACCCTTAATTGTCCTATTTACTTTTAATCGTGGTAAATAAAAGTAAAAAGTTACTATTCACCAAAATTATTTTCATCTCATTGAACCAAATCTTAGTACTTAATATTAAATGTGACTCTAGTATTTTATAAATTCCACTCAAAGAAGCGGTAAAATTAAGTTTTAGGAAAAATTTATTTTTTTAACTACCACATAGTGCTTTCACTATTCATCAAAAAAATGAAAGTTTCCACAAAAATACCAAAAATTAGGCCAAATCTATATTTGATATTATGAATTCAAAAATGATGTCCATTTCACCAAATTCAAAACCTAACAGTTATTTTAACTAATTTCGAAATTAATTCTCATCGTCAAAACAAATAGCATGTTTTTTTAGAGATAATAACTATCAAAAGATCGACACTTGTTTATGTCTGGTTTAAATGTGAAATTACATCCAATGAACAACATTGTATTAAATTGTAAAAATATATTCTAAATATACTGAAAAACCACTCAAATTAATAATTTATCACTATTAATTATTTCGATTAAAAAAGTTGTTTTTAATTAAAATTTAGTAATTTTTACTATTCATCGTAATATGAAAGTTATCCGAGAAGTACCAAAATTTCACTCTAAGCTAATTTTGATATTACGAATCAAAAAAATGAAGTCCATTTTGGAAGATAGAATTTATATAATTTCAAAAAGTGGGTATTGCTATTAATAACGGTTAGTTCATAATAATATTATAATAATATCTCTTTTAGTGAAACTCGGTATTGCGTACTACACAGGCTATCGAGGAAGGTCATGATTGCGTGTAATTAAAGGCAAGTTAGGGATGCATGTTGTGAAAGATCCTTTTGGTGTAGCGTACAACACAAGACATTAATGAAATTAAAAAAAATATTTTTCATAAAATCTCGGGGTGTTACATCAATCAAGGAAACAGAAATATCCCCAGTAGATATGAGTCAGGTCTATGTAGTTAATTTAACAATGTATGGAAAATATTTATCTGAATATTCATTCCATACCCAAAAAAACCTTCCTTTCATCATACTTTGTGCCTTGGAAAGTTTCATATCCTCACAATCTTCATCTATCCATCAGAGATGGGGGTCAGTCTCCTAAGTAAACCTCCTTCATACTATGAATAATATACCCTAGTTGGATTGGCATAAGATTCCCACAAAAGTACTGACATGTTTTTCTGATTTTATAAGAGAAACATTTCTAATATATACGTGTTTAAAAAATAATTAATCATTATCATTCCTTCAATAAAAAGTACCAAGACTATCTTGCTGTTTAATATGTGGAAAATCTACTTCACCTTCAGAATGTATTCCAATAAAATATGATTGTTCATTATGTTAAATATTACATCTCATTCCCTAAATTATTAAAACATTATATTTACCATCCTTATTTAATGAAATAAAAGTGTCATTTAATTAATTAATGATATTTTGAAATAACAAATCAATGTCTTTATCATTTTTTTCTACACGCAAGGGATCCTACCATTGGAAAGATATAATTTTTTTCAATATTTTATAAAACATTTCAAAACAATATCGTTATATTAACATTTCAATTGAAACATTCCATTTTAAAAAATCATCCTTGGCCACCATCAGACTGGAACTGGTTCCTCTGAAATGGATGAAAAGGTATCTCCTCAGAATATGCAACTAAAAGGCATCGACAACTAGAGAGTATAAATCTAGAACAATTGATGTGGGATGGTGGGGGTCTTTGTTATTTATATAAGAGATTGAAAATATTTTTCAAATTTCATAACAAATCATATGATTATGATTTGAGTCATTCTGATCTGACAATTGAAAATAACTAAATAAGGGTTCAAAAAAATTGAGTTCTAGACATTTTAAAACTATTTATCATATTGAATATAAATCCAATAAAAAAATTATAAAATTGAAAGGAAAATAATTTACATATAAAATCTATAAGTTTATAAAAAATAAAATTAATAACATAATGGGATAATGCAAAAACATAAATGAATAGAGAAGTACATTTAGGAGAGAATAGTTCCATTGGTACTAATAAATTGTTCTTCTAGGTTTTTGTAAAATAAATTTATTATCATAGTTTTAATTACAAGATACAACCATTTTAAACATAAAAATAATTTTAATAGTTTTTTAATATATGATTCTTTCATTTTAAAAAAAATTGTTATAGTTTTATTAGAAAAAAAATTCCAATAATTTTTTAATCTAAAAACATGTTAACAAAAACATGAGTCTGAAATATTTGAAGCATATTCAGATTTGGAGGACCTTTTTAAGAAATTTTACAGAGCAATTTTATAAAAAAATATTGGTACAAAAAATATATTTGGGTTAAAAAATCAAGAGAACTCTATTTTTTATAAAAATATAATTATCAAAAACAAAAAACATTGAAAAACATAAAACATTTATACACATATTATGAAAAGAAATATATTAATTTAATGTTATTGTCCATAAATATGTAGATATTAATGATTACATTACATTGATAATTCCTAGATTCTCTTTGATATATTCAAATATATCATAAATAAGAGGTTTAGTAAAAATTTCAAATAGGTGATCTTTCAATTCGACGTATTATAAAATTATATATTCAATAAGTGTGTGATCATAAAGGAAATGATTTATTATATCTATTTGATTATCACATGAAAGATTTTATATGTTTTTACATAATTCAATGGTACTATTGTTATCACAATGTTTATGAGGCTGAGGAAAACTCAAGTCATAGTCATCGAGTGTGTGTTGCATCCAAAACACCAGAGCACAACAACTTCTAGCAACCACATTTTCCTCATTATGAGTGGAAAGGGATATTGAGTGTCTTTCCATATATGAACAAGAAACTAATGAACCTATTAAGAAATGAAAAATTTAAGACGTTCTTTTCCTATCCATTATACAACCACCAAAGATGACATTCAAAAAACATTTTAGCTAAAAAATATTTCCATAAGATTAGAAAATTCCAAAATCCATACTTCCCTTATGGTAATGAAAAAATAGTTCTATAGATTTTAAATTGGAGTGATTTGTATTTTCATGATATCTAACACATTGTAATATGGAAAAAATAAAATTATGTTGACTAGTGGTTATGTGATATAAACTTTTAATCATACCTCTACAATATGATTGATCAACTGGTTACTCATCCACATCAAGATCATGGGTATTTGAGGTACCTATAAGAGTAATAATACTTTTATTATTTTCATATAAAAATTTATTAAAAATATATTTTATACAGTTATATTGAGATAAAAATGTTCAGTCTATTTTTTTTGAAAATCTAAAAATAAGAATATATGTTAACTCTCCCATCATTCTCATGTCAAACTCAAATTTCATAAGATCCACAAAGGAACTGTTTAATGATTTTTATTTCATCTGAAAGTAATGTCGTCAACAATATTATTTACAATCATAATGTTTAAATTATCATCATTTATAATTTTTTTGGATAAACTGTTTCCTTAACTAAAGTGTTTGGTAAAAAATACTATTAATATATCATACCAAGAAATATGGCTTCTTTCAATCCATATATTATTTTTAATGTTTATAAACATATTTATAATGTTTGAAATTTTAAAAAAACCATGGGGATATTCACCCTAAAAGTCTTCCTAAACCGATCCATTACAAAAATCACACTTCACATCCTTATGAAAAATGATGATAGTAAAGAATGCTTTAATGGATAAAAGTAAAAAAATAGCTTCATGCCATGCTATAGGTGAATTGTTTTATTCATAGTCTATGTATTATTGTTTATTACAACCTTTGGAAACAAGTATAGCATTTTTTATAATAATTATTCAATTCTTGTCCCACTTTTTCTGGAAAAATCCATCATAGTACAATTATTCTAATGGTCATTCAACTGAAGTCCATACTATCATCATCTAAAATTTATTGAGCTCATCTTGAATAGCCATAATTCAATACATGTCACCAAAATTCTCATTAGCATTCTTCAGTTAAAATCGGAATACTAAATCTAGATGTTAAATTTAATTTCTTAAAGAACATCAAATCATAGCTGGTTGATGTACATCACTAATGATACTATTATTAGGATGATTTTTAAGAAAAACATGACTTAGTATGTTTTGAAATTTATGTTCTTTAATAAAGGGTACAAAATATTCTTTAAGAATAACCTCAAAAACTATTAATTAAGTTATATATTTAGGAGAATCACTTTATAATATTGGTTGAAAATCATTTTTTGAAATATCCACTAAGGATTTTGGTTGGGGTTTTCTGAAAAAAAGGACAAGTTTTATGAAACCTAACATGGATTATTTTATCAATAGTAAAATATTTTTTATTAAAAATTTTATAATCATTATAAGTAGTTTAAATACCTAAAAATATACCTTGATCATATGTTAGTGAAAATATATGTTTTATTTCATTCATATTCAGGATGACACTACTTTGCAACCCAATAAATTAATGTAAGAAACATTTTGTTTTCTTAATTTCCTGAACTCATAATGAGATTTTTTAAAAATGGTCTAATAAAAAGTAGATTTATAGTATATAAGTCAATAATGACTAATTCATCCAAAAAATTATAAATCAATTACTGACTCAACATGGTTCTAGTTATTTCTTGAAGAATTCTATTTTTTCATTCAACTAAACTATTTTTATGATGATTTATATGAGATGAAAGGTTTATTTCAATTCCGTACTTAATAAAAAATGATTCTAAATTATAATTCACAAATTATCCACCATTATAACTACAAAGTTGTTTTCAAGGGAAGGTTTTTTCCATTTTTAACATTGCCTACAAAGGATTTAAAATAACATAAGGCTTCATATTTTTTTTGTGAGAATATAAACGCATGTATTTCTAGTGAAATCATCAAATATGGATTATAAATAGTATTTGACACAAATAATCCTAGTTTTTATGAGACCAAATAAATTCATGTTCCCTAATTGAAAATCAATAGATGTTGAGGATTCACTAATATATTTAAAACATGAATTTTGTTTCTTACTATATTGACAAGTGTCAATGAATTATGAAAAATAAAACATATATTCAAGTAGATACTTAACAATACCATTATTATTCATCTTAAATAAAATTTTAATATTACAGTGTCCTAACCATAAATTCATTAACCAATATTAATCTTCCACTAAACTAACTAATGATATGGCTTAGCACCTATGGTGTTTTAATTTAACTATATAAAAATTCTCATGTTGATGGAAAGAAATAATGAATTCATCCATGGAACTCTGTACTATAAATTTATACAATATAATTTCCACAATGAATATTTCACTCGATAATTTACTTTTTCTTAAATGGTTGTGCTTAATACATTTAAGAAATAAAACATTTGAAATAAAAATATTACCAATAATAACAGTATTACATATTCTGATAATCACTCCTTGAGAACTATCTCTAAAAGTAACCATTTCATATTTCATCATTATAATATTTCCAACAATTCATTGTTACAATCCATATGTGTAGAACACAAACTATCCATGCACCATTTTTGGTGTAATTTTTGTTTTATAAAAAAACATTAGGCTTTTTGTACTTAAATCTTTTTAGGTCTAGTAATGTCAAAAAACATTAGGAATTCATATTTGTTTTGAAAAATATGATTTGTAAAAATATAGATATTGAGAATTATTTAATGTAAAATTATTTTTCAAATGGACACCACCTTGTCACTTAATAAAAAAGGTCTACATTTTAGAACAACGAAATTATTAGTTAGAATTAGTTTTTTTATGAAACCCCTATTATGGAATTAGTACCACGAGGATAATTTTTTTTCATTTTATAACATAATTTTTACTGATATTACATTTTGAAAAAAGTTTCATCATTGAAGAAATTTTTGAAATTAGTTTTATAACTAAATATTTATCCTCAAAAGCATTAGTTTTAGAACTTTTATTTTTGGTTCTAAAACAATTCTCTAAGAAACAATATTTTTACAATATTTTAAATTTTTTTCCTTTTTAGAATTATTTATATCATGATATTTAAAAAGGTGTGATATTTCATTTGTCAACACATCTACTCGGGAATCATCCTTAGCAGGTTTTCTCTATATCATTATCATTTTTTTCAAACAAAATTATATATTTTATTTTCATGCAATTTTAAAATATATATATTTAATCTTAAGAAAGAATGGTATTATCTCAACAATATGAGAAACAATTATTTATATGAATATGTATAATTTTTTTCATCGTGATTATTTTTACATAAGGAAATGTTGGTAAGACTTTCAGCAGTTCATATATTTTTTAAGAGACATTTATTATCACTTGATACATTGGAAAAAATACATATTTTACACCAACCAGAACCATAATTGCCTAAAGAAATATATAATGAATAACTTCTATTAGAACTCAATGTGTTAGAAAATTTAATTCATTTTTCACTGTTATACATATTTTACTTGTTATAATTTTTCTGTGAATTATTTTCCTTTATATATTTCCTTTATGATATTTGTAATATATGGCATGATGTGCCCAGCTTTATTTCATTAATAACATGTAATCTTGTATTTCGTATCACTTATTTCATTATTAAAATTATTTTATCAGTATTGAAATTTTTTCTTTCTTGATATCTTATTCATCATTATGTATATGTTTGATAATTAATTTTCATAATTTATAAAAAAATTTGAATCAGATTTAATAACTACATTATTATTTCATAAATACATAAAAACCATTCTAGGATATATTACTTTATAAGGTAAGATGGAATTATAATAAAATGTTACACCACTATTATTCATTTTCTTCCTCAACATCTCTCTTGAGATAACAATTATATGATATAAGAATACCAATTAGTTTATCCAATGTTATATTATATAAATTTATAGTCTCATAAACGGGTGTTATATATTATTCCCACTAATTGGGCCTGATATCTAATATCTTATAAACAAGTATCTCACCATCAAGTCCCTTCTCACAAATATATTGTAAAATATTTTTAATAGTCATGAATATGGTATGAAACTTTCAAATATATTAACTTCTTAGGAAGTTAAAATCATGGCAATATATTCTCAAAATAACTCTTAGAGTCTCAAGAAAATAATATTAATTTTTTTGATGTCATGATTTTTCTATATATATTTTTTATCTTCACAGGATGAAAACTGACTATAAATGATTCTAGGCATAGAACATTACAAATTATTCCTTAGTAGATAGTTTAACTGACTTTATTTATTCTATTTATGAGTAAATTTGTTTAATTATTTATCTATAATCTTATAAACTACCATAATCATGACAAAAATATCAACTCCTTGGTAGATAATAGTGATTTTCATTTTATCCCTCCACAACTCATAGTCAGAACCCTCAAAATTAGGTGGTGTGTTTGAATTAAAATTATCTATTAATTTGACAATACTTCATTCCATCATTAAAACAAATAAAAATAATCTTTTCCTCAAAAAATTTTAGTTGAAAAAAAAATTTAGTTGAAAAAAAAATTATAAACCAGAAGATTAACACAAATATTCAACAACTTCAAAAAATATACAATCAAAATACTTCAGCAAGTATATTAGTAGTGGAATCCTTCCATGATAAAATTTTTTTTATTAGTATATCTATAATAAATATGTGGATCATAATAATAGGCTTGTATTTCTTTACTTCCATGAGGATGTGAAATGAAGTTTAAAAAATTATTTTAATACAATCTACCTGAACACACCATAGACTCTTTATGTAAGATTATCAGACTCCGTTCTTAGTCTGATAAAAAAAATGTCACTAGTCATAATTAAAATTAATTTGATTAAATCTGAGTATAAAATATCAAAATCACTATAGATATGATTAATTAAAATTTTTTTATCGTAATTATAATGTAACATATAAATGATATTTAATTGAATGATTAATATGATGTTTCACATTCTCTTATATGTGCAGATGAAAACAAAACATGTACGAAACATGTAATACGATATCTAAAAAAAGGATTGAATTATATTTCATTAAAATTATAAAACACTTTTAATCTTAAGAGAAACTAGCCTATAAGACAAAATAAATTTACCCCCAATTTTACACTTTCTAAAATGTATGTCTTCCCTGACCATGTACGCCCTTGAATTGATGATCAAAATGGATCTCTCTTCCCATCCATAGAATCCCTAAATATAATGATCATATTATACATATAAATATCCTTGATACCCATTTATCTAAAGGACTAGATTCATTATCTACATATTCATAGATTTCTTAGAACATTATGATGATTGGGAATAGATTATAATGAAAATTTTTGTTAGGAGATAACATGACATGTTTTCGTTACAACTAAAAAACTATAAATAATTATAATGACTAAGAATAATATGTTCATTATAAATAATATTTATAGATATAAAGAAATTAATAAATTAAAATAATATAAGAACGTTGAAACTCTTCAAATGACTAGGTATTTAAAATAATTTTCACAATGGTCATATTACTCTCCCAATAGTCATATTTCTTTCAGTTTTTTGAAATAACCTATGTACCTGCAACATGATATCACATAATGATCTATAATAACATAATGTATGATGTCATATTGATTTACATATATATAGTTTAAAATAATTCCCTTACATTAGAAATATTCTTTCGATATTCATATTATAAACATAAGTCAGTATGATGGACTTCTTTATCAATTTGAATATGATAATCATTATGAGTGTTAATAAGATATTTTAGGAGCTTGTATTGGTCTTATTATTAAGAATATTTCATTACGATAGTCATGATAGAAAATATAACATTGGTAATTGATAATGGTGAGTCAGATGTTAAGAAGATACAATCACATTCAGATAATCATAATTAAGATTAATAATTTTACATATGAAATACTTAAGATCATATTCTATATATGATTAAATATATTGTTTTCTATTAAAACATAATAAAACACATTTTACATAAAAAGTTAGAATGTATATTTTAAAAAAGGGTATGTGATTTAATAAACAAATCAAATTAAAAAGTTAACAACTAAAAATTCTGACAAAATAAAAAATAGTTTCAACCAAAGAAAAATCCATCCTTGAGAGGGGCCTCTTCTTTCTCTATAATCCAATATGAAATTTTCTCCGAATTTTATTTATAACGGTATGAGAATCCCTAGAATCTTGATTTATGATTTCTTTCTCCCTTACATCTAATGTATTTTAGAACATCCTTGCCCATGAGCCTCTTATTACTCACCCTCCCCTGATATATGGTTCTAGCTATATGTCCCAAAAGAATGCTACCCTATTTTTTTCTTAACACATGATGATAAATTACATGGATAACATCCCCCTTATTTGATGTTAGAATTCATGGACTACTTTTGAATTTATTTCCACCACAGAAAGATATGGTTTTGACTCCCATATATCTATATCGGATTCAAGTTTTTGTATCCCCTTTTTCATATAATGTTACCTACATCCACACTGCATGGAATTAAACTACATAGATAATTTATTAGTGGCATGAAATTAAACTTTTTTATTTCTATAAAGGACTTATGGATTGATTTATGTTGTCATGGGATACATAGTAACACCATGATCCTCAATGTTAGTTTCATCTATGAAATAAAAATATCTCCCCTTTTCTTATGGATGGGAAACAATTTCATACGAATTTTTTGGAAAAAATCCCCAACATTCATACGCATCATATAGATCGGCATAAGAGTGTCCAATATGTGCGCCACCCCACTCATGAGATCATATTTAGAAAAAGAACCCTTCCCTATGTATGTTTCGGGCTTGCACAGGATGATTTGCAGAACTACATATGGACTGATTCATATTCTACCAAGATACAGAGTGATGTACAGACATCAAGTATTCGATCAAGACATATGAAAATCCTTCCTACGTATGGATAAAAAATGCGTAAAGGAAACATTTATAAACATTTTTGGGATATTGTTGACATGAAATAATTATTTAATATTAAAGAACGTTCCATTTAAAAACCAAACTCTATGCCCTGGAAAGTTAGAATCTCTATAAACTGCCTTATATATCAGAAATGGAGGTTTAGTTTCCCATGTAATCCTTTATTTGATAACACATAATATTCCACAATTTGATCTCTATATGTTTCCCATAAAAAGGCCTACAAACCAAAGGAAAATTCATCCCAAGAGTGGTATTTCATATATATATATATATATACAAACAAATGAAATTTATCTCCCACATCACTCACAAGATTCATAAATCACTAAACTACTACTCACCACCTTTCCACTTCATTCCTGAAGATAATGAAATATTCATGGAAAATTTACCATAAAACAAGGAAATCATTATTCACTAAATTAGAGCAAAGAGACATTAAATATTAATCCTTAAATTTCCTCTCCATAAGGCAATAAACATACTAGTCCAGTATAAGTTCCATAAACTTAAACTGAACCATGATTGAACACTCTGTTACATAGGTCAAATCCATATAGGATAGGTTTCCCAATGAGGTCTCATTCTCATACAGATTCTATCATGATTTCTAGGAATCATTATCTTAGCAATCCACCCTTCAGGGCTTTGAGAAATCTAAATTTTCAAAAATTTCCATGACATAATTAACGGGGAGTTAGTGTCTTGTGGAAACCATTGTTTAACTATTCATAATATGCCAGGGTGCTTTCTTCATAAGTCACCCAAAAATGGGATTGTCAACTAATGTTAATTTCACACTGAGGATAGGTCGTTTCTAACTTCATATGAATAAAAAAATAATGTTTGAAACTATCCTAATGGTTACTCATTAAATTAATTCCCCATATCATGTCTTGGATTGAAATGTCATTAAATCAGTTTTCGCCCCCCATTAATGTCTAAATAATTTTTGGAAATTATCATCCTAAGTCATCATTATATATGAAAGTCCTAAAAAATCAAACACACTACTCTAATTTTCAAGTCATTAAACATCCCCTAAAAATGTACATGATACTCTGCCGGTTCAAAACCCACAAAAGGGATCCCTGAGAAAAAATGGATTACTAGATCACTAAACCCACAATAACCATGATTCAGGATGGAATTGAGAAAAAATAAATAAAACAAACAAAACACGGTTTGTCAAAAATTTGTAAAGGGTGACCGAAGAAAAATTCAACATACACCCACTAATCCTACAACATAATAGAACCAGTAAAAAATGTGGTAAAAGAAAAGATACAATTATTTTAGGGGTTTTCATGTAACCCTAGAAACATTGAAAACTTTCATAGTTGAGTCCCACAGATCCAGAATGAATTATAGAATTTCATGATCATGTCAATTTGGTTTTCCCAAATTTTCATTGAAATCAATATCCAATGATGAAGTTATTGATGTCATATGAGAGATAATATTTCTAAACACATTTAAAATTGTGATTTATGGACATTATAGGAAAACATAAATGATATGTCTTAGTGTGAAAATGAGTTTTTCATTTTTTTTTATTGAATGAGGTTGAAAGAACATCCACATACATGAGTCTGTCTACAACAATAATAGGAAGGGTTTAGAATGTAAAAATGTTTACCAAAAATCTCGTATCAATTTAGTCTGCAGTTTAATTATAGCCACTTCATGAAAACTATTTTCTAACATCGGTTTTTTTAAATTCTATTTTCAATGTTTACCAGAAATTGATGCTACTGATGTAAAAAATAGGGATTCTGATGTTAATTTTTATAAACTGACACCAAAAGGATTTAAAATTGATTTTTGGAAATTTTCTTACAAAATTGGTTCCAATAATACCCCTAGATATCAATTTTGAGTCAGTTTTTAATGAAACAGACACAATGAATTAAAATAAATTATTTTCGGAAACATTTTTTACAGAAAACTCTGGAGATCAAAAAAAATTATGTTTTAGATCATTTCCTAATCATTTATTTGACTGCCCATGGAGCTAAAAAAGTGTTATGTATCAAATGTTATGGCCATAAAAAGTTAGACATATTAAAATTTTGAGAGATACAACTCTTTTCAAATAAAACATGAGAAACATGAATGAAAATAACATAAAAAAATGAAATAATTTAAATTTAAGTTTTTAGATATATTTCAATTATTTTAACAGTTTCCCTCTAAATCATATGTTATTTATCATCATATCTCATATCTTTATGGTAAAACTCATGTGGTAATGAAAATTGTGATCGATAATGAATTTTACACCTCTGAATGTAAATCATATCATGATATTATATTTTGGAAACTCAATCATAATAATAACTAATTCGTATAAAAAATATTATCGAACGGACAGCAATGAAGGAAAATAATAATAATGAAATTAGTTGACTAGAATAGATACCATATACAAATCACTGATTGAAGTCGCATCAAAATTATATTTAATCAATGTGGTATATCATGATGAATGAAAGAGAAAATTGATTTATATATAGTAAATAGATATATTCAAAATAGATTTTTATTAAAATTTAGGACGAATTTTAAAATTTTAAACACGCATTGTGAATAATATTGAAATAATAATCTCGCTTATTTTCAGAGACTCTTTGGTGTCAATTTTGTTTAAAACCAATGCAAAAGAAAATTTAAATTGTTTTTTATGTTGGTTTCTTAGAAAACATTTGAAAAAATAATCATCCATATCATTTTTGTGTTAGTTATTAAAGAAATCGTTGAAAAAAATTGAAAAAATATATTTTTGGTGCTAGTTCAAAAAATAATAGACACCAAAAATTAGAAAAAAAAATTGTTTTATTTTTTTTAGAAAAACATACCTAAAAATTTCCAAATGAATAATACGTTTTAAATCATTTCTAAGTCATCGATTTGACTAGTCATGCAGTTAAAAATGAGTTACGAATTAAAAGTTATGGACCTCGAATGCTGGACTTCAAAAAGACATATCTTAGGGATTCTCAACTTTAAAAGGAAACAATATTTAATTTGTAACAATGTTTTAGCTCTACAACCTACAAAATCAGATCTTAATAAATTAACTAAAATATAGTAAAATATTTTTTGATTATTGACCTTGATTTTTGTAAAAACCAACAACAAAATTAATATCTCTAAATTTTTGGCATCTGTTTTTTAAAAGACTGAGGAAAACTGTCTTATCTTTTTGGAAATCGGTTTCTTTAAAAACTGATGCCAAAATGATACTAATAAGTATCCATGGAATTTTTTTTGTAAAAAATGAAACAAAAAAAGAAATATAAACTAGTTTTTCTCGTATTCAATAAAAATTTATGCCCAAAAGCCTCTATAAACATCTCTTCAATATGTTATAATTTTAAAGGCCATAACATTTAATCAATAACACCATTTACCTCCACAACCATTAAAATAGAATCATAGTAAATGATCTAAAATACAGTAATTTTTTATTTTTTTCATTAGTTTTTAAAAAAATGAGGTGATTATTTTTTCTGGATTCAGCTTTTTAAACAGACCCAAAATTTGGTTTTTAACTTTTTAGGGTCAGTTTCATTCAAAAATAAAACCAAAAAAATCTCAGTAAATATATTTTTTTCAGTTTAGATAAAATCGTGGTCATATTTTTGATGTAAATGACTGTTTTCTACTAGTGTGCTTAATGTGAGTCATCAAGGGTTCATTCTAATTTATTTCTTCTCCCAGCATCAATTACAACTATTAGGTGCATCTGTTTAATGAAATATTTATTATCTCAACAACTATACTTACTTGAATTGTTTTATGATAGTTTCACCTTTAATATAACCATTTGAGCTTCATATTAACATGGCTCAACAATATGTGTGACCAATTGATCATATGATCTTTTTTCATCGGCAACAAAGTGGTCTAGATCTATTGTATTATCCCATAAAGATTCTGGTTGATTATATGAATCATTAAACTGAGAAATGTCACATTTACAAGTAGTTATTCATTATTGATCCATGTCGATCTGGTGGATATGAATATGAAGTTGTCTGAAATAAAACCCACAGAAGCCTAGGCTATGAAAATGTTACTATAAGATATCCACCTTATCATCTATTTCCGCCTAGGAAGTATTTTTGATAAATGTTCAATGTTTTTTCTAGGCCCATCATCACAAAACTCTATGTTCAATTGAAATAATAAAAAACTAATCCCAATTTCTCACTACCATTGGTATGTAATCCAGAATCAAAAGCACAAAAGGCATGTTCACATTGAAAAAATCCCAATATGTGGAAATTATCCACCCCTGACTCCTACCCATCTTCAAGAACCATGCTGATAGGCACAATATCAATTTTTGTTACTAAGGATATTTTACAGGGGCTTGTTTCATTAAGGTTGTCGATGGTGCCAATTGAAAACATTGGACCTGAACGACCATCAGTAAGTGGAGAGATGGAGGAAGAGGATCTCCTGAGACACATAGATCATCATGATGTAAGGTGTCCTCCAACAGAAACTAATGATGAAGGTGTATCAAGAACATATTTGGGAGAGGATATTGATTTATTCTTCATTTAGATTTCATTCCCAATATATCACATCCAGACAGTTTTCTTCCCACCTAATGGTAGAATCTTGTGACAGATTATTAGGAGATTCCTCGTAGAGAATGTAATTGTTCATTCCAGAATATTTAAGCCTCATAAAACCCTGTTTCCAAATGTTCAGGGCAATGGATGAATATAAAGTGGTAAAAATAACATAGTAGTTCGAAAACACCATCAATGCCTACAGATTTCTTGTGATAGAATGAAATTAAAAGCAATTAATGGAGAAATGAAGGAATATGAATCATTTAAGTATATTGATATTCATATCATCATCAATGTTCCACCAACCACCTCATAAGATTTGGAAATTCCATCATTGAAGATGTAGAGGACTACCATAATGAATATTAATCTATAATTAATTGATATGAGCAAGAGATAGTATAACTATTTTGATGAGGATACCCTCCACTAGTATTGATGCCACCATCATGGTACAAATTTAGATAATTGTGTTGGAATCATGGGATGGGAATATCAATCCACTTAGGAACATGGAAAAGAAGGCTACTAGACTAATGTCATGAGATAATTCTGATCAGGTCCTCTATCCATAGGTAGTGTATTATCCTACCTCATGAGTGGCCCAATATGAACCCTTAATAACCCGTAACTGTTGGATCAGGGGGGTTTTGATATGTTGAACCATCAGTTTCAGACCACGGATATGCATTACTATCATTATCAAATCACATAATTGATTAGGGGATAATCTATTAAGTGGATGTCCAAGGGCCGTATATGGAACTTTCATTAAATCATCAACTAATGAAATAACTTTTTAAGAACCCTCCCATGTACTATTGAGAGTGAGGAATTATTCATACAGAATTCCATGAATGGGGATACCCCGTAGATTCCATAAATCAAAGAAGATCATCCCTACTTAACCTTGATATAAAAGAAAGGTGTTGGTGCTTCAAAACCTATAGAAAATCAATTTTGGAAACAACTCGTCCTGTGAATAAACCACAGTCCAAGAGTCCCATACATACTGGTATAAGGAAACAACCTATAACTATTTAGAGTCTGCAAGGTAATTCTTAGAAACCCAAAATAATCAAGCCCACTCATATTAGAAACTCACTCTAGGCTACATGTCCCACCTAGAGCTCCACCAACTATTGGCATTTCCCTGTGAGAGTTTGTGTAACACCCCAAGATTCCATGGTACGATTCCATTTGAATAATTCAATATCTTCCATTGTACGCAACATCAAGATTCTATCACATCGCAACCAATCAAACTAGCGGTTATGAATGGTAATTTCCACTTTTCAAAATTTTATAAATTTTATCGTCAAAATGGACTTCATTTTTGGATTCCGAATATTGAAATTAGCTTAGGGTAAATTGTTATTATTTTTCTGAAAATATTCATTTTTCATGAATAGTGAAAAACATTGAGTTACTGTTTAAAACTGACATTTTATTTAAATAATTATTTATTTTATTTAAATTTATTTTAGGTCAAAATAGATAAATAATATCTATATAAATTCAATGTAATTCATTTAAGTCCTTTTATAATGATTTTACATCTAAAATTTTTATTGAACTTTTTACCGTCTTTTACCCACCTCTTAGGAGAATTGTCAAATTTTCATAAAACATAATATTACCACATCTGTGAGATCACTTTTAAAAATCAGAGAGACATTATTAATATTAGTATGATAAATGCGGTTCAATTAGATGATTTTTTGGTGCATAGTAACTTTTTACTTTTATTTACCATGGTAAAAAAATAGGGTAATTATGGGTAAAAAATATAATAATTACCCTAAAAAATGTCATAATTCTATTTGATAAGAATAATTTGACAAAAAAACCCTTATTAATAAAATATGAACCTCTTGGATCCACTTGGATTATAATAGCACATTTTTTATTATTTTATTTAAGGAAGAGTTAAAAGAGTTATAATCAAAGTTTAATAATGAAACCATTTTAATATATGGTTATACATAAGATAAATTCTACTATAAATATTAATTATAAAGATAAAAATATTTCCTAACTAACAATATTTTATTTATAATTTTTAGACCTTAAATAAATAAATTTATTTATGACACAATGATGATCACATAATTACTGTATTAATGAAAGATTAAAATAACTGATATTATAATTTCCAAATAAATCAAATTTGAGATATTAAATGAATTTAACTAATTTTATAGGTTAATATGACATGTGAGAGTTGATTTACTGAATTTTATTAGAAGTAATAATGTTTTCAAGAATTTAACAAAAACAAAATACCAAATAGTGTCAAAATTGGCATAAAAGAGTTATTAAAACAAATATTATATTATTAATTTATATTCTATTCCTAAAAATATAAGGTTAGGCAAAAGGGTTTAAATAATATTATATATGTAATTAATGAACCACTTTATGTTCTCTTGGAATTTTATAGTAAGTTTATTAATAATATAATAAAAAAATACAATGAGACATGGTAACTGTCAAACTATTTAACTAAGAGTTAAATCTAAAAGATAGAGTTAATATAATGCCCCAAACCTGTCTAAAACATATTTTTTGAGTGGTTTTAGAACCATAATAACCAAATAATTTAAATAAATCATTTTGGAGCAATTAGAAACCGAAAATTGTTTTATTATAAAATAATATTTCAATCCTTTCCTAAGGTGCCCCTCACCCCTCTTATAAAAGGCTACTTCTCCTTCTCTCAAATTAACAACTTCAATGCAATTTTTCTCGTCCAAAACCTGACCACATATCCCTTAAACTATTCTCCCTTCATCCTAGTGGCCTTAAATTCGTCATAAATCCAACCTACGGATCTATTTTGATCAAATCAAAAGGAAGAACACGAAGATGAGGTAAATATTTCATCACCTATTTCAAGTTCTTTTCCTCTTCCACTTCCTCTTTATTTGTTTCCATTAAAAAATAATAACACCAATATATTCTATTTTATTTTATGTTATTATGAAAATGGTACATCCATATTCATTATTCTATCCATCCTATAAATGACAAAGTCACCATACGTGCGTCAATATGGATTATCGTCTACACGTCGTGGTGTAGTTTGATATTCAAACACTTCATCATTTGGATGGGTATAACAATTATTATAAATGATGTATATAATAAATATAAAATGATAATATTATTTATATATGATATACCATCAAATTATTTACTATTTTAATATCAAATGAATGATATTGTCGCTCGTGCGTACGTACAGATTATAGTCTCCGAAAACACGATGAGATTCATTCCCCATCGTATCCATTCAAGAATAATATTTATTTGATGATTAAAAATATTATTTAAACACTTAATATCATTATGAATAGGAATAAGATAGATATTATCCATAAAAAACATTACTTACGTAACAAATCATATAAAGGGAAACAAAGCAGTTAACACCTGAAACAATGATAATACCAAAATATCATTAACAATGTAATATTAAAAGATCATATATGATATCATATTCAAATATATGATTATTGAATAATCTAATAAATTTTATTAAACTATTATACATGAGTTTAATCTACCGTCGACCAATGAAAAATACAAGTTAAGGGTTAATTTCACAATCTCTTTATTATCTGAGGTTGTTTTTACGTAAGTATCTATTGGGGCATCTTTATCACCCACATCCATGTTTCTTAACAGTTTATTCGAAAACATATTTACTATTTACTATACCATTGTTTAAATTCATTTCTAACCCTCTTTTAATTTTTATAAAATGGTATGAATGGAATCATTCTGTCATTTTCCAAACAAGGTACCTTATGACCTTTTCGAAAAAATTAAGGTAAGAATGTTTTTTTAACTTATAAGGCAGGTGAATCTATTTTCCACCATTAAAAAATCCTCTAATAATCCCTTAAATTCTTATAAGAATATTTTCAACATAAATTGTTTCTTTTATAATTACATGAAATTTAAATGATTTCAAAATAGAATGAAATATTTCTCTAAAAAATGTTTTTATTTAATCTATGTCAACATCCTTGGATGGATTTTAAGCTTATTTGAAGTTGATTTATTATGATACAAAAATTCCATATTTTATTGAAGGTTTTGTGATATTTTTGACTGTGTATGTGTTATTTTTACACCATTCATGGTTTAAGGATAAATTATATACATTTCATATGCTAGTTTTAATAAGATTGTTTATGTTATGTTTAAACCTTTTCATATAAGAAATGCATTGAGCTTAGTCTGTGACGGGTGGAGCCCGCTATACCTCCTCAATACATCTGTAGGTATCATGAGACAAACTAGTTTCATGGCACAAGGCCGTGAAAAAATCTTATTTGTATTCTTGGCACAAGGCCTTGACTATGTGGTTATGTAGTCAGGCATTATGCATTTCAACATTATGAAAGTAGCTATTGATATTGCATGGGATTATTAGACTAGAATAATATCCATGTGAATAAATAAATGGAATTATTTTATTTTATCATTTACATATTATGATGAATTTCATATTTTTTTTTATTCTTATATATTTCCTTAAATTGTTATGTTTATTTACAAAATTTTCGTCGATATTGTTAACCTTACTGAGCATCTGAGCTCACCCCTTTCTATGTTTTATTTTTCCCAGGATTCGATGATGTATATTATGACGGACATGCAGGGATAGTCTAAGGGATATGATCATGGCCTTTAGAGATTATTTTGATGTATTTTTTCATTTTATAATTTAATGTAAAACCAATGAATGTATCTAGTATTTTGAAAGATACTAATCTAATCGGTCTTTCGAGACATGATCTTTTGTGATAATTCCAATGTTATGTTATAATGCACCGAATCTGGGTAACAAGGGTCCAGGCATTATAGTTGGTGATAGAGAAATTTTGTACAAACCTTGGAAGCTATATTAAAAAAACATTGATTAGAGAACATTAACTTAAGACAGACATTGAGGATTAGTAAATAAGAACTTCATAGAATTTTGGTACGGTATGGATTTTATGAGTTTTCCAGGAAATACATCCCTGTCTAGATACGAGCAAGTTGAGGCGGCTCTGGCACAGATGTGCATAGGGGAAAAACCCGAAAACAGCCCTTTGATCTAGACTCGAATAAGAACTGGTGCACAACAATGGGCCTTGTTATACTCTTCGTTACGACACTCCTCGGGGATAACCTTAAAGTAATTATCATTTTATTTACATACCATTATGAAGTGTTTATGATCATATACATCATCAATGAAAACATTTGTATGATTATGGATTATATCCATAAACTGATAAATTTATGTTAACAATTTTACAAGTTTGGAATTATGTATTTCGATTCATAAACTAATCTAAGGTATGCCATTATTTGAAAATGGATCCTAGTGGAAAGAATGGAAACTGTATCAATGCATGTAATCCTTGTGGGGATTCCCCTCTTACTCAAGATTGTTATAGTGGAGCTGGTGGCACAACTGGTGCTGATCAGCTTATCACCATACTGGGACAACTCAATCAGGTTATGAATAATAGCATTACCCGTATAGAGCACCCTGGTCCAAATCATAGAGGATCAATGTTAGAATTCTTCATCACGAAAAAAGCCACCAAAATTAAATGGGAGTACGCATCCATTAGTAGCTGAGCTATGGATACATTCCTTAGAAGAAATATTTCACGCTTTGGGGAGTAGTGAAAGAGAAAAAAAATTCATTGCTATTTATCGCCCACTAAAGATGCAGATTAATGGTGGTCATAAATCCAAATAACAAAAGAAGATATATTAATATCAAGTATGTAATTGAGGGAGTTTAAAGAGATTTTATTAGAAAAATAATTTCCTCATGACCATCGAGTGGATATGGAAAGGCAATTTCTGAGTCTGAGGAAAAATAAGGATGAAAATGATGAAAAGTATTAGGCTAACATTACAAGGATAACAAGACATGTTGTAGATTATATACGTAACCCAAGAAGGGATATTGATCATTTATTTGATGGGTTAAAACAATTTCTTTGGTGAGTATTAGTCTCACAATCTTTCTTTCCATATGAAGATATTTTCTCATGGGCTATCAAGACAGAAAATGAATTCTCTACGTCCTACAGATTTAAAGAAAAGTAGGAGAAGAAGAGATCTGTTGAACACTCTATAAATAAATATAATGGGAAGAATGGAAAATTTTAATATTCATACCATGGTAAATATGGGATGAAACACCTCGATACTTTCCTTAAGGGAATGAGAGTCTGTTACAAGTGTGGTGAAAGATCCCACCAAGCTCTTGATTGCAAGGGGATGAAAGAGGCAGTCAATGGTGAATGATACAATTGATGATAAAGGGGGAATTATGCAAATGAATGGACTAAGAGCCAAGGAAACATACCTTAGAAATGGCCAAGGGATCAAGGCCAAGCTTATGCTATCCCAAATGCTAAGGTTGAAGCTCCAAAAGATGTGGTGGTAGGTAATTTAATGTTTTCCTCAACTTTGGAAAATTCTTTATTTGATTGTGGATCATCACATTGTTTCATATATTTCTAGTTTGATAATAAAAATAGATATTTTCAATTTAACTTAAAAAGGGAGTTTTATATAAAAACACATAAGGGATGTATCATTGCAATAAATTTTTGTGAATCAGTTCATATTCGGGCATATAAATGTTCTTTTTCTGCTGATCTCATCATCATACCCATGATTGATTTTGATATAATCCTTGGTACGGATTGGATTTCAAACCATGATGCAGAAATTTATTGTAAGAAGGAGGTTACAATTCTCGATAATGATAAAGAGTACCTTATCTTTAGGGCAGAAACATCACCACCTAATTCATATCTAGATCCACCCCTAGTTTCTCAACTAAATTCAATTATTATGGAGGAAGATAATGAAATAACTATGGGCGAGGAAAGGAATGTTCAAATAGAGGAATTACCTATTTTCAAAGAATATGTTGATGTGTTTCCAGATGATTTAACAGGACATCCTTCAAAATAATAAATTGAGATTTCAATTGATTTAATTCCTAGTTCAAGGACCATATTAGAGACCGCTTATAGAATGGACACTATGGATGAAACACCCTGATATTTTTTGAGAAATATAAATTTTTTTATATGCAACACCAAATGAATCTTTCACTACACACAACACTGGCTTAGCTTGCGTTACACGCAATCGCGACCTTCCTCGATAGCGTGTGTAGTACGAAATACCGGGTTTCACTAACCAACGATATATTTTTGTAATATTATTACGGACTAGCCGTTATGAATAGTATAAACTACATTTTTAATTTTATAACATTATTATTCATCTTACACATTTTCTAAAACATGGTATGTGAACAAAATAAATTATTCGGGTAAAAAAAGTATTTTAAAAAAATGCAGTTTTGTCACCTTTTGATTGCACACCCACTTTAAATCTAGTTTTTGACAGGTTTATAAGTTAACTTTTAAAAAATAAAATTATTCTTTGGAATCAGGATATAAAAATTTACTTTGGATAAATTTTTCATATTATTCTGATAACTTTCATATTTTAATGAATAGTAAAAACACGCTATATTTTAATTAAAAACAATTTTTTTCATCACAATAATTTATATGGTTAAATTATAATATTTAATGGTTTTAAAGTAAAAATACAATATTTTTTTACCAATTAATATAATTCATGTCATTACCATTAATTTTACATTGAATTCATAGGTAAAAACATTTCTATCTTTGGCAATGTTATAACTTATAAAACCCAATTTCTTAACAACGAGATTAATTTTAAATTATTTACTGCAACTTCTGTGTTTTGAATTTTTAAAAATGGATTCCATATTAGAATTCAGTGGTTCCAAATTATGTTAATAGGTTACTTTTATTTTTTTGATATTATGAATAGTAACTACGGTAATTTATTTTTACTGTAGTTAAAGGTAAATCATGTAATTAAGTGTTAAAATAAGATTATAAAATTACCCTAACACCTTCAAAAATTCTATTGGATGACTAAAAGTAGATAAATAGCACCTAAGGATCTGAATAGATAAATGTTATGGACTTTTGACCCTGAAAATTATTTAATTATTTTTAAAACCAAAGAAATTGAAAACATGTCACTCTCTTAAATATTATAAGTATAATAATTTTAATTTAGTGATAAACATCATGAAAAATCAAACATGAATAGTCTCCATAAAGAGAAAAAAATTATCTTCATCATTTGAATTTACTTATAATTTTTAGGGATTAAATAATTACAATTAAATGTGACACAATAGTGATGTTGAAATTATTTTATTGATTGAAATATCAAATAAATTGTTTTAATAATATTAAAATAAATATAATATGAACTAGTTAATGTGCTAAACTAATTTTATAGATAAATATGACATGTAATGGATCTATTAATGCTTTTATTTCTAACATATCTTCTCTGTGGATTTTATTTATATTTAAATAAATGAATAGTGTCAAAATTAACACTGTTGTTGTTTTATAAAAATAAAATAATATAACATTGTTTAAAAATCACAAAAATATTTAACAATTATAAATTAAAATTTATATGTCCTTTAATGTCATAAATTATCCAATTATGGACAATTAACGACACATAAGTAATTATTTATAAAAATTTAGAATTTAGAATCTTATTACCACAAATAAAATTAAATAGATTAAATAAAGATAAATCAAGTTGATAATGTTTAAAATAAATTCCCCAAATGTCTTAATATTATTTTTTGATGCTATTACAACCCTATATCATCTAAGATTCATATTTGAGTCATTTTGGATGTTTTTATGTGGGGTTTGAATTTATTATAAATTAATATTTTGGAGGTTTCCAAAGGTGCCCCTCTTCTCCCATATAAAAGGGAACCTCCTCCCTCTCCTATTTACACAACATTGAGCCTTCAAGCTCGGCCAACCCTACTCATTACACTTCTAAACTTCCTTGGTAGTCGTATGGAGGTTCTGATCTTCTCAATAGACCACATCTAGTCCCTTAAGAGGAAGTTTAATGGAGGCACGTCGAGGAAGAGGTAATCTCTTTTACCGATTTTTCTAATTTCTTCCTTCTTCTACTTACACATATTTAGTTATTTCATTATAAATTAATAATATCAGTATCACTAATATATTGATATGTTATTATATATATGAAAAAATCCTATTTCATTTTCACTCCATCCTACAGAAAATGAAATCACCGCGCGTGCGTACATACGGAATACCATCTCCATGCCATGGTGTAATATGTTTCCACCACCACCTTAATAGGATGGGTATAATGGTCTAAATAAATAAAAATATATGATTATTGAAAATTGATATTGATTAGGAAATATTATACATACACTTCAATACAATTCTATGATAATGGGATTGATATCATCGCTCGTGTGTACGTACAACCTACTGTCTCCACGATGTGATGCAACCCATTCGACCTGATATTCATTGAATAATGATTATATAAATTAATTTAATTAATAAATATGATATATATTATACTAAAAAAATTCTATTAATTATATAGTTATAACCTAAAAATATGAATAAAAATTCATTCGACAAAATATGAATAAGAACAGAAAGCAGTGAACACCCGAATAATGAGTAACAATTAAATATTACCAATCATAAGATAAGAATATGACCATATATGATATCATAACAATGAATATGATTATTTAATAAGTCAATGAATTTATTTAAATTATTATACAGGAGGTTCGGATACGTACGAAGCATTTCAGACCTAAGTTAAGGGGAAATCTCGAAATCTCAATTTTTATCCGAGATTGTTTATACTTTTGTATTTACTGGGGAATATTTATAACACACATCCATGTTTCCTCAATATGTAATATTATTTCTATCCTCATACAATTTTTTAAATCGAATTTTACCTATTGGTGAATTTTTATTAAATGATATGAAAGGAATCTTTTGTCTTTTTCAGTACGAGAAACTTTTTGAATTTTCCAGCCAATGTACAAGAAGAATGTTTTTTAACTTATACGACATGAATGGATTTTTATGATTTCATAGAACATTATTTCCATGAATCTTAATTTACACATTTTCAAGTTTTATTTATAATTAACTTCTTTCAGTTTGAATTTTTATGACAAATTAAGAAAGGAAAAAATGTTTTTGAAGTAGAAAGGATATTTTCCTCAAGGATGGAGTTAAAATGTTTTATCAAAATTATTTTCCTTCTAAGATAATATAGGGTTCTGTTTCTATCCCTATTTTTACATTGATTTGATTATGTTATAATGGAATTAAGTCCTTTTATTTTATATTGATTATGTTATGATGGCATGATGTTTAAGAATCCCATTTTTATTAAATGGGTCAGGCTATGATATATGATTTATGATTTTGTGGAACACATAAGAATGGTTTCATTATAATATGGGGGGTACATATATCTCCTTCCAATTAATTTGGTAGTGATTTATATCTCATGAGATAGACATGGCTGGAATGGAAAGTTAATCTGGTTTAGTGATACAAGACTAGAATGAGGAGTGAACTCAGTTCAGAAATGGACTTTGTCCACTATGATAGTATTTTCAATGAGTCTTGACTAATAATAAATTATTTTCTATGATTATGTTTGTATTCCACAATTTTTTATGTTTTATGTTATGATTATTGGGATTATATCTCACTACTATGATTTACCCCATGTTATGATATTATGATCTCTTTTTCAGGTTAAGATTTTAGAAATATTATGTTCTTATGAATATGATATTTTTGTTGTTTACCCTTACTGAGCATTTAAGCTCACCCTTTTGTATGTTTTATTTTCCCTAGGTCAAGAAGAAGGTTATTAAGTTGGATATTCCAAAAGGTACTCTAGATATGATGAAATAAACGGGAGATAGTGTAGATGATTTCTGAACTATTTGTTTATGTTTCCATGTTTCTAAAGACACTATACCTATAGGGTCCTACCATGGTTTTGTTATATGTTGTAATAAGTATGATTCAATTCTGAAGTAATAAAAATTTATGTAATATATGGGTCGTTATAGTTGGTATCAGAGGAAAGGTATAGTCAAAAAATGGAAACTATGATGTGAAAGAGTTAGTAAGAACCCTAAGGATATGTCTAATCATAGAACACAATATTAGTGTTTTAGAAATGGCCATCAATAACCTATGATAAGACATTATGTGTAAAATTTTATTCTTGATTATGTGGTTTCCCAATTATGATTAGTGTTTGTGACACTATGATTATTGGTTTTAGTCAAGGGCTAGATCCCGAAGGAACCATGTAAATGCTAAATGCGACGGACAATGCAATGAATGTCCCCCTGAACAACCAAACGTTATGGGAGCTGGAATGAAAAATCTTGTAGCCATTCTCACACAACTCTCTCAAGCTAGGAATCGTGTAGGAATTCTAGATGAGAAAAGGAAGGAGCAATATTATGTTCAATCCTTTATGAGGTAGCGTCCACCCTCATTCAGCGAGTCTCTGATCCATTAGTGGTTGAACAATAGATCATTACCACTAAAAATCTATTTTCAGTTCTTCAATGTTTTGAACATGATAATGTTATCTTAGTAGTATATTGTTTGGAAGGTGATGCTGACCAATAGTGGAATATTATCAAGAATACGAGTTAAAGAGAAAAAATTGAGTCCATGGAATGGGAAGAGTTCAAGAAAATATTTTTCAATAAGTACTTCCCTCGTATTCTTCGAACAAAGATGAAGGAGTATCTTGAACTAATGAAAATGTATGATGAATCTGTTTGTACCTACGAAGAAAATTTTACAAGGATTGCAAGGTATGCTTCTAGAATTATTATCCAACCTGAGATTAAGATCGATCGATTCTATAGTGGGTTAATACCAAGTCTTCGAATGATGTTAGCCATAAGAGACTTCAATCACTTAGAGGAAATTGTTCGATGTTCTCTCAAGGTTGATATGGATATTAGAGTGACCCATCAGTCATATGGGTTTGATAAGAAGAGGAAAATGGAATTCAAATGGAAATATAAAGACCACACTAACAAGAAGATGATTTTTCCCTTATGCTCAATGTGTGGAAAGAAACATGGAATGAATTGTATTAAAGGGAAAAATAAATGTTTCAGATGTGGAAAAGAAGGTCATCGGTAATTTCAATTCCACAATGATGTGAAAAATATGTCTAGTGATGCGAACAAATATAAGGCTACACAGAATGCACCTCATACACTTCAACATTACAAGTGCAAGGAAATGGTTCATTATGCTAATCAATTCCCTAATCCAAGGGTTGTTGATGATGATCGACGTCAACAAACTCTTAAGGACAAAGACAAAAAAGTCACATTAAATTTCTATCGTCGATGTGGAGTACTATATTGACGTTGTGAAAGGTACACTTACCATCCACTCTAAATTATAAAATGTTTTATTTGATTCTGGATCCACCCACACTTTTATTTATGAAGAATTTTCCAACGGTATTGTCATACTACCTCAACAATTAGCGGTTGAGTTAGCTATGACAACTCCTAATGGCACAAAGGTTGCATCAAAAGTTTATAATTCTTCTCCAATTGACATTTGTGGGAAGGTGATTCCTGTAAATCTTATGATCCTTCCTATAGTGGAATTTTATATGATTCTTGGCATGGATTGGCTTTACTTATATAGAGCTCATATTGATTTCCAATGAATTGAAGTCACATTTCATATTCCCGATCAATCTATTATCATCTATCAATGAATGGATGAATATAACCTTCCAGTGGAAATTTCATCCATCTTATGGGTCTTGATTCCAATAAATTATGGTTATTTATCTCAAATGGTTGGATAGAAACACATGATTAATAATATGCCCATAGTACGGGGGTTTGATGATGTCTTTCCAGAAGAAATTAACAGGTCTTCCACCAAATCGTGAATTTGAGTTTTTAATAGAACTTGTTCTGGGTGCTTTACCAATTTCAAAGACACCATATAGAATGGTCCCAATTGAGTTGCATGAATTAAAGAAGAAAGTCCAAGAGAATATTGATAAGGGATTCATAAGCACAAGTGCATCACCTTGGGGAGAACATGTTCTGTTTGTTAAGAATAAAGAAGGCTCAATAAGACTCTGAATTGATTATTTAGAACTTAACAAGATCGATATCATGATCAAATATCCACTCTTGAGAATTGATGACTTATTTGACCAGCTACGCGGAGCACAATACTTTTCCAAGATTGATCTTCATTCAGGGTATCGTCAATTAAGGGTCAAGAAAGAGGATATACCAAAGATGACTTTCTATACAAGTTATGGACACTATGAATTTATAGTGATTCCATTTGGTCTTACTAATTCCCCTTCTATCATCATGTATCTAATGAATAGAGTCTTTATAGACTATCTTGATCAGTTTGTTGTAGTCTTTGTAGACGATATTCTTTTCTATTCAAAGAGCAAGGAAGAACATGAAGATCACTTAAGAAAAGTATTGATGACCCTGAGAAAGGAGAATAATTATGTCAAATTTACCGAGTGTCAATTTTGGCTTCAAAAAGATTCATTTTTGTGTCACATAATCTCAAAAGAGGGGATATTTGTGGATCCATCAAAAATAGAGGTTATCGGTAGATGGTTTGAGACCAACAATAGTAACTGAGATCTGAATTTTTCTTGGTTTGGCTGGATATTATTGAAATTTTGTGAACGATTTTTCACGATTATCTAATCCACTCACCATGTTGACTTGATAATGAGTTAAGTTCGTGTGGATGGAGGAGTGTAGAGATAATTTCAAGGAGTTGAAAAGAAAGTTATCCAGTGCACCTGCGCTCACACTTCCTTGTAGTGGAGAATGGTTTGTGATCTATAGTGATGCATCCAAGAAGGAACTGGGGTGTGTTCTCATGCAAAATGATATGGTGATAGATTATTCCCCACCAAAGTTTAAAATCCAAGAGAAAAATTACCCAAATCATGATTTGGATTTAGCTGCGGTAATCTTTGCATTAGTGATTTGGAGGCATTATCTTTATGGTGAAAGGTGTGATATTTATACTGATCCTAAAAGTTTAAAGTTTATTTTCACACAAAAGGAGATGAATATGGGTCAATGAAGATGGTTGGAGCTGATTAAGGATTATGACTACTCAATTCATTATCACCCTGGGAAAGAAAACAAGGTGGAAGAAGCATTAAGTCGATAAGACTATACTACTTATCCATGATGAGAAGAATAATAGATCCAATATTTTTGGATTTACAAAGGATGGATCATGGAATTATAATGTAAGGGGAAAAATATTATTTTTCTAAAATTAATTTTCAACAATCTGTACATGTAATGATTAAAGTGGCACAAAAAGAAGTTGAAGAGTTACAAAAGAAGGTGATAAATGTCCCTGAATTTTACATTGATTGTGATGGAATAATAATGTTCAGGAATCGGGTTTGTGTTCCTCCCATCCCAGAAATAGAGAAGTAAATATGGGATGGAGCTCATAGTTCTTCATTCTCTATTCAACCTGGAAGCATGAAGATGTATAGGGACCTAAAGGATTACATCTAGTGGGATGACATGAGAAGAGATGTCGATGAATATATCTCTCGATTCTTGGTTTTTTGGCATGTTAAAGTAGAGATAAAGAAGTCTAAGGGGATGTTTCAACCATTAACCATACCAGAATGGGAATGGGAAAAAATCACTCTGCAATTTGTCACTGGACATACTAAAACATCCAAAGTCAATAATGCTATATGGGTTATAGTTGATCATCTTATGAAGTCGGCACACTTCATTTCTATTATAGATGATTTATATCTAGATCATATCGTCAGGATATATGTGATAGAAGTGGTAAGATTGCATTGAGTACCACTTTCCATTATATCTGATTGGGATCTGAGGTTCACCTTGATGTTTTGGCGAAGTCTTCAGCATACTCTAGATACAGAATTGAGTTTCAGCACAGCTTATCATCCTCAGATAGATGTTCATTCTGATAGGAATATTCAAACTCTAGAAGAAATTTTGAGAGATTAATCTATTGATTTCTAATCTGGTTGGGATCAAGACCTACCTTTGGGGGAATTTTCTTATAATAATATCTTTCACTACAGTATTCAGATGGCTCCTTATAAAGCACTCTATGGAATAAAATGCAGAACTCCAACTTGATGGGATGATGTTTTGGAAAGAAATATATTAGAACCAAATCTTGTTGATGAGATGGTAGAAAAGGTAAGATCTAGTCAACAACACATAAGAGAATCTCAGAGTCAACAAAAAAGTAATGTCGACAAGTGAAGAAAATACCTAGAGTTTGAAGTGGGTGATAAAGTGTTCTTATGAATATCTCCTTAGAAATGAGTAATGAGATTTGGAAAGAAGGGAAAGATGTGCCCAAGCTATATTTATCGTTTTGAGATACTGGATCATTTTCGGAAGGTAGCTTACCAATTGGTTCTTCCACTGAATCTCTCTCATGTTCATGATGAATTCCATGTATCTCTCCTGAGAATGTACATACTCGATCCATCACATGTACTAAGCTCAAAAGTTGTACTGCTGAAGTATGATCTTTCTTATAAAGCATAGCCGATAGAGATTCTGGATCGTAGAGAAATAGTTCTACCAAACAAGACCACTCACTTGGTTAGAGTTTTATGGAGGAAGCACCAATTAGAATATTCTACATGGGAACTTGAGGATATGACGAGGGAGCAGTATCCTCATCTGTTTGATACTAAGTGATGAATTTCAATGGTGAAATTCTTTTTGAGGGGGGTATAATGTAAAACCCTGAGATTTTATGAGGAATATATATTTTTTATACGCAAAACCAAATTAATCTTTCATTACACACAACACTAGCTTGTCTTGCGTTACACACAATCGCGACCTTCCACAATAGCGTGTGTAGTAAGCAATACCGGGTTTCACTAAACAACGATATATTGTTATAATATTATTATGGACTAGATGTTATTAATATTATTAATTACATTTTGAATTTTATAAAATTATTATTCATCTTACATATTTTCTAAAACATGGTATGTCAAAAAAAAATTCGGGTAAAATTAGAATTTTACAAAAAACGCAGTTTTGCCACCATTTAGTGGTGCACCCACATGAAATATAGTTTTTTATTGGTTTATAAGTTCAATTTGAAAATATAAAATTCTTATTTGGAATCATCATATAAAAATTTACTTTGGATAAATTTTTCTTATTATTCAGATAACTTTCATATTTTAATGAATAGTAAAAACACACTATATTTTAATTAAAAACAATTTTTTCTTCTCAATAATTTGTATGGTTAAATTATAATATTGAATGGTTTTAAAGTATTAATATAATATATTTTTACAATTTAATATAATTTATGTCATTACAATTATTTTTACAATGAATTCATAAGTAAAACCATTTCAATCTTTGGCAATGTTTTAACTTTTAAAACTAATTTTCTTAAAAATGGGATTAATTTTAAATTAATTACTGCAACTTCTGTGTTTTGAATTTTGAAAAATTTATTCCACATTTGAATTAATTGGATACAAAATATTTCAATAGTTTACTTTTATTTTTTTTTGATATTATGAATAGTAGCAACGGTAATTTTTATTTACTACAGATAAAGGTAAATCTGGTAATTAAGGGTAAAAATAAGATTATAAAATTACCCTAACACCTTCCTAAATTATATTGGATGAATAAAAGTCAACCCATATAGCCTAAGTTTCATAATAGATTAAATATATGGACCTTTGTCTTTGAAAATAATTTAATTATTATTAAAACCAAAGAAAGTGACAACATGCCACTCTCTTAAATCTTATAAGAATAATAATTTTAATTTAGTAATAAACTTCATGAGACTTCGAAAATGAGTTGTCTAAAGATATATAATACAATTATATTCATCATGTAATTTTATTTAGAATTTTTATAGATTAAATAATTACCATTAAAGGTGACACAATAGTGGTGTTGAAATTATTTTATTGATTGAAATATCAAATAAATTGTTATAAAAATATTAAAATAAATATTATATGAACTATTTTATGTGATCCACTAATTTTAATGATAAATATGACATTTTATAAATATATTAAATCTTTTATTTCGAACATATCTTCAGTGAGGATTTAATTTACATTCAAATAAATGAATAGTGTCAAAATTGACACTGTTGTTATTTTATAAAACTAACATAATATAAAATTTTTCAAATATCAATAAAAATATTTAAAAATTATAAATTAAACATTATAGTGTCAAAAATTTCATAAATTATCCAATTATGGACAATTCACAACACATAAGTAATTATTTATAACAACCTAAAATTTAGAATCTTATTTCCACAAATAAAATTAAATAGATTAAATAAGGATAAATCAAGTTGATAATGTTTAAAATAAATTCCCAAAATGTCTTAATATTATTGGTTGAGGAGAATAAAACCCTATCTCATCTAAGATTCATATTTGAGTCATTTTGGAAGTTTTTATGTGGGGTTTGAATTTATTATAAATTGATATTTTTGAGGTTTCCAAAGGTGCCCCTCTCCTCCCTTATAAAAGTGCACCTCCTCTCTCTCCTCTTTACACAAAATTGAGCCTTAAATCCCGGCCAACCCCTACCCATTACTCTTCTAAAATTTTTTATAAATATTCTGGTGGCTATGATCTTCTCAAAAGTCCAACTCTGGTCCCTTAAGAGGAATTTTAAAGGAGGCGCATCGAGGAAGAGGTAATCTCTTCTACCGATTCATTCAAGTTTCTTCCTTCTTCTACATACTCTTATTTAATTGTTTCAATATAAAGTAATAACATCAGTATCACTAATATATTGATATGTTATTATAAATATGACACAACCCTATTTCATCTTCTATCCATCCTATGGAAAACAAAATCACCTCGCGTGTGTATGTACAGAATACAGTCTCCACGCCGTGGTGTAATCTGTTTCCACCACCACCTTACTGAAATGGGTATAATTGTGTAAATAAATAACTATATATGATTATTCTAAATTGATATTGATTCTGAAATATTATACATACACTTCAATAAAAATTCCACAATCATGGGAATGATATCATCGCTCTTGCGTACGTACGACCTTCCGTCTCCATAATGTGATGTAAATCATTCGACATGATCATCATTGAATAATGATTATATAAATGAATTGAAAGAATAAATATGATATATATTATACTTAAAACATTCTATAAATGATATATCTATAACCTAAAAATATGAATAAAAATTTATTCGACAAAACGCGCATAAGAATAGAAAGCAGTGAACACCCGAAGAATGAGTAACAATGAAATATTAACAACCAGAAGATATGAATATGACCATATATGATATCATAACAATGAATATTATTCTTTAATAAGTCAATGAGTTTAATTAAATCATTATACAGGAGGTTCAAATACGTACAAAGAATATTAGACTTAAGGTAAGGGAAAATATCGAAATCGCCTTTTTAATCGGAGATTGTGTATACTTCGATATTTACTGGGGCATATTTATCACCCAAATCCATGTTTCCACGATAGGTAATATTATTTATATCCTCTTACAAAAGTTTAAATCCAATTTTACCTATTGGTGAATTTTTAGTAAAAGATATGAAAGGATTATTTTGTCGTTTTTTGTACGAGAAAAGTTTTGACTTTTCCGACGAAAGTAGAAGAAGAATGCTTTTTTAACTTATACGGCATGAATGGATTTTTATGATATCATAGAAAATTATTTCCATGAAGCTTACTTTACATGTTTTCAAGTTTTATTTTTAATTAACTTTTTTTAGTTTAAAATTTTATGGCATATTAAAAAAGGAAAAACGTTGTTAATGTTGAAAGGATATATTCCTCAAGAATTGAGGTGTTTTATAAAAATTATTTTCCATATAAGATAATATAGGGTTATATTTATATCCATATTATTACATTGAATTGATTGTGTTATGATGGAAGTATGTCCTTTTATATTATATGGTTTATGTTATGGTGGCATGATGTTTAAGAATCCTATTTTTATTACATGGGTCATGATATGATATATAATATATGATTTTGTGGAACACATAAGAATGATTTCATTATAATATGTGTGGTACATATATCTCCCTCCAATGCATTGGGTAAATATTTATATCCCATTAGATAGACATGGCTGAAATGTCACGTTAATCCAGTTTAGTGATACAGGACTAGAACGAATAGTGGAATCGGTTCAAAAATGGACCTTTCCACTATGATAGTCTTGCAAATGAGTCTTGAATAATAAGAAATGATTTTCTATGATTATGGGTTTATGACACAAAGTTTCATGTTTTATGTTATGATTAGTGGGATTGAATTTCAATATTATTATTTAACACATGTTATGATATTATGATCTCTATTGCAGGATAAGATTTTTGAAATGTTATGTTATTATGAATATGATATTTCCTTTGCTTACCCTTACTGAGCATTTGAGCTCACCCTTTTTTATGTTTTCTTTTCCAAAGGTCAACAAGATGGGTATTAAGTAGGATATGCCAAAAGGGACTCTAGATATGATGAAATAAATGGGAGACAATGTAGATGCTTTGTGAACCAGTTGTTTATGTTTCCCAGTTTCCAAGGACACTATACCTATACGGTCCTACCATGGTTTTGTTATATGTTGTAATAAGTATGCTTCAATTCTGAATTTTTAAGAATGTATGTAATGTATGGTTCATTATAATGGAATTAGTTGAACTAGAGAAACAACTATAGGAATTGAGTAAGAAAGGATTTATTCCCCCAATGTTTCTCCATGGGGATCCCCTATTCTTTTTGTTAAGAAGAAAGGCAGATCTATGATGTTGTGAATTGACTACAGGGAAATCAATGATATAACAATAAATAACAAGTATCCCCACCCTCAAATTGATATTTTATTCGAACAACTTCATAGAGCTCAATATTTTTCAAATACTAACCTTCAATCTGGATATCATCAGTTGTGTGTGAAGAAGGAAGACATTTTGAATACAGCATTTCAAACCAATTACGGGTATTACGAGTTTACAGTAATGCCTTATGGGTTGACTAATTCACCCTATGTCTTCATGTATCAAATGAATAGATTTTCCAAGGAATATCTTGATGATTTTCTATTGGTATTTATAGATGATATCTTGGTATACTCCGAAAGATATGAAGATCATGAAAATCTCTTGCCCATCATTCAAAATACTATTAGAAGAAATGAATTGTATGGGAAATTTAAGAACTATGAATTCTGGATTTAAGTGATTTCTTTTCTTGTCCATATTGTCTCTAAGGATGTAATATATATTGATCATTATATGACCATGTCAATCCATGAATTTCTAGTACCAACAAGTACAACTGAGGTACGTAGTTTTACTGGTTTATAAGGTTATTATCAATGTTTCGTCCATAATTATTCCCATTTGACAAACCCATTAACCAAGATCACACGTAAAGGGGTTAGTTTAATTTGGAAAAAATATTGTGAAGAATGTTTTGAAGAACTAACGATAAGATTATTAAATGATCTTATCTTAACTCTACCATCAGGGAATGATGGATTTGTTATTTATACTGATGCTTTAAATAAAGGACTTGGTTTTGTCTTTATATAGAATGATAGAATTATTTCATATGCATCACGTTAGCTATAAATTAATGAGAAAATCTATCCTACTCATGATATTGAATTACCAGCAATAATATTTGTTTTTAAGATATGGATACATTATCTCTATGGTGAAGAAATGTTAGATATATACCGATCACATGAGTTTGAATAATATTTTCTCACAGAATGAACTCAACATGAGGAAATATATATGGATTTAACTATTCAAGGATTATGATTTCACAATACACTACCACCTCAGGATGGAAAATAAGGTAGAAGATGCTTTGAGTAGAAAGGATCATGGAGCTTTATACAAGATGAGAATAGAAATGGAACCTATTTTCATAGATATTGTAAGGTTGGATATGGGAATAACCATAGAAGTTGAAACATCAATTCTTTTTCAAATGGTTTCCAAAATATATTTACTAGAAGGGATAAATAGTTCTTAGACAGATGATGAAGAATTTGAAAAGTAAACTAAAGCTATGAATGATGGGAGATTGAGTGACTTCATATATGAAGATGGAATTTTAAAATTTGGGAAGATGATTTTTGTTCCTAATATACCTAATCTAAAAAGAGAATTTTTGGATGATGCTCATAGATCCAATTTCTCTATACACCTTGGTTGAACTAATATGTTTAGATATTTGAATGAAAAGTTTTTGTGGGACAACATGAAGAGGGAGATTTCTAATTTTGTGTCAAGATGTATGGTTTGTCAACAAGTGAAATCTAGAAGGAAACAACCAGGAGGAGTCATGAAACCTCTTCCCATACCTGAGTGGAAATGGGATAATATTACGATAGAATTTTTCATGGGGAAACCAAAGAATCCAAGATGGAATGATGAGATATGGGTCATTGTCAATAGTCTTACCAATTCAGCACATTTTCAATCTATATGATATGATTTACCACCTGAACATATGGAAACATTATATATTAATGATGTTGTAGTATTTCATGGAGTACCCCTATCAATTGTTTCTGATCATGATCCCCTATTTAGATCAAGATTATAGTAATGTATTCAGAAGGCCCTGGATACTGAACTTCATTCGAGCACTTCCGATGACCGTCAAACCGATCGACAATAAGAATAAACTATCCAAACCTTATAAGACATGTTGAGATCTTTCTCACATGACATTCAAGGTATATGGGATCAATTTTTACCTCTGATAGAATTTTCGTATAATAATAGCTTCCATTCAAGCATTCAGATGGAACCATATAAAGAATTATATGGCAAGAGATGTCGCACACCAACTTGTTGGGATGATGTTGGTGAATGAAAACTCATAGGCTGAGAACTTGTTCAGGAAACCATGGAAACATTGAAGGTTATACAAACCCGCATCAATGTAGTACAAATTAGGGAGAAGAGCTATGAAGATAATCAAAGGAAGGATTTGGATTTTGAAGGAGATCATGTTTTATTGAAGGTATCTCCATGGAAGGAAGTTATACGATTCTGAAAGAAAGGTAAACTATGTCCCAGCTACATCAGACCTTTCAATATTCTAGAACATATTGGGACTGTAGCTTATCATTTGGAAATGCCGCCAAGTCTCTCCAAAGTTCACAATGTGTTCAATGTATCACTATTGAGAAAATACATTCCTGAACCAATGCATGTACTCACCTCACTATTGCAAAAATAGGCAAGTGAACCTCCACCTTATATCAGCACTAAGCATAAACCGCGGATAAAGAAACCATGTCTCAATGATAAAATTGTAGAGCTGATAAAGATACCATGTATCAACACTAAAATTTTAGCACTGATATAGGGGTTATTTATCATCGCTTTTCTAGCACTGATAAATAATCCCTCTATCAGTGCTAGAAAAACGCTGATAAAGAATCCCTCTATCAGTGCTAAAAGTTTAGCACTGATACATGGTAACCTTTATCAGTGCTAAAAAGCGCTGATAAAATGACCTGTTATCAGAGCTAGAAAAGCACAGATAATGAATCCCTTTATCTGCACTAAAATGTTAGCGCAGTTATAGGAAGTATTTATCAGTTCTTTTGTAGCGTTGTTAAAGAGGACCATTATCCGCGCGAAAAAAAGCGCTGATAAAGGGTACCTTTATCAGCGCAAAAAATTTTAGCACTGATAAAACCATAGTCCTTTTTTTATAAATTTGGTTGCACAGTGACCTCATTTTATCGTGACCTAAAGCTCTTGTGGTACTGGAACCCTGTGACTCCCCTCCTCTACCCGCTGAGCTTCGCATTTCCGGACCTTCGCCACCCGCTGAGCTTCACGTTGCCAGACCTCCGCTGCCCTCAAGCTTCGCATTGCCAGACCTCCACCGCCCCCTGAGGTTCGCATTGCTGGACTTCCGCCACCCTCAAGCTTCGCATTGCCGAACCTCTTCCGCCGCGGATCTTCGCGTGCAGGACCTCCGCCGCCATCGATCTTCGCATTGCCGAACCTCTGTCTCCCTCTATCTTCATGTTGCTGGACCAGGTATGCAATGTTTTATTGGTCCCATGTTACACATACTCTTCTAGAATTATGAGGAACTCTGTTTAAGGATTATTACATCATGAATTTGAGTTTGTGATATTTTTGAGTGATAGTTTATCAACCTTGGTTTTCTGCCACCACATGTCAGAACGCACCTCGATGGAGTGACACTATGAGGGAGAGAAATACTTTGTTTCATTGGTGGAAGTGTTTAGGTAGGTAAATGAGTGAGATGAGATTATTATATATAATTTTTCAGTCTCTTGATATCCCATGATATTAAATGGGAATCATTCCTTTTTTAGTTCTTCAACATGGTCCGGTATGTGATCGACATTAGAAAGAGGGAGCCCTATCGGTTGAAGGATAAATTCATTTCAATGTTTTATATCATACAATAGGGATATGAACTATGTTTCCTAAAATCATGGAATGAGAACATTGGAAAAACATTTTAATATATTTTGATTAGGATTATGATAATATATTTTAAGGTTGAATATATTTTACCAAAATGTCACACGGTTTCATATCATGAAACTAGAACATATAGTTAAGGAGAGGTGAATTTTCCATCCATAGAGTCCCTACACAATGTGAAATATGGGTAGAGGATGAAAAATGTTTAATTTCATGATTCACAAACCAAAGGGGGTCTGTCCCAGAATTTTTGGCATGTCATGCAAGAATAACGACCTTATGTGAGAAGGGTCTTGTGGCAGCTCAACACCACACGAAACAAAATATAACTAAAATGTTGGATTTTTAGTTCAAATCCATTTATCTCAGACTAAAGGGATGGTTTATTCCTATAAAATATCTCTTTTGAAACCTAGTATTAGTGGATAGATTGATATGCTAATCATCAATGGAAATTAATGAGTTTAAACTATCAGAGTGAAGTTTATGAAAGATTTAAGGTCATTCCCACTTGGATCCTAGTTCCACTAAATTCCTCCTAGGTATCATCGATTCCATTCAATCCAACACCATGTCATCGTAATGTGAGGAATGAATTATCACCTTTTTCTGTAAGGAAAACAGAACCCGGTACTGATGTATTTATAGGTAATCCAATACATGAACACTATTTTCTTCGAGGGGTTCCCCACTTATTTCCTTCATACTATCTAAGTAACTTTTTCTGGTAGTGCACATGTATTTCATGATTCCTAAAACACCAATCTTTCTATCCTTGCCACCCCTACCTCGATCTCTGTCCTTATCCCTCGCTGAGGTTACTGACTACTTCTCTATTGTGTACAGGCCCCTTCCTAGTAGTGTTTGTTCTGTCTCCCTTGGCTATGATCCTGTCATCCAGCTCAAAATAATTATTGATCCGGAGAGAACTCCCTCACCATCCCCCAAGTTTCATTACCCATCCTTCCAAAGCCCCTTTGGATCCTCATCTCCCACTCATATTATGCTTACCAACCAGAAATGATTATGAACATGTTCAAAATCAAGGGACATCAATGAGAGATCATCCCCCCACTTCAATAACGCTACTATCTCTAGATCCAATGCCAGATCCATGTCATACCCATCATATTTATCTTCATATGTAATGATCATGGTCTTAGTTCCCATGTCCAATCAGACTTCCTCACCATAGAAATAAAAAATCAAAATGACATTGTTGTTGTTGTCAAATAACACAAAAACACCTATAAGAATCATAGAATTCTCTTGGAAGATTAAGTTTCATGGATTTATACTCTCTGGCACCTCTAATAGACACAAATGGGTATTTTGGAACAATAAATATGTTGTTGAGACTGTTCAGGATTTCAATCAATTCATCACTACCAAGGTGTCCAATGGTGACACCACTTTCCTTATGACTTCTGTTTTTTGAAGATACGACCCTCTTCAAAGGGAATCACGATGGAGTAAACAAAATACCTTCAATCCTGGCCACCATCTATTGTTTGTTGGGGGTGACATTAATTTCATTTCCAATCCAAAGGAAAGGAGATGTATAAGCCCATTCTAGAGGAAGGCCATCATGGAGTTAGTTCAATTCAAGGCTGGGAAGGACCTCATTGATCTTAGCTTCTTCGGTGATATTTTCATATGGTGCAACAACTGCAGGGGCCAGCACCACTTGTGGAGTCTATTGGATAGGTGTCTAGCCAATATGAAAGACACTAACCTATTCCAAAATACCATGTTTTTCCATATTTCTTGAGGTATTTTTAACCACTCCCCCATCTTGGTTTCAATTTTTTATTGGTATGATTATCAGGAACGGTTTCACATCCACCTTTAGTGGGTTAACATCCTAGGGTACTAGGACATTGTTTGTCAAATATGGAATGAACCCTTGTAGGAGTATCGAGCCACCTTCAACCTCAGTGACCTAACCTCAAACACCGATAGGTGTGTGTTCGCCCCTTCCTCCTCACAAACCTTCACCACCTGGGACTACTATCACATATGGGCTCCTTCAGAGTATTCTGATAGATGGAATGATGCCTTGGGTTTATTGGATTGTTAACACCAGTTTGAGATTTATCTGTGACTATAAACTTATTATATTTTCTTATTCTTTCATACACACCAACAATTGAGTCGAGTAACCTGATTGAAATCCATATTGGTAATTTGGTTCTATTGTGGTTATGGTTTTTATGTGTTTGTGACATGTGTATGTGTGGATGTATGGGTATTTAGGCATGATGATATTGAATGTAGGTAAGAGACCTAGGAGTGGTAGATGAATCATTCATGATTATTCTTGTGTTTGGACTAGGGTGATTTGAGGAAACTATAATGAATCTCAAGTAATTATATTAAATGAAGATGAATAAATACAAATGGTTATGCTCTATTAATCTCTATTTTTATAAGGAAGTAGTTCTCTTCAACTGTATTTGGAAGACTTGTTTTGTGTACTTGAACCATAAATACTAATATTGGAGATTAAAATAGGATGAAGATGAATAAATATTGGATGGATGATAATTTTTTGACAATAGAGTACGAGAATGGAGTGAAAGAGTTCACCAAATTTGCAAAGGATCACCCAAAGGATCCTTATCAAATCCTTTGTCCGTGTTTATGTTGTTGTTATTCTAGACTACTTAATCTAGAGTAGTTGGAAGAACATTTGATATGTCACAGAATATATCAGAGTTATAAATGTTGGAATAAACATGTTGAAAAATTGAATGTTGCTACTAGATGGGATAAACCTGCATTTTATGGATTATCATATATGAATACAAATATGGATAAGGAAGAAGACTGTATGGAGGATGTGATTACAGATGTCAATGATGATGAAGATCGTATTGAGGAAATGACAAAGGCAATTGTAGATGAACTACGCGTTTGCCCAAAATTGTTTGAGATGTTAAAGAGTTGTGAAAAGATGCCATTTTATGCTGGTTGAACCAAGTATACAACATTTTCAGCTGTAATAAAATTGTATAAATTCAAAGTAGCAAACGAATGGAGTGATGTCAGTTTTACGGAACTACTTGCTCTCTTGAATGACATGATCCCTGAAGATAATGAGCCCCCAAGCCAGAAATATGAATCTAAACGAATGCTACGCTTGATGAGTATGATTTTTGAAAGAATACGTACCTGCCCGAAAGACTGTATATTGTTTCGCAAGGAGAAAAAATCACTTACAGAATTCCCAAAGTGTGGTGCTTCACGATACAGGAAAGATGAATTGAATCCTATTAAAGTTGTATGGTAACTTCCAATTATTCCAAGGTTTAGGCGTCTATATGGATGTGATGAAACTGCAAAAAAATTGTTGTTCCATGAAGATAAAAGAAATAAATATGGGAAATTATGTCATCCGTCCAACTCGCATCAATGGGAGAAAATTGATCATGGGTATCCTGAATTTTGAAAAGATCCGAGAAACCATCGTCTTGCTTTATCTATAGATGGTGTAAATCCTTTTGGTTTTAAAACCAGAACTCATAGTACATGGCCTATTATGTTTGTAAATTTATGAAAGGGATCATTTTTCATCAACAAAGAAGCATCCCTAAAGAGGTATTTTCAAAAACAACTACTAGTTCGTTTAATTTATTTATTAATTATTTATTTTTATATTCTATAGTACAAATATGACTTCCAAAAATCCTCATACTCACAAGATGATATAGATATGTTCATAAACAAGTGGGCCGCATACCTAATGACAGATTGTACACAAATAACATGAAGATCTGACTTTGGGTCGTGTACAGTTGGCGGTCATTTTTGAAAGGGGTTTAGGGGGTCAAAAGATGACACATCATTGTATGTAAATGTTCATAAAAATATTGTAATTATTATTAAATAAAACATCCTTTCTATAATGAGTCAATTTCTCCATTTGATAGATGATATGCACCAAGAAAATGCGAGAATGATGAACCACTCAAAGGGTCTCTCTTTTGTTTAAAATGGACAGATTTTTAAGTGAAAATAACAACTGACCTTTGGAAATCCAAACAAAAACATTTGGATTATGTTGATCCTTTAATAGAATGATCCATGGGTGCGTTGGGGACATGCATGAGTCATCCCCACCTCAATCCAAGGCACGGTGTGGCCGGTATCACTCAAATGGTATCTCTTTTGTTTAAAATGGACTAATTTTTAAGTGAAAACAACAAATGATCTACAAAATTTTATCCAAACACATTAGGATTGTATTGATACTTTAGGAGAAAAATCCATGGTTCCTTTTTAACATGTAAGAGTCATCCCTGCCTCAATCTGAGGCATGGTGTGTCCGGTATCAATCAAAGGGTCTCTCTATTGTATAAAATGGACACAATTTTAAGTGAAAACAACAAATGACCTATGGAAATCTGACCAAATGCATTAATATTGTCTCAATACATAATGAGAAAGATCTAAGGGACCTTTTTTATGTTTAAGAGCTATCACCACTGAAATCTGAGGCATGGAGTGGCTGGTACCACTCAAAGGGCCTCTCAATTGTTTAAAATGGACAAATTTTTAAGTGAAAACAACAACTGACCTACGGAAATTCAACCAAATGCATTATTAGTGTCATTATCTTTTAGGAGAATGATCCACGGGTCCTTTATGACTTGTAAGAGTCATCCCCGCCTCAAATCAAGGAACTTTGTGGTCGGTACCACTCAAAGAGTCTATCTTTTCTTTAAAATGTACAAATTTTTAAGTGAAAACAACAATTGACCTACAAAAATCCATCCACATTCATTTGCATTGTCTTAATACTTTAGTGGAACGATCCATGGGTCCTTTGTGATGTGTATGAGTCATCCTTGTTTCAATACGAGGCGCGTTGTGGCCGGTACCACTCAAAGGGTGCCTCTTTTGTTTAAAGTGGACAAATAGTTAAGTGAAAACAACAACTGACCGGCAGAAATCCAACCAAAGGCATACATATTGTGTTGATCCTCTAAGATAATGATCCATGAGTGAGTTTTGGATGTTTACAAGTCATCCCCACTTCAATCTGAGGCACGGTGTGGCCGGTATCGCTCAAAGGGTCTCTCTTTTGTCTAAAATGGACAGATTCTTAAGTGAAAACAACAACTGACCTACGAAAATATGACCAAACACATTCATATTGTATTTACCCTTTAGATGAACTATCCACGGGTCCTTTGTAATGTCTAAGATTCATCCCTTCCTCAATTAGAGGCACGGTGTGGCCGGTATCACTCAAAGGGTCTCTCTTTTGTTTAAAATGGACACAATTTTAAGTGAAAACACCAACTGACCTACGGAAATCTGACCAAACGCATTTGGATAGTCATGATCTTTTATAAGAACGATCCATGGGTCCTTTTTGACATGTAAGAGTTATCTCCACCTCAATCAGAGGCACGGTGTGGCCGGTAACACTCAAAGGGTCTCTCTTTTGTTTAAAATGGACAAATTTTTAAGAGAAAACAACAACTGACCTAAGGAAATTCAACCAAAATCATTCATATTGTCATGATATTTTAGTAGAATGATACATGGGTCCTTTTTGACGTTTATGAGTTATCCCTTCCTCAATATGAGTCATGATGTGGCCGGTACCACTACAAGGGTATCTCTTTTGTTTAAAATGAACAAATTTTTAAGTGAAAACAACAAATGACCTACAGAAATCTGAACAAACGCATTGGGATCATCTTGATCCGTTAGGAGAACGATCCATGGGTCCTTTTTAAAGTGTATGATTCATCCCTACCTCAATCTGAGGCACGGTGTGGTGGGTACCACTCAAAGGGTCTCACTTTTGTTTAAAATGGACAAATTTTTAAGTGAAAACAACAACTAACCTAAGGAAATCTGACCAAATGAATTCCAATTGTGTTGATAATTTAAGAGAACGATCCATGAGTGCATTGGGGACGTATAAGATACATCCCTACCACAATCCGAGGCATGGTGTGGCTGGTATCAATCAAAGGGTCTCTCGTTTGTTTAAAATGGACAATGTTTTAAGTGAAAACAACAACTGACCTAGAGAAATCCAACCAAATGCATTAAGATTGTATTTATCATTTAGTAGAATGATCCAAGGGTCATTTGTGATGTGTAAGATTCATCCCCACTTCAATCCGAGGCACGGTGTGGCTGGTATCGCTGAAAGGTTCTCTCTTTTGTTTAAAATGGACACAATTTTAAGTGAAAACAACAACTGACCTACAGAAATCCAAACAAACACATTCGGATTGTCTTGATCCTTTATGATAACGATCCATGGGTCATTTTTGATGTGTAAGAGTTATCCCCACCTCAAACTGAGGCACAGTGTGGCTGGAACCACTCCAAGGGTCTCTCTTTTGTTTAAAATGGACAAATTTTTAAGTGAAAACAACAAATGACCTACGGATATTCGACCAAATGCATTAGGATTTTCTTGACATTTTTGAAGAAATATACAAGGGTATTTTTTGACCTGTAAGAGTCATCCCTTCCTCAATCCGAGGTACAGTGTGGCTGGTACAACTCTAAGGGTCTCTCTTTTGTTTAAAATGGACAAGTTTTTAAGTGAAAACAACAACTGACCTACAGAAATATAACCAAACGCATTTGGAATGTATTGATCCTATAAGATAACGATCCAAAGGTCCTTTGTGAGGTGTACGAGTCATCCCCACCTATATCTAAGTCATGGTGTGGCCGGTTCCACTCAAAAGTGTCTCTCTTTTGTTTAAAATGGACAGATTTTTAAGTGAAAAAAACAACTGACCTACAAAAATATGACCAAACACATTCCTACTATTTTTATCCTTTAAGATAATGTTCCAAAGGTTCATTGGGGACATGTAATAGTTATCCCCGCCTCAATATGAGTCATAGTGTGGCCGGTATCACTCAATGGGTATCTGTTTTGTTTAAAATGGACAATTTTTTTTGGGAAAACAACAACTAACCTATAGAAATCTGACCAAACGCTTTAGGATTGTATTGATCCTTTAGTAGAATGATCCACCGGTCCTTTTTGATGTTTACAAGTCATCCCCACCATAATAAAAGGCACAGTAGGGCCAGTATCACTCAAAGGATCTCTCTTTTGTTTAAAATGGACATAATTTTAAGTGACCACAACAACTGGCCTTTGGAAATCCAACCAAACGCATTCGGATTGTCCTGATCTTTTATGAGAACGATCCATGGGTCCTTTATGACATGTAAGAGTTATCCTCGCCTCTATCTGAGGCACGATATGTCCATTTCCACTCAAAGGGTCTCCCTTTTGTTTAAAATGGACAAACTTTTAAGTGAAAACAACAACTGACCTACGACAATTTGACCAAACGCATTGGGATTGTCTTGATATTTTAGGAGAATGATCCAAGGGAAATTTTGACATATACGAGTCATCCCAGCCTCATTCCAATGCACGGTTTGGTTGGTACCACTCAAAGGGTCTCTCCTTTGTTTAAAATTGACAAAATTTTAAGTGAAAACAACAACTTACCTACGAAAATCCATACAAATGCATTCAGATTGTCTTGATACTTTATGAGAAAGTTCCAAGGGTCCTTTGTGATGTGTACGAGTCATCCCCACCTCAATATGAGTCATGGTGTGGGCGGTACAACTCAAAGGGCCTCTATTTTTTAAAAATGAAAAAATGTTTAAGTGAAAACAACAACTGACTTACGGAAATCCAATCAAACGCATTCAGATGATATTTATCATTTAGGATAATGATCCATGGGCACCTTTTCACATGTAAGCATCATCCTCGCCTCAATATGAGGCACGGTGTGTCCGGTATCACTCAAAGGGTATATATTTTGTTTAAAATGGATACAATTTTAAGTGAAAACAATAACTGACCTATGAAAATCTGACAAAATACATTCGGATTGTATTGATCCTTTAGGAGAAAGATCCAAAAGTCATTTGTGACTATATGAGTCATCCCCGCCTCAATACGAGGCACGGTGTGGCAGGTATCACTCAAAGGGTCTCTTTTTTGTTTAAATTAGACACAATTTTAAATGAAAACAACAACTGACCTACGAAAATCCGACCAAAAGCATTCATATTGTCTTGATCCTTTATGAGAATGATCCATGGGTCCTTCATGATGTGTAAGAGTTATCCATGCCTCAATCCGAGGCGTCGTGTGGCCGGTACCACTCAAAGGGTCTCTCTTTTATTTAAAATGGACAAATTTTTAATTGAAAACAACAACTGACCAACGAAAATCCAACCAAACGCATTCAGATTGTCTTGATCCTTTAGGAGAATGATCCACAGGTCCTTTGTGGAATGTAAGAGTCATCCCTGCCTCAATATGAGGCATGGTGTTGCCGGTACCACTCAAATTTTCTCTCTTTTGTTTAAAATGGAAAAATATTTAAGTGAAAATAATAACTGACCTACAGAAATCCGACCAAACGCATTCATATTGTGTTGATACTTTAAGAGAACTATCCAATGGTGAATTGGGGATATGTATGAGTCATCCCTGCCTCTATATAAGGCACGGTGTGGCTAGAATCACTCAAAGGGTATCACTTTTTTTAGAATTGACAAAATTTGAAGTTAAAACAACAACAGACCTACAGAAATCCGACCAAAAATATTCGGATTGTATTGATCCTTTAGGATAACGATTCCCGGGTCCTTTGTGACGTGTACGAGTCATCCCCGCCTCAATTTTAGGCACAATGTGACTGTTACCACTCAAAGGGTATCTCTATTTTTTAAATTGGAGACAATTTTAAGCGAAAACAACATCAGACCTATGGAAATCCGACCATACGCATTTGGATTGTCTTAATCTTTTATAAGAATGATTCCTGGGTCATTTGTGACGTGTACGAGTCAACCCCACCATCCCCTAGACCGCCCCCTCACCCCTGGAAACTAACTCACCCCTAAACACCCCATGCCCCTCTGGACACCCCCACCCCCTGGAAAGCTCCCTCAACCAACCTGGACACCCCCACCCCCTAGACACGCTCATTGACAGCCCCCCCCCCCACCACGGACAGCCCCCCCCCCTCCCCAAACACCCCCCCCCCTTGGAAAAACACCACCCCCTTGAAGACACCCCGCCCCTCCTTGACACCACCCCACCAGCTGCATACCCCCACCCCCCTAGACACCCCCCACCCATGGACGGCCACCCCACCCTCCCAGACACCATCCCACCCCCCTTCGACAACCCCACCAACCCCTGGACCCCCTGGGTATCCCTCCACCCCATAGAAAGCCAACCCACGACACCCTAGACACCAGCCCACCCCCATGGACACCCCATAGAGTGCCCCCCCCCCACCTAGACACCCCCACCTAGAACACCACCACACCCCCCCTGGATAGCCCTACGAACACCCTGTACAGCCACCACCCCCTGGACACCCTGATCCCCCCAGACTCCCCCATCCCTCCCTCCTGGACACCACACCACCCCCCTTGGACAGCCCCACCAACCCCCCTGGACCTCCCATGCCCCCCAGACAGCATTCCGACCCCCTGGAAATCCCCCCAACACCCTGGACACTAGCCCACCCCCCTGGACACCCCCATGGACTGCCCCCCCCCCCCCCACCACCTGGACACCCCCACCCTCCTAGACACCACCCCACCACCTAGACACCCCCACCACCACCCTCCTTGGATATCCCCCCAACCTCCTGGACCACCCCACCCCCCCGGACACCGCCATCCCCCCGGACACACCCTACCCCCCTTGGAAAACCACCCGAAACCCCTGAACAACCCCCCAACCCCTTGAATTCTGAATAGAATTATTTATGTATTTAATAAACTTATGAATTATGTGTTAATGGTTTATGGGTATACATGGTGTAATTAGATTATGATTTATGTGTTAATTTTGTATGGGTATACTTATTGAGATGCTGAATTATTTGTAGGTGATGTTTGGGTGTGCAGTTGTAGAATTTTGTTTACATCAGACATGGCATTTATCAATGCATTTTTTAGCGCTAATAAAATAAGTCTTTATCAACGCTAATAAATATCTGATAAAATACAAATTTATCAGTGCTAAAAGAGAAGTGATAAAGGAAGCCTTTATCCATGCACTTTTATCACTGATAAAATGTACATTTATCCCCGGTCTTTTAGCACTGACAAACTGATCCTTTATCAGCACTTTTTAGCACTGATAAATGTACTTTTTATCAGCACTTTTTTAACGCTGATAAAGGCATCCTTTATCACCACTGAGCTTTAAAGCGCTTTTTTAGCACTGATAAAGGCTGTTTTGAGCGCTGATAAAGCCCGTTTTTGTAGTAGTACCTATGAAGAAAATGAACTATAACCTGATAAATATTATTTTGAATATCCATTAAAAATTCATGATACCAGAAAACAAGATTTGAGAAACTGGACGACTCATCTTGTAAAAGTTCTATAGAGAAACTATAGGATTGAAGAGGCAACGTGGAATCCCAAGGAACTTATGATGAAGAACCACCCGAATCTTTTTATGTAGTAATATTATACAAATTTCAAGGATTAAATTATTTAAAGTAGGTATGAATGTAATATGTCAAGGTTCCATGGTTTGTTTCCCTTTGAATAATGCAATAGCTTGCACTGTACGCAACATCGAAATTCCAACACAACACGACCAGTCTAACTAGCCGTTATGATTAGTAATACCCAATTTTTGAAATTTTATAAATTTTAACATTGAAAATTTATTTCATTTTTAGATTCATAATATCAAAATTATCTTAGGGTGAACTTTTTGTATTTTTCTGAAAAAATTCAATTTTTGATGAATAGTAAAAAACACTGAGTTATTGTTTAAAACAGAATTTTTATTTAAATAATTATTTGTTTTATTTAACATTATTTTATGTTAAAATAGATTCATAATACCTATATATGTTCAATTTAATTCATTGGTGTCATTTTATAATGAGTTTAGATATAAATAATTTGTATTGGACTTTTTACCTTCTTTTACCCATATTCTAGGATAATTTGCAAATTTGCAAAAAAAATCATAATTTTATCACTTCTGTTAGTTGAATTTTAAAAGGCAACATGACATAGTTAATATCAATAAGTTTAATTTGGTTTAGTAATAATAAAATAATTTTAGGTGAATAGAAACTTTTACTTTTATTTACCACGGTTAAAAGAAAATAGGGTAATTAAGGGTAAAAATGATATCATAATTACCATAACACATGTACTAATTATATTGGATAATTTTAAATCATCAAAAAACAACCTTACGAATAATATATGAACCTATTTGGTCAAAATGTATTATATTAGGAAATTTATTATTATATTATTTAAAGAAGAGTTGAAAGAGTTAAAATCAAAGTATAATAACTAAACCATTTCTAATATAGGGTTATACATTAGATAGATTCAAAAATAAATATTCATTATAAATATTAAAATATTTCATATATAATTGTATTTTATTTATAAATTTTAGTGTTTAAATAATAAAATTTATTTATGACACAATGATGTTGTAGTTATTACATTATTAATTAAATATTAAAATAATTGATATTATAAATTTACAAATAAATATAACATGAGACCTTTAAGGAATTAAACTAATTATCTAGGTTAATATTACATGTTAGGGTTTATTAAATGAATTTTTTTGATGTAATAATTCTTTTATGAATTTAGCAAAAAAAATACCAAATAGTGTCAAAATTAACAAAAAAATATTTTAAAACAAATATTATATTATTAATTGATATTATATTCCAAAATATATAAGGTTTGGACAAAGGTCTTAAATAATATTATATATGACAGTAATGAACCACTTTAGGTTCTATTGGATGTTTATAGTTTGTGTATTTACCATATAATATAAAAATAAAAAGAGACATGGTAAATGTCATGCTATTTAACTAAGAGTTAAATCTATAAGATAAAGTTAATATAGAGACCCAAACATATATAAAATGTACTGGTTGAGAGCTTTTCGACCAATCAACACCATATCCTTTAAATAAAATTTTTTGGAGCCATTATAACTAGAAGATTATTTTATTATAAAATAATATTTCAATCTTTTCCCACGGTGCCTCTCACCCCACTTATAAAAAGGTACTTTCCATTCTCTCATATTAACCCAATAAAAGCCATTTTTCTTGGCCAAAACATGACCAAATATCCTCTAAACTATCCTCCCTTAATCTTAGGTTCCTTATTTTATAATTAAATCCAACCAAAGGAGCCTTTTGATCAAATAAAATAAAGAACCTATAGAATAGGTAAATATTTCATCTCCTCTTTCAAGTTCTTTTCTTCTTCCACTTCCACTTTATTTGTAGTTTCCATTAAAAAATATTTACTCTAGTGTCTTATTTACACTGTGATGTTATTATAAAAATTTTACAACCATATTCACTATTCAATCCATCCAATAAATGACAAAGTCACTATACATGCATATGTACAGATTACCGTCTCCGCGTTGTGGTGTAGTTTGTTATTCAAACACTTCATCATTTGGATGGGTATAATAATGATTATAAATGATTTAAATAATAAATAAATAATTTTAATTATTACTTATATATGATATATCATCCAATTATATATGATTTTAATATCAAATTAATGATATTGTTGCTCGTGCATACGTACGGATTACCGTCTCTACAAATGCGATGAGATTCATTCCCCATCGTTTCCATTCAAGACTAATTTTTATTTGATGATTAAAACTAATTTTTAAAGATGTAATATCATTTTGAATATTAATAAGATACTTCCTACCCATAACAAAAATTACTTACATAACAAATCATATAATGGAAAAAGATTTAGTTGACACCTGAAACGATGATAATACCAAAATATTATTATCAAAGAAATATTAGAAGATCATATATGATATCATATTTACTTATATAGGTCTTTTATAATTTAATAAAAATGATATAACTATTATAAAAGCATTTAATGTACCCTATACCATTAAAAAATAAAAGGTATGGATTAATTTCACAATCTCTATGTTATCTGAGGTTGTTTTCACGTAAGTATCTACTGGGACATACTTATCATCCACATCCATGTTTCTTAAAAATTTATTCCAAAAACATATTACTATTTAGTAGACTATCGTTTAACGTCATTTACACCATTTTTTGACTTTTTATTAAATGGTTTGAAAGGAATCTTTTTGCCTTTTTCCAAACAAGGTATCGTATAACTTTTTCGAAAAAAATTAAGCTAAGAATGTTTTTTAACTTATATAATGGGTGTGGCTATTTTCAGAAATTATAACATCGTCAAAGCATCCATTATAAGCTTATAAGAATATTTTCAAAAGAAATTTTTTCTTTCATAATAACATGACTTTTAAATGGTTTCAATTAAGAAAGTGATATTTCTCTAAAAAAAGTTATGATTTCATCTATGTCAACATCCTTTGATGTATTTTAATTTATTTGAAGAGGATATATTATGAAACAAAACTTCCATATGGTATTTAAGGTTTTCAAATATGTTTGACTATGGATGTGTTATTTTTACACTATTCATGATTTATGGGCAATGTATTGACATTTCATATGCTCCTTTTAATATGACTGTTTGTATTGTGTTAAAACCTTTTCATATAAGGAATGCATTGGACTTAGTAAGAGTTGGGTGGAGCCCACTATAGCTCGTTGATGAATCGGTAGGTATCATGAGAAAAACTAGTGTCTTGGCACATGGCCTTGAAAAAAACATATTTGTAGTCTTGACACAAGACCTTGACTATGTGGTTATGATGTCTGGAATTATGCATTCCATAATTATGAAGGTGGATTTTGATATTGCATGTGATTATTCAACTAGTAGAGTATCCATGTTAATAAGTAAATGGAATTATTTGATTTTTTCTTTTCCATATTATGCTGAATTTTAAGTTTAAAAAGCTTATGTTTTAGTCCTATACATTTTCTTAAATGTTTATGCTTATTTATGAAATTTTCTGCTATATTGTTATCCTTACTGAGCATCTGAGCTCACCCCTTTATATGTTTTTTATTCCCCGGATGCAAATAAGTATATCATACCTGACTTATAGGGATAGTATAAGGGATATGAGTGTGGCCTATGGAGACTATGTTTTTTTATTTTTCCATTTTATAATGCAATGTATAACTTATTAATGTTTCTAGTATTTCCAATCCAACTAAACTAATCAGTTTTTTGAGACTTGATATTTTGTGATCATGCCAATGTTATGTAATAATGCACCGACTCTAGCCAACTATGGTCGAGGTGTTACAGTTTTAATACACATGGTTAATCATTAATTTTACATTTCAAGGCTATGTAATGGTTGTGATGGTTTCTTTGAGTCCACATGGATGAATTCAAAATAAATACTCAAATTGGCCTAACTTGGAAGTGATTTTACTTTTGGAAGATATGCACTCTTTGGAATGATCATAAGAAATTTTCATCCAAGTGTATGAGATATTCTAATTAGCTAGTGTAATGGGAGAATAATATTGAATTATAAAGTTATATACATGTAATTTATTTAAAAATTCATATGTGAGAAACATTGGTGAATTAAATTTATTTGGAATACCCTCTATATGGATGTTATGATGTAAAATATTTCCATTAATATTTTCATCAATAGAGGTTTTTCACTTTGTCACAGTCATCAAGGTAAAATATAATGAAATTATATCCCAAATATGGGTTATAAAAATTATGTTAGAATAATTGTAAAATGTTAAAATAGAATTTGGTAAACCATTGACAACTGTATTCCAGTGCACATGCCAAGAATTAGAATGTGAACAACCAATCCATGAAGCGCAAGCCCTCGAAAGGTCAGATAACAAAGCGATAGTCCATGTAATGCTCAATTATCAATACATCCACTCCTTATGTGGAAACAAAAATTTTCTAATCGCTGATGAAAAATGTTCCATTCATAGAAATGGGCATCCGCAAAGTAGAAACGGTTCATGGAAGAATAGGGTGATCAATAGCTCAGGGGGAGTTTAGATCTTAGAAAAACATGGTAATGAAAACCTAATACATGCTCTATATTTATAGGAATAATTCACTATTTTGTGTCCATATCCATACAGAAAACCCTTTCTAAATAGGACCTCTTTTTATATATTAATTTCCTCCTCTTAATCACAATAGGAACCCATTCAAGTGGTGGTGGAATTTTTTTATTCTTCCAAATTCTGCATATAATAAAACAAAATCCATAAAACTAAATAAATGGTATAAATTTAACCCAAAATAATATATAATAAAATGTTATAGGGGAATAAGTCATTAAAGGAAAGACTGATCCTCTGAAAAACAAAGTGCTACGCTAACTGTCACCCCACATGGTGTTCCACTACTTCACCAAGAACAGAGTGAACCATTGTATTTAAGGGATGAAGGGGTAAATCTATCTCTCGTAGATGAAAAAAATTCATTTTCAGGGTCAAACACTTATTTCTACCTCCGCGACTAACCGCAACCCTCAAATGAACTCATTAACCGAATGAGGTTGCACCACCAATGCCCACAGATAAAACAAAGTCATTTGTAGGTCTGTTGGGTGATTTCCACCACATTAATGAATTCAACCCCTCTAAATGAAATAAATACATCATGGGATAGGGAGTACTCCTAATCTCTTATAAAATAAAGCATGAAACCCACCATAGATGAAAACCCATCCCTATACTAGGTAAATCCATTTTTCTATAAAAGAAACTAGAGATGAACCAATGAGGGACAACCAAAGGAATGATAGAAAAGTGTTGACAAAAATATGAAATGCAAGAATAGATCCATGGTAATATGATTTATTTTATTTTATGGTAATAAACTATAAACATAACATTTAGGGTGTGATAAAATAAAATCTTCCCATCCGCAAACCTAAAACCCTCTATGGACATCGTTTTTTTGGGCATAAATTGATGGTCTGTTGGTGGACCTACACCCCACATAGAAAGAAACTACATGCGCAGACCCTAGATCATTTAATCATAATGATACATGAATTTTCCCCTCATCCACATAGGAACACATAATTTGGAGTGAACCCCATATCGTATAAGAATATTCTATGTGTCTGGGGCTTCCTAGGGTGTTTGTGCTCAAGATTCCATGACACTCATAAATAATGTCAACATTTTCCATATTGGGCATTCTAGTAACCATTCTACTGAAATAATTCCAAGGAAACATCTAAATCGACGAAACATGAATGATCAGATTAGTTGGCACATCAACCTATCCTATCATGTCTACAAACCCATTGTAAGTGGAGACATGTGTGTATCCTTCATAACAAGGAAGACCCATGTAATGTATTTGGATCTAAATTACAGTTGTAATAAGGGTTATGATCTTTGGTTGATCATGTTAACATCCCCTTTATAAGGGTAGAAGGTATCAAATAGCCATTTCATTCAATGATTGTTGATGTTGGTCACTCCTCTCTTTCCTAGTAACCACATGGGAATCCCTCCTAGAGTACACCCCTAGTATTTCAGGAGAGTGGTGGAACTCATTCTCTTATTCACCACATCCCAGGACATGGGGGGATGTATTACAAGATGTGACCATCATGGAAATGAAAATAAAATAGGATACAAGCACACTCAATTCCCTCTCCCCCCTGTGGGCATTATACTTCATCCACTCTACCACTTATTCTTGTATGTCACACCAAGAATGAATCACGTGTTATGAGATTTTAGTGGTGATCATGAAATCCACATGATCTCAAACCATCAAATATGTAGTCTCCATGTATAAGACCCACCCACATGATCCTTTTAGAATATTATAAGGTGTTACCCCCCAACATACTGAACAATGTTGGATTTTATTTCTAAAAAATTATGATATATAGAAAACTCATCTATGGTCAAATCAGATCACCAAAATTTACCCTAATGATATATGGGCCATCCGGATAGGGTATAATATTCAAGGGAGACCACATATCTACGCGGTCCCTCGAGTCTTCTCAGTATAAGTCCCATAACATCTTGACCCGAAACATGTTACCAAGATTTTCTAGATGCATGTTGTTAAACATCATGATTTTTTCTTCATCACATGACTATTAAAGGTGATGTGTCCTATTAAGTGGCACAAAACTATGTGGTTTTGATTCCTCAAAAAAGGATATGTAGGAAGCCCATATTATGGAATCGATCCAAAAATCAGCAGAATTTTCATATCCCTAGATGGAATCATACTCCATAGTGCCTCACTAAGTTGCTTAAAACCATAATTATCCAAATAAACAACCAAAGAATCTGAAGCTATCAATTAAAGGGTATAATTTATGGAGAAACTCAGAGTCATACAAGTATTCCTATTAATTTATAACTTAATATAAATTCAGAAGATTCTTAGCCATTGTTTGTACATAATTGGTTAACAAATTATGTTGATCTACATATTCATACATGGGAATGATCAAAGGATTCACAAACATATCTAAAATTTTTAATAGAGTCTTATATTTTTAAATACACCCCAAATTGTTTAAGGATATTGACATCCCATCATTTTGGAAAATTTTATTTCTTAAGTGTCATTGGCCAGGTTACCCAATGATGTAATTCTTTTATAATGTTGGCCAATGATTTGTTTTGGATATGTTAGTCATTTGGTGTTTCTAATTCCACAAAAAAACCCCATTGAGAACATTTCATTGCTGATTTGCCCAGCATGTGTGATTTCCCAAAATTAAACTCCCTATAATCAATCATCGCATGACAATACACCATATTCAGAAATATTGACTAGATAAATTAAATGTGTAACAACGTTATCATAATAATAATTTTGAGATCCATATAAGGGCTAGTGATCACGTGACCCATTACTAGTCTCATAGATCACATCTGCCAAGTAACACCTTAAGATCGTGCGATCTGTTTTGGTCAATGTGATCATGTGACCACATAGAGGTCATACTATACAAAGAATATCTATATATCATGTCATAATGCATATTTAGACTATAAAACGTGGAAAAGATGACCCCAAAATTAATTTATTGATTAAAGTCCAAAGGAAATTACCAATGATAAAGTCACATATTGAACTAAAATGTTTTTCAAATGAGGAGTTCACCCATATAAATCACAAGATCAAACTAAAGTAATTGGTCATCCAAAGTGGTTCATATATAGTGATCTTGAAAATTAGGCTTGTGATATTGGGGGTTGGAAGAGATTTGGAATTATGATTCACCCGTTGAATGATTGGCTACCTCACTCACCTATTTATATCGTGTACCATTGAATACAAATGGTCACATGGGAGGAAAAATCGTCTTGAGACACTGACCAACATAATCCTAAAGGAATCATTCAGTTATTTAATATCCTTAGAACGAAGTCCATGTCTCTGAAGACCTCACTACTGAGGTGGAATTTGTTGATGGACACCAAATGATCACCAGAAATTCTAGTATCGAATAAATTCCTAAATCATTGGAATTATTTTCTATGAAATAAAAAAAGAAGGATCATTATTGATTTATAAATATCATATTGATTGGATACAGAGAACATCTGACCCCAGGTAGGAAACATGATTGCATGAAAGATGGAATGCCCTGAGAATGGTTCATGTTCTTCCCATGATATGTTCTTGATTATGAAAATACCCTCCAATAATAAACTATAATATTGTGATGGTGTAGAAAAAAGTGTTTATGATCATGTGAAAGTTCATATAAAATATCCTCTGATGAACTAACATGTCATCCAAAATATGGATAAAAACATCTATATCACCTTGTCATATAAAATTTAAAAAAAAGAATAAGAATCATGTGAAATAATTTTTGTTTATTTTCATGCAATGGTTTCATAAAACATTCCCAATCAGATAAAATATCAGATGATATGCCTAAGGGAATGAGAGCCATGACATTGGAATACCTTTGGGAATGTCACCTTGATCAACTGAGGAGACTGAGACACAGCTATTTTATCATGACATTCACATTTAGTCCCACTGCCAAGTAGGTGCACTGCCTTTTGAAATTCCAACACACTTTTGTCAGATTGAGAATTGATCATGTTATGAACCACAGAAAAAATGAGTGATAAGACCTGACAATTCCCACATATTGTTGTGAGACCCATAATTGAGAAGGTGATGCCCTGGTACACCCCCAATAGGGATGTCTTAGAAAATAGAATATAATAATATGTATAATATATAACCATTATGTGAAGGAGAGTAATGTTTTTGTATTCAATGTCATTCTAAGGATCCAATTAAATATAATGAATGACCCCAAAAGGCTACCCATAATCATGTGAAATCAACTTCGATGGGAATCCCGGTCTCACAAAGGTTCCTAGACATGTCAGCTTAATATTTTGAAGGAACTTTAGAAACTCAAAAAAATTATGTAAAATTCCTTTATCTTTTCATAGGTCCACTAAATATGGAAATGATAGAGTTTTATCACATTCGTTGTTTATTCTTTGACTCCGTGGATAACCCATGACATGTTTACATGAGACACGTGATGTGAATCTGCCTCCAATAACTCAATGAAATATGTGTGATATATCTATCATTCATGTTGGCATAGATCATGTAAATTGATACCTATAAATTCCTACCTCTCATCACACAAAAATGATTACACATGTGAGAGACACACATGGGAGTGTAGAAACAAGAGTGGACATCTGGTAGATGAAATCATGAAAATATCAAGGGGCATTCACCAGGTAAACATGGCGGGATTAATTAAGCGTATGATTAATATGTGTGTCTGTGTGTGTCCTTTTCATGATCACCCTATTGAACACTTTGTAGGCTCTATTTTGTTAAACAGATTAGGTAAATGATTTTCTTCTTATAAACATGGTCATGTGAATTCATAAAAAGATAATGGTATAAAAAATGAGGAATATCTAATATTAATTCTACAAAATATTGAAGCATCCATAATCAATTGAGTATAAATTTATTTTCATGGGAATGCTTCATGAACCTCATGTAACCCATGAATATCATGGGAAAGTACCTAGGAACATATTTTAATCCATGTGATGTCCTCCAGTCTTGTTAGATATATCATATCATAGCCCTATGATATGTTGGCTTAGATCACGCGACATCCTTTGAAATGTAAGCATTGATCATGAAAAATACACTAAATGGTCAGATGAATCACATGAAAACCATCTTATATGTCATATTTAATCATGTGAAGCACCCAAAATATGTTAACCATATTAAAAAATGACCACATCTAATTTGTAATGATCATTAATAATACACCTAATACATTAACTCTAGACATCCTGAGAAAGGTTATGTAGACAACCCGGACAAGTCCAGAAGACATACCTAATATGTTAGGTGTGTTAGGCGGACACAACAAGACATGAAAAAGTTTTCCATCACACACACATGGACATATAACATATTAATGTATAAGTAAACCAATTCATATCCTAAAAAAAGATATTTTTGATGCCTTTTTATGGTCAAATCTCCAATTATAAATCCACCTCAGTGCAAGTCACTCCATATTTTTGACACTATATCCCATGGGATCCAAAATCCTATATCGGCTTATATTTCTACCTCATCCGTTAGTGGAATGAGATTCTAGATTAAACTATGACAACTCTTATTCTTATCCAAATATGATCTATAGAAAAATTTTCTAATGTCCAAGCTCCAATTTTGTATAAAAAATAATGTAAGTACCTCTATATTTCAAAAACACTAAACCATGGGACCAAAAATATCATGTGGGTTTTTTTCATCATTAATCAGTGGATTGAGATGTCATACTAAAAAATATAGACTCTGATTCCTCTCAAAATGGATATATAGGATGTCATCCTGTTATCTGAGCTCCATTAGGGAATCCAAATATGTGTTAATCCCTCAATATTCCCTACACTCAAACCTAAGGGACCCAAAATCTCATGTGGTTTTATCATTATCCACCATCCATCATTGTATTGAGAAGACAAATTAAACTTCGATGAAAATAATTCATTTCCAAATGTATATGTAGGACACCTTCCTAAGGATCGAGCTACAAATTGGAATCAACCTCAATGTAGGTACTTCTTTACTTTAGAAATTTTAACCCATGATACAGAAAGTATAACGACACAATGTTTTATAAATGGAAATTCCTTTCAAATAAAAATTCCATAAAATAATATAAAAACTCATCATAATGAACTACTATCTGAAAAGTGACCTTTAAACAAAAGTTTTTTCACTTCTATGTTTGGAATTTAAAAAATCTAACATACATGGTTGCGATCAGTAAGCTATTTGGAGTCCAATAAGAAAAACATAATTTTTGGTGAATAATAACCTACCCTTATAAATAGTAACACACCCACGTGAATAGTGATATACCCTATTAAATAGCAACTTTACCTATGCTAATATTTAAATATTATTCATGTTCAATGTAAAATATACATATATTTTAGAATAAGTAAATGAACAGGTTAAAACAGGTTTTTGAAAATAAATTATGATTTTAATTAAATCTTAATATAATCGTATATAAAAATTAATTTTCATAAAATGGACTTCATTTATTGATTATACATGTAGAAAAATGGTTACAGAGATTTTTTGATATTTTTCTAAACTACTATAATTTTTTATGAATAGTAAAATACGACATTTCACGATAAATGCTAAATAATGGATTTATTGACACATTGATTATGATATTATGATGTAAGCCCTATTTGTTCATAGTCACATGCGTTTTTTAATGTTCTTGGACATGTAACAGTTACTATTCCTTGTCTTGTGAAGTAATAATAAATTAATTATTAAAATATTATGAAACACCTCCTCTCCTACACTATAACCCCCCTCACATTCTATTCTCTTTAATCCTCTAAAGCCTTGTGAAATGCCAATATTATAAAAAAATCTCTCAATAAGATCCTCCCCCACATACAAAAGCCTCTATCCTCTTCAAAATACAAAAACCTCTACCTTAAATGGTTTTCAATGGACAAAGTCTCAAGAGGTAAATTCCTCTATCAAAATTTTTCATTTCTTTTATGTTCTTTTATTTTTATTTCCTTCCTCACCTCCCTTCACCCAAATAGTACGGTAACTCCATTAACATACATGTAATGTAATTTTTTTTATGATAATATGATATTTAATTTTCTACTCCCGTTTTTCCACCCTTTTATTTGAAATAAATGAAGGCACCTCATTAGATCTTCTAATTTAGCACATTCAAGGACAACGAATTATCAATTTATTTTATAGTCATTAATTATGGTCATGAAACCATTTTTGTTACGGTTGAACCAAATTATTATATATTATATTTATATATATCGTATTTTTGGTTCTGTAATCCTTTTGTATAAAATGGTTTTAATTTATGAAGCGAAACATGTTCATTGTAATCAAACACACCGATTAACCAAAACCGTTATCACTAAGGTTAAATAAACAATATTTGGACTTCAGTCGAAGTAACTAAATAAAATTAAAAACCATGTAATCTCAAGGATTTTTACTAATAGAATATAACATCAATTGTGTACATTAACTTTCATCTTACATGTTTTTCCAAACCTGAATATTAGTGAACTAGTCATTTAAACCATATAATCAAACGAGCCCGAACAATGAAAGGGATATTCATAACCAATAAAAAAAGTTATAAAGGAACTAAAAATTATTATACTAAACCAATTAAAAATTGAATAGTTTTAGTAATTATTAATTAATATACCTATTTTTTAATTCACGCCTTTAATAACAAGTGGAGAAAACTAACTGAGTTAAAGTAAGGGATCCTCTCCATTTCTCTCTTAATCAAGATTGTCCTCTATCCTGTGACTTTTTATGTGTAATCCTTAATGATGGAGTATGTTGTTTCACCTACCCAATACTAACCTCATGATTTATAAGTGAGGATAAACACATTTTCTCTATCATCCATCCCTCTTAGTTACACCCGAAAAGATGCCGATAAATAGTAATGAATTCTACCCAAACCTTCTTTGTTCCTTCGGATTACCTTATCATTATTTATATAAAAATGGAGTTTCCTCATTTGTTTATGTAATTAATCTAATTGATGTATAGTTTTACAAAATTTATTTATAAATACCCTTTCATCATTAAGTTTTTGGGATATATATGTTTTAAAAGAGTCCCTCCTTAGAAATTTCTAATAAGAAAACCTGTTTAAAGGGAACTTACAAAACTTTTACCCAATTTCAAGTGCACTATATCCTCTGTTTTAAGCCAATTTTTTTTTATAAAATCAGACTTTTATTATAAAAACATTCTTGGTTCAATTATGTTTTTATATAAAATATTTACTCTATTGTATTTTAAAATATCTATAGCATTTTCCTTCATACCGCACAAAAATGTTTTAATGCTAATGTTACTCAAATACAGTTCATATATGTTGTCTGATCTATTTGACACCACTAAATATGTTATAGGCCTATTTTACCCTATGAATTTCCATTTATGTACTAATCATTTTCTTTCAGGGACACTTTCTTGATACACCCATTAGTTATGATTTATGTCATGATTGTGGTACCAAATTCATTCCATGTGTACCCTTATGTTTATGTATGGTTGATTATGTATGTTTATTTATATGGAAATAATATTCATGAAAATTTTTAGATGGGTGCGTCCAGATTGTTCTTTCAATGCATTGGGTAAAGTTAAGTCTCATGAGATGCGATTTGAGATGGGATTAGCGGTTAGACATGAACCGTAATAAAATAGGAAACAAGATTGGCAGTTATCCTTGAACCATTATAAAATGGTAAACAAGATTGATGGTTAGAATATACCTGTACTAAAAACCTACTTTATGATCCTGCCACATTTATATGATTCAGTGTTTACATGATTCTATGCTTATATGATACACTTTTATATGTTCCAAGATTTGTATATCATTATTTCATGCCTCCAATCTAATGTGCTTATGATATATCCTTATATTAATTCCCTTATTGGGATTTTAATCTCATCCCTTGGACCATGTGTTCATATGGGTACCCAATGCATATGTAAGGGATCAAATGAAGTTAGGTTCTTTTTATGGAGATGAAATAAAGAATTTTTTTTGCCCCATGTTTTTTGTTTTATGTACCTAGTCTTCCAAGACACTAGAATTAATGATCCATGGCTTGTTCTCTGATGAATAAATATGATTAATATCATGTAATGTTAAAAAGTAAATGGTTTGGGTTTCTATAGTTGGTATCAATGGATGGTATAGTTATTTTTATAGATTAGGAATAGAGAACCTTAGTGAGAACCATAAGGATGAGACTAAGTATATGAAGAAATTCATAAATTTTGGATTGTAATGAATATGTGATTTACAATGAAAAAACATACCAACCTAGGTAAGAGTAGGAAGAGGCAGCTCTGGCAAAGATGTACCTAGGAGTGAAAACTTTGACAAAAATTACAGGCTTGACCAGGGGTATCCTGGTACACGACAACAGTCCTTGATGCACTCTTAGTTACAACACTCTTGGGAGATATTCTTATTTAGATTCAAAAGCATAGTTAAAACCATTATTAATGGACAAAAAAATCACAAAAGACTATATGTTAAAAAATAGATGGAGCATAACCTATATATAATAATAAGTAATCAGAATATAGGATATACTTATTCTTTAAGAGTATATACTTTTGTGTTCGATGTTTCCTTTGTATTCTCAATGGATAAGTATTCAGGACCTCTAATTATATGTTCATTTTCTTAGTTAGTGGAGGAAATAGAAGAACGTGTTCTAATAACCACCATGATAAGTGATGAAAAGATTGCCCAAATGAATGCCTGATATGACGAGAGAGGGTGCTCGAAACTTCATGACTGTACTTGCTCAGCTAGATCAAGTTATGAATAATAACATCAATCAGGCGGAACACCCTCAAGTTCCTAGGAAAGAGAAAGTTGTCGTAGAATCCTTCATGCATCAAAGGAATCCCATGTTTAGCAAATCTTCTAATCCCTTCCTCACAGAACAGTGGATTAACTACATTGAAAAGACATTATCCGTCCTCCAGTGCTCAGAATAAGAGAAGGTGTAACCGGCGGTCAATGATTTTTTATGGGGAAGTAGATCAGTGGTGGAAATTGATAAAGAATACAAGGTCCACTGAAGAAATTGATTCCATGGATTGGGAGGAATTAAAGGGGATTTTTTTTTAAAAACAAATTCACTCAAACCCTCCATCTCAAGATGGGAAGAGAGTTCCTCAGACTCAAGAAGAAGGAAGATGACTCCATCGGGATGTTTGAAGCAAATATTACAAGGATTTCAAGGTACATTAATGGCTATTTTAGGAACACTGAATGAAAGGTGGATCACTTATTTATCATAATAAAGATGATTCTTTGAAAAGTGTGTGAAATTTGAGAACTAGATAGTTATGAGTTGATTATATGTTGTGCCCTCAAGGTTGAAATGGATATTGGGGACTCCTCGTGTTCTCGTGGGCCCAATGAAATTATGTAAATAAATGGTCAAAAACATTGGTGGTTCATGGAAAAAATCTCTTGATAAAAAGAAGCCTGACATTTCAACTTGTAAAACTATTGTGAAGAAGCATTCCGGTAACGGCCTGAAGAGAACTAAGAATTGCATCAAAAGTGGAATGTTTGGTCATCTTTCAAAAAAACCACTTAATGGATATGAAAAATCCTGATAATGTTGAAGAATAAAGTAATGTTCAGATATACACTCATCCTACAATACAGTGTTACAACTGTAAGAGAATGGGCATTATGTGATCAATTTCCCTATATCGAGGGCTGTCGGAGGCAATCAACAACAACCTCCAAGGCAATAATGAAGGGAATATTCCCTCACTACTGCTATATTAGAGATGGAAAAAAATATGGTGATATAAACACTAGTTATTCATTCAATAATAGTGAATATACTATTTGATTCGGGTTCGATGCATTCTTCCATATATTTTATGTTTAGTATAACTATTAAAACACCACCTCAAAATGTGATGGAAAAGTTATTTGTGAGAACATAGAATGGAGTAATCATTGCATCCATGGTTTATAACTCTTACATGGTTAACATTTGTGGACTAAACCTCCCATAAACTCTCGTCATACTTCCTTTAGTGGTGTTTGTCTCTATATTAGGCATAAATTGGGTATCATCATGCAAATCCAACATCAACTGTCAGAAATGTGAGTTAACTTTTCACATCCCAATGCATCCTTTGATTATTTAATAGTGTAAGTAGGAAGGTGATTCTCCTTTATAATCTTCATCTCAAGAATGGATATTGATTCCTTGAGGGAAAAATATCTAGCTCAAAGGATTTGGACAAAGGATAGAATCATTCATGAAGACATGACCATCATGATGGATTACACTTATGTATTCCCTGAAGAGTTGTCTCATCTTCCTCCTAATTGAGAGGATGAGTTCTTAATTGAACATATAATTGGATCTATGATTATTTCAAAGACACATTATAGAATGGAAACCATAGAGGTGGAAGAGATAAAAATAATTTATAATAGAATATGGAGAAGGTTTTTATACACCTGAGTGCTTCACTGTGGGGTGGAATTATCCTCTTCGTCAAGAAGAATGATAGATTAATCTTCCCCTGCAATGATTATTGTGAGCTCAATAAAATCATGATAAAGAACAAGTATCATCTTCCATGGACATATGACATGTTCTGTCAACTACATGGGGCCAGTTATTTCTATAATATGGACCTTCGGTTGGGATATCACCAATTAATAATGAGGAATGAAGATATTTCCATGACTTCCTTTCAAACACGGTTTGGACACTATGAGTTCATATTAATGCCATTTGGACTGACTAACGCTCTATAAATTTTAAATGATTTAATGAATAGGGTATTTAACGATTACCTAGACAAATTTTGGTAGAATTTATTTATGATATTCTAATATACTCCAAGAGAAAGGATGAACACGAGGAGTATTTGAATACTATGTTAAATATATTGTGAAGGGATAATTTTTATGAAATGTATAATAAATGTGAGTTTTGTATGGAGGAAGTATCATTATTTGAGCATGTTATCACCAGCAATGGGATATTTGTTGACCGTTCCAAGACAATAGAAGTTAAAGAGTGGCCCAAGGAAACTTTTGTAATGGAGATCTGCAGCTCTTTGGGTCTAGCTGGGTATTAATAATAATATTTGAAGATATTTTCAAGATTTTCAAAATCAATGACCATTCTAACACGGAAGCGAGTAATGTTCTCTTGGAAATAGTAATCTGAAGACTGTTTTAAGGAGTTGAAAGAATGTCTTATCACTACACCAGTACTCACACTCCCTATAAGTGGAGAACTATTTTTGGTGTATAGTTATGCTTTAAGAACGACTTAGGTTTTTTTTAATTCAAAATGTTAATGTGATGTCCAATGCCTCAAGGAAGATGAAAATAAATGAGAAAAACTATCCCACACATGATCTGGAGTAGGCAGTTGTGATCTTTATGTTGAAAATCTGGGGCATTATCTCTATGGTGAGAAGTGTGAGATATATACTGACCACAAGAGTCTCAAATATATATTCCCATAGTAATATATTAATATGCACCAGCGAAGAAGGATATAGCTCATCATGAATTATGACTTCTCAATCCACTACCATCCTGGCAAGGAAAACAAGGTGGCAGATACTCTATGTAGAAAGGATCATGCATCTTTATCAATGATGTGAATTGAAAAAGGTTCCGATCTTCATAGATTTGCGAAGGATTGACATGTGAATCATTATGAGAGGAACATAATCAACCGTTTCACACGTGATTGCTCAACCATCCCTCTTGGAGAAAGTAAAAAATGTTCAATGAAATTATGTGGAACTTCTAAAAAGGGTAGAATCTATTAGAAATGGGAAATCCTCCGATATGAAAATTGATGACGAAGGGGTTGTAATAATTATGACATCATTATATGTACCTTAAGATCCAGAGATAAAGAAGGAGTGATTGAATGATGAACTTAGCTCGATCTTCTCTACCAGCCGAGGGAGAACAAATATATATCATGATCTTTGAGAAATCTTTTGGTTTAACAACATGACATGGTAGATTGTAGAATGTACATCAACGTACCTAGTATGTGAGAAAGTGAAGGATGATAGGAAATAGTATAATGGAATGATGCAACCACTACACATATCAGCATGGATGTGGGAAACCATTACCATGGACTTTGTTACTGGGCTTCCAAGGACATCCATAGGAAATAAATTTATATGGGGCGTTATGGATCATCTTTCAAAGACATATCACTTTACCGTTATTCGAGAGGACTTCTCATTATATCAACATGTTCATATTTACATCAACGAATTGTTAAGGATGAATGGAGTACCACTATAGGTTATATCTGACTGTGATACTAGATTCACCTCAATGTTTAAGAAAAGTCTCTCACATGCTCTATGGTTTGAACATAACTTCAGTACAACCGATCATCCTCAAACTGATGGCCTATATGAGCGAATAATTCTGAAAATGGATGAAATATTGAGAACATGTTCTATAGAATTAAATGGAGGATGAGACAAACATCTTCAAATGGTTGAATTCTCCTACAAAAATAGTTTTCACACGAGCATCAGAATGGAACTATATGAAGCCCTTTAGAGGAAATGGTGAAGAACACCATCATGTTGGGATATAGTCTGTGAGCGTAAGCTGTTAGGACAAGAAATGGTAGAAGCAATGGTGGAGATGTTGAAAATTATTCAACATTACCTCAAGGATTCCCAGAGTCGACATAATAGTTATGCAGATTATCATCGACAAGACCCTGAGTTCAAAGCTAGATACCTGGTATTTCTATGCATATATCTGTGGAAGAAGGTCATGAGGTTTGTGACCAAAGGGATTTTAAGTCTATGGTACATCAACCCCTTCGAGATCCTTGATTGAGTTTGAATTTTGTCCTATAAAATGGAACTTCCACATACTATGTCGAATATACCTTATGTCTTTCATGTATCCCTCTTAAGGAGGTACATACCAGACCCTTCACATGTACTATCTTCTTAAGTGGCATAGTTGGAGGATGATCATACTTTTGAGGAGCATCCAGTGAAGATCTTGGATCGTAGAGACAAACATCTATTAAATAATACTACTAAACTTCTCATGATACTATGCAGAAAACATATCTAGAAATATGAAACATGGGACCTAGAGATGTAATGATGGAAAAGTACCACCACCTATTTTGGGCTTAGAATGTAAAAAAAAATTGACTGCGAATTTTTATATGGGGGGAAGAATGTAATGACCAAATGTATTATAAATGGAAATTATAATCATATAAATAAGTCATAAAATCATATGAAAACACAAAATAATGAACAATTATGTGATAAGTGACATTTAAACATAAGTTTTTCACTTCTGTGTTTGGAATTTTGAAAATATGAAATACAGAGATGTGATCATTAAGTTATTTGGAGTCTGATAAGAAAAACATAATTTTTTGTCAATAGTAACCTACCCTTTTGAATAGTAACATACCCTAATGAATAGTGATATACCCAAATGGATTGTAACCTTACCTATGATAATATATAAATATTATTCCAATTGAATCTACGATATACATATATTTTAGAAAATGTAAATTAATATTTTAAAATTGGGTTTTGATAATAAATTAGGGTTTTAATTTAATATTAAAGTAATCTTATTTAGAAAAATATTTTTGAAAAATGGACATCACTAATGGATTCTACATATTGAAAAATGGTTACAGTGTATTTCTGATTTTTTTCTAAAATTTTGGAATTTTTTATGTAGAGTAAAATACGACACTTTACGATAAATGCTAAATAATTTATTTATTCAGTCATTGATGATGATATAATGATGTAAGCCCTATTATTTCATAGTCATGTTCATTTATTACTATTATTTGTCAAGGAATAGTTACTATTTCTTTTCATGTTAAGAAATAGTAAACTACTGATTAAAAAATTATGAAAACCCTCCTCTCTCACACTATAAAAACTACCACACTCCCTATTATCCTCAATCCTCTCAAGCCATGTGCCTTGCCTATATTCTGCACAAATTGCTTCCCAAGACCACCCCCCCACATGTATTAAATCCCATATCCTCTTCAAAATTCCAAAACCACTCCCCATAAGATGTCTTCAATGGAGGAATTATCATGATGTAAATTACTCTTTCCAACTCTATCATTTATTTTTAAGTTATTTTCTTTTTGTTTCTTTTCATACCTCCCTTCACCCAAATAGTATGATAACCCAAGTAACATACATGTACCAGAAGGTTTTTATGCTAATTGTATATTTTATTATCTTCTCTCTTTTTTACAACCTTTTATATGTAATAAATGAATGCATGGATTGAGATGCGCTAATTTATCACATTCAAGGACAATAGGTTATCAATTTATTTTATCATCTTTAATTATGATCATGAAACAATTTGTGTTATGGATGAACTAGATTTTTATATATGTAAAATATCCTATTATTGGTTCTGTAATTATTTTATACAAATGGTATTATGTTAAATATCAAAACATGTTCATAGTAATCAATCCCACCGATTAACTAAAACGGTTGTCACTAATGTTATATATATAATAATTTGACTTAACTCTAATTAATCACTATAAGTAACCATATAAAATTCAAAACAATCTAATCCCCAGGATGTTCACTAATTGAATATAACTTCAATTATAGAAAACTGATTTCATTATATACGTTTACCCAAACATGAATATTAGCGAACCGGTCATTAAAACCATGTAAACAAACGAGCTCGTACAATGAAATTGAACCTCATAGACAATAAAAATAGTTATTAATGAACATAAATTTATTATACTAAACCAATTACATATATAAGCGGTTATATAATTACTAACTAATAAACATAATTTATTTATTGATGTATTTAATAAAAAGTGATGAACACCAATATAATTAAGGTAATGGATCCTCTCTATTTCTCTCTTAATCAAGATTGTCCCCTATGTTATGACTTTTTATATGTATTCCATAATGTTGGGGTTTATTTTCACACCTACCCCATACTGACCTCATAATTTCTAAGTGTTTAGAACTTCATTTTATCTCTCATTATTCCCTCTTAGTTACACCTAACAACATGCCAATAAACCATAAATAATTCTACCAAAACCTTCTTTTTTATTTTGTGTTGCATTATCTTTATTTATATAAAAATGGAGTTACCTCATCTTTTTATGTACATAATCTAAATTATGTTTAGTTTTAAAAAATATCCCTTTTGATGACCCTTTCATCACTCTCTTTTGGGGATATAAATGTTTTTAAAAGAGCCCTTCCTTAAACAATTCTGATTAGAAAACATGTTTTAAGGGAACTTCCCAAATTTTTACCCAATTTAAAGTGCACTATATCATCTGTTTAAGGAAAAATTTTCTTTATAAAATCATTATTTTTATTAGGAAACCCATATTGGTTAAATTCAGGTTTTATATAAAATAATTCCACTATTTTATTTTAAAATCTCTATAGAATTTTCCTTAAAAGTACAAAAAATGTATTAATACTAATGTCACTAAAATACAATTCATATATGTAGTACCTTTTATTATACACCACTTACCATGTTATATGGTTATTTTACCATTGGAACGTCAATGTATGTTCTAATCATTTTCATTCATGGACACATTCATGATATGCCTGTCGGTTATGATTTATGGCATGATTGTAGTACCTAATTCATTACATGGGTACTCTTATATTTATGTATGGTTTATTATGAATGATATTTTATGTGGAAAGAATATTCAAGAAAATTTTGAGATGGGTGCACCCATATTGCGATCCAATGCATTGGGAAATTTAAAGTCTCTTAAAATGTGATGTGAAATGGGATTGGTGGCAAGCCTTAACCTATACTAAAATGGGAAATAGTATTGGTGGTTAGCCTTTACCCATACTAAAATGGGAAATGGGATTGGTGGAAGACTTTGAATCGTACTAAAGACATGCTTTATTATCCTTCCACACTTATATGATTCAATGATTATATGATTCCATGCTTATATGATATGATTTTATATGTTCCATGATTTGGATATCATTATGTCATGCATACTAACTCATGTTCTTAATATGTATCATTATTTTCATTATCTTAGTGGACTTTTCATCTTAACCCTTTGTTCATGTGTTCCCCATGGTACCCTATGATGATGTAATGGATCAAAGAAAGTTAGGAGCTCATTATTTAGATTAAATAAAGAAATTGTTTTCCCAATGTTCTATGTTTTATGCACATAGTCTTCAAAGACACTAGAAATAATGATCCTCAGCTTGTACACTAATGTAAACATATGCATAAAATTAGGTAATGTTATTTGTAAAAAGGGTTGGGCATCTCTAAAAACTATTTGATTGGTTTTTTTCTTAATCAATCAGTGAATTGGGAAGATATTTGAAGTGTGAGAACACTAATTTATTTTATAACTAGGATTTGTAGGACTCCATGGAAGGGCACGATGTCTTTATCAAGTTTTCATTAAGATCCACACAAGCACAAAACTCCATTATACATATGCAGAGAGTTTGATCCCTTCTTATCCCAGGTCTATTACACTAAGCATGACTCACATGGGAATAGGGATTTTCAATGATCATGTCACTCAAATCATTAATTTCCCTTAAATAGGGAAACCTAAATCTGTATACTGTATTCACCTACAAGATGTGATTCCAAAAATATTAAAGATTCCATATTTGTTTGTGTACCAAAGTAATTCCAATATTAGTGATCCCCAAGATAATAACCATTATATAAATTAATAACATATCTCATCTCATCAGCGATTTGAAGGTAGATTGAACTATGATGAGTCTAATTATTCTAATAAGTAGGATACATAGGTTTCCTTATTAAGTCTATGAAATCATACTAGGGGCCTATATACACTCATAAATATCATTCCCACATGGTACTAAACTATAAAACATGGAATTAATTGAACTACTAGGTTTTTTATTACTATTACATATAGAAAATATAGAATAACTTATTAAGGATAATTATAATCCCCACAAAATAAATTTCATCCCTCAATGGTAGTAAAATATAGAGTTCATAAATATAGGTATTCAAAATATAAATAATAACCCACTGTAAAGTAATAATGAGAAATAGATAGAAAACCTTATATACATTAAAATTGTCTCCTTAGTATAACCACCTCTACAAATAACAGGATTTGATGCCTTAGATTTTTTTTAGGAAAACCAATCCCATATTGGGATTTTAAGAGATTCATGAAAATATCCTAATATATGAGAGTTTCCCTAAATAGGAAATAATTCTCCATAAAAATGTTTTTAAGATCCTAGACTATAATACTATTGACTATTGTGAGTTTCTATGTGGAATTGGGTTTAAAACCCCAAATCATTTCATGCCTTTAGAAAGAAACTCTATAAAAATTTATAAATATGGGAGCTATTTAATGTTTATATAGTAGTTTAAAATGGTAAAACTAATGGTAGTGATTATGAAACCATACTTGAAAACCCTCTACAATCAATCTTCTAAGTTCCTTCTATTCCATGGAACAAGAATAGTGAACTAAACATGAAATCAAGTGGTGAAGGAATAACTAAATTTGTTTTTGGAATTGGGAATAGTGTCTCCAAAATCATAAAGATACCATCGATCATGTTGTTATGGGAAAAAGGTGTATACAATATATAAATTCAATTTCTATCATATTAATACAAAATTCCTCAAAGAAAGGATATTGAGATTAAATTTATTACCTTGAGTTTTTACATTCTAAGTATAGCTTTAAACTCAATTATTAAAAACTAATTTATCTTTTTTATAAATTAAGAAAAAAATTAAAGTTTAATCCATTATCATTAAACAATTTATCTCAATTATCCTAAAGAGAAATTTATATACATAATCAGATGTTTTCATGTTAAGAACATTAATAATGTCTTTTCTGTCATTTCAAAATATATTCGGTGAGTTTACCATGGTAAAAATGGGTCACTCTTTCATCATCTCCAAATAAATAATCAGGAAATAATCATTATTTCTATAAAAAAATTAAATTTAAATATAATCAAGAAATTTTTTTTCAAAAAATAAACTATGTTACAATCATAAAGATGGTAAGTCATATGTATGCTTGAATAATGATTCCATTTTTCAACGGTTAGCATGAAAATAATGTATGTATTAATTTAAATTAACCGAAGGATAATTATATCTTAAATACCATTATATATAAAAAATACTTATATATATCTTTTAAATTATATAGATATCAAAAATTATTCACATCGCTTCATTAAGATTGTAGTCTACACATATGAATGAAGGATGTTATTTTTTTAAGGAATGGAAAGGAACAAAGTTAAATGATATATTATATATTAAAAAATATAAATATGAAATGAATATCATATGATGACATTTATTCACTCATAATAAGAAGATAAGATAAATTGTTATAGAAAATGATTTTCATTGGTCTACAAAGCATTAGTCTGTCGTACACACAAATTATGGATTCTATTCACATCTCAAGGACGTTGGTGATGAATACGGTTTAATAAAAATTGATCATAAAATATATTTAGGTGGTTTTAAAAGAATTTATTATATTTAATTGATTGAGATGATTTGAAGGATATTGATGAATGAAGAAAACAGAAATGCTCAGTTAAAAACTATACCTCTTCTTTAGAAAATCTATTTTCATTATAAATTAATCCCTCTACGGTTAGTAATATAAAAAATTAAGACATCATGAATGTGGGTAGAGATGTTGGGATGATATTAGGGTATTTTTTGACATATAAAAATGGTTATTTATGTGTGAAAAAATAGAAGAAATGCTTCCCTTATATTTGAGAGGGGAGAGGACGTCTAGGAATTTCTTAAAAAATTAAATAAAAAAATTATTTTTGTTTTAAAAATAGATAAAAATTAATAATATAAAAATATAATATGATAATGATTCTACATTATCTCATAAAGTAAAATTTTAGATATTTTTTTCATATTTGTAACTTTATCATTTTTTAAACCTGTGTTATTCATTTCTAAACCTACAACGACAACAAGGTTTTAAATCATTGTGGGCCACGATTGTCACAAAAAATAGGAAAAAAGAGAAATAAATGGACCATGAATGATATTTTAGAAAATATTTTTATAACAAGTTTTTTTATAGAGTTTTTATAAATTTTATATCATTTAATAAAATTTGAACGTTATATAATATATATAAAGTAAATTTTAGAACTATTCAGTTAAATTTAATTCCAAAGCATAACTGAAATGAGAATAAAATATTGTAACACATACCTAACATGTTATTTGTATCTTTAAAATTATTTTGTAACATTTTTTAATTAAAATTATTATACTTTATTATATTTTAATATAATTTATTTTATTTGTCAATTAATATTGAAATTTAAACATCAAAATTGTCTAAGAATTTAAAATAATTAATAATTCACTACAAATTAAAAACAATTTACCAAGATAGATATAAAAAATTTATATTTCAATATAATTTTATAAACAAATATATCCTCGTTTAATATGGATGTTTAAAATGTTATACTTTTTTAAAACAAGTGTCTGATATTTTTTACCTTTATTTAAATTAAGTATTTTAAAAATAATAATCCCATACAAAAGGAAAATAGTTCATATAATGTATTTATAGATTATTATTGAGGAACTTAACTAATAGAATAAAATTAATAATAGTTTTAAGGAATTTTTCTAGTCCTTATAATTTTTTTAACATTATTAGTTGAATTATGATTTATTGTAGTAAAAAAATGACTACTGATATTATTCATATTGAAAAAAAAATTAAAAATTTAAAAAATATATAAATTATAATACCAAATATGTTATTAATTTTTATATATTAAAATATTTTATGTAAAAACATTATTTTATAATCGAAATACAAAACCCTGTGAAATATTGTTTTTTAGAAGAATTCATTTTGAAAAGTAAAAAGATTTTATACATAATTCAATTATAATTTTTTTAAAACCACAACTAGATTATTATGAAAGGGTAAATTAATTAAATATTAAAACTAATACAAAATATACTTTTAGTTTTTAATTACATCAAAATTTAATATGGTGTTAAAACCATCATTATTTTAACTATTAATTGAAAAATCTTACATATGATAAAAATATGGAAATTTCTCAATAAAATAATTATTATATAATGATTTTAAAATTGATATTTATTTTTTTATATGAAACATATAATATTTCCAGAAATTTCTTAATCCATTTTCTGAATAAATAACAATTTTTTACAAAAACACATCACTGAATTGTAAAATTAATATACAAAACATTATGTTCTAATTTCACAAAGAAAATAATCATTGAATTTTTATTGAATAGAAACATAATATATATATATATTTAAAAATGTAGTTAATCCTATTCATACACAACAATTTAAAAACTAGGTTAAAGTGATCACATTCAAATAATAATATTTCATGATTTATTTATCCTTAATGTTTTGTGTCATACATGTTATTCCAAAAAATGAACATCTCATAGAATCAAGGGATATTAAATCCCATCCCATTAAATAATTTCTTCATGTATTTTATTAAAATGTTCACAATAATAAAAGGTGAATATTCTAAAATACCATTTTTAAAATCTAATATCATAAAAAGGTTTAATAAAATATCTTATTGAAAAGAGGATAATAGAAATAAGAAGGCCATATCATGTAACACCTCTCTTGGATAGAAAATATAAAAACAATAGTGGGTAGTGAAAATATAGATATGGAGGAGAAAAAATATCAAAATAATGATGTTGAGTGATAATTATCACTGGTCAAAAGAATGGGAATGATCACAAAAATGTAAACAATCACAAAACCATTAAAAAATATGTGTGAAAAAGCCGATTGATTCATTGTATGAAAATCTAATAGTTTAAAATTTCTATTTTAAGATACGTTTCATATAGTTGAATAATTACATACCATATATACAAAGAACATGATTGATTATATTTTTTACATGTAGAATTTCATACTTTAATCAATTTCTACCATGATAACATTTTTTCAAAAATATTGAGTATTCACAATGGTTTTTTCATGCTAGAATCACTATAATAATCATCTAATAGATCACATGATCCACGAAATGGTAATAATATAATCCTCTTTTTTTAAACATTAACCAAAAACAAAATGAATAGTTGAAGTTATGATTATTCCAAAAGAACAAATATTCATTCGCTGAAATATTACCCCAACATCTAAAAATAATTAATAACTACAAATTTTAAACAAATATCCTTGAAATTAGAATGATTTGTTCATGTATTAATACAGTATATAATTATCATTTACCTAAAAAATAACCAAATTCAGTCTTAATGTCTCATACCAAAAAAATATATACCATCATCACATAATATCCAAAATATGCTAATTTTTTAAATAAGTAAATAAAAATTTATCCCAATAATAACATTAATGAATTTTTTAACCTATATGGTTATCTAATACCATTATGATTGAATTACCAAATGTTAATTAAATTTTTTCCAAAAAAATTACTTCATTTTTAACATATTGTTTATGTTGACCTCAACACAATAAAATTTCTCAGAAAATATCATTAATCACTTTAACATTTCATCAGATAAAAGATCAAAAATGATTTATAGGACTTATAAATTATTGTCAAACATAAAATTCTAAACCCATTTTGGAGTCCAATACAATTAATATTTCCTCTCGTGAAATATTCATAAATACCAAAGTTATATATGACCCACAATGATACCAGTGATCCCAATGTTGTTAGAGTTATGGATCAGTCCCATTTTCATTCCTTTATTGTGGGGGCTCACCCTTGCATGCAGGATGGATATCCAAGTGTACATACTGAAATATTTTGTGATATTCCTCATGGTATTTCCTATGACATGAATGGGTGTTTCGAGACTATTCTGCATGAATAAAAAATTTGGGTAGCATCTTTCTCCTTCATCTTTTGTTGTTCCGTGGTCTTAGATATCTATCCAGGATCATTATATACTATTTATTGGGACATCATAAATAAGGAGATAGAGGACATTGTCCTTGATTACATATGAGGTTGTATCTTTAATAGGGTGGAATGTACCCCCACATTGACCCTTATTCCAATGTTTAAAGATCCTACCTATTAGAAATAATTCATACCCATCAGCATGTGAAACATCTAATAAAAAGTTATTTCTACTGTGATCTACCAAAGATTTGCGGTGCACATTAGAAGGGTATCATATGAACTACAATTATTTATTAATGGGTTATCCACTCAAACTTCCATTTCCTTAGCACAAGAGATATTGGGTTGCGTATACAGAAACTTCATGGTGTCCAATATACCCTTCAAACACTATATAGACAAAGACTACAAAATGGTTTAATGGATCTTCATCATTAGAGTCATGACAAACATCGATTCCCACAAGTCGTTGACTGACTTATTATTTGATGTATTGGGTCTAAATGATTTCTATCAAATGAATGAAAAAACCTATGGCTTTTATAAATATGCTTTGTTGTTAAGGTAGGGGGATCCCCTTTCCCCTTCTTTCTCCACACAGATTGTAGAATCATTAAAAAATATCAAAATAAATGTATAAATGATGGTCATGTTTATCCCTTCAGGTGTAGATCTAACCTCAGTGTTATCTTAACCGATTTTTCCCTGATGACCTCCTTAATTTCACTAATGGTATTAGAATGTCAATTCAAGAGATAAATCGGATCCTTGATACTTATTTTAAATGGATTGGTTAGCTTATTAAATGAGGAAATTGCAATGTCTACACATCATGATTATGTTTTGATGGAAGGGGAATGAAAATTGAATAAAATCATGGGGTCCCAAGATGGAATTTTCACATGAAGTTATTAGAGGATCTAGTTTCACCAGGGGTGATCTAAATCCACCAACTATATGGTATTGTTGATAATACTTTTACTCCCATTATCAACCTGACGAATCCATTTATTTTCATTGGATGGCGCATCTCCTTGGATTTTAATTTCCTAACATCAATTCCAATCCATGTTTTGGTGGTCACTATTATACCCAAGATATTCATTCATAACATTGATAATATTCTAGTAAGCTTCATATCGGTCATGTTTTGAAATAATAGGAGACAAGATCTCGAAGCATTGATAACTCACTTAGGGGAACATGTAAAAGATCCAGTAAAATCTGAGATGGATTATAGGAGAAGGAATTATTAGGTTCTAGAATGAAAATAGGGTTGAAGTGTATTAGGATTCCCCAGATTCCATGTGCCTAATATCACCTTCTCTAAAGCTATAAAATTCCCTACATTTATGAAATCTATTCTCAATCACCATAAATAAAAGGTATATCATTGAATCTCTATCTTTAATAAACCAGATATACTTTCCTTCACCACTACCTCATTACGATTCATTCCCCTATGGATTACCACTAATATTTACACACTAATGCTAGAAAATATATATGGGGTGGTTTGCAGTGGTGTATATACAATTCTTCCATGTTAAATTTTCTTACATTGATTCTTAATAATCAAGCTCTTATTATGGATGAGGGAGTTTGGTGAAAGAGTTTTAACATGGCATCCAAGTTCCGTTTCTTCTAATCCACCAAGGAAGATATGCCCGCCCATTTTTTGTAGGATGGTGATTGTGATTCCACAATCTGGCAAATACATTTTGTTATTTTGGGTGTGACATCTATGGTTTGTCTTGCGATCACTTCCTCTAGTCTCGATTTGAAATATTAGATGAAAATAATATTGAATGAAATTATCCAGGGATTATGTATATAGTGGGATGCTAGATTATATGTTATTATTGTAATAAATCTCGGAATTTGGGTGTCCTTCATTCTTGACTAGTGATAAATGTTAAATATAGGTCTCTGTAATTAGTGTGGGATCCACTACTCAAAAACTACAAGTGATCCCCTTCCATTCATCATCTCACTAGAATAAGAAGTTCGAGGGTCATGCCTCCACATTCTCCTACCCAAGGGAATTATGTTTTATGGATACCTTTGGGGAATAACCATAAATTAAATAATTGTTACCATGTATGTAGAACTCTATATGGGGCACTGGGGTAATTCATGATATTAATAGTTATGTGGTTTTTGAACTCATTATCACACACGGTCAAGATGATTCTATCATGAAGTAGCTCGATACCATGCTTAAAGTGTAAACATTGTGTTATTCTCTTGGTATTATCCTTAATCATGTGGAATCTGACACTTTGATCATTCTTAATGACCACCAAGGTGTGATATCATCCCCTTATTATATCACATATATTTTTTAAAAATGAATATATTACATCACCGATAGCATTAATCTCACTCATAGTTGGAGGTATGGAAACATGGGAGTAGACTTATTTGCATCTGATGTTACTTTCGATAATACATGCACCATAATCAAATGTATAGGGTCCTTCCCCTCGGTTTCTATGAATCTAGATTGATATGACATTATCGTTCTTAGTTACATTACAACCCTGTAACTTGTTTTGGTGAATTTCCACTTCCTTTTAATCAGAAATTCCTATCTTTTGATGGATAATATACATAACCATTAACAATTGATTTTCATTAGTGAAAAAAAATATTAATATAAGGTTATATATTATAACTAATTTTCATGAGAATAAAATAATATAACTCATCTCCATGAATACCTAGTAAATCAATCATAAAACATGGAATAATTTTGTAGCTTACCAAAAGAGTCCAAAGAACCCATAATCATGAGCCATGTGATGCCAATATGTATGAAATGAATGATTTATAAACCATTTCAAGAATACGAAAATGTGTAGTTGAATTGGACCATTAACCTATTAGAACGCTTATGTAACATCCCAGGTAATTAAAGAATAAAGAATTTTCATATTTATTAATATTTACGAATTAAATATTAATTTTATTTTAAAGGGGTTGCTATGTTCGATAGCGTACCCGATACGCAACGATGAGTTTCTTTGAAAACTTACGTTGCACACAAGTAATAAAATAATATTATTTTAAATGTTAGTTAACGAGTAGCCGTTGTACTGGCGGGAATGGATAGAAATAACTAAAATATGATTAGATATGTTTTTAAATGTTTTTACATTTATCCAATAAAAGATAAAGGCTTAAAATACGGAAAGAGTTCAATTTTAGGCATATATACTCTGATTTTCACTAAAGGTTCACTTATCACCTTTTAATGGTGAACCGTCATTAAATATAGTTTTGATCACTCTTATACATTCTTTTGGACAAAATATGACTCTTCTTTAGAATCAGGACATCAAAATTTACTTTGTGTAAATTTTTGGTACCTTTCTGATAAAGTTCATTTTTTTAATGAATAGTGTAAAATGTTGTATTTTAATTAAAAACCTATTTTTAATCTAATTTATTTATATGATTAGATTATATTTTGAATGGGTTTTAAAGTGAAATTAGAAAATATTTTTACCATTTTATCCAATGGTGGTCATTGGAATCAATTTCACTTTGAAATCGGACTTAAACTAGTGTCAATCTTTTGATACTTATTGTTTCACAAAAACACGCTATTTGTCATGACAGCGGGAATTAATTATTAAATTAATTAATTTGACTTATATGTTTTGAATTTTGTAAAATGGACTTCATTTTTGAATTCGTAATATCAAATATAGCTTAGGGTGAATTTTTGGTAATTTTCTGAAAAACATCAATTTTTGATGAATAGTGAAACCACTAAGTGGTAATGAAGCAAACTGATTTTTCAGTTAAATGAAAGTTTACCACTAATGTGTATTGAATTTTGAAAATCCGACATACATGGTTTTCATTAAGAAGTAAAATGTGGTTCAATGAGATTAAAATAATTTTTTGGTGAATAGTAATTTTTTTTCATTAATCGCGATTAGAGGTAATTAGTGTTGTTTAAGGTAAAAATGGTATTATAAGAATGTGAAAACACCATGACACTTGTCCTACACCTATTGGGTGAGTCATGGCCGACCAAGACAAGCCATGGGCCAACTTAGGGACCCCATGGAGCCACTTTAGTTGGAAAATGACATTAATATATTTTTATTTAATGTTAAAGTGAAAATGACACTAACATAAATTGTTTTACTAAAATAATTTTTTAGTGGGGTTATACAAGTCCAAATTTTGATTATAAATAGTAATTTGAAAGATAAGAGGATTTCCTACATCATAGTATTTGTTTTATAATTTTTATACATTAAATAAATTAAATTATTTATGACATAATAATGATGCAGCGATGACATCATTATTTGACGATTTAAATAAAATGGAAAGATAATGTAAAATATACAACCTACACATGTCCAAAACCAATTGGATGAGTGGATTTAGAACCCTTATCACATTATCCACGAATTATATCAATGTGGGACCTTTTAAAACCGAAACACATTTTCAAATAAAGTAATATTTCTTTACTTTCCAAAAGTGCCCCTCCTCTCCTCTTATAAAAGGCCCCCACCTCTACCTCATTTCACACACTTCTCAAGCCTTTGGCTCGGCCAACCCCTTCCCAATTACTCTCTCCACATCCCTCTCCTCATCCTAGGGGATTACCTTTGGTCAGAAGCCTTTCAAAGGAAGCCTTTAGGCTCAAATCAAAAGGGAGTAACACTTTTAAAGGAAATTTATTCTCTCTTGTTCATTTGATTTATTTTTCTTCTCCAACCCTCTAAACTCTTTTTATTTACTTCTTTTGTAACAACACCAGTATCTTCAATATACTAGGATGTTTTTATAATATTTATTTGAGCTACACTCTCACACAACTACATCAAATGGTTAAAGAACATACGGTTTCCGTGGATGGCGAAATTCTGCCTCCCGAAATGATGATTGTTCAATACTCATTTAACACCTTCAAGGGTGGCCATTATGATGTCACTATTTTTATATATGATATATAATATGTTTATGTTTTCTTTAAGCTTCTGTATTTTTCATTTTTGGCATACCTTTATGGTTTCCATTGTGGGTAAACACGATATATTCATTTAAGGAAGTGCGGACTACCTCCCCCTCAAAGTGATGTGATTCGTTAATGCCATATGTGGGACGTGTAAAGGATGGATTTAATGTTATTATATATGATGTTATACTGGAATTATAATATACCTCTATATCATTATTATTTCTTTCGATTAAAGTATGAGATAGAAATGAAAGTAGCGTTCATGCGTACGTACGGCTTACCGTCTCCATGAACGGTGCATTTCATTTATTATCCCCAAATGTAATGTACTATTAAAAGTACATGTATATAATGGATATATATAATTAATGATATATCTAAAATGATGAATATAATTCTGGAATTAAAATATACATACCTCTCATTTAGTTTTAATTCCACTAATATGACAAAGAAATGAAAGTAGCGTTCATGCGTACGTACGGCTTACCGTCTCCATGAACGGTGCATTTCATTTCTTACCTCTAAATAATTATGTAATATTATAAATACATGTATATTCTGGATATATATGATACATATTATATCCAAATCGGTAATTTCATTCTGGATATAAAGAACTTTTGACCACACGAACAACATGTAATTGTAAGAAGTCAACTTTCGACTTAAGAACCAAATATTGACAAAACAAACATTATTAACTTAAATGGTTACATAATGTTTATAACATGGAAATAAGTGATATAAAAAGAATAATGAACTTTAAAAAGGTTCTTAATCAAGTATAAATTAACTCATGTTTATTATTCAGGACGTTAAAGAACGATCGAGTCAAGTCGGACCCAAGTTAAGGGACTTCATCTCAATCTCCTTTCATTGAGGCATATTTCGTTTTATACACAACTTTCTTTTATACGGTGTATAAACTCCTTTGACTTTTACTTTTATACAAAAGGAATCTTTTTCTACGAAGCGTTTTACTAAACGACAAAAAGGAATGTTTTTTTTAACGTACGCGGTGACAACGACTTTTTCCGCCGCCGCGAGTATTATTTGGTCTTTGGATTTCTCAACAAGCTGTAATGTTTTTAGAATAAAATAAATACCATATACTATTTTATGTATTTTGGTATTGAAAATGGTTTTGAAAAAGGATTTTATTATGTCAATATATTTATGATATATTGTGATTGAAATGTGGAAATGTTATTTTTCCTTTATATTGGTTTTATGTTTTATGATTTTATATTGGTACTTGGACATTTTAACGGGTGGTTAGGTTATAAACCATATGACGGGTGGTGCCGTGAATACCAAGACGGGTGGTTATGTTATAACCTCCAATGCATTGGGTATGGAAGTCGGCTGTATGGCTATTCCATTAAGTATGTATGGAAATTGGCCGTATGGCTATTCCATTAAGTGATATGTGTGGAAGTCAACCGTATGGTTATTCCACTTAAGTATGTTTATGTCCCAAGTTACCTTTATATATTCTATGTGTTCTTTATATGGGTTTTATGGTAATCCTTTGGTTACAAAAAGGTAAGTAATGATACTTTATTCAGTGAAGATTTTTTTACTACTTCATGAAGGTGAAGGTATTACTTTGATATAGTATACATGGTTTACTTGATGTTTGAAAAACTAACAGTTTTCATTCTCTTTGTATCCCTTACTGAGCTTTTTATGCTCACCCCAAGTTTTTCGAAATGTTTTTCACAGGACTTAAAGTTGAATAAGGTCAAGGATGGGATCAAGGGAATTTCATGCTATCTAAAACATGGAATCTAGACATCTTTCTTTTTAAGAGTTTTTATTTTATGGAAACTTAGTAGAAGTGTATACTTTGTAATCTTTTAAGATGTAATAGTTATGTTCTAATTCTCTAAAACTCTAAACCTGAAAAGATCCTCAATGTGAAGTATTCATTTAATTCAATATTAAGTAAGGTTTAAGGCTGGTGCCTTATAGTTGGTATCAGAGGTCGGTTTAGACAACTTTAGGAGTTAGAAAAGTGTTAAATTATAATATGATTGAAATGATATAGCATTTACGGATTACCATGTTGCTTCGCCTAAGATATTTCTGTGTTCAGAATGGTTTTCCACAGAGGAAACAAAGCAGCTATGTTGGGACGACATCAGGAGGAAGATAACCTTCCAAATCAGCAACCTGAGATGGTCGGAATCGGAACTGAACAGTTTGTTGCAGTGATGGCACAGTTGACTCAGGCTATAAATGGTGGTGGTATCCATGCACGAGATCAGCCAGATCAACCGCAGAGGAACATGTCAGTGGTGGAACATTTCATGAGACAACATCCCCCATCATTTAGAGGATCATCTGACCTTGTGCATTCTGAAGGGTGGATTAAATCACTGGAGAAGATCTTTGATGTCATGGGGTGTTCAGAACATCAAAAGGTTAGTCTTGTTGTTTACCGTTTTGAAGGTGAAGCTGATCAGTGGTGGTCGATGGTGAAAAATATAAGGGATAGTGATGATATTGAGGATCTTCACTGGGACGAATTCAAAGGTATGTTTCTTGAGAAATATTTTCCTAAGGTGGTTCGTCTTAGGATGGAAAAACAGTTCCTAGAATTGAGGAAGGAGGATGATTCAGTGGCTGCTTATGAAGAAAAGTTCACTCGATTGGCAAGGTATGCTCCAAACTTCATACGAGATCTTAATAGTAAAATAAACCGTTTTTACTCAGGGTTAAAGCCAAAGTATCGAAGGGCTTTAGTTTCTCGTGAATTCAAAAGTTATGAAAAACTTGTTCGGTGTTCGGAGAAGGTGGAAATGGATTTTGCCGATGATCAGGTGTTCTATGACAAACAACAGAATAAGAGGTCTAGTTGGCAGGAAAAGGGGAAGAATTCATCAAAGAAGCAAGGAGGTAAGAAAACCAAATATCCATCCTGTGAAAAGTGTGGTAAAATGCATCCTGGAGAATGTTTATCCAAGTCCGGTAAGTGCTTTCGGTGTGGTAAGTCTGGTCATATTGCTCGTAACTGTAAGGAAGATGATCAAGCCGGAAATGAAAAGCCAATGGTAAGATGTTTTAAGTGTAATGAAATGGGTCATTATGCAGACGAGTGTCCGACAAGGAGCTTGAGTGATGGGAAGCAGTTAGACTACATGCAGAAAGGGGTGGTAAAATATTTTGCAATAACTTCAGCAGATGTTGGGCCATCGAATGAAGTGGTATCAGCTTCAGGGAGCTCGGTATTTTTCGAAGATTGACTTGAGGTCGGGGTACCATCAGTTGAAAGTAAAAGAAGCAGACGTTCCGAAGACTGCGTTCCGTACTAGATATGGCCATTATGAATTTGTAGTTATGCCTTTTGGGTTAACCAATGCACCTGCTGTATTCATGGACCTTATGAATAAAATTTTCCATGAGTTCTTGGATAAGTTTGTGTTTGTGTTTTGAGGTTTGTGAAGAGGTTATGTGTGCCTTGTGATTCACAGTTGAAGAATGAGTTGTTTTTTTCATCCTGGCAGTACTAAGATGTACAGAGGTCTGCGGGAGTATTACTGGTGGGATGGAATGAAAAGAGACATTGCTGATTTTACTGTGAAGTGTTTGACATATCAACAGGTTAAAGCAGAGCGGCAGGGATGCTTCAGCCTTTACCAATGCCAGAGTGGAAATGGGAGAATATATCCATGGACTTTGTTGTTGGATTACTGAAGACATCTCGAGGTAATAATGCAATCTTGGTTATTATTGAATGCTTGACTAAATCTTCTCTTTTCCTTGCTATACGAGATACTTTCTCTCTAGATCAACTTTCCCGTTTGTATCTTAAAGAGATAGTTAGGTTACATGGAGTTCCTCTCTCCATTGTATCGGATCGTGATCCCAGGTTTACTTCTAACTCTTGGAAAGGCCTTCAGAAGTCGTTGGGTACTGAATTAAATTTTAGTACAGCTTTTCATCCTCAATCAGATGGGCAGTCAGAAAAAACAATCCAGACATTGTAGGATATGATACGAGCTTGTTCTATGGATTATCAGGGAAGTTGGGACCAACATCTTCCTTTGGTTGAGTTTTCTTATAATAACAGTTTTCATTCCAGTATACAGATGGAACCATTTCAGGCATTATATGGGATGTGGTGTCGAACTCCAGCATTTTGGGATGAAGTGGGTGAAAGGAAACTGATGGGACCAGAATTGGTAGAAGAGATGACAGAAAAAGTTCAGTTGATTCAGAAGCACATGAGAACAGCTCGGAGCAGGCAGAAGAGTTATGCGGATAACCGGAGGAAGGATCTATCTTTCGAGGTAGGTGATCATGTTTTTCTCAAGGTTTCTCATTGGAAAAGTGTGACGAGATTTGGTAAGAAAGGAAAGTTGAGTCCAAGGTTCGTTGGACCATACGAAATTCTGGAAAGAGTTGGATCAGTTGCATACCGAGTGGCTTTACCTACGAGTTTATCTCAGGTACACAATGTTTTTCACGTTTCGATGTTGAGAAAGTATATGCCAGATCCATCTCAGGTTTTGAGTCCAGAGGTAGTTTAGCTGGAAGAGAACCTATCTTGTGAGGAACAACCGGTCCAGATTCTTGACCACATGGAGCAAGTGTTATGGAATAAGGTTATTCATCAGGTAAAGGTTTTGTTGAAAAACCATGTGATTGAAGAGGCAACGTGGGAATCTGAAAATGCTATGAGGGATAAATACCCCCACTTATTTTGATAAGTGAATAAAATTGCGAGGACGCAATTCCCAAAAGGGGGGAAGGATGTAACATCCCAGGTAATTAAAGAATAATGAATTTTCATATTTATTAATATTTAAGAAATAAATATTAATTTTATTTTAAAGGGGTTGCTATGTTCGATAGCGTACCCGATATGCAATGATGAGTTTCTTTGAAAACTTACGTTGCACACAAGTAATAAAATAATATTATTTTAAATGTTAGTTAATGAGTAGCCATTGTACTGGCGGGAATGGATAGAAATAACTAAAATATGATTAGATATGTTTTTAAATGTTTTTACATTTATCCAATAAAAGATAAAGGCTTAAAATACAGAAAGAGTTCAATTTGAGGCATATATATTCTAATTTTCACTAAAGGTTCACTTATCACCTTTTAATGGTGAACCGTCATTAAATATAGTTTTTTTCACTCTTATACATTCTTTTGGACCAAATATGACTCTTCTTTAGAATCAGGACATCAAAATTTACTTTGTGTAAATTTTTGGTACCTTTCTGATAAAGTTCATTTTTTTAATGAATAGTGTAAAATGTTGTATTTTAATTAAAAACCTATTTTTAATATAATTTATTTATATGATTAGATTATCTTTTGAATGGGTTTTAAAGTGAAATTAGAAAATATTTTTACCATTTTATCCAATGGTGGTCATTGGAATCAATTTCACTTTGAAATCGGACTTAAACTAGTGTCAATCTTTTGATACTTATTGTTTCACAAAAACACGCTATTTGTCATGACAGTGGGAATTAATTATTAAATTGATTAATTTGACTTATATGTTTTTAATTTTGTAAAATGGACTTCATTTTTGAATTCGGAATATCAAATATAGCTTAGGGTGAATTTTTGGTAATTTTCTGAAAAACATCAATTTTTGATGAATAGTGAAACCATTAAGTGGTAATCAAGCAAACTGATTTTTCAGTTAAATGAAAGTTTACCACTAATGTGTATTGAATTTTGAAAATCCGGCATACATGGTTTTCATTAAGAAGTAAAATGTGGTTCAATGAGATTAAAATAATTTTTTGGTGAATAGTAATTTTTTTGCATTAATCGCGATTAGAGGTAATTAGTGTAGTTTAAGGTAAAAATGGTATTATAAGAATGTGAAAACACCATGACACTTGTCCTACACCTATTGGGTGAGTCATGGCCGACCAAGACAAGCCATGGGCCAACTTGGGGACCCCATGGAGCCACTTTAGTTGGAAAATGACATTAATATATTTTTATTTAATGTTAAAGTGAAAATGACACTAACATAAATTGTTTTACTAAAATAATTTTTTAGTGGGGTTATACAAGTACAAATTTTGATTATAAATAGTAATTGGAAAGATAAAAAGATTTCCTACATCATAGTATTTGTTTTATAATTTTTAGACATTAAATAAATTAAATTATTTATGACATAATAATGATGCAGCGATGACATCATTATTTGACGATTTAAATAAAATGGAAAGATAACGTAAAATCTACAACCTAAACATGTCAAAAACCAATTGGATGAGTGGATGTCGAACCCTTATCACCTTATACACGAATTATATCAATGTGGGACCATTTAAAACCGAAACCCATTTTCAAATAAAGTAATATTTCTTTACTTTCCAAAAGTGCCCCTCCTCTCCTCTTAAAAAAGGCCCCCACCTCTACCTCATTTCACACACTTCTCAAGCCTTTGGCTCGGCCAACCCCGGCCCAATTACTCTCTCCACATCCCTCTCCTCATCCTAGAGGATTAACTTTGTGCAGAATCATTTCAAAGGAAGACTTTAGGCTCAAATCAAAAGGGAGTTACACTTTTAAAGGTAATTCATTCTCTCTTGTTCATTTGTTTTATTTTGCTTCTCCAACCCTCTAAACTCTTTTTGTTTACTTCTTTTGTAACAACACCAGTATATTAAATACACTAGGATGTTGTTATAATATTTATTTGAGCTACACTCTCACAAAACTACATAAAATGGTTAAAGAACATACGGTTTCCGTGGATGGCGAAATTCTGCCTCCCGAAATGATGATTGTTCAATACTCATTTAACACCTTCAAGGGTGGCCATTATGATGTCACTATTTTTATATATGATATATAATATGTTTATTATTTCTTTAAGATTCTGTATTTTTCATTTCTGGCATACCTTTATGGTTTCCATTGTGGGTAAACACGATATCTTCATTTAAGGAAGTGCGGGCTACCGCCCCCTCAAAGTGATGTGATTCGTTAATGCCATATGTGGGACGTGTAAAGGATGGATTTAAAGTTATTATATATGATGTTATACTGGAATTATAATATACCTATATATAATTATTATTTCTTTCCATTAATGTATGAGATTTAAATGAAAGTAACGTTCATGCGTACGTACGGCTTACCGTCTCCATGAACGGTGCATTTCATTTCTTATCCCCAAATGTAATGTACTATTAAAAGTACATGTATATAATGGATATATATAATTAATGATATATCTAAAATGATGAATATAATTCTGGAATTAAAATATACATACCTCTCATTTAGTTTTAATTCCACTAATATGACAAAGAAATGAAAGTGGCGTTCATGCGTACGTACGGCTTACCGTCTCCATGAACGGTGCATTTCATTTCTTACCTCTAAATGATTTTGTAATATTATAAATACATGTATATTCTGGATATATATGATACATATTATATCCAAATCAGTAATTTCATTCTGGATATAAAGAACTTTTGACCACACGAACAACATGTAATTTTAAGAAGTCAACTTTCGACTTAAGAACCTAATATTGACAAAACAAACATTATTAACTTAAATGGTTACATAATGTTTATAACATGGAAATAAGTGATATACAAAGAATAATGAACTTTAAAAAGGTTCTTAATCAAGTATAAATTATCTCAAGTTTATTATTCAGGACGTTAAAGAACGATCGAGTCAAGTCGGACCCAAGGTAAGGGACTTCGTCTCAATCTCCTTTCATTGAGGCATATTTCATTTTATACACAACTTTCTTTTATACGGTGTATAAACTCCTTTGAATTTTATTTTTATACAAAAGGAATATTTTTCTACGAAGCGTTTTACTAAACGACAAAAAGGAATGTTTTTTTTAACGTACGCGGTGACGACGACTTTTTCCGCCGCCGCGAGTATTATTTGGTCTTTGGCTTTCTCAACAAGCTGTAATGTTTTTAGAATAAAATAAATACCATATACTCTTTTATGTATTTTGGTATTGAAAATGGTTTTGAAAAAGGATTCTATTATGTCAATATATTTAAGATATATTGTGATTGAAATGTGGAAATGTTATCTGTCCTTTATATTGGTTTTATGTTTTATGATTTTATATTGGTACTTGGACATTTTAACGGGTGGTTACGTTATAAACAATATGACGGGTGGTTCCGTGAATACCAGGACGGGTGGTTACGATATAACCTCCAATGCATTGGGTATGGAAGTCGGCCGTATGGCTATTCCATTAAGTATGTATGGAAATTGGCAGTAAGGCTATTCCATTAAGTGATATGTGTGGAAGTCAACCGTATGGTTATTCCACTTAAGTATGTTTATGTCCCAAGTTACCTTTATATATTCTATGTGTTCTTTATATGGGTTTTATGGTAATCCTTTGGTTACAAAAAGGTAAGTAATGATACTTTATTCAGTGAAGATTTTTTTTACTACTTCATGAAGGTGAAGGTATTACTTTGATATAGTATACATGGTTTACTTGATGTTTGAAAAACTAACAGTTTTCATTCTCTTTGTATCCCTTACTGAGATTTTTATGCTCACCCCAAGTTTTTCGAAATGTTTTTCATAGGACTTAAAGTGGAATAAGGTCAAGGATGGGATCAAGGAAATTTCATGCTATCTAAAACATGGAATCTCGACATCTTTCTTTTTAAGAGTTTTTATTTTATGGAAACTTAGTAGAAGTGTCTACTTTGTAATCTTTTAAGATGTAATAGTTATGTTCTAATTCTCTAAAACTCTAAACCTGAAAGATCCTCAATGTGAATTATTCATTTAATTCAATATTAAGTAAGGTTTAAGGCTGGGGCCTTATAGCTTATGTAATCTTACAATTGGAAGAATAAAATGACTAACTTAAAATAGAATTATATGAAGAATATAACCATTACCCATGGCATGGGGGGGATATTCAAGTGTATACATCTTATAGTCTGCAATTTCTTCACCAAAGATCAATAATAGATGTAAACCATATGTAAATAATTTCCAAGAACTATAACTATAACAATGTTCCTAAATCATGCATGTCATCATATAGCATAATATTCCACTCTTAACTTGTTTAGTTTGTGGAAATGAAATTAGTTCCATGAAAAGATCCTTGAATCAATTATAATCCATCAAAATAATTAATGGGTTTGGAATCAATAAAAAATATACCCATTGTAGTGTAATATATAATAAGGGTTGTTGGTATTGATATATGGAAGTAAAATTTAAATATAATTAAAAACATTTCTTCTTGAAAATATCCTTTTAAATTGAATCTTTCTTTTAAAAACTAAAAAATTATTAAATATTCTAAATGTAATTTTTAATAGAGAACCATGACAGTATATAAGATAATATTCATGAAATTAATGGCCATTATGGCAGTAAAATTCCATCATGTCTTAAATGATAAAAATAATCATTTTTTCAATTATTTTATAAAAGAAGTAAAATGTTATACATTTAGAAAACATTAAGATATTTTATTTATAAAATAGTTATAAGGAAGTAAAAATATAAAATATAAAATATTTAATAATACATTTATATTTATATAATATCATTTTTGTAATTATATAAGAAAACACATATATATAAGAGAATTATTCCTGATATAGGAGAAGGTAAAAGATCAGTATCCATTGCAAAAATAACATTTATGATATTTCATTAATCAATAAGTTTTTAAATTAAAAGTGAACATTTAAAAACATTAATAACTAAAGTAGAATAAAATATATGTTTTTGTAGAACATAAGATTTGGTTATTTCTTCCAAAAATGATACATAAATTTAAATAATGATGAAATGAAGGTGGATTTTATCATAAATCTGTTGTCACATAAGTAACATTCCATCCTAAGAAACATGAAATAATAAAATCAAATAAAAAAATTATATATCATGAAAATATTTAGAATCAATATATAACATGTAATAGCAAAAGTATATACATCTCATAAAATATGATAAATTCATATCATAAAAATATTCCCCCTGAAAATGGAATTTGTGATGAATAAACTTTAAAATGTTTGTACCATTTAAATGAGAGCAAATAAGTGGATAAATGACGTGTAAAAAAATAAATCCTAAAAAAAATTGTAAATAAATAATAATAAAATTTATATATTTATTATCACATAAACATTTCATAACATATTCAATGAAGAGGACTTATAACCCAATTAATTGAAATTGAGTTAAAAAACCCTTTTCCAATTGGTAACATTCAAATAAAATCCCCATGGTTAAAATAATTGAAATTACAACTAAAAATAATATTATGTATAATGGATTCATGACGTGACATGTAAAATGGTTAGTATATGTTAAATTTAAAATAAATTTGGGTCGTAAGAATAATGTATTCTTCATTCAAAGGAACTTGCTAAAAAATCCCTTACCTCGAGTCTAGACATTCCGTGTATGCCCAAAAATCTGTTATAATAAACTCATATAATTTTTTTCATAATAATATATTGTTACATTAAAACATTTTCCTTAAATAATTTATTTCATTTCTCATAATGGTATTTTTAATTACATAATTAGTTAAATACACATTAGATTCATTGAAAACAGCCGGTGTATAATTTCAAAGAAGCTTCATGTTGTTGACCATGGTCAAATTGGGTCATTTTTACACCATATTTAGAAAAATAATTGTTCAATAATTAAAATTTTTATACATAAATATAAATTTTTTACCAAAATGGAATTTTTTATGAGAAAAATTAAATATGATACATTCTTAGAGATGTAGGACATGCGTACAGATGAGTAATGTTTCCATTTGTCAAAGACCATTATTGAAAAAAGTCAATTATTATTTTATCATTATAGATTGATCATTATATAATAAATAACATATTAATTAATAATAATTACTTAGATATATATATCATCCATTTTATAAAGATAATTATTTTTAATAGATGAACCAAATTCATCTAGAGTTGTGTTAAAACGAGAAGAGGTTGTTCCATTTTATAAGAGGCGAGTGGCACTATTGAAAACTCATAAAATATTAAATTAATATGAAATAATATTAATATAATAATTATTGCAGTTTCATTATATAAAAAGGTAAATTATGATTATTATAATCCTCTAATCCATGAAAATTTGGACAAGTTTGGATCATATTTTTACCGTTTATTTTTTTTTTACCCTTCCTTAACAAATTTTACACTAATCTTGACAACAATATTTTTTACACCTTGAAGAACATGATAGTTATTATAAATGGGAAGATGATAATAAATGGACCATGCTTTATATTTTATACCATGTCTTAATAAAATTTCTATAGATAATATTAAAAAAAGTATTATATAATTTAATAAAATAATAATTTCATAAAATATCAATAATGAATGTTTTAGAAGTATTCATTTATATTTAAATTTAACACATAAATGAAGCAAAATAAATTTTAATTAAATATTTTATTACATACATTATTGGTTGTGTTTATATATAAAATTTAAGGGTTTTATTAATTATTTAAAATTATATTGATTTCGATAATTTTGATATCATTTTTTCATTAATTGAAGAATTACAACATCAGAGTTGTATAAAAATTTAAGGTATTTATTTCATCACTAGAAAATAAAATAAAATATCACGATGATGATAAATTATTTATATCTCAAATGAATACTTGTAAAAAAATATCCTCTACATATAACAATGTTAAAAATAATATTAATATTAATTTTTTTGGAAAATTATTTCATTTATTAATATAAAATATTATAAAATCCATAATATTATACGAAAGGAACAAAGTATATGTTACCATATTTATGATGAAAATTTTGGAGATTTAAAATTGATTGTGGTGGGTTGATTTTTTCATAAACTTTTATATTGGGTTCACTATTTTCAGATCGATTCAAATGGGTTTTGTTCATGGAGATGAAGAGACCCAACCATTTTCCTATTCTAAATGTTTCAAAATCCTGATTTCCTAAATAACATGGTCATTCTGAAATGGATCAAATAGTTCTAGTAGTCTCAAAATGGATGAGAGGATGGGAGGTGGTTCTCATCGGGCCATTTTTTGGTTAGTTATTTCAAAATTTGATTCTCTTTAATATGATGAAGACATATTTGTGAATCCTATGTTATATCCAAAACATGATAGGGGTTAACCATAAGTAATAAAAAAAATTAGAATGTGTTGGATATAGAATTATCTATATGTATTTTAGGTTCGTTATCTATTGAGATATTAGTATGTATATGAGGGTCTCAATCAATGATTCCTTTTTGTAAATAGATTTGAAATTCTTATGTCTTTTATTATTAAAATGCTAATTTTAAGCCAATTTATAGGGTGATCTATAATTTTTCATCACCCAAGGAAATTTGAGTTATTTTGATGTCAATATCAGGACCATGAGATAATATTACTAGATATCCCTATCAAATGAATCATAACTGATGTAGTTTTGTGACACTAAATGGGACACATCATACCATTTAATTCCATGTGACAAGGACCAAGAAATGCTATTTAATATCATTTATCAAGGACATCAAGGAAAATGGTTCCATGTTGGGAGATATTGTGGGTCTTATGTTGAATCAGCCTAAAGGACCCAGAAATGATGTAGCCTCCTAGGATGGATGTGACACTATTGTTGATTTTTCTAAAAATAATTGGGGAGATTTTGTGGTGTTAGGGTTGAAAATCCATGAGGAATCCTACATATCTTATTTAGATAGGGGTCAAATAACATATAGTTTGGAAGGTTGGGGATTAATCCAATGGAGGCCCATTTATTTTTTTCTGATAAGGTATACATAACATTGGTACGGATACATTGCTTTGAATAATTACAATGAACATTATTCCCCAATCAATGTGAGAGAAAGAAACTATAAAAGTATTATATCCCAAGGTAGGTATTTAATAGTGTGAATTTTATAGTGTCCACTAACCTGTAATACAATGTGAGTCATTATAAAAATGAGGAACAAGAGGAATTCGATGATCTATAAAAGAAAAAAATATCATTCATCAACTAGATGAAGAGGCAAGTGATGTGGGAGAGAGAGAGGGTATTGATGTGCCTCCTCATCCATTGTATTCATAACTAGGTTTGGGATTAACACTCTCTTATGGATATGGCCTGCTATAAATACAAGGGGATTACTCTAGGAGTTATTCTCTATTCCTAATTTCTAGGAATATGTGAGGAGGAAAAGGCAATAACCCTTATCAAAGGGAAAGGAATGTGGTTACCCTCTTTATCTAAATTGGGGATATTCGTGGCACTACCACCATGGTTGATTTTATTTATTATCATAGTACTATATAATTGAGAACAATCAATGAACCCATATATTTGGTAGGATAAATGTTGAAGCTAGATTAATAAGGGAATATATCATTAGGAGTACACACAGATGTGCCCTTTTCTCTGATTACACATATCTCATTGAATTAAGGACTACCTCAATTTGGTCCCCCTTAGATAGGAGATACAAGGAAATATGTTCCTTTACATTGGATTCACTAAAAATGTTCCCAATTGATGGATTTTTCAAGTATGGCATTTCCATAAAGAAGGTTCAACCCACAGGTGAGGCATGGGGGTTGAAGTTCACTAAAAAAATTATCTCATTAGAAGGTGTTATTTTTTAGTTTAGAACTTCTTTTAAGAAAATTATTGGTGCTTATGAGGAACCATCACTAATATTCATACCTACTCTTATTAGGGGCTATTTTGAGGAACCACTGGTAAATTGGAGTAAACTTTAGCGGCTATTCATTTAGAGTTGGTCAAAACCTTCTTTCATTGCACCATAAAATCATAATTTTGAGGGGGTATTAATTCCATATAAATTATTTAGTGCACTAGCGGTGGTTAGAAACCGCCGCTAGTTGAGTTCTATGAGCCATAATAATGGTGATTTTGAGAACCTCTACAATTTAATACTTATTTAGAGGGGGTTAAAACCCCCTCTAAATGATTGATATTAGAGGCGGTTCAAAGGACCACCAAATATATATATATATATATATGTATGTATATATGAAATCCTGTGACACCCCACCATCCCTCTAGTTCGTGTCCCTCCCCTCCACTGGTTCTCAGGTGACCTGTGACCCCCTATTTCTCCACCATCACACTCACGTGACCCACGACCCACCCGGTTCTCCATTGTCACACCCACGTGACCCCCTGGTTATCTATCATCTCACCCATGTGACCCCTCCAGTTCTCTACGTGTGCTGCCCATCCCTCCCATTATATAGTTGAAGAACTGACATAAGTACAAAATTTTACCTACTGCACTATTTGAAACCCCGACCACAACTATACTCATGAAGTGCCTAAACAACTACGATGATCCAATTTTCATAATATATTTACATATCATTGTATTTTTATATTTTATTAAACTAAGGAAAATACAAATTATTTCAATTAAATATACATATTTATATAATTATTTAAATTAATATATACATTTTTATATTATAAATTTATGTAATTATATTATAAAACATTTAAATTATATTAAATTTATACACATATATAAACTATGTATTTGTTATGTTTATTTAGATAAATTTGAGTATATATTATTAATTCTTTTAATGTTATGTATATACACAGATATTTACATATTTATAATTATATTTATGTAAATAATCTATACACATAATTACATATTTATATATTATTTACATGTTTATTTATATAATATTTATATATAAGCATTTATTTAATATATTTATTTTAGGACTTTAAGAATGTATTTATATAATATATTTCTACACATATATTTATTATTATTGAATTTAGTGTATTTTTTATTGTATAATTTGTATTATATTTTATATAATTAATATTACATGAAATAAAATATAGAAAATTATTATATATGATATAAAATTTATGTAAAATTTATAAAATGTTATATGAAATTCAATTTGTACAAATATATAATTAATATTATATTAAATAAAAATTATACAAATATTTATATAATTTATTTTAATACATATATTTATTATTATTCCCATTAATATATATGTATTTCAATAAATATAATTGTGTAATATTATGTACATTATTATATTTTTATTTCAGTAAATGTAGTTCCATAATATTGTGTACATTTGTACATATTTATTTGTATAAGTTGTATATCATATAATATTAATTGAATATATTATTCAATCAAAAACATATCATATAAATATATACATAAATTTAATTTATTTGAAAAGTAAACAATATAAAAACACAATCATTATATTTTATAATTTATTTTATTACAAATTATTTTAATTATATTATATTATTATAATATAATTTATTGTATTAATTTAGTATTATTGTAATATAAATTATAAAATCTACAATATTTAATTTTTATATTAATTATTTTTCAAATAAATTAAATTTAAATATATATATAATATTTTTAGTCTTTTATTTTATATATAATTAATATTTTAGGAAATACAATTTATAAATATATATATATATATAAATGTACATAAAATTATAAAATTATATTTATTTATTCAAATAAATAAAAATAAATACAAACTTATAATTGAAAATATAAAATATAATTAAATTATATATATATATATAAGCACTAAGTAAATTTATAATTAATATGGTATAGAAAAATATAAATAAAATAATTATATATTATTTGTAGATTTATATATAAGAAAATATTTATAATTTAATATATATAATATGAATATATAATATATATTTATTTTTAATTTTAATTTTCTGTATATTTAATTTATTAAGTATATATAATATTATATAAATGTATTTATATAAGAATATATGATAAAATATTATTTAATATAATATATGAATAATAAAAATCATAATAAAAATTTATGGTTTTAATAAAATCACATATAAATTTTATAGATTTGAAAAAATATATTAATAATTACATTTATATTATATATGACTATATTTATATGTGTATATATTTTTAATTTTTATAAGTATTTATTTAATGTATTTATATAATGCCTTTATATATATATATATTTATAATGAATTATATAATGTTTTTATGTAATGTGTGTGTGTGTGTGTACACAGACATGCACACCCAAATAGATATTAATAAAAAAAATTGAATTTGTATGAAATATATTATGAAAAATAAAAAAAAATTAAGTGGGTGCTAAAAAATCCCTTTAATCAGATGGGTTTGTGGTTGTTCATTAACCCCCAATAATTTCTTCAATTATTAGATTTTGAGAGACCATCTAAAGTCACAAATTAGAGTGGGTTCATAACCCCATCTAATATCTTAAATTATAATGGGTTCACAACCCCCATTAATTTCTTAAATTATATGGGGTTCAAAAATCCCTGTAATATAAAGAAATAACGGTGGTTCATAAACCCCCACTAATTTACCAGATTAGAGCGAGTTATGAAGACCCGCTATTTCCTTTAAGAATCAATTTTGAGGTTACATATATATATAATCTAATATATATCTAAATGAAAACTATATATATATATATATATATGTAGAACCTATAATTTCCAACATAACATATAAATCCACAAATTTTTAAATTACCCGTGGTTTTGAAAAAACTACCCCTAAAATCCAACCAAATATTACAAATAATGCTAAACATTTATAGGGGGTTGTGAACTCCCTCCAAATTCTATGATTATAGGGGGTTTTATATAACCCCCTATAAAATTATTTTATAGGGGGTTTTACATAAACCCTTATGAAAAATGCCTCTAATATATTGTTATTTTGTAGTGGGTGGCTCGTACCGGGTATAACTGATTGAGCTGAAGAGGTCTCTCACAGGGAAGACCTAGGAACATATGTGGTATATGATTCATGGTATACCAAGGTGTGGTGAAGAGACATTTGAATAATGTGGATCCTAAGAAAGACACTTTTTAGGACTCCCTCTTGGTTATATGGGTATCCACATGCATTTTTGGATGATTGGAGCTCAATACTAGGGATCATGTAGAGGAATTCACCATATTTCTATTAGAATATAGGAGGTGGTTCACACATGTTTTTTTTATTTACCCCATTATGGTAACTCTATTCCCTATATCAAACTTAGTTTTCAATTATTTTGTGTCTTATAAATCTACCAATAATATTTTTAGGGTTTTGGTGGAGGACTTGGGTGAGTAGATCATCGAGGATTCTTATTGTCTCCCATTCATTTTTTACTTAAAAATGAGGATCCCAAGGGAACTATTTATTGAGAATCTTGGGACTCTAGGGGAAAGATCTCAATCATGATGGTATAGTGTACATGTAATGTACGTAGGGGACCGGAAGAGGTGTATCTACTCATGTTAGTTCCCATAGGTAGGGACTACAAAAGCCTCTCGGTGTGCTGTTGGAGTGCACGCAGGTTGACTTGCTATAGTTACTTTACTCAACTAATATCCTTTGATTCTTGAGGTATCATCCATTACCTATTTTAATCCCCATGTAGAATATTTACTGTAAAAATTAGAACCCCCTCATGGATATATCATATTGGATAATTATATTCTAATCCTAAGGTAAAGGGTGGAAAACATATTGAAGAATTGATTATCTATTGGTCCTCACATATTTGAGAATATATATATTTGAAATTGGAGAGAATCACCAATTTCCCTTCCAAAAAATTGGAGTGGTTTGATAGAGTGTACAATCCAAGTTCACATGTGGGTCATACAGATCAACTTCATAGGTCCTCAATATAGATTTTTGATACAAGTAATCCACAGATGTCCACCGTGTCGGCTGTCCACACAAGTCCTAATTTCAGGTCATCCACATCGATAAATAGCATTGAATTACCATCAAATATTTATTCTACTTTTACTATTCTTATTCTCCCACCCCACTAGTTTTCCATTCTTCTCTCAGTCACACATTTAATTCTGGCAATCGTATCAAGGAAATGACTTTCTCAAGCACACAATATGCCTTTATCTGCACAACATATAACATGAGTGACCAATCTATGTGAGGTCATGTGGATGCAAAATCTATGTGAGGTCACTAGGGAGAGTGTCTAGATGGTGGTCACATGGGATAATGAAATACACTGGGTGAATTTTTTTAGAAAACAATGTGAGGTCCTCAGTTTTTAAAACATTAAAACACTCAAAATAGTGATTATTATTTTAATGAAAATATTGATATATCTTCCAAATTTAAAATGGATTCTCCAATTGATTCTTAGAATTAATTCACTAATCTTATAATGGAGATGCTATAAAATATTAGGTCATATTATTTGGATGTGTGTGACTCATGAAATTCAAATGAATCAAAATACTTGAAGAGTTATTAGCGTGATTACCAAAAAAGTGATTGTTTATCATTTTATGACTATAGAATGTGAGAGATGAATTAATCCCAATGTTGAATAGTTATACACCATTATACTGGCTTGGGGAGTAAACTAACTTCCCTATCATCAATATTTCATCCTTAGGCTCAATAATAAATGAATAAATTGTTTATAATATATGCACCATGAATCATTGACTATTTTCCCTATAACTAAAGCATCCCATCCCAGAATAAACACAACACTAATACTCTATGGTTTTCAGTTCTTCCTTGATAGATCATTAAAATGGATTGAAGGAGGATTGGAATGTTTTTTCTAGATAGGGATTCAAGATAGAATGTATGTAGGAATTTTGGATGTACTAATTCTAGAAGGAATTTATGTTTAATCTGTAAAATGTTTGAATATTTGAAGATCTTTTTGTGGCCTATACTTACATTATCAACAATTACAACATCATTATAGAGATTATAAGATAGTTTATCCCTCAAAAAACACTATCCATATTCCACATATTCAGTGTCTAATTATTTTATGTGATTTTTAATTGATAACAGGAGTGCCCAAACTAGGTGACTTGTATGATAAATTCATTCCACTAAATGTAAATTAGGATTGTGCTAAAAGGATGTTGGACCAAGATAGTAAGATGTTGAAGCTATCCAATAATATAAAGAAAGAAGACCTTCCCCAAAGTGGTAAACTCTATCCTGAGGCATGGATAGGGGCCTTCCTGAATCCCAAAGGAGAAGGTCATATATTTCAATGCCCCAAAGGATTCCCCTTAATAGAGAATACATGAATTCCTAAAAATTATAACCCACATTGGAGTATGTCTAGTATAATTGACAGGGATATAAATTAATGTATGATGTATCAACAAGTACTCATCATTATAGTTTCATGCATTGTGGTTGATTATCTAGATGTTTTCTTTCCATGAACCTTACATAGGTATAATTCTATGGATGTTCATCATATTATCCAAATTATAAGAAAATAACTACATAGGGATTTCTAGCAATATCATGGAGAATATATACAAAGGATTATCTCATGTGAATAGAGTGACGACCCCCTACAAAATTTATAGTTCATTTTATGTGATGTGGTGGAGGATCATAGAACCAATCAGTTACTATGACATGCTGAGTGGGTTTGAAGTCCATTAATTCCAATTTCATCCATTCATAGTGGTTTTTAGTATTAAACCTCTATATCTAAAATATGATGAATACCTGTAGAATCTGAACATACTGGGAGAGTTTAATATTTTTCCGTATAGTGATCCACCCAACAGAATGTTTTTTTATGATTTAAAAATGTTATGATAAAATTACGTCCTACATGATCTCATTCAGAGATCACATATTAGTGTTTCATATAGTCTTTTAGATCATATAAAATGCATATTATCTATATGTTTTTTCTATCTATTCAGGTGACTAAAAAAGTAAAATGTCTTTCCACCCATGTTTGTTCGATTTGAGAAGCACCCATTGGTTACCTAGTAATTTTAGATACTCATGGACTTAAAGGTATCCTAATAATTGATCAAGATACCTCCGTAAAAAACATACATCAGTTTAAAATAATTGTTTGAAATGACCCAGATTTATTCCAATAATCTCAGGGCATTAATAGAAAGCATCCTAGGAATCGACAAATTGAAAAATAATTCACAATGAAAACATGGTAGGAAGCTTCAACCTGAGGGTGATGATGTCGAAGCTCAAAATTATTCAATGTGATCTCAAACATGGGAAATGGTGTAGGATGGATTCTAAAAGACCACACATTTTGAGAAGAGCTGGTATAGTGATCATTATTTGGTGGAGAGTGAGGCTATAATTGCACAACCTCCTTCCCGAGTAGAGGGTCATGAAGGGACCTAAAAATAAATTTGTTTTTGGATATACCTTGTTGATGGATGTATTAAAAACTTATTATGAAAACCAATGGAAATTCATACATGGAAGGCTGAACCTATGACATTATATATATATAGGATTATTTATCTAGGCTAACCTCCTAGTCATATGGCTTAGGGTAATCATTGCGCCCTTTGATCAATAATATGACACTGTTTTTATTGAGGTCCAGGAAAGTTTTGTAATATAGGGATGTTGATATATGAAACTAATGAGAAGATATCATTAAAAAGTAGGTAACCAACATTATATCTTGAGAATATACTGATGAAATACATGGCCCATCTAATGAAGAATGGGATGAATTTATCAACGCTAGTGATGTAGGATTCCTTCCCTCCCATTTAATCTTGAATTTCTTACATGTATATTAATAGATAATAAGTATCCAAAATAATTTTTTGAAAGAGGAATAATCAAAACCACACTCTCTAATATATACATTGATGGGTACCCCAATTATATTAAAGGAGACTACTCGTGATCCCAATGACTTATCCATGGATCAATGACAAATTGAACAGAAGATTTTCATAGGACCCATTCCACCTCGAGTACCAATATTTGAGAAGATTAAAATGGGACATTCACAATCACATTTAAATAAATATAAAAGGGATAATTGGGTAATCTATCATGTGAAACATATTATGTTTTAATATTGTTATCCATCCCCTTATCCCACAAAATATTCCAAACTGACCATGATTTATTTTTTCAGAATAATCTTGAAATTCCTTCTTAAAAGGGTCTCGTAATGATCCTCCATGGACTTAGGTGAACATTTTAGTTCAGGAAAAACAATTTCATTCAAGTACATACCTTTGAATTAATAATTGATAAGTGATAAATATGTATATTTCCTCACTACAATAGAGAGGGAGGATATTCCTATTAAAATTTTAAGAATGTAATGAGATTTCATGTACTGTTTTCTGAATTCTATTACGAATGATATTTTTGGTTTAGTACATAGAATGGATGACCCAATAACGACCACTTATGAACCGATTGTTGACTTATTGAAAGTTGATCAGGATCTCAATGCATTGGTGGAGGATGTCAGGTTGGGTCTCGAGACTTATTTCTTTAGTATCCATATGGGTGAGGATTATCTAGGCCTTGTCGTATTAAGTCATGTAATGGGAATTCTGAATAAGAAAATTGAATAAATTATCAAACATACTAATACTCATAAAACATTATAAAATGTTACAGAATTAAATAAATTATAGGAGACAAATGAATCATTATTTAAACTAAATAAATCATTATAAAGTGGGGTCTAATAACTGATTCTTGATTCAGAAAACCTGGTCCATATATATAAATTCGAAGGTGATTAATAGAACATGAATATAAGTCTATCATACTCCTATAACTATGTCAAAAATAGTTTATGGACACAAAGTTAGATATTCAAAAGATCCCCTCATCCCAGTTTATAAGAAAATTCATGAGGATGTTGCTTATTTATGATATTTCATTAATCAATAAGTGTGGAAATTAAAATTGAACATTTAAAATCATTAATAACTAATGTTGAATAAAATATATGTTTTTATAGAACATAATATTCAGTTATTTCTTCCAAAAATGATACTTAAATTTAAATAATGTTGAAATGAAGGTGGATTTTATCACAAATCTGTTGTCACACAAGTAACATTCTATCCTATGAAACATGAAATAATAAAATCAAATAAAAAATTATATATCATGAAAATATTTAGAATCAATATATAACATGTAATAGAGGAAGTATATACATCTCATAAAATATGATAAATTCATATCATAAAATTATTCCCTCTGAAAATGGAATTTGAGATGAATAAACTTTAAAATGTTTGTACCATTGAAATGAGAGTAAATAAGTGGATAAATTAGGTGAAAAAAAATCCTCACAAAAAAAATTTAAATAAATAAAAAAAATTATATATTTATTATCACATAAACATTTCATAACATAGTCAATGAAGAGGACTTATAACCCAATTAATTGAAATTGAGTTAAAAACCCCTTTTCCAATTGGTAACATTCAAATAAAATCCCCATGGTTAAAATAATTGAAATTAAAACTAAAAATAATATTATGTATAATGGATTCATGATGTGACAAGTAAAATGGTTAGTATATAATAATTTTAAAATAAATTTGGGTCATAAGAATAATGTATTCCTCTTTCAAAGGAACTTGATAAAAAATCCCTTAGCTCGAGTCTAGACATTCCTTGTATGCCCAAAACTCTGGTATAATAAACTCATATAAATTTTTTCATAATAATATATTTTTACATTAAAACTTTTTCCTTAAATAATTTATTTCATTTCTCATAATGGTATTTTTAATTACATAATTAGTTAAATACACATTAGATTCATCGAAAACAGCCGGTGTATAATTTCAAAGAAGCATCATGTTGTTGACCATGGTCAAATTGGGTCATTGTTACACCATATTTAGAAAAATAATTGTTCAATAATTAAAATTTTTATACATAAATATAAATTTTTTACCAAAATGGAATTGTTTATGAAAAAAATTAAATATGATACATTATTAGAGATGTAGGACATGCGTACGGATGAGTAATGTTTCTCTTTGTCAAAGACCATTATTGAAAGAAGTCAAGTATTATTTTATCATTATAGATTGATCATTATATAATAAATAACATATTAATTAATAAGAATTAGTTAGATATATATATATCATACATTTTATAAAGATATTTTTTTTAATAGATGAACCAAATTCATCTAGAGTTGTGTTAAAATGAGAAGAAGTGGTTCTATTTTATAAGAGAGGTGACTGGAACTATTGTAGTTTCATAAAATATTAAATTAATATGAAATAATATTAATATAATAATTATTTCAGTTTCATTATATAAAAAGGTAAATTATGAATATTATAATCCTCTAATACATGAAAATTTAGACAAGTTTGGATCATATTTTTACCGTTTATTTTTTTTTACCCTTCCTTAGCAAATTTTACACTAATCTTGACAATAATATTTTTTACACCTTTAAGAACATGATAGTAATTATAAATGGAAAGATGATAATAAATGGACCATGCTTTATATTTTATACCATATCCTAATAAAATTTCTAAAGATAATATTTAAAAAAGTATTATATAATTTAATAAAATAATAATTTCATAAAATATCAATAATGAATGTTTTAGAAGTATTCATTTATATTTAAATTTAACACATAAATGAAGCACAAGATATTTTAATTAAATATTTTATTGCATACATTATTGGTTGTGTTTATATATAAAATTCAAGGGTTTTATTAATTATTTAATATAATATTGATTTTGATAATTTTAAAATCATTTTTTCATTAGTTGAAGATTTACAACATCAGATTTGTAAAAAAATTTAAGGTATTTATTTCATCACTAAAAAATAAAATAAAATATCATGATGATGATAAATTATTTATATCTCAAATGAATAGTTGTAAAAAATATCCTCTACATACAACAATGTTAAAAATATTATAGATATTAATTTTTTTGGATAATTATTACTTTTATTAAAATAAAATATTATAAAATCCATAATCTTATACAAAGGGAACAAAGTATATGTTACCATATTTATGATGAAAATTTTGGAGATTGAAAATTGATTGTGGTGGGTTGAATTTTTCACAAACTTTTATATTAGGTTCAATATTTTTAGATCGATTAAAATGGGTTTTATTCATGGAGATGAAAACCCCCAACCATTTTCCTATTCTAAATGTTTCACAAACCTGATTTCCATAAGAACAAGGTCATTCTGAAATGGATCAAATAGTTCTAGTAGTCTCAAAATTGATGAGAGGATGGGAGGTGGTTCTTATCGGGCCATTTTTGGTTAGTTATTTCCAAATTTGATTCTCTTTAATATAATGAAGACATATTTTTGAATCCTATGTTATATCCAAAACATGATAGGGGTTAACCATAAGTGATAATAAATTTTTAGAATGTATTGGATATAGAATTATCTATATGTATTTTAGGTTCGTTACCTATTGAGATATTTGTATGTATATGAGGGTCTCAATCAATGATTCCTTTTTGTAAATAGATATGAAATTATTATGTCGTTTATTATTACAATGCTAATTTTAAGCCAAGTTATAGGGAGATCTATAATTTTTCATCACCCAAGGAAAGTTGAGTTATTTTGATGTCAATATTAGGACCATGAGATAATATTATTAGATATCCCTTTCAAATGAATCATAACTGATGTATTTTTGTGACACGGAATGGGACACATCGTACCTTTTAATTCCATGGGACAAGGACCAAGCCATGCAATTTAATATCTTGTATCAAGGACATCAAGGAAAATGGTTCAATGTTAGGGGATATTGTGGGTCTTATGTTGAATTAGCCTAAAGGACCTAAAAATGATGTAGCCTCCTAGTATGGATGTGACACTATTGTTGATTTTTTGAAAAAGAATTTGGGATATTTTGGGGTGTTGGGATTGAACGTCAATGTGGAATCCTACATATCTTATTTAGATAGAAGTCAAATCACATATAGTTTGGAAGGTTCGTGATTAAACAAATGGAGGTCCATTTAATTTTTTTTTGATAAGTTATACATACCTTTGGTATGGATACATTGCTTTGAAGAATTACAATGATCATTATTCCCCGATCAATGTGAGAGAAAGAAACTATAAAAGTAGTATATCCCAAGGTTGGTATTTAATAGTGCGAATTTCATATTGTTCACTAACCTGTAAGACAATGTGAGTCATTATAAAAAAGAGGAATAAGAGTAATTGGATGATCTATAAAAGCAAAAAATATCCTTCATCAACTAGTTGAAGAGGTGTGTGATGTGGGAGAGAGAAATGGTATTGATGTGCCTCCTCATCCAATGTATTCATAACTAGGTTTGGGATTAACACACTCTTACGGATATGGCTTGCTATAAATACAAGGGGATTACTCTAGGAGGTATTCTCTATTCCTAATTTGTAGGAATATGTGAGGAGGAAAAGGAAATAACCCTTATCAATGGGAAAGGAATGTGGTTACCCTCTTTATCTAAACTGGGGATGTTCTTGGCACTACCACCATGATTGCTTTTCTTTATTACCATAGTACTATATAATTGAGAATAATCAATGAACCCATATATTTGGTAGGATAAAATGTTGAAGCTAGATTAATAAGGTAATATATAATTAGGAGCACACACAGATGTGCATTTTCTCTGATTACACATATCTTAATGAATTAGGGACTACCTCAATTTGGTCCCCCTTAGATAGTAGATAAAAGGAAATATGTTCTTTACATTGGATTCACTAAAAATGTTCCCAATTGATGGATTTTTCAAGTAAGGTTTTTCCATAAAGAAGGTTCAACACACAGGTGAGGCATTGGGGTTGAAGTTCACTAAACAAATTATCTCATTAGAAGGTGTTATTTTTTAGTTTAGAACTCCTTTTAAGCACATTATTGGTGGTTATGAGGAACCATCACTAATATGCCTACCTACTCTTATAAGAGGCTGTTTTGAGGAACCACTTGTAAAGTGGAGTAATCTTTAGTGGCTATTCATTTAGAGGTGGTCAAAACCTTCTTTAATTGCACCATAAAATCATAATTTTGAGGGGGTTTTAATTCCCTATTAATTATTTAGTGCACTAGCGGTGGTTAGAAACTGCCGCTAGTTGAGTTCTATGAGCCGTAATAGAGGTGATTTTGAGAACCTCAACAATTTAATACTTATTTAGGGGGGGGGGTTAAAACCCCCTCTAATTGATTGATATTAGAGGCGGTTCAAAGGACCACCACAAATATATATATATATATATATATATATATATATGAAATCCTATGACACCCCACCATCCCTCCAATTCATGTCCCTCCCCTCCACTGGTCCTCAGGTGACCTATGACCCCCTATTTCTCTATCATCACACTCATGTGACCCACGACCCCACGGTTCTCCATTTTTGAACCCATGTGACCCCTTGGTTATCTATCATCTCACCCATGTGACCCCTCCAGTTCTCTATGTGTGCTGCCCATCCCTCCCATTCTATAGTTGAAGAACGGACACAAGTACAAAATTTTACCTAGTTCACTATTTGAAACCCCGACCACAACTATACTCATGAAGCGCCTAAACAACTATGATGATCCAATTTTGTTAATATCTTTACATATCATTGTAGTTTTATATTTTATTAAACTAATGAAAATACAAATTATTTCAATTAAATATACATATTTATATAATTATTTAAATTAATATGTACATTTTTATATTATAAATTTATGTAATTATTTTATAAAACATTTAAATTGTATTAAGTTTATACACATATATAAACTATGTATTTGTTATGTTTATTTAGATAAAATTGAGTATGTATTTTTAATTCTTTTAATGTTATGTATATACACATATATTTATATATTTATAATTATATTTATGTAAATCATCTATACACATAATTACATATTTATATATTATTTACATGTTTATTTATATAATATTTATATATAAGTATTTATTTAATATATTTATTTTAGGACTTTAAAAATGTATTTATACACATTATTTCTACCCATATAGTTATTATTATTGAATTTAGTGTATTTTGTATTGTATAATTTGTATTATATTTTATATAATTAATATTACATGAAATAAAATATAGACAAATATTATATATGATATAAAATTTATATCAAATTTATATAATGTTATATGAAATTCAATTTGTAAAAATATATAATTAATATTATATTAAATAAACATTATAAAAATATTTATATAATTTATTTTAATACATATATTTATTATTATTCACATTAATATATATGTATTTCTATAAATATAATTGTGTAATATTATGAACATTATTATATTTGTATTTCAGTAAATATAGTTCAATAATATTGCGTACATTTGTACATATTTATTTGTATATGTTGTATATCATATAATATTAATTGAATATATTATTAAATAAAAAACATATCATATAAATATATACATAAATTTAATTTATTTGAAAAGTAAACAATATAAAAACACAATCATTATATTTTATAATTTATTTTATTATAAATTATTTTAATTATATTATATTATGATAATATAATTTACTGTATTAATTTAGTATTATTTTAATATAAATTATAAAATCTATAATATTTAATTTTTATATTAATTATTTTTCAAATAAATTAAATTTATATATATTTATATAATATGTTTATGCATTTATTTTATATATAATTAATATTTTAGGAAATACAATTTATAAATATATATAGATATATATATAAATGTACATAAAATTATAAAATTATATTTATTTATTCAAATAAATACAAATAAATACAAACGTATAATTGGAAATATAAAATATAATTAAATTATATATATATAAACACTAAATAAATATATAATTAATATGTTATAGAAAAAAATAAATAAAATAATTATATAATATTTATAGATTTATATATCAGAAAATATTTATAATTTAATATATATAATATGAATATATAATATATAATATATATTTATTTTTAGTTTTAATTTTCTATATATTTAATTTATTATGTATACATAATATTATATAAATGTATTTATACAAGCATATATGATAAAATATTATTTAATATAATATATGTATAATAAAAATCATAACAAAAATTTATGGTATTAATAAAATAACATATAAATTTTATATATTTGAAAAATATATATTAATAATTACATTTATATTATATATGACTATATTTATATATGTATATATTTTTTATTTTTATAAGTATTTATTTAATGTATTTATATAATGCCTTTATATTTATATATATATATATTTATAATGAATTATATAATGTCTTCATGTAATGTGTGTGTGTGTGTACACAGACATGCACACCCAAATATATATTAATTAAAAAATTTAAATTTATATGAAATATATTATCAAAAATAAATAAAAATTAAGTGGGTGCTAAAAAATACCTTTAATCAAATGGATTTGTGGTTGTTCATGAACCCCCAATAATTTCTTCAATTATTAGATTTTGAGAGACCATCTAAAGTCATAAATTAGAGTGGGTTCATAACCCCCTCTAATATCTTAAATTATAATGGTTTCACAACCCCCGTTAATTTCTTAAATTATAAGGGGTTCAAAAATCCTTCTAATATAAAGGAATAATGGGGGTTCATAAACCCCCACTAATTTAACAGATTAGAGGGAGTTATGAAGACCTGCTACTTCCTTTAAGAATCAATTTTGAGGTTACATATATATATAATCTAATATATAACTAAATGAATACTATATATATATATATATGTAGAACCTATAATGTCCAACCTAACATATAAATCCACAAATTTTTAAATTACTTGTGGTTTTTACAAAACAAACCCTAAAATCCAACCAAATATTATAAAAAATGCTAAACATTTAGAGGGGGTTGTGAACTCCCTACAAATTCTATGATTATAGGGGGTTTTCTATAACCCCATATAAAATTATTTTATAGGGGGTTTTACATAAAACCTTATGAAAAATGCCTCTAATTTATTGTTATTTTGTAGTGGGTGGTTCATACTGGGTATAAATGATTGAGATGAAGAGGTCTCTCACAGGGAAGACCTGGGAAGATATGTGGTATATGATTCATGGTAGACCAAGTTGTGGTGAAGAGATATTTGAATAATGAGGATCCTAATAAAGACATTTTTAGGACTCCCTCTTGGTTATATGGCTATCCACATGCATTTTTGGATGATTGGAGCTCAATACTTGGGATCATGTAGAGGAATTCACCCTATTTCTATTAGAATATAGGAGGTCGTTCACATATGATTTTTTATCTACCCCATTATGGTAACTCTATTCCCTATATCAAACTTAGTTTTCAATTATTTTGTGTCTTATAAATCTACCAATAGTATTTTTAGGGTTTTGGTGGAGGACTTGGGTGAGTAGATCATCGAGGATTCTTATTGTCTCCCATTCATTTTTTACTAAAAAATGAGGATCCCAAGGGAACTATTTATCGAGAATCTTGGGACTCTAGGGGAACGATCTAAATCATGATGGTATAGTGTACATGTAATGTACATAGGGGACTGGAAGAGGTTTATCTACTCATGTTAGTTCACATAGGTAGGGACTACAAAAGCCTCTCGGTGCGCTGTTGGAGTGCACGCAGGTTGAATTGCTAAAGTTACTTTACTCGACTAATATACTTTCATTCTTGAGGTATAATCCATTCCCTATTATAATCCCCATGTAGAATATTTACTGTCAAAATTTGAACCCCCTCATGGATAGATCCTATTGGATAATTATAGTCTAATCATAAGGCAAAGGGTGGAAAACATGTTGAAGAATTGATTATCTATTGGTCCTCACATATTTTAGAATATATATATTTGAAATTGGAGAGAATAACCAATTTCCCTTCCTAAAAATTGGAGTGGGTTGATAGAGTGTACAATACAAGTTCACATGTGGGTCATACAGATCAACTTCACAGGTCCTCAACATAGTTTTTTGATACAAGTCATCAACAGAGGTCCACCACGTCGGTTGTCCACACAAGTCCTAATTTCATGTCATCCACATCGATAAATAGCATTTAATTACCATTAAATATTTATTCTACTTTTACTATTCGTATTCTCCCACCCCACTATTTTTCCATTCTTCTCTGATTCACACATTTAATTCAAGCAATCTTATCAAGGAAATGACTTTCTCAAGCACACAATATGCCTTTATCTACACAACATATAACATGAGTGACCAATCTATGTGAGGTCACGTGGATGCGAAATCTATGTGAGGTCACCAGGGAGAGTGTCCAGATGGTGGTCACATGGGATAATGAAACACACTGGGTGAATTGTTTGAGAAAACTATGTGAGTTCCTCAATTTTTAAAACATTAAAACACTCAAAACAATGATTGCTATTTTAATGCAAATATTGATGTATCTTAAAATTTTAAAATGGATTCTCCAAGTGATTATTAGAATGAATTCACTACTCTTATAATGGAGATGCTAGAAAATATTAAGTCATATTATTTGGATGTGTGTGACTCATGAAATGTAAATGAATCAAAATAATTGAAGAGTTATTAGCATGATTACCAACAAAGTGATTGTTTATCATTTTATGACTATAAAATTGTGAGAGAAAAATTAATCCCAATGTTGAATAGTTATTCACCCTTATACTGGCTTGGGGAGTACACTAACTTCCCTATAATCAATATTTCATCCTTAGGCTCAATAATAAATCAATAAATTGTTCATAATATATGCACCATGAATCATTGACTATTTTCCCTATATCTAAAGCAACCCAACCCAGAATAAAAACAACACTAATACTCTATGGTTTTCAGTTCTTCGTTGATAGATCATTAAAATGTATTGAAGGAGGATTGGAATGTATTTTCTATATAGAGAGTCAAGATAGAATGTATGTGGGAATTTTGGGTGTACTAATTCTATAAGGAATTTATGTTTAATTTGTAAAATGTTTGAATATTTGAAAATCTTTTTGTGGCCTATAATTACATTATCAACAATTACAACATAATTATAGAGATTATAAGATAGTGTATCCCTCAAAAAACACTATCCATATTCCACATATTGAGTGTCTAATTATTATATTTGATTTGTAATTGATACCAGGAGTGCCCAAACTAGGTGGCTTGTATGATAAATGCATACCACCAAATGTAAATTAGGATTGTGCTAAAAGGATGTTGTACCTAGCTAGTAAGATGTTGAATCTATCTAATAAAATCAAGAAGGAAGACCTTCCCAAAAGTGGTAAACTCTATCCTGAGGCATGGATAGAGGCCTTCCTGAATCCCAAAGTAAAAGGTCATATATTGCAATGCCCCAAAGGATCCCCCTTAATAGAGAATACATGAATTCCTAAAAAATATAACCCACATTTGAGTATGTCCAGTATAATTGACAGGGATATAAATTAATGTATGATTTATCAACAAGTACTCATCATTATAGTTTCATGCGTTGTGGTTGATTATCTAGATGTTTTCTTTCCATGAATCTTACATAGGCATAATTCTATGGATGTTCATCATATTATCCAAATTATAAGAAAATAACTACATAGGGATTTCTACCAATATCATGGAGAATATCTACAATGGATTATTTCATGTGAATAGAGTGACGACCCCCTACAGAATTTATAGTTAATTTTAAGTGATGTGGTGGAGGATCGTAGAACCCATCAGTTACTATAACATGCTGAGTGGGTTTGAATTCCTTTAATTCCAATTTCATCAATTCATAGTGGTTTTTAGTATTAAACCACTATATCTAAAATATGATGAATACCTATAGAATCGGAACATACTGGGAGAGTTTAATATTTTTCCGTATAGTGATCCACCCAACAGAATTTTTTTTGATGATTTCAAAATGTGATGATAAAATTGTGTCCTACATGATCTCATTTAGAGATCATGTATTAGTGTTCTATATAGTCTTTTAGATCATAAAAAATGAATATTATCCATATGGGTTTTCCATCTATTCAGGTGACTAAAAAAGTAAAATGTCTTTCCACCCATGTTTGTTCGGTTTGAGAACCACCCATTGGTTGCCCTGTAATTTTAGATACTCATGGACTTAAAAGTATCCTAATAATTGATCAATATTCCTCCATAAAAACATACATCAGTTTAAAATAATTGTTTGAATGGACCCACCTTAATTCCATTAATCTCAGGTCATTAATAGAAATCATCCTTGGAATCGACGCAATGAAAAATAATTCACAATGAAAACATGGTAGGAAGGTTCAACCTGAGGGTGATGATGTAGAAGCTCCAAATTATTCAATGTGATCTCAAACATGGGAAATGGTGTAGGATGGATTCTAAAAGACCACACATTTTGAGAAGAGCTGGTATAGTGATCATTATTAGGTGGAGAGCGAGGCTATAATTGCATAGCCTCCTTCCCGAGTAGACGGTCATGAAGGGACCTAAAAATAATTTTTTTGGGATATACCTTATTGGTGGATGTATTAACAAATTATTATGAATACCAATGGAAATTAATACATGGAAATGTTGAAGCTATGACATTATATATATTTAGGATTATTTATCTAGGCTAACCTCCTAGTCATATGGCTTAGGGTAATCAGTGCGCCCTTTGATCAATAATATGACACAATTTTTATTAAGGTTTGGGAAATTTTTGTAATATTGGGATGTTGATATATGAAAATACTGAGAATATATCATTAAAAAGTAGGTAACCAACATTCTAGCTTGAGCATCTACCGATGAAATACATGGCCCATATAATGAAGAATGGGATGAATTTATCGACGCTATTGATGTATGATTCCCTCCCTCCCATTTAATCTATAATTTCTTACATGAATATTAATAGATAATAAGTATCCAAAATAATTTTTTGAATGAGGAATCATCAAAACCACACTCTCCAATATATACATTGATGGGTACCCCAATTATATTATAGGAGACTACACGTGAGCCCAATGACTTATCCATGGATCAATGATAAATTGAAGAGAAGATTTTCATAGGACCCATTCCACTTGAGTACCAATATTTGAGAAGATTAACATGGGACATTCACAATCGCATTTAAATAAATATAGAATGGATAATATAGAATATGCACCATATTATGTTTTAATATTGTTATCCATCACCTTGTCCCACAAAATATTCCAAACTGATCATGATTTATTTTTTCAAAATAATCTTGACATTCCTCCCTAAAAGGGTCTCGTAATGATCCTCCATAGACTTAGGTGAACATTTTATTTCAGGACAAACAATTTCATTCAAGTACATACCTTTGAATTAATAATTGATAAGTGATAAAGATGTATATTTCCCCACTAAAATAGAGAGGGAGGATATTCCTAGTAAAATTTGATGCATGTAATTAGATGTCATGTACTATTTTCTGATTTCTATTACTAATGATATTTTAGGTTTATTACATAGAATGGATGTCCCAATAACGACAACTTATGAACCTGTTGTTGACTTAGTGAAAGTTGATCATGATCTTAATGCTTCGGTGGAGGATGTCAGGTTGGGTATCGAGACTTATTTCTTCAGTGTCCATATGGGTGAGGATTAACTAGGCCTTGTCGTATTAAGTCATGTAATGGGAATTCTTAATAAGAAAATTGAATAAATTATCAAACATACTCATAATCATAAAACATTATAAAATGTTACGGAATTAAATAAATAATTGGATATAAATTAATCATTATTTAAACTAAATAAATCATTATAATGTAGGGTCTAATAATTCATTCTTGATTCAGAAAACCTGGTCCATATATATAAATTTGAAGGTGATTAATAGAAGATGAATTTAAATTCATCATACTCCTATAATTATGTCAAAAATAGTTTATGGACACAAATTTAGATATTCAAAAGATCCCCTCATCCCAGTTTATAAGAAAATTCATGAGGATGTTTCTCATCAGGATATCCTTAATAAAAACCCTATGATAGGGAGTGTTAGGGAGGAAACAATTATAGAAGATGATCCATAAATTGGTGAATATTGTTAATTTATCAGAAATTATATATGTGTGTTCTATCATTAAGACTCTAGTGTGAAATATTAGTTATAATTATTGACTAGTTCCATCAACATTGATGTCCAGGCATTGGGGAGAAGCTTCAATTCAAATTCCATAACTAGAAATATGTGATGTTTAATTCATTTCGAAAAGAGTATATCACGGTGTGTCATTGAGTAGGTTAATCGAAAATTAAAGAGGCTCGTGAATCCTATCATGGCTCATCCAATTATTTTGTGACTCACCTGGAAGATAATCTCATAGAAATCTCACAAAGATCATCCATCTCAACATCACTAGAATACAACAATGTGTTCCAGTTTGGGGAAGGGAGGTATTGTTTAATTCATGTTCCTCAAAACTGTGAATTCAATCATTCAGTAATGGGATGTAGAGTAAAGATAATATAAGTATAAGGTGAAGATTTTAGTCTAGTTTAAAGATCTCAATGATGATACATTGAAGGGTAAGATCATTCATTCCATTGATTTGGAGGAGAGTTAGCATCATATAGATGATAATTATCATTAAAAAAGATCCTTCAAGAATAATTAGATTCGATGATGGATGTGATGGAACAAATCCACAAATCCATTACGAGGACCTTAGCACATGAAAGATATATTTTTGCTGCAGATAAGAAGAAACTTCAACTTTTTCAGGAGTTCATTTCCATATAATTTGTTGGTTTTGGAAAAACTATGAACAACTATCTATCCAATGTTAAACATATCAAACCTATATTAAGGAAAACATATATAAACAAGTCGAGGGACTATATTTTGTTGAAGTTCAATCACATTTTTAAAGTTTTAAGGTAATAATATTTTATACCATGATAATATATTTCAGCGTTTGTATCTGTATTGTAACCATAACATAATAATTTAAATGACAAAGATGATTGAATTCAATTATTCCAATAAGTTGTAATTACAAAAATAAGAATGAGCGTGATCTAAATTTTTTCAATGTATTTATATTTAGTTATCATATTTTTACTATTCATAGGGTCATATGACATACCCTCTGTAACACTCCAAGATTCCACGGTATATTTTCATTTTAATAATTCAATAGCTTGCATTGTACACAACTTTGAGATTCTAACACACCGCGACCAATCAAACTTGCCATTATGAATAGTAATACCCACTATTTTAAATTATATAAATTTTATTTTTAAAAATAGAATTAATTTTTGAATTCGGAATATCAAATTTAGCTTAGGGTGAATTTTTGGTATTTTTTTGAAAACATTCAATTTTGATGAATAGTTAAAAACACAGCGTTATTGGTTAAAATTGACTTGTTATTTAAATAATTATGTATTCTATTTAAATTTATTTTATGTTAAAATACATAAATAATACCTATATAAGTTCAATGTAATTCATTTGAGTCATTTTATAATAATTTTAGTTATATAAAAATTTTATTGAACTTTTAACCATCTTTTACCCACCACCTCGGAGCATTTTCAAATTTGCATAAAACATAATTTTACCACATTTTTGAGTTGAATTTAAAAATTATGAGAGACATGGTTAATATCAGTAAGTAAATTTTGGTTCAGTACGTTGTAAATAATTTTTTTTGAATAGTAACTTTTGACTTCTTTACCACGGTTAAAAGTAAATAGGGTAACTATGGGTAAAAATGATATCATTATTACCCTAAAAAATTTTCTAATTCTATTGGATAAGTATAATTAGACCAAAAAAACCATAGGAATAAAATATTATCCACTTTGTTCCACATGGATTAGATTAGAGCATTTATTATTATTTTATTTAAAGAAAAGTTAAAAGAGTTAAATACAACATTTAATAAATAAATAATTTTTAATAAAGGGTTACACAAAATATAAATTCCGCTATAAATATTCATTTAAAAGCTGAAAATATTTCCTACATAATGGTTTTTTCTTTATAATTTTTAGACATTAAATAATTTAATTTATTTATGACACAATGATGATGGTGTAATTATTTTATTATTGAAAGATTAAAATAATTGATATAAAAAATATCCCAATAAATGTAATTTCAGACGATGGATGAATTAAACTAATTTTATAGGTCCATACAACATGTTAGGACTGATTAAATAATTATTTTCTATATAATCATCCTGTCATGATTTTCAAAAAAAACAAAATACTTAATAGTGTCAAAATTGAAAAAATTGAGTTTCAAAAAAAATACTATATTATTAATTGACATATTATTCCTAAAAATATACAGTTTGAAAAAAGGAAATACACAAGAATATATATATTAATAATTAAAAACAATGGGTTTGTTTTGCTTGTTATAATTAGTTTATTTATCATATAATATAAAAATACAAAGAGACATGGTAAATGACAAGCTGTTGAACTAAGAGGTAAATATAAAAGATAAGGTTAATATGGTGACCTAAACTGGTATAAAACCTATTGGTTGAGAGTTTTTCGAGCCTTACCCACATTAATCTCTAAATAAACCATTCTTGAGCCATTATAAAACAAAAATTATTTTATTAAAAAAATAATATTTCATGTTTTTAATAAGCTGACCCTCACCTCCCTCATAAAAAGGTACTTCTCCATATTTTAATTTCACACATCCAAAGACATTTTTCTAATCCAACCAATGAAAAATTATCCTCCCAAATTTCCTAAATTTATCCTAGATTCCTTACATTAGTCAGAAAACCAACCTATGAATCCCTTTTGATCAAATCAATAGTAAGAACCCGGAAAAGAGGTTAATATTTTATCACCTCTTTCATGTTCTTTTTTCTTCCACTTCTTAATTCATTGTTTTTTACATTATAAAATAATAACTTCAGTATATTATATATACTATAAAGTTATTATAAATATGGTAAAACCATATTCATTATTATATCCATCCTATAAATGACAATGTCGCCATACGTGTGTACGTACGACATATCGTTTCCACGTTATGGTGTAGTTTTTTATTCAAACACTCCATTATTTTGGATAGTGATAATAATTAATATAACTGATGTAAATAATAAATGTAACATTTTAATAATTATTTACATATTATATACTATCCAATTACATACAATTTCACCATCAATATAATGATATTGTCGCTCGTGCGTACGTACGGATTGCTGTCTCCACGAACGTGATGAGATTCATTACCCATTATAATCATACAAGATTAATTTTAATTTTAAGATTGAAAATAATTCTTTTGACCATAATATAATTCTGTATATTAATCAAATACATCCCATCAATAACAAACAAGGCTTACGTAACCAATCATATAAAGGAAAATGAATCAATTAACAACGAAAATGATGATACTATTGAAATATTATTAAGAAAGAAATATTACAGGATCATGTATGATATCATATTTATGTATATAGTTCTTTTTTAATATAATAACAGTTTTATAACTATTATATAGGATTTTAACATACCAAAGTCTAAGGAATAATACAAGGAAAGGGTTAATTTCACAATCTCTTTATTATCTGAGCTTGTTTTTACGTAAGTATCTACTGGGACCTCTTTATCATCCACATCTGTGTTTTCGTAAAAATGTATTTCAGTAAATTTTTAAAATTTACTAGACTATGGGTTAAAGTAATTTATAACCTTATTTGACCATATATGTTTTGAAATGAATATTTTCTTCATTTTCCAAACAATTTACATTATAACATTTTCGGAAAAAATAATATAAGAATGTTTTTTTACCTTATGCGGAAGGTGTGACTATTTCCCACCCTTATAACATCATTAAAGCATAAATTACAAGCTTATAATAATATTTTCATAATAAATATTTTCTTTTATAATTATGTGACTCTAAAATTATTTCAAAATTTAATGAGATATTTTTCTCATATAGTTTTGATTTCATCTATGTTAACATCGTTTAATAAATTTTAGACTTGTTTGATGTTTTTTTATTGTGATTAAAATATTCCATATTGTCATTATTATTTTTATATGTTTGAATATGGATGAGTTATTTTTATACCATTCATGGTTTATGGTTAAAGTACTGACATTTAATATCCTAGTTTTAATACAAATTTTATGTAATGTATCAACCTTTTCATATGTGGAATGTATTGGAGTTAATATGTAATAGGTGGAGACTGCTATAACTCCTCGATGCATTAATAGGTCTCATAAGACAATTATATGTTGACTTTTCTGAAGCCTTTCCCTATTTGATATATGGTTTTGGCCGAGGCATAAATTATTTTTAGACATCTTGGCTGAGGGATTGAAAAGATGTTTCAGAATGTCTGGAATTATTTATTCCCTCATTATGAAAATAATAATGATGGTTCATATTGTTATTTGACTAGTAGAATACCAATGAATATGTTTCAATATGGAATTATTTACTCATATCATATTCCTACCATAAAGTGTTCATTTTTATTATTTGTAAATGCATGTGTTTTAAATTACTCATCATGCCAAATGTTTATGTTATCTTTCTATGTATTTCATACCTTTACTAAGCATTTTATCTCACCCCATTATTATGTTTCATTTTCCCAAGATATGAAGAAGTTTGTTATGAGTTACTTGGAAGCATAATCTAGGAGACTTGGATGTTTCTAATGGAACAAATTAGTGTTGTGTTTCATTTCAAGTTGTAATGTTGAACTTATCTATGTATATTGATTCAAATAATACTAAACTGGTCGGTCTTTTAGCACATGATTCCTTGTATCATGTCAATGTTATGTAATAAAGCACCAAATCTAGGTAACTGTGGTCAGGGAGCTATAGTTGGTATCAAAGGATAATTAATACAAACCTTGGAAATTATATTTACAAACAGTCTTGATTAGAGCACATTACCCTATGATTGACATTGAGGAATAGTATATTAGAACTTCCTAGAATTTTTGTACTGTAGAGATTTTTGGAGTTTTCCAAGCATTACAACATTGTCTGCATACGAGTAGGTAGAGGTGGGTCTGCACATATGTACCCAGGGGTAAACCCTGAAAACACTAATTGAGATAAACATGAACGGGAACTGGTGCACGATAACGGGTCTTGCTTAACCATGGTTACGACACTCCCAAGGGATATGTATAGGATAATTTTCATTTTCATTACAAACCATTATTAAGGATTTATGAGTATATAACTTTTGAATAAAACATTTCTATGATTATGGATTATAACCATAAATGTTTCAATTTATTTTATGTGTTTTACAAGTTCAGAATTATGTATTGTGGTTCATAAACTAATCTAATGTCTTCAATTATTTAAAAATAGAACCTAGTTGAAGTAATGGAAACTGTATCACTACAGATAATCCATGTAGGTATGTCCCTCCTACTCAAGATAATTATATCGAAGATGGTGATGAAACTGGTGCTGATTAGCTTATCACCATACAGGGACAACTCGCACAGTTTATGAATAATAACCTTACCCGTATGGAACATTGTGATCCACATTGTGGATGATCAATGATAGATCATTTCATGAGGCAACAACCTCCAACATTAAATGGTTCCACACATCCATTATTATCTAAATAATGGATAAGATTCATAGAGAAAATATTCCGTCCTTTGGGGAGTAGCAAAAGGGAAATATTTGTCATGGAATTTTATCGGCTCACTAGAGATGCAAATAACTGGTGGTTATTAATTCAAGACAGAAATAAGGATAAATATGTATCATGTATGGAATAGAGGGAGTTTAATAAGCATTTATTTGAAAAATAATTTCCCAGTGACAATCGAGCGGATATGGAAATGCAATTTCTATGTATGAGACAAAAGGAGGATGAAAATGTCGTAAAGTATGAAGCTAACATTACCAGGTTATCAAGGCATGCTGTAGATAATATAAGTAACCCAAGAAGTAAAATTGATCGTTTATTTGATGGTTTTAAACCATTTCTCCATTGAGAATTAGTCTCGCAATCTTTCTCTTCATATAAATATATTTTCTCATCTGTTATCAAGACAAAAAAAAGAATTTTCTATGTCATATGACTATAAAGAAATAAAAGAGAAGTAGAGATATTCTAAACACTCTGGGAAATGAAATAATGAAACATGGAATAAGGGAATTTTTGAATTTCCACCCTATGATAATTTTAGAAGGAAACACCCAGGATCCTACCTAAAAGGAAAAGGAGCATGCAACTTATGTGGATATAAATTCCATGTTTCTAGTGATTATGACGTGAAGAAAGAAGTTACCAATGTTCTATGCTATAATTTTAGGGAGATGGGACATTATGAAAATTAATTTTCTAACTGTCAGAGAAACATACGTCAGAAAAGGCCAAGGGATCAAGAGAAAGATTATGTGATTAGTACTGCTGAGGTTGAAGCTCCGAAATCCATGGTTGAACGTAATTTAATAGTTTCCTCAAGTTTAGACAATGCATTATTGGATTATGTTTTATCAAATTATTTCATATCTTCCCTATTTTCTAAGAAAATTAGATATTTACAATTTGATTTAATAAAGGAGTTGTCAGGAAAAACACCTAAGGAAAGAATTATTGTAACATTGTTTTGTGAATCAGTCCCTATTAAGGCATATAATAAATATTTATCAGCTGATAAAATCATCATACCCATATAATCCTCAGTATGGATTTTATTTTGGACCATGATGTGAAAGTTTATTGTAAGAAGAAGGAGGCTACAATTATTGCTGATGATAAAGAGTACCTTATCTTTAGAGAAGAAACGTCACCATCTGATTCTTATATAGATCCACCCATAGTAGATCTACTAAATTAAATAATTAGGGTGGATGAGAATGAAACAATTGTGGGTGGGGAAAAGAATTTTCGAATAGAGGACGCACCTATTGTGTAAAAATATATTGATGTTTTTCTTGAAGATTTACCTAGACAACTTCCAGAATGTGAAATTGAGTTTCCAATGAATAAATTCCTAGTACAAGGGCCATATCAATGAACCCTTTTAAAATGGACACTGTGGAATTAAGGTGTAACAGCCCAAGATTTTATGAAAAATATTCTTTTTATTTCACTAATGTCTTGTGTTGTACGCTACACCAAAAGGAGCTTGCACAACAGGCATCCTTGACTTGCCTTGCATTACACGCAATCACGACCTTCCTTGATAGCGTGTGTAATACGCAATACCGAGTTTCACTAAACAACGATATGCTATTAAAATATTATTAAAACTAGCCGTTATGAATAGTAATAACCACTTTTTAAAACTCTGTAAATCTTATTTTTCAAAATGAACTTCATTTTTGGATTCGGAGTATCGAATTTAGCCTAAGGTGAAATTTTGGTACTTTTCGGATAACTTTCATAATCTGATGAATAGTGAAAATTACTAAATTTTAATTAAAAACAACTTTTTTAATCGAAATAATTAATAGTGATAAATTATTAATTTTAGTGGTTTTAAAGTATATTTAGAATATATTTTAACAATTTAATACAATGTTGGTCATTGGATGTAATTTCACATTTAAACCAGACATAATCAAGTGTCAATATTTTGATAGATATTGTTTCTTAAAAACACGCTATTTGTTTTAACAGCGGGATTTAATTATAAAATTAATTAATTCAAATTCTATGATATAAATTTGGTAAAATAGACTTCATTTTTGAATTCGGAATATGAAATATAGCTTAGGATGAAATTTTGGCATTGTTCTGAAAAACATCAATTTTTGATGAATAGTGAAACTACTAAGTGGTAGTTAAAAAAATTAATTTCTTCATAAAACTTAATTTTACAGCTTCTGTGAATGGAATTTCAAAAATCCGAAAGACACGGTTGATGTCAGTAAGTAAAATGTGGTTCAATGAGATGAAAATAATTTTTTGGTGAATAGTAACTTTTTACTTTTTTTTACAGCGGTTAATAGTAAATAGGGTAACTAAGGGTAAATATGATATTACTATTACCCTAACACATGTCCTAATTCTATTGGATAAGTGTAATTCGACCAAAAACAACCTTATGAATAAAATATGACCATTTAGGCCCACTTGGATTAGATTAGGACATTCATTATTAATTTATTTAAAGAAGGGTTAAAATAGTTAAAATCAAAGTTTAATAAGTAAATCATTTTTAATATGGGGTTATACATAAGATAAATTCGACTATAAATATTCATTAGAAAACTAAAAAGATTTCCTACATAATGGTATTTTATTTGTAATTTTTAGACATCAAATAATTTAATTCATTTATGACACAAAGATGATGCAGTAATTATCTTATTTATGAAAAATTGACATAATTGATGTTATAAACACCAAAATAAATGTACTTTGAGAATTTTTATGAATTCCACTAATTTTATAGGTTACTATGATATATTATTGTTGATGTAATCAACTTGTTTCGAACATATAATTCTGTTATGACTTTCACAAAAATCATATATCAAATAGTGTCAAAATTGACACAAAATAGTTTTTAAATCAAATATTATATTATTAATTGTTATTTTATTCCTAAAAATCTAAGGTTCGGCCAAATTACTTAGATAAGGATATATGTATTAATAATAAACAATTTGGGGTTCTTTTGGCATGTTATAGTAAGTGTATTAACCATATAGTGAAAGGAAACAAAAAGACACGGTAAAAGTTAAATTATTTAACTTAGAGTTAAATCTAATTGATAAGGTTAAAATAATACCCTAAACTTGTCTAAATTCTATTGGATGAGAGGATTTCGACCCATCCCCACCTTATCCTCGAAATAAATCAATTTGGAGCTAATTAAAACCGAACATGACTTTATAATAAAATAATATTTTGAGATATTCCTAAGGTGCCCCTCTCCTCCCTTATAAAAGGACACCTCCTCTCCCTTCCTCCTCACACAAATTTGAGCACTCAAGCTCGGCCAACCTCTGCCAAAATCCCTTCTACACTTCCCTAGAATAATCCTAGAGGTCCTGTTCTTCTTCAAAGACCAATCATAGTTCCCTAAGTGGAGGATTCAAAGAAGTGTTCCAAAGAAGAGGTAATATCCATTACCGATCTTTTCAATTTCTTTCTTCTTCAACTTCTTCTTCTTTAGTTGTTTCATTATGAAGTAATAACATCAGTATCACTCATATACTGATATGTTATTATAAGTATGAAACAACCTTATTTCACCATCTATCCATCCTACGGAAAAAGAAATCACCGCGCGTGCGTACGTACGGAATACCGTCTCCACGCTGTGGTGTAATCTATTTTCCACCACCACCTTACATGGATGGGTATAATGGTGTAAAGAATAACTATACATAGTTATTACAACATCATATTTATTCTGATATATTGTATAATCCACTCCAATTCAATTCAATATTTATAGAAATGATATCATCGCTCGTGCGTACGTACGGACTACCGTCTCCACGACGCGATGAGATTCATTCTCCATGTTAACCATTTAAGAATGATTATAAAGTATATATAAGAAATAATAATGAAATATATGACATTATAAAGCTACTAGATTTATGTATATATATACATATTTATGTCATCTACTTACTTCCATTTCAAGACAATAATGAAAGGAAAACAACGTTCATGCGTACGTACGGACTACCGTCTCCATGAACGGTGTTTTTCATTTTATTTATCTACCTATTATATATATATATACTGAATATATATGATATATAAATCATATTTTATATTCTAGAAGTAATTAAATCATGATATAAGTAATAATTATGTCAAGAACAACAAGTCAAAACACCTACGATAAATGAAACGATTTTACCCAAAACGCTTCATTAACATGGAATTTACAAAAGAACGGGTAATATAATGTCATAAGTGAACCATATATGATATCATAACAATGAATATGATTTTGTAATAAGTCAATAACATGATTTAAATCATTATATAGGAGGTTCGGACAATTACAAAGAAAGTCGGACCTAAGGTAAGGGAAATATCACAATCTCATTTTTATCCGAGATTGTTTATTCGTAAGTATTTACTGGGGTGTATTTTATCATCCACATCCATGTTTTATCAATATGTAATATTATTTCCATCCTTATACAATATTTTATATCCAATTTTACCCTTCGGTAAGTTTTTTGTAAAAGATATGAAAGGAATCTTTTGTCGTTTTTCGTATGAGGTACTTTATGACTTTTCCGACAAAAGTACGAAGAATGTTTTTTTTAACTTATACGGCATGAATGGATTTTTAAAACATTATTTCCAAGAAACTTCCTTTACAAGTTTTCAAGTTTATTTTTAATCAACTTCTTTTATTTTAAAGTTGTATGACATGTTATGAAAGGAAAAATGTTTTTGAAGAAGAAAGGATATTTTCCTCAAGAATGGAGTTCAAGTGTTTTATCAAAATTATTTTCCATCTAAGATAATAAAGGGTTCTGTTTTTATCCCTATTATTAAATTGATTTGATCATGTTGTGATGGAATTATTTTTATGAATTCCTTTATCTTATATGAATTGATTTATGATGTCATGATGTTTCAAGAATCCCATTTTTGTTACATGTGTTATGCGATGATGTATGTTTTATGATTATGTGGCACACATAAGAAAGGATTCATTATAAGATGGGTGGGACCTATATCTCCCTCCAATGCATTGGGTAAAGATTTTATATCTCATGAGACAGACAGGGCTGGAACGGTAGGTTATACCGGTTCAGTGAAACAGGACTGAAACGAGGGTTACTCGATTCAGAAAGGGACTTTGTCCACTAAGATAGTCTTGGAAATTAGTCTTGACTAACAAGAAATGATTTTCTATGATTATGTGTGTATGCCACAAAGTTTCATGTTTTATGTTATGATTATTGGGATTACTTTTCACTGCCATGATTTATCCCATGATTATGAAATTATGCTCTCTTTTGCAGGTTATGATTTCCAAAATGTTATGTTCTTATGAATATGATGTGATTGATATTTATTTTGATTACCCTTACTGAGAATTTGAGCTCACCCTTTTATGTTTTCTTTTCCCCAGGATATAAAGAAAGGTTTTAGGTAAAAAAAAAGGAAGATCTTTATGGGAGATTTTGAAGATCTTTCACCACGATTAGAAGATTATAGTCCGAGTTTCCAAAGACACTAAACTATTACGGTCCTTGTGTGTGTGTTTTTGTAATGTACTAAGTATTCTGCAAAAGTAATGTAATGTCTATGTACGTCAAGATACGGGTCTCTACAGTTGGTATCAGAGGAAAGGTTTAGTCAACCTTTGGAAACTAGGATGCGAAAACGTTAGTGAGATCCCTAGAGATATTTCTAAGGTATGTCTAGGGATGTCTCTAAGGTTAAGTATACGTATAGGTTATAGTCCTAGAATTGCGCTAACGATATTCGAATTTAACCTAAGATGTTAGATATTGAGGGTATTACCCCTTTACTATGTTGTTTTCCCTATCATTATTTTTCCTCTCACACTATTCTGTTTGGGTTTTAGAAAATGGCTGGAAACAAGATGATTCACGATAATGGAGGAAATGATGGACAATGGAATGATATTCTTCATAATGAAATGGGATTTGGAAGTCCAAACATCATTATTATTCCGAATCAGCAATCTCATAATATGATCAACAAAGTAAAATTTGGTAAGTTTCCTGACTCGACTAATAAGAGAAAGATGGAGTTTCATGATGATCATAGAGGAAAGAAAGTTCAATTTCCCCTATGTAAATCATGTGGGAAGAGGCATCAAGGAGAATGTTTCAAAGGAACTGGAAGATGCTTTGGGTGTGGAAAAGAAGGACACAAAGCAAGTAAGTGCAAAGGAAAAGGGTCGGTTAACACCATGGATAAGGATAATGGTATTGCTACGACATCAAAAATGGTTAAGTGTTTTAAATGTGGAATGTATGGGCATTATGCAAACAAATGCCCTAAGGGAAAGACTCATGAAGAGAATCAGTATGGTCATATGGGTAGTATTTATGTGGATGATGATGAAGAGACTACAAATGATATGTGAGATGAAAGAATTTTTGAAGCTCGGTCAATGGTATAAGAATGTAGTGGAATGATTACATGTTTATCATGTGTAATTTTGTATAAGTAATCTCATGATACTATGGAATAAAGAGACATCTATGGATTGATACACTGTTGTCTTTCCTTGTGTTTTGAAAGTGTATGATTAATGTTACCAGTATCCATGAAGGGTTATTCAGATATTTTTGGAATGTAGATGATATGCGCATAATGAAGGGATAAGGAGAAAATTAAATGTTTGATAGTATTCATGAGCTCATGATTGATATAAGGACTAAGTGATATCATGGTTTGAGTATATAGAATTTTGAGGATTTTGGTATGTGAAAAGTGTTAACTTTTAACTGCATTCAAGTTTTCACTATGGTTCAATGGGTATTCAAGAGAGTACAAGATTAAGGCCTTTGAATGTTTGGAATGTGTCCAACAAGATATATCTTATGATATATGGGGATCAACGATGGTATTAAATCTCTGGTAATCGTTTTCACTATGTTATGAGAATGGACTGCAGTATTATGGATAAGACTAAAGATTGGAATGGATTATGTTGGACATAAGTTAGTATTGTTTAAGGATAGAAGTTTTTTCGATATTATTTATGGGATGTTATAGTAATATAGTTTTAGAAAAAGGACAACCTGCAGGACGGGCGACAGCCCATCGCTTCGGACAAGGCTGTGGGAATTGAACCCACAACCAAAGTGCGACTGGCCTTTATCGCCTACCACTGGCCTACAGGAAGTCCCTGTTTAGTATAAACTAGTTTTATTATATTAAGTAGTATGATATATGAAGTATAAGTCCATTTTAGGAACTATATATGATTAATCTCACTATAGATCGACTTATGTATATAATTTTTGCTAACCTTTTGTTTGAGACAGATGGAATGACCCGTCATTCTATCACATGATCTGTTAACACTTCACGAATAACAAATTCAACTTCATTTATTTAAGAGATGAAGTGGAAATTGTTATAGGCACGAACAATAGTGAGATTGTACCAAAATAAAGAAAGTATTTATTCCAATTCAAATTTTCAACTTTAGGGAAATGATCTTGAAAACCAAAAATGTTGTCCTAGTGATCTTATACCTGATGAATCGGATGGTACCTTAGATCATCACAAATTTATGGATTTGTGATTATTGGCTTTTCCATAGCCATGTTCTCTACCACTCTCCATCAGAAAATGATGGTTAGATTTATCTTCCATATCCATATTTTTACCTATGTGGAAACCCAGCGATTAGTTTATTTGGGTAATCGTTACATTTCATACTTTAGTTTTTAAAGCCAAGTTTTGGTATTTCTTTTTACGATGTGGGATTCTATTAAAGAAACTTTCGAATAGTAAACCATTTATAACCCCGACAAATTTCGAGGGCGAAATTCATTTTAAGGGGGGTAGAATGTAACAGCCCAAGATTTTATGAAAAATATTCTTTTTATTTCACTAATGTCTTGTGTTGTACGCTACACCAAAAGGAGCTTGCACAACACGCATCCTTGACTTGCCTTGAATTACACGCAATCACGACCTTCCTTGATAGCGTGTGTAATACGCAATACCGAGTTTCACTAAACAACGATATGCTATTAAAATATTATTAAAACTAGCCGTTATGAATAGTAATAACCACTTTTTAAAACTCTGTAAATCTTATTTTTCAAAATGAACTTCATTTTTGGATTCGGAGTATCGAATTTAGCCTAAGGTGAAATTTTGGTACTTTTCGGATAACTTTCATATTCTGATGAATAGTGAAAATTACTAAATTTTAATTAAAAACAACTTTTTTAATCGAAATAATTAATAGTGATAAATTATTAATTTGAGTGGTTTTAAAGTATATTTAGAATATATTTTTACAATTTAATATAATGTTGGTCATTGGATGTAATTTCACATTTAAACCAGACATAATCAAGTGTCAATCTTTTGATAGATATTGTTTCTTAAAAACACGCTATTTGTTTTAACAGCGGGATTTAATTATAAAATTAATTAATGCAAATTCTATGATATGAATTTGGTAAAATAGACTTCATTTTTGAATTCGGAATATGAAATATAGCTTAGGATGAAATTTTGGCATTGTTCTGAAAAACATCAATTTTTGATGAATAGTGAAACTACTAAGTGGTAGTTAAAAAAATTAATTTCTTCATAAAACTTAATTTTACCGCTTCTGTGAATGGAATTTCAAAAATCCGAAAGACACGGTTGATGTCAGTAAGTAAAATGTGGTTCAATGAGATGAAAATAATTTTTTGGTGAATACTAACTTTTTACTTTTTTTTACAGCGGTTAATAGTAAATAGGGTAACTAAGGGTAAATATGATATTACTATTACCCTAAAACATGTCCTAATTCTATTGGATAAGTGTAATTCGACCAAAAACAACCTTATGAATAAAATATGACCATTTAGGCCCACTTGGATTAGATTAGGACATTCATTATTAATTTATTTAAAGAAGGGTTAAAATAGTTAAAATCAAAGTTTAATAAGTAAACCATTTTTAATATGGGGTTATACATAAGATAAATTCTACTATAAATATTCATTAGAAAGCTAAAAAGATTTCCTACATAATGGTATTTTATTTGTAATTTTTAGACATCAAATAATTTAATTTATTTACGACACAAAAATGATGCAGTAATTATCTTATTTATGAAAAATTGACATAATTGATGTTATAAACACCAAAATAAATGTAATTTGAGAATTTTTATGAATTACACTAATTTTATAGGTTGCTATGATATATTAGTGTTGATGTAATCAACTTGTTTCGAACATATAATTCTGTTATGACTTTCACAAAAATCATATATCAAATAGTGTCAAAATTGACACAAAATAGTTTTTAAATCAAATATTATATTATTAATTGTTATTTTGTTCCTAAAAATCTAAGGTTCGGCCAAATGACTTAGATATAGATATATGTATTAATAATAAACAATTTGGGGTTCTTTTGGCATGTTATAGTAAGTGTATTAACCATATAGTGAAAGGAAACAAAAAGACACGGTAAAAGTTAAATTATTTAACTTAGAGTTAAATTTAATTGATAAGGTTAAAATAATACCCTAAACTTGTCTAAATTCTATTGGATGAGAGGATTTCGACCCATCCCCACCTTAGCCTCGAAATAAATCAATTTGGAGCTAATTAAAACCGAACTTGACTTTATAATAAAATAATATTTTGAGATATTCCTAAGGTGCCCCTCTCCTCCCTTATAAAAGGACACCTCCTCCCCCTTCCTCCTCACACCAATTTGAGCACTCAAGCTCGGCCACCCTCTGCCAAAATCCCTTCTACACTTCCCTAGAATAATCCTAGAGGTCCTGGTCTTCTTCAAAGACCAATCATAGTTCCCTAAGTGGAGGATTCAAAGAAGTGTTCCAAAGAAGAGGTAATATCCATTACCGATCTTTTCAATTTCTTTCTTCTTCAACTTCTTCTTCTTTAGTTGTTTCATTATGAAGTAATAACATCAGTATCACTCATATACCGATATGTTATTATAAGTATGAAACAACCTTATTTCACCATCTATCCATCCTACGGAAAAAGAAATCACCGCGCGTGCGTACGTACGGAATACCGTCTCCACGCTGTGGTGTAATCTATTTTCCACCACCACCTTACATGGATGGGTATAATGGTGTAAAGAATAACTATAAATAGTTATTACAACATCATATTTATTCTGATATATTGTATAATCCACTCCAATTCAATTCAATATTTATAGAAATGATATCATCGCTCGTGCGTACGTACAGACTACCGTCTCCACGACGCGATGAGATTCATTCTCCATGTTAACCATTTGAGAATGATTATAAAGTATATATAAGAAATAATAATGAAATATTTGACATTATAAAGCTACTATATTTATGTATATATATACATATTTATGTCATCTACTTACTTCCATTTCAAGACAATAATGAAAGGAAAACAACGTTCATGCGTACGTACGGACTACCGTCTCCATGAACGGTGTTTTTCATTTTATTTATCTACATATTATATATATATATACTGAATATATATGATATATAAATCATATTTTATATTCTGGAAGTAAGTAAATCATGATATAAGTAATAATGATGTCAATAACAACAAGTCAAAACACCTACGATAAATGAAACGATTTTACCCAAAACGCTTCTTTAACATGGAATTTACAAAAGAACGGGTAATATAATGTCATAAGTGAACCATATGAGATATCATAACAATGAATATGATTTTGTAATAAGTCAATAACATGATTTAAATCATTATACAGGAGGTTCGGACACTTACAAAGCAAGTCGGACCTAAGGTAAGGGAAATATCACAATCTCATTTTTATCCGAGATTGTTTATTCGTAAGTATTTACTGGGGTGTATTTTATCATCCACATCCATGTTTTATCAATATGTAATATTATTTCCATCCATATACAATATTTTATATCCAATTTTACCCTTCGGTAAGTTTTTTGTAAAAGATATGAAAGGAATCTTTTGTCGTTTTTCATACGAGGTACTTTATGACTTTTCCGACAAAAGTACGAAGAATGTTTTTTTAACTTATACGGCATGAATGGATTTTTAAAACATTATTTCCAAGAAACTTCCTTTACAAGTTTTCAAGTTTATTTTTAATCAACTTCTTTTATTTTAAAGTTGTATGACATGTAATGAAAGGAAAAATGTTTTCGAAGAAGAAAGGATATTTTCCTCAAGAATGGAGTTCAAGTGTTTTATCAAAATTATTTTCCATCTAAGATAATAAAGGGTTCTGTTTTTATCCCTATTATTAAATTGATTTGATCATGTTGTGATGGAATTATTTTTATGAATTCCTTTATCTTATATGAATTGATTTATGATGTCATGATGTTTCAAGAATCCCATTTTTGTTACATGTGTTATGCGATGATGTATGTTTTATGATTATGTGGCACACATAAGAAAGGATTCATTATAAGATGGGTGGGACCTATATCTCCCTCCAATGCATTGGGTAAAGATTTTATATCTCATGAGATAGACAGGGCTGGAACGGTAGGTTATACCGGTTCAGTGAAACAGGACTGAAATGAGGGTTACTCGATTCAGAAAGGGACTTTGTCCACTAAGATAGTCTTGTAAATTAGTCTTGACTAACAAGAAATGATTTTCTATGATTATGTGTGTATGACACAAAGTTTCATGTTTTAAGTTATGATTATTGGGATTACTTTTCACTACCATGATTTATCCCATGATTATGAAATTATACTCTCTTTTGGAGGTTATGATTTCCAAAATGTTATGTTCTTATGAATATGATGTGATTGATATTTATTTTGATTACCCTTACTGAGAATTTGAGCTCACCCTTTTATGTTTTCTTTTCCCCAAGATATAAAGAAAGGTTTTAGGTAAAAAAAAAGGAAGATCTTTATGGGAGATTTTGAAGATCTCTCACCACGATTAGAAGATTATAGTCCGAGTTTCCAAAGACACTAAACTATTACGGTCCTTGTGTGTGTGTTTTTGTAATGTACTAAGTATTCCGCAAAAGTAATGTAATGTCTATGTACGTAAAGATACGGGTCTCTACATAAGGGATCTAAAGAAACAAATAGATGAGTTGAGTAACGATGGATTTATTCAACCAAGTGTCTCTCCATGGGGATCCCCTATCATTTTTGTTAATTAGAAAGATGGATCTATAAGGTTCTATGTTGACTATAGGGAGATCAATGATATAATAATAATGAAAAATCATCCCATACCTTGCATTGATGTATTATTCGACCAACATCATGGAGATAAATATTTTTCATAGATTGACGGTCGATCTATATATCATCAATTGTGTGTGAATAAAAAATATATTCTAAAAACAGCATTTCAAACCAGGTACATGCATTACACGTTTAAAGTAATGCCTTTTGGAATGACTAATGCACCCTCTGTCATCATGGATCTAATGAATATAGTTTTAACGGAATATCTAGACTACTTTGTAGTGGTATTTCCTGATGATATATTTGTATACTGAAAAAGCTACAAAGAACATGAAAATCACACACCCATAGTTTTAAAGACTCTTAGAAGAAATTAATTATATGGGAAGTTTAGAAAGGGTGAATTCTAGATTCAAGAGATTTCTTTTCATGGCCATATTGTCCCTAAATATGGAATATCTATTGATCCTTCAAATACCAAGGAAATCCACGAAGTCCAGCACCGATGTATATAACTGAGGTACATCATTTTATTATTTTAGTAGGTTATTATCGAAGATTAATACATAATTTTTCCAGGTTGGATAACCCATTAACCATGATTATACGTAAATTGGTTAAATTTGTTAGGAAAAAGGAGTGTGATGAATTTTTTGAAGAACAGAAGAGAATATTAGTCAACGCTCCTATCTTGACTCTACTATCTGGGAAAGATGGGGTTTATATATATATTTATTATTAAAAGAATGGACTTGGTTGTGTCCTTATGAAATATGATAGAGTTATTGCCTATGCACCACGATAGAAAAAAATTCATGAGAAAAACTATCCCACCCATGATATTGTGTTAGAATCTATAATCTTCACTCTGAATAGTTGGAGTCACTATATATATGGAGAAAATGTGAGATTTATACTGATCACAAGAGTTTGAAGTATATTTTATCACAGAAAGAAATAAACATGAGGCATAGGAGATGGCTTTAACTACTCATGGATTATTATTGGAAAATAAAATACCACTCAAGAAAAGAAAATAAAGTGCCAGATGCTTTGAGTAGAATGGATCATGGAGTTTTGAATAAGATGATGGTTTAATGGGATCCTATTTTCATGGATATATTAATGATGGATATAGGAATAACCATGTAAGGTGAAACATCATTACATTTTCAAATTGTTGCCAAACCTTCTTTACTAGAAAGGTTAAAATATTCTCAGACTGATGATGAGGAGTTTCAAAAGAAGATTAAATTTGTAAATGATGCGAGATTGAGTGGATTTGTATATGAAGAGGGAATTCTGTAATTTGGGATGAGAATTTGTGTTCCTAATATACCTTGTCTAAGAAGGAAATCATAACTCTAATTTTTCTATACACCCTGAGAGAACCAAGATGTATAGATATTTGAAGGAACGTTTTTTGTTGGACAACATGAAATGGGTGACAGCTGATTTCGTGTCAAGTGGTATGGCTTTCCAACAAGTGAATGATGGAAGACTACATCCTAGAAGATTAATGAAACCTCTTCCCATACCTGAGTGTAAATGGAATGATATTACGATTGAATTTCTTATGGGGATACTAATGACTCCAATAAGGAATGGTTCTATATGGTTCATTGTTTATCTTATATACATGTCATCAAAATTTCTTGCTATAAGTGAATATTTACCCCTTGAACGTTTAGAAAGAATGTATATTAATGATGTTTTAAGGTTTCATAGAGTACTCCTATTTATTGTTTCTAATTTTGATGTCTGTTTTAGATCAAGATTCTAGAAAAGTCTTTAGAAATGCATGGATACTAAACATCATTTGAGCACTGCCTACCACCTTAAAATTGATAGACAATCAAAACAGTCTATTTAAAAGTTAGAATACATGTTCAGATCTTTCTCACATGACTTTCATAATATGTGGTATCAATATTTACCTCTAGTAGAATTTTCCTATGACAATAGCATTCATTGAAGTATTAATATGGCACCATATAAAGAGAAATGGATCACACCAACTTGTTGGGATGATGTAGGTGAATGAAAAACATTAGGCCTGGAACATGATGAGTAAATGATGGAAAATGTGAAGGTTATCAAAACCCACATCAAAGTAGAAAAATATAGGAAAAAGAGCTATTCCAATAACCTATGGAAGGAATTGGAATTTCAGATAGCAGATCATGTTTTCTTGAAGCTATCTCCATGGAAGAGATTTATACGATTATGTAAGAAGGGTAAATTAAGTCCCAAGTACATCAAAAGATTCAAAATTCTAGAACTAATTTGTGTTGTAGCTTACTGTTTTTCAATGCCACCAACTCTCTCCAATGTTCATGATGTGGTCCACATATCATTATTGAGAAAATACATGCTTGACCTAATGCATGTACTCAACTATGAGGAAATTGAGCTGGAACCTAAATTTTCTTATTATGAAGAGGCTATAAAGATTCTTGTTACTAGAGAACAGGCGTTCAGAAACCGAATGACTCGTCTGGTAAATTTTCTATGGAGAAACCATAAGATGGAAGAGGGAACATGAGAATAAGAGAAAATTATAATAAATAACCACCTGAATCATTTTGTGCGGTAGTATTCTATATATTTCAAGGACAAAATTATTTGAAGGAGGGTAGAATATCGAACCCCAAGCTTCCATAGTACGTTTCCCTTTGAATAATGTACTAGCTTGAATTTTATGCTACTTTTAGATTCTAACAGAATGCGATAAATCAAACTAACCATTATGAATTGCAATAACCACATTTTCAAATTTTATAATTATTATTTTTGAAAATGGAATTTATTTTTTAATTCAGAATATTGAAATTATCTTAGGGTGAATTTTTGGTAATTTTCTGAAAACCTTCAATTTTGATGAATAGGGAAAAACACAACATTAATAGTTAAAACTGACATTTTATTTAAAAAATAATTTATTTTATTTAAATTTATTTTATGTAAAAATAAATACACAATTCCAATATATGTTCACTGTAATTGATTGGAGTCATTTTATAATAAGTTTAGATATATATAAATTTTATTGAACTTTTTACCATCTTTTACCCACCTCCTAGAAGCATTTGAAAATTTGCATAAAACATAATTTCATAGCTTCTCTGAGTTGAATTTCAAAAATCTGAGAGAAAATTTTTATATTAAGTAAAATATGGTTTAATAAGATGAAAATAATTTTTGGTGAATAGTTATTTTTGACTTTTATTTACCAGGGCTAAAAGTAAATAGGGAAATTAAGGGTAAACATTATATCATAATTACAATAAATTATGTCTTAATTATATAGGATAAGTATAATTATACCAAAAAACAACCTGAGGAATAAAATAAGCTCCTATTTGGTCCACATGGATTAGATTAGGACATTTATTATAATTTTATTTAAAGAAGTGTTAGCAGATTTATATTCAATGTCTAATAACTAAACCAATTTTAATATTGGGATAAAATAAATATAAATTTGAATATAAATATTCATTATAAAGATAAAAATATTTATACATAATGGTACTTTATCTATAATTTTTAGACATTAAATAAGTTAATTTATTTTTGACACAATGATAAATATAGTAGTTACCTTATTAATGATTTATTAAACTAATTGATATTATAAATATCCAAATAAATGAAATTTGATACTTTTGATGAATTCCACTGATTTTCTAGGTTAATATGACATGTTAGGGTTGATTAAAAAATTCCTAGTAATGATTCTGTTGTGATTTTTACAAAAACCAAAAACTATATAGTGTCAAAATTGACATAATTGAGTTTTTAAAACAAATATTATATTATTAATTGATATAATATTCCTAAAAATATGTGGTTATGTCAAAAGACATAGATAAGGTTATATATATTAATAATTAACCACATGGTGTTTACATGGCCTGTTATAGTAATTTAATTAACCATATAATATAAAAATACAACGAGACATGGTAAATGGAAAACTATTTAACTAAGAGTTAAATTTAAAAGATAAGGTTAGCATGGTGACATAAACATGTATAAAAACTATTGGTTGAGAGGTTCTCGACCAATTACCATTATATCCTTTAAAAAAATCATTTTTGATCCATTAAAAACCGAAAATAATTTAATTATAAAATAATTTTTCAAGCTTTTCCTAAAGTGACCCTCACCTCTCATATAAAAGGGTACTTTCCCTTCTCTTAATTCAACACCTCCAAATCCATTTGGATCTATCATATCCTTCAAAAATATCCTCCCAAATATCCTCTCTTCATCCTAGAGGCCTTTCTTTGGTCAGAAATAAAATTTAAGGAGCCCTTTTGATCAAATCAATTGGAAGAACCTGAAAAGGAGGTAAATATTTATCACCTCTTTCAAGTTATTTTCTTCTTCCACGTCCTCTTTCATTGTTTTTCCCATTATAAAATAATATATAATGTATATAATATATACTAGGATGTTATTATAAATATGGTACATCCATATTCATTATTTTATCCATCCTATAAAGGACAAAGTCACCATACGTGCGTACGTACGGCTTACTATCACCACATCGTGGTGTAGTTTGTTATTCAAACAACTCATTATTTTGGATGAGTATAATAATGAATATAACTGATGTAAATAATATATAAAACATTTTAATTATTATTTAAATATTATATACCATCCAATTACATATGATTTCATCATTAATATAATGATATTGTCACTCGTACGTACGTACGGTTTACTGTCTCCACGAACGCGATGAGATCCATTCCCCATCATAATCATTCAAGTATAATTTTCATTTAATTATTAAAAATAATTTTTATAATTATAATATCATTCTTTATATGAATCAAATACATCCTTTCCATAACTAATATGTCTTATGTAACCAAGCATATAATGGAAAATTAATCAGTTAACACCCATAACGATGATACTACTGGAATATTATTAACAAATCAATATTAGAGTATCATATATGATATAATATTTATTTATATAGTTCTAGTATAATTTAATAACAACGTTTTAACTATTATATAGGAGGTTAAAAGATAATCTACTAATGAAAAGTACAAGGTAAGGGTTAATTTCACAATCTCTTTATTATCTGAGGTTGTTTTTACAAATGTATCTACTAGGACCTCTTTATCATCCACATATGTGTTTTCATGAAAATGTATTTCAAAAATTTTTTACTATTTACTAGACTATGGGTTAAATTTATATATATGATTATTTGACCTTAAATGTTTTGAACGGATTCATTCTGTGGTTTTATAGACAAGGCACTTCATAACCTTTTCGACAAAATTATGGTGGGAATGTTTTTTTAACTTATACGGAGGGTGCGGCTATTTTACACCATTATAATATCATTGAATCTTCCCTTAAAATCTTATAAGAACATTTTCAAAATAAATTTCTTATTTTATAATTATTTTACTGTAAAATTATTCTAAAATAGAAAGGGTTATTTCTATCAAATAGATTGGATTTCATCTATGTCAACATCCTTTGATAAATTTTACACATGTTTGAAGTTTATTTGTTTTGATAAACATATTCCATATTGTATTTATGGTTTGGTGATATCATTGACTTTATATGAGTTATTTTTATACCATTAATGGTTTATGGTTAATGTAATTACATTTTGTATGCTAGTTTTAATACGAATGATTATGTTATGTTTCAACCTTTTCATATTAGGAGTTTATTGAACTTAGTATCTGACGAGGGGAGCCTGATATAACTCCTCGATGCATCGGTAGGTCTCAAGAGACAATTTGACATGGAATTTTCTGAAGCCTTTCCCAATTTGATATATGTTTTCGTACGAGGCCTAAATCATTTTTAGACATCTTGGCCGAGGCCTTGACAAGATCATTCAGAATGTACGACATTATACATTCCCTCATTATGAAAATAATTATGATGGTTTGTATGGTTATTCAATGAGTAGAATACCTTTGACTATGTTTTATTATGACATTATTCACTCATCTCATATTCTTACAATAAAGTGTTCATGTTTATTATTTGTAAAGGCATGTGTTTTTAATTATTCGTCATGCCTAATGTTTATGTAATCTTCCATTGTATTTCTTACCCATACTGAGCATTTGAGCTCACCCCTTTCTTATGATTCATTTTCCCAAGATATGAAAAAGTTAGTTATGAGTGACTTGTAGACATAATCTAGGTGACATAGATGTTTCTAATGGAACAAATTAGTGTTGTGTTTCTTTTCAAGTTATATTGTTGAACATATGTATGTATCTTGTTTCCAATATTACTAAACTGATCAGTATTTCGGTACACGATTCCTTGTATCATGCTAATGTTATGTAATAAAGGACAGACTCTAGGTAACCGGGTTCGGGGCATTACAACCTCAATTTTTTCGATTAAACTTTATGTAACACAAATTTTTGACTATTTCAAATATTAAGAATACTTATCATAAATGATGTGATTTTTTCTTAGTCCTCCAACTGTAGGGATTCATCATGACACACATTATTCCTCATTCTATTAATTTCTTATTTTTTTCTAATCCATACGCAGTAGAAGTGTAGTTGGAAGAAACTCGACTATTATCCATGGTTACCTTTGTGGGTTTTCATCTTAGTGAGTAGTATGTCTATTTTAATGGGAATTTTACATTATTTGAATAATTACTAATGAAATTTGTGTTTAATTTTGAAAAAATTGACCATGAGTTATCGGATAACTTCCCAAGAATGGATTATTGTATGTAAATGTTTTTTTAATCATCATATACACAAAAGTGTAATCTAGAGTAATTCTTTTGTGACTTATAGGTCTAAAACATTATATGGAACGAATATCTATGGATTGATCACAAATAAAACTTGAGAAGAATATTCTAGAACAATGTTTTCTAGGCTTACATAGATATAAGTGGTTTCTCTTATAGAAGAATATGTATGTGGTTAAAAGGACAGTTCATGGAGATTTATGAAAATCCAAACAAGGGAATATCAATGAATAGTAAAAAGGTTTCCACTTGTATTAGAAATTCTATTAGTGATGTCTAGTGTAGTTTGGGTGGATCAAATTTTCACAAGATAATAAAGTGTATATTGTAAAGGGAATGTGTCTGATAATGAATGTTGTATCTGGGTCGGCACTGGAAGTTAATGTTAAACTTGTGCTAAAAATATCTCATTTGATTATTTAAGAGTTTGAATTCATTGTCAACCATAATATTGTGTAGGAGGGTAATTATGATAAATCTAGAAAATACATCATATATCAGTGATGTTTCTATGATTTTTTGATGATAAATGTTTTGGATACTATATCAGTTAGGCCTATAGTGAAAAATCAACTACTAAAAATTACACTATACCCACAGTTTGAAACCATGGATATAGACTATAAAATAACGAGAATAGGATATAACCATAGTTTAGAGAATCATGGGAGATTAATATATCATTATGGATATGATTTATAGCCACAGTTTGAAAATTATATACCCACATTTATGAATAGTGGTAATACGGGTATGGCCAGCATGTTAGTATCGCTATACTGAAGGTTTTGAAACTATGGGTATCAGATTTAAACAAATTTCTACCATTAGATTCAATCCCAGAAATACCTCTATAAAATAAATATGCCTAACCACTACAAATATTATGGTTATTATTATATAAATATACATGTACTTATATATATTTTTCTAAAACATGGTTATAGGTGAAAAACTATGGCAATAGGTTTTCTCATGGAAATGTTTTTGTTCCAATGGTTAAAAAATCTCATGATTTCATGGGAAATTAATTTCCATGATTTACCATAACCATGGGTATATGTCATCCATATTCACATGGTTTTTAGAGAACAATGGCTTTCAATCTTTAACCAAACCCAATGCTAATGGATTTTTGAAGAACCATGGGTATAAGTCTCGAACCAAACCCTATACCCCTAGTTTTCAAAACAAATACATGTATATATCATAAATAAACACCATAACAATGGTTTATTTCCAAAAAATAGCTATAACTCTATTTTTAATATGTGATCTAGGCATCAATACATGACTTGATCGAATGAGTATCAAGTTGCGCATAATTACTTGGGGTGAGGCCGTGGAGAACCAAAACCAGAAAAAATGGTCCTCCCAATGAGGGTTAAAGAATCATGTAATTTCATTTCATGTGATTAAGATATGGAATGTCTATTTTATCATCTTACAAAAATTATGTTCAAGGATATATCTTTACTTATTTTTTCATTAAACTAGATAATGGAAATTTTTGCATCAAAACTGATATGCTCCATAATGATTCATCAATATCAGACATGATGAGGGAAAGTTGTATGTTTAATATGGGTGATTAAAAATACAAATATGTGATATGGGACACATATGTAAGGAATGATAAAAATGTTGTTTCTGGTAGGATATTTTCATGTCTAATGAAGGTAGAATTGTTTTCTCCAAAGGATTAATGTTCCTCTAATTATGAGTCCTTATTGGTGGTCTCATATGAAATGAAAACATTTGGGTGTTAATGGATGTCAAAAAATGAAATCCTCTGGTCGACAAGAGAATACAGGATACTTATAGAAATTCAACATTGTATTATTAACAAAAAATTCAAACAATAACACCCTCAGTTTGAACTCCCTTTAGAGATGAATTATGCAAATCAAGTTGTGGCGTATTAGTGCATAAACAAATAGTGCCCTCATATATTCTAAACTCTATTACCAATGGATAGGTAAATATTATAGAGATATGTATTCACTATGACAAGGATTATGATTTGTGGAATGAATGTGTCTAATCTAAAAAGAATATTTTTTAATAGCAATGGACATGATATTTGAAGTCCCCTTCATTGATATTAATTTAAATACTGGAGAAAGGGAATTTTCGTTACTTTAGGAAAGGTTAGGGATATATGTTATAGGAATCATTACATATCCCATAGGCATTTGAATCAAGCCACACGTAGTTATGGAGTTGAGGTTAGGTGGGATATCGACATAAAGGATAGTGTTCCTCTCAAGCACATATCAAAATTTTATTTAATTTTATATCATACAATAAGGATGTGGACCATGATGTTTCAAATAATAAAGAATGGATGTTTTTAGACAATTTATCATTTTATCACTATGATATTTTTATATTTAGTTTAATGACTTACATCTCAAAGAATTTTCTCTTGTAGTTTTAGGTCGTATGACTAGGAAACTGCATCATTCTATTCAATTTCATTTATCTAGGACCAAACTTTTATTCATTTTATCATCATGTGACGAGGATGATATATGTTCCCTTTTATGTTCAGGAATACATGAACAATAATGTGACATAGTTTAACATAATTCTATAAATAAGAAGTATGTGGAATTCTAACATGATGTATTTTATGAGAAGTATCTCATTGGTGTGGTACCTAGAAAGATCTCCATCTATCAAGGTCAAGGAATACTCTCTGCTAAAGTTGACATTCTATATGGAATTAGATTCCTACTACTTCATCAAATACAGTGTAGGATTATTCCCTTGTATCATTGGGTTCCTAAAGACTAGTATGAGCTCTCCTTAGAGGAATTAGATGAAGTGAAATTTGTTTTGAAGACCCCATGAAATATGATTTTGGTGGACCTATGGGTTATTAAACGTACAGATTCCTTTATCATTAATTTTCTTCAATTAAACTAATAATTCTATATATTTCTATTCTACAGATAGATGATGGAATATAGAAACTTAAAGAGAGGAAATTTGACCTCAATGGGTAGCACTACATCTTTCCCATATAGAAGTGAATATGGAGTTTCTTATGTGGCATTTAGAGAAGTATATTTGATAACCACACAAGGCATGGAAGAGTTTGTCATGTTAAGACATTTTTTCTTTATCCATCACATTTTTTATTATGATGGACATAACCTTTTTAATTCCTTTATCATTCTTGTATTCACTGCATGATTGTTAGAAAAATGGATGGATTTCATATTATACTCGCGATATTGCTTTTATAAATCAATAGAAAAGAAATTAGATCCATATTCCATTAGTATTTTATGATTCTTACCAAATAAGGTAATTATATTGGATTTCATGAATCTTAAATGGATTTTGGTAATATAATATTTTAGGGTATTTCATCAGATTAATTAGAAAATAATTCAATATCTGTGAGGATGTAATGGAGTTTCTAGGATATAGATGGAGGATATGACCCTACAACATCCATTTCACATAAATTGAAAGTCTAAAAGAATTTTGATGTTTGTGGAAGATTTGGAGGTTTATGGATCATGTTGGTATGTTCCTGATAGTAATGTAACCATTTGGTTATTTTTTTACATTTTTTCATCTTTTAATTCCCATAGTATCCAAGCCATCAGGTTTGTTGGGAATGCCTGAACCCAGACTTGTGGGAACCACATGACCCCATATGAAATTAATTCATGATCGAAATTTTCTTTTCTACATCATTTATCCTAATAAGGATTCCATTTATTCCCCATTTACTGTGTACCTCTTGGTGATTTGGGAAATAATAAAGAGTGAAGCTATCCACTCATCACAGAGACTTCACTTTTCCCACATTGTATGAAAGACAATTCTATTTTGATGTTAGTACACAACTAGGATATTCTAACAAGTTGTACTTCCATATAGATTTTTTGGATGGAATAATATTCATTGATTTATTCCATGTCATCACAAATGAAAGGTGAGACAATTCAGTGATGTTCAATTTTGATTAATGTTTTATCCTGATCTAGTTCTACCAAATCCAATGTTTCATTTACCAATGTTTATATACATTTATTCAATGATTATGGGACACGAATCAATGTTTGATACATGTCAATTTTTTCCATTAGTCCTCAAACATATTAATTTTGGGGGACTAGAGCATCCTTTTTTATAGTGAAATCCCTATTGATATGCCTGCTTACCAATATTGAATTTCTTTTTACCATTAATCTGACTACTAAAATTTGATGTTTCAGTTAAACCCTTGTTAAAATGGAAATATTCTCTTCGTAATTATTTTTACAGCCTTCTATCAACATGAAAGAGTAAAGAACAACTACCTTAGCTGGTGTGATTAGAATAAATATCAGCTCGGCATTGGGGTGCTTATGGTCTTCCATGCCCTTCACTATTATGCTTCTGGATACACCGTAAAAATAAATTTCCCATGACTATTGTCTACCATGAATAGAGAAAATATATTCATAAGGAAATTCAGTATTTAAAAATGTTTTTCCTATAAATAGATATTCTACAAGGATGATTTCCAATGCATTTCATTTGATCACATTCTAAGCCACGAATTGAATGTTAAGTTGATGCAAGATGACCTCCCCCATGCCAAACATCGAGCCAACATATGAAGGTTAAGGATGTATTTAAGAAATTTATTATGTGAGAAGAAATTTTATTCATTGTAGTATAGGTTGATCCTCAAATTTTGAACCATAAGTTTTATTTATATATAACTATTTTATATATTTGATTAACAAGTCTCGGTATTTAGAATTACTCACAATATATAATATAGTATTTTATCATTTTTGAAATCATCCTTTGTTCAAGGAAAGAACCTATTGACCTTTCCAGGGCTTCGACATACAAAATGATTAGTTTAACCTCAATAGGTGGAATTAAGTGTGGTGGAATAAAAATATATTTCATGATATTGTCAAATGATTCTTGTAATTCATCATTCCACTGATATGTGACTCCCATTTTCATTATCCTAATGAAGTTATAACACATTCCTATGACTTTTACTATAAATAACCAAATATAATAATGGATTTCTTATAATCCCATAAAATATTTACGGTTTCTAGGAGGAAAAATGTAAATTGAATCAATAGTCTTCTTAGCGTTGAGATCAATTCCAATATGTAATGTGATGGAGTGAATTAATTTTATCAGGATGATACTAAAAACACATTTTATGGGGTTTATCTTCAAGAAATTACTTCCCAGTTTATTAAATATAGTCACAATATTATATAGTCTTTTTGATTTTTCTGATATTTAACCACCAAATCATCAATGTAGCATCAGATATACCTTTCAAACAAGGGGTTAAAGATGTGATTCATGGTACATTGATATATTCTTCCAACATTCATTAACATGAAGGGAATATCACAATAGACGAATACTCCAGAGGGGATTAGAAGAGAGTTGGATTCTTCATCTTCTCTAGAAATTAATATTTTATCATTCCTATAATATCCATCCATGGAGAATAGTACATTATATCTAGCCATTATATCAGTCAAAATTTTCATAATCGAAAGAAATAATTCATATTTCAGACAGTCTCGATTATGTTCTCTGATTTATATTAAAACCTTTATTTTTTATTTTCTTCTTCTCTACCAAGACAATGTCGGCTTGATTTATTGCATACTAGACTTAAAATATGAAATTTTCCAATGTAATATTGTAATCATTAGCCAAAATTTTGGAATAACGAGTCAGATGCATCCTTTTGGCTTCCTATTTTAATCCCCAATGGTTTTCCTATAATCATAGTTTGTGAGTGGCCACCTCTGGGTCAATGAAAATGATTTCTATGTAATTACAGTCATACATGTCTTGATGTCACTTCAGGATGGAGTTATTAATCTCATATTATTTAGAATAAATGTTTGTATTAATAAATTTTAGATGTCATCCATCTTATGTATTAAATTTTCTTGTTTCAATTCATTAATGGGTGTAGTCACACCTTACTCAAATACTAGTGGTGAATCACTAAGGTTATACTCATCTTCCTCTTTCTGTCCATATTTTTTAACTCATTTTATTTACTATTAGGGGGAGTTTTTGATTAATGAAGTTCCTAAATTTTAGTAGGGGTGTAAATATTTTGACATTTATAAGGTGCAACATATTCATCAAAAATGATTAATGATATATTGTTTCATTGAGGTTCTAAATGGATGTTTTGGGACAAGGAATTAGTATCATTTCTATCTCATAGTGGGGAGGTGTGTGTGCATTAAAAATGAAGGTATGAATTTTGGGAGATTAAGTGTTTTCATCAGACTTGGTATAGGTTCACCTTCATATGTTTTCCCACCCTTTTAGCCATGTCATTTTTTAGAAGACTGGACTTTAAAATATTTTGGTGTTGATTGAGTTAGTTGTGTTGGAGCAGAAGTGGATGGTTGCATAATTAGTTGTTTCAACTATTCTCAGAGTATATGCTACTTGGGAAGGTGTTTTCCACAACATTATTTTAATATGTTAAAACATTACTTTGAGGATGTAGGTGGAAACAAATATTTCTTGGATGGAATCACAAAAAATCTAGTGTAATGGAATTAATTTGGGAGATCTATGTGGCCATCCTGATTGGGCTTCATGGGCATCATCAACATGATATTACTTTTCTCAATAGTTACGGGAATATAGCTAGGGACATTCTAATCATGGAACGAATGGTTTTTTCGTTCCATAGACTACCATTTTTTATTCTAATTTGTCATGTCTTGATGATTTAATTATTGTTTCAAACACTGAATAGTGTGTGTCAGACGATATGCAATGAGCATTGAAGTTGGAACTGGTGCAGGGTATATTTTAAGCATGACAACGAAAACCACTTTTTTCCTTACTAACACCCCTTTAGAAGATGTAATTATTATGAAAATGGATTTTTATTGTACGATATATTCTTTCAATCATTTATCATCCATGGTCATATCCTGGAAAACCCTAGTATGTTTCATATGGATTAGTGGTGTGTGTAACTTTTCATGACAATTATCTGTACACATGGACATAATATATTCTTGGGGAAAGTTGTTTTAAATAGTAGCTCACCCACATCCATTGATAAATGAAATATAATTCCATCTCATTATCCAACTATTTTTAGATTAATATGTCAATGACAATCATCTTATAAATTTTTAAAAGATTCAAAAGATAATCTATCAACATATATCATTCCACCCTATGACTGAAAGAGCTGAAACACTAGTGCACAATAATAACGATGTCCATCAAACTATATGTATAACAAATAGGGGTTCAAATGATGGAATCCAATCGATACATGAAATCTGTAATATGATTCTCTAGTTCCCCTGGTCCATTTAAATTTCGAAATATTACGTTCCCCGTGTTCAAGGGGGGAGGTATTTGATCTATCAATTCTTGGAAAGGTTTAATTTTCAACTTAATGGGTACACATAATTTTTATATATATTTCAATCAAGATTACAAAGACTCAATACCATGGATAACCCTTAAGGGTTCAAATTTGAGTATTTTATTGAATTGTGTAAAGAAAAAGTTATGTCTGTTTTTGGTGGCACTACTTGTTCGCTTAGAGATCTACCTATAGTGTATAGACTATGAGTATATGTCTTGAATATCACTAGTTTTGTGCTCCTTGGTGGGAACATATGATCCTCTTCATTTTTTAGATCATGACATATTATTTTTTGGTGACCCAAATTAATTGGATATTCTGGATCGATATCAATTTATGAAAAAATCCTATTGGTTGTGGTAATAAATTTTTTATTTTGAGTTGAGGCTCCATTTATTGAAAATAAATGTTAATGATTTTTTCTCACTAAAATTTATCATTTTGTATTTAAGAATCTTTGATCTATTCTTCATTTTAATATAATATTTCCACAATATTGAGGAGTCTATTTTCATTGGGGTGTGGGTGAGGTGTATCCTTACCTATTCTCTTTTCATTGGTATATTCTCACAATGGAGGTAGTAATAGAGAAGTTTAGGGAATGCACAAATTCATAGAAACCCCCTAGTATTTAAGTATATGAACGTCCTTATATAATTACAGTGTGGACCATATTATTAATTTCTACATCCTCATCTTGTTCTTTTGTATCATGATCATCTTCTATAGATTTTTAAGGGGATGTTCTAATGATCTTCAAATATCTATAAGGAATTTTAAGATATTCATTAGTTTCATTGAATGATTTCAATTAACTGTCCCAGCCAGGATTCCGCACCCCCACATTTTTTGGTCCTCTATGGTTGACCTTATAAAGGGAGATCTATGGGATATCTCCAAAAAATCATGTGTTTTCCAATTTATTACATCGGGTTATGATATTAGATAGGCTATGTAATGACCCGTCTTCTGGGTCCTAGGCCGTGACTACCCCAAGAATGCATTCCTTAGGCCAGGGGATGGTGACTAGAACCTAAATGACATATCCATAAAATGGGAAGGTATTTCCTTAAAATATTAACACACACACTGACAGGGAACATTGCCCCCAAGAAAAACACAATGGAAGAAAAAAAGTACAACTACATATAAAAACCACCACTAAGTGTAAAATTATGTGATGAAAGTAAAGGGGAAAGTATACAAGACCAACCAAAAAAAGGTACACCAAAAATAGAAAATATATGTTAAGATCATCCACCAAGGATCTTACATAAATGGTAGGCATAGCTCTTCTCTTCGGCTCTCCACACCAACTGGACACATCCGTACACCGTATAGTCCAAGCTACCAAGTCTCGCTCAATGTTGCCCATTGTCCGAACCAGACACTGTAAGGTGTGGGTGAAGCCCATGTAGGTTTGAGTATAACAGTACCTAGTAGGTTCCCCAAACCCCTGAATGACTCTTATAATTCCACAAATTAAATACCACAAATCATGATCACAGTCACAAAGCACAAGGTAAAAGAACATTTGTTGGAATGTGGGGACTATCAATGGTAATATGACCCGTTCAAGCACATGAGTGAATCCCAAGGAGGGGACCATGTGACTGCAGGGAAACTGGTTGTACTTGGTGGTCCAGGATCTGATGAACGTGTTAAAGGTGGGGATTATGTGCTATTATTGGGGCCCAATTATTATATATGGTATAATAGGTGGTACCCAGCCTTTAGTGCAATGCACTACCTGTGTTGAGATATAGGGACCACAACAGGGATGTTGTTGTCTAAAGGGGGTGAATGTGACACCCCATAATAATAAACAGTTAAATGAAAAAAAAATTATATGACCCATTTCAACAAGTATCACCTTCCTTTTCAGGAGCCTACCTGATTAGAACTACATAGTTAAGTGTTCATGGCCTTGAGTAGTGTTCAGGATGTGTAACCTTCTTGGAAGCTTCTAAGGGTGTGTATGAGTGAGGAAAAATCACACTGGGAAGGACATGTTTTGTCCTGTGGGGACTTTCATTTTTCTGATGACCGGTTAAAGCATGTGGGTGGGCCCTTGAGAGGGGAACACGCATCTGTGAGGTAACTAGTTGTACCTGGTGGTCCCATACTCAATGAAATTGTTAAAGGTGGTATGTCTCTTTTATTAATGGAACCCAGATTGATACATTAATTTATACATAATATATAGGTCTTTACATTCTCCCCACCTTTGGGATTTACATCCCCAAAATTGAAAACAAAGGCATATTAAACAAGTGGCGTGCTGAGCATAAATCTGAACCTCCCACTCCCATGTGCTCTCCAAGAGGTTCATGTGCTTCCACCGAACTCCTAACAGATGAATCGACCATCCATGGGGGACTCGTGTGTATTGATCCTCAATCTCTACTAGGAACTGTACAAAAGTTTCTGCATCATCAATGTTCACCTCTCTCCATTCAATGAAGTTTGATGGGTCATGCACATTTCTCCTCAACTGCGACGTGTGAAAAACATTATTCACATAGTGTATCTGTGGGAAATTAGACAGGCAGTACACCTTCTCACCAACTCTACATAGAAACTAAAAAGGTCGGACAAACATCATAGAAAGCCTTCCACTCCAGCCAAATATCTGTAATCCTCATCTGGTTGAGAGTCGAATGAAAACAAGATCAGGGCCTCGATGGGTTTCTAGACCCCGCACTAGGTCGGTGATTTTATTCACTACTATTGAGATAAGGGCCTAGAGGGTCACACACAATAGTTCATTGAGAATCTGCCCTATTCAGGGAATATGAATTTAGAAAATGATGGGCCCCTCCCAAAGGTCCGAGCACTATCCAAGTTCTATGGATCACCAAAGAATAAATAAATTCATTAATTATATGAGTTTAGAATAGTTTTTTGAATTTATTTATAACATTTATTTACAAGTTATATAGTAAATACATGTATTAATATTATTCGAATAGGTATAGATATCATATGTTCGTTTAATATTAGCAGGAGGAATGATTTGAGTTAAAGACTCAGATTTATCAAGAAATATATTTATATATTACAAGTAAGTGATGAATTCTAAATATTATTTATGAAATAATTTTTTTCATAAATAATTATATTATAACTTATATAGTGGACCTATATTACACGGAGGCCTGGAATCTATGCCGCGTGTTTTATACACTCCCTATATAAGTGATTAAGATTATCTCCCATGATTACTATTCATGTTTCAAGATTGAGAGCTACTCTCTCCTCCAAGAATCTATAGAGAGCTCTCAAGCAAGGAAGGATCATCAAGATCGTACATCTCGGATTTAAGGTCCTTCCTTTTCGGTGATCATCTTTGTGTAGAAGTGAGGGTCGAAGATCCGCGCTATCACCCGGATCTTGAAGAACGACGCGTGAGCAGATTCTCCATGCCTGTGTGGATGATCTTGAGTGCTTCAACGTCAAATTCTTCCAGCAATGATAGAAGGTTTATCGTGTTAGTAAAGAACACGCCAATTCTGAACAACGTACATGTTCAGTTTAACTTTTCGTGCTCTGTATAAACCTTGAGAGATCCTTGGACCATGTCAGGACAAGATGATCGGAGTAGATAAGGATATGACACTCTTGTGAAGTAAAGATTTTAAATTCTCAGTGCACCAGCTTCCACTGAGCAGTCTTGGTACCCAACATAATAAGCATCATGAACGAGATGAGATAGCTTTATAAAAAGTGATGATGTGTATGGAAGATTTCGAAATCCTAGTGTGTTTTTATAAATACACCACTACCCCTTCAAAAAATGGGACCAATCCTTAATGAAAATTTAAAGGCTCAGAATTTAAATATGTGATTTATGAAGGTTCCATTTTAGAAAAATTTTGTGATGAAATGATATTTATAATGGTTTTTAAAGCTGACTAAATGTTTTTAGAATCATGAAATTATTCAATTTTGTGAGGGCTAAAAATAATTCACAAAAATTTGTAAACATTATGAAGCCTATGGGAGATTCGAAAAGGCTATGTGAGCTTCACGAAAGGAGTTCTCATTATGAACACTATTTTATTATCATGAATGTTTTGAGCTTAAAGAATGTAATGAGCATCGTGAAAGAGTTCAAAAATTATTTCCCTTAAATCTTATGTAATCTGTTATTCATCATTTTGTAGAAGGTTGGAATTCCACATATAATCGATATAGAGATTAGGATGTATTAATTATTTTAAATAAAGGGACCTACAAGTCCATAAACTGTATATGTGTCCTTTCTAGTGCAGTGAGAAAATAAATAGGAAAAAGGTGACCCTTTCCACCATTAGTAATTCATCGAAATAGAGATTGAGGGAGTTTCCCATGGGAAGTTGTGATCTATCCCTAATTATTTTAAGGTTAGAGAGTCTTGTTATAGAAGTGACATTGTCTAAACCTTTTTTTTCAATTGAGATTTGGTTGATCTGGTATATTGGAACATTTCCATTATATTCTACTTGAACATAGACTTGTGAGGGAGAACCAAATAAAATTTATGAGTCTAATTCCTGATTTAATTTATATTAATAAATTTTTAAATGAAATAGATAGAAGAGTGTTTTTTTATTGTGAAATAGTACCTAAAGGTTAAATTATTTTAATATTTCAAACACAAATTCACTACCCCTCTCTAGGTATTTAACCTAGTTGAGATAACAAATATTAGCAGAGTTAAAGGTTGAAAGTTATTATTTGTCTCTCAGTAGAAGAAATGGAGGTTCACAATACCAAAGGGATTCTGATCTTTGATGGAAAAATATTCAATTATAAAATAGTCTTATGTAGAACTTCTTTAGATCATTATAAATGGATGTATTTATAGTATCGATGCTTGGAATTTTGGAAAATATTTACAATGGTGCATTATCAGAATATGGTACAAGGTAATTAGATATTAATGATAAAGGAATCCATGATTTATTGGGGACCCCTAGCCAATAAACTATACAAAAAGGTTATGTCATGTATGTCATTACATTTTATTTGGAAAATGTTTCTAAATATTTATGAGGGTGAATTCTAATTCATAGAAGAAAACTATAGGTTCTATTGAACAAGTACATGGATCTCAGAATACACCCTATTGATTATTATAATGAATTCCTTCACCAGGTGAATATTTCTATCAAATACATTCTTGATCTCAAATAATTTATTTCAGATATACCGATTGTGAATAACATCTTGAGAAAACTTCTGCCTCGATTCAATCCAAATGTTGTTGTATTGGGAGATATTGATCCAATAAAGTTGAAACGTGATACCTTGTGTAGTACTGTGGTGAAAATGATAGGAGAAATGATGATAATGAGTCTTTGGAAATATAATTTTAAAGACGATACATTAAAGCCAATTAATATTGTCACTATTGAAGTTGGATTGGATGGATAAGAGATGGATTAAGTAATGTCATTCATTTATTCATGATTATAAAGAGGAAAATAAAATTTCAAAGGGAAAATCCCACCTGGATGATTTAAAGGGGGAAAGGCTGGACGACAATGAGAGTTCATAAGAATCCGTGGAAGAAGAGTTGTTGGACAACAATGATCATGACTCAAATTTTATTGGTTTAGTTATCATAAATTCACAAATAAGGGAATATAGTGAAAATTTTGAATAATAATTCAAATAAATAGTTGACATTATAGTGGATTTAGAAGTTTCAATTAAAGATATTGATGTTTGGAGTGTCAAAAAAAAGAAATCCAACGTGTTGATTTCTGATGTAAAATATTTATGTTGAAGAAAGAATAATAGAAGGATATGATAATATATGGTATTGAAATGATTAAGTATTAAAATCCATATAAATAAAATATGATCTGTTAGTACAAGATCCATGTTGAAAAATAAAAAGGGTAATTAGTGGTTGAATAAAAATGAAAATAATTAATAAAAATTCATTAAAAAGAATGAGGAGTATGTTTTCTTACTATAATGGAAAGATAAATATATGGAGAAAATATTGATTCTCACAATTTATGTTGCAGTGGAAGTAGAATATATAAACGTAGAGGTCATATCACTAGTGAAATAGGAAAATGAACATTAAGAGAAGAAAATGATAGATCAGAATGTCATATTTGGTTTGGGCTTGACCAAAAACTCAAATAAGTAATGGTTGAATTCATATCACAAGAATCCAACCTGATAATGAAACTTTATATCTATATGAATTAGAATCATATGATTCTGAAAATACAATGAAAAACTAGTAGTCTAGAATGGACACCCAGGAATACACCCAACATTAGATGGTATTGTTGTGTAATGATAAGAATCTCACAATATGTATCTTCCATATCTAATGTGAATTGAAAGGATAAAGACCAATATATTCAGCAATACCAACCTTTATATTTTAGAATATCATTTGGTGGTTTCTATTTTGGGTGTGGAGAATTTGGACACATAGAAAGATATTTCTCAGTAACAATGCATAGAAATGTTACAAAGCATGTTAATTATGGTGATAAGTAGAATCTAAACATAACATCAAAGAATATAAAAATGATATATTTATTTTCATATTTTTATGAAGGATCTGATCGATTATATATTGAGGAAGATCTTGATTATTAATCTTTATCAGGACTGAATGAAAAAACATGGAACTAAAAAAGGGAGATGAAGAGGCATTTTTTGTGTATATTTATTTCAAATCATTATATCATAGTAAAATATAAATATTTGATAGTTAATGAACTTCACATCAGATTGAAAATAAGGAACCTATGACTAGAGTTATAAATGAAAATGGATTTATTTTACGATTTTCAATTTAACACGGCCTGCAAATTACTGGCTTAGAAAAACAATGGTTATGGGAATGGACATGAAGCATGCAGATTTCCTAGTTATGAAGGTTTTAGTGCAAACATTCTAATTGTAATTAAAAAATATGACTATAGAACTGGAATATGTTTTTCAATTATGTTATGTATCATTGAATAAAAATATGTTGCATTATTTTGAAAGGAATGTGTACAAAAGGGAATCTCTACAAAATGTGGAGAAGAAGATATGTGTTTTTTTATTGAAGAAGAAAACACGTGATGGTATAAAATCTGTAGTCATTTGAGACAAACCTCAAGGGAATATTTTGTGAAATGTGATGCTTATCAAGGACCCACTAGGTGATAACTTGATTGTACCAACTGATTTAATGCTTCTCAACTAGGGAAGATCATTCAAAAGACATATAAGAAAAAAGAGTAATGTTAAACATAAGTTTTTGAGTTGGTGTAAATTTATTTTTGCGGAAATATTTTAGTAATATCTATTGATGGGAGGAGATGATATGTTCTCTTAATTGATTATTTTAGCATAATTTCATGGGTTTCAGTCATCTTTGTGAAATTTAAGGTGTTCGGTTGCAAGAAAAAATTATCAATGGGAAGCTGAAAATATGTTCAGTCAAAGATTTTAGATCATACAAATAGATAATGGAATATAGTTCACAAATATCCATGTAGAGGATTATATTGAGAAACATGGGAAAAAGCACCTAGTTTCAGTAGTATGAACCCCATAGCAAAGTGGAGTATTTAAGAGGATAAATTGAATTATCAATAACATGGATAGAATAATTCACATTGAGAAAAAACATTATAGGGAGGTTTTAGAATGAATTAGTGTTGGCATGAGTCTACAAATCATAAAAGGTGTTATTATGTCTGAATGATTAGAATACTCTATATGATATACGATATGGAAGGAACCTATCATTGAAGTACTCTTGATTCTTATGAAGTAAGTGTTAAATTTTAAATAAAATGAAACATGGGACGTTTGAATCCTTTGGAAATTAATGGTTATTCCATGGATAATCCGGTAAAATAATGGAAAATAAATTTTTCAATAGTCATCTATGGGAGGTAGTTGAAAGAAATGATGTAATGATAGAACACAATGAGAAAAATATTCAAAAAATACATGATCTGTCTCATGAGAATAGTGATAAAGAGATATGATGCTCAAAGGATGTTCAAATTCCAGAGGCTGATTTGGAAAAATATTTAGATAATGTAGTGCATGAGAATAAACCAGTATATTCAAAAGGACGAAGGATAATAACAAAAAATTAAAATGGTAACATTATTGGGGATCACATAGTTCTAGTTCTAACATGGAGAATGATGACTCTATAATAAGCTTCATTTTTATTACAGGTAGAGCCTAAATATTTTTGGGAAGCATCCATAGATTAAAACTATACTCAGGCTATGAATGAATAGATTCAAAAAATAGATTAGAATCATATGTGGTAGTTTTTTTGGGTCAAATAAATAATAATTCCATTTAGAATAAATGGGTTTTCATAACAAAATGAATGAATACAGTGCAGTGATTTGAAACAAAACATGACTAGTGTTCTAAGGGTACTCACAATAAATGATTGTCAATGTTGATGAATCAATGGAACCCATTTCAAGGCAAGAGGCTATTAGATTAATCAATTTTATTTTAGTGAAAATAATGTTACATGTTTTCTAGAGGGATGTCCAGTCAACAAGTTTAAATGGGGTTAAAAAAATTTTATATTGAGATGAAATATTGTTTTGATATTAATAATTATGAGAATAGAATTTTTTGGATTAGATTGAAAATATATGGGTTGAAGAAAGAATGAAGAACGTGGTATTCTTGGCTCAATATGTTTTGAATAATCTTGATTTCTAACTTAGTGGAGTTTATTACAATCTATAATTCAAAAATAATATAAATAAAAGTAATATGGTGCTCATGTATGCCAATGACATAATTGTTGGTGTCTCAGATGAAATTTAGTGCAAATGGTTTAAAAAATTCAAGGAAAGCGAATTTGAATTGTCTATGATTGGTGAACTAACATTTTTTATGGTATAAACGTGACACAAGAAAGGAATAGAACATTTGTTTCAAAATCCAAATATTACATGTAAGTTATGAGATGGTTTCAAATGGATAATTCCAATGATATGATGACCCTGAAGGATATTTAGATGAAACTGTTTCCAGATGATGAAGGAAATATAGTTAATTTTTCATAATACAATAAAATCATTAGAATCCTATTTTACCTCATAATGAAAATACTCATTATTTCCTTTTCCACATGCCAAGAAGCGTGATATCATTGTAATAAAAATGAAATAAACTTAATTTTAGTAAAAATAATACATTTATATATCAAGGGAGTGGTAGACTTGTTTCCATATAATGATAAATCCCATGAAGAGTTATTGGGAATTATATTTGTATATTGGTTCAGATCAGCAAATAATAGGAAATAAACATCAAGTGGTTCATTATATATATGGGGATTGTGTATTTCATTACTATGTATGAAAATTGATTTCATTTATTTGAACACCAATGATTTTGAATATAGTGTGTCTACTCTAGTATGCACACAATTATTTTCGATGAAGTAGCATCTTGATTATATAGGAGTTGAAGTGGGACAATGATTAAAATCCATTGGGAAATTAAAAAGTGATAAATCGTAGAAAAAATATAATCCTTCACTCATAGAAAAATAATAATGAAGACAAGTATAATATTTTCAAGGATAATGTGGAGGAATGGATTTTAATTTTAATTTTTTTGCGTACAGAACTATTTGTGGAAGACATTGTGGCAAAGGCATTACCCAAATGACTATTTGAATGTTATAGTCTAGATCATATAATTCATTTAATTCCATATACTTTAGAAGTGTCTTTTTTGGACCCCCTATCCCCATGTTATGATGTGTTTTTATAATATGATTATATATGTTCTTAACCCTACTATTGACCACAATGAAGTGACCCTCGGGTTCATTGAAAAATAGAGGTATATTGTGCATATGAAAGGGGATAAAATGTCTTAAACATCATAGGGGTAAAATATAAAGGAGAATTGAATAAGGGAAAGTTATAAATATGATGATGCTAAAGATGATAAATCAATAGTTAAATATCATGATATATGTTTTTCATGATGAAACCAAATGAGTGGTTTTGAAATGATATGATTCATTGATGAAATTTTAATGCTACCCTTGTTTCTCAAGCTGATCAAAGATCATGTGGGATTATAGTATGTGTTGATTAAATATTTTATCACAATATAAATTGAAATAAGTGAGTTTTGGAATAATATTTAACAATATTTAACAAGGTATCCATATGGGAAAAAATTTCAACAAACCCAAAGGTGGAGATTTTTTGAAAAATCCCTCATAACATCATTTTTTGGAGTAATTGTGTTTTTTTGAAAAAGAGGGACTCCAAGGTCTTTTGTGATGTTCCTTAGAGATTATTTACATTTGTTTTACAAAGTTCCAAGACAAATGGAATGGATTACCTCGAAAAAATACTAACAAATTGTCGATACAAGGTGGTGCTATTTTACTGAGTTTGCAAAATTTCTAGGGTCAAATATTTAGATGAATTAAATCATCATGAATGTTGGATTTCCATGAATTTAAATATGTAAATATGGAAAATTAATGATATTCTCTATGATAGGTTTTCATGAAGGCCATTTGTGAAGGTCTGGATCATATCAAATGAGCATTATGAATCCACAAAGGGTATCCTATAATATGAATGACTATGAGAAGCCTTATGAATAGGAATGTTTCATGGTGTTTCGTGAAAAATGGGAGAATAAAAATTCAGATGGAATATATTCATGAAAAGAAGATGATGTGGATGAAAGCTCATAGAATCTAAGGCAACACCTATAAATAGGCTTCTACACCCAATAAAAAAAATATAATTACTTAACAAAAATTAAATGGATCTTGATTAATGAAGGTGATTTTCAATGGTTGTTATTTCAAATATGTTGGAAAATAATGGATGGTTGTGAATGCTATAAAAACATACAAAATTTTGTGATAATCATAAATATATTTATGTTCCTGAAGGAAATAAAAATCTAAACAAATTTTTTCATATTTGTGATATCTATGTGAGCTTCATGAAAGCTGGTTTCTTTGTAAATGATATGATATCATCTCGAAAGGTTTTTTCATCATGAAGACTATTATAGATTTTCAAAAGAGGTGATCTTCAAAAAGATAGTGGCCATCATATTTTTTTTCATAATTAATTTCATAGAAAATATATGGTAATGCAATATTCAGCATTTAGATGAAAGTGGGAATGTTACAAATCATATATCTATAAATGAAAATGTATCTATTATTTATAATGAATGGACCTATATGTCCATAAACTGTATGTTTATCCTTTATAGATAAGTGAGAAAAGTAAGAAGAATATGATGATCCTTTTTCATTCGACATTTATCCATAGAAAGATAGATTATGGGAGTGACCCGTGATAAGTAGTGATTTGTCCCAAATGATTGTAAATGAAATGAGTTTCATCATAGAAGTGATTTGGCCTAAACATTTTTTTTTGGTTGGGACCATAGTGGATTTTGTATATCATCACATTGTATTTTTATGCTCTATGTACATAGCCCAATATGGGTGAACTAAGTAAAATTGTTGGGTCTGATGCATGATTTCATTTATGTTCATACATTTCAAGGGGAAGAAGATATAATGGATTTTTATAATTATTAATCAAGATATGAAGTGATTGTTTTTTTAATTGGTCATACCCAAATTCATCCCACCCCCTTAAGATATTTAACCTAGTTGGGATACATGTTCCTTATTGAATGTTTTATTTCATCAGTGTAATGTCCGTAGATACAATGTTTATGGGAGTGATGTTGTACTCAAAAACAATACACCTAATAATTTTGACAATTCGTGGACTCATGACATTTCTCGTGACGTATTCTTATTGGAGTCTTTCGGAAGGACCATAGTATCACATGGATGAGGTTTTCAGTGACCTCTTGATCAGCCTACATAATATAGGAGGGAAAATTATTACTTCATTTTAGAAATAATCTCCTAGAAATATTCATTATTGAAACTGGTGACATAAACATCAATAGAATAATCCATTATTGAGAGGATTTTTAGTGAGGATACATGAGAGGGTGGATATTTGATTAGCCACTGAAGTTTTTATGCTTCTATATATGTGTTACACATATACTAGTGCATTTTAAACCTGGTGTTGATGACCCTGTGTTGGCAATGGTGTCCTCTCCTTATATCAGTACTAAAAACGTGTAGTTGATGAATAACAGGTATTCTTGAATTGGTAAGATGACATTCTATTGAAGGGAGTTTTTTTGGAATGGTCTTGAATATATGTTACAAATAAAAACCTTAAAATTCATCAACATAATAACTTTATAAATGAAATAATGATCAATCGATTTTTTTATCCTTCATCGGAACCCATTAATTTTTGTGAAAAGTGGCCTAAAATGTTGGTGACATGATCATATTTGTTAAGGATTCATATCAATGTCACCATTTTGTGATGAAAATCATGGCACCTGACAATTGATTCATGGGCGGGGGGGGGGGGTTAAATGTTGAACAATATTTCACACCAGGTTCACTATTTTTTGATGGAATCCTTCAAGATATGATTGTGGATCCAAGAGACCCAATGGTTCCGTTCCTCAATATGTTTCATGAAAAATCTTTTGAAATATAGGTTGTCATTGGAAAATGGATCCTACAATGTATAGGAACTCACAATCGTCGAGAATATTGGATGTCATGCTTATCATGCCTTTTTGAGAGGAATTATTACATACTCTAGGATACAATTATACATATAAAAAATATCTATGAATCCATTAATAAATACCAAACATGTAATTTTTCACCCTTATGTTAACAATAAATTTTTATCCTGTGTTTTATTTAGAAGTCAAATTTATGTATTTTTTTATTCATATATGGATAGATTACTATAAATGTAATTTTATTAATTTATCATACCCATCTAAAAATTGATTTTGGATTTTTTTTGTCATTTATTTTAATAATGATGGTTTTAATCCCCATAATATGGAACTCTAAAATTTATGTTAATTTTGGAAAATATGAGTTTCTTTATGTATAGATAAGTCCCATGAGACTGGATTCATCCATATCCATGTGAACATAATCAGAATCCACATAGTTCGATTCCACATAACGAGAAACATCATACCTTCTAAAGTCACGTGACAAGTATTTAACCATGTTGTTTTACATTATGTGAGAAGGATATCTATGTGAAAGGTTCCTAGTTAATAGATAATTTGGGAATTATGATACAACACCCCAAAGGACCTTGAAGGGATGTATCCTTTAGTGAAGGATGTTTCCCTACTGGGAATTTGGCCCAAAACAATTATAGGGATTTGGGGTGTTGGGATTGAACCATATTTGGCCTGATAAATATACATTTTTTGGTTCATAATGGGTACATAGTTCATATGATTTGATCATACACCTATGTAGTCCCTTTGATGGTTTTCTCATAGTCTATATGGCCCTTTGATATCCATACATGTCATTGAGGACTTACACCAATTTGGATTCCCTTATCAAGGTGATAGGAATACTTGTAAAAGGAATATTTCCCTAGAAAATAATTTGATCATATAGAAATAATTATCTTCACTATACTCTAGGACCACCAGAGTTATTATCAGGGTGATAAAAAATTGGAACTTGAAGATCTACAAAAAACAATATCTCCATCATCAACTGTTGTAGGAGATCAAGGCTATGAGGGATTGAAAGGGATATGAGGTGTGTGCCTCCTCCCCAGTTTTAATAATCAGGGTCATCAATTTCACACCCAAGTGGATACGACGACTAAGAAATACATCAAAATTACACTAATAGGGATTCCATGTTCCTAATTTTATAGAAGTTGAATAGATAAAAAGGGACTAAACCTCATCACAGTGAAATGATAGTGGTCACCCACATTTGATAAAATAGGGATGTTACCACCACTACCTATAGGGTTGGCGTCATTGTTACAATGTGGATTTATAATTTAAAACAATTAAAAACCCACAACTACAAGATAAAATAAAATTTTGATCCTCTATTAACACAAGAATGTATAATTTAGGGAATGAACTAATGTGGCATATTCTCTAATTATGCATATTGGGAGGATATGGGGAATGCCTTACGTTAGTCCACCTCAGGAAAGGGATCCATGGATTGAGTTTACCTAACATTATTGTTATTAAATATAGACACAAAGTATATATGACATAGGTGAGGCATAGGTGGATTGAAGGTAGGTCACATAAGAGATGCCTTAGAGGGATGAATGTTGTTTGTACAAGGTAGACCTTGGGAGACCAAAATTTGTATTGTGCAAGGTCAAATAGGGAGAGATAAAGATATTTCATGCTGAATAGACTCAGGTGAGATGAATAAACCATTGGGTGATGAAAAACATGAGTGAAAACACATTGGTGACATCTTTCACTCAACTACAAGAGGTATCCTCATGTGTTTTTGGACAACTCGTGCCTAGGTTCCATGATCAAAAAAGGGACTCCTACCAAGTGCTCCTAGTTAAGGTGAGTAGGATCATACAAGTAATTTTTTATTTTATAAACTTGGGGAACAATAATATCATTATCCCTTTATATACATCTTAATTATGTACTTGGAAATCTAACTGAAAGGTTATAAGGTACTGGGTGAAAGACTTGGGATTGTAGATCTTTAAGTGTTCTTATGATCATCTAGTTAGTTTTCCACTCACATGTAGAGCATAAGTGTAAATATTGAGAACTCTATCAATGAAATTTAGATTATGATTATTTCATGTAGTATATATCAAATTAAATATCATTGTTAACACCATTAAAACTATATAAATGAATAAAGAATGGAAAAAGAGGTATTTCTAGAAGTTAAGGAACCTATATTGACTAAGCAGTAACATGACCCGGGGAATTGTAATAATACCATTTTGAATAGTAATCCAGCAAATTAAATAGTATCCTAACCAATGTATGTATAAATAAAATTTATATATTTTATAAATTCAAGTATTATATAATTATATCACAGTATAAGTAAATAAATATATTAAAATTTATTAATTAAATGTTGATATTTTTGTAAGTCATAAATATTTATTCATAGTTTTATAATTAATATAATAGTTTAAGATAAATATATTTCCATAAAATATATTCATAAATTAATGTTTTTTTTTAATTTCGAATAAATTTGTGAGAAATAAATTATTTTTTCAGAGTGTTATAAAATCTGTTACAAATTTAAAATCTGTATTTTTTGAGTAAACGGTGATTTTAATTAAAAAATTACAATTATCATATTTAGAAAATCAATTTAAAAAAAATTAAATTCATTTTTAACATATACATGTAAAAAATGTTTAGGGTAAATTTTTGTGATTTTTAAAAAATACTTGAATTTTTGTTAATAGTAAAATACGATCATTTGTGATAAAAGATAAATACATGAATTATTGAGTCACAAACTATATATATCTAATTTATGAAAATAATATAAATCAGATCCTCATTAATTTTCTATATTTGATGATAATTCCCAATATATTGATAGTCTTGAGCCAAAATAATAAACAAATGAAAAAAATATTCCAAAAACACCCCTCTCCTCCACTACAAAGACCACACCTCCCCACCCCTTATCCACAATCCTTACAAGATTTTAGCCTTATCATATATCTACACATTACACTTCCCAATCTCCCCCCATTTCTAGAAGCTTTTGGTCTCAGGAAAATTCCAAAACCAATCCCTTTAAGGAGGTTATCAAGAGGATAATTCAAAAGGTAAATCCTATTTCTTTAACTTTTATTTTCCTTTAAATTTTCCTTTTCATTTCTTATCATATTCTCGCATCATCTGTCTAATCAATAATGATAACTGATTTATAATAAATATACTATAATGAAACCAAGTTAAATTAATATCTTTCATCAATCTCCATTCCCAATATCTATTTTTTATTTTAAAACCAACATCATCGTCCACAACGTGCAAATTTACAATCTTCATGAACGAAGGATTTTTCTTGCTCAATTTCACTTTAGAGTCTTTTCATGAAAATTTTTTATGGTTAAGAAAGACTATAATTCATGTACTAAAACCTATTTAACATTCTTGAACTAGTATATATACATAATATAAATTCATGTGACAAAACTTGTTCATGATGATTGAAAACCCTCCCAAATAATTTAAATGATTATCACTAATGTTTTTACTAAGAATTCATCCTTATACCTTATAAAAAATTATATTACCATATACACATATATATGTTCATTAATAACATATAATTCCAATTATGGATAATTATTACAATTTTACATGAACTCCGTTACTTATAAAAATGTGAACCTATCATGAAAACCAAGAAAATAAATGCTCTCAGATGATGAAATTTAACTATATATGTTATTAATAAGGAAATAAATGAACTTAATAAGCCTATAATGAATAAAATACATGTATGTAATGTTATTAATTAATTAACTAATGGATTTAATTTGATTATCTCATAGATTAAGTTCAAGTGCAGAAAACATTCAAACATAAGGTAATTGTTTTCTTCCTGGACCTCTATTTTCATTCAGGCTTTTATTTCTCCTTCTATATACAGATGAAATTCTTCATTAATATTATATTATTATTCAAAATTATTATTATATATTCAATACTAGTTTATTCTTATCATTTCATTTTTCATTTATGCGGAAATACTTGTTTTAGAAGGCCCCCTTTTTAATTCTTCCCGATAAGAAAGCCTAGATAAAGGGAACACCTCAATTTCATATCAATTATCAACTATCAGAGATAATATGAATTAAAAAATTTTATTTTTATAAAATCTCTAATTTTTTCATAAAACCTATACTTTTTATTTCTAGTTTTATAAAAACAATTATGACAATGAACAATGATTTTTCCAAAATAACTCTTCATTACAATGTAAAAAGGGATATTTCTCATAATAATTTCTTGATGATTTTATTATTTTTATTTCTCTAAACACCTCTATTAAATTTAATGATTTATTTATATTTATATATTTTGTTTATCAACCACCATATTTTATTAAATGGTAGTTGATCACTTTTTAGTGGATGTTTTTTCTTGATACCATTCCCCATACTACTCAGAATGGTTATTATTTATGATTATAGAGTCCAGAATGTGATTCAAATTTCACATGTATATTTAGTTTCTGATTAAAACCATTAATAAGTGGAATGAAATGAAATTTTTATGTTATGGTTGGGTCTTGCTATAACCCTTCAATGCATTTTTAGGTCACATTAGTCAAACTAGACATGGTTTTTAGCCACTATATATGGTGTCTTGGATGAGGCCTTGACGATATGTTTATGATGTATGACATTATTAATTATATCTTTATGAAGAAAGTAATATATATTCGATGTTTTTATTCACACAGTATAATATTCAAGGTTATTTTTTATTATGAAATTATTTAATCAGCTTTTATTCTAGCCATTTATGCTGAAGATTATGTTTTAATAATTAGTTTTTTTAGTTATTAACCATGCCTTATTATTTATGTTTATTATAGTTTCTATTGTATTTCATACCATTACTGATCATCTAATATCACCCATTTCATATGTTTTATTTTTCCATAGGACATGTAGATGTATATTATGAATCACTGGTAGGGATAATCTAAGTGTAATTGGGGTTTCTAATGGATTTCCTATATTATTTTTTCCATTTAGGATGGGATGAAAATTTTATGTATGTATTCAGGCATCAAAAACTAATAAATTGATTTTTTTTATATGGGATTTTATTCTTGTATCTATGTTAATTTGATAGAGTAAGTCATAAGATCTGAGAAACTGTGGTCGCAGTTTTTAAATTTGGTATTCGAGGAAGTTTAGTTGAATATTTTGAAACTAGATTTAGAAAACAAATATTAGGGAACATATACCTAAGATATTCTTTTAGGATAATCATATAAGAACATCCTAAATTTTTTCTAAAATAAATATTTTGTGACTATTCATAGAAATACATCACAGTATAGACACTACAAGGGGATGTGGTTCTTTAATAGTTGTACCTAGGGGTAAAAACTCATAGACGTTGTCCCAAGAGAAACTCAGGGTAAACTAGTACATGATATTAGGCCATTCTGTGCACCTAGATTGACACTCCCAAAAGAGATTCTTAGTATAAGATTATTTTTCTTTACAATAAATTATGAAGGATTTAAAAGTAATATGTCCCGAAAGAAACGATATTTATTTTTAGGAGATTATCTATGTATAAAATTTCAATTTATGTTATGTTTTTTTCTAGTTTTCGATTATAGATTAAGATTCATAACCTAATATAATGTATGAAATTATTTAAAAATTGTGCCTATTATAAAGAATGGAAACTATATCGATGCACGTATCCCTTGTAGGGAATTCCCTCCAATACAAGATAATGATATTAGTATTGTATTTTTCAGAGGTGTTGAAAAATATATATCTATACTGGGATAGCTGAATCGTGTTATGAATTGTATCCTTACATGTATAGAGTATCTTTATCCACAATGTGGAGGAGCAATTTTATACAACGTCACAAGACAACTACCTCCATCATTAAATATGTATACATACCTAGTTGTAGCTAAATAATGGATAAGTTCCTTAGAGAATATATTTCCCACTTTTGGAGTAATGAAATGGAGAAGGATTTCATGGAAATTTATCATCTCTTTAGAGATGTGGATTAGTGGTGGCTGTTAATTGAATACAAAAATATAGAGGAAGAAAACCATAATATGGAATGAGACAATATTAAGGAAATATTCCTAGAAAAATATTTCCATTATGAATAGTCAGTGGATATGGGTAGACAATTCTTGAATCTAAGGAAAATGAAGGATGATAATATTTCAGAGTATAAAGACAACATTACAAGGTTATAAAGGCATTTCACAAACAACATATGTAAAATAAGGAGTATGATTGATTAGTTTCTTAATAGGGTAAAGTATATTCCTCTAAAGGGAGATTGTGTAGAGACCCATTGCATGACGTACATAGAAATTACATTAATATTGCGGAATACATAATACATGACAAAAACAGATGGCCAAAGACCGTATTAGTTTAGTGTCTTTGGAAACTCAGAACATAATCTTCTAATCATGGTAAAAGATCATCAACATCTCCCATAAAGATCTTACTCTTTTGTTGTCTTACATAAAACTATAATTTAGATCCTGGAAAAAAGAAAACATAAATAGGGTGAGCTCAAATTCTCAGTAAGGGTAATCATGGAGAACTTAAAAACAATCCATAAATATTTGAACTAAAAAACATGAACATAAATCATCAAAATCATGAGAAATGACATAAATCTTGGCAGTATATAAGTCCTAGATCACAATGGAACATTAATCATGATAAAATAAATCATATAATTTTGGGAAACCATTAAGAACATGATAATATTTCCATAGTATCCAAGGCAGTACTACCAAGACCATCATTGTGGACAATGTCCATTACTGAACCGGGTTTACTTGCCGTTCCAGCCTTATATTACTGAACTGGATATTACTTTCCATTCCAGCCATGTCTATCTCATGAGATATAAATATTTACAAAATATATTCGATGGAGATATAGGTCCCACCAATATCATAATGAAATCATTCTTAAGTGTACCACAAAATAAATATAAATCATTCATAATAACCCAAAGAATAGAATGGGTTTTAAAAAAATCATCCCATCAAAACATAATCCATATAAAACAATGGGAATAATTTAATCATAAATAAATTAAAACCATGTAAATAATAGGAACATTATAATTGAAATATAACCATTTTAAATAATGTAATCTAAGAGGGAAAATAGTTTTTAATAAACACTTGAAATGAATTCTTGAGGAAAATATCCTTTCTTCATCAAAATCATTTTCTTTTCAAAAATTCCATGCAATTTTAAAAGAAAAATATTTTTTTGAAAATAATCATGAAATCATGTAGAGGAAGCTTCATGGAAAGAAGGCATTATGAATCCATAAAAATCCATTCACACCATATAATTTTAAAAAACATTCTCCTCATACTTTTACCAAAAAAATGTCAAAAAGTACCTAATATGGTAAAAAAAAGAAAGAGTCCTTCCATAACACAAAGTAAAAGTAAAAAAGGGGTAATCATGACTTTAAACATACATGTAATAATATTAAACTCTTTATGAAAAATTTTTTTATGGAAATGGGTGAAAAATATAACCCCAGTAAATAGTTACGTATAAACAATATCATATAAAAATGAGATTTGAAAAATTATCCATTACCTTATGCCCAGTTTCTTCTGTATGTGTCTGAGACTCCGGTATAGTGGGTTTAAAAAAATTATTAACTTTTTATAGAACCATAACAATATTTATGATATCATACATGATTCACTTACAACATTATATTACATGTTCTTTTGTCAATTCCATGTTAAAGTAGCGTTTTGGGTAAAATTGTTTCATTTATCGTATATGTTTTGAATTGTAATTCTTCATATGATTATATATATTATTATTACATATTTAAAAAAATGTAAAACATGATTTATATATAATATATATTCATAATATAATAGATAGATTAATTGAATGAAATACACATTTCGTGGAGATGGTTGGTCGTATGTACGCATGAACACTGTTTTCATTTCCTTATTAAATAGAATGGAAGTAAGAAAATTACGTATAAATAAATCCATTATAAGTAATATGTCATATATTTCATGATTATTTAATATATATACTTTATAATCATTCTTGAATGGATAACTTGGAGAATGAATCTCATCGTGTCGTGGAGACGGTAATCTGTATGTACGCACGAGTGATGATATCGTTCCCATAATTATTGAAAGGAATTAGAGTTGATGATATAATATCTAAGAATTAGTATCATGTTATAATAAACATATATAGTTATTATTTACTCCATTATAACCATAAGGTGGTGGTGGAAAAGTAGATTACACCACGGCATGGAGACGGTATTTCGTACGTACGCACGTTTGGTGATTTCGTTTTCCATAGGATGGATAAAAGGTGAAATAGGTTTGGTTCATATTTATAATAACATATCAGTATATTAGTGATACTTATGTTATTAATTTATTATGAAACAACAAAAGAAGATGAAGTAGAATTAGAAATGAAGTTGAAAGAATCAGTAAAGGATATTACCTCTTATTCGACGTGCCTCTTCTAAACCATTTCTTAGGGAACTAAAGTTGGAATTTGAAGAAGATCAGGACCTCTAGTATGTTTTCAATAAAGTGAAGATGGGAAATTTTCAGTGTTTGATTGGGCCTTAAGGCTCAAATTGGTGCGAGGAGGAGAGGGAGGAGGTTCCCTTTTATATGGGAGGAGGGGGGAACCTTTGGAAACATAAGAAATATTAAATTATAATAAATTCCAACCACACATAAAAACATCCAAAATGACTCAAATTCAAATATGAGATGATATAGGGTTGTAATATCGTCCACCAATAAAATTTAGATATGTTTGGAATTTATTTTAAACCGTATCAATTTGATTTATCCTTATTTAAACTATTTAAATTTATTTCTGTTAATAAAATTATAATTTTTAAATTGTTTTAAATATATAATTATGTGTTGTGAATTTTAAATAATTAGATAAATTATTACATTATAGACTATATAATTTTAAATTTGTAATATTTAAATATTTATGTGATTTCTAAACAATTTAATAATATGTTATTTTTCTAAAATATCAATATTTTCAATTTTGACGCTATTCAATTATTTGAATTTAACTAAAATCAAAAGAGAAGAAATATTCAATAGAAAATATTTAATATATTACTAACATGTCATATTAATTTATAAAATTAGTGGAGAACATTAAATAGTTCATATATTATTTATTTAAATATTTTTAAAACCATTTATTTGATATTTCTCTTAATAAAATAATTACTCTATCATTTTTGTATAATTATTTAATATACTTATTTGTTGAATAAAAATTAACTATAAAATCATATCGTAACTATAAATATATTAACTTTCATAATTATACTTTTACTAAAATTTATATTCTTAAAATCACAACAGTTAAATTGTTATATTTATTAAGTGATGAAGGTGACAACTTTGACATTTTTAAAAATAATATAATATAAATTTCATAATTTCATTTATACGGCTCCGAAAGGTCCCATAGTATACCCTTGGATTCTCATGGTATAGATATACTCTAAAATAGGTTTTTGGAAAGTGTTTGGGACTTTCGATGGGTATTATTACTTTAATAAGAACAATATTATTGATTTTTCACTAAGTAAATAATTTCTACATGATTAATTTATTATCTATTAATGTAATTAAATATCACTAAAAAATTACAAATAAATTAACATAAAAAAATAAAAACATTTTATATTTCAAATGAGTATTTATAATTGAATTTATATTCTCTGTAACCTTATATTAAAAAAACTTTAATTATTAATGTTTGAGTGAGACATATTTCAGTTTCTTTAAAATAAAAAAAGTTTAAGGTCATAATAAAATCCAAGTGGGTTCCAATGGATTCCATTTAGTCCCAAATATTCGTTAGGAAGAAATTTAATCATAGAATTATATTAAGATATGTTTAGGGTAATTTTATAATATTATATATACCATTAATTACCTGATTTACCTTTAACTATGGTAAATAAAATTTACTGTAGTTACTATTCACGGTGCCCAAAAATATAAAGTATCATATTAACATAATTTTTACCTACTTATTCGAAATATTGAATCCATTTTTACAAATTCAAAGCATAGAATTTGAAAAAATTTATTCAAAATTTATCATGTTTGTTAAGAAAATGTGTTTTAAAAGTTAAAACTTTGCAAATGAATGAAATGATTTTGCCTATGTATTCAATGTAAAATCAAAGCTAATGACATAAAATATATTAAATTGTAAAAATATATTCTATTTATACTTTAAAAAAATTAAATATTATAATTTAACCATATAAATTATTACGATGAAAAATGATGTTTTTAATTAAAATATAGCATGTTTTTACTATTCATTAAAATATGAAAGTTATCAGAATAATCTGAAAAATTTATCCAAAGTGAATTTTTATATCTTAATTCCAAAAAAGATTTGTTTTTTTCAAATTGAACTTATACACATGTCAAATACTAGATTTATTGTGGGTGCACCATCAAGAGGCAGGAAAACTGCATATTTTGACAAATATTTATATTACCCAAAAAATTTGTCTTATTCTCATAACTTGTTCTAGAAAATGTATAGGATGAATAAGAAAGTTATGATATTGAAAATTTACTTATTACTATTCATTATGGCTAGTTCATAAAAATATTATAACAATATATCGTTGTTTTGTGAAACCAGGTATTGCGTACTACACATGCTATCGAGAAAGTTCGCGATTAGGTTAATGCAAGCCAACTCAGGGCTGCGTGTAGTGACAGGTCCATTTGGTGTTGCATATAACAAAATCAATAGTTATTTCATTTACACATTAAACAAAATCTATACTTAATGTTGCGTAGAATTATTTCCACAAAACTAACTTGAAATTGTGTGTAACACGAGCCAAGAATAGTGTTGCATATACTACAAGATAATATGGTGTTGCGTATAGTACAAGATAATCTTTGTGTAGTGTACAATAGATGGAATCCAAGAAATTAAAAAGAATATATCTCAAAAAAATATTAAGGTGATATATTCTACCCCCCTTAAAATGAATTTCTCCCTCAAAATTCGTCGGGGTTATAAATTTTTTACTACTTGAAAGTTTCATTCATAGAAACCCATATCGTAAAAAGGAATACCAAAACATAATTTTAAAAACTAAAGTATGAAACGTAACGATTACCCAAATTAACGCACCACTGGGTTTCCACATAGGAGAACATGGGTGAAAATATGGATCTGGAAGATAAATCTAATAGTCAAGTTATGATGGAGAGTGGTAGAGGACATGGCTATGAAAAATACAACAATAAAAAAGCCATAAATTTTTTATAATCTAAGGTACCATCTGACACATCAGATATGAGGTTATTAAGACAACATTTTAGGTTTTCATGATCATTTCCCTAATTCTTAAAATAATTTTCCTAAGGAGAAATACATACTTGATTTCAGTGTAATATCATTGTTGGTCATTCCATGAACAATTTCCACTTCAACCCATTTAAAGAAATGAAGTTGAATTTGTCATTATTAAAGTGTTAGTAGATCATGTGATAGGTTATTCCATCTGTCTCTTCCAAAAAAAGAGTATCACAATTTATTAAATATATATAAGTCCATCTATGCTAATATTAATCATATATGATTCCTAAAATGGACTTATACTTCATATATAATACCTCTTAATAAAATAAAACTAGTGTCTACAAACCAGGGACTTCCTGTAGGCCAGTGGTAGGTGATAAGGGCCTATCACACTTCGGTTGTGGGTTCAATTCGCACATCCTTGTCCGACGTGATGGGTTGTCACCCATCCTATGGGTTTTCCTTTTTCTAAAACTATACTATTATAACATTTCAGTAATACTATCAAAATGTTCTAGCCTCAATAAATACTATTTGATGTCTAACTTAACCCATCACATACTTTAGGCTTATCCAAAATACTTCTATCCAATCTCATAAGGAAAATATAACTATAGAGGTCATCTACCATACATGTAAATACCATCATTTATCCCCCCATATATCATATGATATATCTTGTTGGTCACATTCCAAACATGTGAAGACCTTAATCATGTATTCTCTTGAAAAATGAATACCCATTGATCCTTATTGAAAACATGAATTCTGTAAAATGTTAACTCTTTCTACATACCAAAATACAAAAATTTATATATACTCAAAGCATGATATCACTTTTCCCTTCTATCAGTCATGAGATCATTAATATAATCAAGAATATTATTTTCTCCTTATCCATTAATTATGCATATATCATCTTCTTTATAAAAATATCTGAATAACCTTTCATGGTTACCATTACCATTCAACATATACTTTCAAATACTTTAGGAAAAAACAATATTGTAACAATCCTTAAATGTTTCTTTATACCATAGTACCATTAACATAACTCTAGTTAAGCGTACAATCATTCCACTACCTTCTTAAACAATTGACTGAGCTTCATCATTTTATTCCTCAATACTTCTTTAAAATCATATATCATTTTTGTCTCCTAATCATCGTCAACAAAACTACTACCCATACGACCATGATAATTCTCTTCATGAGACTTTCCCTTAGGGAATTGGTTTTCATAATGCCTATAAATTCCACATTTAAAACATTTAACTGTTTTTGATGTCTTAGCAATACCATTATCCTTGTCCATAGTGTTAAATGTACCCTTTCCTTTGCAATTACTGGCTTTGTGTCCTTCTTTTACACATGCAAAGCATCTTCCAGTTTCATTGAAACATTCTACATGATGTGTATTCCCACATGATTTACATGAGGGAAATTAAACTTTCTTTCCTCTATGATCATCATGAATCTCTTTATTTCTCTTATTAACTGTGTTAAGAAACTTACCAAAGTTGAGATTATTTATCATATTATGAGATTGCTGATTAGTCATAATAATGATATTTCACCTTCCAAATCCAATTTCATTAGCTTGATCATGACGGATATCATTCCATTGTCCATAATATTATCTGTTAACATGAATCTTCCGGTTTCCAGCCATTTTTTAAAACCCAAAAAGAGTAGTGTGAGAGGAAAATTAAATTTAGGAAAACAACATAATCAAGGGGACTGGTTTCAATCTATAATGTTGTAGGTTTAATCCTAGGTTATTCATTATCGTTATCATAATTCTAGTACTATAATATATACTTATACATAACCTTAGGAACATCCTTAGACATACTTTAGAAATATCTCTAGAGATTTCACTAATGTTTTTGCATCCTAGTTTCCAAAGGTTATCAAAACATTTGTTCTGATACCAACTGTAGAGACCCATATCTTAACGTACGTAGACATTACTTCATGTTTTCAGAATACATAATACATGACAAAAACAAATGCCCAAAGACCGTATTAGTTTACTGTCTTTGGAAACTCTAAACATAATTTTCTAATCATGGTTAAAGATCTTCAACATCTCCCATAATGATTTTCACCTTTTGTTTTCTTACCTAAAAACATTATTTATATCCAGGGGAAAAGAAAAAATAAAAAGGGTGAGCTCAAATTCTCATTAAGGGTAATCATGGAGAATATAGAAACAATCCAAAAAACATTTGAACATAAAAACATGAACATAAAACATCAAAATCATGAGAAATGACATAAATATTGGAAGTACATAAGTCATTGATCATAAATGAACATTAATCATGATAAAATAAAACATTTAATTGTGTAAAACCATTAATCTCATTATATGATTTCCATAGTATCAAAGTAATTATGGCCAATACCATCACAGTCGACAAAGTCCATTACTGAACAGGGTTTAATGGTCGTTCCAGCCCTGTATTACTCAACCAGATTTTACATTCCATTACAGCCATGTCTATATCATGAGATATAAATCATTACACAATTCATTGGAGGGATATATAGGTCCCATACATCTCATAATGAAATCATTCTTAAGTGTTTCACAAAATAATCATAGATCATTCATAATAACCCAATGAATAGAATAGGTTTCATAAACAGCATCCCATCATAGAATAATCCATATAAAAAATGGGAATCATTTCATCATAAATAAAAACAAACCATGTAAATAATAGAAAAATTATACTTGAAACATTAAAATATTAATGAATTTAATCTTAGAGGGAGAATAGATTCGAATAATCACTTGAAATTAATTCTTGAGGATTAAATCCTTTATTTTCAAAATCATTTTATTTTCACAAAATGCTATGCCATTTTAAAAGAAATTTATTTTGTTGAATTTAATCATTAAATATTGTAGAGGAAGCTTCATGGAAAAAATCAATTATGAAACCATAAAAATCCATTCACTCCGTATAAGTTAAAAAAACATTCTCCTCATACTTTTACCGAAAAAGTCAAAAAGTACCTCGTATGGTAAACAAAAGAAAGATTCCTTCCATAACAAAAAGTAAAATTTAAAAAGGGGTAAACATGACTTAAAAAATACATTGAAGAATATTAAACACTTTAGGAAAAACATTTTTAGGTACATGCATGAAAAATATAACCCCCGTAAATACTTACGTATAAGAAATCTCAGATAAAAATGAGATTTGAAAAATTATACCTTACCTTATGGCCAATTTCTTCGCGTATGTGTATGAGACACCTATATACTGGGTTTAAAATTATTATTCACTTGTAACAGAACAATAAAAAGATTTATTATATCATACATGATTCACTTACGACTTTATATTACCCGTTCTTTTTTTAATTCCATGTTAAAGCAGCGTTTTGGGTAAAATTGTTTCATTTATCGTATATGTTTTGGCTTGTAATTCATCATATGATTACTTATATTATTATTACATATTTCCATAATGTAAAACATTATTTATAAATAATATATATTCATCATATAATATATCGATAAATGGAATGAAATACACCATTCATGGAGACAGTAGGTCGTATGTACACATGAACGATGTTTTTGTTTCCTTGTTAAATTAAATGGAATTAGTAAATAACATATACATAAATCCAGTATCATTAATATTTCATATATTTCATGATTATTTAATATATATATACTTTATAATCATTATTGAATGGTTAACTTGGAGAATGAATCTCATCGAGTCGTGGAGACTGTAATCCGTACATATGCACGAGGGATGATATCGTTCCAATAATTATTGAATGGAATTATATTGGATGATATAATATTTCAGAATTAGTATAATGTTATAATAATCATATATTGTTATTATTTACACCATTATACCCATCCAAGTAAGGTGGTGGTGGGAAAACAGATTACACCACGACGTGGAGACGGTATTCCGTATGTACACACGTGTGGTGATTTCATTTTCTGTAGGATGGATAGAAAGTGAAATAGGTTTGGTTCATATTTATAATAACATATAAGAATATTATTGATACTGATTTAATTACATTAATTTCAAACAACAGAATAATGGAATGTAGAAGAAGAAATGAACTTGAAAAAATCGGTAAAAGATATTACCTCTTCTTCGACGAGCCTCTTCTAAACCTCCTCTTAGGGCACTAAAGTTGGCCTTTGAAGAAGCCTAGGACCTCTAGTATGTTTCTTGGGATGTGGATAAGATAAATGGGCAGGGTTTGGCCATGTTTTAAGGATCAAATTGGAGTGAGTAGGAGAGGGAGGAGGTGCCCTTTTTTAAGGGAGGAGTGGGGCACCTTTGGAAACATAAGAAATATTAATTTATAATAAATTAATACCCCACATAAAAACATAACAAATGACTCACATTAAAATCTTAGATGATATAGGGTTTTAAAATAATCAACCTATAATATTTATGCATTTTTGGAATTTATTTTAAACCTTATAAATTTGATTTATCTTTATTTAATCTATTTAAATTAATTTGTGGTGATATAATATTAATTTATAAATTTGTATAAATAATTTATTACATGTTTTGAATTTTCCAAAATTATATAAATTATTAAATTTTATACCATATAATTTTCAATTTGTAATTTTTAAATATTTTTGTGATTTTTAAACAATTTAATAATACGTTATTTTTATAAAATATCAATAGTGTCAATTTTGAGACTATTCAAATATTTTAATTTTAATTAAATATAATGAGAAGATATATTCGATCCAAAATATTTAATAGATTCATAATATATCATTTTAATCTAAAAAATTAGTGGATAACATTAAATAGTTTATATAATATTTAGTTTAACATTTGTAAAACTATTTATTTGATATTTCTCTTAATAAAATAATTACTAAATGATTTTTGTATAATTATCTAATATACTTATTTATTACATAAAAATTAAACCTAAAATCCTATGATGAATATAACTATATTAACTTTAATAAAAATAATTTTAATTGAATTTATAATATTAAAATCACAACATTTAAATTGTTATATTTATTATGTTTTGAAGGTGACAACTTTGAAGTTATTAAAATTAAAATAAAATAAATGTCATAATCTATTTTCTGCAACTAAAATTGGTCAAAATGATGACCCTTGTATTCCCATTGTATATATATACTTGACCAATAGGTTTTGTTCAAGTTCTTAGGCCTTTTATGGTTATTATTACTTTAATAAAAACTATATTATTGATTTTTCACTAAGTAAATAATTTCTCAATCATTAATGTATTAGCTATTAAGGTAAATAATATCACTTCATAATTAGAAATAAACAACTATAACAAAGAAAAAAAAATTATATTTAAAATGATTATTTATAATCGAATTTATATTCTCTATGTTCTTATATTAAAAATACTTTAATTATTAATGTTTGAGTGAGACATATTTCACTTTCTTTAAAATAAAATAAGTTAAAGGTCTTAATGACAACCAAGTGGTTTCCAATGGATTCCATTTCGACCCAAATATGCCTTAGGATGAAATATAATCATCCAATTATATTAATACAAGTGTTAGGATAATTTTATAATATTATAGTTACCCTTAATTACCCAATTTACCTTTAACTATGGAAAATAAAATTTACCGTAGTTATTATTCATAGTGCCCAAAATAAGTAGCCTATTAACATAATTTGGACCTACTGATTCCGAATATGGAATCTATTTTTCTAGATTAAAATCACAAAAGTTTCAGAAATTAATTTAAAAGTAATCCTGTTTCTTAAGAAAATGAGTCATAAAAGTAAAAACATTGCAAAATATTGAAATGATTTTATATATGAATTCAATGTAAAATCAATCCTAATGACATAAAATATATTAAATGGTAAATATTTATTATATTTATACTTTAAAACCATTAAATATTATAATTTATCCATATAATTATTATGATGAAAAAAGTTTTTTAAAATTAAAATATAGCGTGTTTTTACTATTCATTAAAATATTAGAATTATCAGAATAATATGAAAATTTTTTCCAAAGTAAATTTTTATATCCTGATTTCAAAGAAGCATTTTATTTTTTCATATTTCTCTTATAAGGATGTGAAAAACTAGATTTAATGTTGGTGCCCCATCAAAAGGTGGAAAAAAATCATTTTTTGAAAAATACTAATTTTACCCGAAAAATTTATTTTTTTCTCATAACATGTTCTATAAAATGTGTAGGACAAATAATAATGTTATAAAATTCAAAATTTAGTTAATACTATTCATAATGACTAGTTCATAATAATATTATAACAATATATTGGTGGTTAGTGAAACCCGATATTGCGTACTACACACGGTATCGAGGAAGGTCACGATTGCATGTAATGTAAGCCAAGTCAGGGATGTGTGTAGTGAAAACTCCCATTGCGGTTGAATAAAACATAATCAAAACTTATTTCATTTATAAATTAAAAAAAATCTATACTTAATTTTTTGTAGATTAATTTCCACAAAACAAACTTGAAATTATGTGTAACACGAGCCAAGAATAGTGTTTTGTATACTGCAAGATAATACGGAGTTACGTAAAGTAGAAGATAATATTGGTGTAGTGTACAATAAAAGACATCAAATAAATTAAAAATAATATATCTCATAAAAACTCTGGGTGTTACAACTTGTCTCCCAAAAATTCTCATCAAACGAAGATATAGTATCATGTGCTATCCAGATAGAAAAATAATTCTATAATTATTATAACTTCAAAACAAATCAAGAGAAGAAAAACGATTTTTAAAAATTTGTAAAAAGAAATAAAGAATGTTGTAATAATTGATTATTTTATTTTCTATCTTGTGATAATTGTAAGAAGAAACACCATGGTACATTCCTTAAGGGTAATGATGTTTTTTATAAGGGTGGAAACAAATTCCACTAATTCTGTGATTGCAAGGGAAATAAATAATCTACAAATGATAAATGTTGTAATTTAAAAGCTATGAAAAATTATAAAAATAATTGTTCTAAGCATCAAAGAAACTTCCCCAAAAAAGTCCTATAGTGAAATGCAAAGATTATATGGTCACAAAAAATGAGGTTAATGTTCCTCATGATGTGGTTGCAAGGAATTTAAAAGTTTCATCAAACATAATGGAAGACTTATTTTATTCTCTATCATCACATTCATTTATATATTCATTGTTTTATAAGAAATTTTGACAATTTTCTTCTGATTTAATAAAGGATTTGTCAGTCAATGCTTCCAAGTGAAGTAACATTGGAAAAAATATGTAATCGTTAGTTCCCTTTATTACACATAAACATGCTTTATTTTATAACATATTCATCATTCCTACTATTTACATTGACCTAATCCTTGGTATGGATTGGATTTCAAATTATTATGAAATAAACTATTATAAGAATAATAATGTTACATTGTTTTTGTGAATTATGCAGAATACCTTTTCTTTTGAGAAAAAACATTATCATCTAGTTCTCATCCAGGTCCACCTTCATTAGCTCTTTTAAATAAATTATTTTTGGAAGAAAATAAAACAACATCTATGGATTTTCAAATTTAAGATCTACCAATTTTTCAGGATTATAATAGTGTATTTCTATAGGATTTCCCAAAATATCCTCAAATAGGGAAGTTGAGTTCTCTGAAAATTTAGTTAATTATCGAAGACCTATATCAAATAATCATCATAGAATAGAAAATAATGAATTAGTATTGATAAATAAAAAACTAGAGTAATTGAGCGATAATAGATTTATTTTCCATAGTGTTATTCCATGGGGGTATATTCAATTTGTTATGAAAAAATATGGGTCTATGAGGTTGTGCATCGATAATAGGGAAATAAATTCTATTATAACAAGGAACAAGTATCCCATACTTCACATTGACTGTTTATTTAATCAGCTTCATGAAGCTCAATAATTATTTTAATGATTGACTTTTGATATGGATATCATCAGTTTCCTATGAGGGAAGAATATATTCCGAATACAACATTTTGAACTAGGTATAGACATTACGAGTTTACAATAATTCTATTTCAATTATCGAATGAAAAATATATTATAATGTAACTAATAAAAATAGTTTAAATGGTATATATTGATGAATTTTTTGTTTTATTTATTTATGATATATTGGTATACTCCATATTTCACTAAGACCATGAGAATCACTTGAAGAATATTAAAAATAATATTATTATAAATAAATTATAAGGGATGTTTAGAATGTTTAATGTTTGGATTCAATTAGTTTATTTTCATGGCCATATTGTCTCTATGTATATAATATCAATTGATCTTTCAAATAAAAAAGGTATTTCTTTAATGTACTACCCTAATGAACATAAATGATGTACATAATTTTGATTGGTTTTGCTGGTTATTTTCAATTTCTTATTCAGAACTTAACTCATTAACCCAGATTACTCACAAAGGTGTTATTTTATATAGAAAAAATAATATGAAGAATATTTTGAGTAATTTAAGAGGAGATTAGTTAATTATCTGATCCAAACTCTACCATCTAGAAATGGTGGGATTTGGATTTCTAGTGATGCTTCAATGAAAGGACTCGTGTGTGTCCTTATACAGAATGACAGTGTTATTTATTATGCATCATGGAAGCTAAACATTCATCAGTAGAACTATCCAACTCAAATTCTTGAATTTTCATCTACAATCCTTACTCTAAAGATACAAAGACACTATCTCTGTGGATAATTATTTATGATTCATACAGATAATAAGAGCTAGAAAGATTTCTTCTCTAATAAAGAACTCAACTTCATGGCAAAGTGATGGCTTGAACTGCTGTGAGATTAGGATTTTTCAGTACACTACCATCTAGGGAAGTTGAATAAGGTAATTGATGCATTGAGCATGAAGGGTGATGGAGTTATAAATATAACGACTATTGATAAGAATCATGTGTATATGGATCTAGAACAGATTGATATAGGAATTATCAAATATGGTTAAACATTGTTATTTTATAAATTGGATTCCCAACCATATCTATTTGAATGAACTTAAATTTTATAGTCTTATGATGATAATCTTAAAAATGAATTTAAAGCAGTGAATGATGGGAAGTTTCCAAAATTTGTGTCTGATTATGAAATTATGAAATTTGGGAGGATGGTTTGTGTTCCCTATTAACCGAGCTAAAAAGGTACTTATTGGATGATTCTGATAGTTATAATTTGTCTATACATCATGGTAGTAATAATATGTATAGAGATTAAGGAACATTTCTCATGGGGAAATATAAAGCATGTATTTATTGATTATGTTACAATATATTAATTTTGTCGATAGGTATAGGCTAAAAGACAACACCCTAGAGGATTCATGAAACCAATACCTATTCCTATGTTGAAATGGAGTGATATCACCATGGATTTTGTCATTGTATTACCAAAAACTCAAAGAAATAATGATTTAATATGGGTAATTATTGATCAACATAACATTTATACACACTTCCTCTCTATAAGGGCGGACTATCCAATAGATCTCCCTATAAAACTCTGTAATAATGAATTTGTAAGACATCATGGACGACCTCTCTTAATTATTTGTAATCATGATACATGATTTACATCGAATTTTTGAAAATTTTCTAGAGATATTAAGATACAGATCTTTATTTAAGAACTCTTTATCACCCTTAAACTGACTAGCACTCAGAAAGGATGACCCAATCATTATAAGACATATTGATACAATGCTGAATTGATATTTAATATATGTAAAATCGGTATTTACCTTTGGAATGGTTTACTACAATAATAGTTTCCATTCAAGCATTAAAATGGAACCTTATGAAGAATATTATCGTAAGAGATTTCATACACATACTTATTGTAATGAAGTTGGTGAAAGGAATTTTGGAGGTCCTGAGCTTGTGGAAGAATAAAAAAAGTAATGAATATTTGAACACATCTAAAACTAGATCAATTTAGGAAAATGACGTATTCTAAGACTTGAAGCTAGGATTATGAATTTTATGTGGTAGATCATGTTTTCTTTACTGTGTCACCATATAAGGGTGTTAAAATATTTGTATAGAAAGGGGATCAAATCTCATGGTACATTGGTTCTTTTGAAATTATAGAGATAATTAGAGTAGTGTATTATCTTTTTTAAATTCCACCTAGCCTTTCTAAATTTCAAAATGTGTTCCAAATCTCTTTGTTAAGGAAGTACATGCTAGACCCAACCCATGTTCTTACTTCTGGATAATTTGAATTAGAACCCAATTTTACAAACTATGAAGAGCCTATCTGGATTCTAGACACTGGAGAACATTGTAGTGGAATCGGATGACTTGACTAGTATAGGTGCATTGGAAAAATAATAATATTAAATAGGTGATGTGGGAGCCTGAGGAACTTATAATGAATAACTACCCAAATCTTTTAAGGAGATTATACTCCATAAATATCTAATATGAATGTTTTTGTATGAGGGAAGAATGTAACGACCCAAAAATTTATCAATGAAATATTCTATCTTATGATAATTTCATATAGTATAAATCACATAAAATCAGATAGATAACTCAATAAAGACATGATAAATGAATAATTAATGAAATAACTAGTATTTCTAGAAGATAAGAAACCCATAGTAATGAAATAGTAACTTGACCATTGGTATAGTAATATGACCCTTATGAATATAAAATTGGCCAAATAAATAGTAACCTCACACATGATTGTGTAAATAAAATTAATACATCTCATAAATAAAAGTATGGTATAATTATATCATTCTATATGTAAATGAATATTTGAACGATTACTAATTAAGTACTGGTATCTTTGTAAATCATTAATATTTATTCAAAATTATATAATTAATAAAAGATATTAAAATAAAATTTATTTTCATAAAATATATTGTTAAATTAAAATTTATTTGAATTATGTTTTTTGGAAAAATTTATGCGACCTAAATTAATTTTTTCAGATTGTCACAAAATCAGTTATAAATTAAAAATCTGTATTTTTCGAGTAAATGATGTTTTTAATTATAAATTAAATTTCTCATATTTGGAAAATTATTTACATAAAATGGTGTTTATTTTGTATTATACATGTCAAACCATGGTTTTGGTGAATTTTTGATGTTTTTCTAAAATACTTGTAAATTTTGTGAATATTAATATATGATAATTTATGATAAATCCTAAATACCTGAATTATTATGTCATAGTTGATGTATGGATATTGTAAACACATAATATATTACACTGCTTAATTTTATGTAATATAATTTATGACAATGCTCAACCTATTTGTAGTAATTGGCCAAAATAGTAAACAAATTTATAAAATATTCAAAAAAAACCTCTCTCCTCCACTATAAATACCACACCTTACATGATTTATCCATTAAAAAATTATACCCAATCCATTTTCCAACACCCTACCAGACGTACAACATCTCTTTGTCTCATCAAAAGTACAAAACCAATGCCTTTATGGGGGTTTCCAATTATGATAATTCAAAACGTAAATCCTCTTTCTTAATCTTTTAACATCTTTTCATTGTCCGTTTCCATTTCTTATACTCCCCTGACATCCTCTTTACAAGTGGTAATGATAACTCTAGTATATACATATAATATAATGATATTAGTTTAATGTTTTATCTATCATCATACACCTTTCTCTCTTAATTTTATTTTAAAAATGAAATGATCATCCTTAAGGTTTCAATTTACAACCTTCATGGATGATGAATATTGATTATTCAATTTATCAATAAATTAGTTTAATGAATAAATTTTTATGGTTCAAAAACAATTTAATATATGTATTATAACCTATTTAATGTTTCAAAAACTGTATATATATACATAATATAAATTCATATGACAAAACTAGTTCATGATGATCGAAAATCCACTAAAATAATATCAATTTTTAACAATAATGTCTATCTAATAATTAATCCTCATACCATACAAATAAATAAATTATATAATTATTTACACATATATATGTTCATAATTGACATATAAATAGAAATATATCGAATTATAACAATTTTATATTAACTCCATTACAAATAAACAGGGGAACCTATGATGAAAACCAAGAAAATGAATGCTCCAGAACAATGAAAGTAAATTCTATAAGTCATAAATAAGGCCCTAAATGAACATAATTATCTATAATGAATTAGTTAAGTGTATATAATGTTATAAATTAAATATTTAATTAATTAATTATGATTATCCATGACATTAATGTCATGTACATAATATATTCCGACATAAGGCAAGAGTTTTCTTCCCAAACCTCCATTTTCATTTAGGGGTTTCTTTCTCCCTGTAGAATCCAATGTTACTTCTAATTAATTTTAAATAATTATTTTAAATTCCATGAATATGTTCCCAAGAGAATTATTTAGATAGTTTCATAAATCATTTATTGGGAAATACATGTTTTATAAGGTCATCTACTTAATTATTCCATATATGAATGACTATATAATGAGAACACATCAATTTATTACCCATTATCAAGTTTCATTGATAATATGTTTTAAGGGAAAAAATGTAAATCAATAATTTTTTCTAAAAAAAATCATATTTGTTCATTTCATTTTTTATTAAAACAATTATGAAAAATAGAAACAATTTTTCAAAAGGAACTCCTCTTTCCAATGTGAAAGGGTTATTTCTCTCAAGACTTTCTATATTATTTTATTATTTTCATTTATTTCAACTCTTATGTTGAATTTTACGGTTTATAATGATTGATATCTTTTGTTTCTCATTGAAAATATTTTTTAAATGATTTATGATCAGTTGGACTATGGATGTTCTATCTTAATATCATTCACCATACCGTTTAGAATGATTATTGATTACATTTATAGATTGGAGATAGTTTTTTATATTTCATATGGGTATATTTTTTATATTTAACCCAATTCATATATAGAACTCATTGTTCATTGTAAGGGACTTTTGGGGCCCGCTATAGCCCCTTAATGCATCGTTTGGTCTTGTGAGGCAGTCTAGATATGGGTTTTACCCATTGTGTATGTTGTCCTGGATGAGGCCTTGATGGTATGTTTATAATGTCAAAAACAATGAATTCCATCATTATAAAACTAGGAATTTAAATACCATGTGGTTATTCAACTAGTTGAATATATATTATTATGTTTTACTATAGAATTATTTAATCATATTTCATTCCTTCCATTTTATGCTCATGATTTTGTTTTAATAACATATGTTTTTTGTTATTCACCATGCATTACTATTTATTTTTATTATAGATTTCACTATATTTATTACCATTTATGAGCATCTTATCTCACCCCTTTATTATATTTTATTTATTCCCAATAATGAAAATATATATATTAGGAATGACTTGCTGGGATGATATAGTAATTATGGGAGTTTCTATTAGATTTTCTATGCTGTTTTTCTTTTCAAGTTGTAATTAAAATATTATGTTTGTATTCTGGCTTCCAAACCAACTAAAGAGATCTTTCAATTGGAATTAATGTCTTGTATCTATTCTATTATAATAGGGAGAAGCACCAGATTTGAGAAACTGGGGATGGGGTGTTTATACCAAAGGTCATACCTCTTGGAAAACTTCTATAATAGGGTGGAAGAGGTCATCCATGAAAATATACAATGTAGGTGTACCATGAAGGTACCTAACCCATGTGTTGCTGATCTAGTTGTTTCATAATGGTATGGTCCGAATGAGCCACTTGGTTTATAGATGGAGTTGGTGCAGGTTGTCTTGAAAGAGTCCCCAAACTCACATTCTCTCCTTTACATATTGAGTTATCTAATGTTAAATATTTTTATCCCCATGTAAAAATGGTAGTGTTAAATGAATTGGTATTGGAAGAGTATTGAAAAAATATAATCCTATAAAAAATGAATTCCTATAATTGGTTCATTATCTTGTCCTTACATTTTTTTACCTTTAATTTCCTTATTTACCCATTACCATGGAAATAAAAATTATTATGGTTATTATTCATATTATTGAGAAATAAAAGAAATATATATGAAAAATATAGAATTACAACTTATAAATATTGAATCCATTTTTCTAAATTTTAAAAACATAATTAGGAAGATTTAATTAAAAATTATATTATAAAAATGTTTTGAAAATTTGTTTTTAATAAAAATGTGCTTTTTATATGTAGAATGTTTTCAAAATAAATTCAATTATAAAATTTATTACAAAAACTGTAATTTGATTTTTTTAATAAAAAATAAGTAATAAAATGTTAAAACTGACCAAAACAAATTTGACATTGGAAACACTTTGGATGATAATAGATCATTAAAAATTTGTATTTTCATTTTTCATTGAAAAATAAAAATTTTAATAAGAATTGTAAAAATTTTCCATAAGAATATTTTGATATGCTAATTGGAAAATTAATATTTATTATTTAAAAAAAAATTAGAAATATCCTTAAATTATTTATATTGTTTTCTCAATAAAAAATCATTTTTGAATGAAACATATGATTTAAGAATAAAATGACTAGTAAAAATGGACTACTCATTTGCTAATAATTAATTACAATTATTTTTGGACATAAAAACTAATATATATATCAATAATTAGTTAATCCAATTCATAACCTCCAATATAATAACATGGATATAAATATAATATTTAAATATAAATTTTCATGGTTTTTTATGCTTGTTGATTCATGTCATACATATTATCAAAGGAAATTTTCATTTAAAAACTTAGGATATTACACTATCCATATTGGGTGAACTAGAATACATAAATTAAATAATTTCCACTATTATAATTATAATTAAGGATCCATAAAAATATTATGTATGGTATATTGTGATATTATCACTTGTAAATAATACAATTAAACACATGATTTTGACATTAATAAAGATACATTTCAAAGATCACGGGGAATGTTTTTAATGAAAACAAAAATTTTCACTTTTAATTCACATATTTAAAACCTAAATATTTACATAATATTAATAAAAATATTTACCTTTGAAAATAGCATTTTATATATTTAATGGAAACATCATTACATTGAATGGTCATGATGGCTTAAAATTTCATTTATGTTGTAAATCATAAAAAACACTTCTTTCACACTTCTGTTGGAAGAGAAAAAAAGTACCTCATACAGAAATTGATTAAATGACTAATGTAATTTATTTTATAAAATTTTTTTTTTAAAAATCATTTAATAAAGAATCTTATTTATTTAAAAATATTTTTTAAAACCTTATAAAGAAATATAGACATGGAATAAAATGATTCTCAGTCAAGTAGAAAGACAATGTCGGTTTTTAGTAAACAAATTGTTATTATATTAAGTACATAAAGTGAACAAAAATGAAATTAAAACATGTAATTTTCTAAAAATATCATGATTATATGAAAATATATATTTTAAAAGATAGATATAGAAAAAACCTCCCCCAATGGAATCTTAGTCCAAAATAATTATAATAATATTAAAAGTGTGAAGTAATCATTTTTCTCTTCTATTACTTCAATTTTATTTGACCCAAACTCAAGTAAAATAAATTAATATTTATTATAACCCAATTATTTTACCATAAAAATATATATATCATACCATATATTATTTTCATAAAACATTACATCCTATATTTTGCTAATAATTTTAAGTTAAATTATTTATTCTCGGTGATAACAGCTTAATTTTTATTTTATGATTTTTTCAATAGTTTCTATCCTTATAAATTGATCAAGGTTCCATCAAATATTAATTATTAATAGTGATATAAATGTAATATATATTAAATATATATTTATATTAATATATGAAATGTACATATATAAAAATGTATTATACTATTCATGGAGACGGTTGGTCGTACATATGAATGATTTTTATTTTACATTTTTAACAGATGGAATGTAAAAATGTTTAATAATAATTAATATATTAATAATAATTTTTTTATGATATATATTCATTAATTACATCGTTATTACTATCAATGAAAACCATAAATGAAAAAAATAAATTGCTCCATGGAGTTGGTCATTCACACATCTACATGACCTACATTATAGTTTCAATGGACGGGAAGATAAGATGGTAGATATTATATTATAATTAAAAAGAATAATTATTTGATAAATAACATATATAAATAGTAAACCCATCATAATACCCATTCATTGATAATGGTGATGAAAAAATATTTGAATCACTACATTGAGAGAGTAAGTCGTACGTACACAAGAGTGATACATTCACTTCCCATTTGATGGAAAAGATAGTTAATAATGGTTGTTTCATATTACATAAAAATTAATAATATTTATGATAATTATTTTTTTATGATATGATATATACCATCAATTTAGATGAGGTAGAATATTAAATAAATTGAAATATGTCTGGTAAGATGACTACATCTTCTTCAAGCGGCCTCATTTAGATATTTTCTTAATAAACATAGTGTCCATATTTATGGAAGACTATAAAATATAGACAATATTTATGTATATTGATAAAATAAAAATGTATTTTTTTTTGTGATATTTTTATAAATGTGTTGAAAAAAATGATATTAAATGGGAGTCGTTTTATGATGTAAGGAATGACACATTTAAAATTAAAATATATATTAATATATAATTAATTCATTCTTCTTTATATTGATACTAAATGTCCATATATTCAAATAAAAATTTTATGGTCAAAATATAATCATTCAATCAAATTTATAATAGTTTTTGTGTTATTTTAAATCTTATCGCCTTGATTGACCCCTTCGTTAACCTATTTCATCCTTAACTGTGGAAAGAACATTTTCAATCCAAATGGGTTATATTTTAAATTATATGAAATAATTGGATCATAAATATAAATGGGAAGATAATATCTATCATATATTATTACTAGTATAATCATTTTATATTTTTAGTATTTATAAATAATTTATGAAAAATATTCATAAAATATCATTATTATCATTTGTACACTATCAATTTAATTTCAAATTAACGAAATCTAGAAAATATAAAATTAAAATATAATCCTTTAACACAAATATAATACGTTGTTTTCCAATATATAATTAATTTAATAAAATAATTCTTCAAAAATTTATTAGTTTTGTTATTTTTAAAATCATTCATTTTAATTTTCCATTTATTAAACAAATATTGTATTGGTGTAGTATCAAAATTTAACAAAATTATATAATCAATAAAAATTATAAATAAATAAAAATATAAAAAAAATTATTATGTATAAAATAAAATTTATAATTAATTCATATCTTATTTTTATCCCTATATGATCATAAATTTTTTTTATTATCAAGAGAGTGACATTTTGTATTTTTTAATACATAACATAATATAAAGGTCAATAACAAACAAAAATGGCACCAAAGTGGACTTATTTTTGTTATTTTTGTAAAATGGGTTATTTTTACTGTTAAGATATGATAAATGAAATTACTATATAAATTTTAAATCCATATCCTAAATATTTAACCTTATTTTACCCATTTACCCTTACCGTGGTGACAAATATTTACCAATGTTAATATTTAAAATGAATAAAAATAAGAATGATCTATATACAAACATTTAACCTCATAATCAAATATAGGGTTCCTATTTTTCATTATTCTATACCTAGATGCATAATTAATTAATTTAGGATAAAATAGAAAACAAAGGAAAATTTTTTTTAAAAAAAAATCATTTTCATGTATTAGAAAATTATATGAAATTCAACAGAAAAAATTTATTTTATTTAACATGAATGTTTTATTCAAAATATATGAGAACTATTTTAACATTTAAACCAATTTACTACAAAATGGATCCTCATAGATCAATAAAAATATTTCAATAAAATCATCATTTTTTTTCTTTTAACTGGATCTTCATTATTTCTCGAAAAATCATAAATGTCACCCAGTGATAGTTATAATATTATTTTTTACAAATTAATGATAATTTTATTATATATAAATTTTAAAGAAGACAAAATATAAATATAATAATTTGTACAAAAAAAATATATAATTCATTTTTGAATGAATCATTTTAATTAAAAAAATATAACTTTACTAATAATTGAAGGATTATTTCCTAAGTGTTAATAAATTCAATAAAATTGAGTATGGAAAATACATTTATTTATTAATTTGTAAATTCCTATTTATACTGTCCATTTCATCTTCTAGGTTTTAATGTTCATATATAAATAATAATATTTTGTGGTTCGTTAAAGTAAATTATTGTGCGTCATATAGGATATCAAACATAATATTAGTCATTTAATCTATTAGGGTATTACATTATACCCACAATAAACAAATGACTACCTTTATTTTTTATCGCTTTAATAATGTGTTTAATATTTGAAAGAAATAAAAACCAAACCATTTAATTGAATAAACAATCATCCATTAAAAAGGGGAAGTTAGAGAGAAACATGTTATAAAAAATATTACATAAGATAGTTCTTATATATGTATAACATTAATGGTAATTTATAATATAGGAAAGGTGGAGAAACAATAAAATCAAAGGGAAAATAGTTAGTGAGAGGATACATAGTCCTGATAATGTTAATGACCACAAGACAAAAAATAAATAAGGTATGGAAAGCCCTACAATTATATACAAAGAAAGGTAAAAGAAAAAAATCAGTATAGTTTTATTTTATATTTTTTAAAACATATACTAATCTATAAGTCCAAAAAACAAAATAAACCGAAAAAAATCATGAATATTTTGATGCAAAACACGGGTATTATAACTGAGATTGTAAATAGGTGATAATCATTCATCTTAATTGAAACAACCCAAAAACTAGATTCCTAATATGTGTGTTAATTAATAATTTTTTGTTTCGATGTAATGAGATAAGTTTATGTCCATAAAAAAATAAAACATTTCACGTATCAGGAATCAATTTATTGATTACTTTATGATCGAAGAACAGATCATGACCCAAAAAATTATTTCAATTTTAATTTTAATAATTTCACAAGCTTGACCATGATCCCTTAGATTCATCGTATGTATATTCCATTGAAACATATTGAATTGTTTTTCATAGTCACCCATACCCATAAAGTTGAAACACTAAACATTAGGGCTTACATTATTACCCATGCATTTAGGAAACTGATGTCCCTTCTACCCATAACCGAATCAAACACTCATTCATTTAAAACAATTACAATGATTTTTTATACAATTATCGCATGTGTGAAGTTTCATTCATCATTTATTCTACTTTACCTAATGTATTTTACCTTGGTAGTCAATATTCATATTCTTATTCTAATATACATTAAAAATATAGTGTTTCTAATTTCTTTTGTAGTCATCGTGGAACATGATTCCACACCATTATATGATGAAAATTTTTGAGGATACAGTTTTCTTCAATGGATTTTCTTAATCCCATAAAAGAAACCATTAGTCTTACATTATTAATTATCAAAACATTCTATATAATTCCTTTCATAGATTATAATGTTTTTCTCAAACTCAAAAACACATTCCACATTATTCTATCTTAAAATGACGAATTAACATTTAATATCTTTTTATTTCTCATGAAGAAATTATTTTTTGAAGAAATATCCTTAAAATTATTCTATTACATTCTATCTATACCCTCCTCCTCCTCTATTTTTTTAATCAAGGACCACTATTGAAGAAAATAATCCTTTAAACAAATACTACTCTTATAATATTCTCTCTTTAATAACATTTCAATGCTAGTAATATCATTTCGATGGACCTGATCAAGTGTTCTATAATCAATGGATTTGTAGTTTAGTTACATGAAGGTGTATTTTACTTTATGAAATGGCCTATGACCAATGAAACATATTGGGATGTAGTAATTTGATAAATAAAAACATTTTATTTAATCATAACATGAGTCAACTATCCTATTAAATTCATAATTTTCCTTGATCCAACACAATTCCAGTTATATTTTTATTGAGTAAATACATTCAAGTATTATATGTGTTGACATGATTTCCAATCTATCACCTTAGAACCACATCTATAAAATGAAATACAATACATCATATCATAAAATTATTAAACCTTATGCATCATTTGGACATTATAGAAACATTAAATATAAATAGAAAATTTATTCATAACTAATCTCAGAATCAACAACATGGTACCCCCTAAAATATTCTATAATCAGAAAAATAAATATTTTTAACTATTTCAAAATTATTTGTATAGAAAATGTGAAATGAAAACATAATACACCAATTAGTGGGTTGAAATATTATCTCAATAAAGTAACACTCACTATGAACCAGATTGATGGTTAAGATACACTCGACCAACTCTTTGTCAGCTTAATACCACTAAATGCATCTGTGCGAAAAACGTATCATCATATAGAATCCATATAAGGACGTATTACTCAAAAACCTAACTATTCTTGACCAAACAAAAATATAATGATATTATTGTATAAATAGTGTTATCCTTAAATTCATTAAAAATGATATGTTCTCTAATAAATGTGTTATTAAAATTAGTTCCCAATTTTTTTAGAAGAAATTATCTAGTACCAATTTTTTGTTTCTTGACTCCAATAGCCTAAAGACAGTGCTAATATTATTTCATTGGAAGTATAAAAAAGTGATCACATACCAAAACGATGAATAGTTTTTTATTATTTGTAAAATTGACAAATTCTTGAATTGTACATTAAATTTTAAAATATAAAATGAAAAATAGTATTTGTGTTGATGATTCCATTATTTCTTGAAGAATACCTGTATATATTAAAAAATTTAAACATCTTGGAATCGTTGGGAAAACATAAAAACCAAAGGGTGAGCTAAGATTATAATTATGTGTTATATGAATTGGAATCCATCTTGAATAAATAATTCATAATAAATATTTCATTTTGTATAAATAAAAATACATTCCATTAATCAATAACTTGACAATGAAAAATAATATAGAGGGAATAAATGATCATAAGATATTTATATAAATGTAATCAAATGATTGTGAAAGGTATACAGGGATATCTTAACAATTAAAATAATTAAAATTAAATAAATAAATTATATCGTAATGATGGAATGATTAATGATAGAAAAAATAAAGTTACCATCTTTTTTATATGACAATATAACTAAAAATTTCATTAAGGCCTTATGATATGAAAACTACAAAAAATGGGTATGCCATCAGTAAAATATCCAATATACTAAGTCTCATGATATCTATATATAAATTAACCGATATATAATTCCTTTACCCACCCATAACTTAATAAGTATAACTAATTCATAATATGGATAAAAAATAGGAATTAATTACATTGCCTAAAAAATAATGAATATTTCATATTCTAAAATCCATATTTTGGAATGTCAATACATTCTATAGTAAAATTTATCATAATGAATTTATAAAATATTTTTCGATATTACATTTATATAACATGTTTAGCAAAGTCTATTTTTTGGAAACATTTTTCTACAGTGTAAAACATTCCTTAAAAATATCAGTTGAAACATTCATAAATAAAACACAACTTTTCAATTGAATATCACTTACTTTGGATCTATGAAATTCCCTGATAATGTGGATAAAATTTAGTTCTATTTTTTTAATTTTACTTTTAGATTCCATAAATTTGTAGTTAATTATGGTGTTAAATTTCATTCAAGTTATATAAGATAAATAACATTAAATTCACAATTTTAAATGAAAATTAAAAAAGTAAATAATTTCAAAAATAAAATAAGATTCCATTTAGAACATTTTTTAAAATTAAAACAACATTAAAATTTTTTTAATAAGAAATTCTCTAATAGTAAAAAAATTAAAAATTTTAATTAAAATATGGACACATAAGAATAGATTCATGAACTAGATGAAAAAGAAATCCAGTTTAACTTCAAAACATTATATCAGTATAAATAGTAGTTAAAGGGAGGTAAATTAAAGGGAAAATTTTAATTATACATAGATATAACGTTTATTAGAAAATATATTCTTTTTATGAAATAAATATTATATATTTATCCTAGTGTATACTTATACAAAAACATTCAATAATAATGAACAGATTGTGAAACAAACCATTACCTTAGGTGAGACATCATTCATATTTGTTAAAACCTACTTAGTAATAATTATATATTAATTAAAGGTTTATTATGGAATATAAAAAATATATATCACACTATAAATGGTTTACTTCAGACCTTTTATATTCTATTAATTAATTATTCATTATTAAAATCACTATTATTCATGTACAAGTATTTTTTTTGTTTGATTGTTTTGATCTTTGAACATTGATCATGGTTCCATAATTTCAAAAATGATAATAATTATATAATTTTCATATATATTCTTTTATATATGTATATTTTTATTCATAAAATGTATATATAGAAAAATAAATTATAGTGGTCATAGTGATGGTAGGATAAATGTATGCATAAACTAGGTTTTTCCTTTTACATAGATGGAATAAAAGAAATAAAAATAAATATTCCCCATTAAAAATCGTTATGATATTATATATATCATATATAATTTATATAAATAATTAAATTTTGTTATCTGTTTAAATTGCAAACGATAAACACATCACGCCCCTTCCTGAAGGTTGATGTCAACGCTTACACAAGAAAAGCTTTATGATTTTCCAATTGATTAGAATGTATGAATGTAGATATGATATTATAATTATAGAAAAATATTTAATTTTTAATATTATATATTTAATTAAACCTTTAATAATACCCATCTATAAAATATAGTGATGAAAAATTAATTGTGTCTCTATGTGGATAAGGTTTGTCGATTATAGGCCCAAGCGACACATTCACACCCAATTTGTTGGAAAAGATGGTAGATAATAATGGTTTCTTAATCATAAGAAAATTTTTGTATGTTTATGATGATGAATTCATTATTTTATTATAGATACCATATATTTAGTGGAGGTATAAGAATAAATAAATTCAAATAGGTTGGGTAAGGTGATTACTTCTTCTTCACGAGACATCTATTAGATCTATTCTTAAGAAAACTAATAATGTTATTTTTGGAAAAAGAAAGCCAATAAAAGATGGAAAAGTATGCTTAAAATTAATATGGTTATGAATTAGTTTATCTTGGATTCTCAATGTGGTTTATTGGTGATAGGTAAGGGGTTTTATTTTATATCATAGGGAGTATACACTAGAATTAAAAGAAAAAAATATTAAAATATAATTAAGTTGTTCTCATGAATTTTTTTTCCAAATGTACATTTATTAAATTAAAAATCGTATAAGGTTTATATTTTATTATATAATACTTTTTGGATAAGTTTTGGCATAATTTTAAAACTTTTCTTTTTTTTATTAACCCCTTTGTTAAATAATTTTAACACTACTTTGGGTGACAACATTTTCGGTCTTAAAGGAATTTAATTTAGCTTATAAGGTATAAATTGGATCATAAAAGAAAAAGGTATGAAATTTAAATCTATAAATATTACATCTTAAACATTATCATTATCATTATTATTATTATATAATTTAACAAAAAAATCAAAAAAATATCAAGATTTTCTTTTTTGAAACTATTCATTTATTTTGAATTTAATAATATCAATAGAAATACTAAATTTTAATATAATAATTTCAAACATATCTGATCTGATATATTCATATATAAAATTATTGTAAACAATATTTCTTCCAAAATTTACTACTATCAATAGTGTTGAATCATATAATTTTTTTAAATTAATTGAATAAATATTTTTTCAGCATTGTATAAGCATTTAATATAATTTTATAATCACAAGAAATTATAAATAAATAAAAATTATAATTTATTATTCACATATAACATAAAATATGTATTTAATGTTTATTTTTGAACCTTTATAAACATAAAAAATTTAAAATCAAGGGAATGAAATTTTATATTTTTTATTTCATCAACTAATATGAAGGAAAAAATTAAGAAAAAAATAGAAACAACTGGCTCAATTTTTTAGAATTGAATAAAAATTACTAAACTATACTAATATAATCAGATACAAGAATGTGTTAGTGAAATTTTAATGCCTTATAGTGTTGTTATAAACTTATTTCCCAGGTTTTTCCATTATTTGAGGGGAACTTTAACCAAGATAACTTTTCACAATGACAAAAAATAATAATGACCTATCTAAAAAATTAGAACCTCATGATTCGAAATATTTTATCCTTTATTAGTGTTTGAATCTATATAATTGGAAGAAATAATTTAATGATAAATACACATGATATGATAAGAAATAAATTTTTAGAAATTGTTTTTAGTAAAAACAATTTTATACCAAATGAAATCAGAAAATTACATAAGATATTAAACAAATTATTTATTAATAATATTGGAAAAATATTACATTGAATCCAATTTAAAAAATGTAACTTTTTAAATTCCTCCAAAAAATATTTTTAAATATAAATCATTATTTTTTACTATTCATAAGAAAATAAATCTTTTCAAATAAATCCCCAAAAAACCTTTAATCTAATTTTGATATTTCGATTTAAAAAAAACTTTTCATTTTTTTAATAAGTATTATAAATGTCGAAAAATTAAATAAAATATTTTTTATCAAAAATAAATAAGAAATCAGTTTTTATGGAAATATTTTTATTAATAATAATATTGAATTACTAAAAATTGAATGCATAGAACCTAGGAATTAACAAACACATTTTTATCAAGTAAGAGAAATATTTATAGCTTGTAATGTTTATATATTTTTATTTACACTCCAATTCAATGGTTAGGATATAATGGTCATATATCAACATTAATATTTAATGGTTTATTTAAGCGCGATGTTTCATGTTGTATACATTATCGATTACAATCTCTTATTTTAAAATATCAGTGTTTTAATATTTCAATTAGATTTCATAGCATTATAAAATAAATCCATATTTTCTATCGGGTTTAATATACCATTAATCATCACAACCATTATTAATATTATCATTTTACAGTGACCATAAGCGTTAGAGTATGTTAAGGGTAAGAGAAATATATAATTAATGAAAAATGAGGAAATGATATCCACAGTCAGTAGGACTATACCATATGATTATCATTTTCCATAGTTTCTATTGGGTATGGAATCATTGTGATTTTCCCTTAACCAATCGAAGATTGTATCCAATAATTGAAACATGAGTGAACCATTTATGGGAGAAGTTCAAGATTATAGATATTGTTTCCCAAAAAATTTATCCAAACTACCCCATAAAGGCACAATTGTATCACAATATACCCCTAGGGTGTACACTAGTGTCAAAAGGTCTTATGTATCTAGACCCTATAAGATTAAATTTTTATATTTTTTCCTTCTACAAATTAATAAATATATTAATATCATTTCATTATTACTTTATATGTATACATGATTATATATGATATTGATTAAAATTATATTTTGACAAAATTAAATATAAATTGTATTTTGGGAAATATATATTCCCAATTAAGAGGATATTTTTTATAAATTTTATAATTTTAAAATAATGTAATTTTTAAGATGTATTTTTCTTAATAATATTTATTTAAACATAAAATATAATATATATTAATGATTCCATATGTAATTTTAATAATTTTCATAATGATTTTATTATCAAAAAATATTATTTTCCAATAAATAAGTATTTTTACTTAAATGTATAAAATCAAATATTTTGAATTTTTTTGATTGAATAGATATTATTTTTGAAATCATCTCATAAAAATTTTAAAATGGTAAATTTTACATAATAATCAGTGATGATAAAATTTTTTAGAAAAACATAAATAAGTTACAAACAAATTTTATTTATAATTATATAATAATAGTAAAAATATTTGTAATAAATAATATAAATATAACATGAGAAAGAAATTTAATCTCCCCTTAAAAATATTGTCTTACTAATTTCATTTGATAAATATAGAAAATGTATAATCCATCATTCAAAACCTATATTATATGTTATGGTTTAAAAAAAAATTTAATAGAACTCATTTGTTCATCTTCAATGGTATTATTTTAAGAATTATGGTTCTTTTTCTAATTTAAAATTGAATTCCACTCACAATTTTTAGAAACCACGGGCTAAATTGAATAGAAGAAATTTTTATTTTATCACTTTGATTCCAATACCTATGTTTAAAAATAATTAAATAAATCCCCTATATTTTTATATAAATACAAACTCAAATTATTACTACTCTTCACTCAAAAACCATTAATATTGAAATTCCTCTCCCAATCCCTCTTTAAATCCCACCCAGGCTTTTATAAAGCACCAAAGTATCTCATCCCAATATTTCGGAGGCACCTTATCAAGGTAAGAGATTCTCATCCTCTAAATTTTATTCAAGAACTTTCATTATTTTATGTAATTTAATTTCCAATTATTTATTTGTAAATGTGTATTTACAAACCCATATATTATCCTTATGATATCCATGTAGTGAAATACCACTTATCACTCTCATTAAACTCTTTCATGAACCTCTATGTACACCAATTATGCTGTAGAAATTATCCTGGGATTTTATTTTGCCTTCCTTATTTTGTGAATCCCCATACGCATTTCTACTCATTGTTATTCATCAAGATTTAATCATACTTAATTGACTGGGTAGATCCATTTATGTAAACCACTCTCTATAATCATCATTTTGAAAGTAATGAAATATGTTCTTATGTTATATGAACCATGAGGCACAAAAAACATCATGTCCTTTATATGGATTTGACACATCGAGCTAGAATTATTTGTCCCTAAAATTCATTAGGCGTAATTTTTATCTCATTAAATATCATGTATACATAATTGTTTGTTAATAAAATAAGTCTATGTTATGATGACTCTATGATTATCGATGAATTACGGCTAATATGACATGTTTTATTTTGTTTCTGAATTCCTATGATGTCTATATGTTATCATATTATATATAGTTCCTCTGATAATGATTTTTATTATCACCCTTATTTTTCTTCATTTTATACCTCTAGACACACATTTTCTCCCTTACTAATTCTATTTTTTCATTATTTATTTATTGGGATTTTTATCTCCCCCCTTTACAAGGTATATCCCTATGTAATCACATGATGTTTTAAAATAATTTGGATATTTAAGGGAATGCTATAGAGTTTTTAAAATATTTTGTTGTATTCCTATTTCTGGTTGTCGTTTTATGTATCAAATTACTCAATTAAACAAATCATGTTGATATTTTGGTTATGTATTTAGTGAATCATTCTGTAACGAATCATGAAATAATGTGTATAAAAATAAGTGTTATCATAGTTTTTATTATATCATAGTATATTTATGTTTTATGGTTGGGGTTACAATATAGTTTTCAAAGTGTTAGAGAAAATATTAAACATTGAAAACCCCCCTAAATATTGGAAAAATATATGGTTCATTATTTTATAAGGAAATCATTCCTATCTAGATTCTATAACGTTGATGAGCATATGAAAAAATGTACTTTTTGGTAATATTTATGAAATGTATTTTTTGTATTAACTCATTATATACAGGGTACAATGTAGTGAATCACAATACCTCAAAGAGGATTGTATACTCGCAAAGGGATTTGATTTTTTTAATCATCATCCTTTTACAATCCATTATAATTAAAATAGAAAATCCTATTAAAATAAATGTTTGGAATTATTCAGTGTGAAATATTTTTTAAAATCTAAAAATTAAAAAGATAAAGATTACATGTCATATTTAAGTTAACCCTTTAATGTTTATAATTTATATTTATGTGTTTAATAGTTTGAAAATTCTTATCCTTATGATTATTTTGGATGAAGTAAATAATTTTAACCACAATCAAGTAGTTAATGGAATGGTTATCATCTATAATTGAACATCAAATGTCATATGTGAAAGTGGCGCATGTATTCTTTCATATCATAGAATTTTAGTAGAACTATTCAAACACAACCTCAAAACATTGTTAGTGAGTTATTAGTGAAAATGAATATTTCATGAAATATTACATTCTATGTAAATATATTCTACCTCATAATATTTTTTCCTTAATTAACAATTAAAAATTTTGGTACTACCATTAGAAAACATTTATTTTTTTATGGGTGTAGAAAGGGTTTTTTAGAATATAGACAACATAAATTCATATGGAGAAGGATGTCAACATCTATATTACAAATCACCCTCTGATTAGATAGAAGTGTAATGATTAGGATGATTATCCTTTCTAATCATCATCTTATGAATTGATATTATTCCAATATGAGAAATCACACCATGATAAAATTAAAGAGAATATGGAAAAGATTATCCTTGATGACATGCCCATTTTAAGAGAATTTTCAAATGTGTTTTGTAATGAGTTGTCTAGTTTTCTTCTTAGTTGAGTGGTTAAGTTATCATGAAATATTATTCCTATTAATTTTCTAATATCCAAGACTCAATATAAAATGGTTACTATTGAACATGAAGATATGAAGAGGAATATACAAGAGAATATGGATAAAGGGTTTATATTACCATGTGCTTCTCTTTAGGTTTAACAATTAATTATTTTTAAGAATAAAAATTGGAAATTTTTACTAGTCATTGATTATTGTGAGTTTAACCAGAAAAAATAAGGAACAAATATCAACTTCCACATATTTAAAACATAGTTGATCATATATTTTGAACCCATTACTTATATTTGTTGGATATTTGGTTGGGATATTATCATGTAAAGGTGAAGTAGGATGATATTATGAAGACTTATTTTTTGTCCATGTTATAGGCTCAATTACGTCATAATGTTTCAATTTATACTCCCTAATTTTCCATCCATCTTCATGGAAATAATTAATACAGTCTTTATAGATTTCCTCAAAACAATTATTCTTTATTCCATATATTCTTATAACCTCTAATTAAAATAAGGATCATATTATAAATTTAAATGTTGTATAGAAGGCCTTGTAATTGGAATATTTATTTTTAGAGTATAGAAAATTTGTGTTTTTTAAAAATAAAGTAACATTATCATGGAGTTTTGTCATCATAAAAAGAGTATATATAGATGCTTTAATGATAGAGGCAATTGAATGATTTCCCAAGCTAATATATGTGACATAAATACATTGTTTCCATGGATAATATGCGTAATAATATTGACATGTATGATACTTCTTATGATATTATTTCCCTATAAACAATAAAAAGTAGTTGGGAATGGATATGTTTTGACAATATAAATGCGTTGATATCGTTAATGTGTTAAATGTGTGTCTATTAATTTCACTTCTTCTCACATTACCCACCGATTGGGAAGGATTTTTTTATCAATAGCAGTTTATCCAAAATTATCTCAGGTTTTTTACTCATGAAATAAGAAATAGTGATACCTTATTCCTCTTTCCAATAAATGATTTAGGAGATGAACTACCAAATATATGATTTTTAATTGGCTATAGTGACATTTGAGTTACATATTTTATGACATTATCTCTAAGGGGATAACGTTTAAAAAAATTAGTATTATAAAATCATAAGATATATATTCACATAAAAAGAGATCAATATGTTCCAATAAATTTTTTGCATGAATTATAATGTATTATGGGTTTTCAGTCAATTTTCATCATTTGAAGGTGAACAATGTTGATGGTGATCTATGAAAAAATGACTCTACAAACATATCAATGATTATAACTGAAAGTGATCAATTATTCTTATATGTACAAAAAATTAAAATGGGAATCATAAAATGAAAATTATCTTACCATGATAAAATAACTAATCAAACATATATTCTTAGATGATAAAGGAGGTTGAAAAATAATATAAATTTTTATAGAGAGTTTTGGAATATTCTAATCATTAAATTTCCTAAGGATATAATTAGAAGGTTTGAACATGAATATGAATACCCTAAAAACCAAAATTGAATAGAGTATTTCTTGATGATGTGGATTTCTCATACATAAATATTTATCTACCAATCAATAGGATATATAGGTATCTGATACAAAAAATATGGTTGGATAATATGAAGAGGAATATTGTTGATTTTTTTTAAATTCATTACATGAAAACAAGTGAAAGATTGATTATATAATTCAAAGGATTTGATTAACCCACTGAAAATAATGGTATATAAACGGGGAAGACTAAAAATTTATTTCATAATAAAAATATCTAGCACATCAAAATGTGATAACAACTTTTGGATGGTAGAAAATAATATCAAAAAATCATCACATTTCATTTCTCTCAATTAATAGTTTCCTATTAACTACCTCTCCATGAAATATATGAGAACATTTATATGATATAATGGAGTTCTAGTCCCAATTATATATTATTGATATCTAATGTTTAAATTTTGCTTCAAGAGAACATTGTATCATGGATTGAATGAAGATATGGGTTTTTCCACAGCATATCACCCTCAAACGGATGGTTAGTCTGAAATAACTATTAAAACACTAGATTAAATACTGAGATATAGTTCAAGGATTTCAAAGGATATTGGGATTGACAACTTCCCCTAGTGGACTTCTTATTGAAAAATAATTTCCATTATATATTTGGAATGAAAACTTATGGGTTTGTGTATGGACAGTATTTTCAGACTCCCACATTCTTGGATGAAATTGTGGAGTGAAAGATAATGAGAAATGATCTTATACAATATATTATAGGGAAGTCTCAAACCATAAAGCTTCATATTAAATTCATCCATAGTCGATGGAAAAACAATTAATATAATTTTAAATGATACATGTTGTTTGAGTTTAGAGATAATGTGTTCCTTCGTATGTCACCAGGGAATAATTTAATCAAGTTTGTGAATAAGAAAAATCATAATACTAGATATATCATCACATTTGAAATCCAATATCACATTAGAGTTCGAGATTATTAACTAGAACATCCACCTAACCTATTTCATATACATTATGTGTTCCATGCATCTATCGTAATGATGTATGTACTATACCCCTTAGGTGTACTAAATCATATGTTAGTGCATTTATAGAATGAACACTCATATGATTATCACTTGATAAATATCATAGATCTCAAAAAAAATATAATGTGAAATAATAAAACTAACCTAATAAAAGTAATGTGCTGGAAAGACATGTTTTAGAAAAAAAAAATATGTGAACAAGAATAGGAAACAAAATAGAAGATACCTCACATATATTAGTGTATGAGATGGTTATAAAGTGATAAATTTTAAAAGGGTGGAATAATATAATGACCTACTCATTAATAAATAAAATTAATTTATAAAATAATACATACATTATTATTTTTTGTAATTATATAAATACCTGCACTATATTTCTATTATTATTTTAGACCACTACAAAATGAAGCCATAATCTTTTATTTGGAACAGAATATTGTTATCCATTACAATTATATCTATTGTAGCCATTTTATAGTGACTGTTAATTCTAATATAAATAAATGGTTATTATAAAATTTAATTTTCATAGAAATAAGAAATGGTGGCCTCAACCCTTAGGACCATACGCAATGAATCTCATTTATTGGAGATTATGAGGGTTACCACATCACATATATTTTACCTGCACAAAGTGCAACATGATATTTAATAACCAGAATAAGAGAAAAACTTTTTATAGAATAATTTCATGCATATTGAGATCATCATTAAATCCATGTTTTTCCAACCACCTAAGAAATTACTATTATTACACACCATAACCATTGAGCATATGGTGTTGTAATAAGAGGTTATGTATCTAAACCATAGTATTAAGAATTTAATTATATTATTCGTATGAAAATAACTATTATATTTATCTGTATACATTATTAATTTATAAATAGAAATGTGTATATATTTATATGATTAAAATTAGATTCTAATATGAAGAAATCAAAATTATATTTCTCATAATTATATAATCTCAATTAAAGAACTTTTTTTGATAATTTCATGAATTTTGAAATAAATTTTATTTTCAGGAAATATGATTTTTCAATACTGTTTATTTTAATATATATGATACTATAATTGTTTGAAATAAAATGTAATTTTTAAAAGGGAAAAAAATATATTAGTGTCATAAAACATAATACTTTTCCAGTATGTAATGATTTTTTTGAAGTCTAAATTATAATAAATATAAAATTGTTTTTTTAAATGAAATATTGATTTTGAAATTCTCATATTGATATTAGAAATTTGTGAATTGGTCCTAATATTTTGTGATAGGAACATTTTTTGGAAAAAAATTATTGACAATAAAAAATAAAGTATATATTATGACTTCATAAAATTAAAAAGGTGATATAATAAATAATATAAGGGGAGTCCATTACCAATAAAATATTTAACTTTTAAAATAGTATGTTTTTAATGTTATTTGATTGGTTTTGTTAGCCTGCAATGTATTCTATAAAACATATATTAAATGTTAATAAATTAAGAACATTTATTTCTGATCATGACCCACATCCAAATCTCTAATGATATTATTTTAATAAGTTCAGTTCATAGTCTAAAAAATATTTAAAATTACTGCCCTTCAGAATAAACAATTGGTCATCACTATGATATAGTTTTTAATTTTAATAATTCAAACGCTAAGGTTCTGAAACTTTTGTTTAGAAATTAATAAAGAATTAAAATATATATTTCTTTAAATACCATCTTAAAATAATATTTATTGTCAATAAATATAAATTACAATAAATTTTATCTCCCTCTACTGATTTAAATATCTCATATGGTATTCACATTTTAATAATAATGTACATACAAGATTTTAGAAGCACCCTCTCGAGGAAATGGATTCTTTTACTATTACTTTTAAGTACATTATTGGTATTTAACATATTAATTAATATTTTTTTGTTTTAATGTGTTTTTACACACCCATTTACTCTCCTTGTGATACCCATGTAATGATAGACAATCTTTTACTCTCTTTAAACCCTTCCAAAAACATTTATAAACAACAGTAATGTAGGATGAATTTTTTTGGAATTTTCAATGTTCAAAATTTATGTTGTGAATACCCATACCCATTTCCACTCAAGGTTAATCACCAGGATATAACTATCCTCAATTGGTCAATGAAATACATGAATTTAAACCATAATCCATATTCCAGGGCTTAAATTTTAGGACATTCTTATGTTGTATAATATATATGAAACAGAAATTCATGTAAATGTTATAAATCGTATGGGTGGGATGAGAATTATATTTCCATTTAATGAATTCGGTATTATTTTAATCTCATGAGATACCATGTATGGTACTTGGGATCATAGACTTATAAAATTTTTTAATGAATTATCATTGATTATCTATGTCTTATTTATGTGATATTGTGTAGGCTGTTGATTCTACATTACTATAAACCATTGATGTTATCATATTATATCATGTTTCAATATTAATGATTTTGATCCTTTCCCTTCTTGGTCATCATTGTTCCCTCTTGAATTACATGTACTGCATTACATTATTTCATTCTTTGATTATTCACATACATGGATTCATTTCTCACCCATTTGTTATTTACATCCATAAGACATCACACATATTTTTTAAATACTAATTTAATTTATAGAAATGTTATGTATTTATTAATATAATTTTATTGTACCATATTTCATGTTTTTGTGATATGTATCTAATTACCTAATGCCATTATACCTCTCCATATTTAGGTATATTATTAACTATATATTTATGTAAATAATCATTTATTAAAATGTATAAAAATATTGTTGACATATGTTTTCTCTAGGGTCGTATATATAAGTTTATTATCCACTCAATAAATTAACCATTATATAATTCTCATGCCATATCATTTTTTTATATATTTTAATTATTTATATTTCAATGATTATATTAAGGAAAGAATACCAAGATTGTATAATTTAATGGATTAATATGTAAATATAATATTATAGTAACCTGATTAAGCGGAGATGTTTTACCAAAACATCGATATTTCATTATGTCAAACACAATAATAATTAAAATGAAATATAGAATAAAAAACATGAAAAATTATATGCCTAATAAATAAAATATAATGTTGAATTGAACCTTCCATTGCATGATTAAAAATAAAACCATAAAAATGTGTGTTGGCCCAAACGTTGTTGGGAAACCGCATTTTATTGGGGAGTTATTAGGATAGTTTTGGGTTGACTTAAACATTTTAATACAAAGTGCGTTCTCCTTACTATACATGATGTAACCTGGAGAACATTTTGGGGGAAATACAAGTGATGGTTTCTAGATTAGAGAGTCCACATAATGAATTAAGTAGAAACAATCCCATAGTTGGAAAATGATTTCTTAACTAAACACATTTATATAATTTTACATGCCCTTACATATGTTATAATAAGGGTAATATGGACCCTTTACATAAGAATTTCCAAGAATGAAGTCATTCCAAGTATAGTGGGGATGGATGAATGTAAATGATAAAATAGTGGGAGACATATTATCTAATTTATTTTAACTATAATTTTTAAATCTAATGATGTATTCATAACCAATTTTAAATTTTAATAACATCAAATGGAATATTCAAAACCATAATAGTAGCCCTATGAACTATCTTTAATAATTTCAATATACATTCCATAACAATCTTATAATAATTATACAATCACTTTTGTAAGTACAACACCAAGAATAGAAGTTATATGTTAAAGAGTAACCAATTCATACTTATCCATATATGTATGTGATTGAGGAGGAGTTAAATTTCTATGAGAAACGCTTGGAAAACATTGTTCATGTCTAGTGTTTAATGTAATTATCCATGTCTGGTGAATAAAAAAATCAATTTATAGTATACATGAACATAAAATTCTCATAAATATCCATGGTAATTTTTATGTGTTAAAAAGAAAAGAATGGTTTGACATCTAAATGACCCTTATTACATAAAATATAATAGAATGTACATGATATGGTCCTCACTTTTTAAAAATTATTAGCTACACAGAGCCTCTGTAAATTTTAGGGTTCAAACTATCTGATGATGTTTTTCACCAATGCAATTCTCACCCCCAATCCCTCAATGTTCTTGTAACATTATTATATATTTCAATAATAAAGATAAAGATAAGTAAATCTATGAACTCCTCACTTTAATTTTCCTTGTTTATAAGGAAATAAATCTTTAACATTCGACGATTATTATAGTAAATAATATGAATATAAAGGAAAATATATCCATGTCTAAGGCCTCAATAAAGTTACCATTAGATAAGAAGAAGGTCAAATGGAAAGTTAGGGAGTAGGATTTTATTAGTGCATTTTATGGAAATAAGGTCTAGTTGAATAGAAAATATACAGTGGGAAGGAAGTAAGGTGATTATTTAGGATTGGTCATTATAGAGAATAACATTTCAACTTCAATGAATTTTTTATTAGATAATTCATGTATCTATAAAATTTTTATAAAAATAATAGATTCTTATAGATTTGAAAAGATTGTATAGGGTGAGGTAGATTTTAGCACTGTAAATAGTTCTATTATGGTAGAACTTGCTATTGGAAACAACCACCACTCATTTATGACATGATTTTTTTAGTTATTTATAATTTTTATAATGTACTGGTAATTCAAAAAATCATTATTTTGGAATATAAATTATATATTTATGTATTTAATTTCATGTTTAAAAATTTATATTGATTATTTAATAAACAAATCATACGATATGGTATTCTGAATTTTCATAAATTTCATTTGGTATTAGATTAAAATAAATAGTATTTAGTGAAAGATTATGAATATGAATAGTATGACACATTACACGCCTTACTATTCCATCACCACATAGGTCATGAAAATGAAAAATGAATGACTATGTAACATGAAGATGGGTATTTATATCCATTCCAACTATAACCACTTCGTATTTGTCAAATGTGATTATAATATAAAATAACCCAATCTAAATTTAGTGGAAAAGGAGAAAGGGAAACATAAAATTAGATTCGATTCACATAGATGTATAGGGAACATACATAGTTTAAGTAAGAAGAGGGTACTCATAATTTATACTATTTAATGATTATTTTAGTAGGTATAGATATACCTAATTAGAGAGGTATAAGTTGGAGTAAATTGAAAAATTCCAAGAATTCAAGAATAAAATTTTGAACTAGATTGGAATGAATATAAAAATACTAATCTCAAACTATTTTGGATAAAATGAAAATAATTATATGATTGAATATTTATAGGAGTATGTGATTTAATCCTCACTCATACTTCCTTATACACATCATTGGAATAGAGTAATATAAAGGTGTAACCATACTGTGTTTGGAATGGTGATGTCAATGATGATTTATACTAGTATTCCTATGTAATTTTGGGGATATGAATTATATACAGAAGAACATAGAACAAACCATGTACCAACTAAATTGGAATATAGTTTATTACACAATTTATGGATTGGAAAAAAAATACATGTTTTCAAACATATATGTGTGGTTTTGTGATGAATTTGGTTATTAATATTTATGAAATAAATTTACATACCAAGATAGAATTTGTATCTTTATAGGACACATAAATTTAATAATGTGATATAATCTATAAAACCCCTAATATAAAACATTTATTTGTCAAATAAAAATGCACTAAGACATAGAAAATATTGAATTCAGTTCATAATTTTTTTTCATAATACAATCATTTCTGAAGGTACAAAAAGATATATTCATTTATTATCAAATAAAATTAGTTAAAAAATAAAATCAATAAAAACTGATACAAAATGGGATTTTTAATGTACCGTGTGTAATAAAACTTCCCTCATACACTCAACCAACACTCAAATACTAGAGCATGTTTATTTTAATTGGTACAAGCCCATTTACTAAATACCCACAACTACGATCCAGTAGTCTTCACTTGTTAAAAAACATGAATCAATTGTTAGTATCCATAATGAATTTCCAAAACAACAGAATTCAACACTCAGTTTAATGAGTAATAACACACAACATTAAGGTGGAATGATTCAATTTACAAAAAAAGTGAACTATTACATAGTGTAACTAGAATAATATAATAATTCCTCTAAAAAATTAATAGTAATGAAAATATTGAGGAATGTAAAATAAAATTTAGAAAGATTAATCATTAAAGAAAAAACTTTATAAAACATGTATCTTTATCCTATTTTTAATCTATATAGAGATGTATTAATAAGAACACTCTTATATATGTTGTTGAGATAAAATTATTTACTATGTTTTGGTTTATTTTATATATATTTTACTTATTAAAATACACATTCATATATTATAACGTACTATTTTAGTAGATAATATCACATAGAATATAGGTTCATAATTAATTTATAGATTTAATTTTCCTAAAAATATATCTACAAGAGGTATTAACAAGAAATTATTCAATGATATTTTATTCTCATAGAAAATGAAACATTTTAGAAATTGATTTCACTATGAAAACATGTAAAAAAATTTAATTCAATTATAAAAGATTTAATTTTCACTAAAATAACATCAATGGTAATAAATATCTATTTTGAAAAACATTATATCCAATTCTGAATCACTATTATGTTGAATTACATGATAATATATATATATATTAATTGATCAATGATGAGATTATCCACTTAAGATATTCACCATGTTGCCAAATCACATAGCTAAATTTATCATGTAGCATAATTGGGTGTAGCCAACTGAATCACATAACTTATTTGTACTACATGGATAAATTTTCCATGGATCAAATTAATATAGCTAAGTACTCCATGCTGACTACTAAAAAACCATTTCATCAAAGCATTTATTTTATCATGTATATTATTCATTACTGATGGTGATTTTCTTATAGTTGGTTCTATAGCGTAGCATAGTCGTATTAGAAATTACTTCTCATACAAAATTGACATAGTTGATTATAGGACATATCCAAATATGAATTTGTCTCAATTCCATACATTCAGTTTATAGACATAAAAATTTTTCATTCCAAACATCTAGAATGTGTAATAAAAGGATAATAATCTTATTTAAGGTAAAACCCTAATAAATTCATTTAAAAATAATTATAAACTTATGAAGGGTTTTTGAGATCATCAAAAAATAAATACATGGGATGTTCTAGGGAAACATTAATAGTCCTATAAAATTACACTTTTGGATGATCCCAGGATCGATTAACTACTAAAAATAAAATTTTTAAAGGATTGGACATTTTAAGATTACTATATTATTTAATACTTTTAAAGTGATCTGTCTACACTTTCCTCACCATTTAATCAGACATATCCAATTTTTCCATTATAATGGAATGTAATTAAGAGGAAAACACAATTAATATAGAAACTAATGATATAATATGTTACGAGATAATACATCAATAGGATGAGGATTATGGGTGGACTTAAATTCATAAACTAAAATAAATAAATAAATCAAGATAAAAATATTAAATATTAAAAATAACTAAATAGAAAAAATAAATATAGAAATATGAGTTATATTAATAATTACCCCTTATATGAAAATAATATGACTAAACATCCCTAAAATATTATTAGTCAAAATACCCGTGTTCTTGGATGGGTAAAATTTTGTTGTTAATTTTGGTAGAGGTTTCTTTATGGTTGAGTGGATAAAGATGTAACTGGAGGGTCAAATATAGGGGAAGCACTAATCAACTTATCTGTATAATATCACTATATTTATCCAATAAAAATAATCATTATATAGGGTTCTAGGAAGATGTGTTCTTGTACTCCCTCAAGGTTCCAATAATCAATATTAAAATTAATAGAACCAATAGGGTTAAAATGAATTTCCTCTAGTTCTACTAATGTTATATTTTTTTAGTGCATTCAGCAGTAAGAGAGATATCATCCTTGGATTGTTCTTTATAATAAAAGTTTTCTGAATTAAAACCATCATCAACATTATAAATGCATCCTCAAAAGTTTCCTAGTGTTATAGGTTATAATGATATTCTAACAATGAATGATTATAGGGATTCTACACAAATATATACTCATTTGATGATGTCAGATGTGATGAAATACAAGTAATTAATATATCTGTACACATAAATGATGGAAATGAATGATAAACCAATTTTGAGCATCTATTTAAATGATTTCTCTTTTCTATAAGACAACCTCAGAAAATATTGACCCATATGAGCAGTAGGTTGAAGACAAGATGAAGCAACCATAGGCTCTAAAAGCATGTTGGATAAAATTAGTTGTGCTTATACCTGAAATGAGATCACATATTCCACTTAATGATGTTAGTTTTTTTCTGTGATTGATATATACCCAAAAATAATCATAGAAACCTCTTTAATATATGTAGAACGTGCTATAGAAAATGACGCACTATCAGTAGGCACTGGTGCACTAGCATCATCGTTTATTAATGGTGTAGATACAGTAACAAAAGAAGTTTGCATGTGAGGGATGGGTTTGAGGCCACCATATGAAACAAGGTTCTTTTCCATTATCAATATCCTTGAATACAAGAGATTCCACTAACTAAAGAACTATAATCCTCTTGTAATGAGTCTATGAGATGATATTCAACCCCTTTGAAATCATGAACATCATATATTAAAAACGCTAGTGGTTTAAATTGATTTTGTCAATGAAGTGTGAAATAATATATATTGTTTCATAGATTTTATGGAAAGAAATTTACCTTACATGTCTTTCAATTTGGATCCATCATATCATTTCATAATTATTATATCATATTTATGATAAACAACATAATATTAAGATAATGTAAATTCAAATGGGTTTTTATCATTTAAAAATTATGCTCATAAATGAATTTTACCTAATAAAAAATATATTTAAAATAATCCTATTAATCCTTATAAGAATTTATTTATCTCTTTAGTACATATAGTCATCAAATTATATATATATGTCAAAGAATGTGGTGATCTGAAAGCCTAGTAAGGGGATAAATAAGGGGCGTGAATAAATAGTCCATGGGTGGGCATAATCATCATAATTATATCCTAAGCATAGTAACATAATCAAAATCAGGATTGAAACTTATGAAAAATTAATATTATGTTTCACATGAATAATAATAATATATCATAACATAGTAGTCAAATAACACCAATAGTTGTGAACAAATCAATTATCAGGTCTATAGATAAGACATATGTATAAATCATTAGGTCATCATTATAAACAAATATATCATCATGTACACACATAATATGAATTATATCCTGATAAATATCACATTATAAAAGGTATTATTATGATATATAATTATAGGTCCACCCATTTCATCATAAAATTCTCATGTTCATGTATCATAGATTGAAAGACAACAATTATAGTCAGGAAATAACTCATCAAATGTTGTGAGTTTCAAAAAATATTTCACATTTAACACTTCATGAAATTTAATTTATTATTCCCAAATTAATAAATAATATATTTTATTTTCATAAAATATTATTTTATTCTTTAATAATAGAAAGAACAGATTATAATTCAATAGTTGTTTTGGAAATGAAAGTCTTTTTTAATATAATTCGAAATTATATAAAAATACTTGGTAGAATAGAAAAATGTATATACCCAAAATAAAAGATATATAATATTTAAATTATTATTTGGACATTATAGTAACACTCATACTAAATTAAACATTCAACCGGATATAACTAAAAATAAAAGAGTGTGGGCATGAGAATCCCCTACCTTAAATCCTGATTTATTTCATCTCTTTTTCATATACATAATAATAAAAATAGTTTTGTAGAAATATTGAAATAGAAATGAATTAAATTAATTATTTTCAAAATTTAAACGGAATAATCAATGGATTATATTGTTTAGTTCCCATGGTTAAATATAATATATTTTAAAATCATTATATTCATAAAATGTTGCCTTTTTTCTTCGATTTTGATGTTTTTCCTCAATGCCATTTGTACAATAGTAGAATAAATTATTCATGTTAAATATAAATATATTTAAAAAATTATAATGATATATAATTTTTATAACCATACATATCTTCATTGATAAGAAAAAAATTGGAAATGTCACTATTGGATGTTAACAGATAGTTAACATAACATTTTTCAAAGAGGAGGTATGATATATATAAAATATGAATATATTAAAAAAATAACAATTTTATGTTATATATAAATCATAAAGATTATGTTAACATACTTTATAATTGATTAATGAATTTTTCATTTAGAACAGGTATGGATGATATGAAATTAGAAAATGAAAATGGAATAAAGCATCAAAAAGGCATTACATATTTCAGAAGTAGTTAGTTTTATATAGTCATTAACATCATAAACAATTGGATATTGATTTGTCAATAAAATACATAATTATAGTAAGGGAATTAATATTTGGTATTTTTAAAGATATATTTATTTTAACTATTGATTTGAAGATGATTTCCAAGTGGAGGGAGAGGGGTTATTTATACTTTATTAAAGGGTATTTTTAAAATAAAATTTTGAATAAAATATTATATTCAAGTTAAAACATTGAATAGTCTAATTTTTTATAATATAAATAACATATAAATAAAATCGAATGGTTTTATAATTTTTATCCCATTTATATACAAAATTCATTAATAAATTAAAATATAAAGTGGAATAAATGAAAAATTGTTTTTTCAAGGAAAATAATTTACACCCGAATTTGAAAAATTCTATTTTGGTAAAGAAAATATATTGTGATTATATAAAAAAATTATAAAATTAAATTTTTTCTTGGTCAAGAAATCTTTTTACCATTATTTCTCCATTCTTACATCAAAAAATTTGGAATTTAAAATGGAGTGGTTAAGAAAAAATGTATTATTACTATTCATATGAAGAAAAATATTATTTTAGAAAATTATCAAGAAATAACACATGTATAATTTCAATGTGATAAATTTAAAAATAAATAATTTTTCTCCAAAAAAAATTGTATTATTATTTATTTTAATTTTTAATATTCAAATTCAGATTATTTTATGAAATATAATAAAATAAATTTTGTTAAAAATGTTCCCATATTTTTTTTGTTTTTATTAATTATATTTATTTTATGTAATAAAATATTTTATATTTACTTATATTATACAAGGTAAATATTAATTATATTAAATTTTATTATATTGAGATCACATTATTATTCCAACCATCAGGTCACTATTCAAAAAGGTCACATTACTATTACCAATAGTCATGTTATTATATGAATGGTTCCAATGCTAATATTACCTACTATAAATAACTCATTGTTACCTTATTCATTATTCAACTAAATTAATTTCAATCATTAACCTTTCTATTTTTTAAATTTTCAATAGCTATAATGATTTTTTTAATTTAATAATATTGTATTTGTTGTGGGAGAAATGATTATAGAAGATTGGGGTGGTCCATATTTTACCATTATATATTTATTAATTTATTTTTTTCAACTGTAATCTTTATAATATTAATGGTTATAGTTTCTAATTAATGTAATAATCATTAGTGATGAAATAATTTTTTTTATGTATATAGTACTATGTAAAATAATATAAGATAAATTTATTTCAACAAATATATATCATTCATAAAAAACATGATGTTACATACATCCCCAATTTATAAATTTAATCCAAAAAATATTTTATCATAATATCGATCAAGAATCGGTGATGGTACTTCTGTTTCACTATTTCATCTAGTTCCCTCAATACCTCTTCGTATTTATGGTTCCATAGCAACACATAAACATGGAGTGTTGTCTTGTGGAATAGAATTTTCTCTCTATTATCCCAGGTCTTCACCAAGTACTACTCATCATAGACCTCATTCTCTAATTGTATCTCCCACGTATTCACTACATGTGAGGGATTGGGTATGTACTTTTTTAGGGGTGACATGTCTAACACATGATGAACTTGTGCGATGTTTTTGGGATATTGTATCTGATATGATACTATAAATTTGTGTTAAATGATCTAAAAAGATCCAATGTACCTAATGTTATTTTTCACATTCATTCAAATGGCATGACTTTATTCAATTGTGGTAATAAAAGTATAAATGTCCATCCAACTTCAAACTCCACGTCCCTTCAATGGTAATCAACATGGCTATTATTCTATCTCTAAGAAACATTCATATGTTATTAGATAGATTGATCCTTATTTTTTATCTCTTTCAAAAGATCAGGTCTAAGTAACAATCATTACAGAACTTTAACCCAACAATTATAATTATTGTACCTCTTACCATACAATTCTTAATATGAAGCTATACGAATACTTAAGTAGAAGTTGTTTTTTTTTAAACACAAATAAATGGAGACGATGATCCACTCAACTGTAAAATTTAATTCTGTTCAGTTGTATATTTTCCTCAAGTGTCTGAATAGTCCATTCAGGTTGAGCATCAATTTTTTTATTGTAGACCATGCTGAGTTACGATTTTTTATTCATATCTTGTTGAGGAATTCACTTCAATCTAGAAGTGATCCTTGGATCATGATTTTAGAAAACAAAAATTATCTCCCTATATAAACTCTCTAATTATATTATGTATATATTGGATTTTTTTATTGATAAATCATCAATAATATTGATGAAGTGGATAGTCTTTGTTAGTCAATTCACCACAACCCATATCATGTTGTTTCTATTAGATTCATTTGAGAGACTAGTGAAAATTTCCACAGTGATGTTCTCCCATTTAATCAAAGGTGAGGGTATTTGTTGCGTCATTGTCTTATAATTGGTAACTCTTAATTAACTTTATGAACTACTAAGAACATTTAGGTGTACTTAGTGATCATTTTAATTATTTTTCCCTTAAAAGATTTCTGGAGTGTCACGATATATATCAGTGATTTTAGGATGGATAATGAAATATGAGAAATGCACATTATCCAAAATATAATTTATTATATAAGGTTATTAAGGGACACAAATCCATGTTTAATATAAAATAACATTTTAATCATTGATATGTAATTCATGAAACATCACTTCTATGACAACATTCCCCCCTTTCTGATGTTCCAAATGATCTTTTTTTACATACCTGATCTTGTCACATATAAATAGTTGTGAAATGATATGGGAAATAAATGAAATTTTCAATTACATTTTGATTTACATATCCATTCTTTGAATATCCACATAGATTGGGTATTCCTAAATATGAATCACAAATACAATAGTAGTTTTTTTATTGCTAAGAGAATCAGCTACCTTGTTCGTCTTTCCTATATGGTAGTGAATAATGAAACCATATTCTTTTATTATCTATAAAAATATCCATTGAAATATTTTGATCTCATTCTCTATGAATACATACTCTATATTATTTTGGTCTATATATTTCACACACTTCTCAACATGAAGGTAGTGAAACCAAATATTTATGGCCATGATCAAAGATACATACAGTAGATCATGAATTGGGAAGTTCTTCTCATTGATCTTCAGTTATCTTAAATCATATCATATCACTATATAATCTTTCATGTATTCATAACATAATTCATTATTTAACATATCACTATATATCAAAAAACCATATCCACTTGATAGTAGTCTGAGTATAGGAATAGTGATTCACCTCCTTTTAATTAGCTAATATATTTACTCACAATCTTATATATGACCTTACTTTAACCATTCCATGTTAACCTTGTTATAAAGATATGTAATAATAATAAATTTCTGAAAAAAACATATGTAGTATATTTTAATGAAAACAATACTATAGATTTACTTGACACTAGTGTGTCTAATCCATTACCTAATTTCATTTTTCTATGAAGTGTCAGTAAAAACTCCCTCCCTTATGATTACATACTCTCTGAATGTCACCGACTACATCCAAAAGTCATAGTTACATAACATTGAAAAAATTATATACTATATCAATTTTATACAATCCTTATATTCTCTGCACATTCCTTATTTAACTTAGAGTAAATGAGACTTTCATTAAGAACGAATTCCCAGAATTTGTCAATGTACTCTCTAAAGTATCTATCCAAAAAATACATGAAGCATTCATTAGAATTAGTTAGTCTAAAAAGCATCATTATTAACTCATAGTGTCCAAAACATGTATATAACACTTTATTAATAATATCTTTTCATATTACCTTTAGATGATGATATCCATATTGATTATTCACATTTCAGTAGTCATTATCTCCTTGCATTTGATCAAATAAAAAATAAATACATTTCAAGGGACATTTGTTCCATTTGGTGATCTTGTTGAGAATCCATTAATCAATAATTATCCACATTGTTCCATCATATTTGTTCACAAAGGGAACTGGAACACTCCTTGGTGACCCCCCCTTGAATATCAACATTTTTTACAAATTATTGTGTAGATTGTTCTTTAACTCGCATAGTTTGTTACGGTTCATCATTTAGTTATATTCTAATATAAGAGTGGCTCTGAGTATAATCTCTATTAATAAATCAACCTCATGATCTGATGGAATTTCAATAATCTCAATGGGAAATACATTATTAAATTCAATTAGAATGCTAATTTACTCAAAGAATATTTATTCCATTAACTAAAGAACATGGGGAAGGTATGATTCTTTATAGGGTATCAATAAGCATGATGTTACGGTATTTTCCAAAGGAGGTTTAAGATCTTTTCTTAAGTTATACAGGATCAATTATGAGTAAATAAAATGGAATTATTTTTCCTTTTCTTGACCGTTGATGTGTGCTCTATATAATGAGAACAAATCCATGCCTATTATAGCATCATATTCCACTAGGGTATGCATTTAGAGTTTCAAAATAATTAGCATCCCATAGACTCCAATTGGAGAAGAGTTTAAGATAATGTCTCTAATGATCACACCACTAGGTTTTTTACCAATATAACTAATTTAAAGGATAGAGGATTCAATGAAATTTTTTTCGAATGTATCAAAATGTAATTGAATGTCTCTGAATTAAATATTTTTTTTAATTTCTATGTGAAGAGGATTTATACCTTTATGACTTCTTTTTTAGGATCCATGACATTATTAGTGATTTAATTATCTTTCTCTTGATCCTTTGGGTTTTTTGGCATCTGATTCTAATTATCCTATAACATGAGGGGCTTAGTACACATACCATCATAGTTTCCTTGCTACCTACATCTGAATCATTAAACCATGTGTTGTATATTTGGAGGTTCCTTACATTAATTCATAATATTGGTTAGCTTATTCATTTTTATTTGACACTAAATAGCATGGAATGGTTTATTCCATAATTGAATCAATTCCCCATCACTTTGATTAAATTACAATTATTCCTCTTCACACATTTTTTACATGTTGGTGGTTGGATCCTCTTTTCTCAATTTTCATTCAACCCAATACATTTAAAATCTATTCTTTTCATAAAATCATCTTAACCATGGGTCCATTCACCAAACTCTATAACTAAATTTTTGATCTCATCAAACAATTTCTTCGTAACTTACAATGTCAGAAATATTTGGAGTCATTCAAAGGTGTGGTTGTAAACCACTAAAGAATATATCTATTTTTCATTCATTATTCAAAAGAAATTCTAAAACATATCTCGTAAGACTTGTGATATTTTAATCATAAATTAAGATAGATATAAATTCCTTTTTCTTTAGCTATAAGAATTCTTTGTCAATAATTGTTTGAAGAGTTCTATGAAAAATTTTATTCATAAATATTTTCTTGAAGTAATTCCACTCTATCTCTTCCATGTTATCCTTCATTTGGATCTTCTTTATCATTTCCCCCTATTTTCATCTTCCGTATATAAATGATATATTTATGGATTCAACTTCTCCTTCTTTAAAGAATGGTGTTGAGAAATGTTAATCTCCATTAAGATAACCAAGTATTATATGACAATTGGATCGATAGATCCACTAATCCAGCTAAGTAATTCTATATTACTTTGAACTCCACCTCACATTAAAACGGAAATTTTATTTGAAAAACTGTTGCATTGTCCCTCACATTGGATGTTGGATTGGATTCGTCTGGTTCGCTCCATTTTCAAATATTGAAATGTTTTCAACAAAATATATGTCAAAACATCATGACTAACATATTTATACATTTGGAAAAAACAACTCTAAAGTAATATATTATGATATACCTATGTTTATCCTTTTATTAAGTAATTCGTTTAGGATGATTACCTATACATATTCGTATACACGTGTTTTTAACAAATGTTCTCTAATCTTAATCCCCATATTAACTAAACAATTCCCTAATACTGACTATAGATACCCAATTGTTTCTTACAAAAATTACTATAGCGACACATATTTTTTCAAAAAAATAATTACATCATTTTTAAGATGAACAACATAATAGAAAAACAATCATGGATCCAAAGATTTAGTGTCTTGAAAATATTAGGTTCAAAGTTCAATTATACATAATAAAAACTAAAAATGATTTAAATTATCCTTCTTTATCCATATAAATATCTCAAGATATCATCTTTCCATGTTGTCACATGTGAATATAAACCAATGAAGGGTTGGCTAAATGCCAGTAAAATGAGATGTATGGGGAACAAATTAATAGAACATGGGTGAACATAATCATCATCATAATATAATAAGAATAAAGATATTAAAAAAATTATGATGAGAGTATTTGATAATGATATGGAATGTTCCATATTAAAAATAAAAAAACATCATAACATAGTGGTCAAATACTATAGATAATTGTGAACCAATATAAAGTCATGCTTATGCATATCATATGTGGATACATCATAAAATCATCATTGAGAACAAATATAGAATCATCTACACACCCAAAATTATTTTTTCTCATAAGATATATTCTATTACATAAATTATTACATGGATATATAATATTGGGTTCACCCACCACATAATAATATGATCATAGTCATGCATGCCACATAGAATGATAAAAATCATAGTACTAAAATAACGATTTTAAAGGAACGAGTTTTGTAAAATATTTCACATATATTACTTCATTAAATGTACATTAGGATTAACAATAAGTAATCTATATCTTATATTTTCATAAAATATAATTTTCTAAAATGAAATGAGAAACAACTCAAGAGGATTCAAGAGACGTTTTTTGGAAATTGAATAATTTTTTAAAAATATTATTACATATATTATAGAAATTTTTTGAAGGATAGAAACATGTTTATAATTGAAGAACAAGATAAATATTATTTTAATGGAATTTTATTGATATTATATGAATATTCATATTGATACCAATTTAAAATAAGACATAACCCAAAAGAAAGATTTTGGGATAGAGTATACCCAATCTTTAAATCCTATTTTATTTCATCACGTTTATTTCAGGAAAATTCATGTTCAAGGACTACTTTGCGGAGGATGGATGGGTACCTAGAAAGTTCACCAATGCTTGCCACTTGATAGCCTTATGAGGCACAAACCTGATGTCAAACTACTGAAGGATTACTTCCCACCATGCTAGACTGCCAGTCAATATGGGGTGGTTCAGAAATTACATCAATAGGTTTACCCGAGAGACCATCTGTACCTCATGGTGCTGCAGGTAATATCAAAACATATGTACAGCAAATACGAGTGCAAGAAATCTCTTCTTGATGGGGGATTATCTAATCTCCATAATGATGAGCATGCGGATGAGGTAGTAGAAGATATTCTTTGTCCCCTCATTGTTCTTTTGGGAGAGAAGGGCGCCAAGATATCGATCCAGGGAAGTGACATGGAGAATAAGTAGCTTTCCAGAGATGGGTGGAAATAGGACCGGATATTGGAGCAGATACTACTTGATTTCATCAAAGACAGCTTGACACTCTTTAACCCATTCATAGGTAGATCCTTTCTTAATTAGCTGAGCAAAGGGATTACACTTTCCAGCCAGGTTTGCAATGAATCAGCATATATAGGCTATGTGGCCTTGAAAACCTCAATGCTCTCGAATATTGATTGGGGGAGGCATCAAGATGATGGCCCTGAACTTATCTGGGTCGATCTTGATGCCTTAGTATGTGACAAAAAATCTAAGAAAGTTCCCAGAAGTGACCTCGAAGGAACAATTCAACGGGTTCATCTTAAAGTGAAAGGAACGAAGGAAGGTGGACAATTTTTCATGGTGCTTGAGATGGTCCTGGTGCTGGCGAGATTTGACCACCTGATCATCCACATAGAACTCCACCAATGTCCCATATATTGGCCTGAATGTGCGACGCATGGCCTACGGATAGGTGGCACCTGTATTCTTCAGACCAAAGGGCATAACCATGTAACATAATGTACCTTGTGGCGCCCTGAAAACCGTGGACTCTTCATCCTCGGGGTCAATCTAGATATTATTATATCCGTAGTAACCATAAATAAAGTAGAGGCCTTGGAACACGGGCATAGCATCAATAAACAATTATGTCACTGGAAGGGGAAAATCATCCTTCCGACAGTGGAAGTTGAGATCTCGGAAGTTGATACAGACACTAATCTGTAAGTTCTTCTTTTTGACTGGCATAATTTTGGCTAGCCACATGGCATACTGGACCTCCTTGAAGAAGATGGCTCTGATGAGCTTGTCATCTTCGGCCTCAACCATGGAACTATGAGAAAGGTGCATCTTTTTGGGAGGCTGCTTGAACTCGCGAGGGTTTGTCGGGAGACCGAGACGGTGGACGGCTACCTAAGGATATAGTCCTGGAATCTCATTGAAACTACAAGAAAACATGTCATGATGCTATTTCATGAAGTCCGTGTACCACTACTGCTCCTCAAGGGACATAGCGGCACTGATCAATTTGGGTCTCGGATCTGCCTCACTACCAAGGTTCACCAGTAAAAGTTCATCGACTGTGGCAGAGATTCCTTCTTCAAAGGTGGGGGAGCATCTTCCAGATACTCTTATTCTCTTTTGGAGGAGGTATTCAAAGCGTGCGAGGCTTCCCCTTGGTTGGAGGAACCTGACGGGAGGCTGGTATGAGCCTGGGTAGCGGTGGACAGCGCGTTAGGATATTCAAGCGCCACTCAGACCATAACGATGATGGAAGTCGATCCAATCACATATGGACTTCAGCCCAAGGGGCCACGCTAGATGATATCAAATTAATAGTGACGCGTCGGCTTAAGCCGGTTAATTCTAGCCCGGCGGTATAGACATGTATGATGTATTGTCATCGCCATGGGGCAAACATCCTGGTACCGTATGTGGGTAAGAGATTACGGGATCACCTGAGCCTGGTTTGTGTAGGAGTACGAGGTGATTTTCCGTCGTCAATTAGACTTGGGAATTTTCTTCCCTCTTGTACTAGATACATAAAATCATTTCCCCATGTTGGGGTTTATGGCCTCCAATTGATAGATTGGGAAGACATAGGAGTCATTTATACCTGCCCAGGGGTCACTTGTGATAGGGGCGGGCTAAACCTCACTTGCTAGAATCTGATTATCTTTAATCTTGTAATAGTCAACGTCTTTAAAACAGGATTCACAAGAGGTGAAAGGAGATTCATCACCTTGGAGTACACCTACTCGAACATTAAGGGAGTACTTGAGGCATTGGTGATATGATGAATGGATTGTTGCTTGCATATGGTGCCATTGTCTTCCCATCAACGCATTAAATGCGGTGTACTGGGAGATGACCATAAATTCATTACTGGAAACTTGGCCACCGAACTAGGTCTTCAAATCGACCTTGTTGACTGGGGTATGTTCTATCCTATCATACCTCTTGATCCTTAAATCGGAGGGACTCAGTTCATCTTCAGATAACCTCATCATCCACTGCATCCGTGTTGGGATAAGGTTGATTCTGGAGACGGTGTCAACAAGACAGCGGTGAACCTCAATGCATTTGAATTGTCCGGTGATGAACATCGGGCAGTTGGGCCCATTTATGGTAGAGCCTTCAGCCTCTCCAGATATTGAGATGATGGCCTGGCATTTGGAATTCTCAACTACTTCAAACCGGAAGCCTTATGTAGCTGCTACCTCTGTCTCAAACAAGTGGCAGCTTCTTAAAGCCTCAGAAAGGGCCTCAGGCATATCAGATGACAGGAAGAGGGATTTGAGGTTGGAAACCCTCGTTGGGATGCCAGTGAGATGCTTAAGAACATCATTCTTACCTTAGAGGTGCGAACTTCTGCTTACAAGAGGCCTCTCTACAATTGGAGGCATGGCGGGCCCTATTGGCTGTAATGACGGCTGGATGGTGCTGGGCACGTTCCGATGTTCACTAGTCGAAGCCTGAAGTGTAGATTCCGGATGAGGTCTGGATGGCTGAGGTCAGAATGTAGAGTGGTGAAGCAGATCGTGGTATGGAGAATGTGGCTCTACCTGATCCAGTATCACAAACGGTGGCGGGGGAAATTCTAAAGACACCATATGAATAGTCTGTGCATGTTGATCTCTACACTGGGCCTATTGTCTGGTCTTAGTGACATGTACGTCCTAACTAGAGGTTTCGAATGATGCACCTCTATGACCCATATAGTCGCGGCTCTGCTAACTTTGGCATTGGCTGGGGACATTGGGGAGGTTCGCTGGGCGTTCCCCGTCGTCGGGAGTAATATATGGATTCACCAACTATATGGTATTAACCAAAGCATATCCTTTATTGTCACTCTAAGAATAATCCACCACTGGGAAGAATCTAGGAGATATCCCCATCTCAGGGTTCATGATGTTTCTTAGAGTGTGGGATGACGATGGCATTGACGGGAAACGTAACTTTTTCTTGCCCCATCGATGCTTGCTCTTCAGGGAAGAGGCTGGCTGAGAAGATGATGCAGAGGTGGTGTTTGCAGTATCTGAAGGTTGTGGATGATTTAGGCCTACCCGAATGATTCCATGGGTGCAACCAATTGTTTTACAATCCATCCAATCGTATTTTTTCTGGGATCCACGGCTAGGAACCTGCTGCCACCCACCTTCTTTGTCGCTACCGCTATATGACCTCACAAAGACACACGCCACTTGTGTCTGGGCTCGGCCCAGCCTGACTATGATGTTATCGACCTAGTCTTAGATCCATCCCTTAAACACATAACACTTCTTGAGGGTGTTCCCCAGAATTCGATGATAGGGGTAGTAGTTGAGTCGATCAGTGAGATTCGCCTCTGTTGGCCTTCTGCACTCAGGCATGCATACAATTCCCTTCTCTAAGGCACTACGGAAGTAACCAGGGACCTGCTCCTTCCTGATAGAGTAAGTATAGTGTCTTCCTTATTGATAGGGATCCATTGGAGCCTGAACTTGAGGAGGAGCTGGAGGGGCCTGTTGAGGAGGTGGACCCCTATTTTACCACTTGGGCAGCGGCGGCGCATTACACGGAGGAACCTACCGATTATGAGGACGATTAAAAGTCGGAGGTTGTGCCAGAGGTGGAGGGCCTCAGAGAGGTAGTGAGGTTGGTGCTATAGGTACAACTCTAGCTCCCTTGGGGCCTCTATCTGGGCCACTGTGGCGGGCTCGGCTCTAGAAGCTGTATTTATGGGGATTGAAGGGGGAAAAAGATGTGCCTGCCTAGCCTGTTTCAGGGCTTCTTCTTAGAAATAGACCTTATCCGAAAAGTTTCGAAACCCGCTAGGATAGATCTAAGTAATTAGGTGGGGAACCAATTCGGTCTTGAAATTTCCCACGGACATCGTCAGTAATACCTTCTGAGTCAACTGCATGTAAAGGGAGAATGTAAGCCCCATCCATCGGGTGATGAAATCCAAAACTTGATCATCAGGCCTTATTTTTTACTTGAAGAGGTATGTGATGTTGTTCTTCTAGGTGGTAGAGCTGAACTGGTGGAGGAATTTCCTGCGAAGGTCCTCCCAGCTGGTCCCGGATCTGACGGGGAGCTGGTTGTACCAGACAAATGCAAGCCCCTCCAGCGTCTGAACGAAATAGTGGATCATAGAGACCTCATACTGTGCTGGAGTCCCCAACATAGGCCATCACCTTGAGTTTAAGTGGGCCAGGTGTTGTGGAGGGTCATCTATCCTATTAATAGGGGAGAAGGTTGGATTCTCGAAACCTGTAGGTGCTAGCATATCATCCACCCAGGTCGGGTATGGCTTTCTATCTAGTGGGATTACCACCTGCCGCATTTCCAATGCCTCAAGGCAGGAAATGACTACCACTATAGGATCATCCAGGTGGGGGTCTCAATCTTGACGTGGATCCCTAATCCTGAGTTCATTGTTGGTCTCTTTGACACGATAGACAGGTTCAGCGGGTCATGGAGCAACTGGTGGGACGGCCTGTGGGGCAGCTGGGGGGACCCTGGACGGATTCCTCAGATTGTCGTGCTGCTTAGGAGGGTTCGGTGAGACATATCATGCCCTATTTCCAAGAGTTCCATCTTCTTCCCTTTTAGGTGGAGTGGTATGATCAGGGTTTCCCCGAGGAATATCGTCGGGGGTAAGTTGTTCCTGTCCTAGCATCCCCAGCATAGGATCACCATAGTCTGGTCGTCGCTCTACCACACATTCAGCCAGGAGTTCGTCGACCAACATTTTTTGCTCAGAATGTTTCTAGCGCAACGCAGCCTTCTAAGGGTCCTCCACCGTCTTCTACTCTGAGGTGGATGGGTCAGAGTTCTTGATAGCTCCGACATGCTCTTTTCCCTTACCAGCATTTGTGCTGAGTACCAACACCTCAGTGGGAGCAGGGAGACACAGGATGTTCCTCTGCTGATGATTAATCCTCCCCGATGGGTCCAACTGTGGTGGCACACCATAAGGAGGTAGGTCTCCATCGAGAAAATACAGCTCGTCCTCCTTATCAACGATGTTGGCCATGTGGACCGTGACACTTCACAGAGGGGCATGTACTCAATATCGCACAACAACTCGGGTTGTCTTCGGATAGGGCCGAAGAGGAGGGTATCATACTTCCCTTAGACATGGACTTGCACATGGGGGGTTGCTTCCGAGATAATTTTGCGGAGTACTTTGATACTCTAAAGGCACTACTACTGGAGATCCTCACAGTAACCTGGTGACTCGGGGCGCTGGGCCATAGGGAGAGCGGCGAGATCGACTAGATGGCACTGCTCGCTGATATTTTAAAACCGTGCTTGCCTCCTTGGATATACAACATGCAGATTACAAATACTGAAATGTTTCTCCCAAAGGGTGTATTAGAGACACTCAACTTCCTCTGGGGTGAGGGACTCGGGTATGCAGAAATCTCGTGCCACTGTGGGCGAGAACTTCTCGGGTAAGTGGTATGCTGCAAGAATGCTCCAGAAGCTCCTCGACTCAAATTTTGAGACTAGCACTTGAATTCCCCACTTTCCATCTAGGGGTGCTTGAGGAACTAGTAGCGGTACTGAGTCAAACCATTGGGATGACGGGTTGGCCGGTGGGGAATACGACGAACGAGCTGAATGGAAACTGATTCTCGGGCTTTCCTCCAAAGAGTAGTGAACTAGACGTTGAACCATGGAAGGAGGGGCTGACAGCCTCCATTCCTATCTTAGGGGTCAGGGCTGCTGGTGGTGGGTCACACTGCTTCTTTTCTTCCATCGATCCTCAGAATAGCTCTCTATGATCTCTTGTGGAGGAAAAAAGCGCTTCCGGTGATGATGGTGGTTACTGCACGACCATAACCTATGGGGTCTCCAGATTTTCATCTTACTTGATAATCCTCTGGAGGGAGGTGGGAATCATGTGGACCTCAGATTCTAGGAGTACGAGGCCGATGCGCCTCATCCCTACTCCGGCCCTTGACTCGAATGAGAAAGGGGAGGGTTCTGGAGTTGAGTCTCACTTTTCTTCACAGTCTGAGAAGCGGACTGTTTTGATCTTTGTTTGGGCCTTCCTAAAATTCTTCTTTTGGCAGTGACAACTCGCTCTCCTTCCCCTGGGTGGCTTCTCAGGACAGTGCCGATTTCCGACATGTGGTACTTTGGTCGCACTATTGTCAGGGTGGATAGGATTTTCACTTGAGACATCCGAGGTGCGAGGAGAACTGGGACAAATGTCGAATGCAACATGGGGAGGACCTCTATGAACAGAACCTGAGTGGGAAAACCCTCCGCCGGAACCAGCGGGAGCGTGGGGAGGACCTCCATTCTTGGTACGTGTGGAGCAAGGATGGCCTTCACCCCTGTAGTTTTCGGGGCGAGGAGGACCTTTTCCAGCTACAGAGAGGATGTAGGGAGGATCCCCATGTTGGAGAGAGACCATATCGGTAATGTCTCCATGTCGATGGTCAAGGGCAGGAGGAAGGGCTCCATACCCAGTCTGATGGGCACATGAGAGGCTTCTGTGGTAAAGATCACTGTCGTGGGGAAAACCTTCATTTCTATTTGGGGTTGTACAAGGTCTACTTCCATATCGAGTCTAGAAGCGGGGTAGACCCATGCTATTGGTGGTGGTGGTATGGGGAGGACATTCGTATGGGGTGGAATCGCCGTGGGTTGGTTCACGGCGATCACCACCTGTGCCTACGACCCAGAGAGTCTACCCATCCTGCTCGTGGTGCAGTTGGGGACTCGATTCCAATTGGGAATATGTACGCCCTTACTCTCTATGTTCAAGGACTTGATGATATGCATCGGTGGTGTCTCAGGCCATAGTAATATTTGACGTTGACGCCCCTTGGCAGGCTTCCTCAGCTTGTGCCCGGTGCACGCATCGAGTCAAGCGAGCCAGTGCTGATTGTGTTGGCGCATAGCCTACCTGCTACTCCGGTGAATTCTGGCGGCAGCGTTGATGTGGCCAGGTGGAGGCCCTCGCTAGGATCCCCAGAACTGAGACTCTGACCGGGCTAGTCCTGACGTCTCCCACCTCATCATCATAAGGCAAGGAGTCCTCAAAGCACTCCAGGGATAGGATTTTGAAATGATTGAATGTTGGGGTGGAGAGCAGCGGCTCACTGCGCGGCCCTCAGGGGTGGTGTTGGCGGCGGGGCCTGGATGCCTCTAGGTCTAGGAGGGCTATATCCCTGGTTGGAATTATTCAGTCCTCCTTGTAACGATGTACAATGTCGTTAATCACACTTCATTGGATGACTTCTGAGGGGGAGATGGTGTGTGGGATCCCCACAGTCGTGGACGTAGATGTCGTTGCCGAAGTAGTGAAGCCACGTGGAGTGGATGTGCTAGCGTTTCCCCTTCCCCTGCATAGGTGGGCGGGCGGTGATCTTGTTTCAGTTCCCCAACGCCATTCCATCTTTAATGGTAGGTAAGAGGGATCCACGCTAACAATGTCGCAGAATGGGATGGCCGAAATTCTATTACCCTAACTTCTAGTGAGTTTCATGACAGGCCCTCTATTCTCTTGGTGGGACCTGGAACTGGATAGATGGATCCGGTGACACATCAATCCCTATATTCCCCAAGCGTTACTAATATCATTATTGAGAAGAAGAACTTCACGTTGGGTTCACCATTTTTATTTCTGATGCTTTCACCGGAGTGTGCGTGTCCATCTTCTTGAGTGCGACAGGCGTAGATTTTGTGTCCCCATATTACCACTTTCCAAAGGACAGTGGCATTCTCTCCTTGTTCAGGGATGTTTTCTCCTTGATCGGAATGGGATGATGGGATCTCGGTTCTTACATATGTGGATTCCTCCTCATAACTTGTCACCTACTTCAGGTCTCCCTCGTAGATTTAATATGTTGTTCATGAAACTCTTCCTAGTGCCATATTTTCATGGACACCAGTTAATTATGCTACTTCTGTTAGGACATTCCAAGGGGTCCGGTCAGGGCAGGAATCTTCGGTCAGGGTATTAGTCACGCTAGGAATCACTGGAATGTCTGGACGATGGGGATTGGTGTGTCTCCCTTTAGTCCCTTATTATAAGGATTCTAGAGGCCGTGGAAGCCCGAGGAATGCCACATCGAACGTGGGGAATCATATGACATAAGAATGTTTCTGAGGTTATCCTCATCTTCATGTGTTTAACACGGTGTATGCCGCATTATTATCGTCCAGTAGAGACGGATCAATCTAATCGGAACAATGATTAGTGTGGATCAGATGGAGGAATAACACCTAGAGGGGGCACCGATATTTAGACTATCATGTGGGCATCTTCTCTAGTGTTGTGTCAGGGAATGGTGTGGCATGATCTCATCGGGATGTGGAGACCTGGGTAAGAATCAGGATGGACGATGGTTTTGGTCTTGAGCCTCAAAATGACTTCCTACATACCATGCCTTGACATGGATCAAAGTCATCGTGGTTCGGAATGGTGTGGGTCTTACACTCTAGGCTTCCTAGGTGTTGGTGAACCGTCGCAAATGGGGTCAGAACAACCAAGGGGTGGTAGGCTTGAACCTCATGGATGCTTCCTATGTACCCTGCCTTGATAAGGATCAAAGTCTGCGTAGTTCAGATGGCGGTGTCAGTGAACCGACATGAAGATGGACCGGGGTTCTGATTGGTGTTGGTCTTGAACCTCGGGAGGCTTCCTACGTACCATGCCTTGACATAGATCAAAGACCACGTATTTCAGTCGTACAGTTTAACATCATGCGGGATGGGGAATAGACGTTGGTCTTGAACAACAAGGATTCTTCTTACATACCAAGCCTTGACATGGATCAAAGACCACATAGTTCAGATTGGGGTGTGTCGGCGAACCGATTTGAATGAGGACCTTGGTCTGATGGATGAAGGGATTGAACCTCAGGTATCCTTCCTACATACCATGCCTTGGCAAGGTTCAAAGTGTGAATGAGGACCTTTGTCTGATGTATGTTGGGCTTGAAACTCATGGAGGCTTCCTACGTGCCACGCCTTGGCATGTATCAAAGACCAGGTAGTTTGGGCGTACAGTTTAACGTCATGCGGGGTGGGGAATGGATGTTGGGCATGAACCTCGGGGGGGCTTCCTACGTACCATTTCTTGACATGGATCAAAGACCACATAGTTCATATTGGGGTGTGTCTGCGAACAGATGTGAATGAGGACCTTGGTCCGATGGATGTTGGACTTGAACCTCAGGGAGGCTTCCTACATATTGTGCCTTGGCAAGGATCAAAGTCAACGTAGTTCGAGTGTATAGTTTAACATCATGCGGGATTGGGGATGGATTGGGGCTTACACTCTGAGGTGGCCCAAGATGTTAGGTGAACCGAGGTGAATAAAGTCGAAACAACCGGGTGGTGGGTTTCATGATTGTGAGGCTTTCTACGTACCATGCCTTGACATGGATCAAAGTCCTCATAGTTCTGGTGTAGAGTTTAATGTCATGCGGGACGAGGTGTTTTTATGGTCGATGCATACTCTAAGCCCACGTGAGTCGATCTCGGTGTGAGAAACAAGTGGCGGCAGAGACCTGATGATCACATTGCGAGAGGTGTGTCTTTGGGATGTAGAGTGCGGCTTACGCATGGAGAGGCCCAGGGAGAGAGAGATTGGGACTTACTCCGAGATAGAGGCCCGAGGGCGACAAAGTGTAGTGGGAGGGGGACTTGGGACTGATGAAAGGGGGATCCCCATTCCCTATCACACCCTCCGCTGGCCTTGGCATCATGGAAGTGAGTAGGATTAGGGGTGGTGCCTCCTGCAAGTAAAGCTAGGGGATTAAACCAATGTGGCTGCCCTTCCCCGCAAACAAACGCCACTCCAAGAAGGAGGATATCATCCTTTGGGGAGACCATGGGGTGGAGAATGCCCAAGGATGGGGGTCCATGCGTGTGAGACACGGGGCCAGGTGACAGATTATTGTCAAGTGTTGAGAATGGTGGCGCTTGGCAGTTTAACGTCCTATAGCTCAGACGAGGTGGGTTCACTCTGCACCCCTAGGACTTACATAACCAGTACCTTCTTCTCCTTGTTGGAGGGAAGGCATCATCAATGCCATACTGAAGGGGTGTTGTGGATAAAACCATTGATTTTTACACGTTAGCGTGGCTATGCAAAGAATAAATATCCATTAGCATGTCTATGCGAAGAAGCATTAGGTGTTTCAATTCTACGTACAGTAGCATCCAGTGGACTTTGAATTCACATCATGCAGACCTGGAGGGTCACACGGGAAATGTATTTTCCGAGCAGAGGGGTCCATAGGCAGGGGCCTTGTGGAGCTCTATTTCTCTGTGTTATCATGGGGAAGAGGTGCAAATGGGAGGTTCTTCGCGAAGTGGAAGGTTATTCGTGGAGCACATACTCGCAGAGAAAAGTGCCTCATGAAGCAAGATGTTGGGAAGCAATGTGCTTTGCGATGTCCAGTGATCATGCCTTAGAAAATTGATCAAGTGTACATGAAGGGTGTTTTGCGAAGCAAAAAATGATCCAAGATGAATCGAGTCCCCTTGGGGATCCCCCTCCTTAACGATAGCCCATAGGCTTCGTGAAGGCATCCCTCTCAGAATAGGGGATTAAAACGAGACAATGGGGAGGCACATCATGAAGTAGAGGTAACACGTGCAGCCCATGGTTCACTGAGCAGAAGAGTGCTTCATAATTCGTGAGATGAGAATATAAAAGTGTGGATTTTTCATCTAGAGAGCTTAGGGGGAGCCCGGTATTTAAAGGCAATATGCGTCATGGAGCGGGGCTCATGTGGTACGAGGAGGGGATTAGAGGTTTTGCGGCGGGATCGTGAACGTCAAATGCATTCGCGGAGCGTCCCGCCTCCTTCGCTTTGCGGCGAATTCGTGATCGTCAACATCGTTTGTGGTGTATCCCACCTCCTTTGCTTCGCGACGGGCTCGCGAACGTCAAATTTGTTCACAGAGCCCCCCATATTCTTTACTTCGCAGTGGCCACGGTGCTAGGGGACTCCGCAAAGGGGCCTCACGAGGCAGCTCATGGCCCCGTCTTGGGGCCATTGTTTTGTTCTAAATTTTGGCGCCAACAAACACTATTGAAAGGATAATATGAAATAAGATAATTATTCTCTACACAATGAAATAATAGTGAATAATATATTTATGATGGTCAAATAAATTATAGAAATATATATCATTGAATAATATTTTTTGAAAACATGATTCATATTCTTCATTCTATTTAGCATAGAGAACCGATTTCAAAAAAACCTTGAGAGTGAATGTATAGAGTAAAGGCACTTCTTATGTAATTTTTTTCTCTATGTATTTTTTTTTATTCAAAACCCCTTTTATATATTCTTACCTACTATTACACAATAATATATCCCTAAAAATATGGCATTAGAATTAAATTTTATATGTAACGTTCTTGAAAGTACCTTTATAATCGACCATAGAAAAACATTATTATATATTATTTTTTTCTCTCGTCACATGAAGCATTTTGGGAATAGATTTCACCATAAATACGTAGTATGCTTTTTAATTCTCACAATACAATAATATTATACACTAAAATTACACCAATGATAATAAATATTCATGTTGTAGAATAATGTAATCAAATTTGTATCCCCATATTGCTGATTTTCATGGATTACAATTCACCAACTCAAATTGATCCATGTATCCATTCATCGCTTATGAGATTTCACTATGTATCCAAATCACATAGCCATATTTTCTCATGTAGCTTAATTTTGAGTTTTATAATGAATCACAATGAAGATTGGAACTATGTATTCGAATATTACATGGATCCAATTCACATAGAAAAATACTCCACATAATAGATAGATGCGGGAAATTCATCAATGTATATTTTTCACATTCCACAGATTAATTTATGTAGGTTATTTTCACATGGCTTATTGTATAATGTTGTCTATCCAAATATGTGATTATTTCATTTATTCAATTTTCCAAGTGTATTTATCAATGTATCCACTTATCAATGTAGTAGAATCCCATGAATTGACAATTAAAAAGTGATAGGAAAATTTTATTCAAAAGATCTATAATGTAGAATTATAGTGTAATAGACTCAAATAAGATAAAAACCAAATTAATACAATAAATAAAATAAGATAATTAAAATAAAATGAATTCTTTATTAGATCATAAAAACATATTGTACATAATATATGTTAGAAAAAATTTTTTAGTCCAATAGAAGTGAATAGTGGATTGTAATGGAATGTCCATAAAAGGGAAGAAATTTCTTAAATTGATAAAAGGAGTGTTATTGAAATAAGTTTCTCAGCACAATGGAAGCGTGTGATGGGTTTTTTGCAACGTACTTTTTTGTTCGTGGTCATTGGTTAATGAAATATTTTCAGGATGATGAATACCATAATCAATGTAATTTAATTAATGAAAACAGACCAGAGATTGAACTTCAGAACCTAGGTATTGATCACCACAAATTATTTATAATTATTTTGATCTATTAAATAATTTCCTTGAATGAATTTTCTGCCCATTTATGGATTTGATAGCCAATATTCCTTTTAACATAGAATCATTTTAAATATCAAGATAATATTTTATCTAGTGATGATCCAATTGTGTCCCCCAAATCTCAGAATGTTGTCATGTGAATATATGGGTTCTATCCTGATGGATCATAACCCTTATTTCATTCACCTTTGATCACCATGAGAATCGCTTCCAAATAATTCTCCTTGATATCTATATAGTTGATAGTGGATGGAAGAGAATTACCAATCTCTATTATTTAGAGTGTTCTTGGAGAGAGATCTTAAGAGTATGATGGGATTCTCCCGGGTGGGTTTTGTGTACAACACAAATGAATTGGATCACATGGAAATATAATATAATTGTGTTTGAATACCATTTCTGTTTAGAAATAAATATTTGAAAAATTACATATAATATCGATTTATTCCCTTATATAATACCATGTCAAAAATAATCATAATATTATTACTTCTTGGAAATGAACTTAACATATGAATTGGTTAAATATTACTTAATAAAATAATATTCAATATATATTATTTCTCACTAAACCTAAAAAATTTGTCCACCATTGCACCACAATATTTATTGTGGCTTGAATAATAAATTTTTTTTATAAAATAAATTTCAGTAAATTATTCATCAAAAAATAAATAAATTTATATACACTAAATTGTAAATAATTATTTATTTAACATTATTTTCACATTATATTCACATGAAAAACCGGTGGAGGAATATATTTCATCAATAAAACACAAATAATTATTAAAAAATGTGTGGGAATAATATTTATACAATTTTTAAAATAATAAATAATAATATATTTTTTAACAGAGACTTCAGATATACTAAGTGTGTGACACTCTAGGCTTTTTTCTTAGTGAAATTACTACACAATTCATAAATTCCAATGATATCATCTAGAAATATTCCATGGAACACGTATAAAATCTTGTGAATGTCTCAATGACATAATACTTAATGTCTATTCTTATAGTATAATATTATCCTATTATCATGATATCACTAATCAAGAAAGATTCATGACGGTGTCATCAACCTATCTGCTTGATGTCTCATTATTTTACATCTTGAAATTATACATTCCTATAAAACATTGTCACCATGGATTTAGTTAGGATATTTCCTTTCCTTTATGGGGGCTAATATATCACCTTCTGTTAAACTGCTTAAGGGAAAAATACTTTCTCGCATTATTCAATAATGAAATAGTACTTCTGACGCACCAAATTTATCTTAAATAACTACAAACATATAACATTATAGTTCTCATAAATATATCAAAGTACATGAATTATAATAATAATCAATAATAATATTAATGTATGAGGATAAAAATAGATGTTTGCAAATAGTAAGACCTAGTTACACAAATAAATGTGGATTTCTTACTGGAGGGTCTTGTTCTCATAATATCCTACACAAGATATTACTAATGGAGCACACCATGAGATGGTAAATTAATGTCCTGTGAGTCTCCACCCACAATATATTGAATCATTTGTGCCCCTATAATGATATCAACCAGTTATATGAGTTATATTTATGGATAGTGTCATATAACTTCTAGGTTCTCATCGTAGCGGGGAACATCTATGACCTTTTAGTGTGATAGAAACTATTATGACATTATCACATACTATGTTATATAGAAGAAAAACAATGATTTGATAATGAGTATATTAATATTATTATATATAAATATATGTTGTCATAAAGTACACATAATATGGTTCTAGGGCACCAAATCCAAAGGAATCCCACTAGCACTAGAACCAACTGATAAAAATCTTCAGCCCACTTGCTCTCACATGATAATCATGATTTTACTATGATTGGACTTCCGTAAAGGGATCTACCATGTTCTCTTTTCATGTTATTCTACTTACTACAACTTCACTGCTCTAATAAAAATACCTCAAGAGGTAATACTTCCGGAGTATATTCATTTTCATTATGTGGGACCATGGTTCTTTTTCAGTAGTAAATAGTACAATGTTATAAAAATAAATGTGATATGTTCTTTATTACAATGTACCACATCAGAATCATCGCATTTTTATCTAAATTTAATCCTTGGAAACATCATAAGCCACTATATACTCATACTAAACTGTAGAAGCAGTAACAACTGGATGCTTTGAACTCATATAGTCCATAACTCCTCCGTTGATATATAAAACATATCTTGACGACAACTTTATATAAATATGATCTTTCTAAAAACATTAATCAATATTACTCTAGATTACAAGCTCTTAGTCTTCTCAATACAACAAGGAAATGTTGTTAGTCGTTCTCAAATTCTTCTTGGTAGCCTTAATTGAAGACCAATTTTTTCTCTAAGATCATCATTAAATCTTCATTCCATGTTCAATCTATAGAAAACATCAATTATATTACACAAAATGACATACATGATTGACCCTATCACTGTATCATATGGGATCATACACATTCTATCTTTCTCTTGATGTGTTTGAGGACACGGTTTCTTATAAATATATTAACCATGTGACACTAAAACCAATATCATCTAGGATTGTACCATACTAAACCACTTTATTACCTAGTAAATATTTGTACTTTAACATAATCTTATAGGCCTATTGAATCTATCACAAATGATCATGATTCCTAGAATATAGACTAATTAACCTATGTCATTCGTGGAGACACACTTATTTAATCATCCCATAATCGACTATAAAACTGATATTTGATTTCCAATAAGTAATATTTCATCAAAATATACTACTAGGATAGTGAAAAAATTACCATTAAACCACATGTTAACACATGGATCACATAATTAAGTATAAAACCCAATTATTTTATTGATTCAACAATTTTAATGTTTCATGACTTGGATGCTTTCATTAATCCATAATTGTATTTATGAAACATGAAATAGTTTAAGGAATCAGTTGAATTAAAAAACAATTATGGTTGTATCATATGGATATATTCTTGAAGGATCTCATTAAGGAAATCATTTTTGATATCCATGTACCAAATCTCATAGTAATGGTATGTTTTTATAGGTTGTGGAATTCTTATGGATTAAAAAATGGAAACTGTTAAAAGGTTTCATCATAATCAATTCATTAATGGTTTTCAAACCCTTTATTTACTAGCCTTATTTATAGTAATATACATCAACTTACATTTCCAATTCTTATTGAGGACACATTTTCACCCTATAAGATTTATATTAATGGGAACATCAACCAGAACAGAAACATGGTTATGATACATGGAAACCATTTTATAATTCATGGATTCTTTCCATATTACAACTTATCATTTCTCTATTTCTTTTGTGAATGAGATATGCTCATCATTGTCAACAAATAATTATTCAAAATCATATATTACTTGAAAACCATATCTCTATGGTTTTCTTACATCTCTTATTCTATTAAATAGTACATGTATTTCAAGAATTACATATTACATAGGGACATGTGGAATCTAATCCTATACTAAATATTGTATATCTTGAGCATCAACATCATCAAAATCAATATGTCTTCTACTGTAACTATTGAAGATGTTCTTCCTCTCAAGAGAAATGTATTTTCTATAGACAATTACTTTTTTATCTAAGGGTTTTATAAGTAGTAACCATTTTTTTCTTGGGGATACCATGTAAAGATACACTATATTACCTGGGGTGCTAGTTTGTTTATTTAGGAGGCCTTAAAAATTTCTTGGCTACAACATACACATGTATATGCTGAAATGAGTTTCTTTCCACTCCATATAATAAACAGAATTATATTTGTTTTTTAGTTGGTATTCAGTTTAATGGGAATTCCCCATATTAATATTTATATCCCAAAACTTATTACGTAAGATTTTTATGACACATTATCAATCATATCATGTTTAACACATTTTCCTTCCTCCTTTAACTAACACCATTCCACTATGGTGTGTAAGGTGGATTCAGTTGAGAGAGAATCCCAAAATCAAGTGAAAGGACAAGAAACTCTTGGTTATGATATTCACCCCCAATCAGATCGATGCTCATTTAAGTTATTTCAATTTTGATTCTATACTTCATTATTTACCTCCTTTAATTTATCAAAGGACATGAAATTATACCCCATCAAGTAGATATAACCATATATACTCATGTAATCAGTAAAAATTATGATAAAGGAATAACCTCATATAGATTCTATTATAAATGGTCTGTACACAATAGTGTGTGCTAATCCGTAATGTTTTTTTGTCCCTTTACCCTTCCCATCAAAGGTAAGATTAGTCATTTTTATTTGAAAACAAGAATTATATCTCTCAATTGGTTTTATATCATATGATTCATAAAACCTATCCTGAAAAATCATTCTCAAATGTTACTCCTTTAAATAACTATGATAGTGATTCCATAGAATGATGTTATATAAATCCAGGGAACATGATTTTTATTCTACTAAAAATACATGTATTTCATAGTTTAATACATAAAGATCATTATTTAAATGTGCAATACCATAACATATGTTGTATTTATAAAATAAACAACTTTTATTTCATAACTATAAAATAAATCCATCGACATCTAGGATTGAAACATTAAATATGTTCTTTGTAACTATTTATACAAAATAACAATATTTTAAAACGAAAATCATCCTTGTTGGAAAGGAGAGGTGGTAGTCACTAATATCTAGAGAATCCACTATCACATCATTAGCATCTATCAAACCCACCTATCCTATAGAAATATTTTTGAATATACTTGGTTTATACAGTGGGATATAGATATGAGAACAAAAATCTATTACAAATATCCAATGTGTAGATATTTAAAGACTACACTTGAAAATGAACATACCTTTAGCTACCCCTTACTTCTGGGTGTAGTTTCTATTTCAGTGATTGACTTTTTACATGAAAAACAACTACCTCCCTTTCATTTCCATAACATTGGATCTTCGACATCTTAGAAGAACGGTGATCAGGAGAATTAGTCTTGTTACGATTCTAGGGATCCTTCACCTTGTTCTTCCTTTTATTATTCACTATAAGAAACATAGTTTTATCTTTCCATGTGTTATTTTCCAAATAGAAAATAACAGTAAGAAGTTTTGAATGTCTATTATAATTATTTATAATATTTAAATTATCATTAAAACAAGATAAGGTATTTAGAAATGATGAAATTTTGAGATCTATGTGCAAATTTTCTGGTAATTTATTCTATAAGATGTACAATATTTCAATATAGACAATAAGATTGACTATATGAGGCTCATCTATTATATCCTCTCATAAATTGGTTGTAAAAAATAATTGGTGATCATAAATACCTCTTGGTATTAGCTTCTCCTAATAGATATCCTAAAGGTGAGACATCATTATATATGCATCCATGTACTCATGTTGGTTCAAAAGATAATTAGCCATGTATGATAGCATAAAACATTGAATATTTGTAGGATTTTCAAAAAATTTATCTATGGAAGACAACTCTTGTTTATTAGACTCCATTACAATCACATTAGGAATAGGTTCTTAAAGAACATACAATTCCCTTTCATGGAGAAGGATAACATTTAATCACCTTTTCCACTCTTGAAAATTTATTCCAGTGATAAGGTTATCCTTCTCATATATTGTATATAATGATATATTTGATGTCATTTTTATTTCTATTTGTTCATGTAATATCATCATAGTGTTAGTACATCATATTATAAAAAATAGACTAATAAATAAACATTATATATGTATATATTAATCTCCCAATATATTATTGAAACCCAATATACCTCACTATTTGTTTAGGAATATCCTATTTCTTAGGGATTATTGTGGAAAGGATCCATACTCCCATTCTCATTATCCCAAAATTGGATGGACATGAAATATGAATAGTTTTAAGAATGAATTAATATTACAAGAGGATTAACTCATAGTTATTGGATATGTTCAGCACAATAATCAATCCTTAATGTAACAACTTTTTTCTTCCTGTTCTATTACATTTCCAATTTCAGTTGAAGAAGGTGTTCAGAGGAGGCTAAGAGGGAGTCCAGAGTTGTTTGGTTATTAAAGGATGGAAACAGAGATATTTCAAACCTTGTTAGTAGATTAAAGGATGTGAAAGTTGGTTTTGTGGCTTTTCTAGAGGGTTTCACAACATGTACACGTTTTAAACATCATGAAAACAGGATTGATGACGTTTCAAATTTTTGTGTTTAAAAATAAATAAATAAATGATGACGAGATGCATTTTTTGGTGGATTTAGATCCCTAGGTATTACATGACATTAAATGGTATTTCACATCCTTTAATACCCTGATCAAATATATTTAAAAAAAATATTTTCATCTAAACTTTTTTTCATTCAGACTTTTTTTCTTCTTCCACTTGTTTTGGGTGACCCCAAGGTTCATTAAGGTGTTCTTCGATCCCTAATCCCCCCTCTTTTATCTATTGATCTCGGTGGATGTTTGTTGGTGATCCTTGGTTGATCCATGGTGATTTCTATTCTCCTTCTCACTTATTTTCTATCATTATTCTCCTAGAGATCCATTTTGGTGGTCTATCATGTGTTTGGGGTATGTTTGGGTTTCATTTTTAACCACATTTGGTGTGATTTATATTGATTCATCGTTTCTTGTGGTGGAGATTTGGTTTCTAAGTGGGTTTTCTTTACCATGTGGTGTGCATCATGTTGGAAATATTTATTGACATTGTATTTCACTTGTTTCTATTTATTGTGAAACATGAGTGAGGAGTTATACTTTAATATTTTTATGGATTATGGGTTTTCTTTCTTAATCTAAGATAATGAAATTATATTTTAAAATATAAGTGTAGGTGGATATTCATTACATATTTTTACATGTTTGGTATGATATTGATATTATGAATTTTATGGGCTTGATGTCCCTCTAAAAATTGTGGTTGTTCGGGGATTTATTTCCAATGAATATATCTGTGGTGGTTACATCAATTATTTTTATTATTGTGATTTCAATCTAAAATTTTAATTTTTTAACCATTTATATTTGGCTAATTAAATGGTTTCCTCAATATTTTTGATTGTGTGATAATTCCCCTAAAATGAAGAGGGATGTTATAATATCATTTTTCTAATTTTGTAAGCATATATTGACATGTTGTTATGTGAGGTATTTCTTATGGGATAGATATGTGTGGTTTCTATTGGTTGTGGGGAATTATTTGGTTTGTTTGGATGTGAATTTGGGGAGCCTAATAGGTAGTTTTTTGTCCATGATATTTGGTAGGTGAGGATATAGTTTTATGTACATGCTTTTGCGGAGGCAAAGAGGAAGTTGTTTGGTTTTTCTTTTGGAGTGGTGAGTAGGTAGGTTTTTGTCTCACTGTTTAGTGTGATGATGTTTTGGAATGTTGAGCTCTTTGTGGAATTTGGTTGCTTTATGCTAGTTGCTCATGTAGTGATCAAATAAATTGAATAAATGTATAATAATATTTGAAATAGCATGGGTTGGATTGATTAATAGGATGAATACAATTAATAGATAATTAAATGAATGGATGTGGAACATAGATGAAATGTGATGCTGATTTAGTCTATCATGGATCTTCATCTTCTGAAATGACTATTATAGATACAAATAAATACACTAAGAGGTGGAAAAAAAGTGATGGTGTTATGAGTTGGTTTTTGTTGTTGTGAATCAATAGGGTGGGCCTGAGTTTTTGATATTGTATATATACTGGTACATTCATGTGATTTATATATGCACTCCATCCATATATATCACCATGTGTTGAACACCCACGCAGTAATTCATGTGAGTTTTTTTCCAACATATGGTGGAGAGTAATGATGGATGGTTACCCACACTATACAGGCCTATCACCTGGGTGAGTTAGGAATGGAATATGTTGTGTTGTATAGAGGTTTTTTATTACTTTAGATGGTGGTTGTGATGGCCTAGGTGTCTTCGGAAGAGATGTGATAGCCAAGGTGTTTGAGTGAGAGATGTGTATATGGTTTTTCTCTTGGGGAGGTGAGACTAGGTGTATGCGGATGAGGTTTTTTTCAATCGTGCTTGTGGGGTGGTCTGGTGTACAGAAGGGATGGGAACTCCATGAAATACAAAGTTGGGTGTTAGAGAATCATACTAGTGGGAAATTGGTGAGTGGTACCCTTATCGATGTGATCATCATACATTATATTACACGACATTCATTTTTTGTCGAGCATTCTAATGTGAGGTTGGGATTGGTTATTATAATTGTTTAGGTTTTGTTTTCTTCTACAATTTTCTCAAAGTTGCAGTAGTATTCTTCATTAAATTTTTCATGGAGACATTAGATTTCCTACTGAGTATACTTATATTCGCACCCTATATATATATAACTATTTTTTTTGGATCAATTTGATTATCATGTTGTCCATTATTTGATTGGATCCTTAATAGTTGTTGTGTCGCTACTTTAGCATTACTTTTGGGTATTTACCTTGAAGACTATAGTATGTATGTACTAGTTCTATTTACACATGCATTGTGGGATGATTTTTGTTTTTCTTATAAATATGTGTGTCTGTGTCTATGTTTGTGTGTCTTGGAGTTATATGTGGATGATTCATCTTATCTCACAATCCTATTTTCTTATAAAGGGTAATTCCTCCCACATAGTGGGATTTTTACCCCATTGGTTCTTGTTACCCCCTCAGGGCCTACTAGAGGTGGAAATCAAGGAGCTCATTATCTACCATTCTTTATTGGCATCCGAGGAGGGGTATCTTTTGAGGGAGGGGTCATATTAGAGTGGTATCAAAGGTGATGGATTAGATTTAGGATAATGTTTTGTGTTAGGAATTGTGAGTGCTTCATGGGGTGTTTTGGAAATAGTTCTAGTTGACATTGGTGCATGATATAATCCACGGATACTGGCTATGGCATGGGATTTTAGGTCCCCCTATAATCCATTACACAGAAACTGAGCTTATTGAACGGAAAAGTGAGATGGACCTTCTTATATGTTAGAGACCTATGAAAGTTAAAAACATCATATTATCATATGTTCATGTTTGAATTGGTTTTAATTGGTAATGTTTAAATGAATAAAAAATCAAGAGAGTTATAGAAAATATTAATAAAATTTTATAATAGTTGGTCTTAGGAAATAGTAGTTTTCCATGCAGATATGGCTCATGGTCTTCATTTTATTGTGGCACAAGTAGTTATGGATTAACAGGCTGATCTGGTTGATTGACATAGGGTTGATCTGGTTGAGAATGAGGATCAGTGCTAGGGGACATTGCATGTCTCGTAGCTACATGCTTTGGAGAAGAACAGTGATAGTATTTCAGACATGGTGACAGAGAGAAAGAAAGTTGAGCTCTAGATAATTTTAAATTTGATCAATTCACCAATATATTACTAGGTCCCTTTTGAAGTCATTCAGATGTGGAGATATGTGCATCAGTTGTGGATGGTGTATCTAGGAGAGCAGAAGGAGGAAGACATTTTGTGGGCCAACTTCTAGAAGGTGTTCCGATTATATTTACTTTTGGTCGACCATGTACGTAAAATGATAGGAGAATATTTCTGTTTAACTGCAGATCATGTTAACTCAAGTGTAGGGAATTAATTTTAAAGAAATTCTACATTTTCCCCGTATCTTTTTCGACATGAATAGCCACATTTCGGACGTCATGAGGAGGAACTATGCCCTTCTATCTAGTATGTAGTTACTCCATCTACATTTCCAATGTATCTATAGGTTTATTAGAAGGATTTGGAGACAAATTGGATAACCTTAAAAGGATTTTTTTAATGATGTGGTAACCAGAATTTTTCCTTGAGTGTTGGGGATTTTATTATAAGGTCTCGGGCATTAGGGCCTTCGAGGTTTAGAATAATAAAGAGTCAATCATAGCAGTTTCTATTATAGCCTTTTGAGGATATTTGTTTCTGTGATTTTCATGGATATTTTTTTAAGTGAGATTTGGTATTAGGGATCATGGAATCTCAAGAACTATGGTTGAGGGGTTCTTTGATATCATTTAGGTGGCGGTGGATAGGTTTAACAATAGCCTTATCAGCAGTTTTCGGTGTGGCCGCTTCGACTACTGGAGCGGTATTTTTTTTCTCTACCAAGGAAAGATGGGGAATGTACTAGATAAAATCAAGATATTCCTTCTGTTATAGGGAAAATACCCAAATGTGGTTGCAAAGAAAGATTTTATCAGAGAGTCATAAGAGCTAGGTGTGGTTAGTTTCATGTAGTGGTGGTAGTAGTTCCAGAGGGACCAAATATTGTTAGAGGTGTGATCTTTAAGATTATTAGTCTTGTTTGTGACATATTTTCTTCAATAGAATCACATTAAATTTTTTTACCCACTCTATAATATTCTATATGAAAATATGTAGAGAGGATTCATGTACCCTTGGTGTTGACTACACGAGTCATAGGCCAGACCATCTTGTTTTTGGTTTGTCTGGGGCGTAGACTGATGATGGGGTCACATTAGTCCTGTGGATGTAACCATATGATGTTATTCTCAACATCGGCTGGTTTTTTATATACATTCCATTATTTCATACATCTATAGGGGAGTCATGTTTTCATACATGGATGGCCAATGGCTGGTTTTCATTGGTGATCATAGTTTTTATGTGGTAAGTTAGTGTATGGAGCCCCTTTATTTCTTTTTTGGCAGGTTATTTAGAGGAAACAATGGATGCTTTGTTGATAGAGATGACAATATCATTGGGATGTTTAGGGATATTTTCCCTGAAGAGGTTGTGATTCTACCCCCTCCACATGTTTTCTTGTTTGGGAATGTCATACATTGTACTAATTCTATAATTTTTATGTCTCTTTATCAAATGGAACCTACTGAATTGTGGGACTTGAGGATTCAGATATATGATATGACGTTTAAGGGTTTTATCGAGATTATTGTGTAATTGTGGGGGTCCTGAAATGTTGTTTTGAATGAAATAGAATGGAGGTTTGAGGTTATGTATAGACTAATAGAGGTTTAATCAGGTGAAAATAATGAACTATTGCCCTCTTCTAATGATAAATTATTTTCAACCAGCTGATTGAGGTGAGTTGGTTTTCTAAGATCAATCTATTATCTACATATCACCAGTTTAGGTGGAGTAAAATATCCCAAATACATCCATCACATGAAGGTATGGGAACATCAATTTTGTATCCATGCCATTTGGTGTGACAAATGCACCATTTGTGTTCATGGGGCATATGAACTCAAATTCCCATGATATCCTGAATCCATTCATTTCTGTATTCATTGATGATATCTTAATCTGCACAAAGGTAGAAGAGGGGAATTTAGAGCATCATAGAGTTTTCATTCTTGTTCTTAGACACCAAAAGTATTATGGTATGTTTTCCAAGTTCCAGTTATGGATTCAATATGTTCATTTCATTGGTCATGTTGGGTCTCAAGTTGGTGTGGTAGTTGACCCATCTAAAGTTGAAGCATTTGTTTCTTAGGAATCACCCCAGAACAAGGAAATGGTTCATAGGTTTTTGGATCTCACTATCTATTATTTTATTTTTGTACCCAATTTCCCTTCAGTTACTGCCACATTGGCAAATTTTACCAGGAATGAAAAATATTTTGTGTGGAGTGATCATTCACAAGCAATTTTTGGGTTACCTGATAGGGAAGTTTTTCAGCGCTTCAGTGCATCAACTACTGAAGGAGGGTGTGTTTCTTATGGTAATATATGATGCTACCCATCCAGGATTTGGATGCATTATGATATAGTATAATTCATGTAACACCCCAATATTTCATTTTATGTTATCTTTTTAAAGTAATTCAATAGCTTGTGCTACACGCAACACCGAGATCGAGCACACCACGACATACCAAAATAGTCGTTCAAAAAGTGGTTAAGAAGATTATTAACCAAATTTTTAATTTTATATACATAATATATAATTTTAACATTCAACTTTTTTTCGTAGCCATAATATAAGGACATAATAAATATTCAGCTAAAAGAAATATTTTTAAAAAATACAGTTTTCCACCTTTTAATGGAGAACCCTTTTTAAATACAATATTTGACACTATTAGATATTCAATTTAGGGAAATTAAATTTTTCTTTACAATCAGGACATAAAAATTTATTTTGGATTAATATTTGTTACTTTTCTGACAACATTCATATTTTGGTGAATAATAAAAATACAAGATTTTAATTGAAAACAACTTTTTTAATCCAAATAATGTACAGTTTTAAATTATTAATATTTGTGGTTTTAAAGTATAATTAGATTATAATTTTAACATTTAATATAATTTAGGTATTTATATATAATTTAACATTTAAATTGAATATAAAAACATATAAATCTTTCGATAGTTTTTATTTTTTTAAAACCCTCTTTTTTGTTTTGACAATGGGAATTAAATTTAATTTAATTAATGATACTTCTATATTTTTATATGGTAAAATAGAAATCATTTTTTAATTTGGAATATCAAAATATGCTTTGGGTGTATTTTTTTGTTTTTTTTCTAAAAACATCCTATTTTTGGTGAATAGTGAAAATATTAAATTATTTTTTAAAAATGACTATTTAGTTAAATAATATTTTATTTTCTTTAAATTTATTTTTTTGTCTAAATAGATACATAATATCTATACAAGTACAATTTAATTCGATGGAGTAATTTTATAATAATATTATACATATAATTTTATTGAAATTTTTACCGCCTTTTACCCATCTTCTAGGTACATTTACAAATTTTCATAAAATGTAATCGTAGTGCTTATATGAATTGAATTTCAAAAATCTAAGAGACATGCTTAATATTAGTATGTAAAATTTGTTTCAATTGGATGAAAATATTTTTTTTGAATAATAACTTTTGAATTTTATTTACCATGGTTAAATGTAAATAGGGTAATTTAAGGTAAAAATGATATTATAATTACCCTAACCCATGTTATAATTATATTGGAAAAGTGTATTTCGACCTAAAACAACACTAGGATTAAAATATGATCCTTTGTATACAGTTGAATTAGATTAGTAAATTTAATATTATTTTATTTAAAGAAGAGTTAAAAGTGTAAAATTCAATGTTTAATAAATAAACCATTATTAATATAGAGTTATACAAACGATAAATTTGACTATAAATATTCATTATAAAGTTATAAATATTTAGAACATCATGGTATTTTATTTATAATTTTTAGACATTAAATAATTAAATTTATTTAGGACCCAAGGTTGATCTGGTATTTTCCTTATTAATAAAAGAATCTTGCAAACGATATTATAAATATTAAAATAAATATAATTTGAACGTTTTGATGCATTAAAATAATTTTATAGGATAATATGACATGATAGTGATGATTAGATAAATTTTTTTCAAAGTTATAATGTTATTATTAATTTAAAAATGATTTATTAAATAGTGTCAAAATCGACATAAATGAGTTTTTAAAACAAATACTATATTATTAAATTATATAATTGATCTAAAAATATATGGTTCAGCTGAATGACTCATATAATAATATATATGTCATTAATAAATCATTTGGGGTTCTCCTGGAATTTTATAGTAATTTTATTAACCGTAGAATATAAAAATACAAGGAGACATGGTAAATGTTAAACTATATAACAAAGAGTTAAATCTATAAAATAAGGTTAATATGGTAACCTAAACATGTCTAAAACCTATTGGTTTAGAGTATTTCGACTCATAACCACCAATTTCTTGAAATAAATTCATTTTGAACCATTATAAACTGAATACTATTGTTTAATAAAATAATATTTTATGTTTTTTTAAGGTGCCCCTCACCCTTCTTATAAAAGGGAACTTATCCTTCTCTAAAATTCGCACCTCCAAACACATTTGGATCAGCCAAAACCTGCCCGAATATCTTCCCAACAATCTTCACTTAATCATAGAGGCATTACTTTGAGAATAATGCCAACCAATGGAGCCATTTTGTTCAAATCAAAAAGAAGAACCTGAAGAAGAGTTAATAATTTCATCACCTCTTTCAAAGTTATCTTCTTCTTCCACCTTCTCGTTATTTGTTATTTCCAGACCAAAATAACAACTCCAGTACCTTATAAATAGTTTTATGTTATTATAAATATGGTAAAACATATTCATGATTCTATCCATCCAATGATTGATAATGTCACCATACGTGCATATGTAGGGCTTACCGTCTCCACGACATGGTGTAATTTTTTATTCGAAACTATGTTATTTGGATGGATATAATGATGAGTAACATGTTTATAAATAATGAAAAACATTTACTAATGTATTTGTAAAATTAATTTACTATCCAATTCCACACTTTTTAATCATTAAGGAAATGACATCGTTGCTCGTGTGTACATAAGGCTTACCATCTCCACAACGCGATGAGATTCATTTTCCACATTCTCCATTCAACAATGATTATAAATATATATATATATTATTAATAAGTATATAATATATGACATAATAATTCTACTTAATATATATATATATATATATTTATATATATCTTATTCACTTAGTTTCGTTCAATACAATATCAAAACAGAAACAATTTTTATATGTACGTACGACCTACCGTCTCCATAAATGGTGTTTTCCATTTCATATATCTATATATTATACTTATTTAAATTATAAATATATATTATATATAAATAATGATTTATATTTTTGATGTATTTAAAACATGATCTATGTGATATTATCAAGAATAACTATACGTCCCATGTAAATAAAGAATAATACATTTTCATACTTATTAATATTTACGAATTAAATATTAATTTTACTTTAAAAGGATTTCTAGGTTCGATAGCATACCTGATATGCAACAAAGAGTTTCTTTGAAATCATATGATGCACACTAGTAATAAAATAATATTATTTTAAATAGTAGTTAACACGTAGTCGTTGTATTGGCAGAAATGAATTTAAATAACTAAAATATGATTATATATGTTTCTTAAATGTTTTTACATTTATCCAATAAATGATAAAGGCTTAAAATATGAAATGAATTCAATTTTAGGCATATATACTCTAATTTTCACTAAATGACCACTTATCGCCTTTTGATGGAGAGCCCTATTTAAATATAGTTTTGGTCACTCTTGAACAATCTATTGGACCAAATAAAATTATTCTTTATAATCGGGACATCAAAATTTACTTTCTGTAAATTGTTTGGTATTTTTCCGATAAAGTTTATTTTTTTAATGAATAGTGAAAAATGTTGTATTTTAATTCAAAACATATTTTTAATATAATTTATTTATATGATTAGATTATATTTTGAATTTGTATTAAAGTGAAATTTTAATATATTTTTACCATTTAATCCAATAGTAGTCGTTGTAATTAATTTCACATTGAAATTGGACTTGAACTAGTGTCAATCTTTTTATATATACTGTTTCATAAAAACATGTAATTTGTTCTAACATCAGGAATTAATTATTAAATTAATTAATGTAACTTATATGTTTTGAATTTTGTAAAATATACATCATTTTGGAATTCAAAATATCAAATATAGCTTAGGTTGAGGTTTTGGTATTTTTCTGAAAAACTTCAATTTTTGATGAATTGTGAAACCACTATGTGGTACTTAAAAAAACTAATTTTTCGTTTAAATGAAATTTTACCACCTATGTGTTTTGAATTTCAAATATCTTACATTCATGTTGGTCATTAAGAAGTAAAATGTGGTTCAATGGGATTAAAATATTTTTTTGGTGAATAGTAACTTTTATTTTTTTAATCGCTATTAGAGGTAATTACTGTATTTTAAGGTAAAAATAATGTTTTAATAAAATGAAATGACCTTGAAACATGTCCTACAATTATTTTATGTTTCATAGTCGACCATGAAAATCCATGGGTCAACTTGGGGACCCCATGGAGCCACTTTGGTAGGAAAATGTCATTAATAACTTTTTATTTAATGTTAAAATAAAAATGTCACAAACATGTGTTGTTTTACTAAAACAATTTTTAAATGGGGTTATACAAGTCATAATTTTGACTATAAATATTCATTAGAAATATAAAATTATTTCCTACATCATGATATTTTTTTATAATTTCTAGACATTAAATAAATTAAATTATTTGTGACACCATGATGATGCAGCGATTACCTCATTATTTAAAGGTTTAAATAAAATGAAATGATAATGTAAAATCTAAGACATAAACTTGTCAAAAACCTATTGGATGGGTGGATTTCAAACTATTATAACATTATCCTCTAAATATATAATTTTGGGACCTTTAAAATCCGAAATTAATTTTATAATAAAGTAACCTTTTATAACTTTCCAAGAGTGCCCCTCCTCTCCTCTTATAAAAGCCCCCCACCTCTACCACCATAACCACACCTCTCAAGCCATTGGCTCAGAAACCTCATGCCCATTTTGTCTCTCCAAATCCTTCTATTACTCCTAGAAGCCTCACATTGGTCATAAGTCTTTCCAAGGAATCCTTTGAGCTCAAATCAAAAAGAGTTACTCGTTTTAAAGGTAGTGTCTTCTCTTGTGTTCTTATGTTTTATTTTGCTTCTCCAACCCCCTAAACACTTTTTATTCATTTTTTTGTAACAATAAAAGTATATCCAATATAATAGGATGTTTTTATGAAAATTATTAGACCTAAACTTACACACACATTCATCTAATGGTTAAAGAGCATATTGTTTCTGTGGATGGAAAATTTCTGCCTCACAAAACGATGATTGTTCAATATTCTTTTAACACCTTAAAAGGTGGCCATTAAGATGACACTATATTTATATATGATATATAATATGTTTATTTTTTCTTTATGCTTCTGTATTTTTCATTTATGGCATACCTTTATGGCTTCCATTATGGGTATATGCGATATCTTCCTTTTAGGAAGTGCGGACTACCGCCCCCTCAATGTGATTTGATCCGTTAATGCCATATCTGGGACATATAAAGGATGGAGTTAATGATATTATATATGAACTTATACTGGAATTATAATATTCTTTTATTTCATTATGATTCCATTCCATAAAATATGAAATAGAATTGAATGTAGCGTTCATGCGTACATACGGCTTACCGTCTCCATGAACAGTGCATTTCATCTCTTACCTCTGAATGTTATGTAATAGTATAAATTCATGTATATACTTGATATATATGATATATATGATATCTAAATAATGAATATAACTCTGGATATAATGGATACATGAACAACTTGTAATTATAAAGATTTTATTTTTGACTCAAGTACCAATGATCGTTAAAACGATCGTTATTAAGTTAAATAATTACATAGTGTTCATGACATGGTAATAAGTGATATAAAAGAATTAATGAACTTGAAAAAGGTTCATAATAAAGTAGAAATTAACTCAAGTTTATTATTTAGGAGATTAAAGAGCAATCAAGTCACGTCGGACAAGAGGTAAGGGACTTCGTCTCAGTCTCCATTCATTGAGGCATATTCTGTATTATACCCAACTTTCTTTTATACGGTCTATAAACCCCTTTATCATTTACTCTTATTCAAAAGGAATATTTTTTATATGAAGCGTTTTACTAAACAAAAAAAGGAATGTTTTTTTCCATACTTATGCGGCGACAACGAATTCTCCGCCACCATGACCATTATTTGAGTTTCGGCATCCTCTAAAATCCATAACCTAACTTTTTTTTAAAATGAAAAAAAATTCCATGTATTACTATTCTTTTATTTTGGTATTTAAAATGGTTTTCAAATTTTTTTTATTATATCAATCTGTTTTATTGATATCTTGTGATTGAAATGTGGAAATTTTATGTTTCCTTTATTCTTGTTTTACGTGATACGATTATGTTATGGTTCTTGGGAATTTTTATGATGACGGGTGGTTCCGTGATAAAATAAGGGAGGGTGAGCCCGATATAGCTCTCCAATGCATTGGGTAATGCGAAGGAGTTAAACGTTAAGGTTTCTCCGAAGAGATTTAGGGAATATATTGTGATGGGTATTCCAAATGTAACCATGAGGGTTACTCCCTATGCAAGAATGTTACGAATGCCTCAAGTTACCTTTATGTCTTATGATTTATATGATTTATTCATGTTTTGATGAGGTATGTTAAAATGCTTATGTTTTATGTGTAAAGTCTGATTTCATACATGGACTAATGTTTTCATTTCGTACTTTTATATCCCTTAATGAGCTTTTTATACTCATCCCAAGTTTGTGAAAAGTTTTTCACAGGAATTAATGTGGAATAGGGTCAAGGATGGGATCAAGGAAAATTCATGCTATCTAAAAAATGGAACTAGACATGTTTTTTTAAGAGTTTTTATTTTATGGAAACTTAGTAGAAGTGTCTACTTTGTAATCTTTTGAGATTTAATAGTTATGTCCTATTTCCCTAAAACACTAAACCTGAAAAGATCCTCAATGTGAATTATTAATTTATTTCAATATTAAGTAAGTTTTAAGTCCAGGGCCTTATAGTTGGTATCAGAGGTCGGTTTAGACAACTTTAGGAGTCAGAAAATTGTTAAATTATAAATTAATTTATGGTATGATTGAAATGATATATCATTTGAAGATTACCATGTTACTTATCCTAAGATATTTCTATGTTAAGAATGTTCTTTCATGGAGGAAACAAAATAGATTTTCTGGAAAGGCATACAGTGGGAAATGACCTTTCAAATCAGTATCCTTAGATGGTCATAATCAGAACTAAACAGTTTGTTGCAGTGATGGCTCAACTGACTCAGGTGAAAAATATTGTCTATTTTTATTGATGATATTTTGGTGTTTTCTAAAATTAAAGAGGAGCATGAAAGTCATATAAAGGTTATCTTACAAACCATAAATGAATAGAAATTGTATTAAAAATTCACCAAGTGTGAGTTTTGGTTACAACAAATTTCTTTCCATGGTCACATTGTTTCAAAAAAATGGCATAACTTTTGATCCTGCTAAAACAACAGTTGTTGAAGAATGGCCAAGACCCACCAATATAACTAAGATCCATAGTTTTCTTGGTTTTGAAGGTTACTACCGAAGGCTTGTTGAAAATATTTTATGGTTATCTAGTCCAATGACTAAGCTAACTCGGAAGTGTGTTATGTTTTTCTGGAAAGAAGAATGTGATGATTGTTCTTAGGAGTTGAAAATAAGAGTGGTGAATGATCCAGTTTTGGAACTTCCTTCCTATAATGGGGAGTTTGTTATATATTGTGATGCTTCGTTTAAGGGGCTTGGTTGTGTCCTTATACAGAATGATCAAGTAATTGCATATGCTTCACGTTAGTTGAAAACTCATGACATAAATTACCCTACACATGACTTGGAATTAGCTGCTGTTGTTTTTGCTCTAAAAATATGGAGACATCATTTGTATGGAGTAAAGTGTGAAATATATACCGATCACAAATGTATAAACTATATATTCACTCAGAAATAATTGAACATGAGACAGAGGAGGTGGATAGAATTAATCAAGGATTATGATTGTACAATTCATTACCATCCATGAAAAGCAAATATAGTGGCTGATGCTTTGAGTTGAAAAAGTGAAGCTTCATTAATAATGTTTCGTTTTGAACGCGATCCTTTGGTTAATGATTTTATTAACATTGGAATAAAAGTTATTGGTGAATGATGTCCTTCTATTTTTTTTCAGGTATCAGTGAAATCTTCTCTATCAGACAGAATCAAGCAAGCACAGAAGCAAGAAAGTGAGTTGCAGAAAACGGTAGAGATGTTTTAGAATGGTATGTTACCTGAATTCAAAATTGATAATGATTGTGTTTTGAGATTTTTAAAGAGATTGTGTGTGCCTTGTGATTCACATTTGAAGAGCGAGTTGTTATGTGAGGCTCATATTTCTCTGTTTTTAGTTCATCCTGGCAGTACTAAGATGTACAGAAATCTGCGGGAGTATTTCTGGTGGGATGGAATGAAAAGAGATATTGATTATTTTACTGTGAAGTGTTTGACTTGTAAGTAGGTTAAAGCAGAGCGGAAGTTAACAAAATGGATGCTTCAGACATTACTAGTTCCAGAGTGGAAATGGGAAAAATATATCCATGGAATTTGTTGTGGGATTACCGAAGACATATCGACGTAATAATTCAATCTGGGTTATTGTTGATCGCTTGAATAAATCTTCTCATTTCCTTCCTATTCTAGATACTTTCTGTCTAGATCAACTTTCTCGATTGTATCTTAAGGAAATAGTCAGGTTTCATGGAGTACCACTATCCATTTTATCTGATCCTGGTCCTCGGTTTACTTCTATCTTTTGGAAAGTCCTTCAGAATTCATTGGGTACTGAATTAATTTTTAGTACAGATTTTCATCCTCAATCAGATGGGCAGCTAGAAAAATTCATACTTTGGAAGATATGCTGTGTGCTTGATTGATGGATTATCAGGGAAGTTGGGAACAACATCTTTCTTTGGATGAATTTGCATATAATAACAGTTTTCATTACAGTTTACAGATGGCCCCGTTTGAGGCATTATATGGTAAACAATGTCGAAATCTTGCTTGTTAGGATGAAGTGGGTGAAAGGAATCTGATGGGACCTGAATTGGTAGAAGAGATGGCAAAAAAAGTTCAGTTGATTCAGAAACACATGAGAATAGCTCAGAGTAGGCAGAAGAGTTATGCGGACAACAGGACGAAGGATCTCTCTTTTGAGGTAGGTGATCATGTATTTTCTCAATGTTTCACCATGGAAAAGTGTGATGCGATTTGGTAAGAAAGGAAAGCTGAGTCCAAGGTTCATTGGACCATATGAAATTCTGGATAAAGTTGGATCAGTTGCTTACCGAGTGGCTTTACCTCCGAGTTTATCTCAGGTACACAATTTTTTTCATGTTTCGATGTTGAGAAAGTATATTCCAGATCCATCTCATGTTTTGAGCCCAGAGGTAGTTCAGTTGGAAGAGAATCTCTCTTATGAAGAACAACCAGTCCAGATTTTTGACCATAGAGAGAAAGTGTTACGGAATAAGGTAACTCATCAGGTAAAGGTTTTGTGTAAAACCCATATGGTTGAAGAGGCGATGTGGGAATCTAAAAATTCTATGAGGGATAAATACCCCCACTTATTTTGATAAGTGAATAAAATTGCGAGGACGCAATTCCAAAAAGGGGGGAAGGATGTAACATCTCAGGTAAATAAAGAATAATAAATTTTCATACGTATTAATATTTACGAATTAAATATTAATTTTACTTTAAAGGGATTTCTATGTTTGATAGAATACCCGATACGAAACAAAGAGTTTCTTTGAAATCTTACGTTGCACACTAGTAATAAAATAATATTATTTTAAATGGTAGTTGACACGTAGCTGTTGTATTGGCGGGAATGAATAGAAATAACTAAAATATGATAATATATGTTTGTTAAATGTTTTTACATTTCTCCAATAAAGGATAAAGTCTTAAAATAAGAAAATAATTCAATTTTAGGCATATATAATCTAATTTTCACTAAAGGTCCATTTATCGCCTTTTGATGGTGAACCCTCTTTAAATATATATTTGGTCACTATTATACATTATTTTGGACCAAATAAAATTCTTCTTTAGAATTGGTACATCAAAATTTACTTTTTGTAAATTTTTGGTATTTTTCCGATAAAGTTTATTTTTTTTAATGAACATAAAAAAATGTTGTAATTTAATTCAAAACCTCTTTTTAATCTAATTTATTTATATAATTAGATTATCTTTTTAATTGGTTTTAATGTGAAATTAGAATATATGTTTACCATTTAATCCAATAGTGGTCGTTGGAATTAATTTCACTTTGAAATTGTACTTAAACTAGTGTCAATATTTTGATATATATTGTTTCATAAAAACACACTATTTGTTCTGACAGTGGGAATTAATTATTAAATTGATTAATGTAACTTATATGTTTTGAATTTTGTAAAATATACATCATTTTTGAAATCTGAATATCAAATATAGCTTAGGGTGAAGTTTTGGTATTTTTCTGAAAAACTTCAATTTCTGATGAATAGTGAAACAACTATGTGGTACTTAAAAAACTGATTTTTCATTTAAATGAAATTTTACCACCTCTGTGTGTTAAATTTCAAAAATACAACATTCATGTTTGTCATTAGGAAGTAAAATTTTGTTCAATAGGATTAAAATAATTTTTTGGTGAAAAGTATCTTTTTGTTTTTAATCGTGATTAGAAGTAATTAGTGTAATTTAGGGTAAAAATAATGTCTTAATAATATAAAATGACATTGACACATGTCCTACCATTATTGGATGTTTCATGGAAGACCACGACAATCCATGGGTCAACTTGGGGACCCCATGGATCCACTTTGGTTGGAAAATGTCATTAATAACTTTTTATTTAATGTTAAAATAAAAATGGCACAAACTTGTGTTGTTTTACTAAAACAATTTGTAAATGGGGTTATACAAGTCATAATTTTGACTATAAAAATTCCTTAGAAAGATAAAATGATTTCTTACATCATGATATTTTTTTATAATTTTTATAAATTAAATAAATTAAATTATTTATGACACCATGATGTTGCAGCGATTACCTCCTTATTTTATGATTTAAATAAAATGAAACGATAATGTAAAATCTAAGACCTACACTTGTCAAAAACCTATTGTATGGGTGTATTTCTAACTCTTATCACATTATCCTAGAAATATATAATTTTGGGACCTTTAAAATCCGAAAATCATTTTATAATAAAGTATCCTTTTTTAACTTTCCAAGAGTGCCCCTCCTCTCCTCTTATAAAAGGCCACCACCTCTACAACATTACCCACACCTCTCAAGCCTTTTTATCAGTCCAACCCTACCAATTTTGTCTCTCCACATCCCTATATTACTCCTAGAATCCTCACATTGGTCAGAAGTCTTTCCAAGGAAGCCTTTGAGCTCAAATCAAAAAGAGTTACCCATTTTAAAGGTAGTGTATTCTCTTGTGTTCTTATGTTTTATTTTGCTTCTCCAACCCCCTAAAATATTTTTATTCCTTTCTTTTGTAACAACACCAATATATTCAATATACTAGGATGTTCTTATGAAAAGGATTAGAGCTACACTTAGACACACCTTCATCTATTGGGTAGAGAGAAGACTGTTTCCGTGGATGTCGAATTTCTGCCTCACGGAATGATGATTGTTCAATATTCTTCTAACACATTCAAAGGTGGCCATTAAGATGACACTATATTTATATATTATATATTATATTTTTATGTTTTCTTTAATATTATTTATTTTTCATTTATGGCATACCTTTAGGGATTCCATTATGGGTATACGTGATATCTTCATTTTAGGAAGTGCGGACTACCGCCCCCTCAAATTGATTTGATTCGTTAATGCCATATGTGGGACGTATAAAGGATAGAGTTAATGATATTATATATGAAATTATACTCTAATTATAATATACCTTTATGTAACTATGATTCCATTCCATAAAATATGAAATATAAATGAAATTAGCCTTCATGCGTACGTACGACTTACCGTCTCCATGAACGGTGCATTTCATTTCTTACCTCTAAATGTTATGTAATATTATAAATTCATGTATATACTGGATATATATCTTATATATGATATCCATATAATGAATATAACTCTGGATATAATGGATACATGAACAAATTTTAATTATAAATAGTTTATTTTTGACTCAAGTACCAATGATTGTTAAAACAACCGTTATTAACTTAAATAATTACATAGTGTTCATGACATGGTAATAAGTGATATAAAAGGAATAATGAACTTTAAAAAGGTTCTTAAGCAAGTACAAATTAACTCAGGTTTATTATTCAGGAGATTAAAGAGAAATCGAGTCACGTCGGACAGGATGTAAGGGACTTTGTATCAATATCAATTCATTGAGGCATATTTTGTTTTATACACAACTTTCTTTTATACGGTGTATAAACCCCTTTGAATTTTATGGTTATTCCAATGGAATCATTTTTTTTATATGAAGAGTTTTACTAAACGACAAAATAAATGTATTTTTGTCATATGTATGCGGTGACAACAACTTCTCTGCTGTCGTGACCATTATTTGAGTTTCGGCTTCCTCTACAAGCCATAACCTAACTTTTTTTAAAAAATGAAAAATAAATACCATGTATTATTTTTATTTTATTTTGGTATTGAAAATGGTTTTCATAATGTTTTTATTATATCAATGTGTTGTATTGATATCTTGTGATTAAAATGTGGAAATATTATGTTTCCTTTATGCATGTTTTACGTGATACGATTATGTTATGGTTCTTGGACATTGTTATGAAGACGTGTGGTTCTGTGATAAACTGAGGGTGGGTGAGCCCGATATAACTCTCCAATGCATTGTGTAATGTGTAGGAGTTAAACGTTATGGGTTCTCCGAAGAGATTTAGGGAATATACTGTGATGGGTATTCCAAATGTAACCATGAGGGTTAATCCCTACGCAAGAATGTAATGAATGCCTCAAGTTACCATTGTGTCTTATGATTTCTATTATTTATTCATGTTTTGATGAGGTATGTTAAAATGATTATGTTTTATGAGTAAAGTATGATTTCATACATGGAATAATGTTTCCATTTCGTACTTTAATATCCCTTACTAAGCTTTTTATGCTCATCCCACATTTTTTAAATTTTTTTCACAGGAATTAATGTGGAATAGGGTCAAGGATGGGATCAAGGAAAATTCATGGTACTTAAAACATAGAACTAGACATGTTTTTTAAAGATTTTTTATTTTATGGAAACTTAGTAGAAGTTTCTACTTTGTAATATTTTAAGATGTAGTAGTTATGTCCTAATTCTCTAAAACTCTAAACCTGAAAAGATCCTCAATTTGAATTATTCATTTAATTCAATATTAAGTAAGGTTTAAGGCCGGGGCCTTATAATAGCAAGTTAAAACATGTATGATAAGGAAATAGATTATTACCCGAAATGTTAATTTAACATGGAAATTATTATTAAATGGGTAGTATAGAGTCATAAATGAGTCATTTATGATATGATAATTATTAATATGGTTCATTAATAATTTAATAACATATTATGGTCATTATATAAGAGGTTAAACATACCCTTGACTAAACAAAATTAAATGGTAAGGGTTAATTTCTCAATATAATTCTTATTCGAGATTGTTTATATGTATGTCGTTTCTGGGAAATATTTATCATCCATGTCCTTGTTTAATAAAAGAAATTCTAAAATTATTCTTTTTATGGTACTCTTTAATTAAAACATAATATTTATTATTTTAAATATGTATTTTTCTAAACCTTTCTCATTAATGTCCATGTTTTCAAAAATTTGTTTAAGGATGTATTTATATGTACATTATACATTTAAAATGTTAATCACATTAAAAATTTTTAATGTGGTATGGGTCACTTTAAATCAAATATTTACTTTAAATGACATTTTCTATAAATGGGATACTTTTAAATGATTTCACAAAAAGTTTTATTGCTCTTAAATAATTTTACTGAACATTTTCCACTATGTCAATATCCTTTACTATATATCATTCTTGATTGAGGTTGATTTATTATAATAAAATATTCCATATTTTATTTAATGTGTTATGATATGTTCGAATATGGATCTTCAATTTTTATACCATTCATGGTTTATGTTTTAAGTAATGACATTTCATATGCATTAATTAATACAAATGTTTATTTTATGCTTCAATATTTTCATATAAGAAATGCAGTGGACTTATTATGTGATGGGTGAGGCCTGATATAGCCCCTTGATTCCTTGGTAGTTCTCATGAGAAATATTAGTGTCTTGGCACAAGGCCTGGACAACAATATTATTTGTAGACTTGGGAGAAGGCCTTGATTATGTGGTAATGATATTCGGCGTTAGGCATTTCTCATTATGAAATTAATTACTGCATGTTATTATTTGACTAGTAGAATATCTGTGGGAATGTTTATATGGTAATTTTTTATTTATATTCTCTATATTATGTTAAAGTTTATGTTTAAAAGGATGTTATTTTTATTACACATAATTACCTAAAAGTTTATAGCTTCCGCTAAATTATTTACCCTTACTAAGCATCTGAGCTCACCCCTATCATATGTTTTATTTTTCCAGGATGCCAAGAAGTGTACTATTGTTAATATTCAGGTTTAAACTAGAAGAATAATTAAATTTTAAAAGGATTATGTACATATATATTTTTTTAGAAATTGTATTGTAATGTTCTTGTATGTAATCTATTTTCGTAGACTGATAAACGGATCGGTCCTTTGGGGCATGATTCATAGTAGTCATGCCAATGTATTAAAATAATGCACCGAATTTGGGTTCTTGGTTCAGGGAATTACAGTTAGTAATAGAGAAATTTTAATACAACCTTTGAAACATGATTTATACCAAATCTGATTAGATAACATTACACTAAGATAAAGTTTAAGGATAAGTATATAAGAACATCCTATAATTTTGTTAAAGTAAATATTTTGGGAAATTTACCAGAAATACAACCATTTCAAGATACGATCAGGTAGAGCCGACTCTAGAAGAAATGTACCTAGGTGTGAAAACTTTGATAAGGAGTTTTGTTATTGATTTGGGGTATCAGGGTACACAACAACAGGCCTTGTTTCACTCTTGTTTACGACACTCCTGGGGGATATGCATAGGATTATTCACATTTTATTTAAAAACCATTATGAGGGATTTATGAGTATATACCGGCTCAAAGAAAACATTTTTATGATTATGTATTATATCCATAAACTGTTCAATTTATGATAATTGTTATACATGTTATGAATTATATATTGTGATTCATAAACAAATATAGTGTATTCCATTGTTTAAAAATGGCTCATAATGGATTGAATGGAAACCGTATCAATGAACATAATCGATGCAGGGATTAACCACCTACGCATGATAATTATATAAGAGTTGGTGATGCAATTGATGATGATAAGATTATCACCATACTGGGACAGCTCAACTAAATTTTGAATAATAACCTTACCCATATGGAGCATCCTGATCCACAATGCAAGGGATCAATGTTAGACCGCTTCATTAGGAAACAACCACCAACATCCAATGCGACTACAAATCCAGTTGTATCTGAAAAATTGATATGTTCCTTAGAGAAAATATTTCATGCTTTGTGGAGTAGTGAAAGAGAAAATGTTTTCATGGCAGTTTAGCGAGTCACGAGAGATTCAGATCAATTGTGGACATTAATTCAAAACACAAAAGTGGATGAATAAGTATCAAATTTGGAATGGAGGGAGTTTAAAGACCTTTTCTTAGAAAAATAATTTCCTCATAACCATCAAGCAGATATGGAATGGATGTTTATGTGTTTTAGGAAAAAGGAGGATGAAAATGTTGCAAAGTATGACTCTAACTTTAAAAAGTTAGCAAGGCATTTTGTAGATTATATATGTAACTCAAGGAGTAATATCGACAAATTCATTGATGGGTAAAAACAATTACTTCATTGATCAGTAGTCTTACTATGCTTCTCATCATACGAAGATATTTCATCATGTGCTATCAAGAAAGAAAATTATTTCTCTAAATCCAATGACATTAAAGTAAAGAAATATAAGAAAATAACGGTGGAGAATGTGATAGATAATGATAAAAAGGGATATAATTATTTTACCTTATGTAATAATTGTGTGAAGAAATACCCTGGTACATGACTAAAAGGAATGGGATTTTGCTATAAATACAGATAAAAAGGTCACCAGGCTCATGATTACAAGGAAACGAGAGAGTTAGTCAATGATTTATGCACAGATTATAGAGAAATTGGGCATTATGAAAATAAATTTTATAATCACCAATGAAAATTACCTCATAAAAGGCAAGGGTGCAAGGCCAGGCATATGGTGTTACTACAATTGAAGTGTAAAAATTATTGTATTTGTGTTTTTGGACAGAAGAATTATAGTATGGTTATAAGATCAATGTGATATATATAATGTTTGTACTACAGTTATTTTTTGTTTCATTAATGTTTTAATTTGATGAAGGTATTCATATTTTCCATATCTGGAAAAAATAGAAACATTACATTATTTGGGGAATCTGGTGTTACAATTTATTTTTGAATTTAGAGTCCTTTTAAGGAGAGTTTAGGAATTTGTATTTTGGATAACTATAATGGTTGGAATGGAATAATTTCGACATTGGATATTATTTTTTAAGGCTAAAATATTTCTTATGATTATTTTTGGATTGTTATAAAAAGGAAATCCAAGAGGTCGAGTGACATCTTGTCTCGTATTGTAAGGCTGTGAGACTTGAACCAACAACTAATGGGCGACAAGGGTGCATCACCAACCACTGACCTACGTGATTTCATGGTTTAGAAAATGTATTTTTTCATAAATCATTGGGCTGAAAATTAAATTATAAATTCAATTTTTTAAACCCTATACGATTAGGACAAATATAATATTTTTGTTTACTAATATATTTTGTAGTGAAATATGATTTGGTGGTAAAAATTAGTTAATAGATGGAACTCTACATGTCAAGAATTCTTTTTTACTTATTTTATGAATAATTTAATTCTATACATTTAGGAAATGTATCTTAAATTCCAGAAAACAATCATCATAATACCCAATGTTTTATTGAACTGATGATATTTAATTCATCTTAGATTTATGGCTTTAAGGCCCTCAATTTTGTATTCACTTGTTTGTGATTAATGACCTCAATCACTCTTAATAAATATTTATGTTTTCTTCCAACTATAATTTCCACCAATGTTCTCCTATTTTATATCCTATTTTTGTGTTGACTTTTTCATTTCCCTTTCACTCTTCTTAAGACTAAATTTTATTAACCTTATTTCCGATGTGGGTTTTCCAAAAAGGTATTTTCTATTTTCATCCTTTTACTTTTAATGAACAATTTGAAATTGCAAGGATGCAACTTATTAAAGAATGGGAGAATTTAACACCCCAATATTTCATAGTACATTTTCTCTTTAAAGTAATTCAATTGCTTGCGCTACACGCAACACAGATATCAAGTGCCCCTCAACTTACCAAACTAGCCATTCAAAAAGAGGCTATGAATATTATTAAAATCATTTTGAATTTAATATATATCCTATATAATTTTAATCATATATATTTTTGGATTCTTAGACATAAAATAAGGAAAAAATCAATTTTTATATAAAATAAATATTTTTTTAAAAATGTATTTTTCACCTTTTAATTAAGAACCCTTTTTAAATACCAAATATGACACATTTAGATTTAAAATTCTTAAAATTAAATTATTAATTATAATTGGAACATTAAAATTTAGTTAGATATATTTTTGGTACTTTTCTGCTAACTTTCATATTTTGGTGAATAGTGAAAAATACTTGATTTTATTTCAAAACAACATTTTTTATCCAAGTAAAATGTAGTGTTAAATTATGAATTTGAGGGGTTTTAGAGTATTATTATATTATTTTTTTATCATTTTCTATAATATATGTCATTATAAGTAATTTCAAATATAAATTGAACATAAACACTTGTCAATCTTTTGATAGTTTTTATTTTTTTAAAACCAGCTTTTTGATTTTGAAAAAAGGATCTAATTTTAAATTAAATAATAAAAATTTTATGTTTTTAATTTGTTAAAATAAAATTCAATTTTAAATTTAGATTATCAATATTATATTTGTGTAAATTTTTGGTTTTCTCTGAAAACATTTATTTTTTTTGAATAGTTAAAACACTGCGTTATTGTTTTAAACCGACTTTTTATTTAAATTATTATTTATTTTATTTAAATTTATTTTATGTAAAAATATATACTCAATACCTATATAAATCCAATGTAATTTATTGGAGTAATTTTATAATAATAATATATTTGTAATAATTTATTAAACATTTTACCTTCTTTTACCCACCTTCTATGCGCATTTGAAAATTCGCTTAAAACATAATTTTCATGCTTCTATGAATTTAATTTAAAAAATATGAGAGACACAGTTAATATAATTAATTAAAAATTGGTTCAATAGGATGACAATAATTTTTTGTGAATAATAACATTTGAAATTTATTTACCACTATTAAAAGTAAATTTGATAATCAAAGGTAAAAATGATATTATAATTACCCTTACATGTGTTCTAATTCTATTGAATAAGTGTATTTAGATGAAAAATAACCCTTTTAAAAAAATATTATCCTTTTTAACCACTTTTATTATATTAATAAATTTATTTTTATTTTATTTAAAGAAGAGTTAAATGTGTTAAATTCAACGTTTAATAACTAATCCTTTATTAATATCGAGTTATACAAAATATAAATTTGACTATAAATATTTATTATAAATCTAAAAATATTTCCTATATCATGGTATTTTATTTACTATTTTTAGACATTAAATAATAAAATTTATTTATGACACAATGATGATCCAATAACTTCCTTATAAATAATGGAATCAAATAAAAGATTTTATAAATATTAAAATAAATATAAATTGAATGTTTTGATTCATTAAACTAATTTTCTAGGTTAATTGGACATTTTAGGGTTTATTAAATAAATTGTTATGAAATAGATAATGTTTTTATGACTTTTATAAAATCAATTATTAAATAGTGTCAAAATTGACATAAATGAGTTTTTAAAATAAATAATATATTATTTAATTATATAATAGTCCTAAAAATATACGGTTTGGACAAAAGAATTATATAATAATAGAAATGTCATTAATGAAAGACTTAAGGTTCTCTTGGAATTTTATAATAATTTTATTAACCATATAATATTAAAATAAAATGAGACTTGGAAAACATAAAACTATTTAACAAAGAGTTAAATCTAAAAAATAATGTTTATATGGTAAGATAAACATGTATAAAGCTTATTTTTTGATATTATTTCGTCCCATAATAACTTATGGATCAAAATAAATTCATTTTGAGCCACTGTAAACCAAATATGATTGTATAATAAAATAATATTTCATTTTTTTCTATGGTCCCCATCACCCCTCTTATAAAAGGGCACTTCCACTTAACTCAAATTCACACCACCAAAGACATTTGGCTGGCCAAACCCTACCAAAATATTCTCCCAACTATCCTCACTTAAATCTAGAGTCCTTCCCTTGAGCATAAATCCAACCTTAGCAGCCTTTTTGTTCAAATCAAAAGGAAGAACCGGAAGAAGTGTTAATAATTTATCACCTTTTTCAAAGTTATCTTCTTCATCCACTGTCCCTTTATTTGTTATTTCCATAACAAAATAATAACTCCAGTACCTAATAAATACTATGTTGATATTATAAATATGGTACCCAAAAATTCATTATTCTATCCATCATATGAATGATAATGTCACCATATGTGCGTATGTACGGCTTACCATCTCCACATCGTGGTGTAATTTGTTAATCAACACTATGTTTTTGGGATGGATATAATGATGTGTAATATGTATATAAATAATGTAAATAACATTATAATGTCTCTATAAAATTAATATACCATCCAATTCCACATCATTTAATCATTAAATAAATTATATCTTCGCTCGTGTGTACGTACCGCTCACCGTCTCCACGACGCGATGAGATTCCTTTCAATATTCATCATTCAACAAAGATTATAAAATAAATATATTATTAATAAGTATGTAATATATGAAAAAATAATGATACATAATATATATATATGTTTTTATGTATGTATGTGTTGACATATATCTTATTCACTTAGTTCAGTTTAATACAATATGGAAAGGAAATCGTGTATATGTGTACGTGGGGCCTACCATCTCCATAAAGGTTTTTTCCAATTCATATATCAATCAATTATACATATTTATATTCTAGATATATATGATATATAAATCATGTTTTATATTATATAAGTTTGTAAATCATGATCTATGTGATATGATCAAGAATAACAAGTTAAAACACGTACAATAACGAAAAAGATTATTACCTGAAATGTTAATTTAACATGAAAATTATTTTTAAATGGGTAGCATAATGTCATAAATTAATCATGTATAATATCATAAACATTAATATGGTTCTGGTATAATTTAATAACATATTATGGTAATCATATATGAGGATATATTTACCATCAAAAAAAGGAAACTGTAAGGTAAGGGTTAATTTCTCAATCTCATTATTATCCGAGATTGTTTATACGTAAGTCTGTACTGGGATATATTTATTATCCATGTCCATATTTAATAAAATATTTTTCAAAATGTTTCTATTTAAGGGACCCTTTAACAAAAAATCATTTTAAATGTTTTAAATATTTATTTTTCTAAACCTTTCTCATTAATGTCTATGTTTTAAAAATGGTTTTAAGAATTTATTTATATGGACATGATTGTTTTAAAAAGATAATTCCTTTCCAAAGATTCAAATTTTTATGAAAATATTTGATTCAAAAATATTTTTTAAATGGATTTCTCTATAAATGGGTTACTTTTAAATGATTTCACAAAAATCTATATTTCTCTTAACGAATTTTACCGATAATTTTCAACTCTGTCAACATACTATACAATATATTTTTCTTGATTGAGGTTGATTTATTATAATAAAATATTCCATGTTGTATTGAATCAGTTATGATATATTTGACTATGGTTGTTCTATTTTTATAACATTCACGGTTTATGGTTTAAGTATTAACATTTCGTATGCTAGTAGTAATATGAGTGTTTATGTTTTTTTAAACATTATCATATGACGAATGTAGTGGACTTATTAACTGTTGGTTGGGGAACTCTATATCCCCTCAATTCATCAGTAGGTATCATGAGAAAAATTAGTGTCTTGTCACAAGGCCTTGACAAAAACTTTATTTGACGTATTGGTATGAGGCCTTGACTATGTTGTAATGATGTCAGGTGTTAGGAATTCCCCTATTATAAAATTAATTACTACATTTTATTATTCGACTAGTAGAATATCAATGTGAATGTTTATATGGTAATATTTGATTTATTTTTTCTATATTATGTTCATGTTTCTGTTTAAAAGTATGTTGTTTTTATTAAACATCTTTCCTTGAAATTTTAAAGCTTATTCTAAATTATTTACCCTTATCGAGCAATTGAGATCACCCCTTTATTATGTTTTAATTTTCCAGGATTCCACAAAGTGTACTGTAATTTATTTATAAAAGGAAGAAGAATAATGCAATTGTTAAAGGATTATCTATATAGTATTTTTTGATAGAAATTTTAATGTAAAGTTCATGCATGTAACCTGTTTTCCAAGACTGCTAAACTGATTGGTCATTCAGGACATGATTCCTTATAATCATGACAATGTATTAAAATATTTCACTTAATCTGGGCTTCTATGTTCAGGTCCTTACAGTTGGTATTAGAGTATGTTTAGTACAAAACTTTTAAACGTGATTTAGAAAAACTGTGATTAGAAAACATTAACCTTAGATTTATTTCAATGATTAGTATAGAAGAACTTCCTAGAATTTTGTTAATGTAAATATTTCATGAGTTTTCCAATAAATACATCATTTTCAAGATACGAGAAAGTAGAGGTGGCTCTGACATAGATGTACCAAGGTGTGAAAACAATGACAAGGAGTTTCTGGCTTGAATCGTGGTATCGTGCTACATGACAATGGGACTCGCTACAGTCATTGTTACAACACTCCTGGGGGGTATGCATAGGATAATTCACACTTTCATTACAAACCATTACGAAGGATTTATGAGTAAATACCACATCAAAGAATACATTTTTATGATTATGGATTATATCCATAAACTGTTGAATTTATGTTATGTGTTTTACAATTATTGAATTATGTATTGTCATTCATAAACTAATCTAGTGTATTCCATTGTTTAGAAATGGAATCTAGTGGAATGACTGGAAATTATATAAATGCACGTAATACATGTAGGGATTGATCTCTTGCTCAAGATAATTATAGTGGAGATAGTGATGCAACTTGTGGTGATCATCTTATCACCATACTGGGAAAACTCACTCATGTTATGAATAATAAAATTACCCATATGGAGCACACTAATCCACAACATGGAGGATCAATGATAGAATTCATCATGATGCTACAACCACCAAAATTAAATGGGACAACAAATCCATTTGGAGCTGAGAAATGGATAACTTCCTTAGAGTATGTATTTCATGCATTGGGGTGTACCGAAAGGGAAAAAGTATTCCTAGTAAGTTTATCTCCTCATAGGAGATGAAGATCAATGGTGGTCATTAATTCAAAACACAAAAGAGGTTGTAGAAGTATCAAATATTGAATGGAGGTAGTTTAAATATCATTTATTAAAAAATAATTTCTTCATGAACATCGAGTGGATATGGAATGGTAAATTATGCGTATGAGGAAAAAGGAGGATGAGAATGTCACAATGTGTGAGGATAACTTTACAAGGATAGCAATGCATTCATTAGATTATATATATAACCCAAGGAGTAATATTGAAATATTATTTCATGGTTTAAAACCATTTCTCTATCGAGCATTAGTCTCACAATCCTTCCCATCATACAAAGATATGTTCTCATGTTCTATCAAGACAGACAAGGAATTCTCTAAGTCATATGAAATTAAAGTAAATAAAGACAAGAAGAGAATGGTGGAGAAAGAGATAGATGAAGGGAAAGATGGAAGGAAGTATTTTACCTTATGTGATAATTATGGGAAGAAACACCCTGGTACATGCCTAAAAATAATGTGACATTGCTACAAATATGGAGAAAAAGGTAACTAGGCTCATGATTGTAAGGAAAATATAGAATTTGTAACTGTTTTTTTCTTCAATTGTAGAAAAATGGGGAATTATGCAAATGAATGTCCTAATTTACAAGGAAATTTACCTCAGAAAATGCCACGGGAGTAAGGCCAAACTTATATTGTTACTAAATTTGATGTGGAATAATTAATATATTTGTGTTTTTGGATCCAAGAATTATATTATGTTTATAATAAGAATTTCAAATATATAAGGATTTTATTACAGTACGTTTAATTTTCATTAATGTTTTAATATGATAAAGGTATTCATATTTTCAGTATGTGACAAAAAGAGAATATTTATGTTGTTTGGGGAATCTGATGTAACAATTGATTTTGAAAATTAGATACCTTTTAGAGAGAGTTTGGACAAAATTATTTTGGATAACTATAAGGTTGGAATGGATTATGTTGGACTTTGGATAATATTTTTTAAGGTTAAAATATTTCTTAAGATTATTTTTGGATTTTTATAAAAATGACAACCAAGAGGTCGGGTGACATCCTATCTCATCCGACAAGGCTGTGAGAATTGAACCCAAAATCGAAGGGTAGAAAGGGTGCATTACTTAACACTATCCTACTTTATGTACTAGTTTTTAATATGTTGTTTTTTTAAAATGGGCTGATAGATTAATTATAAATTCCATTCTATTACCCTAGGTTATGAGGATAAATATAATATTTTTGTGTTCTATTATATTTTGTAGTGAGAGATTAGATTGTGGTAGATGTTAGTTAATTGATGGAACTCTACTTGTCAAGTAATATTTTTGACTTATTATATGAGGAAATAAATTATTAACCTTTCAGGAATGTATCTTAAAACAAAAAATGTGTTATCCCAATACCTTATGTTTTTTTAAACAGATGATATTTTAAATCATCATAGATTTATGGATTTGAGGCCCTCACTTTTCCATTTACTTATTTGGTTTGATGATCTCAATCACTACCTATAAATATTTATGTTTTTCCTCTAACTATAATTTTCTCCAAGGCCTTCCTATTCTTAATCATAATTTTGTGGTGAATTTTTCATTTCCCTTTCCCTCTTCTTAATACTAAATTTTATTAACCCTATTTTCGATGTGGCTTTTCCATAAAGGTATTTTTTTCTTCAAATGTTTCTTTTAGAAGAACAATTTATAATTGCAAAGACACAATTTATTTAATTAGTGGAGAATTCAACTCCCCATGATTTCATAGTATGTTATCTCTTTAAAGTAATTCAACAGCTTGTGCTACACGCAACACTGAGATCGAGCGCACCACGACATACCAAACAATCCATTCATAAAGTAGTTATGAAATGTATTAACCACATTATTAATTTTATATTTATCCTATATAATTTTATAATTTTTCTTTTGTATTTCTTAATCATAATATAATGATAAATTCAATTTTCAGATTAAAGAAATATTTTTCAAAAAAAGCATTTTTTCCTCTTTTCAAGGGGGAAACCTTTTAAAAACAATATTTGAAATGTTATATATTCAATTTAGTGAAAATAATTTCTTCTTTATAATTTTAATATAAAATTTTTTTTGGATAAATTTTTGGAACATTTCTAATAACATTCATATATTGATGAATAGTGCAAAATACAAGATTTTAATTGAAAACTACTTTTTAAATAGAAATAATTTATAGTTTCAGTTTTTAAATTTCAGTGATTTAAAAGTATAATTATATTATATTTTTATCATTTAACATAATTTAGGTCATTATATGTATTTTCACATTTAAATTGAACGTGAACACATGTCAATCTTTTGATAGTAGTTATTTTTTTAATCCAACTTTTTGGTTTTGAATACAAGAATTAAATTTAAATTAAATAATGAAACTTATATGTTATTTATTTTGTCAAATAGACATAATTTTTGAATTAGAAATATCAAAATTATCTTAGGGTTATTTTTTGGTTTTTTTTCTGAAAACTTTCGATTTTTGGTGAATTGTGAAAACATTGCGTTATTGATTAAAACTAACCTTTTTTTTAAATAATTATTTATTTTATTTAAAATTAATTTTAAGTCACAATAGATATATAATACCTATATAAAACCAATATAATTCATTGGAGTCATTTTATAATAGGATTAGATATATATAATTTTATTCAACTTTTTACCGTATTTTACACAGCTTTTAGGCACATTTGAAAATTTTCATAAAGCATAATATTACCACTTTTTTTAATTGAATTTAACAAATCCAAGATACACTATTAATATCTGTGTGTAAAATGTGGTTCAATAGGGTGAAAATAATTTTTGGTGAATAAAAACTTTTGAATATTGTTTTCCATAGTTAAAAGGAAATAGGGTAATTAAAGGTAAAAATTATATTATAATTTCCCTAAGAGATTATATAATTATATTGGGTAAGTTTATTTTGAAAAAAAATACATTATTAACAAAATACGATCCTTTTTATCCACATGGATTAGATAAAGTAATTTATTATTATTTTATTTAAAGAAGAGTAAAAAGTATAAACATCAATGATTAATAACTAAACCATTATTAATATAGAGTTATACTTATGATAAATTCGACTATAAATTTTCATTATAAATCTAAAACACATTCCAACATCATTGTATTTTTTTATAAGTTTTAGACATGAAATGATTAAATTTATTTATGACATAATGATTATACATTACATTCCTTATTAATAAAAGAAAAAATAAATTATATTACAAATATTAAAATATATATTATTTAATGGTTTGATGCATTATACAAATTTTATAGGTTTATATGACATGTTATACTTTATTAAATAATTTTTTTCCAATGTGACAAAGTTGATATGACATTAAAAATATCAATTATTATATAATTTCAAAATTGACATAAATGAGTTTTTAAAACAAATATTATATTATTAAATTATATAATAGTACTAATATATAAGGTTCGACCGAAGGACTTAAATAATAATAGATATGTACATAATTAACCACATGAGGGTTCTTTGGGTTTTTTATTGTAATTTTATTAACCATGTAATATAAAAATACAATGAGACATGGTAAATGATAAAGTATTTAACTAAGAGTTAAATAAAACAAACATAATGTTAATATGGTAACCTAAACTTGTCTAAAACCTACTCGTTGAGTGGATTTAGACCATTAACCACTTGAGTCTCTAAATAAATTCATTTTGAGCCATTATAAACTGAAAATAATTGTATAATAAAATAATATTTCATGTTTTTCCTAAGGTGCCCCTCACCCCTCTTCTAATAGGTAACTACCCCTTTCTCAAATTCACACATCCAATGGAATTTGGATCAGCCAAACCCTATACAAATATCCTCTCAACTATCCTCACTTCAACCTAGAGGAATTTCCTTGAGTATAAATCCATCTTAAGGAGCCCTTTTTTTCAAATCAAAAGGAAGAACCCGAAGAAGAGGTAATAATTTTATCACCTCTTTCAAAGTTATCTTATTCTTCCACATTATTTTTCATTAGTAATTCAATAAAAAAATAATATCTCAAGTACCTTATAAATATTGTGATGTTTTTATATGTATTTTACAAAAATATTCTTTATTCTATCCTTCCTATGAATGATAATGTCACCATACTGGCGTACGTACGTCTTACCCTCTCCACGCAGTGGTGTAATTTGTTATTCAATAGTATATTATTTGAATGATATAATGATGAGTAATATGTATAGTAATAATGAAAAAAACATTCTAATATCTCTATAAAATAAATATACTATCCAATTACACTTCTTTTATTCTTTAAGGATATTATATCATCGCTTGTGTGTACGTACGGCTTGTCGTCTCCATGACACGATGAGATTCGCATCCACATTAACCATTCAACGATGATTATAAAAAATATATATTATTAATAATTATTTAATATATGAAATAATAATGGTACTAATTATATATATTTTTGTGTGTTTGTGTGTTTGTATTTACATATTTCTTATTCACTTAGTTCTGTTCAATACGATAGGAAAATGGAAACAATGTTTATGTGTACTTACAACCTACAGTCTCCATAAAAGATGTTTTCCATTTCTTATATCTATCAATTATACATATTTATATTTTAAATATATATGATATATAAATCATGTTTTACATTATGGAAGTATTTAAATCATTATCTAAGTGATGTGATCAAGAATAACAAGTTAAAACAGGTAGGATAAAGAAAACAATTATTTACCGAAATTTTAATTTAACATGGAAATTATTATTAAATGGATAGTATAAAGTCATAAATTAATCATGTATGATATCATAAATATTAATATAGTTGTGGTATAATTTAGTATCATACTATGGTCATTATACAAGAGGTTAAACGTAGCCCCGACTAAAGGAAAGTACTAGGTAAGTGTTAATTTCTCAATCTCATTATAATCTGTGATTTTTTTATTTCTATGTCTTTACAAGAACATATTTAGCATCCATTTACATGTTTAATAAAATAACTTTCTAAAGGATTATTTTTATGTTACTCTTTAACTAAACTCCATTTTAAATGTTTTAAATATTTATTTTTCTAAACATTTCTCTTTAATGTCAAATTTTTAAAAAATGGTTTTAAGGATGTATTTATATGGACATGGTTGTTTAAAAAAGCTAATTCCTTTCAAATGTTTCAATTATGTATGGGAAAATGTTTTAAAATTTTGTTTTTATATTACTTTCTCTATAAATGGGTGAATTTTAAATGATTTCACAAAAAGCTATATTGATCTCCAAGAGTTTGACTGCTCATTTTCAACAATGTCAACATCTTTTAGTAGATATTATTCTTGATTGAGGATAATTTTTTATAATACAATATTCTATATAGTATTGAATTATTTATGATATGTTTGAATGTGAATGCTCTATTTTTATACCATTCATGGTTTATGGTGGACGTATTGACATTTTGTTTGCTAGTTTTATTATGAATGGTAATGTTTGTTTCAAACTTTTTGAAGAGGAATGAAGTGGATATATTATGTAATAGGTGGGGCCGTCTATAGCCACTCGATGAATCGGTTGGTCTCGTGAGAAAAATTAGTTTCCTGGAAAAATCCCTTGACAAAATATTATTTGTAGTCTTTGAATGATTCCTTGACTATGTGGTAATGTTGTCTGGCATTAGGCATTCCATCATTATGAAATTAATTACTACATTTGATTATTCGACTAGTATAATACCCATGTGAATGTTTATATGTTCATGTTTGATTTATTTTCTCCATATTATGTTCATGTTTATGTTTAAAAGGCTTTTGTTTTTATTACACATCATTCCTTATATGTTTATAGCTTCCGCTAAATGTTTTACCCTTATGCACCATCTGAGCTCACCCATTTCATATGATTTTTTTTACCAGGATGCCAAGAAGTGTACTATGATTTATACGAAGGTTTAAGCTAAATGAATAATGTAATTCTCAAAGGATTATCTATGTAGTAATTATTTAAAATGTAACGTAAAGTTCATATATGTAATCTATTTTCATAAACTTCTAAACTGATCGGTCCTTCGGGACTCGATTCCTTGTAATTGTGCCAACATATTAAAATAATGCACCAGTTCTGGGCTTCTAGAGATGGGGAATTACAAGGATGTTATCTTTTATGTGTTTAGGATGTTACAACCCCACAAACATAACTATGACACCCAGGATCTAGAGCTAGGAATGTTTTTGTTTGCGCTAATGTTGTGGTGGAATAAACTCATTGGGGATAACATTGTGTTCTTTACGGATCATAAGAGCTTGAAGAGTATATTTTTCCAATGTGATTTTAACATAAAACGTCATATGTGGATGTATTTTCTTCATTAATATGATTTTGTTATGTTCTACACCTTAGGAAATGGGTATGTTGTGGAAAATTATTTGAGCAATAAGTCATGGAAGGGTGTTGTTCAGGAGTTTGAGTAGTATTGGAGAGTAATGGGGGTGTTGTTAGCATGACACTTAGATGCATGATTGGATGGTGATTGATTATTTTTTGTATAATATGATGATGTAGTATTCAATTATTTAATAGTTTTAGGAGTCTTATTGGGGACACTCAAAGGCAGAGTGGTCACATGATCGTGATGTCAATAGTAATTATTTGGATGGATGGTCATGGGATGGTCAAAATCAAATTGTGTTTTTGTGGAAGCTTGTGTGTTGCCCTGGTGATTAATGAGTAATTCCTTCATGAGTTTCATATCTCACATTTTTTAGTAAAAACAGGATATTACAAGGTTTATCATGGCTTTAGGATGCAATTTTAGTGGTACTTGATGAAATGGACAATGGTGGAGTTTGTGGAATCATTCTTTGTTTTTTAGTCGGTAAAGAAAGAGAATTGTGTTCTTGGTGGTTTGTTTCATCCCTTGGATGTTCCTGAGAATAAATTGGATGAAATATAGATGTACTTAACCACATTTTTACATATATATCAATGAGGTTTTGATGATATTAAGGTGATAGTGGATCAATTGACAATATCGGCCCACTTCTTAGTGATGAAGGTGTCAAGTGCAGTGGATGCTTTGACTAAGTGGTTTGGGGATGAGGTTTACGGTTTCATGGAGTTTGGAGGTCCAATTTCTTATATCATTAGAAACATTTTACCTCGTGATCTTGGAGGGGATTGAATCCTGATTTTGAAACATAGTTACACCACTGCACTTCTTTCCACTCGAATATTAATGGATAGATGGAACAGATTATCTAGACAGTTCATGATTTGTTATGAGATGGAATCGTGGTCTTTTTTAGAACTTGGGTGTGGCACGTACCTTTGGTAGAGTTTTGTTATAATAAAATATATCACTCTTCCATTAGAATGGAAATGTTTGAGACTTTTTATGGAAGACTGATTTGTTCCCCATTATGATGAATATAGGATGGGGAGATAGTTGTTCTCAATGCAAATGTGGTGCAGAGCACAATAGAGAAAGTTCATACTGTCCGAGAGGGTATGAAATCACAATAGGACCATCTAAAGTCTTATAACAATAGTATGAGGAGTCCCTTGGAGTTCAATCTTCGTGACCATGTGTTCTTGAAGGATTCCCCTTGACATGGGCAGTGGAGGTTTGGAAAATAGAGTATTATTTCTCCTTATTTTGTTAGAAAATTTGAGGTTTCGAGGCCAGTTAGTAAGGTGGCCTATTGGTTAGAAATTCCACCATGGTAATAAAGGATCCATGATTTCATCCACATATCTCAACTTTTTTTTATATCTTCATGATGAATCTCAAGTCATTGACTGGGGAGAGTTGGATATAAGAATGACATGGCATTTTTTGAGCAGCCAATACAGATCTAGGATCATGAAGAGAAGGATATGTGTGGGATAACCATCCCTTTGGATCAGGTGTGTTGGAGTTATGGTGTCTAGGAGTATAGAACATGGGAGCGAGAGATACATATGAAGTCTCAATGACCAGCATTTCTTTGAGTTTTCATTTGATCTATTTTTCATTATGATGAGATGTTTGAATCCTTTTTTTTAATGAGATGAGTCATTTTCCTTGGTTTGTTATGGGTGTGGTGTGTTGTGAGATAAATTCATTACATATGAAAAGGGTCTGACTATATTCTTAATCAAGATGCATTAACTATTAGTAGATTAAACCCATGAGGGTGAGTCAGTACCACCCAGAAGATATAGTATCTGACATGGAGGATAGAACTGATTCATGTTTTTGGGGTAGTGGGGTTACTTGGTTATAGTAGACGTTGTTTTGGATTAATGGTGGTTTATATAGTTGTGTAGTGGTTATGTGTTCATGTCGTTGTGTGAGAGGGGTAGTTTGCAGTTATGGTTATAGTGATGTTGTTGTGTAGCATTTTTATGGCCATTTGGGCTGGCGTGTCTGGATAGTTGTATCATTTAAGGGATGATTAAATACTTGAGAGGTATATATCAAGTTGATTAGTTGGTCCCATTTTTTTATGGACTTAGTTTTGGGATTCTCAAGGGAAACAATATTTTAAGAGGTATCTGATGAAACAGTCTGTGACTTCCATATCTGTTACATTGCTATTTTTGGTTGTTGGAGGTGTTCATGGGAGTCTTGGAGGCACTATGGAGAAGTATTATTACTAAAGGTTACAATCATAAATATTACAATTCCTATAAGTAGATTAAACAATGTGGAACTGATTTTTGTGGATTTTCCCAAGGTTTTCAAAACATGTACACATTTTAGACATTGTGAAAGAGGGTTCTGGGATGTGTAATTTTTTGAGGAAAAAAAATAAAAAAAATTAATAGGTGATGCGGTTTATGATGGAACCTGAACACAAAGTATGAAATAATGTCAAATGGTGTTACATTCCATGTAATAGCCCAATCCAGCGAATTTTTAGAAAAATTATTTTCGACTGAACTGTTATTCATTTTTTCCTATTTTATTCTTCCTCCCATTTTGGAAAAAACCTAGGAAACCTGAGGTGTTATTTGAGACCAATTCACATCTCTTTGATCGTTTGGTCTAGGTGGATGCTTTTTGGTGATCTATGATTGATTTTGGTTGGGGTTTATTCTCCTTCTCACCCATTTTAATTTTTTATTCTCTCAGGGATCCACTATAAAGGTGTTTCATTTATTTGGGGTATATATGGGCTTCTGTTTTGACCACCATTAGTAAAGGATAAAATGATCTACAGTTCATCGTGTTGTAGTTGTGTTTTTTTGTGGTTTCTTCACCACCCTATAGTGTGTATCATGTTATAAGGCTTCAATGAGATGGTTTTTCCCTCGTTTCTTCTTATTGTGTATCATGTGGGAGGGGTTTTAATTGTTTTCTATATCGTTTATGGTTTTTCATACTTAAACTAAGAATAAATAAATTGGGTAATGAAAATTGAATGGTATACGGGCATGATTAACATGTTTTTACATCCCTGATATGATTGTTATATTTTAAATTATAAAGGCATGATTCCTTAGAAACAATTATGGTCATTGGGGACATTGTTTTCTCTTCATATATGTTTTGTGATTTGTTTTTTTCTTGTGATTATTTTGATATCACTGTATACTGTAAATTATGTAATCACATATATTTGGATAATTAAATAGGTTCCCAATATTTTTACTTGTGTGATAATGCCCCAAAAATAAATAGGGATGTGATAGAATACATTTGGTAAACTTGTATAATCATCATGATGTGTTGTGATGTGAGGCCCTTATTGTGGGATAATGATGTATGGTTTTATGGGGATTCGAAGATATGTGGTTTTTTTGGCTGTGTATTTTTTTGTGGTGAGTGGGATGTTTTTTGCTGTTATTTTTGGGTTGTAAGGAGGTAGTTGATTGGCCATGATTTTGGTTCTACTGTGTGATAGAATGTTGAGCTATTTGTGAAGTGTATTTTCTTTGTTCTATATGCCTACGTTGTAATGGAATAAATTTAATAATTTTTTATTAATGATTGAAAATGAGTGGGTCGGTTTGGTTAATGGGATGAAAACTGTTTATAAATAACTACATTAATTTGTGTGGAATATAGGGGGAATGTGAAGATTCTTTAGTTTATCAGGGATATTCACCTTCTGAAATGATTGTTGAAGATACTAAGAAATAAATTTAGAGGTGGTGGAATAACTGATTTTATTATGAGTTATTTTTTTTTATGTGAATTCATAGGTTCTTCCTAAGTGTTTTATATATTTTATATACTTTTAAATTATTGTTATTTCTATATAAACCCCCACTGATATTGAGAACTATGTGTAAAACAACCGCATAGTCATGAGGGGGGTGGTGGTTTCCCAAACATCTGGTGGGGAGTATGGATGGATGGGTACACACTCTTTACTAATCTCCTATCCAAGATAGATATGAATTGAACAAGATTTGGTGGCCTAGGTATGTTAGTGTTGTAGATGGTGGTTGTGATGGCCTAGTAATCTACAAGAGATATGTGATAGCTCAGCTATATGAGCAAGGTGATATGTGCCCCTGGTGTCTTCAGGATGTGGTATGATGTCCTAGCTGTTTTCAGAATAGACTTGGATGATCTTTTGGTGAGTTAGCCATTGTGTTTTTGGACGAGATGTGGGTTTTTGTGCTTGTGGGATAGCGATCCCATGTCTTTGCAGGAGAGGTGTGTTGTGACCTTACTTATGGGGAAGTGAGGTATATAGAAGAGATAAGAGTACTATAAAAAAGGAAGTTGGTTTTAAGGGAAGTACACCATTTGGAAAGAAGTGATGGGTACCCTTATCTATGTGATATTTTTATATTATGTTTGTTTAATTGTGTTATTTATTGAGCATATCTTATTTGGGTTGGGTTTGGTTAGTAAAATGTTTCGGTGTTTTTTAGTTCTGATTTTTCCTCAGAGGTACATTAGTATGATTCATTCACATTTTTATGAGAGTCATTTTATTTACTACAGATTATACTTGAATTCTAACCCTATGTATATAAAACTATTTTGGGCTTTCAATGAGAATTCTGCGAATCATGCTAGACCTTACTAGCTCATATCCTTGACATTTGTTGTTTCTCTAAATTAGATTCTCTTTTGGGTATTTACATTAGAGAGTTTATTGTGTCTTCATATGTTCAATTTACACATGAATTGTGGTATGGTTTTTGGTTTTCTAATATATATATATATATATATATATATATATATATTGGAGTTATTTTTGGTTTATTCATCTTATCTCTCGATCTTGTTTTCTTATAAATGTTAATGCCTCCCATATACTGATATTTGTAAACTATTAGTGCTACTCTCCAACTCGGGCCCTATTTGTGGTGGAACATAGGGGTAATTATATCCCTTTTTTCTTTTTTAGTCTAGTAAAGGTATCTTTAGAGGGTGGGTGGTGAACCAGAAATCTGTAAATTGGATTTCCTCAACACTTTCCTCTTAGATACAACAAGTCCTACATTAGCAATCATCACTTTATGTGAACTATGTTAAGATAGCCTAAAACATTATCTTATAATTCCCTAATAATATACACAATCCCAACATGGGATGGTCAATAACTATGAACTACAGTTCTCTTTTAACTAATGTAGTTGAAGTCTACGCTGAATTAATATATATTATTGATGGAGTTTATCCTTTTAGGCATAAATTTCTAATTAATATATTTATCACAAGCTTGATCAAATTAAATGGATTTAATTATGTTATTAAAAATTCCTTAGATATTATTTATGCATAATCTATTTTTTTTGTTCAGGCATTCATTCTTAATAATTCATTAATTCATGTGATCCTCAAAAATCATCCATAATGAAATAACCATTACAATTTATAGAAATGAAATAATAAATTCTTATGATTATCATCTTTTATTAATTCCTAGTTAATATAGGGGTTTATAAACTAACTGTTGACCTGGGGGAAACACTATAAACCAATTAAGGTTCATTTTAAATCATTTCACCTATGCACCTATGTATCTCCCCTTCAATGGGTTCCCCTTATCTCCAAACAAGAAACACCTCACTAGCTTGGGAGCTCAATCTAATACATATTATATTACTCATTCATAGGTTAGGGGGATTGTGTTTACATAAAAGATACCATGGGAACATAGGCCCCTACATAATGTGATGAGAGAGGACACACAAAACATCAATTTAACATAACAATAAATTAAATTAAACCAATAAAATAGTAAGGTATAGTTAATTCTCAAGATCATTCACATGTACCACAATAATGATTTAATAAAACAAGAATTAAATTAATAATTATTATATTTTAAGATAATTTTTATCCAATGAATAAAGTATCTTCTTTAATGAAATCTTTTTTGTATCTTAATTATAATCTGAATTTCCTTAAGATCCTCATTGATCATATTTATATGAAAATTAAATACATTTATTTAAAATTAAATGTGCATATAAATATACCTTGGATCAGACATGGTTTATACCCATCCAAATCCACCCATCATGTACTATACTAGTATATTGTTTACTCTTGTGACATGTGGCATACTAGACATATCACATACATTCATGAAGTGTAGTATCAACTAAATGATTACCTGGATTAAATGATTTTCCTATAAAGTGTTGTGCTTTAATGAAGTTATAGTAATATCATTCATATGAATCCCACATGATATGCATATATGAGTACTAAATAAAAATTAATTAAATATATATATATATAGATATTAAAACCTATCACATTGTGTGTCCTATCAACATAATGAACACTCATAATAATATTTTGATAAGGATTAAAATGTACAATAAATTAATTTTAATTAATAATAATTTGGTATAAATATATAGTGGGTAAATTTGAGCTACATGGCATGTATTTCTCTGACCATCTCCTTGAGTCGCATGCATATGAGATCAACGTGTAAATTATGACTTGGAAAAATTTCAGTACATAGAATGTACAAGGGATGAATTGTATGTGGTCTACATGTTACATGTTCCCCAGTCAGATAAGTAATTTATGAAAATACATGGCCTGTCTATAACATAAAGAATACACATATTGTATATGGGCTATGAGGTATGTACTCTGGCTAACCATACATCAGGATGGAACGATCAAGAGGCATTGTAAGAAATTAAATGAACCATGTGTATTCAACACACATGGTTAGAATTATTTCTCAATTAATTCTTGGGGAATTGAACAATATAAAACGATGTTTTAATCTATTTAAATGACATGTATTCTTATGTTATCCAGACAGAATTTTTGGCCCATCCAAATGATTTATTTGATCTTATTTAATTTGTAAAGTTAATTCATTTGATTAGTTCTACGATAAATGAAATAGTAATAAAAATATATCACAATTAATTTTTAAATAATGACTAAAAATGTATTTAAAACAATATCAAAAAATTTTAAATCAATAAATGATCATACAATAAATATATATAATTATGTAACTTCTATGATACCACTTAATAGTATAGGGTGTAGTGGATGTGTCAGATAAGTCATTAAAAACATTTCATTTTTTCCATGATCGATGGTTAATATAAGATTTACATGATAATGAATGACTTAATCAACAAAATTGAATAATTGAAGATAGAGAAGTGATATAACACTGAAACCAAACACATGATCATCACATATTCTTTGTATTTAATGTAATTAGTTAAATAATTACCTTGAACGAATTCTTTATTTCTTTATGGACCTATCAATAGATTTATTTTTTTATCATTATTGTATTGTAGGAATCAATAGAATATTCCCTCTAGCGATGATCCACAAGTGTTTTAAAAATCCCCAAATGTCACCATAAGAATCGTTGGATGCTAGAAAAACATATCATATCAATTTCTTGGGTCACCATTGATCTATATGAGAATTGCTTCCAATTAATTCTATTTGATCTTTCTATTATCAAGATTTGACGTTGGAGGAAGATCACATTCTATTTATTGGTGCGTTCTCCAAGGTATAACTCACTAGTGCTTGAGAGGATTCTCTCCAACTATCATTGTGCATAAAAGATGACTTATATCTCTTAAAAAAATAATATAATAAGGTTTAAACCCCAATAGGGTTTAGGAAAATTATTTTCAAAAGTTCCTTATAAAATTTATTTAATCCTTGGGAAAACCTCATATCTAAGATAATAATAATAATAATATTTTATCTTCATGATCTTAACATAAGAATAAAATTAGAAATTATATAATAAAATAATATTCAATATAAATTATATCTCATCGAACCTATAATAATTAGTTCATCCATTCTCAAAAGAATTTATTGGTCCTTGAATAATGTTATTTATTTAATAAATAAATATCAATATATAATTTTTCAGTAATGAAATAAATATTATATTAACTTAATAGAAAATAAATATTTATTAAATATTCTTTACACGTTAAATTTTGTTGACTAACTTGTGAATGAATACAAGTGATCCAGAAAACATGAAAAATTATTAAACCATGTGTGGGATTAATATTTATTCCAATTGAGAAATAATAAATATTAATATATTATTTAGCTGCGATACCAGGTACACTTAGTGCATGAACCTCTTGGTCTACTTCTCAGGGAAAGTAGGCTTAGCATCCAAAATTCCTCAGATATAATCTTGAAAAACACCTATTAAACCATAGATAATGAATAAATAAATGACATAATACCACATATGGATGATTACTATGTAATATAATACTTTTATCATGATACCTCAAATCAAGAATGTTTCTTGCTGGTTCCATAATAAAATGTGCTCAATGTTTCATTCTTTGACATCCTGAAATTAAAATTGCCTATGTAACACCATGGACATGGATTTTTATGGTTATATAATTCCAATCAATGGTTATGAGATATGAAAATCCATTAAAGAATAGATGAGAAATAAATCATTCATTATTCAGTAATACCATATTACTCGTGACTAACCCAACATATACTACCTCATCTTGAACATATGTCCTCACAATTTTTGTTATAACATAAAAGTATAATACTTATAATACTCATCAATAATAATAATAAATTATGTGGATCAATATATACATCCTCATACAAGAACATCCAATGATACATATAAATGTGGATTTCCTTTGAGAAGGTGTCTCAAAGTCTCATAAGTCTCCACCAATGATATATGTATAATTTGTTTACTCAAATTATATCATCCTTGTAAAGAATATATATTTAAGAATAGTGTTATAGAACATATGGGTTCTCATTATAGCAGGAAACAGTTATGGTCGTTTAGCACAACAACTACAATTAAGACAATATAACTTACAATGTTACCTGTAAGAATAGTCATGGTTTGAAAAAGGGTTTATTAATTTAAAAAACTATTAATATAGGTTATCATAAAGTAAAAAAATTGGTTCTAGGGAACCAACTCCAATATATACATCAATAATATTAATGCCCAGGAAATATAGCAGTGGGAACAAGAATATTATCTGCAATGCTGCAAGTAAATTATTGTTCCAAATATCGAAGAACATTTTATGAGAATAAGATTGAATAGAGGACATGAATGATTTGTTTTTCTAGTCACCTAGGATGTTGAATCATAATTAGTTGGAAGTTATTGTTTTTTTAAAAAATATATAAGAAATAAGTTTCATTAGTGCTTTAAAATATACAGAAAATATTAATTAAAAACTAGTTTCTATATACAAGAACTAAGTCATGGTTTTGGTAGATCATCATGTTGATGTAACGGTCACTATACCAATGGCACATTGAAGAACAAAGAAGACATGAATGGTCAATTCAGTACCTATAAGGCACTACCGGTTGCAAATGGGTACCAACAACATCAGTGAATTGACAATGATGATACATTTTCACTAATCAATGTTATTAAATAGATCATAATTATACTTACCATGACAACATACCATGGGTATGATATTTTTCAAATAGATTACAAAATAGCCTTCCATAATGGAAACCATTAAGAAGATATCTATAATACACAACTAGAAGGTTTTCTGACTTTGGGTATAAAAAATATTTTATTCTAGCTGTATATTTATTTATATAGATTAAAATAAGAATCTAGGATATATAACATCTATTTTTATGAATCCATAAAATAGTTTTTTTATAAGAAATTAATTTTAGCCTTATATCTATAAATAGTTTAGTGGGAGTGGGGTCATTTTCCTAATAACAACTGTTAGTGACATTTTACTTATAATAAAATAGTTATCGGTCATATAAACATTTATGATATAGTCAAATACATGCTTCTCAAAAATAATTTGAAAAGAAACATAAGTTCATCATAGAAAGCTCCATCATGAATGATCAAATAGATATATTGTACAAATCCAGGGTAAATATATTAACAAGATAATATTGATATTTAATATGGAACACTCCAATAAGGGATTGTTTCTAATAAAATTTAATATTATTATTTTTAGGAAATATTTTGTTAGACACATCATGATGGATGAGGAATATAAATTATTTTATATGTGTCAAAAATTGGGAAAGACATGTATGTCATAATATGATCAAGGGTAGATGTTTCTTATTCCATAATTTATTTATGTTAATATGAGTCAGATCCAGCAGACAATCATTATATCACTATCAAAACTACCCTTATGTATCAAATAATAACTAATGATATATTCCATGTTTATAGTGGAGATGTGGATCTAGTAATTAGGAGATATATAGATTCAAGTTTCAAAATTGATTAATATACTCTTAATTAATGCTCAGGACACATTTTCACCCTCAATGGGGGTATATGAGATATAATATATCAATAAAAGTAGTGGTTATTAATTTTACAGTGGACTCAAAGTAAATTTAATCTTCTGATATATATGAAGAACTTATATTGATATGAAATTTTGCTTTAGTGACGTATTTGGAGCCTAGAATAAAACACATTTGTATGGATTACAATGAAATGATTACAATGACAGCTCTCAGTAAAGTATTAATGTATCTCTAGAGGAAAAATATATATACTCTGAAAGTATCATATCCATAGGGATTTTTTTCCAGTAGGTGATGTTTTGGGGAGCATTAATTCCATGAATTGTAATGTGGAAGAACCCTTAACAAAAACCCTCAATAAAAAAGGTCATCCATTAATGCATAGTTTGATGGAATTATTGTTCGAGAAATAGCTAGTATGTATTTGATATTACTTTTTATATTCAAATATGTTAATAATAAATATTTAGTATCACATATTTATTTTATTCTACAATTATTTAATTTAATAATGTACTAGTGTATCTATTGCATTAAAAATAGTCCATTATTGTTCCCCATTAAGATGGGACCATTGAGATATTATGATCATATCTCATAAAATGTTAGTAAAAAATTTGATAAGATGAATTATGAAAGAGAACCTAGTTTTTTTACTATCTTTTGTGAGTTATCATAAGAGGCTGAGGATTTCAATCATAAATTTTGGACATGGTGAACACCAAGATAGTCATTTATGAGGAAAGACCCATAAATTGCAATTATTCAAGTCTATGTTTCAATCTATATTCATATTTTTAAAAATTGTAATACTCTAGGTACATTATTATTATTATTGATAAATTCCATTATTTTTTAATTAGATATAATGACGAAACAAATGATGCACCATGTACATTCTAAGAAGGATTCATTTGTACTTCATTATTGGTATGTTATTAATCAATAATGATCTCAAGATCGAGGTAAAATTTCATCTATATATGTAAATTAATTATACATTTAACATGAATGATATTGTTGGTTCCATCATGTCAATCAATTTTCTTGTGGAAAATCAACATTTCTTAGGGTTTTCACAACATATGCATCCTGGAATATCCATTGAGTTTGATAATTATTAAGTCTTACTCCGCCCCAAGATGCACATAATTAATCCTATAACCCTAAATGTTTATGATAATAATAATGAAATAATTTTTGTTTTTTATAAATAAAAAAATTATGTCATATTCAACCCAAATCATCAATGACAAAATAATTATTTTTCAAGGAATTATAAATTTAACCATGAGGATGTTATAAATTTTAAATTTATTAATAATTTAAACTAAAATGATATTTTCAAATTTAATAATTTTTTTTAGATAAAATACATTATTAGAAATATTTTTTTATTATAATGTAATTAATAATGATAGAAATTGTTGATTGGATTACTGATGAATTTTAAAAATCAGTTATAATTTTATTATTATTCATTAAACATTTATCTTGTTGTTGGATTAATTAAATACCCATGTCTTTACTATTATGGGATACCATTTCTTACATGTGAATAAGTTAGTTACCATATCACTAAAAAAAATTCTAGACTCTCTTATATGGTATCATAATAGTGAAAATTTTCAAGTGGATAATGAAATTGTGTCAACTAAAAAGATTGATATAGAGAATCTAAATTATTATCATCAACCATTTTTTTACATGTCAAAAAATTATGTAAGAGAGTAAAAGTAGAAATGAATATAGTAACACAATTTTCATATGTTGGTCTGAATGATGATGTCGAGAATGTTAAAAAATATTGCGGGAAGAAAGTGCCCCACTATAAAATGCATGTTTTTAAATCAAATGTCTTAAATTTTTAATGTTATTATATCACAGAGAAATCACGGATATAATTAATAATACTAGGATTGATTGACTCATTAAATTTTTCATAACATATTAATTATTGAAAAATGAATTGCTGAAAATGATTCTATAGAATCCTTATTGACTGATAAATTTTAAATTTTATCAACTATGATCCAAGAATACACTAATTATTAATGTTTTTATCTGATATAAATGAAAACAATAATGAGTGAAAATAATGTTGTAGTAATTCCCAATCCCAGGTAACCCAAACCACATCTAGTTGCGGGTTTCTAGATGATACTAGGAATGACTCCCTATATGATATAGGGTTCTAATTTAAACTGGGTTATTGGTAAATTCCATGGGAGACTATTCTTATAAATGAAACATATAGGGTAAGTTCTATAGTCTAATAAAACAATTTCTTCACCTATCCATATAATGAAAATCCCATAAAACATTAGATATAAAAATGGTGATAATTGGGTTGTAAAAGTATTGAATATTTAATTAGTAAAAACATTAAATTAAGAATAAACATAGAACAAGAATTTTATTTATATAATAGATATCATCATGGGAAACACTCTGTTATCACATTTAAAGATAAAAAAACACCATTCAATAACTAGAAGTTTACGAGTAAAATGGCCTCTAACACAACATATAATAAATATTCTAACAAATATTCACCCTCTAATCACATAATTTTCATGAATCATTTATCCATCCTCATTGTATTCTTGTACATGAAATAAAAAATCAATTCTGCCCATGTATATAGAAACCCATCTAATTTATGTGGGTAAATATTTTTCCAATGAACAAGTAGGATTCCCAAACATAAACTTACACAATATTTAAAAATTATCTAATAGATGTTTATGAAAATTAGGATAGGGTGAAAGTTAGTGAAAACCTGAAAACATAATATAATATTTAAATATAATTAATTCTTTTTCATATACAGTTAGAAGATGTATACACACACCCGACACACACATACCAATACTTCTTAATTCAATACAGGTTCCATATATCAGATTGTTTTCACTAGAATAATATTATATTTACATAATGATTACATGTATTAATTTTCATTAATATTAATGATTGTTTCTATTGCATCATGATAATTCATCATAATCAAGTTGTAGGTGATAATTTACGAATAATATATATCACATTGAAAGGTTATAACAGTTCTATGATGTGATAAGATCCTATAGGTTTCATGATATAATTCATAAATATAGAATTTATTTAAATAGATTGTATCAATTTATATGAGAAAAATGATGCATACTACAAGGGGTGGCGACTCTTATGACTTTGAGGTACCTGCACCTGGTGTGTTCCATTAGTAAACACAAGATAAATAATTTATGGGAAAGTGAGTTGAATATATGATATGAATATTTTTAAGTGTAATTAGATATATATATATATATATATATATATATATATATGCAAATATACATCCTTATACATAGATATTATCATGAATGAATATTATATGTCATTTTCTTTCATTTATTTATGAAAATAATGATGAAAGATGATCATAATAAATTAGGATAAATTCAGTGTTCCATGATTTATATTTCCTTAATTGATAATGCATGAAAGTATTTATCCACTCAGTCCCTTTATAGAATTTGAAATCATAATACCATTTATGTGTATTGAATTTCATAGATGAATCCATGCCCAAGTTTTTTTTTTGTAGAAATGATTCTTTTTTTAATGTCATTGAATGGTACATCATGCATATTGGTTGATGACTCCAGTATGAAACTTTCTTGATTACAAATGTCATGGATAATAGATTATATTACATAGTGGGAGTTCATTGGAGGTCATAAGTGACATTAGATTATTTATATATAGGTTACATGGTGTAAATATGGATGCTAACAATGGATTGTTCTTGTATCTATCATTGAGACAGTGGACTATGGATTCTCACACAACGCGTATCTAGAATCATGGTTATATTAAATGATGAATTTAACAAGTTATATTAAATATCAATGTTATTTTTAGTTTTATAATTTTGATGCTGGTAGATATCTAGGATATAATAATCAGTTATTACAAATAAATTTAATATTAAATAATAATAAACAAGTATTTTTCACGGATTTCAAAATATAATTTTATTTTATTTGTCACTAATAATGAAGGGATATGTTTTTATTACATAAAAATTTATTATTAAAGGTTTTATAAATATTTACGAGTACAAGTGGACTCAAATTAATGATCTAATATGAAATGGTATAAAAGATATGTATTTATTAGTAGGTGATGCACAAGTAAATTTACTGATAATTATTTTATTATTAAGACATGACGCTCCCTATGAATTATGTAATCAGTAAGGGTGGGTTTAATAACAATAGGAACCCAAAAATATTCCTTAATATTTATCATCATGTATCCATTTCCAATGGGAGATTCATTGTGCACATTGTAAAGGCAGAATCATTATCCTACACTAGATAGAGTTATAGAGATCTTGAATATGCTCTCTCCTCTACCATACTCATTCCATCAAGAGAAACACAATAATTATTCATCATCAAAGACAATTATACTATTATTAACAAAAAATGATGCAAGTGACTTGGATAAACCGTGTTATAAACCAGTTATTCTATTAATACAATATATGATTTTGGTGAACCTGTAGATCACCTCTAAAGATATTCTATATTTCCATCCCAAAACGCAATGACGGTGTGATGGAATCATTTTATCTGAATTGATAGTAAATAAATAGTTAAAATAATATGTAATTTTATATTGGTATATATGTTAACTAGAAATTACCTGCGATGATACTCCACTTGTGCTTCCATCATATGAACAATCCATTTAATATATGAGTGAAATATGTTGTTTTTGATGAAATTCATCATGTAAAGCATAGATTATTCATTAATGACGATCCAAAACGTTAGTTTCCCATGAAATCATGCTCTTCTACTATGGATGAAACCTGTAAGTGTTACAAAAATACCCACATGACTAATTTATAATTATTTATCAATCAAGGATTAAATGGTAGGGATTTAAATTTTCATTTGTTACATCATATTTACTCATTCATGGAATCTAAAAATCATTTCATATTCCATTTATTTGTTCTATATTATATAAATAATAATTTTTTTAAAATGAAAAAAAAAAAGAAAATATTAAAAATAACTTCTAATGCTTATAGGAATATTGGTAAGATATCAGTAGACTACACATATTGTATGAAAGTACACACTATGTAACCATGCATTTGGGAAGTGTCAACATTGTTATTGGATCAGTCTTCTGATATAATATAATATAAAATAAAACAATATATAAATATATTTAAAAATTAAGGCATTAATCATTATGAACAACATTTAGCGTATGTGACGTTAACAATGTGTAGTACTCATGTTCATGCAGTCCAGAACATATTAGTCAAAGAATATCACGTATCTTATATATGACATGGGGATTGAAAAAAAAAATCAAAATCAAGGCCACGTATCATATAGGAATATTATAGAACATATAACTCATATACATCCACAATAGAAAAACATGCCTAATCTATTGGCATATTTCACAAATATAAGAAGAAGCGATCACCTTTCATTTATCCCAGTACACACAGTATAATATTCTACATCAAGTGTGGTATATTAAATTTTGATAGAATAATTAATTATACAATTAATACTATTCATAAGGGTTTCATATTCCAATAAGTTTTTAGTACATGAAATTTCATGGTATTATTAATTGTACATAAAATAAATTTTTGTGTAAAATATTAAATCCAAATGTTTTTCTGTAGTTTTCTTATAGTTTACTCCATATAATTCAAGTATATCTATTGAAATATAATTTAATGGGATTTTTTCCCATTATGTTTGATCATACATGACATATAATTACCAACCACATAATATATTTTTGATTCCATAGGAATTCACTTCCACAAGAATCATGTTGGGTATTTTGGATGAGAACATGTAAATACCACCATGAAAACCTGGGTACTTTAATAATTTTTATTAATTTTAGTAACTTAATTTGATTATAATAATGTATTATGGTATTTCAAGGATACACTATTGGTGTAAATGTAAATTTAATTAATTTCATTAATCCATGGTGTTTATCTTAATTAATGGAAACACCATTGTAATTAATAATTAGAATACAATTTTTTCATTACATGTCATATGGATAATAACAAACATAAACCATTCCATGATAAGTGATTGGATTCCACTTAATTAACTAACAAATTTAAAGGATGTAATTCATGTCATGAACTATTCATTATTATATATAATCTTGTATTCCCATGTTTTCTTTTAGATAAACCCCACCAATCCATTAGACCCCATCGCCTAATTTTGACTAGAATATTATATATGGATATATATCCCTAGAAGGAGGGAGTGGTTTGAATCTTTAATCTAAGGTAAATCCAATTTAAAAAACATATAAGAGTTGATGTAGAATGTTCCAACACTCATAAAGATATATATAAATTTTTTTTCTTCCAGTTTTTACGGTTTGTTTTTTATCCATTAAAATAACTATTTGATAATCTAATGACCATGCCACTTATTTTTGTTTTCTTAGTTGAATGGATGGTTATTTTTTCAGGCTGATTATATTTTATCTCATTTTTCATGAATTAACATGAATTCATGATGGTATAAATTAACACTGAATTATTAACATATTTTACTAAACATGGTAAATCGCTTATATAAAAATAACATAATATAAAAAATACATCTGATAAAGTAGAATTGGGTTTTTAAGAATGATGAAATAATCCCTCAATTAAAATATCCAGTTATCATATCATTCTACTACATATTTTATAATCAAATCCATTGTTTAAAGTGATTTACTGGCATATGTATGGTGCTCTTTATTATCGGGGAAATTGTTTCTTGAATATTTAGCTTGTCTTGACTTGGATTACATCATGAGTTGACATATCATGTAGAAATTAACGTAACTAATAGATAATAAATTATGAAATTTTTATCTGGAATATCATGATTGGGGATTCCACTAAATAGATCAAGGGACTATCAGTTAATGTTGTTGGAAAAGTAAACATATGGAAACCCCATCAATAACTTCACAGGCCCATGTTTGAGTTATGAGAAGGAAATATAGGTCCTTACCTATTTTATATCTATAAAAAAATATATTATGAGACTAATGGTGAGGTATATTATATTTCTATAAGATTGTGAGATATTCATAAAACAAATCTTAAATATTATTTATATTATTTATTAATCATGGTAGAACCTTTAATCTGTTCTTAATTATGATGATGTGGAAAACCACATGACATTGACCATATCACTATGATTTGTACTGTATAAGGATATCATTATCAACTATGAGAATTTATATAAATGGTATATATGATTATTCATTATACTATGTCATTAATGGATATTATATGTAATGTAATCCCACATCCGGATTTATGTGATAATGTGGCTAGATAAGAAGAAGTTTCTGTATACCTGAAACACCTGGAAAATATGACATATATACAAAATTTCTTGCAATAATCCATATCTTGGGAGAATGTAATGAAATATGTGTAAATGGATTCATATATATTCATTTATAATCATAATAGTCTATTTCATGAGAAGGTAGGATGAGAGAGATATGATATCTTCAATGTACTGTTCGCATTAAATCATTGAGATTTGGAGATAGAGTGGAATCACAAAGTCAAGAATATTGGATATATATAATTATTCAACATATTGGGGTTTATAATATTTATTGGATTTTTATTGAACTATTATTTTACTTCTATAAAAAATCGTCTATAGTTTGATTGTGGTCAATAATATGAGAAATATCAAGAAGTATATTTTGGAACATTTTAATATTATTCACCAATTACACAAATACATGGGGTGTGAAAAATCAATGGCCGTTATTATGAATAAGAAAAATGAAGAATAATGAAAAGTTCTGTAAGACTCATTCCACATAGAGGGATCTTAATAATTGTCCTTTTATGAATAAAAAGATCATGTATTGTTTAATGGAGAGAAATGTGGTGTTTATTTCATATAGATAGTAAGAAAACATGGAAATTAATTTTGTCTAGTCAATCATTAAATGGTAAACCTTTTGAGTGTTTATTAATGACTGTAATATTTTCATATATATATAAAATTATGTATTTGAAATTATATGTGGTGCTGAAAATTATATCCAATTATAAAAACCAAGTATATTTCAAAAGGTTATTCGATCGGAGGAGGATTGAAGGGATTTAATGTAGTGAAGTTTCCTTCTCTATCCATTTGATAGTAATTTTTAAAATTACCTATATGGATGATTGATGTGAATATAAGGCATTTTTATTTTTGGATGGGTCAAATAGAAATTAAAAAATATATATATAGACTGAAACTATGATACTCAATTACTTTAAATGTTTTATTATGAATATTTGAAGTCAAACCCATAAAGATACTTAATTAATTAGTCTAGATTTTAAAAATATTACACTTTATTAAATTGACGAAATGTATAAGAGAATATTGGTTTTTATTTTATAAATTTTAAGATCAGTTTTAAATTTAACTACCATTTTTCATGATAAATGTAAAATATATGTATTAGAATTTGATTGAAGAAATAATGAAAAATAGAATCCACTAATAATTAAATAAAAATCAATCCAAAAAAGCATTCCCCATTCAACTAAATATTCATATAACAAGGATGTTTTACCCCCTCATCCTAGTTTTGAGAGAATAAGAGGAAATGAATATATAAAAATAAATCATAATGAAAATGAAGATGAAACAAGTGACGTACCTTCATAGTGAACCATCACAATAAAAATATGGATATCTGATATCTCTTTGATTGAAGTAGCCTAGGCCTCAATTTATAGAACTCCGAGGTTGAGGTGAATTAAATAGAATTATGATAGTATATGTTATGGTGTAAAATGGTTTAAAAGTTCTATTTAAGTAATAATTTATAATAATAAAATATAGGAAATTGATAAGGAATAAAATGCATGCGACTCATTTCACATGATGTTTTGGCATCACCATCTAAGTCATATAAATGGGTTGAATTTGAGAATTATCTATCAAGATGGTGATATATAATATTTTGAGCATAAACGACTTGAAATAGGGAATTATTTTTCAAAAGGATTGATTAAAAACCCACAATTTGGTTTTCTAGGTGAAGGGTCTAGAGATCTTATAGAAATTGTAAACACTATGTGTGCAAACCATTTAATATATAAGCTAGAGGAAGATTAACATATTTTATGACTTTTATATATGAGATGAGTTTATATGGGTAAATTCTCATGATAGTTTAAGAGTATAAATAAATTTATAGGTTAATTTAATTCTCAAATTATGTTGAGAATTATCGTGGTAAGATGATAAATAATATCTAATAAGATTGACATCGTGAATATATTAACCATGAGTTTGTCAACATTCTATATGAGTATGGGATTTTATCTAAAATCATACTTCCTTATATGAAATAATAAATTCGTGTTAGTAAAGCGAGGATCCATACTTAAAAAGATATGGTATGGTTTAAGATGAGTCACAAAATCCATATATTGTCTTTTAGGGGATATTCATTACAGATGATAGAAAACATACATAATAGAGTACCAATTAATGGGGAATAATGTATTCCCATTATGAAATCGAGTTACAACAAACCTATTTTGTAACATATTCAACTATATGGGTGTGAGGTGATTATTATGTAAATCTCATGTAACAAACTAACACCCCAGGGCATTAATTGTATCATTACAGGTTACCCTGAGGAAACAAGGCACTACAACCTATATGATCTCTTAAATAAAAAGTGTACACTTGATGGTAAATTTACATTACATGATATGGAATATATTATCAAGAAGTATATTGGTATAACCATCGACATTTGGGAAGATGATGAGAAATATACATAAGCGAATTAATGGAAATGAACTAATCAAGTCAATATAGAAGATGTAGTTCATGAAACAAGAAGTATATAGATGAATTAAATATTATGAAATTGAAAGAATACAAGAATTCTGAGATGGATTCCTTGTATAAATTTTTTTACAGGTTTTGGTTATTCCTCAAGAATATGAAAATCCCATTGAATGAAAGTTGTAATTAAAGTGAAAAAATACATAGATGGTTTGGATAGTACCTAAAAAGATTATATAATGGATAAAGTGATTAAATATTTTATGGAATATACTATATTGATAAATTTTCACTTATCACCATGTTTAATTATATTTTATTTTTTCTCATGATGGCATCATTCCATGTCCATGATATTCTGATGATTGATTTCAAAAAAACATTCCATAAAGGAAATCATTACGAAGATGGGCATATGACACAACTGGAAAGGTTTTTTACTTAAGATAATGACAATATGGCATACAAGTTGTAGAGATCAATGTATGTATTGAAAAAATACCAAGTTATAAAAAATTTAGTTTTAAGGAAGCCATAATGGAATATGGTTTCATTTAAAATTAACGTAACCCATGTTTTTACATGAGTTTAAGTGTGAGTATGTCAATTTTTCAAGTAAACTACTGCAAAGAAATATTATGAATTTGATATTAGATACAAGACACACTAGAAGTTAGTGTATGGTAGATAGTGTTCCTAAATTACAGGGATCATGATCATGCATGATAAATCCAAGAGAAATCATGGACTAAGTCAAATAACAAACATTGACTAGATATAGAAGAGGATCATTATTGAATTATCCATTTGGGTATTGGTTCTATTGTCAGATAGTATACATTTTGTCTAGAAAATGTTTCCTAAATCATAAAATAAAAGAGATATAATGAGTAAGATCTCATAAAATTATATTATATGAAAAATCTTGTATTTTATGATATATTTGATCCATGATGGTACCTTTTCATTGAGAATAATAATAATATCTAATGAATATCCTGAATAAAAATATTGGACTATTGTAAAGGCTATCATTAAGTACCTAAGCTTAACTAAGTATATTTTCCTAGTATGTGGAGGAGATGGAGATATAGTCGTCACTAATTGTATAGATTGTTTAATTTTATTCTAACGAGGATGATATAAAATCATAGTTATGATATAAATATATATATTTTTTTTTCTCTTAACATATGAGTCATGAGTTCGATGAATTTAATGAATCCAGTTTAGCTAATACGAAAGTGTATCCTAGGTATAGTTTGTCTTATTATTCATCTAATGATGTTTTTTGTATTTACAACATAAACTAAGAGTCTAATATTGTTTTTAGTAGTTGAGACCCTATCAGAATTTAATACACTTACACTATAGTGGTTAATCCTTCCAAATATTCTACATCTCATAAATTGAAAAATAGAATACATTGTTATTTTTATATCTTGAGGGATTTTTTATAATGGGGTGACATTGCAGTGCGAAGAATATCCATGGGAAAAACATGGTAGATTCCCTAAAAAGGATCTATATCTAAAATGTAATGAGTATCATGAGATAACTAGTGTTATGAATGTTATTAATAATTTAATCTAGATAATATGGGGGTATATTTTATTCAGTTTACATGACACAAATTGTATGTAAGTGATGATCAAATTCATTCATTTTCTTAAATATTATTAATGTTTTTATATAATAATTAGTATTCCTCTATATAACTATGTATATGAAAATTTCTTAAGATTATATATCATACCAAAAGATTAAATTATGTCTTCACTGAGATGAAAACATGGATGTTCCTTGATATTATTCTTGAATACATGTGTATATTTCTCAGAATATATCATTTTATGGTATAGAAATTAAATATGTTATCCTGGGTTGATACTCATAGGGATTTTTAAAAACCTCATGATGTGTTCTCTTGGTAATCTCAAAAGACTGAGATTATAATAAAATTATTGGAAAATAATAAATTCATATTTATATGTTTAATTTTATATTCTAATCTATGAGAATTTATGTTGATCTATATAATTTTTTATTATTATTAATGAATACCATGAGTTACAAACATTGAGTTGTTGTAGAAAATATGAAGTAATATAATTTCAATGATTTGGGATACACTGTGTTCCCTATGAGTGATATTTAACTAATGGATAATGTGATAAAGGAATAATTAATTTTGAAATGGGATTATATACAAAAACGAAACCCCCAAAAAGCCTTAATATATATGTTTTAATATATCTTTTCCATTTGGGAATATTTTTGAAAAATGAAAAAACAAAATATCTCTCAAAAAACTAGAGAGACTTTAATATATCTATTGTATTTTCTCTCCTCATCCACCATCAATCCATCTAGAGAACACCAACAATTATTCATCATCCAATCGAATTATAGAATGATTAGCCTTGAATGATGAAAATAATTAAAAGATAATATGTTTCAACCCAATGATCCTATGGTGATAAACCATGATTTTGGTGCATGTGTGGATCAATTATTGAGAAATTATACACATATATCCTATAATGAAATGATTTAATGATTATATATAGTCAACTATATCATCAATGGATAATGAATAACATTTTTATATAATTTTATGACTACTAGAAAAATAAATATAAATTATAAGTGATAATTACCCTCTTTGATTTTCTTTATTTAAATATGCCACGTAATGTATGATTTAAATCCATTGGTCATGACATCATTCATCTTTTATAGAATGGATTAATTTAAAATATAAACAAAAAAGTGGGTTGGACATGCACAATTAGTGCATCCCCTATACTTAGAGCCTACAATATCTACGTATGTACAACTTATATTCTATTATGATGTAATGATACATACAACCCATATCTATTAACATTGAGTGTAATCACCCAAAGGTATTTCTATATCCAAAAGACTCTCTCAATAGAGTTATACATAACCAAGTTGTCCTCTCACTATAATTAATTAAAGAAAACCCAAAATGGATTGATAATTATTTAACCAAGAGTCTCAAAAATATGATATCAAAGAGGTCCCAAATAATAAATGACAATATAATAACTATACCATTATAAAAAATGGGGAAATAATGAATGAAGAACAATAGGAGAAATAAATATGTTAACTCATATCGTTCTAAAATTCATCTCCTTGATCCTCTATAGAAATATATGATTAACTATCCATATAGAAACTCAATCTCTATACAATGTATCGACAGTGATTGTAGGGCTTGGATTCCATTACATGATAGTTCAATTATATAGATACACCTTGATCACCTAAAATGTATATCTAACCATCCTTAATATTAAAAATACATAGTGTGAAATGTCTATGGTATTACCTCAGGGGGGAGGATCCATGAAAGGATAATATTTATATCTATTTAATGTATTATGTTATTGCATCCCAATGGTTTATATCTATCTCATAGAGTGTCTAATCATCTATATTAAAAATTACAAATTCCCATGTGGAAGATAAAACCAAGATAATGTCTTATCCAAACTATGAAAAAAACCTCAATGTGACAATGAAAAAATAGTAAAAAATATCCTCAAGCTAAAAATTAACCTAAAAGGTCATCCTATAATTCACTACCCATGGGTGTAAAAAATATATCCATAGTTTTATTATGAAATTCCAACTACCTTTTAGGCTATGTGCCCAATAACCATATCTTATACTAGCATAATACAATGTCAATAATAAGGAAATTAATTATCCACTTATCTATAGCATAGATGAGGTACTTTAATATACCTTAACCCATGTCTTGATCAATATTTGGAATCATTAATCTGTCAATGACCATTACTGAAGAATATATTCTGAGATGAAAATTCAATAACACATGGACTAACACCCTCCTCAGCCACAATAGTCTGTCATAAGACACTATTTCAAAATCAAGGATCTAACAACCCATCATTAATTTCGTGTATCACATAAAATCCTATGTTTAACTTCTCACCCATTAAAAAATATATATCAAATACATGTACTTATATAGATAATATATTATGGTTCTTAAGGGATTATGAATAATGAAATAAAAATAAAAGCAAAATCTATTTATATTGACTTGTAATCATAATATGGTTTCTCGTATTGTTTTCATGATATCATGAAGTATAATTAAATAACAAATAAAATACAAGGAAAACATACATAAGAAACACATTCATAATAATTAAATAATTGAGAAACTAGGCATCACCCCCCCAAGATAAAGTGAACAAAAAATGTCCCAAAAGAGTCCTTCCAATATTTCCATAAAAATAATATTCAAATACCTCATTAAAATTAATTTATAAATATAATTTCATACTGTATTTATTCATGTTAGAACCATGGACGAAACCTATGAAACACCAGTAGAAAATAACACTTTTTTCCTAAATCACGATTTAATCCCCTTTTATTAAATCACTAATTTCAAACCCCATTTTTAAAAATATTTAAAATAAAAAAATGATAATATTTTTGAAATGTAACTCACTCCAATAAAATGGACATAAAAATAGGCCTCCCGAATTCTTTCAGATACACCACAGCCGATAAACTATTTAACAGGAAATAAAATCATAGTTTATTATTATTCTGACGTGATACCTTCCCAATATTTGGAAGAATATCACAACACATCACACAACATTTTCGATAGAAATAATAATTATAAATCCAATTGGAAAATAGGATTGGTAATTTCAAGTCCACCCACCTCAATTAGATAGTCTATAATATAATATGAGGTCGTACCATAATTCTTCAAGACCAATGGGAACCAATTTCATCATAATGACAAAAACTTTAACCCGTAAATAATTTGAAACTAAAAAACCAAAATGGAATAATCAGAATGAAACCCATATGGTGGGTCTATAAATAAAAAAAACATGTTATGGGGTGTCAAAAACTCCTAACATGCACCCAAAACCTATCTATAAAATATTTGTGTGTTATAAATATAAACCAATAAAAAGATTTACCTAATTTAAAGCAAAAAAATCAATCCTTTGAGTTACTAATGTTTCTAGGATTCAACTAAAATCATCGGTGGGAACCATTTATTTTATCGGTTTCAATGGACGAATCTAATGAATGAGATGAATTAATCCCTAAAATATCATAGAGATAGTTTTTGAAATTTAATTTAGAAATAATTTATAAATACAATTATCATATATTTTGATTCCATTTTGATCATTTTTATCACTAATCTTATTGTGATTTCTTTTCATTAGAGAATATATGTTAGTATTTTCGTAGATATATCCAAATGTTATCTATTCATAACAGGAGGGTGGTCTTGAATCTTTGGGGTTTATCATTGGGGATAAAATTTATTTGTATTACTATTTATATATCACAACAAGGGGTTATCAGGATCCTTATATGTTTTTCAGAGCAAGGATGAGAGTATTTTTTCTCTAGAGATTGAGAAAAATCAAATAGTCATTTTCATAAAGATAATGAGCCTCTCCACTAAATTATACGGTTTTTATTTTTTACCTATAGTTAAAGAGTTTAAAATTACACAATGTCCCTTAATATATTTTTTTAAACTATGTAACCCCCAAGTATAATAATAAAAGTATTATTATTATATCCCATAAAATGTTCTTATTTTGATATAATTCATTAAAAATTTAATTAATATTCACATAAATGATAATAAATAAGATATATATTTTTCCATCAGGCTATTAACTCGATCCATTAATCCTTACACTAATATTTTTGATCATCGAATAAAAAATTATATATTCAAAGAAAATTATTCATCTAATAAATTATTATTTTATTCACGAAATTTTAAATAAAATAATATTTTAATATTCACATAACATAATAAATATTTATATTAACCTATTCATTAAATTTATGAAAAGATAAATAATTATTTATTAATATTGTAAATAATAAACCGGTAGTTAAATTCAACTCACAATCTCTAAAGAAAAATATTTCATGATAGAATATTTTGAATCAAATTTACTTGAAAATTTATTATTCCATTGTTTAAGAATAATATTTAATATTTATAATAAATTCTTTATAGTTTTGATAAATTTATCAATGAATTTATTGTGTGGCCATCTAGACCTACTTCTCAATGGCATTGAGTGAACATACTTAATTCCCAAGATCAATTTCTCAAAATACATCAAAGGACCCATAAAGAATGTTGTTAATGTCATAATGAAAAAAACATCACTCTAGTTTATTATATAATATAATACCATTGTTTAAATATATACCATCAAACACAAAACAAGATTTCTTATCACCCAATATGATTGATTGATCTTTCTTTTACATTTCAAAATGAACAGATTTTTCAATGACCACGAACAATGATTTAATCGCTGACTTCCATCTCAATAAAATGGAATAAGATATCTTATTCCATTATAGTGGTATGGCATTATACATTCATAACATATATTTTTAATTTATATCACATTTTATGCACCCAACACATGATACTTCACCATGAGAATATGTCATCATGGTTTTCATCCATACATCCTAGTGCATGATTAATGATACATATTAATATTAATCTCATTTATGAGGATCAATACAGTTATTCACATATAGAAATATACAATAACACATAAACATATGAATTTATTATTGTTGTGTCTTTAACCATGAAATCAATTATTAGATATCACTATGTGAGAACCTTTTGAGAATAAGTATTAATATCTTACGAGATCCCAATACATAATATTAATACATAATATATGTCGCATTATATTGATGTTATCTTGACCACAAGACATATGATTACGAATATTTTCATAGTATCATTAGGTACTGAATATAATTGATTGTATTTATAAACGTTGTATATGAAAAATACATTAAGGACATTGTGAATAGAATATTAAATAAAATAATAATAATTACATGATAATATTTTTAATAATATTCTAGATATCTAATGTAAACAATAACTTGGCAATGGAGAACCAAATAAAACAGAATACAGCTTGTGGTAGTGAAAATTTATAACAAACTAAATTTTATCTCACACATTATAAACATGTTTAAGTTGGGTTATATATATAGTCATTAGTCCTACCATGTTATTCTATAGAGCTCCATCTTTTTGGTACTTCAATTCTCTAAGGAAAACGCATAAGTGGTTAAATATATGAGTATTTTAAAATTTTATTTTGGATTTAACAATACATCTTGGACAGTATATATGCTATAATATTATCCAAATATATATTTTTACAAAATTGGTACTTCCTTATAAAATTATAATTACTAGAACAAATAATTTCATAAATTCTTCTTAGGCGGTATAAGAATATAAGCGTACTAAGTATTTATAGATATGGACACCGCTGTATTTAATATAATTATCTTGCTTATTATCTTTATCCAATATGTGATTCTATATCATAATTGATTTTTTAGAAAACTTGTTATTTATCCCTTTGAAATAATGTGTTCTCATTTTTCTAAGAACAAGGAACTCATTGTTATTGGTTTCCCAAGTAACACTGTATATTTTTTACTAAACCTCATGAAATTATCCTAGTTATGATTGATATTTTACAATTATTCTGGATGTGAAACCAATTTCAAATACCAATAAATTTCGTGTAATATATTACTAACTTTTATAATTAATATAATTGAATTTTAATCCACATAATAATTTTATAATGTGCCTTAAACCATATTCATATAGCTATTCTTCTCCATGTTACATAGGAAACAACTTGATATTGAGTTCTTACATCTTATATTTTTTGACACATTCATAATGTATATTACCAAGATTCATCTATGAAACTCCATAAATCTATCATAGTAGATACTAATCCCTATAACATCATTCACACCCCTATGTAATTATTTGAGAATTAATTTTAATTTATTATTAAATAATATTAAGATTTAATTTCTATTTTCCATATGTTATCAACATATTTACCATGGGTAGTTATGGTGTTCCCACTATCAATATATTTACACATGTCTTCCATTAATTCCTAATAAAACTGAACTCTCATATGGATTCCTTAAAAATAATATTCCATGTTCATTATGACTACTTCAACCCATAAATGAATCTCCATAACATGCATATCAAATTGGTATTCTTTATTTACACCAACACTTCTATTTACATTATATAGATATATTTTACATGGTTTGGGGTAAGGAATGTGATCCTTAATATGTTAACAAAAATTAATCATCATTGATGGATTCATTAAATGTAAATATTTAATGGATTGTATCATTATTACTTGTGAAATAGTTTCACCATAGAATATTCCTTAACATCACCATAAACATTCAACACAAATCATTCCATGAAAGTACCAACATTACAATAAATGTCATTTTTCTTCTCTAATACCCAATGACATAATAACATTAACTGGATAAACCATAAATGTACTAGATTTTGGGGCATGTAATAAATTTATGTTTTCATATAAACCTTCCATTTTTATCATTTTTTCATTTAATTCTTATAAGATAATTAGTTCTCATAAAATAATATATCACATAAATTGGTGAGTATTTTATAACATATTGGATTTTTATTTCAGGCACTGTATGTGTCTCTAGAACAACTCCTCCCACTATGTCTTATCGAGTGAGGGTCCCTATGACAACTCATATTAATTTATATAATTGACTTTATTGAATTTCTTCTTTATCCCATAATTTCAAAAGAGAAGTTATTCTAACTTATGAAAATATAATTAGTCAACTTATGAACACCATTCCATATTATTGATAGTAATGTAATAAATATCTTTTTGTATATATAACTATGAAAATCATCATGTGTTCTTAATGTATGCTTGATTCAAAAATTAACTTAAGAAAATTATTCTCATCAAAACACATAATCATGTCACATAAACGATTTAGTTACATATTACGACTTATTTTTCATCCATTAGTTAATATATATAGATTATGGTTATGTGTTATGACTTCTATTTGGGGAATATATATTGAATTAAATTATTGAGGACTATAATTATATATTATAGTCATCATTGATACACCTTTTACTTAAATAATAAAAATGATGTGAATATCATATTGTGAGTTTATAATTAACTCAACTCTATTATTTAATGATTTATTATTGATTAGTTAATATATTCTTCGACTAATTCACCAATAAGATATTATTTTTTACCATGTATATTTGTTTCTTTTTCTTACATTCCTAAATTATCATAATTGAAGTAAAAGAAATATATTATTTTATCTCATGATTATTCTCAGAATATTTGATAATATAATTATAGAATATTTATTGTAATAACACATTTAATCATTATTTGTTTCTTTGTCCTAATAACTTGAAATATCCTTGTTAAAATTACCTATATTCGATACTCAAAAGAGTGTAAACTACCTTATAGGTATATATCTAAAATTTATTTTCACTTTTATAAGGTAATGATTTATCGTTCATGAAATTTAAATTATTTGAGTATTATAATTATAATTTATCAATGACACATATAAATTTGTAATTTTTATATAACTATACTATTAATGATATAAGATATATAACAAAAATTTATATTTTAAATATTATATGGTGTATCTCTATGTCTAGAAATTTACACTAAGATAATTTTTTTTGTAACACACAATGAAATATAATAGTTTTATAGGAGTTATTCAATATTGAAATCAAGAAGTTATGATATTCATTAGTAGATGTACAAGTCCACCCCCTCAAAAAGTTGATAACACACCTTAATTTTTACTATGTTTCTAATAATCCTTGGTTATTATATTTTAATTCAAATGTTTTAATAACATCTATTATCAATTACCCAAAAAATTAATGAAAGATATTATATGAAACTATTAATTTATTTAAATTGGAATATTTCTATTAATTTATTTTCATTTTATTTAAATTCATCTTTTTGTTAATTTTTTTACCATATACGAAGCACATGTCCTCATATTCATTGGTATCATTTTTAATCTCTTATATCTTCAATTGATGTTTTCAAATCACCATAGAATATAAAAATCTTATGGAAAATTCAAAATGGGTCATCACATTGGTATTATAGGGGGTGTGAAACCTTGTTCCAAATAATAACTTTCATCTTGTGGAATTATTTTTAAAATACTCCTTAAATTATTAATTATACTAAAAATCTATATTTAATTTTGATTTTTTTATTCTATTGTGTAAGGATTAAATGTGAGATTAATTTTTAATTTCTTATTAAAAAGTATTACTAACATATTTAAAGAATTTATATACTTAATCATTTTGAGTATTTGATCACTAACATGGTATCCATCTTCTAGATTAACTATAAATAGTGGTGTCACAATATCATATATATTTATCCTGTCTTTATACTTTCCTTTTCATTGAGATGAGCTATATTTATTTTGGCACCAATGAGAATATGTTTAATCCTATACACTTTGTGTATAGTATATGAAATAATGGATTAAACATATGATGTATCCTTTCATTTTCTTTTATGGGCATATGTAACACACTCACTTACAAATGAAGGTGGCTGATAAGGAATAGAGGATTCAAACACATAAACTAAATCTTCTTGTAGAATTGAAATGTGAAAGAAAATATACCACTCTTGGATGTTTTTATTTTTGAAGAAATTTTATATTTTGAATAATAATCATAATATTTATATAGAAAAAATTCTTCTATTTATATTATAAATAAAATTATATTATTTTAAATTTTTATTGATTACTTTTTATGATGAAATTAACAAACTAAAGTGATTAGTCTCCCACTATTTTTTATATACCAACATTCATTACCATTGGATTTAGAATTTCTAGTGACTGGGATATTTTATTTCCAAGGATCCATATTTCTATTCAAATAAACCAGACTATGTTTAAGATAATTTCTAAAAGTAATTTGGGTAGTTATTTCTTTGCAACTTAATTGGATGGAAATTCCTTGATCTATTAAGTTTACTCTCTAATCTATGAAATCACATTGTTGGATTTCTACTATAATTTCTTCCAAATTTTATTAAGTTTATTTTGTTTTTTAAACCTAATATCAACATGGATATTGGAATCCAGTAATTTGTGTGGTTCCCAATAATCCAAAATGTTGTTTATTCAAAATATGAAAGAAAAATACTTGGAGGTACTTAATATCAACTAGTATAGGTAAACCAATTATCAATGTTAAGTCACCATGATAATTAAAAGCTACCCTAGTCATGGAATAATCGATAATGTAAACATGGTTCAATAAAAACTCATTAAATGGAAATAATATACCTATGTTAATATTTTTATTGTGGAATATTTTAAACTTATCCAAAAATATTCATTATTTAATTATTGATATACTTATTAATATTTTATGTTATCAACATATTTGATAAACTATTTATGTTAAAATATATTTTATTTATTTATTTTATTCTATTATATTTTCATAATACCAGTGGATTGATTTTATCTATGTAATATTATTTAATCAAACACATAAACCATGCATCACATAAATATAAAAAAATTAAAATGAAAAATAAAATAAAAATATGATATGATCATGAAATTTTAACTAAACTTTGTTTTATCATGTGGTAAAAAAACATCAATAATGATAGAGTATATAATTCCAAGGTCAACCCATGTATCAAGTATCAACATTTATCTATTCACTTAAGAATCTCCTTCATCTAATTCAAACATGATTGGGTCCTCAACTATCTCATTCCACAGTGATCTGCATCATTTACAAATTCTAACTAAACATAAGTGAGGGGTACTGGGGATTATTTTTATATAAAATAAACCACATAAAAATTGACACATACAAAATAAAGGTGGATGAGATAATTTATATATCTTATTATATGATTTAAAAATAATTATCATATAATCCTCCTTATAAATAAATAAATGAATTGCTAAATAAATAAAATTTATTCACAAGAAATTCAATCTTATGATAAATCTTAACATGAAACAATAACGAATTATGAATTTCCGGAAATTATTTCAATTCCTTCTAATTACGATATGTTTAATGGAATTAATTATATAATAAATAAATTATTTTTTAATTATATATAATTAGTTTTTGTCCTAAAAGTATTTTAAATATAATAAGATTCACATACTGTATTATTTTAAATCAAATAAAATTATTTTATTTTATTTTTTAAAATAATTATATACCCGACATTCCATTAGGAGGCCATGTTTTTTGCACCTTCTATGTCAAAGTAAATCCATTTAATGAATTTAATATTTAAACTATAAAATCATGATATGTCTTTATGAATTTTCTTTTAAATAAATACCAAAAAATTTAATAAATCGTAAATATGTATGCATGACATAAAAAAATAAGAAATGTTTCTTTTATAAAAACATATGTATAAAGAGTAAATATGTAAATTTTAATATAATTTAATGAATTTAGGAATGTTTGTTTCCTGTTCTAAAACCCTTGTAGTATTTTAAAATTAATAATAACTACATGGAAATTTTACATAAATTAAAAAATAAATTTTGGGTATGGATTTTTTATGTAAAATAAATCACATTTTTTAATCAGAAACCATTAAATGTCTTGTATATTAATAATATATTACAAAATTATTATAAATTTATTTTTATGGTTAAAAATAAATTTTTCAAAAATTGTTTTTAATGAGTTTTTAATACTTATATTAAATTAATGTTTTATCACTTTTACCTTATTTTATTTTAGAAAACTATTTCTCATATTTAGAATCACTATATTAAAATTATCTATTATGATCATTTCCATTTTATTCATAAGAATAAGTTATAATTGTTAATTTATTTACCGTCATAAAATATAAAATAAGTTAATAGTGTTAAATTATGTGATAAAGAAATTGAATATCTCAAAATCATATATATAAATTGCCTTATGAATGATCGACCATAACTGATATTATATATCATTATTTAAAATGTTTCATCGACTTGTAATAACAATGACATTCCTTTGATATTAATAAATTTATACTTATAATCATTTCACTCCTCTCACTTATAAAAGGACCCCAACTCCATCCCATAAAAGGAACAACTAAATTTATAATTACAATTTGTACTATGAAATATTTATTTCCCTAAAAACCATTCTATGGATTCCCTCCTTTTTATTACATTAACATTTTATTACGTGAAACAGAACACATGATATTATAATTTTTTTTTATATAAATTAGAAACATTATGTATAAACACATAAAACATTCTTCGAAATCCACTATAATGACACCTTTATGGGTTGTCTACTGGATTGTTTTACACTATATCATATCCTAGGGATATACATAAAATTAAAAGGGTGATCATGATTCCCAGCAAGGGAATAATCAAGGGAGACATATGGAATATGATAATGAGGCATACCATTAAGAACTTGAGACAAAATAGTATGACATGAATAATAGAATGTGAGGAATATCATAATAAAAATCACATGACTCATAACATATAAATTTGTTACAATATTAAAATGATAAATTTATAATAATATCACCATGGTTTATCCCAAGGATTTATAAATACAAATTTCCATATTTATTCACCTTGGTATAAAAAACATGTCAAATTAAGAGAATAAAATCATTATAAAATAAACTGGTGTGATATCAGGTTGAAATATTCATATGTATAAATTTCATGTGAGCCAAATTGATCATAACAATTAATTTCAATGATAACCCATGGAATATAAAAAATGGTTTTTATATTAAAAACATTGTATAAAATCATCCACAATACTAGATCATTGCGTCATTTATAACCCTATTAAAGGGAATGTGGGTTTAATGTATGTAAATCACCAAATCAATAATTAATATTTATATATCAATTAATTATAATTGAATTTAATATAGGTATGGTTATTCAAACAAAATGAAAAATTAATATCTCTTTAAAAATAATGAAATACAAAAAATATAATTGGCAGCATGACATGTATAAAAAAAGGATTTATTAAATAGTAAAATGAAATTTAATAATGGTCTAACATTGATAAATAATAATTTTTTTGATGTAGTGGTGTAATAAAAATAATAATAAATTAAGATAACCTAACACATTGGAATATGATGGCGATAAGAATTATTGAATGGAAAATAAGACAAGGACAATTACCTTTATCATGTAGTGTTGCTCCAAAATTCTGAGGTTCAGAACATTGTGGATTAGAAAAACCTTGGGGGAACTACATGTGAGTAAAAATAACCATAAAATCATGGGTTATGGAATATAAGTGAAGGGGTGTGGTGAAAATCTGTTGGTTTTTTTTAAACTAGAAGAATTGATTAATAGTTTCCAAAATAAAGATATTGGAAGTCTAGTTGGTGGATAAATGTAAAACCATTCAATTATTCTAGGTTTTTTCTCTGGTTTTTGAAAATTTATTGGAATTATATTATATTTAAATAAACTAGAACCAAATAAAATTAATAAAACTTTTGACTTGGAAAATTAACTGTTCCGCAGAGTAGTGTTTCTAAAAGTAAATTTTCCATTTTATACTTTCGAATGTCACATATAGGACTAAAAATTGATTAAAATATATCAAAATACAAAATATTAATAATATAAAATATTTTTGGGTTGCGTTTAATTCATTTTTACATAATTATTAAATAAATAGGATTTTATTAAATTGACTGAAAATCCATAACAGTATTTTTACAATTCATGGACAAATTACATATTTTATAAAATTCCCATCAATTCACCATAAAATATTTTTTCAAGAAGATTTCAAATAAGATGTAAATTTTAACATTATAATTATATAAGTATAATAATTTAAAATTTTAAATATAAAAACATTAATTTAATGAAAAAATATTATTTTTTACGCAATGTCAAATTTTTGACACTTATCAAAATATCCTTCAACATCAGAAATTTTTTATCATTTATATTTAAATAATAATTTTTCAAAGAATATTTAATTAATTATAATTTTAATTGTAATACCATACCTTATTGAAAAATTGTATCTTTTCTTAAAAAAATGGAATTATTTTTTCTTTGTGTCCATAAATTAATTTATAAAATTCATATCAATTAATCATTTTTTAAATGAAAAAAATTATTAAAATTGAATTGATGTAATGAAAATTATATTTCTTTAGTAGAATTACACATTTGTAGCTATGTCTTGGACATATAAACCTCATATAGCACCCATGTACACCCAAAGGGTAATACGTCTGATATTGGTGGTTTCATGGTGTGGTATGGATAACATTTATCGAGTGGTAAAAAAATAACATAAAAATATCTTGTAGAAGATATAATTCAATTTAAACTTGTTAATGCTCAGTTTTCCCTTGGTCAAAGTTGAACCTTAGTGACACTACATCCCTCCTAATTCCCAAAAAATGGTATTCAAACATCATGACTCTACTAGTTGAGGAGATTGTTTTACCATTCTACAACAAATATCCAATTTCATTACTAATTATAAACACTAATTATAATAAAAAAAATTATAATTTCCTGAAATTTCCATGTAATATTTTTAAAACTAAATGGAATTGTTTTTAGACTACACTCTCTCACGGAACGTGATTACGAGTCTAGTTGAGCCCTGAATTGAATTTTGATCTTTTTTTAGGTACTTCTGTAAACGTGAGAGTTTGGTTTTATAAATTTAGAACAGGTTCCCAGATCAAAAATCCAAGGGAACTATTGAACTCATAATTCCAAAATTCTACTAGAAATGACTTAACATTGTCTGGAAAGGGCCGGATGGAAAAGGAAATTTTTATACTTTTCATACAAAAATAAAATAATATTAAAATGATGTTTTATTTATTTTCCACAGTCAAAGAGCGGTGACATGGTAACATTGTGTTGTGTTAATGAGTTAGTGACGAGGAACATTAATGTAACTCAATGATAGCTCATCGACAGGTAGCATAACAGTGCTTTGATGATTCGTAATTGCGACGTAGTTTCATAAATGAAAATGTATAATGACCCGACATTGTAATGTAATAGAAATGATGTGACATGTTTTCTTTTTAATAGTTTGGTGCGTTAGGTACTACGATTAATCAATGATGATTTTCTAACTAAACTCTAATGGATTCCTTCCCCAATGAATAATGAAAAACATTGGAAAATGAAATCGACTTTGAAGTACCTCAATGAATGAAAAACTCAATCAACCTCTTAGAACATTTAGGTCAATGCGCTACGACAATGAACACCAATAACGTAGGGTTTTTATTTTTGGTTTAATGATTTCCCCATTATTTTTATAAATAAAGAATGCATATTAACCCATGAATATGTCAATCTTTTGATGTGGTGTTCTCGTGGGAGGGTCCATTGTTGGGTTTTAAATTTAGCATTATTTATATTGTGAAATAATGGTACTCCCTAGACCTTACCTTATTTTAATAATCTAATGCGGAGGGTGATGGTCGTCACAAAAAAGCTATGGGACCCTCTTCATGTGTGCTCTTCATGGTCGTAACATCAAATTGGTGGAAAGATGAATCAAGAGAAAAGGTAGGGATGGCGGCAACTCGAGAGGCCTATAGGCATAGGATGATTAATAAAATTACCCCTCGAATAACTCTGGTGGATTTTAGAAGGAACTTATGATGGTTTTGGCAGGTGGTGGGCGGTGGTGCGCCTATCAGCATGCCACGATGGTAGGACGACATGGCTGTCTGGCCACGGTGGCATAGGAAAGTGGCACCGGCCAGTGCTGCGTGGTGGCGGTGCCCCACCTTCGGATCACCCAAGAAACCTGGCATGCCAGTGTCGATTGACCACAGAAGAGGGGACATCGCAGCAGGTGCTGGATGCAACACCAGGCTAGCTCTACGTGGAAAAAGGGGCCCACTACTTATGGGACGCTTTCGGACTATGAGGGGATGTGACGGTGGCTTCCGTATCCAGAGTGGATATAATTAGTCCACCCCTGGTAGATATGGTTCTAGTTTGTGGGTTGCACCCCCTCCAGTATGGTGGGCTGGACCCACACCGGTGGGTCGGTTCGGGTAACCCGGTAGGCAGGACTCCCTTCCAAAAAGGGTCGGGGCCCAGTGAGGCCCATCGGTCATGGACCACTGGCCAGGCTCGACCGAACCTACCTCAACTAGAACCATATAAGGTTGTTCCAGTCGTATTAAACTATGGTATGTGGGACCCCTGGGATGGGTTGCTTAAGTGAGTTCGACTGGGTCAGACCGAGCGCAGACGCAATCGACCCATGGTTAGTGAAACATCAATAACTTGTAGACTGGGTGTCCGATTGACACGTCGTCAGTAGAAAAAAGTCCATTTTGATGAGCTCGTCCTTGTGAGATAAAATAATGGAGTTTTGGTGTGGATTTAGTATATTTATGGGTTGGATCATACTCAAAACCAACATGTCCTTTTTTACTAAAATTCCCATATATTACAGACCATGAATTTGAACCATGCATCGTATTTTCCTTAAGAACCCTTATTATGGGACATTCCTTAATGTTATTATATGTGGGACTTTTTGGAGGTTTTGTTTTTAAAAATTCATCGAGAATCAGCCTTGTGGATCCTTAGTGGCCCGACAGTTGAGCAGTAGGCATGTGGATTCTTAGTGTACCAACAGACAAGCAGCATCTGTGTGGATCCTTAGTGGCCCAACAGATGAGTAGCAACTGTGTGGATGCATAGGAGTAGAATCTGTGTGGATACATAGTAGCCCAGTATATTAGCAACAACCTTGTGGATACTTAGTGGCCCGGTAGATGATCAGTAGTCGTATGGATCCTTAGTGTACCAGTAGATGAATATATATTCATCATGAATGATTCCCACAATAGTTCGAAATGTTTTCACTATAACCAATGAACCTTTACAACTCTAAAATATACCTAGTGTGAGTTTTTCTTTCCTAGTGGATTTTCATTGTTGTTGTTGGGGGTATTTATCCTTATTCTCCTAGGTTCCCCTACTGAATATTGTGTTACTCACCCCTGCATGGGTTTCACCACACATGTTGTGTCTTATGCCGACGACAGTTGTTTTTATGGAGGACTTGTGAGCCTAAGAGAAGGTGGGTCTCAGTAGGATATGGTGGATAGGTTGTACTACATCAGCTTCTAGTTACTACAATACGTTTACCATTATGTGGGGTTTTCAGCGAATGAATACTCGAGTCCATTTGTACTTTGTTTTTTTCATTTCATTCGGTGGGTTTGTATTCTGGCCCAATTTTTTCAGTTTTAATTGTACTCTTGACTTGTTCAATATACTTGTTACCCCTTTCAGTTTGTGGGATGTTGTGGGGAATGTGTATGTGTACAGGTAATCAAGAATGTTCCTCCCACTTTGATAATGATTCTTTCGATGATAGTCACCAACCCATGGCCTTGGGGAGGTGAGGTTGGGGTAAGTCAAAGTGTGAGCCAGAGGGGATGGGTCATTAAAAATTGGTATCTGAGCCGGTCAACTATAACTCATTGATTGTGAGGTTATTGTTTTCTTTTCGGTCAACAAAATTGAGTGTATCATGTTCAACCTTCATATCTAGGGAGTCCAGTGTTGGTGTGACAGTTGACGTATCCATGCACTAGGACCATGAATACTATTTTTCAGCTCTAAACATTAATACACTAGTTTCATAAGAGTCTATTTATGTTTTTTTAATAATTTTCATCTCGCAAGATGTAATTTATTAACTATGGTCCATCTTGATCTATTTTAGGATGCCTCCACTCATATAGGCGGCTCCGTTCCTGATACGTGGTCATGTGGAAATTACACCTATCGACTAGGTGTCCATTCCGGGACCAGTGCTATAGGTTGACCCGCCTAGTGGTATACCAGTGTTACCATCACCCATTGATCAGCTAGTAGGTCTACCTCCAATGTTTTATGTGGATGCATCGTTCCATACCAAGTAAGGGATGAACCTTTTGGAACTTAGAGATGAGATATAGGGTTCAAATATGTGTCACGGGAATCCAAGGAAACGATCACCCGAGATTAATGGCTAGAAGAAAATTTGAATTATAGGTGTACAAATTATGTTGTGGAACAATATGGATAATAGTAGTGACCATGATAATTTTTGGAACTGTATTATATTCCATTATTGTTGAGAAAAGGGACATCTCATTTGATATTTTCACACCATTCATGTTTTCGAGTAGGAGAGGAGGCAATTGTAGACTATTGAGGCTTATAACCCCATGACTACAGAGATGAATCAAGGTAAGATTTGTGTATTTCTAGTTTAGTTGTTGTATTGAAATACACTTTTACTATTGATTTTCCTTCCCATCCACTTTATTATGTTTAATACCTAGAGTTTCTAGTTTAGACTATTGACATGGACCTCATGTTTAGATACTCTTAATGGATGAGACCCAATGACGACACACTAATTCTGACTGTGTGAACTAACTCTTGGAGGTGAGAGTGTCGGTTCGGATCTCTTGGTAGTAGTGTCGAGGCCTTGCAACGTCATTATTTGTATGGGATTGTACCATTCATGCTGGGATTGAATATAATAGTGAAAATATGTGGTTCATCCATGGAGATGGAACCCGATTTCCCATTATCAGTAGAGGGGATTACCTTTCCGCACTTAATAGACCCGGGAAGAGGGGGTGTAGCCATTTACTATTCATTTGGATAGTTTGACCCTCAGTGTAGTGAATGTAATGAGTCCTCAAGTTCTATAGTGTGAGTAGAGTATTAGGACATATCCTTTTAAGATGTTCCATTTTTATATCTATTTTTGGAGTTAAACTTTAGCTTTGATCTGTACACTGGGATGACAATGATATCCACGTGATCATATCAGGTGGATCCTATGGAGCCTCATGAATTGAGGTTACAACTGTAGGACTTGTAGGAGAAGGGTTTCATGGGCCCTGTGTTTCACCATGACCATCCTCGTTATTTTTTTCCATGAAGGAAGATGATAGTCTTAGGTTATTTTTGGACTATCATCACCTGAACCAAGTGATCGTGAAGATCAAGTATCCACTGGAAAGGATTTTTGACCTCTTTGGTCAACTAAAGGGATCAAGTTGGTTCTCCAAGATGTACCTTAGGTTAGAAAATCATCGGCATTGGGTATGGGATGAGGATGTATTGATGATTGTCACCAGGTGCTGGTATGGCCACTATGAGTTACTGGTGATTCCCATTGGTGTGATAAATTACCAATTAGTTTTCATGAGACTCATGAATAGTATCTTCTAGCCTTAACTCAATCGTTTTGTGTTAGTCTTCATTGATGACATCTTGGTGTACTCCGTGTCAGAGGAGAATCAAGATACTCACCTACGGATAGTCCTGGATATACTCTGAGAGCACCCGTATAATGGTAAACACTTGAAGTGCCTATTCTAGAATCAAGAGGTCCACTTTACAGAACATGTCATCTCATAGGCTGGAGTTGTAGTGGAACTGGAGAAAATAGAGGAAATACTTGCCTGTGAGCCACCTATGAAAATGGATATGGAGCATATCATACGGGGGATGGCTAACTACTGCTGTTGGTTCTTGCCCAAATTTTCCAGAGTGGCAGAATAATTATCGGCTTGGACACAAAAGGGAAAGTGATTTGTGTGGATGAAGAAATGATATATGAGTTTCCAAGAGATGATACAGAGACTGTTGAGTGCCCCCATATTGAGACTACTAGAAGAGGGTGTTGGGTATGTAGTCTTTTGTGATGCATCAGCAAACAGACTAGGTTTTATCCTTATGAGGGAGTAAGCGGTGATCACCTATGGTTGATGCATGTTAAGGTAGCATGAGCAGAACTATGCGACCCATGATGTGTATTTAGAATTAGAGGTATTTTCCTTAAAGATATAGAAGAACTACTTGATTGTTGAATGGTTTACAGTTTACTCAGACCACAAAATTCTCAAGAATATATTCTCTTAGATGGAAATGAACCTTGGAAAGTGGTGATTGTTTGAGTTTTTCCAAGACTATGAATTTAAGAGAGTCTATACATCTTGTATGGGGAACGTTTTAGCATACACACTTTGCAGGAGAACTAGTTTTCAATTGATGAGTGAGGTGAAAGAGTATCTAGCCACGATGCAGATATCCTTTGGGGTGAGGATGGAGTTGCTTACCTTAAGTTGATGACTCTTACTCCCCCACTCATACAGTGATTTAGGGAGGCACAACTAGAAGATGTTGAATGTGAGGCCCAACATGCCTAGATATCCATAGGACAGTCTCCTAATGGATTTTTGATAGGTGGGTGCATGTCATCCTTTTCAGAGGGTGCACCATTGTACCATAGGCATTGTGGGAGGAGGTGCTGACGTAGTTACATACATACCCTTTTTCAGTACATACTATAGTGTAGATGATGTACCAGGACATCCAACTTCAGTACTTGTGTCTTGGAATGAAGAAAGCAATGTCCGAGTTTGTCTCATGATGCCTCACTAGTCAGCAAGTGAAGGTTAAGCATCAAGTCCCATCAGGCTTGGCCCATCCACTTGAGGTACCAGTGTGAAAAATAGACCGTATCCCAATGGACATTATGACGAGTTTAAAACATAAATCTAGAGGCCATGATTCTATATGGGTGATCATTGACAGACTTAACAAGTTGGGTCACTTCCTACCCATCTTGGATCAGGGACCGGTAGAGGGATTGGGATGCCTCTACATCCAAGATATAGTGAGGCTTCACAGGGTTCCTTCAATAATAGTATTAGAATGAGATTCATACTATACATACCATTGTGTAAGGGGTTGTAAGAGGCATTTAAGATGCAACTACGCTTGAGCATAGCATTTCATCCCTAGACAGATGGTCAGTTGGAGCAGACCATACATACCTTGTGGGACATTCATCGTGCTTGCATACTAGATTTTGGTCATAGTTGGGAGGACCATCTGCCACTGGTAGAGTTTTCACACAACAATATATATCACTCCAAAATTGGCATGGAACCATTTGAGCCCTTGTAAGGTAATCCTTTCAAATCATCCATATACTAGAAAAACGATGGGGAGATGGCAGTCGTGGGTCCAGAGTTGGTATCGACTACCACTAAGAAGGTGAAAATCATCCAGGAGCAGATGAGGATTGCAGAAAGTAGGCAGAAGTCATATGAAAATAGGATACATATACCCTTTGTGTTTGAGGGACACCATGTGTTCCTTTGGGGTCTAACCCCAACAAGGATTGCAGAGATTTGTCAAGGGCAGAAAACTATCATAGAGTTTCATCAGACCTTTCTAGATCCTGAGTAGAGTTGGCAAGATAGAATACCACTTAGCTCTTTTCCCACAGAAGAACTGGGTGCGAAATGTTTTCCAGGTGTCACAATTGAGGAGATATGTGCATGATCATTCACATGTCATCGATTGGGGAATGATGCACATTGACAATGGGGTGACATTTGAGGAGTTCCCAGTGGAGATAAAGGATCGGAAAGAGTAGGACCCTCACGGATGGTGGATTCTCTGGTACGTGTTTGGTGGAATCATGAGAACCTCTTGAAGAGAACATGGGATTAGGAGGATCAAATTCATTCTAATTACAATAATTTCTTTGACTAGACCTTGTTTTGGCGTTTGAAGTTGTAAATTCCAAAGGGGGGGAGAATGTAATGTCCTGTAATTTCCATGTACTTTTTTGGATTATGTGGAAATATTTTGAGACTACATGCTCTGACGACATATGATTCTGTGGTCCAGTGAGCATGGAATGGAATTTAAAACTTTTTTTAGGTATGTTTAGTAACAATGAGGTCATGATTTTCTTACCTTTGAACCAGTTATCAGATTGACAATCTGAGGGCATCATTGAACACACAATTCTAGGATGTTCCTTGAATTGACTTATTTTTGGCTTGTAAGGTCCAAACGAAAAAGTAAATTTTTAGTACATTTAGAGAAAAATAAAATAACATTAATAAGATATTTTTTTATTTTCCTCAATGAAAGATATGTGACATGGAAACACTATAATATAGTGTTGAGGCAGCGATGGGGTGCATTAATGGATCGTATTAATGGCTCATCAACACGTGGAGTAATGACTCTTTAATGATGTGTAATAGTGATGATGTTTCATAAATGAAACAGTGGAACAATGCAACTTCATAGAGTAACAGAGATGATGCAATTTGTTTTATTTTAAATTGTTTTTGGAATTATGGAATGTGGATTAAACTATAAGGATTATATGAAAAACCTTCGAGGGATTTCCTCCCCAATGAACAACAATGAATTCTAGTGGGCATCATCAACTTTGACATACCTCAAAGAATGATGAACACCATTGACCTCCTAGACCCTCAAGGGAAAAGTTCTATGACAATGAACATCATCAATGTAGGGGTTTTATTTTGGTTTTATGAGTTTCCTATTTTTTTAAATGATAAACATTGATTAACCCACAAACAAGTCAATCCACAAATCATGCATTCTTGTGGGTGGGGATAGTTCATCGAATTTTTATTTGGGATTCATTTTATTTTTTATAGAATGGTAATCCCAAGTACATCCCCTATTTTAAACCTCTAATATCTAGGGTGTGGGATGATATAAACATGGCTCGGGTCCCTCCGAATGTGCGTTCTTCAGGGTCGCATCATCAAATTGAAGATAAGATGAATCTAGGTCCAATACATGGATTAAGATTACCCAAGATGCTCCTAGGTGAAGGAGGATCAAGAAACAGACCACCAGAGAAACTTCAGTGGCCTGGAGTAGGAGCTGTAGGTGGTGGCGGCCAACGGCATGTCCCACAGCGGCATGGAGGAGCGTCACTAGCCACCATAGTGAGAAGACCATGGACCTTGTACAAGATACCCAAGTGACCTAGTGATACATTATCACCTAACCATGGTGGAGGGGAGGATACAGCCCGTTGGTCGCAGGAGGTACTAGAAATGGTGCCAGGCGGGCGCTGCGTGGAAGGAGTTGACCGCGTTTGGACAGTGACCGTGTCCTGTGTGCACACCACCAGTCTGCCCCTGGAAGACAAGGTTCCAGTTGTTGGGCCATGACCCGAGCTCGTAGGCTAGACCGAACCCATGTCAGTGGTCCAAACCAGCACCCTTCGGGCTAGGCCAGATGAGACAAGGCTGCCAGGCGACCCGGGGTGTTGGCCCCCTTATTGAACTGGGACAAGTTGTGTGAGTCCTATTAGGTCGGGCCCATTGCCCAGGCCGGACAAGACCTACCCTCACATGAACAATGCCATTTTGTGTCAGTTGAATTAAACTGGGGTATGTCAGACCCCTGGGCTGGGTTGGTCAGGTCGGTTCAACCTGGTCAGACCGGTCCCAGACACAACCAACCTTAGTTACTGGAACTTCAATAACTCATAGACTGGGTCTCTGATTGAAATGAAGTCTTCCACACGAGGACCCTTGTGATTATGAGTCCCTTAAAAGATACGCTATAAGAGTTTTGATGGTGGTTTTCATAAAGGATGGTTGGATTAAACTCAATCCCAACTGGGACCTTTTTTACTAAAATTCTCATATCTCACTGATCGGGCGTCCGTTCGACGTGTCGTCTGTTGTGTAAAAACCTTTATGATGGTAAAATTATTTTGTTATTCTATGTGGGACATCATATAGGTTTAATTGTGAACTATGGCTCGAGAAGAAGTCATGTGGATCCTTTATGGCCCAATAGATGAGCAGTAGACATGTGGATCCTTAGTGGTCTGGTAGACGAGAAACAACAATGTGGATCCTTAATGGACCACCAAATGAGCAGAAGCAGTGCGAATCCTTAGTCGTCTGGTAGAAGAGTAGTATCCAGTTGGATCCTTAGTGCCCTAGTAGACGATCATCAACCATGTAGATCCTTAGTGTCCCAACAGATGTGTAGTGATTCATCAGGGGTGACTCCATCAATTGTACAAGATATTTTAACGATAACCGATGAACCTTTCCTACTCTAGAATATACCTAGTGTTAGCTATCCTAACCTTATGGATTTAATTTGTGGTTGATTTTTGGAATTCCTCCTTGGTGGACTAGGTTCCCCTACTAAGTACTATGTCACTCACCCCTACATGGGCTCCACCCACAAGTCTTTTGTCTTGTACAGATGACAGACGTTTCGACTGTGGACTTGGGGACCAAGAATCCGGAGGGGTCTAGTAGGATTATGTAGATAGGATTTACTACATAGGATTATAGGATCTACCTACTATTACCATTATTTCGGGTTTTTAGGGGATTTCTACCTGAGTACCATTGAACATTGAGGTTATCTATTATTTTGTTAGGCTATTATTCTGGCCCACTTGTTTTCAGATGTACTAGTACGCAGAACATATTTCATTATACTTCTTTTCCCCTATCAGTTTGTGGGACATGGTTGGGAAGCATGTTCATACAGGTACTTAAGAAAATTCCTCCCACTTTTAGGATGAAAAATCTGGAACTAGTCTCTATCCCCTAGCCTTCGGTAGGTTGGCTTGGGGTATATCATGACATGTTCCCCGAGGGATATATCATGACAAAAATTACCAACAATGGGTATATTTATCAATGGTCAAATTGACTAACTATTATTTTAAAAATAGTCATATTTTACCAATGGTCACAAAATGGTAAAATCCTAATAGTCACATTTCATTATATACACTATAAATACCACTTTATTATTTCAATAAATCATTAATACAAATTCTCCAATGGTTATATATTTTAATTTATGATGATGTGGGTACTTCAATAATATTGTTTTTATTTCTCTAGTGTTTTCCATGAGCTAAATGGTTCTAATGAATTATGGGGATCCATATTTTACAAATTTATTTCTTCGATTATATATTTTTTAGTTCGTATTATTTTTCAATCAAATTGGTTTGATGAATGAATAATTTAGTGATCATCATTAGTGGGTGTGTTTTTTTGTTCCAATATATTTTGAATGCATATTACATTATAAATTATATTACACACATTATCCATGAAACAAATTTAATTTAAAAAACGAGCATGCTCCATTTTCCTATTTGGGTATCTTCAATTTCCTATTTTGTGACCAAATTCATTAAAATTCGTGATGGTTTCTAATAGGATATAAAATTTCTTCTTTATAAGTAAAAAATTATTCTCATTTTCATCAATTATATTCATCATTTACCACTCATAAATAATTAGTTAGTTTTTTATTGACATCTATAAAATATAATGGTTCTTACAGAAAGATGATATTATAAAAAATCCCTTCATAATCTAATAAAAAAATTGTCAGTCTTCTGTTTTGTTCAGTTTATCAACTTGAAAAAATAATTTAAATTATTATGGATGGTTATGAAAAAATATTACTAATATGACACAATTTTAATATGTAAATAATATTTTTTTTTGAATCTATAGTTGTAATATTATGTTCTAAAACGTTATTAATCAGCCACATATTATTCATTAAAAAAAATCAAACAAAACAGCACTATAAGTTTCTTATTGGATATCCATATTAGATAATCAAAAAGAACAATAATAAATCATTTTGAAAAATCTATTATATAACCTTTATAATTTTAGAGATGATGGACTCTTGAATAAGTAATGATGACATAAATCATGACACCAAAAACTATATGGAATAACTGAAACTAATAACAGTCAATGTTGGCCATAAATTAAATCAATTAAATAATAATTTAATAAAATGAATATAAAATATTAATATAAATATTCTTACAATGAATAATTATTTTTAAATAAATTATTACTTATCCCTAGTTTTTTTGATAGGGAATGACAATTTTCTCAAAGGCGAAATTCTCCTATATTAAATAAAAACAAATCTAAAATAGTTAGAAAAAAGTTTTATTATAATAAGATATTTGAAATAAAGATATAATATATATAGACACCACGTTGTGCTAGGTCAACATAAGAGTAAGCATATTTATATTCTTTTGTCGATCCAGAAAATGATTTTCTTCCCTATATGCATGCATTACAATGTGATTCAAAGAAAACTTTTAGTCTATGAAATTAATCTATATAGAAGTTAGATTATATGACAGATAAATAGTGAAATTCATAATATCATGTATATATGTAGTCAAATCACGTTCAATTCAAATGTTGATCCAACCACTTTTCATTTACAGGGAATTAATTTAATGTATTTCAGAGAAAGAAGGAATCCAAGGTAATATTTTATCATCTCAAAATTTTCCTCTTTGGGACATTATTCATATTATGAAATTTTTTTATTCATATGGTATATATTAATACTTTTTGAGATATTATATAATTATTTTTTCATTATGAACTTTATTTGGAGTTCCATTTAAATTTATCTCTTTTATGGTATTTTCAACCAAATTTTATAAAAGTTGTAATGTTTTTATTTCCAAACACACTTTGAATTCGATATAATTAATGTATAAGTAAATATTTGAAGAAATTTCATATTCATTATATTTACAACCCAACACATTCTATTATTTCTAGTTATTTATATGGTTTAATATTTTTTATCATTTCCCTTTCCATTCGCTCCCATTTCAATTGATCAGATACTTAAATGTCTTACCAAAATTATCTCTTATTCATAATAATGAATAGCTATCCTCATTGAAAATATTTTTTATATTATTTTTAAAATTTTACACAATATAATAAATATAATTCATATATAAATTTTTATCTAACTCCAAATTTGAATAAAAAAATTTAAAAGTAATGTTCCAATCATTTTTTACATGGGGTATTTCTAACATTAATTACTTTGCAGTGGAAAAAATATCATTTTTGTGTCATTAACTAAAGTTCCAATTTTATAAAATTTTGTATTACTGAATCATACACTTTATGTTTTCATATTTTTCCAATGTAAATTTGATTCTTTTTGTATTATAAATTTTCAATTTTCAATATAAATGCCATCAAAAAAATTTAATCTATTATTTAATTTGAACGAAATTTTCAAAATATTTTACAATGTGATTTAATCTATGTGAATATCTTAGAATCTATATTATGATTAACTTCAAGTATTATCTATTAATTACATGAATTTATTTATTTTTATTTCTTATGTTTATGTTTTCTGGATGTTTTCAATAAACCAAATTCTTTTCCTAATGATTATTTAGAATGTGATATGACATTGATTTTTTTTCTAGTTATTTGTAGTTTACCAAATTGTACTATAATGATTTATAATTTATTTATTTTCCTATTTTCATAATTATGAATTTAACAATCATAATGTAATTTGTTTATAAAGATTATATCATGTCCATTAACATAATTATGATTATTTTCTCTAAAATTATTCCTCTATATCTGACATTTTTTATCCTTCATATCCATGTAGTTTAATATCATGAAAATATTTAATATCATTTTTAATATTTCTACAATATGATTTTTATATTGAATTAACTATAAACCCATTACTATATGTTGTGTCTATTTGAAGGGTTACCACCTAGAAATTTATTCCTTTTATTGTCTCGGAAAATATTGATAATTTATATACTTTTTATATAGCAAACCATGTTTACTAACTACCAAGGCATATTGATTATATATTATATTTTTTTATTAATTTATTTATATTAATATTGTATTTTGTTTATTTTATGTTATGTGGGGATAGAAATTATATATACAAATGGTGAAACGATTGGTCTCTTGATAAGAACTGCTTTAGGGATTTTGTTTATGACTACAGAATTTTTTATTATTTATATGCATAAGGACTTGGTGGTTTAAATTATATAGGATTTAAAAGTATGAGTCCTTGATAAAATTATTAAGATATATGTAATTATACATTTCACCAATACGATATTAGTTAATTTAGTTTATGTAATTATCTACATTATAAAACTATCCAAGGATATATTTCAGTCTCATTATATCATATATATATATATAATTATTTTATTATTGTTTATTCATTCAATATTATTCTTGTCATTTAATACATTGAAAGTTTTCACACAATGATACCCCTTAAAATGAATATGACCTCACCCTTCATCTATTTCTGTTTCTTTATTTTATAAATAATAGTATTCCATATGATATGTCATGATGGCTAAAATATTTGGTGAATCTTACCAGAAATATTGAAGACATAAAAAGTAATATTGAGTCCACTATTTTGATTAAAAAATCAATTTAATGTGAATTATGTGGGTTATCAAGATAAATGTTCCTCTTAATAATATAAAACTCTAATCCTAAAAGGTCCAACATATTTATGTGAAATTATATTTTTTATTAATAATGTGATTATGGATGGAAAATTTTAAGTTTCATTAGTTTGTATAATATCCAATATGTATAAGTTTGTTTTGAAATAGATTAGGAATAATTGGTCATGGAAATCATAATTGATATCTATGTATGTTTTTATATCTTTAGTGGTTAGGATGTACAAAAATGATGATAATTTAAGATCTTTGAATTCCATCATGTTATAATAATTATATGTTTGGTCATAAGATCTATGTAAAATATCCATTTTGAGGTATTAGTGAATTTTAATGTGATTGGTGTTATTTTAAAATATTTTTAATCGTTTTTTGGAAGAATACACGATCAAGGTGTAGAAAACTATTTGTGTTTATATATAATTTTACGAGTAATAATTTATGATTAATTGGTATAGTGGGATATTTTATTATGGTTCTATAAGTATATATACAAATTTGAATGAATTGTAATTTTATTTCAAGAATAGTCCTATACTTTTCATAAAAGATTACTATTTTTTGGGTTATTTGTGAATATTTTATATATTTATTGATAATATATTTTATTTTTTGTGGGGATGAAATGTTATGTTAAATTTTGGATGTAATGGATTCCATTATTTTTTACATTGAACATTCTAAAAATATAATTTTGTTTTATTTATTTTTGGGGTTTGGTAATTGATATTAAGAGGATAAACATATGGAAATTTTTAGAGAAATAATATTTTTATAGATGAATCAAATTTATTTTGATTTAAATTGAATGATAAAATGGATAAGACACTTAGAATTTAATTTCTCTAAAATTTATATTTATTATTTTAATAATCATATTTGTTTTAGTATTTGGATGTGTAAACTATAAAGAAAATGAAGATAAACAAGGTTTTTATACAGAAATACCCAAATATTGTAACTATGTAAGGAAGTATATTTTAAAAACAATATCTAGAAACATTCATATTATAAGGGAAGAAGGATTTTAAAAATATTATCAAATATACTGAGTTTTATTTTACATTTGAAATTATATCATGAGTCATGACTATATTTGGAACACATTCAAATATTTTCATTTTGGAAAAAAATTAAAATACTTATGGAACAATTTATTTGAGTGATTAGAATGTAACATCCAAATATTATAGTATTTATTTTTCATTTAATAATTTTTCTATTGAATAAATTGTATCACATGAAACAAAGATCTAAATCAACACAAATTTGTTTTATCCAAATTAAATATTGACATCAGTAAATTATGATAATGTGATATGAAACACAACCAATAATATTGAATTAATAAAATTTAATGGTAAGAGGAAAAATAATTAATTTGGTCGCAATAATTTCATATGATTAGAAAAAATACTTATTTTTTAAATAACTATATTCTTAAATGTTTTATATTTTTATCTTAAAGTAAATTGATAAATTTTATTTTTTTTCAAAATTAAAATTTTCAATATAAAAATAGATATATTAACAACCATTCAATTTTTAATTAGTATGAAAAAATATTAATAATGCTTAATGTTTTAATGATAATTATAAATAAAAACATCTATATATTTTATTTTTTCATAAAAAATAAACTAATTTGATTTTAGTATTTTAGTTTTATAAAACATAAAACTTTTACGGATTAATATATTCAATATTAGATTGAGGTTAATTTTTTATATTTTCTGTAATGATGGATCATTATGTGATGAGTAATAATAAAAAAAACTAAATAACATACGTTTTATGAAATCATAATTATATGACGATTAATTAAAACACTATGCAATAATTATATCTATTAATTTTAATCTAAGATGTGAAATAATAAATTATAAATAATGTAATGAATATATATTCATGTGTTTGATTTTTTTTCATCCTAAGTTATTTTTTATCCTAATAAAAAACTATTTTATTCATTTACTTTAATTTATTATTCATAATATAACTTTATGTTTTGGTGTGGTTTAGAAAAAACATAAATATCTGTTATATAAAAATAAATCAATTGATTTTAGGGTTATTAGTTATATTGTCCAATATAATAATGAATTCATTTTTGTGGTTAAAATTTCATTTCTTTTAAAAAAATGTTTTTATTTCATTAGGTGTACATATATTGAAAAATTATTATCACCTTTATAAATAGAATATATTTGGTAAAGTAAAATTTTGATTCATAATTTTTAAATTCGTTGATAAGATCCATTTTATCTTAGTTATAAAATTTTGTTACCATTTAGAATGTTAGTCCAATGGTAAAATCTACAATAGGGTAAATGTGTTTAATTAAATTGTATGGTTAAAAAATATAACAAACCCTTATTCATAAGTGCGTGTAAGAGGTTAGTATCAACCAAAATTCATATACAATTCCATAAATATAAATTTTGGATCCACTTTTTGAGAGTATATCTATTATTTTATATTTAGAAATTATTTTTTATAAAAATATCACATGTGACACATCAAGAAGAACCCCTCCTACACCCCTTATTATCCACATAGAATATTAGTAGTACACCCCATAACATTAATTTTTTTCTTTCCAAATAATACCATCCATATTTGGGTTGCATCTATCTACCAGATATTTACCAAATTACATCAAATCCATGATTGTTTTTATGTGAACATTTGATTTCTTCTTTGTAAGTGATATCTTGTAATCAATCATTTTCATTTTTATTCCTCATAAAAAACTAAATAATTTTTAGTTAATTGTTTAATAATTTATAAATAATTCCATTATTATTATAAAATGTTGATATTATAATAAAATAACATCATAATCGTACTCTTCCATTGATTATAGTCTGTTCTTGTTTCGGTTAGTTCAACCATGTACACGAACAACAATATAATAGTTTACAGGTCGCTATATAACCTAAATTATTAGTATGATAAGATATTATAAAATTAATAATTTTTATTATTTTTATTGGTAATCGAAAAATTATAATTTTAATCATTATCAATGTACTATATTTTCTTCATTACAAATTTCCAAAAGAAGTTGATTAATAATTCTATTTTGGAGAACCAAACCCCAAACTCCATAGAAATAAATTGATAGCATCACAAATCATTATGAAAAATATATAATATTATATTTCTTGTTTTTTGTAATTGAATGAGTAAAATTACTAAAATTGATGAAGATATAGAAAAAAAATAATAACTTTATAATAAATGAAAATAAAATGCCAATTTAATGGACAATACACGCAAATACATTTCAAAAAAATAAATGGTTATTTAACATTTTTTATTATATAGAAATTTAGCGCTGTTCTGATGAAATGGGATTCCTTGGTAAGATTTTTTCATATACAAATATTGTTCTTTAAGACATGTTGAATATCTCGAACTAATTTTTATTTATATTGTGTATATACTACCTATTTAATATATAATTTAATTATTATAACATTATCCATAGAATTTATCATTATATTTCATGTTATCACTTTTATGGTATTTTGATCCAAATAATATAATAGCCACATGTTTTTCTATCACAATCTCACAATAAATGCATGATAGTTTATATCTAAGTCCCTATGTTCTCATATCCTTTCGCTTCATTATGATTTTTAATCATTCTACACCATATAAATATTCTTTATATTGTTTTATAAATATTTTTAATATAATTAAATGATTTCATGAGGATATTTTATATTTTCATATACATTATTTTTGAAAATGTTAAAGGTAATATTCCTAACTTTTTTTCATGTTCCATTTTTCTAAAATCAATAAAATGGTTTAAAAAGAATATCATTTTTAGTTTTTCCTACTAGACTTATATTTTTTGTATATATACCAATTTTCCTTAATAATTATAATTTTAGTGGGGTTTTAATGAAAATTATATTCATTTTTTGAATTTATTATTTTAATATTAATCTTATCATAAGATATTGGTATTTACTATTATTATTTTATATAGATTAAAATTTTATCTTAAATGTATGTTCATATATGTCTTAATATTTTTATATATCTTATGATTTAATGGGTACCTGAACTAATGATACTTTGGACAATATTTCATAAATTTTCTATTTTTTTGCTTTTTAGTGAAACATGTCTCCATACATATTAGTATAGATATAATTGAACCATATATTCATTATTGTTTTTGGGAGTTTATCGTATTGTATAATATTCAATGATTATGAATTTATGGTCACCTTTTTTACCTTAGTAATTTCAAATCCACAATTAACATTCATTGTAAGGATTATTCAATGGCTATTATCATTCCAATGAATATGTTCTCTTATATTCCTAATCTATCAAATGGTATTATTTTTCTATTTTATATCCATGTAATATAATGTCATGGATATATAATAAATCATCTCTTCAATTACAATATTTTTTTCTAGTATAGACATTATTGTATACCAAATACTATAAGAAGTGTAAATTTTAATGTTCATACTAAAATGTTATTCCATGATTTGACAAGATAAATATTGATATTCAATAAACATTTTAGTTTTGTATGCATGGTTATTATTTATTAATGGATAGTGATTATATTTTTTTCTTTTAAATTATTATATTATACGATGAATGCGTTCGAAATATTTAATGATTGGTAGGGTGCAAAATTATATAGCCTTTTGATGCATTAGTGGGTCTTAAGATATGCGATAGTTTTCACATTTTTTCTATGGGAAACCCTTTATTTTTAATTTCTTAAAAATAACCTTTATAGTTCCAATAATGTATCATTTCTCATCATGATACATTAATGGTAAGATTAAGATGCCTAATATTGTGAATAACATCACAATGAAATAAATTATTTTTTCTATGGGATTATTTTTATAGTTATTTTATCAATTAATATATATCATTCTCATGATATTAAAAAAATTCAATTAATTTTTTTTAATCTCTATAATATTCATTTCGTGGTTATTCTTCGATAAAATCCTTTGTATGCTACCCATTATAGAAAATTTAAGATCTCCCTTCATATATACCCAAATTACTAAGTTATAAATAAGTTTATAACGTATGATATATCTTGATGTCTGTTGTGTGTGGGGAATTTTGTGGTTGATATCTAAGAATTAATTTCAAATATAGATTTGTTAGCTTAATGTAAAATATCTATTTATAGGATTGATATGGTTTTATAGTTAATTTTTCATCTTTATTCCAAAAAACACAAAACCTAAATGATCATGGGTATGTAAGGGACTAAATATTTTCTATTTACATTGTATGTATTTATTTTTATGTTTGTGTTGATTCTGTTATTATCGATTCTAGTGCATAAATAATATGATTTTAGTAATAGTTCTTGGATTACGTGTCTAGGTAATTATAGTTTGTATCAGTGTAGGAATTTGATAAATTTATTTGTCTGGATATTAGCATATTAGAATAATTTAATAGTTTGAGATAACTTTTTTGTTTAATAAATACATGTTTTATCATAATTTCAATGGTATATATACCCCTTGAGTTCATATTTAGTTTTTAGATGATTAAAAATAGTTTGGAGATTTTTTTATTTGATTTGTAGGGGAAAATATAATAGTGGTATAGATAAATATTTTAATATATATGTGGTTTTATTTTGAGGTAATTATGTTTAATTTTGATGAAGGTTTTATTGTTTTTTTGAATATATATTGAAAAAAAAATGTAATTGGAAATTAAATTCTTCTTTAGAAAATTGAGGTTATTTTGGGAAAATATTTATATGATTTTTAGGGTATATATGTTTAATTAATATATTGATTTATATGTAATTTTTATGTTTTTTGGGGATAAAATATTAATTTCAATTCTGGGAGAAAAGTGTTCAATGAATTTTTTTATTAGTATTTTTTATAATGTTTATTTTGTGTTATATATATTCTTATGGGATTATGTAATTGATTTTGTGCGGAATTCATGTTATACTAAAAGTGTAATTGGTATTATGAAAGGATAATGCACTTTTTATTCCACCATTACGATATATGTTGAAAAAAACTCATAATGGTACTCACATGCCCAATTCAGAGTTCCAGGGCACAAAATACCCCAAACCATTAAGCTGGAAAAATTACATGGTGAGTACATTAGATTAAACAGAGTGTACTCTAATCTGTTCCCCTAGACGTTTACTTATTAATCGAAAGAACAACATATAGTATTACTATGTAAATTTACATGGTGTGTACTTCATATTACATGGCATGTACTCTTTAAAAACATAAACCAAACATCTTTTTTCACACGTCCTGACACATAGTCCTGTGCCACCACATGGTGTGTACTCATAGTATAGAAAGTTTAAAAAAGAAAAAATCTTCTTCCATGAATAGGAAGAACACATGGCGTGTTCCCCTAGACACATGCCCTGAATCCTAGGTTTCTCAATGTGAAAAACCTCGAATCACATGAAACCCCCATTTTCACCCCTAAAACTACAAATGTAGCCTTAAAAGGCCACAATAAAGAATAAATAGGCTTAAAAACATAATAAATGAATATAAATTGGATACATGAAAAAAATAATTAATGTCTCTACCTTCGGGGGGAAATCACTAAAGATTCCTTTGATTTCAGCGTCCACAGATGTCGTTGGCCAACTCAGCATGTTGAGGACATCAAAACGGTACCACTCCTTCCTCCTTTCTCTCTCTATTTTTAAATTCCCAATTTATCTATTAGGTGACGAACCAGGAGGTTAAATAGTAGGTGTGAACAAAGAGGATGAAAGAAGAATATAGAAAAGAAATTAAGGGGGAAAAGAAAAGAAAAAAGGGTTTTGGGATGGCCCTGACACCCAAATAGAGTTTATACCTTGACTACGATAAACTCCACATTCTAGACTCAACGGAAGTGACAAAATCTCAATCTAATGCTCTATTAAATATTTATTATTGAATTAATCTAAATGAATAAATTCATATTTAATTTAAAAATATTAAATAATAATTATTCTACTAAAATTTGAACATCCCTGATTTCCAAAAACTTTTTTCCTGGTGTAAAAATCATTTTCTGGGACAAGTAGAGTCGTCAAAAAAATTATCCATGTTCAAATGGGTTGGGAAAAGACCATTTTACCCCTTATGAGTATTTAACAAAAAGAATCAAATTTCTACTCAATACAGTAGTCTAAAAAATGAACGTCCCTTACAAAAAACTACTTCACCATTGATTTTCCAATCTCGCTCCCCAAAATATAATGTATTGTGATCTCATTTTTTACATGATCATTACATAAAGTATCTGATAGTCTCTAATGTGGGTTAGGATGCATCCCTACATTTAACACCATCAAACGGTTTAGTGTCCCACGATCACATTAATAATCATTCACACAACAAATCCTCATCAAATCACAACCGCATCTACAAAGCCACATCTCATATCCCTGGTGTTATGTTATCATGAGCATAAAGACATCAGCCTCATTATCTCTTTATTTCATGGATGACCTCCCACATATCACATCATTGTTATCTCTTGGAAATATATAACACCAACTCATGTCAACACCTAGGTAATCTCTAATAAAATTCCATTTCATCATTGCTAGTATAAATGAAAGAATGGAGAATAAGGGGTAGTTTGTGATCTTATTAACCTAGCTTAGATTTTGGGGAAATCACCCAGAAGATAAATCTTTTTTTTATTTGAATGGTTACCAATATAGAGTGGGGATCATATAACAATAAAATAAAAATAAAAAGTAAAAAATGTATCATACAATAAAAAACATGCGGGTCAGTATAATCTACCCTAGAATATTTCGAAACACCACCACTATGGCTCAGAATATTTATCACAATCACTTCTACCTCTAAATGAGACAAAACACATATCCACCACACATTACCACAAAATTTTCTATTTCAATTAAAATATCAACCATTAAACCAAATTTACAAATTACAAACCAATATCAGTTCAGTAATGTTCAATTGAATAATTTATCTCTCACCTATTATATTTCAATATACACTTCATTCATTTAATAAACTATGTAATTTTTCATTCAATTCATTGAATCAAACTACCACTCTTCAATTTCTTCACATGTATATTTAAATTCCCCCTGTAATATTACATGTTTTATTATTTCAATTCATCCCAGGTATAACTAGGGAAATTAAAAAAACAAACACATAATAGATCATTAACTCTACATCAATCATCATCAAATCACAGAATCTGTTCATATATATCACCACAACCTAACCAGATCGCCGCAATCACAATACATCAAAACCATTGCACATTATCCCACATCACATCCAGTTCCAACCAACGATCGCTTCCTTAGACAACACATTCCAAATAGATCCCAGTCACTACCATCTCTAGTGAAACACCCACAATGTTCTTACACATCATACCTGATAGAACATAAAACACATGAACACAAAGTAGTATTTTTAAAGTAAAATAATTCACAACAAATTACGATTCAACTAAGAGGGGTTTAATTACTATACTTAATTACATACAATTGGAAATCTCAAAAAATTACATATTTCCATGTGGAAATTATTCCTTATCCATATATAAGTTTGTATCCTTTAACTCTAGTTCATTTCAAACAATCACCATAATAAGGGATTCATAATAAAAAAATTCATTAAACTCAAGTATCCTAAACAACCATATTTTTTTAAACTATAGAAATCATGTATAATTCAATATGAAATATCAAAAAAAATAGAAAATAAATGTTAATATTACAATTCTAATTCAAATTTACACCTTTTTTATTAATTATCTTCAAACGATGACCCATACCATCCCCTAAAGGAAGAAAAAATCATGAAATCCCCATACTAGAACATAAATAGTGAGAGAAAAAGGATTCATTACCTCAATGATCGTTTTTAAATAAACATATAAAATAGAGAAAATAATAAATTATGTAAACGCCACCTTCAAACAAGTAATCTCATGATTAACATGTATTTCTCTACCGGCTAGTAATATTTTGTGTACATAAAACCCCAATATAAAAATAACATTATAGATAAAAATTATCTGGGAGAGTAATATGATAAAATGATAAAGAAAAGAGTTTGAATCACTGTGTATATCCAATATCAAAATTCTATATTCTGGGGATAAAATATAGATGAGTGTTTATAAAAAATCATCAAAATTTGTCACGGTTCCCCCCAAAACATGAGAGGGACAATAAATAAATGATATAAAATAAAGGGTTTACAAAAACAATAAATAGCATGGAAATTAATTTATCTATGATGTGAAACATCAATTAATTATATGATCATTTGTTATGCTTACAAATTAAGCATGTAAAATTAATTTGGGCTATGAATTCAATTAATTGAAAATATTATGAACATCTGCTCAACATCATGGCACATTAGGACCAAATTATTTCATATTGTGGACACTACCATTACATCGTGATTTAATTATGCACATACCACCCTACAGAAATATCAATATCGTATTCATTATCCCACTGATCCATAAATAATTTTTTACACTGTGGGAACCTCTTTAAACCATGAACACCTCACTATAATCAATATTTCATCCCTAATATCCATTAAACCATTATTGAGAAAACTTTGAAAATATCCAAACCCTAAACATTCTATGAAATGGAATAATAAGGTATATACCCTTATGAAAACAAAAATATTCCCATTTTTATATACAATTTCAATTTGATTGTTTCCCATAAAAATAATTTATTCTATTTTGTTTTTGAATAAATTTGGATATTTCTGAATAAAGGTAAGTTCAACGGGGATTTTTATTTATTACAAAGGCATACTGATTATGTATTTTATTTTTTCTCTATTTATTCACATGATGAAGGAATTATATTTATTTAGTGATGCATAACTCCTTGAATTATGTACCATATCAATACATATGTAGTTATCCTCGCACAAACTATTTTGTGAATTGAGTGTATGCATGCCTATTTATTTTAATTGTTTTATAACGAGACTTTGGTGGTTTGAATTATCTATTATTTCTTGAAATGTGGACTTAACTATAAGATTATGATATCTGGATTATGATTTCCATTTCCATGAAAGTAGTTATAATTAAACAATAGATTTTTTACATTATAATTATATCTATGAATGTGTATGATGAACATGATATTATCTATTTGGAATTGTTTGACTACTGTTTGTTCATAATTTTTTACTAACTAATATTTCAAAATTTTGATTTCTTTGGTCATATGTTCCCCCTTAATGATATTTCAACCCACCTCTTATTTGTTAATTTCACCATGTCATGATGAATATTATTATGTTTTATTTTTATGGATGGGTGTCATGTGTGGAGAATTATTTTTGTGATATAGAAGACTTCTGGTAAAATAAGGAATCCTTCTTTTAGTTGAAAAAATAAACTTTTTATGGAAATGATATGTGTTTTAATATGTAATAATTTTTCCAAAATCTATAATATTCCAAACATAAAAGGTAATTAGTATTTAAGTGACCGAAATTTTTTTATTAACAATGTCATTATGGATTTTTAAGTTCACTTCACACCAGTTGGTATCAAATATAATGTATAAATAAAATGTTTTTAGATCTATATTTGGGAATATGGTTCTGGAGCATCTCAATTTGTATCATTGAATAGTATATATAAATTTATTTATTTATATTTCAATGAATGAGGGTAATTTTTGAGTTTTGAAATTCCAAAATGGGTTATTAATTATATGGTTGATTATTGGTTCAAAATCATATATTACCTTTCAAGGAATTATTGTGTTTCATGAATAATAATCACAATTTGGACATGTTGTATCATTTTTTTCAAATGAATACATGATTAAGGTACAGATAAATCATTGGTTTGATAAGTGATTCTGTATAGATGTAAAAATTCATAATTGGGACAAAGGGTTTGTTGATATTGGGAATATATGATAAGATATCATTATCATTAAAAATTACATTGATGCCAAGTAAATATTGGTTATCTTAGTAAAATATTAATTTCTTTTAGGGAGTATTTAGGAATAAGGTATATATTTATTTACATGAAATATTATTTTTTTTTGTGGATAAATGGTTATGCTGAATTTATGGTGAATAGGTTTATATGGTTCATGGTTTTCTAATATTATTGGAATGTTAGTTTTAGGTTAGTTTTTTTTTTAAAATTGTTTATTGATATTAAAATGATTAAACATAAAGAAATTTAAGTGTAACTAAATTTTTAACAGTTGAACTGATTTAATTTGTCACTAAAACTTGTATTTAAAAGATAATAAACATATGATTTATTTTTCACATTAATTTTTTATCAATTATAAAAATAAAAATTCTTTTTCTTTGTTGGGTATAATATCTTGAAAATAAAGCAACAAAAATGATGTTCCCAGAATCCCGTATGTCATATAACTAAATAAGGATTCATATTCCGAACAAATGGTTGTCTTTCAAAATGTGCATTAAAAGGAAAAAAAATTAGCTTTACTAAATATAGTGAGGTATATTTCCCATTTTAAATTTGATCATGGGTCATGAATATATAAGGAATGCACTAATATATCTTCATTTGTGTGAGGAATTAAAATTGTGATGATTCAATTTATTTAAGGGGGGGAATTTAAAACCCTATACTTTAGTAGGCATTTTTTTAAAACAATTAATATACTGAATATATTTTATCATACACAATACTAAATTAAAAAACCGTAATATATTTTATTACATTTAAAGATGAATGGAATTACATTGAGACAAATAAAAATTTAAATATTAAAACCAAATGTATAAGAAAAGATGCCAATTAATTAAAATGGATTATTATGTGAACTTTTTTCTAATTGATTACAAATTATTTTTTTATTAGAATAATTATTTTATGTGTAGTAATACTACTGAGATGATGAAATTTTATTTTTAGAATATAAAAAATTAAAAGGATGGGAAAAATCATTTGATGTTAGAAGGGATATTTACAACTAAATTATTTAGTAAAATCATGGGGGTTATTATCATAATGTAAATTGATCTCCTTTAATGGATTATTATAATAATGTATTTTAAAATTAAAAAAATATTCATATATTTAATTATTAATTGATAAAAAATAAGACTATGAATGCATAAATTTTAAATAATTATTTTTAAAAAAATTAGTTCATCAATATATTTGATATTTTCATGAAAAAGTAAAATTCCAACGTTTTATATTTTTAATAATATAAATTCAATATCATTTTTTAATCATCATTACAATATTATCTTAGGGAGTTTTTTGGGATTTTTCTTATATGGTTTCTTATTTACTAAAGAGTAAAAATTATAGTATTTATAAGTACCATAAATTTTATGACATCATCATGATATAGGAATGAATTAAAAATATGTGCAATTTATTAATATATATGTTTGTCATTATTTAAATAAATATGTATAATTTAGAAACATATGTTTGATATTTTCAGAACCTATACTTTTTTTATCAGAATATGAAAGTATTCTAGAATCCTTCCATTAATAAAAAATTCTTAAGATGTCAGTTAGTTTATCCTTGTTTTGGAAGAAAAATAATTCTATCTTTTTAATTATAAACTAATAAATTTAAATGGTATTAATAATATTTTCATAAATAATTAAATATTTTTTTAATTTAATTTTCAATATATATATATATTACATTAGGTTTACTAATTTGACCTTCAATTCATGTAATTATCAAATATCTTATTCAAATTTGTAATAATTTATTTAATTAATTTTGATTTTTTTAAATTTGTTTTAATTTTGTAATTTTATAATTAAATTTTTTAATTACTCATTTTTTAAAATGTATTTCTTTAGATTTTAATATGATTATTTTGGATTTACTAATTTGTTATATTCATCTATTTCTTTTAGTACTCATTATGTTTTAATTCACCTTAAAATATTAATACTATTTTATTTTTGTATTAATCTATTTTTTAATGAATAATTAACTAAATAAATAAATTTAATATATTATTTCGATTTATAAATTCAGTAAAAAAAATTTATTTTCATTTATATATTATTTTAGTAATTTTTTATTTTATTTTTAATATTTTAAAAAAATTGTAATATGTTTTTATATTTAATTAATGATTCAATTTTTTTTTTCATATTAATTCTATTTTTAATTAGAATAACAATTAAATAATTTGTTGTATCTGTTTTCATTTTAGTAATTTATATCATTTTTATATTATTAATATTTGATAACTATATTTAATTTTTATGAAATTATGTTAAATTTTAAGACATCTCACCATCATTTCCGAAAAATCTCTCTCACCAGCATGTTATTTCCTTCACCGATTCATTATGAATCACCATTGGGTTCCCGACAAGGACTCTGTTTTTCCTTTTTTATTTTTTTTCTCACTCAATGTTGGGTTTTCCTCTGGTGAGTTGCTTGTCTCACCGTAAAAAATTTGTCACAATACAACATAGTGGACATTGACACTCCATAGTCATTATCTCAATTTCAAAACATTCAACATTCATGGAAACCAAATGGTGAGGCAACTGAATCACCTGTATAAATAATTCCAAACTAACAGAGAATTAATAGACCATAACTAGTGATACACTGTCACCATGTCTCCATACTCTATATTATAGCTTTCTTCCACCGCCCTTAGAAACCCTCGGACATCTCACTCACCACCAAGAAGTTGTTTTGTGACATCGCTACATCTCATGAGACACCGACATGGAAAACAATTAGACCACATCCAAAAAAATAAAATTTCCCAAACACAAAAAACCCAATAATCCATTAAATCCACTACTATATAAAATCGTGAAATTTACAACAACTTATTTCTAATCATTTGGAGTCACCACCGGGTCTCATATGAGATTTAGAACACCATTGGACCAGTGTGAAGAACAGAGATCCAAGAATCTTCTGTCGAAGATCTATGCTTTCAAAATTAATGACAAATATTTATTATAAATATAAAGAAGTAAGTAGTAGCAGTGATGGATTATTCGATGCATCATATACATTTGGGGAACGGGAGAGCTAGAAGTGAAAAATCCTAGGTGGCAGATAAGGCATAACTTTTTGGATATGACAGATGGGCAACACTAATTGTGAACATTAAAATGATGGGAAATTCATCTCCCTAGAATTTAATTTATTTAGTATGTTAATTGTTCAAATTTTTTATTTAAATGTTATTTATGTTTAATTTCTTTGTACGTGAGGAATTATAATTCATCTGGTTGAGTTCTTTCAATTTATTCACATGATTTTATATTTATGATTTGGAATTGATGGGCGAGATCAGTTATAGACCTCAATAAAAATTGTTTCTTAATGTCTACCACCCAATTTCAAAAACATTGTGAACATTTGGTGAGAAATACCATGGATTCTTCCCATTAAATATCAATTACATAATTGTTGGATTACAACAATGATATTTATTCCAGCAACATTTATTCCAATTTTTTTATAGTTTTTTGTTTCTAGATTTAGAGAACATCATGAAATATTAATCTCTTTGATTAATCTCTTGATGAAGGATTTCATTTAATCAACTTCTATGGTTATAAATTAAATTAATTTTTCTTGTGAAAAATATATCATTTTTAATCCAGCTGATTTTAATTTTCTAATTATCTATCTTCATTTTATTTTTTAACTCCTATTCTAACTACCTATCTGTCATTGTTATTTTACCTTTCTTAAAAACATACAATTACATCATCATTTTAGATTATTTTCTTTATTTGAAAAAAAAATTACGAAACAAATATCATACCCTACAGTTCACAGAGGGTTTTGTTTTGATAATTTGGTTGAACAAAAACTTTTTTCAACTTTCTCATAGGTTTCCCCTACATACCACTATACTGTAGTTTTTTGGAGTTTATAAATTTTTAAACATTTTCACTATTCAATGATGTATGTGAAATGTTGTTGGAATCACTATTTGGGAAGGCCTCACTCATCCAATTTTTTTAAAAAATATATTTAAACTTGTTGCATGAGTTTAATTATAAACATCTTTTAGTGAATCTAGACTATGTGTGTTTGATATAATTCATATCTTTTATGTATTTTGGATGGTGTTTTATTTAATGTATTTTGTTGAATAAATACATAATACAATTATTTATTTCAATTCAAAAAAATGGAATACCCAGGGTATGTAATAAAATTAATGATATTTTTGAATATTGTGTAATTTATGGGACACTTCCAAAAAGTGCGTCTATAGAATCCTACAATAGCCTGATCATTATGAATAAAACATTTAATATTATGAACCTAAACTAAAGGATTATTTAATACTCAAATAAATAATGAAATATAATTTGGAAAAATTTTATGAATTTTAATATACACACAATGAAAGAATGAAGAATGTGAAAAATAAAACATGGGGTCCCCATGAAAATATTAAACATAGATGAATTTGAATTAAATTATTAAGAAAATGATTATAGATGATTTGATAATGAAATTGTGAATGATATTATGGCTGAAACAAAGTAACCGAATTTTTATTTTGATGAATCTGATTTGGAAGAAGATAAAAATAATGAAATAACCAACTATCAAAATGTTGAAATCAACTCAAATGATCACATAAAAAAGCTTAATATAGTTGACTTAGTATATTTTGAGAAAGAATTAAAATATATTAAAGAATAATTTCATGTTATTTACAAGGTGTTTAGCTTTGGAATGGTTTATCATTACTAAAAATTTAAAAAATTTACTGCTCATAATAAGGTTAATCAAGATAATTTGAACTTGAATATTAAAAATTCTTCATATTCTCATCCTGGAATATTTAATAATGCACCAAAACATGAAAATGGGTATACATTGGGATTGAACAATAAATGTGAAATCACTGAATGATAAAATTTGTATCTATTAATAAATTTTATCTCCTTTATTTTGAATGTTTAGACCCAATTATCATTGAATCTAATAAAAACAATGTTGATGAAGGAATGGTAGTTAATGAAATTTTTAATAAGGAATTTTCTCTACCATTTTCTCATAATAATATTATTTCTAAAACCTTGTTTATTGAAATATAAAATAGTGTCGATCACCACGTGGTAATTTTATTAAACATGAGAATTATGTGTTTTTAATTTATTAAAGCTTAACATAACATCTCTATCGTAGAAGGATATGTAGAACACTTATTTTTTTTATTTATGATGAGTTTGTTTTTCAAAATTATTTTTTGATGAGTTTTTTTTGAAAAGTAACTTTTCGAAGAGAATTATAAAATAGTGAAACTATTGATTTTAGATGAAAAAAAATTAACTCTTCCATGATTTTATATGTTTTCTTCTATTTTGTTGGTTTTTAATCATTTCAAATGGAATTTGAGTCAAATAGAATATGAATTTGTTTATTTTAAATTTGGAATCAAGATATGTTCCCACTGAAAAAACACATCATGAACATATTATAATGAACACATCACCAAGAACCCCTAATATAGATCTTTATCTGAATGTGAATGAGTCATAGAACATTGAATTTTAAGATACACCTTTAGAAGCACATAATTCACGACTATCACATTTTAAAAATTGTAAATTTTATAAATCTGATCCTAATATATAATTGGACAACACTATTTAGAAGAGTGCATTTCTTGACACTTTATTTATTGATGAACATAAAAAAAATTAGCAGAGTCTAAGGGATTACTTTTTCACAAATAACACTTAATTTTTTGAAACCATTAAAATTTTATTTTGGGTTAGGATTTTTATGCTCAACACGAAAAATCCATTGAACAATTCCTCAACGATAAAGGGTGTTTTATGGTTTTTTTTAATTTTTGAGGGATTCTTATTTTCCCTTAGTATTATAAATTCCCAAAAATTAAATTTTTATAATATAAAAATTATTAAAATTGGATATGGGGGTTAATTGATGAGAATCCCCACCCTCCTTCTGAATTTGGTTTGTTTCTAAGGGAGTTTAGCTAGGGAATTTAAAACCAGAACAACTTGGGTAGAAACTCATAATTTTATTTCATTCAATAAAACAATTTTTTTCTAATAAAGTCTAACTGAAGATGCAGACATTAATGATTCATGTGACTCAATCCATGATTTGACATTGTTTTTACTTTTGTTCTTCTTTTTGAATAAAATTTCGTATTCTCTTTCACTTGTTCTACATCTATAGGATAGAATTTTTTGGTATTATTGTTCTTTATTCCTAAGGAAAAATGTTTCTATTGTGGATTAACTAAATAGAAAATTTATGTTTACTCTTCAAAAAAATTTAATTGCAGATATGGGAAATAGTGGATGAAAATTCATTCAGGGATGATTCTTTTTTTTGAATTTTTTTTACTCTTCTCTACAATATTATAAAGGAAAAACAATTCACTATCCTACTGATGGTTGTGATTCACCATAATGGTTACTCATTGGTGTGGTATTGGTAGTGAATCATTGAATTTTTCCTTATGTTTTACTGCATATTGGAATGTTCATAGGATTTTTTATTTTTTATTTTAAAATTCACTCAATTTTTAATATTTTTTATGGGGGTTTTACAACATATTTTTTACTATTAATTAATTTAATTTTTATTTTTAGTATTTCTAGATAACTATTTATTTTGATATTTAAGAGATTATTGAAACACATTTTCAAAATTTTATAAAACCCTTTACACTTTGACTTTTAATGTTTTACATGATTTTATTTTGATCTTATATATAAAAATCTTATCACTGAATTTAATGACTGTGAATATGAATTTGTTCTATAATATTTTTGTGGAAGACGTTGTTTTCTAGTTTCACTATAACCCTTGAATATTCCATTAATATACTGAAATTAAAATATGTTTTCATTATTTAATGTCATATTGTTTACTGCATCTTATAATTCACCTTTAGGGACAAAGTTTTGTTTTATGCGTGGGGGGGATAATGTATTCATTTTGTGATCTAATATTTACTCTAATTTAATATCATGAAATACATATACTCTAATTTTTTTGTTAAGAAACGTCAAATTATTTCAAAACAGTTCACAAACTAAGCTATACAAAATTTTTTCCAATTAAAATCAATCTTGTTTGTTGAATAATACTGACTGGTTGTTGAGGGTTACTTTGAATCTGAAATTTTTTTGGAAAAATGATTGATGAGTAATGTTTATTTTTTTCCGTTATGGATAATCTAATTAGAAACTAATAATGATATTAACATTGATATTTAAATATAGAATTATTATAAGAGTCTTAGGAAACTGAATGTTCGAACTTACCCTTAGGGGACTCACTTTTTAAATTTTAAAAAAGATTCACCTTAGAGGGGCCATATTAAATTGTATTCATATATGTCTTATTAAACTGAAGTAAAATATGAAAATGGGAACCCATAGTAAACCAACGAGATACTAGGTGAATTGTGTTTGAGTAAGTCCTTGGTACAAATAAAATAATTGAACATGCACAGAGGAATTCACAAGTTATATGGATGGAAAAAATTCAAAAAATAGAAATTAAAAAATTATAAAGTTCCCAGATGTCGAAAAATTAGTTTATTAATGTGGAAGGGATTTTGAATGATAGAAAAATATTGGGGGAAAATTGGATAACATGAATATCATTTTTTTTATCAATAAATGATTTCAAAAAAATATTTATTTTTGTTTTCGAACCTAGGAGAAAGTCTAAGCAGAATGTATTTTTTGATAGGATGTTATTTTTACTTTTATCTATTTTTTCATTCATAGTTTTAAATCCTAAACATGAATTGATGTAATTCATTAAGTGGACACTTAAATTTGGCATGAATCCTCATAAGTGAATAATTATTTCCTCCTTTGATCTCATAGTAAGTATTTGAAATTAGGAAGGACCACTTTTCAACAATTTTTTAAAAAAAATCTACTCTTGAATTTTTTTTTATATTCTTCTTAACTACATTACATGCTTTCTTTTAAGCATAATAAAAATACACATGATTCTATTTTAATATAAAAAATCATAGAATTTGTTGAGGAAAATCAGTGCTTATGAATGGAGGATTCGGTGTGGGATTTAATTCACCTAATTGTACACATCATTAATTTATGTTTTCAATCATTTATTTAAATATTTTTCTATTTTTGTTAATCAATTTCAATTCATTAATTTTATAATTAAATTTATTAATTAATAAATTTTTATAAATAATTTGTTATTTTTATTTTTTTAAATACCTATTTTTGTTTTACTTATTTTCCCCCTTAAGTTATTTCATTTAACAATTTTTATGTTATAATTCTGGTTGAAATATTGATTGAATTTATTTTTATTAATTAAAAAAAAATTCATATAATAATTAACATCATGATTAAATTTAAAAATTAATTTCAATTTATAAATTTTCTAAATATTTATTTAATTTCTTTTCTCTATTAAGTTAGGTTGTTTTTTTTAACAAATTTGTTAATCTGTTTTTGTATAAAATTAAAATTTCAATTTTTTTATGTTTTTAATAATTATATTCTTAATTATAGTAAATATTAAATAATATTTTGTTTCTTTTCTAATTGTTATAATGAATTTTTTCTAATTTATTAATGTTTAATAACTATATTTCATTTTTATATCATTCTGTTCACTTATCCGATGTCTCACCATCACTACCAAAAAATGTATCCCACCCCCATGGTACTGCCTTTTCCATTATTTTGACACATAGTTAGAATAACAAAAGTTTTCTAATTTTCATCATCCTTGTAAAACTAGAAGTGAGTGACTCGAATTATTGCTAATAATCAACGACACACCACCCAAGAATTAGCACGATGTTATAAGTGACACCATGTCACCACTACTCCCAACTCACCGATGTAGATTTTATCATCCACGATTAATAACCCTCTGTCATTTTACTCACTACAAAACAATTATTTCTTCACACCACCACATCCCATAGGACACTGCCACAATAAAGATTTGACCCATATCTATAAAATAAATATTTCACAAACACCCCCAACCTAATCATCCACCAGATCCACTACCATTAGCGTCTGGGAAGAGTTCCACCACCTACTCTAGTTCTTCCTTTTTTGTCGTTGGATCTTGATCATGTTTTCTAAAACTCTCAAATTGCTATTATGTAGGGAGATCCACAATGTTTCTACTAGAGACCCATGTTGATGTCGTGCGAGGAGTCGCTACTATCTGGGGATGCCACCAACAACAGAAGTCGAGGACAAACTGTACCACCATTCGTCATGGGTCACCATTGTGGAAGAGGATATCGACGGTTGATCTTCTCCAGGATAACAACCCCACCTCCTACGAGCGACTATGGGCGGAGAGATAAAATATAGGAGAAAAAATAAAATAAATAAAATAAAATAATTATTAATAAAATATAAAAAATAAATAATATTAATAATAAGTAAAATATAAAAACTATTAATTAATAGAATTATTTATTGAAATTAAATACTTTAATATAATAAATAAAATATTAATAATAACAATATTAGTACCGATATTTAAAAAATAATTATAAATGTATTATCATAATAAAATAATAACATTTAATAATCTAAAATACAATATAAATGATTTTCAATTTATAAGGTTTTGAAAATGTTAAATTTAATAATTATGATTAAATAATTAAATAATATTTAATATAAATAATAAATTAAATGAAATAAAAATAATAAAAATAATATAAAAAATAATTAAAACAATTTCTAATTAAAACTTATAAAAAAATAATATATATAAATTAATTAGTTGAATAATTTAATATAATAATAATAATTTAGAATAATTAATATTTATTAAATCTTTTAACAACAAATAATTTATTTATTAATTTTAGTTTTTACTATGAAGATCCCAACATTAAACACGTATAGGTTTATTTTCAATTTGGACGTTTTAGCAGAATCCATTAGGATTATATTGGGCTTTAGTACATAGACAATAAAAAAGACCTCACAAATTTAAGTTAGTGTAAGAAGTTGGGGACAAACATGACCAAAATAAAGTATTCAAACTTGAGAGTATTCATTTGTAGTGGGGATGGATGATATGACACAACATTCACATTTGGGGGGCATGAGAGAAATTGTAGTAGAGATCCTATAGATAGATCAGGCAGAACTTCTAAAAGCTTATGTATAAGAATCATTGATTGTGAACATTACATTAAGGGTAAATTCTTCTCTATAGAGTTTGTTTTCATTATTCTTTTAACTATTTATGTTTTTCATTAAAATAGAATTTGTGGTTAGTTTCATTGTGCTTGGAGAATTATAATTTTTTGTATTCATTTCTATCTATTTTTTATTATAATTCCATCTTCAAAATATGATAATTATTAGTATGATCAGTTTTAGACCTTAATCAAAATTGTTTTTCCACCTCCAACAGTGAATTTCGAAACTCCGTGATCATTTGGAAGGAATGATCTTGGATGATTCAATTAAAATGTTAATTTCACAATTTTGGGATTACATTTGTGATACTTATTCTAGTAACATATATTCCAATTCTATTATAATATTTTATTTTCAGTTTCAGTGAACCTCTCAAATCATTAATCTCTGTAATTAATCTTCTTGATAGAGAGATCAGATGGTGAATTAAAGAGGTTGTGAATTCAATTAATATTTTATGAATAAGATATAATTTTTAAGTCATTAGAGTTTATTTTTTTTGAGTATCTATCTTGATTTTAGTTTTTAACTTGAGTTCTAACTTCATATTTATAATTTTTATTTCACATTGCATTAAAACACATTGTTTCATCAGCATTTTCTATTTCTTTCAAAATTAGAGAAAATTTTAATGGAAAAAATTATATTTCATCCCACTTTTAAATGTGGGATTTGTTTTGAAAATTTTTGATACAAAACCACTTTGTCAGCCTTCTCATATGTTAGACGCTGCATAACACTACATTTTTATTATTAAGTGTTTATAAATTTTTACACTTTGGTATGTATTCAATGAAAAATGTGTCATTTATATATATTAAAATTCATTTTTTTCATATTTATAAATTTAATGAAGTATGAAATTAATAATTAGAATCATAATATTGAAATTAATTAATATGTTACTTTTCATTTGTATTCAGAAAAATAAGTTTCATGTGTAAAATTTAGTCATCATGAAAAAGGAAAAAATAAGTTAAAGTGTTAAATTATTTTTAAGGTAATAAAATTTCATAACAAAAATAACATATAAATGGAAGGACAACAGTATTACTAATGAAAACTCATCATATATTTGTTATGAATTATTTTTATGATCCGCCTTCCATGAAAATGACATTCTGTTTATATGAATAAATTGATATTTAAAAAAAATCTCCTCTCACTTATAAAAGGACCCCTCCACCACCCATTCAAATAAAACCCTAAATTTATATTAAATAACTTATTATAACAGATTAACATTATTAATAATGATAAACCAAATTGGGTATTTTCCCCCTATGTATTTTCCAAACTATTTCAAATTCACAAATAGTACCAGAAGGTGAAATAAGTTCGTTATTGTAAGTAATAACTTAATATCATTCACTTCAATTTATCATCTTCATACACATATCAAATATGTTGGTTTTTATATTTAATATAATGAAAATAATAAAAAAGTACTTATTTATTGAATATTTTATAATAAAACCATTTGATAATCACACACAACAGTTGATTAAAACATCTTATTGTTTGGCTCATTTTAACCACTGACATGAACAATGATGTTAATTATTTCAGATGATAATAAAAATTAAATTACAAGTGAGATGTGATATTAATAAGTAAATAGTTTTTTTAATAGAATGGTAATGTTGTTATTAAAAAAATTAATATACTACCTTTCATTCATTAAAATTTACAAAAATTATTGTGTTACATATAGCATCTTGGAGAACGATCCATGAAATAGCTATTGTGTAACACTATAATATTTTAAAAGAAACCCCTTGTTTGATAACATTTATGACATGAATGAATAATATTAAAAGATAATATAACATAGTATAACTTTATGATATATTTATTTTTAAATATATTCAATCACATTGATAGCTTGAAATCCACGCAACACAATGTTTGAATGAAACACAGTACTCTATAAAAATATTTTTATTTAAACATTTTAATTATAACCTTTCCATTAAGTTGGAGGGTATGAATAGACCATGTTAAATAATGAAATTTATATCATATAATTTTTAATAATATATAATCATTTTTTTAAACTGATTATAAATAAAACATGAATCGTTTGAATGTAAAAGAAATGTTTTATTAAAAAATAATTTGTCTAAAAGACCTTTTAGTCATGCTTTGTACATATATTTTATAAATATGTTTTTAAAAATTTCGAAAAAATATTTGAACAAATAAACATCATTTTTGAAATCCATATATCAAAATTAACTTAGGGTTATTTTTTTAATATTTATGAAATGTTTCATTTTTTGATCAATAGTAGAAAATATAGAATTTTAATTGAAAATCACATTCTCATATAAAGTATTTATAAAGTAAAATTATATTTTAAATTTATTTTAATGTAAAAGTTTTATTAATTGTATATATTTTAATCCAATTTAGCTTATTGCAGTAATTTTCATATTTAAATTTCACAAAAAACATTGTAATCATTTTATTATTTTTTTCATTGAAAACCTACATTCTAATCACTTTTATAAGATTAATTTTAAATTATAATCATCCACATATGTGAATGGAATTCAAAAAAATGGATTCAATATTTTTAATCATAATAAGTTATATTATACAATACATTCATATTATATTTTGGCCATAGTGAATAGAAAAAATAATAAATATTTTTTTCCATGGTTAAGGTATAAATTGATTTAACAGGCGATAAACTATGAATATATGAGATAAAAGTTACCTAAAAATTGTACATCCACAATTTTTGAGAAACATTTGACCTTATAATGTTGAAGTATGGAGAATACTCCATTTTGTACCCTTATGGAATTTGAAAACGTGGGTACACCAATTTATTTTCGAAAATTAAAAATGTGAAACTCAACTCACATATAAAAGGTCACCCCATCTCCTGTCTTATTCACACCTTGAAACCCTTTTGGTTCACTAAATACCAACCCAAAACACTACCAAACATCCATAAAATCATCCAAGAAGCATTTTTTTGTTCTGAAATTCATTTTGGGGGAAATTATTTATAATCATACAGAGGTGTTTTGAGAAGAGGTAAAATTATCCACTATGATTTTTTGGTTTATTTCTCCAAATATATCCTTAAAATATTCTTCAAATGTGAAATTATGATAGGCATGGGTGTATAGTAAACTATCACCTCATGAACCGATGTGATATTCTTTCATCAACAACTCTTACGTTCGAGTATGATGACACATATAAAGATTTTATATGTTATTTATAACATAATTATAAATATAGAGTCATTATATCATATATAAATTTTTTAAATTTAATTTAATAATAGGATACATTAACAACATTCGTGTGTTTGGAGGACTACTGCCTTACAAATCGATGTGATTATCTATTAACTAATTCATTAAATTGATGGTAATAAGGATAAATTTAAAAAAATATGTGAGATATAAATGAAACATTTATTATATTCATGACATTTTTATCATTATTAAAAATTAAAATATCATTTTCATTCATACATTATCCCTCATTGGAGGATGATAATGTTGTTTGTGTACGTGTCGACTACCACCTTCACGAAACGAAGTGACTCTATTTTCATCAACACAACACATAGATTATATATATATAATTATATATATAATTATATATATATATATATATTATGTAATTTATGATATTATTATCACTCTAAAATTAGGATGTATTACATACAACTTTTTCAGAATGATTTTTGAAAAATGAAAAAATTTCTCATGTGTACGTAAAGACTATCTTCCCTATTATTATACTGCACTCCATTAATCAATACCATCATTCAAGATTATAAATAAAATTCTAATGGATATGTAAATAGGAAAAATATGCCTTTAAAATTATTCTAGATATACTGAAATAATGACCTCATAGACATATATGTAGCATAACGAATCCATTTTTACACGTAAGTCTAATATTATATAAACAATCGATGTGAACTTAATTGATCAAGTAATTGTATATAACAAGGTGGAGACTGAAATAAAATGAATAATAAACCTGAATTTTTTTGTTAAATAAAATAATTGACATACTTTTATTATTCAGGGAGATAAATAATGCACATGACCTGTCAGACTCAATGCAAGGGTTTCTCATCTCAATTATACTTCCATGAGACATATTCTTTATTCGCCACCTATTTCATTTTTATTGCCTATATAATGACACTTTTTATATATTATATCATCAATCTAAATCTATTCATAGTATTTAATGTTTAATTTGTTTTTCTTTCCTTTATGGGGATTATTATAAAAATACTACGAAATCGGAACGTGATTATTTCACAATTTTATTATTATTAAGGTATATTTTTATTTAAGTATATATATTGAAAATAAATTATTATTTCTATATTAAACTCAATTAAATTTATTATCTTGTTTTTATTCATGATTTTGTTCAATAAATACTATAATATTACACGTATAGGTGCATAAAATTATTAAGAAAATGTTTTTAAGTTGATTTGACTTTATTTTTATCTTTGTTAAAAAATATTTTTTCCACCCAACCCATGTTTTATAAAAAAAATACATTACAATTTTACAAATTAATTGGTAAATATATTTCTACCCATGTTTCACTTTTATAAAATCATTTGAAAAGAATCTTCGTGTCATGTTTTTGATGCTGCACTTATCTAACCATTTTACTGTGAAAATAGAATGTTCTTTTTAACTTATACACCCTTTAATGAATTACTAAATTTCATGAATTTAAATTCAATAAATATTAAATTTCAGGTTTAAAATTATATTTCAAATGAAAATGTTCTCCCAATATTATATATTTTCTTAGCTTTTAAATGTTTTTTCAAAAGAATTAGATTTTAAAAATATTTTATTAATTATCTAGTTTTAAATTAAAATAAATTTTTTTCAACAAATTTTTTTCCCTCAAGAAATTTTCAAATTGATATTAAAAAATTATATTATATCTAATATAAATCCTTTGACGTAACTGATTCTTCAATGGGTATATACTTCAACGATACCATTAATTTTATTTCCCTAGATGGTTTATAATCATTTTGGCTCAAAAAGTCCAATTTTAACACAATTCATTTTACTATAGAACATTTATCACTATGTTTATTAATAGGGAAGAATATTAAAATTTAACATGATATTTTAAATATGAATGTATATGTGTTTTATGATTCACCACTTTAATATTTGGAATTCATTAAACTTAATAAGTGATGGACGGGGCCCATTATAGCCCATATATGCATCGGTAAGTCTCATGAGACAAAATAGATTAGGTATTGGTTGTGGCCATTCCCATTCATTTAGATTTCATGGAACAATAAATCGATGGACTGTTTTATAATTATATAATTATTTATCCAATTATTATTATTTCATGAATTAATATTCCATTTCATTATTCAATTAGATTGAATATCCATGGTCTTGTTTCAAGATCATGTGATTATTTATATGAAATAATTTGATCATCAGTTTAATTTGTCAGGAGAACACAAAGAATTATTCATTATCAAAGATAATTATACAATGATTATCCAAAAATTATTCAAGCAATTCTGATCAACAATTCTATAAATCAGATATTCTATGAAAACATTCTGAGATTGTGGTGATGATGTATATCACCACTAGAGATATTTTATATTATCATCCCAGAACGCAATGACGGTATGATGGTATTAAATAATCTGAATCGTTATTAAATAAATAATTAATATAATGTGTAATTCTAAATCAACATATAAATTAATTATAAATTACATGTGATGATCCTTCACTAATGGTTCCATCATATAAACTAGTCATTAAATAAATGGGTCAAAAAAAATTTCATGATGACATTTATCATGTTAAACAATGACCATTCATAAATTATAACCCAAAAAGTTACATGCCCATGAAATAAGGCTCCTCCACAAGGACTAAAACCTATAAGTGTTATCAATATAATTGTGTTCATGCAGTGGAGAACACAAGAGTCAAAACATATCATGTATCATCTTTATGACATGAGGATTTGAAAAAATAAACTTCAAGGCCACACATTATATGAGAATATTATACAATAGATACCTCATAAACATCCACAATATATATATAAGCACAGTCTATAGGCATGTGTCACCAATAAGGCAAAACTGACCACTTGTCGTGTATCCCAGAACACCCTGTATAATAATCTACATACATTGTCGTTAATTTAATTTTGAGATAATAATTAATTATTCAATTAATCCTATTCACATGTGTTTCAGGATATATTTATTTTTTACTATATAAAATTTCATGGGATTATTGATTGTATATTAAATAAATTTTCATGTTAAACTCTAAATACATAAGTTTTTTCTGGACATTTCTTATAGTTTACTTCTTATATTTCAAGATCATTACATGAAATATAATTAAAATGGGACTTGTGTTCTATTTTGTTTGATCATACATGAAATATAATTAACAACGACATAATATATTTTTTTGATTCCATGTGAATGCCCAACCACAAGAATTAGGTCAGGTATTTTGGATGAGAACATACCACTACCTCCATGAATACTTGTGTACTTTAATTATTTTAATTAATTTTATAAATTTTTATTTAATTATAATAATATATTATGTTATTTAAATGGTACAATAATGAAGAAAATATATATTTATTAATTGTATTAATCAATAGGTTTTATCTTAATTACAGAAAACACCACTATAATAGATAAAAAGATTACAATTTTTTTCATTACATGTCATTTGGATAATAACAAACATAGACCAGACCATTTTATGTGATTGGTTTCCTTTTTATTTTATAATAAAATAAATGTAATAACTTCATATCATCCCATATTCATTATTATATAATGTCGTGTATTCCCTCATTTTCTTTTAGATAAAACCCACTTATAAAATCAATTAGATCCCCAAGACTATTTTGAGTAAAAGAATATATATAGATAGATTGTCCCATAAGGAGGAGGTGGTATGAATCTTTTCAATAAGGTGAAACGAATTTAGAAAACATATAAGAGCTGATTTAGAATATTTCAACACAAATGAAGATATATATCAATGTGTTTTCCATTATTGTTTAGGGTTCGTTATTATCACCTAAAAAACATACTATTAGATAGTCTCATGATCATGGAACTTATTTTGGTTTTCTTAGTTGAATGGATGATTGTTTTTTCATGTGGATAATATTTAATCACTTTATTCATGAATTAAATATAATTCATCGTGGTATTAATTAACATTTAATTATTAACAAATTTTACGAGACATGGTTAATCACTTATGTAAAATTAACATAATATAAAATATACATCTAATAAGGAAAAATTGGTTGTTTAAGAATAACGATATAATAAATAATCTACAATACCAATTATCGCATCCTTCCACTACAGATTTTATAATCAAATCTATTGTTTAATTTGATTGACCAACCTAGGTCCGGGTGATCTTTATTATTGAGGAAATGTTTTTTAGAATTATTATCTTGTATTGACTTTGATTACATCATGGGTTGACTTATCAAGTAGAAATTCATATAACTAAGAGTTATGAAATTATGAAATTTTTATCTAGGATATCAGGATGGGGGATTCCATTAAATAGATTAAGGTACTGTTAGATACTGTAGTTTTAAAATAAAACCTATGTAACCACCAACAAGTAACTTATCAGGCTGATGTTTGGGTTATGAGAAGGGAATATGGGTCTTTACCTCTATAATATCTATAAAATTAGATATTATGAAACTAATGGTGAGGGATAATACTTTTCAATAAGAGTTTTATATATTAATAAAATAAATTTTAAATATTATTAATATGATTTTATAATCTTGGTAGAACCTATAATCTGTTCTTAGTTTTGAAGAAATGGAAAACCATATAACATTGACAATATTACTACGATGCATACTTGAAATGGATAACCTTTTCCACAATGAGAATTTATAGTAATTTTATATATGATTATGCATTATAAAATTTAATTAATGGATATTATATGTAATGGGAACTACACTTCTTGAGTCACATGCTAAAGTGGCTAGTGAGGAAGAAGATTCTTTGTACCTGAAACATGTGGATAATATAATGTATGCAAACTTTTCCATGTTATCATCCATATATTGGGATAATATAATTAAATATGTGGAAATGGATTCATATATACTCATTTATCAACTTAATTATTTATATCATGAGAAGGTGATATGAGATTGATTAGAGATCATTAATAAACTCTTCACATGAAATCTTTGAGAGTTTGTGCCAAATATACATCACATAGTCTAGAAGATTGGATATATATAATTATTCATCATATTGGGTTTTATAGTCTTTATTATGATCCAATAGAGATAATTATTTCCCCAATATATAAAAGCTTATCTAGTTTCATTTTGTCCAATAATATGATATATAAAAAAGAAATATATTTTGGAACAATTTAAAATTATTCCCCAAGTTCACAATGACATGTGGTGTGAAAAATCTATAATCATTATTGTGAATAAGAAAAATTATGAACAAGGAAAAGTTATCTAAGACTTATTCCACATATAAGGATCTAGAAAATTTCCCTTTAATGAATACGAAGATCATGTACTAATAAATAGAGTAAAATGTGGCGTGTATTGCATATAGAAAGTTAGGAAACATGAAGTTGAATTGGGCCTGGTTAGTCATTAAATGGGAAACATTAAGAGTATTCATTAATGAGTGTATTATTTCTATATATATTCAAGTTAGGTAAATTATATTATGTATGGTGAATAAAATTATATCAAATTATAAAACGCAAGGGTATTTTAATAGTTTTTTCAATGTGAAGAGGATCTGTGGGCTTCTATAGATTGATTTTGTATTCCCTATCTATTGGATAATACATTTTGAAATACCATATATGGATTATTGATTTAAACATAGGGAATCATTATTATCGGATGAGTCAAATAAAAATAAAATAAAAATTATAGATTCAAACTATGATACTCAAAAACTTGAAATGTAGTATTACGAATATAAGAGGTCAAAACAATAGAGATATTGAATTAATTAATTTAGATTTTAAAAATGATGGATTTTATTAAATTGAAGAAAATATGAGATAATATTGTTTTGATTTATATGAATAATTCAGAATGAATATGATGAAGTTTGATTGATTTTTTCTGAAAATAGATTTTAAAAGTGTTCTTTGGTTATGTAATAAAAGTCTATAAGTAACATTATATTTTATAATATAGGATGATTAATACATGATTAGTTTCAAATTATAGTCATGGTAAATCCTATGATCATGTTATCTCATCCTTGATGTGACAATACCATACATACCTAGGTCAGGTAATTTAGGTTTTCATCAAATCATGCCTGTCTCGATATAATATTTAAACTTGATTCCACAAAACTTATAAATAGCAGTCCTCCATTAGTGTTTTCTGTTTATAAATTCTAATATTACGTGAATATTTAATTACCATTTCTCATGATAAAAGTAAAATATATGTATTATAAATTGATTTAAGAAAACACTGAAAACTAAATAAATTAATAATGAAAAACAAATAAATCAAAGAAAGCATTCCCCATTAAAATAAATAACCTTAGAACTAGGCGAGCATACCACCTCATCCTAGTGATGAGAGAATAAAAGGGAAATAATATGTAAAAATAAATAAAAATGAAAACCAGGATGAAACTAGTGGGGTCACATCATAGTGAATATTTTCACTCCAAAGGTTGGTATCTGAAATCACTTTTATTGAAGAAGCATTAAAATAAATTTATAGAACTCTAGGGGTGAGGATAATTTAAATAGAATTATGATATCATATGTTACGATCTAAAATGCTATAATAGTGTTATTTATGTATAATTTACATTGCCCAACTATTGTAAATTGATAATGAATAAAATGAATGAAACTCATTTCACATGATGTTTCGGAATCTCCATATTACTCATGTAATTGGGGAGAATTTGAAAAGTCTCTATCAAGATGATTATATAGACTACATTGATCATAAACCACTTGAAATATTGTATTATTTTTCATATGGAAAGTTGAAAAACCCAAAATTTGGTATCAAGGTAAAGGGGATTTATATCATCAAGAATTTGTAAACACTAGTGTATGTAAACCATTTAATGAATAAGCTAGATGTATATTATCATATTTTATGACTTTATTCTCATGACTTGAGTACATACTGGTAAATTATCAAGATGGTGTATGACTATAATACATTTATAGATTAATTTAATTCTCAAATTATTTTGATAATTATCTCAGTAATAAGATAAACATAATTGAATCAGATTGACATTGTGAATATATTAACCAAGAGTTTATCAAAATTATATGAGGGTAATGGATTTTTTTCTCAAATCACGCCTCCATATATAAAATAATTGAGTGTTGGTAGTGAAAGGATTATCCATACCTAAAAATATGAGGTATGATTAATGATGATTCACTAATTCTATATATTCTCTATTGAGGGATATTCATTATACTTGATAAAAAAATTAATAAATATAGTAACAAATAATGGGGAAAAGTATTACTTTGTGAAATAGACTGAAAAAATGTGTTTTGTCACATATTCAACCTTGTGGGTGTGAGGTGTTTGTTATGGAAATATCTTGTAATAAACAAACAACTGAGGTCATTAACTGTTTCTTTATAGGTTAGGCCAAGGAAACAAGGGTATACTACCTGCATGATCTTTTAAATAACAAGTGTATAGTATATAGTAAATTTAATGTCCTTTATAGGGAATATATTCTCAATAATGTTATTAGTAGAATCATTGAAATTTGGGAAGATGATGAGAAATATACATAATATAATTTATGGGAATGGACTATATAAGTAATTAAGGAATATATAGATCATGAAACAAGGATGAATTAGGGAGCTTAAAATATAAAAAATCTAAAGAATAAAATAATTGTGAGATGGATTCCATGTATTAAAACTGTGTGTAGGTTTTGGTTAATCTTCAAGAAGATTAAAATCCCATTGGTTGAAAATAGTAATTAATGAGAAACAAATACATATATGGTTAGCTTAGTATATAAAAATATTATATATTTGATAAAGGGATTACAAATTCAACTGAATATTCTTTTTTGAGAACATTTTACTTATCTCCAAGTTTAAATATTTTTTGATTTATTACATGATTATATCAAATCCATGACTATGATATTTGGAGGATTGATTTCCAAAAATCCATCCACTATGGGAATATTTATTAATATGTGTATATGACACAACCAGAAGGGTTTGTTAATCCATATAATTCAAATAGTGAATACAATATGTAGAGATCCATGTATGGATTTAATAAATAATTTTTTTTATACAAAATTTGATTAATGGGAGAAATAATGGAATTTGGTTTCATTAAAAATTAATGTAACCCATGTTTTTAAAAGTGTTTTACTATGAGAATTTTCATTTTCATAGTAGTCTATTGTAAAGGAATATTACTAATTATAAATGAGAGTCCAGACACACCAGAAGTTATTGTGTGGTAGAGAAAGTTCCTATAATATAGGGATCGTGATCATGCATGATAAATCATAGAGGATTCCTGGACTATGTCTAAGTACAAACATAGTCTTGATACATAAGAGGTTAATTAGGGAATTATCCATTATGATACTGGTTCTAGTTTCACATAGTATACATTTTTTTAAGAAAGTGTTTTCTAAAACATAATATAATGTAGATATAATGAGTACAATGTCATTCAATTCAATGATATGATCAATCATGTATTTTATGATATATATAAGGCTTAATGTTATAGTTTCATTGAGAATTGTAATAAAATATAAATATGATGCATGAGAATAACATTGAAATATTTTAAATTCTTCTATTAAATATCTAAAGGGTAGTGAGTATATATTCCATTTATATGGAGGATATGTAGAGCTACTTATCAAGTGATTTGTAGATTTTTTATTTTATATCAACCATGATGATCTGAGTTCATAGTTAAGATATATATATTTTATCTTAACATAGGTATTATGAGTCATAGGAGTTTAAAGAAGCATGTTTTAGATAATACGATAGCGGATACCATGTATAGTATGTATTACAATGCATCCAAGGATGTATTTTTTATATTGACAACATATTCTGTTAGTTTAATGTCGTTTTTATTAGTTGAGACCCTATCATAATTTACTATAATTACACTATAGTAGTTAATATTTTCAGACTTTCTACGTCTCATAAAAGTAAGAATCATATACTTTGAGATTTTTATATCTTGATGGATTTATCATAACGGCGTGATGTTTTAGTGTGTAAAATATCCATGGAAAAACATGGAGGATTCTATAATGATGGCTCTATATATGAAATTTAATGATTATAATTGGGGAACTAGTGGTATTAAAGTTATTAATTTTTCCATATTAAGAATGTGGGAGTATTTTTTAGTTATTTCTCATGACCCACATTCTATGTACTTGATGATTAAATGCATTTATTTTCATGAATATTGATAATGTTTTGTTTATAAAATCATTATTGTTCCTCTATATAATAATGTATATGAACATTTATGAATATTATATATCATTCCAAAAGATCAAATTAGTTCTCCACTATGTTGACAACATGGAGGTTCCATGATATAATTGTTGAATACATGTGTACAGTACTCAGAATATATCATTTGATGGTAAAAAAATTATATAAGTTATCATGGGTGGAGAATCATATGAATTTTAAAAACACTCAGGATGTGTCCCCTTGTAAATCTCAAGAGTGTTTTATTATAAGAAATTCTATTTCTAGATGTGATCTTTTGATTTTAAGAATCTCTACCTATTTCCACTATGAAGGGAGCCTATAAGGTAAAAAATACAGATATCTAGAATAATGGGTAAATTCAATATTCAAATTGACAACATAGAAGACATAAAATTCATATATTATAATTAACTAATTATTCATATTTTGTTGAAATCCATGATTTAAATATGAGTTATTCTAATGTATAAGTGCGTTAAATAATAATGAATACTTATTTTTCAATTTTTGGAAACTAATTTTATATTTTTCAACTAAAAATAATAAAAAAATATTTAATAAATATATATTAATTATTCATGGTTTGATAAATTTTTAAAATGGTTATAGAACTGGTATTAATGGTATGATTGGAAATGATATAAATGATATATATATTTATTTTTATATGTTACACATGTGAATTGAATAAAAAATTTATTACTGTAAAGACATGAGGTGCACTAAAAAATATATATTTTTTAAAGGGGATTTTATAGAAACTAGGAAATTCCAAAAAGTCTTCATATATATTTTTTCATACATCTTTTCCATGTGGGAATATTTTTTAAAAAATGTAATAATATAATCAATCTCAAAACCTAGAGATATCTTCATAGATCTTCAGTATTATCTCTATCATCATCTATCAATCCTTTTATAGTATGAAAATAATTATTTATCCTCAATAGGGATTTATATAATGATGCACAATGAATGATGAAAACAATCAAAAGAAATTGTGTTACAACCCAATGCTCATATGGTGATGTTCATAGATTTTTGTGCACATGAAGATAAATTATTGAGAAATTATTCACATATATCCTATAATGAAATGATCGTATGATGAAATCTAGTCAACTATATCATATATGAATACTAAATTACATGTTTATATGATTCTAGGAATTTTGAAAAAAATCTGGGATGATTATCATCTTTTGTTTTTCCTATTTAAATAATCTATGTAATAAATGATTTAAATACATTGGTCATGACAACATTAATCAGTTATAACATTGATTAAATTTAAATAAAGAATAAAAGGTGAGTTGTACATGCCAAATTGGTGCATCCCCTATGATTAGAACCTACAAAATCTACCTTATGTGTAACTTGTATACTATTATGATGCAGTGTAACATACAACCCCTATATCCTATCATTGAGTGTAATAACCAAATGGTATTTATACATCAAAAAGACTCTATCAATAGAGTTATACTTATGAATGTTATACTCTCACAACTAATAAATAAAGAAAACCTAAAATAGAGTGATAATTATTTAACAAAGAGTCTTGATAATATGAAATGAAAGAGTTACCAAATAATAAATAGCAATATAATAACAATACCATAACAAAAAATGGGGAAATAGTAAATGACGAACAACCATCGAATGAAATCATTTCACTCATACCATTATGAAACTCCTCTCTTTGATGCTCTCTAAGAAAATTTAAAATACTAACCATAAAATAATCTCATGTTATATCCTTTGTATCACCTACCATAGAAGGGTTTGGATACCATTACATGATAGTAAATTTATATGGATACACTATTATCACATGTATTTTATATCAAACCATCTTCAATTTAAAAAAAATACTGTGAAATTGTCTTTGTGTTACCCCAGCGGTCTATGAAAGGATAAATTTTTTCTCCACTTCATGTATATTTTCAATTCCTTCTAATGGATAATATAAATCTCATAGATTCTCTCATAATCTATATTAATAAATTAAAATTCCTATGTTAAAGAAAAAATAAACATAATTTCATATTCAAACAAAGAAAATAAAACTTCCATTTGAAAAAGAAGAAATAGTAAAAAATATCCTCAAGATAATCATTAACCGTAATGTCATCATAGAAATTAATACCCATGGGTGGAAAAAATATATCCATAGTTTTATAACACAAGTCCCATTACTTCTCAGACTATGTTCCCAACCACCCTATCTTATATTAGCATAAGACAGGGTCAATGAGAAGTAAATTCACTATCCACCTATCTATAGAATAGATGTGGTACTTCACAAAACCTTAACACATATCTAGATAAATATTGGTATCCATAAATTTAACAAGGGACATTACTGAATAATATATATATATGAAAAAAATAACACTGCGACAATCACCCAACTCAGCCACAACAATTTATCATAAGTCACTACTTTTAAAAACAAGGATCTAACATCCCATCTTGAATTTCATATATCACATAAAATCATATGACTAAAATATCACTCATAAAAAAATATCAAATACAAATACTTATCTTGTAAGAATATCATGGTTTTTATTAGCCTATGACAAAATAAATATGATAAAAATAAAAATCTTTTTATATTAACATTTTATCATAAGATGGTTTCTCGTATGGTTCTCATGATATCATGAATTATAATGAAATATTCAATAAAATACTAGGAAAACATAAAAAATAAACACATTCATAATCATTAAATAATTGAGAAACTAGGAATCACCCACACAAGATAAATTGAACAAAACATTATCTCAAAAGAGTCCATCCAATATTTCCTTTAAAATCGATTTCAAATTCATCGTTATAAATAATTTATAGATATAATTTAATAATATATTTATAATTATTATTCCCTTTTATGGAACCTATGAATCACAATTATAAAACCTCACTTTTGTCTTGAAACATTATGTAAACTCCTTTTATTAAATAACTAATTTACTTGAAATTTATACATTACATCATAACCCATTTTTTAAAATATTAAAAATTATAAAATTATAAAATTATGAATTTTATGTCACAGTACTAATATGAATACAAAAAATGGGCCTCAAATTTTAATTCTAATAGACCTCAATTGATGAACTATTTGACAAGATATAAAATCCAAGTTTATTATTAGTATAATGTGAGACCTTCCCAAAATATGGGAAAATATCTCAACACAAAACAAAACACTTTTCATAGAAATAATCAATATAATTCTAATTGAGAATGATTTTTGGTAATTTCAAGTCTACCCACCACAATAGAATAATCTATAATATAATATGAGCTCATACCATGCTCATTCAACTCTAATAAAAAATAATCTGATCATAATCATAAAAAATTTAACCCATAAATAATTTAAAACTAAAAACTCACAATGGAGTATTCATCATTAAACTCATAAGGTGGGTCTTCAAATAAAAAACCACATGTTATAGGCTCTTAAAAACTCCCAAAATTAACCAAAAACCAATATATAAAATATTCATATGTTATAAATAGAAAACTATATAAAAATTAACCTAATTTTAAGAAAAACCCATCCTTTGAGTTAATAAATGTTTCTAGGGTTCAACTAAAACAATTAGTGGTTAACCATTATGTCGTTAGTTTAAATGGATGAATATGATAAAAATGATGATATAAACATTGAAATATACTATAGATAATTTTTGAAATTTAATTTATAACTAATTTAAAAATAGAATTATCATAGATCATGATTTCATTTTTATCAATGTTTAATCACTAATCTTATCATGTTGTCTTTTAATTTCAGAATATCTGTGAGTATTTTCATAGATATATCCACATGTTCTCTATGCATAACTGGAGGGTGATCAGGATTCTTTGGGAGCTAGCACAACGGAGAAACATTCTTTGAATTATTATCTATTTATCACAATAAGGGGTTCTCTTGTTCCCTATATTTTATAGAGAGTGAGGATTGGTGGATTCTTTATCTTGATCTTGAGAAAATTATAATATTAATTTTCTCATAGATAATGATACTCTCCTCTAAAATGATACAATTAGGGTTTTTCACATATAGTTAATCAATTTAGAATTTCACAACGTCCCTTTATGAGTTTTTTAATCTAAGAAATCCCCAAATCAAATAATAATAATAATAATAATATATTCCAATGAATTATTCTTATTTATATATAATTCATTAAAAAAATTAATTAATATTAATCTAAATGATATTAAATAAGATATATATTTTCCATCATGCCATTGAATCGGTCCATTAATCCTTTCATAAATGTTTATATAACGGAATAACAAAAATATTTATTGAAAAAAATATTAATTTAATATTTTAATATTCTATTTAAATTTTTTTAATAAATTATTATTTTAATATTAATATAACATAATCAATGGTTATATCAATCTTTTCATTAAAGAGGTGAATAAATAAATATTTATTTATTAATATTGTGGAAAATAAACTTTTTATAAAATTAAACTCACATTTTCTAAACTAAAATATTTCATGATTGAATATTTTAAATCAGTTTTACTTGAATAATTATTATTCAGTAATCTAATTATGATATATAATATTTATAATAAATTAATTATAGTTATAATAAAATTTGGATTAACGCATTTTTTTACCCTCTTGACCTACTTCTCACTAGTGTTGGTTAAACATAACCAATGCCCAAGATCAATTTCTCAAAATACATTAAGGGACCCATAAATAATTATGTTAATGTCATACTAAAAAGAACATCATATTACTGGTATTATATAATATAATAACATTGTCTACTTCTATACTATAAAACATGAAACATTCCTTATCATTATCCAATATGATTTAATGATCTTTATTTTACTTCTAAAAATGAACAGATTTTTCAGTGACCATGAACAATGATTTAATTAGAGACTACCATCCAAATAAAGTGGAAAATTATATCTTATTCCATTAATAATGAAGGTAATTATACTTTTATAACTTATATAATTAAATTTTATATCACATTTTATGTACCCAACACATGCTACTTCACCATGAGAATATATCATTGCGGTTTTTGTCCATACCTCCAAGTACATAATTAATGATACACATTAATATCAATCTCATGTATGAGGAACGATATCATTATTCACATATTGAAAAATCCAATAACAAAAAAAACATATAAAGTTATTATTGGTCGTAATATCATCTTGAATTATCTTATCAGATATCACTATGTAAGAACTTTGTGAGAATATGTATCAACATCTAAGGATCTCTCGACACCTAATAATCAAACATAATATATGTCTTCTTATATAGATGTTTTCTAGACTATATGACATATGATTACGAATATTTTCATAGTATCATTAGTTCCTGATTATTGTTTATTGTATTTATAACTGTTGGATGTGAAATATAATATATGGTTATGATCAAATGAATATTAAATAAAATAATTTTTATTATATGATAATATATTTAATAATATTCTAGATATATAATATAAACAATCATTTGGTTCGAGGGAACCAAATAAAAAACAGAATCCAACTTGTGGTAGAGAAAATTTCATTATAAAATTATAATTACTAGAAAAATACTTCTATAAATTATTATTAGATAGAATAAGAAGATAAAACACAAACATTATTTATAGATGTGGACACCTCTATATTAAATATGCTTATATTTATTATTAAATTTATCCCATATGTTATTCTAAATCATAATTAATTTATTATAAAACTAGTTATGTATCCCTTTAAAAACTTGAATTCCCATTTTTATTTGTACAAGGAACTCATTGTTATTACTTTCTCTAGTACCATTGTATAGTTTTGACTAATCCTCGTGAAATTATCCAAGTTATGTTTTAATTTTTTTCATTTTTCTTGATGTGAAACAAATATAAAATATCATTAAATATCATTAAATATATTATGTACTTTAATAATTAATCTAATTAAATTTTTTATAACATTCTAATCACATAATGTTCTTAAAACCATATTCTTAAAGATATTCTTCTCTAGGTGACATAGGAAACCACTCGATATTGAATTCATACATCTTATATTTTTCAACACATTGATAATGTATATAATCTGACTTCATCTAGAAAACTCCACAACTCTATCATAGAATATATTAATCCCTATAACATTGGATACAAATTTTGGTTATTCTTTGAGAAATAATATTAACTTAGTCCTAAATTTTTTTAAGATTAAATATTTTTTTCCATATGTTATCAACATATTGAACAAGGGAAGTTATGTTCTTCCCACTATCAACATGTTAAAACATGTATTTCATTATTCAATTATTAAACTAAACTCTCATATAGATTTATAAAAAATAATATTCCATGATCATTATGACCACTTCTAGCCATAAAGGGATCTCTACCACTTGCATGTCAAATTTTTTTCCATAGTGTCACCAACACTTCTATTTACATTATATAGAAATATTTCACAATGTTTCTCGTAAGAAGGGTGATCTTGATATCCATTAACCAAGTTTCATCATCATATATTGATTCCTGAAATGTAAATCATCAATTAATTTTAGCATTGTTACTTGTGAATTAGTTTCACCATAGAATATACCTTAACATCACAAAAAATATTCAACAAAAATTATTACAAAAAAGTACTAACAAAACAATACATGTCATTTTTCTTATCCAATACCCACTAACATATTTACATTAACTATGGAAACCATAAAAATAGTGGATTTTAGAATATAAAATACATTTATGTATTAATATAATCCTTATAATATTATAATGTTTCAATTTAATTCTTACTTATAGAATAATTATTTCTCATAAGAAATATATCTGTTAAATTATTTAGTATTATAGCGCATATTGGATTTCTATTTCTAACATAGTTTGTGACTCAAGAATAACTCGCCCAACTATGTCTTTTTTATTGAGTGTTCTTATGAAAAATCATTTTAGTTTATCAAATTGGCTTCATTGAAATCCCACTATCTTCTATAATTTCAAAATAGAAGTTCTTATCACTTATGAAATTGTAATTAGTAATTTTATTAATCCCTTTTCCTTATTAGTGATAGTTTTTCCCTTAGTATAATTTTGTATATTTAAATGAGAAACACATATGGTGTTATTAATGTTTGTTTGAATCAAAAAACATCTTTAAAAATGATTCTAATCAAAAGACATGAACATGTCACGTAAATTATTTACTTGCACATTATAACATATATGTTATCCATTAGATAATATATTTAGATAATGGTTATGTGTTAAGGCTTCTATTTTGGAAATATCTATTGAATTTAATTATTTAATACTAGCGGTATGTATAATATTCATCATCAAACAAACTTTTATTAATATCATTAAAATGATGTGTATAAGGTATTGCGAGATTATGATTAGCTAAATTCTACAATTAAATGATCTATGCATACATAGTTAATATTTTCATCGACTAATCCACCAGTATGATTTTATAGTTTTTTACCATGTATAATTTTTTACATTACTTTACATTCATAAATTCTTTTAAATGAATCAAATGAAATATAATTTTTTACATCATGATTCTCCATAGAATTGTTGATAATCTCGTTTTGGAAGCTTTGTTGTAATACCACATTTAATCAGTATTGTTTTCTTTGTCCTAATACATTGAAATTAACAATGTCATAAATACATAGACTCATTACTCAAAAGAGACTAAATAACCTTATGGGTAAGTAGATGACATTTACATTCACTTTTACAGGGTAAAGAACTATATTTCATGAAATTCATATTATTTGAGTATTATATTTATCAATTATCATTGATACTTTCAAATATGTGATTCATGTATAACTAAACTATTAATTAAGTAATATATACAATAATGATTTATATTATAGATATTATATTTATGAATATTTATTTCTATAAATTGACACTAAGATAAATTCCTTTATAACACTCAATGATAAATAATGGTTTTATATGAATCAATTAGGGTAAAAATCATGAATTTATGATCTTCATTAGTCGACTTATGAGTCTACCCCCTTAAAAAAATTGATGATTAATCTTACATATGAAAATGTTTCTAACTATCCTTGATTCCAATATTTTAATTAAAATGTTTAAATAAAATTATGTATTTAATACCCAAAATATGGATAAAAAATATTACATGTAATGATGATTTTATATGAAGGAGAAAATTTCTCTAAATTTTTTTTCATTTTATTTCAATTCATCTTCAAGTTACTTTTTATACCATATATGAAGCACATATCCTTAAGTTCATTGGTCTCTTTATGAGTATATTATCTATTCAATTGATGTTTTTGAATCACCATTGAATATATTAACATTATAGAATTTTCATCTTGGTCTATCAAATTGGATATTATAGGGGGTGAAAAACCATGTTCCCAATAATCCCTATCATATTGGTAATGTATATTTAAAATATTATCCAAATGATTATTTATACTAATAATTATATATTAATTTTTGAATATATATATTCAATGTTGTAATGACTAAATGTCAGATTAATTGACAATTTATTAATAAAAAGCATTCCTAGATTCATTAACAAATTGATATACTTAAAAATTTTGAGTATTTGTTCACCATCCTGGTGTATACATTTTAGGTAAACTATAAATATTGGTTTCACAATCTCATATATATTTGTCCCTTATTTTTTACTTTCCTTTTCAAAGAGATGAGTTATATTTCATTATGAATCAATATATATATATTTTTTCTTATACTCTATGCGAATAGTAGTTGACATAATGAAATAAACAGATGAAGTAAAAAATATATGTCTCCTATGGGCATCCTTAACACACTCACTTACAACTGATGGTGGATGATTTTTAATAGAGGATTCGAAAACCTAAAATGATTTTTCCTATATAATTGATCTATGTAATAACCTATATTAATATTGTATTATTTGATTATTGAAAAAACATTCTATTTTTTATACTGGTCATATAATTTCTATGGAAAATTTTTATTTTATTTATATTATAAATAATATTCATTCATTATTAATTTACATTTATTACCTATTTCGATGATATTAATTTTTTAAGTAGATTAGTACACTACTATTTTTTTATATCCCAACATTAATAACCATTGTATTTAGAATATATTTTAACCTAGATATTCTAGTTCTAAGGATCCTTATTTTATTCACATAAATCAGATTATTGCTATGAAAATTTCTTAATTGTATTTGGGTAGGATTTACATTTAAACTGAGTTAACTTTAATTTCCTTGATCTATCGTGTGTACACTCTAATATGGAAATCACATTCTTTGATTTCGTCAATAGTTGCCTCCAAATTGTATTAAATATATTATGTTTTTTAGTCTTAATATCAACATTGATAAGTAAACCCATTATCGTTGTTAAGTCACCTTGATAATTGAATGCCACCCTAGTTATGGAATAATCGACAATATATGTATGGTTTAATAAAAACTCATAAAATGGAAAGAATATACATATCTTAATATTTTGATTGAGGGATTTTTTTTACTTATTTATAAATATTCATTATTTAATTATTCATATACATGTTAATATTATAAGGTATCTACATAATTAATTACCTATTTATGATAAAATATATTAGATTTAGTTATTTTATGATATTCTATTTTATGAATTTCAGTGGATTTATTTTCTTTATGTAATCTCTTTAAATCAACCAAAAAACTCATGCATCACTTAAATATAAAAATAACCATTAAAATCAAAAATAAAATAAATATTTGATATGATCATGATATTTTAACTATTAGTGTGATTATTATGGGGTGATAAACCATCAATAAACCTGAGGTATATAATCCTTAAGTCCACCCATAGATCAAGTATCACTATTTATCTATTCACTTAAGCATCTCCTTGGTTGAATTCACCCTTGAGTGGGTCCTAAACTATCTCATTCCACTAGGAGATTCATCATTTAAAATTTTTAACTCTGTCAGAAGTTAGGGGTATTGTGGTTTAGGTTTAATTAAAATAACCCATGGAAAAACAGACACATTCACAATAAAGTAAGAATGGGTAATTTAGATATATTATTATTATATTTTATAATTATTATCACATAAACCCCATAAATAAATAAATAAATAATAAATAAATCTAATGTATTTATACGTCATTGAATCATACAACAAATCAAAACATGAAACAATTACAAATTAATAATTTTAAGAATTTATTTCAAATCATTCTAATGAAGTTAAATTTAATTGAATTAATAATGTCGTAAATAAATTATTTTTCAATTGTAGATAATTAGTTTATGTCTAAATATTATATTATATATAATAAGATTCTCATCCCGTATTATTTTAAATATGATAAAATAAAATAATTTAGTTTTTTTAAATAGTTATCTACTCAGCATGCAAAAAGAATTTCACATTGTGTGTGCCATGTGTGTGAAATTAAATCCAGTTCTTGACTTTAATTCTTACACTATAACACCATGATATACCTTTCTACAATTGCCTTTCAATAAATACCATAACTTTTATGAAATCATCACTATATATGGGTAAATTAAATAATAATGAAATGTTTTTATTCACTTAAAATAATTATAAATAGTAGATATGTACATTTAAAAATAATTTATTCAATTTAGGAACATGTATTTTTTTTCAAACCTATGTAGTATTTTAACAGAACAAAACTTATTTCTACAATTTAGAAGAATTATGTATTAAATTTTAGCTATTGCATTATTTTATGTAAAAGAAACCTCATTTTGTAATCATAAACCATTAAATTTCATGTATATTAATAATATTATAAAATATAATTATAAATTAATTTATATTCATAAAAAAATTTAGAAAATTGTTTTTAATGAGTTTTGAATACTTATATTAAATTTAATTTTTATCATTTTTACTAAATTAATTTTAAAAAGTATTTTTTATATTTAGAATCACAGTATTCAAATTATCTAATAATTTCATTTCAATTTTAGTAATAAAAATTTATAATAATGGTAAAATATATTCACCATCATTAAATATAAAATAAATTAATTGTGTTAAATTAAGGGATAAGGTTATTAAATCTCTCAAAATCATAACTATAAATGGGTCTATAAATGATCAACCATAACTGATATAATAAATAATACTTTCAAATGATTCCCCAACATTTAATAACTATATCATTATTTCTATATTAATAAATTTATATTTATAATCATTAAACTCCCCTCACTTATAAAAGGACCCAAAATCCACCCATTAAAAGGCTCTACTTAATTTATAATTACACATTATACTCTAAACTATTTTTTCCTAAAAAAATTTACATATTATCAAAAAAAATTAGATTAACATTTCATTATGTGAATCAGAACACATGATATTGAAAAATTGATTTTCTTGGAAAATATAAAAATAATATATAATCACTTAAAACATTCTTCCAAATCCACTAGAAAGAAACCTTCACGGGTTTCCTCTTGGATTATTTTACTCCCTATCATATCATGGGGATATAAATAAAATTAAAGTAATGATCATGAATCCCAATAAGGGAATAATTGAAGAGACATATGGAATTTGATCACGAGGCATACCAATAAGAACATGAGACATAATAGTATGACATGAAAAAGAGAATATGAGGCATATGATAAAAAAACATGAATCATAACATATAAAATTTGTGACAACATTAAAATGGTAAATTAATATGAAAATCACCATGGATTATCCCCAAGGTGTTATAAATCGAAATTTCTAGAGTTATTCACCAAGGTATCGAAAAAAAGTCATGTAAATTGGATACAATCGTTCTAAAATGCATTAAAGTGTTATCATAGGAAACCTTCATATGTTTAAATAACTCATGAGCCACACTAATAATAACAAATAATTTCCATTATAAACCATGGAAAATTAATAATGGGTTTCACATCAAAAACATTGGAGGCTCGGGAGGCAGATGGGTTAGTTGGACTCCCCCTTCCATCGGGCTAAAACTCAACGTGGATGGTTCTTTTAGAAAGACATTAATGAGAGGTTGAGGGGTCCTGCGTGATGCATTCATTTTTGTTATTATGGAATTCAGATCCTTCCATGGCATGGGATTATCCCTGGGGGCGGAGGCTGGGGCACTGCTTAATGGTCTCCATGTTTTCAAGGAACGTTGTCTTGAGGTGTCGGATGTTGAGTCAGATTCTGAAATTCTGGTGAAGATTTTCCAAGTAAGACTTGGGTTTCCATGGGATGTGATTTACATTATCCAAAGGTGTGTCAGGAAAATTTCTCTGAGACACACCATTCATCATAGTTGGAGGGATACTAACTTCGTTGCGAGCACTTTTTCAAGCCTCAGATGCCCAGAATAGGGACTTACCATTTTTTACGGTTTGGGTTCTCTTCCGCGGGAGTGTCAGATCTTTGCGTAGAAAGATTCTCTTGGATTAAATTACTTTTGACCACCTTGAGGGACCATTGTAACGGAGGTACTAGGCCTTCGTCTAGATGATAATAAAAAATTACTTTTTAGTCAAAACAAACAACTTAATGAGAATGTGGGTTTAATTTATGTAAATCCCCAAATAAATAATCAATATTCACATCAATATTATTTCTCATTTAATATAAAATAGGTTTGGGTTTTCATACAAAATGAAAATATATTATATCTTGAAAAGGTAAAAAATTACGAAATAAATTCGACATCATTATAGGTAAAAAATGTAGATTTAGAAAATGGTAAAATGAGAGGGTATGATTGTATTCCATTTATAAATAATAATTTTTGAATTATGTGTATAATAAAAATAATCTCAAATTAGGTGAAGTGGGATGGTGAAATCGGTTGGGTTTTATTGTTAAAGTGGAGAAATTGTTTAATAGTTTCTAAATATAGATCTTGGATGTAACAACTGGGTCCCAGTGACAGAATAGACACCCCACCATTACATGGTCGTCGGGTCCTGGCACCCCAGGTGCCACCAGTTTCCCCGCAGACACATGGTCCCCACCCTGGGGCCCACCCACGTGCTTGTACGGGTCATCTAACTGATGATTATCCCCACAAGCTAACACACGTCCTTTCTAGTATGCTTTATCCTCACTCACACAGAACCTCGGAATCTTCCCAGAAGGTTAACCATCCTTATCACTGCTCTAGGCCAAGCATGCTTAACTGTGGAGTTCTAATTAGACAGGCTACCGAAAAGAAAGGTGCACCATTTGACATAAGTCATATCATTTTTTCATTTAACCATTTATCATTCTAGGGTATTACAATCAACCCCCCCCCCCCCCATTAGAGCACAACATCCTCATTGTGGGCCCTAAATCTCATCCTAGGAAGTGGATCTCACTTAAGTTTGGGTACCACCTCTGATACCAGATGTAATAACTAGGTCCCAGTGACAGCTTAGACAGAGCATCTGGTAGTTGGTAGCAGACTAGCGGTGCTCTATTGGAGGAGTACATTAGCATTCTAAAGTTAGTGAGAAGCACCTAGACGTTGCAACAGGCCCACTATACTCGACAGAGGATGAGTTCTCCAGTAGTCGTGGATTTGATAATTAAAATCATGGTTTGAGCTGAGTCAATGACCATTTTTTTCCTCATGATTGATATGCGTTACATGATAACTTAGGTATATATATGGGAATATACCTATGTAATGGTTATCCGTTGATTTCATAATTTTTGGTTTATCTTTGTTGGATTTTTTGGGACCTTGAGGGTATCAGGGTCCCTATTTAGTATCTTTATAATCACCCATGCACAGGCTATACCCTCACCTCATTTTGTTGGATGAAGACGATGGACAGTGCTGACGGAGGCTGAGAGCGCTAACATTGGACGGTACCCAGAGGAGGACCTTACGACGTATCGGTACACAGTGGAGTCTGACGGACGTGGAGTGCTGTGGAGGCCATCTATACCTACAATTTAGGTAAGAACCCTAGAAAACGATCCAGGAGTTTCTTTTTCCTTTAAACTATTTGTCCCTTTTCAGTTGTACTTAATTTTAGATGTATTTATACTTTACAGTTGGTCTTGTATTCTGCCCCCCCCCCCCCCCCATTACTTTCAGTAGACTTGTTTTACAGCTTTTACATAGTGTTTTCTTCCTCTTGTACTCTGGTTGTGTGTGTCTACAATTTATAAAGGAAATTCCTTCCCAGTTTTAGGGAATTACGCCTTTGGTGCTAGTCGCCAGCCCCTGGCCTATGGAAGGCAGGCTTGGGGTAGTCACGATATGGGCCCCAGGGTACGGGTCGTGACAAATTGGTTTCAGAGGTGGTACCCAGCCTTAAGTGTGATGCACTACCTGGGTTGAGATGTAGTTCCTACAACGAATATGTTGTGCTCTAAAAGGGGGGTGATTATAATAACCCATAATGATAAAGGTTTTAATGACTAGATTATATGACTCATGTCAACATGTTACACCTTCCTTTTTGGGAGCATGTCTGATTAAAACTCCATAGTTAAGCATGTTTGTCCAGGAGTAGTGATCAGGATGGGTGACATTCTGGGATATTTCCCAGGGTGTGTGTGAGTGAGGACAAAGCATACTGAAATGGAGATGTGTTGTCCTGTGGGGATATTCATTAGTCATATGACCCGTGCAGGTACGTGGGTAAGCACCAGGGTGGGGACCATGTGTCTGTGAGGAAAATGGTGGTACTTGGGCGGGCGAGGACCCGACGGACATGTTATAGTGGGGTGTATGTGCTATCACCGGGACCCATATCTTACATTTAGTATTAGTTGGAGGTTCTACAGTAGAACATAGGAATCTGATATTTCCTTTCTATTAAGAAATAGTGTTAATGGTGCCGAATGTGGTTTTCAGTTCTGGGAGTCTAGTGTTGGTGCGGCGACCGACGTATCTATACACCAGGACCCTGACTACTGATTTCCAAATTAGTGCACGAAAACACTGATTGCATGTGTGTTTTCAAAAGTTTTTCTTTAAGTCATCTCAACCTGGTCAGCTCACCAGGTATAACATTTGACCATGTCACATCTATTCAGTATGCCTCCATGCAGACATCCAGTTAGAGTTCTGAGAGAGTACACGATAACAGCCCACTGAATGACAAGGCTTTAGTGGAGGGCCCTCTTACTATGTTTTCACCTTCGGGTGGTGTACCAGTAAGACCACCACCCATTGGGCAGAAAATTCCACCAGCCACATTGGAGGATAGTGTGTGCCGATTGAGCGTATTGCATAAGTTTCAGCAGCAAAGGTCTCTGAGGTTTCTAGGCGAGACATATTCCCACATAGCTGAGGGATGGATGGAGGCAGTTGGTAGAGTTATTATCCTAGTTGAGACACTCTTAGAGGAGATAGTGGTCTTTGTTACTAGTGTTTTCAGTGAGTGACCATGAGGTTGGTCCGCATAGTAATGAGGCATCGGTACGTGGATCGTTGCCTAAGATTGTACCTTCAGGTAATGTGTCATCTATATCATTGATTTTTGGTCAGCAGTTAGATCCGGCGGTACTGGTAGATGACACATTTAATATTGGTGCCTTACACGTGTTTCAGCATCAGATACCCCTCATGTTCCGAGGTGATCCTGACTCACATGCGGCTGAGGACTGGCCTGAGAAGGTGGTTGAGAGTTCTTTAGAGCCTATACAGCTTCATCAGGATGACATGTCAGTAGCTGAGTATAAATCGAGGTGTACCGATCGTTCCTGGTACTTGATGAATTTGATTCGATAAGTGATTTGGGGATCGGACTACCGGGCGAGGTGTGTTTTAGGACATCCAATCCATCACATTTTTTCTAGATACTAGAGGGAACCTTTGTGGTTGAATGTTCCTTGGATGAGTGGATACAGCTAGTGAACGTTAGTAGTGGGAAAGCATGAAACCGACCCCAGTCTCAGAGACTTGAGCGTGTAAAATGTTTCGAGTAGAGGATGTTTTAAGGACATATGAATATGCAGGGCATTAGACGTGTAAGCAGAGCTCAGAGAGTATCATGGGGTGGTGTACATTTCGACATGTTACAACAACCCGCCTTTGTAGTCCTGACCAGGATCAGGGGTCTAGAGGTACGGGGAAGAGAGTAGCTACAAGTGGTTAAGGAGTGTGACCCAGGGGATCTAGAAATTATTCGAGGTACGGTATTTGTCTAGTACTAGCTTCCCTATCAATAGACATAGGTACCAACCATTCTTTCCTTCCATAAATCTTGTCCTACACCTAGAGTTTCTGGTTAAACTGTTTAATTGACCCTCACGTCTAGAGATACCTTTACGAGGAGACTTGATAATCACATTTATTCCACCGGTGTGATCTGACCCTTGAGGGGAGTGTTTTGGTTGGAACCCCTTAGTGGCAGCGTCGAGGCCTTACAATGGTAGTTTGGGTATATACTGGACAACCACACTTTATACACAGATTGACTGTATTTTCCAAAAAGGTTGTGGTCTATCTACAATGTTGATATGAGGTTTTCCTTAGTCGATGAAAAAGGAAACCCAGGAATCTCATGTTAAACTCATTCATAGGAGGGTGCAGCTAATCACTCTTGAGTCGGCCAGCCATACCCTCATGGCAGTAGGAGTTTTCAGTTTTCAGTTCCAAACAGGAGTGTCAGAACATGGGGAAATCTTTTCAAAGGATGTTTCCAGGATAACCCCCAAAAGGGGGACGGACGTCTGCTTTGGAAGGAGACTACCAGAGGTTCGTTCCAGACTTCTCTAGAGTTGCAGCACCACTATCAGCCTTGACGAAGAAGGGGAAGCCCTTTGTGTGGTCAGATAGATGCCAGCAGAGCTTTCAGAAGCTGAGGCAGAGGCTGAGTAGTGCCCCCATTTTGAGGCTTCCAGAGAAGGTTGTAGGGTACTTAGTTTACTGTGATGCATCTGCAGCCGTAATTGGGTGTGTCTTGAAGCAAGAGCAAGCAGTGATCACATATGGTTCTTATTAAATGAGACAGCACGAGCATAACTACACTACACATGACACGGAGATATCAGTAGTGGTCTTCACCTCGAAGAAGTGGCGACACTATCTTATGGACGAACTTTTTACCATGTACTCTAATCACAAGAGTCTCAAGTATATCTTCCCTTAGAAGGGCCAGATCCTGAGATAGTGACGATGGCTTGAGTTCCTCCCGGACTATGACTTCAAGATAGTCTATACTCTTTGGAAGGGGAACATTGTAACAGATGCAATCATTTGGAGATCTTTTTTATAGATGCTAGGTGATGTGACAGATCAGCTAGATTCTTTAAAAATATCCTATGTGTATAGAGATAGAGCATCCTTCCTTTAATCTCTTATAGTCACTCCCCCACTTCTTCTGTGAGTCAAGGAGGTGCAGCGTGGGGACACTGATTGTGAGACACAACATTCACAGATATCCATAGGACATGCACTTGATGGATTTTCTGAAGGTGGGGAGCACGTTATCCTCTTTAGATGATGTGCTATGGAGTCAGTGTCACTTTAGGAGGAAGTGTTGAGGGAATTTCACACATCCCCTCTAGCAGTGCATCCAGGAGTTGAGAAGAAGTACAAGGGCCTTCGACAATTGCACTGGTGGTGGGGTATGAAGAAGGTAGTAGCGAAGTTTGTCTCTCAATGCCACACTTTTGAGCAAGTGAGGGTTGAACATTAGGTACCAGTAGGCTTGGATCAACCTTTATTGGACCCAATGTAGAAGAGGGATGGGATATCCATGGACTTTGTGACGGGTCTTCCACATACGTTTTGGAGACATGACTCTATTTGGGTGATCGTTGACCAACTCACCATATTGGCCCACTTCCTACCGACCAGAGATAGTACGAGCTACCACAAATAAGGTGCAGATAATCCAAGATCAGATGAAGACTTCACAGAGCAGACAGAATTCATATATTGTCAAGAGCTGAATACCTTGAGAGTTCAAGGATGGCGACCACGTCTTTCTATGGGTCTCACCTCGATGAGGTATTCAGAGATTTTCCCAAGGAGGGAAGTTATCACAGAGATTCATCGGACATTTCAGGTCCTCAACAGAGTTGGCAAGGTGGCTTACTACTTAGCTCTACCACCTCAGTTGCACCGGGTGCATGACGTCTTCCACGTATCTCAGCTGAGGAGATACTTCCACGACCCTCCACACGTCATCCACCCTGGAGAGATGGTCATCGATGATGGGGAGACTTTCATGAAGGTTACAGTGGATATTGAGGATCGATAGGAGCGGTACCTACGTGTATGGTCGATACCTCGGGTGCGGGTTCGCTGGCAGCACAAGAACCTCCAGGAGAGCACATGGGAGAAGGAGACTTAGATGCGTGCTTAGTACCCCCATTTGTTTTCTTAGTTTAAGTTGTGGATTATGTGGACATAGAGCCCTATGGTGGGGAGAATATAAAGAACCAGAATTTCCATGTAATATTTTTTATTTAAATGGAAATTTAACGAGTCCACAAAATTAGACGGTGCGTGATTCTGAGGCCTCGAGTGCCTGGAATGATTCGTTGATGTTTTGTTAAGCTTAATTTAACGCGAGTAAGAAGTTTTCATGAAAAAGTGGAATAACTCTTAAATGGTTTCACAAATCAGACGTTTGAGGGCACCATTGCACTCAGGATGGAGGGTTAACCCTAGGCGCGACTTAAGTTTAATCGGTGCGTGCCTCCTTTGAGAAATCAAAAAAATGGCATAACTGTAAATAAAATAATTAAATAAATTATTTTATTTTCCAAATGCTAATAAATCACAAAACATATCCAAGATTAATAAATTTAGACCACCACTTAACTCATGAGGGAATGCTTTATTTAAGCAGATACTAACTTTGGTCGGAGTGGGCTACTAGAATAAGTTAGTTTTTGGCCATAAATAAAATAATTAAGTGAAAATTATTTTATTGTAAAATTCATAACATCTAAATGGTAACTCGGATTAAAAATCTGATAGTATAGTTGGGTTATATGGGTCGAGTTTCACCTAATAAAGGCCTATCCTCGATGGCACTTGGTCGTGGGTGGCTGATAATATTTATTCCTAACATTTTTTGTGTACGTTCAGTAAACGTGCGAGCGGCGTTTTGCAACTTTTAAACTGGTGCTCGAAATTGATATATGAGGAAACCATTGAACTCGTAGCACCGGTGTTCACTTAATAATACTTTCATCTTGATGGCAGATGATTGAGAATTATAGTTCATTTCTAGTTTTTATAAAAAAATAATAATAAAAAGTTCAACACTTTATTTTATTTTTTTTAGCTGCCTTGTGTGAGTGCAAGGATTTGGAACCTCCACTTGGGAGTTGATGGTGGGACCACCACACCTCATCCTCCCATGAGAGGTTATGTTCATGGGGCCCACTCGAGAAATAACCTACCATGAGAGGTTACAATTTTGGGCCCACCCAAGACCCATAACCTCTCTATTAAATGATAGGGGTGGGGACCACCCAACCCCTATTGATGGTGGAGGAAAAAACCTCCCACCTCTCCCTTTATAACTAGGGAGAGTCTCTTGCCAATCCATCTAATTAAATGTGACACCTCTCACAAAATTAATTAGGTGGGGACCACTCTTTTAATTCACCAAATTTGAATTACGTGCCATCATAATATTAGACAAACCCTCCCTCTCCTCTATAATGGATGCTTGGGGGAAGGTTTTGGGATAGATTTTTTAAGCGGCGAAACACTGTCAAGGAGACGCGACACCAAAAACCTGGAGGATTACGCGTTCTCCAACGATGAACGAAGAACGAAGAATGAAGAATGCCAACATTCTTCAACTCCTTCCTCGAACACATACTAACAAGGAGCGTCGTCAATTAGCTGACACAACTAGGGTTTGGGAGTGCGTGATGAACGCAACGAATAAAAAATTGACGCCCGCCTCTTCCTGCGACTTCGTTTATGAACAAAAAACGAGCTAGGGGGTTTGATTAATTTTTTACTTGTTCTTTGTCGTAAAAATTTCTTGTATGAGAAACAAATTATATCACCATGATGAGGAGGGTTCAGACCCTAAGAACATAGCCCGACCATCCCCTTTTGTTTGTTCTTCTTCGTTAATGATGGAGGTGGTACACGCGGTGACCGGCAACAAGTTGTCCATGAAGAAGCTAGCGGCACAAGGCCACTGGGCCACTACAATGGTGCGACACATCCGTGCCGCGCAAAGAGCTAAGACAGGGCCAGGCAGGCCGTGGCGGTGCTGGAGGGGCGCGGTGTCGTCGCACCGCGCTGAAAAGAAGGGTTGCGGCTTGGAGGGCTGTGATGGTCGGACGAGGAGCGTGGCGCCATCGCGCTGCGTGGAAACCATCAGGAGGCTGCGACCAGGCCGGGCCACAGAGGAGGATCGCAGTGTTGTCGCGTCGTGCCGTGGTGCGGTGCGGCTGGCCGCTCTCCCCAGCCGGGAGGGGCGGGACACTTTTGTGTCCCTCATGAGCTGGATCGGCGCCACCTGGCACCATTCGGCTCTACCCGAATGGCTAAGTCATTCGGGTGCCAGGGGAGTGTAGTTCCCCTTGGCCGCGGCAAAGTCGGGCCCTCGCCGGGCCGTCGGGTCGCCAGGATGACCGAGCCGCCGGGCCAACTGGGCCACCGGGCCGCCTTCAAGTCGGGCTGCCTCAAGTCGGGCGGCCAGGCAGCCCCCGGGCTGGGCCGCGCCGTCGGGCCAGGTCGCCCCATCAGGATGGGTATCCCCCACGGTTCGGGCCGCCCCTAGGACCGAGGAAGACCCTGGTTCGGACCGGGTCGGACCGGGTAGGGCCGACTGGGTCGAACGCGACCCGAACCCGCTATGGCCCGATTACACCTTTTTTCCCTTATCACGGGCCACCAGTGGCCGATCAACGAACCGTCTGCGGAGACGGAATGAATAGAGTGAGAAGATTCCTTTGGAAAATACCACTTTTGTTTTGGACGCAGTTAGAGTACAGTCGGGTTGGTTTGAACCTAAAAACCAACCGGGTCCCTGGGACAAAAATTCCAATAACTCACAGACCGGGCGTCCGATTGATGCATCGTCTATTGAGTTGAGACCCCTATGTCGTGGATCTACATTGAGATACATCCATGTGATAATTTTTGACACTTGGAGTATGGACCAGTATCTCATGGATCGGATCCTCCTGGAGACGGGCAGGCAGAGTTCGGAGACCTAGTAGCTGACAGACCTGACGACTGCTTAACCGATTCGACTCAGAGTGATTCGACTAGCCCAGTGTGTTTCCCCGGTATTTCGTGGCAGACCCATGGAAGATGGAGCGCCTGGTAGTTGGCCATAGACCCACGGTACGTTATAAGAGGAGTACCTATGTAGGCTATTAGGGGGAGTGCCCGGTATTTGGCAGCAGACCCACAACGAACGAAGGGCCTGGTAGTTGGTAGTAGACACGCGTTACTCGATAGGAGAGGTACCTTAGTAGTCTAGCTTAGTGAGAAGTGCCTTGATGTCATGACAGGCCCACTGTACACGACAAAGGTGGAGTTCTCCAGCATTCATGGTTTCGATAATGATAATCCTGGTTTACGTTGAGTCAATGACCTTTGTATTTTCCTCAGGATTGAGATGGGTTACTTGATGACTTAGGTATATGTATGGGCATATACCTAAGTAATGGTTATTCGTTGATTTAATACTTTTTGGTTTATCCTTGTGGGATTTTTCGAGACCTTGATGGTCTCTAGGTCTCTACTGAGTATCTTTATATTCACCTCTGCACGGGCTACGCCCACACATTGTTGTGTTGGATGCAGACAACAGACAGTGTTGACGGAGGCCGAGAGTCCTAGGACTGTAGGGTACCCGGAGAAGGACCTTACGACGTATCGGTACGTAGTGGAGTCTGATGGATGTGGAGTGTTGTGGAGGTCATCTGTACCTACCCTTCAGTTATGAACCCCAGAGGACGATCCAATAGCTTCTTTCACATTTCAGCTATTTGTCCTTTTTAGTTGTACTTTCTTTCAGTTGTATTTATACTTTATATTTGGGCTTGTATTCTAGCCCCCCATTAATTTTTGTACACTTGTTTTAAAGATTTTACTTAGTGTTTGCTTCCGCTTTTACTCTGGTTGTGTCTGTCTACGATTTATAAAGGCAATGCCTTCCCAGTTTTAAGGAATTATGCTTTTGGTGCTATTCACCATCCCCTAGCCTATGGAAGGCGGGCTTTGGGTAGTCACGATATGGGACTCGGGGGACGGGTCATGACATTGGAATTCTAGGTTATGGAAAAATGAAAAACCATTATATTTACCACAGCTTTTAATTATGGTTACGGAAAATTTATTCATATTGTATGATATTTAAATCTAATATAACCAAAAAAATTAATACATCTTTTGAAATAGAAAACTAACTATTCCACAAAGTAGTGTTTCAAAAATTTAATTTCCTATTTTATACTCTGGAATGTCACATATAGGATTGAAAATTGATTAAAAAAATTAAAAATACATAATATTAATAATTTAAAAAAAATTAGTTTGTGGTAAATTAATTATTACATCATTATTATATAAATATAATTTCCTAAAATCAACTGAAAAAAACAATATTTTTACTATCATGGAAAAATATATATTTTATAAAACTTTCATAAATTCAGCCTAACATAATTTTTACAGGCAGATTTCAAATAATATTTTTTATTAGTATAATCATATAAATTTGATAATTTTAAATTTTAAATATTAAAACTATTATTAAACGAAAAATATTATATTTTAAAAAAAATCAAAATTTTGACACGTATAAAAAAATTTCTCACATAATAAAAATATTTTATTAAATATATTTAAATAATAATTTTTAAAATAAGATTTTATTAATAAAAATTTTAATCAGAATTTCATACTTTATTAAAAAATTAAATTTTTCATAAATTAATGGAATTATGTTTTATTTTTGTCCAGAAATTAATTTTTAAAATTCACATCAATTAATAATATATTAATTTTATGAAAAACAATTCTTAAAATGGAATGGATATAATAAAAATTATATTTATTCAATATAATTACACCTTTTTTAACTAATTACTGAACATGTTACCCCATGTAACACATTTCTACACTGAAAGGATAATGTGGGTGATGCAAGTAGGTTCATGGTGTCATTTGGCTAACATTGACTCAGTTGTAATCAATAATAATAGGAAGTTATCATGTCAATGATTTAATTCTAGCTTCACTTGTAATATCCCAATTTGGCCTTGGTCAAAGATAATCCCTAGTGAAACTACATCCCCCTCAATTTCTGACAAATGGGATTCAAATGGAATGACTCTACTGGTTGAGGACATCAGTATACCTTGGAACAATAATTATCACATCTCATTACATCTTATAAACACTAATTATAAAGATAAAATTACCACCAATGGGTATATTTCTCAATGGTCACATTGACCAATGATACTTTTAACCAATGGTCATATTTGTACAATTGTCACATAGTGGTCAAATCCTAATGATCGCATTTCCTTATATACACTATAAATACCAATTCATTTTTTCACTCAATAATCACTACAATTTCTCCAATGGTTATATATTTCCATTTTTAATGATTTGGACGAGTTTAATATTTTTTTATTTGTCTAGTGTTAGATATGAGGGAAATGGTTATAATGGATTACAGAAATCCATATTATACCATTTTATCTCTTCTATTATATGTATATATATATATATATTTGGATTTATTGCATTTCATTCAAATTGGTTTCACAGATGACTAATTTAGTGAATATTAATAATGGGAGTGTGTTATTTGTTCCTCTATATTTTGTATTTGTATTATATTATATGTTAAATTACACGCATTTATCCAAGAAAAAAATTATTTTTAAAAAACTGTTTTGTTACATTTTTTAGGATGAGTACATTCTATTCCACAGTTAGTGACCAGATTCCTTAAAATCCATGAAGCTTTCAAATAGTATATAAAATTTCTTCATTATAAGTAAAAATTTGTTAACATTTTCATCATTTATATTCTTCATCGACCACTTATCAATTGTGAATTAGTTTTTTAATAAAATCTATAAAATATAATCATTCTTATGGAAAGATTATATTTTACTAAAATCACTTTCTAATGAAATTATTTAATTGGCTATCACATGTTATTAAATAGTTCAGTTTAACCACATTAATGATAAATTATATAAATTATTATTGATGGTTATAGAAAAAAATTACTTGTATAATAATGTTTTAATAAGTAAATAATTACTTTTTTAAATTTATAATTGTAATATTATATTCTAAAACATTATTAATCTATAAAATATTATTCATTAAAAAAATACCAACATAATAAAATTATAAATTTATTATTGGAGAACCATATGTGACAATCCAAAAAACTAAACATGAAACTTCATAACATATTTTACAAATTCTATTATATAACTTTTAATATTCTATATATAATGTACTCGCAACGAAGTAATGATGACTAAAATCATGGTGCTATAACCTATAAGGAATATCTGAAACTAATAATAGTCATTGTTGAATTTAAATTCAATATATGTAATAATAATGTAATAAATGATTATAAAATATTAATATATATTTCCTTCCAATGATTAATTATTTCTGATAAATGAATATTTATCCCTAGTTTTTTTATATTGAATGATAACTTTCCCGAAGGGACAATTCTTATTTCTTAAATAGAAAAATTTCCCGATGTTGGAAAAAGGTTTCTTTTTACAATAATCTCTTCAAAAAGAAGATATATAATCATTATCAACCACATTGTTCTAGGCCAACAGAGGTGTATCCACCCATTTATTAACAAATCCATCAGCCAAATGATTTGCTTAACGATACGGATGCATCACAATGTGATTCATAGAAAAATGATAGTCCATGCAATTGATCCATATTGAAGTTAGCTTCCATGCGAGGTAAATAGTGAAATTCCTAATATCCTATACAACTGTAGTCAAATGACATTCAATCCAAATTTTGATCCAGCCACATTGATTTTCCATGGAATTATGTTAATGTATGTCAGAGAAAGGATGAATCAAAGGCAATATTTTCTCATCTCAAATTTTTCCTCTTCGGAAAATTATTCATATTATGAACATTTTTTATTTATATTGTGCATATAAATACTATTTGAAATATTATATCATTATTTTTTATATATTAATTTTTTTATAATTCCATTTCATTTTATCTCTTTCAAGGTAATTTGATCCAAATTTTATTAAATTTGTAATGTTTTCTTTTCCAAACAATCCTTGAATTTAAGATGGTGAATATATAAATTACTATTCGAGGAAATTTCATGTTTATAATCCATATAACCCTACATATTTTTTTATATTCTAGATATTTCTTGTTTTTAATCATCTTCTTATCATTTCAATTTCCTTTCACTTACAATTTAATTCATCACGTTCTTGAATGTGTAACCAAAATTATCTCTTATTCATAATAATGAATATGTACCCTCATTGACATATTTTCTGTATTATTTTTAAATTTTACATTACATAATAAATACAATTCATATTTAGATATTAAACTAACACGAAATTTGAATAAAAAAGTATAAAAGTAATCTTCCAAACATTTTATACATGGGTCCTTTATATCATTAATTACTATGGATTGGAGGATATATCTTTCTTAGTGTCATTAAAAAATTCCTTACCTTATAACAATTTTTATTAATGAAAAAACACTAGGTTTTCATGTATTTCCAATGTAAATTTGATTCAAAGTTTATTATAAATTTTTAATATCAATATAAAAGCTATCAAAAGACAACGTTATTTATACTTTCATTTTAAAGAAAATTTAAAATGATTTTAAAAATTGATATCCTCTATGTCAATATCTTCAAATTTATATTATGATTATCTATTTATATTATCGATTAATTTCATGAACCTTTTTTATTTGTATTTCTTATGTTCATGTTTTCTCGATGATTTCAAAATACCCATTTCTATTCACGTTGGTATGTTATGATATGATATAACATTGAATGTTTTAAATTTATTTAGACTTTACCATATTTCCTTAAAATAATGTATTAATTATTTATTGTCTTATATTTTAAATTTTGAATTTATCATTCATAATTTAATATTTTTTATATGGATTCATTCATGTCCATTCTCTTTCATATGATTATGTTCTCTACCACTCTTCATCTATATCTTGACATTTTAATCTCATTCATGTTGATGACCTTTAATATCATGGATATATTTGATATCATGTACAATATTTTTGTATTATGTTGTGTATATTTAATTAAGAATAAACCCATTACTATATGCAGTGTTTCTTTGAAGGTTACCCACCTAGAAATATATTCCATTTATTGTCTCAGAAAATATTAATAATATATATACTTGTTACATTAGTAAACATATTTACTGATTACCCAAACATTTTGATTATATATTATATTAATTTTTAATTTCATTATATTAATAAAGTATTATAATTATGTAGTGTTATGTTGGGATAGAAATTATATAGCCCATCGATGAAATAATTGGACTCTTGAAATTAACTATTTCAGGGATTTGGTTTATGAATTCAAAATTATTTATTATCGATTAGCATGATGCCTTGACGTTTTAAATTATATAGTCTTTCATAGTATGATACATTGATAAAAGTATTAAGATATATGTAATTATACATTACACTACAATGAAATTAGTTATTTTAGTTTGTGTAATTATTTATATTGATTCACAATCTAAAAAAATTGGGAGTTTGGAATCCCATAAAGAGATAATAATTGTGTAGTTGATCATAAGAACAAAGTAATATATCCATTTTGAGGTAATATTGGATATTAATGTGATTATTGTTATTTTAAAATATTTTTTATTGGTCTTTAGGAAGGATACATTATTAATGAGTAGAAAACTCATGGGATTTATATAAGATTTTATGATATGGAATTTTTTCTTAGTTTGGATAGTGGGATAATTTCTTTTTTTAATATATGTTGTGATAACACTTTAATGAAATATAATTTTATTTAAAGAAAATTTAAATAAATTTAGAAAAAAGTTAGTATTTTTTGGATTATATGTGAATATGGGACATATTTATGGATTATATATTTTATTTTTTGTGGGGATAAAATGTTATGCTAAACTTTGGGAGCATAGGATTCCATTATTTTTGGTTTTTGACATACTATGAAAGTTAGTTTTTGTTTATTTATTTTTGGGGTTAGGTTATTGATATAATCTTTATAAATATAATGAAATTTTGATTGAACTAAAATTTTAATTGATTAATCAAGTTAATTTCTATTTAAAATGAATGATTCAATGGATAAGACACTAGTGATTGATTTTACATAAATTTATTATTTATTTTTTTCATATCCATATTTGTTTTATTATTTTGATGAGTAAACGGTCATGATGATGAAGATGAAAAGTGATTTTATATATGAATATCCAAATATTTTAACTATCTAAGGACTTTTTTTTAATAAAATCTATATAAATATTACTATTATAAGGGAAAAAAGTTTGGTAATCCTATCAGAGATAGATATTTTGATTTATCATTTGAAATTATATCATGAATAATGACTATATCTGGAACACATTCATATTTTTACATTTGTGAAAGAAAATAAAATTTTTATGCAACAATATTTTTAATTGGTTAGAATATAACATACCAAGATTTTAGTATGTATTTTTCATTTCATAATTTTTTATTTTGAATAATGTTGATCACATGAAACACTGAACTACAACAGCCCAAAAATATATATTACCAAATTCAAGAAAATCCTTAATAAATTATGATAATATAATATGAAACTCCAACCAATAAACATGAATTAATAAAATTTAATTGTAAAAAAGAAAAAAAAATTAATTAGATCTGAATAAATTCATGTAATATGAAGAATATATATATTTTAAAATAACTATGTTTGTAAATTTTTTATATTTCTATCTTAATTTTAATTGATAAATTCATAAACATTTTTATAATTTAATTTTTCAAAGTACATATACATATATTAACTTTCATTTAATTATTAATTTATATGAAATAATATTAATAATTCTTAATTTTTTAAAGATTATTATTAATAAAAATCATTGTATTTTATACTCTCATAAAAAATAAAAATATAAAAATGTTAGTATTTTATTTTCCTAAAACAATAAAAAAATTGAATTAATATTTTCAATATTATATTGAGGTGAAATTTTTGGATTTTTCAACAAGAATGGATCTTTATGTGAAGAGTAATAATATAGTTTTTTAAAATAACATACCCTTTATTAAATCATCAATATATGAACATGAATTAAAAATTTATGCAATAATTTTATCTATTAAATTTGTATCTATGATGTTAAATAATAATTAATAAATAAAATTTTTAATTTATAAGCTTGTGTTTGATATTTTTGAACTTAAGTTGTTTTTTATTTTAATAAAAAACTATTTTATTCCTTTTATATTAAGTTTTTATTCACAAGATACCTGTTTCTTTTGGTTTTGTTTAGAAAAAACATAACTCACTTTCACATAATTAAAAATCAATACATTTTAAGGTTATTAGTAATATTGTGCTATATAAGAATAAATTCCTTTTTGTGGTTAAAAATAAATTTCTTCTAAATAATATTTTATTTAATTACTTTTACATATATTAAAAAGATAAGTATCAACATTATAAAATCAATATATTAAAAAAATTAATATTTGGAATAAAATTTTTTAAATTAGGTATTAAAATCAATTTTAATTTTAGTTATAAAAAGTTGTTACCAGGTTGAATTTTAGTAACCATGGTAAAATATAAAAAACAGTAAATGTGTTAAATTAAATTATTTGGTAACAAAATATCACAAAACCTTATCATTTAATGGGTTTCAACGAATAGTATCAACCAAAGGTCATCTAATATCTGATAAGTATAAATTTTGGATCCAATTTCCTTGAGTATAACTATCATTCTATATTAAGAAATTTTTTGTTAAATATCACTAGTCACACTTAAATAAAGACCCCTCAACCACCCCATAAGATCCACATAGAATATTATAAATTTGTTGCATAACATTAAATATTCCCCTCCAAAATAATCCCATCCAAATATGACACACTATTATCACCCATATATTTAGAAAATTCATTAAAAACCATTAATTTTTATAAGAGAATATATGATTTATTCTTTATAAGTAATATATTTTTACAATCATTTTAATTTTTATTCCTCATCAATGAATAAATAATTAGGATTTCATTTTTTAAAAAAATTAATAATTTATACCAATATTATTATATAATGATGATGTTATAATAAAATTACATCATAATCATAGTCCTACATTGATTATATATTTCTCAAGTCATGGTTTGTTCAACAATGTACATGAACGATGATAAAATAGTTTATATTTACCTAAATAAACTAAATTATCGATATGATATGATATAAATATGTTAATAAGTTCTATTTTTTTCTTTATAATGGTAATATTATAATTTAAATCATTATTAATGTTATATGTTATTTTCATTACAAATTACCAAAATAAGCCCATAATTAATTTTATTTATATTAACAATTCCCAAAACTCCCAAGGAATAAACACAAAGAATCGTAAACCCTTATAGAAATTATATTATAGTAAATTTAATGTTATTAGGCATGGAATGAGTAAAATTACTAAAAAATATGATCAACATAAAATTACAATAAGTAAAAACTTTATCATAAATGAATATAAAATACTAATTTAAAGCCGAATATAAATAAATGAGTTTCAAAAATAAAAGTTTTTTAATATTTTTTTAATATATAGAAATTTAATGTTGTTTTGAGGAAGTGGAATTCCATGGTATGGTTTTCTCCACCACTAAATCCATGTTTTTTATATTTTCTAAAAGCCACATTAAGGGTAAGTGGTAAACATACATCAAAATATTCAAAAACTACATCACAACTGCACAAACACTCCAAATTTCAGAGATCACGCTTCTTTAAAACCACGAAACCAAAAGGGAAATCAAATTGAAATTTCAAAAACAATAAACTAGTATCAGAAGTCGTGCCACTCATAAATTGAATTCATCTGAGAGCCACATCGAGATGCGTAAAAGTTGGTTCTGTCACCTACCTCGATTCGAGGTGACGATATATCCCATCTCCAACATCATCACTTCTCGGAATATTCTTCTTTTAATACATGTTGGTTATTTCGAAAAAATCTATATTTATATAGTGTATATAATACCTAATTGATATATAATTTCCTGGGTATCTAATTATTCAAGGAATTTGTCATTATATTTCATTTTATCACTTTTGAGGTATTTTGATCCAGAACTTATAGCAGCTATAGGGTTTTCGGTCAGAATCTCACAATGAATTCATGATAGTTTATGTAAATGTGCTAATTTGATGGAAATATATTTTCATACTCATAATAAAACCATATATTATCTTTTCTTTTTTTATTTTAAGGGTTTAATGTTTTCCTATCATTTCACTTTCTATAGCTTCCCAATTCCACCAGATGGATGCCTACAAGTGTAACCAACAATATCACTCCATTATGTTATTGAATATTTCTCCAATATATTCAATTTTTTATATTTTTTATGAATATTTTTAATAAACATAATTGATTTCATTATGATATTTTCTATTTTCATATGTATTCTTCCAAAAATATTTAAAGGTAATCATTCTAACAATTTTTACTTGTGAAATTTTCGATATTATTTAAAAATGTTTAAAAATTATTTCAATATTATATTTTTCTTCCTGACTTATATTTCCTATATTTATAACCATTTTCTTTAATAATTATTATTTTTGTGGTTATTTAATGTAAATTCTATTCTTTTTTGAATTTTTTATTTTAATTTTAATTATATCTTAAGAGAGGGGTATTTATTATTATTTATCAATATATTATTCCAATTAAATTAAATATGTGTTCATATATATCATTATATTTTATTTTTTCCTATGATTTAATGGGAATATGATCTAATGATACTATAGACATTATTTCTCTAGATTTACAATAGTCCTTTGGTGGATTTGTTTCTTAAAACATGTTTCCCTACATATTAGTATAGATATAATTGAACAATATATTCTATATTGATCTTTGGAGTTTATCATATTGTATTACCTTAATTTAAAATGAATATATAGTCACATTTTTCCCCTTATGAGTTTAAAATCCATAATTGTTTTGTTTGTAAGGATTATTCATTGACTATTATCTTTCCAATGAATATGTTATCTTCTATTTGTGACCCCTCAATTGATATTTTTTTTATCTTTTATATCGATGTTATCTAATATCATGGTCATATTCTACATTATTTCATCCATATATATATATATATATATATATATATATATTCTAGTATAGATATAAATTTATACCTAATACTATATTATTTTTAAATTTTAATTTTCATACTAAAAAAGTTATTTCTTGTTTTGAGTAGATAAATATTGATATTTTATAAACATGTTAGTTTTGTATGGATGGTTATTTTTTAGTAAGGGTTATTTTTTTATTTTAAGGGTTATTGTTGTTTAAATATTTTATTATTGGTAGGGTATAAAATTATATATCCCTTTGGCTTATGAGGGGGTTATATGGTATGTGATAGTTTTCATATTTTGTGAATGGATACTAATTTATTTTTAATTTCATATCAAAACAACTTCAAGTTATGAATAATCTATCATTTCTCATCATGAGGCCTTAATGGTATGATTAATATAACTAATATTTTGAATTCCATCAATACAAAATAAATTATTATTTTCTATGGGATTATTTATATTTTTATGTTATTTATGAATATATTCCATTATCGTGATATTAGTAAATTGTAATAATTTTTTTTTTGTTTTTATAATTTTTATATTATTCCTGCTTTGATTAATTTTTGATAAATTATTTAGTATGATACCCCTTAAAGGGAATTTAATCTCTCCCATTATATCATCTGATATTACTTGGTCATAAATAATAGTATAATGCTTTATATGTATTGATATGTGTTGTCTGTGGAGAACATTGTGTGTGATTTCTAAGAATTAATGTCAATTAAATAATAATTAGTTTATGGGAAAAATATATTTAATATTAATTATATGTATTTTTATTTAATTTTTCTTCATTACCTTATAAAACATTAACCTAAATAGTCATGTGTATGTATGGGACTCAATAGTTTCTATTTACGTTGTATTTATTTAAGGTTATGTTTGTCTTGCTTAGTTATTATTGATGCTAGTGAATAAATAATATGTTTTGGAAATAGATCTAGGAGTACGTGTCTAGGTAATCGTAGTTGGTATCAATGTAGGGTTTAGATAAATTTATTAATCAAGATGTTAGAATATGATTATAATATAATTGTTTTAGATAATTTCACAGTTTTATAAATTCATGTTTGATTATAAATTAATTATTATATATACCCCATTTCATTTCTTATTGGTATTTTAGATTATTAATAATAGTTTGGAGATTTTTTTATTTTATTTTTGTAGAAAAAATTTATTGTGTTTTATAAAAATATTTTCATTGATATGTGATTTTATTTTTATGTAATTATGTTTACTTTTGATGAAGGATTAATTTTTTTGGTATATAAGTTGATAAAAACTTTTGATTGGAAATTAAGTTAATGTTAAGGAAATTTATTTTATCATGGAAAAAGATTCATTTAAGTTTTAGGGAATATATAATCAATATATTTATTTTTATGTTAATTTTTTCTGGGGGATAAAAGATTAATTTTGAGATTTGGTAGAACATTTTTCGTTGGTTTTTTGGTTCAGTAATTTTTAATAATGTTCTTATTGTGTTATTTATTTTATGGGATTATATTATTGAAATTATTAGGAATTAATGTTAATCTAAAAGTTCTAGATTTAACGAAATGTATTTTTTGTTCTAATGATGTTATTAATGGATAATACAGGTGTTATTGAATTTTCAATCTAATACGTTTATCAATTATTACCATGACCATTTTTTATTTATTATTTGGTTGGGTACAAGATTATGAAAATGATTTTGTAAAATATATATTTCCAAAAAAAATTATTTATTATAACCAACTAAATAACTATATTATTCCAAATTTTCTGATTGGATGATTTTTTTAGATTTTTGAAAAAATTAGTATTTTTTAGAGTAAAAAGAATTTTTATATAACTGAAATAACATTTATAGAATAACTATTTTATATGGATGATGTCAAAAATTATGACACATTTTCTAGGATAAAATATGATTCAATGAAATAAAATAATTACCATATAAATTACATATTGATATTATAAAACTATGTTTGATATTTTGGAACAAATGTTATATTTTATTTTAATAAAAAAATATCTTTGTCATTGTCATTTAATTATGTATTCACAATATTTAATCCTATTTTGGATACTTTTGGTTTTAAAATAAATAAATAAAAGTAATCATAAACAGATAAATGTAATGTGTATTACTTCTATTATTATAAATAAGATTATTTTTACTTTTATTCATAAAAGTACTGTTGTTTAATTAAAGTTATTTCATTACACTATAAATGATTATATTAATATTAATTTGTTTCACCTTTTTAAATTGAATCTAGTTAAAATAATTTTTGAATTCAGATTAATTATTTTAAATTCATATAATAAATTCCATTTCATTTTTGTTATAAAAATTAGTTAACATGGTAAATGTTAGTCACCATGGTAGTTGAGAAAATAAGTTTAAAGTGTTAAATTAAATGATAAGGTCACTAAATATCACAAAAAAATATCATTAAAAGGGTTGATGGAATTTTTATTTTTGTAAACTAATAATGTCATCCTTAATTGATTTTTGATTCCACATTCCATGAAAATGCAAATACTTTTATGTTATGACACATATATTTAAACAATTTGACACTCCCCTAAATTATAAAAAATCAATCCAAAACCCTTTAAAATTCATTTAAAAAATTATGATTTCACTCCAAAATACACTATATTTAATTAAATATTTATAATATACCATGTTATGTAGCTTCCATTCTATATAGATCTTCTAAATTCCTTTTTAAAAATATATTTATACAATAAGATTTATGATTTATTCATTATAATTAATAAATTTATATCATTTTTATCATTTTTATAATTCATACACAACTATTAAAATTTTAATTACATATTCAATAACTTCATAATAATATATTAATTACTCTAGAATATTGATTTTGTAATAAAATCACTTCATAATAATACTCGACCATTTGTTGGAGTATGTTCTTGTTTTTGTCTTCTTAATAATCGACCTGATAGATGTTATATTTTTTATACTTACATCAACTTCATTACATTTATGATATGAAATTAGTATGTAAATAAGGTTTTATTTATATTTTTTGAATGGTGTTATTGCTATTTAACAATTTGTTAATAAATAACCATTTATTTCAATAACAACACCCAACCAAGCAGTATAAAGATTTTATCTTGGTGAACCATAAATGAAACTCAATTAGAATTAACATAGACCATCATATTTTTTTTTAATATTATATTACATTACTGAAAATATTATAGAGTTTATTAATTCATGAAATGGAGTGATGACTGAAACCATTATACTCAAATTGAAATGGGGTAGTTGAAACTACATATAAATGAATATCATGGTAAACTGAAAATAAATAAAAAATATATAATAAATTTATATAATAATATTAATATTAAATAAAATAATCATTAATATTTTTATAAAATAAATGATTAAGAGCCTTATTTTATTATAAATGAGGTCAAATAATGTCCAAGAAATTAGGAATCCATAGTAATGCTTTCCCATCCAAAAATTATATTCATTGAGACATGTTTTGTATTATGCAAATGTTTTTAATTATATAGTGTACACATATCAATTTGAAATATTTTATAATTATTATATATATATTATTGGTATGGAATGTTCCATTTTATGTTCACCCTTTCAAGTTCCTTTGATTCAAATTTTATAAAATTTGGAGGTTTTTGTTTTTCTAATCTCGCATTGAATTATTGATTTTTTATGTCTATATATATATATTAAGTAATTAATTGGTTTTATACTTATTTAAAACTATATTGACTTCTAAAAAGAATTTTTATTTTGTTTACATATCGTCTTATGATTTCACTTCCCTTTTTTCACAACTCCAAAAAAAATATTCCATTAAGTGCAGCATACCTGGTCTCTTATTTTTATTTCAGAAAATTTATACTCCTTGTAAAAACAATTTACATTGTTTTGTGAAAATTATTCTATATATTGAAAATATTTTTTAATGATATTTATATTATTGTAGTTATTACTTAAGAAACATTAAAAGGAATATTTTTATTATTTTCGGTATGGGAAATTTTTTACATTCTTTACTATTGTGTGAAAAATATTTCATATATTATATAATTCATACATATTTATCCATGGTAATTAAATTTCAATTTAATATTCTCCCTTTCATGTTTCTATGATTCCAATAATATAAAATGTGCATGTTTTTTGTTTTCTAATTTCACATTAAATTATAGATTATTTCTGTTTATATTTATATTTGAGGTAATTACATTATTTTCTACTTATTTATAAATATATTAACTTCTAAAATGATTTTTTTCTAATGTTTACATATCTTATAATAATTTCACTTTACTTTTTTAAGAATTCTATAAAATTTATTTCTATAAGTGTAGATGACCACGTCTCTTATTTATATTTGGGGATCTCTCTCTTCATCAATTTTTTTTATGTTGTTTTATAAAGGTTCTTCTATATATTTAAACTTTTTATGGAGGATATATTCTATTATTTTAGATATTATTTAATAATATTAAAAAGGAATATTCTTAATGTTTTTTGTATCATTCATTTTTTAATTTTTTGCTATAGTGTGAAACCAATTTCATTTTACACATTTTATGATTAAGATATTTTTCTAAATTTAAAAAAAATTATTGATGAACCATTCTCTTAAATATTTAACTATTTTTTAATATATAGTTTTTATCTTTGGTTATAAATTATTCATTTTTAGATAGAGGTTATCAAAATATAATGTTATTTTATTTTATTATTCAACATCGTTTTCAAATGATTTTATAATGTAATTTCATCTAGGTCAATATCGTTTATTGATTTTTATGACTCTCCATGGAAATTATATAATGCTTCAATCCAAATTATTTATTGTAATGATCTATGGTCATGGTTTCTGGATATTTTCATGAAACTCAATTGTTTTTCCCATGTGTTAGTCAATATTCTATAGAACTGTGTGAGCTAAAATGTTATTTTAGAGTTTTTTGAATTTTATAAAAATATTTTTTTAGAATGTATCATCATATTTTCTAGCTTAGTACATTACAAAAAGTATGTTCATTGTTTTTAAGGATCGTTTCCTTTAAATTATCTTTTTATGATTATGTTTTCTACCACTCGCCCAAAAATTTTAAAACGTTATTTTTCACCTTCATGTCCATGATTTTTATTCCCATGTATATATTCTTTATCATTATCACTATTTATATATTTATTAATTTTCATTTTCATTTTCATGACTCAATCCCACCAAAGGTTCACCCCTTATGTATGTAATGAGGGAATAAACATATTGACCCATATGTCTCGCCTTTAGAAGTCCATAAGTTTGTGACTATCAATATGTATATAGAAAAAGCCCATATGTGGTGGTAATAACCCCCATTAAAAAATAAATGATAAAGAGATAGAAAAAATACCCATAAAGTAACTCCCTAACAAAATAAATATATGTGAAAAAAAACTATAACATTCTTCATGAACGTTTTTAGCAAATACAATAATGTGTATCCAATTAATTACATTGGGAAGACAAGTTCTATGACAACAAATCAATAATATCCCCAAAATCCAATCATTTAATGTCATGATTTATCCCTAAAATATTTTAGGAACCTCTAAAAATTGTTTATATAGGTAGGGTGGGAATAAAATATATACTTAGTAGGATTATACCCAATGTCTCTTGTGGACATGTGACATGACAATACCAATACAGTAGTGAATAAACAACACAAAAAAATAAACAATTGATCAACCTATCTGAACATAAACAGATCATTCTCATGGAATAAATAATCCAATATAGTAACATAGTGTCAAAATTATACATAGAAAGGAACCACACAATCGTATCCTCCATTGATTTTATCCTCTCACGTCCTAATTCCTAATTTCCAATGGTCCCATCACTTATATACATATCACATAACATATAAAACAATATATATTATTGATCACGATGTATCCCTACCTACCCCACCCTTTCAAATTGTATAATCTCATGTAAGCATCAGTTATCATCTATACATCAACTCATAATCACATCACCACCTCGTGCACATACCCATGTCATATATCTAGGGAAGTAGGGTCTCATTAATATGAAGTAAATTAACCTCATTCGCTCCCATTACCACACATTACCCCAACATATATCACATCCACCCCATCTATAGGAAATCTCCAACCACAGCCCATGCTATTATTTTCTTAGTGTCCAATAGAAAAGTGTATCATCATTGCTAATACATAATGAAGAGTTGTAAAGATGGTACATCTAGTTATCCAATCATCATGGTCTTGGATGTTTGGGAAAACACCAAGAACCCAAAAAATTTCAGACTCGATAAGGTTATCAAGCTCTACTGGGGTTCCTATAAAAAAACTAAAAAATAAAATGTAAATAGATAACACACAATATCAACCTATGGGTTAAAATATACGGTACTAGATCGCTCCAAAAAAACACTACTACACCTCACATATTGTTTCATAATTAGGGTTATAATGTAATTAATCACACAACATAACCCCTACAAAAGGCCCCAATAATTAATCATTCCTCAAGATAATCCACCATAACACTAAATTTGAAAAATTAAAATAAAAAATTAACTAATTAATAATGAATAATATAATTAAATTATCACATATTAGTTTTTAGTCCACACTTTATTAATTTACCAATCAAATTCATTTATCATTCAATTTTGTCTCGAAAACTACCTTACATCAATTCCATCCCATAGTTATTTAAATCCAACCAATGATATTATAGTTTTATAATTTCAATTCATTCCATGGATAATATGAAGACTAATAGAAACACAACACTTAACATCTTTCCTTCATAAAATCAACCATCACCACAATACATCATATTCCAATCCATCACTGCATCTCAACCATTTCACAACAATAACCACATAAGATGACGACCTCATAGCATCCCACATTATATATAATGTTAAACAACCATTTCTTAACTTATAAACACATCCCTCATTAAAAACGGTAACTTCCATCCAAGTAAAATCCTAAATAAGGGTCCCACACATCACACAAGATCATGCGGTAAGAACATCAATACAAAACATCGCTTTCGAACTCCAATAATTGACCACGGATTAAAATTCATCTAATACAAATTTCAATACATTATTTTATTACATCTGATGATCACTCTCACACATTCTTTTATTTACATGTGAAAGAAATTCATTATCGATATAAGTTATTATACTTGAATTTGGGTTGATATTAATAACCAACATACATAGTGATTCATAATCCAAATAAAATAAAATAAAAAGATATCTCCTAATAGACAATATTACCAACAAAAAATATGTATAATTTGATAGATAATATCAAAAGGTAGTAAATACATGTGAATATTACCCCAATGTTTCAATTTCTTTAAATATAGACAAATTATATTCTTATGATCACCCATACCATCCACCCAATAGAAAAAAAGAATTAAATACCCATGAATGAACATAAATTGGGATAGAACAAGTTTACCAAACATAGAGGATCATTTTTAATCACTTATCACACAATAGTATAGAAGAAACCATATAGAGACTAAATCTATAAAAAAGAATCTTTTTATTAACATGAATCATACTGTAGTCTAACCATAATCCTAGACCAAACAAACCAATATAAAAACAATATCACCATTGAGTTTCCTGTAAAAGTGGAATAGATGAAAATACATTAGATAGAAGATGAACTCACTATATAAATATATAATAAATCCTCTAGGATTTATGGATAAATCGGAGAAGAAAGTGTTTGAAATATCTTCCAAATGTTTCGAGAGACTTCCCAACACATGAGAGGGAAATAGGGGAATGAGATAAATATTTGGGTTTAAAAAGTTATTAAAAAAACTGGAAATCAACACATTCTTGATGTAAAAAATTTATTCATTCCATGCACATTTTTTATGCTCACCTATTTGGGCTATAAATTCAATTGATGTCATGAATTTGTTTTATTCAAATTCTAATGAACATCTTATGAACATCATGGAGCCTCATCCATTATTTAATTCACATAATAAAAACTACCCCACATCACAAATTAATTAATCAAATCATACTCCTACCACCCCAAAATGTAATGTAGTGAATTTGAAGCCGGGATACATGACCAAACATTAACATAGTGGAAATAATTTCAAAAAAATGAACATCCATTTGAAGTAAAATTTTCAACCCTATTCTATATTGAACCATATTCAGGCCTCTTAAAAGCACATATCACCCCTAAACTAGAAAAGTAAACAACCTAGAAGGTACATAACATTAAATTATATAAATCTCAAAATACTATCTTCCATGATAATAAAAATAAGTCATGGTTATATAAAACAACTCCCAAAAAATCATTCCTTAAATACTCTATATGTGAGATACATTTTTAGAACCCTATTAAAACCATAACAAACCAAATAACAAAGAGAAAACAACAAGGGGAAAACATATATATCATTTATTAATATTTCATCAGATATTACATCTTCAAAGAAAGTAAAGACATGGAAATGATCAAAGTAACTCATAGTAAAATGAATGACTCTACATTTCACGATTATAAGTACTCTCCCCCAAAACCACATGATTTTAAGACATTTGGATTGAGGGAATTGATTTCCTAGATAACAAATTCTTTTAAAGATTCATCCTTTTTATCAGCCACTCCATAAATGTCACTCCAACCTTAATTCCAACTACCTTATTCAACAACATAGAATTAATTTTGGAGATACCAATGATGTTAAGAACCATTGAAGATATTCTGGATCTATCCTAGCTATAATGGAAGCAGAAACAAAGAATAAATCTCACCAATGATCTCCAAGACCTCAATAGTAATAACAATCTAGGGAGAAAGACTTCTCCTCCTAACGAAGCATTGATTCACTTGATGGGGGAAACACTCATGAATACATGGTCTATAACCTTGATATCTATGGGTCATCTCCTACAATCAACCTAGACCTTCTAGAAATCATTCACTAATGCCTTCTGATCACCAAGCACAAGAAACTTCTTTATCATGCTCCATACTACATCAGATCCATCAGCACGAGACTACCCTAACATTGTCAAGAACAATTGAAAATGGCATGGATCCTCATAAAAATCCTTAAATGGGAAATCATAAATAGGTAGTTTTTAGTTATTGACATATGTTATATACCCCAAACATAAATATTTTCCAATAATCCATGAAAATTTATAATTCAGTTCTATAATATATCATCAAATATATGGATGGCCCGATCCATATTCTCTTCGGTTGGGGGATGAAATTCAGTTCTAAGGTACAAAAGAATTGAAAAATATATTCTATATTTTGGTTGTAAAATGTGTATCGCAATAAAAAAAATATGGTTCGTATAACCCCGTGATGAAACAAATCATATTCAAATGTGACCATGCAATATCATTTAGGACACTTACCTCACTGACTAGAAAAAATGATATGACTTCATCCTTTGATCAAAAATCTCCCAAACTATATCACATCCTCATTGGTATTGAGGTAACCTAGTAATGGAATCCATTAATATATCCAAAACATCATCTTGGTGATATCTAATAGATGAAGAAAATTTATATTAACATGGTGTTCCAATTTCACCTAATCAAAAACTAGGAATTATTCCATAAACCATTATTCCAACCACTTTATCCACATATGGAAAAGCTATATTCTCTAATAAAAATTAATCATTGATTCAACTAAATGTACAAGTAAGGGTGATTTTTCAACTCATTAATAATCCACTCATATATTAACAATATAAAAAATAACAAATTACACAACATCTTGTTCTAATTTTACTACAAACATCCCTCTAAGGTATCACTAAGACTGAAATAGTCACACATCATAGATGCCTCATTGACTCCCCACAATATATCCTTCATCTACTACATTTCAGAATATTCCATGGTCATTAGATAAGGAAAACCATGACCACTTACTTACCCCACATAAAGGAATATAGTATCAAGATCTTCTAAACCATTTATATAATAATTATACGCCTAAACCACAACCCCTCATGACATCCTACTCATTGCATCCTTATAAAATTTTCCATTCCCTTAGTTGTAGTAGATATAAAAATCGTAATCATGGAGAAAATATCGAAACCTAAAGTATCATAAAATTATATCCCATTGAGAGAAAAAATATTCCATTCTCTTATGGTTCATTTAAACAATGAAGAACTCACCGAAGAGGCAATGTTTCCACTAAATCAACAAAAAGAAAAATGACCCAAAATCTAGATAATCGGTGGAATTATTTAATTCAGGGGATAAAAAATCCTATATCTATTGAATATTTCCACCGTCTAATATATCATGATGCATCCAATGAAAAAACAAGAAAAATGTTACAAAAACCTCAAACATCACTCCTTCATACAGATGCTAAAGAATGGGATCACTGATCAATGTCTACTTCAAGAAATTAAATTACATATGGAAATAATTTTTATATAATAATGACTAGTACTTTAATTTCAATAAAATAAATGGGGATAAAATTAAAAAAATCAGATACAAACCTTAAAACAAATCTAGAAGCACAAAGTATATTACAAACCACAACCATTTCTTTAGGGGATTCTTATTAACAATTACCTCTACCATTTATGTGTCTATGAAATAACCTGAATAAGAAACTGTGTGTAGAAGGAAATGAACCTTTAATCAATATAATATAAAACAAATAACATTTATATACATATGATGGTATTGTTGAAACTTCATGATAAATCTTTGATGATAAAAAAGATCATCCTGTAACTTCATGTAGATAAAATGACATCAATGAAAGTTCCTAAAAACTAGTCCCTAAACTCAAAAATACAAACTTCATGAGCCCTATAAATATTAATTGTGTATTAATGACACCCAAACTCATGGTTATGGACTCAATGTCTACATACCTACACCTATCGTGGTCTATGGGATATACTAACTCTTCATCCTCATATGATAATATCCAGACCTAAAAGAAATTTTCAAAATCTGACTAGCAACCTTTACATGTTTGAATATATCATGAATACTTAGAAAGGGGTAACATTTCAGGAGTATCACATGATTCAACCACTTGTAATCCACACACAAACTCAAACTAATTTTCTCATTGATAGTGAATAATTATGAATTACCATAATTAAATAATTTAGGTCAAATGAAACCCATCTACATTAGCTCATCAACATATAGGCTTAAATCATTAAATTCAGTAGGTCCTATTTTATAGTGACCCATAAAAATTCAGAGAACTTCCAAGTTAAAAATATATCCAAAACTCAAAGTCTCATTAAGGGGTTGTTGTAAATCTCACACACTTTTATAGTTTGGAATGATCACAAACAAACATTTGTTTTTGTAACATTTTATTTTGATAAATATTAATGTTTGATTTTTAGAAATTTTTTCGTTAGAATACCAAAACAAATGAAGGGATCAAAAAGATATAAAATATAATTTTAAGATCTATCCAACATTAATATCTAGTTACTACCTAGGGGAACTTGACATTACTCTAGTTATGTTTAGGTTTCCACCGACAGGCCAATCATATAAACTAGGTATCTAGTTTCACTCAAACTGACTAAAAATCATGTCAGCGGTGGTGTCCCCCAAATTCCATAATTTGACTTATAACTGATATATTCAACCCATGGTACATCCAGGTAGATCTAAAATCTAAGAGATTATATTAATACATTCAATTATTCTTGAAAGATATTATTACATTGGATATTCATTCAAGACCCAAAATGTTTAATAATTATTTCATTATATTTCTCTTATACATTTTTTTCATCTTCTTCCCACCCTATTCTTATGATAATCTAGCTTTGGGGTATAAATTGTGCTTCATTAGGATTGAAAATTGATATTTACTATTTAATATTATTCTCAAGAGAACACTACAATTGAGTTTGATGGGGATTAGTGCACACTACCCTTAAAATTGTAGGTTTTTGGTTTCCAGCCATAACACTTAAAGGGATATTTGTTCATTATGTATCTTATTACCAACCACTATAAACCAAGTATCTTTTTCTTGTAATTTGTTTCTTCCTAAAACAACTAAAAATCAGTATATTGAATTTTTATTACAAAAATTATAAAAAATGTTTAAACCAAAACCATTCAAGGAAACTTGAGTGCAGGTTATGTGATTATTGTCAAACTCTCATATAAATTTCATGTGAATTTTTATTGAATTTGAATTTCCACTAAAATTATCAATTAAAATAATCATTTATCTATTTAATTATTTTAATATCATATAAAATAGTTTTAAATTGTTATAAAATAAATAGAAAATTCACCCTCACCCGCTTTCTATCTTTACCCATACAAAAAATTGGTATCATATCCAACCTCCATTTCAATACCATAAATTTTTATAATGAATTATCAACTATAGACGTACTCTTCATCAAATTCACAACGACTCATGAAGGAAACTCAACGAAAATATCCCGTTAGTATAGTTGAACTGACTATTAATATTAGAGAACTAATATTTCTATTATTCCTATAAGAATAAGATATTTTTATTAGATAATTGTTCTTCATGTCTTACCAGCAATGATAAGGAAGAAAAATTTAGACAAAACTATATAATCATATTTTGGATTCATCAAAAATCCATGAATACTCTACATTGTAGAATATATTTAAATCAATTTAATCAAGTCTTAATGTGTGAAAGGGGACATTAAATTTGTAAATTATTATAAATTATATATGAGGGTACCATTAAGTTTAACAATAATAGTATTGATATATACAACTATTATTTTGAATGATTCATAAAACATATTATATATTATATAACTAAATTGTTCACTCATTTTCATAAATTTTGTAACGGAAGTAAATATTTATGTGATTCTTGCATCAATATCTAAAAACTATACACCTTGAATTATTTATAGAAACACAATTGTCTTGTATAAGAGTAAATATTTATTCATTGGTAATTTTTTATGATTAAAAAAGATTTTATTGGGTTGATTTCATGGAACATAAAAATGGGGCTTCCAAAGTCATAATTAAATATACTGTGAAGGTTGAAAATTAAAATGTTTATAAGATCATTTCCCATAAAATTGATCATGGGGGGGAGTTTTAAAACAAGTAATTCAATGTTTTTATGATTCATAAGGTTGTTATCATTATATTATTCCCCTTAATACCTTAAAAATTCTATTTTTAAAATATTTATTGAACTATTCTACAAATTACTTTAAATCTCCCTAATGAATTCTATATTCATCAATAATTATGGGAGTATGCGATTGTTATCACATGATCTACCCTAAAGCATGTACTCATAAGACCCATTTATAAGAAGGCCACATAATATATATAGAAAGTTAAATAATCTAATATTTTTAAATTTATTATTTTTTCATAGAAACGTCATATTCATAATAATATATATAACATGGGTAAATTTTACTATAAATTTAATGATTGAAACATTCATGGATATTCCAGATAAATTATATCCTATTATGTTATCAATAAAGGGACCAATAATATTGAATAGTTAATTCACAACAAACCATATAATATTTTTCCCAAACAATATCATCAATTTTATGATGTTGAGGTTGACCATCATAATTTTACCTACAATGAAGCGTAAAATATAATAGACTGATGTTTCAAAATAATCTAACTGTATACCTAGGAAATGGATTTAATTTAATGACCATACCATTGAACATTTTATGGGTTATTTAAAAATGGGTACACATAATTAGAGTACCATTTTAAATGCAACATAAATAGAGCTTTTTTGTAACACCTAGTTCCCCAAAATCAAGATGATTCCACTAATTAGGGAAATTGGTTTTTTCTATGAAAGAGGAATTAAATCATTTTACCAAGATTTATTTTTTGGACCCTTATGAAAATCCCATTGACTATCCTATAATTTTATCCAAATATATCACTAAATGAAATTGAACGATCATGGTAATATCACTTACATCAAAGACGTACTTGAAGTGAAATGATATTACCAAGAGAAATTAATTGATTATGGTGATTTATTTTTCCTGGTCACAATTATATAATCCATATGTATCTTATTGTAATTATCGTTTCATTTAAATTTTAATTCTCTTCAAGTATATAGTAAAAGTAAATTTTTAATTGGATTTATTTGAGCATATAACCTTTTCAACCAACCACATAATATTGAATATTCAATATTATAAAATTAATTTTTAATATAACCTAATGAACTTTATAGAATGAAACATGCCCCTCATGTATGGTAATTGAGGTTGACAAAAATTCTTTTTGAAAATGGTTTTGAAATGGGAAAAGATTATGAAAAATTATTTATAAAAATCATTTCAAAGGATCCTTTCAATGGTCACATTTTTTTCATGATTTAATTATATGATAAAACAATTTTTTTCATTGTAATGGATTTTCTTAATAATGATTGAAGATTTTCAAATGAGTTTTAGGGGAGGACTCAAAAAAAAAATTTGTTTTCAATCGTCAAACAATATTAACAGATCATTTCATATACATATAAAATTTCCTCATCAAATTATGTAGCATTTTTATTCACAATGTTAATGAGATTATTAATCTAATGAGTAAATCTTAGAAACATTCATTGGATTATTCTGAAATGTTGGTGGCAAATTAGTGTTTTAGAGGTATGATTAGGTTTCTTCTCTATCAAAGCATGACCCAACCAAACAACTTGTTTAATATATTCCTTTGTTACAATTTTCATGATATTCTAAGAAAACCCCATATAAAAAATATAAATATATTTTTTTATGTATTTGAAACGAACAAAAAATAATTATCCATAATACACAACTTTTAAACTCTCATGATTTTCAGTTGCATATTTTTTGACGGTACCAAATTGATAGAAAATGTACAAATGGGAAATTAAACCTTATTTTTGAACTCCATTATTTCAAGAGTGGTAGGAATAAATATTAATTTTCAATTTATATGGTCAAATAATTATATAATGTGATGGTAATTATTTCACTAAAATAATTTAGATAAAGAATAAAATTAATGATTATAACTTAAATTCTGACCATGTGCCTATAATATATGATAACATAAGTGTTTTCTCTATTAAAAAATCCCATTAAATACTCATGAACAATGAGAATGGAATATAAGAAACATTTTGATTGGGACCATTTATAAAATGGAGATACCATTCTAGATTTTTTTAGTCATATTCAATTATCATATTTCATCACAAAACCCCATGTGGTTTAACATAATGATTTTATTAAGGGTGAGTTAGTAATGTTATTCTTGTGATCGATTAATTTTTATTTAGAAAGAAAAATGGATTTCTACCTTGAGCCTTATTGGGTTTCATTCTTTTCATTGTGTCATGAATTCTATTGTTATAATTTCTTACTTAAATAATGGTTCAATTGATCTATCTATGTTACACTCTTGGATGTGTTTTTGTTATTGTTTATTTGAATCATAATTTATATGATTTCAATGGCCCCTTATAATTTTAAAATTATAAATAAATTGGGGGTGGGATCCACCCTTATTAAATATTAAATGTTTGAATATAGATACTTATTTTAAATTTTGATTTTCCATTTTTTAAACTAGGGTATATATTGCATGTAGAATCAGTTTTGAAAAATATATATTGATGTATTAAAATCCATAAAGTTTCATTTTTGTTTAATTTATTAATTTATTTTAACCTTGATTTATTATATTTAGTGAAAGGATTAGTTATTATCTCTCCAAACAACATTAATTATGGTCTTAATAAAACAAAAAAAAATATTTATCCCATTTATACATATTATATCATAAACTATTTATTATAATTTCTATAACTCTTGTATATAAGAGATTATTGATATGATAAAATTGGGAGAGGAATATGGTACTATTTAGGGAATGTTTATTATAATGAACCCGACTGGACCTATTAGCCCAACGAACTATTCCACACATAAACATAACCCTCTGGTAGATTGTAGGCCAACCACTTGCCCCCACCTATTGTTGTCCTAGATAATACATGGTAGCAATTATCCACTACCTGGAAATGTTTTTAATTTTCCTCCCCTAAAACTAGTTCTCATGAACAAAGTCTTAAAATTATGGTAAGAATTTTTTTCTCTAACATATACGTTGGGTGTGGCTGTTTTCCACAATTATATCATCATTGAAGCTTCCCATATGAGCTTATAATAATATTTTCAAAATAAATATATTCTTTTAAAATTATATAACTTTTAAATGATTTCAAGATAGAAAGTGATATTTCTCAAAAAACAGTTTTGATTTCATCTATGTCAAAATCCTTTGATGGATTTTAAACTTGTTTGAAGTTTATTTATTATGATACAAAAAATTGATATTTTATTGGAGGTTTTTTAATATGTATGAATATGGGTGTGTTATTTTTACACCATTCATGGTTTATGGATAAATAATTGACATTTCATATGCTAGTTTTAATACGAATGATTATGTTATATTTAAACATTTTCATATGAGGAATGCATTGTACTTAGTAAGTGATGGGTGGAGACTGCTATAGATCCTCGATGCATCAGTAGGTATCGTGAGACAAACTAGTCCCTTGGAACAAGGTCTTGATAAAATCGTATTTGTAGTCTTGGCACAGGGCCTTGATTATGTTGTTATGATGTTTGGAATTATGAATTCCATCATAATAAAAGTGGTTATTGATATTACATGTGATTATTTGACTAGTATAAATCTATGTGATTATGTAAATGGAATTATTTTATTTTATCTTTTCCATATTATACTAATGTTTTAGTTTAAAATCCTTTTGTTTTAGTCCTGTATATTTCATTAAAATTTTATTCTTATTTATAAAAGTTTCTGGTATATTGTTATCCTTACTGAGAATCTGAGCTCACCCCTTTCTATTTTTCATTTTTTCCAGGATGTGAAAAAGTATTTTTTGGTTGACCTTCAAGGATATTCTAAGGATATATGTGTGTTTAAAAGTGGACAAAATTATGTTGAAGTTTTTATTTTGTGATGTAATGTAAAAATTATGAATGCATCTAGTACTTCCAAAGCTACAGAACTGATAAGTATTTCGGCACAGGATTCCTTATATCATGTCAATGTCATGTAATAAAGCACAAACCTTGGGTAATTGGGGTCGAGCATTTTAGTTGGTATCATAGGAAGTTTAGTAAAAACCTTGGAAGCTAGATTTAGAAAAACTATGATTAGAGAACATTACCCTAATATAGAATTTGAGGTTTAATAAAGAAGAACATCCTAGAATTTTGGTAATATAGAGACTCTATGAGTTTTCTAAGAAATAAATCCCTATCTAGATACGAGCAGGTAGAGGTAGCTCCGGCACAGATGTACCTTGCGGTAAAACTAGAAAACACTACTTTAAACTAGACTCGAATGAGAACTAGTGCATGAAAATGGGCCTTGCTGCACTCATGGTAACAACAATCCTAGGGAATATTCTTAGGATAATTAACATTTTATTTACAAACCATTATGAAGAATTTATGAGTATATACATCCTCAAAGAAAACATTTTTATGATAATGGATTATATCCATAAACTGATCAATTTATGTTAAGGTTTTTACAAGTTCGGAATTATATATTGTAGTTTATAAACTAATCTATTGTATGCCATTATTTAGAAATAGAACGTAGTGGAAAGAATGGAATCCATATCACCGCATTTAATTCATGTAGGGATTTCCCTCCTACTCAAGATAATTATAGTGGAGCTGGTGACACATCTCGTGTTGATCATGTTAGCACCATACTAGGACAACTCGCCTAGCTTATGAATAATAACCTTACCTGTATAGAACACCCTGATCCACAACATGGAGGATCAATGTTATACTAATTCATGGGAAAAATCCACCAACATTCAATGGGACTAAAAATCAATTTTTAGCTGAGCAATGGATATGTTCCTTAGAGAAAATATTTCATGCTATAGGGAGTTGTGAAAGGGAAAAAAATTCATGGCAGTTTATCGCCTCATGGGAGATGCAGATCGATGGTGCTCATTGATTTAAAACACAAAGGAAGATGGTTAAGTATCAAATATGGAATGGAGGGAGTTTAAAATTATTTTATTAGAAATATATTTTCCTAATGACCATCAAGCAAAAATGGAAAGGTAATTCTTGAGTATGGGACAAAAGGAGGATTAATATGCTGAAAAATATGTGGATAACTTTATAAGGTTAGCAAGGCATGCTACAGATTATATAAGTAATCCATGGAGTAATATTGATTAATTGTTTTATGGGTTTAAACCATTTATCCGGAGAGCATTAGTCTCAAAAATGTTCTTATAATATGAATATATTTTCTCATGTGCTATCGAGAAAAAAATCATTATCTAAGTCTTAGAACATTAAAGCAAAGAAAGGGAAAAATAAATCTGCTGAATACTCTAGGAATGGAAATAAGGGGAAGAAGTGAAAATTTGAATATCCATCCTATGGTAAATGTGGGATGTAACACCCAGGTACTTTCTTGAAGGGAATTGGGGTATGTTATGAGTTTTGTGAAAATTTCTACCAAGCTCGTGATTACAAGGGGATGAAAGAGGATATCAATGTTGAATGCTAAAATTTTAGAGAAAAGGGGCATTATGCAAATGAATTTACTAAGAGTCAAATGAACATACCTTGGAAATGGCCAAGGGATCAGGTCCAAGATTACGAGATCACCACTTCTAAGGTTGAAGCTCTGAAACACATGGTGGAGGGTAATTTAATGGTTTCCTCAAGTTTATCCAATGCTTTAATTGATTCTAGATCATCGAATTATTTCATATCATCCCAGTATGCAAAGAAATAGATATTTCCAATTTGATTTAATAATGGATTTTTTAGTCAAAACTCTTAAGTTAAGCGTCATTACAACAATGTTTTGTGAATTAGTCCCCATTAAGGCATATAAACGATATTTATCTGTAGATCTCATCATCATACCCATGATTGAATTTGATATAATACTTGGTATGGATTGGATTTCAGACCATGATGCAAATATTTATTATAATAAGAAGGAGGTTACAATTCTTGATGATGATGAGGAGTACCTTATCTTTAGAGTGGAAATGTCACCACCTAATTCTTGTCGAGATCAAACCCTAGTAACTCTACTAAATTCAATTATTTGGGGGGAATAGAATTAAATACCTATGGGTAAGGAAAAGAATGTACAAATAGAGGATGTACCTATTGTGTAAGAATATTTTGATTTGTTTTCAGAGGATTTACATCGACATCCTCCATAATGAGAAATTGGGTTTTCCATTGATTTAATTCCTGGTCTATGGACCATATCAAAGACCCCTTATAGAATGGAAACTATGGAATTAGTGGAACTAAAGAAACAACTAGAAGAATTTTGTAACGATGGATTTATTATCCCTAGTGTTTCTTCGTGGGGAGCCCCTGTCCTTTTTGATAAAATGAAAGATAGATCTATGAGGTTGTGGATTGACTACATGGAGATCATTGCTATAACAATAAAGGATAAGTATCCCCTACCTCACATTGATGTTTTATTCGACAAACTACATGGAGATCAATATTTTTCAAAGATTGACCATCGATCTGGATTTCATCAGTTCTGTGTGAAGAAAAGAGACATTCTGAAAATAGAATTTTGAACCAGGTGCAGGCATTACGAGTTTGCAGTAATGCCTTTTGGATTGAATAATGCACCATATGTCTTCATGGATCTAATGCATAATGTTTTCAAGGAATATCTTGATGAATTTTTAGTGGTATATATTGATGATATTTTGGTATACTAAGAAATATACGAAGATCATGAAAATCACTTTCACAATATTCTAAGAACTCTTAGAAGAAATGATTTATATGGTAAGTTTAGCAAGTGTGAATTTTGGCTTCAAGAGATTTCGTTTTTTGGTCATATTGTCTCTATGTATGGAATCTATATTGATCCTTCAATGACTATGTCAATCCAAGAATTTCTAGAATCGACAAGAATAAATCAGGTATGTTGTTTTATTGGTTTAGTAGGTTATTATCGACATTTCGTCCAGAATGTTTCCCAAATGGCTAACCCATTAACCAAGATCACACGTAAAAGGGTTAAATATGTTTCGAAAAAAGAGTGTGAAGAATGTTTTAAAGAACTAAATAGAAGATTATTCAATGATCTTATCTTGACTTTACCATCGTGGAATGATGGGGTTTTTATTTATAGTGATGCTTCAAAGAAAGGACATAGTTGAGTCCTTATGTATAATGATATAGTTATTGCCTATGCATCACGATAGCTAAAACATCATGAGAAAAACAATCCTACTAATGATCTTGATTTAGCAGCTATAATCTTTACTCTGAAAATATGGAGACACTATCTCTATGGTGAAAAATGTGAAAATTATTCTGATCACAAGAGTTTGATATATATTTTCTCACAAAAATAACTCAACATGAGGCAAAATAGATGACTTGAACTACTCAAGGATTATTATTGCACAATACATTACCACCCGGTGAAGGAAAATAAGGTGGCATATGCTTTGAGTAGAAAGGATCATGGAGTTTTGAACAATATGAGAGTTGAAAGGGATCCTATTTTCTTGGATCTAGTTATGATGTATATGGGAAAACCCAAGGAAGGAGAAACATCAATACTATTTCATAAATTTCCCAACCCATCTTTATAAGAAAGGATAAATAGTTCTCTGACTGATGATGTGGAGTTTCAAAAGAAGATTAAAGCTATAAATGATGGGAGATTGAGTGAATTCGTATATAAAGAAAGAGTTTTGAAATTTGGGAAGATACATTGTGTTCCTGATATACCTAATCTAAAAAGGGAATTGTTGGATGATGCTCATAGCACCAATTTCTCTATACACTCTGGGAGCACCAAGATGTATAACAATTTGAAGAAATGTTTTTGGTGGGATAACATGAAAACAGAGATTGCTGATTTTGTGTCAAGATTTATGGTTTTCCAACAAGTGAAAGCTGGAAGACAATGTCCTAGGGGAGTCATGCTACCTCCTTCCATTCCCGAGTGGAAATGGGATAATATTACAATGGACATTGTCATTGGTCTACCAAAGACTCCTAGAAGTAATTATTCAATATGGTTCATTGTTGATCGTCTTACCAGCTCATCACATTTTCTTACTGTAAGATAATTTTTACCACTCGAACGTCTAACAATACTATATATTGATGAAGTTTTAATACATCATGGAGTACCCCTATAGATTTTTTCTGATCATGATCCCCATTTTACATCCAGATTCTGGAGAAGTATTCAGAAATCATTGGATAGTGAACTTCATTGGAGCACAGCCTACCACCCTCAAATAGAGGGACAATCAAAATAGACTATTCCAACCTTAGAAGAAATTATTAGGTCTTACTCACATGACATTCAAGGTATGTGGGGTCAATATTTACCTCTGGTAGAATTTTCCAATAACAATATCTTTTATTCAAGTATTCATATGGAACCATATGAAGCATTATATAGAAAGAGATGTTGGACACCAACATATTGGGAGGATGTTGGTGAAATAAAACATGTAGACCCATACCATTTTGAGGAAAAATGGAAAAAGTAAATATTGGCTAAACCCACATCATGGAAGCACAAAGTAGGAAAACGAGTTATGCCGATAATCGAAGGAAGGTTTTGGAATTTCAAATAGGAGACCATGTTTTCTTGATGGTATCTCCATGGAAGGGGGATATATGTTTCTATAAGAAGGATAAATTTAGTCCCAGGTATATCAAACCTTTAGAAATTCTATAACGAATTGGAGTTGTAGCTTATCATTTGGAAATGCCATTATTTATCTCCAAAGTTCATGATGTGTTCCATGTATCACTGAAGAGAAAATACATGCATGGCCCAAAACATGTACTCACCTATGAGGAAATTGAACTAGAACCTAATATATCTTATTGTGAAGAGCCTGTCAAAATTCTTGATACCATGGAACAAGTGCTGAGGAACCAAATGACTCGTCTGGTAAAAGTTCTATGGAGAAACCATAAGATGGAAGAGGCAACATGGGAACTATAGGAACTTATGATGAAGAATCCTCCAACTATTTTTGTGCGGTAGTATTATATAAATTTTGATGACGAAATTATTTTAATAAGGGATGAATATAACCCCCCAAGCATCCACGGTACATTTCCCTTTGAATAATTCAATAGCTTGCATTGTACACAAATTCGAGATTCTAACACACCGTGACCAATCAAACTAGGTGTTATGAATAGTAATACCCACTTTTGGAAATTTTATAAATTTATTTTCAAAATGGACTTTATTTTTGAATATGGAATATCTAAAATTAGCTTAGGGTGAAATTTTGGTACTTTTCCGAAAACATTCAATTTTTTATGAATACTAAAAAACACTGCGTTACTGGTTAAACCAAATTCTTATTTAAATAATTATTTATTTTATTTAAATTTATTTTTGGCCAAAATAGATACATAATACCTATATAAGTTAAATTTAATTCATTGGAGTCATTTTATAATAATTTTAGATATATAAAAAAATTATCTAACGTTTTACAATCTTTTAACCACCTCCAAGGAGCTTTTGCAAATTTGCATAAAACATAATTTTACCATTCTGTGAGTTGAATTTCAAAAATCCAAGAGAAACGGTTAATATTAGTAAGTAAAATTTGGTTTAATAATATGAAAATATCTTTTGGTGAATAATAACTTTTGACATTTATTTACCATAGTTAAAAGTAAATAGGGTAATTAAGGGTAAAGATGATATCATAATTACCCTAACACATGTATTTATTCTATTAGAAAATTATAATTCGACCAAAAACAAACTTAGGAATTAAATATTATTCTCATTGGTCCACTTGGAATAGATTAGGAAATTTATTATTATTTAATTTAAATAATAGTTATAAGTGTTAAATTCAATGTTTAATAACTAACACATTTTTAATAAAAGTTTACACACAATATAAATTCGAATATAAATACTGATTATAAAGCTAAAAAAATCCCTACATGATAGTATTTTATCTATAATTTTTAGACATTAAATAATTTAATTTATTTATTTCACAATGATGATGTAGTAATTACCTTATTAATGAAATATTAAAATAATTGATATTATAAATGTCAAAATAAATGTAAATTGAGAATTCTGATGAATTCCAATAATTTTATAGGTTAATATGACATGTTAGGGTTGTTTAAATAAATGTTATTCTAAGTGAGAAAGTTTATATTGATTTCAATAAAATCAAATACTAAATAGTGTCAAAATTGACATAATTGAGTTTTTAAAACAAATATTATATTATTAATTGATATATTACACTTAAAAATGTATGGTTCAACAAAGGAATCATATAAGGTTATATATATTAATAATTAACCACATGGGGTTCTTTTTTCTTGTTATAGTATGTTTATTACCCATATAATATAAATACACAAAGAGACTTGGTAAATGTGAAACTATTTAACTAATAGTTAATTCTAAAAGATAAGGTTCATATGATGACCTAAACTTATCTAAAATCTTTTGTTTGAGAGTTTTTTGTCCCATTCCCACCTTATCCTCTACTTAATTCATTTTGGATCCATTATAAACTGAAAATGATTTTATTATAAAATAATATTTCATTCTTTTCTAAAAGTGACCCTCACCTCTCTTATAAAAGGGAACATTTCCTTCTATTATTTTCACACCTCCCAAATTTTCTCCCTTTATCTTAGAGTCCTTTCATTGGTCATAAAGTCAACATAAGGATCTCTTTTTATCAAATTAATACGTATAACCTGAAGAAGATGTAAATATTTATTCACCTCTTTCAAGTTCTTTTCTTCATCTACTTCTTCTTTCTTTGTTGTTTCCATATCAAAATAATAAATACAGTACATTCTACATAATATGATGATATTATAAATATTTTACAACCATATTCTTTATTATATCTGTTTGTCGGAGTGGATACTCAAGAGGGGGGTGAATAGAGTTCCAATTAAAATTTCTGTTAAAATATTGTCTATTTAAAATCCCCCAATTATAGAACAAGTTCAACTGTAGTGAATTTATACAGATTGTAAATGTTCACTTATCTTCTCAAAGATTGATTAGGTCTCAGTTAATTTAACCACAAGATCAAACTAACTTTTGAAACTAACCTACTGATTTACAATAAGTGGAAACACTTTCTAATTTAAATATCAAAGTAGCTTTAAAATAGTTTGGTATTTTAAAGTAATAGCAGTGGAATAAATAAGATATATGTAGTATAATTTGAACTTAAACTAAATATGCACATCAGATATAACAAGAGGATCAGTCTCAAGCCAAGACATAGTCCTCTCAGATTTATATAAATTTTATCCACACCCTGGATCGGGGTTAACAACAGTTTACAAAACTGTCCAGGCCATGCAGGGACCTCTACCACTGTTCTTCTTAGGATACAAAACAAAGACCAGACCACACAAGGACCTCTTCCACAGTTAACGTGGGTAAACAAGAGTTAAAGGATTTGGAGTAAGGCTTTTGATATCCTCCAGTGTAGGATACATTGTGTGTATAAGAGATACAGAGTACTCCACACTGCTCAAAATTTAATAATAATTCACATAGAGAAGATAGATAAGAGTTCAGAAAGCTCTAGTGATTATCAATGCAGCTCTGGACTCATTGGATTCAGTAGGAATGCTTCTGAGTCCTTCTCTTGTTTTTTTGTTGAAAAACATAATGTCGTTGTTTAGCTTGTCTTCTACAGGATTGAGAATGATCTTTGATTCGTCGTGTGTTATTCAGTGGTGTTGGATTGCATTCCTAAGATTTCTTTGAAAGTATTGCAATCTCTTTCTTATTCAGGATTGTTCTCCTAGTTAAGCACAGTTCTCTCGGTTTTATGTAAGTTCTTCTCATTTTATATTCACACTTTCACTCCACCCCACTTCTTACATGTATTCTGCATATCAAAAATCCTTATATTCCATGAGTTCAGGCAGTAGGAATGATTATCTTTTCATAGATATGAGATATGGTATCCTAACATGCCAACAACTATCATTAAATAAAATTAATTACATTAAAAACATCAAATATGACCGTTAGAATTATTTAAATAATATTGACAAAGAGTTAGGAAACGGTGTCACAGTGATTAAGTAAATGGTGTCTTCTTCACGGTATGAGGTTCACGGTATGTCCATGTTACGGGGTGTAGCTCACGGTGTCTGGATCACGGTGTCTGGTTCATGGTGTCTGGTTCACGGTGAATCCTTCACAGTGTCTGGGTCACGGTGAGTCTTTCACGGTGATTCTTTCACGGTGTCTAGGTCACGGTGAGTCCTTCACAGTGTCTGGGTCATGGTGAGTCCTTCACGGTGTGTCCATACTTAGAAAAATATCTGTATTTGGACTTAGATAGTAATATGTAGAATATGGATTAAGTTTAATCATTAGAGATTGAGAGAACTTGAATCATAATCATAATGGCTTGATAATATATGTGAGATTTATGATCATGTATAAGACTTGTAAATAATAAAGATAGTGATTAACATCCATAATATTTGTTATTATTAAAACATGATGTGTAGTTATTATTGATTTTGAAGAGCATTAAAAAGATGTGCAATGAAGAGTAATTAATAGTAATAGGATTTTTGATCATTAAAAAATGATTAATCCACGAGGAGTCCAACAATCTCCCCCTTTTTGATGATCACAAATCATGTATAAGAAAAATATAAATGAAATGCAATTATTAAAGAAAGTATCATATTAGAAGAGAAAAAAATAAATCATTAGAGTACTAACACCTGTTTCTCCCTTTTATAATTGTAGTTTTTCTCCCCCTTTGGGATTATCAAAAATTAGAGAAGATGAAATGAAAAGAAGCAAGACATTTTTCAGTTAAACAAAGGGTTCAGAAAAAAAACATTAAACAGAAAATGGCATCCCATCAAAAAGAGAAAATAGTCCCTGGACTATTCAGGGATCCATCTTTTTCTTGACTTTATCAGCAGTAGGAGATGGTGCTGATGTAGAAGAAGGAATAGATGTGGTAGACAAAAAGGGTAAGGGTAGACCTTCGAAAATAGATGGAGCCAAAGTAGGAGCAGTAGAAGATCTAGGCTGTGGTTGGTCAAGAATGACTGGCCGGATCTGAGAAAGAGCATGGATAACTGTCATGGTAGTTGAGGCTAAGGTAGGTAGACTAGGTCAAATGGGTGAAGCAGCTAGAGAAACTATAGCAGTACTCTACACATGAATATACGACTTCAAAAGATTGATGAAATCAGTAATGATTTCACCTACCATACTACATAGCCTTTTCAAAATCATCCTTATTCTCCATAAATATGTCCAACAATCTGGTGAACTCTGTAAGTTTCTGAACATGACCTTTAAAAGCATGAGTCACCAGAGGGATTCTCAAATTTTCCACAAGATATCTAAAGTGATCTGTCATATCACTTTTTTGAGAAAATCCAGGAGGGATACAAATATTTTTTCTTGGTGATTTCTTGTTGAGAATCATTGGCTATCTTGGAAGGAATCCTAACCAAGTCCAATGCTATATCACTATTCTTAACCACCTCTGACAACGAAGATAGATCCAATCCACTGAAGGCACATTGAAGTTATTCCTTGATTATGGATCTCAGCATAGAATCATCCAAAGAAGATGTGGAGGTCTGACCAGAAGCAGGTGAAGCCTTGACAGCTTCAGTTAGAACTTTGAGCTGTTTTAGAACTTTTTGTAGGCATCCAATGTATTCATCTGTAATCTTATTCAGATTTTCTACAATCTCCCTCATGAGTTCCAGCATCTTGATGTGTCTTTTTCCAATATTCTCATCAAAAGAAAGTAGATATGGATGAACATGAGACACAATTTCCCTAGCAAGGAGGGAATCATATGGATCAGGATAAGTAGAAACTGGTTCAGGGGTAGAAACAGGAGTAGGTACTGATCTCAAAGATAACTCATTATGCAAGTTTGCTATCATATTTTTCAGATTTTCAACATCAAAACTCAGCACCTTATTCTCAACTCTGACTTATTGAATTTCTCGGATCATACTTGGTTGAATATGTAAGATAATATTTTCAAGAGAATTGATGCATCTTCTTGACTTAATTGAGTCAATGGACGAGGTTGAGTGGAGACAATTTTCTCAACTCCAGCTAACAAAGTCTCTCCAAAAATTTTCAGATCATCATTGGTCACAAAGGATTCATTCTCAAGTAAGGGAGTAGGTAAAGACAGAGGTTCAGATTCTGCTTGAGGTTTATGGTCATCTTCAGACTCAGATTCTGATTCTGATTGAGTTTAGGGCTCTGGTTCTGGTTCTGGATGAGCTACAGACTTCAGTTGAAACAGAGAAGAAAGATCCATTCTAGTTGTAGTAACTTGATGTGACTCATTTACATTATAAAAGCTTGTAAATTCATACTGAGTGTACACATAATATGTGACAGAAGGTTGAGAAGATTTAGCAGATCCAGCTTTTATAATCTCAAGGTTTTGAGATTCCTCCCCCTCAACTTGTGCTTCCATTTCAAAGACTGTAGGCTCACCATGATCAAGATCCATAGGATCATCCCTAATCTATTCAGCAAACTCTTTCCTTGCCAGCTGAAAGGAAATTTACATCCTCTCTTCGGCAGATAGAATAATCTCAGGAACCGATTGTTCCACTGGTTGATCTTCCAGACTTTCTTCTTTCTCAACAGAAATATCTTCTTCAACAGGATCTCCCTCTAAGGATTCTTGCTGTTCTGAATCAGGAAAATCCAATTTTCTTGCAACATTAGGATGAGAATCTGTATTGACATCCACAGTAGAAGTAGGTGCTTCTTCTTCTCGCAAACTAGCAGCAACTTCCTCTCCTTGAGGAATTTCAGCAGAGATAACAGCAGGGACAACAACCCTTTCCTTTTCAACGGGAACAGTTTCCAATGGAGGTCTTCCAACTTCTTCTCTAGGATATACTTCACCTGTTACTTCCTCTTCTTCTTCTTCTTCTTCTGAACACTCATCCACTTCATCTGGTTCCAAACAATGATCAGAAAGATTCTTGGGTCTCCTTGGATAGTCAACATGATTAAACTTTTTATAGAGTTGATCATTATCCTCATCCCACTACTTCCTTCAGGGGTTCTAGCTAATCTTCATCCTTTTGATGATAGGCATGGATAAGTATAAATAAAAGTCCTCTAACTTTTATTCATTAGGTCCAACCATCCCTTTTTCAACTAACATAGCTGAAATCATTCTTGAGTAAAACAAGGAGGTGGATTTGGTAGTGACTTTGATCAGATCACAGATATGGTTAATAACATACTTACAAATGTTGATCTTATGGACATTATTCAACAAGTGAATCAGGAACACATCATGATACTTAATTACAACAAAATCTCTTTTTCTCGGACTAATCATGTTCTGAAATAACTTGAACATAAGTCTAGTATCTCCATCTAATTCAGCAGCTATGGCCCTTTGCTTGGTGCCATTTCCAGTCACGATTTCCAAATCATTCTCCAGGTCAAAGATGTCGGTTATTGGTGGAGGGTCTCTCTGGTTATCCTCACAAACTCCTTCATGTGGAATTCTTAGGCATGCAGCCCACAGCCTCGAAGAGAAAGAGCACTTCTTGCCATTTATCCATCTTTTCACCATAAATCTTTCATCAATCTCAAAGGAAAACTTCACATACTGATAGAATTGAGATACCAATCTCGGGTAAATCGGTCTATTCTATCCAGTGAAACATTCAATCCATCCTTGTTCTCTTAAAACTATCAAAACTAAATATCTTCTAGACAGCAACCACTCTGGGAAAACCCATTTTCCTGGTAAAACTGTACGGCTTACCAGGTTTGGGTTTAGAGGTCCTTTGGGAGCTATCCCTAGTATCCTCTTCTGTTTCATAGAGTGGCGCTTCTCAGACGATGGTGAAGATGGACGCTTCACCCTTGGAATTCACTGAAGATTCGGGCGAGATGGTAGAGAAGGTTCAGGAGAGATTTTGGGTACGGAATCGAATGAAACCCTTATGTTCTGTCATTTGGGAATGTTAAACGTCATAAAAACAAAAACACGGGAAATCAAATAGTGGTGAAATAAAAATTACCGCGATCCAGGTTAAAATAAGAATATAAATAATATTCACGGTGATACCGTGAGTAGGCATTATGGTGTGATGAAAAATAGTCATCACAGTGAGATAGTTGGTAGTTGTCACGGTGAGACAGTGAGCATAAAACAGTAACGGTAAAATAGTGACCATGAAACCATAAAGTAAAATACAATCAAGTATTACACATTAATATCAATAATATATTTACTAATGATTAATCATACCAATATTATTTATGATGTAGTTTAATCTCTCATATTTTAATGGTTTAGTGAATATATCAGCAAGTTGATATTCAGTACCAATGAATTCCAAAGTGATATCACCTTTTTGATAATGATCCCTCAAAAGTGATGTCTTACATAAATATGTTATGTCCTAGAATGAGAAACAAGATTCTTAGAAATATTAATAGCACTTGTGTTGTCAAAATTTATTGGGACATGTCTGAATTGATATCCATAGTCTAGTAATGTGTGTTTCATCCACAAATTTTATGCACAACAACTCCAGCAGCTATGTATTCAGATTCTGTAGTAGATAATGCAACAGAATTTTGATTCTTACTACACCATGAAACTAGTGACTTTCCTAAAAGATGACATATTCCAGAGGTGCTTTTTCTATCTAACATACATCCATAAAAATCAGTATCAGAATAACTAACTAATTTAAACGATTGTCCTTTGGGATAGAACAGTCCTAAATTGGGAGTATGCTTGAGGTAATTTGAAAATTCTCTTTACATCATTTAAATGTGACTCTTTAGGGTTTTCTTGAAAACAAGCACACATACACACACTAAACATAATATCAGGATGACTAGCAGTCAGGTAGAGTATACTTCCAATCATTCCTCTATAAGTGGTTTGATCAACAGATTTACCATTTTCATCAAGATCCATCTTACATGTGGTACTCATGGGAGTGTCACTACATTTTGTCCCATCCAATCCAAAATGTTTTAAAAGATCTCTAGTATATTTACATTGAGTTAAAATAATTCCATCATCATTTTGAATGATTTGAAATCCAAGAAAGAATTTAAGTTCACCCATTAAACTCATTTCAAATTCATTTTGTATCATTTTAGAAAAATAAGTACATAGGGAATTTCTTGAAGATCCAAAAATAATATCATCTACATAAATTTTTACTACTAAAGCATCTTTAGAAATTCTTTTTATAAACCGAGTAGGATCAGCTATTCCTTTTGTAAAACCTTTGGAAATTAGAAATGTACTTAATCTATCATACCAAGCTCTTGGAGCTTGCTTTAAACCATATAAAGCTTTTGATAATTTGAAAATATGATTTGGAAAATGAGGATTTGAAAATCCAGGTGGTTGTTCAACAAAAACATCCTCAGCAATATATCCATTCAATAATGCACTCTTGACATCCATTTGATATAGTTTGAAATTTAGATGTGCATCATAAGAAAGTAAAATCCTAATAGCTTCTAATCTGGCTATTGGAGCAAAAGTATCCTCATAGTCAATACCTTCTTCTTAATTATAGCCTTGTGAAACTATCCAAGCTTTATTTCTAACTATGTTTCCAGATTCATCAACTTTATTCCTAAACACCAATTTAGTGTCTATTGTGAAAGTGTCTTTAGGCCTTTCAACAAGATTCCAAACTTTATTTCTTTCAAATTGATTGAGCTATTCTTGCATAGAAATTACTAAAAATTCATCCTTAATAGCATCATCAATGTTTTTAGGTTCATGTTGTGACAAGAATGCTTGATGTTCAACCTGATTTATAAGAGAATCTCTATTCTGTTTCCCTCTATCAAGATTTCCTACAATGGCATCTAAAGGATGATTCTTTAGAATCATTGTTGATCTAGTAAATGTAGGACTAGAAATTTCAGGTTATTCTCTAGGTTCATGTTCATTTGGAGCAGATTTTGGAATAAGTCCAGAACTAGTTGTCTTTATAGCAGGTTCATTAGATTTTTCATTAAGGTCCAGAACAGATAAATCTTTTCAAGATTTTCACAAGAGGTTTTTGGAACATGTGGATCAGTTTCATCAAATTTGATGTGAACAGATTTTCCCACACACTTGGTTCTTTTATTAAAAACTCTACAAGCCTTGCTGGTTAAATAATATCCTAAAAATATTCCTTCATCACTCTTAGAAGTAAACTTATCAAGATTATCTTTTGTATTGAGAATGAAGTCTTTGCAGCTAAAGACTCTAAAGTAACTAACTTTAGGTTTTCTATTGTTCCACAACTCATATGGGATTTTCTTTAGAATAGGTCTAATTAAGACTCTATTAATAATATATTAAGTTGTATTCACAGCTTCAGCCCAAAAGTAAATAGGCAGGTCATATTCATTAAGCATAGTTATAGCAATTTCTTGTAGGGTTTTATTTCATCTTTCTACTACACCATTCTACTGAGGTGTTCTAGGAGTAGAGAAGTTATGACTATAGCCATTATGCGATCAGTAGGATTCAAACTCATGATTCTCAAACTCAGGCCATGAACATTTCTTAATATTTTAATCTTAAGTCCACTAAGATTTTCTACAGAATTGGAGGATTTAACAAATTAATAACAAGCTTCACTTTTGTGAGCTAAGAATTATACCCAAGTATATCTAGAAAATCCATCTACTATGACATAGACATAGTGCTTCCCATTTAATCTAGAAACGCTATATGGTCCAAAAAAAACCATGTAAACCATCTCGAGAGGTTGAGAAGTTGAAACTTCTTTGTTTTATATAAAAGAAACATTATGTTTCTTTCCCTTTTGACAGGGATTACAAACCTTGTCATTTGGAAACTCATGTTTAGGAAGGTCTCTAACTAAGTTCTTCCTAGTTATTTTTCTAAATGAGTGTATATTGTAGTGTGCTAATCTTCTATTCCATAACCAGGACTCTCTATGAAATGCATTTAAATAGGTAACACTTTTCATAGCTAAGGAATTTAAATCAACAGCATAAACAATTTCATTTCTTAGAGCAGAAAATACTAAAAAAAATTAGAATTCAAAACATTACAAGAGTCATTTTAAAATTTGAAATTAAAACCATCATCACATAATTGAGAAATACTTAACAGATTATATATTAGTCCATCAACAAATAAAACTTTAGAAATTAAAACTGAATTAGTGTTACCAATTTGGCCTAGGCCGATAATCTTTCCTTTAGAATTATCACCAAAGGTGACATGACCTCCATCAACCTTAATTAAACTATTGAAGCATGAGTAATCCCCAGACATATGTCTTGAACATCCACTATAAAAATACCATGTATTCTTGTGGGAACTCTTCAAGTAGGTTTTCTCAGATGTGTTTGTCATGAAACACATGTTGGAACGATTCTTTTCAGAATCAAACATTTCAGATTCACTTGTGCTATCTTCAAAAGCACTCCAGGTAGTCTTCATAGCTTTTTTTGAACATGCTATCCTTGTAATAATATTTCGTCTTGAATTTTATCTTTGGGTAGTCTTCTTTAATGTGTCCTTTCCTTTTTCACTCATAGCAAATAACTTAATCACTTTTATCTGGTTTTTTCCAATCCTTCTACCAATGTTCCTTATTGTCATACTTTCCTTTGTAATTTAATTTTCTGAAAATTTTCTTCTTCCAATAAAATTTCTTAAACCTTCTGGCTATCTAATCCATTTCAGTATCACTATCAGAGTCTGAATTTTCGCTAGTTGAACTGTCAGTTTGTATTTGAGCTTTTTCTTTATCCTTATTATTTGAAGCAGTAGTCTTAAAAGTCACAGATTTTCTCATAGGTTCATCATCGTCCTCCTTATTCACATTGAGTTCTTCCTCATACATCATAAGCTTACCAATGAGTTCTTTGATAGGTATACCATTAATGTCACATGACTCTCTGATTGAAACAGAAGTGCCTTTACATCATTCTGGTAAACATCTCAAGATTCTCATAATTTGTTCCTTTGCTGGAACAGCCTTTCTGAGTGAATTCAATGTATTGACTATCTCGTTAAACCTGAGGTACATATTAGAAATAGGTTCATCATTCTTCATTTTGAAAGTATCATATTTAACAGTATAAGTATTTAATCTTATTTCTTTAACATTAGTTGTTCCTTCATGAGAAACACCCATAGTATCCCAAATTTCAAAAGCAGTTTTACAAGAAGAAATTCTATTAAACTCCTCATCTCCTAAATCATAGTACAAGTCATTCATTTCTTTACAATTATTATTGTAAGTAGTCTTCGTAGGTTCATCCCAAGTTATTCTTTCAGTTTCTGGAATTTTATATTGAGACTTTATAGCAGTCCAGATATCAAAACCCATACTCTCTAAATGAATTTTCATTTTGAGTTTCCACTGAGCATAGTTTGTACCATTGAAGAAAGGTGGCATGTTAGTAGCAGCACCCTCTAGTCTATTATCTATAACTAGATTTTAGAAAGATAATTTAAATAGATAAAATTTAGAACTAACAGAAATTTAAGATCTTTAATTATGAAACTAAAATCACACTTGAAAACAGAGTATTTCAAAAGTCCTTAAACAAAAACAAAAACCTCTGATACCATATGTTGGTCGGAGTGGATACTCAAGAGGGGGGTGAATTGAGTTCCAATGAAAAATTATATTAAAATATTGTCTATTTAAAATCCCCTAATTTATAAAACAAGTTAAACTGTAGTGAATTTATACAGATTGTAAATGTTCACTTAGCTTCTCAATGATTGATTAGGTCTTAATTAATTTAACCACAAGATCAAACTAACTTTTGAAACTAACCTACTAATTTATAATAATTTTAAACACATTCTAATTTAACTATAAAAGTAGCTTTAAAATAGTTTTGTATCTTAAAGTAATATAAGTGGAATAAATAATATATATATATTATATTTTGAACATAAACTAAAGATGCACAGCAAATATAACAAGAGGTCCAGTCTCATACCGAGACTTAGTCCTCTCAAATTTATATAAATTTGATCCACACCCTGGATCGGGGTTAACAAAATTTCACAAAACTGTCCAGGCCATGCAGGGACCTCTTCCACTGTTCTTCATGAGTAACAAAAGAAAGACCAGGCCACACAAGGACCTCTTCCACAGTTGACGTGGGAAAACAAGAGTTATAAGATTTGGAGTGATGATTTTGATATACTCCAGTCCAGGAGACAGTGTGTGTATAAGAGATACGGAGTACACCACACTTCTCTAAAGTTAATAAATAAATCACATAGAGAAGATAGATAAGAGTTCAGAAATCTCTAGTGATTATTAATGCAGCTCTGGACTCATTGGATTCAGCAGGAATGCTTCTGATTCCTTCTCTTGTTTTTCTGTTGAAAAACATAGTGTTGTAGTTCATATTGTCTTCTACAGGAGTGAGAATGATCTCTTGATTCACCTTGTGTTCTTCAGTGGTGTTGGATTGCATTTGTAAGAGTTATTTGAAATTCATGCAATCTCTTTCTTATTCAGGATTGTTCTTCTAGTTCAGCACAATGCTCTTGGGTGTATGTAAATTCTTCTCATTGTATATTTACACTTGCACGCCACACCACTTCTTACATGTGTTCTACATCTCAAACTTCCTTATATTCCACGTGTTCATGCAGTAGGAATGATTCCCTTTTCATAGGTATGAGATACGATTTCCTTACATGCCAATAATTATCATTAAATAAAATTAATTACATTAAAAACATTAAATATGACAGTTAGCATTATTTAAATAATATTGAAAAAGAGTTAGGAATCAGTGTCACAGGTATTATGTAAATAGTGTCTTCTTCACGGTATGAGGTTCACAGTATGTCCATGTCACGGTGTGTATCTCACAGTGTCTGGATCACAGTGCCTGGTTCACGGTGTCTGGGTCACGGTGAGTCCTTCACGGTGTCTGGGTCACGGAAAGTCCTTCACGATGAGTCCTTAACGGTGTCTGGGTCACGGTGAGTCCTTCACGGTGTCTGGGTCACGGTGAGTCCTTCACGGTGAGTCCTTCACCGTGTGTCCATACTTAGACAAATATCTGTATTTGGAATTAGACAGTAATATGCAGAATATGGATTATGTTTAATCATTAGACAATAAGAGAACATAAATCATAATCCTAAATGCTTGATAATATATGTGTGATTTATGATCATGCATAAGACTTGTAAATAATAAAGAGTGTGATAACATCCATAAGATTTGTTATCATTAAAACATGATGTGTAGTTATTATTGAGTTTGAAGAGCATTAGCAAGATGTGCAATGAAGATTAATTAACAGTAATAGGATTTGTGATCATTAAAACATGACTAATACAAGAGGAGTGCAACAATATCCATCCTATAAAGGTCAAAGTCACCATACGTGCATACGTACGACTTACCATCTACACGTCGTGGAGTAGTTTGTTATTCAAACACTTCATTATTTGGATGGGTATAGTAATGAGTATAACTATTTCAAATAACAAATATAATATTTTAATGATTCTTTATTTATGAGATATCCAATTACATGTGATGTCTCCATCAATATAACGATATTGTTGCTCGTGTGTACGTACGGATTACTGTTTCGACAAATGTGATGAGTTTCATTCCCCATCGGACTCATTCAATAATAATTTTCAATTTATGATTCAAAATAATGTTTATGAACATAATATAATTCTCTATATGAATCAACTAAATCTTATTCATAACAAACATGGCTTATGTAACCAAGCATATAAAAGAAAACAAATCAGTTAACACCTGAAACGATGATACTACTAAAATATTATTAAAAAATAATTATTGTATGATCATATATGATATCATATTTATGTATATGGTTCTTGTATTATCTAATAACAATGATTTTACTATTATAAAAAAGGTTAACAAACCTTCGACCAAGGAAAAGTACAAGGTAAGGGTTAATTTCACAATCTCTTTATTATCCGAGGTTGTTTTTACGTAAGTATCTTCTAGGACCTCTTTATCATCCACATCCATGTTTTCATAAAAATTTTCTTCAAATATTTTTACTATTTATTATACTATGGGTTAAAGTCATTTATACCCTTATTTTAACAAATATTTTTTGAAAAGAATTTTTTCATCATTTTCCAAACACGGTACTTTATAAACGTTTAGACAAAATTAAGGTAAGAAGGTTTTTTTTAAATTATACACCGGGTGTGGATATTTTACACCGTTATATCATCATCAAAGCTTCCCATAAAAGCCTATAAGAATATTTTCAAAATAAATTTCTTCTTTTATAATTATATGAATTTTAATTGATTTCAAAATAGAAATAGACATTTCTCTAAAAATGTTTTGATTTAATCTATGTCAACATCCGTGGATGGATTTTATGATTGTTGGAAGTTGATTTATTATGATACACATTATATATATTTTATTGAAGGTTTTGTCTTATGTTTGGATATGGATGTGGTATTTTTTACCATTCATGGTTTATGGATAAATTATCGACATTTCGTATGCTATTTTTAATACGAATGTTTATGTTATGTTTAAACATTTTCATCTGATGAATTCATTAGACATTTTATGTGACGAGTGGAGCCCACTATATATCCTAAATGTGTTGGTAGGTCTGATGAGACAAACTAGTGTCTTGTCACAAGGCTTTGAAAAAATCATATGTGTAGTCTTGGAATAAGGCCTTTACTATGTGGTTATGAAGTATGGAATTATGCATTCCATCATTATAAAAGTGGCTATTGATATTGAATGTGATTATTCTAGTTGTATAATATCTATGTGATTAATTTAATGACATTATTTGATTTTATTTTTTCCATATTATTCTGATGTTTTAGATTAAAAATTTTTTCTTGTAGTCTTATACATTTCCTTATATGTTTATTCATATATATAAAAGTTTCCTCTATATTGTTATCTGTACTAAGCATCTGAGCTCACCCCTTTATATGTTTTATTTTACCCAGGATGTGAACACATATTTTATGGTTGACTTCCAAGGATATTCTAAAGATATTAGAGTTTTCAAAAGGAATCAAAATGTTGTTGATGTTTTTATTTCATGATGTAATGTAAAAATTATGAATTTATCTAGTACTTCAAGGGATACTAAATTGATCGGAATTTCAGGACATGATTCCTTTTATAATGCCAATGTCATGTAATAAAGCACATACTCTGAGTATCTGGGGTCGGGGTGTTAAATTTTCATCATGTCAATGAAGAGAATCAGTATCATGCAGGTATGCTGTAGTCTTTACCTAACCATATGTGGATGTGTGAAAATATATAAATGAATGTTTTTATATATCTTCCATGAATGGTTAGGAAACGTGATTCTATATGGGTGATTATGGATTGGTTCACAAAGTCTCATCATTTCATACCTACTCATGAGCCTCATATGACAAAGTATCAATCCAAAATCAATATTTGTGATGTGGTAAAGTTTCATGTTCTACAAGTTTTGATTATATTAGATAGATATACAGGATTCATGTTTTATTTTATGAAATCCTTGAAGAACCCTTTGGGACTCAATTTACTTTGAGTAAGATTTATCATCCTCAGACAGATGGCCAATCCTAAAGGATGATACAAAAGTTGGAATATATGTTTTGGTCTTGTGTGATGAATTTCAGTGGATCATGGGTGGTTCTCATTCCTTCTATAGATTTTTGGTATAATAACAGTTATCAAGACTCAATACATATTGTTCCGTTTGAATCATTGTATGGTTGTTATTGTCGTTCTCTACTATGTTGGCTGGAAATAAGTGAAAATTCAATAGTTCATTTGATCATTCTCCAAGCGATAACACAGAAGATTTTTCTAACCAGTAAGATCAAGAAGATGGATTAGATTCATCATAAATCATATATAGACCATCGTTGATGGTCGTTGTCATTTGATTTGGGAAATCATGTGTTCTTGAGAATGTCTTCTATACCTAAAAATAGTCATTTTAGAAAACATGGAACGTTTTCTTTGAGGTATATTGGGCCATTTAAGATACTTGAGAGGGTTGGAGAGGTGAAATACCATTTTTATTTTCCACCACGGTTTATTGAGGTTAATAATGTGTTTCACGTATCTTAGTTGGGAAAATATCATCCTGATCTTGACCATGTAATTAGATTGGATCATGCTGAGTAGGATTTGAATGCATTATTTGTGAATGTGTTGGTGTGAATTATAGAAAGGAAGGATAAATTATTAAGTGTAAAAAACATTGGACTAGTGTGTGTTTTGTGGAAACATGGTTAGATTTCAAGGAGACTTGGGAACAGGAGCATGAAATGGTCGATCAATGGCTCGAATTCTTTTGGGGAAGTGATTGTTTACTACTTTTCGATGATGAAAAGTTCAATGGTGATGAGAATTTAGAACCCCTTGTATGAGTCATATACCCTTAATTTATGATTGTTATGTATAAAAATTGGTTGGGTAATGTTTTAGAGATATTGAATGAATTTGGAAGGTATTGGGGCATTTCCCAGGGCGCACAGTTTGAGCATGGTTAGTGAAAACCAAGTAAAATCTCCAGGAAACCATGAAACATGATAAAGTGGGATTTCACATGGTTGGAACATAGTTAGTCTAATAGTTTAGGCTAACCAAGTGAGGTAACCTCTTAAAAAAGTACCAAGAACATGTTTATCCCAAATTTTTCCTACCTGTGCAACAAAATCAACAACAGGTTAAAAAGTGGGTTTAAAAAAATGGTGTTTTTTTAAGATTTTCTATAAATACCCCATTTTTTACCCCAAATGAATCTCACTCTGGATTTCATATTCTCCAGGGTTAGGTAACCTATCCCACTTTTTCTGGGAGCGATTCAAAGGGTTTTTAAGGTGATTTAAAGGGGATTCTTCTTTGATAATTCTCTATTTTTGGTTGTATCTTGGTTTTTATTAGATCTACACACCTCTCTCTCTCAGTTTCTTAGATATAATTCCATTGGGTATATATATTATTTTTTTTACCAATCATGGTTATATTTGGTGTTTTTGATCTAATGGAAAGGTATATAAGGTGTTTTTGTGCAACGTTCATTCGTATTTGTTGTGCAGTTGTGTGGTGGATGATTTTACCAAACCATAATGTATGAAGCTTCACTCTTGACTCCACTTACTAGAAGTTGAAAGATTAATTTAAAATTAATTGGGTTTTCTATAAATTTATTTTTAATATAATGTATGAATCTTTTGTAAACAAAATTTTTGATGAATTTCCAATTTTTGGGTAGATTGGTTTTTATTGTGAAATGTGATTTGTAGTTGTATTTTAAAACAATGATTTCAAAATTTGTGGAATTAACGATTTTATGAAAATGGTTAGGGAAAATGGTTTTTAGTAAAAAATTATGCTTCATTAATGTATTATTTTTAATTAATATTGTCTTAAGTTTGTTTCCAATAAATGGGTAATTTATTAAAGGGGTTTTGGCATTTTTTTGAATTATTGATATTTATGTTATTGTTATTTTGTTAAAGTTTTTTGGCATTGTTGTTCGATTCAGGGATTAAACATGTGATATAAGGGAAGGATAGTGGAATAAAGTACCACTAATTAAAGGTTTTGATGGTGGTGTGATGTACAACTATAAAAAAGGGACAAGTTTGGAGGTTATCCACCATCAAGGGCATACTGAGCTTGGGTATGTGTAACATGTTAATATGGTTGAAATGTGTATGAAAAAATGAAAGGTTAGTTGGGTTATTAAAATATGAAATGGTAAAATTGGATAATGGCTAACTTGGTGGCTTCCTATGTAAATGTGTTGATTTGGGTAAAACTATTTGGTAAGGATGTGTTTGGCTTGTTGGAACCTATTGAACTATTTCCATTAATTTTATATAAAATGTTTATATAATTGTGCTAACTTTTTTTATCCTAGTTTAATGAGTATAGAATTCGATTTTGGAAATCCTATTGAGTTTTATTACTCATCCCGTATTTTGGAACTTGGGTTTTTTGTAGATGTTGTATTCTGAAAAATATGTAAATGTAAAGCTTCTCATTTCATTAGTGGTTTTTTGTGATGTTGTAGAAAGATTTTTGGGGTTGGAGCTTGGATTGTGGTGTGGAGATATAGGGATTATTATTTCATTCCTTTTGTTTTTTATTATATTCTTCTATATAATATTCTAATTTGTATTGTAATGGGATTGGTTTGGTTGTATTGTTTTCACTTCTAAATGTGTTGAAAAGTTTTTCATTATTTACATGAATCATTTAGTTTTGGTTGGTTATGGAATGTTTGGTTGGTTACTATTATTTCAAATTCCAAATCATCCTCCACATATTTATTAATCCCTTAGAATTTATTTCCAATCTTTAGCACTTTGGGGATATTTCTTAAGGCCAAGTTGCACATTCTTCTTGACTCAAGCCAATGAGAAGGGGTGGGATATTGCATCCATGTTTTATACTCTAGATAGAGTTCATATCAACCTTATTATACCGTATTTTAGTATTTGATATCCATAAAATATGTGTAATAGTGATGTGTATAAATAACATGGTGAAATGATATTTACATGGCTCACAGATTGTTTTACTTGATCATTATTACATGTGATTTAATTTACTATTACACATTGTGTACTCATTTCATTAAACCAGTAACCTTTTCACATATATATAGGATTGTTGAGTATTATTTACATTTCTTGTACTATTTAGAGATTTAATAATTATAGAGAACATTTTATCTAAAATGTTTTATTAAGAATAAAATTTTATAGGTGGAAATTAATAATAAAAATATCATAAGTTGATAAAATAATTTTTAATCAATTATAAATTATAATATGTCATATGAAATACTAATTATTGGTTATAGGGTGAATGTAATGCGGTTCTAGGGTAGATTATTATAATTTTTTATTTGTTTTAATTGATAAATATGACTAATAAGACAAAAACAACCCCAATATCTCTAAGAAATTGTCTTTTAACATTTAATTTATAATTAATTTAAAAGTATAGTTAACACAAAATAGGAATATATTTCAATAAATTTCCATTACTTTCCTAATTAACTAATTTATATAGAGGATTATCCAAGATAGGATTCCTTTTACATGTATCTATACATGCTCTTGGAATATCTATATAATGATCTTTAATCTTTGGGTACCAACACTATAGAGACTTGTGAATTATGTCATTAATTATTGAATAAAACATGGGTTTATCTTATTCTCAATATGATAATTTGAGAGAGGATGGATGGATTTTATCTCCAGGGCCCTAGAAAATACTAAATATTTTTCTATTATGAAAAAAAATCCTCTCCTATGAAATGATATAACTTGGATTTTATCCTTAGGTTTAAAGAATTAATAATTTCAAAAGTCATCGTTATAAGTTTTGTACTATAATTAAACTCAATATTTTAATTATATTTCTATTATATTATGTATCCAAATAGATTTTGGTGATGCTTTCGTTTCATTCAATAATTTTTTTGTGAAGTTGAAAGTTAATTTTATTATTGTATTAGGTGATGGATTAAAGTATCAACACAATTCATGAAGTGGATTTTCTTCTACAGGATTTGGAAATTGATGTTGTTTGTTTTTTAAATAACATGGATGGGTAGCTTTAATGTAGAGACCCCTAATATCATATAACTGATTAATTCAGTCTCTATGAAAACATTTTATGTTGCGGGAGATATTTTGTCTACCACAGCTTGGAAGACCCTGAAAAATTAGCTAATGGGTATACCATGGGTCTTATTGTTAAAGAGGTTCAATGATAGAAAAATTTGATGATCGAAGAGCTAAAACTATTGAGAATACATCCTTCTATTAGTTATCATGAATACTAATAAAATTTATAATAAAATTATATTAAATTAATTTTTCTTATGGTTGAAACGAATTTGAAAACTAAAAAGTACATACTTACATGAAAAATACTCTATTTTTTGTACTTAATATGATTTTTGATTATAAAACATGATTAATTGGGTTTGAAATTGTTCTAGTAAATATCGTAGTTACATTGACTGATTATAAATTTATTTGAGTTCGTTGAAAATTCCCAAATATGGTTTGAATATTCTCATAGTTAATTTGTTGAAAACAAGAGTTAATGATCTAGAGATTAAGTTCAGGAAAATGAAACATTAATATTACATATTCATAATAAATTATTTCCAGTGAATAAAAAATTCTATTACGTTAATGAAATTTTATATAATGTGAATGATATTATGAACTTTGTAAGATAATTAGGATAACATTTATGACATTTGATATTCCTATGTAATTCTGAATATGTATAGAAGCTATTTTAATCACATATAAGATATTTTTGACCTTCAAGAGATATATTACCATGTATAAGTAGAACAAGTGAGATGAATACTATTTGTACAACATGTATGAATTTTTCTATATATGATATTTTATACATTGAACTCCATTATATGGAAAGAGTGAATATCAAATAAAGCTAAAAATATATATTTTATTGAAAAATACTATTTTTATAAATAAAATATTATTTTTTATATTATATGGTATAATGAAAAAGAAGTTCTTGATGGATTTAAATTTTAAAAACACTATATTGGGTGTTTTATTTGATCTAGAATTATAAGAGTTAATGTTATAGTTGTTAAAATTATATATCAATGTAAGAGGAATTTTGGAATGATAAAATTATATATAATTAAAAATGATCTTGAATAATAACGAAATGATTTAGTGTTTTATTGGTTCAAATTTTATTTTTCATAGTATCTAAAAGTGAATGGTAATTTAATATGTGTATGATATGTTCAATATGAGGTTGGCCTATTATGAATAAACATGCATGTTTTTATATTATATAGGCTATAATGCAGAGAATAGGAGTTCCACACAACAAATGGTTTTTTAGACTCTTTAATATTGCTATGATGAATGTGTTATTGTAAATGTTATATACATAAAAGAAAAAGTATATTGAGTTTATATTGAGAATAAAATTATAATGAACATCATCTTGTTTTTATTATCTATAATATCTGTTGGATAATTAAAAAAATAAAAACATTTAAATAAAATTAGTTTTGTAACCATGAAGAAAATAGTAGTTTAGGAGACAAAAAGAAATGGATGTTTAAGGAAGATCACCCTGTAAGAAATATGTAATAAAATATAAATTTGAGAGTAAATATAAATCCATGCAAAATATTAAGGATTACTTATGTTTATATATTTATAAAAAAAATTCTAATAGTGAAGATATGTAGTTGAGAATATAGATATATGAGCAAATAAGAAGAACCATGACCACTTGAACGTGAATAATGATGATCTTTATATAAAAAAACAAAATAACAAACGAATATAAAATTAAATTAATTATTAAAATCACATGATAGAAATTATTTAATAATATTTAGAATAACTAGTTGGGGAGAGAATGATCAACTATACATGCTTCCAATCATTAGTTTCAAGTCATTCAGATATTGAGGAAATTCTAGATTTAAAAATATCACTTATGTTTTGTGGGTTGAAAATATCAAAAAAAAGTATTCTCTTAGTATATGTAGTTTTAAAGAATAAGTATACAGAGTTATAAGTTGGTTTTTTTGAATAATTAGTGTTAAGCAATGAATCTCTGTAGAGAAGAAAGAGATTATTCCTATTGATGTCGAATCATTCGGAGCGGAAGTGTGATCTACTTCATGAAGAGATAAAGAGATAACACTTGTGTACAAATGTTGGGATATTTAAACCTATGAAACACATTAAATGAAAGGATAACATAGTAAAAGCTATTATTTCAATGTAAATCTATGTTTATGATGGTAATTTGAGATTCCAGAATGTGTATGCCAAGTAAGACTTTATATAGGTGTGAGAGGAAACAAATGATTGTAGTTAGTGATTAATTTTTGTGGAGACTCCTTGATTTTGGTAAATAAATAATCAAGGTATGGAATATGTATTACAAGAAAACCATTAAAATATATTTTTTACCATATTTACCTATTTTACGTTTTTTTCTTGTGGTAAATGATTTCATGATAAAACATAAAATTATCCAACAATATTAATATTAAAATGTAATCCACAACCAAAGTGGATTAAAATTTTAATTATGTTTTGGGGATTCGTAAAAAATAGTAGACACCTAATTACCCCCACAAGGTGTTTACACATCTACTTATTTAAATATAAAATTTTTATATAAATTAGAAATTATTTTTTAAAAATTATTTTATTCAGGTTGGAGGGATTACAAGTATAATTATGTACATTCCCTGGTACACTAATTGTTCAAGCCCCATCCATCACAATATTGATTGTTATCCAAACTCTATGACTCTTATAGTATACATGGAATGTATCAATGACTTAATTTAATGTGTTTCATTGGCCGTATTGATGATCAAATGAAGAAACAATTGTCTAAGGATATTTTTACTATATCCTCCCAACATAGCCAAGGTCCCTATTATGTGGCTCTCATGTACACTTCTTCCTACACCCAAGCACATTCCCAATTGTATTACACAAACAAACACCCTTCACAAATCATGATTCATGTCCCACGCCTTACATGAGTACCTAAACTAATGACATGAACCTCCTATAACATCATGCATTCAAGGAAAAACCACAAAACCCAAAACAAATATGGGGAAAATATTTATGTGATATTTTTCAAACCCTGGTTCCCCTATTGTAGGTTTCATGGATGATCGCCAAAGATCCATTATTAATTAATTATTTCCATAAAAATATATCATTTTTATCGTGAAGTTATGTATACCAATTAATATTCTCAGATGACATATGAATCCATGAATGAAATAGTATTTATTCAGAAAGATACTATTCTCAAAGATGAGTATGTATTTTTCTATATTATATATTTATTCTTTTCTAGTATTAAATTATTGTTATCATGAACCGATATTTGTGATTAGTTATATGTACTTTACAATAAGACCTCTCATATTTTGTGATATTCATACTCTTTACTTATCAATATCACCTAGCCTATTTGATGTGGTGCTAGTTAGACACACTTATCTTACTTCTATTCTAGGGGTATCCAAAATGGTTTAGTCCATTTTAATAATTAAGTAAAATAGTATGGAATTTTCGTATGTTATGGTTAAATAATATCATATTTAAACCCTATATTAAAAATATCTTAGTTTTTATAATTCATTGTGACTATATTGATTAAATTCTATATGATTCGTGTGGTTGATCTCTTCTTGATCTGATATGTACTTCCCTAATTTCTCTCATATTACTTATTTATTTATTTTAAATCTAATTTTTCCTTTTTCTTATAGTTATGAAATATTTTTTAGATTTTATTTTAACTATTTTTTTAATGTAGGAAGATTTATCATTGATTTTTAATGGTTTCTTAGTGGATTCAATATAATTTGACCATCATTCTATCCTCGTTTTGGTTTTATGATTAATTAGAGCCATAATTGAAGAGGGAGTTTAAAATACATCCTCTGTTTAGAATATGTGAATATATATATATATATTATGACTATTTTTTTAATGTGTAATTATTTAGAATAGAACTACTACATAAAATGAAATTATTTAAGAAATTTTAATGGTAATTATTAAAGTAAATTTGATTAATATGACTTTTATGATATATTATTATGTATTCTTTCTTAGTAGATTGATAATATTGTTATCATGGAATAATTTTTTTGAAATGTTTTGTCTTATTCAAAATTAGTTATTCCAATATATTTTATAATTAATATGATAGAGAAAATATTTATTTCTTATTTTATATTATTCATTTAGGGATTTACCATTGTAAATTAGAGTACAAAATATATAAAAAAAATTGATGATTATTTCTACTGATATTGATGTAGCAATTCTTATTATAGTTATGAAACTCTAAATCTTTTTGGTTTTTAGTTGATTATGTTGTGATTATATATTGTTATTTTGGAAGTGTCTTGATATGATTTATTTATAAATGTTTGGTAAATGTTACAATAGAAGAGGAGTTTATGTTTTGGTTGTTGGTATAATTTTCAAAAGGATGGATATTAAAGGATGATTTTCTCATGTCATAGTTTCTGAGAAACAGTGAATGGTGCTAGAAGAAATTTATTAACGTATTGATTAATTTAATATTGAATGTGTTTTCAAGGGTTAATATTGGGATGAAAATTAAAATTGATGTGGTAAAAATGAATTAGTGGTGTATAAATATTTAACTAAAGTGAATTGGTGAGTATTATGTTAATTCAAAGAGGATGAGGATTTTATATGTATAATAGATAAAATGGAGGTCAGTGAATATTGAAAAAATAATTTTTGAATTATTAATTATAATTATTAGGTTGGTAATTTAATAATATTATTGTGATTAAAAATGTGGAATATTATGTTATATTGTTGTTGTTGTGTATTTGTTTTGTGGTGATGATGGAATTGGTTTATGTATTGGTAAGAGGTGGAACTAGTGTTGATGTGTAGTGGTGATAGTCATAGATATATTGTAACACCACAAGGATTAAAAAAATTGAAATTCATGAAATTTTTTTATGTAGATATTTAATACTATCCTTTGAACTTAATATTTCAGCTTCAATGATTTGAATTTCGAAAAAAAATTCATCTATAATTGTCTTCAATATGTTATTTGGATTATAATAGAACCAACATGTTTTTTGGGTGAATACTAACATACCCTAATGAATAGTAATGTGAATAGTAAAATGACCATAATTAATAGTAAATTGTACAATTGTTTTCTTAATGTTTTAAGATAATAATATCCTGGTTAATTTTTCAATGTCATATAAAAGCAGTTATAGTTTTTTTTAAAATTATTTTTGAATTAAGTCTGATTTTATTTAAAAAATATATTAATGATACTTAGAAAATTATTTTCAAAAATAGTACTTCATTTTTTATTTCTACAAGTCGAAAAATGGTTAGATTAAATTTTTGGGATTTTTCTGAAATAGTTGATTTTTTGGTGAATAGTAAAACATACAGTTTTGAGTTTCTATGTGTTAATGACATCATTAATGATTGAATAATGATGTAATAAATCTGGTCAACTTTTTTATATTATAATAAGATTTTAGGTGTGCCAAGTGACTAATACCTTGGGAAAATACCCTGGGAAAGCCCATGGTTTTGCAAATACCACTGATGACATTTCCGTTAAATTATTAAAATATTCCTTCACTTTTGTTATAATTACCAAAACATTTCATCATTAACATCCTTAAAATTTCTACCTTAATGAATATCTCTCTACCTTACCTAAATTGTATTCCTCCCACGGTTTCCACAACCCCCTAACGTCCCAACATTCACGTTTTGTGAGTTACTGTACAAGGTAAGAGAATTCTCAACATCATTCTTTTCCCATTCATGTTCACTTTAATGTGGTATAAATTTCAATTTTCCATACCATGTTATTATTTCCTTCATATTATTGATTTATTCTGTATTATGATTCTTTTCTGGATGGGTTACCCTTGCCCCCTCTGTTTTTAAAATTTTCTAAAACCATGTTGCATAGCTGTTTGGCTGTCGAATTTTTGTATGGGATTTCTCAATTATTCTTCTATTTTGATTTTCTTTCTATTAATTCCTCAAATACACTTACTCAAGAGGAATGAAACCTCATAAAATAATTTATATTCTTGATGTTCTTATTTTCATGTAAAATTAATCATCATTATTCTTTTCCTCCCCCACTTATTCTTGGAATAAAAACATTGTCTATGATATGTTGAATTAACGACATCATGGACGATGTAATTTCAATTTTCATTCAAAATTTCAAGTCTAGTAATGAAACCATTTTTATGGTTGAAAAAGGTTATAATATATATATTATGTATAATTTATGGTTCTAGAATTCTTTTTTACTCATTGCTTTAATTTATAAGACAAAAGGAGGTCGTTATTATCAAAGAACCACTAAAATGTTCTAAATGGACATCATTAATGTTTTAACATATGAATCATCCTCATATAAAAAATCAAAATTATAAATGGAATAAATTATTCTACTAGAAATATGGAAATACCGTTCCTTTTTAATTATATATTTTCACATCTAATCGACAATAATATCTATCATTAACCAATCATGGAAAACATGTAATGAAAACACCCCAAAAGAATGCAAGGAACAAAATACTAAAAAATAATGGGAGAAATGATGTAATAAAATGATCATTTAAGATATTATAAATATGGATATATTTCAATAAGATATTAATAACAATCATGTAACAATTATACAGGATACTTAAACACATTTTAAGTAAGAATAACCCAAGGTAAAGGAATTCTTAACACAATTTATATTCTGTGGGTTGAAATTCTTCTTTATTAATTATATGGTATTCCGATTGTTGTTATGATGAATTTTTATATATATTATTTTTCATTGTTTGTATTTATAGTTTATAAAATAATCCATGCAATTCTATTATTTCTCACTCCAATTATATTTTGAAAGACTTTCCCTTTAAAATCCTTTTAAAACTCTCTTTAATAAATGTCAAATTGATTTTTTTTATGTGTATGTAATTATTAGTTTGTCCTTATTTCAAGATACTTTCTTACCATGATATGTTCCATTGAAATTATTTATATGGGTTTGAGCCCATTATAGCTGAGGATATGTTGGGTTGATCCCCTTATAGCTCAAGATATGTTGAGTAGAGCCCATTTATAGCTCAAGATATATTGGATTGAGCCCATTATTGCTCATGATATGATTGGTGAGACCCATTATTATATTCCAATAAATTGAGTTCTCTAAATATGGATGTCTATGTAATGGTTATTCCATATATAATGGTGAATTTTAGAGTGATATGGTAAATATGTCCCCAGTAAACAACATGAATATATTACGCATTCATGTTTTTATGATATGGTTTTTGATGGTTTTATGTTATCACTTGACTAAAGATTTCTATCTTTATATACCTTACTGAGTTTTATATTGATCCCATGTTTTAAAAAAAATCACATGATATAAGTATGGGTAAGATAAAGAAAGGATTCATGATGTTTGATATGGAGTGTTGTTAAAGAAATCATTCTTTATGTTTTAATGTCTTATATTTTGGAAAAAATGGAAACTATTTTTAATAGTGTCTTCTTTGTATAAATGTGGAATGTTATGTATCCAAGTTATCATAATTCTTTAAAACTCTAAACCCAAAAATATCATAAATGTGTAATAATATATGTTCTTGTTTAAAATTCAATATTAAGTAACGTTTTATGGTCGGGTCCTTATAGTTGGTATTAGAGGATGGTTTAGAGAACTTTAGAGGATGGTATGATATTAATGAATAACATAAATGATTTTTACTCTATGTTAATTTGAGATTTTATAGAATTAAAATATTACCATGTTGCTTCATCTATGTTATGTTTTAACACATTGGTTTTCTATAGAAGAAATATGGAAGGAGAAGTATGAAGGAACAAAGAGGCTGATGTCTTTCTGAATTTGCAGCCCGATATGGTGGGAATTAGAACAGAGAAGTTTGTGACAACAATGGATCTGTTGAAATGAGTGATAAATAGTGGTTGTATCCATGCTAGAGAGGAACATGATCAACCATTAAGAAACATGTCTTTTGTGGATCATTTTATGAGGCAACATCTTCCAGCATTCAGTGGAACTGTAGATCCAGTGATAGCTGAAGGATGGATCAATGCTCAAGAAAATATATTTTATGTCATGGGTTTTTCAGAATGTAAAAAATGTAATAATTAAATGTTATCAATTGGAAGGTGAAGCCGATTGATTTTGGTATATGGTTATGAATATGAGAGAAATAGAAGATCGTGACAGTTTGGAATGAGATGATTTTATGGGTCTTTTTCTCGAAAAATATTTTCACAAAACTCTTCAACTCAGAATGGAGACAAAATTCATGAAACTTAAGTAGAAAGATGATGATTCTATGGAAGTATATGAAGCCAATTTTTCAAGACTTTCTAGGTATGTACAAATATTTACTTGGGATTTTGAAAGTAAAATTAATTGTTTTTACTCGGGTTTGAAATTGTTTTTTTAAGATATTTGGCCTCAAGAGAGTTTAAAAGATATAATAATCTAGTTCATTGTGCTAGAAAAAGATGATATGGAGTTTTTTGAAACTTATGTGCATCGTGATGACAAGAATAATAACTGATATGGTGGGAGAGCAATGGGGAAGAACTCATCAATGAATTCTAGAAGAAAAATAATTAATTTCCCTTATTATGAAAGGTTTGGTAAAAGGAATCCTGGTGATTGTCTTAAAAATTATTGGAAATGCTACAGATATGAGATGTGTGGAAACATTCCTCTTGAGTTCATGGAAAATGATCTGAAAACTAATGAGAAGTCGATGGTGAGATGATTTAACAATAATTAATTGGGCCATTTTTCTAATGTTTTTCTGATGCTAGTTACTCAAGTAGGGAATCAAAAATATTGGATGTATAAGGGTTTGGTAAAATATTTTTCAACCACATCATCAGATGTTGTGTCATTAAATGTGGTTTTATCAGGTATATTTCTTGTTTTTACAGATTTTCCAAATGTGTTTTATGATTCAGGGTCTACACATTCTTTCATTTCTGAGAAATTTTCCAAGAAATTCGGAATTCAACCTCAATAAATGAAGTCAGATCTCATAGTAAAAACCCCTAGAGGAAATATTGTGACAAAAAATAAATTATAATAATATCTTAATTTGTGTCTATGGAAAGATTTTACTTGGAAACCTTGGTGCACTTCCTCTAGTAGTGTTTGATGTTATTCTGGGTATATACTGGACTTATTTTTATCATTCTAAGATAGATTACAGTGAAAAAGAATTTGTTTTACAGAAAAAAAAAATTAAATTTATTATACAAGAATTAACCCATACTATTAATAACATATCAGGAATCTAAGAAACTGATTATGGCTGGAAATTAAAGTTAACTTGCTCATATTTTTGATGATAAGAGAACTATCCTGATTAATGAATTACTAGTGGTAAATAAATACTTGGATGTTTTTTCTAATTATTTTCTTAATTTTATTCCAAATCAAGTGGTTGAATTTACTATTGACATAGTTCCTATTGTTAAGTCAATTTCAAAACCTCATTATTGAATGGCCCAAATGGAACATCTAGAATTTAAAAAGTAGTTGCATGAATTATTAGATAAAGGCTTCATTCGAACCAACACTTCACCATGGAGTGACCCTGTCTTTTTTTTAAGAACAATGATGGATCAATGAGAATTTTCATCGATTATAGTGCCTTGAATAACATTACTGTTAAAAACATATCATTTTCCTTATATCGATGATTTGTTTCATTAGCTCCAGGGAGCACCGTATTTATTGAAGGTTGACCTGGGGTCAGGGTACCATCAGTTAAAACTAAAGGATAAAGGCATCTCGAAGATTGTGTTCCATAGTAGATATAGTTATTATGAGTTTGTACTTATGCCTTTGGGTTAACTAATTCACTTTTTGTATTCATGGATCTTATGAATAGAATATCTCATGAGTTTATGGATAGTTTTTTTGGTTGTATTTACTGATGATATTATCATATATTATAGAAGTAAATAGGATCATGAAAAACATCTAAGGGTTGTTTTTTCAAACATTAGATGAAAAGAAACTCTATGGATAATTCAGTAAGTGTGTTTTTTGGTTGCAACAGATTTCTTTTTTTTTTTGGAACATTATAAATATGGATGGAATAACAGTTTATCATGCCAAAACAAAAATGGTTGATGAATGGCCAAGACCTACCAATGTTACATATATTCATAGTTTTTCTGGATTATGAGGTTATTACTGATGGTTTGTTAAAAAAATTGCAAGGTTATCTAGCTCGCTAAATATGTTAAGATGAAAAGGGGATAAATTTGTTTGGACAGAAGAATGTGATTTTTGTTTTCAAGAATCGAAGAATAGATTGCTAAATGCTCTAGATTTTTTCTAGCCTTCCCAAAATGGTGAGTTTGTCATCTACAGTGATTCTTTGTTGAAGGGACATGGTTTTTTTGAGGTAGAATGATCAGGTAATTTCTTATGCTTCAAGAAAACTAAATCCTCATGGGATTACGTTTCCCACAAATGATTTGGAATTGGTGCTGTGGTTTTTTCTAGGAAAATTTGGAGACATCATTTATAAATATCCAGATGTAAAATATATATCGTCCATAAAAATCTGAATAATATATTCACTTAGATAGAATTAAACCTGAGGAAGAGAATATGGATAGAACTGATAAATGATTATGATTGCACAATCAATTACCATCTGGGAAAATCAAACAAAGATGTAGATGCCATGATTCAAATACATCATGCATCGTTAACCATGTTACATTTTGAAAATGATCTCTTGATTAATTATTTGATTAATTTTGGATTAGATGTTATTGGTAAATGGAATACAACTATTTTGTTTCAGGTTTCAGTGTAGTCATTTTTATCAGATATAATTATTCAAGAACATAAAGAAGACCTCGAGCTATAGAAAAAATTATAATTGTTTTAAATGGGTAAGATTCGAAAATTTAACCTTGATAAATATTTTGTTTCAAGATTTTCAAAAAGGTTGTGTGTGCCTTTTCATTCCTAGTTGTAGAAATATTTTTTTCATGAAGCTCATAGTTCTTTATTTTCAGTTTATCCTTGTTTTTAAGACAATAGGGGACTATATACCCTGAGAGGGGGGTTAATCAGGGTATGGATATTCTTTATCTAAATTCTTCTTGCCCCACTGGATCTTGACCGTTTTATTAGAAGAGTCACATTGATAGCACTTGGGTGTTTATAATGATAACTTCTTTTTTTCTTTATTTGATGATTATTCATTGAATGCAATGCAGGGAAGCATGTTGGAAGACAAAAAGATTTTTATTTGGTACACCCTCAACAGGCTACGTCCAAGGAGCCTACAACAATGATGTGTCATTATAACAAACACACTAAATCTCACTGCCAATAATGTTCGGGCTAGATCCCTTCTATGACCAAGCTCACTTCCTTTACAATATCTAGGGTCATCTCTCTTCTTTCCCAAGGGTCACTCCCTTTTCCTCTCTCTCTGGCTCACTGTCGGTAGAAAGGTAATCCTTCGTTCACTTTCTTTGCTCACTGCACTTGGAAGGGATCCACTCAAAGTTTATAGACCTATAGGTATTTTAATATTCATTAATATATTAATACTAAACTTTTGATATATGCTCTGTTATAGTCTAACTTTTATCCACTGATGAATTCCCCTTTTACCCCAGAACACTGGGAAATTCATTTGGAAACACCTTCCCAAAGCACTCAACTTCGCGAGGCTCCCAATTTCACGAATCTCAAACAAGCCTTCGAGAATCTCCTGCCATTTCGTGAAGAACTCTCACGAAGCACTCTCTCGAAGCTCAATTTGTCGCAGAGCAACTTCCCCCGTGTAGCACAATAAGCCAACACAGAGCTCACAATATTCATGGAGCTAGAATAGCCGTCGTGAAGCTCCTTCCTTTCACGAAACACACTGCCTTCATGAACTACCTTCATGAACCGAGAGAAAAATATTTTCTCTGAAAACTCTCTCTACTTCTCTCGAGAGGATCATGGCATATTTATAGGTGACTCCACTGACCCTGGAACCTTCTGCAAGATTTCAACGCCATGTCATCTGAAATATCGAAGCTCGATGTTCCCGCCGAAATTCACTCAAAATCGCGATGCAGAATGGAAATTTTCAGATCACATATCTCATAATAATCGTGGAGCATCCCATCAATTTCTTGGTGCCTTTTTCGTGAAGATCCTTCACAAATCCCTTCACCACCATGATGCACTTCAACCTCTTCCATTCGCGAAGCATGACGTAATCGCGAAAAATCACCACCATCATTTTTCTAGTCTTCACTAAATCCAAACCATGAAGCCTATCTTCATGAAACATAGTCCTTTTCCATAATTAAATAAGATCTTCAAGGATGTCCACTTTTCATAATGCTCACCAAAATTCAAATTTTGGACCCCCAAAATTTGGCAAACACTGGAAAACAGCACTACCTTATACTGCTCTTTTTGTACCGCCTTAAGATCGTACATTCCTTTGATACCTCACTAAGTCTCCTTCCAACATCTACCAACATTCACCTCTTTCGATTCAGGTAGAAACCTAATATTCACTCACCACATACTCTAAACCCACATGAGCAATGCTCATCTTGAGAAACAAGAGTAAATGAAAAGATCATCAATGAATCACTTCATTTCATCCACCAACTATTGACACTCAACTGATACTAATTTCAAAACTGATACAATTGTTGATACCAATCAGATACAAATTATCAAACTGATACCAATTTTTGATCGCTGGAACCCTTCTCACACCATTCCAACATCACCCTTATGCTTTTATCAGAATTTGTATCTATCATGATATCTAATATTTTATCGATCACTTATAGAATATTCATATTTAAAACTCTCCCCCTATCTCATTTCTCTCCCACTATCTCGCTGCTCCACCTGCCAGTTTCTCCTCATGTCTTTGACGAAGACATTTTATCTCTTTAGTAGCCATAGTTTCTCCCCCTTAAGGAGTCACTATTCCCCCCCCCCTTGTCAATGAACCCAAAGGTCACTCTTTTGTGGTCTGAGACATTATAAAGAACTCATATGATCACATTAGAGAAAAACATGCAATACCTCGTGGAGAGGGGTGGGGCCCATATCCACACTTTTTTAAGTGTGAGGAGTCGACTGAACTCCGAGAGACACTCGATGAATTTCAAAAGCTTCCTTGGGTAAGGCCTTAGTCATAATGTTTTCAACCTGTAGTTCTATAGGCAGATAGTCTAACTTCACGATTCCCTGATCAACATTCTCCTCAATAAAATGATACATTTTCTCAAAGTGATTTGTCCTTGAGTGATGGACTAGATTTTTGCTAAGAATGATAGCACTGGAGTTATCACCCTAGATTCCAATTGGATACATCACTTCAACTCCCATATCATCAAGTTGTTTCTTCATCCACAATAATTGTGTGCATGATTGAGTGGCCGCAATATACTCATATTTTTCATTTCATAGTGAAATTCAATATTTATTCTTGCTTAGCCAATCAATACATAGTCCACCAAGATAGAATACACATCCTGACGTTGATTTCATGTCATCCGCTGAACTGGCCCAATCTACATCAGTATATCCCAATAACACATTCTGATATTTTGTATTATACATCAATCCAATGTCCATTGTGCCTTTGATATATTGAAGTATTCTTTTCCCTACAAGCATGTGGTTTTCCTTGGGATTGCTTTGATATCATGCTGCTTGTAGGTGGTGAAATCAATATCATGCCTTGTTGCAGTCATGTACAACATACCTCCAATGATTTTCCAATATTCTATGATATTAACAGCCTTTCCATTATCATCTTTCGATAATTTCATGTAGGTAGCAACTGGAGTCTTCATATCCTTGGAATTTTCCATTCCAAATCTTTTCAAAACCTCCTTGGCATATTTAGATTGAGAAATTAATGATACATTCCTTCTTTGTGACACCTATAGTCCATAGAAAAATGTTAGCTCTCCAATTATTGACATTTTTAACTCACTTTTCATGAATTTTAAGAACTTTCTACACTGAGCTTTATCTGATCTGCCAAATATTATGTCATTGACATAAACCACGACAATCATACTTTGATTACTATTATTGTTGAAATAGATATTGTAATCAACTCCACCATGTTGAAATCCAAGAATCTTAAAATATTGATCCAGTCTTTAGTACCATGCTCTTGGTGCTTGTTTCAACCCATATAGTGCTTTCTTCAACTGAAAATTATTATTCTCATCTTTATGAATGAGAAAACAATATGGTTTCTCAATGTACACCTCTTCTTCCAGAAACCCATTCAGAAATGCTGATTTGACGTCCATCTGGAACGCTTTGAACATTATTTGAAATGTTATGGCTAAAAATAATCTGATTGTATCCATCCTTACAACCAGTGAAAATTTCTCAAGAACATCAATAACCTCTATTTGGGAGTATCCTTTGCACACCAGTCATGTTTTTTTCGAATCATTGTGCCATATTCATTCATCTTTTTTCTAAAGACCCATTTAGTTTAGATGACGTTCTTATCTGCTAGCCTCGAAACAATCTCCCACGTCTGATTCATGTTTGAATTAGCATCAGTCACTTCTGTTCCCCCATTTTTTCTTTCTTCCTCAACCCTTTTATGAGAAAATTTCTCATTATTTCATTATTTAGTAGTATCAATTCTTTCAACTAATTTTCTGATCTTCATGTCGAAACATTATTGATACTCCCTTACAGCTTCTTGGTATCCTGATAATTCTCAGATAATACCACTTGTTAGAATGAAATAGATAAGCATGATATGCATGATTATTACTCCTTCTCCCTATGTTTCTTTCTTCCCTCTATAAGAAACACCTTAGCTGAGTCATCCAATTACTTCTTTGATGGCTCTTACATCTGATTTTGTTATTTAATGATCCCCCTATGTTATGAAACACTTCCTGGGGTTAGGCTCACTATTTAGGCCCATAAACATTCTTCATAACTTGCATCATTTATTCTAATCTTCCACTCAGAATTTAGCCATTAACAAAATCTCTAAGCCTACTGAGTTGGAAGCTCCATATAAGAAACAAGAGATAAAGTTAATAACACAATTTATTCCTACTGTTCTCTATTCCTCCCTTTCGTCATCAACATTGTTACCTGATTTTAGTCAATTGAAACTCTAAAGCATATCACTTCTACTCTTTTCATCTTTAGATACAACTTCCCCTTGGACCATATCTTCCTAAAACCTAAAACATTTGAATCATTAGTTTACAACATTTATATACATACAAAGAGGGGGTTCTTACGGACTCCTCAAGGTGAGGATTGTGGTCGATCCTGATGGGTCAACTATTTGATTCTTTCATATAAGGTATCACCCTCCTTCCTCGCCTCTTCTAATTGGCTAGCCAACTTCAACTGCTCTGGCCATATGACTTAGCATTCATTACTCAAATGCTGAGTCTTTATCTGATATATAGTTTCTGTAGTCCTGGCCTTTTTTACAATTTGGGACTTAGGCCCACTGGTACACACTTCCTTCTTTGAGGTACTACCAATATTCCACTTCCCTTGATTCTGTATCTGGGTAGGAATCTCTCTGTTTTGAATCTTCTATTTCTTCTTCCAACATTTTAGGGATGTTCCTCTTTCCTCCACTTCTCTATGTGTAACATGACATGCTAATTTTTTAATAAATTAGTCACTCATCATTCTTTTATCAGATACTTGAGTCACCACACTAATTTTCACTGGTGGTGAGTCCTCCACTGAATGTGCATTCTTCTTACTCATAGCTGTTGTCGATCTCCCCTTAATCTTCCAAGTTTGATCACATTCTCTCCACAAGGTTTATTGTGAGTGTGACAGAGAAGGTGATTGATACACCTTTCCTTTATCTCCTTATGATATGCTTGAGGTAGTAAACCTATTTTTCAATCTAACAAATTCTCTTCCAGTGTAGGATTTCTCATTATACACCACTGGAGTCGTGAATCTCATCTTGTGTTCTTTTTCCTTTAATGCATTCTTCTTGCTGTAATGTCTTGACAAATGCCAATAATCAAAACATATAAAACATTTTCCATCAAAGGAATTCCTCATTTCTACATTTCTCTATTGAGATGTTGATGTAGCTTGTGTTCATCTTCTGACATTGAGCTCCTGGGCTTCCTAACACATACTGAATGTGTATCCCATTATTCCATAGTAATAACATCTGATGAATGTTTTCTTCTGAGAGACTCTTCTCTCTAATTTCTCACGACGCATCTTCTTATTCTCAGATTTATTACATTTTCTTTTTTCACAATATGAAATGTATTCCTAAGCCTCTGAACAAAAACTATATGTGTGTCCATGAATCCCACATAAATACCACATGTTGTCACTAATTCTTGTAAATATCCTCTTAGGTCTCTCTCCAGTACCTATATTATTTTCTCCACTTCCAAAATTGTTCACGACTCTCTTTCTGTCATGCACGGGAGGGGATTCATCAAATCAAATACCAGTTTTTTCCAAACTGTATGGTCTCTAAGATGAGAATTTTTTTCCCCTTTTCAGAAATAGAAAATTTTCTTATCGTTTCATCATCACCTACCAACGTATAATCAAATAGTAAGTGCAAGGAATCCTCTATTTTATTCTTTCCTATAGAATTGTATTTCTCCACTTCTTGCTTCAATGGTTCTAGCACTTCTTCCAGTTATTGAATCTTCATATACCATGATTCAAGTTGGGCATTGAGTTCTCTTTTTAGATTATTTCCACAAATCATCTCATCTTCCTATTCTCTTGTGAGGTTTTCTACCATGTTACTTTTCTCCTTTACTATCAATTCCTCCTGAGAAACAGATTCAGAGAAAGATACAATCTCTCGTTGTAGCCTTTGATTCTTCTGAACATTTTTAGATAACTATGTAGCTAGATCAAAATTTCTGGATTTCAGACTCTGAACTTATTCTGACTTTTGATTGTCTTCATAATCAGCAGCATTTTGTTTTCCTTTCATTCTATCCATCTTTTTTACCTCTTCACTTTGAGAATCATTATTCTCCCTTAGGTCAGTGGCCACCTCAATAAGCCTTTTATTTATGCATCTTAGCATGTTGGCCTCAATTTCCAATACCTGGATCTGGATATCTTTATATTTAACTTCTTCATCAAATTTCAGATATAATTTCTTTATCATGTTGACAATATCTACTGGTGGCCCCCTTCTTGAAACTTCTTCATCATCAGTTGTTTTGGTATAACTTTGATGTTCAAGTACTTCACTCATTCCTACATCATGATTCAGTTAATCAATATTTTCCCAATAAGATTCATCCAGGCCTTCTTTCAGTAATTTGTTTGATTAATTTAATTGAATCACAGTTGTTCCCTACACACTTCTACACTGAGGAATATCATCGGACTTTTGATTCTTCATTGATGTTTTTCCCCTTTCCATGGCACACCGAGATAAGAGCAGACCAATTTAATCACACAAATCTACTACACCAAATCGAAGAAAAAAATATGATAAAAGAAACTTATCCTTCTAATTCCAATTGTTAGGACCAATAGGGGCCTATATACCCTAAGAGGGGGTGTGAATCAGGGTATGGATATTTTTTATCTAAATTCTTTCTGTCCCACTATATCTTGACCTATTTATTAAAAGGGTCACTTTGATTTCACTTCTGTGTTTATTATGATCACTTATTTTCATCTTTATTTGGTGATGATGATTTGAATTCAATTCAGGGAAGTAGGAAGGTAGACGCATGGAATTTTACTTGGTTCACCCTCACCGGGCTATGTCCAAGGAGCATACAACGGTTATGTGCTGCTGTACCAAATCCACTAAAGATCACTACCAATAATGTTCGGGCTAGATCACTCTTATGCCCAGGCTCACTGCCTTTACCAATTTTAGGGTTAGATCACTGCTTTCCCAAGGGTCACTCCCTTTTCCTCTCTCTCTGGCTCACTACCGGTAGAAAGGATAACATTCTTCCACTTCTTTTTCAAACATCACTTGGAAGGGATCCACTCAAATTTTATAAACTTTTAGGTCTCTTCATTATCATTAATATATGCATCCTCAATTGTTTATAGATGGTCTATTATAGTCCAACTTTCATCCATTGATGAATACGCCTTTTACTCCTGAACACTGAGAAATTCCTTTGTAAACACCTTTGCAAAGCACCCTACTTCATGGGGCTCCCAATTTCGCGAATCTCAAACAAGACTTCGCGAAGCTCCTGCCTTTTCGCAAAGTACTCTCACGAAGAACTCTCGTGAATCTCAAGTCATCACATAGTGACTTCCCTCGTGTATCTCACTAAACCAATGCGGAGATCGCAACATTCGTGGAGCTAGAATAGCCTTTGTGAAGCTCCATCCTTTCACGAAGCACAATGCCTTCTCGAACTACCTTCTCGAACCGAGAGAAAAATATTTTCTCTGAAAATTTTATGTACATATCTCAAGTGGTTCGAGGCATATTTATAGGAAATTCCACCGACCATCGAACCATCCATATGAAGTCAATTCCACATCATTGTAAATCATGAAGCTCAAAGTTCCCACCAAAATTCTCTCAAAATCGTGAAGCACCACAGATATTTTCTGATCGTAGATCTCTTCGTAATCATGGAGAATCATGTCAATTCCATCATGCCTTCTCTGCGAATCTCCTTCACAGAGCCCTTCATCGCCGCGATGCACATCAACCTCTGCCATTTGCGATGCTTGACGTAATCGAGAAGAATCATAGCCATCATTTTTTTGTTCTTCACGAAATCCAATCCAGGAAGCCTATCTTCGAGAAACTAATTCTTTTCCCATATATAAATAAGGTCTTCAAGGATATCCACTTTTCGCGATGCTCACCAAACTCCAAATTATGGACCCCAAAAATTAGGAAAACACTTTAAAATAGCGCCACCTTATACTTCTTTTTTTGTACTGCCTTAAGATCATTCATTACTTTGTCATGGTTCTTTGTCAACATGGATTGTCAACAACATCTCTGGAACTCAACAATTCATCATGAAAACCTGCTTTTTCAACAAACACAATCATCCCAAAAATGCTACAATGTTACCTTGAGGGATTTTTTCCCAATACTTGTTGTGCATAGATATACAGAGACATTCAAGAGTATTATAGGTGGCATGGAATGGAAAGGTATATAATAGAATTTACTGTGAAATGTTTGACATGCCAACAGGTTAAATAAGAGTGGTAGTTACCGAAGATGTTACTTCATCCTTTTCATTTGCTAGAGTGGATATTAGAGAATGTATCTATAGACCTCATGGTGGGACTACCAAAGCCTTCTCAAGGTAACAATGTGATTTGGGTATTTTTGATCGTTAGAATAAATCTACACATTTTCTTTATATCCGATATATAATGAATTTGGTATAGATTTCCCAACTAAATCTCAAAGATATTTTTAAGAGACCTGGAGTTTCTCTTTCCATTGTATCTGACCAGGATCCCAGGTTCACTTTTATCTTTTTGAAGGGACTTCAAAAGTTGTTGGGCACAATGTTAAATTTAAGTACAACATTTCATCATCAATCAGACAAGCAGTAGGAAGGAAAAATTGATACATTGGAGGATATGCTTCGAGCTTGTTCAATGGAATATTAGGGAAGTTGATATCATCATCATTCTTTAGTTGATTTTTCTTATAATAACATTTTAGATACTGGTATACAGATGGAACCTTTCGAGGATTAGTATGGGAAGCGGTGTCAGACTCTATCGTTTTGGGATGAAGTTGGTGAAAGAAAATTGATGGGGATGGATTAGTAGAAGAAGATCCTAGGAAAGTGAAGATGATCCAGCAACACATGATGACAACTCAGTTCAGGTAGAAAATTTATGCCGATAACAGAAGGAAAGACTTCTCTTTCGAGGTAGGTGACCATATTTTCCATAAAATCTCTCCATGGAAAATTTTGAGGTGATTCAATAAGAAATGGAATTTAAGATAGTGGTTAATATATCCATTTGAAATCCTAGAGAATGTTGGAATAGTTTCATACTGAGTAGATTTTCCACCGAGTTTGTTGCAGTTACACAATTTTTTTCATGTTTCGATGTTGAGGAAGTATGTGACAGATTCATCACATGTCTTGAGCTCAGAAGCAATTCAGCTGGAAGAGAACCTTTATTCTGAAGAGAAATCAGTTCAGATTCTTGATTGATAGGAACATGTGTTGAAAAATAAGGTAATCCACTAGGTAAAGGTTTTCTGAAAAAACAACAAGGTTTAAGAAGCAACATGGTAATCTAAAAATGTTACGAGGGAATGGTACCCTCACTTGTTTATTAATTATATAAAATTTTGAGGACGCAATTTATAGAATGTGGGGATAATGTGACACCCCATGTTTTTAAAAAAATTTAAATGCATGAAATTTTTTTTAAGTAGATATTTATATCTATACTGTAAACATAATTTTTCATCTTCTATATTTTTAATTTCAAAAAATAGTCAACTATAATTGCGTTCAATAAGTTATTTAGGTTCTAGGGGAAACAACTTTTTTTGGTGAATAGTAACATACCCATATAAATAGTAATATGAATATTAATATGAACCTAATGATTAGTATATTGTAATATTATTGTAATTTCATAAGGATTTAACATAATAATAACTTGGTTAATTTTTCAATGTTATAAAAAAGAAGTTATAGTTTCAAAATAGTTTATTTTTGAAGTAAGTGTGATTTTATTTAAAAATTAAATCTATGATATTTAAAAAATTATTTTTAAAAAATGGACTTCATTTTTGAATTCTACACGTCAATAAATGGTTATGGTACATTTTTGGATTTTTATGAAATAATTGATTTCTTGGTGAATAGTAAAAAATACAGTTTTGAGTTTCAGTGTGTTAATGACATCATTAATGATTTGATAATGTTTTAATAAATCTGGTCAACTTGTGAATAGTAAAATAATATGTGAGGTATCCCAATTGGCTAATACCTTGGGAAAATACCATGGTAAAGCCCATGGTTTTGCAAATACCACTAATTAGGTATCCCTTAGAAATTATTAAAATATTCCCTCACATTTGATATATATACCCACACATTCCTTACATTAAATTAATTCCAATTTTTTCCCAATAAATCTATGGCCTCATTACCTCCCAAGTATTACTACCATGTTTTCCTCAAGCCCCTAAGTTTCCATCCTTCATGTTTTCGGAGTTACTCAACATAGTATGAGAATTATCGACTTCTTCCTTTTTTCCATTCATGTTCTCTTTTATGTGGTATAACTATCAAGTTTCCATACAATATTATTATTTTCTTATTATTCATGATCTATTATATATTATTATTCATTTATGGATGGGTGAAACATGTCCCCTCTGTTTTAAATATTTTCTAAGACCATGTTGCAATGTTGTTAGGCTGCTGAACTTTTTGTAAGGGATATCTGAATTATTATTTTATTTTGATTTCCTTTCTTTTCATTCATCAAATACTATTACCCAAAAGGCGTGAAACATCCAGAAATCAATTATATTATGTATTTAGTAATTTCATGGTAAAATTCAATGCCATTCTTTTTCTCCTCTCTCACTTATTCTTAGAATACAAACATTGTCTGTGATGTGTCGAATTACAAACATAATGGATGATGTAATTTAAATTTTCATTAATTATTACAAGTCTGACCATGAAACAATTTTTATGGTTGAACCATGTTATAATATATGTATTATGTCTCATCCATGGTTCTGGAATAATTTTTTTATGGTATTAATTTATAATACAAAAAGAGGTTGTTATTATCAAAGAACCAGAAAAATGATCTAAATGAACATCATTAATGTTTTAACTTATGAATCATCCTCATATCAAACATCAAAATGATAAATGGTATAAATTATGGTTCTAGAAATATTTAAATATCGTTCCATTCCAATTATGGGGTTCCACTTCTAATGTAAAATAAAATCTATCATTAACCAATCATGGAAAACATGTAAAGAAAACACCTCAAAACAATGCAAGGAATAAAATAATAATAAATAAAGGCTGAAATGATTTAATGAAAAGAACATTTAAGATATTATAAAGATGGATATGTTTATGTAATATATTAATAACACTATTTTAACTATTATACAGGATTTTTAAAAACATTTTCAGTAAAAAAACCCAAGGTAAGAGAATTCATAACCCAATTTCCATTCTTTGGGATAGCCATATTCTTTATTCCTTATATGGTATTAAGATTATTGGTGTGATGAATTTTTTATATATATAATTTTTCACGGTGTGTATTAACATTTTCTGCACATATCCATCAATTATATTAATTCTCACTCCAATTATATTTTAAAGGACTTTCCTTTTAAAATCCTTTTAAAACTCTCTTTAATAAATTTTGAAAGTATTGTTTTTTATGTGTATAGAATGAGTAGTTTCCCCTGATTTCAAGATACATTATTACCATGATATGTTCCTTGGATAGTATTTATGTTGGGTTGAGCCCATTATACCTCAAGATATGTTGGCTAAGCCCATTATAGCATAATATATATTTGGTTGAGACTATTTATAACTCATGATATGTTGGGTTGAGCCCATTATATCTCAAGATATGTTGGGTTGAGCCCCTTTATATCTCAATATATGTTGTGTTGAGCCAATTATAGCTCAAGATATGACGGTGTTTTGTAGTTCCTTGAACCGTGTATTCTATTTTTATGAATCACTTCTTCTAAGAGGTTTCCATTGGATTTATTTATGAAACTGGAAACATCCAATAGTTCTTTATCCAAAAGGACCTACTTTCCAAAGGTAGGCGTTCCTTATGTTTAAAATTTATGATACTAAAGAACATATATTTGTTGAGAGGTTGGGAGGTCAAACTCATCACACCCTTTTGAGGAGAATTATTGTCTACTCTGGGACTCTCTTTATAAATTAAATATATTTTCATGAATCCATATTAATTAACCATGTATGGCATAAGTTTTACTTAGAATTTTCAATCACTTATTAACATGTGTAAAATTTAGAATCATCAGTATGTATTCAAGGATCTTCATCAATGGAGATATCTGTATGTATTTGAGGTTCTCCATTAATTTAATCCTCTAATATACTATTTCAAGATTATTTTAATCATCATTATGATGATAATGGTTTTTAATCCACTCAGTGGGGCAATCTTGAATTTATTGTCATCCCGGGAGATGAAGGTTTGGTTTGACCACGTGATTGTGCCCATAAAATAGGCTACCGATGTATCTTTGTAAAAGGAACCAGAACCCTTGTAGTTCGGTTCCACTGAATATGAAACATCATAATTTTTTAAAGTCATGTGATAAGGAACTAGATGTATAGTTTAATGTCATATGGTATGAACATCTAAGTGGAAGATTCTTAGTCAATGTTTGGTGTGGGACTTATGTTGAAGTATCCCAAGGAACATGGAAAGGATATAGGTTTCCAAGTTCGATTATACCATGTTATGAATAAGGCCTAAGGATAACATGGTTGATTTGAAATGTTGGGTTTAAACCTAAAGGAGGCTTCATTGGTATCCCATATAGATTTGAATCAAATCCCATGTAGTATTTTAAGTCTCATATGAGATTATGTTCCTTTGAGAGAAATAATTTTGGCCTTACTTCTTGAAAAGGATTCCTTTCTGATTTGGGGTTTAATTTGGGGATTATTCATAAATAGGATGCCCATATTAAGGGAATTAGGGTTGAATTCCTGAAGAGGATATCCAGTGACCTCAGGCTCTAAAAGGGATTCCTATGTATCCTGGTTTGAACATGAATCAGACTTCTCATAGTTCATTTGACATGGGTGATTGTGTACATGTTGTAATAATCACAAATATCTAAGACCATGTGAGACCTTCTCTATTTGAGAAAGAAGAGGATTTGAATGATTCAACAATTAAACTTGCATATTCAAATTTTTTCTCCTCCACTGGTGGATGAGGGAGATCCTACGGTTCTGACGGTGGATGGGGAAAAGGCGACCCTGGAAGAGGGCGAGTTGACAAGCCTTCCCTCTATCCTCTTCACATTGAAATAAGGTACAATGGAAGGAAGAAGGGATATAGATTAGGGGATTACTCCTGGATGGATTCCCAAGGTGTCAAAGCCCAAATGGAGATGGAAAGGGTAACAAGAGTCATTGTTCCCATCTCCCCATTAGTCTTTGGCACCGAAGAAGATAAGAGAAGCAATGATGCTACCTCCTGTAGGAAAATCTAGAGGATTTCAATAGAATTATTGCCCTGAAATTGATCCTGGTATGAATGGGAGACTTATCCTTTTATTCAAAAGGGAGAAAATCATGTGTGAACATTACCTTCCATACCAAAGACCTGAGGTTTCGGGCCATATCTTCGAGAAGGGAGAGGCTAGGAACCAACCCTCCTCCAAACCGGGAAACACCCAACAATGTTTTTGGGAGAAAGGTCCACGTGAATGTGGATATAAAAACCCATAGAAACTCCATGAAATCTAACCACTTTTTGAAACAAATTTGGGAAACCTCTGACTGTGGAAATACCAACCCAAAATAAGAGAAACGCTGATGTGCCTTTCCCAAAGAATTGATAAGTAAGGGGGGTTTTGGTGGTGGTATCAACAGAATCCCTTTCAGAAAATGGATCCAAGGAAGAATATGTCTTTCCATGAATAGATTTCAGGAAGGCTTGATGTCTTATAGAATGAAGAGAGGTTGTGAATCAAATAGGGGTGCCCAAGTAGGTAAGGGCATACAGGTATGGGTGCACAAGTAGGATTGGGAAACCCAATTTTCACTTAAGTGACAAAAAACCTGTATGGTAATACTTGGGCGAGACCTTTCTCAAGCCTTCAAGAGTACTTATAGGTGATCCCAGAAGTAGGGAATTCAATTTCCTATGAAAGGAATGGGAGGCACTGAATAATTTCTGATTGGGAGAGGTTGGGCACTTTAGGCGCTCAATTGTTATGGTTTTCAAACTCTAAAAGGACATAAGTCCAATGATCCTCTCGTAAATACTTTTCTCAAGGTGTTGAATATGTTCCTTGAATGTTTCAGAAGATAGGGGCATAGTACTAGGGAGACCATAGCAGTAATTCAGCTTCCGGAAATTCGTCTGTACAAATGAGGGCCCCAAGGGTACATTTATAGGCAAATACTAGACCATGGGAGAAAAAGGTAATTAGCATGCAAGTAGGATGTGAGACATATGGGGGCTCAAAAGTAGGCTACACAACATATGGGGGCACACAAGTAGGCCGAGGGACATATGGGGGCACATAAGTAGGTTGTGTACCGACAGATTTTTGGCTAGACTATGGTGACCCAAAACTCATGCCTTTTAAAATATTTATTTTTCATCAGGTATTTCCCCCCCTCCTCTTATTTCTAATGGATTCCCTTTGTCATTTTTATACCTTGTAATGTAATGGAGTGTCAAAAAAATCCCCCCCCCTCAGAATTGTATCCGAAAATGAAAAGGGGATCTTATACTGAGGTAAAGTAATGAAAGTGAATGAAAAGATAACTAGGGTGCACAAGTAATGGTGCATAAGTAGACTTGGGCACACAAGTTTTCATATCATAAGATTCCTGGTGTGCAGGGGGACATGCCTTGCTTATATATAATGAGTTCACTTCTCTAAAAAGTTTCACAACTTCCGAATTTTAATCTCTCATCGCACAAGTATTCTTTTATTCAGGCACTTCTATTTCACCATTCTTCTTCTATAAGTTTTTTAGTTTCACTATATAAGTGGGGCTCCATACTTGCATTTTGACTTATACTAGTGCGCCATGTTTAAACATGCACGCCATAATGCATTTACCAATTTTTTTTAAACAAAAAAATGAAAATTACATTAATAGATGATTTCTATATTTTTGCAGGTTCAATGGCTCGAAAAAATAATTATAACTTCTCATTATATTTTTATCAAGAGGATTGATGACATGATGAATTTTGTTGGTCATTATTACATTAATGATTGTGAAACCACACTTCTAGTCTTAGTAAAATATTTGAATAAGTATCATTTCAATTTTCCTCGAATCACATATTTGCCTTTATATAGATATGTCCATTTGTGGGATTATAATATTCTAGATCCAATGTACTATGTCCCACATTCTTGTTTCAAGATTATAACAACTTCTCATCGACTAATGTTTTTTTGGGGGCACATTTGATCATGGTGGGAAAGTAGAGAAGATCATATTATGCATCATAGACCGTGTGCTCTAGATTTGAAGGCACACACACCCGAGTTGTATCCAAACAATTATTCATAAATATTTTGGGATTCCTAGATATATCATTCCAAGGGTTGGAATAAAATCTAGGTCTTTCACCCATGAAGATTTATAAAACTCACATGGATGTGGGCATACTGGGTACGAAAGATGTGTTCGGAATTCGTAAATGATTTGAGAGTCGTTGGGATATATGAGGATTTCTGGGTTGGGAAAACCAATGTGTATAGGAATGATTATTTTTTGTCGGAATTATTTAGTCAATGGAGCCAAGAGACTAATTCCTTCCATTTAACACATGGAGATGTAGGTATCATCTTATGGGATGTTTACAAGATTTATGGAGATCCAATCCTTGGAGACATGTTTGATGAGTTTATTCCTTCCAAGATGACATGTAATGACTTGGAGAAGACACTATATTTGGTTCATAAATTGATGAAAATGTTTAACAAAATCAAGAATTCAATAACCACGAAAACTCACACCAGGATGGATATTCATCCAGAATAATGGATGGAAATATTTATAATATAGAAAAAGGAAAATGGTTCCACTTACACCTGTCCGATGATCTATAAAAGGGAAGATAATAGAGGTACTCTTGACACATTTTTCCCATCATTGGATAAAGGATAATTAGATAAATGGGGTTATTAAATCATCCCAAAAATTCTTGCAAAGGCATGTCAGGTAGGTTTCTTGGCCATGTGGTTCAGAGTGTATTTATAACCAGTCTGAGACTCTAAAGGAGGCGTGAGGCATGGAACTATTGTTATTGCAGCTAAGCTGGTTGAGAAAAGAATGGTAGGGTTGGATACTCTTATTTTGGCTAATATTCATAGGAGTTTGTTTCATATTTACAAAGTGAAAAAAAAAACTTTATAATATTGGGACCATTTCATGTCTTGTGGGGATGGATTTCTACACATGTTAAGACATATGTTGTACAATGTGAAGTACAAGTTTTTTGATGTTCTTTTCGACCATCTTTTCAGGACTTTTCGGGTATTTCGCCCTTATCTTGGAATTATTATGAAATCAAGGCTAGATTGAGCATGGATAAGATGTTCCATTTCATTCCTTATGGGAATATGCCTACAAGGAGATTCGTTGATGATGGTATGGCCAATTTATAATAGAGGGAATATATGATAGCTTGCAGAGAAGGAGTTTTTTTCCACCAGAATCAATGGAGAAATCCAATGCAAGGCCCAGTCTCCTTATACATTTGAGATTTAATTAAAATTTCTATAACAGAATATTGTATCCCCTCCTGTGAATGTAAGATTAGAGAAACACCCAATGGATGCTTGACAACTATGGTTGTTAACATCTGCGAAGAAGACTAGGGCAGTATTTAACTTACCTTTCACGGATTAAGTAAGTATATTAACTATCTAGTATACCAAAAACTAGGTTTCATCTTACCCTGAAAGGGTATTAAATAATTCCATCCCTCGATTTGGCATAAATAGAAGTAACATGAAGGAACCCCTTAGTTTGGAAGAAATTATTCAGTATCAGGGGCCGACATGGACAAAATATAGGGTGGAGGTGACGATGCTCCAAATCCACCAAATAGAACTTGTGCCAGATATAACGATCCTGTCAGAATAAAGATCACCACTCCATCAATCACTACTAAAGTTGTATCAAGGAGATCTGGTCAACATCATTCTGAAGAGAGGTGAGTTCCATTTTCGAATCCCTCATCTGTGACTATGGTTTCTGGGAAGAAACTCAAGTCCAAGATTGTAGGATCCACCTCACAACCCTCAGACATACATTCTGAATATATATGACCAAAGGATGTTCAATCATGGAATAATATGTACTTTGATGTTGAAACCATTTGGATGGAGCTATGCGTAGGAATGTATATTCGAGGAGTATGGGATTTGCAGGATTCTTCCAACATTCTTTTCAAGGATAATCCCAATGAGGTGAGGACCTACATTCAAGAGAAATAAATGATCAAATATGCCGATGAAGAATCAATTCCAACCACAATGTGGGTAACAGAAATTATAGATCTTTGTACCACTGAAGATATTAATACTTCATTAGATGAAGAGTGGTGTTAATTTGTAAATAATAAAGATGTAAGTTTCTTTTCCCTCACATTCTCTACCATTTTTCAACATCAAAATTAGTTAAATATTTTTTACATATGAGAAATATCATCTTATCTTACAGTTGGGTAATGGAATGAAAACTGATGTTCCTTCACCACAGTATAGCCTGGGAGGCACTTCTCTTAGACCTACCGGATCACCCCGTGAATTGGTAGAAATATTTTCAGGCCAACATGCCATGGAGGATGAAAAAAAGAGTATTGGAATTTTTGATACCTATCTTTATAGATGAATGTGCAAGCCCTCCTAAAAAGGAAAATAAGCCAACAAATCAACGATAGAAAACCACGGTTAAGAACATTCTTAGTAGTGGTTATTCTCCCTGATAATTTTAGTCTTTAATTATGAAAAAGTGGTTAAACTTATTAAGATTATAGGGGATTATTTTGTTTCTTCTTATAATGAAACTACTGATTAGATTCCCGGAACCGTAAAAGGTTCTGCTAAGTAGGCACAAATTCTTGCAAATCTAGTGGTTCCTGAACTGGCATTGAAGCCAATAATACCAACATTTATTCCTAGAACTGCTCTGATTCCTGCTATCATAGGAGAGGAGGGTTCTGGTAAATAAATAATACTTTATTAGGCATCAAATGTAAAAATATATAACATCCATTCTATGATACTTTTCTGTTCATCACATGTACCAAAACATCTAGAAACAATTGAAAATGACCGCACAATTGTTGCTGAAGAATCTACTCAGGGTCAAAGGTCGTGGAAGGAAAGTTGCGATGTAAACATTCCATGTTCTCCCACATGTGAGACTGACCGTGGATCTGAGAAATTACTAAATTAAATGATGAACCTTGGCATGAATTCTGATGAACAATTAAAACATGTTAATATATCAAATGTTTTAGAAGATTTTGGAGTTCATAATATAGAATCAACTGGATGTGAGTTCTCATTATTTGTCTTGTTAATATTCTTATGGTTAACTTGCTAACCATGGTGGGTTGAAATATACAGTTTCATCTAAGGATACTAATGCTACAATTTTATTTGAGGTAAGTGTTGATATTAATATCAATCCCACCATGGGGGAGACATTTTCCCCTGTGGATCTTGAGATAGAAGATCTTTCAGAGATTCACTCTGAAAATCCTGAGCAAATTAAAGATATCAATCCTGATCTAGAGACATCAAACAAAATTGCTAAAATTGAGATCATTATGGAGGATTATTCTCAAGGTGATGACCTTCATTTAGGTATTATGTACTGATATTTTGATTGCATTCAATTTTGTTATCTCTTGAATCTAATCAAAACCATAATTCATGATTTACTATATAGGGATATCAACTTCAATGGCTAGGTTTGGAGGTGAAGCCTCTGCATTAGCCCAAAAAACGATGGAATGTGAAGAAAACATTGTACAACAAATAATAGAACAGGGAAGTTCATTAAGTTAATTAGTCCCAAAATATACCCCTCCTTATGGAAGTGATTCTAAATCACGCCCAGAACTATAGAAGTCTCTTTGTCTTTCTCATCTCAAAGCATGGAAAAACATCAGGAAGATAATATCTGAGATTCCCTTTGAGAATCTATCGTCAAAAATTCCATGACATTCATCTCTATTTATCAAGCTTTGATTTTTATGTTTTGAAAATAGTGAAATTCATACATCGGTCTATGAGATTATTCTGAGGTGGTATAAATAGGAAAATCTTCGATAAGACATGATAAAATCCAAACATTCAATCAATATTGAAGAGTCCCAAAAATCATTGTCCCTGGATAAAACTAATCATATTACAAAGTTGAATGAACTAAAGAAAACAATTAAAGAAAAGGTTTTTCAGAAACTACAACTCCAACAAGAGATGGATATCATTACAGGGGAGCTTGACAAGCTTCATATCCCATTAGAAGAAGTATGTAAGGATGGTGAAAAATCCATTGCAAATGCTATAGAATCACTTCATCAAGGTGAAGAAAGCGAGGATGGTCAAATAAAAGAGCTTCAATAGGCAGATGATGGGTCTCAATAGGATTTCAACCATATGAGGAATTATGTAGAAATACTTTTATAATTTCTAATTTTTTTGACAAGAGAGAGAATCCAATTTTTGGATGCTCCTCTGTGAAAATTTTCATGAATGAAAATTATTTTGTGTCCAATCGTTTGTGTTAGTATTTTAAATTCTCTAAATTATATTGTTTTTCATAGGCTATTGGGCCTAGTAAGTATAGTTTGATTTTTTCTAGGTTTATATGGAAAAACACACAATATTTGTATCTCATGACTTTTTATTTCTTAATATTACCAAAACCATAAAAAAGTATGTTTAATGAGATGGGATTTGACTTTTTTTTGAGTTCCCTTCATGGGATCTCAATATGGTGTGTGCTATATCTCCTAGCAGTTTAGAGTCATGAATTTTGGACTATAAAATGGATAGTATTTTGGGTCCAATAGGTTTGACAATAAATTTTGAAATTTGATCGCAAACAAAACTATGTGGCTAAGAATTTATTTAATATTTTTTTAATATTTCAAAGGGGAATCTTGAGTCATGATTTTTATGGTCACAAAATCTAAAACATGTATCAACATAAGGGGATTACCTTACAAGAACCAATTTTCCATTATTTTGACAAAACCCATTATAGGGGCTGTATTATGTAGGGTCAACTGGGGAATATGCTACATAGCCAAATAGTTGAATCTTTTGGCTGAAAATCCTATTATGTATGAAAATTTTTCAAGGCCACCAAAGGTAATGTGCTGCATAGTCAGTCAGAAGAGTTTTCTATGAATTTAAAATTGTTTTGTTGATAGACAGGGGAAAATAAGATTTTGGTGACTCAAAACCACAGTGGGTCATTTTTTCAAGGAAAGGAAATTTAAGAATGAAAGGGTTATTTTACTCCGACATATGTCATCGATAAGAAATCAATTTCTATTCAAATTTGGTGTATGAATAATTTTTATGATTTATCAGAAATGGTGATTTATAATATCATACAGTGGAGTTTTATGTCATGAAGTGAGGACATTGAGTGGATTTAATTTAAGTTCTTTAGCTCTGACCGAAGGTACGAAACTCCCCCAATTTTTTGATAATTTATTTTGGAAACAAACTATCATATTCATGTAATGAATGAAAAATTGTTTAATATGATTTGGGTATTTCTGGAACTGAGGAATTATATGGGAAAAGGGATAAATATACTAGAGGAAGAATTTTCCTAGAATGAAGTTACCATTACTTGAAAAACCCCGTTATAGGGGTCGTAATATGCACGGCCAACTTGGGTGTATGATGCATATCCAAATAGTGGTATATTTTTACTAACAGACCTGTTATGTAAGTAACTTATGTAAGGACACCTAAGGGAATGTACTGCATAATTATTAAAAAATGATCTCAAAAATCTAACATTCTACTGCTAAAATCCGATGAAAGTTCATGGGGATTCATATTTTCTAAAGTATTGAGTTTGTATTATAGAGAAAGCTTCCTGAATATATAAAGGATATTTTTAAAAGAACCTGAATCTTTATTTCAGTTATGTTTTTCCTTTTCAGGTCGTTTTTTATAAAAAAAGGGAAATCTGGAAATTTTCAAAATACACACCATGTACATTATAAGTACACGATGTGTACTTTGATGTCGTGTGCTGGTCGTGTCCGGGCCACACACATAGTGTGTAAGAGCGATGTGGAGGCCGCATAAATCATAGTATGGAAAGTCCAAGTACATGTCGTGTACCTAGGAAGTACACGCCATGTAGTTTTTTTTCACTAATCGGACCAGGGTTGCACCTATTCGAGGAAAACGTCTTCTTCTCTAGGTTCTTTGACCGAGAGAGACCCGTACGGCCGCGATCATCCTACGAGCCCCCGATCCTCCATCAGTTTTCCGAATTGACCACCTTATATTGCGTTGGAACCACATCGGTGATCTATTCCTTCTTATTGAGTCTCATTCTATGACTTTCCCTCTTTATCAAGATATCGTGGGTTGAACGTTTTGTGCGTTTTTGTAGATCTATTCCATTTTAAGGAGAATAAAGCATCATGGTTCTAGTATTCTGATCTCCTAGCATCATGGTAGGTAGTTTGTGCCTTAACCTTCGAAGTCCTTGGGATTTATGTGCAAATTCCACCAATGACCGTGAACGGGGTATTGTATGTTTACATTTTTGACCCTTTTGTTTTCCCGCCTTGCTTCTATGCTTGTGTATATGTAAATTTGATCAAGCTTGTGTGTAATTTCTATGCTTGGATGTTTTTCCCTTGCCTTGTTCTTGTTATAACCTTTGTGTGTTGTTAGCCTTTGTACGTTATACCTATTTTCCATGCCTTGTGACCATAGGATGGAATGATATTCTTGACATGCTTGTTATGATGTAGACTATTTAGCCATGTAGCTCTTTAGGTGTACTTTTTCCTTATAACATTATTATGCACTGACTGGCATGGGACCATGAGAACCTGGTGCTATATACTATAAGGTACAGACTGAGGGAGCTTCCCAGAGAGTCTTGGATATTATAGACTACAGGAGGGTAGACCGATTGAGCTTCCTCAGAGAGTCTTGGACATTATAGACTACATGGGATGGACTGAGTGAGCTTCCCAGAGAGTCCTGGATATTATAGACTACAGGAGGGTAGACTGAGTGAGCTTCCTCAGAGAGTCTTTACTTTGGTTTAATTTCATTAAAAACTTTTTTCAGGATAGAGAAGGAATTGATTAAGAGAGCTTCCTTAGAGAGTCTGTGATAGACCTGGGACTATAGGAGGAATTGACCGAGTGAGCTTACTCGTAGAGTTTCTAGAACATGTAGCTACAAGAGGGTTAGACCACGTGATCTTCTTCAGAGAGTCCTAGACTACCCTAGAATATAAGGGTAATTGACCGAGTGAGCTTCCCCATAGAGTCTTGTAATTTTTGTATGACCAAACCAGAGGGGTTAGGCTGAGTGCACTGCCCAGAGGGTTGTGGGTACTTATTGGTTAGGACCATAGGGGTTGGCTGCGAGTACTTCCTAGAGGGGTTTCTGTTCTGGTTAGTTGTTTGCTTCACTGCTGATTATTGTTTTGTGGATTGATTACCATTGTATATCATTCTGTTACTGCTTACTGTTTACTTCTTGCTTTTATTGTTACTGTTTACTGCATACCGTACTATTATATTCCATTTTCTCACTGACTGTTAGGAACATATCTTCGAGTGGTTGCCTACTGGGATTTTAGTCTCACACCATATTTGGGCCATGCTTTTCGGCCCAAGAATACTGTGTTTTTGTAGGTATAGACAAGGGAAAGCGCCCTTCGACTTCTGGTACTTGATTTCTTTGGAGCAGGAGAGCATGGGACCATATCGAGGCTTGTGATGCTTAGGAGTTACTTATCTGTTTACTTTTCTTTGTACATCGATATAGTATTGTATTGAGCATTGTGACTTGTTTGGATACTTTCCAAGACATATGTATTGTACATAATTTCATATATACATGTGTCCTCTAGCTTTTTATTGTTTTAGTCTTCCTCTATTTATTATTGTTGGATATTTACTGCTTCCGTTATTGTATGATTTGTTTACTTATGTTGTGTTCTCTGCCAATGAGGTAATAGTTTCCCCACTATCACACCCAAGGCCCTCACTGCTATTCGGAAGCCTCTAGCATTTGGGGAAATGTACTTGAGGACATGTGACTCACCAGGTACGGGGCGTCTCTAGGTGGCTTCCAGAACCGGGACGTTACAATGTGGAATCAGAGAAACACTTTTCTCTTGACTTGGTGTTTGGAGCCTTTATCAAGGGATAGGATGGATTCAGTACTTGGTAAGAATATGTGCCCGGGAGTGGCTAACCCGTGTATAGGGAAAATCCAAGCTACCTGATTTATTTCAGTTTTTTGGTTTTGTGATTTTATGGTTGATATGATTTCACCTAGAGTGATTCACTTTCTTTGTGTTGTTATTTTTGAGCTATTGTGGTTCTATTTCTGTCGCAACCCGATGAGATGAGGGTATTCCATCTCATTCATCATATAGTCAGTTGGTTAGAAATAACATGTCATGCATTCTTTCCATTCTATCTAGGGTGCATTAGTGATTTAATGTTGTTGTGATAGATGTTGTGTACATTATGCATGTTGTTGTGATAGATTCTTGATAGAATCCCAGCAGTTTGATAGAAATTTTTTTGTATTGTACCTTTCTTAAATGAACGCCAAATTTTGGTTCTTGAGGTGTTATGGGCCCTTTGGAATCGGGACATGGTGGTTCATTGACTTGTTACCCCTGTAATTGATATGTATGAGATGTCAAGATTTGATTCACAGAGAGTATGGACCCTCATTGATTAGAATTTGGCACCTCCATGATTTTTTTTCAGTGTTTTCTGGGATTCAGTGCAGTTTTAGAGCTACTGCCCGGAAAACCCCAGAATACACAGCTTGTACTGGAATACACGCCGTGTAGTGTTAAACTGTTTCACTGACTGTGTGAGAAGAAACACGGGGTGGGGAAAAAGTTTTCAGCAACACGTCGTGTACTGTAGTTTAATGACGTGTAATTGTGAGTTGTCTACCTATCCATGTCACTAACAAAACGGTTCGAGGAAGCTAGTGTGGTACACACCGTGTTGGGTATGAACACGCCGTGTAGCCACCCTCTAGATACTCGGTTGTGTCACAGTCAACATGGGATGGTGTTATCTTCTCTTATACATGCCTTGTTTGTTCGGAACACGCCGTGTAGTCGGTCGTGTAACTAACAACACGGACTCTGAATCCTCATCTAGTACACGTTGTTTCCTTAAGTGAACACACCGTGTAGTCTAGGGTTAAGAGGACCGTGTGGGTTAGCTGTGTAAAGAGACTATGTAAGGGGAATGGAGATCCAGTACACGTCGTGTGTGCGGAAAACACGCTGTGTAGTTGGGGGTGTTACACGACCAGAGGTGGAAGAGGTACACACCCATGTGTCTGGCATAAGAGGATATGCTATGTAGTCTTATACAAGTCATGTAGCTGTGTTTTTTAGAACTTGTTGTTGTTTTACCCTGTTCATATTTTGTTCTCTTGTGTTCTCTATCCATGATAATCCTGACTTAAGGTCTGCTTTTGATCATTCATAGTTATGCCTCTGAGACATCCTCCGGTTGTACGTCAGCTACCAGATGGTGATCAGACACCAGATATGGACGATCAGGGATGTCCTGCAGGTCATCCTATAGATCCTCCTGTTGTTCCAGCCTTGGCAACAGCAGTTATACCCGTTGCAGGTGTCGATGCGCTGTTTAGGGAGGACTTCCTGAGGATGATGTTTACCTTTCAGGGAGCATCGCATCCTGTCCCATCGATGGTTGAGTTGATGCGGTTTTTCCAGCAGCAGCATCCTCCTACTTTCATAGGGGATGGAGGACCCCAGGCTATAGAGTCGTGCTTAGAGGCCATGCTGATGATTTTCGAGCACCTGGAGATACCTCTGAAAAAAGGGTAAATCTTGCTACTTATATGCTCTGATACACCGCCATGAGGTGGTCGGAGGAGATCTCACAGTCGAGGAACTAGTAGAGTATGACTTGGGATGAGTTTCGGCACATCTTCTATGATTAAATTTATCCAGGGACCTTGAAGGCCAACCGAGCCTGGGAGTTTATGAGTCTTGAGCAGGGTACTCTTTATGTAATGGAGTACTCGTCTCGTTTTACCAAGCTGCAATGCTTCACGCAGATTCTAGCAGGTGATGACTTGTTCTTTCTAGGAAGTTTGAGGATGGTCTCAGGCAAGAGATCGGTTCCCAGGTGAATATCATTCGGTTGAATTCGATCTCCTCTATCGTCAACCAGACGCTGATCACTGAGTGCAATATGAGAGATTCTGGAGCAGTGAGCTAGGGCGGTTCAACATCCAGAGTCAGTGCTCCTCCTACTGATAGTAGGAAGCGCCATAGGGAGTCTTCTCGAGGAGAGAAGGGTAGGCGGAATGTATCCTCGAGCATCCAGGTTGTATGCTACTAGTGTGGTAGGAGTGGGCATACTTGCACTCAGTTTCAGAGAGACCCAATGGAGTTCCGATCTTGCGGAAATATAGGCCATCTTTAGCGTTTTTTTTAGATCTTCACACCTACAGTTGGTGGTAGGGGTTCTTCTATGACCCCACATGTAGGAGATCTGTCACCAGCTTCTCACCAGTCTGGGAAATGGATTTCATCCGGCCGTTCGTGCCGAGGTGGAGGTTGCAGCATTGGTGGTCAGTCACCGGGTTACCAGCGACAGCAGAGTGGATCAGCTCAGAGTTTCCAGCCAGGGGAGCAGGGCCGCGGTTCAGTCCAAACATTCACCATGGAACAGACCTATCAGGAGCAGGATCTCGGCCCTTCTACAGTTCAAGATATGATCTTAGTACCCTCCATTTTATCATCATCTCTTTTTGATACTGGTGCTTCCCATAGTTTTATCTTTGTTGCAGTTGTGGAGAGCCTTGAGCTCTGTATCTTCTCATCTACTGACATGTTGACTCTTAATACACCGTTGGGAAGGAGGAAGTCTAGCGTACGTCAGTGTAGAGAGTTCCCTCTTGAGGTAGTAGGGTGTCACTTCTTATGGGACCTCTATTTCCTAGAGATGACAGGCTATGATGTCATTCTTGGTATGGACTGGTTAGTTCCCTTCCATACAGTCATATATTACTGTCGTCGTAGGGTGAGTTTCATATTACCATAGGGCTGATCTTTTCTTCATAGAGGTGAGTGGCATATCCTGGCGGGTAGAGTTGGACCAAAGTATCATGGGCTAGGCGGAGTTACCGCCCAAATTTCCAGTTTTTATCTGGATAACTAGGGGAATTCGTAGTTACACTTTCCTCCAGTGGTTGATCGTTTTAGGGATGACTTTCGAGAGGAATTTTCCAGTTTTCCTCCTGAGCGTGAGATAGACTTCTTGATTATGCTCATTCCAGGAGAGGCACTAGTGTCCATTCCACCTTATAGAATGGATACACCTGAGTTGCATGAGCTCAAGAAGAAGCTGGAGGAGTTGCAGGCAAAGGGTTTCATCCGTCCCAGTACTTATCCTTGGGGTTCGCATGTCCTGTTTGCGAAAAAGGTAGACAGCGCCCTTATGATTTGTGTAGATTATCGGAAGCTAAACAAGTTGAAGGTCAAGAACTGATATCCATTGCCGAGGATCGATTAACATTTTGATCAGCTTTGAGGAGCCTGAGTTTTCTTGATGATCGATTTGAGGTCTGCATATCATCAGTTGCGCGTTAGACCATCAGATATACCACTTATAGAGTTCAGAAGCAGGTATGGTCTATAAGAGTATAGGTTCATTCCATTCGGTCTCACGAATGCGCCATCAGTTTTTATGGCACTGATGAACCTAGTGTTCCATCCATACATGGATTCGTTCTTGGTGGTTTATGTGGATGACATCTTGGTGTACTCTCACACTTGACATGACCATGATACCCATCATGAGATCATTCTGAGTACACTGAGAGAGAATCAGTTATATGTTAAGATCTCACAATGATACTTTTGGATGGATCAGATTAACTTCATGGGTCACGTCATCTCAGAGAAAAGAGTATCAGTAGACCCAGAGAAAGTGAGAGCTGAATTTTCCTGGGAGCAGACCAAAAATGTCTTTGAGGTGCGTAGATTTTTAGGACTGGCTGGATACTACATAATTTTCATACAGGACTTTTCATGCCTTGCAGCACCACTGACAGGTCTGAGCAAGAAAGGTGTGAAGTTTTTATGATCAGATTCTTGTGTGACAACCTTTTAGGATTTGAAAGGGAGGTTGACGTTAACACCAATACTAGTCTTTCCAGAGACGGGAAAGATCTATACAGTCTACTGTGATGCTTCAAGTGTCAGATTAGGTGTTGTGCTTTTGTAGGGAGATGGAATTGTTGCGTACGGATCTCAGCAATTGAGGACACATGAGAGTAACTACCCGATGCACAATCTGGATTAGGCAGCTATTGTTCATGCCTTCGATGTTCAAGACATTACCTTCTGGGATAGAACTTTTTGGTTTTTACCGACTACAATAGTCTCAAATACATATTCACTCTATGTGATATGAATCTAATATAGCATAAGTGGGTCGAGTATCTTCAGTCCTTCGACTTTATGCTTGCCTATACGCCAGGAAAGGGCAATGAAGTGGCTAATACGTGAACAGGATGACTCATATTCAGACAGTTCAAGAAGGATAGCAGTGAGTGGTAGCTTATGGCTCTATTCTCTGAGATGCATTTGGAGTTTCACGATAAACAAGGGAAGAATTTCCTATCATCTGTATCTGTTACCTCTACCCTTCATGATCGGGTGTAGATGAGGCAGCTATCAGACACCGAAGGCATAGTCCTGTGAGAGGGTGTTTCAGGAGAGGACCCTCTTCCTGGATGGACAGAGGGCGAGGATGAGATATTGCATTTCCAGTGACACGTATGGGTGGCAGTAGACATACCTGAGGAGCTGATGCGGGATTTTCATTCTTCAGTTTGGGCAGTTCATCCTGGCGTCACCATGATTTATCATGATCTACACCGCCAGTACTGGTGGCCAAGTATTAAGAGGGATGTTTCTAGGTTTTTCATGAGATATTATACATGTTATCCAGTGAAAGAGGAGAATCAGTGACCAACATGGCTTTTACAGCAGTTACCCATTTCTTAGTGGAATTGGAATGATGTCGCAATGGACTTCGTGACTGGGTTACCGAGGTCCCCTCGAGGGAGTGATGTTGTTTGGGTTATTGTTGATAGGCTTACGAAGGTTTCTCACTTCTTTCCAATCAATGAGACCTTTAGTGTTGATGAGATAGGGTGGTTGTACATCTGAGAAATTGTACATCTACATGGAGTTCTACACTCCATTGTTTCATAAAGGAATGTGTGTTTTACTACTCGGTTCTGTCAGGGGCATCAAAAGGCTTTGGTCACACATGTACTTTTGAGTACCTTATACCATCGCCAAATAGATGGCCAGTCCGAGCGTACAATCCAAGTTCTTGAGGATATGCTTCGAGCATGCATTATAGACATTGGCAGTTCTTGGGAGAAGCATATTCCTCTTGTGGAGTTTTCCTATAGCAATAGTTTTTAGGAGACTATTCAGATGGCACCTTAGGAGGCCTTGTACGGTAGGCCATGCAGATCACCTTTGTGCTGGCTGGTGGCAGGAGAGGCCGCTTTGCTGGGACCTCATCTTGTTCAGGAGACCTTAGAGAAGATAGAGTTGATTTGGAAGAAGATGGCTACAACACAGTCTCGACAGAAGTCTTATGATGATCAGTGGAGACGACCTCAGGATTTCGAGGGCAGGGATCAGGTTTTCCTGTGTGTCGCACCGCGGTTTGGACACAAGAGGATTTGGAGACAGGGTAAGCTTTCACCACGGTACGTCGAGCGGTTTGAGGTTTTGGAGAGTGTTTGGATGGTTTCCTATCTTTTGTAGTTACCTCAATGGTATTGGGATATGCACGACTTCTTCCACGTCTCTCAGCTCCGACGATACTTTTCATACCCATCTCATGACTTTCAAGCTGAGGAGGTTGAGCTTAAAGTGTATTGAGGAGCATCTTATCTAGATTTTTGATTGAAGGATGAAGTTTCTTCATGGTCGGTCTATTCCTCTGGTACGGGTGCTATGGCATCACAGGTGAGTACAGGACGAGACCTAGGAGGGGGATGCCGATGTACGATCGCAGTGGCCAATGCTGTTCGGGGTTTCTTGTTCTATGAATTTCTAGGAAATTCTAGGAGACAAATTTCATTAAAGGGGGAAGTTTGTAAGAAACAGGATCTTCGTTTTAGGTATGTTTTTCCTTTTCTTGTCATTTTTGAGAAAAAGAGGAAAATCTGGAAATTTTCAAATTACACGTTGTGTACTTTATAAGTACACGCCATGTACTTTGATGTCGCGCCAGGCTGTGTGCTAGCCATGTCCGACAGACACACACGGTTTGTAAGGGTGATGTGGAGGCCGCTTAAAGCGAAGTTTGGAAAGGCCATGTACACATCATATACCCCATAAGTACACACTATGTAGTTTTTTTTCATTAAACGGACCGGGGTCTCTCCTAAAAGAGGAAAACGTCTTCTTCTCTAGGTTATTTGACCGAGAGTGACCCATATGGGCGCGATCATCCTACGAGCCCCCGAGCCTCCGTCCGTTTGCCGAATCGACCGTTGTCGATTCCATTGGAACCATAGTGGTGTGCTCTTCCTTCTTCTTGAGTCTCATTCCATGATTTTCCCTCTTTCTCATGATATCATGAGTTGAATGTTTTGTGTTTTTTATTGTAGATATACGTCGTTCTATAGAGAATCAAGCCTCGTAGTTCTAGTATTTTGATCTCCAAGCATCAAGGTAGGTGGTTTGTGACTTACCTTTTGATATCCTGGAGTTTTATGTGTAAATTCAACCAATACCCATGAACGGGGTATTGCGTGTTTACCTTTTTGACACTTTTGTTTTCCTGCCTTGCTTGTATGCTTGTGTAGAGGTAAATTTTATCATGCTTGTGTGTAATTTCTAATCTTGGATGTTTTTCCCATGCATTTTTCTTGTTATAACATTTGGGTTTTGCTAGCCTTTGGTTGTTATACCTGTTTTCCATGCCTTGTGACAGTAGGATGGAATGATATTATTGAAATGCTTGTTATGATGTAGACTGGTTAGCCAAGTAGCTCTTTAGGTGTACTTTGACCTTATAGAATTATTATGCACTGACTATAATGGGACCATGAGAACCTGGTGCTATAGACTATATGGGATAGATCGAGTGAGCTTCCCAGAGAGTCTTGGATATTATAGACTACAGGAGGGTAGAACGAGTGAGATTTCTCAGAGAGTCTTGTACATTATATACTATAGGGGATGGACCGAGTGAGCTTCCTAGGGAGTCTTGGATATTATAGACTACAGGAGGGTAGATTGAGTGAGCTTCCTCAGAGAGTCTTTACTTTGTTTGAATTGATTTAAAAACTTTTTCCAGGCTAGAGAAGGAATTGACTGAGTGAGCTTCCTTAGAGAGTCTGTGATAGACCTAAGACTATAGGAGGAATTAACTAAGCGACCTTCCTTAGAGAGTTTCTAGATCTTCGGGCTATAAGAGGGTTAGACCGTGTGTTATTCCTCATAAAGTCCCTGACTACCCTAGACTATATGGTGAATTGACCCAGCGAGCTTCCCCAGAGAGTCTTGTAATTTTTATATGACCAAACCATAGGGGATAGGCTGAGTGCACATCCCAGAGGGTTGTGGGTACTTCTTGGTTAGGACCAGATGGGTTGGCTACGAGTACTTCCAAGAGGGTTTCCTGTTGTGGTTAGTTGTTTGATTCAATACTGCATGTTGTTCTGTGGATTGATTACCATTGTATATCATCCTGTTACTGGTTATTGTTTCCTGCCTACTTTTACTGTTACTTTTTACTGCTTACCGTACTATTAACTTCCATATGCTCACTGACTGTTAGGCACAAGTCTTTTAGTGGTTTCCTACTGGGATTTTATTCTCACACTCTGTTTGGGACATGCTTTTGGGCCCAAGCAGACTATGTTGTTGCAGGTATAGGCAAGGGAAATCTCCCTTCGACTTCTGGTACTTGAATGCATTGGAGCAGGAGAGCATGGGACCAAGCCGAGGCTTGCGATGCTAAGGAGTTTTTTATCTATTTACTTTTCTTTGTACTTATGTTTAGTATTATGTTCAGCATTTTGAATTGTTTGTTTGATATCCTATACATATTTATGATGAATCATTTCAAATATACATCTGTGCTCCAACTATTTATTGTTTTAATCTTCCTCTATTTATTATTGTTGGATATTTACAGCATCCGCTATTGTATGATTTTTTTACTTCCACTGTGTACTCTGCCAATGAGGGCATAGTTTCTCCACTATCACATCCAAGGCCATAACTGCTAGTCGACGGCCTCTGGCGTTTGAGGAAATGAACTTGAGGGCATGTGACCCACCGGGTATGGGGCACCTCTGGGTGGATTCCAGAACCGGGATGTTACAATTTCAAACCAAGAATCCCAATGATACAGAAGAATAGTACTTCTACAAAGGTCTGACCCAAACATAACAGTTATTATGTCTTTAGTTTTTGGTCATACAGCTAGGACCATAAATGGAAAAAAAATGTGATATGTGGCCATGTGATTCCAAGGTTATTTCATATTGTATTGAACACATGGCAAGGGAAATGTGTAAATCATGGTCTTGAGACATTCATATCAAGAGAAATATAATGGGACAAGTATACCTGAATGACTATTTTAAAATAAATATTCATTAATATTATCATCATATTTGGAAGGGTACAAAGATACTATAACCAAAAACAAAGTTACCATTATTTGACAATCCCAATATGGGGGCTGTGTTATGCTGGTCCAACTATGTTATATGCTGCGTATCCAAATAGTGGCATCATTTGGCTGAGAATCCCTTTATGTTGTCAACATATGCAAGGCCACCTAAGGGAACATACATCATAGACAAGAAAAATAGTTCTCAAATATTATAAAATCACTCACCAGAAACCCTAATAAAGATCTTGAGGATCTAGAAATATTCAAGATTAAAAGTGTGAAATATGGAAGGGGGTTTTCTCAAAGAACATGAGAAATATTTAAATCAATATTGGCAATGAGTTTGATGTCCATTACATGGATCTTACTCATATGTGAAATGGATACTTTCTTTGTTTCCACTGAATTAATATTGTGATGTGCAGTTTTATGTAATGAAATGAGGACATTATACTATGAATTTTTAAGTATGGAGTGAGGACATTGATAACACCATAAGAAAATGGAACCCTTTTTTATAAAAATAATCCTTTTACCCAGTTCATAAGCCCACGTGATCTATTCTCGGTGTGATAAATAATGATAAGCAATGGTTTCTTTTACAATTCCAAGGTAATGAAAGTGATGAATAAGGGTGTCAGATTTTGTTGAGCCCCATGATTTCACTTGTTGTCAATATCATGTCATTGTCTGCTTGATGATTGAATGACTGAAGCAATGAATATTAGAGAATAATTAACTTTGACAACTATGGAATTGGACTTATATTCCAATACATGTATCAGGGTGATACAATGATACAACACTTGAAGAAGAACATGCAATACACAATTGAATAACGAAATAAGTGACATCCATCAATAGTCACAAAGTGGATGAAGTGATGAAGTACATGCATTATGTATTAATGCATGAGGAATGAATACATCATCCATGAATCATCCATTATTGTATTAAAATAATGTGTTGAAGATGTTTGGGATTTATGATCGAAAAAGAATGTAATGGATGATTTTTGAAAATGAAGAAGATTGGAGAATGAGATTTGACTAACGAAGTATGGTTTGACATTTTAAGGACTATTTAATACTTTATTAATTAGTTTTTATACTATGTACGTAGACTGTTCCTTTACCAAAAAATGAGCTATCAATGAAGGCCTTCTGTGGTCCTCACCTTATGCACATGTAGGACCTAAGGGTCAACCACACTAGAAGGAAGCTCACGAGGTCAGTCCTGCATGAGGCATGAGTGTCTGGGCCATGTGTAAGCTTGTGGATGTCGCACGGTGTGCAACCTGTGTAGAATGGGCTCTAGGTGTGAACCCAGAGTAGAAAAGTGGGTTCTAAGAGCGCACCCGCAGGAGAACCGATCTGGGGCAGCACCAAAGTGGAGAGAGGAGTAATCTGGTATCAAGGCGTTGAGAGTCGATTGTTAAACAGTAAGAAAACCGTGGCCTTTTTCAATGTGGGATTACATTTTAAAAATGATGAACTAATCCTTGTCGTCCATCTGGTCCCACACCCGATCATAGCCACACGATCCATCCCACGACCCACGATCTAATCACCATCGTCCGTGATTAATTTGTGCTGATCCAAAAGGCATGGAATCGTATTTAACATCGGATCGCATGGAGGGCCACTCGACGCGGCTTCTCTCCATCACCACTACCAATCATCTGAGAACGAGCTCCCGGCCACCGTTGTACCTCAAATTGAGTGCATGATGATCATTTGGATGAACAGAATACATGCATGCATTAAATTATGAATTCATGAATCGAGCGGAAGAATTTGAATGTGGCCAAAACAAACTGAGTTTTGAAGCCACATTAGAATGCTCGAATCCTTTGAGGAAATAATTTGCATGCGTTCTTTAATGTATGCATCTGAGGATCATGATTCAATGAATATGTCTGCATTTTTAAGAAAAAAAACTGATATTTAAGAATATCTTTAATCCCGCATTCAAAATTTTGAAGTCGTAGATCTCGGGCATTAAAATACTGATCTTTATGATTGATACATGGATTTTGAACACGCTCCTTGCCTATAAAAGGATGATCCCAAGCCATGAAACGGTAGCTACCATTATTTGGGAGAGCACTTATTTTCCGAAATACTGAGCACCAAGGGTTTCTGCTCATCCCTGCTACTAAGAGGTAAGTCGTACATCTCTTACGTGAAGGTTTTCCATGCATCCCTTGCACGAAGAGAAGAAGCTTCAACCACCATGGGTTGGGAAAGTGGACATCCTCACCTCCTATGCGAAGGAACCCCTGAGAGCACATGATAGGTTCTCTTTAACCCTCATTGTGTTTTTTGATAAGCATCTCGTGGGTATAACAACCTGTGTCCTGACACCATTGTTTTCCCAAGTGAAGGTAGAAACAACATCTTTCGTTCTGTGAAGGAGACCCACGCGAAATGTTGGTGTGGAGGAGATCATGTGCCCTTATATTTGAACAAATAAGGACACCATTGTGTTCATATATATATATATATATATATATATATATATATGTTGTTGATGGTGGTAGGGGTTCTTTATTGAAGATGTAGGGGAGTTTACAAAGGATAATGTATACATACACTACTCTAGGAGAAGAAAAAGGCACATGAGGCTTCATGTACTTACGAAGGAGAAGATAATTTATATATAATGCACATCAATGCATATGAATTAATTGAGACACCCATGGGTTCAAGAAGAAATCCACACATTGAATACACCCATTCGTGTTTGAAAAAGAATTCATATCCTGTAAGGATTGTGTTTACACATTTTAAGGAGGGAGAAAAGACAAATATCACACAAAAGACACACACCTATATTGAATCCTAATATTAAGTGTGTGTGAAAACAACCAAATATGATAAATCATTGTATGTGCAATGTAATTTGAGAAATATTGATAGATTCAATCAGAGTTTGTTGAAGCTACTGGAACAGAAGGATGACTATCAATCCATTTGATGGAAGAATTTTAACTTGGTGTGTATAACTAGTTTCGGGAAGAAAGAAGAATGTGAAGAAATGATGGAGGGTTTATCCAACTTGTAATTGGGGGCCTAACCAATTACTTTCCTAATCATATTCTAGTTGAGTGAAGAATCTGTGTGGGGGAGAATAACCAACACAGCAAGGAGTAGGTCTTTGTACAGAACCTTGTAAATCGTTGTGTCCTATGATGTTGTTTCACTGCATCATTTGAAGAGTAGATCAAGGCCTTAACTAGCCATAGAGGTTGAATTGAAAAAGTAGGCAATTCATAAAAAATAAAAAGAAAATTATAAAAAGGAGATCACTGATTCACCCCTCCCCTCTCATTGATCTTTATCTATTTTGGGTATTTCAAGTAGTATGAGAGCAAGGTTCCCCCTATAAGGATTCTACTACTCTAAAAAGATGGACAATCTAAATTCTGTCAATAGTAGGTGTGTTCCTACTTTTGATGGCAAACATTTTCACAATTTGAAGAATAGGATGTTACACTATCTTTTATCTCTTTCCCTTGAAGTAAGAGATGCGGCTACATTATGGATTCCCCCCTATTTCTGATGAAACTGTTATGAATATCACTGAGAAAATAAATATGGATGTTTATGGAAATGATCAAAATTAAAGCTTAATATCTCTTTTAGAAAAAGTGTACACAAAAGGTATGGGACTTAAAAATGCCAATGAAATTTGGGAAAAATTGGAAAGCAGTTATGAAGGAAACATGAATGTCAAGGAAGCTAAATTGCAAATTTGGAGGAGAAAATTTGAAGATATCAAGATGGGAGAAGAGGAAAAAATTGATGATTATTTCACAATAGTCAATGACATTGTCAGTAATATTTAGGGCTTTTGAGAGAAGTTGTATGATTCAACTATTGTCAAAAAAACTAATAAGAAATTTTCTGGATTGGTTTGATCTAAAAGTTTCATCTCTAGAAGATATGGATAACCATTATCATGATGAGTTATATAACATTGTCATTGAATATGAAATGTGAATGATCCATGTCTTTAAAAAGAAGATGAAAGATGATATGTCTTTCGAGGCCATGAGAAAACTCAAAATCAATGATGATAAAGCTTCAAAATCCAGTGAATCTGATAATGAAGATAACAATAAAGAATATAATAAAATAATTTCTCTTATATCAAAAAGATTCAGGAAAGAAAAATTTAATGGCAATGGTAAACTTCCACCATGGTGTTATAACTACAATAACATTGGACACTTTGTTTCTAATTATCCTAATAAAAGGTTTTTCACACCTGAGATATAAGAAGAAAAACAAAAAAAAATAAATGTGGAATAAGCTGAAAAGAATAAATTAAATTAGGTATAAGAAAGAGAAAGTTCTTCTAAGTGAAAGAAGAAGATATTGACTACACATAAGACAACAAACCAGAAGATGAAACTAATTTCATTGCTCATGTAGAAAAAGGGATTGATCTTCTAGATGTGAAGATGAGGAAAGGGAATAGATAGATCATGAACACATGTTGAAAAATGAATTGGAAGCTTACCTTGAGAAAAACCGAAAGCCCATGAAAGAAAATTGGTCGTTACTAAAAGAAATAGAAATGATTACTAGATAAAAAGAAGAATTTATAATGAAAGAAACATTTTATATTAAAGAAATCAAAAGACACAAACTGAAGGTAGATGAAATGGAAAATATGGAAAGAGACCTTGAGGAGAAACTGCACCACCAAGATAAAGAGAAATGAATTAATCAGTATAGGTGGCTTGAAGCACATAATAGCTTGAAGAAGATCAATGAATATTTCCACAAAGTATCTAAGTTCAAGAGAGAATTACCACAGACTGGTGAAAATAACCAGGTCAATCCCACACCAGTCAAAACTCAAAATACATATGTTATTTCTAACAATGTAGGATCAAAAACACATCTAAGACATGTTTTGAGCACAAGGTCTTGTTATAAATCCTTTTGTAATCTTATGTAATAAAGAAATCCTCCAAGAATATATACTCAGGTTCTTGGAGGAAAACAAAAACAATTATCCAGAAAAAGACTTCTATCAGTGGGGAAGAACAAGATTTAGAGGATACAACTGGTGGTGTTTAGTTTTTGGGAACAATGAATATTTATGCTGGTATAACATGTCTCTACCTCAAGTAAGGCATTAATCAAGGAGAGATATTCTGAAAACCAAGGGGAAATACATAAATCATCTAATCTTCCAACTCAGAACAAATTTTACTACTTGGATGAATCTTATAAAAGTTGTGATCCCCATTGTCATATTGCTAAAAATTGTATGACTGTTCTTCCTAAACAGGCCCTCAATGTCCTAAAAGGATAATAAATTGAAAAATTAAATAGAGAAAACTCATGTTTTACTAATGTTTATTTGAAATCCATTAGTAAAACCAAGTCATGGATTGTTGATAGTTGATGTTCATCTCACATGACTAGTGATACAAAAATCTTAATAAACATAGAAGATCATGAGGGTGCATCCATAATCATTGGAAATGATTGTTTTCAAAAAATACCGGGAGTTGATAAAGTTATGATTGTAGAAAAAAAATCTGAATTCCAATGATGTGTTATTTGTTAAATGGTTAAAACATGATTTTCTTAGTGTGATCCAACACTGTGATGATAGACATGCGGTGTTGTTCAAAATGGATTCATGTGTCATCAAAAGCCCAAAGGATGGAAGAATCATCAGTTAGGGAAAAATACCCGCTTTAAATCTATTTTAAATTTTTAATTCTATTCATTCATGTTACATGAGTTCCAAGGATGAAAACAATCTATGGAAATTAATACTTGGCCATATTGGTTAAAGGATTATTTGAAAAATCCTAAAGAATGGAATTGTGATAGGTCTTACCAAATTGAAAAGAGAAAGGGAAAAAGTTTTTAAAACAGTTAAGGAAAATTGTCTCAAAGATCACACAAAGGAAGGGATATTATATCAATTAGGCCCCTAAAACTTATTCATACAGACATATGTGGGCCAATTAGACAAAATTCTACAAGAGGTTATTTGTATCTCATAACATTTATTTATGATTACACTCGAATGTCTAATTTCATGTTAATTACACATAAGTCAGAGGCAACCACAATGATCAAAAATTATAAAAGGTATGGTGAGAATGAATTGGGTATTTGTATCAAGAGAGTGAGATTAGACAGTGATAAAGAGTGTACTCATGATTCTTTTGAAAGCCCTCTATGTAAGCAAAGAATTAATCCTCTATAAAACACATTGTATAATCCACAACAAAATGGAGTAGCTGAAAGAAAGAACATAAGATTAGTTGAAATGGGAATAACTATATTGGTTGAACATAACATCTCAATGTTTTTCTAAAGATTAGCTATATTCACTGTCATACATATACAAAATAGATGTCTTCTCATACCAAAAACACAAATGACAGCTTATGAAATATGACAAAATAGAAAACCAACTTTTAAATACTTCATATTTTTTGGATGTCCTTGTATCATAAAGACGAAGAACATTAATCTTAGAAAATTTGAAGAAAAGTATAGGAAGGGGTCATCATGGGCTACCAACCTAATGGTAAATCTCAAAAATGTTGGAAAAAATAATTAATAAGTTTGTTGATTATAGTTATGTCAGAATTACTGAAAACAATATCAAATCATATATTGATTTGAATGGTGATTTAGAATATCTGGAAGAAAGTGACACAGCTATAGGTCAAAATAATGATGAAGCAGTTGGGACAGAACCAGAAAATGTTGACATCAATTCTTGAACATACCATTTATGATGATGAATCTGATAAAAATAAGAGATATTGTGTAAAAAATTAAAAAACTTGTTGATACAGAAAATATCATTGTTAATCTACAATCACCAGTGTTAACTAGAGTAATATTGAGAATTGAAGATCAAACTACACTCATTTCTCAAGTTGAACCCCATACAGTGGTTGAGGCCCTTGAGCATGAGAAATGGATACAAGCTATGCATGAGGAACTTGATCAGATTTAAATGAACATATCTTGGGATCTTGTGTCAAGACTGGGGAATTAAAATGTTATTGGCACCATGTGGGTATTCACAAATAAGCTAAATGCAAATGGGGGAGTTTCCAGAAACAATCCCAGACTGGTATGCAAGGAATATTCACTAATAGAAGGAGTTTACTTTAATGAGACATTTTCACCAGTAGAAATACTAGAAACCATTATAAGGTTCTTTGCAGTTGTAGCACACAAGCATTATAAGGTCTGTCAAATAGATTTGAAATCTGCATTTCTAAATGGAGATCTTGAAGAAGAGGTATATATCAAACAACCAGATGGTTTTATTCTTGAAAAATATGGTAGCATTGTATACAGGTTGAGAAAATCTCTCTATATGGTTTAAAAAAGGCCCCTAGAGCTTGGTACTCTAAATTGGTTGGATGTCTAAGGGATATGATGTTTGTAAAGGGTATATTTGAATGTAATCATAATGTTAGAGAAATGGCCACTAGAATTATCATAGTCATTATATATGTCGATGACATCATCTTTGCTGGCGACAAAGAAAGTTTATGTGAAAAAAATTTGAGCAGATGAAAAGAACCTTTGAAATGTCCATGCTTGGTCAAATGACATTTTTCTTGGATTTCAGGTTGAATAGAAACAAAATTCCATATTTCTATCATAGGAAAATTATGCGAGAGAATTTGTGAAATGAATTGGAATAGATAATTAAAAATAAGTTTCATCACCCATTTTAGTTGGAATGAAATTATGCAAGGATGAATCTAGAAACAATTTTGATCAGAATGATTTCAAGAGAATCATTGGGAGCCTACATTATCTCACACCATCAAGACCAGATATCACATATGTTGTAACATTACGTTCTATATATAAGTGTAATCCAAAACAATCACACTTATTAGTATCTAAGATAATTTTGAGATATGTGAAAGGAACATTGAACTATGGGATGTTATATAAACATAGTGGAGACATGAATCTGTTGGGGTTTACAGATTTTGATTGGGTTTTTGATTGTACAGATAGAAGATCCACCTCCGGTGGAACCTTATTTTTGGGAGAAGGATTTTTTAGTTGGTACAGCATGAAACAAAACTCAGTAACTTTGAGAACAGCTTAGGTAGATTATGTGGTAGCCACACATGCATGTACACAGATGATTTGGATTCTAGTACAACTAGAAGTCTTTCAAATTGAAACTAATAAGACTTTAAATATTTTATGTGATAATAAATGTTCCCCTAGATTATCTAAGAATCGCATAAAACATTATAGATCCGAGAATAATGATATAAAATATCGTTTTATCAATGTAATGGTGGCATGTTGAGACATCATGCTTGAATACATCTCTACTCAAGATCAAATTGTAGATACTTTCACCAAAGCAGTGACGGTAGAGAGGTTTGTTGAGACAATGCTTAATCTTCATGTTCATCCTTATCCTCTCACTTTAAGATCATGAACAGATTCCTCCTCATTACCTAAATCTATATACATGATTTTGAACTAATTTTTAGGGTATTTAAGGAGATTAGTGCATCCCTTGAGGGGTAGCATTGTTTGTTAGATGTTTTTACATTGTTTTTTAGTTCCATAAAAAACAAATTCACCCCCTTGGGGATAGTTTGAGGCATTCTAAGCATGATTTCATGTATATGGTTGTATCTTAGTAGAATGGAAAACATTGGTTAGATATCTCTTGATTTATACAACGGGTTATCCCATGTATACTTAAAGGTGATTAACTATTGATTCTTTTCTAAAAGAACCATGTGATATGATCCCTTTGCATTTGTTTTCCAATAAGGGGGAGAAAACATCTCAGCACACATTCTCTACCAGAATGTGTTGAGGATGTATTGACAAAAAAATCAAAGTGATAGATTGTTGAGCCTAGTGATTTCATTTGTTGCCAATATCAGGTCAATGTGCTCTTGATGATTAAATGATTAGTGAAATGAAGACTGGATCATACATAACTCGGATGATTGTTGAACTGGTCTTATGTTCCAAGACTTTTTTCAAAGTGATACATTGTTACAACAGATGAAGAAGCACATTCATTACTCAATTAAATAATGAATTAAGTGGAATCAATCAATAGTAACTAAGTGGATGAAGTGATGATGTCCATGCATTTTGTTTTAATTCATGAGGAATGAAGACATGATCCATGAATATTTTAATATTGGATTAAAAGAATGTGTTGAAGGTGTTTGGTAATTATGATCTAAAAAGAAATGAATGGATGATGTTTGAATATAAAGATGAGTGGAGAATGAGATTTGTATGAAGAATTATGGTTATCCATTTTATGGAGAATTTAATAATTGATTACATAGTTTTTATACTAAGTATTTAGAATGTTCCTTTACCAAAAAATGAGCCAAAAAGGGAGGGCCAGTTGAGTTCTTCACCTCAAGAACATCCGGGACCCGAGGGTCAACCACACCCGAAAGAAGCACTCGAGGCCAGCCCCGCATGAAGCATGTCTGTAAGGACCATGTGTAATCCCACAGGTGTTGCACGGTGATGAAATCGTGCAGCATTGCCACTAGGTGCTCACCCAGAGGTGAATAGGAAGCACTAAGAATGCGGCCAAATGAGAACCAGTTTTGAGCAGCCCTCGAGGGGGGAGAAGAGTAATTTGGTGTCAAGGCAGAGAGAGTTGTTTATTAAACTGCAAGGAAACCATGGCCCGTTACGATGTGAGACAGAATTTTAAAAATGAATAACTAATCATGTTCATCCATCTGATCCCACTCCGGATCATAGCCGTACAATTCCTCATGTGACCCATAATCTAATCATCCCCATCTGTGATTAATTTGAGCTGATCCAATAGATGTGGGGTCGTCTTCAACCTCTGATCGTATGGAGGGACATCCCATGTGGCTGCTCACCATTGCCACTTCCAATCATCTGAGGTCGTGATCTCGGAAACCATTGATGCTCAAATTGATTTCATGATGAATGTTCGGACAAACCAAATACATTCATTCATTAAAATATTTGTGCATGCATCGAGTTGAAGAATTAAATTGTGGCCATAGAAAACGGAGTTTCAAGGAAACGTCAGTATGATCGAAGCCTTTGGGGAAATAATATTTGTGCATTTTTAAACACATGGACATAAGGATCATGCATCAATGAATAAGTCACCATTTTAAAAGGAACAAACTGATATTTAAGCATATATTTAATCCCACATTACAAATTTTAAAGTCGTAGATCTCGGGCATTAAAATCCTAATCTTCATGATTGATACATAGATTTTGAACTCACTCTTCACCTATAAAAGGAGGATCCTAATCCATGAAGAGGTAGCTGCCATTATTTTGAAGAGCTCCTATTTTTTGAAAAATAGAGCACCAAGGGTTTTTGCATAGCTCTGATACACAAAGGTAAGTTGTGCATCTATTGCGCGAATGATTTACACACATCCCTTATGTGAATAGAAGAAGATAGAACCACCCTTGTTCACAAAAGAGGACATCCCCACCTCCTGTGCAAAGGAACCCATGAGCACACAAAAGGTTCTTTCAAACCCCCATTGTGTTTTCTGAGAATCTTCCCACAGGTATAACAATCAGTGTCTTGACAACCTTGTTGTTCACTTCCAATGATAGAAGCCACAACTTTGGTTCTATGAAGGAGACCCACACAATTCGTGGGTCTGAAAGAGATCTCGTGCCCTCCTGTTTTCACATAGAATAACACCCTTGTGTTCATATATATATATATATATATATATATATATATATTGTTGATGGTTGTATGGGGTTCTTTCATGAGGAAGAAAGATATTTCACAAAGGATAGTGTATACATACACTACCCTAGGAGAAGAAAATGTCACCTGAGGATTCATGTCCTTACGAAGGGGAGATGATAATGCATATATAATGCACATGCATGCATATGAATTAATTGAGACACCCAAGTGTGCAATAAAAACCACACTTTGAATACACCCATTCAGGTTTGACAAAAGAACTCAAATAAAGTAAGGATTGTTTGATCACATTTGAAGGTGGGAGAAAAGAAGAATATCACACAAAATACACACTCCTATATTGAATCCAAATATTAAGGATGTGTACAATGAACCAAATATGAGAAATAATTGTGTGAGCAATGTAATTTTAGAAAGACCAACAGATTCAATCAGAGTGTGTTGAAGCTACTTGAACAAAAGGAAAACTATCAATCCATTTGATAGAAAAATTTGAAACTCATGTGCATAACCTGTTTATGAAAAAAGAAGAAGGTGAAAAAAAGATAGGGTATTTAACCAACTATTAATTAGGGGGTCTAACAAATTATTGTATGTAATCATCTTTTTATATAATGAAGAATATGTGTTGGGATAATAATAAACACGGCCAAGAGTAGGTCTTTGTGTTGAACCTTGTAAATCCATGTGTCGTGTGGTTTTGTTTAACTACATTATTTGAAGAGAAGATCAAGGCCTTAACTTGCCACAGAGGTTGAATTGAAAAAGGGGTAAATTCATAAAAATAATTTAAAAAGGAGATCACAGATTAACCCCTCCCCTCTAAGTGATCTTTCATGATTCTGGGTATTTTATATTTCCATGTATTTTAACGTCATGTGGTAAGGAAGAAGATGAACTGATGTGAAAATAAAGACATATTGTAACTAAACTAAGGATAAGACCCAATTTTCACTATGTTTCTTCTTGAAGGCAAGAATTAAGTCATACATAGTTCTTTCAATAATACCTATGCAGGTTTGATTCTTATACAAGTAGTAAATGATTTTTTATAGTGGTTGGGTCCATAATTAGAGATCTTTACATCTATACATATCTCAAATAGATGAGAATCAAGTTATCGATAAGATTCATATACATGAGGAGAAAAGAAAATAAGAATATTTTGTAATTGGGGTGGGCCTAAAATTGGAGATTTATGCATCCTTATGTATCTCATTGAAAATGAGAATCAATCCATACGTAGTTCTTGAAATAAGGTCTCTTTGTAGATATGACTCAGATATAGGAAAGAGAGGGACTCATTTGCACTAAGGAGTAGTGATGATTTCAATGATGTTTTCTTATGGATTCTTCTAACGTCAAATAGAGGTAATTTGATTTATACAAATGATGATACGAATTTTAATATCATGCAGCATGGATAGTTATGGTCCTTATGCAGTTCGATGACTTTCAGCAAGGACATTGTATTGTTCAGTTTTAAGTCTTGTAGTGATCATGAGAGGGTTGTGTAGTTTATAGTCTTGTAGTAAGAAAATGGTACTGTGAGGTTTTAAGTCTTGCATTGAGGACAGTGTGTTTAGTTACACCAATTATTTCTTTAAGAATCTCGCATTGATTGGAGTTGTAATAAGATCTCCATCCATTGAGATTAAGGCTTAAGGTCCATTTGAATTGACCTTAAGTATGGAAAAAGGTCTTTACCACTTTGGCTCAAGATTTGGAGTTTTCTTCACTAGAATCATTGGATTCCTAAGGACCAACACCAATTATCTTCGAAGAAATGAGCAGAGGCGAACATTCTTATTAAAAGATTCTGCTATTCCTTTCTGATTGACATCTAAATGATGAAAAGAATACAATATTTTCTCATCTAATCAATCATGTTCATTGAACCATTTCTGGGACCTCTCATCTGAAAAAAACTGATCACAGATTTCAACTCAGAGTGAAGGAAATGGCATTTCAAATGGAAAAACAACTTTGGTTCCATATACCAATAAATAAGAAGTTTCTTGGGTGTTAGTATGGGTAGTGGTCCAACAAGCCCATAAAGCATTCAATAATTTATCAAACCATGATTTCTTATCTTTATCCACCATCTTATGGAGTATATTGGATAGGGTCGTGTTGAAGTACTCTCTCATACCATTGGTCATTACATGATAGAGAGATAAATGGTTGTATTTAGTATTCTGTTTTGAATACACCTTCTTTAACTCAAAAGAACAAAAAATGATTCCGTTGTCCATAAAAATAGTATAAGAGACACCAAATTTGGTGATGATATTAGTTTTGAAAAAAATAACAATTCATTTGGATCCAACATATTTGACATGTATGGAATCGGCCCATTTAGAGAAGAAGTTGGTATTAGTAAGGATATACTTTAACTACTTAGTTGTGGATGGAGGATAAGGTCATGCAACATACATTCCCCATGCGCAACTGGCCAGGAGTATTTAGCTATATGTAACAACTCTGGGGGTTGATGAATGAAGTTGGCATGCACTTCACAGTGATGACATTTCATAGTGAAATCTATGTAGTCATTAGTCATTGAAGGCCAAAAGTATACAAGCATTTGGATCTGATTAGAGAGTATGTGCCTAGACTGGTGGTCACTACAAGCTCTTGAATGTACTTCTTTCATGATAGTTGAAGTATCTTCTCCATCAATACATCTAAAGATAATTCAATCAGATCCTCGCTTGTAGAAGATCTTTTGGAGGTCTGGAGTATCATAAAGTGTAAAATTGGCCGCTCTTCGCCGGATTTGTTCTTTCTCAACCCTATTCAGTGTAAGTATTCCTTTTTGAAGATATTCCATGTCGGGTGTTCTCTATCCCATGGTATGACAATATGGTTTAAAAATAGGGCTAATTTAATTAATTTCATCTATTTTGGATTGAACAGAAGGTGATACCACACAGTAATGGGCTATTATAATGACTGTCTCATTCTGATTGGGATCTTCCAAGGCTATAGCTTCATTAGCCAGTGCATATTCTTGGGCGTTTTGTGATTGCGAGACATAAGATAATGTCATCTCTGAGGGAACTTCAGCCATTAACCCTCTGATGTAATCACACAGAGGGATTAACTCTTCTTTTGTAACTGAATATTCCCCATTTATTTACTGGATTACCAATTCTAAATCACCTTTTCCTTTATGTGGTTCATTTCATCCTGAAGGGCCAATTCCAAACCTGAGATGAGAGCTCGATATTATGCCTCATTGTTGGTTCTACCTTCTGATAATATGAATGAATAAGGAAATACTACCGTTTCTAGGGAGATAAGAACAATTCCTAACCCATCTTTTTTGAGTTTAGGGTTTTCCATTCTCTTCACTGTTCGACATCTAGAAGCACCATCAAAGTAAATTTCCTATTTTTTGGAATTATCCTTAATAAATAATAATTCTTCATCAGGAAGTTTAGTATTTAATGATGTATCTTCCGCAAATGGATGCTCAGCACAGAAATCAACCAAATCATGGCATTTTATTGCCTTTTGAGGCCTAAAATGGATATCAAACTATTACAAAATAATCATCCACCGTGCAAGACACCATGTAAGCATAGGAAGACTGAGGATAAATGTAAGCGAGTTATTCTGAGATACCAAATGGAACTCATGTTGTTGTAGGTAGTGCCTCAATTTCTGAACATCAAAGATTAATGATAGAAATCACTTTTCTATACTTGAATATCATGTTTCTGCATCAAGCCAAGTTAGACTGAGATAGTAGAGGTTGCTCTATTTCCCATCATCATTCTTTTGGAAAAAAAGGAACCTAGAGATCACTCTAAAGTAGTCACATAGAGAATAAGTGGTATTCATTCAACATGTGGCATTAATACTGGAGAACTCAAGAGATATTTCTTGAGAGTATAAAATTATTCTTAGGAGTCTTCATTCCACTGATAAGAGACTCCCTTCATCATTAATCTGGTGAAGGGTAAACATTTTCCTGGCAAATTGGCGATAATGTTTGGAATATAGGAAAAGTGTCATTTGAGTCCTCTTAATTCATTAAAATTTCGTGGAGGTGGAATACCATGAATTGATTCTATTTTCTCTAGATCAATTTTAATACCACTATGGTGTACAATGAATCCAAGGAACTTTCTTGAGGATACCGTGAAAGCAAATTTCAAGGGGTTCATGTTTAAACGGTGTCGCTGATGTTTATGGAAGATGGTCTCCAAATCAGCCCATTGATTGAAAAAATTTCTGGATTTAACCACCTAATCATCCACCTAAAATTCAAAAAACATCCCTAACAAAGGTTTTATGATATGATGCATGACATGTTGATGTGTTTCACCTGCATTCTTTTAGCCAAAGGGCATTACCCAATTGAAAAAAACACATTGAGGAGATATAAAATTTATAGATTCTTCATCCAATGGGGACATATAAATTTGATTATACCAAGATTAGTCATCCCTAAAGGAAAGAGATTCTAGCCTATAGTATCATCAATTAAAAGCTATGTAATTGGAACTGTAAAATCATCTTTAGGATAATGCTAGTTAAGATCATTGAAATCAATGAAAACTCTAATTTTCCCATTCTTCTTTTTCACTGGGACAAAGTTGTCTAGCCATTGGGGATATTGAACATCCCATAAAAAGATATCCTTTATATTCTTATAAACTTCAGCTTTAATTTTAGATGCATGAGTTGGGTGTGTTATTCTTGCTCCCTACTTGAATACATGATGTTCTTCGAGAAAACCCAAACGATGGGTGGCTACATAGGGATTAAGAATGGAATTTTTGTATAATTCCACGAAAATATATCTCGATGTTGCTTTATAAATTAAGTATACACCTCTTTCTCTTTAGAGGTCAGGGCCTCAATAATTAGAGTGGGGGATGGATCTTTTATGTACCCAGATTTATTTCTCTAAGCTCATCTATAGTGGTAGAGACACCTTCCTCAAATGCTGGAGGAGCATCCCCAAGATATTCCTCTTCTTATTCATTATATGTTACCTCTTCTATTTCCACTATCATAGTATATAACGAAGAAATACTCCCAGAGATAGAGGGGGGGATTAGTATTGGAACACCCTAAAGAAGATGCCACCATATCTTACCCTACTAACAACAAAGGGTCTTCTTAGGGTAATAAAGTGGAGATGATGGATTGAGAATAAACAACATTGTCTTCCTCTAAATTTTCCAACATTTCTTATACTTATATTGATGACGTAGAGGTTTGTTGTAGTTTAGTGGATGAAATGAAGGAATCTCTATTTCAACTTCTATCACTACTTGGTGGATCAATTGTTTCTCCCATGTTATCAGGCTCAATTGAAGCAATTGAAATTATAGATGTTATTGGATGTGTTATTGGATTTCTGTTTACCTTTACAATTTGATAAATAGGTAACACATAATCTATATTAAAATGTATGAATGTATTTGCTGGGATCTTTCCCAATCCATTTAGAGAATTAAATCTGGTTATTTCCTCTCTCATAGACTTTGTTCTTTTTGTGTGATAAAACTATACCTTAATTTATTTAGATTCACATGTTTTGAATGGAGCCTTATCACCATATAATGTCCTAATTTGACCATTGAAATAGTATATAACAGATTGGTGTTATGATGATGGTATGGCTACATGTTGATTCTTCCATGGTCTTCTAAAAAGAATATTGAAGGTTGTGTCCTAGCGAACAACCATGAAATATGAATTAGACACATGATTTCCAAACTGTGTTTTGAGTTTAATCTCACCCCGAGGTTCTTTATCATTCTTGTCATATCCTTTCAACATTAAAGTGTAAGGAGATAAATTAGATTCATTCAGGAATAATCGATGAAGTGTACGAATAGGAATGAGGTTGGCTCCAAATCCATTATCAATGAAGGCTCTTCAGATGTCTATGTGATTGATTTTTCCAGACAAATACAAGGGTCTGATATGTCCATGTACAACATCATATTCATCTTCATCTTTAAAAGATATGATTGCATGGAATTATATAGGATCATTCTCTATACAGTAAACCTCAGTAGTAACAACTTTGGTTTCAAACTCATGAGGACTTGAAAAAGCTTCAATAATTTCTTCTCAAAGATCTTTTGACAAATTCAAATCATCCATAATTGATATGTTGGTTGTTACTTGGGATAATTTCATCAAGAAATTATAATTTTGGTCCAATGTTCTATGTTTTCCAGCATGAAGATGCAGTTTTGAACGTGTTTTGGATGTTGATGCTTCTAATGTAGATGTACCCTGTGTCGGTGCAGAATCTATAAATACACCTAGATTTGGTATATTAGACTAACTATATCTATTTACATGCTGACAAGAAGACGACGTGATGTTTTATCTATCTTTAAAGATACTTGTGTCAAAACTGAACTTGAGATTCATAGAAGAGACTCATTGTTCTTCTTGAGCATGCAGAATGGATCTTCCAAGAGCTTCTTCCATATATATGGTTTGAGAAGGGGTAGAGTTAAAATGGTGGTTCCTAGAATTCCCACATCTTCCCATGTATCATCATCCATGGCCTCTTACTATGGTTCCCCAAATAGGTACTAGGAATTCCAAATCATTATAATCAGAATCATTATTGGCAGAAGGATCTTTTATGTTGATAAATTTGATGTAACCAAAGATCAACACTTCATCTGATGAAGAATCTTCTTGACAGGTTTATCATAGTTGTGTAGTTTGGTGAGGATTTTCCCATGAATTTTAAATAGATGACATGAAATCTACTAGAGTCAAGGAAAACTTGGCCTCAAAGTGAACTCATATTTTTATGACTTCTCTTTGTCCTTATGATCAGTTTGCTTCTTTGAGGAACAACCTTTTGATGAAGGTGGTTTTTTTATGGAAGGAGTGGAGAAAGACACAATCGGTTGTTTCAAATGTTTTCATAAAATGTCATGAGTCCGATTGATAGTTTTCTTGATCAACCAATCGTCATATTTCTTCACATTTTTTCTTTTGACATCCTTTCATTTTCCTTCTCCCTATGGATTAGTTGCAGTAACACAAGCTACATGAGTTGATGAAATTTTCAGTTTTAGTTGTCCAGAGTCAACCAAATTTTACAAGATGTCCTTGAAAACAAAACACTCTTGAATGGGATCTCCCAACATCTGGTGAAAGGGAAAATAATTCAGAATATCTTCATATCCTTATTTATTTGATTTCTTCAATCTTTCCAACTGAACCAAATTTTTTTCCAGATCTAAGATGATGTAACCAAGAATTTGTTCATTCTAAATGGAATAAAATTTAATTTTTAATTCCTCAAATTGTTTTGTCCATTGATCTCTTTGATCATCTCAATGAGGTGGTAATTTCTACTAGTGCTCAGGAGGCAGAGCCCTTAGGAGTGATGATGATCTTGAAGTAGAATCAGTTACAACTGCCTGCTTGCGTGTAACTATAGAAACATATGCCTTTCCTATCCTACTCCCTGGATATGATGTAATTTCATGATTTTTCACCTTATTTTATATAATAGTGTCTTATATATTTTGAGCTATTAAATTAAGGTCTCAAAACCCTTTTTAATATGTTATAGGATTAATGGTGTCTGTAACTCGTCACATAGATATTCCACATAGATTGGAAGAAACTCTTATTGAGGGAGTTCTAGACTTAAGGAATATGTTAATAATTTCCATCGCACAATGAAGAATGAAAATCTTTCATTAGACCCTTGTTTAAAATTGGTAAGATCAAATTTTTTTGTCTTTGGTATCATTGATCTAAATTGAAGATGGAATTTCAGATGGAGATCTTCCCGTCCATTAATTGATCAAGATTGTAATCTTGTATACCAGACAAAAGCTGGTCCCTATAATGATTGCATATAACACCTAAGCATTACTTCTTCTTATTTTTGAGATGTTCCAATCATGGGATGACAATGAAACAAAAATTTCTTAAGGTTTTTTATGGATCTTATGAACCATTAACGATTGGGAATGTGGTATTCACAAATATTGGTGGGGGAGGAATTGCATCCACCCATTCAAGGTAAGCTCTCTTTTCCAGCTGAAATAGTGAACTTAGTTCTTCCATAGCTTCAAATAGAGTTTTTAATGTTCTAATTGTGTTCATAAGAATTTGAGGAACATCCAGATGAGCTGGAACCTGTGCAGTTATAGCAACAGGATCCTGAATTGGTGCAACGACCTTAAAAACCATTGATGGTGATGCTGATATTTTCCTTGGACAACCCATGGGAACATGCCTATTAGGATATATATAATCCTTCCTTTATTGTGTACTCAGTGGAGGGAATTCATTATACAAATCTGTAGTTACTAAATATTATCTTGGCTATGGCGCTCCTAAAGGATGTGCAAGTTGAATAAATACCCAAGGAGTATGTCTAGCAGAAATGCTACTTTGAAGTAACTCTGCACTAAGTCTTTTCAACTCCTCCATTTCCTCTTCTTTCTATAAAAATAATTATTCAAGAGAAATAGATTGACCTTCAACAGTGGAAAATTTAGATGCAATATGACTTTTTCTTTTCCCCTTGTTAAATGCCTTTCGGAGGGGTGGGAGTTGGTTATTTTAAGACATACCAAGATTTTGGGTAAGCCTATAATTTTATGTATGCACACATTCTCCATTTTCCTTAGTTTCTACCATTTTATGGAAAAGAACATAATCTTATATTTCCCCTAAACTAGACTTAGTTTCTGGATAATCCTCTACTGTGGTGTTAATGAAAATCACTGATGCATAATTCATCAATGACATTCTGTCAGTATTTTTGTAAGATCATCTCTCTCGGTATCTTCCATGAGACTCTATTCTCCTATATGATAAATTCCTGGGAACTGTTTGGAAGATAGTAACTCAAAATAAATCATTGTATAGTTCAGTTGTAATCATTCCTTTTAGCTCCTTCCCTAATTGGGAGAAAACTGACTTTTGTTGGATAGAGGATTGCTGATGTAAAACATCCCCCAGTTCTACTAGTTGGGGTTGTTCCTATTATTTTTCTTTAAATCATTGAACAATGTTTAAAAAAATTTAATGATGAGTTAAATGATCACCCAACCTTGCAAGATGGGGGATTCTTGAACTACTATGTCTGAAATTCGTGCAAATACTCTTCTGATTTAGCTAATTTTGAATCAGACATTAGCTAGGTGCATTATCTGACAACCACTCAAATCACCTATTTCATAAGATCGCTTTTCTATTTCATACATTTTCATTCTATGATGCATAAAATCATTTAACTGGGATTCGTTGTCAAGTTTCTCATATGCTTGATGTAAAAGTAACTCAACACCTACTTTTCTTAGGGCCTAACACTGTTGTGAACTAGTTGAGGCCTTTTCTTGAGTGTACATTCGATTACATACAAAATCTATTGATTGTGGCTGCCATTGGGCAATAACATTGCATTAGACCACTTTTGGCAGACTTTTCTGATTTTTTATTGAAGTGAAATGCAATGCCCCATGTGCACCCCATCCTCTAATACGAACACAAGATGTGGAATCATAAATTAACTTTTGTATCCTCTTTGGATCATTTAGGCATGTCGGCTGAAGGGTTATCTACTATTTTTCAGCCTTTCCATGTTGGGAAAATGAGACAGACACCAAGTCAATTTGGCGTTGCAACCCTTCTATTACATTTACAAGATTTCGATATTCATCATATGGTAAAATTTTAGTATTAAAATGACAAAGAGTCTTCCATAAATTGTGGTGGATATTAGGAATTCAATCCTTTGTAATCAATTATGCATTATTATAATGAGAATTTTCAAAAAGCCAGAACATGACTGTTACTTCTCCCTTAGCTAATTGTTTCCTCATGTTTAACAAGTATTCATCATATTTCACTAGAGGTTTCTCCACTTGGTTTGACCAAATTGGATTATTTTCATAGAAGACAAATGGCCCAAGGGAGGTTTAGAAAATGATTATTCCCTTATGATGTCATCTGGTTGAGAAAGTGTTTCCCCTTTCAATGACAAGGCATCAGACCTGACTGGACTTATGTTTGAAAGTTCCTTAAGATAGGAGGGATTTCCCATCATTACATTTTCAATTTTATAATTTATTTGATAAGGAGAAATGCTACTATGGAGAGAAATTTCATAATTAATGACATCATGGGGAGGATCACCATGATGGATTAAAGCAAGGGATAAATCTTCTTATGCATTGGTCTTCTGTCCACACGAAGGGTTGTCGTGGATATCATTCAGAGATAGGCACTCTATATTGACCGAATTTTCATGAAACAATTCTTCCTGATGATTTTTCTAGTAAGGAACGTAATAATTACTACTACCACTCCCATAATTTGGTTCTGAGAGGGTAGCATATTGAGCTGCAATAGTTAAATTTTTGAGGTCTTTAAGAGCTCTAGCATTAATAGGATCCAAATTGTGTCTTGAATCATGAATTTCCAATAGTGATTGGTGAGAATTATTCTTAGAGGTTCTTTTATACTTAGTTGGGGCCATTGTTTCGGAAAATTGGCTATCATGGGCTGGTGTGTGTGCCTGCCTTAGAGTCGTTACTAGAACGGACCAATTTTTTCTATTTAAAAAGGGTGTATGTTACTAATCTTATTGTTCATATGATATGGGTGAGTGTTCCCCATGACCCTCCTAGACTAGAAAAGAGTTATGTATCTTCTCTGGGATGGCATGTCAATGTGTCACCCCATGTGTGGGGAAATATTTATGTCTCTGTTTCCCCGATACTACTGAAGTGGTTTTTATAATATCCCAACACGCTTCCTCAATATGAGTAGGTATTTGTGACATCCCTTTCACCATTGATTAGATGTGTTTGGTGATATCAGTTACCAGAATGGGAATATACGTCCATTCTATATCTAGAGTAGGTTTATCTACCTACTCCATTGTTCCTTTTCATGTCAGTGGATATTGACAGTACTTATGTATGGGGGTAGAGAGTCGGGTTTGCCATAGATTTATATTCAGAGCATTCTGACTGACTTCTCTTGGTGCTAACAAACGATACATTTGGCAGGCTTGATGAACATTAGCAGGTGTATGTGTATGCTGGTTGTTTCTTGTCATGTATGGTTGAAAAAAAATTTCCAATACTTACATAAGAGACTACTTATATAATTGTAGATTGTAAACAAGTGTGTGTTCATGTTTACAAGTTCCCAGCACATCAGATTGATGAGATTCATTAAATGCAGTCGGAAGAGCCTATTTACTGGTAGATAACTTGTAAGTAGGTTTATTTTCTTGTTCATGGTACTCCACAAGGTTTATCTAGTGGGATTGGTGGGTTTCTTCCAGACGAGTCAGATGGTCAGTAAAAGTAAGGCAGACGAGTGTATTCATGTTCATTGTTTTCTATCAAGTTTAGTTTATGGGCTACTCTGGAAGGAGTAGAGATAAGAAACTTCTCCTTGTAGACCGGACGTTGCCCTCAGCAGTTGGTCTTGCATGCCCAGGTCTGAGAGGTATGGGCCAAATGTAAAAAAGGAAACATGCCCATCAGGTTTGGGGTTCACTACCGCACGATTCTGGCGGTGATTGCTATTGGGATTCCTCAAGAAGGACTTCTTCATTTTTGAATTGATTCCTTGAGTGAGCTCATGATCTACCTCCAGTAGTATAAGAGGGATTGATTGTTGAGTTAATCGGATAAGGACCCGAAATGGTTGAAGATGGTTGATGTCATTTTCTGCTTCATGATCTTGGGTCTTCATTGGCCAGATGATCGAGGATTTTTAATGATCTGGAGGGCCTAATAGGTAGTCTCCAATGTCGGGATTGTACCATGTTGGTGATATTCGTTTCCCATCACATTAGAGACCTTGAGTTGAAGACATTGGGTTGGTGATTATGTCCTTCCCATGGAAGGGGATCTATAATTTGCAGTGGTTGAGAAGTTCATAGATGTTGTTATGAAGAAAGCCATTTTGGAATGAATAGAATTCTGAGAAACACATTAAACAACAACATACTCTATTAAAGAAAAATCTTTTTAGATGGATACATGCATGACTTATTCCTTTTTCGGGCCTTCATTTATCAATTTATAGGGGCCTAACAGGTGGGTAACATTATTAACTTGGTTAAGGATTCACGTCAGGTTCACCATTTTTGTTTCATAGTTCCTTGAGATGTGTATTCAAGTTTTATAAATAACTGCTTCCAAGAAGTTTCCATTGGATTTATTGATGGAACCAGAAACATCCAAAAATTCTTCATCCAAAACGGACCTTCTTTCCAAAGGCAGGAATTTGTTATGTTTAATCGTTACGATACTTAATAACATACATTGGTATAGATGATGAGAGGTCAGACTCATCACACCCTTGTGGGGGGAATTATTGTCCACTGTAGGACTCCCTTTATAAATTTAAGTTATTTTAATGAATCCTTATTAATTCACCAAGTATGACATAAGTTTCCCTTTGAATTTTCAATCACTTATTAACATGTGAAAAATTAGAAATCAGCAGTATGATGTTAATGGTTTTTAATTCACTCAGTGGGGCACTCAAGAATTTACTATCATACAAGGAGATAAAGGTTTGGTTTTATCTTGGGATCAAGCCCATAAAATTGGATACCTAGTTATCCTTGTAAAAAGAATCAGAACCCTCATAGTTCAGGGCAACTGAATTGGACACATCATAACTTTTATGGTTATGTGATAAGGACCCATCCACACGGTTTAATTTCATATTGTACGGACATCTAAGTAGAATATTCTTATTCAATGTTTGGTGTTGTACTTATGTTGATGCAGCCCAAGGAACTTGGAAGGGATATGGGTTTCCAGGTAAGACTAGACCATGTTGGGAGTAAGGTCCAAGGAGAACATGGTTGATTTGAAGTGTTGTGTTTAAACCTCAAAAAGACTTCCCACATTTCCCACATGGATGAGATTCAAATCCCATGTAGTTTGATAAGTCTCATAGGAGAATATGGTTATTTGAGATAAATTAGTTTGGAATTACTTCTTGAAAATGATTCCTTGGTGATTTGCGGGGTTTATTTTGGACTAATTCATAAGGTGGATTCCCAGATTAAGGAAATTTGGGTTGGATTTATGAAGAGGATATCTAGTGAGCTTTGGCCCTGAAAGGTTTTCCTACGTATCCTATTTTTAATAGGAATAAGAGTGCTCATAGTTCATTCTCCATGGGTGTTTTTGTACATGTTTTAATCATCAAAAATCTATATGCCCACGTGAGTCATCCCCGGTGTGAGAAACAAGAGTATTTGAAAGACTCAACAATGAAACATTCACTTTCAAATTTTTCCTCCTCCGGTCATAGAAGAGGGAAAGCCTACGGTGGCAATGGTGAATGAGGGAAAGGCAATCCAGGAAGAGGGTGAGGCGACAAGCCTTCCCTTTATTAACTTTACATTGAACAAGGTTCCAATGGAAGGAATAAGGGATGATGGTTTGGGGCTTACACTAGGATGACTGCCCATGGTGACAAAGACCAACAGGAGAGGGAAGGGTAATAAGAGTCAATGTGCCCATCTCCCCTCTAGTCTTTGGCACTGCATATGAGAGGAGGGGAAATGATTCAGCCTCATGCAAAATAAGCTAGGTGCTTATGCCAGGATGGATACCCTAAAATTGATCCTTGTAGGTAAGGGAGACTTCTACTTTTTTCGAAAGGGAGTAAAAAAATTTGAACTTTAGCTTCCCTACCGGAGACCTGATGTTCTGGGCCATCTCTTTGGGAAGGCAGAGGCCAGGACCTAAGCCTCCTCCAAACTAGGAACTTCTGAACACTATTTCTGGGTGAAAGGCCCATTTGACTCTAGATATACAAACCTACAAACACTCAATGAATCCTAGACAATTTGTGAAACAAATGGTGGAAACCTCTAACTATGGAAATACAATCCCAAAATAGGATACACATTGATGTGTCTTTCCCAATGGTTTGATAAGTCATGAGGTTTTGGTGTATATCTCAACATAATCCCTTTCAGATAAGGGAGACAAGTAACAACAATCCTTTCCATGGATGGTTGGGAATAAGGCTTGATGGATTTTAGCCTGAAGAGAGCATGTGAATCAAATAGGGGCACCCAAGTAGTTAAGGACACGCAATTATGGGCACGCAAGTAGGCATGGGAAACCTAATGTTCACATAAGCAACAAAAAACCTATATGGTAATATTTGGGTGAGACCGTTCTCAATCCTTCAAGAGTACTCAAAGTTGATCCCAAATGTAGGGCCCTCACATTCCTATGAAAGAAATAGGTGGTGCGCAAGTATTTCCAATTTATGAAGGTTGGTCACTTTAGGCGCACAAGTGTTATGGTTTTCAAACAATTAAAGGACTTAATTCCAATTATCCTCCCTCAAATATTCCGATCAAGGTGTTGAAGAACTACCTTGAATGTTTCATTAGACTAGGCTGATGTACTAGGGTGACCATAGCATTTATTGAGCTTTAAAAAAATTTGTCCATACAAACGGGGGCCCCAAGGGTATTTTTATAGGAAAATACAGGACCCTGGGTGAAAAAGGGAATGGGCGCGTAGGTAGGCTACGTGATATATGGGGGCACACATGTCGGCTGGGTGACATATGGGCGTGCACAAGTCGGTTGCATGACATATGGGGACGCGCAAGTATGTTGCGTGCTAATAGAGTTTTTGATATAATTTGGAAGCCCAAAACTCATGCCACTGAAAATCTTGATTTTACTTCATGTATTTTCCCCCTATTCATTCAAATGGATTCCCATTGTAATTTTTTAGACTTTTGGATGGAATGGAGTGTCAACAGACGGGTGAGCCCCATTATAGCTCTCCAATGAATTGGGTACTCTAGAGATGGAAGTTTACCAAAATCATATTCTATATATAAGGGTGAATGTAATAAGGATATGGTAAATATGTCCCAACAAAACTACAGGAGTATACTATGTATTCGAGTTTTTATGATTTTGGTTTTGTTAGTTTTTATGTTATCACTTGACTAACAGTTTATATCTTTATATCCCTTACAGAGTTATATACTGATCCCATGATTTTAAAATGTTTTTCACATGATATAAGGATGGGTAAGAGAAAAAAGGGATTCATGATGTTTGATATGGAGTGTTTTCAATGAAATCGTGCTTTATGTTTTAATGTCTTATATTTCGAAAAAATAATGGAAACTGTTTTTAATAGTGTCCTCTTTGAATGAATGAGGTATGTTCTGTATATATGTTGTCCTACTTATTTAATACTCTAAACATGAAAAGATCATCATTGTGTAATAATGTATATTCTTGTTTAAAATTCAATATTAAGTAAAGTTTTAAGGGCAAGTCCTTAAATATATTGTGGTTGTGTTATGTGGTGAACACATAGTTCTGTAATCTGTGTTTTTATATATCTTTTATAGCCTTTTTATTTATTATACACCACCACCCAAGTCATGTAACCTCTGATGCCTAAATGATGTTATGTGTTAGGAGTGTACCATCAACCTAAGAGATATGGATATCTAAATACCCCCTTCTTTTCACACTATTTAGTTTTTAGTATTGGTTGTGATAGATCCAGGTTAGGGTATATGGTTTCATAGTTGAAAAGTGGTTTCACAGTTGAGATGTACATTGGAGGAGGAGGGCATGAGGTTGACATCATGATATGTTCAATTTTATTGTATGCCTAGAGTAATTTTCTAATAAAAATGTGTTAATAAGGTACATGGTAAATCGTATGTGTTTTGTGGTTATGTCTATGATAAGGATACATCGTTGTGTAGTTTTCTAGATATAGAAGTTAAGAGATCACCACAAAATATGTTGTTATTGGGTGAGGGTGAATGGTCAAGTGTGGAAATATTTATTAGGTACATTATGAATAATATATATTCATTATATTATAGTCTGATAGTTTCATGGTATTTTTAGTGAGTGATACTTAGTGAGGACGAGTGGTAGTAATCCTGGTTAGGTAAAGTGTTAGATTGAATCATTATTCAATCTTCTATTAATATAATTCTTCCATATTCATGTGATACATTTTTGGGATTCTACCACTCAGTATAAATCAATGATCACCCCTATATATATTATATTTTTATATATTTAATATAAAAAACTATTTAATTGAAGGTTAATAAAAATTTAGTGGTTAGTAATTGAATAATGTTGGTTCAATTATGAGATGTTGAATGGAAATTCGTGATGTTGTTTTATAGATTATTTGTGTTGATATTGGAATTTTTTCCTGTAATGGTTAGGGGAAATAACAGTGTATATGTAAGGTGGTGAACATAATAAACATTATATCATTTTGTTTGGTAATCAACCCTTATGTTAGGAATTTATTTTATTATATATCAGTTTTAGTTTTGTATTTTTTATTCAACATTACCCATTTTGGATAATGGATCTAACATCATTTGAGGTTATATGTTATGGTTGTAGCTTAATATCAACAATGGAGGGGATATGGATGGATTACTACACCCCATCCTTGTTTTCTCCTATAGATATTTTATTCATTATATTATCTCAATGTTATATATTATGGTGTTATTGTAAATATTTGGGTGTGTGGTTATGGAATAAAAGAGAGGAGGAGGGTACAAGTTTTATTTGATTATGGATATGTTCTCTTGAATTTTGTAGCAATTGTATGGCCTATATAAATACAATTTTACAATTTTTGGAATATAGTTACATAAATGAGGAGGATATCTGGTATTTAGGTTAGGTTGAAATGGAATAGATGATAGAACATTGATATATATCATTGGGTAATGAGAGAAATCAGTTCTATTGAGAAAATAGTGTGGGTTAACATCTCATAAACATATGTTATTGATGCAATCGTATTTTATATTTATTAATGTTTTTTTGAGTGACCCTTAGTGAGGATGGGTGGTAGTTTAAATGCCTAGGTAATTATTTGATTTAAATATTTATTCAACAAAGCATTAGATTGTTCCTTTAATATTATCTCAAGAGAATTGTTGGAGATTTATGTTGAATATAATTATATTATCACATCTATTTATATATATTTTGTTGTTAACATATTATCTAGAGGGATTTTTGTGATCTAGATGGTCCTTACTAACTCATGGAGTTTGTTCTGGTGGATAGAGTCACTACCTAAGACTATACTTTTGTATTTATTTTTATATATTTATTATTTATGTATAAAAATACATGGATTGTGATGTATTTGTTTTATTTTGTAGTATATTAAGTTTATTGGTGGTTTTCTTCTCATATTCCTTATATTTATTTGGGAAACTCCCCTCATATGTGTGTCTAAATACTGATATCCATATTTCTTGCATATATTTTATGGTATTTAATCATAGAAATTTATGTAATTTATTTGAAAATACTCTTCATTATTGTATTATTATACTAGTTTTTTGTTTTCTGGTATGATACAATGAATCATGAAAATGGGAGAAAAAATATAAAAATGGTGTCAAATAAGAAATTTGAAGATATAGAAAAGAAGAGAAATTAGATGAAGGAATTTTAACATCGTTTATTTCATTACGTGGTGTGTGTTCATTAGGATATAAATTCCACCAATCAAGACAAGTCTTGATATATTAAATTATATTAAAATCTATTACAATATGTGTACACAATATTGGTCTTGAAATATCAGGACACAATCATATACAAATATTTCCCTACTGAAGAAGTTTAAATGGTATGTAAATTTACATGTCTTGAGTATTTCATGGAAAACAAATAATGATATGAGGGATACACTATATTGGAGGGTTTTAATTAATAAACCTTATAAAATATACCCTTTATCATAATTTTATAGACATCTAGACTAAGAGACAAAAGAACGACCACTGCCAAAGCTTACTCGCTGTGGAGCCTCGTTACAACTTCTCTATAGGATTTTATTTACTTATTTTCACCCTCTAATGAATAGAATTGGGGGATTATTTCATTGTGTTGAGTCATTAATTATGAAATGGTATTTAATTTATGAGGTATTTTATTTTTGATTTCAATTCATGTTGGGACATCATATGTGTTCTTCTTGGATTTCCATTTCTGGTTCCTTTTTTCATGACAATTATCATCGGGTTTATGAAGTGGGATTAATTTATTTCCTTCACTAAGAATGACCATTTCTTAAGTTGATATAATTCATTTTTAGTGGGAGGTATAGTATTTTTACTTAATCTATGACCATTGTGTTTACCTATATCCTATGTTTAAATAAAGATTCTTTTACCCATTCATTGCAATCTAATGTAGCTAACCATGAGAAAATGATAGTTTGGGATAGAGGTCATTACCATGAATATTGGACTCACCGGTACATGATTCTAAAAACTACCTATTTTTTAATTTAGTATTGCATTACTTATTATACCATGGAACAAGATTCAGTTCTATCTAGGACCCTTTTTTTATTTTCTCCTCTCACTTCCTCCACCAATCACATACTCAATGGATCTGATTTAATTTCTCCAAATCAAAAAAATATGTCGTTATTATTTGGATTGATATTTTATTAAACCATATCTATGAGGTTTCTACCCCATACTTATAATTCTTAAACATCCCTATGTTTTAGTGGTTATTTTCATGTTATAAATTTATAAATTTGGTAACCATGAAGGAAATAATGGCACCCCATGGGTTATAAAATTTTTATTACCATTGTCAGAGATAAGAGGGGATAAAATTTTTGTTGAATAATTAAGGTAAAATATTTTATCATATTTTTTTTAATTATTATTTTAGTATAGTATTTTGGTTTATTTATTTTTTATTTTTTCACCCAGTTTGGTTTTTTTGGTTGTGATGGAAGGGTATGAGTGCATAATGACTACAAAGGAAAGGTTCTTCATCATTCTGGAGGATGTGTTATATCTAATCTGTGAATTTATAATGATGAAAATTCAATTCAATGGGTTCTTTATACCATACACAACAATTGAATACCCAAAAAATGTATCCTGGATCCATAATTAAACAAGGAGCACCATTAGAAAAGTGGTATGGATAATTAAGAATAGTTATCTACCACATATGAATTTAATTTTTATGTTTATTAGTATTTTATATATTTTTTAGGTTTTTAAAATGATAAAGAGGGTATTTTTTGTTATAACATGAGTGGGTCGAAGGAAAATTCTGAATACAATAGTAAGAAAAAGAAGATGAAATGGTGGATGAATATAGATCGAATATTGATATGATAGAAATCTTCTATGAAAAAACATGACAATAGATAATGTAAGAAGATGATGAGTATGAATAGAAATCCACTACATTTATAAAAATATTTCTAAAATATATTGCAGCCCTGTAAGAAAAAAAATAAGAATAATTAGTCACACCCAACACTAGTTGTGCAGAAGAAAAATAAGAAACAAGAGAATAAGAGGAAGAGAAGGTTGTATAAGCCTGTAAAATAAAATAATAATCTCAAACACGAAATCCTACAGTTATTGAAAATTAATTTTATGAAGTCTAGATAGATTCCAAAATCCTATTGGTAGTCTTCCTATGATTTAGGATCTCGTCATCACCACTGAATTCCATGATATTTTCAATGAATAGATGTCAAGATGGGTTGGGCGATTTCAAAGTAATAGTTGGGTGAACGTGAGATGGATAGTTTTATAGAACACCATAATTAGCTAATATAGGTATGTTTGAGCTAGGTGACCATTATAAATTAACATCTTCTAGGTGGGAAACCGATTTCTAATATTTTTTAGGATTTCATAATTACTGATTTGTTAGGAATTAATTTCATATAGTTATTTTATTTTAATTATACATATTATATGTTAGAATTATTATATAATCCTGTATGGTGTATTGATTTTTATTTTCTCAATTCATTTAAACAAGAATAATGAAATAAATAAATAAATAATAGGAAAAGATATATGAACACTAAACATCATAAACCACATTCACAACACAAAAACTACAATATGAACAATGTGTAATCATTAAACATCATAAATCCAGTGCAGGTATAACCTACATAGCCATTATTGAATCACTAGTTATAAGGGATGTAATTGTTTCTATTATTATACTATAATCATCACATTTAAATATTTTTGATCATTTACTACAATTACATCTATTCACATGATTCATTCTTTACTCAACTTAAATAGTTGACAAAAACTCTCTTGGAAAATAATCATGACATGATTTTAATTTATTTTTCAATATATTTAATTGATAAAATAGGGAATAATTAATATAATAATCATGTCTATTAGGATTTATCTCATAGGATGTCCCAAAAATTAAAAAATGTTTGGTAAAAGAACTCAGTTAAATTCATTAATTGATTTAATTATTCTTATGAATTTACATGAGTTATTGTCCCAAAAATTATTTAATTTTTGTGACATCCCCTAAGCTAATAGTCTATAATATTTTACAATACATTTATTTAGAAACATTATAATAAACTTTCGTATAACTTTCGTTTTATCTGATCAAAGACATTACAAAATAAAATCACTCTTAATATGATTTATTAATCTTTTATAATACCTTATCTTGAGACCCACGTTACATTAATCCATTTTAAAGCCAATATAATCCATGAATATCCCTACTTGGATTGATTTGTGCTACAAACCCATCTTATCCATTATTACCTTTCACTAAATATTATTCAAGATTATCAAAAATAAGAAAGTTGAAATGGTGACTGTTGAAATGGATGAATTTTTTATAGTGAATAAGTGTGAGGGGAAATTTCATGATATTTTGAAAATTCACATTCATTTTAATTATTAAACAAACTCTTAAAAATTAAAAATAGAATAAAAAGATAAAAAAAAGTTCTGTTTATGGAAATTTGAATATCAATGTTTCTTAATCATTGATCTTATTTTAAATATAAAAATAGTTTCATGAGAATATAATTTGGGGTTGGGTGGAGGATTTTTTAATCTTCCCTAGAACAACATTAAAAAAAATATAATAATAAAATAGGTTGTTTCATTTAACACATTTAATCTCTTTATGTACCTTCTCTAAGATACTGGAGGAAGTGGAGACATTCATGAATTTTTTATTGATTATCATACAACTTTATTCAGTGAAAACCCTCTATTTTGAGCATTAATTTATTTTAATCATTTTACTAAATACACTAAGACACGAAGTAATTATATCCTAAATCATGAATCCCTCACGAATATTTTTTATTTTTTCCTAACGTGATGGATATTTTAGATACCATAATGGCTATGGTAAATTACATGTTCTTGAGGTGTATTCATCACACTATTCATTTTAACTTTTATGGTGAATAGAAAAACACAGATGAGGTAAATTAAATTTGGTGTAAAAACTAATAATTAATTGAAAAAATTAAATGGATGATTTAAAAGGATTAACTATTTCAAAAGAGGAAAATAAATGTACTTGGTTGATTGATTTCATTGAAAAGTAGGGAAATGAAAATTTTTGTTGTGTGATGCTAAATGATTAACTTATATTGTTATCAATTATTTTATTTACATTAAATTTAAATCATGTTAAGATAATTTTCCTTTATAGTGTGTTGATATTCCATCCTTAATGACAGATCCTAATAAAATGTATGGGTATTCTATATATACCTTTCATGCATATATTTAATGCTGATTTAACAGCATAATTTATTTAATTAAATGGATAATATTTCAAATTTTTGGAATATCTGACAAATATTTATTTAATGTAAGGAAAAAATAAATCTTTCACAATGATCCAAAATAGATTAATATTGGTGAAACACCCTAAATATTATGATACATCGACGATGATAACCTGAAAGAAGGCATTTTCATGTCACATATTTAATTACATTATGTGAGTTCATAAGGAGTAAAAGGCTACATCTCAAGACAATTAATGACATATTACATGATGTGAAAATACATTTTATATTTTGTAAAAAATACACATCATGAATGATCATGATTGACGTAAATATAACAATTTCACCGGTGACGTGATTTAGATTTCATGTAATGTACACCATCAGAAAAACATGGTATGTCCTTATGTTGTATGCTTTCACAGTGTCTATTTTTTTACACATTGTTTAATCCATTTTCATAACTCATAATATTTCCTGAATTTTCATGAGTGGTGTCATTTATCTCTTGATAAACTCATCATGTGTAATGAAATACCCAACATGAAAATTCCTTCTTCTAGGTTCTCATATCTGAAGTATCTTACAAATTCCGACATTTCTCCCATTTCCATATTTTTGTATCATTTTTAAAGATTAATTATATCTATCCATAAAACAAAAAATAAGTCAAAAAGTCTAATAATTAGAAAAATTATCAATTATATTTTTGAAATTAGTATTTAAAAACACTATAAAATAAATTAATGAAATTCAGATATCAAATACTATTAATGAAAGTGACTAACTGATATCTTATTATAGAAAAAAATTGTGGTTAAAATGTATATTTTCTACTAGATTAGTTGGGGTTCCATTTAGGATAGATAATTAAATACTTATTACATTTTAAATAATCTACCTAATAAAGCATAAAAGTTGGCAATAATTGCATGAAAATGTTCATTGCATGGAACTAAAATTAGTTATATTTTATAGAAAATAATTTAACTCAACCACATATTTTATAGATTTTTTTTATGTATAACCATGAACAAATTACCAAACATGGTTAACATTTCATATTAAATTTCACCTTATAATATATGCATTTATATTTAATCGCATCTAATGAAAGACCTCAATGTCATCCATATCTGGAAATTGAAATTATTTTTCATGACATGAAATTAATAAATTTTAATCAACACAGATATAGATTAAATATTGAAATAATATTAAATGACATGGATCTAGATCAAATGATTGATATAGGTCACTATGATTTGTTTTTACACTAGAAAACTATACTATGGTTTTAAATATAAATAAATAATATTTAATTGTCATCATAAATCTATCACTGAAACATATCTATAATGTTAATTTACATATAAATATAGTTACTATTAATATTTTTATATCCTTCACATTAATAATTGTTTTAATTTTTGTTTATATATATAATAAATTATATTATAACATTACAAAAATATTATAATCCAATAAATATCTACTTCTTCATTGTTAAAGTAATGAATATATATGATTATATAAAATTTTACCCAAAATTATTTTCAATAAAATAGACATAAAAATGAATAATTGAGTGCATATTACCATAATCCTATTAGTCGTGTTGAGAGGTAGTGACACATGGTGAATTGATAAATAGGGGAACTGAAGAAATTGAATTGAGTTGGAAGGAACTATTATAAGGGGGAATGGGTGATATCAACATCTCTTTTTTGGGATATATAGGATCTCATAAAAAGGTTATATAGGGATAAATTATACCAAAGGAAAAGTATTTGTAACACCCCAAGATTCAATGGTATGTTCTCCTTTGAATAAATCAATAGCTTGCGTTATATGCAACTTGGAGTTTTAACACACCACGACCAATCTAACTAGCAATTATGAAAATTAATACCATCTTTTTGAAGTTTTATGTATTTAATTTTTCAACATGGACATTATTTTTGGATTCAGAATATAAAAATTATCTTAGGGTGATTTTTTGGTATTTTTCTAAAAACATTCAATTTTTGATAAATAGTGAAAAACATTGTGTTATTGTTTAAAACCGACAATTTATTTAAATCAGTAGTTATTTTATTTAAATTTATATTAGATAAACATAGATACATATTATCTATATATGTTCAATGTAATTAATTTGAGTCATTTTATAATAAATTTAGTTATATAAAATTATATTGAACTTTTTACGGTTTCTTACCCACCTTCTAGAAGCATTTTAAAATCTACATAAAAAAATTTTTTACCGTATATATGAATATAATTAAAAAATTATGAGAGACATAGTTGAAATCAGTGAGTAAAATTTGGTTCAATAAGATGAAAATAATTTTTGATGAATAGAGGCTTTTCACTTTTATTTACCATTGTTAAAAGTAAATAGGGAAATTAAAGGTAATAAATAATATTATAATTACCCTAACACATGTCAATATTCTATTTGATAAGTGTATTTCGACCTAAACCAACCCTAGGAATAAAATATGGTCCCTTTGGTCCACTTGGATTAGATTAGGACATTTATTATTATTTTATTTAACGAATAGTTAAAAGTGTTAAATTCAAAGGTTAATAACTAAACCATTTTTAATATAGGGTTATACATAAGATAAATTAGACTATAAATATTCATTAGAAAGATAAAAGTATTTCCTACATAATGGTATTTTATTTATAATTTTGTTCCCTTAAATAATTAAATTTATTTATGATACAATGATGATGTAGTAATTACCTTATTAATGAAAGATTATAATAATAGATATTAAAAAAATATAAATATAAATTGAGAATTATAATGAATTACACTAATTTTATAGGTTAATATGACATTTTTGGGTTTATTACAAAAGATTATAAGTGATAAAGTTGTCATTACTTTAACAAAAACAAAATACCAAATAGTGTCAATGTTTACATAAATGAGTTTTTAAAAAAAAATACTATATTATTAATTAATATAATATTCCAAAATAACTAAGGGTTAGAAAAATAGACTTATATAAGGTTATATATGTTAATAATGAACCACTTAGAGTTCTCTTGGATTTTTATAGTAAGATTATTAACAATTTATTATAACAATACTAGAATGCATGGTAAATGTTAAACTATTTATGTATGAGTTAAATCTAAAATATAAGGTTAATATGGTGACCTAAACCTATATAAAACCTATTGGTTGAAATATTTTAGACACATACACATCTTATCCTATAAATAAATCATTTTGGTGCCATTATAATCTGAATATGATTGCATAATAAAATAATATTTCAATTATTCCTAAAGTGACCCTCACCTCTCTTATAAAAGGGTACTTCATCTTCTCTTAAAATAACACCTTAAAACCATTTTTTTCAGCCAACCACTGCTCAAATATCCTTCCAAATACACTAAAATTAAACTATATGAATTACTTGGATCACAATGTCAACCTATGTAGCCCTTTTGATCAACTCCAAATGAAACACCCGAAGAAGAGGTAATAATTTCACCACCTCTTTCAATGTTCTTGTTTTCTTCCACTTCGTCTTTCTTTGTTGTTTCCATACAACAAATAATAACTCCAGTCACTTATAAATACATTGATTTTATTATAAATTTGGTAAAACCATATTCATTATCAAATCTATCATATTAATGACAAGTCACCATATGTGTGTACGTACGACTTACCGTCTCCACATTGTGTTGTAGTTTGTTATTCAAACACTTAATTATTTGGGTGGGTATAACAATGATTATAACTGATTTAAATAATAAATATAACATGTTAATGAATATTTATATATGATATAAAATCCAATTAAATACGATTTCACCATCAATATAATGATATTGTCGCTCGTGCGTACGTATGGATTACCATCTCCATGAACGTGATGAAATTCATTCCCCATCATAACAATTGAGGAATAATTTTTATTTTATGATAAAAAGTATTTTTTAAGAACTTAGAATCATTCTGTATGTTAATCAAATACACTTTATCCATAACAAACAAGTCATACATAACCAATCATATAAAATAAAACGAATCAGTTAACACCCGAAATAGTGATACTTTTGAAATAATGTCAAGAAAGAAATATTAGAAGATCATATATGATATAATATTTATGTATATGGTTCTTGTATAATTTAATAACAATTATTTAATTATTATCAAATAGTTTAACACTCCCTTGATCAAGGAAAAGTACACGGTAAGGGTTAATTCTACAATCTCTTCATTATCTGAGATTGTTTATACGTGAGTATCTATTGGGACATATTTACCATCCACATCTGTGTTTCTTAAAAATGCATTTCAAAACATTTTTACTATTTCCTAGAATGTGGGTTAAAGTAATTTATACCCTTGTTTGAATTTTTATAAGATGTTTATAAAGGAATATTTCCATTTTTTCCAAACAAGTCCTTTACGAACCTTTCGACAAAATTAAAGAAAGACTTTTTTTTGACCTATAATGCGGGTGTAGCTATTTTTTGTCATTATAACACCTTAGAAGCATACCTTATAATAATATATGAATATTTTCTAAACAAATTTTTTCTTTTAATGTTTGATGATTTTTAAATTATTTCAAAATAGAAAGAGGTATTTCCCTCAAATAGTTTTGATTTTATTAATGTCAACATCCTTTATTGGATTTTATGCTTGTTTGAAGTTGATTTATTATTATGAAATCTTATATATTATATGTTAGGTTTTGGTATGGATAATTGAACTATTATGGTTCCTCAATCCCCTGTCTCTTAGCTCTCTCCTTCTTGCTCGCTCCTCTAGGTTCCTTCTTTCCTTTATTCTTTCCACCTGCCTTATCTCTTTCCCTCAACATGGATCTTCTAGGATTTTATCCCCCGGTTATATCTCATTTATGGACCTCAATGGTTTGATCTCTAGTTATGTCATTTTTGTTTTGGTTATTGAACGTTGGTTCTTCCCCCAGATGCTTCTTATGTGCTTTAAACAAGTGGTCAATCACTAGTTTATTGATCTGATTGGTAGTGGCAGATTTAATGAATTTTTGGGCTTTTAAGTTTGGTACTCGTGGATTTCCAAGAATCTCCTTATTCTTATACGGTTTCAACCCACTTTCCTCTATGTCTAGGATTTTTCCCTGTTTTCTCTTGTTTACATTTTATTTAGGGTATTTCCCAAGTTCTTTTTTCCTCTTTGATTTCTTCTTCGATTCAGTCTTTTTGTGGAGTGTTTTTAGATGGGTTTGGTATGTTTATTTGCTGCTAGATTCTCACTAGTTCTTGGATTTGTGGTTGTTTTTTATTGCATAGATAGTGTTGTCTTTCTTTGGTGTTGATGGTTTCTAGTGTTCTTTTCATTCTTCCTATAAATGCCCACTTTTTTTATACTCTGGAACTAGTATTCCACCATTCTCTGTAAGGTGGAACTGGATGGAGGTCTTCAAGAGCCATTGGGACGTGAGTCTAATCAAATGACTTAGGGAGGTTGATGGTGATGACATTTTGATCATCGATGGTGAGGTTTTGTTCAGCCCCGACAATGATGATGATGTTTTTCGAGTGATAGGGAATAAAATAATGTTAATTGAAGGGTTTCAACGTTCTAGTGGTAGATGTTGCAGAAGCGTTCAATGGTGATGAAGATTCCTTTGATGTCATGAAGACATGATGGTGGTGACAATTAAGTTATCAGTTTGGTGAAATGATGATGGTGGTGTGGTGAGGTTTGATGTCTCGTGTGATGTGGATCGAGGTGGGTGGATTGTGGCTCAAAGTTATTTTTTGGTGGTTTTCAGAATTTTGGTTTTGAATTTTGAACGAGGTGGGTTGTGTTGATGGGGGTTATGTCTCAACTATGGCTCTCTTTGTATGGTTCTCACTTATTTAAAAGCAATTTTTAATAAATTATAAAAACCTTATTTTGGTATTGTAGGTTTTGGGATATTTTTTACTATGGATGTGATATTTTTATAGCATTCATGTATTATATTTAAAGTATTTAAATTTCATATGATAGTTTTAATATGAATTTTTATGTTATGTTTCAACCATTTCATATGAGGAATGTGTTGGACATAGTAAGTGACGGGTGGATCCTGCTATAGATCTTCGTTGCATGGGTAGGTCTGAGGAGACAAATAGTTTCTTGGCACAAGGCCTTGACAAAATCATATTTGTAGTCTTGGAATGAGGCCTTGACTATGTGGTTATGATGTCTGGAATTATGCATTCCACCAGTATGAAATTGGATATTGATATTACATGTTATTATTTGACATGTAGAATATATATGTGAATATGTAAATGGAATTATTTAATTTTCTTTGTCATATTATTCTTATATTTATGTTTAAAAGTCTTTTGTTTTAGTCGTATACATTGCCTTAAATGTTTATAAATATTTATGAAAGTTTCCACTATATTGTTATCCTTACTGCGCACCTGATCTCACCCCTTTCTATGTTTTATTTTTTCCATGACGTGAAGAAGTAAATTATGAATGACCTTCGGGGATAGTCCAAGGGATATAATTGTGTTAAAAGAAGAGACAATGTTGTTTTTTTATTTCATAAAGTTTTGTAAAACTTATCTATGAATCTCTTACATCCAAGGATACTAAACTAGTTGGTCTTTTAGGACATTATTCCTTGTATCATTTCAATGTTATATAATAATTCACTGACTCAGGGTAATTGGGGTCGGGGAATTACAGTTGGTGTCATAGGAACATTAGTACAAAACATGTATGCTAGATTTAGAAAAACTCTGATTAGAGAACATTACCCTAAGATAAACTTTGAGGATTAGTATAGATGAAATTTCTAGAATTTTGGAAATTTAGAGGTTTTGTGGATTTTCAAATAAATACATCATAGTCTTGATATGAGCAGGTAGTGGAAGCTCTGGCACAGATGTACCTTGGAGTTAAAACTCTATCAATGAGTTTCGAGCTTCACCCGGGGTATCCTGGTACATAACAACACGCCTTGTTGTAGTTATAGTTACGACACTGCTGGGGGATATGATTAGGATAATTCAAATTTTCTTTACAACCCATTATTAATGATTTATGAGTATAAACCTCCTCAGTGAAATCATTTTTATTATTATTGATTATATCCTTAAACTATTCAAATTATGTTAAGTGTTTTACATGTTTTGAATTATGTTTTTCAATTCATAAACTAATTTATTGTATGAAAATGTATATAATGGTGCCTAGTTTGATGAATAGAACCCACATCAATGTATGTGATCCATATAGGGATTTCCCTCCTACTCAAGATAATTATAGTGAAGTTGTTGATGCAACCGGTGCTGATCATCTTATCAACATACTAGGACAACTCACTCAAGCTATAAATAATGACCTTACCCATATGGAGCACCTTGATCCACAATATAGAGGATCAATGTTAGACCACTTCATGTGGCAACAACCACCAACATTAAATGGGACTACAAATCCATTTTTAGTTATGCAATGTATATGTTCATTAGAGAAAAATATTTCATGCTTTGGGGAGTAGAAAAAGGGAAAACGTTTTCATGGTAGATTATTGCCTCAGGGGAGATGAAGATCAATAGTGGTCATTAATTCAAAAAACATGGAAGATGAAGAAGTATCAAATATGGAATGGATGTAGTTTAAAGATATTTTCATAGAAAAATAAATTCTTCATGACCATCGAGAGGATATGAAAAGACAATTTCGGAGTCTAAGGAAAAAGGAGAATGAGAATGGTGCAAAGTTTAAGGATGACATTACACGGTTATCAAGGCATGTAGTTGATTATATACATAACCCAAGAAGTAAAATTGATCGATTCTTCACTGGGTTAAAACCATTTCTCCATATAGCATTAGTATCACAACCCTTCTAATCATATGAAGATATTACCTCATGTTCTATCAAGTTAGTAAAGGTATTCTATAACTCGTATGACTTTAATGAAAAGAAAATAGAATAAGGGATATGTTAAACACCATAGAAATTAAAATAAGTGGAAATAAGTGAAAATTTGGATTTCCAACCTATGGTAATTGTGGGAAGAAACTCCCTAATACATGCCTGAAAGGAATGGGAGTCTATTACAAGTGTGGTGAAAATGGCCATCAAGCTTGTGCTTGTAAGGGAAAGAAAGAGGTTTTCAATGTTGAATGCTACAATTATAGAGAAATGGGAAATTATGAAAATAAAGGCCCTATGTTCTAAGGAAACTTATCTCATAAAAGGCTAAGGGAGCAAGGCCAATCTTATTAGACTATGCTTTATTTGATTCTAGATCATCCCATTGTTTCATATCTTTCTAGTTATGTAAGAAAATTAGTTATTTCAAATTTTATTTAATAAGGAAGTTTTCAGTTAAAACTCTTATGGGAAGTATCATTGCAATAATGTTTTGTGAATCAGTCCCCATTAGAGAATATAAATGTTCCTTCTCTTCTAATTTCATCATCATAACCATGATTGAATTTGATATAATCCTTGGTATGGATTGGCTTTATGAACACGATGCGAAAATTTTTTGTCAGAAGAAGGAGGTTACAAATTTCAATGATGATAAAGAGTACCTTATCTTTAGAGAAGAAACGTCACGACCAGATTCTTATCAAGATCCACCCCGATAACTCAACTAAATTCAATTATTGGGGAAGAAGATAATGAAATAACTGTGGGTGAGGAAAGGAAAGATCAAATAGTGGATGAACCTATTGTGAAAGAATATATTGATGTGTTTCTATAGGTTTTACCTAGGCATCCTCCTAAACATGAAATTGAGTTTTCCATTGATCTAATTCCTAGTTCAAGGCCTATATTGAAGAACCCTTGTAAAATAGCCACTATGGAATTATTATAACTAAATAAACAACTAGCATAAATTATTAATAAAGTTTTTATTATCCCTAGTGATTCTACATGGGGATACCATGTTCTTTTTTTTAAGAAGAAATATGGATCTATGAGGTTGTGCACTGACTTCAGGGAGATAAATTCTATAACAACAAAGAAAAAGTATCCCCTACCTCACATTGATGATTTACTCAATCAAATTCATGGAGAAAAATATTTTTAAAAGACTAAACATTGATCTGGATATCATCAGTTGTGTGTGAAGAAGGAATACACTCCGAAAATAGCATTTTGAACCAAGTATGAGCATTATGAGTTTACAATAATGCCTTTTGAACTGACTAATGAACCCTTTGTTTTTAGGGATCTAATGAATAGGGTTTTCAAGGAATGTATTGATGAATTTGTAGTTTTATTTATTTCTAATATCTTGGTTTAATCTAAAATCTATAAAGATCAGGAAAATCACTAGCACACTATTCTGAAAAACCTTAGAAGAAGTGAACTATATGGGGAGTTTAGCAGGTGTGAATTCTGACTTCATGAAATTAATTTTCTTGTCCATATTGTCTCTAAGGATGGAATATCTTTTTATCCTTCTATGAAAAGAGCAATACAAGAATGGCCAGCACTAATGATTATAACTATGGTACACGATTTTATTGGTTTAATAGGTTATTATCGGTGTTTCGTCCAGAATTTTTCCTGATTTACTAACTCATTATTGAAGATCACACATAAAGGGGTTAAATTTCATTATATAAATGAGTGTGATGAATTTTTGGGAAAAATAAAGAGAATATTAGTCAATGATCTTATCTAGACTCTACCATCGAGGAATGATGGATTTTTTATTAATAGTGATTCTTCAAAGAATGGACTTGGTAGGGTCCTTATGTATAATGATAGATTTAATTCCTATGCATCATGATTGCTAAAAATTCGTGAACAAAACTATCCCACTCATGATCTTGGGTTAGAAGATGTAATAATTTCTTTGAAGATATTGAAAAATTTCCTCTATGGTGAAATATATGAGATATATACCGATCACAAGAGTTTTAAGTATGTTTTCACGTAGAACCTACTCAAAATGAGGCAAAGATGATGTCTTGAACTACTCAAGGATTATGATTTCACTATACACTACCACCTGGGGAAGGCAAATAAAGTGGAAGATTATTTGAGAAGAAAGGATCATATATTTTTGAACAATATGAGTGTTTAAAGGGGTTATATGTTCATGGATCTAGTAAAGATGGATTTGGGAATATTCATGGAAGGTAAAAACATCAATACATTTTCAAATGGTTGTTAAACCATATTTACTAGAAAGGATAAAATGTTCTCAGAATAATAATGTGGAGTTCAAAAAGAAAATTAAAGTGGTGAAGGAAGATATATTGATCAACTTTGTATAGGAATATTGGATTTTGATATTTGGGAAGAGGATTGGTGTTCAAAACATACATGATCTAAAAAGGGAATCATTGGATGATGCTCATAGCTCTAATTTCTCTATAAACCCTGGTATCACTAAGATGAATAGAAATTTTAAGGAACATTTTTTGTGGGGCAACATGAAGAGAAAGATTGATGATTATGTGTCAAGATGTATGGTTTTTCAACAAGTAAAATCTAGACGAAAACATCCTAGAGGATTCATGCAACATCTTCCCATACCTGAGTGGAAATGAGAAGATATTATGATGGAATTTCTCATTATACTACCAAATAATCCTCGAAGGAATGATGTAATATGGGTCATTGTTGATTGTCTTACAATGTCAGCACATTTTCCTGCTATAAGAGAAGATTTACCACTTGAAATTATAGTGTGACTATATATTAATGATGTTATAAGACATCATGGAGTACCCCTTTTGATTGTTTCTGATCGTGATCCCCGTTTTACATCATGATTCTAGAAATGACTTCAGAAGGACTTGGATACTGAACTTCATTTGAGCACTACCTACCACCCTAAAACTAATGGAAAATCATAACATACTATTCAAATATTACAAGTCATGTTGAGATCTTGATCACATGACTTTCAAGTTATGTGGGATCAATATTTACCTTTGGTAGAATTATCAGATAACAATAGCTTCAATTCAAGTATTCAAATGGTACTATATGAAGCGTTATATGGAAGGAGATGTTGCACAAAAACTTGTTGAGATGATGTTGGTGAAAGAAAACTCATAGACCTATAACTTATTTAGGAAACAATAGAAAAGGTGAAGGTTATCCAAACCCACATCAAAGTAGCTCAAAGTAGGCAAACGGCCTATGGCAATAACTGAAGGAACAATTAGGAATTTCAAGTAGGATATCATGCTTTCTTGAAGTTGTATCCATGGAAGAGTGTTATATGGTTCAGTAAGAAGGGTAAATTAATTACCATATACAATGGACCTTTCGAAATTATTTAACAAATTAGAGGTTTATCTTATCATTTGGAAATGATTCCATGTTACTCCATAGTTCATGATGTGTTCTACGTATCACTATTGAGAAAATACAAGTCTAACCCAATGCATGTACTCACCTATGAATAAATAGAATAGGAACCTGACCTATCATATTGAGAAGTGCCTATCATAATTCTTGATACCATAGAACAGGTGTTGAGAAACTAGACTACTCACCTAGTGAAAGTTCTATAGAGAAATCATAAGATTGAAGAGGCAATGGAGGAACCTGAGGAACTTATGATGAAGAACCACTTGAATCTTTTTAGGGATAAATATTCTAGAAATTTTGAGGAATAAATTTTTTGAAGGAGGGTAGAATGTAACACCCCAATATTCCACAGTACATTTCCCTTTGAATAATGCAATATCTTGCAATGTACACAACTTGGAGTCTTAACACACCATGACCAATAAAACTAGCCGTTATGAATATTAATACCCACTTTTTGAAATTTTATAAATTTTATTTTTAAAAATTGACTTCATTTTTTTATTCAGAATATTAAAATTGTCTTAGGGTGAATTTTTGGTATTTTTCTGAAAACATTCAATTTTGATGAATAGTTAAAAACACAGCGTTATTATTTAAAAATGACTTATTATTTAAATAATTAGTAATTTAATTTAAATTTATATTTGGTAAAAATATATACATAATACCTATGGATGTAAAATTTAATTCACTGGATTTATTTTATAATAATATTAGATATATAAAATTTAATTGTATTTTTTACCATTTTAACCCACCATCTAGACACATTTACAAATATTCATAAAACGTAATTTTACCCCTTCTGGTAATTTAATTTAATAAGTCCTATAATCACAGTTGTCATTAGTAAGTAAAATGTGGTTTAATAATATTAAAATATTCTTTTTGTAAATAGTAACTTTTTACTTTTATTTTCCACCGTTAAAATTAAATAGGGTTACTAAAGGTAAAAATTAATATTATAATTACCCTAACACATGTCCAAATTCTATTGGATAAGTTTATTTCTACCAAAATCAACCTTAGTAATAAAATATGACCTTTTTGATCCACTTGGATTATATTTGGACATTTATTATTATTTTATTTAAAGAAGAGTTAAAAGTGTTAAATTCAATGTTTAATAACAAAATAATTTTTAATATAGGGTTATAAATAAGATAAATTCTACTATAAATATTAATTATAAAGATAAGAAGATTTACTAAATAATTATTTTTTCATTATAATTTTTATACATTATGTAATTAAATTTATTTATGATACAATGATTATGTGGTAATTACGTTATTAATGAAATATTAAAATAATTGACGTAATAAATATCCAAATAAATGTAAATTGGGACTTCTGATGAATTCCAAAAAAATTATAGGTTAATATGACATTTTAGGATTCATTTAATTATTTTTTTCTATGTGATAATGTTTTTCTGACATTCACAAAAACAAAATACCTAATACTGACAAAATTGAAAAATTTTTGTTTTTAAAACAAATACTATATTATTAATTTATATAATATTTCTAAAAAATCAAAGTTTAGGCCAAAATACATATATAATGTTACATGTATTAATAATTAACCACTATGGGTTCTATTGGATTTTTATTGTAATTTTTTTAACCATTTATTATAATAACACAAGAATACATGATAAAAGATAAACAATTTAACTAAGAGATAAATGTAAAAGATAAAGTTAATATGGTGACCAAAACCTGTCTAAAACCTATTGGTTGAGAGTTTTTAGACCCATACATACCTTATCCTAAAAATAAATTATTTTTTTCCATCATAAACCTCTTATAACTGTACAATAAAAAAATATTTCAAGCTTTCCCTAATGTGACCCTTACCTCTCTTATAAAAGGGTACTTCCCCTTCTCTCAAAATCGCACCTCCAAAGACATTTTTCTCAGCCAAAACATGATAAAATGTCATCCCAACAAACCTCACTTAGACCTAGAGGCAATATTTTTATCATAATTCCATCCCATGGAGCCCTTTTGACCAACTCAAAAGGAAACACCTGAAGAAGTGGTAATAATTTCACCACCGATTTCAATGTTATTTTCTTCTTCAACTTCCCCTTTCTTTTTTATTTCCATAAAAAGAAATCCATTAACTTATTTATAATTTTATGTTATTATAAATATATTAAATCAATATTCATTATTCTATCCATCCTATGAATGAAAAGTTAACATACATGCGTACATACGGCTTACCGTGTCCACATCGTGGTGTTGGTTTTTTTTCAAACACATGATTATTTGGATGGGTATAATAATGAGTATAACTAATGTAAATAATATATATAACATGTTATGTATACGTTATATATAATATACTATCCAATTACATACTATTTCACCGTCAATAGAATGATATTGTCGCTCATGCGTACGTAGAAATTATTGTCTCCACAAACGCGATTAAATTATTTCTTCATCACAACCATTCATGAATAATATTCATTTTATGATTAAAAATAATGTTTAATAACATAATATAATTCTGGTTATGAATCAAATACATCCTATACATAACAAACATGACTTACGTAACCATGCATATAAAGGAAAACAAATCAGTTAACACTCGAAATAATGATACTACTGAAATAGAATTAAAAAAGAAATATTAGATGATCATATATGATATCATATTTATGTGTTTGGATATTTTATAATTTAATAAATATTATTTAACTATTATACAGGAGTTTAATGTACCTTTTATCAAGTAAAAGTACAAGGTAAGGGTTAATTATACAATCTCTTAATTATCCGAGTTTGTTTATACATGAGTATCTACAGGGACCTATTTATCATCCACATCCGTGTTTCTTTAAAAAGTATTTCAAACTCTTTTACTATTTACTAGACTGTGGGTTAAAAAAATTGGTACCCTTTTTTACTTTTTATTGGATGTTTATAAAGGAATCTTTCCATCATTTCCCAAAAAGGTCCTTTACAACCTTTCCAAAAAAATTAAGGAAAGAATTTTTTTACCTTATACGGCGGGTGCAGATATTTTCCGCCATTTTAACATATTCAATGATTCCCTTCAAATCTTATAAAAATATTTAAATAAATTTTTTTAAATTTCACAAATTTTAAATGATTTCAAAATAGAAATAGATATTTTTCTCAAATATTTTTGATTCCATCTATTTCAATATCCTTTAATGTATTTTACGCTTGTTTGCAGTTGGTTTATTATGATACAATATTCTATATTGTATTGAAGGTTTTGTTATATGATCAACTATGGTTGTGATATTTTTATACCATTCTTGGTTTATGTTTAAAATATTTACATTTCGTATGCTACTTTTAATAAAAATGATTATGTTATGTTTCAACATTTTCATATGAGGAATGCATTGGACATATTTTTTTAAAACTTTTTATTCATCCTATTATATTTTTAAGAGAACTTGAGTTAATGAGAAGCACTAAGAGACGTACTAAATCAGAATTAAAATATTTTTTTATTTAATTACATTCCCTCTAGTAATTATTTCACACTAATCAATCAACTCACATGGTAAATAAAATAAATGTATAGCACATAATATTTATTTACATTTCCCCCAATACAGTGGAATATGTATCAGGTGTATGGTTTTTTAATATTTAACATAGTACATATCACTTTTATTATAATGATGATTCCATGAGAAATGCCTTATCCTAGAACCCAATAATTTGTTTTGGGCAATTGTTCAAAACATTCAACAAGATGATATAGAAAAACAATAACAAAATAACTTCCTGAAGAATGATCTCCTTAGAATGTATAAATCGTTAGTGGACTAGAAAAATTTGACCTTATTATTCCTCCTATAAAAATACCTTCACTCTCCCTCATAATTTTGTTACTAAAAAAATTACAATATTCATTTTTATCTATAATTTTTTTATTTAAAAATTCACAAACAATGATATATATTTTCATATATTCATCTCCAAAACCTCAAATGCAATTCAGAATCAGGATCTCTATTTTTCAATAATGATAAATATTCACCATAAAATCAAATAACATTGATCCTAAAAATAAATAAATAAATATCTATTTTTTATTCCCCATAATAATTATTCATAGATCCCTTCAAATCACCACAATATATTTATTTAATTACAAACATGGAATAGATTATTCTCAACATTATTTTAACATGAATCCCCTTTAATCAATCATCTTTATTTACTCATCTAAATTCTCACCTAAAAATATAATCATGGTTTAATATGTCATCTAATAGTTCAATATTCCACTTTAAATTTCAACACCATGGACAAAATCAATCAAGTACTAACCACATATCATCTTAATGTTAGTTACATGAAAAAAACATAGAATCATTATATTTAATATGACTATACTTGATAAAAAAATTAATGTCATTCTCTCTCAAGAATTATCTTAGATATTAATTAAAATAATAGGTTACTCATGTGTGTATTTAACATTAATCATATATATTATTTGAGATATTATAGTTAATATTACATATAATTTGATATCTCTTATGCATGCTTCAATTTAATCTCACATATCACTGTAATCATAAATTATCAAAAAAAATCTTATTTATATATTTATAAGATCTTATGTATTATGTTGTAATTTTTTCTATTAAATCAAAAAAACTAATTATTTGGTGAAAAATCATAGTTAAATTTATATATCTCATCATTTTTCTCAAACATTTAATATATATTCCCAAAATCCACATCCATCAACTAAATGATTGCAAAACTCAATTTGTTTCTTTAAATCACATCTATAAGAATTTTTAAAACCCTAAAATTTCTATAATCTCATGAAATGTATTGATAGTGGATATAACTCTATCATCTTTGATACAGTAAATCCTCCCCATTGGAATTATTTGTAATTCTCGATACATTTCAATATCTTTTCTACAGAAGTATTATCCCTATAAATTAATATATTTTTATGAACAAAAGAATTATTTCATTTGACCACATTATTAAAATAAAGTAATTGGTATATTAGATTGGAGAAGAATCAATATTTTTATTTCAATGAGATGGGAATCAATCAACATAAAGTCTATATGAGCTAGCATGATTTAGAGAAATATAGATATTTACTCGGACATAAAAATTATCTTATAACCAATTCAATATATGATACCAACTCAAAAAAATCATAATTTTTAAAAAAATTATTTAAAATTTTATTGATGTCTCTACACACATCTCAATAAATATATTAAAATAATTTGTGTACCAGTAATTTTCACCCCATATAGATTATATATGTCCATTTGAATCAATTAAAAAATAATAGAGTATGGGAAGTGTATTATATGAATACATAAATGATATTAGGATATTGGATGACATCTTATCTACAATCTCGACATATTGTGTGTCTCTGATTGAAAATGTTTGGAGAGAATATCACTCACTTTTCCTTTGGATTGAATAAATTATTTATTTAATGTTTCTTCAGTTACCTTATCCTCCATAGATTGATTTATATCACTTTGGTTATCAAATCCAATAGCAAGTGTATACTCAAAAATAACAAGCATATCTTTATGTTTATTTTTCATCCAAATAAATTATACATATACATATTATACTTTAATAAACCCGTCCTTAATACTGATAAAAGTGGTTAAGGACTATTTCAAACAATTCCCTGAATCAAATATTCCACAAAGAAATAATTCTACTTATAATGTGGAATTTTTCACATCAATACGACTAGACTTGTGGGGATCTATATACCCATATAATTTTAACTCTTCTTCACTCCCATAAAATAGTCTATAATTGGACATATTATTTAAATACTTTTGAATCCTCTTAGATACCATTACTAGTGACTCATTTGGATTAAAATTATTTCTATCAAAGTTTTTGGAAAAAATAAAGACATTGAGGTAAAAAATTACAAAAAAACACAGTTTAGTTTTTTGAATGATTTCGCTTCAAAAACATTACCTTATTCAGCTTTTCCAAAAACAAATTACCTCTTGAATTCGTGTATAAACTCTTCTAGAATCATAAATTCCAAACCTTTTTAGTAAATTCTCTGAATAAGTTTTTTAGAGATAAAATAAGACTAGAAATTTGGATAACATGTAAACCTATAAAAAATTCAACTCCCAAAAGGCATATAAAATAATCCCTTCAATTTCATAGAAATTTGTTCACATATTGTTCCATCATTACATGAAAATATTAAAATATTAAAATATACAATCCTTATAACTGGTGTATTGTTTCTATTATTCACATACATGTTTTTCCCACTACTTCATTTCTGAATTTTAGGCTTATGAAATACTTAAAAATATTTAAATAACAGGATATTTGGGATTGATTTAACCCATAGAGAGTTTTTTCAACTTTTTATCCTTTTTCCCAAATTCATAAATTATAAAACACTCAGGTTATTCAATGTAAAATTCTTCATTCAGTACACCATTCAAGCATAGAGAAATTATATCCATTTGGTGTACAATATTTTTTTGTAGTAATAAAATAATAAACCTTGATGTTATAAAGTTTTAATATAGGGGAAGATGTATCATCATGTAGTCATTAAAATTTTTATATATACATTGTTATGAATCCCAATATTATTCTTTAAAAAAATTTCTTTTTCATTCAGCATGATTTTGAAAACCCATTTTGTGTCCAATATGTTCTTATCTGTTAGAATAGAAAGATATTCTGATGTTCAATTCATCTTAATATAGTAAATTTATTCATTTATAACATCAATACATTCACTTTTCAGATAATATTAATAAATATTTTGTGACTCTTCCTTTGAAAACAAGCTTATATGGCTATAAATTTTAAAAAAAATCATTTTTTACCACTTTATTTATCTCCCAACTATTTTTTTGTATCCACAGAATTTATTACTATTATATATTATCATGTGGTCCCCAAATATTAAATATATGTTGGAACAACTTTGTGTATAAGGTTGTATTGGTTGTCAATAGTTGTCAATGAAGATCAAAATGAAAGAGATCAAAAAGTACTCCAATGAAGTAGAGGAATGGTGATTCAGACGATTGTGGTACTGATCGTAAGTTCAAAGAACATGTGTAAAAGGTGATACATTGTTTAGAACAATGAATAATGTGAGGTGTAATCCATCAGAGGATGATTAAAGAAGAATGGGGTTTATGGATGAAGTCCATGCAATTCCTCCTTATTGCATGAGAACCATGGGTTTTGATGAAGACCATGCAATTCCTCAATATTGCAGGAGAACCATGGGTTTTGATGAAGTCCATGAAATTACTCAGGATTTCATCAGAACCATGCAAGAGACATCTTGATGAATAGAATCACATGGTTTTCATGAAGTAGATCATGACGGTTGATGAATAAGACAGTGTTCCAATGATTGGAATTCTAAGAAGTCCATGCAATGATTGGAATTCTGCGATAGCCATGCACATCACATTTTCATAGAAGATGGTGATTCTGAAGCTATGCCTTCAAAGAATACATATCACAATAGTGGAGTTTGTGACAAAAGTATAAGAGTTTCTGAAGGATACATATCACCGAGAAGAAGTGATGTTGAGGTGATCGTGCTTGTTGAAAAAGCAAACAGACGACATACAAATTTGTTGACAAAGGAGATTCCATGGTGGCATGTCAAGTTCGAGAACTGTGGATAATGATCCATGTTTTATTCAAGGAACATCGGCAAAGGAATGGATGATCTAGAGGTGGAAAAAAAGAGCAGATACAAGGTGGCGCCGTTTTCCAGTGTTTGCCAAATTTTTGGGGTCCAAAATTTAGAGGTTGGTGAGCATCGCGAAAAATGGATTTCAATGAAGATCGTAATTTAATATGGAAAAAGCATGAGTTTCGTGAATATGGGATGCATGGATTGGATTTCGCGAATACCAGAAGAATGGAGGCGGTTATTTTTCGCGATTACGTCATGCTTCGCGAACGGCAGAGGATGGAGAGCTCCGCAGCGATGAAGGGCTTTGCAAGGGAGCTTCACGGCGATGAAGGGATTTGCGAGGGAGCTTCGCGGTGAAGGTGCGAAGTAATTGACGGGATGCTCTGTAATTATGAAGAGCTCCGCGAATGGAAAATTTCCTTAGTGCTTCGCGATTTTGAGAGAATTCCGGCGGGAACTTCAGAGCTTCGCGATTTTAGCTCACGTGGCATTGACTTCACGCGAAAAGTTTGAGGGTCGGTGGAATCGCCTATAAATAGAGGGAGACCCCCTCAAGAGGAGAGGATAGATAATTTCAGAGAAACTCCATTGATCTCAGTTCGCAAATGTCACTCGTGAAGGCAGTGTGCTTCACGAAAGAGGAGCTTCGCAGCGGCTATTCTAGCTCCACGAAAGTCATGCGCCCCGCGTTGGCTCAGTGAGCTTCGCGAAGAGGCAGGAGCTCCGCGACATCCAAGCATTGCGAAGGCTTGTGCATCGTGAGAGTTCTTCATGATTGAGCTTCGCAAAAAGGAAGGGACTCCGTGAAGCCTTGTTTGAGCTTTGAAAAATTGGGAGCCTTGCGAAGTAGGGTACTTTGTGAAGGCCCTTTCCAAAGTTTGTTCGCCCAGTGGACATGGGAAAAAGTGGTATTCTTCATTGGATGAAATTTGGACTTCAACAGAGCATCATTTATTGAGAAATCACACAAGTGATTGTGATTCAAGAAAATGAATGCATTCAATCATTGCACTAAAGAAGAAGGATTGAACTAAAAAGAGCATCAACTCTGAACCCTGATGCAGGCAAAGTCTCATGCTAAGCAGGAGACAAAGAAATTCATGTCTATCTATTGAAGAGACCTTCACATCTATAAACTGAGTGAGACTTCACCAACGGCAGTGAGCCAGGGGGAGTCAATGGGAGTGACCCGAGGGAAGCAGTGAGCTATCCCTGAACCTTTTGTAAAGGCAGTGACCCTAGGACAGAGTGACTGTACCTGAACCTTTGTAATCTACAGCTAGTGAAGCATAGTGGATTTAGGTACGACCGACAACCTGTCGGCATATTCTCCTGGACGTAGCCCTTAGTGGTGAACCAAGTAAAAATAGTTGTGTCATCTCTCTGCATGTGAATGTTTCATTGCTGATCATATCCATCATACAGATTTATGTAGTTCCTACCAACGTGGGAACATGATCCACAACATTAAGAAGAAATATTTGACACCCTGATTCACCCCTCCCCTCTCAGGGTGTCCTGGGGTCCTACAATATGGTCACATGAATAAGAATACTTTACATCATTATCACACGTTTCGTATTGTATAAATTTGTATATATATATATTGTATACATTTATCTGATGAATAATTGGGATTCACATGAAAATACATAGGCTTTTTATGATATTTCATAAAAATTAGTAATAAAATAAAAAATGAATGAATTTCTGAGAAATAGAATAAATTCATGTTACACATCCTAAATCCGAACTACATGATGAGTTCACCTTGATCACACCATTTTCTAGTTGAAATTTCATGTTGTTAAGACCATGTATATTTTGTGAACCATGTAAATGATATGTGTCTTGATTACATGTATTTAATGATTCGAAGTAAAAAATCATAATATTACATTGTGTGAATTCATTTCACAAGATGAAAAGTTAAAAACCTGGTTTCCAAAGAATATTCAAGATAAAAAAAACCTATGAAGATCAAAATTATTAAGAGGATTATTGGATCTAATTTATAAGACATGAAAATAATTTACAAATCGTGTATGTATCGAAGAAGAATCCACATCAAGAATTATACTACATGAAAGATTTACACATCCTGTTCAAAGATAGTTCTATAAATATTTCAATTCCCTCGATGTGTGGGAAACCACTTTGTAGCTGGAATGTATACTCTACATTCCATATATTCTTATATTTTTTCCCTCTATTTTCAATTAAATCTATCTCTGTTTATTTTATTATTCTACACATTTCATTTTTCCCCTTTCTATAACAATATGTTTTTTTGGTCATTGTTATTCCAACATTCCATTTCAAATACTACATTCCCTAAAATATTGATTTATATTAATTTCTTTATCTATTATTTATTCTCTTTAGAAATTAATTTTTTTTACATTACATTAATTGAGGAATTATTTTCTATAAGTCATTTATTTTTCATTCCTATTATTATACACTCTATATATCCAAATTCATTTTATCCAGTCTTGCATGGATATTCCAATTAGGATTATGGGTCAAGAGTAGGGTTGGTTGAACCTTATTAATATTTAATATGAAAACATGGTAACCCTATGTCTAGTTACCAAGTTTTAAAAAATTAATCTAATTATATTAAAATATCCCTGAACATCATAGGTGAAATGTGAATGATCATGACCTGGTTTGAGAAGATTAGTGTATAAACAATATCCTATAAGTATTTCTTTCTAGAATCCAATCATCCTTCACATAGGTTTCAAATTAAACTGGACCACAGAGTCCATGCATGATTACGTTGATCCAATTGGATGGACTAATACCATTGGTGTCTTTTACACCTCTTTTCAATCAACACCATAGTTCAATCACAAGTAAGATTTAGGATTACCCTTTTCCTTTACAATAAAATTGACCCTAAACACATATTTTAATATCTTTGAAGACCAACGATACCCAGTTCTAGTCAATTCAAACCAAATTGAGTAAACTATAGAAATCCCCAAAACGTTTCTAACTAATTGTTTACTTGCCTACCATGTTGTATCTATGGGTTTGACCCCAGACATCAACTTACTATGCCTTAGTAGTTGAGTTTAGTTTAGGGAAATAAATATTTAATCTGATTAGTGCCTGATGGAATCAATTATTCTTTCAGGGAGAATCAAATTCTGGCATTATTGTTGAGGTATATTGTGATGAGGTACAATTATCTACATAATAATCCTCATATTACCTCACCCTTCCCCCATTTCTTCTCTTTTTCTTACCCTTTTTCTATTTTTAAAATATATTTCTTGTTGAAAATAAAATGAGTCTCATTATTTTTTATTTATTGCATGCACTAAGGTCCATTAATTTACTCAAGATGTCTAAATTCAAAATAAATACTTCTTTTTTGTCTCAATAGAGACTGAATCTTAGCTATATGCTGATATTCCACAATAGATGAGCTCAAAAATATTCCACTGACTCACCTTTTGAAACCCTAATATACACCACCTAAATGATAGGTTGAGCGACCAATACTACATGGGATAACCAAAATGGATTATTGATTTCCATATATTAGTGGTGCTACACCCAACATTGTACACCCATCTATTTAGGTGGACAATTTTAAAATAAAACCAAGACCCATTCTTATGATCCAAATAATGGGGAAATTCATTGGGATTTAAAGAGAGTAACTCTATGAAAAGATTGTGTATTTCATAAAGTTGTGTGATACCTTTTTAAAATATGATGTTTCCTATGATATAATAATTCTGAGTGATTTATCATTCTTTTTCTACAACAGAGCCATGGATTTTATATAAAGTCAATCTATTGAATCTATAATGACATGGGATGGTCTAACCATGAAATTAATCAATAAATATTTCCCCCCAACCTAAAATCATTACCTCTAAACTAAGAATAAAAATTCCAACCAAGATGATGGAGAATCAAATTGGGAAGCATGGGACTGATTTAAATAACTAACTCGGAAACACTAACATCATAGGATTGATGTGTATCTCTAACTACAAACAATAAATTGGAAATTCCAAAAAATTGTGAAAACTATGGTAGATGATGTCACTAACGTCGGGATCATGATAAATACATATAAAGTCATAAGATCCCTTTTAAACAAAGTTTCATAATATTACAGTCAATGTTAGTGATGAAAAAAACCATATAGGGATAGACTACATCAAGTGGAAGAAACTACCTTCCTAGAAGCCCATATTAATGCCCTCTCTCTAAATATTGAATCATTTTAACAACATACCCCACCATCACTCCCTCCTTCTACTATTAGGGAAATAAAATATAGTGAGGTGGATGGTAGTATTTACCCATTTCATGAATGTTGAGAATGTATAGAAGAACCAAAAATGAAATACTTTAATTACATTATATTCAATAAAAAAAATCTATATCCTCAATAGTACCATCAAAAATACTATTAGAAAAGGTCAGATCAGTAGACACGATAACAAAAAAAATTATTATAAAAACTGGAGTGGTAATGTACAACAAAGGAATCAAGGACCCGTTGGGTTTTCTTAAGACATCACATTTCTTCAATTGTAGAAAAATTTAAAAATATTCTTTTCCACCATCTCAACAACAAAAATTCTAGTTGGCTCCTCTGTGAACCCCTTAAAAACTCCAACTATACAATCTAATCATGAGAACCTAATCACTATATTATTGAAGGTATAATTTTAGAAAATGGAAAACCTAGAAAATGAAATGATAAACTAAAAATAGTCCCTATGAAAATGTGATCACTAAATTATGAATATATATAACACATTATTAGATCAATTAGCAAGTAGTATTCCTAGTAATACTAAGGTACGTCCAAGAGGGGTGGAAAAAGCAGTGGCCCTTATAAGAAGAAAAATGAAATATTTCTAGCATCCATACATATGTAAAAATAATAAAATTTAAGAACATAAAATTGTGATACAATCATCAACATAAATAATGATGATGACATAGTTAATGTATGTTAGACGAAAAACCAATATTCAAAATATTCTACAAAAGATCATGTTTAATGGAAAACTGATGTAGAATTATATGTTTAACTGCCACCTAACAAGACCACAAAACCATTTCTAGAGAAGATGATATAATCGAAATAAGTGAATTAAAAAAATGGAGACGTTTAAACAATTTCTCATCATCAATCCTCTTCTAGAAGAAATTGCCAAAATTCTAGCATCTTCCAATTTTTTTTGATACATGCTATCAAGTAAGAGGAAAATGGAAGAATTAGAAGTCATATACGTAACTGAAGAATTCTTTATAGTTATTATGTGAATGCTACCTCCCAATATGATAGACCCCTAAAGTATCTATATTACATGCACTATAAAGACATGAAATTATAGAAACTCCTTATGTGATCTATGAGTGAGAAGTAATCTTATGCATATGATTGTCATCTATAAATTTTATATCAAAGAGATAAAACTAATGAGATTATCACTTAAACTGGGTGACTAATCAGTCAAGTAACCTCAATGAATTCTTGAGTATATAGTACTCAATTTTAGAAAATTAAACTTCCATATGTATTTCCTTATCTTGGACATGGATGAAGATGGATTCATTATTATCATCCTAGGGTGACCATTTATAAATATCGGAAGTCCTTTATTGGTGTGATTAAATAGTAAATAATATTCATATTGGTGAAGAAAAATTAATGTTCGACTAAGTGAAGGATGATAGGCTAAGAGATGACTAATTTGGAATTCAAGACATATTTCTTATGGATGAGAAGGATAATTTTATGACCATTGAGGACCACAAAGAGACCCATTATTCAGATAAATATAAACATAGTGACTACAATGGCATGAATCACATTGAAAATAGGAAAATGGGTACTATCCCACTATTTCTACCCTTATTCATCATACTTCCTTCAATAGAATTAAAAACTCTACCGAGCATCCAAAGGTACACATTCATTGAGACCACAACTATATAGCCTGTAATTATAAATTCAATGCTGAGCCAAGTACAAGAATATAAACTACTTAATGTCCTTAAAGGAAACAAAAAATCAATTTCCTTTGTATTGGATGAAATTAATGGAACCAGTCTCAAAATATTCAAAAACATATTTATAATAGATAATGGTGATAGTCCCAAATATCAACCCTAGAGGTGAATCACCCCTCCAACAAACAAAGAGGTAAATAAAGAATTGATGAATCTTATTGAATCGGGAATAATATTATCTATCTCTATTGGTGTGTGGGTGATTCATCTGAAAGTCGTTACAAACAATGGCAGATTAATTGCTGTCAAAAAAATAAGAGGGTTTAATCATTACATGAACCATAACTGTATATAATGTCTATGTTGCTTATAGATACGTCAATAGGTCAACCCAAAAGGATCGTTATCCATTACCATTAATGGACCAAATATCAGAGATAGTCGATAGGAAAGAATTATATTATTTCCTAGATGGTAACTCTAGGTAGAATCAATTTTCTATCGACCCATAAGACTTTTACAATAGTATTTTTATATGTACCTTTGTAACCTTCACATATAGACATATTTAATTTGGTGTGAAAAACACACTGATGAATTTTAAATGGATTATAAGACATATATTTCATATATTCCAAATGAATGTATATAGATCTTTATAGACATTTTCTATTTTTATAGAAGAACTTTTGAGTTCTAGTTAAATTTAAATTTATTCATTCTATGATATAAAAAACGTGTGTAGTATTAAACTCATAAAAATCAAACAATAAAATCCATGGAGGCATAGTAATTAGAAAAAAAATATCAAATAAATGAATGAATTTTATCCATTGAAAATTAAAATCATTAAATATTTACCTAATCTTATAACTATAAAGGGAATCAATATTTTTTTGTTCCATGAGGGATTTTTCCCCTTTATTCAAAATATTTCAATAATATCCCTCTAACTAACACAGATTTTATAAAAGGATTCTACTTTAATGTTCGGAGAAGAGTTTCAATGGGTGTTTAACATTCTATAGAATATCTTAGTAGTAAATCTTATCATTATATCACCATATTGGTATAAGTAATTTGATCTTATGGGTGATGCCAACAAATTTTTAATGGGCACTATTTTCAGAAAACGAGTCTGAAATATCATTCTTCCAATTTATTATGCTAGTCATACACTGAATGAAGATCATGATAAACATATAACTCTTGAAAAGGAACTACATGATGTCATCTATGAATTTTAAATGTTTCTTTCATTTGTTATAATACCCAAATATTTCATCTATGAAGATCATGCATGACAAAAATATATGTTGAGTAAAAACAATGAAAACCCACAGATGATATAGCGGATCCTACTCCAGCAAATCTTCTAAATATTAATCAATGATACCAAAGGGATTGAAAATTTCATTGATGATCACATAACCAGACTCCCACTACACAACACTAAGGATGATGATAATCTATATATTATGTAATAATTTATATATGAAACACATTATAATATAAATTCACAAGCACAATAGTGTGTTTTAGATGATAAAAACTATCATGCCATGTGATGGATTTACCACTACTCATCCTACCAATAGATGAAGATATTTTTTTGAGGCCTCACACTATTACTGGGAGGAGAAAATAAAATTCAATAATTATCTTTATGGGTTAATGTGACGTTGTACCCTGTAGGATTAAATACAACACATTATCGAGATGTGTTTTATGTTTCTAATTGATGGAAATCATAGGCATGAACACACCATAGATAAAATATTGTAGAGTAATATTTTCTATCCCACACTCCATCAAGATACAAGGATCTTTCTTCAAATAAGTGATCAATGCCGATGAACATGCTTCATTTTAAAATGGAACATAATTCCCCCGTATTCTCATTCTATAAGTAGAAATATTAGACATTTAATGAATCGATTTTATAAGTCCATGCCCATATTTTTATGGGAGATTTTATATACTAGTCGGTGTGGATTACACATCAATGTGGGTAGAATATGAGGCCTCCACCAAGGACATAAATGCAGTTTTCATGAAATTATTAAATATAATCATTTTCTCAAGAATTGGATTTCCTTGAAATCTCAATAGTGATCCGGTAACTCACATTATAGATAATTATATAAAATATTTACTCATAATTTATGGAATCCATTATAACATTTGAACTCCCTACCACACACAGACAACTTGGAATGTTTAATTATCTAATAGGGATATTTAAAAAATTCTAGAAAATACAATCACTTTATATATAAGTATGCCTCCAATTGGGTGATGTAATTTGGGAGTATCACACAGTGTATAAAACACCCATCAATACCACTCCACTTCAACCTTTTTTATTGGAAGTCATTTCACATGAAAGTTGAATTGGAGTATCACACTTATTGAGAAATTATGAAACTGAATATGGATACTCAAAGTGCATGTGAAGTTAGAATGATACAACTCAATGAGAATGAAGATATCATAAGGGATACTTATAAAAATTATTTCATTTAAAAATAAAAAATGAATAAATCACATGAAAAATGTATTGTAAGAATAATTTTCACTCCATGGGATAATGTTCTAAATTTTAAGTCCCAATTGAAACTTGTATCTGGGAAGCTAAAATATTGATGGTCACGATCCTTTATTATATTCAAAGTGTTTCCCTACGGGTTAATCAAAATTCATCTTGGGGAAAAACCAACATTCAAGATTAATTGAAAGACACTTAAAATTTGTCCAGACCCATTTGATGAAGGGTAGTCTCTTTATTTAGATTTCATCTTATTCATTTATCAACCTTTTGAATGATGATATCATAGTTATCTATTTATTAAAGGAAACCAATAATTTAGTTTTATTTATTTTGGTTGTTTGTTTAGAATCATTTTGCCCTTTTTCATTCATTTTTTGTATATCGGTCCTCCCAATGTTTATTATAGTCACTTTATTTCATTTATCTAAGGTGTGTTCTCTAGTTTAGAAAATATAATCTATATCATACTTTTTCTTCTAAATTGGTTAAACTATTTGATTTATTGAGTTACCTAGTGTAGGTATTTTATTGTAACAATTTTTTATGGTAGTTCTATTTTCAATCAACATCCAAAAAGTATCCCCATTGAATGAGTTTCCATATAGTTACATCTCTATTACCTATTTTTAATTATTAAAACTACATTTCAATTTCTATATTCTATACTTTCTTTCTATCAGAATATGTTTTCATGAATAGTGTGGAAACTTCCCTATTTTAAGTATGGGGGAGTCTTTCCAGATGTTTGTTTTTGATAAACATGGAGTATTTCTTACTTTCACGGGTCTAGGTGACATTTTTCATTGAAATCGTTCTTTAAAAATGAAAAATATTTAAACCCATTCAAATAAAAGAAATACCTAGTCTAGATAATTTGGAAATATTTGGTCTTTTATTGTTTTTATTTTTAGCATTATTTCTGATTTGTTTACTTTAATTCTAATTTTAGACTCATTCAATTTATTTTGATTGAATTATTTCTAGAAACGTTTCCCTATGTTATTTCCAATTATTTTTTACTCACATTACATAGATAATTCTAGACCTACAAATTCATATTCTTTTCTATGAATATTTATTGATATTTTCATAGGTAATGTAAATTTATCAAAACATGAATTGAGATCTTATTGAGGCTATGATTGATTTAATATATTGTTAAAATTATTAAGGTAGTCTTTGATGATCTAGTTTTCTTGATACCTATATGTACACCATTCTTTATTTTTTCCATAGTATACCTGAATATCCTTCTATGGATTGATCCATTTTATAACTATTATCCCTTATTACGCTCATCTTGGTATGATGCATGATTTTCCTTTGAACAAATATGGGTGAATTTTCAAAATAGATGTACATCAGATGTTGATGCAGAGAAGATGTACAGTGGAACTTTCACCAAATTATTATGAATTATTTTATGATTAATTTTAGCATTTTCTAAACATACTGTGTTCCATTGAAAAATAAATATAAAAATATAAAATAAAAGACAATTTTTAGATTCCTATTAAGAAGGTCAAAACCACTATTATAAGACTAATGAATATTATAATGGATAATATATGGTTATGTGATAGATTTTATATCTATCCTAAACATGATTTTTGAAAAAAAATGTTAAAGAAAGAAACAAGATACATTCATAATATATACATGATATATTTATGGGATAACAATGATTCATTGGAGAATGGAGGCATTTTGTTCAGGAGGATACTTCATTACACTATTCAATGTTTTCATGAATTATAATTTATATCCTACCCTACATTACATTATTTATTTTACATATTTTCCATTATTACCATAGCCTTATAAAATTTTGAAATTTTTTCTGAATCCCTCATAATTAATTTTTTATTTGTCTTTACAAATTATATATGTTAGAAACAATGAAATCCTATGGTTAGGAACATGTCTTTAGGGTTTGATCATAGATCCAATAATATTTTACCTAGAGTGGTGAGAGATAATTTAGTGGAAGGTTAATTGTAAAAATATGTATAACATCGAATGAAAATTTATGAAATTGTTAGTAAGGAAATTAATAATTTTGGACAAAAAACATTTTTATGAGGAATGAGTATTTTCCTATGTATTATTGATTCTAGGGGAGTAACTTTCTATTCTTTCACTTAGTTATATATTCCTAATTATAATCCGTGTTTCTTGTTTAAAGATTGTTTGATTTGGAATCTATTTTGAGATGTATTTTTTACAAAAAGAAATTGGTCATGTTTGGTGGAATTTGACAAGACATATATATATATTGGATACATTTATTTAATTTTTAATTATTATTTAATTAATAATTAAACTGGTTTTGATTCATTTTCATAGGAATTCGGAATTCCAGACTCAAATGAGGAATGTTGGAGAAAGAAAAAAATTGAATATTACATGTTGTAAATCTAAAGCACACATCGTGTACGACTCAACAACACAACCTTCTAGATGAAATAATAAGCAGTGAATCAAAAATTCTCGAAAAAATCCATTTACATTATGTTTTTCTTGATTACACATCATGAAATATTCAAATTCCAAATATGATGATTACAAGGTGTGAACTCATTCCATGATATTATAGTTAAAAAACACATTTATGTAAGGTTGAAATAATATAAAGATACAAAAGGGGCTGGTGAATTAGGTCTTTTAAATGATCTTGATAGATTTTAGATTTCATCTTTCTTTGCGATTTATCCAGATATACATCATTATCTTCTGGGTGTAGTTTAAAAAGTGGATACATATTAAATAAGAGAGAAATAATTTTTTTAGTGGTTCAGTGAACAAAGATCCCCTAGTAAACTCTACAAATGTTCTCTCTGGGATATTGGTGATTTTCACATTAATGGTCCTCTTATCAAAAGACCTTCACAGTTGAGTACATATTGTCCACACCATTATAGTAAGACTTTACAGAGCCATCTGGTTATTTTACAGGGAACCTGATTCTCTAGAGCATTGTCTAAGAAGCTAAATCTATTCCATTACTGATATTGGGTAGTCAAAACTCTAATAAATAAAAAGGGTTTGATTTTATTTAATAATATGTTATTGTTCATAGTTGCTACAGAAAGTGACTAAATACAAATCTTCTTTTTAATTATTAATGCCTTTAATAATGAAATGCTTTGAATAGATCCTGGTTGCGAAAGATATTCAAAATATTTATCAATGAATAAATATAAGATAGATAGAGAAAATAATGAATAAATATAAGAAGTTTTCAACATATTACCCACTGATGAGGTCATCCAGAATTTTGATTTCCAGTGATTTTCTAGGTGTGTTATGTGCCATTTACATTGGTAGGATTGAGAGCACCTCTTCCTCTCTTGTGAAATGGCCTCAGCAATTTGGAAGCTGGTTTTGGGTGCCTTTGATCTGGATGGCCTTAGATTTTCAGGACTGTAGACCCTTCTCTGTTACAGTACGGTTATTCAAGTGTCCCCCCATATTTGTGTGTCTCCTCTCCCTGGGTGTTACGGAAGTTCTACATACTATTTGGAGGCTTTGATATGATGAATTATACAATGGTAAGGGCTACTACTTGATTCTTTCCTTGATGCCAATTTTTGTGGCTATAAGGGACATGTTGGATGTCTGTTTCGGTGAATGTTACAACAACATCCATGATTTCATTATTCTGAAAAATATGGGTGTAAGAGGGAATTTCATACTTAATTTGGGTACTATGGAGGTTTTTTTGATCCCTTCATTCTCCCTTTGTATTAAAGTCAATACGAATAGTGCCTTTAAAGGGAATCCTGGCCCTTCGAGTTGTGATACGGTCATTAGGTCTCACGATGACTCTGTAAAAGGGTGTTTCTATAGTTCTTGTGGTGTAACAAGTTCTCTTGAGGATGAGATTATTTGGATTATACATGCTATTTCGTTTGTCAAAATGAATGGCTGGACTAATATCTAGCTAGAGAGTGACTCTTCTACCATTCTACAGGACATCAGAAATGGTGAAATGTTTATCTCTTGGTGGATCATATCAAAGTGGATGTAATGCATGGAGACCCTTTCAACTCTCAACATCATCATCACGCATGTCTATCGAGAGGAAAACAGTGTTGCGGATAGGATTGCAAAAAATAGAGTTGTAAACCCTATTACCTGGTCTGTTACTCTTCCTGAGGCATTACTCCATTTTTATAGGGATGATTGTAATCAAATATGAAATTTTCACCTATTTTAAACTTTTTTTATGATTTAATTCCTCGTGATTTTGTCATATGGTCCCTTTAAAAAATATAGAAGAAGTTACACAACATATTTATTATATATGTATTTATTCACTATAGATTCTTGAGAATAATAGAGTTTTTCAACCTATTTTGACTTTGCATGAGTACTATACTCAAAGAAACTGCATATATATGGTAATATGTGTTCAAAAAAATAAACTTTCTACTTATATAACACGCTTTATATTTCTTTTTATTCCTTATATCCACAAATAACGCATCTATTGATACCGTTTCAGTAATCACAAAAAAAAATATCTTTATTTTAAACATCTTCATTGAATAGTCAAGAGTAGGGTTCCATCACATGATGAAAAAATAGGAAACATGGGATTTAAATTTTATGATTTCTGTACTATACATTTTTTTCAAATGTAGGTTTCCTTATAAACATAGGGTTGTTTATCCATACTAACCATTTTCAAAAATGTGGGGTTCCATATAAATATAGGGCCGATAAACATTACATTTCCATTATCATAGTGTACAAGATCATTACATTATATTTTAAACATAGGGTTTCTAAACCATATGTTATGATTCATCACATGGAGTATAAACAATGATTCCATTATACATTTAAACCTCTCTAGAATAATTCACCAATATTTTAACCTGTAAATAAAAATAATCATCTCATGAAATATATTCTGAAAAAATATTGAATGTAATTTCATTAGTAAAAAACATAATTGTGTTTTTGAGAATCAAAATAAATAAAATTTATATAGTTTTGTTGAGAATACATTATCACAAATCTCCGCAATTTGATGATAAGAAAACCCTTAACATAACATATAAAATATATTAATTTTATCAAAAAAATTAATAATATTTTTAAAAAATATATAGAGATTAGTTTTTGAAAATTAATTTACAAATTAAATTCATTATATTTAATTGATAATAGAAAATATTAGTTGAATAATTTAATCATGAATGATGTTTACACTTAATTTTATCAATGATTTGTTTATATCAAAAATAATATAGATAAAAATAGATTAAAAACCATTCAGTGTAGCATATAACCTTAAAGTAATGTTACATTTTTCTTAATATAATTATTAGATATTTGTTCTGGTAGTAAAAGCAAACCAAAATAAAATAAGCTCAAATATAATAAGAAAATGAATTTTATGAAAATATTTTTATGATTACAGGAATAATGTTGGCTGAGAATGGTTTTCAAATGGAGAGATGTTTTAATGTGAGAAGGATTGTTCGGAAGAGGTGTCAGATTCAGCTAAGACTCGAAAAACCTAATGAAATTCCTTCAATTCTACCATCTATCCTCTTAAATGTTTATTAATATTTTCATCCAACTACCTCGTCAAAAGCATTTAATCGGGACTAATCATTAATAATTCAACCAAATTTACTTTCATAAATTCAGGAACTATTTATTATGACTAAATAAATTAGATCACATTGATCCAAATTGATTGAGAAGTGTCCTGATGACTGGCTCTCATAAAATTAGCTTCTCAAAAAGATCTAGTTATTTTTTAAGTAACCCATTGGCTGGTGTACTTTCACATTGAAGAGTACAATTCTGATCATTTAAATTAGACATGACAATAGTAGGAGACTCAAAACTTCTGAACAATCTAGAGAAGTATGAGGTGAATTAGTAGAAGCTCTGAAATTATTGGAATTACTTCTTACAAACTCTAACTGAATCTCAAAATATCATTTAAAATATCCAAAATATGTTTTTGAAACTAAATCTACATAGAGATTTCCAAAATGATCATCCATTTCTCTATGAAAAGTATCAAAATATCTTCTGGAAATTGAACTATCTCTCAGATTGGTTAGTTATACCTGAGAAAATTCTAACTCATCTCTAGGAACAGTTGTACTTCTTAAATATTCCATATGTTTTCTTGAAGACTATAAATCATTATGAAAACCTGAATTTTCTTCTTGAGTTTTGAGAAAATGAACAATAAATCCTCAAATTCTAGTGTTTAAAGAATATTAAGATTATTATTCTAATTACTGAGGACGTTGACCTCCATCGAGTAAGGGTAATAATTTTTATTCAATTTTTACACTAGAGGCAAAAAATCAAGCTTCATGATCCTCTGTAGTATGAGAAGGTAAAAAAAATTTTCATCTAGAGATCTGATATAACATAAGTTTATTTATTATGAGCTTACCAAGAAATCTCAGGTGTTTTTTTATCATAATTGTTTCCTAGATAATTTTATTGAGAATATTCATCATTCAATGATTATTGAATCTGATTTTAATCTTGATTGATAATAAGATCCTCTTTCATTACTCTTTTATCAAGATGAGGAATTTCAAAAACTGTAGTATCCTCTACTTCTTTTTCCTAAACTAGATGCTCATCCCTTTGTCTGGGCCAGATGATAAGTGCCTCATCATTTGGTTTTCCAAAAAAATTCAAGAAATTGGGAGATATATATTACAGATTCTAGATCAGAGGTTTTGTATTTGATTCTACATCTTTTTGGCGAAAACATATATTTTATTCCCTATTATTTAACTTTTTATTCTTAAATTTAGACTACAGCAGCCGATCCCAAAATTCCTGGCTCCGCCTGAGCAATAGAACCAAATCATTATTGGTCTTCTACACCAAAGGGTAATATCTTTCCTTTGACGATACTCTAGAAGAAACTTACCTTCCTTTAAATTCTAGCATTCATAATGTTACTATGATGAAACTTTGTGTGAATCTATACATCTTTAATCATGAATCTTTTATATAGAAGAATAGAAGTTATCCTTCCATAAGGATAGTGAGACATCCTTACGTCCATCTAGAGATAGTGGTGCATGTATCTTAACATTAAAATTATGAAATAAAACTGAATATCACTTATCATTTGACACATTATATAAATGTCTTGGAAACTAAACATTTTGAGTTCATAGATTCATTGAATTATTACGGACTATATAAAATTGAACTAAACCATTCAATTAGTGTCGTGATCCTTAAAAAAATTCTTAATATTTTGGTATAATAAAATAGAAATGAAATAATATCCTCTAATTTATGTTATTTATTATTTATTGACAGAGATTAAAATGAAAACCACATTCATGGGGAAATTTAAATATATTTTAACTTTCAACTATGATATTGAAAAATCCCTATCATTTTACAAAAATATGATGACATCCTTTATGCCACTGAAACCAAAATAAATATTTCTAAAGAACTCTTTTACCTATATATCAACAATAAATTTATAGTTTCCTTCAGAAAAAATAGTTTCTAAACCATTAAATTCTATAGCATGCATCAATGAAATATTTTTCGGACTGATCCATTCAAAATCTATTACCTTTAAGTGAAGAATATTTCTATAGGTAATGTGTTTTCTCTTTGTTCCACTTTGTTTTCATTAGAATTTTCTATTATTAATCATCATTTTTTATAATATAATTGTGGATGGTTTCATTTTATATGGATTTTAATGAAAAATAATAGCTCATAAAGTTGAAAGGGATAGAATATTAAGAGTGAGAATGTATGAGATAGAGGGTATTCTAATTTTTTTAGTGACATTGGTCTTGTTTCTTGGGCCAATCACTCAGTGTAATCATTAATTCATTATTATTAAAACACACACTTTTTGAAAAAATAAACAAATACTTGTTTTTAATTAAATTATTAATAAATAAATAAATTACAGTATAAAATAAATAATAAAATACATAATTTAATAAATTAAATAACAAAGAATTATTTAAAAATAAATATTCACAGCTACCCCTTAATAAAATAAAAACTATAACTGGGAAGTGGTTTAGTAAAAAATGAACATGTTAATATTCAATATTTATAATCTAAGGATATATAATTTCAAAAATATGATCTATTATATAATGATGTCTTGTATAATTATGATTTGTTTCAAATATATTCTAGCTCGACTATTAACAGAGAAAAAAAATATTTTTTAATTAATAAACATGCCTGAAAGTAACCATTTTTATTGATTTTTGGAGAGAAAACACAGAAAACATAGATAAAAATAGAAAAAATCAAGGTTCACCAGTCTTGGGGGTCTGAAAAAGTGCAAGCCAAGGGCATCACTAACCACATGATGAAGCCCCTCCCTTGGAAATGACCCGAGAGAAAGAAAAGAGGACATATATTAAACATACACAAGACATTATGACTAGTCTTCTAGTAGCAAGACAAAACAAACTACCAATCATAAATTTGCATAACTTATTTTCAAATGGTTTTCGAGTTTCATCCAATCATGTTTTATATTTGTACATAGCGGTGTTATATAAGACTTACTATTTTCTAGTAATTTGTTTTAATAAACCGATAATGTATTTTATTTGATTTAAAACATTTTCATATTTTTTTGATAAATTAATAATCCTATAAAGAAATATAATTCCCCCATAATACTCAATTCAATTTTTTTAGATAATATTAGAAAAATTATAATAATTCTTTTTATTTACTCAATTGAAAATAACATCATCTACATAAATTTTTAAATATTAGACATTAGAATAAATAGTTTTCTTAAAAGGTGTAGGATCCTATAACCCTATAGATAATCAATTTTCCACAAAAATGAGCTTAATCATTTATAAAAATCCTTAGGTTCTTGTTTAAGGTCATAAATTGTTTTGATAAATTTAAAAAATGAATTTGGTATATGATGGATTTCAAAACATAGTGGTTGTTCAATATAGAATCCATCCACTAAATATTCATTTAGAAATGAAAATTTAATAATGATCTGATATAATATGAAATTGAAATTAGATGAATACACTAGAAGGGTATCAATTTCCTCTAATTTAGCAAGATGTGAAAATTATTCATTATACTCTATCCCTTCTCCTTGATTGTATCATATTTCTACTAATCTATCTGTATTTAATTTAATGATCCCATTATCATCCAACTTATTTCAAATAAATCAATTTTCTACCTATTACTATATATTTGGACTGATGTCAACTAATTCCAAAACATTATTTATACTAAATTTAATGAGTTCTTCATCCCTATAAATTAACAACTTTTTATCAATTGAAGAATCTTTATTTATATTAGGTTCTAACTGTTATAGGATGTAAGAAAATTCAGGTATGTTTCTTACATTTCTTATAGTTCTTAATTATATTTATAGATTTTATAAAATAGTATCTAAGGTATGATATTTTATGGTTTTTGATTTTCTAAGAACAAAACTTTTATGTCCTTTTGTTTCATGTTCTTCTAGACTGGGCTGAGTTTCATTAATATCATTTTAAAAAAAATTCATATGTGATTCAAGCCTCATGTAATCAAAATAGTCAAATATTTCATCTGTTTGATCTTTACTTTTATCAAAAGGGTCACTTTCATCAAATTTCACATTAAGAGGTTATTCAATACTCCTTTAGTTTTTATTATACGCTATACTGGATTTAGAAGTAGAAAAACATCATAGAAATAATCCTTCACCTTCCTTTGATCAAATTTTCCATAGTTTTCCATATTATTCAAGATATATAAATTGTATCCAAAAAATTTATAGTATATTACATTAGGTTTTCATTTATTACATATTTTATAGGATATATTTATAATAAAATAACTTATTAAAAATCAATTCATTATATAGAAATATGTGTTTACAGTTTCTGCCCAAAATAGGTAAGAAGTTTATATTCATTCAATATTATACTTTCCATATCATGAATAGTTCTATTTCTTATTTCAATAATTTCATTATTTTTAGATGTTCCTTGTTCAATGAATGTGGTTCTAATACCTATGTTAAGGAAAAAACTAATTAGATTATTGGTTCCCAAATTATCCATCATGATCACTTCTGATTGAAATTATTTCAAAATATTTTTCAATTTGAAAATTTTCACTAAATATTTCAAACATATTGAATACTTAACATATTTAGATAATATACCCATTTAAAAATTGAAAAATCATCAACTATTACATAAGTGTAAAATTTTCCACCCAAACGTTCTACCATTGATGGTATAAAAAATTCATGTGGATTAGTTCTAGTGGTTTAGATGTAGAAACAGATTTAATTCATTTGAATGATGATTTTTATTATTTTCCCATTTTCAATGCATCATAAGATCAATCATTATAAAATCTAACACTAATAAAATAATAATCTAAGTGATTCTTAAGAAATTATTATAATGAAAATATATTGTAATATAATGATCCTTCTTTTTCATACCTAACTATTACAAAATTTTCAAGATAAAAAACATAAAATGTTACAAAACCAAGATCCAAAGGTTTAAAATCATGGGATAATTATTACCATACATAAATTTTACATAATATATAATATTTTTTTTAATTCCATCTCCTCTTGATTCATAGTGGAACTCATGTTCTCTGTAGAACAAGTATTCATACGAAGATATACATCTTAAAGTGGTGAGATAAAATCCTTGTAAGAGGATGAATAAGAGAGATGAAACATGAGTTCTCGTAATCATCATTATCATAACATAATCAGAGGATCATCATCATAATCATTAGTGGAGCATTAAATAAATTCATGGATTATAGAAATGCATAAAAATTAACGATCGTGACTTTTTGTAAATTACCACAAAAATTTCACTTTATCTCATTATATACATCACATCACCCAATGTATTGGAGTGATATATAATTCCAGGAGAACCCATCACATCATAACATTTACATGAATAAATAATTCTTAGTGCACCAATCACATCATAGCATTTACATTATCTTGTATTCCACATAGAACGTATATCAATCTTGATCATAAAATAACCCAAGGAAATAAATGGTTTTCATTTCATGAAGCATAAATTCAGGAATAAACATTGGTGTTCACAAAATAAATAAGTAATAACATACTTGGTATATGAATCATCAATCATGAGTTAGGAAGATATAATCTCATGATAAGTAAAAGATGTGTTTTCTGAAAGTAGATTTCTTTTGGAAAAATACATGCTTTTGTCAAAAAATATAATGTGAAAAATCAACATCCAAAAAGTAAAAGGCAAGGATAAGGAAATGATATTTAAGTAACATTATTTTAACATACATACAAAAAATTTATTGAAAGAGTGAAAACCCAAAGAAAAAGAGTTGTATTTGAAAATCCACTTACCTTATTTCTTAATTATTTATCCACTTTTATATCCTTTATAATAACATTAGATTCATTAATGAAAATATCTAAAACCTATTATACTTGTATTTTATTATCAATAACTCTATTAAGTTCACTTTTATCATTTTATATGAGTTATTAACTACAATTATATCATTCAGGAGTGTTCGCTTTTGTTGTCTTCATGACATGTTCACTTGAATTTGAATATATAAGATCAAATTAAAATGAGAATAATTCTATAGAATCATAATAATATGTTATTAATGATATTTCATAGTATTACATTGATTTATATATCATTTGGTTATATTTTTTTATTATGAATCATTAGATAAACCATTAATGATAATTGTTTGAATTATTTAGGTAGTTTTTTATCATCACAAACTAGTTTTGCTGAATTATTTATTTTTATGTATATAAGTCAGTTCCAAAATAGAAAATGGTTATTGCATATAATTTAAAAACAATTTCAATAATTAAACGGTTTCATGAATAGACTTGAATATGTTAAAGGAAAATTAAAATTCATCATCCACGATGTTTGTAAATTGACATATCATGGGTGATGATTTAATTTTTAGAATAAAAGAGAGAGTGGGAGGATTTTGATGATGGATATTCTATTAACATGATAAAATTCTAGTATATCAAACATATTGTAGATATAAATCCACTTGAATAAGAGAGTGTGATTAGAATAGAATAAATGAAATGAAAATGATAATAAATTAAAAGAAAAAGGAATATCATTTTTCCACTTCAATTATCCTCTTTGAGAACATTTATAAGGAACCTAGGATTGGTATTTTTTTGAGACCCATGGAACATGGACGTGGGGGATTATCTTAGAAAGGGTATTGGGTGGAATTAGGATGAGGATCAAATTTTGGAAGGTGTGAGGATAATTGGTGGCGAGGGGTGGTATTTATACCGGAGGACAAGGGTGTTTTTATATTATTTTATTAACTGGTTTATTATTTTTGAGCAATATTACAAATATTTTAAAATTATATAAAAAAAATACTAAAACAATGATGTCTTATTTTATATTTTGGGATACCATCAGCCATATATCATATATGACTCAATAATTCTTGTAATTATATTTTATCAAAATTATCATATTTTACAATTCACAAAAATTCCAGTATTTTAGAAAAATCCAAAATATCCACCCTAACTATTTTTAACATGTATAAATTATAAAATAACTCTATTTTTTAAAATAATTTTCTAAAGATGAAAAATATAATTTTTAATTAAAATCTCAATTTATTCAAAAAATACTATTTTAAAATAAAAAAATGATTTTATGACCCCTTCAACATCAATTATGGTCTCATAAAACTAACATATAATTATAATAAAACAAAATATTAATTTATTAATCAATTTTTTAGTAATATATTTTTGTTTTAAATCATTATATTAATTATAATAATTTAAATAAACCATAATGTTTTAATAAAATACCATCAATTAATTTATCATTTTTATAATATCTATTTAATTATACTATGATATAATTATATCATATATTTATTTATAACTTTCCAAATTTTCATTTCTACTTTAATAGATGACGTTACTATTATGTTGGCCAATTTTCTATTCCTAATGGTTATGATATTATTCCTTCAGTATAGGTTCTTTATTTTAAAAAATATATCATTTATTTCATTCTTCCTTTATAGTATAAGGTTTTTTATTAGGTTCCCTATGATATGTATGTATTTAATAATATATTAAATATTTATAAGAATATAAATAGTTACATTGATAAAATTTTAGATTTTTACATTTTCCCCCATTTTTGAAATTTCACCGTCGAAATTTCACTTTACATAAAAAGGTGAGGGTACTTATCCTTTATCGTCTCATACAGTTCCCATGTTTCCACTTCAAACTTATAATTATTCCATAGTATATTGAATAGGTGAGTAGTCTTGTGGTGTAAAACATTATCTATACGGTCCAATATCTCCAATGGATTCTCCTCATAAGGGATGCCATTTTCCAAGTATATCACCTTTAGACTTAGTTCATGTGAGTGATATGATATGTACATCCTCAATATGGATACATGGAATAAATTATGTACTTGATACATTGTATGTATAAGTGTCAAACAATAGGTCACAGCTCCAACATGATCAACAATATCAAAGGGTCTAATTTACCTAGGACTTTGGTTTTCCTTCTTCCTAAATCTCATAATCCAATTCTATATAGATATATAGAGGAATACCATTTCTTCATCCTTAATCTCTAAATCCCATAGATTTTTTTATACATATATATTATATCTTCTTTGGGATGTCTTAATGTATTGTTGAATGGTTTTCCCTTCTCCAACATTTGTTCGACCATTTCAGGACCTCAAATTTGTTTCACCAACTTCATCCATGCATGCCTTTGTTCCATATTATTCCCCTAATGGGATTCATATAGAACAATTTTGATTCTCTAGTGGAATATTTCTTTGTAAGATAACTCAACAAGAGACACTCGTCCGATCCTTCATCATTGTCTATAGATCATTCCCTCAAAATGTCTTCCATATTCTGAATAGTTCATTCAGATTGTCCATCATTTTGAAGATGATAATCCATACTTATTATCAGATAAGTGTTTAGACCATGTTGGAGACTTTTCAAGAACATAGAGGAGAATCTTGGATCTCCATTAGATATAATCGATTGTTGTACTCCATTCAGCCTTATAACTTCTCTTATGTATACTCGTTTAAGTTGATCCAATGATAACTCCTCTTGCATTGTGATAAAGTGAGTTTTCTTGGAAATATGATCCAGAACAACCCATATAACATGTTTTCCATTTTATAAATTTGGTGGACCGGTGATGAATTCCATGTTCACATTATCCCCTTTTTACAATGGTTAATTAAATAGTTTCATCATATTTTTAGACTTGTGTCATTGTGATTTAACATACTATCATATCAAGCACTATGAGATACACTCCACAGTCTCCTTATTCACATTGTATGAATAAAAGTGTTCTTGATGATCATTGTATATATTGGTTCTTCCAGGATGGATAAATAATTTTGAGCTATATACATTATAAAATAGTTCATTTTTTATCTCAGGTGATGAAAGAATACATATCTGTATTCCAAACGCAATCACAACATCATTGTAAATATGGAAATCTTATAGCTTACATTCCATTAATGCATTAAGCTTTTTTTGTAACACTGGATCATACCTTTGTGCCTCCTTATCATAGATTGGTTTGATGGTTTGGAAATCATTTTTGAAAGGTGGTATGTATTCCCTTACATTATTATGTCAAATTCCATCCTTTCCATATCCTTCAACATAGGGTCTTTCACTTTCATCATCATGGATAGATTATATGGATCTTTTCTTCTAAGAGAATCATCTTTATTGTTTTCCATTCTAGTATTATAGTAAATAGTGAAATTTTAGTCCTTGATTAGTTTTAACCATCTAATTTTATTCATACTGAGCTCTTTTTTTGTGAATATGCACTCTAAACTCCTGTGATCAAAATATAGGTCAGACATATCACTATATAGGTAGTGTTGATTTATTTTCAAGGATAAGATCATGGATGCTAACTATAGATCATGTGTCAGGTAGTGCTGATTATGGATAGTTAACTTGTGTGAGGAATAGGCTATTTCTTTTTCATTCTATATGAGTACACAACCCAATAATTTCTTTGAAGAATGGAAAATTTTCAAAAAAACTATCCACCTGTTGGTATTGTGATTACATGTACAGTGATTATCCTCTTCAATAGCTCATTTAATCATTCATCACATTCTTCTATCCAAACATATTTTACCCATGTACATGTTAACTTAGTTAGTGGGATACTCAATAGTCAGAAATTTCTCACAAAATGTTGGTAGTACCTTTCTAATCTAACAAAACTATGGATTTCCATGAAACTAGAGGGTCTGGGACATTTCTCAACTTCTTTAACTTGGTAGGGTCCATATAAATTCTCTCACATGTGATCACATGTCCCATGAATATGAATTTCTTCATCCAAAATTCAAACATGCTGAACTTGGGGTATAGTTTCTCCATCCTTAACGTCGAAAACTAAATTCAGATATGTTCTTCATGTTCTTCCATTCTCTTAGAGTATATGAGAATATCATCAATAAAAACTACGAATATATTTTCCAGTTAATGTCTATGGACTATCTTCATCAAATCCATGATGATTTCAGGTCCATAAGTAAGTCTGAAGGGAATCACTAGAAACTCATAGTTTCCAAACCTTATATAAAAGATGCCTTATTAATATATTCCTTCTTTAACCTCAGTTGACGATATCCATATTGAATATCCACCTTTGAAAATTATTGATATTTTTATAGCTAATAATACAAGTCAATAATCCATTGAAGAGGATAATTTTCCCTTATGGTTATCGTTTTGATCTCCTTGTAGTTAACACAAAGTTTCATTGATACATCCATTTTCTTAGTAAAAATCATTGGATCACCCTGAGGTGATAGACTAGGAAATATATTCCCTTTGCTCAAATGCTCTTGCGGCTTCTTCTTTAACTCCTCCAATTTTATTGGGGCTATCCTCTGGGAAATTTTTAAATAATATTGGCTCTCGGTAAATATTCTATTGAGATATATACATCATGATTAGGGGGATGTACAGATAACTCTTAAATAAATACATCATTGTATTCCCTTACAACAGGCATTTCCACTAGGTTTATGGATTACTTTGACTCAACCGTTTGAGCATGGTATGCTTATTTATATGGATTCAACACACACACTATTGAGAAATATTCCATAGTTTCATCATGGTCTTCATTAAATTGTAGAGTAGCATGGGAGGGTTGACAATATTAAATTTTCTTTTCTTTTCTCAATGTTTGATGTGTTCTCTATATAACAAGAGTTAATCCATCCCCAATATTACATTGAATTATGCCAAGGAAAGTTTCAAAATATTATCTAGATGAATTTTCCCTCATATGAATATCATGGATGATTTCAACACTTGGGTTGAAATTATTGAAACACTAGGTGTTTTTACCAATATCTTCACTATAGGGTTTTGGGGATTCAATTCAATTGTTCTAACAATCATTCAATATATAATGCAATGTATAGAACTGAAATAAAATAATAATTTTTCCATCATTGAGTGAATAGGAAGTGTACATTGTATGACTTCATTTTCATTCTCCACTTTATTAGTAGTGGTGGCATAGGCCTTCCCTTGCTCCATTGTCCTTGGTGGCTACTAATGATGATTACCCTTGATGACTCAAGGTTTAGTGCACCAACATTTATAGTTCTATTTTTCCCTATAGTTGAAGCATTGAACTATGAGCGGTTCTCTCCTTTCCTCCACTATATCATTTGTATTATTTATGAATCTACATAATGCATGATCTCTATGGAATTCCATACCACAGTTAGATCTTTTTCTTGTACATTATAGTTAGTTCCCATGATGCTTCTTCCCACATTCTTTAAATGTGAGTGGTTAAAATTTATTTTCTATTTTTTAATTAAATCCCCCATATTAAAACTACATCATTCACTTCTCATCAACATATTCATGGGTATATTCACTAAACTCTATCACCACTTTAAAATCACATCGAATAACATCTTCATAACTCATGATGACTCAAATTTGTAGAGACATTAAAAGGTGTGGTTTTAAACCAATAAAGAATCTATCTATTTTGATATCATTGTCGATAACAAAAACCTAGGCATACCTTTCAAGCCATGTAATGTTTTGATTGTAATACATTATAGATTCACATTCCTTTTACTTCAACTATATTAATTCTATATCTATATTTGTATGAATAATTTTAGGGAAATAGTTGTTATGAAACATTTTATTAAAATATTCCCACTCTAAATCGTTAAATTCATCCTTTATCATGGGGTTCCTAATAAATTCACACCATTAATATGCCACTCCATAAAAATGGAAAATGGATAGAATCACATTCTCCTTATAAGAACAATGAAGCATAAAAATATATTCTCTATTGAGTTAACCCACGGTTTTGTGGCTAGTGGGTCATAAGATTGACTAAATATTGTTTTTCCTTTCCACACGAATGTCTTAATAACCATTTTATCACTGTTAGGTAAAGGATGAAATTCCTCATTTTTTTATTGTTAATATCCTAAGATAGCTTGGTAATAATCACTATGAAACTTTGACCCCCCCCCCCCCCACCAATGCATTGGGTATGTCAGTCGAGCAATTAATGCATTTCCCCTGACAAGGGTTGTTGGCCTAGTTTCTCCTAGTTCCCACTATTTTCTAAAATAATAATGATAAAATAAAATAGAATTCATAAAATTATGAATAAATAATTTATTCAATTGTTCAATTAAGTATAATGGAATATCATGTTGGATAAATTTGTTTAAATGTTTCTAAAATTGTGTTTATTGGGTTCATACCAATAATTAGTCTCACGATAAGGCTTATCACAGTGTTTCTCTAATCATAATTCCTAAATTAACTAAATCATGATCTGATACAAATTATAATAGCTTTACTGTATCTTACATGACCATTACATCATTTTAAACATAAACAACAAAAAAATTTAAATTTATAATATATAAATCATTAGTATCTTGGTAAAATAAGAAGAATGAATAACTCTTATTAAATAAAACATAAATATTTAGTTAATTACTTTTTCTCTCAGTTCTTATTATCCATAATGTTCTATTTAATACAAGTATTCACCTTAATATATAAATAAAATAAGGGGTGATCTAAAATCCTAGTAATAGGATGAATATGAGACAAGAAACATTGGGGAGAATAATCATCATTATAATAACATGATCAAAGGACCACTATCATTATCATGAGAGGAAACATTAAATAAAGGCATATAATATGTAAATATCTAAAAATAAACCAGCATGTCTTAGTGGTTATATATTATGAATATTTCACTTTATTACATGAAATAAATAACAATACCCAATGAATTTAATCACCATATAATTATTAGTGCACCTATCACATCACAACATTTACATGAAATATATAATTACGGGTTCAGCTGTCACATCATAACATTTAAATTATCATGAATTCCAAAAATAATTTATATCAATCTTGGACCGAGAATAATCCATATAAAGGAATGGGTTTCATTTAATAAACCATAAATTCATGAATAAACATTGGGGTTCCAAAAATAAATAGATAATAATATACATTGTATAAAAATAAACAATCTTTTGTGAGGAAGAAATAATCTCACAAAAAGTAAAATATGTGTTTTTAAAAAGAAGTGTTCTTTGGAAAAATATTTTAATTTTCCATGAAATTTGATTAGAAAAATTTATATCAATAAAATAAAATAAAAGGATAAATAAATTATATTTAAGGATCATTAATTTCAAATATATATTTAAAATGGAGTGAATGAGGGAAAACACAAACGATGAGAGTTGGGTTCAAGAATCACCTTACCTTATGTATAAATGATTTCTCCAATTTAATATCTTATTTAATAACATTATATTCATTAATTAATATATCTAGAACCTCTTATAAATGTATTTTATTATTTATAACTTTATTATGTTCATTTATGGCCTTTTAGATGAGTTATAGAGTAAAAATCTATCATTTAGGAGTGTTCAATTTCTTGGTTTTCCGAATCGGTTAACTTGAATATGGGTATTGAAGTTCATGTAAAATGAGAATAATTCACCAAAATTAGAATTATATGTTATTAATGAACTTAAATAGTATTAAATGGTTATTTATATTATTTATTTACATGGTATGGGGATTAATAAATAGATAAATCATTAATGATAATCAATTGAATAATTTTTGGCTGTTTTTGATCATCATAAACTAGTTTTGTTTCATTATTTATTATTTTGTATATATGTAAGTTTCAAAAAAAGGGTTTATCACATTAAATTTATAAAAAAATTCAACCATTAAATGGTTTTATGACCATCCTTGATGGTGTTATGGGAAATTGAAAATGTATCGTCTACTATGTCGGTAAATTTAAACATCACGGGCAATGCTTTCATTTTTAGAATAAAAGATAAAGTCGTTGGATTTTGATGATGGTTGTTCCATTAAAATGAAATAATTATATTATATAAAAATAACTGAGTTTTTATGAAACATAGATATGATAAGGTTAGGATAACATAAGAAAATAAATGAAATTGTAAGTAAATTAATAGAAACAATTATTGGATTCTACCTCTTGAATTATACTCTTTGAGAACCTCCTAGATGTACCTAAGATCTGTCTTTTGTTGAGACAAATGGCTCATGGTTGTGGGTGAGGGGCTTTGGAAGAGTATTAGTTAGAATCTGGATAATTCATAATTCTTAGATTGTATGAGGAGGAGAGGTGGTGGGGTGGTATTTATTAGGGAGGAGAGGGTTTTTTTCTCAAATTTTTTTTCATTACTCTATTATTTTGGATCGAGACTATGAATAGTTTAAAAATTGTCAAAAAATATATATTAAAATAATAATGGATAGTTCAAGATTTTGGATTTAAATTAGACATACATGATTTATTACTCAACAATTTTTGTATTTAGATTTTATCGTTAATTATCATATTTTACTATTCAAAAAAATTAATGTATTTTAAAAAAACTCCAAAAGTTTACCATAACCATTTTTAAATGTTAATAATTCAAAAATTACTCATCATTTCAAAAATAATTTTATATATATGCAAATTTTAATTTTTAATTAAAATCACAATTTATTCGCAAAATAGAAATTATAAAATTTTAACTGATTTTATGACACATTGACAAATTAATTAAGTTCTCATTAATATTTTTTACAATCATAAGACAAAAAAATATTAATTTATGAATCCATATTCTAAAAATAAACTTTATATTAAAAAAATATATTAATTATAAATTTTTAATAAACCATTATGTTTTACAAAAATAAAAATAATTTATTTATAATTTTTAGAATATTTACTTATACTATGATATAATTATATCATATATTCATTTTTAAGATTCCAAAGTTTTATTTATAATTTCATAGATGATGTTATTATTATTTTGGCCGATTTAATATTCCTAATTGTCGTGTTACTATTCCGTTGTTATAGGTTTCTAAATTTATTTAAATTTTGGTTATTTCATTATTCTTTTATTAATATAATGTTTTTATTGGGATATCTAATATATCTATTTTTTATAGATTATAAAATATTTATATTAATGGAAATAATTCCATTTTTTAATGTTTGGGTTGATACATTCAATTTCTATATCTTCTATGTCAGGTCCAATACTCATTTTTATAAGCAATTAAACAGTTTACTTTTTTGTTTACACAAGGAATTAAGATCTTGGGTATAAATATTATCAATTATAGGTTCTCTAAATTCTAGAAATTTATATTTCAAAACAGAGAAATAATTATTAGATAAATCAATATAAAAAATCATCTTGGAGTGGAGAGATTCTTATTAGACTTTGGCTTGGACCTTGAAAATATAACACTTATTAGATTGATGTAAACTTTTGATGTCTAAGTAATTTAACTATTACTATCATCCCATTATTATTGTCTCCAATGGTCAATATACCTCTATATAGTTTCTTCAATGTATGAATGATGGAAGAGTCTCCACACATATGTCTTGTCCAACCACTATCCATATTCCATAGAACAATTTTTTTCTATGTTCTTTTCCCTGCAAAAGTATTTAAAAAAGGGTTTATTTTGGTTCCTAAAATTTCTTAGTTCTAGCTGTGTTAGAAAGAAACGATCTAGGAATCTAAAGTCTTCTTATTTTACCACAATCAACATTACTTAATTTTGACATATTCATATAATTAAAATCTGTTTCGATTTCACTTATCTGAGAATTTTTTAACCCCTAGTGGTTAAAATGATGTTTTATTCCATAATAAAAATATGTATCACTTTTTGGACATGGCACAAAATAATTATTTTATAATTTTTATTCTTATCCTCTTCATAATATTGTAAATTTTAATTTTTTAATAACATTACTTTTCAAATATATAATTTTGAGATATTTTTCTTTAGTAAAAATAGTAGACATATTTTTAAATTAATATATTTCATTTTGTAATTTTATTATATTTTTTTCATTAGTAGTGAAATTTTATACACATATATTATATTTATATTTTATTTTATGATGTATTTTTATCATTGTATCTTTTTCACTTAAAACAACATTATGAAATTTTTAGTTACATATTTTTTATAAAAGTGAATGGCATTTTTTCAATCATTGAGTAGTAAGCAGAAAATTTTATGCTTTAGAAGCTATTAAAATAAGAAAAAAAAAATTATAAGGATTGTATCACATTTTGTTCATTGTCTATAAAATAAATGTTTACATTCAGAATTTTTGGATTTAATATGGGTTAGAATTTCAGAAGTTTCTAGAATCTTCAAACACTCCAAGTAGCCTTCATATCTCTTTTCTCTTTATGCTCATAATCAGTTTTCTTCTAAATATTATTTTCCAATTTTCTTCATTCTTATTTTAATTGGAGGAAATCATGCCTAATAGGACCCTTCTATTTTTATTCATATCATATTACTTATTTAGATCATTTATTATCTTTCTTGAAGGATTGTTTGATTCCTATAATTTTTCTAATGAATTTTTTAAATTTTCTAAATTGATGATCTAGTTTTATTTTAGAATCTGAGCAGTCTTAATCCTTTGTGATTTTGACATCTAGTTTTAATTTTTTTCATGATTATGAGCTGTAACTTTAAGGGTATTGTTTTTTAATTTTTAATATATTGTGTTGTTGATCATTAACATCCATATCTACTTCTTACATCACTAGGATCAAATTAACTATTTTATTTTCAAATCATTGATTAGGGATGATTATTTTTTAGCTATAGATAATCCATTCTATTTTGAGGGTAGTAATCTGAGAACATTCCGTTCTTAATATGATTGGCTAATTGTAGTTCCTAAAGCAGCAACATCATTGGATTTTTCTGACAATCTATCATTTATTTGGGTGATTATTTCACCATAATACAATTTTAAGTTTTCAAACATTATTTTTTTATTAGCAAAATTAAATGGAATGACATGTTTTATTCCATCATATGTAACAGAAATTATTTTCCACATTTCATAAAAAGTTGGACACTGTGATACATGATTTAATTCTTATCGACCAATTCCAAAAATGAATGCATTTTTTACTTTTGAATTGGTGTCATACTCAACTTATTTAGTATCATACATTATTTCGGGACATTTAGGAATTATATGTGGAGTGATAAACATAATAAATAATTCACATCCCAGATTATTCAGATAGCTGATCATCAGATATTTCCAGCATATATAGTTATCACCATTGATTGCATGAGCATATATAATAGACATAGGTTATATTGTATTCTCCATTAAGTTCCTTTTTTATAGACCATGTACATTGATCTTTATAGAACATTACATGCTTCATTTGTAAATATCTCCTTGTATAAAAATAGTTAGGTAATAATAATACAAAGATATAAAGAGGGGGTGAATTGTGTCTTTTAAATAATGTTGAAATATTCTAGTATTTTTTATCTTTTCGATTCTTGATGATATGCATCATTCTCTTCTGTAATTAGTTTAAGAAGATAATAAATAGTAAAGAATAACACAAAAAAATTATAGTGGTTCAGGGAAAAAATATCATGTTGTCCACTCCACCAATTCTCTCTCTCTCTGAGATTAGTTCTTTTCTATAAAAATTTCAACTTATCACATTACCTTAACAAAAAAATTTCAAATTGCTAAAACCATTAAAATAATATTTTATATAGCTTTATGGTTCTTTTATAGGTATTTGGATTCTCTATAGCTTAGTCCGAGATGCTAAAACTCTTCTACGATTGAGTCTGTCTAAATGACACAACAATAAATCAAAAGAGTTTTATTTTTTTAGATAATAGGCTCTGAATCACATTTTTAGAATAAAATGATAGAAAAAGATAATCTTCTTCAATGATTAATTTCTTTAAAAAATAATCAATTCCATTAGATCGTGGTTGTGAATGGTCTTTAATAAAAATATCTTTAACAAAAAGCAACAATTACAAAACACATAGTTGAAATATGTATGTCTTCGTAGTAGATTCTTCAGAACAGCAGTGTTCATTGACATATTGTTTATATACAACAATTATATATTCAATAACTTACTTCATTGACATGATAATTTGTATAGAATAAAAATAATATTTCCACTTATATAGCAAACATTTTCATTCTTTCAGTTGAGTAGATCCACAAATATTACTTACGTTGATACTGTTATGACAATCATGAAAATATCAATTATTTAAACCCCATTATTTAATAGTCAAACATAGGTTTCCATTATATGAAAAATACTAAAAACATGGGTTTGACATCATACAGTTGATGTGCCATATTCCCCTCCTAAAAAATAGGGTTACTTATAAATGTATGGTTGTATAAACTTACATATCATTTTATAAAATATAGGCTTCCATCCAAGCATAGTGTTTATAAAAAATACATTTCCAATAGTGTAGGGTTCTCATAATATGGTTTTGTTTCAAGTATATGGTTTCTAAACCATATTTTATGCTTACACTGGTTGGGTATGATCATTGTTTACATAATACAATAAAACACATCTATAATACTTCAAAAATTATTATAAGCCATAAATAAAAATAATATTCTTAAAAAACACTTAAAGTTGTTTTAACTGTAAATAAACAAGGTTGTGTGTGACAATGAAAATTATTCATATTTATTTGGTAGTTTTTGGGAAAATACATGCCCAATAGATTCCACTAATGATTCAAGTTGAAAAAACCCAAAAATAACCAAAATATTCAGAAAATTATAGAATCTAAAGTCCATTATGTAAAAAAAGTTAAACACCATTTATGTGTTAAAAAAGGACACTAAAATTAGTACACTATTTGAACAACTTACACATTGTGTGAACTTTAGGTTCTATAAGTATTTTACGAACCTTTAAAAGTATGAGACCACTGAGGAGTCCAAATGTTTTTTCTTCTTTAATCCTATTCGATATTATTTTTCTACCACATTAAATTACATTTGTATCTATTGAGTTGTTTTTATTATTCTACACATTCCATTATTTCCACATTCAGTTGAAATACGTTTTTGATGATCATTATTATACCAATTATTCATTTCTAATCCCATTTTCTTTTCAACTATGATTGGCGTTGGGTTATTCATAGAATCTTTATTCAAGTGTGTGATTAATAATTCTTTCATGATTTTAATTTTTGATTTATTTACTTTGAGTCATTTATTTGTTATTCTAGGCTTATTGAGATCTATTTTTCGAGTTTCAGTCAATTCTACCGTATTTTTTATTCCAAACATATTTTAATCCATGAAATAAAAATTTAATATTAAATTATTGTATTTATATATATGTTACATATTAATAATATTATTATTAAAATATTATATGATGTATTTATAAATATAAAAAAACAATATTATCAATAAATTTGTAAAAATTAAAATTTTAGAATATAAATAATTAGTTTTAATTGTATTTGCTAAAATATTATTTAATATAAAAGTAATAATTTAAAAAAAAACTTTTTTTAATGCGTTATGTATTCTATACTAATATATTAAATTGTCAAAATTATAAATATTATCATATATGAACTAATATATTACCATTAATTAAATTACGAATTCAAATAAAATAAAACTAAAAACACTTAATGATTAAATAAAAAACTTTTTAAATAAATAATTTTTTATTTTTTATTTCAAATTCGAATTTAAAAACTAAATTTAAAAGTTTTATAACATTAATTTTATCAAATAATAAAATAAGATATTATCACCACTAATAATATTTTTTTATGATTAATTTTTTTGTTTTTATAAATAGATTATCATTTAGTCAAATAGTTAAAAATGCCATGATAAGAAAAATTGTGACTGTTATGAAATTATCAAGACATAATCATAAAAAATAAGTTTTTGAATCTATTATATTGATCAAATATTTTATTTTATAAGTATCATTATACATGTAGAAATATTCATATTAATTAACAACTTTATAGTTTACATTTAAAAAAGGTTATACCATCATTTATACTATTTTAAAATATTTACTATGATAAACATTGTTTTTAATTTTTTTATAATTAATACAATAAGATGGATTTTTTAATTGGAATTAAAAATTCCAAATTAGAAAATAATGACCATTTTATATTTTGTCATAAAAATGAATCACATTGATGAAAACATGTTATCGCAACAAAAGGATTAATGGTAAAATTTATAAAAAATAAGTATATAGCCTAACTTATAAAATACATGTTTCTAATTTAGTTTTTGAGTTTTTCATTTGAAAAAAATATTTACACTCCATTCATTCCTTTTTTAGTCTTCATGAAATCTGAAACATTTTCCCTCTTTATATTAATATCAAATAATTAAATAAGATATTATCACCACTAATAAAAATGGCATATCACCGCCCCTTAATGTATTCCTAAAAATTTAGGTTCACTCCTAAAAAAATTCCATATTTCCTTCCCTTGTAATAAAATTTTACTTCTTTTAGATTTTGGTCACAAGAAGATAGCCTATGTCCATCATTTACAAGTAGTCCTCAAAAGGAAAACTCAATGTTCTCAACATACGTATCAATTGTACCAAAAAATAGTTTCATTTTAATATTTCACTTCAAAATATATTTTTATAAGTCATATATGAGAACATCAATATTTTTTTAAATGTATGTTCCATATTAGACCATTACATTGATGGTATTTGTGGTTATAGGTGTCTTAGAGAAGGGTTTAAGTGGTCAGGTGGAGATGGAGCTATATCTTGGTGAATGAAGAAATTTATAATCTAAAAGTGGGATTTTTATCATGAATGTGAGTTTTAATAAATGTTTGGATGATTATTTATGGATTATATGTGGTGATGGAAAAATTTTGAAATGAGTTTACATCGTAAGAAGATGATTTATCCCGTAATATTAATCTTGCATGAGGATCCATTATTTTCAATAAAAATCAGATTAATGGCCTAAATTTTATTTCAATGCTAGAAATTTATAGACCTCGTTGAATTTATTCAATATGGTATGTATTTACACTGTAATATAAGAGACTTGTAGACTTTACATTTGGTTTGTTCAAACTATATTTCCATTATTTGGGTGTTCCTCCCTTTATTTTTATAAAAGAGTCCTAGGTGGTTTTGGGAGACCTATAGTCCCATTTTCCCTCACCTTGATCCTTAGCTTCAATATTTTTTTCCATTAACAATTAGTTGTGGGTTCTTCTCCATTTCATTATTTCTTCATAGTGTGTATTCATCGATGATTCAATGTTATGTTGTTTTTGTGGTTCAATGTTTGTGTGGGATGAGTTTTGTTAACCCTTTGGTGCAGATCATGGTGATCTTGGGTTTCCATGTACAATTGTTGTCTTTCATCATTTTCTTCATTTCTTTATAGTCCTCAAGGAGATAAGAATTATCCTTCGAGGTAGTGGTTCTTGTAATCTCTCTTAATACAAGCTATGTGTGGGGATAAAATTCATCTATATTCTTTTATGTGTATATTAAGGGTTGTTTTCATAATTATAAAATATTATAGTAACTAAAATGGATAGGTATGGGGAGTAATCACATGATTTACTATTTTTTGATGTTTGTAATGAAATTATCTAATAATGTTGCCAATATTAAAAATATTGTTGGTAGGGATCCAAGTATTTACTACAGTTGATATATCTTGAGACTATTGTTCCATTATTGAGTGATCTCATATTGAATAAAATGATATGAATATAGATATGGATAATAAACCAGTTTCCCATAGAAATATAGCTATGTAATATTACCCATGCTAAATAAAGAAGTAATGTGATGAGATCCCATGAATAAGTTGTGGAATATGGGATGTGTTATTTTGGTATATAGTTTCTTTTTTGTGTTTCCTTGTGTTTTTTGGGTTGTTGTGTAGTGATAGTGGTGATATTTTAGGATGTGTTAGGTGTGTGGTTGTTATTTGGTTGTGGGATGTCATGGATATGAAGTAGTCATTTGTGTAGATGTGTTTTGTGATGGTTATGGTGAGTGATGGTTATGGTGAAAGATTCTAATGACATGTGGTGGTCAAGGCATGTGGTTGTGGGGAAGAGATTGCATGGATGATTTGTTTTGGTGATGGATGACATGATATGTTATAGTTGTGGTGTGGTACTTTTGATTTAGTTTCTAGGTTTGTAATGTATTTCAAAATGATTAGGAGTGGGAAGGAAGTTGTGTTTGGACTTAGATTAAATGAATGTTTTATATAGTGTGAAATTAAATGAATTATTGAATAAATTTGGTGGATCCATTAATTTAATATGGAAACATATGGTCTTCCATGGTGTTTGTGTTATGTGTTGTAGATAGTACTTTCAGCAGTTATGATGGTTGACATGTGGTGTGGTGGTGGGGTTGTGTTATGTTCTAGTGCAGTTTTCTTTAACCCGTAGGTTTTCTAATTTTTTCTACATATATATCATAATTTATTATGATATTTTTATACATTCCCCACCCAATATGGATAAAAATAACAACACTCAGGGGATCTAGGTTATAGGTGTTCTCCTTAACATGCAAGATTGTGGTAACATGGATAGTTGGCCACCATCTCTTCCACAATATTCCTTTAGATGTGATGGGCCATGTGTATTAGAGAGATATATTATAATGTATTCTCTATTTATAGTGTAATACTTTTTCATTTAAATTAATATTTATAAATAAGATAAAAAATTTATGTTAAAGGGGGTAATTTTTCTAATAGCATACTCGACACATAGCAACGGGTTTCTCTGAAATCTAACATTGCACACAACATTGAGGTATACTAAAAAATAATATAGTAATAATATTATTATTTTAAATAATAGTAAATTCCTAGTCATTCGGATGAAAAGAATGAATTGTATAAACTGAATTTTCCAATATGGTTTACACATGTTTAAATAATGATTCATTGGTTACCAAATTTTTTATAAATGGAAGTAAAACCTAATTTAATATAATGGATGTCTTTTTTATTAAAACCTATTTAAAATAGAATTATTCTATTTATAAAATCATATCAATATTTATAGAATTTTAAATAATGAAGAATATATGTTATATATTCAATATAATTTTTTAAATTCATCTTATGTGTTTTCTAGATATGATATAATAACAAATTCAATTTTTCAGGTAAAATAAGTATTTCTTCTAAAAATGCAGTTTTATCGCCTTTTGATGGATAACCCATTTAAAAATGTGTTGTCGAAACATTTATATGTTATATTGGACAAAATAAACTTTTTATTTAAAATCTAGACATCAAAATTTACTTTCGTTTAAATTTTGGTATTTTTCTAATGAAATTCATATTTTTGTGAATAGTAAAAAATATTGCATTTTAATTCAACACTACCTTTTCATCTAATTTATTTATATAGTTTGATTATTATTAATAATTTTTTATAAGTTTAATTGTATTAATTATTTATAATTTAATACTAATATGGTAATTGTATGTAATTTCACTTTGATATTAGACAGAAATTCATGACAATCTTTTGATAGTTATTACTTCTTAAAACCCCTTTTTTGGTTTTAACAATGGGAATTAATATTAAATTAATTTGGGCCTATTATGTGTTTCTAATTTGGAAAAATGTATTCTATATTTTACATAAGGATGTCCAAATTATATTAATAGGTACCTTTTAATTTTAGACATTATGAATAGTAACTTCAATAATTATTTTATTTAACTTGGTTAAAGGGTAAATCAGATAAATAAGGGTTAAAAATAAAATTATAATAATATTAAACTATGCTAACACATGTCATAATCCTATTGGATTCGATATTTATGACTAGGGGCATTCATGGGTAGATTTTTGGACCCCATGGATCCACTTGGGAGAGATAATGAAATGTTATATTAATAAATTATAAGTAAAGAGATATATAACATAAAAATTTATATTTAAATAAAACAATTTTTATATTGGGTAATATAATTTCTCTCTTGAACTATAAGTAGTCATTATAATGTTAAAAATATTTCCTATATCATTATAATTTTTTTATAATTTTTAGACATTAAATAAACAAATTTAATTATGACACAATGATGATGAAGTGATTTTTTAATTCATAAAGGATTCAAATAAATGATATTATAAATATTAAAATAAATATAATTTGATTATTTTGATTCCATCCACGATTTTTATGGATTATATTGACATATTATATTTTATATAATAGTTTTGGTTCTATGTAATCATGTTTTTATGACTTTAACAAAAACTAATTACTTTATAGTGTCAAAATTGACATAAAGTACTTTTTAAAAAATATAATTTTATTAAATGGTATAATTGTACTAAAAATAAAATATTGGGATATTTACTTATGTCACGACCCGACCTCAGGGCCCGTGCTGTGACTACCCCAAGCCCACCTTCCATAGGCCAGGGGCTGACGACTAGCACCAAAGGTGAAAATCCCGATAACTGGGAAGGCATTGCCTTTATAAAATTAAACAAAACACCACAGAGTACAAGCGGAAGAAAAACACTAAGTACAAAAGAAAGTGATGAAAAGTAAATGGGCCAGAATACAAATCCAACTGAAAGTGAAGCTACAACTGAACGAAAGTACAACAGAAAAAGACAAACAGCTGGAAGAAGGAAGCAGCTCATGGGTCGTCCTCCTCGGATCCTACCTGAAGGGTAGGTACAGATAGCGTAGCTCCTGGATCGTCCTCCACGGATCCTACCTGAAGGGTAGGTACAGAGAGCCTCCTCAACGCTCTCGCCCATCAACCTCCTCTAGATACTGACTCGTCGTGTAGTCCACCTCCGGGTACTGACTCGTCGTGTAGTCCACCTCCAGGTACGGTCCAGTCCTCGAACACTCGGCCTCTGTTAGCACTACCCGTCGTCTGCAACCAACACAATGAGGTGCGGGCATAGCCCGTGAAGGGGTGAGTATAACGATACTCAGTAGGGACCCCGAGACCCTCAAGGTCTCACTAAAACCAACAAGGATAACCACAAAGAGGATCTCAACAGATAACCTCTACTTAGGTATATGCCCATACATATTCCTAGGTTATCAAGTAACCTATCTCAATCATGAGGAAACACAAGGATCATGAAATCAACGGATAACCACTACCCAGGTATATGCCCATACATATACCTAAGTTATCAAGTGACCCATCTCAATCATGAGGTAAACACAAAGTTCAAAAGTCTCAGCTCAAACCAAGATTTTCATTATCGAAACTGTAACTACTGAAGAGCTCCGTCTCTAGAGTGTACAGTGGTCCTGTCATGACTCCGAGGTACTGCTCACTAACCGAAGACTACTGAGGTACTCCTCCTGTCGAGTACTGCGGGTTTGCGGACAACTACTGGGCACTCCGTCCGCTGTGGGTAAGTCGCCAAATACCGGGCGCTCCCCCTAATAGCCTACAGAGGTACTCCTCCTGTCGAGTACCGCGGGTCTGCGGCCAACTACCAGGCGCTCCGTCCGTCGTGGGTCTGTCGCCAAATATCGGGCGCTTCGTCCACTGGGCTAGTCGACTCACTCCAAGTCGAGTCGGTCAAGCAGTCGTCAGGTCTCAGCCGTCTACACGGTCTCCGTACTCCGTATGCTCGCCTCCGGGAGGGTCCGCTCCACGAGCTATAGGTCTATACTCCAAGTATCACTATGTCCCATGAAGAAGTATCTCAAAGGACCGCCTCATCATAGGGGTCTCAACGCAACAGTCGGCGCGTCAATCGGACGCCCGGTCTATGAGTTACTAGCCTTTTCGTCCCCGGGGCCCAGTTGGTTTTGTGTGCGAACCAATCCGGTCGTAACTCAACTATACCCCGAACACTCATAGGGTATACTCAAAGGAACCGTTTCTCAATGTGATCACCAACGCCGCTGACGGTTCGTCAAACAGACTTCTGGTCTGAAAGATACCATCTTTTCCGTTCCAGGGGCCCGGTTGGATTTTGGGTGCAATCCAACCCGGCCACTATCCAACTGCATCCAAAACTCGGGCGAAGTATGTCAAAAGTTCCTTCTCATCAAGAGGAATTCAACGAGACAGACGGTGCGTCAATCGGAAGCCCAGTCTGTGAGTTATTGGCTTTTTCGTTCCAGGGGCCCAGTTGGTTTCGTGAGAGAACCAACCCGACCGCACTCCGACGGCATCCAAACCTCGAGCGGAGTAATCCAAAAGATCCGTCTCACTTAGAGGATTCCATCAAAGTCGACGGCACGTCAATCGGTCGTCCGGAGTTCAAGATATAAGTGTTTCCGCTCCGAGGGACCGGTTGGTTTCGTATCCGAACCAACCCGGCCGAACCCTAAGTAATCCTAAACCTTGAGTGCGATATACCGAAACGGCCGTCTCGTTCCAAGGATTTCTACGCAACGGAAGGTGCGTCGATCGTAGGTCCGTAGCCCAAGATATGGGTGTTTGAACCAAAATAGTCTGATAATAGGGGGTCTGGGCCCGGCCCGGCCCGACCCTGTACCCCCCTGGATCGGCCGAACCAGGTCGACCTGGCCCGGCTTGGAATTCCGGCCCGGCCGGCGGCGCGGCCTGCGCGGCCAGCGCGTGCGGCCAGCGCGGCCTTTGTTCTGCGCATTCCAAGGGAGGGGTGTTGCCCCTCCTTTATGAAAACAGCGGCCCCTTTAATTGGGGCCGCTTGAAATCTAGCCGGGGGAATTAATTCACCCGGCTCCCCCTTGTTCGGCCGGCCCGACCTGGCCGGCCGGTTTCTGCTCAACGGGATCGGCGATGGACGGTCCCCTTCCAGCTCCATCGTCGGCGGCCCAGTACCGGCCTCCGGTCACCCTGCTCCGCCGCAGCCCGGAACCGGCCGCGGCCCTTGTCATCCGGCGGGGTGCGACGACACCGCGCCCCTCCGCCGCGGCCCCACTCCTGTCATGGATTCTTCGGTTTTCTTCGACGCATCGCGACGGCATTGCGTTCTTAAACTTCTTTCCACGGCGCGGCGCGATGGCACCGCGCGTTTCCTTTCACTTGATTCCGTGTGGTGCGACGACACCACACCTTCCCGAACCAATCCACAAAGGAATCAATCATAAAAAAAAATTAAGGAGGAGGGTCGCCCGTGTTTGTGCGGTCCGACCCCCTCACGTTATTCGATAACAAGCGGTTAAATTCACGAAGATCAACAAGTTGGTATTCACGAACAAATAAATAAATAAAACCCCTACCTCAGTTTCAAGAATGGTGTACGTCAACGAGCCGCGGAAGGCGAGCGTTGCAGAGGTCAGGCATCGCGGAAAAAGAACGTCGACATCGCGAAGCGAGGATTCGAAGTCGTTGACGGAGATTTCGTCACGGAAAACCATCGCGGAAGAGACGACGCGGAAAAAGAACATCGCATCGCGGATACGGCGTCGCGGAAGAACCGTTGCAGAAAGAGACGTCGCGTCACGGGTCGATGTCGCGGAAAACAAACGTTGATTCCTTTGTCGTCGAGGTGCGTCCGAAGAGGAAACGTCACGGAAGAAGTTCTCCGCGTTCTTCGGCAGAGATGTTCTTCGTTGAAGAAGAAGATGTTCTTCCCAAAACCTCTCAACGACAAACTCTAACAACCCAAATAAAATAAGTTCCTTTCTTATTTTATTAACACAACAACTCTTTTGAATTTAAAGAGTTTGAAATTCAATAACCACACACAAGTCACCTCATTAAACTTATTACATTAAAGTCATAATTTATAACTTAAGTTAACAAAATTAAAGTGGGAGTTGAGGGGGGTTTTAGAGAATATGAAGGGGTGGGGTTCGTGTGGGCCCCACCACCCTCATAACCTCCCAAGGGAGGTTGGGTGGCTACCCAACTTCCATCAAGAACTAAACACTTAGAGTAAAAATAATAAAAATTGTAGAGTAATTATAAAATAATCTTCCACAATTTTTATCATCAACACTCGTGTAAACGCATCTCCGGAACAGGAGTTCCTAAGCAATTACCGGCGCCGCGGTTCCATCGGTGCCCTCAGAATTCGATTCTGGGCACCGGTTCAAAAGTTAGAAATTCCCTCTCATTCGTTCACTGAACATACCCGAGCTAAACTTCAGATAGAAATTTCGGGCACACCGGGCCTCGGAATCAGGCGCCGTCAAAAATTGTGTTCTTGTAAAATCCCAAAGAAAATTTAGAAAAAACTTCCCTTGAATTTCACGAGTCTTTAAATTACTCCCACCTCAGGGCTTTATGTCCTCGTAAAGCTTTAACACAAACTAGGGTTACAAAAGCGGTACAGAGCACGCATCTGAGCCTTCCGCTCCCATGTGCTCACCCGGAGGTTCCCGTACTGCCAGAGAAAGTGCACCCGAGCAATCGATAATCCTCGTAGGATCTGCTCCTGTCGATCCTTGATCCCCACTAGAACCTCTGTGGATGTAACCCCATCGCCATCGTCCTGCTCCTCATGGTCGAGCATGTATTTTCTCCGTTGAGATACCTGGAAAACGTCGTGCACCTAGTGCAACTGAGGTGGATGGGTCAAGTGGTAAACCACCTCGCCTACCCAGCTGAGGTCCTAGAAAGGTCCGTTGAACCTCAGATATAACTTGGCTCCCTGGCCTCATCTTCGTAAACCTCGTCGAGGTGAGACCCATATAAGGACGAGATCATCATCCTCAAACTCTAGAGGCCTCCAAGTCCTATCAGCATAAGGCTTCTGTTGGCCCTGTGATGTCCTCATCCACTCTTGGATGACCTGGACCTTCTCTAGTCTCACAAGAGCTGCTATGATTTCTTCTCTGCCGATAAGAGAAATCTGGTCTCACCCCCTGGATGAACCACATTCATTGCCTAATACAGTCAATCCTGACTTGAATGATGCATTCATGCCATGGATGATGTCGTAAGGCCTCAACGTAACTACCAAGAGATCCAACTGTCACTCTCGCCTCCAAGGGTCGGCATCAGTGTGAGGTCACTAGGTCTCCTCCAGTATAAATCTCAAATGTGAGGGTCAAGTCAACAGTTTTAACCGGGACCACTCAGTATCAACCCAACAAAAGGGACAGGAAAGCAAACATCACAAAGATAAGTGTCTTTTTTTTATTGCAGCTCATAGTACAAAGACACAAAGCAACTAAAAACAAACATCAACAAAACTAGAAGCAACAAGGTCAATAGCCTCCAGGTCTAGAGCTAGTCCTGCTCCTGTCCATCTTCTTCCGAAGCTCCATGACCATAGGCCTCAGCTACCTGAAGCTGAGCTCTCTCATGTCCTCCTATCCTCTGCGGTCGGGGTGGGACTCTTGGTGGTGGGGGTGGCAACACCCCGAAGCGTCGTCCACCACCATCTACACGACCATCTCCTCTTCCATGGCCGCCTGCTCCTTGTAGTCTACCCGGATTGAACCTCTGCCTCTGGCTGGGAGGTTCTTCATTTTACCGCTGGTCATCTGCATGGCGGGTCGGACAGTCACGTGCCATGTGACCAATCCCGCTGCAGGAGTAACACTGACCACTCTTGGCACGAATGGCTCTGACTCCACCCTGGTTCCCCCGCACAACTGAACCCGAGTCGTGCAGTCGGCCACCGGTAGGTCTGGTCCTCTTGGACCTCTGCGTCATCTGTCTACTGTCTGCTGCAGAAGACTCTGCCGCAAGCCGGCTAGTGGTGGGTCGTGCTGCTGGAGATTGCTCAGCAAGGAAACTCTCCACTAAGAGGGCTCTCTCCAACACTCCTGTCTGGGTCGGAATGCTGTGAGAAACAACAGAAGCTCTAATCTCCCGCCTGAGCCCCTGCTCAAAGGTTCGGGCCCTGAAGAACGGGTCTCGTACCATATCTGTGGAGTAGCGCGAGAGGTCTTTGAAACTCGCTGAATACTGTGTCACTGTCATGCTGCCATGCCGCAGCTGATGTAGCTCCTGAATACACACCGCTCGAAGGGTGGCTGGTACGAACTCTACCCAGAACAGGCTCTCGAAGTCTGTCCAAAGAAGTGTCGCCTCGTCATGCATCTGGAGCATCAGGCTCCACCATCTGCCTGTTGCTTCCTGAAGAAGGTTGGAAGCAAGGATCACCATGAAGTCTGTCGGTGTCCCCACTAGCCTGAAGACTCTCAACACAGCCTCCAACCAATCCTCAGCCGCCATCGGGACCGTCCCTCCCTAGATCCTGGGTGGCCTCTGGCACTGGAACTCGTGCAGTGCACTCAAGCGACGTGCACCCTCTGCTGTTGGGGCTGGTGGCATTGGTGGCCCAACGGGTAGTAGTACCGCTGGTGCCTCCGCTGGTGCCTCAACTGGAAAAGGGCCCTGTACTGAGGCCACGTCGCTCAGCGGGCTGTCAGTACAAACTACTCTCGGGGCTCTAGCTGGTCGTCCACAGGGAGGCATCCTGAAAGGAACAACGTGACATGGTCAAACGATTTATACATAGTGAGCTGACCTGGTTTGAGCTGATATTCAAATAAAACTTCTGGAAACACACACGCAGTCAGTGTTCTCGTGCACAAAGTCGGAAATCAGTTTTCAGGGTCCTGGTGTATGGATACGTCGGCCGCCCGCACCAACACTGGACTCCCTGAACTGAAAACCACACTCAATACTCTTAACACTATTGCCTCATAGAAAGAAAATATCAGAGTTATAAGTTCTGCGGTCGAACTGAATCCTTTGATACCAATTTGTCACGACCCGTCCTCGGGGCCCGTGCCGTGACTACCCCAAGCCCGCCTTTCATAGGCCAGGGGCTGGAAACTAGCACCAAAGGTGAAAATACCGATAAATGGGACGGCATTGCCTTTATAAAAGTAAACAAAACACCACAGAGTACAAGCGGAAGCAAAACACTAAGTACAAAAGAAAGTGATGAAAAGTAAATGGGCCAGAATACAAACCCAACTGAAAGTGCAGCTACAACTGAACAAAAGTACAACAGAAAAAGACAAACAACTGGAAGAAGGAAGCAGCTCCTGGTTCATCCTCCTTGAATCCTACCTGAAGGGTAGGTACAGATAGCGTAGCTCCAGGATCTTCCTCCACGGATCCTACCTGATGGGTAGGTACAGATAGCCTCCTCAACGCTCTTGCCCGTCAACCTCCTCCGGATACTGACTCGTCGTGTAGTCCACCTCCGGGTACTGACTCATCGTGTAGTCCACCTCCAGGTACCGTCCAGTCCTCAAACAATCGGCCTCTATCAGCACTGCCCGTCGTCTGCAACCAACACAATGAGGTGCAGGCATAGCCCATGCAGGGGTGAGTATAATGATAATCAGTAGGGACCCCGAGACCCTCAAGGTCTCACTAAAACCAACAAGGATAACCACAAAGAGGATCTCAACAGATAACCTCTACTTAGGTATATGACCATACATATACCTAAGTTATCAAGTAACCCATCTCAATCATGAGAAAACACAAGGATCATGAAATCAACGGATAACCACTACCCAGGTATATGCCCATACATATAACTAAGTTATCAAGTGACCCATCTCAATCATGAGGTAAACACAAAGCTCAAAAGTCTCATCTCAAACCATGATTTTCATTATCGAAACCATAACTGCTGAAGAGCTCCGTCTCTGGAGTGTACAGTGGTCATGTCACGACTCCGAGGTACTGCTCACTAACCGAAGACTGCTGAGGTACTCCTCCTGTCGAGTACTGCGGGTTTGCGGCCAACTACCGGGCGCTCCGTCCGCTGTGGTTCAGTCACCAAATATTGGGCGCTCCCCCTAATAGCCTACAGAGGTACTCCTCCTGTCGAGTACCATGGGTCTGCAGCCAACTACCAGGCACTCTGTCCACCGTGGGTCTGTCGCCAAATACTGGGCGCTCTGTCCACTGGGCTAGTCGACTCACTCCAAGTCAAGTCGGTCAAGCAGTCGTCAGGTCTCAGCCGTCTACACGGTCTCCGTACTCCGTACACTCGCCTCCGGGAGGGTCCGCTCCATGAGCTATAGGTCGATACTCCAAGTATCACTATGTCCCACGAAAAATTATCTCAAAGGACCGCCTCATCATAGGGGTCTCAACGCAACAGTCGGCGTGTCAATCGGACACCTGGTCTGTGAGTTACTAGCCTTTTCGTCCCAGGGGCCGGGTTGGTTTTGTGTGCGAACCAATCCGGCCGTAACTCAACTATACCCCGAACACTCATAGGGTATACTCAAAGGGACTGTTTCTCAACGTGATAACCAACGCCGCTGACGGTTCGTCAAACGGACGTCTGGTCTGAAAGATATCAACTTTTCTGTTCCAGGGGCCCGGTTGGATTTCGGGTGCAATCCAACCCGACCACTATCCAACTGCATCCAAAACTCGGGCGAAGTATGTCAAAAGTTCTGTCTCATCAAGAGGATTTCCACGAGACAGACGGTGCGTCAATCGGACGCCCGGTCTGTGAGTTATTGGCTTTTTCGTTCTAGGGGCCCGGTTGGTTTCATGAGCGAACCAACTCGACCGCACTCTAACGGCATCCAAACCTCGAGCGGAGTAAGCCAAAATATCCGTCTCACTTAGAGGATTCCATCAAAGTCGACAGCACGTCAATCAGACGTCCGGAGTTTAATATATAAGTGTTTCCTCTCCGAGGGCCCGGTTGGTTTCGTATCCGAACCAACCCGGCCGAACCCAAAGTAATCCAAAACATTGAATGTGATATACCCAAACGTCCGTCTTGTTCCAAGTATTTATACACAACTTACAGTGCGTCGATCGGAGGTCCGTAGCCCAAGATATGGGCGTTTGAACCCAAACAGTCCGATAATAGGGGGTCTGGGCCCGGCCCGACCCAGTACCCCCCTGGATCGGCCGAACCGGGTCGACCCGGCCCGGGTGGTGACCCGGCCCGACGACCCGGCCCGGCTCAGAATTCTGTCCCGGCCGGCGGCGCGGCCAGCGCGTGCGGCCAGCGCGGCCTTTGTGTCGCGCATGCCAAGGGAGGGGCGTTGCCCCTCCTTTATGAAAACGGTGGCCCCTTTAATTGGGGCCGCTTGAAATCCAGCCGGGAGAATTAATTCCCCCGGCTCCCCCTTGTCTGGCCGGACCGACCTGGCTGGCCGGTTTCTGCTCAACGGGACCGACGATGGCCGGTCCCATTCCAGCTCCGTCGCTGGTGCCCCGGTACCGGCCGCCGGTCACCCTGCTCCGCCGCGGCCCGGAACCGGCTGCGGCCCTTGTCGTCCGGCGCGGTGCGACGACACCGCGCCCCTCCGCCGCGGCCCCGCTCCAGCCGCGGCGTCTTCGGTTTTCTTCGATGCGGCACGACGGCGTCGCGTTCTTAAACTTCTTTCCACAGCGCAGCGTGACGGCACCGCGTGTTTCCTTTCGCTCGATTCCGTGTGGTGCGACGGCACCACACCTTCCCAAACCAATCCACAAAGGGATCAATCATAAAAAAAATTAAGGAGGAGGGTCGGCCGTGTTTGTGTGGTCCGACCACCTCGCGTTATTCGATAACAACCGGTTAAATCCATGAAGATCAACAAGTTGGTATTCACGAACAAATAAATAAATAAAACCCCTACCTCGATTTCAAGAACGGTGTACGTCAATGAGCCGCGGAAGGCGAGCGTCACGGAGGTCGGGCGTCGCGGAAAAATAACGTCGACGTCACGAAGCGAGGATTCGAAGTCATTGATAGAGATTTCGTCGCAGAAAACCATCGCGGAAGAGACGACGCAGAAGAAGAACGTCGCATCGCGGATACGGCGTCACGGAAGAACCGTTTCGGAAAGAGACTTTGCGTCGTGGGTCGATGTCGTGGAGAATGAACGTTGATTCCGTTGTCGTCGAGGTGCGTCCGAAGAGGAAACGTCGCGGAAGAAGTTCTCCGCGTTCTTCGGAGGAGATGTTCTTCGTTGAAGAAGAAGATGTTCTTCCCAAAACCTCTCAATGACAAACTCTAACAACCCAAATAAAATAGGTTCCTTTCTTATTTTATTAACACAACAACTCTTTTGAATTTCAAGAGTTTGAAATTCAATAACCACACACAACTCACCTCATTAAACTTATTACATTAAAGTCATAAGTTATAACTTAAGTTAACAAAATTAAAGTGGGAGTTAAGGGGGGTTTTAGAGAATATAAAGGGGTGGGGTTCATGTGGGCCCCACCACCCTCATAACCTCCCAAGGGAGGTTGGGTGGTTACCCAACTTCCATCAAGAACTAAACACTTAGAGTAAAAATAATAAAAATTGTAGATTAATTATAAAATAATCTTCCACAATTTTTATCATCAACACTCGTGTAAACACATCTCCGGAACAGGAGTTCCTAAGCAATTACCGGTGCTACGGTTCCATCGGTGCCCTCAGAATTAGATTCCGGGCACCGGTTCAAAAGTTAGAAATTCCCGCTCGTTTGTTCACTGAACGTACCAGAGCTAAACTTCAGATAGAAATTCCGGGCACACCGGGCCTCAGAATCAAGCGCTGTCAAAAACTGCGTTCTTGTAAAATCCCAAAAAAAAATTAGAAAAAATTTCACTTGAATTTTACGGGTCTTTACAACCTATATAAGATTTAAAATTTCATTAATTATTACCTTTATAGTTCTATTGGAATTTTATAGTAAATATAATTACCATATATTATGAAAATACAAGAACACGTGGTAACAATTAATTTTTTAACTAAGGATTATGGTAAAAAGATAAGGTTATTTATATGTCAAAAACTTCTCTCAAACCTATTTTTGAGAGTTTTTAGTCCCTAAAATAACATACAATTTAAATAAGTTATTTTGAGACAATTTGAAACCGAAAATAATTTTATAATAAAATAATATTTCAATACCTACCTAAAGTGCCCCTACTACCTCTTATAAAAGGCCACCACCTATACTCATTTAATCACACCTCCCAATATACCTCATTACCTCTTATAATCCATACCTTGTGAATAATTCAATTCATGGAAGTGTTTAGGATCAAATTAATAAAAGTTACCTGATTTAGAGGTAACGTCTTCTCTCAAGTTCTTTTCTTTTATTTTCCTTCTCCACTAACTATGATCTTATTATATTCTCATTAGATTAAAAAAAATAATCCTTAATATAATAGTATGTTGTTATGATATTGATTCAAACTACACATACACAAACCTCCATCTAATGGATAATAACACATTGTTTTGGTGTACACCGAACTACAGCCTCAGGAAATGATGATTGTTCAATTTTCCCCTAAAACCTATCATGGTGGAAATTATGATGGAAGTTTATTTATATATGATATTTATTTTATTTATATTATCTCTATTCTACTGTATTTTTCACTTTCATTGTACATTTATTCTTTACTTAATGTGTAAATAATATAATTTCATTTGATGAAGTGAAGACTACTGCCCCCTCAAAGTAATATGACTCGTTCATTCCTTACATGGAATGTATAAAGGATGGAATTAATGGACATATGTAAAATATATAAAATATGAAATTGTATAGTAATTATAATATACCTATGTATCATTTAGTTTTCAATCCTTCAAATAACAAAAGGAAATGAAATTAGTGTTAATTCGTACGTACGACTTACCATCTCCATGAATAGTGCATTTCATTTCTAATCTCCAAATGTTAGGGACTATTATAAATATATATATATATAGGATATAAATAGATATATACTATATATATATGATACATAAATCTAGAATAACATTCTATAGATTATGGGCTTTTGATCACATGGACAATATACATCAAACAAGTTCATGTTCGACTCATGTACCGAATATCAACAAAACGGCCGATACGAACTTAAATAATAATTTAATTTTTATAACATGAAAATAGGTAAAATAAAATTAATAATAAACTAGAAAATTGATCTAAATCAAGTATAAATTACACTTTGTTAATTATTTAGGAATATAATGAATGAATGTGACATGTCAGACTCAAGGTATAGACCTCATCTCAATATCATTTCATTGAGGCATACTTTGATTTATACATGACCTTATTCTATATGGTGTATAATTATACACTTAAATAGTTTTCAAAATTAATCTTTTAAATTATGAATCATTTTACTAAATGAGAAAGGGAATGTTTTTTAAATGTATACAGTGAGAACAACCTTTCCACCTTGGAGAGTATTATTTGATATTTGGATTCCATAACAAGCTGTAATGTTATTAAATGGAAAATAAATACCATATACATTTTTATGTATTTTAGTAATGAAAATGGATTAGATAAAGAATTTATTATGTCAATGTCCTTAAATTATATATTATTATTTCAATGTAGAAATGAAATCTTTCCTTTATTCTTGTTTTATGTGTCATGATTATGTTATGGTTCTTGGAAATTGATTACGTATATGAGTGGTTTTCTGATAATCCAAGGGTGGGTGAGCCCGATATAGATCTCCAATTCATTGGGAAACATGACGGAGGTAAAAATTAATGTTTCTAAAAAGATATTTAGGGAATATATTGTGATAGTTATTCCTAATGTAACTCCCTTTGTAGCTATGAAAGCTTCAATATAAGTATGCGATGGATTCCAGAAGTTATGTTTATGATTTCTGATTTTTATGTGTTATTAATAAATCAAATTATTCAATGAGTTATGTTAAAAAGATTATATTTTATGATTAAAAATTATGATTTCTTGATTTGTATATATTCATGAACTACTATTTTCTTCCGTTATTTTATATCACTTACTGATATTTTTATGCTCATCCCATGTTTTTGAAAAGTTTCTCACGGGGTATAAGGACGGATAAGGGAAAGGAAAAAATTAAAGAAGATTTTATCAAGAAATGAATTTTTTTATATAAGGATTTTTATTTTTGTGAAAAAATTGGATCGAGTAGAAGTTTCTACTTTATAATATTTTAGATGGAATATAAAAGTTATTGCCTAATTCTTTAAAACTCTAAACATGAAAAGTTTCTCAATGTGAATTATCGACCTAACCCAAGATTATGTAATGATTAATGCATTGGACTTATTTTTGGTATTAGTGGAAAGGATAAGACATATTGGGAGATTATAATGTTTTCATAAGGGTTAGGGATATGATCATGGGTTTATAATGTTAAGGTATATTATAATTTCAATCAGTTAGAATCTCCTTTTGAGGATTATGTTATTTTAAGGTGATTAATGATATTTTTGGAGACATTCATCTTTGAGGAAATTAAGGGTTATTAGTTTTTGGGATGCAGAATGTGAGATAATAAATAACCTTTGAGGTTAAAACATGTTGATTCTCTCTCAAATTTACCCAAGATATAAAGGTAGAATGGTCCTTGTACTATAGCTTGGGTTATCGAATCCTCAGTGACCTAAGAAGAAACCTATAGACACATACAATCTATGGAATTTTTTTGGCTATGAAGTGGCCTAAATGGGTTGATTTTATATGGTTTTAAAGGATAAATAACTAATTCAATTGAATTCAATTTAAAATAATGATTTGATCCTATGTTATTACTCGGGGTGGATTGGACGTATTTCTTTTTCAATGATTTCAATTTCATATATTTGAGATGGGTTCATTTAAGAAGATAAAACAACATCATCACTTACTGGTTTAATGGCTACACCCTTTAATACTAATCACCTATACACTTTAAGGATAAATGTTTTAAGCACTTCAAGGTAAAGGTTAGTATTAGCACATGAAATGTGTGGCCTTAAATTCAACAAGGACGATGAAGTTTAAAAAGCATCAAATAAAAATCTCAATTAAAGAAGTGATTATACATTCATGGGGTGATAAATAACATCCAATCCATACCCTTCCTACTCCCTTGGATCAACCCATAAGTGGGATATCCCTCTACTGATTCTATGGTTTCAATGGAAGCATAAAGTAGACTCGTGAGGGAGGAAATGGAGAAGTAATGAAAACAATAAAAATAAAATGATCACTCCACCGTTGTGTGAATTATTTCACATGATTTGGTATTAATAAATTCACACATTTTGGAAATGGTATCAAGGTGAGATGTAGAACAACATAATAAGAGGATAAGAAGAACTTTTGTTAAGAAACCTAGGTGAATTGAACAACATACATGTGAAAGACAAACTTGAGACAACAAAATCGCAGCATAACATTACAATTGAACAAAAAACCAAATATCCTCAAATCCTGCAACACCACTACATTAAATAGGTATTTTTGAGCCCTTGGGTTGAACCTACAATAGTAAAAGTCATCTCACTTGAGTATGGTAGGTCTAGGGTGGTGGAAAGTTTGTGTAAAGAAGACTTTCCACCCTTGACCCGAAAAGGCATCCATCTTGCATCCACCAAATAGAGGCGCATAAAACACCTTCTAGATGTCAGACTTTGGGTGGTCCATAGATGACTTAAATTAATATCAGGATGTTCCCTAACATCCTGTAAAATCACAGAAAAAAAAAAGAAGTTATGGTTGTCGATATATGGATTGAATGGTGGACATTTTTCTAGGCCGCAAATTCTGGACCAAATTTTGATTTACTATTTGGGCTGCCTAAATATCAATCATGGAGGCCGAATTAGCCTTTGATCCTGAATAAGGATTTGTTACTATATATGTCTTATATAATCCCAAGAAATTTGGGCTTCATTGGGCTTGTATTGGGGTCCCCAAAGTCTCATCAGTGGTCTGGTGTCCAATCAACCTTCTCCAGAATTGTTTCTTTTCATCGCCAAATATCTTCATCATCCTTTATGAATCATCCATTGATCCCTGAATGAAAAAAGTTCATATTTAAGTGTATATATAGTTACGAAAATATCAAATCAAAATATAGATAATTGCATTCCTTGAAATCAGATTAATCATTGGGTACTTTAAATGATGTTCAAAAATGTACCACATAATAATGCATTTTTAGAAGGTATTACAATCATAATGTTAAATGATGTTAAAAGTGTAAAATGAACTAAAATGGTGTTTATGAATAATAAATAACAAGAATATTATATATATTAACAATGAATATTAGCCTCATTTAGTTGATAATCACATGTCAATGTTATTTTTGAGGATTTTATCTTATTTTTTTAAAAGTTATTGAAACTGTACTGTTTTTGAAAAAGGAAATCATGCAGACCATGTGACAACCCCTCGCGTTGGACAAAGCTGTGGGAATCGAACCAACAACCAAATTTTGATGGGTATTTATCACCTACCACTAGACTACATGAATCCTCTGGTTACTATGAATTATTATAATTAGTTAAATGATCATATTGATTAAGAGTAAGTTGATTTTGGGAATATTTGTTTTTTCAAATGGATATCTTTGGTATAGGAAAATTATTTAGTGATTATGTGATCAATGATATTTTGGAAGACTTTTTCACTTTTGGGAACACTATATACCTATGTTAAATAGAATACTATGGGATTTTATTTGAGGAGTAATGGTTGAAATATTATTTTGGAAGAATCTATGTTTTTATTGTGGACACATGGAAATTTGGGTACATTATGGAAATGATTATCCTATCATAATGAATATGTGATTAGGTTAATAACTTTTTAGTAAGAAACTTTAATTGTAGTCAATCTTATTCGGAGATAAATGTTATGATTTACTATAGAAGACTATGTGATCAAATACTTCTGAGTCATGGGTTTCAATATTAGTTGCATTATTTAGAGGAATTTTAAGGACATATGTGTATTGATTGATATTTTTAGAAAAATTGGTAATGTTTATTGAATTTTGGGGATTAAGAGTAGTATTTATTTTTATAAATAACTATAATTTTGAGGATTATCTGATCTCGTACTAACCATTTGGGATTTGGATAATGTCTAAAGATAGGGGAAATATATAGTTCATCTTTTTGGGAATATTTGATTCTCTAGAAGATGATTCTAGTTCTCTAGGTGAGACCAAGTCATCTTGAATACTCATTATTTGGAGAAAATATGATTTTCTAGTAGAAATTTAATAAAGGATGAAAATCTTCTATAAAATTAAATATATTTACTTATGTTTTGAGCCAATATCATTAAACAATTCCTCATTTTAATGAAAAGGAACTTAAAACAAAAATGTTGTCCATTTATTTTTCCTACTATGAAACCAATGATCGTTTAACCCAACACAAGTTTATGGTTTTTTTGTAGTTAACTTTATCCTGATCAAGATTTCTATCACTCCCCATCAAAACTTGATGGTTACTTTTTCTTTCATATCCATGTTTCCCTATAAGGAATCCTAGTATTTGTTATCTCAGGTGACCATTTTACTTCTCTCTCTTTCTTTTAAAGTGATAGCTTTATTGACACTTTTTCTCATGTGGGATTTTCAAAGATGTTTCTAAGAACAATTTTAAAATTGTGAGGATTCTATTTCCAATAGTGGGAATGATGTAACAACCCTTGTATTTGTATAATAATACTTTTTCATTTCAATTAATATTTATAAATATGATATTAATTTTACGTTAAAGGTCACTCTTTTTTCCATAGCTTACTCAACATGTAACAATAGGTTTCATTGAAATATATCATTTCACACAACATTGAGTTATACAGAAAAATAATACAGTAATATTATTATTATTTAAAATATTAGTTAACGCCAAGGCATTAGGATAACGGGAATGAGTAGTATCAACTGAATTTTTAAATATGGTTTACATATGTTTAAATAATGATTCATAGGTTACCAAATTTATTAAAAATGGAAATAAAAACCAATTCAATATAAATGATGTCTTTTTATAAAATCCTTTTTAAAATAGAATAATTATGTTTATAAAATAATATCACTATTTATGATTATTTTATTTAATGAAAAATATACTTCATATATTCAATGTAATGTTATAAATTCGTCTTATATGTATTTTTATATGATATAATGAAAAAATCAATTTTTCTGATAAAAAAAATATTTTTTCTAAAAATGCATTTTTATCGCCAATAGATGGAGAAAAATTTTTAAATTTAGTTTTTGAAACCTTTATATGTTATATTTGATAGAATAAACTTCTTATTTAGAGTCAAGACATAAAAATTAACTTTGGTTGAAATTTTTGTATTTTGCTGATGAAATTCATATTTTTATGAACATTGAGAAATACTGCATTTTAATTCGAAACTGCCTTTACATCAAATTTATTTATTTAGTTAGATTATAATTTTTATATGATTTAAATAGTAATTAGTTTTTGTTTTTATCATTTAATACAATTTTTTTCATTGGAAGTAATTTCAATTTGAAATTGGAGAGAAACACATGTCAATCTTTTGATAGTTATTTCTTATTAAAATCCCACTTTTTGGTTTTGAAAATGGGAATTATTTTTTAATTAATTTCAGCCAATTCTGTCTTTTAAATTTGGAAAAAAAGATTCCATATTTTAAATCAGGAGGTCCAAATTTTATTAATATGCTCCTTTTATTTTTAGACATTATGAATAGTAACATCAGTAATTATTTTATTTTCTTCTGTTAAAGCGTAAATCCAGTAAATAAGTGTAAGAATAATATTATAATAATACAAAACTACCCTAACAAATGTCATAATCCTATTGGATAAAATATTTCCGACCTTGGGCATCCATGGGAAAATTTTGAGTCCTAATGGATCCACATGGGAGTGATAATGAGATGTTATATTAATTAATTTAATGTAAGGAGGTATATGACATAAACATGTATCTTTTAATAAAAAAAATTATATTGGGTAATTTAATTTCTACATTAGACTATAAAGTTTAATTAAAAACATAAAAATATTAAATACATCATGATGTTTTATTTATAATTTTTAGTCATTGAATAATTAAATTAAATTAGACATAATGATGATGAAGTGATTTCCTCATTAATAAATAATTCAAATAAATGATATTATAAATATTAAAATACATGTAATTTTAATATTTTGAGTCCATACACTAATTTTTTGGATAATATTGACTTATTTTATTTTATTTAATGCCTTTGGTTATAATAAATAATGTTCTTATGACTATCAAAAATCAATAACTTTATAGTGTCAAAATTTATAACAAAGAGTTTTTAACACAAATACTATTTTATTAAATGATATAATAGTCTTAAAAATCTAATATTTTGAAAAATTACTATTATAATGATAGAAATATAATTAATTATCCACCTATGATTCTATTGTAATTTTATAGTAAATATAGTTACTATATATTATCAAAAATAAAGAAGACATGGTAATAGTTAATGTTTTTGACTAAGGATTAAAGCTAAAGGATATGGTTAATTTGTGTAACCAACACTTTTATAAAAAATATTGGTAGAGTGGTTCTAGACCCAAAATCATATTATCATTGAAATAAATTAGTTTTGGATAATTTAAAACTGAAAATAAATTTATAATAAAATAATGATTCAATACCTTCCTAAAGTTCCCTTCCTCCCTCTTATAAATGGTCACCAACTCTACCCATGTAATAACACCTCTAAATCCTCTTGGATAGTCTAAAATTATACTCAAATAGACTCCCAATATCCCTCCCTTCCACCTTGAATCCTTACCTTTGGTAGAAGTACATTAAAAAAAATTAGGCTCAAATCAAAAGAATTTACCTTATTTAGAGGTAATGTCTTCTCCGTAGTTCTTTTCATTTTTTCCTTCTCCACTACCTATGATATTATTATTCATTTATTACATAAAAACACCAGTATCCTAAATATAATAGGACTTTATTATGATGATTATTCAATCTACACTTACAGACACCTCCATTTAATGGATATGAACATATTGTTTCTGTATACGGAGTACTACTGCCTCACTAAACGAGGATTGTTCAATTTTCCACTACCACCACTCATAGTGGCCGTTATAATGGAACACTATTTATATATGACATATATTTTATTTTTATTCTCTCTAATATTCTATATTTTTCATTTACTTCATACCTTTATGCTTTCCATAATGCATCAATATGATAATTACTTTTAAGGAAGTGTGGACTACCACCCCCTCAATGTGATTTGACAAGTTCATTCAATACATGGAACATATATAAGACATAGTTATTGAACATATGTAATGTATATAAAATATGATATTATACTAGAATTATAATATACCATTGTATCATTTATTTTTCATTCCATTAAATATGAAAAAAAAATTAAATTAGAATTCATGTGTATGTACAGCTTACCTTCTCCATGAACATCGCATTTAATTTATTATCTCCAATTGTTATAGACTATTCTAAATAGAAATATAAAAGATATTACTTCATATATACTGGATATATATGATACTTAAATTATGAATAATATTCGGGTGATGATGGACTTTTGACCACATGGACAATTTACATCAAAAACGTTCATGTTCGACTCAAGTACTGAATATTGTCAAAATGAACGATACACACTTAAATAATTAATTAATTTTTTAAAATGTTAATAGGTTATATAAAATGTATAATAATATTGAAAATTTATATGAAGAAATTATAAATTAACACATTTTTATTATTCTGGAATATAAAGAATGAACGACACAAGTCAGACTCAAGGTAATAGACTTCATCTCAATCTCCTTTCAGTGAGGAATATTTTAGTTTATACACGACCATATTTTAAACGGTGTCTAATTATACCATTCAACAATTTTTAAAATTAATATTTTTTTTTAAACATAATTTTACTAAAAGATAAAGAGAGTTTTTTTTTGACATATGTGGTGATAACGACCTTTCTGCCGCTTCAAGTATTATTTGATATTTGGCTTCCTTAACAACCGGTAATTTTTTTAAATGGATAATAAATACGATATACATTTTTTACATATTTTGGTACTGAAAATTGTTTTTATAAATAATCTATTGTGTCAATATCGTGAAATGATATATTTTGATTTCAATGTAGAAATGTTATTTTTCTTTATGTTTTTTATGTGTTATGATTATGTTATAGTTCATGGAAATTGATTATGTATATGGGTGGTTATATAGTAATCCGAGGGTGGGTGAGCCTGATATATCTCTCAAATGAATTAGGTAATGTGAAAAAGGTAAACATTATTGTTTCTCCTATGAAATTTAAGGAATATGTTGTGATGAGTATTCCAAACGTAACTCCCTAGTTAGCTATGAAAGCTGCAATGTAAGTATTTTTGGAGTTGGTGGCATAGAACCAACTAATTTGTACTTTATTCATTAATAAATACCTTATCACATCTTGATTGTTCTTCTCATGACAATCCATGTGATGATGTCCTAAGGATAGTTGTTGCATTAATGGGTCATAGCAGATCTCTGCTATGATGAGAACCCAGAAGTGCCATAACACTGTTCTTGAATATATGTTCTATTGCTGGATGATGTTATTTGAGGGAAACAAATAATAAAGGCCATTAAGGGTGAGGAATCATAAAAAATTGTGGTGCCTTCTCATGGTGTGCGCCCTTTGTAATATCCAGGAGGATATTATGAGAATGAGACCCGCCAGTAGGAAATCCACATTTCATAGTGTCATTTGATGTTCCTATCTGTGGACGTGTGTATTGGTCCTTAGACTTTAAGATTATTATTAATGGGTATTTAAACTCGTGCAATTAGATGTATTGACAAAAACTGTGATGACACACTATTCGCAGTGAGGTAGGATACGTTGGGTGCGTCACGAGTAATACTGTATTAATAGATAATTAGAGAAAAGATTTGTCCCTTCTATTCCATAACAGAAGTAGATATCTTAGGCCCTTTTATGGAATTGATATATCCTAAGTAAATCCATGTCCATGGTAAGGTATGGGTGAGTTCAATTCTGGAAAGTCAAGAAAGAATAATCAAGAACATGGGTTGATGACACTAGCATGAAACCCGCTTGATTTGAGATATCGTGACAAAGGGATTATATTACACTGTAAACATTCGTAGGAGGTGAAACGTCATTACAACATTAACTTCATTATCTATGGGTGCCTTGGTGTGTTTCTAGATGCTAACCTTGGACTTTAGGCAGGATCTGCCTAATGCCTCTGAGAAAAAGACCTAGAGAGCCCCACACTAAGTGTGTCCAAGTATCTCAGTTAAATATTAATTTAACAAGTTAAATAAATATTATTACCGACTGCAGTTTAATAATTATTTAAGGTTGCCTAATTGAATTTATTTCAAAAGAATTTATTCGAGATAATATAGTATGGGTGAAATAATATATATTTATTAGCGAGTAATGCAGTTACATTTATTTAACAAATAAATATCCATTACTCAATGACTAATAAATGTGGTGAAGTAAATAATGGAAAATGGAAAATAAAAGTGCATGTCATGTATATTAAATAAACACGCCGTGTAGTTTTATGGAAAATGAGTACACGCTATATATTAATGAATACATGGTGTGTAGTTTTTCCCGTCGGGATTTTGAGGAATTAATATCATTTTATTAAATGAAATTTATTATAATCAGCGTGGGCGCATGACAAGAAATTAATCATTCGACATGGGGGTTTTCAATGAGAGTTAATGAATTAAATAAAACATGTAATGCATTTATTTATTGTCATAAATCTATAACCTCAAACCCGATTATAAATATTTCACAACCCCAACAATTTTCCACAATCTTTGTGCGCAGCAATTCTAGATAATTTTTTCAAGGCCGAAAGAACTACTTCCTCCAAGAACTCTCTCAAGACCGAGAGAGATCCCCCTCCATCAAATTAAGGCGATCGAAGGCGGACATCGCAAGAAATGGTTTTTCCATGATAGAACCCAAAGATCCCTTTGGTGACATCCAGAGATACATGGAGCACGTGTGGATCACCGCTAGATGAATCCTACACTTGGATTATACAATGCAATGAATGATCACATAGGATCGTGACTGGAGACATCAATGAAGTAATAATTCCACCAAGGTAATTATTATAAATTAATTATATTAGTTATAAACAACATATGATGATCCTATCTCTATGGTTACGGGACTCCCACTTTTGTTTTTTCATTCTTCGTTCTATTCCGAAGATCCGACATTTTATATCGTGACAGATCTTGGTTTGAACGTTGTTTAACACTAAAATAAAAGTTGGGCACTCCCACCAATGCGCTTTTGATGTGCCTGGAACTTTCAAGTGGTATCAGATTGAGGATATATCATTGATTATAATTATTTAGTTTTTTGTTGGTGATTTACACATTTAATAATTTAGTTGTTTCAATTCAAGTTAATTATTCTTTGAATATGAATTTCGAGATCTGTTCTTCCTCTATCGTTTCTTATTCAGCATACAGAAACGACATTTTCTTTAGATTATTGATTAAAATAAAATAGAGGATCTCATCCGGAGGAGCCAAACATTCCTGGTCGTACAACACGAGAATACACGGCATGTATTCAGAAGTACATGCTATGTAGTCTAGGTTCATGCATCGGACTGGTCTTCCAAATCAGGTTATGTATGGATCTTATCTAAGTCATTTATGTCACCATGTGTTGACTAGGAACAGGTGGCACAGGGTGTCCGGATTACACGCCATGTGGTCCAACAGAACACAGCGTGTAGTCTCTTCGTGTTAGGGTTAGACCGTGTACCCCGTACATGGCTTGCTCGGATGAAAACCGTGTAATGCAGAAACTACATGTCATGTTTCCCACTGAACACGATGTGTACTCTAAAAATTTCTGAAGTACATTAACACACGATGTCCTCGGGCATGTAATTCGAATGGATGGTGAAGAAAATTACACTTTTTGTAGTCGAAACTACACGCCGTGTACTCACCCAAATTACGCAGATTTATTAAAATGTATTATTATATTATAAAAACCCTTGAGACGTGTACCATGGTGTATGCGTAAAGATATGGCACAACACTTGAGAGGTGTTTTATATATATATGTGTTTAATTTAACATCTTCGTAATGAACGGGAATTCACTAGGTTTCCATCAAGGTACAAGTTACGTACAAAGATAATTTTAAATAAATTTATTTGTTTAAAATTATGATGGATGATAATCTCAAGGAAATTCAGAAAAGGGTTTAAGATAAAAGGACTGATTAAATAAAGATAATTAATTAATTTAATCATGATTTATCTTAAACATGAACGATTAAAGAATTGAATGCTAGTTTTATTTATGCGTAAATATCATTGCATGTATGGATGATCATGAGCTAGACCAAGACCTTTGTATGTGAATGGTTTCTTTAATTTATTTAAATTAAATTTATTGGCATGTGAGCCTTCTTCTCATTAATATATAGGGCATGCATGCCCAAGGATTCTTTTATGTAGAAACCCCTTTTTACCCCCCACCTGCGTGTGAGATAAATGCATATATAATGGATGGAGCTCCCAAGGTAGTGGAGGTGGCTCAAGTCAGGAGCTATGGTGAAACCAATCCAAGGAGATACAAAGGTGGACAAGTGGAAAGCTGTAAACACGAACCAGAAAGGTTCAAGGTGTTCCTCCCGTAGGTCTTGGGATAGTTTATCAATTACTAGATAAACTAACCAATATATGAAACTTCATGATCATGTCATTTATTTTATTTCTATCAGTTGCATGGTTTATTTATTTTGGGTGTGTTGTCATAATCACACAATTAATGAATTAAATAATCATGCAAGATGGATCTAAAATAAGACCGGCTTATGAGTAAATATTATCTTTACATGGTTAATCGCATAAGTATATACCGCTTAATATTAACAAGCATGTAATAAAAGATAATAAAATGTAAATTTATGTATAAGGATAAAATCACTCAAAATAAATATTAAGTCAGTATAGCCTTCCAAAATCTTGGTTAGAATCGAACCATAGTTCAAAGTGCTTGACCAACCCTAGTTGGGGTGCTTTCAATTATCGGGAAATTCTAATTCAAGGTTTTGGGTTAACATAGCTTGGTTCGCATCAACTGTTGACTTCCATAGCAGGACTTGGTGTGACCAAGAGGAAAAGGTTGAGGAAATCTAAAAAAAAGGATTTTAGTATTGGGGAGTCCACTCAGCAGATCAAGGAGCTGCGAGTTAATGCAGTTGGCAGTTTAAATGCCTACCTAAAACCCAACATGTTGCTTGACCAACCCTAGTTGGGTTAATGCAAAGGGAAATATGGATCCTTTCCACTCGAATATTCAAGAAACATAATATTATGAAATCAGTAGAGAGGGCTATTGTATTTCGATAAAATAGTGGGAGAATAATAAGTATTTATTTATTTATTTTTCTCAATTTGATAATAAAGTACTAAATCTTTTCTCATATTAATTTATAGAAATGGAAAGAAAATGACTTCAAACATATCATTGTGAACCATACACGAGAAGGAAAACCTTATCACCAGCACCAATTTCTGGGAGTGGTAGAGGCATTTACGCGTCATCCTTTGCAATGACAGAAAATTGTATGTGATGGAATAGCCTGTTCCATTTGCACATGGAAAAAAGGGCTAGTGATGAGGAAATATATCTCTATGCAAAACACATGGATGATTCCATAGATGGCCAAGGTTTCATGCTATCGGCCATGTCCAATGAGCTCTTGAAGCAACATGAAAACATGGATGCGTAGAGCATGATGTCTCACCTTAAAGATCTCTACCACGAGAAGACAAGAAAAGAGAGGTATGAGATCTCCAATTCTTTGTTTACAACTAATCATGGAGAGTCTAAGCCATCTGGGCCTCATGTAGTCAAGCTTATTGGCTACATTGCATGCCTGGACATCTTAGGGATTAAATTCCTGGATGAGTTTCGTACAAATCTAATCCTATCATCACTACCCAAGACCTTCTCTAGCTTTATTTTCATGTACAACATGAGAAACAATGAGAATAGTCTTTTGGAACTTCTGAAATTGATTCTTCAGGTAGATAATGACATGGGGTGTGACAAACCCACAGTCCTTATGGTGAATAAGAAAAGGAAGGACAAGTCAAAAGGTCTAAAGACTTATAAATGGTCTGAATCCCCTGAGCGTTGTTCCTCATAGAAGGGGAAGATCCAGAGGTAGGGCAAGGAATGGGAGGTTGTGTCTTTTAAATGTGGAAATCAAGGCTACTGGAAGAGGAACTACACCGAGAAGCATGGGGATGCTAAAGGTTCATTAGTTATTGTGTGTAATCTTTCTATTTCTACACATTGGGTATTAGATATAGATTGTGGGGCTCACATCTGTATTAAAATGCATGAACCAAATAGATTTAGAATGATTTCTAGAGTATAGGTGGATCTTCAAGCTGCCAATGGGGAAAGACTGGTTGTGTTGGCTATTGACGATTAACACCTCTTATTGTCAACTTGCAAGATTTTGGTTTTACAAAATTGTTATTATGTTCCTAGTGTTACCAAGAACATAATTTCTGTATCTTGTTTGGATATGGATGGATTTATTTTCAATTTTGGAAATTAGGGTTGTCTCTTTTATAAGAACAACATATGTTAGGGTATGGAACGTTTAAATAATGGTTTGTATGTATTAAATTATGAAAACCATGTTTAGGAAATCTATAACGAAACAAACTCACATGACTCATACATCACCCAGTTGTGGCATCACCGTCTCGGTTATGTAAACGAGAAGATCTTGACAAAGCTCTGCCATGATGGATATTTAGACTCTAATGAGCTAAAACCACTTGATAGATGTCATTCTTGTTTACAAGGAAAAATGAACAAGCCACCTTTTGGGGGATAGGGTGAAAGAGCCACAGAGCTTCTAGGATTGGTACACACGGATGTGTGTGGACCATTTCTAGTAGAAGCTAGATGTGTATATTGTTACTTCATTACTTTTACTGATGATTTGAGTAGATATGGTTATGTCTACTTAATGAGGTATAAGTCATAGGCTTTAGAGAAATTTAAGGAATTCAAGAATGAAGTAGAGAATCAGCTTGGTAAGAAGATAAATAAACCTCAATCAGATTGAGGTGGAGAATATCTGAACCAAGAGTTCATCGATCTTCTATGGGAGTCTAGGATTCTATCTCATCTCACTCCTCCTTACACACCATAATGGAATGGTGTTAGTGAAATGAGGAACTTCACCTTGTTGGACATGGTGACGTCGATGATGAGTCATGTGGATCTTCCATTATCCTTTTGGCGATATGAATTACAAACTGCATCATACACATTAAACTGAGTACCAACTAAGGCAGAAAATGGAATTCCCTTCGAGCTATGGAATGGAAAGAAACCCATATTTTTGCGTACATGTGTATGGGGATGTGAGGCGTTTATTAAGGCCTTCTCAGGAAACAAACTAGCACCTCAAGGCATTAGATGTATCTTTATAGTATATCCTTAGAAAACAAAAGGATATTACCTATATAACCCTCAAGAAAAGAATGTGGTCGTCGCTAGACAAGTCATCTTTCTTGAGAGGGATCCCATTCTCAAAATGGATAGTGGGAGTAATATTGACTTCAACGAAGTTGATGCTCAAGATAAACACAAGTTGGTACAAGAACAAGTTCCACATCTCCCCGTGGAAGAGGTTCCAGAAACACAAGTACTGCATAGGAGCTCAAGAGAGGTAAGGGAACCAGCGAGATTTGGTTTCCTAGTCACCGAGGATAGTGAAACATTATTGTTAGACAATGATGATCCTCTCTCCTACATGGAAGTAGTAGAAATATCGGAAGATGCATGATGTCTAGAAGCTATAAATTTTGAGATGGATTCCATGTATCAGAACCAAGTCTTGGTTCTGGTTGATGAGCCAGTTGATGTAAATCCTGTTGGATGAAAATGGGTATTCAAGAGAAAACTGGACATGGATGGTCAAGTTAGCACCTATAAAGAATGGCTAGTGCCTAAAGGATTTAGACAGCATCATGGAATTGACTATGATGAAACCTTCTCGCTATTTTCCATGTTTAAATCCATAAGAATCATACATTCCATAGCATCTTACCATGACTATGACATTTGGAAAATGGATTTCAAAACAACATTCCTTAACGGGAACCTTCATAAAGTTGTCTGTATGACACAACAGAAGGGTTTGTGATACCAGGTGAAGCCACATGGGTTTTCAATTTTCATAAATCCATTTATGGATTTAAGAAAGCATCTAGGTCATGGAACATTCGGTTTGATAAAGTCATAAAGGAATTTAGCTTCATTAAGAATGAATGAGAGCCATGTGTTTATAAGCGGTTTAATGGGAATTAGATCGTTATCCAAGTAGTATATTTTGATGACATATTTCTTATTGGAAACGATGTACCAGTCTTACAATCAGTTAAGGACTGGTTGAACAAGTGTTTCTCTATGAATGACTTGGGTGAAGTAGAATACATTCTAGGGATCAAGATCATTCATGATAGATCCAAGAGGATTCTTGGACTATGATAGGGTACATACATTAACCAGATACTAAAGAGATTTAGTATAGAACAATCCAAGAGGGTATTAGTTCCAGTGTCACTTTGACTACATGTTTCTAAGAAAATGTGTCCCCAGACACAACAAGAGAAAGATAGAATGAGTAAGATCCCATATTCTTCGACTATAGGATCGATCATATATGCCATGTTATGTACCAGACTTGATGTTTCTTTTGCACTGAGCATGGTTATAAGATATCAAGCAGATCTAGGAGAACAGCATTGGACTATTGTTATGACTATACTTAAGTATATAATAAGAACTAAGGATATGTTCTTGGTGTATGGTGTAGACGAGGAGCATGTCATCATAGGGTATATTGATGCTAGTTTTCAGACATATTAGAACAATATGTAGTCGCAATCTGGATATGTTTTCTGTCTCAATGGAGGAGCTTTGAGCAAGAAGTGTTCAAAGCAACCAGTTGTCACCAATTCAATAGTGGAGTCTATATATATAGCAGCTTCCGATGCAGCCAAGGAAGATTTCTAGATTTAGAACATCGTCCAGGAGCTTGATGTGGTGCCTAGCAGAAAAGACCATGTCACATTGTATTGTGATAATATTGTAGTAGTGGATCTTGAAAAAGAACCAAGGTCACATCAACGGACAAAGCACATACTCCGGAAGTATCACCTCTTGAGGGATTTCTATCAGAGGTGAGAAGTTGTAGTGAGCAGAGTGTCCACGGTAGAGAACATGTCGGACCCCATGACTAAAGGCCTATCTTAGCAGAATCATGATTATCATGTGAGAGCTAGCGGGTTAAAAGTTGTTAGATGTTGGCTCTAGTCTATGTGGGAGTCTGTTGGAGTTGGTGGCCTATAACCAACTACTTTGTACTTTATTCATTAATAAATACCTTATCACATATTTATTGTTATTCTACATGACAATTCATGTGATAATGTTCTAAGGATAGATGTTGCATTAAAGGTTTAGAGAGGATCCATGATATGATGAGAACCCATAAGTTTGATAAAATTTTTCTTGAATATATGTTCTATGGTCGGATGATGTTATTTGAGGGACACAAATAATACATTCCATTAGGGTTGAGGACTCATAAAAAATTGAGGCACCTTATCATGGTGTGCGCCCTTGGTAATATCCAGGACGATATTATGAGAACGAGACCCTCTAGTAGGAAATCCACATTTCATAGTGTGATTGGATGTTCCTATCTGCGGATGTGTGTATTGGTCCTTAGACATTAAGATTATTATTAATGGGTATTAAAAATCACACACTTATATATATTGAGGAAAACGGTGAAGACACACTATTCACAGTGATGTAGGATATGTTGGGTGCATCACAAGTAATATCGCATTAATAGATAATTCGAGAAAATATTTGTCCCTTCTGTTCCATAATAGAAGTAGATATCTCAGGCCCTTTGATGGAATTGATATAGCCTATATAAATCCATGTCCATAGTAAGGTTTGGGCAAGTTCAATTCCAGAAATTCAAAGAAAGAATAATCGAGCACATGGGTTGATGACACTAGCATGCAACCCACTTGATTAAAGATATCGTGACAAAGGGATTATATTACATGGTAAATGTTCGTAGGAGGTGACATGTCATTGCAACATTAACTTTTTTCTCTATTAGTGCCTTGGCGTGTTGCTAGACGCTAACCTTGGACATTATGTAGGCTCCGCCTAATGCCAATGAGAAAGAGTCCTAGATGGTTACACATTAAGTGTGTACATGTATCTCGGTTAAATATTAATTTAACAAGTTAAATAAATATTATTCCCGACTGTGGTTTCAAAATTATTTAAGGATGCCTGATTGCATTTATTTCAACACTAGTTATTAGAGAGAATATATTGTGGGAGAAATAATATATATTTATTAGCAAGTAATGTAGTTACATTTATTTAACAAATAAATAGTCATTACTGAAGGACTAATAAATGTGGTGAAATAAATAATGTAAAATGGAAAATAAAGGTACACGCCGTGTATATTAAATATACATGTCGTGTAGTTTTGTGTAAAATGAGTACACGCCATATATTATTGATTACACGACATGTTTTTTTCCAATCGAGATTTTGGGGAATTAATATTGTTTTATTAAATGATATTTATTATAATTAGTGTGGGATATTTTCAAGGAATTATTCATTTGACATGGGTGTTTTCAATGAGAGTTAATGAAATAAATAAAACGTGTAATGCTTTTATTTATTTCCATAACTCTATAACCTCAAACCTGATTATAAATATCCTCACAACCCCAACACTTTTCCCTAATCATTGTACACAACAATTCTGGAGAATTATTTCAAGGCAGAAAGAACTACTTAATACAAGAATGCTCTCAAGACCAAGAGAGATCCTCCTCCATCAGATCTTGGTGATTGAAGGCAGACATCGCAAGCAAAGGTTCATCCGTGCTAGCACCTGGAGATCCCTTTGGGGACATCCAGAGATACATAGAGCACATGTGGATCACCGCTAGAGGAATCCTACACTAGGATTCTATGACGCAATGAATGATCACATCGGATCATGACCGGAGACATCAAAGAAGTAAGAATTCCACCATGGTAATTCTTATGAATTAATTAAATTAATTATAACCAACATATGATGATCCTATATCTATGGTTCTGGGACTCCCTCTTTTGTTTTTTAGTTCTTCATTCTATTCTGAAGACCCGGAATTTTATATCATGATATATATAATTTTGAATGTTGTTTAATGCTAAAATCAATATTGGGCACTCCCACCAACGCGCTTCTGCTATGCCCATAACCTACAAGTATTTTATAGATGCCACAAGTTAACATTGTGATTTATGATTTATATAATGACCCGGCCTTATTACATACATAATATTGAATTTATCCAAGAAAACACTTCCTTTTACATTGAATATCTTTTCAATTTTAGAGCTTTAGAGAATTAGGATAGTACATTCATGACATTACACATTATTACAGAGTGGATACCATAAAAATAGATTCCATTTTTTTTTGAAAATATAATACATTAAAACATAAAACAACAATCCTTGAAAATTAATCAACATTTAACATGTCTTCCTTACTTATTTTACACATATATTAACCTGTAAAAAATCATTTAAAAACTTGGGATGAGCACAAAAGCTCATTAAAGGATTGAAAACAAGGAAAGATCACATTATTCTATGAAAACTTAGAATGTATGAAAGCATTTTCAAAATACAATCTTATCACCCATATATTCTTACATTGTGTAACATGAGATTTACACAAGATTGACACAAAACATGAGAAAATAAATATAATCATAAAGTTATCTTGGGTCATTACTTACATAATCTTGTAACCATTCTTGGCTACCTTATAATTTGTAACTCTCACGGCTACCTTACATTGTGTAACCATCGCAGTTACACTTGCAGTAATCATACGGCCGACCTCCAACTTACTCATACCCAATGAATTAGAGGGAAATATAGGTCCCATACTTCATCATAAATAATTCCCAATAACCAAAACATAGTCATACAACATGAATAATTCCATAACAACATTTATTTGTAATTTCATATAACTGAATTTAAAAAGTGGATTTTTATAGAAAAGCCCCTTATAAATATCATACAATTGAAGATAGACTTAATAGACTATATGAAGTATGTATATATACTGGAAATATACACAATGAAAAATAATATAAACAGAACCCATCACACAAACAATTTAAATAGCACGTAAATAATAAAGTAGAAGGTTAACCCAAAGAATGGAAATCAGGTTATGAATTCCCTTACCTCGGGTTTTTATTACATCCAACTTGCTTAAAACTCTTGTATAATGGTTAAAAGAGTGTTATTAATATTTTACAGAAACATGTTCGTGTTTATAACATCTTATATGATAATTTCATAACATCATTTCACCCTTTAATTTTTAGTATTTTTCCCCTTTCACAATTTTTGGGTGAATTCATTACATGATTTCAAAGATTGGTTGATGATGGATGTTCTTTTCTATTGGAAGTGAAACTATAAAATTGAAATTGAGTAGTATTTACATATATCCTGTAAGAAAAATTATTCCATTCATCATTTTTAATTCTTACATGAGGATGATTCATAAGTTTGAACATTAATGATGTCCGTTTAGATCATTTTAGTGGTTATTTGATAATAACAACCTCGTTTTGTTTTATAAATTATAAACACGAGTACAAAATAATTCCAGAACCATGGGAGATTCATAACACATATATTATAACCTGGTTCAACCATATAAATGGTTTCATTACCAGAATTGAAAGAATTATTGGAATTTGAAATCACATCATCCACGATGTCGATAATTCGACACAAATGGACAATGTTTTTATTCCTTAAATAAGTGGGAGTGGAGAATAATAATGATGGGTAATTTTTCATAAACATGATAACATCAAGAATATACATGATTTATAGAGATTTCATTCCTCTTGGGTAAGGATATATGAAGAAATAATAAGGAAGGAACTCAAAATTAAATAATAAGTGAGAAATCTCTTACAAAAATTCTGCAGCTCAACGGCTATGTGACAGGGTTTTTGAAAACATTAAGAAGAGAGGGTACAAGTTTCACCTATCTAGAAATGAATCATAATACATAATAGATCAATAATAATAAGAAAATAAGAACACGGTATGGAAACTTGAAAGATATACCACATAAAAGTGAACATGAATGGAAAAAAGAAAGAAATTGAGAATTTTCATACCTTGTAGAGCAACCCCTAGAACCTGAAATTTTGGACCTTTGGGCTTGATTAAACCTTGGGAGGACTACTATGAAGGTAAGGAGTCGTGAGCTTCATTTAGGGAGAATTTGGAATGAATTCAGGAAAGGGAAGACTTGGTATTTATAGGAAAAGTGAGGGATTATTTTAATAATTTTTAGGGGACACCTCATGAGTGGTATTTACAAAACCATGGGATTGACCATGGTATTTTCCCATGGTATAAGCCACATGGGACACCTCACATATTATTTAACTATACACAAGTCGACCAGATTTATGACATCATTATTATATCATTAATGATGCCATTAATACACCAAAACTAGAAACTGTATTTTTACTATTCAATGAAAAATCAATTGTTTCAAAAAAATTCCAAAATTCCAAAAATTAACCATAACCATTTATCGACGATTAGATTTTAAAAGTGAAGTCCATTTTTTGAAAATAATTTTCTAAATATTATTAATTTAATTTTTAAATAAAATCATACGTAATTCAAAAATTAACAATTCTAATTCTATAACTACTTCTATATCACAATGAAAAATTAACCAAGATTCTATAATCTATAAGCCTTAATAAAATAAAATAATAATAATATTTACTATTCATTAGCATCATATCACTATTCATATTACTAATCATAAGGGTATGTTATTATTCATTAAAAAAATTTGTTCCAATAGACTCTAAATAACATACTGAACACAATTGTAGATTAAAGTTTCTTGAAATTCAAAACATAGAAGTAAAAAACTTATGTTTTAAAGGCTAATTAAAAATATCTTCTTAAAATAAAGTTCCATGAATTTCTATTTATTTTTAGAAAAACTTGGGGTGTTACATTATCCCCACCTTCTTGAAATTGAGTCCTCGAAATTTTATTTACTTATTAAACAACTGAGGGTAATTTTACCTCATAGAATTATCAAACTCCCATGTTGGTTCTTCAACCATGTGGTTTCTCCACAAAACCTTTACCTGGTGGATTACCTTATTCCGCAATAATTGTTCCCTTCGATCAAGAATCTGAACTAGTTTCTCTTCATAAGAAAGGTTCTCCTCTAGCTGAACTTCTTTTGGCCTCAAGACATGTGATGAATCTGGCACATACATTCTCAACATCGGAACATGAAAAACATTGTGTACCTGAAACAAACTCAGAGGAAAAGCTACGCGGTATTCAATTGTTCCAACTTTCTCCATGATTTCAAAAGGACCTATGAACCGTGGACATGCATTTCCTTTCTTACCGAAACGCATCAAACTTTTACAAGGATAGACTTTAAGAAAAACATGGTCACCTACATTGAAAGCGAATTCTTTCCTTCTATTATCTGCATAACTTTTCTGCCTGCTCTGAGCTGTCCTCATGTGATGTTGGATCATCCTCACATTCATAGCCACTTCTTATACTATTTCTGGCCCCATCAACTTTCTTTCACTGACTTCATCCCAAAACGCTGGAGTCCGACACCGCTACCCATACAAGGCCTCCAAAGGTTCCATCTGAATACTGGAATGAAAACTATTATTATATAATATCTCAACTAAAGTAAGATGTTGATCCCAACTTCAGAGATAGTCCATTTAACAAGCTCAAAGCATATTCTCCAAAGTTTTAAACGTTCATTCTTACTACCTATCTGATTGAGGATGAAAAGCTGTAATGAAATTTAACATTGTGCCCAATGACTTCTGAAGTCCCTTCAAAAAGTTAGAAGTGAACTAGGGATCTCGGTTAGATACAATGGAAAGAGGAACTCTATGTAACCTAACAATCTTCTTGAGGTACAATCGTGAAATATGATCCTAATACATTGTATTAGAATAGATAGAAAATGTGCAGACTTTGTTATCCGATCAACAAAAACCCAAATAGCATTGTTACCTTGAGAATTCATTGGTAGTCTAACCACAATGTCCATAGAAACATTCTCCCATTTCCACTCTGGCACTGGAAAGGGATGAAGAATCCCCTTCAGTAACTGCTGCTCTGCTTTAACTAGTTGACATGTCAAACATTTCATGGTATAATCTACAATATCTATTTTCATTCCACCCCACCAATAATACTCTCGAAGGTCTTTGTACATTATAGTACTTCCAGGATTAATTAAAAATAGATAACTATGAGCTTCACACAACAAATCTTTCTTCAACTGATAATCACTTGGCACACACAACCTTTTTACAAATCATAAAACACAATCTTTATCAAGATTAAATTATGGAAACTTACCCATTTTAACCAATTCTACCTTTTTCTGTATCTCAAGTTCTTCCTTTTGTGATTGCTTAATTCTGTCTGACAATAAAGACCGCACTGAAACCTGAAACAAAATAGAGGTATTCCCTATACTAACAACTTCTAAGACAAAATTCATCAAATCATTAATCAAGGGATCATGTTACAAACGTAGCATGATTAATGATGCATGATGTTTCCGACTTAAGGGATATGCCACATTGTTTGCTTTCCCAGGAAGGTAATTAATTGTGAATTCATAATACATTATTAGTTCTAGCCATCTTCTCTGCTTCATGTTTAATTTCTTCTGAGTGAATATATACATTAGTCTTTTATGGCTGGTATATATTTGGAATTTTGTTCCGTATAGATGATGCCTCCAAATTTTCAAATCAAAAACCACATCTTCCAATTCCAAATCATGTGTGGGATAATTTATCTCATGAGGTTTAAATTTTCTTGAAGCAGAAATTACCAGATCATTCTTCATCAAAACACAACCAAGTCCCTTCAAAGAAGCATCATTATAGATGAAAAACTCACCATTTCTGGAAGGTAAGGCCAAAACTGGAGAATTCACCAATCTCTTCTTCAGTTCCTAAAAACAAACATCACATTCCTATATCCAAACAAATTTAACCCCTTTCCGTGTTAGCTTAGTAATCGAGATAGATAACCGTTCAATGTTCGTGACAAACCATCAGTAGTAACTTTCTAAACCTAGAAAACTACAAATCTCTGTAACATTTGTGGGTCTTGGCCATTCATCGAATACTTTTGTTTTGGCAGTATCAACTGTTATTCCATCCTTATTTACAATGTCCCCAATAAAAGAAATCTGTTGCAACCAAAAATCACACTTGATGAATTTTCCATATAGTTTCTTTTCTTTTTATTTTTGTAAAACAAACCTTAGATGTTTTTCATGCTCCTCTTTATTTTTAGAAAATTCCAGAATGTCGTCAATAAATACAACCACAAACTTATCCAAGAACTCATGAAATACTCTATTCATAAGATTTATTAATACAATAGGTTCATTAGTTAATCCAAATGGCCTAACAAAAAATTCATAATTCCCATATCTAGTACAAAAGGCTATTTTTGGGATGTCATCCTCTTTCACCTTCAGCTGATGGTTTCTAGATCTCAAGTCAATCTTGGAAAAGTACTGAGCTCCGTAGAGTTGATCAAATAAGTCATCAATATGAGGAAAAGGATACTTGTTTTTTATAGTGATGTTTTTCAAAACTCTATAATCAATGCAAAGTCTAATGGAACCATCTTTCTTTTTAACAAAAAAAACAGGGGCTCCCCATGGTGAAGTGCTAGGACGAATGAAGCCTTTGTCAAGAAAATCATGCAATTGATTTTTTAATTCAAGAAGTTATATTGGAACCATATGATATGGGGGTTTTGAAATTGGATTAGCATCAATAACTAAGTCAATTGTGATTTCAACTTCTCGATCAGGTATGACACTAGGTAACTCATCAGGAAAAACATCAAGGTATTCATTTACCACTGGCACATCATTAATTTGAATAGTTCCATTGTTTTCAACAATATGAGCATGATAAAATTCATTTCTATCTTTCAATAGTTTCTCAGATTCTTGATATGTTACCAATTTTATGGGTTCATTATTTTATGAAAAATGAAACTCTTTCTAAAAAACAACTTCTTTAGCTCTACTGTCAATCATAGCATGATAATCAGAAAGACAGTCCATCCCCAGAATAACATCAAACTTGACTAAGGGTAAAACAACAATGTTTCCAGGTAAATTATTTCCATAGACCACAATAGAAAGATTCTTATAATTCATCTTTGATATAACATTTCCCCCGGGTGTTTTAACAACAAGTCCGGGTCTCATTTGTTGAGGTGATATATCCAATTTACCAGAAAATTTCCCAGAGATGAAAGAATGTGTAGAACTTGTATCAAAAAAACCTTTAGCAAAATCTAAGTGAACAAACAAAGTACCTAATACAACATCATTGGATGGCCCAACATCTTCTGACGTAGTCACAAAGGATCTCACTACACATTTCGGCTTGTAGTTTGGCTTCTTTGCATCATTCGGATCTCTCTTTGGGAAGGAGTTTGCATAGTGATCCATCTCACCATATTTAAAACACTTTATAGTTTTATTATCAGGATTATTAGTAGGATCATTTTCATTACAATCTCAGGCCATATGTCCAATCATACCACATTTAAAACACTTCCTAGTTTTTCTAAGACATTCCCTAGGGTGTTTCTTGCCATACTTTTCACAAACTAGAAATTGGATTTTCATACCATCATATTTATTTGGTTGATTATTACCCATTGCTTGCCAACTAGACCTCTTCTTCTCTTTGTTTCCAAAATGAACATGATCATCAGAAATCTCCATCTATACCCTCTTAGCACATTGGACAAGTTTCTCATAACTTTTGAATTCACGAGAGGCCAACGCCCTTTGATACCTTGGCTATAATACTGAGTAAAAGTATCTGATTTTTCTATCAAGATCTAGAATAATATTTGGAGCATACCTCGCCAGTCGATTGAAGTTAGCTTCATACACAACCACTGAATATTCCTCCTTCTATTTCAATTCAAGGAATTGCTTCTCCATTCTTAATCGCACCACCATAGGAAAATATTTTTCAAGGAAAAGAATTTTAAATTCATCCCACTCTAAGGCATAAAAATCTTCTCTACCCCTGATATTCCTTACCATTAACCACCACTGATCAGCTTCCCCTTCAAAACAATAAATGGAAATACTTTCCTTTTAATTGTTTGAACATCCCATAACATCAAATATCTTTTCAAGGGATTTGATCCATCCTTCACCTGCTACTAGGTCAGAAGATCCATTGAATGCAGGAGGATGTTGTCTCAAAAAATGTTCCACTACTTTCATGTTCTTTTGTGGTACCTATATTGATTCTCTAGCATGGATTCCATCACCATTTATTGTCTGTGTTAGCTGATCCATTTCTGTCACAAACTGCTCAGTTCTAATCCGTACCATTCTAGGCTATAGTTCTGGAAGGATGTCATTTTAATGGTGCCTCTCCTCTTCAACATACATGTTCCTTCTATGGATAACCATTTTGAACAAAAATTTCTTAGACAATGCAACATGGTAATCTTTAAATGCTATAAAATTTCAAAGTAAACATAGAGTTAAAATCATTTATGGTATTCTATTAACATCACCCTAACCCCTAAAGTTATCTAAACCATACTCTGATACCAACTATAAGGACCCGACCTTATTACATACATAATCATGAATTTAGATAAGAAAACACTTACTTTTATATTGACGATATTTTCAAGTTTATATCTTTAGATAATTAGGATATTACATTCATGCCATTACACATTATTACAGAGTAGATACCATAAAAATAGTTTCCATTTTTTTAAAATATAAAACATTAAAACTTGAAACAAGAATCCTTGACAATTCTTGAACATTTAACATGTCTTCCTTCCTTATTTTACACATCCATTAACCTATGAAAAATCATTTAAAAACTTGGTATGAGCACAAAAACTCAGTAAGGTATGGAAAAGAAGGAAATATCACATTATTCCATGAATACTTATAATGTATGAAAGCATTTTCAAAAGACATTCTTGTCACCGATATATACTTACATTGTGTAACATGAGATTTAAAAAAGATCCACACAAAACTTGAGAACATAAATATAATCATAAAGTTATATTGGGGAATTACTTACATAATCTTGTAACAATTCTTGGCTACCTTATAATTTGTAACCCCCACGGCTACCTTACTTTTTGTAACCATTTCAGTTACACTTGCAGTAACCATACGACCGACCTCCAACTTACTCATACCCAATGAAATAGAGGGAAATATAGGTCCCATAATTCATCATAAATAATTCCCAATAACCAAAACATAGTCATACAACATGAATAATTCCATAACAACATTTATTTGGATTTTCGTATAACTGATTTTAAAAAGTGGATTTTTATAGAAAAGCCCCTTATAAATATCATACAATTGAAGAGAGAATTAATAGAATATATGAAGTATGTATATATACTTTAAATATACACAATGGAAAATAATAAAAATAGAACCCATCACACAAACAATTTAAATAGCACGTAAATAATAAAGTAGAAGGTTAACCCAAAGAATGGAAATCGGGTTATGAATTCCCTTACCTCGGGTTTGTATTACATACAACTTGTTTAAAAATTTTGTATAATGGTTAAAATAGTGTTATTAATATTTTACAGAAATATTTTTGTGTTTATAACATCTTATATGATAATTTCATAACATCATTTCACCCTTTAATTTTTAGTATTTTTTCCCTTTCACAGTTTTTGGGTGAATTCTTTACATGATTTCCAAGGTTGGTTCATGATGGATGTTCATGTAGATTGGAAGTGAAACTCTAGAATTGGAATGGAGTAGTATTTACATATATACATTAACATAATTTATTCCATTCATCATTTTTAATTCTTACATGAGGAGGATTCATAAGTTAGAACATTAATGATGTTTGTTTAGATCATTTTAGTGTTTATTTGATAATAACAACCTCGTTTTGTCTTATAAATAAAAACCATGAGTAAAAAATTATTAAAGAACCATGGGTGAGTCATATAAAATATATTATAACCTATTTCAACCATATAAATGGATTCATGACCAGAATTTAAAGAATTAATGGAATTTGAAATCACATCGTCCACGATGTCGATAATTCAACACAAATGGACAATGTTTTTATTACTTAAATAATTGGGAGAAGAGAAGAATAATGATGAGTTATTTTTCATAAAAATGATATAATCCAGATTATAAATTATTTATGGAAATTCCATTCCTCATGGGTAAGGATATATGATGAAATAATAAGGAAGGAACTCAAAATAAAATAGTAAGTGAGAAATTTCTTACAAAACATTGGCAGCCCAACAGCTATGTGACAGGGTTTTTGAAAACATTAAAAAGAGAGGGGACAAAGGTCACCCATCTATAAATGAATCATAATACATAATAGATCAATAATAAGAAGGAAATAAGAACATTTTATGGAAACTTGAAATATATACAACATAAAAGAGATCTTGAATGGAAAAAAGAAAGAAATTGAGAATTTTCTTACCTTGTAGAGTAACCCTTATAACATGATGTTTGGGACCTTGGGGGATTGATGAAGCCTTGGGAGGAGTACTATGAAGGTAAGGAGTACATAGATTCATTTATGTAGAATTGGGAATGAATTCAGTGAAAGGAAGAGTTTGTATTTATTGGAAAAGTGAGGGATTAATTTAATAATTTTCAAGGGACACCTCATGAGTGGTATTTACAAAACCTTGGGATTTCCCATGGTAGTTCCCATGGTATAAGAATCTTTGGAAAACTCATATATTATTTAACTATTCACATGTCGTCCATATTTATGACATCATTATTATTTCATTAATGATGTCATTAATACATCGAAACTAAAAACTATATTTTTTACTATTTGTTGAAAAATCACATATTTCAGAAAAATTCTCAAAATTCACCCTAACCATTTATCAATTTTTAGATTTAAAAAATGAATTCCATATTTTAAAAATATTATTATAAATATTATTAATTTAATTTTTAAATAAAATCATACTTAATTCAAAATTTAACAATTCTAATTCTATAACTACTTCTATATAACAATGAAAAATTAACCTAGATTCTATTATCTTAAAGCATTAATAAAATAAAATAATAATAAACTTTACTATTCATTAAGGTCATCTCACTATTCATATAACTATTCATAAGGGTTTTTTACTATTCACTAAAAAACAAGTTGGTTCCAATAGACTCCAAATAACATACTGAACACAATTGTAGATGATAGTTTCTTGAAATTCAGAACATAGAAGTAGAAAAATTATTTTTTAAAGGCTAATTAAAAATATCTACTTAAAAAAAATTTCCATGCATTTCTATTTATTTTTAGAAAAACTTGGTGTGTTATAATTTATCTATGTTATTCACAAATCTTATGATTTCATGATGAATGTTAAAGAGCATATGTTTTATGATTGAAAAGTATCATTTCTTAATTTTTATGTATTAAAAGACTAATGTGTTCTTCCCTTGTTTTATATCCCTTACTAGTCTTTTTATGCTTATCCACTATTTTTCAAATGTTTTTCATAGGTTATATGTAATGGTAAGAGAAATGAATAATTCAAAAATATTTATATCAAGAAAATTATTCTTATTTTCTTTTAGGAGTATTATTGTTTTCGAAATAATTGGATAGAATGGAAGTGTCTACTTTGTAATATTTGATATGTAATGTAACAGTTATAGACTATCTCATTAAAAAACTAATCTTGAAAATATCCTCAATGTGAATTCCTGAATTAACTCAAGATTATAAAATGATATGCATGGTCCTTAAAGATAGGGTGTGATGGCCCAGATGTATTATGGTAAGATGTGGTGTGATGTGGAAATTGTAATAGGGATAGGTGTGGTGTGATGGGGTTATAGTTTTATGTGATATGTGGCGAGGTTCAGGCATTTTATTAGGAGGGAACATGATTCTGTTTCTTTTAAATAATGATATTCAACAACTCTAGATATGTGATGGGTTGTGCAGTGATTTCCCATGTGTCATCATGTGAGATTATATGTGTTGTTATGATGGATAATTTTAGAATAAGATGTTAGACCTTGTGAGAGTGTGGTAGGTGGAGATTCATCCCTTCCCACATCTGATATGGTATGCGAGAATTAATATGTATAGAAATGATGGATTCACATAACGTTTTATGTTTGGGCTGTGAGTGGAAAATTAGTGGGTAAGTGTCACTTGGGAACCCTAATTTTATTCATTATTATGTTGTTACAATATTGGATTCATGATTTTTTGAGTAATCCATGGTGTGGTTGATGTTGGTTTGAAGTGCCTTTTTGTTCTCCTATTTTTTCACTAGTGTATTACTATGATTTCTTCAAATGTTGACTTGAGACAATCCTCAGGATCATTCCAATTATAATTTTATTCTAACAGTGAGTAGATAAACTCATATATTTAGGATTTTAGGATGACATTAGTGATATATCTAGTCATTATTATCATGGGTTGGATTTTTTGTTGGGTAATTAAAATAAGGCATGCCTTTTGGAAATTTAACTTGTGATTTTTACTTGTATCTGTTGATACTGTTCTTTCATTTGTAGATATTTTTGGATTTATTTTTACGTTACATGGTGGAATTTTTTGGGGGCTTTTACCTTACCTACAAATATTTTTTTTACATTTATGGTAATGCTACCAATAGGTAATATTTTTATAACCACAATGCTGATCGACAACCCGTTTCCTTCCTAAAGTTGGACACAATTGTCATTATCTCTCTTTTTTCATTACAAAACATATGGGGTATCTTTTGAAGGAGGGTTTCAAGGAAGAGTTTTATCAAAGATGATGGTTTATAGATATGATGGATTTTGTATTTACTCAGTGTGTGGATTTCATGAGTTAATAGGGTAGTAGTTCCAGTCGACATAGATGTTTGACATGGGTCAGGAAGACTAGTTATGACATGAGATTTTAGGGAATCTTATGTTATAGTGAACGGGCTCTGAGATTATCTAACAACAAAGAATGGTGTGCCAATTTGTAGCATGGAAAACTAGGATAGGTACATGAATCATAATTTGTTTTTTTCATATCTAAGTTTGGAAATTATGGGACATGAAAAAAATAAGATAATTAATTAAATTAACATGTGGTTAAATTACATTCTATTAGGCATAGAGTATTCATATTACTTTTCAGAAATGGATCCTAGTCATTATCCATGATTGGTTCATTTATTTTAGTTTTAGAAATAATATTAGGTTGATCTTGAGAGGATTGACCAAACAGAGTGGGATGTGTCATGGTAGATGGCTTTTAGTTCCATTCAACGGTAGTGACCTACAGTGCTTGTTCAGTAGCTGATGGAATATGACATTGGTAAAGGGCATCCTCATGATAGTCCATGTCTATAGGTACCTAGTATATATCATTTTCATAGTGGCCAGTATAAAATAGGGAGATGATTTTTGTGTTCTCAAATGAATATATTGAAGGTAGTGATGATAGTAGGTCCATAGGTTATTAGAGTAATGATATGTTAATAATCTACCCCTTTTGTTCCTTTTTTAATTTAAGATCCTCACACCCATTTTACACATATTTTGGGTTCGTGCTTTGGGATTGGGTGTGGGGTTGCTTCCAATTCCCATGTTGGTATCTACACCGGATGAAGGTCAGGCTAAATTGTTTTATGTGTTTTGTGTATATAGGGTGGTGATGGGGCATCACCAATTTTTCATTGATTTACTCCTACATTATATACATCTATACTATGTTGTCCTTGGAATGTATTGGATGTGTTATGTGCATGAAATAATTAGTTATTTCTAGAGAAGTTTTTTATTTTATGATATAGAGTGTCAATTAGTGGAGTTCATTTGTGAGAGAGGTTATTAGATTACATTTAGAAAGGTAGATAATATTTTGTATCCATTAGATGAGTTTTCAATGGAAGCTCAGGTGGATGATTTTTCCAGGGTCATAAGAGGATATCGTGAGTTTTTTCTTAGATTAGGGTTTGATGTTACCCTCATAGTATGATGTCATGTTTGGGATGGAGGTTCAACAGGTTGCATCTCTAAATTTGATATCTCCTTATTATGTGGATCCTATGAAACTAAGAGAGTTTAGGTAACATGTGGATAATATGATGTATAGGGGTTTCATCCATCCTATTTTATGATCATGAGGTACTCCAGTTTTGTTTTCTAAGGAGTGATATGGTAGTATGGGGTTGTTTATGTAATACCGAATGTTGAATTTTCTTATTAATCAAGAAATATTACCCTATCCCAAATTTATATGACCTATTTTTTAAGTTGATAGAGGTTTGTTTGGTTTTGAATATTAATATGTGGTCGAGGTGTCACTAGTTGATGATGAAGAATAAGGATAACCTGAAGACTACATTCAGATTTAGGTACGGGAAATTTGAGTATATGATCATTCCAATCAGTGTTATGAATGCACTAATAATGTTCATGGGGCTCATGAATTGTATGTTCGTTGAATTTTTGTATCAGTTCATCATCAAATTCACTAATGAAATATCGATATACTCGAATTTATAAGAGGAGAAGGTTAAGCATCTTAGATCTATTTTTCATAACTTTTGACACCATTATCTCAATGTAAATCTATTTAAGTATATGTTTTTCACATGAGGGGTGTGTTTACAGGGTAAATTAGTGCCTTAGTAGGGTGTGGTGTTTTATCTATTAATGTATTAGGTAGTTTTTTCTTGGTAGGTACCGAAGAATGTGGTTGAGGTTTGAATTTGTCTAATTCTATATATTTATTATCAATGTTTTTACCCAATTTATATTCAGTTACATCAATGCTAGAATTTTATACTAGTAATTAGTAGGATTTTTTTTCATTGATCAGTTCCAGGAACTTTTTTATTTAAATGAGAATATTTCTTGTGATCGAATGCTTTAGTTTCCTAATGAGGGTGTTAAATTTGATGTTTTTCGTAATGTTTCCCATATGGTATTGAGTTGTTTCCTGATGAAGTGAATATTAGTTATATTTTAAGGGTATAGGAAATTATTTCCTCATGATTTTGACTGGGCTACCCATGATTTGGAACTGGGAGTAGTTATATTCCTGTTGATACTGAGGAAGAATTACCTTATCGATGAGCGCTTTTTTGCTTTTATGGACCACAAGAGACTGAAATATGTATCTTCTCATGGAGATTATAATCTACACCAATTTATTTTTATGGATTTCTATCATTTTTTTTATTTGATACCTATTATACCATAAGAAAGGGGAATTTTTTGTTGATTTATTGGGTTGGAAGTCCTAAGGAGACGTGTATTTGGAGTCTGTAGATGTTTGGAATGGGTTGGAGGAGCATTCAGTGATGAATCTTGAAATTGGAGAGAGTAGTATACATGGTAATATTTATCAAATAATTGTGGAATCACCATTGATATTAAAGGTGGATGAGTCTCATTTATGAGACATAGAGGCTGATATAATGCATGGCCATATTTTCTGTGGTGATGCTCCATATGGATGGATAGTGTTTGGTTAGAATTGTGTCTTGTTTCAAAGGGGGTTCTTTGATCTATTGGTATTGTGTGAATAGTTTCTCCATGAGTTTCAAATATCACCTATATTAGTATATCATAGAGTGATAAATATTTATCAAGGATATATGAGACTTCCTTGGTGTCCATGGATGAAATGGTCAGTGGTAGAGTTTGTGGAATGGTGTCTTTGTTTTGATCAGGTTAAAGTAGAGAACCATGTTACTAGAGTGTTATTACAATAAGAGGACTATCTTGAGAAAATTAGAATGATTTGGTGTTGGATTTTGTCATTGGGTTACCCTGGACTCAGAGAGGTTGTGAGGTAGTTTGGGGAATAATTGACCAACTGAAAAAGTTATCTCATTTTTTGGTGATCTATGAGTTTTTTACCATGTATTCTTTTATGAGGGGTTATGTGGATAAGGTGGATATAATTCTAGGGGTATAGAGGAACATTATATTTGATCTGGATCCCCATTTTACCTTATGATCTTATAATATATTTTAACATTATTTTTCTTATGGTTTCAAATTTTCTTTGATTATCCACCCTCAGACACATGGGAAGAAGGAGAGGACCATCCGAAAACTAGAGGATATATTGAGAAATTTCCTTCTATACTATGGTGGAACATGGGTATGGACCTATCTCAATCTGATTTTTCCTATTAAAATAAATATCAATCATCCATTTCTATGGCTCCATTTTTATAATTTTATATGTAGATCTTTCATTCACTACTATACTGGACAGAGGTTAGGAAGTCTTGGGTTTTTGGTTCATATGTGGTTTAGATCGTGACCGATATAGTCTTGTTAGTCAGTAGAGTATTAGGATCAAACAAGGACTTCATAATGATTATTTTTACCATAGTCAAATGCCTTTATGATTTTGATTGTGGAGATAATGAGTTCTTCAGTGTATCCCTCATTGAGAGTATAGAAGGATTGATAGGTGGAGTATTATTTCACCCTTTCTTTTTGACCCCTTTTTGGTGTTGTGGTGTACTAGAGAAGTAGTGTATCTATAGGAACTACTATCATATCTATAAAGTATCCATAATATCATCCAAATGTTCTATATTATTTTGTATCTTCAATATGACTCCAACATTATATATAAGGGGGGTTGGATATTGAGGATGATGTGACCTTTGTAAAGATAGCTATAGTATTCCAAGACCCTTGACAGAATGTGATATGTTTAGGAACCATCACCATGGTACATTTTTTGTGGAGGAATATTTTTCTAGAGGATAGTGCTTAGGAGTGAGAGACGTATATGATTGAATAGTACCCAAACTGTCTTTAGCAATACTTATTCTATTATTATTGGTGATGTGATTTTTGGATCATATTGTTTTATGAGTTGTTTTATTTAAATAAGGATGTGATGTGGAATAAGTATTTTAGAATATAATGGTGGGAAACCATATTTCTAATCCAAGTATGTTATACTAAAACATTATTAAAACAATGTCGATGAGTCAGTGATGCCCATAGTTGATACTATCTTGAAATGGGATATTGAGTTTATTAATTTTTGTTCTTAGGATTCTGTTTTATGTTTGTTATGGTGGTTTTTATTTGGGGTGTGTAGACATTAAGATGGTTTTTAAGTGATATGGTTATTGTTTCATGGGGTGGTGTGTAAATGTGGTGGGTTGAGGTTGGTTTTTGATTATGTGGTGTATCATCTGGTTACAGATGGGGGTGTGGTAGTGTGGTGTTCTAGTGGTAAATTCAGTTAGTTTAGTTTTGTTGGTGGATGTGTTTGAGGTGTAATAAGAACACTTAGCGGTGTCTAATGATATGGTTATTCGTATAACTTTATTTTCTTTATTATTGGTTTTGATTCAAGAGGGGGAGAATAATTTTAGAGGTATCTTATGCAATGGTTCATTCCTTTTGATCATAATACATTTTTTCTTTTGGTAGTTGATGGTATAATACCCCAAACATTACATTCATTTATATTAAATTAATGTTGATGAATATTCATTAAAAAAATATAAAAAATCCCTGAAAAGACCGTATATGTATAGTGTCTTTAGAAACAGGGAAACAAAAAAAACTGGTTCATAAGAAGTTTTCAATATCTCCCTCTTATCTTGTAATAATTAGACCCCTTTTTGACATATCTTACCTAATAACCTTCTTCATGATCAAGGGGATGAAACATATTAAAATGTGAGATAATATTCTCAGTAATGGTAAACAAGGGAGATGACAATAATATCATAATCATAAGACATATAAAATAACATTTGAAATTATTATCCTACATATGAAAGATCATGATATCATGTCATTGGATAAATAATGAAATTTCATAACAATCAACGAACATAATCCCTAAACTCATAACCTAAGACATGAAGTTTTTTTAATACACATAATAATATAAAATCATTTCATATTAGTCAAGGTCATTACTAAGACCATCATAGCAGACAAATTCCATTAATAAACCAAGTTCACTCATTATTCCTGCACTGTATTACTGAACCAAGATCATTTAACATTCCATACTTGTATATATCATGAGATATAAATAATTACCGAATTTAATATAGGGATATACAAGTCCTACCCATCTAATAATTAAATTAATATTACGTGTTCCATAATAACATAAATCATTTATCGTAACCCATGGAATAAAATGGGTTTCATTAAATATCATTCCACCATAAAATAATCCATATAAAACAAGTGGATTTAATAAATAACATTTGATCATAAACAAAATAAAATCATAGGAAAAATAAGAATATTATACTTGAAACATATTGTAAGAACCCAGTTTTTTGCTATAAAAGACTTTGGAATATTTTTGATATTATTCCAGAGCAGCTCCTTCAGACGGCGTGCGATTCTGATCCCCGGTGTGGCCGGAATTAAGTTTTCAATGCGTTCACACTGGGAACGCCAAATAAATGGGATAACTCCTAAACGGAGTTTTGGATCAAAGATCTGAGAGTACGGATGGGTCCAAAATGGGGTTTTTACCCTAGTAACGACATAAAACATGTCGGCGCGGGACGTTTGGACCCCACGCTCTCTATCGGATCATGGAACGGCTAAATTAAATAATTTATTTATTTCTTTAACGACATAACTCATGTATATCTTAAACGGTGCCTTGTATTTGAAAACTGAGAGCACCTTTGAGTTCAGAACATGTCATTTACCCTAGGAGGGGTGTATGTTTCACGGTTGTGGGCTGTCACTGAAAAATGGCCCCGAGGGCGTTTTCGTAATTTAGCTGCCTCAGACGTTTTTTTTATAACTTTTGAACGGGGCCTCGGATTAAAATTATGAGACCCCCATTCCGTTCAGAGTGTGCTCTTTAGCCTAGTGGAGGTTTAATCATTACCCTGTTGGGAGTTCGGGTACGGGGCCTACGAGCAGGTGTTTAAGTGTTTCCTACTTAAACACCCCAACCCTTCTTCCCCTTCTTCTTCCTCAACACCCGTCCCCCAGCGAATCCCTCTCAAAAAGGAAGCTCCTCCCCTCGCCTCCATCTCTTCAGCGAGGCACGACGACTCTGGAAAGGTGGCTCCGATGAACCCCATGTGAAGCGTCAGGCTATGCTCCAATAGGTAGGAGGTTGCGTTTTGTATTTTCATTCCTGTACTAAACTTTGAACGCAAATTTACATGTCGAATTACTGCTGAATTGTTGAGCGAAGACCATATTTGAGTAGTATATTTTCTGAGCTACCTGACGCACTTTTCGGTTTTTAATTCTGAGTTTGGAGGAGGCTGCAGTTGTTCATCGATGTTTGCGGGTTTATGGTTGTTTTCCGGCCGGTTTCAGGGGTTCCGACGGTCTAGCGTGGCAGTCCGGCGAGTTGGCGCGGCGGCGCGACGATGCTCCAGGGGGTTGTCTCCCGATCTTCAGGCGACAGGGAGGTGCAGGCGGCCACGGGGAATCGCAGTGGAGTGGAGGTCGGCAGAGGCGGCGCGCGACAGCGGGTCTTCGGCAGCAGGCGGAGACCCCGAGGGAGCAAGACATGCGCGTCGCGGGTCTCTCTTGACACGGCAGCAACGTGCGGAAGGACCGGCTTCGGCCGGTCATTGATGGAGGAAGGCCCGGGGTTTTCGTGACCCCAGCCAGCAGACAAGGGACCCGCGCTTCACGGGTCCCATGGGGAAACAGTCGGTCCGGGAGATGCGGGTCGGCCCGTGCGGTGAACCGCGGGCCGGCTCAGGCAGTGGGCGGTCCGGCCAAACCGGCTCGGCCCACCCCCTTTCGGTCCGATAAAAATTTAAATCACCTCTATAAGGCAGCTCGAGTGTCGGATTCGCGCGCCATTAGCGGCGACGTGTTCCTTGAGTTAAGAAACAAACTTTTCAAATGGTTTCGAGAATTTTTATTTCCCAAAAAGAGGGGCCTCGGAGGCGCGACACATCTTTAAGTGAATTGACATTTTTTTTCAGGGGATCTTGTTTTGGACGGCGCAGACGCGTCCGACGTCCTTTTTGAGCGTTGTCAGTGGCGTTGGGACCCTGGTGCCGAGGCAGAGTTTTCCACTGTGGTTTCAGGCATTGATGTCGGAGTTGAGGTGTGGGCCCCACGGGCCGTCTGTTGAGCTGCGAGCAGCGTTCTGTAACTTTTTCATCGGACGTCCTCTCAGGGCGTGCGAGCAGTCGATTTTGGGTGTTTTTCTGAGGGCATTGCAATGGTGAAATCATACCGCTCTAATTCCGCACACTAGTACAGGCCCCATGAGGGTCGTTTTAGGAGTTGATAGTGATTTCCATCTTTATCACCGGGTGTCTATTTTGGACAAGTGAATAGTCCATCTTGTGTACTTTTTCAAGAAGATAGTAACGGTGTGATCCGTTCATTGTGATTCAGGACTGAGATGCGGGTCCCACGTAGCACCGCTCATGTGCGGTGAGCTGGAATGCGTCTTTTTCAACGGATATATGTTCCACTCAAGTGAGGAGTCCTTTTGACATGTTTTTTCGAAGGGATCACAATGGTGCGATGCGCCCCTGTTTTCAGGGGCAAGGCTCGAGATCACGGGACGTTGTTCGGGCATAATGTGGTGTTGGCGACTTTTCCATCGGATATCCGTTGGAGGCGAGTAAGTAGTCGATCTCGCATGTTTTTCTGTGAGGATTACAACAGTGTAATATGTTTAGGCGTTTGGAGCCTCTTGCGTGATCTTATTGAATGTGGAAATATGAAGGGTGCACTGGTGGCAGTTCTTCTTGTGTGTTCGGGAGCGAACCCTTGGCATGAGATCGCGTACACTCCCGTGTGAGTGAAGTAAATGTTTAAAGAGATGTAGTCGGTCATGCTTGGGCCGATGAGGTGGCATGATGGAGATGTTACATTTAGGCCCTTCGCGTTGACATGGGGTGTCGTGTGCACGATAGCCTTTGGGCTGGAACGTGGTATACTCTGGGAGTTTATGGGAACACATGGAGGTACATGTGGATATTGGTACCTGAGAATGTTTTGTGCACTTGGTTGGGGTTGACATGGAGTCACACGACGTGCAGGCCCCATGTGCGTGTCGTGTTCTACTTCGCGTACTCTTGACCAGCAGGGTTGAGTTTCCCCCTTTATTTCGTTCTTGTTTTTTGACCAGCAGGGTTGAGTTTTCCCCTGGTTCTGTTCTCGATGGTTTGGACGGCAGAGATGGTTTGGTTCCTCTATTTCTTCAGCTATGAGGGGTTTCAGTACCATTCCCTTTTTACCAGACTGCGGAACCGTTCACGACTACGTGTTCTCATATTGCGTGGGTGTTTTCCCACATTTTGGTATGATTTATCTCAGTCTACTTCGACAGTGACTTGGCGGATTGGAGTGTGATCACCCTGAGAAGCCGAAGAGTTTCTCCCGTTCCTTTGTGTTCCCTAGTAGAGTTCTTGTGGAATCGGTGTGACCAACACTTTACGCGGGCACTGACCCTATACCCAAGAGTTTGTTTCCAACAGGGCTAGCTAGTGGGGTAACATCCATAGGGATGGCCAGAGTAGTACCATCCAGCACGGATGGCCAGTGGGTTACCATCCAGTAGGGATGGCCAGTACAGCAGTGTTAACCGAGCAGTACCATCCAGCTGGGATGGCCAGAGTGGTTCCGGGTTTTACTCCAGTGGGGCTGGGAAGTGGTCCTCAATGCCGGGTTTACCCCTAGCCGGGCTGGGAAGTTGTCCCTGATGCCGTGTTTACCTCCAGTTGGGCTGGGAAGTGGTCCTTTATGACAGTTCCGAGCCTCCCTCCAGTGGAGTACCCTTTTATGGGACTAGTCATTGGGACTCATCGAAGACATTAGCCGGGTCTCCCTCCAGTGGATTACCCTTTTACGGGACATGGCAGTGTGGTACCTGTCGACTCTTGTTGGGTCTCCCTGTAGTGGGAACCCATCAACTTCTAGAGATCACCCTCCTGCTGGGCTAAGCAAGGGGTCTTCTATCGACTTTGAGGGGACCTCTCGACTACGGGGCAGTGAAGAGGTGTGGCTTAACGTTACCCCAGAACTCTCAAGTATGAGGGGGGCATTCTCCACTGAGACGCGTCCTTGTGACGCGACCTAAAACTGTGAGGGTGATTTAGTGCCGCCCAAAGAAGATAGTATCAAGGTGCGGTGATTTGAGCCCCTTGACTTGTAGTTTAGGGTCGATGTGTGGGATGTAAGGCATCGATTGTGTTTACTTCTTGGAATTTTGGCTACTCACTTTCTTGGGCTGAGCTACGGTATGGAGATCCCCTTACAATCTTGTTCGGGCTTCTTGATTGAGAATATGGATATGTATATACCTTATTATAGTACCCACTTCTTGTGTTTGGTTACTATCATTCCAAGAGTGTCGATGAGGTGCGGGGTATGAAACATGCTTTACATGTCTAGTTTCTCGTGGTTGGACGAGTCAACTCTCCTGCTATAGGTAGCGAAGACTCGATGGGAAGTTCATCTTCTCACTGTTTCCAGATCCTTGTGTCTGGACGAGTTTACCTTCTTTCCTCTTGTTGTGTTGACATGGACTCTTTTCTGTACTCTTTACTGCACTTTGGGTTGTACTCCTTTACTTTTCCCCTGTTAGATCTACTTTTCACCCTTCAGTACCTTCTTTTTTCTCCCTCAAGCCTTTGGGTTATCCTACTGAATATTCTTATACTCATCCCTTATTGGTCTTTGCCCGCACATGGTGTGCCCTTGAAGACAACGGAAAGGTTGGTCATGACTTCAGTAGAGCTTAGGAGTTCAAGAGCTTGGGCCGCGTTTGGTGGTCGTAGTCAGGATCCAGGTGGGGGACCCTTCCTACTGTTTTTCTTTTGTACACCTGTTGCGAGGTTGTGGCACTTTCTGCTTGGGCGCATGTTTTTACCCTTTTATTTTCAGTTTACCTCAGCACTTGCTTGTACTGTTTAGAATTCAATGCACTTTTGTGGTTTATTTATAGAAGTTTCCCTTTTCTTTACGTTTTTTTTCTTTTATTCTTCACTTTTGCATTGAGTTTGCTGCATGTGTGAGTACAGGTACTCAGGAAAAGGCCTCCACGAGTTTTTTTGCCTTTGGCGTTTGTCACCAGCCTCTGGCGTATGGAGGTGGGATTGGTGTAGTTGCGGCTCGAGCCCGGGTAGGGTCAGGTCGTGACAAAGTGGTATCATAGGTGGTTCATTCCTTGGGATGTTTTGCAGACGTCCCTAAAAGAAGAATTGGATGGGATTTAGGGAAACAGTGTTAACGTGTCTCGAGAGCGGATCTCAGGCCAGGGAGTGCAGTGATGGTGCGTCGGGCGACGTATCCATTCACCAGGACCCTGATAACCCGCTTGTCGACTTGGCATGCTGAGACACTTGCTGCAGCTAAAAATTGGTTTGTGCATCACATAGGATTGAGTCTTTGACTTTCCTTCTTGAGTCAGCTCCCCATTGATGTTACTGTTATATACATATATTTTCATCTGACCGCGGCACTCCTTGATAACATTCAGGATGTCTCTACGAAGATTTCACGTTGGGATACCAGCTTTGGTTCGTGACGAAGACCCTGTGATCTACGAGGCCACATTCCAGGACCCATCATGTTAGCCCCTTTCTCCGGGTGGGCCGGTAGTAGCACCCCCACCTGGTGAGCAGCAGATAGCTTCAGCAGAGGAGACTGAGCTTGAGCATAGGTTGAGCGCACTCCGTGAGTTCCAGCGACAGAGACCTCTAATGTTCAGTGGTGAGCCAGACCCTCAGGTAGAGGAGGTTTGGCTTGGGACAATGGTTCAGCTTTTTGGGCTTGTGCAGATGCTAACAGATTATATGGGTGCTTTGGCCGCCAACCTTATCCGCAGAGCATTTTGGCGTTGGTGGAGTCTGATGACTTAGTTTCTTGAAAATTCGTCGCTTTCGTGGGGTGACTTTCAATTGTTGTTTCATGAGAAGTTTGTTTCCCTCTTACATGCACTCTGTTCGGATTTCGGAGCTCCTGCAGTTTCAGTAGGAAGGGATGACGGTGGCCGATTACACAGCTAGTTTCGCAGACGATGCACGCTTTTAACTGAACATGGTCCATGACGACAACATCTAAGCGTGAAGTTTGAGCAAGGTCTCCGCCCAAAGATTTGTGTTGTCATAGTACCCTTGGGAATTTCCACATATTCCAGGGTGCTAGAGGAGGTGATGGTGACAGAGAGCATCCTGTCACGTTCTATAGTTGGTGGTGACAGCAGGTACGTTGGAGCCCAGACATCTATCGCAGCTAGCGGACATCGGCAAGCAGAACCTTGACGCAGGTGGATTTTTGACAACCAGACTCAGGGGCATGGTCGTAATCCAAAGTGGTGTCGGAGGGCACCAAGGCAGCCCAAGGAGATCTGGTGCTATTATTGCGGCGGGCAAGGTCACTTGGCACGGGACTGCCCGACCAGGCACGTTGAGAATGTCAGGCAGGCAGCGGGTGCACCACCATGACAGAGGCAGCTCTATGATCGGAGTAGTACCCAGAGAGGTGGTGCTAGCAGAGGAGCGAGAAGATCTGGAAGTGGAGGACGACCTTACGAGTTCTTCCCATCACCACTTTGTGTTCCACGTTAGGCTTCGGGAGCTGACAGTTGGGACCACAGACATCCGCGAGCTTTGGATGTCTACGATCCTGCAGAGCATGAGGTGGTAAGAGGTACACCCTACAGCTCTTCTACTTTTTGCAGTAGAATTGTTAGACTCTGTGTGTGGAATTCTTTTCTCCCTGCTCCTTGTTTGAGATGTTACCAGGGTAATGCAGGGTGTTAGGTGTAACCCTGTGTTGGTAGAGTAGAAGGTGTGTAACCTTCCTCTTTACTCAATGGTGTCAAATCCATCTCTCTCCGAGCGTGTAAGAGAGTCTTGGTTGAGAGACATCGACTATGAAATCTTGTGTGATCAGATATCCTTGGGTGTTTCACCATATGGATATTCTGAAGGAGGGAATCAACGGGCCTTTTTCTCGGTGCTGGTGGTGATTCTAGTCACGACATGCGATGTAGAGGTGAAACCAGTGAGGTGATCTACCCCTGAGGGCCTTCGGGTAGTTTGAGACTGTGCAAAGGGATGTCAAGGTTCCCTACCGCCTTGCCCTAACCCCAAAGGCTGGTTTGGGTGCACAGCCTCTCCCGCGTGGCTCACCTGAAAGGATGTGTGCATTCCCTTATGCACGTCATTGGCGAGGGCAGACCTCGCGTGAACAGATAAAATCCTTTGGTCTATGTGTAGTGGCGTAGAACTGTGTATGAGTTCTTCTGGGTACGGGAGAGCCAGGTGCGGGCTTAGTATCCTGAGTTATTCCCTATTTTTTCTTTTCGAGGATGAAAATACTGAAAGAGGAAATTATTTAAGAACCTTGTTTTTGGCTATAAAAGACTTTGGAATATTCTTGATATTATTCCAAACCAGCACCTTCAGACGGTGTGAGATTTCGAGCCCCTGTGTGGCTGGAATTATGTTTTCAGTGCGTTCACACTGGGAATGCCAAATAATGGGATAACTCCTAAACGGAGTTTTAGATCAGAGATCTGAGTGCACGGATGGGTATGGAATTGGGTGTTTACCCTAGGAATGACATAAAACATGTCAGTGCGAGAATTTTGGACACCTTGCTCGCTATCGGAGCGTGGAATGGATAAATTAAATAATTAATTTATTCGTTTAACGTCTTAACTCAAGTATCTCTTAAACGGTGGCTCGGTTTGGAAAAATGAGGGCACCGTTGAGTCTGGAACATTCCGTTTACCCTATAAGGGGTGTAAGTTTCGTGGGTGCGGGCCATCGGTGAAAATGGCCCCGGGGGCGTTTTCATAATTTAGCGGCCCCGAGCGTTGTTTTTATAACTTTTGAACCGGACCTCATATTAAAATTCCAAGACTGTCGTTGGGTTCAGAGTGTGGTTTTTAGCCTAGGGGAGGCTTAATCCTGACCCCGTTGGGAGTTCGGGTATGGGGCTTATGGGCGGGGGTTTAAGTGTTTCATACTTAAACACCCCCACCCTTCTTCCCCTTCTTCTTCCTCAAACCCCCTCCCCTGGCGGATCCCTCTCAAGGAGGAAGCTCCTCCCCTCGCCTCTATCTCTCCGGCGAGGCGCGATGACTCTGACAAGGTGGCTCTGGAGAACCCCATGTGAAGCGTCGGGCTACTCCCCATCGAGTAGAAGGTTGTGTTTTGAATTTTCATTCTCGTACTTAATTTCGAACGCATATTTACATGTCGAATTACAGCCGAATTGTCGAGCGAGGCCCATATTTGAGTATTATATTTTCTGAGCTACCTGACGCACTTTTTGGTTAGTAAATCAGAGTTCGGAGGAGGCCACAGTTTTTCGTCGAAGTTTGCGGGTTTAAGGTTGTTTTCCTGCCAGTTTTGGGGGTTCCGGTGGTCTAGCGCGACAGTCCGGCGAGTTGGCGCGGTGGTGCTCCAGGGAGTTGTCGGCCGGGCTTCAGGCGACAGGGCGGCGCAAGCGGCCGCGGGGCGTCGCGGTGGAGTGGTGGCCGGCAGAGGCGGTGTGCAGTGGGTCTTTGGCAGTAGGCAGTGACCCCGGGGGAACAAGACCCGCGTGCCACAGGTCTCTTTTGACGCAGCAGCGATGTGGGGAAGGACCGGCTTCGGCCGATCGTTGCGGGAGGAAGACCCGGGGACTTTGTGACCCTGTCCAGTAGACAAGGGACCCGCGCATTGCAGGTCCCATGGGGAAATAGCCGGACCGGCTTAGCCAGTCCGCGTGATGCTGGCCGGCCTGCTCGGTGTTCCACGGGCCAGCTCAGGCAGTGGTTGGGTCGGCCGAACCGGCCCGGCCCACACCCTTTCGGTCCGATAAATATTTAAATCGCCTATAAAAGGGAGCTCGAGTGTCGGATACGCGCACTGTCAGCGGCAACTCATTCCTTGAGTTATGATGGGTATTTTAAGATGGTTTCAGGAATTTTTAATTCCCGAAATGAGGGGCCTCGGAGACGCGACACGTCTTTAAGTGAATTGACGTTTTTTCTGGGGATCTTTTTTTGGACGGCACGGACGCTTCCGACGTCCTTTTTGAGCACTGTCAGCAGCCTCGGGACCCTGGGGCCGAGGTGAATTTTTCTAGTGTGGTTTCAGGCATTGAAGCCAGAGTTGAGGCGTGGGCCCCATGGGTAGTCTGTTGAGCTACGACCAGCGTTCTGTAACTTTTTCTTCGGACGTCTACTCGGGACGTGCAAGTAGTCAATTCTGGGTGTTTTTCTGAGGGCATTATAATGGTGAAATCATCCCGCTCTAATGCCGCACACTGGTGCAGGCCCTGCGAGGGCCATTTCGGGAGTTGACGGTGATTTCCAGCTTTCTCACCGGGTGTCCGTTTTGGACAAGTGAATAGTCTATATTGTGTAATTTTTCGTGAGGATCGCAACGGTGTGATCCGTTCATTATGCTTTAAGACCGGGATGCGGGTACCACATAGCACCGCTCGTGTGCAGTGTGCCAGAATGCATCTTTTTCCATGGATATCTGTTCCACTCAAGTGATTAGTCCTTTTGATGTGTTTTTCCGAGGGGATCGCAATGGTGTGATGCACCCGACTATTTTTGGGGTTGAGGCTCATGATCATGAGACGTTATTCGGGCATAAGATGGTGTTGGATACTTTTCTGTCGGATATCCGTTGGAGACGAGTAAGTAGTGGACCTCACATGTTTTTCCGTGAGGATTACAACGTTGTAATCTGTTCAGGTGTGTGGAGCTTCATGAGCGATATTATTAAATGTGGAAATATGAAGGGTGCTCTGGTGGAGGTTCTTCTTGTTTTTTTCAAGAGAAATCCTTTGGCATGAGATCACGTGCACCCCCGTGTGAGTGTAGTAAATGTTTTAAGAGATGTAGTTGTTCGTGCTTGGGCCGGTGAGGTGGTAAGTTGGAGTTGTTACGTTTACGCGCTTTACGATGACGTGGGGTGTCGTGTGCATGATAGCCTTGGGGATGGAACGTGGTATACTCTGGGAGTATATGGGAACGCTTGGAAGTACATGTGGACGTTGGTACCTGAGAATGTTTTGTGCGCTTGGTTGGGGTTGACTTGGGGTCACACGTCATGTGGTCCCCCTATGCGTGCTGTTTTATGCTTCATGTACTCTTGACCGGCAGGGTTGAGTTTCCCCACTGGTTCTGTTCTTGTTTGTTGACCAGTAGGGTTGAGTTTTCCCCTGGTTCTGTTCTCGATGGTTTGGCCGGAAGAGATGGTTTGGTTCCTCTGTTTCTTCAGCTGTGAGGGGTTTTAATACCATGCCCTTTTCACCAGATTGCGACTCCATTCACGATTGTTTGTTCTCATACAACATGGGTGTTTTCCCACTTTCTGGGATGTGTTGTCTCAGTCCACTTCAACAGTGACTCGGTGGAATGGAGCGTGATCGCCCTGAGAGGTCGGGGAGTTTCTCCCGTTCCTTCATGTCCCTGGCAGAGATCTTGTGGAATCTGTGTGACCAACACTTTACGCGGGCACCGATCCTCGACCCAGGAGTTTGTTTCCAGCAGGGATGGCCAATGGGGTACCATTCAGCAGGGATGTCCAGAGTAGTACCATCCAGAAGGGATGGACAGTGGGTTACCATCCAGAAGGGATAGCCAGTACGGCGGTGTTCGCCAAGCAGTACCATCTAGCTGGGATGGCCAGAGTGGTTCTGGGTTTACCTCCAGCGGGGCTGGGAAGTGGTCCCCAATGCCGGTTTTACCTCCAGCTGGGCTGGGAAGTGGTCCCTGATGCTGGTTTTACCTCAAGCTAGGCTGGGAAGTGGTCCCCGATAATGGTTCTGAGCCTCCCTCCAGTAGAGTACCCTTTTACAGGACTGGTCATTTGGACTCCTCAATGAATTTAGTCGGGTCTCCCTCCAGTGGAATACCAATTTATGGGACTGGGCAGTGTGGCACCCGTCGACTCTTGTCGGGTCTCCCTCTAGTGGGAACCTGTCGACATCCATGGATCACCCTCCAACGGGGCTGGGCAGGGGGTCGCCTGTCGTCTTTGAGGAGACCTCTCAGCTGTGGGGCAGTGATGAGGTGTGGCCTGATGTTCCCCCAAAACTCTAAAGTACGTGGGGTGGTTTCCCCACTGAGACGCGTCCTTGTGACACGACCTAAAACAATGAGGGGGAGTCAGTACCGCCCAAAGAAGATAGTATAGAGGTGCGGTGATTTGAGCCCCTTGACATGCAGTTCAGGGAAGACATGTGGGTTGCTGGGCATCGATGGTGTTTACTTCTGGGATTTTTGGCTACTCACTTTCTTGGGCTGAGCTACAGGATGGATATCCTCTTATGATCTTGTCTGGGCTTCTTGATTGAGCATATGGATATATATATATACCTTGTTTCAGTACCCACTTCTTGGGTTTGGTTACTCTCCTTCCAGGAGAGTCTAAGATATGCGGGGTATGCCACGTGATTTCTATGTCTAGCTTCTCGTGGTTAGATGAGTCTTCTCTCCTACTATAGGTACCGAAGACTCGACAGGAAGTTCATCTTACCACCATTTCTAGCTCCTTGTGTCTGGACGAGTCTACCTTCTTTCCTCTTGTTGGGTTGAGCTCGACTCTTTACTGTAATCTTTACTGCACATTCGGTTGTACTCATTTACCTTTCCCCTATTCGATCAACTTTTCACCATTAGGTACCTCTTTTGTTGCTCCCTCGAGCCTTCAGGGTATCCTACTGAGTATTATTATACTCACCCTTGCTTGGGATTTTCCCGCGCATGGTGTTCCCTTGCAGACAACAGACATGTTGGTCGTGACATTAGTGAAGCTTATGAGTTCAGGATCTTGGACCGCTAGTGGTGGTCATAGTCAGGTTCTAGGTGAGGGACCCTTCCAACTGTTTTTCTTTTGTTCACCTGTTGTCGGGTTGTGGTACTTTTTTTGTTGGGCGCTTGTTTTTCCCCTTTTCTTTTCAGTTTACCTCAGCACTTTCTTGTACTATTTAGACGTCGATCCACTTTTGTGGTTTATTTATAGCAGTTTCCCTTTTCATTACTTGTCTTTTCTTTTACTCTTCACTTTTGCATTCAGTGTGATGTGTGTTTGTGTGTATAGGTACTCAGGAAAAGGCCTCCCCAAGTTGTTTAGCCTTCAGTGCTTGTCGCCAGCCCCTAGCCTATGGAGGCGGGCTTAGGGTAGTTGCAGCTCGAGCCCGGGTAAGTTCGGGTCGTGACACATATCATATTAAAGAATTTGATCTGAGATGAATTTTTTAATATAACACATTAAATTAATTCTTGAGGAAAATATCCTTTCTTCTTCAAAAATGTTTTCTCTAATCCAAATGTAACTTAATTGTATAAGAAAAAAATTTATTTGAAAATAAATATGAAATAGTGTAAAAGAAACATCATGGAAATAATTAGTTACAAAGAGGTAAAAATCCATTCATTTTGTATAAATTAAAAAAGCATTCCCCTCATACATTTTTTTGAAAAGAAAAAAACTATGTCCTATAGAATAAAAAAAAATTACATTCATACAGTTTAATACAAATTAACCGATGGGTAAAATTGACTTTATAATAATTTATAATTATATAAATAATATTACATATATAAGAATCATTTATGTGGATGATAAATATTCCCTAGTAAATAGTTATGTATAAATAATATCATATAATAATGAGATTGTGATATTATCCCTTACATAGGTCTGATTTAATTATTATGTATCCTAACCTCATGCATAATGATAAAATAATTTCATTTAATTATTTCACAATCATATTCATTTTTATGATATCATATATTATCATACTATCATCTATATTTTAATATCATTTAATTATTACTTGTTATTTGGGAATTTACTACTTCATTTTATTATGAATATTTTGTTTAATAAGTTCTAGTTATCATTCATAGGTCATATTTATATCATTAAAAATGGTATTATTGTTATATATATAATATTTATTGATGTTGTAAATTTACATATTCATTCTTTAATTAAGATCATGTAGAATGAATCACATCGCATTATGAAGATAGTAGTTCGTACGCACGCACAAGTGATGATATCATTCCCTTAATTATTGAATGGTATTAAAGTTAATATTTTATAATATTTTAGAATAAATATAATGTTATTATAGTCATATATATTTATTTTTTCATTAATATTCATGTCTAGGTAATTTTTTGGTGAAACAATGATTACACCGCGACGTGGAGACAGTAAGTCTTACGTACGAACCTATGGTGATTTTTTTATAGGATGGATATAATGTGGAATATTGTAGTTAAATATTCATAATGACATATCAGTATATATGTGATACTATATTTATTACATTATAATTAAACAACTATTGAATAAGAAGTATAATAAGAAATAAGTTTGAAAGAATCGGTAGAGCAGATTACCTCCTCTTCGGCGTGCTTTATCTAAATCTCCTATTATATAAATAGTGATGGTATTTTATGAATATATGAACCTATATAATTTTACAAGGGATGTTCATAATGAAAACATTCAGGTGATGGATAAGATTTAAGGCTCAAATTGAAGTGAAGAGATGGAGGAGGAGGTTCCCTTTTATAAATGTGGTGAGGGGCTCTTCTAGGATCTATAAAAATGTTAATTTATAATAAAATAAAACCCCATCCAAAAACCTCCAAAATTTCCTAATTTATAATATGATATAAAATAGGTTTTTAGTCTCATCCATCAAATGATTTTAGAAATGTTTTTTTATCAATTTAAACCTTATCATTTTAATTAACATTTATGTATTATATCTACTTTTTGACTACGGTCACAAATAGTTCAATATTGGAAGGGTAAAATATTTACTTATTTATTTTCAATTAGACCATAAATAAATATCATAGAAAATTTTAGACCACATAATAATTACTGTACATTTAAATATTTTTTTAAGATTTTTAAATAATTTCACATAACATTATATTGTTAAACAATCAATGTTGTTTGTTTTGACACTATTAAATTCATTGATATTTTAAAATATTATGATAACAAGTTAAAATTGAAAAAACTATTTTATTAAATTCTTAATAGGACAAATTCATCAATAAAATTAATTATACATGTTAATTAGTCCAAATTATATTTATTTTAATATTTTCAATAACATTTATTTGTTATCACTGTTAATAAAATAATTACTACATCAATTTTCTGTAGTTATTTAATATACTTATTTTTTGAATTAAAATTGAAATTAAAATAATAGGAAGAATATAAATATATTGTTTTTTATAAGAATATATGTATTCTAATTTATCTTTTTGTTAATACAACATTTAAAATGTCATACTTAATATATTATGAATGTGAAAACATTAGAATCACTTTAAAATAATAAATGTCACAATATCTTCTATAAGGATCCCAATGGACAATAACAATTTATTTATTGTCAATATATACCGATCCAATAATATTTTTTCATGTTTTAGGGACTTTTGAGGGTTATTATTATTTTATTAAAAAAATTATTGTTTTCTCATCAATTAATTAATTTTTACATCATCAATATATAAGACATTAAAGCAATTATTTATTTCTTAGAATTTTAAAATAAATTACCATGATAAATAAAAACATTTTAAATTTAAAATGAGTATTTATAATAGAATTTATCTTTTGTATAATAGGAAATAAAATATTATTTAGTTACTAAACATTGAGTAAGACATATTTAACGTTTCTTTAAATAAAATAAATTACATGTCTTAATCTCTTGTAACTGTATTCTAATTGATTCCATTTAGACCCAATTTAGGTCAAAACCTACTCATAAATTTCTATTAATACAAGTGTTTTAGTAATTTTATAATATTATTCATACCCTTGATTACACGATTTATGCTTTTACGAATTGATAAAAATTACTAAAGTTATTCTTCGTAATGAGCAAAAATAAAATAATTATATTTATATAATTTGAACCTACTAATTAAAAATATGGAATAAATTATTAAAAATTCAAAAAAAAGGTTGAAATAATTAATTTAATATTATTACTATTTTTAAAAAGAGACAATAAGTTTTAAATGTTAAAACATTGCAAAAGATTGAAATGTTTTTACATACAAATTCAATGTAAAAATAATGCATATGGCATCAATAGAGTTGAATTATAAAAAAAAATTATATTTATACTTTAATAAAATTCAATTTTATAATCTAATTATATAAATTATCTCAATGAAAAAAAATGTTTTAAATTAAAATTTACTGTATTTTTACTATTAATCAAAACATAAAAGTTATGATAAAATTATCAAAAATTCATACAAAGTAATTTTTTGTATCCCGCATCCAAAGAAGATTTTTATGTTTTTATATAAAAATTATAACAGTGTTAATATTTTCATTTATAAAATATTTATCTATTAAAAGGTAGTAAAATTTCTCTTTTAAAAAAGATAGGTTTTTATATATATAATAGGGTTTATTCATACCCTATGACTAAAATATCTCTTGGATGAATATAAAAAAATATTTTATTAATTATATAACATATATATTTCAACAATTTAATTTAATAATATTAATACACTAAATTTATTAATACTAAAGTAAAAATATATAATTTATTTAAATTTATCAAAAATAATTGGTTTCAAATAAATTCACCTGTGATTTTTATAAGTTAGTTATCTTTATTTATGAACATAACCATTAGGTTAAAATATTCATTTTATACTAAGGGAATTTCATGGTTCATTTTAACTCATGATTGTGTGAAATGAAAGCTAGTGATGTATTAAAATTATTTAAATAAAATATTTCATAAAAACATCTTGGTGTTACAGATAGTGTTTAGGAGAAGGATTGAGGAGGCTCGGTGAATTTTTAGTTGTAGTTGTGCAACAATACAAAACTCATGAAGTAAAATTGGGATTTATGTCATGGATGTGGGTGTCATGTCTAGTTTGGATAGTGGTTTAAATCTTATACCCAGTAAGGGAAAAATAAGAAATGAGTTTAAACCATTACAAGAGGATTTATAGTGTATGTTTCATTATGAATTAGGCACTATGTTCCTCGATATTAAATTGGATTCATGGCCCAATTTTAGTTTTATATCTTGTAATACATGAACCCCATGGTATTTATGCTATAAGGGATTAATTTACTCCTTAAATGAGGAGACACATAGCATTTATATATGTTTTTAACTGAATTTTCTTTTATTTGTCCTTTACTCCATCTCATTTTGTGAACAAACTCTATTCAATTTTTGGAGGCATCCATATTATCTTCTGTTACCATGATCCTTGGGTTCTGGTTGTTGTTTTTTACTGATCATAGGTGATTTCTTATCCCTTTATCCATTTCATCTCTATTTACATTAATAATATATTCATTATGGTTTTGTTTCTCTGGTTTACGCTATTTGGACTGCATTTTGATAACACATTGGTGTAGTTCATGGTGCTCCAGGGATTCTATATGTAATTTAGAATTCATGGGGGTGGACATGGGGCGTCCATTGAAGCTGTGGATGGATTCAAAACATTGGTAATAGGATAAGAAGCCCAGTCCGACCGATTCTCAAAATGTTAGAAGATCAACGAGGAAGAAGGGCTCATGTGAATCATAAAAATAAAAAGGGGGGATCTAGCTCCAAATCCAGGTTTTAATGGATATTTAATTTCGGAATTGTATGGACATTTAAACCCCTGAATCATTTAGTGTTCCTAAAAGATTTATTATGACTCATAGACCTAAAATATTTTCTATTTCCGGACCAATAATCAACATTTTTTTACAATTTATGCATATTTGTGCCTATTGTTATAATTTAATAGGTTAATGAAAAGAGTGTACTGCAGTTGAATTTCTTTGGGTTTTTTATCATGCTTCATTACATAATGTTAATTTATTGAAATGCTATCAACAAATATATACATATGACTTTTCCCTAAATACCTTTCATATTTTTTTTACCATGGTTTATGATAACAATATATATCAATATCTATGGCCTCTCATTCATGATCTATATGCTTTATCTAACGACATTCATTACCCCTAGTTTTTTATCAGGGATTTTAATGAAATTATTACCTCCAGTGAGAAAATGGGTCCATCACACTCCTCCACTTACTCAAAATAATTTTGAAAATATGTTAAGGAATGTAACCTTATCAAAATTATCCTCACTAGAGATAAATACACATGGTATAGAACACACTAAAATATGGTAGTTTCTAGCATAATGGAGAGGGATCTCACAAAAATTCTGGATCTGGACAATTGGGACACCATATCAAACATTACATTTCCAAAACATAATTCTGACCATCACTCCACCTTTGTTAATATTTTCTCAAAAAGACTTAAACTCATTCTTCCATTTAGATTTAATTATGCTTGGTTTGCAGATTTAGAATGTTCAAACATCATAAAAATTTATTGGGATTCTATGAATTCTCATAATGATGCTTTTTCCTGTATCAAAAAGTTATAACACCTCATACAGTGTCTCATAGGATTGTGTGGTTCTGAATATAAATAAATTAAAAAGGATATCTCCACCCTTGAGAAAGAACTTAGCCAAATTCCAAAAATCACCACTAGCACTAATTACTAATTAGATTCACAAATTTAAATCAATATCTCCATGTCACTTAATTCTATTCATGTCCTTAAAGACAACATACATAAGAAAATGTTCAAAACAAAATGGCTTTCAGATGGTGATATAAACACTATGTTATACAAATATCTTCAATGAATTAGAAAAGTTTGTAGACCAATTTCATTCCTCAGGGACAATGACACCCTCATTTACTCTGAAGCAGCCATTTCTAGTCATTTGGTATCTTATATTGAAAATATTTTCAATGGCCCAAATTTTAATAAGGACCTCCTTCCTTAGGTCATTCCGGTTATGGTAAATGAGGAAGATAATATATTTATTTTTTCCATCCTTATTGACCATGAAATCAATGACATTGTCTTTATCCTTAATCATGATAGTGTCCTGGGTCATGATGGATTTATCAATAGTGTCTCTCAACATTTCTAGGAGATTGTCCACATAGATGTTCACAAACTAGTTAGACCTTTTTCCTAATTGTGTCTTCCCTTATGGCCTTAACTATAAATTTCTTACTTTAATTCCTAATATGGACAATTCCTCTGAGATATTTCAATTCAGACATATTTCTTTAATTAACTCTATAAAATGATTAAAAATCCTATCACCGACATACTTTCTACTATATGTAATAAAAAAATTATGGAATCAATTTGGTTTTATCAAAGGAAGTTCTAGAAAAGACTACATTTTCTATAACTTGGAATGAACCAACACTCTAAAAAAAGCTACTAGTGAAAGCTATATTTCTATTAAACATGATATTAGGAAGTACATTGATACAATTTATTGGAATTTCATTTTCAATGTTCTTTAAGACTACGGTTCTAATGACCCATTCATCAGTAAGATAAACTCCTTATTTAAGTCAGCCTCTATCTCCATACTTTTTAATGTCTCCCCTACTGGTTATTATAAATTCACCAAGGCTGTAAGTCAAGGTTATACTTTATCTACCATTTTGTTTGCTATTCTGGAAGATTATATTAGCTGATTTTTCACTCACAATGTTGATCAAAACAAACATAAACTAATTCATGTGGCCAGAAACCTAAATGTGCCTACACATATTTTATATGTTGATGACATTATCCTATTCTTACAAGGAAATAAAAGAAGTATTCAAATTTTAAAAAATTTCTTATCTCATTATAAAGAAATATATGGTCAATATATAAGCTAGAACATATATTTTGTTTGCGTTGGAAATATTTTTTATCTTATTAGAAAACGTAGTATCATATAGGTTAGGAATCAAAGAAGGATCCTTCCCTTTCACCTACCTAAGAGTTCCCATTTTTTGGGGAAGGACTAAATAATTGTACTTTTCCACTTTTGTTGACCGGTTTATCAATCAATTGTCCTCCTGAAAGGGAAAATCCCTCTCAATGACTGATATCATCTCTCTGGATAAATCTAATATTGTCTCTAAAATTATCTACTCCATAATGGTCTCTAAATGTCATGATGGTCTCCATAGGAAAATTATTTTTTATATAAAAAAAATTTTTGGACTATAAGTATTTTTGAAATGTATCTTGTGACCATCCCATGGGATACTTGTAGAAAAACTTTAGAGGAGGGTGGTATTGGAATCAAATATCTCAAACCCTTTAATGAGGCATGTCAAGCCCAACTCACTTAGAGATTTATTAATAATAACTCTAACTCTATTTCTTTTCTTAAAAAAATATTCCTTACGAAGTTAATGAAGTGAAATTGGAACTATATTAACTCTACTGTCTGGCCCTCTATTAAAAATTCTTTTACCAACATCATGAATAATTCTATATGGATGGTTAGTGCAGATTTTTCCATGAATATTTGAATGGGAAATTGGACTGGAACCCCACTAATTTCATTGTTACCATCTAATTCCCCTCTAGAAAACACAAATTTGACTATAAAGGAAGTCATTTAATCTTGCAACTTCAATTTTCCTAATAACATCATTCATGTTGTTCAAAATTACTCATACTCTAAATTTGATAATTTCATTATTTCGGAGCCTACTCAAAATGGTATTCTTGATTCCAAATTTTTTTATAATAATAATTTCAAAAAAATTTATAATATGTTTTTTTGTTGAAATCATCTAACATACCCTAGATTAAAGCATTTAGACTCTATCTTGTTTGGTGTATTTCTCACACCCGTATACCTACTAAGGTTTTTCTTCAGTATTTTGGGATCTAACATTTCTCTAAGTGTCACTTTTTTCACTAGCATAGAGAAGATACTAACCATCTATTTTTGTCTTATGCTATGACTTCTACCCTTTGAAATTATATTACTGGCATTTTTTACTACATATGGTTATTCCTTGACACTATTTGTTCCCAATTAAAAAAATTGGAACTTGATACTTCACAAAAAATCAAGAATATCTTCCTAATTGTAGTTTCAGAGCTCCTCTACGTGATATGGTATGATAGAAATGTTATTATCCATTAAAACTACTCATTCAGTCTTAATACAGGTCAGACGTAGATTCTCATTACCCTTAGGGATGCAGCTTCGATTCAAAAAACTTATTGTGACAACACCGTTGGAGACATTGAGGTCCTTCGTCGACATAGTATTTATGGTCTCTACAGACAAACAAGGCTCACCTTTGAGGTTTTCTGGAAAGACCCACTCCAAGGATGGATCAATATGAATGTTGATGTAGCTTCCAAATGCCATCCAGGACATATGGGTTGTCGTTCTATTTTCATTGATTATCTTGGATAGTGTCATGGATACTTCATTGGCAGCTGTGGTATGACCACTTCTCTAGAAGTAGAATTTATGGGTGTGATTCATGTGTTTCAATTCATCAAGAAAAAAGAGTTGGAACAACATTTGGATTGAAAGTTATTCAACCACTATTTTCCAAGATATCTGGAATGGAGTGGTGAATCTTTCCTAGACACTTACTACTCACTGGATGAACTTCCTTGCTTCACTTTGGGAGATCAGCAACATTTTCACTCATCATTTCATGAAGTGAACATGGATGTAGACGATCTTTCCAAAAAGGGAATAAAACATGGCATAACATGCCTTGATGATCTGCCTATTGATCTTCCCCCTCTTTATAATAAATATTGTAAAATTCTTCCTTACATCAGACTCATGTAGCTCCTTTCTATCTATTTAATAAATTTAATTAATGAATGGGTTGTGCAATATGAACTTAAATGGATAAATGAGTAAATGTGGTGGAACCTATAATTTAATGTGGAAATGAGTGTCCTTGGATGGTGGTTTTATGTTGTGTGTAATATATTGTTGGAAGTGGTTGTAATGGATTGTACGTCTTGTGGTGGTGGTACATTGTTATTTCCTAGAAGAGTTCTCATGGACCTGTAGGAGTAGTGTCATGTTCTACATATATATCATGAATTTTTATGTTATTTCTATATATTCCCCACTAGGTCTTGATAACCTTATGAACACTCATAGTTTTTGTGTTATGAGTGTTTTACCCAACATAAGAGATGGTCCTGATACAGATGGATGTCTACTTCATTTTTTCCACTATCCCTTCAGTAGTGAAGACCCATGTGTATTTTAGTGATATCTGTTCTACCTTTAATTTTTGGATTCATTTGAGATGTGTTGCGGTGAATATATGGGGCAACATGATATTTTTTTGGGTCATTAGTGGTAGGAGGAGAGAATGAGGTTGATGTAATTTGTGTTCAAGGTACCCAACATCTATGGTTATGTGATCAGTTGTGTTATGATGGACCAAGTTCCATTGGGTGAGATGAGATGGGATGTGATGATGTATAATTATATAATGGGATTAGGGTGGGGTAGTTATAGATGTGTCATAACCCACATAAAATATTTGTTGTGAGTCCTGACATATATGAAAGATATGTGAGTGTGGTATGTTCAATGTTAAGGAGTGGGAACTGCAAATCAGAAGGAAGTAGTAGCAGAGAACCTTAATTTTCTACATGATTATATCTTTACTATATTGGATGTGTGATTTTCTGAGTGATACATTGTGAGGATGGGATAGTTTACACAACCTGTTTATGTTCTTGTTGGTTCTGTTATTTTCTCATAGGTGCATTGGTAAGTTATTTTAACATATACACATGAGAACTTCGATGTGAACCTACGATGTGCAATTGTATAATCACCTAACATATGTATACATATTTCTTTAGGTTTCTAGGAGGAATTTGGGGACTTATCTTGATATTAATATCTTTGGTTATAGCTTTTGTTGATTCACTTCTATAGTTCATGAATTTGTGTATTTTACATGGAGGTTTTTACTTATATCTGTTGAAATTGGTCATGCATTGTAGGATTGTTTTGGGAATATTGTTATATCACTTTAATAATATTTTAGGTTTTTCTTGACCCTATATTTCAATATTATAATTATATAAATGGTAATTTCTCCCATATGTGGGATTTTACACCATCGGTGCTAGTCGACAACCTAATTCTTATAAGAGTTGGGACATAAGGGTTATTATCTCTCTTTCATCATTGTCATGCAAGGATTGGTATATTTGGAGGGAGGGATCATGAAATATATATTATACTATTCATTTATATATTATAGTAACATCCATTAAAAACATACCATGTTTCTCTTTAGGATAATAAAAATGACATTTGTGAGTATGTTTAGACTACCACCTCTGTGAAGCATCATGTTTTATTTTCCTTTACTAGATAACATGGATAGTTCTAACATGGAATTTAATACATATTAATGATATTTATAAGATATATTATATTATAAAATAATATGTTATATTATATATATCTTGTATTTTATGTATAATGAAATTGTTATCAATTCTTACGTGGATATTTCCCCCTCTCTAGAATTGTGTATAACATTTTTCATCATAGCCATTCAAGGATTTTATTCAGAATGGTTTTAATAGATTAATATTATATTTATTATACTATTAGTATTCATGACTGAAATATTTAATAACTATAAAATAATATGATAAGAGGAAATTAAATTCAATGATCTAAAATGAGCATACTAATAAGAAAACTAATTTATTCTTACTATTTAATAATTGTGTATCCATTACAACATCAACTAATTATCATTGATTATGATTTATCAATTTACTATATCCATAAAACACCTTTATTCATATAGAATAATGATATTGTAAGTAAATAAATTCATTTTTCTCGTAACCCCCTCTTTATTTTATTTCATAATTTCTTTTTTATCCTTTATTGATTTCTATTAAATCTTATTTATATATCTTATTATTATTTTCCAATCCATAATTGATTATTTAAAATCTGAACACTGCACCAAAGCATGACGTGACATTTTTCATAAAACATCTGAAATTATTTATATTAAATAAAAAATTTCCTAGGACATGCAGTGAGGTGCACAGGCACGCACCCCGGGTCACTTTACTAGTTAGACTGCAATAAAGTAAAATGGTTCAAACCTAATTAAGCTCGGGACGTTACGCAAAACTATGGTTCTTGGCACACCATGAAACCATACAATTTCTCGATCATACAATTCCCCCAACTTGTCGACTATATAGGTCACATGGATTGGCATGAAATGTGCCACATTTTTTAGCTGATCTACCACCACCCAAATTTTATTATTCTTTCGAGGTGTCCTTGGAGGACCCACCACGAAGTCCATCATGACTTCACTCCACATACACTCTAGAATATGAAATTACTTCAATAACTAACCTGGACACTAATGTTCAGCCATCATCAGCTCACAAGTAAGTCATTGTTCCATAAAACTCACAACATATTTCTATATTCCCAGCCACCTAAACTACCTACGAAAATCATAGTATATCTTAGTCAAGACCAGAATCACATTGAACATTGAGACGTAGAACTCAAACATCAAATCCTTTTATATATTTGTCGGCACCACAACATGGCCATGAACATAAGAAACTTCATCGGTATTGAAATTCAAACCAAAAGGTGACTCCCCCCCCCACATTAAGTTGTTTCTTCACATCCAAACACTTTAGATCCTCCAACTGACTCTCTTTAACACGAATCAAAATCACAGACTCAACTTCCATAGCCGCAAGGGTTATCGTACCATTCCCATCTTCTAACCCATGATGCATCTCAAGAAACAAGGCCATCATCTCCCACTTTGAATTGGATTCCCAAACTACGAGATTCAGAGTCTGTAGGCTCAGAGAATTATTGACACTATTCTCTTTCCATTGTGTGTACATCAACTCAAAATTAATTGATTGTAGGTACTCAACCCACCATCACTATAGAAGATTCAATTCCCACTAATATAATATATATCTGAGACTTTTATGGTCCGTGAACACAGTAAAAGGTTCTCCCAACAAGTAATTCCTCCAACACTTTAAGGCATGAACCAAAACAACTAGCTCTAGGAGATGAGTAGGATAATTCCTTTCATGTGGCCTTATCTTCCTTGACCTATAAGCTACAACACGATCATCCTGCATCAACACTGCCCCAAGTCTAACATAAGACACATCAAAGAGCAGGGAATACCTCTTACATTGTTCTGGTAAGATCAAAATCAGTACGGTAGTCTGACGGTTTTTCATCTCTTGAAAATAATCTCACAAGCCTCTAACCAATCAAACTTAATTCATTTCTTGGTTAGGCCTGTGAGTGGCAATGATAAAAGGAAAAAATCTCTAATTAACCTTCAGAAATAACCGGATAAAAATTGAGAACTCCAAATATTAGAGACGTTCTTGGAATGCTCCCATGACACCACCACCTACACATTTTCTGGATCCACTGACACACCGGACTCAAAAATTATGTATCCCAGAACATGCACCTCATAATTCAAAAACAAACATCTTGATAGTCTAGCGTATATATTATTATCTTTTAGTGTACTCAAGATGATGTTTATATGTTTGGAATGATCGTCATGAGTTATGGTGTACACCAAGATTTCATCAAGGAAGACAACTATGAAATGATCCAGTTATGGGTTAAATATATGTTTCATCAAGGCCTGGAACAGCACTCGTGCATAGGTCAATCCAAAATAAATTCCCTGAAATACATATAACCCATACCTACTTTTGAATGATATCTGGGGTATGTCAGAAGGTCTCACCCACAATTTCTGGTATCCTAATCACAAATAGATCTTTCAAAAGAATGAGGCACCACTGATTTGATCAAACTATTCATCGATTCTAGGAAGAGGGTAACTGTTCTTAACGGTCATCTGGTTCAACTTCCTATAATCGACACATAGCCTCAACGATCCCTCAGCATTCTTAGAAAACAAAACTAGAGATCCCCATGGTGATGTATTAGGATGTATAAAACCTTACATTCTAATTCCTCTAACTGGGCCTTTAGTTCTTGGAGCTTTTATGGCATCATTCGATAGGGTTGAATGGAGACCGTCTCCACTCCTAGAAATAATTCAATCGTAAAATCAATTTCTCTCTCAGGTGGTAACCCTGATAATTTATCAATAAATACATCCTAAAACTAGTCAACAACTTGAGGGAAGATAGATTGTCCTTTCTCCCCATCATCTCACATAATGCATTCCAATTGGGATGTGAGTTCCCTCAACTACTGGTGTAGTGTCCATGCACGGCCCGCTCGAGTATCCCACTCACTACGAAGGACATAAGTGCTCCCATCAAGGGATGTGAATGTTTAATGATTTCGGTAACAGTTGATATGAGCTTGATATAATGCCATCTAATCCATTAATAAGATTAGGTCAAAACCTGACATCTCTTGGACAAACGGATCCCACATAAAACAATACCCACCAACCCCCAAAGCACAACACTTACACTTCCTGATTTCCTCAACCCATAACCCTAGCCGAGTGTCATGTGACATTACCACACATGCATTATTTATACTTAAGCCTATCATAAGTACAAACAGAGCCAAAATAAAGGACTGTGTAGCACCTGTATCAAATAAAACACTATTAGGTGTGTAAGCTACAATAATCGTACCTCGAATAGTAAATGGTCCTACCTCACCACCTTTAGGTGTAGTCTGAACTACATGGAGGTGACCTTCCCCTTTAACCTATGCTCTATCCTGAGTACATATTAATACACGTCTCTGTTGGTATGGAATATCTCTCCCCAATGATCCTTATCCACTGCCTCTACCAATATGGCTTGTGGAGCTGAAACTATCTACCTGATATGGGGTAAATGATCCCCTAACTACAATCGGCACCTTCCTCTCACCTCCATATTTCCTTAACTATCCACGTTCCTTACAGATCCTATGCACGTGGCCAAACCTATTGCTTGTTTGGCGCTCAACATGTGGTCAGGCACACCATTTAGGCTTTTACCCTAGCCTTTCACCCTGATAACAGACCATATTCTCTCCACCCTAAGAACCTGAATCCATCGTTTGACTTCTCTTCTATCTTCCACCATGTTGGAAGATCCCAATGTAGAACTTCCTACTATCTGAATCCACACCACTTGCTCACCCAGCTGGCAGAAAAAGTTGACTATCATAAGCTCCCTTCAACTTCCCCTCTGAGATAAGAGCTTGATCCACCGCTTCAAAAAAAAACCTTTTTTGTCAAAATATATTCACCTAGGACCTGATCTCATGTCTCAGCCCATCCTATAATCCTTTCGTTATGGCTGTCTCATCTCGTGTCATTGTCTAAACAATGTGCCTCAAATATGTTAAATGACTAGAATAGTCCATCACCGACATTTCCCCGTAAGTAAACATCATGAAATCTAAATACTTCTCTTGCCTCTTGATTTCTAGGAAGATATTATCAAGTAACGTCTTTTGAAAATCTTTATACATAATTCCCTCATCATGTATTATCTGAAGTATGATGCCCCACTAACAATTTTCTTGAAATCTCAACATATAGGCTACCAACATGACTCACTTCTTAAGTGGAGCCTCTATATGGTTAAAAATAAATTGGATTGACTCTATCTATAACTTTGTGGCATCTGGCTCACATTCTATTGTAATGATCAGAGGGTGTTGCAGCTGAAACTCCCCGGTCATCTCAAACATACTCAGTGCAACCCGCCCTGGGTCTCATTTTTTCATCTCCATAAAATGAGAAAAGTCCTCACAGAACTGCTCTTATCTATTTTCATGGATCACCACATTCTCCTACTCCACTATTGGATGAATTTTCATAAAAAAATCATGTCTCCCTACCAGAACACTTCTTTGTGGTGGCATTTCGCTATAATGCCAACATGAACTTTAGAATACAACTATAACACTTTTACAAATGGAAATTAACACATGGTTAGACTCATCTTTTTTTATAACCAAAACAGTTCACATACATAACACAAACAATCCCACTCCCAACCATATGATTACCCTTAACTATCTCTCCTAAAGACATGGCTAACTTGAGTATCTAATTCACATGGTTATGAGCCTTGTCTTTTCTCCCATTCAAAACTATTTCAATATCCCAATTTACTTTTACAAAAAATTAATTCACTTTTACTTATTTATCAAGAACCATTTTCCAATTACTATTTTACATTTTCACTTACCTTTTTACACATTCATACTATATTTTTAGGTGCAATTTTTCATTAATTTTAAGAAAACATATGCATCATAACGTTTATATCCAACATACCCATCCTATGTGTGTGCCTATCATGATGAATGACACTTTCCTACATAGGGGAAATGAATGATGAATGAATGAACAACCTCATACCATTCTGTACATGATAGATATATCACAAAACCATCAAATTTCACAAGAAGTACATCACTTGATGGTGAAATAACATCAAATATAACAATGCACAAAAACAATCTCCTCCTTGGGTGACATGGGTTTCCCCCATATGAGGGTAAGATACTAACAAGTACTATCTCATTACCAAGGCATGACACATTCCTAACCTCCTATCTACAATCCCAAAATAGTAACAATGTGAAAAGATCCCCTTTTATAAAACATTGTAACATTCTTGACCTCGGATACTATAAATTGGTGACTTGATACAGGTAGTTACATGACCTCAAGCATACATCACCATGTGCCTAATCTTTCCAAATAGTAGTGAGGGTCTAAGAGGTCACATGCAGAGACTATACCCTAATTACTAGTTTAAGAAACATCAGATAATAATTTAAATAACAAAAAAATAACCCACAAAAATAGCAGGCATAAATAACCAAATCCCAAAAAATGGTACAACCATATACTATAATAAAATATGTCATTCTATGATATATTTCAAAGTGAACATGATGCCAAATGAATGAAAAACATAAGAATCCCAAAAATGGTTTAGACTCCTTGTATGGCACCTCGCCCAAACACGTCCCATGTCCAACTCAACTCCCTCACATAGTGCTCTGGCCCTTGTTCTGACATGCAAGCATGAAATCTGCTTGGGTACCCAATGGTGGCTTGATTAGTGTGTGAGTATAAATCAATAAGAAACCAAAAACCATGTTTACAAAATATTTAGTAAAAGAATATAGTGAATGTAATTGATAAATGATGTAATGTAATGATAAGAAGTTAAATTGGCCATTTTAGACTATGCTCATTTAATTTATACTACCATTGAATCCAGGTTCACTACTTGGACATTTCATGGTTTAACCTACATTTTTCATGTGTTCAATGGATTTGGAATGCTTAGTATTCTCAAGAATATTGGAATTAAATCAATTCATATCTCACTAGACATCACATTATAACAATATTATATTCCTCACCTTGAATCCTTAGTCCATGTGGAATGCAACTGTTAGGGGAATAGAGTCCAGTCCCCTTCCCCAACCTGTGAATTTAGGGGAGGAGCTAAAACCTCAATCTTGCTAAACCCATGGGCATAGAACCTAAATTCAATACCCCAGTCAAAAAATCCATGTAAAAATTCTTATTATCATTCAACACAATTAACCATATCACAAAACAATATCCAATATCATTTACAACATCACAAAAATATCATTAAATATAAAATTAGCATTATTCTTCAATCCATTAAAACATTAATAATTTATAATACTTACCCCTTTAGTTTAATTTCCCATATTCGATGCCTAACTCACTAATCATATTCAATTTTAAACATAATCCTTTATCATATTCTCATTATTCCCACTTAACACATTAAAATTCCAACCATACAATTCCATATCCTTTAACCACTTTAGCCCCAACGATTCACAACCCTTATAACCAATTAAATCAACTAATTAATACATTCTCTAAGGCTTTATATCAATATGAATCTATTTAAAACCCTATGTTTTCTTTTATATATTTTGGATGGTTGGTGCACCCCTTGGGTGGCCTAAAATATGTCACATCATCTTTCATGCATCCCATGGGGATCATTATGTCCTCCCTAGGTTTTTTAGACACGTAATACATCACATCATGACAAATGAACCAAGAACTCATCAATAGAGGTCATAAATAAAAACCTTATATGAACAAAACTACAAAAAAGGGATACAACTTGTAGACAACCTACCTTGAATCGGTTGGTGAACACGCTATCAAACAATTCCTTAGATCTCAATTCAACCAACTCTTGAAGATTTACCCTAAATATCATAGAAAAATTATGGTTAGAGATACTTGGATGGATATGGGGTTGAAATTGAAACCCCAAACAAGAAAAAGATTCAAGGATGGGTTTATCTTTACTCAAATCGTTAATCTGCAACTAACGGAACTTCAAACGGTCTATGATTTAAGGAGAATCACCTCATGGATGATCTATTAATCTTGGCTCGTCACTAATGTTGAATGCGTAAGAAGGGAGATAAATCCTGAGTTGGAACTTAAAATCCCATAATAGTATTTTTTTCATATTTTAAATGCTTCCAAGCCGCAAAGTTTACCCACAAATTTTTCAAAACTGTGCTCAAGTCATGCAGAGGCCACTACCAACACGCCCTTGTCTCGAACTGTTTACCAGACCATTCACAAACCATGTGTGTTTCTGCTGCGCGCAAGGTCTCCCCTCGTGTTGTTTTCCAAACCGTGCGCAAACTATGTTGATTGTCCAAAAAGCCCATTTTCCCCTTTTTCAGGTCCCGAACCCCCGGAACACAACCAAGCCTTCTCAGGGACATGGGAAGACACTTAAGTAACCAAAAAATGGAGACATAAATTGAAAAATAAAAAACAGTATACCTTATAGAGGAATTCATGATCTTATAGTATGATATTTACTATCCTCCTATTATAATTTATGGGAAAATCATAATGATCAATATTCCTCTTAATATAAAACTTTTCTCTAATCATGTTATATAATATGGTTATTATCTGACCATTCCATAACATAATGATAAATATTTCCCTTAGTGATCATTTGATCTCACCCATTTTATTTTCTTTCCATTCCTCATGTTATGAAGATAATTATAACTAATATGAAATAAAAATGGTCGTCTATTGTTTTTCAATTATTTAGGAATTATCACAATTTTTATTGAATATGTTTTGTATTTATCTAGTCCTCAAAGATAAAAAAGCACATTTTTTTTGTATTTTAAGATGATTTCTAATTTATAATGTTTGTCTTATGGAAGTGATGAAAATTAATTTTATGATTTTATTTTATTGTTTTAGTGTTTTACACAAAAACCATTACTTTTTCCATGTTTGTAAATATACTAAGAAAATTTTCTATTATAATAATCACCCCCATTTTTAGATCATAGTATCTTGATATCATAATGAGTTTTCTTCTTAGTAATTCTAAAAATATTTTTGAGCATTCTAAATTATTGATATTTATCAGATATATACACAATGTATCTAGAAACTCTAATAGATATCTGTTTTTAACCTCATTTTACTTATAGATTGCCTTAACCAGCATTCCATTTAGGATTACTTATAAAGATGTTATATTTCCATTCATTAAAAAATAGAACATTTATTATATCCTCTTTATTGAATATCCTTATCAAACCCTTTTTCTAGGGTGACCAATCCTTTTTATTCCTTAAATTAATCTCTTCCTTCATTAGGAGGTTTAAAGGTCTAGTATAGGAAGGAGTATGGTGCCTAAATTTGTTTTTTCACCAATATCAATGGTTAATATCTTAAACCCCTCATGAAAATACCTCAAAATTTCTATAGTGGGATATGAAAATTTAATTTTTTATTAATTTCAATATATAATTACATTTTTTTTAGTAATAACGATGACAAACTTCTATTTTCAATCTTCTCTAATTATTATTGCAATAGATAATTCAATATAGGAGTCCTCTAGATGTATTTACACAAACTAAATAAATCATGAAATATAAATATTTATTATTTTCGTTCTAATAAAAAATTATTCATGTGATTCATCTCACTCATCATCAATTCCAATAATATATTTTTTTTCATTATTTTCTTGAGATGTAGGAAGAAAGGATATCCACTCTAGGGCTTGAGAGTGTTCTAGAAGTATCTCCAGGATGTAGAAAACATCTTTCAAATAAAATGATATAATTTAGAATATAAATTTTTTGTTAAATAATAAAAAATAAAATTTTAAAAAAATCAAGAATTTATTATTTAATCTATGTTTTCCCCATTTAAAATAATTTAAATAATACTAGTTGTATTAATATTACGTCATGTAGAAGGTAGTGTATTCAATATCATTTAATATATAAATAATTTTTTATTTAATAAATGGTAAAGGATTACCAAGGAGAAATCATATAGTGAAATTAAAATTAATTATGGAAAAAAGAGAAAAGGTTTTTACAAATACTGAGGAAAACATCATCATTAATTTTCATAGTAAAAAGACATACCATATAGGAAGACCCATTAGACACCAATGTTTTCAAGGGAATCAACAACTATATTACCTTCCCATGTGTGATGAAACACTAAATAATAAATTTTCCTTCAATAACCCATGATTCCCTCCCAATAAACTACTAAATGAAAATATAAATAAGGATAAGTTGCATTAAGCATGATAGTATACAAGATGAGTTAGGAATCCACTTCTAGCTAAATTTGGGTCCATATCTTAATGCGATAAATCTAAATTAGAAGTAAAACTATTTCCAAATATTGTTATAAAGAAAGGGATAATAAAGAACCCTTTTAAAAATATTAATTTTCCCCTCAATTATGGTATCTATAAATGATTCCACATATAATTTAGAATAGGTTTCCTTTAACCACTCCATCGATTTTGATTTAAATCCAACATTCACATGGATGTTTCCAAATAACATATATTTAACCAATTTATATAATAATGTTACATTGGAATCCAAATATATTATTTTCATTTAAATCCTAATGTTAGTTCACATTTAATCTAGTAAGAAATGACCTATCCCCTTTTGTTGATGATATAATCCCTAGAATAGTAGTTTGAAGATTTATGTCTTAGAAATAAATCTTGGAAGGTTTTCTATGACAATAATTATGATTGAAAGTATCAAGAATAGATACAATAATATGGTTATTATACTACTCTAAATTTAATAGGTTGTATTCATGAAATAATAATTTTGGAATTAATGTAGAATTCACCCCCACTCACTTCGAACAGTCCTAAAAATTAGAAACAAAATGCATTGAGAAAAAAACTATCTGTTGAATCCAATCTATACTTATAGAATCTATACTATGAGAAAAATATAATTAAATATTTCATTAATAGACTATTAACAAGAATAATATTATGTATTTTACCATCATAAGAAACCATTTGAACATGCACTTAAACCAATCCACCAGTAGCTCAAGGATAATTCTCGATCCCCATAGGTGAAGAAAAGAATAAAGGAATTATAAATTTGAATTGGGAATGATTTAACCTTCAAATTAATTTTAGAACATAGATATACATTCTCCCAATAATCTATTATTACCATTCCATAAAAAGGACACCTATGAAAAAAATAATATATGAAAAAAGCCAGAAGATATAGCATATTTAAAATAGTGTAATAAAAATCCCTCTTTCAACCTCTAATCTCTATCAACTATATAATAAAAAATCTACATTATCATTATTATAACATAAACCAATTATATTACTCTAATAATTTGTACTAAATAAAAAAAATGATAATCGGTTAGTGCAGTAAATAAATAAATAAACAACTAACCTCAAATAATCAAACCAGTCAATGCTCACACAATTTTCAAGACCTGATTTAGTACATGAAATTGAAATATAATATTTGAATGATCCGAAAATAATTAATAAACCACCGAACACCTTTCTATATATGTAATTTTTTTAAAACTATTTTACTTCAGTTTTTTATTATAATGAGAAAAAAAAGGATTTTCGAACATAAATTATTAAACCACAATATCTGGCCCTTTAGCATTTTACAAACTATCATTGGTTTACTTTTCTTAAATTAAAATAATAATTATGAATATGTTCTCTTAAATAAAATCCATTTTTTAATAAAAGAAATTTTTTTTAAATCCTCATGGAAATCTAATTTGAAATACATTAACTCAAAAAAAACATCCAAAGTCTTATTTCAAAACCATTTTTAATGAATCTGAATCAATCACAATGATATATCATAATATAAATAATGAAACAAAATTCATTGTAAAAAAATAAATGAAAGAATACTAAATATTTATTTATGATATAAAAATTGTCAATGTAATCAAGAAGAATAATGGAACCCCCTAATTCAACCAAAAATAAAGAAGGTATCATAGTCAACTAACCAGGGAACTCAATTTATCCATTCCCTAACTAGAAACAAGAACTTTAGTTCAATCTATAAGAACACATCTATCCCCATATACATGTTGAACTTTTTGATCCCAATCACACCAACCTTGTAGTGGGTGTCATCCAGGTGAAACTAATTTGGTGCACACAAAAACCCAGTCACTATCTAGGATGACACTGAAGATAAACTAGATTTTAACCTCATCCACAAATCTACTTAGTTTCCTATAATTCCTATAACCAACACCCATGCAGGGATGAAGATATTGAGCCAAAAAATACATAAGTAGGAATAATAAATCTATTACAACACCATATACACAAAACAATATCCATATAAGGGGAAAATAAAATAGTAATAAATAGGGCTACAAATAGTCACATGTTCCAAAATTCCATTTGAAAGTTCCAAATTGTAATTTAGAACAAACAAACATTGAGGACCAAATCACAATCCAAAATTTGAAGACTGTGTGTTATAACCATTATTGAAGCACCACATTTGGAAAAAATATATATCGATGATCTTTAACATATCAGTATACCTTCTTTTAAAATGATTTATGTTATATAATAATCCATTAATTTTATCCATCAACCCAAACAGGTTAAAATATTTATCAATCAACATCGAGTATCCAAAAAAGTAATACATATTTATAATAATTATAAATTTAATTATCAGATTATATTAAATTTCTATAATTAGAGAAATAATTTTCAATACCCTAAAAAATTCAGGCAACCACAAAGTAATTTTTAATTGCTATTTGTGAAATAACACAAACAATTGATATAGTCGGTGAGACAAAATAAAATTTAAACAAATAATTAGATTAATAAAATAATTTTTTTTCAATAAAAACCATGGTAAACTACAATAAATATTTATAATAAAATCATATAAAACTGAAATATAAATTTTAGAATGAATCAAATAAAATTACCTTTAATTAAAATTTAGTGCATAATAAAACATACATGGAATCGATTGATGATAGTCCGAAATGTGCCTCATTTGATGAAATTGGTTACATGAAGCATTAAAGGTCTCACATAAACCTTAAATTAAATATAATGAATCAAAATAATAATATAACCATCAGTGGGTTTGTAAAAATTTTGTGTCTTAAGAGGGGAGGAATAAAATAAGTGGAAGTAGAGGAAGGAGAGAAGATGTGTTCGTACCTCAGTAATCTGACCCTAAATTAGGAAGTTCCCACTATTAATCGCAATGAATTAAGGCTATAAGATGGTGGATCACATTAAAAGGGGAGGTAAATTTATTATCATATTATGGAAGAGGATGGGTGATGGAGAAAATGTAAAAGGGAATAAAAAAGATTTACTATAAAAATCGCCAATTTTTAAAAATATGGAATCATGCACATTTTACCATAATGATTTTCTAATATATAAAAACATGTGAAGTCTATTAAAAACCCAGATTTTGATTATAAATAATACTCCTAATATACTATATGGTTAACCTATTCATTTTCAAACCATGAAAAATGAAACTATCCCAGGACAGACCCTGCTGCATGGTCGCCAAATGGTTTTCTAAACCATGATGACTAATGTTGCAACCATTATAGTCGTTTAGAGTTTTTATAATTAATACCTAAAACTCCTAACATATCATGTTAAATAAAAATATTATAAAATTATATTACATAAAGAATTAAATATAACATGTTTCATTATAACTTCAGCACTATAATGATTTATACCCCAAGAATTCCATTAATAAAGGATGAAAAACAATGAGACACTGGCAATTCTAACAAAAAGTAAAAGAGGTGAGAGTTACCAAGGATGATAATTGATCCTAATGGGAGAGACCACCAAATTTAAATATTCCTCAATATTGTAGAAAAAATCTAAAAACCACATAAAATGTATTTATGTTGTAGTCAACCATTAAAAAGGAACATGAGGCTAAGAGAACAATAATATCTCTAAGGGTATCCTCTCTATTTAAATTTTCTTCAAACTTTTAGGTCAACTAAAATCATAGATACTAGAGGGAACAACCCTAAACCATAAGTTTGAAGAATAAGGGATACCAATAGTGGCTTCCCCATCATTTATAGTTTCTATCATATATGATATCTAAGTGTTTAAGAACTAAATCCAAGGAAAAAATGAAACCAAAAAACACTACCTACATGAAATAACCATGGAAAACCATACACAATAAACCAAAAAACTCTATGATAGAAACAAACCCAAAAAACACAGTCACATCCACAATCCAAAGTTATTATGGATATCAATATCAAAACCCAACTCAGAGAATGGAATAGTCTTTCACCTTAGGTAATCATACTCAATCGGTAATCTAGGAATATAATATCATGACACCATCTAACAAAGAACCCCTAAAAAGGAGACTAAAACCCTCAACTGACAAAAAATCATAATTAAACTCTTATATATGTTATCTTAGAACACTACAATAATTTTTTAAATGATCAACCCTTCAAAACATGAAATCCCAAAGCACCAACTCCAAATCACTAACTACACAAAATATGCTTGTCAGAGAGGCATAAGCATAAAAAATAGACAATATCCTATAAGAACCCACATGGAAGGCTATTAATTAAAAGTAAATCAATGATACCACATAATCTCTTACTCCCATAAAATCCACCAAAAAAACCACAAAAACAATGAATCGGTCCTATAATAAAATATCCATGGATTTCTATGGTACTCCAATGCATCCTTCCCATACACACAAGATAAACATTGAATACCAAAAATTATTTATATAATAATTCCTAAAAACGTTGTCCATATATAAGATAAATAATGATTCCATCCTCATAACTCGATTTCATGTCATGGTAGGTCTACCAAATAAAATAACTAAACATGATAATGGAGGAAATTTACATATGTCCCATCCCATTAAATGCACAATCCATGTAACGCCCCGACCCCAGCTACCCAGAGTCGGTGCATTACTTCGTAACATTGGCATGATCACAAAAGATCAAGTCTCGAAAGACCGATTAGTTTAGTAGCCTTGGAAACACTAGATACATTCGTAAACGTTACATTGCATCATAAAGTGAAAAACTACAATAACAAATTCTCCATAGTCCACCCTCATATCCTCTTCTCACAATCCCTGTAGGTCATTCATAAAATACTTCTTCACATCCTAGAAAATATTAAAACATTGAAAGGGGTGAGCTCAGATTCTCAGTAAGGATAACAATATTGCGGAAGCTTTTATAAGAAAACATAATCATTTAAGGCAATGTATAACTAAAACAAAAGCCTTATTGAACTTGAACTTCAGTATAATATGGCAAAAGTAAAATAAAATAATGCCATTACTTACTCACATGGATATTCTACTAGACGAATAATCACATGCAATAACAATAACCACTTTCATAATGAGGGAATGTATAATGCCGGACATTCTGAAACATTTTGTCAAGGCCTCGTCCAAGACGTCTAAAATGATTAAGGCCTCGGCCAAAACCATAAATCAAATTGGGAAAGGGCCTCGACCAATTCCACGTCTAGTTGTCTCATGAGACCTACCGATGCATCAAGGAGCTGTAGCGGGCTCCACCCGTCACTTATTAAGTCCAATACATTCCTCATATGAATAGGTTTAAACATATCATAAACCATAACATAATCGTATCACATAAAACATGCATAAAAGAAACATAACATTTCCACATTTCAATCACAAGATATCAATACAACACATTGATATAATAAAAACGCTTTCAAAACCATTTTCAATACCAAAATAAAAGAAAGTTAAAACTTTGTATTTATTTTTCTTTTAAAAAAAGTATGGCTTGTAGAGGAAGCCGAAACTCAAATAATGGTCACGGCGGCGGAGAAGTCATTGTCGCCGCATAAGTACGGAAAGAAAAACATTCCCTTTTGTCGTTTAGCAAAACGCTTCGTATAAAAAAAGATTCCTTTTGAATAAACGTAAAAGTCAAAGGGGTTTATACACCGTATAAAAGAAAATTGTGTATAAAACGAAATATGCCTCAATGAAAGGAGATTGAGATGAAGTTCCTTACAAGATCATTTTTAAAATAAAATAGATCTATTATGTGTATCCACTATAGGTACACATAAAGAAAGTAAAAAATACAAAATAGGACATAATAATATCATGACATAATTTGAAAGTAGGAGATTAACCCAAAGAAAGGATATTGGGTTAAGAAATTCCCTTACAAATAAAATAGATCTATTATGTGTATTAACTATAGATACACATAAAGAAAGTACAAATACAAGATAGTACATAATAATATCATGACGTAATTTGAAAGTAGGAGATTAACCCAAAGAATTGAAGTTGGGTTAAGAAGTCCCCTAACCTTGTGTCCGACTTGACTCAACTGTTATTTAACCTCCTGAATAATAAACTAGAGTTAATATCTACCTTATTAAGAACCATTTTCAATTTCATTATCCTTTTTATATCACTTATTACAATGTTATGAATATTATGTAATTATTCAAGTTAATAACGATCGTTTTGTCGATCTTTGGTAACTTGAGTCAACAATAAACTTCTTATAATTACAAGTTGTTCATGTGGTAGAATATCCATTATATCCAGAATTATATTCATGATTTATATGTCATATATATCTTATATATCCAGTATATACATTCATTTATAATATTACGTAACATTTAGAGGTAAGAAATGAAATGCACCTTTCATGGAGACGGTAAGCCGTACGTAGGCATGAACGCTACTTTCATTTAAATTTCATATTTAATGGAACTAAATCATAATGATTTAAATGTATAATATAATTCCAGTATAATATAGTGTATAATACCATTTACTCCATCCTTTATACATCCCACATATGGCATTAACGATTCAAATCACTTTGAGGGGGCGGTAGTCCGCACTTCCTAAAATGAAATTATCGCATTTTACCCATAATGGAAATCATAAAGTATGACATAAATGAGAAATACAGAAGCATAAGTAAAACATAAACATATTATATATCATATATAAAAATAGTGACATCTTAATGTCCACCTTTGAAGGTGTTATATGAGTGTTGAACAATCATCGTTTCGTGAGGCAGAAATTCGCCATCCACAGAAACCGTATGTTCTTTAACCATTAGATGTAGGTGTGTGTAAGTGTAGCTCGAATACTTCTTATAAAAACATCCTAGTATATTGAGGATACTGTTGTTGTTACAAAATAAATGAATAAAAAGAGTTTAGGGGGTTGGAGAAGAAAAATAAAACAAAACAACATTAGAGAAGACATTACCTCAAAATCGGGTAACTCTTTTTGATTTGAGCCAAAGGCTTCCTTGGGAAGAGTTCTGCCCAAAGTAAGGCTTCTAGGAGTAAGAGGGGGAAGTTGGGAGAGTATTTGGGCAGAGGTTGGCCGAGCCAAATGGCTTGAAAGTGTAAATGAGGTGGGAGAGGTGGGGGCCTTTTATAAGTGGAGAGGAGGGGCACTTTTGGAAAGATTGAAATGTTATATTATTTCACAATGCTTTTCGGATTCTAAAGGTCCCACACTTATATAATTCGAGGATAAGGTGATAAGGTTTCTAAATCTCCTCATCCAATAGTCTTTGGACAAGTGTAAGCCTAGGATTTTGCATTATCTTCTCATTTTATTTAAATCGTTAAATAATGAGGTCATCACTGCATCATAATAATGTCATAAATAATTTAATTTATTTAATGTCTAAAAATTATAAAAAAAACTACTATGATGTAGGAAATCTTTTTATCTTTCTAATGAATATTTATAGTCAAAATTTGGACTTGTTTAACCCCACTTAAAAACTGTTTTAGTAAAACAACTCATGTTTGTGTCATTTTTTACTTTAACATTAAATAAAAGGTATTTATGTCATTTTCCAACTAAAATGGCTCCATGGGGTCCCCAAGTTGACCCATGGATTGTCTTGGTCGGCCATGACTCATCCAATAGGAGTAGGACAAGTGTCAAGCTCATATCATATTATTAAAACATTATTTTTACCTTAAACTACACTAATTACCTCTAATCGCGATTAAGAACTTAAAAGTTACTATTCACCAAAAAATTATTTTAATCTCATTGAACCATATTTTACTTCTTAATGACAACCATGTATGTCGGATTTTTGAAAATCAAATCACAGAAGTGGTAATATTTCATTTTAACAAAAAATCAGTTTTTAACAACCACTTAGTGGTTTCACTATTCATCAAAAATTGAAGTTTTTCAGAATAAGGCCAAAACTTCACCCTAAGCTATAATTGATATTCCGAATTCAAAAATGATGTCTATTTTACAAAATTACAAACATATAAGTTGCATTAATTAATTTTATAATTAATTCCCGCTGTTACAACAAATAGCGTGTTTTTAAGAAACAATTTATATCAAAAGATTGGCAATTGTTTATGTCCAATTTCAATGTTAAATTAATTCTAATGACCACCATTGGATAAAATGGTAAAATTATATTCTAATTATACTTTAAAACCACTAAATAGTATAATTTATCACTATAAATTATTTTTATTAAAAATGTTGTTTTTAAGTATTTTTCACTATTCATAAAAAATTAGAAGTTCTCAGAAAAATATCAAAATTTCAACATAGGCTAATTTCGATATTCCGAATCCAAAAATGAAGTCCATTTTGAAATATAAAATTTCTATAATTTTAAAAAGTGGTTATTACTATTCATAATGGCTACTTTGATTAGTCGCGGTGTTTTAGAACTCGAAGTTGCGTACAATGCAAGCTATTGCATTATTGAATGAGAAGCGTATCATGGAAGCTCGGGGTGTTACATTCTCCCCTCCTTCAATAAATTGCGTCCTCGCAATTTGAAATTTTTTCATTGAAAATAAAAGGTTGAAAATAGAAAATACCTTTGTGGAAAGCCCACATCGGAAATAAGGTTAATAAAATTTAGTCTTAATAAGGTGGAAATGGAAATAAGAAAGTCACCACCAAACTATGATCTCGATAAGGAGAACATTGGTGGCAATTAGAGACATATAATTGAAGGAAAAACGTAAATATTTATAGGGAGTGATTGAGGTCATCAATCACAATCAACTGTCAAATTGAGGGCCTCAAAGACTTCAATCTATGTTGATTTAAAATATCATCAGTTCAACAAGACATAAGGTATTAGGATAACACATTTTTTGTTTTAATATCCCTTTACTAAAGTTTAAGAATTAATTTATTCATTGAATAAGAGATAGGTATATATATATTTATGCTTGACAATTAGAGTTTCAACCTTCAACTCATCTTTCACTCAAAAAGATAATAGAACTCAAAAATATTATACTTATCCTAATTGTATAAGGTTCAAAATGTTAACACATACCATTTAGATTAGTAAAATTATTTTGTAATAACCAGGGACTTCCTGTAGGCTAGTGGTAGGAAATAAAGGCCTGTCGCACTATGATTGTGGGTTCAATTCCTGCAGCTTTGTCCGACGCGATGGGTTATGCCCCACCCTGCAGGTTTTCCTTTTCCTAAAACTATAGTATTATAATATTCAAAAATAATCTTCATAAATTTTTTAACCTTAAACAATACTATCCATGGTTCAACTTAATCCATTCCAACCTTAATAGTTATCCAAAATACCTCCATCCATACTTTCCCTAAAAGGTCTCTAAATTCCAAAATCAATTGTAACATCAGATTCCCCAAACAAAGGAAAGTTTCTCTTATTGTCACATACTAAAAATATGATTACCTTAATCATATTAAAACCTTAATGAAAACAACATGTACTGCAGTACAATCCTTATATATATATATCACATTATTCTAATAACCAGAATATAATCCATGAGTCCAAAAGCACAAATACATTAATTACTCCGCTTCAACTGTAGTAACAGCATAAGATTGTCCTTGATCCCTTGGCCTTTTATGAGGTAAGTTTCCCTGACGCTTAGGACATTCATTTGCATAATGCCCCATTTCTCTACAATTGTAGCATTCAACTTTGATAGCCTCTTTCTTTCCCTTGCAATCACGAGCCTGGTGACCTTTTTCTCCACATTTATAACAAACTCCCATTCCTTTTAGGCAAGTACCAGGGTGATTCTTCCCACAATTATCACAAGATGGATATTCAACCTTTCCCTTATTCCCTTTATTTCCATTCCCAGATTGATCTGCAAGTATCTTCTTCTCTTGCTTTGCTTTAAAGTCATAAGACTTAGAGAATTCCTTTTCTGTCTTGATAGCACATGAGACAATGTCTTCGTACGATGAAAAGGATTGTGAGACTAATGATCGAAAAAGAAATGGTTTTAACCCATCAAAGAAACGATCAATCTTACTTCCTGGGTTACGTATATAATCTCCAGCATACCTTGCTAACCTTGTAAAGTTAGCCTCATACTTTGTGACATTCTCATCCTCCTTTTGTCTCAGACTCATAAATTGCCTTTCCATATCTGCTCGATGGTCGCGAGGAAATTATTTTTCTAAAAACAGATCTTTGAACTCCCTCCATTCCATATTTGTTACTTCATCATCTTCCTTCATGTTTTGAATCAATGACCACCATTGATCAGCATCTCCAGTGAGGCGGTAAACTGCCATGATAACCTTCTCCCTTTCGCTACTCCCCAAGGCATGGAATATTTTCTCTAAGGAGTTTATCCATTGCTCAGCTACTAACGGATTTTTACCCCCATTAATGGTTGGTGGTTGTTGCCTCATGAAACGGTCTAGCATTGATCCTCCACATTGCGGATCAGGGTGCTCCATACGAGTAAGGTTATTATTCATAACCTGAGTAAGTTGTCCCAATATGGTGATTAGCTGATCGGCACCAGTTGCATCACCATCCCCACTATAATTATCTTGAGCAGGAGGGCAATCCCTACATGGAGTGCGTGCATTGATACGGTTTCCATTTCTTCCACTAGGCGCCATTTCTAAACAATTGAAAAAACTAGATTAGTTTATGAAATAAAATACATAATTCCATATTTGTAAAATACTTTACATAAATTGACCTATTTATGGATATAATCCATAATCATAAAAAGAAATGTTTCCTTTGAGGAAGTATATACTCATAACCCTTCATAGTGGTTTGTAAAGAAAATGAGAATTATCCTAAGCATATCCCCCGGGAGTGTCGTAACCAAGAGTACAGCAAGGCCCGTTGTCGTGCACCAGTTCCCGTTCGAGTCTAGCTCAAAGCGGTGTTTTCGGGTTTTACCCCTAGGTACATCTGTTCCAGAGCCGCCTCTACCTGCTCGTATCCAGACAAGGATGTATTGCTCGGAAAACTCACAAAATCTCTACAATAACAAAATTCTAGGAAGTTCTTCTATACTAATCCTCAAAGTCTATATTTGGGCTATGTGCTCTAATCAGAGTTTATCTAAATCTAGCTTCCAAGGTTAGTACTAAACTGCCTCTGATACCAACTGTAACACCCCGACCCCAGCTACCTAGAGTCGGTACATTACTTCGTAACATTGGCATGATCACAAAAGATCAAGTCTCGAAAGACCGATTAGTTTAGTAGCCTTGGAAACACTAGATACATTCGTAAACGTTACATTACATCATAAAGTGAAAAACTACAATAACAAAGTCTCCATAGTCCACCCTCATATCCTCTTCTCACAATCCCTGCAGGTCATTCATAAAATACTTCTTCACATCCTGGAAAATATTAAAACATTGAAAGGGGTGATCTCAGATGCTCAGTAAGGATAACAATATTGCGGAAGCTTTTATAAGAAAACATAAGCATTTAAGGCAATGTATAACTAAAACAAAAGCCTTATTGAACTTGAACTTCAGCATAATATGGCAAAAGTAAAATAAAATAATGTCATTACTTACTCACATGGATATTCTACTAGACTAATAATCACATGCAATAACAATAACCACTTTCATAATGAGGGAATGTATAATGCCGGACATTCTGAAACATTTTGTCAAGGCCTCGGCCAAGACGTCTAAAATGATTAAGGCCTCGGCCAAAACCATAAATCAAATTGGGAAAGGGCCTCGGCCAATTCCACGTCTAGTTGTCTCATGAGACCTACCGATGCATCGAGGAGCTGTAGCGGGCTCCACCCGTCACTTATTAAGTCCAATACATTCCTCATATGAATAGGTTTAAACATATCATAAACCATAACATAATCGTATCACATAAAAAATGCATAAAGGAAACATAACATTTCCACATTTCAATCACAAGATATCAATACAGAACATTGATATAATAAAAACGCTTTCAAAACCATTTTCAATACCAAAATAAAAGAAAGTTAAAACTTTGTATTTATTTTTCTTTTAAAAAAAAGTATGGCTTGTAGAGGAAGCCGAAACTCAAATAATGGTCACGGAGGCGGAGAAGTCATTGTCTCCGCATAAGTACAGAAAGAAAAACATTCCCTTTTGTCTTTTAGCAAAACGCTTCGTATAAAAAAAGATTCCTTTTGAATAAACGTAAAAGTCAAAGGGGTTTATACACCGTATAAAAGAAAATTGTGTATAAAACGAAATATGCCTCAATGAAAGGAGATTGAGATGAAGTTCCTTACAAGATAATTTTTAAAATAAAATAGATCTATTATGTGTATCCACTATAGGTACACATAAAGAAAGTAAAAATACAAAATAGGACATAATAATATCATGACATAATTTGAAAGTAGGAGATTAACCCAAAGAAAGGATATTGGGTTAAGAAATTCCCTTACAAATAAAATAGATCTATTATGTGTATTAACTATAGATACACATAAAGAAAGTACAAATACAAGATAGGACATAATAATATCATGACGTAATTTGAAAGTAGGAGATTAACCCAAAGAATTGAAGTTGGGTTAAGAAGTTCTCTTACCTTGTGTCCGACTTGACTCAACCGTTCTTTAACCTCCTGAATAATAAACTAGAGTTAATATCTACCTTATTAAGAACCATTTTCAATTTCATTATCCTTTTTATATCACTTATTACAATGTTATGAATATTATGTAATTATTCAAGTTAATAACGATCGTTTTGTCGATCTTTGGTAACTTGAGTCAACAATAAACTTCTTATAATTACAAGTTGTTCATGTGGTAGAATATCCATTATATCCAGAATTATATTCATGATTTATATGTCATATATATCTTATATATCCAGTATATACATTCATTTATAATATTACGTAACATTTAGAGGTAAGAAATGAAATGCATCGTTCATGGAGACGGTAAGCCGTACGTACGCATGAACGCTACTTTCATTTCAATTTCATATTTAATGGAACTAAATCATAATGATATAAATGTATAATATAATTCCAGTATAATATAGTGTATAATACCATTTACTCCATCCTTTATACATCCCACATATGGCATTAATGATTCAAATCACTTTGAGGGGGCGGTAGTCCGCACTTCCTAAAATGAAATTATCGCATTTTACCCATAATGGAAATCATAAAGTATGCCATAAATGAGAAATACAGAAGCATAAGTAAAACATAAACATATTATATATCATATATAAAAATATTTACATCTTAATGGCCACCTTTTAAGGTGTTATATGAGTGTTGAACAATCATCGTTTCGTGAGGCAGAAATTCTCCATCCACAGAAACCGTATGTTCTTTAACCATTAGATGTAGGTGTGTGTAATTGTAGCTCGAATAATTATTATAAAAACATCCTAGTATATTGAGGATACTGGTGTTGTTACAAAAGAAATGAATAAAAAGAGTTTAGGGGGTTGGAGAAGAAAAATAAAACAAAACAACATTAGAGAAGACATTACCTCAAAATCGGGTAACTCTTTTTGATTTGAGCCAAAGGCTTCCTTGGGAAGAGTTCTGCCCAAAGTAATGCTTCTAGGAGTAAGACGGGGAAGTTGGGAGAGTATTTGGGCAGAGGTTGGCCGAGCCAAATGGCTTGAAAGTGTAAATGAGGTGGGAGAGGTGGGGGCCTTTTATAAGTGGAGAGGAGGGGCACTTTTGGAAAGATTGAAATGTTATATTATTTCACAATGCTTTTCGGATTCTAAAGGTCCCAAACTTATATAATTCGAGGATAAGGTGATAAGGTTTCGAAATCTCCTCATCCAATAGGCTTTGGACAAGTTTATGCCTTGGATTTTGCATTATCTTCTCATTTTATTTAAATCGTTAAATAATGAGGTCATCACTCCATCATAATAATGTCATAAATAATTTAATTTATTTAATGTCTAAAAATTATAAAAAAAATACTATGATGTAGGAAATCGTTTTAGCTTTCTAATGAATATTTATAGTCAAAATTAGGACTTGTGTAACCCCACTTAAAAACTGTTTTAGTAAAACAACTCATGTTTGTGTCATTTTTTACTTTAACATTAAATAAAAGTTATTTATGTCATTTTCCAACTAAAGTGGCTCCATGGGGTCCCCAAGTTGACCCATGGATTGTCTTGGTCGGCCATGACTCATCCAATAGGAGTAGGACAAGTGTAAAGCTCATATCATATTATTAAAACATTATTTTTACCTTAAACTACACTAATTACCTCTAATCGCGATTAAGAACTTAAAAGTTACTATTCACCAAAAAATTATTTTAATCTCATTGAACCACATTTTACTTCTTAATGGAAACCATGTATGTCGGATTTTTGAAAATCAAATCACAGAAGTGGTAATATTTCATTTTAACAAAAAATCAGTTTTTAACAACCACTTAGTGGTTTCACTATTCATCAAAAATTGAAGTTTTTCAGAATAAGGCCAAAACTTCACCCTAAGCTATAATTGATATTCAGAATTCAAAAATGATGTCTATTTTACAAAATTCCAAACATATAAGTTGCATTAATTAATTTTATAATTAATTCCCGCTGTTACAACAAATAGCGTGTTTTTAAGAAACAATTTATATCAAAAGATTGGCAATTGTTTATGTCCAATTTCAATGTTAAATTAATTCTAATGACCACCATTGGATGAAATGGTAAAAATATATTCTAATTATACTTTGAAACCACTAAACAGTATAATTTATCACTATAAATTATTTTTATTAAAAAAGTTGTTTTTAAGTATTTTTCACTATTCATAAAAAATTAGAAGTTCTCAGAAAAATACCAAAATTTCAACATAGGCTAATTTCGATATTCCGAATCCAAAAATGAAGTCCATTTTGAAATATAAAATTTCTATAATTTTAAAAAGTGGTTATTACTATTCATAACGGCTACTTTGATTAGTTGTGGTGTTTTAGAACTCGAAGTTGCGTACAATGCAAGCTATTGCATTATTGAATGAGAAGCGTATCATGGAAGCTCGGGGTGTTACAATCCATCTATTATCATGACCCTTCGGAGAGGAAAAACATAAACAACCTGAAACATGAACTCATATAGTTCATGTATCGCACACTCAACGAAAAATATTTCCACAAACTAAGTTACACGACCGAATAATAAAACTTATAAAGCATGAAATATCAATTACTCAATATATAATCCTTGTTTTCTTAAAACCTAATTTTCCTACCATTATTTTGATTATAAATTTCTACACTATTTTAAAAGAAACAAAACATCCACTTCCAATACAGTTTCTCAAAAATAATTTCTAATAGCATTCACTAAAAAATATATTAAAAAAATAATAAAAACATTTTCAAAGAACCACCCAAAATATTATTGAAATAATAATTTTATTAAATCCCCTATTTTCATGCAAATCAATTTTCCCAAAAAATAAAACATTATAAATAATACCATAATTCCAAACTACAACATAAACATATCATAATTTCCACATTATTCAATTCCCATAACCAATAATCCATCACAATGTGTATAAACGACAAACCAAAAGAACATAGAACAATGCTTAAGTCACACATATATTGTGAAGGATCATATTCTAGCCACACATAAATTTTTATGACCTCTCAGGATTTTGAGTTTGGTTACTACCAAAATTCATATGTTTTCCAAACCAACCACGTGTTGTTGGTCTCAGTAACATTTTCAACCAAAAATATAATAAAACACCCCAAGTAAACAGAACCATGAAAATGATGATCAAAATATCAACATTAATAATGATGAAATAATATGAATTCATAATTTCAAATCCCTCTTCCTATAGAGACTCAAGAATCATCATGGTGGGTGTTAATTAAAACCCCTTTCTAGACTAACATCTAGAGTATCGAGGACCAATTCTAATTCACTCGTAACAAGAATCCAAAAATATCATGGGTGATACATGTGAAACTAGGATCTCAAACCATTTTTCATGAACTGATTTGGGGTACTATCAAAGCAGGCACCTATATCAATCTAAAATTGGTCCAAGGGGAATTTTCAATCCCCAAATGTTGTAAAGAAGCATCGAGGAATTAGAAATATGCATTAAGAACAATTTTTCTCTTCTATAGGGGTTACCAAACATTTAAATTTCTTGCAAAAATATGGAATATACCATTCAAAAGTCGCATTAACTTTCCAAAATTAGAAATGAAAAAATAATCATGAAGATATAAAAGATACTAAAAGTAGTAAATTAAATATCTTTACTGAAACTCTAAAATCTATCACCATTAGAAACTACCACCTAAAAAATCCCCAGTCTTCTGTGTATATTAAACAATCCACAAATAACTATAACATATATAATTAAATTCCTAATTGCCTTGTGCAATAAATAAATAAAAATAAAAAACTTACCTCAAATCCGCAAATCATTCTACAATACATGAGTGGTCAAAATATGATTCTAAACAAGAAACTAAAACGTAAAATAAAATAGACTATAAAAGACTCATTAGGCCACCATCCTCATTTCCAAAATCCATTTATTTAATTATAATGAAATTTCAAGCTAGTGTTTGATATTATTATGAGATTGGATTTTCAAACAAAAGTTATGAAAAACAAATATAAATTCCTTTTCGATTTTACAATTAGTCCATTATTAATTTTCTTTTAATGAAAAAAATAAAATGAAATACATTCCCTTCAGGTGAAATAATTTTCAAAAATGAAAAACTTATTTTTAAATAATCTTACAAATGTCATAATAACTACATTAACTAAAAATAATTTCAAAATCCCACTTTGAAAACCATTTTTAGTTAAAAAATGACATGAAACAAAAAATATAACTCATGATACAAAGTATTAAACATAATTAAAATTCTAATAATAAAATAAAGTCAGATAAAGGTCCCCTAACAATACATGAAAATGGGAAATTAATATATTATTAGAAAGAAAGTCCAATAAATTAACCACCAATCAAGAAAATATGTTTCATGGGCCACTAACCTAGGAAGACAAGTAAGGAAATAATGAACTAGTGAAAAGAACATTAGGTCAACCAATATAAACCTATATTTTCTTGTAGTCTCATTGAACTACGTGAGCCCAATCTAATAAATCAAGGAGAGCTATACTAACATGGAGAACCATATGGTCACACCCAGCAACCCAATAACTCTCCATTTAGATTCAAAAGCTAAACTATACTTATCATTCATTATAAAATCTACATAGTGACTTATAATTCCATTGACCAACACATAATCAAGAAAGGATATAGTCATATAAAAAAAGAATAAGGATTCATATGAAATAGAGTACATCTTCTCATACAAAAAATAACATCCACAAAAGGAGAAAAGGTAATTGTGTTTTATTAAGGTTATATATAATTATATGTTCTAAAATTCTATTTGGAAATACCAATAAGGACTTATGAAAATAGAGACATAGTATACCAATCCACTTTTCACATTTTAGAGGTCATTTAAAAATTCCATTCTTGAAACTCCATATATTATTAATCATTCTCAATGTTCATTTAGAAATCAGTATAGATTCCATTAAAATTTAGGATGGACTCAAACCCTTAGTTTAACATATTCTATAAACCAAATGAGGTTATATCATCTAGAAAACAATATAATTTATCCAAAATATTTTAAAAAATATATATAATACATTGAATTTATTTTATTGGTTGAAATGAATACTATATCCATAGATAAATCCACTTAAATACGAAAAACCTTTTTTCCACCTCAATTCGAGTTTTATGTGATAATTTTGAGACAAAAAAAATATTTTATACGTTCCATAATAAAAAATCATATTTAAACAAAAAATTATATTATAAGAACCTTCCATCTTCAATATAAACCATTGAAAAATCCAATAAACATGCATAATAATATCATAAGAAATTATTTCATAAAAGGTATAAAGTTATTAATTTTTATGTTAGTCCATATTCAGTACTATAATGAATCTAGAGAAGATAATTCAAAACATTACAACTTTGATGATGGAGGCTCTAATAAGAAATTAGGGACCCATATGGACATTAAATTCATGATTTGGAATCAAAATTCTGTGAAAACCCAACCTAGGGTTTGAACAAATCACACATAAAACCGAGGTGTAGGAAAATAATGGGAAATGGTATAAGGAGAGATGATGAGTTATTTCCTCAATAATACAACCCTAAATCATTACAATAACATGATAAATGACTAATAATGAAGGTTGAGGGAGGAAGGGATGCATGTAAAAGTGAGGTGGATTGGACTAGAGTATAATTTGGGTGTAGGGGGAAGTGATTGAGAAAGGGGTGATAAAACAAAAAAATGTAATCGAATACCCATAATTTTTATAAAACTAGGCATTTTAAATCTTTCAAAAACACAATTTTCAAAACCATGTGATATTTGTATGACACCCTCCGGAAACATAAATTACACTTAATATAGAAATTACTATGAGTATACATAGTATTTGAATCCATGTTCTTACAATTTTAGATGACATTATATAAAGACATATTCTCCCATAAGATCACTACATTATTTAATATATTATATTGTCTAGTTCTATGGCCCATAAAAGATTTCATAATTTTGAAAATTTAATCTTTCAACTCCAGCAATCAGTTTACAAGTAAAACTAATATTAAATAATATTAAATAAATAAATATACAAAACATGGAGTTCTATATATTTTAATTGACTCTGTATATCATGATTACTCAAGAATGTGTGATCATGGGCTTAAACTGATGATGAATATAAGATGAAAGCTCTATATAGCTACACATAATGTGTTGATAATGATACTAAAAATTGAGAGAACTATGGTTCATATCTTACCAAACAAGAAAGTACTTATTATGAAAAAAATATTTAGATAAATATAGTTTCTCTAAGATATTTTAAGATCATATCAAGAGGAGTAATAAACCCATATATATTTTTAGCATTATGATCAATACATTACAGAGGTATTTTTCCTATAAAAACCCAAGCTAAGTAACATTTTAAAAAGAGGTATTTTAATTTTGAAAAAATAATGTATCTTGAGTCTTTCATGAAAAAATTAAAATACTTCTTAAGGAATATCAAAACCTAAAGGGAAATATAGTTCATTTTAACCAATTTTAGATTATCTAAGATTTTTTTCTTAATAAATATACTGGAATTATAAATTTTAATCATGATGAATCAAATAAATGAAAACATTAAATACATAATTAAATAAAAATGGTTTTTAATACTAATTCCATAGTTGGTGATGGATCTGTAGAAGATACACTATGGAGCGATGATATAAACATTTTAAAAAAATACACTCACTGTTGATGAAGTTCTTGATAATAAAATAATTTATCATGACAATAGATATCCTATTAAAACTCTTGTAAAAAGATAGATCCTTCTTATAAGTGATACATATTTTACTCTATAGGAACATAACTATTCATTGATCATATCTATAATATCATTAAAGTAATATATTTTTCCCCTACCCAAAAAAAATGAATGAAAAAATAAATAATATTTAATGTTCCCTCTATAATACTCAAATTCTCTTTGATAAGAAGTATTTTATGGCTTTTGAAATTATATTTGAAAAAATATAATATTTTTTATAAATTATAAACTACCCAAAGAATATTTCAGAGTGATAAATAAGATCATTAATAGCATTAATATTACATTAATTAACTTGAAAAAACATAATTAATTCATCAACATAAAAAATATGTGTACGGTCTTTCAAAACCATTCTATCTTGTCAGGGAAAACCCAACCCTTGATTAACCATTTCAAGAACACACATTCTCATATAGTCTTCATAAATGTTAAATAGGATAGTATACTAATGATGTTATAAAAAATAGTAAACATGGTGAAATGTAATATGACCCTTAACCAAATAATAATAGTATAATAAATTCAAAAATATATGAATGACTTTAGGAACTAATATTAAATTAATTTAATCATATGATTTCTAGATATCCACCATAAGAGTAATGTAACCATATTTACTATATTTCCAATGAATATTTATTCATTCAAAATAATTCAATAGTAATTCATATTTTATTCTCCATGAAAAATTCTATAATGGTTTTAAGATACAAACATTCCAATAATAAATTATTGTCTAGTATCCAAGATTTTGTTGTTAATTTTATAAATACAATTGAATAGTGAAATTTTTTTAACTTATTAAAGTGTGTTATAATATACTACAATCATAAGAAAAACAATAAATTCATCATTAATGTGTCTATGATAGATTTCATTACTATAAAAATGTAAACCATGTTTAATGAATTTGGATTAACAATATATCTAAATTCATAAAATAACATGTTGTTAATCCTCATTAGACTAGGTTAATAGGATGGATTTATGAATATTACCAACAATTATAACCTATTCTAGATCATACATTTTAGTTATCAATATATTTTCATAAGATCAATAACTATAGGTATGAAATTTCTAATGCACCAAATATTCCCATAAGATCCAATATTGAAGAGGGCTTTGTAATAATCCATAATTTTTTCTTGAATTACTATTTATAATAAATAATTGTATTTCTATTTCTATAAGAAGATATGGACTTGTTATCTTTTATAAAGTATTGAATATTATTGAATAAATATGTTCTTATGTCCAATTACTTGGTCCATCTACATATGATTCTATCGTTATAAATGGAATCTTCGATACATGTATTATCATTTAGTGTGGCATCCAAATTGACTGGTTTATTAAATGTGTGGATTTATGTTCCATCATCATGATTATTTTTCAACTCCAAAATTTTATTTTATAGGATATCAATTTATAAATAAATTAAATTGAATGCCTATTTAATAAAAACACTTATCCTTTTCTTTAGATCCTCCAACTTCTAAACATATCCATATAAAGAAATAAACTAGTCGGTTCTAGACCAAACTTCAAGGAGATTATTGAATAATTAGGGTTATTACTTTTGATGTTAATAAATATAAATTGTTGTTATCCCATATCCTTTTCACTATAAAGTTTCATGAGGATATAGGGATGGTATAAGTAATCTTTCAAGAGATTTATATTGTGAATTTAGAAGTAATCATCAAGAAAGGGGAAAAATTTCACTAGTTTTATAAAAATAGTATTATTAGCATATTATCTATACCATGTGATTCAAATAAATTTTAACAATATCATTACAGTAAATGCATTATTTTAATTTCTTTCTAACAACGGATAATGTTATATATTTATTTTACTCAGGCATATTCATTAAAAAATTTACATCTCCTATAAAGGGCCATACAAAATGGATTTGAGAATTGGGATTCCCTATTTTTGTCCATTAGTATATCCTTCATATTAACTATTAAAGTAATAAATAATGGATCATAATATAATTTTTCAATTGGAAGATCATTTACTAATGAAATTTTAATTTCTCTTCATTTAAAACCATCATATTAGACTCTTTCTTTTGAATCCAAGTCCCAATGAGTTTCCACAATAGTGGTGTGAAGGTTGTTTCCCATATGGTTATACCTCATAGCATTAGAATTAATCACCTTAAAAGAATCAAGGTAAACCATTGTCACTATAATATTTAAAAATTTATTGTTTTTAAAATAATACATTTAAGGGTATTATAATTAGAAGATTTATATATCCATATAAAATCCAGGAAAAGGTAATTAATCTTTTAACCTGTCTATATTTTCACTTATGGCCACCTAAATGTGTCATGTTATTAGTACATGATCCATTAGGCGCATCCCTATTTTCTATAGTTTTGGGAGAATCAACACTTCACTGGTTAACTTTCTTAACAAATGACGCAACAGTTTCTTCCTTGTTAATCATAGTTACCTAAGTTATTAGCTCCTTACCTGTAAAATCATTACGATCCAACTCTATAGAATAAAAAATATACTCATTTCTTTTACCTTCACACATTTTGTATGATGAAATCACATATATATTTATTAAGATTGAGTGGACATGAATATATTTTAGTAGTGATAGTTTCATTAATAGTATCAATACCTCCATATTTACCAAGATTTTTTCTATCCTATTTAAGTGTATCATCCTAATAAGTGATATTAATCACTTATATATAAAAGAACAACTTCATTCTCACCCATTTTTGGGGCCTAGTTACTCCTAATGGGTAGTTTATAATCATTCCCTCTATCTTCCTAACTACGAGAGACCATTGGGAATGAGGGAAGATCCCTTCAGTCTCTATTTTCATGTGGGACCAATTACTCCTCTTAAAACAACTCACTCTAATAAGTACCATCCATAGTCTCATCCATTGTTTGGAGGATTCTTCATAAGGTAATTGTTGGGACCAGAGGCTACTAGGAGGATACTTCCTGGTTATTAGTAACCAACCCTTCCATTTACTCATTGATGATATTATATTGGTATTGGAGACTATTAAATTTCATTTATTTGGATTAAATCCTTCATGGGACATTAATACTTTAGTATATGGATTGATTATCTTTTAATACACCCCTGATATTTTCCATGAGTCTTCAAAGATCCAAAAACTGATGTCATTTATACATCTTGGTTATTCATTGCACATGTATCCTTATTAATTGGGTGGTGGTTTCATAAATTTTAAAATTTATACATATATAAAAATTGAAACTGAATGACAATCAATCATATAGTTTTCATTGAAAGTTGCAATTAATTTACACATTAAGTAAACATAAATCATGTTACCATTAACAATATGGGGTGAATTATCTTCTATACGTCTCACAATATCATCATCAAGCATTACCCTTTCATAATATCCCAAATTTAATTTGATATACTTTTTATATAGATTCATTGATTCTCTAATGCAAGATGAAATTTAATTTACGATTTTTTAGTTAAATCACCCAACCAAGGCAGTGGCACCTAAAACAGATCTGATAAATTGGGTGTTTTTTATTTTGATGGTTAAAATTAATTCCCAATTTTTATATCATATAGAATCATAGAACAAGATTATAAATATAAAATTACAAAGCGGTAGAAATATAAATTATGTCTAAATAAAAATTTGTAATTATCCATTACGATTTGTAAAAATCATCAAGTTATCAATGCCCCCAATATGAGTTAATTTTCACTTCAATTAATATATATTCAATGTCTTGTAATCCTTTTCCAAAATCTGAAGGCCATTTATGGAAAATTCTAGGTGTTCATTCCTCTAAATCTATGCATGCCAATTTATTGTGAATTTTAATCATCCATTATCATTATAGGAAACTTATATCTCATGTGAATCTTTGTCTAAATATTTTTCCTCCTTGTTTAACCCCTTCAAAAAATATCTATGAATACCACCTACTTCTAAAATATTTTGTTATAATTTTTTGATTTCTTGAGTAATACTTATAATTCCATTAGTTGTGATTATCCTCCATGACTAATCCTTAAAATGGATAAAAATAATAGGTAAAATATTCATATATATGTAAACATCAATTATTTATGAGATAGAACTCCAAGAAACTACATCATCATTCATTCTATCTTATAATGTGAATTTATTTTTATTTAAATTATATGAAAAAATATCATTTCTAAAAAATTATTACAAACAGTCCATGTCATATTATATTCACTAAAACAGATCTTAAATATTCATTTTAATATTTAAATAACTAAATAAATATTTTTATAAGTCTATTTACTAAACTAGTTAATAAATATTTATTAATTTGTTACATTATATTAATTAAACAAGGAATAAAATTCAAATCACATGTTTCGAACTTAAATACCTTAAAATTGAATTTATAAAATAAAAAATGCTCTATTAAATAATATACATTAATATGATAATAAATTTATTATAATAATAAAGTCAATCCATATGAAAAATCACATAAACTGTTTTTAAAATTTATTGAAACAGAGGAAAAAGTGAATAAATTAATCGATGGTGTCACACGAAGAGACATTCCCCCATTCATAAAGAAGTTTAAGTATCATGTAGTATAAGATCATTCCCATAATAATTATTAGAATCATCATTATCATCATTAGGGTCCCAATATGACTATAAGGTACCTTTAATGAAGATCACAATGATCACTTACTTGAACCTTTCTTACTCTAGAGTGAGATTACTCTATGATTCCTTGGTAGATGATATGGTAGAAATATTCCCTATAAAATTGAAATATCCTTCCATGACCCTCTTATTAAGGGATTTAGAGTTATCCATTTACTACTAACCATATTTTCCTTGTCATTTATAACAAAATCCTTAAAAAGAAACAAATACACCACTGCCTATAGATCAGAGATAACTAATATCCAATAAAATTGTCTATTTCTCTTCGTCACATTCGTTATCTATGAAATTCCCCATTTACCAGGCATTCCTGATGAAATAAAGACATATTGAATCTCTTCATAACCATCCAAATTCTATTGATCATTATATTTCATGGAACCATCTTCATGTCTAACATATCCTGAGAATTCAACAACTACTAGCTACACAATGAAACCTATATCTTCGTGCTATGAAGGAATATCCTAAAACATGCCACAATGGGGACCTTGAAGAATATCTGGTGAAAAATCCAATACCATTACACTTTGATATCTCACTTGACGAACCTAACAAAAAATTGATTCTACATTAATAATTAGAATAATATTTTTATCTAACTTGTTTAAATAAGTTCTGAACAAAATAAAAAATCAATTACCATGGTCAATGTGAAAATGGGTTTACTCAGGGGTTAACGTAATGATATATTTAATTAAATAACTTAAAAACATGCATTATATATAATATATGGCCCTTTTTGGTCTATATAGTGATTAATTCTTGAGAATAATCCATTTTTAAGACTTGTATCAAGATAAAAACATAGGTACACCTTTTTTCAAACAATTACAAGGGTGCCACTAAAATCATTATAACAGTTCACCCCTCTCTTCTCTTTTTCATACCTCAAACCCCTTTTTTCATCCAATATGAGTTCAAATAACTTCCAAAATTTCATAATATTATAACTAGAAGTCGTATATTGGTTAAAAAATTATCTATATAATGATTTGTAAAAACCAAAAGATGTTACCAAAGGTGTAGGTCATTTCTTCATCGAGTGTTTTTATTTTATTTTATTAACACCTCTCACAACTTCTTATAATGACCAGTTAAAGGTTTACATATGAAATATATATATTTATATTGTATTATTATACTTATATATTTATTATATCACACATACCCTCGTTATTTTCATTCTATATGAATACATTAATATTGCTAATGTGTACGACGTACTATCGTCTTACGAAACAATAGGATTCGTTAACAATTTACATATAAGGTAATATGAATGGATTTAATAAAAATATTAGATATATATGAAATAAAAATTATTATGGAATAGAAATATTTTATTTATATTACTTTCTTTAAACCATCCAAGAAAAAGAAATCTACGATTGTGAGTACGTACGACCTACCATCTCCATGAATGTTGTATTTTATTTTCATTATCTATCTTTAATAGATAATTATAAATACATATATAATGAATATATATAATATTAATATCCTGGTTATAATTTGAGATATTATTTACCCAATAATAATTTTTTTGGACTAAAATATAAAAAAATAAACAAATGAGGATTTATTGCCTGAAACGTGACTTTAACATGGAATTGTTAATTAACGGGTAATAGAAGACCATAGAGAAGTAATATGTGGTATTGTATATATATTATTATGGTTCATTAATAGATTTATAATAAACTTATATTTATTATAAACGGTTTTTTAATATGTATTAATGAATTCTAGACTTTAGGTTTGATATTTCCGTCTCAATTATCTTTCCTTGTGATATATGTTATGTTATGAACCTATCTTTCTTTATGAGGTTTATATAAATCCCCTTTGATGTTTAATATCCTGAATTTATTTATTATCATGTAATTTTATGTTTCATTTATTTTAATTTCTTCATTAGGCTTACAATTCCACGTTACCAAAGTGGTAATGATTTTATGTTACAATCTCATGGTTTATTAGGATAGTTTATGATTATGTCTATTAGGATAAATATTATAATCCATATATCCTAAAAATCATGAAAATTACTCTAAAATGGTTATTTCATGAAAATATATTTTCTCCCTTCTTTTTCCTCTGTTTATATACTCAGGAGTTCGAAAGAAGGTCTTTAATAAAAAAAATTCTTATTTTATCTCATTAGTAGAAAAATTGTTTTTCTTACAAAACCATATATTCTAAAAATATTATCAATTTCTTTTAACTATCATAAAATTATCTATTAAATATATTTTTACCCAATATTGAATTTTAAAAAAAATTATTGGAATATTTATTTTATTTGCAAAAAATTCTCATTTAGATTTTACTCAAGATGTGAAAGAAATTATTGTATTAATGTGTGTGGAATGAATAGAATTTTCCTCTATCATGACCATTATTTTTATACAATATTAAATTTTATATATTCATGGTTATTTTAATGGAAATTAATATTAATTTTTTATGACTTATTAGTTTTAAAATTAACATTTTAATTATAATTTGTCTTCTAAATAATGGTTGCAAGTGATTTATCTTTTAAAATTTTCTCCATCTAATATGAAATCACTTGATGTAATTTATTTATCATTGGGGATTTGAACCAAGGGTACCATTATTTTTATTTCATTGAATTCGTTGTGACGAAATTATTTTTATGACACTTTTTTCTTTTCAATGGGTTATACCATGATAAAATTATAATGAAGCCCAATTATTTCTCTACAGGTTATGAAATTACACTATGGTATCCTAGATAGTGATCCTTTAATACTATTGAAATTATCTTATATGCTTAACTATAAATCTTAAATCTATGTCTTATGAAAATATTATGCTTCCATATCTCATTTACATTGATTCAATTATGATTCATGTCTTATGAACATCAAATATTATTCCATGACTCAATATTTGGATCATTGATATGCAGGTTATCATTTTCAAATGTTATGATTATGTACCATTATGTTCATAATATTCTTATTTATCTCAACTTTCTATAATTACAATACATCTAGGCACACCCTTTAATATTTTTCTTTTTCCCTATTTATGATTAAATGTATTACATATTATATATCTATGATGGGGTCTAGTTATGAATAATTTAATGTGATATGATGTAGTTTACCTATGAACCATTTGTTTATGTTTCCATTTTTCCATGGGGAAGATTCCTTTATGAACCTCAAGATCATGTTTTTATAATGTAATGAATATTAATATAAAAATATATAGTATATATTTATGTTAGACCGAAGTCACTATAGTTTGTATTATAAGATAGGTTTATTTAACCATTGAAAAATATAATTATTAAAATTTAGTGAGATCACTAAGTACACGTCTAAGGATAATTATATGGATGAGATAATGTATAGGAAACTTTCTAGTAATTTTGGTAAAGTATATATTGGGTGGATTCCAATAAATTACGTCCATGTCTGGATACTATAATTAGTTTTGGATCTAACATAGAGGTTATTATTGTTAATTACTGCAATGAGGGTGCATTGATCTAGACTCAATCATCACCTGATGCATGCCAATAAGCCTTTCCTCACACCAGGTTTTACACTCCCGGTGTATATTCTTTGGAAATTCAAAGACTATTTATGCACCATAAATATGGATTTAAATGGATAATGAATACAAATTACCTAGGATAAACCTATGGTTTCATGGAATAAAAAAAATGTGTCATTATTTAGATGTCCTACAAGTGATATTTCATGAATATGTGGTTCCCACTAATATTATTGTTTCTTAAACTAGAATTTTTTGTTTTAGTAAATGGATAGAACCCAAAGGTAACATGTTAATATTATGTGTGATGGATTATATAATTATTATCCTCCTGTTCATCCAAATTTTATGGGATGTATAATACAAAATTTTGTACTTGTGCTCCCAAAAATTACTCAATATATGAATTATGATATAATTCTAAATGAACAAAGGAGGGGACGATATTCTTTTGAGTACATTATGAGGCAATGTACAACTTATTATAGTGGGTCTTATAATACAATGGTTACTGAAAAAAGGATTAGAACTGTGGAAATGATATATTCTATTATCTTGTGGTTCGGTCATGAAAACATCATTTGGGATGTATAATTTTAGAAAGGTGAATCATAACAATGGAGGAATCTGATCAAGAATATGATGAAATAGTTTAAAAGTTAATCCATGGATTGGGAAAAGTTAAAGAAATTATTTTTCAATAAGAAACTTCCACATATTATCTGTAAAAATATGGATAATGGGATCCTTGAGCTAAAGAGAAATAATGATGAATCTATTGGGACCTACAAGGAATATTTTAAAAGGAATGCGAGGTATGCTTCTGGTAATATAATCTAACCTAAATTTAAGGTTGATCAATTAAACATTGGCATAAAATATATTATCTTAATATTTTTATACAAAATGGACATCAATAGCTATTAAAATATGGTTAATTTTTATATCAATATTCAAATTTATTTTAGAGTTACATATCAATCTAATGTTTTTTATAAAAATGAAAAAATAGATTTCAAAGGAAAATCAAAAAAAATATTGAGGGAATAAGATGATCCTCCTATTATGATAAATGTGTGGTAATAAAAATAGAGAAAAATATCTAATGGGGAATACTAAATGTTTTATGTTTGGAAGGTAAGTTCATTGATAAATCAATTATTGAATTGATGGGAAGATGTTAACTAATTATGTGAATATAGAGAAAGACACATAGAAACACTTGAATAAAAATCATTATGGAATAAATATAAACAAAACATTAAATATCATGAGAATATACTAATTCATTATATAAAGAGTCAAAAGGTTTTTATATACACATTATCTGATAATAAATGTCCATAACAACAAGATATTCCTCGATTAAAGGAGATCGAGATGAAATCCCATACAAAGATTGTATCATTAGATTAAGAATAAATCAATGAAATATTTATTTGTGAAAATTATAAATACGATAAATATAAGTGAATATTAAATTTGAAATTATTAGAGTTCATTTGTGTATATTCATGGAAAAACAAAACCATTGACATGGATATTTAACTCAATAAATGGAGACTGAGTTACGATTTCTCATAAAAAAGTCCATATGAATGATGTAAGAATTTATCAATAGGGTGATTATGTGTAGAAATTAGATATCCGCACAAAGGGCTATGGAACTGAAAACATAAATAAATAAACAGTTATTCCATTCATAATCTTGGCATAATATAATCAAGGAAGCATGCGTAAAACCCAATGAGTTAAAATTGAGTATAGAAATTCACATACAAAGATAATTTTGTTTATAAAATAATTCCATTATTTGTATTCACATTAAATACACACAATTCATGTATAAATACAATATAGGATATCCAAATTTATTTCTCACATTATAATAGTACGTTATAATCAATAAGTGGAAGATTAACCCAATGAATGGAAATTGGGTTAAGAAGTTCCCTTACCTTGAGTCTGACTCCCCACGTACAATTATTATGTCACGAAATAATTAATGTAGGTTAATTTATAATTTATTGAGAATATTTTTAATTATTATTATTCCTTTTATATCACTTATTAATATGTTATTAAAATTATATAAATATTTAATTTTGTATCGATCGTTTTGATGATATTTGGTACTTGAGTCGAAAATGAACATGTTTTGATGTAAATTGTCCATGTTGTCAAAAAGACATTATCTCAAAAATATTATTCATGATTTAATTATCATATACATATTGTATATATGTATTTGTAATATACATAATTTTTTTATATAAGAAATGAAATGCACCGTTAATGAAGAGAGTTGGTCGTACGTACACATGAACGCTACATTCATTTCAATATCATATTAAATGAATTATAATAAAATTATATAAAAAATTATTATAATAAAATTATTATATTTATGAAATTTATGTCTCATGGGTATAATAAAACCATCCATTCTACATTTCAATTATAACATGAACAATTCATGTCACTTTGAGGTGGCGGTAGTCCACACTTTCAGTAATTAAATTAACATATTTACACATTATGGAAAGAATAAAACTATGTTTTAAATAAAACATAATGAAGCATAGATATAAAATAAATTTAATATATATAATATATAAATATTTTTACATCATAATATTCACCATGATTGGTGGTATGAGAAAATTAAACAATCGTCGTTTTGTGAGGTAGTAATTCACTATACACAGAAACAATATGTTCTACATCCATTAGACGAAGGAGTGTGTAAGTGTAGGTATAAACATATAATAAATCATCCAAGTATATTAACGATAATTTATTCTTATAAAATAATGGAATAAAATTAGATTAGGGTGGAGAATTAAAATAAAGGAAAGGAGCTTGAGAGAAGACGTTACCTCAAAATTGGGTTACTCCTTTTGATTTGATCCAAAAGGCTTCTTTGAGTTTTATTCTTCCAAAATAAAATTATTCTAGGAGTAAGGTAGGGATGTTAGGAACATATTTTATCAGAATATGGATGATCCAATGGGCTTGAGAGGTCTTATTACATGAGTATATGTGGTGACCTTTTATTAGAGGGAGAAGGGGCACTTTAGGAATGACTTGAAATATTATTTTATTATAAATTTATTTTAGAATTTTAATAGTTATAAAGTGATAAATGATGAAGATAATATTTTTATGGGTCTAAGTACTCTAAAACAAAAGGTTTTAGACTTGTTTAGGTCACAAAATTAACCTTATCGTTTAAATTTAATCATTAATTCAATACATTAACTATCACCACGTCTTCTTGTAAATTCATAATATTAAGTTATTATAGTTACTATGAAATTTCAATCGAACCACATGTGGATCCTTAATTAAATTTCAAAAATTATATAGGTCAGTTGGTTAAATCATATATTTTTAGGAATATTATATCATTTAATAAAATATTATTTGTTTTAAAAACACATTTATGTCAATTTTGATACTATTTGGCAGTTGATTTTGGTTAAAGTTTTAAAAACATGATTCATTCGAACCAAGGAAATTAACTCTTCCCTAACATGTTAATTTCATCCAAAAAAATATTTTGGATGGCAAAAAAATGTTCAAATTACATTTAATTAAATATTTATAATATCATTTATTTGAATCATTTATTAACAAGGTAGTCACTGCATCCTCATTACGTCACAAAAAAATTTATTTATTTAATGTCTAAAAATTATAAATAAAATATCATGATTTAGGAAATATTTTTAAATTTTTAATGGATATTTATATTCTAATGGATCATTTATATAAACAAAATTAAATTTCTTTTAGTTAAAAGATACATCTTTATGTTATATTTCCCTTTTCTTTAAAATAAATATTATAAAATGTCATTATCACAACAAAGTAGCTACATGGGGTCCCAAATTCGACCCAATGATTATAATGGTTGGAAATATATCATAAAATAGGATTAAGACTTGTGTTAGGGTAGTTTTATATTGTTATAATATTATTTTGTTACCCTTATTTACCTAATTTACCCTTTAACCATGGGAAATAAAAATAGCTACTGAAGTTACTATTCATAAAGTAACAAAAATAAATGGTACCTATTTATATTATTTTAATATATAACTAAAAATTTGGACTCAAAATTCTATAACAAAAAATACAGAATTTGTAGAAATTAATTTAAAATTAATTCCCCTTTTCAAAACTAGAAAGCATATTTTTATGAGGTAAAAACTATCAAAAGATTGTCATGTTTTTATGCCTAATTTAAATGAGATATTACTTCCAATGATGATAATTGGATTAAACAATAAAAAATTAATACATTCACACTTGAAAATCAATTAAAAGGAAAACAAAAATATATAATTAAATTAGATGAAAATGCAATTTTCAATTAAAATGTGGTATTTTTCACTATTCATAAAATTATGAATTTTATCAGAAAACTACCCAAATTTCAAAAAAAGTAAATTTTGATGTCCCACATATAATGAGGAAGTTTATTTTATCAAATAGAACATATAAAAGGGGGGGAATTTAAAATGGGTCCTCCATTAAAATGAGGTCAAATGACCTTTTAAATATATTAGAGTTTTTTATAATTAAAATTAGATTCTTCAACTTTTAAGCCACTATAATTTATTGGATAAATGTAAAAACATTTAAAAGTTATGTAAAATCATTATATAGTTAAATCTGTTTATTATCTCCAATACAACGACAAGACATTAACTACCATTTAAATTAATATTATAATTATTTTATTATTTTTTGATATAACTCAATTTTTTGTGAAATATAATATTTTGAAGATACTTGTTGTTGCATTTTGGGTACTCTATCATACATAGTGTCCCCTTTAATCTATAGATAATATTAAATTCAAAAATATTAATTGTTACGAAAATATATTTTTCTATAAATACGAGGGATGTTATAGTAATAGGGATGGTTTTATTGAAAATATGTGATATATATGAAATAAAAATTAATCAATAATTTCATTATATTATTTACCATTTTGTCTTTGAATCCATTGAGAAAATAGAAATAGCATTCATGTATAAGTATTGCCTACCGGCACGAAAAACGGTGTATTTCATTTTCAATCTCCATGTTTTACAAAATACAAGAAATAAATATATTCAAAATATATAGGACTATAATATCATCAAAATTATTTTAGATATGATAGAACAATTATAAAATTAATAGGACCAAAAAACTTAAAAAATTTCTAAACATACATGAAAAACAAAGCAATTATTGCACAAAATGAGACTGTTACATGGAATTGTTAACAAACAATTAATAAAATGTCGTAATAAAGTAAAATAGGTTATGATATATGTGCTTTTATTTATTTAATAAATTTATAATAAACTTATTCCTACTATATATGATTTTTTAATGTGTATGAAATATTTCGAGAATAAAGGTAAGGGATTTTTGTCTTTATTTTCATTCCTTGAGACATATTTTATGTGTTGCACTTATCTTCTTTTATGAGGTTTATATATATCCCCTTTGATATATGAAATCAAGTATATAATTTTTATAAAGTTTTTTTAAGTTTTATTTAACATTATTCGATCATGGGGTGTATAATTAAATGTTACCAAATTGGTAATGATTTTATGTTACAATCCCTAAACATATCATGATTGATTATGATTATGTATCCAAGGATAAATTATTATTATCCATTTATCAAGAATCTAAGAAACTATATTATTCTCTATTTATTTTATGATATTAAATTTTTCCCTTTATTTTACTCTCTTTATGTACTCATGAGTCCAAAAAACAATTTAGGTAAAAAAAATCCTTATTAATATCTTCGGTTGAAAATTTGATTTTTCTTCCAAAAACAAGTTTTCTAAAAAAAATAAATTTTATTTATCATTCCTAAAATGATTTCTTATAAAACAAATTCCAATATTTGAATTTAAAAAAAAAATAAAAAGTAATCTTCATAACATTTTTCAAGAAATGATCATTTGGATTTTACCGAAGATGTGAATGAAATATTTATTTTAACATGTACGATAAGAACATAATTTTTATCCATTATGACCATCATTTTAGTTGGATATTAATTTATAATTATTTCATGTTTAATTTCAAAGAATTTTTTTTTCAAAAATTTTATATTATTTTTTAGTTTTTAAAAGTGTTTCTAAACAAAAATTATCTTCATCATGAAAAGTTACAAGAGATTTGTCTTTAAAAATCATTCTCTATCTAAGATGAAATCCCTTGAAGTAATTTTTTATTTCATAGGGATATGTAACAATGAAACTTTTATTATAATTTCATTTAATTTTTTTATGATGATATGATGTTTATGAATCCCATTTCTCTTCCATGGGTTATTCCATGATTATCTTCTTATGAAACATTCTTCATTCTCGATAGGTCATGCAATGATGAAATGAGGAAATTATTATGAAACCTTTCTCATTCCCATTGGTTATGAGATGATGAAATTTTTATTTGTCACATTTAATTCCATGGTTTATGATATGATTAATTTTTTATGATCTCTTGTGACACACATTTTTATGTTATTCATTATATGATGGTTGGGACTAATATCCCCCTAAAATGCATTTCGTAATGATTTATATCTAATGAGATACATAGGAATGAAACAAGGAGTGAGCCCAATTTAGTGAGGGAAATTGAATATTATGATGTTATTGGGAGTGACCATTGAATAATATGATGGTTTGGGGAGTGAAGAAATCCCACAATGAGAGTCTTGGCAGTGAGCCTTGACTACTTTGGAAATGATTTTCTATGATTAGGTGTATGAAAAAAATCTATACCTTAGGGAAATTTTATTCTCTCATGGATCACATTATACAATTAGTTTATAACGAATATCTTATGAACATCAAATATTTATTACATGACTCAATATTATAATCTTTGATCTATTGCGTATGGTTTTCCATGGTTATGATCATGTTCTCAAACCCCTATGTTTAGGCTATGCTTGTGTATATCCATTTCATACACATACAAAGAATATATACTCCTACATTCATATGTTACCTTTCCCAAGGTTATGAAAAAATATATTTCACATGATATGTAAAAGAAGGGTACTAGTTATCAAGAATGTAGTGAGAGATTATGTAGTTTTCCTATGAACAGATTTTTTTTGGGGTTTCTAAAATAAATATACCATTACAATCCTCAAGGTTGTGTCTATGTAATGTAATTAATATTCAACTATTGTTTTAGATTCTGTGTATGAAAAATCTAGTTCTCTACAGGAAAAAGAATAATATTTTTAACTAATAAAACTAGACACTTGATCATCTTATAATGGTTATAATGTAGTAAGCATTCATAATATTTAATATAGTCTAAAAATATTATCTGGAGTCTATTAAAATTTAATATATGAATATATACATCAAAAAATTATGATTCATATATATCACACTTTTCACCATAATTATAATTATATTATATATTAAATGAAAAAATTATCATTATCAGCCCCAAATCAAGATGCATGTAATTTTTATCTTGTGCCTTCAATTCAAGTGTGGTATAATATATCTCCATGAAATTTTTTAAAAATATTTATCCCATTACTTGAAATTATGAATCACTATATACTACAAACCCATATCTATTATAGATTAATGTAAGCATAGTTTCACTGACCAACCATATTTTTAGTACATTTAATTTTTCATAAAATTCATATAAAAAATAAACCTCGCTCCCTTAGGACTCAAATTAATAAAAGGATTATATAGTCTTGAGATATCTCTCTTAATGTGCTAAATGTGTCCATCCATCTAAAGATTAATATGATACATGAAAATTGTGGTTGGTCTACTTCATTGTTCAATAACATTGGTATTTGAATGGTCCACCAATATAACCTCACTTGAAATAATATAAAAAATTAATTAAATATTTTTTTGGTCTAAATAAGTATAGAAATAGGGGTATTGAATTAAATTATTAATAATTTTATCAAATTTAAAATAAATTCTATATAATTTAAACATATAGTGTAATGAGAAAAATAAAATGTAACATTGAAAATTATTAGTGAAATCAATTAAATAAATGAATTATAATTGCAGAATAATAAATATAAAAGATAAATAATGAGAGTTTGAAAAAATGAGATTGAAAATAATCCACAAATAGATCACTATAGATCCTCGCCTTCAATAATTAAATGAAGATCATACTTGTTCACATACAATGAGACCAACAATGATCTTGTTGGATTCCATATCTGAAATATATCTATGAACCTCTATTAGGAATTTCCATGGGTGATGCTTCATGATAGATAAAGGAAGGGTGATGTTTTATCCAAAAATAGAAGGCCCCGCATCCTTTTGAAAAAACTGACCAAGAAATATTACATTGCGTGTACCCTTTACAAAAATTGTAATGTTCACATGTTTTCCCTAAAAACCACTATAGGTTGTGCTAAGGGTTTATCTATACTAATACACATCATTTATTGAATATATGTCATGTACTCTAAATACACATTGATTATTTTTCTTGTATCCATCCCACAACCACTTTCTCCTTTATTTCCAAATACACTAAATGACATAAGGGTTTGACCATTGTATATAATCCAAAAATAACCTCAATAGTGGTATAACTGGAGAACATAAAATTATATTTCAATTAATGAAAAATCAGGATCATACACCCAATCACAAGGATATATATTTAATGGTTGTTAGTATAAATAAAATAACATGGCTAGCCTTTTAGGGGTTGTTTCTAGAAACCAAAAGCCCCTTACTTTAAATGTAGTGAGAACTTATCCCCTCAAAATGAATTTTAGTGAGTATCCAAGAAGATAAAAAATTGTTGAAAATATTTATACAAGACCTTTGAATCCCACTCACGCTTATCTGTCATGATAAAATGAGAAAATGATGACTGAATGTTATTAAATTTTAACAGAGAACAATATAGAGAGAAACAATAAAATTTTCTCTCTTTAATTTATATTTATGGTAATTGTATGCATCTATAAACCATTTGGATTTTATTTATAACATCAAATTTTATTAGGATCAATATAGAACCTCTAAGTGTCATAGATATCCATTGGAGTATGATATTAGGAAAACATGGCCATCTCTGATGACATTTTTTTCTCATTCTGGATACCATAGAATAGATAGTGGTTGGCACCAGCGAGCAGGTGTCACCAAAATAGATCCAAGGTTTTTTCCATCTATTATAGGATAATTTTTTTCAACTATATAATTAATTTTACATGGAATAAATTATTTTTCTTTACCCGTACCAACAACCATCTAGTGGTACCCCTCTAAGTAGCAATTGGTATATGCAAGAGGATGACAGTTAAATATTCTACAAGATACTTTTGAGACCTCTATTTGGTAGGATATCTTCAATAAAAATATAAAAAGTTTAATGACTAATTTCAATGAAATGAAATTGTTAGAAATTTGTTTTATTAATCATTACAATAACCTAAGGGTGTGGTATGAACACCAATCCCCCACTTGACATCAACAAACACTTATGAAATTAACAAATAAATATTTTCATTATGTAATTCTCATGACATTATAGAAAGTGAATTTCAATATTTTATATTTAAATTCACCCATTCAATTTCATAACATCAAAAATATATTTTGGAATACCATTTAGTAATTATTTCACCAATAATTAAATTTTATAAACATCCACCTCTTTATAAATTTTAAAAACTCAGGCTCATGTTTTTTTACAAGTCTACCATAATTCAGTTTTAAACCCTATAAATTTTAAATATATTTTATTCAATTTATGATACCTTTTATACTAATATAATTTCCCTTAGAAAATTAAATTTTTATTTGATATCAATAATATATCCCACATTAATGATATATTATTATAACTATTCAAATTATTGACAGAAATCATTGATTTTATTTTATCACCCACCCCATAATGGTAATTTTCATAAATATCATAAAATAAGTGTTAGATAAATAATATTAATTCATTAAAAATAAAACTAGTTCCTAGCATGATATAGAATATCTGGAATAGAAAATCTTTATAACCTAAAATTATCCATCAGGAGAGTTCATAACTGAAAATTAATTTTTTTAACCATTAATCTTTTAAAAGAAAATTGTGTTCTAAAGGCTAGTCGATATATAAAACTTTTATTTTTCATTGTATTACATTGGAAAATTTTATGGATTATTTTTAGATATAATCAATAAGACAATGTTAGATTTTGAGGCCTACTGTTCCCGGAATTAATTTTTGAAATAAATTAAATATATTAAATTTTATATGTGCATATTATTCCTAAAAGGGTGGTATATATCTGTAATAGAGGCATGGATCCTAAAAATAAGGTCACTATTGATTTTAGAGTGTGAATTTTACCCAATGTGCTACATATCCTTTTTTAGTGTCGGGAGTTTCTATAAGGTGCATTCATGGGAAAATAAATAAAATAAATTATTCATTTATTATAATGTTACATAGTGAACTAATACGTATATATATATATATATATATATATTATTTTGACCAACTCTCAAGGATGGAAGTATAACCACGTGAGTTGAGAGAGAGAATTTGATTGATCCTTGGTGTATAATGATGATAGATTGTGGATCATCTATTCCAATGAAATTTGTGGATCTTGCTAATGAAAAAGAAATGGGATTCATTCTTCATTAGTGGTCAATCCACCTTGAGGTGGGATTTTCATATAATTTGGATTTATACCCATTTTCTTATCCTAAATTGAATTTTAATAATTTGACCAATATATTGATTCAGGGTTTGATCGTATGATGAGAGCGGTATTTTTTTGTGGAGTCGATTGGATGAAATGGTTTATTTTTATTATTGATATTTATTTAACTTGATAACATCAATGGATCGAGGAAAACCCATACACAACTGATATTCATTCTTATTCTTATTATTTCTTGTTTTTTCATGTTTCTTCTTTCATTACACAATGATTATTCATTTGACCTATAGTTCAACCAAAATTTTGTGAAATATAATGTTTCACATCTGTTTCATGGTGAAATGGACTAAAATTTTAGATTTGGGATTACTATGACTTGGATATCATGAAAAATGGTAAATATAATGTATTGGATTAGTTTTGGTATCACCAATTTTAGTTTCAATGGTTCATCTATGGATGATGTGTGTCGGTGTTTCCAATGGGGATACAAATCATAGAATCTAGTCTTCATCAATGAGAAGTTCATCCAACTATGGCTCCATGAAATCCAATGAGGGCGGTGCAAGCAGTGATGTTGAGGAAGACGTGGAAAAGGAAATATCAGGATCTAGAAATCATGTGTTACACGATTTGTAATATGGAATTTCAAACATTGTGGGATCCCCCTATGTGGCTCTATGGTGTCTGCAACAAATTAAACAACACATAGCTTGTGATAGTTGTCCCGTGACATGTGAACATTATCAGACATCTTGGCATGTACCTCAGGGGTATACGGGCATGGCCATTCTTGGTGTACATGGGAAGAGCCTTGTACTTAGACATTATCAATAAAATAAAATTATGGACTTCTTGTGTACTTAGGCACTAACATAGACATGGGCGTGGGATTTTATTCATGGGTAGAACCCAATACTGTAGGGACATGTTGTGCACTACCTAGACACACCCTATAATCAATTAAAATGGTTGGGATCCCTTTATCTCTTCATATTTTATATGTTTTATTAGGTTACAATCCTTAGATCCTTTCCCTTGGGTTGTTATGGAATTATGTCTTTCACATAGGATGGTGATCCCCTCTAATGAACATCAATCTGGGATAGAGATGTTGGAATCCCATTATGATGCCCTAAGTTAAATCCTCTTTCATCATCATATCCCTATTTGGGATTCATGGTATCATCATGTCCAACTTTACATGGGTTTTGATCCCCTAATTTTATGGTTAATCTAGAATTTGTTGCTGGTATATCCCATGGCTTTGGGTAAGGTCCCCATCTATGTATTGTTCTCTTTAGACCTATAGTGTGTAATTCTTATGTGGGGACCCGATGAGCATGACATCTCAGTCAGATTTAATTAGTGCGATCTGAAATATGGAGTGTGTTATCCTAAAAAAGTTCTATATGAAACCCTCAAGTAGGTATCCTAGGAATGGAATATCCTTTGTGACTTTACATTGATATGTGTGTCTCAATTGAGTGTATCTGGATACTATTGTTACATGTGTTCCTAATATATACCTTTGATAGCCTAGTTGTTCTTCTTGATGTTATATTCTTAAAATATCATGGTGTCCTACTTAGTATTGTTATACTAAACCCTACAAGGGCTCTACACACACATGTCAAATCATATTCAAAAGACTGAAATTTTTATAGAGCCCTAGTGGGGTCAAGACGAGGAATATCTTAGTGATCAATATAGACCAATGTGTGTTCTTGTGGTGACGTTATTATTATTCTTCACTGCCATTATAGCTTACAATTTTTTTCATTTTCATTAGGCTGTGATTATATTTTTTCCTTTTTCTTCCAAGTAATTCTTTTCGTACTATAAATGTGGTATAATATATGTATGCATGCATGGATATAATTTTTTTTACATTTCACCATTATATGTTCTTAGATATGTGTGTTTCAGTAAAGGTACACTACGGTAAGTCCTAACATATGTGTGATACACCTACATGGTACAGGTCACCAGGATATAGCCTATTGGAGGTGTGATCTAGGTTATCTTAACATGGTCCCCATTATAATGGGTTGTGACAGAGTGGTATCAGATCAGATGGTTCTACAATAGGATCGGAGTCTATGATATTGGTTTAGGGAAAAAATGAAGTGTTTCAAGTTTAAATCTCAGGTGAGGGAATCTAGTGTTATTGTGGCAGCATATGTATCCATACACCAGGACTCTAATAACATTCTTTTTGAACATAGTAAATGGAGAAATTATTTTCTAGGAAAAAATTGGTATATGTATCATATTGAAATAGATTTTGGATTTCATGTCCTTCTTGAGTCATCTCTCCATATATACTCATTATAAATGATAAAAATTTTATATTTCGTGACGCCTTGCGACATTTTCAATCTAGGATTTAGCATTATGATCATGAGGATGATCTCTTGATTGATAAGGCATCAATTAAGGGTTATTTTAAGAATACTATACCTTTAGGTGGTTCACCAGTCAAACCACCATGTGCCGAGAGACAGATAGTGTCGGCAGTACCAACGGTTGAGGTGGGCAAGAAAATCGCACTTTTGATTTTTAGCGATAGAAATACGTCAACATAAATGTTGATCCCTACCCAATGGATATTGAGTACTAGATTTAAGTGGTGAAATGAGTCTTCCATCCATTTAGGACACCTATAGACCATATGTTGGTTCTGGTAACGAGCCTTCTTCATGGATCTACCGGACAAAGGTGGGTCTTAGTGACCCAATCATACGACAATGGGACACCATCATGGACATAATTCAGTTTCAATTTTAGTGATAATTTATCTAAAATTATGTTTTTGGATGTAAATATTTAATAATGTCTATAGATTTTATAGGGAATTATGACAATGGATGATTTTTCATCGAGGTTCACAAACTTCTCTCGGTACTCGATCGATATGGTGTGTGATTAGTTCATTCAGGATCCGACCTTCAGGTAAAGACTAGGTAAAGAAATTTTATCCATTATAATACCTATATTAATTTTTATCTATCCTTGGATTATATATAATTTTTTGTTATTCAATAGTTTCTTGGCTGAGTATATAGATAGAGTTGGTGCCAATAGCCGGCACAAAGGAGCCAATACTTTGATGATGGGGATTTGATGTCTGATTAAAGGACCAAGATGTGTTAGAAATTTCAATAGATGATCCTAGAATATATGTTCTATAGTTTAGGGATCTCATGATGGATTTATTTAGCCTAAAGAGAGGTAGTGCTACTCATTTGACAGTCTGGGACATCTTGCATGAGAATATCCAACCCGTCATGTGGATGATAGAGATACAGTCGATAGAACACCTAGGAAAAGGAAGTATCAAGATAAATAATGTCCACAAGGATGTGTACATGGAAGATGATCTGAGATAATAGCTATAGGTGGTATATTTTAGGACTTATTACCACCACCACCCCAAATTTGTCCACTCTAGGCTCAGTGTGCTGGTTGTTATAGGTGGGGTTAGCTAAATCCAGTCAACAATTATTACCAAGAGTCTATTGGGATGATATGAGGTAAACATTGTGTCTTTTATACCATGGATTCAGTACTGATATACATAGTTTTGAGATAATAATTTATTTCCACTTATCAGTTTCGAGTCATGGAAATTCTGGTTGAGCTTTTTGTGTAACCCTTGAAGTCAAAGACTCCTCTTAGAGGGGACTCAATAATCACACATTTTTGCCAATTTTCATGGCCCTTACCAATGGGGCCCATTATATGTCTCTCTAAGACCAAATCTGATAGGAAAAGAGCTAGTGACTATCACTGAGTGGGAATATCACTAACACGAGATGTTTTAGACAAAGAACCTATACACATGAACACATCTCCAAGCCAATACAATGTTGAAATGTAAACAAACATCTAAAAAACATGCATGGATATATCTAATTCCAATAACTAGACTTAAATATTATGTAAAAGTAACTAAATAGGGTCAAATACAAGCCCACCTCAAAGAATTATGAGAACAAGTCTCACATGAAGGTAAGATGGGTACTAATGTCAATATATCATTGAGACACACCTCGATCTGTCTAGTTTCGCTAAGCATTTTCAAGTCCTAGTCTATCTAAGACACTTTCATAAGGTCTATTGTCTATAAAATTCATGGAACATGCAGGAAAATCATATTTTGGGTTAGTATAATAATATCTGTTTGGACACCCCAAAACCCAAAAATATACAATAATTGGATAATAATCATCTCTACATTGGTATATGTATACAATTCATAGAACAAGAATATTCAGATATACTCAACAAACACATGCAGTCTAAAGGTAAATCAAAATAGTAATTCTAGCTTATGATTCTTTCTCAATGATCCTAAAAATCATCATCTAGGATAAAACCCACTATTATTCTGATATCACTAGTGATGTCCGTCTAATAAGTAGAGGTCATCTAGATTAACACGCTATGTATGGGATCTGTGATCACTTTTTTTGGACATTAAGATACCAAGAACCCCACCAATCTCACTAATATGAATAAAGTATCTCACTTTGGGCCTCATGGAAGGATTAAACCAACACTATCTATGCAGACTTACTAAAGGGATTAATGTACTATGTGTTTTGGGAGATTTCATATTAACCATTACTGAGTTCATATGGGGAATGTACCATAGAAAAACTTATCTAAGATGCAAATGAAAAGGACACAAGAAAAAAATGATGTGTATATGATGTGTTGAAGGATTACATGTTGTGTCCCTTCAACCATGAGTCCTACTCGTGTAAACGGTATGTGTCTATGTCTATGTAATAGCACATGGTTTGTAGCATCCCATTTACTTCATCTTCAGTGTAACGACCCGAAATTTTTTAAATAAATTTTGTTTCCCAATTTTATGTGTTATTGTTATACTCAACAAAAACGTTTTATTTGATAAACATGATTATAATTAAAATGAGATCAGTGGGTTTTGACTATTATATAACCATCGGTCAATATGACCGCTGTGAACAAAATGTTTTGATATAAGTAATCTTGGTTAATTATTATAGAAAGAAGATTCGATGGCCTCACCTAGTAGTCTTGGACCGATCGAAGCCCATCTAACAGAGCTTGGGAAGGAGGTAGCACCACTGGGCTTTGCTCTGGATCAAATCCAAGCCGAACTTCATCATGTGAAGCTGGAACGGAATCGCCTTCGTGAGAAGTTCAAACTGATAGAAATTACTACTCGGGCAATGTTGACTGAGCCGCCCCAAGCTTCTATCACCCTAGCACACCTTACTCTTAGGTCCTATGATGGTATTATAAGGGGTTATGTAACGAGACCGTAACTACCTTGTGTAATCCTTGTTTTAAATAAAAATTTGGATTTCTTCTTATGATGAAGTTTATGAATTTTGAAATGACCGGATAAATATAGTATGCAGATTTTTGATGAATTTTAGAAAAAGGATATTTTAAATATGTTTATGTAAACCCTAAATAATTAAAAATGTGTAATGATTTTCGAAAAATGGTCTTCTGCAATTATGTTCAGTACTAAATTTAGAGTCTAATAAGACCAACTTGATTTTTGATGAATAGTAAATTATGAATAGTGATTTTATGATTAGGATTAGTAATATGACCAAATGGATTAGTAATCTCACTTAAAGAAAGTTTTAAAATAATCTAGGCACCTTGATTAAGTAATGTGATTCAATAAAATAGTTAAATAACGGTTTCATTAATTATTATTCAAGTATTAGTTTTTTCAGGTGAATAGTGTTTTTTAATTAAAAATTTAATTAAAAATAATTAGAAAATTATTTTTATAAAAATGACTTTATTTTTGAACTCAAAGCATCGATATTTTGTTATGGTAATTTTTGGGGTTTTTTCTGAAAAAATGAATTTTCGATGAATAGTGTTTTTATTTAAAAATTAAATTAAAAATATTTAGAAAATTATTTTTATAAAATGGATTTCATTTTTGAAATCAGAGCATTGATATTTGGTTAATGTGAAATTTTGGGATTTTTCTGAGAAAGTTGAATTTTCAGTGAATAGTAAAAATACAGTTTTAGGGTTTCGGTATGTTTAATGACATCATAACGGTGTCATGATGATGTCATGAGATCTTTTGAGGGTTGGCCGGCCAAGGGTGATGAATTATTGTTTTGGGGGCCCCATGTGGCCTAACTCCATGATAAATGACAAGGGAGAGCACATGGGTTTGAGAAAAGCACATGTGAGGTGTCCCTTGGCCATTAATGCCTTGTCCCCTCACTTTCCCTATAAATACCAAGCCCTCCTCTCATCCATTCGACTCCCCACTCATTCCCAACTAATTTCTGGTCTCATTACCTCCCAAGGAGTCCTCCCAAGGTGCCCCCAAGCCCTCAAGGTCCCAACCTTTGAGGTTCAAGAGTTACATTTTAAGGTAAGGGATCCGACCTCTCTCCTTCTTTTCAAGTAATCTCTTTTATGTAATTTCTTTTATACTCCATGTTCTTATGTTGGAGGATGTTCTTTTATATTCATCCTACTACCTATTTCTTTTTCATATGATGATATACCCCCCCCCCCCTTGCTCTCATCAATTCGTTTTAAGAATGTTTAAGTGGCGCCGTTAGGCTGCCGAATTTTTAAGGGATTCTTTCACCTTCCTCGTTTTCAAGTTATATTTTCATTCAAGTCTTTCATGTTCCTTTTTGTTATGTTGGGGTATGATCTCTATACCTATCATACTGGACTCTTATTTTCATATGATGAGAGACCCCATTTGATCTCTTCAATTCCGTATTTTGAAGTTTTAAGTGGCGCCGTTAGGCTGCCGAATTTTTAAGTGGTTCTTCACCCTTCTCGTTTTTGAAGTTCTACTTTCATGTCAATTCCTTCAAGTTCCTTTTTGTTATGTTGGGGTATGATCTCTATACCTATCATACTGGACTCTTATTTTCATATTATGAGAGACCCCATTTGATCTCTTCAATTCCGTATTTTGAAGTTTTAAGTGGCGCCGTTAGGATGCCGAATTTTTAAGTGGTTCTTCACCCTTCTCGTTTTTGAAGTTCTACTTTCATGTCAATTCCTTCAAGTTCCTTTTTTTTATGTTGGGGTATGATATCTATACCTATCATACTGGACTCTTATGTTCATATGATGAGAGACCCCATTTTATCTCTTCAATTCAGTATTTTGAAGTTTAAGTAACGCTGTTAGGCTGCCGAACTTTCATAAGAGAAATCAAACTTTTGTCTTCCTTCCATGTTTTTCATTTCAAATGGTATGTCCTTGAAATTGCACCACCATGTCCATATATACTTCTTATTCTGTCCCTATATTATTTTATGTGTCAATTATGATTGCTCGACCCATGTTCCCTCTCTTTTCAAAGTTTTCTAAAACCTTGTAACATAGCCGTTATGCTGCAGAATTTTCGTCTCAAAATGCCTCTCTTTTCTCAAAATTATTTTATGTTATAAAGTGAATACTCAAAGCTCCTATTTCTACAGGGGTATTCACATATATATAAAAATGTTCTATTTTAAATTCTGGGATTTACATACATGATACCCTCTTTCCCTTTCCGTGGGATTAAAGTAACGTAAAGATCATGTCTTTAAAGTAGTTTTTAAAACGTTATGATTATGAAATGAAACCCATTTATTTTATGCTATATGGGTTATTTATGAAATGTTTTATGATGATATATGTGGCTCACATGATAATAAAGGCAAATTTAAGGGTGCGCCCTGATAGCGCTCCAATGCATTGGGTAATGATGTAACCACTAGAGATTACAATTTTCACGATACCTTGGTGAATAACCTTGGTAATTTTAAAATGACACCTTGGGGATGGACCTTGGTGATATGTTCATGATTGTCTATGTTAAATGATGTAGCCACATCTTCAAGTTATGAAAAAGTTTTATTTTTATTATGATATGCCTCATGATTTCATTTTCATGCCTTAAAGTTCTTTTCATGACTTTATTGATGTATCTCAAGTTCATATGTAAAATGTTTCACTTGTTTCCCTTGCTGGACCTTCTGCTCACCCTTCCTTTTGATGTATGTCCCCAGGTTATGGGATGCAGTAATGAGCCTAGGGTGAACATGAGGAGAAGCCTTTCAAGTGTTTAAGAAGAATGTTTTTTTTTTGTTTCATGTTTTATGTTCCTTGTTTCCAAGACACTAAACCTTAAAGATCCTCAGTTCCGTGTAATGGAATGAAAAGTTATGTTATAAAAAGACGGGATGCTATAGTTGGTATCAAAGGATGGTTTAGTTATTTGTGGAAATTAGGATATGAAAACTCTAGGAGGAACCCTATAGAAAAGTTTAATATAGGAAATCTTCCTGGTATTTTGGTGAGTATTGAGTAAGGGGTTGCCAAGCAAATACATCCCTGTCTGGATACGAGCAGGTAGAGGTGGCTCTGGCACAGATGTACATAGGGGTAAAACCCGAAAACACCGCTTTGAGCTAGACTCGAACGGGAACTAGTACATGACAATGGGCCTTGCTGCACTCTTGGTTACGACACTCCCGGGGGATATGCTTTGGTTAATTCATAAGCTTGGTATGAACCATTGTTAAAGGAACAAAGATAAAATAAAATAAAGGTTCACATAAGAATATTTGATCATTCATAACCTAGATGGGAACCTAGGAGATCACAAGTTAGGGTATACCTTTCATATACAAGTTATCCTTATATGCTTTCAGTTCCTTTTCATGATTATTAGCTAAGTACTTAAACCCCTAATTATGCTTTCTCTTCTTAGTTAATGGTGGGAAATGGAAGAACATGTCCCGACAACCAATGTGATAGGAAATGCGACGATTTTAGAATTAATATGACAGGGATGATTAGGGGATTAAAATATGATTATTATTTTGGAAGACGTTCATTATTTTGGGAACCATATTTGATCGAGGTAAATAGATTACTACGGTATTTTCATTGAGGAGTAAGGTTGACTTATATTTTGAAGAATCGATGAATTTAAGGTGAACTTATAGTAATTTAGGTTACTTATGGTAATGACTAACCTATCTTGGGTAAAATATGTTTAGGTTAGCTACTTTTTTTATAAGATGTTAGGAGTGGTTGATGTTGTCTGGAGATGAACAATGAAGTTGTTTTGAAAGACTATGTTATCAAATCCTTATTGTATTTGGGTTTCAATCTTAGTTTGGTTTGTTTTGAGGAATTTTAAGGACCGTTATTTAGGGAATGGTATATGATGAAATTTGGGTAGTACCATGGAACTTTGATGATTTAAAAGTAGTTTCCATTCCTATGGGATTCTTTCTTTTTGAAGAGTTGTTTTACCTTAACCTTTCAGTTTTTGGGATAATGTTTAAAGATAGAATAAATAGATAGTTAATCTTTTGTAGATTATGTGATTCTATAGAAGATGATTCTTGTGCTTTTATGAGACCAAGTGTTTTTGAATTCTCATCATTTGGAGAAAAGATTAGTGTTGGTAGGGACTTGTTAAAGGATGAAACTCTACTTGAAGGTAGGTATATTTTCTTATGTTTTTGTTCTATGTAGTAAATGAAATCCTCAAAATTATGAAAAGAAACGTAAAACAAAAATGTTTTTGGTTTACGTTTCCTACTAGGTAATCAAAGACCGTTTACACACATCATAAGTTTGGGATTTTCTCATGGTTAACTTTCTCCTAATCATGTTCTCTATCACTCTCCCTCAGAACTTGACCCTTTGTTTTTTCCTCCATGTCCATGTTTTCCTGCCTGGAACCCTAGTGTGGGTTAACTCGGGTGACCTTTGTACTTCCCTTTCTTTATTTTAAAGTAATAGTTTTACTGACTCCTTTTCTGATGTGGGACTTTCAATGAAATTTCAAAACCCAATTTTAAAATTGCGAGGACGCAATTTCTTAAGGGGGGAAGATTGTAACGACCCGAAATTTTTTAAATAAATTTTGTTTCCTAATTTTATGTGTTATTGTTATACTCAACAAAAACGTTTTATTTGATAAACATGATTATAATTAAAATGAGATCAGTGGGTTTTGACTATTATATAACCATCGGTCAATATGACCGCTGTGAACAAAATGTTTTGATATAAGTAATCTTGGTTAATTATTATAGAAGGAAGATTTGATGGCCTCACCTAGTAGTCTTGGACCGATCGAAGCCCATCTAACAGAGCTTGGGAAGGAGGTATCACCACTGGGCTTTGCTCTGGATCAAATCCAAGCCGAACTTCATCATGTGAAGCTGGAACGGAATCGCCTTCATGAGAAGTTCAAACTGATAGAAATTACTACTCGGGCAATGTTGACTGAGCCGCCCCAAGCTTCTATCACCCTAGCACACCTTACTCTTAGGTCCTATGCTGGTATTATAAGGGGTTATGTAACGAGACCGTAACTACCTTGTGTAATCCTTGTTTTAAATAAAAATTGGGATTTCTTCTTATGATGAAGTTTATGAATTTTGAAATGACCGGATAAATATAGTATGCAGATTTTTGATGAATTTTAGAAAAAGGATATTTTAAATATGTTTATGTAAACCCTAAATAATTAAAAATGTGTAATGATTTTCAAAAAATGGTCTTCTGTAATTATGTTCAGTACTAAATTTAGAGTCTAATAAGACCAACTTGATTTTTTTTGAATAGTAAATTATGAATAGTGATTTTATGATTAGGATTAGTAATATGACCAAATGGATTAGTAATCTCACTTAAAGAGAGTTTTAAAATAATCTAGGCACCTTGATTAAGTAATGTGATTCAATAAAATAGTTAAATAACGGTTTCATTAATTATTATTCAAGTATTAGTTTTTTCGGGTGAATAGGGTTTTTTAATTAAAAATTTAATTAAAAATAATTAGAAAATTATTTTTATAAAAATGACTTTATTTTTGAACTCAAAGCATCGATATTATGTTATGGTAATTTTTGGGGTTTTTTCTGAAAAAATGAATTTTCGATGAATAGTGTTTTTATTTAAAAATTAAATTAAAAATATTTAGAAAATTATTTTTATAAAATGGATTTTATTTTTGAAATCAGAGCATTGATATTTGGTTAATGTGAAATTTTGGGATTTTTCTGAGAAAGTTGAATTTTCAGTGAATAGTAAAAATACAGTTTTAGGGTTTCGGTATGTTTAATGACATCATAACGGTGTCATGATGATGTCATGAGATCTTTTGAGGGTTGGCCGGCCAAGGGTGATGAATTATTGTTTTGTGGGCCCCATGTGGCCTAACTCCATGATAAATGACAAGGGAGAGCACATGGGTTTGAGAAAAGCACATGTGAGGTGTCCCTTGGCCATTAATGCCTTGTCCCCTCACTTTCCCTATAAATACCAAGCCCTCCTCTCATCCATTCGACTCCCCACTCATTCCCAACTAATTTCTGGTCTCATTACCTCCCAAGGAGTCCTCCCAAGGTTCCCCCAAGCCCTCAAGGTCCCAACCTTTGAGGTTCAAGAGTTACATTTTAAGGTAAGGGATCCGACCTCTCTCCTTCTTTTCAAGTAATCTCTTTTATGTAATTTCTTTTATACTCCATGTTCTTATGTTGGAGGATGTTCTTTTATATTCATCCTACTGCCTATTTCTTGTTCATATTATGAGAGACCCCCCCTTGCTCTCATCAATTCGTTTTAAGAATGTTTAAGTGGCGCTGTTAGGCTGCCGAATTTTTAAGGGATTCTTTCACCTTCCTCGTTTTCAAGTTATATTTTCATTCAAGTCTTTCATGTTCCTTTTTGTTATGTTGTGTATGATCCCTATACCTATCATACTGGACTCTTATGTTCATATTATGAGAGACCCCATTTGATCTCTTCAATTCCGTATTTTTAAGTTTTAAGTGGCGCCGTTAGGCTGCCGAATTTTTAAGTGGTTCTTCACCCTTCTCGTTTTTGAAGTTCTACTTTCATGTCAATTCCTTCAAGTTCCTTTTTGTTATGTTGGGGTATGATCTCTATACCTATCATACTGGACTCTTATGTTCATATGATGAGAGACCCCATTTTATCTCTTCAATTCCGTATTTTGAAGTTTTAAGTGGTGCCGTTAGGATGCCGAATTTTTAAGTGGTTCTTCACCCTTCTCGTTTTTGAAGTTCTACTTTCATGTCAATTCCTTCAAGTTCCTTTTTGTTATGTTGGGGTATGATCTCTATACCTATCATACTGGAATCTTATGTTCATATGATGAGAGACCCCATTTGATCTCTTCAATTCATTATTTTGAAGTTTAAGTAACGCCGTTAGGCTGCCGAACTTTCATAAGAGAAATCAAACTTTTGTCTTCCTTCCATGTTTTTAATTTCAAATGGTATGTCCTTGAAATTGCACCACCATGTCCATATATACTTCTTATTCTGTCCCTATACTATTTTATGGGTCAATTATTATTGCTCGACCCATGTTCCCTCTCTTTTCAAAGTTTTCTAAAACCTTGTAACATAGCCGTTATGCTGCAGAATTTTCGTCTCAAAATGCCTCTCTTTTCTCAAAATTATTTTATGTTATAAAGTGAATACTCAAAGCTCCTATTTCTACAGGGGTATTCACATATATATAAAAATGTTCTATTTTAAATTCTGGGATTTACATACATGATACCCTCTTTCCCTTTCCGTGGGTTTAAAGTAACGTAAAGATCCTGTCTTTAAAGCAGTTTTTAAAACGTTATGATTATGAAATGAAACCCATTTATTTTATGCTATATGGGTTATTTATGAAATGTTTGATGATGATATATGTGGCTCACATGATAATAAAGGAAAATTTAAGGGTGCGCCCTGATAGCGCTCCAATGCATTGGGTAATGATGTAACCACTAGAGATTACAATTTTCACGATACCTTGGTGAATAACCTTGGTAATTTTAAAATGACACCTTGGGGATGGACCTTGGTGATATGTTCATGATTGTATATGTTAAATGATGTAGCCACATCTTCAAGTTATGAAAAAAGTTTTATTTTTATTATGATATGCCTCATGATTTCATTTTCATGCCTTAAAGTTCTTTTCATGACTTTATTGATGTATCTCAAGTTCATATGTAAAATGTTTCACTTGTTTCCCTTGCTGGACCTTCTGCTCACCCTTCCTTTTGATGTATGTCCCCAGGTTATGGGATGCAGTAATGAGCCTAGGGTGAACATGGGGAGAAGCCTTTCAAGTGTTTAAGAAGAATGTTTTTTTTTTGTTTCATTTTTTATATTCCTTGTTTCCAAGACACTAAACCTTAAAGATCCTCAGTTCTGTGTAATGGAATGAAAAGTTATGTTATAAAAAGACGGGATGCTATATTCAGTACCCATAAATGGGTATTACCTTGTACACCTAACCAATATATTCTTCTTTATAAGGATATGATGTGCTCATTCCCATATACTCTATCTTGTGATTATGTACCCATTGACGTACATGCCAAGCCTTTAGAGAGGGTACACACACCGTGTGACATGGTCACAAACTGTTTGAAACTTAACTTCTTCATGAAACCCTATCCACTACTAGGATGGCCCCATATTCCTGGTGGGTCAAGATTTTTTTGAAACCCTAGTTCTTAATTCTACATGAGTATGTATCGATGACACCTAAAAATATGTCTTAATCATATTGGATATCATGGATCTATCCTGGTGGAGCCTTATTGTGTCCATCTACCAGAATATGATATTTGGTTCCATTTCAAAGACAACCTTATTTTTTTTTTTCATTACACACTAAATTTAATGAAAATCAGGTACCCAAACTATCTAGTCTCTTTATTTCCCATCATTACACCACCATCGCGTCATGTCGATCCCAGATCTACAATTTTGAGATGTTACACCAAAATTCATGTATTCAATATTTGATTTTCCATTGGATGTTGAACCACATGCTAATGAGGAATTCCTATAATGAACAAAGAAAAAAGGGAAGAAATTCACAACCAAATACATGAGGAATAAAACTCATCTAATGATTGTTTTGGACTTAATACTTCATCAATAGAATGGTAATGAATAATAAAATGATCTAAAATAAATTATCAAAATAAATCCCCACAGTAATCCTATCTCGTAATACGCATGTCCCACAGATGAATATTTTGTTTGGTTGATCTATGTTCATCATAGAAATAGAAATCAGGGAAATAAACCAAACACAACAATCATCTTAACACGATTTCGATTGATCAATGATGATGAACAGAGTTTTACAATGATCGTTGGTGAGATCCTCTTATTAAGCCTCTCACTGGTCATCAATCATTGGTCAAATCATTTTCCACCATCAAAATATCCTCCAACTCATCAATGGATCTCTAATGATTTTTGGGGTTATGTGTATTAACCTGTAAATTTTGTATAATATTGTATTTAAATAAAATATTAGCTCATTGTGTCAACGATTAGATAAAATAATTATATTATTTATTTTACACCCGAAACAACTTCTCCTCAAACGTCTTGTACCAAAAAATGTTATCTCATTCCTAGGGTAAAACACACGTTCAGAACTCAATGGTTTAATAAAATTTCTAATCTAGACCCACCTTATAGGTATTATACATTTTCAGGAAAACAATGAACATGTGATAATTAATAAATTTAATATACTTCAAACATTTATTATGGGTACAACATACCTCAGAATCATACATTGTCTCAACTCATGGTCTCCAAAATAATCCACGCAATATCCAAAAATAAAACATGGAAAATTTAAGTCATTACATTCTCCCCACCTAAGGGATTTATGTCCCTTAATATCCAAAAAAGTGGCCCTGAAAATAGATGTGGGTACTCATAATGTATCTGAGCCACTTGGAACAAGGTTCACTCTTGAATATGTTGGTTCTACAACTATACATGCACTAAATGAATCACTCAACCATGAATGATCCTCTCATGTTGATACTTGATCAACACCAGGTACTCAACAAAGATTGCTTCATGCTCTATTTCTATCTCTGCCAATTTGATAACATGTGATGTGTTATGCACAAACATCCTCAAATGTTACAAGTGGAAAACTTCATGTATCCATTCAAACTATGGGGGTATAGCTAAGAGGTATGCCACCTCACCATTAGTACATGGTATCTAGAATGGTCCAGTGAATCTGGGAGATAGCTCATCGCCTTGGCCAAATCAATGAAATCCATATCGATGTTAAACCATATGAACACATGGTATCTCGCTTCATAATCTAAAGGAATCCATCATCTATCTTCATAATACTTATGATGACTCATTATAGTATTCATCCACTCCTTGATGATATGGTCATCCTTGGTTGTTTTTCACAATAACTCTAGTCTCAGGAGGGTCGACTCTCATAGGTTAGTCCAGTAAAATGGTGACCTATATGGTCACCCATACATTGTCTCAAATTGTACCATACCAATGGTATAATTTTAGTTATTATTGTATGAAAACACTTCCAATGGAAGATGATTCTCTCAACTATGGACTTATTCAAACATGAAATCTAGTATTGATTCCCCCATAAATTTAATGGTCATCTCAATTTATATGTTAGTTTATGGGTGAAACACTATAATAAAAGGAAATATAGTCCTAAACACGTCATGAAATCCCTTCAAAAATTGATATGTGAAGACATCATCACAATCCAAAATGATCATTGATGGAGCTCTATAGAGTTCGTCTATATCCAGTACATATATGAATCCCTTTCTCTCTATTGAAATCTACTCTCAAATATCTAGAAAGTGGGATTACATGGTGAGTTCGTCTATGATCACCCAGATGTAATCATGTCCCGTATATTTTTATGGTAACTACTTCCTGATTTAATGGATATTTCATCCCACTTTCACTATGTAACCTCAAGGGGTTGAGCTAAAACTATTGGATCTTGGTAGCAGGCCTTCACTTGCTAACATGTAAGGTGTGAAGATACAAACTCTACTACTCCCTTTTTTATTTCTAGCCACCAAAATTAATATTGGATGTCTTGGTATATCATTTATACACCTGGATGTACCACTAAAATACATGTATGAGAATCCCTCAAATCCTCCACCTATAACATCATTGGTACCATCATGCATCCATTAAAAACAATGATGTGCTCTATCCCTTTATAAAATCTACCATGGGCCTTTAAATGGTTATTTGAGTATGTAGGGTATCATAGAAAGTACCCTAATGTTTTCCCCCCAAACATGCTGAAAACGCGGAGGAGTGACAACCATCCAATGGAGGTAAGATGCTCCACCACCATCACAAAGGATAACTAAAATGAGTCCAACTATTCTGATTCCTCGTTCAATAATAATGAACACGATCTCATATTAAGATAATCTTATACTTTGTTCACCTTTCTAGAAGCATAGTAAACCTAAAAGTGATAATCTTGTAGGAACTATAGTCATCTCCTATATCTCATGTTAAGATCCTTAAAATAGAATATATACTTGAGATAGTGGTGATTATAATAGAAGATAAAATGCTCACCCATTTGGTAGTGTCATCACATATTCATTGTAAATAATGCCACTACTAACTAAAGATCATGATTCACATAGATCCTCTCATGTGGTCTCAAATAAAATGAACCATATAAAATCATTTTCTGCCTCTACATAAGAATACAACTATGTTCGGTTATAGATGCATAATAAAACAATACGTACTTGATACCCTCCTCTGGGAATATCAAGATGGTAGAGCTTGTAAATCTCTACCTAATCTTTGCAAAAGGCAATTGTAACCTCTCTATCAACCTGAATGGCTACCCATATTGAATCAAATATTTCATGGGTGTTGATATCCTAGAGAAATCAAGTATGAATATTTGGTAATATCCCACCAACCAAAGGAATATTTACAACTTTTTCATGATCTTGGGGAGCTCCCAAGATAACACTTCCTCATCCATGGTCATTTACACTACCACTTCATCTAGTAAGATAATGTATCATAATATGTGGACCTCTTATATCATGAAATGACACTTTGAGAGATTTCCATAATGTTGGTGATCTTAGATTACATCTATATCATCATAATGTGTATTGTGTGATCCTCCTAGGATTCCATGAATGAAATAATATCATCAATGTAGACTACTATGAACCATTCTAAAAAGGTCCCAAGGATCCAGTTCATTAGTCGCATAAACACTATTGGGGCACTCATCAGGAAAAAGGGATTCACCAAGTACTCATAATGAATGTACTGACATATGAATGTCATCTTCAGTATATCCTCATCCCATAATTGAAATTGGTGATATCCTTACCTGAGGTAAACCTTTGAGAACCATCATTCCCAAACCTACTAATGAAAGATGTCATTGATGCTTAGTAGTGGATAGTTATTCATCATGGTCACCTAGTTCATGTACCGATACACCCCAAATAATCTGAATCTCTTATTTTCCTTCTTTGAAAAAAAATATGAGGCTTCCCATGGATAAAAAATGTGTCTAACAATGCCCTTCCACTTCAAGTCTTCTAAGTGGTCCCTTATCTTGGGAATCTCTACAAGAACCATCCAATATAATCGCGTAGATAGAAATGTAGTCTCAAGGTGTAGATCAATTAATAATTCTATATCTCAATGGGGATGCTATCCTAGAACAAACTCAGGGAAGATGTCCTCATACTCCTCCACCACTATAGGGGCCAGAAACTCATAACATCCACTGCACCATGGGTAATGCAAGACAACTGTGATAACTTTCCTGTAGTGTAGTTCAACGAGTCTAGAACTGAGTGTTGTTTCAATGGCATTTGGTGGGTTGGTTTGGCCAGCCATTTTCTCTGGTTCCCACTTTTCCCAAAACTGATTTTGGTTTTTATTGTTTGGTTTCTCTATTGGAAAGTATAGACTTGGGCATGGTTCCAAGCATGTCCCACTTATGGTTCCTTTTTCTTATTCTTCCCTTGGCTTGTTTAGTTCTCACTAACCCAAAATTACCTTATTTGAAAAGGTTCTCACTAACCCAAAAGTGACTTATTTGAAAAATCAAAAAAAATATAGTCATAAAGAAAATCATGCTTCTATTATAGCAGACATATCACATCCTTCACCAAAAATATTTGATATGGGTATGATCTAAAGAAAACCAATCAATACCTAAGTTGAAATCATAATGCATCATCATTTTCCACTAAGATATCTTAATTGAAACTCTTTCTTCCATGATTCTTGAAATTCTATTAGAACGTTTCTGTGATCACTAATTCATCTTCAGTAGGAGTCTCTAAATGAAAGGGTCAAGGTAAGGGATAATTCATAATCTATAATTCTTGAATTAGTTAAGTAAAAATAAATTATTGTATATACCTTATTCCTATAAATACTTCATCAAATGTATAAAATAAATAGATCATATATCTAATAATTCAAGAATCCTTTGGGATTTAAGCCTTAATGGCTTGAAACTATTCATGACCCTATCCTCTAGCTCTTAGAGCCTAGCGTGGATCATCTGGGGGTGGTGGGGGTAACAATTCCAAGAATCCAACACATACATATACTCTCCTGGATCTTATTTCATGGGTACCACTTTGATTACCATACCTCTCAAATTGTTTTCTATACCTTGGTGGCACATCCACGGTCTCCTAGTCATCTATATAGAGGGTCGGACAATTTCATGCAATATTTCCCCTACTATCACATGAGTAGCACCACTTCTCCCAAGGTTAACAAGACCCATCGTATAACCCCAGAACTCCAAACCCTTTATCCTAGAACCTCCTCCTAAAACATCTCACATATCAATCTTCTTGAGACTGATGTTGAAACCCTGTTTCCAAGGTCTCTACTCCTGATTTCCCACTAATTGTAACCATTGGTTGTGTCTACTCATCTAAGAAACTCTAAAACATAAAATATTATTATATAACCCTAGTATAATTAGGAATTCATGGAGGTAAAATATTAGATCAAGTTTATCTATACATTCCCCTCCAATGGTCTATTCCCAAAAGAACTAACACTGAAAGATATCTATCAAGTACCTGTGGAGGATGATAAATCATGATGATTACTCAGCTACTACCTTACTTCCCTATTAGAGCTATAGAATATTATGAAACATATACCCCTCAACATAAATGGAGAGACCTTATCTATGAAAAATAACTCAAACTCTTACAATTCTAGATTCGCCTTGTCCGAAGACTAGGTCACCAAACCCCACTATCGCCCACCTGATCCTTTAAAAAGGGTTGCCTCTATGACCACCATATGATCTTCTACTGTATTAAACAAATAGAAAAGTCATTTCACCACCTCAATCCAGTCACCAAACACTAGTTTTTTGGGATTTCCTAAGAACGTGATGGGTCTCTATCATGAAAACTCATGAAGTGCACTCAGCTTGCTCACTACATTAGGTTGTATTGTTGGTACAATCATCATTTCTCTATGTGGTGGTATATATAGTGCACCACATGGAGGTCAAAAATCTAGAATTGGACCATGTATAAATAAATATTCACTGATGGGATCATCCTCATGATCTTACTGTTGTATCCTAGATGGCATAAGTCGTGGAGGCATCCCGAAGGTAAACAAGATATACCACGAATAATGAGTATTTCTAAAGATATGACTAAAGAATGAAATAGAAACTGTAACACATTCATATATGATGCATTTACCAATATTTTACCTACAACCATTTTTCTCATGTATCATTTCAAAACATAGTTTACTAGAGTCCTGGTGTATGGATATATCGGCCACGCAACCCCATTGGAGTCCCTCGCATGAATGTTGAACTTGGAGCACATAACATTGTTTCCCAAAACTGAACTCATAGACTCTGGTACTAGGATATAATTAACTACTATGAGACCGATCTATCAAAACCATATTATGATATGAAGTAAATTAAAAAGGTCCAAACACAAGACCACTACAAAGAAGACTGAAATAAATTACCACCTGAAGGTAAACTGGGGAATGCTGTTAAGATATTGCATTAACACACCACAGTTTTTTTGGTCTCACTAAGCACTATATAGTCCTAGTCTATCTAGGAATCTATTAAAAGTCTAATCATATTCATAATAAATGACATGTTCAGGAAACGATAGTGCATGGGTGAGTTTTAAAATACCAAACATGACACCCCAAAACCAAAGGTATACAAAAAAATGATTAAAAATCATATGTATAGGGTTATCTGTCTAAAATTTATATTACAAGAATATACAAATATACTCAAAAAATACACATAGGCAAAAGGAAACTGACAACTATAATACCAACCTAGAATTATAGCTACATGATTCCACAAATAACTGATTAGGGGGAATATAATCCATGAGTATGATATCACTGATGACGTATATTCTAAATGTATATCTTTTCATGTCTCTCTATAAGAAGTACATTATTAATGTATGATTAAATACGATGCAAAAATGAGGATCATCCAAAATTCCATGGAGTATACCAAAAACACAATATGAATTTACTCACTAAGTAGAGGACCGACACCCTTTAGTGTTGGTCATGAAGATACTAATAACTCCAGGGAGAGAATCAGTATGAATAGAGAATCTCACTTTGAGACAAACAGAAGGATTCTAACACTTATAATCATGAATTCAAGCTAAAGAGATTAATGTCCAATTTTTAAGAGGTGATTCCATAATAACCTTCAGGGAATTGATATTGGGAATTTACCCTTATGATTCTTTTCTAATATAAAAAGAAAATTAATTGGATGCAAGCCAACATTTAAAGAGTTCATGGGGTGTTGTAAGAGTACATGCTATGTCCCAATGACCCTGGGTTTTGTCGGTGTAAATGACCCATGTCTGCATCTGTGTTACAATAAATGGCATGCAGTTTCCCATGTACTTCATCCCATGTTCCAATACATGGTTATGCCCATGTACACATGGACAAGATGTGTCTATGTAGGATCACATAGCATTACCATTCCCATGTACTCCATCCCCTATTTGTGTACCCACCGAGGTACATGTTAATCCTTTAGGGAGGGGTCACATGCCATGTCACCCAGTCACACACCATGTGCCACTTAATATCCTCTAGAAACCCTAGTAGACACAAGGAAACCCCCAAAGAACATGTATTCCCATATTACACATGTTGTGGATCAGGTTTTTCCAAAAACAATGATTCTTCCTTCTACAGGAATATTTCCCACCTCCATCGTGAAATATATCCTCAACCAGGACAAAAATCATGGATCCATCATGTATGAACCTCTTCATGGATATCTTATTAAATCATTCCTTAAAATCCATTCACCAATTGTCCTTGTTGTCCATTTTTATTATTTTCTGAAGAACAAAAAAATCATGTACTCAGCACATATGATCCACTATCCATCCAATTGTTTCCAAACCTTCTTATATTTTTGATCCCATATCTATAATTTTGAACTATTTCACCATGATTCGGGTGAAAAATGTTCCATTTTACGGTGTATGCTGAACCACAGGTTGATAAAGAATGCTCAAGATGAATGAATGGAAAAGGGGTATAAATTCATGAAGACAAACATGAGGAAAGAAACTCGTCCAATGTTTGTGTCAGCCTCAATACATCTCCATTATAATTCCAATTAAGAATAAAATAATCACAATGAAATTATGAAAATAAATCACCACAATTATCCCATTTCATAATATGCATGAGCTATTGATTAATCTATTTGTTGACTAATTTGAGTTCTTGGTAGAAAAATTAATTATGGAAATAAAACAAAACAAATACAGTCTACCTCAATTTAGATTGATTTTTAATTAAGAATGGAGTCGTGCAGTGATAATTGGTAAGATACTAGACTTCCATCTCACACTTTACATCGATCTTTGATTTAGTCATCACACACCAATGGAATATCCTCTATATCTCTCCAATGTTTCTCCTATTATATTTTTTTGTTATGTAGCTATCCCATAAAATTCTCCATAATCAATTAATTAATGAAAAAATTAGGTCACTATGTCAAATGAAAAGTTAAATAAATTCATTTTCTTATTAATTTATTTTATAGAAGTGATGAATTTTACACAAACACCCTATGACGAAAAAGGTTATTTCACGCCAAGGGTAAAACCCGCATTATGAACTCAAAGGGTTCCTTATATTTTTTATTCGATCCATCATTTTGAATTTATTCAAATTTTTATAGAAAACTACATGAAAGTAATATTTAATATATTTAATATATTTCAAACATTTATTTTGACCATACTTGGCCTTGAACACCATCTATGTTCCTATTAAATAAATTAATTAAAAAAAATAACCAAAATAATAAATGTAAAATATGATTCATGACACAAATGGTGTGACCTAACTCTTAAAGGTGAGAGTTTTTTTGGGATATCTTTTTATTAGTGATTAGCCATTATGACTTCATCTTAGGTATAGACTAGTTATCTTCAATTCATGCCTAGATAGAATATTTCAAGGTAGGATGTGGTGTGTCTATAGAGATTGGATTATATTTTCCTTTATGGGGGAAATGGAAAACATGAAAGATCAGGATAGAATCATGAATAAGAGGGTGAATCTGATTACTCTATTGTTTTCTAGAATAGCCCAAGGCGAAGTGGATGTTTTGAGATTTCAATTTCTTACAATGGTGGAAGAGTAAAAGTGTGTCTTTACTAAGGACGTTCAAATATTACCTCCCCACTAAGAGATAAACTTATGTGATGAACTACACCTAGAGATGTCCCAAATATATGTGCAAGCTTATATAATGGCTCCTATAGAGCATAACGAGGGGATGGTGTAGCTAGGGTAAATTTTCAGAAAGGAATTTGTTAGACCTGGTGATTCACCCTGTGTAGCCCCTTTATTGTTCTCCCTGATGGAAGAAGAGATATTTAGGTTGTGAGTGTACTACTTTGTCCAAAACAAGTTGATTGTAAAGAACGGGTATCCTCATATGATAATATGTGACCCATTCAATAAATTAAGAGGGTATCTATGGTTATTTCAGATCTTCCTCATAATAGGAAGCTAGTAGTTTCACGAAAAGGTTTAGGATATATTGAACACGGTATTTAGATGTCATTAAAGTCACTATAGGTAATTACTGATGTCATTTTCTGTGACGAACAACCTATTAGTGTTCATACAACTCCTGAACCAGATATTTCCTCATTCATAGACCAGTTTTTTGTGGTATTCATTGAAAATATATTGAAATACTCAGTAACCATGGAGGATCACATGAGACACTTAAGTATGGTTATGTACCTATTCTAAGAGAACTAGCTTTACAAGAAGAACATAAAGTGACATTTTTTTATTCATGAGATCCACATTCTGAGGAATATTTTATCAAATTATGGTTTAGTAGTTAACCAAACAAATGTTGAGGTATTTTTATATTGGTATCTAGGTAGATTCATGATTGGGGTTCAAATATTACTTGGGTAGGTAGGTTACTACCAGAGCATTGTACGTGATTTCTCCCGGATATCAGTTCCCTTGACATCTTTGACCTAAAAAGACAATTCATTTGTATGGTTAGAGAGGTTCCAAAAGTCATTCCATTATTTGATAATGTGATTGATGTGTGATATAATATTTATATTTCTATATGTTGGGTTGAGTGTGTAGTGTTTTTCAATGCATCATGAACTATTCTTAGTTTTGTTCTAATCATAGGCCGATGGTTATTGATTTTTGTTCACTTCTACTAAGAAAAAATTAGAAGAAATACATTAACCATGACCTTGGTTTACTATTTTTAGACTTATAAATAAATCTTTGGTCACACTACCTGAAGGGAAGGTTATATATTATCTATTCTATCCATAAGTGACTTAGGTGTATTTTCACATTGAAGGATATTAACTTGCGATAGTGGTGATGACTAGAGTTCCTATGGGATTATGACATCAATTTTTTATATACTCTTGTGAAGGAGAATGTGGTAGTATATTCCATTAGCAGGAGGTTATGATTAGAGTCTCTAGGTGATTCATAAGAGTTGTTATCCTTGTTACAGTTATCCTCTCTGTATGTGGATGTAGTAGCTTACCTCTAGTCAATGGTTTTTACCCCTCCACTTCTACAAATAGTTGGGAATGCCTATCTTTGGGATACTAACTATGAGACCTTATATACTTAGATGTCCACTGGACGTTCTCCTGATGTATTTTCTTATGTTGGAGTGTATTTCATTCTTTCTAATGATTATACCAGTTTTGGTGATAGAGGTTATGCTAAGAGAGTTTCATTATTTAACCTTAGTTGTACTTTATAGTGTTTAAAAAACATACTAGGACCTTCAAAGATAGTTTTAGTGGCTAGGGATGAAGATATGTGTTTCATATTATACCATAGTTGGGTGGATCACCTATCCTTGGTGGAGTTTTTGTAGGAACATATTTACCATTTCACCAAGAATATGACACTATTTGATTCTTTTTACGGGTGACCCTATAGGTCACCAATAAATTGAGCCAAACTAAGTGATTCAGAATGTATGGTTCTAGAGTTGGTGTGATCCAGTAAATAGATAGTGAAAATAATACAAGATTCAATTAGACTACACATAGCTATCCTAACTCATATGAGGACTGAGGGTGGGGGCCTTTGGTGTTTGATGAGGGAGATCATGTGTCCCTTAAGGTCTCACCTTTATGTTGATTTAATAGATTGGGACAGGTTAGTAATATTTATATGATATTTTTGGGACCTTTCCATGTATTGGGTAGAGTTAGTGAGGTGTATTACCACTTTTCTCTTCCACCACATTTAGATATGGTACACAATGTCTTCCATATGCAGCAACTGAGGAAGTATGTGCCTGACCCAAAACATGTTATAGACTGGGATGTGGTGAAAATTTAAGATGGGGATACTTTTTTTGAGTACCCAATGGTAATGGATTATTTTAAAGAGAGAATCCTCTATAAGAAATCTATTCCCCAAGTGCATGTATGGGGGAATCATGGGAATCTTGAAGAGTGTACCTAGGATTGGGAGACCTAGATGAGTGCATAGTACCAAAATATCTTTGTGTAACTTTTTATTTGGATTTCTTGGAATAAATACCCTATGATGGGATAATATAATGACTCTAATTTTTTCATGTATTAATTTATAATATTTTATGTATTTCTTTAGCTAGATGATGAGATGGATGAGCTTCAAGGGCCTGGCGTTCTATAACACAATTATTGAAATATACTATATATTAAATATCATGAATGTGTTGTTTTTATGAAAAAGTGTAATCAATCCCAAAAAGAGTATGAAATCACAAACATGAGTCTATTTTTGAGTTTGGATCATTGGTTTTAACCTAGGTGTGATATAAAGTTTTTCAGCATCCAAATTTTAAGTAAAGTACATTCCCTGAAGAATAAATAAAATAAATAATTTGTCTATTTTACATTATTTAATGTGAAGTATCGACCTAATACCACTCTATTTAATAAAACATGTGACCAATTATTGTGGTTGGATACATAACCCTATTAATTGAGCAAGAAAATTCAAGATATCCATGGTGTGTGATGATGATGGATCAAGGATCGTCTAATCCAACAAAATTCTAGGATCTCGCTAACAATAAGGACATAGATTCATTATTCATCAGCAACTAATACACATTGATGAAGGATGTTTTTATTATATATATTTATATGTGTTTTATTACCCATATGATAAACATGAACCAATAAACCAAATGATTGATTTGTTTCTGAATCATATTGTGGGTGCAGGATTATTTTTGTTGGAATATTGGGAGAAATTGTTAATTTTTATTATGGAAATTTGTTTTCATTATAATTTTAAAAAAATGTGTCCAATCCAAAAATGGATAATATTTATTAGGTTTTTCATGTTTCTATGTCTTCTCATACTGTTCTTTTTGGATTCATCACTGGTGATTCATTTTACTATTGTTTTTACCAAAATACCAAGAAATTAATAATTGTTCACCAGTTTAATTGGAAAATAGAATGATATTGAATATATAGGATTAGTATATGATGTAGGATTGATTCAAGGATGGTAATGAAAATAGATTATTTTGGATTTGGGTTCACCAGTTTTGGGTTAGATGGTGGGACTAAGGATGATATGTGTGGGTGTTTCATAGGCAGATTCGAAGTAATGAATCTCAGTCTCCTACAATGGGAAGGTCAACTGACCTTGGATCCATGATTTTTAGTGAGGATGGTACCAGTGATGATGTGGAATATTAATCATAAGGGGAATTATTTTCATCTATAAATCCTATGATACCCAACAAGTAATCCTGAAATACATAGAGTTTTGGACCGTTGTGCAACACTAGGGTTTTTTAGAGTATAAAAATATCACAAGACATATGACAACTATCACATAGATTTTTAGCCTTACCTTCTGAATTATAATGTACCTCATGGGGTACATGGTCATGTTCAGGATAGGTGTACATGATATTATCCATGTACATGGACATGAACATGACTACACTAGCTCAGATGCGTCCTGTACTCGGACTAGGGCACAGTTTGTGCTACATAGGTAGAATAATTTGTCGAAGGTACATGTCATGTACTACCAAAAAACACCATGTACTCCTTAAAATATATATTGTATAAAATATCCTCTTAACCTTGGACAATTTTTATTAGGGTTCATTCCCTTTATTATTCCCCTAAGGGTTATTATGGAAGCATGTCTAGTCATAGGACAATGATCCCATCTGAGGAACTTCAGTCTTAGATATAGTTATTGGAATTCCTCCATGAGGCCCAAACTGATACCCTCTATCATTGAAATTTAACTAGGTATGGTTCTTGGTATATTAATGATAAACACTAAATGGGCATCAATCCCTAACATAGAAAGTTAATTCAGATTGGGTTGTGGTATACCCCCATGGACTTGGGAGGGATACCCATCCTCGTATCCTTATATTAATACATACAATTTGTATATCATATGGTGAAACCTAATGTTCCCAATATCTTGGATGAGTTCCATTAGTAACATCTATCTCATGAATTGTCTTCTCTCATATGATTGCTTTGTGGAACTCTTAATAAGGACTCCTAGGCTGGCATTACAATTGTGAATTCACCTTGAGACTATGTTTCTATGTTGACTGAATCTTGATATTCTTATTACATATGTTACTGAAATATATCTATAATGATCTTACTATTATTCTTGATTCTATATGATTAGTTATTTTGGAGAGTTCTGCTGGGCACTATTATACTCACCCATGTAGGGTATTTTAATACTTGTGTCATGTATTATATTGATTACCAACATTGTGATATAGACCTGGAGTGACTTGGACTAGGTAGAGCATAGAAATTTGGATATAATGGGGTGTGTTATAATGGTTACATTGATATAACTCCTCAACCCCTTTATAGGTTGGTATTTTATTCGTTTTATTTGTGGTGGGATTTCACTTGGCCCATTTTCTTTCCAGTTTTTGTTGTCATACATTGATGGTGGTATTATAGATGTATGTACGCATCATTTTCAGTTTTTTTATAGTTATAAATTTTATGGTTTTGGAGGTGTGTATATTTGTGTGTGTGTGTTTGTGTGTGTGTGTATTAGGCGATGGCCTCCCATCTATTTAATTTTCCTACATTGCACTGGTCAGAAACTCATGGCCTATGGGAGGTGTGCTTGAGGTAGTTGTTGAATGGGCCATGTTGGGAAAAGTCATGAAACATTACATATGATCAAACTATAAAAACATTAATCATTGAGATAAAATAAACACATGATAATGTTTTAAAAATAGATAACTTCAAAATAAAAATATTTTTTCCGACTATTCTAAAAATAGTATCTACCGATAAATCAATTTACAAATAAAATTTCATTTTTCTTCCACTCTATTAAATAAACAAATCCTCCAGAGCTCATAAACTATATTAAATGACTTTTAAGGGAGATAAAATTATTTTTTATAAATGAATCCATGAATCCCAAAAAAATATTCTAAAATATTATTTCAAATGGTAAAATAAATCCTACATTAAAAATATATATTAAGAATAAAAAGCTACACACCCATGTGTATTAAATTTCTGAAATTAAAGGAACTAGTATTATAAAACAAGTTTAGTCATGATAGAGTTTGGTCAAAACTTGTTGTTTCTATTTAGGAACATTTTGTAATTTAAAAATATTAGATCCCCCTCAAATGATGTAAACATATAAAAGTATTAAAGATCCACATGACATGTAAATCAATAGATAAATTAATAAATTGAAAAAACAAAACATCACTTAAGAGAGTGATATAAATCAATAAATTAATTCAATATTTAATTAAAAGAGATAAATGAATCATTTTTTCAACGTTTAAGAATTAAACAATGGTTCATGACTTTAAAAAAATTCAATAGATTAACGAACATATTTCAATAAACCACAAGGACAAAATTAGGCATACTTTAAAAAAGATAAATAATGAACATATGGAAACATCATCAAAGCACAAGCTTAGAAATAATCAATGAGAGGAAAAAAATAAAAAAAAAATATTTTTCATAGAAATTATTACATCATAAAAAACATATGTTATAGATAAAATATGTATCAATGAATTTTAATAGGATTTGATCAAGTATTGAAAAAAAAATCATTGAATGAAATATTTCAATAAATACATATGATTAATATCAATGAATTTAGGATTTCAAATTATAATATATTGCACCAAAAAAATATATAATGGTGTTTATCCAAATTAAAAAATAATGTATTTAGACAATCTAATTAAATAAATTATAAATAGTTAATAAGTCATAACATAAGTTTATCAAGAATCCAATATTTATGTAAAATGTTTATCCATTATAGTTTAACTCTAACATACCTCATAAATAATTTTAATGATTGAAAATTATCATTCATGTGTATTACATTGAAATAGATGAATATCCATTACATAAAATAATGACCAATGCAAAAATAATTTAGGTCTAGTGCCTTTGGAAATGTTGATACATAATACACTGATCCATAAGTGAGTTATATAATCTATGATCTTCAAAAAATAACCCTTCATTGAAACATTATACATAATAAAATTCATATTAACATGGTGATATGAAACATGAGAATTGGGGAGCTCAGATGCTCAATAAGGGTAAACAATTATGATATCAACATATCATAATCAAAATGGTTTTAGAACATAAAAAATTTCATTTGAGAACCATAGCATGAATATTATATATCATAAACATCATTAATAGTCTTAATATTGGTGTTATTAAAATATGAATCATAATTGAATACAATGACGTGAACCATTATAATGTAATATTGGGATAATGTAGGATTGAAATAACAATATAGGTGCTCAATATACAAGAGGGGGGAGAATTTTAAACTTTAATAATTTCCTTAAACAATGAAAGATCTAATTTTAACAAAGATAAACTGAGAACATTCAAAACACCTCTAACACGAAATGAAAAATTGGGAAAAAAGTAAGAAGTTACAAACTTTTGGGTCTATACACTTGCTTAAATCTGGAAAGTGATTCCGAATAACCACTTCCAGAAATATGGATCCAGAAAATGAAACTTAACCAAAGTTTACAATATGAGATTCTACCTTAAAAAGTATAGAATATAATTAAATCAGATTACAAGTAAGTAAGTATAATAATGTTATACTTTCCTTAGCAATACAAAATTCAGTGGAAAAACCAGTAGTAAAACTACAAGTAAGAAACAATAACTTTTGTAACCCAAAGAGAAGGGTATCCAAAAACCATGGATAAATGTCCCTTAATTTATACTTTCAAGAAATTCTATCTTACCCACACAAGGGTAAGCCCTCGATACAAAGATTGGAGTCATTGTCTTGTTATCCTCAAAACCCCTCAACTTTAAGGTAGTTGGAACCTATGTCTTGTTCAGCAAGGAAGCCCTTGAACATTAAGGTAGTCAGCACCTCTGCCTTCCTATCCCCGAAAGGCATCAAATGTAATCACCAACATTCAAGGTCACATGAAGAAATTTGAACGAGCACTTCATTATGCACAAGTCATGAAAAGATTCTCTCTATAGAAATCACCTTAACAACATCTTGACTCTAGAGTGATCAACTTCTTATTGAGCTCTTTCTAATGAGCTCCTATTTATAGGCTCGGTAGCAACGGTCGGTTCTATCCTCCAACGGTAATATTTTCCTTAAATTTCGGAGTGACTTGTACACGTGTCACTCAAAAAACAGTTAGTTAAAAACCAAATGGATGACATCGTTTTATAACAAAACATGTGTAACTGAAAGCACGAAATCATTTTGTAATGAAACAATTGTAAGCATAAGCAAAACTGAAGTTTGTAATGTAAGAAAAATAAAGTTTGTAGTCTAACCAAAAAGTTATTCGAAGTCTATAATAAAGAGATGTTCCGATTCTGTTTTTCTAAGTAATTCGTAATGGGAATTCGTAATCAGAATTCATAATGAGAATTCGTAATTAGAATTCATAATGAGAATTCCTCATAATAATTCGTAAGGAGAATTCATCATCAGAATTCGTAATGAGAATTATTCACTAGAATTCATAATGAGAATTTGTAATCAGAATTCATAATGAGAATTCATAATTAGAATTCGTAATCAGAATCCATTATGAGAATTCCTCATCAGAATTCGTAATGAAAATTCTACACTAGAATTTGTAACGAGAATTTGTAATGAGAATTCGTAATGAGAATTAGTAATGAGAATTCCTCATCAGAATTCGTATTGAGAATTCTGCACTAGAATTCATAATGAGAATTCGTAATCAGAATTCGTAATGAGAATTCTGCACTAGAATTCGTAATGAAAAACAGAATACCTTACATCTAAGTATTTACATGATTCTGAGGTTTTGGACTTCAATCAAAAATTTATACTTAGACAAATTTACGATATGAATATGACAATATGGGTAAGGGTAAATTTCCTTAAAGAAAGAAACTCTCTTTATAGAAGTAAAATATGGATTTACTTATGTATAAGTTGTTTGTGATTTTCAAAACAAGAATGAATGTAAAATTCATAAGAAAAACCTTACTAACTCAACAGATAAGGCATAAATATTTGACAGACACAAAAGTATAAAAAATAATTTATTTTATAATTCAAGGCTAATTTCCATGCCTATCATAGTAGAATAGGAACTCTACCCATACAATTGTACAATTCAAGGTTCACATGTAATACAATCTGAGTGTAAAGAGTACCTTACTAAACTAGGATTATTCCCCATTATAGTCCGTTTTCCCATAAGATATCAATTTCTACCTAATTCATTAGAGGGAGATATAATTCACACCTATAACCTAATGAGAATCCTCTATCTGTGTTCCATAAGATCATAAAATATTAATCATTTAATAACCAATAAAAATAAATTGTATTCATTAATATTTCCATATAACACAACATTTTGGAAAATAAATAGTTTGCATAGTCATTTTTTTATTTCATTAAAGAACAACTGATCAAAAATTAATTGGGATTAATAAATATTTAGTCATTGTATAACTTGTATAAAATAAAGTGGTTTCTAAAAAATATTTTCATAAAAAGAAATAAAATTATTAATAAAGAATAAGATTGGGATACATGGATTATATCCCAAGGAAATCATAAGTAACATCAAAAAATGACATGAAAAATGATTTAAAAATATCACCCGAAACATTTCATGAGGATAATAACCTTTCTTTGAAAAAAAAATTAAAATAAAATTTCCTAAATCATTTTAGAAATTAATTTTATATAAAATAAAATTGCAAACATATAAATAACTCATGAATAATATAATGGTCCAGATTTTAAGAAATAATTTTCAATGCATACATGTCAATACAAATATTCCATTCACATTTTTAGTAAAATCCACATGATCCTTGTTTGAAAAATGAAATTAAAATTTCTTCTAAAATATTTTAATAAATTAGAAAAATGATAAAAAATTATTTTAATAGTCTGAGATTTTAAAATAAGAACAATATATTTGATATTATATGTCACACAACACTGAGCCTCAACTACCCATGAAATATATTTCCTTAAAATTATTCACTATAATAGCTTGTGAAACATCCAACCATGAGCCTAAATAAACCATAATATAATATAATTTTATAACATAGTAGTTAAATTTGAAGGTATTAATAGTTATAAATAAATTTTAAAAATATTCTTGATCAGATGATTATATGTAAAATAGGAATAATTTAAAATAAATAGAACTATTTTCAAAAAAAATTATTATTCTAAAACACGATTTTGTCTCACTGTGTATAAAAAACTAAAATTAAAATTTTACCACTTATAGAAAAATTAGTTCAAAATTAGAACTTATTTTTTTAAATAATCCTATCAATGTGAACTTAGGATTAATTGTTTTGATTCTTCTGAAATGTTTAACATTTTAATGAATAGTAAAAAATACATATTTTTAATGAAAAATATTTTTTATTTCAATTATTATAATGATAAATTATATTTTAAATCCATTTTAATGTAAAACTAGTTAATTAAAGTTATAATTTATATAATTTAGGATATTAGATTCATTTTTTTATTTATTTAAAATATTAAAACCTTCTATAGTTATGATAATTTTCACTTTGGAAACTTGTTTATCATCGCGCTAGTGGGTATAATTTTTGATTGGATTATTCCACTTATTTGAATTGAAATTTGAAAATGGATTGAGTATTTAGAATCAGAATAATTTATATTATTTAATTAGTTCAAATTTTTTATCAGTTATGAATAGTGAATTAGAAAGAAAATAATTATCACGCTTATGGTAAAAAATGACTTACCAATAGTTAAAACTAAACAGATATTGGTTATTATTACCAACCAACACTTAAAACAACAAATGTATACTAATATTCTATCCATATAGACTAAAATTTGTGTGAATGACCGATTTTTTATGCTTTTTTGATGTCAAAATAGTGGGCTTAATGGAAATAATTCATAAATTCTATGTGTGTCATGCCCTTCACATATAAATGGTCACCGAATCTCATCCTCTCTTCGCACTTAAAAATTTATTTATTTTGAATAATCTTTTACCAAATAAAATCCTTAATCCTATCCCAAAATAATAGAGACCTTTTTTATAATAAATATATCCTAGGATTAATTTTGGTGCAAACCAAAATTACTTTTCCCAAGAAGTGGTATGTTTAATGTAGTATTTTTATTTTATTTATTATTACACCTCCTTCAAATATTATTAATCCATGATCATATAATATCATCATTATCATCCCAAATCCCATATTTTATTATGTTGTAGACATGACCTATTTCTTTCCCTTATTCCATTAAAAGGGAAAAACCATCAATCGTGTGTATGGATGACATCCACCTCATGAATCGATAAAATTTATTTTCCACCACCATAAATAAAGGATGAATTTAATTATGAATTTAAAAAATTTATATAATATTAATGATATTATTATAATTTTTGAATTTTAATATCACATATACCTATTTACATTTCTTACCATTTAAATTATGATAATCTCTCTCATGTATACGACAGAATATGACATCGCGAAGCGATGTGATTCATTTTTCAGTTATAGTTCAAATTAAATATAATAAGGATAAATTTATTGAATATATAATATATACGAATTTATATTGATTATATAAAATTAATATATCATCCAAATCCTACCCTATCACCTATTAAGGAAATGATAATGTTACTTCTATGTACATATAACCTACCATCTACACGAAGCATTGTGATCCATTATCCCTAATAATATTTTAATAATGATTGATATTATGATCCTGTAAATGGATGTGCAATAGAATCTCCATCGAGAGAAAGGGTTCTCTTCTTAGGGTTTGTGTAGCCTCCACTGTATTGATCCTCCTACACGCTGCTAGAATCATCACTATCAGTCAGTGTATTACACCCCCTCGAGAAACCTAGATGCTTATCTCCAATGATGACCTCATGACTCCCCCAAGCAGTGCGGTTCTTCTCCCCTAAGTAGCACTGTCTGCGATGATGTCGATGCCTCCCTCCTGGATCTCGTCGCTATGAGGTTGCAGTTATCGAGCATGCCCTTCATCCCCAAGATCCTTTATGCGGTGGATTGCACAATCCTCTAGAGTATGCATCCCTGGGGTAGAAATTTTTTCTATTTTTCCCTTGTTCTTGCATCCTCAGTGTCATCTCTTGAGAGCTATATCGGCAAAGCCTCATCTGTCATTCATTATCCTTCGATGGGGCGTTACCTGTGTATAAATGGTTCTGGTTTTATCTATTCTCCTCAAACCATTTGGTTGCAGGTTTCTCTCAGCCTCTCTATTCAAGGATCCCTCGGTTCTAAATTTGGAGCTCTATTGACAAAGCCTCTTCCATTTTCCACCCACCTTTGTTGGTTTTACATGTGGGATGATGTGTTCCGTATTGCTTGCGATCCTGAATCGTTATTGTTTTCCCCATGTGTCTTTCTTCTTTTTCTTTAGATATACATTTCATTATCCCTCTTCTTTCCTTATTTCACTATTCCTCCACTTACAACCCCATACTAGTTATAATCGAAGGATTCATGGAATTTTGGGATGTTTTTGGTGGTTCTAGTGACGATAGTCTGATATTGGGTTTTTCGTTTCATTTTTATTGTTTGGGTCACACTTTTCCATAAAGTGATGGTCATGTGTTTTTGTCGTGTTTTTTGGATGGTATTGGTCATGGGAAGGGTTATTCACCTAGCACATATATGGATCATTATGATGGTTAGATGGTTCTCACTTATCCTGAAAGTGATTTTTTACTTGTGGGTTCTCACCTAGCCAAAAAGTGTTTTTCAAAATTCAAAAAAATGGATTTTAATTCAGATTCCAATAATGATTATAAAAGTTAATATAATGAAAAAAAGTTATTTATAACTATAATATAATTCTATTTATGATGGAAGTATATAATATTCCCAAGAACCAGAAATTTCATGCTAAACCATGCATGAAAAAACAAGGTAATTATCACCTTAAAAAATAATATAGTTGAATGACTATTAATGAATCAGTGATATAATAATATAAAAGGATTATATTTGAAATTTTAAAAATATTATTTTCCTAGTATAAAATATTAACATGATTTAATCCATTTTTTAGGAGTTTAAAGAATGTTCATCCAAAAGGAATCATGAGGTAGGGACATCATCTCAATTTCCCTTTCATTGAGTCATAGGGTAATGTTATACACTTAATTTATTTTATTTTTTGTATATAATTCTCACATGGAATGTAAACTCATCATTAAAATATAAATAATGGTACTTTATATTTAAATTTTAATTATTGTATTCGAGGGTTTTTTACATGAAAATTACAATCTTGTTATGAATTTCATAACTTGAATGAATTTTATTAGAACATATTACTTCTTCTTTATATTTGACGTTATATGATTATGTTCATAAATAATTATTAATATATTTTGTTTTAAATCCACATTTTTTATTTATATATACATTTGATACACAAAATCAATTTATTTGTTAATTATCACTTCAATGTTATGATATTTGTAAGGATTTATTTCACAATATCATTTTATTCGGGATTATTTATGACTAAACCTAAATTAATGGAAATTATGTGATAATTAAATAATAAACCCATTTTATTTATTTCTTCAATGCTTAATCTAGAATATATCAAGTAATATTTCACTTTTTAAACTCATTGATACTTTAAATTATTTAGATAATATTTTTAATAAAATCTTATTTCATTTAGTACAACAGTCAAAAATCCCTTTTCGTCAAAAGTAATGTAATAAAAAAATAAGAACTATTTTTATCATTTTCCAAATGATTTATTAGTGAACGTGTTATCGATGTTTGTAATTTTTTAAAAAAAATTAAAGGAATCTTCATGTATTTTTTATAACAAAGACTGTTTGGATTTTATTGAAAATGTGAAATAAATCTTTGATTTCACATGAACAACATCTATAGAATTCACTGCCATTATGACCAATCAATGTTTTAAATCATCCATTATAGTTTGAAATGTTTATTTTAAATGAATATTATTTTAAAAATTCTTTGTGAACTTTGAGTTTTAATATATATATATATATATATTTATTTATATATTTAAATTGAAAAGGAAATTTTCCACAAGATTGTTTTTAAATATCTATTTATGGTATTGTTATTAATCAATAACAACAAACCTTTATATTACTCACACTCAACTAGGGATAGGTTGAATTGATACCATCTTTATTATTTCTATAGATGGTTTCTGATCATTTTGACCATGTAATGTATTGACCTTAACTTTCTTGATTCTTTTTTTACTCATTAACTTTCCCCTATATATATACATCTTTTTGTAACCATTGAACTATAAGTATCACTTTAAAATCCATATTATTTATCATGGTAATGATTATTTATTAAATTTAATATAATATTTACATATGGTGTTCTACATTGAATCATATTTTCTCATCTAGAAAATATTGATAAATGTGTATTTTTTACTCAATACATATATTTGATGATAAGTCACATTGTTCATGAATTATGTTTATTTTTGGATATATGAAAAATTCTTTGGACAAGCAATGATACCTTGGACCCCAAATTACATAGCCCCACTAAGCATCAATATTTTCATTTGAAAAATCAATAAAATAGCATTATAAGAGTCTCTGTGTATAATTTTAAACTATCTTGTGAAAGGTATTGATGATAGAGGTATCTGGATTTCAAAGATCATGAAGTCTAATAATTAATCATTTCCATATTTAAGAATTTATTTATTATTTTTTTGGCCATAAAATGAACTTATTGGCCACATATTTTGTTTAATTGTTTCTTCATTTAATTGATTATTTTGTGTGTTTTTTATAATTGTCTTCACTTTAAAAAATTTATAGTTTAAATTGTTAATTATTCATTTTTTATAATTAATTTTGTATTTTTATTTATAAAATTTATGATTTTTATATTACATAATTTTCTAGTTGATTATTTTTACTAATTACTATTTAAGTTTCAATTTGGATTAAAATACCAATTTCATTTTGTTTTTTTAAGAAATTTATTTAATATTTATTTAAATAATTTAATTTTCAATTTAATTCTTAATCTTTTCTGTTTGTATTTATAAAATAATTTAACATTAACTTAGAAATTAATTTAATTATTTAAAATTAACTTTTAATTTTACTCTATAAATTGATGTCTTAAATCAATTCAATAATTGAGTATTGCGATATTTATTTGTTCTACCTTTTAATTTTGCTATGTTTTTAATTTATGTATAGATTTTAGTTGTTGTTGTTCTATTTTTTAATTTATTGCTTAGTAATTTTTATCAACTCGGAATATTGTTTGAATTTATTTTTAAAAATTAATTTTTTTCTCATTGTTTTATTCTTATTTGTTTTTAATATCTTAATTGTAATTATTAATATTTCATGTTAAGTGAAGTGAAGGAGTTAGTGAGTCACCACCAAAAAACTTTACATATCACAACAAACAATTTTTTTTCCAAATTATTCCCACTAATCATTTGTAAGGTGTCAGTGGTGAGTCATACCATTCATTTTTCAAATAATACTTACACATTGCCAAGAAAAATTTTCCACCACCATTAAACAAAAATGGTGATTCAGACTCACTTTTTTATTTCTTCTCACTGGTGGAGTCGAGTAACTGCTTTCCATCCTCCCTTGCGTGTCACCACCACTATGATTGAATCCCCATCGCCTCGAACTTCCTCTACCCTCCATGGAAGCACTTTCAGCCACATGAATCACTTCCATTTAAACAAGGAGGACCCATGTCGCTCGAGCCTACTCACCACTATAATCTTATACCACCATCTAAATTTATGCCAAATCCCAAACCGCTTCCATTTATTAAAAAAGAAACGGGTTTCTACTCAAATTTTATGAACATGAGCCCAGGCGTAGCTGCCACCACTTGAACCTGAACTAGTAGATAATGCCCATTCCAAGGAGTGCCATTATGGAGGAAATCAGCTATACCAGATGGATTCAATGTTAATGGAGACGTCGTTGGCGCTGAAGATTGAATCTTCACCCGCCGGAGGGGCTGTTACTGTGGAGATCTAGAGGAGAGTCACTCTGAAGGAATTTGAAGAACCTTCTAGAGAAGAGTTCCCATCGAGAAAATAATGATTAGTAGAGGAAAACAATGAAAAATAATTTAAATAAATAAAAAAAACAAAGAAAATTAATAAAGAAAAAAAACTAAAACAAAAAAAAAATTATAATATAATTATAATAATTAAAATATAAAAAATTAATAATTAATAAAATGAATTTTAAAAATAAATTAATACAATATAATAAGTAAATATTAATTAAAATCATTAATAAATTAATTAAAATACAAATTAATTAATAATAATAACATTAATACCAATATTAAAATAACACAAATAATATAATAAATTATTTTATAAAAAAATAATATTTAAAATTCAATTACAATAATAATAATTAATAAAAGTTATAAATAAATTAAAATAATTAAAATAATCATTTAAAATGATTAATTAATTAATTAATTATAATTATTAATTATTATAAATATGACTAAATTATTAAATATAATAATTTAATATCAATAATAATTAAATAAATTTTTAATATAAATATTTTAATTAAAGTTAATTTATTACTTTATTACTTTTTTGTTTTTAACAAGCACATACCACCCCAAATTTCATCTAGGTTCATCCCAAGTACTGAGACCATTTAGTTAGAGAGGTTATAAAAATCTGACAAGCATAACAATAGGTGAAGACAGATGTACGATCATTTTGAGAGAAGAAAATTATGTAGATGGAGGATATAATGAAAATTAGTGAGACGATAGAGGTATTTTAAAATATAGAGTAAGATAAAAAGGGGGTGGGACATCTCAATTATATCGTTAATCACTTTTCCTGGAGACCTGAAGAGTAGGAATAAGGGTGTCTGGGAGAAAGACCATATGATCTGAGAAGAGCAAAGCAACACCCTTTTCTTATATTAATTGGGGAGATATCTTATCTATAATATTTTTTATTTAGAAATTTTTTGTGGGTAATAATTTTTAGCTAATGGGTTTTTGATTCTGCAGGTTTTATATTTCAGTTTCTTCACATGTAATTTCTTTAAGATCATAATTGATTGGCGAAAGAAATTCAGATCTTTTTTTGTTGATTTATATTCCTAATCATTTATTCAAAATTTATAATCAATCAGAAAGATTTAAATTGAATACATTTCATCAAATCCCGATTTGAAAACATTGTAATATTAAAGGGATTTTTATTCCACTGATTTATTTCTTGAAGCCCATTATCATTTTAGTGTTTCTAGTTGTGTTGAACTTATATAATTAATAATATTTATGATTAATCTACTTTTGAGGGAGATTAATTGATCAAATTTTGAGAGTGGTAGTTCAATTAATATTTATTTTATGAATTGATCAATTTTCAACCTGTAGTTTCGTTTTCCCCTTGCTCTTATCTAGTTTCCCCAAAGATTGCAACATCTTGTTTTTTCTGAAACTTTATCACCGTTTTCTAACTCCATTAACACATTAAAACCTTCCCAAAAAATCTATTCCACACACTTTAAATTAATGATTTTTCTTAATGATTTCAATAGTATAGTGATTAAATAAATCCATAACACATTAACACTCTTTTCCTTGTGTTTTTTCATTTATTGTTATGCTAGTATTGGATTATAAATAATATTTCGAAGGTTCTGACAACCTCCAACCATATGAAATATTATCAATGATATTTCTACGATCATATTATATCTCAATTCATTAAATTCTCTATTAATTTATTTTTCATTATCAATTCATGATATTCTAGTTAATTAAATATTACGCATGTTCAGTTATTTACCATTGCATGTTGATTTTTCATTATATTATCATAATAGTCATGTTACTGATTAAATATAATGTGTGTTAAAATATTTACCTTTTCATATTGATTATTTAATTTTTATTATTCTTTATTTATTCATGAGAGCTTTCTCTTTACAAAACTCTTACTAAGTATTTGATCTCACTTTTATTTTTTTTACTTCCCTTGAATCACTACAAAGAAGCAACAGATTAGTGGTAGTTATTTAGAGGGGGTAATTCACAACACTATCTAATCATTTTATATATAAATTAGAGGGGTTTTTACAAAACATTTAATCATATAATTGATAGGGTTTTTAAACCTCCGATAAACTTTTATCATAAATTTTTAATATTTTGTTTTATTTTAAAGGTCGTGATGCTAAAACTACTACTAATTTATTAATTAGTGTGATAGAAAACATGATTACAAGAAATTTAACTACCATATAACCATAAACTCGTGAGAGTTTAAACAATCATTGATTACATAGTAGGAATAGGAAACAGACAAGGTTTTTGTTTTATATTCCCTTTCATAATGTTGATTAATTTATTTTATGAGATTGAATAAGAAAATAAGGATAAATTCTTAATTTTCTAGTAGAGTTTCATCCATTAATAAATTTTCACAAAAAACTCATCTTTTCTTCAAATGATGAGTATTCAATATGAACTGGTCACACCTAAAGTGCTAGAATGAACTTCTATAGAATCAAAAAAACCCTAAATGATGAACTATACACTTCCCTTGTCCTTAGACATTATCCAACACAAAAATGGTTAGTACAAGATCAGATTATCCCAAAAAATGATAATCCTTTATTGAAAGAAAGACTACTCTTAATCTCAAACATTAAAGAAACAATACCCAAATTTCCCAAAAGATGATTAAATAATCATTTGTCCTTAAATTTCATCAAAATAATGCAAAATAATTCTAAAATCCAATATTTATAAGGATTTGATCACATTGTCTTCCACAATAAATCCTAACATTTATCTTAAAATAACATAGACTACTCATAAAGTCACATGTTTAAAAGTAATTAACCTAATCATAAATTATCTATGATAGGTAAATCATTTCCATAAATAATCCAAATCGCTATAATTACACAATAAAAAAATAGATTATTCAAAAATAAAAATCCACCATTACTCATCAAATGAAATCCCAAATTATTTTATTTGCCTTAGGAATATAGTGTTCCCAAAAGAGCAAAAGTCATCTAAAATAACATTTATCACTTTATCACGAAATAATTTTCCCATACTAAGGATATCCATTTTAGAAATCATAATTTTCTAAAATCAACATATTCTAGATCCATAAAATCGTTTAACTAAAAAATAATTAGTCATACTAACTAGGGACTTCACATAGTCCAGTGGTATATGATAAATCTCAGTCGAACTTTGGTTGTGGGTTCGATTCCTAAAGCTTTGTCTGACTCAATGGGTTGTCACACGGTCTGTCTGTTGTCCTTTTTCAAAATGATATAATTTTATAACATTCCAAAAATTAGATAAATTCCCCCAAAATTACCATAACATATTTTAACCACAAATGTAATCTCATACCACAAATTTTTATCCCAATAAGTAATAACCAATAACTTCCTCAAATTCAAGGATCATATAACCCCAAATGGTTCTTTATAACTATATACAAAAAATTGAAGATAATTCTTCCTCAAATATCGTTTTCACATAAAAAATTATAGGGTTACACATACAAGAGAAAAGTCTTCCAAAGTAATCACATCAACAGAGAGGATAAATACTTTTAAACATTTATCCATCCAATTATATCCACATAGTTATTTCCTTGACCTAGTGGATATCCTATAGAATAGGGAATTGAATTGGGTAATTCCAAGGTCCCATACATTTATGGAAAATGACTGTAAAAGGATTCTTATGATCATTTTTATTTTATTCTATTGTACTCATCATTTTTCCTCAGCAATTATTTACTTTATGTCCTTATTTTCCATACATAAATCATTTCCTTGTTCCATTAAGACACTTTCTTGGGTGTGTTATTCCACATTTCCATCATGATGGAAATTGATCTTTTTTTCTATATGATATCCACTACTAGATCTCTTATTATTCTCCTCCTTTCTCTTATTTTTTGAGTTTGGGAGTTGGTTAATGTTTATATTGTTGATCATATTTTTGGAAACCTGATTAAGCATGAATATGATATCTTTTACATTAATCATCATTCCATTTAGTTTCTCATTTCCACCATCGTTCCCACCTTGTACATCATATTCAATGATACTATGACTTCCTTGGAATCCAGCCATTGAGTAAAACTGGAAATCATTGTGTGAGTAACAATAGTCATAAAATCATTTAGAGAATATCATGACAACTAATTATCAATATAAAACACCTTAATATTAACAAAGGTTATTTTTTCTCATCTTATATTAAAATTGATTAAATCAATTTGTAAAGAAAATATGAATTACTCTAAGCATATCCCCTGGGAGTGTCAAACTAGGTGCGCAGTAAGACCTATTGTCATGTACCAGGATACCCCAGATCAAGACCAAAACTCCTTGTTAGAGTTTTCATTATGAGGTACATCTGTTCTAGAACTATTTCCACTTGTAGTATCTGGGCAGGGATGTATTTCTTGGAAAACTCCCAAAATCTCTAAATTACCAAAATTCTATGAAGTTCTTCTATACTAATTTTCAAATTCTATCTTAGGGTAATGTTTACTAAACAATGTTTATCTAAATCTAGTTTCCAATGTTATTGTTAAACTTCCTCTGATACAAACTATAATTTCTTGACCCTAGAAGCCCTGATCAAATGCATTATTTTAATAAGTTGGAAAGATTACAAGGAATCATGTCCCCATGGACCGACCAGTTTAGCAATTTTGGGAAATAGATTTCATACATGAACATTACATTACAATTTCTAACATAAAATACCATATATATAATCCTTTGAGATATCAATTATTCTCCAAGATTAAACCTATTTACAAATCATAATACACATCTTGAAATACTTCAAAAATAAATCATAAGAAATTGGTGAGCTCAGATACTTATTAAGGATAAACAATATAGCAGAATCTATCATAAATAATCTTAATCTTTTATGGTGCGGTATAAAATTAAAACACAAGCCCTTTAAACATAAACTTCATCATAATATGAAAAAGATAAATAAATTAATTCCATTAAATTATTCACATTGATATTATACTAGTTCAATAATAAAATGTAATATAAATATCTAATAACCTAATGATGGAATGCATAATTCTAGACATCTTAACCACAAATTCAATCCCTCATGCTAAGACCCTAAATATAAATTTTTTTCATGGCCTTATGCCAAGGCACTACTTTGTCTCATGAGACCTACTGAGGCATTGATGGGATATAGAGGGCCCCGACATAACTCACTACGAACAATTCATTACTCCTGTGAAAAGGTTGAAACATAATATATACATTCATATTAAAACTAGTATACGAAATATCAATACATTAACCACAAACCATGAATGGTATAAACACATAACATCCACCATCAAACATAAATAATTAAATACAATATTAAAGATTTTATTATAATAAATCAACCTCAATCATGAATAAAATAAAATGAAGGATATTGACATAGATTAAAATAATCAATAAAACTATTTGAGATAAATATCCCCATTTTCTTGAAAACATTTAAATGTCGCACTATTTATCAAAGAAATCGTTTAAAAGAAATTTTTTAATCAATGTATCCTATAAACATTTGAAACTTTTGAAGGGAATATTAATTTCAAAACACACATGTCCAGATAAATAAATACTTAAAACCATTTTTAATACATGGACATTAATGAAAAATATTTAGAAGAATAAATCATTAAAACATTTTAAACAATATTTCAGATAAAGGGTTATTAACCAAATGAGAGATGATTAAATACAAATAATTGTGGAAAAACATTAATAAAAACTTTATAATATAATGAGAATAAAAGTATTAATAGTATACTATGTCAAAGGATAGTATATACACCATATAAAAGTGATTTGGTGCATAACAACAAAGAAGTCACAATGGAATGTAAATAGAGATTAAATCACTTATAAAGACTGTATCCATAGATTAAGGATAAATCAGTGACATAATTATGTGTGAAAAATATAAATACACTCAATATGATTTGATATTCAGTGTAAATCAATCATTGAACATTCACACAAATTCTTTTAAAAACAAAACCAATGACTTGGATGTTTAACTCAAAGAATGAAAAATTAGTTAAAATTACCCTTATCAAGTTCATATGAATGACATTAGAATTTATCAATAGGGTGATTATGTGAATCAAAATTATATCCATTAAAAGGGTAGTATAAATTACTAAATTAATAAATAAATAGTGATTCCATATATAATCTTTGAGTAAAATAATTAATAAATTATGTGTAAAACCCAATGAGTAGAAATTGAAATTAGAAGTTCCCATAACGATTTTGTAAATTACGAGACATACACCCCATGAAATAAAGAACCTAAAATAACAAGTAAATACCCATAAATTAAAGTATATAACACAAATAATACAATAATGTGCTGTAAATAGACCACACAAAAGGAAATAGTGGAAAATATAGCATGAATCTCACGAGAATAAAAAGTGAGATGAAAACCCATTACCTTAAAATTATTTTAGGTGAGGGTATGATTAACCTTATGTATAATTAATATAGTATGTTATGAAATTATAAAAGAACCATATTATTATTTAATATATAATATATGATTCATTTATGACATTATACTAACCATTTAATAATAATTTCTTTGTTAAAGTAACATTTCAGGTAATAATCGCATTTTTATCGTACATGTTTTTACTTGTTATTATTGATTGTAAAATATAGATCATGATTTACATAATTCAAGAATATAAAACATTATTTATATATAATATAATTTCAGAATATAAATATATATAATAGATTAATATATGAAATGGAAACACCGCTCATGGAGACAGTAGTCCGTACGTACGCATAAATGTTGTTTCTGTTTTCTTATCGTATATAATTGTGGTAAGTAAATAATATATATTTATATAAATAAATATGTATTATTTATATATAAATATAATTTATATAAATCATAATTAATCCATACAAATATATATATTTTATAAACATTCTTGTAGGGTGATCGTTGAAGTAAAATCCCATCGCGTCGTGGAGACGGTAAGCCGTATGTACTCACGAGCGACAATATCATCTATTGATAGAGAAAATATGTGTAATTAGATGTAATATTATCTATAAATAATAATTACCATGTTTTACTTTTCATATAAATTAATTAAACTCGTTATTATACCCATCTAAATAATGAAGTGTTGAATGGAAAACTACACCATGACTTGGAGACGATAAGTTGTACATACGCACGTATGGTTACATTGTCATTCATAGGATGGATATAATAATGAATATGATTGTACCGTACTTGTAATAAAATCATAGTATGTATAAGGTAATGGATTTATTATTTTGTTATAGAAAAATCAAAAAAGGTTGAAGTGGAAGAAGAATAGAACTTTGAAAGAGGTGATGAAATAATTACCTCTTCTCGGGGTTCTTCCTTTTGATTTGAACAAAATGCTCTTTAAGAAGGATTTTAGATCAAAGTAAGGACTCTAGGGTGAATTTAGGGTAGTTTTTAGGATATTTCAGTAGTATTTGGTTGTACCAAATGGCTTTGGATGTGTGAATTTAAGAGAAGGGGAAGTACCCTTTTATAAGAGAGGTGAGGGAAACATTAGGAAAAGCCTGAAATATAATTTTATTATAAAATAATTTTCAGTTTCTAATATCTCACAATGGATTTATTTTTAGGAAAAAGTGGGGATGGGACGGAATCCTCTCAACCAATAGTTTTTAGAAATTTTTTGCTCACCATATTAACCTTATCTTTTATATTTAACTCTTTGTTAAATAGTTTAACTTTTACAATGTCTTCAAAAAAATGTATACTCCATGGATAATAAACATACTATAAAATTAAAAGATAACCTAAAGTGGTTCATTAATGACATATATAACATTATTGAAGTTTTTTGGATGAATATTATATTTTTAAGAATATTAGATAATTTAATAAAATAGTATTTGTTTTTAAAACTCATTTATTTCAATTTTGAAAGTATTTAGTATTTTGTTTTTTTGAAAGACATAAAAAATTTATTACATCGAAAAAAATACATTGAATCAAACATAAGAGGCCATATTAACCAATAAAATTCTTGGATGGAATCCAAAGATTCAATTTACATTTATTTTAATTTTTATAATATCAATAATTTTAATTTTTCATTAATAAGGTAATTACTGCATCATCATTATGTCATAAGTAAATTTAATTATTTAATGTCTAAAACTAATAAATAAAATACCATTATGTATAAAATATATTTATATTAATAATTAATATTAATAGTCAAAATTATCTTAAGTATAACCTTATATTAAAAATGATTTGGTTTTTAAATTTTGAATTTAACACTTTTATCTATTCTTTAAATAAAATATAATAAATGTCAGAATCAAATCAATTTAGATCAAAAAGGATCATATTTTTTCCTAAGGGTTTTTTTTGGTCTAAATACAGTTATCCAATATAATTAGGGCATGTGTTGGGGTAATTATAATATAATTTTTACCAATAATTAGCCTATTTACTTTTAACAATGGTAAATAAAATTAAAAAGTTACTATTCATAAAAAGATATTTTAATTCTATTGAACCACATTTTACTTACTGACTAAAACCTTGTATGTTGAATTTTTTAAGTCAATTCACAAAAGTAGTAAAATTAAATTTTATGAAAATTTTCTGATGTACCTATAAGGTGGGTAAAATACGTTAACAAGTTCGATAATACTTTATATATAATATTACTATAAAATAATTAAAATAGCATATATTAGACTAATATATGTATTATATATCTATTTTGACTTTAAGAAATTTTTTGTTATACATAATTATTTAAATGAAATGGTCGGTTTTTATGTACTGTGCAGTTTTTTTAACTATTCATCAAAAATTGAATGTTTTCAGAAATATACCGAAAATTCACCCTATGATAATGTTGATATTAAGAATCCAAAAATGAAGACTATTTGTCACGACCCCCTCCCACAAAATATGCCCCTCTAGAGCTGTAAATGGTAAAAGGGAGATAATGACCCCCTGAGTCCCACCTCCAGTAGGCCCCGGGGTGGCAACTAGCACCAAGGGTATGAGTTTTCACAAATATGGGAGGCATTACCCTTTATATTTTTTTAAGATCAGGAAATAGGACAAGTCAACCACTAAAAAGAAAAATAACAAGTGTATATAAATAATCCCAAATCAATCCCACATGCATTTCTAAATAGTTCTGAAACAATGTACAAGTACAAGAAAGCTCAAAAGTACAATACCAAAAGAAAAAAGTGTACAGCAACAGAAACAACTCCAACTGTCCGACTAGTAAGGTCCCGCACGACCCTGGTAGTCCTCCTGGAAACATAAAAGTAAACGTAGGGTGAGCATACATGTATACTCAGTAGGGAAACCTAAAGCTCTCGTGCACAAGTGGGGAGACATCCTAATGTCCCGTGAGAACAACTGAAGAAACCTAGCAAGGAATTTTATCCACCCAACCTCACCAGCCACAGTCACCAAAACACAATAACAATAGGTAGTAATATATAAGAACAAGATTATTGGGTACCCCACACCATTGTCCCCCACTAGGTAGCTATTATTCCTAAAGGCGAACGTCCTGACACTGTCACACTCTCCCCGCCTGTACACATCTGGGCCTCAAAACCACGTATCCCGCCCGCACACACCAGGGCCTCACAACCACGTATCCCTCCCCCACACACATGGACCTCACAACCACGTATCCCGCCCGCACACACCTGGGCCTCACAACCATGTATCTCGCCCGCACACACCTGGGCCTCACAACAACGTATCCATCCAGCACACACCTCGGCCTCACAACCATGTATCCCACCCGCACACACCTGGGCCTCATCCTGAAGATTCTTGGGAAACTGTAAAACCTACCCGAAGAGTCTTGGGCTAAAACAACCCCAATCGAAACCTACCTGAAGGGTCTTAGGTGTAAGGTCGCATCAAGCCATCACATCCTAGGCAAGAAGGATCAGGAAGGAGCTAGTAACTAGGGGAAAACACCCTCTCCCATAAAATGGGAGTGTTCGGAACTAAGTGCTCAACATGGGTGGGGTGCGATAAAACACAAAGATATATATATATATATATATATATATATATCTAAACAAAAAACTCAGCCCAACATATGGCTTCTAAACAGAGAACTGAGCATGTGCCTTGGCACTACTACTGCGAAGTATGCATAAATCAATCAACCCCAACACCATTTAGGTTTTCATGTTCAACAAAATCAGGTTATTAGTTTCTTAACTACTGGGAAACTATACACAACTAACCACAACGATTATTCAAAAAACAAATCCCTTCCATCCAAAAATCAAGTTATGAAAACACAAGCATCATAACAAAACCCTTCTTAATAACCAACCATACCATTAATTATTATTCCCATTTCATTACCACGCATGACCATTCATTAAATCTTCCGCTTTTATTTATTATTTACAACCCATAGTTCATTCACATTACATCCCTGCTGCCCCGCTGCCAACCATCAAAACCAGAACCACACCATACATCATCATCCTTTGATAGAATTTATCGCATCCCCGCTGCCTATCACCATCATAACATTCACACCAACCCATAACCAAGCCAACCGTAGCCCCGCTGCTCACCCGATCCACAACAACCCACAAAAACACTCCCATCACATGCCACGTATCCAAACCAACACCCACATGTTCATTATTCCATTTTCTTCAACCGGGGTGATCACACAGGGGTTTCGGATTTTAAATCATCCAACTTTACATGATTAACCAAAATTCCACATTCAACAAAGTTCCATTCACAGAAACGGTCTAGAAAGATAGGGAAATATTTAATTGCACAATCAAAGGCCCCCAACGACCGTGATTTTCAGTAGGCATAAGCCTATTCAATTCACAACATAAAATCACAGGATATAAAATAATGTAACTGCAATCACATCTTCCCAACCCCAGTATATAAGCCAGTTATTATCTTTATTAAACAGGTTCAAAAGTGTTTCACATAAACTAGAAGACACCCACACCGCATGATGCACAATTTTGAGAGACGAATGTAAAATCCCTACCTCAACAGGTTCTGATCACAACGCTCCCCCAGATCAACATTAGAAGACGTCCGTCGGCGTCCGTCACTTCTGTCGGGTCCCGAAAAATCCTCCTTGGGTGGAAGTCGGAAAGGAATGGCCGAGGGAAAGACAATAGATCCAAGCTCAGAAGTTCAACCTCGTCGTTACGATCCCATGGCCACTGACGGATCGTAAATCATAGCTCGGATGAAGAAGTTATGGAAGAAAAGGAGCCTTCGAGTCTCTTGGGAGAGCTCTGCTCAGAGGAATGGGGAGGAGAGGGGTGAGTTGAAAAGGAAGATGGGACCCCTCCTTTTATAGGCGAGAAAATAAAAAGTACACGGTGTGTACTTTATGGTACACGACGTATACTTGGTTATTTCACACGGTCTCCACGCGGCTTCCAACACGGCTCTGCGGCCGTTGACTGGTCAACACACAGTTTGAGGGTAACACATACGCGGGGAAGGACTACACGACATGTAGTTTGGACACACGGCGTGTACCCACTTATTTCACACAGCAAAGACACGGCTTCAACACGGAACACAACCATTGACTGGTAATGCATATGCAGGGAGGGACTACACGGCGTGTAGTTTAGGGTACACGGCGTGTACCAATTTACATCACATGGTAGAGACACGGCCTTCCACAAAGGGTATACCCGGCAAGGGGGTACACGGCGTGTAGTTTGGGGTACACAGATTGTACTCATTTCTTTCACATGGCAAGGACACGGCCTTGAACACTAGGTATACTCGGCAAGGTGGTACACGACGTGTACTCACACTACATGGCGTGTACTTACCAAATTCTGGAAAGTGTGGGAAAAAAGTCCATTTTACCCTCCAGAACACTTCAAGACCCTCTTTTTGACAATGGAATGGGCTGTAGGGGTCCGGGCCATTACATCAGATACCTCTTAAAACATTATCGTCCCCGAGAATTCAAAATCCAACTCAGAGGAACCCAACAAGATAACTCTTAGGGCCCTTGTTACAATAGGAACCCAACCATCAACCATAATTATAGGTGCTAGTAATTCCTTCTCCTATGTCGAGATATTATCCGCTTTAGGCAGCACTGACTCGCCTGTATGGGTTCAATCGCATCCTCATTAATGATTCTCGATTAAAGATTGGGTCTCCCCACTTCCATACATTAGTATTTTCAACTCGTACTGCCCCCAACACCGCACAACTCACACACTTCCCGAACACGTGGTTTGGGGAAATTCCTTATCCAATGACGATATATTATCCGATTTAGGCAGCACTGACTCGTCCGCAAGGGTTCAATCGCATCTGCATTAATGCGTCTCGATTAGGGATCAGGTTTTCCCCTTTTTCCCACACATCCGGACATGCTACACACTTCCAGAGAACAAGGAATCAAAAGGTCTCAGAACTAACAAGCCAAGCATTCCATATATAAAAGGTACATAGTATAACATCAAAACAAATATCAGAAGAAAAAGGAAAAACACAAGTGAAAACAACTCCGGGTACTGAGCGTGCATCTGGGTCTCCCGCTCCCAAGTGCTCTCCTCGAGGCATCCATGCCTCCACAACACACGTACCAAGGTAATGGTTCGTCCATGGAGCACCTTCTCATTAAAATCTTCAATTCTGACTGGTCGTTCCTCGAAGGTCGCGTCATCTCCCATATCTAACTCTCCCCAGTCAATAACGTGAGAGTCATTGTGTAAGTATAGACGTAGCTGGGAGATGTAGAAGACATCATGAACCTTCTCCAACTGATGTGGAAAGGCTAGCTGATATTCCACCTTGCTGACTCGCCTCTACACCTCAAAAGGTCCAATGAACCTAGGTGAGAGTTTTCTCCCTTTCCCAAACCTCCTCTTCCCCCGTCAAGGGGAAAACTTCAAGAACACAAGACCTCCCACCTCGAACTCCAAGGGCATCCTCCGACGATCAGCATAAGACTTCTGTCGGTCCTGAGCTGCTTTCATCCTCTCACGTACAAGCTGGACTTTCTCTATGGTGCTCTACACTACCTCTGGCCCAAGAACACCTGTCTCACCAACTTCTGCCCAGCAAATGGGTGAACTACATGGTCTTCCATACAAAGCCTCAAACGGTGTCGTGCCAATAGTAGAGTGGAAGATGTTGTTGTAGGCAAACTCTACTAAAGGAAAGTGTTGTACCCATGATCCTACGAAATCCAGAAAGCATGCTCACAGCATGTCCTCCAACGTCTGGATAGTCCGCTCTGTCTGCCCATCGGTCTGAGGGTGGAAAGTAGTGCTAAGGCGTAGCTGGGTGCTGAAATCATGTTGTAACCCCCCTCCAGACTCGTGAGGTAAACCGAGTATCCCGGTCTGAGATCATAGTATTCGGAACTCCATGAAAACACAACACCTAGTCTACGTACCTATGTGTTAAGGTACTCACCGTGCCTGAATCCTTAATTGCTAATAAGTGATCTGATTTCGTCAGACGATCCACCACTACCCAGATAGCATCATAACCTCCCTAAGCTCTGGGTAGTCCTGTGAATAAGTCCATTGAGATGTCATCCCACTTCCACTCAGGGACATCTAAAGGATTCAACAAACCACTGGGAACATGGTGTTCAACCTTCACTTGCTGACACACTAGGAATTTAGCCACAAACTCTGCCACTGCTCGTTTTACCCCGGGCCACAAAAACTGTTCCCTCAGGCCCCGGTACATTTTTGAAACTCCTGGATGTACTGCCAAGCTTGATCTATGGAACTCATGGAGAACTCCCTCACACATCGCCTCCGGAACAAATAACCTTCCATGGAAAATAATCAGATGTTGGGTGTCCTCTAACCATCCCTCTGGAGCATTTCCCTGATCGACACGATCCCGCATTACTTCCGCCTCGGAGTCCCCCCACTGAGACTCTTTTACCTGCTGCAACAATGAGAACTACATCGTCATCTGAAACAACCAGCCTCTAACACCTTCTACCCTTGCATCCAAGTGCAATGAAACTAACTCTCCCATCGCTTTCCAAGCATCAGTAGATTCCTGAACCACTTCCTTATGTGACTTCCTACTCAGGGAATCAGCCACAGCATTGCCCGTACCTTCAGTGTAAGAGATCTCGAAGTCATAGTCTTGGAGAAACTCGACCCATCCCCACTGCCGTAAGTTCAGGTCACACTGGGAGAAGATATAATGTAAGTTCTTGTGATCTGAGAAGACCATAAAGTGCTCCCCAAAGAGGTAATGTCACCACAACTTCAGTGCGAACACTAATCTTGCAAGCTCCAGGTCATGGGTCGCATAGTTACGCTCGTAAGGGCGCAACTTCCTAGACCCATAACAAATCACACCCTCATTATGCATTAGTACACACCCCAAACCAAGGCCAGAAGCATCACAAAACACCTCATACAACAACCCTTCCTCTGGAAATCAGAGTACGGGAGCACTAACCAACTTCTCTTTTAGGTAGTCGAAAGATTTCTGGCACTGCTCACTCTATAGGAAGACCTGGTTCTTCATAGTCAAAGCTGTCAATGGAGCAGCAACTCGAGAGATTTTCGAAACGAACCTCCGATAGTAACCTGCTAACCCCATGAAACTACGAACTTCTGCAACGCTCTTGGGTGCTGCCCAAGAAACAACTGCCTCCACCTTCGACGGGTCCACAGACACTCCATGCTGAGACACCACATGCCCATAGAATTTTACTTCTTGCATCAAGAACTTACACTTTGACAATTTCCCATAAATTTGGTGGTGTCGAAGGACTTACAAGACTGCCCTGAGATGCTCAACATGCTCATCCTCTGATCTTGAGTAGATCAGGATGTCATCGATAAACACAACGATGAACCGGTCCAGAAACTCTCAGAAGACAAAGTTAATAAGTCTCATGAACATAGCGGGTGCATTCGTAACTCCAAACAGCATCACTACAAACTCGAAGTGCCCATACATGCACCTGAAAGTCGTCTTTGAGATGTCATTGTCCTTCACCCTCAGCTGATGATATCCCGATAGTAGATCAATCTTAGAAAACCAACTAGCTCCCCTCAGCTGGTCGAAGAGATCATCTATCCTTAGAAGGGGTTAACAGTTTTGACCATTACCTGGTTCAACCTTCGGTAGTCTATGCATAACCTAAGACCACCATCTGCCTTCTTTACGAACAAAATTGGAGCACCACATGGCGACACGCTGGGTTGAACAAAACCCTTCTCCATCAGATCGTCAATCTGAATCTGCAACTCCCGCAGCTCCAAAGGTGCCATCTGATAAGGGGCCATCGAAATTGGACGTGCACCAGGCTGTAAGTCTATCCCAAACTCAACATCACGTCGGGAGGGGGGGTAGAGTCACAACCTCCTCGGAAAAAACATCTAGGAACTCCCCAACAACCACTGGGATATCCATCATCTCCGTATCAGCTGGAACCACTGATAACCCGCCTAACAAGGAAAGGAGAGGCTACACACACCGGCTTCCCGCCTGATAGCTCCTCTCACCAAAAAAATCTAAACGCTGCTCGTCCACGTCGGAGAATAGGACTCTTCTCCGGATGCAGTCGATAAGGGCACTAACAGAAAACAACCAGTCGATGCCTATGATGACATCGTATGGATGCAACTGTAATAGAAGAAGATCCCCACTAGATCGATTTGGTCCCAACGTTATCCCACATCCCCGGAAAACACAAGATACGGTGGTCTGGACTCTAAATGGTGTACTCATCACTAGTGGTACGGAAAGTCTCTCTACGTCTAGTCCCAAAGAATGGGCTAGACCAGGTGAAACAAAGGAGTGCGAAGCTCCTGAATCAAACAAAGCAGAAACAAGAGTTCTAAACAAACAAATATTACCTCGTACCACCCCTAGTCCTATTGGAGCTGCCAACTCTGCTGCGTGCAACTGTCCACACCCAGCTCCCCTACCTCTCTGATGTCGTCCACCTCCCTGACCACGCCCTGGTCGAGGTCCCTAAGGAGCACCATGAGGTCGGCCTCCTCCCGCAAAGTCTTACCTCGGAGGAGCATGGTCCTGCTACTGCTGGAAGGGCCTTACCAGCAACTGGTGCTATTGAGGTGGGAACTGAACCTGCCCAAATCCACCATACTGAGCTCGGGTCGGGCACCGACTCTGAATGTGCCCAAAACCTCCAAAAGAGAAATAGTTCAGTCTTGGGCTCATGGAAAAGGGACGAGGACCTGAAGATCTAAACTGGAACTATTGGGGCCTACTCCCCAATGGCCTGAACCTGGAAGGTCCTGTCGTAGGAGACCTTATGCTGACTTCCTTCCCCTTCGAAGAACCTGGCTGAAACCCCTCACGGGGTGCACCTCCCAGCGAGTGCATCCTCTCTAAAACCCTTGCCTTCTTCTGTACTGCCAATTACGTTGGAAGGGTAAATGGGGTGACAACATACTGGAGTGAAGGACGAAGCACCTCCACCAAACCTCTTGCCCGAGACTCCTCATTCAGAAAGATATTTTGAGAAAAGCGAAGGAGATCCTTGAACTTGATCCCCAACTCTTGTACATACATACTCCCCTGTTGGAGGGAGATTAACTCCTGCATCTTATCCTCCTTGATCATGGAAGAAAGGAATTCCTCTTGGAATTCCTTCTCAAAGTCATCCCATGGAACCTCTGCCTCTATCCTCTCTCCGAGGTAGAGCGCCCACCACTGTCGCGCCGCACCTCTCAGCTAACTGACTGCTAGGGGAACCCAGTACTCCCTGGGAGCATGGATAAAGGTAAAAGTGATCCCTAGCTCCTCAATCCACCCCTCCGTCTCCGTATCTGATGTACTACCCTCGTAATTCACGAGGTTCTTCCGCTGGAAAGAATGGAGAGTCTTCTCCCACTGGCTATCTTCCTTCTCTCGACCGATCCTCACCTGATCGACCGCCTGGATCTACTGGGCCTCAGCCGTCTAGGTCACCCGGGGATGAAGTCCAGGTACCATAGTTGTACGGTAAACAAGGATTTCCTAAGCCCAAGTAGTAAGGAAATTTCCCAAGGTTTTATTTTATCACATTATTTCAATTTATTTCCCAGAATTCCCAAATCAAGTAAAACACAATCATGATGATGCATGTACCATCCCTAGGGTCTCTACCCTATAATCAATTTGTTCTCACTTGGTCGTTCCGTAGGCTCAGAGTCATTGCATCGGATCACGGGGGGCCCTAAAATCATGTCTCCTAACTGGTCTTCTCTGGCCTATGTCATGCACCAAGATTAACCAACACTGTTTCCATACCATCCCATGAAATCCTCACTGTGCCTAACTCTAGACTCAATCCTATCTCTCAACCATCAGCTCTGATACCATTCTGTCACGACCCCCTCCCAAGAAAGATGCCCCTCTTAAGCTGGAAATGGTGAAAGTGAGATAATGACCCCCGAGTCCCGCCTCCAGTAGGCCCCGGGGTGGAGACTAGCACCAAGGGTATGAGTTTTCACAAATATGGGAGGCATTACCCTCTATATTTTTTTTAAGATCGGGAAATAGGACGAGTCAACCACCAAAATGGAAAAGAATAGGTGTATAGAAATAAACCCAAACCAATACCACGTGTATGTCTAAATAGTTCTGAAACATGGTAAAAGTACAAGAAATCTCAAAAGTACAATACCAAAAGAAACAAGTGTACAGCAATAGCAACAACTCCAAATGTCCGACTATTAAGGTCTTGTACGACCCTGGCAGTCCTCCTGGAAACCTGAAAGTAAACGTAGGGTGATAATACAAGTATACTCTGTAGGCAAACCTACAGCTCTCATGCACAAGTGGGGAGACATCCTAATGTCCCGTGAGAACAATATAAGAAACCTAGCAAGGAATTCTATCCACCCAACCTCACCAGCCACACTCACCAAAACACAATCACAACAGGTAGTAGTATATAAGAACAAGAGTATTGGGTTCCCCGCACCATTTTCCCCCACTAGCTAGCTGCTCTTCCTAATGGTGAATGTCCTGACGCTGCCAGACTCTCCCCGGCCGCACACACTTGGGCCTCACAACCACGTATCCCGCCCGCACACCCTGGCCCTCACAACTACGTATCCCGCCCGCACACACCTGGGCCTCACAACCACATATCCCGCCCCCACACACCTCGTCCTCACAACCATGTATCCCGCCCGCACACACTTGGGCCTCACAACCACGTATCCCGCTCGCACACACCTGGGCATCATCCCGAAGATTCTTGGGAAACAGTAAAACTTGCCCGAAGAGTCTTGGGATAAAACCACCCCAATCGAAACCTACCTGAAGGTTCTTAGCTGTAAGTTCACCTCAAGCCATCACAGCCTAAGGAAGAAGGAGTAGGAAGGAGATAGTAACTAAGGGAAAACACCCTCTCCCATAAAATGGGAGTGTTCAGCACTAAGTGCTCAACATGGGTGGGGTGTGATAAAACACAAAGATACAGATATATATATATAAACCAAACACTCATCCCAACATATGGCTTCTAAACAGAGAACTGATCATGTGCATCATCACTGCTACTACGAAGTATGCATACAACAAACAACCCCAACCCCATTTAGGTTTTCATGTTCAACAGAATCAGGTTATTAGTTCCTTAACTACTGGGAAACTATCCACAACTAACCACAATGATCATTCGTAAAACATATCCCTACCATCCACAAATCAAGTTAGGAAAACACAACCAGCACAACAAAACCATTCTTATTAACCAACCATCCCATTAATTATTATTCCCATTTCATTACCATGCCCCACCATTCATTAACTCTTCCGCTTTTATTTATTATTTACAACCCATAGTTCATTCACATTTCATCCCTACAGCCCCACTGCCAACCACCAAAACAAGAACCACACCATACATCATCATCCCTTGATACGATTTATCGTAGCCCCACAGCCCATCACAAACATAGCATTCACACCAACCCACATCCAAGCCAACTGCAGCCCCGCTGCTCACCCAATCAACAACAACCCACAAAAACATCCCCATCACATGCCACATATCCAAACCAACACCCACATGTTCATTATTCTATTTTGTTCAACCGGGGTGATCACACAAGGGTTTCAGATTTTAAATCAGCCAACTTTACGTGATTAACCAAAATTCCACATTCAACAAAGATCCATTCACAAAAATGGACTAGAAAGATAGGGAAACATTTAATTGCGCAAGCAAAGGCCCCCAACGACCGTGATTTTCAGTAGGCATAAGCCTATTCAATTCACAACATAATATCGCAGGATATAAGATAATGTAACTGCAATCACAACTTCCCAACCCCATTATATTATCCAATTATTAAATTTATTAAATAGGTTCAAAAGTGTTTCATGTAAATAAGAAGACACCCACCCCGCATGATGCACAATTTCGTGGGACGAAGGTAAAATCCCTACCTCAACCGGTTCTAATCACAACGCTCCCCTGGATCAACATTAGAAGACGTCCGTCGGCATCCGTCACTTATGTCGGTTCCCAGAAAAACCTCCTCGGGTGGAAGTCGGAAAGTAAAGGCTGAGGGAAAGAAAACGGATCTAAGCTTAGAAGTTCCGCCTTGTTGTTACGATCTTGTGGCCGCTGACGGATCGTAAATCGGAGCTCGGACGAAGAAGTTATGGAAGAAAAGGAGCCTTCGAGTCTTTTGGGAGAGCTCTGCTCAGAGGAATGGGGAGGAGAGGGGTGAGTTGAAAAGGAGGAGGGGACGCCTCCTTTTATTGGCGAGAAAAGAAAAATTACACGGCGGGTAATTTATGGTATACAACGTGTACTCAGTTATTTCACACGGTCTCCACGTGGCTTCCAACATGGCTCTGCGGCCATTGACTGGTCAACACATGGTTTGAGGGTAATGCATACGTGAGGAAGGACTACATGGCGTGTAGTTTGGACACACGACGTGTACCCACTTATTACACACAACAATGACACAGCTTCAACATGGCACACTGCCATTGATTGGTAACGCGTACGCAGGGAGGGACTACACAACATTTAGTTTAGCGTACACGGCATGTACCCATTTACTTGACACGACAGAGACACGGCCTTCCACATGGAGTATACCCGGAGAGGGGGTACACGGTGTGTACTCATTTATTTCACATGGCAAGGACATGACCTTGAACACAGGGTATACTCGGCAAGGTGGTACACAGCGTGTACTCACACTACACGGCCTGTACTTACAAAATTCTGGAAAGTGTGGGAAAAGTCCATTTTACCCTCCAGAACACTTCAAGACCCTCTTTTCGACAAAGTAATGGGTCGGAGAGGTCTAGGCCATTATACTATTTTACCATATTAAATTATTAGGAGTGTATTTTTTTAATTTTAGTATTGTTCACAAAAGGACATAAAAAGTAGTTCTTCTAGGAAAATAGTGTTTTTAAATATATAACTATTAAAACAAAACATATACTTTTCATTATTAATATTTTTAATTTATATGAAAACATTATAAATAACATTTAAAATTTATTTTTTACTATTCATATTACAACATTTAATTGATAAATATATATATTTATATATAATGTTTAAATAATTATAATACATATGTGTTGTATTGCAGAAACTCAATCTTGTGTATAATGCAATACAAGTCAGGGTTTCATGCAGTATAAGCTATTGAATTACTTTAATGATATAACTTACTATGAAATATTGGTGTTTTACAATTACCCATTATCATGGTTATTACTTTATTATGATTGTCCCTTTTCTTTATAATTAAAATAAATCCACTCCACTTTGGTGGAAACCATGGTAAACCCCATGGGAAGGATTATAGTTTGGGTTATTGTATTATATAGAGTCTAAGACCTATGTTTGAGAAATGATAAATAACTCCATACTATATTCCTATATAAAACCACTGAAGATCCCATTTTTCTTCACTAAAAATCCTTAGAGAACAACCCTACTCTATCCAACCATATCAAGAGTCCTCCCATGGTGCCTCCAAGATCTCAATAATCTCCTCTCAGTCATTTTAATTGAAACATTCTAGGTAAGGGTTATTTTCATTATCTTAATTATTCAAATATCTTCATTATCTTATACCCTTTTCACAAATTCCTAATGTTGGGATATTTTCTTCAATATCCCACTTACTAAACCTCTGATTCATAAATTATGAGAGACCATTTTTACACTCATAAATTTTTTCTATGTACATTTATACACCCCCATTATGCTGCCGAAATTCCACTTTGCTTTTTTCCATGCCAAACAATTATGTACTGTATACTCATACCTATTTCCTATCTAAAGTGTTCACCGTTATGAAATTATAATTCTTTGATTGGGGATATACATGTTTTTATTCCACAATCCTCGATTGGGAAATAAAATATTATGATGAATAAATCCATGTTGTATGATCTATGTGGAACACTTAAGAGTGATAATGAAAGGAAAGTGATGGGAGCACTTGGAATTGTTTCGCACACCAATGATTTGGGTAATGTTTTAGTCTTATGAGACATCATGGAAGGGATTAGGAATATAAACTAATCCATCATGGTTCTTTTTCTATCATGATTTCTTGTTAGTTATCCATTAGCAATGATTATAATGTAGTTTTTATGTTTTTTCCACATTTCCCTCGTTTCCATTATAGTTATTATTATATATCATGTCTCATTGTTCATGTTTATGATTATCAATCTAATTATGAACCATTGATATTCCCATTTTATAACATGTATTATTTTCATCATAATATTCCATGTTTATTCCCTTATTGGTATTTATAGATCAACCATTCATTATGTATAAACCCTGATTATCCCTTGCAGTTTAAATTATGATACTATAATATGATCATGTTAATGAGGTTTTCAATAATAGAAATTTATTGCATGTTTTAATTTGTAATGTAATGTCCCATGTTCCCAAATACACTATAATTATTAAACTTTCAATTTGTATGGTGAGAAATGTTATGTAATAAATCATGAATTGATGTGTAAAAAATAGAAGAGTTTTCATAGTTTGTATGAAATGAAAAGTTTACTTATTTTTGTAGTCGGATTAGAAAATTCAAGAAAAATATTATGTGATATGACTATGTATGTAAACACATCTCTCAATTTTGGTAAGTATATATTAAGTGTTTTATCATGAAATTACATCCCATTTTTTGATACTACAAGTGGATGTGGCTTGGAACAGTTCTACATAGGGGTAAACAACAAAAACATCATGTTGAGTTGGACTCAACTAGAAAATGGTGCTCAAAAATGCTCCTTACTACACACCTGGTTTTACACTCCCAAGGGATATGATTTGTTAAATTCACAATCTCTAACTAAACATTTTTAGGTGATTAAAAAATACCCATAAGAATATATGCTATGAAATTGATCATGGATAACATAGATTGAAGCCCTAAAATTTATAAGTTAATGGAATATGGGTAAAATGTAAGTTATGTAACGCCCCGACCCTAGAAGCCCAGAGTTGGTGCATTATTTCGTATCATTGGCATGATCACAAAATATCATGTCTCTAAATACCGATTGGTTTAGTATCCTTGGAATTACTAGATACATTCATAAGTTTTATATTACATCATAAAATGGGAATCAACAACAACATTGTTTCCATACAAAACATTGATATCCCATATAATATCCCTACAGGTCAGTCATAATATAAATCTTCGCATCTTGGGAAAAATAAAACATAGAAAGGGGTGAGCTCAGATGCTCAGTATGGATAACAATATAGTGGAAACTTTCATAAATAAGCATAAAATTTTAAGGAAATATATAGAACTAAAATAAAATCCTTTTCAATATAAAATTCATCATAATATGCAAAATATAAATCAAAATAATTCCATTTACTTACTCTCATGGATATTATACTAGTCTAATAATCACATGCAATATCAATATCCACTTTCATAATGATGGAATTCATAATGCCAGACTTCATAACCACATAGTACATGCCTTGTGCCAAGAATACAAATAAGATTTTTTCCAGGCCTTGTTCCAAGACACTAGTTTGTCTCATTAGACCTACCGATGCATCGAGAAGCAATAGAGGGCTCCACCTGTCACTTACTAAGTCCAATTCATTCCCCATATGAAAAGTTTTAAACATAAAATAAAAATTTGTATTAAAACTAGGAAATGTAATGTCAATACTTTATACATAAACCATGAATGGTACAAAAATAACACATCCACAGTCAAACATATCACAACTCCTTCAATACAATATAGATGATTTGTATCATAATAAATAAACTTCAAACAAGATTAAAATTCATTAAAGGAAATTGACATAGATGAAATCAAAACTATTTGAGAGAAATATCTCATTCTTTTTTTGAAATAATTTAAATTTAAATAATTATAAAAGAAAATATTTATTTTCAAAATATTTTTATAATCTTTTAATGGAAGCGTAAACAATGTTATAACGGCAGAAAATAGACACACCCATCGTATAAGTTAAAAAACATTCTTACCTTAATTTTGTCGAAAAGGTGATAAGGTACTTTGTTTTGGAAAAATGAAGGAAAGACTCCTTTCTAAACGTATAAGGTCAATTAAGGGTATAAATGACTTTTATCCATAGTCTAGTAAGTAGTAAAAATGTTTTGGAATACATTTTTATGAAAATATGGATGTGGATGATAAAAATGTCAATGTAGATAATTACATATAAACAACGTTGAATAATGAAGAGGTTGTAGAATTACCCCTTTATCTTGTAATTTTCCATGGTTGATGGGTGGTTAAAATCTTTTATAATGGTGAAATAATTGTTATTAAATTATACAATAATCATATACATTAATATTATATCATTTATGATCCTTTTAAAATTGATTTGTTAATAATATTTTAATATTATTGTCGTTTCGGGTGTTAACTGATTCGTTTTCCTTTATATGATATGTTACATAAGTAATGTTTGTTCTGGATAGGATGTATCTTATTAATATTAATAATTATATGATGTATTTAAACATTATTTTTATTCATCTAATGAATATTAGTCTTAAATGGATAAGATGGTGAATGAATCTCATTGTGTTCGTGGAGACGATAATCCGTACGCACGCACCAGTGACAATATCATTCTTTTGATATTGAAATCATATATAATTGTATGTTATATCATATATACAGAATCATTATCATGTTACATTTATTATTTACATCATTTATACATCATTATTATACCCATCCAAATAATAATGTATTGAATGAAAACTAATCCATGACATGAAGACGGTAAGCTTTGCGTACGCACGTATTGTGACATGTCATTAAAATGATGGATAGAATAATGAATATGGTGTACCATATTTATAATAACATCACAGTATATATAATATACTGGAATTATTTTTTATAATGTAAACAACAAAGAAAGAATATGTGGACGAAGAAAAAATCTTGAAATAGGTGATGAAATATTTACCTCTTCTTCAGGTTCTTCCTTTTGATTAGATCAAAAGGGCTTCATAGGTTGTCTTTCCGACTAAAGGAATGCCTATAAAATGAAGGTAGGAATTTTTTAAGGATATTTGGGGAGGGTTTGGCCGAGAGAAATGGCTTTTAAGGAGTGAATTTGATAGAAGGGGGAGTACCCTTTTATAAGAGGGGTGAGGGGCACCTTAGAAAAAGATTGAAATATTGTTTTATAATAAACTAATTTTCGGTTTATAATGGCTCAAAAATGAATTATTTAAAGTCTAATGTGGTTATGGGTCTAAAATATCTCACCCAATAGGTTTTAGATAGGATTGGGTCACAATAATAACATTATCTTTTGGATTTAACTCTTATTTAAATAGTTTGAAATTTACCATGTCTCTTTGTATTTTTATATTATATAGTTAATAAACATACTATAAACTTCCAAGTGAACCCCAAGTGGTTCATTAATGATACAAATATTATTATATAAGTCTTTTTCTAGAACCTTAGATTTTTTGGATTATTATATCAACTTATAATATTGTATTGTTTTTAAAAACTCATTTATGTCAATTTTGACATTATTTAAAAATTGGTTTTTGTTAAATCCTTAAAAACTATATTACATAAAAATAAATACATTTAATCAACCCTAAAAAGTCATATTAACCAATTAAATTTTTTATGGCATGAAAACATTCATATTATATTTATGTTAGTATTTATAATATCATTTATTTGATTGTTTCATTAATAAAGAAAATACTGAATCATTATTGTGTCATATATAAATATATTTACTATATGTATAAAAATTATAAATGATATATAATGAGGTAGGAAATATATTTATATTTACAGTGAATATTTATATTTGAATAGATCAAGTATATAACCTCATATAAAATTGTTTTATTAAAAGATATTTGCTTTTGTTATTTTTGATTTTTACTTTAGATTATTTAATATAAAATGTCATTATCACTCTCATGTGGCTCCATGGGGTCACAAAATCATCTAAAGTATGCCCACGGTTATACATGTATCATCTAATAGGGTTAGTACACATGTTAGGTTAATTTAATATTATTATAATATTATTTTTTGACCTTATTTACTCGATTTACCCCTTTAACCACGGTAAATAAAATATTTACTAGTGAAAATACTCCTAATGTATAAAAATAAAAGTTATCTATTTAAACAATTTGGACCTCTTGATTCCAAATATGGAATCCATTTTTTTCAAATTCAAAACACAGAAGTGGAAGAAATTAATTTAAAATTAATTCTCGTTGTCAAAACAAAAAGCGTGTTTTTATGAAATAATAACTATCAAAAGATTGACACTTGTTTATGTCTAGTTTAATAATGAGATTACTTACAATAACATAAATTATATTAAATGGTAAAAATATAATCTAATGATTCTTAAAATCCATTAAAATGTATAATTTAAAACTATAAATTATTTCGATTGAAAAAGATGTTTTTAATTAAAATGTAGTATTTTCAATATTCATCAATAATTGAAAGTTTTCAGAAAAATACCGAATAATAACCCTAATCTAATTTCAATATTCAGAATCCAAAAATGAAGTCCATTTTGAATGATAAAATTTATAAAATTTCAAAATGTGGGTATTAATATTCATAACAACTAGTTTGATTGGTTGCGGTGTGTTAGAACTTGATGTTGCGTACAACACACGCCACTGTATTATTAAAAGAGAAGTATACCGTGGAATCTTGGGGTGTTACATTATCCCCTCCTTCAAATAATTTTGTCCTCGAAATTTTTAGAATATTACTACATAAAAAGTCTTAGGTGGTTCTTTATTGTAATTTCCTCGGGTTCCCACATTGCCTCTTCCATCTTATGATTTATCTATATAACTTTTACCCGACGAGTCACCCAGTTTCTGAGCACTTGTTCTCCTATATCAAGAACCTTGATAGGATCTTCTCAATAAGACAGATCAGGTTCTAGTTATAATTCCACATAGGTGAGTACATGCGTTAAGTCATGCATGTATTTTCTTAACAGTGATACGTGGAACACATCAGAAACTTTGGAGAGACTTGGAAGAATTTTAAAACAGTAATCTAAAGTCCCAATTCGTTATAGAATTTCGAAAGGTCCAATGTACCTGGGACTTAATTTTCCATTATTACTGAAACGTATAACACCCTTCCATGGTGATACCTTCAATAAAGCATGATATCCTACCTGAAATTCCAAATCCTTCATTCGGTTATCGACATAGATCTTCTTCCTACTTTGAGCTACTTTGATTTGGGTTTGGATAACCATCACCTTCTCCATCGTTTCCTCCACAAGTTCTAGGCCTACAAGTTTTCTTTAACCAACATCATCCCAACAGGTTGGTGTGCGACATCTCTTTCAATATAACACTTCATATAGTGCCATCTAAATACTTTAATGGAATCTATTGTTATATGAAAATTATACCAGAGCTAAATATTGATCCCACATACCATCAAAGTCAAGTGATCATGAACTCAACATGTCTTCTGAGGTTTTAATAGTTTGTTCTGATTGTCCATCAATTGGGGGGGGGTAGGCAGTGCTCAAATGAAGTTCAGTATCCAAGGATTTCTAAATACTTTTCCAGAATCTTGAAGTAAAACATGGATCACGATCCGAAACAATCGATAAGAATACTCCATGAAGTCTCACAACTTCATTAATATATAATCTTTCTAGACGTTCAAGTGGTAAATCTTCTCTTATAATAAGAAAATGTGCGGACTCGGTCAGATGATCAACAATGAACCATATTGCATCATTCCTTCTATGATTCATTGTTAGTCCCATGACAAATTCCATCGTAATATTATCCCATTTCCACTCAGGTATGGGAAGAAGTTTCATAACTCCTCTAGGATTTTTCCTTCTAGCTTTCACTTGTCGACAAACTATAAATCTTGACAAAAAATCAGTAATCTCTCTCTTCATGTTGTCCCACCAAAAATGTTCCTTCAAATATCTATACATCATAGTGCTACCAGGGTGTATAGAGAAATTGGAGCTATGAGAATAATCTAACAATTCCCTTTTCAGATTTGGTATATCAGGAACAAAAATTCTCTTCCCAAATTTCAAAATTCTATCTTCATACACAAAGTCACTCAATCTCCCATCCTTCACAGCTTTAATCTTCTTTTGACACTCTACATCATCGGTTTGATAACTCTTTATCCTTTCTAGTAAAGATTTTTTGGCAACCATTTGAAAAAAAAATTATGTTTCACATTCCATGGTTATCTACATGTCCAACATTACTAGATCCTTATATATAGGATCATTTTCAACTCTCATCTTGTTCATAACTCCATGATCCTTTCTTCTCAAAGAATATTCCACCTTATTTTCCTTCCCCTTGTGATAGTGTCTTGTGCAATCATAATACTTGAGTAGTTCAAGCCATCTCATTTGCCTCATATTGAGTTTTTTCTGTGAGAAAATATACTTCAAACTCTTATGATCGGTATATATCTCACATTTTTCACAATTGAGATAATTTCTCCATAACTTCAAAGAAAATATTATAGCTGATAACTCAAGATCATGAGTGGGATAGTTTTGTTCATGAATTTTTAGCTTTCGTGATTCATAGGCAATAACTCAATCATTCTGCAAAAGGACGCAACCATGTCCTTTCTTTGAAGCGTCACTATAAATAACAAAACCATCATTCCCTGATGGTAGAGTCAATATAGGAGCATTGACTAATATTCTCTTTAATTCTTCAAAACATTCTTCACACTATTTTTTCCAAACAAATTTAACCCCTTTACGTGTGAGCTTCGTTAATGGGTTAGCCAATCAGGAAAAATTATGTACGAAACGTTGATAATAACCTACTAAACCAATAAAATTGCGTACCTCAATTATACTTGTCGGTGCTGGAAATTCATGGATTTCTTTTTATTAAATGGATCAATAGAGATCCCATCCATAGATACAATATGGCCATGAAAAGATATATCCTGAAGCCATAATTCACACTTTCTAAACATCCCATATAATTCATGTCTTATAAGATATTTAGAATAATGCGCATGTGATTTTCATGATCTTTATATATTTTGGAGTATACCAAAATATTATCAATAAATACCACAAAATATTCATCAAGATATTCCTTCAAAACTCTATTCATTAGATCCATGAATAGAGAGGGTGCATTAGTCAATCCAAAAGGCATTACTATAAACTCGTAATGACCATACCTGGTTCGAAATGTTGTATTCAGAATGTCTTCCTTCTTAACACACAACTGATGATATCCAGATCGAAGGTTAATCTTTGAAAAGTATTGAGCTCCATGAAGTTGGTCTAATAAATCATCAATGTGAGGTAGGGGATACTTGTTCCTTAATGTTATAGCATTGATCTCCCTATTGTCAATGCACAACCTCATAGATCCATCTTTCTTCTTAAAAAATGAACAGGGGCTCCCCATAGAGAAAAAATAGGGCAAATAAATCCATTATTACTCAATTCCTCTAGTTGTTTCTTTAGTTACTCAAATTCCAAAATGGTCATTCTATAAGGGGTCTTCGATATGGGCCTTGAACCAAGAATTAAGTCAATGGAAAACTCAATTTCTCATTCTGGAGCCTGATCAGGTAAATATTCTGAAAACACATCATCATATTCATGAACAATAGGTACATCCTCTATTTAAACATCCCTTTCCTCACCCACAGTTATTTCATTCTCTTTCTCCCCAATAATTGAATTTAGCTGAGCTACTGGGGGTGGATCTAGATAAGAATCAGGTGGTGACGTTTCTACTCTAAAGATAAGGTACTCCTTATCATCATAAAAAATTGTAACCTCTTTCTTCTTACAAAAAATATTCTCATCATGGTCTGAAAGCCAATCCATACCAAGGATTATATAAAATTCAATCATGGTTATGACGATGATATCAACAGCTAAATTAAGTTTATATGCCTTAATGGGAACTGATTCACAAAAATTTGTTGCAATGATACATCCCTTAAGAGTTTTGACTGACAACACCCTTGTTATATCAAATTTGGAAATGTATAATTTTCTTAGCAAACTGGGAAGATATGAAACAATGCGATGATCCAGAGTCAAATAAACCATTGCCTAAACTTGAGGAAACCATTAAATTACCTTCCACTATGTCTTTGGGAGCTTCAACCTCCACAGTAGTGATAACATAATATTAGCCTTGATCCCTTGGCCTTTCTGAGGTAAGTTCTCCTGACACTTAGGAAATTCATTTGCATAATGTCCCCTTTCTCTAGAATTGTATTATTCAATATTAACAGCCTCTTTCTTCCCTTTACAATCATGAGCTTGGTGGCATTTTTCATCACACTTGTAACTGACTCCCATTACCTTCAGACAAGTACCAGGGTGTTTCTTCCCACATTTACTCCAGGATGGATATTTAACTTTTCCCTTCTTCCCCTTATTTCCATTTCTAGATTGTTCAGTAGTTCTCTTCTTCTCTTGCATTGATTTAATGCTGAAATACTTAGAGAATTATTTTTCTGTCTTGATAACACACGAGACAATATCTTCATATGATGAGAAGTATTGTGAGACTAATGCTCAATGGAGAAATGGTTTTAACCCATAAAATAAATAATAAATATTACTGTGTGGGTTACGTATATAATCTGCAGCATTCCTCACTAACCTTGTAAAGTTAGCTTCATACTTTACGAAATTCTCATCCTTCTTTTGCCTCAGACTCAAAAATTGCCTTTCTATATCCACTCAATGGTTATGAGGAAAGTATTTTTCTAAGAAAATTTCATTAAACTACCTCCATTACATATTTGATACTTCAGTTTATTCCTTTTTGTTTTGAATCAATGACCACCATTGATTAGCATCTCCAGTGTGGTGGTAAACTGCCATGAAAACTTTTTCCCTTTTGTTACTCCCCAAGGCGTGGAATATTTTCTCTAAATAATTTATCCATTGCTCAGATACTAATGGATTTTTACCCCCATTGAATGTTGGTGGTTGTTGCCTCGTGAATTGATATAACATTGATCCTCCATGCTTCAGATCAGGGTGCTCTATACGGGTTAGGTTATTATTCATAACCTGAGTGATTTTTCCCATTATAATTATAAGATGATCAGTACCAGTTGTATAACCAGCTCCACTATAATTATCTTGAGTAGGAGCGAAATCCCTACATAGAGTGCATGCATGGATACGGTTTCCATTCCTTCCACTAGGTTCCATTTCTAAACAATGGTATACAGTAGATTTGTTTATGAATCACAATACATAAATCCAAACATGTAAAACACTTAACATAAATTGACCGGTTTATAGATATAATACATAATCATAAAAATGTATTATTTGAGGACGTATATACTCATAAACCCTTCATAATGGTTTGTAAAGAAAATGAGAATTATCCTAAGAATATCCCATGGGAGTGTCATAACCAAGAGTGAAGCAAGGCACATTGTTGTGCACTAGTTCCCATTCGAGTCTAGCTCAAAGTGGGGTTTTTAGGTTTTACCCCTAGGTACATCTGTTCTAGAGATGCCTTTATCTACTTGTATCTAGACATGGATGTATTACTTGGAAAACTCACAAAATCTCTACAATACCAAAATACTAGTAACTTCTTCTATACTGATCCTTAAATCTATCTTAGGGCTATGTGCTCTAATCAAATTTTATCTAAATCTAGTTTCCATGGTTTGTACTAAATATCCTATGATACCAACTATAATTCCCCGACTGTAAAATCCCAGAGTCAGAACATTATTACGTATCATTTTCATTATCACAAAAGATCATGTCTCAAAATACCGATTAATTTAGTATTGATGGTAGTACTAGATACATTCATAAGGTTATCACTACATCATAAAATAGAAAACTACAACAACATTATTTCCATAGACAACACTGAGATCCCATAGACTATCCCTACAGGTCATTCATAGTATACTTCTTCTCCTCCTTGTAAATATAAAACATAGAAAGGGGTGTGCTCAAATGCTCAGTAAGGATAACAATATAACATAAACCTTCATAAATAATCATAATCATTTAAGGTAATTTATAGAACTAAAACAAAATCATTTTCAACATAAAAATCTTCATTATATGGAAAATATGATTCAAAATAATTCAATTTACTTACTCACATGGATATTCTACTAAATAATAATCACATGAAATATCAATATCCACTTTCATAATGAAGTAATGAATAATTCCATACTTCATAACCACATAGTCAAGGCCTTGTGTCAAGACTACAAATAATATTTTTTCAAGTCCTTGTGCCAAGGCACTAGTTTGTATCATGAGACCTACTGATGCATCTAAGAAATATAGTGGGCTCCACCCATCACTTACTAAGTCTAATGCATTCATCATATGAAAAGTTTTAAACATAACATAAACATTCGTATTAAAACTAGCATAAAAAATGTCAATACTTTATCCATAAACCATGAATGGTAGAAAAATAACTCATACACAATCAAACATATCACAAAACCTACAATACAAAATGGAAGATTTGTATCATAATAAATCTACTTAAAACTAGATTAAAATCCATTAAAGGATATTGACATATAGATGAAATCAAAAATGTTTGAGAGAAATATCTCATTATTTTTTGAAATCATTTAATGTTACATAATTATAAAAGAAAACATTTATTTTGAAAATATTTTATTAATCTTGTAATGGAAGCTTCGACGATCTTATAATGTCATAAAATAGTCACACCTGTGGTATAAGTTAAAAAAACATTCTTACCTTAATTTTTTTGAAAAGGTCATAAGGTACCTTGTTTGGAAAACGACAGAAAGATTCCTTTCAAAATGTATCAGGTCAAATAAGAGTATAAATTACTTTAACCCATAGTCTAGTAAGTAGTAAAAATGTTTTGGAATACATTTTTAGTAAAACATGGATGTGGATGATAAAGAGGTCCCGGTAGATAATTACATATAGACAACCTTGAATAATGATGTGGTTATAGAATTAACCCTTAACTTGTACATTTCCTTAGTATAGGGTAAGTTAAACTCCTATATATCGGTGAAATAATTGTTATTAAATTATACAAGAATCATATACATTAAAATTAAATCATATATGATCTTTTTAAAATTGCTTTGTTAATAATATTTTAGTATAATCGTCATTTCAGGTGTTAACTAATTCATTTTCTTTTATATTATTTATTGCGTAAGTAATGTTTTTTATGGATAGGATGTATCATATTCATATTCAGAATGATATTATGCCTTTAAAAATAATTTTTAATCATCTAATGAAAATCATTCATGAATGGATATGATGGTGAATGAATCTCATCGTGTTTGTGGAGATGGTAATCCGTACGTACGCACGAGCGAAAATATCATTATTTTGATATTAAAATCGTAAATAATTGGATGGTATTTCATATATAAAGAATAATTGTTATGTTATATTTATTATTTACCTCAATTATACTTCATTATAATACTCATCCAATTAATAATGTATTGAATAACAACTACACCACGACGTGGAGATGGTAAGTTGTACGTACACACGTATGGTGACATGTCATTTAAAGGATGGATAGAATAATGAATATGGTTATACCATATTTATAATAACATCATAGTATATAGAAGATACTGGCATTATTGTTTGATAATGGAAACAACAAGGAAAGAAGAAGTGGAATTAGAAAAAAAAAATATGAAAGAGATGATGAAATATTTACCCTTTCTTTGGGTTCTTCCTTTTGATTTGATCAAAATGGAACCTTAGGTTGGATTTATCACTAAATTAAGGCCTCTAGGATGAATTTATAATATCTGGGAGGATATTTGGGTAGGGTTTGGTTGCGCCAAATGGCTTTGAATATGTGAATTTGAGAGAAGGGGAAGTTCCCTTTTATAAGAGGTGTGAGGGGAACCTTAGGAAAAGATTCAAATATTATTTTATAATAAGATAATTTTCGGTTTATAATGGCTCCAAAATGAATTATTTAAAGTCTAAGTTGGGTATGGATCGAAAACCTCTCAACCAATAGGTTTTTATATGTTTTTGTCACACTATTAACATTATCTTTTAGATTTAAGTCTTTATTAAATAGTTTGACATTTACCTTGTCTATTTGTATTTTTATATTATATGGTTAATAAACATACTATAAACATACAAGAGAAACCCGGGTGGTTCATTAATGATAAAAATATTATTATATAAGTATTTTGGCCAAACATTAGATTTTTAGGATTATTATATCAACCAATAATGTTTTATTTGTTTTAAAAATTCTTTTATATAAATTTTGACATTATTTATTAATTTGTTTTTGTTAAAGTCCTAAAAACTTTATTACTTCGAACTAAATACATTTAATAAACCCTAACATTTCATAGTCACCTATAGAAGTTTAGTATAGCATCAAAACATTCAAATTATATTTATTTTAGTATTTATAATATCATTTATTTGATTGATTCATTAATAAACAAAATAACGCGTCATTATTGTGTCATATATAAATATAATAATTTTATTTCTAAAAATTATAAATAAAATATCTTGAGGTAGGAAATATGTTTATATTTATAATTAATATTTAAAGACTAATATATCAATTATATAACCTCGTATAAAATTGTTTTATTAAAATATAGTTTCTTTTGTTATTTTTTTCTTTACTTTAGATTATTTAATATAAAATGTCATTATCACTCCCAAGTGGCTCCATAGGGTCCCAAAATCGACCCAATTATGCCCAGGGTTGTACATGTATCATCCAATATGGTTAAGACACATGTTAGGGTAATTTAATATTATTATAATATTATTTTTTAACCTTATTTACTGGATTTACCAATTTAAACATTGGTAAATAAAATATTTAATAAAATAAATATTCCTAATGTCTAAAAAAAAAAGTTACCTATTTACAAAATTTGGGCCTCTTGATTAAAAATATTTAATCCATTTTTTCAAATTCAAAACACATAAGTGGCAGAAATAAATTTAAAATTAATTCACGTTGTCAAAATAAAAAATGTGTTTTTATGAAATAATAACTATCAAAAGATTGACAGTTTTTTATGTCCAGTTTAATCATGAGATTACATATAAGGACTTAAATTATATTAAATGATAAAAATATAATCCAATTATACTTAAAAAATAATCAAATGTATAATTTAACACTATAAATTATTTCGTTTAAAAAAGTAGTTTTTAATTAAAAATTTGTATTCTCACTATTCATCAAAAATTGAATGTTTTCAGAAAAATACCAAAAAATCACCCTAATCTAATTTCGATATTCTGAATCCAAAAATGAACTTCATTTTGAAAGATAAAATTTATAAAATTTCAAAAAGTGGTTATTACTATCCATAACAGCTAGTTTGATTGGTCGTGGTGTGTTGCAACTCGAAGTTGTGTACAATACAACCTATTGTATTATTCAGAGAGAATCATACCATGGATGTTTGGGGTGTTATAAGTTATCTATTTAATTTCATTGGATTATCATTTATATGTATAATAATTTTAAAATAATCATCTCTAATTTTTCCTTTATTCTAGACAATCCCCTAAAATAGGTGGAATCAGCTACAAAACCAATGTTTTAAGGGATGTGATGACTACGCGTCCCCCCCCATGAGATGCCCATCCATATGGGTGCATGAATCCAAATATTTCTGGTGAAAATATATCTATTGAATCTAGTTCTGAATAGAAAGTTTGATCAGAAGGAGTTCCCAAATCCCCCTATGAATGAACAACCTGTAATTGATTCCTTTACAAAACAAAGGCCTCTAACAGTTAATGGATTATACGATCCCCTAATCATCAATCATTGGGTCAAAACCATTGATAATTTCATCTCCATACTTCAATGATCTAATAAATAAAATTTTATACTATTTGTTTTTCATAAAGAGGTAGAAGCCAATCAGTGGTAGAAATTTATCTGGAATACATAAATGAATAAAGAGATCAATGATTTGGGGAGGATAGAATATCAGAATATTTATTTTGATAAATATATTCCTCACACTCTCAAACATAAAATAGAAAGGTTTATCCTTGCCTACAAGAAAAAATATGAATCATCTATCAAGGTATATAAGGAAAACTTCACAATAATATCATGATATACCTTCGTCTTTTTCATTTCCCCGAATTTTATGGTTTACCACATCTTTGGTGGGCAAAAACCTAGAATACAAAAATCCTTGGTGATCTAAAACTTTGATATCTATGGGTTAATTTTCCACTTTTACCTTAAAGTCGAAATTGAGATCGGTGAATCTCAAGGGTTTTACATGAATAAGAAGTGGAAAGTGTAGTTTAATTATATTGGTCTAATGGAAAAATATAATGGTGCAAAGAAATATCAAAAGCCCAATTTTCATAGGTGTTGAATTAAGCTCCTCAAAAAAATGATTAAGGTGAATAAGGAAATTCGTTATGTGAAGTAATGATGGACACCTAGCTAGTGATTTCGGATGGGAGAAACCCAATAATGTGATGGTTGAAAGGAATGCTCTGGTAAACCCTCAATGCAAATTTCATTTCTTTAATACTAAGGACCTAGGGGATTTCAAAAAATAATGCACTAAGAAAAGGGTTTTCAAAAACAAAAAACAATCCCCAAGGCTGCAGGGTAACCTTTTTTCATCAAAACAACAAAGTTGGATCCATAAAATGAATTGTTTATATGTATTAAAATTATACATTCAAGAATAAAAAACATAATTTTTTATTATGGATCTACACATTTCTTCATATCGTGAAAGTTTAATAGACCTATTCAAACACTACCACAAATCATGGTTGTAGATATGTCAATGAAAATAGAAATTGGGAAATTGTTAAATACTAGTACATATCTCATCCCCTATAAAAATTTGTTGGTTGAACATCCTAGTGAACTTTTAGAAACTATCTTTGGTGGAATTTTATTTAATTATTGGTATGCATTGGTTTTCTCTATATAGATCCAACATAAATATCCATGAGTAGTAACTCAATACTCATATTGTGAATCATCCCCCAATTCTATTCAATTGTAATTAGTAGGGTGAATATTCATTAGTACCAACATCTAAAGCATGGATATTATTTCCATGTAATAAACTGTATCATAGATTAAATGATTTTTTCTAAGGAAAAGATCATCCTTGAATACATTCCCATTTTGAGGGAATGCAATGAAGTGTTTCATGAAGAATTACCTGGTCTTCTTCTTAGTCAAGTGGTTGAATTTTTAATCAATATTATACCTAGGTAATTTTCATTATCCAAAACTCCATATATAATGGATATTATAGAACATGAGGAGTAGAAGAAAAAACTATACGAGATTTTGGATTAATGGTTCAAACACCAATGTTATTCACATTTGTGTTCATTAATCCTCTTCATCAAGAATTAGGATGGGTCAATGGACATTTTGATTGATTATCGTGAGCTCAAAAATATCACAATAACGAAAAATTATCCTCTTCCATGTATTTTTGACTTGATCAATCAGCAATGTGAAGAATAATAATTCTACAATGGGGATCTATGGTTGGGATATTACAAAATTAGGATGAATAAGTAGGATATCTACAACACTACTTTTTGTACATGGTAGGGGAACTATGAGTTCAATGTAATTCAATTCGGAAACACTAACTCTCTATAAATATTCATGGGCATGATGAATATATTCCTTATATATTATCTCAAAAACAATTGGGTAGTGTTTATATATGATATTATAATATACTCCAAAATTATATAGGCTCATTATGGGCATTAGATAACTATACTAAAGACTATGTGAAAGGAGAATCTTATTTCTTGTACAAAAAATAAAAGTTCTATTTGAAGGAAGTCTCAATCATGGGGAATAGTATCACAAGAAATGATATATCTATATACCCTTCAAAAACTGAAGGAATTGAAGGATATTTGGGGCCAACATATGTGATATATATCCATAGTCTCCTTATATTAGCTGCATACTATCGTTGATTATTGAGAAATTTCTTATGATTTTAAAATCCTCCAAATAAGAGAAATCCAATGGGAGTAATGTTTTCTTGTACTGATGAATGTGAAGAGAGCTTCATGTAGTTGAAAAGGAGGCTTATCACTTCACTAATACTCTTACTACCCACAAAGAGAGAAATTTTCAAGTTATTCATCATTTCTTTGAAGAATTGTGTGGGTTTTGTGTTAATAAAAAATGAAAAAGTGATTGCCTATGATTCAATGCATTTTAAATATCATGAACAAAACAACCCAATGAATGATATATAGTTATCTTCAATGATATTTTCTTTGAAAATATTTTTTCCTTATCTATTTGTGCATAAGTGTTAAATATATATAGATCAAAAAGCCTCAATTATATATTCACACATAAAGAGTTGAATATGTTGCTACAAAGATGGTTAGTGATAATCAAGTAGTATGAATTCTAAATTCGATACAATCCTAGGAAATAAAATAAAGGTGATGATTCTATAAGTATAAATGGTCCAATAATTCTATCATTTATGAGAATTGAGATGGATCCAATCTTCATATATTTTAAAAGGATGGATATGGTAATAAACAATGATGTAATGTCAATATTCATTTCAAATATGATTGTTAAAACATCCCTTTGGGAGAAGATAAAGGATTATAAAAGATATACTGTTGTAATTTAGAAGAAAGTGGAAGCTATAAGAAAATGAAAATCCTTAGATTTCAGTGTTAATGAAGTATTTGTGAGATTTTGTTCATGACTATGTGTACCATCAAATCCAATATTAAAGAAGGAGATGTTGGATGATGCCCATAGCTCAAACTTCTCTATCCATAAAGAATCACAAAGATGTATTAATATTCCTATGATAAATATTGGAAGAACAATCTGATGAAGGACATCATGGAATACACATCAAAATGTCTTATATGTCAACATGTTAATGCTGGAATGAAAAAATACATGGGGTGGATGAAACTATTACAAATACCTACATGGAAAAGGGAAAACATCACCATGGAACTTTTCAGTAGTATGAAAAAGAAATCAAGATCAAATAATTATATATGGGTTTGTTGGATCAACTTAAAATGTCTTCAAACATCATTTATATTTGAGGGTACCTCTCAATCGATCAAATAGAAAGGATATTCATTAGAGAAGTGGTGAGGATGCATAGAATTCCACTATCAATTATATCTGATTGAGATCAAATATTTTCCTCTACGTTATGGAAGAGTCTCAAACATGATCTAAATATTGAGTTATATTTGGGAATGTCTTATCACCCTCAAACTGATGGAACATTTGAGAAGTCATTCTAGGAACTCAAGGACATGTTGATAAAATGCTCAATTGTATTCAAATAAAGATGGTATCAATATCATCCTCAAGTTAAGTTCTCAAACAATAACTGTTTCCATTAATCCTTCCAAATGGATCCCTATGAATCTTTTGATGGGAAGAGGTATAGAACACCTGCATATTGGGATGAAGTTGGGGAACAAAAAGTACAAGGTCTTGAAATGATTGATGAAATGGTGAAAAAGGACTAGACCATTCAGTATCACATCAAGACTTCTTAATGTAAAAAAAGTGTTTTTCTAACAATCATCAACATTAGGTATTGTTTTATATTAGGAAAATTTTATTACCTTGCATATCTTCATTGAATAATTTCATGCGATTTGGGAAAATTGAAAGCATATTAGAATATACATTGGCCACTTTGAGATTCTTGATCGCATAGGAGTGGATGCCTATCTACTAGAACTCCCAGCTAATATATCTCAAGTACATGATGTATTCCATATACCCCTCTTGTGGAAATACATATCAAACCCCTCACATATACAAAATGCAGAGGTGTTACCATTAAAGAATGACCTTTCCTATGAGGAGCATCTTGTGAATATCATAGAACATAAATAAAAAGTTCTATATAATAAGACAATAAAACTGGTCAAAGTGTTGTAGATAAACCAAAAGATTGAAGTAGAAGTGTGGGGACTGTATTAAGTGATGAAACTGAATTACCATCATCTATTTTAGTGTGTGAAATGAAAATTGTGATGGCGAAATTTCTAAATGGGGGGAAATTATAATGACCTGAAAATTTATAAATAAAATTCCCCTTCCGACATAAAATAAATGTCTTATTATTTATTATGGTTATAGAATAACCATTCACTTATTGCATTTTATTATATCTTATTATATTGAAAATACCATTAAGTATCATTACCATTTACAGTGTATCCATTGAAAAATGATCACATAATTAGTATAATTATAAGGTTCTACCAAAATCAATTGACACAAACAAAAGAAGTGATGTACCCAACATGTAGGATCGTACCCTTTGAATCCCATTTATTAGACTATATAAGTGAGATATCATAACTAGTATTTACCATAGAACAATCAAAATATAATATCCAACAACTTTATAATGAGTGAAACTAATTAAGGGATATGTTTAAGATAGTCATGATCACGACCCAAAACATATACACCAAACCATCCTAGGAATGCCACACTTTCATTAACCATAGAAGTAGGGATTTTTCTAGCGTGTTAAAAGGATGTGTATCAAGTCCATGAAAATATGAAAATTTATATTGTATTTTACATAGAATACTTTTCATATTTTTCTTCTTTTCATTGTATTATAAATGTTTTTAATTTTTATATAATAAAAATTGAATTATATTATTAATTACTATTAAAATTAAATTAAGTTGTTTTTATAGATTAATTTATTTATTTTAGAAAACAAAATTAATAAAATGTTGTTATTAAATAATTTTATTAAATATAAATGGTTATATACTTTTTATGAAGTCAAATGTAACTTTTATAAGGGTTCAAAAACATTTATTGTCAAAAACCCAAAATTTCTCAATAAAAGTTTATTATTATTTTAAGAATGAAAATATATATATTTATAAAAAAAATTGATAATAATAATAATATTTTTTTAATTAGAGTATCAAAATTATCCAATGTCTAATTCTTCATAATTTTCAGAGATACTCGAATTTTTAGGAGAAAATTAAATACTGTATAAATATACAGTGTGTATTGTGACATCATGATGACCAAATAGTGAATTAATAAATACTATAAATGGTATACATGAAAAAAATATGTTTTCTATTTAAAATAATATGATTTTATGTCTATATTTTAAATTTATAAAGCCTTTGTGGATCCTCCAAAACTATTAATATATTTTAAGGTTTTAAAATCATTATTTAAGAGTATGACTCTCTTCCACATCATCAAGGGTATTATTTTATTAATTTTGGACCTTTGTATTATAAAATAATGAAAAGAACTCTTATTTGGAATAAATCATGGGAATAATCAAGGGAATGTGTTTGGTTCTGGTTATTTTATTATATAATCTAAAATATATATTTGAGAAATGATAGAGAATTCCCCACTCATTTCATATCTTAACCCAAAAAATATAACATTTATCATAAATAAAAATACTTTAAGAACATCCTTAATATTTTCTACCCTCTCTAGAGTCCACTAAAAGTTCCCCAAGATCTCAATAAAATCCTCCCAAGCATTTTAAGTCCCACTTTCAAGATAAGGGATCGTTTATTTATCATCTTTATTCAACTATAATCATTTTTTCCCTTTTTAATCAATTATTAATTTTGGTATATGTTCTTACATGTCCCCAATACTACCTCTATGATTCATAAATTATGAGATTCTCATATGAAAGACCCAAAAAAACCTTCAGAGGGGGGTGAATCAGGGTGTGAATGTTTTCTTTTCGTCACTGGATCTTGTTCCCACGTTGGTAGGAACATGTTAAAACATGTATGATGGATATGTGAATAAAATAAAACATTCAAATGAAGAATTATGGAACAACACATTTACTTGGTTAAACACTAAGGGAAACATACAAGGAGCATACACTTCCATGTTGTCAGTCGTACCTAATTTCATTAATCTTCACTAGTTGTAGATTACAATGATTCAGGCATATTAAGTCTATCCCAGACACACTATCTAATGGTTCAGGGATAACTCACAACTTCCCTCAGATCACTTCTATAGACTCCCCCTGGTTCACTTCTTTGGATAGGTCTTCGCTCAGTTTAACAATAGGAGGGTCGCTTCAACATATTGGCATGAAAATCATTGTCTTTGTTTAGCACGGGACACTGCTTGTATCGAAGTCCCGAATTGATGCTCTTTTATTTTCAATTTTCTTCTTTAGTGCAATTAATGAGTTCACTAAAACATCTTATTCTTTTCATTGGAATCATAAAATTCATTAATGATGTTTCTACTTCTATGAACTATCCCTCATTCTATGTATTGTCATTGATCTGCGTATTGTGCCTACTTTGCGTATGATTCTTACTCCGCGTACTGCACCAGATCTACATACCATGCCTGCTATTTGTATCATGCCTACTATGTGCCCCACCTCTATGTACAGACTTTTCGTACTAGCTCTGCATACTACCTTCGTGTACCATCTTCGCATACCACCTTTGGGTACCATTTATTCTTTCCATGGACTTATTCTAATTCTGTGAATTATTTCATATCTCATATACCACTTTTTCTTACTAAATATATCTTCCATGAACCGCTCCTTCCAATTTTGTTAACTATTTCATCTTTCACATACCACTTCTTCCTACACGGAATCTCTCCCACATACCACTTTTGAACGTAGCTGATTTCTTCCGCAGTGATAATATTTTCTTATCGAATTTACTCTATCATAATTATGGGATTTTCACGTCTTATATAGGTAAATATCTATGAAAATTTTGGTAATTCATTTTACCCATATTTTCAATGTAGGAAAAAAATCACCACATACTGAACTCCATCTGCAAATGGTAAGCCTCCACCACATACCAGTATCCCTCAACGTACCGTAAGACCACCAGTCTACGTACTAAATATCTTCCACCAACAATGATTCATCTAGCATTTCACAACTCCCTCCACCACAACCCCTCAGCATTTTGTGTACCACATGCCTTCACTGTGTACCATTGCTAAAAACCGTTTTTGATTCTATGCACTGCTCTGTGTACCATTTCCACTCCCAGGTACGCGGCCACAAACCATTCCCATAATATGGTTCAAATTCCATGTTCTGAGGTATGTGATTATTTTACTTTACTTATTTACTTCACCATTCATCATCTCAATCAGTCTTTTGCAGAAATACTTCGATTTCAAAAAAAATCCCATTTGTAGAGGTCAAAAAAATTGGAAAATGCTAGGAAACTGCACCACCATAAATATTAGCTTCTTCATGAACACCCATTATTCTTCACTGTCATCTAGATTCTTCAAAAGCCAGTGTATTTAATCACAAAATACTTCTACCATGATATATACTCTTTAAATGATCAGTTTCAACATCGTCAGATTCTCCAGTGATATTACTACAACTTCCCAACATCCCTGTCTTCCAAGAACACCTTTCATTCCAGTCAATATTGAATATGACTAGAATTATCTTCTCATATTTTTATGATCATTTTTAAATATTCAAATCTCCACATGGTCCCTCAATCAATAATTCATGTCTATTTAGTTAGGCTCTTGCATCATCTTCTCTTGTTTGGATGATAATTCTTAAATCATAAAATCTCCACATGAACCCTCATAAAATAATGCATGTCTCTTCATATAGGATCTTTCATGGCCTCTTTGAACGGTGAGATGTTTCATTATGACTTTATAACTTCATGACCTTCAACACTCTCTGATATGGTTTCATTGGTAGACAATGTATCACCTTTGATACATGTACATTGAACTTAAGGTTTGTTCAACAATCGTCTAAATTCCATTCTCTGTCAACATTGGATTTCGTCTTCATCTCCTTCTTCATTTTGTCCTATATTGACTACTATTGATATAAAATACTATCTTTATTCATGAATATGGTTCCAAAAATATCCCTCTTTGTATTCTGTTGTCAATACCTTATATTCTGTTCAAATGAATGTGTCAATGTCAAAATGAGAAAATTCTCTTGCCTTTTTTCCTTATTCTTTCTCCCCACATTTCGAACATTCATTTCACTTTCTCTCCCCTTTATTGAAAAGAAGTATAAATTACATGTGAAAAAGGTATCATTCCATTGTTAAGAAATTCTCTAAAAAATATTTCACTCTAGTTCTACATGAGAAATGCTCGGCGTAGAAAACAATAAGAATTGATTTAGAAAAAAATATTTTTAATTATCAATACATCATGATACCTCGTCAGATGAAAACTCATATTCTTGCCTTCAAGAGGTTTCCACTTCCATTCCAAGAATAAAATATTGAATTTCATAGGAAATAATAAACCTAAAACTCCTGAACTCGCATTTCCAATGACTCTAGTAGTTTCTTTATGTGTACCCCCTGAAGGGAAATACTCCTTATCATCATCATCAAGGGTGATCCTTCATCATTTTAATCTTTCAATATCAATTGAAGAATTTTACATGGATGGAAACTTCGTCATCTTATCTATCATGAGTTTATAGAATTTAGTACTTATTAAGTTCTCCCCCTAAGAGCATACTTCACCTTAAATTCCCTGTATTATTAAGACAAATAAAATACACAAATGATTCATGGAATAAGGTTGTTCCTCCTTGCTTCGTCAATGTGAGCAAGAAGGCTGATATGGTTCCCTCAACCAAGATGATCCATTTTCTCCAATCTTCATTCTTTCATAACTGAACATATTTTTTGATCCATGTTGATGTGACATGAATTTTTTCACATTATCTTCTACTTTTCATGGTTTGTTCTTCCTAACAGTCATCATGAATGATACATTCTTTCTCCTTTTAAGGACTTCTTATTGCTCTTGTATTAAGTGTATACAACATTTTTCAATGTGACCAGATTCCATACATATCTCACACAAAACTTCATTAACATGTGTGTATCCTTTGGTTCACACACTCTCATGTACATTATCTTCATCACGTGAAAGTTTTCCATTTACATTATCATCTACATTGGCCTTTTCATCTTCATGTTTCCACATTATTTACAAATCTCATGTCCAGATGTCCCACATGTCATTTGGAACTTCTGTAGAAGGTTTGGATATTTGACATAGGTTCATCCAAGTCTCATCTCTTTTAGTTTCTCTTTTGGATGAATTTCCCTTCGATTTCCGGGATTTAAAATCTAGGTTACACTCAACTTCACTACTTGAGATCTTCTTGGGAAAATTTTTATTCAAAATATTCTTTTATATTCTTCCCCAGGATGATTCTTCATAATTATCCAGTGTTAGAGGTCTTATTATATTATCAATGATGAATGCATGTTGATATGGACATATACCTAAATTGTGACCACATTCATTGCATACAACACATATGTTATCAAGAATTCCAAATATGTTGGTTTTAAATAGATGCTTCTGGACCTATAGTTGTTTCTTCTTATTCTATGGATTTCTACCTCATGAGGTAGGCTTCCTTTGTGTTTTTACATTGAGAGAATTGTACCAATAATTTATTTCATAGTGCCTAAATTTTTTGCAACACCAACATTGACACAGAAATCGTGATTTATTTTTATTATGTTAGTAGGACAATATCTTGACGTTTCGTGCTCTTTGTGGAGATCCACCTTCCACATTATTCTTCTTATTCACCCTAAACATCGTGATATGTAACTCATCAACTTTCCTCATCCATGATTTTTCTTAATTTCTCTTCCAGCCTGCACAACTTGTGAAAACATATTTAGAAACATGAGTACAAGATGGTTTTGATGGTACTTTATTACTTTATGCTACTTGTGGTATATCATCGAAAGATGTCATGATCTTCTTATCAAATTTTGGAGTCATTTCATCTTTTGATTACTCTAGTGGGAATTGAGTAGCAACAAACACTATTTTTGGAGAAAAATCATCAATATATGTCATGATCTTATTGTAACATGTTGAAGGGTTTTCAACTTTAGAATCATCAAGTGGACCCTGATTACCAGTAGAAACTATTTACTTCTTTTGTAAAGGCTCAATTTATGTCTTCTCATGATTGGTCAGCTGGGCATCCAATTTTAGACATTTCATATTGAGGATGATATTCTAATATTCAATCGTGATCTTCTTTTATCTACAAGACTTCTTCAACCATTCAAAACGCATCTTAACTTTGTTTTACAATTAAGTTTCAAGTTAATTGATCTTTGTGGATGTTTATTTCAAATAAAAACCTTTGTCTTATTTACCTTATTTCAGCTCATATTCACATTCATGGATCTATTATACTTTAGACTTATCGACTCTTTTTTTCCTCAACTTCTTTTTGCCATTTTGAGGTATTTATTTCATGATTCCTAATTATTTATTCAAACATTTCAATCATCCCAGAGAGTATAAAACATTAAATTATTTTTGTATCCAAGTTATTTTCCATATTTTCTACTTCTCTTTTTAACAAGGTTATCTCAACCTTTACATTTTTAATGATTCGAATGAAAAAGGTAGTTCTTTCTTTAGGAACGTCACAAAAATAATTTCTTATTTTCTCAATTATCAACACACATGGTGTATGAAATTTATCAACATCACCACTTGTGTTGGAAACATTATGTTTGGGGGAAAACTGAGCCACCCAATCTTTACATTCCATGAATGATATTTCTTAATTATTGGAAAGGAATGGAGAACCATAAACATCATAATCTTTATAAATGAGGGACCTCTTCGACAATCTATTCTCTTTCTTTTTCCTTTTTTTCATGGTCTTATTGTATATAGACATTTGTTCAATAATAACTAAATATTCATCCAAACTTCACTTCATTGTTGAATCATGAAATATAAACCAAAATCATTTTCTGAATATAATTACTATTTAATATCCAACATAAATGAACCATTTAACTCAAATACCAATTAAAGGACTCTAGTCCCCTATGAGAAGGGGGTGAATCAGGGTGTCAAAATTTTCTTTTCATTACTATATCTTGTTCCCATGTTTGTAAGAACCTATTTAAACCTGTATGAATGATATGTGTAGTTTTTAAAACATTCACATATAGAAGTACATCACAAAACCTTTACTTGGTTCACCACTAAGGGATACTTCCAAGGAGCATACTCTGATAGGATTCTCTTCATACATAATTCCACTAATCTTCAATATCTATAGATTACAATGATTCGGGCATAGTCACCCTATCCTAGGCACACTGCCTAAATGTTTAGGGGTAGATTACTAGTAACCTTAGGTAAGTTTTGTAGACTCCCCAAAGCTCACTGACATGGAGTGGTCTTCTCTCAGTTTATCGAATTGAAGTTATATTCAACAGATTGGAATGAAATTTGTTATCTCTATTCAGCTCGAGAAACTACTTGCAATGAATTCCTGAATGGAATCACTTTTATATCCATTTTTCTCCTTTAGATAAATTACTGAACTCAGCAAAACATCTTCTTATTTTCATTGGAATCACAAACTCTTTTTATAAGGTTTCTGCTTCTACAAACTATCCCTAATGCTACTGACTATCTATGATATTTTTACTGTGGCTCCTCCATGTACTGTGTCGGCTCCACATACCATCCATGCTCTACACACTACACCTACTCCGGGCATTGTGAACCACACTTTCTCCACGCACCATGCCTACTCCACGTACCGCACTTTCCCCACACACCTTCTCTATGTACCGTCTTCATGAACCACCTCTACATACCTCCATCATGTGATGTCTTCATGTACCACCAATGCATTCCATTTCATCCATCCTCTAACTACTCCTTCCAATTTTGTGAACCATTTAATATTTCATAGACCACTTCATCCTATGCAGAATCTCTCATATGTATCACTTTCAGACTTATACGAGTTCTTACACAGTGATGATATTTTATTATCGAATTCCCTCTATCATAATTATGATATAATTCCTTATATATGAAAATAACTCCGTAAATTTCACTAATCCGTTTTACCCAAATTTTCAATGTGGGAAATCATCATTGCGTAACATTATCCTTCAGCATACTGAAAGCTTGTCAGTCTGCATACTGCATCTCTTCTGCCAACGAGGAGCCATCATGTGTACCCTAACTCCCTCTGCCAAAAACTATCACCATTTCTCGTACTGTATTATGTCACTTCCTACCATCACTGCAAACCATTTTCGGTTCTATACACCTCTCTATGTACCGTTTCCACTACAAGGTACGCGACATCGAACCATTCCCAGAACATGGTATGCGGTCCATGTTCTTAGGTTTGTATTTACCTTACTTTTTGGATTTCCTCCTCAATTATTCATCTCGTTCACTCCTATGAATAAATCATTCTATTGACAAAAACAAAATATATATTTTAGTGGTCCAAAAATCTTGAAAGCATTGGGAAACAAAGTGACCATAAATATCTACTTCAGAATGACACAAATGATTCTTCATGATCAAATGGATTCTTCAAAAGTCAGTGCATTTCATCACGAACTCCTTACACCATACTGTATAGTCTTTAAACAATCATTTCCATCATTTTCATATTCTCCTAGGAAAGTACTACAACTTCCCAACTTCATTGTCTTCCAGCAACATTTTTCTTTCTAATCAACACTGAATATGACTGGAATCATCATCTCAACATTGTATGATCATTATAAAAGCTTCAAATCTCTACATGATCCTTCATTCAATAATTCATGTCTCTTAAAGTAGACTCTTGCATCATCTTCTCACCATTGTATTATCATTATTAAATCTTCAAATCTTTACATGATCCATCATTCAATAATGCATGTCTCATAAAGTAGGCTCTGGCATGGACTCTTTTAATAGTGAGATATTTCATGATCACATTAAAACTTCAATCCATTTAACACTCTCAACGATGGTTTCGTTTTTGTAGACAATGTATCAACTTTGATACATGTACATTGAACTTTAGATCAGTTCAATAATCATTTTAATTCCATTCTCCATCAACTTTGGAGTTCCTCTTCTTTTCCTTCTTCATTTGGACCTATATTGACAACTATTGACCACAAATATAGTCTCCATTCATGAATATGGTTGGAATATAATTTATCTATCATCAAGCTCTACCATGAACATTTATATTCCCCCGTTATGCTGCTTTATTTCCACCATGATCATCCATAACAAAATATTATGTAGAGAGTACCCATACTCATTTCCTATCAGGGGTGTTAACCTTTATGAAATTATACTTCATTGGTTGGAGACATAAATTAATATATTTCACAGTACATGATTCTTAAATAAAATATTATGTTGAATGAATCAAAGTTGTATGATCTATGTGGCACACATAAGCAGAGACTGAAATAAAAGTGATGGGTACCCCTGAAATTATATAGCACTCCAATACATTGGGTAATGTTTTAATCTTATGAGACACCATGAAAGGGGTTAGGGAGTTAAAATAATCCATTATAGTAATTTTTCCATCATGATTTCTTAGTATTTATCCTTGAAAAATATTTATTATGCAATTTTTTATGTCATTTCATCATTTCTTATGTTTTCTTTAAGATTATAATGTTTTATCATGTCCCATTTTTTATATTGTTTATTATCTCTCATTTTATACCCCATTGATATGCCAATTGTCTAAAAATTATTATTTTCATAATTTTATGCCAAGTTTATTCCCTTATTGGGCTTTATAGTTCATCCATTTCTTATTTATGTTCCCAGGTTATCCAATTTATTTTTATGTAATGTGGAATAATTCGATCATTTTAACAATTTTTTCAATAATGGCGATGTATTACATATTTTAAGTTTCTATGTAATGTACATAATTACCAAATACACTATAATTTATGATAATCCAAGTTATATTATGTGTAATATTATGTAATAAATCATGAATGAATGTGAAATGAGAAGAAGGGTTGTCATAGGGAGAGTCATGGTTCAATGGTTCTTGGATTCAAATCTTTTTTCCCAGGTATCTTTCTTGAGGCATAATCAAGGGTTTTGATATCAATGATCTCACCGCGGAAGCATTACAACAATAATATCAAGGAGGTTTAATTAGATTATATTATTCTGTTTGGTCCACTCCTTTTAATGTATAAACCTCCATGGGAGTTTATTTACCTAGTAAGGAAATATTGAAGGATAATTAATCAATAAATTTTTTTGGTCCACAATTGGAGAGAAGTGTCTTTTAATGTTGATGTGTTAGCAACAAAAGGGAACCCAAGTAATAGAATTTTTGTTTTTCTATTCCTAGGGTCCATTACAGATTACTATAAAATTGTTATTCGGGATATTTCACTTTTACCTCGTCACATTCAACCTCTATGAGGGTTGGGTGTCTTTTTTTCTCCAATAATTAGCAAAAATTTAATTCCAAAAAAGTCATGTTAAAATAACATTTAATATAATAGCCTCTTTATTTTTCATTTTTTTTTATTATTAGTTCTCTTACAATGATCATTATTCTATAATCTATATATTTTATCCACGATATAAATATAATATATATTCATTATATATGTATATTTTTTAAACTATAAATGTTAGAGATAGAAAATTTAATACATCATTTAAAGAGATAGTAGGTCGTATGTATGCGTCCACGTTGTTTCCATTTTCATGAAGGATTGAATGAAATAAATGTATATAATATATTACCAATATAGTATCATTTTTATTTGATATATATAACATAATTTCATTTATCCAATCCTTATTACCTTCCATTTATAGCATGAATGACCCACATCGCTTGGTGAGGTGGTAGTCCACTGTATACATTAGCGATGTTATCATTTTCTCACATAATGAAACATAATAAAGTATATGTAATATACTAATATAATAAGTATAATAATATCATAAATATCATATAAAAACATTTAATAAATAAATATATAAATATTTCATCCGTGGTGGTGGAAAAAATAACATTGGTTCATGAGGCAGTAGTCCATTATACACATGAATGATGATTTCGTATTCCATTTGATAGAAGTGGAAATGGTTTTTTCATTCACATAAAATAACACAAGATAATTATATGTATGATAAATTTATTCTTATATGATCATGGTTTATAAATAATTTAAGTATGTGGAGGAAGAAATAAAATAAAATTATCGGTTTGGGATATCAGACAATGTCCTTTGGTTTACTCCAAAAGGGTTCTCAGAATATATTTCATACCAAACTACATCTTCTAGAATGATATAATGTAATTAGGGAATTTATTTGGAGTGGTATTCGTATAACCAATTGTTATTTCAGGTGTGAAGAGGATATGGTAGGGGTGGACTTTTACAAGTGTAGTGAGTATCCCACTTATAATATTTGGAACAAAAATGTGTAACCATGTTTTTCACATGCCTAAAGGCTCCAAAATGGGTAATAAAATACCCTATTTGTGATAAGGTCAAAATATGACCGTATAATATGTGTTTCATATTTTTATAGTTAAATTTAATTCTTTTCCTTTTAGTTTAACACACGATAAACCCATTAAAAACTTTAACCATGCTAATTAATTTTCACGGTTTTTAGGACTCAATATAGGAAAAAATTAAGTTAAACATATTTGATACTATTAATTACTATGATTAAAAATATTTAATACATTTTTTCAAATTACATTCAAATAAGTGTGAAGAATAAATTTAAAATCATACTTACATTCATGATGAGAAATTAGTTTTCAAAAGAGAAAATGTTCATTGGTTAATAAGTTTTTATAACAAAATTCAACATGAAATTGATTAAAATGATATAAAATGGATAAATATATATATATATATATATAATAGATCTAATATTATGTTTAAACCCATATAAAGATAAATTTTATTTTTTTAAGTGCTTTAAATAAAATAAATCTTAATAAAAGCCGGTACTATTCACTATTCGTCCAAAAATTTGTTTTTTAGAAAAATCTAAATATATAATTTTAAAAATAATATGAAAAAATAAAAAAATTAATTTTTAGAAAAGTGCACTTTTCAAGTATAAAATCGTATTTTTTTCATCTCTTAACTAGAAAACATGTAAGATGGATGATAAAAATATAAATTAATATACATTTTATAAATATAATTAGAAAAAATTAGAAAAAATTATTTTCTTAATTTATTGATTTAAAATATTTTTTTCCATAAAAATATTTTTTCAAAAAAATATTTTTTCATAAAATGATTTTCATTTTTTCTAAATAATTTATATTTTTATTTCTAATTAATTGATCGCAAAATAATTCATTTTATATACATGTGTGAAGCATATATTTTCATAATTTTTTAATCATATTCAAACAATCCATTAAAATGATTAGGCAATAAATTTCATATTAAATAATTATATTTTAGTAGTATGTAACATTTTTAAACACATTGTCATGTGTAAAGAAATTTAAACGTGGTTTTTCATATAAAATTGATAAACTTAGTATTGTGTGTAATGAAATCTAAACTCAATGTTGCATGTAATACAAGATAAACTCATTGTCATAAGTAATTCATAATATCAAACATATTAAATTTATTTTAAAAAAATAAAAACATATCAAAGTGTTACATTCCTTACCATATTAAAATAAATTTCACCTTATAAATTCATCAATTTTGTATAAAAAACAAAGAATAATTCTACCTCATTTTGTCATCATATTCACATGTAACATCCAAAAGGTGGGGGTTTCACGTCAAAACATTAACCATGTGAGTGTTCTGGTTTTGTAGAAAATTTTCTATATGATCCAAAATCTTGACAGGTTGTTCTTTGTATGAAAGATCACACTCTACTGGTATAACCTCTAAGTTCATTACATTTTATTGGTCCAGTATGTGCTTCCTTAGAGAAGATACATGGAACACATCACAAACAGAAGAGTGGTTTTGTGGGATAACCAATTAATAAGTTATCATCTCAATATAATCAAGAATATAAATGGACTATATACGTATGGCATATACTTCCTTTATATCATATTAACAACATCATCCTTTAGACATTCATCTATAAAGTTCCCCTTCATCAATAACTCCACTAAATGAAGATGATTTTTTTTCCTAAAGCACAAATTGATAAAAATATCTACAATATAATGACAAGTCATTCCATCAATCTCTAGTTACCATCATAAAAAAATGGTAAGAAATTTTTATAGAATATGTATAAATTATTGTATAGTGAATTAATACATTAATCTCGAAAACCTCATCCAAAGATCAACATAATTAATTTCATAAATGGTTAACCATATGACCCTTTAAAAATTTAAAAACAAATTCACTAAATTTTAAAAATTAAACTAAACAATATTCCCAATGAAATTAATAAGTAGATATTAATTTTCCAATAGAAAATATGTTAACACCACTATCATATATTCTCATAAAGCATGGTAAAAACCCCAATTTCCATAAAACATCCCTAAAAACAAACAAACATCCTCATTCCATAAATAAAACCATAGATTGTTGAATATATTCCATAAATCTCAAAATTTCGTAACAACATCAATGATAACATATAAAACTTTTTCAAAAAATCATTAATAACATCAGGGCCATTAATAATATCCACATTAATTGACTCATATCAATTATTGTTTTATAATAACTACATATCATTTTCTCAACTTCATGAATATATAACTAGTTATCTTCTTTTAGTTACATGTTTTTAGTAAAATATCACATTCCTATTAAATCACTTTTCTATCTCATAAGTACCATTAAAAATATTCATGAAAATAATAAATTTAAATATTTTATAGATAAATCCTTATATTTTTCATGATTCATGTAACATAATTCTTAAAATCCCATATAAACACACTTGAATAATTCCAATATATTATTAAAAAATTAACTAGGATTCAGCATTTTATTTCATAATACCCATTATATATATATTAAACAATAATCATTTATTAACATTCAAAAACATAAATTTAATCATTATTCTCACTTTTAACATAATCAATACTATTAGAACTACCCATAAATTTTATATTACATTTTCGGTCCCTTAATTCTAAAAAATATGACCACTAATCATAACACCTTTATAATTATAATCACAATCCCCCCCTTGTACATTTATTTCTATATTGTCTATTTTTTCACATTTATAACACTTGACAGTTGACGCATCCATAGGGTTACCATTATTTTAATCCATTATGTTAACCAAACATTTCATTGTTTCTTGGGAATCGCATACCTTGGGGATTTATTCTCCACGCATAAAACATCTTCTCATTCCTTTAAGACATTCCCAAGAATGATTCTTCCCACATTCTCGCCATTTATTTAACTGGATCATCTTTTCTCTATGGTATCTACCATATGAACTCTCAATGAAATATATCATTCTATCATTTTGTGAGTTTGAGAGTTTGTTATAGTTCATGTTTTTAATCATATATCATGATAACATATTGGGAATAACTCCAATATCCATTACTCAAATTATCATCCTATTTGGTTTACCATAGACCCCTTTTATATCTTAATCAATGTAAATAAAGTTCATTCAATTGAGTAAAACCAAAAAAAAAGTGTGACTAACAATATTCATTTTGGAAAACCACATAATACTAAAAAATCACTTCTAGAATATAATAATCAAAAAACTACCTTTTCAATCGATGAAACTTTAGGCATATAGTATGTTATTCATTGTCATTATTTAAATATTTTTTGATGTTTCATAAATAGTTATTTAATTTACAAAGCATATCCCTTATGAGTGTCAAAACATATGTGAAGAAAGACCCACTTTAAAGAACCATCTAATGATTGAATCCATCCCAATGTTCCTTTAACAGTGTTATTATGCATAGGTACCTCTATGATAGAGCCAAATCAACATGTATTATTCATAAAAAGATGTAATTTCATGGAAACCACTTGCTACGTTCTATACCAAAATTACATGACTTGTCCCTATACATTGAATCATCCAGGAACTTATCCTTAGACGTATACATAGAAATATCTCTAGAAATATCCCCAGGGATATAGATAATTTTTTCTCATCCTAGATTCATAACGTTAATTAAACCATTATATAATACTAACTATAGAAACCCCAAACTTTTTATACATAAATATTAAATCTCAATATAATAATACTAATTACATTACATAATGATCCACACCACAATCATTTAATTTTTGTTCCTTTGGAATATTGGACTCATAAAAAACTTTTCCATAAGAATGTTATGCCACCTCCCACTATGTCTATTATAATTTGAACTATTCCTAGACTCATAATACACAAAACCGTTCATCATAACCTAATAAAATGTAACATAATAAAGTGTGAGCTCAGATTTTTAGTAAGGTTAAAAAAGGGAGATATCAACATATCAAGAATATAAGAGTAATAGAAAATGCGAATAATATTTTGAAAACCTTACCCTATATATCTTATATCATAAACCTGAATCATTTAATTAATCTTTCCAATACAAAATACAAAAATCATAATAGAATCAACAAACATGAACCATGAGAACATAACCTTGGCATAAAGAATATATTTTTTCATACATGTATAAAATCATTTACATAGTAGTTTAACGTTCATTACCAATAAAATCTTAGCTGAATGGTTTCCATATCTAAACTAACATACTATAAAATGTTTATTCTCAAGACAATCATAGAATATATAGTCCTTTATTGAACAATTTACCCCCATTCAAATCCATTATATCTCATGAGGTGTCAATATTTAACCAATTCATTATACATAGATATTGGTCCCTCGCATCACATAATGAAAACTATACATATGTGTACAACATTATCATAAAAAATTCATCATATTGGAACCCATGAAATAAAGTATGATTCATAAATATTTCCACCTAACATAACCTATATAAAATATGTATGACTCATAATCATTAAATCTTTTCATCAAAGAATAAACCGTTTAAAAAGAAATTGGTTTCATTATAATTTTATCATGGTATGAACCTTAGAAATATGATGGGATAACCATATTTCAATCATAAATATTTATAATCTATAGAAATAATAATAATTTTATCTTTGGATCATATCCCAAGTAAGGCATAACTAACATCAAAGGATGTTATCTTAGTTGGAAATTTATTTTAAAATATCATCTGAATCATTTTTGGAGAAAAATAACCATTTTAAAATAATTTTCATAAAAATATAATTCCATAAAATATTTGGGGGAATATTTTAATTGAAATAAAATATAATACTTATAATTCAATCTCGAAGAAGGGAAATTCAATCCATCTCGTACACGTTAAAAAATGATTCCATTCAATTTTTTTGTAAAATATAAATGGGAATAATTTTAAAAAATACATAAATATAAATATAAAAGCATTCATAAAAAGTTAAACAAGGGTGAAATATCTTTAAATAATCATAGAGTAATATAAAAACATTTTTTTCGAAAACATGGACATTGAAGACAAAGGGTTTTCGATTGAAGAGAGAAATATTGTTTATTTTTATTTTAAAATATTATAAATTATTTCATTCATAAAGAGAGGAAAATAGAGGGAAAACATGTATTATAATGAAATAATTAGAGTATAATATGATTAATGAGTTTCTTGAGAGATGTATTATAATATAACATCATCAGATTCATAAACACAAACAAACCTGATAAATGATGAGATCATATCATAAAACTCTTACCACATCGGATACAAAAAAATATAATCCCCATGAAAGAATAAAAATAAATGAAACATAAAATATACTTCTAATAAATAAATTAATTATATTTCATGAAATTGTGGTTGTATATACACCTCATTAAATAGGATAGGAGAACAACTTAATGTATATCCCAAAGAAGACAAATTAAGACAAAAATCCCATAACAATTTAGTAATATTTGGAATTGTATAAACCAATAATGTATAAAATAAAATTAAAATTTAAATATAATTAATATAATGTGATTCTAGATATAACATGTCAAAAGGGTGGTATATACACAACACAAAATAAACGAGTGGTGATTTTGCATATGTCTCCTAAAAATAAAAGAGACTAGAAATCCATTAACTAATGTCTCAATTTATTTAATACATTTTTTAACCTCATTTATAATAAATATAGTTTTATTATATATTCATTTAAGAACCATAATTATATATATCATACCATATATGATTTACTTATGACCTTTTATTACCCATTTATTAACAATTCTTTGTTAAAATTACATTTCATATAACAACAACTCTGTTTTTTGTGTATGTTTTGATTTTTTATTTTCTATCCTCGTACATTGAGCATTGTTCCATAATATGAAGAATATTAACCATGATATAAATATCATATATATTTATTTTATATTTACTTATAGTAATCCATAAATGTTATAGATAGAAAATGAAATACAACTTTCATGGAGACAGTTCGTCATCTGTACTCATGAATGTTGTATCCATTTGATCGATAGATTGAATGAAAGAATGGTAAATAAAATATTACCATAAAATAATAATATGTATGTACTATAAATGATATATTATTATTAAACACATACTCATTACCTTCCATTCAAATCATGAAAGACTCACATCACTTCGTGAGGTAGTAGTTTTCTATACACATGAGCGACATAATCAAATTCTCACAGAATTGAAGTATGAAGGTATACGTGATATAAAAATTTAAAAATTATAATAATATCATAAATATCATATAAAAACATTTAATAAAACAATATATATAATTTTTATTAGTGGTGATCAAAAATGAATTACATATGTTCGTGTGTAGATAGTCCTCCATGCACATGAATAATAATTTCATATTCGATTTGATGGATGTGGAGATAGTTGTAGGTCTTATAATAAACCTAAAAACATATTATTACATTGATGATAAATATTTTGTTATATATTTATGGTTTAATAATAATTTAATGATGTTTAGGAAGAAATAAAATAAAATGGTTGATTTGGGATGTTACCACTTCTTTGTGTTTGTACCAATATTCTTCAAAGGTAGGAATTATGATGAAACTAAGGCTTATAAGATTATAAGAGGTATGTAAGGAAGTAAATATTTTATTGATTTACTAAACCAATGGTTTTTTTAGTGTGATAATTATACAATAGTGTGTGACCATTTCTAACTGAGGTGAGTGGTACACTTGAAATGTTTTGAAAAGAAAACCGTGTACCCACATTCTTTACCTTCCTCAAGGATCCAAAATGGACCATTATTGGAAATTATAGGTTATAATTTCAAAATATAGACATAAAATATGTTTTTTGAAAATTTTCTAGTGCATTGTCTCCCATATCCTTCTATTTTAACCCCAAATAAAAGCACATTCGCCTAAATCACTATAATTAGTTTTTACTGTTTTAAATATTTGTTTTGGTAAAAATTATTTAGGCCATATTATATAAAATAAATTAGTGAAATTAAAAATATTGAATTATATTTCAAACTTATATTCACATAATTATAATAATTTAATTTAAAACTAATCATGTAGTCGCGATGAGAAAGTGCTTTTCTAAAGACAAAATATTCAACAATTAAAAAACATTTTATATCAAAATTTAGTATGAAATTTATTCCAATGAAATAAATTTTTTAAAAAGATAAATAAATAAAATAATTTTAAATTTTATAAAATAAATATTTTTTAAAAATATTTTTAATATTTCTTTAAATGAAATGAAAATTCTTACTAAAACCCAATATTTTTCACTATTCATTAAAATAATTATCTTTTCAAAAAATTATAAAAAATTAATCATAATTTAATTTTAAAATAATGATTTCAGAAATAAATTTTATATTTTAAAATAAATATTTTAAAATTTTTAAAAACTAATTACAATATAAGTTTGTAATAGACAACAAAACTACTTTTTAGAAATATAAAGGTTTTAAGCATAAATTTTAATTCATTATTATCTATTTTATTTAAAATAGAAAAGAGTAATGTTAAAAATTTTATTTAATATATAATATTAATATTTTTTTAAAATAATTTAATATAAATTATTTTTATTTTTTTTTAAACTTGTTACTGCGCCTAAAAATAGTTTTTCATAAAAAATAATTCATTCATATAAAATAGTTTTTTTAATTCATAATTAATTATAACACAAATAATTAATTTTCTACTCATTTATAAACTATATATTATCTTAATACATTTAAACCTATTCATATCCATCATTCCAATGGAATGTCTATTATTAACTTATTAAATAATAATATTTTGTAGTATGTCACGTTTCATTTAAACTCAATGTTACGTGTAACGAATGCTAAATCGAGTGTTGTGTGTAATTTAGAATATTTAAAATCATAGATTTATTTGAATAAATATATTTCAAAAAATATCAGTGTATTACAAAAAATTTCAAGATACTACAGATTTTAGAACACAAAATTTGGGACCTCAAATGTTATCTAACAAGGATTTTTCACCCACATTTTCTAGTGATATGAATTACTATAATAGATATGATACATTCAATAGAAGGTATTTTAGGTGATGTGTTTGTCTACCATATATGGAATTTTTACAAATGCATTCCTAAATCAATTTCCTTGTATTCCATTAATAATTAAAAAACATAAGTTGAGAGATTACACTTTTAAAAATGGTACGCCTGATATTTTTATAGGATAATTTGTTATAACCAAGTTCTTAATTACTATTCTCCTGATGTTGGGAACCCAAGCATAAATTCAAATTTTTTCTAGTATGGTTGAACATAGAAACATATTTTTAAGTATATAATTATATATTTTAATTTTTTCAATCTTGGTTTATATTTTAATTACAAGGGCATTGTACTCTTTTATTTGGATATTTAACACATATCACTCACAAAGGGATTATATATTTTTAGGATAATTAATTTTTTTGGAGATTTTACAAAATCCTTATGTTAAATATTCTCTTGAATATTTATTATCTTCATAATCCAGATTTCTAGAGGATCACGAATAATAGAAATACCGTACCTCATCACTAATATTGGGTTGGTCTAGGATTAAGTTTTACCTTTAATTACTTATGTTCAATGAGGAGAGGGAGCCACCACTTTCACTCCATGTTGACTCATTGAATTACTTCCTACATTATTTCTTACCCTCCAAGTTCTTTTTGGATAATGAGGATATCAGTGTTATATGGATTTTTCATGAAACCATAACACCATAACTCATCATCATCATCATTTCTTATTTAATTATTGGAAGCAATAAAAGTACAAGAAAGGAAAAAACACCAAACACGAGGCCTAAGGAGGCCGAATGAAATGAAACCTGAGGTCATCTCCTCTTACAATACTAACACCCACTATTTTCAGTTGGTATAAGTGGTAATAACAGGAGGAACCATTACCATGAGAATCTTGTGAAGCCATATCTCCTCCATCTTATTTCCCTCTCGCCAGGTATGTCTCAGGCGGAAGTTATTAGAGAGGATTGCTCGACACTTCTGGATAGGGTAGGAAATAGAATAGGGTACATGATCGGAGCATTGTTGTAACACCCCAAACATCCACAGTATGTTTCCCTTTGAATAATTCAATAGGTTGCATTGTACGCAACTACAAGATTCTAACACACCGCAACCAATCAAACTAGCCGTTATGAATAGTAATACCCACTTTTTGGAATTTTATAAATTTTATCTTTCAAAATTGACTTAGTTTTCAGATTTGTAATATCTAAATTATCTTAGGGTGAATTTTTGGTATTTTTCTGAAAACAATCAATTTTTTATGAATAGTGAAAAATACTGCGTTAATGTTTAAAACCGACTTTTTATTTAAATTTTTAATTATTTTATTTAAAATTATTTTAGTTCTAAATAGATACATAATACCTATATATGATCAACATAATTCATTGGAGTCATTTTATAATAATTTTAGATATATAAAATTTTAACGAACTTTTTACCATCTTTTACCCACCTTCTAGGAGCATTTGAAAATTTGTATAAAACATAATTTTACTGCTTTTGTGAGTTGAATTTCAAAAATATAATAGAAAAGGTTGAAATCAGTAAGTAAAATTTGGTTTAATAAGATGAAAGTAATTTTTGGTTAATAGTAACTTTTTACTTTTATTTACCACGGTTATAATTAAATAGGGTAATTAAGGGTAAAAATGATATTATTATTACCCTAAAACTTGTTCTAATTCTATTATATAAGTGTAATTCGACCAAAAACAACCTTATGAGAAAAATATAATCCTTTAGGACCACTTGGATTAGATTAGGACATTTATTATTATTTTATTTAAAGAAGAGGTAAACGAGTTAAAATCAAGGTTTAAAAACTAAAACATTTTTAATATAGAGTTATACATAAAATAAATTTGACTATAAATAATCATTAGAAAGATAAAACGATTTTTTAAATAATGGTATTTTACTTATAATTTTTAGACATTAAATAATTAAATTTATTTCTGACACAATGATGATGCAATAATTACCTTATTAATGAATGATTAAAATAATTAATATTATAAATATCCAAATAAATCTAATTTGAGACTTTTAATGAATTTCACTAGTTTTAAAGGTTAATATTACATTTTAGATTTGATTTAATGAATTATTTTAGAAGTAATAATGATTTTATGAATTTAAGAAAAACAAAATACCAAATAGTGTCAAAATTAACATAAAAGAGTTTTTAAAACAAATATTATATTATTTACTGGTATTTTATTCCTAAAAATCTAAGGTTCAGTAAAAGGGATTAAATAATAATATATATGTCATTAATGAACCACTTGGGGTTCACGGGGAAGTTTATAGTTTGTTTATTGACCATAAATATAAAAAAACAAAGAGACATGGTAAATGTCAAACTATTTATCTAAGAGTTAAATCTAAAAGATAAGGTTAATATAGTGACACAAACCTATCTAAAACCTATTGGTTGAGTGGTTTTCGACCCATCTCCACCTTATCATTTAAATAAGTCATTTTGCATCCATTAGAAACTGAAAATTATTTTTTTGTAAAACAATATTTCAATCTTTTCATAAGGTGCCACTCACCCCTCTTATAAAAGGGCACATCCCCTTCTCTCAAATTCACACCTTAAAATACATTTGAATCAGACAAACCGAGCCCAAATATTCTCTCAACTATCCCCCATTCATCTTAGAAGCATTCCTTTAGTCAGAAATCCAATCTATGGATCCCTTTTGATCAAATCAAAAGGAAGAACCCGAATAAGAGGTAAATATTTCATCACCTCATTCAAGTTATTTTCTTCTTCCACTTCCTGTTTATTTGTTGTTTCCATTCTAAAATAATAACTCCAGTATATTATATATACTGTGATGTTATTATAAAAATGTTACAAGCATATTAATTATTCTATCCATCATATGAATGACAAAGTCATTATACGTGCGTACGTACGGCTTACCATCTGCACGTCATGGTGTAGTTTGTTATTCAAACACTTCATTATTTGGATGGGTATAATAATGATTATAACTAATGTAAATAATAAATATAACATTTTAATGATTATTTATATATTATATAACATCCAATTACATATGATTTCACCATCAATATAATGATATTATTGCTCGTGTGTACGTATGGATTACCGTCTCCACGAACACGATGAGATTCATTATCCATAGTAATCATTTAGGAATAATTTTCAATTTATGATTAAAAATAATTTTTTTGAACATAATATCATTATGTATATTAATCAAATACATCCTATCCATATCAAACATGGATTACGTAACCAATCATATAAAGGAAAATGAATCGGTTATCACCCGAAACGATGATACTACTGAAATATTATTAACAAAGCAATATTAGAGGATCATATATGATATCGTATTTATGTATATAGTTCTTTTATAATTTAATAAAAATGTTTTAACTATTATACAGGAGGATAACATACCATAGACTAAGGAAAAGTACAAGGTAAGGGTTAATTTCATAATCTCTTTATTATCCGGGTTTGTTTTTACGTAAGTATCTACTGGGACCTCTTTATCATTCACATCTATGTATTCATAAAAATGTAATTCAAAACATTTTTACTATTTAATATACTATCGGTTAAAGTCATTTATACCCTTATTTGACCATATATTTTTTGAAAGGAATCATTCTGTCATTTTCCAAACAATGTACTTTATAACCTTTTCGACAAAATTAAAGTAATAATGTCTTTTTTAACTTATACGATGAATGTTGCTATTTTCCACCACTATATCATCATCGAAGCTTCCCATAAAATCATAAAAGAATATTTTGGAAATAAATGATTTATTTATAATTATATGGCTTTTTAAATGATTTCAAAATAGAAATAGATATTTCTATAAAAAAGTTTTGATTTCATCTATGTCAATATAATTTGATAGATTTTAAGCTTGTTTGAAGTTGATTTATTATGATACAAAACTTACATATTATATTGATGGTTATGTGATATGTTTTATTGTGGATGTGTTATTTTTACACCATTCATGGTTTATGGATTAAGTATTGATATTTCATATGCTAGTTTTAATACTAATGTTTATGTTATGTTTAAACTTTTTCATTTGAGGAGTTCATTGGGCTTAGTAAGTGATGGGTGGAGGTTGTTGTAGCTCCTCAATGCATCAGTAGGTCTCAAGAGACAAACTAGTGTCGTGGAAAAAGTCCTTGACAAAATCTTATTTGTAGTCTGGGCACAAGGCCTTGACTATGTTGTTATGATGTCTGGAACTATGTTTCCATCATTATGAAAGTGACGATTGATATTGCATGTCATTATTCAACTAGTAGAATATCCCTGTGATTAAGTAACTGAAATTATTTGATTTTATATTCTCCATATTATGTTGATGTTTATGTTTCAAAGGATTTTTTTAGTCTTATACATTGCCTTAAATGATTATGCTTATTTATGAAAGTTTCTTCTATATTGTTATCCTTACTGAGCATCTAAGCTCACCCCTTTTTATATTTTATTTTTCCAAGGATGCGAAGTGGTATATTATAACTGGCCTACAGAGATAGTCTAAGGGACGAATATGGTAAATGGAGGCAATGTTGTTGTTGTTTTTCATTTTATAATGTAATATAAAACTGATGAATGTATCTAATGTTGTACCCCACTCTCTTGGATTTTAATGATCACAATCACTCTCATAGTGATCTAATGTTGTTTCAAGTGTTCTTGTTAATAGGCATGATTTCAGGAGCAAGAAGTGGCAAAAAAAAAGGAAAAGTGGACTTTTTTCAAGTCCACCGGCCAGCCGGTGTAGGACCAAGTAAAGGAAATTAGTACACCCATGAGTACTTCATGTAAGCTTATGTTAGACGAAGCCGGGAAACCGGTGGATAACAAGCTTTATAGGAGTATGATCGGGAGTCTACTTTACCTAACTGCGACCCGTCCTGACATCATGTTTAGTGTTTGCCTTTGTGCTCGTTTTCAAGCCAATCCTAAAGAATCCCATCTTAAATCGGTCAAAAGAATTTTCAAGTATTTAAAAGGATCCAAAAATCTTGGTTTATTTTATCCCTCAAATACTTCTTTTGAACTATCTTCTTATTCGGATGCTGATTTTGGTGGATGTCAATTAGATCGTAAGAGTACTAGTGGAACCTGTCATCTGCTAGGCAAGTCCCTTGTTTCGTGGAGTAGCAAGAAGCAAAATTGTGTTGCTCTTTCTACTGCCGAGGCCTGGGATAGCAACTGGGCCAGAGCGGACAATATTGCTGGGCCGAGGGATCCGATCCATCAATTGGTATCAGAGGGTGGTTGGTCTCGGGACCGGTGTGGGCTTGGGGGGGGGATGTTGTGTCCTGGGCCTTGAGAGCCCCCGCCAGGATTGTTGGCGCCTGTGCCCCGGTAACCAATCCCACATCGGTTGTGGAGGGAGATTGGTGGGTGCTTGAAATTCCCGTGCCTACCTTCCCCTCAGCAACGCGTTTTAAAGCCGTGAGGCCTGGGATAGCAACTGGGCCAGAGCGGACAATATTGCTGGGCCGAGGGATCCGATCCATCATCTAATACTTCCAAGGCTACTAATATGATCGGAATTTTGGAATTTTGATCCCTTGGGATCATGCCAATGTTATGTAATAATTCACCGACTCTAGGAAACTGGTGTTAGGGAATTACAGTTGGTATCAGAAGAAGTTTAGTATAAACCTTGGAAGCTACATTTAGAAAAACTCTGATTAGATAACATTAACCTAAGATAGAATTTGATGTTTAGTATATAAGAACTTACTAGAATTTTGGTATTGTAGAGATTTTGTGATTTTTCCAAAAAATACATCTCATTCTGGATATGAGTAGGTAGAGGTGTCTCTTGCAAAGATGTACCTAGGAGTAAAACTTGAAAACTCCACTTTGAGCTAGACTCGAACAGGAACTAGTGCATGACAACAGGCCTTGCTGCACTGTTGGTTACGACACTCCCAAGGGATATGCTTAGGATAATTCTCATTTTCTTTACAAACCATCATGAAGTGTTTATGAGTATATACTTACTCAAAGAAAACATTTTTATGATTATGGATTATATCCATAAACTGTTCAATTTATGTTAACTATTTTACACGTATGGAATTATGTATTTTGATTCATAAACTAATCTATTGTATTCCATTGTTTAAAATGGAGCATAGTGGGAGGAATGGAAACTGTATAAATAGAGATAATCCAGGTAAGGAATTCCCTCATACTCAAGGTTATTATAGTGGAGTTGGTGATGCAACTAGTGCTAGTCAGCTTATCACCATATTGTGACAACTCACTCAGGATATGAATAATAACATTACCCGTATTGAGCACCATAATCCACAATGCAGAGGATCAATGTTAGACTGATTTATGATGCAACAAACACCAACATTAAATGTGACTTCATATTCATTTGTATCCTAGCAATGGATAATTTCCTTAGAAAAAATATTCTATGCATTGGGGAGTAGCGAAAGGGAAAAAGTTGTCATGGTAGTTTATCGCCTCATAGGAGATGCAGATCAATGGATTTCATTGATTCAAAACAAAAAGGAAGATGATAAAGTAACAAATATGGAATGGAGGAAGTTTTAAAGAGATTTTCTTAGAAAATTATTTTCCTTGTGACCATCGAGCAGATATGGAAAGGTAATTTTTGAGTCTTCCATAAAAGGAGGATGAGAATGTCACAAAATACGAGGATAACTTTTCAAGGTCAGAAAGGAATGCATTAGATTATATACGTAACCCAAGAAGTAAGATTGATCATTTCTTTGATGGGTTAAAACCATTTATCCATTGCGCATTAGTCTCACAATCCTTCTCTTCATACAAAGATATTTCATTATATGCAATCAACACAGAAAAAGAATTCTATAAGTCTTATGACTTTAAAGCAAAGCAGGAGAAGAAGAGATCTGCTGAACACTCTAGAAATTGAAATAAGGGGAAGAAGGGAAAGGTTGAATACCCATCCTGTGGTAAATGTGGGAAGAAACACCGCAGTAATTGCCTGAAGGGAATGAGATTCTGTTACAAGTGTGGTGAAAAAGTCCACAAAAATTTTGATTGCAAGGGGAAGAAAGAGGCTATCAATGTTGAATGCTATAATTGTAGAGAAAGGGGGAATTATGAAAATGAATGTCCTAATCTCGAAGGAAACATACCTTAGAAAAGGAAAAGAGATCAAGACCAAGCTTATTCGATCAATACAGTTTAGGTTGAAGCTCCGAAATAAATGGTGGAAAGTAATTTAATGGTTTCCACAAGTTTATCCATTGATTTATTTGATTCTAGACCATCATATTGTTTCATATCGTCTCAGTTTTCTAAGAAAATTAGATATTTTTAATTTGACTTAACAAGGGAGTTGTTAGTCATAACACATAAGCGAAGTATAATTGAAACAATGTTTTGTGAATCAGTTCCCATTAGGGAATATAAATGTTCTTTATCTGCTGATCTCATCATCATACCCATGATTTAATTTGATATAATCCTTGTAATGAACTAGCTTTTGGACCATGATGCAAAAATTTATTGTATGAATAAAGAGGTTACAATTCTCAATGAAAATTAGGAGTACCTTATCTTTAGAGTAGGAATGTCAACACCTAATTCTTATCTAGATCCACCCCAGTAGCTCAACTAAATTCAATTATTGGGGAGGAAGAGAATTAAATAACTATGGGTGAGGAAATAAATGTTCAAATAGAGGACGTACCTATTGTGCAAGAATATGTTGATGTGTTTCCAGAAGATTTACCTGGACATCCTCCAGAATGAGAAATTGAGTTTTCCATTGATTTAATTCCTGGTTCAAGGCCCATATCAAAGTCCCCTTATAGAATGAAAACTGTTGAATTAGTGGAACTAAAGAAACAACTAGAGGAATTAAGTAACAAGGGATTTACTCCCCACAGTGTTTCTCCAGGGGAATCCCATATTCGTTTTGTTAATAAGAATGAATGATCTATGAGGTTGTGCATTGACTACCGGGAAATCAATGCTATAAAAATAAAGAACAAGTATCCCCTACCTCGCATTGATGATTTATTCGACCAACATCATAGAGCTCAAGATTTTTTTAATGATTGACCTTCGATCTGGATATCATCAGTTGTGTGTTAAGAAGGAATACATTACAAAAACATAATTTTGAACTTGGTACGGGCATTACTAGTTTAGATTAATGACTTTTGGGTTGACTAATGCACCCTTTGTCTTCATGGATCTAATGAATAGAGTTTTCAAGGAATATCTTGATGACATTGTAGTGGTATTTATTGATGATATCTTGGTATACTCCAAAAGCTACGATGATCATGAAAACCACTTCACATCATTCTAAAGTCTCTTAGAAGAAATGAATTATATGGGAAATTTAGCATGTGTGAATTCTCGATTTAGGAGATTTATTTTCTTGGCCATATTGCCTCTAAGGATGGAATCTCTGTTGATCCTTCAATGACCCAGGAAATCCATGAATGGCCAGCACCGATGAGTATAACTGAGTTACACATTTTTATTGGTTTAGAAGAATATTATCGATGTTTCGTCAAGAATTTTTCCTGGTTGGCTAACCCATTATCCAAGCTCACATGTAAAGGGGTTAAATTTGTTTGGACAAAAGAGTGTGAAAAATGTTTTCAAGAACTGATGAGAAGATTAGTCAATGCTCCTATCTTCACTCTACCATCACGGAATGATGAGTTTTTTATTTATAGTGATACTTCAAAGAAAGGACTTGGTTGTGTCCTTATGCAGAATGATAAAGTTATTGCCTATGCATCACAGTAACTAGAAATTAATGAACAAAACTATCCCACTCATGATCTTGAGTTAGAAGCTGTAATCTTTGCTCTAAAAATATGGAGACACTCTAAATAGTGAATAATGTGAGATTTATACTGATCATAGGAGTTTGAAGTATATTTTCTCACAAAAAGAACTCAACATAAGGTAAAGGCGATGGCTTAAACTACTTAAAGATTATGATTGCACTATACACTACCACCCAGGGAAGGAAAATAAGATGGAAGATTCTTTGAGTAGAAAGGATCATGGAGTTTTGAAAAAGATGAGAATTGAAAGGTATCCTATTTTCATGGATCTTGTAATGATGGATATGGGAATAACCATGGAAGGTGAAACATCAATGCTTTTCCAAATGGTTTCCAAACCATCTTTACAAAAAAGGATAAAGAGTTCTTAGAGTGATGACGAGGAGTTTCAAAAAACTATTAAAGATGTGAATGATGGGAGATTGAGTGAATTCATATATGAAGATGGGATTTTGAAATTTGGAAAGAGACTTTGTGTTCCCGATTTACCTGATCTAAAAAGGGAATTGTTGGATGATGCTCATAGCTCTAATTTCCTTATACAACCTGGTAGCACTAAAATGTATAGAGATTTGAAGGAACATTTTTTGTGGGACAACATGAAGAGGTAGATTTCTAATTTTGAGTCAGTATGTACGGTTTTTCAACAAGTGAAAGATGAAAGGAAAATGTGTAGAGGATTCATGCAGCCACTTCCCATACCTGAGTGGCAATGGGATAATATTAAGATAGACTTTTTCATGGAGCTACCAAAGACTCCTAGAAGGAATGATTCCATATGGGTCATTGTTGATCGTCTTACCAAGTCAGAACAATTTCATGCTACAATAGAAGATTTACCACTTGAACCTCTAGCAATACTATATATTAATGATGTTGTAAGACTTTAGGGAGTACCCTTATCGATTTTTTCTAACTGTGATCCCTATTTTACATCATGATTCTGGAAAAGTCTTCCGAAATCCCTGGATACTGAACATTATTTGAGCACTACCTACCACCCTCAAAATGATGGACTATTAGAATGGATTATTCAAACCTTAGAAGACATGTTGAGATATTTCTTACTTGACTTTCAAGGTATGTGGGATCAATATTTAACTCTGGTATAATTTTCCAATAATAATAGCTTTCATTCAAGTATTCAGAATGCACCATATGAAGCGTTATATGGCACGAGATGTTGCACACCAACTTGTTGGGGGTGATGTTGGTGAAAGAAAACTTGTAGTCCCTGAACTTGTTGAGGAAACAATGGAAAAGGTGAATGTTTTCCAAACCTACATGTTTCAATTAGCCCAAATTAGGCCAAAGAGTTATGTCGATAACCAAAGGAAGGATTTGGAATTTCAAGTAGGATACCATGTTTTCTTGAAGGTATCTCGATGGAAGGGTGTCATACATTTTGGTAAGATTGGTATATTGAGTCCTAGGTACATTGGACCTTTCGAAATTTTAGAACGAATTGGAGTTGTAGCTTGTCGTTTGGAAATGACTCCAAGTCTCTCCAAAGTTCACGATGTGTTCCACGTATCACTGTTGAGAAAATACATGTGCGACCCAACACATGTACTCACCTATGAAGTAATTGAACTGGAACCTGATCTGTCTTATTATGAAGAGCCTATCAAAATTCTTGATACCAGAGAACAAGTGTTGAGAAACTGAACGACTCGTCTGGTAAAGGTTCTATGGAAAATCATAAGATGGAAGAGGCAACGTTGGAACCCGTGGAACTTATGATGTAGAACCACCTGAATCATTATATACAGTAATATTCTAGAAATTTTGAGGATGAAATTATTTTGAGGGGAGGATGTAACACCCCAAGCTTCCATGATAGGTTTCTCTTTGAATAATGCAATAGCTTGAATTGTACGCAACTTTGAGATTCTAACACACCGCAACCAATCAAACTAGCCGTTATGAATAGTAATACCTAATTTTTGAAATTTTATAAATTTTATCTATCAAAATTGACTTCATTTTAAGATTTGGAATATCAAAATTAGCTTAGAGTGAATTTTTGGTATTTTTCTGAAAACTTTTAATTTTTGATGAATAGTGAAAAACACTACATTATTATTTAAAACCGTCTTTTTTAATTAAATATTTAATTATTTATTTAAATATATTTTATTTCAAAATAGATACATAATACATATATATTTTCAACATAATTCATTGGAGTCATTTTATAATATGTTTAGATATATAAAATTTTATCGAACTTTTTACCGTCTTTTACCCACCTCCTAGGAGCATCTGCAAATTTGTATAAAACATAATTTACCACTTCTGTGAGTTTAATTTTAAATATCCAAGAGACACGATTGATATCAGTATGAAAAATAAGGTTCAATAAGTTAAAAATAATTTTTTTTGTGAATAGTAACTTTTTACTTTTATTTACCACAGTTAAAAGTAAATAGGGTAATTAAGGGTATAAATGATATTATTATTACTCTAACACATGTCCTAATTATATTGGATAAGTTTAATTCAACCAAAAAATACCTTAGGAATAAAATATGATCTTTTAGGTCCACTTGGATTAGATTAAGACATTTATTATTATTTTATTTAAAGAATAGTTAAAAGAGTTAAAATCAAAGTTTAATAACTAAACCATTTTTAATATAGGGTAATACAAAAGATAAATTAGACTATTAATATTAATTAGAAATATAAGAAGATTTACTACATAATGGTATTTTATTTATAATTTTTATACCTTAAATAGTTATATTTATTTATGACACAATGATGATGCATGATGATGCAGTAATTATCTTATTAATGAATGATTAAAATAATTGATATTATAAATATCCAAATAAATATAATTTGAGACTTTTAATGAATTCCAATAATTTTATAGATTAATATGACATGTTATAGTTGATTAAATTATTTTTTTTCTATGTAATAATGCTGTTATGAATTTAACAGAAACAAAATACCAAATAGTGTCCAAATTGACATAAAAGAGTTTTTTAAACTAATATTATATTATTAATTGCTATTCTGTTCCTAAAAATATAAGGTTTGGCCAAAGGGCTTAAATATTATTATATATTTCATTAATTAACCACTTGGGGTTCACTTGAAAATTTAGAGTATGTTTATTAACCATATAATATAAAAATATAAAGAGACGTGGTAAATGTCAAACTATTTAACTAAGAGGTAAATCTAAATGATAAGGTTAATATAGTTACCCAAACCTGTCTAAAACCTACTGTTTGAGTGGTTTTCAATCCATACCCACCTTATCCTTTAAATAAATCATTTTGGAGCCATTAGAAACTGAAAAAAGATTTTATTATAAAATAATATTTCAATCTTTTCCTAATGTGCCCCTCACCCCTCTTATAAAAGGGCACTTTACCTTCTCTCAAATTCACACATTAAAATCCATTTGGCTCAGACAACCCCTGCCCAAATATTCTCTCAACTGTCCTACCTTCATCCTAGAGGCTTTACATTTGTCATAAATCCTACCTAAGGAGCCTTTTTGATCAAATCAAAAAGAAGAACCCTAAGAAGAGGTAAATATTTAATTACCTCTTTCAAGTTCTTTTCTTCTTCCACTTCCTCTTTCTTTGTTGTTTCCATTCTAAAATAATAACTCCAGTATCTTCTATATACTGTGATGTTATTATAAAAATGTTACAACCATATTCATTATTCTATCCATCATATGAATGACAAAGTTACCATACGTGTGTACGTACGGCTTACCATCTCCATGTTGTGGTGTAGTTTGTTATTCAAACACTTCATTATTTGGATGGGTATAATAATGAGTATAATTAAAGTAAATAATAAATATAACATGTTAATGATTCTTTATATATGATATATCATCCAATTACAAACGATTTCACTATCAATATTATGATATTGTCGCTCGGGCGTACATACGAATTACCGTCTCCACGAACGTGATGAGATTCATTTCTCATCGTAATCAATCAATAATAGTTTTCATTTTAGGATTGAAAATAATGTTTATTAACATAATATCATTCTGTATATGAATCAAATACATCTTATTCATAACAAACATGACTTATGTAACCAAGCATATAATGGAAAATGAATCAGTTAACACCCAAAACAATGATACTACTGAAATATTATTAACAATGCAATATTAGAGGATCATATATGATATAATATTTATGTATATAGTTATTTTATAATTTAATAACAATGTTTTAACTATTATAAACGATGTTAACATACCATCAACTAAGGAAATGTACAAGGTAAGAGTTAATTTCACAATCTCTTTATTATCCGAGGTTGTTTTTAGGTAAGTATCTACTGGGACCTCTTTATCATCCACATCCGTGTTTTTTAAAAAATCTAATTAAAAACAGTTTTACTGTTTACTATAATATGGTTTAAATTCATTTATACCCTTATTTTACCATATATTTTTTGAAAGTAATCAATCCATCATTTTCCAAACAAGGTATTTTATGATCATTTCGACAAAATTAAGGTAAGAATGTCTTTTTTTACCTTATATGGTGGGTGTGGCTATTTTCTGCCGCTATATCATCGTCAAAGCTTACCATAGAAGATTATAATAATATTTTCAAAATAAATGTTTTCTTTTATAATTATATGTCTTTTAAATGATCTCAAAATAGAAAGAGATATTTCTCTAAAAAAGTTTTGATTTCATCTTTTTCAACATCATTTGATGGATTTTAAGCTTGTTTGAAGTTGATTTATTATGATACAAAACATCCATATTGTATTGAAGGTTATGTGATTTGTTTGACTACGGATGTGTTATTTTTAAACTATTCATGGTTTATGGATAATGTATTGAAATTTCGTATGCTAATTTTAATATGAATGATTTTGTTATGTTTAAACATTTTCATATGATGAATGCATTGGACTTAGTAAGTGACGGGTGGAGCATGTTATAGCTCCTCGATGTATCGGTAGGTCTAATGAAAGAAACTAGTGTCTTGGCACAAGTCCTTGACAAAATCTTATTTGTAGTCTTGGCACAAGGCCATTACTATGTGGTTATGAGGTCTGTCATTATGCATTTCATCATTATGAAAGTGGCTATTGATATTGCATGTGATTATTCGACTATTAGAATATCCATGTGATTATGTAAATGAAATTATTTGATTTTATCTATTCCATATTATACTGATGTTTATGTTTAAAAAACTTATGCTTTAGTCTTATACCTTGCCTTAAATGTTTATTCTTATTTATGAAATTTTCTGTTATATTGTTATCCTTACTGTGCATCTGAGCTCACCCATTTCTATGTTTTATTTTTCCCATGATGTGAAAAAGTATAATATGACTGACATGTAGGGATAGTTTAAGGGATGAATATGGTTAATGTAGACCATGTTGTTGTTGTTTTTCATTTTATAATGTAATGTTAAACTTATGAATGTATCTAGTTCTTCCAAGACTACTAAACTGATTGGTCTTTCTGGATTTTGATCCTTTGTGATCATGGCAATGTTATGTAATAATGTACCGACTCGGGGTAACTGGGGTTGGGGTGTTACACTTTTAGAGATTTTTAGAGTATCAGAGAGTCGATTTTAGCTTCCTCAATATTCATACTCCCTTTTCTGTAAAGAGTGAGACCAGAGAGCATGGAAAGTGCCTCTTCTTGGAGAGAAGAACCCCTACCAAGGTTATCCGAAAACGCAAACACAAAGGATCCCATGGAGTCGCGAATGGTCCCACCACCCTTAATGACTCCTGAATTGCATGAACCATCCATATAGTGTTTGAATCCTGAGGAAGGTGGATTCCAAAATACCCATTGGCCTCGAGGACAGGCAGTTGGATTGGCCAGGGTGGCTGAAAGCAGAAGATGGAGGGAGGGGAAATCCTGCCAGTTGGCAAAGTGCCTTATCATATCCAGAAGTATACTATGATTTCAAACTAATATTTCTCTAACGGAGAAACCAAACACCTCAAAACTACATTTGTTCCTCATCTTCCAAAGACACCGGACACTAGCATATTAGATTAAGGGTCTAGTCGTGCGTTCCACTCCCATGCTTCCCGAGTTATGAAACCATCGAACGAGGAAAGGGGTGCCCTCCGATGGATGGGATTAGACCATAGTAAAGCTTCCAAAGGTGTCCAGACGTCTCCATCCCACTCTCCTTTGAAGAAAAGGTGCTCCTATATTTCCTCTTGACTTACTTTTCAATATGCGTAGCAGGAGGTCATGAAAATACCACACTTCTTGACGTTCTCTTTGGTGGCCATAGTGTTGTGTCTGTTCCACCAAGTAAGGAAGTTATAATTCATTGTAATACTCTTGATCCAAAGGGTTTCATTCCAGTGGTCCTCCTACATTGGGGTACTAACAGCCAACATCATTCCGTATCTGAGAAGGTGCCCGTGCTTGAACGGGAAAAAATGGACTTGTCGGGTTCCACGTTGATATTGATAAGCTGAAAGGCATGTTGTTGTTCCTTGGACAAAACATTTGTGATGATGGTCGAGTAGCTATTGGCCTCATCATATGAGATTTTATAAGCATGAAACCTAGGGAAATATAGTGTGCATGCCACCCAATTGGTAAGCTAGAAGGACACCTTCCCTTCGCTGATAATACACTGAGCACGGGGAAGGAGTTTTGAGTATAATGGGAAGGGAGTAGCAATTAAAGGGAACATGTGCACTAAATCCAACAAAACACCACCCGTCGAAGAGTCCCCCATAGTGATCCCCACAGAGTTCGATGATCAATCAGATCCCAAGCCAGTTTTTCATGCATACAAAGGAGGGTATCAGCCAGCATGTGAACGTTGATCCCACCTTCTTCGATGGGCCTCTCCAAACTCATCCAATAATCCCACGAATGCTTTCCATCAACCTAGACATCCAATATGAAACGAGTGATAATATTGTTGATTTTTGTGTGCACTCCTTTGGGGGCTTTAACACAAGGGGGAGAATGAACTTGGGAGGCAAGGACACTATTAACGAGGGCAATCTGGCCCCCAAATGATAGAAACATGTTTTCCCCAGTTGAGGATTCAATCTGTTATGCGGCTAACAATATGATCAATGTCTCTAATACGGAGATGGCTTGAAAAAATAAGAGCCCCCATATAGTTCATTGGCCAGCTACAACTTTGAATGTTGAGAAGGTTGCATATGGAAAGTCCCAAGTTACATGGACATTTCCTCTATAAGAACAAGATACTTTTTCTTTTGTTGATAACATGCCCACTCCAATATAAATATTCGTCCAGAAACCTGATAAGGCCATGAATCGAGGGCCTTATCAGGAAGGATACAATAGTGTAGTCGACAAACAATAAATGGGAGATGGAGGGGGAATTCCTCTTTCTCCTATAAGGAAGGATGGTTCCATTGGTCATGCCTTCGAGAATGAGGCGACTAAGGATCTCTTGAGAAATAATGAAAAGGGTTGGAGAGATAGGGAATCCCAATCTTAAACCCCTTGGAAACCTTTAAAAAACTGTGAGACGTCCCCATGAAATGTACATCCAACCATGAAGAACTGAAGCATCAAAAGAAGAGGTCAGACAAGCATTGAGAATACCATACCTAAGAGGACCTTGTTGATAAATCCCCATTCGATGCGATCATAAGCTTTATTAATGTCTAATTGTTTCTCCATATTTGAGCCATGGGACATGGGGTTGATGTATCAAATCATTTCTGGCGCTAAAGTGATCGCTCCTTGAATTGAACAGCCCTTCACGAACACGTTTTGCTCGATGGAAATCTAGTAAGGCAGATAGATGGAGATTTTGGCTTTAAGGATGCTTTCTAGGACTTTGTAAGAAAAATTACATAGGCAGATTGGGTGGTATTGGAGGATGGTAGAGGGTTTTTTGATTTTGGGAAGGAGAACAAGAGTTGTGGCACAAGCCACTCTTGGAAGGCTGCCCCATTTCAAAAAAATGCGGAATGGCAGCGAAGAGTTCCTCTTTAATCATGTCCCATGAGTTCCTGTAAAACAAGCCCTGGAAGTCGTCGGGTCTCGAGGAACAATTAGATTTGAGGTGATGTATTTCTTCATGAATCTCAGCATCCGTCAGAATGGCCTCCTTGAGCGCATTTTATTGGAGCGAAACATGGTTGGTAATGGAAACAAGGAACTCCGCTTCCCCTACTGTGTAACTGTTCAGCATGAAGGGATTCAGTCCTGCCAAGAGATCCATATAGAATGAATGGGCGAGTCTTCTTACCACATCCTTGTCATTCGAGAAGCTCCCATCCTCCATCAGTATATTGGGCTGGACCATTAGTTTTTTCTGTTTGATACACGCGTTGAAGAAGGCAGTATTTCTACCTCCTTCAATCCACCTGATCATTGATTTCTCCCTCACCATGAATTCCGGATGAAGAACCATATCAGGAAATGTGTCCTTTTTCATTGATTGATCTTCAAAGTCCCATTCATCCCAGGATCCCTCAAGACTTGTTTCGATTCTACTGATATCATCCCTGGCAGCCTGCATGTCTCTATCACTTGGAGGGAACGAATTCACACAATCCTGGAGCCTGATTCGGAGCCTCTAAATTTTCTTTTGAAAATCGGTCCACGTCCTACTTTGAGAGGATGCCTCCCATGAATTAGAAACCGTTTCATGGTAGTCGGGGAGGCTCGCCCAGTGGTGATAGTATCTAAAAGGGTTGGTACATAGCTACCTTGTCGTGATGGAAATAAGAATCAGATAGTAATCAGAAGTGGCGTGCATCAAGTGGCTCACAGTGATGATAGGATATGTCAAGTTAGCATTCATGATGTCCATTTATTGATCGATGCGGCTTTAAGTGTGTCGAGGACTTCCTTGGTTGTTACACAGCGTGAAACGATCTCCGGTGAATCCAAGATCCATATTACCATTATCCTCCATGAATCAACCAATGTCCATGTTTGCCTTCCTAGGAAAGGGACCCTACCCTTCCTTTCCTCTCGATCCGCAACCACTTTGAAATCCCCTCGTATGAACCAAGGACTGTTTCCAGGTTCGAACTGAGAGAGCTTCTTCCATAGAGACCTGCGCTGCTGGATGACACAACTACTGTAGATGAAAGACACAAAGAATACTCCATTGTCATGAGAGATCTTTGTGGTGAAAAACTGATCACCTAACTGGACAAAAGTTACTGAAATACTCTGATGCTAGAAGATCCAAATGTGGGTATTAAGTGGCTATGCATGCATGTGCTCATGCATCGTTAACCTTCTGCTGATATCTGCAATTCTGGAGGATTTTTTCTTGTGCTCCAGAGCAACAATAAGACTAGCCTTGTGTTTACGGACTTCAGAGGCAACGAAGTCAATCTTCACCTGAGCTCCAAGGCCGCGAGCATTCCAAATGATGATCGGATTCATTTGACAGAACATTTCCCAGCACTGGCTCTGGAACTCTTGGCCACCGGAGAACATGAACGAGATGTCTCCTTCAGCTTTTAGCTTGGTCCCTCGTACAACTGCTTGCACTAATGGGTGAGGCCTGGGGATGAGACAAGGGGTCATTCAGGGGACGGGGGAGCGGGCATCGCAGGGAAGGCTAAGGAGAAAGGATCGACTAACCGGCCTCCCAAGAGTGGGAATCGGCGACCAGAGAAGGAACAGGAAAAGAAATAGGAGAGAGAAAAGAAGAAGACGAGAAAGATGGAGAAGGGGGAGGGAAGGAAGTAGGAGGAGGAGGAAAATAAGGGAAATCACAGAAGGCCAGAGTAATAGGTGGGGGGGGCCATGAGTCAGGGGAAGACGGAAGAGGTAGGATACCTGGAAAGGAGGGGCAGGGGGGAAACAATGGAGGGGGTCTGTGAGGCAGAAGGAAGATAGGCACACAAGCAGACTCAATGGACCTCTTTAGCTTTAGAAGCAGTGGGGATGAGGGGAAATCCCGGGAGGCAGGCCAAGGCTGACGGATAGAGACAAACACACCCTCCGGCCGCGGGTTGGGGAGGAATAAAGACCCCTGCGAGGACAAAGGGGTTGAGGATGACGTATTAAGCACTAGGCCCGCCCCTGAACCGGGAAGTGAGGATTGGGGCTCCTCAGAACTAGGCAGTGTCTCATCTGTCCAGACACGATCCGAGACCTCAGGAGGGGGACGACGACGACCAGCACCAAGACTTTTCCTTCAAAACTGGAAAGAATGACCCTGAAAGCAACAGGAGGAAGAAAAGAGATGGTACACCAGATAAAAAATGGGCAGCGACTACCTGAAAGAATCTGTCACCCTCAAAGAGATACTGTCAGGGGGGGACACGAGATGTCCATTTCAACAAAAATCTGAGCTTCCGAGGCATATAAGCAACTCCAAGTGCGGACATCCGAGCAAAGGAATCGCCAATGACCTTGAGGAAGCCAAAATTTTGAAACGGAAGAGGGATGCCTAGGAGGCTAATCCAGACCACAGCGAGGGGGATTTCCTTCCCCTTATGAACATATAGCGACCAACAGATGAGGTTGAAGCGCCATCTGCCAAAGGAACGGAGAGAATGGCACCAGGCCTGGATGAAGTCTTCTTCCGAGCAAAGGACAATGAATAAGCCATTTCAATGAATACGCGAGATCCTCGCTGGGGAGAGCAAACCCCACGACCCTAAAAAACGTTGAAAAATCGAGATGGAGGGTTTAGCCGCACCGAACCGAGCCAAAAGAGTCCATTTGAGGCAGGCTTCTGCTTCTGCAAAGGCCGACGCAGGAACCTCCACCGAGAGACACGAGCCCTCTCTTGAAACTACCGACGGTGGGGGAGGCAGCTCCGGGAAACATGGCTGAGAGGATCCAGGAAGCGGAGCACAGAGCGCCTCCTTGAAAGATGGGCCGCGACCCGGGGAGGCGCAATAGGCTCCCCAGAGGGGTTTTCTTTTTTTTTTTTCGTTTTTCTTAAAAAATATTTTTGAAAAACGGCCTAGGTCAAATTTTTTTTAAAAAATACGCTACAAAGGCGGCATCTGCGATGCCGTCTTTGCTCCCCCGCGCCGCCTTTGGCCCAGATCGATGACATGGCAAAGGCGGCCGGGAGGAGGCCGCCTTTCGCCTCAGGGTAAGGCGAAAGGCGGCATCGCGGAAGCCGCCTTTGGCCATACGCAGAGGCGAAAGGCGGCTTCTGCGATGCCGCCTTCGCCTTTACTCCTTATAAAAGGGCGGCCACCCCCCCTCTCCTCACTTGTTCATTTCAACTTCATCTCTCCGATTTTCTCTCTCTCTAAACAATTTCTTTGTTGTGCGAGCTTTTACGAAGCTTCATTTAGAGGTATGTTTCTTTATTTAATTTAATGTTTTTATTTAATTAATTTAATTTTGTTTAGTTTTAAATCTTTCATTTGTTAAGCAGTTTAGGTAGTTCTTAATATTTGGTTATTTAGTTTTTGTAATTAGTTATATATAGTTTTAAATAATTACTGTTAGGTAGTATAGATTAAGTATAGATTAACTTAAGATTAAGTATTTAGAAATTTTGGTAGCTTAAAGATTATGTGGTTATCTACGCAATTAAATTCCTGTCTGGATACAAACAAGTGGATGTGGCTCTGGCACAAATGTACATAGGGGTAAAACCCGAAAACACCGCTTCGAGCTAGACTCGAACGGGAACTGGTGCACGATAACGGGCCTTGCTGCATCCTGGTTTGACACTCCCGGGAAATATGCTTAAGATGATTCATATTTTCTTTATAAACTACTAAAATTTCTAAGAGAAGAAAAAGCAAATCAGTATATTTATCAATGATAAATGATAAATATAATTTTATAGAATGAAATAAGGACATAAGAATTAACGAATTAAAGTTATTATTAGTTAATTATAAAATAATAGAATAATTAATGATTAGTTGTTATTAGTTAATTTTAGAATAATTAATAAATAACATAGGATTAAAACATGAATTCATATAATGATTAGCTAACGATACTAATGATCAGTATATTTATCAATGATAAATGATAAATATAATGTTATAGAATCAAATAAGGACATAAGAATTAACAAATTAAAGTTATTATTAGTTAATTATAGAATAATAGAATAATTAACGATTAGTTATTATTAGTTAATTTTAGAATAATTAATAAATAACATAGGATTAAAACATGAATTCATATAATGATTAGCTAACGATACTAATGAACATATAAAGTGAAATGAAGAAGAACAAACAAACTAAATAAAAAGGCGCTCTAAAATTACATTCTAATAAATGTCATATGGTCAAACATCAGTAGCATAGTTTATGGTATAGAAAGGCGCAATAAAATTACATTATAATAAACATCATATCGTCAAACATAATTGTTAATATTTTGTTACACTATCATAATTTTGATGAAAGAAAACATTTTTGACGTAGAGAGCCATGTATGCCTGTGTGTACTGTTATGGGGAGATTATTCAAACTGAGCAAGGAGCTTCTTACAGTACACAACCAATTACGGTGGTTAGTACAGTTGATTGTGTTACCATAAGTGACCTTCAAGAGAGAATTCATGTTTCCTTAAATCTGGGACCCGATCAAGAGATAATGTCTATGAGCTATAGACATTTGCAATTTCCAACAACACTGTGGCATATAGCTTGTCCATTGGTTGCTGATGCGCAGTGGGTCCAAGCAATTAATTTATTTTCTCAACGGTTAGATGGTACCATGATGGAGTTATACGTTGTTGTTGCTACTGTACAACAACAACGTCCACTTGTACAAAGACGTAGAAATACAAGAGTGGTTGAAGACAGTCTACCCCATGACATTGAGCCTATTCCAAATGATGCAGCAGAAGAGGACAACCTAGATGATCTTCCGGATATACATGTCAATCCGACTTCTGATGAGGAGTTTCGTAATGATGGATCAGATGGCGACAACAGTGCTGATGAGGAGGGACCAACAAAAGATAGAGAGGAGGTTTTGAGAAATGCAATTGTTGTACATCAACCTCGGTCAATAAATCATCCACCATTATTTTCATCTTGGTCAGAAGCAATGACACGCGTGCCTGAATTCGATAATACTGTTCTCACACCGACAACTGAGTTCCCTGGAGTTGTACCAGATAGGTTTAGTGAGGTGGACAAAACCTTATATATTGGAAGGAATTTTCCCAGTAAAGATGCCTTAAAAAGCACGTTAAAGAGATTTCATATTGAGAGAAACTTCAACTATGTAGTTCACGAATCATGCCGTAGTAAATATGTTATACGGTGCGTGAAGTATGGGGATGATTGTAGATTTCGCTTAAGGGCTATTCCAGACATTACATTTGGAGGTTGGAGAATCTCAAGGATTGAGGCGGCTCATAGTTGCGTTCAGCCAAGTCTCACACAAGATCATACTTCATTGGATGCAGAATTTGTGTCATCTATTGTTGTTGAGATGATTAGGACATGCCAAGATGTTCCAATATCCCTTGTGCAAGAGAGGATTCTACAGACATTCGGTTATAAGATTTCCTATAATAAGGCATGGATGACGAAACAAAAGGCAATTGTGAAGGTATATGGTGATTGGGATGACTCATATCAAGTATTGCCGCAATTGCTAGCCATACTGAGACATCATAACCAAGTTGTCTTCCATCTGGATACAAACGAACATGTGTCTCCTGATAATCGACTTGATCCATCTCGTGTTCAATTTCATCGGTTGTTCTGGGCATTCCTTCCTTGTATCTCTGCATTTCGTTTTTACAAACAATTTATTCAGATTGATGGAACATTTCTGTATGGAAAATACAAGGGCGTATTGTTGATTGCGGCAACCCAAGATGGAAACCGTTCACCTCTTCCGCTTGCCTTTGCCATTGTAGAGAAAGAAAACTATGAATCATGGAGTTGGTTTCTGGCATGTATCAGCAACCATTTCACCAACATTCAGGGAGTTTGTTTGATATCTGATCGCCATCGAGCAATTAATGAGGCAATCAATGCAGATCCTGAAACATGGAGATACCCAAATGCACATCATCGGTTCTGCATTAGACACATTGCTAGCAATGTACATAAAAAATTCCACAACGAACCGATGAAGAAGGCAATCACGAGGCTTGGTACGTATTTTATTCATTCTGTTTTACTGTTTCAATATAAATATAAAATCAATTTATGTGAAATATCATCTACGTTTTGTAGCATATGAGTCGGACCAACGACGATTTGAAGAATGTTTTGAACAAATTCGTCAGGATAATCAAGAAGTTTATGATTATATGATGCAGATTCCAAAAGAGAAATGGACAGTGGAATATGACGGGGGAAAGAGGTACGGACACATGACAACAAACATTGTGGAGTGCATCAATGGTATCTTCAAAGGACTTCGCAAGCTACCTATAACCGCATTAGTTCAGGAGACATTATATCGATGCGTGAAGTACTTTGTGGATAGAAAAAAACTAGCATCAGACAGAATACATCAAGGGATAAGATATGGAATACACTTTCAACGAGAGATTGAAAAAAATATTGAAGAAGCTTCTGGTTATCACGTATGTCTCTTTCGAAGAGAAGACTCCCGATTTGAAGTTCAAGAGCGTTCAGACCCTATCACAAATCACGTCGGTGAAAAAATGGTGGTATTACTGGAAACAAGGCAATGCCAATGTGGAAAATTTCAGGCCTTACGGTTTCCATGTACACACGTCATCGCAGCATGTGCCTCTGTGAACATCTCATGGGAAGCATATGTTGATCCAGTGTACCAGATGGATATCATTTCCAACTGTTATGCTGCACCATGGACACCTATTGGGGAGTATCGTTATTTCCCAATGCCTGAAGGCCAGCCGATAGTGATACCTGACATGAATCGGTTACGTCCTCATGGGAGACCAAAGGCGAGTAGGATGCGTAATGAGATGGACTGGCCTCAAGAACAAGGGCAGAGTTTGCGATGCACAATATGTCATAAAGAAGGTCATAACCGGAAGCGATGCCCTAACGTTGTTGGGTCGACTTCACAGTCTCATTCATAATGATGTATTGTCTTCATTGTGACATTCCCATATTGTAAACTAAATGTTGTTATCTCTTTTTTATTCCTTGGTTTTCTAAACCCCAAACATCTGAGATAAGTTTTCATATTAATATTCATGCTTTCAAGAAATAACTTTAAATATGAAATAATAGAATTTATTTCAAAACTCTGAAAGCAGAACACTTAACCCATTTTGAAAAGTGTATGTCAGTTAACCCATTAACATGTTTCATGGACGTTAATATTAAAAATTTTAACCCTAAACCCTCCAACCTAAACCCCAATCTAAACATGCAGGATATTTTAGCAAACTGTTCTATAACAAATTTATAGTATCATAATAATTAGCATAAGATATTGAATAAATACAATTAGATAAATTCTAAAAACATCATTACTAATTGACATGGTTTATCTTAATCCAATCCATAAGTAGTTAATCACAAAGCTCCCCCAAAATATGTGTAACCAAATTCAAGACTCAATATTTTAGATAACATAACTTATTTCATATTAATATTCATTCTTTCAAGAAATAACTTTAAATATGAAATAATAGAATTTATTTCAAAACTCTGAAAGCGGAACACTTAACCCATTTTGAAAAGTGTATGTCAGTTAACCCATTAACATGTTTCATGGACGTTAATATTAAAAATTTTAACCCTAAACCCTCCAACCTAAACCCCAATCTAAACATACAGGATATTTTAGCAAACAGTTCTATAACAAATTTATAGTATCATAATAATTAGCATAAGATATTGAATAAATACAATTAGATAAATTCTAAAAACATCATTACTAATTGACATGGTTTATCTTAATCCAATCCATAAGTAGTTAATCACAAATCTCCCCCAAAATATGTGTAACCAAATTCAAGACTCAATATTTTAGATAACATAACTTATTTCATATTAATATTCATGCTTTCAATAAATAACTTTAAATATGAAATAATAGAATTTATTTTAAAACTCTGAAAGCGGAACACTTAACCCATTTTGAAAAGTTTATGTCAGTTAACCCATTAACATGTTTCATGGACGTTAATATTAAAAATTTTAACCCTAAACCCTCCAACCTAAACCCCAATCTAAACATGCAGGATATTTTAGCAAACTGTTCTATAACAAATTTATAGTATCATAATAATTAGCATAAGATATTGAATACATACAATTAGATAAATTCTAAAAACATCATTACTAATTGACATGGTTTATCTTAATCCAATCCATAAGTAGTTAATCACAAAGCTCCCCCAAAATATGTGTAACCAAATTCAAGACTCAATATTTTAGATAACATAACTTATTTCATATTAATATTCATGCTTTCAAGAAATAACTTTAAATATGAAATAATAGAATTTATTTCAAAACTCTGAAAGTGGAACACTTAACCCATTTTGAAAAGTGTATGTCAGTTAACCCATTAATGTTATATTTACATTTTACACTTACGACTCATTTTCTTTGTTTATATGCAGATGGATGATACCATACTACTCACTCAGCAGCCTACCCATATTTCACAGGCCGTGTTAGAGGGTCATCCAGATCGATTTGTGAAGGTGCGTCGAGCGCACCATTTTCATCACATGGAGCCTCCACATGCCATTAGACCTTACTTGCGCCGTGCTGGCTTCTATGGCCTTGCCGTATCAGATTTCACATTTGTAGATCATTACCTACTTGCTGCCCTCGTTGAGAGATGGAGACCAGAGACACACACATTCCACTTGCCTGAGGGGGAGATGACCATCACCCTCGAGGATGCCGCAGTTCTTCTCGGTCTTCCTATCCAGGGGAGACCCGTTATTGGACCCACTCGTGCAGCTTGGCCAGACCTTGCTCAACGCTTGTTAGGCGTTGATATTTTGTCCGACCGTAGGGCTACAGATGGATCGTCCATATCTATGTGTTGGTTGGAGTCGCAGATTCCACATTTACAGGATGATGATGATGAGCAGACCGTCATGCGTTACGCCCGTGCATATATCTTACGACTCATTGGTGGGACCATGTGTACTGATCACTCGGGGATGCACGTGCATATGATGTATCTACCCCTACTAGAGGACTTTGATCGGGCTGGGACGTACAGTTGGGGATCAGCCTGCTTGGCATACACGTACAGATCATTATGCAGACTATCCCATAGGGACCGTACAGGTCTTGGAGGATGCGTCATCCTTATTCAGATGTGGGCATGGGAGCGCATCCCATCATTCCGCCCTGACCTTGCTGGTCCACCGGTCGAGATGGAGGTGCTGCATGACGCTCCGCATGGACGCTGGTATGATAAGTCATTTCTATTGGTTTTTTATTCTACTATGAGTTATTGACTATAATTTCTCATTATTTGTCATTATCGTTGTATTTTACAGGTGGTGTCAGCGACACAATTTTGACGTGGTTCCGAGACAGCATTTGGGCGTATATCGGCTACAGTTGGACTGTCTCTTACCTGATCAGGTATGTATATACAATCTATCACTGTCTAACATTTTTAATAATAACATCAATTTTGGTTTTTAGTTGGGTGTTTTTTTGACAAAATCACTTGTCATTTCAGATTTCATGGCTTCCATACTGGAGTATTATGGACCAGTTGCCAGCATACTGCACTGTTGGGCTTGAGGATGCTATGGCTGTAGTGCCCCTCATTCACTTTCATATTATTGAGTGGCAGCAGCCTGACAGGGTCATGCGCCAATTTTTTCGTACTCAGCTGATTCCATTACCATCTAAACAAACAGACAAGCTTCATGGGATGAAGCTGACAGGGAGGCAGGATGATGACTGGTCCCAAGTACATGCAAGTTTTATCGACTGCTGGCACAGACGTGCAGAGTTACGTATTCAAGGTGTTCCTACAAATCGATTCTCTCTTTCAGAGCAGGTTGACTATGCGCCATGGTATAGACTGAAGTCTATACTGTATCTTACCCAAGCTGGCATAGAGATGCAGAGGATGGTAAGTTAATAAATTCCTATTAGTTTGTTTATTGAATTATTTTCTAATTCCATTTGAATCTACTTACAGGGAAGTCACACAGAGCAGCTTGTTCGCATTAGCGATGAAGAGGAGGAGGGGGTCTTTAGCCGGGCAGCCGTCCATGCTACAGCGCTGGAGGTGAGGGCATCTTTTCATGCGCTTTATGAGAGCATCTTCACGCGTCTGGCTCGGAGGCAGGAGGTTCCTGCCCCAGAGGAACATCCTGCAGCTGCTGCTGGTGCTGAGGAGCCACGACCACGACGACGTAGACAGCGTCGTGCTGCACGTGAGGCATCGCCTGTTCCACAGGCAGAGGTCGGGCCTCTAGTAGTCCAGGATCAGCCTATTCAGGATGTGCCTCAGGTGGCATGGGATCCGTCTTTCCTGACAGGATATCCGCAGTTCTCTCCATCTTGGGTTCCAGATCCTTCACAACCTTGGATTCTAGAGCCGTCGTCGTCTTGGGGTATAGCTCCATCACAGGCTTCGTTCCCCTCTGCGATGGAGGCAGGTCCTTCTACCACCCTAGTGGGAGAAGGATCCGAATGGCATTACGAGATGCAGTTGACAACTCCTCCAACTGACACACAGATGGAGGATGCGACGGTCGACGTTTCAGTGCCCGAGGACCAGCCTTCTCCAGGTCATCAGACTCCACTGCGCACTCGACGCGGACGTCCTATTCACAGACCACCATGTGGGACGGAATCTCCTCGCCACAGACATATGCATTGATTGTACATTATTGTTTACATGTTTTATGTGTACTGAAATAAAAATACTATTTTTACTTGTTGGTCAGAGTGGAATCTCAGGAGGGGGTAAATTAGGTTTTATTTATATATATTTATATAACCATATGAACATAATAATAAAACATTAATAATTACTAATTACCTAATTACAAATTATATAATTAACAATTCTATTACTAATTAACTATTTAATTAGTATATAATTAATATTTACATTACGAAATAACTAATTAATTAGAATATAATTTGTAATTTGGTAATTAGTGTTTATTAATCATTAATTATATAATAACTAATTAGTTAATTAGTAATAAAATTATCAATTATATAATACTTAATTATTACATATATAATAAATATTTAGTTAATTAGAAATATAATTAATAATTATAACTAATTAATTAGTAATTGGTAATTATTAATTAGTTAATCAGTAATATAAATATTTATTATAATTATTCATTATAAGAGGGTTTGCCCTGAAAATCATTCTGCATTTTCGATGTGGGATTCAGGTTCTACCTTTACTGCGCAGTACATTCTGCATTTCCGATGTGGGATTCTGTTTCAAGTACGTGACTTTGAAATACAATAAAAGATAAACTATAAGGCCAATATAAATGAAATTTTAAAAATTGATTAAACATATAATAAATAGTTGAAAACAAAAAGAATTTCCTCAAAAATGTTGATGAAAAATAATCTATAACCTTTCAAAACCGCCTACTTGAAACTTAAAAATGTTTCATGTACGTGAATTTGAAAGACTGTAAAATATAAACTATAAAAAAAATATAATTGAAACTTTAAAAATTGATTAAACATATAATAAATAGTTGAAAACAAAAGAAATTTCCAAAAAAATGTCGATGAAAAGTAATTTATAAGCTTTCAAAACCGCATACTTGAAACTTAAAATTTTTCAAGTACGTGACTTTGAAAGACCATAAAACATAATATAGAAGACCAATATAAATGAAATTTTAAAAATTGATTAAACATATAATAAATAGTTGAAAACAAAAAGAATTTCCTCAAAAATGTTGATGAAAAATAATCTATAACCTTTCAAAACCGCCTACTTGAAACTTAAAAATGTTTCAAGTACGTGAATTTGAAAGACTGTAAAATATAAACTATAAAACGAATATATTTGAAACTTTAAAAATTGATTAAACATATAATAAATAGTTGAAAACAAAAGAAATTTCCAAAAAAATGTTGATGAAAAGTAATTTATAAGCTTTTAAAACCGCATACTTGAAACTTAAAATTTTTCAAGTACGTGACTTTGAAAGACCATAAAACATAATATAGAAGACCAATATAAATTAAACTTAAAAAATGGATTAAAAATATAAAAAATAGTTTAAAACAAAAGTAATTTACAAAAAAATGTTAATGAAAAATAATTTATAAGCTTTCAAAACCGCCTACTTGAAACGTAAAAATGTTTCAAGTACGTGAATTTGAAAGATTATAATTATATTACTAATTAACTAATTAATTATTATATAATTAATAGTTATATTAATAATTAACTAATTATTTATTATATAAGTAATAATTAATGAGTAATAATTAATAATTAATAATTTAATGAATAGTTATAATTAATATTTATATTACTAATTAACTAATTAATAATTACTAATTACTTATTAATAATTATTAATTACTAATTACTAATTATAATGAATAATTATAATAAATATTTATATTACTAATTAGCTAATTAATAATTAATAATTACTAATTAATTAGTTATAATTATTAATTGTATTTCTAATTAACTATATATTTATTATATATGTAATAATTATATTACTAATTAATTATTATATAATTAATGATAATATTACTAATTAACTAATTAATTATGACATATTTAATTATTAATAATTACTAATTAATAATTAAAAATTATAATGAATAAATGTAATTACAAATTGTATTACTAATTTACTAATTAATTGTTATATAATTAATAATTATATAACTAATGAACTAACTAACTATTATATAATTAATTATTAATAATTACTAATTAATAATTATAATGACTAATTATAAATAATATTTATATTACTAATTAACTAATTAATAATTACTAATTACTAATTACTAATTACTAATTACTAATTACTAATAATTAGTAAGTGAAACCGAAAGCTTATAAATTATTTTTTATCATCATTTTTTATTATTTTTTTTGTTTTAAACTATTTTTTATATGTTTAATCCATGTTTTAAGTTTCATTTATATTGGCCTTATAGTTTATATTTTATGGTTTTTTAAAGTCACATACTTGAAAAATTTTAAGTTTCAAGTATGCGGTTTTGAAAGCTTATAAATTACTTTTCATCAACATTTTTTTGGAAATTTCTTTTGTTTTAAACTATTTATTATATGTTTAATCAATGTTTAAAGTTTCAATTATATTCGTTTTATAGTTTATATTTTACAGTCTTTCAAATTCACGTACTTGAAACATTTTTAAGTTTCAAGTAGGCGGTTTTGAAAGGTTATAGATTATTTTTCATCAACATTTTTGAGGAAATTCTTTTTGTTTTCAACTATTTATTATATGTTTAATCAATTTTTAAAATTTCATTTATATTGGTCTTCTATTTTATGTTTTATGGTCTTTCAAAGTCACGTACTTGAAAAATTTTAAGTTTCAAGTATGCGGTTTTGAAAGCTTATAAATTACTTTTCATCAACATTTTTTTGGAAATTTCATTTGTTTTCAACTATTTATTATATGTTTAATCAATTTTTAAAGTTTTAATTATATTCGTTTTATAGTTTATATTTTACAGTCTTTCAAATTCACTTATTTGAAACATTTTTAAGTTTCAAGTAGGCGGTTTTGAAAGGTTATAAATTATTTTTCATCAACATTTTTGAGGAAATTCTTTTTGTTTTCAACTATTTATTATATGTTTAATCAATGTTTAAAATTTCATTTATATTGGCCTTATAGTTTATATTTTATTGTATTTCAAAGTCACGTACTTGTAACAGAATCCCACATCGGAAATGCAGAATCTACTGCACAGTAAAAGTAGAACCTGAATCCCACATTGAAAATGCAGAATGATTTTCAGGGCAAACCCTCTTATAAAAGGGAGGCCTGAGTAAGAGTTTCTGTCAGAATCCAGACTGCTGTAATGGCTGTAGCGCTGGATCTTTAATAGCAGAGAAATTCTGCTGAATTTTTTTGTTTTGTTTATATATATATATATATATATATAAACAAAACAAAACAAAACAAAAATAAAAATAAAAAATTTCAAAAAAAATATTTTTTTAGGAGAAAGGCGGCATCGCGGATGCCGCCTTGCCCCCGAAATGAAAAGGCGGCACCCCGGATGCCGCCTTTAAGGTGCATTTTTAAAAAAAAATTTGCTGGAGGCGTTTTCTGGAAAATATTTTTTTTAAAAAACGTAAAAAAAAAAAATCCTCCCCAGAGAGATGGTGGCCACGAAGTAGGAGGAACTGCGATGGACAGACCAGGGTTAGGGACTGCCAACAATGGTTGAGCCGACGTGATCTAGGCGGAAGGAGAGGTAACAGTCGATTTTTTTTTAAGAGGAGCCGGCACGTGGGGTGTATTCTCTAGGGGCGAAACAAGCGACTCCATCTTTCCCACACACCATACGTTTGGTTAACCTATTTTCTTCTAATGTTTCACATGATAAAATGATTTCATTCTTTTTTGTGAACATACATAGCTTATTGGCCAATTGTCCAATATCAGAATCACTTTTGGATGAACCATAAAAAATTTCATTAAGCACAATGTTTTTCTTTTTCTCTTTGACCAATTTTTCTTCCTTCATGGATTGACATTTTATTATAATTTCAAAGGTCATGAGTGACCCGGTGTGTTTTTTTACTAACATATTTCTAGTGTCATTCATTTCTTGTACTTTTTCTATTTGGGTACCTAAGAAATAGGAAACTCACAAACGGTCTTCTTCATAAGAATCTCTATTGAAAAAAAATCCCCTGAATAATTACTTCCATTATAAATATAGATAAATATAACAAACATTTTATTAGCTTATTTATTAGGATTAGTACTAAATCCATTAGAATATTGATGATACATATCAACCCTAGTACGCTTTAGTTTATTGGTGCCTTCATGAGTAACTTCCAATAATTTAAAAATTTCTTGGGAAAGGTTTACACTTCTAAATTATATTAAATTAAATAATATCTAAAAAGAAATGAACATCATTCATATTTTTCGATCAAGCTCAATAGCCACTATATCCTGGGGGTCCATTTTTCTTTTTTTCATGAGTGGGCGTATATTCAGGAATAACTACTCTCAAATTGGATATCTTATTCTTCCATGACAGGTAGACATAATAGATTTCATAAAAACTACAGTTTGGTCCATCAAAGAAAGTGGAAATACCCTTTTATTGTCACTTAGGGTCACTATGGACATTTGAGGTAGAGGACTTATTTAATTTATCGTTCCTTCAAACTGGTTAAGGGTTTGATATCAAGGTTCACTCAGAAACCAATTGTTTTTTTTGAATAAATATACCAATATGGGGAGAGTAGAATTATAAAAAATATTTTAAAAATTAAAACTAATCCTAATGGAATTGAATTAATTAAATAAATAAGAATAATTAAATGTGATATTGTGAATTTTAATCGAAATCAATTAAAAAAATCATTTATTACAATGAAATAATGAATATAAAAGATCAAGAATGGGACATTGATAATGATGTTGGGAAATATTCAACAAATGGATCTTTACATCTCTTCCCGTCAAAATCCTTAAGAGTTTTTGGTTTAATCATTTCTTTTTAATGGTTGTAGTAGGAAACTAAAACCTTTGATTTTTATCTATTGTAGAAAGAATCTTTTTTCAATAAGTAATAAACATAGTTTATTAGTGGTTGTTCCAAAAAAACTAGTATCCCTTTATTATTAATAGTTATAGTAATAAACATTCTTAACTTTTAGTGGTTATGGCTAGAAATTCAATTTCATAGCTATCCTTTTAGTGGTTGTGGATAAAAACCCAATTAAATAGCTTGAATTTTAGTGGTTGTGGCAAGAAAACACAAATCCTCTTACATTCAAGGTATTAAGAACCTATCCCTCTCACACTCAATGGTATTGAGCTCCCATGAAATGAAAATAAAGATACATTCTTTATTGAATAACTTTTAATCCCACCCACACTTATCCAGCATGATACAATGAGAAAAGAATGAGGTAAGGTGAGACACTTATAAAAGATCACAAGAAAGAGACAAACATTAAACAATTTGGCTCTACAATCAATCTTCAAGGCAGTAATATGCATCCATGATCCATTGGGGTGTATTTATAGTTCCTATGAGATTTAGGATTATCTTAGAACCTCTTGGGGGATTATAGAACCGTTGGAAATCGAATTAAGGTTAACATGCCCCTCTCCAATTTCCATTATTGTCATTATATATGCCACTGGATAGATAGTGTTTGTCCATAGTCATCCAATGGTAATTAGATTCAATTGGTGTTCTATCTCGGACCCACCAGCTATCTGGTGGCACCTAACTAGGTAGTCACTGGTACCTATAGGTGGTGGACTCTAAAAATGTCATCCACGATCATTTTAAGAACTCTGTGTGGTCTGATAAATCTGTGAAATGAAATATAAATCATAACCAATAAAATCAGTGAAATTAAAATATTATAAAAAATTTAGTGTTATTAATAATGAAAACCCTATAAGATATTGATTTATACAACAAAATTGTCATGAAAAAAGTAACACTAATTAAATTTACCATACAATATCTCCTTCCATAGGGTCTTCATCACAATTCTCAGATTATCTTCACCGGCTTCCGTAATCATCAGATATACAAGAATATCATCTTTAAAGATAATACAAAACTGATCAATGTAATTTTATAGCCATTATACACCAAAACCATAATGATAACATGGGAATTATTAAGACAAAATGGAATATTTATATTTTCATAATGCCCATATATCATAAAAAATGTTGTCTTGGGTATGTCCTCCCTTTTTATCATTTATTGATGATATAAATAACAAAGGAGTATCATTGAAACGTATTTATATACTTTTAATTGATCTAAAAATCATTGATGTGGGGTAGAGGATACTTGTTCATGATTTTCATTTTGTTATGCTTGTGATAATCAATACAAAGATGCAGAGAACAATCAAAATTATTAACAAAAACAATAGTTTCACCCAGGGTGATGTACTATCAACTCAACCGATATAATTAAATATAGAGTCATTAAAATCAACGTAGAACAGGGTATAAGTAACATTGAATACTCAAAACCATCATTCAAGGGACGACTTGGAAAGTTAGTCCAATATATAACAGAATAATCCTAAAAATTAAGAATATCTTTAATTTTGAGTTTCTCCCCAACCTTTCAGGATAAATATCTATCTTGAGTATGTATTAATACCCATATAATGTATGTATATTCACATGAATTTCATATTCATCGTTTCACCAAAATATGATCATAAATTGATTTAGAATATCATATTCAACTTACCTACTTCGTTAATAGATATGAGTTATATAGAAAGAGATCTAATACATACCCAAAATCATATCAAATTCTTCAATAGGTATAATTGAAATATTTAAAATAATTATATTCCAGCACACGTCTATATTATAGGATCAATAAATGTGATATAGAATCATCATACCATTCAGAGTTTTAACCCCTAACTGAATATCAAATCATTGATGTGGTTACTTGATAACCTTAGAAAATACTATAGATATAAAAGAGTGGGAAGATCTAGAATCAAATATATCATTTTCTTTTCTAGATTCTATGATAAGTGTAACTTTCACTTTGTGATTATGATAACCCACATCAGTATTTGTAATCATATTTGATTTCCCATTATATTTGGGTTTATAAGGTTATCGATGCCAATCATTAAAATTAACCTTAATATTCATGATCTGTTTATCATAATTCCTATAATTCTTATATTTGAAGAATTATAGTGTAAGTGGTGAATTAATTTGAATCATACTTTTTTCCATTATATCAAACGTCCTCTTTATCAGCATTCATTATTCAGAGGCTTTATGAGTAACCCTTATACATTTATATAACCTCTCAGATCCATTCAAGAATTTTACTTGATGTTTATTATCATATTTTCACTATATAGATTATTATTATTTCATGCTACCATGTTTTATTTTTTGAGTTTTCATTATCCTCTATCATTGTTTTCTTATCAAAATCATGTCAATAATGGGAGTCTTTTATTTCCATTTCTACCTTGACAACACATCAAATGATATCTTCATATCTACTAAAGTACCTTATAGTTAACACCTTTCAGAGTAATGGGTTTAGGATACTAAAGAATTAATAAAATTTTCATTCTTGGATGATGATTAAACAAGAACCATACCTTGAAAGTATAGTAAAATTTTCCTCATTGGTACTAATAGATTCAACATCCATCTGTTTAAGCTCAAAAAATTCCTCCTCCATTTTTTATATTGAATTCAAGGGAAGAACTCAGTAAAAAATATCCTCTTAAACACGTAACATTCCATGGAGTCAAATTTCTCCTCATAACATTCATTTTTTTATGATTCTACCATTGATTTTATTCTGCTTCTAATTGATAACTAGCTATGGAATCTTTTTAATTCTTCATGAATAATAAATATAATTTATTATTTTTGTGGTATCGATCCATTACTCAGCCACTAGTTGATTGGAAGTCCAAAAAAGGTGGATATTTAATAATAAAAGACTCAAAAATATATTTTTCACTCCTTTTATTTTTTAGAATATAATCATGATTCTTGGAATGAGAAATCATTTTGACCATAGTAACAAGAATATGCATTATCTCTCTCATATAATTCAATTTCTCAAGAGAAGTATCATTTTATTTTCAATTGTGTCCATTTTTATATTGATTCTATATGGATTCAACCTTTTACAAAAAATATAAAAACTTTTTTATGCATCTTGTTACAATAATCAGAGTGAGAAATTGTATAATATTTAAAATACTTTTTAGGATATACTAAATAATGACACTGTGTTATTAAACTATGAAACATTAGGTTTATCCTATATCAAATTATATTAGACATAGATTGTTCCTGGTTTTATCCTCATTTTCCTCATAATATATTCTCAAAAAATTACTAAACCCTTATCTGATACCAAATATAAAGACCCAAGAATAACATACTTTTATATTACATCTTTTTGATGAAAATTTAATTTATCTACCAAATTAAAATTACAATGAACCATAAAGTTATAGTGTGCATGGAGAACAAATAGATAAACATTGTATTCAATTATAGTCTTCATCATCTTAAACATGTTTTTTTACATAATCGAGGGAATAATTAAAACCTAAGAAGGGGTGAACTCAGATGCTCAGTAAGGGTAAACATGGGAGATATCAATCAATTAACATATGTAAGAATAACATGAATATAATGGTAATAACAAATGTCCATATAAATTTAAAATCATACAACATAATTCATATACCATAATCATGAATTATGACATAAAACATTAGTATACCCAAAGATTGCGGAATCATAAAAAAATCAAGCATGATCCATGAATTCAAATCATATGAATATAATAATTTAATAAGTGCTTATAAACACAATTTTCATAGAAACCATATCAAATTTCAAGTTCAACAATCAAAACCATAAAATCATTTTGAATTAGGAATCAATACATGTTTCTCATGTCATTCTGGATTACGGATCCCTTTTTGATTCCCATTGTGGTTTGTGCACATCAACACATTTCCCAACATAATCTCATGAGATATAAGTCTTTACCAAATTCATTTCATGTTTAATAATTTAGTTCCCACCCATAATAGAATTAAAAATCGTATATATGAAAGCAAAAAGATCATAAAACAAATATCATATCATGATAGCATGATCCATGGAATATAAATGACTTATGTAAAACTCTTATAAATATAAAAATAAACCATCTAGACAATGAATAAATATGGTATAATTGGATCATGTCCCTGAAAAATCATAACAATTTTTATAGGATGACGACATGGATGAAAATTACCTTTAAAAAATAATTTGAACATTTATTTAAAAATATGGGAAAATATCCTTTTCCATTTATAAAATTTTAATATAAAATTTCTAGAAATTAGGTAAAATATATGCCTTTGAAAATAAATAAAAAAACTTGTAATGGATTTTCCAAAGTAAATAATGGTCCTAATAGTGTAGAAATCTATTCATATTGTATATGTAAATATAATAAATTATACTACAATTGATGTAAAAATTCAAAAATTAATGTTTCATAAGTCTTTTAGAAATATTCATTTAAAAAGGAATAAATAAATTCAATGTTAGTTAAAAATATATTTTTAAAACATTTCATGAATAAAATATATAATTTATAAAACAATTTTGACGTGTAATGACATTGATGAAAAAGTTAGTCAACCAAAGTGGATAAAATGTAATTTTTTCTTTAGAACCATTTAATTAATCATTTTATGTAAAAAAGAGAATAAAATGTTATTGATAGTTTTATGTTCTAGAAATAATCATTAGAGAATAAAATTTATGGGGATTAAAGTATTGGAGTTGGTGTCTTAGGACCACCAATTTATTATTCAATTATATGTATATTTGGTGTATTGAATAATAATAAAACTACCAATTTTGTATTTTTCTATTGTTTCACACAAATCTAGTATAATAATATCCCAATGCAAACACTACATTGGTAAGGTCATAGATGTTCCTCGCTATGTTGATAAACTTGGTGTTTTATAATGTTATTCTTAAATAATATTTTGTAGTCGGATAATGTACTATGATGGGACATATAGCACGTAGACTATCAGGTGCGATTTCTCGTAAGAAGATGAGCCTTATTCTCATGAAGTTCACACTTCATAATCTCCACGATGTGATATTATGAGAACAGACCCGCCAGTATGAATTCGCATGTTTTTGTGTCATTGGACAGTACTTTTTATGAGTGTGTGTGATGGTCCTTAGATTTTAATAATATTATTAATGAATGTTAGAACTCACATTCTTAGATATATTTCATAAACCTTGATGATAACTGTTCATGGAGTATTTGGATACATTGGGAGAGTCACAAGTGACATGTCATTATTAAATAAGTTGAGGAAGGATCAATCCATTCCATCTTTATAGAAGATGATATCCAATCCATTTTATAGGAATATAAATGTTTCATTAAATTTCATGGTCATGGTGTAATGATAGGTTTATTCAAGATATTCAAAGAAAGACATATCAGGCATATAAGTTGGTGAAATGGATGTGAAACCTACTTGATGAGATATTATGAAAAGAGGGTTATAATACATCATGATTATTCATATTTGGTTTTCAATATTACGACATTATGTTCTTTATCTAGAGTGCCTTGACCCATTCCTATATAGTATTATTATAAGGCCCCAGCCTTAAACCTTACTTAATCTTGGGTTATTACAAGATTACACATTGAGGATCTTTTCAGGTTTAGAGTTTTAGAGAATTAGATCATGAAACTTGCATTACATTCCACATTTAAACAAAGTGGTTACATAAAAGATAGTATTCATTCTTCCCATCAACGGAAACATAATTAAAATATAACATGGATTCTTTCTTGACACATCCTTGACACTATCATCACATCATGTACCTTTCCCTTGACCTGTGAAAAACATTTCAAAAAAACTTGGGATGAGCATAAAAAGCTCAGTAAGAGTTATAAAAATATGGAAAGGAAACATGAGTTCATATATACATAATAATGAAATCATACTTTACCCATAAAACATATGCACTTTATCATACCTCATAAAATCATGAACAAGTCATAGAAATCATAAGACATAAAGGTAACTTGAGGCATTCATAACATTATTACGTAGGGAGTAACCCTCTTGGTTACGTTTGGAATACCCATCACAGTATATTCCCTAAATCTCTTCGGAGAAACCTTAACGTTTCACTCCTTCGCGTTACCCAATGCATTGGAGAGCTATATCGGGCTCACCCGCCCTTAGTTTATCACGGAACCACCTGTTTTCATCACAATGCCCAAGAACCATAACATAAATGTATCACATAAAACATGCATAAAGGAAACATAACATTTCCACATTTCAATCACAATATAATATTTTAGTATATTGAAATAATGAATCCATTCAAAAAGAAACCATTTTTAAAGCCATTTAAAACATTTAATAAAGAGATTTTTGAATCAATGTGTCCCATACCACCTTGAAGCTTAAAATTTTAAACCATTAATATCCATATAAATAAATCCTTAAAACCATTTTGAAAACATGGATATTAATAAGAACAAATAATTAAAACATTTAAAACGATATTTTGGTTAAAGGGGTTTTACCAAAACTAGAGACACTTGAATACAATAATTGATGAATAACATTTAGTCAGAACTTTATAATATCATTAGAATAAATGGATTCATGATATAATACTCCAAAGGACAGTATATACACCATATAAGAGTGAATTGGTGCATAACAACAATGAACCCTCAATAGAAATGTCAAATGTGATGAAATCCATTATAGAGAAGGTATCCTTAAATTAAGGACAGATCAATCTCAAAAATATGTGTGACAAATATAAGTACACCCAATATAAGTGGATATTAAGTGTAAAACAATAAAAGTTCATTCACACATATTCAATGGATGACATATTCAATGACTACATGTTGAACCTAAAGAAATCGAAATTGGGTTAAAAAGTTCCCTTGACAGCCTAACGACATCACATCAAAATGAGTTGATGAGAGATAAAAAGTGTATCTCATCACTTGGACATAAAATTTACATCAATAAGGATATATGAGAACATATCCCAACATAACAATATGTAAATTAAAAGACCCAACAAAAGAAGTCTTTTAAAAAAGAGGAGGGTGAAAGGTTCCCTTACCGACTTGGGTATCTTTCAAAACATACACCCCATGAAAGAAGGACAATAGATCATTGATGTAAATACTCATAAACGAAATTATATTACACAAAGAGTAGAATAATGGGCAATACAGACACCACTCAATGTAATTTGTGGCAAATGTAGCATAAATCTCACGGGAATAAAAGTGAGATGAAAAATCCCTTACGGAAACTCGGCAGCCTAACGGCGCCACATAAAACTTCCGAATATGGATTGATGAGATAAAATAGGGTATCTCATCACATAAAAATAAAATTTACAGAGAGAGGAATATAAAAGAAAATCCCCCAACATTACAAAGAGGAGCTTAAAATAAGTGACATAAAGGAGAGTACTTAAAAAGAAAGAGAGAGGTTAGATCTCTTATGAAAGTTCGGCAGCATAACGGCGCCACTCAAAACTTCCAAAATGGATTGATGAGAGAGAATAGGGTCTCTCATCACATGAAAATAAAAATTACAATAAGTTTAATATAAAAGATCATCCCAATAACAAGAAATATGAGCTTTAAATGTAATGACATAAAAGTGTGTACTTAAAAAGAAAGAGAGGAGTAGGATCCCTTACCTCGGGTCCGACTTGACTCGATCGTTCTTTAATCTCCTGAATAATAAACTTGAGTTAATTTATACTTCCTTAAGAACCTTTTTCAAGTTCATTGTTCCTTTTATATCACTTATTACCATGTCATAAACATTATGTAATCATTTAAGTTAATAATATTTGTTTTGCCGATATTTGGTTCTTAAGTCGAAAGTGGACTTCTTACAATTACATGTTGTTCGTGTGGCCAAATGTTTATTATATCCAGAATTGTATTCATGATGTAGATATAATATATGTCATATATATCCAGTACATGCATTCATTTATAACATTACATAATCATTTAGAGGTAAGAAATGAAATGCACCGTTCATGGAGACGGTAAGCCGTACGTACGCATGAACGCTACTTTCATTTCTATTTCGTGTTTTATAGAATGGAATAATAATGATATAAAGGTATATTATAATTCAAGTATAAGATCATATATAATATCATAGTTCCATCCTTTATACGTCCCACATATGGTATTTAACGAATCAAATCACTTTGAGGGGGCGGTAGTCCGCACTCCCTTAAATGAAGATATCACGTATACCCATAATGGAAGCCATAAAGGTAAGACACAAATGAAAAATACAGAAGAATAAGTAAAACATAAACATATTATATATCATATATAAAAATAGTGACATCATAATGGCCACCTTTGAAGGTGTTAAATGAGTATTGAACAATCATCGTTTCGGGAGGTAGAATTTCGCCATCCACGGAAACCGTATGTTCATTAACCAGTTGATGTAGTTGTGTGAGAGTGTAGCTCGAATAAATCTTATAACAACATCCTAGTATATTTAAGATACTGGTGTTTTTACAAAAAAAGTAAATAAAAAGAGTTTATGGGGTTGGAGAAGAAAAATAAAACAAATGAACATGAGAGAATGAATTACCTTTAAAAGTGTAACTCCTTTTGATTTGAGCCTAAATGCTTCCTTTGAAAGGATTATGCCCAAAGGTAATCATATAGGATGAGGAGAGGGATTTGGAGAGAGTAAATGGCAGGGGTTGTCCGAGCCAAAGGCTTGAGGAGTGTGTGAAATGAGGTAGAGGTGGGGGCCTTTTATAAGAGGAGAGGAGGGGCACTTTTGGAAAGTAAGAAATATTACTTTATTTGAAACTGTGTTTCGGTTTTAAAAGGTCCCACATTGATATAATTTGTGGATAAGGTGATAAGGGTTCGAAATCCCCCCATCCAATAAGTTTTTGACATGTGTAGGTCATAGAGTTTAAATTATCTTCTCATTTTATTTAAATCGTCAGATAATGATGTCATCGCTGCATCATTATGATGTCATAAATAATTTAATTTATTTAATGTCTAAAAATTAAAAAAAAATTACTATGATGTATGAAATCTTTTAAGATTTCCAATTACTATTTATAATAAAAAATCTGACTTGTATAACCCCACTTAAAAATTGTTTTAGTAAAACATATCATGTTTGTGTCATTTTTACTTTTACATTAAATAAAAAGTTATTTATGTCATTTCCCAACCAAAGTGGCTCCATGGGGTCCCCAAGTTGACCCATGAATTGTCTTGGTAGGCCATTACACATCCAATGAGTTTAGGACATGTGTCAAGTTCATGTCATATTATTAAAACATTATTTTTACCTTAAACTACACTAATTACCTCTAATCGGGATTAAAAACTTAATAAGTTACTATTCACCAAAAAATTATTTTTGTCCCATTGGACCACATTTTACTTCTTAATGACAACCATGTATGTCAGATTTTTGAAATTCAAAACACAAAGGTGTCAAAATTTCATTTAAACGGAAAAATCAGTTTTTATAAGTACCACTTAGTGGTTTCACTATTCATCAAAAATTGATGTTTTTCAGAAAAATCCCAAAAATTCACCCTAAGCTATATCTGATATTCCGAATTAAAAAATGAAGTCTATTTTACAAAATTCAAAACATATAAGTCATATTAATTAATTTTATAATTAATTCCCGCTGTCAGAGCAAATAGCGTGTTTTTATGAAACAATAAGTATCGAAAGATTGACACTGGTTTAAGTCTGTTTTCAAAGTGAAATTAATTCCAACTACCACTATTGGATTTAATGGTAAAAATATATTCTAATTTAACTTTAAAACCAATTCAAAAGATAATCTAATCATATAAATAAATTAGATTAAAAAGAGGTTTTGAATTAAAATACAACATTTTACACTATTCATTAAAAAAATGAACTTTATCGGAAAGATACCAAAAATTTACACAAAGTAAATTTTGATGTCCCGATTCTTAATAAGAGTTTTATTTGGTCCAAAAGAATGTTTAAGAGTGAACAAAACTATATTTAATGATGGTTCAACATCAAAAGGTGATAAGTGAACCTTTAGTGAAAACTAGGGCATATACGCCTAACATTGAATTCTTTCCGTATTTTAAGCCTATATCCTTTATTGGATAAATGTAAAAACATTTAAAAACATATATAATCATATTTTAGTTATTTCTATCCATTCCCACCAACACAACAGCTACATGTTAACTACCATTTAAAATAATATTATTTTATTATTAGAGTGCAACGTAAGATTCCCAAGAAACTCGTTGTTGCGTGTTGGGTAGGCCATCGAGCATAGCGTCCCCTTTAAAGTCATATTAATATTTTACTCATAAATATGGATAAATATGAAAATGTCATATTCTTTATTTACCTGGGGTGTTACATCCTTCCCCCCTTTTGGGAATTGCATCCTCGCAATTTTAAAATTGCGCTTGGAAACATCTTTGAAAGTCCCACATCGGAACAAGAGTCGGTAAAACAATCACTTTAAAATAAAGAAAGATAAGTACAGAGGTCACCCGAGTTAACCCATACTAGGATTACATGTAGAAAAACATGGACATGGAAGAAAAAGCAAAGGGTCATGTTCTTGAGGGAGAGTGATAGTAAACATGTTTAGGAGAAAGTTAACAATGGGAAAATCACACACTTGTGATGAGTTAAACGGTATTTGATTCCCCAATAGGAAAATCTAATAGACAACATTTTTGTTTTAAGTTACTTTTTATTGAGTAATTTATTCATAAGGAAACATAATCACTTATCATGTTGACTTTCAACTTTTACTAGATTCCTTAATCAAACTCATATTTTTTCCAAAAGACGAGTATTTAGGGAGACTTGTTCGCATTAAGAGTACTATAATCAACTTATAGAGAATCACCTAATCCACAAAAGAGAACTATATACATCCCATGTCTTTAGTCTTTAACAAAAACCAAAAAGGTTAGTACAAGGTCAGATAATCCAGAAAAGGATAACCCATTAAAAAGAAAATCCATGCTTAATCTCCAAAATTTGTCCAACAAAACCCAAAGTTCAATGAGGACAATCCGATGAACAATTTGTCCATAAAATTCTTCAAAGTAAACCAATATAAGATTGAAACCCAAATATTTGAAGGATTTAGTCACATAGTCTTCCAAGTTAAATCGTAACATTTATCTTCAAACAACATCAGTTGCTCCTAAAGTCTCGTATTGAAAAGTAATTAACCTAATCACATATCCTCTATGATAGGTTAATCATTTTCATAAATAAACAAAAATCAACTTACTCTTAAAAAAAAGAATCAGTCAAACTAACCAGGGACTTCACGTAGTCCAGTGGTAGGCGATAAATACCAGTCGCACTTTGGTTGTGGGTTCGATTCCCGCAGCTTTGTCCAACGCGACAGGTAGTCACACGGTCTGCGTGTTGTCCTTTTTCCAAAACTATATAATTCTTAAAACATCCCCCAAAATGAGATAAAATCTTCAAAGATGATCATAACATATTTTAACCTCAAGTTTATCCCATGCCATTCATTTTCCATCAGAACATATAATAACCCATAATTACCTCAAAAGTAAGGATCATATAAACCCTAATGGTTACCTTAATAATTATTACCTGAATTTCCACATCGAGTTGGACATCTCATACATGATGCATTAGAGAAATCACCAAGGTTTAAGTGTTTGATCATGACTCCTTGATAGTTGGTTTAGAACAACCATGAGATTCCTCATTGAATCCCCCATCTCATCCAGTCTCTTAATCAGAGAACCACGACAGTTTCCTTCAAACCCATTGTCACTTTGGTGCCTGCTAGATCCAGCCATTTACTAAAACCAAAAAGGTCAGTGTGAGTATATCAACATAACCATCATGTACTAATGAGGAAGATAAACACTAAGATATACTTACTCATTCACTTTATCTAAAACTAGGACTCTTTCTGAAATCCTAACCATTATGGTAATTTCACTTATGCTTAAAGAATACCCTAACCTCTAAAGTTATCTAAACCGACCTTTGATACCAACTATAAGGCCCCCAGACTTAAACCTTACTTAATCTTGAGTTATTACAAGATTACACATTGAGGATCTTTTCAGGTTTAGAGTTTTAGAGAATTAGATCATGAAACTTGCATTACATTTCACCTGTAAACAAAGTGGTTACATAAAAGACAATATTCATTCTTCCCATCAACGGAAACATAATTAAAATATAACACGGATTCTTTCTTGACACATCCTTGACACTATCATCACATCATGTACCTTTCCCTTGACCTGTGAAAAATATTTCAAAAAAACTTGGGATGAGCATAAAAAGCTCAGTAAGAGTTATAATAATATGGAAAGGAAACATGAGTTCATATATATATAAGAATGAAATCATACATTACCCATAAAACATAGGCACTTTATCATACCTCATAAAATCATGAACAAATCATAGAAATCATAAGACATAAAGGTAACTTGAGGAATTCATAACATTCTTACGTAGGGAGTAACCCTCTTGGTTACGTTTGGAATACCCATCACAGTATATTCCCTAAATCTCTTTGGAGAAACCTTAACGTTTCACTCCTTCGCGTTACCCAATGCATTGCAGAGCTATATCGGGCTCACCCGCCCTTAGTTTATCACGGAACCACCCGTTTTCATAACAATGCCCAAGAACCATAACATAAATGTATCACACAAAACATGCATAAAGGAAACATAACATTTCCACATTTCAATCACAATATAACATTTTAGTATATTGAAATAATGAATCCATTCAAAAAGAAACCATTTCCAAAACCATTTAAAACATTTAATAAAGAGATTTTTGAATCAATGTGTCCCATACCACCTTGAAGCTTAAAATTTTAAACCATTAATATCCATATAAATAAATCCTTAAAACCATTTTTAAAACATGGATATTAATAAGAACAAATAATTAAAACATTTAAAACGATATTTTGGTTAAAGGGGTTTTACCAAAACTAGAGACACTTGAATACAATAATTGAGGAATAACATTTAGTCAGAACTTTATAATATCATGAGAATAAATGGATTCATGATATAATACTCCAAAGGACAGTATATACACCATATAAGAGTGAATTGGTGCATAACAACAATGAACCCTCAATAGAAATGTCAAATGTGATGAAATCCCTTATAGAGAAGGTATCCTTAAATTAAGGACAAATCAATCTCAAAAATATGTGTGACAAATATAAGTACACCCAATATAAGTGGATATTAAGTGTAAAACAATAAAAGGTCATTCACACATATTCAATGGATGACATATTCAATGACTACATGTTGAACCCAAAGAAATCAAAATTGGGTTAAAAAGTTCCCTTGACAGCCTAACGGCATCACATCAAAATGAGTTGATGAGAGATAAAAAGTGTATCTCATAACTTGGACATAAAATTTACATCAATAAGGATATATGAGAACATATCCCAACATAACAATATGTAAATTAAAAGACCCAACAAAAGAAGTCTTTTAAAAAAGAGGAGGGTGAAAGGTTCCCTTACCGACTTGGGTATCTTTCAAAACATACACCCCATGAAAGAAGGACAATAGATCATTGATGTAAATACTAATAAACGAAATTATATTACACAAAGAGTAGAATAATGGGCAGTACATACACCACTCAATGGAATTTTTGGCAAATGTAGCATAAATCTCACGGGAATAAAAGTGAGATGAAAAATCCCTTACGAAAACTCGGCAGCCTAACGGCGCCACATAAAACTTCCGAATATGGATTGATGAGATCAAATAGGGTATCTCATCACATTAAAATAAAATGTAAAGAAAGAGAAATATAAAATAACATCCCCCAACATTACAAAGAGGAGCTTAAAAGAAGTGACATAAAGGAGAGTACTTAAAAAGAAAGAGAGAGGTTAGATCTCTTACGAAAGTTCGGGAGCATAACGACGCCACTCAAAACTTCCAAAATGGATTGATGAGAGAGAATAGGGTCTCTCATCACATGAACATAAAAATTACAGTAAGTGTAATATAAAATATCATCCCAATAACAAGAAATATGAGCTTTAAAAGGAATGACATAAAAGTGTGTACTTAAAAAGAAAGAGAGGAGTAGGATCCCTTACCTCGGGTCCGACTTGACTCGATCGTTCTTTAATCTCCTGAATAATAAACTTGAGTTAATTTATACTTCCTTAATAACCTTTTTCAAGTTCATTATTACTTTTATATCACTTATTACCATGTCATAAACATTATGTAATCATTTAAGTTAATAATATTTGTTTTGCCGATATTTGGTTCTTAAGTCGAAAGTGGACTTCTTACAATTACATGTTGTTCGTGTGGCCAAATGTTTATTATATCCAGAATTTTATTCATGATGTAGATATAATATATGTCATATATATCCAGTAAATTCATTCATTTATAACATTACATAATCATTTAGAGGTAAGAAATGAAATGCACCGTTCATGGAGACGGTAAGCCGTACGTACGCATGAACGCTACTTTCATTTCTATTTCGTATTTTATAGAATGGAATAATAATGATATAAAGGTATATTATAATTCCAGTATAATATCATATATAATATCATAGTTCCATCCTTTATACGTCCCACATATGGTATTCAACGAATCAAATCACTTTGAGGGGGCGGTAGTCCGCACTCCCTTAAATGAAGATATCGCGTATACCCATAATGGAAGCCATAAAGGTAAGACACAAATGAAAAATACAGAAGCATAAGTAAAACATAAACATATTATATATCATATATAAAAATAGTGACATCATAATGGCCACCTTTGAAGGTGTTAAATGAGTATTGAACAATTATCGTTTCGGGAGGCAGAATTTCGCCATCCACGGAAACCGTATGTTCTTTAACCATTTGATGTAGTTGTGTGAGAGTGTAGCTCGAATAAATCTTATAAAAACAACCTATTATATTGAATATACTGGTTTTGTTACAAAATAAGTAAATAAAAAGAGTTTATGAGGTTGGAGAAGCAAAATAAAACAAATGAACATGAGAGAATGAATTACCTTTAAAAGTGTAACTCCTTTTGATTTGAGCCTAAAGGCTTCCTTTGAAAGGATTGTGCCCAAAGGTAATCCTCTAGGATGAGGAGAGGGATATGGAGAGAGTAAATGGGCAGGGGTTGGCTGATCCAAAGGCTTGAGGAGTGTGTGAAATGAGGTAGAGGTGGGGGCCTTTTATAAGAGGAGAGGAGGGGCACTTTTGGAAAGTAAGAAATATTACTTTATTTGAAACTTTGTTTCGGTTTTAAAAGGTCCCACATTGATATAATTCGTGGATAAGGTGATAAGGGTTAGAAATCCACCCATCCAATAAGTTTTTGACATGTGTAGGTCATAGAGTATACATTATCTTCTCATTTTATTTAAATCGTCAGATAATGATGTCATCGCTGCACCATTATGATGTCATAAATAATTTAATTTATTTAATGTCTAAATATTATAAAAAAATTACTATGATGTAGTAAATCTTTTTAGCTTTCCAATGACTATTTATAATAAAAAATCTGACTTGTATAACCCCACTTAAAAATTGTTTTAGTAAAACATATCATGTTTGTGTCATTTTTTCTTTTACATTAAATAAAAAGTTATTTATGTCATTTCCCAACCAAAGTGGCTCCATGGGGTCCCCAAGTTGACCCATGGCTTGTGTTGGTCGGCCATTACACATCCAATGAGGTTAGGACATGTGTCAAGTTCATTTCATATTGTTAAAACATTATTTTTACCTTAAACTACACTAATTACCTCTAATCGCGATTAAAAACTTAATAAGTTACTATTCACCAAAAAATTATTTTTATCCCATTGAACCACATTTTACTTCTTAATGACAACCATGTATGTTGGATTTTTGAAATTCAAAACACAAAGGTGTCAAAATTTCATTGAAACGGAAAAATCAGTTTTTAAAAGTACCACTTAGTGGGTTCACTATTCATCAAAAATTGAAGTTTTTCAGAAAAATCCCAAAAATTCACCCTAAGCTATATCTGATATTCTGAATTCAAAAATGAATTATATTTTACAAAATTCAAAACATATAAGTCACATTAATTAATTTAATAATTAATTCCCGCTGTCGGAGCAAATAGCGTGTTTTTATGAAACAATAAGTATCAAAAGATTGACACTGGTTTAAGTCTGTTTTCAAAGTGAAATTAATTCCAACGACCACTATTGGATTTAATGGTAAAAATATATTATAATTTCACTTTAAAACCAATTCAAAAGATAATCTAATCATATAAATAAATTAGATTAAAAAGAGGTTTTGAATTAAAATACAACATTTTACACTATTCATTAAAAAAAATGGACTTTATCGGAAAGATACCAAAAATTTACACAAAGTAAATTTTGATGTCCCGATTCTTAATAAGAGTTTTATTTGGTCCAAAAGAATGTTTAAGATTGAACAAAACTATATTTAATGATGGTTCAACATCAAAAGGTGATAAGTGAACCTTTAGTGAAAACTAGGGCATATACTCCTAACATTGAATTCTTTCCGTATTTTAAGCCTCTATCCTTTATTGGATAAATGTAAAAACATTTAAAAACATATATAATCATATTTTAGTTATTTCTATCCATTCCCGCCAACACAACGGCTACATGTTAACTACCATTTAAAATAATATTATTTTATTATTAGAGTGCAACGTAAGATTCCCAAGAAACTCGTTGTTGCGTGTTGGGTACGCCATCGAGCATAGCGTCCCCTTTAAAGTCATATTAATATTTTACTCATTAATATGAATAAATATGAAAATGTCATATTCTTTATTTACCTGGGGTGTTACAATTATTCTACTTTAGGTTGGCTCATATAATTCCAATGAGAAATAATCCTAGGGGGTCACACACTAAGTGTTTCTTTTGATCTCGATTAAATTCCATTTCAGTTTATTAATGGATAAAATAATATTCTCAAGTCCAAGGACTAATTTTATTCATATTTAAATAGATCACATAAATAAAATAATAATTCATTCACTGGATTGTGAATAAAAAAATTATTTTAATTATTGAATTTTTTAAGAAATACATATTCACTAGATTTTGAATAAAATATCAATTTATAAATAAAATATTTATTCAATTATTCAATAAATTATATAGGAGTTTGAACATACCAATACCGAGTTTGGTGACAAATATTATTTAACAAGATCGTTACATAATAATTGTTATTTCTCAGTTTTTAATGCACCCAAATATTATAATAATTTAATTATTATTATATGACATGGGTTATATTAATGTAAATAAATGTTACATAATGGTCAGTATGCAATTAAATAATATTTTAACTTAAATACTAACTCTATAAATTGATGGTCATGTATATTGTGTAGAGAATAATGAAAATTGTGAATAAATAATTGTTATGCATGATGAATTATATCTCAACTCATCCATGTATCTCCCTATCAAGAATGACAAAATAAAAGAGAGATTTCTTCAAGAATAATGAATAAGCAATCAAGAACGAACAACACGTCACATTCGACTCACCACGCTACCACTCATAGATCGAGTGGTGTTTCTCAGTCATCATAGAATCACATGGGGATCACCACTAGAGTTATTCAATCATTGGATCCTTATAATGAAATAAAGGTAATCAGAAAGGTACTTTTTGGACAATCAACATTCACCAACAGAGAATGTTCCTATGACTAGGTATTTATATCTTCATTTATTAAATAAATCAATTATAATTTTGATGAGCTAGATCACCACTTGTGGTTTCTAGAAGTGATTATTAAAAGAAATATTTAATATATCACCCAAATTCAAAGGCTTATATTGTTCCCAAAATCGTCAAGTATCATCAGATTGGCAATGTTTAAATTTATAATTATTTATTTGACTGTTGATATATGTGAATTTGTAGTTAGATTTTCATTTCATGTAATTTTTTTAATATTATTTGAATTAACATGTTTTAAACATATTAATCTATTTCATTTAGTGTATCATTTTCTTAATGGTTTATGAAAAAATGAAGAATGCCCATAGATTCTATTAGGAAGTTCCAAATCTTTGGCTAGTAAAACTGTATTACACGATGTACAACTAGAGAACACACCATATACCCATGGACATTGTATTTATATACTCTGAGAAATTAATTATACATGGTTATTTTATTTCACACCACGTAATGATCAGCCCCACATGGAACATAAAAATCAGATAAATTGTGTGTAGTTAGCATTTAAATTTCTTGTAGTCCGATCAAGTTAACAGGCTACAACCCATGCATGTTTCTTGGATATACGAAAACTATAGTACATGGTGTGTAGTATGATGTACATGTCATATAGTCTCTAATTGATTGAAAAAAATTAAAATTACATTAAATTTTAATATTTTAGAATTAAAATATAATTTTATTGATTGGAACACCATTTCATGTTAGAAATTTTAATAATGGTTTTAAATAATTTTAAATGATCAATTATTTTATTATCATTAATATTTTGTTATTGGTTATGGTGTTTATTTTCAATGATTTACATTAATGATGTGTATCTCTATATAATATTGGATGAACATTAAGATGAATGGGAATTAAATAAGTAATTAATTAATGTTCAATTTTTTAAATAATAAATGAATGGTATATATTTAATTTAGTGTATTTATTGTAGGTTTGATAATTTATAAACTTGACCAAGACTGTTGTATGTGTTGGATATCTTAATTTAATTTATTACATGTGTATTAAATTATTTAATATTCAATTAAAGTATGACATGTTAGTCATACCTCCCTCCATTATTATATAGGACATGTGTGTCCAAGGAAAGTAATGTAATCCCCTTTAACCTGTCCTTTGGTTCCCATCACCTATATGTGTGTAAAAAACATTTGTAATTAATAGAGAATAAAAAGGCACATAGAGGCAATTCAAGACAAAACCACAATGATCCCAAACCAGGTGATAAAAATGAGGACATGTTGAATTCTTTAACTCATTCCAAGACTAGGAATATGTGTCATTTAACTAGGTAAAATGTTTATTTAATATCTTCTCATCAAATGAATTGTCAGATAAATCTCATGAACATGCCATTTAATGAATTAATTATTTATATCTATGCAATTATTTATTTTATGGATTCAAGGCAATGATCAAATAAATAAAAGAATTAATTTGAAAAGATGGAAATTAAATAAATGAATTTTGTATAAATATTTGATCCAACATAGTTAATTAATTATGTAATATTAACATAATATTGACCAGATGTGTAATGGATAAAAAAATTTATGTATAAATATTTTAAATCCCCAAATTAAATATTAAGTCGGACTAAGCCTTTCATTACTTGATTGGGAATGAAACCATAGAAATATGTGTAGTACATGGAAAAAGTCCATAAAATTAATTTTTTTGGGGAGTTATCAGGAGAGAATTGGGTTGACGTAACCAAAATTGTTTTGAGTTTAATGGCTAGAATATATTCAATAAAAATTTAGAGGAAAGTATTGAGGAAGTCCATGTTAGGATTTTAGGATAGGGGAATCTAGTCAACATATAATGTATATGGAAGTCTGTAGTTTGAATGATGGCCTACCTAATTACTTTATTATGGTTTTCATAGCCAAAGTCTAGATCATTTAGAAACATAATAGGGATCCCTTCCAATAGAATGTTAATGAAATTAGAAATTCCCAATTATATGGCGAAGGCTATTGATTCTTGATAAAATTGTTGGATATTTGATAAGTAAATAAATAAATAAATTTATTTATTATATCTCGATTATTTTGTAATTAAGAAAAGTACTAATAATATGCACTTTTTAATTATAGATTAAAATGAAAATTTCATCATCCGAACTATCCCAATGATCAATATGGGATAAAGATATCCTCTTAACTAGCAGTAACATCCAACAGTGGTTTAGAGGCCTTTGAGTTGTGTTACGCCCTGAATAGAAATATTATGTTCTAGAATCCCAAATGCATGATATTCCTATTAAGTAGGTATGTGATGAAGAGTTCCATGTCTATGAAAATAATTTGAGTGATGTGGTAAATGTTCAATGTTTGATTCTTTCATCGATTCCAAGTGACCTAATGAAGTCTCACGAAAACACATATGCATATAACAAGCTTGGTCAACTCCATAGTCATTACCAGGAGATATCATGAGAGGAATGCTTTGAGATTATTAAGGTTCTATTTGAGGGAAATCATGGATAGGGTACTACAGAAGTGACTCATGTAGTAAAGGTCATTGTCTAAATAGAGAGTTTAGAGGTTCTAGGATTTAACATCCATGAATAACTGGGGAATGACCTCATTCTTCCATAACTCTCTTAGAGTTTGTCCGCCTTTGTTGTGAATATTAATATGAAAATCATTGATACGATTCATTCAAAATTTATTAATCCCATTTAAAAAGTACATAAGGATATAAATCATGAAAACCTTTTTCCCTAATGGTGAACAAATAGAAAGGGAAAGTGAGAAAATTTATGACCAAATCTACTTGACACCCTTCCAAGAAAAGGAAAATCAAGGGTAATACAAGAGAAAATGTTTATATTTGTCTCACATGTGGCAAGAAGGGACACTATAAGAAAACAACACCCATCCCATGAAGCAAGGGGAAGCATCAAGTGCTTTTTTTATTGTGTTAAATTTATCTATATAAACAAATAGGTTATTAGATACAACTTGTGGTGTTGTCATATGTATTAAAATATAGGAAACAAGTATATTCAGAAATATTGGATGAGGTGATGTAGATCTTAGAGTATCCAATGGATCTAAACATGTTGATGTGACTATTAGGGAATATCGCCTCACATTGACGACTGGAATGATCTCTATTTTAAGGGGTTTCTATTATATTCCTTTAGTTACCAGAAGCATTATTTCAATATCTAGACATGATACAAATGGATTTATATTCAAATTTTGGAATAGGTGTTATCTCACTTATAAAGATATATTTTTATGGAATGCGCATTTAAATAAAGTTATTTATGTGTTGGGTTACCTAAACCAAATAATGGAAATTGATAATAATGATACTTCACATTACTCATACCACACCCAACATTTTCATCCCTAGATTTTTTATGTAAATGAAATTCATGTGAATAAATAACATCAAGATGGATATTTTTATTCTTTTGATCTAAAACCACTAGGGGTATAAAATTCAAGTTTACATAGAAAAATAATCAAATCCACAATTATTGGGGTAATGTGGAAGGGATAAAAGTATGTTGAATTAGTACATATCGATGTGTGCGGACCATTTTCTGCTGAACCAATGGGTGTGTACTTATACATTATAAAATTTACTAATAATTTTAGTAGATATGGTTATGTTTACATAATGAGGTATAAGTAATATTATTTTGATAAATTCAAGAAGTACAATAATGACGTTAAGAACCATATCGATAAGAAGATTAAGAAACTTTTCTCAAACTGGGGGATATCATTATAAATATTTCATTGATTATTAATGGGATTTCAAGATTTTATCTCAAGTAACTCCTCTTAACAGACCTTAGTGGAATGGTGTAAGATAATGGATGAACAACACCATTTTGGTCATGGTGAGATCAATGATGAGTCATGTGAGTCTTCCATTATCTTTTAGGGGATACACATTACAAGCAATAGAATACATGATAAACTGAGTTCCAACTAAATAAAAAGACATTATACCATACAAATTATTGAATAAAAAGAAACTCATTTTTTCTTACATAAATATGTGGGAGTGCAAAGTGTTTGTTATGAGCCCTTCAAGTAACAAGCTAGCACCCTGAGGCACAAAGTGTGTCTTTATATGATATCACAAAGAAACAAAGGGATACTACATATAAAATAATTCAAACAAAAAGGATTTGGTTGGTTGATATCTCAAATTTGATGAGGAGGGTCTTATATAAAATAGAGATAGTGTGAGAGAGATAGACTTTGATGAAGTTTAGGCTCAAGATACACAAGAGTTGACATAAGAATAAATTCAAAAAATCTATGTGGAAGAATAAATTGTTCCAAAGAAATAATTATTGTATTGGAGTACTATAGATGTTAAAGAACTAGAAACATAATCTTTTTTTAAATCATCAATGATGGCGACTCATTATTAAAATATAATAATGATCATATAACCAAAAAGGAAGTAGTAAGTGGAATAGATGTTGCAATGTTGCAAGTAGCCCTGAATTCTAAAATAGATTCCATGTACCAAAATCAAGTTTGGATTTTTGTATAACCTATATTATAAGTAAATCCCATTGGATTCAAAAGGGTATTCAAGATAAAACTAGACATGGACGAATATTTAGTACCTTTAAAGGAAATCGGGTTGCAAAAGGGTTTACATTGCATCAAGGAATTGACAATGATAAAACCTTTTTAGAAATTTTAATAGTGAAATACATCAGAATTATTCTTTCCATTGTGTATTTCCATTATTATGAGATTTAGAAAATGGTTGTGAAAACAACCTTCCTTAAAATGAACCTTCATGTAGATTTTTATATAACCCAACCCTACGAGTTTGTGACTCCAAGGGATTCCAATAGGGTATGGTAGATGAAAAGATAAATTTGTGTATTAAAGAATGAATCTAGGACATGAAATATTCATTTTTATGAGGCCATATTGGAATTTGATTTCATAATGAATTAATGTGATCCATGTGTCTATAAATGGTTTAGTGGGAGTGATGTCCTTTTATTAATTTTATATCCCGATGAAATATTATTCATTAGAAATGAAATACTTGTCATACTATATGTCAATGCATGGTTTAATAAATTCTTCTATATGAATTAATTGGTAAAAGAAACACATATTATTAGGATCCAGATTCATTATGATAGTTCTATGAGGTTTCTCGTCCTAACTCAAATAACATATATTGATGAGATACTGAAGAGATTCAGTATGAAAGAATCCAAGTGAGGATTATTTCTAGTGTTACATGGAATAAATCTTTCAAGGAAAATATTTCCTTGAACACATGAGGAAAGAATCAGAATGATAAGGATTCCGCATGCATCAATAATTGGGTCAATCATGTATGATATTCTATATACTAGTCTAGATGACGCCTACCCATTAAGTATAGTGGGAAGACATCATGATGATAAAAGTAACCACCATTAAGCACTAGGCCCGCCCCTCAACCAGGAAGTGAGGATTGGGGCTCTTCACAACTAGGCAGTGACTCATCTGTCCAGACACGATCCGAGACCTCAGGAAGGAGACGACGACGACCAGCACCAAGACTTTTCCATCAAAACTGGAAAGAATGACCCTGAAAGCAACAGGAGGAAGAAAAGAGAGGGTACACCAGATAAAAAATGGGCAGCGACTATCTGAAAGAATCTGTCACCCTCAAAGAGATACTGTCAGGGGGGGACACGAGATGTCCATTTCAACAAAAATCTGAGCTTCCGAGGCATATAAGCAACTCCAAGTGCGGACATCCGAGCAAAGGAAACCCACCAAGGAATCGCCAATGACCTTGAGGAATCCAAAATTTTGAAACGGAAGAGGGATGCCTAGGAGGCTAATCCAGACCACAACGACGGGGATTTCCTTCCCCTTATGAACATATAGCGACCAACAGATGAGGTTGAAGCGCCATCTGCCAAAGGAACGGAGAGAATGGCACCAGGCCTGGATGAAGTATTCTTCCGAGCAAAGGACAACGAATAAGCCATTTCAATGAATACGCGAGATCCTCGCTGGGGAGAGCAAACCCCACGACCCTAAAAAACGTTGAAAAATCGGGATGGGGGGTTTAGCCGCACCGAACCGAGCCAGAAGAGTCCATTTGAGGCAGGCTTCTGCTTCTGCAAAGGCCGACGCAGGAACCTCCACCGAGAGACACGAGCCCTCTCTTGAAACTACCGACGGTGGGGGAGGCAGCTCCGGGAAACATGGCTGAGAGGATCCATGAAGCGGAGCACAGAGCGTCTCCTTGAAAGAAGGGCCGCGACCGGGGGAGGCGCAATAGGTACCCCAGAGAGATGGTGGCCACGAAGTAGGAGGAACTGCGCTGGACAGACCAGGGTTTGGGACTGCCAACAATGGTTGAGCCGACGTGATCTAGGCGGAAGGAGAGGTAACAGTAGATTTTTTTTTTTTTTTAAGAGGAGCCGGCACGTGGGGTGTATTCTCTAGGGGCGAAACAAGCGACTCCATCTTTCCCACACACCATACGTTTTGTTAACCTATTTTCTTCTAATGTTTCACATGATAAAATGATTTCATTCTTTTTTGTGAACATACATAGATTATTGGCCAATTGTCCAATATCAGAATCACTTTTGGATGAACCATAAAAAATTTCATTAAGCACAATGTTTTTCTTTTTCTCTTTGACCAATTTTTCTTCCTTCATGGATTGACATTTTATTATAATTTCAAAGGTCATGAGTGACCCGGTGTGTTTTTTTACTAACATATTTCTAGTGTCATTCATTTCTTGTACTTTTTCTATTTGGGTACCTAAGAAATAGGAAACTCACAAACGGTCTTCTTCATAAGAATCTATATTGAAAAAAAAATCCCCTGAATAATTACTTCCATTATAAATATAGATAAATATAACAAACATTTTATTAGCTTATTTATTAGGATTAGTACTAAATCCATTAGAATATTGATGATACATATCAACCCTAGTACGCTTTAGTTTATTGGTGCCTTCATGAGTAACTTCCAATAATTTACAAATTTCTTGGGAAAGGTTTACACTTCTAAATTATATTAAATTAAATAATATCTAAAAAGAAATGAACATCATTCATATTTTTCGATCAAGCTCAATAGCCACTATATCCTGGGGGTCCATTTTTCTTTTTTTTCATGAGTGGGCGTATATCCATGAATAACTACTCTCAAATTGGATATCTTATTCTTCCATGACAGGTAGACATAATAGATTTCATAAAAACTACAGTCTGGTCCATCAAAGAAAGTGGAAATACCCTTTTACCGTCACTTAGGTTCACTATGGACATTTGAGGTAGAGGACTTGTTTAATTTATCGTTCCTTGAAACTGGTCAAGGGTTTGATATCAAGGTTCACTCAGATACCAATTGTTTTTTGAATAAATATACCAATATGGGGTGAATAGAATTATAAAAAATATTTTAAAAATTAAAACTAATCCTAATGGAATTGAATTAATTAGAAAAATAAGAATAATTAAATGTGATATTGTGAATTTTAATCGAAATCAATTAAAAATCATTTATTACAGTGAAATAATGAATATAAAATATCATGAATGGGACATTGATAATGATGTTGGGAAATATTCAACAAATGGATCCTTATATCTCTTCCTGTCAAGATCCTTAAGAGTTTTTGGTTTAATCGTTATTTTTTAATGGTTGTAGTAGGAAACCGAAACCCTTGATTTTTAGCTACTGTATATATAATTATTTTTCAATAAGTAATAAACATAGTTTATTAGTGGTTGTTCCAAAAAAAACCCAATATCCCTTTATTATTAATAGTTATAGTAATAAACATTCTTAACTTTTAGTGGTTATGGCTAGAAACTCAATTTTATAGTTATCATTTTAGTGGCTGTGGCTAAAAACCCAATTACATAGCTAGAATTTTAGTGGTTGTGGCAAGAAAACCCCAATCCTCTTACATTCAAGGTATTAAGAACCTATCCCTCTCACACTCAATGGTATTGAGCTCCCATGAAATGAAAAAAGGATACATTCTTTATAGAATCACTTTTAATCCCACCGACACTTTCCAGCAAGATACAATTTGAAAGGGATGAGGTAAGGTGAGACACTTATAAGAGAGCACAAGTAAGAGACAAACATTAGACAATTTGGCTCTACAATCAATCTTCAAGGCAGTAATATGCATCCATGATCCATTGGGGTGTTTTTATAGTTCCTATGAGCTTTAGGATTATTCTAGAACCTCTTGGGGGATTATAGAACCGTTGGTTGTCGAATTAAGGTTGGCATGTCCCTCTCCAATGGCCATTATTGTCATTATATATGCCACTGGATAGATAGTGTTTGTCCATAGTCATCTAGTGGAAATTAGATTCAATTGGTGTTCTATCCCGGACCCACCAGCTATCTGGTGGCACCTAACTAGGTATTTGCAGGTCCCTATAGGTGGTGGACGTTAAAAATGTCCTCCAAGATCATTTTAAGAACTTTGTATGGTCTGATAATTCCGTGCAATGATTTCTAAATCATAACCAATAAAATCAATGAAATTAAAATATTATAAAAAATTTAGTGTTGTTAATAATGAAAACAACCTAAGATATAGATTTATACAACAACATTGTTATGAAAAAAGTAACACTAATTAAATTTAGCATACAATATCTCTTTCCTTAGGGTCTTCATCACAATTCTCAAATTATCTTCACCGGCTTCCTTAATAATCAAATATACAATAATATCATCTTTAAATATAATACAGAACTGATCAAGGTAATTTTATAGCCCTTATAAATCAAAACAATAAAGATAACATAGGAATTAGTAAGACAAAATGGAATATTTATATTTTCATAATGCACATATATCAGAATTTTTTTTTGTCTTGGGTATGTCCTCCTTTTTTATCATTTATTGATGATATAAATAACTAAATAATATCATTGAAATGTATTTATCTCCTTTTAATTGATCAAAAAAATCATTGATGTGGGGTGGAGGATACTTGTTCATGATTTTCATTTTTTTATGCTAATGATAATCAATACAAAGATGCAGAGAACAATCAAAATTATTAACAAAAACAATAGTTTCACCCCAAGGTGATGTACTAACAACTCAACCGATGCCATTATAGATAGAGTCATTAAAATCGACGTAGCACAAGGTATAAGTAACATTGAATACTCAACACCATGATTCAAGGGAAGACTGGGAAAGTCGGTCCAATATATAACAGAATAATCCTGAAAATTAAGAATATATCCAATTTTGAGTTTCTCCCCAACCTTTCATGATAAATATCTATCATGAGTATGTATTAATACCAATATGATGCATGTATATTCACATGAAGTTCATATTCATCGTTTCACTGAAATATGATCATAGATTGATTTAGAATATCATATTCAACTTACCTTCTTTGTTAATAGATATGAGTTATATAGAGAGAGATATAATACATAACCAAAATCATATCAAATTCTTCAATAGGTATAATCTAAATATTTAAAAGAGGTATATTCCAACACACATCTATATTATAGGATCAATAAATGTGATATACAATCATAGTACCATATAGAGTTTTCACCCCTAATTGAATATCAAATCATTGATGTGGTTACGTGATAAACTTAGAAAATACTATAGATATAAAAGAGTGGGTATATCTAGAATCAAGTATATCATTCTCATTTCTAGATTCTATGATAAGTGTAACATTCACCATGTGATTATCATAACCCACATCAGTATTTGTAATCATATTTGATTTCCCATTATATTTGGTCTTAAGAGGTTATCGATGCCAATCATTACAATTAACCTTAACATTCATGAACTGTTTAGCATAATGCCTATACTTCTTACATTTGAAGAATTATAGTGTAAGTGGTGAATTAATTTGAATCTTCTTTTTTTCCATTCTACCAATCATCCTCTTTATCACCTTTCATTATTCAGAGGTTTTATGATGAACCCTTATACATTTAAATAACCTCTCAGATCCATTCAAGAATTTTAGATGATGTTTATTACCACATTTTCACTATATAGATTATTTGTATTTCATTCCACCATGTTTTATTTTTTGAGTTTTCATTATCCTCCATCATTGTTTTATTATCAAAATCATGTCATTAATGGGAGTCTCTAATTTCCATTTCTACCCTAATAAAACATCAAATGATATCTTCATATATACTAAAGTACCTTATAGTTAACACCTTTCAGAGTAATGGGTTTAGGATACTAAAGAATTAATAAAATTTTCATTCTTGGATGATGATTAAACCATAACCATACCTTGCAAGTATAGTAAAATGTTCTTCATTGACACTAATAGATTCAACATCCATTTGTTTAAGCTCAAAAAATTCTTCCTCCATTTTTGTATATTGAATTAAAGGTAAGAACTCAGTAAAAAATATCCTCTTAAACACATAATATTCAATGGAGTCAAATTCCTCCTCCTAACATTCATTTTTTATGATTCTACCATTGATTTTATTCTGCTTCTAATTGATAACTAGCTATGGAATCCTTTTTCTTTCATCAAGAATAATAAATACAATTTATTATTTTTGTAGTATCGATCCATTACTCATCCACTAGTTGATTAGAAGTCCCAAAAAGATAGATATTTAATCATAAAAGACTCAACAATATATTTTTCACTCCTTTTATGTTTTAGAATATCATCATGATTCTTGGAATGAGAAATAATTTTGACCATAGTAACAATATTATGCATTATGTATCCCATATAATTCAATTTCTCCAGAGAACTATCATTTTATTTTCAATTATGTCCATTTTTATAATGATTCTATATGGTTCCAACCTTTTACAAAAAAACTTTTTTATGCATCTTGTTACAATAATTAGAGTGAGAAATTGTATAATATTTAAAATACTTTTTATGATATACTAAATAATGACACCTTATTATTAAACTATGACACATTAGGTTTATCCTATATCAAATTATATTAGACATAGACTGTTATTGGATTTATCATCATATTCCTCATAATATATTCTCAAAAAATTAGTAAACCCTTCTCTAATACGAAATATAAAGACCCAAGAATAACATACTTATATATTACATCTTTTAGAAGAAAATTTAACGTATCTACCAAATTAAAATTACAAATAACCACAATGGTATAGTGTACATGGATAACAAATAGATAAACATTGTATTCAATTACAATCTTTTTCATCGTAAACATATTTTTTTACATAATTGAGGGAATAATTAAAACCTAAGAAGGGGTAAACTCAGATGCTCGGTAAAGGTAAACATGAGAGATATCAATCAACGAGCATATGTAAGCATAACATGAACATAATGGTAATAACACATGTCATTATAAATAGAAAATCAAACATAATAATTCATATACCATAATCATCAATTATGACATAAAACATTAGTATACCCAAAGATTGCAGAATCATAAAAAAATCAAGCATGATCCATGAATTCAAATCATATGAATATAATAATTTCCCAAGTTCTTCTAAACACAATTTTCATAGAAACCATATCAAATTTCAAGGTCAATGATCAAAACTATAAAATCATTTTGAATTGGAAATCAATACATGTTTCTCATGTCATTCTGGATTACGCATCCCCTTCTGATTCTCATTGTGGTTTGTGCACATCAACACATTTACCAACATAATCTCATGAGATATAAGGCTTTACCAAATTCATTGTAGGTTAAAATAATTTAGGTCCCGCCCATAATAGAATTAAAAATCATATATATGATAGCAAAAAGATCATAAAACATATATAATATCATGATAGCATGACCCATGGAATATAAATGAGTTCTGTAAAACTCTTATCAATATAAAAATAAACCATCTAGAGAATGAATAAATATGGTATAATGGATCATGTACCTAGAAAATCATAACAGTTTTTATAGGATGATAACATGGATGAAAATTACCTTTAAAAAATATTTTGAACATTTCTTAAAAAATACGGGAAAATATCCTTTTCCATTTATAAAATTTTAATATAAAATTTATAGAAATTAGATAAAATATATGTCTTTGAATATAAAAAAGTAAACTTGTAATGGATTTTCCAAAGTAAAGAACGGTCCTAACAGTGTGGAAATCTGTTCATATCGTATAAGTTAATATAATAAATTATATTACAATTAATGTAAAAATTCAAAAATGAATGTTTCATAAGGCTTTTAGAAATATTCATTTAAAATAATTGTAAATAAATTCAAAGTCAGTTAAAAATATATTTTTTAAAGCATTTCTTGACTAAAATATATAATTTATAAAACAATTTTTATGTCTAATGACATTGAATAAAAAGTTAATCTACCAAAGTGGAAGAAATGTAATTTTTTCTTTAAAACCATTTAATTTATCATTTTATGTACAAAAGATAATAAAATTCTATTGATAGTTTTATGTTCTAGGAATAATCATTGGAGAATAAAATTTATGGGGATTAAAGTATTGGAGTTGGTGTCTTAGGAGAACTAATTTATTATTCGATTATATGTATATTTGGTGTATTGAATATTAATAAAACTACAAATTATGTATTTTTATATTGTTTTACACGACTATAATCTAATAATATCACAATGCAAACACTACATTGGTAAGGTCATATATGTTCCTCGCTATGATGATAACCTTGATGTTGTATAATTTTATTCTTAAAAAATATTTTTCTATTGGATAATGTATTATGATGGGACATATAGCACATATACTATCAGGTGTGAGTTCTCATAAGAAGATGATCCTTCTTCTCATGAAGTTCACACTTGGTAATCCCCACGATGTGATATTATGAGAACAGACCTGCCAGTATGAATTCTGCATGTTTTTGTGTCATTGGACAATCCTATTTATGAGTGCGTGTGATGGTCCTTAGATTTTAATATTATTATTAATTCATGTTAGAACTCACATACATAGATATATTTCTTAAACCACGATGATAACAGTTCATGGATAAGTTTTATACATGGGGTGAGTCACAAGTGACATGTCATTAATGGATATGTTGAGGAAGGATCAATCCATTCCATCTTTATGGAAGCTGATATCTAATCCATTTGATAAGAACATAAAATTTTCATTAAATTCCATGGTCATAGTGTAATGATAGGTTTATTTAAGCTATTAGAAGAAAGACATATCAGGCATATAAGTTCGTGAAATGGATGTGCAACATACTTGATGAGATATTATGAACAGAGGGTTATATTACATAGTGATTATTCATATTTGGTATTCAATATTTCAACATTATGTTAATTATCTTGAGTTCCTTGAACCATTATTATATAGTATTCTTTTACTTTACATTGGATTGTATAATTACAATGAGAAATAATCCTAGAGGGTCACACACTAAGTGTTTATTTTGATCTCGATTAAATTCCATTTAAGTTTATTATTGGATGAAATACTATTCTCAAGTCCAAGGACTAATTTTATTCAAGTTTAAATAGATCACCTAAATAAAATAATAATTCATTCAATGGGTTGTGAATATAACAATTATTTTAATAAATGTATATTCACTAGATTTTTAATAAAATATCAATTTATGAATAAAATATTTATTCAGTATTTCAATAAATTCTATAGGAGTTCGAACATACCAATACCGAGTTTGGTGAAAAATATTATTTAACAAGATCATTACATAATAATTGTTATTTCTCAATTTGGAATGCACCATAATATTATAATAATATAATTATTATTATGTGACATGGCTTATATTAATGTCAATAAATGTTACATAATGGTCAGTATGCAATTAAATAATATTTTAACTTAAATACTAACTCTATAAATATATGGTCATGTATATTGTGAAGAGAATAATAAAAATTGTGAATAAAGAATTTTTATGCATGAATAATTCTATTTCAACTCATCCACATATCTCTCTATCAAGAATGAGAAATGGAATGGAGATTTCTTCAAGAATAATGAATGAGCAATCAAGAACGAACAACACGATACATTCGACTCACCGTGCTACCACTCCTAGATCGAGTGGTGTTTCTCAGTCATCATAGGATCACAAGTGGATCACCACTAGTGTAATTCTATCATTGGATCCTTATAATGAAATAAAGGTAATCAGAAAGGGTCTTTTTGGATGATCAACATTCACCAACAATGAATGTTCCTAAGACCAGGTATTTATATCTTCAAATATTAAATAAATTAATTATAAATTTGATGAGAAAGATCATCACCTGTGGCTTCTAGAATTGATTATTAAAAGAAATATTTAATATATGACCCACCTCCAAAGGCTTATATTGTTCCCAAAACCATCAAGCAACATCAGATTTGTCATGTTTAAATTTATAATTATTTATTTGACTGTTGATCTGTGTGAATTTGTGGTTAGAGTTTCATTTCATGTACTTTATTCTTTAATATTATTTGAATTAACATGTTTTCAACATATCAATCTTGTTCATTTAGTGTATCATTTTATTAATGGTTTATGAAAAAATGAAGAATGCCCATAGATTCTATCAGGAAGATCCAAATATTTCTCTAGTAAAACTATGTTACACGATGTGTAGCTAGAGAACACACCATATACCAATGGAAATTGTATCTATATACTCTGAGAAGTTAATTACACATGATTATTTTATTTAACACCATGTAATGATCAACCAAACATGGAACACAAAAATCGGATAAATTGTGTGTAGCTAGCATTTAAATTTCTTGTAGTCTGATCAAGTTAACAGGCTACAACCCATGCATGTGTATTGGATATACGAAAGCTATAGTACATGGTGTGTAGCAGGATTTACATGTCGTGTAGTCCCTAATTAATTGAAAAAAAATTAAAAGTAAATTAAATATTAATATTTTAGCATTAAAATATTATTTTATTGATTGGAACACCATTTCATGTTTGAAATATTAATAATGTTTTTAAATAAATTTAAATGGTCAAATAATTTATTATCATTAATATGTCATTATTGGTTATGGTGATTATTTTCAATTATTTATATTAATGATGTGTATCTCCATATAATATTGGATGAACATTAATATGAATGGGAATTAAATAAGTAATTAATTAATGTTCATTTTTTCTTAAATAATAAATGAACGAATTAATAAATGGATGATATATATTTACTTTTGTGTATTTATTGTAGGTTTGGTAATAAATGATCTTGACCTAGACTCTTGTATGTGTTGGATTTATTAATTTCATTTATTACATGTGTATTAAATTATTTAATATTCAATTAAAGGATGACATGTCAGTCATACCTCCCTATATTATTATATATGACATCTGTGTCCAAGGAAAGTAATATAATCCCCTTTAACCTGTCCTTTGGTTCCCATAACCTATATGTGTGTAATAAATATTTGTAATTAATAAGGAATAAAAAGGAACATTGAGGTGATTCAAGACAAAACCACAATGATCCCAAACCAGGTGATACAAATGAGGACATGATGAAATATGTAACTCATTCCAAGACTAGAAATATGAGTCATTTAACAAGGTAAAAGGTTTATTTAATATCTTCTCATTAAATTAATTGTCAGATAAATATCATGAACTATCCATTTAATTAATTAATTATTTATATGTATGAAATTATTTATTTTATGGATGCAAGGAAATGATCAAATAAATAAATGAATTAATTTGAAAAGAAGGAAATTAAATAAATGAATTTTGTATAAATATTTGATCCAACATAGTTAATTAATTAATTATTTTTGACATAATATTGACCATATGTGTAATAGATACAAAAAGATAAAATTTATGTATAAAAATTTTAAATCCCCTAATTAAATAGTAAGTCGGACTATGCCTTTCATTACTTGATTGGGAATGATACCATAAAACTATGTGTAGTATATAGAAAAGTCCATAAAATTAATTTTGTCAGGGAGTTCTCAAAAGAGAATTGGGTTGACATAACCAAAATTGTTTTGAGTTTAATGGCCAACATATGTTCAATAAAAATTTAGAGGAAAGTATTGAGGAAGTCCATGTTAGGATTTTAGGATAGGGGAATCCAATCAACAGATCATGTATATGCAAGTCTGTAGTTGTAATGATGGCCAACCTTATTAATTTATTATGGTTTTCATAACCAAAGTCTAGATCAGTTAAAAACATAATAGGGATACCTTCAAATATAATGTTAAAGAAACTAGACATTCCCAGTTTAATGGTGAAGGCAATCGATTCTTGATAAAATAGTTGAATATTTGATAAGTAATCGATTATTTTTTAATTAAGAAAAGTAATAAAAATATGCACTTTGTAATTATAGATTAAAAGGAAAATTTCATCATCCGAACTATCCCAATGATCAATATGGGATAAAAATATCCTCCTAACTAGCAGTAACATCCAAGAGTAGTTTATAGGCCTTTGAGTAATGTTATGCCCTGAATAGAAATCTTGTGTTCTAGAATCCCTAATGCATGATATGCCTATTAAAGAGGTGAGTGATGAGGGGTTCCATGTCTATGAAAATCATTTGAGTGATGTGGTAAATGTTCAATGTTTGATTATTTCATCGATTCCAAGTGACCTAATGAAGTCTCACGAAAACATATATGCATCTAGCAAGCTTGATCAACTCCATAGTCAATACCAGGAGAAATATAGGGAGGAATGGTTTGAAAATTTTAAGGTTCTCATTTAGGGAAAGCATGGAGAGGGTACTACTTAAGTGCCTCATGTAGTAAAGATCATTATCTAAATAGAGATTTTAGAGGTTCTAGGATTTAAAATCCATGAATAACTGGAAAACGACCTCATTCTTCCATAACTCCCTTAGAGTTTCTCCCCCTTTGTTGTGAATATTAATTTGAAAAACATTGAGATGATTATTCCAAGTTTTCTTAATCCCATTTAAAAAGTACATATGGATATAAATCATGAAAACCTTTTCCCCTAATGGTGAACAAATAGAAAGGGAAATTGAGAAAATTTATGAACAAATCTACTTGACACCCTTCCAAGAAAAAGAAAATCAAGGGTAATGCAAGGGAAAAGGATTATATTTGTCTCACACGTGGAAAGAAGGGAAAATAGAAGAAAACTCCACCCATCCCATGAAGCAAGGGGAATCTTAAAGTGCATTTGTTATCATGTTAAATTTATCTATTTCTACTAATTGGTTATTAGATTCAACTTGTGGTGTTTTCACATGTAATATAATACAAGAACCAAGTAGATTAAAAAAATATTGGATTAGGTGATGTAGATCTTAGAGTAGCCAATCGATCTAAACACGTTGATGTAACTATTGTCGACTACCAACTCACAATGATGACTCGAATGATATTTGTTTTAAGGGGTTTTTATTATGTTCCTTTAGTTACCAGAAGCTTTATTTCTATATCTAGACACGATACATATGAATTTATATTCAAATTTTTGAATAGGAGTTACCTAACTTATAAAGATATATTTTTTATGGAAAGCCGCATTTAAATAACATTATTTATGTGTTGGGTTAGCTAAACCAAATAATGGAAATTGATAATAATGATACTTTACATTACTCATACCAAACCCAACATTTTCATCCCTAGATTTGTTGTGAAAATGAAATTCCCCTGAATAAATAATATCCAGATGGATATTTTTATTCTTTTGATCTAAAACCACTAGGGGGATAAAATTCATGTTTACACAAAAAAATGATCAAAGTCACAATTATTGGGAAAATGTGGAAGGGATAAAGATTATGTTGAATTAGTACATATCGATGTGTGTGGACCATTTTCTACTGAACCAATGGGTGTGTACTTATACTTTATAAAATTTACTGATAATTTTAGTAGATATGGTTATGTTTTCATAATGAGTTATACGTCATATTATTTTGATAAATTCAAGAATTACAATAATGAAGTTAAGAACCATATTGGTAAGAAGATTAAGAAACTTCTCTCAAACTCGGGGATATCATTATAAATAATTCATTGATTATTTATGGGATTTCAAGATTTTATCTCAAGTAAATCCTCTTAACAAACCTTAGTGGAATTGTGTAATATAATGGATGAGCCACACCATGTTGGGCATGGTGAGATCAATGATGAGTCATGCGACTCTTCCATTATCCTTTAGGGGATAGACATTACAATCAATATAATACATGATAAACTAATTTCCGACTAAATAAAAAACGTTATACCATACCAATTGTTGAATAAAAAGAAACCCATTTTTTCTTATATACATATGTGGCGGTGCGAAGTGTTTGTTATGACCCCTTCAGGTAACAATCTTGCACCCTGAGGCACAAAGTGTGTCTTTATAGGATATCACAAAGAAACAAAGTGATACTACATATAAAATACTTCAAACAAAAAGGATTTGGTAAGTAGATATCTCAAATTTGATGAGGAGGGTCTTATATCAAATAGGGATAGTGTGAGAGAGACATAATTTGATGAAGATTAGGTTCAAGATACACAAGAGTTAACATAAGAATAAATTCAAAATATCTACATGGAAGCAGTACTGTAGCAGTACTGTAGCGGACTATAGTAGTACTGTAGCGGGAAATGTAGCAGTACTGTAGCGGGCACTGTTTAGCACTGTAGCAGCCGGAGATATGCCCCTGTTTGGGCCTTCGGGCCTCAGATTTGGTCTCCGAGTCCTTCATTGGCCTTCGGGCACCCAGGCCTTCGGGTCAGTTGGGCCTTCGGGCCATCCTAATGGCCTTCGGGCCACCTGCAGATACAAACCAGACCAAACTACAAGGAACAAGCTTTACAAGGAGGATGAGCAAAGGAGCTTTAACCACAGCAGAAGCTAAACGGATTGCAAGAATGAGAGGGTATGGCACCTGCCATCGGGACAAGCCTATGCATGCACGAGAATGCCTAGCCGAACAGCCATGCGGAGGTGAAGAGCTGATTTCATGATGAAGATGATGGGGAGGAGCAGTTCCAAGTTGTTAGTCTGGGTTGCATGTAATGTTTGTGCCTACAGGCAATGGTTCCTTTATGGACTACGAGCATGTAATCTTTCGCCTACGGGCATTGTAGGGTTCCACCCCATCCCTTGAAAGGTGGATTATCAAAATCAATAAAAAATGAAGGCCTTCAGGCCATCAGAGGAACCAAAAAGGAATCATTAAGTGGAATAGTTGTTGCAAAGTTGCAAGTAGACCTGAATTCTAAAATGGATTCCATGTACCAAAATCCAGTATGGATTTTTTTATAACCTCTATTAGATGAAAATCCCATTGGTTTCAAAAGGGTATTTAAGATGAAACTAGACATGGATGAATATTTAGTACCTTTAGAGGAAAATTGGTTGCAAAAGGGTTTAAACTACACCAAGGAATTGACAATGATAAAACCTTTTTTACATTTTAAATGATGAAATACATCAAAATTATTCTTTACATTCTATTTTTCCATTATTATGATATTTAGAAAATATTTTTTAAAACAAACTTCCTTAAAATTAACCTTCTTGTTGATTTTTATATAACCCAACCCTACTAGTGTGTGGCTCCAAGGGATTCAAATAGGGTATAGTAGATGAAAATATCAATTTGTGGATTAAAGAATGAATCTAGGTCATTGAACATTCATGATGATGAGGCCATATTGAAATTTTATTTTATAATGAATTAATGTGATCCATATGTCTATAAATGGTTTAGTGGGAGTGATTTCCTTTTATTAATTTTATATCCCGAGGAAATATTATTCATTAGAAATGAAATACTTGTCTTACTATATTTCAAGGCATGGTTTAATAAATTCTTCTCTATGAATTAATTTGGAAAAGAAGCATATATTCTTGGGATCCAGATCCATCATGATAGTTCTATGAGGTTTCTCATCTTAACTCAAAGAACATATATTGATGAGATACTAAAGAGATTCAGTATGAAAGAATCCAAGTAGGGATTCATTCTAGTGTTACATGGAATAAATATTTCAAGGAGAATATTTCCTTAGACACATGTGGAAAAAATCAAAATGATAAAGATTCCTCATGCATTAGTAATTGGGTCGGTCATGTATGATATCCTATATACTATTCTAGATGACTTTTATGCATTATGTGTAGTGGGTATAATTCAAGATGATAAAAGTAACCACCATTGGATGGTAGTCTATACTATCCTTAAGTATCTGAGGCGTAGTAAAGATATGTTCCTATTTTATAGAGGATATTAGGAAATAGTAATCAGAGGATATGCAGATCTTAGTTTACAAAATAATCAAGATGACATTAAGTCAAAAATGAGATACATCTTCCCTTTGGATGGAGGTGTTTTGAGCTGAAAGATCTCAATGCAGGATGTGGTTGCAGATTCTACAGTAGAGTACAATTATAATGTGGCTTCCGAGGTAACTAAAGAAATTTTATTTATATGAAAAATTATCCAAGAGCTTGATATGGTATCTAGAAAAAAACATACTATCAAAATCCAGTGTCATAATACTACAGTTGTGGCTTCTGAAAATGATCAATGGTCTCATTAAATGATAATGCACATACTCCGTAATTATTATCTCTTAAGGGATTTTCATAAAATAGCTGAACATGAAGTGAGAAGTATTTTAATGGAATACAACATGGTGGACCCCTTGACTAAATCTTTTACTCGGTAAAAATATGACTACCATATGAAGCCTAGTGTAATAAAGGTAGAAGGATGTTGACTCTAGTCCAAGTGGGTGTTTGTTGGAGTTCATGTCCTTGGACCAACATTATATACATTGATTACATATATATTCAATTTATTTAATATTAATAAAACTAATTTTTACATATGTTATTTTTTTTCATTACTCTAATGTAATAATTTCATAGCATATATGTCACATTGATAAATCCATATGAGTTCTCTTCTATGATGAGAACTTTGACATGCTATGAAAAAATATTCTTAAATAATGTTATGCGGATGGATAACGTACTATGATGGGACACGTAGTGCCTATAATGTCAGGTGTGAGTACTTGTAAGAATATGAGGCTTATTCTCATGATTTTTAAACATGGTAATATCCAAGATGGGAGATTATCATAACAAACCTGCTAGAAGGAATTCATCATGTTTTGGTGTCATCATATATTCTTATCTACAAGTGTTTGTTATGGTCCTTAAACATTAAGATTATTATTAATGTGTGTTAAAACTCGAATAAAAAATGTATTTCATAAACTAGGATGATAAAATTTCATTGAAAAGATGGATATGTTGTGTGTGTCATGTGTGATATGTCATTAATTAATAGTCCTAGGATGTATTTTTCCCTTAAATATTTATGGAAGAAGATAACTCAGCCCACTGATTGGAATATCACTGTCACATTTAACTCCATGGCCATGGTGTAATGAAATTTTTATTTCAAAAAGTCAAATAAACACAAATCCATCATATAAGTTGGTGAAATATACATGAATCCTTCTTGATGAGATATTTTGACAAAAGGATTATATTACACAGTGAGCGTTCATATGTGGTTGTCAATGTGGAATAATTAGATTTTTATCAAGTATTCCATGACTTGTTTATAGATAGTAATAATGGACATTAAGAAATCCCGCCTAATGCCTATGAAAAATAATCGCAGAGGGCCACACACTATGTGTTTCTATTGATATTGACTAAATTCTATTTCAGTTTAATTAATTGAATAAATATTAATCTCAAGTATGTGGAATAATTTTATTCATGTTATATTTACACATAAACTAAATAAATATTTATTCACCATCTTAGAATACATTATATATTTTATTTAATAAATATATTAATAAATACATTTTCACTAGATTGTGAATAAAATATTTATTTATGAACCAAATATTTATTCGATTGTTCGATAAATTATAGAGGAGTTCGAATGGACCATGATCGAGTTTGATGACAAATATTAATTAACATGACCATTACATAATATTTGTTATTGTGCAGGTTTTAGCACAAAAAAAATTATTATTATTTTTATGTGATATGGGGTTTATTAGAGGTAAAAAATATTATTTAATGTCCAATATGGAATTAAAAAATATTTTAATTTAAATTATAACTATATAAATAGATGGAGATGACTATTTTGTATAGAATTCAAAAAATGAGACTAGAGAATGTTTGGGTATAATGAGTTCTCTTTCAAAACCTACTTATCTCTCCCTCTCAAGAATTATAAGTGAAATCGGTATTTCTTCAAGATTGAAGAATAAACTTCCAGGAATGACCAATGCAAGACATTCAAATCATCATGCTAGTACCCAGAGATCAAATAAGGTTTCTCATAGATTAGATCTGCATGTGTGGATCACCACTAGAAGGATTAAAACCTTAGATTGTAACAGAACAAAAAATGTAATCTAAAAGTTTCTTTTTAGATGATCATCATTCACCAATGAAGAAAATTCCTAAGATCAATTATTTATTTCTATAAATATTAAAAAAATTATAAATATAATATGAAATATCCTCGCTCATGGTTTCGAGAAATTATAATTAAAATATATTTTTATATATAACTCGCCTCTTAATACTTATTTTATACCTGGAACCATTATATATGATAATATATATAAATTTTCCCTCAATGAAAATTTATCATTGATAATCCAAAAAAATAAATGAGATTTTAACATAATCCCTTACATGAAGTGCCATCTTTCATTATATATAATAAAATAAAATATATAATAAAATATATTTTTTATAAATATATGCTATACACTTATTCAACCCTAAATTATTATGTATCATTCCTTTATAATTCTTAATTATGTTTCTATAAAATATTCATTAAAATTAACATTTGGTAAAAAATGGTTTATTTTCCATAAATTTTGGAATTCGATCATTCCATTACATCACCCATTATCATTATTTCATTATATCAAGATTAATAATAACTAAATAAGTTTAAAAATTATTTATCGTATATATTTTTATAGTTATTCATAAAAATAGGAGACAAAAAATTACAGCGCTTCATATAGGTGGTAGTATACACATATCCAAAACTGGTGTTATCATTTTCCAATGCATGTGAAGGTAAAACTTTACATATGAAATTATAATTATAAAGAGTAATTATTCCATAAATGTAACACCCCAGGTAAATAAGGAATATGAAATTTTCATATTTATCCATATTTTTGAATAAAATATTAATATGACTTTAAAGGGGATGCTATGCTCGATGGCGTACCCAAAACACAACAACGAGTTTCTTGGGAATCTTACGTTGCACTCTAATAATAAAATAATATTATTCTAAATGGTAGTTAACATGTAGCCGTTGTAATGGCGGGAATGGATATAAATAACTAAAATATGATTATATATGTTCTTAAATATTTTTACATTTATAAAATAAAATATAAAGGCTTAAAATACGGAAAGAATTCAATTTTAGGCGTATATGCCCTAGTTTTCACTAAAGGTTCACTTATCACCTTTTGAAGGAGAACCGTCATTAAATATAGTTTTGTTCACTCTTAAACATTATTTTGGACCAAATAAAACTCTTATTAAGAATCGGGACATCAAAATTTACTTTGTGTAAATTTTTGGTTTCTTTCCGATAAAGTTCATTTTTTTAATGAATAGTGTAAAATGTTGTATTTTAATTAAAAACCACTTTTTAATCTAATTTATTTATATGATTAGATTATATTTTGAATTGGTTTTAAAGTGAAATTAGAAAATATTTTTACCATTAAATCCAATAGTGGTCGTTGGAATCAATTTCACTTTGAAATCAGACTTAAACTAGTGTCAATCTTTTGATACTTATTGTTTCATAAAACACGCTATTTGTCATGACAACGGGAATTAATTATTAAATTAATTAATGTGACTTATATGTTTTGAATTTTGTAAAACGGACTTCATTTTTTAATTCAGAATATCAAATATAGCTTAGGGTGAATTTTTGGGATTTTTCTGAAAAACTTCAATTTTTGATGAATAGTGAAACCACTAAGTGGTACTTATAAAACTAATTTTCCGTTTAAATGAAATTTTGCCATCATTGTGTTTTGATTTTCAAAAATCCGACATACATGGTTGTCATTAAGAAGTAAAATGTGGTTCAATGAGATTAAAATAATTTTTTGGTGAATAGTAACTTATTAAGTTTTTAATCGCGATTAGTGGTAATTAGGGTAGTTTAAGGTATAAATAATGCTTTAATAATATGAAATGACCTAGACACATGTCCCAACCTCATTGGTTGTGTCATGGCCGACCATGACATACCATGGGTCAACTTGGGGACCCCATGGATCCACTTTTGTTGGGAAATGACATAAATTACTTTTTATTTAATGTTAAAGTGAAAATGACACAAACATAATATGTTTTGCGAAAACAATTTTTAAGTGGGGTTATACAAGTCCAAATTTGATTATAAATAGTCATTGGAAAGATAAAAAGATTTCCTATATCATAGTATTTTGTTTATAATTTTTAGACATTAAATAAATTTAATTATTTATGACATAATAATGATGCAGCGATGACATCATTATTTGACGATTTAAATAAAATAGAAAGATAATGTAAAATATATGAACTACACATGTCCAAAACCAATTGGATGAGTGGATTTCGAACCCTTATCACCTTATACACGAATTCTATCAATGTGGGACCTTTTAAAACTGAAACACATTTTCAAATAAAGTAATGTTTCTTTACTTTCCAAAAGTGCCCCCCCTCTCCCCTTATAAAAGGCCCCCACCTCTACCTCATTTCACACACTCTTCAAGCCTTTGGCTCGGCCAACCCCTGCCCATTTGCTCTCTACACATCCCTCTCCTCATCCTAGAGGATTCCCTTTGGGCAGAATCCTTTCAAAGGAAGCCTTTAGGCACAACTCAAAAGGAGTTACACTTTTAAAGGTAATTCATTCTCTCATGTTCATTTGTTTTATTTTGCTTCTCCAACCCCCTAAACTCTTTTTATTTACTTCTTTTGTAACAACACCAGTATCTTCAATATACTAGGATGTTGTTATAAGATATATTTGAGCTACAATCTCACACAACTACATCAAATGGTTAAAGAACATACGGTTTCCGTGGATGGCGAAATTCTGCCTCCCGAAACGATGATTGTTCAATACTCATTTAACACCTTCAAAGGTGGCCATTATGATGTCACTATTTTTTTATATGATATATAATATGTTTATGTTTTACTTAAGCTTCTGTTTTTTTCATTTTGGGCATACCTTTATGGTTTCCATTATGGGTAAACACGATATCTTCATTTTAGGAAGTGCGGACTACCGCCCCCTCAAAGTGATTTGATTCGTTAAATACCATATGTGGGACATATAAAGGATGGAACTATGATATTATATATGATATTATACTGGAAGTATAATATACCTTTATATCATTATGATTCCATTCTATAAAATACGAAATAGAAATGAAAGTAGCGTTCATGCGTACGTACGGCTTACCGTCTCCATGAACGGTGCATTTCATTTCTTACCTCTAAATGATTATGTAATATTATAAATGCATGTATTTACTGGATATATATGACATATATGATATATAAATCATGAATACCATTCTGGATATAATGAACCTTTGACCAAATTAGCAACATGTAAGTGTAAGAAGTCTATTTTTGACTTAAGAACCAAATACCGACAAAATGAACATTATTAACTTAAATGATTACATGATGTTCATAACATGGTATAAAAGGAATAATGAACTTGAAAAAGATTCATAAGCAAGTAGATATTAACTCAAGTTTATTATTCAGGAGTTTAAAGAACGGTCGGGTCAAGTCGGATACGAGGTATGGGACTTCGTCTCAATCTCCTTTCATTGAGGCATATTTTATTTTATACACAACTTTCTTTTATACGGTGTATAAACCCCTTTGACTTTTACGTTTATTCAAAATGAATCTTTTTTATACTAAGCGTTTACTAAACGACAAAAGGGAATGTTTTTGTCGTACGTATGCGGCGACAACGACTTCTCCGCCGTCGTGACCGTTATTTGAGTTTCGGCTTCCTCTACAAGCCATACCTTTTTTTAAAACGAAAAATAAATACCATGTTTTACTTTGGTAATGAAAATGGTTTTCATAATGTTTTTATTATGTCAATGTGTTTTATTGATATCTCGTGATTGAAATGTGGAAATGTTATGTTTCCTTTATGCATGTTTTATGTGATATGATTATGTTATGGTTCTTGGGCATTATTATGAAGACGGGTGGTTCCGTGATAAACTAAGGGCGGGTGAGCCCGTTATAGCTCTCCAATGCATTGGGTAATGCGAAGGAGTGAAACGTTAAGGTTTCTCCGAAGAGATTTTAGGGAATATACTGTGATGGGTATTCCAAACGTAACCAAGAGGGTTACTCCCTACGTAAGAATGTTATGAATGCCACAAGTTACCTTTATGTCTTATGATTTCTATGATTTATTCATGATTTTATGAGGTATGTTAAAGTGCCTATGTTTTATGGGTAAAGTATGATTTCATTCTTATGTATATATGAACTCATGTTTCCTTTCCATGTTTTTTTTATAACCCATACTGAGTTTTTATGCTCATCCCAAGTTTTTGAAATGTTTTTCACAGGTCAAGGGAAAGGTACATGGTAAGATGATAGAGTCAAGGATGTGTCAAGAAATAATCCATGTTTTATTTTAAATGTGTTTCCATTGATGGGAATGAAGAATACTATGTTTATGTAACCACTTTGGTTATATGTGGAATGTAATGCATGTTTTATGATCTAATTCTCTAAAACTCTAAACCCGAAAAGATCCTCAATGTGTATCTTGTAATAACTCAAGATTAAGTAAGGTTTAAGGCTGGGGCCTTATAGTTGGTATCAAAGGTCGGTTTAGATAACTTTAGAGGTTAGGGTATTCTTTAAGCATAAGTGACATTACCATAATGGTTAGGATTTCAGACAGAGTACTTGTTTTAGATAAAGTGAATGAGTAAGTGTATCTTAGTGTTTACCTTCCTCATTAGTACATGATGGTTTTGTTGATATACTCACACTGACATTTCTATTTTTTAGTGAATGGATGGATCTAGCAGGCACTAAAGAGACAACAGGTTTGAAGGAAACTGTGGTGGTTCTCTGATTAAGATACTAGATAAAATGGAGGATTCAATGAGAAAACTCATGGTTGTTCTAAACCAAATATCAAGGAGTCATGATCAACCACTTCAACCTTGGTGAGTTCTCTAATGCTTCATGTACGAGATGACCAACTCGATGTGGAAATTCAGGTAATAATTGTTAAGGTAACCATTAGGGTTTATATGATACTTAATTTTTTGGTAATTATGGGTTACTCTGTGATATGATGGAAAATGAAAGGAATGATATAAACTTGAGGTTAAAATATGTTATGATTATTCTTGAAGTTTTTTTTCTCATTTTGGGGAATGTTTTAAGAATTATATAGTTTTGGAAAAAGGACAACACGTAGACTGTGTGACATCCCGTCGCGTCGGACAAAGCTGCGGGAATCGAACCCACAACCAAAGTGCGACTGGTATTTATCGCCTACCACTGGACTACGTGAAGCCCCTGGTTAGTTTGACTGATTCTTTTTAGTTATATGATTTTATGAATTAAGAGTAAGTTGATTTTGGAGGATATGTGATTAGGATAATTACTTTTCAATGTGAGACTTTAGGAGCAACTGATGTTGTTTGGAGATAAATGTTACGATTTAACTTGGAAGACTATGTGACTAAATCCATCAAATATTTGGGTTTCAATCTTATATTCGTTTACTTTGAAGAATTTTATGGACAAATTGTTTATCGGATGGTCCTCGTTGAACTTTGGGTTTTGTTGGACAAATTTTGGAGATTAAGAATAGATTTTCTTTTTATAAGGGGTTATCCTTTTCTGGATTATCTGATCTTGTACTAACCTTTTTGGTTTTGGTTTTGGTTATAGCCTAAAAACATGGGATGTATATAGTTCTCTTTTGGGGATTAGGTGATTCTATAGAAGTTGATTATAGTACTCTTAATGCGAACAAGTCTCCCTAAATACTCGTCTTTTGGAGAAAATATGAGTTTGTGTAAGGAATCTAATAAAAGTTGAAAGTCAATATGATAAGTGATTATGTTTCCTTATGAATAAATTCCTCAATAAAAAGTAACTTAAAACAAAAATGTTGTCTATTAACTTTTCCTATTGGGGAATCGAATACCGTTTAACCCATCACAAGTTTGTGATTTTCTCATGGTTAACTTTTTCCTAAACATGTTTTCTATCACTCTCCATCAGAACATGACCCTTTGTTTTTTCCTCCATGTCCATATTTTCATACTTGGAATCCTAGTATGGGTTAACTCGGGTGACCTTTGTACTTATCTTTCTTTATTTTAAAGTGATTGTTTTACCGACTCTTCTCCGATGTGGGACGTTCAAGGATGTTTCCAAGCGCAATTTTAAAATTGCGAGGACGCAATTCCCAAAAGGGGGGAAGGATGTAACACCCCAGGTAAATAAGGAATATGAAATTTTCATATTTATCCATATTTGTGAATAAAATATTAATATGACTTTAAAGGGGACGCTATGCTCGATGGAGTACCCAACACGCAACAACGAGTTTCTTGGGAATCTTACGTTGCACTCTAATAATAAAATAATATTATTCTAAATGGTAGTTAACATGTAGCCGTTGTAATGGAGGGAATGGATAGAAATAACTAAAATATGATTATATATGTTCTTAAATATTTTTACATTTATAAAATAAAAGATAAAGGCTTAAAATACGGAAAGAATTCAATTTTAGGCGTATATGCCCTAGTTTTCACTAAAGGTTCACTTATCACCTTTTGATGGAGAACCGTCATTAAATATAGTTTTGTTCACTCTTAAACATTCTTTTGGACCAAATAAAACTCTTATTAAGAATCGGGACATCAAAATTTACTTTGTGTAATTTTTTGGTATCTTTCCGATAAAGTTCATTTTTTTAATGAATAGTGTAAAATGTTGTATTTTAATTCAAAACCACTTTTTAATCTAATTTATTTATATGATTAGATTATATTTTGAATTGGTTTTAAAGTGAAATTAGAAAATATTTTTACCATTAAATCCAATAGTGGTCGTTGGAATCAATTTCACTTTGAAATCAGACTTAAACTAGTGTCAATCTTTTGATACTTATTGTTTCATAAAACACGCTATTTGTCATGACAACGGGAATTAATTATTAAATTAATTAATGTGACTTATATGTTTTGAATTTTGTAAAACGGACTTCATTTTTGAATTCAGAATATCAAATATAGCTTAGGGTGAATTTTTGGGATTTTTCTGAAAAACTTTAATTTTTGATGAATAGTGAAACCACTAAGTGGTACTTATAAAACTGATTTTCCGTTTAAATGAAATTTTGCCATCATTGTGTTTTGATTTTCAAAAATCTGACATACATGGTTGTCATTAAGAATTAAAATGTGGTTCAATGAGATTAAAATAATTTTTTGGTGAATAGTAACTTATTAAGTTTTTAATCGCGATTAGTGGTAATTAGGGTAGTTTAAGGTATAAATAATGCTTTAATAATATGAAATGACCTAGACACATGTCCCAACCTCATAGGTTGTGTCATGGCCGACCATGACATACCATGGGTCAACTTGGGGACCCCATGGATCCACTTTTGTTGGGAAATGACATAAATTACTTTTTATTTAATGTTAAAGTGAAAATGACACAAACATAATATGTTTTGCGAAAACCATTTTTAAGTGGGGTTATACAAGTCCAAATTTTGATTATAAATAGTCATTGGAAAGCTAAAAAGATTTCCTATATCATAGTAATTTGTTTATAATTTTTAGACATTAAATAAAGTTAATTATTTATGACATAATAATGATGCAGCAATGACATCATTATTTGACGATTTAAATAAAATAGAAAGCTAATGTAAACTCTATGAACTAAACATGTCCAAAACCAATTGGATGAGTGGATTTAGAATCCTTATCACCTTATCCACGAATTCTATCAATGTGGGACCTTTTAAAACCGAAACACATTTTCAAATAAAGTAATGTTTCTTTACTTTCCAAAAGTGCCCCTCCTCTCCCCTTATAAAAGGCCCCCACCTCTACCTCATTTCACACACTCTTCAAGCCTTTGGCTCGGCCAAACCCTGACCATTTTCTCTCTACACATCCCTCTCCTCATCCTAGAGGATTCCCTTTGGGCATAATCCTTTCAAAGGAAGCCTTTAGGCTCAACTCAAAAGGAGTTACACTTTTAAAGGTAATTCATTCTCTCATGTTCATTTGTTTTATTTTGCTTCTCCAACCCCCTAAACTCTTTTTATTTACTTCTTTTGTAACAACAACAGTGTCTTAAATATACTAGGATGTTGTTATAAGATATATTTGAGCTAAACTCTCACACAACTACATCAAATGGTTAAAGAACATACGGTTTCCGTGGATGGCGAAATTCTGCCTCCCGAAACGATGATTGTTCAATACTCATTTAACACCTTCAAAGGTGGACATTATGATGTCACTATTTTTATATATGATATATAATATGTTTATGTTTTACTTAAGCTTCTGTTTTTTTCATTTTTGGCATACCTTTATGGTTTCCATTATGGGTAAACATGATATCTTCATTTTAGGAAGTGCAGACTACCACCCCCTCAAAGTGATTTGATTCGTTAAATGCCATATGTGGGACATATAAAGGATGGAACTATGATATTATATATGATATTATACTGGAAGTATAATATACCTTTATATCATTATGATTACATTCTATAAAATACGAAATAGAAATGAAAGTAGCGTTCATGCGTACGTACGGCTTACCGTCTCCATGAACGGTGCATTTCATTTCTTACCTCTAAATGATTATGTAATATTATAAATGCATGTATGTACTGGATATATATGACATATATGATATCTACATCATGAATACCATTCTGGATATAATGAACCTTTGACCAAATTAGCAACATGTAAGTGTAAGAAGTCTATTTTTGACTTAAGAACCAAATACCGACAAAATGAACATTATTAACTTAAATGATTACATGATGTTCATAACATGGTATAAAAGGAATAATGAACTTGAAAAAGATTCATAAGAAAGTAGAGATTAACTCAAGTTTATTATTCAGGAGTTTAAAGAACGGTCGGGTCAAGTCGGATACGAGGTATGGGACTTCATCTCAATCTCCTTTCATTGAGGCATATTTTATTTTATACACAACTTTCTTTTATACGGTGTATAAACCCCTTTGACTTTTACGTTTATTCAAAAGGAATCTTTTTTATACTAAGCGTTTACTAAATGACAAAAAGGAATGTTTTTTTGTACGTATGTGGTGACAACGACTTCTCCGCCGTCGTGACCGTTATTTGAGTTTCGGCTTCCTCTACAAGCCATACCTTTTTTAAAACGAAAAATAAATACCATGTTTTACTTTGGTAATGAAAATGGTTTTCATAATGTTTTTATTATATCAATGTGTTGTATTGATATCTCGTGATTGAAATGTGGAAATGTTATGTTTCCTTTATGCATGTTTTATGTGATATGATTATGTTATGGTTCTTGGGCATTATTATGAAGACGGGTGGTTCCGTGATAAACTAAGGGCGGGTGAGCCCGTTATAGCTCTCCAATGCATTGGGTAACGCGAAGGAGTGAAACGTTAAGGTTTCTCCGAAGAGATTTTAGGGAATATACTGTGATGGGTATTCCAAATGTAACTAAGAGGGTTACTCCCTACGTAAGAATGTTATGAATGCCTCAAGTTACCTTTATGTCTTATGATTTCTATGATTTATTCATGATTTTATGAGGTATGTTAAAGTGCCTATGTTTTATGGGTAAAGTATGATTTCATTCTTATGTATATATGAACTCATGTTTCCTTTTCATGTTTTTTTTATAACCCATACTGAGTTTTTATGCTCATCCCAAGTTTTTGAAATGTTTTTCACAGGTCAAGGGAAAGGTACATGATAAGATGATAGAGTCAAGGATGTGTCAAGAAATAATCCATGTTTTATTTTAAATGTGTTTCCATTGATGGGAATGAAGAATACTATGTTTATGTAACCACTTTGGTTATATGTGGAATGTAATGCACGTTTTATGATCTAATTCTCTAAAACTCTAAACCCGAAAAGATCCTCAATGTGTATCTTGTAATAACTCAAGATTAAATAAGGTTTAAGGCTGGGGCCTTATAATAAATTTCTTATATAATAATTTTATCCATTATTATGACCATCCATTATACTCAGAAATAATAAATGAAATACACTGTCCTTGTGAGGTAGTAGTTTGTAAGTACGCATGAAATATATTTTCATTTTACATTAGATGTTAATGTTTATTATAAATGTACATCACATAATCATAAAAACAATTAATTCGATGGAAGGTACTTATGATATAATATCACAATTATTATGAGAGGTTTTGAGGAGGTAAAATAAGAAATAAAAAGAAAACACTCAGATAACAACTACACCTCTTATTCTAAAAACCTCCTAAATTTTATACCTAAATACATTAAAGGACGATATTTTGATCAATAAAATAAATCTAAGACATATAGAGGTATTTTAGGAAAGGATCAAGTAAGGTAATGGATGACCTAATGAAGTCTTAAATTTTGGAGAAGAGAGGAGTGGTGGGGTCCTTTTATATGTGAGGGAAATGATACAATTAGATTTTTTTTAAAACATTAATGTACATAAATGTATTTCTCAATCCAAATGGATCCAAAATAACTCATATTAAAATATTATATGATATAGGTTTTAAATATCACCATTAATAGAATTTATACATGTTTTAGTACATTTTAACCATTATGAATTTAGTCTTAACCTTTTGAACTTGTTTTAACTCTTACAACTCTCATTGACTTCATATTACAATTCATAAATAAATAAAAATAAGTTAAAAATATTACATAATATTAAATTTTATGATTCCAAATATTTATTTATTTTAAAATATTAAATTTATATTAGTGTCATAAATTCATTTTAAAATAAGTGTGCGAAACATAATAATACATTTTTAGAAAAATGGATTTCTAGCCATAGAACTGAGTTTAGTTTCATTCCATTAATATTAATAACTATAAAATTAATGGTGAAATATTTTATCAAATATATAATATATAAATTTCAATAAAATCATTCATAAATATTAATTAATTTAACATATTAAATTAAAACAATTTCTTCGTATACAGATAGTTTTTTAACAAAGTCTTTTTTTTAAAATTTAAATGATTTTATTTTCATCTATAACTAATTTATAATATATGAAATAATTTAATAAATGTTTTAGAAATATGATTGTATATTTTTTTTAGTAATATTTAAACTAGGTTATACAATATCTAGTATATAACTCTCACATTATTTCATAATAACTCAATAATATATTAGGGTTTGTCTAAATTTGGTGTTTCAAGTAAAGAGATATATAAATGAAATAACATTTATATAAAAATAAACATATGATAAAATATTTATGTGTTTAATTTTACATATATGAATTTGAAAAAAAATGTATTGTTTAATCTCACATATGATGTACTATTTCTTCAATAGCGTTTTTACTTTTTTTTAAATAACATATTCCCTAATTATTGCAGAGGAGACAAGAAATATTTATCAATAACTGTTCATAATATATATATATATATATATATATGATACTCCTCATTCAATATGAGTACAATACATCTAAAAAAGATGAATAAAAAAATATTTTCTTTCTTTCTATCCATAAATTTTGAGGTGTTTTATTTACGATGGGATGAAGAAAAAAATAATTTATAGTATCACAATAATTTCTAACAAAATAAGCCCAAATTATTTTAGAAATATAGTATTCACTCAATATGGTTCAAGTAATTTCCTAAATAATTCAATTTCTTATCTCACCATACAATTTTTATAAGAGTTTCTAGGTTCTGAACAATTTTGAGTAATTCTATTTTTACTATAAAAAGATTAAAAATAATAATTTTTAGACAAAAAATAACGATCAAACTGGATAGTAATCAATGGTTGGTTTTACTAATTTTTAAGATGATCAAGAAAACCCTTAAAAGATAACTTCATGTTTCTTTTTTAGAAAATATACTCTTTTATATGTTTTGTAATCATCATCCAAGATATACTCATAGTGTTTTCCTATAATAAATCAAGATTGTGTAGTACTAAATTATTCACTTTACCCTAACAGTAAATCATCAAAATCAGAAATTCCATTAAATTAATTAATTATTAAATTTTGTTTCATACAAATTTGATAAGGGTTAGAGACTATTTTAAAATCAAACCTCAACTTTGGTAGTTCTCTCAGACGACATTTTGAAGAGATTTTAGCTAATGTCCTAATATTACAATGTATTATTCATTTAAAAAAACCATGATTGATCTTCCATTACCCTTAAACAAATTATATCTAAGTTTTTATTTTATTATAGGTCTATAGTTTGTAAATTCTCATTCCTATTAGTGGAAATAATAAAATTACCTTCCAAAAATAGAATAATATATTTATTTATCGTGAAGTTTATAAGGTAACCTCACCTTATAATTAACTAATGTTAATGATATTATTACTAATATAAACAATATATATAAAAATTTAAATTATTTTTTACCATGTATCTCAACTGCACATGTATCAATGATTTATAGTTTATAATTATCTCTAAAAGATACCTTTCAACTTTCAGCTTTTAAAATGTTTGGAATAACATCTTATTTCTATTGATGTCTCTTAGAAATACACTTTCCATGTATGAAATGGTTTGGATGCTTATAATTATCTGTGCTTATTGAAAATAAAAAATTAAAGGTTTTTGTACTCATACATTCTTAGGTCAAAAGGTATTAACAAATCAGACTTTACGAATCCACGTCTATCCAACTTCTTTATAAAATAGAGTGGATAATTCTCTAGAAATATGATATTTAGTAAAACCAAAATATTGAAAATAATTTAAATTAAATTTATCGATCTATTTATATAACCATTGAATGTTTTTACAAAAAAGGATCATGTTTTGGAATAAAATAATTTAATTGTTATCATGGATTCTCTAAAATGAATTGTATACTAGAATTCATTTTATAATGTTTGAAATGTCTGTATAGTTTATTGAATTTTTCCATATTAGAGTGTAACAACCCAAATAATTATATAATAAATAATTTTCATTCTTATTAATACATAGGAATTATATTGTTATATTCATTATAAAATATTAATTAATTTTCTATTCAAAAAAAGAAATAGTTCTAATTAAACTCTTTTATTATGTGGTTTTATTTTAATGTTTAATGTATAAATAATCTAATTTTAATTTTAGGAAATAAATTTTAAATTTTAATTCTGCATATAAAAATGAACTTATGGTGAAATATGGTATCATTTGGAAAATATGGATTTTTCATTGAATATTGAAAAATAGTGGTTTTTGTAAAAATGATATTTATTTTCAATAAATTATGTTATTTAAAAGTCTCATTATGTTTAAAATATTATCTAATGTAAAACGCTATTATTTACTTGTATTTAATCTACTTATTTTCTTTTGAATCATTATTCTATTTTATTTTAGTATAAGATTTTTTTTTAAAATAGGTTTTCTCTAAAAACTATTTTAATAATTATAATATCCCACTATTTAAGTAAATTAAAACTAAAAATAAAAAGGAATGAAATAAATGAAATAAATGAAATATTTATATATTATATATTAATAAATAATAATTTAAATTCCTACAATTATTATCACTATTCTGAAATTTAATATAAAATCATCTTATGCATGAAAAATACATTTCATGAAAAATTGCTTTTTCATCTCATCTACAAGTTTTAATTTTAAATGTAAATATACGACATTATTTAAATTAATTTTTAAAATGGATTTAATATTTTTAATAATCATTATTTATAATATATAAAAATTTCCACATAATCGATGTTCTTAATTAATAGTGAAAACATTAAAAATATTTTCCCACTGTTAAGGTTAAAAATGATTTACCGGGGAATAAAATAAAAATATAATGGAATAATTTACATAAAAACATGTAAAAATTATATTTTTTTATATATTTCAACCTTATGTTATTCTTTTTTTGATAATGTCTCATTTTGGACCATTTTGGATTGTGTACAATTTTGGGTCACATTTTTCTTCTCAAAAATAACAACTCTGCCACTCACCTCGCTTATAAATGGACACTTCCTCTTATATCCTCTCCATAACTTCAATGAATTTATAATCCCTTCTTGTATACAATCATTAATTTGTTCCCCACATCAAATATTATATAGTTTTGTTATAAAAACCATTCCAAAAAATCTTTCTACGTACTCCTTAAGATCCAAATAAGAGGTACCGTTCTTTAACAAGATTTTTTATATTATTTTTTCTTCCACATCCTATAAATATTATTCAATTATTTTGTTATAAAAATATATTATCTCCCATATACTGATAATATTTTATGTTAGTTTAATAACCAAAATACATCTCATATTCTATCAAATGTGAAAGGAAACCATCATTCGTGTGTACAGTCGAATACCACCACGTGAACTGATGTAATTCATTTTTAATCATCTCCTCTCATGACTTGATAGAATGATGTATTTAATATATATATATATATATATATATTTCTACTATATTAATACTTATGGAATTATTATATCACATATACCTTCTTAATTTATATTTCATGGGGGATAAGATAAAGTCACTCGTGTATATGGAGGATAACCGTCTCGTGAAGAGATGTGATTATTTTTTTCACTAACGCATTATATGGATGGTAATATCGATAATATTAATGAATAAATGTTATTTTAATGACATAATTTAAAATATTCATGAATTATTTATCATTATAAAAATATAATATTTTATTTTATTTCTTACACTGAAAAATGATAACTTCATTCATGCATACGTGTGGACTACCACATCCATGATGTGATGTGATACTTTTTTCATCAACACATCACATGAATGATATATATATATATACATAAAGAAAAAATATAGTATTTATGATATAATTATAATTATTTATTGTTAACATAATACTCACCTATATTCCAAAATGATCATTGAAAAATGGAAACGTTACTCTTGCGTGCGTATGACTTACCATCTACATGATTGTAACATAGTTCAATTTTTATAACCATATTTCATTATTAGATATTAAAGAATAATTTATGTATCAAAATGACAATTTTTCAATTTTTTATTATTAATATGTTTTCATAATGAACTATATGACCATAGTCAATCTACCCAAATCAATTCTGATATAGTAATCGAATACCATCAAAACATCCTAAGAAAATTGAAATGATTAAATAATTTTGTATATCATGGTAAGAGATAAAAAAGGAATGATAAAATTTAAAATAATTATTAATTAGTTATGATATTAATATTATTTTATTGTTTAGTAATAAAAAAATGTCATGAGTTAGACATAAGGTACGGGAATTTTTTTTATTAAAGATGATTATTTTAATTTTTTCAACTCTTTTTATTACATGTATATATTTTTAAAGTCATTTTATTGATGTTTTATATGGAAATAAAATATTTAAAAATAAAAAATTATGTCTCTTTTTAATTTATTTTAATTCTTTTCTAAATGAATCTTTTTTTGCGTTCTATATGGAAACTCTTGACAAATTTTCAAAAGGAATATTTTATTTTAACATATACATTGACAATGAATTTTCCTACGACCATAACTTTTATTAGTAGTTTATATTCCTTTACATGATTTCATGTTTTATTTTAATGAAAAACCTCTTTTAATTTTTTCAGGTATTTAGTTATTAAAATTTTTTTTTATAGAAAATGCTATTTTGAAATCTGGTATAATTTTTTATAATGGTTCAAAATAGTTTTCAAGTTTTTTTTTATAAAAATATGATTTGTTATTATTTTATTCATGATATAGTCCATTTACATTGTTCCCAAAGGTTTTATCCCCATTATAGCACACATATGAGCTCAATATTGCTTATATAATGAGTGATCCCAGATATCTCTCTAATGCATTAGAAAATGAATTTTTTTTACATAGAATTATATTCAAGGTCAGTGGTTTAGTTCTTATAATTTATATGGTTTTTATAAGGGTTAAACGATGATGGTTTCTAAAGTAACTGACATAAAATTTCTATTTTTTCCCTGGATTTCTCCTGAAAATATTTTGGTTTCAAAAAAGAAATATTAATTATTATTTAAAAAAAATTAATGGTGATTAATTTTTTGGATAAAAATAAAAGTTATAGGAAATGGTTTTTTATATGCTTTTATGTTTTTTATTAGACTAAAGTAAGTATCAATTTTATGTTACTTAATTATTTTTTTGTGCTAATACCATGTTTAAAATAAAAAGTCACATGATTTATGGCTGGGTGAGGAAAATTTATAATTCAAGTTGAAATTCATGAAAATAAATTATTTTTTATTTTAAATGTATTATATTTAATGTAAAATGTATATTTATTAGAAGTTTACACTATGTATATATATGTTTTTATATAAGAGATATGACTTAACTGTCAAACACTACTCCTAAAAAATATTTTGGAATATAAAAAAAGAGATTCTAGTTTAAATTCAATATAATATATAATTATTATTATTAGTTACTTATAGTATGTAGAAAGATTTTTTTTGATAATTTTAGATGTTAGTATAACATTAATAGCATGCCCGTGAAATTTTATACCTTATATTTATGTTTAAATGATATATAATATAAAGATTATGAAGTTTATTTTTCAAAACTGTGTCTGTTTAAAATTATTTTTGATAAAAGAATCATGGAATATTTTATGGGAAGGAACCAAGAAGATAATATTGTTCCAAATCAGTATCCTAGAATGGCTGGAATTAGAAATGATCAGTTTTTTATAGTGATGGATAAGTTGACACATGATATAAATGATGGTGGTATACAGAATAAAACAGTAGCTAGATCTTCCCCAAAGGAACCTATTTATTGTTGAACATGTAATGTGACAATACCCTCAAACTTTTGATGTAACCTCAGAATTAGTGGTAACTAAAGGATGGATCAATGCCCTAGATTAATTATTTGATGTCATGGGGTGTATAGAGTTTCAAAAGGTAACCCATTCATATTATCATTTTTAAGTTGAAGCTAATTAATGGTGGTCTTTGGTTATGGAAACCAATGATAGATATGAGATAGATTCCATCTAATGAGGAAACATTGTCAATATATACTTTGAGAAATATTCCCATATTTTTTTGGCATGGAATTGAGAAGTAATTCTTCAAATTGAGTAAAATGGATAAAGTTTTATAGCTGCATATGATGAAAATATTAAATGATTGGATTGATATTAACCAAACTTTATCTAGGTTCTTGATGGAAATATTAATCTTGTTTACATAGAGTTGAAAAATATATATTAAAGCGAATTTTCTTCTTGTAAATTTTAACATTATGATAAACTTGTTCTGTGTGTCAATATGGTAGAAATGGAGTTTACTAATGATCATGTATTACATGACTACAAGAAGAAAAAATAAATTGGATGTAAGGTAATGGGGAAAAATTCAATAATGAATTTTTTTGGTAATATATTCAAACACTCATATTGTGATAAGTGTGGTAAAAAACATCCAATTAAATGTATGGTAAATTTTGGAAAGTGTTACTGATGTATTAGATTTGGTCACAATGATCATTACTGTAAATAAAAGTGCCTTGAACAATCAAAGAATAGGGTATCTAATATCCATCCATTTGTGAGATGTTTTAGTTTCAATGAATTGGTTCATTATACTAACATGTTTCAAATGTTATTAACTCAAGATTGAAATAATCAAGAATAAAAAGGAAATGTGTGGAAAAATAATTTTCTAATACCAAGGTTGATGTAAGTCTCTAAAATAATGTGGTTACATGTATGTTATTGGGATGTTAAAATTATTCCTACACCCTATTTTATTATGGATCATTTAATTATTTATTTCTAAAAACTTTTCATATTGTTAGGGATTATTACCTCATTAATGTATGATACATATTTTGGTGAAAACTCCAGGTGGAAATATTAAATAATCCAAGATTTATTGGAATATTTCTATTGTTATATTTGGAATGGTATTTGGTGCAAAAAATTTTCAACTTTATAGAGTGGATTTTGTTATAATTTTTTATACGGATTTATATTTATTTTATTATTACACAATTTATAACAGAGTTTTAAATGTTTAGTTAAATTACTTAATAACTTTAACAACTTACCAATAAGTATAAAAATTGATTATAGATGGGAGTGAATCTTAAATTTCCCATATTATTGAAAAGAATACATTTAGACTAGTGATTTCGCTGTAATGAAAGAATTTATAGATGTATTTCCTAATGATTTACATAGTGTTATTTTTGATTGGGATGGTAAATTTACTTTCGATATAGTTCATGATCTTATGACTTTGTCAAAATCCACTTATTGAGTGGCTGAATAAATATGTTTATAATTAAAAAATAAATTATAGGATTTTCTAGAAAAACACTTTGTTTATCTGAATATATGACCATGGGGGCCCTATTTTTTTTAAAATAAAGTTGGTTCAACAAGTCTTTTAATTTACTTAGAGACATAAAAAATATCATTATAATGAAAAAGTATCATTTTACTAACATTTATGTCTTTATTGTTCAGCTCTTGGGAATTTACTATTTTTTATACACTGATCTCAAGTCAGGTTACCATCATCTCTAGAGAATTTACTATTTTTTAAGACTATATTTTAGACTGGATATGGGCATTGTGATTTTGAAGTAATTACTTTGGTGTTTTACAACTCACCTTTTGTATTTATGGACATTATGAATAGATTTTTCATGTGTTCAAGTATATATTTTTGGCTGCCTTAATTGATTATATTTTTAATATTCTAAATGTTAGGAGGAATATTAAAGGTTCCTAAGAATAATTTTTAAAACCATTATACAAAATAAACTTTATGAAAAATGGAGTTAGTGTGAGATTTGGTTGAAATAAATTTGTTTCCTTGGTCATATTGTTTTTAATGATATCATAATTGATGGCACTGATAAATCTATTATTTCCAAATAGTTTCAAATAACTAACAATTTCATAAATAATCACCATTTTCTTGGTTTAGTAGGTTAATTTTGATATTTGTTTGAAATTTCTAATCTGTTATCTATCCCATTGAATATGACAACTCGAAAGAGACTAAAATTCATTTAGACAAAATAATGTGATGATTATTTTCGGGAACTAAACATAATATTGGTGAATGATATAGATTATTTCCTTGAACTATATAAATGATGAATATTCTATCTAGAGTTATGCTTATTTAAAAAGACATGGTCGTGTACAAATATAAAATGATTTGGTAACTTCTTATACTTAACTTAAACTGAAACCTAAAAAGATAAATTACCATACACATGATCAAAAATTAGATACAATGTTTTTTATTTAAAAATTAGGAGGCATAATTTTTATTAACTAAAGTGTGAAATATATACTAAACATAAAATATTAAAGTATATATTCACTTAGAAGTAATTGAAAATTTGATATAAAAGATGGAAAATTAGATCACTGATTATGATTGCACGGTTCATTAGAAACCATGAAAAGCAATAAAAAATGCCTAATTCTATTATTCCAAAAACAATTATACACTAACCAAGTTAAATTTTTAAAATAACACTTTGGTTAAGGATTTTATGAATTTTTTTCTAGATTATTTGGATACAAGGACATCCATATTTTTTTAGGTTTTGGTGCAATCAACATTGTCTGAAAGAATTATGAAATCTAATAAGGAGGATTATTATTTGTACAAAAAATTATAATTTGTTAATAAGGGTATGTATCATGACTTTAATATTTTTCACTATAGTGTTATTAGATTTTTAAAAATATCACGCATGCCTTGTGATTCCTAGTTAAAGTAAGAGTTGTTGAGTAAAGATTATAGTTATATTTTCTTCATACATCCTGGAAGTACTACGATGTAAAAATACCTTCAGGATTATTATGGATAGGATTGGATAAAAATAGATATTGAGGGATTTTCCTTGAAATGTATCACATGTCAATAGGTAAAAGAATAATGATAATTACCGAAGGGGATGTTTCAAAATTTGTATGTGATCAAGAGGAAATGGGAAAATGTGTCAATGTATTTTGTAGTAAGATTTCCAAAAATATATCAAGGTAACAATATGATTTGTTTTATTATTGATCGATTAAGTAAATATTCATATTTCATTCCCATTAAATATATTATTCATATTGATCAATATTCGCAATTGTACATTATAGAGATAGTCAGGTTACATGGAATTACACTCTAAATTTTATCTTACTATGATTATAAGTTCACTTAATTTTTTTTAGAAATTTCATTGTAATCATTGTGCACTGAAATAAATTTCATTATAGTTTTTATCATCTAATAGATGTTTTGTTAGGGTGGATAATTGATACCATATAAGATGTGATTTGTTCATGTCTAATGGATTAATAGGGATGGTTCGATCAATATAATTCCTTGGTTGTCATTATAATATATAGATGTATCTTTTTGAGGCATTATAAGGTATATGGTGTGAGATGATAACTATTAGAGAAAAAGATGGATAAAAGATTCTTGTGAGACTATATTTGGTAGAGGAAATCACTGATAAGGTGAATATTGTTAAGAAACATATGAGGATGTCTCATAGCTAGAAGAAATGTTATGCATATTATCAGAGTAAGGAACCTTATTTTGAGGTTGGTGATCAAGTTTTTCATAAAGTATCTCAATTAAAAGTTTTAATGATTTTTAAAAAAAATGGGATGTTAAGTCCATTGGTCATTGGAATATATGATATTAGAGGGAGAGATGGATAATTTTAACACTAAGTGGATTTTTTATGAGTTTATCCCAGGCCCAAAACAATTTTATTATGTTTTTATGTTATGGAAATTTTTTCCAGATTCATCTCGTATTTTGAGTCCTCAAGTAGTTCTATTGGTTGCAGTTATTAATTTTAAATAACAACCTATTGAGATGATTAACTATAGAGGTAAAGTATTATATAATAAGGTGATCCCCCACATTATGATTTTGTGGAAACCTCATATGGTTAAAGATGCAACATGAAAATTTGAAAATATTATTAGGGAATTGTTAGTATTTGAAATTTGGATTAAAATACTTTAACATTTCTATTTTTTTTTGTTTCTGACGAATTAATATTTAATTTAATTTAAATAAATTAATTTTTTAAACATTTATTTCTAATAATAATATTTTGATAAATTTTAAATTTTTTTAATTGTTTTAAACCAACCATTTTATTACTTGTGTTTATAATTAAAAATTTTATTCTCTTATTAAGTAATATATTAATACAAGTCTTTTTTCTAATTCGGGCTATTTTTCTATATTCTTCTAAAATATTTATTTCTTTACTTTCAATTATATATTTTATAAGCTGTTAGATATATTTTTTACATATGCATCTATATATTTATATATACTTATTCATATGTGTGTGTATATATATCTATTATTATTTATAATATATAGTGTTTTCTTTATTTCTATATATTCTTCTTCTTCATGTAAGCATCCACCATAGAAATTCAAGCTTCACAATAAAATGGGATACAATAGCTCCTTTATTCTCAACAACACATCATTAATTCAAATAGTTTGGTGAGGACTTCTGACCATCACCGATGCATTCGACTCCTCTATTGACATTGTTTGATAATAGTTCCACATATGTAGTTTAGAGATGAAAACCTATTCACCCTTGATATGGTAGTATCTCAACTTTTGTCTAATCACCTAACACATAATATGTGTGATTACCTTGAGACACCGTAAACCACCTTACTATGAAGCCACGATATCCCCATTACTTTGAGAAGTGTGGGATAGGGTAAGTCACATTACCATGAAACGAAGGTTGTCTTAACAAAAGAATATATTTCTTCTTACCATTAGTTCATAATTTCTTATTTACCCCAAATATTGTTTTTTTCTAAAAAATATACATTACATATAATTGAAATATTTTTACATATTATATTTTATATAAATTTCATATATTTGTTTACTTACTGCATGTGAAAAAATAATTTCATGACCATTTGGTTCACATGGTCTGTTTATTGAGCATGCACACAAGGTAATCGTATATTATACATGTGAGGGCATGGTGAACATACCAATCACATGGCTTGTCCTTCACATGGTCGGTATTACACTTGGTTTATTTTTATTAAAAATTTATTTTCTTATATGAATTTGTTTTAGTGTTACTTCTATAAAAATTCTTCCTTTAATTTTTTTATAATTCTTGAAGAGATTAATTTACTTTAAAAATCAATAAAAATTATAATGACTTTATTACAATTTATATAATTAAAGTTATCATAGAAATTTTCATGATATTGATAATTTAATTATTATTCATTTTATTCTCTTATTTTACAATATATTAATTAATTAGTTACAATACGATTATGAGAGAAATTTTATTTTCTTTAGTTTCTTTAACTACTCTCATTTTTTAATCAAATATATTATATATTTTTTTAATTTTTTTAATGGATAAATAAATTTGAGTCAGTGTTATTATTGATCATGAGTGAGGTATTAAAGGGTAATAGAGGGTTTTATTATTTAAATATTTCTAAACCTTGTATAGCGGTTTTAAAATTAGGAATCCCCCTTTAAAAGAAATCAAAATGATCATTCATGTTTCATTGATAAAAATAGATCACGCAATATGGTTAAATAAATTTTGAATTTTTCTTTGAATCTCAATGAATTTATAATTTATTATGATATGACTAATCAACTTGATATACTGCAAATTTATTCTATGATTTTTTTATTTCCTACTAAGATCATGAAGTGAATTAAAATTTACAATCATATTTTACTATTCTAATCAAGATTAGCAAACAACGTCTCCCTCATCCATCTGATCATCTATGAGTTTCTTTGTATTTTTATATAATTGGGTAGCTTTTATTCTTATATTTTATTTTTTGAGTCCATTTTTTGATTTTATGAATGAAAAGAACTTACTTCATTGACTGATTATTCCACCACTAAAAATTAAGTATAGGTTTTGACTCCTAATCAAAATTTTGGTAACATATATAGTTTAGCATCCTGTAAAAAGACTAGGTTTTGCCTCTGAATTTTTTATAATAGTAGAGTCGATCACTTTTTTATCATATATTTAAAAGTGTGGTTCATAGTTGGTAAAATATTCTATTGGAGTAGAGAATGTTGAGAAGAGGAATAATATATTTTCTATTTGAATCACTATAATTCATTTTGTTCTATATTTTTATTCATATTCCACCACATTTTAGGAACAAAACACTCAATCTAGATATTATTTTATAATCTATGATTTAATTTTTAATAAAAGTTTTTAATCAACTTTTCATGAATCCATATAGTCAATATTTTTATCAATATCGACCTAAAAAATGGTATCTATGAGTAGTTACCTCCTTAAATGATAGTAAATCTCTATAATTATTTAAATTTTATTACAAAAAAATTGTATCAGAAAAATTATTTCATAAAAATATATTAAGAGTCTATATTTGTTTTTTTATTTATTTTAAACTGTATGAACACCTGGTATCATATAATTAACATTTTAAGGAATAAAATAAATGGTTTCCATTAAGATGGATGATGTAAATATGAATGATGGATGGATTCCACAATAAGACTATTCTTCAATGGATGAGTAATGCCTGTAGTTGGGGTTTGGCTTAGTGGAAAGCACCCCGTAATCCTACATGAAAAATGGGGTTCAAAACCCATCGGGCGCAGGTACTATAGCATTACTCTAGTGGAACTGTAGCAGCGACGACACTGTTCATTAGCGGGAACTATAGCGGCGGCAGGGCACTTTAGCGGCGGCGGTACTGTGTGGGTACTGTAGCAGGCCAGTTACTATTCACTGAATGTGAATTGGGCCACAAATTTGGGCCTACGGGCTATGTAATGGGCTACAAGCCCTCTGGGCCTTCGGTCTATGTAATGGGTTTCCCTCTACCCAGTTAAAAGAGGTCTTTGCTTTGATTTAATAATTAATATGAGGCTTCGACCCGAACCTTTAAAAAGAAAAAAAAACGGATGAGTAATGCCTCGTTAAATTTCTATCAGGTATGTTTAAATATTTTCATTCCATTTCCTCTCTAGTTGAGCATGTTTTTCTAACCTTGAAATCATAAGATACATGTATTGGAGAAGTTTGGTATTTTTTGAAATTTTCAACATAAACCTGTAGTTTTTTGTTCACTGGGTAGTTAAATGACATGTAATGGGATTCCCTGATGTGTAATGAATTCCGGAAAGATCGTATTAGTTTAATACATTGTGTGAGAATTTTACATATCGTGTACAGGTTACATGCCATGTAATGTGAAGAATAAGTCTTTAATTAAAATGGGAATTCGTTTTTTGGTGTAATATAAAATAAAATTATTTAATGATGTGTAAAAATTTCCATGTTGTGTAATTATTGATTTTATATCTTTTACAGTGTCATTTTGGTTTTTGAGGCCTCATCCACTTTTTAATCCTTCTCATCATGATCATATCTGTTACCCTAGTATTTTTTTGAATGAGTCCTTTCCCTCAGAATCCATTCATTGAATGATTGATCAGTTGGTCTAGACACTTCATATTTTTTGGTAAAAATTTGAGCATGGTTTTTGAAAGAGGAATTGACAATAAATGTATAATGGGAACCTTTGGTGTGTTGAGAAAGATACATAGGTAGTCTTAGTGTGAGTGAAACCATTAGAAGGAAGCCACTTGTATGTTGAGGGACTATGTTAGGTCTTGATTTTAGTTGAATATAACATTATGAATTTTTGGGTTGTGAGTGTCTATTAAATTTTGTGCCATAGGCTAGAGCCTGACATGAAGAAACATTATTATATATTGTTTTTTTATTGATTAAGTTTTTTTTATCAAATGATATATTATTTCATGGATGATGGAACAAAATTATCTCTAATTTTAGTATTATTATCTTATTTGTCTTATCAATGGAATATTTCTAGTTTTTTAATGCATGATATGAAATTTTTTAAAACTCATAGACTATTTGAGAAATGTTTTGATTTAATAAATTCTTGTAAAAATGTTTTGTTTTTAAGTGAAAACATGTGAATTCTTGTTATTATAACTTGTATAGATTATGTTACGATATCCTACAAGGATTTGTTTCTTAAATGCTTCTTATGCCTCTGGGAGGCTGCAAACCAAGTTTTATAGGATATAGTTAAAGGGAATCACATTTTGTATCATTTATTATTCTCTTTACATTTCTGTTCAGTTTGGCGATGACATGGAGGAGAAATTTGGTCACACAGTGACTATTTTATCTAGTCTTATCTTACTTTCTATTTTATCTTCTTTTATTTATTGTATCTATCTTATTTCCTCTTCTTTATCTAGTCATATATCTAATTTTTCTTATATACGAGCCTTGTTTTGTTATATTTATAATACCTCACATAGTAATTGGCTGAAATAGGTGACTGGTCTAGTTCTCATAGGTTAGTTTATTATATTTTTCATATACCTGTTCCATTCTAATGGTGTTTACATTTTATATTAGACCTCATAAATGTATAAAATTATTATTATTTTAAATAATTATTTATGATTCTTATTTTTTGTTCCTTGGATTTAATTTTTTATGAAAAATTTGCTATTATCTTGTGTTTAACAAGAAATTCCTCCTAGAAGTTCTATTCTAATTGTGAGAGGGTAGGCTATGAGGTAGCTTTTATAGAAGGATCCTCTAGTTGAACTTTCTTTGGTTGATGCAGTGGTCTATACCATTCAGACTCTAGGGATTGTGGGAAATTAGAACCTAGTATGAGTATTGGATCATGGCTCATAATTTACCAATAAATATCCACTTATATTCCATGGTGACAAAGGACCATAAGGTTCAAAGGAGCGACCTGAATTGATTGAGAGGATCTTCAACTTTTTGAGGACTCCTGAAGACTCTCTACTGTGTTTTTACATGTATATTTTTTATGTGGTATAGATGAGATGGGAGGACTTTATATTTCATTCAATTTTTATTGAAGATTTAACTTATTTTCATCCAATAATAACATTAATCAAATCATTTAACCTGAAAAAATTTCATGTGGAAAAGACCAAAGAATTTATTAGCTTTTATCAAAGGGAGCATATCATTCTAGAATACTCCACATGTTTTGATGAGTTGGTGCATCTGACATAATATGTGTTCACCAATGATTACATAAAAGCATAGAGGATTGAGTTGGGGTTGAGAGACAATTTTCACTTGATGATAGTTATTTTATTCCTTTTGACCTTTATGGAGGTATTGGATAAAGAACATTTATCTAAGGAAAATAGAGGTGGAATGATAGGTTTGGATAGATCTTCATTAGGTGAAGTAGTCATCAATGTTTCTACTTTTGGTTAGAAATGGATGTGAAATAGTGTTATGTGTTTTGAATGACATATTTCAATGTCTTATATAGGGAAGTAATAGGTTATTTTTTAATAGTGTTAAAATCATGCTCATTCCATGACTCATTGTATGGAAGGTCATATTACTTTCTATATTGTGGGTGATCTATCCCTCAGAACTATTTCTATTATAATAAGTCCTAAGGCCATAATGTGGGATCCACTTACACCAAGGGGTCATAGGTTCATTTGTAAGGTTTTATGGGTGGTGAGTCTCATTCTTAGGACATAGGGGTGTACCAATTTCTATGTCTGGATGGATCAATGTTGTTGTGTGTGCACTAGAGGAATCTAATGCAGGGGTAGATACTGCTATATGTACAATGTTTATTTCATCTTCTATGGTGATGGAATTTTTTTATATAGGTTCTACTCATTCTTTTATATCATCAATTTTGTTTGATGTGTTGGGTTTGCAACAAGAGATTATAATGTTCTTTTTTTATATTCCGATGCCTTTGGGAAAGAGGTTTGAACAAGGATTTATGTGTTCCTTATGACAGGAAGTGATATAGAACTTTAAGGTGGTTTGGGATTTCATAGTGCTTGATATTGACATCATTGATTTGATTATCAACATGGATTGGATAATGATCATGAATGACCTAATAGAATGTTATCCTCATCTGGTGCGGCTTTTATCTACTGATGCAGTCACTTGTGGTTTCTAGGGTGAGTGTGACTCTTGATCGGTAAGGGTTGGAAATGTTGTTTCTTACACTGGTATGATATTATATTAGTCATCAAAATCATTTCATGATACAATCTTCCGTTACATGGATGGTCATCTACCGACTATTGTGTGTGTGTACCATGAGGCCTTTATGAAGTATTTTTCTTTTTTTACCACCATAAAGAGTGGTCAAATTTACTATTTACATGATCCCTAGAATAATTCCCATTTTTATGTAATATTATTCAATGGAACCATCCGGGGTGGTGGAACTGAAGGATCAGAAAGGGGACCTTGAGGTAAAATGATTTATTAGTCCTAGAGTGTCACCATGAACATAATATGTACTCTATGATATAAAGGTATACATGATACTTATAATTTTTATGGACTATCAAATGTTGAATCAGGTGATTGTTAAGAATAAATATCTTTTACCCATAGTTTATGATCTCTTCAATTTGCTCAGAGGGGCTCATTGGTCTTTTAAGATTGACCTATGGTCAAGGTAGCACCAGTTGAAAGTTGAATAAGAGGTTATACCCATGAGAGTGTTTCATATTCAATATAGGAATTTCAATTTTATGTTTATTACATTTGGACCCAATAATTCGCTTATTGTATTCATGAATTTGATGAACTGAATCTTTCATCAGTTCTTGGAAATGTTTTTTTGTTGTGTTCATATATGATACATTGGTGTACAACAAGATAGAGGAGGAGCAAAAAGTCCATTTGGATATCATTCTTCAAAAATTGAGATACCCTCATATGTATGTTAATCTTTACATGCGTGAGTTTTGGATCTGGGAAATGAAGTGTTTGTAGAATTTGATATCTGAGAGGGGCATCATAGTTGATCATAAAAAGGTACTCATAGTTATGTATTTGGAGTAGCCCAGAAATGTGTTGGAGATCTAGAGATTCTTTGGTTTGTAACGTTACTATGGAAATTTATTAGAGACTTCTCCAAAATTAAATCTTTGATGACATATTTAACCTACAAGGGAGTAATTTTTTAATGGAACAAAATGTTTAAGATATATTCTAATGATTTGATGATCATGTTTATTTCATCACTAGTTTTTATTTTTCTAAAACTACGTTTAGGTTATGATGTGTTCTGCGAATCTTCTAGTATAGGGTTGGAATGTTTATTGATGTTGGGGAAATATGTTGTGGTTTATGGATATTTCAAGATACTCTCTCAAGAGAAGAACTACCCTACCCATGATCCTGATTTGGTAGATATTATGAACGCACTCAAAACATTGTGTCACTATCTCTTTGAAGAATGGATTATAGTATACTTTAATAAAAAAATCCTAAAGTATATTTTTAATCATAGGGATATGAACATGTGGAAAAAATGATGGGTTGAGTATCTTCCTACCATAGATTTTGATATCATATATACCCTTGGTAAAGGAAATGTTGTTGATGTTTCATTGAGAAGCAAATTTTTGACACAAGTAGTGAAGCAATCAGTTAAGAAGTGGTGTTTGATGAGTTTGTTTGCTGAGATGAGCTTGGGATTAAAAGAGTTTGGTGTACGGTTGTTCTTGGATTCAATAAAGACTAACTCATATTTGGATGAGTTTTTTCTACTTGAGTAGATGATAGACACTGAGTGCCAACGCTTAGAAAAACTCTTAAATAGTGAGGAGAACTAAATTGGGTGGTCTTAGTCTTATGGTGGAGCGTTGTGCTTACAACACAGGTTGGTTATTCTATTTTCCTTTAGGTATGAGTTTCTAGATAGTGGAAAATGGTGATGTTCATCTATGCAATCTTTGGATACAAATATATACCAAAATTTGCGACGTTAGTATTGGTGGTCAGGGATGAGGTGGTCAGTTTTAGATTTGTTATCACGTTGTATCCCATGAAAAATAGTTAAGGCAGAACACTAGAGACTTATAGGATTGTTCCAACCATTATCTATTTATTTATTGAAGTGGGATAAGATTTAAATGGATTTCTACATTCGTATACCATGGAATCCTAGTGGGAGAAATTTGATTTGGGTGATTATTGAAAGACTGACTAAATCAGCACATTTATCACCTATAAAAGAAAAATATGAAAGTGGAACTACTTGGGCACTTATATGTTCTAGTGATTATAAGAAATCATGGGGTTACCTAGTGGGAGAAATTTGATTTGGGTGATTGTTGAAAGACTGTCTAAATCAGCACATTTATCACCTATAAAGGAAACATATGAAAGTGGAACTGCATGGGCACTTATATGTTCTAAAGATTGTGAGAAATAATGGGGTTACCTATGTAGTAGTTTCTGACTGTGAATTGAGGTTCACATAAAGATTATGGAATGTTTTATCAGAGGAAATTATTTCTTAATTGAAATTTATCATGGTTCATCATCTGTAGATGGATGGAAATACAAAGAGGGAGATCCAAGATATGACTATATCATTTATTCTATTGTGATTTTTTTAGTGGATCATGGGACATACATTTTTATCTGGTTTATTTTTCATATAAAAATAGTTATTAGGCTTCGAATAGGATGAAGATCTTTGAGGATTTAAATGGGTGGATATGTTAATCAAAATTTTGTTGTGTAGAGTTGGTAGAGTGGTCCTTGGTCAGGCCAAATGTTGTTCAAGATATGACAGAGGTGGTGCAGTTGCCAACGAGCCCGTACCCGAGTGGTAAGGGCTCCTGCTTGGCATCCAAGAGATCTAGGTTCAAAACCAGGTGGAGGTGAATTTCCAGGTACTGTAGCAGGCATTGTAGCAGTACAGTAGCAGTACTGTACCAGGAGCTGTAAAAGGTACTGTAGCGGGCACTGTTTGGTACTGTAGCAGCTGAACTATTCACCTGATTTCGGCTTTCGGGCCACCGGTTTGGGCCTACGGGTCTCAGGGCCTTTGGCCCATCAGAGGCCTTCAGGCCACAGGGCATTCAGGCCATTGAAGACCATGAAGTAGCCCAGTTCTGTAACATCCCAAGTAAGTAATGAATAATAGATATTTTCATCTATGTCTATTAATGAATTAGATAGTGTTTTATAGGCTTAAAATGAGAATAAATCCAATCTTAAGCATGGAATACACTAATATTTTTAAAAGATTGTTTTAATGCCTTTTGATGGGAAACCTTTTTTAAATCTATCTTTTGACAAATTTATAAGCTATATTTGTCAAAATAAACTTATTCTTTATGATTGGGACATTGAAATTTACTTTGGATAAATTTTTGTTATTTTTCTGATAAAGTTCATTTTTAATGAATAGTGAAAAATGTTGTATTTTAATTCAAACCACTTTTTAATATAATTTATTTATAAGATTATATTATATTTTTAATGGGTTTTAAAGTTCAATTAGAATATATTTTTACCATTTAATCCAATGGTGGTCGTTGGAATCAATTTCACTTTAAAATTGGACTTAAACTAGTGTCAATATTTTGATACTTATTGTTTCATAAAAACACACTATTTGCTCTGACAACGGGAATTAATTATTATATTAATTAATGTAACTAATATGTTTTGAATTTTGTAAAATAGATATCATTTTTGAATTCGGAATATCAAATATATCTTAGGGTGATGTTTTGGCATTTTTCTGAAAAACTTCAATTTTTGATGAATAGTGAAACCACTAAGTGGTACTTAAAAACTGATTTTTCGTTTAATTGAAATTTTACCACCTCTTTGTTTTGAATTTTAAAAATCCAACATACATGGTTGTCATTAATATTTAAAATGTGGTTCAATGGGATTAAAATAATTTGTTTGGTGAATAGTAACTTTTAAGTTTATTAATCGCGATTAGAGGTAATTAGTGTAATTTAAGGTAAGAATAATGTTTTAATAATAAGAAATGAACTTGAAACATGTACTACCCTTACTGGATGTGTCATGGCCGACCAAGAAAATCCATGGGTCAACTTGGGGACCCCATGAAGCCACTTTGGTTGGAAAATGACATTAATATCTTTCTATTTAATGTTAAAATAAAAATGTCACAAACATGAGTTGTTTTACTAAAACATTTTTTAAATGGGGTTATACAAGTCATATTTTTGACTATAAATATTCATTATAAATCTAAAACGATTTCCTACATCATGATATTTGTTTTATAATTTTTAGACATTGAATAAATTAAATTATTGTTGACATCATGATGATGTAGCGATTACCTCATTAATAAAGGATTTAAATAAAAAGAAATGATAATGTAAAATATAAGACATACACATGTCAAAAACCTATTGTATGGGTATATTTAGAACCCTCATCACCTTATCCTATAATTATATCAATGTGGGACCTTTTAAATCTGAAACCCATTTTAAAATAAAGTAACATTTCTTTACTTTCCAAGAGTGCCCCTATTCTCCTCTTATAAAAGGCCCCCACCTCTACCTCCTTACCCACACTTCCTAAGCCTTTGGCTCAGAAAAAACCTAACCATTTTGTCTCTCCACATCCCTATATTACTCTTTGAAGCCTCACATTAGGCAGAAGTCATCCCAATGAAGCCTTTGAGCTCAAATCAAAAAGAGTTTCCTGTTTTAAAGGTAGTGTTTTCTCTTGTGTTCTTATGTTTTATTTTGCTTCTCCAACCCACTAAACTCTTTTTATTCATTTATTTTGTAACAAATCCAGTATCTTCAATATAATAGGATGTTTTCATAAGAAGTATTCAAGCTACACTTACACACACCTACATCTAATGGTTAAAGAACATATTGTTTCCGTGGATAGCAAATTTCTGCCTCACGAAACGATGATTGTTCAATATTCTTTTAACACCTTAAAAGTTGGCCATTAAGATGACACTATATTTATATATGATATATAATATGTTTATATTTTACTTAAGCTTCTGTATTTTTCATTTATGTCATACCTTTATGGTTTCCATTATGGGTAAACGCGATATCTTCATTTTAGGAAGTGCGGACTATCGACCCCTCAAAGTGATTTGATTCGTTAATGCCATATGTGGGACGTATAAAGGATGTAATTAATGTTATTATATATGATATTATACTGGAATTATAATATACCTTTATATCATGATGATTCCATTCCATAAAATACGAAATTGAAATGAAAGTAGCGTTCATGCGTACGTACGGCTTACCGTCTCCATGAACGGTGAATTTCATTTCTTACCTCTAAACGTTATGTAATATTATAAATGCATGTATATAATGGATATATATGATATATACATCATGAGTATAACTCTGGATATAATGGATACATGAACAACTTGTAATTATAAAGGGTTTATTTTTGACTCAAGTACCAATGATCGTTAAAACGACCGTTATTAACTTAAATAAGTACATAGTGTTCATGACACGGTAATAAGTGATATAAAAGGAATAATGAACTTGGAAAAGGTTCTTAATTAAGTATAAATTAACTCATGTTTATTATTCAGGACATTAAAGAACGATCGAGTCAAGTCAGACCGGAGGTATGTGACTTCGTCTCAATCTCCTTTCATTGAGGCATATTATGTTTTAAACAAAACTTTCTTTTATACGGTGTATAAACACCTTTGACTTTTACATTTATCCAAAAGGAATATTTTTATATGAAGCATTTTACTAAATGAAAAAAGGGAATGTTTTTGTCATACATATGCGGTGACAATGACTTCTCCACCACTGTGACCATTATTTGAGTTTCAGATCTCTCTACAAGCCATACCTTTTTTTATAAAACAAAGAAAAAATAAATACCCTATCTTACTTTTCTTTTATTTTGGTATTGAAAATGGTTTTCATAATGTTTTTATTATATCAATGTGTTGTATTGATATCTTGTGATTGAAATGAGGAAATGTTATGTTTCATTTATGCATGTTTTATGTGATACGATTATGTTATGGTTCTTGGGCATTATTATGAAGATGGGTGGTTCCGTGATAAACTAAGGGAGGGTGAGCCCGATATAGCTCTCCAATGAATTGGGTAACTTGAAGGGGTTAGACGTTGAGGTTTCTCCGAAGAGATTTTGGGAATATACAGTGATGGGTATTCCAAACCTAACCAAGAGGGTTACTCCCTATGTAAGAATGTTATGAATTCCTCAAGTTACCTTTATGTCTTATGATTTCTATGATTTATTCATGATTTTATGAGGTATGTTAAAGTTTTTATGTTTTATGGGTAATGTATGATTTCATTATTATGTATATATGTACTCATGTTTCCTTTCCATACTTTTTATAACCCTTACTGAGATTTTTATGCTCATCCCAAGTTTTTGAAATGTTTTTCACAGGTCAAGGGAAATGTACATGATATGATGATAGTGTCAAGGAAGTGTCAAGAAAAAATCCATGTTTTATTTTAAATATATTTCCATTGATGGGAAAAATGAATACTATCTTTTATGTAACCACTTTGTTTAAATGTGGAATGTAATACATTATTTATGATCTAATTCTCTAAAACTCTAAACCTGAAAAGATCCTCAATGTGTAATCTTGTAATAACTCAAGATTAAGTAAGGTTTAAGGCTGGGGCCTTATAGTTGGTATCAGAGGTCGGTTTAGATAACTTTAGAAGTTAGAATTCTATTAAATGATTATCCAAAAATATTTTTTTTGGTCAAATTGAAATGATATAGCATTTGAAGATTACCATGTTTCTTCATCTAAGACATGTTTGTTCAGACTGGTTTTCCACAGAGGAAATAGGGAAGCAGTGTTAGGAAGGAATACAGAAGGAAATAACCTTCCGAATCAGCATCCTGAGATGGTCGGAATTGGAACTGAACAGTTTGTTGCAGTAATGGCGCAGTTGACTCAAGCAATAAATGGTGGTGGTATCCATGCACGAGATCAGCCAGATCAACCGCAGATGAACATGTCAGTGGTGGAACATTTCATGAGGAAACATCCCCCATCATTCAGAGGATCATCTGACCATGTGCTAGCTGAAGGGTGGATTAAAGCACTAGAGAAGATTTTTGATGTCATGGGGTGTTCAGACAATCAAAAGGTTAGTCTTGCTATTTACCGTTTGGATGGTAAAGCAGATCAGTGGTGGTCGATGGTTAAAAATATCAGGGACACTGATGAGATTGATGCTCTCGACTGGGATGAATTTAAAGGTATGTTTCTTGAGAAGTATTTTCCTAAGGCTGTTCGACTTAGGATGGAAAAGCAATTCTTGGAATTAAGTCAAGAGGAAGACTCAGTGGCTGCCTATGAAGAAAGGTTCACTCGATTGGCAAGGTATGCTCCAAATTTTATCCGAGACCTTGATAGTAAAATCAATCGTTTTTACTCAGGATTAAATCCAAAATATCGAAGGGATTTAGCTTCTCATGAGTTCAAAAGTTATGAAAATCTTGTTAGATGTGCTGAGAAGGTGGAAATGGAGTTTTCCAATGATCAAGTGTTCTATAACAACCAACAAAAGAAGAGACTGAAGTGGCAGGAGAAAGGAAAGAATTCTTCAAAAAAGTCTGATGGTAAGAAAACTAAGTTTCCAGTTTGTGATAAATGTGGTAAAAGGAATGCTGGGGAATGTCTTCTGAATTCTGGAAAGTGCTACTGATCTGGTAAGATGGGACATAAGACTCGTGATTGCACTGAAAATATCAAGGTGATGGTAAGTCCAAATTCAATTTACAGTTAGTGAAATGTTTTAAGTGCAATGAGATGGGTCACTATGCAAACGAGTGTCCGAAAAAGATCTTGAGTGATGGGAAGCAGTTAGACTACAAGCAGAAAGGGGTGGTGAAATCCTTTGCAACTACTTTAGCAGATGTTGGGCCATCAAATGAAGTTGTATCAGGTACTTTGTTTGTTTTTTCAGATTATGCCAGTGTGTTGTTTGATTCGGGGTCTACACATTCTTTCATCTCTGAAACCTTTTCTAGTAAAATGGGAATACCATATCAAGAAATGACTCCTGAACATGTTGTAAAAACACGTGGGGGAAATGTTGAGGCACAAAGAATTTATAAAGAATCTTTCTATCCTTATCCGTGGAAAGAACCTACTTGCAAACCTAATTCTTCTACCTCTAGTAGAGTTTGATGTTATCCTGGGTATGGATTCGCTCTCTATTTACCATGCTAAGATTGATTGTAGAGATAAAGAAGTTTCTTTTCAGAAAGAATTTCAGTTTGTGTACAAGAATGAACCCTTACTGTTGATAACAATCAAGAGGCTGAGAAACTTGTAAAAGATGGAAATGAATGTTACCTTGCACACATCGTTGAAAACAAAGGAACTGTTCAGATTAATGATGTGCCAGTGGTAAATGAGTATCCTGATGTTTTTATTGATGAGTTACCTGGAATAATACCAGATTAGGAAGTTGAGTTTACTGTTGACTTAGTTCCTGATGCTAAGCCAATTTCAAAACCCCTTTATCGAATGGCTCAAATTGAACTTTTAGAGTTGAAGGAGCAATTGCAATATTTATTAGAGAAAGGTTTCATTCGACCTAGAACATCACCATGGGGTGCTCCTATTTTATTTGTTAAAAAGAAAGATGGTTCTATGAGACTTTGCATTGATTATAGAGCCTTGAATAACATCACTGTTAAGAACAAATATCCTTTTCCTCATATCGATGATTTGTTTGATCAGCTCCAGGGAGCTCAGTATTTTTCAAAGATTGACCTGAGATCGGGGTGCCATCAGTTGAAGGTAAAGGAAGAAGATATTCTGAAGACCGCGTTTCGTACAAGATATGGCCATTATGAATTTGTAGTAATGCCTTTTGGGCTAACCAATGCACTTTCTGTATTCATGAACTTAATGAATAGAATTTTCCATGAGTTATTGGATAAGTTTGTGGTGGTTTTCATTTATGATATTTTGGTGTTTTCTAAAAGTAAAGAGGAGCATGAAAGACATAGGGTTATTTTGCAAACCTTAAAAGAAAAGAAATTTTATGGGAAATTCAGCAAGTGTGAGTTTTGGTTGCAACAAATTTAATTCCTTGGTCACATTGTTTCTAAAGATGGGATAACTGTTGATTCTGCAAAAACAAAGGTTTTTGAAGAATGGACAAGACCCAAAAATGCAACTGAGATTCGTAGCTTCCTTGGTCTGGAAGGCTATTACCGAAGGTTTGTTAGAAAATTTTCACGGTTATCTTGTCCAATAACTAAGCTAACTCGGAAGGGTGTTAAGTTTATCTAGACAAAAGAATGTGATGATTGTTTTCAAGAACTAAAAAGAAGATTGGTGAATGGTCTAGTTTTGCCACTACCTTCCAGGAATGGTGAGTTTGTTATCTACAGTGATGATTCATTGAAAGGACTTGGTTGCGTCTTAATGCATAATGATCAGGTAATTGCTTATACTTCACGACTGTTGAAAACACATGAGTTAAATTACCCTACACATGATTTTGAATTAGATGCTATTGTTTTCGCTTTAAAAATTTAGAGGCATCATTTGTATGGAGTATAGTGATAAATATATACTGATCAAAAAATTTTAAAGTATATATTTACTCACAAAGAATTGAACATGAGACAGAGGAGATGGCTGGAATTAATCAAGGATTATGATTATACAATTCAATACCATCCGGGAAAAGCAAATAAAGTGGCTGATGCTTTGAGTCGAAAAAGTAATGCTTCATTAACAATGTTGCGTTTGGAACGTGATCCTTTGGTTAAGGATTTGATGAACTTTGGTACAGAAGTTGTTGGTATAGTATGTTCTTCTATTTTGTTTCAGGTATTAGTGAAATCTTCTCTATCATACAGAATTAACCAAGCACAAAAGCAAGACAGTGAGTTGCAGAAAAAGGTAGAGCTGGTTCAGAAGGGTAAGTTTCCTAAATTCAATATTGATAATGATTGTGTTTTTAGATTTGGGAAGATATTGTGTGTGTCGTGTGATTCACAGTTGAAGAGAGATTTGTTATGTGAAGCTTATAGTTCTCCGTTTTCAGTTCATCCTGGTATTACTAAGATGTACAGAGATCTGCGAGAGTATTACTAGTGGTATGGAATGAAAAGGGATATTGCTGATTTTACAGTGAAGTTTTTGACTTGTCAACAGGTTAAAGTAGAGCGACAGTTACTGAAAGGGATGCTTCAGCCTTTACCAGTACCGGAGTGGAAATTAGAAAATATATCCATGGACTTCGTTGTGGGATTGCCGAAGACACCTCGAGGTAATAATGCAATCTGGGTTATTGTTGATCGCTTGACTAAATCTACTCATTTCCTTGCTATATGAGATACTTTTACCCTAGATCAACTTTCTCGATTGTATCTTAAAGAGATAGTCAGGTTTCATGGAGTTGCCCTCTTCATTTTATCTGATCGTGATCCCAGGTTTACTTCTAACTTTTGGAAAGGCCTTCAGAAGTCGTTGGGTAATGAATTAAATTTTAGTGTAGATTTTCATCCAAAATAAGATGGGCAGTCAAAACGAACAATCCAGACTTTGGAGGATATGCTACATGCTTGTTTGATGGATTATCAAGGAAGTTGGGACCAACATCTTTCTTTGGTTTAGTTTTCTTATAATAACAGTTTTCATTCTTGTATACAGATGGCACCATTTGAGGCGTTATATGGGAAGCGGTGTCAAACTCCAGCTTTCTGGGATGAAGTGGGTGAAAGGAAGCTGATGGGACCAGAATTGCTAGAAGAGTTGGCAGAAAAAGTCAACTGATATAGAAACACATGAGAACAGCTCAGAGTAGGCAGAAGAGTTATGCTGACAACAGGAGGAAGGATCTCTCTTTTGAGGTAGGTGATCATGTTTTTCTCAAAGTCTCACCATGGAAAAGTGTGATGCAATTTGGTAAGAAAGGAAAGGTGAGTCCAAGGTTCTTTGGACCATATGAAATTCTAGAGAGAGTTGGATCAGTTGCTTACCGAGTGGATTTACCTCCGAGTTTATCTCAGGTACACAATTTTTTTTCATGTTTTGATGTTGAGAAAGTATATGCCAGATCCATCTCATGTTTTGAGTCCAGAGGTAGTTCAGCTGGAAGAGAACCTATCATATGAGGAACAATCGGTCCAGATTCTTGACCACAGGGAGCAAGTGTTACAGAATAAGGTGATTCATCAGGTAAAGGTTTTGTGAAAAAACCACATGATTGAAGAGGCAACATGGGAATCTGAAAATGCAATGAGGGATAAATACCCCCACTTATTCGATAAGTAAATAAATTCTGGGAATGCAATTTTCTAAAGGGGGAAGGATGTAACATCCCAATTAAGTAATGAATAATATATATTTTTATCTATGTCTATTAATGAAATAGATAGTGTTTTAGAGGCTTAAAATGAGAATAAATCCAATCTTAAGCATGGAATACACTAATATTTTTAAAAGATTGTTTTACTGACTTTTGATGGAAAACCATTTTTAAATATATCTTTTGAAAATTTTATAAGCTATATTTTTCAAAATATACTTATTCTTTATTATTGGGACATTGAAATTTACTTTGGATAAATTTTTTGTATTTTTTCGATAAAGTTCATTTTTTAATGAATATTGAAAAATGTTGTATTTTAATTCAAAACATCTTTTTAATCTAATTTATTTATATGATTAGATTATATTTTTAATGGGTTTTAAAGTTAAATTTGGATATATTTTTACCATTTAATCCAATGGTGGTCGTTGGAATCAATTTCTCTTTGAAATTGGACTTAAACTAGTGTCAATCTTTTGATACTTATTGTTTCATAAAAACACGCTATTTGCTCTGACAAAGGGAATTAATTATTAAATTAATTAATGTATCTAATATGTTTTGAATTTTGTAAAATATAAATCATTTTTGAATTCGTAATATCAAATATTTCTTAGGGTGATGTTTTGGTATTTTTCTGAAAAACTTCAATTTTTGACGAATAGTGAAACCACTAAGTGGTACTTAAAAACTGATTTTTTGTTTAATTGAAATTTTACCACCTCTGTGTTTTGAATTTCAAAAATCAGACATACATGGTTGTCATTAAGAAGTTAAATTTGGTTCAATGAGATTAAAATAATTTTTTGGTGAATAGTAACTTTTAATTTTATTAATCGCGATTAGAGGTAATTAGTGTAATTTAAGGTAAGAATAATGTTTTAATAACATGAAATGAACTTGACACATGTACTACCCTTATTGGATGTGTCATGGCCGACCAAGACAATCCATGGGTCAACTTGGGGACTCCATGAAGCCACTTTGGTAGGAAAATTACATTAATATCTTTTTATTTAATGTTAAAATAAAAATGTCACAAACATGAGTTGTTTTACTAAAACAATTTTTAAATGGGGTTATACAAGTCATATTTCTGACTATAAATATTAATTAGAAAGATAAAAATATTTCCTACATCATGATATTTGTTTTATAATTTTTAGACATTAAATAAATTAAATTATTTATGACATCATGATGATGCAGCGATTACCTCATTAATAAAGGATTTAAATAAAATGAAAAGATAATGTAAAATCTAAGACCTACACATGTCAAAAACATATTGTATGGGTATATTTCGAACCCTTATCACCTTAGACTCGAATTATATCAATTTGGGATCTTTTAAACCCGAAACCCATTTTAAAATAAAGTAACATTTCTTTAATTTCCAAGAGTGCCCCTCTTCTCCTCTTATAAAAGACCCCCACCTCTACCACCTTACCAACACTTCCAAACCCTTTGGATCGGCCAACCCCTGCCCATTTTGTCTCTCCACATCCCTCTCGTACTCTTTGAGGCCTCAATTTGGGAAGAAGTCTTCCCAAGGAAGCCTTTGACCTCAAATCAAAAAGAGTTACCTGTTTTAAAGGAAGTGTTTTCTCTTGTGTTCTTATGTTTTATTTTTCTTCTCCAACCCTATAAAATCTTTTTATTAATTTCCTTTGTAACAAATCCAGTATCTCCAATATAATAGGATTTTGTTATAAGAAGGATTCGAGATACACTTACACACACCTATATCTAATGGTTAATGAACATACTGTTTCCGTGGATGGCGAATTTCTGCCTCACGAAACGATGATTGTTCAATATTCTTTTAACACCTTCAAAGGTGGCCATTAAGATGACACTATATTTATATATGATATATAATATGTTTATATTTTACTTAAGCTTCTTTATTTTTCATTTATGGCATACCTTTATGGTTTCCATTATGGGTAAACGCAATATCTTCATTTTAGGAAGTGCGGACTACCGCCCCCTCAAAGTGATTTGATTCGTTAATGCCATATGTGGGATGTATAGAGGATGCAATTAATGGTATTGTATATGATATTATACTGGAATTATAATATACCTTTATATCATGATGATTCCATTCCATAAAATACAAAATAGAAATGATAGTAGCGTTCATGCGTACGTACGGCTTACCGTCTCCATGAACGGTGCATTTCATTTCTTACCTCTAAACGTTATGTAATATTATAAATGCATGTATATACTGGATATATATGATATATATGATATCTACATCATGTGTATAACTCTGGATATAATGGATACATGAAAAACCTGTAATTATAAAGGGTTTATTTTTGACTCAAGTACCAATGATCGTTAAAACGACTGTTATTAACTTAAATAATTACATAGTGTTCATGAAATGGTAATAAGTGATATAAAAGGAATAATGAACTTGAAAAGGGTTCTTAAGTAAGTCTAAATTAACTCATGTTTATTATTAAGGACATTAAAGAACGATCGAGGCAAGTCAGACCCGAGGTATGGGACTTCGTCTCAATCTCCTTTCATTGAGGAATATTATGTTTTATACACAACATTCTTTTATACGGTGTATAAACACCTTTGAATTTTACATTTATCCAAAATGAATCTTTTTATATGAAGCATTTTACTAAATGACAAAAGGGAATGTTTTTGTCGTACGTATGCGGTGACAATGACTTCTCCTCCGCCGTGACCATTATTTGAGTTTCGACTTCCTCTACAAGCCATACCTTTTTTAAAAAAAAAGAAAAAAATAAATACCCTGTTTTACTTTTCTTTTATTTTGGTATTGAAAATGGTTTTCATAATGTTTTTATTTTATCAATGTGTTGTATTGATATCTTGTGATTGAAATGTGGAAATGTTATGTTTCCTTTATGCATGTTTTATGTGATACGATTATGTTATGGTTCTTGGGCATTGTTATGAAGACGGGTGGTTCCATGATAAAATAAGGGTGGGTGAGCAAGAAATAGCTCTCCAATGCATTGGGTAACGCGAAGGGGTTAAACATTGAGGTTTCTCCGAAGAGATTTAGGGAAATATAATGTGACGGGTATTCCAAACGTAACCAAGAGGGTCACTCCCTATGTAAGAATGTTATGAATGCCTCAAGTTACCTTTATGTCTTATGATTTCTATGATTTATTCATGATTTTATGAGGTATGTTAAAGTTCTTATGTTTTATGGGTAATGTATGATTTCATTCTTATGTATATATGTACTCATGTTTGCTTTCCATACTTTTTATATCCCTTACTGAGATTTTTATACTCATCCCAAGTTTTTGAAATGTTTTTCACAGGTCAAGGGAAAGGTATATGATATGATAATAGTGTCAAGGAAGTGTCAAGAAAGAATCCATGTTTTATTTTAAATATGTTTCCATTGATGGGAAAAATGAATACTATCTTTTATGTAACCACTTTGTTTAAATGTGGAATGTAATACATGTTTTATGATCTAATTCTCTAAAACTCTAAACCTGAAAAGATCCTCAATGTGTAATATTTTAATAACTCAAGATTAAGTAAGGTTTAAGGCTGGGGCCTTATAAGTTCACACAAAGAAGGCCCCAGATAAGGATCAGAGCACCAGTAGCAGTCACCAGAAGCAAAGCTAATCTGATTAGAAGAATGAGAGGGTATGGCAACCACCATCGGGACCAGGAACCGTGCAGCTTTGTACGAGGAAATTCTAGCCTATCAGAAATGCATGTGGAGAGCTAAAGGAAATCAATGATGCAGAAGCTAGGGAGGGTCAATTCTAGTGGGCTGGGCCTACGGGTCATGTATTGGGCATGGTATGCCTCTGGGCCTTCGGGTCATGTATTACAGGTCATGTCGGGCCTTCTGCCTTGGGCCTATAGGTCATGTACGGGTTCCCCTTCAACCCTTAAAAGTGGGATTATCTATAATAAAATAAAAAAGAAGGCCTTCGGGCCATTCGGGTGGACATAAGTGGTGCAGTTAATCAAGATGAATTTGATCATGACACAAAGTCGTCAAAAATATTATAATGACCATTATCGTTGGTCACTAGAGTTTGAGGTTGGTAATAAGGTATTCCATAGATATTCAACTCACTTGGGATATGATCGATTGGATAAGAGGGTAAGTTGGAATTGAGATTTTTGAGCCCCTTTGATATCACTAAGTGACTACGATGGGTGGCCAATTAATTTATTTTTCAATATGGATTGAATTTTATATATGAAGTGATTAATGCATCCTAGATGAGGAGGTACATATTAGATCCTTCCAATTATATTTGATTGTAAGATACTTATCTTGACCCCAATACCACTTTGGTTGAGATGCAATTCCAGATTACGGATTGACATGATAAGGTATTGGGGAGTAAAATGATCCCCCAAGCCCATAAACTTTGGAAGCACTAATATGATCAACACAAGATGTGGAATAGGATTTTCTGATGAGGAAACATTGGTATTCTCCTTTTGAGGATTCAGGATATTGAGATTTGGTATAAAAAGATTTTATGGTGGGGATATTATAACTCCCTAATACCATTTTTCTGGTATATATTTTCTTTTTAATTCCTATCACATCGAGGGTATTTTTCTTACCATGAATTGGGAGGATACCTATAATGGTTAAGACTTTTATTTGATGGAATTTTCAGCATGAAATAGTATTTTTTTTCTATTCACTAGGATATTACATGATGTGACATGGGATTACAACATGTGTAATTCATTCAAGATATATCGCATGATTTGAATACACATTGTAAGAATTTGACACTTAGTGTAAGGCTACATGTTGTTTAATGTGAAAAATAAATTTTAATTTAAAAAGTGTTACATTTTTAGTGTAATATAAAATAAATGGATATCACAGAGTATAAAATATTACATGTTGTGTAATTACCTGATTTATATCTTTTAGGGTTCTATGTGGGTTATTAAGGCTTCATCCACTTTTGCAGCATTGTCATATTTTCTAGAGCTATACCATAGAGAATTTTGGGTGAGTTCTTACCCTCTAAATCAATATATTTAGTGATAGATCAGCAGGTCTAGAAACCTTTTTTCTCTTATTTGGGGTTGCATCAACACATTGGGTAGGGTATGGTAATCAGAATGTGTTTTCAATACATTCATTTCAGTAATTTTTCATTATTTTTCTTAATAAAGAAAATGTTGTGGTTTACATTCCCCATTGAATAAGGTGTTTTGGTTTTCTATGCCTTTGAGATAGGTGGATCTATTCATGTGTTCTAATTTTATGAATTTATTTTAGATCTTTTTGATTCATTGATATTTAAAATGGAATTGATTTTGTCAAAACTGAAAATGGAATGGGTTTAGGTATATAACATCGTTTTTTTCAAATAAAATTCACTTGATATGAAATGGAAGTGGATTTTCAACCCCTAAATTATATTTTCTTATATCTGAAATTATTTTACAAAAAATCTGAACATGTTTTTTAAAAAGGTAAATTGAAAAACATTGCATAGTGGGAACCTTAGGTGCGTCGAGAATGAGACATTGGTAGCCTTAGTGTGTTTGACACCAATATGGATTAACCTATTTTATTTTGAGGTTCTATGGAAGGAAACGATGTTAGATAGATCTAAATTTATGCCTTTTATCTCATGAGGGTTTATTATATATTTTCCCATATGCTAGATCCTGACTAGTAGGTGCATTGTTTTTTATTATTGTTTGTTATTTTTCCATGTTGTTTTTTGTATTTAATTGAATTATAATTTATATATGGCATATACATACTATTAAAAAACATGATATGAAATTTTTTAAAACTAATGGAGAGTTTGATAAATGTTTTTAATTTGGTTTATTTAAAAAATCATTGTGAAAATGTTTTTTAAGATAAAACTTGAGCATTCTTGTTTATATATCTTGTATATATTTCTTGGTGGTATTATACTAGGTCCTATTTCTCACAATATACTTCTTATATTGGGTGGATGTAGAAATTTTTTTATAGAATAAAATTAAATAGAAGAGAATTATACAGCATTCTACATTCTATTTATATCACTGTATCATCTTGGGGATGGTTTGGAGGTGATGGTTGGTCACATGGAAACTACATTATCTAGAATTTTTTTCTTTCAGTTTTATCCTTTTTTAGTTGTATCTCCCTTGTATCCACATTATACTCTAGTTTTATGTCCTATTTTCTTAATATAAGAGACTTATTTTTTATCTTTATTATTCCTCACACCATAATGGGATGAATTGGGCGTTTGGTCTGGTTGATCCAGGTTATTCTATTATAGGAAGGGACTAGAGTGACTAGAAAGATAAAATGGAAGTCTACTTGAAATAGTTAAGTGTGGATCATAAGGAAATCATGGATAATATATATAAACTACCCATAGTTTATCCAAGAACTCTTATAGGCAATGAGATGGAAGAATATGCATTGAATTATAATGTGAAAAATATTTTTCACTGTTGTATTAGTATAAGGGTATATAGCCATGTAACAACTTGTAAGACAACCCATTATATATGGAAAATACTTCAAGTGACTAACGATGGGACTAAAAAGATCAATATTACAAATATTAGAGTGGTCAAAGTAGAATTCAAGGACATTGTGATGGGAAATAAAGAATCAGTGAACTAGATGATCAATCAGTTTACATTTATTACAAATTGTATGAGTACTATTGGAGAAGGTTTAGATAATACAGATCAAGTAGAATGAGTACTAATATCTCATTCAAAATAATGAAATGGCATGAATTTGGACATTAATGAGAGTAATTATTTTCAAGAGTATGCCTTAATTTAATGAATAGGCTCTCTATTTCATTATTAATAAGATTAAAAAAAATTGGTGATGAGGAGTATATAAATAAAAATTGTATTTTATTTAAATATAATATTATTAATTCATTTAATTCCTCTAACTCTGAGATCCAGGAATTTTACAAGGAGCTGGATCACTTTAATAAGATGTTTTCAAGTTTATAAAAAATAGTGGTTGAGATAAGAAGTTCAAGAAAAACATAGAAAAGGAAAACATGAAAAGTAATTCCACAAACAATATTGATGTTTCCTAATTATCTTTTTATGAGTTTAGGATGAATGGGAACAAAAGGAATGACTACCAAAAAATCAAACATCCAAATAATGAAAAAAATTAAAGAATAAAAGAAAATTAACATTTTTTAGGTGTTGGGACTACTCAGATAGTTCTGACCCTATCAATGATTCTTAAAGTGCATAAGAGAAAGATAATATTACATTAATGGGTAGAAAGAGTGAGGTAAATGATTCACTATTTACTGCATTAATAAATCCAAAAAATTCATTTCATAATGCATTATCTAAAAATGAAAATGATTTTTTTTATTTCATGTTTTTATTTTGGATTCATGAATTCCAATGTTAAATAAATACATCAAGAAAGTGATGAATTAAAAATTGATCCATTTGTGATAATATAAAATTATAAAGAAATTAAAATTAAAATTAATAATATTAATAATGAAAATGAGAATGTAAAAAAGGGAATGTAATAATAACAAAATATATTTTTCCTAGAACGATAAACCAATAGAGAGTTATGATTATATGGTGTTAAAACTAAAAAGATGAAAAGTTTATAACTGTAAATAATTATGATTCAGAAAAAAAGATTTAGTTTAGTTCTTGGTTAATTAACTAATGCTAAAAATTATTGTAAGAAACTTACAAAATAAATTATGAAATTAAGAAATATATTATCTTGTCCTAATGATAATGTATATAATGATTTAGAGACTTTAGAAAAATAGAATATGAATTGAAAAATAATGTTTTCAATATTAAATAAAATATATATACATTTTTTAATGGTAAAGAACAATATGATAAAATGATCTCATTATTGAAACATAAAACAAATAATAATGGTTTTTTATATAATAGTATATCAACATGTTTAAACAATAATAACTTCTTTAAAATATCAAAATAAATTATTTCCTGTGTAACTTGTTTTAAATGTAGAATGAAAGGAAAATATAAATGTGAGTGTTATATATGATTTACATAGTTATATTAAAATACTAAAATCGTCATTTCTAGAGATTAATTATCTAAACAAAAAACTAATAATTAGAATAAATAAATCTAGGTTAAAAAATATTCTGCCACTATTCCAATTGGACCGAACATATCATGGGTAACAAAACAGTTTATTTTAATTGTTTAATTTCACAAAATATGATTTATAAGTCTCAATGAATCATTGAATTTAGATGATGACTTATCCAATAAAATTAAAGGTGATATTTCTAAATTTATATCCTTTAATTCATGTGATGTTATCCTCTCCACATTTGGAGAAAACTATAAAGGTTATTTTAAAGGTATTAGTGAAGTTGATTTTTATAAATATAAGTATTCTAAATTTATTATATATAGATGGATTCAAACATAAAATTATATGTATATCATAATTATTTGATGATGAATTAATTTTATTTTTTGAAATTGACTAATGTGACACTATTAAAAATAAATTTGTTTTATTTTCTGTAAAGAGAAAAGAGAATATTTAAAATATTGATTTATGTGATCTAACCAATCAAAAGGTCAAGTGTTTTAATGCAATATAATAATTTGGAATTCTACAACATATGATGCTTGTTCATGAAAATAGTAGATTATGGTACAAACTTTCAAGGAATGATAAAGTTCTACAATTTCCCATGTTACATGAAATTAAGTCCATTATGTGTAATTATTGTTTAAATGGTAAGACACCCAATGAAATATTTAAATCTATAAATGATGATAGTACTTGTTGGTCATTGGAACTATTATATTTAGACTTGTTTGATCCTATAGAACCTATTAGTTTTTGTGGTAATATGTATATATTTTTAATTTTTGAGGATTATAGTATAGTTATATTGATTTAGGTCTTATCCCATAAAAATAAAACAATAACTATTTTTTTTACTTATATAATATCATTCAATACATCAAAAATATGTCAATAATATCTTTCATAAGTGATAGATTTGGTGAAAATTTTAATTTATTATATGATAATTTTTTGGAATCAAAAAGATATAAACATTACCTTTCATCCCTTAAGACCTCACAATAGAATGGTGTGATAGAAAGAAAGAAATGATCTATTCAATAAATATAAAGATCTATGGTAATAGAATTTAGTGTACATAATTACATTTGGTATGCATATTTAAATATTTCTTACCATGTTTTAAATAGTATCTTGGTAATAATATTATTAAATAAAACCCCTTATTAACCCTTTAATTGGATTAAAACTAATGTTGGATATTTTTGTTTTTTATAATTTATATATCTTAAATAAAAATGATAATTTACATAAGCTTGATTCTAAATCTAATAAAGTAATATTTTTAGTATATTTTAGTATAGGAAAACTTGTAGAGTTGTAAATAAGAGAACTTTAGCTATTTAAGAGGCTATGCATATTATGATTAATGAAAATAATTATAATAATCAACATTAAAATTAAAAAAATGATAGTGATGAATTCATGGAATTCATTTTTGATGAAGATAATGACCAAGATAGTGAGAATGAATTTTCTGAGGGTATAATATATCTTATCAAACTGATACTAATGAATAGAAAATGGTTAATTGTCATCAAATTGAATAAATAATAGGAAATGTTAAATATGGTATAAAAACCAGAAAATATTTTTCTCTTTATTGTGCAAAATCTTATATTGTTGATAAAATTTTTCCTATTTATTTTTCTAATGAGTAAATTAATTAAAATTAGATTAATTTTATGCAAGATGAGTCCAATCAATTTTAAAGAAATAAAGTGTAGATTTTAGTTGAGTTACCAAAATGTAATCCTATAATAGGAACTAAATGTATTTTTTTGTAATAAACTTGATAAATTTGGAACCATAGTTTAAAATGAAACAAGACACATAGGTCATGGTTATTTCAAGGAATAAAAAATTTACTTTTTAGATTATTTTTCTTCTCTTATAAATATGGATGAAATTATAAATCTATTCTCCAATACTTATTTTCAAAACATAAAATTATTTCAAATAGATATAACAAAATGCCTTTTTAAATAGGAAATTATTATAAGAAGTATATTTTTGAAAACCAAATGGATTTGAGAATGATAAATATTCAAATAATTTATTTAGTTAATAAATAACTATGATTTATTAATATGGATATAAGATATTGTTATGAAATAATAACACAATATTTATTCAAAATTATATTTCTAAAGGAAAGGTTTTTCGAAACTTATATTTAAAAAGAGTGTCAAATTATATATTTATTATACATATTTTTTTTGATGATATAATATTTGGATCAGAAAATAATTTAATTTTTATAGATTTTTAAATACTTTTGAAAAGTGAATTAAACATGATCTTAATGGGTGAACTAAAATTTTATAGCATCTACAAATTAATCACATAAAAGATGGTATTTTCGTAAATCAAGCTGATTATACTAAATAACTTATAAAAAATTGGTCTTGATTATAGTAATACTATAGTAACTATAATTATTACTTATTCCAAATTGGAGTAAGCTAAATATGGAAAGAAATTTGATATATATCTATATAGAGATATGACAGAAATATTATTGTATCTCATTAGATCAAGTACACAAATAATATTCTCTGTCTATTTGTGTGTTATATTTTAGACCATCCCATATGGAAGTTATCTTAATACTGTTTAAAGAGAAATTAGATATATTTTGGGGTACTGTTTGTACTAAATTATTCTAGAAAAATGATAAATGTTTTTATTTACTATCTTATTACAATTTTGACATTGGTGGTATAGGTTGGAAAAAATAATAAAAAGAGGCAAGTCTAATTTTTTAGGTAAAACATTAATTTCATGAAGTTTTAGTAAACAAAATTCTGTAGAACTATCTACAACAGAGGTCAAATATATTTCTACTATTATTTGTTATTCACAAATTATATGGATAAAACAGACACTATTTGATTTAAATATATTTATTATAAAGTTACAATCCATTATGATAATTCTAATGTTATTTTAACTTTTAAACACCCTATGCGAAAATTTAGAAAAAAAACACCCAGATGCTGGATTTTATTTTCTGTTCTATTATGTACGTAAAGATGATATTATTTTTGAAAATGTAGACAATGATTAATAGTTGGATGACATATTCAGTAAACCATTATATTCATTGAAGTTTTAGAAAATGAAAATATAACTGGGTATGTTAGAATCATAATATATTTGTTAACGATAATTATTTCTTCTTTTTTGAATCAAAAAAATAAATGATCTGTATATTTACATATATACTTCTTTTAATCATTTGAAATGGAATGTATATTATGTTATTATTCAAGAGGGAAACTAATTCTTTTAATTTACTTTTGTTAAATTTCATAAGGGGGGAGAAATTTGATTGTAATTTATTAAAATTTATGTTTTTTAATTTAAAAAAGAGAGATTATTAGTAATTGAAAATGGTTTTTAAATACATTAATAGTTTTCCTTTTATATTTATTTTGATAAATTACTATTTCTTATCACATAATTAAATTTATTTTTATAACTTTTATATTAAATAAAAAAATTAATTCTAATTAAATTAAAATTACTTACACCAATTATTTTTGTACATGTGTGAATAACTGAAAAAAAATCACAGCAACTCATCTATTAAAACATGTTTTTAATCTTATTCAGTTTATTTTTTCATATGTTTCAGAAATATTTTTGTTTCTATTTAAAATAATATTTTCATGAAATTGTTTAATTAATTTTTTATATACATGATAATATATATATATATATGTATATATCAGTTATATTTTAGGATATTTAGTATATAATTTTTCACTTCATCTTCTCTTTATTACCACCATCCACATCAGTGTTTCAGTCTTCACTACAACATAAGCATATGTGGATCATTTTGGCTCTACACTTTTGTTTTTGTTCATCAAATTCAATGATCACTTTCGACCAGCTGCGATGCATTAACAGTGTAACATCTTTACTTCAATGATGAAACCCAATTAAAAATTGATGTAGCAGTAAATCGAACACTACATACTCACATAATATATGGTAAGTATACTAATTGTGAGTTATGTTAAGTCACCGTACCATGAAGACATGGGATCCAACTTGCTGTGATAAATGTGAGAAATTGTATGTTACCTTACTATGAATATAAGGGCACCATACTGTAAGAATTTTTTTCTTCTTACAATGAGTTATTAATTTTCTATTTATTAAAAGTATTTTTATGCTTAAAAATATACATTAAATTTAATTTAAATCTTTTTAAAATGTTATATATTATAATAATTTCATATTTTTTACTGACCTCACATTGAAAATTTTTAGCATGGTCAGTGGACTGACCGGACAACCATTTACGTTATAAGGTCTGCATACTAACTGTGTACAGAAGATAAGTGTACAAAACACATGTGAGTGCACGATGAGCATACCAACAACGAGGCTTGTTCATTGAATGGTGTGAACAATAAATTGTTTATTTTAAGAAAAATTTAATTTTCATTTGACATGTTGTTTTAGAGTTTTTTTATAAAAATTCTTACTTCAATTTGTTTTAATAAATGTTAACTAATTAGTTGATTTTTCAATATATAATTATTACAATGACCTTATTATAAAATTTTGAATTAAAGTTATCATATAAATTCTAAAGAAATTTATAATTCTATGATTATTCATCTCACACACTATTTTTACTATATTTGAATTATTTTTTAACTGTAAGATTATGGGATAAATATTAATTGTATTAATTACTTCAGATAATCTTATTTATATTAATAAATATATTATACATTATTTTAATCAGTTTAATGAATAAATGGAATCATGTCAATGTTATTATTGATCATATGTGCGATATTAATGGGTAATTATGGGTTTCATTATTTTAATTATTTCCAACCGTTGTATGGTGCTGATAAGATTAAGAATCCTTCATACGATGAAAATAAAAATGATCTTTGTTATTTCATTTATAAAACAATAAAGGGATAAAATGAAGGAATTTTGAAATATTCTTCATGACTCATTGTAATTTTTATTGATAATGATAATAACATTCTTCTTGATGAGCTACAATGTTCAACTCCAACAACTTTCCTCCCTACTAAGATTAAGAAGTGACTTCACTAATAAAATCATCACCTTCTACTATGACCTATATCATCAAAATACATCATCCTCATACTATTGATAATATGAAGGTTCCATTGTATTTTTAATTAATTTTATTTTATATTATTATATTTTTATTTTTTTTAGTATTGTTTATGGTTTTCCTCAATAATAGAATTTCTTTAATTGCATAGATATTACACCAAAAATAAGGAAGTATAGGTTGTGAATCCTGATAAAAATATAGGTCACAGACGAGGTTTAGTATCATTTTTAAAATATAGGGTTGTTCCTATAGGTTTTTAAAATTTAGAGTTTGTAACAGGTTCTCATGCCTTTAATGGTGTGGTTCATAGTGGGTACCAATCTTCGTGTGGTAGAGAAGGATGAGAAGTGGATGAAAATTTTTATGATATGAACCAGTAATAATCATTGTGTTTTTCTTTTTATTTTCCCTACACATACTTTCAATAACATATCACTCACATAGTTCTTATTTTATAAACTTTGATTAATTTCTTAATAAAATTTTTTAAATGATTATTCAACCCTGATCATTATTTCAATCATTATTAGTTGAATATGAATGATATCTCAAATTTTTTAATAAGTGACTAAAATGAAAATGATGTAGTTTTCAAAAGGGGGGAAATATAATGAAAAATGTAATTATATAATAAATTATTTAAATTATTATTAATTGTTATGAATTTCATAGTTATATTCATAATAAAAATATTATTCAATTTTTAAATAAAAATGGAAAAAATATTAATTAAACTCTTTTCATAATAGATTTTATTTAAAATTTTAATTTCTAAATTATTGAATTTTAATTTTAAAAAATAATTTTCTTTTTTAAGTCATCATATAAAAATTAACACAGGGTGACAAATGAGATTTTTTGATGATATTGATTTTTCAGTGTATAGAAAAAAACAATTTTGTAAAAAAGTATAAAAATTTCAATAAATTAACTAATTTAAAATTCATAATATTTTTTTAAAAATAACTCTTCTAAAAAATTATTATTTAGTTATATTCAAACCACATTATTAATTTTTTGTCATATTTCTATGGGATTTTTGTATAATTTATTTTTGGTTTTTAAAAAAGTTTTTATAAATTGTTTCAAAGTGAATAATGTTTCTCTATTTTAGATATATAATAAAACCCCTAATATTGACTTTTATAAATTAAATTTATCTTATATATTTCAATAAATATTATTTCAAAATCATACAATGATTATTACTAGTTATTGAGTTAATATAAAATCATCTTATACTTGAAAAGTTCTTTTCTTGGAAAAACAGTTTTTCATCACATATATGTTTAATGATTTTAAATCAAATTCATCCACATATTTTAATTAAATTGATAAGATAGATTAAATTTTATTATTCATAATATTTTATATTATATGATATGTACAACATAATTTTTGGTCTTAATGAATAGTGAACACATAAAAAATCGTTTACAGTGGTTAGGTTAAAACTGATTTACCAGGGGATAAACTAAAATGATAGTGGGTAAAATGACCTAAAACAATTTATGAATTAGATTTTATATCCATTTATAGGTCATATCACGTATATTATTGATAATTTTGTATTTTGGATTCCTTTTTCAGGTGAAACACATGGGTACACCATTTTCTTTTCAAAAATTACATGTGTTCTACTCACCACCCTTATAAAAGGTCACCCAATATCCTTTCTACTTTACCAATTAAAAGAATTTTGTTTCATCCAATAATAACCCAATTATATTAGTTAATTAAATTCCATCATCCTAGAGACCTTATTATTATTATAAAATCAATATAGGTATTATTTTTTGTGTAAACATTAAAAGGTTGTTTAAAGAAGAGAAATTGTTGCCAACCGATCATATTTATTTTATTTTTTAATCCTCATTTAAATATTAATCAATTATAATTATATAATAACAATAGTATATATAAAATTATGATATCTTATTATGAAATTGGAAAATACAAAAATATATCTCCTCCACCATAAAATGTGAAACGAAACCATCAAATGTCTGTACGGTGGACTACCACCTCGCGACAGATGTAATTCGTTTTTCATCATCACCACTATAGAGTTTTTTAATTATGGATTTAATTTATATATATATAATTTTAGGTATAAATAAACCTAATAATTATTCCATCACATGTACCTTCATAATTTTAATTCCTTGGGTAATATGATAATATCTCTTGTGTGTTCGATAAACTGCAGCATAACGAAGCGATTTGATTCATTTTACACTAATGCTTCCAATGGATGGTAAGGAGGATAAATTTAATAAGTATTTGATATATATGAAAAATTATATAAAGACATATTTATGATTATAAAAATATAATATATCATTTTTTAACATGAACTGAAATATGATAACATTGTTTGTGAGTACTTGTGGACTAACGCCTCCATGAAGAGATGCGATTATTTCTTCATTACCAAATCACATAGATAATATATATATATATATATATGTATATTCAAAAAACAATATTTTATTTATTATATTTTTATCATAATTTATTGATAAAATACTACTTACCTTCTTTCCTTAATAATCATTGAAAAATGGAAACATTAGTCATGAGTACGTACGACCTGCAGTGTCCATGATTTTAACAAAGTTAATTTTTTATAACCATATTTCATGGTTGGATTTAAAAGAATAAATTATGTATATGAGTGATCATTATTTCATGGTTTTTGTTACTTATATAATGTAATAATTACCCTTTTACCACACTCAACCCACCCAAGTAATTTTTGACACATACACCGAATACCATCAAAAAAATTTACGTAACCATAAATGATTAACTATTTATGTATAAATTAGTAAGAGATAAAATAAAAAAAATAATAAAAATAAAAAAATTTATTTATAAATTAAATATTTAACATAATTTTTTTTGGAAATAAAGAACATTTTTACCAATTCTAAGGTCCTAGATCTTCATGATGGCCTCCCCCAGCTCAAGATTTTGACCTCAGAGTTTACCGATGCTTCAGATATTCTTACCCAGACCTTGGTTGCTCACATTATCTCTTTGTGACCATCGATTTATACCTTATATTGATTTTTTTATATCTTGGGGACTCTAGGAATAGGCTACAGTTGGACTCCTTGACAAGAGACATATAATGATTCACATTTCATATTAGGAAGACCTTGTCATTGCATGGTTAGGGTCACCTTGATCTTGCAACAAATTCTATTTCAAACTTCTACGATGTCTTTTAATCTCATTATGAAATGGGACATGCCATCAATGTCACTATGGGTAAAATATTTTGAGCTCCCACTTCCCTTTCAGAGTCCTTCAGTTATACTAATGTTAGGGAACTTGGTTGGTCACTATCTCGGCTTAGACTCAAGGACCGATTCTATTAGTCATCAGATCTCTTAGTGAATTTGTGTGGAAGTTGATGTATCAAAGCCTCCAGTCGAATGGATTTATATATCAGTTGGAAATGAGTTTTAATGGACGCAACCAGTTGTGTTTGAATCTTGGGCACACTTCAATTCGACATTATTTAGGCTCGGGTATATTTCTCATTCTTGATGGTGAGGAAATTGGGCTCCTCAAGGGGAGATAGAAACTGGTGCTGGTGGTAATCAAGGGCCCACGGTCTCTACTAAGGATCCTATTGATCATGCATGCCCTTTTCTCACTGATGGTCCTGAGGAATATTAAGGTCGTCGGTAGTTAGGGGATGTGTGATTGGTCTCTTCTGGTTTTGGGCTTAAAGCAGTTGAGGCTCCTCATAAGCTGGTATGGTTTCTTAGCATGACCCTACTATTTCTAAAAGTTTTATCAGACTAAAATTTGATTGGGATGTTGTATGCCCTTTTAAGACTAAGTGTACTATTGTAGGTGTCAGGGTTAGCCTGAATGTCAAATTGGTTTAGGAGAAAAAGGATGGACATGAGGAGAGGCAGCCGTACTTGAATGTTGATATGGTTAGGCAGCTGGATTTATCAAAGATATCCAATTAAGCCATTTTGAGTGATGTAGTTGATATTTATACAGCCACTGGTGAAGACACCTTCTTGTAGTTTCTATACATGGGAAGTGGCTATGTACAACCGAGGGGTCTAAACATAGCAGCACAAGATGTGGCTACGGTAGACTACCAGTTAAAACAATAACAATGGAGGGAGATGACATGAATTTTAAAGTCATTGATTTCTAAGGTCTTAGTAGAACTCAAGGTCAATGGTGAGAGAATACTAACCAGCAAACATAGTTTATACGATGCAGATATGAGAATCCCACAAGTTCATACATGTTGTACGGGATGTATTTTTTGATGGCTTCACAAGATTCTCATCATGGAAAAGAAAGGCTAGATTATGTGAAAGTCTTGGGGCCCATAGGCCCAAACACCCGCATTGTTAAAATTCACAATACATCTGATGGATGGTAATGGGGATAAGAATACTATATTGGAGATTAATATAAGAAAAGGCTTGGCGATTAAGATGGGGAACCGATTTGAAGGACTGGATTTTTAAAAACCACCATTGACTCAAGAGGAGGACCCTTCCAGTGATGAATACTATAATCAACTCACAGTGTATAGGATTGTATGAATTCAAGGTAAAGGTCCTCACATCTCTATAAGGAAGAAAAAGAAAAAAGATTTTTGAGACATATAGAAATGTATAGTGGTTCATGGGAAAAACCTAAGGGACACCAGGATTACTCCCACTTGCCAAAACTAATTAAGAAGAGGTTAGAGAAGAAGTGTAGAAACAAGGAAAGAAAAGACCTAGATAATGGGTAAAGTGAAGAATCAAGTAGGAATACAAGAGAAATGGAAAAAGTGAATCGGGAGTGTTTTTTACTTATCCTTCACTCCAAGGATAAAATGCTAGATAAAGCTATCAAGCTCAATGTCTCAAAAGAGGAGATTAAAATAATTTATGAGATAATGTTGCAAGTTTATTCTAATAAAGGGAAAGAAGCATGGATAGATAAAAAATTTTGAATCCAATCCTGGGGATTCTACTAGAGAAAAATCAATATAGGGTAATTCATTCAGATATTGGATAGGATGATTACTCACCTTGAAGAGATTATCAGAGATGATCCATATATCCATGTTATGACACTACAATGGGAAATTTATATAGTAGCTAATTCAAGTAATGTTAGAATACTGTTTAATCATTTTGTTAGATCTTTGAGCACATAGTGGTATTTTTTTTGCGAACAATGGTTTCCAATTTTTCCTTAAAATAGATTAAAAAAATATAAATTTGGATAGATTCATGGAAATGAACTTTCTTTCAAAAATGTATTATTTTAAAGTTGTTTTTCAACTATTTTTATCCCATGTCCATAATTTTAAAATAACATTATTGATGTTTTATAGAAAAAAATATTTATAATGATAAATTTATGCCTCTTTTGAATTTATTTCATTTTTTTTTGAAAATAATTCTTTTTACAAGTTTTATACAAAACATTTTGAAAAAAAATGAAAAAAAGTTCTAGTTTTTTGTATATAGAGACAAAAAAAATTTGGGCCATAATAAACATTATTTTAAAATTGTATTGCTTTATAGTAATTCATGTTTTTTCAATCAAATAATCTCTTTCTAATTTTATAAGTATTTCAGTATTAAAATAGGGTTTTAATATAAAGTGTTATTTTGATATCCATGAAACAATTTCATATAGATTTAAAATAGTTTTTCAGGGTTTTATGATGAAATATTTCAAGCTTGATATGGTCTATGGAATTTTTCTACAAACGGTTGAACCCCACTATAGATAAAGGGTAATCCTAATATAACTTATACGACGGGTTCACCCATATAACACACTAATTAATTAGGTAATAATTATGTTCTATGTGGAATTATATTGGATTTCAGTCGAATTTTAATTCCAATTTATAAGGGATTTGTAATGGTTATATGGTGATTTTTTCCCGAGTAACCTACATGAATTTTCTATTCTTGATAATGAGTTCCATGGATTTTTTTTTATTTTAAAAAAGCAAATGCACCAACCCAACATTGGAAGGCTGGAGCCAATGTCAACTATCTATTACATTGGCATGATAATATGGAATGAAGCACCAAAGGACCAAAGAGTATAGTAGTCTTGGTAAAACAGATATATAAATGAGTCTTGTATTACAATGACTACACTAATTAAAACAAATATTTTTCATCTTTCTAAATAAATATATATCTTTAAGGATAACTCTAATATAAATAGTAAATCATTGCCTATATTTAATAGTAATCTTCTTGGATTCCTGGGAAAAGAAAAATAATAAGGGTGTGATCAAATTCCCAATAAGGGTAAATAAAGAAGAAGAAATAATGAATCGATATGAATAAATTAACATAAAATGGTAAATAACTGGTAACACATTCCATTCAAATAACTATGTAAAGAAAAATCAATATGAAAAGGTGTGAAACTTAAATACATGCCATCTAATTAATGAAATTTAGTGAAATATATCTATTTATATGGTAACACAAAATCTAATGGATGAATAAGAACTAAAACTAAATTACGGAAATTATTAATTATTAGACGCCATGTTTCCAAGGTACATTGAACCAGTCATGTCGATAGACAGTTTATCCATACCATTTTCACAACTAATTCATCCCATGAGACTACTGATGTATCGAGGGGATTTCATTAACCGGTCCCCAACCCGTAGAGATTTCATTAACTGGTCTCTAACCCATAGGTCTTACATTAACCAGTCTCCAACATGTATAGCGCATGTCCAAAACATTTAAACAAAGTTCCTTATAAAATATCCAAAATTAATAAAGGATATGGGTTTATCATTATTTCCCTAAATAATAAAATATCTTTTAAAGGAAAAATCCATATAAAAAATGGTATACAGTTTAGGAAATAATCATATCCATGAAAATGAAATAGATATTTAGGAGAAATTCAATGTCAAATGATCCTAGAAAATTTAATATTTCAAGGGAAAAAATGAATAAAGGAAGTGAATGTGAATAAAATCCTTATATAAGTCACTTCTAATCCATACATAGGAATATTAATGATGATATCAATACAAAACATTTGGATTAAAATAAATGTTTGTTGTTGTTGATGAATAAAAATACTGTAAAATGATCTTTTAAAAAAATTCATGAGGAAAATACCCTTTTATTATAAAAAACATTTTGAAAACCCTTTTCATTGAAATTAACTTTTTAAAATATTTTCTTTAAAAATTAACCTTTTAAACATGAAAACGAAAAATCAAATAAATTACAATGGATAAATCTGTACAAGTCATATGAGGTAAAAAGAACATTCCTTTTGCATGGTTAATGTTTAAAAATGAATTATTTGAGAAGTGACAAGAATATTCCTTTGAAAACATTAGTAAAATAAGAAAGGGAAACCGTTTCATTACCAAATCATTTGAAAACCCTTTTTGTGAAATAGTTTAATAAAACATTTCTTTTAGAGGAAAACATGCTCGTTGACTAAAGAAAGAAATGATGAAGAGTTTTCATAAAAAACATTTTTAAAACACCTTGAGTACCAAATAGTGGGATAATGGTACTAATAATTGAAAATGATAATGAATAACCAGATATGAATGAAATGTTTTATTGAAAAATGGTTATATATTTTCCTCTAATGGAAATACTATTGGAATATCATTAATATTAGTCTTATGAAAAATAAACTTTAAATATTCCAAAGTGTCCTATATGACTTTGAAGCATTTTAAGTCATAAAACTTGTGAATTAATAAAATTAAACGAATGTTTTATATACCCTAGATATAAAATTATTAATTATATAATATAATATAAGGGGAATTATATGCACCACACAAAATATGTAAGTGGTGAACATGACATTTATCTCACGAATATAAAAAGGTGACATGAGAATCCCTTACATATGAATCGAAAGACCCAAAAGTAATAATCATCAATTGAAACATATAAATAACAATAAGATAATATAATTCAGGATATTTAGGTCAATGTGGAAGTATGTACACCATATTTAATAAATTAGGTGCACAAAAATAAATTATGCCTCAGGGAATGAAAAGTCTGACAAGAGTCCCTTACCTTAAACTTCTTTGTGTTGTGCAGTATTTATAATCTTGTAAAGTGAGTTTAAACATGTTAATAAATTGTAATAAAACCATATTAGTATTTATTATATCATATATAATCCTATTATAATATCTTATTACTCGTTTGTTAATAACCTCTCATTATTTTAACTATTTTGGGTGTTAATTAACTAGTTTTTCGAGTATGTTTTAACTTGTTATTTGTATTTATTAATAAATATATCATGGTTTAATCACATAGATAATGTAAAACATGATTTTAATATCATATATATAAAGTATATATTTATTTAAATTATTCTATGATATTTGGAGATTAGAAATGAAGTGCACTGCTCATAGAGATGGTTGGTCGTACGTACATATAAACAGTAATTTATTTTCTTTATCATATTAAAATAATGAAAGATAAATTATAAATATGAATATGATAATTATAGTATAAAATATATGTTTTATATGTTAAATATATTTATTAAATCTATCCTTTATGTGTTCAATTTATGGTGTGATCGAATCGCATCACTTCGAGGGGGCAGTAGTCCCCACATCCTCAAACGATGTTATCATATTAATGCAAGATGTAATGCATAATGGTATGTTATAAATAAAAATAACAGAAGAATAAATACATTATAAATAATATATATATATATATCATATATAAACATATTTTCTATCATAATGGCCAACCATTAAAGTCAGTAAGGGAAAAATGAACAATCGTCATTTCGTGTGGCAGTAGTTCATCGTACATAGAGACAATATGTTCGTTACCCTTTAGAAAGAAGTGTGTGTACGTGTTATTCTAAAAAATATCATGAAAAATAAAATTATATTTGGGATACTTGTTTTTCTATTTAATTTTATAATAATAAGAGTATAGGGAGTGTAGAATCGAAATGAAACTAAAATGCTTAAGAAATTCTGTTACCTCTTAATCGGGTAACGATTTGTTTTGAACAAAAAGCTTCCTTGGATTGATTTATACCCAATGGGATTATTATAGGATGAGGGGAAATATTTTGGGAGAATACATGGGAATATTTTGGATAATCCAATGGTTTTTGATAGGTGTGAGTAATAGGGAGAGTTGGTGGCCTTTTATAGAGAATGAAAAGTACTCACTTAGAATTTTTTAGAAATAAGTTAGGGGTACCCTTATTCTTACCTAAAACATCCTTACCAAATCAAAAAAATAGAATAATATAAGTTTAAGGGATGAATTATGTATATAAAATGGTCATTGTACAATTTTATATGTCATTTGGTCCCTTAAATATAACGCGTAGTCCATTTTTATTCCTAATTACACCTTTATCAATGTAAGTAATTTTAATCACATTCACGAATTATATTGATAAAAAATTGTGTTAATATTATTAGACTCAAAATATCATCCTAATTAATAAATTTTATGTCTAATTTTGAAAATTATAATCATAGAGCTTCTAAAATTAATATTAATTCTAATCTTGCAGACAGACAATTTAACTGGTGTTATTAGAAAAAAGTTCAAAAGATTGTTATGTTTTTATATTCAATTTCAAAGTGAAATTGATTCTAATAAACTAAATTGTATTTATTAATTTATAATTGAACTAATTTTTCCATAAAAAAAATTAATATAAAATTTAATGTTAATTATTATTTAAATGAAAATATGTGTTTAACTAAAATAAATTATTTTCACTATTCATCAAAAAATGACATTTCTCAAAAAAATACAAAAACATCACCCAAGGATAATTTTGACAATATAAATTAAATAATAAAGTTTATTTTAAAAAACTATGTTTATAATAGTGTCAAAATTATTATTTAAAATAGGGTTTCCCTTAAAATCCTTTATAAATATATAGGTTTTTATGTGTGAAATAGGGGTTTTTCATATCTTATGGATATCAAACATAGTGGATAAATATAAAAAATATCTTATTGAATATATGAAATACATGTCTCATTAAAATCCTCAAATAATTGTAATTATTTATGTTTATTAAGGTAGAAATAATTTGTAATCAATAAAATAATAATATTTCTTTTTATATCCAATTGGTTCTTATTTTCGTCTCTCATTAATTGTTAACCATTGAATTCATTTTATACTTATATAACCAAAAATATTCTTCAGTTATTTAATAATATTAAAAAATTATAACAGAAATTCTATTTTATATAATATTATATTAAATAATAATATTTTAACAATACATTGTTATTTAGCGAATCTCAGTCTTGTGGGTAACGCAAGCTACCGAGGAAGGTCACACTTGCATGTAATAAAAGCTATTAAGGAAGGTCACTCTTACATGTAACATAAGTTATGGAGGAAGGTATCTCTTGCATGTAATAAAATATAATGTAGTGGTTTGTGCAATATAAGCAATATCATTTGATTAATTTATTTCAAATAGTAAATATATAGTAGACTATAGGGATATTATATTCCCTTACGCATTTTCTATTTCATGTCATACATGATTTTGAATAAAAGTTATCCATTAAAATTTTAGGGTGTTATATTCTCCCCACCGTAATTAAATAATTTCCTCACAATTTAAACTCAATCATAATGATAGATTGTTTGATACTTATTATGTTTGAAATCCCACGTTGTAAGAAGGGTTTGTAAAACATCTTCCAGAAAAGAGAGAATAAGATGTAAAAGGGTTACATAGACTACCATGTATCTAGTTTTATATGTATGATATCATTAGTGTAAAGATGAGAAATATAATTAGAGGAAAATTAGAAATATTTATAGGGATTGAATGAGGCCATCAATCAAAAACAAGGAAATGATCAATAGAAATTTGAGGGCCTCAAAGCCATAAATATGTGATGATTTAACAGACCATCGGTTAAACAAAAATAATGGTATTAGGACAAAATTTTATTTCTATCTCATTTTCCTATTGTTGTTAAATTATTTTACTAAACATTAATGTAATGAAATATTATTAATTGGTAGGTTTTACTTTCATATCAATAATCCTAACTTTTGGTTGTGATTTGATAAAATTTTCATTCATTCCATTACTCCATGAAAATAATTTCCAATAATGATTTTTTATGCCTGATGTAGTAAAATAAAATTTTCTATTATTGTATGGTCTATAAAATACTGACAGTAATAATAATTTTACTTTAAGTATCTTCCAAAACCAATATGGTTCATAGATTAATCTTATATATTCAAAAGTGAAACTACTGGTTCATCATTAAATTTATTCATCAAATTGTTTAACTAAAAACAATGAAAATTAACCAAGACATTGCATAGGTCAGTAGTAGTCATGAAACCCTTATCGACCATTGGTCATGGGTTCAAGACCCCCAGTATTGCTATATTTTATTGGTTATCACTCGGCTTATAGGTTTTCCTTTTATAAAACCATATTAATATAATTCCAAAAATAACTATGATGGACATCATTGAAATTAATTTAATCACTAAATAAACCTTTAACTAAGGTTTTCTATACACCCTCAATATATAAATAATCCATCCATTTTTTTCACATAATTATTTCCTTGGTCTAGGGTTTTTCCATATAATCTTTTATAGGATTTCTGAACCGTGAAACTATGTCTTCAATATAAAACACCTTATGTTTAACCTAGATTACTCATTCAAATTATTCATAATGGGTTTTAACGAAAATGTGAATTATCATAAGTATATCCCTTGATAATATTAACCCAAGTGCATATTAAGGCCCTGTTTTCATGTAACAGGTTACCCCGAGTCTAAACTGGAACACTTTGTTGGAGTTGTTAATCCTAGGTACATATATGACAGAATCACGTCCACTTATAGTATCCATACAAGGATGTATTTCTAGGATTACTGACATAATCTATACGTTACTAAAACTATACGGTATTATTCTATAATTATTTTGAAATTATACCTTAGGGTTATGTTATCTAACTTATGTTTTCCTAAATCTAGTTCAAAATGTTGCTACTAAAATTCTATTGATATCAACTATAGTTATCTAAAAATAGAATCCTAGAGCTGATGTCATGTATAAATTACATTAAAAAAATTACAAGTAATCAATACCCAAAGGAATGATGATTTTAGTAGTCTTGGAAAACAAGATTCATAAATGAGTCTTGTATTATAATGAATACACTAATTAAAACATATTGTTTTCTTCTTCTTTCTAAATAAATAAAAAACAACGAGAATAACTATAACCCATCTAGTAAATCCTTTAATATATTTTATATTAATCCTATTAGATTCATGGGGAAAGAAATATATTAAGGGCGAGCTCAAATACTCAGTAAGGTTAAATAAAGTGGAAGTAATAATGAATCAAAAGGAAAAAAATTAAAATTGAAATGTAAATAACAGATAACACATTCTATTCAAATAACTAGATAAGGAAAAATGAATATGGAAAGGTAATATAATGATTCACATTCCATCTAATCAATTAACTGAAATGAAATGTATTCATAGATACGTTGACACAAAATCTCATAGATGAATAATATCCAAAACTAAATAAGGGAAAGGATAAATTTTGGGGCACCATGTTTCTCAGGTACATGGATTCGGTACCATCAATAGAAATTTTATTTATACAATTTTGTGAACCAAAATCATCCCATGAGACAAATGATGCATCGATGGGATTTCATTAACTGGTCCCCAACCCTCAAATCTTGCATTAACTTGTCTCTAACCTGTAGGACATTCATTAATCAATTCCCAACTCATATAGTTAATTTCCAAAGAATTTAAATAGAAAAATCCATATCAAAAATCCATATCTAATAAAAGATACATTTTTACAAATATTTCCCCAAATAATAAAATAACTTTCAAAGTAAACACCATATGAAAAAAAGGTATATGGTTCAGGAAATAATCATATCCATGAAAAATGATATAGATATTTCGGGAAAATTCAATGTCAAATGATCATAGGAAATTTAATATTTCAAGGGGACTAACTGGAATAAAGGAAGTGAAAGTGAATACTATTCTTTGAAAAATTAATTTTAATCCATCCATAAGAATATTAAGGATGGTATCAATACAACATTACCCATGTGTAGTAAAATAAAGGGTTGTTCTTGTTGATGAATAAAAATAAAATAAAAATTTATTTTAAAAACATTATTGATGGAAATGTCCTTTTTATATAAAAATCCGCTGAAATTTTTTTCATTAAAAGTCACTTTTGAAAATATTTTCATTAAAAATAGACCTTTTAAACATTAAAAGAAACTATCAAATAAATGATGGCATATAAATTTTTAAAATTCGTACGAGGTAAAAAGAACACTCTTATTGCAGTGTTCAAGGTTATAGATTTTCTTTTTCTAAAAGTGACAAAAATATTTATTTGAAATATTAGGAAAAAGACAAAAGGGTAATAATTTATTTATGAAATATTTTTATAACATTTTTAAAAACATTTTAATAAAACATGGGTTTTAGAAGAAAGCATGTTCTCCGACTAAAGAGAGAAATGCAGTTGGGTTTTCTTATAAAATAATTTTAAAACACATTGAGTACAAAAGAGTGAAAACTGGTACTAATAATTTAAAATGTTCATGAATAAACATATAATAATTAAATGGTTTATTGAATAATGGTTATATAATTTCCATGAATGGAAATTCCATTGAAATATCATTTGGATTAGTCCTGAGTAAAATAAACATTAAACATTTCACAGTGTCCCATGCCACGTTAAAAAATTTTATGTCATAAAACTCATGAAGGAATAATATTAAGTTATATTTTAGTGTAATATTAATATAAAAAAATTAATTATATACTATAATAGAAGGGGGAGTATATGCACCACACAAAATATTTTAGTGGTGAACATGAAATTTATCTCATGGATATAAAAATGTGAAATGGGAATCCCATACATATGAATTGAAAGACACAAAATTAATAATCATAAATTGAAATATATAAATACTATGAATATAATATAATTCATGATATTAATTTCAATTTAGTATTATATACACCATAAATAATAAATTAGGCTATGCGTCATGGAAAGAAAAGTGAGACAAGAGTCCCTTACCTTAATCTTGTTTGTGTTGTGTGGCCTTTATGCTCCTTTATAGTGGTTTTAAAAATTTTAATAAATTATAAAAGAATCATATTAATATTTATGATATCATTTAACTTTTGGTATGTCTATTTAAATCAAATTTCATATGTGATGAGAAAAATATAGATCCTAATCCATGGGTTATTGCTTTTCTATGCCTTGAATGATATATTAAAAATAGTTGCTTATTTTTTGAATTTATTCTTCAAAAAAAAATTTAAAATATAAAAAATTTATTTAATCCAAATACTAGAATAATTAGAAACATATTTTAAGTGTCTCATTCATGACCACACCTTCCATAAATTTTTTTGAACTTCTTAAAAAAATTGTATGTTTTTTTCCTTTCAACCTGAAAAAGTATTTTCTTATATTTAGTTATTGATGTCTCCCACAAATATCATTAAATATTATTTATCATTATAGAGAAATATTGTTCAAAAAACAATAATATTTATGTCTAAATATACCATAACACTTTGGGAAACATTGATATTTCATTCTTCGATTAAAATATATACACTTCATGGGTTTTTATTTGACAGCAATTTCAAACCTCGTATGAAATGGATTCCGAAAAACCATGTTTGGTAACCTTCCTTAGTTATTTGGTCACAGAATAATCACTATTATAATATTTTTTCACCCTATGTGTATGAGATATTTTTTAATTTTATTTATAATTCATTTCTATAAATATAAAATATTTTTCCATGGTTTCACGTATATACATTATTTTCATTTTATGTGTTTTATTTAAGGGGATTACATTATCAAATTCAAATACTTAAACACTACGGGAGATTAAACATCACTAATTCTTATATTTGTTCAACTATTTAGTATCTATTAATTTCGTCTAAAATATATTGGAGCTTTTATATATTTATATATAATCTTTATGGAGATTAAACATGATTTTATTCATGTGACTCTAAACATTAACATTAATCTTGAAAATTTATTCATATATATGGATTATATTACAAGTTATATTATCAGTGATCTCATTTCTCTTAACACCACAATGATTTAATTTCTCAGTTTCAATTATCAGATCTATTTATTAAATTTGAATTTATTTTCTTTCATCAAATTTTTAATTGAGATGAGACGTTTCATCTATCAATCATCAAATTATGCTCAGACACATATTGAGCATAATTATCATTATATAATCATTTGAAATTTAACCATCTCAAGTAGAAAAATCACTACAAATTTCAATATGTTCTTCTAAAGATACCCTTTCTTGATCTTTTTAATATATATCAATTTTCAATACAATTTCGTTAGAAGTATCATCCTCAAATATTCTATACTAACTAATAGAGACACTATTTTCAAGAGATTGAAATTTATTCATAAATTATTTAGATGGTATTTTCTCTATCCATTATGTTTTAAATTTATTCATTTTTATATAAAATACTTTCTTAGAACAACCCTTTATTTTTTATTATCATCATTGTTATTTTCAATATTCAAAGTACAATTGGTATAAAAATGGATATTGTTACTATAATTAAAACATTTAAAAAGAACCATTCCTTTATAAATACCTTTTCACCTTTTAATAAAACATTACATTATAGAGAGAATCTCATTGAATACATAATCTTTTTAGACTTCATTCGTAAAAACCTTCTAATCTTTGATCATCAGATTTTTGGTAGGATTAACTAAAATCATCTTCTCTATTATAATAATGCATTTTAGGTTCGCTCATATTCTCATCTCATAGGAAATTTTTGAACTCTGATGCATATAAATTTTTATTTTGATAAGATAAATTTTATGGTTTATGCATTCCTAGATAATTAATTTTCATTTGTTATGGTAGGAAAGTGTTTGGATGAGGATAGATGAGGTTACATGGAGTTTGGAGCTATATTATAACTACACCATAATTTTTATGACATAAAAGAGAATATTAAGGCATATTCCTTTGATTTTCTGCATCAGTGGCTGGTGGTTTATGGCTTGTACGTGGTGTAGGAGTGGCTGTGAAAAAAAGTTTTTATGTGGTAATATAGGTATGTATGTTGTAAATCAATTAATAAAAATAATCCTTGATTTATTGTGGATGTCGAGGTTTTGAATATTTAATAGCATAAAGGTTCATTTTGTTGTTACTGTTTCTTAGAGCCCATGGGTTTTATTTTTTGAATATCAAATTTAGAATATAAATTAGGAAAACCCATGGTCGTTTATAAGTTTTCTTTTGATAGAGTCCCTATTTTTTTAGTTGATCTTTTTATCTCTCAGTCTCGAGAAAAAACCCTAGAAAATTTGGGGAAATCTTCAAGACCAACATCCCCTATCTTGATCATTGTATTCTGGTGGTGTTTTGTGGAAATTGGTGGTTCTTCTATGGTTTTTATTATGAATTTGTTGTTTTGGGGATGTTTCTTCTTTCCCTAGCAGTGTATAGTGAGATTATAGAGCTTCCTTGAGGTAGGGAATCTTTTCTCTCTCTTATTTATGTGTTTGTATGCGATATGCATGGGTTTTATTTTCTTTCGGTGGATAATGATGGTTGGAATTATAATATAATTAATTATAATAATTGAAATTGATGGGTATAGGGAGTTTTCCCATGATTTACTACATCGATATATGTTTTTAATGTTGTTGATCATGCTTATTACCATTACTAAAAATAATGGTTGTTGGGAGCCTTGTTTGCAATGTATTTGTTAGGTAGTGATGAACATTGAGGTATGGTTATATGATTTCACACTAAATAAAAGGCTAATGAACTTATATTTGACTAATAAATTGGTTTTCCATGGAAAAATAGTTTCTGTGGTAATACTCATTCTATATAAAGAGGTAATGTGATAAAATACCCTAAAAATGATGTAGTCATTGTCTTTTTTATGTGTGATTGTGTATATTGTGTTTCACTATGTGGACTGGTTTATTTTTTTGTGGTAGTGGAGGTGACCAAAAAGGATATTTTATGTGTGGATATATGATGTGATAAGGTGGTTGGTTGGCATGGATACAAAATCGGAGGTGTTTCAGTGTGGTGTACAGTGGGTGCGATTTGTGTGGTGTTGTTATGTAGTGCATAGTAAAAGTGATGTGGGAAGTTTTGATGTAGTTGTAGTGCACAGAGGTTGTGGTGAACAGTTGTGATTATGTGTGGGGGAAATATGTGGTTGTTGTATGTGGTGATTGTGTAGTGAGATATTGTTGAGTTGCACGATGTGTGTCTATTTTGGTGAGATGGCTTGGTTGGTGTGGCATGGTGATGATGGTGGATGTGAGGTGTTATAGTGACATTTTACGTGATATAAAAATGATTTGGTGAGGTATGTTTCTGTTAGTTTCCCGAATATCCATGGAATAATTATAATGCAGTAATTGAATTTAAAAGGTTTGGAATTAGTGTATGGTATACTGATTAAATGAATTTAGCATTCAATGATTGTGTAGTGTAAATATGTATTAAGGGGGTTTCTAAATGAAATATTGTGAAATTGTTTATATCTGAAAATTTGTAAAACCAATAATTGAAAGTGGGATATATTGTGTTGATTGTGTGTTGATGTTGTGGTGTGTTTCATATAGTTGTATAATTAGTTGAGGTGGTTGATGTGAGGTAAAATTGTTTTTATGGGGAGCATTCTAGTGTAGTTGATGTGTACCCATAAGTTGGGAGTTTAGTGTAATTCATATATCATTTATTTTATGTTATTTCAATATGATCATGAGATGAGTTTGATAATCATTCCAATGTTCCAAGGTTATATATTCTTTCTATTTCCCCCAATATCCAGGTTAGTAGTGATTTTCAGGGTTAGATATCACCTCTACCCACTCTTCCTTCAAAAGAAATGATGGAAAAGTTGTCTTCTTCTGATATGTGATGGGATGTTTCATCATAGGTGTCTTCGGACAAGATGTGATGTGATGTTTCAAATCAAGTTTCTTTGGGTGAGGTATGATGTTATGAGTCTATGATATAATGGGATATATGGTGGGGGTCATGTATGGTAGGAGTAGGGAATATAGTTTAGTTCTTTCATGTTCATGATAACATACTTCTCTAGTTATGATATAAGATGATATTGGATATCCAAGGTGTCTTTGTGAGAGACATGGTGCGGCGATGCCTAATTCTAGAATAGGATTCTCGACCATCCAAGCATGGGTTATGTATGGATGTGTCCCTACCCACATCATCGATGGATCAAGTGTCTTTGGGAAAGCCTTGATGTGATGTGGTATGTGATGAGATATTTATGGAATGGATGGGAGCATTGTATGTTTGACATTGGGGCTTGAGAGTGGAAAATTGGTGGGAAAGTGACAGTTGGGCACCTAGTTTTGATATAATCTCAATGATATACTAATATATTGGATAATGGGTTTTTTGAGTGAGCCTTGGTGTGGATGGGATGAGATAGTTGACCACTATGGGTGCTTTTGATAACTGGTGCATTATCATGCTCTTTCCAAATATCTACATGTGACTTAGGTTATGTCCCTACTATGTATATCAATTATGCTCACCTTACTTATATAAATAGATTATTGGGATTCTAGGAGGAATTTTGGGAATAATATGGGCATTACTAGCTCAGTTAAAAATTTTGTTGAGTCGATTTGATAGAATTATATTTGGTATATATATTATAGACATTTATATGTATCACTTTTTCATTATTTAAGAATTTTGGGTTGTTTTTTACCATTATATATATTCTAGAGTTTATGTTGTTATTTATCCTATATCCCAATCATATTTATTTTATATAGGTTATTGAATCCCATACGATGATATTTTTATAACCTAGTTCCAAGTAACCAACATATGTTCTATTGGAGGTGAGGCTCGGGGGTAATTATCTATATGTATTCTTTGAAGCATCTATCGATGGAGGGGGTCATGATAGAGTTTTATCAAAGGTTTAGTTGAGAAATATGATGAATTATAGAGTTTCGTATTCTGGTGATTTCATGGGTTAGTATTGAAATGGTTCCATTTGATCTAAAAACACGACATATGCCATGGGGACTAGTCAGGACAAGATATTTTAGGGCCCCCAAGGATCCAGTGCACAAACTCTGGTCTTATTGAATAACCAAGTGAGGTGGACCTTTTTTCACCGTAGATACCTGTTAAAGGTGAACACATCAATATTGATAGTATTAATGAATTAATTAGGTGATTTCAGAAAAATATAATGAATTACATAAATATTCACTGATATAATTCCATCCTACTAGAATTGGGATCTTATCCCTTCCTTTTAGGAATAGATATTCTTTGTCGATCGAATGTGGATCAGGTGGTTGAGGTCCAATAGGATTACTATGTTGATTTTCAGATGGTTGAACTGACATAGAAGGATCATCTTTGGTAGAGGGCCCTATGTGACTTTCTATGGTAGAGTTTTGGAATGTATGAGGGAGCATCTCATATCCGAAGATAGAGCATTGGATGGAGGAGATCAAGATCACTTTTTATTGCATTTGATCACAATCTATATTTTAATTGATTTTGGAAATTAGTTCTATACAAGGAGTTTTAGGTTAGAGGTGGAATCTATTTCTTCATAAATTTAAGGATAACTATGTCTTCTAGATATAATTTTAGAAGATATTCTGGGTGGAGTTTCATTCAATGATGATGATGGAATAAAAGAGTTATGAAATTCACTCCCATTGGTAAGGGTGTTAATGTGTGTGGGAGTATGGGATCAGGTTCAAGGACCAACTTCACATTACTCTAGTTGTTTTCCCAGATGTGTATTTTAGGGATAAACATATGGAGGATGCTTTGTTCCCATTGACTAAGTTTGTGGTCATTTCGTTTACGATCATCATGTATCTGGAGGGGAAGATAATGGAAAAGGTTATTGAGCAGATCCTTTCCTTAGGAGTTGATCCATGAGAGAGTGGACAGTAGGGAATCTCCATGATAACGTATTCAAGAAGTGGATCATGGGTGTTTAGGATATCAAGGTTCTGACCAGCGGGGATCCAACTATTGAAGATATCCTATCGTTATTAAGGAGAAGGTTTCCTCTGAGAATATTTCATAGGTTTTCGATTTTAATGTTATATCTGTATAAGAGATGGAAATTGACATCCTTAGTTACTAAACACCCAAGGATGTCAGTATTACGTGGGTGTTTAGGTCCCTTCTTGGAATCATTAGTAGTTACCTACAAGGTAGTTTTAGTAGTAGGTACCACCAGTCTCTTTTTAGTAGCTGAGAGATTGTGGATGTAATGTCCCGGTTCCAAAAGCCACCCAAAGGCGCCCTGTACTCGGTTGGTCAGATGACCTCAAGCACATTTCCCCAAACTCCAGAGGCTACCGACTAGCATCAAGGGCCTTGGATGTGATAGTGGGGAAACTATGCCCTCATTGACAGAGTAACAAAATAGAAGAGAAACAAATATACAATAGCAGAAGCAGTTAATATCCAACAACATTAAACGGGGGAAGACTAAAATAATAAACAATTGGATCACACACACACACACACACAGAGATATATATGTATATAATGATCCATGATACATATGTCTCGGAAAACAGTCAAACAAGTCACAATGCTGGATACAAACAGTACTAAACCCAAGTACAAAAGAAACAGACAAAAACTCCTCAGCATCTCAAGCTTAAGCTTGGTCCCATGCTCTCCATCTCCACAACACCTCAAGTACCTGAAGTAGAAGGGATCTTTCCCTTGTCTATACCTACAAAAATATAATCTATTTGGGCCCAAAATCATGGCCCAAATAGGGTGTGAGACGAAATCCCAATATGCAACCACCACGAGATCTGTGCCTAACAGTCAGGGAATATATGGCAGGTAAAAGTATAGAAAGCATTAAAAAGGAAAGTACTCAACAATAAACAATCCACAGTTTCAATATCAAGCAACAAATATCCAAGAAGATAAACACAAACACGTAACCCTCTAGGAAGTACCCACATCCTATCCCCTCTGATCATACCTAGCAACATAAGTAAGCAGCAAATAGACATGTAACCCTCTGAGAAGTTCCCATAGCCTATCCCCTATGGTCCTACCTATCAAGTAGAAGCAACCCTCTGGGCAGTACACTCAGTCTAACCTCTCTAGTTCAACCTAATCATAGAATCTCTATGGAATAACTCACCATCAATTCCCCCTAGAGTCATGTATCATATATAAAGGTGCTATAGGGAAGCACTTATATCACATTTCCTATCTGGCCCATGTCGAGGAACTATATACTCTCTGGGGAAGCATTCAACGTCAATTCCCCCTATGGTCTTGCATTGTAAATTATAAGACACTTTGGAGGATACCTTACATCCATTCCCCCTGTGGTCTACTACACCAGGTTCTCACGGACTATTGTAAGTCAAAAAAGTATAGAAATTCATATTGGCCAAAGTAAACCTCATGAACTACTTGGCTCGCAGTCTACAACATATCAACATGTCAGATAAACCAGATCACTCCATTTTACAATACTAGGCATCAGAAACAAACAAATAATCCTAATAGGATAAGACGAACCAAACATTCATTAATAGAACAAGCATGAGAAACAACTCCAAAGCATAGAAATCAACCCTATTCACATACAAATAACATCTACTCGCACACAACATCAAATCAGGAAATTAACAGCGTTAAAAATAGAAAACACACAATACCCCATTTATGGGTATTGTCAATTTTGAACATACAATTCAAAGACCTTAAACTGAAAGGCACAAACCTCCTACCTCTTAGGGTTTGGCGAAATCCACCCTTTGCCCAAACACGCCCCAACCTGGGTGAACGCCTCCTTGAAACCACATCAAAAACCCTTCCTTAAAAATAACAAGGTCAACCATTAACACAGAAAGGCAACACAACCCTATATCTACATGTAACCCTTGTAGATCTAGGAAACTAAGAGAGAGAGAGAGAGAGAGAGGGCTAACCCAAACCAAAATCTCAAAGAACCAAAAGAGGGACTTACCTGAGGAGAACCGCCTTTGATCCACTAAGAAACCCCTTAGATTTGCCTCCAAAATGAGCCAAGGAGATCCCCCAACCTCTGAAAATTGCAACTTTCACATGATCCACGAGTGGGAGGAAGAATGGTGGAGAAATGAGAAATCCCGAGTGGCCCGAGACTAAAAAACCCTAACATTAAGTGACACATTGTTACCTCGAAAAGTTTGGAAAGCCATGTGCCAACCGTGCGTTTTTCACTGTCTCACCTAGGGACTTCACACAGCTTGCCCACACAGTTTGACAAACTATGTGTAGCCTGTGCGGAGCCCACTGTTAAGGGTGCACAGTTTCCTAGGCTGTTCGCACGGTTTGTTCAGACCGTGCGCCAACCGTGCACCCCTGCACAACCTCTTGAAAAACTTATTTTTCTCAAAAAACGACCAGAAAAGGAAAACATACCTATAAAGAAGGTCCGAGTTCTTACAAAATTTCCCGCTTATATAAATTTGTCCCCAAATTTCCCTAGAGCGGCGTAGAAGAAGAAACCTCGAATAGTTCTGGCCACTATGTTCGTACATCGGTCTCACTCTCCCAAGTCCTGTCCCATACTCTTTCATGCTACCATAAAACTCATACCAAAGGAACATACAAGCCACAAAGAACCTTTGTACTGTGATCAAAAATCCTTATAGGATGCTCCTCGAATGATTCATCTACTTCGAGCTCAACCTCCTCTGGTTGTAAGACATTAGATAGGTCTAAAAAGTAACGACGAAGTAGTGAAACATGGAAGACGTCATGCATAGCCCCATTCCACTGAGGTAACTGCAACTGATAGGCAACCGGCCCAACTCTCTCCAGCACCTCAAATGGAACGATGTACCACGGCGAATGCTTACCCTGTCTCCTGATCCTCTTGTGTCCCAACCTCTATGTGACACATAAGAATACCCGATCCCCTACCTCGAACTCCAGAGGTCTTCTATGCTGATCAGCATATGACTTCTGTCGACACTGTGTAGTAGCCATCCTCTTCCGAATGAAATCTATCTGCCCTGTGGTCTCTTGAAACAGACGAGGTCCCAGCAAAGCTTCCTCTTCTACCTCCATCCAATATAATGGTGATTGGCATGGCCTACCATACAAAGCCTCATAAGGTGCCATAAGTATAGTTTCTTGAAAACTATTATTGTAGGAAAATTGTACAAGAGGTATATGCTTCTCCCAAGAAGCACCAAAATTCCAATTGCATGCTCAGAGAATGTGCTCAAGCACCTGAATTGTACACTCGGACTAGCCATCTATCTGGGGGTGGAAAGTTTTACTCAAAATTACCTATGTATCCAATGCATTCTGAAGCCCCTTCCAGACCTGAGAAGTAAAACGTGCATCTCTGTCTGAAACGATGGAGTGTGGAACTCCATGAATACTTTCAATATCTCGGATGTAAAACCTTCCAAACTCATCAACACTGAAGGAATCCTTGATCAGAAATAAGTGAGAAACATTCGTAATCCTTTCAATGAAAACCCATACCGCATCATTCACTCGTGGCGACCTTGGCAAACAGGTCCCTAATTCCATCGTGACGTCGTTCCGCTTCCACTCGGGAATTGGTAACTACTACAAAAGCCCTGCTAGTTGCTGGTGCTCCTCTTTCACCTGCTGACATTTGGAACACCTCATGACAAAACCAGCAATGTATCTCTTCATACTTGGCCACCAATACTGACGGTGTAGATCACGATACATCTTGGTGATTCCAGGATGAACTTTCCTTACTGAGGAATGGATGTCCCGCATCATCTCCTTGTGTATGTCTGCTGGCACCCATTTGCGCCACTGGAAACACAAGATCTCATCCTAACCTATAGTCCATATAGGAATAGGGTACTCTCCAGAAAATCTCTCCCTTAGGAATAAGCCTTCAGAATATGATAGCTTCCACATTCACACTCGATCATGAAGAGTAGAGGTAACAACTACAGAAGAAAGAAAAGTCTGCACCTGTCCGTTGTGCACCTCCAGATGCATCTCAGAGAAAAAATCCATAAGATGCAACTCACTATTGGCCTCATGAACTACCTGTATCTATATCCTCCAACTCAAGGCATCATCCACTATGTTTCCTTTCCCAGGCGTGTAGGCAAGATCACAGTCAAAAGACTAAAGGTACTCAGCCCACCTTAACTGTCTCAAATTCAGATCACGCTGAGTGAAGATATACTTGAGACTTTTATGATCGGTGAAAACCAAAAAATTCTATCCCAGAAGATAATGTCTCCAATAGCGTAGGGCATGAACAACAGCTTCCAACTCCAGATCGTGCGTCAAGTAATTCTTCTCATGTGGCCTCAACTGCAGAGACCCATACACAACGACTCCATCTCCCTACATAAGAACAGCTCCCAGCCTGATACCTAATGAATCATAGTAAACAATATAGATCTTTCCTGGATCTGGAATGAATAGTATTGGTGTTGAATTAAACCTCCATTTTAGCTCTTGAAAGGCTGTCTCACAAGAATCTGACCATAATAACTTCGCACCCTTCTTAGTCAGACCCGTCAGTGGTGCTGCTAAGCATGATATGTCCTATATGAAACTCCTATAATATCCATCCAGCCCTATAAAACTCTTCACCTCAAAGATGTTCTTTGGCTACTCCCAGGAAACTACTGCCCTCACTTTCTCTAGGTCTATTGAAACTCATGCCTTTGAGATAACAAGACCCTGAAAGTGAATTTGATTCATCCAAAAGTGGAATTTTGAGAGCTTAGCATATAACTGATGATATCTTAGTGTACTAAAAACGATCTCAAGATGTATAGCATGGTCATATATAGTGTGAGAGTACACCAATATATCATCCATGAAAACAACCACGAAGGAATCCAAGTATGGATGGAACACTTGGTTCATTAGTACCATGAAAAATTCAGGCGCATTCGCGAGACTAAACGGTGTAACCATATACTCGTACATACCATACCTACTCCGAAAGGCTATAAGAGGTATATCAGATGGTATAACGCACAACTGATGATAACCAGATCTCAAGTCAATCTTCAAGAACACCAGGGCTCCTCGAAACGTATCAAAGAGATCATCAATCCAGGGCAAGGGATATTGATTCATGACTGTCGACTGGTTGAAATTTCGATAATCCACACAAAGTTTGAGGGTACCATCCACCTTCTTTGTAAATAGGATAGGTAAACCCCCTGGAGAAGTACTGAGTCGGATGAAATCCATTTCTTGCAACTCCTCTAACTGCATCTTGAGCTCCTCTAACTCTGGTGTAGCCATCCTATAAGGAGGAATGGACACCGGTGGTACTCCGGGCACGAGCTCAATAAAAAAGTCTACCTCATGCTCTAGAGGTAAACCTGAAAAGTCCTCTAGAAAGACACCCCAAAAATGATCCACCACTGGAGGAAAGTATAACTGTGAAGTCCCCTGGTCATCCAAATATAAACTAGAAATATATTCTATAACTCTTCCTAACCCATGATTCTCTAGACCCGCTCTGCTCGCATGGACATCCCATTCGCCCCTATGAAGAAACGATCTTCTCTCTGGTGATATGAAACTCACCCTACGAAGATAGAAATTGAAGATTTCTTGGAAGAGAACTAACTAGTCCATTCTGAGAATAACATCATATCATGTCATCTCTAAGAAATAGAGGTCCCATAAGAAGTGACACCCTCCAACCTCTAGAGGTAACTCCTTACAGTAATGCACACTAGATGTTATCATCCCCAATAGAGTGTCTAGCATTAATATATTGACAGAAGAAAAGATTTAGAGCCCAAGTCTCTCCACAACAGCAACATAGATATTTCTATGGGAAGCCCCTGTGTTGAAAAGAGATAAAGATAAAACTAAGGCTACTAAGATCATACCTATAACTGTAGAGGGTATGAGATCCTGCTCTTACTGGGTCTGATCCACTATAAAAGTCTGGCCTATGCCATGACCCTGTGACCCTGCCTGACCACTTGGAGCTGATCCACCCCGTTGTCGTTGGTAGCTTGGTGACTGACCACCATGACCGCGACCTCCACCTTGGCCTGAGCGGCCAGAAAGACTCTAGTTCCCAGACTGGTGAGAAACAGGTGGAGTCGCTCCTATACAAGGAGTCATAGATGAACCCATGTCACCAGTTGCTGGTGAAAAGATCTAACAGAAATTCCGAAGGAGACCCATCTTGCCTCATGATCGACACTTCATTGGGTCTTTCGAGCAATGTGTCCTCGTATTTACGATCTTCTCACACTGATAACATACTACTTGGATTCCCAAAGGTGTGTCTTGCCTCCTTGGATCACCGCACGAAGACCGCCTATGGCGCTTCTTACTATCAGTAGAATGAAATATAACTCTAGATGTCAAGCCACCCTGGCTTGAAACTCTAGAATCCCTCAGATTATGCTCCGTGATTAGTGTCTGGTTGATGATAGATGTGATGAAAGTCAACATGAAGATGTTCACCTGTGATCAGATGTCGTGCCTCAAACCATCCTCGAACTTCCTTATCAGGAATAACTAATCACCTCTTGAAAAAGGCGTGAAGTGATGTAGCTCAGTAAAGCGAGAGGAATACAACATAATAGAAAGAGTACCCTATTCCAAACTCATAAAATCTCAGGATAGATCATCCCTCATAGTCTCTGGATTGAAGAAGTCAAAGAAGATGCGTTAAAACTTATCCCACTCCATAACCTGCTGGCGTCCCAACTGTGATATCACATCCCACCACCTCTTTATAGAGTCCCAAATCATATTGTTAGTGAGCTTGAACCTCCTCTTTGGAGGTGTCTCCAGATTCTCGAAGATCGTCAGCATGGATTCTAGCCATGACTCTGCAGCCTGGGGTCCCCCATCCCCTGATAAAGATGGAGGATGTTGCTACAGAAAGACCCATGTAAAATCTACCATCAACGGGGCCAGAGATGGTGCCCCCTGAAAGGTATGAATCATCCTCATAAAACCTTCCCTGAACTATGCATCAGCACCTAGGTCATGTATAACTGCTGGTGCCAAGACTGGCATAGTAGGAGGATATGCATGAAGTCCATGATCAGCCATATCAGGTGTCTGATCACCGCCTTGTGGCTGGCTTACAACCGGAGGATGTCTCAGTGGCATGACTCTGCACGGTCAAACACACACCTTAGATCAACATTAACAGGGATTGAAACATAAGAGTACACGGTGTGTACATAGAGTACACAGTGTGTACTTAATAAATAATGTTTCTTCCCGAACATAAGAACACATGTCATTTAGTCAAAACTACACAACGTTCATTCTGGGTTTTTTCGGAGATTAAGCCTCATAAACTACTCTGGATCCCAGAGAAACACTGAAACGAACATTGTGAGTGCCAAATTCTGATCCATGAGGGCCCATACTCCCCAAAAATCAAATCTTGGCATCTTACACATGTTAAAAACAAGCAAAGATAAGGCGATGATCCACCATGTTCCGGTCCATGAGGGCCCATGACACCTCAGGAACAAAAATTTGGGGTTCATTCAAATAAATCCTTCGCAAAAAATACCCTATCAAATAGCTGGTATTTTTATCATGCTATCTATCACAAATACATGCATATTCTACACAACATCTATCACAACAACATGCAATTGCTAATGCATCCTAGATGACATCGCAAGAATGCATGACATGTGAATTCTAGCAAGTGCCTATATGATGCATGAGATGGAATACCCTCATCTCATCAGGTTGTGAAAAAAATAGAACCTCAATAATATCCATGATAACAACACAATACATGTGAGTCACCTAACAATGAAAATCAAATCAACTGTAAAATCTCAAACCAAAAAAATTACAATAAACGAGGTAGATTGGGTTTTCCCTTTACACGGGTTAGCTACTCCCGGGCAAAACATATTACCAAGTACCTATTTTGTTCTATCCCTGTCGATAGTCTCCAAAGAGTAAGTCAACAGAAAATAATTCCACTAATACCAATTTGTAATGTCTTGGTTCCGTAAGCCACCCAGAGGTTCCCCGTACCTAGTTGGTCACATGACCTCAAGTGCATTTCCCCGAACGCCAGAGGCTGCCGACTAGCAGTGAGGGCATTGGGTGTGATAGTGGGGAAACTATGCCCTCATTGGAAGAATAACACAACGAAATAGAAAAAAATATACAATAGCAGAAGCAGTTAATATTCAACAACAGTAAACAGCGGATGACTTAAATAAGAAACAACCGGAGCACACACACACACACACACACACATATATAATGATTCATGATACATATGTCTCAGAAAACAGACAAACAAGTCACAATGATGAATACAAAAAATACTAAACCCAAGTACAAATGAAATAGATAAAAAATCCTCAGAATCTCGATCCTAAGCTTGGTCCCATGCTTTCCATCTCCACAGCACGTCATGTACCTGAAGTAGAAGGGCACTTTCCCTTGTCTATACATGAAACAATATAATCTGTTTTGGCCCAAAAGCATGGAACAAACATGGTGTGAGACTAAATCCCAATAGGCAACCACCACATGATCTGTGCCTAACAGTCAGTGAATATATGGTAGGTAAAAGTATATAAAGCAGTAAAAAGGAAAGTACTCAATAGTAAACAATCCCCAATTTCAATATCAAGTAACAACTATCCAAGTAGATAAACACAAAAAGGTAACCCTCTGGGAAGTACCCACGACCTATCTTCTCTGATCATACCTAGCAACATAAGCATGAAGCTAACAAACAGGTAACCCTCTGGGAAGTGCCCACATCTTATCCCCTCTGGTCTTACCTATCAAGTACAAGAAACCCTCTGGGATGTACACTCGATTTAACCCCTCTGGTTCAAATTAAGCATAGACTCTCTGAGGAAGCACTCACCGTCAATTCCCTCTATTGTCTCATATCATATCTAAAGGCTCTCTTGGGAAGCACATAAGTCACATTCCATATGTGGAAAACGTTGAGGAACTACAGACTCTCCGGGGAAGCACTCAATGTCAATTCCCCATGTGGTCTCGCATCGTAAATTATATTACACTCTGGAGAAGCCCTTATGTCCATTCTCACTATTGTCTACTACACTAGGTTCTCACATCCCTGTGTAAGTCAAACAAGTATAGAAACATGCATCAACCAAAGTAAACTTCACGAAATAATTGGATAGCAGTCTACAACATATCATCATGTCAAATAAACAAGATCACTCCATCCTACAATACTAGGCATGAGAAACAAACAAAGTGGCCTAACAAGCTAAGTAGAACCAAACCCTCATAAACAGAACAAGCATGGGAAACACATCCAAAGCATAGAAATCAACACTATTCACATACAAATAACCTCTACTCATACACACCAGCAAATTAGGCAATTAATAGTGTTTAAAACAGTAAACGCATAATAACCCGTTCATGGGTATTGGTGATTTTGCACATACAATTCAAGGACCTTAAACCGAATGGCACAAACCACCTACCTCTTAGGGTTTAGAAAAAATTACCCTTCACCCAAATGCACCCCAAACATGGTGAATGCCTCCTCTAAACCACCTCAAAAACCCTTCCCTAAAAACAACAAGGTCATCCTTTAACACACAAATTCAACACAAACCTTGATCTACATTTTACCCTTATAGATCTAGAAAACTAAGAGATAGAGAGATAGAGAGAGGGATAAACCTAACAAAAATCTCAAAGAACCAAAAGAGGGACTTACCTGAGGAGAAATGACTTAGAACCACCAAGAAACCCCTTCATTTTTCCTCCAAAACGAGCCAAGGATCTCCCCAACCTCTGAAAATCATAACTCCCGCATGATCCATGAGTGGGAGGAAGAATGGTGGAGGAATGGGAAATCCTGAGTGGCCCATGACTTAAAAAGCCTAACTATAAGTGGCCGCATGGTTACCCCGCACGGTTTGGAAAACCATTCCCCAACTATGTGTTTGCCACTGTCTCACCCAGGGACTTCACACGACTTTCCCGCATGGTTTGAAAAACTGTGCGTAGCCCATGCGGAGCCCAATGTTAATGGTGTACGGTTTCTTGGGCCAACCTCACGGTTTTTTCAGACCGTGCGCTAACCGTGCACCCATACACAACCTCCCAAAAATCATCTTTTTCTCAAAAGCGTCTAGAAAAGGAAAACATACCTGAAAAGAAGGTCCAGGTTCTTACAGTGGAGTTGGAAGGGGGAAGGTATTTGATGGTCACCATCTAGAGTCACCCATGATAGAGTGTTGTCATAAAGTCCAATAATAGAGATTAAGAGGATCTGGATGTGGTGAGACGCATGTGTTAGAGGACATAGTGTTGAAATATCAAGGAGTTCATCAAGGGATGATTGTTTTATCATATACTATTGTGTGTTCTTTATTTGATTCAAGATCCTTTCACACTTTTTATTCTCCCACAATGGTAAATTCCGTGGGATCATATGTGGGGAATATTCTTTTCCTATGGTGTTATCCATAGAAGTTAGTGGTAAGGCTTACTTATTTTATGTGTTCCAATGAGTTATACTAGTGATTGGGTAGTCCTAGTCAGTGGGAGAATTTTTCTAAATGTAGATACCACCATATGATATCATCACATCAAGTATTGGTTGTATTTGATAAATGGATTAATTTACTTTCTCCAAAAGTGAATTTTGTTTTCTAATGTTGAGGGATGGGGGTTAGTGTTTGTTGGAATGTGAGGTTATCAGATGGGTGGTATGCACGTATATCATCTTTTATTATATTTGGAAGATTTATTGGTGGGAGATCAGGTTTTGGGTTTTCACAAGGTTTTGGAGGAATCACGGGATGTTTTCCTAGATGAGGTTCTATAAATACCCCCATAATGTGATGTTAAGTTTAGTAACGATTTCCAACCATGTGTGTCTCTAATTTTTAAGGATCCCTATCAAATTATTCCTATAAGGAAGCGTGAATTTAGGTTATTGGTGGATGGTCTCTTGATAGGGGTTTTATATAACCATGTGTGTCACCTTGGAGTTCCCTAGTGTTATTTTCAAATAATTACAATGGTATTTTGAGGGTTTTCATAGACTACTAGAGGTCAAATCATTTGAAAAAAAGAATGATTATCCTCTATCGATGATAGATGATATTTTTGACCAACTTAGAGGGTAATGTTTGTTTCCAATGATCGATAAGAGGCATGGATATCACAAGTTGATATTGGGGATGATAATATTCCAAAGACTTATATCAGATACCAGTATGTGATTTTCGTGTTTGTATTCTTGTTGGTCAGTGTTATGAATGCACTATTTTTGTTCCTAGGGAATATGCAATCAAGTTTCCATGAATTCCTTGACTATTTAATCATCATTTTCATCAATGATATCATTATATAATTTATCTCGAACGAGGTAACATTTAGAATATCAGAGTTGTTTTGCGGCTCCATTGATTCCATAATATTTAGAGATAGTCATACCAGTGTGAGGTTTGAATGTGATAGGTCTGTTTCCATAGATATGTTGTACCTCAAGATGGTGTCGTAGTAGAATCATTGATTTTTGAGGTAGTTGTTACATGGGAAGCACCCAAGAATGTGGAAGAGGGTCCTAATTTTATTGGTCCAAATGGTTAGTATCAATGGTTTGTGCCCAATTTCTATTGATTTATAGGTCCACTAGCTATGTTAACAAGGATGTACCATATCTATTTTGGACTGGTAATTTTTAGATAGTTTTTAATTACTTTAAGGAGAAGTTAGAAAATGGTCCAGTGGTATGGTTTTGTGGATGGTGTATTATTTGAGGTTTTCTGTGATGTGTCTCGTATTGTCCTAGGATGTGTTTTGATTATGTAGAGAGTGGTGGTATCTTATGGGTCTATAAAGTTACAAAACCATGAGTGTAACTAAAACACCCATGATTTGGAGAAAGAATCAGTCATGTTTTCAATAGTGTTTTCATGAAATTTACTCATTGGTGAGTGTTTTTTTTTGTTTTTCATGGACCAAAGGAGCATAAAATATTTTTCTCCTATTGGGATTTAAATCTAAACTAGAAGAAGTTAATAAAGTAAATTCAAGATTATTATTTTGATATATTTTTTCCCTAGTAAATCGAAATGGTTTACTAATGTGTTGAGTCTGAATTCCCAAGTTGATGTGGTTCATGAGTCTGTGGATGTTTCAAAAGGAATAGAAGAGAGTGCAGAAATGAATCTTAATAATAAAGAGAGTAGGGGCCATGTTTTTCACTATCAAATGATGGAGGATTTACATTTAATAAAGTGGGTGGATGAGTATCATAAGAGATATTCATAGGAGGTGGTGATATAAGATCATGTTTGTCATGGTAACTCTACCGAGTGATGGAAAAAGGATGGAGTGAATTGGGTGTTGTTTCAAGTATGGTTGTTTCTTCTGGAGGCAATGTGGGATAAAGTTCTCTGTGAGTTTCATCTCCCATATTTAGTGTTACATACTTGTGTGAAAAATATTTATCATGTCTTGAGGAAACATCTTTGGTTTCTAATGATGAAAAGGAAAGTGGAAAGTTTTAGGAGAGGTGCCTTCGTGTATATAGATGAAAGCATATAACTATGTTCCTATAGGTTTTTTTAAGTCGTTATATATTCCCTAGTGGAAATGGGAGGACACGCTAATGGATTTTATTATAGGGTTAACTCTGGCTTATAGAGGATTTGATGTGATTCAGATGATAATAGATAGGTTGATGAAGTCAGTTCAAATCTTGGTGATCCATGGGTTGAGTGCCGTGGATTTTTTAATGTTGGTATATTGAGGATGTGGATAGCCTTTTGGGATATCAAGGAACATCATTTATGATTAGGATCATTATTTTACCTTGTGAGTTTGAAGGGGATTGCAGCTTGATTTTGGATCCTAATTGCAACTTATCACTAATTTCCAACCTCAAATAGATGGGTGGATGGAGTGGTCCATCAAGAGGTTGGAGGATATGTTATAGGCTTTCATCCTATACATTGCTAAATCATCGGTAAGAAAAATTCACCCATCTATTTGGGATATCTGATGTATCCCTTGATTTCTAATGTGGGATATGTTGTAAAACTCAATAAATATGATAAAGATAAAACATGATTCTCAATCAAGGCTCATTATACTTTTACATGATTAAAAATGTGAGGCGAGTCGGTTCTTATCAAAGGGGATAATATATTTACATTGAAAATGGGATTCCTTAATTTGATTACTTGAGGTAATGATTTTGATGATTATCGGAGTGGTTAGATTGGGATATGAAGAGGTTGATATTTTTATATGGAAGGATATGTGGAATGTGGGGGCTTGTGGCTTATACCGGATGAAATGTTTTTGTTCCTGATGAGAGGTGGTTATGTAGCTGTATTTTGAAGTGGTTGAATGGTATTTTGTGTTGGGTTTTTAGTTCTTATTGTGGTAGTAATTGTGGTTTGACGATATCCTTGAGAGGTAACTCATGGTGTGGTTTTTGAAACCCCATTATTTCCCTAGGGTTGGTTTTGATTCCCAAAGAAGAGAATCATATGAGAAGTATCTAATATAATAACTTATTCCCTCCAATTATATTAACTTTCAGGTATTGTAGTTTGATAGTTCTAAAAAGAGGTTATATGTAGTTTGGTGGAGGTTGGAGATATAGTAGATCTGAATCGTGATTTCTACATCATAAAAAAGTATATTATGGCATAATAAATCTTTTAATGTTTATGTGGTCAGTAGGTTATGGATTGTAAACATTAATGGAGGGGCTGTGAGAAACGTTTTTACACTCTAAGATAATTATTTACTATGTGAATCAACTAAGACCTATATGACATTTTTTTCATTGGAATTTGTGGTTTTGAAGGTTCAATAGTATAAAAGATGTCTTTAAAGAATATTTTTTATAGATACCATGGTTTTAAAGCATAAATATTGGATTTTCACTATAATTTGGGCGACTCCTCAGGTTTTTAAAAGTTTCTGTTCAGTAGAATCTCTCTTCATTTTGCCATTAATATTTACTCTTTGTTGTAGAAAAAACATGAGGTGGTTTTTGTTGATCTTCCATCCCATATCCTCTCAAATTTATTATCGAATTATAATGGTGTTATTTCGATATTATGTGGTTGATATGTGGTTTATCATGTGCATTTGTGGTTTATGGGATGTTTCTACTTGCCTTGTGGTTTACAGTGAGATCAAAAAACATCATTGAGGTACACGATCCTCAATATCTTTTTTAAATGATATGCGTGAGATATGAATGGGTTTTCTTTCCTTCAGATAGATATTAAGGGTTTTCATAATATTATAATTAATTTTCATAATTTATATTGATTGTTAATGGGTATTTTTCGTACTTTACTACTTTTATACTTGATTTTTAGGTAATTGATTAGGCTTATTTCAAATAATTTAATTAAATGATATTGGGATCCTTGTTTTCAATATAGTTGTTATGCTGCGATGACCTTTTTGTATTGTTGTGTGATTTCACCATTAATTAAAGGCCAATGAACATATTTTTCATTAATAAAATTTTTCCCATAAAAACCTTGTTTGTGTGAAAATACCCCTAATAAATAAATAGATAATTTAAAAATATCCCATGAATAATTAGAGAATACGGTGTGAATTATTGTTGTGTGTGCATGTGATTGTTGTGTTTCTCTAGGTGGTTTTTATTACGCCCTAACCCTAGTTACCCAGAGTGGGTGCATTATTACATATCATTGGCATGATCACAATAGATCACGTCCTGAATAACCGATTAGTTTAGTAGCCTTTGAAGTACTATATACACACATAATTTTTATATTACATCATGAAATAAAGAAAAAAAATATTTGTGTCCCCATGGAACACACTCATATCCCATAGCCTATTACTGGAAGTAAATCATGATATAATTCTTCACATCCTAGGAAAAATAAAACATAGAAAGGGGTGAGCTCAAATGCTCAGTAAGGATAACAATATACCAGAAAATTTCATAAATAAGCATAAACATTTAAGGCAATGTACATGGATAAAACAAAATCTTTTTAAACATAAATTTCATCATAATATGGAAAATATAAATCAAATAATTCCATTTACTTATTCACATGGATTTTCTACTAGTAAAATAATATAAAGTAATATCAATAGCTTATTTCATAATGATAGAATGCATAATGCTGGACTTCATAACCACATAGTAAAGGCCTAATGCCAAGACTACATATAAAAGTTTGTCAAGGCCTTGTGCCAAAACACTATTTTGTCTCATGAGACCTACTGATGCATCCAGGAGCTATAACAGCCTCCACCTGCCACTTAATAATTCCAATGCATTCCTCATATGAAAAGGTTGAAACAAAATCTAAACATTCGTATTAAACCTAGCATACGAAATGTCAATATTCTAACCACAAATCATGAATAGTATAAAAATAGCACATCCAAATTCAAAAATAACTAATTCAATTAAATATGGAAGATTATATTATAATAAATCCAACCCAATCAAGAATAATGAATTGTATTGACATAGATGAAAATAATCAATAAAACTATTTGAGAGAAATATCCACTTTTTCTTAAAAACATTTTATTTTATCACAGTTTATCAGGAAGCTGTTAAAAATTTGATTTTGAAATCAAAGTGTCCCATACCACATTGAAATGTTTAAAAGTAATTTTAGTTTTAAAACTTTGATGTCCATATATATAAACCCTTAACACTATTTTTAATACATGTACAATAATGAGAAATATTTAGAACAAAAAATCATTAAAATATTTAAAAATACATTTTAGTTAGAGTTCCAAACCAAATGTGAGACACTTGATTTCAAATAATTGAGTTAATGAAAACATTATAATATCTTAATAATAAAGGTATTCATGATATAATATGTCAAAGTATAGTATGTATACTATATAAAAGTGAATTTCCACATAACAACAAAGAAGTCTCAATGGAATGTAAATTGAGATGAAATCCCTTATAAAGACTGTATCCTTAGGTTAAGGATAATTCAATGAAATAATTATGTGTGAAAATATAAATACAATCAATATTATTTGATATTTAGTGTAAATAAATCAGAATGTATTCACACATATTCTTGTAAAAACAACACCAATGACTTGGATGTTTAACTCAATGAATGGAAATTGAGTTAAGACTACTCTTATCAAGTTCATATAATTGACTTGAGAATTTATGATTGGAGTTATTTTCTATATCAAAAGTATATGTAGACAAAGGTTATTAGAAATTAATAATTAAATAAATAAATAGTTATTTTACACATAATCTTGGAGTAAAATAATCAACGATGTTTGCGTGAAACCCAATGAGTGAAAATCGAAATTAGAAAATCCCTTACCAATTTGGTAACATATGAAACAAAAAATCCATGAAAGAAGGATGATACAAAGAATATGCAATTACCCATAAATTAAAGTAGCTCACACAAATAATACAATCATGGGCAGTATATACACCACACCAAATGAAATAGTGTCAATATCGCATGAATATCAAGGGAATAAGAAGTGAGACGAAAACCCCTTACCTTGTACTTTTACTTAGTAGAGGGTACATTAACCTCATGTATAATGGTGAAATAATTTTTATTTAATTATAAAATAACCATATACATAAATATGATATCATATATGATCTTTTAATATTGTGTTGTTAATAATATTTTTTGAGTATCATTATTTCGGGTGTTAACTAATTCGTTTTTATATATTTGTTTTGTTACGTAAGTCATGTTTGTTAGGGATAATATTTATTTTAATTGTATATACAATGATATTATGTTCTTAAACATTATTTTTTAATCATAAAATTATATTTATTATTAAATGGTTATGATGGGGAATGAATCTCATCACGTTCAGGGAGACGATAATCCATATGTATGCACGAGCGACAATACCATTCTATTGATGGTGAAATCATATGTAATTGGAAGGTATATCATATATAAAGAATCATTAATATTATATATTTATTATTTACATAAATTATTCTCATTATTATACCCATATAAATAATTAAGTGTTGAATATCAAACTACACCATGTCATGGAGACGGTAAGTCGTACGTATGCATGTATGGTGACTTTGTCATTCATAGGATGGATATAATATTGAATATGGTTGTACCATATATATAATAACATCAAAGTATGTATAAGGTACTGGAGTTATTATTTTTTAATGGAAGCAAAAAAGAAAGAGGAAGTGGAAGAAGAAAAGAACATTGAAAGAGGTGATGAAATAATTACCTCTTCTTTGGGTGCTTCCTTTTGATTTGATCAAAATGGATCCTTCGGTTCGATTTATAATAAAATTAAGGCCACTAGGTTGAATTTATGGTAGTGGGGAGGATATTTTACTTGGTTTTGTTCAATAAAAATGGCATTGGAGGTGTGATTTTGAGAGAAGTGGATGTACCCTTTTATAAGAGAGGTTATGGCCACTTTAGGAAAACCTTGAAATATTATTTTATTATACAATCATATTCCATTTATAATGGATAAAAAAATTAATTTTGAGGATAAAGTGGGTCTGAGTCGAAAACCTCTCAACCAATAGCTTTTATATAGGTTTAGGTCACCATATTAACCTTATCTTTTAGATTTAACTCTTGGTTAAATAGTTTATCATTTACTATGTCTCCTTGTATTTTTATATTATATGGTTAATAAACATACTATAAAATTCCAAGAGAACCCCAAGAGGTTTATTAATAAAATATATATTATTTTATAAGTTTTTTTGGAAGATCATAATATTTTTAGGACTATTATATCATTTAATAATATAGTATTTGTTTTAAAACCCCATTTATGTCAATTTTTACATTATTTAGTATTTGGTTTTTGTGAAAGTCATAACTATCTGATTTCATCAAACAAAATAAATTCAACCAACCCTAACATGTAATATTAACCTATAAAAGTTATGTAATGCATCAAAAGTCTCAAATTACATTTATTTAAATATTTATAATATTAATTATGTTAATCTTTCATTAATAAGGTAATTACTACATCATCATTGTGTCATAAATAAGTTTAATTATATAATGTATGAAAATTATAAATAAAATACCATGATGTAGTAAACCCTTTTATATTTCTAATTAATATTTATAGTCAAAATTATCTTATGTATAACCCAATATTAAAAATGTTTTATTTATTAAAATTTTAATTTAACACTACTTTAATAAAAAATAATAAATTTCTTAATCTAATACAAGTGTACCAAAAGGATAATATTTTATTAATTAAGTTGATTCTGGTCTAAATACACTTATCTAATAGAATTATGAAATGTTTTAGGGTAATAATAATATCATTTTTACCTTTAACTACCCTATTTACATTTAATCGTGGTAAATACAATTAAAAGTTACTATTACCCAAAAATTATTTCCATCTTATTAAACCAAATTTTACTTTCTGATGTCAACCATGTCTCTTGTATTTTTGAAATTCTATTCACAGAAGCGGTAAAATTATGTTTTAGGAAAATTTGCTAATGTGTCTAGATGGTGGGTAAAAGACATTAAAAAATTCAATAAAATTTTATAAATAAAATTTTATTATAAAATGACACCAATGAATTACATTGAACTATTATAGGTATTATGTATAAATTTTTAATAAAAATAAATTTAAATCAAATAAATAATTATTTAAATAAAAAGTTAGTTTTTACACAACATTGCAGTGTTTTTCACTACTCATCAAAAATTGAATGTTTTCAGAAAAAATACCAAAAATTCACCCTCAAATAATTTTGATATTCTGAATCAAAAAATGATGTCTATTTTGCCAAATGAAAAAAATATTAGTCTCCTTAATTAATTTAAAATTAATTCCCATTGTCAAAACCAGAAAGCATGTTTTTGAGATGTAAAAACTATCAAAAGATTGAAATGTGATTATGTCCGGTTTAAAAGTGACATTACTTTCCATGACCATCATTGAATTGAATAATAAAAATATAATCTAATTATAATTAAAAACCATTAGAATGTATAATTTAATATTATAAATTATTTTTATTCAAAATGCTGTTTTCAATTTAAATTTATTACCTTCACTATTCATCAAAATATGAAAGTTATCAAAAAATAAAAAAAAATTTATCCAAAAGAATTTTTATGTCCCACTTTTAAAGAAGAATTTAATTTGATTAAATTTAATATATAAATGTTTAAAATATTTTATTTAGAAAAGGTTCTCCATTAAAAGGCATAAAAACTGCATTTTTTGAAAATTACTTCTTTTATCTGAAAAATTGAATTTGTCATTATATTATCTCTAAGAAACAAAAAATTTGAATGTTAAAATTTTATGGGATATATATAAAATAAAAAATGTGGATATTGCTATTCATAACTGCTTTCTAAATGGAAAGCTTGATAGGTCGTGGTGCGCTTGAACTTAGTGTTGTGTACATCACATGATTTTGTGTTATTAAAAGATAAGGGTACCGTGGATGATAGGGGTGTTAAATTATTCCCTCCATCAATAAATTGCATCCTTGTAATTTGAAATTGTTCTTATGAAATAAATGGTTAAAAAATAGAAAATAACTTTGTGGAATACCCACATTGGAAATAGGGTTAATAAAATTTAGTATTAATAAGAGGGAATGGGAAATGAAAAATTCACCACCAAATTAGGATATAAAATTAGAGAACATTGGTAGTGATTATAGTTGGAGGAAAAACGTAAATATTTATAGGGAGTGATTGAGTTCATCCATCAAAAACAAGTTAATGGAAAATTGAGGGCCTCAAAGCCATAAATATACGATGAATAATGTAAGATATTAGGATAATAAATTTTTGGGTTTAAGATCTTTTCTATAAGGTTTATGAATTAATTTCATCATAGAATAGGAAAAAAATACTTTATAAGTAGAGTTCTTTCCTTTAACGAATTTCTACCACAAACTCATCTTTCAATCCAAACGATGAGTATTTATGATAACTTGGTCACACCCGAAGCGCTAGAATCAACTTATAGAGAATCTCATAAACCACAAAGGATGACCTATATATTTCCATTGTATTCAGTGAATAACCAAAACCAAAATGGTTAGTACAAGATCAGATGTTCCCAAAAAAGGATAATCCTTTAGATAAAGAAATACTAATATTAGTTTCTAAAATTAAACCAACAATACCCAAAGTTCAATAAATACCATTAAATAAACAATTTTTCTTAAAATCCTTCAATATAATCCAAACTAAGACTGAAACCCAAAACTCAGAAGAATTTTATTACGTAGTCTTCCATGTTAAATTTTATCAGCAAATAACATCGACTACTCATAAAGTCCCATTCTTAAAAGCAATTAACAAAATAAAATATTCTTTATGATAGGTTAATCATTTCCATAAATAACACAAATCTCTATAAATCCATAATAATAAAATAGATAAAAATACACCATTACTCCTCAAATTAAATCCCATAGTATTTTATTTTCCATAGGCATATAGTGTTCCCAATTGAGTGAATGTCTTCTAAAATAACATTTATCACTTAATCCCCAAATCAGTTTCCTACTCTAAATATATCTATTTGATAAAATAAAATATCCAAAATCATCTTATTATTGATTAATAAAATAATTTAACGAAAAATAATTAGTCACACTAACTAGGGACTTCAGGTAGTCTAGTGCTAGGCGATAAATCCCAATCGCAATTTGGTTGGGGGTTCAATTCCCGCAGCTTTTTCTGACGCAACAGGTTGTCACATGGTATATTTGTTGTCTATTTTCTAAAAATATATTTTATAACATTCCCAAATTGATATAAAATCCTAAAAATAACCATAACACAATTTAACCACAAATGTTATATCATACCTCACATTTTCATTCCTAAAATTAATAACCTATAACTGTCTCAAATTCAAGGATCATATAAACCCAAATAGTTATTTTTAACTATAACCACATCAGAAACGATAATTCTTCATCAAATAGAATATTCACATAACAAAAAATAGGGTTACACATAAAAGATAAAATTCTTCCAAAGTAATCCCCACAACAAAAAGCACTAATACTTTTAAACATTCCACCATCTATTTATTTCTACATAAGTTCTTCCATGACCAAGATGTTATCCTATATAATAGGACATTGACTCAGGTAATGCCTAGGTCCCCTACATTTATAGAAAATGACTGTAAATGGATTCTTGGGATCATTTGTTTCCATAATACTCATCATTTTTCCTCGAAAATTCGTTACTTTATGTCCTTCTTTCTCACAGATAAAGAATTTCTTTGTTCCATTGAGACACTTCCCTAGGTGTCCCCTTCCACATTTCATGCATGATGGAAATAGAGATTTCTTTTCTCCATGGTCTCCACTATTGGAGCTCTTATCATTCACCACATTTCCCTTCTTTGATGAGACTGAGAGTTGGTTAATATATGTTTTGCTGATAATATTTTTGGAAAACTAATTCAACATGAAGATGATATATTTTAAGTCTATAATCATTCCATTTCGTTGCTCATTTCCACCATTGTGCTGACCTAGTACATGATTTTCAATGTTACAATGCCTTCTTTTAAATCCATCCATTGACTAAAACAAGAAAGTATTGTGTGAGTAAAAATAGTCATACAATCATTTAGGGAATATCATGACACCTTATTTTCAATATAAACCACCTTAGGATTAACCAAGTTTATTTATTCTTAACTTAAATTAAAATACTTCAAATAAGATTGTAAATAAAATCTGAATTATCTTAATAATATTCCCTAGGAGTGTCTTAACCAAGAGTGTAATAAGGCCCATTTTCGTGCACCAGTTCTCGTTCGAGTCTAGCTCAAAGTGGTGTTTTCGGGTTTTACCCCTGGTACTTCTTTGCCAGAGCTTCCTCTACTAGCTCATATCTAGACATGGAAGTATTTCTTAGAAAACCCACATAATATTTACATTACCAGAAATTTTGTATGTTCATCTATACTAATCCCCAAAGTCTATCTTATGGAAATGTTCTCTAATCAATGTTTTTCTAAATCTAGTTTCATAGGTTTATACTAAACATTCTCGGATACCAACTATAATGTCCCAAACCTAGTTACCCATAGTCGGTGCATTATTAAATATCATTAGCATGATCATAAGAGATAATTTCCCAAAATATCTATTAGTTTAGTATCCTTGGAAGTACTAGATACATACATATGTTTTACAATACATCATGAAATAAAAGAAACAACATTGTGTCCCCTTCGAACACACTCATATCCCTTAGCCTTTTCCTGTAGGTTTATCATGATATACTTCTTCACATCTTGTCAAAAATAAAACATATAGTGGGGTGAGCTCAGATTCTCTGTATGGAGAAAAATATAGAGGAAACATTCATAAATAAGTATAAACATCTAAGTAAATGTATAAGACTAAAACACAAGCATTTTAAACAGAAATTTCATCATAATCTGGAAAATATAAATCCAATAATTCCATCTACACATTCACCTAGATATTCTACAAGTCAAATAATGGCATGTTATATGAATAACTAATTACATAATGATGGAATGCATAATATCATACATCATAACCACATAGTCAAGGCCTTGTTCCAAGACTACAAATAAGATTTTGTAAAGGCCTTGTGCTAAGACACTAGTTTTTCTCATGAGACCTACTGATGCATCAGGGATCTATAGAGGGATCCACCTGTCACTTAATAATTCCAATGCATTCCCTATATGAAAAGGTTGAAACAAAATCTAAACATTCGTATTAAACATAGAATACTAAATGTCAATATTTTAACCAAAAATCATGAATGGTATAAAAATTGCACATCCACAGTCAAACATAACTCATTCAATATAATATGGAATATTTTATTATAATAAATTGAACTCAATCAAGAATAATTCTGGATATTTACATAGATGAAAATAATTTGTAAAACTATTTGAGAGAAATATCCTATTTTTCTTAAAAACATTTAAAAGTCTCACTATTTATCAAGAAGCTGTTAAAAATTAGATTTTTGAGTCAATGTGTCCCATACCAATTTGAAGCATTTAAAAGGAATTTTAATTTTAAAACATTCATTTCCATATAAATAAATCCTTAAAACTATTTTTAAGAAATGGACATTAATGAGATTGATTTAGAAGAATAAATGTTTAAAACATTTAAAATGATATTTTAGTTACAGTTCCTAAAAAAATGGTAGACGATTCAATACAAATAATTGAGGTAATAAAAATTTTATAATATTCTCATAATAAAGGGATTCATGATATACAATGTTAATGTATAATATGTACACCATAAAAAATTGAATTATCGCATAACAACAAAGAAGTATCAATAGAATGTAAATTGAGATGAAGTCCATTATAAAGGATGTATCCTTACGTTAAGGATAATTAGATGAAATAATTAATTGTGAAAAATATTAATACACTCAATATGAATGGATATTCAGTGTAAATCAATTAGAATACATTCACACATATTATTGTAAAAATAACAACAATGACTTGGATGTTTAACTCAATTAATGGAAATTGAGCTAAGATTGCTCTTATCAAGTTTATATAGATGAATTTAAAATCTATCAATGGAGTGATTATGTGTAAAAATAGTATATCCAAAAAACAGTGAGTGGAAATTATTACATAAATAAATAAATAGTTATTTGGCACATAATCTTGGAGTAAAATTATCAATGAAGTTTGCGTAAAACCCAATGAGTGGAAATCAAAATTATAAATTCTCTTATCGATTTTGTAACATATAAAAAAAACCCCATGACAAAAGGATGATACAAAGAAGATGTAAATACCCATAAAATAAAGTATATTACATAAATAATACAATCATGGTTAGTACATACACCACATAAAATGAAATAGTGGCAATATAGCATGAATCTCACGGGAATAAGATGTGAGATAAAAACACCTTACAATGTACTTTTCCTTAGTTGAGTGTATGTTAACCTCTTGTATAATGGTGAAATAATTGTTATTAAATTAAAAAATAATCATATACATAAGTATTATATCATATATGATCTTTTTATATTGCATTGTTAATAATATTTCAGTAGTATCATTGTTTCGGGTGTTAACTAATTCATTTTTCTTTATATGTTTTTTTACGTATGTCATGTTTGTTATGGATAAGATGTATTGGATTCAGATCTAGAATTATATTATGTTCTTAAACAATATTTTTAAATCATAAATTTATTTTTATTCTTAAATGGTTACGATGGGGAATGAATCTTATCGTGTTCGTGGAGACGATAATCTGTATAGACACATGAGCGAAAATACCATTCTATTGATGGTGAAATAATATGTAATTGAATGTCATATGATATATACCAAATCATTAACATGTTATATTTATTATTTACATCAATTATAATCATTATTATACTCATCCAAATAATTAAGTGTTGAATAACAAACTACACCACGACGTGGAGATGGTAAGTAGTGCGTACACACGTATGGTGACATTGTCATTCATAGGATTGATAGAATAATGAATATGGTTGTGCCATATTTATAATAACATAAAATTATGTATATGTTACATGATTTATTATTTTTTTATGGAAACAACAAAGAAAGAGGAAGTGGAAGAAGAAAATAACATTGAAAGAGGTGATAAAATAATTACCTCTTCTTCGGGTGCTTCCTATTGATTTGATCAAAAGGGCTCCATAGGTTGTCTTTATTATAAAATTAAGGCCTCTAAATTTAATTTATTGTAGTTGTGAGGATATTTGAGTAGGGTTTTTCCGAGCCAAATCTATTTGGAGGTGTAATTTTTAGAGAAGGGTAAATACCCTTTTATAAGAGAGGTGATGGTCAGTTTAGGAAAACTTTGAAATATTATTTTATTATACAATCATATTTGGTTTATAATGGCTACAAAAAGATTTATTTTGATTCTAAGGTCGGTGTGGGTTGGAAACTTCCCAACCAATATCTTTTAGATAGGTTTATGTCAGCATATTAACCTTATATTTTAGATTTAACTCTTGGTTAATTTGTTTAACATTTACCATGTCACCTGGAATTTTTATATTATATTGTTAAAAAACATACTATAAAATTCCATTATAACCCCAAGTGGTTTAGTAATGAAATATATATTATTATATAAGTCATTTGGCAGAACCTTATATTTTTTGGACTATTTTATTATTTAATAATATAGAATTCGTTTTAAAAACTCAATTATTTCAACTATGACAGTATTTAGTATTTCGTTTTTCTGGAAGTCATAAAAATCTGATTTATTAGAAAGAAATAAACTTTATCAACAATAACATTAAATTTTAACCTATAATATTTTTGGAATGCATCAAAAGTCACAATTTACATTTATTTTAATATTTATAATATCAATTATTTTAATCATTCATTAATAAGATAATTACTGCATAATCATTGTGTCATGAATAAATATAATTATTTAATGTCTAATTTTTTTAAATAAAATACCAGGTTGTAGGAAAGATTTATATCTCTCTAATTAATGTTTATAGTCGAAATTATCTTATATATAACCCTATATTAAAAATGTTTTAGTTATTAAAATTTGAATTTTATACTTTTAACTCTTCTTTAAATAAAATAATAATAAATGTCCAAATCTAAAACTAGTAGACCAAAAGGATAATAATTCATTCCTAAGGTTTATTTTGGTATAAATACACTTATCCAATTGAATTATGACATGTGTTTGGGAAATTATAATATCATTTTTTCCTTTAATTACTATATTTACTTTTAATCGTGGAAAATAAAATTCAAAAGTTACTATTTACAAAAAAATATTTTCATCTTATTGAAATTTATATTGATGTCAACCATGTCTCTAGGATGTTTTAAATTAAATTCATAGAAGTGGTAAAATTATGTTTTATGCAAATTTGCTTACGTGCCTAGAATGTGGGTAAAAGACGTTAAAAAATTCAATAAAATTTTATACATCTAATTTTATTATAAAACGACTCAAATGAATTACATTGAACTAATATAGGTATTATGTATATTTTTTTACTTAAAATAAATTTGAATAAAATAAATAAATATTTAAATAAAAAGACGATTTTTAAACAATAACCAAGTGTTTTCACTATTCATCAAAAATTGAATGTTTTTTGAAAAATACCGAAAATTCACCCTAAGATAATTATGATATTCTGAATTAAAAAAATGATTTCTATTTTACCAAAATAAAAATATAGAAGTTTCATTAATTAATTTAAAATTAATTACGATTATCAAAACTAGAATGTGTGTTTTTGAGAAGGAAAAACCATCAAAAGATTGATATGTGTTTATGTCCGGTTTAAAATTGAAATTACATTAAATAACCAACATTGGAGTTAATAATAAAAATATAATCTAATTATACTTCAAAACCAATCAATATTACAATTTAATATTATAAATTATTTTTAATAAAAAATTTATTTTCAATTAAAATTTAGTATCTTTCACTAGTCATCAAAATATAAAAGTTATCAGAAAAACACCAAACATTTATCCAAAATTAATTTTTATATCCCGCTTCTAAAGAATAAATTAATTTCATAAAATTGAATATATAAAAGTGTCAAATATTGGATTTAGAAAGGGATCTCTATTAAAAGGTGGAAAAATAACTTTTTTTTTGGAAAATACATATTTTATCTGAAAATTTAAATTTGTCCTTTTATTATATATAAGAAACATAGAAGATGAATGTTAAAATTATATGGGATATATATAAAATAAAAAATGTGGCTATTACTATTCACAACCGCTTTCTAAACGGTTAGCTTGATAGGTCATGGTGCGTTTAAACTCAGTGTAGCATACATTGCACGCTATTGTATTATTCAAAAAGAAGCATATATACCGTGGAATATTGGGGTGTTTTAGATTGGGATTGTTATTATGTGTTTATGGAGGAGATTTTCTTGGATGTTTGATGTATGAGGATATGATGCGATGTGGTGTTGGTTTGCATGGGTGTGATGTAAAAATGTTTGTGATGTGTTGTGTAGTTGATATGATGTTATCAATTCTATAATGTGGTGTGCAATGTATTTCATATGGGAAGTAGTGGTGTGATTGTAGTGCATGGTTAAAGTGATGTGTGGTGGTGATGTGGGGTGGAAATGTGTGGTTGTTATGTTTATTAGTTGGGCTTTGAGATGTGGTTGATATGCGTGATGTGTACCTGTTGTAGTGATAGGACATTGTTAGTGTGGCATGAAAAAGATAGTGTATGTGAGGTGTTCTGGGGACAATATATGTTTTTTGGGATAGTTTAAGTGAGGTTTAGTTGTGTTAGTTTCCTAGTTATACATCGAATAATTATAATGTGCTACCCAATTGTGAATGTGTTCTGGTTGACTTGTGTTGAATTGGTTAAATGATCAAAATGTTTAATGAATGAGAAATGTAAATGTGAATGATTAGGATTAGTAAATAAATTATAGCGTATTTTTTATATCTTGAAAGTGGTGAAACCTATAATTGAATGTGTGAAATTTTGTGTGAATTCTATGGTGGTGGGGGTGTGTGTTGCATATATTGGTGGCTGTGATTGTGACAGTTTATGTGTCTTCTGGTGGTGGTGTCATGGTGTGATCTATTATAGATGATCTGAACTGATAGTTTTTGTGTCATGTGCTATCTATATATCAGTAATTTTATTTTATGTCTTTATTCACCCCACCCTAGTTGCAAAACCATATCAATAATTATAAGCTCCAGGTTCTAGGATTTTTTTCCATCACCCCGATTATTTGTGATATCAGTGGCTTGGTACCCCATATTTCATAATCTTCCATTTGAAACAATGACATACAATGTGTCTTTGGGTGAGATTTGGTGTGATTTTTTGGACCATGTGTCTTCAGGCGAGGTGTGAAGTGATGTGTTTTCCTAGGTGTTTTTGGGTAAAGTGTAATTTGATGAGGAAGTAATGTGAAATGATATGCTGTGTGGTCAAGCATGCTTGGATAAGGGAACCATGTATATTTCCTTCATGTTGATGATACCCAACTGATCTAGTTGTGATATTAGATATTATGTGATGGACTACTAGTCTTTTGGGAGTCGTGGTGTGGCGATTCCTGATTCTAGTACAAGAAGTAAGATCTTCTGAGGGTGGGGTAGTTAGAGATTCATCAAGACCCGCATCGTAGATGGTCAAGGTCTCTTAATGAGATACATGATGTGATTTGTTTTGTTATGTCATGTGTGTGGAATGTATGAGAGAAAAGAACATTCCATATTGTAGAATGAGATAAGAAAATTAGTGGGGGGGGGGTGTGGGGATCCTTTATTTGTTATGATATCAATGATATATAATTTTATATGATGTGCGATTTGCTGACTGAGTCTTAATGAGGGTAGGATGGGATTGTAAGCCTATATAGGTTTTGGATAGTTTTTATTTTTTTATGGTTCATTATCATTCTCTTTTTATATGTTCACTTGATAGCTTGGTTGTGTACCTACTAATTATATTTGTTATTCCCACCTTATTTATATAAACTATTTTTCAGGATTCTATGAGGACACTGGGAACTGATATCGACATTAAAAGATGTGTTGGATCTATTTTTGAGTCACTATTTTAGAATTTTCTTTGTTATATATGATTTAGATATTTTTTTTATCGGTTTTTACATTAATCATGCATTGTTGAATTGTTTTTTGTAAAAATTATATATATTATAGAAAATATTGGAGGTTTTTTATCCTATCTCCCAATATTCTTTAATTTATTGATCGTATGGCCCTGATACTATGAGATTCTTATACCCTTGATGCCATTCACTAACCTAGGGCTTACTGGAGGTGGGACTCGGGTGGTCATTATCTATCTTACTTTATTGAAGCATCATTGGATGGAGGGGTTTAGGAAAATAACTAACTTTCAGAGTTGATATATTGGTATCATAATTTTCAATAAGTTTTTTCATCAGTTTCATCAAAACTAAAGATTCATCACGAGTTTCATTTGATCTATTGATTGTTCAGAGTAATATATTACCTATACAAAAAATTGTAAATATATTATACTTATTTCATTATCAACTTTTAAAACTAACTTTTGAAAAGTTGAAAATTTTATTCCTTTAATTTTTTGTCTCCTTTAAAAATATAATGTACTTTTTTCGATATCTTCTTATATTCTTTTCATCCAATAATAATTGTTCTTTCTTTCTTGGATAATGAATAAATCTAATCATAGATTACCTTCCCACCACCCTCAGTATTCATCTTATCAGATAATAACCATGTAGAAGTCTCATTTGGTAATATAAAATATTGAATAGTTGAATAAATAACATTAAGTCGAAGAGTGATTATATTGGTTAAAATTCATTCCATCAATATATAGAATCATTTTCCATCTAAATATGAAGTTTCATTATATTTGATTGATTTGTGATGGTCCATATAAATAATTTAATATAGATCTTTAATAATTATCTTTAATTTGATACCAATTGTTAGGATCACATATGTGGATGATATTAAATGATTTTATGGATATTTTAGTGTTCAAAACATATTCCTTTTCCAAAAATGTCTACTTTCACCCCTATTCATTTTCAAATTTTCAAATCACTTGGTATAGAATGTAAATGGATAACATGATAGAATTAACGAGGTTTACCCCCAATATGGGTGACCAAATCTATCGTGTATTGATTTTGTCTTCTTAAACATATAGATTTTGTTCTTTATAAGGAGTATTCAATAGGGAATGGTATAACCTCGAAACCTAATATTGTTCCCACTCTAATGAGTCAATAAAAAGAACACTTTTTTCTGTAGAAACTATACAAAATAATTTCTTATACAATTGTCACCAAATAAAGTATATGTATTCAATGGAATAGAAAAATATGATCTTTTACTTCCTCCTATAAATAATAATATCCCTAGGTTTTATCTCTCACAATATGTTTTATCACTAATCAAACTAATCTCAGCTATCTCTTTTGGTTTATTTAAAAACATAGCATTGATCACCTAGATATAGTATAATATTCATCTTTATAAAGTAGATTATAAAAAAATCCTCCATATAATATGGATAAGCCTTGATAAATATCATAACAACAAAAAATACATAATTTTTTGGATGGATTATTTTAGGTGAATTGCATATATGTCCAAGATGAGTAACTATTGATATATTTGGGCAAAAATTAAATCAGTCCAGGATAAGTTAGTGTTATTTAATTCTAATTTTTATCCCGGATGGATTTCTATGTGTTGAAAAAAATATAAACCATAGATGTTTTTTGGGGATATATTACAGATCAGAGATAGATTATATTGATGTGCACATTTATCAATGTCATGACCCGTTCCCCAGTGCCCTTGTCCTGACTACCCCAAGCCCGCCTTCCATAGGCTAGGGGCTGGCGACTAGCACCAAAGGAGTATTCTCTAAAACTGGGATGCCATTGCCTTTATAACCTGTAATCACACGCAACAAAGCACACGACAAGATGTGAACCCAAATAAACTGAATAGTACACCGAGTGAGTACAATAAGAAAAAGGGGCCAGAATACAAGACCAACTTGAAATTAAAGAAAACTGAAAGTACAACTAAACTGGAACAGCTCTTGTGAACACCCACTAAGGATCCTACATATAGGGTAGGTACAGTTCTCGATCGGTCATCTCTGCAGTACACCTCATCTAAGGTCCACATCTGAGCTACCTCCAGTCCAGGTACTCATGTCCTCAGTCAGCGCTATTCGTCGTCTACACCAACACAATGAAGTGTGAGCATAGCCCATTCAGGGGTGAGTATAATGATACTCTGTAGGGACCCTAATACCCTCAAGGTCTCATAAAATCCATAAAGGATAAACCACAAAGCATGAAGTAAAATTTCAACCCTACTTAGGTATATGCCCAAACATATACCTAATTTATCACGTATACCAATCTCAATCATGAGGAAACACAAGGTCCAACACAAAAGGGCCAAATATCAACTATTACACAAAGAATGAAATACCATGAAGGTATGTACCACACAAGTACGCCACACAGAAGAATACCACCAATGTATTACCATGAAAGGAAGTACCACACATGTACGAACTCAGCTCACACTAGGTATAAAATAGGAATAGTAGTAGAGATGATTAGATGTAACTACTAAATAATTTTACACTATTAATAGGAAGACCCATGAAGGATCGCTAATCATCATCAGACCCACATAGGATCTCTAGGTGTTGACCCACATAGGATCGCTCAGTGCTAACCCACACAGGTTCCCTAGGTGCTGACCCACACAGGATTACTAGGTGCTCACCCACACAGGATCGCTCCGGTAGTCCCACATGGAATCCTAGAGAGGTTCCATGTGGGACCCTCAATCACAGACCCACGAAGGATCTCTTCCTCGAGTCACAACCAGTTACTGGGTTCCCTCGCTAAGCTTGATTATCTCCGAGAGGGACCGCTCCTCAAGCCACTGGTCGATACTCCAACTATCACAAAGTCCAAAAATAAAGTATCATAAAGGATCAACACATCATAGGGGTCTTAACGTAACAGATGGCGCGTCAGTTGGATTCTTGGTCTGTAAGTTATTATCCTTTATGTCCTGAGGGCCCGATTGGATTCGTGCTCGATCCAACCCAACCATTCCCAACTTTATCCAAATCTCAAGTTAGGTTTATAAAAGGGACCATCTCGCTCCAAGGTTTCTGACGCCGCAGAAGGTTTGTCAAACGGACGCTCGGGGCCAAAGAGATGGCCGAAAGAGCGTAAATGGGTCATAGTTGGTCCAGGTTCGGTCCGACACGGTCAGACTGACCCGGCCCAAACCAGCCTCGGACTACATGGTTTGGGTCGACCCAGCATGAACCTCTAGGTCCAGCCCATTCCGTGGTGCGGCATGGCCCACTGGTCGGTCCGGACCGCCGGGCTGTCCGACCCATGCTGGTCGGTCTGGCCTGGCAGCCCGACTTGGAAGCACGAAGGGCGTGGGGCCACGAGGGCGTCGAAGCAGAGGGGCGGCATGGCGAGGATCTGAACGAGACATTGGGTCCACCGACAGAATGGTGGGGCCATGGGGCTGCAGAGCCGCGGGGTGGCGCAGTAAGGCCACGGGGCGGCGGTACCTGCGGGCGGTGGAGAGCCACCAGGCATGGAGGACGCAGGGTGGCGCGACGGTGGCCGCGTAAGGTGATGTACCATGTCTCCTTCATCATGGCCGAAGGTGGTGTCGACCACCATTCTTGAGTTCCACCAGTGCCAAACTCTGGCACCATGCACCATCACCATCGTGAATAACACACAAAAAGAAGAACGACATAGGGGTCGTTCCATGTTTGTCTGGATCGCACCTTCCACATTAGAGCGGTAACAAGTGGTTCACAAATTTGAATCAAGAATATAAAAATCTACTATTTGATATGAATAGTGGATCAACTCATTTTTCTTGATCCGCATTTTCCATGCTTTCCAAGAATGAGGATTTTAATCGAGAAATTTCATGAATTCAACAACAACCCCTACCTAGGAGAATTGTTGATGGAGATCGTCAGATGGAAATGGTGAAGGCGAATAGAGTACCAATGATCATCGTTTCGGCGGTCACGCTTCTGAATTCGGTTCAAACATCATCCAAATTATTCAATTCCGGAGTGTGTTCTTCATGGGAGAGATTTATCCCAAGTTCCCCCCTTCTCTTTCACCAACAAAAAATCCCCTCCCAAGAAAACAGTCGCCAACATAATAAGTTATGGTTTTCAAATTTTAAATTGGAAAAAATATTTTAGCCTAAATAAATAGAGGAAGGTTGTCTTAATTAATTAAAGGGGAGAATTGGAATAATTAATGTAGGGAGTTGAGAGGTTTTTCTCCATAAAGAGGGGTTCAGGTGGTCCCCACCACCGAGATTTGAATTGTTGGTTCTACTAACTCGAGTGGTCCCCACCACCGAGCATTCAATTTGGAGGATATAACTCTTTTGGTCCCCACCTCCACAATATTCACATGTGGGAGGTTTTAGTTCAGGTGGTCCCCACCTTTAAACCATCCACATGGAAGGTTTCAACAAAAATAAAATAAATGTTTATTTTATTTTATTTCTATTTCGATGAAAAACCCAAATTTTAACTTTCGCCCTTGACTAGCTGCCATCAAGGTGAAAGTCTCCTTATGTGAATATCGGCGCTTCGAGTTTAACGGTGGCCTAGGATTTCAATTCCGAGCACCGGTTCAAAAGTTAGAAAAAATTGCTCACACATTTACTGAATGTACCCAAAAAAAGTTCAGAAATTCATTCTGGGCACTCCAGGCCTCAGAAGCATGCGCCGTTAATTTTCAAGAACTTGTAAAATTCCCATATAACTAAAAAAAATTTACATAGAAATTCTGGATCTTTACAATGAGGGAAATATTTACAATTCTTCATAGGAAAATAAATATTATAAATTTCTGTTTTAAACATAATATTTGTGTGTGTGTTTAAATAAATACATAAAAATAATTACATATTAATTTATAAATATTTATAATTATATATATTATAGAAAATATATATTTATATATATTTTTGTGTGTAGAAACACACAAAAACACAAATAATATTATTTATTTTTAAAAATAAATTATATAAATGTTAATATATATTATTATTATATGAATAGGGGATTACAATTGATAAATTAACACACATTCCCTATTCATCCTAATTGGTCGAGCCCTATCCCTCCTCATAATGAATGAAAATTACCCACTAGAGCTATTTTATTATAATACATGACATAAATGAATAAAGGAATATATCACGTAGAAATTTGGTAAACTGAAAGCCTAATAGCTTAAATGTTGAATACATTATTTACCCGAAATGATAAACCTTATTCATTTAATTTCAACCATCTTATGCCTCACCAACCCCTGTCAATTGTCATCACACATTGTTATTAGTCTAACTGTTGTGTCTACCCTCCCCCTACTAAAAATCATTTAAACATACTAGCCTTCGACAAACCATATATGAAAACCCATTCATCCCACATCATATATCTATGAGAGAATAGGGTTAGATGATAAGTTACCAAAAAACCCACATCTCTTTCAAGCCTCCCGCTCGGAGATGCATGCATGGTAGCCTGTTGTGTCGCCTATATATTATACCACACCATCAAACATTTCCCATCGCGTTGATAACTATATGGAGGGGAAGACCTATGTACCACATCAAAATTCCATGGGGATTAGTGAGTAGTTAAAAAATAAATGATTCAAATACCCATCATTCAAGGCCTCTAACCTTGTGGTTCCTATGTGTTTCCATGTTAAATCACATGTTTATTAAACTAAGATGTTCATATGATCCCCCCATGTAACATAATTATCAGTCATGATGTCTCAATGGGATTTTTTATGAATTGATAGAATAGACTCCTAGTGTCCCAGATGCCATTTTTTAGCTTGAATTCCCATTTGGGATGAATTATGTCACTGATATAGTACCTCACTACAATAACCTAACTGTTACAGTTTGATTACACTACTAAAGATAGTACTACAATAATTATGTATTACATGATGAAATTATCCCACACATTGATTTGATCCTTCGTTTTTAATAAATGATTAATTGGTGTTTACCACTTCTCTGCCACCCTAACTACTTAAATATTAATATTTGTGTTTATAAATAACTTTATTCATTTATGTTCTTATTTTAGAACATATACATATTTATATATAAAAATTTTAATTATAAAAAATTTATATAAATTCAAATATATTTTATTTATATAAACATGTGTGTATATGTGTACTAATGTTAATAAATAATTATATTTTTGTTAAATTATATTATATTTATATATATTTAACTTTTTGGGTATGTATGTAAGTTTGTTTCAGATTTATTAATAAAATAATATATATTCTAAATCTATATATTAAGGAAAATTTAATTTCATTACTATATATATAATTATTTATAAAATCCAATAAATTTTGAAAATACTAATATATTATATATGTTTTAATGTATTATGGTATATTATTATATTAACTTTTAATTATAATAATAAAATTAATATATATTAACATTTCATATTTATTAAAATATTACATTATAATTATAATTATCACTATATTAAAATTAATATATATCAACATTTTACTTAAAATTATCACTATATTATATTTATATATATTTCACTTAGTAGATGGTATATAGGGTGTCAATAGACCATATTAAAAATTTACTTAAATAAATTGATTCAATAAATTAATTATCAAATATAATTATTTAGGTTAATTATCAGCTAAAAAATTAAATAACACAAGGATGTTTTTTTATAATAATTCAGTCTAATGCAGGCCCACTCTACTCTTATTCCTTTCTACTCATTAAGAGATACGAATTTACTAATATTATTTTTATTGTGGAATCATAACCCAAATACAAAATTAATTTCTAGTGGTTGGATAACCATGACACTGAATTTTGTATGGGGAGTCACAACACTTAAAACCTAACATTATACAGTGGGATTTACAACCCAAAAAATCCTATCTTTAGATACATGGAGTCAAAACCCTTGGATATTGACAATAGATTACAAGAGTCACAACCCAAGTAAAAGAATAAGAAACAATAATTTTTTGTTAAAAATAATAAACTTAAAAAAATAGTTTGTGCGAGAGATGGGAAATAATGTTACATACGCAAAACAACATAAATGACAAAAAACTAATTAAAGCATATGAACTGGTTCGTGTGGATTAGATCAACATATCTTATCAAGGTAGTAGACATTGAAGTAGAAGAAATTTCTCCCTTGAGAGATCATATAGGTGATGAAATATAGTTTCGAAGGATGTTGTAAATATATAGAAGGTTCAAAGTTCACAATATATTATATTTTAAAAATAGAGTATCAAATATGTTAACCCATATTCACCCTCAAAGTGTTCTAACACCTTTTAATAAAATATATAATATAAAACTAAAAAACCAATCTTTAGGTAATGAAATCCTAATAAAAAATTGTTGAATTATTCAAAAAATAGAGATGATTATTATAAAGAATAAAAAAAATACATTTCAATTAAAACTAAATAGGGATTCAAATAAATTTAAATTACCTAAAAAATTATAAAATGTCAAATGTAATCCTATATAAATTGTAAGGATGCTTAAAAAAATACTAGAAACAATTTAATTTAAAGCAGTGTGAAACATAAAAAATAAATTATACTTCTTTAAATACGATAAAAAGTATTTGAATATATTAATTATTGTCAAATAATAATTTTGTAAAGAATCATACTTTGAAATTAAGTAAGAATATTAAAGAATAAATATTCATAACATATGTTGTATGTGTTACTTAACAATAGAGAATGAATTTAATAATATTTTAGAACTCATTAAAATATTATAATAAAACATTTAATTGATTTAATATAATATATATTAATTATAAAAATTAATAATACACTAAAAAAATTAAAAAAATCTTATAGCTCATAAAAAAATATAAAGTGTTAAAAATGAGCATGAAGAAATAATCATTGATGGTGGCAGAAACACCTACATTTTCAAAAAAAAAATAAGTCACCGTTGAAAAATGATTTGATTCACTATTGATAAATAAGTCACCATTGGCATTTAAAAACTGATTCCTCATTGTGATTTAAAAAAATAATTCACTATTTGAATTAAAAAAATAAGTCATTGCTAAACATAAAATAATTATCCATTGCAATTTAAAAAAAAAGTCACCTTTGGAATTTTGGAGAAGAAAAAAGTTTCAAAGGAATGAAAAGAGTCACTATTGGGTTTGATAAATTAGAGGATTCTTTTTATTCAAAGGCATAAAAACAAACATCTCTTGGTTTGAGAATATCAAAAAAGCAAGGAATTAGATAACATTAGATAAAGATAGACACACCATTGGTGTTGAAACAAACAAGCCACTATAGAAAATATATGATGAATATAAACTATTGAAACCAAAGGATGATGAATCACCATTTTCCCAAGATTATATGTTTCAGTAATAAAGAAAAAGGAAAACTCATCATTGGAGAAAAACGTTCTTCTGCTGTAGAAAAATACAAGCCTCTCCCAGAGGGAAAACAAACCTTTGTTTAAATGAATGTGAGATGTGAAAGCTTGCTGAGGCTTCTAGAGAGACGATGAAGGGAATAAATATTCTTTCATTAATTAATAATAATCTTGATGGACCATCCATGTAGAAAATAAGCAAGATTTTGAAGGTGATGAATAGTGTTTCAATATTTTATTTTCACAATAAACATATATACTTTGATGAATTTTTATGCTATATTAAATATTTCATTTGAACATGGTCCAGAAAAGTTGGTTTCATATAATTTCATGAGATTAAAAAATAATAAAAAACCACACCATTCTGATAAATATTTAATTATATATTACAAAAAACCATAAGAAAATGTTCTAAACACAGTAGAATGCATCGCCATACTTTGGGCCTTTTTATGGTATGTATTCGACATTCATAGAGTTTAATTTAGTTTCATTAAAGAATAATTTCTTTATATTATAACCAAAAAAACTTTGAGTGATTCTGATTCTAAAATAATTATATATCAATGAAACACACAACATTTTCTATTTTGGAAAATTTTTATTTTCAGAATTATTATAAGATCCTCAGATAAATGGTACACCCATTAATAAAATATAACTATACTTCTGATAAACCTAATTAATTAAAGATAAATGAGTAATATTTCAACAATTTAATGTTACTAAAGAATAATATCAGTATAAAAATTTTTATAAAATAAATAGAGTATAAAACTTTAATAGAGTTTATACTAAAAACTTTTCTTAAGAGAAGAAACAAGATTCATGTTCAAGATTAAATGAGAACATTTTGGAAAAAGATTTAGGAAATTTCAGAGGTTATTAAAAGTTTTATTAACTTATTATATTTAAAATTAAACAATAATTATAAAAATATAATCAATAAATCCTTTGTTATAATAGAAATACAGAGAGGTTACAAAAACATATTTTCACATAAGATGATAAAATGGTTTAGGATACTTGAAAACATAAAACAACATGTAATAAAATAAGTAGAAATACATAAATGAAGATACAAAAAAATATCCCCTTTTTTATTAAAAAACTAAAACATTTAAATCCAATGTCATCACCCTTTTTGTAAATAAACAAAAAAAACAAAAACTCCCCATAAAAAATGAAATAATAAAATAATTAAATTTCCAATATTACTAGTTCAAATTTAATTTTTTAAAATTTTTAAGAGTCTAAAGTCTTAATAAATATATCTATTATATAATTTTTAATAAGTATAAATTCTAAAACAATATCACCTTTATTCACATGATCTCTAATAAAAAAAAAATCTAATATTGATATGCTTTGTTCTAGAATGTTCTAAGGGATTTTTAGAAATAGAAATTTCATAATTGTTATAAAAATAAATTGGAAATATATAAAGATAAATTTTAAAATAACTTAATGTTATTTTAATCCATAAACATTAAGAAAAACTATTTGAATTGGAGATATAATCATCCTCTAGAGTAGATAGAGAATCATATAGTTCTGTACAAAAAATCCGACCTTTAACAGAACAAGTTAAAGGTATTTATCAGTGCTATAGAAGCACTGATAATGTAAGAAATGTTAGAGTGTTGGTTATAATAATGATCATAAAAAGTGATGATAAAGTCCCACTTTAGCAGTACTAAAAAAATTAATGATAAAGGCCCTGCAGATAAAGGGTATAATTTTTTTTCACGCCCCCTATAAAAGCTCCCCCCGACCCTTTATCAGTGCTTCCCCAAAACCTTTATCCACACATTAGAAAATACCACCCCCAAAGCACACTCCTCCAGTGAGTTTGGAACCTGAGGCCTCCAACTTATACAACAACACCTTTTCCATTTCACTATACTATTTGGTTTTACATTTTTTGATATATCAATATATTAATATATATTTCATTACATATATATATATATATGTTTATATATATAGTTATGTTTTTTAAAAATAATTATATTATATATATATTTTTTATGATGGATATTAACTCAAAAAACACATAAAATGTCCAGAAACACTAAAAACACAAAACACCTAAAAGACATGAAATGACAATAATATCTGATACATGAGTCTATTTAGCTCAAAAACTAGTCAAATCAAAGATCATGATATGATATTTGATATGATATGTGGTACATGCCAAACAAAAACCCAGTTCAAAAGTGACAACCATTTAAATTTTAAGAAACTCGGGTCGGTGACAAAAAAACATAGTTTTGAGGCCTTCTGTGACTATTTGGGGAAGAAAAAACTGACAAAGTTATTTGATATTATTACAAGACCATCTATGTCATATATCTCATTATAGTATTTTATTTAATTTGTGGTATATCCCAAACAGACACCCGAATCAAAATTTAAGGCCATTTGAATTTAGAGTTACATTTTCAACTTGTTTTAGATATTTTATTAACTTTTTTTATCTTCATATAGATATTAAATGACTAATAATCAGTAGTAATAAGAAATAATTAATTAAATTATTTTTTGAAAATTATTTTATCTGTTATTTCCACTAAATATGTTATATTATAAGTGTAAATGTAAATTTAACATATATAAAACATATTTTCCAAAAATATATATTATATTTATATCAGCATACATATTTTAATATTTTAATAAATTATTTTTAATTATTTTTTTCGTGTTGGTAAAATTAAATATTTTCTTGTAAAAAATCAATCATAAAGGGGATTTTTTATTATAGCTTCTAAAAATCACTAAACCCCTCCCCCTTATCAGTGATTTTTATAAGAGTTGATAAAATAACACATTTATAAGTAGTTTTTAAAAAAGAACTGATAAATGGATGTCCTTTATCAGTGATTTTAGAAAAGCATTGATTAGTATCCCCTTTAATAGTTCTTTTTTGTAGCATTTTTAAAGACCCCATTTAACAGGGATAAAATAAGAGTTGGAAAAGGGGGTCTTTAACTGCATTTTTAGCTAGTGCTGTTGAATCCCAAGAACTGGATAAAAGCGATTTTTTAGTATTGGTTTCTTCTCCAAAGACCAAGAAATTAGTATTTTTCCAAAAAAATGACACATACATGATTTAATTTTTCGGTCAATTTGATAGCCTCCAAAATCAGAGTTAGAATATTATATTAAATCAAAATAGGTATATTTTTCTTAAAATAAAAAAGAATCAATAGTTTATTTAATATATCTAATTATAATTACAACTTCAATATTAATTTAATTAGGATATTCATATAATCTAACACATTAACACTAAACATGATATGAGTTCAAGATGAAATTAAATATATGTAAAATACCTATCATGACACTATAAACATTAGTATCTACAGATTTACCAGATTCATCAACATTAAATTTTGAACTAGTATCCAAATTAATTTTAATATATTTAGATTTATCAAGATCAAATTATTTAACTAAATCATTATTATACATAGATTGATTAAGAAAAATTCAATCTTTCCTTTGAAAAATTTGAAATCCAAGAAACAATGTTAATTATCCCATAAATATCATGTCAAACTCAGAAGAATTCATAGTTTAAAAAATCATTAAGAATTATTTAACTATAATAACCAAAAATTATATCATCAATAAAAATTTTATCAACTAAAATATCATCAGAATGTATTTTAATTAAAATAATAGGATCAGAATTTCTTGAAACAATTATTTAGTAAAAACTAATAAGGACTTTCAGTACTAGAAAGTGGTGTTGTTTAAAACCATACAAATAGTTAGACAATTTATAAACTTGATTATGAAATTTTTCATACTCAATACCATGGGGTTGAGAAACCTAATATTCTTCAATTATAAAACAATTTAGGATACCATTTTTTACATCCATTTGAAATATTTTAAAACCTTTAAATTAAGAAATATCAAAACAAAATTCTAATTTCCTTAAAACTGAAAACATGTGAAAAATTAATCTTCAATATTTATACCTTCTTCTTTAGATTATACTTGAGAAATACGTTTGTCTTGGTTTTTAACAATATCTCCAGATTCATCCAGATTATTTATAAATATCCATTTAGTTCTAATTCTCGGTTTATCCTTAAAAAACTATACTAAATTTCAAAAATTATTTCCAATAAACATATATAACTCATCTTGAATTAAAATAATCCATTTTTCATCTTTTAATGATTGATTAACATTAATATGAACAAAATCAGAAATGAAATCATAATTGGAATAAATAAATTAAAACATAATTTCTAATTTTAACACAGGAATAAAAATTCCCAATTACATTTTCAATAGGAGGATCATTATGAATATTAAATGATATTGGATTAAGTGGAGAAATTGTAGTCCCCCCACAATTAATTCATCTATATCCTAATGGTTTTCTTCACCAAAATTATAATCTGTAAACTTTTCATCAGAAGTACTCGAAAGAAAATATAATTTGACATTATTTTTATTAAGTATACCAAGAAAACATTCTTTAGTAGCCATAATTATTTTATTATAAACTAACATTTCATAATATTAGAATATTTAATAAAAATTCTTTCATCACTTTTTACATCAAATTTATCTAAATTTTATTTTTAATTTAAAATAAAAACATTAAAACCAAAAAATCTATTGAATTTTATTTTTGAATAATCCATGAAGATTTTTCATTGAAAAATTCCTAAGGATATTTCTATTTTGAATATAAAAAGCCGAAAAAATGACCACATCCTAAAAATTTCTAGGTAAATTATATTCAATTAACATAGTTCGATCAATTTGAAAAAGCATTCTATATTTCCATTCTACAACACCATTTTGTTACGGTGTTCTAGGGGAATTAATTTTTTAAAAAATATAATTATTTTTTAGATAAATTACAAAATCTAAATTATTAAATTCGACTCCTTTATCACTGCAAATAAAAACATTCATATAAATTTTTTTATTTTGAACTAAATTAAAAAAACCTGTAAATCTATATAATGTATTGTTTTTATGAGAAATAAAGTATAGCCAGGTAAATATACCATAATTTTCAATAATAACTGATGTATATTTCTTTCTACCAAGACAATAAATTTGAGTGGGACCAAATAAATCAAAATGTATTAACTATAATGGTCTATTAGTACTTATATTTTTTATAGGTATAAAGGAAATTTTATGTTGCCTCACTTTAATGTAATAATCGCTAACATGAAGTTGTTCTTTCTTTATGGAAGGTTTCTATAACACATTCTTATGTTTTGAGAGATTATGAAACATTCTAAAATTAACATGACATAAACATCGATTCCAAATGACGTTTTCATTCTATACAGTATTTAGACACTTAATATTTATAACAATTAGTTCATTAAAATCAATAATATAGATATTATACTTTCAATGAGCATAAAATAATAGAGATTAATCTTTAAAAACAAAAAATATATCATTTTGAAATTTAACATTCATTATATTATCACCTAATTATGATATACTAGTTAAATTATGTTGTAAAACTTAACCATATAATAATTTTCAAAATAATGGTAGAATTTTATATACAAACCGTAAAAAAACCTTTTACTTTGCCTTTGGAATTGTCTCCAAAAATAATAGTTCCTCCATCACATGTATTGTAACTGGTAAACTTTAATGGGTCTCCAGTTATATGCCTAGAGCATCATATTTCCATTTATCATATGTCATTCTTGAGACATCCCATATATTTTTCCTAAAAAATTAAATTGATTGACAATTTTAGTACCCAAGATACTTTGGGACCAATTTTATTAGTAATACAATTTTTAGTTACACAAAAAAGATTTAAACAATTATTTCTTTACTACTGATAATAAAGATTTAGAAATACTTGTTTTAAGAAATCCAAAATATTATATGAATCTAATAGAAAAATCATATTTATAGTGACCTTTAATGCCATATTTTAAATAAGTAATAGTATAAGTAAAAGTATAACAACTTTTTTTAAAAATAAGGTTTAAGCATTTGAGGTAATGTTCAACCATAACTGAAACCATATTTTTTTCATTATTTTTAGCCAAATACATTACGTTATGATATTTTTCAAAACCCTTAGTAAATGTAGATAAATAATATATAATACATTTAATTTCCATATTAAAATTTTCATTCAAATCTTGATATGTTTTCAAATTATCATAGTCTATTGAATGAGAAGGTGAATAAGTGTTTCTAAATTGTTCATTTTTTTGTAAATGAATTTTATTTTGAGAAATAAATTTCTCAATAATTTCCTTAAGTTTATGATATATATCATTTGATTTGAAAATATTTTTTAATCATTCAATTTCTTCATTAAATTCAGAAAATTTTGAGTTATCAATATCATAGTTAAAATTAGAACATGCAGAATAAAAAATTGAATTACTAACATTATCCAGTGATTCCATAAAGCACAAGTTAGTAGATTATTTTTCGTATTTAGACTACTCGCTGGAATCAAATTATTTTATTAAACTCTGTCTAGTTATCAACACATTTTTTCCTTTTTTTTGTATTTTACTTTATTCTTTTGTTTGGGGAGATTAGGTTTGATATTACCTTTCTTCCTTCACTAATTACATGTTACATTTGAATCATTGTAATTCATACCACCTTTTTTATCCCTCTTGTATTCTTTAAGGGTTTCTTCTAAACTAGTTATAGAATCTTTTATTTTTCATTATATTGTAAAATTCGATTACAATATGATCTATATCATTATTTTCACTATCATAAAGATCAATAGAAGAATAGATAGTAGAGACAACATTCCAATATTGAAAAGCTACACCTTTTCATTTAGTTTTTATTTCTTGAATGTTATGTTCAATGGTTCCAGTTCATACTGAAGTAGTTATCCAATCAATTAATCTATGGTGAACACCTTGAAGTTATTTATTTCTTTGATGAAAATTTTTTTAACATGGCATTTATTTAGTAATTCTCATAGGACTTGGGCAATATGTACTTATTTTACCAGAGCTTCTCTAATTGAATTCCTTCCATTCATAATGATTGTGAATTAGTGGAACATTTGATTTATTATTAAATATTCACTGATATTTAAGTATTTCTACTCAAAATGAATCATTCCAAGATTGGTTCATTTTAATTTTCCACATCCAAGGTGAGTGATTTATAAAACCTTCAAAATTTTCGGATCTTTCTTACAAGAAGACACATAACATAAAAAACAGCTATTAATAACACAATGTAACATGTTGAAAACATTATAATTTAAAACATATCTTCTAGCATAATTTACTGTAAGTGTATCTGGGTCAATATTAGGAAGAGTGTACTATTTGGACATGATAGAATAGTGTTCAATTCTCAACTATTTTAGATATTCCTTCAATCAGGATCTCGAGTAGCCATAATAATTTTCATCATTGTGAGGTGGCTTCTAAGGCATCTAAGCATCATTTGGGTTCAATCCTTCAATATTAAAAAATAATTGTTCTTAAACAATGAGTTTTAGAAATATAATAGAATAAATAAAATAATATAAGGCTATAAAGATAAGGGTTTAATAATTCCAAAAAAACAACCTTTTATAAAAATTGAAAGGAATCCAAAAGTGAATAATAGAGAAAATAAATTTTAAATAATATTAGACTTGGATACCAATTGTTAGGTTCAGATTGGGAAATGAAAGATGTTCTAGGTGTGAATAGAAAAGATTAATAATTTACTCGAATAATTTTTTTAATTAAATTAATTATAAATGTTAATTATTAAGTTTAATTAGCAGTGGAAAATATAAATAAAAATAGGAAGTTTTATAGTATTTAGGTCAAAAGTGGGCCTACATTACACTTATACCTACATCCTCAGGGAGAGATACATGTGCAGTAGTATTATTTTTATGGGGTAATTATAACTCAATTAACAAATCCTTTTCTAGTGGAGGGATAACAATAACATTGAATTTTTTATGGTGAGTCACAACCCTTACCACCCAACTTTAGAGATGACTTCTGTACTTGTATTATTTTTATGGGATCCTCCGTGGGTTCGATAGAGATGACTTCTGTACTTGTATCCTAAGTGGGTCCGACATAGTAGCTGGTCTTGTATCATGAGTGGGTCCAATAGCTTAGCTGGTCTAGTATCTTATGTGGGTCAGACAGCTTAGATGAATCAGTGACAATATCTGATCATCTCTATCTCTATATGAAATATGTATACTTGTGTGAGTTGAGTCTTGACTTTCGATCATTATCATCGATGTGATTGACTTGCATTCATGTGTGGACTGGGTTGTGCTTGGGCTCGAGATTTGGAGTTGAACTGGTATTGATAACTTAGGTATATGTATGGGCATATACCTAAGTAGTGTTGGTTGATACTTCTTGATATTATTTGTCTTCTGTGGTTTGTCCATCGTGGATTCTAGGAGACCTTCGGGGGTCTCGGGTCCCTACTGAGTATCGTATACTCACCGCTGCATGGGTTATGCCCACACTAAATTGTGTTGGATGTAGATGAAAAACATTACTGATCGAGGTAGAGGCTTGTGAAGATGGATGGTACCCAGAGGTGGACCACATGGCGGGACGTACAAGGAGCGGACGGCCAGACCCGAGGTGCTGAGGAGGCTATTTGTACCCACCCTTTAGGTGGGAATCCCGAGGGACGACTCATTGATTTCTGTATTACATTACTGCAGTTGTACTAGCATTTCATTTGTACTGTACTTTACTGTGGGGCTTGTATTTCCCGCCCCTTTACTTTCAACACTACTTTTTGTATACAATTTTTAATTAGTACTTTATTATGTTGCGTACTCGGTTGTGTTTTTTTACATTTATAATGGAAATTACTTCCCTTTTTACTGGGATTTATGCCTTTGGTGCTAGTCTCTAGCCCCTGGCCTATAGAAGGCAGGATTGGGGTATCCACATCACAGTCCCCGAGGACGGGTCATGACAAATTGGTATCAGAGGAGTCGGTTCTACCACAGAACTCAGGACTCTGATCTCTCTTTTTTTTGAAGCAGCAGTGTTAAGAGTATTAAGTGTGGATTTCAGTCTAGGGAGTCCAGTGTTGGTGTGGAGGCCGACGTATCCATACATCAGGACCCTAACCTCTGATTTATGACATAGTGCACGGAAACACTGATTGCGTGTGTGTTTCAAGAGTTTTCTTTGTGGTCTCTTTAAGTCAGCTCAGCATGTATAACTTATTGATAGTGGCGCTCCTGTTCCTTACAAGGATGCCACTGTGAAGATAGCTAGCCAGGGTTCCTAAAAGAGATTACATGATGTCGGCCCACCGAGTGATGAGGCTCCGGTGCAGGGACCTCTTACTATGTTGGCACCTTCGGGTGGTGTACCAGCAGCACCACCACCCATTGAGCAGTAGATGCCACCAGCTACACCGGCAGACGATGCACGCTGATTTAGCGCGTTGCATGAGTTCCAGCTGCAGAGGCCTCTGAGGATTCTAGGTGAGACAGATTCCCAGGCAGTAGAGAACTAGATAGAGGCAATTACTAGAGTTTTCATCCTAGTTGAGAAACTAGTAGAGCGGATGTTGATCTTATATACTAATCATTTTTAGCGAGTGACCATGAGGATAGTCCACATAATGATGAAGTTTCGGTACATGGACCATTTTATGAGATGGTACCTCCGGGCAGTGTGCCAACTATATCACTTTCCATTGGTTAGAAGACACTACCGGCGGTACCAGTAGAGGACACTTGTAGGCTTAGTGCCTTACATGTGTTTCATCAACAGATATCCCTCATGTTTTGAGGCGAGCCCGAGCCACATGAGGCTAAGGAATGTATTGAGGGAGTGGCTGAGAGTTTTCTAGAGCTTATACAGCTTCGGAAGGATGATGCATCGGTAGCTGAGTATTCATCGAGGTATATCGATCTTACCTGGAACTTGATGAATATGATTCGATTAGTGCTTTAGAGCTCATACCTATGAGTGAGGCGTGTTTAAGGATATCTAAGCCATCACTTTTTTCTATATGCATTCCTACTTATGTTAGGGTACTAGAGAGAACCTTTGTGGTTGAATGTTCATTGGATAAGCGGATACATCCAATGAATGTTAACAGTTGGAAAGAATGAAACTTGCGTTAGTCTTAGAGACTTGGGACTGTAAAATGTTTTGAGTAGAAGAAGTGTTAAAGACAGATGAATCCGCAGGGCAGAAGACGTGGAAGCAGATCTAGGAGAGCAACATGAGGTGGTGAACATTTCAACATGATACAACCACCCGCCTTTTTATTCCCCGCTAGGCTCATGGAGTTGGAGGGTAGGGGAAGAAAGTAGCTACATGCGGTCAAGGAGTGTGACCCAAGGGCTCCAAGAATGATTTGAGTTACAGTTTGTGTCTACTATTAGAAAACGTATCAATAGACAGAGGTACCAATCATTCCTTCCTTCCATGAATCTTTTCCCAGAACTAGAGTTTCCGGTTAAGCCATTGACTTGACCCTCATGTCTGGAGTTACCATTGGGAGGAGACTCGATAATCACACTTACACCGACAGTGTGTTATGACCCTTGAGGTGAGTGTTTCGGTTGGAACCTCTTGGTGGTAGCATCTAGGCCTTACAATGTTAATTTGGGTATGGACTGGGCAACCACATTTCATACACAGATTGACTATATTAGGAAAAAAGGATGTGGTTTATCTAAAAAATTGGGATGAGGTTTTCCTTGGTCAGTGAAAAGGAAAAACTAGGAAGCACAGGATGAAATCATGCATAAGAGGGTGAAATAGATCACTAAGGAGTCAGCCAGACTTACCTTTGTGTCATACTTCTGCAGAGTTGCAACACCACTTTCAGCTTTGACAAAGATGGGGGCAACCCTTCGTGTGGTTAGATAGATGCCAGCAGAGATTTCAGGATCCGAGCCAGAGATTGAATAGGGCGCCCATATTGAGGCTACCGGAGGAGGGAGTTTGGTATGTAGTTTATTGCGATGCATCAGGGAATGGACTCGGGTGTGTACTGATGCAGGAGCGAGCAGTGATTGCCTATGGTTCATGACAGTTGAGACAACACGAGAAGAGCTACGCTACACATGACCTGGAGTTAGTATTAGTGGTCTTCACCTTGAAGATGTGGCAGCATTATCTTATGGATGAGCATTTTACAGTCTACTCTGACCACCAGAGTATTAGGTACATCTTCTCATAGAAGGATATGAACCTAAGACAATGATGATGGCTTGAGTTCCTCCAAGACTATGACTTCGAGATAGTATATACTCCTAGGAAGGGAAAATTGTAGTATATGCTCACATCAAAAGTGGTGAAGATGTATGAGGACCTTAGACGATTTCATTTGTGGCCGGGTATGAAGAAAGTAGTAGCGGAGTTTTTCTCTCGATGCCTCACTTGTGAGCAAGTGAAGGTGGAGCACCAAGTTCTTGAAGTATTGGTTCACACCTTAGAGGTTCCGGAGTGGAAGTGGGTTGGGATATCCAGGGATTTCATGATGGGGATTCCACGTACATCCTGAGGGCATGACTCTATCTGGGTGATTGTTGACTGACTCATCAAGTCAGCGCACTTTCTACTGATCAGAGAGTAGGGCTTAGTAGAGAGCTTGGGATGCCTCTACGTTCAGGAGATTGTACGACTTCATGGCGTTCCATCGACTATCGTCTCCGATCAAGACGCTCATTTAACTTCCCGACTATGGAAGGGGCTACATGAGCCATTTGGCACGCAGCTTCACTTGATCACCACCTTCCATCCTCAGACGGACGGTCAGAATGAGAGGACCATTCAGAATCTCGAGGGAATGCTCGGTGCATTTGTCCTCGACTTTGGTCATAGTTGGGATGATAACTTACCCTTGGAGAAGTTTGCATACAACAACAACTACCACTCCACCATCAGGATGGCACCTTACGAGGCACCGTACGACTGATCTTACAGATCACCTCTGTGCTGGACTGACCTAGGGGAGTCAACACATGTAGGACCATAGATGGTTCATGCTATGACAAAGAAGGTGCACATCATCCAGGAGCGGATGGAGACTGCACATAGTAGACAGATGTCCTATGCTGATAGGAGACAGAGACCACTGGAGTTTGAGTATGGAGACCACGTTTTCCTACGGGTCTCACCTCGACGAGGTCTACAAAGATTTGGCTGGGGCGAAAAGTTATCTCCGCGCTTCATCAGACCTTTCCATGTCCTCAACAGAGTAGGAAAGGTGGCTTACCACCTGTCCCTTCCACCTCAGTTGCACCGGGTGCATGACGTCTTCCACGTATCTCAACTGAGGAGGTACGTGCACGACCCGTCCCACATCATCGACCATGGGAAGTTGGAAATCGATAACGGGGCGACATTCAGGGAGGTCCCGATGTAGATTGAGGATCGACTGGAGCGGGTCCAATGTGGATGGTCTATTCCTCTGGTGCGCATTCGCTGGCAGCATGGGAACCTCCAGGAGAGCACATGGGGGCAAGAGGCTCAGATGCGTGCTCAGTACCCATTTTTTCCCTAGCGTATGATGTAGCTTTACGGGGATGTAAATACCTGAGGTGGGGGTAATGTAAATACCTGGAAATTTCAAGGAAATTTTATTTTCATAATTATTTGGAATTTTTCAAGTCCGCAGTTTCTGACGGCGCCTGATTCCGAGGCCCAGTGTGCCCGGAATCAATTTCTGATGTTTTGTTTGGGTACGTTCAGTAAACGTACGTGCGATTTTTTCCATCTTTTGAACCGGTGCTCAAAATTGAAATCTGAGGGCACCGATGAACTCACAGCACCGGTATTCGCTTAAGGGGACCTTTACCGCAGTTGCATTTTCTCAGGAGGAGAAGTTAATTTTTGGAGATTTATATTAAATTAAATAAAATTATTGTACACAATTTTATTGTTTAAGAGTTTGTTATTTCTTAAAAGGGGGAGTTAGAGGTGGGACCCACACCCACATAACCTCCCATGAGAGGCTAATGTGTGGTGGGGCCTACACGAGCCCCTAACCCTTCAACTTCCCTTAAAATCCCCATTAACTCCCCTTCATTTAATTTGACAACTCCCCTCTTTTAATGTGAACTCTCCACCTCCTCTCTTTTGAATTTTAAACTCTTCACCTCCTCTTAATTAATGCTAAAAACTAGGATTAATTAAATGCCACATTTAATTAATCATTGAATTCTTTTGAATCAATTTGAATTGCATGGAAATTCTATTAATGTTGGGTAGCTTTTAAAATATTTGTTTGGAAAATATTTCGGTGGAGAAACCTCTGGAGAATTAGAAGAAGGTGTTCCTCTCTCAATGAAGAACATTTACTCTCTCCAATGAAGAACTCAAGGCCTGAAACCATAATCTTCTTCATTCTTCCCCCTCCGCATCCAGGAAGAAGACTCCACCCGTGAGGAACGTCGACTACACTTCCTCCTCGGGCACATCCTGACTTCAACGAATCAACGTCATCTTCGAATCCTCTTCCCGCGACACGGCAAGCGAGCATCAGAATCAAGGTAGGGGGTTTGATATAATTTTAAGTGAATGATATTATATTATGTCCTTGGTGAATTCTTTTATTGTCTTCGGCCAATTGATATCGCCTTACGTAGAGGACGCAGACCGAACAAACACGGCCCGAAGACCCTCCGATGGTTCTGGAATATTTTTTGCGATGGCAATAGGAGGTGGTGGCGACCAGAGGTAGCAGCAAACGGAGGCATCAGCAACTGGAGGCGGAGACCGCGCACCGGCTGCGTGAAGGAAACTGCGGCCCGCATCCGCAGGCTGCTCGACAGATGAACCAAACCGGCCGACCATAGTCGGCCGGGTTGGAGAACCGCAGCTCACACTCCGCGGGCCACTTCTGCAGTGAACCAGTTAGGTGCCTGTCAGTCAGGTTGAAGGAGGTCGTGGCACCTATAGGTTCCGCACGGGAGAACCGTGGCCCGCCCATGTGGTCTGGTCGCGCTGGGAAGACTGGCCCGCTTCGGCCGGCCGGACAGGAGGGGCGGCGCCGCTGGTTCGGGAAACCGGGAGGCCACACCCCCCGCAAAGCTCTGCCAGCCACGGGCTGCGCCACGTCGGGCCGGGCATTGCCCCACCGGCCCTTGCCGGGCCGCCCCCCGCTGGGCCGGGCCACACCCCACCGGGCCGGGCCACGCCCCACCAGGTCGGGCCACGCTTCATCGGGCCGAGTCGACCCCCCCAGCCGGGTTGGACCCGCCGAACCAGGTCGGGCCAACCCGCTAGCCCACTGGGCTTGACGTGCTGATCCGGTTTCACTTATACGTGAATAACATTAAGACCAAACGTCTGATCGACACGCCGTCGGCGGCATAGGGGTTCTCACGAAGATACAGTCATTTTTCGATACTCTATGTGAGTTTTGGACAACTTTGGAAAACGGCTTGGTTTGGAACGAGCGTAATTCCAATTGGACCCCTTGAACAGAAAAGCCAATAACTTTCAGACAGGGTGTCCTATTGACGCGCCGTCTGTCCCGTTGGGTTTCATTTTAAGAGTCAGAACATTGGGATAAATCAACTCCGGACTTCATGATAGTTGTTGTATCAACCCCTTGGCTCGAAGAGCGCACCCTCCCGGAATCGACCGTGATGTGTGCGGGAACCCTAGAGCTAGCTGCAACTATGATGACTTCCGTACTAGGATCATCCATCGGTTCGAAAACGACGTCTTCTATACTAGAATCCTCTGTGGGTTCGACGGTGATGAATTCCGTAATAGGATGCTCTATAGGTTCGACAAAGACGACTACCGTACTACGATCCTCCATGGGTTCGACGACGATGTCTTCCGTACTCAAATCCTCTGTGGGTTCGACGTCGATGACTTCTATACTGGGATCCTCCATGGGTTCGACAGCGATGACTTCTATAATTGTATCCTGAGTGGGTCCGACATAGTAGCTGGTCTTGTATCCTGAGTGGGTCCGACCGCTTAGCTGGTCTAGTATCCTATGTGGGTCCGATAGCTTAGATGAATCAGTGACTACATTTGATCATCTCTATCTCTATACGAAAGATTTATACCTTTGTGAGTTGAGTCTTGAATTTCAATCATTATCATTTATGTGATTGACTTCCTTTCATGTGTGGACTGGGTTCTGCTTGGGCACGAGATTTGGAGCCAAACTGAGATTGATAACTTAGGTATATGTATGGGCATATACCTAAGTAGAGTTGGTTGATACTTCATGATTGTATTTTTCATCTATGGTTTGTCCTTGGTGGATTTTGGGAGACCTTTGGGGGTCTCGGGGTCCCTACTAAGTATCGTATACTCACCCCTGCACGGGCTATGCTCGCACAACATTTTGTTGGATGCAGATGATGAACAACACTGATCGAGGTAGAGGCTTGTGGAGCTAGATGGTACCCAGAGGTGGACCACTTGATGAGATGTACATGGAGCAGACAACCAGACTCGAGGTGCTGAGGAGGCCGTCTATACCCACCCTTCAGGTGGGAATCCTGGAGGACGACTCAGTGGTCGCTGTTTTACTTTATTGCAGTTGTACTAGCTTTCTAGTTGTACTGTACTTTACTAATGGGCATGTATTTCCGGCCCCTTTACTTTCAACTCTACTTTTTGTATACATTTTTTACTTAGTGCTTTCTTCTGTTGCGTACTCTGTTGTGTTTGTTTTCTTTTATAAAGGCAATTCCTTCCCTTTTTATCAGGATTTACGCCTTTGGTGCTAGTCGCCAGCCCCTGACCTATGGAAGGCGGGCTTGGGGTAGTCACAGCATGGGCCCTGAGGATGGGTTGTGACACACAATTTTCACATGATGAGATGTGTCACTATTGATGAAAAAAGAGGAACTCACCATTAGATAAAAACAAGATTCCACTGGAGAAACATACAAGCCTCAATTGGAGAAAAAAACCTATGTTGAAATGAAAGTGTGATGTGCAACATTGGTGAATCTTTATTAAGCCTAGAGAGTGATGGTGATGTGAAAAAATATTATTCCATTCATAAATAATAATCTTTATGGATCAACCATAGAGGAGAAAGGCAAGAGGTTGAAGATATTGAATAGTGTTTCCTCATTTTATGTTCAAACTAAACATATAAATTTCATCCAATTTTTAAGCATCTAAAAGAATGAGCTTTTATTTGTTGAAAAATACTTATTTGTGGATAATTTCATTATCATTCCAAAAAATTAAGAATCACTTAATTCCAAAAAATATTTAACAAGAAATGATAATCATTTGTAAGAACATGTTTTGAACATTGAAGAATGTATTATTGTAATTATGACTATTTTTAAGGTGTGTAGATGATTTTTATAGATTTTCATGTAGTTTCATGAAATGCATAAAAATTATAATAATTTTATCCCAACAAACTCCGATAAATTCAGATTATAATTTAATGATATATTAATGAAACATAAATTATTTTCAATTTTTGAAAATCCAAATTTTTAGGATTAATTTAAGATCTTCGGATAATTGGGGTACACCTTAAAAAATAGAACTATACATTAGTTTAAACTAATCAAATAACAATAAATAAATTATATTTAAAACAATACATGTTTTCAAAGAATCTTATTTGTATATAATATGTTATAAAAGAAAAGAAGAATTTTTTTTTCAAGTAGTTTATTCTAAAAACGTTTTTTGGCAGTAAAAACACGATCCATGTTTGGGATAAAATATGAACATGTTAAAGAAATATTTATAAAATTTATTAGGTTAATAAAAGTTAGATTAACTTCTTATCATTCAAATGAAAAAAATTATAAAATTATGATCACTATGACTCCTGTTATAATTAAAATACATAGAGGTTTTAAAAACATATTTTCACATAAAATGATAAAATATTTTAGGGTAATTAAAAACATAAAATCACATGTAATCAAACAAAACATAAATATATACATGAACATTAAAAAAAATAAAACATATATTATTATTAATATATAATATATTGGAAGATTTTAATATCATTATTTAATAGAATATTCTAATTTATATTACAATTTAAATACTGTTATTTATAATAATTTATATAAATAAATTATATTGATTTTATTTTTAACTATATATATAGTTATATATATATATATATTTTAATATTTGATATAATAAATTATCAAATTAAATATCGTAAGGAGTTCTGCGACCCTTGTCCCATTTTTTTTGAAGGAATGAAAAGAGTGAATTAGGAGGCTGGGTGAGACATGTAAAATTGGTCCCAAAAATGTTAAAACAATAAAAGGCATAACCATACAATTAATAATAATAAATACTATAGGTCTAGAAACCATAATACGAATTAGATATTACAATTCTTTACCTATCCTTTAATTTAAAAAATAATTGTTTTTAGAATATCGTTTTATGAACTAACCCTTTGATGAGGTATTTTCTTCCAGATCTACCTAACCACCCTCTATGTTGTATAATGGTACTTCCATATTAATATCTTTTTGAAAATGATAAAATTGTGTTGTAGTTCATTTTAGCTCTTTCTCTTATGTTATATTCTCTTAAAATTAGTAATCCCCACCAACTCATCATCCTCCATTCATTGCATTCATAGATTTGACTGATCTTGGGATTCCAAAATAAAAGATTCTTCTACTACACATTCTTTCTACAAATTGGAAACCATAAAAAATAATGTTCTACATATTTTTTTAGTGATCATGACTCTTAAATATTTTTATAATATCCTAAAAAAACATTAATAATTTCTATTCTTTTCGGAAAAAATGCAGACCACAATGTGTTGACGTCGGTGTACTCCTAGAATTCTACCTCTATTTCATCATATACTGGACCTAGGGATCCTCATTCCAAATCATCTTCACCTCCACAACAACCTGAGAGTGAGTGTTCCCATTCAAACATTCCTATCCTACTGAATTACAATACAACTGTCTATATGATATAGAGGTTATGGCTAAATAAGTATTCACTTATCCCACTTCCAGCTTTACCTTTTGTGTCATGAGACAATTCTCAATGACATGCGCATTTATGAAGAAGTGTTAGCATTGCATGTCTTTTTAACATTTTTTATGAAGTTGACCAATTATTTTTAACGATATAGTTTACAACTATGTATACCAATATTAAACCTGTACAGTGATGTTGTAATTAACAGGATACAAAATGACCTAATTAATCATAGTAGAAATGTGATAAAATTCAGCGATGTTCCTCACATAGTATCCAAATTAGGACTATTTGGTTTCTTTTGTTGATTAAATTTTAATCCTAAATATAGAACACACATTATATAGGATAAGTGGATTCCATTGAATCAAGTTCAAATATGTAATATTGACCCAAACATGAACCCTCGTATTTCTAATAGAAAATGGATTGAAATGGAAGAATCATTTTTGAATGCATTACATACCTAGTATTAGGGAAATGAAACCAATTCCCCAATATCAGTTCATCAAATATTCATAAGGGAAGAGAATAAATAAAATAATATTTCCCAATAATAATACAAACCAAATCTAAATACCAAAAAATGGAAAAATGGCAACATAATTGTTTTTTAGTCTTCTATGGACTTATCTCTTAAGAAAAACGATTCATCCTGTTACAAAAATCCTATAAATCATTATTCAATATAATATAATTTCTTGAATAATAAAAACATGTGTTGTGATACTTTGTTTGATGATCTTTACAGGTACCAATTCCTAAAATGAATAGAAATACGTTTTTTATATTTATCGTCATTCGAATCCTCAACACGAGGCTTCAAAACCTTATCTATGAACTAATACATTAAAACAATTCTCCATAAAAATCACTTTTATTAGGAGGCTCATAGAAAATCTTGAATCTATTAGAAACGACATTTTTTTAATTGAAATCCTATAAATCCTCATCAGAACAAAAATCAAAGAATGGAACAATCACAACCCCAAATCTCATCCATACTTTTGTATATAAAAATATATTAACATTAATATGTATTCATATGTTAAAATTTATATTATAATGTAGTTAAAATTATTATATATTAATTAATTAATTTATAATATTATACAAAATTTATTATGTTATAAATTATGTTATAATTTCAATAATGTTCTATTTATTAATGTTGTTACATATATGTGTCTGTGTAATTAAATTTTTATTTTGGACATCCATCCCAATTAATCATGTTATTTGAGACAAGTAGAATCCCCCCCAAATAAAAAAATTTATTGATTGATAAAATTTATCTAATATAATTAAGGTATTTGGGACAGATAATTCATCTCAAAAATGTAAAATTGTTCTAATTATGAATATATATAGACATATATACTCATATATTATTTTTAATATTTAATATATCAATATATTTTAATGTTAATATACAGAAATATATCATAATTTATATTATTCTATAAATAACACTGTTTATTGTAAAATTATATTATATATATGTGTTATAACTAAATTATGACACCATATATATTTAAGTATATATCTCTCAATATATTTATATGTATTTATGTTAGTATTAATATTTTGTATATTCAAATTTATCAACAATGATATGTAATGATATATTATAATTTAAATTATATTATAATTAACATTGTAATTACATATATATTTATATTGGTAAATAAAGAAACATTATGTTATAATGTAAATAATATTCTCTTAATTAACATCATAATATATATATAATTAAACAAATTTAGATTTTTTTTATAGATAAAATTTATTTCCAAAACAACTATATTATATGGGATGGATTAAAACCCTTTACAAATAATTTAGTTATTTTCAACAGATAATCAATTCCAATTAAGTACAGAAATTATAACTATGACAATATATATAAAAACACATATATCCATATTGTTATTAATTTCTAATATATTAAAATATATTAACATTAATACATATAAAATTATTATAGTAATTATTTTAATATATATAATGTTATTTATAGTATTTTAATTCATAATTCGAATTATTATGTTGTTTATTTACTAATTAATTAGTAATATATGTTTTTTATTTCATGATAATTTTTAAAAGTATAATAAAAAATTTATAGTTTATAAATGTGTTTTAATAATTTTTGTAATCTTTTATAAATTCATTTTTTTAATTTATAAATTCAATTTTATATATTACTTAGTGTTTGAATTATTATATTTTATGTTTAAAATATATTAATTTTATATTAATATGTTTGGATTTTTATATTGGTATTAATGTTTATTTTAAGTATATTTTGAATTATTATAATTTATAAAAATTATATTAATCTTATTTAGTAAGTTCCAATTGCAGTCTAATATTTTTTAAGTTGAATATTTCTTATTATAATATTTTGATTGGAAAAATATTATTTCATTTAATCAAACATATATATATTATTAAAAAATTAATATTACATACAAACCTTTTTATTTAAAAAATATTTATTTTCCCTGATAATAATCAATAATAAATTAGACCATCAATGCCTTCTTGAAGTGATTTAATAATAAACCGAAAGTGGGATACATAAAACTTAAAAAAAACATGAAAATGGGAATTATTAACTCCCCCATCATTAAGTGTTTTATTATTCTAACATACAAGTATCATAGAAATTAATTTCCCCTCTAATGAATTTAAACTATTAAAAAAACATGATCACTTTAAAAATTAATGGATTTTGTAAAGAGATGGGTTCTAATTTAAAATGAATTATAAAATTTGAGAGATCTAAAAATAATTTGACTATCATATGTTTTAAAATTAAATTTTCCTTTTCACATAACATTTCAATTATTGATAAATATAAAAAAAACTCATTATTAACCATAATTAGAGTTTCATCAGAATTATTTAATAATTATAGAAAAAAATGATTGGTGAATAAGTGTAAGCTATAAATATAAGATTATCATAATTTAAAAAAAATCATCCATCAACTTAAAATAGTAACACGACTAAAACATAATATTATGATTTTATTTTCTTAATTATTTATAAGCTGAATTTACATGATTAAATTCTGAAAGAAATATCAAATTCAATTGAAAATGTAAAATATACATCCAAATTATCACAAAAAATGCATTTTCCATGAATGAAATATTTAACAGTTGTAACCAGATTAACTATATAAGGAAAATAGAATATTTAAAATCTTTAAATAAATAAAACTATCTTCAAATTTTCAGGAACATTTTATTTAGCGGAGATTATAAACCAATGCTTAAGCATAAAAAATCATAGGGAACATAATTTTTGAAATATTTAATAATTAAAAATAGAATTTTAGTAAATAAAAACTCACCACCAGGATTAAAATGGATGTTTTCCCAATGAATAATCTTATGATTAAAAATAATACACTATATTTTCTTCATAATTATATATATATATATATATATTATAGAAATAAAAAAAATTATCCCAAAACACAAAGAAGAAATGAATGAATTAATAAGATTTAAAAATCATAACTGCATCTTAAAAACTATTTAAGTGTTATATAAAACTCGTAGAAGATGAATAAAAACAATGAAAAAAACCCACCCATTAAAAATAATGGATGACATGTATTTTTAAAAATTATATATATATATTTATGCACAGAACTTATTAAATTTAACAAGAAAGGGTATAAAAAATTATATTTTTAATATTATACATATTTGGTAGAAGGAAACATTCACATGAAAAATCAGTTAAATAAATTAAAATAAATTTTTAAATCATTATAAAATTAAAAAATTAAATATAGTTCATGAAAATTCCTTAACCAGAGAATATTTAGATATATGAACACCCCCATAATTATAAAGGAAACTATTAAAATAAATATTCAATATATAAAATAATATGATGGATTTCATATACGTAAGAATAAAAACTATTAATTATATAAAATCTATTTTTAAAGTATTATCAATGTTATATTATTGGATTTTTTTGGTTGAATACAAACACATGACATATATATAAAAATATAAAACTTATGTTGATGTAATATATGAAAAACTATTATTTAAAAGAATATTTATGCTCACACATGATTGTACCACACTACAAGTTAATTTCCTAGAGTATTTTTGTATATGAATAAAAAACATCAAAACAATATTAAAATAAAAAAAAATAGAAATCAAATATGTGTAATCTATAATGAAATATAAACAGATGAATTTTTTTTTAAAATTATAAAGAGTATAATAAATTTTATATGTTTTCAGATTTATTATTTTTTTAATAGTTATTGTTTTTATGTTTTATTTCATTTTAAAATTTTAATTTTTAATTTTTTGTGTTTTTACAATTTTTTTACCGTTTTGAAATATTTTGTAATAAGAAACAAAAGATATTGGATTAAAATTAAAATGAATATTTTTTATGTTTAATTTTTTTTTGAAAACTCTCAATGATTTGGATATAATTATGAGATACATTAAAATAAATATAAATCAAAAACTAAATGTATAGATTTTATGGTTTAGAAAACTCTCTATCTTAGTGCAACGTTATACAACCATATTGTAAGATCGAAAGGAATTTTCTTTTATACTGGTAGTTTGAACTTTAAAAGCATTTGGTCCCTATTGAATCAACCTAAAACAACATTGGAACCACTAAAAAATCAATTATATTTTATTTAAAATGATGTGTAGTATTTATAATTTTATTCATGATATAATACTCGTTCCTTCTCATAGATGTTAAAATAATAATCTAAAATATTTTTTTTAAATAGTAAGATTCAATTTTGTTTCACATAAAAATCTATATTAGTCATAATTTTTACTTTTGGGTTTTCATTAAAGTAGTCAATTATAAACATGATTTGTTAAATTATGACGAATCAAGAAATACAATTTTAAATTTAACAAATCATTCCCAATTAATCCCATCGAATTTTAAAAATCTCAAAACAATTAATCATTTCTGAAAAATCATAAATAAAGGGTTGAATTTTTTATTTGAGTTCCAGTAATGTGGTTTTAATATGTCAGATTCATGACTAAAATAATTGAAAAACCATTTCACAAGATCATTAAGAAGCTCATTTTCATTTTAAAATTATTTTTTAATACACAGAATTGAAAAATCATGTGTTGAGTAATTTTCATTTTAAATATATTTATTTATTTAATATAAATGAATCACACTCGACATCAAATAATAAAATTATAATCACCACTAATGAAATAAATTTCATATAAATTAACATGAAAATAAATAATTACATTTCCTCATTCTATACATTCTGTAGTAATTTCTAACGAAAATAATGATTCATGTTCAATGATATTTATTTTTATTTCCATTTTTTGAAATAAGTGAATTATAAAACAAACACATGAACCCCACAAGATATTTCACTTCAATTGCTTATCAATTCTGGTTAAATTTTTGTTCCCTGATTTTTTTACTCTGTTTCTGAATAATAAACTTCAACTGTGGTAAGTTTTAGGTTATTTCATGCAAAATATATTGACTCCTTTGTGGTTTTTTACATTGATATTCATTAAAATTGGTTCATTTGGAATGATTTTTTCCAAATTATTCTTAATCTTTATGATGAATATGTATTCAGATTTCTGTTTTTTTTATGTATTCATTTGATTGTTTTTTCCTACCATTTATATTAGTTTATTTATGAAAATTATTTTACATCGATCTTGCAACAGGGATGATCAACAATAATGAATTTTCAATTTGATTCATACAAACATATTATTTACATTTTTCATTCTTTATATATGACATGTTTCAATTCACAATTCTTTTATTACATTGACATGTCTCATTTTACCATCTTTTCTTGATCCATTTAACCTCACAACAAGTTGATGACTCATCACATTCCTATGGTATGCTTTCTACTTCACAATCTCATATCCATTCAAATCTGTATTAATATGTTTTCCCCATCATATGATTTTTGTCTTTAAGTATTTTACTGGTTTCATTACTCTATTCTCACCAATGAAATCGATTTTCCGGTGTAGGAACAATCATGTTTGCTTATATTTTTGTTCAACTTTTTTTAATATGTTAATATTATCTGATTTGTTTACATGTTTAATTTCATTTTTCACCACCACCTTCTTTCCATTGCAACACAAGTGTTCGGGTGAAACCCATTTTTGTTTAAAATTTTCATCTTTATACATGACATGTGTTAATTCACACTTCTTGAACTATTTTTAGAATAAAGTATTCAACAACTACATGTATTTGATTTCATATTACCATATATACGATACAAAATTTTCACTACTTTGAGTCATACAATATCAATGAGCTTTAATCTGACTACTTAAATTACTACTTGCAGTGACCGTACTGTTGGGGTTATAATACAGCGGATCATATCATACAAGTTTGGTGTGCCTATATAATTTTATTCTATACATAAATTCCTCTATTTGTTACTTACAACTTCTACTATTTACTACATGCAACTGTCTTGTATCACTTTTTAAGAGAGGTATAAATATATTCAATTACATCTTTAGTCAGTTAGGTGTCTTCCTTCACAATTTATATTACATTGACTTTATTTTCCACTATGCATTATATGGTTTCATTACACACCTTGAATAACTACTACTCATGGAATTCAAGCTCCAATATTCATTCAATTATATTGAAAGACAAAACCACTTGGACATTAAGTTACTATAATTTTTTAACGCATGTTATTAATCTGTTTTCAGAATAAAATACTCAAAATTATGAGGTATGTGATTTCAGGTTACCTTAGTTGTGCTAATAAATTTTCACTACATTTAATTATTCAATATATATGAATTCTAATCAGACTACATACATAACTACTTGAAATTACTGATCTGTCAGCTTTCTAATATAGCCGATCATATCTTACAAATCAGGTATTTCTATCTAATTTTATTCAATACATAACCTCCACTATTTGTTAGCTTCAAATTTCACTTTTTACTACATGAAAATTTCATGTATCACTATTTAACAGTTATATAAAGCTATGCAATTACATCTTTATCCAGTTTGGTGTCTGCATTCACAATTTATACTATATTTCCTTTACTTTCCACTTTGCATATAAATGTAACAATGCACACCTTGAAATTTATATATAAAGATATAAAATCCAAACATGCATTTCCTGCCAATTTCAGGTTCCTTTCACAGGTTCATTTAGGATGTTTAAACCATTCAATTTTAACCAACCCAATATATATTATGTCTATTATTATAGTACAATAGGTTTATTAAACTTTTTGTATTACATTTTTATTCTTTCTATTTAGGTTGGTTTAAATTATTTTTATAACCAATTGTTGTGTGTAGAAGGGGGAATATTCACATGTTGGGTTATGAATTTTCAATCACGGGGTCACTACATGACATACTCCATAGTCATAAGGGGATTTAAGGAACACATGGTAGACCTGTGCTTGAATGGATGTAGAGGGTGAGAACTTCTATTGATTTTGCAAACGGGTTGGAGTATTTTCATGAATAAGTTCAACCATCTATTGTAGTGAGAGACTCTGTCAAATGATTCCAAGACTTTAGTAAGTGATTTTTAATAATAATAGGCTACTTCCACCACCACTTTTATATTTGAATCATTTTCTGCGAGGTGAGTATTATAGGTCTTCCCATCCCCCACTTTTTGTTTGTAAAATTAATCATCTATCCAGGGTTCATGCACATCTTTCATTTCCCCCAACCACTCCCTTATCTATTTCAGATGCTTGGAATTGAAGGTTAAAGGTGTGTTTCTATGAATATCTGATTGACAGTCATTTATTTGGCTCACATATGGTGCTACGTTTTTTGTAAAATAAAAAATACTGGTATCCCTATTGCCTATAATTATTCATGTATTACATGCACTATTCTTATAGATTAAAGATCATTTCAATGGATATTTTGTTTAGGTTGTGATATTAGTCTATATATGGTTAGAATATTTATGCAACATCAATATCGAATCAAATGAGGGTATTTACAAATGCAATCATATTGTTGTTGTTTTCCGAATTCAATCTGTTGAGTCAAAGGTGCACCATGCATTTCTGTGTTATTAAGGAGTATTTTTTTAATGTGGACCCTTTTAATATGTTTTCCTTTGACGATGACTACAATTATTTATAATTGGATTCCATTTTGTAAGAGAAGATTGACTAAACCTACATAATTCATTATAGCATTCAACATTAAATCTCCACACCAGCCTCCACAGTCCCAACAACATGATAGATTGATAAGTTTAGGATTTGTATTCCTATCACCTTTTTTTCTATTTAAGTTCATATAAAACCCTACATATGAGCTTAGAGATTAACCCATTTAGGTAATTATTCAACTTCATTCCACTCTATGTATTTTGATATGAATTACAAGATTAAATTGATTTGACTATCTTACTTCCAGACCAATGAAACAGAAAATATCAGAATTTCTGATTACTGTTCAACTTTTGAAGGTATCATGTAACGCATATCCTTTAATTTTTTTTATTATGGTTCAAAAAGTTTCAATTTTTTTTACATATTACTATCCACTATATACAAAAAAATTTAAAACCCTACCATACTAACTGCTGCAGGGATCCAAAACACTATCAACCCAACATCCAAAATGTGGGATTCACTACAGTAATGAATCAAACGTCTACTATCAGCCTTTTACTAACAAGGTAATGCTATTTTTTACTAACCAGGATGTAGATGACACTATCTCTCTGAAGGAAAAAACAATTACAAAGTGGTTTTTATAAATGATAATGATAACTACATCAACATCATTAGTGAAATCTTAGAACACAATCAGGTAACTATATATTTATTAATGATTTTCTTTGAAACCGTACAATCAAAAAATATTATAGTTTTTTTCTCTACTATATAGGAAGATCCAACCAGAGGGTTTTCTATAGTTAGAAGTGGCGTTGATTATATACAGGTAACATATCATTCAATTTTTTCAATTTATTTACTCTAAAATATTCATATCACTTTACTAACATACTTTTTAACATTTCATGACAGGTCCATCGAACTGTTAGGTCTTCTCCTAGGACTTTAAATATTTGAACCAAATTTCATATGTCAACATCGATCATGTATTCTACTAGGGTATATAACTATCATCTTTACTATATTCTAAATTAGTTCCATTATTTATAAAAACAATTTCTATAAATAAATGTATATTCTATACATTATTTTTTTAAAAAACTGTCATTTCAATCTTCACCTATATACTGTTAAATAACAGTTGACTGTCAGATCTCTGATATGTGTTTCACTACTTTCAATTTATGTAGATTCTAGCTTCAAATCATCTAACAATAATTTCTATGTAGAAAAATATGTCACGTGATTCTCAAAATGAGGATGAACTTCAAGATAATACACACATTTTTCGAGACAACAAGGATACAAAGAGTCAATTTACTGAATTACAAACAGAAATGTGATATTGCAAACCAATGGTAAACATACATGTTCACTATTTAATTTGTTTTCATTAATGTTTTTATAATTTTTATTTTCCAAGAAATTATTATTACATTCTCTATAGTACTGAAAAATTATTAGAAATTTTTGTTGCTCCATAGAAAACATTTATTCAATTTTTATCATATTTTCTTTGTGTTCAATTTACATTGCCTGAATTAATATATTGTACAAAAATGAATTTTTTTTTCCACATATCATTACAATTCAATTTTTTCATGTTGTACATAAACAACATCTTGTTATGTATTATAGAAACGCCAAATTATCCAATTTTATTTTAACACCATTTTTCAAGGGTAATGTTTTTTAAACTTGTCATTTGATGAAATAGGTCACCCTATCTCTTAATCCTATGTTCGGTGGACTTTTCAAATAAAGAACATTAAGTTTTATTAGACATAAAATGATGTTGATCAGTGTTATCATTTATTATCTCCTTGGTCAATGTTCTGTTCAATTGTTAGGATGTATCAATTTTTATGCCACTAACATGTGACAAAAATGTGTTTCATTGGTAGGATGTATAAATAATGTGACATAAATATTACACTTTCTCTACGTCTTTTTTACGCTACCTATTTCTACTATGATTTACAAAAAAAACCATGTTTTATACCTCTTCATAAATTTTTAATATTTGTATACTTTAGAAAGAATCCATCTGTGTATACTGTAGAAAAATCCATATTACTCAGCTTTATTACAACACAATGTTTGATTTTTCTGAGTTTTTACTGTCCAGTATATTGTGAATTTCCAAAACATTCACTTCAGTTCATAATACATTGTTATTTTTAATTTTTAGTGTGAATTTTCATATTTAAATATTCATTACTACTTATTAATCTATATAATTAAATTTTCATCTATATTGTTCATTTTCTAGACAATGAATTTGAAGATATGTTCTAATGAACCTTTGTTCCTGTAACACTTCTCAAAAATCACTTAGCTACAAAAATTATAGAAACATGTAGTTCATATATTATTGGGTAATTATAGATTGGCTTCTGAATTTTTTTACTCAAATTAATCATTTTCCCACAATGGTAGAGAAGCAGGACTTGTATGCATTTTGAAATGATTTCCAAATTTCCTCCAAAAATAGAAATTTCTTTTCTTATATCCATTCTATGTTCAAATTTTATTCTGTGGTATCCAGATTTTTTTACCTCTCTATTCCACTTATATGTACTAATACTATCTGATTACAAATTAATAAAAATTACTATTACTAGGTAATCATTACAAATAACATTCTATTTTCAATGTAAAACCATTACTCTAATATGTCGTGCGTACGTACGGGTGAGGTCTAGTTATTCATAATTTTCACTTCTGGGTTTTCATTAACGTAGTAGAATATAAACATGATTTGTTAAATGATGGCGAATCAAGAAACACACTTTTAAATTTAACAAGTCATTCCCAATTAATCCCAGGACGTTTTAAAAATTGTAAAACAATTAATCTCTTCTGAAAAATCATAAATAAATTGTTGAATTTTATATTTGAGCTCTAGTAATGTGGTTTTAACATGTTAAGTTCTTGACTAAAAGAAATAAAAAACTGTTTCACAATATCATTAAGAAGATCATCTTCATTTTAAAATATTTTTTAATACACAAAATTGAAAAATCATGTGTTGAGTAATTTTCATTTTAAATAATTTTTTTATTTATTTTAAATGATTTGAACACAACATCATTATCAGTGAAATCAAACTCAACATCAAAAAATAAAATTATAATCAACACTCATGAAATATATTTCATATAAAATAACATGAAAATAAATAATTACAAGTCCACTTTCTATACATTCAGCAACAATTTCTAATGAAAATAATGATTCATGTTCAATGATATTTATTTCTATTTTCATTTTTTTGAAATAAGTGAATTCTAAAACAACAAAAAGCACCCCACAAGAGATTTCAGCTAAAGGAGAAAATCTGGTAACTTATTACTCATTTTCAGCAAGCAAGAAACAATCTCCATCAATATAAAAACATTTAGAATACTAATATAATTTTTTTAATTCCGCTTCATTTGGATAATGAAATGTATGATTCAAAATCTCATGTTCATGTTCGACATGATATTATTGACTTCCAATTTCATTTTTTGTATACATGACGTCACATACAAATTCAATAATCTATTTTTTTCACTAGACTCCAGGTATTCATTAGTGTCATCATTAAAAGAATAAATCTCCACATAAATAATTTCAACCCAATGTCAATCATTATTTTTTAAAACAATTTCTAAAATTTCATGCATGTTATTTCAATATAAAGAAATAGTTTTTGTAGTAATATCACGTAAAGATTTATCATTAAAATTGATATATTTTTTATTTATCAATCCAAATAAACTCATAAGGGGCATAAAATAATTTACACTCAAGGGAAAGCTAATCTTACCCATATAAAATTCATAATAATAATAATATATTAAATATTTTTAATGTTTTTACTTTTAACCCTTGTGAACTAATTATATTTTTCTACCCTTACACTTCTGTTATACCCTGAATTTATAAAAACATCTAGAATAAAACCATCCAACTCATTAAATGAATTAATATTTCAATAATAATAATTTTTCATAGAATCTTAGTCTTCTTGTTCCATTTTTTCATTCATCAATGAAAAAAGGTGAATCATTATATTCCTGAGTCCTAGAAAATATCCATTTTTTTAATTCACTAAGATAAATGGGGTAAGGAAAACACGTCGTTTTATCAATGCTAAGTAGAAAATGCTGATGGGGTGGGGGGGGGGCTTTATCAGTTCTATGAAAAGTGCTGATAAAAGTTTTTAATAATAATTTATATAAAACTATTATCTTTATACTAAAAATAGTGTTTATTTTTATTCATTAAATAAAAACGCATGTTGATAATTAATATAAATTTTTTAATAATTCAAATACATACATATATATAAATATATATATTTTAAATAATTATTTCGAATATTATAACTATATATATATATTTATAATATTATAAAAATTTCATTAGATAATAAATATAATTATTTTATTTATTAGATTTATTTGATTTATTAGATTTATAAGATTTATTACAATTATTATAGATTTATTATATTTATATTTATTATATTTATTTGATTAATTATTTACATTTATTGGATTTATTAGATTTATTATATTCATTATATTTATTTTTTTTATATTTTTTATATTTAATATATTTACTAAATTTATTTTATTTATAATTAATATCTATAAATACTTTTTAAAAAAAAAATATTTATATTATCATTATTAAATTTATATGTGTTTCCAATGAATCAAGCCAATAAATATATTGATCATGCGTGTATATATGTTATGTATCATCATGAATTTTCATTTATACATTACGCCCTTATTGTTAGTAATGTTGAACTACCACAAAACATGCTTTTATCATCTCTAAAGGAGTCTTTTTTCAGCACTAAAAATAACTGTTAATTGAGCCACTATTAAAGGGATGATACCCTTTATCAACGCTAAAAAGTCACTGATAAAGGACCCTCTTTACCAATCATATTTGAAGTGATGGAAAAATACCCATTTATCAGTGCTTCTACTAGCGTTGACAAAGGCTTCCTTGTCTGTGCATACTGTTTATATAAAGAACACCCAAGAACCTATAGAAAAAACAACACACCCATCATCATGCAAAAAACAAACAAAATAAATATCCGACTAAAATAATCAAACTAGAAAAATTAACTTGAACAAACCTACAAAAACCTACTTAAAAATAATGACTCATAGTATACATATACAAAAGAACCACATCAATGATGAAAATGATGAAAAGGAAGGAAACATACACAAATGTTTGGAAAACAATGCTATATGAATTTAATTGACATCATGAGTAAAAAAATATTCCCTCATGGTATATACCAAAAAACACTTCTATATACATTTCAAACAATGTTTTATAAAATTACATTTACAAATATCCAACAAGATATTAAAAAAATTAATTTTTTATCTTTTGATATCTGTGGTCCACTATAAATAATTTCCTCTGATGGTAATAGTCACCGAAAAAATCATCCCAAATTAAGAAAAAGGTTCCACCTATATAAGAAAACAAATATTACTTTAGTAATAAAATAAATAAATAAAATAAACATTAATATGAAGAATACATTAAAAATGTCAATTTTTAATGAAAATGACACATTTGAAGTCATACCGGTGACACCATATGTCATATTGAGGTGGGGATGATTCCAACACGTCAAAAATGACTGACGGATCATTTTCCTATTGTATTAGAACAATCAGAATGCATTTCCTTTGTTTTTAGTATGTCAGTTTTTTTTACTAAAATTTCATTTCAAAATGAAAACATGAAATTTGAGACATACTGGTCGCATCGTGGATCCGTTTGACATGGGGATTCTTCATAAATGTCACAAAAGAACTTAGGAATGGATGTAATTAATTTTGAATACAATCAAAGTTTCTTTTCTTTGTTTTTATTGAGTGACCCATTTTGAGTTAAAATGTCAATTTTAAACTAATAGCAGACACTTTTAGTCAGACTGCTGACCCCGTTCATCACATTGAGTTGGGGTGGATTCCTACACATCACAACTGACTCATGATTCATTTTCCTAAAAAATAAAAATAATAAGAATGACTTATGGATCATTTTTTAATGTATCAAAACAATTGGAATGAATTTCCTTGATTTTCAGTATGCCAGTTGTGTTTTTTTACTAAAATGTTATTTCAAACTGAAAACATGAAATTTGGGTCATACCGGTCGCATCATGCATTGGTTTGATGCAATATATCTTTATATATGTCAAAAAGGACTTACAAATAACTATAATTAATTTGGATGAAAATAGGAGTGTGTTTTATTTCTTTTTAGTGACTTCCACATTTTGAGTTAAAATGTCAATTTTAAAATAATAGGGCACACATTTAGTCATACCGGTCACACCATTCGCCAGATTGAGGTGGGGTTAATTCCTACACATCAAAACTGACTCATGGGACATTTTACTAAAATGTAAAAACAATACTAATTGATTTTCTTAGTTTCCAGTATGTCAATTTGGTTTTTTACTTGAATTAATGTCAATTTTCAATAACCAGACACATTTGGAGTCATACCGGTGACATTGTGCATCGAATTGAGGTGTGGTTGATTCGTACATGTCACAAATGACTGATGGATGTTTTCATAAAGTATCAAAACATTTGTAATGAATTTTATCAGTTTTTAGTATGTTAGTTCTATTTTTTACTAAAATGTTATTTCAAACCATAAACATGTAATTTGAGTCATATAGATCGCATCTTCGTTAGTGTGACATTAAACTACTTCAGACACATTACAGTAAACTTAGAAATCACTGTCATTAATTTGGAAGTCATCGGAGAGTTTTTTCTTTTATTTTAGAGATTGATGTGTTTTGAACTAAAATGTTAATTTTAAACTGATAACATACACTTTTCATTATACTGGTCGCACTATTTGTTGGATTGAGGTGGGATTGATATCTACATGGCACAAATGACTCATTGATCATTTTCCTAAAGTTTCAAAACAATCCGATTGTGTTTTCTTGGTTTTTAGTATGTCAATTGTCTTTATTTATTTGAATTAATGTCAATTTTATATAACAAGACACATTTGGAGTCATACTAGGGACACCATGCATTGGATTGAGGTACGGTTGATTACTACACATTAAAAATGACCGATATATTGTTTTTCTAAAGTATTGAAAAAATTGGAATGAATACCCTCAATTTTTAATATGTCAATTGTGTTTTTTACTAAAATGTCATTTCAAACTGAAAACACGTGATTTGAGTCATACCAGTCACATAATGCATTGGTTTGATATGAGACTTCTTCATACACATAAAAAAGGACATATGAATCGATGTCCTTAATTTGGATGATAATCAAAGCACATTTTATTTGTTTTTAGGGAGTGACATGCTTTGAACTAAAATGTTAATTTTTAACATAGTGCAGAGACTTTTAGTCACACTGATCACACCGCTTATTATATTGAGGTGGGGTTGATTCTTACACATCACAACTGACTCATGTTTCATTTTCTTAATATATGAAAACAGTCCAAATGCATTTTATTGGTTTTCAGTATGATAGTTGTGTTTTTTACTTGAATTAATGTCAATTTTAAATAACAAGACACATTTGGAGTCATACCACTTACACCATGTGTCGTATTGAGGTGAGGTTGATTCCAAAACATCACTCATGACTTATGGATCATTTTAAAAATGTATAAACACAATCAGAATAAATTTCCCCAGTTTTCAGTATGATTGTTGTGTTTTTTTTTACTAAAATGTCATTTCAAACTGAAAACATGAAATTTGATTCATACCGGCCGCATCGTGTGTCGGTTTGACATGAGACCTCTTTATTCACATAAAAAAGGACATAAAAATAGTTGTAATTAATTTGGAAGACAATCAGATAATGTTTTCTTTGGTTTCATTGAGTGACCTATTTTGAACTAAAATGACCATTTTATACTCGTAATGGATACATTTAGTCATACTGATCACACTGTGTGTCAGATTGAGGTGGGGATGATTTCTACATGTCAAAACTTACTTAGGGTCATTTTCCTAAAATATAAAAACAATACAAAAGTGTTTTATCAGTTTTTATTGTGAAAGCTATGTTTTTTTTACTATAAATGATGTGAATTTAAATAACAAGACACATTTGGAGTCATACTGGTGACAATGTGCATCGGATCGAGGTGTGTATGATTCCTACTCATCCCAAATGAATAATATATTGTTGTCCTAATGTATCAAAACAATCAGAATGCATTTCCTTGGCTTTTAGTATGACATTTGTTTCTTTTTACTTGAATTAATGTCAATTTTAAATAAAAATGTATTTAGAGTCATACAGAGGACATTTTTTATTGTATTAAGGTGGGGATGATTCCTACACATCACAAATGACTCATGTATCATTGTCATAAAGTACGAGAACAAATTCAATGTACATTTTTTTTCTTGAAAAGCAATCACCCTTGCCCTTGAATCTAAAAAAGGAGTAATAATCTTCTCAATTTGCTCAATCTACCAGGTTTAGAAGGATAATGGAAAAACCATTGATCCCTGTATTTTTGAAATGGTATAACATCATTCTTCTGTAGCATAGATTTAGTCATCCTAGTGAAGAACCAACTATCATATATTCAGGACCTCTGAATGAATATAACGCAGTTGGTTCATTACGAGGTCGACTAAAGAGGGTAATACCAATGTTGAAGATTGAATGAATATTTTTTTGGAGAAAAACCATTCTCGTTATTGAAAACTAGAAGAGTGGGGTAAGCTCTTGTGCCTGTTATATCACAAGAATTCACTACAAACTTAATGGATGGGGAAATACCTTTGGGATACTCATTATCTTTTTCTGTCTATAAATAAAACACATATGCTATAAATGAGGACCACCAATTTTTTTTGAAAATCAAATCAACATTGAATTCATTTAGTGCTCAAACAAGGACCTCTAACGATCATGATTTCTAGTAGGACATTTAGCCTATACAAGTCACAACATTACCATTAAACAAAGAGAAAGATAATGTATAATATATTATTAAATTTTAAATTATTTGATAAGTTTACCATCTTCATTATATATTATTACATTCTTCCATCAGGTATGCTACCTATTTCTTTCTAATCATATTTATATCATCTTTTGAATATGAATATTTTCCGTAGTCATGGTAGTACTGAAATAATATAAATACACAATGAATGAATAATTATTTTAAATTAAATAGCAAGTGTATTGGAAAATACCTCTTCAAGGATGTAGTTTTGTTCTTGTAATATGATATCTTTCATAAATTTACAAACATAATAACTAAATTATTTATCATTTGTTTGTTTAGGGCACATCAGAAACATAGAAAAAAATAAGTAATTACTTTAAATGTGTTTGGATAGTGAAATATTATTATATATACACTAATTTGTATCCAGTAATAGTACATGTCAGGTTTCTTGTCTTTTTCCCCTGGCCTCATTCCATGATGTAGACGATATTCATGCACCGTCCTATAATAATAGAATCCCCATTAAAAGATAATATAAATTATATAATGGGATGTCACAAACCAAATCTGGTTGCCACCAAAATTGGCACCAAACCCAGCCCGTGACAAGGCACAAAGGGAATTCCCGATCCCCATGGGCTGGCACAAGTGCCCGGGTATCATAAAATGAGAATTGGGAACCATTTACCCGAGTTTATAAACATAAAACAACAAAAGAATTCAATAAAATGAATCTGGATTTTTCAAACAAAGCAATCTTTTAAAAAAATTCAGAATTGAATTACATATTTTAAAACAACTCAACAAGACTATAACAAAAGTAAAAAACCAAAAAGAAATAGCCCAAGAACCCTCATGGAAGGGGCACTTCCATCAAGCCATATCTACAAGACTTCACCACCAAAGATGTGCTAGAAACCCGAACCACTGGAACAAAAAACTGTACCCAACCAGTGAAAAAAAAATAACCAAGTATAATTACAACCAAGTGTGTAAGTAGGGTGCGATCCAATGATTAGTAGGATACTTCCAGAAAGATATTCCATACGATAAACATTCAAAATGAAAAGCATGCAAGTTTTCAAAAACATGTAATTTTTAGTTACAATTTCTAAAATATGCAACAAAATAAATCAGTTTTCAAGTGGGATAATTTAAAGATTCAACACTTTTAAAATAAATTCTAAAACTACTTAATTTTCCATCCAAATATATTGTATATCAATGGTATGTATAAAGTATCTAATGAGCACAAGAAATAGGAAATAACGCCTAGGCACTAGGTCATTGTGGGTCTGTGGTAACTCGTATCTCGGTCAGAGTAACCATAAAAAATATATGTTCTCATGCATGAGCCACTAGTAGGGAACATACCCATAACCTAGTGGTTCCCAATAATCATCATCATGGTTTATTTTGATTTGTATGCATCAATCTTGCTATGTGAAACTGAGTCCAAACCCCACGGATTCACTAGTATACTAGTACACGTCCACCCCCCAAGATACTCGGGTTTTTCCTTTGTGCTCAAACAAGTAAACCAAGTCAAGAAATATAATTTCCACATGAAAATATAATTTCCTCATAAAAAAGTCACCAAACATCCCACATGTATAGAACAAAAGTCACAAAAGTCCACTTTTCTTTCAAATTGATTTGAAATCCGACTCACACCAAAATAGCCCACAACACATTTCACATTTCTTTAAAACTTTCACAAATCCATTAAAAAAATTTATAAACCCATTCCAATATCTTAAAACTTGCATAATATCCCACACACATGTTACATAATACCCTTTTTCAAAACCAAAATCAATTTTTTCACATCACACTCACACAAAACATCCCACATCACTTTCACATCTCTTACACACTTTAGTAAATCATTAAAACATTTTTGTAAACAATTTACAAGATAGAACATATCAAAAAACAGCCCCTCTTACATTTAAAATGTTCAATTTCAGAATATACACACTCCAAACATTTTTCCAATATGGTTTCACCACTTACATAAATCATTAAATCTTTCAAATCTTTCGTAAAACAACTCCAAAGAGTATACCCAATATTTTCTCATAAAACCCATTTCAAAACCATATTTTAAGGTAAAACCACACCAAACCACAACCATAGTATACGTTTCAGACCCAGATATATTTATAAAACCACTTTCAAGTGTTATAAAATCACCCTGTATAATACCACGAAAGATACAAATGAAAACACCCATTTTCATAAAATGCTCTCAAGAAGTATAAACAAGTTTTACACAACAAACATATTCCAAAAACCCCCTTCCAAGGCCCACATGACACGAATTCATTAAAAAAACATAATTTTAATCTCTTTTCAAAAAATAAAAAATCAATTTCATATTTTATAAAACTACCACAAAAGGTACCACATGCGTTACATTCGAAAAGTTCACAACTTCAACAAAAATGCAATTATAAAATTAAATGCTTAACAAAATCCCTTAAAAATTGTTCTTTAACCACACACAACATATGGGGAACATGAAAAACCAGTAAAACTAGAAAAATAACTCATTAATGAATGATTAACCATGAATCACCTACAGAAAGTGTCGAATCCCTCAAAACATGGTGCAAAACATCAACCGCACAACATCCACACCACAAGAAAGATAAATCAATCCCTAGACCGCAATATTTGACCAAAAATACTAAAAAGTAAATACTAGGTTTGAACCATAACTTTGGGACATTTTAGAACAAAATGAAAGGGGGAGGAAACCCTAAGGAAAAAGGAAGAAACCAATAAGGAATCACTTACCATGGAAAATATTGAAGCAATCACCCCAAATACACCAATATCTGTATTATAAAACCGAAAACCATTCAAGGGAGATTTTAAAAATGTTGAAGAGATCATTTAGGAACTATAATGGGGGAAAACGAGTGAGAAATGAAGGTGTTATGAAATAATAAATTTACCTCTTCAAATCTGAGTGATTTGAGAAATTCATAGAAGTTTTATCCCACTTCACGATGAAACCGAGATCCAAAGAGGGGGAGGAGAGCATGAGGGCGTGGCTTGGGTATGTGGTATTGGGGGAGAGTTAATATCACGGAAATAATGTAAATATTTAAGGATATATTAAATAATTAACAAATATTTTTAATGCAAAAAATGAGCTTTCGGGCATGCCCAATCCCTTAAATAAAAACCCATATCCACCAAGATTATGGATTCCTAAATGGTACAAATTAATATGGTGATGTTAATAGGTCAGAGGAATAAAATTAGGAATTGTAATGGATGAACAATGTTGAAATAGAAATGAGTTATAAAATAATCAACATTTATTTTTAAATATGGAATTGGGCTCACGGTTTGGCCCAATTCATGAACACTCACCCATTCCTCCATAAAAGTTTGGAAACCCCCCAAAACAAATCATGAATGGAATTTAAATGAATTTTAACTTTAAAATAAGTCATTTATGTGACAATTCACCCCACCATGAAAACTTTCCATCCTCGGAAATCCACAGCAAGGCCAAATACAAAAACCAAACACAACTGATAAACCAAGATGTACTTCTTTGCCAAGCTTCGCCCCCAAGGGACAAAATTCCTCCACTGATCAATTACAGAGGGATTAATCTCACAAACCAAACTTAAACCACTTCCCTGAAATGATCAATCACACTTATACTTTATCCCAAAACAAAACTCCTCAAACACTATCCGAACAAGACTCGAGATATTCACCCAAATGAATAACCACTTCGAACAAGGTTACACTTACCTTACTTTAACTAAACCATTGGGATCTATCCAATCCCAACATTTACTCAAGGAAGATGTTAGTTGCTAGATAGTTCTGAATGAGACTACCTACCTCCAAGCCAAAACCATGGATAAATCTGAGCTATTGGTACGAGGGGACACAAATAGGCACCCAACCATAAGAGACAACCTATATTTTTCTCAGACAGAATCAGGACGCTAACTTGGGGATTCCTGAATGGACTCCCTAGTACAAAGGGTAGAATTCTATTCAAAGTTTATGAAGTAACATACATGGGTATCATAGTGAGTCTCCCCACCATAATAACCAACCATCTTAACCGACCTAGATGGTTCGATGAATAAAGACCCAAAAAAATTTAAAGATTTGGGAAGTGTGTAGGGTTAGTCCGCAAGGTTTGGGATACCATGCACTAACTGTGAAGATCATTTTTTCCGCATGGATTCCTAGAAAATGGTCACTACTAATCCTGCACAAACTATGTCCTCATCACATCTATCCAAATTTCCAACCATTCTCTAATGACTCAATGGAAACCAATGGGAGAGGGAATGAAATTAAGTGATGACATCGGTACAAGTCCCTCCCCCAATTTCCACCGAATGAGAACAATAGAAGAAATATGAAGAAACCATAGGTTTAAACTCTTACTATATTTTATATTAAGGATAGAAACTTTTACAAGGGTTTAAAAGACACTGGGAATTCCCATGACTATGAGCTAACTTCTCTCTGAGATCTATGGTTGGAGCTCAAATGATTGAAGCATCTTCGGCCTCACAGTTAGGCTTTAAAAACCCCATGAACAAGAATTATTCTTTTGGTTCCACCAACAACTACACTACAATCCCTGATAAGATTTCCAATACATTGCACATTCTAAACTCACTTTCCCCTAACCCGATATTTCACTTAAATAAGGGATTAGACGATGCACACACATGACACCTCATTTCTTCAGGTGAGAAACAATATAAGTAAAGAACACATATACTCACCTTCCTCTAAAATGGATGATTTTGAAGTTTTTACAAGGGAGACAATCTCCAAACATAACAGAGACTCTCAGAGGATTTCACGACTTTCATCTTTATGGTTAATCGAGCACAAGACATCACAAGGCATCATCGAAGAGGACCATGGCAACTGATATAAACAATGCATAGAGAGGGACCTTATACAACATCCCAAAACAACACACAATTATAGAAAGTGGCAACAATATCCTCTCATGACCAAATTTCCCACACTGGTAGTTTAATGTGATATTATTCTTCTAAGAGAATATGAAGGACTAAGAGGACCTCTTAGACACCATCTAGATACTCATTCATGCTAACGACCCCATACCACTTCTACCTTTGGAAAATTAGGAAAGATAAGAAGTTAATGTCTCTTTCAACCTTCCATGATCACTCTTCCGCTACAAGAGGATACTAAAAAACCATGAAATAAAATGGTGTATATTAAATCTAGAAAGCTCAATAAAAATATTCCTTATATTGATCAATTGGAGGGTCTTCAAAAGGAGCAATCTGGGTTGCATTTTAGTTGTGCACTAACCCTTAATGGGGAGTAACTTATCCAACGATTGAACCCAATGACACAACCAAGATGGTACATTGTTCAAGATATACCAAAAACAAGATCCAAACATATGAAGGGAACCTCCATAAAGGTTTCCCAAAACATTTCTTAGAAGAGACCACTAACCGTCCCTTCAACACAGCTTTCCAACCAGACACAAACCCAAAACACAGTTCAAACATGAGGGGTTCTTGGTCTCAAAACATCCCACAACATCAAAATTTTAGAAAACACGTAATACTAACCATCCCAAACTAGTCATCAATACATAATGTTTTTCCATTAAAATCATCTTTTTGAAAATAACCGATTCAATGATTAGCTTATCCACCAATGGTACCCCATGGTCCTCACACATGCATGTTTCTACGCCACACTAGGCACCCTCCTCATATCCATCTGGAAACTCATCCAGTCATGCCATCAACCATCCATCATCCCATATAACCCAATTCATGTGGTTTATCAAGAAAATATCAAAGGATAATACAAAAACTCATTCCACTTTTCAAAACCAAAACAATCAACCAATACTTCCTTTTTCTCAAGACTACTAACCACGAAATCGATCCCAAATTACCACATTAAGAAAACATTTTAGAAAGGAACAATACTTCCAATGAAAAATAACATTCAAGTTATTCACATCAATTTCAAAACATCTCATCCCATTAAAACACCTTTCAATAAATTGTAAAACTCTATTGGAAACACTTTTTCAAAACCAACCTTGACACAGTTCATGCTTTCAAAAGAGGTGCAAACACACCATTTTTAATTAAAATAAAATTCTGAAAATTTAATTCTCCATTTTCAAAAATCTATCCATTCCCTCTTTATTAGATAATGATTTCACAAAAACATTATGCTTCTGAAAACCAAGTCACTTTAAAACCAATGTTCCAAGATTTCAAAACTAAAGAACACAAGACAATGAGAGTGGAAACTAGTTTCAGTGGGTGACATTTAGATATGGTTAGTGGTCGTATTCTAATAACTTCACTATCATAGAAAGTGTTCCAAGGAAATATCCCTGGCTCCAAAAGGCTTTCCAGACCCTACGATCTCACATAGACCATTAACCGAACTCTATTTTTATTTGCACTAATGGGGCAGATTTTGGACGAGCAAAAAGGCTTGATAGGTGTGAGAAATTGGTTGTAAGTGGTGTCCTTTTATAAGGGGGAGGAGGGGCTCTTTAGAAAAAACTTAAAGTATCAATATATAAAAAATTAATATTCGGTTTATAATTTCTCCAAAGTGGATTATTCAAAGCCTAATGTAGGTATGGGTCAAAATCCTTTCAACCAATAGATTTTAGATAGATTTGGGTCATTATATTAACCTTATCTTTTAATTTTAACTCTTGGTTAATTAGTATGACACTTACCATGTCACTTTGTATTTTTATATTATATAGTTAATAAACTTACTATATACTTCCAAGAGACCCAAAAGTGGTCCATTAATGATACACCTATCATGATACAAGTCCTTTGGCTGAACCGTAGATTTTTAGGAATATAATATCAATTAATAATATAATATTTGTTTTAAAAACTCTTTTATGTCAATTTTGACACTATTTGGTATTTTGTTTTTTGTGAAAGTAATCACAAATTGATTACTTCGAACAAGATACATTGAATCATCCGTAACATGTCATTGTCACCTATAAAATTATTTTATGTCATGAAAACGTTGAAATTATATTTATTTTAAAATTTATATTACCATTTATTTGATTCTTTATTTAATAAGGTAATTACTGCATCAACATTGTGTCATAAGTAAATTTAATTATTTAATATCTAAAAATAATAATTAAAATACCATTATGTAGGAAATCATTTTAGATTTCTAATTAATATTAATAATCGAATTTATCTTATGTATAAACCTATATTAAAAATGTTTTAGTTATTAAACTTTAGCTTTAACTCTTTTAACTCTTCTTTGAATTAAATAATAATAAATGTTCTATTCTAATCCAAGTGGACCTAAAGGGTCATATTTTATTCCTAAGTTTTTTTTGGACTAATTAAACTTATCCAACAGAATTAGGACATGTGTTAGTGTAATAATAATATCATTTGTACCCTTATTTACCCTATTTACTTTTTACCGTGGTAAATAAAATTAAAAAATTATTATTCACCAAAAATTATTTTTATCTTATTAAACCACATTTTACTCATTGATATTAACTGTGTCTCTCAGATTTTTGAAATTCCTCTCACAGAAGAGGTAAAATTAAGTTTTATGTGAATTTACAAATTATCCTAGACGGTGGGTAAAAGACAGTGAAAAGGTTCAATAAAATTTTTATATATCTAAAATTATTATAAACTGACTCCAATGAATTATATTGAAATTATATAGGTATTATGTATCTATTTTGACCTAAAATAAATTTAAATAATATAAATAATTATTTAAATAAAAATCCGGTTTTAAACAGTAACTTAGTGTTTTTCACTATTCATCAAAAATTGAATGTTTTCAGAAAAATACCAAAACTTTACCCTAAGCTAATTTTTATATTATGAATTCAATAATGAAGTCTATTTTACCAAATTCAAAATATAGAAGTTTCATTTATTAATTTAAAATTAATTCCCGCTGTTAAAACAAAATTCGTGTTTTTAAGAAACAATAACTATCAAAAGATTGACACTTGTTTATGTCCGGTTTAAATGTGAAATTATGTCCAATGACCAAAATTGGATTAATTGGTAAAAATATATTCTAAATATAATTTTAAACCACTCAAATTCATTATTTATCACTATTAAGTATTTCGATAAAAAAAGTTGATTTTAATAAAAATTTAGTAATTTTCACTATTCATCAAAATATGAAAGTTATCCGAAAAGTACCAAAATTTTACCCTTGACTAATTTCAATATTCCAAATCCAAAAAAGAAGTCCATTTTGAGAGATAAAATTTAGAAAATTTCAAAAAAGTGGGTATTACTATTCATAATGGCTACTTTGATTGGTTGTGGTGTGTGTTAGAACTCAAAGTTGCGTACAACACATGCTACTATATTATTCAAAGAGAAGCGTACCATTGAAGCTTGGGGTGTTACATGTTTTATCAGTGCTTTATAAGTAGCACTGATAAAACATACCATTTATTCATAATTATAAAATTATAACCAATATATTTATTACAATCATAATTTTATAAATATATATAATTAATATATCTATTATTATTTTATAATTTAAATTATAATTAAATACAAATAGAAATATATATATATATATTTAGGTTTGTGTATAAATTATAATTTAATATATATATATATATTATAATTTAACTTATAATTAAATATATATAAATATAAATAGAAATATTGTTTTTAATTTTAATTTCATATTTTTTTAAATATATATATATATATGTATGTGTCTTTGTATATAATCATTAAATACATATATTTATAAATAAATATATTCAAAAGGCATTCATAAATAACTATTTATTATTTAAATAAATATTTTGTAATTTTATAATTATTTAAACATTTTTATATTTAATTAGATATTTAATTATAATTATATATAATATATTTAAAAAGTAAATAATTATATATAACTTAATATTTATATTTTTAAATATAATAAATTCATTTATCATTTATTTAAATATATTTATCATGATTTAAAGTATTTATGAGAAGATAAAGCTTTTTATATATAAGAAATGAATGAATACACCAAGTATATACAGTACTAGAGTATATATGGCAAACATCAGGGTAAACAATGAACATATATTCATGAGAAGAACATACACATCAATTGAAACATTCATTTGGAAAAATAAATTTATTTAAATAAATAAATATATATATATTTATTTAATAAGTATTTGTATATATATATATTAAAATGTGTTTATATATAATATTATAAACATATAGTATCATAGATATATAATAAAGTTATAACTATAACTAATAAACATAATAAACATAAATAAAACATAAACACAATAAACATGCGTTTTCATTTAATTTATACATATAAGCATTATTTTTTAATATAATTAATATATTTTTATATAAATTAAAAATATTTTATATTACAAACTTTTATCAGCGCTAAAAAAGTCACCTTCCTATCAGCGCTTTTTGTTATCATTGATAAAGGGGGAACATTATCAGTGCTAATTTTAGCGCTGATAAATGGTAGATTTATCAGCTCTGATAAAAGTCCTCTTTTTATTAGTGCTGATAAAACCCGAGCACTTCCCTTGAACGCATTTTTGTTATTGTTGTCCATTGATAACTCATTTTTTATTATGTATGTCATACGATTAATTCATGTTACCCATATATATTATTATATTCTAAAAAATACTGTTAAAGTTAAATTAAATATATAAAAATAATTAATATATTTAGTATATTTATAATTATTATAATTTAATTGTATAAAAGTACTTTTTAAATATATTTAATTGTATTTATAATTATAAATATAACTATATATATATGTATATAAATAATTATAAAATTACAATAATTATATATATTAAAATTATATAAATATACATATATTTATAATTATATACAAATATTTATAAATATATTAATTTATAGTTATAATTATAATTATAAATATATATATATGTAAATAATTATAAAATTACAATAAATATATTTATTATTATACTTATATATTTATAAATATATATTTAAACAAATATATTTATAAATTAATAAAAGTATTTATAAATAAATAAAAATATTTATAATTATAATTCTAAAAAAATTTAGAGATCTTTAAATAATTATAATTTTTTAATAAATATAATAATTATATATATTTATATAAAAATATTTATAAATAAATACAAATAGATATAAATATAATTGCAAATAAATGATGATACATTTAAATAATTAAAAAATTATTATTAATGTATTAAATAGATATATTTATAAAATTATGAATATTTTTTTTATAATTTTTTAATTATATATATAATTAAAATTATTAATAATTATCTATTTATTGTAATTTTTAATTAGAGATAAATATATTTTTATTTTTTAGTTATAAATATAAATAAATATATATTCATTGAAATAGTTATTAATTTATAAAAAATATATTTATTATTTTCATATATAATTTTATATATAATTACATAAATATATTTATAAATATATAGAAATATTGATATATAAATACAAATATTTATATTTATAGTTACAAAAAATTAGATATATTTAAATATTTATAAAATTATAATAAATATATTAATAAAATTATAAATATTAGAAGTATAAATTTGTGATTTTTTATAATTATTTAGATAAATAAATATATATTCATTTATTATTATAATTATAAATAAATATATATTCATTTGTTATTAAAATTATAAATAAATATATATTAATATAAATAATTATAAAATTAGAAGAAAAATACTTATATATATCTATAATCTTATGAATACATATAATACATATATATATATATATATTTATTTAATTTTTTTGTAAGGGACAAAGTCCCTTTTATTAGAATTTTCAAAAAAGCGAAAGTACAATTGGAACAGAAAAAATGGGGCAGACAAGGAAACATTCTCTCATCAAGGTCAATCACATACCATGTTTTTTTTCTAATTTTATCTACAATCATGTGTTCTTCTTCTCTCATGGCATCCCAATCTATGCCTCCACCACGTCCTCATCCTCGACCCCTGGTGTAACGCTCTTTGACTATTTCTACTTGCTCAAGCAAACTTTCAAAGTCAGAGCCATCTAATTCACCCGTTAGACAATTTTACTCCTTTTTGACATCCCATTCAGCACGACCGCGACCTCTCCCCTGATTTTTAGGGTGTCGTTCTCATTTCCATGACTTGGTTTGCAGCCCAATCTCTTCTAGATCTTGCACCTCCATTTTTGAATTGTCATTTTTGAAAGTAGTTTGACAAGATGTCATCATCTCCTGGTGATGTTCATTGGAATCCTTTGAGGCCCTAACTTCTATTTCACTTATTTACCGCTGTTGACAGTCTCCATCACTATTTGCAACAGGAATTTCAAATCCATTGGATGTTGTCATTTCATACTCCTGATTATTATTAGAAATGTAACAGGTCTTTCTGTAAGCAACCCTTTGGAAACCATCCTCATCCTCTAGGTCTCCTGAACAAGTCATGGATTTGGTATCAGATTCTATGCCTAGAGTAGCAGACTCTTTAACATCAGGAATAGAGTCCTGAAACTGGTTTGCAGAGGAAACATGTCCGGGAAAATAAATGGAAGATGTATCTTTGGAGTCATCATTAACATGGAAAATATTCATAGGCCTTCTAGGATCAGAAATGGACGCAGATGATGCTTTCTAATTTTGAAACCCACAACAGAATCATCATACATTTTCTGTTTACCTTTTCTACCTTAAAAAAACGTTTTTCTAGCTAGATTAGCTGGTTAACTGCTTCCTTGGAAGCATCTTCCATATTTTCCATCTCATCACTGGATTTTATGTTCTCCACAACTAGAGTATTCGAAACCTCTTTTGGAAGAGGGGCTGAACCATCCTTCACTCTCATAATAATGTCCAAAGCATTGATAGAATCATCTGTGTAGGATGTTTCTTCCACAACAACTATGTCAGCCCATATTGTCTTCCTAGAGCCTATGGAAGTCACTCCATTACCACCAGATGAAGTGGAGTTATCATTTTAATTCCCAGAACAATATGTAGTGTTACGAGAAGAGTGAACAAGTCCCATAGCTTCATGAGATCTGATGGTTAAAGACACCATTTGAATCAGAGGCCTATCCGTAACAAGATAAGTAGAATAAATTTTCTCTTATCGCCATGTGAATGCGTATAATCATTATTAGGGATTGAAGTAGGTCTCAATGATTTCAATGATTTTAGTTTTTTGATACATTGGTTTTCCTCATGATCTTTACCAGCATAGAAAGAGAAGCAAACCAATATCTTCCAACTCAAAATGTCATGACCAATAATTTTACCGTTCTGATAGAATTGAGGGATTTTTTTGTACTCAATTATTATCTCTATTTCAACATAATTAGTTTCTAACGTGACTTTATCAACTAAGGTGGTATTCAGGTCGACTTTAATCAATAGACGAGCAAAGTGAACGAATTTGGGGTCCTATGTTTCCCTGTTCATTTTAATTGGAACACCGATGGATAGAGAAATGTCATAGAGAATATGAGGGTTCCATAATTTCCAATTCAAGCCATGAATTTTAACCCATATTTGTGCAGAGGAGTGACATAACTCAAATGGGTTGAATCTATAATCCCATTAATGTATATGAAGTGTCCTCAGATTGAAGAAGAAAGATCCTAATCCTCAAGATTTCCTTTTTAGATCCTCGAAAGGGAAGATGAAATGAAAGTATCCTTTTTTGAGGGAGATGCATTTCCAACCAAGGGAGCCCCATGTGTCAGCAATATGAGCTTCTATGTTGAATATTATCTATGTAGAATAACCCTTTGGTAAAACAAGACGACCAATGATAGAGTGCTTCCCGATATCGAATCGCTCGGAGATCGCCGTCAGATCCGCTTTGACATATGCAACGTTGGACCCAATAAAGACACCTTTTATCTATTATGTTTTTGAAATTATAATGTAATGTATTTATATACACTAAAAAAGTGCTAATAAAGGTATTTTTTATCAGCCCTTTTATATTTTAGTTCTAATAAAACATACCTTTATTAAAGGTTTATATCTAGCATTGATAAATGGTTCACTGAGTTTTATAAAGAATACCTAACATTTTTCTACTTACTCGAACCCATCAAGATCTCACAGAAGTTGAAATTTTCCTCTTTTGCCTCATCCCCCTCCTCCTCCACCACCTCTCTCATCGACTCCTCTGCCGGTGCGAATCCCTCCACGACGAAGCCACCTCTATCATGCGCCTCTCCTCTATCGTGAATCAACCCTCTGCAAACCTGCCTTATATGAGAGCCTATCATCCACCGTGTGAATATCCTCCATTGGAGGAATCCTACACCATGTACCTCTCTTCCATTGTGAACACATCTCCACTTCATGCAAAACCATTCCTCCAAGGTGAGTTTTATCCTTTTTGCATCTATTTTCTCTTGTTCTTTCTACGGAATTATTTGATGCATTGTGGCTTCTCTTGAGTTTCATATTTAAATAGTTGTTTTGATAATATTCTGGTGTTGAATAGGTTGATCCATGTTTCTAGTGATGCGGTTTTCACATGCTGGCATCCTTCTTTTCCATGTAATACATGGACGAGTTGAAAATGTTCTTTGAGGTAGGGATTATCTTTGGTTTCTCTTTGTTTGTGTATCATGTGGGATTGATCTACTCTTTCATTCGTATGGTTTATAGTATTTCCACACTAATAAAATATAAGAACTAGATAATTAAAAAGAAATTGGTAGTGGGGTTTGTTCACATATTATTATAGGTTCATAATGATGGTGATGTTGGGAATTATACGTGCTAAAAACCCCGCTGAAAAATGTGGTCGTTGACAGTCCTTGTTTGATCATTAAAGGAATTGAATGTTGGTTGGTTCCTATTGAACATTTGAAAATTGAAATTGATAATTTACGTATACTTTTCTTATTAATTAATCCTCTAGGATGATACAACTTCTATGATAACCATTTAATTAGAAAGGTGAATTGAATAAGTGATACTTTGTAAAATCTAAAGATGTGTTTTTTAGGTTTGTATGTGGTTGCAGTTGTGGGCATAATTGTTTGTCTTGGAAGTTATGTTGATGCATAAATCAAAGGTACCTAACCTAGACTTTATTAAAGAAATACTCTTTAAAAGTTTCTAGACAATTTTAAGACTTGATGTTGTTACCATCATGAATGAGTTTTAGAGAGGTAATAATTCTTTTGAGACTTATACTTATACTCTCATAAATTTGATTCTAGATTTTAATGAGATTGACTATTCTTTATTATGTAATTTATAAAGACTTTTTGATGATTTTATAAATAGAATATGGAAAATCATACAATCTATTAGTTTAGTACCATATTTCTTTTCTTCTATTCAAGAGCTATATGATAGTGTAGTCCCCATGAAGTAGTCTTTGAGCATGAAAAATATTTGGAATGTGAAACCTTACTCATTTTCTTGATTAATTCATCAAAAGTATAGGCTCTAGAACATAGAATCATTTTTAAAATAATAATTAGATAGTTAAATATTCTATAGATGTTGTAATTTTGAAAGATATTATATTTAGAAGTGGATAGTATAATTGTATGTAGTCTAGATGTTTGGAATAAAAGATTTTGGTTTTTTAATATGGGTTTTCTAATGGTGATTTGTTAAGTTATTCTGCCCATTGTATTAATAAAATGTTTTTGGAATGTAAGACTCATTCATTGAAAATTAATTCTGATATTATATATTCATCGAAATTGAAAGGTTTTAACTGGGCATGATACATGTGTTAGAAATTCCACATGTTTAATAGAGAGACTTTCCTGAAATTTTGGAATTTAGTGAAAATGGATAAACACTCGATACTTACTATAAGAAATTTGGACAAAATGAAAAAGAAACATGTGATACATGTGTTTTTGGAATACTTATTGAGAATAAAAAGAATTTCACAAGAATCTATGGTCCGTGAAATGATAATTTTATTATGGTGATTTTTAAGGGTTCACTTAAATTACCATAGGGTAAACCAAGATTCTTTTAAATTAGAAGCACTAAAAAGGCCTTAACTAAGAATGTGATACGATTCATTTTCATAGATGTTCATGAGGTACCCTTCTAATATATTAATGAGAGATTAATTAAAACATAAATCTTAAACATAAATGAGATGGGTAATGAGTAAGGATTGTATTGTGATGTATTATGAGTCAAGATTTGAACAGTTTATGTCTCTGATGGTCATGTGGTTTATTATGGGTCTATATAGTGAATAAAACATTAGAGAAACTTCAAAAATACTTTACTAGATTTTTAAATAGTAGTGCATTGGATGAGGTGTTATTGGAATAAACTAAAAAATGTGTTTGAAATATATGTAATCAAAAAATGAAATGAACCATTGATTCTGGAGAAGGTATGAGCACCTGTAGTCATTTAAAATTGACTTAATGTATACCCTCAAGAAGGAGTTTTTTTATAATGTACTGTATTGTAATGATGAAGCATATATAGTACATGATTCAACCATTAAGTGGATGATTGGTACCTACTTTGAAGTGATATGAAATTATGTTCAAAAGTATCACTGTCAAGTGAAACTTATGTTTTTATATATAACTTATTCACCCCTCACTAGTATTATGGTTGTAAAATATTGGATTCATGCTATTTATTCATGACATACATGATAATACTATTATATATTTATATTTTATAAAATTTTGCTTATTTTTTATTCATGTATACTTTTTAAAGTCCCACTTTAAGGATTTAATTATTTTTGAAAATTCTTAAGTAGATCTTTTAAAATGATTCATGTGTTTTGAAATGTTTCATAAAAAATTATATGTCTTCAACAAACATTTTTTGGTTATTAATACATTTAAAATTATTTAAACACATGGCATGGACACAGGTTGCATTCCAAGTGTCTGTCAACTCATTTGATTGGATTTTAGAAAGGGATGTGAATATTTTGAAAGCATATGTAATGATGGTTTCATTTTAACAACGAGTGTGTGATGTATTAAATGAAAATTTGTAAAGTATATAGGGTTGGGGTTCATTTTAAATGATTAATATTGTTGGGTCATGATGTTTCCTTGAATTTATTAAAAAATGATTTTGTGTTTTGAGAAATTTTTTTGGAAAAATTTTGTTTTAATTTAGAAAGTGCGTGTTATTTTAAAAAGTAATTTTTGTAAACAATTGGGTTTTTAATGGGATTTCAATTGTGATTTGATAAAAAGTTTTCAAAGGACACTTAAAGTGATTATCTTTTTTAATCCATGGTTAATTTTTATATTTATGTTTTGTGTATTTATTTTTTCAAATACTAATATCACCAAATAAAATAGGATGTATATGAATAAAGAATGGATTTATTCTATTCATTTGAAAAAAGAGTATAAAGATACAGTGAATGATTTATTAATGTTTTAAAAAGATCATTCATATGACCATTCTCAAATCCTTTGTCTGTGTTTCACTATTGTTATTCAATCCATGATAGTCTATAGGGGTTGGAAGAATAGTTGATCTTTTAAAGAATAGATTGATGTTATAAATTTTGGAATAAACATGTGGAAAAAGAGAATGTAGCTAGTGGGTGGTATACCACCATGTTTTATGGATCATCTGATATGATTACAAGTGTTTACAATGAAGAAGACAATATCGAGGACATGATTATAGATGTGAACGATGATAAATATTGTATTTAGGAAATGACAAGGATAGTTGAAGATGAAGTTAATGATTTCCCAAAATTGTTTGAGAAGTTAAAATATTATTCAAAGGTGTCATTGTATGGTTGTTGAACTAAATATACATTATTGTAAGCCATACTGAAGCGGTATAATTTGAGGCAGGAAACTGATGGAGTGGCACTAGTTTTACAGGATTTATTTCTCTCTACAATGACATGTTCCTAGATGATAATGAGCTCCATAGACAAATATACGATGCGGAACAAATGAAATGCTTCATGGATACGATTTTTGAAAGAATACATGCCTGCCCGAATTACTGTAAACTATTTCACAAAGACCACAAATCACTTACGGAATGACTAAAGTGTGGTTCCTATTTATACAAGAAACATGAATCATATCCTATGAAAGTTTTATTGTACAATAAAATCATTCCAAGGTTAATAAAATAATATTGTAGTGAGGTGACTACATTACAATTGATGTGGAATGAAGATATAAAAAATAATGATGAGAAACTACGTCACCCGATATACTCTCCTTAGTAGAAGAAAATTAATCATGAGTATATTGACATTGGAAATGATCCAAGAATCATTTGTCTTGAATTATCTACAAATTGAGTGAACCCTTTTGGTTTTCAAAGTAGCACTAACAGTACATGGTTTTTGATGTTGATAAATTATATCTTTCCATTGTGGATATGCATGAAATGAAAACAAATCATGTTACTTATTCTTATATCATGAACAAAACAACAGGGTAATGATATTGACATTTATTTGGATCTATTGAATGAGGAATTTAAATTGTTGTGGGATTCAGGTGTTACATTGTATGATTCTTCCATAAATGAATATTTAATTTTGGGAGCCATGTTATACGGGATGATAAAGGACATTCCTTCTTATGTAAATTTTCAGGATATAGCATTAAAAGAACTCATGGATGTCCTATATATGAATAAGGTACATAATCAATTTGGTTCAAACATTCATAGAAAACTATGTTTTTAAGATATCATATATTTCTACCCCAATGACATAAGTACTGATCTTGGAAAATATCATTTGATTGATGTTAAGATGAATGTATAGCACCTTCTACACTATCAGGTGATCAATTGTTTGATAAAATAAAATATGTGGACACTAATTTTGGTAAACTATTTTGGAAAAAACTATTGAAAACATGTTGGAAAAAGAGATAATTTTTTTTAATTACAATACTGGATTTGTCTGTATGTTGCACCCTTTCTTGATATTATTCATGTTGAAAAAAATGTATGTGAAAGTATCATTGACACATTGATAAATGCACCTGGAAAAACAAAGGACGAAATTAAGGATAGGTTGGACATGGTCGACAAGGGAATACAAGAAGAGTTGGTGCCAGTGAATGGTGAAAAAATGAATTTTTCTTCTTAAAACTGCTTACACTCTTTCCAGGTAGGAGAGATAATAGATTTTAATCTTCTTGAATCACGTAAAGGTTATTGAGGGGTATTCAACAAATATCAAGAACATCATGTAAATAACCGATTTAATGATGAAGGTTCTGAAATCAAATTACTGCCATATTTTTATATAAGATCTAATGCCTATATATTTATGTTTTATTTTTTCCAAGAATGCATGTCATACATTAACCAAACCATGTTTCTTCATCAGATCTATAATTATAAATTTTATAGACTCACCAAAATTGCAGAGTATGGAAAGAGAAATTACAGTCATATTATGTGAATTGTAAATGTTCTTCACGCCAATTTTTTTTGATATGATGGATCACATAGTGAGACGGATTCTATTATGTGGTCATGTACACTATTGATATATGTACCTAATTGAATGGTATATAATGATTTTGAATGGTTATGTAAAAAATTAAAGTTATCCAGAGGGTTGTATTGTGGAGATATATATTTATGAGGAAGTCACTCAACTTTATACCAAATTCACTTACGATGTGGTAATCATTAGTCTACTGGAATCTCATCACACTGGGAGACTTGTGGGTGATTGAATTTATGGAATAGTTATTGCCATAATCAATATTATAGATCTAGAGTAGGCCCACATTTACATTTTTAATATCATTTTGGAGGTTTCTCCATATGTTGATACCCAAAAAGAAAATATTAGGCAATTGAATCCATATAGGCCAGAAAGATGGATATCAAATACATATAATCAACTATTTATTGGAAGGTTTCAAGACCCTAATTTAAATCAGTAAGATAAAAAAACCATATCCAATTTTAGAATAAATTTTATGGATATCTAGAGGACTATGCGTGTATGTATTATCTTACAATGGTTATGTACTTAATAGTTTTACAGTCAATAAAAATTATCATGATGAATACAACACTATAAAAATAGTGGAGTTACACTCGTGGCTAATGTGATTCATGTTTTGGGTCCCAAGGAAATAAATCCAATTTATGCAACTATATCATACATTTATATCATTAAAAAAATATGAGAGTTGTATTATATAAATTCCATGTTCATCTTTTTTAAAGTATGTGGGTTGATGACAAAAGTGCCTACAATATAGATGAATTAAGATTCATGAATGTTAATTTTAGTAAGGAATGATACAAAGATGAACTATTTATAATGACATCACATGTAGTACAATTATATTATGTTATAGATCCCACAAATTGAAAGTGGTCAATTATTCTGTTATCGACCAAAACTACTGAAGGGTCAAATGAAAATTCAATCGAGGATGACCCTCACATTGGGATGTCGTAATCATATCATAGTGGTACCAATGAATACTGCATTTTTTGCGTTAGAGGAGACCAGAATGAATGGATTTTGATCATCTATAGAGGGGTCAAAACCCTTCAAACTATAAAAAATTAAAATAAGTTCAATAATAAGGTCAAATTTATCTAATCATATATATCATTATATCTCATGTTGTTATCCATTTGATGATCCATTTATGCACTCTAAATTAAATTTTAAACCACTTCTATAGATAATGGATTCCAGACGTGCTAGTTCTCCCAATCCTGATGAAAAATGGGTCTCTTAACCTTCTACTTCTCGCAGTATAGATGAGAGACCGTGTACACATGATGGTTCTCCTATTCTTGAGGAATATTAGGTATCTCAACCTGCTGCTCAAAGTGTAGGCGAGTGAACTTCTTCACGTTTTGGTGGTCCCAATCCTAAGGAACAACAATCCTCTCCACCTTCTACTGCTTGCAATATAGAGGTAAAACAACCATCTACACGTGATAATTCCACTGCTCCCAAAAAACATATTAATGATGTTGATTCCTAGGAAACGGTAGGCGGAAAAGGACTTACGTCATAGAAAAAAAGAGTTTCGTATTTTGATGGTGTTAGAAAAAATATTTAAGGCAGAAGCTAAAGGCATCAAATACAGGGTTGGATGGAATACACAAGGTCAACATGTTAACCCAAACATGGTCATGTTCAACATTTATTTTGGAATCTTCACTGAACAACACGTGCTAATTTTTGTATATTTGTAGAATCATGATGTGATTAGTCTTAAAGAACTGATGTGGGGGAATATTATTCTAACATTATGATATCATTTCTTTATTTTACTAAATGATAATATAATAAAACATTTAATTACCCATCATCATCCATTTCATAGTATATTTATAGTATATGACTACCACAAGAAGAACATATTAATGATTTCTAGAAGTATTCATAGAGGATTTCGCACAATCATCAAAAAAATCATCTTAAAGATGTTAAAGGTAAACTAAACCCATGACCACCACTTATCTATGCACACCTGATAACCTAAGAAGCTTATGATGCATTTATTGTTCAATGTGAATATGTGTATTTTTAGGTACAATGTAGCCTATAATACATTGTTTGATGATACATGTATTCATCACATTGACTGATAATATTTTATTTATGAAATATAAACTGAGTACTAAAAATAAGAAACAAGCAACAAAACCAGTGTTCCCCTACCATAAAACAAAGATGGGTTATGCTATAATTTAAAAAAATATGGTATGTATATTAAATATAATGTAATTTTTTATGCGGCATATAAGAACACAATAATTATGTTCCTTTATTTATATGTAGATTGATGAATTGAAATATAAATCCACTTCCATCACATTCTATGAGCTATGAAAGGGGGAATATGTAAATAAATAAAGAATACTAATAGAAGAGAATACACAAAAAGTGTATGAATCATGTGTACGTATTACATAATGATTTTTTCTTTACATCACTATTACATAACAATTATTTCTTCTTTTCCTATATTTTATATCTGACATAGTCACAGGATTCCACAACAACTATTCCAAATAAATAAACACTATCAAGGGCCTTGATGAATCCAGAATAGTATCTCCACGTCAAAGGTTTGGGTTTTGGGGTGACCCAAACAAGATTTATGAAAATAATAAACTGAAGATTAAAGGGAATTAATAAAACAGATGAGATAAAAAATATCTACCCTTGAAGGACAATTCCAATTTCATATTATGATGAGGGAAATTTTAACGGGGGATAACCAAAGACAAGAATAAACTCAAGAAAAAGCACCACGTGAAGATCCCACCCCACCCCACCAGTTATGGATCTAGCCATTTACCTCAAAGATATGTCTTAATAGAGGTAATAAATGTTATAATAAATGATTGTTTGAAATGTGAATCAGACCGACACTGATACCTTTATTGTATTGCTATTCTATAGGGTTATAATAACTATGATTTACTTGTAGCAACAACCACCCATTATCTTGTGGCTAGGGGTACAAGGTTCAATATTCAAAGGTACACTCTACACAATTTACCACTTCCAACAGGTCATGTTTGAGTGTCGATCAATGTAGCCCATGAGATGATCATAGAGCTACCTATGCCAATTCATGAGGATGATATTAGTACGGTTGAAAAGTATGTTGGAACATTTATTGCATGGATGTCACATCTTGAAAAAATGATTTTCAAAAAGGTGGTATTCATTTCTAATTAACTTTTCATGATAAACCGTTAATAGTTAATGAAAAGAGGTCTTAATCGATGAATGTTTTTACAAATGGACAAAGAGAAGGGGATGAAATGAAAGACCATCTCAAAACCATATAAAGGATTGACCAACTATTATAAACGATCCAGCAAAACCACAATTACCTTACCCGTTCTGTATCCACATTTACAATCATTCGTGGATCTTGTGGAAACAAAGTCAAGGGATGGTGGCAACAATATAATTGAATTTGAAGAAAATATATATGGAGAGAAAGAGGAAGACTTCATTGTTCTTGAAAGTTCTACTGAAATAATCAAATATGATTGGCTAGGTGGCATAGTTGTAAATGTATACATGAGGTATGTTCTCATGATTTCAGTTTCTAAAAGCTGATATAATGTTTTAATTATGACTAAATACATTTCATAATTTGGTAGGCCTATATGTGAAAAAAAATCTATGGGATTTTACCATGAGAAAAATCCCCAACTTGTTAGTCCTCATGTCACCTCAATAGTAGAAACTAAAATAGAACCTTGAAAAAAAATTAAATAGTGGAAAGTCTGGTCAAATCATTTAAAAGAAAAATTCCAAATGACATACTGTATTTAATTACAATGATGCAAGGGTTAGACTCTACAGTTTAATAATATCAAAATTATTTTAATTCATTTCAGTACTTATTCTTTTTTAGGTATCACTGGATACTCATTGTAGTAAATTTGGATACTCCAAATACTTATTTAGAAGATTCATTACATGGATATCCATCAAACTATCCACACATGATGGTATTTTTCAATTTTTAGTACACTACATCAATCATTTTAGAACCAAACATAAATTTATATAATTTATATTATATTATAATAAGGATTATATTATGATAGGGTGGGGAATCACTATCATCGAAAAAAGGAAATGAGGCTAGGGGAAAAGGACAAGGAATAATGCAGGTACTATGACTGGATGAGTATCAGGGTATATATAATAAGATTTTACTATTCAACCACATATAAAAAAAATACTTATTCTCCACAAGGTTTCTATAATGTCTGAAAAAAACCAATGGAAAATATTATGGTTATTATATTTTTAAATTTATGATAGAGAACATATTACGTTAAAAAATTATTATCATAAAAGAGGTAATTTCGAAGATAATTACTAATTTATTTAAAATATCCATTAATACCTTTTGTATTTTTATTTGTTTAGTACTACAATAACTGCCGAAAAGAAACATATTCACAAGACGATATAGATATGCTCAGAAATGAAATGGCATAATTCCTTATGAAATAATACCCACACATATCATGAAGATGTGACTTCCATATGTAGGGTATGAATTTAAAATTTTAATAGAACCTTATAACATATTTATGTTCATGTTATCCTTATAATATCATTGATATATAGATTTTTGACATTAATTAAACATCTATTATCATCCATTCATATTTTTTGTATCCATAGTTAATTAAAAATGGTTTTAGAAATGATTTCTAAGATGATCGGTACAACTCAATGTGTCTATTTTTATTAAACTTTAACAGTAATTTAAGTAAACAAAATCTTGTGACATACTGAAAACTGATAAAACACATTCATATTATTTTTATATTTTAGGAAAATAATTTATTTTTTATTTTTGATGTGTAGGGATCAGCCTCATATCAATATGATGCATGGTGTGGCTAGTAAAACTCAAAGATTCTCTTTTTAATTGAAATTGACATTAATTAAAGTAAAAGTAACATGTGGCATACTAGAAAATGAACAAAAACATTCCAATTGTTCTTATACATTAAGAAATTAATCTATAGGTCATTTGTGACATGTAGGAGTAAACCAACCCTCAATCTAATGCACGATGTGGATATTACAACTCAAAGTGTTTATTTTTATTTATAATTGACATTTATTTAAGTAAAACAAGAGACATACTAAAAATTAACCAAACAAATTCAGATTGTTTTAATATATTATTAAAACGATATATTAGTCATTTGTGATATGTAAGGATATTCCACACCTCAATATGACACATGGTTTGTCTGGTACAACTCAAAGTATCTCTTTTTTTAAATTTAAATTAATTTAAGAAAAAACAACATGTGACGTACATAAATTAGATAAAGCACATTCATATTGTTTTGATATTTTAGAAAAATGATCCATGAGTCATTCTTGATTTGTGAGAGTCAACCACACCTTAATCTGACGCATGGTATTTCAATTACAACTCAAAGTGTCTCTTTTTTATTTGAAATTGACATTAATTTAAGTATAAACAACAAGTGACATACTGGAAACTGAGAAAACACATTAATGTTGTTTTTATATTTTATAAAAATGATATATTAGTCATTTGTGACATATAGGGATCATCCTCACCTCAATACAACAAATGGTGAGGCCTATAAAACTCAAAGTGGCTATTTTTATTTAAAATTGACATCAATTTAACTAAAAACAAAAAGTGACACACTGGAAATGGAGAAAAAACATTACAATTGTTTTGATAATTTAATAAAATGATCCTTCAGTAATTTGTGACATGTAGGAGTCAATATTACCTCAGTCTAATGTATAATGTATTCAATACAACCCAATGTATCCCTTTTTAATTAAAATTGACATTAATTTAAGTAAAAAAATTGACAAACAAAAAATAGAGAAAAAACATTTAGATTGTTTTTATATTTTATGATAATGATATATTAGTTATTTGTGACATGTAGGGATTATCCACACCTCAATACGACAAACAGTGTGGCTGGTACAACTGAAATTTTCTCATTTTTAAAAAAAATCACATTAATTTAAGTAAAAATAACAAGTGACATACATGAAACCATTAAGACACAATCAAATTGTTTTGATATTTTATTTAAATGATCCATGAGTCATTTTTTACAAATAGAAGTCAACTACACCTCAATCTGATGCACAGTGTGGAAGTTACAACTCATAAGGTCTCTTTTTATTTAAAATTGATATCAATTTTTGTAAAAATAAGTGACATATTAAAAACCATGAAAAAACATTCGTATTTATTTTATATTTTAGGAAAACTATTTTTAGTCATTTGTGACATATAGGGATCAGTCACAACTCAATACGGTAGATGATGTGGTGGGTAAAACAAAAGTGTATCCTTTCATTTTAAATAGACAATAATTTAATTAAAAACAAAAAGTGACATTCTTATAACAGAGAAAATGAATTAATATTGCTTTTGTATTTTAGGAAAATTATTCATGATTCATTTTTGATGTGTATCAGTAAAAAATACCTCAATTTGAATCACGATTTGACCGTTACGACACAATGTTTCACTTTTTATTTAAAATTGTCATTAATTTAAGTAAAAATAATAAGTGAAATACTGAAAAAAGAGAAAACACAATCTGATTGTTTATATATTTAAAAAATGATATATTAGTTATTTTTTAAGTGAAGGGATTAGTCTCACCTCAACAAGACACACGGTGTGGCCAGTACAACTCAAAGTGTCTCCTTTAATTTAAAATTTATATTAACTTAAGTAATAACTACAACTATTGTACTTAAAAGTTAGAAAAAACATTCATATTATTTTGATATTTTCAAAAAATAATACATGAGAAATTTGTGATGTGTTGGAGTCAATAAATCCTCAATCTAGTGTACGGTGTGGCCATTTCAACTCAAAGTGTTTCTTTTTATTTAAAATTGATATTAATTTTATTAAAAAATAATGACATACTGAAAAATGAGAAAACATTAATATTGTTTATATATTTTATAAAAATGATCTATTAGTAATTTGTGACTTTTAGGGATAAACTAAACCTCAATACGATGCATGGTTTGGCCGGTACAACTCAAAGTTTCTCCTTTAATTTAAAATTAAGATTAATTTAAGTAAAAACCACAAGTGACGTATATAAAACAAAGAAAATGCTTTCGGATTATTTTTATATTTTAGGATAACAATACATGGGTAATTTGTGATGTTTAGAAGTCAAATAAACATCAGTATGATGCATCGTGTGGCTTTTACAACTCAAATTGTCTCATTGTATTTAAAATTGACATCAATTTAAGTAAAAAACAACATGTGACATACTGAAATCGGAGTAAGTACATTCATATTGTTTTGATATTTTAGGAAGACTATATAATATTTATTTGTGATGTGTAGGAATTATATGCAACTCAATACAATGCACTCTGTGGGCGGTAGAACTCAAAGTGTCTATTTTTATTTATAATCGACATTAATTTAATTAAAAACAATAAGTGACATACTAAAAAACCAATAAAACACATTATGATTGTTTTGATACATTAGAAAAAAGATATATGGATCATTTTTATTGTGGAGGATTCACCCACAACATAATATGATGCATGGTGTGACCAATATGAATAAAAGTGTCTGCTATCTGTTTAAAATTAAAATTTCTGTTCAAAATGTGTCACTCACTAAAAGCCAAACAAATGCACTCTTACTGTCTTGATAATTCAGGACAGTGATTCAGAAGTCATTTATAATGTGTGTGAAGCAGTATCACATCAAACTGAAACATGATGTGACCAGTATGGCTCAAAAGAATGTTTATAGTTTGAAATAACATTTTTGTAAAAAAACACTACTCACATACTAAAAACTGCTAAAACACATTCAGATTGTTTTGATACTTTTGGATAAGAGTACATCAGTATTTTTTGATAGGTATGAATCTGTTGAACCTTAATATGACTCACAATGTGGCCGGTATAACTCCAAATGTGTCATTTTTTAAAATTGACAGTAATTTTTATAAAAGAACAAGTGACATACTCAAAACTGAGCAAACACATTCAGATTATTTTTTATATTTTTTGAACAATGATCCATAACTCAATTGAAACATGTAGGAATCAACCTACCACAATAGGATGAACATTGTGACCAATATAACCCCAAATGTGTCATTTTTATCGAATATTGAAATTTTATTAATGCATTCTTTCATATTAAAGTTTAATTTATTTCTTTATAGTATTACTAACAAAATGTTTGTTTTCTTATATAGGTGGAATCTTTTTCTCAGGTTTAAATTATTTTTCTAGAAACATATACCATGAGAAGATAGTTTTTAAAGGGGATTACGAGCATCAAATGATGAAAACGTAATGTCGTAGAATGTTTGTTTGAAAATTGTAAATGCAATTATATAAAAATATTTGTTTATAATGTAAATAAGACTGTTTATTTTTGTATATACCATGAGTGGACAGTTTTTTATTCATGATGTAAATTAAATGTATATAATAGGTTTTCTTCTAGTATGCTGTTTAAATCGAAGTTTTTTTAGGTGGGACATGATTGAGTTGCAGGTTGGGTTTGTTGTGTTTAAATTACATGTCGGGTGTGCTGTTATGTGTTTTTAAATTGTAGGTTGGGTGTATTGTTATATAAAAATCATAATTCAGGTGGGTATCCATTTATCAACGCTAAAAAAGTGATAAAAAGGTATTATTTTATCAGCATTGTGATTAAAAGTGCCTTTTTAGCACTGTTAAAGGCCATTTGTAGTTGTTAAAGGCCATATTTGTAGTAGTGAATATTTTAATGGGGGTGATGAAGGAAATAAATTATTTCCATGATTTTAAACATAAAATCTTGGATAGTTTTGATAAAAAAAATTATTTCAAATATTTCGACCAGTATTTTAGTTATTAGAATAAAAACATACGAAATTTTGATTGAAGGGTTTATTTTACATAAAACCAAAAATATTTTTGATTATTTTATAAATCATATGGGATATTAAATTTGTTATTTTTTATTGTTATTTAGAATTTTTTACTTTTTATTACAATGGAAATCTCATGTGTCTTATTCATTGAATCCATATTATGGTTTGTGATTTGAAAATATTGATTTAAAAGTTTGGGGGTTGAAAATTGACCATATATAATATTTGTATATGAAATTCATTTCAATTTTTAAATATTTTTTATTTTTAAAAAGTTATGTCTTGAGGATCAATTGCTAAAGTCATTTAAAAATTTAATATAATAACAAACTTGAGATCAAATTCATCAAAAACCATTCCATTGAGATCTATGATATGAATATAAAATATTAAAATAAGGATTATAAAAACAATATTAAAGAGATTTAGAAGTAATTTTTAACTTTGGATAAAATCTAGAAAAAAATAAAAACACAAGAAAAAATATGGGCTATTGATTTTCATAAATTATTATCACCAAAAGATAATAAAACGTACCAAGAAGTATAAAAATAATAGAAAACCATGTGTAGTTAAAAGTAGTAAAAATATTTCAATTTTAAATTGTTTTTCATTTTGTTTTTTTGATTTCTATAGAATAATAATGTTTTTATCAGATTTTTATATTTTTTATAAATGAAAAAATTAGGTTTTTTGACTACAACACCGAAATTGGGTTGAGTTAATCAGGAGACAAATATTTCAACACAACTGTTTTGTTATATATATATATATATATTAATTTAATTATATATATATATTTAATATGCGGTATATTAAAATATATTAACATTGATATATAATGATATATTATAATTTTCCATCTATGGCATGGTAGACGAGTTGTAGGAGCATGCAAGACTTTTTTCCAAGATTAAGACATATGGTTTTAGTCATATGAGTCAGTTGTATTAGGGTTTAATGCCCATTTGGCCTTATAAGGTCATGTTAATGGGTCCATCTTCCTAGAATATTAGGAGGGATATCCTTGTTTTAATAAATGGGGTGGGGGTGGGCATTCCACTTCCTATTAAAAAATATTCAACACAGTTCATATATTATAATATACTAATAGAGTTTATATAATATAATCTATTAATTTATAATAAAAGTTTATTTATATAATATTATTTTAGTAATATAATTTATTATAGGGTCATCGGTTAAATTATTAGGTATAATGAATTATATGTAATATATTCTAGGTGGGATTACTTTCGTTTGATCAAATTACCATATAGGTTTTCTGGAGGTGGAATTCTAGGCTGAGTTTGGTAAATGGGGCAGGCTGAAAAAGATAATTATATAATTATGTTAAAATTATTTTTTTGGTATAGAATAACCTTAAAAAATAACAAATATCCTAGAAAATTTTACTCATATCAAATAAAAGAAATATCTTCATTGAATTAATCCATTCTATATTAAAGTGTATCTTAGACTGATTAATAAATATTAAAAATAAAAATTGGGATAAATTAATCCATACCATATAAAACAAATTATATGAGATTGATTAATCCATCCAAAATAAACAATACAATATTTAGGAAAGATCAACACAAACACTATAATTATTATTTATTTTCTCTAAATTATATATTATTGTTTTGAGATATAATTGATAAAATATTACTGAGAAGAAGCCCCATACATACAAATCCACTCTGGAAAAGAGTCAACTGAATGATTATCACCCCAGGATTTCCCCTGTCGAGACAAAAGATGAGCATCGAGGTTTCCCCCACATTTTATAAAGAAGAATTTTCATTCTACGAAGCATTCTCCCAACAAGAAAATCTTTCTCATAATAATCCCAAAATGTTGTAAATCCTCCTCCTTCTTAGATAATGCGATAATCACATCAACACAATCTAATTCCACCCAAATATTATTCTATCATTTTTAGCATGCAAGTAGGATCCCTTGAAGTATATCATATGCTTTCACCACCACAAGACTCCATGAGGATAGGAAAGCTATGTTGTGTGCTTCCACAGTGTGTCCATTACCGTGATAGTCAATGAGACCAACACCTACTCTCAAGGTATCCAAGATAGCTACGTCATTGTTTATTTTGATAAATCCCACTATGGGGATACTATAAAATATATTCCCATTGCGTACTACCCAACAACTGTCTCTATTTACTCTCTTTACAATAATTTACCTATTTAGTGGCCATTCCAACTCAAATACTATCTTGGGTCATATTTTTTTTAGAAAACATACTCATTTCTTATAGTCTAGATCAACCCAGAAATTGTACATAGTAGCCATACCACTTTTGGTTCCAACATAGACACCCATTTAGTGATATTTTTCCCAATATTATATATGGGTCAAAAAAAATTTAATATCTAGCACACATTCCTTCAACACCCCATTCAATACCATAACAGAAGAGAATAACAAATAGAAAAAATTCCACCACATGGAGGAATAGGGGAAAACCGTCATCCTCTACAAGATTTCATATTACCAACAAGTAATGGGTTGGAAGTTACCCAAAGCAAACCTTCCACCAAAACAATTTAATATTGGGTGGAGGAGAGGGATCCCAGATATTCTTTCAACAAAGAACAGGATGGACCTCTGACAAACCATGAATGCACAATTTGTATCCTCATCAAACTGAGTTCCTCCAAGAGGGTTCACCCCTCCAAAAAATTGTATCATTACCAATCCTCGTCATGAGAGGAATACTGAAGATGAGATTCAAATTCACCTCATTAATCTAACTACAAACATTCCCTCGACACCATCCCTCCAACAAATCATTGATCAGATCTCATTACCTTTCATTTTTTGAAACGGGAACAATAATCTAAGAAACCATGAAATATTCACCATTTTCTAGCCACTGATCACTCCAAACACTATGGCCATTCCCATTAGAAATTCTCCATGTACATCCTCTCTCAAAAAAAGATTTATCACACCAAATTCTCCTCTATAAAAAACATAGCGTCCACCAAAGATGAGAATGCCAAAGTTTTGGAATGAGGAAAATATTTCACAAGTATAACCTTTGAGAAAAGAACATTTGGATTGGAATAGAGGCACCATCCTTGAATCTTCATAATTTCCTTGTCAAACAATTTTAGATCCCTAAATCTAATACAACTAAAAAACCTCAAAACTCACAATTTCTTTCAAGACACCCAATGGGTGTTATGTTTTCCCTCATGAGAGCCCCACCAAAAGGTATACAATCGAAAGTGAATTTGATCAACAAGTGTTTCCAAGAATATGAATAGCCACGTAACATATGATGGGATTTCCTGAGTCACTGACATAATGGGAACATCATTCCCTACCTTTGGGTTAATCCTAATATACCATACACATATATAATTATCCAACCATTCCAATATTGAAGCGAAAACCTATTTCTTAGATCTATCGATAACAATTGGGAGGACCATGAATTTTACATGCTTATCCACAAAAGGAAAATCCACAAAACTGTTGCAACTCCTCCCTATTTTCTTGTAACAAATCCCTTAATAAAATATAATTATGACATCCAAGGGTTAATATGTTGCATTTAATATTTAGGATGAATATATTCCTTATTTAATTCTATAATTTATTATAATGGCATGAAAATTGGTATCTGAATCTCTATTTTTAATTATTGTCAAATATTCAATATAATTCCTTCACTACCACAGATCATGTCAAGGGATGTGCTGGATTTTATCAATGCTAAATAGAAAGCACTGATAAAATGTTCTAATAAAGAATATTATATATTTATATAAAATTATTATATTTATATTACAAAAATAATTTATTTGAATACATTCAATTAAAAATGTATGTTTATAATTAATATATATTTTTATAATTCGAGAATATATGTAATAAATTTAATTAAATAATAAATATGTTTATTATATATTATATTTATTAAATTTATATATATATTTATTTCTAATTAAATATTTATCAATATATATTATAATTTTATATTTACAATTATATATAAATACTTTTTAAATATAAATATATAAATATATATTATCATATATAAATAATTTTCAAATATATATAACTATAATTATAATTAAATAAATATATATAAATATATGTTTCCAATGAATTATGTCAATGGATGTGTGAGTATAATTGATGTTCATATGTTATGTATTCATCATGAATGTTCATTTATATATCGCACCCTCATTACTATTCATTTTGTCTATATATATGATGACTCGTTTTTATAAGATATATAATTTATTTGTTGTCTTTGATTCATTCAGGTTCTCATGATGCTATTATGTTATTATAAATACTTCAAATCACGGTAATATATTTAAAAAATAAATATAGTCATTATATTTATAATTATAAATATTTAGTCATATATACAAAAAATAGTGCTGACCATGGGTTATCAACACATAGTATAAAAATTTATTAAACTAAAATAAAGAAACATACAAGATGGGGATAACATACAAACCCAGTGAAAATACATTGTTACAGAACATAAACACATTCATAAAACATGTGAAAAACATCAGTGAGAGCAAAAACCACCACCCCCGCCTCACGGATGTCGTTCAATCCTCCGCATCTTAAGTTGTTGCCAACTGTCATCATCCAAAATTGACTAAGAATTTTTCTATGGTGCTCTAACCAGATCGAAACATTCTAATGGAATCAAAGTAGGTCACCCTACATTCGTTTCAGAGTCATAGGGTCACCCAAATACATCACTAAAGATCTCCTTACTTTTGGATCTATTTATAATGTCCTGCATACATAGAACATTATTCACAAAATTTGGAACATTCTTAGGTCAAATAGACCCTGGATGAGGGGATATAACATCCTGAGAAGTATACAATTCAATTACCGCATCATCCCTGATTGTAACAGTTCTAGACTTGTCCACCTTGGGTGGGAGGGGACACTCAACCTATTTCCTTTTCTTGTTTGTAGAGGCATTTCGTACCTCCCAAAACTTAGACTTGGCATGCATTTTGACATTATATTCTCAGTATAACTCATCGCATTGATCTTCAACAGCGGATTGAATTCTTTCTACAATAACATCAAAAAATGAACTAGTAGCAATGTTTCCCTTACCTGAGTCACCAACCTCATTGTGTGTAGAAACAGGTGGAGAACTAGCCCTCACCAATGAGAATAAGTCATCTAGTGGATCAACTCCTATAGAATTCTGAAATACCATTTATTTCACCCCCTCAACAAGAAAGAACCACTTGGACATGTTTTTTCCGCTGCTGGTCATGAGACTTAAGCCTATCCTCCTTGGAGACAACTGTCTGGGTCACACCAGATTTTATTTTCTTGTAAGAGCCAAGATAGTTTTTCCATGTGTAGAAGACCTCGCTTTCCTTGTATTTTCCCCACATTCCTACATTGAGAAATAAATATATTTATTATAATTATATTTATATATAAATATTTTTTTATATATTTATTAATAATTATAATTATAAATAATATATATATATGAATAATTATAAGTAGAATTTCATACATATATATATATATATAGAATTCTCAGGTGGAGATGGTAATTCTATTGTTTCTACCTAATGGTGATTAGGGGCTTCTTCCCCTTCTCCCTTACTTGTGATGGCAGGCTTCCTTCCTAAGGGTTGCTTTGATTCTCATAAGTACACTCTAGTGCTCTTGAATCGAAATCCTTTGGACTATATCCATCGTAAGGTCAGTTCTCAAAATCCCGAATTGGATCTGGAATCCAAGCACGATCGAGGATCCATGAAGAATCTTCAAACTCCGGATCCTGAAGAACCCTCGGGTTGGAAGAAGAAGGGTTTATTATTTGCGGAAGCTCTCTCGGGATCTAGAGAGCCTTCCAAGGATGATGCATATAAATCATCCAATATCATGAGAATGGAGAATGGAGGCTTCTCTATCGAGGCAGATTCGGAAGCTCTTCAGCAAAGGATGGATCTATGTACGTTCTCAATGTTAGGCCATATGATCTATTCAAAGGGCGATAGACCCTGGAGGTATGATGAGCTCAATAATCGAATCTCACATTGTAGGGGAAGTAGGTAATGGAGACTAATCCCCATCGGGAGGGTTTTTTTTTTCATATCATCTTGCAATCTGGTGAGGCTTTGAACTCGGTGTAGAGCATGGGAAATTTGCAATTAAAGCCAGGACTCCTTCGGTTATCTGAATGGGATGTCAACTTCAACCCTTTCAATCTCAAGCAATCCAATGCATATATTTGGATAAGGTTTCATGGTCTAAACTGGGTGTATTGGCATCCAAGGATTTTGAATGATATAACCTCCTGTATTGGCACACCAATCAGAATAGACCAAAGGACCATGGATGGAGAGTTGGGTATCTATGATCATATGCTGATAGATGTCAATATGGAATTGAAGCATCCTAGCAGTATAGCCTTTCTTGATAAGGGTAACCGATCAGAAGTGAAAGTGGAATATGAAAATTTACCTCCCTTCTGCGAGGTCTGCAAGATGGTGGGGCATTCAGTGTCCATTTACAGAATCATACAAAAGAAGGTAATTGTTCCAAAAGACTCAGAATGGATTATCGTAAGCCAGAAAAAAAAATATAAAAACGTTCCTGCTGAGAGGAGTATAGCCACCAGAGAACAGGTTGGTCCTTCACTGGGTCCCTTGAAGACCCAGTCAACAATTATTCCTTCCATTCAGGAATAGAAACAATCCTCCATCCTAGAAAATATCATGTATGGGTTATCCAGTAAGAAACTGACCTAGGCAGACAAAGTTTAGGAAGAGGAGGCCCAAGACGCAGCAGAAGCACACAAGGATTCTGAAATTTCAGAAGAAATATTCAACATGGTCTTATTCTGGCAGCAAGAAATAGAGGAAGAAGCCATCTCCCTTGAATTGCATTGCGACATCTGCAATCTGGTCTTATCATTAAGGGATGAGCCCAAATCCAATGTGGATGTTCAAATTGACCCCTCTAATCTGGAAGATCCATCCAGGGTTGCTAAGATAATCACTCAAAGTAGTGTTGATAATAATTTGAATATACATAATTTGGAACATGCTGTTCACCAGAATACGGGTCCTGAACATGTAGGCAACAAGGATTCTGCTGACATTGATACATCCCTTGTGAGTGATGCTGAATAGAATGCAAGTGGAATCAAAGACAATGAATCATGTACTAAAGAAAAATAGAAAAGTAGGACAAACCTGGGGAATACATCCCTGAATTCCAATGGTGAGAGCATCATGAATAGAAAGATGGATGTATCTGACCTTATTGAGGGCTCCATAGCTCCCAAGAAGAAGTCTGGTTGACCTCCCAAAATACCAGTGGATAAGAAAATGCGGGGCTTCACCCCTGGAACCAATCCCAAATGAAAATTGTGTTCTGGAATTGTCAGGGCCTTGCTAATCTGGAAACCACCAGATCCATCCATTTGACCATTCAAAGGAATAAACCTGCTCTTATAGGCCTCTCCAATCCTAAAAAAATCTTCCTTCTTAATCTTGAAAACTTTCAGAAGTTGGGATTCTCATTAATCGAAACCAATAGGTTCACAACTGATGTCAAAAGTCTATGGGTTCTGGATCATTCTTATCTGGCCAGCACCTCCATGGCTATCTCTAGTGATCAGCAGGTCACTTATTCCTTCAATTACCTTGGTTCTGACTTTTCTTGTACTTTCATTTATGCCAATAACAGGTACCAGGATCGTATGAATCTTTGGCTTGAATTGGGATCTCTGAACTCTAGTATCTCGAGCTCTTGGATCATTTTGGGGGACTTCAATGCAATTTTAAATCCAGATGAGAAAATGGGTGCTCATTACAACTCCATTTATTACAGAGAATTTCATGCCTGTGTAGACCAAAATGACCAGGTTGAGATCAATTTGGTTGGTTCCAGATACACCTGGTATAGAAAGCATCTCAACACCTTTGTTTCCATCAAAATTTACAGGGCTTTAATCAATGCAGTTTCTATGGACACCTAGGGATCTATCTCATGTTAAAACCTTTCCAGAATAAACTCTAATCATCATCTAATTCTTATGGATCTTTCTGAAATGGAACCTAAGAATCCACATCCCTTTAGGTTCAAAAAAGCCTATACGACTCACCCGGAGTGCAGGGGCATAGTGCAGAGCATCTGGAATTCTGTTAAATGCAGGGAGAATGCCTTTACTTGTATCACAAATCTAAAAGTCATAAAGAGAAATCTGAAACTTTGGAGTAAGGATAGGTTTAGTACCCTTAATTCTGATATTTCCTCCCTTGCTGACTCTTTGCAGATTGTTCAGGAGATCACCACTTCCAGTGATTTTTCTAATGGTTGCCTAGATGAAGCTGAGATAACCAATAAGCTTAACAATCTTCTTAATCAAAAGGATGCTTTGCATAAAGAATCCATCAAGATCAAATGGTTAAAGGATGGAGATAGGAATTCGAAATTCTTTTACACCCTTCAAAAAATTTGAAAGATTTCTAAACCTCTTTCCCTGATCAAAAATGGGGATACCCTCATTGATAACAGAAAAGACCTTGTGGATCACATCGTCCATTAATACAAGAATCTATTCAATGGATCAAATACCACCCCTCCCTTTGGATGGTGTGATTCAAAGACTTTTTAATCACGAGGATAAATCCATTCTCACCGCTATCCCGCTTGAGCCAGAAATCAAGGAGGCTATTTTTAGTCTCAAACCTGAGAGATCTCCAGGTCCAGATGGCTTTGGTAACTTCTCCTTTCAACACTTTTGGGACATTATCTATGTTGATGTTTATAGGCTTGTTACTCATTTTTTCAAAGGAGGGATACTCCCTCGGGGTCTGAATGATCAGTTTCTTTCTCTTATCCCGAAAGTGGAGAATGCGAATGAAATTCAATTATTCAGGCATGTTTCTTTGGTTAATACTGTCTATAAGATTATTTTCAAAATCCATTCTAGTAGGCTTTCATGCATTGCTTGCAAGATTGTGTCTACAAATCAGTTTGGATTCATCAAGGGGAGATCGATCCAGGATTGCCTTATTTCTACCTCAGAATGTGTGAACCTTCTCAAAATTCCTATCAGAGGTGGAAACATTTCCCTCAAGCTGGACATCAGGAAGGCCTTTTACACAATGTATTGGGGCTACATATGCAAGATTCATTCCATGTATGGGTTTGATGATGTCGTTGTTAAATGGGTTAAGTCTATCTTGTGCTCGGCTCACATTTCCATCCTAATTAATGGAGCTCCTGAAGGTTAATTTTATTGTTCAAGGGGTGTTAGTCAGGGTGACCCTCTATCAGCAATCATTTTTTCTATTGTAGAGGATTATCTAAGTATATTCCTCTCCATCATGGCTGGAAATGGGAAGATAAATCCCATACATGTTGGAAGAGGTTTGGTTTCCCCATCTCACCTTCTTTACGCTGATGACATCATTCTCTTCACTCAAGGATACAAGGCAAATATTAGGAACAATAAAAGATCCCTTTTGCACTTTGAGATGATTTCAGGTCAGGAGATTAGCTGGAGCAAGTCCTTCGTTTACTTTGGTAGAAACTTCTCCTCTACCAGGAATAATGATGTTATCCTAGAGTTCGGCATTCGAGAAGGATCACTCTCGTTGATTTATTTTGGGGTTCCAATGTTTTGGGGGAGACCAAAATCATGTTATTTCTCTAACATTATTGACATGATTCGTAGGAAACTATCCTTCTGGAAAGGGAAATCTCTCTCCATGGCTGGCAGAGTTTGTCTTGTGAAGTCCGTCATCATTTCAAAATTTTTCTACTCTTTCATGGTATACAAGTGGCCACTTTCTCTGCTCAAGAACATCAACACCTCCATCAGAAACATCATTTTGAGTGGAACCATTTCTGACAAAAAAGTCTTGCAACGATTCCTTGGAGCTCAGTCTGCAAGCCTTATGATGATGGGGGTCTGAGCATTAAAAACCTGACATGATTCAATGACTCTCTGCAAGCTGGATTTATCTGGAGGCTTGTCAACACTCAATATGAGGCCTTAGCATTCCTTAGGGCCAGATTCATTCACAAGTTAATATATATCAAGATCAATTATCTCAATTCATCTGTTTGGCCTTCTTTTAGGAACATATTTTCCAGGATTAATCCAGACACCTGGTGACTTTTTTAAAAGGATTCCCCTCTTCCTTTCTGGAAATGCAACTGGAATGGACAACACCCGAAAGACATGGTTATTGGAAATAACTCCAATATGAATTTGGACATATCAATCAAAGAACAATTGGGTTGTATGGAGGGTATCCTGAATCTCATCACCTCCATTGTTTGGTAGTATTTCTTCTCCTTTAGGGGAGATTTCGGGGCTTGGGAGTCGGATCTAAATGGCATCCTTCCCCCAAAAAAATTCTACAAGCATAATGTTAGAAGTGACTCGGGATTTCAATGGATGGGTAAGTTGAATAATAACTTTCTTAAACTATCGCGTGCCACTCTTTCTTTGAGATTAGCACAGATAAAACTTCCCACTGATGACTTTCTCCAAAGATGTAGAATATCTCTCTACTCCAGATGTGCTTTATGTCATCAGCATAGGGAGGACATTGACCACCTCCTCCTCACCTGTGTGGTAGCCGCAACAATGTGGCAGGTAGTTTCCAACATATTCAAAGTGCCAATGCCTCGGGTCAACTCTATCGTGGACTTCATGAAAACCTGGCCTATGATCAATCTGTCTCCGCAACTCAGGTATCTTTTCCTAATTTCTGCGAAAGAATTAATTTGTGTTATTTGGCAATCCAGAAACCAGGCCATTCATGACAAGCAAGAATTCAGCACTGGAAATGCAATTTCTGGTCTACTCAGTGCTATTCGTGAGGCTGTTCTACTAAGGACCAGCTACTATGAAAACTCCTGCCACGATCTTTCAGTTCTAATGAGATTGGGAGTCCAGGGAAACTTCCATCCCCCTCATGTAACGATTGAAGTGCTTTGGAAACCTCCCTTCCAGGGCTAGATCAAGATCAATATTGATGGTGCCTCGCGAGGTAACCCTGGTCAATCTCGCTTTGGGGATGTCTTACAGGACCATACAGGGTCTGTTGTTGGTTGTCTTTATGGCTCGTGTGGCTTCGCCACTGCTCTCGAAGCAGAGATGCAAGGTATTATTGAAGCGATTGAGGAAGCTAGTAGAAGGGGTTGGGACAAGCTGTGGGTTGAATGTGATCTACACAAGGGGTGATGGCTATCAGGACATGTGCTATTCATCTTTCTTGGAAGTTGACCAACAAATGGTCAAGATTCCTGGATCTTCTCTACTCAAGGCAGCACATTGTCACACATGTTTATAGAGAAGCGAATGCGGTGGCTGATGGTCTTGCAAACAAAGGTGTGAATGGCTCTGATTTTCATTGGAAGGATCAAGTTCAGGGTGATCTTCTTTCCTTTCTGAGGAAGGATCAATGTAAAGGCTCTACTTTCAGACTGGTGTAAGTGTTTTGTTTCTGATCAATAAAGGGATCTTGCTTTTGGGCAGGATCTCAGTCTTACCATTAATATATATATATATATATAAATTAATATATGTATTTAATGAATATATATATATATATATTCTTTAATGAAATATATTTATTGAATTTTTTGTAAATGATAAATATATATATTTATTTACAATTATATATACACTTTTTATACAATCGTAATAAATACATTTATTATAATTTTATAAATATATACATAAACATATTAATATATACAAACATATAAATTTAATTATAATTATATACAAACATTTTGAATATATTTATTTATAATTATAATTATAAATATATATATATATATATATATAAAATAATTATAAAATTATAATAAATATATTTATAATTATTATAATTTTATAAATATATTTATAAATAAAAAAAATATTTATACGTATATACAAATATTTTTAATTACAATTAAAAATAATATATATATGTAAATAACTATAAAATTATAATAAATATATTTATTATATATATAATTATAATTATAAATATATTTATTTATTTTTTTCATAAATATAAATAAATATAAATATTTAAATACTTATGAAATTAAAATAAATTTATTAATTATATATATTCATAAATAAAAATAAAAATATGTAAATGTATTTAAATACTTATGAAACTAAAATAAATATATTCATTATTTTTTTTATTTTTTTATTTTTTTATTTTTTTATATAAAGATATATTTATATTTAAATAATTAGGAAATTTTTAGAAATATATTTACAACTAATATATTTACTATATTAATAATTATAATTTAAATAAATATATATCTATTAGTTATAAATAAATAAATAAATATATATATATATACACATATGAAACTAAAATAAATATACTAATTATATATATTTCTTATAATTTCATAAGTATTTACATATAAATATAAATATATATTTATGTTTATAAATATAAATATAAATAAATATAAATATAATAATAAATATTACATATATATTTATTATAAATCTGTTTATTATAATTTCATAATTATTTAAATTTAAATATATATTTATTTAAATAATTAAGAAATTATACAATATATATATAACTAATAAATTTATTTTAAATTCATAAGTATTTAAATAAATAAATAAATATTTATATTTATGACTATATAAAATTAGTAAATTTATTTTAATTTCATAAGTATTTAAATATATATATATATATATATATATATATATTTATATTTATGATTATAATTAAAATATATATAGGATAAATTATATATTTATCATAAATATGTCATAAATATATATTTATAATAAATATATATAAATATATATTAATTAAATAATTATAAAATTATAATAGACATAAAAATATAATTCTAAATAAATATAGATTTATTTAAATTATTATAAAATTATAATAATGATATTAATTATATATAATTATAAATATAATAAATATATTTATTATAAATGTATAAATATTAAAAAATATATATTTATTAAATATATAAGTATAAATAAATATTTATTTATTTATAGTTATTATTATAAATATATAAATATATAAATATGTATTTATTATACATATAATATAATAAATATATATAAAAATATAATTAATTTATCATCATTATAGTTTTATCTACACTAAAAAATCACTGATAAATTCATTTTCTATCATAGATTTCTATTTTAGTGCTGACAAAACAAAACTTTTTCACCATTTTTTTGCTAGAAATAAGAAAAGGTTTAACCACATTTATAAATGAACCCGAAAAGTCACTTCCTCCTCTCATTGACATCGAGATCTCATTGAAGTTGAACCATGCCTCCTCATCCTCCACCTCCTCCTCCATTTTCAACTCCTCCTCCGTTGCCAACTACTCATCTTCCACCACTGCTACTGACTCCTCCTCCTTCACTGCCGAATCCACCTCCTCCTCATCCTCCTTCACTACCACTATCACCTCCTCCACCTCCTCCTCATCCTCTTCCACTGCTAACTCCTCTATTATTTCTGCCTACTCCTATTCCTCCTCCTCCACCTCATCCTCCAGTACCGACTTCTCATCCCTTGACTCTCATACACATGTTTCATACTCCACATCATCTTTAGGGAAAATGTTCAGGATTTTTTACTTTAATATAATGCATTTTCGGTATCATATAAGACTACACATTGGTGTTTTTGTAGCTTATACCCTTAGTAATTTTTTCTATGATTAGTGGATGATTTTTAGGTCTGAGAATCTAGGCTCGGATGTTTGGTATTACTGAAGAGATTAACTATTTATCTCAATTTCGTTGTCTGATTTATATAAATGAAAATGATATAACTATTATGGAATCATTATATTATGGATTATTTTGATTATATAATATAATAATTTTTCCACATAGGAATTAATTTAATGGATAGGATCATTCATTATTTCTTTTATAAATTAATTAATGTATTTTAAAGGCTCATTAAGGGTAGTGATGTTTGTTTTAGAATTCATGTAACTTAATTTTTTTGAGACTGCGATAATATTGTAAAATCTATGTCTTATGTGGGGATATGTTTTCTACATAATGACTGATTTCATTCTATGTATTGTATATATTGTCACTCGAGTATGTTAGTTTTTATTTAGAGGTTTATAGCATGTTGTGTTTGGTTATCATAATATTTTGATTGTCTTCTTGAAATTATGATGGATTGGGTAATCGAAAAGCTTCAGGTATGTTATATAATGGTATGCTGATTTTCCCATTGTTTCATGATACCATCATAGGTTTCTTTCATATGAATAAATTAAATCAAAAGCAATAGAGCATTAACAATTTATGTGACAATTTGGTTTTTTTTCATTTCTCAAAAAAGGTGTGTTCTATAGTGCTCTCTTTGATGGTGCCCTTCATTATGAGACAATATAAGGATTATGTTTATGGTTATTGGTTTTATTTCTAAAATGTGGATTGATGATCAATTTTTATAAAGATAATTAGTGTAGAATCAGGGTATAATCTACATGACATGAGCATACACCATTTTCAATGTCCCAACTAGAATAAAAATGAGTGTAGATATAACTATGAGTAGCAAAAAATATCTATCCCTAGTTGTAGGAGATAATGTATCCCTAGTAGTATTGAGACCCATACTTATATATTTATAAAATGTTAATAAATATCGTAGATGTATTTCTTAAGGTATTCTCTAGGTTTCCACCCAAGGGATAGGTTGAGTTTATGATTTTGTTCATACCCGATGTAGAGAATATATATATTCCACGATATAAGATGGATCCTGTAGAGATATGAGGGAATAAATATCAATTTAAAGACTTAGATGTGAAGGGGTTCATATAAAGGATTATCTCCCCTAGGGGTGACATAATTTTTTATATAAAAATTAAAATGGATCATTGAGAATATGTGTGTACTATTAGAGTTTATGCTAAGGGATAGAAATGAACTTATATCTACATATACACATTGATGGACTCTTTGATCAACATTGTGGTGCTAATGTGTTCTTTAATATCGATTTGATATCAAAGGTTCAACCTTGATTATTCCTGATTGGAAACACTAATAATGATTTAACCAATAATGTGGTATGGTTCCCTTGCCCAGATGTTCATGAGAGATCCTTCTAAGATCTTTTTTGGAGATTGATGCAAACACCAATCTTAACCATAAATGAGATGATTAATGAGTTTGGAGAGGGGTGAAGTGTTCAACATTCAAAACAACATGCTTCACGACATACTACTTCTAATTGGTAATGTGTCACTATCGATCAACATAGCCCATGACCCGAGCACTGGGATACCTATTCCAATTCATGAAGATGATATTAATTTGGTCGAAAACACTGTTTGAGAATTCATCACATGGATTTCACATCATGTAAAAAATAATGTAGATAAAGTGGTATTCATTCACAATTTACTTTTCAAGATAATCCTTTAACAATTAATGGAAAAAGGTCTAAACCGATGAATTTTATTAGATACTGATAAAGATAAGGGGATGAAACGAAATACCTTGTCACAACCACATAAATGATTGACCAACCAATTAAAAATATCAACCGAAAGCACCATTACCAAACCCATTCTATATCAACATTTACTATCACTGAAGTATCTTGTATATAAAAAGTTAAATGTTGGTCACAATCAGATAGTTGATTTTGATGAAAATATATATGGAGAGAATGATAAAGACTTCATTGGTGCTGAATGTGAAACTAAAATCCTAGACTATAAATGACTAGGAAGCTCAGTTGTAAATGTATACATGACGTATGTTTTCATGATTTGGTTTTTTAAAAGTTGATATACTATATTAATTATGACTAAAGAAATTTAATATTTTTGGCTGGTGTATATATGAAACAATTGAAGGGATTTTCCCATGAAAAAAATTCAGGCTCCCTAGACCTCATATCACCTCTACAAAATAAAATAAAATAGATGAAAAAAGGTTAAATATTTGTAACATTGATCAAATCATTTCAATGAAATCTTTTGGATGACAGACACTTTTTAATACCAATGATGCAGGGGTAAAAATCTACAATTTTATTATATAAAATATATTTAAATTTCTTTCATTACTTATTTTTTTTTGTTTTAAGGCTTTATTGGATGCTAATTGAGGTAAATTTAAATAGTCCAATGATTTATTTCTTGGATTAAATGCATGGATATAAAACAAACCATCCGCACATGATGGAATTTATCAATCTTTAATACACTACATCTTAATTTTTAGACTAAACATCATGTTATATAATTTATATCATATTTTAATGAGGATTCTGTTATAATAAGATTATGCATCACTATCTTGAAAAATAGGTAATGAGGCTAGGGGGTAAGCACAAGGACAAAGACAAGTTCTATGAATGGATGAGTGTTAGGGTATATATAATAATAATTCACTATACAAACACATATGAAAACAAATTAATTATTCTAATGAATGTTTATATAGTGTTTGAAATAAACTAATGGAAAATATTATTATTATTATATTTTTAAATTTATGAGATACATCATATTCCATGAAAAAACTAGAATCCCTAAAGTGGTATTTTTTAAGATAATTATTATTTAATTTAAAATTTTTATTAATTATTTGTGTATTTATATTTTTCCAGAACTACAATGACTGTATAAAAGATTCATATTCACAAGATGATATAGATGTGGTCAGAAACAAAGAGGTGACATAACTAATGGAATAATGTACACAGATAACATGAAGATGTCACTTCTATAGAAGAAGTAGATCGTTTTATATTTATGTTTAATTTATTTATTTTTAATAATATTCACCTATTAATTATTTTCTTATATAGGTTGATTTTGTTGTCTGAGTTGGGAAGTTTGTTAAAAAATGTTTATACCGATGACAGATTGGACTTTGAGGCTGCAACTGAGATAATGAAAACAAGGAAATGGTTCAAGAATGTATAAAGGTGAATTCTTACTACCTATTTAATTAATTAGATTTTTCATTATTTTATCTACTATTTTTAAGTTAATTTTATTATTATTTTTATATAATACTTATTAATTTTTTACACAACTTTTGGGAAGTGATATTTACCTTTCAACCATCAACAAAAATCCATAAATAGAATAAAATATGTGGAATGAAAATCATGAACTATCAGTTGTTGAATTCAAAACATGAATTCTAAAAATATATTTCATGACTATTTTCCTGAACAATGTACAAATCAACCACTTCTCAATCATCCACACCTCAATCTGATACATAGTGTGCTTGGTATGACCCGAAGTGTTTGTTTTTAGTTAATAATATTATTTGATACATTAAGATTTAAGTATTCTGAACTACCATGCTTTGATCCATGACTCATGATTGTGATATATGATATGTAGGGTATGAATTTCGGATATTAATACCACCATTTAACATCATATTGCTCATTTTATACTTATATGATCATTGATATCTCCAGGGTTTACACTTATTGAGCATCTATGATCACCCTTTCTAATATTTCATATCCTCCAGTTATTAATAATGGTTTATCAATGATATGTCAAAGAAGGATTCATGCATAGAATAACTTAATGAGAGACTCTTATGAACTAGTTCTTAATGTTTTCATGTTTCCAAAAACACTAGAACAAAACTATTCTAGCATGGATCATTATGTTAAGTAAGGAATATTAATATACTAATATGTGATATCTATGTATGAAATTTATGGGTCAATATATTTGGAATCAGAGCAACTAACCTACTCAAAATTGAGTATTAATAATAAGTGATCAGTATCACTCAAAGTGTGTCTTTTTATTCAAAATTGACATTACTTTTAGTAAAAAGAACAAATGATATACTAAAAACTATGAGAACACATTTAGATTGTTTTTATGTTTTATAAAAATGATCCCTGAGTCATTTGCGATGTGTACGAATCAACCACAACTCAATCTGATGCACAATGTGGTCAATATGACTTTAAGTGTGTATTTGTTTATTAAATTGACATTAAATTTTAAAAACAGAACAACTGACAAACTGAAAACAAAGAAAACCCATTAGGATTGTTTTTAAACCTTATAAAAATGGTCCATGAGTCAATTTTTATCGGTAGGAGTCCACTATACCACAATCTAATGCACAGTTTTAGAGATATAACTAAAAGTGTCCGTTATTTGTTTAAAATTGAAATTTTAATTCAAAACATGTCGCTCACTAAAAACCAAGAAAACAATCTTTGATTGTCCTGATAATTTAGGTAGGTGATTCATAAGTCATTTTGGGAATGTATGAGGTAGTCTCATACCATACCTATGCACGATGCGACTTGTATGACTCATAATGTGTGTTTTGAATTTGGAATTTCATTTTAGTAAAAAAATATGGTATACTAAATACTAGGAAAACATGTAATTGTTTCGATATTTTAGGAAAATGATTTATTAGTAATTTTTTATGTGTAGGAATCATCTGAAGCTCAATATGATGCACAATGTGGCTGTTATAACTCAATGTGTCTCTTTTTTATTTAAAATTGACATTAATTTATTTAAAAACAACAAGGTTCAAACTAAAAAAATGAGAAAATGCATTCAGATTGTTCTGATATAATAAATCAATGATCTATTAGTCATTCTTGACTAGTATGAATTAGTCGTACCTCAATACGATGCATTGTATGGATGATATAACTCAAAGTGTCTCTTTTTTAAAATTGATATTAATTTAAGTAAAAAAAGCATGTGACATAATGAATACAAATAAAACACTTTCATGTTGTTTTGATATTTTAGGAAAAATATATATTAGTCAATTTTGACATGTAAGAATCGTCCTCACCTCAATATAACCCATGGTGTAGATTACATCACTCATAGTGTCAATTTTTTTAAAACAAATTAACATTAATTGAAGTAAAAAACAAAAATTAACATACTAAAAACCAAGAAAATAGATTCATATTGTTTTGATATTTTAGGAAATGATCTATTTTTCATTTATGACAATTAGGAATCAGCCTCACCTCAATATAATGCATGGTGTGTCTTGTATAACTCAATGTGTATTTTTTTATTTAAAACTAAAATTAATAAGTAAAAACAACAAGTGACATAATGAAAACTAACAAAACACATTCAAATTGTTTTGATAATTAAAGGAATATGTTCTATTAGTAATGTTTTATGTGTAGGAATCTACCACATCACAATATGACATATGGTGTGGCCAATATAACTCAAAGTTCCCCTTTTTATTTAAAATTTACATTAATTTAATTAAAAACAAGATGTGTCTAACTGAAAACAAAGAAAACACATTCATATTGTTTTGATATTATTGTAAAATGATATATTAGTCATTTTTAATGTTTATAAATTAGCCTTACCTTAATACGACAAATGGTGTGTCTGGTATCACTGAAAGTGTATGTCTTTATTTATGATTGACATTAATTTTAGTAAAAAAGTAACATAATGAAAACTGAGAGACACATTCATATTGGTTTGAAATTTTATAAAAATTATATATTAGGAATTTGTGACATAGTGGAATCAATATCAACTCAATATGAATTACGATGTGGATGGTATCACTCAACATGTCTCTTTTTTTTAAATTGACATTAATTTAAGTAAAAACAATAAGTCACATACTGAAAATTAGACAAAAACAACATGATTATTTTTATATTTTAGAAAAATTATTTATTTTTCATTTTTGATGGGGAGAAATTAGCTGCACTTAAATATGATGCATGATGTTGATGGTATAACTCATAGTGTTAATTTTTATTTGAAATTGACATGAATTTAATTAAAAACAAAAAGTGACATACTGAAAAAAACATATTATGATTGTTTTGATATTTTATTAAAATGACTTATTAGTAATTTTTGACATGTAAGAATATGCCGCACCTCAATATGATTCACAATGTGGCCAGTATAACCAAAAGTGCCTCTTTTTATTTAAAATTATCATTAATTTAATTAAAAACAATAAGTGATTTGATTAAAACTAATTAAACACATTCATATTGTTTTGATATTATAGAAAAATGATCAATTAGTCATTTGTGATGTGTATTAATCTTATAAAACTCAATACGATGAATGTTTTGTATAGTATCACTCAAATGGTCCCTTTTTATTTAGAATTGACATTAATTTAAGTTAAAAATGAAAGTGACATTCTGAGAACTAAGAAAACACATTCACATTGTTTTGATATTTTATAAAAATTATATATTATTCATTTTTTGTGTTTTGGAATCAATCACACCTCAAAATGATGTATTATGTGACTGATATGACTCAAAATGTGTGTTTCTATTTTGTAATGAATGTTTAATAAAAAACAAAACTGATATTATGAAAACTAAGAAAAAACATTTGAATTCTTATCATACTTTAGGGAAATAATCCATCAGTAATTTTTGATAGGTATGAATCATCCTCACCTCAATACGATGCACGATGGGGCTAGTATAACTCCAACTATTTCCTTATTTATAATTGACATTAAACATAGTAAAAGAAAAAGTGACAAATAGAAAACTGAGCAAACAGATTCTGATGATTTTGATATTTTTGAACAATAATCCAAAACCCATTTGTAATGCGTTGGAATCATCCCCACCTCAATAGGACACACATTGTGACCCGTATTACTCCAAATGTGTTATTGTTATTAAATATCGACATTTTATTAATGTGTTCTTTCATATTAATATTTAATTTATTTTTTTATAGTATTAAAAATATAATTTTATTTATTATATAGGTGTAATTATTTTGTATGGTTGAGATGATTTGTTCGACAACTGATACCATGGGAGAAGGGGATCAAGGGCGTCAAAAGATGAAATATTAATTTTTTAGAATGTTTGTTGAACAATTGTAAATATAATTATATAAAATTTTTTGTTTGAAATGTAAATAGAATTGTTTTTATTTTGTATATACCATGGGTGGAAATTTTTGTATTCGTTATTTTAGTTAAATATATATTGCATTTTTTGAAATTATATCATTGTTTGAAATTATGGGGAAATTGAAGGTTTCTGTGGGTTTTTGCTTCTGGTTGTGCTGATGCAAGCTTCTAGGCCTTTATTAGTGCTAAAATCATTAACAAAGGGGGAGGTTTATCAGATCTTTTTTGGAATAGGTAAAGGACCCCCTTTATTAGAGTTTTTTAGTGCTAATAAAGGGGACCACCATATCATCACTACGATTAACAATACTTTTTAAGGCCGTTAAAGGCCATTTTGCGAATTGTAAAAGGCCATATGTGTAGTAGTGACTATAGTTTTGATCCTTATAATAGAGAAAAAGTCTCTCTTTTTAATTCCCTATACTTATCATTAAGGCATCCTCTCAAATATCTATGATAATAACATTTAATTCTTCTCAATACCCACCTTATTTTCAGTATCTTTATAATTTAAATTTCCACAAATTACTCATCTTATTTTCCACATTTTGATGATCGCATGCACATATAATTATGGTGAAAATTTTATCCTCATTGTGAAATATCCCCCTTTTAATATCTGCACCATTAATATCTTGAATCATGGCGTAATCTAATTGAATCATGATATTATAAACATAAAAAACAGGATCAAATCACCATATTTAATCATTCTACACATGAAAAAAACCATGTTTAATCTCATTTTCCATCCCATAAGATATTTTGTATAAATTAAAAAAACACTACATACCCAACAAATTAGTCTTACATAGTTTTCAAAACTATTTTATTAATATTACATATCACTATATTACTATTCTATATACTCTATTAACTTATACATATTACTCATTAAACATAGTGTTATTCTTTTGTATTTTAGTAATTTTACAATTTCTATCTTATAATATATCATATATATCATTTTCAGTTTGTTCACTAACTCTAGAATATTACATATTTAGTGTCAAAGAAATAATTCCCTTATATATATAATTAATTTTCAATACCATCAATAACTTCACTTGTTTTTATTATGCATCATCACAAACTGTAAAAGACACACATAATGACTCTACTAATCATCTCCAAACATCCTCAGAATCTTAAAATTTAGGTAATAACATGTTATATATTAATAAAATACAATATCAGTATCTATTAGACTAAAAACTGGTATACAAAACATAAATCTGAATTTGAGAAAATGAAGGATATTGAAAGGGAGATAGATCGAGACATGATTTTTTGAATAACAAAAAGCGGCAATGTTTGTATTTATATAATATTAATGGTGTAGAAAGAACCGAAGATGAGATTCTAAAAAATTATTTTTTCCCATGACCAACATTAAATTTTTCTCTAAATTGAATGTAAAATAAGGTGTTATAATAATAATTTTCTTATTTTCCCCTTGCATATGTTTGGCTAAGCCCCAATGGTTACCAACTTTCCAAAGGGTCGAATTACTATGTAAATTGAAAATAAAATATAGTGGATATACATGTAAATTATTTTAGTGAGATAATAACAGCCTACTAGAATCTACTTTTTATTTTTCACCATTATATTATACTATTTAATTTTCTAATCATACATTGTTAATCATATGTCCATATACAATCAACTAAGATGATTCACATAAGAAAAGAATTTTTTATGGTAGATAAATCAATATACGAGATTACGAAAAAATTAAAGAGAATCTATTCTTCATTCCATAGTATTAAAGTTATAAACAAAACTAAAACAATTATATAATAGATTTGATAATTATTTATATGACATGATAATACTATATATAATGATATGATTTTTTTTACATTTTTAGTTTTTTGTTTTCCCAGTTTATTTTTTGACAAAAATAGACAGTCCTATTATGGTATGTCTTTAGAAAGATTAATTCATGAAGATGGAGAATTTTTTCCGTTATAAAAAAACAAATGAACCTATTAATAACTTAATGAAATTACAAGTGTGTTTATATAGAAATAAATGTTTCAATTGAAAGGAAAATTTAGTGGATAACTATTATAATGATTTAATAAATCATGATACCATTTACCTCTTGTTAAAATAAATTTTTATATTAATTGATGGGTTCATTGTTTTATTATTAACCAAGGGTTTTTATGTAGAAATATATCCAGTATATGTTATTTTTTGATGATCAATGACCATGTTATATACATATTTTATAAAATTTATGACTTATTTGATGTAAATTTAATGGGGAAAATGATTATATTTATAAAATTTTAGTTATTTTATTATAATTAGAAAGATTAATATACTATTATTATTACATTACCTTATAATTTCAGGTGGCTTGATTATATTTAGTTTATCCTCTCTAGATTTGGAAATTCTTCAAATTTTGACCTACTGGACAAGTGGTTATTTTTAATGTTTCCTATTAAAATTGGAAGGAACACAATACTATTATTTTTAGCATGCTAATTCATATTATTAAAATTTAATTTTCATATTCTATTTATTATCGAAAATGAATTTAATATTCAAACAAGAATAAAGAATCTATATCTAATATATTGTGGTGTTAATTTTTAAATATCATCCAATGTTTTCTGAAGACATTATTTAGTTTAATATATATTTGGGTGTAGTTATTTTTCTGTCTCTTATATTGTATTTTATGGTATAGTTGTTAAATGAGTCTTCAATGATGTGGTGAGAAACTCTGAGATCCTTTCAAGTATCATCGTATCCCATCAATATTTTGGTTTTACAAAATTGAATGGTGACTATTATTTTATGGTTTTTGAATTGAGATAATTTTTTTCCACTTTATTTAGTGGCATACCCTGAAATAAATATGGTGTTTTTGTGGGGGTAATTATGTGGATAATGAAATTATATAGTTTTTTAGAGTTATTGATTATGGAAGATAGTTAGTTTGTTGGAATGTGATGATTTTGTTATGGGTATAGATTGTCTAGGAAACATATTTCTATATAAGTTGACATTTTTAATTAGGTTGTGTGGGTTTGTGAGGAAAATACATCTTATAAAATAAAATTTCCAATTTTTCCAAAATATATATTAATATTAAAATAATAAAATATGTATTTCTAAATATTTTTTGTAATTATTAATTAATAATGTGAATTTTAAAACACCAAAAAGTTAAAAATGTCACTGATTATCAATGAATAAAATTTAGTTTAATAAAAAATTATTGTTGGTTATTCAATTTTGGAAAATTAATCATTTCATTATTCTTTATAAAATAGGAAAATTTTCAAATGGGAGGTAGGTTAGTTTATAGATCATATCATTCCTATTTTCATAAGGTTTTTTGTGACATATTCACATCACATTAGTCACATGTGTCTCCCTAGAATCATGGTGAGAAGTATGTTCGACTCTTCTCCACACCCATGTTTCACTATTTGTTCCTAAGAGTTAATTTCCCATTGTGGGACTAACATAAATTGGGCTCCCATATCTTAATACTTAGTAATAGACGTCCATTGAAAAAGAATTCGGATACATGATGTGAGACGAAGTATATATATAGTGAATTGAGAACCAGGTAAATGATCATAACACAACATTGAACCATAATCCAATGCCCAACACTATAAAATTGCCTAATATGTGATTTTTACATTAAAATGAACTAAAAAGAATAATTTTTTAATCACATCATTCATTAAACAATAATATTCAAAGTCCAATTCCCTTGGGTCATCATCAAGACTAGAGTTAAGGACTATAAAAAAGTGGTCTATTCAAAGGACTAGGGAATTCCATAATATTGTACAAACAATAATAGAATGGTTGTTCAAAGTTATTCCATAAGGGGGCATGCCCATATTCATGGGGATAAACAATTGAGACCCAATCTCATAATCCTTTAAGTAAAAATGAAACTTAACTTTTAGACCCTATTTCACATGGTGTTCATGTTTCTATAAAAGGATCCACACATAGGTCCCCATTGTAGCGCCTCACCCAATTCCCTTACCTAATCCCTACTTCACCCGGTTCACATACCTAGTAACCACATTCTCTTAGATTACATTCCTCAGTGCCCCATTCATATAGGTCACTTACCTGTTTTCCTATTCATCAAAGCCTTCTCCATGACCTCCAGAGGTATATGATTGGGTTTCACATGACATAGTTCTCCCCTTTAATAATATATTACTTTTATAATAGGGATTGGTCCACAAATAATGTACCTTTATAGTTTATTATGACAAACTAATTGGAACATTTTGGTGTTTACAATCATGTATTCCCTTAAAAATAAAGGACCTGTAATGAGGAAACATGTGAAAACTATCCGAGATCATCCATTACATATTGTGTTTCACATATTCAGTATATTTTTAATTTTAATATACAATGGACCACTTTAATCCACTCAACAAGCAAGGGATACATATTGGCCTCCAACCTGATGTAATCCCCAATCATATCATCACTGGTGGCCACATCCATTTAGTCTACTCCATGAGGCATCCACTCCAAATGGGTCTCATGTCGGGTGTGTGCCACGAAACCTACCTTTGCCCAACCCATTTATTATGTTCAGGGTAGCCTATTTATAAGGCCATAATCATCCTCAATGGGCTATATTTTATTCATGTGACCCTTAATCAATGATCTATATTCCCCAAGAGTGACTCTTTACCAATGGTATATATTCTTTTGAGTGTCCCTACCCCAATGGGCCATTCTTATTAGCAATAACTCTTCATGAGTATTATATATTCACTGTGTGTGACCTTAACTCAATGGTCCATATTTTTTGTGATTCCATATTCCTCAATATGCAATATTACCATTATTTGACTCTTCTATAGTGGAAATATTCATTATGAGGGATTTGTTCACAATGGGTAATATTACTTATGAATGATAAATCCTCAATGATCCATATTATAAGTAAAAAAATCACATGCTTAGTGGAATATGTTCCATTTTAATCCCTCATAATCATGGTTCTATATCCCATATGACTCAACATTTACCATTGATCTATATCCTATATGAGTCAATCCATATACCTACCAAACTAACCATTAATAGAAAAAATGAACTAGAAAGGACCACCCACGAATAATCCCAACCTTGTAATATGCTTTCTCCCCTTTCATGACACAACAGTCATTATGAAATGTTGTTGAAATACATAGATTAGTCCTAATATAATGGACATAATTTTTTTTAAACAAACTAAATTGTAATTTATACCTGTTAAGAAGTATACACAAGTCAATTCTCTACGGTTCATTTTTTATACACCATAGGCACTTGGAGAATGATCAGAAGTGTATCTTCACTAGTTCCTAAGCACATTAATTTAAATGGATAATAAATAGGTATTGGATTTGTTAACATGAAAGTATCTTCACTAAATAATGGATACATGATCATAAAATGAACCACAATGTTTCTTGTCACTAGACCATAAAAGGCAAGACATGTCCTATTGAGAGGCAATACCAATGTTGGTTATAATTACTTTTATAGAAATATATAGGATGCTACTATCATGGGGATAATCCCAAACCCATAAAAATTACCACATCCATTGGATGTAAAAAATTCACAAGTTTCTAGCTATTTATATTTAAAAAATAGTATAATAACAAGTAAATAAAGAAGGAGAACTTCTGAAACAATTAAAAATGATTACATCAACACATTTTTTCAATTAATCACTTACATTGAGGTAATAAGTAGTAAAATTATTTGTATGGGGGAATAAATAATACACTTTAAATAATTAACATAATCTATAAGTATAAAAAAATACATCTATTTGGTATGATAATCTTGAACTCCCATTTAATATTCCAATGCATAACCCAAAGACTCATTGGAAATGTCCATGTGACTGCCAACCTCTTCAGTGATGGTCCAAAAATACAAAAATAATCATGGGAATTGGGGAATGATGGAAAAAGGGATGAATATAATATTAATCATACTTATTATATAATATATGATTTACGTCACTAATTCAACATCATATTTTGATAAAAAACATGTAGGAATGAGGGCTCATCAAAAATACAATAGTAAACCCAACCTAAATCTCAACCCTTTAGCAATATAGAGTTGATTGAAATCAAGTATTATGCATAAAATTATGATTCAAGATGTAATATAATTAAGTAACATCATAAACATAATGGTGAAGTTGATATGAATCCTTAAACCTTGAATGTGAATGATAGACCATTCTCTTTCATGTGATTTTACATTAACGGGGTTTTTGTTAATGTTTTTTTCAATTTACGGAATTGATTATGTGAAAATGGAATTTCAAACTAAACTATAAAATATCTATATTTTTTAACATGCATGATGTATATTCATGTTACCTTAGGCTCATTCACATATCTAGTTGACACATCAAATGTATAGTTTCACTTCTATAAAGATCATGGAACCAATTCCACAATGTTAACTATCACCAAATCAATGCCTTTAGTGCCAGTTGTTGAATCCTATATTATGAGAGTACCATATGATTGAATATAAAAACATATGTAATTATAAAATACATCATTTTACTATTTATTAATATGAATTACATATTAACATTATTTATAAAAATAATATGTAATTTTTATTAAATAAGGAAATAGTTTAATTAAACACTTTTCTTATAAGGTTTTATGTAAATGTTTAATTTATTAATTTTATAATTTAAATTTTAAAAAATTAATATCATTTTATAATCCGAATATCAAAATACACTTTGGGTGAAATTTTGGGATTTTCTAAAATATATTTATTTTTCAGTGAATAGTAAAAATATAGATTTTTGTGAAAAAGTCATTTATTTATAATAAATTAAGTCTAAATATGATTTGAATATGAGTTTTAGTATCCGAATTATTATTTAATTATATTTATTAAATTTAATTAACTTTAAATATAAATTATATTTCTTTTTAATAATTGTTTGTTTTTGGGTTTAAATTTATGTTTTTCTTAAACTGTATTAAAATGCATATTGTTTCAATTTTTTTAATTAACATAAATAATCAATAATGATGAATGTTTTCAATAAAATAAATAGAATATATATCAGTAATATTATTTTATTTTCATATAATTATTATATCTAGTCATTCAGTTGATAGAGAATATTCTTTTCTAAAAAACCCTTCTTAAAAATCCATTATCTCGCAACAACTACATGATTAATATTAAATTAAATTTGGATATTATCTGAATTGAATTTTAATAAATGGATTAAATATTATCATAATTATAATTTGTAATTTATAAAAAAAAATTACTTAATTTTTTACCAAAGTGATTAGTTAAAATGATTAAAATCCGTCATAGGGATTAAGGTAAAAATGAGTATTACCAAGTGACTAATCATTAAAACTAAGGATCAAAACGACCTTGAAACATATTAATAACCCATTATATTAAAAAATTTAGACCATATAAATTCTATTATATATTTTGGATCATTATTGGATCATCGTTTCATGGAAAAAACGTTGGTGGAATTCCCACTTTGAAACGTTTATAATTTTTCGACTCACCTCCCTTAAAAAAGGCCCCCACCTCTCCTACTCTCTTCAAACATATCAGGAAATTTTTTCCTAAAAATTCCTTAAAAAATTATATTCTCTCCTCCTATAAACCTTTTTTTAATTGCATAATTAGATATCCTTTAGTTAAAACCAAACTGATTTACCCAAAGAAGAGGTAACATTCATCAACATGCCTTTTTTATTTCTTCCTCCACCCCTTAAATTATTGTTATACCATTATTATATAGAACCTTATTGTCTTAAATATACAAAAAAATTTAATTATAAGGGTATGAAATACTTATATAGAAACTTGTGTAACACCCCAAGCTTCCATGGTACGTTTTCGTTTGAATAATACAATTGCTTGTGTTGTACGCAACTTAGAGTTCAAATACACCACAACCAATCAAACTAGTCGTTATAAATAGTAATAACCACTTCTTAAAATTTTATAAATTTATCATTCAAGATGGACTTCATTTTAGGATTTGGAATATCAAAATTATCTTAGGGTGAATTTTTGGTATTTTTCTAAAAACTTCCAATTTTTGATGAATAGTGAAAAACACTACGTTATTTTTTAAAACCATATTTTTATTTAAATATTTAAATATTTTATTTAAATTTATTTTCGGTAAAAATATATACATAATACCTATATATGTTCAATGTAATTTATTGGAGTCAATTTATAATAAGTTTAGATATATAATATTTTATTGAACTTTTTATCATCTTTTACCCACCTCTTAGGAGCATTTGCAAATTTGTAAAAAAATTAATTTTACCGCTTATGTGAGTTGAATTTCAAAACTCTAAGAGAAAAGGTTGATATCAGTATGTAAAATTTGGTTCAATAAGATGAAAATATTTTTTGGTGAATAGTATATTTTTACTTTTATTTACCACAGTTAAAAGTAAATAGGGTAATTAAGGGTAAAAATGATATTATTATTACACTCACACATGTCTTAATTCTGTTGGATAAGTGTAATTAGACCAAAAAAACCTTAGGAATAAAATATGATCTTTTAGGTCCACTTGTATTAGATTCTGACATTTATTATTATTTTATTTAAAGAAGAGTTAAAAGAGTTAAAATCAATGTTTAATAAGTAAACCATTTTTAATATAAAGTTATAAATAAGATAAAATTGACTATAAATATTAATTAGAAATATAAAAAGATTTTACTGCATAACAGTATTTTATTTTTAATTATTAGACATTAAATAATTAAATTTACTTATGACACAATGATGATGCAATAATTACCTTATTAATTAAACAGTAAAATAATTGATATTATAAATATCCAAATAAATATAATTTGAAACTTTTAATAAATTACACTAATTATCATGGTAAATATAAAATTTTAGGGTTGATTAAATGATTTTTTTGAAGTAATAATGATGTTTTGAATTTAACAAAAACAAAATACCAAATAATGTCAAAATTGACATAAAAGAGTTTTTAAAAGAAATATTATATTATTAATTATTATTCTATTCCAAAAATTATAAGGTTCAACCAAAGAGCTTAAATAATATTATATATGATAAACCACTTGGGGTTCTCTTGGAAGTTTATAATTTGTTTATTAACCATATAATATAAAAATACAAAGAGACATGGTAAATGTCAAACTATTTAACTAAGAGTTAAATCTGAAAGAAAAGGTTAATATAGTGACCCAAAACTGTATAAAACCTATTTGTTGAGTTTTTTTTCGAACCATCCCTACCTTATAATTGAAATAAATCAATTTGGAGAGATTATAAACTGAAAATTATTTTATTATAAAATTATATTCAGTCTTTTCCTAAGGTGCACCTCACCCCTCTTAAAAAAGGGAACTTAAAATTATCTCAAATTCACACCATCAAAGCCATTTCGCTTGGCCAAACCCTGACCCAATATCCTCTCAACTATCCTACCTTCATCCTAGAGGTATTACCTTAGTCATAAATCCAAACTAAGAACCCCTTTTGATCAAATCAAAAGGAAGAACCTGTAGAAGAGGTAAATATTTCATCACGTCATTCAAGTTATTTTCTTCTTCCTCTTCCTCTTTATTTATTATTTCCATTTTAAAATATTAACTCCATTATCTTCTATATAATGTAATGTTATTATAAAAATGGTACAACCATATTCATTATTTTTTCCATCCTATAAATGACAAAGTCACCATACGGGCGTACGTACAGATTACTGTCTCCATGTTGTGGTATAGTTTGTTATTAAAATAATTAGTCATTTGGATGGGTATAATAATGAGTAAAAATGATTTAAATAATAAATATAACATGATAATAATTTTTTATATATTATATTCCATCCAATTATATATTATTTTAATATCAAAAGAATGATATTTTCGCTCGTGCGTATGTACGGATTTCAGTCTCCCCGAACGCGATGACATTCATTCCCCATTGTATCCATTCAAGACAAATTTTCATTTGATGATTAAAAATAATGTTTAAATACATAATATCATTATGAATATTAATAATATACATCCTATCTTTAACAAATATTACTGACGTAACAAAACATATTAAGGAAAATGAACCAGTTAACACCCGAAATGATGATACTACTGTAATATCATTAATAAATCAATATTAGTAGATCATGTATGATATTATATTTATGTATATAGTTCTTATATATTTTAATAAAAATTATTTAACTATTATACATGAGGTTAAAGTACCCTCAACCAAGTAAAATTAAAAGGTAAGGGTTAATTTCATAGTCTCTTATTTATCCGAGGTTGTTTTTACATAGGTATCTACTAGGAAATATTTATTATCCATGTCCATATTTCATAAAAGAGTTTTCAAAGGGATTACTTTTAAGGGATGTTTTTACAAAAACATTATTTTAAATGTTTTAAATATTTATTCTTATAAATCATTCTCATCAATTTCCATGCTTTCAAAATGGTTTTTAAGGATTTATTTATTTAGACATGAATGTTTTTAAAATGTTAATTTCATTCAAAAGTTTCAAAGTGGTTTGGGACAATTCGATTCAAAAAGTTCTTTAAATGCCTTCCTTTCTAAATTATGTGACTTTTAAATGTTTTTATAAAAAATATATATTTCTCACAAAGAGTTTTACAAATCATTTTCATCTATATCAACATCCTTTGATGGATTTTTAACTTGTTTGACGTTGATTTATTATGATACAAATCATCCATATTGTATTGAAGGATTTGTAATATGTTTTACTGTGGATGTGTTATTTTTATACCATTAATGATTTATGGATAAAGCATTGACATTTAATATTCTAGTTTTAATACAAATGTTTATGTTATGTTTAAACCTTTTCATATGAGGAATGTATTGGAATTAGTAAGTGACTGGTGGAGCTCGCTATAGCTCCTCGATGCATCGGTAGGTCTCATGAGACAAACTAGTGTCTTGGAACAAGTCCTTGAAAAAATATTTTTTGTAGTCTTGGCATAAGGCTTTGACTATGTGGTTATAAATTCTGGTATTATGCATTCCATCATTATGAAAGTGGCTATTGATATTTCATGTGATTATTCAACTAGTATAATATCCATATGAATTAGTAAATATCATTATTTGATTTTATCTTTTCCATATTATACTGAAATTCATGTTTAAAATGATTTTGTTTTATTCTTACATTTCCTTAAATGTTAATGCTTATTTATGAAAGTTTCCACTATATTGTAATCCTTACTGAGCATCTAAGCTCACCCATTTTTTCCCAGATGTAAAGAAGTATATTATGACTGACCTTCTAGGATTGTCTAAGGGATATGAGTATGGATTATGGATACTATGTTGTTTTATTTTTTCATTTTATAATGTAATTTAAAACTTATTAATGTATCTAGTATTTCCAAGGATACTAAACTAATAGGTCTTTCGAGGCTTGATCTTTTGTGATAATTCCAATGTTATGTAATAATGCACCGACTCTGGGTAACGTGGGTTGGGGTGTTTCAATTGGTATCAGAGGAAGTTTAGTACAAACCTTGGAAGCTAGATTTAGAAAAACTATGATTAAAGAACATTAAACTAATATAGACATTGAGGATTAGTATAGAAGAACTTCCTAGAAATTTGGTATTATAGATATTTTGTGAGTTTTCCAGAAATACATCCATATCTGAATACGAGCTGGTAGAGGCGGTTCTTGAATAGATGTACCTAGTCGTAAAACCCAACAACACTACTTTGAGCTAGAATCGAATGGGAACTGGTGCAAGGCATCGGGACCTACTGCACTCATGGTAACGACACTCCCAATGGATATTCATAGGATAATTATCATTTTATTTAAAAACCATTATGAAGGGTTTATGGGTATATACTTCCTCAATAAAAGAATTTTTGTATTATTATGGATTATATCCATTAACTGATCAATTTATGTTAACTGTTTTACAGTTTTGGAATAATTTATTGTGATTCATAAACTAATCTAATGTATGCTATTTTTTATAAATGGAGCCTAGTGGAAGGAATGGAAACTGTATGAATGCACGTAATCCATGTAAGGATTTCCCTCCTACCCAAGATAATTATAGTGGAGCTAGTGATACAATCGGTGCTGACCAGCTTGTCACCTTACTTGGATAACTCACTCAGGTTATGAATAATAACTTTACCCGTATAGAGCTCCCTGATCCAAAATGCAGAGGATCAATGATAGAATGTTTCATGAGGCAGCAACCAACAACATTCAATGGGACTAAAAATTCATTTGTAGCCGAGTAACAGATAAGTTCCTTAGAGAAAATATTCCATGCTTTGGGAAGTAGCAATAGGAAAAAAGTTGTCATGGAAGTTTATCGCCTCACAAGAGATGTAGATCAATGATTTTCATTGATTCAAAAAACAAAGGGAAATGATGAAGTAACAAATTAGGAATGGAGGGATTTTAAAGATATTTTCTTAGAAAAATGTTTTCCTTGTGACCACCGAGCGGATATGGAAAGGAAAGTTTTGAGTCTGAGACAAAAGGATGATGAGAATGTCGTAAAATACAAAGATAACTGTACAAGGATAGAAAGGCATGCTTCAGATTATATACATAACCCAATAAGTAATATTGATCATTTGTTTTATGGGTTAAAACCATTTCTCCATCGAGCATTAGTCTCACAATCCTTCTCATCGTACGAATATATTGTCTTATGTGCTATCAAGATAGAAAAATAATTCTCTAAGTCTTATGACTTTAAAGCAAAGAAGAAGAAGAAGAGATCTGCTAAACACTCTGGAAATGGAAATAAGGTGAATAAGGGAAAATATGAATACCCATCTTGTGGTAAATGTGGTAATAAACACCTTGGTACTTGCATGAAGGGAATGGGAATCAGTTACAAGTGTGGTGAAAAAGGCCACCAAGCTCATGATTACAAGGGGAATAAAAAGGCTGTCAATGATGAATGCTACAATTATAGAGAAAAGGGGACTTATTCAAATGATTTTCCTAATAGACAAGGGAACTTACCTCATAAAATGCCAAGGGATCAAGGTCACGATTATGCTATCACTACTGATGAGTTTGAAGCTCCGAAAGATGTGGTGGTAGGTAATTTAATGGTTTCCTCAAGTTTAGAAAATGCTTTATTTGATTCTAGATCATTGTATTGTTTCATATCTTCCCAGTTTGCTATAAAAATTAGATATTTTAAATTTGACATAACAAGGGAGTTTTCAGTCAAAAAACCTAAGGGAAGTATCATTGAAACAACATTTTGTGAATCAGTTCCAATTAGGGCATATAAATTTTCTTTATCTTCTGATCTCATCGTCATAACCATGATTGAATTTGATATAATCCATGGTATATATTGTCTTTCAGACCATGATGAGAAAATTTATTTTATGAAGGAGGTTACAATTCTTGATGATGATAAGGTGTACCTTATATTTAGAGCAGAAATATCACCACCTAATTCTTATCTAGATCCACCCTCAGTAGCTCAACTAAATTCAATTATTGGGGAGAAAGAAAATGAAATAACTATGGGTGAGGAAAGGAATGATCAAATACAAGATGCACCTATTGTGCGATAATATGTTGATGTGTTTCTAGAAGATTTACCTAGACATCATCCATAATGAGAAATTGAGTTTTCCATTGATTTAATTCTTGGCTCAAGGCCCATATCCATGACCCCTTATAGAATGGCCACTGGGGAATTAGTGGAACTAAAGAAACAACTAGAGGAATTGAGTAACAAGGGATTTATTATCCCTAGTGTTTCTCTATGTGGAGCCCATGTTCTTTTTATTAAGAAGAAATACATATCTATGAGGTTGTGCATTGACTAAAGGGAAATCAATTCTATAACAACAAAGAACTAGTATCCCCTACCTCGCAATGATGATTTATTCAACCAACTTCATGAAGCTCAATATTTTACAAAGACTGAACTTCGATCTGAATATCATCTATTTTGCGTGAAGAGGGGAGACATTCTGAAAACAACATTACGAACCTGGTATGGGCATTATGAGTTTACATTAATTCTTTTTGGGTTGATTAATGCACCCTATGTTTTCATGGATCTAATGAACAGAGTTTTCAAGGAATATATTGATGACTTTATAGTGGTATTTATTGATGATATAAGGGTATAATCCAAAATCTATTAAGAACAAGAATATCACTTGCGAATTATTCTAATGTCTCTTATAAGAAATGAATTATATGGAAAATTTAGCAAGTGTAAATTTTGGATTCAGTAGATTTCTTTTCTTAGACATATTGTCACTAAAGATGGAATCTCTGTTGATACTAAAAAGACCAAGGCAATACAAGAATGGCCATCACCGATGAGTATAAATGAGTTACACAGTTTTATTTGTTTAGAAGGTTATTATCGACATTTCGTCCAAAATGTTTATTGGTTAGACAACCCATTAATAAAGCTCACAGGTAAAAGTGTTAATTTTCTTTGGAAAAATAGTGTGAAGAATGTTTTGAAGAACTGAAGAGAAGATTATTCAATGATTCTATCTTTATTATACCATTAGGGACTGATGGGTTTGTTATTTATAATTATGCTTCAAAGAAATTACTTGGGTGTGTCTATATGCAGAATGATAGAGTTATTTCCTATGCATCATGACAACTGAAAATTCATGAGAAAAACTATTCCACTCATAATCTTGAGTTAGCAGTTGTAATATTTTCATTGAAGATATGGACACATTATATCTATGGTGAAAAATGTGAGATATATACCCATCACAGGAGTTTGAAGTATATTTTCACACAGAAATAACTCAACAGGAGGAAAAAAATATTTCTTGAACTACTCATGGATTATGATTTCACTATACACTACCACACATGGAAGGTAAATAAGGTGGAAGATGCTTTGAGTAGAAAGGATCATGGAGTTTGGAACAAGATGATAATTGAAAGGGATCATATTTTCATGGATCTAGTAAATATGGATATGGGAATAACCATGGGAGGTCAAACATCAATTATTTTTCAAATGGTTGCCAGACCATCTTTACTAGAAAGGATAAAAAATTATCAGACTGATGATGAGGAGTTTAAAGAAAAAATTAAAGCTACGAATGATAGGATATTGAGTGACTTCATATATGAAGATGGGATTTTGAAATTTGGGAAGAGACTTTGTGTTCCCGATTTATCTGATCTAAAAAGGGAATTGATGGATAATTCTAATAGCTCCAATTTTTCTATACACCCTGGCAGCACTAATATGTATAGAGATTTGAAGGAACATTTTTGGTGGGACAACATGAAGAGGGAGATTGTTGATTTTTTTTCATGATGTATGGCTTGTCAATAAGAGGAATATAGAAGGCAAAAGCCTAGAGGAGTCATGAAACCACTTCCCAAACCTAAGTGGAAATGGGATAATATTACGATGGACTTTGTTATGGGGAAACCAAAGACTCCTAGAAGGAATAATGCCATATGGGTCATTATTGTTCATCTTACCAAGTCAACAAATTTTCTTGCTATAAGAGAAGATTTACCACTTGAACGTCTAGAAAGACTATATATTAATGATTTTGTAAGACTTCATGGAGTACCCTTATCGATTGTTTGTGACTGTGATCCTCGTTTTACATCAAGATTATGAAAAAGTATTCAGAAAGCCTAGGATACTGAACTTCATTCGAGCACTACCTACCACCATAAAACTGATGGACAATCAGAAAGGACTATTCAAACCTTATAAGACATGTTGAGATCTTTCTCACTTGACATTCAAGGTATGTGGGATCAATATTTACCGATGGTAGAATTTTCATATAACAATAGCTTCCATTCAAGTATTCAGATGGCACCATATGAAGCGTTTTATAGAAAGAGATGTCTTACACCAACTTATTGGGATGATATTGGTGAAATAAAACTCATAGGACCAAAACATGTTGAGGAAACGATGGAAAATGTTAAAGTTATCCAACCCCACATTAAAGAATCATAAATTAGGCAGAAGAGCTATGCCGATAACCGCAGGAAGGATTTGGAATTTCAGGCAGGAGATCATGTTTCCTTGATGGTATCTCTATGGAAGGGAGTCATATGATTTGGTAAGAAGGTTAAATTGAGTCCCAGGTACATCAGACCATTCAAAATTATATAATGAATTTGGGCTATAACATAAAGTTTGTCAATGCTGCCAAGTCTCTCCAAAGTTCACGATGTGTTCCACGTATCAATGTTGAGAAAATAAATGCCTAACCCAACGCATGTACTCACCTATGAGAAAATTGAACTGGAACCTGATATATCTTATTGTAAAGATCATTTCAAATTTCTTGATACTAGAGAACAAGTGCTGAGAAACCGAACGACTCTTCTGGTGAAAGTTCTATGAAGAAATCATAAGATGGAAGAGGAAACCTGGGAACTCAAGGAACTTATGATGAAGAACCACCCAAATCTTTTTATGCAGTAATATTATAGAAATTTTGAGGAAGAAATTATTTTAAGTAGGGGAGAATGTAACACCCCAAGCTTCCATGGTACATTTTCCATTAAATAATACAATAGCTTGTGTTGTACGAAACTTCGAGTTCAAACAAACCACAACCAATCAAACTAGGCGTTATGAATACTAATACCCAAATTTTGAAATTTTATAAATTTTATCTTTCAAAATGGACTTCATTTTTGAATTCGGAATATCAAAATTATCTTAGGGTGAATTTTTGGTATTTTTTTAAAAACTTTCAATTTTTGATGAATAGTGAAAAACACTGCATTATAGTTTAAAACCGACTTTTTAATTAAATATTTAATTATTTTTTTAAAATTTATTTTAATTCAAACTAGATACATAATACCTATATATGTTCAATTTAATTAATTGGAGTCATTTTATAATATGTTTAGATATATAAAATTTTATTGAACTTTTTACCGTCTTTTACCCACCTCCAAAGAGAATTTGCAAATTTGTATAAAACATAATTTTAACGCTTCTGTGAGTTGAATTTCAAATATCCAAGAGAAATGGTTGATATTGGTAAGTAATATATGGTTTAATATGATGAATGTTTTTTGGTGAATAACAACTTTTTACTTTTATTTACCATGATTAAAAGTAAATAGTGTAATTATGGAAACAATGATATTATTATTACCATAACACATGTCCTAGTTTAATTGGACTAGTGTAATTATCCCAAAAACAACCTTAGGAAAAAAATATTATCCTTTAGTTCCACTTGGATTATATTAGGACATTTATGATTATTTTATTTAAAGAATAGTTAAAAGATTTAAAATCAATGTTTAATAACTAAAGGTTTTTAATATAGGGTAATATATAAGATAAATTCGACTATAAATATTATTTATAATGCTGAAACGATTTCATACATAATAGTATTTTATTTATAAATTTTAGTCATTAAATAATCAAATTTATTTATGACACAATGTTGATGCAATAATTACCTTATTGATGAATAATTAAAATAATTGATATTATAAATATCCAAATAAAAATAATATGATAATTTTAATAAATTACACTTATTTTATAGGTTAATATGATATGTTAGGTTTTATTAAATAAATTTTTTTCAATGTAAGAGTGTTTGTATAAATTTATCAAAAATAAAATACCAAATAGTGTCAAAATTGACATAAAACAGTTTTAATAACAAATATTATATTATTAATTGGTATTCTATTTCTAAAATTCTAGGGATCAGCCAAAGGTCTTAATAAATATTATATATGTCATTAATGGACCAGTCGGGGTTCCCCTGTAAGTTTATTTTATGTTTATTAAGCATATATTATAAAAATACAAAGAGACATGGTAAATGTCTAACTATTTAACAAAGAGTTTAATTTAAAATATAAGGTTAATATAGTGACCCAAACCTATCTAAAACCTAATGGTTGTGTGGGTTTAGACCAAAACCCACATAATACTTGAAATAAATCATTTTGGAGCCATTATAAACCAAAAATTATTTTATTATAAAAAAATATTTCAATCTTTTCCTAAGGTTCCCCTCACCACTCTTATAAAATGGCACTTCCCCTTCTCTCACATTCACACATTAAAAGCCATTTGGATTGGCCAAACCTGACCAAATATCCTATCAAATGTCATCTCTTAATCCTGAAGGCCTTAATTAAGTTATAAATCAAACATACGGAGCCCTTTTGATCAAATCAAAAGGAATAACCCAAAGAAGAGGTAAATATTTCATCACCTCTTTCAAGTTATTTTCTTCTTACACTACTTATTTCTTTGTTGTTTTCATTTTAAAATAATAAATCCAATATAATCTATATACTATGATGTTATTATAAAAATCATACAACCATATTCATTATTTTATTTATCATATAAATGACAAATTCATCGTACGTGCATACATACCGATTACCGTCTCGACATTGTGGTGTAGTTTGTTATTCAAATACTTCATCATTTGGATGAGTATAATAATGAGTATAAATGATGTAAATAATAAATATAACATTATAATGATTCTGTATATATAATATTCTATCCAATTATATATTATTTTAATATCAAAATAATGATATTTTTTCTCGTGCGTACATATGGATTAATGTCTCCACAAACACGATGAGATTTATTCCCCATCGTATCCATTCAAAACTAATTTTCATTTAAATATTAAAAATAATGTTTAAATACATAATATAATTCTTAATATGAATAAGATACATCTTATCTACAACAAACATTACTTACACAACAAAGAATATAAAGTAAAATGAATCATGTAACACCTGAAACGATGATACTACTGAAATATCATTAAAAAAGAAATATTAGAAGACCATATATGTTATCATATTTATGTATATAGTTCTTGTAGAATTTAAATACAATTATTTAACTATTATACATGATGTTAGCATACCCTTGACCAAGGAAATGTTCAAGGTAAGGGTTAATTTTACAACCTCCTTATTATCCGAGGTTATTTTACGTAAGTATCTACAGGGACATATTTATTATCCATGTCCATGTTTCATTAAATATTTTTCAAAGGCATTATTTTTAAGTTAATTTTTTACTAAAACATGATTTTAAATGTTTTAAATATTTATTCTTATAAATAATTTTCATATATGTTCATGTTTTCAAAATGGGTTTTACAGATTTATTAATATGGACATGAATGTTTTTAAAATGTTAATTCCTTTCAAAATTTTCAAAGTGGTATGTGAAATTTTGATTCAAAAATTTCTTTAAATGTACTCCTTTCTAAATTGTGTGACTTTTAAATATTTTTATGAAAAAGGTATATTTCTCACAAAGAGTTTTAAAAATCATTTTCATCTATATCAACATCTTTTGATGGATTTTAAACTTGTTTGAAGTTGATTTATTATGATACAAATCTTCCATATTGTATTGAAGGATTTTTGATATGTTTGACTGTGGATGTGTTATTTATATACCATTCATGGTTTATGGATAATGTATTTACATTTCGTATGCTAGTTTTAATATGAATGTTTATGTTATGATTAAACCTTTTCATATGAGGAATTCATTGGAATTAGTATGTGGCGGGTAGAGCCTGCTATAGCACCTAGATGCATCGGTAGGTCTCATGAGACAAACTAGTGTCTTAGAACAAGGCCTTGAAAAAATCTTTTTTGTAGTCTTGGCACAATGCCTTGACTATGTTGTTATGAAGTCTGGCATTATGCATTCCATCATTATGAAAGGATCTATTGATATTGCATGTGATTATTTGACTAGTAGAATATCTATGTGAATATGTAAATGGAATTATTTGATTTTATCTTTTCAATATTATGTTGAAGTTCATGTTTAAAAGGCATTTGTTTTAGTCTTACATTGCCTTAAATTTTTATGCTTATTTAGAAAAGTTTCCTCTATATTTTTTTCCTTACTGAGCATCTGAGCTCACCCCTTTATATGTTTTCTTTTTCCCAGGATGCGAATAAGTATATTATGAATGAACTGCAGGGATAGTCTAAGGGATATGAGTGTGGCCTATGGAGACTATGTTGTTGTTGTTTTTCATTTTATAATGTAATGTAAAACTTATGAATGTATCTAGTATTTCCAAGGCCACTAAACTAATCAGTCTTTCAAGAATTGTTCTGTTGTGATCATACCAGTGTTATTTAATAATGCACTGACTCTGGGTAACTAGGTCCGGGGCATTACACTTGAATCAAATGGGTTATGAAATCGTCATTCTTGTGTACGGAGGACAACCGCCTCTCGAAACGATGTTGATTGTTTTTACATTACCACCTCCCATAGTTGGGAATAATGATAGAAATAATATTTATGTATGATATTTTTTTATAATATAATCATACACCTATATCCATTATATCATATTCAATCGCATTAAATTTCATACCACATGTGTTATGATAACATTGCTCATGTGTATGGATGACTACCGCCCCACGAAGCAATGTGAATTATCTTTCATGAATGTGTACTATGGAGGTAATAAATGTAAATATAAATATTATATATGATATAAAATATATCATTATGATATTACTTATATAATTTTATTTCTCTAAATATAGTATATAATTATATTATTTCCTTTTGACACACTAAAAATGAGATAGCGTCGTTCGTGGACGTGTGGACTACTGCCTACTCAAAGCGAAGGGATTCTTATTTTTTCCTCACTACGTAACAAGAACGATATGTATATGTATATATAAGTAATTAATATTGTATTTATTATATAATTATAATTAATATAAGAAAAATTCTACTTAGTTTCTATCCATAATGATCATTGAAAAATTGGAATGTTACTCATGCCTATATACAACCTACCATCTCCATGATCGTAACATTGGATAATTTTTCATAAAAACATTTAATTTTTAATTTTAAGAGTATAATTTATGTATAAAAATTATAATTATTTCATGGTTATTTTTATGTAGATGTTTAAATAATAACCTCTTTGAGCTTAGTCAACCCACCAAAGTCAATTTTGACACATAACCTGAATATATTCAAAACATCTAACTTAAAATTAATTGATTAAGTAATTATATATATAATGTTAATAAGTGAAATAAAACAAATAAAATACTTTAAAAAGGTTTTAAGTCATGTAAATAATTAACATAATTTTATTATTCAAGAAGATAAATACACACGTGGCATATCGAACACAAGGTAAGGGACTTAATCTAAATCTCCTTTCATTGAGGCATATCTTGATGTTATGCACCTTTATTGTTTTATAAGGTCTATATAAAGAAATTTATACATGTTATATAATTAATTTATCTATGATATTGATGTTTTATGTTTTTTAATGTTATTATTCTATTGGTTTTATGTTTTATGTATTTCCTAAGTGATTAGGTAATTTCTCATTATAGAAATCATCTTTTTTGTTTTTTCTATCAAAATATATTTCTCTTAAATTTATAAGTTTTTAAATGATTTTAAGTGAACATAATAGATTTTTAAAGTATATATTATACTTTATTTTAATTTTTTTTCAATAATATTCTTTTTATGTTTTCTATTCAAAACATTCTTATAAATGAAAAAAGAAATGTTATATTCATAACATAAACACCAACAATGACTTTTCTGCTACCATGACCATTATATGATTGATGGATTCCTTTAAAAGAATTCATTTTTTCCTTTAATGGAAAATCATTTTTCATTTTATTTGGGTATTCTGTTAATGAAAATAGTTTTTCAAAAGAAACATGTATTTTTATGTTGAAAAAGTGTTTTTAAAATAAAATGTTAATTTTGATATCCAAAGGTAATTTTTTGATGAGTATAAAAGAGTTTTATGGTGAAAAATTACAATCATAATAATTTTTTATTCAAGATATTGTACTTGAGACTTATATGATGAGGTGTCTTAGATAGTGAAGGTTGAGGCTATTACGACTTCTATGATGGGGTGACCAAGATAGCGGGGTTGATCCCATCATAGATCTCCAATTTATTGGTTAGTGAAAATTTTCAAAGTTGGGATCATATTTTTTCCAATAGAATGGGTTTTTAAAGGGTTATATATGTTTCTATAATTCACCAAAATATATTTTAATTTATTTCTATAGGTTTTAATGATATTATTTGGGGAAAAAGCAATGGGTGATTTTCATGTGAAATTGTTTATTTCATATCCTCGAAGAACATTTATGATAAAGGTAAACTTTATATGAGTTTTCATGCTTTCACAAGACTAACATATTTACTCTTTTTTGTTTTAATTATAATGATTTTATTTCTCTTCTAACATTTTGAAATGTCTTCACATGAAATAATTATGGTTATGAGAATGGAAGAAGTTAATATAAATGTCATGAATATTTTCCAAGTAAGAAATAAATATTTATTATTAGAAGTTTAATATAATAGAAAAATAGATACTAATCAAAATTGTACACTTTGTATTATATGGTTTTGTTTTGTATGATTTATGTAATAAATATCTAAAACACTAAACCTAAAAAATACTCGATGTAAAATAAACAAAATTCTTGATTAAAACTATAGATTATGTAATGTATAAGGATGGATACTTATTTTTGTAATAAAAAGACAACTTATGCCCTTTAGAGGATAAGGAAATATTAATAGAATACCATTATAAGATTATAAAAATTGATAATGATTAAATGATATATAATTTTAAAATTACCATGTTGATTCAACTAAAATATTTCAGTTGTTAATGGTTTTACACAGAGGAAATGGGGAAGTTGTTGTGGGATGGAACTGATAGGAAGACATCCTTCCAAATCAACATCATGAGATAGTTGTAATCAAAACATAATAGTTTTTTCTATGATGGATTAGTTGAATCAGGTGATAAATGATGGTGGAATATACACTAGAGTATAACCCAATGTACCATTAAGGAACATTTATTTTTTTGAAGAATTTAATGAGGCAACATCCCACATTATTTAGTAGAGAATATTAACACGTTCTAGTTGCATGATGGATCTAATCTATGGAGATTATATTTTTTTGATGGTATTTTTGGAATACCAAAAATAATATACTTCCATTTATCATTTTGAGGGTGATACTGATTAATAGTGGTATTTTTTTAATACTACCAAAGAAAAATATTATCTTGATTCCATGGGACTGTAAAAATTAAAGGATATTTTCTTAGAGAAATATTTTAATTATGTTGTTCAGCTATGGGGAAAAAATAACTGTAATTCAGGCAGTTATAGGCAGATTCATTAGTTTTACGTGAAGAAAACTTCACAAGATTGGCCAAGTATGTACCACATTTTATTCTAATCATAAATAGAGCGAGTAAATGGATTTTATTAGGTTTGAAACTATATTTATGAACATCATTTCCCATAAGATAATATAAAATTTATGAGAATGTGTTTCCTCGTGATGAGACTATTGGGATGGAGTTTATTGACACTTTTATTCCTCAATATGACAATAGTAAGAAAAGGTCATTGTAGAAGGAAAAAAAGAAACAACCAAATATGAAATTCATAGGGAAGCCAAAAAATTGATCCATGTGTGGAAAACAACATTTTAAGAAATTATTGTCAGGATCTAGGAATTATTTTCAGTGGGGTCAGTTTGGTCACATGTCTCATGACTATAATGAAAAGAGTTTGAAACAACCAATGAAAGGGGAAATCGATGCACATCCAACAGTGATGTTTTTTCCTTAAAATGAGTTTTATTATTATTACAATTTATATTTTTAGTCGGTTTAATAGGATGGAAATCATAATGATCAGAAAAATGGTGTAGAAAAGTTATTTTCTACTACAATAGTTTGTTTTGGGAAATCTAATGACGTGGTTATAAGTATGTTACCTATGTATTAAAATTATTCCAATACACTGTTTTACTCTAGATATTTACATTCACTCATTTCTGTAAAATTATCACGTAAACTTGGAATATCACCTAATGAAAATAAGATATTACATTTTTTGAAAATTTTGTGGGTAAGTATTAAAGAAACAACGATTTATAAGAATCTTCATATTTTTATTAGTGGGATGGTCATTCCTAAAAATCATGTTTAATTTGACATAGAGTATGATATCATTCTTTTTTTGAATGGATTTTGGTTTATCATTCTAATATAGATTGTAGTACTAAGAATGTTTTGTTAATGTATTTCATTCATTTTATAACTTGACATGAATGTAAAGAATTCCTTAGAGAAAGAAGTGAATATAACATGGCTCATATTTTATAAAATAATGAAACTATTCATTAGTGATGTTTTAGTAGTAAATGAATAAATGGAAGTTATCCTTGTTGATATTATTGGTTTTATTCTATATTGATAAGTTGAGTTTACTATCAACTTAGTATCGGATGCCAAAACTATTTCGAAGACCCCTTGACAAATCAATCATGTGAAACTATTATAATTGAAAATTAAATTACATGAGTTATTTGATAAAGGATTCATTTGACCGTGAACTTCACTATGGGGTTCTCATATCTTTTTTGTTAAAAAAATATAGTTCAATTAGACAATGGATTGATTATAAAGCTTTAAAAAACAACCCTATTAATAAAAAGTATAATTTAAATCATATTGATTTTTTTTATAATCTCTAGGAAACACAATAATTTTTTAATGTTAACCTAAGGTTGGGGTACCATCAGTTAAAAGTAAAGTTATAATTTTTTAAGACTATGCTCCAAACCATATATAGGTAATATAAAATTATATTAATAATTTTTCGGTTATCTAATACACCTAATATATTTGTGATCCTTATTATTATAAATATTCATGATTTGAAGGATATGTTTGTCTATTTTTTTATTGATAGAATTTTTGTATATTCCAAAAGAGAAAAGGAAAATTAAAGTCAAATTTGTGGGTTTTTTCAAACTTTAAAAGAAAATAAACTATATGGGATATTTAGTAAGTGTGAATTTTGGTTTCAATAAATTATTTTCTATGGTAATATTGTTTTTAAAGATGGAATAGTTATTGAACCTTCTAAGAAAATATTTTTTTAGAATATCCCTGACCCACAAATATCAGAGAGATTCATAGTTATATTGGATTTGAAGTTTACTACTAGAGGATTTTTGAAAACTTTTCTCAGTTGTCTAGTCTACTGACTATGTTAACTATAAAATTATTTATGTTCATCTGGATAAAAGAATGTGATGATTGTTTTCAATAATAGAAATGAAGATTGGTGAATTTTCATGTTTTATCTCAAACATCTATATATGGTAAATTTTTCATCTATATTGGTGATTCATTAATATTAATAGGTTGTATCCTAATGTAGAATGTTTAGGTAATTTCATATGCTTCACATCAGTTGAAACCACATGATTTAAATTACACTATTCATGATTTGGAATTAGTCATTGTTGTTCTTGCATTAAAAATATAGAGGAATAAATTTTAATGTGTAAACTGTGAAATATATAATGATCACAATAGTTTGAAAAATATATTTATTCAGAATGAATTTAACATCTTATAGAGAATATGGATGGAGATAATCAAGGATTATGACTGCACTATTCATTATCATCATGAAAAATCAATGTGTCTAATTCTATGAGTGAAAAAAGTAATGCTACATTAACCATGTTACATTTAAACTGTGACCCATTAGATAACGATTTGATGAATTTTGTCCCACAATTTCTGGATTCTTAAAAATCATCTATTTTGTTTCCAATTTTTGTACAAAAAACGTTTTGATATATAATTAGGAGATATCACAAGTAGGATCAATTTTTTTAAGAAAAGGTAGAATCTGTTAAGAAGGGAAAGTCTCCTTATTTTAATATTGATGAATAAAGTACTTTATGATTTGTAAAAAACTTTTTTGTGCCTTGTGATTCCCAGTTTAGGAAAGATTTGTTAAGTAAAGCTCACAATACTTAATTTTCCATTCATCATGGCAGCACAATGATATAGAGACACTTTCTGGAGGATTATTGGTGGGATGGAGTGAAAAAGATATTTATAGTTTTACAAGTATGTGATTGAATTGTCAATAGATAAAAGGAGAAATATAGTTACCAAATGGGTTGCTTCAACCATTTCCAATTATAGAGTGTAAATGATAAAATATATCAATGTATTTCATGGTAGGATTGCAAAAAACATCTCAAGGTAACAACATGATTTAGGTTATTATTGATCAATTAATTAAATATTCACATTTCCTTACAATTTATGATACATTTTTATTATATCATATTTCTATACTATATCTAATTGAGATATAAATGTTAAAATAACTTCTTCACTCCATTAAATTAGATTGTGATGGTATGTTTACTTCTAATTTTTAGAAAGGACATTAGTTATTGTTGGGTACTAAATTAAATTTTAGTACACCACTTTATCCTCAATCTGTTTGAGGGTATGAGTGAAATATTTGGACATTGTGTGATATTCATTTGTCTTATTTAATGGATTTACTAGGAAGTTTGAATAAACATATTTTTTTGGTGATTTTTCTTATAATAACAGTTTTCATTCCCATATATAGATGTCATAATTTGAGACATTATATGGAATGTAGTGTCAAACAACATATTTTTAGGATGAAATAGGATAAAGGGAGTTCATGGGACTAGATTTGGTAGAGTAAATGTATGAGAAGGTGTAGTTGATTAATAAACACATGAGGACATGTCCGAGTAGGTAGAAGGGTTATGAAGGTAACCAAAGGATGTATATTTCTTTCGAGGTATGTGATATTTCCTTTATAAAAGTTTCTCCATGAAAACATGTGATGTATTTCACTAAAAAGGTAATATGAGTATATAGTTCGTTTTACCATATGAAATCCCAAATATTGTTTTATTAATTTTGTACTACGTGGACTTTCCACCGAGTCTATCTCATGTAGTCAACATGTTCCATTTTTCAATGTTAAAGAAATATGTGTCTTATTCATCTCATATTTTGATATTTATTATGAAGACTTTCCATGTATGATTCTTTACCATAGACAGAATTTTTTCAAAAAATAATATGATTCACCATGTTAATGTGTTATGAAAAAACTATAAGGTTGAAATTTTAACATGAGAATATAATAATGCTATGAGAACTTGTTCTATAAGTGATAAAATTGAGATGATATAATTTATAAAATGGGTAAATTATGTAACAACCCAATTAATGATAAAATAATTAATTTTCATATTTATTTATATTAATTTTATAGTTACATTATTTTTAAAAATATTAAGTAATTTTTCAATCAAAAAAATAGTATAACAATCAATATTCATACAAGGATTTATCTACAAGATTCATTAAAAAAATTATGAATTTAAATTTTATAAAAAGAGTAACTTTTTTTAAATTAGAATATCAATATTTACTTTGGGAGAAATTTTGTGATTTTTCAGAAAATATTGATTTTTAGTGAATAGTGAAAATACCAATTTTTGTGAAAAGGTCGGTTTTTTAAATTTAATTCTAAATATGTTATTAATATGATTATAAATAACCTAATTATTATTTAATTATATTAACCCCAATTATTTTATTTTGATTCAAATTTATATTTTTTAAATTTATGTTAGTTTTTGGGATTGAAGTTGGGATTTTCAAAAAACTATTTTAAAATACATAATGTTTCACCATTTTATTTAATTAAAATAATCCATAATTGGTAATTTTTAAATTAAATTATTATAAAATATATTATTAAATATTTTTTTAGTTTCATTTAATTATTATTCTTATTTATTGAGTAAATATAGAATCATCTTTTTCTAAGAACACATTCTTATAAACATATTGTCTCAGAACATATATGGGATTAATGTTAAATTAAAATTTTCAAATTATGTGAATTGAATTTGGAAAAATTTATTCCATATTTTCAATAAAAATATTTTATAATGTATAATAATATCATATATTTTTTACCAGAGTGATTGGTGAAAACTATTAGAATTAGTGACTGTGATTAAGGTAAAAATTAGATTTACCAAGTGACTAAAAATTAATATTAAAGGGAGAAATGAACTAGAAAATATCCAAGAAACTATTATATTACCATATTTATAACTTATCCCATTTAGGAGGATTTTTATTAGATCCAAAATAAATGGAAAAAAATTGCTGGAATTCCCTCTTTCAAAATCATACTTGGTTTCCACTGACATATTTTATAAAAGGCCCACCTCTCTTCCATTCTACACCCCACTCATTCCCTTTTTATCAAACTATATATACCAAATTAACTTATCCACTTCACTCATATCATTACAGAGTCATTAATTTTTGTCGAAATATATCAAAGGATGTCATTGGTGCAACCCAAAAGGAGTTACATGAAGAAGAGGTAACATTCATCCACATATTTTTTTTTTGTTTTGTTACCTCCTATACCACCTTTTATTATTATTATAACATTATTATATAATTAAATATGTATCCTCAATATAATGGTATTATTCTATATTATGTGCATGACGTACAACCACAAAAACTTCTATTAATTGTGTAACAAAATCAACATTAGTGTGTGTTGACTCCCACCAAATATGAATCATAAAAATCCAAAAAGGAATAAATACTTTATTAGGGGTATTAAATTCACCAAAAAAACAAAGGAGATGAGTCTTCTGAATCGCATGAGCCTATGAGGGACTCACGATCACAATTTAAAGGTCACACATAGAATCCATACATAATGCATAACCCATGGTTAATCCCATATAGCCCCTTTCAATGAGCCTTCCTGTTCATACAAAGGATATCCATACAACCAATTCACGCATGATGAGAACTAAATGAGATCCCCCATGCCTCTTTTTTTTAAATGTCATGTGCCTAAAAAATCTAAAATTCCCCCAAGAATAAAGAGGAAGTTGGTCCAAATTAGAGACCCCAAGTGGCTATGAAATTCAAGCTTCATATCATCCTTCTAAATGAATTTTTTTGGTGATATCCATAAAAATTGTTGTAACTCACAAGACTTTGTATAAATAAAAAAGGAGATAATTGGGAAGAGATTAGAGGTAATGACGGTCACTAAAGGATATGAGACATGCCCCCGACGATCCGCAAGGCACTGCAAGTCCTTGGCGACATGTCTGTCACACCTTGAAAAATTCTTTAGGCTTGTCATCCTTTCCACATGAAAGTCATTGGGTATGTCTAGGAGACTCTATGATTAACCTTCAACAACATAAGGAAATATGGATTGATTTTCATAAAAACATGCTTGTGAACCCCCATATGAAACATATTGGTCACATAAGGCATTATCAAAAAATTTAGAAATTGTCCTTGACATTACTCAAGAATATTTTCATAACTATTGAACCATTGTAAAATAAAACAAATATGATATTGGGGAGGAGGCGAGAGGTTCTCACAATTGCTGATGGATATGTGACACACCCCTGATGATCCACAAGGAACCACAAGACCCCAAAAACACATCCGCCTCATCATGAGAAAGCCCAATGACTTATTTGCCACTCTACACAGAGGTCCTTTGGCATGTACCAGAAAATTCACAATTCATCTCCATCATATTATGGAAAAATGGATGGATTTTTCCATGACATGCTCATGCATCCCCACATAGACCATATTGTTCATGTGGAACATAATGAAAAAATAGAGTAATTATCCATATATTGCTTATAAAATATCACTTGACACCCAAAAATTGTCAAACAAACCAAATAAAATAAAATAGTGAAGAGGCGGAAGGAACTCACAATCACTGAATGACATGTGACATGTCAAGGATGTCTGCATCGTGGTCCCGTGAGACCCCCAGATAAATCATCATTATCTCGTGGAATGCCTCATAAAATCCAACAATCATCTTGGGAACACTTTTCATCCGGAACATTGTATATCACAATGGCCCTTGGGAATATCTATAGGATAAGAAGAAAGGTCATTCTACATTCATGTATGATCAAAAAAGTAATCATTAATCTGAAATAATACGATAAAGGATGTATTGAAGGAATATAATTACGACCATTGAGAAGCATATGATGAACTCAAGATGACCCATGCCAAAGACTTACAAAATCGTTTGGTGCTAGCCAACTTTTCCAAATCCATCCTAAATCTACACCAGATACCCAAGACAAATCGGTGAGCATCTGGGTTAGTGAGGCCTATAAATTACCCATCCTAGTATGGAAAATGTAGCAGATACTATGTAACAGAAAGGCTTGAGTGAAAAAGTCTCAAGCATCGAGGAAGACATCTCGGAGAAATTGATCACATGACCAGCCAAAATTTCATCGGGTAATATATTGGTGATTGAACAGAGTGATCAGGTACCATGAATAAGGTACTTTGCATGATCATTCATAGATCATGAAAACAGATACTATTAAGGCATGTGAATAACATATCACATCTATTCTAGATCAAATGAGTCTTAAAATATAATAACACTGAAAAAACCCATTACATTCGCAATACAAGGGATAAAATCAAGATCAATGGTAGAAGAATTATACGATGACATTATCGCTAGCCCTCATGTACATCACATGAGTTATACAACAACACGGGACAACACCATGATACATAACATAGATCTCAAGACATTCTTTTCATCATGCTATTTGAGAACTATGAATCTTAATTACATGTTAAAGAAAGTCACATGACCCCACTAGGCACACCACCTTGGTCTGATGAAACCTTCTGTGTCTATATCCCAAGCCATGTGATAGCCTTTGGATACATTGCTTGACTCATATAACTGCTTTCTCTCATATCAGTAAAGTCACGCTATTGCATTTGGGCATGGTAACCAAACTCTTGCAACACCCCCAAATGTGTCCAGACATGTCATGTGATGGTTTTAAGGACAAGACAACTGAGACACATGACACCCCTTGGGAAATTCACCTAATATGAGAGACGCCCTTCAGACATGCCAGATGTGTCTTGCGATGACCTACATGGATTTTTACTAAGACATGCAACATCCTTCAAACCATGTATCACTAAATCTTGTGAAATTACCCATATGTGTCCTGATAGGTCATACGATGGTTTCTAGGAAAATCCAATTGGGTCACACGATGTCCCCCGAAAAAGTCAATGGGGCCATGCAACATCCCCTAAAAAGTTATCCAAGCCACAAGGACATCCCAGGATTTGATATCCCTATACATCCTTGGTGTGTAAGCCCCAAATACAAGGTAAACATTAGTGTGTAAGCCCCAATATAAAGGAAACTACAATGACTTGGATTCCATCCATATTCAAGATATATAGTCCAACTATTCATGGTTCATGCTCCATATTGATTATCCAGAATGATCTCAGTATCAAAGTAATCATCCAATGAAATGAAATTGATCCCTTGGTGACCCTTTTTTCTCATAATTCACATAGATCATGTGATATTAATGAGTTTTACTATTCATGGAATCTTTACTATACACCATAGGGTCACAAAGGATACCTCAATGCGTAATCCCTAACTATTGACTATTGGAACTAAGGTTATTACATGATAATAATGGAGTTTGGTTTGTGTTTTTTTTTTCAATCTACACACGGATGACTAGGGAGTTTTCATGGAATTAGGATATACATTTGAGGATGAAAGTAGTATTGATGGTGGCACATTTTACCAATGATTTTCAAATGTTTTGGACTCAAACTAAAGAGTTTGGTGACGGAACACCAAGGGTTTTTACATAACAGTGAATGTTATGTGAACTGAAAATGAAAATAAAAAAAATAAGGGAACCACATACCTCATAACATGGACCGCATACCATGTTCTGGGAATGTATCATGGCCGTGTACCAGGTAGTGGGAATGGTACGCAGAGCGGTGCATAGAACCAAAAACAATTCGCAGCAACGATACATGGTGAATGCATGTGGTACACATAATGATAAAGGTTGAAGGGAGATCTACGATTCACGAAATAGGAGTGGTATGTGGGGGAGGCCAATAGTATGGGGATAGATTTCATTATATAATTATGATTGTCCCAAATAGAAAATTTGGGTCAATTAGATTTCCAAAATTTTCAAGGTTATGTGCCTATATAAAGACCAGTAATCTCCTTCATTATAGAGTTGGATTGGAGATTTAAAATTTGGGAAGAAATATGGAAATGTAAAAAGTTTTTTGTATAGGAGAAGATGGTATAAAGAGAAAAACATCCGTGTAATGAAAATAGCATGTAGAAGAAGGTGTTGTTTACAGATGAAGCTCTCGCGGTACACGATAAAGCAAGGCAATATACGAAGTAGGGCGGTATGTAGAAAAGATGATAAATACACCAATTAAGGTAGTACGTGGAGACAGATAGTTTTCATAGGAGTTGGACGGTACATGGAAACAATATTGGTAAGCGGGGGAGGTGGCTCGGGCACCATACCCAGAACACATTACGCTGAACGCCCAAGGAAGCCTGAAAATTGACCAAATCAGTTTGCAAAATCAATTTCCATAACATATCTGTGTACTAGAAAACAAATTTCATCTATTAGTGACCAAAATTATTCAAAATGAAATCCATTTAATGTTGAAGATACATTATTTAATTCTAAATCATTTAAGAAACATTCAAGTCGATAAACTGAGTGAAGATTCTTCCAACGCTGTGAGCAAGGGGGAGTCAGAAGAAGTGATTCATGGGACGCAGTATAATGAAAAAACCATAAAAATTAAATAATATTGATTTAATTCAATAATTCACATTGAGTATCTATTCAGGTAAATATTTTTAGATAATTATTCCATAACTATTACATTACATCTAAAGAATTGCAAAGTAGACAATTCTTCTCTATCAATTTTTTTTCACCAAAATAAAACTCATTAATAGAAATCAAGAATTATTTTGTTAATATAAATCATCATGAATTATTTCTTCATCTTACCCTTTCATATACCCTGTGAAAAACATTTAAAAAACATTGGATGATCATAAAAATCTCTGTAAGGGTTATAAAATAAGGAAACAAAAGAGTAGTCCATCAATACATAAAAAACAATGAAATCATACTTTTAAATCATAAAACATAAGCTCTTTAACATACCTCATGAAATCATAATATTTATTAATAACCCATAGAAATAAAAAATCATAAAGGTAACTTGTGACATCCATATCATATATACATTGTATATTTCACAACTACATAGAGAGTTACATTTGGAATACCCAACATAGTATATTCTCTAAATCTGTTAGAAGAAACATTAAGGTTTACCTTTTTCAAGTTACCCAATGCGTCATAGACCTATATTGGGATCACTGGACCTTGGTTTATCACGGAACCAACCATATACCTAAATAACTCTCAAGAACTATAACACATTAATAACACATAAAATAAGCATAAAGGAATGATAATATTTTCACATTGCAATCACAATATATCATTTAAAGAAATTGAGATAATAAATCCATTATAAAATAATTTTCAATAACCAAATATGTAAAAAGGGTATATGGTATTTATTTTCCTATTAAAAATCTTATGGATTGTTTTAGAATCCAAATATCAAATAATTCTTGTTGTTATGGAAAGGTCGTTGTCACCACATACATTAAAAAGAAACATTCTTTTTGTCGTTCAGTAAAACACTTCATAAAAGAAAGATTCCATTTGAATGAAATTAAAAGTAAAAGGGGTTTATACACCATATACAAAAAAAAATTTATAAATAAAAAAAATTCATTGAAAGGATATTGAGACGAATTCCCTTACATTGAGTCTGACTCGTCTTGTATGTTCCTTGTTCTTCTTCTTTAAACGTGTAACTCCCTTTCATTCGAGCTAAAAGAATTTATTGAATTTCCATATTCCCAAGTTAAGGATTCTAGGAGGAATAGAGGGATGTTTGGAGCTTATTTGGGAAGAGGATGGATGCGTCAAGGGGATTGAGAGTTGTGATTAAATGGTTAGGGTTGATGCACTCTTATAAGAGGGAGGATGGTCACTTTAAGAATGTTTTGAAGTATAATTTTATTTAAAAATGATTTTTGGTTTACAATGGTTTCAAAGTCATTTATTTCCAATATAATATTTTTTTGGGGTGAAAACCTATCAACAAATAGTTTTTAGAAATGTATAGGTCACAAATGTAACATTATCATTTATGTTTAACCCTTAGTTTAGAAATTTAACTCTTACCATGTCTTCTTGTATATTCATACTATATGGTAAATATAGTTTCTATAAAATTCAATTCTAAGCTCAAGTGGTTCATAAATGAAATTTTAAACATTATATAAGTCATTTTGTAGGAATTTAGGATTTTAGGACTATTATATCATTTAATGAAATAGTTCTTTGTTAAAAACTGATTTATGTCATTTTTTATACTATAGAAATAATGTCTTTTTAAAAATAAATAACAACATGATTAATTCTAAAAAACATCATAAATTCAATGATAATATTTATTAATCATCCATAAAATTTTTCCATGGATTTTAATGTTTTAAAATAAATTTATTTTAATATTTATAATCCCATTTATTTAAATCATTCATTAATAAGGTAATAACAACATAATCATTGTGTTAAAACTATATTTACTTATCTGATGTCTAAAAATTATAAATAAAATATCATTATGTAGGAAATATTTTTACCTTTATAATGACTATTTATAGTCAAATAGATAACTTATATTACCCCCTATAATAATTATTTTAATAAAAATGACATGTTTATGTTATATTTTTCTTTACGTGAAATTAAATCTTATAAAATGTCATTTCCACATCAAAGTGGCTCCATGGGGTCCAATAAAATACCCGAATATGACCACGGTTTGACATATCTCGTCCAATAGTATTATTATACATGTTAGGGTAGTTATATATTATTATAATAAAATTGTTTTACCTTATTTACTAGATTTACTCTTTAACGATGGTAAATAAAATAATTGTTGATGTTACTATTCATAATGTCTAAAAAGGGTAACTATTTACAAATTTTGTACATCCTGATTTAATATTTGGAATCCATTTTAGAAAATTCAAAACACATAATTTTTAGAAATTAATTTAAAATTAATTCCAGTTGTCAAAACCAAAAAGTGTGTTTTTAAGAAGTGAAATCTACCAAAAGATTAACATTTGTCTATGTCAAATTTCAAAGTGAAATTACTTAAAATAACCAAAATTGGATTAAATTATAAAAATATATCCCAATTACACTTTAAAACAAATTAAAATTACAATATAACTCTATAAATAAATCAGATGAAAAGGCAGTTTTGATGTAAAATGTAGTATTTTTCTCTATTCATTATAAAAAAACTTTACTAAAAAATTTCCGGAAATTTATCCAAAGTAAATTTTGATATACCGATTCAAAATAATACAGTTATTTTTATAAATATAACATATAAAATTGAAAAAATTAGATTTTAAAATGGTTTGGCATCAAAAGGCTGTAAAACGGCCTTATAAAAATATTACAGTATTTCATGCTTAAAATCAGATTTATTCTTATTTAAAGGCTCTAAAATTTAACAGATAAATGTAATGATATTTAACAAATATATATAATAATATTTTAGTAATATCTATTCATTCATTGTAAAATATTGTCTAGGCATTAACTACTAATTAAAATAATAATAATAATATATTATTTTTTGGTTTAACTCATAATTGTGTGAAACATAAAATTTCAATGAAACATGTTGTTGTGTGTTGAGTACGCTATCAGAAAAACCACACCCTTTAATATAAAAATAATATCTTATTTAGAAATATTAATAGTAATGAAAACATATTATTTGATAAATACCTAGGTTATTACATCGTTCCCTCCTTTTGGGAATTGCATCCCCGTAATTCTATTAATATATCTAATAAATGGGGGTATTTATCCCTCCTAGCATTTTTAAATTACCTTGTTACATGTTCAATCATATAGTTTTTTCAAAAACCATTACCTTATAAATTACCTTATTCCACAACACATTCTCTCTTCATTCAAGAATTCAGACTGGTTGTTTCTCATAAGAATGATTCTCTTCCAACCGATCTACCTCTGGACTCAAAACATGAGATGGATCCAGCATATACATTCTCAACATTGAAACATGAAAAACATTGTGTACTTAGGATAAATATGGAGGTAAAGACACTATGTAGGAAACTGATCCTCCATTATCTGGGATTTCATAGGGTCTAATGAACATCATACACACCTTTGTCTTCTTACCAAATCACATCACACTTTTCCATGGAGAAACATTGAGAAAGACATGATCACCTGCCTCGAAAGAAATATACTTCCTCTAGTTATCTGCATAACTTTTTAGCCTTCTCTAAGCTGGTCTCATGTGCTTCTAAATCAACTGGACTTTTTCTGCTATTTCTTCTACCAATTCTGGTCCCATCATCATAGTTTAACCTACATAATCCCAAAAAGCTGGAGTTCTACACCGCTTTCCATATCATCATTCATCTAGGTTTAGGCCCTTGTCTCGATAGATATATCAGATAAGGAGGTACGAACCTATAGAACATATCATTTTCAAGTAAGGTCGTAACACCGCTTTCTATATAATACATCAAATAGTTCCATCTGTATATTAGAATGAAAACTGTTTTTAAAAGAAAACATAACCAAAGAATGATATTTGTCCCAACATATCTGGTAATCCATTGAAGAAGGAAGTAGAATATCTTCTAATATTTGAATTTTTTTCATCTAACTGTCCATCTAATTGAGGATGATAGTTGTACTAAATTTTAAGTCAGTTCCCAATGAATTATGAAGGGCCTTCCAAATGTTACAAGTTATCCAAGGATCCCGATCAAATATACGGGAGAGGATAACTCCATTTAACTGGACTATATCATTAACAAACAACCTATAAAGTTGATATAGAGACCAAGTATATCGAATAGGAATAAATTAGCATATTTATCCAATCGATCTACAATAACCCAAATTATATTGTCACCTCGAGAAGTATTTGGTAATCCCAGTACAAAATACATGGAAATATTTTCCAATTTCCACTCCAGAAATAAAAAAGGATGAAGCATCCCTTTCTATAACTATCACTCTTCTTTAACATGTTTTTCATTTCAAACACTTCACAATAATGTCAGTAATATTTCTTTTCATTCCATTCCATGATTAATACTCTCAAAAATCTCTATAAATTTTAGTACTATTAGGGTAAACTAAAAACAAATAACCATGAACTTCACAAAATAACTCTTTCTTTAACTGAGAATAACAAGGAACACATAACCTCTTTCCAATCCTCATAACACTATCATTATCAATGATAAATTTAGGAAACTTAACCTTCTGAACAATTTTTACCTTTTTTTGTAACTCACTATCTTCTTTATGCACATTATTAATTCCGTCTCATATAGATTATTTCACAACCACCTGAAAAAAATTAAGGAATTCCCTACACCTACAATTTCCAATCAAAAAGTCATAAAATCAAAAAACCAAAGGATCTTGTTCCAAATGTATCATTGTTAATGTAACATTACTCTTTTGACTCAAAGTGTGAACTACTTTATTTTATTTTCTCAGATGGAAATTGATCATGAAATCATAATCCATGATTAATTATAGATATATTATTTGTCTCATATTCTATTCATTCTATGTGAATATATAATTTAACCTTTTGTGATCAATATATATTTCATATTTTACACCGTACAAATGATTCCCCCAAATATTTAATTCAAAAAAAAAACAGTAGCTAATTCCAAATCATGTGTAGGGTAATTTAACTCACGAGGTTTCAACTGACATGATGCATAAGAAATTTCCTAATCATTCTGCATATGGAAACATCCAAGTCCTTTCAATAAAGAATAACTATAGATAAAAAATTCCCCAATTCTGGAAGGCAGTGAAAAAACTTGATAATTCACGAATATTTTTTCCATTACTAAAAACATTCATCACATTCTTTTTTCCAGATAAACATAACACCTTTTCGAGTTAACATAGTCTTTGGACTAGATAAATGTTCAAAATATTCAACAAACCACCGATAATATCCTAATAAACCAATAAAACATTGAATATCAGTTATATTTGTGGGTATTTTCCATTCTTTAACAACGTTGTTCTAGCATGATCAACAATTATGGAATCTTTAGAAACAATGTGACCGAGGAATGAAATTATTTGTAATTAAACTCCCACTTTTTGAATTTCCATACACTTTCTTTTATTTTAATGATTTAAGGACAACCCTTAAATTAATTTCATACTCCTATTTACTTTTAGAATATACCAAAATATAATCAATAAATAAAACCAAAAACTTTTCAAAGAAATCACAAAAAATACTATTAATAATATCAATGAATACAACAGGTATATTGGTTAACCCAAAAAGCATAACTACTTATTCATGAAGGACATATCTAGTACAAAATGCGGTCTTCAGAATGCATGTTTCCTTTAGTTTCAATTGATGGTACCCCGACCTCAAGTCAATCATCAAAAAGTACTAAACTCCCTAGATCTGATCAACCCAATCATCGATATGAGGGAGGTGATACTTTTTATTAACAATTATGTTGTTAAAGGAACTATAATAAATGCAAATTCTCATTGAACCATATTTATTTTTAAAAAACAAGACAGGAGCACCCCATGGTTGTCACGAACCAGACCGGGAACCCTGGTAACCTGATAACCGAGCTGGCCCTAAAATATCCTGAAGGGCATTTCTGATCACCACGGGTCGGTGTATAGCACCTGGAATCGTACAACATCCATGTGGGAATGATTTTGCCACAAGAATGCGGAAGCAAGAGTAAAACAAACAGTATGCATATCAAAAGAAACTCCACTGGGAGTGATGTACCAGAAAACAAAGAGGCATAAAAAGCTAAAGTATTATAACCCAAGTACAAAAAGGGAAAATAGTACCAAGGTCCCAAAGGACACAACCCACCAAGTCCATAGATCAAAAACTGGTTCCACCTCCAAGAGGTCGCTTCCATTTTCTCGATCCTGGAAGAAGAAAATCTACAAACACTCGAAGGAAAAATTAGGGTGTGAGCCTAAGCCCAGTCTGATACCACCAAAGATTCAGTAACAAATGCCAAATATATATTATCCTAATAAAACCTTTCCATTTTCAAATAAACAGGATTGGAAATTCAAAATCATATTTTAACAAAACATATTATACATTTTCAAATGATGTAAAAACCAATTTAAACAAAGGTTTTACAAAAGATGGAATATATCTAGAAATATTGATTAAGTAAAACATTTATATAAAACAATTTATATAAATTCAGTAGGCATGTAAGGCATTTAAAAAGAATTGGAATACATTTATATCTCAAATATAAATAAACAACGAGCAACATGGTCATTTGCCAAAAGGTACGATAGTATTAACCAGTTATAGGATATTGTTCTCTATGTGGTCTCAGAAAAATGTGTATACACATGTCCCTATGAGACTGGCCAAAGGAGACTCGTCACCAACCCGTCAAGGATGTGACCTACCACAAGTATGATTTTTAATGTTTTCAAAGCGTAGAGTGATCTAAATAACTAACTAACTACCTAAGTCTTTCATGAGATCTAAAATGATGGGAAAACTATTATAAGAATTCCCTAAATATGATCAATCCCATTCTCCCATTTTAAAAGGTTCCAATTTAATTCCATTTAAAACCAAAATAGGTTTTATTCAAAACATGCCTTTACACAAGATAAAACCAATGGGTGTCTATCAAATAATTTTAATCCATTTTCATAAGTTTGAAATCCATTCAAAACAAATTCCATCATTACACAATTCATTTCCTCAATTAAATTCATCAATTTAATTGAAATCACTTCCATCAAATCCACAATTTAAATCCAACAATTAAAATCTTCCAATTTACATAAACACATCCAATTCAATGAAATTGGGGTTTTCCCAAATTTCTATGACAAAACCATTTCAAATATCTCAATTCAATGGGGGGATTGGCATAAAAAATCTCTTTATGTTCAATGAGGCTCTTCAAGATAGACTTACTGTTGATTCAATAAGGTTTTCCTTATGACTTTTCCATTCCTTCTTGTTTTGAAAATCACAAACACCTTATCTTTAAGAAAATCACTTTTATAAGGGAAATAGCTTTTATAAGGAAAATCGCTTTTGTAAGAAAAATTATCCTTATCATATTTTCATCCAAATTTTTCTTAATTATAAAATTCGAATTCATTTCTATATTCTCGGAATTGTTTGAAACTTTGATATGAAGTATTCTATTTTAGGATCCGAATTCTGGATAAGAACTGTAATAAAGTTTCACTCCGAAATCCAGAATGAAAACTGTGATAAAGTTTCATTCCGAATTCTGGATACGAACTCTAATTAAGTTCTTCTCCAGATTCAGGATACGAATCCTTATGAAGTTCGACATTGAATTTTCATTACAAATTCTAATGACGAATTCTCATTATGAATTCTTAAGATGAAATCTCATTATGAATTCTGATGATGAATTCCCATTAATAATTCTGAAGAGGAATTCTCACTATGAATTCTCATGACGAATTCTCATTCTGAATTCGCATTCCGAATTCACCTATTAAACAGAATCTGATCATCTTTGTTTTATACACTCCAAATTTATTTAGACTCCAATTTTTTTTTGGTTAGACTCCAAACTTTCATTTTGATAACGCTTTTATAATTTGTTTACTCTTTAACATATTTTTTTTACTCCGAACTTTCACTCTAAATCTTCACTCCGAACTTTTTATTTAAGACTTAAAACGATGTCGTACATTCTGTTACACTTGTTTTGTTATAAAACGATGTCGTGTATTATGTTATGAACTAACCGCTGGTCAAGTTACACGTGTACATGTCCCTCCGATTTTTAAGGAAAATATGACCGTTGGAAAGGAGGCCGACCTTACCTATAAATAGGAGCTCATTTGAAAGAGCTCAGAGCTGAAAGGATGAATGATCTTCGACTCATGTGATTACATGCTTGAAGTAATTTCTAGAGAGAGAGGATCTTATTAACTCTCAAAGCTTTGTGCAACTCCAAATGTTGGTGATTACATTCGAGGACTTCCGGGGATATGAAGACAGAGGTTTCCAACACCTTGAAGTTGAGGGCTTCCTAGCTGAGGAAGACAGAGGTGACCAACTACCTTGAAGTTGAGGGCTTGCGGGGATAGAAAGACAGAGACTCCAATATTCGTATCGAGGGCTTACACTGGTGTGGGTAAGACATACTTGCTTGAAAGTATAAATCAAGGGACCTTTATCCAAGGTTGTTTGATACCCTTCTCTTTGGGTTAAAAGACTTATATCTTGTTACTTGTAGTTTTACTACTTGTTTATTTCCACTACATTTTTTATTATAAGGAATGTATAACTTTCTTATACTTCCTTACTTGTACTCTGTTTCATTTAGATTCTATACGCTTTAAGGTAGAATCTCATATTGTAATCTTTTGTTAAGTTTCAATTTCTGGAACCATATTTCCGGAACCTACTTTCAGAATCTCTTTCCAAGTTTTCAGTTGGTGTTAGAGGTGTTGTGAATTTGCTTAATTTAACTTGGTTAAACTTAGCCCTTTACTTTGCTTAAGGAAAACATAGTTAATCGTAACTAACTTTAAAGGTTCCAAAAGAATTTTTAAAGGATACAATTCACCCCCCTCTTGTATATTGAGCATCTAAATCATTATTTTGATCCTACAATTGGTATCAGAGGAGGTCTCTGAAATACTTGTACTCACGTATAAGTTTTTCTTGCTCACTTTCCCATTCCAAACATTCCCATTCTGAACTTTGTTATTACGAATCTTTTCTACTAAAAAGTTTGTGTACCGAAGGTTATTATAAGTATGGAAGGAATTAATATTGGTTCTATTGATAAAATAAATCCTACAAGACCACCAATCATTGATGGTAATGACTATGAATACTGGAGAGATTGAATGAAGACTTCTGTTATCAATACTGGAGTGAAAAACTTTGTTATGCTCACTGGTGATTATAAAATTCATGACAAGGAAGTTAGAACTTTTACTAACCAGGAAAAGCAAGAGTATCAACTCAATTATAAGGTATGCAATACTCTAATTTGTTCAATGACCAGAAATATATATAGCCAAATTTCTTCTTGTGAAGCAGCTAATTGTATCTTGAAGAAGTTAGAGGTTACACACTTTGGAACTTCTAAAGTGATTGAGACTAGGAGAGCTATGCTTAGAGCTAAATATCATGGCTTCAACTTTCCTTATGGTGAACCAATCTATAAAGTTCAACAGAGATTTATGACTATCGTCAAAAGTCTACAATCTATGGGAGAGAAAGGTTTAGATGATGAAGATCTTGTGGATAAGATAATTGATATCATTCCTAATGAGTGGGAATCCAAAAGAACTACTATAGATGAGAATAGGAAGGTCACTCAAATTTCTTATGATGAGCTATTTGGAACTCTTCTCCAACATGAAACCAGAATGAAGAGAGATGCTGACAACATCAAAAAGAAAAATGGAAATGGTACTATTGCTTTTACAACAACATCAAATCATATGAAAGCTAAGACTCCTGAGAGAGTAACCAGATCCAAGTCTAAGAAAGTTATTTTCCAATCTGATTCTAGTGAGAGTGAAATATCAGAAAATGAATTAGAAAATCTTGATCGAAGGATGAACAAGATAGCTGGCCAGAGAAATATCCAATCCAAGTATAAGAAAAAGGAAAGGAAAGATAAGAAAGATGGAGAAGTTACTTGTTATGAATGCAAGAGATCTGGACATATTATACCAGATTTCCCTATGCTCAAAAGGAATGAAAGGAATGAAAGGCATTCAGACAGGAACCAAAAGAAGTATTATAAAGACAAAGCTAAGAAAGTTCTGAAAGCTAATGACACCTAGAGTTCCAGTGGTGGTGATTCTTCAGATGAATCTTCTGATTACGAATCTTCAGAACAGAATAATTTCGGTCTTATAGCCAGATTACCTATTGATAATCATTGTTTTTTGGATAAGGTACGAAATACTGAATCATTGACCAATGTTTCTTTAAATTCAAATGATAGTAAGTATTATAACTCTTCTGATGAAGAATCTTCTTCTAATGAAGAAAATACTTTACCTACTTATGAAGAAGTCTCTAGGTTTGCTGAACTTCTTAATATTGAGAATTCTAAACTCAATAAGAATCTTGATAAGGCAAACTCTAGGAATTCTATTCTTACAAAAGAGATATTAGATCTTTCTAAATATCTTGATAAGAAAAATTATGATTTTGAAATTATTTCAAAAAATCTTGAGGAAGTACGTTCTGAGAAGAACAAACTTGCTAAAGATTTAGAAAAAGTAATTTCTAAGAAAAATGTTTTCGAGCCTAACTCTAGTTCTAAAACTAATGATTTTGAGGATAAAAACGCGGTTATAAAACTCAAGTCTGAAATTTTTTCCTTAAAGAAGTGTTTATCAAACTTTACCCATGGTAAGGAAAATTTTGATAAAATGTATTCCAAAATACGACCTTTAAGAAATAAATCCGGATTTGGTTATACCCATGAAAAACCATTTTCAGTAACAATTATTTTGTTCCTCAAAGTGCCCCATTTTGTACTAAGTGTCAATGTGGTGGTCACTGGGCAAAGAATTGTTCCTTAAACAAAACCCTATCTCTAGGATTTCACAAAGCTTATTTTTCTAAGAAGTTGTGGGTACCTAAAATTTTATTATCTAGAAATCTCGGATCCAAGAAAGTTTGGATACCGAAAGTCTTCTTCTTGATTTCAGGAAAATAAAGAGAGTACCAACAACAATACATGGTACATGGATAGTGGATGTTCCCGGCACATGACTGGTAACAAAAGATATTTTGAAAAGATTATCAAAACGAAAGGAGGAAAGGTAACTTTCAGAGACAATGCTAAGGGAGAGATTGTTGGAATTGGTAATATTGTTCTTCTTGGTAAAACCTTGATTTCAAATGTTCTTTTTGTTAAGGGTCTTAAGAACAACCTCATTAGCATAAGTCAATTATGTGATGAAGGCTACCTTGTGAATTTTTGGAAGGATAAGTGCTTAGTTCACAATTCCAAGGAAGAATTTATTCTCTCAGCCAATAGGCAAGAGAATGTTTACACCTTGAACCTAGAAGACCTTAGAGGCCAAGATTTACTTTGCCTAATTGCAATGGAAGATCATTCCTGGTTATGGCATAGAAGACTAGGTCACTGTAACCTTAGGAACCTATGTAAACTCTCTAAGAAGAAACTAGTTAAGGATATACCAGGGCTTAGATTTGATTCTTCTAAAGTTTGTGATCCTTGTCAATATGGAAAGATACATAAATCTAGTTTTAAATCAATTGGTGAAGTCTCAAAAACAGATGCGTTACAGTTAGTGCACATGGATCTTTTTGGTCCAACACAAACTGGAAGTATTGGAGGCAAATACTATGTGTTTGTTCTAGTTGATGATTACACTAGATTTACTTGGGTTTATTTTCAAGAAAAGAAATCTGAAGCCTTTTCTTATTCCAAAAGTTTTAGAACTCAAGTTAAAAATGAGAAAAACCTTCCATTGAAAACTATTCATAGTGATCGTGGAGGAGAATTTAAAAATTCTGATTTTGAAACTTTTTGTAGTAAAAAAGGTATTACTCAAAATTTTTCAGCACCTAGAACTCCTCAACAAAATGGTATAGTTGAAAGAAGAAATAGAATTATTCAAGAAATAACTAGAACCATGTTGAGTGAATATTCTATAGCTAGACATTTCTGGGCTGAATCTGTAAGTACTGCTTGCTATACTATAAATCTAGTTTTGATTAGACCTTTTCTTAATAAAACCCCTTATGAGTTATGGAATGGTAGAAAACCAAGACTATCTTACTTCAAGGTTTTTGGTTGCAAAGTATTCATTTTGAATACTAAATATAACTTACATAAATTCGCACCAAAATCTGATGAAGGAATTTTCTTAGGTTATTCCACAACATCTAAGGCTTATAGAGTTTTTAATAAAAATACTTGTACTGTTGAAGAAACAGTACATGTAAAATTTGATGAGTCTGATACTTTTGTTTTTAAACCATCCCAGCCTACATCCTCGGATATGTTTTCAAAAACTGATTATCAACCTTTGATAGAAGAATATTCTGATAAGGATAATGTTCAAGAAGATATTCCTGAAACATTTACCCTAGAACACTTTCTACCCTATGTTGATGAACAGGATTTTCAAAACCCAAATCAGGCATTTCTTAAGAATCATCCCAGTGATAGTATCATTGTTGATGTAAATAAACCTGTAAGGACTAGAAGTTCCTTAAGAAATGAAGTAGAACATCTAGAATTTCTTTCCCAATTAGAACCTAAAAGCACCGATTAAGCTTTAGGTGATGATGATTGGATCAAAGCCCTGCAAGATGAACTAAATGAATTCGAAGGGAATAAAGTCTGGACCTTGGTTGAAAGACCTAAGGAAACTTCTATTATTTGAGTTAAATGGGTTTTCAGAAATAAATGTGATGAAAATGGAGTCATAGTAAGAAATAAATATAGACTTGTTGCTAAAGGCTAAAATCAGCAAGAAGGAATAGACTATGAAGAAACTTATGCTCCAGTAGCTAGACTTGAATCTATCCGTATTATACTTGCCTTTGTAGCATTATTTAATTTCAAACTTTTCCAAATGGATGTGAAATGTTCTTTTCTTAATGGTTATGTTCAAGAGGAAGTTTTTTTTGAACAACCTCCTGGCTTTGAAGATACAAAACATCCTGATTATGTTTTTAGACTTACCAGAGCTCTGTATGGCCTTAAACAAGCCCCATGAGCATGGTATGATAGAATCACTGGATTTTTGCTTCAAAATAACTATGTTAAGGGAAATGCAGATCCAACCCTATTTATAAAGAAAGATAAGAAAAATGTTTTGATTGTTCAAATTTATGTTGATGACATCATATTTGGTTCAACTCAGCAATCTTTGACCAACTATTTTGCAAGTCTAATGAAATCTGAGTTGGAAATGAGTATGATGGGTGAGTTAACATTTTTCATTGGTTTTCAAATTTCTCAAAAACCAGAAGGAACCTACATATCTCAACATAAGTATATTAAATATCTTCTTAAAAAGTATGGTTATGACAACACTAAGAGTATTAGTACTCCCATTGGTACCTAAAACTCTTTAGATATTGATGAAGCTGGGAAACCAGTAGATCAAACATATTTTAGAGGTATGATAGGGACCCTACTATACTTAACAGTTAGTCAACCAGACTTAATGTTTTCAGTATGCTTATGTGCACGATATCAATCCAATCCTAAGGAATCTCACTTAAAGGCAGTAAAAAGAATTTTTCGCTACCTTAAGGGAACCATGGATCTAGGATTATTTTATACTTCTGGAAAATGTTTTTATCCTAAAAATATTTTCTGATGCTGACTTTGGTGGATGTAGAATGGATAGAAAAAGTACATCTGGAACTTGTCATTTTTAGGAGATTCATTAGTTTCTTGGTCCTGCAAGAGGCAACATTCTGTAGCACTCTCCACTGCTGAAGCTGAATATGTAGCAGCTGGAAGTTTTTGTGCTCAAGTGTTGTGGATGCAACACACACTCACAGACTATGGCTTGAGTTTTACTAAAACTCAAATTTTGTGTGATAACACAAGTGCCATTTCCCTTAGTAAGAACCTTGCACATCATTCCTGTGAAAAACACATAGATATTAGGCATCACTTTCTTAGGGATCACACACTTAAAAGAGATATTATTCTTCAATTTATCGGAACACAAGATCAACTTGCTGATATTTTCACAAAATCTTTTCCTTCTGATAGATTTGAACATATTAAACAGAAGTTAGGAATGATAACCGTAAGGTAATCTTTCTTAATTAAAATTCTGTTGAAATAAAATATCCTTACAGTAATAAACTCCTTTTCATAGGGGGAGTACATTTGATTGTTAGATTAACAAAGTTTTTCAAAAAAAAATTTCAAACTTTTCGGAACTAAATTTTCGGAATGGAATTTCCGGAACTAAAATTTCCAGAATGGATATGTTCATGTAGAAGACTTCTGGAATCAAAGACTTTGTATTGAACACTTCTGGAATGGAAACTTTCGTACTGGTATTTTCATAACGATATTTTCGTACCGAATCTTTCATAATAAGTTTTTCATTTTCAAATTTTGTAATGAAATTTTCGTAATGAGTTTTTCTTACTGAGTTTGTTTTTCGTAGCGAGTTTTCCGAATTTTTTCTTTTCATAATAAAGATTTTTTTTGTAGTTTTCGTAAGAATGTTACCAATTATGAATAATCCTCCTAAGCCAATTCGAAAGGTATGATTTCCTTACTCAAGTTTTTGTAGTCATATTTTACTTGCTGGAATTTTATTATATTTTGTTTTAGGATTATAATTTTCTCAATTCATTGTTTTAATAAAAACCTCAAAAGATCGGATTCAAGAGAATTGGTTTTAGACCGACAGATCTAATCTCATCTTGTCACAACTGTTCGATCAACCGTGTAAGTTGAACTGTTTTCCCATTGCCTATATAAAGGGGACCTCAAATGGTTGTCCCACATCGGTTTTCAAGCTCCAGCATCGCGAAGCTCTACCTCTCTGTTTTAAGACCGTTCTGAACCTCATCTTTTTCCATTCTGAACTTCTCAGAGGTCTTCAGATCCGAATGTCTGTGGAAGCAGCCTCTCAAGACATGTCTTCTTCTAAGCCGATTTCAAAGTGGTTAGTATATAGAGAGAGGCTGGTTCATTCGAATTTCTTCACAAAGTATGACTCTCTTATTTCCAAGAATATTAAGCTAAATGGTTGGGAAGATGTTGCGGTGTCAAAACCCGGGAATCAAGATGAAGTATATTCAGATTTGCTTATAGAGTTTTATGAGACACTCTCCTTTCTTAAGGAAGATGGAAGAGAAAAGTTGACTTTTAAGTCTAATGGTAAGAATTATAAGCTTTCATATGCCAAGGAAGCCATCTTGGTAGGGCTGAATAATGAAGGTGAAGCTGAATTTATATCTCATGTGTTTCCATATTCAAAGGGTAGCTTCGACAAGGAAAAAGCATTAGAAACTCTCGGACTGCAAGATGACAAGGCTCCGAAGATTGCTTCTCTATCTACAAATTTCCGGATTCTAGAGTTATGGGTACAAGGACTTATCGTACCAAGGAAGGGTGACACAGATATCTTAAAGAAGAGTGAGATCTACATCCTAGATTTTCTGATAAATCTGAGGAAGTTTAATTTGATGAAGCACATTCTTATCACTCTTGAGAATGTGAAGAAAGGAAATCTGAGAGCTCAGATTATAATGTATCCAGCAATCCTATTGAAGTTGATAGTACGGTGCCTTGAGTATTTCAAGGAGGTTTTCAAGTATAAGCCAAGAGTTTGCAGGATTATGCTGGTGAGTGATGGTACTCTTAAGAGGGTGGATGTAGCTTTTGACAAGAAGAATGGTCAGTTTTTTGATTCACCTGCTCAAGAAGAAACAGTTCCGAAAGTTGCTGATCCGGAATCCTCTAAGCCGGTAAGGAAGATAAAGTTGAAAGAAGTTGAAGTAGAAGTAGAGAATCCCAAGTCTAAGGAAGTTCATTCCGCACCTCCAAAACCAAAGAAGAAGAAAGATTACCTAGATGAGGTAGTTTCTAAATGGAGGGAGATCAAAGAAAAAAGAGTGCAAGGAGAGCCTCAGTTTGGCTTGGACCCTGTGGAAGCTAAGGCCTTGAAATAAAGAACTGCGGATGAGCTAGAAAAACAAGCAAAAGAAAAGAAGCTCAAGAAGAAGATGACTGAAGCAGAGGTAGCTTAGGCATTGTTGAAGTTCAATGAGATGGTTTCAGAAAATATTCCTGTTCCGAGATCCTTTTCCTTGGACTCTCTTCCTAAGACTCCAGGAAGAAATTTCATTGCTCCGGAAGAAGCTGGTGCTAAGACTGCTGAGGATGTAGAGCAAGCTGAGCAAGTGGAAGAAGAAGAAGCTGTTGCTGAAGGAAGTGGTGAAACCGGAGATGTGTTGAAGCAAGTAGATGATTATAAGGGAACACCTTTGGAACATCTGTCGCTCCGAACCTCAGAAGATGAGTCTTCTAAGATATTCACTCTGGCAACGGAAGAAGAGAAAGAAGAAGAAGAAGTAGCTTATCATGCATAGGAAGAACAACTTCTACAAGATATTGCTCAAATGGAGAATGTAGAGGTCGGTGCTCAGAAAGTTCCTGATGAGGAAGACCATATTGTTCAAGTTTATGATAGTGAAAAGAAAACTCTGGAACAGGATTCTATTCCGAAAAGAGACAAGGGAAAGCAAATTCTTACTGATACTCCGATCTCAGTAGTGGTGAAGAGAAAAGAAGTTGGTAGTTCTTCAAAGAGAAATCTTGACCTTGTTGAAGAAGAAAATTCTCCAAGAAAAGTTTCGGATTCTGAGTCATCTTCGTTAGGGCATGACTTTGTTGTTCAGTCTTTAAAGAAGTTGGTGGGAACTATTCCAACTTTCTCAAGTATTGATTCAAGATTTTAGATGCTCCAACATGTTTTGAATTAGAAATCAGACTCCGTATATATGGTTATGGACAAGTGTTTTGAAATAAAGGCTCAGTTCAAAACATTCTTTTTCGGCTATGAATCCCATAGAAGATCTTGAAAGAGGATGAAAAATTGGTCGAGGAAAACGGTAGAAGAGATGAGACTCTTGGATGAATTTCAAGACAATTTTAAAGATGCTTTTGAGACTGAGGACAGGAAAATAAATGAGCCGACTTCTTCCTTTGAAGAGAAGCTGACAGAAGAAAAGAACTTCCGGATTCAAGAAGTCAGGGATCTGAATGGGAAGCTGAATTCCATTTCTCAAAACTGGAAGTTTGAAAGAGATCATCGGATTGAGTTTGAAGAAAAGATGAAGGCTCAGGAAGAAAAGCTTAAAGCCCAGAGAGAAAATCTTAAAGCTCAGGAAGAAAAGATTGAAGCTCAATCTGCAAGAATAGTGGTCTTAGAGAAGCAAGCTAAAGAAGATCATTAAGACTTAAAGAAGATAAATACTATTCTAAAAGGTCTCATGGCGAAGGAGAAAGATCCCAAATAGACAGATCCGATCTTTTGTTGTACCTTAACTCTTTTGTTGTTGAAATTTTCAATGTTAATAGAAATTGTGCTTGTCCATTTTTGTTGTTGTTACTACTAATTTTTCAGGTACTTTGTTATATTTCCCATTCCGTCGAATTCTTTTTGAAAATCACAAAGGGGGAGAAGGAAAATGTCTTTAAGAAAAAACAAACTCCCAGAGAGTTTATCTAAGGGGGAGTTTCTCATTAAAGAAGACATTAGTATTTATAATGAAATATCATTCTGGAAATCTAGAATACGATCCTTAGAGTTTCAAAGCCTAAGGGGGAGTTAGTCGTATTCATCAATATCCTTAAAGCAAAGGGAGATAATCCTTAATATTTTCTTTCTTCTTAGAATTTCTTTTTCAACGATGTTTGTGCTTTCCAAAAAGGGGGAGATTGTTGAGTCAATAAGGTTTTCCTTATGACTTTTCCATTCCTTCTTGTTTTGAAAATCACAAACACCTTATCTTTAAGAAAATCGCTTTTATAAGGAAAATTGCTTTTATAAGGAAAATCGCTTTTGTAAGAAAAATTATCCTTATCATATTTTCATCCATATTTTTCTTAAGTATAAAATTCGGATTCATTTCTATATTCTCGGAATTGTTTGAAACTTTGATATGAAGTATTCTGTTTTAGGATCCGAATTCTGGATAAGAACTATAATAAAGTTTCACTCCGAAATCTAGAATGAAAACTGTGATAAAGTTTCATTCCGAATTCCGGATACGAACTCAAATTAAGTACTTCTCCAGATTCAGGATACGAATCATTATGAAGTTCGACATTGAATTCTCATTACGAATTCTAATGATGAATTTTCATTATGAATTCTTAGGATGAAATCTCATTATGAATTCTGATGATGAATTACCATTACGAATTCTGATGAGGAATTCTCACTACGAATTCTGATGACGAATTCTCATTCTGAATTCGCATTCCGAATTCTCATTCTGAATTCACCTATTAAACAGAATCTGATCATCTTTGTTTTATACACTCCGAATTTATTTAGACTCTGAATTTTTTTTTGGTTAGACTCCAAACTTTCATTTTGCTTATGCTTTTATAATTTGTTTACTCTTTAATATATTTTTTTACTCCGAACTTTCACTCCGAATCTTCACTCCGAACTTTTTAATTAAGACTTAAAACGATATCGTACATTCTGTTACACTTGTTTTTTTATAAAATGATGTCATGTATTCTGTTATGAACTAACCGTTGGTTAAGTTACACGTGTACAGGTCCCTCATATTTTTAAGGAAAATATGACTGTTGGAAAGGAGGCCGACCTTACCTATAAATAGGAGCTCATTTGAAAGAGCTCAGAGCTGAAAGGCTGACTGATCTTCGACTCATGTGATTACATGCTTGAAGTGATTTCTAAAGAGAGAGGATCTTATTAACTCTCAAAGCTTTGTGCGACTCCGAATGTTGGTGATTACATTCGAGGACTTCCGGGGATAGGAAGACATAGGTTTCCAACACCTTGAAGTTGAGGGCTTCCTTGGTGAGGAAGACAGAGGTGACCAACTACCTTGAAGTTGAGGGCTTGCGGGGATAGCAAGACAGAGACTCTGATCTTCGTATCGAGGGCTTACCCTGGTGTGGGTAAGAAAGACTTGCTTGAAAGTATAAATCAAGGGACCTTTATCCAAGGTTGTTGGATACCCTTCTCTTTGGGTTAAAAGACTTATATCTTGTTACTTGTAGTTTTACTACTTGTTTATTTCCGCTGCATTTTGTATTATAAGGAAAGTATAACTTTCTTATACTTTCTTACTTGTACTCTGTTTCATTTAGATTCTATACACTTTAAGGTAGAATCTCATATTGTAATCTTTTGTTAAGTTTCAATTTCCGGAACCATATTTCCAGAACCTACTTTCGGAATCTCTTTCTAAGTTTTCATTTGGTGTTAGAGGTGTTGTGAATTTGCTTAAGTTTAACTTTGTTAAACTTAGCCCTTTCCTTTTCTTTAGGAAAACATAGTTAATCGTAACTAACTTTAAAGGTTTCAAAAGAATTTTTAAAGGATACAATTCACCCCCCTCTTGTATATTGAGCATCTACATCATTATTTCGATCCTACACTTACATGGAACATTATTCACAACACCTTTCCCACCATGCATTTCCTCAGAGCTCGCATCCTTAACAAGCTTAGATACAATCGCCTCCATCCACTTAAGTCCTCCATTTGGCCCTCCATCAAGAGTACCTCCATGTCTATTATGTCTAACTCTAGATGGATTGCCACTAAGGATTCCAACTTAAAATTTTGATAATTGTATTGGAGTTCCCTTGATCTCCTTAACAAATATCAACCAACCCCTCTCCATATTCAGGATTTAATTGACTCGATTATTCATATGCATAACCTTGATCTCCCTGAGAATATGACTCAAATTGTTAATGATTATCATTTCGCTCATACTAATGATTTACTTATTTGGGAACCTACGCACAATGGGGTTCTTAACTCCAAAGGCTATTATAAGTTTCTTTTCAACAATGTTGACAATAATCATTCATGGATTGATAAATTCAACAAATCCTGGATAAAACCCTCAAGATTCACTTTAGTCAGGAAGATTTTTCATCAAAGAATTCCCACTAATAACTGCTTAAAAACTTTTAGGATAACTCTTTGTTCTAAATGCCATATGTGGAACCAACATAGAGAGGATTTAAACTATCTCTTTCTCTCCTGTGATACAACATTTTCTCTCTGGCATTATATTCTTGACATTTTTGAGTGCATATGGATGCTTTTTGATACCATCAACATACAGATTCAGAAATTCATGGAGTTGTCTATGTCTCAGCAAATCAAAAACCTATTCATGGTGGCGGTTGCAAGACTTTATCATGTTATCTGGTATGGTAGAAATGATTTAAGCTTCTTCAGTAATTCTTTCAAAATTAATGCAGGGAAAATGAGAATCCTCATGGCTATTCGAGAAGCGTCCTCTATCCAAAAGCTCACTACAACAATTATGTCTGTGACTTTGGGATCCTTAGGCGTGTTGGGGTGGAGGGGATTTACCCTCGCCCCCACTCTACTCTTAAATTTTTTTGGCTCCTCCCCCCTGTGTGAATGGATTAAAATCAATGTGGATAGAGCCTCCAAAGGCAACCCGGGTCCAGCGGGTTGTGGCGCTGTCTTCCAAAATCACCTGGACCAGATTCTTGTATGCTTCTGTGGCTCTTATGGTTCCTCCACTACTTTGGAAGTTGAGATGATGGGCGTCATCCATGCCATCTCCTTTGCCAGATTACATAGCTGGAACAACATCTGGATTGAGAGTGACTCTACAACAATCATTCAGGCCATCTGGAATGGTACCACTCACCTTGCTTGGCCTATTAATGCCCACGGGATGGACTGTTTGAATTCTATCATTGGGCTGAACATCATCGCCACTCATGCTTACCGTGAAGCCAACAGGATCGCTGATGGGATTGCCAACCTTGGTATTGTTCATGACTTACATTGGATGGATGATCTCCCTTCTGAATTAATCCCTTTTAATGCTCGGGATGTCAACAAAATTCCTTACTTTAGACTTGTGTAACCCCCCATTTTTTAATCAATAAAATTTGCTACTGGTTTAAAAAAATATCTCAATTCAATGGAATCGACTTTTTATCAATTAATTGAAAGAAAATTTGAGCAATTGAATTTAAATCAACAATTGAAATAAATCAAGCAAATACAATGATAAACAATTTGGAAAGTCAGGATGGAACCACCTACCTCGATTTATTGATGGATGTTAGCCCAATGAGAAACCCCAAAAACCGAGCGGTATAATGACGTCGATCAAAAACTAGATCTAAGTCATTAAAACCAAAATTAAGATCAAAGGGATCAAGATCTTGCAAAACTATATCTAGATTCACAATCCTAGTTATATAACTCAACTCATAGTTATAGATCCATGGAAAAAAAGAAAATCTTCCATGAAAAGATCACGGAAAGATAGAGGGATAAATGAGATACGTAACAGGATGAAATCCACTTACCAGGAGGTGAGTGAATCTTCAATCCAAGCCTTCAATATCGAAGAAAGATGTTTGGATCACCTTGAAATATCTCTAGGAGGTTTTGGAAAGACCTAAAATGAGTCAAGCCCAATCCAAGGTCGAACATATGGGATTCATGGGGGTTCAGGTAGTTTTAAAATGAATTTTCGGAATTAAAAACCACGCGCATGGTGTACCTGGGCAGAGGCACACAGTTTGTCAAACCGTGCGCACATCGTGCAGACCTCACTATCCAGAGATACATGGTCCACACGGTTTGGTCACACAATTTTCAAACCGTGCGCACACCATGCGTACCTCTCTGTCCAGTGCTGCTTGGTTGGCACGGTTTGGTCACACGGTTTGTCAAACCGTGCACAAAACGTTCAGAAGCCATTTCCCTTTTGTTTTACTTAAAATTTCACCCAAACGCACCCCCAAGTCACTACTCCAAAACAGAGGTGCTTAGAAACATCAAAAGTACCTAAAAATGTAACGTGATGTTACAACCTCCCCACCATAAGATCTTTCTGTCCCCATAAAGCCTATGAAGAAACCTCCACGTCAAAAAGATGAGGCCACTACTCTCTCATTAGTGCCCCCCTTTCCCACGTCTCAAGAGAATACGAACCATTATGCCAAAGTATATGGATCAGAGGTATCGTTCTCCCACGAAGTACCTTGGTCTTAGAATCAACAATCCTGACTGGTCGTTCTATCAAATATAAATCTGGTTCAATTTAAAGATCACTCCAGCTCACAACATGAGATGGATCAGAGAGATACTTTCATAACTGTGATACATAGAACACGTTATGTATCGACGTTAGCTATGGTGGTAGAGCTAGACGGTAAGAAACCTTCCCCACAAGACCAATAACCTCAAAAAGTCCCACAAAATGAGGATCAAGCTTCCATTGCCTCCCAAGCCGTCGATGACCTAACCGGGGTGAAACTTTCAAGAACACCCGGTCACCAACTGATAACTCTAAAGGTCTGCGGTGACGATCATCATAAGACCTGTACCAAATCTGTGCTGTCAACATTCTCTGACAAATCAACTGGATCTCAACCATCGTCTCTTAGACCAAACTCGGTCCTACCAAAGAACTTTCACCAATATCTGACCAACATAATGGAGATTTACATGGACAACCATAGAAAGCCTCAAAAGGATCCATTTTGATCACAGATTGATAACTGTTATTATAAGAGAACTCAACTAGCCCCATATAATCATCCCAAGAGCCACCAGAATCAAGAACACAAACTCGGAGCCTATCTTCAAGGATATGAATAGCTCTCTCTGTCTGGCCATCTGACTGTGGATGGTAGGCTGTGCTCAAACAGACCTGAGATCCCAGTGCCTCCTGAAGGCCTCTCCAAAAGCGAGAAGTAAACCGAGGATCCCTATTAGAGACTATAGCATATGGAACTCTGTGCAAACGAACAACATATTTCGCATAGATATTTCCCAACTCCTCAACTTTGGTTGTATCATGAATAGGTATAAAGTGAGCCGACTTGGTCAGCCTGTCGATCACAACCCATATCGTGTTCTTCTTCCTCTGGGTTTGAGGTAACCCAACTACAAAATCCATCGAGATTTCATCCCACTTCCATGTAGGGACTGGAAGTGGTTGAAGCAAACCTGAAGGTTTCTGGTTCTCAACTTTCACCTGCTAGCATGTATAGCAATGAGATACAAACTCAGTAATGTACCATCTCAAACCTGGAAGCTAGAACTATCGTCACATATCATAGACCATATTTGTGGTTCCTGGGTGTACATGTCACTGAGAGTTATGGAAATCCCCAATCACATCCTTCCTTGCCGATAATGGCACAACGTAACTGTTTCAGTAACACATAACACCCTTTTTGGAGAATGACCACTGGGTGTCGGTCTACCCACCATAAATAGAGTCCCTAATGCTATGGAATTCATCATCCAGATGTTGTTTCTGAAGAATCAATTCGAGGAGAGCAGAAGTCAACTGAACACTGGCTAAAGAAACTTCATTCCCCTTCCACTGAACTCTAATATGGAACTAAGAAAAAAGTGCCATAAAAGTCCACTATTCTGAAGATTCTTTCACAGCCTGAGTTTGAATTTTCCTGCTTAACGCATCTGCAATGACATTACCTTTCCCTGTGGTATAGGAAATGTCATAGTCAAAAGATTTCAGGAACTCCACCCAACGCCTTTGGCGAAGATTCAAATCTTTTTGAGAGGATATATAACTCAAGCTCTTGTGGTCTGAATACACAAAAAACCTTTCTCCAAAAAGTTAATGTCTTCAACACTTAAGTGTGTGTATTACAACAACAAGTTAAAGGTCATGGGTTGGATAGTTCTTCTCATGAGGCTTAAGCTGACGAGATCCATAGAAAATAACATGATTACCCTGCATGAGGACAGATCCCAAACCTGAACTAGATGCACCACAGAAGACCACATAACCTCTCCCAGCCTTAGGAAGAGTTAACACCGGCACAGTAGTCAAAAGACGCTTTAGTTCAACAAAATAACTCTGACAATTTTCATTCCAAGAAAACTTCACTCCCTTTCAATTCATAGAAATCATTGGAGAAGCTAACTTTGAGAAGTCTTTAACAAACCGACGATAATATCCTACTAAGCCCAAGAAGCTCTGAATCTCGAAAACATTTTGTGGCTGTTCCCAAGTCATAACAACCCTAACCTTCTTAGGATCAATTGATATTCCTTCTTCTGACACCACATATCTCAAGAATTTCACTTCCTGAATCCAGAAATTGCACTTCAAAATCTTGGCATAAAGTCGGTGATTTCTTAGAAGACTCAGAACAGTTCTCAGATGATGCACATGATCCTCCGCAGACTTGGAGTAGAAAATAATGTCATCCACAAAGACCACCATGAAAGTATCTATGTACTCACATAAAACTATGTTCATCAAAGCCATGAAAACTGTAGGAGCATTTGTTAGGACAAACGGGATAACAAGGCACTCATTATGGCCACACCTACACCGAAAAGCGGTCTTAGGAATGTCATATTCCTTTATCCTAAACTGATGGTAACCTGATCTAATATCAATTTTTGAAAACCACCTTTTCCCTTTCAATTGATCAAAAAAATCATCAATTCGTGGTAACAAATATTTTTTCTTTATCATAACTTGATTGAGCTTTCGATAATCAACACATAAGCGAAAAGAACCATCATAATTCTTGGCGAAGAGAACTGGTGCTTCCCAAGGTGACACACTCGGGCATATAAAACCTTTCTCAAGAAGATTGTATAACTGAGAATTCAGTTCATTTAGTTCAGTTGAAGCCATTCGGTAAGAGGGAATAGAAATCAGTTGCGTACCAGGCATTAAGTCGATAGAAAAGTCAACCTCTCTTACAGGTGGCAAACCAGAGAAGTCAGAAGGAAACACGTGGGGAAACTCAGCGACTACTGGAGAAAGATCACCACACATTGTGTCTCTCTCTAGATCAAAAGAAAATGCTGATATAACTTTCCCCAACTCTGGATAAGAGGGTCCAGCTCTGCTTGACCTTGAGTCCCATTATCCTTGAAAAACAAGGGGCACACCACTAGGAATAGTAAGGTAGACTCGTGTAAGATAATAATCGATCTGGGATTTATTGGAAATGATCCAATCCATCCCAAAAATGAAAACAAAAGATTTCATGTCAAGAACTAATAAACTCCAATCATGATCAACATCTCATAGAGAGAAGACACAAGCAGGACTATGGAGACCCTTCTATCTCATTACACCAAGGGGTGTAGTAATAACCATCGCACATGATAAAAGTTCCATAGGTAGATCAAGCAGATTAACAATATGGGTTAAAATAAAAGAGTGAGATGCACCAGTATCAAAAAGCGTTTTCACTAAATATGAAGCTATAGTAATGGTACATCTCACAGTTGCAGGACCTACATTAGTTACCTCTGGAAACTCTTCCACTGCGTGAAGAAGCTTCGTTCCTAATGCCTGTGGCTAGAACCCTTTTGTACGTGAAGCATTTAATTTCCCCATATTATTTGGAGGTGATGTTGATCCTGTTCCACTATGCGGAGTAGAGAATTGATGGAAGAATCTTTGTAAGTGCCCAAAACGTTCGCAGGAGCTATAGTTCTTGGGTGCCTCAGTGCAAACCCTCTTAGAATGTCCTAGCTTCCCACACTGATAGCAAGTCAAAGAAGCCCCTCCCGTTGTTACCGGAGGTCCTCAAGGACTCTATTGTCGAGAACCGCCATAAGAAATTTCATGCTCCTGTTTTCCTTTAAAGGAAGTCACACTGCCACTAGGAGGTTAAATAACCTCCTTCAACCCTAACTTTCCTACTAATTCCATCTCAACCATCATCGCCCTATCTAGCACATCAGCATAAGTGGGTAGCTTAAGTAAGAAAAACTGTGAACGGATATATGATCGAAGTCCCAACTCGAATCATCGATCCTTCATCCTCTCATTAAATAAAATCTCAAGAGAACAATGTACTAACTCAGAAAAGAGATTTGAGTACTTAGTCATGGTTTTTTTGGGATTCTCAAGCTTGAAAAACTCCATAGCCTTATCCAACACCATTGATTCTGGATAGAACTAGTTAGTGAAAAGAACCCTAAAGTCTTTCCACTTCAAACCCTCATATTTCCCAGCTGTAACCATTGTGTCCCACCATCTCCTACTTGGTCCCTCTAGTATGAAGGTGGAAAACTTCACCTTGATCACCTCAGGTGTCTCCATGAACCGAAATAGACGTTCAATCTTACTCAACCATTCCTCAGCATGTTAAGGGTCAGTGGATCCTATGAAAACTGGTGGCTTCTGGCATAGGAACTCCTTAGAATGACTTCAGAGAATACCACTATGAGGATCTATAGCTGGAGTCTGAACAAGAACTACAGGTGGCACCTTTCCTAGAGCTTGGACAGTGTGAACAATCACCTCAACAAGACTCGGATCCATAGTAGGACTCGCTTTATGAGATTGAGTAGCAGCCTCTTTTTGGATCCTATTCTCACGTCTTCTCGGAGGAATGTTGCTACACAATACAAAAAGACATATTATTAACACTTAAATAGAGTAATAAGAAAAAATATTCTTAAATGAAGGGATTAACAAAATTTGGATTCCACTCTATCCAAATCAAAATAGGGAAAATACTAGAACTAATCCACAAGTCGTATTTCCCTAACCAACCCTAGTGACTTAAGGTTCATTGTGGTGAGAGTTGGCTAGGCACTCAATCCAAACTACCTCCTAAGTCCCGATAAGAATACTCAATGCATTTTGTCATCAAGTCAAGATGCTTAACCTCCCTCTGATACCACTTTGTCATGAACCAGCCCGAGTACCCTGGTAACCCGATAACCAAGCCAGCCCTGACATAGCCCGAAGGGCATTCTCGATCCCCATGGGTCAGCGACTAGCACTTGGCATCATACAACATACAAGTTGGAACGATTTTTCCACAAGAATGTAGAAGCAAGAGTAAAACAAACAGTATACATATCAATAGAAACTCTAGTAGGAGTGATGTACCAGAAAACAAAGAGGCATAAAAATCAAAGTACTAAAATCGAAGTACAAAAAGGGAAAATAGTCCCAAGGTCCCAAAGGACACAACTCACCAAGTCCATAGATCAACAACTGGTTCCACCTCCAAGAGGTCCCTTCACTTTGCTCAATCTTGGAAGAAGAAAATATACAAACACCCGAAGGGAAAAGTAGGGTGTGAGCCTAAGCCCAGTAGGATACCACCAAATATCCCGTAACAAATTCCAAATATAGATTATCCTTATATAATATTTCCATTTCCAAATAAACAGGCTTGGAAATTCAAAAGCATATTTTAACAAAACATGCTATACTTTTTCAAATGATGGAAAAACCAATTTAAACAAAGGTTTTACAAATGATGGAATATTTTTAAAATAATGGCTTAAGTAAAAAATTTATATAAAATAGTTTATATAAATTCAGAATGTATGTAAGGCATTTCAAAAGAATTGGCATATATTTATATCTCAAATATAAATAAACAAGTGAGAAAAATGGTCATCTTCCAAAAGGTACGATAGTATTAACCAGTTATAGGATTCCACACTCTCTATGTGAAATCAACATAATGTGTATACACACGTCCCTATAACACTGGACAAAGGAGACTCATCACCAACCCTTCAGGGATGTGACCCACCGTAAGAATGTTTTAGAACGTTGTTGTAGTGTAGAGTGTATCCAAATAACTCACTAACTACCTAAGGATTTCATGCACTCATAAATGATGGGCGAACTATTATAAGAATGCTTAAAATATGTTCAATCACATTATCCCATTTCAAAAGGTACCAATTTCATTCCCTGTAAAACCATAATAGGTTTTATTCAAAACATGCCTTTCCACATGATAAAACCAATGGGTTTCTATCAAATCATTTTAATCCATTTTCATAAGTTTGAAATCCATTCAAAACCAATTCCATCATTACACAATTCATTTCCACAATTAAATTCAACAATTTAATTGAAATCATTTCCATAAAATCCACAATTTAAATCCAACAATTTAAATCGTCCAATTTCCATAAACACACCCAAATCAATGGAATTGGGGTTTTACCAAATTTCTATTCGAAAACCATTTCAAATATCTCAATTCAATGGAATTGAGTTTTTACCAATTAATTGATAGAAAATTTGAGCAATTGAATTTAAATCAACAATTGAAATAAATCAAGAAAATACAATGATAAACAATTTGGCATGTTGGGACAGAACCACCTACCTCGATTTGTTGATGATGGTTAGTCCAATGAGAAACCCCAAAAATTGAGCAACATAATAACGTCGATCAAAAACTAGATCTAAATCAATAAAACCAAAATTAAGATCAAAGGGATCAAAATCTTACAAAACTAGATCTAGATTCACAAAACTAGGTCTATACCTCAACTCATAGGTATAGATCCATGGAAACAAAGGGAATCTTCCATGAAAATATCAAGGAAAGATATAGGGATAAAGGAGATATGCAACGGGATTAAATCAACTTACCGGGAGGAGAGTAGATCTTCAATCCAAGCCTTCAATATCAAAGAAAGATGTTCGGATCACCTTGGAATCTCTCTAGGAGGCTTTAGAAAGACCTAAAATGAGTCAAGCCCGAGCCAAGGTCGAACATATGGAATTCCTAAGGGTTCGGGTGGTTTTAAAAGGAATTTTAGAAATTATAAACCGTGCGCACAGTTTACCTGGGCAGAGGTGCATAGTTTGTCAAACCGTGTGCACACCGTGCAAACCTCACTGTCCAGAGATACACGGTCTACATGGTTTGGTCGCACTTTTTTTCAAACCATGCGCACACCATGCATACCTCTCTGTGTAGTGCTGTTTGGTTGGCACGGTTTGGTCACACAGTTTGTCAAACCATGCACAAACTGTGCACAAGTCGTTTCCCTTTTGTTTTACTTAAAAGTTCTCCCAAATGCACCCCCAAGTCACTCCTCTAAAACAGAGGTGCTTAGAAACATCAAAAGTACATGTAAACGTAATGTGATGTTACAATGGTGATGTACTAGGTTGAATGAAACCTTTATATAATAACTCCTGAAATTGCTTCATTAACTCTAAAAGTTTAATTTAAGCTATTCAATAAGGGTTTTTTGAAATTTTCTTATCATTATGAAATAATTCAACCATAAATTTATCTTCCTAATCAGGTATTATACCAAGAAACTCATCAGAAAAAATATCAAGATACTCATTTACAACTGGGAAATCATTAATCTAAATAGTTCCTTGGCTTTTAACAATATGTTCAATGTAACTTTAATTTCCATCTTTTATTATTTTCTCATCTTCCAGATATGTTATCAAAAGTAACAGTTCATTCTTGTACACAAACTGAAATTCATTCTAGAAAGAATCCTCTTTAGCAATGTAGTGAATCTTATAATGATAAATAGAAATCCAATCCATACCCAAAAAACAACATATCTTGAGAAGGAATTCCCAATTTATTAGAAAATTTCTCAGAAATGAAAGAATGTGAGACCCTGAATCAAACAACATGTTGGAATAATATGAAAAATAAGAAATGTTCTAGATACTACTTCATTTGATGGACCAACATATGCTGAAGTATTTTCAAGGTATTTCAACCACTTTATACTTGTATTTTATCTGTTTTCCTTCATTTGAATTGTTCTTTGGAAACTCATTTTAATAATGACCCATTTCATTACACTTAATAATTTTTTTGACTGTAAATATGGTTTTGTCTTACCATTACCCTTATTTATTTCCCTGAAATTACAACCTTGGGTTCCATTTTACCATATCAGAAGAACTTTCCTGAATTCAAAAGGCACTCCCCGAAGTGCTTTTTACAATAATTTTCACAAACTTTTAACTTAAAATTATTACCATTAGACTTTTTTGAAGGATTATTCCCATTAATCTACCACCTTGACCTCTTTTTTTGTTTTTCAAAGAACACATGATCATAGGAAAACTCCCTTTTCACCTTCTCCACACATAAAAAAAATTCATAACTTTTGACTCACAAGAAGGTAAATACCTTCGATACATTGGAATTAATCTTGAGTAAAAACTATTGATTTTACTGTCAAGATCCGGTATAATATTTGGAACAAACCTTGATAGTCGAGTGAATCTCTATTTATACGTACCCACTAAGTCATCCTCCTTCATCAATTCTAAGAACACTTTTCCAACCTAAGTTGAACTGCCATAAAAAAATATTTCTCAAGGAACATACCTTTGATTTCAAGCCAAATAAATAGTTTCAATCTCCTCACTATCCCTAAAATTTTTAACCGTCGAACACCACTGATCATCTTCACCTAAAAAATGGTAAATATAATTACTAACCTTATAATGTTCTAAACACCCCATGACATCAAAAAACTTTTCGAGTGCTTTAATCCTCCATTTAGCTAGGACAGGGTCATATGATCCTCTTAATGATTGGGGATGTTGCCTCATGAAATGCTACAATACAAACATGTTCCACTTTGGTTGATCTGGTTGATCTCATGCATGGATAACACCACCATTAATATCCTGAGTCAACTGTGCCATCACTACAACTAACTATTCAGTTCTGATTCCAACCATATCAGGTTTCTGAAATGGAAGGTTATTTTACTCTTGATGTCATCCCATCATAGCTTCCATGTTTCCTCTAAGGAAAACCATTATAAACACAAAAATATCATAGGAAAAGAAACATGGTAATATTCAAATGCTATATAATTTCAATCTTACCATGAATCAGTTTATGGATATTAATTTAACAATATCATAACTCTTAAAGATATCTAAACAGACGTTTGATACCACCTATTAGGATCCAGCCTTAAACATCACATAATCTTATGTTAAGTCAACAATTAACATTTAATAACTTTTCAGGATTATTGTTTTATAGAATTATGCCATAACTATTACATTACATCTCAAAAATTACAAAGTATACATTTCTTCTCTAACCAATTGTTTTCACAAAAATAAAACTTATTAAATTAAAAAAAGAACTATTTTCTTGATAATAATCATCATGAATTATTCCTTTCTATTATCTTTCCTTATACCCTATGAAAAAAATTTCAAAAACATGGGATGAGCCTAAAAAGCTCAGTAAGGGTTACAAAAGAATGAAAGAAAACATCAGTCCATCAATACATACAAATCAATGAAATCATACTTTTCATTTATAAAACCTAATCTCTTTAACATACACCATGAAATCATATGATTTATGAATAACACATAGAAATCATAAATCATAAAGATAACTTGTGGAATCCATATCATACATACATTATATATTACACAGCTATAAAGTGAGTTATGTTTGGAATACCCATCACAATATATTCCCTAAATATCGTTAGAGAAACATCAATGTTTACCTCAATAACATTACCTAATGCTTCAGATAGATATCTTAGGAACAATCTCCCTTAGATTATTATGGAACCAACCATATACATAAATAATTCCCAAGAACCATAACATATTTATAACAAATAAGACAAACATAAAGAAAAGATAACATTTCCAGATTGCAATCACAATATATCATTTCAAGAAATTGACATAATCAATCCATTCTCAAAACTGTTATCAATACCAAAAAATGTAAAAAGGTTATATAGTATTTATTTCCTTTTTTTAAAAAATAATTCTTGTTATGAAATCAAAATATCAAATAATAATCATAGAGGTATAAAGGTTGTTGTCACTAGGTACATTAAAAAGAAATATTCTTCTTGTCAGTTCATAAAATGCGTCGTAGAAGAGATATTACCTTTGAATTAAATTAAAAGTAAAAGGGGTTTATAAACAGTATAAATTGAATTCATTTATAAAAAAATATGCCTCAATGAAAGGATATTGAGATGAAGTCCCTTACCTTGATTCCGACTCGTCACATCAGTTCCTTGTTCTTCATCTTAAAATGGGTAACGACCATTGATTTGAGCCAAAAGGCTTTCTTGAATTTATTTATGCCTACATTAAGGCTTCAAGGAGGAATTTAGGGATTTTGGGAGCTTATTTGGGATTATTTTTGACAAGACAAGTGTAACTCCCTGACCCTAGTTACCCAGAGTTGGTTCATTATTCCATAACATTGTCATGATCACAAAAGATCAAGTCTCCATAGACCGATTAGTTTAGTAGCCTTGGAAATACTAGATACATTTATAAGTTTTAAATTACATTATAAAATGAAAAACTACAACAACATAGTCTCAATAGGCCACACTCATATCCCTTATACTATCCATGATGCTTAGTCATAATATATTTCTTCACATCCTAGGAAAAATAAAACATAGAAAGGGGTGAGCTCAGATGCTCAGTAAGGACAACAATATTGTAGAAACTTTCATAAATAAGCATAAACATTTATGGAAATTTAAGACTAAAACAAAAGCCTTTTAAACTTTATCTTCAGAATAATATGGCAAAGAGATAATCAAATAATTTTATTTACCTATTCACATGGATATTCTACTAGTCGAATAATTACATGCAATATCAATAGCCACTTTCATAATTATGGAATGCATAATGCCAGACTTCATAACCACATAGTCAAGGCATTGTTCCAAGACTACAAATAATATTTTTTCAAGGCCTTATTCCAAGACACTAGTTTGTCTCATGTGACTTACCGATGCATCAAGGAGCTATAGTGGGATCCACCCATCACTTACTATGTCCAATGCATTCCTCATTTGAAAATGTTTAAACATAACAAAAACATTTATATTAAAACTAGCATACAAAGTATCAATATATTATCTATAAACCATGAATGGTGTAAAGATAACACATCCATAGTTAAACATATCACAAAACCATCAATACAATAAGGATTTTTTTATCATAATAAATTAGCTTTAAATAAGCATAAAATCCATCAAAGGATGTTTACATAGATGAAATCAAAACTTTTGTTGGAGAAATATACATTTCTATTTTGGAATCATTTAAAAGTCATATAATTATAAAAGGAAAATTTTATTTTGAAAATATTTCTATAAGCTTGTAAGGGAAGCTTCGGCGATGTTATAACAGTGGAAAATAGCTTAACCCACCGTATAAGTTAAAAAAAATTCCTACCTTAATTTTTGTCAAAAAGGTCATAAAGTACATTGTTTGGAAAATGAAGAAAAGACTCCTTTCAAAAAATATATGGTCAAATAAGGATATAAATGACTTTAACCCATTGTCTAGTAAATAATAAAAATATTTTGAAATAAATTTTTTAATAAAACATGGTTGTTGATAATAAAGAGGTCCCAGTAGATACTTACGTAAAAACAACATCGGATAATAAAGAGGTCCTAGTAGTATCATCGTTTCAGGTGTTAAATGATTTGTTTCCCTTTATATGATTTGTTACGTAAGTAATGTTTCTTATGGATAAGATGTAACTTATTAATATTCATAATGATATTAAGTCTTTAAACATTATTTTTAATCATGAAATGAAAATTATTCTTGAATGGATACGATGGGGAATGAATCTCATCGCGTTCGTAGAGACGGTAATCTGTACGTACGCACGAGAAAAAATATCAATATTTTGATATTAAAATCATATATAATTGGATGATATATCATCTATACAGAATCATTATCATGTTATATTTATTATTTACATAATTTATACTCATTATTATACCCATCCAAATGATGAAGTATTTGAATAACAAACTACACCACGATGTGGAGACGGTAATCCGTACGTACGCACGTATGTTGACTTTGTCATTTATTGGATGGATAGAATAATGAATATGGTTGTACTATTTTTATAATAACATCACATTATATATAAGGTACTGGAGTTATTATTTTTGAATATAAACAATAAAGAAAGAGGAAGTGGAAGAAGAAAATAACTTGAAAGAGGTGATGAAATATTTACCTCTTCTTCGGGTTCTTCCTTTTCATTTTATCAAAAGGTCTCCTTAGGATGGATTTTTGACTAATGGAAGGCCTATAGGATGAAGGTAAGAAGGTTGGGAGGATATTTGGGTGGAGTTTGGCCGATCCAAAAGGCTTTGATGGTGTGATGTTGAGATAAGGGGAAGTTCCCTTTTATAAAAGAGGTGTGGGTTACTTTAGGAAAAGCATGAAATATTATTTTATAATTAAATAATATTCAGTTTCTAATGGATCCAAAATAAATTATTTAAAGGATAAGGTGCATATGGGTCGAAAACCTCTCAAAAAATAGATTTTAGATAGGTTTAGGTCATCATATTAACCTTATCTTTTAGATTTAACTCTTTGTTAAATAGTTTGACATTTACAATGTCATTTTTTATTTTTATATTATATGGTTAATAAACATACTATAAACATCCAAGAGAACCAAAAGAGGTTCATTAATGATATATATAATATTATTTAAACCATTTGGCCGAACCTTAGATTTTTAGGAATAGAATACCAATTAATAATATAATATTTGTTTTAAAAACACTTTTATGTCGATTTTTACACTATTTGGTATTTTGTTTTTGTTAAATTCATAACAGTGTTATTACTTCGAAAGGAATTCATTTAATCAACCCTAAAATGTCATATTAACCTATAAAATCTGTTTAATTCATTTAAAGTCTCAAATTATATTTATTTGGATATTTATAATATCAATTATTTTAATTTTTCATTAATAATGTAATTATTGCATCATCATTGTGTCATATTTAAATTTAATTATTTAATATCTAAAAATTATAAATAAATAACATTATGAATAAAAACTTATTATATTTATAGTGATTATTTATAGTCGAATTTATCTTCTGTATAACCCTATATTAAAAATGGTTTAGTTATTAAACTTTTATTTTAACTCTTTTAACTCTTTTTTAAATAAATTAATAATAAATTTCTTAATCTAATCCAAGTGGAAATAAAGGATCATATATTATTAAGAGGTTGTTTTTGGTTGAATTACACATATCCAATTGAATTAGGACATGTTTTAGGATAATTATGATATCATTTGTACCCTTATATACCCTATTTACTTTTAACCGTGGTAAATAAAAGTAAAAGTTACTATTCACCAAAAATTATTTTCATCTTATTGAACCCCATTTTATTTACTCATATTAACCATGTCTCTCTAATTTTTGAAATTCAACTCATAGAAGCATTAAAATTAAGTTTTATACAAATTTTCAAATGCTCCTAAGAGGTGGGTAAAAGACGGTAAATAGTTCGATAAAATTTTATATATCTAAACTTATTATAAAACGATTCCAATGAGTTAAGTTGAACATATATATGTATTATTTATCTATTTTGACCTAAAATATATTTAAAGAAACTAACTAATTATTTAAATAAAAAGTCAGTTTTAACCAATAACGTATTGTTTTTTCACTATTGGTCCAAAATTGAACATTTTTAGAAAAATACAAAAAATTTACCCTAAGCTAATTTCGATATTACGAATCCAAAAAAATCCCATTTTGTAGGAAAAAATGTATAATATTTCAAAAAGTGGGTATTAATATTAATAACTGCTAGTTTGATTGGTTGCGGTGTGTTAGAATCACGAAGTTGCATATAATGGAGGCTATTGCATTATTCAATGGGAAACGTATCATGGAAGCTAGGGGTGTTATATTCTTCCCTCCTTAAAATAATTTATTCCTAGAAATTTCTACAATAACACCACACAAAATGTTTTGGGTGGTTCTTCATCATAAGTTCCTCCGGTTCCCACGTTGCCTCTTCCATCTTATGGTTTCTCCATAGAACTTTTACCAGACGAGTCATCCGGTTTCTTAGCACTTATTCTCTTGTATCAAGAATTTTGATAGGCTATTCACAATAAGATAGATCAGATTCCAGTTCAATTTCCCCATAGGTGAGTACATGCATTGGGTCATGCATGTATTTTCTCAACAGTGATATATGGTACACATCATGAACTTTGGAGAGACTTGGCAGCATTTCCAAATGGTAAGCAACAACCCCAATTCGTTCGAGAATTTTGAAAGGTCCGATATACCTGAGACTCAATTTACCCTTCATACTGAATCATATAACTCCCATCCATGGAGATACCTTCAAGAAAAAATGATCTCCTCCTTGAAATTCCAAATCATTCCTTCAGTTATCGGCATACCTCTTATGCCTACTTTGTGTTGATTTGATGTGGGTTTGGATAACCTTCAACTTTTCCATTGTTTCCTAAACAAGCTCTGGGCCTACGAGTTTTCTTTCACCAACATCATCCCAACAAGTCGGTGTGCGACATCTCTTGCCATATAACGCTTCATATGGTGCCATCTAAATACTTGAATAGAAGATATTGTTATAGAAAAATTCTACCAAAGGTAAATATTGTTCCCACATACCTAGAAAGTCAAGTGAGAAAGATCTTAACATGTTTTCTATGGTTTGAATAGTCTGTTCTGATTGTCCATCAGTTTGAGGGTGGTAGGAAGTGCTCAAACGAAGTTCAGTATCTTGGGATTTCTGAAGACATTTCCAGAATCGTGATGAAAAATAGGGATCTCGATAAAAAACAATTGATAAGGGTACTCCATGAAGTCATAAAACTTCATTAATATATAATATTTCCATATATTCAAATGGTAAAACTTATCTTATAGCAATAAAATGTGATGACTTGGTAAGACGATCGACAATGACCCATATTTCATCATTCCTTCTAAGTGTCTTTGGTAGCCCCATGGTAATTTCCATCGTAATATTATCCCATTTCCACTTAGGTATAGGAAGATGTTTCCTAACTCCTCCAGGCTATTGTCTTCCAACTTTCACTTGTTGAAAAACCATACATCTTGACACAAAATCATCAATCTCCCTCGTCATGTTGTCCCACATAAAATGTTCCTTCAAAAATCTATACATCTTGGTGCTACCAGGGTGTATAGGGAAATTTGTGCTATGAGCATCATATAACAATTCCCTTTTTAGATCAGGTATGTTAGGAACACAAAGTCTCTTCCCAAATTATAAAATTCCATCTTCATTATGAAGTCACTCAATCTCCCATCGTTCAAAGCTTTAATTTTCTTTTGAAATTTATCATCATTATTCTGAGAACTCTTTATCCTTTCTTGTAAATATGGTTTGACAACCATTTAAAAAAGAATTGATGTTTCACCTTCCATGGTTATTCCCATATCCATCTTAACTATATCCATGAAAATAAGACCCCTTTCAATTCTAATCTTGTTCAAAACTCCATGATCCTTTCTACTCAAATCATCTTCCACCTTATTTTCCTTCCCCAGGTGGTAGTGTATTGTGGAATCATAATCCTTGAGTAGTTCAATCCATCTCCTTTGCTTCATGTTGAGTTCTTTTGGTGAGAAAATATACTTCAAACTCTTATGATCAGTATAAATCTCACATTTTTCACCATAGAGACAGTGTCTCCATATTTTCAAAGAAAAGATTACAGTTTCTAACTCAAGATCAGGATTATGATTGTTTTGTTCATGAAATGTTAGCTACTGTGATGCATAGGCAATAACTATATCATTCTGCATAAGGACACAAAAAGTCCTTTCTTTGAATCATCACTATAATTAACAACCCCATTATTCCCTGATGGTAGATTCAAGATAAGAGTATTGACCAATCTCCTCTTTAGTTCTTCAAAAAATTCTTCACACTCTTTTTTTTCAAACAAATTAAACCACTTTATGTGCGAGATTGGTTAATGGGTTAGCCAACCGGGAAACATTCTGCAAGAAACGTCGATAATAACATGATAAACCAATAAAACTGCGTACCTCAGTTATACTCTATAGTGCTGGACATTCTTGAATTTCCTTGGTCATTGAAGGATCAACAAAGATTCCATCATTAGAGACAATATGTCCAAGAAAAGAAATCTCCTGAAGCCATAATTCAAACTTGCTAAATTTACTATACAATTCATTTCTTCTAAGAGTCTTTAGTATAATGCGCAATTAATTTTCACGATATTTGTAGATTTTTGAGTATACCAAGATATCATCAATAAATACCACTACAAATTCATCAAGATATTCCTTGAAAACTCTATTAATTAGATCCATGAAGACAGAGGGTGCATTAGTAAACCCAAAATGAATTACTATAAACTCATAATGCCCGTACCTGGTTCGAAATGCTGTTTTCAGAATGTCTTCCTTCTTCACACACAACCGAAGATATCCAGATCGAAGGTCAATATTTGAAAAATATTGAGCTCCATAAAGTTGGTCAAATAAATCTTCAATGCATGGTAGGGGATAATTTATCTTTATTAATATAACATTGATCTCTCTATTTTTAATGCACAACCTCATAGATCCATCTTTCTTCTTAACAAAAAAAATAGATGCTCCCCAAGGAGAAACACTAGGGAGAATAAATACATTATTACTGAATTCCTCTAGTTGTTTCTTTAGTTCCTCTAATTACACAGTGGCCACTCAATAAGGGGTCTTCGATATGGGCCTTGAAACAAGACTTAAATCCATGGAAAACTCAATTTATCATTATGAAGGTTGTCCAGGTAAATCTTTTGGAAGCACATCAATATATTATTGCACAATAGGTACATCCTCTATTTGAAAATTCCTTTCCTCACCCATAGTTATTTCATTATATTCCTCCCCATTAATTTTATTTAGTTGAGCTATTAGGGGTATCTAGATACGAATTAGGTTGTGATATTTTTTCTCTAAAGATAAGGTACTCCTTATCATCATTGAGAATTTTAACCTCTATCTTCTTAAAATAAATTTTCACATCATGGTCGGAAAGACAATCCATACCAAGTATTATATCACATTCAATCATGGGTATGATGATGAGATCAGTAAATAAAGAACATTTATATTCCCTAATGGGAACTGATTCACACAACTTTGTTGCAATGATACTTCCCTTATGTATTTTGATTGAAAACTCCCATGTTAAGTCAAATTGAAAATATCTAATTTTATTAGAAAACATAGATGATATAAAACAATGTGGTGATCTTGAATCAAATAAAGAATTTACTAAACTTGAGGAAACCATTAAATTACCTGCCACCATGTCTTTTGGAGATTCAACCACAGAAGTAGTGATTGCATAAGCTTGGTCATGATCCCTTTTCATTTTCTGAGGTAAGTTTCCTTGGCGGTTAGGACATTCATTTTCATAATGCCCTTTTTCTCTACAACTGTAGCACTCAACATTGACATCCTCTTTCTTCGCCTTGCAATCACAAGCTTGGTGGCCTTTTTCACCACACTTGTAACAGACTCCCATTCACTTCAGGAAAGTACCAGGGTGTTTCTTCCCACATTTTCCGAAGGATGGATATTCAAATTTTCCATTATTCCCCTTATTTCCATTTCTAGAGTGTTCATTAGATATCTTCTTCTCCTTCTTTGATTTAAAGTCATAAGACTTAGAAAAATTTTTTCTATCATGATAGCACATGAGACAATATCTTCATACAAAGAGAAGGATTGTGAGACTAATTCTTGACAAAGAAATGGTTTTAACCCATCAAATAAATGATCAATCTTACTTCTTGTGTTACGTATATAATTTGCAGCATGCCTTGATAACCTTGTAAAGTTAGCCTCATATTTTGTGACATTCTCATCCTCCATTTGTCTCAAACTCAAAAATTGTCTTTCCATATCCGCTCGATGGTCACGAGGAAAATATTTTTCTAAGAAAATATCAATAAACTCACTCCATTCCATATTTGATACTTTATCATCTTACTTTGTGTTTTTAATCAATGAACACCACTGATCTGGATCTACCTTAAAGAGATAAACTTCCATAACAAATTTTTCCCTTTTGAAACTCCCCAAAGTGTGGAATATTTCTCTAAGGAAATTATCCATTGCTCGAATAAAAATGGATCTGTTGTCCCACTGAATGTTGCTGGTTGTTGCCTCATGAATTGGTCTAACATTGATACTCTGCTTTGTGGATCAGGGTGCTCCATATGGGTAAAGTTATTATTCATAACTTGAGAGAGTTGTCCCAGTATGGTGATAAGCTGATCAGAACTAGTTGCATCACCAGCTCCACTATAATTATCTTGAGTAGGAGGGAAATCCTTACATGGATTACATGCTTTGATATGGTTTACATTCCTTCCACTAGGATCCATTTCTAAACAATGGAATATACTAGTTTAGTTTATGAATCGCAATACATAATTTCAAACTTGTAAAACAGTTTACATAAATTGAACAGTTTATGAATATAATCCATAATCATAAAAAAATTTCTTTGAGAAATTATATAATCATAAACCCTTCATAATTTTTTGTAATGAAAATGATAATTATCCTAAGCATATCCCCCAGGAGTGTAGTAACCAAGAGTGCATCAAGACCAATTTTCGTGCACCCGTTCCTGTTCGAGTCTAGCTCAAAGTAGTGTTTTTAGGTTTTACCCCTAGGTACATTTGTGCCAAATCCATCTCTACCTTCTTATATCCAGACAGGGATGTATTTTTTTTGTAAAACTCATAAAATCACTACAATGCCAAAATTCTAGGAAGTTCTTGTATACTAATCCTCAAATTATATCATAGGGTAATGTTCTCTAATCAGATTTTTTTTAAATCTAGCTTCCAAAGTTTGTACTAAACTTCTTTTGATACCAATTGTAACACCCTAAACCTAGTTAACCAGGGTCAGTGAATTATTACATAACATTTTCATGATCACAAAAGATCAAGTCTCAAAAGACCAATTAGTTTAGTAGCCTTAGAAATACTGGACACATTCATAAGTTTTACATTACATTATAAAATGAAAAACTAAAACAACATAGTCTCCATAGGCTACAATCATATCCCTTATACTATCCATGCAGGTCAGTAATTATATACTTCTTCACATCCGGGAAAAAATAAAACATATAAAGGGGTGAGTTCAGATGCTCAGTAAGGATAACAATATAGAATAAACATTCACAAATAAGCATAAACATTTTAGGCAAGGTAAGACTAAAAAAATCATTTTAAACATTAACTTTATCATAATATGGAAAATATAAAATCAAATAATTCTATTTACTTATTCACATGGATATTCTATTAGTCAAATAATCACATGCAATATCAATAGCCAATTTCATAATGATGGAATGCATAATGCCATACTTCATAACTACATAGTCAAGGCATTGTTCCAAGAATAAAAATAAGATTTTTCCCTGGACTAGTTCCATGACACTAGTTTGTCTCATGAGACCTACCGATGCATCTAGGAGCTATAGCGGGCTCCACCTGTCACTTACTAAGTCCAATGCATTCCTCATATGAAAAGTTTTAAACATTATATAAACATTCGTATTAAAACTATCATATGAAATGTCAATACTTTATCTATAAACCCTGAATGGTGTAAAAATAACACATCTATAGTTAAACATATCACAAAACTTTCAATACAATATGGAAGTTTTGTATCATAATAAATCAACTTCAAATAAGCTTAAAATCAATCCAAGGATATTGACATAGATGAAATCAAATTTTTTTGGGAGAAATATCTCTTTCTATTTTGAAATAATTTAATAGTCATATAATCATACAAGATAACATTTATTTTGAGAATTTTCTTATAATATTGTAAGGGAAGCTTCGACGATTTTATAACGGCAGAAAATAGCCGCACCCTCTGTATAACTTAAAAAAACATTCTTACCTTAATTTTGTCGAAAAGGTCATAAAGTACATTGTTTGGAAAACAACAGAAAGATTCCTTTCAAAACATATATGGTCAAATAAGGGTATAAATTAATTTAACCCATTGTCTAGTAAATAGTAAAAATGTTTTGAAATACATTTTTTAGGAAAACACGGATGTGAATGATAAAGAAGTCACAACAGATACTTACGTAAAAAAAAACTCAGATAATAATGAGATTGTGAAATTAACCATTACCCTGTACTTTTACTTAGTCAAGGGTATGTTAACCTCATGTATAAAAGTTAAATCATTGTTATTAAATTATACAATAACTATATACATAAATATGATATCATATATGATCTTCTAATATTTCTTTGTTAATGATATTTCAGTAGCATCATTGTTTCGAGTGTTAACTAATTCATTTTATTTTATTTGCTTTGTTACGTTAGTAATGTTTGTTATGGATAGGGTGTATCTTATTCATATTCAGAATGATATTAAGTCTTTAAAAATTAATTTTAATCATCAAATAAAAAATAGTCTTGAATGGATATGATGGGGAATGAATCTCATCGCGTTTGTGGAGACGGTAATCCTTACGTACGCACGAGTGACAATATCACTCTTTTGATATTAAAATCGTATATAATTGGATGGTATATCATATATACAGAATCATTATCATGTTATATTTATTATTTACATCATTTATACTCATTATTATACCCATCCAAATGATGGATTATTCGAATAACAAACAACACCACGACGTGGAGACAGTAATCCGTACGTACGTACGTATGGTGACTTTTCAATTATAGGATGGATAGAATAATGAATATGGTTGTACCATTTTTATAATAACATAAAATTATATATAAGGTACTAGAGTTATTATTTTATAATATAAACATTAAAGAAAGAGGAAGTGGAAGAAGAAAAGAACCTGAAAGAGGTGATGAAATATTTACCTCTTTTTCGGGTACTTCCTTATGATTTGATCAAAAGGGCTACTTAAGATGGATTTATGACTAAATAAAGGCCCTTAGGATGAAGGTAAAAAGTTTGGGAGGATATTTGGGAAGGTTCTGGCCGAACAAAATGGCTTTTAAGGTGTGAATTTGAGAGAAGTGGAAGTATACTTTTATAAGGGAGGTGAAGGTCACCTTAGGAAAAGATTGAAATATTATTTTATAATAAAATAGTTTTCAGTCTAAAATGGCTCCAAAATAAATTATTTAAATGATACGTTGGGGATGGGTCAAAAAACTCTCAACCAATAGGTTTTAGATAGGTTTAGTTCATCATATTAACCTTATCTTTTAGATTTAACTCTTAGTTAAATAGTTTGACATTTACTAGGTCTCTTTGAATTTTTATATTACATGGTTAATAAAGGTACTATAAACTTAAAAGTGAACCCCAAGTTCTTCATTAATAAAATATATAATATTATTTAATACCTATGGCCTAACATTAGATTTTTAGAAATTGAATACCAATTAATAATATAATATTTGTTTTAAAAACTCTTTTATGTATATTTTAACACTATTTGGTATTTTGTTTTTGTTAAATTCATAACAACATTATTACTTCGAGAAAAAATCATTTAATCAACTACAATATGTCATATTAAACTAGAAAATTAGCATAATTCATTAAAATTCTCAAATTTATTTTATTTGGATATTTATAATATCAATTATTTCAATCTTTCATTAATAGGGCAATTACTACATCGTCATTGTGTCATAAATAAATTTAATTATTTAATATATAAAAATTATAAATAAAATACCATTATTTAGGAAATATTCTTATATTTCTAACTAATATTTTTAGTTGAATTTATCTTATTTATAATGCTATATTAAAAATGGTTTAGTTATTAAGCTTTGATTTTAACTCTTTTAACTCTTCTTTAAATAAAGTAATAAAAAATGTCCTAATCTAATCCAAGTGGACCTAAAGGATCATATTTTATTCCCAGGTTGTTTTTGGTCGAATAACACTTATCAAATATAAGCAGGACATGTGTTAGGGTAATTAGGATATCATTTTTACCCTCAATCACCCTATTTACTTTTAACCATGGTAAATAAAAGTAAAAAGTTACTATTCACCAACAATTATTTTCATCTTATTGAACCACATTTTACTTAATGATATTAACCATGTGTCTTGGATATTTGAAATTCAACTCACATAAGCTTTAAAATTAAGATTTATACAAATTTGCAAATGCTCATAAGAGGTGGGTAAAAGACTATAAATAGTTTGATAAAATTTTATATACCTAACCATATTATAAAATGACTCCAATGAATTATGTTGAACAAATATATGTACTATGTAACTATTTTGGCCTAAAATAAATTAAAATAATATAACTAATTATTTAAATAAAAAGCCCATTTTAACCAATAACGTAATATTTTTTCACTATTCATCAAAAATTGAATGTTTTTAGAAAAATTTAAAAAATTCACCCTAAGCTAATTTCAATATTCTGAATCCAAAAATGAAGTCAATTTTGAAAGATAGAATTTATAAAATTTCAAAATGTGGGTATTACTATTTATAATGGCTTTTTTGATTGGTCATAGTGTGTTAGAATCTCGAAGTTGCGTACAATGCAAGCTATTGCATTATTCAAAGGGAAATGTACCATGGAAGCTTGGGGTGTTACACCAAGGGGATTGAGCAGTGTGATTAAAAAGGGTTCTCCATCAAAAGGTGGTAAAATGACCCTATGAAAATATTATAGTACGTCACGCTTAAAACCAGATTTATTTTTATTTAAAGCCTCTAATATTTATCAGATAAATGTAAATACATTTAACAAACATGTATAATAATCTTATAGATATTTCTATTCATTCCCCCCAATACAACTTCTAGGCGTTAACTACAATTAAAAATATTATTATTATTGTATTATTTTTTGTTATAACAGAAAATTTTGTGCAATATATGATTTCAAAAAAAACAAATTTTTGTGTGTTGATTACTCTATCAGAAAAATCATAACCATTAATTTAAAAATAATTTCTTATTCATAAAAATTAATAGAAATGAAAAAATATTATTCGATAAATATCTGGGTTGTTAAACATAGCGTCCTATCTCTAAAACATTATATAGGCAGTGCGTCTGGCACAGAGTGACTGTGCTAAACTCTTGTAATCCACAACATGTGAAGATTATTGGTATTTAGTGATAAAAACACATTATCGACATATTATCCTCAGACGTAGCCCTTAGTGGTGAAATAAGTAAATCTGTTGTATCATTTGTATCCTTGGGATTGATTATTTTCTACACTTCCCCTTCAGACATGTTCAACAAGTTCTTAATAATGTGGGAAAAAGATCTATCATTTTAAAAGGAATGTGGACACCCTGATTAACCCCTACCCTCTAACGGTGTTCTGGGGTCCTTCATCGACATCATATGGTATTTCCTCAGTCAATAGTGCATCTATCTAGGCACGAACCCCTAGAATTCCTAAAACCACTAGGATGGTCATAATGTCTCTAAGTGTGGTCATACACCTTAGAACATTAGTAGGTTAAGATAAAATGAAATAAACGGGTTCTGATTCCCACTATAACTAGGATATGTAGGGAATCTTTCCAAGGGATGATATCTATACCAATCATCCTGAGGACTGTCCCAAATACATGTCCTATATCCATATTCCATGAGACTGATCATCTATCCCCACTATTTCTCACATCGAGCATACCTCACGTGGGCCTAGTGGGATGTAATGAAAATCCCACTGGACATCATGAATCTCCACTCACCAGGGAAATCCTAGTATATAAGAACTATTGAGTGGTATGGTATGAACACCCCTCATATAAGGGTATATACCTTAGGGCCAGTCCTAATAGTGTAATTGAACTACGATGACTCTAATTCTTAACATAACCAGGATACGTAGGATGTCTCCTTGAGTCCTAAGCTCAAATATTTGGTGTCTCAGTACCCATATATTTTTACTCTCTGCATGATGCTAAATTGCATGGGATCAATGAACTATGTGGGTTTGGATTCCAGTAATAACCTTGATATGTAGGATGCCTCATAATGGCTCAATCCCCTCATCAAGATATTAACAACCACCACACATGGCAACATATTCTAAATCATTTGGTCATACGGTTTCAGTAATTATAGAGGTTATTCTCCATTAAAAGGATGGATGAAGAACCTCCGACACATACAAATGGATTGAACAATGATACTACACCGTCCTCAATTCTTCAATGAGGCTCCCTCTCTTTTTTTAACGAGATAACTAACCAATGAATCATTTTTTCCTGGTAACCAGTCCTATATCGTGACTTGTATGAGATACAAGAGTATATCTTAAATCCATAAGAGATTCCCTGAGTAGGATATAGTTCTCCCTAAAAGGGTGGATGATCCTGAGTTCCCATCCCCTCGACCAATATGAGACCCCATGTGTCAATGGGCCTGAAAACCTAGATGACCTCGACTATGGGAAATCAGGCTTCTTCCCAGCTATATATGGGGTAACAATTGGGAGTTTCGAGGAATATTGGAAATGGATTCCCAATGAGAGGAATCGTTCCAGTCCTCAAATCCTCATTGAAACAAAAAATAGTTAACCTGACATGAACCTATTTAATGAAAAAATGATTGATTATTATCTGTTGGGCCATTTTGTTTTCCTTTATATGAAAATTATATTGGTTAACCTGACAAGAACATCTCTAATGACAAATGATTGGTTATTATCCATCAGTCAATTTTTTCCCTTATATGTGAATAGAATGGTAAAGACGATGTGCATCGATGTATCAATAGAACAGCTCGGTTATAATGTGTTATACCACATTGTTTTTCAAGGCTTATACCAACAAAGAAGTAAGAAAAACACGATATTATAGGTACTCCTAAATAACCATGTTTCTCATGAAATAAGTCTATCCTCATTTTGATAATTCCAAATGAGCAGAATGGACAAATCAGGGAATATCAGGAAAGCTGTGTTAACTATGTATATCTGATTGAGCACACTCTGCCTATGATATTTCAATAATTAGGAACCTTGTAACTTGTTGTCTCCATAACTATAGATATTGATAACATCCCAATTCCAGATAATGTCTTCATCATTTGGCATTATATTCGAAAAATCCTCCGTGACTACAACCTCTGTGAGTTGTAAGATAATATCACCTTATCAACAAATCCAATGAGGGGTGGAAACTATGATGGTCTGATAGTACCACTGACATGATAAAATCTTTACCATGGAAGTGGCTCATGAAGTTCTTCAGAAATGATGATTGGTGAGTCCACATTTCCCAGGAAAGGCCACTGTTAAGCCCGTGGTTCTCTTCACCATGACTAACTACATCGAGAGCTTATCCTTGAAGCGAAAAAACCACCACCTTCCATATATGATGAAGGTGGACCAGGATGCCAAATATGACTCCCTTTTTCTCCATGTGCCACCAAGGAGGGTACCTATTAACAAATATCACCAACACTATCCCTCTAGTAACCATTAGTCCCCTGATGTGGGTACCATCTGATATAAAACCACATCTGATTCGCATGCAACGGCTACAAGGAATACTCATCAGGAAGGAATTGAATATCCATTAGAGGGATCATATTTTCGCTTCTTCCGATGATGCATGTCGGCATAATCAGTCTAATAACATTAAGAAGGATCATATTCTTACTCATTCAGAACAACTCGGTGGGTATATTCTCACAACAGGCATGGTGGATGATCATACTCTTTCTTCCATGCATGAATCTCGTCGGCATATTCCAGTGGAATCAGTAGGAATTAAGTGGGAACATATCCCCTATTAAATTGAACACATCTATCAGTTTATCAGGGATAAAGAAAATATACAATCTCTTATTCATGAACACACATTTTTGAAATGTGAATATATTTTAGAAACAGCTGTGGTACTCTGCCGGCATATTCCAGATCTATTGCAGAGAAAACGACATGTGCATACTCCTATTTTTGTAGCCATGACATCTCAACACTATGATCATCATGAAAATGTTTTTGTACCAGAGAAAGCACACATTCTTGCTCCAACCCAGGAGGATTATCAGCATATTCAGATGAAGGATGAGGCATCAGACTGGGCTCATATTCCGGATCCAACCAGGGATTGCTAGGTGATAGAAACACATGCCCTAGGGTAGGGGAACATGCCTATAGAAGAAGTCTAGGGGATTATTCCAATGGCCCAGGATCATGCTCATATCCCTATGTTATCCGGGGATCACCATGTGATAGGGGAAAAGACCTTCGGATAGACTCATATTCTTTTCAAATAAGTCTAGCGATTTAGTCCAAAGGCCCAAGATCGAGAAAATACTCCCATTCTGGCTGGGGATTACCAAGTGAGAATGGAAAAAGGCTCAGGACTAGCTCACATTCTTATCAATGAATTAGCTCCACATATTCTTGTAGATCATGGAATCCAAACACATATCCCTACATTAGCCAATGAAAAATAGCACCAATATAACTCCAATGAAAAACATGGTGAGGCTCAAGTTCCTTCTCCAATTATGGAAGTCAGTCAACATATTCTGATGGGGAATTAATATTTGGACCAAAATCATATTTATGATTCAATCAGGGCCCACCAAGTGAGAGAATCACACACCTAGTGGAAAGCTCATATTCCTTCCAAGAAAGACAGGTAATATATTACAAAGGTTTATCATCAGGCTCATATTTATATCCTAAAAAGGGTACACCATGTGAGAATGAAAAACGCCTCAAGAGAGACTCACATTCCTATGAATAATGAGAAGGATCATCGACATATTTCTACATATTATCAATAAAATGATAATACTTCTATTGTACCAGATGGTTATATATAAGTTCTGACAACTGTCACAAATCAGGATCATATCCACATGAAGTTAAAGAAGTAAGGTCGATATATTCCGACCATGATGCAAAATATGGTCTCTATTACTAATCAGCTTAATCCCATTTCCCTTGAGGTCATTCAAGACACATTATCAACACTACATGGTTCCAATTACCCTTATATCAAAGCGTAAGCTGAAGACACTAATTTTCACGATATTCCTCATCATGGTAGTGTGAATATGGATCGCAGTGACCTTAGTCCTTACATCCACCATGGTCAACCTATCCACAATGATATCTCCCATGGGAAAGGTAATACTATCTTTGTCTAGGCACCTCCATACAGCTAGGTGAACCAAAATATGACACCTTCATATAGAGAGATTCTTGAATCATCAAGTTCAACTGTATATGGTTCCCATCAACTTCTTGAAGAACCCCACTCTTGTTAGTAGACAAACATTAGTGCCATATTCTATGGTCTGACTGGATGAAGGCATATAAGTATGATGAGGAGGGGACCAACATTGAAATAATGGGAATGTAAGATGGAAAAATCCTCCCCATAATGTTCTAGACCCTTTCTACTTCTAGCTATGAGATCCTAGATGAGCTAAAGCAGGAGTTCATTTCATATCTATTCCATAATATGTGGGCTATTCATTAGTGATAGAAAGATCAAAATCTCCCTTATACAGGATATGAGGTTCATCTTTAGATAGTCAATATACTCTGTTTTAATTTACACATGGATGTTATCTTAATGGATTGAGATCTAAAACAAGAAATGAACCATGAAAATATGTTACAAGAATTCCGTTGTTGCATCACAACTCTTTAGCAGTTGATCTCTGAAACCACATCATGCATCATTATTCATGGATGAGGAATGAATGGAGAGTTAAACTTTTTATATCCCTTGGAATACCATAACTCCATAGAAATGGCATCCTAAAATTTTATAACCTCCAGCAAAATCAAAGGACCGAGTGACGCTCAGGCTAGCTGGTCACTGCAACGGAATTCCCCTGCATCAACGGCACCAAGACACCACAGACAAGGAGAGATGATAGACAATATGATTTCCAACTGGTCCCCTAAAAAATATATGAGGACATTACAAACACAAGGACTGAAAATATAACCACCCAGATAACTTATCATAAGTAATTCTCCTCACTATGAGATTTCATTGCACAGAGATATTACGCGAGAAGAGATACACGACATCACATGGAACATAGTAGTATCTTCCATTGTATTTGTGCTAGAGCAGACATGGCCCCCGGGGCCAGGAGAATGTCTACCACTTCCTTCACTCCACACATTTTCAATTCCTGAGAGTATTTAGGACATACCCTCAATAGATGTAGGTGAACCCATCCCACTATTCTGGGGGATTTTATATCTCAATAACCATCACTAAGATCATCATCCTCTAATAGGAACCTGGAGACACCAACAGTGATACTAGATCACCCCCACCACCCTAGGATGGGTCCATTTGTATCTTCATGTTAGTCATGGGAATCGTCAAGTCCTCGACTAGAGTCATTGGATCCATAACAACTGGAACAATCAATTCCAATTGCGGGCCTAAATGAACCCATCACTGTAGGGTTAGGGGAACATTTTTCATCAACACCATAGAGATAATAATTCTTTTCAATGTTGGGAGGAATAAACTAGTTGTCAGAATTCCACCAGTTCCTCCCACCACAAGACAAAACCCTACTGGTTAGGGTACATTTGAAAACAATGACAAAAAACTCCCTCAGAGTCCCTATTCATAGACCAAAATGGCAGGAATTTATGAAGAATAAATCTAGACCCTATCAGGGTCATAAACCAAAATGAACGAACATGCTGAAGGGTTCGAATAATGACCCTAAGTATGATAGTACAAAATCTACCTATTGAGTCAAGTGTAATAGAAAAACCACCATTTCCTAATATCTGTCTATAAATATTGTCACGCTAAACAGGGAAGATAAAGATAAAGATTCAAGTGCAGAATACCGCTACATGGAAAACATGCCTTAGGAGGATGGTGACTTGGATGCACCAAATGAGGCTACACAAAATAGGAACTAAAGAAGGCTCCAAAACACGGCACATCTGAATATAGAGATTTCACATCCATTAAGGAATATCACAAATGGGAAGGGTATAAACCCATACTGATCACTTCCTAGAAGAAACGTGGTTCCTTCAATTGATAAATGATTTTTACAATATGAAAATGAAATAAAAACTCTCGGACACCTCAATGAGGATTTAATCAGAATCAATATCCTTATAGGGTATCATCTTTAGACATAGACGAACATTCTCCCTCCCTTAACCAATCCTCCGGCAAGATTGGTATTTGACCATCATGTAGGATTTGGGTCTAGGATGACACTCCACATAAATAAGGATGTAAAAAATGATTGTGAATTACCTCTGTTGTGGAAACAACCTCTCCCTCTCTAGAACCACTATTCAATATTGGGCTGAATCAAAATATGGTAGGAGATAAAAGTAGGTCCAACTCATAGAACCCCACCAGCTCCCTATAGATGGGAGACAGATCAGGAAATAGCTTCCCTGGAGATATTTAATGTCATCGAGTCCCTTGACACTCGAATGGAATCCATAGAAGGGTGACACAAACCTATGCAACCCGAGATGAAGCTATATCAAGATTGGGTGGACAATATTTTTCCTCACCCAAAGTTCATAATTCCTACTTTCAATACATTTTAAGGTGAAAGTGACCCTAAACCACATATCTTACACTTTGTATCTCAATGTGGGCAATGATGGGACCAAATTATCTACAGGAGGAAGAATGATGAGGTGTTTGGTATAGAATCTGTTTTGGCTATCCTTTGATTCGTATATAAGTCTTCCAATAGGATCTATTCCAAAATGGGAATACCTTCACCATCAATTACATTATCAATTCATTTTTACACTGACGAATACAATAATCATTGACCTGAAAAACTACAAAAACGTGAGAATGAGAACATGCCTAAATTCATAGAAAGGTGGATGTGTTGGACCTAATCACTCAGTATCCCCTTCTCATAAGAGAAACTGTTGGAAATCTATGTTGAAAATATTAAGGATGGTTTTCAGAAACCATTGATCTTAATAATATCTCTAGGTGGATTCTGTGAGTATGACAAAACAACCCGCCATTTTGATGAATCCATCCAGTAGAACCAATCTAAAACTCTACACATGTTTGCAACACTTGGAAAAGGCCAACCAGAGCAGATTCTATAGTTGTCACTCTCGTGATAGCGATTGTACCTATCCAAATACTTAGGCAGTCCCAATACCGCCAAACACCTCCCGTCGATTGAAGATAAACACAGAATCAGTTGTGGGAAAAAGTACAAAGATATCATGGGTGCTTGGGATTTTTAGAACTAATGAAAAAATTATACTCCTTCTAAAATGAATAATTCCTTGGTTATTTCTTGGAAGCCATGGAAAATAACTACCTCACACTTCCGCAACTGATGTAGCACGATGAGGTCAACTTCACTGACTGTACCGATTACTTCCCCTTCCATAGAAGGCAGAGTCATAATATCTAGAACTGATTTTCTTCAAAAACGTTCTTAAAGAGATGATAGATTTCATAAATTTGATGTTAGATAACTCCTCAAAGAAGGTGTCTTGCATAACCATTATCCAACCAAATGAAGAGACTGATTGGAATTTTTTTGCCAAACGTATGTGAAAATTTGACAACTGGATATCTCAAAAGACAGTTGATCGAGCCCATGCCACTTTGAAAGGACAGTTGAAAAAAACCGTAATATCCCTATTACCCCAGTAAGAGACACCAAATCCACCACTTGAATGTGGATTTGACCACTGTAAGTAGGAAGAAAAAGAATATAAAAGGTCGCATTCTCCTCCAAATAGATCAATAACTCTTGCTGAATTCTTCCCTATATTGTTCAAAATATGGGTACCGCTCTACCAAACAGATCCATCATTATATGAAAAACTCATATTTGGTTCTATCTTCATGATACACTTTTTATACCCCTTCTCTAATGATAATTGTTCCCCAGAGCATGAGTTCTCCACACATAAATAGGGAACATGAGGCCATATGCACCAAATCTAATGATATAGGGGAAAACATAGATGTGGTCAGACTCAATATTTTGGTCATATCCCCATGGAGGACATATATGTAACCAAGTGTCGCGGTTAATTAGTACAGAAGGCTCAAAATAAGCCTGAAGGTGCCTCAAAGCCCTCCAACGGTTATTCAAATCATATTTCTTACAATACCGATTAACAAGGGTCCATTCTGATCATCCCCAGAAGTTGGGAAAGCCGGTGTAACGTGCACCACTGGTAGTAGATACACCTTCAACCTCTGTACAATAATTAAGTTCATACATCCTAAATCCCTTAGCTCCTCATCCCCACATCTAAGAGAAACCCCATATCAGGAAGGGTTGAACTCTGGTAAAAAAAGTATGATGTTCTAAAATTGATTGATATAGTCCCAACCAATCTATCAGCCCGCATTGTGATCCATATTTCAGAAGATCTTAGTGAGGCACTTATTGATGCCCTCTAGAGCCCACAATAGTTCCATACAGAAGTCTTTGTGGCTAAAGTCTATCGATTGAATACCGTGAAATCATAATTTCGAGTCACTATCTCGTTCACTATCCAAGATCATGAAAATCCTTTCAAGGAAAAATCATACCCCTATATGACTTGGTCAAACCCAATAATGTCAATTTCCAAAGGCATCTGATCAATAATGGTTCTAGGAATAATATTATCGTAGTCCAAACCCTATGACGTTTAGGGTATGGTGAAGGGGACTTATATCCCACTAATATAACCATCTGATGGTATGACAAACACTAGAATAGTGATCTAGGAAAAATAAATATCGAATCCCATCTTGGGGATCTCAAATCAGACACTGAGTTTATGGTAATCCAGTAAGACATCATGTATAATGTCATTCTCATAAGGCCCTAGCTCCATAGCCATCTGGCAATACCTTCAACATTTAACCAGTGTCATAAGTATCAAGTTAATAGAAATGTTGGAATCCAACATAGTGATAGTGCTCCTTCCAAGACATTAGGGGCCACATATGCTGAAGCGGACTTTTATAAAAAGTAAGGAAAACAACCAATGGTGTATGATGATATATAGGTTCCAACTCCCTACGGCATGAGGACCGCCCGTGTGAATCCATGGAGTTTGATTGATGGTTACTATGTGATCCCAATAAACCTAGTCAAGGTCACATAGTTAATCATAGAGGTCAAATCCCCTCCTATCCCCAGTGGTAGAAACAAATACTGTTAGCTCTGAAATCTCTCAAAAATTTCTCAAACAACATGGGATGACAATGTCTCTATTTATGGATTCTCTCACCCTGATAATGATAGTAAACCCCTAATATTTGTATCTTCATATAAAAATGTCTCCATAGGCTCACAGATGGAATAAGATGAGTTTAACCTTGGGAACTCCCCTCCAATATTCGAAGATAGTGTCTCCACCAACATCGATGAAGATAAATCTGAGAATAGAGGAAGACATGCGGCCTACAATGATGAGTGATTCCATGTACCTTGAATAGCATGATATGTAAATTGCATTTATGAAGCATCACTAATATGTGTTTGTATGGAAATACATAGAAATTACAAAACATAACCCAAATGTTTCCACACACAATCTCAAGAATCCAGATGAGCATTGAGGCTTTAAGCAGGTAGCTAGGAGGACACACTCCTATAATGTCACCAATATAGAGGCATAGTTAGACAATTTGACCGAATACAACATTGTATAGAAAGTGAAATACCTGATATGGATTGGAAAAAACATCCCTATCAAGATGAATAATGGGTATATTGGGGTCTATGTTGATTTCAGATACCTTAATCAGTATTTCCCAATGGATGATTTTCCATTTCCGATCACATAACTCTTGATCGATGCAACTATTGGTTTCCAAGCCATTTCATTCATGGATGGGTACACGAGATGTAGTCAGATAAAGATGGCCCTAGAAGATGAATAAGTCAATGCATTTAGTGTACCTCAAGGGATATTTTTCTATCAGGTCATTCCCTTTGGATTGAGAATGCTGGTGTCACATATCTACACACTAGGCACCATATCTTTAATCCATTCCTGGAAATGATAATTGAATGTTATATTGATGACTTTGTGGTTAAATATCTAATGAGGTGCGATCCCTACACATATCTTCAAACAATTTTCAACAAGATGCGACAACAGAGTCAGAAGATGAATCTACTGAAATGATCTTTCATCATAACTTTATGGAAATTCATTGGAATTTTGGTATTCCACCATGACAATGAGGTTGATCCTTGAAAGAAAAGTTCTATCTTAGCAATTTCACTCCCAAATAGAATTTAGGGGACTCTAAGGGAAGCTTTCATAAATTCGGTGGTTCATTTAGAACCTAGTCAGAAATGATCTCCCCTTCACCAAGATAATGAAGAATGGAATAGTCTATAAATGGGATGATGATTAAGAAAATAATTTATAAGTAATAAGTAGTACCTATTGCACCCACTAGTCTTGATTCCTATGATTTATGGGAGTCTACTCATCTTATATGTGGATTCCATGGAAGGCTCATTGGGAACCCTCCTCGCATAAAAGAATAATGAGGGAAGCGAAAATAATCTTTATTACCTAATCCAAACTATTTTAGGTACTTAGAAATGATACTTTGATGTTGAGAAGAACTTCCTAGCACTCAGATTCAAAATATAAAATCTATAGCATTACATACAACACCACAATGTCCAATTGTCTCTCACATCGATCCACTCAAGTACATACTTGGTCGTATGATGCTAACTGGGTGCTTGGCCTAATTGGTAGTCATTATTTTGAAATATGATATTCAGTTTGCATCATAGATGTCAGTGAAGGAAATGTTCTAGCTATTATCCTCAAAACACATCATGTACTAGTAAATATACTAGAGGACACCAAGCCTCTAGATGAAGAGTATTCTATGACCAAGAAACTCCCCATACATGGGAGATGTATTTTGATAGGGGCTCACAAAATCTTATCTGGACCAGGATGGAAAACCTGAAGCTCAACTAGGTTGTCCTAGGATTTTATTTATCTCTCCTGAAAAAGTGGTTTTCCTTTCTCATTGTCACTATCTGAAGGCTACACAAATAATGAGGCAGAATACCAGGCCCCCATTATTGGTTTGGAATTGGTCCTACGACTGCAAATAGCATACCTAAACATCAAAGGGTATTTAATGATTGTGATAATGTAGGTCAATAGAATGTATTCCCTCAAGAAGAAATAATTGGAGACTATCAATGGCTATGTTAGTGGAATACTAGACGAGTTCCCTTTCGAACCCAAGATGCATCATGTTCCTCAATCACAGAATGCTTGAGCTGACACATTGGATAATACAGCCACCATCTTGGATGATCCTGATCAGGAAGAAAAAATCGTATACATTACACATCGAAGATTGGTCTCAAAATTAATTATCTGTGATACGGAAGAGATCAACCAAGTTTATTCCACACCATAGTGTGATGCACTGATATTCACCCCTAGATGGATGGATCCGAAAATTCTCTATCTGTAATATGAGACTCTCTCAACAGATAGAGCAGGAAGGGAATAGGTTTAGCACTATGAAGTGAACATTACCCTGCATGATATCCCAAATGAAATGAAAAACCCCTAAAATCATGGATTTGATGGGATCCTCCTTATATGCATAGTAGAGGGATAAATTTATACCATCATGGAATAATTCCACGCATGATCTTTTAGTACCCATCAATCCTAGAACAGGATCTCCCATTATATCAGGAGGTTAGGATATTTTTGGAAAACCACTATAAAGGACTATTCGGAATTAACCAAAAAATTTCATACATTCCAAATCCATGTGAACTTCATCCACCATCCATCAAAATTTCTACATACAGCCAAATATCCCTTGCAATTTTCTATTTGAGGGACGAATGTCATGTGGCCATATCTCGTAGCTACAACTAAGCAGTTCAAGTATATCCTTACTGCAACCAAATTCTTTTCCAAATGGTATAAGGTCATACCACTTAAGGAGTTCGAGACAAAGAATAACATCAACTTCATGAAGTGCCATATCATATCTAGGTTTTGAGTCCCTCACACAATATTAATGGACAACGACACCAACTTCTATTCCACAGAGTTGAAGAAGCTATACCAGGAGCACAATATTGAGTCCAATCCCTCATATCACTATCATATAGTGGAAAATACATAGATAGAGGCCTTAAATGAGACTCTGTTGAATATACTCCAAAATATGGTGAACAAGGATAATATTTCCTATCCGAAAAAACTCATCAAATCTTTATGGGCCTACCGTACTACCACATGCACTTCTACACAAGAAATTCCATACTCACTGGTGTACGAGATTGAGGTAGTATTACCTATATATGTAAAAATTCCCTATCCCAAATATTACATTTTATGACCAACCATAGATGGTGAAAAATCATAAAAGAGGTTGGATGAGATGGAATGACTAGATGAGAAGAGGTTGCACACACTGTACAATATTGAAATTCATGAGAACTAGATAGCTCGGGCCTTTAATTAAAGTGTTCAAATCCACTCATTCCATCAAGTAGAACTAGTGTTGGACCGGAGAATAACAATTATACATGAATGTAGCCCAAAAAATTGCAACCCAAGATTGAAGTACCCTATTTAATACATGAGGTTTATCCTAATGGTGCCTATTCACTGTTCACCAAAGATGGGGAGCATGTCACACCTCTCACCAGTGTAAGGTGTCATAAGAAATACTTTGCATAAGCTGTCAGTATTGGGATACACATCAGAGTAGATCCCATCATTTTTCCTAACCACATGACGTTAAACTGTATGGAGTTCCTCCTTTCCTCAAAACATTAAACTGTATAGTTTCATAATTCTACAGATGGATTTATTCATATTATTACAGGATATGTAGTGATGCCCAAACCTCTATTATTATGTCTAAACATAGGATGATTTTTTTTACAATAGGCTATCCAATTTCCTTACCGCATGATGTAAAACTACACAGACCTAGAACATCCCCCATTACGATAGGTGACCTAATGCCCTTACTGCATGACGTAAAACTGCACGGATCCATGAAATCCATATCCATTCATGTTGAGTCACCTATATCTTTGTATCATGACATTCAACTGAACAGTTATTCTAAAACTACATATGGTTTGATTTCCATTTATGATGATATACGTAGGGATTCCTTGATCCTATATCTTTTATAGACACTACATGAAAATAAATACCCATTATTGTACTCTCAAAAGTCTATAAATTGTTGGGAAACCATTTCCAATCCTTTTTTCTCACATCATTCATAACTCTCATGAGCTTAGTAATTGAAGGAGGGATTTACCCTCAAAGGTATGGCATAAATGTACAAAACAAGTCCATTACGGTCTTGAATGTGGGACATTAAAAGGAATACACTTAGTCACAGCTACATAGTGATAAAACGAATGGTCAATGTTATTTCCGAATGATTGTAAAATGCACGGTCATTGTCCTTGCCACATGATGTTAAAATGAACTGTTTACCAAGAACTACATTTTTTTTAATTCTCTTTCTCATGAGATACATAGTGATGCCCATACTTTCACTCTTAGTCCAAACATCAATATTCCCTTCAATTCACGTCAGTTTTCCCTCATCCTCACCACATGACATTGAACTGCAAGGGATATCTAGAAATATGGTTGGTTTTATTCTCGTAGAAATGAGATACACAGTGATGCATAGACTTCCATATTTGGGTTCCAATCACAACATTTCCATTCATTCATTTGAGTTCACCCTTTTCATCACTGCATGACGTTAAACTGAATGGAGCCTCCAGAAATATGTGTAGCTTGATTCCTATCATCCCTAGAAAAGTAGTGACTCCTAGATCTCCAAACTTGGGACCAAAATCAATGGTGAATGAAAATAATTCCCACCTCTACTTATGGATCAGACCTGCACATAGTATTTTCCATTCAAGAACTACATGAGACTTAATTCATTCCCCCACAGGATACATAGTGACACCCTAATTTACAAAATCTAGGGCCAAGAACAATAAATAAATTTAAAACCCCCTTCCTGCTATATGGGTCGACCTGTGTATGTGACTTCATTTAGAACTATGTGTGTCTTGATTCTCATCCTCTTGAAATACATAATGACAACCAAGTGTCAATCTTTGGGCCCAGCCATGACATTTCCACATATTCATATCGCTTCCCATGTCCTTATTGTATGATTTAAAAATTCATGGAAGTATTTCCTTACTGCATGACGTTAAACTGTATGGAAATACATCCTTACGACGTGATGTTAAACTGCATGTCATTATGTCCTTACCGCCAGACATTAAAATGCATGGAGGTGCATCCTTACCGCATAATGTTAAACTAAATGGAAGTACACCCTTACAACATGATGTTAAACATCATGGATGTATGTCCTTACTTAATGATGTTAAAACACATGGAGGCATGTACATCCCCACTACATGATGTTAAACAGGGAAAACCATAATCCATTTTTCATTCCTTATCAAAGTACCACAAGTGACTTACCCCGCTCAACCAGAGTATGGTGTGCTTCAACCATCTTTTAATGAACCTCAATCCATATGCCACACGTCATGCCTCAGGTGTCATGGATTTCCACAATATTCTGTGGACCCTAGAAAGGATATTCAGATACAAGGAACCTTATCTTGAATTTAAATGTATGCATATGGCTCCTACATATGTGATTGTTTTTCCAACTGAATGCATCACTCTAAAAAAAGTACATTCTAATAATTATAATCCCCGAGATCACTGTGTTGAAACTCAACTCATTAACGTTTCTGATAAATCCCGATATGACTGTCCCATATCATTACTCATGAACCGAGAACCACAATCCATGCTTTACAACATTTACATATCTCACTCAGAAGGATGTTGGGGTGATCTTGACCCTGGGTATCCTAATTAGGATCTTCTGTAACATATATTATAATAATTACATGTGAATCAAGACCCTAAACTACCTTCATTTTGGTCATAGATGTAGGTCCTTAAACTCTGGCCCATAATGGTTTAAAATGCAAGGCCTTAAATTACTAATGAAAGGGATACAAAACATGTCAGGTCAAAAAACCACAAAGGGTGACCTGAGAAAAAATTGAGTCTCCACCCACTAAATGAATCAATCTCAATGTTTAGGAAAAAATTAGGGCATAAATAGATAAGGTATAAAATCTCATAGGGTCTACCTAATAGCCCTATTAAAAGCCACACTATGCTCGCTGGACCCCCTGGCCTATGTAAAAGTTATAGTAATGGTTCATCACATCTCCTCACTTTGATAATACATTTTATAGGTAGTGGAACAATTTTTTAGGGTGCTCACACGCTCCTTGGTTTTCACATTTCCACAAATCACACTTCATGAGTTGGGGTGTCTTGGATCATCAAAACCATCCATATATGGACCTTCAAAAGGAAATCAGACTTCAAGGATACATTGATTGACTATGCATACATGCCCATGGATCCTGCAAATGTGCCTATAGTTGTTAACCAAATTTGCTACTCTGAAAGAGTCAATTTTGATCCACATGAGCCCTGACATCATCGCGACAGTACTGAACACCTCAGTGTATCTAAACAACTCAGTGTATGAGTGTCCCATATCATCCTCCTGAATTGAGAACTTCGGGTCTTTATTTACAATCCTCGCACCAAACTATCCAAGTAGATTCAATATCCTTGACGTTACATCATAGTGTTTCATACCCTTTCTCAAGGAAGGGCTATAACACTTCATTACCCATCCTTCAATATCCCACACAATGTGATTAAAAACAACATGGTGTAGGGATCACGATTCCTGATTTATGAGCTAATTTCCTAAGGGTCTCATAACCTTTCCTGGATAGCCTTCCTTCCATATCCAATTTCATCATCTAGATATTTGAGTTTCCAAAAACCTCTCATGGTCTTAGAATAGAGGTGGAGATCATCTTTTTCTTGGAATGCTTTTGATGCATAAGGCCATTGACCCGCCAACTAAAGTAATCTTCTCCTTTCCAGAAAAGAGTCCCAATCCTTATGAGCCCTAGCAACACCACGATGGAACTTGACATCGTAGAATGTCATGGGACCTCGACATGTATGCACCATCTCATACTCATGGACTTTGACTTTCAGGTTATGATTTTCATCACCCATATTCAAACTATCCATGAAGATCTAGCTTTCCTAATTTTCCCCTCAACCGATATCAGCATCATGAATCTTCCATAGCCCATGGAAAAGATACCTAGATTCATGATACTATTTTCATGTCTATGCATGCATTCCAATGGATCCTACATATGCACCTATGGTCATCAACCAAATATGTAACTTTCAAAAATGGGCTTTCTGATCCCTATGAGCCTCAACAACACCATGGTAGAAACCTTCACCTCAAAGTGTTTTAGGTCATTCCTAACATAACTGTACCATATCCCATGATCACCTAGAAAGTTCAATATAAAAGAGCCTAAACTAAATGAAACATTAGGACATACATAAAAGACATTGAAATAAAGTAATATCAGGTCTGAGATAAAATACATTGATCTAAAGAAATATTAGTTCTGAACAAAAAGACCCTAAACTAAAACAATATCAGGTCTGATCTAAAAGTAATTAAACTAATGAAACATTAGGACTGAGCTAAAACACCTTCAACTAAAGAAATATTTGGTGTAAGCAAAAATATCTTAAATTAATGAAAAATTAGGTCCGAGCTAAATGTCATTAAACTAATGTAACATGAGGTCCAAACAAAAAGACCTTAAACTAAAGCAATATTAGGTCCAAGATAAAAGACCTTAAACTAAAACCATATTAGGTCCAAGATAAAAGTCGTTAAACTAATGAAACATTAAGTATGATCTAAAAGACCTTAGACTAATGTAAAATCACGTGCGAGCTAAAAGACATTTAACAAAAGCAACATGAGGTCCGAGCTAAAAGACCTTAAACAAAATCACAATAACAATTCTGTTTGCAAGGCCTTGTAAGAAAAGCCATATAGAATTAGTAGAGTCAAGATATGCTCACCAATCCTATTAGATTTGGAAAAAGGCGGAGCACTCACATATATTCTACAAGATAACTTGAATAGATTCACCTGTATGGAATGCCATGTTAGTGGGAATTCGTGAATGTCTTCCGAAACAATCTCCAAATCCGGACATTCGAATTTTCTTGACTTTACGAAAAGGGTGGTAATTGTTGGAAATTCTCATAATATCAGAACAAAAAAATATCATACACATCATGAAAAAAAAAAAAGAAACAGGACGATAACATATAAAGTGCCGCAAACCTATTCATTTATGCCAAACAAAATGAGGGATCCCCACATGCCCGAGCCTCTCCTAATAATCTGTGAGCTGTAATGAGATTGAAAACCTTTACCTCCATTAAAAAATATATTCAGATGATTTTTATGATCAGAAAGCCTTCTCCCCAATAAATAAACAGATTCATGAAATTAATCAAAAAGTTCAATCTCTACCTCTACAGCATGTTGCAGCTCCTTCGTTTCAACAATGACGTCAATCATGAATTTCTCTATAATGTTCAGGAGGCCTTGCTACTCCAACGTAGTCTTTTCCAATATCTGAAGATAATAGTAAAATTGGGACCATTCTATCTGGATGTGATTGATTTCATACTATAGATGATGAGTTTGAATCTTTCCATCATTAATTACGTCTCGATGAGCAGAATCCTCCATCATACGTTTGGTACCTTCATTCAGATATTTTCTCTAGTTCCGCTTCACTGAAGAGGAATCTTCAGTAGCTGTTACCCTCAACATAAGGGATGTCTTTTGTTCTCTCACAAATATCACCTCCATTACCTGAGAATGAAGGGTAGAATAATCGAATCCTTCATAGCCAAGTGTGGGAAAGATGAATCATAGATGACCCAATCGATATTTCACCTCGTCCAATGAGGATTATGACACTAAAATATAGATCTCCCTCCACATAATTTGTCGTAATGATTGATATGGTGATGTAAACTCAGGGCCATGTTCTACTTTTACCTTGGGGATAAGAACATATTTCAGAACAAGATCTCTCAGATATGGGGTTGTTCCCAGAGTCTATGATGATGAAGGGAAAGAACCAATCTATACATTGGTATACCTAGTCTATGGAACTCTCATAGGGGAAGGCACCAAAGCCTCAAAATTCCTGTGTGAGGATGCTACAGTAAGTTGTGAAAGTGCATTCCGTTTATAGGATGAATCATGCGTTATCACCAAATATCTACTGATGTGACTAAGGTTTGAAGCATAACTTTTTATGTTGTGTCAGAGCTGGAATCCAACACTTAAACCCCATCCTCAGGAGAAGATGAAACTCTTTCTTGCGATGAACGACTTCGCGGTATCCCTGGTGCTTTTTCAAGAGAAGTACTTCGCTCGTCATAATTAAGGACACTGCAAGAGTAGAACATAATATTTGGAGGTACTACATAAGTTAAAAAAGTGTTTGGCATTGAAGAAGAATTTAACTACTTCAAAACCCACCTCTATATTTGTTTATGTTGTGGAATAATAGCTACATATATCATCACCATCCAAAAATGAATCCATCCGCTCCGGATCGGATGGTATCCCACTGAAACATCAACGATCAGAAACAAACCCATTTGAACGAACCCATCAGCCATGTCTACTTCTATATGTGTTGGAATTATTCGTGGTGGGTCTACTGAAGCCACAAAATGATCATCCGCAACCTCTGAAATAGACACTTTCTCGTCTAAAATATATTGGCGGGGACCTGCACATTTTTAGAAAATCATGAATGGGCTTCCAGGATAATCCAAGATAGAGGGGGAAATAAAATACCTAGTTTACATGATGATTCCAGAGGAGAAGGATATGACAATACAGATTGAATTATTTTCTTATTCTTATTGCTTTCTGTAGAAGGGCATCCATAAGGTGTCAAAGCTAGAACCGTCACCTCATAAGTGTAAATCGCTTCCCTCATCTTAGCCTGTTGGCTTGAGGACCCTTCATCACTGTTCCCTAGTCATCACCAAATCCCTATCCCTGGGATGTACCATGGTGGGTATATTCAAGTGACGAGGGATGTATGTTTTTCAGTAGCCTACCCCTATGAAAACAGAGATAAAAGTTATCAATATAGTTTCAATGGCACCATGGCATCTCAAGAGCCTCAATAGGAACCAAATCACTGTTTCCTCGGTGATAGGATAACCCTATCCATCCATAGCAATCCGAAGCACCTCCGAGAGGACCATTTGGGGGACCCATAGAGAATAAAATATCTTACCCCTCACACTCTCCAAAATTGAATCAATATCTCATAGGAAGGCCCCCAGTTCCTTAGGATGTTCTTCGAAGGTGATGCTGCAAGGCGTAGTGATATACGAACAACCCTCCAATTGCACCAATTAGAAGTCCAATATCTCCCGGAGCACATATTTTAAATGATTCAACTTTATGGACACCAATTTTCGAGATGTGTTAGGAAACATAAATCATGCACATCTCTTATATCCCTGGTTTTTGTTCCATATTTTGACAATGTTAAATGTTTGAGTTCTCGGTGAGGTGATACCAGAGCTTCTGACCTTATAAAAGCTAACTACATTCGAGACCTGAGATTTTATTCCTCCACTGGCACTACTACAAAAAACGGATAAGGGAAGCGCCCGCTTATATCAGCGCTAAGGAAAACCGCTGATAAAGGTTACCCTGTATCAGTGCTAAAATTTTAGCGCTCATACACAATAACTTTTATCAGCGCTAAACAAGCGCTGATAAAACGACACTTTATCAGCGCTTTTAACTCTGATAAAGAGTACCATTATCAGCGCTAAAATATTAGCGCTCATAAAGGTAGTCTTTATCAGCGCTTTGTTAGCGCTAATAAAACCATAGTCCATTTTTTATAAAGTCGGCAGCACCGTGCCCTCGTTTTATCACGACCTAAATCTCTCGCGGTACTGGAACCATGCGACTCTCCTCTGCCGCCCACTGAGTTCGCGTTGCCGAACCTCCGCCGCCCTCGCTTCTCATTGCCGGGCCTCCGCCGCTCTCTGAATTCGCGTTGCCGGACCTCTGCCGCCCTCTAGCTTTGGTTTGTCGGACCTCCGCCGCCCGCAACGCCCTTGAGCTTCGGTTTTGGTGACACTCTATAGTGGGAATTCAAGGTTTCCATCGAGTAATTGATCGAGGAATAAATCCTTTTTAGTTTTTTACTTTCTTGTTGTTGATTGAATCATTGAAGGATATTTATTCTGTTATTTCATTTGGATTCATTGGTATGTTTTGGGTGTACCTTTCCTTTGGTTCCGAATTATGCTCTTAGTGGTTCTTCGTGGTTAGTGGTTGTAGCCTGTTATTTGGGTGAAGGGATGTGTTCTTAGTATATTTCCTTCTTATGTCCCACCATTTTAGTGAAAATTTAAATGGTTGGGTGACCTATGCGAGGTCTCTGGACCTTATTAGGATTTTCTCTCTTCTTAGTGATGTAGACGTGTCATTTGGAGATGTATGATGTTGTTGGAGGATATACATTAAGGGTTCTTGGGAATATTGATTATCTGTTCATTTTTATTTTTTCGTACTGGTCCTCTATTCGGTGAATCTTCCTATATTTTTTGAATTCTCCACACAATAATTATTGTGTGGAATTTATTTTTGTCTCATCATTTTCTACCATTTGTACTAGAATATTTATTCGGATAAAAAGCAGAATGATGGGGAGAATTGTAATATATCGGTATCTCTTTCATCAAAGCAATGCTCTTTGAGTTTTTTTGGGTTTCTTGAGGGGTCATAGGATGTCCCAGACTGTCATAGAAGGCGTGGACGTGAACATCTACGTTGAAAAGCTTCATGTGGTCCACCGAATGGCCGGTGACGGTAATTGGCTAGGCAATGGGATTCACAATGGATACAAAAAAATTCTATAGCCATCAGCTAGCTGGTGGGTCTGTAGTGACTAGCTAGTGGGATAACCTATGGTTTTGACATTTATACTATAACCACTGTCTAGCTGGTGAGGGCCACTATCTAGCCAGTGGTGTCGTTGTATATGAGAAAGCATCGAGGTAGTAGGGTAATTGCACCCCGATACCCCCATTTATTTATTTTCTCTTCTCCCTCAAGTTTAACTCAACCCACTCAAGCCTTGGGAGCCCCTTTGGATAGTTTGGCTCTTTTATCCTCATCACTTGTTGGATTGAAGTTTCATTCGAAATGGTGATCCTCTTTTGGTATTTATTTCTTTTCTTGAACTTCAATCTCTCTCCATCACTTGATTCTTTGTTCCTGGGGGCTATGGAAGCCTTGGTATTTACTAGACCTATAATTTTTATGGGGAATTATTGTTATATTATCTCTTTTAACTTTTATTGAGATCCCTTTTATTTGATTCCATGTTCTTCATTTGAGTAGACTCATTCAGATTCATTGTGTTTTGATCCCAAATATTCCATGTGGGTGTTTCTATACTATATATTCTTTTTGGGATTCACGTGTTTCATGAATTCATATTTTATCCATTTGAAGTTGGTTAGACATGTTTTGATCATTTTAAAGCACAAAATAACCCTATTAATGAAAATAATATATGGAATGGATGGTATCATATTGTGAATTAACCTTTTTCATTGAAATAAATTAGGTTTCCTTCTACCGTTGGTGGATTTGATATTAAAAATGAAAATCAAGGTTTAAAATAAAGATATGTTGATTCTTTAAATAAAATTCAAAATGGGTTGGCATGTGTTTGTTTATTGATTTTTTTGGGAATGATTTCCAAAATAAAATAAAATGTCTTGTTTTTAAATGGTTTATGGTATTGGGATTTTAAAAAATTGATGGGGATTGATTGACCTTTTGAACAAAATACCTTCAATCATGGCCACCATCCATTGTTTATTGGGGGTGACTTTAATGACATTTCCAACCCAAAGGAATGGAAAGGTAGTAGCCCATTCCAGAGGAAGGCCATCATGGAGTTTGTTCAGTTCATGGCTGGGAGGGGCCTCATTGATCTCAGCTTCTCAGGTAACATTTTCACCTGGTGCAACAACTACAGGGGACATCACCGCTTGTGGAGTCTATTGGATAGGTGTCTACCCAAAATGAAAGCCACTAACATATTCTCAAAAACCATGTTCTTCCATCTTGCTTGAGGTATTTTGATTCACTCCCCCCTTTTGGTTTCCATTTCTTCTTGGCATGATCATCAGGAATGGTTTCACTTCCACCAGCAGTGGGTTAACATCCTAGGGTACGAGGACATGGTTTGCGAAATATGGAATGAACCCTTATTGGAGTATCGGGCCACCTTCAACCTCAGTGACCTGACCTCGAACCCCGATAGGTGTGTTTTCACCCCTTCCTCCTCAGTAACCTTCACCACATTGGACTACTGTCGCATATGGGCTCCTTCAAGAGTATTTTGATAGATGGAATGATAACTTTGGTTTATTGGATTATTAACACCAGTTTGAGATTTATGTGTGACTATATACTTATTATATTTTCTTATTATTTCTTACACACCACCACTTGAGTCGAGTACCATGACTGAAATCTATACTGGTACTTTGGTTCTGATGTGGATATGGTTTTTTATGTGTTTGAGATATGTGTATGTGTGGATATATGGGTATTTAGGCATGATGATATTGAATATAGGGAAGAGACCTTGGAGTGGTAGATGTATCATTCATGATTATTCTTGTGTTTGGTCTGGGGTGATTTGAGGAAACTATAATGAATCTAAAGTAATTATATTTAATGAAGATGAATAAGTACTTATGGATAGGCTCTATTAATCTCTATTTTTATAAGGAATAGGTTCTCTTCAACTATATTTGGAAGTCTTGTTTTGTGTACTTGAACCATAAATACTAATATTTGAGATTCAAATAGGATGAAGATGAATAAATATTGGATGGATGCTAATCGTTTAACAATAGATTACAAGAACGGAATGAAAGAGTTCACCAAGTTTGTAAAAGGATCACACAAAGGATCCTTCTCAAATCCTTTGTCCGTGTTTAAGTTGTTGTTATTCTAGACTACTTTCTCCAGAGGAGTTGGAAAAACATTTGATATGTCAAGGAATAGACCGGAGTTATAAATGTTGGAATAAACACGGAGAAAAGGCGAATGTAGCTACCGGCTGAGATAAAACTGTGTCTTATGGATCATCAGATATGAATACAAATATGGATAATGAAGAAGACCGTATGGAGGATGTGATTACATATGTCAATGATGATGAAGATCGTATTGAGTAAATGAAAAAGGCAATTAAATATGAACTCCGTGATTGCCCAAAATTGTTTGAGAAGTTAAAGAGTAGTGCAAAAATTCCATTGTATGCTGCTTGCACTAAGTATACAACATTGTCAGCTATAGTAAAGTTGTATAAATTGAAAGCAGGAAATGGATGGAGTGATGTCAGTTTTACAGAACTACATGCTCTCTTGAATGACATGCTCCCAGAAGATAATGAGCTCCCAAGCCAGACATATGAAGCTAGACGAATGCTATGCTCAATGGGTATGATTTCTGAAAGAATACATGTCTGCTCGAAAGATTGTATATAAGGCCCCAACCTTAATCCTTACTTAATCTTGAGTTATTACAATATTACACATTGAGGATCTTTTCAGGTTTAGAGTTTTAGAGAAATAGATCATGAAACTTGCCTTACATTCCATATTTAAACAAAGTGGTTACATAAAAGTCAGTATTCATTTTTTTCCATCAACGGAAACATAAATAAAACATGGATTCTTTCTTGACACTTCCTTGACACAATAATCACATCCTGTACCTTTCCCTTGACCTGTGAAAAACATTTCAAAAACTTGGGATGAGCATAAAAAGCTCAGTAAGGGTTATAAAAAGTATGGAAAGGAAACATGAGTACATATATACATAAGATTGAAATCATACTTTACCCATAAAGCATAAGCACTTTAACATACCTCATAAAATCATGAATAAATCATAGAAATCATAAGACATAAAGGTAACTTGAGGCATTCATTACATTCTTACGTAGGGAGTAACCCTCTTGGTTACGTTTGGAATACCCATCACAGTATATTCCCTAAATCTATTCGGAGAAACCATAACGTTTAACCCCTTCGCGTTACCCAATGCATTGGAGAGCTATATCGGGCTCACCTGCCCTTAGTTTATCACGGAACCACCCGTCTTCATAAACAATGCACAAGAACCATAACATAATCATAGAACATAACTTAAGCATAAAGGAAATATAACATTCCCATATTGCAATAACAATATAACATTTTAAGATATTTAAATGATAAATCCATTCTAAAAACCATTTTCAAAACCATTTAAATCATTTAATAAAGAGATCTTTGAATCAAAGTGTCCCATACCGCTTTGAAGGTTTTAAAATTTTAAACCATTAATATCCATATAAATAAATCCTTAAAACCATTTTGAAAACATGGATATTAACGAGAAATATTTATAAGAATAAATCATTAAAACATTTAAAACCATATTTTAGTTAAAGGGTTTTTAACAAAATAAGAGACACTTGAATACAATAATTGAGGAATAACATTTAATCAGAACTTTATAATATCATGAGAATAAAGGAATTCATGATATAATATTCCAAAGGATAGTATATACACCATATAAGAGTTAATTGGTGCATAACCACAATGAAGTCTCAATAGAAATGGAAAATGAGATGAAATCCCCTGTAAAGAAGGTATCCTTAAATTAAGGATAAATCAATCTCATAATTATGTGTGAAAAAAATAAATACACCCAATATAAGTGGATATTAAGTGTAAAACAATCAATGTTAATTCACACATATTCAAAGGATGACATATTCAATAACTACATGTTGAACCCAAAGACATCGAAATTGGGTTAAGAAGTTGCCTTGACAGCCTAACGGCGTCACATCAAATTTTAGAAAAAGAGTTGATGAGAGAGATAAAGGGTATCTCATCACTTGGACATAAAGTTTACGGCAATAAGTATATATAATAACATATCCCCACAAAATATGATGAAAATTAAAATACATAACAAAAGAAGTCTTTTAAAAAGAGGAGGGTGAAAGGTTTCCTAACCGATTTGGGTAACTTTCGAAACGTACACCCCATGAAAGAAGGACTATACAAAATTGATGTAAATAATCATAAACTAAAGTATGTTACACAAATAGTAGAATAATGGAGAGTACATATGCCACTCAAAAGGAAATATTGGCAAATGTAGCATGAATCTCACGGGAATAAAAGTGAGATGAAAAATCCCTTACGAAAACTCGGCAGCCTAACGACGCCACTTAAAACTTCCAAAAATGGATTGATGAGATCAAATAGGGTATATCACCATATTAACATAAAATTTAAAGCAAGAGGAATATAAAATAACATCTCCCAACATAACAAAGAGGAGCTTAAAGTAAGTGACATAAAAGAGAGTACTTAAAAAGAAAGAGATAGGTTGGATCTCTTACGAAAATTCGGCAGCCTAACGGCGCCAATCAAAACTTCCAAAATGGATTGATGAGAGAAAATAAGATCTCTAATCATATGAAAATAAAAGTTACAGTAATATTAATATAAAATAACATCCCAATCATATGAAATATGAGCTTAAAAGGAATGACATAAAAGAGTGTACTTTAAAAGAAAGAGGGGTCAGATCCCTTACCTCGTGTCCGACATGACTCGATCGTTCTTTAATCTCATGAATAATAAAATTTGGTCAATTTATAATTTCTTAAGGACATCCTTTAAATATTATAATTCAGTTCATATCACATATTATAATTTCATAATAATTGGTTAATAAAGTGAGTTTATATCAGACGTTTTTGTCGATGTTCAGTACATGAGTAAAAATTGAACTTATTGGAAATGAATTTTCCATGTAGTTATAGGTACATCATCTCCAGAATAGTATTTATGTTTTAAATATCATATATATCCAGTATATATTCATTTTATACTATTCCATTGCATTTGGATACAAAAAATTAAAAGCACCGTTCATGGAGACGGTAGGCCGTACGTACGCATGAACGCTACTTTCATTTTTTTTCATATTAATGGAATTAAAAAAAATGAGAGATATATATATTATAATTCCAGAATTATATCCATAATTTAGATGTAATATATTAAATATATATCCATTATATATATGTACTTATAATAGTTCATAACATTTGGAGATAAGAAATGAAATGTACCGTTCATGGAGACGGTAAGTCGTACGTACGCCTGAACGCTACTTTCATTTTTTTTTGTATTTAATGGAATGAAATAATAATGATATAAAGGTATATTATAATTACAGTAAGATAAAATATTTAATACCATTAATTCTATCTTTATACGTCCCACATATGGAATTAACGAATCAAATCACTTTGAGGGGGCGGTAGTCCGCACTTCCTAAAATGAAGATATCGCGTTTACCCATAATGGAAACCATAAAGGTATTCCATAAATGAAAAATACATAAGATTATGGAAAACATAAAGATATTATATATCATATATAAATATATTTACATCTTAATGGACACCTTTGAAGGTGTTAAAAGAATATTGAACAATCATCATTTCGTGAGGCAGTAATTCTCCATCCACAGAAACAGTATGTTCTTTAACCATTAGACGAAGGTGTGTGTAAGTGTATCTAGAATCCTTCACATAAAAACATCCTAGTATATTTAAGATACTTTTTTTGTTACAAAAGAAAATAATAAAAAGAGATTAGGGGGATGGAGAAGCAAAATAAAACAAAAGAACACAAGGGAAGACATTACCTTTAAATCGGGTAACTTCCTTTGATTTGAGCTCAAAGGATTCCTTGGAAATGATTCTGCCCAAATTGAGGCTTCAATTATGAATATATGGATGTGGAGAGATGAAATGGGCAGGGTTTGGCCGAGCCAAAGGCTTGAGAGGTGTGTGAAAGGTGGTAGAGGTGGGGGACTTTTATAAGAGGAGAGGAGGGCACTCTTGGAAAGATATAAAATATTACTTTATTATAAAATGATTTTCGGATTGCAAAGGTCCCAAAAGGATATATTTCAAGGATAAGGTGATAAGGTTTCGAAATAAACCCATAAAATAGGTTTTTGACAAGTGTACATTATAGTTTTAACATTATCGTTTCATTTTATTTAAATCCCTTATTAATGAGGTAATTGATGCATCATTATGATGTCATAAATAATTTAATTTATTTAATGTCTAAAAATTATAAAACAAATATCATGATGTATGAAATCTTTTTATCTTTCTAATGAATATTTATAGTCAAAAATATTACTTGTATAACCCCATTTAAAATTTGTTTTAGTAAAACATCTCATGTTTGTGACATTTTAATTTTAACTTTAAATAAAAAGTTATTTATGTCATTTTCCAACCAATGTGGATCCATGGGGCCCCCAAGTTGACCCATGGATTGTCTTGGTCGGCCATGACACATCAAATGAGTGTAGGACATGTTTCATGTTCATTTCATGTTATTAAAACATTATTTTTCCTTAAATTACACTAATTACCTCTAATCGCGATTAAAAACATAAAATTTACTATTCACCAAAAAATTATTTTTATTACATTGAAAAATATTTTACTTCTTAATGAAAACCATGTATGTCGGATTTTTGAAATTCAAAACACAGAAGTGCTAAAGTTTCATTTAAACGAAAAATCAGTTTTTTAAGTACCACTTAGTGGTTTCACTATTCATAAAAAATTGATGTTTTTCAGAATAATACCAAAACTTCACCCTAAGAAATATTTTATATTCCAAATTCAAAAATGATGTCTATTTTAAAAAATTCAAATCGTATAAGTTAGATTAATTAATTTAATAATTAATTCTCGTTGTCATGACAAATAGCGTGTTTTTATGAAACAATATATATCAAAAGATTGACACTAGATTAAGTCCAATTTCAAAGTGAAATTAATTCCAATGACCACTATTGGATTAAATGGTAAAAATATATTCTAATTTAACTTTAAAACCAATTAAAAAGATAATCTAATCATATAAATAAATGAGATTAAAAAGTTATTTTGAATTAAAGTACAACATTTTTCACTCTTCATTAAAAAATGAACTTTATCAGAAAAAAACCAAAAATTTAAACAAAGTAAATTTTGATGTCCCGATTCCAAAGAAGAATTTTATTTTTTCAAATATAACAAATAAAATTGTCAAAAAGTGGATTTAAAAGAGGTTCACCATCAAAAGGCGGTTAATCGACATTTTAAAGAATATTAGAATGTTTATGCTTAAAATTGGATTCATTCACATTTTTAATCCTCTAAAATTTATTGTAAAGTGTAAAAATATTTGACAAACATATATAATCATTTTGTAGTTAGTTCTGTTCATTCCCGCCATTATAACGGCTAGGCGTTAACTACCATTTAAAATAATATTATTTTATTATTAGAGTGCAACGTAAGATTTTCAAGAAACTCGTTGTTGCGTATTGGGTACGCCATCACGCATAGAATCCCCTTTAAAGTAATATTAATATTTTATTAAAAAATATGGATAAATGTGAAAATGTCATATTCTTTATTTACCTGGGATGTTACATCCTTCACCCCTTTTGGTAATTGCATCCTCACAATTTTAAAATTGGGCTTGGAAACTTCATTGAAAATCCCACATCGGAACAATAATCAGTAAAACAATCACCTTAAAATAAAGAAAGAGAAGTACAAAGGTCACCCGAGTTAACCTATACTAGGATTCCATGTATGAAAATATGGATATAGAGGAGAAAAAAAAGGATCATGTTCTAATGGAGAGTGATAGTAAACATGTCTAGGAGAATGTTAACCATAATAAAATCACAAACTTATGATGGGTTAAATGGTATTCGATTCCCCAGTAAAAAAAGTTAACAGACAACATTTTTGTTTTAAGTTAATCTTCATTGAGGAATTTATTTTTGAGCTTAACTAAATCATAATGAAACATACTTACTTGTCACGTAGACTTTAAACTTTTACTAGATTCCTTAATCAAACTCATATTTTCTCCAAAAGACGAGTATTTAGGAAGACTTGTTCGCATTAAGAGTTCTATAATCAACTTCTTGAGAATCACCTAATCCACAAAAGGGAACTATATATTTCCCATGTCTTTAGAAAAAATCCAAAACCAAAATTGTTAGTATGAGTTCAGATAATCCACAAAAGTATAATCCTTTATAAAAAGAAAATCAATTCTTAATCTCCAAAATTTTTCCAAAAAAAACCCAAAGTTCAACGAAGACAATTCGATAAATAATTGTCCATAAAATTCTTCAAAGTAAACCAAATTTAGATTGAAACCCAAATATTTGAAGTATTTAATAACATAGTCTTCCAAGGTACAAATTAACTTTTATCTCCAAATAACATCAGTTGCTCTTAAATTCTCATATTGAAAAGTAATTAACCTAATCACATATCCTCTATGATAGGTTAATCATTTCCATAGATAACCAAAAATAAACTTACTATTGATTCCTAAAATCATCTAACTAAAAAGAATTAGTCAAACTAACCAGGGACTTCACGTAGTCCAGTGGTAGGCGATAAATACCAGTCGCACATTGGTTTTGGGTTCGATTCCATCAGCTTTGTCCAACGCGATGGGTTGTCACACGGTCTGCGTGTTGTCCTTTTTCCAAAACTATATAATTCATAAAACATTCTCCAAAACGAGATAAAATTTTCAAAAATAATCATAACAAATTTTAAACTCATGTTTATCTCATGCCTTTAATTTTCCATCATAATATATAATTACCTATAATTACCTCAAAAGTAAGGATCATTTAAACCCTAATGGTTACCTTTATAATTATTACCTGAACTTCCACATCGATTGGTCATCTCGTACATTATGAATTATAGAACATACCAAGGTTCAAGTGGTTGATCATGACTCCTTGATAGTTGGTTTATGACAACCACGAGTTTCCTCATTGAATCCCCCATTTCTCCAGTCTCTTAATCAGAGAACCACCACAGTTTCCTTCAAACTTATTGTCACTTTGGTGCCTGCTAGATGCATCCATTCCCTAAAAATAGAAATGTCAGTGTGAGTATATCAACAAAACCATCATGTACTAATGAGGAAGATATACTTACTCATTCAATTTATCTAAAAACTATGACTCTTTCTGAAATCCTAACCTTTATGGTAATGTCACTTATGCTTAAAGAATACCCTAACCTCAAAAGTTATCTAAACCGACCTATGATACCAACTATAAGGCCCCAGCATTAAACCTTACTTAATCTTGAGTTATTAAAAGATTACACATTGAGGATCTTTTCAGGTTTAGAGATTTAGAGAATTAGATCATGAAACATTCATTACATTCCACATTTAAACAAAGTGATTACATAAAAGATAGTATTCATTTTTTCCATCAACGGAAACATAAATAAAACATGGATTCTTTCTTGACACTTCCTTGACACAATCATCACATCATGTACCTTTCCCTTGAACTATGAAAAACATTTCAAAAACTTGGGATGAGCATAAAAAGCTCAGTAAGGGTTATAAAAACTATGGAAAGGAAACATGAGTACATATATACATAATATTGAAATCATACTTTACCCATAAAGCATAAGCACTTTAACATACCTCATAAAATCATGAATAAATCATAGAAATCATAAGACATAAAGGTAACTTGAGGCATTCATAACATTCTTACATAGGGAGTAACCCTCTTGGTTACGTTTGGAATACCCATCACAGTATATTCCCTAAATCTATTCGGAGAAACCTTAACATTTAACCCCTTCGCGTTACCCAATGTATTGGAGAGCTATATCGGGCTCACCCGCCTTTACTTTATCACAGAACCACCCGTCTTCATAAACAATGCCCAAGAACCATAACATAATCATAGAACATAACTTAATCATAAAGGAAATATAACATTCCCATATTTCAATAACAATATAACATTTCAAGATATTGAAATAATAAATCCATTCAAAAAACCATTTTCGAAACCATTTAAAACATTTACTAAAGAGATCTTTGAATCAAAGTGTCCCATACCACTTTGAAGGTTTTAACATTTTAAAACATTAATATCCATATAATTAAATCCTTAAAAACATTTTTAAAACATGGATATTAATGAGAAATATTTATAAGAATAAATCATTAAAACATTTAAAACCATATTTTAGTTAAAGGGTTTTTAACAAAATGAGAGACACTTGAATACAATAATTGAGGAATAACATTTAATCAGAACTTTATAATATCATGAGAATAAATGAATTCATGATATAATATTCCAAAGGATAGTATATACACCACATAAAAGTGAATTGGTGCATAACAACAATGAAGTCTCAATAAAAATGTAAAATGAGATGAAATCCCCTGTAAAGAAGGTATCCTTAAATTAAGGATAAATCAATCTCATAATTATGTGTGACAAATATAAATACACCCAATATAAGTGAATATTAATTGTAATAAAATCAAAGTTCATTCAAATATATTCAATGGATGACATATTCAATAACTTCATGTTGAACCCAAAGAAATCGAAATTGGGTTAAGAAGTTCCCTTGACAGCCTAACGACGTCACATCAAATTTTAGAAAAAGAGTCGATGAGAGAGATAAAGGGTATCTCATCACATGGACATAAAATTTACGGAAATAAGGATATATAATTTCATATACACACATAATAAGATGAAAATTAAAAGACCTAACAAAATAAGTCTTTTAAAAAGAGGAGGGTGAAAGGTTCCCTTACCGATTTGGGTAACTTTCGAAACATACACCCCATGAAAGAAGGACTATACAACATTGATGTAAATACTCATAAACGAAAGTATGTTACACAAATAGTAGAATAATGGAGAGTACATACACCACTCAAAAGGAAATATTGGCAAATGTAGCATGAATCTCACGGGAATAAAAGTGAGATGAAAAATCCCTTACGAAAACTTGGCAGCCTAACGGCGCCACTTAAAACATCCAAAAATGGATTGATGAGATTAAATACGGTCTCTGACCATATTAACATAAAATGTAAATCAAGAGTAATATAAAATAACATCTCCCAAAATAACAAAGAGGAGCTTAAAATAAGTGACATAAAGGAGAGTACTTAAAAATAAAGAGAGAGGTTGGATCTCTAATGAAAATTCGGCAGCCTAACAGTGCCAATCAAAACTTCCAAAATCGATTGATGAGAGAAAATAGGGTTTCTCATCATATGAACATAAAAATTACAGTAAGATTAATATAAAAGAACAACCCAATAATAATAAATATGAGCTTAAAAGTAATGACATAAAAGAGTGTACTTTAAAAGAAAGAGAGGGGTCAGATCCCTTACATCGTGTCCGACATGACTCGATCGTTATTTAATCTCTTGAATAATAAAATTTGGTCAATTTATAATTTATTAAGTACCTCCTTTAAATATTATTTTTCAGTTCATATCACATATTATAATGTTATAATAATTAGTTAATAAAGTGAGTTTATATCAGACGTTTTTGTCGTTGTTCAGTACATGAGTAAAAATTGAACTTGTTGGAAAAGAATTTTCCATGTAGTTATTGGTACATCATCTCCAGAATAGTATTTATGTTTTAAATATCATATATATCCTGTATATATTCATTTTATACTATTCCATATCATTTGGAGATAAAAAATGAAAATCACCGTTCATGGAGACGGTAGGCCGTACGTATGCATGAACGCAACTTTCATTTTTTTTCATATTAATGGAATTAAAAATAAATGAGAGATATATATATTATAATTATAGAATGATATCCTTCATTTAGATGTAATATATTACATATATATCCATTATATATATGTACTTATAATAGTTCATAACATTTGGATATAAGAAATGAAATGTACCGTTCATGGAGACGGTAAGCCATACGTACGCATGAACGCTCCTTTCATTTCTTTTTTTTTTGTATTTAATGGAATGAAATAATAATGATATAAAGGTATATTATAATTCCACTAATATAAAATATTTAATACCATTAATTATATCTTTATACGTCCCACATATGGCATTAACGAATCAAATCACTTTGAGGGGGCAGTAGTCCGCACTTCCTAAAATGAAGATATCGCGTTTACCCATAATGGAAATCGTAAAGGTATGCCATAAATGAAAAATATATAAGATTATGGAAAACATAAAGATATTATATATAATATATAAATATAGTGGCATCTTAATGTCCACCTTTGAAGGTGTTAAAAGAATGTTGAACAATCATCATTTCCTGAGGTAGTAATTCACCATCCATAGAAACAGTATGTTCTTTAACCATTAGACGAAGGTGTGTGTAAGTGTAGATCAAATCCTTCACATAACAACATCCTAGTATTTTGAAGATACTTTTTTTTACAAAAGAAAATAATAAAAAGAGATTAGGGGGATGGAGAAGCAAAATAAAACAAAAGAACACATGGGAAGACATTACCTTTAAATCGGGTAACTTCCTTTGATTTGAGCTCAAAGGCTTCCTTGGAAAGGATTATGCCAAAATTGAGGCTTCAATGATGAATATATGGATGTGGAGAGATGAAATGGACAGGGTTTGTCTAAGCCAAAGGCTTGAGAGGTGTGTGTAAGGTGGTAGAGGTGGGGGCCTTTTATAAGAGGAGAGGAGGGCACTCTTGGAGTGATATAACATATTACTTTATTAAAAAATTATTTTCGGATTTAAAAGGTCCCCAAAGGATATATTTCAAGGATAAGGTGATAAGGTTTTGAAATCCATCCATCAAATAGGTTTGTGACAAGTGTAAATTATAGTTTTAACGTTATCTTTTCATTTTATTTAAATACCTTATTAATGAGGTAATTGCTGCATCATCATGATGTCATAAATAATTTAATTTATTTAATGTCTAAAAATTATGAAAAAACTATCATGATGTAGGAAATATTTTTATATTTCTAATGAACATTTATAGTCAAAACTATGACTTGTATAACCCCATTTAAAAATTGTTTTAGTAAAACATCTCATGTTTGTGACATTTTAATTTTAACTTTAAATAAAAAGGTATTTATGTCATTTTCCAACCAAAGTGGCTCAATGGGGTCCCCAAGTTGACCCATGGATTTTAGTGGTCGTCCATGACACATACAGTGAGGGTAGGACATGTGTCAAGTTCATTACATATTATTAAAACATTATTTTTACCTTAAATTGCTCTAATTACCTCTAATCGTGATTAAAAACATAAAAGTTACTATTCACCAAAAAATTATTTTAATCCCATTGAACCACATTTTAATTCCTAATGACAACCATGTATGTCTGATTTTTGAAATTCAAAACACAGTAGTGGTAAAGTTTCATTTAAACGAAAAATCAGTTTTTGAAGTACCACTTAGTGGTTTCACTATTCATCAAAAATTGGAGTTTTTCAGAATAACACCAAAACTTCACCCTAAGCTATATTTGATATTCCGAATTCAAAAATGATGTTTATTTTACAAAAATTAAATCGTATATGTTACATTAATTAATTGAATAATTAATTCCCATTGTCATGACAAATAACGTGTTTTTATGAAACAATATATATCAAAAGATTGACACCAGTTTAAGTCCAATTTCAAAGTGAAATTAATTCCAATGACCACTATTAGATTAAATGGTAAAAATATATTCTAATTTCACTTTAAAACCAATTCAAAATATAATCTAATCATATAAATAAAATATATTAAAAAGTGTTTTTGAATAAAAGTACAACATTTTTCACTATTCATTAAAAAATGACCTTTATCAGAAAAATACCAAAAATTTTACACAGAGTAAATTTTAATGTCCCGATTCCAAAAAGGAATTTTATTTTTTCAAATATAACACATAAAATTGTCATAAAGTGGATTTAAAAGAGGTTCTCCATCAAAAGGCGGTTAATTGACCTTTAAAAAAAATATTAGAATGTTTACGCTTAAAATTGGATTCATTCGCATTTTTAATCATCTAACATTTATTGCAAAGAGTAAAAATATTTGACAAACATATATAATCATTTTTTAATTAGTTCTGTTCATTCCCACCATTACAATGGCTAGGCGTTAACTACCATTTAAAATAATATTATTTTATTATTAGAGTGCAACGTAAGATTTCCAAGAAACTCGTTGTTGCGTATTGGGTATGCCATCCTGCATAGCGTCCCCTTTAAAGTAATATTAATATTTTATTCAAAAATATGGACTAATGTGAAAATGTCATATTCTTTATTTACCAGTGGTGTTACATTGTATATTTTTTGGCAAGGAGAAAAAATAACTTACAGAATGCACAATGTGAGGTGCTTCTCGATACAAGAAAGATAAATCCAATCCTACGAAAGTTGTAAGGTACTTTCCAATCCTTCCAAGGTTTAGGCGTCTATATGGAAGTGAAGAAACTTTAAGACAATTATCGTGGCATGTATATAAAAGAAATAAAGATGGGAAATTACGTCATCCAGCCGACTCTCCTCAATGGAAGAAAATTGATCATGAGTATCCTGAATTTGGAAAAGAGCTGAGAAACCTTCATCTTGCTTTATCTACAGATGGAGTGAATTATTTTGGTTTTCAAACCAGCACTCATAGTACATGACCTGTTATGTTGGTAAATTATAACTTGCCCTCTGGTTATACATGAAGTGAAAATTCATCATGTTATCTATGCTTATATCAGGACCAAAACAACCAGGTAATGATATTGATGCTTATCTAGCTACTTTGATTGAGGATTTGAAGTTATTATGGGATTCGGGTGTAATGTTGTATGATGCTTATAAAAGTGAATACTTCACGTTGAGAGTGATGTTGTATGGGACAATAAATGATTTCCCTGCTTATCAAAAATTTTCAGGCTATAGCATTAAAGTAACTCAAGGGTGTCCCATGTGTAAGGAAGATACAAAATCAATTAGGTTGAAACATTCATCAAAATCTATGTTTCTAGGACATCGTAGATTTCTACCTCGTCGACATAAGTACTGATCTTGGATGACATCATTCAATGGAATTTCAGAAAAACGTGCAACACCGTCTCCACTAATAGTTGATCAGCTGTTTGAGATAGTAAAAGATCTGAACACTGTTTTTGGTAAACCATTTTTGAAAATCCTTACGAAAATCGATTGGAAAAAGAGATTAGTTTTTTTTGAATTACCATACTGGAATTTTTTGTACCTCAGACATTTTCTTGATGTGATGCATGTGGAAAAAAATGTATGTGACAGTGTTATCAGAACGTTGCTAAATGCCCCTGTAAAAATAGAATATGGCATTTAGGCAAGGTTGTGCATGGTTGACATGGGAATACGAGAAGAGTTGGCTCCCGTGAATGGTAAAAATTGAATGTTTCTTCCTCCAGCTGCTTATACTTTTTCTAGGGAGGAGAGATATCAGTTTTTCAACTTCTTCAATGATGTAATGGTTCCAGAGGGGTACTCATCAAATATAAAGAACATTGTGTCAATGAATGATATGATGTTAATTTTTTTTAAATCACATGATTTCCATGTTTTGATGCAAGATCTAGTTCCTATGGCTTTACGTTGCATTTTTCCCAAGAATGTTCATCACCCGTTAACCCAACTTTTTTTCTTTTTGAAAGCTATATGTAAAAAAGTTTTAGACCCGGGGAAATTTCTAGATATGGAAAAAGAAATTTTCATCATATTATATTAATTAGAAATGTTCTTCCTTCCAACATTATTTAATATGATGGTTCATTTGATGATTCACATGGTGAGATAAATTCGACTTTGTGGTCCTGTGCACTATAGATGGATGTATCTTGTTGAACGGTATATGAAGATTTTGAAAGGGTAGGTCAAAAATAGAAGTCAGCCAGAGGGTTGTATAGTGGAGCAATATATTGTTGAGGAAGCAATTGAATTCTGTACTGAATACCTATCTGATGTGGAAATAATTGGTCTCCCGAAATCTCGTCACACTGGACGCATTGAGGGTGAGGGAATTTCTGGAAGAGAAGTTGTGACAATCAGTATTACAGATCGAGAACATGCCCATCTTTATGTTTTGAATAATAGTTGGGAGGTTTCTCCATATATTGAAACTCACAATGAAATTCTTAGGAATTTGAATCCATCATGGGCTGAAAAATGGTTATCTGATACAAATAATATGCAGTTTATAGGATGGTTTCAGGACCATATTTTTAAGCAGTTGTATGAAAATCCGAATTCAATTTCAGAACGACTTCGATGGCTATCCACTGGACCAAGTGTGTATGTATTATCTTACAGTGGTTATGTAATTAGTGGTTATACATTCTATAGAGATAAACATGATGAAGATAGTACAATGAAAAATAGTGGAGTTACACTAGTGGATGAAGTGATGCATGTTTCTGAAAGTAAGGACAGAAATCCATTTTATGAAAATATGTCATACTTTGGCATTATCAAACTAATGTGGGAGTTGAATTATACGCCATTCCAATTGCTGATTTTTCAATGCAAATGGATTGCTAACAACAATGGTGTTAAAATAGATGAATGGGGATTTGTGAAAGTTGATTTTAGTAAAAAAGGGTACAAAGACGAATAGTTTATAATGGAATCACAATAAGTACAAGTTTTTTATGTTCTAGATACCACAAACTGAAAGTGGTCGATGGTTCTGTTATCGTCTAAAACTATTGAAAGCTCCGATGAAAATTCAGTTGAATATGATCCTTTTAGTGGTACGCTGCAATCATTTCAGAGCGGTCCCAATGCAAATGATGTTTTATATGTTAGAGGAGACAACAATTAAGGGATTTGGATAATCGATAGTGGTGTCAAATCCCTTCAACCTTTGAAAAAAAGAAAGAGATTTCAATAAACAGGTTATATTTTTTTTGTAATATAGATCTTGTTGTCTCATGTTATTATCTTATCATTACAGAATTTATGTAATCTGAATTAACTGTTCAACCACTTTAGAAGATAATTACTTCTGCTCATTCTGGTTCTTTTAACCTTGAGGCTGAACAAGTCTCTCAAGATGCTGCTGTTGCGTCTGCTGCTGCTCCTGCAGCTCATGCTGTTGGTGTTACTGCTCCTGTTGCGGCTCCTATTGCTCTTGCTGCTCCTCCTGCTACGGCTCCTGCTACTCCTGCTGCTCCTGCTGCGGCTGCTACTGATCCTACTGCTCCTAGTGTTGAGGTCCAACAAACATCAGCACATGCCATTGATACCATTCTAAATGAACATATAGATGATGTTCATATCGATGAAATGGTTGGGAATGAAGGACCGATGGCTCAAAAAAGACAGGTACGTTGTAGTTTGACGATGTTAGCCAAAATTATTTAGGTGAAAAGAAAAGGCATCAAATTTTATGTTGGATGGAATGCACGAGGCCAACATGTGAATCCCAACAAGGCTTTGTTTAGCAGCTACATTGGAGTTGTCACTTGGCAACGCATGCTGATTGACATAGATTCATGGAACCATGATGTGTCCGGGATGAAGGCTGTGATATGGGAAGAAATTACAGTAACATTATGAATTTATTTCTGTAATTTAAAAGAAAATAAAATAATGAAACAATGTCTTACAATTCTCAATCTCTTTCAGAGTGCCTTTATAGTAGATGATTCACACAAGGATTATGTACTAAGGCTTACAGAAAAAATTCATCAAGGTTTTCACACTATTTTAACAAGATGTCTCCTGAAAGATTCTAAAGGAAAAATAAACCCGCACCCACCCATTGTCTACGCTCACCAGATATCCCAAGAAGCATGGGATGCATTTATTGGCCGCTGTGGGGATGAGATGTTTCAGGTACATTGTGGGTGACAATACGTTGTTTGAGGATACCTGTATTCATCACTTTGATTGTCAATATTTCATTTATGAAACAGAAAATCTGTACTAAAAATAAGGAACGTGCATCAAAACCAACATACCCCTATCGTAACGTAAGGATGGGGTACGATTCATTAGAAAATAAAATGGTACGTATTTTAAATTTACAGTAATATTGTATGGTGCTAATAAAAAAAATCATTATTATCTTTCTAGGTTTATATGTAGATTGATGAGTCTAAAACCAAATTAACTTCCATCCCACGTCATGTGCTATGGAAGGAGGCATGTGTGTAGAAATACGGGATGTTAGTAGATTAGAACCCAGATAATGTGTGGGAAATATTTGTAAGTATGACACGACGATAAAAATATTTGTTTAAAATTGCTATTACATAAAAATATTTAGTTATTTTCCTATATCCAATAGTCACAGGAATCAGCTACTCCTGTAGTGGATACAGACCTATTATTGACGGCTTCTAAGCAGCTTGAAAAATACGTTCGTGTCAGAGGTGCAGGGTTTGGGGTGACACCCCGAGCATATTTTGAGAAGAAGAAAAAAAATGGATGATACAGATGAAAAATTGGAACAAATGAATGAAAAAATAGCAACCCTTGAAGAACGATTACAATGGCAGGGAGAGTTGCTAGAAACTTTTATGGGTGAGAAGAAAAGGGAAGACACAACTCATGAACAACCAGTGTGTGAACATCCCACCCCACCCCCCACCAGCTTTGAGGCGAGCCATTCACCTCAAAGAACTATCTTAGCAGTGTTAATAAATATTCTAATAATTGTTCCCATGAAATTTAAATCAGACAAACACTGATAATTTTTTTGTACTAATCTTCTACAGGGTGATAATGATTGTGATTTATATCTGTCAACACCCACCTATCACCTTGTAGCGAGGGCTACAATGCTCAATATCCTAGAAGTCACACTACATAATAGACCACTTCTGAAAGATCATATGAAAGTGACGATTACTGTAGTTCATGAGCCAAATGAAAAGATGCCTTTTCCACTTGATGACGATGATATTCATACGGTGGAAAAGGCTTTTGGGACATTCATTGCATGGCTGTCAAAACTTGTAAGAGTATATGAAGACAAATAGATATTTATTTGCTTTTTTTTCAAGATACACTCTTAACAATTAATGAAAAAAGGGTCTGAACCAATGATTGTTGTTATAGACGGAGAAAGGGAAGGGGATGACAAACGTTGGCTCAAAACCATCTAAAAGGTCGACCAACCAATCACAAGGAGCTACTGAAAGCACAATAACACCACCTGTTCTCTATCCATATTTGCTAGCATTGAAGACTCATGTGGATACGATGCAAAAAAATGGTAATAGTCATATAGTGGTTTTCGAAGAGAATATATATGGAGAGGAAATTCAAGATTTTGTGGCTACTGAAAATATAAATGAGATCCTTGAAAACGGTTGGCTAAGCGTCACAGTTGTAAATGTATATATGAGGTATGTTTCCATGAATTTATTTTCTAAAAGCCAATCTAATGGGAAAATTATGACTAAATGCATTTTTTATTGTTGACAGACGCATTTATGAAAAACAGTTGAAGGAATTTTCCCATGAGACGAGATTTGGACTCGTTAGTCCTCATATCACATCAACACACTAACAAAAATAGAGCCATCAAATAGGGATGTAATAGTGAAAAGCTTGCTGAAAATATTTGTAATCAAGATTACAGATGAAAGACTTTTCCTAATACCAACCATGCATGGGTAATACTCTACAATTAAAGAATATCAATTATATTTTCACTTCTTTTATTACTTATTCCTTTTTTTGTTTTTAGGCAACATTGGTTTCTAATTGCGGTGAGCTTGGATACTCCAAAGATTTATTTTCTGGATTCAAAGCAAGGATATCCATCAAACCAACCACACATGATGGAGTTTGTGAATCTATAAGACACTACATATTACGTTTTAGGTCTAAAAATTAAGTAATATAATTTATATTATCTTTTACTAAGGATTATATTATGATAGGGAGGTGTATCATTATCGTCTAAAAAATGGAATGAGGATATGGGATAAGTATAAGGAGACGAGAAAGTACTAAGTATGGACAAATATCAGGGTATATATAATAAAATTTCACTATCCAAACACATCTCAAAACAAGTTACTTATTCTACCAATTATCAAATTTTTTTCAGTGTCCAAAACAAATAAACGATAATGATTGTGGTTATTATGTTTGTAAATCTATGTAAGAGATCGTTTTTCCTCAACAAACTAGCATCCCTAAAGAGGTACTTTTAAAAACAACTACTAGTTAGTTTAAGTTATTTATTAATTATTTATTTTTATATTTTGCAGTACTACTATGACTTCCAAAAAGACTCATAATCACAAGACGATATAGATATGTTCAGAAATGAGTGGGATGCATACCTGATGGAAGATTGTACACAAATGCAATGAAGATCTGACTTGGGGACATGTACAATTGGTGGTCATTTTTGAGAGGGGTTAAGGGAATCAAAAGATGAAACATTGTTGTATGTAAATGTTCGTAAGAAAATTGTAATTGTTATTAAATAAAACATCCTTTCTCCAATGAGTCATTTTCCTATTTTAACAGATGATATGCACCAGCGACATGCAAGAATGCTGAAGCACTGAAAGGGTCTCTATTTTGTTTAAAATGGACACGATTTTATGTGAAAACAACAACTGACATATGAAAATCTGACCAAACACATTCGGATTGGGTTGAATTTTTAGGATAACGATCCATGGGTACTTGGTGGAATGTAAAAGTCACCCCTACCTCAATCCAAGGCATGGTGTAGCCGATACCTCTCAAAGGGTCTCTATTTTGTTTAAAATGAACACAATTTTAAGTGAAAACATTAACAGACGTAAGGAAATCTGACCAAACGCATTCGGATTGTGTTTATCCTTTAAAAGAATGATCCACGGGTCCTTTGTAACATTTATGAGTCATCCCCTCTTCAATACAATGCACGATTTGACCGTTACCACTCAAAGGGTCTCTCTTTTGTTTAAAATGGACACAATTTGAATTGAAAACAACAACTGACCCATAAACATCTGACCAAACACATTTGGATTGCCTTGATATTTTATAAGAATTATCCAAGGTTCCTTGGTGACATTTACAAGTCAACCCCACCTCAATCCGAGGCACGGTGTGGCCCGTACCACTCAAAGGGTATCTCTTTTGTTTAAAATGGACACGATTTTAAGTTAAAACAACAACAAACATATAGAAATCTGACAAAATGCATTCAGATTACCTTGATCATTTATAAGACCAATCCAAAGGTTCTTTTTGACGTGTACGAGTCATCCCCGCCTCAATCCGAGGCACGGAGTGTCTGATACCACTCAAATTTTCTCTCTTTTGTTTAAAATAGACACAATTTTAAGTGAAAACAACAACTGACGTACAGAAATCTGACCAAACGCATTCAGGTTGCCTTGATCCTTTAGGAGTACAATCCAAGGGTCCTTGGTGACGTGTATGAGTCATCTAAACCTCAACATGAGGCACGGTGTGGCCTGTACCACTCAAAGGGTCTCTCTTTTGTTTAAAATGGACACGATTTTAAGTGAAAACAATAACTGACCTATAGAAATCCAACCAAACACATTCAGATTTCCTTGATCTTTTATATGAATTATCCAAGGGTCTATTGTGACATTTAAGAGTCATCACCGCCTCAATAAGTGGCACGGAGTGGCTGGTACCACTAAAAGGGTCTCTCTTTTGATTAAAATGGACACGATTTTAAGTTAAAACAAAAACTGACGTACGAAAATCTGACCAAACGAATTCATATTGCCTTGATTCTTTAGTAGAATGATCCAAGGGTCCTTGGTGACGTGTACGAGTCATCCTTGCATCAATCGGAGGCACGGTGTGGCCGGTACCACTCCAAGGGCCTCTCTTTTGTTTAAAATGAACACGATTTTAAGTGAAAACAAAAAACGAACCTATGAAAATATGACCAAATGCATTCGGATTGCCTTGATATTTTATAAGAATGCTACAAGGGTCCTTGGAGATGTGTACGAGTCAACCCCGCCTCATTCCATGGCACAGTATGGCCGGTACCACTCAAAGGGTCTCTCTTTTGTTTAAAATGAACACAATGTTAAGTGAAAACAACAACGGACCTACGGAAATATGACAAAAACACTTTCAGATTCTGGTGATAATTTAGGAGAATGATCCAAGGGTCCTTTTTTACTTTGTTGAGTGAACCCCGCCTCAATCCGCGGCACGATGTGACCGCTATTACTCAAAGGGTCTCTCTTTTGTTTAAAATGGACACTATTTTAATTGAAAACAACAACTGACCTACGAAAATCTTACCAAACGCATTCAGATTTCCTTGATCTTTTATAAGAACGATCCAGAGGTACTTGGTGACGTGTAAGAGTCAACCCCTCCTCATTACGAGGCACAATGTGGCCGTTAACACTCAAAGGGTCTCTCTTTTGTTTAAAATGGACACGATTTTAATTGAAAACAACAACTGACCTACGGAAATCCAACCAAATGCATTCGGATTGCATTGATATTTTATAATAACGATCCAAGGGTACTTTGTGAAGTGTATGAGTGAACCTCTCATCAATAAGAGGCACAGTTTGACCGCTATCACTCAAAGGGTATCTCTTTTGTTTAAAATAGACACAATTTTAATTGAAAACAACAACTGACCTATGAAAATCCGACCAAACGCATTATGATTGCCTTGATATTTTTTAAGAACGATAAATGGGTCCTTGGTGACATGTAAGAGTCAACCCCGCCTCAATCTGAGGCACAGTGTGGCCGGTACCACTCAAAGGTTCTATCTTTTTTTTAAATGGACACGATTTTAAGTGAATACAACAACTGACCTACGTAAATATGACCAAACACATTCAGATTGTATTGATCCTTTAGTAGAATGATCCACGGGTCCCTTGTGACATCTATGAGTCAACCCCACCTCAATCCGAGGCACGTTGTGACCACTATCACTCAAAGGGTCTCTCTTTTGTTTAAAATGGACACAATTTTAATTGAAAACAACAACTGACCTACGAAAATCTGACCAAATGCATTCGGATTGACTTGATATTTTATGAGAATGATCCAAGGGGTCCTTGGTGATGTGTAAAAGTCAACATTTCCTCATTTAGAGGCACGGTGTAGCCGGTACCACTCAAAGGGTCTCTTTTTTTTTTTTGAAATGGACACGATTTTAATTGAAAACAATAACTGACCTATGGAAATCTGACCAATCACATTCAGATTGTGTTGATCATTTATAAGAATGATCCAAGGGTCGTTTGTGATGTGTAAGAGTCAACCTCGCCTCAATCCGAGGCATGTTGTGACCGCTATCACTCAAATGGTCTCTCTTTTGTTTAAAATGGACACAATTATAATTGAAAAACAAAAATGACATACAAAAATCCAACTAAACGCATTCAGATTGCCTTGATATTTTATAAGAACAATCCAAGGGTCTTTGGTGATGTGTAAAAGTCAACCCTTCTTCAATCTGAGGCACGGTGTGGCTGGTACAACTCAAAGGGTCTCTCTTTTGTTTAAAATGGACACGATTTTAAGTGAAAACAACAACTGACCTATAGAAATCTGACCAAACACATTCATATTGTGTTGATCCTTTAGAAGAACAATCCACAGGTCCTTTTTGACATGTATGAGTAAATACCGCCTCAATACGAGGCACGATGGGACCGCTATCACTCAAAGGGTATCTCTTTTGTTTAAAATGGACACAATTTTAATTGAAAACAACAACTGACCTACGACAATCGAACCAAACACATTCGGATTGCCTTGATCATTTATAAGAATGGTCCAAGGGTTTTTGGTGACGTTTAAGAGTGAACCCTGCCTCAATCCAAGGCATGGTGTGGACGGTACCACTCAAAGGATCTCTCTTTTGTTTAAAATGGACATGATTTTAATTGAAAACAACAATTGACCTAGGGAAATCCGACAAAACACATTCAGATTGCCTTGATCTTTTATAAGAACGATCCAAGGGTCCTTTGTGACGTGTAAGAGAGAACCCCGCCTCAATCCAAGGCACATTGTGACTGCTATCACTCAAATGGTCTCTCTTTTATTTAAAATTGACACAATTTTAATTGAAAACAACAAATGACCTAAGAAAATCCGACCAAAAGCATTCAGATTGCCTTGATCTTTTATAAGAACAATAAAAGGGTCCTTGGTGATGTGTACGAGTCAACCCTGCCTCAATCCGAGGCATGGTGTGGCCGGTACCACATAAAGGGTATCTCTTTTATTTAAAATGGACATGATTTTAAGTGAAAACAACAACGGATCTATGGAAATCCAAACAAACGCATTCAGATTGCCTTGATCCTTTAGGAGAACGATCCACAGGTCCTTTGTGATGTGTACAAGTCAACCCCACCAAAACCATGGACCGACCCCACCCCCTGGACACCAATCCACCCCCTGGACACCCCCACCCCTCTAGACACCCCCACCCCCTGTAAAGCCCCCCCATCACCTTGGACACCAGCCCACCCCTGGAAATCCCCCCGGAAACCAATCCACCCCCTAGACCGCCCCCAACCTCCCAGACACCAAACCACCCCTGGACACCCCCACCCCTCTGGACACCCCCACCCCCTGTAAATCCCCCCGACACCTTGGAAACCATCCCACCCCCTGGAATGCCCCCCCGAACACCAATCCACCCCCTGGACCGCCCCCACCCCCCGGGATACCAATCCACCACCTGGACACCCCCACCCCTCTGGACACCCCCACCCCCTGTAAAGCCCCCTCGACACCTTAGACACCAGCCCAACCCCCAGGAAATCCCCCCAGACACCAATCGACCCCCTGGACCGCCCCCACCCCCCCTAGACAGCAATCCACCCCCGTGACACCTCCGCCCTTATGGACACCTTCGACCCCCTGTAAACCCCCCGACCCCCTGGACCGCCCCCACCCCCTAGACACCAATCCACCCCCTTGACACCCCACCCCTCTGAACACCCACACCCACTGTAAAGCCCCTGACACCTTGGACACCTGCCCACCCCCCATGGAAAGCCCCCCTGACACCCCCTACACCCCTTGGACAGCCTCCCCAAACCCTTGAACAACCCCATCCCCCTAAATTTTGAATTGAATTTTTTATGTACTTAATTAACTTATGAATTATGTGTTAATGGTGTATGTTTATGCTTGTTTTATGGGTATACTTGGTATAATTATCTTATTATTTATGTGTTAATTTTTTATGTGTATGATTTCTTTAATTATCATATTGAGATGCTGATTTTTTTGCAGGTGTTCGGGTGTGCTGCTGCAGATTTTTTCATAGTAGCAGTGAGGGAATTTATCAGAACTTTTTTAGTTCTAATAAATAGAGATTTTATCAGCGCTAAAATGTTCTGATAAACTATACATTTATCAGTGCTAAAGAAGCGCTGATAAAAGAACAATTTATAAGACCTAAAGGAGAGCTTATAAAACACTCATTTATCAGCACTCTTTTAGCATTGATAAAGGGTTGTTTTATCAGCGCTCTTTTAGTGCTGATAAGGTATAAATTTATCAGTGTGTGTTTAGCACTGATAAAGGGTACCCCCTTTATCAGCACCGATCTTTATAGAACTTTTTTAGCGCTGTTAAAGCCCGTTTTTAGCACTGTTAATGCCCGTTTTTGTAGTAGTGTGGGGGTTAGCAGGCCTCACATAGAAAATCATATAATTGTCCATTTAGATATGAAAAATTACAAATTTACACATAACCATGGGATAGGTTGATTACTGCATCATGATGGGAGAAGGTGTACTTCTAAGCTCGATCCTTCTCTAGTAAACATCATCCAAAATAGATGAGCTACAATCGGGTGTTCCTAAGATTGAACATAAATAGCACTAGGAATCCTTGATTAGATGTACATAAACTGGAAGTTAAATCAATAAGGTGCATTCCACTATCAAATAAAGTCCCCTTCAATATGGGTAGAAAGAACCGCCTCATGTAGTGACATCATATAAGCACATTCATCCAGTCTAGTATTACCATTGTCAACAAAAATTACTATGGTAATGGGTCAATATGTCATGAAGGAGAAACATTCATCATGTTTTATATTATCCAATATATCTCAATCCTTCAATATGATGAGTCTTACACCATTAATACATTTCAGATACAATACAAAGGCAATATCAGGGATTTCTGAAATGTTACGGTACTCATAATCGACCAGATGAGCCCCCATCCAACCACATAATACTTGGAAGGGGCCCAAGATCATTTATGAGGACTACCTCTTATAAAAACCATATAAAAGGTGGAAGATATTTCCTAACATTGGTATCACCATCCCAACATGCTTCCCCCAACCATCATAATTTCAATCGTAAATGTTGAGAACCTCGCTCCATATTTCTCCTTCATTTAAATTATGTACCCACTTAGGTACAGTGAATGGACACTAGCAAGTTGGAAAAATTGATCAACTCCAGTGATATTCTTCCATCCCCAATCTCAACACTACATGCCTTCAACTTTAGACCAATAAGATCCCAGTGAACTACGAAAATACTTTGTGAGAAAGGAACAAGATTTCTTAATGAAATACTACATCTTTTTTGAATTGGATATCCATCCCAAGAAACACACCTTTTGAATGGGTATTCTTGGCCAACATAATCAGAACCCATGTTATAGGAGGAGTCATTGTAATGTCATCAATAGTAGATTGAGGAGGAAAGAATTAATTTTACATACAACTGAGTGTAGTTACACCAAATGTCTATTCCATCTCTTGAAGACTGATGCCAACCACACCATGCGTAAGTTGGAAAGTGTTCATATCTGGTATCCAATGGCTATGTAGCTCCACCATCTGACTCATATTGCAATAGGTCGATGTCTGAAATGTCTATATGAACTCATACATTTCAATTTCCTTATCTCCTTGGGAAATTCAGAGATAATATATTGAACCTAGAAGGGCCATCCTACACCAGTCCAATGATACACCCAATCAGATATCTAATCTAGATATCTGTCTAAATGTCTAATCAATGGAAGGATGTAGTATTATTGAACGATACATATGGCTATCCTTATCAGATGCATGATCATTCCAATAAATTTTTATTGGAATAAATATCATTAGGTGGTCATCCTCACATTCCCCTTTATTGATAAAGTTCATTCCCATAGAAATGTTCTCTCTAAGAGTGTTTGGGGCCCTCCGTATCCATGAATAAGGCACACAAGATGGCTTATGTAGATGACTGGGAGCATCATTAGTGAGACCAAAACCCTAAAAGGGTAAGAATTAAAAAAGGGGATCATTTGAGATTTTTTTATCCCATCAAATTCATTAGACCTTGTTGAAATGATCCAACTGATTGGTGGAAAGAGGGATCCACCCCTGCCACTATAAAATCATGGATGGAAACTCATACTCTTACCTCTGTCTTCGAAATCCTATGAGAGGATTTATGAGGTCTAGAATCAATATGAAAATAATTAAGTGGTAAATGTTAAAATAATAATTAAAATATTTTCAAAGCATGACATGAACCAGTGGAATTAGGCAGATCACATGACTTGGTAAGGGATTCACAAATCACATATGGAGTTCATAGATCATTTTATATATAAAGGAATCATGGGTTGCATAACCGCACAACTCATCACACGAATAACATGACCCACCTTGTAGAAACAAAACCTCATTTCCTGAACATGGTCAAACACGTCAAAAATGATGAAAAAATTGGGCTAAAGACTCTCACAAAGTCCTCAAGACAACCACAACCCTCATAGACAATGTCTGATAAATTACCGAGGTATGATTTTTGGTTTAATCAGACAAGAATCTAAGCAAAGAGTAGTCTTGTGGGAGAGTTCTAATGAATCAATAATGGGACAATGACTCATTAACAGAGCTCGTGATCAGTGTTCATGGTACGATATCACGATGGGGGAACTTAGCATATGTGAAAGGGAGAGAAATCTGGAGAAAGGGTGACTAGATGAATGAATTTTCCTCCACCCCCCTATATATAGGATGTTTTTTTAGAATACCAAGCATCATCCATAAAACCAAAAATCACCAAGGACACCGGTTCATGAAACCGACAAAGACTGAGGCAGACATCAATTTTCCTCATAACCAAATCCTTGACTCTGTGGATGTTGCTCAGGAGGGGGGAATTTTTTGATACCTGCTAATAAGCAATAGAAAAAATTAAAATTGATGAAATACATGAATAGGTGTATTACATTCCTCATAAGAGAAAAATGAGACGAGGCTTGAGGATCTCATGAGCCCTCTTAGGGAATCATGATCACGTGACCATCTCAAGGTCACACAGATATTCCACGCACAATGAATAAAATATACAGAATCCCATGGAGTCCCCTTCAATGAGCCTTCCATCTCTTATTAAAGCTCTCCATACAACCAGTGGCCACATGATGAAAAACGAATGAGAGCCCCTAGGTCACATGTTTTGTTATTGGAAAGTTCCTAACAATACATCTGAAATTTCATCAATAATAAATAGGAATGATATCAATGGGAGGGACCCCCAGCAGTCATAATGTTCATGCTCCATATCATTGTTTGAAAGGTTAAATTTCCTTGGTGATATCCACCAAAATTTGCATAACTATCAAACCTTTATATAATAAGAACGAGATAGAAGGGAAGTGGAAAAAGGTACTTATAGTCACTGAAGGACATACGACGTGACCCTGATGATCAACAAGGCACTACAAGTCCCTGGGGACATGTTTTACTTGCCTCACGAAATCACATTGGCTTGTCATCCTCACCACATGTAAGTCCTTATGTATTTCCAAGAAAATCCATGCTTCCCCTTTAGCACCCTAATGACAAACAAATAGATTTTTCTATAAACATACTCGCACACCCCTATATGACCCATATTGGTTATGTGAGTCGTCTTTAGAAAGTCATGTTAATGTACTTGAAATTACTCATGAAAAATTTCATAACTACAAAAACATGGTAAAATAAAACAATGTGGATAATTAGGATGATGAGATAGGTTATCGTGGTCACTGAAGGACATGTATCACACCCCCAAAAATACAAAATGCAATTCAAGACCTCATCAACATGTTTTCCGCATCTTGAAAAATCCCTTTAACTTGTTGACAGTCCCAAATGGAGGTCCTTGCGTATGTATAAGATACTGCAAAGATCCCCTCCGGTGTTATTAGGAAAAACATATAGATTTTTGTATTACATTTTCGTGCACCCCCATATGGCTCATATTTCTAATGTAAAACATCACTAAAAAATTAAGTAATTATCCTTAACATTCCTTATGAAATATCACATGCCTCCCACATTTTTCACATAAAACAAAGAAAATAAAAGAGTTAAGAGGTGGGAGGTACTCACAGTCTCTAAATATAAATGTGAATTTATAAGGAATTCCCCATCATGGTCCCACGAGAGCCCCCAAGAAATCATCCACATCTCATGAAAATTCCCAAAAAGTCATCAAGAATCTCATGAATGTTTTTCAATAGGCACCTTAGATGTCATGAAAGTCCTAGGGAAGGTGCATAAGACAATAGGAATAGTACTTTTAAAAGCCCTCATGATCAAACAAGTCATCATTAATCAGAAATAATATGATAAAGGATTTTTTGATGATAAAGACTTGCGACCGCTCAAAATTAGGTGATACACTCCGGATGACCCACAATAGAGACTCATGAAACCTCGTGGTGCCATCCAACATCATCAACTATAGCCTATATCCACACTAGATATGCCAAAAAATTCAGTGTGCATCTAGGGTAGAATATCCTATAAATCCTCCACCCTAGCATGAAAAATTCACCAGCTACTATGAGAAGGAAACTCTCGAACCCAAAAGTTACAATAATCGAAGTGGAATTATTAGATAAACCGATCATGTGACCAACCATTTTTATATCAGGTAATATACTGGTGACTGGCTGGAGTGGTCATGCACTACACATAAGGTAATTTTCATGATCATCCATAGATCACACTAAGGGATACTAGAAAGGCATTTAAAGAACATACCTCATGTATGATAGATCAAGAGAGACATAAAATAAACTGATATGGAACAAAGGTATGGAATTGTCAATAAAAGGGATAAGACAAAGATCAAAGTTAGAATAATTAAATAAAATTCATTTTTTTATCCCCAATGTTCTTCACGTGAGTCATACAAGGACACACGACAACACCCGAATACATCGCCAAGATCTCATGACATTCATTCATAATTCTATTTGGGATTTGAAAAATCCTTTTAACATGTAAAATCAAGTCACCCCCACCCCTGGCATAACACAATGGTCTTGTGAAACCTTCTTGGACAAATAAACACTTGCAACACCACACATATGTGTCAAGACACATATAATGGCATTCACCTATTTCAACCAAGTCACACAGTTGCATACGGGAATGGAAATCAAACTCTTTTGACACCCCTAATATTTTCCGGACAGGTCATGTGATGGTTTATAAGAAAAACCAACTGAGACCCGTGACACACTTTGGGAAACACCCATGAGATTAGTGACACCCTTCAAACATACTAGAAATGTCTCATGATGATCTCTAAGTATGTTATCTAAGACACCTAACATCCTTCGAACCATGTTACACTGATTCTTGCAATACCCCCATATGTCTCAAGAATGTTCATGGAATGATTTCTAGGACAAGCCAACTGGGTCACGCGACATCACCCGTAAATGTAACTAGGCCATACGACACCCCCTGAATAATTATCACAGGCCACAAGGGCATCCCAGGATTTGATAGCCCTATCAATCCTCAGTTTGTAAGCCCCAAATACAAGGGAGACCTCAGTGTGTAAGCCCCAATATATATGGAACTTTGAATTATATGATTCCTGCCATATTTAGGATACGTAGGACACATATTCAATGTTCAAGCTCCATATTGATTATCCTAAATGATCCCAATATCCATGATCTCATCCAATGAAATGACATTGATCACTTGATAACATATTTTTATCACAAAGAGAATAGATCACATGAAATTAGGGAGTTCCAGTAATCATGAAATCTACAATATACAAACCAGGGTGATAAGGGAAAACTTAGTGCTTAATTCCCAACCACCAACATCATTTGGTATGTCCCTAATCAACAAGGCATCTATCTTTTTATGACACCATAAAAATCCAGAAACCACAAGGACAATCATAATTTATATGAGTGTGATTATCCACCTTAGCCTATTAGTAGGTTAAGGGATAAATGAACATCGTGGGTTCTGATTCCCTATATAATCGGGATACATAAGATGATTATATAAGGCTCGAGATCTATACTAGAAATTCGAAGGACTGTACCATCATATAGTTCCCATAAACATTTTCCATGAGACTGGCTATCTATTCCCCCTTATTTCTAAAATCAAGCATAGCTAACGTTGGCTTAGGGGGACACCGTGAACATCCCACCAGACATCATGAATCGCCACTCACATGGGAAATCCTAGTATGTTAACCCTAATGTGATTTATGGTATGAACATCCCTTATACGAGGGTATATATCAAAAGGCCTGTCCCAAGGGCGTAATTGAACTATGATGACTCTAATTCCGGCCATAACAAGGATATGTAGGTCGTCTCCTTGAGACCCATGATCAATTATTTTGGGTGTCTATACCCAAATATATTTAATAGCTCCACAACACTAAACCACAATAGATCAATAAATTACATGGGTTTTGATTCCTACAATAACCATGATATATAGGATGTCCTATTATGGATAAATCCCCACATTAATATATTTCCTCCTCATGTGGCAACACATTCCAATGAATTTGGTCATATGGTTTTAGCAAAGAAAATGGTTACACACCATTAAGGGGGTGGGTGAAGAACCTCACACACACACATATGAATTCACCAATGAGACTTCTCTTTTCTTAGTTCATCAATGTTGTTCACTTTCTTTATTTAATGAGATAACTAACTAGTGAATCGTTTTTTCAGGGTAGCCGGTCTAGTATATAGACTAGAAAGATATAAATGAAAATATATTAATCTATAATAGAGTCTAGTAGTAGGAAAATATTCCTTCCTAAAGGGTAAGATGAGCCCGACCTCCCATTTTCTCGACTAATACGATCGCACAACAGTCGTTGGGATTGAAAACGTAGATGAAAACCAACATTTTGAAAGTAGGTTTGTACCAAAATATAGATGGGGGAAATGTTGTGAGTTTCTAAGAAAAGTTCTAGTGGTATCCTAATGAGCAGAACCTATTCCATAAATTAAAAACCAAACAAAATTGTGTGTATAGAGGACTACCACCTCATTGTATGATGTCATTCATTTTTTAATTACCACCTCTATTGTTGGGGAATAATGAAAGAAATACTATTTATGTATGATATTTAGGATATTTAAAACATAATTATACATTTTGATTCATTATATCATGTTCACTCATTTATACATTTCATATAAAAGTGGATATGAAAAAATCACTCATGGGTATGATGAACTACCACCTCGTGATGAGATGTGAATCATTTTTCAATAAAGTGATACATAGTAGGTAATGAGGGTGACTATAATGAAAATATATGATATATATGACATAATTATTATATTAATGAAATAATTATCTTCTAATTAATATAATATTTAAATTTATTCTTTCCTTTTCAAACACCAAATAAGTGATAATGTTGATCGTCGACATGTGGAATACCACCTCCTCGAAGCCATGTGATTATTATTTTTTGAACACCATGTCACAAGACTGATATATATAAGTATATGTGACCAAATAATTTTTTAATCTATGACCTAATTTTCATTATTGATTATTTATTGTTACATAAATTCTTTCCCGAATTATCATTAAAAAATGGGAACAATACTTATTTGTACGTATAACCTACTGTATTCAAATCATAACGTTGGTTACTTTTTTATAACTATACTAAATGATTGATTTTAATATTATAATTGTTGTATAAAGATGATAATTATTTCATTATTATTACTCTGGGAATGTTTAAATAATGACCTCTTTGACATTAGTCAGCCAACCAAGGACAATCTTGACATATAAGCCGAATATGGTCAAAACATATGAATAAAAAATGAAATATTAAATAATAATATATAACTTGTTAATAATTGAAAAAATTAATAATAAACTTAAAAAAGTTTATAAAGTTAATATATAATTAACATACGATTATTATTTATTAATATAAATATACACATGACATGTTAGACTCAAGATAAGGGGCATCATATCAATCTCTTTTCAACGAGGCATATCATGATGTTATGCACCCTAGTTCATTTATAAGATGTATATATATCAACTTTCATATTTTATATCATAAATATCTATATATCATTGTATTTATGTTTTTTTAAAATTATTAATTCAATGTAATTTATAAATCGAGTGTTTCCTATGTGATAAGGGACTTTTCGTTTAAATAATAGCCATTTAAATTTTCCCAGCAAATATATTTCTCTTCAGTTTATAATTATTTATATGATTTTGTATGGACATAAATTATTTATAATTTTAATTTTAATTTTTTTTAATTTTTTTTCAAATGGAATCTTTTTATGTGTTTTACGCAGAGTATTTGTAAAAATGAAAAAAAGGAATGTTCTATTATTATCATACAAAACAAAAATGAATTTTATACTACCATGACAATTATTTGATTCATGTAATCCATTGAAGTATCTTATTTTTTTAAACCAATTGAAACACTTTTTTTATTTTAATTGAGTATTTTTTAATAAAAAATTGATTTTATAATGAAAATGGTATTCTAATATTGAAAATTTGGTTTGAAAAGAAATGATTATTTTGATATCCAAAAGTGATATAGTTAAGAGTTTAAAAAAGATTTTAAAAATTTTTTATGATGAAAAATTGAAAGAATAATTTTTTTTATTAATTCTATGGTACATGAGAATTTCATGACTGGGAAACCCATGTAGTTTTGGGTGATCCTATTATAGGTTTGAAAATGAGACAATCAAGATAGCATCGGGTGAACAAGTTACAAATTATATTATAGGGTGACCCATATAGCATTGGGCAAGCATATTATAGCTTTCAAACACATTGGGAAATGATGTTGATGGATGGTGACAATATGGTTATTCCAATTAAAAGGGTTTCGATAAAGTTTTATTTATATGATGCAGTAAGTAAGAAAAAAAATTTAAAAAATTTATATGTGGTTTAATAATTTTCTTTGAGAAAAATGCTATTTGTGTTTTTCATGTGAAAATTTCTTATTTCACTTTGAATAATATATATTAATAAAAAGGTAATCATTATATTAGTTTTCATGTTTTCATAGGACTAACAGGTTTCATTAATTGTGTATCAATTACTGAGATTTTTTTCTCATCAATAATTTTTAACTGTTTTCCACTAGACATAAGGATTGGTAACAGAATATGAGAAGTCAAGTTGATTTTAATGAAAATTTTCCATGAATAAAATAGTTATTAGTTTTTAAATTTTTTATATTATAGGGAAAATATATACTAAGGATAAATTTCCACTTTATATTATATGTTTTTGTTATTTATGTGTTATGGACTAATTTTCTAAAACAATAACCCAAACAATATCCTCCAAAATAATGAATGTAAATTATTTAATAAAAAACTATATTATGCAATGTTTTATATTGGGGAATTATATCTACTATATCCTAACTATAGTCTATTATCAATACATTATAGAGGGGATGAAACCCCAAAGTTTGTACAATCAATAATGGGTCATGATGATGTGTGTGACCTCCATTATAAAATATAATTTTATTAGGAATATCTAATCATATTATTAAAACACATTTATCCCTTTTATGAGGGTGGTGGAAGAGGATGTTAATGTAATCCCACAACGTCTTAGGAGATTATCTATAAATATTCTAGTGGAATCAATTGAGAAGTATAATATCACAATAAAATCAATTAATACCAATAATATATTTAGGATGACAATACGGGGCATTGTCATATTAATAGTGTCTCCAATTAAGCCCTTTAGTATATCTTCGTGGAAAATAAAGAGTAATCCTGTAGCATTGATCACATTTATAATGATCATCAACATAATATAATTGAAAAATAATATCCCCCAAGGATGGATCATACTCACAAGGGTTTCTTGCCACAATACCTAACCCTAATCATAATCAAGGTTCAAAACCAAATTCCCTATAAAATGAATCTAAAGGGAATTAATATCAAGGGAATTATTTCAAAGGGAAATATGCAATCCTGAAGTGGTTTTAAATTCACACAGTTATCTACATTGTTATTCTAGAAGTGTTTTTTATTATTTCAATATAATCCCATGAATTTAGTGTACCTAAAAAATTTGATAAGTAATATATAGTCATGATTGTTCTCACCATGTCACTAGGTTTATTATCATTGGAGGTCATCCACTTAATACATACCACATAAGTCATCCCTTTTTTACATGGAATGAAGTTCCTACCTTTTTAGAAGTTATCAAAAGCATCCGTCATTCTAAGAGGAATTCAATATTACAATACCAATAAAAAAATATACTAATTAATAAATACATACATATCATCCCGATCAATTTTTTGTTTCTGGTTATCATCATTTGTGCATCCCCAAATATTTCACCCAATGATGCTACTGAAGCAATTCCAAATGACCTTATTCCTCTTGAAAAAGAAATGGTGAAGTTAAACTTATTATTAGATCAGGATGAGTAACACTTTATGGATGATAAGGATAACAATGTTGTTTTTCTAAGGATATGGTTGAGAATATACTAACAATAATGTTCTAGAACATTTCTACTCTAGAGTTTTATATTCCATAGGTATTGAAGGAATAATATGTACATATTGAATCACATAAATTCTAAAACAACTAAAGTTTAAGAAAAAATAAAATGACGGAAAATATGTAAAATATTTTCAAAAAGAGTTTTGATGAATCACAGCTATATCTTAAATAATCATGAGGTTAATCCTTCAAAGATATTCTAAAGACGATTTGCACACCAGGTTGATCTCTAAATTTCTCACACCACAAGGTCCGACCACATGAAATCACAATTATTTTTTGTGAGATCCACATAGTACAAACATGAAATGTAATGTAATATTTATGTGATTTTCCATGATATGGAATCATGGGGAAATGTTATTACATAATCCAATCATGGAATCACATCTCTATTTATTTGACCTCATAGAGACTAGAACCATCACAACTTTAGAGAGGTAGTTTTTCACCACACTGTGAGGTGCATCTAGGGAATCCCTCTACCATCCCTGATAATCTCTAATAAAATGTTGAACCTCATCATGTACACCGATTTAAGTTATTCAGTTAGTGATGGAAAACTATAAAAATTACACTCCTCTACTAAAAATAGGCATGTGAATAACTATCGATGGGTTTAAGAGATAATTCATTCAACATCAAGAAATTACTATCCTGATCCTAAAGGTAACCATATAGAAATATCATTAAAAATAAGAGAAGAAACACTAGGGAAATTTCACAAGGTGACAATGTGGTACTATCTCACAATAGTCAAGATATAAACATGAATATTTGGGTTTGATCCTATTTGGTGACCATGTCAGGTGACCTCATGGTTCCTGAGTATGTGAGGTGACCACATAGATGCCTAGCCAAACGCTTAGAGGCTAATTCAACCTTATGAATTCCTAGTCCATGAGGCGTCCTTACAAAAGATTATTCAACCTATTGGAGAACAATATAACATTATAAATGAAAATAATTCCTCAAAAAGACCAAGCATGCGAGGATACATCATGAAAGATAGTTTGAGAAGTCAATACATAAGACATACTCCATGAAACCCCCTTTTTAAAACATTATTCAATTTAGTAAATCATCTTCCCTCACATGTTATCCATTTGAAATCATAATTATGTATCATGGATTTCCCCTTGAGGCCATTCTAATTTATAATTCCTTTTTGGATACCTTTTTTCATCGTCAAAACCCCATAAATTCCTTGGTGGGACCAACTGTAAAGGAAACTAATCTATATGATTAGGGAATGACCCTCAGTTTGTAAAAGTTAGATCATGTATTCTCATAATAAATAGAATATCCTAGGTTCTACATTCAATCTGATAATTCCCTAATGGAATCAATTTTTTTACTAACTTGTTAATGAGGGTCCTTATCATTATGAAACCATGATGATCTCCCATGGATCATTTAGTTAAAATTTAGTGACCCAGTCCTAAACTATATCATCCTTGGAACTTGGTTAAAGGATGATTTTAATCATTGATCCATGAGAATATGAAATTTATCCATGTGTTAGTCATAAATTCATACAAAATGATAGATCGGTTCTCCTCATTATGAATGGTTACCAGAATATAAAACCTAATACTTAATCCATAACTAATCTCTATAGAACCCTACCTTCCATAAAAGACTATTGAGAGGGAAATATTACCTTTTTTAAATATATGAATCCTAATGATATCTCATTATATCTTACATTCCACACTAATATTGAATCACATTTAATGAGAGGGTTCAGTTGATCATTTATGTATAATGGCTAGGGAATTCCCATATACATAAGCCCTCATAATCCTCATTTTTTATACCATTTAGGACATAAAAATCCAAACAAAAGATATTAAATTATATGGCTAATATCATAGTGGCATGATAAAATAATATATGAAAATATCCTTACTAAACAATGTTAAAATATATAAAACAATCCATTAAATTGATAATAAAACATTCAATTCAAACAATGTGGGAATTTATTCTAATATCAACATGATATAATGTATTTCTATCAAAGGTCTAAACCCAACATCATTAATCCACTATTTTCATCCTCATGGGGAAATATTCCTCATAAATAATCTTATGACCTTCCTTGTCAGGATATATTCTTGTGATCATGAACATACCTTATTGTAGGTACATATTCTATCTAATTAACAACATATTACCCTCATTAAACCATATTATTGAGAAAAACCTTTTCTTTTAAATGGTCCATATATATTATTACCATGTTAACCCAAAACTACATGGGTCCACACTCACTTTTAAACAAGCCTATCATCATAGAGAAATATTTTATTTTGAGGTCTCCTAAAAAGATCTGCTCATGTGTAAGTACCTCACAAATTATCACTTGGTACATTCCTCCTAGAAGTCCACTCATTATGAATTAAAAATTAATTTAATAAATCATTTTCAGATGACATTAAATTGAATGAAGATCCCCATTAAGTGTAGGAACACTATTTGGGTTCAAATACCCTTCAAATGGCTGTGTATGAATCCCAATAATTGGGATCAATACCAATATCAAAATAACAACAACCTTCTTAGATGATGACAAAACCCATAGTATGCAGCTACATTAGATTTAAACTATATCAACCTAAATTAAACATCAATGATATGTGAATTAAACATATATAACCGAATATATATATATATATGTTTATATATTCAATGATGAATTATTTCAATTCTTCATTATAATTGGAAGGGTAACTATTCCTAAAAGTAGGATTATAGATGGATTCTTGAAGTCACTGTAAATCTCTAATAGAGTCCAAGAGTGGAAATTAATTACCCTTAATAGAGAGAGATGATACTAAACACACATCCTATATATGGATGCAATTTCCTTGGTGTAACTAGTAAAGTACCAGTGACCACCTACCTTTAGAATTCCTGTCTATCCTGACTCAAAATGATGTGATAGAGGCATGTTAGGAATTTCCATTAGAAACTAGCAATAGAAAACCCAATGTGAATTATTTAATAACAAAAAACACAATTTCTACATGTGTGGGAATTTTGATTCACATTTCCAACACAAAGAAATGTTTAAACCGATGTCAAATATTTGATAATAATAAAAACCAAGTTTCACACATGGTAGACCATTTGGTTTTGTGTGTCCCAAAAAAATTAAAATAGTAAACCCGACATGAATTTTTTTATAATAAATATATTTATGTTGTCAGTATCTCATGAATGTGATCTATTTATTATGTATTCCTATATGTGATTATACACTGATGGTTGTTGGTATTTTTTGTTTATTATTCTTTCATGGACTCTCTAAACAACATCAAACTTTGATCATATTGATGGATGTATTCAAGTAGTGACTGAGTGCCATGAATTTTTCCCAATTAAAGGAAACCATAGTAAAGTGGAAACTCTCCCCCATGTCATATTTCAAAAAAAACTAATTAATTCTTTATTGAGGGAGAACCAACCAAATAGTATTATACCAATATTATAGGGAACATGGGAGAGCCTCCAAGATATTAAGCATCAAAGGGCACCTCACTAGTAGAGAAATATCCCAACAACGATGTTGGAACCTTTAATCTCTGTGAACTACTTTAGGATCCTATCATTAGTTAGATAAAATTCCTAACTCTGTTATCTTATTTATTTACTATATGAAGACATCTACAACATCCCCATGATCTAAGAGCTTCCTAAAATGACTCTCACTAATTTTTGTCACCTCTATAGTCATGCAGCCCAAAATCCTCAGTAACCCACTACTAGATATATCCAAGAGGTATTGGATTTAGTCACCAAGGATTGAGTTCCCATGATATTTCATAAAGGATATTGATTTACATGGAGAAGGTAACTTGATCATATCAACATTCTTATATAATAAGACAATGAACACACTATGGTTGTGACCAAGGTGTGATCTTATATATTTTATTAAGAACATAAATCCTACAAACATTCCATGGTAGTGTCTTCTTGAAAACTGACATATCATGGAATCCATTATAGAGATATCCCATATTCATTCCATACCACAATATGCTCATCATGAATATCTCAATAAAAATTGATAATTGGAGTGGAATTATAACCCCACTCTAAAAATGGTTTGATTTAATCCCACCATTTTAAAATAGAATCCCATTAGCATATTTTAACCAAAATAGAGTGGTAATATCATATTTATTCACATGGCTTGTAGTGTTTTCCGAATACTCATGATGATTCAGCAATGAAAAAATACCCCCACCAATAGATTCTAGTGGCCAATAATAAAAAGTCTTATAGTACTTCTTCCATTAGCATTAAAGAAGCTCATATAAATATTATGGCATCTACCTAGGTGTGGTCCCATACTCCCACTCCCATTTGGGAGGATCATTGATGTATTAAAAAAAAGAACAGAATCATGATCATATTCTCATTATAAATGAATTAATTAACACATTATGACAACCACATAGATGAATGTTCTTATTCCTTCAAAAAATATCACAACTTGTCTATATATTATATAATTTCTTAGAGATCAATCCTATATCCCCCCTTAGTATAAAAACAAGGAGTGAAATCATCATATCTTTATGGAATCCAAAAGGAAGACACATGGCCATTCCCTTTCCATTGAAATACTCTTAAATATTACAGTGGATAGAAAAGGATCTGATTATATCACCATCCAATCTCATGTTTCTTATCAACATAATCCTATAGAAACACACGAGTTATTTTGGAAGAAAACTATCAATAATGGTCTCTCTGTAAAATGCTGGGACTGAACTTCTTGATAGATTATGTCTAAAAGAATATCTCACTAAGGGAAACATAAAACTATGAACTATTCTCATATCCCTAACTCGACTAGTGCTTATGTTTGAGAGACCGTGAAACACATTTTGTGTGTATACTAATAATATGAAACTCTTTATGATAATGGCGATGAATCTGTTGTTACAATGTTACTCCACATGGTACAACAATTAATAAGTCTATAGGTGTACCAATGAATATCTATCAAAAAGTTCCCCCTCTTTAAAACAAACTAATCATTAATGAGAACTTCTCCCTTGATGCAATCCAAGAAATATTCCTCATCATAAAAATATATATCTATATGAAATTCCTCACCTATCATTGAATCGATATACAATCACCATGGTGGTCTTCCCCGAGGAATTTTATGAAATGGTCATCCCCACAGTATCATTTCAACCAATTAAGAAGTCCATCCCCTAATAAAGGTCACTGTAAAACACCATCATTTCAAGGGATGCTTGCAAACTTTTGTATTTTCATATTAGGTGTTTCATCTTTAACTGGTGATACCATATCATGATCATGGGATTGTATGAGGTAGTTGTCATTATTTTTGGAGCCTTCATCACATATACCCATCAATTCAATGGAGGACGTCATGAATAGTCTTGAATCACTCAATAAGGTAGCAAGAAAAAGATCACATTATTTAGATCATGATGAAAAATGTCATTATGAACATTTAGAGAATGTTATTATCTTGAGAATACAAATGAAAAAAAAGAACATACCAATTATGTTTTGTCTCATACCCACTCCACAGAATGATATTCAAACAATTATGATAGATGGATGTATAAATTACCCATTGGATAATATAAATGTGAATTGTCACTAATTAATAGTGGTACATATATATTATAGAAATTAAAAAAACCACATTAAAAAAATAAAAGATATCTACAATCATATTGACTTAATTTATAATTCAGTTGTGTGACCTTCAATGTTAGGAAGATAATAGGGAGACATCCATCACACATTCATGAACTCCTTGAAATCTCTATTATAGATAGTCTTGGACACCCCTAGAAATGGGATTACTTGATGGTAGGTAAATCATTAATCATTGAATTTAACTCTTTCCACCCTGTATGAGTCTTCCAATAATGTTGTCCAATGTCATCACCCTATGATAATTCAATAGACTATAATTCATATAAACTTATTTTTCTCTTGTGCTACATCTCATTGCTTCAAAATACTGAAAATAGTCTAATTCACATGATCTTAATTTGATAAGTTATAATGATATGTATTAAAAAAATGTGAAACATTATTTGATTATAATGAAAGAAAAACATTCAAATAGATCGAATCCTTTAGATACTAGTTCTCCATACCTATAATTATATTATTATTAATCTTATAAATGGAAAAAAGTCAAAAGATTAAAAGGGTAGCTATAATAGCTACAACCCTGTAAATATGAATGTATCCCCATCCCATAGATTTGGGGATATTTTCATCATTTTTACTACTTCCACCAACCATGGGTATATGAAAAACCAATTTAATTCAATACATAATGGAGATAGAGTAAACCCAACCATTTAATGTAGGTTTAAATGAATTTACACAGCTACACCTAATCTTTTATAGAATTCTATATTCCCTAGTCTAGGAGAATTATCAATAGTACCTCCCTACTAGTTCCTTGAAATAAATTAATCACCATTATCATTAAAATAAATCTTTATCAGGATGGTTAGAGACCCCCTTAGAGTTAACAACCATAGAACACTTCATGGAGAACAGATAAGAGAAAATGTGAAGACATGGATACACTGCAAGGCTAAAAGGGTTATCATAAAGTGTTTCATAAAGGTATTATATAACCTATAAGTAGTTATATACCATGAAGAAAAAATATCTCACTATCCTCCAAATGAATGAATGAATGATGTTATGTATTTTTCATTGGTAAATGTATTTGGAATCACCCTTTCAAATGAATCAGATTGGGATTTTGAAATACAAGATCATGTTGAGAAGATATTGACCACAATATGATATACAAAGAAACTATAAAAGAAGGTGTTCATACTCAAAAATAGAGAAAAAATTATAATTTTGGGGATTCTATAAACACACATCTGTCACCCAGTTGACAATATTCAACGAAAGAAAATGGAAAGGGTGTGGCCACAACCCACCCACCACTAAAGGAGAACAAATATCTAACTATTTATGGGAGGTTAAGTCAATATGAGGTTGTGTAGGAAAATAATGAGGGATCACACTGCTAAAATAATTATGGGAAATAATAAAACTATGTAAAAATGAATTCAATAGGATAATGTTTATCCTCTGGTATGTATATGGAAAGATAAAGATGATCATGACATGAAAATAGTCTTCAACCATCAATTAAACTATCAATTTAGGAAACTGTCATACCTAATTGTAGAGTTAATAAATTATAAATAATACTCTTATAAAGTTAACCAATCCAATCCATGGTAGGTGAGTTACAACATATCAAATAATTCTCACTGTTAGTAGTATTCACATACAACACAACCATATCAAACCCCATATCGAACCTATACTCAAGCCTCTACTCAAAAAACTGTCTAGGAATAACATATTGAATATATCACATCTCTAATTGGATAATTAGAAGCCGTGGAATGGAATTGAAAATTGGTGAAAATGTAATGAAAACCACTACATGGATTTTTGAATCCAATTCATAATTCATTCTATTTTTTTAATCATCCCTTTTTTATCTTTAATGGATCTGGAAATCCAGGGTAGAACCTCTTAATTTTGTTTTCATGATATGGAACCATGATTAAAACCGTCAAACAGTAAAATATTGTAACACCCCAAGCTTCTACAGTATGCCTCTATTTGAATAATGTGATAACATGTGTTGTACGCAACACCGAGCTCTAACACACAATAACCAATCAAACTAGCCGTTATGAATAGTAATACCTACTTTTTGAAATTATATATATTTTATATTTCAAAATGGACTTCATTTTTGGATTCGGAATGTCAAATTTAGCCTAGGGTGAAATTTTGGAACTTTTCGGATAACACTTATATTTTGATGAATAGTGAAAATTACTAAATTTTAATTAAAAACAACTTTTTTAATCAAAATAATTAATAGTGATAAATTATGAATTTGAGTGGTTTTAAAGTATATTTAGAATATATTTTTACCATTTAATACAATGTTGGTCATTGGACATAATTTTACAATTAAACCGGACATAAACAAGTGTCAATCTTTTGATAGTTATTATCTCTTAAAAACACGCTTTTTGTTTTACCAACGGGAATTAATTTTAAATTACTTTCAACCACTTCTGTGTTTTGAATTTGGAAAAATGGATTCTATATTTTGAATCATGATGTTCATATTGTGTTAATAGGTAACTTTTATTTTTTTAGACATTTTGAATAATTACTGCGGTAAATATTTTATTTACAATGGTAAATCCGGTAAATAAGGGTTAAAAAATAATATTATAATAATACTAAATTACCCTAAAACATGTACTAGACTTATTGGTTGATACATGTTCGACCATAGGCATCTTTGGGTCGATTTTAGGACCCCATGGAGCCACTTGTAGGTGATTGGGACACTTTATTTTAATTAATTTAAAATAAGTACAAAAATGACATAAGCATATATCGTTTAGAAAATTTTTTTTACATAGGGTTATCTATGTTAGATTTTCAACTATAAAAATTAATTAGAAAGATAAAAAGATTTCGTACATAATTATATTTTATTTATAATTTTTAGACATTAAATAAGTTAATTTATTTATGACACAATGATGATGGAGTAATTACAATAATAGTGAAAAATTAAAATAATTAATTTTATAAATACCCAAATAAATATAATTCGAGACCTTTAATGAATTACACTAATTTTATAGGATAATATGACATATTAGGAGTGATTTCATTGACTTTTTTCGAAGAAATCATTCTGTTATAAGTTTCATAAAAATCAACTATTGAATAGTGTCAAAATTGACATAAAAGAGTTTTTTTAAAACAAATATTATATTATTAATTGATATTAAATTCCTAAAAATCTATGTTTCGGCCACGATACTTATATAATGATATTTATATCATTAATGGATCACTTGGGGGCCTCTTGGATGTATATAGTAAGTTTATTAACCATATAATACAAAAATACAAAGAGACATTTTAAAAGTGAAACTAATTAACTTAGAGTTAATACTTAAAGATAAGGTTAATATAAGTTCCCAAACCTGTCTAAATTCTATTGGTTGAGTGGTTTTAGACCCATAAAAACCTTAACATTTAAATAATCTACTTTTTATCCATTATAAACCGAATATGAATTTATTATAAATTAATATTTCTACCGTTTCCAAAGGTGCCCCTCACCCCTCTTATAAAAGGGAACTCCTCCTTATCATTTCTTCACGCCTTAAAAGCCTTTTGGTTCGGCCAAAATATGATCAAATACTATCCCAACTTCCCCCAATACAACCTAGAGTCCTTAGTTTGATCCGAAAGCCAACCTAAGGAGCCCTTTTGATCAAATCAAAAGGAAGAACCCGAAGAAGAGGTAATGTTTTCACCACCCCTTGTCAAGTTCCTTTCTTCTTCCACTTATTCATTCATTGTTATTACCATTCTAAAATAATAACTCCAGTATATTATATATACTGTGATGTTATTATAAATATGGTACAACAAAATTCAGTATTCTATCCACCCTTTGAATAACATGTCACCATACGTGCGTACGTACAGCTTACCGTCTCCACGTCGTGGTGTAATTGTTATTCAATATATTATTATTTGGATGGGTATAATAATGTTGTGTAAAACATGTAAATAATAAATATAACATGTTAATGATTCTTTATATATGATATACCATCCATTTATATATTATTTTAATATCAAAAGAATGATATTGTCGCTCGTGCGTACATACGGACTACCGTCTCCACGAACGTGATGAGATTCATTCTTCATCGTATCCATTCAAGTATAATTCTCATTTGATTATTAATAATAGTATCTAAGGACTTTATATCATTCTGGATATGATTGAGATACAACCTATACATTAAAAACATGGCTTACGTAACAAAACATTTAAAAGAAAACGAGTAAGTTAACACCCGAAACAACGATAATACTAAGATATTATTAACAAATCAATGTTAAAAGATCATATATGATATCATATTAATGTATATGATTCTTGTATAATTTAATAACAATTATTTCACCATTATACATGAGGTTAACCTACCCCAACCAAGGAAAAGTACAAGGTAATGGTTATTTCACAATCTCTTCATTATCTGAGGTTGTTTATACGTAATAATCTACTGGGATCTCTTTATCATACACATCCATGTTTCTTAAAAATGAATTTGAAAACATTTTTACTATTTACTAGAATATGGGTTAAAGTCATTTATACCCTTGTTTGACTTTTTATAAGAGGTTTATAAAGGAATCTTTCCACCATTTTCCAAATAAGGTGATTTTTAACCTTTTCGACAAAATTAAGGTAAGAATGTTCTTTTAACTTATACGGCGGGTGAGGCTATTTTCCACCGTTATAAAATTGTCGAATATTCCCTTAAAAGATTATAAAAATATTTTCAAAGAAAATGTTTTATTTCATAAATATAAGACTCTTAAATGATTTCAAAATAGAAAGAGATATTTCTCTAAAAAGAGTTTTGATTTCATCTATGTCAACATCCTTTGATGGATTTTACGCTTATTTGAAGTTGATTTATTATGATACAAAACTTCTATATTTAATTGAAGGTTTTGTGATATTTTTGACTGAGGATGTGATATTTTTATACCGTTCATAGTTTATGGTGAAAGTATTGACATTTCGTATGCTAGTTTTAATATGAATGTTTATGTTGTGTTTAAACCTTTTCATATGGGAATGCAATGGACTTAATATGTGACAAGTATAGCCCGATATAGCTCCTCGATGCATCAGTAGGTCTCATGAGACAAACTGGTGTCTTGGAACTAGGCCTTGGAAAAATATTATTTCTAGTCTTGGAACGAGGCCTTGGCTATGTGGTTATGATAGTCTGGCATTATGCATTCCATCATTATGAAAGTGGTTATTGATATTGCATGTGATTATTAGATTAGTAGAATATCAATGGGAATAAGTAAATGGAATTATTTCATTTTATTTTTTCCATACTATGTTGAAGTTCATGTTTAAAAGGATTTTGTTTTAGTTATACACTGCCTTAAATGTTTATTATTATTTATGAATGTTTATTCTTATTTCATTTTTATGATGTAATGTAAAACATTATGAATATATCTAGTGTTTCCAAGGATACTAAACCAATTGGTCTTTCGAGATTTGATATTTCTTGTGATCATGCCAATGTTATGTAATAATGCACCGACTCTGGGTAACTACGGTCGGGGCGTCACAGTTGGTATCAAAAGAAGTTTAGTACAAACCTTGGAAGTTAGATTTAGAAAAACTCTGATTAGAGCATGTAGACCTAAGCTGAACATTGAGGATTAGTATAGAAGAACTTCCTTGAATTTTGGTATTGTAGAGATTTTGTGAGTTTTCTGAGCAATACATCCCTGTCTGGATATGAGCAGGTAGAAGCGGCTTTGGCACAAATGTACCTAGGGGTAAAACTTGAAAACACCGCTTTGAGCTAGACTCGAATGGGAACTGGTGCACGACAACGGGCCTTGTTGCACTCTTGGTTACGACACTCCCAGGGGACATGCTTAGGATAACTCTCATTTTATTTACAAATCATTATGAAGGGTGTATGAGTATATACTTCCTCAAAGAAAACATTCTTATGATTATGGATTATATTCATAAATAGTTCAATTTATGTTAAGTGTTTTATAAGTATGGGATTATGTATTTTGATTCATAAACTAATCTAGTTTATGCCATTATTTAGAAATGGAACCTAATGGAAGAAATGGAAACCGTATCAATTCACGCCCTCCATGTAGGGATTTCCCTCCTGCTCACAATAATTATAGCGGAGCTAGTGATGCAACTGGTGCCGATCAGCTAATCACCATACCGGGACAACTCACTCAGGTTATGAATAATAAACTTACCCGTATGGAGCACCCTGATCCGCAGCGTGGAGGATCAATGTTAGATCAATTTATGAGGCACCAACCACCAACGTTCAATGGGAGTACAAATCCCTTAGTAGATGAGCAATGGATATTTTCCCTAGTGATAATATTTCAGGCTTTAGGGAGTAGTGAAAGGGAAAAAGTTATCATGGCAGTTTACCACCTCACTGGATATGCTGATCAATGGTGGTCATTGATTCAAAATACTAAGGAAGATGATGAAGTATCAAATATGGAATGGAGGGAGTTCAAAGATCTGTTTTTAGAAAAATACTTTCCTCGCGACCATCGAGCAGATATGGAAAGGCAATTTCTGAGTCTGAGACATAAGGAGGATGGGAATGTCACAAAGTATGAGTCTAACTTTCCAAGGTTAGCAAGGTATGCTGGGGATTATATACATAACCCAAGAATTAATATTTATCGTTTCTTTGATGGGTTAAAACCATTTCTCCATCGATCATTAGTCTCACAATCCTTCTCGTCGTACGAAGACATTGTCTCATGTACTATCAAGACCGAAAAGGAATTCTATAAGTCTTATTACTTTAAAGAAAAGCAAGATAATAAGAGACCTGCTGATCAATCTGGGAATGGAAATAAGGGGAATACGGGAAAGGTTGAATATCCATCCTGTGGTAAATGTGGGAAGAAACACCCCGGTACTTTCTTGAAGGGAACATGAGTCTGTTATAAGTGTGGTGAAAAAGGCCACCAAGCTCGTGATTGCAAAGGGAAGAAGGATGCTACCAATGTTCAGTGATACAATTGCAGGGAGATGGGACATTATGCAAATGAATGTCCTAAGAGTCAGGAGAACTTACCTTAGAAAATGCCAAGGGATCAAGGACAAGCTTATGCTATCACTACTGCTGAGGTAGAAGCTCCGAAAGACGTGGTGGCAGGTAATTTAATGGTTTCTCAAGTTTGGAAAATACATTATTTGATTCTGGATCATCGCATTGTTTCATATCTTCCCAGTTTGCTAAGAAAATTAGATATTTCCAATTTGATTTAACAAGGGAGTTGTTAGTTAAAACTCCTAAGGGAAGTATCATTGCAACAATGTTTTGTGAATCAGTCCCCATTAGAGCACATAAATGTTCTTTATCTGCTGATCGTGTCGTCATACCTATGATTGAGTTTGATATAATCCTTGGTATGGACTAGCTTTCAGACTATGATGTGAAGATTTATTGTAAGAAGAAAGAGGTTACGATTCTTGATGATGAAGATAAAGAACACCTTATCTTTAGAGAAAAATTGTCACCACCTAATTCTTATTTAGATCTACCCCCAGTAGCTCAACTAAATTCAATTATTGGGGAGGAAAAGAATGAAATAACTGTGGGTGAGGAAAGTAATGTTCAAATAGAGGATGTACCTGTTGTGAAAGAATTTTTAGATGTATTTCTGGAAGATTTACCTGGATATCCTCCAGAATGAGAAGTTGAGTTGTCCATTGATTTAATTCCTGGATCAAGGCCTATATCAAAGACCCCTTATAGAATGACCACTGTAGAATTAGTTGAACTAAAGAAACAACTAGAGGAATTGAGTAATAATGGATTTATTCACCCTAGTGTTTCTCCATGGGGAGCCCCTATTCTTTTTGTTAAAAAGAAAGACGGATCTATGAGGTTATGTATCGACTACAGGGAGATCAATGCTATAACAATAAAGAACAAGTATCCCCTACCATGAATTGATGATTTATTTGACCAAATGCATGGAGCTCAATACTTTTCAAAGATTGAACTTTGATCTGGATACCATCAGTTGTGTGTGAAGAAGGAAGACATTCCGAAGACAACATTTCAAACCAGGTACGGGCATTTCGAGTTTACTGTAATGCCTTTTGGATTGACTAATGCACCCTCTGCATTCATGGACCTGATGAATAGATTTTTCAAGGAATATCTTGATGAATTTGTGGTGGTATTTATTGACGATATCTTGGTATACTAAAAAAGCTACGAAGATCATGAAAATAACTTTCGCATTATCCTGAAGACTCTGAGAAGACATGAATTATATGGGAATTTTAGCAAGTATGAATTCTGGCTTCTGGAGATTTCTTTTCTTGGCCATATTTTCTCTAAAGATGGAATCTCTATTGATCCTTCTAAGACCAAGGCAATCCAAGAATGGCCAACACCTACGAGTATAACTGAGGTACGTAGTTTTATTGGTTTAGCAGGTTATTATTGACGTTTTGTCCAGAATTTTGCCTGATTGGCTAACCCATTAACGAATCTCACACGTAAAGGGGTTAAATTTTTTTGGACAAAAGAGTGTGAAGAATGTTTCGAAGAACTGAAGAGAAGATTAGTCAATGCTCCTATAATGACTCTACCATTGGAGAATGATGGGTTCGTTATTTATAGTGATGCATCGATGAAAGTACTTGGTTGTGTCCTTATGAAGAATGATAGGGTTATTGCCTATGCATCACGACTGTTGAAAATTCATGAACAAAACTATCCTACTCATGATCTCGAGTTAGCAGCTGTGATCATTGCATTGAAGATATGGAGGCACTACCTCTATGGTGAAAAATGTGATATTTATACTGATCACAAGAGTTTGAAGTATATTTTCTTACAAAAAGAACTCAAAATGAGGAAAAGGAGATGGCTTGAATTACTCAAGGATAATGATTGTACGATACACTACCACCCTGGGAAAGCAGACAAGGTGGAATATGCTTTGAGTAGAAAAGACCATGGAGTTTTGAACGTGATGAGAATTGAAAGGGATCCAATTTTGATGGATCTAGTGAAGATGGACATGGGAATAACCAGGGAAGGTGAAACATCAATGCTTTTTCAAATGGTTTCCAAACCATCTTTACTAGAAAGGATTAAGAGTTCTCAGACCGATGATGAAGAATATCAAAAGAAGATTAAAGCTGTGAATGATGGGAGATTGAGAGACTTTGTGTATAAAGATGAAATTTTGAAATTTGGGAAGAGACTTTGTGTTCCCGATATACCTGATCTAAAAAGGGAATTGCTGGATGATTCTCATAGTTCCAATTTCTCTATACACCCTGGGAGCACCAAAATTTATATAGATTTGAAGGAACATTTTTGGTGGGACAACATGAAGAGGGAGAGTGCTGATTTTGTGTCAAGATGTATGGTTTGTCAATAAGTGAAAGCTGGAAGGCAAGAGCCTGGAGGAGTTATGCAACCTCTTCCCATACCGGAGTGGAAATGGGACAATATTACGATGGATTTTTTCTTGGGGCTACCAAAGACTCCTAGAAGGAACGATGCAGTATGGGTTATTGTTGATCGTCTTACCAAGTCAGCACATTTTCTTGCTGTAAGAGAAGATCTAACCCTGGAACGTCTAGAAAGACTATATATTAGTGAAGTTGTGAGACTTCATGGAGTACCCCTATCGATTGTTTCAGATCGTGATCCCCGTTTTACTTCAAGATTCTGGAAAAGTCTTCAGAAATACCTAGATACTGAACTTCATTTGAGCATTACTTACCACCCTCATACAGATGGACAATCAGAAAGAACTATTCAAACCTTAGAAGACATGTTGAGATCCTGCTCAATTGACTTTCAGGGTATGTGGGATCAATATTTACCTCTAGTAGAATTTTCCTATAACAATAGCTTCCATTCGAGTATTCAGATGGCACCATATGAAGCGTTATACGGAAAGAGATGTCGTACACCAACCTGTTGGGATGACATTGGTGAAAGAAAACTTGTAGGCCCAGAACTGGTGGAGGAAACAATGGAAGAGGTGAAGGTAATCCAAAGTCACATCAAAGCAGCTCAAAGTAGGCAGAAGAGCTATACCGATAATCGAAGGAAGGATTTGTAATTTCAAGTCGGTGATCATGTTTTCCAAAAGGTATCTCCATGGAAGGGAGTCATAAGTTTTGTTAAGAAAGGTAAATTGAGTCCCAGGTACATCGGAACTTTGGAAATTCTAGAACGAATTGGGGTTGTAGCTTACCGATTGGCAATGCCGCCAAGTCTCTCCAAAGTTCACGATGTGTTCCACGTATCTCTGTTGAGGAAATACATGCCTGACCCAACGCATGTACTAACCTATGAATAATTAGAACTAGAACTCGATCTTTCTTATTTTGAAGAGCCCATCAGGATTCTTGATACGAGAGAACAAGCACTGAGAAACCGGACGACTCGTCTGGTAAAAGTCTTGTGGAGAAACCATAAGATGGAAGTGGCAACGTGGGAACCCGAGGAACTTATGATGAAGAACCACCCGAGTCTTTTCATGCGATAATATTCTAGAAATTTATAGGACGAAATTATTTGAAGGAGGGGAGAATTTAACACCCCAAGCATCTACGGTATGCTTCTCTTTGAATAATGTGACAGCGTGTGTTCTACGCAACACCGAGTTCTAACACACCATAACCAATCCAACTAGCCGTTATGAATAGTAATACCTACTTTTTGAAATTATATATATTTTATATTTTAAAATGGACTTCATTTTTGGATTCGAAATATTGAATTTAGCCTAGGGTGAAATTTTGGAACTTTTCGGATAACACTTATATTTTGATGAATAGTGAAAATTACTAAATTTTAATTAAAAACAACTTTTTAAATCAAAATAATTAATAGTGATAAATTATGAATTTGAGTGGTTTTAAAGTATATTTAGAATATATTTTTACCATTTAATACAATTTCGGTCATTGGACATAATTTTACAATTAAACCGGACATAAACATGTGTCAATCTTTTGATAGTTATTATCTCTTAAAAGAACGCTTTTTTGTTTTAACAACGGGAATTAATTTTAAATTCATTTCTGCCACTTCTGTGTTTCGAATTTCGAAAAATGGATTCCATATTTGGAATCAGGATATTTATATTATGTGAATAGGTAACTTTTATTTTTTTTAGACATTTTGAATAATTATTGTGGTAAATATTTTATTTACCTTGGTAAATCCGGTAAATAAGGGTTAAAAACTAATATTCTAATAATACTAAATTACCCTAAAAAGAGTCCTAGCATGTTAGACCATAGGTATCTTTGGGTCGATTTTGGGACCCCATAGAGCCACTTGTAGGTGACAGGGACACTTTATTTTAATTAAGTTAAAATAAGTACAAAAATGACATAAGCTTATATCTTTTAGAAAAACAATTTTTACATAGGGTTATATATGTTGGAATTTCGACTATAAATATTTATTAAAAAGATAAAAGGATTTAATACATAATGATATTTTATTTATAATTTTTAGACATTAAATAATTTAATTATTTATGACACAATTATGATGCAGTAATTACTATAATAGTGAAAAATTAAAATAATTGATATTATAAATACCCAAATAAATATAATTTGAGACCTTTAATGAATTACACTAATTTTATAGGATACTATGACATATTAGGATTTATTTAATTGACTTTTTTCGAAGTAATCATTCTGTTATAAGTTTCAAAAAAATCAACTATTGAATAGTGTCAAAATTGGCATAAAAGAGTTTTTTTAAAACAAATATTATATTATTAATTGATATTAAATTCCTAAAAATATATGGTTCGGCCAAGAGACTTATATAATGATATTTATATCATTAATGGACCACTTGGGGGTCTCTTTGATGTATATAGTATGTTTATTAACCATATAATATAAAAATACAAAGAGACATTGTAAAAGTGAAACTAATTAACTTAGAGTTAATACTTAACAATAAGGTTAATATAAGTACCCAAACCTGTCTAAATTCTATTGGTTGAGTGGTTTGCGACCCATACCCACCTTAACATTTAAATAATCCACTTTGGATCCATTAGAAACCGAATATTAATTGATTATAAATTAATATTTCTAGCTTTTCCAAAGGTGCCCCTCACCCCTCTTATAAAAGGGCACTCCTCCTTCTCATTTCATCTCACCTTAAAAGCCTTTTGGTTCGGCCAAACTCTGCCCAAATACTCTCCCAACTTCCCTCAATACAACCTAGAGGCCTTAGTTTGATCATAAATCCATTATAAGGAGCCCTTTTGATCAAATCAAAAGGAAGAACCCGAAGAAGAGGTAATGTTTTTACCACCCCTTTTCAAGTTCCTTTCTTCTTCCACTTCTTCATTCATTGTTATTACAATTATAAAATAATAACTCCAGTATCTTATATATACTGTGATGTTATTATAAACATGGTAAAACCATATTCAGTATTCTATCCACCCTTTGAATAACATGTCACCATACGTGCGTACGTACGGCTTACCGTCTCCACGTCATGGTGTAATTGTTATTCAATATATTATTATTTGGATGGGTATAATAATGATGTGTAACTCATGTAAATAATAAATATAAAATGTTAATGATTCTTTATATATGATATACCATCCATTTATATATTATTTTAATATCAAAAGAATGATATTGTCGCTCGTGCGTTCGTACGGACTACCGTCTCCACGAACGCGATGAGATTCATTCTCCATCGTATCCATTCAAGTATAATTCTCATTTTATGATTAATAATAGTATCTAAGGACTTGATATCATTCTGGATATCATTAAGATACAACCTATACATTACAAACATGGCTTATGTAACAAAACATATAAAATAAAATACTTACACATAAACATTCTTGGAAAATAATGAGATTGTGGAATTAACCCTAAACTTGTACTTTCCTTTAGTCAAGGGAACATTTAACCTATTATATAATGACCATAGTATGTTTTTAAATTATAAAAGAACCATATTAATATTTATGATATCATACATGATTAATTTATGACTTTATACTACCCATTTAATAATAATTTCCATGTTAAATTTATATTTCGGGTAATAATAGCTTTCATTATCGTACGTATTTTAACTTGTTATTAATGGTCGTAACACATAGATCATGACTTAAATACTTCCAGATTATAAAAAATAATTTATATATTATATATATTTAGAATATAAATATGTATAATAGATATATATATGAAATTTATACACCAATCATAGAAAAGGTAGTCCGTATGTATGTGTGGATGTTGTTTCTGTTTCCTAATCGTATTGAATGGAAGTAAGTGATTGAGATATCTATAAATACACACACACACACACACACACACATATATATATATATATATATATATATCAAGTTGCATTATAGTGTCATGTATTACATACTTATTAATAATATATATTTTATAATCATCGTTTAATTGTGAATGTAAAAATGAAACTCATCCCATCGTGGAGACTGTAAGCCGTTTGTACGTTACATATATCTCAAAGGGCACTCCTCATTCTCATTTCTTCACACCTTCAAAGACTTTTGGATCGGCCAAACTCTGCCCAAATACTCTCCCAACTTCCTTCAATACAACCTAGAGGACTTAGTTTGATCATAAATACAACCTAAGGAGCCCTTTTTGATCAAATCAAAAGGAAGAACCCGAAGAAGAGGTAATGTTTTCACCACCCCTTTTCAAGTTCCTTTCTTCTTCCACATCTTCATTCATTGTTATTACCATTCTAAAATAATAACTCCAGTATCTTATATATACTTTGATGTTATTATAAATATGGTACAACCATATTCAGTATTCTATCCACCCTTTGAATAACATGTCACCATACGTGCGTACGTACGGCTTACCGTCTCCACGTCGTGGTGTAATTGTTATTCAATATATTATTATTTGGATGGGTATAATAATGATGTGTAACTCATGTAAATAATAAATATAACATGTTAATGATTCTTTATATATGATATACCATCCATTTATATATTATTTTAATATCAAAAGAATGATATTGTCACTCGTGCGTACGTATGGACTACCTTCTCCACGAACGCGATGAGATTCATTCTCCATCATATCCATTCAAGTATAATTCTCATTTGATGATTAATAATAGTATCTAGAGACTTGATATCATTCTGGATATGATTAAGATACAACCTATTCATTAAAAACATGGCTTACGTAAAAAAACATATTAAAGAAAACGAGTAAGTTAACACCTGAAACAATTATAATACTAAGATATTATTAACAAATCAATGTTAAAAGATCATATATGATATCATATTAATGTATATGATTCTTGTATAATTTAATAAAAATTATTTCACCATTATCCAGGAGGTTAACCTACCCCAACCAAGTAAAAGTATAAGGTAATGGTTATTTCACAATCTCTTCATTATCCGAGTTTGTTTATACGTAATAATCTACTGGGATCTCTTTATCATCCACATCCATGTTTCATAAAAATTAAATTCAAAACATTTTTAATATTTACTAGAATATGTGTTAAAGTCATTTATACCCTTGTTTGACTTTTTATAAGAGGTTTATAAAGGAATCTTTCAGTCGTTTTCCAAACAAGGTGTTTTTAACCTTTTCGACAAAATTAAGGTAAGAATGTTTTTTTAACTTATACGGTGGGTGCCGCCTTTTTCCACCATTATAAAATCGTCGAAGCTTCCCTTACAATCTTATAAGAATATTTTCAAATAAAAGTTTTTATTTGATAAATACAAGACTCTTAAATGATTTCAAAATAGATAAAGATATTTGTCTAAAAAGAGTTTTGATTTCATCTATGTTAACACCCTTTGATGGATTTTACGCTTATTTGAAGTTGATTTATTATGATACAAAACTTCTATATTTTATTGAAGGTTTTGTGATATGTTTGACTGTGGATGTGCTGTTTTTATACCATTCATAGTTTATGGTGAAAGTATTGACATTTCGTATGCTAGTTTTAATACGAATGTTTATGTTATGTTTAAACCTTTTCATATGGGAATGCATTGGACTTAATATGTGAGGGGTGGAGCCCGCTATAGCTCCTCGATGCATCGGTAGGTCTCATGAGAAAAACTAGTTTCTTGGCATAAGGCCTTGGAAAAATCTTATTTGTAGTCTTGGCATGAGGCCTTGGCTATGTGGTTATGATAGTATGGCATTATGCATTCCATCATTATGAAAGTGGTTATTGATATTGCATGTGATAATTCGATTAGTAGAATATCCATGTGAATAAGTAAATGGCATTATTTCATTTTATTTTTGCCATACTATGTTTAAGTTCAAGTTTAAAAGGCTTTTTTTAGTTATACGCTACCTTCAATGTTTATTCTTATTTATGAAAGTTTCCGCTATATTGTTATCATTACTAGGAATTTGAGCTCACCCCTTTTCTATGTTTTATTTTTCCCAATATGTGAAGAAGTAATTTATAAATGGCCTGCAGGGATAGTATGTGGGGATATGAGTGTGGAATATGGAGACTATATTGTTGTAGTTTTCATTTTTATGATGTAATGTAAAACATTATGAATATATCTTGTGTTTCCAAGGCTACTAAACCAATAGGTCTTTCGAGATTTGATCGTTCTTGTGATCATTCCAATGTTATGTAATAATGCACCGACTCTGGGTAACTAGGGTCAGGGAGTTAAAACAAGAGAAGGGGTCCCTCACGATTGTATTGGAAATTTTGGAAAACCATGTGCAGACCATACGAAGCCCAATGTATTCCCCTGCATGGTTACTTAGAGAACTCACAAGGTTTTCCCTAACTGTGCTCAAACTGTGCGACCATAGAAAATCATCCACACTTATTCAAAACCATTCTAAACTCTCGCATCCTCTTCCTAAATCATCCCATGATCTTTAAACACAGATAAATAGGTATAAAAAATGATACAACCTCAAAATGTGGGTGCTACAAAATAGGTTTGATCACCAAAACAAGATGTTGTCGATTTTAATGATGTCCTCATGGGTCTGGATCATATATGGATATTGGAATATGTTCCATCACCATAAAAAATAGTTAGTTTATTTGAATTATGTATTCCTAGTAGTATCTCCTAGATAGTTATAGGAATTTGTTTCATCACTATACACTAGGGTTAGTCTATTTAGATGATGTTGACTTAATGTGATGAGAATCATAAAGAGGGAATTTGGAATGATAATCACAATACTGAAGATGATTAAAATACATTGAAATTTTGTATTTAAAAATTTATTATGGGGCCTCCATGTTGATATACCAAGGATGAGCGGGTGAATGAATGGTCTAAATTTTTTCTAGGTTACGAGGGATAACATATAAATATTTACCTCTAATGTGGTTTTATTTTTCACCCCATAATCATTTTATCTTATATTTTATTTGAATAAGTGTTTAATAATAATCATATGGGTAAATCATTGATGTAAGAATCATATATTTTACTTAATACACCCATAGAGATTTTTAAACATAATAAATATTTCACATTTTCAATTTAAAATAATCATTTTTCTCTCAATCATGTAGGGTTCCCAAATAGTAAGTTGAAACTAGAAAACATCACAGTCATCCCTTTGTATGTTTTTCCGAACATACCTCATATATTTTGTTTTTGGAAGTATAATGTTGTTAAATTCATAATAAGTGGATAATTTTTATGTTTATGAATCCTTGTCCATATTTCACTATAATTTGGGGTCATATATATTTTCACACATATCATTGTAGTTAATTTTTTTATAGCTTGGACCAAACATATGGGACATTTAATTTTGCATGGGGAAAAATCATCATTAATTGAGGTCCCTATTGGTAAAAATAAACTATACCTAAAAGGGGGGATTTATATTGTAGTTGTGATTATTTGAAGTTTATGTAATATGGAATAGGGTAACATGACTAGGACATTAAATGTTTCGATAATTGGATATCGCGTAATTTTTTGGAAAATTGGTATGATGTGTGAAGATGTACCATTGAGGGTATAAAATCCACTTTAATTGTTGAATTTTTCAATTTTTAAATCATAACACAAAAAGTTTTGAATCTGAGATGATTATATGGGGAACATATATGGGGGATGATAATTGATGAAATTTGAATGAATTTCCCTACATAAATGGTGAATGCATGTATAGAGATTGTATCACCTTCTCTGTTGGATGAAAAAAGGCCTCTAGTTAGTATATTATATTGACTGTTCATATGTAGTGCTACATGAGGCTAATATATTCACATCCAAACAGAGGTGTCCCTCGAAGTCAAATACACTTTTTACACAAATTATAATGTAGGATTTTTGTAATTAAAATAGTAGAGAAAAATGTAGGTTAATTGGAATGATGAAATTTGAGAAGGTTTATGTTATACAAAAGATCATGTATCCATATATTGAACACATTATAGGGGTAAAAATATATGATATGTCATTGCTCTAATTTTTTCCAGAACTAGTTAGTCAAATAAACATATCTTCGAGTTTTCTAGTGTTATATAGGGGTCTTCATAATCATTGTTCCATTTTCTATTTCCACTCTAATGTTTTCTCTATGAACATAAAATGGAGATATTAATAAAAACATACTCAAATTTTTCACTATTTTACATTACTTGTTTTTTTCTAATTCCTTTAGTAATTAAAGGTCTTCTGATTTGGACAATTAGTGGATATTGTTTATTTTTATATATCTTTGACCAAAATGAACTGTGTTTCAGTTTGCACGTCATTGAACACAAATGTGATACAATCTATGTTGTAAGAGAAAAGAAATACCCAATGTTAATGAGTCTCAATTCTACTATAGATTATCAGAAAAATTGGGTTCAATCTATTTAATGTCTTGATGATTAGACTAATATATGAAGGGGAATTGTGATACAATAATCATATTTTGGGTTCAAGGAAAAAAACACCCTAACCCCTTCAGATCATATAATAACGATTCTATAAATCATGAATTATTGTTGTAAGATTAGGAATGATGATATGGGACACATATGTTGGGGATGACTGTTTTCCACATCTTAATGATTGATTAAGATAAAATGATGCGAGGAAACATTGATATTAATGAACCATTTCCCTCAAAGAAATATTTAAATAATTATCTAAAAAACTATGGTGGCACTAATTGTCATTACAAACTTGAGGAGTCCCTTGAAGATTCCCACACTAATTACTATTATCTAGGAATGGATTTTTTTAATATGACACGCATGATAAGTAGAGTGTGGTTTATGAGAAGGGATGTTCAAAAAAGGTAATGAGGGAATGTTAGACCTAACTATAGTATGGTTAGTATATAATGTTCCTTTGAAATAAATGGAAATGGGTTATGGTTATGTGAATCACAAAAACTATGATTTTAAACCATAATGATGTTTTTCGTTTTTTTTGGAAAACCAAATTTATTGTTCTTCCAATTGGATATGGCTCTAGATTATGACAATCAGGTTATCTAGAAATGATTACCTTGATATGTCTATAGTCATGTTGGGTAGATAATTTATGATTCAATTTTATTTAATTTGACACTAACATTAATGTTTTTTAGTTAGATGTCCTCAAAAAAAACATTTGTTGTACAGTTTTTTGTCTTGTGATAAGGAATCATGTTTCATTTAGTTTAGAATCATGAAAACATGACTCATGATTCATGAAATTTTAATTCATATAATAATGAATAAAATGTCATTCAGTTTAGATTTATGTAATACGAACACAGGTTGTTCAGTTTAGTTTCATGCTACATGGACTTGGGTGACGTGTAGTTTAACATCATGAAACAATGACTTTAGTGTCCTGCAATTTAATATTATATGGTATGTACATAGGTGTCATGTATTTTACATTAATAAAACAAGGTTTTAGGTTTAGAACCTAATGATAATGGAATTTTGATGTTGTAGCTATCCCTAGGATGTGATATCAATTCATTACTATGTATCATGACATGACCCCAACAAATCCAGACAATGTTAGTAAAGTGAAATTTGATACATAGATCAAACTAATATATATATATATATATATAATCGGTATTGTTTATTTTTGGTTGGGCCTAGGATGATTGATCTATGTGTCACTGTTTATCTCATGAAAACATGAATCATTCCACATGTTGTTCATTAGGTTAATGTGTAAAAGGATATTAGGAATGACACTTAATGGATGAATAGTACTCCCTCACTATAATGGGAATGATTTAATTCTTTATATATGTTACTTAACAAGTGTTTACTAGAGGATCTTACATAGATCCGGATCTTGTATTAGGGAGATGCATATGGGTTGATGGAATTCACAGTTTTCCAATAGAATTGCAGATTAATGTGTTACAATACACCACATAAAGATAATAATAAATCCATGAATAATTCCTAACAAGCATCATTTTAACCAATCAACCTCGGGTATAATGGTGTAAAATTGGTTTTTACCTTAATACGTGGATACTGAGAAAAATCAATTTGGATGATTATTCCTAACTCAATGTTAAATGGGAGAATTTATATTATTCATCTCTGGGCCTCAGATATAGGATCTAGGATTCACTAGATATTCTATAAAAACCTAAATAAATCTTCTCATAGTTCAAGAATGAGTGATGTTTGTAATTTTGTAGATTAATACACAAAAATATCTTTTATGGATCATTATTGATGTATGGAATGGTTCTTTTCAATGTACCACACCCAATTTTTTGATATTTCATGTATGACATACTCTATGTTGTGTATTATTTTTCCATTTTACCAACATATTACTCCCAATATTTTTAACATGGCATGCGTCAATCATTACAACTAGATTTACTCACTAGAACCCCTAAGACCATGTGATACATGATCATTGTGAAAAAATAGATAACCGGTAGATAATCTACGATATATTAGTGTATAATAAATGGGGAAATAGAAATACAGTGGAATATTATTTTCAATTTTTCAAGTAGAGGATTGAAAAATGTAGTCAATTTCATATTTTAGTGGGATAATGAAAATTGAATGTCGCACAATAATGTTTCTAACACAAATATGGTTCTCATATAAGGGATTCAAGCCATATGATATGGGTTTTTATGGGATGATTATGGTTTAACTTTGTGCACCAAATGTTTTTCAATTTACATCTATCCATCAGACTAGAATGATGACATCCACATTAATATTGTGTGAAAATGATAAATGTTCATATCATTTAAAGTAATATGGGGAAGAATAATTTATTTCCAAATGGAGATATTGATGTGAGGAGGTAAATTTCACTATTCAAGATATTATAAAGAGGGTTATATGAACCTTTACTAGAAAAATAGATCTCTCATAGGTAAATCCCATGGTTGTGTCTAGGATAAGTGGTCTGAGATGTCACTCTTTATGTTGATTGAACAAGAATAAAGCCTAGAGTATTTATTAAATAATCACAATATATATATATCACAATTGTAAGATAAAAATTTCATTTTACTAGGCATGGGTTATTGAATAAATTATATTACACAAAAATATCCTACATAAATCTGGATCATGTGATGGATAGTGAAATTTTTAGAACATGGGTTTACACAAATAAATATATAGAGAAGATAAGGAATATAATGGTTATCAAAATGATAAAAATAGTTTTGAAATTTTGAAAGGACCTAAGGTTTGAATCCAGAGTATCAATATGTATATAATGATAGTGAGAATAAATCCACATATAGTTCTTAATAAAGGGAGTAGTTTAATTCTAATTATAATGGAAAAATATCATCTTGATTGAGGTGATATTCATCTATTATAAAATTTCACTAGGGGGACAGTGTCCTACAAATTTCTACTATATGATAAGGATAGTGTCTTTAATTTTAACAACATGTGACAGTAATTATGTGCTATGATGTTTAATGTCATTGAAAAAATACTTACACCACATAGTTTATCATCATCCAACATAGACATTCTATACCTATTTAAAAATAATGAACGTTTCTTCATTATGGACCCATCATTGTTGGGAGGCATGATGATCTCACCATCCACAATGATCAAGGAGTAAAATCCAACGGAATAGACCTTTCTTGTAGAGTAAGTCACTTCACACATTGGTTGAATTATTTTTTTATTCTCCATATGTACCATCAGAGTTTTGAAAAGACAAAACTAGTTCTGCCTAATCAAATGGTCATATTCGACAATTCCTATTAATGGCCAAGTAAATCTTATTCTAATGGGATTCAAGTTTATTTAGTGTACACAAACTTTTCTCATTGAATTTCCCTAACCTGTCAAGTATCTTATGGCATTGATTATCCAATGGGATATGACTTTAGATATAAATGTAGAGTGAGAGAAATATAAAATCAATGGGAATTTCCACCTTTGATATATAAAAAATTAATATGGGGTTTCAATTATGTTTTTATTTTTTATGCTTCCATAATACCACATGAAATGTAAGTGTCTCTCCATCCATGAATTCTAATTATTCTCCACCATAAGCAAGATTATATTTCACATGTACTAATTGATGCCATAAATCTATCCATTTTTTAATATATGGTAGTGAGAATATTGGTTCGACTTGATGTTTTATTCCTGATACAACCTTTTCAAATTAAATTAGAATAAATTGGTGTCACTTTATATCCATATTTATTGAATTATACTAGGTATAATAATGATATAATACTTCACATGGTCAATGAAATTCATTATCCTGACTTCTATGATGTGTATAGTAGTAGCATCTTTAGAGATGAAGTGAGTAGCAGTATGGATATTATTCAACAAACTATCAATAGATAGTAAATATTTCCCCATGAAATTCATCTCCAATATGTAAAATAGCATGAAATTTTGGTGGTAAACATCAACACTGGAGGATTATGTATAGAGTAATAATTTATATAACAAGAATGTCCATCAATGTTAATTCCACATGATCAAAAAATTTTGTTGGCCAGAAATAGGCAAGACTACTGATTGCTTGGGAAGGATATGTCCATGACTATTGAGAATCACATGATCAATCATCAACATTTTACATGATGGTGAGGGTTTTACCTTCTTCAATTTAACTATGGTGGAACCTATAAATACACATTTCTAGAGGAATTTTTTTCATTTACACCATCATAGAGGATGATGTTTTCCCCTGAGCGTCAAATCTATTTTATCTTGGACCAATACATATGATGGATCCTAAATTGTATATATTCTATTATAAGAGATATAAATTATTTAGTTTTATTATTTTATGGATTTATTGTCTCATCATTCCCTTTGGAAGATTTTAATTAATTTATTTCCTCTGTTTAATTGGTAATGAGTAGGGAAACCACCCAGAGGTGTATGATGTATATTACTATCTCATCGCACTCATGATCAGACATTATCATGGCTATATTATCTAATGAAATAATAAAATCATTAAAATATGAAGATATATGATCCATCAAGTTCTCTAATAGGATTTATTCTACGAATCACCTTACATAATCAGGGATGGGGTATAACTCCTCATTCGTAAGGACATATTCACCACTAATATTTTTAATTACCACCTATGGTTCACTATTACCATTAAAATGGGAAACATAAATCAACTACTATAACTAATTCCCAAGGATAAGTGCCTATTCAATTTCTTCATTGTTTTATTAGTAATTATATAGAGGTGAAAAATATTAGAGAACCACCATATTAGGGTATACAAAGAAAATTCCAATGCCAACTATATTGGGTTTTGGGTTTTCCATTATTTTCAAAGTTGTATATTTAGATTCCCCATGATATTATATATCCCAAGACTATGAAGTGTCATTAACAGTGAAAAAATAATATTATAGGAGCTCAGTATTCACCAATATGCCTTCTTTGGTAGGTTGTTCCACTATAAAGTTTTCTACATACTACCATTTGATTCCCTTATATGATATAAATATAATATCAAAATTCTAAAACATAACCTACCATTTCTCTACGAGTTCATTCAAAATAAAAATATATAGGATGTAATTAACAAGATCAACATGAGGGAGAATGTGAACCCCATAGTGTAGAAAGTAGTAACTTATCTTTTTTACTAAAAAATCAGTGAAAGGAAGTTCTTATTGATGTCAGAATATCATTTCCCAAAATCAAAAATTATTATAATGAGAGATTAGATATTGGATTTTTTCTATGTATCATTTTTTATGATATAAGGGCCCCATGTGAATCTTCCATGGTATATTCATATAGAAAGAATTATTTCATTTATACTAGCTACATCTAGCATAGTTGGTGGAGTATATGTTGCATGATATTTTCAAAGGCTTCTTGATATTATTTATCCCATCGATATCTGACACCCTTATTTAAAAACTTCTTAAAGGTATGTAGCATTCTTATAATATTTTATATGAAGCATGTAATTTAAATGTGGAACCCTTAAATCCTTATTGACTCTGTGAGGTTTTTAAGAGGTGGAATTTCAAGGACCATGCAAACTTTCTCAAGGTTAAATTTGATGCTAGAGTGGAACCCCAAGATGATGAGGAATTTACCTAATATACCAATAAGTAAAGACTTAGATATTTCATCTTCATGTTGTTTTGTCAATGTTTTCTAAAAACTATCTCCAGGCCAGAAATCAAAATAAAACATTATTATTATTTGACAAACAGAAGTTCAACATAATTTTTTTTATCTTTCCTAATAGGGGGTGTAATATCTATTACATGAAATGTTGATATGTGGTCCCAACATTTTTGAATCTACTGGGGATGACCTGATAGAATAATGTTCTTCTAGGAACATACAATTAGTTGTTTCTTTATCCACTTGGTATATTATGATATGGTCATTCTTTCAGTATATTCCCATAAAAATAATGAATATAATCTAGCTATTTCATCAAACATGAATTCAATTACTGGGATTGAGAAATAATTCATCATGTAATACTAGTTAAGATACATGAAATTGAAACACACCATGATCATCCAATTATTTTTTCTTAAATGGGATGATGATATAAATCCATTTCAAGTACTAAACATCCAGTTTGAAGTTTTATTTAATATTCGTATTGACATTGTCTTAAAAATGAGTAGTGTGGGTTGGATTTATCCTCCCAAGTGACTTTTTGAAACAAAAATGACTATCTGGTATGACCATATGGTCAGTGGATAGAAAACAATATAGTCTATATATCATTGTATAATTCCATATTAAAAACTCATGGAGCTCTTTCATGAAGTATATATATATTTTATTCTCTATAATATTTATATAATCATGGGCCAATGTGGGTAAAAACATGTGCATTGTCCCTTTTTTGTCTAACCTTATTGACCATGGTAGAGAAAACAACCTCAATTAGTAAAGGGGTATTTTTTAGATCATATTCCACTACCTCCTTTATCAATATGTCATTATGATAGGTAGGTAAGGTGGAATATTTATTATATAAGAGTTATGAAGATATTTATCTTACATATGGAGAGGCTATCATGAAGACCTCCTCGCTATGGTAATCTAGAACAACATATCCCTCTACATTTATATACTTTATTATATATAATACATTGACATATTATGAATCAAGGAATAAAGAGGAGTAATTCATATCTCTTATAGATGATTGAGTAAAATAATTTCACCCCACAAATAACGATGCGGAAATTTATATCGAATTTATAGACAATAGTGGGGCATCATCATCAGATGAATTTTCAAAACTATATTATATGCACCCCCCTACAATAAATGTGCATCTAGAATAGTTGATACCATGATATCTAGGATATATTGAGAACATGTGTATCATTCCATACCTAGAATTATTTCTTCAAACTGATTGATCAGAAATACATACTCCTCACCGAGGACATTCAATGGGTTAGTATGAGTTATTTCCAACCCATTGGGGGTGGTAATCTGAGTATCATTACCTATAATTGGTGAAATCAATCCCATTTATAGAGAATCTTTTGTGTATATATGGATTCTTGAGACTTTTTGGGGGTTTTATCTCCACATATCACTCAAATTTTTCAATTGATGAAGTACTAGATGAACTGATGGTATTTGGAAGATACAACCGCATATAAATTAACCAATGGTCTTCCGAAAAGATAATTAAAAGTCATATACTAATTGTAAACCTTGAATTAAAATTCATATATTAAATCCATGAAAAATTATTTGAGCTTCATTCTTGTAATAAGTTTCTTCTCAATCTTATCTTACACTAGGAACTTTATATTGGTGGGAGACAAGTTGGACACACTATAATGAAAATGATAGAGGCTTTATACTGGTATGTCACACCTATCCTTTTTATATTATTTATTTTGTTGGTTTTATTGGGGATCAGGTGACAAAGTCAAGGCCGAACATAAATTTCTGAGTTTTATTTTGAAACACTTTTTTTGGCCTTTTCGGCAATCAGCGCACAACTGTCGAAGCCGTGCGACCTCGCTTGGTTAACCGCGTGAACTCGCTCGGCTCTCCGCACGCCTGCTTGACATGCAACCAATTAAATAAAGAAGTTATTAATAAATAAATAAAATTTAAAAGAGGGATAACATGTAAATAAAATTAAATAAGAAACATGATAAAATTTAGTGGTTTGTTTAAATTTTGAGGGATGTTATTATCATTATTATTGTTAGTTTTAATGATAATAATTTATTTAGGTTATAATTATTATTATTAGTTTTATTTTATTTTTGTAAAGACCCGCAAATTTCAAGGAAATTTTTTTCTTAATTTTCTTTGGAATTTTACAAGAGCGCAGCTTCAGACGGCACCTGATTCCGAGGCCCGGTGTGCCCGGAATCAATTTCCGAAGTTTGGCTCGGGTACGTTCAGTGAACGGACGAGCGGGTTTTTCTATCTTTTGAACCGGTGCCCGGAATCAAATTCTGAGGGCACCGATGAAATCGCAGCGCCGGTATTTGCTTAGAAACGCCTCTTCCGGAGTTGCTTTTGCTCAGACGTGGTTTTTAAATTTTGCGGCTTTAAGTCAGAAATAAAATAAAGTTTGTGCGACAACTTTATTTTATTTCACTTAAACTGCTTGGAAGCCACTTAAAGTCACTTAAAGGCGGCTTGAACTGAGTTGAACTGGATAGGATGCTATCCAGAAATATCCTACCCCTTGGTAGGATATTTGTGCGGTGGGACCCGCACGAGCCCCGCCGTTTCTTTCGCTAAGTAACGCACCCGCGAAAACCCGTCAAAGTAACTGAAAAGTCAACCGACGCGTTTTCTTTAATTCTTAACAGACCATTTAATTGGGCTGTTTCTTTCGTGAATTAAATGGGCTGTTTTATTCGTTGAATTAATTCAACGAATTGAGTGGGTCGTTACTTACGCGTTTCGCGTTTGTTGGCAAAATAATAAAATAGACAAACTTGTCTATTTTGGAGGATTGCTATTCCTCTGAGCCTCCACCCTCTCCGCGAAGAACGCGAAGAACGCGAAGAACGCGAAGAACGCCGGAACCGGAATACGACGACGCACGATCCGCGACGTCGACAACTTTTCCGCGACCTTCTTCTTCTTCTTCTTCTTCGGTGCCTCTTCTTCCGCGGCGAACGTGCGATCGGCAACAAAGGTGAGAATCGAATCTTTTATTTCTCCCTTTTTTAAATTTCAATAACAACGGATTTAATTAATTAAATCCGTTTGTTCTTGATCCGGAGATTGGCGACGCGACGCCGGATACCGCGACGACGCGACGATCTCCTTCCTCCGCGACGAGCGATTCCGCGACGACCCCTCGTCCGACGACGACGACAAGGTAAGGGATGTTGGATTGTTTTATTTCTTTTCCCGTGTTTATTCTTTTCAAATAAAGAACCCGATCGGAACAATTTTAATCTATTTAAAATTGTTGATTTGGTTAATCCTTTTCCTCCCGATGATTTTATGACTAATGCGGAGGGTGCGGGTCTAACGAACAAGACCCGACAACCCTCCGCCGATCTTCCTTTTTGCGGATTTGGCGGGCGACGGCAAAAGCACGACGCAAGGGCCATTCGTGGTTTCCGCAGTGAAGATCGCCCCCCGGGAGGAGCAACGGCGCAGACGGGAAAGGAATCGGGCCACCGGAGCGTCTCCGACGGCCCGCGGAAGGCGGCGGCGGCGACAGGAGGCGGCGGCGCCCGGCGCGCCGCCGTGGAGGAAGTCCGCCGCGGCTGAAGCCGCGGCGGCGGCGGCAGCCGGTTCCGCGGCCGCGCGAAACCGGGAACGGACGCGGCGGCCCGGCCGCGTCCGCGTGACAGGCGCCCCCCCCCCCCCCCCCCCCGCGGGGGCCGCGTTTCCCCTCAAAGCCGCGGGTTTGACCCGCGGCGGCAGCCCCTTCGGCCGCTCGGCCGAAGCCGAGCCGGCCGGTCCGGTCGGCCGGGCCGCGCCCAGGCCGGACCGGACCCGGCCTCGCCGGGTCGGGCCGGTTCGAGCCGGCCCGGTTCGGGCCGACCCGGTGCGGCCGACCCCAGGGGGGGTTCGGGCCGGGTCTCCCCGGGCCCAGAACCCCCGTTTCGGGCCCTCTTCGGTCTTTCGCCCATATCTTGGGCCTGGGACCTCCGATTGACGAACCGTCAGCGGCTACGCGATCCTTGGATCGAGACGGTCGTTTCGGTATATTATACTCAAGGTTTCGGAAGACTTTGGGTACGGCCGGGTTGGTTCGTACACGAAACCAACCGGGCCCTCGGAGCGGAAACGCTCATAACTTGAGCTACGGACGTCCGAACGACGTTCCGTCAGCTGTGGTAGTTTCCTCTAAGTGAGACGGAGCTTTCGGCATACTCCGCCCGAGGATCGGATATAGGCGGAGTACGGTCGGGTTGGTTTTGCCCTAAAAACCAACCGGGCCCCTGGGACGAAAATGCCAATAACTCTCAGACCGGGCGTCCGTTTGACGCGCCGTCTGTCGCGTTGAGATCCTGTTGTCGATACGGAACTTTCGGATACATCAACTTCGGACTACGTGTCAGTTGATGTATCAGCCTCTCGGCTCGTGGAGCGGACCCTCCTAAACGAGCTCGCTTTGTGCGGGAACCCTAGCGCTGGCTGTGACTTCGACGGCAGAGCAGAGATCCTTCGTGGACTGCGACGACGGCAGAGCAGAGATCCTCCGTGGACTGCGACGACGGCAGAGCAGAGATCCTTCGTGGACTGCGGCGACGACTGTGCAGAGATCCTCAGTGGAATGCGTCGACTACTGCACTCAGCGATCCCATGTGGATCAGTGCCTACAGGTTCTGTGTGAGCCCGATCCTACGTGGGTCCTTACTACCGGTTCTGTGTGAGCCACTGCCTACAGGTTCTGTGTGAGCCCGATCCTGTGTGGGTCTTCTGCGGGGGTTAGTACCTATCGATCCTTCGTGGGTCCGACGACTTAGACGGATCAGTGATCGTCTTGACGTCATCTGAAAAAGTATACCTGGTTGAGCTGAATCTTATGTTACTCTCCTTTGTGGATTGTGTTGAACTATCCTATGTGGATTTTACTGTTTACTCTCCTTGTGGATTTGAGTCTTGCTTTCCTTTGTGGATTGAGTTGTTCTTGAGCTCGTGAGCAGAGCTAGAAGTGGGGACTTAGGTATATGTATGGGCATATACCTAAGTCAAGTCAGATGTTACTTCGTGATTGCATCTTTCTTTTGTGCTATATCCTTTGTGGATTTCGGGAGACCTTCGGGGGTCTCAGGGTCCTTACTGAGTAGCTTGTACTCACCCCTGCACGGGCTATGCCCGCACCTTGTTGTGTTGGTTGCAGACGACGGACAGCGCTGATCACGGTTGGGGCGTGGAGCAGGACGGTACCTGGAGGTGGACCACTGGGCGGGACGTGCTCGGAGCGGACGTGGGACCCGAGGAGCCTGGAGGCTATCTGTACCCACCCTTCAGGTGGGATTGCCAGTGGACGACACGAGGCCGCCGTCTTTTCTTCAGTTGCTGTACTTTACTTTTCAGTTGTACTTTACAGTTGGGCTTGTATTTCCGGCCCCTTTACTTTTCTGCACTTTACTTTCCGCTTGCTGACTCTGTGTGGTTGTTACTTATAAAGGCAATGCCTTCCCTGTTTACTGGGATTTTACGCCTTGGTGCTAGTCGCCAGCCCCTGGCCTATGGAAGGCGGGCTTGGGGTAGTCACGGCACGGGCCCCGAGGACGGGTCGTGACAAATTGGTATCAGAGGTGGTCGGTTCTAGCGCAGACTCTGATCGTCCTTTCTTTCTATGTGAAGCAATAGTGTTTAGTGTATTGAGTGTGGTTATCAGTTCAGGGAGCCCAGGGTTGGTGCGGCGGCCGACGTATCCGTACACCAGGACCCTGACTCCTGATTTCTGACTTAATGCATGAAAACATTGATTGCGTGTATGTTTCAAGTTTTTATTTGTGATTACTTGTGTCAGCTCACCGGGTATACTGATCTGCTTTATGAAAGTCTCAAGTTTTCCTTGTGATTACTTGTGCCAGCTCACCAGGTATACTGTTCTGACTGTGGTGCTCTTGTTCTCCTTTTCAGGATGGCCCCGCGACGAATGCCAGCTAGGGTTCCGAGTGTAGGGCGCGACGGCAGCCCACCGAGCGACGAGGCCTCGGTGCAGGGCCCTTTGCCAGCTGTGGCACCGGCGGTAGCTTTACCCGCCGAGCCACCGATGCTACCAGTACCAGACGCTGACGATGCACGTCGCCTCAGGGCACTGCATGAGTTTCAGAGCCAGCGACCGCCCAGGTTTCGCGGTGAGGCGGACCCCCAGGCCGCCGAGGACTGGCTAGAGGCGGTGGTACGAATCTTTAGGCTAGTGAGGACACCAGCGGATCTCATAGTGATTCTCGCGGCGAGCCTCCTGCAGGCGGCGGCAGGACGATGGTGGAGCCTGATGCTCCAGGTTCACGATGAGGCATCCCTGCTCTGGACGGACTTCGAGAGCCTCTTCCGCTCTGAGTTCGTCCCGGCCACCCTCCGAGCGGTGCGCATCCAGGAGCTTCTCCAGCTGCGCCAGGGCAGCATGACGGTCGCTCAGTACGCGGCGAGGTTCACGGACCTATCTCGCTACTCGACCGACATGGTACGGGACCCCTTCTTCCGGGCCCGGACCTTCGAGCAGGGCTTGCGACAGGAGATTCGGGCGTCGCTGATCTCCCTCAGCATTCCGACCCAGGCGGGAGTGCTGGAGCGAGCCCTCCTGATCGAGAGATTCCTGGCAGAGCCTTCTTCAGCGGCGAGACCTAGCGCAGGGCGGCAGGTAGCTGAGTCTTCGGCAGCAGGTAGCCGACGGATGACTCACGGGTCCAGGCAGACCAGACCCCCACGCAGACGGCCTCAGGACACCGGCTCAGCAGTACGAGGCACACAGCGGAGTGCCAGCCTTTCGAGAGGCAGGCTGTGCTACTCTTGCGGCGGGCAGGGTCACATGGCTCGTGACTGCCCGACTCGCTGATCAGAGGAGCAGCAGACGGTGGAGGGGCCACCCAGGCAGAGGCAGAGGGTCGACCGTGGCGGTCCGCAGGGAGGAGGCGGACGAGGCAGAGGAGCTGGCCGAGCAGCAGGTGGTGGGCGACGCTTCCAGGCTCTACCCCCACCACCACCAGGAGGGCCACCTCGACCACAGGGAGCTGGCGGGCAGGGACAGGCCCAGCTCCAGGCAGTGGAGGCCTACGACCCCGACATGCCAGAGATGATTCGAGGTACGATCTGTGTCTATTCCACCCTTGCTGCAGTACTTATAGACACAGGAGCGAGTCACTCTTTCATAGCCTCTGCCCTTGTTCGGAGCTCGGAGATTCCGACTGAGCCGTTGGCTCGATCCTTACGGCTAGAGACTCCTACGGGAGCAGACTCGACGATTACGCACTGGTGCCGGCAGTGTGAGCTTACTCTAGGAGGCGAGAGTTTCGGCTGGGATCTCCTTGTAGCGGCGTCGAGGCCTTACGACGTCATCTTGGGCATGGATTGGCTATCCACGGTTCATGCCCAGATCGACTGTTTTAGGCGCAAGGTGCGATGTGTTCGCACCGACGGGAGCAGGTTTACCTTCATCGGCGAGAAGGGAACCTTTGCAGCACAGGATGGACTTCCGTGGAGGAGAGTGCAGCCCATCTCTCATCAGTTGGCTAGCCTCATCCTAGGAGCAGTGGACGTGCGGAGTCCGGCTTTTCCTGCAGTGGTGGACCAGTACGTGGACGTCTTTCCCGACGACGTTCCAGGGCTACGTCCTCGTAGAGAGGTAGACTTTTACATCGACTTGTACCCCGGGACAGCCCCGATATCAACTCCAGCATATCGGATGGCCCCCGCCGAGCTTCGGGAGCTGCGGGTACAGTTGGAGGACTTGCAGAGCAAGGGGTTTATCCGACCCAGTGTTTCACCCTGGGCTTCCCCGATTTTGTTCGCCAAGAAGGCGGATGGGAGCTTGCGAATATGTGTCGACTATCGTCGCCTGAACCAGGTGACAGTGAGGAACAAGTATCCGCTGCCACGGATTGATGACCTCTTCGATCAGCTCAAGGGAGCGCGGTGGTTCTCGAAGATAGACCTCCGGTCAGGCTATCATCAGCTCAGAGTTCGAGACGAGGACGTACAGAAGACGGCCTTCAGGTGCCGGTATGGCCATTATGAGTTCTTGGTTATGCCATTCGGCGTAACCAATGCTCCAGCAGTGTTCATGAGCCTCATGAACAGGATCTTCCAGCCATACCTCGACCGATTTGTCGTTGTCTTCATTGACGACATTTTGGTATACTCGACGACTGAGGAGGAGCAAGCCTACCACCTGCGAGTTGTGCTAGACACGCTCCGAGAGCACCAGCTTTATGGCAAGCTCTCAAAATGCCAGTTCTGGTTACGTGAGGTCCATTTCTTGGGACACGTCTTTTCTGAGGCGGGAGTTGCAGTGGATCCCGCGAAGATCGAGGCAGTACTAGCTTGGGAGCCACCCAGGAGCGTGACAGAGGTGCGGAGCTTCTTGGGCCTAGCGGGATACTATCGGAGATTCGTGCCAGACTTCTCCAGAGTTGCGGCACCACTCTCAGCCTTGACGAAGAAGGGGAAACCCTTTGTGTGGTCAGACAGATGTCAGCAGAGCTTCCAGGAGCTGAGACAGAGATTGACCAGCGCACCTATCTTGAGGTTGCCCGAGGAGGGAGTTGGGTACGTAGTTTACTGCGACGCATCAGGGACTGGACTCGGGTGCGTCCTGATGCAGGAGCGGGCCGTGATCGCCTACGGATCACGTCAGTTGAGGCCGCATGAGCAGAACTACGCCACTCATGACCTGGAGTTAGCAGCAGTGGTCTTCGCTCTGAAGACTTGGCGGCACTATCTGATGGGCGAGCGCTTCACTGTCTTTTCTGACCACCAGAGTCTCAGGGATATCTTCTCTCAGAAGGACCTGAACCTGAGACAGCGGAGATGGCTTGAGTTCCTCCAGGACTATGACTTTGAGATAGTCTATACTCCTGGGAAGGGGAACGTGGTAGCCGATGCCCTCAGCAGGAGGACGGGCATTCAGCTACTTGAGGAGGCGACGGAGCAGCTATCCTCCTTACAGATATCCTTTGTGGATAGAGACGGAGCAGCCTTTCTTCAGTCTCTCACAGTCTCTCCTCCACTTCTACAGCGGGTTAGAGAGGCTCAGCGTGGGGACGCTGACTGTGAGACCCGGCGTGCACTGATATCCTCAGGTCAGGCGCCTGATGGTTTCTCCCTTGGAGCAGAGCACGACATCCTTTTCAGAGGACGTACCTTCGTACCAGTCGCTTTACGAGAGGAGGTGCTAAGAGAGTTTCACACTTCTCCCTTGGCGGTACATCCCGGAGTGGCGAAGATGTACCAGGATCTCAGACGACAGCACTGGTGGCCGGGCATGAAGAAAGCTGTGGCAGAGTTCGTTTCACGATGCCTCACCTGCCAGCAGGTGAAGGCAGAGCATCAGGTACCAGCAGGTTTGGTACAGCCCTTGGAGGTCCCGGAGTGGAAGTGGGACGGCATATCTATGGACTTCGTGACTGGACTTCCACGCACTTTCAGAGGTCACGACTCCATTTGGGTGATTGTCGACCGACTCACCAAGTCGGCACACTTCTTACCCATCAGAGAGCAGGGCTCAGTGGAGAGCTTGGGACGTCTTTACGTCCAGGAGATCGTACGGCTTCACGGTGTGCCATCATCTATCGTCTCCGATCGAGATGCTCGTTTCACTTCCCGGCTTTGGAAGGGGTTGCAGGAGGCGTTCGGGACGCGGCTCCATCTGAGCACAGCCTTCCACCCTCAGACGGATGGTCAGACGGAGAGGACCATACAGACACTCGAGGACATGCTCCGTGCATGTGTCCTCGACTTTGGTCACAGCTGGGAGGACCACCTACCCTTGGTGGAGTTCGCGTACAACAACAGCTACCACTCCACCATCGGGATGGCACCATACGAGGCGTTGTACGGCAGACCCTGCAGATCACCGTTGTGCTGGACAGACCCTGGGGAGTCAGCTCTCGTGGGACCAGAGATGGTCCGAGCCACGACAGAGAAGGTCCAGATCATCCAGGAGAGGATGAGGACAGCTCAGAGCCGGCAGAAGTCATATGCTGACAGGAGGCGGAGGCCACTAGAGTTCGAGGATGGCGACCACGTCTTTTTGCGTGTCTCACCTCGACGTGGTTTACGGAGATTTGGCCGAGGCGGCAAGTTGTCTCCACGCTTCATCGGGCCTTTCCAGGTCCTCAGCAGGATAGGAGAGGTGGCTTATCGCCTGGCTCTACCACCTCAGTTGCACCGGGTGCACGACGTCTTCCACGTGTCTCAGCTGAGGAGATACGTGCACGACCCGACGCACATCATCGACTTTGGGGAGCTGGACGTGGACGATGGGGCGACTTTTGCGGAGGTCCCAGTGGAGATCGAGGATCGACAGGAGCGGGTCCTACGTGGGCGGTCGATTCCTCTTGTGCGCATCAGATGGCAGCACGGGAACCTCCAGGAGAGCACTTGGGAGCGGGAGGCTCAGATGCGTGCTCAGTACCCCCATTTGTTCCCCTAGTTTTGATGTATCTTTACGGGGACGTAAAGCCCTGAGGTGGGAGTAATGTAAAGACCCGCAAATTTCAAGGAAATTTTTTTCTTAATTTTCTTTGGAATTTTACAAGAGCGCAGCTTCAGACGGCACCTGATTCCGAGGCCCGGTGTGCCCGGAATCAGTTTCCGAAGTTTGGCTCGGGTACGTTCAGTGAACGGACGAGCGGGTTTTTCTATCTTTTGAACCGGTGCCCGGAATCAAATTCTGAGGGCACCGATGAAATCGCAGCGCCGGTATTTGCTTAGAAACGCCTCTTCCGGAGTTGCGTTTGCTCAGACGTGGTTTTTAAATTTTGCGGCTTTAAGTCAGAAATAAAATAAAGTTTGTGCGACAACTTTATTTTATTTCACTTAAACTGCTTGGAAGCCACTTAAAGTCACTTAAAGGCGGCTTGAACTGAGTTGAACTGGATAGGATGCTATCCAGAAATATCCTACCCCTTGGTAGGATATTTGTGCGGTGGGACCCGCACGAGCCCCGCCGTTTCTTTCGCTAAGTAACGCACCCGCGAAAACCCGTCAAAGTAACTGAAAAGTCAACCGACGCGTTTTCTTTAATTCTTAACAGACCATTTAATTGGGCTGTTTCTTTCGTGAATTAAATGGGCTGTTTTATTCGTTGAATTAATTCAACGAATTGAGTGGGTCGTTACTTACGCGTTTCGCGTTTGTTGGCAAAATAATAAAATAGACAAACTTGTCTATTTTGGAGGATTGCTATTCCTCTGAGCCTCCACCCTCTCCGCGAAGAACGCGAAGAACGCGAAGAACGCGAAGAACGCGAAGAACGCCGGAACCGGAATACGACGACGCACGATCCGCGACGTCGACAACTTTTCCGCGACCTTCTTCTTCTTCTTCTTCTTCGGTGCCTCTTCTTCCGCGGCGAACGTGCGATCGGCAACAAAGGTGAGAATCGAATCTTTTATTTCTCCCTTTTTTAAATTTCAATAACAACGGATTTAATTAATTAAATCCGTTTGTTCTTGATCCGGAGATTGGCGACGCGACGCCGGATACCGCGACGACGCGACGATCTCTTTCCTCCGCGACGAGCGATTCCGCGACGACCCCTCGTCCGACGACGACGACAAGGTAAGGGATGTTGGATTGTTTTATTTCTTTTCCCGTGTTTATTCTTTTCAAATAAAGAACCCGATCGGAACAATTTTAATCTATTTAAAATTGTTGATTTGGTTAATCCTTTTCCTCCCGATGATTTTATGACTAACGCGGAGGGTGCGGGTCTAACGAACAAGACCCGGCAACCCTCCGCCGATCTTCCTTTTTGCGGATTTGGCGGGCGATGGCAAAAGCACGACGCAAGGGCCATTCGTGGTTTCCGCAGTGAAGATCGCCCCCCGGGAGGAGCAACGGCGCAGACGGGAAAGGAATCGGGCCACCGGAGCGTCTCCGGCGGCCCGCGGAAGGCGGCGGCGGCGCGGGTCGCCGGCGCGGCGGTGCCGGCGACCGGAGGCGGCGGCGCCCGGCGCGCCGCCGTGGAGGAAGTCCGCCGCGGCTGAAGCCGCGGCGGCGGCGGCAGCCGGTTCCGCGGCCGCGCGGAACCGGGAACGGACGCGGCGGCCCGGCCGCGTCCGCGTGACAGGCGGCCCCCCCCCCCCCCCCCCCCCCGCGGGGGCCGCGTTTCCCCTCAAAGCCGCGGGTTTGACCCGCGGCGGCAGCCCCTTCGGCCGCTCGGCCGAAGCCGAGCCGGCCGGTCCGGTCGGCCGGGCCGCGCCCAGGCCGGACCGGACCCGGCCTAGCCGGGCCGACCCGGTTCGGCCGACCCCAGGGGGGGTTCGGGCCGGGTCGCCTCGGGCCCAGAACCCCCGTTTCGGGCCCTCTTCGGTCTTTCGCCCATATCTTGGGCCTGGGACCTCCGATTGACGAACCGTCAGCGGCTACGAGATCCTTGGATCGAGACGGTCGTTTCGGTATATTATACTCAAGGTTTCGGAAGACTTTGGGTACGGCCGGGTTGGTTCGTACACGAAACCAACCGGGCCCTCGGAGCGGAAACGCTCATAACTTGAGCTACGGACGTCCGAACGACGTTCCGTCAGCTGTGGTAGTTTCCTCTAAGTGAGACGGAGCTTTCGGCATACTCCGCCCGAGGATCGGATATAGGCGGAGTACGGTCGGGTTGGTTTTGCCCTAAAAACCAACCGGGCCCCTGGGACGAAAATGCCAATAACTCTCAGACCGGGCGTCCGTTTGACGCGCCGTCTGTCGCGTTGAGATCCTGTTGTCGATACGGAACTTTCGGATACATCAACTTCGGACTACGTGTCAGTTGATGTATCAGCCTCTCGGCTCGTGGAGCGGACCCTCCTAAACGAGCTCGCTTTGTTCGGGAACCCTAGCGCTGGCTGTGACTTCGACGGCAGAGCAGAGATCCTTCGTGGACTGCGACGACGGCAGAGCAGAGATCCTCCGTGGACTGCGACGACGGCAGAGCAGAGATCCTTCGTGGACTGCGGCGACGACTGTGCAGAGATCCTCAGTGGACTGCGTCGACTACTGCACTCAGCGATCCCATGTGGATCAGTGCCTACAGGTTCTGTGTGAGCCCGATCCTACGTGGGTCCTTACTACCGGTTCTGTGTGAGCCACTGCCTACAGGTTCTGTGTGAGCCCGATCCTGTGTGGGTCTTCTGCGGGGGTTAGTACCTATCGATCCTTCGTGGGTCCGACGACTTAGACGGATCAGTGATCGTCTTGACGTCATCTGAAAAAGTATACCTGGTTGAGCTGAATCTTATGTTACTCTCCTTTGTGGATTGTGTTGAACTATCCTATGTGGATTTTACTGTTTACTCTCCTTGTGGATTTGAGTCTTGCTTTCCTTTGTGGATTGAGTTGTTCTTGAGCTCGTGAGCAGAGCTAGAAGTGGGGACTTAGGTATATGTATGGGCATATACCTAAGTCAAGTCAGATGTTACTTCGTGATTGCATATTTCTTTTGTGCTATATCCTTTGTGGATTTCGGGAGACCTTCGGGGGTCTCGGGGTCCTTACTGAGTAGCTTGTACTCACCCCTGCACGGGCTATGCCCGCACCTTGTTGTGTTGGTTGCAGACGACGGACAGCGCTGATCACGGTTGGGGCGTGGAGCAGGACGGTACCTGGAGGTGGACCACTGGGCGAGACGTGCTCGGAGCGGACGTGGGACCCGAGGAGCCTGGAGGCTATCTGTACCCACCCTTCAGGTGGGATTGCCAGTGGACGACACGAGGCCGCCGTCTTTTCTTCAGTTGCTGTACATTACTTTTCAGTTGTACTTTACAGTTGGGCATGTATTTCCGGCCCCTTTACTTTTCTGCACTTTACTTTCCGCTTGCTGACTCTGTGTGGTTGTTACTTATAAAGGCAATGCCTTCCCTGTTTACTGGGATTTTACGCCTTGGTGCTAGTCGCCAGCCCCTGGCCTATGGAAGGCGGGCTTGGGGTAGTCACGGCACGGGCCCCGAGGACGGGTCGTGACAATTTTATTTTACTTTATTTCATTTCCTTTTTATTCTATTTTCTTTTTCTATTTATTATTTATTTTTTTCCCTCTCTCTTGCCTAGGGTTCGTCCAGCTCTCTCTTTTTTTTTCTTTCTTCTCCCGTGGCTCCTGTGTGCCGCACTCCTCCTATTCTCTCCGTCACGGCACCCCCATTCCCCCTTGGTCTCCTCGCGCCGCCTATCTCCCTCGGCCTGCCACGACAGCGCCACCCGTCTATCATTCCAAATCGTCGCCTCTGGAGAGAAACTCTACAGTACCGCCGCCTTCCCCTGTTGTGCGCTGAAGGCCGCCGCCGCCTCTCCATTGAGAACCCCATCGCACCACCTATTTTTCTCCCCGGACCAGCTACTTCCACCCTCATGTTTGACCAGCCAAAAAAAATCCTTCCCGGTGATCCTCCAAGCTGGCACCTTCCCTTTCTTCTCCCCTTTCTTCTTCTTCTCCTTATTTTTTTTCTTCCTCCTCTGTTTTGCTGGACATCGTTGCAGCGCCATCCCCCTTCTCCTCTTCGGTTCGCCACGCCCTCCCAGCAGACGCCGGACCCACGTCGGACCAGCCACCCCCCTCCGCCCCTACTGCGCCCTGCTGCATCCACACCAGACCCGCGCCCCCTCTTCTCCTTCTTCTCTTCTTCTTCTTCTTCTTCTCTTCTTCTTCTTCTCTCCTCCTTCTCCTTCTCTTCTCCTTCTTCTTCTCTCCTTCTTCTTCTTCTTCTCTTCTTCTTCTTCTTTTTCTTTCTCTTTCCTCTGCTCCGCCACGCAGGTTAGTTTTCTTTTTTATTTATTTTAATTTATTCTGTTATTCTATTATGTTTAATATGTTATTAACTTTTTATTATAAAATTATAATTAGGTGATTATTATTATTATTATGGCTTTGTTATTATTAATATGTTAATATTATTAGTATATCATTAATATCATTATTATTATATTATTATTATTATGTCAATAACAATATTATTATCATTATATAATTATTGTTGCTATTACTACATTATTACTATGTTATCGTTATTCGTATTATTATTATCATGTTAATATTACTATGTTACTATTTTATTAATATTATTATGATTATGCTATTTTTATTATTATATTATTGTATTATTATTGTGTAATATTATTATTAAGATTGCTATGATTATTATTATGTTATTATTATTATTATTATGTTATTGATATTACTATTATGATCTTTATTTTATTATTATTATTGTTATTATTATTGTTATTATTATGTTAACATCATTATTGAACCGGTTTAACGGTATGCTGTTTTAGGACCTGTTTGACAGCTCGATACGGTGCGATCGTTGCGCAACTGGAATCTTGCGCCATGTCACTTTTCCATTCCTATTTGAGGTAGGTGGTTCCATGTCATTACTTCATTTAGATAATTTAATTTGTTTGTTTAGTTTAACTTAATATGTGCTATGGTTTAGTTGCAAGATGCGAATTATGTTTATAATGTTTTGGTAGAGCTGTAGAGGTTTTGCGAAAATGAATTTTAAAAATGGTGTAACGTGCGTGCGTGATGAATGTTGCACTTTTCTTTAGAAATTTTCATTTTTATTCCTTTCGATTCGGTTGTGGTAAATTATATAAATGTCTAATAATTGCTTATGGTGTGCCAAAGAGGTTTTGAAAGGGGTAATTTGTGAAATTGATTTTTGTAATGGTTTCTTCTTCATGCAATTTGTTTCATAAGTTGAGGAATTGTTTATTTAAGTGACGTTTTTAGTGCGAAACATGGTTGAAAGGTTTTTGAGGGTTGTTTGGAAGGCGCGAAAGGTGTTTTCAAGTCACTTTTGTGTTTGTATATTTAAATAGATATTTTTCAAAGTATATGAATCACTTTTGGTGTGTTTTCCTTGTTGTGTACCTTTGAAGTTGAAATGAAAAATTGTTTGAATAATGGAAAACAAGTTCTGGCATGGTTACCTCGTGTATCAAGTTTTAAAGTGATGCCTCTGTATAAAATCAAGCTGTTTTTGGTGTAGGGTCTCCTTGTATTATCTGGAAATGATTTCAATAATAACTCAAATGATTTTTTGGTGTATTTATATGATGCTGAAATGGTTCTTTATAGGAGTCGAATATGCTTTCACCTTTAAAGTGGTGTTTTTTTTATAAAAAGAGACATGTCGTGTGCGTACGTCTTTGAAATAGTGCTTTGGTATGCAAATGGTGACTTTTGTGTGCAATATCTTGTTTGGTCTATGAAATGAGAAATAAATATATTATGTGAATGTGAAACTTGTTTGAGCACAAGGGAAAACCCTGGGTATCTAGGTGGGCAGACTAGAACTAGTGCGCTAGTGAACCGGATGGGTGTCATCCCTGTTTCACTTAGTTGGATTGACGATTGCAACACTAACAAAACATAATATCTGAGGGTCGTGGCCTTCTAAGCCACGTGTTCTGAGGGTCGTGGCCTTCTAAGCCACGTTTTCTGAGGGTTGTGGCCTTCTAAGCCACGTTTCACCGAGACACGAGGTTCTAGGGTCCCACTTGAGCTAGATGAACCTTAGGGGATTTACCCGTAGTGCTCTACCATCTTTGGCGTGGTGCCTTCCGTCGGCATATGGAAGACCACTTGAGTATGTGTGTGTGTGTGTGAGCATGTGTGTTTGTGTGAGAGTATGTGTGTGTGTGTGAGTATGTGTGTGTGTGTGTGAGCATATGTGTGTGTGTGTGTGTTCCCATATTGAACATTTCTCTTCCCCTTTAAAAATCGTGTTTGTTAAATGAGTTCTTTTTAATGTTTTTCTTTTAGCATTTAGCTTGTAAATGTTTTCTTTAAAAGAATTTTTAAATTAAAATTTTGAATAAGCACTTTAAATTGTCTTTTGATGTTGTGGCATGGAACCATTTCTCAGTGGCGTCCTACTGGGCTTTTAGCTCACACCCTGCATACACCCTTGGGTGTGTGTAGTTTCTGTTTCTTCAGTCTTCCAGGTTGCGACTTCGTGCTCAGTGATGGTGGTTCAGGTTGCAGTTGGTCTTCTCATGCAGAATGGTTTTGATGTGGTCTCACTTCTGCCGGGAGGTTGGGTATGAGTTTTAGTTTCCACTGTCGTCTTTTCTTTTTAGCTATTGCTTCAAGTTGTAGACTTTAAACTTGTTCATAGTTTAAAGGCACGTTTTGTTGTCTGTTTCTAATTTCAGTTTATCTATCTGGTTAGTTGGTTTTTCTGTCTTGTATTTCGAGTAAAACCATTCCCACCTGTTAAACTTGATACCCGGGAACTTGTGCCAGCCCGTGGGGATTGGGAACGCCCTTCGGGCCTTGCTGCGGACTGGGTCGGCACCGGGTCGGATGGCGACCCGGCCTGGTTCGTGACAAAATGGTATCAGAGCGAGGTTTTCTCTCTTGGGTCATTCTCTTTTGAGATAGAGTCGGACTGGACCAAAATTTAGGTTGTCGGAACTTAGCGTTCTAGCTACGAGCAATGTGCCTGGCCAGCACACCTCGTGGCAGGACTCGAGTTACCAAAGTGTGTTGAGGTTTGTCTGAGTTTTTAGTTCTTGCGGATGGTCGTGTCTAAGGGGAAATGAAAAGGGAGTAAGGTCAGTGGTCTTAGTGATCTCGCAGGGTCTGGCAAGCCTTGTGGAGCCGGGGACACTGTCCTAAAATACTCTCTGTGTCCAGTGGCGTGATTGGTGTATGGCCGCCAACCATACTTTCCAATCAACCACTGTACCTAGTTTCTTCCTGCTTTGTTTATCGTCTCTTTGTTCTGGATTCGTGGAAATTTGGTTTTTAAGTAAAAATGTTTTGGTCTTGAAAAATGTTTTCACATGAAGCGCTTTGAAAATGAAATGATGTGTGAGGTTTGAAAATTGTGGGTTGGAAGTTTTGGTTTTGAAAAAAATGGAAAGGTTTGGTTTTGATCCTTGGTGCTCTCATGGGCAACCACATGCATGGGTGTATGCGAAAAGGGAAATGGTTAATGGCACGAGCGGATTAGTGCCTGGATGGATATAAGGTGTGTGTCGGTGTGGCATGATAACATGCATGTGCGAGGCTCATGGGATGCCATTGGTGTTTGTGCAACCCGCTGGGTTTTCTTATTTTCAAAATGTTTTGTTAAAGGAAAAAAATGGTGTTTTAGTAAATGGTGTTTGTGTGGCACGTCCTTGTGTTTTTGAGGTGTTGGATGTGTGGCCTTTTGAGATGAGTATTCTTTATAAATGGTTTGTGTCCCGAGTTTGAGTTCTTATTTGTAGGTTGGTATGTAAGCATGTACCTAGTTAGTTCTTTTGAAAAGTGCATCGGGGAGCCATGCAGTGGTTTCCCCTACACGTTGGTGTTTTCTTGTGGTATGTCTTGACCGTTGGACCAGTTTGGTTGGGTCCATAGGTTTCTTTCGTGACTAGTGTATGCCCTCCCATAAAGAGTTAACATGTGATTAAAGTGCGGCCACGAGTAACTCTCCATTGGCCGACCCTCCAGTTAATCAGAGGAATCTCTTCTTGAATTCTAGAATTGAACTCACGTCTCCTTTTTGCAACTAAGAGGATCCTCTCACAGCGGGATGACAGATGCGAGGGGAGTTGAAGGTAGTTTTGGTCATTTGAGTTGTCCGAGTCATTGGGTACGAGGTCTGACACTGTCATGTTTAAAGGTTTCCCCCTGGAATGGCGAAAGGAAATCCAGCGGGGAAGGGTGAAGGCGGTTCCAAACTTTCAGTGTTGACCAGAGTCTTGAAGGGTTTTGTAGTATTTTTCATCGGCTGTAAGGGTCGTTTTCGGTGACGTCTTGCAGCGTGAGACCTCTTTGATAGTCAACGGTGGTTTGGAAGCAACCCTAAGTCGTCAGTGTAGCCCATCATTCTAAATGACCCCTGGTCTTCGGTTTGCCTCGTTTAAGAAAAGGTTCATGTTAGACTACTAGTTTGGCAGACCCGATCATATGAGGCTGCTATGGTCGTTTGCAGGAATCACGTGTTGTTCAAGGCACAATTTAAAGTCTTTCTCAGTATAATGTCTCTCTCGACAGAAATGATCATGTTTAGGTGACGATTCGTGGTGTTGTGTTCTCATCAAGTGTGACAAAGAGTGATGCGCATGCACCATTCAGCTCTTTTGTTGGTGAATGTTCCGTGTATGATCAATGAGATTTTGTAGTGTGTTGTGTTTGCTGGTGTTGTCTCGGGTGCAGTGCGGTTTCATGTGACACCAAAAGGGGAAGCTCCGTTCGGGAGTCTTCAATGCCTGACTGCGAGGTAGGAGATGCTTCAAACATCAGGGCTCCAACCGTAGGCCTCGGAGTGAAGCTAGCGCGTGGTCAGGAACCCTGAGATTATATAAAACCCCGATTTCATTTCTGTTATTAGTGTTGAAAGTGAAAGCAGCTTAAAATGTTTTCTATGGTTGTTCTGCTCCGAACGAACCGTCTGGTTGCATAAGGTTTTCGTGACCATGTGGAGGCGTGTTTGTCTCGTTGCCTTAAAAGTCCTGGGGGTTGCATTCCACTGGACGCAATCGCTTTAGTGGTCCTTATGGGATCCTGTTGAGTAAAGTTTTCTCAAATCTGATTAGTGCTCATCCAAGAATGTGGGAATGCTAGGTTGTCTTGGGTTATTCTTTTGACACCCCGGTAGTCAGGCCCCTCCCTCCCCGCCCCTTGAGGTGGGGTGTTTGGTCACCGTTGAGAAGTTTTCAAAGTTCTATACATTCTGTTAGTTCTAATGGTGGGGAGTCCTCCTGGACCTCCCTACGTTGGTTTTATGGTCTCGCCTTGGGCATTGATAGGTTATTAATGGTGGGGAGACCCACAGTGGGTCTCGTAGGAATGTCTCTAGAATGAACCAATGCTGGTTTTTTCTTTAATGGCGGGGGGTCCACTCGAACCTCCCTGTGTTGGATTTTTAGTCCCGGTTCGAGCGTAAGTAAGTTCTTTATGGTGGGAAGCCCCTCGGGCCTCCCCATGTTGATCTTTTGCTTCTGTTTCTAAATACAGCTTGGTAATAATCGAACAGAGTGACCTGTGGAGGTGGTTTTTCATTCAATGGTGCTTGGGATGTTTTGGCTTGTGAATTTAGGTTCAGTGGGTGTGAGGGTTTCCCTTCCTTGATCAGTTAACTAGAGGTATTTTAGCTCTTTGGGGTGGGCGACACTCATCATAAAGTCTTTTTATGCATTCTCGAGGTTCTCTTTTGAGTCACTTTCTCTAAGCACGACACTTTTGCCTCCTTTTTCATTATGTTTGTGGGGACCCCCTTTGAACCATGAGGAGGTGTCGTTCTTAATTTGACTCTCAGCCTTAGTTGTGGCTTTCCGGGGACGGAAAGCTTTATGGTGGGGAGAATTGTCACACCTATCCTTTTTATATTATTTATTTTGTTGGTTTTATTGGGGATCAGGTGACAAAGTCAAGGCCGAACTTAAATTTCTGAGTTTTATTTTGAAACACTTTTTTTTTGGCCTTTTCGGCATTCAACGCACAACTGTCGAAGCCGTGCGACCTCGCTTGGTTCACCGCGCGACCTCGCTCGGCTCTCCGCACGCCTGCATGACGTGCAACCAATTAAATAAAGAAGTTATTAATAAAGAAATAAAATTTAAAAGAGGGATAAAATGTAAATAAAATTAAATAAGAAACGTGATAAAATTTAGTGGTTTGTTTAAATTTTGAGGGATGTTATTATCATTATTATTGTTAGTTTTAAAGATAATAATTTATTTAGGTTATAATTATTATTATTAGTTTTATTTTATTTTATTTTACTTTATTTAATTTCCTTTTTATTCTATTTTCTTTTTATATTTATTATTATTTTTTTCCCTCTCTCTTGCCTAGGGTTCGGCCAGCTCTCTCTTTTCTTTTTTCTTTCTTCTCCAGTGGCTCCTGTGCGCCGCACTCCTCCTGTTCTCCCCGTCGCGGCACCCCCATTCCCCCTTGGTCTCCTCACGCCGCCCATCTCCCTCGGCCTGCCACGACAGCGCCACCCGTCTATCATTCCAAATCGTCGCCTCTGGAGAGAAACTCTACAGCACCGCCGCCTTCCCCTGCTGTGCGCTGAAGGCCGCCACCACCCCTCCATTGAGCACCCCATCGCACCACCTATTTTTCTTCCCGGACCAGCTGATGCCACCCTCATGTTCGACCAGCCAAAAAAAAATCCTTCCCGGTGACCCTCCAAGCTGGCACCTTCCCTTTCTTCTCCCCTTTCTTCTTATTCTCCTTATTTTTTTTTCTTCCTCCTCTGTTTTGCTGGACATCGTTGCAGCGCCATCCCCCTTCTCCTCTTCGGTTCGCCACGCCCTCCCAGCAGACGCCAGACCCGCGTCGGACCAACCACCCCCCTCCGCCCCTGCTGCGCCCTGCTGCATCCACACCAGACCCGCGCCCCCTCTTCTCCTTCTTCTCTTCTTCTTCTTCTTCTCTTCTTCTTCTTCTCTCCTCCTTCTCCTTCTCTTCGCCTTCTTCTTCTCTCCTTCTTCTTCTTCTTCTCTTCTTCTTCTTCTTTTTATTTCTCCTTCCTCTGCTCCGCCACGTAGGTTAGTTTTCTTTTTTATTTATTTTAATTTATTCTGTTATTCTATTATGTTTAATATGTTATTAACTTTTTATTATAAAATTATAATTAGGTGATTATTATTATTATTATGGCTTTGTTATTATTAATATGTTAATATTATTAGTATATCATTAATATAATTATTATTATATTATTATTATTATGTCAATAACAATATTATTATCATTATATTATTAATGTTGCTATTACTACATTATTACTATGTTATCGTTATTCGTATTATTATTATCATGTTAATATTACTATGTTACTATTTTATTAATATTATTATGATTATGCTATTATTATTATTATATTATTGTATTATTATTGTGTAATATTATTATTAAGATTTCTATGATTATTATTATGTTATTATTATTATTATTATTATGTTATTGATATTACTATTATGATCTTTATTTTATTATTATTATTGTTATTATTATTATTATTATTATGTTAACATCATTATTGAACCGGTTTAACAGTCTGCTGTTTTAGGACCTGTTTGACAGCTCGATACGGTGCGATCGTTGCGCAACTGGAATCTTGCGCCATGTCACTTTTCCGTTCCTATTTGAGGTAGGTGGTTCCATGTCATTACTTCATTTAGATAATTTAATTTGTTTGTTTAGTTTAACTTAATATGTGCTATGTTTTAGTTGCAAGATGCGAATTATGTTTATAATGTTTTGGTAGAGCTGTAGAGGTTTTGCGAAAATGCATTTTAAAAATGGTGTAACGTGCGTGCGTGATAAATGTTGCACTTTTCTTTAGAAATTTTCATTTTTATTACTTTCGATTCGGTTGTGGTAAATTCTAGAAATGTATAATAATTGCTTATGGTGTGCCAAAGAGGTTTTGAAAGGGGTGATTTGTGAAATTGATTTTTGTAATGGTTTCTTCTTCATGCAATTTGTTTCATAAGTTGAGGAATTGTTTATTTAAGTGACGTTTTTAGTGCGAAACATGGTTGAAAGGTTTTTGAGGGTTGTTTGGAAGGCGCGAAAGGTGTTTTCAAGTCACTTTTGTGTTTGTATATTTAAATAGATATTTTTCAAAGTATATGAATCACTTTTGGTGTGTTTTCCTTGTTGTGTACCTTTGAAGTTGAAATGAAAAATTGTTTGAATAATGGAAAACAAGTTCTGACATGGTTACCTCGTGTATCAAGTTTTAAAGTGACGCCTCTGTATAAAATCAAGCTGTTTTTGGTGTAGGGTCTCCTTGTATTATCTGGAAATGATTTCAATAATAACTCAAATGATTTGTTGGTGTATTTATATGATGCTGAAATGGTTCTTTATAGGAGTCGAATATGCTTTCACCTTTAAAGTGGTGTTTTTTTTATAAAAAGAGACATGTCGTGTGCGTGCGTCTTTGAAATAGTGATTTGGTATGCAAATGGTGACTTTTGTGTGCAATATCTTGTTTGGTCTGCGAAATGAGAAATAAATATATTATCTGAATGTGAAACTTGTTTGAGCACAAGGGAAAACCCTGGGTATCTAGGTGGGCAGACTAGAACTAGTGCGCTAGTGAACCGGATGGGTGTCGTCCCTGTTTCACTTAGCTGGATTGACGATTGCAACACTAACAAAACATGATATCTGAGGGTCGTGGCCTTCTAAGCCACGTGTTCTGAGGGTCGTGGCCTTCTAAGCCACGTTTTATGAGGGTTGTGGCCTTCTAAGCCAGGTTTCACCGAGACACGAGGTTCTAGGGTCCCACTTGAGCTAGATGAACCTTAGGGTATTTACCCGTAGTGCTCTACCATCTTTGGCGTGGTGCCTTCCATCGGCATATGGAAGACCACTTGAGTATCTGTGTGTGTGTGTGAGCATGTGTGTGTGTGTGTGAGTATGTGTGTGTGTGTGTGAGTATGTGTGTGTGTGTGTGAGCATATGTGTGTGTGTGTGTGAGTATGTGTGTGTGTTCCCATATTGAACATTTCTCTTCCCCTTTAAAAATCGTGTTTGTTAAATGAGTTCTTTTTAATGTTTTTCTTTTAGCATTTAGCTTGTAAATGTTTTCTTTAAAAGAATTTTTAAATTAAAATTTTGAATAAGCACTTTAAATTGTCTTTTGATGTTGTGGCATGGAACCATTTCTCGGTGGCGTCCTACTGGGCTTTTAGCTCACACCCTGCATACACCCTTGGGTGTATGTAGTTTCTGTTTCTTCTGTCTTCCAGGTTGCGACTTCGTGCTCAGTGATGGTGGTTCAGGTTGCAGTTGGTCTTCTCATACATAATGGTGTTGATGTGGTCTCACTTCTGCCGGGAGGTTGGGTATGAGTTTTAGTTTCCACTGTCGTCTTTTCTTTTTAGCTATTGCTTCAAGTTGTAGACTTTAAACTTGTTCATAGTTTAAAGGCACGTTTTGTTGTCTATTTCTAATTTCAGTTTATCTATCTGGTTAGTTGGTTTTTCTGTCTTGTATTTCGGGTAAAACCGTTCCCACCTGTTAAACTTGATACCCGGGCACTTGTGCCAGCCCGTGGTGATTGGGAACGCCCTTCGGGCCTTGCCGCGGACCGGGTCGGTGCCGGGTCGGATGGCGACCCGGCCTGGTTCGTGATAGGTAAGTGGTTGGTTCTTGTGATTTTATCAATTATATATAAATGTATGTCAATTTTTATAATATTTATAAAAAATTATATGTTTATTAGTTTCATTATATTAGAACCTCCATGTTTTATATATAATGTAGATAACTATGTGGAACTCCATTGGATCAATTTCTGCACCCTAGCTATAGATTTTGTTATCTCATCCTATAAATAATGAATGGTGAAAACTAACTCAATGAGTTATTTTTAGATAAATTTTGATAGGTGATAGGAAACCAAGATTGATATATAAGATCGGTTAATATTAATATATTTCATGATCTCATAATTTTGGGCTAGGTGCCTTTATTTTCCACCAGGATGATGTTTTCTAATACAAGGCTTGGAGGATGATATTGGATATGGTAAAAACATATTTCCTCATAACAATATTGATAATAACATCTACTTCTCTTAGTATTTCCATTTTTGATTTTTTACATCTTACTATGACATGGTTCTGATGAATTTTCCTATTGGTACCCAAAAATTATGGGATTCAATATGGATATTGATGAGTCAATGGTGGATCCATTCTCTTATTTATATCATTGAATTGGTTTTATTAGGGATTATTATATATACCCTAAAAGTATACATTTATCAATTTATTAGATTCTTGTTGAAATTAATATCGACCTCATATTCCTCACCAGCCATAGCCTCTATGGTTTCTATAAAATTGTGTTTAATGTTTGTTACGGTCGTCATGGTGATGTGTATGTTCTTCATAAAATAATGGGTCCACCATGTCGAATAAATTGATCAATTTATATGATGACGCTCTATTTTTTAGGGATCCATTTAATGGGTTGGTTGCCAAGATTTCAATGACGAGGACAAGAAGTCTTAGAGTGTCAGTAATTGTTTGAGAGCTAGTAAATGTACATGTGATTGTTACATGTCCTTAGTGAATTGGTTATGTTGACCCTTGAAATAATTTATTGCTAAAAGGGATGTTCAACTGGTTTCATGGTGAATTAGTGATATAATTAATTTATTCCGCTAGGCCCTGAGGATTTAATCCCCTTGTTTGACTGGTTTTTATGACATATAATCATAAACATCCTACATATTCATTCATGGTAATTCCTATATTACTCATTCCTACCGTTATTAAATGGATTAAAGATTAGAAACCTACACAAGGGGTTTCCGGACATAACATTTCCAAAAACAATAATCCTATAGAGGATTTTTTAGATGAAACACAATAGGATTTTGGGCCCCAACACTGGATGGATGTGGAAGTCTTCTTGATGGGTAGTGAGATTGGCATCATTCGGTTTCATAGACATGGAAAACTAATAAATTTAAATTATAGTTCAATAATAAAGAATCATAGAACATTATATATTTTTAAAATAATTTATCATGTCCAAATAATCATAAAATAGAGGATATTGATGTCCATTCTTCACATCCTGATTGGGGTATTGTTTCAGTTTCTACTATTCAAGTAGAGGGGATGTATATTGTTTTATGAGAGTACATGTTAAATCCATTGATAGAGCCTTATTGTTTTGAATAATCATCATTTATTGTTTACCTATTCTCTATAATCATTTTTTTATAATCATCGTAGACATATAATTTGTACATCAAATTAATCCCTTGATCCTCTACAGAACTATTTTCATCTCTTGAAATCCACAGTGATATTTGAGTGGGAAAAAATTTCTTGTAGCTCATAATAAAGATTCTATATAAATTCCTCAATTAATTTCTCTTGTAGGATATTTATATTAAGTGAGTATGTTAGAGATTTCCATATATCAACAGTGTATGATTACCTCTTATTTTCACACTAATTACCTTTTTAGAGGTTAATAACCATAATCCTTCTTAGTTATGTACCAAATTTATAAATAAAATGTAGGTAAAGGACTTTCAAATTTGAAATTAACCAAAATAAATAAATGATATACTAAATAATTTCCATCCATTTCGTAGTTTCCGTGAATAATTTGAGTAATATTCTCTTTGTAATGCCCCAACCCTAGTTGCCCAGAGTCGGTGCATTATTATATAACATTGACATGATCACAAGAAATATCAAATCTCAAAAGACCGATTGGTTTAGTATCCTTAGAAACACTAGATATATTCATAATGTTTTACATTACATCATAAAAATTAAAACTAAAACAATATATTCTCTATATTCCACACTCATATCCCCACATACTATCCCTGAAGGACATTTATAAATTACTTCTTCACATCCTGGGAAAAATAAAACATAGAAAAGGGTTGAGCTCAAATTCCCAGTAAGGATAACAATATAGCGGAAACTTTCATAAATAAGAATAAACATTTATGGTAGTGTATAACTAAAACAAAAGCCTTTTAAACTTGAACTTAAACATAGTATGGAAAAAATAGAATGAAATAATTCCATTTACTTATTCACATGGATATTCTACTAATCGAATAATCATATGCAATATCAATAACCACTTTCATAATGATGGAATCCATAATGCCAGACTATCAAAACCACATAGCCAAGGCCTCATGCCAAGACTACAAATAAGATTTTGCCAAGGCCTTGTGCCAAGACACTAGTTTGTCTCATGAGACCTACCGATGCATCGAGGAGCTATAGCGGGATCCACCCGTCACATATTAAGTCCAATGCATTCCCATATGAAAAGGTTTAAACATAACATAAACATTCGTATTAAAACTAGCATATGAAATGTCAATACTTTCACCATTAATTATGAACGGCATAAAAATAGGACATCCACAGTCAAACATATCACAAAACCTTCAATACAATATAGAAGTTTTGTATCATAATAAATCAACTTCAAATAAGCGTAAAATCCATCAAAAGATGTTGACATAGATTAAATCAAAACTCTTTTTAGAGAAATATATCTTTCTATTTTGAAATAATTTAAGAGTATTATATTTATGAAATAAAACATTTTCTCTGAAAATATTCTTATAAGATTTTAAGATAAGCTTTGATTATTTTATAACGTCAGAAAATAGCCACACCCGCCGTTTAAGTTAAAAAAAACATTCTTACCCTAATTTTGTCGAAAAGGTTAAAAAGCACCTTGTTTGGAAAACAATGGAAATATTTATTTATAAACCTCTTATAAAAAGTCAAAAAAGGGTATAAATGACTTTAACCCATATTCTAGTAAATATTAAAAATGTTTTGAAATTCATTTTTAAGAAACATGGATGTGGATGATAAAGAGATCCCAGTACATTATTACGTATAAACAACCTTGGATAATGAAGAGATTGTGAAATAACCCTTACCTTGTACTTTTCCTTGGTTGGGTTAGGTTAACCTCCTGTATAATGGTGAAATAATTGTTATTAAATTATACAAGAATCATATACATTAATATGATATCATATATGATCTTTTAACATTGATTTGTTAATAATATCTTAGTATTATCGTTGTTTCGGGTGTTAACTTACTCATTTTCTTTTATATGTTTTGTTACATAAGCCATGTTTTTAATGTATAGGTTGTATCTTAATCATATCCAGAATGATATCAAGTCCTTAGATACTATTATTAATCATAAAATGAGAATTATACTTGAATGGATACGATGGAGAATGAATCTCATCGCGTTCGTGGAGACGGTAGTCCGTACGAACGCACGAGCGACAATATCATTATTTTGATATTAAAATAATATATAAATGGATGGTATATCATATATAAAGAATCATTAACATGTTATATTTATTATTTACATGAGTTACACATCATTATTATACCCATCCAAATAATAATATATTGAATAACAATTACACCATGACGTGGAGACGGTAAGCCGTACGTACGCACGTATGGTGACATGTTATTCAAAGGGTGGATAGAATACTGAATATGGTTTTACCATGTTTATAATAACATCACAGTATATATAATATACTGGAGTTATTATTTTATAATTGTAATAACAATGAATGAAGAAGTGGAAGAAGAAAGGAACTTGAAAAGGGGTGGTAAAAACATTGCCTCTTCTTCGGGTTCTTCCTTTTGATTTGATCAAAATGGCTCCTTATAATGGATTTATGATCAAACTAAGGCCTCTAGGTTGTATTGAGGGAAGTTGGGAGAGTATTTGGGCAGATTTTGGCCGAACCAAAAGTCTTTTAAGGTGATATGAAATGAGAAGGAGGAGTGCCCTTTTATAAGAGGGGTGAGGGGCACCTTTGGAAAAGCTAGAAATATTAATTTATAATCATTTAATATTCGGTTTCTAATGGATCCAAAGTGGATTATTTAAATTTTAAGGTGGGTATGGGTTGCAAACCACTCAACCAATAGAATTTAGACAGGTTTGGGTACTTATATTAACCTTATTGTTAAGTATTAACTCTAAGTTAATTAGTTTCACTTTTACAATGTCTCTTTGTATTTTTATACAATATGGTTAATAAACATACTATATACATCAAAGTGACCCCCAAGTGGTCCATTAATGATATAAATATCATGATATAAGTCTCTTGGCCGAACCATATATTTTTAGGAATTTAATATCAATTAATAATATAATATTTGTTTTAAAAAAACTCTTTTATGCCAATTTTGACACTATTCAATAGTTGATTTTTTTGAAACTTATAACAGAATGATTACTTCGAAAAAATTCAATTAAATAAATCCTAATATGTCATAGTATCCTATAAAATTAGTTTAATTCATTAAAGGTCTCAAATTATATTTATTTGGGTATTTATAATATCAATTATTTTAATTTTTCACTATTATAGTAATTACTGCATCATAATTGTGTCATAAATAATTTAAATTATTTAATGTCTAAAAATTATAAATAAAGTATCATTATGTAGGAAATCCTTTTATCTCTTTAATGAATATTTATAGTCTAAATTCCAACATATATAACCCTATATAAATTTTTTTTTTCTAAAAGATATATGCTTATGTCATTTTTGTACTTATTTTAACTTAATTAAAATAAAGTGTCCCAATCACCTACATGTGGCTCCATGGGATCCCACAATCGACCCAAATATGACTATGGTCGGAAATGTATCAACCAATAAGTCTATGACATGTTTTAGGGTAATTTAGTATTATTATAATATTATTTTTTAACCCTTATTTACCGGATTTACCATGGTAAATAAAATATTTACCGCAGTAATTATTCAAAATATCTAAAAAAATAAAAGTTACCTATTCACACAATATGAACATCCTGATTCCAAATATGGAATCCATTTTTACAAATTCAAAACACAGAAGTGGCAGAAATTAATTTAAAATTAATTCTCGTTGTTAAAACAAAAAGGGTGTTTTTAAGAGATAATAACTATCAAAAGATTGACACTTGTTTATGTCCGGTTTAATAGTAAAATTATGTCCAATGACCAACATTGTATTAAATGGTAAAAATATATTCTGAATATACTTTAAAACTACACAAATTAATAATTTATCACTATTTATTATTTTGATTAAAAAATTTGTTTTTAAATAAAATTTAGTAATTTTCACTATTCATCAAAATATAAGTGTTATCCGAAAAGTTCCAAAATTTCACCCTAGGCTAAATTCGATATTCCGAATCCAAAAATGAATTCCATTTTATAATATAAAATATATATAATTTCAAAATGTATGTATTACGATTCATAATGGGTAGTCTGATTGGTTATGGTGTGTTAGAACTCGGTGTTGCGTACAACACACGCTATCACATTATTTAAAGATAAGCGTATCGTAGAAGCTTGGGGTGTTACATTCTCCTCTCCTTAAAAATAATTTCACCCTAGAAATTTCTAGAATATTATCGCCTGAAAAGACTCAGGTGGTTCTTCATCATAAGTTCCTCGGGTTCCCACGTTGCCTCTTCCATCTTATGGTTTCTCCACAAGACTTTTACCAGACGAGTCGTCCGGTTTCTCAGTACTTGTTCTCTCGTATCAAGAATCCTGACGGGATCTTCACAACAATACAAATCAGGTTCCAGTTCTAATTCTTCATAGATTAGTACATGCATTGGGTCAGACATGTATTTCCTCAATAGAGATACGTGGAACACATCGTGAACTTTGGATAGACTTGGCGGCATTTCCAATCGGTAAGCTAAAGCCCTAATTCGTTCTAGAATTTCGTAAGGTCCGATGTACCTGGGACTCAATTTACGTTTCTTACCAAAACGTATGACTCCCTTCCCTGAAGATACATTCACGAAAACATGATCACCTACTTGAAATTCTAAATCCTTCTTTCGATTATCGGCATAGCTCTTCTGCCTACTTTGAGCTGCTTTGATGTGACTTTGGATTGCCTTCACCTTTTCCATTGTTTCCTCCACTAGTTCTGGGCCTACAAGTTTTCTTTCACCAACGTCATCCCAACAAGTTGGTGTACGACATCTCTATCCGTATAACTATTCATATAGTGCCATCTGAATACTCGAATGGAAGCTATTGTTATAGGAAAATTCTACCAGAGGTAAATATTAATCCCACATACCCTGAAAGTCAAGTGAGCAAGATCTCAACATGTCTTCTAAGGTTTGAATAGTCCTTTCTGATTGTCCATCTGTCTGAGGGTGGTAAGCAGTGCTCAAATGAAGTTTAGTATCCAGGGATTTATTTAGACTTTTCCAGAATCTTGAAGTAAAACGGGGATCACGATCTGAAATAATCGATAGGGGTACTCCATGAAGTCTCACAACATCATTAATATATAGTCCTGCTAGACGTTCCAGGGGTAGATCTTCTCTTATAGCAAGAAAATGTACTGACTTGGTAAGACGATCAACAATAACCCATATTGCGTCGTTCCTTCTAGGAGTCTTTGGTATCCCCATGACAAAATCCATCGTAATATTGTCCCATTTCCACTCTGGTATGGGAAGAGGTTGTATAACTCCTCCAGGCTCTTGCCTTCCAGCTTTCACTTGTTGACAAACCATACATCTTGACACAAAATCAGCAATCTCCCTCTTCATGTTGTCCCACCAAAAATGTTCCTTCAAATCTCTATACATTTTGGTGCTCCCAGGGTGTATAGAGAAATTTGATCTATGAGAATCATCCAGCAATTCCCTTTTTAGATTAGGTATATCACGAACACAAATTCTCTTCCCAAATTTCAAAATTCCATCTTTATACACAATTTCTCTCAATCTCCCATCATTCACAGCTTTAATCTTCTTTTGAAATTCTTTATCATCGGTCTGAGAACTCTTAATCCTTTCTAGTAATGATGGTTTGGCAACCATTGGAAAAATCATTGATGTTTCACCTTCCCTGGTTATTCCCATATCCATCTTCACTAGATCCATCAAAATTGGATCCCTTTCAATTCTCATCACGTTCAAAACTCCATGGTCTTTTTTTCTCAAAGCATATTCCACCTTGTTTGCTTTCCCCGGGTGGTAGTGTATTGTACAATCATAATCCTTGAGTAATTCAAGCCATCTCCATTGCCTCATGTTGAGTTCTTTTTGTGAAAAAATATACTTCAAACTCTTTTGATTAGTATAAATCTAAAATTTTCCACCATAGAGGTAGTGCCTCCATATATTCAAAGCAAAGATTATAGCTGCTAACTCGAGATCATGAGTATGATAGTTTTGTTCATGAATTTTCGACTATCATGATGCATAAGAAATAACCCTATCATTCTGTATAAGGACACAACCAAGTCTTTTCTTCGATGCATCACTATAAATAACGAACCCATCATTCCCCGATGGTAGAGTCAATATAGAAGCATTGACTAATATTCTCTTCAGTTCTTCGAAAAATTCTTCACACTCTTTTGTCCAAACAAATTTAACCCCTTTACGTGTGAGATTCGTTAATGGGTTAGCCAATCAGGTAAAATTCTGGACGAAACGTCGATAATAACCTGCTAAACCAATAAAACTACGTACCTCAGTTATACTCATAGGTGCTAGCCATTCTTGGATTGCCTTGGTCTTAGAAGGATCAATAGAGATTTCATCTTTAGAGACAATATGGCCTAGAAAAGAAATCTCCTGAAGCCAGAATTCACACTTGCTAAACTTCCCATATAATTCATGCCTTCTCAGAGTCTTTAGGATAATGCACAAGTGATTTTCATGATCTTAGTAGCTTTTTTATTATACCAAGATATCACTAATAAATACCACCACAAATTCATCAAGATATTCCTTGAAAACTCTATTTATCCGATCCATGTATACAGAGGGTGCATTAGTCAATCCAAAAGGCATTACAGTAAACTCGTAATGCTCGTACCTAGTTCGAAATGCTGTCTTCGGAATGTCTTCCTTCTTCACACACAACTGATGGTATCCAGATCGAAGGTCAATCTTTGAATAGTATTGAGCTCCGTGCAGTTGGTCAAATAAATCATCAATGCATGGTAGGGGATACTTGTTCATTATTGTTATTGCATTGATCTACATGTAGTCGATACATAACCTCATAGATCCGTCTTTCTTTTTAACAAAAAGAACAGGGGCTCCCCATGGAGAAACACTAGGGAGAATAAATCCCTTATTACTCAATTCCTCTAGTTGTTTCTTTAGTTTAACTAATTCTACAGTAGCCATTCTATAAGGGGTCTTTGATATAGGCCTTCATCTAGGAATTAAATCAATGGAAAACTCAACTTCTCGTTCTGGAGGATGTCCAGGTAAATCTTCCGGAAATACATCTACAAATTCTTTCACAACAGGTACATCCTCTATTTGAACATTCCTTTCCTCACCCACAGTTATTTCATTCTCTTCCTCCCCAATAATTTAATTTAGTTGAGCTACTAGGGGTGGATATAAATAAGAATTAGGTGGTGACGATTCTACTCTAAAGATAAGGTGTTCCTTATCATCATCATCAAGAATCGTAACCTCTTTCTTCTTACAATAAATCTTCTCATCATAGTCCGAAAGCCAGTCCATACCGAGGATTATATCAAACTCAATCATAGGTATGACGATGAGATCAGCAGATAAAGAACATTTATGTGATCTAATGGGGACTGATTCACAAAACGTTATTGCAATGATACTTATCTTAGGAGTTTTAACTAACAACTCCCTTGTTAAATCAAATTGGAAGTATCTAATTTTCTTAGCAAACTGGGAAGATATGAAACAATGTGATGATCCAGAATCAAATAATGCATTTACTAAACTTGAGAAAACCATTAAATTACCTTCCACCACGTCTTTCAGAGCTTCTACCTCAGTAGTAGTGATAACATAAGCTTGACCTTGATCCCTTGGCCTTTTCTGAGGTAAGTTCTCCTGACGCTTAGGACATTCATTTTCATAATGTCCCATCTTCTTGCAATTGTAGCACTGAACATTGGTAGCTTCCTTCTTCCATTTGCAATCATGATCTTGGTGGCCTTTTTCACCACACTTATAACAGACTCCTATTCCCTTCAAGCAAGTACCGGGGTGTTTCTTCCCACATTTACCACAGGATGGATATTCAACCTTTCCCTTCTTCCCCTTATTTCCATTTTTAGATTGATCAGCTGGTCTCTTCTTATCTTGCTTTGCTTTAAAGTCATAAGACTTAGAGAATTCCTTTTCGGTCTTGATAGCACATGAGACTATGTCTTCGTATGACGAGAAGGATTGTGAGACTAATGCTCGATGGAAAAATGGTTTTAACCCATCAAAGAAATGATTAATATTACTTATTGGGTTACGTATATAATCCCCAAAATACCTTGCTAACCTTGTAAATTTAGCCTCTTACTTTTTGACATTCTCATCCTCCTTCTGTCTCAGACTCAGAAATTGCCTTTCCATATCTGCTCGATGGTCGCGAGGAAAGTATTTTTTCTAAAAACAGATCTTTGAACTCCCTCCATTCCATATTTGATACTTCATCATCTTCCTTCATATTTTTAATCAATGACCACCATTGATCAGCATATCCAGTGAGGCGGTAAACGTCTATGATAACTTTTTCCCTTTCACTACTCCCCAAAGCCTGATATATTTTCTCTAGGGAAAATATCCATTACTCATCTACAAAGGGATTTGTACTCACATTGAATGTTGGTGGTTGTTTCCTCATGAATCGATCTAACATTGATCCTCCACGCTACGGATCAGGGTGCTCCATACAAGTAAGGTTATTATTAATAACCTGAGTGAGTTGTCCCAGTATGGTGATTAGCAGATCGGAACCAGTTGCATCACCAGCTCCACTATAATTATCTTGTGTAGGAGGGAAATCCCTACATGGAGTGCGTGCATTAATACGGTTTCCATTTCTTCCACTAGGTGCCATTTCTAAACAATGGGATAAAGTAGATTAGTTTATGAATCAAAATTCATAATCCCATACTTATAAAACAATTAACATAAATTGAACTATTTATGGATATAATCCATAATCATAAGAATGTTTTCTTTGAGGAAGTATATACTCATAAACCTTTCATAATGATTTTTAATGAAAATGAGAGTTATCCTATGCATATACCCCGGCAGTGTCGTAACCAAGAGTGCAGAAAGGCCCGTTGTCATGCACCCGTTTCCGTTCGAGTCTAGCTCAAAGTGGTGTTTTCGGGTTTTACCCCTAGGTACATCCGTGCTAGAGCCGCCTCTACCTTCTCATATCCAGATAGGGATGTATTTCTCGGAAAACTCACAAAATCTTTACAATACCAAAATTCTAGGAAGTTCTTCTATACTAATCCTCAAAGTTCAGCTTAGGTCTACATGCTATAATCAGAGTTTATCTAAATCTACCTTCCAAGGTTTGTACTAAACTTCCTCTGATACCAACTGTAACGCCCCGACCCTTGTTACCCAGAGTCGGTGCATTATTACATAACATTGGCATGATCACAAGAAAGATAAAATCTCGAAAGACCGATTGGATTAGTAGCCTTGGAAACACTAGATATATTCATAATGTTTTACATTACATCATAAAAATGAAAACTACAACAATATAGTCTCCATATTCCACAATCATATCCCAACATACTATCCCTTCAGGTCATTCATAAATTAATTCTTCACATCCTGGAAAAAATAAAACATAGAAAATGGGTGAGCTCAAATGCCCAGTAAGGATAACAATATAGCGGAGACTTTCATAAATAAGAATAAACATTTAAGGAAGTGTATAACTAAAAAAAATCCTTTTAAACTTGAACTTCAACATAGTATGGCAAAAATAAAATGAAATAATGACATTTACTTATTCACATGGATATTCTACTAATCGAATAATCACATGCAATATCAATAACCACTTTTATAATGATGGAATGCATAATGCCAGACTATCCTAACCACATAGCCAAGGCCTCGTGCCAAGACTACAAATAAGATTTTTCCAAGGACATTTTCCAAGACACTAGTTTGTCCCATGAGACCTACCGATGCATCGAGGAGCTATAGGGGGATCCACCCGTCACATATTAAGTCCAATGCATTCCCATATGAAAAGGTTTAAACATAACATAAACATTCGTATTAAAACTCGCATACGAAATGCCAATACTTTCATCATAAACTATGAACGGTATACAAATAGCACATCCACAATCAAACATATCACAAAACCTTCAATACAATATAGATGTTTTGTATCATAATAAATCATCTTCAAATAAGCGTAAAATCCATCAAAGGATGTTGACATAGATGAAATCAAAACTCTTTTTAGAGAAATATATCTTTCTATTTTGAAATGATTTAAGAGTCTTATATTTATGTAATAAAACATTTTCTTTGAAAATATTCTTATAATCTTGTAAGGGAAGCTTCGATGATTTTATAAAGGCGGAAAATATCTACACCCGCCGTATAAGTTAAAAAAACATTCTTACCTTAATTTTGTCGAAAAGGTTAAAAAGCACCTTGTTTGGAAAACGACGGAAAGATTCCTTTATAAACCTCCTATAAAAAGTCAAACAAGGGTATAAATGACTTTAACCCATATTCTAGTAAATATTAAAAATGTTTTTAAATTCATTTTTAAGAAACATGGATGTGGATGATAAAGAGATCCCAATAGATTATTACGTATAAACAACCTCGGATAATGAAGAGATTGTGAAATAACCCTTACCATGTACTTTTCCTTGGTTGGGTTAGGTTAAAATCCTGTATAATGGTGAAATAATTGTTATTAAATTATACAATAATCATATACATTAATATTATATCATATATGATCTTTTAACATTGATTTGATAATAATATCTTAGTATTATCGTTGTTTCGGGTGTTAACTTACTCGTTTTCTTTTATATGTTTTGTTACGTAAGCCATGTTTGTAATGTATAGGATTTATCTTAATCATATCCAGAATGATATCAAGTCATTATATACTATTATTAATCGTCAAATGATAATTATACTTGAATGGATACGATGGAGAAAGAATCTCATCGCGTTCGTGGAGACGGTAGTCCGTACCTACGCACGAGCGACAATATCATTCTTTTGATATTAAAATAATATATAAATGGATGGTATATCATATATACAGAATCATTAACATGTTATATTTATTATTTACATGAGTTACACATCATTAATATACCCATCCAAATAATAATATATTGAATAACAATTACACCACGACGTGGAGACGGTAAGCCGTACGTACGCACGTATGGTGACATGTTATTCAAAGGGTGGATAGAATACTGAATATGGTTGTACCATATTTATAATAACATCACAGTATATATAAGATACTGGAGTTATTATTTTATAATGGTAATAACAAGGAATGAAGAATTTGAAGAAGAAAGGAACTTGAAAAGGGGTGGTGAAAACATTGCCTCTTCTTCGGGTTCTTCCCTTTGATTTGATCAAAAGGGATCCATAGGTTAGCTTTATGATCACACTAAGGCCTCTAGGTTTTATTGAGGGAAGTTGGGAGAGTATTTGGGCAGATTTTGGCCAAACCAAAAGGCTTTTATTGTGTGAAGAAATGAGAAGGAGGAGTGCCCTTTTATAAGAGGGGTGAGAGGAACCTTTGGAAGAGCTAGAAATATTAATTTATAATAAATTCATATTTGGTTTATAATGCCTCAATAGTGTATTATTTAAATGTTAAGGTGGGGATGGGTCGAAAAACACTCAACCAATAGAATTTAGACAGGATTTGGTACTTATATTAACCATATCTTTAAGTATTAACTCTAAGTTAATTAGTTTCACTTTTACAATGTCTCTTTGTATTTTTATATTATATGGTTAATAAACATACTATATACATCCAAGAGACCCCCAAGTGGTCTATAAATGATATAAATATCATGATATAAGTCTCTTGGCCGAACCTTATATTTTTAGAAATTTAGTATCAATTAATAATATAATATTTGTTTTAAAAAACTCTTTTATGTCAATTTTGACACTATTCAATAGTTTATTTTTTTGGAACTTATAACAGAATGATTACTTTGAAAATAGTCAATTAAATCAATCCTAATATGTCATATTATCCTATAAAATTTGTTTATTTCATAAAATATTTCAAATTATATTTATTTGGGTATTTATAATATCAATTATTTTAATTTTTCACTATTATAGTAATTACTGCATCATCATTGTGTCATAAATAAATTAAATTATTTAATGTCTAAAAATTATAAATAAAATATAATTAAGTATGAATTCTTTTTATCTTTCTAATTAATATTTATAGTCGAAAATCCAACATAGATATCCCTATGTAAAAATTGTTTTTCTAAAAGATATATGCTTATGTCATTTTTGTACTTATTTTATCTTAATTAAAATAAAGTGTCCCTATCACCTACAAGTGGCTCCATGGGGTCCCCAAATCGACCCAAAGATACCTATGATCGAACATGTATCAAAAAATAAGGCTAGGACATGTTTTAGGGTAATTTAGTGTTATTATAATATTTGTTTTAACCCTTATTTACCGGATTTACCATGGTAAATAAAATATTTACCGTAGTAATTATTCAAAATGTCTAAAAAAAGATACCTATTTACACAATATGAACATACTGATTCCAAATATTGAATCCATTTTTCCAAATTCAAAACACAGAAGTGGCAGAAATTAATTTAGAATTAATTCCCGTTGTTAAAATAAAAAGCGTGTTTTTAAGAGATAATAACTATCAAAAGATTGACACTTGTTTATGTCCGGTTTAATTGTAAAATTATGTCCAATGACCAACATTGTATTAAATGGTAAAAATATATTCTATATATACTTGAAAACCACTCAAATTCATAATTTATCAGTATTAATTATTATTATTAAAAAAGTTGTTTTTAATTAAAATTTAGTAATTTTCACTATTCATCAAAATATAAGTGTTATCCGAAAAGTTCCAAAATTTCACCCTAGGCTAAATTAGATATTCTAAATCCAAAAATGAAGTCCATTTTGAAATATAAAATATATATAATTTCAAAAAGTAGGTATTACGATTCATAACGGCTAGTTTGATTGGTTTTGGTGTGTTAGAACTCGGTGTTGCGTACAACACACGCTATCACATTATTCAAAGAGAAGCGTACCGTAGAAGCTTGGGATGTTACACTTGTGTTAGTGGTGTGTGCACAGTTAGCTCAAGACTTTCCAAACTATGTGGGATAATCGTGCGACCACTTAAATATGGGATTTTATAATCCAGGATCACTCAAGATTAACTTATTTCGCTCCAAACTATCTCCCACTCAATCTTCACTTTATATTTTTGGTTTACAAGGGTTTTAGGGGATCTCCCACTTAATTTGGAAGCAATTCCAAGGGGTTAATGGTGGTTTGAATATGGTTCATCTATGGTAAATTCCTCCTATTGGTTTATTCGTGGTTTTCCTCTAGATCTACTCTTCTCCCTTTATTGGTTTTCTAGATCTAGATCTATTTCATTTAGATGTAGAGTTTTGGTAGAAAACATTGACGATTTTAGAGATTTTTGTTGAAAGGGATAGATATCTAGAGCTGTTTTAGTGGTGCATTTTCCCGGATTGGGGTGAGGTTTCTTGTGGGTCTAATTCTCAAGAACCCTACTGCTAGGTGGCTTCTCTCTCGACTCCACTTGGTTAGATCTAGTGGTATTGGTTACAATTATATTTATTTTCTTGAAATTAATTATGATAATGATGTGAAAATCTTGTTGGAAATCCATTGGGCGATGATTTGGGGGATTTTGGGGAAAATGGGTTATTGTTGTTAAAGGAACTTGTAGTGAGATTTTAGAATGTTGATTTTAAAATCCATAGTGGTCGATTATGAAAAATGTTTTTTGAAAGTTATTTTTCAATGATTATTTTTTTTATTGAAATGGTTTTGGGCATGGAATGTTGGTTAAAGGGTTTTTTTAATAAATGGGTGTTTTATTGAAGTGAATTTTCATGTATTGGAAATGGTCGTGTACTTATTGTGTGGCCTTGGTGCTTTTTGATTGTTGGTTGGTTAAGGGTAATGGATTGTATTATTTGTGTGGAAGTGGGTAGGAAGTCTCAATATAAAATGGGATGAATAGTGGTTGGAAGAACCACCATTATGGATAGTGATCGGGAAGCACCAGTGGTTGGAAATTTTGTGAACAGGTTCGACGAAGGTTCCACCGTTTTGGTTTCCCTATTGAGTGTTGCCTTTCAAGATGGATTTTTTTGTGCTAATGTGAAATGGTGAAGTGTCTTATGGCATGGTTTTCTGGATTTCCATTTGGTTGCATGGTTTGGGTAATAATGGATTGGTAAGGGTGTGTTTTTATTAATGGTATTTATCAAAATATTTAATGTTTTATATAAAAAATTTATATAATGTGCTAATGGTTTTATCCTAATGGCATGTGTGGGGAAGTCATTTGGGGAAATCCTACTTACTATTATTACACACCCCTACTTTGGAAAATGGGAGCTTTTGTAGATGATGTATTCTAAGACACAAGTAAGGGTAAAGAATCCCATTTATCTAGAGGATCAACATGATTCTTTGGGGATGTTGTGGTGCATGGAGCATGGAATTTGTTGTAGATCTGTGGTGGCCTTCCAGTTATTCAGAGTCTTTTTTTATTGTCTTCCACATGGTACTCCGATTTTGGCTTGGTTGTATTTCTCATTTGGGATTGTTATGGATTAGTTGGTTTTCTTTTGGTAATGTATGGGTTTTGTTGGTTTTTCAACATGAATCATGTAGTTTGTGGGTAGTGGATTGTTTGGTTGGTTTGTTGAATCTCAAGGGAAAATCATTCACCAATTTATTCTCGAATCACTTTGCATTAATTTCCTACCTCTAGTGCCTTGGTGACATAGCTTAAGGGAATGTATAATTCCCCCACCCTATGAATCCAATGAGATAGGGCAGGATGTTACAAGTTGTATCAGTTTATTCAGCCCTTTTCTTTCAAGTGAGAGTAGTTGTTCAATCCTTTGGCATGGATTGTAGGTCTTATTGTTTACATTTGTTCTTGTTCTATTCATTGAGTCAAGATGGTAGAAAGTCATTGGATTTTTAAAAGATGGAATTTAATAATAAAAGGATTTAGTTAACCGTTTTATGTTGAACTTAATGTTCTTAAGTATTTTGTTACATATGTGTTTGGAGACACTTATAGGCATTGGAAATCTCATTATCGTGGGTGTAGCCAATGAAAGGAGAATGAAAGGCATGGTAGTAATGCCTTCCCACTATGATTCATATTTAATTGGGGTATAATGATTTATGGTGTGATATGAATGTGTGGATGTTGAAAAATATGAATTGGGTTTCAAAATGGAAGGGTTTGAAACAAGGAAACTAGTGGTATTTTGAAAATTTGTGGATTTTCAAAACATGGTTTATTTTTCAATGTAATGCACCATGTGAAATATGACATTTTGGTAATCCTGGTTATGATAGTTGTTATGAAATTGAATTAGAAAATTTTATACCCTTCCTTGTTATGGTAGTGGGACATACAATTGTTTTTGTATTGATTTAAATGTCATTGAGTAGGAGTTTTCGAGACCAACTGGGGAATCTTCTAAAAATGTGTTTGCACCTGAGCCTCAGGTGAACCAACAGATAGTACAAAGTATAGTATAAGATTTAAAATCCATGTAAAGTAGGAATAAATAGGATGAACTAAGGAATGTGTATCATGAGTTTCAATTTCAATTTAAGAATCCAACCAGGTTTATGGTTTATTTAGAGCTACAAAGGGCTGATGTGTGGCTGAACAGAATGAATAGAATATTTGACTTCATGTGAACACTGGAGGAGCTAAAGGTGATGTTATCCACATACATGTTGGAAGAAATTTCCCTTTAGTGGTTGGAGTTGGTGGTCGAAGCTAGGATTAACCATGGTTGGACATGGGAGGGGTTTGAGGAGTTTTTTTATTAAACAATGCAACCCTCATACATTCAGAAATCTGCGTACATCATATTTATTTATTTTGAAGCATGGTATCTTGTTTGTAAAATTATATGAATCTATGTTTATAAACATAGTGCGATATTAACCTGAGGTGGAAGGTAGTACATCATTGAAGGCACAAATTTTTGAAGGTGGGTTGAGGTTGGAAATTTGTTCAAAGGTAGAAGTGATGTGTATAGATGATTACAAAGAAATGGTGAATATGGCTATGGTGGCTGAGCGAGATCTTGGGGGGGTGGGGGGCTACAGGCAGGGGAAGTAAGTTGGTATCCATGGAAAAAAAGTTGTAACTCAATTGTTTGGTTCACACGGAAGAGGGAAACATATTTCTAGGGTTTGTGTGTGGATCATAATCTGACAGTAGGATCAGTGAATCTTCCACTGAAGCCTCAGAGTAAGTAGGGGTGTTTTCAGTGTGGTTCTATGGGCCACATCAAGTGGGATTGTATGGAAAAAACTCGTACATGTCATAACTGCATGAAGATGGTGAATCATCTGTGTTATTTTAGGAATTATCTGAGGTCAGGTGTTCAGGGAACTCTTTAGGGGTCACAAGGGTCTTATGCCTTGATGGGATGGTGGTAGAAGCATACTCCTCATAAGTAGAGTAAAGTGGGTCATGTTGATTCTCAAAATACCACGAGGCCTAGTAGAGCGGGTCAAGTAATAATTTTTTTGGGATATGAATATATAGTGATGGATGATCAGTTGGGACCATTCTTGATGTAAGGTATGGTACATTAAAATTCAATATTACTGCAATCTTTTTCTAATATGGGTGCTTCCCATTCTTTTATTGCTTATCAGATCATTTTTATGTTGGGGTTACTTGTGGAAATGATCCCATCTATTTTGAAACTAAAATCTCTTCTAGGTCAAATAGAGTGTTGAACCTTCCTCTATCGAGCATGTTATTTAGTTTTGAACGATATCTATTTGATGTGGAATTTCTCAGTGCTTGAGATTAAAGCTTATTACATAATCCTGAGGATGGATTGGTTGGAGACATTTAAGGCCCACATCGATTACTAGGCGTAAATAGTTAGTTTTATGTTGGATGGTGGAATTAAATATCTATTTAAAGAGGAAAAGAATGAAAATATGAGTTCAACATATATGTTTGCAGTAGCTGTATGCATGATATCATATCAGTTAGCGACAATGTCATGGAGTCAGTGGAAGGTGTTGATAAGACTGTTCTCCCATCAGTTATTGATCATTTAATGGATGTCTTTTCTGAAGGAGTCTCAGGGGTTCCACCTGTGAGAGAATTGGAGTTTAGGATTTATCTCCTTATAGGAACCAGTCATATATCACTTCCATCCTACCAAATAACACCAGCGGAACTGAGGGAATTAAAGGTGAAGTCAGAATAGTTATAAAACAAAGGGTTCATATGTCCTAGAACATATCTAATGGAATCAAAGGTTCTTTTTGTTAAAAAATAGAATGTAACTATGTGGATATATGTTGGTTATCAAAGACTTAATCAGGATACAATAAAGAACTGATATCCACATCCACACATTGATGATTTTTTTGACTATTTGAGGTGAGCCACGTGTTTCTCCAAGATTGAATTGAGGTCACCATATCATTAATTTTGGGAAAGGAAGGGTGATATTCCCAGAATAGAATTCAAAAGTAGATATAGCCATCACGAGTATGTGGTTATTCACTTTGGTCATACAAATGCACCTGCAATATTCATCTAATTGATGTATCCGATATTTAAGAGATATTTGAATTCATTTGTTCTGGTATTTTTGGATGATATACTAGTATATTTGAGGACACCGATACATTATAGGGAGAAATTGGAGATAATGTTGGGGATCTTGAAAGATCATCGGTTGTAGTCCAAATAGTCAATGCATGACTTTTGGATAGAGGGGGTTCATTTCATCGGCCATTTTATTTTTGAAAAAGTTGTTTCAGTTTATCTAGAAAAGATAGATGTTGTTATCTCAAGGGAATATCCAAATAACATTTTCAAGATATGGAGATTCCTGGGTCTAGTGGGGTATTATTGACATTTTTTCATGATTTAATATTATTGGATTTTCAAATGACAACTTTGACAAGGAATAATATCCCATTTGAATCTGATTAGAAGTGTTAGAAACACTCTGAAGAGTTAAAGGGTCGCCTCACATCAGCACCAATCATGGTTCTGCCAGAACCAGGGAATGAGTAAGTGGTGTATTGTGATGCATCAGGATCAGGGTTGGGGTGTGTTCTCGTGAAGGGAAATCATGTGGTTGAATATTTATCATGATAGTTGAGGATTCATGGGAAGAACTACACACCGTATAATTTGAAATTGGTAATAGTGGTTCATGATTTTAAACAGTGGCTTCATTATCTCTTCGGTGAGAAATTTGCAGTGTTTACCAACCATAAGATCTCAAAGCATATTTTCACATAGAGTGATTTGAACTTGATGAAAAAGATATGGATGGAATGTATCTAAATGTTTTATTTCTACATAATGTATACACCGGGTATGTGAAATTCTATGGAAGATGCATTAAGTAGAAAATTATATGCTCGGTTGGTTAAAGAAGTATTAGATCAGTGGTAGTAGATATTGTTCATAGACTACATACAGTTGGAATTGGTGGAACATGGTGAAAGGGTGGTCTTCTTTCTATTTGATTTTTTTCCTTAATTGGTTGGTTTGGCTAAAGAGGCACATTCTTCTGATTCCAAATATATAGCGATGTTGTCGAAACTCAATTATGGGGAGACCATAGAGGGATAGGAACTGAATGTAAATTCGGTTTTGTGTTTTTAGAATTGGACGGTGGTACCAGTGGCTTATCAGGAGGAACTTATTAGGGATTATCATTATCCTAGGTAGTTCGTCCATCCTAGAATTCAGAAAATGTAAATGGTGTTTAAGGCACAGTTTTGGTGGGCTGGTATGAAATGGGAAGTGACCGAGATTGTTTCAAGATGCTAGAAATGTCATCCAGTTAAGGTAGAGCATCTGTAACCAGTAGAAATGTTAGAATATTTACCTACTCCATTGTTGAAATGGGTGAAAATAGTGATGGATTTTGTGACAGGTCTCCCAAAAATGGTTAGGAAGGACGATGAAATATGTGTGATTGTGGATCAACTCACAAAGTTGGCAAATTTAATTTTGATACATGAATCCCATATGGTGGTGGATATTTCCACAATCAATATCATGGAGGTTGAAAAAAGGAATGGTGTTTCAATTATGATTGTATCAAATAAATATTTTAGGTTCACATCTCATTTCTTGATATACTTGCAACAATCCCATGGAACATAGTTGACGATGATCATAGTGTATCATCCTCAAACAGATGGCTAACTCGAGGGGATGATACAAAAATTGGAAGATGTGTTAATTTCTTGTGTGATGGATTTTGGTGGTTCATGGGAGGAGAAAATTCCATTGGTTATGTTCTCCAATAATAACAGTTATTAGGATTCAATACATATGGATCTGTTTGAGGCATTGTATGGGCATCTGTATCATTCTCCACTATGTTGGGTGGAAACAGATGAGACTTCGATGATCGGACTGATCCTTGTCTAGGAGACTATAGAGAAAATAAAGTTGATTAGGAAGATGATATAGACAACAAAATTTCATTTGAAATCATATGAGGACCATAATCGACATTCGTTTTTCTTCGAGGTGTGTGATCATGTGTTTTTTAGAATCTCTCATAGGTTGAGACATCATCGGTTTTAGATGTAGGGTAAGTTATATCTGAGGTATATTGGGAATTTTGAGATACATGAGTGTATTGGAGTCATGGCTTATTATATGGATTTGAAACCACTGTTTAGTGTGGAGAAAAAATGTGTTTCATGTGTCACAATTGAGATTGTATCAACCAGATCATGACCATGTGATTCGTTGGGATCCTGTTAAGATAGAACCATATGCTTCCTTGGTGCATGTGTCAGTACAGATTGTGGATAGGAATGAGAATGTATTTTATGGTAAAATCATCGATTATGTTCTTGTTTTGTGGATGCATGGTTAGATTCAGGAAGAGACATGAGATCAGAAGAAAGAGATAGCTGAGAAATGGCATGAGCTCTTTCAGTAAAGTGGTGCTTCTATACTTTCTGAGGATGAAAATTCCAATGGTGGGGAGAATGTAGAACCCATGGTTTGAAGTATGTAACCATTTTAGGACTTTTTATGTTTTTTAAAGTTCTTGGGATTAGTTTGGAAGAGTATGAGAGAGTTTGGAATGGTTTTGAATAAGATTTGAATCTTATATAAGTCACACGATTTGAGCCCAATTTGGGAAAACTATGCGAGATCTCCACGAAAATGTGTATGGGGAGATAATGGGATACACATGGTCTACACAAGGTTTTCCAAACCATCCGAGTCAACTGTCTGGGGACCCTTCTCTTGAGGCAGTGGTGTGCACACAGTTAGCGCACAGTTTTCCAAACCGTTCAGGCTAACCGTGCGTCTACTTAAATAAGGTATATTTATATCTCGGTTCACTTAGGATTGACCTATTTCATTCCAAACTGTATCCCACTTGATCCACACTTGTTTTTTTAGTTCGAAATTGTTTGAGGGACTCACCCACTCATTTTGGAAGCGATTTGAAGGGCTGTATAGGTTGTTTAAAGGTGGTTCCTCCCAGGTAAGTCCCTCCTCTTTGTTTATTCTTAGGATTCCTCTAGATCTACTCTTATTCTATCTAGGTTTTTTAGATCTAAATTAGTTTCATGTATATCTATTGTCTTTGTATCCGAATGTGATGATTTTAGTGATTTTTTATGATATGGAAGGAGATCTAGAGTGTCTTTAGTGGATCGTTTTCCCGGATTGGGGGGCGGTTTCTTGTAGGTCGAAATCACCGGAACCCTAAAGGTGGGTGGGTTATCTATTGACTCCACTTGGTTAGAACTAATGGTTTTGGTTACAAATATTTTTTTTGAAATTAAATATGATAATGATGTGAGAATCTTGTTGGAAATCCATTTTCTGATGATTTGGGGGATTTTTGGGGAAAATGGGTTATTGTTGCAAAAAGGGGCATGTTGTGTCATTTTAAATTGTTGATTTTAATATCGTTAGTGGTTTATTTGGAAAAATATTTTCAGAAATATTGTTTTCAATAAAAATATTTTTTACTGAAATTTGGTTCGGTGTTTAAAGTCATTTAAGGGTTTTTTTCAAAAATGGGGGATTTATTCTAGGGAATTGGCATGTGTTGGAAATCACTTTGTGTTTATTGTGTGGCCTTGATGCTTTGTGTTTGTTGGTTGGTTAAGTGTTATGGATTTTGTTGGTTTTGTTGAAGTTGGTGGGAAGTCTCACTATAAATGGCGATGGGTAGTGGTCGTAAGAACCACCATTATGGACAGTGGTTTGGAATCAAAACTAATTAGAAATGTAGTGAACAGGTTGGATGGAAGTTCCACCATTTTGGTTTCGTTGTTGTATGTTGACTTGAAAGCTAAAATTTGTTGTGATAATGTGAAATTGTGAAATAATATGGCATGGTTTCTTGTATTTACCTTGGGGTACATGGTATGGGTAATGATTTTTGTAACACCCCAAGCATCCATGGCACACTTCTCTTTGAATAATATAATAGCATGCGATGTATGAAGTACCGAGTTCAAGCGCACCACAACCTATCAGAATAGCCATTTAGAAAGAGGTTATGAGTATTAGTATCCACATTTTGAATTATATATATATACCATATAATTTTAACATTCATATTTTGTGTTTCATAGACATAATATAAGGACAAATTCAATTTTTCAAAAAAAGTATTATTTTTTAAAAAATGCAGTTTTTCCACCTTTTATTAGAGAACCCTTTATAAATACAATATTTGACACTATTTTATATTAAATGTCATGAAATTAAATTCTTATTTATAATTGGTAAATATTAATTTAGTTTGGATAAATTTTTGTGTTTTTCTGATAACTTTCATATCTTGATGAATAATGAAAGATGCTAAATTTAAATTGAAATCAAAATTTTAAATAGAAATAATTTATAGTATTAAATTATATAATTTAATTGTTTGGAAGTATAATTATATTATACCTCTATAATTTAATCCAATGTTGGTCATTGTAATTAATTTCACTTTTAAACTGAACATAAACACATATCAATATTTTGATAGTTTTTACTTCTCAAAAACCAGCTTTTTGGTTTTGAAAGTAAAAATTAATTATAAATTAATTAATTCAACATATATTTTTTGAAGTTGGAAATAAAAGAAATAATTTTTGTATTCAAAATATAAAAATTAGCTTATAGGGAACTTTGGTTTTTTTTTTTCAGAAAACATTCAATTTTTGATGAATAGTGAAAAACACAGCATTATTGTTTCAAAACCCACATTTTGTATAAATTTTTTAAGTCATAATAGATTCATAATATCTATATTAGTTCCATGTAATTCATCAGAGTAATTTTATAATAAAATTTGATGTATAAAATTTTATTGATTTTTTAAGGTCTATTACCCACCTTCTAGGCACGTTTGCAAAATTGTACGAAGCGTAATTTTACCGCTTCAGTGAATTGAATTTCAAAAATCTGAAAGAAAAAATTGGCTTTAATAGGTAATATTTTGTTCAATATTATGAAAATAATTTTTATTGAATATTATCATTTGAATATTATTTAACATGGTTAAAAGTAAATAATGTAATTAAAGGTAAAAGTGATATTATAATTAACCTAAGAGATTTCATAATTATATTGGATAAGTTTATTTCAACCAAAATCAACCATTGAATAAAATATGATCCTTTTTCTCCACTTGTTTTAGATTAAGATATTTTTTATTATTTTATTAAAAGAAGAGTTAAAAGTGTTAAATTCAAATTGTAATAACTAAAACATTTTTAATATAAGAATAAACATATGATAATTTAGACTATAAATATTAATTATAAATATAAAACGATTTTTTTATCATGGTATTTTATTTATAATTTTTATACATAAAATAATTTAATTTATTTAGGACACAATGATAATGCAGTAATTATCTTATTAATGAAAGATTAAAATAATTGATATTAAAAATAATAAAATAAATTTAAATTGAGACTTTTGAGGCATTAAAAAATATTTCTAGGTTAATATTACGTTTTATGGTCGATTAAATGTATTTTTTTTTCTAAAAAATCATAATTTTATGACTTTCACAAAAACCAAATACTAAATAATGTCAAAATTTACATAAATGGGGTTTTTTTGAACAAATACTATATTATTAAATGATATAAACGTCCTAAAAATCTATGGTTTGTGCAAAAGTTTTATATAATAATTATTATTTCTTTATTGAACCACTTTTGGTTCTCGTGGAATTTTATAGTAAGTTTATTAAGCATATAATATAAAAATACAAGGAGCCATGGTAAATGTTAAACTATTTAAAAAATAGTTAAATCTAGAAGATATGGTTAATATGGTGACCTAAACCTGTCAAAAACATGTTGGTTGAAATGTTTTCAACCTATCCCCACCTTATCCATAAAATAAATCCTTTTGGATCCATTATAAATTGAATATGATTGTATAATAAAATAATATTTCATGGTTTTCCTAAAGTGACCCTCACCTATCTTATAAAAGGGTACTCAACTTCTCTCAAAATCACACCTCCAAATCCATTTGTCTCAATAAACCCCTGCTCAAATATCCCTAAAACTACCCTCAATTAAAACTAGAGGCATTAATTTTATCATAATTCTATCCTAGGGAGCCCTTTTTCTCTAATCCAAAGGAATCACCCGAAGAAGATGTAATTATTTCATCACCTATTTCAATGTTATTTTATTCTTCCACTACCACCTTATTTATTGTTTCCATACAAAAATAATAAATCTAGTACCTTATTCATACTACTATTTTATTTTAAATATGTTACAACCATATTCACTATTCCTTCCATCCTATGAATGACAAAGTCACCATATGTGCATACATACGGCTTACCGTCTCCACCTCGTGGTGTAGTTTGTTATTCAACACTTAATTATTTGGATGGATATAATAATGAGTATAATTTATGTAAATAATAAATATAACATGTTAATTACACTTTATATAATTTATACTATCCAATTACAAACAATTTCACCATCAATGGAATGGTATTGGCACTTGTGTGTGCATATGGATTAACGTCTCCATGAACGTGATGATATTCATTAACCACTGTAACCATTCAAGAATAAATACCATTTTATGATTATAAAATAATATTTAAGAACATAATATCATTATATATACAAATAAAATACATCTTATCCATAACAAACATGACTTATGTAACAAAACATATAAAGACAATTGAATTAGCTAACACCCAAAACAATGATACTACTGAAATATTATTAATAAAAAAATATTAAAAGATCATATATGATATCATATAAATGTATATGGTTAATTTATTATATGATAAAAATTATTTCATCCTTATACTTGAGGTTGATGTACCCTCATCTAAAGAAATATACAAGGTAAGGGGTTTTCATCTCGCTTCTTATTCCCGGGAGATTCATGCTATATTGCCACTATTTGTTTTGCATAGTGTATGTACAGATCATGATTGTATTATTTGTGCAATATAATTTAATTTATGGGTAATTAAATCTTCATTTTATGATCCTTCTTTCATGGGGATTATGTTTCGTATGTTACCAAATTGGTAAGGGAATTTTCAATTTGTATTTCCACTCATTTGGTTTTACACAAACATCATTGATTATTTTACTCCAATATTGTGTGTGAAAACACTAATTATTTAGTTATATAGTAATTTCCACTATCAATTTTTTGTACATAATTTTCATAAACATAATTACTCCATTAAAAAATTCTCATCTCATCAATATGAACTTGACAAGAGTAATCTTAATTCAATTTCAATTCATCGAGCTCAAAATCCAATCCATTGGTGTTGTTGTTATAAGAATATTTGTGAATGTCATATGATTTATTTACACTGAATAACTAATAATATTTAGTGTATTTATATTTTTCACACATAATTATATCATTGATATATCATTAACCTAAGGACATAGACTTCATAATGGATTCCATCTGAATTTACATTCTATTGAGACTTCTTTGTTGTTATGCACCAATTCAATTTTATATGGTGTATATACTGTACTTTGACATAGTATATCATTAATCCCTTTATTCTCATGATATTATAATGTTTTTATAACCACAGTTATTTTTACTCAAATTTCGTTCATTTGTTTAGGGACCCTAACTAAAATATCATTTTAAACGTTTAAATAATTATTATCATAAATCTTTCTCATTAATGTCCATTTTTAAATAATGGTTTTATGGATTTATTTTTATGGAACTTAATGTTCAATAATTGAAATTTATATTAAAAGTTACAATTTTCTATGGGACACTTTTATTCAAAAATATATTCTTAACCACTTCTATATAAATAGTGAATCTTTTAAATGTTTTCTGGACAAAGGGAATATTTCTCTCAAATTGTTTTACTGATTATTTTTATCTATTTCAATATCCTTCCTTATTATTGAATGATTTTGATTTATTATAATAAAATATTTCATATTTTATTTAATGTGTTATGTATGATAGTGAATTTTCTATTTTTATACCATTCATGGTTTGTGGTTCAAATATTTACATTTCATATGCTCGTTCTAATACGAATGTTTATATTATGTTTCAACCCTTTCATATGAGGAATACATTGGACATAGTAAGTGATGGGTGGATCCTTCTATACCTCCTCGATGCATCGGTAGGTCTCATGAGAAGAACTAGTTTCTTGGCATAAGGCCTTGATAAAATCTTATTTGTAGTCATGGCACGAGGCCTTGACTATGTGGTTATGATGTTCGACATTATGCATTCCATCATTATGAAATTAGATATTGATATTATTTGTGATTATTCGACTAGTAGAATATATATTTGAATAATTAAGTGGAATTATTTGAATTATATTTTCCATATTATGATGAAATTTATATTTAAGATTCTTTTATTTTAGTCTTATACATTTACTTAAATGTTTGGGCTTATTTATAAATGTTCTGTTTTATTGTTATCCTTACTAAGCATCTGATCTCACCCATTTCTATGTTTTTTTACCAGGACATGAATAAGTATATCAGGATTAACATACATGAATAGGCTGAGGTATATGAGTGTGTTAAAAGGGTACACAATGTTGTTTTTCTTTATTTCATGATGTTATGAAAAACTAATGTATGTATCTAGTACACCCAAGGATAAAAAACTAATCGAACATTTAGGAATTGATATATTATGATCAAAAAAATGATATGTAATAATGCACCGACTCTGGGTAACTAGGGTCGGGGCGTTACAGTTGGAATTAGAGGTAGTTTATTACAGAAATTGGAAACTATATTTAAAAAAACATTAACTTGAGAAATTACCCTAAGATAGACATTGGTGATTTGTATTGAAGAACATCCAAAATTTTTGGTAATGTGAATATTATGTTGGTTCTCAAAGAAATACATCCCTATCTGGATACGAGCAGGTAGAGGAAGATCTGGAACAGATATACCTATGGGTAAAACTTGAAAACACCACTTTGAGCTAGACTTGAATAGGAATTGGTGCACCAAGATGGGCCTTGCTGCACTCCTATTACAACACTCCCAGGGGATATTCTTAAGATAATCCATTTTTCCTTTACAAAATGATTTTAATGATTTTAATAAAAGATGAGAATACATATCCTTGGTGAATACTAAGGTGTTTTAGATTGAAAATAAGGTGTCATGATATTCTCTAAATGATTTCATGATAATTGTTACCCACACAATGATTTCTAGTTTTAGTAAATGTTTGGATTCTAAGGAAGTCATAGTAACATTGAACATGATGTACAAGGTGGGAAAAATGGTGGAAATGAGAAATGAAATGGAATGTTGATAGGCATAAAAGATTCCATGTTCATACAGAATCATTTTTCAAAAAATATGATCAAAACAAAATTTATAAACCAACTCACATACTACACAAAGAAGAGATAATTGGTTAATGATAAGAGCTCCAGTAGTGGAGACCATTTAGAAAAGAATGATCGATTTCCATCATGTGAGAAATGTTGATAGAGACACCCATGAATGTGTCTCTATGGAAAAAAGAAATGATTTATTTGTGGAAGAGAAGGACATAAAGTGAAGAATTTCTGAGGAAAAATGAAGAGTACTATGGAAGGAAAAAAATGATCCCAATAACCCATTTACAATAATTTGACATAAATGCAGGGGACCGGGGAATTAACCAAGTCAATTACCTATTCTATAGGATAACCACTTGTTCATGGAAGAACCTATGTGGAAATAAATGGATTGTGAAATGTTTAAAAGTATTAGTGCTCATTGTTGATGAGATTAATTTTGAAGGATTTTCACTTCTATGTGTAACATAGTATTTTGTTATGCGGAAATTATATTTGATTAAGAATTATCTTTTCATTTGTGGTTATAGTTATAAATAACCATTTGTGTTGATAAGATCCCTGAATTTGAGGAAATTACAGGTTATTAATTTTTGGGATAAAAATGTGATGTATAAGATAACATTTATGGTTAAATTATGTTATACTTATTTTGAGGAATTTTTATCATTTTGTAAATGTTATAAAATATTTTTTTTGAAAAAGGACATGAGACATACCATGTGATAACCCGTCGCATCATACACAGCTCCAGGAATCGAACCCATAACTAAAGTGAGACTGAGATTTATCGCCTACCACTAGACTATGTGAAGTCCCTGGATAGTTTGAATAATTAATTTTAGATAAATGATTTTATTAATCAATAATAATTTTATTTATGATATTATGTTTTTCCAAATGGATATCCATAATATAAAAAATTATTTGGTGATTAATCGATAAATTTTATTTTAGAAGATGTTTTCTATGTTAGGAACACTATATGCCTAAAAAATAGAATACTATGGGATGTCATTTGAGGAGTAATGGTGGATTTTTATCTATTTTTTTATTGTGGATTTATAGAAATTTGGTTTATTTATGGAAATGATATACCAATTAGAGAGAATATGTGATTAGCATAATTAATTTTAAGTATGTGACTTTAAGAGTAGTTGATGGTATTTTGAGATACAATTTAATGTTGAAGACTATGTAATCAAATTCTTCTGAGTTTTGGGTTTCAATATTAGTTTAGATTATATTGATTGGTTTTAAGAGAAATTGTTTGTTGAATGATATTTATTGAACATTGGGTATTGTTGGTTTAATATTAGATATTAAGATTAGTATTTCATTCAGAAAAATATTATCCTTTTTGGGGATCAAATCATCTTGTACTAAACATTTAGGTTTTGGATAATCTCTAATGACAAGGTAAATATATAGATCATCATTTGTGGATTATGTGATTATATATAAGCTGATTCTAGTGCTTCATCTATGACCAAGTCAACATGAATACTCATCATTTGGAGTGAAGGATGAGATTGTGATAGAAATTAGTTAAAGGATGTAACTCTACCTATCGAGTATTTTTTTCTCATTCTATTATGAAATTAATTCTTAATCCTTAGGGAATGGATCGTAAACCCAAAAATGGATTATCCAAATACCATACATTATTCCTCATAAACTTATGTCTTTGAGGCCCTCAATTTTCCATTCACTTGTTTGTGACTAATGACCTCAATAACTCCCTATAAATATTTACATTTTTCCTCCAATTATAATTTCCACCAATGCTCTCTTATTTGAAAACCTAATTTGGTGGTGAATTTTTCATTTCCCTTTTCCTCTTATTAAGACTAAATTTTATTAACCCTATTTCTGGGGTGGGTTTCCCACAAATGGGTTTTCTATATTTTTACCTTTTATTTCCAAATAACAATTTCAAATTGAGAGGATGCAATTTTTTGAAGGAGGGAAGAATTTAACACCCCAATCTATCATGGTATGCTTATCTTTGAAAAATACGGTAGTGTGTGATTTAAGTAACACCAAGTTGAAGCGCACCATGACCTATAAAACTAGCCGTTTAAAAAGAATTTATGAATAGTAATACCCACATTTTGAATTATATATATATCCCATATAATTTGAACATTCATATTTTGTGTTTCTTAGACATAATATAAGAACAAATTCAATTTTTTAGATAAAAGAAGTACTTTTAAAAAAATTCAGGTTTTTCACCTATTAAGGGAGAAAACATTCTAAATACAATATCTGAAACATTTATATATTCAATTTGATGAAATTAAAATTTTATTTAGATGCAGGACATAAGAATTTGGTTTGGATAAATTTATGGTTTTTTTTCTGACAACTTTTTTTTGATGAACAATGAGTGATACTAAATTTTAATTGAAAACAAATTTTTTTAATAAAAATAATATATAGTATTAAATTATACAATTGAATTTTTTTAAGTATAATTAGATTATATTTTTATCATTTAATCCAATGTTTGAAATTGGAAGTAATTTCAATTTTAAACCGGACATAAACACATATCAATCATTTGACAGTTTGTACTTCTCAAAAACCCACATTCTGGTTTTAACAATAGGAATTAATATTAAATTAATTAATTAAACTTATATTTTTTGAATTTTCTAAAATATGCATCATTTTTGGAATCAAAATATCAATATATTTGGTATTTTTCTGAAAACATTCAATTTTTGATGAATAGTGAAAGACACTGTGTAATTATTTTAAAACTGACTTTTTATTTAAATAATTATTTATTTTATTTCAATTTATTTTAAGTAAAAATAGATACATAATACATATATAAGATCAATGTAATTTATTGAAGTATTTTTATGATAAAATTTTATTAATAAAATTTTATTGAATTTTTAACATCTTTTACCCACCTTCTAAGCACGTTAGTAAATTTTCATAAAATGTAATTTTACATGTTCTATGAATTGAATTGAAAAAATACGAGAGATACAGTTAATATCTATAAGTAAAAGGTGTTTCAATAATATGAATGTAATTTTTGTTTTGAATAGTGACTTTTGAATTTTATTTACCATGGTTAAAAGTAAATAGGGTATCTAAAGGGAAAAAAAATGATATTATAATTACTCTAACACATGTCATGATTCTATTGGATAAGTTTATTTCTACGAAAATCAAATTTAGGAATAAAATATGATCTTTTTGGTCCACTTGGTTTAGATTAATAAATTTATTAATAATATATTTGTAGAAGAGTGAAATGTGTTAAATTCAAATTTTAACAATTAAAACATTTTTAATATAGTGTTATACATAAGATAATTTCGACTGTAAATATTTATTATAATGATAAAAATATTTAATACTTCATGGTATTTTATTTATAATTTTTATAAATTAAATAATTAAGTTTATTTATGACACAACGATGATGTAGAAATTACCTTATTAAGAAAAGATTAAAATAATTGATATTATAAATATTAAAATAAATGTTTATTGAGGCTTTTTATTCATTCCAAAACTTTTAAAAATTAATATTACATGTCATGGTTGATTCAATTTATTTTTTCAAAGAAATAATTTTGTTTTGACTATCCCAAAAACAAAATACTAAATAATGCGAAATTTGACATAAAGGAGTTTTTAAAAAGGAAATACTATATTATTAAATGATATAATAGTCCTAAAAATCAAAAGTTCCGCCAAAGGAATTATATAACAATATATATGTAATTAATGAACTAATTGGTGTTCACTTATTGTTTTATAGTAAGTTTATTAACCAAACTATATAAAAATACAGGAAGACATGGTAAATGTTAAACTATTGAACCGAGAGTTAAATCTAAAATATAAGGTTAATATGGGGACCTAAAGCTATTTAAATCCTATTGGTTGAAATTATTTCGAATAAAACCCACCTTATCATAAAAAAACACTTTTTGATCCATTATAAACTGAATATGATTATATTATAAAATAATATTTCATGGTTTTCCTAAAGTGACCCTCACCTCTCTTATAAATGGGTACTTCCCCTTCTCTCAAAATCCCTCATCCGAATCCATTTTCATCGGCCAAACCCTACTCAAATATCCTCCCAACTACCCTCAATTCAACCTATAGTCCTTAATTTGATCATAACTCCAACCTAATTATCCCTTTTTATCAAATCAAAAGGAAGCACCCGGAGAAGAGGTAATTATTTCATCACCTCTTTCAATGTTCTTTTCTTCTTCCACATCCAATTTCATTGTTGTTTCCATACCAAAATAATAACACCAATACCTTCAATATACTATGATGTTATTATAAATATGTTACAACAATATTCATTATTCCATCCATCCTATGAATGAAAAAGTCACCATACATTTGTACATACGGTTTACCGTCTCTACGTCGTGGTGTAGTTTGTTATTCAACACATAATTATTTGGATGGATATAATAATGAGTATAATTGATGTAAATATTAAATATTAAATTTTAGTTAATCTTTATATATGTTATACCATATAATTATATACGATTTCACTATCAATATAATGATATTGTCTCTCATGTGTACGTACGGCTTACCGTCTCCACGAACACGATGAGATTCATTCCCCATTGAAACCATTAAAGAGTAAATATCATTTTATGATCAAAAAACAATCTTTAAGAACATAATATAATTCTAGATACAAATCAAATACATCTTATCGATAACAAAAAATACTTATATTACAAAAAATATAAAGAAAAATGAATTATTTAACGCCCGAAACAATGATACTTCTGAAATATTATTTACAAAGAAATATTAGAAGAACAAATATGATATTATATTTTTGTATATAGTTATTTTATAATTTAATAAAAATTATTTCAGCATTTTACATGATTTTAACATACCCTAAACTAAGGAAAAGTACATGGTAAGGGGTTTTCATCTCATTTCTTATTCCAGTGAGATTCATGCTATATTGCCATTAATTTTTTTTGGTGTGGTATATGTACTACCCATGATTATATTCTTTGTGAAATATTAATTTATTTATGGGTATTAATATCTTCATTGTATGATCCTTATTTAATGAGGTTCATGTTTTGTAACTTACCAAATCGGTACGAGAATTTCAAATTTTTATTTCAACTTATTGGGTTTTATGGAAACATTATTTATTATTTTACTTCATGGTTATGTGTGAAATCACTATTTTTTATTTATGTAGTAGTTTTCTCTCTACTTTCTGTGGATACACTTTTTATATCCATAATCACTCCATTGATATATTGTTATGTCATCAATATGAACTTGATAAGAGTAACCTTAACTCAATTTCCTTTCACTGATTTAACATCCATGTCATTGGGGTTGTCATTACAGGAATATCTGTGAATGTACTATGATTGATTTACACTGAATATCCAATCATATTGAGTGTATTTATATTTTTCACACATAATTATATCATCGATTTATCCTTAACCAAATAATACTTCCTTTACAAGGGATTCCATCTAAATTTACATTATATTGAGACTTCTTAGTTGTTATACACCAATTCAATTTTATATGGTGTATATACTGTACTTTGAAATAGTATATCATAAATCCCATTATTCACATGATATAATAATGTTTTTATTACCACAATTATTTATAATCAAACATCTCCCATTTTTTTAGGAACTCTAACTAAAATATCATTTTCAATGTTTTAAATATATATTTTTCTAAATCATTCTCAATAATGTCCATGTTTTAAAAATAGTTTTTAGGAGTTATTTATATGGAAATAAATGTTTTAAAATTAAAACTCCTTTTAAATGTTTCAAACTGATATGGGACACTTTAATTTAAAAATCTATTTTTAACAGCTTGTTGATAAATACAGAATCTCTTAAAAGTTTTCTAGAAGAAGGAGATATTTCTCCTAAATAGTTTTATTGATTATTTTCATCTTCGTCAATATCCATCATTATTCTTGATTGAAGATGATTTATTATAATAAAATCATCCATATTGTATTTAATGAGTTATGTTTGAATGTGTATGCACTATTTTTATACCATTCATGGTTTGTGGTTAATATATTGACATTTCATATGCTAGTTGTTATACGAATGTTAAATTATGTTTCAATTTTTACATATGTGGAATGAATTAGAATTAGTAATTGATGGGTGGAGCATGCTATAGCTCCTCGATGCATCTGTATGTATCATGAGACAAACTAGTGTCTTTTCAAAAGACCTTTAAAAAATCTTATTTGTAGTCTTGGAACGAATCCTTGACTATGTGTTTATGATGTACGGCATAATGAATTCTATCATTATGAAATTAGTTATTAATATTACATGTGATTATTTGACTAGTAAAATATCTATGTGAATAAGTAAATGGAATTATTTGATTTATGTTTTTTATATTATGATGAAATTTAAGTTTAAAAGGATTGTGTTTTAGTCTTATACATTGTCTTAAATCTTTATGATTATTTATCAATGTTTATGCTATATTGTTATTCTTAATGAGAATCTGAGATCACCCATTTCTATGTTTTATTTTTCCTAGGATGTTAAGAAGTATATCATGATTAACATGTAAGAATAGGCTAAGGGATATGAGTGTGTTCGATGGGGACACAATGTTGTTTTCCTTTATTTCATGATGTAATGTAATACTTATGTATGTATCTAGTACTTCCAAGGCTACTAAACTAATTGGTCTTTTAGGACTTGATCTCTGGTGATCATGCCAATGATATGTAATAAGGCACAGACTCTGGGTAACTAGGTTAAAGGCATTACAGTTACTTAGTAAGGGTGTGTTTGGATTATTGGTAACTGTTGAACTATTTACTGTTTTATATAAACTATTTATATAATGTTCTAATGGCTTTATCCTAGTGGCATGTGAAGAGAAGTAATTTGGGGAAATTCTACTAAGTATTATTACCCACCCCTGATTTGGCAATTAGTTACTTTTTTAGATGTTGAATTCTGGGAGACAAGTATGGGTAAAGTGTCTTATGTTTCTTGTTGTTTGGCTTGATTCTTGGGTAATGTTGTGGTTCCTAGAGAGTGGAGATTGGTGGGGAGCTATGGATGGAATCCTAGATCATCATGGTCTCGTATTGTAGTCTTCTTCTTGGTACACTAATTTTGGATTGTTTATATTTGGCTTGTGGTATTGTCATGGATTAGTCGGTTGCCTTTTGGTAATGTATGGGTTTGGTTGTTTTGTCAACATGCATCATATAGTTTGTTGATATTGGATTTTTTGGTTGGTTGTTTAAATATCAAGGGAAAATTGTTCCCCAATTTATTCTCAGTTCCCTCAGCATTAATTTACGGCCATTGGATCCTTGGGAGCATCGATTAAGGCCATGTAGCATTCCTATTCCCTCTCAGTCAAATGAGATGGGGCAGGATATTAAAATTACTATACTCATTCATGATCCCCTCCATTTAGGAAGTCATTCAGAGTCAATTGTTTGATATTTACAAATTTTATTTGTTCATTTTAAGTTAAATTGTCAACTTGTTTCAGATTATTTTGATATTTCCATTCGCAACATCATAGGTTATTACAGAATATTTATTACCATAAATAAAATAAATACAAATGAGAAAAAAAACGTAAATTTAATTAATTTTCAACAAAATTATAGGTGAATCCATTCTATAATGTCTCCCTTCTAAAAAATTAGAATAAATAATAGGTTATAAAATTTTATCATTCGAGTTCAAAAAAATTCAAAATGTGTTTTGGAAAAAAATTATGGATTATAGGAGGCCCACCAATTTAACAACTTTAACATCAATTTATCAATGAATTAGATTGATATGAACAACTAAATCTCAATTTCTAAATTAAAGGCCTCTAGATTCATAGAACATTATATTGTACACACGTTAAATGTTTCAATTTCAGCCTAATTTTCCATGATATCGAAATATTGAGTGGCCTCCCTGTTATGATGTCACAATTATTCACCAAAGAATTTATTTAGATCAAGTATATATTCCTCTATAGATTCTTCAAGAGTGTTAAAATAATTGAATATATGCCTATAAAATTTCATGTTTTTTCGATTAATCCTGGCCAATTAGGTATTTCTAAAAAATTCCATACATGTTTTAGTAAAAAAATCTATATACATCCAATCCAAATAGATTTTGAGGAAATATTTTGGTGTTTCTAAATATCTCATCAACTAACATTCTATAATGACAATATTGAATTAGCATTAGGCATGCTTCCTCAAAACCCTGTCATTGGATGTTTCTTCACGGTCTTCACTCTGATATATCAATATCACTAGTTTATTATTTTAAATCAACTATATAAGGGTAGATACATATATTAAGAGAGTTATAAATGATTCATATACAAACAATATTATATTGGTTCAATTGGCCAGTAAAATAAATGTAGCCACTTCTAGTAGATAACTGATAGTAGGAATTGTAATATTATTTTTGTTAGAATGGTTAGTCGATCTAAACCCTAACATTAATAATATAAATTCCCTAATGTGAACAAAATTTAATAATGATTTTTATTCATATCCAAAGAGAACATGGTCATATAAACCAATAGTACTATGATCTAATATAATGTATTATTATGATGTAGGCTATGATACAGAAATAGATTATTAACCCAGAGGATGTACAATCCAAGAACTCCATCTCGATAAATCTCTAATTATAATTTAGCATAATCAAAGTATAATTTTAATGTGGTTTTCATGGATAGAAACATGATTATGTACTTGGAATCCTCTCTTTCCATCATCATCTAGAGCTACTGTTTAATTAAAGGATATTTATTTCTTCTAACATAAGTGAAAGGAATAAGAGATACAATTTGAAAGCAACTAAATTGGTGTCAAAATCTATATGGATCGTAAGACTCAAAAATTGAAAAATCATCCACTTGGTTAAACAAGACATCATTTTGGAAAGAAACAATCAAATAACATTGTTTCTATGCTCAATTTCCATTTTTAATGATTATCATCTAATGAGAATTAAATTTAATTGTGGTTAAATTTTAATTATTAGTTATCATGATAGAAACTTCTTGAATTGTCAAATACATCGATTAGACTTCAGGGATGTTGAGTATCCATGGAAAAGATACAGAACAAGTAATTATTGTGGTATTTAGATACTTGTAACACCAAATTTTTTCTTCCACTCACCATACAACAATTGGAATGGACCCCAAATCTCATATAGGGTAATCCCCCTTCTACATTTCCCAATACATGGTAGATATGGGAATGAACTGTGACTAAAATATTAACAATTTGATAATACACTAGCATAAATATCATCATTAGGACACCAAATCTAATGCTTGAGTGGGTGAACTATGTAGGGGAATTACATCCACTAATAAACATGGCTAGAAATCTATATAATAGAATTGTGGGTAAAATTTTGGAAAATTGAATTCCACAAAGAAGTGTAGTAGAACACATCAAGAATAGAACAATATGAATCTTTAGGAATCCTATCCTATTAATAAAGGATGTTACCTGCACACATAAACCCATGATTCTTCTCATTAAATTGATGAAATGAATCAACACAATTTTTAAATGGATAATGGAACAAATATGGGGTCTCATTTCTGACATCCCATCTCATTTGGTAAGTAGATCTCTAAAAAATTGTGTGGTTTTCCTTATATCCTCCATGGAATTCAGCATTTGGAAGGAAATCCCCATACATAATCCCAATGATAAATATCCATACTAGTTGTTGGAAATACCATAAATTAATCACCTCTACATAGTGGTGGTAGATGGAATGTATTTGTTCTAGAACTACAATGGATAAAAATTAAAGATGAATCTTGGCCAAAAGAAACATTATAAACTATGAGGAATATAATTTATTATACAAATTTACAACCCAAAACAGTTTGAAAAATTTCACTTCGCTAAACTAATCATGAAAGGATGAGACACATTTTATAAAAACGTTACTACCTAGGTGAAAATCACAGATGAGGCTCTATCCTCCACTAAGATTATCTTGAGAGGGGTCAAAATAGATGAGTCATTCTACAAATGGGTTGTTGATGCTAAAATTGATTATCATGATTTTAAAAAGAGTATTTCATGATATATGAATACCTTGATTAATCTCTTGAATACACTGACTACAAGAAATTATGTTCACGTAGATATAGACCAAGGAGGATGATAAATGTGCTGATTTTCTGTAAGGGTCATTTGTTGGAATCAAATAATAATCTCTAAGGAAGAGGCTTCAAAAGATAAATCATCTAGTTAATAGATAATACTCATTATTTATTGTGATAAATTGATATAAGGATTCATTTTAGAATAAATATGGATTTGAGGGCCTACAATAGTGTTTCAAGAAATTGAATCCCTTCTTCCATATATTGTTAATGAATAAGATATATTGACAGATTTATAAGACAGAAATTATATAACAAGTAATTATAGAATTAATTTTCTTATTTAATGAAATGATCAACACAAAGGATATCAAATGTAGTAAATTATTTTGAATGTATAAGTCACAATGAAAACTGCATGGTGGAATTCACAAAACCACATGTTCTCTATGTGAACCATTTAGGGAGATCACAAACAAAATATCCTCACACCAATCGTAATGAACATGGAAACCAAGATTCCATCCGAAAAACCATAAAATAACCACAAAAATCACGATTTAATCAAAAAATCCTTGAATATTTATACATGGAATAGAATTTCTCTCATTACACATTCAAAGTTCACATAGAATTTATAATCATTCATGAGGTTTACTATGCATGAGTGATTTTTTGAGAAAGTCCCATGATTTATAATAGAAATGTTAAAAATAAGGGGACCAATCCAAATTATTTTTAGAGGTTTTAGTATAGTGTACAACAATAAAAATGTGGGTTCTTTTTTACTTCATTATAATCACCTCTACATTGTTCAGAACAAAATAAAGTCTAAGGAGGGGGGGGGGGATTTGTTGAAACCTATAAATTCCAATACAACATGAACTGACGGATGATTCTTAGAGAATAAAATATATTAAATATACATAGAAATAAGTTTAATGAAACACAGTGGGATCCTTGTATGCCATTATATTGAGACCATGAGGTTGGATCATGTATGATTGTGACCTCAAGCCATAACTCCATATACTCTCACCTCACAATATCATAGTGTCTTTTGGTGAGGCTCTACATGGTCTAACCTTACTGGGTTGAGGAATATGTTTACAAAACAATATTTGGTGGAATCATGGTGAAGTATTACAATGTACTATAATCAATGTTTCATCTCCCCATGTAAATGGACTTATAAATTCCTTAATTCTCATGGTGTCAGAGTGATAATATTCACTTCATTTTGAGGTGGTTCTATATACACCGTTATGTTGGAGTTGGTTCTCTATAACCAATTATTTTTACTTTTTGATAAACATGTATACATTTTGTGGAATATTAATAAACTACATATCAAATAATGATTATTCTTTCGTGAGACATAGTATGTGATAATTTTCGAATAGTAGATGTCCCATTAAAAGGTCATAGAAGTTCCCTGCTATGATGAAAACCTATAAGTGCTATGACACTATTATTGAATAAAATTCATATAGCCAAATGATATCATTTTAGGGACACAAATGTTATAGGATATCATGTGATTATCCACTGTAAGAGGCTAATATTCATTGCTAATATATGTAGTTTTCATGTGCCTTGATATTCATAAATACCATTTTAGTGCATTTTACATTTTGAACACCCATTCTCATCATTTGTGCACTTCATGCCTAAAGTGCAGCAATTTAGGCCCAATGTTTCATCTGATTTTAAAGAATGTAAATATCCATATTTTAATATGATATTTTTTGAAATGGATATGCACTTAATTATGAACATTTTTTTTATTCAGGGATCAATGGATTATTAATAAAGTATGATGGAGATATTTTGCGATTAAAGGAAACAATTATGGAGAAGGCAGATTGGATATCATCCCACTGATCGGACTGTGGGGCCAACAATACAATCCCACTGAAGCCCAAATTTTTGGAAGGATAGAAGACATATAGGGGAACAAATCATTCTTCTAGAGCCAGTGCTAATTTGTCCTCAATAGTGGTGATTAAGGCGGCCCAAGATGAAGATTTAATTTTGGGCCAGAGTCTGCAGCCCAGACAAAACAGCCTACTATTTCAATCATATCTCCCTAACCACAAAGTTTTTCGGGCTTAAATTTTACATGATGTTAGGGGACATCCGGGTTTCATTTAAGGCTTCTAGGGCCCACTCAAATTCGTCCTTCTAGAAGGTCCTTTAGGCACGTCTTTCCGGTGGATGCAAGCTGGCTGCAACTTTGGGGCAAGAAGTGGAAAAGTATCTCATCATTAATGTTCCACCCACCTTTCCCCAACATAATTAATTAAAGGCACATGGGATGTTGGGGGCTCGGCCAAGGATTCATTTTTTCCTATTTAAGGCAGGAGTGGTGGTGGATTTAGGGAGGTTGGGTTCTTTCTTTTCATTGTAATGTTATTATGCCAATTTGCCTTTGTAATGTTCTTCCCTCTCATGTAAGTTGTTCGAATCACCTTCATCTTCAATAAAAGTTCTTATTCTTCTCTTGTTCTGTTCTTCTCCTTATCACCTTGATACCGTTTCCTCAAGGTGTGAATTTATTCACACCATACCTTGTGATTTTGTTCACACAATGGTGGAGTGGTCGTTATTTTTGTTGTTTTTACTTCTTCAATTCCACCCTCATAAGTCTACTTTCCGCTTCTATTGAGAACTTGTCATCAATGGAGGGCTAGCACTTTTATGGGTTGATCCAAGGGAGTAGCAAGGTGCTGGATTGAATGTTATTTCTCATGCCCTAAATGTTATTAATTTCTTTTAATTGAGTTTCTTTCATTCAATTATTTTTATTCTTCCTCTTCCTTATTTAATTTATTCACCCCACTTTCATGTGATAATTACATCCTTTACCTTGGAGTGCTCATGAAAATGATCCTACAAGTTTATAGGTTATTGTCATATGTTTTGAAGGTGTTTAATCAGTAATTGATGAGGTTAGTTTTAATTCATTTCATGAATCCTTCTCGAGTTAATGAAATTAAAATCGTAAAAAAAAGTAATTCATTCAATCCACCCCGAGCAATAACCTAGGATCAACTCATTTTCTCATAATTTGAATTCACATAGATCTTTTAATGCTCTTTCAAAACAATCTAAAATCAACCCAAGTTGGCCACTTCATAGCCAAAAATCCATCTCTTTTTATTGAGTGTCTAAAGGTTCTTCTTAGGTCTCTGAGGATTCGACAACCCAAGCTACACTACAAAAGACCGCTTGACCCTTAAAACTTGGGTAAATTTGGGCGAGACCAAATTTTGGCGCCGTTGCCGGTGACCAAGTAAGTTCCTTAGAAAAAAACCTTCTTTCCTCACCCCCATTCTTCTATTCTCACCCAAGATCTCTTATCTTTTCCCTTTGTCTCTTTTTTTGGCACATGTCCGCCTTCACACGCGATAACTAAAACAGACTAGTTAGGGTGGAAAGTCATAGGATAGGGGAGTCAAGTAAACCATTGAATCCTAACCTTCTTAATACCCCAGAGTTAAATATTGAGTCAATTTCAATGGAGGGTCTTCAAAGAAACCAACTCATAAACTCAGGCGGGAACCAAAATGGAAATCCAAATGAGGCAGCCCCAAATTTGGGGAATGCAGTCGATCAAACCATGAATGACTACCTTACACCTACCTGGACCAAAGAACCCTCTTGCATTAGGCATGCTTCCCTAGGAGATGACCACTATGTCTTTAAACCTCATGTCCTAAACCACCTTCCAACCTTCCATGGGATGGAGTCAGAAATGCCTTACCTTCATGTCAAGGAGTTCAATGACATTGTTGAAACCATGTGCTCACCACATCAACTTGAGTCAGATAAGATGAGGCTCTTTCCTTTCTCACTTAAGGATCGAGCAAAGAACTGGTTAAATAATCTGAGACCTTCATCAATCCACTCTTGGGACCAACTGCAAAGAAAATTCTACAAAAAATACTTCCCTCATCACAAAACAATTGCACTTAAAAAGAGCATCCAAAACTTTTTTGAAAAAGAGGGAGAGTCATTTTATGAAACATGGGAGAGGTTCAAAGACACCCTAAACATGGTTCCACACCATGGTTTTTCTATTCCTGAACAAGTAAGAATTTTCTATGAAGGTTTGGGCCCGGGGAACAAACAATTCATTGACATGATGTGTAATTGGACCTTTAAAAAAAATCCCCAAATGATGCTTACGAGTATCTAGAAATCCTTGCTGAACAAAACCAAACATGGGTAACATCACCTTATTCTGAAAAGCCTCAAAGAACTACTGGAATGCATACACTTAGGGAAGATTAAAGCCTTAGGGTGAAACTTGCAGCACTCTCTAGGAAGGTTGAAGAGATAGACCATAGGAAAATCAATGAAATCCAAATTGTAGACCTTGTTTGCACAATCTGTGACAAACATGACCACAAAACAGACAACTGCCCAACCATTCCATCCATCAAGGATGTTCTTTTAAGAGGACCACCTGCTGAAGTCAATGCCCTAAACTTTCAAAAGCCTCAATATCCAAACACATTCAACCCAAGGTATAATGACCACCCAGGCTTCCGATGGAAAGATAACCAACAACCTAGCCAACCACAAGGACCAAACCCCTACCCTACAAAAAATTTTCAAAACCATAACCAATTCCAACCACAACCAGTCCAATACCAACACTCTCCAGTCCAATACCAACAACCCATCCAACAACCAAAGTATCCCCCTGGGATAACCCAACCAACACAAACCCCTTCCCAATCTGTCCCTCTCCCAATCCTTGAACAAATATGAAAACAAATGGAAAGGATGAACTAAGAAGTCTCGTCCCTTAAACAAGAACTTCAAACCATCAAAACTGGAAAGGCACCCATGCCCACACAGGCCATTCCACAACAAACATCAAGGGGGGAGACAAGTTTCACTCAAACAACTCATGAACAACTTAAGGTTGTGACAGTTTTTAGAAGTGAGAAATCAATTGAGAAACCTGAACAAATAGTTCAAAACCCAACTAAAGATTCAAACTCTAATAAAAATTCAAATGAAACACATGAACAAACTGAATATACTAATAAAAATGTGAAAGAAACAACTCTTCAAAAAACAACCCCACAACCTGCCCCATTTCCTCAACGCATGAGGGGAAAACCAAGCCTGAATTGAGTGAAACATTGAGGGAAATATTCTCACAAGTCAAGTTGAACATTCCACTCCTCGATGCCATTCAAACCATTCATGCATACTCAAAATACCTTAAGGACCTCTGCACATTTAAACGGAAATTCTCACATAAGAACCAATTCCTTCTGGCAGCAAATGTTAGCACAACAATCCAAGGAACCCTTCCTCCAAAGATGAAAGACCCGAGATGCCCTTACATAAATGTTGAACTAGGAGAGAAAAAAGTTGTAAAAGCATTGTGTGATCTAGGAGCCAGTGTGAAACTCATTCCTTATGCTATGTATTGTCAGTTAGGACTCGAAGAACTCCAACCCACATCTGTCACTCTTCAACTTGCTGATCGTAGTATTCGAGTTCCAAAGGGGATCTTAAAGGATGTTTTGGTGAAAGTTGAAAATTTCATTTACCCAGCTGACTTCATTGTTCTAGACAATCACCCAAGCTTAGGTCCTAGGGAGAAAACCCCAATCATCCTTGGTCGTCCCTTCCTTGCAACAATCAACTCTGTTATCCGAGTCCGAAATGGGAACATGACCATCACCTTTGGAAACATGAGTCTAGACTTGAACATCTATAATTTAAACTCTCAAATTGGGGATGATGAAGAGATCCATGAGGTTAATTGGATAGGTAGTGTTGATAGTGAACTCAAGGAACATCAAGGAATTACCGAAGGATGTTTAAGTCAAGAAGAGATTGATTTTCTTTGTTCACATGAGGGAAATTTGTCTCCTTGGCTTGAATCTCTTTCAGATTTCTCTATTGATGATTTTCTAGAATCACCAATCAATGATACCTTGGGTGAAATCAATAACATAGAGTCCATATCCCTTCATGAAACTACTCTAGCTAATTTAGTTGATGAAAATTCTCTTCACAAGGAACCAATTTTGTCAAGAAATGTAAAAAAAGAAACTGAGTTCAATACAAAGTCTCATCCTTTCTTGGAATGTGATAACCACTCTGATCTTGAATTTAAGGTTTTACCTTCATCACTCAAGTATGCGTTCTTTGGGGTCAATCAATCCTTTCGTGTTGACATTTCTTCCTCTCTTGAATCCAATCATGAGAGGATGCTTCTAGATGTCCTTAGGAGACATAAGAAAGCCATTGGACGGACCCTATCAGATATTCCTGGGATTAGCCCACTTACTGGGACTCATAGAATTGTTCTATAATCCGATTTAAAGCCATGTCATCAACCTCAGCAACGACTCAGTCCTAATCTCATGGAAGTAGTGAGAAAAGAACTTTTGAAATTGTTAAAAGCTGGTATCATCTATCCTATAGCTGAGAGTGAGTGGGTTAGCCCAATCCATGTGGTTCCAAAGAAGGCTGGAATCATAGTAATAACCAATAATGATGGAGAGATGCTTCCAGCAATGGTTAGTAGTGGATGGAGAGTCTGTATTGACTATAGGAAGCTAAACTCTTGTACCAAGAAAGACCATTTCCCCTTGCCCTTTATTGATCAAGTCCTCGAGCGAGTGGCGGGTCATCAATTCTACTGCTTCCTAGATGGATTCTCAGGGTATAATCAAATCGAAGTCTCTTTAGAGGATCAAGGAAAAATGACCTTCACTTGTCCATTCGGCACTTTTGCCTTCAAGCGCATGCCCTTTGGGTTATGTAATGCCCCTGGTACCTTCCAGCGGTGCATGATGGGAATCTTCTCGGACATGGTGGGGGATTGTTTAGAGGTCTTCATGGATGATTTCTCCTTCTTTGGGGATACTTTTGAGGGATGCCTTCTAAATGTTGAAAAGTTTTTGTCAAGGTGTGAGGATAAGAATCTCATACTAAATTGGGAAAAATGCCATTTCATGGTAAGGGAAGGACATGTTCTAGGTCATCTAGTATCTGGTAGAGGGATTGAAGTTGATAAAGCTAAGGTTGACATCATTTGTCACCTTCCCTCTCCTAAAAGTGTTAAGGAGGTGAGGTCCTTCTTAGGACATGATGGTTTTAATAGAAGTTTCATTAAGAATTTTTGCTCTATTTCTCGACCACTTTGTGCTCTATTGGTAAAAGATGCTCCATTTTTATGGACAGAAAGCTGTGAGGAATCATTCTCTACACTCAAGTCAACTCTTATATCTCCACCTATCATGCAATATCCAAATTGGAAACATCCTTTTGAGTTCATGTGTGATGCAAGTGACTTCACTGTAGGAGCAGTCTTAGGACAACAGTGTAAGAAAACTCCATGTGTCATTGCTTATGCAAGCAAATCCTTAAATAATGCACAAATAAACTACACCACCATTGAGAAAGAGCTGCTTGCTGTTGTCTTTGCTTTAGAGAAATTCAGGTCTTATCTCTTAGGATCACCCATCATTGTCTTCACTGACCATTCATCCCTAAAATACCTTTTCCAAAAACAAGATGCCAAGGCTAGATTGATTAGGTGGGTCCTTCTTCTTCAAGAGTTTGATTTAACCATTAAGGATAAAAAGGGTGTTGAAAATGTTGTAGCTGATCACCTCTCTAGGATGGAATTCAAAGACAAATCACACCACCTCTCTGTGTCTGATTCATTTCCCGATGAGCACCTCTATTCAGTGAGTGATTGCCCTTGGTATGATGTCATAGCAAACCATTTGGGGACGAGTGACATTCCAAAATTCCTGGGGACCCAAGCTAAGAGGAAATTTCTTTCTGATGTCAAACACTATGTGTTTGATGATCCTTACCTCTTTAAGTTCTGTCCTGATCAAATCATCAGGAGATGTGTTCCCGAGTCTGAGTAAGAGTCCATTCTAAAATTTTGTCATGGAGAGGCATGTGGAGGCCAATTTTCTACAAAGAAAACCACTGCAAAGGTCCTCCAAAGTGGTTTATACTGGCCGAACCTCACTAAGGATTCCTTCCAATACTGCAAAAGTTGTCCTCAGTGTCAGCAATTAGGATCTATTTCCAAAAGAAATCAAATGCCCCTCACTCCCATTCTAGTCATTGAAATATTTGATTGTTGGGGAATTGATTTCATGGGACCCTTTCCAAACTCTAAGGGATATCTCTACATCCTCTTAGCTGTTGATTACGTTTCAAAATGGGTTGAGGCCATTCCCCCCAAGTCTAATGATCATCAAGTTGTGATCCGATTCCTAAAAGAGAATATCTTTTCTAGATTTGGAATTCTGAGGGATATAATCAGTGATCGTCGAACCCATTTCTGTAATCGCCCATTCTCTTCACTCATGTCTAAGTATGGAATTTCTCATAAATCTTCCACTACGTACCATCCTCAAACCAATGGTCAAGCTGAGTTAGCAAATAGGGAGATTAAGAAAATTCTTGAAAAAGCTGTCAACCCTTCTAGGAAAGATTGGTCTGAGAAACTCTTGGATGCTCTTTGGGAATATCGTACAGCATTCAAAACCATCCTACGAATGTCACCATATAGGTTGGTTTATGGAAAAGCAAGCCATTTACCTGTTGAAATTGAGTATAAGGCATTTTGGGCAATCAAGAAAATGAATTTCGACATTTCTTTAGCCGAAGAAAAGAGGAAGTTAGAACTTAATGAACTTGAGGAACTTAGGATGGAGGCGAATGAAAATTCAAGGATAAATAAAGCTATAGTTCAAGCCTACCAATCTAGGAACATCAAAGTCAAAAAATTTGAACCGGGAAAACCTGTGCTCTTGTATAGCTAAAAACTTCATTTACACCCGGGAATGTTAAGGTCTAGATGGTCAGGTCCATTCATAGTGCATCATGTGTACCCTCATGGGGCTGTAGAGATTCAGGATCCCACAAGTGGTAACATTTTTAAGGTCAATGGTCATAGGTTAAAACCATTCATTGAATCATTCAATAAACAGGAAATAGAGGTAGAGTTAACAGAGCCAACCTATGAACCCGGAAAAAATTGATAGATTTAAGATCCATGTCGGGATAACGACGTTAAACAAAAGCACTGCACGGGAGGCAACCTGTGGTCTTCATCTTTATAATCTTTGTGAATCGTTTTTTTCCTTCTTCTGCATTTTGTTATTTAAAAAAATATAGACTGTTGACCTGATCTTCTTTTATGAGTAAGGATGGGTATGAAAGGGGAGAACCGTATTCATCCGTGTCACACGGTGTGATCCCTGAGTAATACCTTACCCAGAAAATATAAAGAAGACAATGTATCATCAGTTTATTTTATTTTATTTTATTTATTTATTTTTGTAGGTATTTAAAAAAAATAGATTATTGACCTGTTCTTCTTTTATGAGTAAGGATGGGTATGAAAGGGGAGCACCGTATTCATCCGTGTCACGCGGTGTGATCCCTGAGTAATACCTTACCCAGAAATTTAAGAGAAGACAATGTATCATCAATTTATGTTATTTATACTTTTTTAGGTTAAAAAAATACAAGAAATATATATATTAAAAAAAATATTTAAGGCATGTCATAGGTCATTGGGAAAAGCTGGTCACAACCGTCCAAGCCATTGGGAGACAAACCAGAATTGAAGGGAGACATGGGAATGCATTTTCAACATCATCCACCAGGTGACTTCATTCCATAATTTTCATTTTCGATGTCTTCGTTGAACTTCTATCCTACCCCTTCTATATTTCATTTCTTTAAACACTGGGGACAGTGTTATTCTAAGTTGGGGGGTGGAGATGAAAATCTGTGGAAGGAAAAATGACATTAACCTTGAACATGATAACACACATTCCAAACTCTGAAATTGGATATCAAATAATTTTGCATGCCTAGATTCTGATTTTAATGCAAGTTTATGTTCATGTGCATAGTTATTGGAAAGTGCGGTTGTCCGATGTGATTTTTCACTATTATATTTTCATCCATTTAATAAAAAAACACAATGAACGTCCTCTAGATTGTGGGGTCTTAGTTTGAGTTCTTGGGGACCCATAATAAATAGCATAGTATTGGTGATCATTTTAATTTTAACATGATTATTCAAAAAAAACAAAAAAAAATTGCGCGTAGAGCAATGAATTGACCTAATGTGTGGCTTTCGACACTTGGGGATCGCGACTCCATAGTTTTCTGGCCCAGAGTTGGGCATTTTATCTCTATTTATGGTAATTTGAATTTGTTTTTGATTGAGTTAACTCGAGATGATGCCTGAGTATGTGAGCTTCACTTGGTGCCCTATGGTCTTTGAGCCTGAGAGTCATCGGCAAAGTCTTGCTACATGGGTTGACTCGATTGAGTTCAATTTCAATTACCATGGAAAAATTGCAAAAAAAAAACCAAAAAAAAAGAAAAAAAATGAGTACTCATCTTATTATTTAAATTTGATTGCTCCTAGTGCTTCCATCTTTTCTCCCTCGAATGAAAATGAACCCCCATGTCTATTGTGACACACAACACTTCATCATGCTTAATTGGATTTGGATGAAATATGGAAATGAATTTGAACAAAGGAATGAGCTTGGGCTTGAGATATGCCTGTGGACATAGCTTGTTTTAAATGATTTTTATGGGTTTGATAATTATTTGGTATGTGATCTTTGGGTGAGAAATGTGTACTAAAAAGTTTTTGGAAAAGGTCATTCGAATTTCATTTTTGTGAGATATATTTTGCTCGGGACTAGCAAAACTCAAGTTGGGGGGTGTGATTATCCACTGTAAGAGGCTAATATTCATTTCTAATATATGTAGTTTTCATGTGCCTTGATATTCATAAATACCATTTTAGTGCATTTTACATTTTGAACACACATTCTCATCATTTGTGCACTTCATGCCTAATGTGCAGCAATTTAGGCCCAATGTTTCATCTAATTTTAAAGAATGTAACTATCCATATTTTAATTTGATATTTTTTGAAATGGATATGCACTTAATTATGAACATTTTTTTTATTCAGGGATCAATGGATTATTAATAAAGTATGATGGAGATATTTGGCGATTAAAGGAAACAATTCTGGAGAAGGCAGATTGGATATCATCCCACTGATCGGACTATGGGGCCAACAATAAAATCCCAATTAAGCCCAAAATATATGGAAGGATAGAAGACATATAGGGGAACAAATCATTCTACTGGAGCCAGTGCTAATTCATCATAAATAGTGGTGATTAACGCGGCCCAAGATGAAGATTTAATTTTGGGATAGACTCTGCGGCCCAGAAAAAACAGCCCACTATTTCAATCATATCTCCCTAACCACAACGTTTTTCGGCCTGGAAGTTTTCATGATGTTAGGGGACATCCGGGGATTCATTTAAGTCTTCTAGGTCCCACTCAAATTCGTCCTTCTCGAAGGTCCGTTAGGAGCGTCTTTCCGGTGGATGCAAGCTGGCTGCAACTTCGGGGCAAGAAGTGGAAAAGTCTCTTATCATTAATGTTCCACCCACCTTTCTCCAACATAATTAATTAAAGGCACATGGGATGTTGGGGGCCCGGCCAAGGATTAATTTTTTCCTATTTAAGGTAGGAGTGGTGGTGGATTTAGTGAGGTTGGGTTCTTTCTTTTCATTGTAATGTTATTATGCCAATTTGCCTTTGTAATGTTTTTCCCTCTCACGTAAGTTGTTCGAATCACCTTCATCTTCAATAAAAGTTATTCTTCTTATCTTGTTCTGTTCTTCTCCTTATCAACTTGATACCGTTTCCTCAAGGTGTGAATTTATTCACACCAAACCTTGTGATTTTGTTCACACAACGGTGGAGTGATCGTTATTTTTCTTGTTTTTACTTCTTCAATTCCACCCTCATAAGTCTACTTTCCGCTTCTGTTGAGAACTTGTCATCAATGGAGGGATAGATCTTTTATGGGTTGATCCAAGGGAGTAGCAAGGGGCTGGATTGAATGTTATTTCTCATGCCCTAAATGTTATTAATTTCTTTTAATTGAGTTTCTTTCATTCAATGATTTTTATTCTTCCTCTTCCTTATTGAATTTTTTCACCCCACTTTCATGGGCTAATTACATCTTTTACCTTGGAGTGCTCATGAAAATGATCCTACAAGTGTATAGGTGATTATCATATGTTTTTAAGGTGTTTAATCAGTATGTGATGAGGTTAGTTTGAATTCATTGCATGAATCCTTCTCGAGTTAATGAAATTAAAATCGTAAAAAAAGGAATTCATTCAATCCACCCCGAGCAATAACCTAGGATCAACTCATTTTCTCATAATTTGAATTCACATAGATCTTTTAGTGCTCTTTCAAAACAATCTAAAATCAACCAAAGTTGGCCACTTCATATCCAAAAATCCATCTCTTTTTATTGAGTATCTAAAGGTTCTTCTTAGGTATCTGAGGATTCGACAACCCAAGCTACACTACAAGCGACCGCTTGACCCTTAAAACTTGGGTAAATTTGGGCGAGACCATCATGGGTGGAGACTCATAGGACTTCAAGGCACCTTCTCATTGTGTACGACGTTGGTAATATTGAATAAGATATTATAAGAATATGACCCACTAGTAGGATATCAACATTTATACATGTCATTGGATGTACCTATATATGAATGTGTGTATTGGTAATTAGATATTATGATTATTATTAATATATATTATGAGTGGTATACTTTTATGTTTTGATGTAAACCGTGAGGTCAGATGTTTGTGGCGAGGTAGGATAATTTGGATGCATCATGAGTAATATTGCATTAATGAAGAATGCGAGAAAGGATTTATCCACTCTACCCATTAATGAATGCTTATATCTTAATCCCATTAATGGAACTAATGTATCCCAAATAAATAAGTTTCCATGGTGTTATATAGGCATGTTCAATTACCATAAAGTCAAAGAATATAATAATCGATCTTATAGGTTGATGATAGTGGAATACAACCTACTAGATTTGCGATATTGTAATAAATGAATTATATTACATAGTAAGTGTTTGAATGAGATAACATGTCATTGCATCATTAACTTCTTTCCCTATCGGTGACTTGAGATGTTTCTATATGTTAACAATGTTATTTAGGTTGGTTTTCCAAATGCCACTAAGAGAGAGGCCTAAAGGGTCACACAAACCAAGTGTATCTAGAATCTCACTTATATAATATAATATTATTTATTATTTAATAGGATGAATAAATATTATTCTCGTATATGGTTTACTAATTATTCTTGTTTGCTTGATGAAATTTATTCATTCATTAGTTTTTTGAGAAAATAAATTTTTAGTGGAATATTTAACAATTATTTTTTGTCTATTTAGTGAATATAATATTTATTAATTTATTGGAGAATGATGCAGTGATATTTATTTAATAAATAAATAAACATTATCCAATGGTTGATAAATATTGTAGAAAAAGGGAAGACCGAATATAATGTCTATTGAAAAATAATAAATATTTAATTTTATTTCATTAAATAATATTTAACAATAATTTACATGTTAATCTCATTTCGAGAAATAATAATAATAATATTATTATTTCACTTGGGGTTTTTCTAGGATTAAATAAAATAGTTAAGTGAAATCATGAAATTAGTTTATTTTTACCCTATCAATATAAATAAAAAATTATTTTATTTTATCAAGTGATATAGTTCTTCTTTTTGGGTTGCGCACAATGGAATTCGATAATTCTATGAATCCTAGATAGGTCCCTTGTCCATGAATGCTCCAAAAAATGTGGGGCAATCCTGCTACCCCAGATCAAGGAGAACTCTTCGGAATTGATTCTCAAAGGGTTCAATGGAGGAAAATGCAAGTGGAATTCTCACCATGCAAGAACCTATATATTCCTTTGGTTACATATAGATATTATTGGGAAATGTGTGCATAACTATTGGAGGGAATCTTCACTTGATTCCAAAAAAGAAAAGATGCAACAATGCATATCTATTTCCTGATTCATCAACACAGAACGAATTTTAAAAAAAAATTAATTCTTTATTTAATTAAATTGATTATAAATAATATGTTATGTATCTCCCTCTGTTTTGGTGTAATTTCCCTTTTCTGATTTTATGATTTAATCCCATTGATTTGGACGTTAAATGTTGTGTTAAATAAAAAATTAATCATCGATCATGACAAAAATCATAGTTGGTTACAACCCGTCACACTCTTACACTACACCTGGAACCTATAAGTTGTATCATAGGGGTCACATACTGATTTTTAATTATTTAAAGATTTTTTTTGATTTAAAAATTTTAATTTTGTTTTTCAATTCCGGTTTAATCATTCTCTAAATCCGAATTGCAAGATATGCTTCTTCCTCATTCATTTTTTGTAGATCTAATCAAAAAATAATAATTTTATGATTAAAATAAAATTGAGGAACTCATACAGAGGTGCCAAAGTTTCAATCTATAAAACAATTAGTACACACCATGAAATTAGAATTACTCCCTGTGTAATTTTGGTCAGTGCACTAGGAGTTAATTAAACAATTACTCCAACTATGTGCATTGATAACATGTAGTGTAGTTATTTCTTACACCGCCTATTGATCAGGAAGGACTGGTGAACTAATAATCAGAGTACATGATTTTTAACCCACGTACACAATGTGTAGTCATTTTGAGTAAATGATGGACCATGTATTTCAATTCATGGACAACCTAATTGGTGACCATGTAATTTGGAGATCACATGGCATGCAACCCATTGGACATACTAATTATTCCAGTTTTCGAGGTACGATTCACACACCGATTCCCAAGGTGTGTACCTCAGATAGAGGGTGAGAGATGTACATGTCGTGTAGATCAGATGAACACAATGTGTACTTGTACCAAGTTACACAAATTTAAATTTATTTATTTTACTATATAAACCTTGAGACTTGTACTTGTGTGTTGTTATAAAGATAGAACATTCCATGTGATAGTTTTTAATATACATAAATATTCAATTTTCAAACAAATATCTGTATATTGTACAGGACATGTATTCATCATATTTCCTCCAAGGTGAATTTATTTACATAGTAAATTTTAAATTAATTAATTTTGTCTGTTTAAAATCAGAATGGATGAGAATGTCATGGAAATTTAGATTACAATTAACATAAAATAATTGATTAATTAAAGATGATAATTAATTAACTCAATCATGATTTATCTTATATATAATGTCTTATGAATTGAATGATAATTTTATTAAATTCATAATTCATATCATAAATGTGTATGATCATGACCAAGAACATACCATTTTTCTATTATTGGTTTCATTAGATTTATTATTAAATTAATTTTTTTTGTCATTCATCCCTGATCTTTTTTCATTATGTATGGCATATGTGCCCATGGTTTTTTTATGTAAACATGATTTTCCCCTCACCTGTGTGTGAGTAAAAGACATATAAAATTGATGGAACTTCCAATCTAGTGGAGGTGGTTCATGTTCAGTGCCATCACAAAACTAATCCAAGGAGAGACATAGGTGGATAAGTGGAAATATATGACATGAACCTTAATTGGTTCAAGGTGTCTTCCCCTAGGTCAATAGTTATATTATCAATCCCTAGATAAACTGACCATTAGTAAGTAGTCATGATCATAGAACATTATTAGTTTATTTATTTCATTTGAATAGTTATTTCATTATGGGTGTCTTGTAGTGATACCATAATTAATGAATTAGCGAGCATGCAATATCGAACAGAAATAAACCACCTTATGCGTAAATATTATCTAAGACATGGTTAATCACTTAATTAATCTAACTTAATATTAATAACAATGTAACATAGATAATAATTTGATATTTATGCATAAAGGTATAAAGTATCATAATAAAATATTAAGTAAGTATAGAATTCAATTACTTTGGTTAAAATCACACCATAGTTCAAAGTGCTTGAGCAACAAAAGTTGGGATGATTTTAGTTATCAGGGAATTATAATTGAGGTTTTGAGTTGAGATGTCTTAGTTCACATCAAGGGTTGACGACCAAATAAGTACATGGTCTAATTGAGTCAAAAATGTTGGGGAAATAGTATTTAACGATTTCATGATTGGGGAGTCCAACTAAAAGATCAAGGAACTATGAGTTAATGCAATTGGAATTTGGAATACCTACCTAAAACCGATCATGTTGATTGTCCAACCAAATTTGGGGTAATGAAAAGTGGAATATGAATACTTTACACTAGTATTTCCATTAACCAGAATATTCTGATGCCAATGGTGAGGGATATTGGGTTTTGATAAAAAAGTGTTAGACAAATAAATATAATATATATTAATTTGTCTAAATTTTTTGTAATGATGTACTAAAATTGCGATCATCTTATTTTTCATAAACATAAATAAATGATATTAAAAATATCATTGAGATCTATACATGAAAAGGAAAACCCTCTCACCAGCATAAATTTCCATGAGTGGCAAAGGTGACTACGTGTCATACTTCACCATGAAAGAAATTGCTATTTACTAGAATAACATTGAATAATTGATCACAGAAATGAGGATAGTGATGAAGAGAGATATCTCTATGAGAGACATCTAGATGATGTTATAGATTTTTAGTGCTTCATGATATGATCCATGTTCAGTGAGATTTTGTAGCAACATGAGGATATGGATTCCAATAGCATTATGCCTCACCTTTGGGGTCTCTATCAAGAGAAGGTTATACAAGAGTGTAATGACATATCCAATGCCCTGTTCTCAAATAAGATTGGAGATTCTATGCAAAATGGGACTCATGTATTCAACCTTATCAGTTATTTTGAATTCATAAACATATTAGGGATTAAATTTCCAGATTATTTGTGTACATATCTCAAAATTCATCACTTCTTAAGACCTTCCACAGTTTTATTGTTAGTTACAATATGAGAAATAATGAGAAGGGTCCTACATAACATTATAATTAAATTCTCCAAGTGGATAAGAATATGGGGGTGATAAACTGACAGACATTATAGTGAATATGAAAAATAAAGAAAAGGGGTATAAGAAATACAAATAATCTAAATATCACGAGAAATGTCATATCATGAAGAAGAAGATCCATAGACAGGGAATGAAAAATGATGAAATATGTTTATCAAGTGGATATCCTTGCTAATAGAATAAGAACTACACCCAAACCAATGGGAAGCTAAAGATTCACTTGTTATCGGGTGAAATATATCAATTTCTACACATCGGGTATTAGATATATCTTGTGGTGCTCACATCTATTTCTAAATATAATATCCAAGTAGATTCCAGATGATTTCCACATTAGAGGTGGATTTTCAAGCTACCAATGGTTTGAGGCACGTTTCTCTTCCATTGGTGACTACAACATTTCATTTCTAATGGGAATGATATTGGGTTTAATAGATTGTTATTATGCACATACAATTACTAAGAACATAATTTCAATGCCACATTTTTATACAAATGAGTTTATTTTCAAAATTTAAAATAATTTTTTCCTTTTCTAATGACAACATATGTTATTTTAGGAAACATTTAAATAATAGTCTTTATTTATTAAATTATGAAAACCATGTGTTGGCAATAGATAACAAATCATATTCTCAGAAATCATATAACACCTAAATTTGGTTTCACCATCTTTGTCAATTAAATGAAAAGCGTTTGAAAAACTGTTTCAAGATGTTTATTTAGAATCTTCTGAAATAATCACACATGATAGACGTCATTATTCTTATCAAAGAAAAAATGACCAAACTACCATTCGGTGGATAGGGTGAAAGGGCCACAAAACATATTGGATTGTTACACATTGATGTGTGTGGACCATTTCCAGTAGAAGCTATAGGTGGATATTATTAATACATAACATTTACTGATGAGTTTAGTAGATATGGATATATACACTAGATGCTTTATATGTATGATTCATTTGTGAAATTCTTGGTTTTGAATAATTAAGTATATAATCAGCTAGATAGGAAGATAAATAAGCTTCAATTAGATTGATTTGGATAATATATTAACCAAGAGTTTATCTACATTCTATGAGTATTTGGGATTCTATCTCATGTCACTCCACCATATACACCATAGTGTAATTATGTTAGTGAAAGGAGGAACTGTACCTTTTTGGATATGGTAAGGTCAATGATGAGTCATTAAAATATTCCATTATCCTTTTGGGGATATGTATTACAAAATACTATGTCCACATTAAACTGAGTACCAACTAAAGCAGAAAATGTAATTCTCTTTGAGTTATGTAGAATAAAAAAACTCATTTTATTGCATACACGTGTAAGGGGTTGTGAGGTGTCTGTTATGGAATTATTAGGCAACAAACTAGCACCTCGGGGAACAAGGTGTATCTTTATAAGGTATTCGAATAAAACTGATGGATACTTCCTATAAAACCCCTCAGATAAGAAATTCACTGTCACTAGATAAGTTATATTTATTGAGGGGGAGTACAACATTAAAAACGATAGTGGAAGAAAGATATTCTTCGATAAAATTGATTCTCAAGATAAAAAAGAGTGTGTAAATGAATAGATTCCATAGGTCCCCATAAAATTAGTTCCTAAAATATAAGTACTATATAAGAGTATAAGAGAGGTAAGTGAGCAAGAAAGATATTGTAACAACCCAAAAATTTCAATGGATATTTTGTTCTTATAATTATGTCATAAAATCACATAGAAACACAACATAATGTAATACTATGTTCTATGGGAGCATTTAACATAATTTTTTCACTTTTGTGATTAGAATTTCGAAAATAAAAAATACATGGTTGTGATCAGAAAATTATTGGGAGTCCAATAGGGAAAACATAAATTTTTGGTGATTAGTAACTTACCCATATGAATAGTAACATACACTTATGAATAGTGATATACCTTAATGAATATAAACCTTACCTATGATATTAAAACAATATCCATGTGAAATTATGATGTACATATATTTTAGAATTAGTTAATGCATGTTTTAAAACTGGTTTTCATTAATAAATTATGATTTTATATAAATATTAAATTACTCATATTTAGAGAATTACTTTTGAAAAATATTTTTCATTTTTGGAATATACAAAACAAAAAAGGGTTAGGGTGAAGTTTTGGTATTTTTCAAAAATACTTTAATTTTTGGTGAATAATATAATATATTAATTTACCTTATAAATACATTATAATTCAAATCCCCTATTCCTAACATCAAAAGTGATGTATGCACCAAAATCATGAAATCAAGCGCATTTATTACTATTCTAGGTCAAGGAATACTCACTATTTTTGGTCTTGAGGTAAATTAATAAACTAATTATTAAATTTTTTTGAAAACCCTCCTCTCCTCCACTATACAAAACACCATCACTACCTCTTCTCTTCACTGCTCTCGAGCCCAGTGCCCTACTAATATTCTACCCAAATATCTTTTCCAAGATCCTACCTCACATCCATAGGCCCCTAGTCTCATTAAAATACCAAAAACATTCTCATTAAGATGTTCTCAAAGGAGGTATACTCAAGAGGTAAATCCCTCTTTCAAATTCTTTCTTTCTCCTATGTTTTTTATTTTCTTATTTTATTCCACACCTCCCTTCAAAAAAATTATGAGAAATTCAGTAACATAAATGTACCATAATGATATTATTCTAATATTATATTTCATTATCTTATCTCTTTTCCTGATCATTTATTTAAATGAAATGAAAACACCATTTGAGATGTATTAATTTAGCACATTCAAGGACAAAAGTTGGTCAATTTCTATTATCATCTTCAGTTATGTTCATGAAATAATTTTTGTTATGGTTGAACCAGATTATTAAATATTTAATATATCCTATTTAATATTCTGTAATCCTTTTTTATATATGGTATAATGTTATAAGGAAAAACATGTTCATTGTAATCAAACCCACTGATTAACCAAAATAGTTATCACTATGGTTTTTTGTAATAATTCATATTTACTACCAATAACTGAATGAACTTTTATAAACTTTTAATATTATGGATGTTCAATAATAACCAATTAATTCAATTCTAGAAAAACATTCTCATAAAATAATATTATCTATTCATAATTAAACTGGTAATGAAAGGTATGGAAAAACAGACCCAAACAATATAGTGGAACATCTTAACCCATCAATAAAGCCACTAATGAACATAAAATGTTTATACTAATTTGATTTAATATGGATGAGGTTCAGGACTTATTAATTAATAAACTTAATTTTTTTTATTTATGTCATTAATAACAAGTAGAGAACACCACCATATTTAAGTTAAGGGATCCTATCCATTTCACATTTATTAGAGAATTTCCTCTATCATATGAAAATTTATGTATAATACCAAATGATAGGATATTATTTTTAACCTCTCCCATACTTCCCTAGAGATTTATAAGTGATGAGAATCCCATTTTCTCTCCCATAAATCCCACTTAGGTACACCCGACACCATGTTGATAAACCATAATGAATTCTACCTTAACCTCTTTTGTTCCTTCGAGTTACCTTGTCTTACCTTATATAAAAATGGAGTTATCCTATATATTTATGTACATATTAGAAATTAAGTTTAGTTTTACAAAATTCATTTATCAATACCTTTTCATCACTCTCTTTTTTGGGGATATACATGTATTTAAAATATTCGCTCTTTAATACATTTTGATAAGCAAACCAGTTTTATGGGAAATTCCCATATTTTTACCTAATTTCACATGAATTATATATTATATTTTAATCAACCATTTTCTTTAGAAAATATTCATTTTCATGAAATCCTTCTTGGTTCAATTCTAGTTATATGAATAATATTGTCCCCTTTTCTATTTTAAAATATCTTTAGTATTTTCCTTCAAATTGCAGAAAAAATGTTTTAAGGTGAAAATTTCTCAAATAAATTTCTTACATGTTGAAACTTATATTTGACATAACCTGTCATGATAAATACCTATTTTACCTTATGAACATCAATGTATGTTCTAATTCCTTTCTTTCATGGACACATTCATAATACGCCTTTGGTTATGCATTATGTCATGATTGTGGTACCCAATTCTTCCCATGGGTCACCCTTATGTTTATGTAATATTGATTATGTATGATTATGTATGTGGAAAAAGTATTAATTAAATGTAATGTGGGTTCACCTAGATAGTTATCCAATTTATTGGGTAAAGTATGACTAATGAGATGCTATGTGAAACAAGATTAACAGTTAGCATTGCCCCGTACTATTATGGGAAAAAATATTGGCAGTTATCCTTGACCCATTGTAATATGGGAAATGGAGTTGGTGGTTTTCCATGACACATACTAAAGACATGTTTTATGATTCTTCTACATTTATATGATTCCATGTTTACAGGATCCCATGTATATATGATATTCTTTCAGATGTTCCATGATTTTAATTTCTTTATGAGATGCCTCATAACTCATGTGCTTAAGCTGTATTCTTATGTTCATTCCCTTACTGAGTTTTTTTATAGATATTAAATAAAGGTATTTTTTTGCCCCATGTTTTATGTTTTATGTACCTAGTCTTCTAAAAAACTAGACATAAAAATAAATGGCTTGAAATATGATGTATAATTATTCTTAATATCATGTAATGATATATGTTAATGGATAGGTTCACTATAGTTGGTATCATTAGATGGTCTAGTTATTTTTTTTGTGATTGGGAATAAAGTAACTTAATGAGAACCTTATGGATGAGACTATATATAAGAAAACATCCCAAAATTTTTGAAGTCAAGAGTAAGTGGTATTCATGAAAATAAATCTCTATTTGGATACAAATAGGTAGAGGAAGCTTTCTCAAATATGTAAGTTGGAGGGAAATCTCCGATAAGGAGTTTCGAGTCTGTCCTGGTGTATCTTGGTACATGACAATGGGCCTTGATTCACTCTTGGTATTGAAAGTCTTGGGGTATATGCTTTGGTAAATTCATGTGATTATTACAAACCATTATTAAGTGAATATAAAATCCCATATGAATATAAGTTATTAAATTGATCAATGATAACATATCTTAAAACATGTGGAATTCCGAGATATGATATACTTATTCATTACAAGTTTATCTTTTTTATGTTCAATGTATCTTTTTTATACTCAATAACAATGTATTCAAGCCCTCTAATTATAAAATCTTTTTCTTAGTTAATGGTGGGAAATATAAGAACATGTTTCAACAACCAATGTGATAGGAAATGTGAAAATTGCCTTAATTATATGCCAGATATGACATAAAAAGGTGCTCAAAACATTGTGACAATACTTGCTCACTTGGATCATGTTTTGAATAATAACCTGAAACATGTGGAACACCCTCCTCCTCTTAGGAAATACCATGTTTTCGTTTAATCCTTCATAGGGAAAATGATTCCCATGTTTAGAAGATCATTTGATACCTCCACACAGAACAATGGATTAAATACATTGAAAATATATTCTATGTACTTTAGTTATTCGAGGAAGAGGATATTGTCCTAGCCATCTATCATTTTAATGGGGAAGTTGATCAGTGGTGGAAACTGATCAAGAATAAAAACCCAAAGAGAATCTTGATTCCATGGATTTGGAAGAATTCAAGAGGATGTTTTTCAGAAAATATTTTCCTTTAACCCTCCGTCTCAAGATGGAAAGAGAGTTCCTCGTACTCAAGCATAAGGAAGATGAGTCCATTGGGGAATATGGGGGAAAATTTACAAGGATTTCAAGGTATGGATCGGTATTTGTCATGATCATTGAATGAAAGGTGGATAAATTATTTAGAAGAATACAGCCAAGTCTACAAAAAGAGTTAGCAATTCGAGAATTTGACATTTATTAAGAGATTGTTCGTTGTGCCCTCAATGATGAAATAGATATTGGAGACTCTCAGTGGTCTCATGGAGCCTGTGACAGGAAGAAGATGTTGGAGAAAAAAATGGGTGGTTCGACAAACAAATCCCATGATAGAAAGAAGGCCGAGCTTTCCCCTGTAAAAGTTGTGGGATGAAGCATCCTAGGAACAATATGAAGGGAACCAAGAATTGATTCAACTGTTAGAAGTTTGGTCATCTAGATAAAAAATTCCAGTGGGATATGAAGGATCCCACTAATGTAGATGAAGAAAGGAATGTTCAGATCCACACCTAGCCAGTAGTGCAGTGTTATAACTACAAGGATCATGGGCATTATGCTAACAATAGTCCGAAGGAAAGGGTCATTAGAGGAAATCAACAAAAACCACCAAGGAAACATGCAAGGTCTTATACTATCACTACTGCTAATGTGCAACCGGTTAATGATATGGTGACAAGTACGCTAGTTATTCATTCATGAATAGTTATCAATATATATGATTCTTGTTCTATGCATTATTTCATATCTTTCATGTTTAGTATAACTATTCAAACACCGCCTCAAAATGTTAATGAAAAGTTATCTATGAGAATAGAGAATGGGGAAATCATTGTGTCCATGGTTTATAACTCCTCCCCAGTTAACGTTTGTGGACTGAACCTCCCATAAAATCTTGTCACGCATCCTTTAGTGGAGTTCAACACTATCTCGAGAATGGATTGACTATCTTTATAAAAATCCAACATAAACTGGTGGGAAAGGGAGATCAATTTTCATATCTTGATGCATCATTTGATTATTTATATGTTTATGGGGAAAGATGAATCTCCATTATAATCATCATCTCAATGGTGGATATTTTTTCCTAATGAGAAAGAATATCTAGCTCAAATGATTGATACAAAGGATAAAATCATTCTTGAAGACGTGTTCATCATGAGGGATTACACTGATTTATTCCCTGAATAGTTTGCTAGTATTCCTCCTAATAATGGTGTTGATTTTTCAATTTAATGTATCCATAGATATATACTATATTAAAGACACCTTATAGAATGGCCACCGTAGAAATGGAAGAGTTGAAGAAGATGTTATAGGAGAATCTAGAGAATGGTTTTATATAGCCTAGTGAATAACCGTGGGGTTTTCCAGTCCTCTTTGTCAAGATGAAGGATGGATAAATGTGCCTCTTCATTGATTATCATTAGTTCAATAAAATCACAACAAAGAAATAGTATCCCCTTCCCCTGATAGTGGAATTTTTCGATCTTCTTCGAGGGCCCTATTATTTCTCTAAGGTGGAGCTTCGTTATGGATATCACCAAATAAATGTGTGGAAAGATGATATTCCCAAAACTACCATTCAAATGAGGTATGGGAATTGTGAGTTCATAGTGATTCCCTTTGGACTCACTAATGCTCCATCAATTTTCTTGGATTTAATGAATATAGTCTTTTGATATTATGTAGACTAATTTGTGGTCGTATTTATTGATGATATTCTGATATAATCTATGTCAAAGGTGGAACATGTAGAGCATTTAAATGTAGTGTTAAATACATTACGAAGGGATAAGTGGTATGTAATGTACAATATATGTGTGTTCTAAATGGAGGAACTATCATTCGTAGGGCATGTTATCACCAGAAAAGGGATATATATGGACCCTTCCAAGACAAAGGTAATTGAAGAGTGGCCCATACCAACTTCTATAACAGATATCTACAGATTTTTGGTATATCTTGGTATTACTGATGATTTGTGAAGAACATTTCATGATTGTCAAACCCGATGACCAATTTGACATAGAAGGGAGTAATGCATGTTTGTACTGAGGAACGTTAAGATCGTTTTAAGGAGTTGAAAAAGAGGCTTGTCACTACACCTGTACTCACTCCCCCAACAAGAAAAGAACTCATTGTGGTGTATAGTGATGCATTAAAGAAGGGATTAGGCTGCTTCTGATTGATATCCTATGACTTAATGTAGTTGCAAAATCCGGGAGCAAAACCTTCCCACACATGATATGGAGTTGGTGGTTATGATCATTGCACTGAAAATATGGCGGCATTATATATATGGGGAGAAGTATGAGATATATACTGAACAAAAGAGTCTCATATATATATATATATATATATATTCACATAAATAGAGGTTAATATAGGCCAGAAAAGATAGATAGAGCTCCATATGGATTATGAATTCTTAATCCACTACTATCCCGATAAGGAAAACAAGGTGGCAGATTATCTATATAGGAAATATCCTGAATCATTATCAATGATGAGAATTGAAAAGGATATGATCCTCTTAGACTTGATGAGGATGGACCTGGGAATCATAATGGGAGGAATATCATCAATCCTTCCAAAAATTATTTTCTCAACAATCTCTCATGGAGAAAATAATGGATCCAGAAAGAAAAAATGTTCAAATTCCAAAAAGGGTAGAGGCTATCAGAAATTATAAATCCCATGATTTTAAAATTCATGAGGAAGAAGTTTGAATGATTTAGTTCACGATTATGTGTAACACAAATTCATTGATAAATAAGGTGATTTTCAATGATTCACATAGATCAAAATTATTTATTAACCTAGGGAGCACAAATTTGTATCGAGATCTCTGTGAAAAATTTTGGTGGGACAATATGAAAAGGAAGATTGCTAAATATATATCATTGTGTAACATCCCGAGTCCGGAGCCCCTCCACTGGTGCCCCGTACCCGGTTCTCCACATGACCTCAAGTGCATTTTCCCGAACGCCAGAGGCTGCCAACTAGCAGCAAGGGCCTTGATGAGTCAGTGGGGAAACTATTCCCTCATTCGATAAGTATACAAGGTAAGAATCAACAATAACCAACGGAAGCATTAAACAACATGCATAACAACAAAAACCAAACAAGGGAAGCAATGTAGAGATATAACTATGATGAAAATGATTCAACAGGTACAAGTATGTAAGGAAAATAGCAAACACAACAACGTGCTGAAATACAACTGAGACCAAGTGAAAAAGAAAAACAAAATAATCTCCTCAGCATCGTGAGCCACAGCTCAGTCCCATGCTCCCAAGCTCCTGGTGCAATCAAGATCCGGAAGTAGAAGGGTGCTTGCCCTTGTCTATACCTGCAGCAAAATCGTATTCTTGGGCCCAAAATCATGGCCCAAACAGGGTGTGAGATACAATCCCAGTAGGCAATAACCCAAATATTTGTGCCTAACAGTCAATGAATACATGGAAGTACTAAAACAAGAAGTAGTAAACAGAAAAGCACAAACAGCTACAAAACACTATTCTAACAAGTATAGCACACAAGTAAGAAGCCAGCAACAAAAGAAGAAATAGGTAACCCTCTGGGTAGCTCTCACATTCTAACCCATATGGTTCAACCTATAAGTACTAGCAACCCTCTGGTAAGCACACACATTCTCACACCTCTGGTACAGCTACACAATTAAGCAGACTCTCTAGGGAAGTACTCACCGTCAATTCCCCCTATAGTCTCGTATCGTGCTAAAGGCTCTCTGGGGAAGCACTCAATGCCAATTACCCCTATAGACCGTGTTGTAATTAAAATACACTCTAGATAATCTCTTCCATCAATTCTCCCCATGGTCTCACATCGTGATTAAAAGAAACTCTAGAGAATCCATTCTGTCAATTCCCCATTTGGTCTACTACTCTAGGTTCTCACAATCCGGAGTGAAAGGTAATGCATGCTCAGCGCGCATGTACATCGTCCATGTAAACCTCAAAAACTACTTGTCTATCAAATAAGGCTCAATAGCAAAACAAGGCAACAGTCCACAATCCTACAACAAGGCATGGAAACTGGCAAAATGCCAAACAGGAAGAACAATCATGGCAAGCAAATTGAGCACAAACAAAATACTCTAATCACAAGCAATAACCTCTACTAAAGCAATCAAGAAAATAAGGCAAGTGACAAGAGAAAATCAGGAAACACGCAATACCCCGTTCAACGATATTGGTGGAAATTTCACCAAATATCCATCTACTTTCTACGGAAAGGGACAAACCACCTACCTCGATCCTAGGAGATCGATATACGTGAACCTCGACAACAGATTCCCCTTAGAACGACGCAGATATGAGAAAATGCAAAAAACGTTCATCCCATGATAACTTGAAAACAAGGAGGACTCCGGAAACAAGGCTCAAGCAGAAAGAAGAAATCACCGCTGCGATTCTAACGCAATCGACCATGATCGAATAGGAGAATGGACGGCGAGGCGGATGCTCAGAGAAGATTCGGCCGTATAGTCGCTTCTGGGCAGACGAAAACTGGAGAAGAATATGGAAATAGGGGTTAGGCGTGACCCCAGTCCGTTTAATGAAAAAAAATTACATGGCGTGTACTTTTAGAGTACACAGCGTGTACTGGGTCCTTTCCGTACACCACCAAAAACGTCCTCCACGTCACCCCTACAAACTTTGTGTGTGGCCCGGGCACGACCAACACACGGCTTCGAGCCAGATCATAGTACACGGCGTGTACTCAATAAGTACATGGCATGTACATTTAAAATTTCCAGAAAAACCATTTTTCATAAAAACTCCATAAAAAAGGAAAAACATACCTGAACGAAGATCCGGGTTCTTACAAACTTTCCCCCTTAAATAAATTCATCCCTGAATTTCCCTAATGAGGTGGAGAAGAAGAATCCCCAAAAAGCTCTGGCAACTGTGATCGTACATCGGCCTCCCGCTCCCAGGTCTCATTCTGTACTCGCCCGTGCTGCCATAGCACTCGTACCAGAGGAACAGACCGCCCGCGGAGAACCTGCGTACTGCAATCGACAATCCAGATAGGATGCTCCTCGAACGATGCATCTGCTTCACACTCAACTTCCTTGGGCTGAAAGACGTGAGATGGGTCTGAAAAGTAACGTCGGAGCTGAGAGACATGGAAGACGTCGTGCATGTCCTGATAACTCTGAGGTAGCTACAACTGATAGGCGATCGGCCCCACTCTCTCCAAGACCTCAAACGGCCCGACGTACCGCAAAGAAATCTTACCCTGTCTTCGAATCCTCTTGTGTCCCAACCTCAGTGCGACACGCCGGAAAACCTGATCACCGACCTCAAACTCCAGAGGCCATCTCCGCTGATCATCATAAGACTTCTGTCGAGACTGTTCTATAGCCATCCTCTTATGAATCAACTCTATCTGCTCTGAAGTCTCCTGAACAAGACGAGGTCCCAGCAAAGCTACCTCTCCTGCCTTCAGCCAGCATAAGGGTGATCGGCATGGCCTACTGTACAAAGCCTCATATGGTGGCATTTGAATGGTCTCATTGAAACTGTTGTTGTAGGAGAACTCCACCAGAGGAATATGCTTCTCCCAAGAACCGCTAAAGTCAAGGATGCAGGCCCGGAGCATATCCTCAAGCACCTGGATCGTGCGCTCGGACTAGCCATCAGTCTGGGGATGGTATGTTGTACTCAAAAGTACCTGTGTACCCAAGGCCTTCTGAAGTCCCTTCCTGAACCAAGAGGTAATGCAAACATCTCTATCTGAAACAATAGAGCGCGGAACTCCATGCAGACGCTCAATCTCTCTGATGTAATGTCATACCAGATCATCGTCACTAAAGGTCTCCTTGATCGTCAAGAAGTGATCAAACTTCGTAAGTCTGTCGATGACAACCCAAACATCATCGTTCACTCGTAGTGACCTTGGCAATGCAGTCACGAAGTCCATCGCAACATCGTTCCACTCCCACTCAGGAATGGGTAACTGCTGTAAAAGGCCTGTTGATCGCTGATGCTCTGCTTTCACCTGCTGACAAGTAGAACATATCATGACAAAACCAGCAACATCATTCTTCATACCTGGCCACCAGTACTGGTGATGAAGATCCCGATACATCATGGTGATGCCAGGATGAACTGCCCAAACCGAGGAATGGAAATCCCGCATCAGCTCCTCGCGTATGTCTGCTGGCACCCATACGCGTCCTTGGAAATGCAAGATCTCATCCTCTCCCACTGTCAATCCAGGAAGAGGGTCCTCTCCTGACACAATCTCCCACAGGACTAAGCCTTCCGAGTCTAATAACTACCTCATCCGTACCCAATCAAGTAGCATGGAGGTAACAGCTACAGAATATAGAATAGTCTGTCCCCATCTGTCATGCACCTCTAGATGCATCAAAGAGAACAGAACCATCAGATTCCACTCACTACTAGCCTCATGAACTTCTTGAATCTGAGTTCTCATGCTCAACGCATCTACCACGACGTTTCCCTTTCCCGGCTTATAGGCAAGCTCGAAGTAAAAATACTGTAGATACTCAACCCACCTGCGCTACCTCAGATTCAGATCACACTGAGTGAAGATATACTAGAGACTCTTGTGGTCAGTGAAGACCACAGAGTGCTCTCATAGAAGATAGTGTCTCCAATTGCCCAAGTCATGAACAACAGCTTCCAACTCCAGATCGTGCATAGGGTAGTTCCTCTCATTTGGCCTCAACTGCCGAGACCCATACTCAACGACTCCATCTCCCTGCATAAGCACAGCTCCCAGCCCGATACCCGAAGAATCACAGCAAACAGTGTAGATCTTTCCTGGCTCTGGAAAGACTAGTGTCGGTGCTGACGTCAACCACCCTTTCAACTCCTAAAAGGCTGACTCACAAGAATCTTACTAGAAGAAATTCACCCCCTTATTGGTCAGACTTGTCAAGGGTACTTCTAAACCAGAAAAGTCCCGAATGAAGTGTTTGTAGTATCCAGCCATCCCTAGGAAGCTTCGTACCTCAAAAACGTTGTTCGGATGCTCCCAGGAAACTACAACTCTCACTTTCTCTTGGTCCACAGATACTCCTACCTCTGAGATGACGTGACCCAAGAAGTGAATCAGATCCATCTAGAAGTGGCACTTCGAGAGTTTAGCATAAAGCCGATGCTCTCTCAGTGTACTCAGAATGATCTCAAGATGGGTGGCATGGTCGTGTTGAGTGTGATACTACACAAAGATATCGTCCACAATGAAGGAATCCATGTAAGGATGGAACACTTGATTTATCAGTGCCATAAAAACTGCAGGTGCATTCGTAAGTCAGAAGGCCATGACTGTATACTCATAAAGACCGTACCTGCTCCTGAAGGCTATCAGAGGTATATCTGATGGTCTAACGCGCAACTGATGATAACCGGACCTCAAGTCGATCTTCAAGAACACCTGGGCTCCTAGAAGTTGATTGAAAAGGAAATAAATCCACGGAAATGGATATAGGTTCTTAACAGTCAACTGGTTCAGCTTCTGATAATCCATACAAAGTCGTAGGGTACCGTCTGCCTTCTTTGCAAACAGGACAGGAGAACCCCAAGGAGAATTACTGGGTTAGATGAAACCCTTAGCCTGTAGCTCCTCCAACCGCTTTTTGAGCTCCTGCAACTTAGTTGTAGCAATCCTATAGGGAGGAATGGACACCGGTGCCGCTCCTGGCACAAGCTCAATAGAAAATTCAACCTCACGCTCCAGAGGAAAACATAAAAAGTCATCTGGAAAGACATCCCGGAAGTGATCCACCACTAGAGGAAAGTACAACTGTGGAGTCCCCCGATCATCCAGGTAAAGGCTAGCAATCTGGGCTATCACTCCTCCTAGCCCAAGATTTTCGAGTCATGCCCGACTCGCCTGAACGTCCCATTCGCCTCTATAAAGGAAAGATTCACCCTCTAGTGAAATGAAACTGAATCTACGATAATAACAGTCAACGACTGCCTGGAAGGGAATCAAACAGTCCATGCTAACGATGAAATCATAGCATGTCATCTCTAGAACATAGAGATCCCATAGGAAGTGATACCCTGCAACCTCAAGAGGGCACTATATACACTGACGTACAATAGATATCCTCATTCCCAAAGGTGTGTCTAGTGTCAAAGAGTCGGCAGAAGAAAAGATGCAAAGTCCAAGGCTGTCAACAACGATAATAGAGATAAAAATATGCGTAGCACCAGTATCAAAAAGGGCTGAAGATAAAACTAAGGCTACTAAAATTGTACCTCGAACTGTAGAAGGGTTGGGATTCTTCTCATGATAAGTCTGCTCTATGGCGAAGGACTGGCCTGCACCGCGGCTCTACACCCCTGACTAATCACTCTGAGCTGAACCTCCCTACTGGTGCTGAGGGACTGGTGGCTGACCGCCACGGCCTCAACCTCCACCTCGGCCTGAACAGCCGGAATAACTCCAGTTCCCTGACTGGTGAGAGACTGGTGGGGCTGCTCCTGAATGAGGAGTCATGGAAGAACCCTGGTCACCACTATCTGGTGAGAAAACCTGGAAGAAACGCTGAAGGTGACCCATCTTTCCAAAGGATCGGCAGTCCACGAGGTCTCTCTGGCACTGTGACCTCGTGTGCCCTATCCGGCCACACTGATAGCATGTCACCAGGCTGCCTGATGATGCATCTCTCTTCCTCGCTTCACCGTGCGTAGGCTCCCTACGGCCCTTCTAGCTATCATTTGAAGGGAAGCTCGCTCTAGAAGCAGAACCACCCTGACTCGCAGCCCCAGAGTCTCTCAGATTGCGCTCCGCAATCAATGCCTGGTTGATGATGGAAGTAATGGAAGTCAGCTGGTAGATGTTCACCTGCGAGAAGATCTCCCGCTTGAGTCCATCCTCAAACTTCCTCGCCAAGAACACCCCACTTCCATCCCGAAGGGGTGTAAAATGCTGCAGATCAGTGAAACGAGAGTAATACTCCATGATAGATAGAGTACCCTGCTCTATGCTCATGAACTCTAGGGCTCGATCAGCCCTCAGGGTCCCTGGGTAGAAGTATTCATAGAACACGCGCTGAAACTCCTCCCAAGCCATAGCCTGCTGCTGACCCGCCTGTGAGATCACATCCCACCACCTCTTGGCGGAGTCTCAGATCTTGTTGGAGGCGAGCTTGACCCGACTCTCCGGAGGCGTCTCCAGATGGTCGAATATATTCAGCATGGCTTCCATCCATGACTCTGCAGCCTGAGGTCCTCCCTCCCCCGAGAACGTGGGAGGATGCTGCTGCTGAAAGACCTGCGTCAAGTCTGCCATAGATGAGGCAGGAGGTGGTGCTGTCTAGAAGGCCTGCATCATCCTCATGAAACCCTCCCTGAACTGTTCATTGGCACCCGCACCTGGTATAATAACCGGTGCGAAGGCTGGCTCGGCTGGGGGATCGACAGGAAGTCCCTGATCAGCCCTGTCTAGCATCTGATCACTGCCTGACGATAGATGTACGACCGAAGGATGTCTCGGAGGCATAGATCTGAAAGATCAAAAGCACACCTTGGATCAGGAAAACAAGGACAGAGAACACAAGAGTAAAAAATGGGAATAGGGGAAGAAAAACACACAAGTTTTCAAATACATGACTACACGACGTGTATAAAACTACACGGCGTGTCTTCTTAAACCACTGACATGGGCGTGTACTCCTTCACTACAAGTCGTTTACACTACAAACTACATGGCGTATTGACCCCCACACACGGCGTGTACTTGAAAACTATTCCCCTGCCCGAGTTTCCTTACATGGCTAACCCACACGGCCCGACTCAACCCGAGACTACATGGCATGTTCGAAACAAACACAGCGTACACTAGAAAAGGCTTCGGAGGTCCGTGGCATTGAGTACACGACCATCTACATGGTTGGACCTTAAAGGGTGTGCTCCGAACAAGCATGACGTGCAGAGGCAATGGCGACACCGTCCCGTGTTGTTTATGACACGGCCGGGTACCTAGGAAAGACTACACGGCGTGTTCTGAACAAACACGGCATGTGGAAAAGAAGGTAATGCCGGCCCGTGTTGTTCATGACCCACCCGGGTACCTGGACAAGACTACACGGTGTGTTCCCTATGGACACGACGTGTTTTACCCGAGCTTCCCTGGCCTGTGTTGTTAGTGACATGGCCGGGTACACGGCCCCGAACTCACACGACGTGTACCACGGGTACATGGCTTGTTCCCAAAGTTACTCCCATGACAACGTGTTCTGATCACACAGTCAGTGACACGGCCGGAAAACTACACGTCGTGCATCTAAAAAGTACATGCCGTTTATTATGGGTTTTTTCTGGGCAGTAGCTCAGAAACTGCGCAGAATTCCAGAAACACTAAAACAGGGGGAAAGGTGCCAAATTCTGATCCGTGAGGACCCATAACACCTCAAGAACCCAATATTTAGTGTTCATTTTTTTAAGAAAGGAACAAAACAAAATTTTTTCAAACATAACAGCATAGAATCTATCAAGCATCTATCACAACAGTATGCATAATTTACACAGAGCCTATCACAACATCATGCAATCGCTAATGCGCCCTAGATGGCATGGCAAGAATGCATGACATGTGATTTACACAAGTGCCTATATGATGCATGAAATGGAATACCCTCATCTCATCGGGTTGCGATAGAAATAGAACCAAAATATCAAAACAATAACCGAACAAGTCACATGAATCACTCTAGGTGAAAACATACCAACCATAAAATATCAAAACCAGAAAACTGCAATTAACGAGGTAGTATGGCTTTTCCCTGCACACGGGTTAGCTACTCCCGATCATAGATTAATGCCATGTACCGAATCCATCCTATCCCTAGCTAAGGTATTCAAATAGTAAAGTAGGAGAAACGAACTCCTCTGATACCACTTTGTAACATCCAGAGTCCGGAGCCCCTCCTCTGGTGCCCCATACCCGGTTCGCCACTGGACCTCAACCGCGTTTCCCCAAATGCCAGAGGCTGCCGACTAGAAGTGAGGGCCTTGGTGTGAGTTAGTTGGGAAACTATGCCCCCATTCGGTAAGGTATACAAGGTATGGAATATCAATAACCAGCGGAAGAAGTAATCAACATGAATAACAACAAAAACCAAACAACGGAAGCAATGTAGAGATATAACTATGATGAAAATGATTCAACAGGTACAAGTATCTAAGGAAAACAACAAACACAACAACATGTTGAAATACAACTGAAACCAAGTGAAAAAGAAAAACAAAATAATCTCCTCAGCATCGCGAGCCACAGCTCAGTCCCATGCTCCCCAACTCCTGGTGCAATCACGATCCTGAAGTAGAAGGGCGCTTTCCCTTGTCTATTCCTGCAGCAACATAGTCTTCTTGGGCCCAAAATCATGGCCCAAATACAGAGTGAGATACAATCCCAATAGGCAATCACCCAAAGATTTGTGCCTAACAGTCAATGAATACATGACAGTACTAAAACAAGAAATAGTAAACAGAAAAGCACAAACTGCTACAAACCACTGTTCAAACAAGTATAGCACACAAGTAAGCATCCAGAAACAAAAGAAGAAACAGGTAACCCTCTAGGTAGCTCTCACAGTCCTACCCCTATTGTTCAACCTATAATTACTAGAAACCCTCTGGTAATCACACACAGTCTCACCCCTCTGGTACAGCTATGAAATTAAGCAGACTCTCTAGGGAAGCACTCACCGTCAATTCCCCCTATAGTCTCGTATCGTGCTAAAGGCTCTCTGGGGAAGCACTCAATGTCAATTCCCCCTATATCCCACGTCGTAATTAAAAGACACTCTGGAGAAGCGCTTCTGTCAATTCTCCCCTTGGTCTCACATCGTGATTAAAAGTCACTCTGGAGAAGCCCTTCCGTCAATTCCCCCTTTGATCTACTACTCTAGGTTCTCACAGTCCTGAGTGAAAAGTAATGCATGCTAAGCGCGCATGTACATCATCCAAGTAAATCTCAAGAACTACTTGTCTATCAACTAAGGCTCAACAGAAAAACAGGGCAACAGTCCACAATCCTACAACTAGGCATGACAACTGGAAAAATTCCAAATAGGAAGAACAAGCATGGCAAGCAAACTGAGCACAAACAAAATACTCTAATCACAAGAAATAACCTTTACTAAAGAAATCAAGAAAAGAAGGCAAGTAAAAAGGGAAAAACAGGAAACACACAATACGCCGTTCAAGGGTATTGGTGGAAATTGCACAAAATATCCATCAACATTCTATGGAAAGTCAGAAAACACCTACCTCGATCCTTGGAGATTGATATACGTGAACCTAGACGACAGATTCCCCTTAGAACGACGTAGATATGAGAAAACGCACAAAACGTTCATCCCACAATAACTTTAAAACAAGGAGGAATCAAGAAACAAGGCTCAAGAAGAAGGAAGAACTCACTGCTGTGATTCTAATGCAATCGACTGTGCTCGAATCAGAGAACGGACGGCGAGGCGGAATCTCGGAGAAGATTTGACTGTACGGTCGCTTCTGGGCGGACGAAAACTGGAGAAGAAGATGTAAAGAGGGGTTAGGCGCGACCCCGGTCCATTTAATGAAAAAAATAATGTACACGACATGTACTTTTAGAGTACACGGCGTGTACTGGGTCCTTTCTGTACACCGCCAAAAATGGCCTCCACGTCACCCCTACACACCGTGTGAGTGGCCCGGGCATGGACAGCACACGGCTTCGAGCCGGATCAGCGTACACGGCGTGTACTCAAAATGTACACGACGTGTTCTTTGAAGATTTCCAGAAAAACCATTTTTCTTAAAAACTCCAGAAAAAATGAAAAACATACCTGAATGAAGATCCGGGTTCTTACACATTAGGCCTAGTATGTCACAATGTGAAGGCTGAGAGGAAAATTTATAAAGGGTTGATGAAACCACTAACCATAACAACATGGAAGAGGGAGAATATTACCATGTAATTTTTCAATATACTTCAAGGGACATCCAGAGAAAACAATGCTATATGGGTTGTTGTAGATCATCTTACATAGATAGCTCACTTTATCACGATTTGAGAGGAATTCTAAATGGATCAACATGCATGGATTTACATCAAATAAGTGGTAAATGTGCATGGAGTACCACTATATATTGTATCCGATTGTGATCCAAGATTCATCTCGAAGTTCTCGAAAGGTCTCCAACATTCTCTAATAACTGAATTAAACATTAGTATGACCTATCATCCCCAAGAAAATTTCTAATATGAGCGATCTAATCATACGCTGAAAGATATGTTTAGAGCATGTTCTGTGGAAGTAAAATGAGGATGGGACCAACATCTTCCCCTGGTTGAATTCTCATATAACAATAGTCTCCACTCAAGCATTTTAATGGCTCTATATTAATCCCTTAATCAAAACAGGTGAAGTACACCGGTGTGTTTGGATGAAGTTTTTGAACGTAAGTTTCTAGGAACTTAAATGGCTGAAGAAATGGTAGAGAAGGTGAAAACTATTCAACAACATCTCAAGGAAGCCCAATTTAGATAGAAGAGTTATACATATGATCACCGACATGACCTTGAGTTCAATGTTGGAGACATGGTATTTCTCCATATATAATTATGGAATATGTTCATGAGATTCAAGAATAAAGGAAATCAAAGTCCTATGTATATCGGCCCCTTTGAGATTGTTGATCGTATAGGGGCTGTGGCCTATCAACTAGAACATCCACCTACCATCTACAAAGTACATGATGTATTCCATGTATCCCTCTTAAGGAAGTACATACTAGAACCTTCACACGTACTCTCCTCAGAGGTGGTATAGTAGGAGGATGATCATTCTTATGAGGAGCAGCCAGTGAAGATAATGGATCGTAGAGGTAAATATCTACGTAATAGGACTACTCACATAGTCATGGTACTATGGAGAAACCATATGTATGAAAAGGAATCATGGGATTTTGAGGAGGCAATGAAGGAAATGTACCCACAACTATTTATGACATAGAATGTAAAACAGAATTTCAAGGGAGAAATTTCATAAAGGGAGAAGAATTTAATGACAAAATGTTTTCAATGGAAATTTTATTCTTATAATTATCTCAAAAAATAGCATGAAAACACATAATAATGAACTACTAAGTTCTATGTAACCATTAAAACTATTTTTGTCACATCTATGTTTGGAATATTGAAAATCTGACAAACATGGTTGTGATCAGTATGTTATTTGGAGTCTCATATGGGAAATGTAATTTTTTGGTGAATAGTAACCTACCATTATGAATAGTAACATACCCATATGTATAGTGATATACCATAATGAATAGAAACCTTAACTATGATAGTATAAAAATAATATTCCAGTGATATTATGATGTGAAAATAATTTTTAATAAGTTAATGAATGTTTTTGAAACTGGTATTTTAATAATAAATTATAATTTTAATTAAATATTAAATTAAACATATTTAGAAAATTATTTTTCAAAAATTGATTTCAATTTTTGATTCTACATGTCGAAAAAATTATTGGGTCAATTTATGGGATTTTTCTAAAATACATGAATTTTTGAAGAATAGTAAAATACGTTAATTTATCAAATAAATAGATTATAATTCAAATCCCCTATTCCTGAAATCAATAGTGATGCAATCAAAAAATCTAAAAATCAAATGAATTTTTTACTATTCTTTGTCTTGGAATACTCACTTTTTCTATTCTTGAGGTAAATTAATAAACTAATGATTAAATAATTCTAAATACCCTCTTCTCTTAAAAATTCATTCACTCTCGCTTCTCTTCACAACTCTCAAGCCCTCTTCCCTACCAATATTCTACCTAAATATCTATCCAAACTCCTCCCCCACGTCCAAAGACACCAAGTCTCTTTAAAATACCAAATCATTTTCTATTAAAAGGTCCTCAATGGAGGTATACTCAAGAGGTAAATTCCTCTTTCCGATTCTTTCATTTCTTTTAAGTTCATTTCATTTATTATTTTTTTCCTCACCTTCCATCACCCAAATGGTATGATAAATACAATAACATTCATGTAATAGAATGATATTATGCTAATTTGATATTTAATTATCTTCTCTTCTTTTCCCCATCTTTCATTTAAATGAAATGAAAACACCATTTGAGATGTGTTAATTGAGCACATTCAAGGACAAAATTTATTCCATTTCTATTATCATCATTAATTTGGTCATGGAATAATTTGTGTTATATTTGAACCATATTATTATTTATTTTATATATCATAGTTAATATTTTGTAATAATTTTGTACAAATGGTATTATGTTATAAGAAAAACATGTTCATTGTAATCAAACACATCAATTAACCAAAATAGTTATCACTAATGTTACATATAATAATTCATTTCAATCCCAATTAATGAATTAATATTTATAAACATGTAATATCTATAAATTTCAGTAATAAACTATTAATTAAATTATGGACAACCACTCTCATCTTATAAGATTATCCCTTCATAATTAAACGAATAATGAGAGATAAGGAAACAAACAAACTCAAACAATAAAATTCATCATCTTAGCCCATTAAAAAGTCTATTAATGAACACAAAAAGGTTATAATAAACAGATTACTTATAGATTAGGTTCAGGAATTATTAATTAATAAACCTAATTTGTTTATTCAGGACATCAAAACAAGTGGAGAACACCACAATATTTAAGGTAAATGATCCTCTTCATTTAACTTTTATTCAAGAATGTCCTCTACGCTATGCCAATTTTTGTGTAATACCAATTTAGGGGGTATGATTTTGAACATCGCCATACTTCAATCATGATTTATATGTGATTAGAAACCAATTTTCTCTCTCATAAATTACTCTTAGGTATACCCAACACAATTTCATTAAACAGTAATAAATTCTACCACAACTTACTTTTTTTCATTCAGGTTGCCTTATCTTTATTTATGTAAAATGGAGTGAAATTATATATTTATGTAAATATTCAAAATAATTATTATTTTAAAAATCATTTATGAAGACCCCTTCATCACTCCTTTTTTGGGATATATAAGTTTTTAGAAGATTCCCTCCTTAGTAATTTCTAATAAGAAAACTAGTTTTAAGGGAACATCCCAAATTTTTACCTAATTTCATTTGAACTATATATTCTTTTTTATGCCACCATTTTCTTAAACAAATTATTATTTTTATGAAAACCCTCTTTGTTCACTTTGGGTTTTATATAAAATACTTTCCCCTTTTATATTTTAAAATCTCTATAGTATTTTCCTTAAAACCGCACCAAAATGTTTTATGTATAAAATTTCACAAATACATTTCCTACATTTTCTAACTTATATTTGACATCTCTTGTCAGGATATATGCCAATTTTAACTTATAAATGTTTTTTTATGTTCTAATTCCTTTATCTCATGGAAACTTCCAGGATGTGCCATTTTTTATGCTTTATGTCATGTTTGTGGTACCCAATTCTTCCCATTGGTAACCCTTATGTTTATATAATATTGATTATGTATGATTATTTATGCAGAAACAATATTCATGAAATTTAATATGGGTGCACCTACATTTTACTCTAAAGCATTGGGTAATGTAATTCTTATGATATTCTTGGTGAAACCAGATTGGTGGTCAGCCATCACCCGTACTACAATATGAAATGGTATTAACGGTTATCCTTGACCCGTACTAATGTGGGACATAGAATTGGAAGTTAGCCTTGACCTATAATACAGACAAGATTTATGATTCAACCACATTTATATGATTCCATGTTTCTATGATCCCATGTTTAGATGGTATGATTTCATATGTTCCATGTTTTTGATATCGTTATGTCATGACTCCCAACTCAGGTGATTAAGCTGTATTATTATTTTAATTTTCTTACTAGGATTTTTATCTTATCATTTTTTTATTTTATTCCCCAAGGTAACCTATTAATATGTAAGGTATCAATGAAAGTTATTATATCTTTATTTATATTGAAAAAATATGTTTTTTAGCCCCATGTTTTATGTTTTATGTACCAAGTCTTCCAAGAAACTAGACTTATCGTTACTTGTCTTGTATTTTATATATAATTATTCTTAAAATCGTGTAATTATATTTGTAAATGGCTAGGGTATCTATATATATGGTTTCCTTTTCAATAATGATGGAGACTCATTATTTATTGACAATGATGTAACTATCTCATACAAAGAGAAAGTAGAGAGATCAGAAGCTACATGATGGAATAAAGCTATGAATTTTGTAATGGATTCCATGTATCATAACCATGTTCAGATTCTGGTCTATACGATAGCTGATATAAAGACTATTGGATGAAAATGGGTATTTAAGAAGAAACTGGACATGGAAGGTAAATTATGTACCTATAATGAATTGATAGTGTCTAAAGGGTTTAAATTTTGTCAAGGAATTTACTATGATGAAACATTTTCACCAGTTCCCATGTTTGAATCCATCATAATTTTACTTCTCCTAACAAATTACCACGACTATGATATTTTAATATTGATGTTAAAACTACATTCCTTAATGGGAACCTTTATGAATATTTTTATATGAAATATATAAAAGGGTTTGTGAAGCCATGTGATGCCAAAAATATTATCATGTTGAAGAGATCTATTTATGGTTTAAAGAAATCATCTAAGTTATGGAACATTCGATTTGATAAATCAAAAAATAATTTAGTTTTATTATGAATGATTTTGAGCCCTGTGTTTACAAGAGGTTTTGTGGGAATGCAGTCATTATCATTGTAATATATGTTGATGACATATTACTTGTTGGAAATCATATACCACTATTATAGTCAATTGAGGACTGGTTAAACAAGTGTTTTCTATGAAGGACTTAGGTGAAGCTGCCTATATTCTACGGATCAAGATCTTTCATGATAGATAGAAGAGGCTACTGAGACTAATTCAAAGTACATATGTTGACTAGATACTAAATATTTTTATTATGGAATAATACAATATGGTATTGGTTGCAATGTCACATGGTTTAGATATTCATATGAAATTGTTCCCATGGACACATCATGAGAAATAATGAATTATTATAATCCCATTTTCATAGGTGATAATATCAATCATGTATTAAATTTTATATATTAGAATTCATTTTTCTAAGGACTAAAAGGGATTACCTAGATGCACTCTCCAGAACCCTAGGCTAAGGGTAATCTTATTAGTGATGAAGAAGACCTCCATGATAGTACCTCCACCCACGATAGAGGAGGGATCTTCAAAGTCCATCAAGAAAGGAGAGGTCTCATTTCTTCCATTATCTAACCCCATAATTCTTCCTCCTTTTCCGAATGTTTTTTTTGATAGATATAGTTCTAGAGATCATCGATGGTTTCCTAAATCATCAGATTTTGACCTTGTATTTCATGAAAATATCAGCACTCTTGAAGATCACCATGGTTACACAGTTCAAGTAGCAAAGGAATTTGGTGCACTCATTTGACAGATTCAACTTCGAATCGTGGGACCTCCGTGAATGGGATACAGTGGGATTGATTGATAATAAAGACATAACAATCCAATTTTCATCATTGTAGGACCTCATCAGCACCTAATCGACATCCCCCCGTTGCTGTAATGGGTTCATGTTATTTTTATTTCAATGGACTTTTGAATCTCACAAGAAACGATATCATCATTCTACTGCACATTGGGTCAGTTTCCCCAATATTTTTCTACCATTCAAAAATCACTATTTTTTTGAAAATGCTCGGAAACCTAGTAGATATGTATATATGCTTGGATAGACGTACTGAGTATTTTTGTCACCCAGTTAATCTGCGGGTGCATGTTGATATGGATTTGTCTAGAATCCCCTTTGATTATGTATGGATCACAATTGGAGAGGAGTATAGGTGTCAAAAATATGTGATCTATGAGAGTTGGATAGATCTTTTATCCTCTTGTAGGTGGGTGGGACACTCCTCTAAGGTATATCGTTGGGGTTCTTCAATGCTAGTGGATAAGATTTTTTGTCACTGAGGGGCCCATCTTGTACATAAGATGGTGGCATGTGACAGTGGTAAGGCTCTAGAGGTGGGTTTAGAGGATGGATAAGATAAGTTGAAAGAGGTATGAGAGAATAGAGGTGGGGAACCTTAGTTTCTGTAGTTGGTGGGGAAACAACCTAGCAGTGCTTAAACAGAGAGTAATGTTGGGCAGAGGTTGTAATAGATTCTAAGGTGTGGAAGAAGGCCTTGGGACATCAGTTAAGCTCGTGAGTGTCGGATGTTTTTAGCATGATAAAGGAAAACCGTGTTGGTCCTTCAAAATATAGTGTGTGGATGGAAAGTGAGTGTCTCAACAAGAAGATGTTCGAGTGTAATTTCAGAGGAATGAGAAGGATGTAGCCTTAGAAAAGATGGCGGGCAGTGAGCAGGTGGTGTCCATCATCTCGTATGTTGAGGAGTTAAATCGAGGTAGCGGTGATTCCTCAAAGGTAAAACACTAATCCATTATGGGTACAACTATTTTAAACAGAGGTAAGGATGCAGGGGGTTCAGATTTGTTGACCCAGATGCTGGTCCACATGAGAATTAGGTTTTAAGGAATCCTAAAGGTTGAAGTGTTGTTTGATTTTATTATTACTAATAAGAGAGATGAGGGTTTCATGAATGAACCTAATGGTAGTGAACCTGGGCACTCATAAGATGAAACATTAAGTCCAAAGTGTTGAAGGATTGTTAGGATAAGGAAAGGGAGGAATTATTACTCATCTCTACCTCCTCTATTGGAGCCCTATTCGTCAAAACATTTAACGGAAAATAAGATAACTAGTGAGACTCCTAGTCATAAGAGAGCAAGGGACCTAGGGGTTCACTCATTCGATCTGATTATATTTTCTAATCAGAAAGTAACTAAGAAGGTCTTGATGATTAATTAAAATAAAGAGGATGTAGCCAGGATGATGGGAAAGTCCCTAAGAAAGTATCTCAATTTGGAGGAATACCCATGGATTTAAAAACGTGACCTCATCTTGGAAGAGGGATTCAATAAAAAGATGATCAGTATGGTTGAGTAAATCCAGTCCTAGGAGCAGTTTTCATCTATGTTTGAGAAGCTGATGATAGATTCACCAAACAGTTAGGTTTTATATTTATCATGTAAATTAGTTAGGGAGGTGGGTTTCATCCATATTAAGTCACTCTTTTATGTTTTTATCAATGTTGGTTTATTTGGATTGGTTGTTTTTTGTGAATTTAGGAGTTGTACCTATGTTAGGTTCAGTTCATTGGATTGTTATGTTGAAATCCTGGTGCTACCCCTCATAACAACATGTTTATTATCTCTAAACTGGGATCAAAGCATGATTTATTCACTGAATCTTGCCTTTCTATTTTGGTTGCTGAGAGGGTATGTCTTTTCCATCAGTTTTGTGTCCGTGCACTTATGTATGTGAGTATTTTTTGAAGGGTCCTACTTAGATGAAGGCTTTAATATGGTGCAACTGTTGGGGAAGAGCATAGCCTATATATGTTTTTACTTTCCAATTTTAGTTGTTAAGTGGGGGTGTGGATTTCATGGTTTCTCAGTTTTCCTTAAAATTCTTTTGAAAAAAAATAATTTTCACATAGTCAGATGTTGCCTATTCACTGAGCATAGTTGGCAGAGATTGTGACACCTCGAGACTTTTTGAATGTTTCATTTAAAATTAATTCATTATTTTTATATTTTTAATTTCAAAAAACATTGAAAATATTATTTAATATTAAGTCAATAATTAAAACATTCCTTTCATAAGAAACTAACTGGGCTTGTACTATATGAAACACCAACTTGGCATATGTTACACGCAACACTGAGTTTCCATGAAGCACCATTTAATTTTTATAATTATTTAAATGAGATAATTATAACCTAGACGTTATAAATAGTAACATGAATTTTATAAAATAATTTTCAAATATATTTTATAATGGGTTTTTAGAAATATTACATACTGATGATACAAGATATAATTATATTAAAAGTCCTTATATGTTTAAAAATATTGTTACCTCAAATGAATTGATTTTAAAGTCCTTCTATGATAAGTATTTACATTAATTTTATACATATTTATACATTTATTTTGTTAAAACAAACATAAGATTTTAATTTATAATTCCAAAATTACCGTAGGGTGAATGTATCTGATTTTCTATGAAACATCATTTTTGGATGAATTGTGAAAATATAAGATTTTAATTCAAAAAACCTTTTAAATATAAATTATTTATAATATTAAATTATATTTTAAATTAGTCTAAAAGTTTAATTGTATAATATTTTTATAAATTAATACAATTTATTTCATTAAAATAAATTTCACTTTGAAATTGCGTATAAAAACATAACAAACATTTTCTCCTTTTTTACTTTAAAAACCCAAAGTGTCCTCCTGTTAGTGGGATTAGATTTAAATTAATTCCAACAGATGATATAATTATAATTTTTAAAAATGGATTCCATATTTAGAATAATAAAAATTTCTAATTTTGAATAATATCAACTTATTTTGGGCCATAAATTTTAGTGAAAATAATTAAAATTAATTACATCTATTAAGGTAAAATTAAGCATAACTAAAGACGAATAATTGAATTTATGACCCAAAATGACTTATAAACTTTTTGAAAACCAATTTAATAGAAACTATTCTTGAATTAACCTACCATTATTTATTTTTTTGGTTTCCTTTGACTTTAATTTATGTAAAAACAGGGGTACACCTTACTTGTTTTAAAAAATGCCAAGTGTGCCCTTTCCCTTCCATTTAAAAGTCCACGAAGTCTACCTCTTATTCACACCTATTGAACCACTTATTTTCAGAAAATATCTATAAAATAAACTAAAAAAATACCTATATATATATATATCCTAGAATCCTCCCATTAGTAATAAAGAAAACCAAGGAATCCTTTTGACAAAAACCAAAATGAGGTACCGGATTAAGAGGTAACGCCTACTCTCAAGATCCATTATTTTATTTTATTTCACTACCCCTTAAAATATATTTATTATATTTTTATATAATAACAAAGTATCATAAATATACTATTATTTTGTTTTTATATTGTTTTACTTACACTTTCAAACACATCCATCTAATGGGCAACAGTTATACTGTTTACATATATAGCGAACTACCACCTCACTAAACAAGGGTTGTTCATTTTTCCTTCACCACCTCTAATAGTGGAAATTATCATAGACAATATATTGATATATGTTATAAATTATATTTATTATTTATTTAAGCATCTGTAAATATTTTACAAGTCATATCTTTGTACTTTCTATTTTGTGTTAATATGATAATTTTGTTTGAAAAGTGTGGACTCCGCCCCTCATAGGGATGTGATTCTTTCAAACACCACATGGAATATATTATAGATAGATTTAGTGATTATATATGAAAAATATGATATAATAAATATAATTTAATAATTATATATATACATATATGTATTTTATTTATTTCCTCAACATGACAATTAAAAGGAAATAACATGCATGCGAATGTACGATTTACCGTCCCCATGAACGGTGTAGTCTGGTCCACACTTTTATATCTGATGGATTTTAATAATAAAAATATAATGGATATAAATTATATTTCAATAATTGTTTAAATTATGGAAATATAGATATAAATATAGGGACCAATGATATAATAAAATAGGACACATGCGAAAAACAAAGCACATATTACCCGAAGTCAAACCATAACATAGTATTATTAACATCCAGGTAATGTAAACCCATAATAAAAACATATATGGTATTAGAAGTAATAAAATGGTTATATGATATATATATATAATACATTTATATTTATTATTCCAGTAGTTTTAACGAGTACGATGAGAGTTAAGATAGAAGGCAAGGGGATTGCATCATACCTTTTTATTTTTGGGAGATACATGCTTTATTCCCCAAAAATTACATTTTGGTGGTGTTTATAATGGTTATGGATGTAATAAAGTATTGTTATATTCATATTTATGTTTATTTACATATCTTTTATATTACCATTATTTCATGGGGTTTATGTTTTAAATGTTAAAAATTGGTAAAATAAGTTCGTCTCAATGTTACTTCTTTTAGACTCATGTTTTTCCATGGGACTAAATTATCTTTTAGGTGTATATAATTTACATTTATAAGATATATCTTGAATCCCCATATTTTTATGATATTCTTTATTTCATGTAATTTCCTTATCTTGCACATAGATAACGATCCAAATTTACCAAGTGATATGAGTTTATTGAAACAATGTCTACTCTATTCAAGATTGTTTATGATTGTACTTACTTTGATGAAATAATATAACTAATATCTCATGAAAATTCATGAATTTTATACTCATATGGTTATTCATGGCATATTAATGTATTGGTAGAATATTTCTACTCTTCGGTACATAATATAGTTAATAATGTGTTTTCAATAAATCCTGAGATTACCATCTCTTCAGTCTAAATTCTATGTTTCTTAAATATAATGTTTCTTAAAAATGGTTTCAAAGAATATTTTACAATTCTCCTATGAAAATAAACAAACATTTATATCCTTTTTTTATTTTACCAATGATTTTTAAGGAATATTCTTTTCTTTTTTCTGAATGTGAAATTTTTCTAAATGTTTTGCTGTGAAAATGGAATGTTCTTTTTACCACATATATTATGTACTAATTTACTCTCCATCATGTCTTTGATGATTCCAATTTTTTTTAAAGGTTAATTTTTAATAATTTTTTTAATGTTAATATTTATGGAAAATTATTTTCAATAAGTTTTGAAGTTTCTTTTGTATGTTTTCAAGGATAACTATTTTCAAAATGTTTTCATTATTTATTTATATGTTTTTATATTTTTTCTAAAGAAATGGTTTTTGAAAAAAATTTATGTTTCCTCTATATGTTTTGAAGTAAAAAATTATTAAAAAAAATTCCAAGATTTCTTTATAAGTTTTAAATGTGTTATCCAAGAAAATGGTTTTATAAATATTTTGAATCATATTTTATAATTTTTCCAGGAAAAATGTTTTCAAAATATTATTTATATGATTTTAAATAATTTTCTAAGAAAACAATTTTCATGTATTAAAAATTATTTTTCAAGGAAGAGAGGATATTTCCCTCAATTTTTTATTCAAAATGTATTTCAAAATTATTTTCCATATAAGATGACATCTATTGTCATTACTCATCCCCTTCAATGAAATATTCTAAAGGATACATTCATATTCATTCTATGAATGAGTTATTATTAATGTCATGGTTTTATGAAACTCACTTCTCTTTCAAGGGTTATATGTTTTTGAAATCTGTTTCTCATTCATGAGTTATATATTTTTGAAATCTATATATCTTTCATGGGTTATGATTTTCATGTAATGATTAAGAAACCTATATCTTTTTCACATGTTATAAATGTTTATATCTTTATGATACCTATATAATTTCATGTGTTAAGATATGATTGTTTAGGATTTTTTGGAACATGTATGTATGATTTAATTATGAGATGGGTGGGACCTATATCCTCCTACTATGCATTGGTTAAAGATTTATATGTCATGAGATGGACATGGATGGAATCTGAAATGAACAAAGTTACATATTACAGGGTTATAATGATAAATGAACTTGGTTCGGTAATACATGTATATAACGAGGAGAGAACTCAGTTCAATAATGAAGGACTGGAATGAGGAGTGAACATGGATTAGTAATACAGGGCTAGAACAGGGTGTGAACCCAGTTCTGTAAAATAATTTTATTCCACTAAGATGGACTTTTGAGAAATTCTTTGGCTACTATGGAAATAAATATTATATGCTTATGTGTCTTCCACAATTGCATATATTTATTCCTATGTTAGGATTTTGTGAATTATGTTCTTTATTTCCTTAGGATACTTGTCCTATGAACTATGAGTATTTACATCATGATTCATGTATATTATATTTGATATAAAGGGTATGATCTTCTTTTCATGATCATGTTATCATATCCTTATTATCATGATTGTGCTTTCATATCTCATTTCTTACCCTTTATGAAAATTTGATCTCACCCATTATTAGGTTGTCTTCCCCAGGTTATGAAGATATGTATTATGTCTGATGTGTCAAAGAAGGGTGTTGGTTAAGAAGAACCAAGTGGGAGATAATTCACCTCTTTTATGTACCATTGTTTATTTTTTTCAATTTTCATGAAGGCACAATACTAGTAAAGTATTTGGGAATCTGTTTGTATAATGTTTTATTTATTATAAAAAATTTATGTAATGTTAATGTATGAAATGTGAGGGACACTATAGTTATCATGAAGACATGGAGAACAATGTTGGAATAATGTTACGACTATCCTTATATAGCTAAGAATAAATAAGGATATATTCTTTGAGTATGGAGTAGATGAGGAGATTTTCATTAAGAGTTATAATGATGATAGTTTTCATAATGATCATAATGATTTGATGTCACAATCAGTATATGTTTTTTATCTCAAAGGAGGAGGTGTGAGTTGGAAGAGTTCAAAGAAGACAGTTTTCACTGATTCTACGGTGGATTCCATGTATACAAAGGCTTCTCATACAGACAAAGAATTTTTTTTATTTAGAACATTTTCTAGGAGTTTGATTTTATACATAGCAATAATGAACCTACCACATTGTATTTTTATAATAAGTTAGTTGTGGATCTTGAAACAGAGCCAAAGTTACACGAATAGACAAATAACATACTACAAAAGTGTCACCTATTGAGGGATTATTATCAAATGGGTGATGTTACAATGAGAAGAGTACCCATTGAAGATAATGTGGAAAACCCCTTGACTAAACGCATATTTTAGCTGAAGCAAGAGTATCATGTGGGAGATACCAGACTGAAGGTTGTTAGTTGATGGATCTAGTGCTAGTGGGAGTCTATTAGAGTTGGTTCCCTAGAACAAAATTCTTTTCACTTTTTGAAAAACATCTATTCATTTTTTATTATTATAAAATACTCATCACATCATGATTTTTCTTATGTGTGACATGGTAAGCAATAATTTCCTAAGCATATCTGTTGAACTAAAAGGTCATAGTTGTTCCCCACTATGATGAGGACCCAAAAGTGCTACGACAAAATTATTGAATAAACGTTTTACAGCTATATGATATGATTTTAGGGACACAAATGATATAGTATATTTGGGGTGGAGACTCCTAGGACATTGAGGCACCTTCTCATGGTGTGCACTCTTGGTAATATCCTATAGGATATTATAAGAACGGGACCCAGCAGTGTGAAATATTCCTTTATATGTCTTAATATATGTTCCTATATACTGATTTGTGTATTGTTCATTAGACTATAACATTATTATTAATAATTATTATGAGTCATGTACTTTTATGTATTGATGAAAATCATGATGACAGATGTTCAAAATGAGGTAAGATACATTGGGTGTGTCATGAGTAATATTGAATTAATGAATAACATGAGAGATGATTTATCCCTTCCGTTCAATAATGGAAATTAATATCCCAAGATCTTTGATTGAAATCATGTAGCCAAAATAAATACATGGGAATAATGATCTATAGGCAAGTATTATTTCCAAAATGTAAAATAAAGATATAATAAAGTATATACGTTGATGGTACTAGCTTGAAACCTCATCAATTTGAGATATTGTGATACATGGATTATATTACACATTAAGCATTCATATGAGGTAACATTTTATTTTATAATTATAATATTTATACATTAAAGTCTTGGGGTGTTTCTAGATGTTAACCATTGAATTTTTGCGTGTTCGCCTAATGCCATTGAGAAAGAGGCATAGAGGGTCACACACACTTAGTGTATCAAGACTCTTAAATAAATAATATATCTTTATTTATTATTTTATAGGTTGAATAAATATTATTTCCACATATGGATTAATAATTATTCACATTTTCTAGATTACATTTACTATATTACTAGTAATTAAAGAGAATATATTGTGAGATGAATATTTAATAAATAAATATTTTTTATTTAGTGAATATAATATTTATTTATTTTTTGGTGAATGATGTAGTAATGTTTATTTTATAAAAAAATAGACTTTATTCAAGGCATGATAAATATTTTGGAGGAATGGTGGACCATGTTAAATAGTCCAGTGAGAAATAATAAATATTAATTATTATTTGATAATAATTCTCAATTTAAGTGCATGGAGAAAAATGATAATAATAATAATATTATTTAACTTGGTTTTTTTCTAGAATTAAATATAATAATTAAGGGAAGTGGTAAAATTATTTTATTTTAACAATAGCTATATAAATACCCAATTATGTTATATTCACGATAGGGAGAATTTATTTGTTTGAGTTGTGTATAATGGAATTAAAGTATTCTATCATTCCTAGAGGGCTCCCTTGATCAAGAACTCTCACAATAATAGAGAGAAATCACCCTCCATAGAATCAAGAAGAATGCATTGGAAGAGGTTCTTGAAGCGATCAATGGTTGAAGAAAAAACCACAAGGACCTGCCATGGTATCACCAAGAGATTCATTCTATAATTTTTGGATATTCATAGAACACATGTAGATTACCTCAAGAGGTAATCTTCACATTATTCATAAAAATTAATGATGCAACAATTCATATCTATTTACTGATTCATTAATGATGAAAAAATAAAAAAGTATAATCTTTAATTAATAAATTAATTATAAATAATATGTGATTATACTTCCTCTGTTTCTGTTGTAATTTCTATTATCTGATTCTTTTATTTAATTATATTGATCATGGCATTCAAAATTGTGTTAAATATCAGTTTAATCATCGATCATGGAAAAAAGTAGAGTTGGGAACCTCCCATCGCACACTATCACTACACCAGAAACCTACATATTCACCATCACTTCCTCATTCCATGGAAATGTGGTCATTTCCACCAATTTTGGTATGTTAGTTTTTTGGGTGAGCCTATATAACCCATACTCCTAAAAAAATTGACATATAGGGAGTTATCAATGGAGATAATATTCAATGCCCATTGCTCATGGAAATCCTTCTTATGAATCCATAGGAACAAAATAGGGATATCATTACAAAATAAATAAAAATAAATTGAATGAATATACCATGAGAAAATCACAGGGATGAAATTATTAAAAACCTTCTTATGAAGTGACAAAAAATGGTTGATTAAATGTGGTGGCCTTGTAGAGCCTGATTATATGAGGAAACCATGGTGAGGGTAAGAAGATCCTGTGAAGGATTAGCCATGAGGTGACATCAAGGATTTTGAGATATCATTAAGGAATTCATTATGACATCCCATAGGATGAGATGAAATTATTATGGTATTTCCCATGAGGTGAAAATTCAGAAGCGTGTTTATAAACTCAAAAATACCAGTTCTGTTTTGTGGAAGTCCTTTTGAAAATTAGTCTCCTATATATGGAACTGACCTCCCTCGCATGGTATGAATTTGAAAAAGGAATTGTTTCACCATGATATCCACCTTTGAGCCATCCTATATCAAAAAAATATTAGGATTTCTAATTTTATGCTCAAAACCCCAAAAAGGATAACCCCAAAGTCCCTCCCCAGCCACCCATTTTAAATTTTCACTGCATGCACATCACCATGAATATAGTTGATCCTGTATACCATTGATAAAAACTAAATCATAAGGTTTTATCCCACACAGATAAGACCCCAAGTGAATCATAATATTGTATTCAATTATTAATGAGGGTTCCTATCATTAAGACACATGGATGATCTACCATGACTTAGGGAGCTCAAATTAACTCACCCTAGCCCCACCCAAATAATCCTAGGCATTTTCTCAATTTTTCGATTCCAGTCAATGAACCATGATAACCTGGGAATCTTGTAGGTGTAATTCCCAACATCACTCCCAATTATGGATTTCTTATCCACATTGAATTGGGATATCTAAATGAGATAACCCAAAGTTTAGGCCTTGATATGTATTTATGGAGCTCCACCAACTATGAAAAACTATTTAAAGGTCTATATTACCTATATTATTCAATGCATAATGATTTACATCATTTTGTATCTTTTTTCCGAAATCGAGAAAAAATCATGTCCGATTAGAGGTTTTTTATTATAATTTTAGATGCATGACTAGGGGAATTTAATTTGTATAATCCCCATTTAATCCCATATTATTTCCCCTTTCATGATAGATACATCCCCACATCCTAACATTAAACTGTGTTGACATCATCTTGGTACCATGATGAAAAACTACTTAAAAATATCCTAACTAAATAACATTATTCTACATGATATAGTTCTATCTCTCATCCTTAAACTGTGTAATTCCAACTATGTGAAATTTATATTCCATTTAAATGGGATTCAAAAGAAACCAACATAACTAGAAAAAAAAGGATATTGCCACGGTTCGAAACTGTGGCAATAGGCCCCAAAACCGTGGCCAAAGGTTATGACCAGAGTTTTGGCCAACTGTGGCCACTATCACCGGGGCAGTAGGACCCATCCTATGGCAACACTTTTATCCATGGCAATAGATACCTAATGCCACAGTTTTTAAAACCATGGAAATAGGCCTCCAAATTTGAAAATGTGGCTCTTGACCTATAGCGACAGTTTTAACCGTGGAAAACAGCCTCGAAAAACCATGGCAATAAGAAAAATTATAAATGTGCCAAACGGGTTTTGATCCCTACACCTCTACTATGATGTCCAGTGCACTTACCACTACACCACACCACAATTTGGGTTTATATATATATATTTATAAAAACCATGGGAATAGACTCAAAATCACGGTGATAAGACATCCCGCCAAATTTTTGTGGGGAATTGTTTTTCCCGTGGAAGCATGGGAATCCTATAGCCACGTTTGTAGAGAACCATGGCCATAGGGTAATGAGAAAATTGGCCTATGGGATGGTTTGAAAAACTGTGGCCATAGGCCGCAAAACCGTGGCTATAGGCCACAGAATATAGGTCAATATCCATGGTTTTAAAACCATGGTTTTAGCCCAAAGAACCGTGGCTCTAGCCACCTATAGCCACGATTTTAAAACCATGGCTATAGATCAGTTTCAATAGCTCTATTTTCTAGTTGTGCTATCAAATGACTAAACCCAAAATAACCAATCCCCAATTTCTAACCTCATGGGTTTATATTCCTCATGTTTATATTTATATCCCTCTTAACTTGGATAAAGTCCACATGAGCTCAGAAATTTCATTTTATAAGGACATATTCCCTCTATGTGCCACTATATTTCCCATCATATACAATATTAATGAAAAAACCACATTTTTTAATGAGATATATTCATACTAGATAAATCAACCCAAAAAATTACAAGGCCATTATCCTTATAAACTATATTATCCTCGTGTGGCCATATTACCATCATAGATAAGTAGAGAGGGTAACTTAAAAATAAATATGACAATAACTATAACATGGAAACATTCTATTATAATTTAAATATATTTGAATTTAATTATATTTGAATCTATACTTTTCATGTGACCATAAAAGGGACGACTTTCAAATTTAGGTTTCCCCAATCTATATTAGTTTGGATTCCATTGACAATGATATATATGAAGCCCCCTCTATGTGCAGATCCCAACATCACTAAAACCATTTCCTTACAAGATAAAATTAAAATATAATGCACCATCATTGTTGTATTTAAACTGTAACACAATAAATTAAGACTCACTAATAATTGAGTTAATGATAGAGAACCTCTAATACATACATATGTTTATATCGATGCATGATATATACACATAGTTTGTATGAAGATAGTAACATGTCCCATAATTGGTACTTGGGAAGGATTTACCATGATGTGATAAATATATAAGAGAGTCATAGTGTATGAAGTGACTACAAAATGTATGGAGTGATAATCAGTACATCCTCTCCCCTCTTAAAATAACAATTTTATTATATCGATAATAGATTCCCTAGGAACACATTTCATAAGAAGGTAGGTCTACCTAACACAAAACCACATGATAGAGTTTTTTCATGAGTTTTAATCTATAGTGACTCATACATTTCATATTTAAATATTACATATTATTAGATGAATATTCACTACATAAAATTATAGCTCAGGCCATAATTTTAATGGTTTAGTGTCTTTGAGAAAATATTTTCATAAACCACTAGAAAATGAAATATCTATATAATCTCCCATAAAAATATTTACAACTATAACCCTTCATTGAAATATAATAATTCAAACCTTCTGTTATATCTTGGGGTAAGGGAAACATAATAAATGGTGAGATCAAATTATTAGTATGCTTAATTAAATGAAATATCAATGATAATTTAGGTATAACATGTGCATAAAGTTATGTGAACAAGAGATTAAGCTTTTAAAACTACAACAATAAATTCAAAGTTCATAATCATGAGTTATGGAATAAATCATGGAATAATTTAATACAAGCTTCATATAGTAATCAAATAACATGAACCATGACTTCATAACATTTCAATAAGACCATTTCATAATAGAGTGGCATAAAGTGTGGAATAAAAATAATCATTGAAATCATATGTCAAGAAAATCCCCCCAAGATATTCATCATATTTTTGGATTTGGAAAATCACCATTGTATAATCTTCATTATTTAGATAACTTCCCATGTACCCTATTTTGGGTATGGGATAACCTATCAATTACCCTCTTTTAGTAATGGGGTAACAACCTACGTACCCTACTTCTGGATTTGAATAATATCTAGTGTACTCTATTTTAGGAAAGTTATATCTTCCCAAGTACAATAAATATGGATTTGGTTAAGACCACATATATCAATTGAACTTATGAAATATTATTATTCACACAATTCATTTGTGGTATTTAAAATCTTTGCCCCACCCATCACATGTCATGACCAGTCCCTCAGGGCCCACTGTGTGACCAACCCAACCCCACCTTCTATAGGATAGGGGCTGGTGAATAGCACCAAAAAGGTGTATCCCTAAATAGGAATGCATTTCCTTTTAACCTGTACAGACACATAGTCTAATAAAACAACAAAAACCAGCTACTAAGTAAACTACTGTAGTAAAAAGAGTGCTGAAAGTAAAAGGAGCCAGAATATAAGCCTGACTGTAAAAGTAAAATTAAAACTAAAAAGTACAGCACAAATGAAAAGGGAAAAACATAACATGGATCATCCACCAAGGATCCAACCTAAAGGGTGGGTATAGCTCAAAATCAGTAGCACCTATGTTATATCTCGCCAAATAGTCCACCTCTGAGTATCATCCAGTCCTGGCTCTCTCAGCCTCGTTTAATGATTTCGGTCATCTTCACAAGAAACAAAAAGTTGCGGGCATAGCCAATGTAGGGGTGAGTATAATGATACTCAGTAGGGACCCTCATACCCCTGTAGGTCTCCCAGAGTTCCACAAAGGAAATACCACAATGTAAGACCTCAATATCAATGCACGAAGCAATAGATAAAAACTCTATATAGGTATATGATGATAAATATACCTTAGTTTTCATGATATACTCATCTCATACATGAAGGAAGAATACCACAATGGTAACACCACAATGGTAGAAGTACCACACAGGTGACACCATGAAGGTAGAAGTACCACACATGTAACACAACGAAGATAGAAGTAACACACAGGTAACACCATAGTGGTAGAAGTACCACATAGGTAACATCACAAAGATAAAAGTACCACATAGGTAACACCACGATGTTTACACCACGAGGTTAGAAGATTCATCTCACAACCAGGAATAACATATGCACACAAGTACACATGATTATTTAAAATAAATATCATTTTATTTTGTAATGTAACACTACTTATGACCAACACGAGATTGATAGGTAATTAACCACCACTGACCCACATAGGATATGACCCCCACCGGATCGGTATGCACCAATCCACAGCAGATCCCAAAGCACTAACCCACATAGGAACTGATACATTCTGACCCACATAGTATTGATAGATGCTGACCAACATAGGATCGATAGATGCTAACCCACACAAGATCATTGTTCGTTATTTACGTTACAGCCTGGCACAAGAGTTCTAAAACCCAGTGCGCTCATGTTCCATAGAATCTACCCCTCGAGATATCGGTCATAAATCGACAGCCACTAATCTCCACAAAGAAGTAACCTAAAGGACCACCATGTCTTAAGGGTTCCAATGTGACAGACGATGTGTCAATCGGACGCCCAATCTATTAGTTATAAGAGTTTAATTTCAAAGGGTCTGATTGGATTTGAGTTCATTCCAACCCGGTCATACTATAACTTTCTACAACACTCTGGTGGAGTGTACCAAAAGGACCATCTTGATCCAAATATCCCAAATCTGTAGATAGTTCTTCAAATAGATGTCCAATTCTCAAGATTTGGCCACATAAGTTTATCTGGGTCCGGTTATGCTAGGGACCAGTCCGACCTGGTCTGGGTCCGACCCAGCTGGGCAAGGCCACGGTGGGCTTGGCCAACTAGGTCGCGGGATATCCTGAACTGCATGGGGGTGAGGCCCGCTGTGTAGGTGGCCCTTCCTGCAAGGGGGAATGACACGCTGGGCAGGCGGCTTGGCCGCTGCGGAGCATCGCCCGCTTGGGGCTTGTGCTAGGGGGTACAAGGGTGCATCCCTCTTGATATCCCAAATGGCCTAAACAGTTCGGTTGGTGTGGAATCCCCAATCAGCTGTGGACCACCCTAGTTGGCGCAGGGGGAGAGACTCCCAGTCTCCCGAATGTCCTGAGGTTGTTCAGCTCCTCTAAAGTGACGAATCCATGTGGCACTTCTAGGTGGCTTGTGGGACCTTCTAGAGCGGGTCCTGCAGATTTTTCATGGCCAAATGGTGTGTCATAATCCTTCCTCTGGTTTTCCGTAGCTGACAAGCCGCACCTTTCTTCATCTGGAGGCATACTGATCACACCGCCCACTTCTTTCATGGTTTGTTGGTGTGTCGGCTACCTACTCTGACTGCTATGGCTGACGAGCCGCAACCCCTTTCTAACAAGTGGTGCGTGATAGTGCATCACACCTCCTTTAGGGTTAACTAGTGATGACCACTCATTTCATCACTACGACTTAGTGTCGTGGCCTCCTCTTGTGGCCGGTTGGGGCCGCCGCCTCAGCAGTCTTCTATAGAGGTCATAGGGGTTGAAAAATGAGTGGTGGGTCTACACCAGGTTCGTTAGGCCCACACCCATTGTGTTATCTTGTAAACATGAGGGAGGATCCAGGGTTCAAGAAAAACATTTAAATTTAACAAAAATCAAATCCCTTCCTCATGAACGATAGAGAAACACCCAAGGTTAATGAATTTGGTAAGTGTTTGATGTCCCCACAACTAGCCTCCAATGTCGTCACTCGATCGTCGATCTTCGTTTCGGGGTTTCAGTGTCACTCTTCACTAGTTGCCGGAACTGCCTCCCTTCTCCAAGGTTTTGGAATCTCAACACTTTACCACCACTATATTTTTTGGAAAAGCTATACCAACACCCCTACCGATGCTCCATATAAACAGGAGAGGGGGAGGGTAAGTAACAATGTTGGAATTATTGGAGGCCCATTAATTAGGAGCATTCTTAATTCCCCAATAGTGTAGTTACATAGAAATAAAAGGTCATGCAATTTATTGGATTGACATGTCATTGGTCCCATGTTGCTTCTTGTCTGTTGGAGGAGAAGAAAGGAAAATAAAAAATAACATAGTTATTTTTATTATTCTCTTAAAATTCCCAAAATATTATTTTTTCTCGTAACCTACAACGGTCTAAGTGAATCCTCCCTTAAACAAATTTTGGCACCACGAATTCTACAGTGCCCTATAATTTTTAATCCGAGAAATAGTTCAAATGTTAGAAATTACCGCTCGTGTGTTTACTAAACGTACCTTAAAAAAATTTCCAAAATTCAATCTGGGAACACTAGGCCATGGAATCACATGACAACAATTTTAACAGACTCATAATAATTCCATATAATTTAATTCAAATTTACATGGGAAATCTAAGTCTTTAAATTCTATCCACCTTAGGGTTTTTCGTCCCTGAAATCCAAAACATAGTCTATAAAAAATGGGGATAATGAACATGAATTTGAGGCTCCCACTCCCATGTGATCCCCTAGAGGTTCTCATGCTTCTAGAAAACCCGCACCAGAGGTATCAAATTCTCACGAAGGACTCACTCCTGTCGATCCTCAATCTCTACTCGAACCTCTATAATTGTCGCCCTATAATCAATGTTCAGCTCACCGTGGTTGATGATGTGGGATGGGTCATGAACATATCTCTTCATATGGGATACGTGGAAGATGTCGTGCACCCTCTCCAACTATGGTGGAAGTTTCAAGTGGTATGACACCTCACCAATCCTCTGATGTATAAAAAATGGTCCAATAAACCTTGGTGATAAGTTTCATCCTTGGTCAAATCTCTATAGTCCCCATCAAGGAGAGACTAGAATGAATACGTGGCCCCCCTCATGGAACTCCAAAGGTCTCCATCTCATATCAGCATATGTATCCTTCCTGCTTTGTGTGGTCTTCATATGCTCTGAGATGATTTGCGCCTTCTCAGTGGTAGCCTGTACCAACTCTGGACCCATAAGTGCTGACTCTCCAGGGTCTCCCTAGCATAGAGGTGATATGAAAGGTCAACCGTATAGGGCCTCAAATGGTGACATACCAATGGTGGAGCAATTAATTTTGTTATATGTGAACTCCACCAAGGAAAAGTGATCCTTCCTACTTTGTCCAAAAAATTGGACACATGAATGAAGCATATCCTCTAGCATCTTCATGGTCCGCTCCATATGACCATCCATCAGAGGATTAAAGGTGGTGATCAGACGTAGCTGAGTCCCAAAAACCTCCTATAATCCCTTCCACAACTCAGATGTGAAACATGTTTCATGTTCAGAGATGATCTTCAATGGAACCCCATGAAGTCACACAATCTGTTGTACATAGAGGCATCCCAATCCCTCTACCAATCCCTGCTCTTGGATAGGTGGGAATTGGGCCGAATTAGGGTGTTGGTCAATGATCACCCAGAAGGAATCATGACTTCTGATTGTATGTGGAAGGCCTGTCACAATGTCCTTGGACATTCCATCCCACATCCACTCCAGAACTTGTAGTGGTTGTGCAAAGCCTGCTGGAACCTGATGCTCGACCTTCACTTGGTTACAAGTGAGGCACCGAGAAAAAAACTCTACCACTACATTCTTCATCCCTGGCCACGAGTGATGATGTCGGAGGTCCTGGTACATCTTCTCCAAACTAGGATGTACTGCCAGAGGGGATTTAAGAAACTCCCATAAAACCTCCCCTCGTAGAGCCACCGGTACCATGGTATATCCTATGAAGAGGATGACGTGCTCTATACCTTCATAAAATCCATCAGGTGCCTATCGTGAGGATATTTGGGCATGTTGGGCCTCACTGTCAATTTCCCCAAGATGCACCACCCTAACTCACTGAAGGATGGGGGAGTTACTATCATAGACTAGAGGTATGTTGCTCCATATCTATCTACAAAGGATACCAGAAACACGTCAAGCTACTCTATCGCCTCACTCAGCACCTGCAAACCATACCTCCTGCTGAGTGCATCTACATCCATGTGTTTCTTCCAAGGAGTATAAACTATCTCAAAGTCATAGTACTAGAGGAACTCTAACCATCACCACTATCTCAGGATTAGGTCATTCTGTGAGAATATATACCTAAGGCTCTTGTGATTAGAGTAGACTATAAAACATTCACCCATCAAGTAATTTCATCATATCATCAAGGAGAAGACCACTACTACTAACTCTGGGTCATGGTTAGCATAGTTCTGCTCATGCTATCTTAGTTGTTGTGAACTATAAGCGATCACTGCTTGCTCTTACATCAAGACACCTCCAAGTCTGGTCCTTGAGGAATCTCAAAATACTATATACCCAACACCCTCTTTTGGTATCCTTAAGATGGGGAAATCGTTAGTCTCTGCCTTAGCTCATGAAAACTCTGGTGGCATAACTCTTTCCATATAAAAGGTTATCGCTTCTTCGTCCATGGTGGAACAGGTGCCACAAATTTAGAAAATACATGCACAAATATTCGGTAGTATCTTGCCAACCCCCGGAAACTCCACACCTTGGTCACATTCCTGGGTGTCTCCCAAGAAAGTACGACCTCTATCTTTGCTGGATCCACTGAAACTCTAGGATATGATATATCTTGTCCCAAAAAGTGGACCTCTCTTACCCAAAACTATCTCTTCGAGAGCTTACCATAATGCTAGTGCTCTTGGAGTGTATCTAGTACAATCTGAAGATGATAGGCATGATCCTCCTCCGATGCTGAGTAAATCAAGATGTCATCGATGAAGACCACCACAAAGCGATCGAGTTATTGTTGTAAGATCATGTTCATGAGTCCAAAGAACTCTGCTGGGGTGTTGGTGATGCCGAAAGGCATAACTAAGAACACATAGTGGACATACCTACATCTAAAGTTCATCTTCTGCACATCCTCATCTTGTACCCTGAGTTGATGATATCCTTATCTGAGGTCTTTCTTCGATCCCCAACGAGCTGTCTTTATGAGATCTAAAAGACCATCAATCATCGGATGTGGATACATGTACTTCACAGTCACCTATTTCAGGCACCTATAGTCCAAACAGAGTCTCAAACTCCCATATTCCTTCTTGTTGAACAAAATCGGGGATACCCATAGAGAAACACTGGGCCTTATGAACCCCTTTCTTTGGAAGGACCCTAGTTGTATCTGTAACTCACAAAGATCCACAGGATCCATCTGATATGATGGTGTAGATATCGATGTTGTATTTTGGTACAAGTCAATGTAAACTTCTACCTCTCTGTGTGGAGTTATTCCTAGAACATCATCAGGAAAGACATCGGCATATTGGTCCCCTACTAATGGATAACTCAAACTCTCAAAATCATCTTCTCTGAGGGTAATGCTAGCAAATTAATGTGTGATCGGTTGTACCCTCTTTTGGGTAATTCCATCCTATGCTGTAAAGGATCCCTTCTCACCAGTAAAGTAAAACCAGGTCCCATCCTTGTGGACACTCCACACATTACACCTAATACAGTCAATCTGAGCATCAACTATGAATAACTAGTATATACACAAGATGACGTCGTAAGGCCTCGACGCCTCTACAAGAATATCTGATCAGAATCTCTCACCTCATAAATTAATCTAACATAGCCAACACCAGTGTGTAATCATATAATCATCTCTTATAGGAGTCTTTAGTTGTAAGGATTGAGCCAACGGTTCCAAAGGAATCTCTGAGCTCCGAACGAGGGTTGTGGTAATAAAAGAGTGATTAGATCCTGTGTCTATAAGTACTATTTCCACGGTGGAGTAGAAAAATATTATACCACTAAACATCTTTGGATCATCATGGTCATAGGGCCCAGCTTCCTGGAGAAGAGCTAGTTCCCTGACCTCCTGCTCCCTGTGGTCGGGGCGGACCACCGTGAGGTGGTGGTGGTAGAACCTTTAATCGCCGCCCACCACCTGTTGCATGACCATCTCATCTGTCACTTCTGCTTGCTGCCTATAGAATTCCACAGAAAAATCTTATCTTCTGCCTCTGTGGTCCCTTTTCCATTTGTTGGTCATCCGTACAGTGGGTCAGGCATTCACATGCCTTGTGAGCCTACCCACTGAATGAGTAGCATTGAATTATCCTTAGCTGTCCTCTTATGTCAAGTGAGCCCCTCACCACCGACCCTATATCCTGAGGTCGTCCACAGTAAGTACTAGACTACATGGGACCCTGCATCATCCCCCTAATACCGGCTACAAATGACTATGCTACCTGATGTCTGGTGGTGGCTCTCACTATCGGTGCCTGCTCAGCGAAGAATCTCTCCACTGAAAGTTCTCGATCTAGCACCCCAACCTGCGTCAGAATGATCATCGATATCATTGATGCTCATATATCCCATCAGAGACCCTACTGAAATGTATGGGCCCTAAATAAATCATCCCATAACATGTTGGGGGAGTAGCGAGAGAGATCAACGAACCATTCCGCGTATTGGCCCACAGTCATGCTGCCCTACTGTAAGTACAACAACTTCTATATACGGACTGAAGGTAGAGTCACACTGATGAACTCTTCCACTAAAATGCTATCAAATTCCATCCGAATAAATGTCACCTCATCGTGTATCTGGAATATCGAGCTCCGCCATCTCCCAGCTACTCCCTTGATGAGAAAGTAAATCATGATCACCATGAGATCTTTCGGTGTCCCAAATATGTGAAAAACACTAACTACTGCCACCAGATGGTCTTTAGCCACCTGCGGGTTTGTCTCACCTCAGAACAGTGGAGGACATTTCCATTGGAAATTGTGAAATGTGATCATTTGGCATGCACCCTCTGTTGGTGGGGCTAGTGGAAATGACTTCCCAATTGGTAGTGGTGTTGTTGGTACACCACCTGATGGCGCTAACAACGTAAGAGGGCCATGAACCAAGGCCTCATCACTCTATGGGCCATACTCACATACTATCTCAGTAATCCTGGATAGATATCTATGTGGCAGCATCCTAAAAGAAAATAGGTGAGCCACGATCAATAATTTATACCCAGTGAGATGAAATCACGAGATTACAGGAAAAACTTTTCCAAAAAAACACACGCAGTAAGTGTTTTTGTGCAATGAATTGAAATCAGATGTCAGGGTCCTGGTGTATGGATTCGTCGAACCCCACATTTTCACTGGATTCCTCAAACTGAAAACCACACTCGTAACACTTAACTCTATTACCACATAAAAAATATCAGAGTCCTAGTTCTTCTTTAGAACCGACTCCTCTTATTCCACTTTGTCAAGACTCATCCCCCTCGGCCTCTTCCAGGACTTCCCCATGCACACCATCCATAGGCTAAGGGATGTCAACTAGCATCGGAAAGGTATATCCTTAAATGGGAAGGCATTTACTTTTAACCTGTATAGACACACAGTCCAAGCAAACAAAAAAAGAAACCACTATGTAAACTATAATAGTAAAATGAGTGTTGGAAGTTAAAGGGGCCACAATACAAGCCCACCTGCAAAAGTATAAGTATAACTGAAAAGTATGATACATCTAAAAAGGGAAAAAACTTCTCCTAGATCCTCCACCGAGGATCCTACCTGAAGGGTAGTACATCTCATGATCAATAGTCCATGTGTCATGTAATGCCAAATAATCCACCCCAGAGTACCATCCAGTCTTCACTCCCTCAGTCTTAGTCAATGTTGTATATCGTTTTCAAAAGACATAATTTGGTGCAGGCATAGCCCGTGCATGGGTTTGTATAATGATACTCAGTAGGGACCCTGAGACCCCCGTATGTCTCCCAGATTTCCAAAAAAGAAATATCACAATGCAAGACCTCAATCTTAAAGCACGATGCAATAGGCAAAAACTCTACTTAGGTATATTCCCATATATATACCTAAGTTATCATGACATACTCATCTCATACATGAGGGAAGAATACAACAAAGGTAACACCACAAAGCTAAAATTACCACATAGGTAACACCGTGAAGACAACACCACGATGGTAGAAGTACCACATAGGTAACACCATGAACATAGAAGTACCACCCAGGTAACCCCACGATGGTAGATGTACCACACATGTAACATCACGAAGATAGAAGTACCACATAGGTAACACCATATAGTTAAAACCATGAAGGTTAATGATTTATCTCACAACCATTTATAACTTATTAATAGAAGTATTGATGATTAGTTGAAAGATAGACCATCTTATTTTATTAAGTAACACTGCTTCTGACCCACACCTGATCGATATGCAACTAACCCCCATTGAATCACACAGGATCTGACCCAAACAGGATCAGTATGTGCTGGCCCACATAGAATTGTTGAGTGTTTTCTCACACAAGATATGATAGAATTTTATCCACACGAGATGAATAGATGCTGACCCACACTGGATCGATAGATGCTGACCCACACAGGATCAATGTTCTTCATTTATGTTATAGCATGGCATAGGATTCCTCGCACCAGGTGAGCTCGAATTCTGTTGAATTTTCCACTCAAGATATCAATCAAACCTCTACCACCACTAAGACCCACAAAATAGTAACCCAAAGGACAATCATGTTGTAAGGGTTCCAACGCTATAGATGGCTCGTTAATCAGACACTCAATCTATTAGTTATAATCCTCAGTTGGATTCATGTTCGATCTATCCCGACCATACTCAAACATTCTCCAAAACTAATGTGAATAATACCAAAAGGGCTATACCGATTCAAGGATCCCAACCCTAAAACTGATCATCAAATGGACTTCTAGTTCTCAAGATATGGATCTTTAAGTGTTTCTTGGTCTAGTTGGGCCCGAGTCACGTCCAACCCAGTCTGGGCCAACCTAACCTGGTTCAGGCGTCCCAACCTAGTCTTGGTATGACCCGATTGGGCTACGCTGTGGTCATGCCCGGTCTATTGGGTGCGCGGCCCAAGGGGAAGGTGACCCAACTCGTAAGGGGGCGTGGCCCACTGGGCACACAACATTCTGGACAGGCAGCCCGACATGGGAAAAGTGTGGCCCTCTGGGGACTCGCGCTAGGTGGCACGGGGGAGAGGCTCCACCAATTTTCCAAATGGCCTAAGACGTTTAGTTTGTATGGTGGTCCCGAAGGCTGGGGCCCTACCTAGATGGAGCAGGGGGTGAGACCCCCAGTCTCCCGAAATGAACTTGGTCGTTCGGCTCCTCTATATGGGCGACACCATGTGGCGCCGCCAGGTGGCTTGCGGGACCAACTAGAGTGGTTCCTTCCAATCCTTCGCAACTAGCTGGTGTACCGGCTAACTTATCTAGTGATGATGTGCCTCTCCATCACCCGTGGCCATCTGGTGTGTCAGCCACCTTCCTCTAGTCCACTACAGCTGGAAATCCATAGCCCGCTTCCTCCAGCAGCACGCTAGTTGTGCCTCCCACATCTTCCATGATCGGCCGGCGTGCTGGTCGCTTACGCTGACTGCCGATGCTAACGAGCCACAACCCCTTGATCACCAGCGGGCATGATGTCATGCCACACCTCTTCTATAACTGACCATTTTTTCCACTCTGATGATAGCTATGTATTAGTGTAATGACCTCCTCTTGCGGCACACTTCAGCGCGCCACCACCTTCATAGTTGGTCTCTACCGCCATGACACCGGTCTTCCACGGATGGCGCAAGGGTTGAAATTTAGTGGATGGTCTAGGATAGGTTCATTAGGACCTCACCCTCTTCATTAGCATGTAAATATGATATAGGAGCAAGGTTTCAAGAAAACCACTTTAATTAATCAATAATAAAACCCTAACACAAGAATTGTGGAGAAAATCCCACAGTTAAGGAAGCGGGCTGGTGTTCGCCATCCCCAAAAGTAGCATCCAATGTCTTCGCCTAATCATCGGTCTTCAGTTTGGGGTTTCTATTTGTCTCGTCAATTCTCGTCTGAACCATCTCTGTTATCCATGGTTTTTTCATCCCAACACTTTACCAACACTTCCTTTCTTGGCAAAGCTGTCCTACACCCCTCCCCAAACTTCATATAAATAAAAGGGGGAGTAACAACGTTGATATTAATGGAGGCTCATTAATTACGAACTTTCATAATTCCCCAATGGTGTAGTTACATAGAAATAAAAGGTCAACCCATTTATTGACTTTTCATGTTGCTGGTCCCACGCTGTCTCTTGTACTTTAGAGGAGAAGAAAGAAAAATAAAAATTAACTAATTTATTTTTATTAATCTTTTAAAAGAACCAAAAAAAATTTTTTACTCTAAACCAACTACTGTCGAAGTGAATCCTCCCTTAAGCGAATATCGGTGCTACAGATACAATGGTGCTCTCATATTTTTAAGCCAAGCATCGGTTCAAATGTTAGAAAATGTAACACGTGTGTTTAGTGAATGTACCTTAAAAAGGTTCATAAATTCATTCTCAGCACACTGAGCCTCGAAATCATGCGACGCCAATTTTTGAAGACTTTTAATAATTCGATATAATTTATAAAAAACATACATGGAATATTCGGGTCATTACATCACATGTTAACTATACATTCATATTTATTACAAAATAATATTAAAACATTTATAATTCCATCAAAACTTAACTAATGGATTGGTAAATAGGTTTCATCAAAATATCATCATCATATCCATAATCCATATTGAAAACTAATAGGTGTGGTATCATATAAAGACCTCCCAAAAACTGATCATGGTAATATATAAATAACATATTCATAACATAAATGATAACAGAAGAGTAACTAGTAATGCCGTATAGAATCACTATGAATTTATAGTGTCCATACCTCATATGAAAGGTTTTCTTTGGTAAGTATTCACATTTTACCCTAAATTTATAGTATCATGATAAAATATCTATCTTCATAAATGTAACACCCCAATATTTCATAGTATTTTATCTATTCAATGTAAGTCAATAACGTGCGCAACACACAACATCAAGTTTGAGCGCACCTTGACTTACCAAACTAGCCGTTCAAAAAGCAGTTATTTGTTCCAACTATAATGGATGATAATAAATTTATATTTATCATGCTGATAGATATCCAGGATTATAGTCCACCATGAATATAGAGTTCTATAGAACCACTAGTAATATAATATTAGTTCGATACTATGTTTTTAGATATCTTATTCTTGAATATTACACCCGATCAAATGGTTTCACTAGCGACCAACCATTTTTAAGGAGTGGTGAGGATTTAGAAGAGTCTAGTTACCCAAACATTAGAAGAATCAACATTCTCTTAAGAAAGGGTTGAGGACTTATTCTCCAATGTGTTTTATCACACAACCAAAACCTCAAGGCAGGTTTAGAAGCATCTCTAGTAGGCTTCAGAAATAGAGTTCCTCATGGGAAATGGAGAATCGGGATAATGGAATTCATAGTGTTCATTAAGGAGTCTAGTCATATGTTGCATATATAAGGTATCTGTTATTTGGATCTCATTATATGAGTTATAATCATGATTCAAATCAGATTGAAGGATCTGTAGTGCAATAATCACCTGGGGTACCCACCTCTCATGGAGTTTCTACAAAACAAAGGCCATGTAAGATACCCATACTCATTGGTAATAGGAAATTTTATTCTTGTGAGGATCATTTTATTGTTACTAAGGACTACCTAAAATGTCATGATAAAGTGGGGTAACAAATAAAAGAAGTTTATGATGAAAATTATCTAAACATATTTCAAGGTAAATATTGATATATTCATTAATATTATTTCATTTTTCTAGAATCACTATGTTATTTAGTTATTATTCCCTATTTTATGAACTTAAGTCCCTAGTGGGGTGATTTTCCCATCCTTTGAGGTTGGATACCCCTTCAGGGATTGATTCCTCTATTCTTTAATTTTTCTAGTATTTCATGTTGTCACTTTGTATAGAGAGTCCTTAATGGGAATTCATGGTTGTTTCAAAGGAACATTGTGAATTTATCCTAAGTATTTATTAATCATATACACTGTGTGAAAAAATAGACATTAACTATATGATATTTATAGTTTTATAGGATGATTGAATTAGTTGTTCCATTAGTAGCGAGAAATAACATTTACTAGAATGAGTATGTCTAGTTAGCAATATATTAAAACCTATATACCATCAGTTGGACATTTTGGACATTAGTGTAGTGGGATCTTAAGGCATTTGGATTCAAAAAATATTTTATAGTTACACATATATATTACTAAGGATTTTATAAAAAAATATTTGAGTAGGGAGATCGAATTCAATAGTGATGAATCCCCATATACCACACCACTTTCATATTTGATGTACCAAATTTCCCCAGATGAATATTAGTAGATAAGGATGTAGCTGAAGGGCTATCTTGAGAATGGATTTATTAGACCACGTGTGTTCCCCTTTGAACCTCATAAACATTGTTCACTGAGAAGAAAAATTTGATCATGAATCTCTATTTTGAACACACTCTCAAAAAATTGGTGATAATCATGTATAAAACCCCCTTGATGAGTATCAATGACCTCTTAGACCTACTGAATGGTGAGATATGACTGTCAAAGAATGATCTCAAGACCACAAATAAAAATTATAGAGTTCACTCTAATAATATTATAAAGGAATAATTCAAATGTTAAATATGAGAATTATTAGCCATTGGTGAAGGAATTGGGTTCCAAAATTTTCCTACAATATTTATGGAACTTTTGTTTGTTATCATTCAGTATTTCATGGTCTGGTTTATAGTTTTCATTATTGAAAAAATTTTCATTTACTATATATTGAAAGGGGAGAACACATAGTATTTGAGGATAGTATAGGGCATACATTAAGAGCACCAGTTTCAAGGTGAAATCTTAAAGTGTTAGATATATAGTTGAGAGGTTTAACTTTATATGGAATGTCATTTAAATGCATAGTGTAGTGGTGAGCATGGAAAAGAATTAGTCAAAGCTACCTTGGTATCTTCCCAAGTGATTATTAAAGGTCTGATGATTCTTTATAATATAATAGTACTATCAGATTTATTTAGAAGAAATTACCTTGATTGTGGCCACATTCACAAACATTACATAGAAAGGAAAACAACTTGCTTCCACTGAGCAGCGGTAGAGAGCCATCAAGGTTCTAAGACTGAGGTTGAACATTTCTATTATGTTGAGACTACCAGATAAGAGTAAAATGTATGTGGTTTTTTGAAATTATTATGGACTTAGTATTATATGTTTTTTGATGCATATTCTAGTAGATATTATTTATAGATCATTGAAATTGAGACACCAGGCTAAAAAATAATTGACCAATGAATTAGAATTGGTAGAAATAGACTTCTCTTTGATTATGTGTACACAATATATTCTTATAGAATTGTTTTAATTTTATTTACATCATCAATGATTAGGGAATTTTTTTTTCCAAAAAGACCTTATTGTGACCCATGATTAACATACCAAGATACTACCTCACTTTAGATGAATATTCTGAACATTATAAAATTGCATTCTTTAAAATTGAAACTGTTTATTATCTTTGGAAACTGGGAACACAATCAACAAATTTAGTGAAATATATTTAACATATATAGTAAATATCATCCCCTTTTATTACTCATAGATAAAACCATTCTTCCTAACTTGAGGGAAGGACACATAAGAAAGGGTGATATTAGATTCACAATAAGGGTAAATAAGGGTGATAAATAAGCATAAATAATACATAAGTGTACGAGAATACAATCTTAAAAATTGAGCATCATAACTTACATATCAAAGATCATATAAATGATTCGATAGATAAATATTTATAGTTTATAAGACATTAATCATGAGGGTGATAATCATCATAAAATAGTCATGATCCATAATTTCATGTCACATAAGTGTGGCAATAAAAAATATATAAAAATCCATTTTATGAGTTAGGTTTAACTACCAAGATCCTTAATATAGTGGACTCGGACACAGATTATTCCCATAGGGGATCACGACGAACCTATTTCCCAATGTGAATCAAGACACACCTCTTTCTGATAGTGGACTAGGACACACCTTTTTTCTATTGTATCAAAGGAAACATAAATTCTCCAATATGGACCAAGATTATCCAATTGATTCTAATTTTATATCATTATATATTTATTTATCCAATGTATTAGAGGGAGATATAGGCCTCACCGATCACATAACTGAATCATACATATGTGTTATACAAGGTAATGAAACATTCATCAAACAGTGACCTATAAAAGGGATTGTATTAATAAACATGTCAACTTATCATAACTTGTTGAAAATATATATGTTTCATAATCATTGAATAACCCATTAAATGAGGTTAGTTTTATAATAATTTTACGATGGTATAACCCCAGGATGAGAAATCGGTTTCATAAAAAACATGATTATTTAAACATACAACATTCAAATAAAGAATTTGAATGTTTTATCTGGATTCTATCCCAATTAAATTATAAACTATATCAAAGGATTTAATCATATATATAGAATTATTTTTAAAAATCTATTGGATAATTTCTTATAGAAAATAACCTTTCATTGGAAATCATTTAAATTAATACATAAAACATTTTGAAAATACTTATATTTATAAAAAACATTAAAAATAGATGAAGTAATATTTAAAAATAATTTAAATTATTTATTTATGAAAATATCCTTTATTATATGTTTTTTAAGTCATAATACTTTTTTAAATCTATTTCATTGAAAATAATATTGAAAATGTATAATTGAATCTTTAAAAAATATTTAAAACTCTCAATGAACATAAATTATTTCTAAAAAATAATATTTGAAAAACACTTCAAAAAAAATTATTTATAGAATACCTGAAAAAAAACATCATAAAAAATTAATATATAAAACATTAATGGAATCATAAAATTTAGGAATTTCATGAATGTTAATAAATACATACAGGCTGAACATTCCTTTTTCACAGTAAAAAGTTGAGAAAAGTACCTCAAGAAGAAAAAGACAATAAGATCCAACTTTAAAACCCACTTTGTTAATAAGGTTAAACAAAGAGAAAAAATATTTTAGTGAACACAAGAAAACAACAAAACATTTTTTTGAATTTTTGGAAAACTTATTTTCGAATAAAAACATATTTCCAAAGGAAGAGAGAAATAAATTCAATTATTAATAAAAAACAGTTTATTAACTATAATAAGTACCAACTAGTGGTAAAATAGTACAATTACATGGATATTTCATTAATAATCATTGTAATGTAAAATTAGTGATATCTATATATATATGGACCATAATATTTCATAAATTAAAACATAATCATAAACAATCTAGATAACAATGAGATTTGTAACAAAAATCTCTTACCACATTAGTAACATTAAATCATAATACCCATGTTAGAATTACATCAAAAGAAGGTTAATATATCCTGAAATTAATTATATTCCTAATTCAAAATTTCTAATTTTAGTATATATACCTTTTAAAAGAATATAGGTGCATAACATAACTTGTGTCTCAATGAAGGAGAAGTGAGACAAAATTACCTTACAAGTTTGGTTACTTTTGAAATTAAAGCCCCATGAAAAAGAGGTAATAAAATAAATATGTAAATTTATATAAATTTAAGAATAATAATAATATAATAAATTAATCAATAATATATACATGATAAAAAATAGTAGTGAATAAGGAATAAGTCTTGATGAAATCAGAGTAAGCTTGTAAATCCCATAACCACTTGAGTAACTTTCAAATTGTGAGGTCTATTAAATAAAAACATTAATAGAAAAAATTAATATAATTAAAAAAATTAAATCCATGATATAACATTTTATATGGTAGTATACACACCACTGAAAAAATGTGTGGTGAATATGGTATGTGTCACACATATATAAAAAGTGAGATGAAATTCCCTTACCTCAAGTCTTGAATTTATTTACACACAGTAAAAAAACCTATATAAAAAATAGGATTTTATAATACATATACCATAGAGACATATTATTATATATAATACCGTATATTATTTTATTATTATTGTGTTTTACTTGTTTATTAACAATTTCATGTTAATGTTATGTTAAGGGTAATAATTGCAATGGTTTTTGTATATGTTTTTGACTTGCTAGTCTTGATCTTCTATCAAAGATAATGATTTACCAATTTCATGATTTTAAAAAATGATATAAATATCATATATTTTCATTATATAATAATTTATAATAATAAATAAAATATTGAAAAATTAAATACACTGTTACTCGAGACAGTAGATCGTACGTACGCATGAACATTGTTTGAGTTTTTTTATAGTATTTTAAAATTACGTAATGAAAGTGATGTATATATATTATTATTCAAATATAATTATTATGTCATAAATATAAAATATATTTAATAAACCTATCCTTAATACATTCCATGTAAAGCGTGAATGAATAACATCACATTGAGGAGGTGGTAGTCCACACGACCATAAACGATGTTATCATATTCACAAAAATTGGAAATAATGGAGATATGTGTTTTATAATAATTTAATAATCCTCAATACACTATAAAATATATCATATAAAAATAGAAAATATAACATTATTATAAACCTTGAAAGGATGTAATGGAAGTATGAATGACATCAGTTCTCTAGGCAGTAGTCCGCCGTACACATGAACGCTGATTGTGTATGCCATTTCATGGAAGTGTGTGTAGGTGTAGGTAGAAACCATAACATAAAAAATCTAAGTATTCTTCTGATACTGAGATAATTATGTAATCATTTAATAAAAAAAATTGAATGGTTGGACAATATAAAAAAACAAATGTGCTTTTTGAAGGATGTTACATCTTCTTTCAGAAATTCCATTTGGTTTGTAAAAAAAGAATTACATTCATCTAATTATATATTAATGGATTGAATTATAGATCTCAATTGGGAGGTTTTTATATGAGAAAAAATTATTCATAATTGTAAATAAGTGATGGGGTATACGACCCTTTTATAGTACCAGATCATTGGAATTATTGTAAATAAAAAGGTAAACAATATTTAGAGGTATCCCTTACATCATGGTCTACCAATAATGGTCCATTTTCAATACATGCGAATATAGAGTTGATATATGGTCATAAAATTCCTTATGGAAATATTTCCATGTTATTTTTCACTTATGTTAATGTTTAACCACTATGTAAACTCATTTTTACAATATTGGTTTTAATTAATTATAATTAATTTTATATAATATTCTTGGTCAAAATATAATTTTTACGTAATAGAAATTATAATTTATTATTGCTACAAATATGGAATCCATTTTTCCAAATTCTAAACACATAAGTGCACAACTTAACTTAAATTTATTCCTACCGACGACATCAGACAACTTGTTGTTAAAGTGAATAATTTCTGAAGTTTGAATTGATTTTATATCTAATTTATAACTGAAATTGAATTAAATAACATAAATATAATTAATATATATTGGATATAAATATATTTTTTTTTGAATTTAAAAATAAATTTTAAATATATAAAAAAGTTGATTAAAATTCACTTTTCAATTACATTTTGTTTTTTCACTTGTCATAAAAAAATGAAACTTCTCAGCAATATAAAAAAATTCACCCTAAGTTAATTTTGAAATTACTATTTAAATTATTATTTTCATATTAACACTAATTATTAATCTTTCCAAAATTCATTTTAAAACAATTCTTCAATTATAAGGTCATAAAATTTTCTTTTAGATTAATACAACTTTTTATTCAAAAAATTGTATTTTATCTTCTTTTATGCCTATGAAAGTTACGGGATTAATATAAAAACATTTAGTTGAAAAACATTTTCATAGAAAAATAATGTTCTTTGAAAAGTTACTTATTTCATTTCAAATAGTTCTTTCATTTTTATGTAATTTTTAACCAATGAAATCACATTAAAGACATCTGTAAACCATATTTTTAAAATTTATTTAATATTATTTTTAAATTACTTTTCAATGGATAGGTCATAACTATGATAATATTTTATTAGTAATAGTAATAATATATTTTAGTTCGGTAGAACTTGGCCTTACATGAAAAGAAATATGTCGATGAAACTCGACATTGTGTGTAACAAAAGAAAAACATAGTCTTACACATACTGAAATACAATCTAACTTTTGCGTATAACACATGATCATCATGGTGTTTGATAAAAAGAAATAATATCTTGATGTTTTCATATAACACAAGCTATATTAAATGTTATATGAAATATAAAATATTGAAATGATTAAAATAATTTGAAAAGAATATTTCCCAAAATCACAGAGTTTTACATTCAACCCCCAATATTAAATGAATTATACCTCAAATTTCATCAGTTTAATCCTTATTTTAGTAATTCAATTTTCATGGCACAAAAGCACTCATCCTGAAAATTAAAACTAAAAACTCCTTTAAAAAGGGGAAGTTAATAACATAATAGTCACCCAATACAACTAATAACCAGATTTCTGAATAAGAGAATATTTGTGGGAAGTGAATATATAACATGGAAGAAAAACATAAATAATTTTAGAGAGTGTTAAAAATCACTGATCATAAATATATTGGGTGATCCCGGGAAAGTTAAAAATAAAAGGAACATAAATATGTGATGATCTAGGGGAAAATTTGATTAATCTAAAATAAAGGTACTCAGAGAACCCTTTTTTCAATATCCCTGTCCTCGAGATGAATATTTTTTCTGAATAATATATAAATAATTTATTTCATTCCATTCTATATGTATAATCACACTATATGGTTGTGAATTGATTAATTCCCGATTAATCTCTAACTACTGGGAATGAAGTTGAATTTTTAATTCCTAATGAACTAAATAATCATGAGATCCTTAAATAGAATGATAAGATATTAAATCTATATTTAGTTAACATCATATTAAAATAGTTACTACATGTTATCTAATATTCATAAACTCTCGTATAGATAGATAATAATTTAATCTCTAAAACTTCATATGATGTTTATCTTAAACCATACTATATACGGTCATCCATGTAACCCTTCCGATGAATGAAAATATAAATCTTTTGATATCATGTAACTAAATTTTTAAAAATAACTATAATATTGATCCCCCTATATCTTAAAGTATCTATTAGTCGTCACATTCTGATCATGTTAGTAACTTCATTATCAATTCTCTTGAAACACTATAATAACATGAATTATTATAAATCCTTATTGATAAAATGAATGATTTATTATTCAAAAAACATTGTATATATACCCTAAATCCAAAGATGTTGTAATATTCATCTAAGATAGCATAAACCACATTGTCAATAAATCCTTTACAAGTTTTGAGGATGCCAATGCTATCAAATCTACTTTACCCAAATCAATCATCTATTTAGGCAATTTGACACATTTATCTCTACATTAGAAACAAATTAAGGGTTAACTACCCATTATCAAAATGAAAACTCCATTAAATCACATTTTTATGTCATCATTACTATTCAATGTATACTATTAAATCCTTAAGGAAAAACTTATACAAAAAATACATATATATTTCTTTGTTCATATATCATATATTTGGAATTATAAAACATAAATAAATTATTCGTTCCCCTCATCCATAAACCATTAACTAATTTTCATTATATTATTCCTTAATATTTATTTCCTAAAATATGAAATAAATATATATATTTTTTCTATTTAATAATACATATAAAAAATATTATTACAAAATATCATTATTTTCATATTCAACTCGTGGTCTCGTCATCATTAGCATCCAGACCAATTCTCTTTCAAGTTACATATTTCCATCATGAGGTTTACCCTAATATATTTATTTCTATAATTCCCATACTTTACACATTGAATGTTTTCAATAGTCAATGATACCTTAGGAAGGAAATTAATCTCATCCATTACATTAACTGCACTTTTCATTTTTCATTTTGTAGTTAATTTCATTGTATCATTTTATTAAAAAAAATCTTCATATTCCCATATTACAACAAAATTTTGTTTATATATAGGGATGTTATATCTCAGAAACCACTATATCAATCCTTTACCAAAATTCTAGGGCATTTTCTTAAACATTGACTCATTCATAGTCTTATCCTTAGGTAAATTAAAAGTATATCCTTAGTAATGTCCATATGGACCCCACTAATATTTTCTCATCATATTTCTAATGGTTGGCTACCATGTCATAAGATACCAACTATAGTGAATCATGCTTCTCATAGATGGATATTACAATACATTATTTAAATATTCATCACATTGAAAAATCATATACTTGAGGACTGTAATATTTTATTATCATTGGAAATTTAGAACAAATTATTCTAATATAGTGACATATCTCTAATATATCCCAAAAACATATCCTCCTGGTAGTAGTCCATCTAAAATCCATTCTTCACAACATGGGGAAAGAAAAATTAATAAAAACATATATCCAATTCTTAATAAGGGTGAACATGGGGAATAAGTAAGCATAACATGACCATAATCATATAAGAACATGATCCTAGAATTTGACGATCACATAATTCAAACCAAAGATCATATACATGTGTCAAACATTAAATATTGGTAGTTTATAAGACATGAATCTTAGTGGTGGAACATAATCATAAATCAATCATTAACCATAAGCTCATGTAATATCTTTTTGGATCCATCATAAATATATACAACCATTTCATGTGTCAAGGTTTGTCACGACCCGTCCCTCAGGGCATATTCCATGACTACCCAAGCCCGCCTTACATAGGCTAGAGTCTGGAAACTAGTACCAGAAAGATATATCATTAAAATGGGAATGGATTGCCTTTTATCCTGTATAGATACCCAATCCAAAACAAAATAATAAGCATAAATGAAGAAATTTTTTTAGTGAAAGTGTTCTGATTGTATAGGGGTCTAAATACAAGCCCAACTAAAACGTACAAGTACAACTAAAAAGTAAAAATACAACTAAAAAGTATAAAACATCTCTTGGATCGTCTACTGAGGATCATACCTGAATGTTATGTAAAACTCATAATCTGTAGTCCCTGCATCGCGTCACACCGAATGGTACACCACTGAGTACCGTCCAGTCCAGGCTCCCTCAGCCTCGATCAATGCTTTCTGTCTTCTACACATGACACAACATGGTGTGAGCATTTCCCATGCATGGGTGAGTATAACAATACTCAGTAGGGACCCCAAGAACCTGGTAGGTCTCTTAGAGTTCAACAAAAGAAAAAACCACAAAGCAATACATCAACACTACTTAGGTATATTTCCATAAATATACATAAGTTTTCAAGATATACTCATCTCATATATGAGGGAAGAATACCAAAAAGGTAACACATGAAGGTAGAAGTACCACATAGGTAAATAAACGAAGACAAATATATGAAGGTAGAGGCACCACATATGTAACACCACAAAGTCAACACCATGAAGGTAGATGTACCACATAGGTAACACCATGAAGATATAAGTACCACATATGAAACACCATGAACACCAAATTACCAAATAGGTAACAACACTAAGATAAAGGTATCGACTCACAATCATGTATTACTAAAGTATATAAGTACATATCATTAGTCTTAAGATTGATAATCTTATTATTTTAAGAGGAACTGCTTCTAACCCTCACAGAATCGATAGGTAAATAACCCCCGCTGACCCATACAGGATCTGACCCACATAGGATCGGTATGTGTTGACCCACATAGGATCGCTGACCGGTGACCCACACAAGATCTGATAGAATTTGACCCACATAGTATCAATAGATTCTAAACAACACAAGATCAATGTTCTTTATTCATGTTACACCATTCCATAAGATTCCTCGAACCCGGTTCGCCCGAGTTCCGTAGAATATGACCCTCGAGATATCATTCATACCATGATCACTACTAAGATCCAAAAAGGAGTAACCTAAAGGACCGTAATGTCATAAGGGTTCCAATGTGATAGACTGTTTGTTAATCGGATGCTCGATCTGTGAGTTAATCGAATTTTAATTCCAAGGTCCTGGATGGATTGAGAATCGATCCAACCCGAATGTACTCCAAACGTCTCTGAAAATCATGAGGCATATAATAAAATGACCATCTCAATTCAAGGATAATAATGGTGTAGATGGTTTATCAAACTGATGTTTGGTTATCAAGATATGACACTATATGTTTTTCTGGGTCTGGCAGGGGTCGGCTTCGGTCCACCCGGTCTAGGCCGACCCGACCTAGTTTGGGTCCGACCCAGCTGGGATGAACAGCACCGGGCTCGGACCACTAGGATGAGGTCCAACCCAACCCACAAGGGGGAACTTCCCAGCCCGTAGGGGGCATCCAAACCCGTAAGGGGATGCCCAGCCCGCAAGGGGGTGGCTCGGCCAACCGGTCTAGCCTGCAAAGGGGGCACAACTTTCTAGGCGAACTGCTCGCTGGGAAGGCAGCCTGACTAGCGGTGGAGTGCGGCCTGCGGTGGCGCAGTGGTCTGCAGGTGGTGCACCCAGGTGGTCCGGGCCACAGTGGGGACTAACCAAGACGGTGTGGGGGGTGAGAGCACCATTATCCTGAACGTCCTAGATTCCATTCAGATAGTTAAATGGAGGCACCATATGGGCTCTTCCCGGTTACTGTAGAACCCGTGCAGTGGGTTCCTCCTCCGTTGCAGCTTTGGCCGCAACCCCTTTCTCAATTTTCATGCATTGGTCCCGCTGCCCTTCCCTTATGTGACATGACAATGTGTTGGCCACCGCATATGACTACCGTGGCTGATGAGCTATGGCCAGTTCCTCCGGTGTCATGGGTACGCCCCCTCCTTCCTCATGTATGGTTATTATGCCGGCAACCACTTTCATCCTCTGTGGCTTCAACTGTGTCCCCTTACGCACCAGCGGCATGCTTATGCGTGCAATAACCCCTCTGTAGCCGGCCGTTTTCGGCCACTTCCATTCTTTGTCACCCCAGGGCTCGTCCAACCCGGAAGAAAAGCTAGAGAAGAACGCCACAACTTTTAACTAAAGGAAAAGGGGATCGAGACTTGTTCGTTTAGACAATTCCCTCTACGTTACATGGATAGAAAGTGGGTTGGAATGATTCAAATATCTCTTGAAAAAAATTAAGATTAAACCCTACCTCAAGAACAATGGGGAAATGCCTACGGTTGAGGATGTGCTTTCAGTGTTCACCATCCTCTAAAACTAGCCTCCAATGACTTCGCTCGATCGTCAATCTTCATTTCGGGGTTTTAGTGTCTCTTATCACCAGTCGCCGACATCGATTTCGTCTACAAGGGTTTGGCATCTTGGCACATTATCATCACTTTGTTGCTTGGTATAGTAGTGCTGACACCTCTCCCCAAGCTTCATATATATAGGAGAGCGGAGGGTAAGTAACGATGTGGGGAATTAATGGGATCTAATTAATTAAGAACCTTCCTAATTTCCCAACGAAGCTGTTACATAGGATTGAAATGTCAATCCATTTATTGATTGGAAACGTCACTGGTCCCACATTGCCTCTTTTCCATTGGAGGAAAAGAAAGAAACTAAAAATTATCTAATTTATTTTTATTATTCATTTAGAATTCCCAAAACAAAAACATTTTAACCGGACCTACTGTGGTTGAAGGTAAGGCTCCCATAAGCAAATCATGGCACAACATATTCAATTGTGAAACCATATTTTTAATCCGAGCACCAATTAAAAAGTTAAATAATGATGCTCGTGCATTTACTGAACATACCTTAATAAATGTTTATAAATTTATTATGGGCACATCGTGCCTCGTAATCACACACCTTCAATTATCACAGACTCACAATAATTCAATATAATTAAAAACAATTCATGTAAAATCAATATCTTTACATTAGTCCACCATAGGGATTTTCATCCGTGAAAGCCACAACATAGACTAAGAAAAAAAATCAGGGTACTGGACAAATATCTGAGCCTCCCGCTCACATGTTCTCTCCTGAATATTTTTGTGTTTCCAGCGAACACGCACTAGAGGTATAGATCATCCATGAAGGACTCACCCCTGGCGATCATCAAGCTCTACTGGAAACACTGTAAACATCGCCCCATCATCATAGTTCACCTCTCCGTGGTCGATGACGTGAGATGGGTCATTCATGTACCTCCTCAGCTAGGATATGTGGAAGACTTCATGCACCCTCTCCAAATGGAGTGGAAGTTCCAAGAAGTATGCCACCTCACCTATCCTCTAATGAATTAGAAATGATCTAATAATCCTTGGTGATAACTTTCCACCTCTGCCAAATCTCCGTAAACCTCATCGAGGTGAGACCCATTGGAAGATATGGTCTCTCTCCTCAAACTACTTAGGTCTCCGCCTCATATCATCTTAAGAATTATGTCTTATTTGTGAATTATTCATCCACTCCTAGATGATCTGCACCTTCTTAGTGGTATCCTATACCAACACTGGACCCAAAAGTTCTGTCTCCCCGGGGTTCATCCAGTATATAGGTGATCTGCTAGGTCTACCGTATATGGCATCAAATGATTCCATACTGATGGTGGAGTGATAAATTTTGTTGTATGTGAACTCCACCAAATTCAGGTGATCCTCTAAACTGTGGAAAAAATCTAAGATGCATGCACGAAGCATGTTATCTAGTGTTGGTATGGTCCGCCTTGTATGACCATCCGTATGAATATGGAAGGCGATGCTCAAATGTAGGTCACTCCCAGATGCCTCCTATAATCGCCTGCACAACAGGGATGTGAAATGTGTGGCAGAGTCAGAGATGATCGTTTATGTCACCCCATGAAGTCTCGCAATCACTTGTATGTAAAGGCATCCCAATCCATCAACCGATCCCTGCTCTTGGATAGAATGAAAGTGGGTCGACTTGGTGAGTCTCTCAATGACCACCTAGATGGAATCATTTACCCTAGACATATGTGAAAGCCCTATCATAGATTCCGTGGATATTCCATCCCACTTTCATTATGTCACCACTAGTAGTTATGCTAAGACTGCTGGAAACTATTGCTCAACCTTTACTTGCTGACAATTGAGGCATCAAGAAACAAACTCTGCCACTACTTTCTTCATCCCTGGCCACCTGTGCAGACATCAAAGGTCTTGGTGCATCTTCTCCACTGTAGGATGTACCTACAGTACGAATGTATATAACTCACTCAACACCTCCTCCTATATCACCACTGGTACGATCGTACTTCCTCGGAAGAGGAAGATGTGCTCCCAAACTTCAGAAAATCCATCAGGTACCTATCCTGAGGATTTCTAAGCAAGTCGAGCCTCATAGTCAATGTATCTATGTTGCACCTCCCTAACATGCTGAAGAAGTGAGGTAGTGACTGTTATAGACTGGAGGTAAGATGATCCATATTTATCCACAAAGGAAATATGAAATGTGGCTAGCTGCTCTGTTTCCTCACTCAGTTACTGTATACCAGACCTCCTGCTGAGTTAATCTGATACCATGTTCCCCTTCCCATGAGTATAGACTATCTCATAGTCGTAGTCCTAGAGGAACTCCAGCCTTCGCAGTTGTCTCAGGTTTAGGTCATTCTGAGAGAAGATATTACTGGGACTCTTGAGATTAGATTAGACTGTAAAACTTTGTCCCATCATGTAATTTCGCCACATATTCTAGGTTAATACCACTACTCCTAACTCTAAATATTGGGTAGCATAGTTTTCTCATGTTTTCTCATCTATCGCTATCCATAAGTGATCACGGCTTGCTCCCGCATTAGGAATCATATACTTCTTGTCCCTGATGTGTCGTAGTAGACTATATACCCAACAAACTCTTATGGTAGCCTCATGATGGGGTCACTCGTCAGTCTCTGCCTCAGCTCCTGAAAACTCTGCTGGTATCTCTCAGTCCATATGAAGGGATGTCCCTTCTTTATCAATGCTGAAATGGGTTCTAAAACTCTAGAATTGTGAGGCATGAATCTACGATAGTATCCATCCAACCCTAGTAAAATATAAACCTCGGTCACAATCTTGTGTGTCTCTTAATCAGGTAAAACCTCTATCGTCGTTGGATCCACTGCAACTCTAGCCTCCAAGATAACGTTTCTCAGAAAGTGGACCTCTTGTATCCAGAACTGGAACTTCGAGAACATACCATAAAATGGTGCACTCAGAGTGTGTCCAGAACTATCTACAGATGATAGGCACACTCCTACTAGGATGCTGAGTATATCAAGATGTTGTTGATGAAGACCACCACAAAGAGATCAAGGTATGGATAGAATATCCTGTTCATGAGTCCCATGAACACTGTAGGAGCATTGTCCATGATAAATGGAATAACCAGGAACTCATTGTGGCTATACCAACATCTGAATCCTATCTTCTGCACATCCTCATCTCATACCTTTATCTAGGGATAACCTGATCAGCAATCTATCTTCGAAAACCAAGGAACTCCCATCAGCTGACCGAAAATATCCTCAATCCTTGTAAGTGGATACTTTTTCTTCATGTTCACCTAGTTCCGGTGGTTGATGTCCACATAGAGTCTCAATCCCACATCTGCCTTCTTATCAAACAATATCGAGGCTACCTATAGAGAAACACATGGCCTTATGAACCCATTCAGATGCAAGACCTCTAACTGTACCTGTAACACCCGAAGATCCATGGGAGCCATCTCAAATACCAGTTTAGATATTGGTGTCGTCTCGAGGTACATGTCAGTGTAAATATATACCTCTCTATGTGGAGTTAGTCCTAGAATATCATCATGAAAGACATCGGCATACTCATCTACCACTACAGGATAGATTAGACTCTCAACATATACTGCTCTTAGGGAATGGCATGTCAAATGATGTGCGATTGGACCCAACCTCCTCTGGGTAAGTCTACCCTATCATGCAATGGTTTCATTCTATTCGGTGAAGGAAAACCTAGTTCCATCCTCAAGGACACATCTCACCTTGCACATAATAAAGTCAATCTGGGAATGGATTATGGATAACCATTCCATACCCAAGATTATGTTGTAAGGCACCAACACCGCTACTTTAATATCCAATTTGAAGCTCTTTCCTCCAAGAGTATGATCACACTACCGGAAATATTTTGTAATCATTGAATCCTCCATCATAGGAGTCTATAACCGTAAGGATCGAGCCCATGACTCCACATGAATCTTCGTGCTCTGAATGTGGGTCATGAAAGTAAAAGAATGAATGGAACCTATGTCTATAAGCACTGCAGTTAAGGTAGAGTAGACATAGATATTACCTCTAATCATCTATGGAGTTCCATGGTCATAGGACTCAGTTTCCTAGAGCTAAACTCATTCCTTCCCACCTGCTCCCTATGGTCTGGGTGGACCACCTGGAGGTTGTGGCGGTAGAACCTTGAATCTCCACCCACTGCATGCTGCACTGCCAGCTCCTCTACCACATCAGCCAAATGCATGCAGACCTCCCCAATAGAATCTATACATCTTTCTCGGTGGTCCCTCAACTGTCTTCTTGTCATTTGTAAGGTGGGTTGGGAAGTCATGTGCCATGTGACCCTGCCCGCCACACAAGTAGCACATCATGCTCCCCAACTATCCTCCTCTATCATGTGATCCCCGCACCCCCAAACCTTTATCCTGAGGTTTTCCACCTGAAGGCCTGGCCCATTTGGGCCCTTGCGTCATCCAACCACTACCTGTGATTGATAAATACTCAACCTGATGTCTGACGATGGCTCTGGTTGTCTGTTCCTGCTCTGCAAGGAAGATCTCCCCCATAAGTGTTTTCTCTATCACCCCATCCTGCATCGGTACGCTGAGTGATATCATCGATGCTATTATCTCCCATCGGAGACCCTGTTCAATGTTCACGGCCCTAGAGAAAGGGTCTCATACTATGTTTGTGGAGAAGTGAGAGAGATCAGTGAACCTCGTAGAGTACAGGTTCACAGTCATGCTACCCTGTTGTAAGTGCAGCAACTCCTATATACGCAGTGAGAATATAGATTTTGGGATGAACTCTGCCTTGAAAAGGTTATTAAAGACTACATAGATGAGGCTTGCCTCATCGTGTATATGGAGCATCAAGCTCCACCATCTCCCTACTACAGCTTCAAAAATACCAGCTGCTAGGATCCCCATAAGGTCAGGTGATGTCCCAACTAGGTGGAAAACTTTGGCTATAACCTCCAGCCGATCCTTAGCCGCCAATGGGTCCGTCTCTCCTGGGAACCTCAGACGCCTCTATAGCTGAAACTCATTCAATGAACTCAGTAAGAATTAATCCTCTACTGGTGGTGCTAGTTCCAACAAATCCCCAATGAGCAGTGGTGCTACTAGTACACCACTGGAAGGTGCCAATTCCATAAGAGTGCCCTGCACTGAGGCATCATTACTCAGTGGGAAATCATCACATACTCTCTCAGGAATCTTGGCTGGCTCATTATGAGGAAGCATCCCGAATGAAAATAGGTGTTCCAAAGTCAATAAGTTATACATGGCGAGCTGACTCAAAGAGATCACATGAAAACTTTTCAAAAACACATGCAATCAGTGTTTTTGTGAACTGAGTCATAAATCAGAAGTCGGGGTCTTGGTGTATGGATACGTCAGCCACCACACTAACACTGGATTCCCAAAACTGTAAACCACACTCATAACACATAACACTATTTCCACGTAGAAAGACCCTAGTACTAGTTCATTGATAGAACCAACTCCTCTAATACCAGTTTGTGATGACATGACAATCAGGGCCTGTGTCGTGACTTCCCCAAGCTCGCCATCCAAAGGTCATGGGCTGGTTACTATCAATAGAAACAGATATCCCAAAAATGGGAAGGCATTTATTTTTAACCTATATAGACACATAGTCCGTGAACAAAACAATAAGCATCCATGAAGTAAACTGATGTAGTAAAAGTGTGAAAAAATTAAAGAGGCCAGAATACAAGCTCAAATGAAAAGTACAAGTAAAAATGAAAATTACAAATAAAATAGAAAAGTGAACAACATCTCCTGGATCATTCACTAAGGATCCTACCTGATGGGTAGGTACAACTCATGATCAATATTCCTTGCATCACATCACACCAAATGGTCTACCTCCGAGTACCGTCAAGTCCTGGCTCTCTCAGCCCCGATCAATGATGTCTGTCGTCTGCAAAAGACACAACGAGGTGCAGGTGTATCCCATGAAGGGTTGAGTATAAAAATACACAGTAGGGATCTCGAGACCTTCGTAGGTCTCTTAGAGTTCCACAATGGAAAAAACACAAAGCAAGACATCAACTCTACTTAGGTATATGCCCATACATATACCTAAGTTGTCAAGATATACTAATATCATACATGAGGGAAGTATTCCACGGTTGTAACACATGACGTCAGAAGTACCACACATGTAACTCCACAAAGACAACACTACAATGGAAGAAATATCACACAGGTAACACCACGAAGTGAACACCACGAAGGTAGAAGTACCACATATGTAACACCACCAAGATAGAGGTTCCACATAGGTAAGACTGTGAAGATAGATTTACAACATTGGTTACACCATGAAGATAAAATACTCATATGAATAGAAGGTATAAATTATTTATAGAAGTATATATATTTTTTTTATGTTAGATCATGTTATTCTATTAAGAGGCACTGCTTCTGACCCACACATGATTAATAGGTAACTAACCCCAGATAACCTACACAAGATCTGACCCACACATGATAGGTATACACTGACCCACATAGGATCACTGATCATTAACCCACATAGGATCTTATAGAAGCTGTCCCACACTTCATCGATAGATGTGGACCCACACAGGATCAATGTGCTTTCTTCACATTACCGCCTGCTACATGATTCCTCGCACTCGCTGTGCTCGAGTTCCGTAGAATCTTACCCTAAAGATATCAGTCATACCTCTACCACTAATATTCTCCACAAAGGAGTAACCAAAATGACCTCCATGTCATTAGGGTTCTAACGTGATAGGAGGCATGTCAATCAGACTCCCTATCTGTGAGTTATAAGAATTTTAGCTCCAAGGGCCCTATTGGATTCTGGTTCAATCCAACTTGTCCATATTTCAAATATCTCCAAAACGCATGTGGAGTATACCAAAAGGACCACATCGATCACAGGATCCCAACACCACAGATGATTCATCAAACATATGTCAGGTTCTCATGATATGACCCTTTATGTGTTTCTAGGTTCGGTGGGGCCTGGGTCTGGTCCGACCCGGTCTGGGCCGGCACGACCTCGTTTGGGTAGACCAGAACCAGTTCGGGTCCAACCTGTCTAGGATGGGCCGCAGTGGGCTCGGCTCACTAGGCCAAGGTCTGGCCCGACCCGCAAGGGGGCATGTCCCGACCTGTAGGGGAAACCCGACCGGCAAGGGGGCAGTCGGGCCCTCAAGGGGGTAGCCCATCCCTAAAGGTGGTGGACAAGTCCACCGGTGCGGCCCACAAGGGGGCGCAACCCTTTGGGCAGGCAGCCTGGCCCAAAGTGTAGCACCGCTCGCGGTGGAGCATGGTCCATAGGTGGTGTGGCATGGTACCCCGACTCGCAGTGGGGTCCTCCCTACCTGGTGTGTGGGGTGATATCACTAGTATCCCGAATGTCCCAGAGGCTGTTTGAATTGTGAAATGGTGGCTCTATGCGGACACCGCCCAGTCATCGCAGACCTCCTGTGGTGGGTTCCTCATTCTCAGTAACTATGGACACAACCCCTTTCTCACAAGTGACACGTTGGTCACACCTCCCTTCCCTTCCATGGATTTCCAACGTGCATGCCACCTCCTCCGACCACCATGACTAGAATGCTACGACCGGTTCCTCTGGCGGCCCGGGTGCGCTGCCCCTTTCCGCACTACCGGCCGGACGCCGTTTCCATCAGCTGCAGCTTCAGTCATGGCCCCTTGCTCACTAGTGGTGTGCTGCGACATGCCACACCTCTTACGCAACTGACCATTGTCGTCTGCTTCCATCATTTGTCGCCCCGAGGGTTGTCCAACCCAAAGGAAATTCTAGCGAAGAATGCACCAACTTTCAACAAAAGGGTAGAGGGACTGGGCCTTGTCCATTTGGCCCACGCCCTCCTCTTTAGGTGGATAACAAGAGGGTAGTAAGAATTCAAATAACTTTGGAAAAGAAAATCAAGATTAAACCCTACCTCAAGAACGATGGAGAAACACCAATGGTTGAGGAAGTGGGTTGATGTTCACCATCCTCTGCAACTACCCTCCAATGACATCACTTGATTGTCAATATTCAGTTCGGGGTTTTGATGTCACTTGTCACCATTCACCGGAAATGGCTCTGTTCCCAAGGGTTTGGCATCTCAGCACATTACCGGCACTTTGCTGCTCAGTGAAGCAGTGCCTACACCTCTCCCCAACCTCCATATAAATATAAAATGCCTCTCTTGCATTTACTGAACGTACCTTAATAAATATTCATAAATTCATTCCAGGAACATTGGTCATCGGAATCACATGCCGTCAATTTTCACAGACTCATAATAATTCCATATAATTAAAATATTTACATGTAAAATCTGGAACTTTAAAAGGTTAACAATCGAAACCATAAATATAGTTGATCAAGACACACCTATTCCCCATAGTGGATCAAGATGCACCTATTTTCAATTGTGGACTACGAAACACATGTTTCTCATAGTGGTTTAGGAAAAACATGATTTCCATTTTGGATTAGAACAATCATTTTTCCATTATGGATAAATACATTCAGCATGCTGCCAATTTTATATCATGATATATAAACTTATAACCAAAAACATGGTGGAAAATATAGGTATCACCCAACATAAAATGAAATCCTAAATATGCGTTCTACAAGATAATAAAATTGTGATTATGTAATGACCCATAAAAGGGGTTGGTTTCATAAAGATGTCATCTTATCATGACCTTTCCAAATGATATATGTTTTATAATCATATAATAACCCATGAAAGGAGTTGGGATTCATAATCATTTTATCTTGGTACAACCTATGGAATAGCAACAGGTTTCATTAACAACTTTTCAATTTAAACATAAACCATTAAAAGGAAGAATAAGAATGGTGTCCTTAGATCTTGTCCCCAGTAAAGAATAAAAAATGTAAAAGGATTTAATCTTATATGGTGATTTATTTTTCAAATATTTATTATATATTTTTTATTAAAATGAATTATTTATTGTAAATAATTTAAAACAAGACCTAAAACTTTTTTTAAAAATATTTTCATTAAAAACAAATTCAAAACCAAATGATGTAATATTTAATGAAATAATTTAAAATATATCATCTTGAAAATATATTCTAGACATGTAAAAACTATTTTTAAATCCTAAAACATTTTAAAACATTTTTGTTTAAAAACCCATTAAAACATTCAATAGAGTGTTTCAAAATCATTGAAAACACTTCTTTAAAATAGAAAACTTTTGAAAAACTTTTTCATTGAAAACCATATATTAAATAAAATTTATAATATGAGTAAAAAAATAATAAATAATGTAATTTTTAAACATTAAAAAGACGATTTAATGAAATGGTTACCATAAATCGTTTTGAAATAGTGTTTTAAAATGTTCCTTTATGGTCATAAAATGGTGGATAAAAGCTTTACACACAAAATATTCTTTTTCATATATTAAAATGGTTAGAAATGGTCCACAAATGAAAAAATATAAGAAGATTAATTTTTAAATTTATTTTTGGTTAAAATGATAAAACATTGGTACAAATTTATATTTATGATTATAAGATAATATTTAAATTTTTTTGAATACATTCATCGAAAGCATGGTTTTTAATGAAAACAAATTTTTGATCAAATAGGGGAAAAGTTAGATTTTAATAAAACCATTTTTTATTGTATTATATACCAAAGAGCAAAAAAATGTTACAATTACATTAATATATAATGAATATTTAGATGACACAACAATTAATGTTTTTTATTTACAAATGGATCATAATATTATATCAGTGAAAGCATATTTGTAAACAATCCTGACGATGATAAGATTAAAATAAGAAAATCATACCACTTTGGTAACATAGAATCATAATACCCATAAGTAAATGAAATTACAATAAGCTTAAAATATCATGAAAATAAAAATATTCATCGTAAAATATTTTAATTAGAATTATATACACATTGTAAAATAATATAGGCGCATAACATATTATGCGTCTCAAAGAAGGAAAATAGAGACAATATTACATTACCGATTTAGTAACTTTTGATCCATAAACCACAAAAAACAGAGGACATAAAATGAATAATTATATAATAATAAACATAATTATATTAATAATATAATAAATTTATGGTTTTTATATACACAATAGTAAATAAACTATTTGATAATAAGGTATATGTCTTATAGAAATACAAGTGAGACAAGAAATCCCCTTACTACTTAAGTAACTCTTAAATCCAGAGATCCAAGAACGAATTAAATAAACTGAAACATTTAATATAATTAAATAATGGAAATATGTTATATAAAATTTCATAGGGAAATATATACACCATTTGAAAATGAGTGGTGAATATGGCTTGAATCTCACAGATATAAAAAGGTAGATGAAATTACTATTCCTTGAGTCTTGAATTTATTTTTACCCATTCAAACCTCAATTATAATAAATATGAGTTTATTATAAATCTATAATAGAACAATATTCTTATATATCATACAATATATGGATTTATTAGGAATATATTTTACCCATTTTATTACAAAATCATGTTAATGCTACGTTTCTGGTATTAATAATTTGGTTTTCGTATATATTTTGACTTTTTGTTCTTGATCCTCTTACAGAGATAATGATTTAATTATTATAAGAATCAAAAACATTATATAAATATAATATATATTCATGACATAAATATTAATAATAATCTATAAAAGAAATAAATATGAAATTAAATACACCACTCATTGAGACGATATGTCGTACGTATGCATGAACGTTGTTTCTATTTTCTCGTTGTATTTTAAAAGAATCAAAATAAATGATATATAAATATATATTAATTTTTTTGAAAAATTAATATTTCATTAATATAAAATATAATTAATAAACACATCATTAATACATTCTATGTAATGTGTAAATGAATCATATCCCTTGGAGGAGGCGGTAGTCCACACGTCCACAAACAACATTATTGTATTCCCATATAATGGAATGCATGAATATATGTGTTGTGTAATAAATATAGAATCATAATTACATAATAAATATCATATATATTTTTAATATAAAAATAGTATTTACATCATTATTACCAACCTTTAAAGGTGCATATAGAAGAACGAACGACATTGGTTCATGAGGCAGTAGTCTTACATACACATAGACTATGATTCTGTATCCCATTTTATAGAAGTGATTTTAGTTTTCAGTCAAAACCTTGATATAAAAAATCTTAGTATTAGGTTTATTTTTTGGTTAATATAAATTCATGAAATAAGAATAATTTAGGTAATCTAGATGGAAAAAAAAAGTTCTTATTGAAGGATGTTACCTCTTATTTGGGTAATTCCTTTAGGTTTGCACCGGAGGACTAACTTGGTTTGATTTATTCACAGATTTAGTATTATATGATGATGGTTGGGATGTTGGGAGCTTATTTTTCCTTTTTTAGGATGAGGTAAAAGTTTTTATAGGTGTGTTGTAGTGAGGGGGGGGGGTGTGAGTTCCCATTTATAGTGGAAGATAGGTTATATTCATGAAAATATACAATGTAAAATTTTTTTAGAGGTATCCCAAACCTCTAGTGCATCCAATTATGGTCTTTTCTGATAAAATGGACTATGTCGTTCAAATATTTCAGAAAATGGATTTTGGACATGTGTATAGGATATTTGGCCACTTATTTTATTGTTTCACAACTAAGTAAACTCATTGTAACACCCCAAGCTTTCACGATACACTTCTCTTTCAATAATGCAATAGCTTGCATTGTATGCAAGTTCGAGATTCTAACACGCCGCGACCAATCAAAGTAGCCGTTATGAATAGTAAAACCTACTTTTTAAAATTTTATAAATTTATCTCTCCAAATGGACTTCGTTTTTGTATTCGGAATATCAGATTTATCCTAAGTTGAATTTTTTGTAATTTTATGAGAACTTCCAATTTTTTATGAATAGTGAAAAATACTTAAAAACAACTTTTTTTAATCAAAATAATTTATAGTGATAAATTATAATATTGAGTGGTTTTAAAGTATAATTAGAATATATTTTTACCATTTTATCCAATTGTGTTCATTATAATTAATTTCACTTTGAAATTAGACATAAAGAATTGTCAATCTTTTGATATATATTGTTTATTAAAAACACGCTATTTGTTGTGACATCGGGAATTAATTATAAAATTAATTAATGAAACTTATATGTTTGGAATTTTTTAAAATAGACATAATTTTTGAATTTGGAATATCAATTATATCTTAGGGTGAAATTTTGGCATTGTTCTAAAAAACTTCAATTTTTGATGAATAGTGAAACCACTAAGTGATAGTTAAATAAATGATTTTTCATTTAAATAAAATATTACCACTTATGTGAGTTGATTTTCAAAAATCCTAAATACATGGTTTTCATTAGGAAGTAAAATTTGGTTCAATGCGATGAAAATAATTTTTTGGTGAATAGTAACTTTTAAGTTTAATTAACCGCGATTAAAGGTAATTAGTAAATTTAAGGTAAAAATGGTATTATAAAAATATGAAATGACCTTTAAAATTGTACTACCCCTATTTTATATGTCATGGCAGACCAAGACAATACATGGGTCAACTTGGGGACCCCATGGAGCCACTTTGGTAGGAAAATGACATAAATAACTTTTTATTTAATGTTAAAATAAAAATGTCACAAACAAGAGTTGTTTTACTAAAACATTTTTTAAATGGGGTTATAAAAGTCATATTTTTTACTATAAATATTCATTAGAAATATAAAAATATTTCCTACATAATGATTTTTTTTTATAATTTTTAGACATTAAATAAATTAAATTATTTATGACACCATGATGATGCGGCGATTACCTCATTAATTATCAATTTTAATAAAATGGAAGGATAATGTAAAATATAAGAATTACACTTGTCCAAAGCCTATTGTATGAGAATATTTAGAACCCTTATCACCTTATCCTCAAAATATATAAGTGTGGGACCTTTATAATCCGAAAAAGCATTTCATAATAATGTAATATTTCAATCTTTCCGAGAGTGCCCCTTCTCTCCTCTTATAAAAGGCCCCCACCACTACAACCTTACTCACACCTTAAAAGCCTTTTGGCTCGGCCATCCTCTGCCCAAATACTCTCTCAACTAACCTACCTTACACTTATAAGCCTCACATTGGGCAGAAGACTTCCCAAGGAAGCCTTTTTCTCAAATAAAAAAGAGTTACCCGATTTTAAGGTAATGTATTCTCTAATGTTGTTTTGTTTTATTTTTCTTCTCCAAACCCTTAAACTATTTTTATTCCTTTATTTTGTAACAACACCAGTATATAAGATATACTAGGATGTTTTTATGATAGTTATTTGGTTTAAACTTACACAAAACTTCGTCTAATGGTTAAAGAACATACTGTTTCTGTGGGTGGCGAAATACTTCCTCACGAAACGATGATTGTTCAATATTCTATTAACACATCTAATGGTGGCCATTTTGATGAAAATATTTTAATATATGATATATATATTATGTTTATTTTTTCCTTATGCTTATTTATTTCTAATTTATGGCATACTTTATGATTTCCATTATGGGTAAATGCGATAATTTCATTTTAGGAAGTGCGGACTACCGCCCCCTCAAAGTGATTTGAATCGTTAATGCCATATGTGAGATGTATAAAGGATGTAGTAAATGGTATTATACATTATATTATACTGGAATTATTTTATACCTATATATAATTATAACTTCATTCCATTAAATATGAAATGGAAATGAAAGTAGCGTTTATGCGTACGTATGGCTTACTGTCTCCATGAACGGTGCATTTCATTTCTTACCTCTAAAAATTATGGAATATTGTAAATGCATGTATATACTGGATATATATGAGATATATGATATCTAAATCATGAATATAATTCTGTATATAATGGATATTTCACCACATAACCAACTTGTAATTATAAGAAGTTTATTTTTGACTCAAGTACCTAAGATCGACAAAACGACCGTTATAAACATAAATAATTACATAATGTTCATGACATGGTAATAATTGATATAAAAGGAATAATGAACTTGAAAAAGGTTCTTATGAAGGTAGAGATTAACTCTAGTTTATTATCCAGGAGATCAAATAACGGTCGAGTGAATTCGGACACGAGGTAAGGGAACTTCTTAACCCGATTTCCATTCTATGGGTTAATCTCCTACTTTCAAATTATGTCATGATATTATCATGTCCTATCTTGTATTTATACATTCTGTATGTGTACATATAGTGAATACACATAATAGATATATTTTATTTAAAAATTATATTTTTAAGGGATTTCATCTCAATTTCCATTCATTGAGGCATATTTTGTTTTATACAAAAATTTCTTTTATACTGTGTATAAACCCCTTTGACTTTTATGTTTATTCAAAAGGAATACTTAATAATTGACAGGTGGAGCCCACTATAGCTCCTCGATGCATCGGTAGGTCTCATGAGACATACTAGTGTCTTGGCACGAGGCCTTGACAAAATCTTATTTTTGGTCTTGGAACGAGGCCTTGGCTATGTGGTTATGATAGTCTGGTATTATGCATTCCATCATTATAAAAGTGGTTATTGATATTGCATGTGATTATTCGACTAGTAGAATATCCATGTGAGTAAGTAAATGGAATTATTTAATTTTATTTTTTCCATATTATACTAAAGTTCATGTTTAAAAAGGATTTTGTTTTAGTTATACATTTCCTTAAATGTTAATGTTTATTTACGAAAGCTTCCGCAATATTGTTATCCTTACTATGCATCTGAGCTCACCCCTTTCAATGTTTTAATATTTTACAGGATGTGAAGAAGTATTTTATGAATGACCTGCACGGATTGTCAGAAGAGGATATGAGTGTGGTCTATGGAGACTTTGTTATTTTAGTTTTTCACTTTATGATTTATTGTAACATTTATGGATGTATCTAGTGTTTCCAAGGCTACTAAAATAATCGGTCTTTCGAGACTTGATCTTTTGTGATCATGCCAATGTTACGCAATAACGCACCGACTCTGGGTAACTGGGGTCAGGGCGTTACACTCATTTTACACTAATTTCTATAATTATTTTTATTTACATTCACAATTCATTTTTTTTAAAAAAATTGACCATATTATCAATTAAAATTATCTCTTTTTCAAAATATGGTTTCCATTTTTTCATATTTAAAACAGAAAACCAGCGTAAATTACTGTAAAATTAATCCTACATATAAGATGAAAGAACGAGTTATTAGAGTAAAAATATTTTATAGATTGAAATGATTTTACATCCAATATCAATGTTAAATTCATTAAAAATAACTTAATTAGATTAATAAATGTATAATTGATATATATATAATTGCAAACCTATTCGAAAAATAATTTACCTATATAAACAAACTATAAAAAACGAGGTTTTCAATTAAAATTTAGTGTTTTTCACTTTTTATAAAAAAAATTGAAACTTATTAGAAAATTTACAAAAATTCACCCAAAGTAAATTTTTATGTTCCTATTTCAAAAATGATTATTAATTTTGAAAATACAAATTATGAGAATTTAAATATTAATTCTAAATCAAGTCTTTCATTAAAAGGCGTTGAAACTGCCTTTTTAAATAATACCGCTTTTATGCCTAAAGATGGATTCAATATTATTTTATGACTATAAACATATTGTATGCATGTATAATTTTATTAATTTATAATTTATATTTTATATTTTTTAAAAAATATTTACTTAAATTTCTTTTTTTAATTTACTTAGATAATCCATGTTTCTTCATAAAAAACTAGTTTTCTTATAAAATGAATTTCCTTATATTCCAATAAATCTTACATTAATTTATATCTAATTTATAACTAAATGATTAATTTTTCATTAATGTTTAACACATTTTTTAAAAATTTATTCAATCATATTTTTAACTATTATTGTAATTTCTATGTGATAACTATAATAATATTGTGAAAATAATACTCATAATATATTTTATTATTGTAAAACATGGCCTGGCATGAAATGAAAGAGATCTAAGAAACATGAAATTTTGTATAACACAAACAAAATATAGTGTTGTGTTTACCGTAGGCTAATATATTTGTTTCATATAACACTTGATCCAGATGGTGTTACATAGAAATAAATAATTACATAGGGAATTTATATAACACAATCTATATTATGTGTTATTTGAAATGAAATATATCTACAATATTAAATTAATTAAAAAAATATATCAAAAAATATTGGGGTGATACAAAAATTAACATAAGATATAGGATTTTTTTGACTTCCTATAGGACCATGACTTTGAGATATTCTATTCTACATGAAAGGGAAACATGGTGGAAGATTTACATAGAATGAAATCTATTTCTTACTTTATGGAGGAGGCATCTAAGTAGTTTTCCTCTTTGTAGATAATCATTTTGAAGGATATAAGGAAAAATTATCATTATTTTATGGTTCAGAATCTATTTTTTCAATATCCTGGGAAATATACTCAGTTGGAAGACATTGATAGTAATGTTTTTCAAGAAAATTTACACACAAGATATTCTCTAAGTAGATATTTGATAGTGGTAAGAACATCATCCACTTAAAAGGATAGATAAATCATACAATAATTTTGTGTGTGGATGTTTTGAGATAGTTTCTTATATACCCCTTCAAACTACATCATCTGTTTATGACAAAGAACCCATAACATTAATGGTGATTTTGGTTTTTTGGAATGAGGTAAATTGTTGTTAATTTGGTTTCTCAATGCCTCGCATGTTCTTTAGTGAAGCTATAATGTCAGGCCCAATCAGGATTATATCAACCTCTTGATATTCAGGAATGGATGTGGGATGACATATAAATAGATTCTATAATAGGAAATTCATTGATATAGAGAAGCTGTAATTCTATTTTTATTATTGTTGATCTACATTACAAGTCATTACACTTCCTTTCCAACATATATTAGAGTTTAGTTGAGAGTTTGTGACACTTATACATGCTGGAAATCATCTGGATTTTGGGGGTAACATCAATGATTGTCATTGACCCAGAAGATCTATTCTTGTTATGGTTTTGGAGAAGATTATTTGATTCCATTGAGATGATATAATGGATGATCTTAATGTTTCAATTCCAGATAAATGGACAGTTTGATAAAGCTATTATGTTTTTATGATAATATGACGAGAGGCTACATGATTGTATTTGAGTGGTGTGAGGAGGATCAACTATCATCTATAGGGTTTGATTATTATAACACCTATCCATGCACTATCAATACAACCCCATTGAATCTCTTTATAGAAGATGTAGTGGGACAACATTTTTTATTGAATGATATTGGTGAGGCAACTCATTTCAGGATTGAGCCAGTATATGAAAAAAAATGGGAGTGTTTAGGTGATTCATGATCGTATTAGGAAAACATGGAGTAAACAAAATTCATAAAAATACCGACATAATTTCAACTAGAGTTTTATAAGGGAGATCATTTCTTCCTAAAATACTCTCCATGATGAGGATTTTAAATATTTGATTGGTGTTGAAATATATCCCGGAAGTTAATTGACCCATTACAAATTATGCACAATGTAATCAAGGTTTCCATCCCCTTGGCCATACCCCCACATTTGGACCTAATGAATGATGAATCCAATGTGTCACTATTGTGGAGATACATATATGACCCGTCAAATGTTACTGAATTGGATGAGCTCAACTTCAATGATATATCCACTGATCGTACCATGATTCACCATGTCATTTGCACCCTTACACCATTGTATTAAACTGAATTTGTATTGTAAATTCCAAAAATAATAACAAAATGAATTCCAGGTTTTAATCATTTATTTTGTTTTTATATATATTAAAAAGCCCAATGTTACTTGTCTTGAAAATTTCATTGAAGGTGAAGGTGATTTGGAGGTCCCATGATGATGTCCAAGAAAAATGGGCCAAACTGCACAGGATCAAAGCACACCAGTGGATAAATTCGAACCCTGCTACTAGAACGTGCATATAATTGGGATGAAATGTTGTGAGATGGTCCAAAACGCATTGGGATACAATTCATATGAAGAAATACAAGACTCATTCGGATATATGATGGCCTTGCCGACCAGATCTATCCAGCACACCAAATCTGCATGGATTCAAATGTGGTGTGCTGTGATCTGTCCATATCTCGGGATATAGGTGTCCAAATTATGCCAAACATTCTGTGGAGACAGCCAAGATATGGGGATACATGTTTTTATTTTCTCCAAATCGATATAAGGCTGTATGGAGGTCGAAACACCTATGAAAAGTGGTTTTAATAATTCGGTGTTCCCAAAAACACCTTCCCATTTTCCTATAAAATGGCACCTTGGGTTCCTTATTTGCAAGTTCGGACAGGAGGCAAAGATCTGGTATTTGGGAGACAAAATGGAGTTCTATCCTCAAATATGATGTTCTGGAGGCCCCTATCCTCATCGGGGAATCAAGGATGAAGAGGGCGTTCAACCCGAGCCTCTTCCTCCTCTCGATGGCGAGCTAAACAGTGGATGATCATTTTGAGGGAGCTACACATGCTTGAGAGGGAGTTTTGGCACATGATACTCTACTGGTTTTCTGTAATTTTTGTGTGTAATTTTTCACTTATGTATTATCTAAACATGATTCTCCTCTGAGTTCATTTCTTGGGTTTAATTAAGGGAAACACTTTTCATTTCAACACCGATTGGGTTGAAATTTCAAGTGGGAAACTTGAGTTGTTCCGATTGGGTAACACAAGGATCCTCTTTCTCTCACACATAAAAAAGATATTTGTATACATTGATATCCTTTAATCAGTTCTTGAACTGGAAACCTTGACAACACGATTGTTGTGTGAAGGTTTGGTACTTTGTGAAATGTTTAGAGAGGCAAGAGGGGAATCAAGATCTTGACAACCCTCAACCAAAGAATTAAACAAAACCATGTGAAATTTTCCAAAAAATGAACTATCCAACATGTGTAGTGAACTTGAAGTGATCTCCTTATCTCATAATTTTTAATCCTACACCTTATTCTATCAACTATTGAACACTTTATGTTAAGTTATTTTCTTAAAACTGTTTTCAAAATCACCCCCTCTTTTAGTAATCTGAATGAAAAATAGACACTATAGGACACCAATTCTCTTTGAGAGATGCCCTAGGGTCTGCCCTAAAATATAAATCGACCTTAAAAACATAATCTATTTGACTTGTCATTATAACGCGGTGAAAGTTTCATGTCGTTTCTGGGGTGCTCTTCGATTTTTAGTGCGTGATTTTGAAAAAAAAGATTTGTAAATTTTGTGAATATTTATCTAATTTATACCTCTACCTATATTTTTGTATTCTGATTTATTTTTTGAGTAGGTTTGTTGCATGAAGCATTTTAATCCCGGAGATTTACCTCCTTTCAAACATGAACTAGAGAGGATCTTATGTCAGTGACCCTGAGATGCACAAGAGAACCCATCGAAGGAGGACCCACAAAACATTAACACTCTTCTTGATCCTTCCTCCTCTTCTTCTAGAACCAATATAAAAACTGAAATAAACTTTCATAATATGGATGAAAAACACAGATCATTAAAAGAACTAACCTCTCCTGATGTTGACATCCAACCCACCTATATTCAATTACAAGGCAAGGCACCCAATTTTGAACTAAAATCTGGCTTAATTCATCTATTACCAAGATTCCATGGACATCCTGGAGAGGATCCAAACATGCACTTAAAATAATTTCATACTGTTTGATAAACATTAATACCTATTAATGATGATGAAGAACAAGTAAAGATTAGAGCATGCCCATTTTCTTTGGAAGACACTACGAAATATTGGTTATATTATATTAATTTCCCAATAAGAGGCTGGGTGGACCTAAAACGCCTTTTTCATGAAAAATATTTCCCAGCCTCTCGAACTGCAAAAATAAGGAATGAAATTTGTGGGATTAGACAATATCAATTGGAATCATTACATAAATATTTGGAACGTTTTATAAGGTCATGTTCACGTTTCCCACACTACCAAATAAGTGATAAACTTTTAATTCAATATTTTTATGAAGGATTAATCCATGTTGATAAAAATATGATCGATGTTGCTCGATGTTGTATGCTAGTTGATAAGACCGCAATTGCTGCAAGAACCCTGATTTAGAACATGGCTCAAAACACACAACAATTTGGTTCAAGGACCAATGTATCGATTCGAGATGTCCATGAGGTGGAATGTACTGAATTTGAGAAGAAGGTGGACACAATGTTCTAAGAGGTAAGTACCCTTCTTTGAAAACATGCTCTTTCCAAAGGGAAATCCCGATATCCTCCTCCTATCCACTGAGGTATATGTTCTTATGACACCCACTACTCTGACCAATGTCCTCAATTGAGGGAAACATCAGAGATGTAAGGACCTAGTTGGAGTAATGAACCACTTAGAGGGGGGTGGGGGGGGGGGGGGTGAATCAGTGGTTCCCCTTTTCTTCATTTAAGTTCCCTTAGCATGAGAACAACCTTTTTCTCCTGTTAAAGATATAGTTCCCTGCTGAGAAACAAACAAACACACATCCAAAGGAATACATCAATTTACAAGGTTCACTATTCAATAAGAATAGCTACGTCCTTGGTATGGTTGGAAATAATCCAGCACCATACAATCAACTAAGAAAACAATTCTTGGATTACAACGAGTAGGATATACCCTTACACTCATGAAGCACTGTGAAACAATCACTCCAGTGTGTGTGCACCCTCTTAGCACAATAGAGAAAACTCTCTTTTCTTGTAACAACTTATGTTACCTGTACTTCTTCTCAAATACACAAGTGTAAGCAAGTTTAGAACTAATCTTCACATCCTTACCCATAAGAAAGGCAAGGACTCCCTGGACTTGAGATAGATCAACTACAGACCAAACTTCCCATTCTGAATCATCACTCTGAATTTTCCCAATCCGATTCTTCAATTTGAATCTTCTTCAGTCTGAGAAACTCAATATGGTGACAACCAGTACTGATTCCCCATTCCGAATCTCCACTCCGAATTCTTCACTCCAAATTCTTCACTCCGAACCTTCTTCTTCACTCTGATTCTTCAATCTGAGTCTTCCTCAGTCTGAGAAACTCAATACGGTGACAACCAGTACTGATTCCCCATTCCAAATCTCCACTCTGAATTCTCTTCTTCACTATGAATTTTCTCAATCCGAGAAAATCAATTCGGTTTCAACCAGTATCAAATTGTCATTTCAATTGAGACTGCAATGAAACTCTGTCAGCCAAACACTTCTTACTCTCTCTAGATTATCAGAGCTTCTCTCTCTACTTTTTCATCACAATCTTGCTTAGCACCCTGGTCTCCTTTTATAGGTGCTCCAAAGTGTGCTTAGAAGATAAACCAAAATATTTTCCGATTCAATTAAATTCACCCAAATCTTAATTTCTCCTGAAATCTCGGAGTAATTAAGACTTTGTCAACTCTTCTAGAATCTTCTCGAATCTTCTTCCCCTTCACTTGGTTTAGTTCTTTGGCCTTTTCAGGATCCGAATTTGTAACAAAAGTTTCTCGGTATCACATTCTTGGATCCACTCATCTGTCTTTTCGACATCATATTCTCGGAATCATCCTTCCTGATTCTTCGGCATCACTTCAATTCTCGGCATGACTCTTCACCGCTTCTTCGGCACGACACAATTTCAATTCTCGGTATGAATTCTCATTACGACATCACCAATTCTCAGCATGACTCCGCACTTCTGGCTACGAACATCAGGTTCAGGAAGTCGACTCCAAACTTATGACTCCACAAGTCGACTCTGAACTTCTCGCTACGAACTTCTTCTTCAGCAAGTCGACTTCGAAAAACTCACTTAGAACTTTAGGTTCTCAGAATGGCTCTTCCAGATTCTCAGAACGGCTCTTGGTTCTCGATATGACTTCTTCAATCATCGATCTAGAGATTTTGAATTCTCGGAATGACTCCTCCAGATCTCGGTATAACTTCACCACCAAACTTTGTCTTTCATTATGAGTACTTGCATATACTCACAAATTATAGTTACAAAATAACAAAGCATCGTCCCAATTAGGGCCTTCACATCACCTATCAGCCAGCTTTAAAGAATTTTCAATTTCCTAGTTCCAAACATCTCAATTTCCAGACTCTGAATTCTTTGAAAACCAGGTTCCGAATGTTCAATATTTTCGGTTCCTAACATCTGAATTTCGAAACTCCAAATTCCAGACTCCTAATTCTTCGAACACCAGGTTCCAAATTTTCAATATTCTTGGTTCCGAATCATCAAAATTACAGCTTCCAAATTCTTAGAAATTCAAGTTGTATTACCTTTATGAAAACTTTTTCAAGATCGAAAAAAGAAAATCCATGCAAACCATCTCTTCCTTCATCTTGGTCTTAACAACCTCCCCCTTTGGATTTTTTTTTCAACCAAGTTTTCATAAATCACCAAACTTTGTAACCTCAAGAAATGGATTACTTATCAATAATTCTAAGCCTACGTTAGATAACTCATTGTAGGAAATCAGAATCACTGACAGAAAAACCATGTTGTCCATATGTAGTGAAAAAGGCATCTTCAACTTCATACATGTTCAGATTCATACATCTTTCAAAAAACTTAATGTTCTTTCCTATAACCACTCCGACTAACAGTTAGAATAGTTCAAATACACAAGAAGTGCTGAGTTCACTGCTTACCCATAACTCTCTCTTTAAACAAATAGATTTATGATACAAAAAACTTCCCCCCCTTGACAAAACAATCCGAAGGTAAGAAGAGAGAGGGGACTGAATAACATACCTTATCCTTAAATAGAAAGAGGTTGGACACCCATGTTCAACATCAATCTTGAGAACGATTCCTTCGGCAAGGGTTTCGTGAAAATATCAGCAACTTGTTCAGTAGATGAAACATATTCAAGTTTCAGTTCATTATTTTCCACATTTACTATGATGAAATGATATTTGATGTCAATATGCTTCAATCAAGAATGTTGGACTGGATTCATGGTAAGATTAATTGTAATTTGATTATCAAAGCCCAAGAGAAAGGGTAATTTCACTTCAACTGACAAATCTTCCAATTATCTCTTCATCCAGATATGATGAGTGGCGGCCATGGTGGAAGCAACATATTCATCTTCAGCCATACTAAGTGTTACATAATTTTTCTTCTTCGAGTGCCAGCCAACACAACTTTTTCCTATAAAGAACACTACACCAGATGTGGATCTTCTATCATTAACATTTCCCGCCCAATATGCATCTGAATAGCCAATCAAATCAATGTTATTTGAGCCAGTATACTTGATTCCAAATTCTGATGTCCCTTTTATGTATCTGAGAATTCTTTTCCCAGCAAAAAGATGTGATTCTTTAGGAGAACTCTTAAATCTTGCACAAAAGGTAATAGAAAAAACAATATCTAGTCTTGATGCAGTCAGGTATAATAAAATTCCAAATAGCTTTCGATATTATTTCTGATCAACTTCTTTTCCTTCATCATCTTTACTTGGCTTCATTCCCACTAAGATAGAAGTTGATACATGTTTTGAGTTTTCCATACCAAACCTCTTAAGAAGTTCCTTAGCCTACTTTTCTTGTGAGAGAAAAATTAATTCTTTCTGTTGCCAAATTTGTAACCCAAGAATGTATCTCACATCACCAAACGTGGACATCTCAAAGACATTCATCATTTCTTCAGCAAACCTTTCACAACTACTTTCATCATTCCCATAAAAAATAATGTCATCAATAGAGACAATCACAATGTGGGAAAGATCTTATCTTTCCTTAATGTATAGATTGTTGTCAACTCTTCCTTTCATGAAGTTCATCTTCTATAAGCAAGTATCCATTTTTGAATAGCATGATTTGGAGCTTTATTTATCCCATACAAGGATTTCTTCAACCTGTACACATAACATTCATTCTTCCCAACAACAAATCCACATGGTTTCTCAATATAAACTTCTTCTTTGAGATCACCATTAGGAAATGTGTATTTAACATCCATATGAAATATTTTATAGCCTCGTTGTGCAAAAATAGCAAGAAAGATTTGGATAGTTTCTAATCTGGCTACCGGAGCAAAAGTTTCTTCAATTTCAATTCCGTCAATCTGAGAGTCGCCTTTGCAAACCAATCTTTCTTTATTTCTAATAACTTCACCTTCTTCATTTAACTTGTTCTGAAAGACCCATTTGGTTCCATTAATGTTCTTACTTTTAGGATTGGGTACAAGTTCCCATGTTTCATTCTTTTCAATCTGATCCAATTATTTTTTCATGGCTTGACCCCATTCTGGATGCTCAAAGGCTTCTTTAACATCATTTGGTTCCACTTTGCCTGCCTGAAAGTTACTTTTTATTAGTATTCAGAAAAGAACTACAAAACAAGAGTCCTCCCTTCAAGGAGGTCGAAAGTGATGGAGTCCAAGGGAATCTCCCTGCACAATAGTAAGGAACTCATTGCGGAGGGAGTTCAAACTTCCAAAAATGACAAGAGGCTCTTCCTGTCTGCCCAAGAGAGCTAGAGCATCTGCCGCAAAGTTGGATTCCCTCCAACTGTGGTGAATGGCCCTTCCATGGTCCGTCTCCGCCTTGCATCTACGAATGAGATAAGTCAAATCCCACGGAATACAGTGACCTCCCTGTAACATCTTAACAAGAAACTCAGAATCAGATTCCACCTCTACCACATGCATTCCTCTCCGCCTACACACCGCCAACCCAGATGCAAGCGCCCGGACCTCTACACCCAGCGAGTTCCCTGGACCGTAAAAGGCACTAAAAGCCAGAAGGACCGAACCCCAACAATCTATGAGAACCCCACCACCCCTCATGACCCCCTCCATGCAGGATCCATCGATATTCAGCTTCAGACCCTGGTTTGGTGGTAGCCACCTCACCCATCTTCCTCTTCCTCTATGCTGAATGAGGGGTTGGTTGAACAGGTTGCACACTGTCTCTGAGGTTAGCCCTCCTTTGACAAGAGATGCAAGCTCGACAATGAGTGACTTCAACTGGACCTGGATAGACACCAAAGACCTGCTATTCCCCAGCCGAACCTGGTTCCTCGCCTCCCAAATAACCCAACAGATAGCCACCAAGAGGAGCGTTCTGATAGTCCGCTCCATTGCCCTGCTTTCGCTACCTGGAAGCCATACATACATGTAGTCCTGGATACAGAAGGAGTCACCAACCGGAAAGGGAGGATGGTTGAAGAGAGACCAAATGTAAGAGGCCCATTTCCTTTGAAAAAACAGATGGGCCATCGTCTCTGATTTCGGATTTTCACAACAGTAGCAACGCGAAACCATGCAGACCCCTTTACTCTGTATATTATCCTCCGTCGGGACTGCTCTGTTTAACACCCACCACACCAAGAAGCTCATTCTTACAGGTAGCTCCTTGCACCAAATAGCTGGCCACCACTCCCCCATATAGCTTTCTCCCTGTAGTATTTCCCTGTAGCCCCCTATAGTGTACCTTCCACTGCTTGTCTTCGTAAAACAACACCAGTCCGGCTCCTCACTCATCACGATGCCACCAAACAGTTCAAGCTGGCTGGGAGTAAGAGTTGCCTATATTAGATCATACCTATCACTTTCCTCGCTGAATGAGATCCCCGGCGAAGGGCAACCCGCGTAAGATAGTTTTTCGCCGGCCTAGTTATCCTCCCAAAAGCTGATCTCCCCCCGTCCAATGACCCACCTGACATAGCCAGAAAGCCTCTCAATGTGAGCAAACATGCTCTTCGCTAAGGCGGTTGTGCCTTGGATGCGAAAATCCCCCTGCCGTCCATATCTCGCTCTAAAAAACCTTTCCCAGAAAGTCTCTCCCATAATAAATTCCCATGATAACCGTGCTTGAAATCCCAGAATAGTGTCCTCAACATCGCGAAGGCCAACTCCACCTTCATCCAAAGGACGATCCAGCCGCTTCCAAGATGACCAATGGCATCTTCATTCCCCTTTAGCATCCCAAAGGAATGAAGAGCAGACACTCTTCACCTTCGCCACCATGCCTTTTGGTGGGTTGACAACAGAAAACACGTGTATGGGAATGGACAAGAGAACACTATTTATGAGTATCACCCGACCTACGAATGACAGCAATATGTTCTTCCAACTGAAAATCATGCTCAAAATCCGATCAAGGGTCTCATTGAAATGTTCCTTTTTGATGCTCCCACTGGACAGTGGAACCCCAAGGTAGAACATGGGAAGCTATTTTTGTTTGCACCCCAAAATCCCCTGGATCACCTTGCATCTCCTTCCGTAACACCTGTCCGAGATAAAGATGTGGCTCTTCAAAGGATTAATATGCTGTCCACTATACCGTCCATACCTGACCAAGGTGTCATCATGGTGTTTCAAGGATCTACTACAATCGTTCATAAAAATAAAAATATCATCCGCAAACATCAAATGAGAGACGGAGCTCGCATTCCTTCTCCCATAGAAGGGATTCAACTTACCCTCCAGATGCCTCGAACCAGATTTCTGGACAACGCATCTTGAGCCAGAATGAAGATAGTTGGTGATAATGGATCTCCCTACCGAACACCTCGGACAGATTTAAAGAAACCGAAACATTTCCCCAACATGGAGACCGATAACCAAGGAGAAAAGTAGCACCTGAAGCAAAGGTCAAAAAACCATTCCTGGAAGCCAAACGCCCTCATAACCTGAATGATAAAACTCCATTCTACTCTGTCATATGCTTTATTCATGTCAACTTGAAAAATGATATTCGAACCCACTGTATGTCTGTTGATATCATGCACCAATTCACTTGCTATGCCAACCGCCCCTTGAATGCTACGGCCCTGTATAAAACCATGCTGCTCTACTGAGATCATCCTAGTCAACAGTCTGGATAATCTCCTATTGATAACCGTGGCCAGAATTTTATACGCCACATTGCAAAGACAAATAGGATGGAAATGATTCAGCAGGCTCGGGTCCTTGATCTTTGGAACCAGCACCACCCGAGACGCAGAGACACCCTTTATCAACTCCCCAACACCAAAAAAGTCCTGGATCGCATGCACAACCTATGACCCCACCACATCCCACGCTGCACTGAAGAAGGAAGCCGGAAAACCATCCGGACCCAGAGCACTCTCCTGCGGCATGCTCCTCAAGGCTTCCCAGATCTCTTCTTTATTAGGAATTGAGGACAGCTAAGCATTGTCCATTTCATTAACCAGTGTTGGAATACACTGGAAGAAGTCGTGGTGATCCACCGCCTCTCTATCAAAACCCGAATTCTCCCTCCCAGCCAACAGACCCTCAAAATTCTCCAGCGCCAACTTCCCAACGGTGTTCACATCAGACGTGTAGGATCCTTCGTCGAGTTTTAAATTTATCTTCATACTTCTCTTTTCCTTAATTCAAGCCTGAAAGAAGGATGTGTTCTGATCACCCTCCCTTAACCAATGTACCCGAGACCTCTGCTTATAAACTCTCTCCATTTCTAAGAGTTTTTCAGCAATCAGAACCTTTTTTTCACATAAAATAACAAAGATGTTCTCATACCAGGAGTCCTGTAGGGATTCCTCCAGTCTTCCCACCTCCACCTGCAGACCCACCACCCCATTGGAAGGGTCCGGTTGCATGATTAGCCAGTTTCTAATATCCTGTTTCAAGCGCTTGAGACAATTCACGAGCCCTCCCCAAGACCGCCCCTCCTCCTCCTTCATCCAGGATACCTTTAGTAGATGCATGAAACCTGAGTCACGATGCCATTCGCTAGAATATTGGAAGGACCTACCCATCACCGCCTCACGACATACTTCAATCAGAAGAGGAGCGTGATCTGAAAGTAACCGTGGATGATGTGTGACTGAGGAGCTTGAAAACATATCCAGACCATGAATATTTGTGAGGCATCTATCCAGCCTACTCCAGATGTGGTTACCTCCTGTTCGGTTATTGCACCATGTGAATTTAGGACCCCTGAAACCCAAGTCTAACAACCCTGTGTGCGTCAAGCACTCCTGGAACTCAAGGATGCTCTCTCGGTTCCACCCCGACCCACCTTTTTTCTCAGAGAAGTCCGCAATGGCATTGAAATCCCCTCCCATGAACCACGACATAGTCCCAACTTATAAAGTCTCCAGATGGCTCCATAACTCCCTTCTTCCATTCACCAGCGTACTTGCATAGACGAACGTGAAGAGAAGAGAAATACTGCCCACATCAATCCTTTTATCAATACACTGAGGCATGACGCTCCTGAATTCCACCGAAATATTGCTTCTCCAACCTATCCAGATCTGTGAATTAACTGATCCACCATGAAAGGAGTTCGGAAAACCCATACTCCTGGAAAACCCATCCAACTTGCATGGATTCTGCTTCGGCTCTAAAATCACAAATAAAGACACCCTAGCTTTCCTGCCTTCGGAAGCCAAGTATGCACGCTTGGCTTGAGCCCCAAACCCACGTGCATTCCAGATGATGAGAGAGAGCATCACCATGAGCCCTTCCGGGCCTTCTGTAACGGGGAGGAAGGTAGAAGGGGCAAAGTAACCAAGCCTTTCTCTTTGGCCTTAGATCGCGTTGTTGGGCCAGCACATCCATCCTCACCAGGAGTCCTCTTCTGTGAAAGGATAACCTTCGTAAAAGGAGTAGCCTCCTCATCCAAGCGAGGCTTCCTTCCTAAGTGGTTAACCTCCGATCCACCTTCCTCCAAGTCCCCACGAGCCAAAGAGTCCAACAGATGCCTCTGAGGTGACAGGTGGGTGACCGATAGTTCTTTCTCAACACCCCTCGTCAAGACATGATCCTCCTCATCTCCAAGAGGCGATATGGTCAGCTTACTTACCAGGGATGTTTGGATCACCTCGGGGACAGCTGAGAAGAGATACAGAAAGGAGCGCGAGGAAGAGCCAAAGATCTAAACGGGCTTCCTAACGTAAAATCCAAGTGATCCCCCGAATCCGGCTGAGAGAAGGACCCCCTGTTGCGAGGGGGAGACAGCTTCTGAACTGGCCTAGGAGACCAGGAAATGAGGTCCAAAAACTCCTCCGAAAAAGCCGACCGCAAGCTGAGCGTGTCAGTTGCTTTTACTCCGTCCGCTGATTCCGCCGCACAAGGGTTTCCAGACAAATTTGAATTTAAATTTGGAGCGGCCTGAAGATTAACGTTAGGCACACCCAACTCCTTAGAAACCGGACCTGGCGGATCCTGATCCGACCCACCCGCCCTGTCCCGTCGGGAAGTCTCCTCCACACCCCGTCGTCTCCGGCAAGTCGCCACTCCATGGCCATGAAAACCACCACCAACACAAAACCGAGACACCGGGAGATAAAGGATCTTCTATCTCCAAAAGAAACCATCATCCGACTCAATCCGAACCCAAGAAGGCCGGTCCACCGATAAGTCCATCTCCACACAGATGCAAGGATTTGAGGCCGCTTGGAGACTCCTGGTATTGTCATCTGCACACAGAAAAGAACCGAAAGAGTTCCCCCCAACCTTAAGCATCTCCGGATTATGTAAGGGAAGCGGTAAGCCTGGAAGAGATAACCACACAGCGTCCAGAGGGGACTCCCGCCCGTAGTGGCAATCCCAAGACCACCTCGTCAAATAGAAGCGCCAAGCACCACAAACCCTGGACCTCATCGTCCAAGCCTTAACAAAGTCTTCCCTGGAAGTGAGGTGGATACAGAACGCCAATCTAGAGAACTCTGAAACTGCCGCCGGATAGGACAAACCCCACGAACCCACAAAGCCTTGGAAGAAACTCAAGGAAGGTTTATTGCGTCCGAAGCGGGCTACCAAAGAAAGATCATGGAAAGGAGCCGCCTCTCGGAGCTCCTGCGCTGAAAAACTCACCACCGGGACCCCCTCTACCTGCCGAGGTGTGCGACTCGCCACCTCCACCGGTGGAATCTCAGAAACTGAAGCCCCCAGAAGAGGATCACCACCGGAGCTCCTTGGATCCGAACCGCACAGAACATCCTTAAAAAAAGCCTTCAAAGCAGGCCCGGCCCCGGTCCTTGTCCCACCGCCTCCTGGGAGCGGACCTGAATCCTGCACAGGGGCTTCGCTCACTGGAACTCCAGTCGCCGCCGAAGGACACCCCGCGGGGGTACTCGCTGCCGCCGAAAAACCACCCTCCGAAGCACCTGCCACCGCCGAAGGACCACCTACGAGAGCGCTCGCCATTTTCCTGCCTATTCTTTTGATTTTAAACCCTATGACTACCTCTTGGTTCCACTTTGGAATACAAGGAAGTATGTGATATAGAATTACATGTTCTTCTTATTTAAACCATGTGATGTTGATCACCAATAATATTCTGAGCTTGCACAAGTTTCATCACCCTTGGATAAGTATTTTCCTGTTTCTTCCATATCACATGATATGGCTGAATCAGACTCTTCATCTTGATTAGGATTACAATTCATTTCATCTTTATTGGAATCGTTAATTTCATCTTCCTCATCTTCCTTGTCTATCTAGACATGCTTATCTCTTCCTATAGTTTCAAATACTTTTACATAAACTTCATCCACAATTCTTCTTGTTTATTTGTTAAATCATCTATAACCACTTCCTTCTTGTGATATCCAAGAAAAATTACATCTTCTCATTTCTGCTAAAATTTTCCACTGCTTCCACCTTTCCTCTTTATAATGCATGGGCTCCCCAAAACATTAGAATTCTTTATACTTGGAGTAATGTAATAGAAATATTCATATGGAGTGTTGTTTTATTGAGGAATGTAGAAACATTGATTTTGAATATAAACAGCTGTACTTGTAGCTTGCCTCCAAAAGTAATAGGTAAATCCATATTCAAGAAACATGGTTCTTCCCATTTCCACCAAGCTTTTGTTTTTCATTTCAGCAATCCCATTTTGTTGAGGTGTATATGGAGCAATATATTCATGCTGAATCCCATGATTCTCCAGATAGTTTTCAAATTATTTACTTCTATACTCACCACCATTATCTGTTCTCAACTTCTTCACAGAGTACTCACATTAATTCTCAGCTTTCCTTCTGAAGCATTTAAACATTTTCAGGGAGTCTGACTTGTGCTTCATAAATATAACACACGTAATGAGAGTAAAATCATAAATTAAAGTGATGAAGTACTTGTGTGCATTTGTTTATTGTTTTCTCATCGGCCCACATATATCAGAATGTATTAGTTCAAGGGGTTTTTTAGAACAAATGTCAACCTTTTTATGCACACCACTTGTAATATTTTCTTTCTGACAGGTAGTGCAACACCAATCTATTATTCTTGGAAAATCTAGAATATCTCAAACACTATTCCTTTGAGATAACTTGATCATATTTATCTGACACACGTGTCCATGTCTTCTATTCCACAACTGATTTTCTTCCACTATGCTCATGTAACAAGAGTTTTGTGAATTTCCAACTTGAAACAAATTTTCTTTAGTTCGTTGGACTCTTGTAACAATCTTCCCATCTTCTTCAATTTTCACAATAAATACATCTTTCTTAAAGATCAAATTGTTACCCTCATCAAACAATTGTGATACACTCAGCAAGTTGTGCTTCAGCCCATCGACATAAAGAGCTTTCTTGGACTATAATTTTTCCTTCCCAATGATGGCTTATCCAACACCATTGATTTTTAAAGATTCATCATTACCAAATGTCAAAGTGCCTTATTTGAACTTCTTCATATTCCTTAGAAACTTCACATATCCTATCATATGTGAAGAACACCAACTATCAAGTATCCAAGGCCGTTCTTCCTTTGTAACTTCTAGAGCAGTTTCAACAAAAAGAGATTTTTCTTCTATCACGACTTTCTTCACCTTCGTCTTCTAAAAATTTAGAACGTTTTGTTGAGCCAGTAACAACACAAGACATACTTTTGCAAGGTTTCTAGGTTGTTCACACCTTTCACAAATGTTCTCCAGAGGCTGGATCCTATTTTCTATCTTGAATTCATTCTTCTCACCATTGTTTAAGAAAACCTTCTCAATCATATTACTTTGAGAGGATTGACTCCCCCTCAATCTCTGCCTTTCATAACATTTGGGGTGATGGTAATAATGTTTATTGAACCAAAACATATTCGTTGTATGACCAAATCCACCACAATACCAATAGTACCCATAGAAGGAGTACCTTCCTCTAAAGATGTTGTTCTGATGCTTCTTTGTTGCTCTTTCTTAAGCCCCACCAACCATTCATTTTTTAGCAAGATTGCTCTGCTAGAATTCTGCCTTCTCTGATTTTTCTTGTTTTTCACCAATGTTAGACTTAGGGTTCCTTGAAACTTCATAGTTCCAGGTAACGCTGGTCTTGGCCGCATAAGTAATTTTCTCAGCTTTCTTCTTCATAAAAACCGCTTTATTCTTTTATTGATTTTTCTCATAATGTTCTTATTGAGATCCTTCACCAACCTCAGTAGTCGAGTTTTGAAAACAAATGTTTTTTTATTCAACTTCTGAGAGCTTCTTTTGAACGAGTTCTAATTCTTCCTATTTTTCCTTCATCTTTACTCTCATATGCTCATTTATATTTTTCTCATCTTAGAGAGACTTCTTCAACTCCTCACGCTCTTTCTCAAGTTCTTCTTTATCATTGGATTGATTGGATGTTGAGGAACATTCATCTTCCAACTTTTTGTTAAGCTTCTCCCGCCTTCTAAGCTTCCTTAAACATTCCTTCAATTCTTATTTCAGATGCATCTCAAGCTGAGTTTCTTCTTCTTCTGCGCTGCTGCTTCCAAAATCCTCATCATTCACTATTTTAATGAAAGTATTCTCAACACCATGCTCAACTGATTTTTCAGATTCAGTATCATTTTCTTCATATTATTCATTTATGGATAGGATGATTTTTCTCTTGGATTTGAGGAACTTCTTTTCTTTCCCCAACTTTCCTTTACCACCCTACTTCTTCCATAACTTTCTTGGATTTATTTCTTCTTCATCACTGTCTTCTTCATTCTCCCTTCGAGGAAAGTTAGCCACAAAGTGTCCAATGCCTCCACATTCAAAAAACTTCAAGGGAAGTTTTCCCTTGTATTTACCTATGCCTCTTTTTACATTTTTTGAAAACAAGGAAAAAATATCGTTATGATTTTTACATACCTCACTTTCAGAGTTAGAGTCACCACCATATTCATTAATCAATATATTCTTAGACTTATCCTTCTTCATGGATTTGAAAGATAATTCTCGATCAACCTTTTTCTTGGCCTTCATAGACTTTTCCCTTCTCATCTCATAAGTAATGAGTGTGTTATGAAAATCATCAAGAGATAGAGTCTCTGAGTCTCTATCTTCTAATAAAGATACCATTGCATAAAATTTATCAAGAAGAATCCTCAAGATCATTTCTACAACAGTAGAATCTTTCAGCTCTTCACCAAGACATCTGATGGTGCTAACAATATCGTTTACCCTGGTGAAGAAATCCCCAACACATTCATGCTCTCCAATATTCATGTCTTCATACTTCAATCTCCATATTTGAAGTTTTTCCTTCTTGACTTTTGTATTGACTTCGTATATGTTTTTTAGTTTGTCCCATATACCTTTGGCTGTGTTCACTCCTTTTACTCTCAAGAATTCACTTTCATAAAGTGAAGACAATATAGCATTATTCGCTCTTCCATCATTTTCAAGAAACTTCATGTCAATAAAAGTAAGTGGAACATTGTCTTCAATGGGGGGAAACCCGACTGTTGCATCTTCAAGAACTTAATAACCAATATAAATGAGATATGGTATCATTCTATCCTTCCATATGTGATAGTTCTTCCCATCGAATACCGGAATTCCATTATTTTTTACACAATTCAGATTATCCATCAGCAAGGAAAACAAAGGGAACCTCCCTCTGATACCACTTGTAAGGTCCCAGTTGGAGTAATGAACCACTGAGAGGGGGGGGGTGAATCAGTGGTACCCCTTTTTCTTCTTTTAAGTTCCCTTAGAATGAGAACAACCTTTGTCTCCTATTAATGATATACTTCCCTGCAGAGAAACAAACAAACACACATCCAAAGGAACACAACCATTTACAAGGTTCACTATTCAATAAGAATAGCTACATCCTTGGTATGGTTGGAAACAATCCATCACCATAAAATCCACTAAAAAAAGAATCCTTGGATTACAATGAGTAGGATATACCCTTACACTCATGAAGCACTGTGAAACAATCACTCTAGAGCGTGTGCACCCTCTTAGCACAATAGGGAAAAGTCTCTTTTCATGTAACAACTTATGTTACCTGCACTTCCTTTCAAATACAATTTTGTAAAAAAGTTCCACACTAATCTTCACTTCCTTGCCCAGAAGAAAGGAAAGGACTCCCTGGAATTGAGATAGATCAACTACAGTCCGAACATCCCATTCTGAATCTTCACTCAGAATTTTCCCCATCCGATTGTTTCATCTGAATCTTTTTCAGTTTGAGAAACTCAATACGGTGATAGCCACTACTGATTCCCCATTCCAAATCTCCACTCCAAATTCTTCACTCCGAATTCTTCACTCTGAACTTTCTTCTTCACTCTGATTCTTCAATCCGAGTCTTCCTCAGTCTGAGAAACTCAATACGGTGACAACTAGTACTGATTCCCCATTCTGAATCTCCCCTCCGAATTCTCTTCTTCACTCTGAATTTTCTCAATCCGAGAAACTCAATATGGTGTCAACCAGTTTCAAATTCTCGTTTCAATTAAGACTGCAATGAAACTTTGTCGTCCAAACAATTCTTATTCCCTCTATATTATCAGAGCTTCTCTCTCTAATTTTTCATCACAATCATACATATCACCCTGGTCTCCTTTTATAGGTGCTCCAAAGTGTGCTTAGGTGGGAAACAAAAATATTTTCCCGCTCACATAAATTCACCCAAATAGTAATTTCTCATGAAATCTCAGAGTAATTAAGACTTTGTCAACTCTTCTAGAATCTTCTCGAATCTTCTTCCCCTTAACTTGATTTAGAACTTTGGCCTTTTCCGGATCTGAATTTGTTACACAAGTTTCTCGTTATCACATTCTCGGATCCACTCATCTGTCGTCTCAGCATTATATTCTCGGATTCATCCTTCCTGATTTTTCAGCATCACTTCAATTCTCGGCATGACCCTTCACCGCTTCTTCGGTACGACACCATTTAAATTCTTGGTATGAATTCTCGTTATCACTTCACCAATTCTCAGTAGGACTCCGCACTTCTGGCTATGAACTTCAGGTTCAGGAAGTCAACTCCGAACTTCTGACTCAGCAAGTCGACTCCGAAATTCTCGATACGAACTTCTTCATCCACAAGTCGACTCGAAACAACTCTCTATGAACTTCAGGTTCTCAGAACAGCTCTTCCAAAGTCTTGGAATGTCTCTTGGTTCTCAATACGACTTCTTCAATCATCGATACTAGAGATTTTGAATTCTCGGAATGACTCCTCCAAATCTCGATATGACTTCACCACCCAACTTTTTATTTCATTATGAGTACTTGCAAATACTCACAAATTAGAGTTACAAAACAGCAAAACATTGTTAAAATTAGGGCCTTCACATCACCTATCATCCATCTTTCAAGAATTCGTAATTTCTTGGTTCTGAAGTTCTCAATTTCCAGACTCCAAATTTTTCAAACACCAGGTTCCGAATTTTCAATATTCTCGGTTCCAAACTTCTCAATTTCCAGACTCCGAATTCTAGACTCTGAATTCTTCGAACACCAGGTTCCGAATGTTTAATATTCTTGGTTCTGAATCTTCAAACTTCCAGCATACGAATTCTTAGAAATTCAAGGTTTCATACCTTTATGAAAAATTCTTCAAGATCAAAAAAACACAATCCATGCAAACCATATCTTCATTCAGCTTGGTCCTAACGGGAGAGTTGTGAGGTAATATTTCCAGGTCGCCCCTATAACCAACCCTTTAGGCAGAAACCTTACTATCCATCCAACCTTGGGTGGATAGAGAACCAATACTATATGCAAGGGGGGTATTCAAACCAACCGCAACAATAATAAAACCAACCAGGGAAAAATAGTCATCAACCACCACCACCTAGAAACCCTCAGCCACCCTAAAGGCCATTCCAATAAACCCCTCAAAAATCCAAGCCTACCCTAGAATATAGGATAAAAAATGGCTTCCAACAATATCCAATTACAACAAACCACTTAGGCAGCCATAAAAGACCTCAAACCCCAATTAAGCCAACTAGCTAACTTAATGGGTGAAATTCAAAATCCTCGGTTAGGTAAACTTCCCCCTCAACCAGTAGTTAACCCTAAGGATAAATGAAATGTTAGTGCCAACACCCTTAGGAGTGGAAGGAAACTAGAAAGTAAAATTAATCCTCCATTAGAGTCATCAATTCTTGAGAAAACCACAATCTCCACCATTAATAATGTTCCAAATTTTGAGGAACCTTGTCCTGAGATAATCCCTTCCAAAGGAAAGAGTGTGAATATTTATGAGTCACCTAGCCCATACATTCCTCTTACATTTCCTCAAAGGGCCACCGAACCACGAAATCAAAAGGAAACTAATCTTGATAAGGAAATATTGGAAATTTTCAAGAAAGTGTATGTTAACATCCCATTGATTGATGTTATGAAGCAAATTCCATTGAATGCTAAGTTTCTAAAGGAGATGTGTACACACCAAAGGAGAATTCGATTTGATGAGAAATTGAGCTTGGGAAGGAATGTTTTTTCATTGATATAACCATCACTCCCCACCAAGTGCAATGATCTTGGAACACTCTCAATTCCAAGCACCATAGGGGAGTATTCTTTTTCTAATTCTATGCTTGATTTAGGTGCCTTTATAAATGTGATTCCTAACTCCATTTACACAACATTGCAGGTCAGGGAACTGAAGCACATTGGAATTATTGTTCAACTTGATAACTGGAGTACTGCACACCCCTCTGGTGTGTTAGAGGATGTTCTTGTGAGGGTCCAAAATTTAATTTTTCCTGCTGACTATTATGTGCCTTAAATGGAGGATGATAGGATGAATGGAAATGCCCATATTATGGGGAGACCTTTCATGAAATCCACCAAAAACCATAGTTAATGTCCACAATTGTACATTATCTATGGAATTTTGTGGTGACGTAGTCCATTTAAACATCCTTGATTCCATGAAGCACCCCTCAGAAGAACATTCTTCTCTCTATGTAAATTCAATTGATGTACTCCCTACCTCGGAAAAAACAAATTCTCTTTCCCACGATCCCCTTTCTGAGTTTTCTTCATTGATAAAAATTCTAGGAAATGATTCATGTAGTGATTGTTATAGTGGTCTAGAAAAGTGTCATGCATGTTCATTGATTGATGATTTCATGAACACTGATGATCCACTAACCATCGATTATAGTGATAAGCTTGTAAAAGCTCATTCCTCATCCGAGGTTGATACAATTGAGCAGTTAGATAAGATCACTGACCTCTATCTTTCACACACACTCTCATAAATCCAAAATCCACCTGAATTGGAACTAAAACAACTACCTCATGATTTAAAATATTCATATCTTGAGAATGGAAACAATTTTTCCATCATCATTTCTAGTTCAGTCCCTCTTGAGCATGAATTGCGACTGCTTGAACTTTTGAGGGAGTATAAACAAGCTTTGGGGAGGACACTTGCTGAAATTCCTAGTATTTTCCCATCAATTTGTACACATCATATTTTGTTAAATTATGAGGCTAAACCAGTGAGGAAACCACAACTTCGACTGAACCCAAACCTACTAGAAGTTGTGAAAAAATGAGGTAACAAAATTATTGGCTGCTGGAATTACTTACCCCATCTATGAGAGCCAATGGCTCATTCCCATTCAAGTATTTACTAAAATAATGGCCTTACAGTAATTAAAAATGAAAACAATAAATTGGTTCCAACTCATGTACAGAATAGTGGGTGTGTCTGTATAGACTATCACCGACTAAATCAACACATGATGAAGGACCATTTTACCTTTCCATTCATTGACCAAATTCTAGAGAGGCTACCAGGTATGTCCTACTACAATTACCTTTATGGGTATTCTAGATACTTTCAGATCCATATTTCCCCTAAGGATCAGGACAAGACAACCTTCACTTAACCCTTTGGCACATTTTCCTATAGAAGGACGACATTTGGTCTGTGCAATGCTCTAGGTAAATTCCAACGATGCATGGCTAATATTTTTTCAGATTACCATGAAAATTGCATGGAAGTGTTCATGGATTATTTCACTATTTATGGATCTTATTTTGATGAATATTTGAGTAGTCTTGGTTCTGTCCTATGTCACTGTATTGAAAAGAATCTTGTATTAAATTATGAGAAATGCCATTTCATTATGTGACAATATATAGTTTGGGGGTAATGACATTTATGGGGATTTTATCCAAGTTGATAAATCAAAAGTTGATGCCATTTATTTCCTTCCATTCCCCAAAAATATACGGGATGTGCGATATTTCCTAGGTCATGCTGGATTTTACCGTCTTTTCAATCGTGCCTTTAGAAAAATTGCACTCCACCTCTCCCGATTACTCCAAAAAGAAAAAGAATTTGTTTTTTATAAATAATGTGAGGATGATTTTAACAAGTTAAAATGGAGTCTCACCTCACCCTCGGTAATCCAACCACCTCGGTGGGATTTCCCATTTGAGCTCATGCATGATGCCTCTAACTATGCAGTTGGGGCAGTTTTGTCACAAAGGGTCGACTGAGCTCCACATGTCATAGCCTATGCCTCACGTACTTTGGAACCTACCCATGAAAACTACACCACAACTAAAAAATAATTCCTTGAAATTGTGTTTTCCATGTAAAAATTCAGGTCATATCTTTTGGGGTCCAATGTCATTGTGTTCTCAGACCATGCAGCCCTCCAGTACATCCTTATGAAACCAGAAGCCAAACCACGTCTCATTCGTTTGATGCTCCTCCTACAAGAATTAAATCTTAAAATTAGAGATAAAAAAGGAGAAGAGAATTTGGTGTCTAGCCATATCATTAGGATTCAACCATCCTCAGACATTGACTCATACCCCTGTATTCCCATAAATAAAATGTTTCCTGATGAGCAACTGTACCGAGTGCAAGATTCTATTCCTTGGTATGCTGAAATTGTAAATTATTTGGTAGCATATTTCATTCCTACTGATTTCTACAGAAACCAAGCCATTCGTCTAAAACATGAGTCTTGTTGATATATTTTTGATGACCCCTACCTTTGTCGCACATGTAGTGATCAAGTCCTTAGGCGTTGTGTTCCCTATAGTGAGTTTCATTCCATCCTAAGATTCTGTCACACTCTTACTTATGGGGGACCCTTTGGTCCCCAACAGACTGCCTTCAAGGTCCTTGATTCTATACTTTTTTGGCCAACACATTTTCAGGTTGCCCACGGTTTTTTCAAATATTTTCCCGTTGTCAAATAATGGGGAATGTATCTAAAATAATTGAAATTCCAAAACAACCATTGCTATTTCATTACATTTTTTATGTTTGGGGCATTGAATTTATGGGTCCATTTCCCAATTTCTTTGGAAATTTGTACATTCTTCTGAATGTTGATTACATGTCAAAATGGTTAGAGGAATGAGCTACAAGGACTCATGATTCTAAATTCGTTGAAGAATTTTTGAGAACCCAAATCTTCTGTAGGTTTGGCTTACCTAAGTTCATCATCAGTGACCTGGCTTATCATTCCAGTAATCAAAGAATGAAATCACTTTTTCTTAGGTATGTCATTAGTCATTGAGTGTCTACTTCATATCACCCACAGACCAATGGTCAAGCCGAGGGGTCAAATAGACAGGTAAAACAAATTTTTGAAAAAATAGTTCATCCCAATGAAAAATATTGGAGTCTTCAAATTGATGATTCATTATGGGCCTACCATACTTCTTTCAAAACTCCAATTGGAATGTCACCATATCGTCTTGTGTTTGGAATGATTTGTCGTCCCCCTATTGAGATTGAGCACCGGGCCTATTGGGACATCAAACAATGAAATTATAATCATTCTACTGCTGGTTCTCAAAGGAAGTTGCAGATTTAGGAGTTGGAGTAAATGAGAAGAGATGCATATGAAAACTCCAGAATTTATAAGGAGCGAACCAAGGCTCCCCACGACCATCTTATACTTCATCGTCAGTTCCACATTGGGAAGAAGGCCCTATATTATAATGCAAGGATGAAGTTACATTCAGGTAAGATTTGTTCCCACTAGTTTATCTCATACACTATTATTAATGAATCTCCATTTGGTGTTGTTCAGGTTCAAAATAATGAATCCAAGTAAACCTTCAATGTAAATGGGTAGCAGCTGAAGCACTTCCACGAAGCCCTTTCAGAGTTCCCAATGGAGGAACTCCATGTTAAAGAAGCAACATACCAATGAAACTCACCAGGTTTTATCTTTCCTTCTTAGACCCTCAATTATTACAGTGAGGACAATGCACATTCTAGGTGTGGGGGTATGGGTACATTCCTGGGTTAGATAAGAATTTTCATTTTTTTTATGTCTCTATCTATCTCTTTCTTCTTTATTCACTTTTTTTCCTTTTTATGGTATTTTAATTTTTCCCCATATGGGGGAAGGTGAAAATACTATATAAAATGGTAAAAAGAATATTTTTATGAATTTAACATTAGGGAGTGATTTGTAGTGAATTGGTATTCTGTCAATGATATAAATGGTTGTATCACATTGAAACATTTGAGATGATTGATGACCCTTGTGTGAGTAGTTTTGGGAAAACTGTGTCACTAATATCTCCATACATTTTTTCACAAAACCACAATGTGTGAATATTTATTACTTAATATAAGGTGAATATATGTTAGGTTAATATTATTCATCTTTAAATGATATTTTAATATGTTCGTTCCTTATCTGATCTGTTTCATTACTGTACCAGGTTGACCATTGCGTGTGTACCTTATATCCGACCGTTGTACGCCCTCAAACAAAATTGTGTCTTGTGTAGGTAAAAAAACCACTCCTTCTCAACCTTTGATCTTGTTATAACTATTGTAATTACTATCATTAGGAGATCAAAAAAGGGTTGAGAGATGAGTGTGAGATTTGTTCCAAATGAAACTTGAAAAAAACATACTAAATGAGGGGTGTGATGAAAAGTGAAACATATGTGGATATCTAGGTCATGATCTTATGGTATGACTTATAGGAATGCTTAAAGGAGTGGGTCTTGAAATATGATTGCAAAGGATGTAGGAAGAGTTTGATGTAAAATCATTTAAAGATGAATAATGTTAAAATAACCTATATTTATTTGATAGATAGTGCAATGTATAGAATGGAATGGTTTTCACACACACACATGGAGAGTGAGTGGAATGGTTGACTTTTTAATTCTTTTCTCATGTTGGTTTCATGAATCCCTTTGAATTTTCTTGTGATATGATTTATGAGAAATATTTTTATATTTTCACTAGGAAGAACTCCTTGGTGTGTTTCGTGCAATGATCAGATTACATTTGTGAATTAAAATTTCTTCAACTTTTAAATCTTTATGATGTAGGGAATATATTTATATGTATCATTTTATTTGGATATGTGAATTTTCCCAGGAGTTAAAATGTTTATGTGTGGGGGTGTGATCGTACCACGATTCACTGTGTCATTTTCACCCTTACACCATTGTATTAAAATGAATTTTTATTGTAAATTCCAAAAATAATAACAAATTGAAATCCTTGTTTGAATAATTTATTTTTTGTTTATCGCTATTAAAAATTCCAATGTTACTTTTCATGAAAATTTCATTGAAGATGAATGTGATTTGTAGGACCCATGATGATGTCTAATAAAAATGGGTCAACTACACAGGACCCAAGCACACCAGTGTATTAATACGCACACTTCTACTAGATCGTGCTTCTAATTGGGCTGAAATTTTTTGGTCTGGTCAAAAACGCATTGGGATACATTTCATATGAAGAATCCCAAGACTCATTCGGCTATCTGATGTCCTTGACGACCTGATCTATCTAGCACACCAAATCTGTACAGATTCAAAAGTGGTGTGATGTGATCTGTCCATATCTCGAGGTATATGTGTCAAAATTGTTCCAAACTATCGATGGAGACAACAAAAAGATGGGGATACAAATTTTTTATTTTCTCCAAATCGAGATAATGCTGTCTAGAGGTAAAAAAACCTATGAGAAGTGGTTTTAATAATTCTGTGTGATCAAAACCACCTTCCCATTTTCCTATAAAATTTCACCTTGGGCTCCTCATTTGCAAGTTCGTCCAAAAGGAAAATATCTTGTATTTTGGATACCTAAATGAGTTCTATCCTCATACTTGATGTTTTGGAGGCCTTTATCCTCATAAGTTAATCAAGGATGAAGAGGGAGTTCCACCCGATCCTCCTCCTCCTCTTGATAGCGAGCTAAACAGTGGACAATCATTTAGTGGGAGCTACACATACTTTGGGGAGAGTTCAGGCACATGATACTTTTCTCATTTTGTTTAATTTGTGTGTGGATTATTTCACATATGTATTATCTAAACATGTTTCTCCTCTAATTTCATTTCTTGGGTTTAATAAAGTGAACCGATTTTCATTTCAACACTGATTGGGTTGAAATTTAATGTTGGAAACTTGAGTTGTTCCGATTGGGAAACACAAGGATCCTCGTTCTCTCAAACACACAAAAGATATTAGTATTCTTTGGTATCCTTTAATCTGATCTTGAAGTCAAAACCTTGAAAAAATGATGGTTGTGTCAAGGGTTGGTACATTGTGCAATGTTTAGAGAGGCAAGAGAGGAATCAAGATCTTGAAAACCCTCAACCATAGAATTAAACAAAACCATGTGAAATTTTCAGACCAATGAACTATCCACGATGTGTAGTGAACTTGAATTGATTTCCTTATCTCATAATTCTTAATCCTCCACCTTATTCTATCAACTATTATACTCTTTAAGTTAAGTTAGTTTCGTAAAACCTTTTTCAAAATCACCCCCTCTTTTAGTATTCTTTATTAAAAATACACACTATAATCCACCAACACTCCTTGATAGACAACCTAGGGTTTTCCCAAAACTATAAATAATCCTTAAAAACATAATCAATTATACATGTCACAATAACACGTTCATCCACCTTTTCCATGTACCCAGTGATAGTGGAATCCTTTGTGATAGACAATTCCCTTATTTTGAGTCCTCTTATGACATGGTAATGTTTAGGAGTGAACATTAGAACATTATATCTAAACGTTGTGTCAATACCCTCACCTTTTTTGTACTATTTTCTTTTCCGAGTGAAAAATTTTAAATGTGGGGAAGACAGGTTGGCGTGGGACCAGGTTATCTCATACTCGGCCTTTCCCAGGTACTGCTCCTTCTGCATGCTCCAGGGGCACTCTCTTCAAGTTTGCAGACGCCACCGACACTCTCTATCTCGTCGCCAGCCCGAGAATAGGTCGCATCAGCCTACTTCCTATGACCTTTCTGCGATGCCCTCCACTACGGACCTATCTCCAAGGCCAGTGATGACCCCTTTAGTTCACACCCCATATTCCGAGGTGGATCTGATCCCTCATCTTCCCCGCCTTTCATTATCTTGCTTGAACCTGGATGCCTCCCTACCTAGAGTCATGACCCCCTCTTTGGATGGAGTCCTAACCCCTACTATAATCTTTTCATGGTTATCCCAGGGATACATACTAGAGGGTCTCCTCTCATGTAGGCTGGACAGTCTCCTTGGCCCCCGGCTCTACCCCACACGTGCTCCCTGGGAGCCGTCCTCTCTGAAGAGGTTCCAACCTTAACGCTCTCCATCGCTCTCCCTCAGGATTCCGCCAACAGGGGAAGGACAGACTCGGACCCGGTATGCCCTCAGGGCATCTGGTCGAGGAGGCGGTCAGTTTCACTGGCCTCTAACATGTCGCGGTCCTTGAAGGCAGAACAAAAATGGCACAGTCCCAGGCTCTCAGGGCAGTCGCTTGAATCCCCCTCCAGTGCAAAGAGCCACTCCTCCGATGTATCCAGGGCGACCCTCTCTCTGGTTTCCTCGCAGACAACCAAGTCGGTTAGATCTTGTAATCTATCCCGATCCAATAACCTTAAGGAATACTCCTCTTCACCCTTCGACAAAGAAATGAATTCTGGGGCCACTGACATGATTCTGTTCGATAAATTATACCATTAATCATATGGAATGCCCGTGGTATTGGAGCCCGGGCTAAGGATGATTTCCTCGCCAGAGAAACCTGAAGGCATAAGGACTCCATTGTAGCAGTTCTCGAGCACAAAAAATCTCCAACCAAAATCATAGACTTTTCCAAGAAAATCAACCTGCAATGGTGCTTGCATGCCGACCCTATCAATTATAACATATGGGTTGTGTGGCATAGGAGCTTCACCATGGATCTGGTACAAGACAACGACCAGTATATTACCACGATGGTGGGGAATGGCATCATGACTATCTTTATCACTTTTGTCTATGGGAGTTGCAATACGATTCAAAGGAGATCCCTATGGAACGACCTTAACTCCTTCGATCTGGGAAAATATCCATGGATCTTCGGGGGGGATTTCAACATGATCACAGATGCAGAAGAGGGGAAAGGACGGTGCCCATTCCAGAGGAACGCAATCTTGGATTTCGTTCAGTTCATGGCTGGGAAACGGGTCTCCGATCTCAGATTCTCAGAAGACAGGTTCACATGGTGCAACAATCAAAAAGTAAGGAATCACTCATGGAGTCACCTTGATCGATGCCTAGCCAATTTTCATGCTATTTCTTTTTTCTCTGACTCCAAGGAAACTCACCTCACGCGGGGTCTATCTGATCACTCTCTTCTACTCCCATCCTTCTCCTTAGGCTAGGACCAGCCTACAAATTTCAGATATTTCCACCACTGGGATAGCCTACCAGGGTTCCAAGACCTGGTCAGAAACACCTGGGGGGATCCCACACAAGTACATTCATGGATTTTCATCCATAACAAAATCCGAAGGCTCAAGGCTAAGCTACAAACGTGGTCAAGAGATCAGTCTTCCATGGATGATGACATCATGATCACCATGCAGGACGTGGATCGCCTGGAGGGGAACTTGGAGATCAGCTGGGATGATAGGGTGTTCGATTACCTTTCAATAAAGAAGAGCGCTCTGGCGGACATGTTACTTAAACAAGAATGCAAGGCGAGGGAGGAGTCAAGGATTAAATGTATTAGGGAGGGAGATAGGAATAAAAGTTTCTTTCATGCTTGTATTAAGGAACGAAAGCGCATGGTGAGTCCCAAATTTTTGCTGTATGATGGCACTTACAGTGATGATAGAGATACTACAAGAGCTGCGGCCTTGGCCGCATTGGAAGATCTCTTTGCTGGTCCCAATCCTCGTCTTCCTAATGGATATCTAGGAGAGGAAGGAGGATATTTATATGTGATTCCCAACCAGTTATCGGCACAAGACAATGAATTTATGAGCTCTATTCCGAAAGAAAAAGAAATTCAGGAAGCCATGATGAGGCTGAATCCTGAAAGCGCACCAGGCCCAGACGGGTTCCTAGGATCTTTTTACAGAGCATCATGGGACGTCTTTAAAAGGGATATCATCACAGTTGTCTGCAACTTCTTTTGGGGGGATAACCATCCCAGGGCCGCTTGCGCCACAACCTTAATATTTAGGCCCAAGATCAAGAACCCCACTTCTATATCCCACTACCGGCCTATCAGCCTCTGCAACATTACTTATAAGATCTTGGCCGGCCTAATAACTGCAAGGGTGGACATCCATATTCCTTGGTGGGTGTCCTTAGAACAACACGACTTCGTGAAAGGGCGATACATTCAAGGAGCCATCGCACTGGCTCAGGAGATGATAAGAGACCTTGAATTTATGTCTCGCAGCTCCAACCTGGGTATCAAGTTGGACATGAGTAAAGCCTTCAACCGGGTCAAGTGGGGTTTTCTCAATTGGGTACTGGAAAAAATGGGGTTCTCCATGTGGAACATTGACATCCTGTATAGATGATTCATCTCCCCCTGGCTAGCAATCTATCTTATAGGGAAAAAGTATGGGTTTTTCAAGGCTACCCATGGTCTGAGGCAGGGCGATCCCCTGTCCCCGAGGCTTTTCATCCTCTTGCAGGACGTCCTCAACCGGCACCTGCACAAGGGCATCAACAATGGCGAGATTACGACATATCGCAGAAGGAGGAGGGACCCCCTGTCTCATCTGATGTTTGCGGAAGATACATTCATCTTCTTGAATGGCAGTCAGTGGTTCATCAGTGGCCTTAACAACGTACTACAAGAGTATTGCCTCTGGAGTGGGTAGGTTATCAACACGAAAAAGAGCAATTTCTATATACCCAATGGCTGCACCACCTCTCGAACCCAGGACATTCAAAAAATCCTGGACATGCACATAGGGTCCTTTCCTAGGGAGTATCATTGTGTGCCAATCTCCTCAAAACATCTCCACTTAGGTGACTTCGATGCCATTGCCAACAGAATTACGGACTAGATCCTCAATTGGAAGAACATTTTCCTCTCGTTTGGGGGACAGATAATGCTGATCAATAGCGTTCTTCTTGCCTCCCCCGTCTATGCTCTTTCGTCCATCAAAGTCCCAAAGAGCATCATCAACAGGATCAAAAATATTCTTGCAGGCTTTATCTGGGATCCTCGTTAGGAGGGCAGGCGTCACTGGGCACCATGGGACAAGGTGAAGAGACCAGCCGGGGAAGGGGGCATCAATGTATGTCGGCTCGAAGACACTCTCCAGTGCATGCATGTCAAGATCGCTTGGGAGGTTCAGGAACAACGTACATTATGGGGAATTACCATGCACAAATCCCAAGTTGGTCCTGAGGCTAGGGATGGTGACCAATCCTCCCCTTTATGGTCAGTGATTTCCCCTCTCATTTCCTCTCTCGAATCACAATCCAAATGGATCATGGGGAGGGAGGACATCCTCTTTTGGCATAAAAACTAGGCAAGAACTATTCTCGGATTTCCCAGGGGCCCATGCTCGTTGATAACATTCAAGGAGGCGAGTGCATATCTGGCCTTCGTTGAAGCGATCTTAGATGAGGACCAGTGCGATACCTTCAACTTAATTGAGATCAAATCTGATCCAGACAGGTGCGGGTTTTCTCTTCCTACCATGGGGTCCTTCACCTCCAGGGATTATCGACACTCCATGGCCCCTCGCACTCAGAGCGATATGTGGAATGAGATCTTATGGTCCAAAGGCACTCCGCTCAAACAGAGCTTTCTTACATGGCGTATGCGTCATAAGGCCATTACCACTGACAAAATTATCCAATTATATGGCATCTTGTTGGCCTCAAGGTGCCTCTACTACTCAGACCACCGCGAGCAGAATGTGGGTCACCTGTTTTTTGAAGGATATTGGCGAGGGCGGTGTGGTAGCACTTCTATGAGTTCACAGCTATTTCTGACTTTCGCATGGTTGACATGCCATTTCTGGACCGATGGTTTCATGGTGAGGAGGAGAAGAGCCCAGAGTAGATAGACCGCATGATGGTCCTCCATGTAGGCTGTTGGTCGATTTGGCAAGCACAGAATAAGGTTCAGTACAAAGGAAACCAGACCTCTGGCCAGCAGATCATTACTCGCACCAAGATCCTCCTGCTGGATGTGCTCAGTTCTTCTCGAAAATAGAAGGAGGCTCCAACTCTTCAACGTCTCCAGACACGTATCAATACTGATATCTTAGGTATAATTAATATGAGAGGCAACTGGGAATGCTGGTTACCCCCAAACAGAGGGCTCAAACTCAACTCTGAAGGATCATGCCGTATGGGGTCGATCTGAGGAGGGGTGGTTCAGGACACTTCTGGGTCGGTCATTATGGCCTTCTCTGCATCTCTGGGTCAAGGTTCTTCACTCCAGGCCAAGGCCAAAGCAATGCTGATGGGGCTCTCCTTATGTCACCAATAGGGTATCACCTTATCAGAGGTGGATACCGATTTCCTAATCCTCCACAATTCTATCCATGGATCCAGCATCCCATGGTCCATCCACTACATCACCAGGAAATGCAGAGACATGATCAGTAGCAATATAGGCATTTTCCACACTTGGCGTGAGGAGAATAAGGTTGCGTACTACCTTGCCTCCATCGACGTCCCTGGTTCGAATCATTACTGTTTTCCCACTACTACCACCATGAAGGCGTAGGGTGTCAACTTGGTTCGAGGGGATGCCCTCAGCCTCCACTATTTTCACCCCCTTAGGCCCCTTTTTTATTCTTTAGGTTCTTTTGGCCAATCCCTCTTGTGTTTTGAATGTTCTCAATTTGAAAAAATTTATAGTATGATGATGATGACTCTCTAGGCCCAATAGTTTTTTTAAAATATTAATAGATAGTAAAAAAATGATTCAAATTATTTCAGAAATAATATATTTAAATTTAATATATTTATAGATATGGAAATAGTAACTGCTATTGGATTAAGAATGTGGTGCTTAACGAAGGTGTTATATACATAATATAAACAGTAGTCTTATAGATGATGCATTATCATGGGCTGAATGAAATGAATAAAATTAATTATTTAGTTTTATTTCATTTATACTTTTACCAATAAAAATTCTTATATATGATTTTCATTAATAAATATCATGTGATAAACAGTTATTCCATAAGAATTTAGAGATCCAGATTATGATCCAACATGAGTGGTATTTGATGATGAATTTCATAGGATTGAAGATCGATGATCATATATACATAGGGTCTTCCCTCGATGGAATAATTTTAAATATCATTAGTAGTGATGATGTGAAATCATTATTAATGAATGATCAATCCTATTTCATTCTATAAATTGTATTTTTTTTCACATCTCGTATAATAATTTGTGAGCTCCGATTCACTGTTAGGGTAAAAAGGAGGATATCAATGATAACATAACATTAACCAGAGTATTAGGACATAAGAACATGATATTAACACTTCAAACCTATATCATTCTTATTAATGAAAATAATACTGAGTGATGGTATAAATCATTACTCTTCATAGGAAATGAATAAGAAATGAATCAAAGAACACATTCCATGAGAGTATAAAAATAACACAGGAGATGGGAGATTATAAAATTGTGAATATTTACAAATAGAAACATGATCACTAATTAATTAAAGGACAGGAAATCAGGTCCTCAAAAAAGCATAAGGACTTGAAACTAGGTCCAAACATAATTATATGGACATGAAATCCATATCCTCACATTAACATATAGACATTAAAATCAGGTCCACACATAAATTTGAAGATATAAAACCATTTCTATACATAATTATGTGAACAAGAAATCAGGTTCACGTATATCATATTTAGCTAATGAGTTAGAAATAATTACCCAATAAATTATTTGGATATATTAGTAACACCCATCACATTATAGAAATCATATATATGGATTACATAAGAAAAGAAAACATTAATCATGTCAAAAACCATAAAACTAAACGTGGTTCATAAACATTTAACACAGTATAACCCATAAAAAAGGAATGGGCCTTATAAAAACCTTTTAATTATAGTCATAAACAATATAGAGAATGAATAATGGTGGAATTTTTGTATCATACCCCCTTAATTCAACTATAACATATATGGATTTTATCTTATATGGAAAATGATTTCTAAATATCACTTTGAATTATTTTGGTTAAAAATAATCATTACATTTTGAAATATATTCATTAAAATATAATTTTTTTGAAAATAATATTGAATCAAAATTCCATCAAAATAATAATAGAAAATTATAATTGAAGCTTCAGTTAAGTGAGAGTTCATGATTGGGTGAAATTATTTTCTTTTCATATTTGTTAAAAAACATTCCTTCCACATTTAAAAAAAAAGTGAAAATGTAACTTGTTCAGTGAAAATTTGAAGATTCATTTTAAAACCATTTTTTTCAGAAAGCAAAATAATTGTATAAATAAATATAGAAAATAATTAGAGAGTTGTAAAATCAGTCCTGTAATTGTTTTTATAAAATATAGAATTGAAATAGATATTTTTTTGATCTAATAGAGAAATAATGTTGATTATCCATGAAAACGTTTTTTTTTATTGAGTAATTATGATTAATAAAATTAATGTAAAGTTTTTATTGAATTTAAATAAATATATTATTCTAAAATTCATGAGTTTATTGACAGGTAAAATTTAATACAATATCATTAGAAACATAAACATAAACAATCACAATAAACAATGATATTTTAATATAAAATCATTACCATAATAGTAACTTTAAAATTATATTCCACATTGACGAAATAACCCCATATAGATATGTATATCCAACAATTTTCTTGAGTATAATCATAAAATACATTCATGGGTGGTATATACACAACATAAAATAAAACATTTGTATATAAGCACATGTCCCAAAGAAATAAAAATGAGGTAAAAATCACATACCATAGGTCTGAATTGATTTGTATGCTTTATAACGTCGGATATAATAAATAAATATTAATTAAAAATCTGTTATTGAATCATAATCATATATATAATACCATATATGAATTACTTATAAGCTTTAATCGCCATTTTTTGCAATTATTTATTAAAATCATTGTTCTGTGAGATATCTTCTTCATTTTTCATTCATGTTTGGGTTTATTAGTTTTCTTCCTCGTAAATTGATCTTGGTTATATCAAATAAAAAATATTATTCATTATATAAAAATTATATATATTCATTATATACATGAAACAACCCAGGATTTTATATAATAATAATTTTCATATCTATTATTATTTATGAATAAGATATTAATTTTACATTAAAGGTGACGCTTGTTCCAATAGTATACTCCACACACAATAATAGGATTCACCGAAAAATTATGTTGCACTCAACATTGAGTTATACCAAAATATAGTAAAGTAATATTATTATTATTTTAAATGTTTGTAAATGCCTAGATATTATATTGGCAGGCATAAAAATATCTAAATATAATATGATTTATCACATTTACTAAATGTTTTTACATTTATCTAATAAATTTTAAAGGATTAAAATGAGAATGAATCCAATTTTAGGCATAATAGACACTATTATTTTTAAAAGATTGTTTTAAATCCTTTTAATGGGGAACTCATTCTAAATCAAGTTATTTTAAATTTTATATGTTATATTTGAAAATAATATTCTTCTTTAGAATAAGGACATCAAAATTTACTTTGGATGAATGTTTTCTATTTCTCCGATAAAATTCATCATTTAATGAATAGTGAAAAATATTATATTTTAATTTGAGACATACAATTCATCTCATTTATTTATATAGTTATATTAGATTTTTAATTTGTTTTAAAGAGTAAAAAGATTATTTTTTATTAATTAATCTTATTTTGGTCATTTGATGTAATTGAACATTTAAATTACCTATAAAAACATGTTAATCTTTTGATAGATTTACTTTGTAAGAAACTATTTTCTCTTTTTGAAAATAATAATTAATTTTAAATTAATTGATGCCAATTCCTTATTTTAAATTTGGACAAATGGATTCCATATTTGGAATCATAAGGTACACATTGCTTAAATATGGGATTTTCTTATTTTTGGACATTTTGAATCGTAACTTCAGTAATTTTTTTAATTTACCATGCTTAAACGGTACATCAGATAAAAATATTAAAAAATAAATTTAAAATAATATAAAACTAATATAACAGAAGTCCTAATACTATTATATTATATATATATATATCTGATAATGGGATTCCTTGATTCTATTTTGGGACCCCATTGAGGCACTTAGGTGAGATAATGGAAAGCTATAATAATAAATTTAAAGTAAAGAGAACTATAACATAAAGATATATCATTTATTAAAACAATATTAATTTGGTTTATATTAATGATCTATTCCACTATTAATTTTCATTATAAATTTAAAAATATTTCCTACATCATGGTATTTTATTTATAATTTTTATACTATAAAAATATAAATATATTTATGAAACAACGATGATGCTGTTATTACCTTATTAATGAAATAATCAAAAATGATATTATAAATATTAAAATAAATTTAATTTGAAATTTTTGACACCATAAAAAAATTTTCTGAACGATACTGACATATTATATTAGTGTTAATATTTTTTATTGAAGTATTCATATATTTTTGAGTTTAAACAAATCATTTACTATATAGTGTCTAAATTAACATAAATGAGTTTTTAAATCCAATATTATTTCATTAAATTATAAAATATTAAAAAAAATATAATATTTGGAAAACTGACTAAAATAATGTTACAAAGGTCATTAATTATACACTTATGGTTCACTTGTAATTTTGTGGTAACTATAGTAACCATATATTATAAAAATACAATAAGACATGGAAATAGTTAATGTTTTTTTTCTAAGGGATAAAGCTAGATGATAAGGTTACATTTTAGACATAAAAATGTATAAAACATATTGGTTGAGAGGATTTCTACCCATCCTAATAATGTCCTAGATATATATCACTTTGGAGGCTTTATAATTTGAATATCATTTTATAATAAAATAACATTTCTAGGCTTTCCTTACGTTCCCCTTATTCACTCTTATAAAAGGATACCACCTCTACCCAATTACTCACACCACTCAAGCCCCTTGGCACATCCAAATTACAAACATATAATTTCCAATATCCCTACCTTACTCCTAGAAGCATTAACATGGGAACAATGAAATTCAATAATTCCTTTTGGCTATAATCAAAAGTTACCCGATTTAGAGGTCACATCATCTATCAAGTTAATTTCATTTATTTTATTTCTCTACTACCTATTCTACTTTTATTTTCTTATTACATAATGAAAACAGTATTCTAAATATAGTTGGATGTTTTTATGAGATGTATTCTATCTACACTTACACACAACTGCATCTAATTGATATGAACATACTGTTTCTACGTATGAGAAACTATTGCCTCGCGGAATGATGATTGTTAAATTTTCTCTAAATAAATCTCATGGGGGATATTATGATGAACCTATATTTATACATGACATATATACCATTTATATTTTCTTTATGATTTTTTAATTTTTATTTACATCATACAATTATTATTTCCATGATGTGTAAATATGATTATTTCATTTGAGGAAGTGTGGACTACTGCCATTTCAAAGTTATATGACAAGTTCATACTATAAATAGAATTTATAAAAAAAAGGTTTCCTTAAAACACTAATACATACATGAAATAAATATGTTATTTTTATTATAATATACATTTTTATCATTTTATTGTTATTCTTCTAATATAATAATGAAATAAAGTAGTGTTCATGCGTACGTATGGACTACCGTCTCCATGAATGATACATTTAATATATTATCTCCATATATTAAGGATATTATTAATAGTTATATACTAGATATATAATATTTAAATCATGAATAATATTTTCAAGATGATGAACATTGACCACATGAGAAATTTACATCAAAACAAGTTCATTTTCGACTAATGTACTAAATATCGACAAAACAACCGATATGAACTTAAATAACTATATAATTTTTTTAACATAGTAATAGGTCATATAAAAGTTATAATAAAATTGAAAATTTTCTCATGAAAGTTTATTTTTACATATGTTTATTATTCTAGAACATAATAATTGTACACGACAAGTCAGACTCTAGGTAAGGGAAACTATTAACCCAATAACCATTCATTGGGTTGATATTTTACTTCATGACTATTTGAGGATATGATTATATTATAAATGAATTTTGATTTCATATCTTTTTTTTATACTTGATATAGTGGGATTTATATTGGATACACATAATCAATCTATTTGATTAAAAAATGATTTTTTGTGAGGGAATTTCTAAACTTAATTTCCACCCATTGGGTTTTACGCAGACGTTATTGATTATATTATTCCAATATTATGTGTGGAATCACGATTTATTTATTTATGTTGTAATTTCAACTATCCTTTTCATGGATTTACAATTTCTACACATAATAACCACATTTATAAATTCTTACTTCATTTATATGATCTTTTTAGGGGGAATGACAACTCAGTCTCCATTCATTGAGTTAAATAATAATGTCATTGGCTTTATTTTTACAAGAATATATGTGAATGACCTATGGTTGTTTTACATTTAATATACACTTATATTGAGTATATTTTTATTTTTCACACATAATTAGGAAATAGATTTATCCTTAATCTAATGATATGATATTTGTAAGGGACCCCCCTCAATCTCCTTTCATTGAGGTATATTTTGGTAAGATACACCTTTTAAATTTATAAGATATATAATAAACCCCTTTAACTTTTAATTTCATTCAAAGGGAATATTTTTTCTACAAAGTGTTTTACTAAATGGAAAAAAGGAATGTTTTTAGCATATGCGGTGATAACAACTTCTTCCTACTATAACCGTTATTTTTTATTTGAAATTTTCTATAATCCATAATGTTTTTTAATTTAAAATAAAACCATTATTCCATTTTTGGGTGTTTTGGTATTGATAATTGTTTTTCAAAATGATTTATTGTGATTTGAAATGAGATGTTATTAGTCAAATTTTTATATTTTCACTAATTTATTTGTTATGATTATATAATGGTACTTATACATTCAATGGGTGGTTTCATGATAATCCAAATTTGGATGGTTATGTTATAAACTAATGCTGGGTAGATATGTGACAAAATAAAGGTGGGTGGTTATGTAATAACCTCCAATGCATTAGGTATAGAAGTTGGTACTTTGGTTATTCCATTAAGTGATATGTGTGGAAGTGTAGCATATGGTTTTTTAATTTAAGTATGTTTATGCACCAAGTTACCTTAGATGTGTTTTATGATACTTTTATGCGATTTATCGTAATATTTTTGTAACCAAAAGGGTAATAAATGAGATTCTATTCAGTGAAGGGTTGTTGATACTTAATAAAGGTGAAAAGTATTACAATATTATTATGTATTTATGGTTTTCATGATTTTTATGACTAATAGTTTTCCTTCTTTGTGTATATTGTAATAATATTTTTATAATCATCCCATTTTTTAAATGTTTTTCAAATGACATGAATAATAATATATTCATGGATGTGATCAAAGAAAAGCGATCATGTTAAATTATTAAACGATTCCATGTTTCTATTTAATGAGTTTTTGTTTTATGAAAAAAATGGATTGTGAGTAAAAGTATCTACATGAAATATTTAAATTATTATATATATGTTATTATCTAATAATCTAATGATATAAACCTGAAAATATCCTAAAATATAATTAAATTCAAATTATCAACATCTCTCAATATTGTGTAACATTTAAGGTTGGGGACTTATAGTGGGTATCAATGGTGAGTTTAGATAACTTTAGAGGTTAGGGTGTCATCTAAGCATAAGTGACATGTTTTATAAAACCAAAATGGTAGGCATATTAGAAAGAGTCTTATTTATTTGATATAAATTAAAGGACTTTATGAAAACATTAATAAGTATATCTTATTTTTTACCCTACTCACAAAATAGTATAAGATGATTTTACTGATATTATCACAATAGCCTTTTTAGTTTATGTAAATGGATGGATCTTGATGGAACTAATGTAATAATGGTTGTGAAGGAAACTGTAGTGGTTTTCTAAATAACAAAACTAGATGAAATTGGAGTTGTAATGATAATTGTAGTGATTTTTTCTTAAACATCTATATGGAGTCATGATTTACAAATTTAACCTTGGTGATATATCTAAGGCATCATATACGAGTGAAACAAATCCCTATGTAAGTTAAATTAATAATCATAATGGTAAGTATATTCCAAAACCAATGTGTCAAGGATGTGGAAAGAAATGCCTATGAAAATGTTTCCAAGGGATGGGTTGATGATATAGATGTGGTAATGGATGTCATAAAGTAATAACCTTCCATGGATAAAGGAAGTGTTCAGATGACTCAGATAAAGGGAGAGTAGTTCTTTCTAAGGGGTCATTTGAATGTTTTAAATTTGGTGCGCATGGTCATTGAATAAATAAAAGTCCTGCATAGAAGGTTCAGGAATGGAATCCATAGGACCATATAAATATATGTTTACTAGTACCTAATTCCATTCCAATTGATGTTGTGGAAATTGGAAATTACCTATGAAAGGTATAAATTATTTATTAGCTCAGGTTTTGACATTACTTAATCTTAGGATATTATGAATGATTTTGTTTGTAGGAATTAAATATAAAATAATATGATGGGCAAATGGATAAATTATCATGATGAATGTTTGATGATTTAGATGTATACATTTGAGGAATTTAATAGTTTTGTTGGATTTATGGATGATGTTATGTTTAAATAAATTAATGATGGGAATATTTGGGAAGAATTCTTTTAATTTTAACCCTTATGTTTGTTATATAAAAATAATAATTGAGGAAGAATTATCTTTTCTTTTTTTGATATAGTTATAAGAACTATTAGGGTTTTTACGATCCTTAAATTTGAGAAAATTATTGGCTATTACTTTTTGGGATGAAAAAAGTGAGTTATGCGATAAACATTGACGTTAACATATGTTATGGTTATTTTTTTTTTGGAATTTATATCATTTTTGGAAATGATATAAAATTATATAGTTTTTGAAGAAGGAAAATATGTATACAGTGTGACAACCCATCATATCAGAAAATAATGTGGAAATCAAACCGACAACTAAAGTACCACTTTGAGTTATCACCTACCACTGGCTTGTGTGGTGTCCTAGGTTAGTATGACTTATTATTTTTATTTAAATTATTTTATGGATAAATATTATGTTGATTTTTGGAACTTATTCTTTATAAAATGAATATACTTAGTATAAGAAAATGATTTGGTGATTATGTGATAAATGTTATTTTGGAGGGTGTTCGCTCTTTTGGGAACACTCTGTGAATATGAAATATATAATACAATGTGATCTTATTTGAGGAATAGTTTTTGAATTTTATTTTGGAAGAATCGGTGTTATTATTTTGGATAATTAGATATTCGGGTTGTTTGTGGAAATGAATAACCTATCATTAAAAACATTTAATTAGGTTAATTACTTTTAATTATGAGACTTTAAGTGTAGTCGATGTTATTTGGAGATATATGATATGATTTACTATAAAAGTTTATGTGATCACATCCTTCTATATTTTGGGATTCAATATTAGTTAGATTATTTTGACGAATTTTAAAGAATTTTTTAATTGAATGGTTTTTGTTTGATTATGAGTTATTTTTTATTGAATTTTGGAGATTACGAGTGGTATTTATTTTTATAATGGATTATTGGTTTTGGTGATTATATGATATTGTACTAAAAAATTTGGTAATGGTTAATGCCTAAAGATGGGGGAAATATATTGTTCATCTTTTGTGGATTATGGGATTCTCTAAAAGTTGATTCTAATACTTCATGTGTGACCAAGTCATCTGGAATACTCATCACTTGGAGAAAATATTAGCGTGTGGTAGAAACTTATAAATGGATGAAACACTACATTACAAGTAAGTATGTTTCCTTATGTTCTTAGTCACGCCCATAATTAAATTTTAATCTTTCTGAATAGTCCCTTAAAACAAAAACATTGTTCGTTTACTATTCCTAATGGTAAATCAAGGACCATTTAACCCATCCAAAGTTTATAGGTTTTTGGTTGTTAACATTCTTTATATCATGTTTTCTATCGCTGTCAATCATAACTTGACAATTATTTTTTATTCTGTATACATGTTTTTCTACATAAAATACTAGTTTGGGTTATCTTTGGTGACCTTTGTACTTCTCTTTCATTCTTTTAAATTGGTAGTTTTATTAATATTTTTACCATGTGGGATATTCAATGAAGTTACCAAGCCAATGTTTAAAATTATGATGTCATAATTTCCAATAGGAGGGAAGGTTCAATGTGATTTCTTGTTCGATAGCATATTCAACATGAAACAATGTTTTTCATCAAAATATTACATTGTACAAATGATTGATTTATACTGAAAAATAATACAATATTATTATTATTATTATTTTAAATGTAAGTTAATGCCTAGATTTTTTATTTGGATGAAATGAATATAACAAACTAAAATATGATTACACATATTTGTTAAATGATTTTACATTTATCAAATATATTTTAGAGACTTAAAATGAGAATAAATCCTATTTTATGCGTGAAATACTCTAATAAAATCTAGTTTTTATCACATTCTGATAGTGAACCCTTTTTAAATATAGTTTTTTTTTCACTTTTATATGTTCTATTTTATAAAATAAATTTATTTTTTTGATTCATCACATAAAAATTTAATTTTGATGAAATTTTGGAATTTTTTTATAAAATCTACATTTTAATGAATATTGAAAATAATTCATTTTAATTTCAAAGTACCTTATCATATATTGTATTTAGATAGATATATTTTCCTTTTAATTGTTTTTAATGTTTAATTGGATTAATTTTTTATCATTTAATCTGATTTTGGTCATTTGATGTAATTTCACATTTCAATTGGAGATAAGAAAATGTCAAATTTTTCATAGATTTTAGTTCATAAAACCCCACTTTCTCGTTTTGACAATAGGAATTAATTTTAAATTAATTTCTCTCAATTCTGTGTTGTGAACATAGAGAAAATGGATTCCTTATTTTGAATCATAAGGTCTAAATTATGTCAATAGGTACGTTTTATTTTTGGACTTTATGAATAATAACATTAGTAATTAATTTTCTTTACCATGGTTAAAGGGTAAATCGGGTAAATAAGGATAAAAAGTAATATTTTAATAATATAAGACTTCCATAACACATGACCTAATCCAATTAGAAGATATATGTACGATCAAGGGAATCCTTGAGATTATTTTGGGACCCCATGGAGAAACTTGGGTGTCATAATTACATGTTATAATAATTAATTTAAAGTAAAGAGAAATATAACATAATCATAGATCCCTTACTACTTTTTTTTAAATTTGGTTTATATAAATGATCCCATATATGATAAATATTCATTAGATAAATAAAAAGAGTTCTTATATCATGGTATTTATTTATAATTTTTATAATACAAATAAATAATTTTATTAATGGAACAATGAAGATGCAATGATTTCCAAATTAATGAAATATTCAAATAAATGATATTATAAACATTATCATAAATGTAATTTGAACTTCTTGATTCCATACAGAAATTTTATGGATAATATTGACATATTATATTTGATTTAATTAATTTTTGTGAAGGAATCATGTTGTTATGACTTCAAAAAAATCAATTAGTAAATAGTGTCAAAATTGACATAAATGAGCTTTTAAAACAAATACTATTGTACTAAATGTTATTATAGACATAAAATATAAAATTCATCCAAATGACTTATATAATGTTAATAATTTCAGTAATTATCAACTTTTGGTTCTATTGTAATTTTATAGTAAGAATAGTAACCATATAATATGAAAATATGAGAAGAAATGGAAATTGTTTTTATTTTAACTAATGCTTAAAGCTAAATGACATGGTTAATTTTGTGAAATAATCTTATCTAAAACATATTTTATGAGATTATTTCATCCCATCCTAATACTTTCCTCAAAATATATCACTTTCGATCCTTTTAAATTTCAAATAATTTCATAATAAAATAATATTTCAAGACATTCCTAAATTACCCCTCCTCCCTCTAATAAAAGGGAACCACCTATACCCACTTAATCACACCTAGAAAGCCCATTTTCTCATCCAAATTTGGCTCAAACAAGATCTTAAAATTCATCCATTATTCGTATAATCCTTACTATGGGAATATGAAATTCAATAAATCCTTTTGGCTTAAATCAAATGAAGCTACCCGATTTAGAGGTAACATCTTCTCTCAAGTTCAATTCCTTTAATTTAAATCTCCACTACCTATGATCATTTGATTATATTATTACATAAAAACACATATATCCTAAATATACTATGTTGTTTTTATGAGAATTATTCTAACTATACTTACACACACTTTTATCTAATGGATACGAACATATTATTTCTTTGTACGATAAACTACTGCCTCACGAAATGATGATTGTTCAATTTTCTCCTACCTCCTCTATGGTAGAAATTACGAGGGAAATATATTTAAATATGATATATATATTTTCCCTTTTTTATTTAATTTTTATTATCAACAAACCATTATTCTTTCTATGATGTGTAAATACAAAAATTTCATTCGAGGAAGTGTGGACTACTACCCCCTCATAGTGGTATGACTCGTTAATTCAATACATGGAACATAAAAAAATGGTTTTATTAAACCTATGAAAAATACAAGACATAAATATATTACTGGTATTATAATAAAAATTTATGTCATTTTATTGTTACTGTTTTAATATGAAAATGAATTAAAAGTAGTGTTTATATGTATATATGACCAACCGTCTCTTTAAACAATAAATTTCATTTTTTATCTTCTAATATTAAGGATACTATAAAAATTATATACTAGATATATATAATATTTAAACCATGAATAATATTCTGAATATGAGGTACTTTGACCACATATACAATTTACATAATGACAATTTATTTTCTACTCAAGTATTGAATATCGACAAAATGACAAATATGAACTTTAATAATAATCTAATTTTTAAAACATGGTAAAAATTCATAAAAATGAATAATAATCATGAAAAATGTTTTCAATCATGTATAACTTCAAATATGTTTATTATTTAGTAACATATCTATTTTACGAGATAAGTTTGACTCAAGATAAGGGAACCTCTAAACCCAATTTCCATTCTTTGGGTTGATCTTCAACTCTTGACTATGTCATGCTACGATTTTGTGAGAATTGAATTTTTATATCATATTTTGTATTTATAATTTATTTTGGGGGTTTTTTGTCAAATACACATAATAGATCTATTTTCTTATAATTTGTTTTGTAATGGAATTTATATACTCGATATTTTACAATTATAATTCGTTGATTATAGTACACAACGATTATGTTTGGAATAAATATATATTTATTTATTTAGTAATTGAAACTTCCATATGTGTGGATATACTTTTTTACACATAATCACCCCATAGATAAATTTTTCCATCATTTATACAATCTTCTTAAGAGAAATCATAACTCAATATTTATTCATTGAATTAATTATCCGTATCAATTGTTTTGTTTTTACAAGAATATATATGAATGGCCTCTTGTTTTTTACACTGAATATCCACTTATATTGGGTGTATTTATATTTTTCACACATAATTATTTCATTGATTTATCCTTAATCTAATGATATGATCTTTATAATGGACTTCTTATGAATCTCCTTTCCTTGAGGAAATTTTTTATTAGATAATCCTTATTCTTTTATAGGGTGTATTATAAACCCCCTTGACTTTAAAATTCATTCATAGGGAATATTTATTTCTATGATGTGTTTTACTAAATGAAAAAAGAAATTTTTTAATGTATACGACAACAACTGACTCTCCACCATAGTAACTATTTTTTGGACTTCCTCATTAATCCTTAATGTGTTTATAAGGAAAAGAATTCCATTATTCCCTTTTGGGTATTTTGGAATTGAATATAGTTTTCAAAATGGATCGGACATTTCAATATCTTGAAATTATTCCTTGTGATTTCAAATGTATTGTTATTAATGAAATGTTGATATTTGCAATATTTTATGTTTTGTGATTATATAATGGTACTTGGACATTTGACGAGTGGTTACATGATAAATCGACGATGGGTGGTTACGTGATAAACCAATGATTAGTGGTTCCTTGATAAACCAAGTATGAGTGGTTATGTTATAACCCCCAATGCATTGGGTATTGAAGTCGACTGTATGGATACTCCATTAAGTGGAATGAGTGGAAGTCGAGAGTATGGTTATTAAATTTATATATATTTATGTCTTATGTTACCTTTTCTATGTTATATGTTTATTTTTATGGGATTTATGGTTATACTCTTGTTACAAAAAGGGTAAATAGTAAACTTATATACAGTGAGGTGGTTTGGCTACTTATTAATGGTGAAAAGTAGTACTTTATGATAATGTATTCATGGTTTTTATGTTTTCTAAGACTAACATTTTTCCTTATTTTGGTATCCATTATTGAGTTTTTTATGCTCATACCATGTTTGAAATTGTTTTCCATAAGACATAATGAATAATATAGTCATGGATGAGATCAAGAAAAAGTTACTATTTGAAAACATATAACGATACCATTTTTCATTGTAAAGAGTTTTTGTTTTATGAAATAAATTGGATAGTGAGTACAAGTATTTACTTGTAATATTTATGTTGTTATGTATGAGTGATGACATATTTATCTAAAGATCTAAACATGAAAAGATCCTCAATGTTAATTAATGTCAAATTATCAACTTAACTCAAGATTATGTAGTGTTTAAGGTCTGTTCCATATAATAAAAGTATAAAATTATTCATAAATAATAGAGAAAGAAAAATTATTAACACCATTAATAGAGATGGTTGGTCATAGGTACACAAGAAGGATATTTTCACTTTTCGATGACTGATCCAAAAGAAAGGTAACTAATAATTAAACTTTATTAAAACATTATAATTTCATAAATAATATATATATTCAATAATTTCTTCCTTATTACAAACCTAATGAAATTAAAATGAAAAATGAATCACAATGCTTCTTGGATGTGGTAGTCCACACATACACATGAACAATAATATTGTTTTCTAATAGAATGGAAAGTATGAAGGTGGAAATTATTTTATTTTTTCATATTTATAATCATTTAATATTTATAATATATAAAAATTAAACCCATCATAATAACCATCCATGAAATATGGTGGTGTGAAATGAAGTGTATCACTATGTGGGGACAATCAGTCAAACGTCCAACTGAGTAAGATATTAATATCCCATTTGATGGAAAGAGGTTGAATAATTGAAATTGTAAAATCATTATTAACTTATGAATATTTTAGATAATTAAGTAATTAATTTATTAAGAATATAAAAATTTATTTGAGGTAAATGAATAATTGAAGACAATTTGACCGTTATGGTGATTGCCTCTTCTTCAAAATGACACATTCGAGCTCCTTGTATAGGATCTTGGGTTGGTATTGGGGAAACAGAATCCCCTCTATAGTATGGATGGGGAATTTAATAAGTGATCATATCTTATTATTATTTGACTAGAATGATAAATTTGGCGTGAATAAGAGAAAGTGTGGGTTCCCTTATATAACTTAAGGCAGTGGACATCTTGAAGATGCATAAAATTTTATTTTAATGTTATTTAATAATGATTTATAAATGGATAAAATTGATAAAATTCAAATCAAATATGATTAATTTTTAAAATTATCTCATCCAATTAAATTTTGGCATGTTTGGATCAAATTAATATCGGTCTCATTTTGTTTTAACCCTTCATTATCCCTTTTGACAATCACAGTAATATTAAAGTTTTCTACAGAAAAAAGGTAAATAATGCTACTATAAATTGAAAAAAGCCAAAAAACGAACCATTGTTGATTTTACGACCATATACCATTATTTTGGATTAATGTTTTTTATGAATTTTATATAATTTAGTAAAATAGTTTTCATTATAAATTATCATTTATGAAATTATTAATGTTATTTATTAAATTTTCTTTAAAATAAATCAATAAATATGATGATTTAATGTCTGATTATTTAAAATAAATTTAATATGTAATATTCATAAAAAAATAGAACACATTAAATCACTCAAATAATATCACTTTTCATATATATTAAATTAGTTTTTATATTATTTTATATTTGGAGAGATTATACATCAGTGTTGCATAAGAATTTAAGGTAATTATTTAATTACCAAAATATATAAATAATTTTATATTATAGAAATAATTTCATAAATATAAAGATATAAATTGTTAGTCATCTAAAAATTTATTTTGTACTTATGTGGACAAAAAGGAGTAATTTAAAATTCAGAGAATGAAATTATGTAATGTTTGATTTTAATTTTATATTGGTTATTTTTATTTAAAGTTTTCATATATAAACAAACATCAAGAATATGAAGATAAATTTATTACTATATTTATTCAATATAATTTTGATGAAATTTTAGGGACGTATTGCTTAGTTTTTAGGTAGACTAACAAAATTTACAATTTTTGTAGGTGATAAATATTAACATGATTACTATTCACAATTACCAAAAGTCAAAGGGTTCTGTAAAAAGAATTTGACCAATATTATTACAAATAGGGAATATATTTTTTCCAATTTGTTTTTTAAATTTGGAATATTTTATTATTAAAATATGAACACATGATGAAAATTACTTTTTTAGAAAATACATTTGGAAGAATAAAACATTGTTCATTATAATACCATGTTTAGATAAAAAAATATTATTTTAATGTTAAATAATTTTATTAAATCGATAATATATAAATTTAATTTATGTAAGTAAATAATATTAATTAATTTAATTTTGTATGACAAAAATTCATTGTGTGTGTATAAAATTTTTTCACAAAATATATTTCTTTTTTTTTGAAATAATTTTTATTAATGATCAGTTGAAAACCAATGAATTAATTTTGTAAATAAGTGACCATACATTTTTCATAGTTTAGTTTCACATACTTATATCCACCAATACAACTACTTAGTGATAACTGTCAAATAATAATATTTTAGTAGTGTACTACGATTCGTGTAAACTCGTTGTTGTGGGTAATGCAAGCTATGAATGAAAATAAATTTTTTTAAAACACATTTAATTAAATAATAGTTTCTAAATAAAAAAATTATTTATATGTAACACATAATTTCATTCTATGTGTTTCAAAATATCACATGATGTGTAGTCCACTCATGAGTGATTGCTTGGTTTTTTATGTTGAGTTAAATATCACATAAAATATGGTTGACTCTACATATTGTGTGATACTAATCAGGAATCCATGCCTTGTACAATGATGAAACACCTAGTACCTAAAGTGTCTAGAAACACAATGTTCATATATGGACACTCAGTGTGGATTTATCTAGTTTTTTAGGCCGGTTTGTGGATGGATATGGCATGGACATTAGGTAGCCCCAGATAACATGTGGCATAAGAAGCATGTGTGTTACTTCATTTGGAATGATATTACTTTAGAATATCCTCATTTATGACAAATTTTTTTTGCCCATGATGATTTCATAGGTTGAAATTTGAGTTGAAACCATGGATACAACATGAGGTGATGCACACATGTCTCTTCTAGTGATTCTTAGCTGATGGTAATGTTATCCTCTAATCATTAGATTTATGATAGGGTCAATAATCCCTCGACACTCCAGGTTTCATGTTCCCCATATCTTATATTTATGTAGGGTCAGTACATACCCATATTACCAAAGGTTCATGTCCTCTATCTTCAGAGTTTTTCCTCCCCGTAGTATAGAATTTGTAAAAACTAGGTCCTCTGTTGGAGTCATTTCTCCCTCATCTATGGTATGCAGTAGCTAGGTGTGAATACACCATTCATATTTGTCTGAGGATTCTTGTGGTTCATGGAGACAATGATATGGCCTTTAGTGATATGGATGCACACATCATTCAATTCTAGTTTAGGATAATGAGAATATTATCTCTTCAATTTTGTTTGATTTATGGGCATATCTGATATTGGGTTAATTTTATCCTATTTTAATTATGGGTTGAAATGAATATTTTATAATACTACATCCCTCTTTTGTTTTAAATAAATCATACTAAGTGTGTTAATACTCAAAATTTGATTTTATTTTCATTCTTGTTTCATATCGTATAAAGATGATACACATATGTGTAGTAACCTAAGTGGACTTAGTATAAGTGAAACATAGAAATACACTAAGGTGTTGACTATGTTTAGTGGTCAAACATAATGAATGTGAACTGAGATAAATCTTGTAGTTTCCATTATAGAAAATTTTAGGGTTGGAATTCATTCCTCTAGATTAAACATATTTATTTCCCATTAATATATAATACTATGATCTCTAATATACTTAACCAGTTTGGGTGCATGCATTCTTTACCATCTAGTGGTTTATGTTTATCATTAATATTTAATAATCCATAGAGATGTGTGTGAGTTTGTATCGATAATTTTTAATGTGGCCCACCATTTCAGTGATTTTGATACTTTATTCTAGTTACTTACCTCTAGCCTATTAGATGCAACCTTAGGTTGTCAATCTCAATGTATAGCTAGCTCAACTACGTCCTAGGGGTTTGGGTTGTGATAATGTGTTTTCCATCAATATAATTGAAGAAAAAAATATAAATTTGAGAATACACTAGGGAATATTAGATGTTCAATCAACTCATCCTATTAACTTATTCTATACATATGGTTAATAAAAAAACTACATTGAATAAGAACCACTAATAATGGTAAATATTGTAATGAAATCCATGCATATTGATATAACCCCAAAGTGTATATACCTAAAATTGGTATGAATGTTATTCATATGATGTATCCAAGGTTGTTAGATTGAATGGAAGAATCATATGATATTAATGGATGTATTAATTCTAATATATAACATCGTAGGAATAGAAATTCAAATCCATATTCAACCTCTATCAATAGAGATGTTGTAAAAGAGGTAGAGGAGACAAATCTTACTATTGATCCTCTAGAATTCTACGATGGTGTGTCGATGAACATTGATGAACTCATGCTGGTTAATATTTTAATGTTTAAATAATTTTATTCCATATTAATTAGTTTCTCCATGAAACCTTCTGAAAATGACTAATAAAATACTTCCTCCATCGACACTAGGATATCATTTCCTATAATTACATAAAAGTTAATATATTAGATCCCTAGGTGGCCACCGATAAATTGAGTTTTCAGGTTGAAAACCATAAATTTAAATAGTTGTAAAAGAGGATAAATTTGACCAATGATTCAGAATTGAGTGTTCATGTATATAAAATCATCAATATATAATTCATCTAGGAAGTCCACTACCCATGGTGGATGAAAAATATTGTCCGTATTCGGAATAGGAAATGTAAAATCAACTACTGAATCAATTAAATATATATATTTTCTCATTGTCTAAAGAATGGTTTCAAAATATTGTTCCCGAAATTATAGATTGATGCAACAAATAGATTCTAATTACTCCCATTTATAAATGTTTTATTGGGATATAAATAGATCTCAGAGGGCTCGAACGATGATGATTACACAACCATTATGGAACCAAAAGTGGTATAATGTTACCATGTAATGCCTTTTTGATTAGAGAATTATTTTGACAGATTTCAATGTGACATAATTAATATATTTTTTTCCTTTATATATAAATTCATGTTTTTATATTTAGATGATTTGGTGGTTTATTCCTAGAAACAATTAAGACAATCATTCCAACCTTGAAATAGTTTTCAATAATCCGTGGAAACACAACTTCAACATGAATCCAATGAAATTATTTTTCTTGATAACATTGGGTTAAAATACTCAATTTTTTGGTACAACATAATGACATTGATTATAACCCTAATAAAGTAAAGTTGATTCTTTATATTCCCCAAAAATGATATTTATAATAGTTTGTATAACTATAGGGGAACCATTCCCAAATTAATTACTTCATAACATAAATCCCAAAAGAATTATTTCCCATAAAAAAACATTAATGAAGAAAGGCATTAATTATTAGTGTAATAAAGATTAAAAAATATAATTTATTATCTAATGAATCACCATATGTTTCCATTCATGATTATATTTTTATAAGGGAGAAAACTCTTCCTCAATGAGGAGACCGTAGAGTGATCACTTGATACCCTTCATAATCATTGGAATTATTCTAATTAAAATAATATCATATATTATATCTTCAAAAAAAATTTATTTGGTGACTCGATATTCTTATATCAAGAATAATATCAACACAAATATATTTATTTTGAAATGTATGATACATTATTTAAAACACCATGAGTTAGACATTGTGTCTCATGTTGATCAATGCAAATATAATCTAATTTACACAAAATTAACATCATGTTCATTATGATGGGTTCTCCTTCTGAAATAGTTTGATATATAGTTATTATATTAGAAGGAAATAAAGTGGAAATCATTAATGATGTCTTTGTAGTGAAACCACTCCCATACAAATGACTACTGAACACAATTCCCCGATAAAGATATCATCTCAGTCTGTAAGATCTCCTAAATATGTGAGACAAATTTTGATGATACTTCTTAGAGTATATAAAGATGAAAAATAGACAAAATGAAACTCAATCAGGTAACAAAATTATTTTTGTTTATTTTCCAATGAAAAGGGATTTCTTCATTATTCATTTGTAATGTTAAAAGGATGTACCAATAATGAGATGGAATACTAAATTATCACTATAGTATTCGAGTACTCCATAAAGATACTATGTTCTTGACTAAATATAAATTATTAATCCGAGTTGGTAATCAATAAAATAACTATTGACTATTCTTTTAAAAATTAGATATAATTCCATTTCATGATTATTTTATCGGGAAGATGGATAATCTTGCCAATGAACTTGCACTACATCAATTCCAATGTTCAACGAAAACCTAAGTTGATGAGTTGGAAACTTTTACTATAAACCATGAAGATCCAGGTCCAGAGGAGACAATCATTCACATTACAGATCATATAGTGGTTTATGATTTAATCAATGACAATATGGAGGATGTTTATGAGTTTAAAAGTATTGGATTTTCTTCCCTTTAACTTACATCTCTATAATTTATGATTACATGTATTCATAATTATGAATATTAATAAATTTATTATCATATATTTATTACTATTATATGTTACATTTTTTTGATAATGTACAATGGGAAATGTCTCACTAAAATGTCCTAACTGTCTCCACTATGATAAAAACCTATATATTGAATGGCAGTATTCAAAAATACATGTTCTATGGATATATGTTATCATCTTACAGGACATATATTGTATATGGTATGATGGTTACGGTTATAATAAGACACTGACGCTTATTCACATGATGTTTATCCATAAAAATCTCTTAGAAATAGAGTTATATAAACTTGACCCATTAGTATTGAATATATATTTGTATATTTCATTAGATATTATTATCTATTAATGTGTCTTATAGTACATGAACATTATGATTATTGTCAATACATATCATGTGACACATAACATTATGTATTGATAAAAAACATGATGACATACACTCTCGGTGGGGGAGGATATGATGTACGTGTCACAAATGATATCATATTAATGAATAATGAAAGAAAGGATTTGTCACTTTTTTTAAGGAAATTAGATATCTCATGACCATTTATGGGAATGATAATTCATCGTTATTTTTTTGGTCACAATATTATTTTATGAATATAATTTTTCAAATTCAAATAAATAGTATAATATATCATGATTTTAAATGCAATTCTATATTTAATAGTGTAAATGACAAACAACATTTTTCTTAAATGAGCCATGAAATATTATTATTCAATTATTACCATTATAAACTAAAAATTAAACTAGAGGGAATGAATACGATTAACCACATTATGAAATATATAATATAAAAAATTGATTCCAATACACTGATTAATTCTTAGAAAATAAGAATTCATTTTTTAGCAAAGTCGTATAATTATTGAAAAATATTTCTTCTTAAAAAATGGTTTGTATTCATTTTTGTGAGATAATATTATAAATAATTTATGTAAAATTAAAAAAAAATATTATTTAAAAAAAGACACATCCCTTTTGAAATCATCATGTCAAAATTTTAATTTAATGAATTTTTTGGATTTTTATAAAAAAATTAATTTTCCAGTGAATATTGAAAATATATATTTTCATTGAAGACAATATTTTTTTTTCAGGATTTTACATATAAACATTATTATTTAAAATTTATTAAATGTAACATTATTTGTCACATATTATTAATAATATAGTTATGTTTTTATATCAATTTTATGGTTATGTTTGGGGTACAAACCATTTTTTAATTAAAAGAAAATTTTTAAAAAAAAATTATTTTGTTTTTTGTTTTCAACATAAATTAATTTCAAATAATTTGAGAAATTGAATCATAAAAAATGATTTTCATATTTGTAATCATGCATTTTAAATTTGGTAAATAGTTCCCTTTTAATCATTTTCATTATGATGTTTAACCACAGTATATGATTGTCATCATGGTAAGTGTAAATCAGGTAATTAGGGGATGCAAACACATTACATTATCCTATTTTATTTATAGGTTTCAATCATTTCCATCCAATTATTGATTATATGGCCACTTTTCTACTTATTTTCCTCATATTAAACATTTTATTAGTTTAAAAAGATAAAAAGTAGAATGTTACACTCCCTAAAATTTAATATACAGAATATTTAATCATTAGGTTAAAATGTTGATATGTCTGTTTCAAGTGGTTTTATAAAATAAAACTTATTTTCTTCTCTCATGGTAATTTATTAATAATTTTTAGTGAATATATTATGACAATAAATGTTTATTCAATAGTGATATAATATTTAATTAATTGAAAGGAAAATAAAATAACAAATTTTTTAAAATATTAAATGTTATAAAATTTGATTCAATTACTATGTTTCATGAATTTTATAAACAAATATACAATTTATGGTTGTTTCAAATGATTAAAATCTAATTTATTTACTTTGATTTTATTTTTAATTGTCAAATGAAATTTATAGTTCAAAAAATGATTTAATGATAATTTATAAGAAATAATATTTTATTAAATGACTCAAAATTTAATAAAATATTATATTTTTTCAAATTATTAGAATATGGTTGAAAATATTAAACATGGCCTTCATATTGGACAATATTACTTTTATGGTAATTTTCATTTCCCCTAATTAGTAAAAACAATTGTTACCATGGTATTTTTAAAAATGGTTACAGGATGGTTATAAAAGAAAAATAATGGTGAAAAAATAATCTAGATATGTTTAATTTTATTTTATGATAGTACATTATATATTTTAATTATTAAAATTTATTACGATTTACCCATGAGGATTAATTTATACTAATATCATACTTCATGAAATTCTAAAAGTACCCCGCCCATAGCCTTATAAAGGAATACCCTATCCTTTTTTATTCACACATAATGAACCCTTCTAATAAGAAACTTACTACCCATATATGTTCATAAAATCCATCCACATGATCTAGATGTTTTAAAAAAGGCACTATACCATCTTTAAATGGATTAAGGTCGAAAGAAAATGTTTTTTTTCTTAAGAATAGGTATAGAGTTTAAATGAATGTTATAGTTTTTTTATTTATCCTCCTCCTAGATATCATCATAAAATAATATTATACAGTAACATATATGTGTCAAATTTACTGAGATTTTATATCAAGTTAATAAACTGTATCCATCTCCATATTTAATCAAATTAGAAACAAAACAATCAATCATGTATATGGAAGACTACTGCCACAAAAACATGTGTAATATGTTTTCAATAAATTTATTACATGTATGGTTATAATTAAGGATTAAATATATATAAATATGTTATTAATTACAGAATTTTAATTATTTAAAATTAATATATCATTTATTTTCTCCCATTTCTGTTAATTGAAAATGAAAATATTGTTGGTTCGTAAATGTGCAGTACCACACCCCTAAAGAAATGTCTTTCATTTTCAATCACCAAATCATATGGATAATATATATTTATATATAAAAATATACTATGGTATTTATGATCTATTTATATCTCATGAAGACATATAAATACTTACCTTATTTCTATGATGATCAGTGAAAATTGGAAATGTTACTCATTTTTACATATGGGCTACCATTTGAATGACCATAAAATATATCATTTTCATTAGCTATATTTCATGTTTGCTTTTAAAAGTGTAATTTGTGTTTAAAAATTATAATTTTTGGATTATTATTCTTAATATGACATAATAATGAACTCCTTGATTACAGTCAACTTACCAATGTCATTTTTGACATATGTAACAAACATCCACAAAACACCCACTATAGAATTTTATTATTAAGTAATCAAATGTGTAATAATTAAAAATTATGAAAATGGATTTGGGATATGTGTTTTACCATGGAAAATATTCTTAATAATTTAAATAATTTATATACTATTATATTAATTGAGTTAGAGGACATACATGCTTAGTCTGGACTTTAGTTAATATATTTCATCTCAGTTTTCATTCATTAAAGAATATTTTAATGTTATGAATCTAATTTGGATAATACTGTATATATAATTCCAAAATTAATTTTATATCATTAATCCTACATAATTAATGGAATTTTATTTTCCAATTAAATTTATTTCATCCAAGGGGATTTGACATTTATGTTTCCATATGGAAATGAATTTATTATCTCAATTTCCATCCATTAGGAAATAATTATACATTATTTAATTTATTATTACCCGATTATATATGAATTTATTTTATAAATTGTTTATTTAGTATTTAAAAAATTAGTTTTGGAATTAAATATATAAACATAATCATTCCATGGATTAATTATTTCATCATATGTTATTAACATTTAAAGATTTTTCGTTGTCTCAATCACCTTTTCCTGACACATATTTCTTGTCATGAACAATGATTTTTTAATATGTTACTTAATTACTCATTATTGAAATTTATAATTTCACTTCATGAAATTTATTGTATTTAAATAGCTATATAATACTATTTATTTAATTTAATTTGGATTTCAATTATCACAGAAGTAGTAATCAGTTGTTGTTATAATCTCATTTATTTTTAGGATTGTTTCTGTTCTTCATCACAATTATAGGAATCATATAATATTATTTTTTTGAAACACATATATTTTATTAATCTCTTTTTTATGAATGTGTTTTACATTTTATCTTTTCATTTATACCCTTATTAATTAATGAAATATCAATAAAGTTTTATTATGTGACACTAAAATTATATCTTATTTTATATTTAGAATCATGTTATTCTATATATAGTTTTAAAATATGATTTATATAATTTTATTTTTATTAATTATTGTTTTTATATATATATTTTACATGATTTTATACCATAGTTTAAAAGGATTTAGAATTTAAATTTCTTAATTTTTTCTGTATGAGTCTCTCTTGACTCTCCTTTCAAAATCTTTCAAAATATTGTTTTTTTAATATTTATGATATTCATAGATTTTCAATCAATTAAATTTATTGTTTGAACCAAATATTATTTTATATGTTTCCAGGTTTATTTTAAAAGATAATGTTTTCCCTAATATTTATTAAATTATAAATAAATATTACTCAATGAAATAGTTATTTTCCGTTGTTTTCATGAAAATTTTTTAAAATCAATTTTAATTGTAATTATCCCCAATTTCATTATTATTTAATTATTTCATTACATCATTGAGATTATAATATAATTATAAGTTCCATAATATTTCTATTTATGTTTTATGATGATTGTTTTAAAGATATTTTCCCGAAACCTATTACATTCTGGTTGTTACCATTGCTATAAATGGATGATGGTTTTTCACAGGTTTTATTATTAAATAGTAAAAGAATAAATTTCTATTAATTATATGGTACATGATTTTAATAAATGAGATACTGGGGAGCACCATACATCTTATAAGATAGATGATCCCCATTATAGATCTTAAATATAAAATGAGTCTAATACAACTTATATGATGGGTGATCCCCATTATAATTCTCCAATGCATTGGGTAATATTCATTTTATTAAATGTAAATAAAGAGGGTGTAAATAATAATGATTTTTTTGAAATAAATTTAAATGGGATCTAATAATTTTTATAATAGGTTTAACAAAAATTATGAATACTATTCTCTAAGATTACACAATATATTTCTATTTCGTTTTTAATTATATGAGATTAATATCATATGGATCATGATTATTTTTCTTATAGATCATGATTTTGTTAATGGTTTATTAAAATCCTCCAGATTTTGGATCTATTTGATCAATATAAGTTCATTTATGTTGTGATCATGCTCATTTATTATGACATCATTCCCTTGTCATCATTTTACGATTACTAATGAAATTAAATTATTTATATTTATGTTTACCCTTAATGATTTGTTGATCTCAACCTATGGTTTTTAACACTCTTATTATAAGAATGATGTTTATTCAGTTATGTCTAAATGGGGTTCACATGGATAAAGATGTTTTCCAAATATGAAACATAAAAATCGTGGAACAGTGGTAAATATAATCACTCTATTAAATGGGTATTATTTAAGTATTGTTTTTCCCAATTCTTCAATACTCTAAATGCAAATTGTCCTTGGGTTTTATGTGATCCAAAATTAAAATTTTCCATTATAGATTTCAGATTGCTAAATTTTTTGTAATTTTTATTGTTATCCATCCACAAAAGTGACGTTTATATTTGCATCACTAGATTCTAGAGTGTTGGCTTAGGACTATTGTAGTTTTTATTAGAGAAAGATTGATAAAAATTGGGATATTATGATGTTTTCAAGTGAGGTTAGCTTTAGTGTTATATATAACCTCATGGTTTTTTATTATTAAGTTTGATCAAATGTTCATTGGTACCGAAAACCCTTTTGAGTTTCTAAGTGATTATATTTCATAGTAATTAATTCTATTTTGAGAGAAATATTATTTGGATAAGGATTAAAAATACCATGGTTTTAACATGAAATATTAATTGAGGAATAATTCCATTAAATTATATGGAGATAACTTTTAAATTTGAATATAACCATTAGGGTATATATGCTCATTGATATTGAGGGAATTATCAGGTGTTAATATTTTGGAAAATATGTTTTATGATATATATAACCATGGGATTGAAATGTGGTATTTTGATTTTTGGAAAAGAATATCATATATTAACTAATAAATTTTTATGGAATATAAATGTTTCATATGGGAATTTTAGAGCGAATGAATTTTTTAGAGATAAATATTATATATAATAGGGATGAAAATGTTATTAAATTATTTTAATCATTGATATTAAATCATAGTAAGAAATATTTTCATTAATTATATGAATATTTACTTATGTAATGATTTATATTTATCATTGGGTATTGATATTTAATTTTAGGGATTAATTTTTTTCTTAATCATATGTGGATTTTCTCATTTTAAGAATTATCTAGTCTTTTTCTAAGCATGTTTTATTTTTGGTTAATGTTTAAAGATAGGTGAAATAAATTTTTTTCTTATTTCGGATTATTTGATCCATCAGTATTTGACTTTATTTCTTTATCAATGAACAATTCATCTTATATACTCATCATTTGGAGAAAAAGACGTGATTGTGGGGGAAATTTATAAATAGATAAAATTTAACTTATAAAGTAGATATATTTCTTTTGGTTATTATCTTGTAAGGTAAATTAATTCCACAAATCTGAAAAAAGGATATTGAAACAAAAATTCTACCCTGTGAAATTTATTTATGATGAATCATTTGTCCTTTTAACAACTCTTTGGTTTACATTTTTTTGGTCATCAACTTTCTATTAATTGTTCTCTTTTGAGTGGTAAGTCTTCTTCACAACCCCACATTACTATTGGAATAATAATATCCCCTACATCTCTATATTTTTAATTCCCACATCTTTCCCTTTTTGGAATCCTATTTTTATGTTATTCTATATTACCTTCTAATTTAACTTTTCCGCATTCAAAAATGAACTTTTATTAACCATTTTTTGGATGTGAGGTTTAATAATGGTATTTTCAGTTTTAAAACAATTTATTATTAATTTTATGTTAAAAATATTTTTTTTTAATTTATTAATTTTTGTATGTAAGGTTATGGTATTTTTAATGAGATAAAAATTTTATAGCATACACTACTAGAAAAACAGGTATTTGCGAGGGGTCATTTGCGACGAGATCCCGTCGCAAATGGCTTTTTGCGACGGGGGCCCGTCGCAAATGGCCCGTTGCTGAAAACGGCGTCGCAACAACACTTATTTGCGACTGGTCCGTCGCTAAAGCCTTTTTTGCGATGGTTATTCTCCCCGTTGCAAATAGTACTCTGTATATTTGTAAAAAACTATTTTTTAAAAAAAATAAAAAACTATTAATAAATTATTTTAATGCATATAATAATACTAGTATTTGCGACGGGCATAATATCTCGTCGCAAATACAAAAAAAAATAAAAAAAATAAATTATTAATAAATTATTTTAATTAATATAATAATAGAATTATAATTCACAGATAAAAATAATAAATTATTTTAAATAATATAATAATAATACAATTATAATTCAAAAATAAAAAATAATAGAATATTAATAAATTATTTAATTAATATAATAATATTAGAATTATAATTCATAAATAAAAAAATATTAATAAGTTATTTTAATTAATATAAAAATAATATAATTATTTTACATTCAAATATTAAAATAATTCAAGTATTACGAAAAATATAATTAAATTATAATATTATAAAATTTTAATATATATATAAAATTTAATATTATAAAATATAAATAATATTATTATTCATATTAATATTGTTATTTAAAAATATAATATTATTAATATTTTATAATGAGACAAAAACTAAGAATAGAAAAAAAAATATTTTGATTTCCCAAATTTTATAACATAAATACAAACTCTAATCTGAAGGAGGGGGGAGGTGGGGGATCTGCAGATGGTGGTGGAGGAAACTCCATCCCTAAAGCATGAGTGAGTCGGCGCATGTACTCCATCTGCTCCTGATGCTGCTGCTGCCACTGACTCGTCTGCTCCTCGTACAGCTGCTGCTGGCGTCGACGCTCCTCCTCATGCTGCTGACGCATCTGCTCTTGCTCCTGTCAGAGACTCTCTATCTGTGCAGTCTGAGATCGCAACTGATCCTCATACTGTGTAGTAGAAGAAGATGCACGAGCTCCTCTCGAGCTGGATGCCGACATCGCAGCACTGCCATAATAATCTCCGGGAGTCAGTCGAGAGACGATACCAACTACCCGGCCCTTCTCGAAGGCATACTGGGTGGCCTGCATCCATGCCGCCTCATCAAACTGACAGGTAGTGGTCTGATCTGATGACTCGGCCTGACTCTCAGGCTGGGCCTGTGACGCTGCGGCCTCATATGACTCCTATAGTTGCAATTTAAAATTAAAATTGTGAATATATTATATGCATTTAATTTTTAAACTTGAAAACAAATAATACCGACCACGATGTGATGCTGACAATCACCTATGAGCTCCCCAGTAGTAGGATCACTACACATCCTCCGATATACGTCGTACTCTGTAATATCGGGGTGCTCGATAGCCTATAAAAATAAAAAATAAACTGTTAATATATATAGTTATATAAAATATTTATAAATAATGTACGTACCAGATGCTGTCTATGAGTACTGAAAGAACGACTCCCAGCTCGATGAGTCACCTCCTGTCTCCCCCGATTCTGCCTCCCCACCGATGATCTCCTCTGAAAGGCACCACTCAACCAGTGCGCACATAATCCATCCCATACATGGGATGAAATATACTCTGGTCGGTGTGCTCTACATGACTCCTCAAAATCGGACACTCCTGCTTTCTTCATCGCAGATTTTCTTAAATTGTGCAAAAACTGACGAAGGCGATCACGTATGGCCACCTCCCATGCCTCGTGGATGGCGTCACGCATGGTATCCTCGATCGGATAACATAAACCCTACAAATAAATCAAAATATCATGTTTGAAATGAAATAATTTTCAAAATAAAAATTATTTATTTACGTACGTACCAACCAATGGCCGAACATGGCCTGCTGCAAATCAATGGGAATCTGCTCCCATGTGGTCCACGACTAAGAGAAATAGTTGCGCAAAATAGCGCTGCCCTGTCCGACTGCTATATGCGGAAAACTGAAAAAATAATAAACATTTATTATGTGAATAGATCAATGAAATCTTAGACAAATCCACAGGTTATCACACAGGTTATCACACCTCAGTGTGCGTGGATCAAACCCAAGACATGGACGTCGCTCGGGGACGGGGTCAGGAATCATCAATCGTGCAAGACCGCGCCCCCTCCGTGTACTCCCTGGAGTGCCTGCAGGCTGAGGGTCATCTGTCAGCAACTCATCCGCATCGAAAGTCAGGTCAGCATCCGCCAACTCACGAAATGTGGCATCGTCCATCTGAAACAGAAAATGTTAATGTTAGAAAATAATTGATAATTACTATTATATATACATATATACATATTATGATTGTATATAAATACCATGGAATGCTATCAGTGTTCATCTTCATCATCATCTTCATATATGTCAATGTCATCTTCATATTCCTCCTCAACATCATTGATATCCATTCGAGTTACAGTTGCTTCATCTCTTACCATTTCAAATTCATATGTGACATCATTAACATCATCGTCATCACCGACTCTTAAATGTGGGGTGTCGTCATCGATACTCATGTCTCTTTGTAAAAAAGATTGATTTTGAGTAATCTCTTGAAAAACATCAATTATTTTCACATTAGTGAAAGCACATTCACTTTGACTAAACTGATTGTCTCGAATTTTGATTTTTATTACACTCCACCAATCAGTCAAGTCTCTTGATGTTGCACAGTACTTTGCATAATAAACTTTATATTCCTATTGAGCCAATAAGAATGGTTCATTTACTGCGAGAACAATTTTACATTTAATATCGATGATTCCATGAGTCGTATGAACACACATGCCTCTCTCTGTATCCAACCACCGACATTTGAACATGGTTATGTAATGTTGTCCAAGATAACATAGTTCAATGATTTCATCAAGTATGCCATAAAAGACAACTTCATTTTCTCGATGATGAGATCCTCTCAAGATAACTCCACTGTTCATTGTTTTTTTCGATTCCCCATATGCATGTGTGTGGAATCAAAATCCATTCACCACATACACATTATAAGTTTTAACAAGTTTGGAAGGTGGGTTACTCAATACACACAGCCGTTTGTCAATTTTATTAGCATGTCGAGACACCTGAAAATTTGTGAAATAATTATCAATATAGTAAACTATACATTTAATGAGTTTCTAAAAGATAAAAAATTTATGTTACCAGTTTTTGAAACCACTGAGAGAAATTTTTCAGTCGACGTTCTTCGAGAGCAGCTGCTGTAATTTGTGTAATTTGTTTCTTGATATGATTATCATACAACCTATAAAAACCAAAGTTATTTACTGTAACATAAATGATAGAATAAGTGATATAAACGCTTACAGTACAACTGATGTCATCTCTTCACAGTTGAGCAGAACATACGTATGAGCTCTCTGATGTTCATCATCTGAAAGCCGGAGTTCATAAACTCCACCAAAACCAAGCTCTGACTGGTTGAAAATAGATAATTGATTGTCGATTTCATCAATATTCCTCTCGTTCCGTCCCATTCGGTTGTGTTTTGAAGGATACTCAGATTCAAAATAATGGGAGAAGAAAAAAGATATTTCCTCTTGCAAATAAGCTTCTGCAATAGATCCTTCAACAGATGCTTTGTTACGTACTTTTCTTTTCAATTTTTGCATGCATCTTTCAAATGGGTACATCCATCGAAACAGTACCGGACCTCCACATTTGGCTTCATATGGAAAATGTAACATCAAATGTTCCATTGAGTCGAAGAAAGACGGAGGAAATATTTTTTCCAGTTTACATATAATTACAACAACATCTTTTTCATGTTTGCCTAGAGCATCATAATCTGCCGTAGCCGCACAAATTTCCTGAAAAAAATGAGACATGTCTGTTATGGAATCCCAAATCATAGAATTCAATAGACCTCTTAATCCAATGGGTAGAAGTCTCTCCATTATAACATGAAAATCATGACTTTTTAATCCAGTAATATGACCATTCTTTACACATCTACCCAAATTGGAAGCACAACCATCTGGAAGTCTCAAATCTGCAATCCACTGACAAAATAATAAACGGTTTTCTTTAGACAGTGTATAAGCTACTTTTGGTTTCAGTAACCTTTCTGTTATGACATTCTCAAATAGTTCCAATTTTGGACGCCTGCAAATTTGGGCAAGATCTAAACGTGCATTTACATTGTCTTTGCTCTTTCCTGGCCTATCCAAAACTGTATGAAACAAATTATCAAAACAGTTCTTCTCAGTAAGCATGACATCTAACATGTGTCGGACCAACAGATTAGACCAATATGGAAAATCCCAAAATATGCTACGTTTAATCCAATTGTGTTCTTTCCCAAAACCAGAAATTTTCTGTTGGTTTATTGTGGGACCAAAAGTGATGGGAGGTAATGATAATACAACTGATTTTAACTCCGAACCTGATAGAATTTTTGGAGGTCCATCCCTTTCAACTGTTCCTTTTCTGAAATGAGATCTGTTTCTGCGAAAAGGATGATCAGCTGGAAGAAATATGCGATGACAGTCAAAATAACAAGGTTTCTTTCCATGAATGAGCATAAATGCTTTGTTCTCTCCCATACAGTAAGGACATGATTTCTGACCATGTGTACTCCAGCCAGATAACATCCCATAAGCCAGGAAGTCACTTATTGTCCACATCAATGCTGCTCTCAGTATGAAATTCTGTTTCGTTGCAACATCATATGTACTGACACCAGTACATCACAATAAATTTAATTCATCAATCAATGGATTCAAATAAACATCAATATTTTTCTTCGGATGTCCTGGAATTAGTAAAGTCAAAAAGATATATGGCTCCTTCATCAATATCCATGGAGGTAAATTGTACGGAGTTAAAAAAACAGGCCAACATGAATATTGACTACCATAAGATCCAAACGGACAGAAACCATCAGTGGAAAGGCCCAGTCGAATATTTCTAGATTCTAAAGCAAAGGATGGATTCACTCTATCAAAATGTTTCCATGAATCACCATCGGCTGGATGATTCAAGCTTTTATCGGTTAAAATATTCTCTTTATGCCATGACATCATTATCGTTGTATTCTTAGACATGAATAAACGCTGAAGTCTGGATGTAAGCGGAAAATATCTCAACTATTTTACAGGAATCAAACCAGACTTCCTGTGTTGTCCTTCTTTATATCTCAGTTACCCACATGTAGGACAACTATCCAACGACTCATTTTCCCCATAATATAAAATGAATTCATTTGAACATGCATGAATCTTCTGACAAGTAAGTCCCAAATTTCGAACCAGCCTCTTACTCTCATAGTAATTTTCAGGTAAAACATTTCCTTCGGGTAACAGTGTTTTCAGCAAAGAAAATATCTGGTCAAAACAGGTGTTTGAAATTCCGTTATCTGATTTGATAGCCATAAATTTTGCAACTGCTTCTAATTTTCTCATCTTGCAGCCAGGATATAATGCATCCTCAGCAGGCTTCAAAAACTCATAAAATTCAGACGGTGCCAACTCAGGATTTGAAGCTATATTAGCCGGAGATTCTGTATGTTGAACAGATGAACCTGCAACATCATGTACTAAATCTTGAAACCGGGATGGATCCGGAATCAAGTTGGTATCACCTGCTCTGGAACTGCGTTCATCATGTTGATACCAAAAAACATAATCTGGTTGAAAACCAAAATGCAAGAGATGTTCTCCCACTTTGTCAAACGTGTCAAACGTTCTCAATGCACATTTTATGCAAGGGCATTTTATTTTGCCTTCTGAAACAAATTCTGGATTTAATGCCGCAAATGATAAAAAAATCTCCACACCCTCAACATATACTGGATTTAAACCAGAAACGTTTGGATTTCTACGTTGATTTATCCATATGCGGTCACCTAATAATGATTGTTGACGACCTCGTTGTTCCATATTTCTCTATAAAATATAAAAGCATTACTGGTTTTGAATAATTTGTTAGAAAAAACACTCAATCTAGGATAATTATAGAGTTTAGATCATACACGACTGACGCAAACTTTTTATTGAGATAAACCTAAAAATTGACCCTTTAAGAATTAAATATGTTGAGAATAAAGCAAAACATGTTACAAATATTGATAATTTTAAAATTATATAAATTTCTTATTATTTTCATAGTACTAATATTATTGGTAATTATTACAAATTATTGGTAATTATTGGTAATTATTGGTAAGTATTGTTAATTATTACTAATTATTAGAAATTATTGGTAATTATTACTAATTATTACTAATTATTGGTAATTATTACTAATTATTACTAATTATTGGTAATTATTACTAATTATTGGTAATTAATACTAATTATTGGTAATTAATACTAATTATTGGTAATTAATACTAATTATTGTTAATTATTACTAATTATTGTTAATTATAACTAATTAATGGTAATTATTACTAATTATTGGTAATTATTTCTAATTATTGGTAATTATTACTAATTATTGGTAATTATTGGTAATTATTGGTAATTATTGGTAATTATTGGTAATTATTGGTAATTATTACTAATTATTGGTAATTATTGGTAATTATTGGTAATTATTACTAAGTATTGTTAATTATTACGAATTATTGTTAATTATTACGAATTATTGGTAATTATTACTAATTATTGGTAATTATTACTAATTATTACTAATTATTAATAATTATTACTAATTATTACTAATTATTGGTAATTATTACTAATTATTGGTAATTATTCCTAATTATTGTTAATTATTACTAATTATTGGTAATTAATACTAATTATTACTAATTATTACTAATTATTACTAATTATTGGTAATTATTGTTAATTTTTAATAATTATTGGTAATTATTAATAATTATTACTCATTATTGATAATTATTACTAATTATTGGTAATTATTGGTAATTATTACTAATTATTAATAATTATTACTAATTATTGGTAATTATTACTAATTATTACTAATTATTACTAATTATTGGTAATTGTTATTAATTATTACCAATTATTGGTAATTATTAGTAATTATTACTAATTATTGGTAATTATTAGTAATTATTGGTAATTATTGGTAATTATTGGTAAGTATTGTTAATTATTACTAATTATTGGTAATTATTACTAATTATTACTATATATTGGTAATTATTACTAATTATTACTAATTATTGGTAATTATTACTAATTATTACTAATTATTGGTAATTATTACTAATTATTGGTAATTAATACTAATTATTCGTAATTAAGACTAATTATTGGTAATTATTACTAATTATTGTTAATTATTACTAATTATTGTTAATTATTACTAATTATTGGTAATTATTTCTAATTATTGGTAATTATTACTAATTATTGGTAATTATTACTAATTATTGGTAATTATTACTAATTATTGGTAATTATTACTAATTATTGGTAATTAATACTAATTATTGGTAATTAATACTAATTATTACTAATTATTGGTAATTATTGGTAATTATTGTTAATTATTGGTAATTATTACTAATTATTGGTAATTATTACTAATTATTGGTAATTATTGCTAATTATTACTAATTATTACTAATCATTGGTAATTATTACTAATTATTGGTAATTATTACTAATTATTGTTAATTATTACTAATTATTGGTAATTAATACTAATTATTGGTAATTAATACTAATTATTACTAATTATTACTAATTATTACTAATTATTACTAATTATTGGTAATTATTGTTAATTATTACTAATTATTGGTAATTATTACTAATTATTGGTAATTAGTACTAATTATTGGTAATTATTATTAATTATTACTAATTATTGGTAATTATTATTAATTATTACCAATTATCACTAATTATTGGTAATTATTATTATTTATTACCAATTATTGGTAATTATTGGTAATTATTACTAATTATTGATAATTATTGGTAATTATTGGAAATTATTGTTAATTATTACTAATTATTGGTAATTATTCCTAATTATTACTAATTATTGTTAATTATTACTAATTATTACTAATTATTGGTAATTATTACTAATTATTGGTAATTAATACTAATTAATACTAATTATTACTAATTATTGGTAATTATTCCTAATTTTTACTAATTATTACTAGTTATTACTAATTATTACTAATTATTGGTAATTATTACTAATTATTACTCATTCTTACTAATTATTGGTAATTATTGGTATTTATTCCTAATTATTACTAATTATTGGTAATTATTGGTAATTATTACTAATTATTACTAATTATTACTAATTATTCCTAATTATTCCTAATTATTCCTAATTATTCCTAATTATTCCTAATTATTACTAATTATTGGCAATTATTGGTAATTATTGGTAATTATTGGTAATTATTGGTAATTATTGGTAATTATTGGTAATTATTGGTAATTATTACTAATTAGTGGTAATTATTAGTAATTATTACTAATTATTACTAATTATTGTTAATTATTGGTAATTATTACAAATTATTGGTAAGTATTACTAATTATTGATAATTATTACTACTTATTGGTAATTATTACTAATTATTTGTAATTATTACTAATTATTGGTAATTATTACTAATTATTGGTAATTATTACTAATTATTACTAATTATTACTAATTATTCTTAATTATTGATAATTATTGGTAATTGTTCCTAATTATTAGTAATTAAATGAATAATTACCAATAATTAGGAATAATTACCAATAATTACAAATAATAACATTATTAGTATATTTTATTATTAATATTAAAATAATATAATTTTCTAATTTATATACAATTCTCCTTTCATCTGTGCGTTTTCTATCTCCACATACAAATAATACATATGAAGACAGCAAACACACAGATGAAAAGAGAATTGTATATATATAAAAAATTATATTATTTTAATATTAATAATAAAATATACTAATAATGTTATTATTCCTAATTATTGGTATTTATTATTAATTATTAATATTTATTCTTAATTATTAAAAATTATTCCTAATTATTCCTAATTACCATTAACTATGAACAATATTAATAATTTAAATTTATTAAGTAACAAAACAATGTAAACATAATTAAATTACAACTAATTAAGAATAATTGAAACTAATAAAAAATTAAAAATAAATATTAAATTAAAATGAACATAAATACCTTGAAAATTGATCTGCTCTGATCGTTCTTCAAAACTTTAATATCAACTCCGGAGAAAAAAATTAAACTGGAGAAAAACTGAACTTTAGAAATACAACTTTGAGAGAAGAAGAAGATGGAGTTTGAGAAGGATTTGAAAAAAACGGATGGGGTATTTATAGGTTAGATTATTTGTGACGGGTCTATTTGCGACGGGATTCCCGTCGCAAATAGTGTTATTTGCGACGGTACCCGTCGCAAATACCTTAGCCAACATTTATTACAGTCAACGGTTAAATAGTTATTTGCGACGGGTCCCGTCGCAAATAACCACCTGCCGACATACTATTTGCGACGGGGGAATATTCCTGTCGCAAATACCTTTTACCGCCGCCGGTTATTTGCGACGGGGGAATTCCCCCGTCGCAAATATGTTTCCCGCGATTTGGCGCGCAACGCGCGCCAGTTCTTTTGTGACGGGGAAAGCAATCCCGTCGCAAAAGCCTACTTATTTGCGACGGGTAAATACCCCCGTCGCAAATACCCATTTTTCCCGTAGTGATAGAATATTTTCAAAAATGAGCTTAAATAAACAATTAAATATTTTTTTAACCTGAACTTTATATCCCAGTCATTTTATTTGAGGGTATGAAAGAAATATCCACAATATAATATATATAGTAATTAATAAATTAAAATTAATTTATTATTTATTCGGAAAGAAATCAATTTTTATTAATGTTATTTTATTCTTTAAACGTACGTTTTCTTCAAAAACGGTTTTTATTACTTTCTATGAAAAACATACAACTATTTTTTTGAACTTTAATAAAATTTATTTTTTAATAAGGATATAATTTTTTAATTATATGGTAGATAATAAATTATTTTGAATTTTTGAGATTTTTTTTGAGAAGTTTGATTTTCTAGTGAATAGTAAAAAAAACTTATTTGCAATGAAAACTGTATTTTTGGTTTAAGAATTTACAAAGTCCAATTTTGTTTAAAAATGTTTTCAGAGTAAATATGGTTCTATTATATTGTTAAAAACACAATTATGTTAATTATAATATAATTTATTGTAAGAATTGGTTTAAAAACAATGTTATTCTTAAAAACAAATTTCCTTGAAATACAATTTTTCTATGTTTTTTTAATCATTAAATTATTTCTCCCACTTCTATAAATTGAATATGGAATGATATATTTTATAATTTGAATAATTTTTTCTAAATTTGATATAAATTATACTTTTAATTTTTGTCCTTATGAATAGTAACTCGAGTAAGCAAATTTCACCACGGTAATGGTAAATCACGTAACTAATGTAAAAAATAATACCATCAGGATAAAAACAAGGGATAAGGATATTAATTTAACATATTATATGTGTATAGGTTTTATATCTCAATATAATTGTAAAATATTTAGACACATTCCGTTGTATTAATTTAATTAATACCTTTTTATTAGATTAAGCAAAGATAATGAAAAAATGCCATATATTTTAATACCTCTAATATTTTTTGGAAATAGAAATAGATTTTATATTCAGTTTTAGGTGTTTAATTTAAAGTTAATTTTTTTATTTATCATGTTAATTTTTTAATAATTTTTTCTAATGATATTGTTACTATAAATTTGTAAGAAATGATGATAAACTATTTAATTAAAAGAAATGATATTAATAGAAATGTCTTAAAATTTTTATAATAAATATAATTTGAATGAATTATTGTGTTACGTGAATAATATATATAAATATAATTATTTTTTTAATTATTAAAGGATTTTATTCGAATTAATTTACTACCATGTTATTTTTAAAATTCATATTAAATTAAAAATTCAAATAAATATACTAATGTTATTTTATAATAAATAATAAATAATAAATTATTTAAAAATAAAAAAAATTATATAATATTCCATTTTATTGGTATATGGTGTAAAATATAATCCATGGTCCATTTATATGGAGATTTTACTTTTATTTCAACTTCTATGACCCCTAAATAGTAAAAAAACATAGTTATCATGGTAATTAGAAAAATAGTAAATAGAGGGTAAAACAAAAGGATGAGGTTTGAAGAAATATATAAATTAATATAAATTTTATTTTATAAGAGTATTTAAAATAATAATCTTATTATGTTTGATTAATAAACATTTATACCCATTTTTAATTGACACTTAATTTATATTAATTTAATAATTTTTAAAATTCTAAAAGTGACCATCCCCTCATTATAGAAATGAACCTACTATCCTATTTTCTTCACACTCCAAGAGAAATTTAGTTCTACCAATCTAGACCCAAAAACCTTAAAAAATATAATTCTATTATATAAATTCCAAATTTGTGAATAATACCATATTTAGATGGATTAAGGTGTAATGAAATGTAGTTTTTTTAACAAAAGTGGAGTACTGTTTAGCTGAATGTGTTTGATTTATTTTTATTATACCTACAAAAAAATTCTAAAAATATGATGATATATTAATATAATTATCTTAATTTTAATTATATATTATGATGTATCTTTTTTCAAATTATATCCATCCCATTTATCCTTATAATATGAAACAAAACAACCATTCATATGCACGGTGAACTACCTCCTCAAAAAAATTATAATTTTTTTTCCATCAATACCGATCAAATATGATAATATTGTTTTAATTAAAGTATATATATATATGATATTAATTAAATAAATTTCAATATTTAAAAATATTTTATAATATATTTTTTTCCTTTCCATATAATGAAAATTATAATGTCGTTTCTGCATACATGTGGACCACTACCCTCATAAAGTGATGTGATTCTAATTTCATCACCACAAAACATAGATATTATGTATAAAAAAATTTAAAGAAACAGTATGGTATTTTTTCTATATTGATCATTCATGAATGATAAAATAATAATTACCCTCTTTCTATTAGGATGATTCAAAAAATTTAAATATTATTCATCCATACATATAATATATCATCTCCATAATCGTATCATAATTTATTTTCCATAAACATATTTCATGGTTGGTATTAAAATAATAATAAAAATATAAAATAAATAATTATTTACCTATTATTTACATAGAGGTGGGGCATTAATGACTTATTTGACCATAATCAACTTTCTAATGTCATTATCAACATATGAATCAATCATCCTTAAAAAACTCAAAACAGACATAACATATGAAGTAGTTTAATATGATATTATAGTAAATTTAAAAAAGCGTTTTAGGTTAAGTAATTAATACTAGAAAATATTATTTATAAATAAAAAATTGATATTTGTTTATTTAGTAGTTTTTAAAAGATATATATAGAATGCCCAGAATCAACATAATGGAGTTTGTCTCAATTCCATTTCTTTGAGTCATATTTTAATTTGATGCACCTAATTTTATTTATATGGGGTATATTCAACCCATTTAAAGTTTATATATTCAATCATTAATAATTCATGATTTTTCATGCTTCAATTATAATTATTTTAATAGATGGGGTTTGAATTAAATTTCAACAAGTGGTATGGAATTTATTAACTACTTTTCCATTCATTATGTTATACTTCTAAATCATTGATATTTTTGTGACATGATTATGTTTGAATTTATGAATAACATTTTTTATTAAATATTTACAAATTTTTACCCTATATTTATGTATGTTCACTTAATCACATTATTTATTAACTTTCGCTTCAAATGTTACGATCCTTGAAAGTATTTTCATTTTCTTGATCTCATTTTCTTGTTTCACATTCCATATTATGAACCATGATTTCATTAAATAGTGAAAATAAATACTCATCAATTCACTTCTATACATCACTTCATGAAATCCATGGTATTTTGATATCCATACAATTCTCATTATTTCATTGAATTATGAATTTTAATGTTTCAAAAGTGGTAAATGAATTATGTTGAAATATAATTTCTTTTTATGATTTTTTTTATTTATGTTTCTTTTGGTAATATTCATTTATTCTTTTTTTGAACCACATATTTTCCCCCTCCACATTTAATGAATTTGGTTTACATTTTAAGTGTATATTTCTATCCTAATTGATTAAATTAATATCATGAATGTAGATTTTATGTGAAACCAATGTTGTATCTTTTTTTAAATTGGTAATATTTTTCTCCTATATACATTTTTTCAAAAATGTTTCAAGAATTTTATTTTAAAAAAGTAATTTAAACCAAAAAGATATTTTATCTTACAATAAATGATTATAAAATGAAAAATTCTCAATGTCATCTCTATGGGTATCTGTTGGTTTTAATGATTGAAAAGGTAGTGTATTTTAATCATGTGTGGTATAATGTAATTTTCCATACTATATAACCCTTATTTTATTTGAAGTATATTTTTTTGTTTCCATGGATATTTTAAACAAACAATTTCCAAATAATTTGGAGGTTTTTTAAATATTACTTATAAAATATAGTAATTTCCATTATTTTCAATGATTTATTTAATTTTTTAATAAGTCCTTTCTTTTGTGTCATATGTATTTATTTATTCCTCTATTTCAATGGAGTAATGTTATTATTATTCTATTCATATTATTTTTTTGGATTACCTAAAATGAATTTTCTAATGATATTGACATGAAACCCATTTATTTTAAATAGATTAACCAAGATATAAATGAATTATAGTTATTTTCAAGGGTTTTATAACGAAATAGTTGAAGAACAAAATGTTTTATTAAAAAAATTATTACATCCGAAGTAAATGATAGAATTATTATATTTAAAATTGATTAATATTTATTAATTAGATATTAATTTTACTTCAATAAGGATTCTATGAATGATAGCATACTCAACACACTACAATGATTTTCTTCAAAATTTTATGTTTCACAGAAGATTGAGTTATACAAAATAATAATAATATATTATTATTATTTTAAATGGTAGTTAATTCCATGTCTTTTTATTAGTGAGAATGAACATAAATACCTAAATTATGTTCACACATGTTTATTAAATGTTTTTACTTTGTTCTAATAGTTTTTCAATGCATAAAATGAGAATAAATCTAATTTTATGAATAAAACATTGCAATATTTTAAAAGGTAGTAATACCAAATATTAATGAAGAACCATTTTTACCTTTATTTTTGTTACTTCTATATATTCTACTTAAATAAAATCCTTATTTAAAAGAGGTACATTAAAATTTTCTTTGGTTGAATTTTTTGTGTTTTGAGGGTAAAATTCAAATTTAATTGAATAGGGACAATTTTTTCATTTTAATTCAAATTTCTTTTTTATATAATTTATTTATATTGTGAGATTATATTTTTAGTTATTTATAATGTATAATTATATTAGTTTTTATAAATCAATACAATTTTTGTCAGTGTGTGTGATTTAACTTTAGAATTAGATATAATCACATGTCAATATTTTGATGGTTTTTACTTTTAAAAGTTTGTTTTCTCATTTTTACAATGAGGTTTAATTCTAAATTAATTACCGAATCATCTGGATTTTAAAAATGAAAAATGGATTTCATATTTTTAATGACTGGGTCAAAATTTTGTAAATAGGTTATTGTTTTGGATTTTATGAATAATAACTTTGTTAATTTTTATTTTCCATCATTAAAGGTAAATAAGGTAAATTATTGTAATAAATAATATTCCAATGGTAATAAAATTACCCTAAATCCTAATAAAAAACTTTAAGATTTATATAATTCGACCCTTAACACTTAAATATAATGATGGGATCATTTAATATACTTTTTCCCCTCAAATGTGATAAAACTCTTATTAAAACAATGAATGTGACAACATGTAAACCTCTTATTTCTTATAAGTATAATAATTTTAATATAGAGATAAAAATTATAAAACAAAATTTATAAAAACTATAAATATTCATAATGAAATTATATACATCATGGTAATTTATTCATAATTTTTTGAGATTAAAAAATTACCATAAATATTGATACAACAGTGATATAGTAATTATTTTTAGAATAGTATTATCCAAAAAATGATATACACAATATTAAAATAAATATAAATAGAATTAATTAGGGTAATCTATTAATTTTTTAGGAAACTATGACATATTATATGTTTAATAAATGGTTTTTTTGAATTTATCTATTTTTTTATCTTATTCAAATTCAATGAAATGAAGAGGGTAAAAATTGACACTATTGATAGTTTATAAAAATAATATATTATTAAATTATAAAAAAATAATAATTTTTTTTATAATTAATAATTATCTATGATAAAGTATAGAAGTTCATAATGTGTATAAATATTTTCAATTTACACTATATAAGTAAAATTTACACCTTCTTAATATTTACAATGTTCTACCCATAGTTAAAATGCAAAATAGAATAATTAAGGGTAACCTGAAAAGATAAGGTTTAAAATAAAATCAATACCTGTCAAAAAATTATTAGATGATAGTATTTTTAAGAATATTCACTGTAGATTTTAAAAATATTATGTTGGAATAATTTATATTAAAAAATTAATTTAAATTAGTTTAATAGTTTAAGACTATCCAAGGGTGTCCTTCCCCTCTACTTTAAAAAGGTTCCCAATCTTCTATAATACTCACAATTTATGAAACCGTTTAATCAACCAATATATTCACAAAAACCTTCATAGATTCCACCCCCAATTTCTGGAGACCTTAATTTAGACAGAACCCCCTTCTTAGATGTGTAAAGGTGATCTTTAATGGTGATCAACTGAAGAAGTGGTATCATTTTTATGTTTTTTTGTTTTAATTTTTCTTCCACTTCTTTTCAATATTTTTCTGCTAAGATGAAATAATAAATACAGTATTTTCAATATAATTATATGTTATTTTCACCACCTAAATCTCTATCCACTTTCATCTAATGGGAAATAAACAATTCATTTGTGTGTACGGTAGACCACCACCTCATGAACCGATATTGTTCGTTTTTAATAACCTATATCAAGAATGGATATAATGATGGAATAAATTTTTATGTATGATATTCAGGAAATATTTACCTTTTTAAATAATAATATTTAAATTATTGTTTACCTACAATGCAATGAAAAATCAATAACGTCGTTCGTGCGTACACCTAAACCATCACTTCCACGAAGTGATGTGAATTGTTTTTATTCACCACATCACAAGTATGGTATATGTAAACCTATATAAATTATTATAATTATGTTAATAATATTGTCATCATTATATAAATATAAAATAATAATTAAATTATTTCTATAATGATCAATGAAAAATGGAAAACGTTATTGGCACATACTTATGAAATATAGTCTCTATTATTATAATGATGTTCATTTTTCATAACCACAATTAATGGTATAATTTAAAAAGTACGATTAATATATATATGTCATTATTATGTCATGAATAATATTTTGGAGATGATAAACTTATAAACATATTTTCAATTTATATCATAACAAGTTTATTTTCAACTCTAGTACCAAATATCGATATAACGTCTGATATAAACATAAAAAATTATATATGTTTTATAAAATGGTAATAAGTTATAAAAATTTAATAATAAACTTGAATAATTTTCTCATGAAATTAGAAATAAACTTAATTTTATTATTCAGGTATATAACAATTTTACGTGATGAGACAGACTCAAGGTAAGGGAATTCATCCCAATCTCCATTCATTGAGGAATATTTTGATATTATAAACCACCGTCATTTATATATTGTATAACAATACCCATTGAATTTAAACATTATCCAATATTTTTTAAAAATAATATTTTTCTATGATTCATTTTACAAAAATGACTAAAGGGATGGTTTTTAATGTATGCGGCGACTGTAACACCCCAAGTTTCCAAGATACGCTTCTCTTTCAATAATGCAATAGCTTGCATTGTACGCAAGTTCGAGATTCTAACACACCGCGACCAATCAAAATAGCCATTATAAATAGTAATACCCACTTTTTGAAATTATATAAATTTTATATTTCAAAATGGACTTCATTTATGGATTAGGAATATCGAAGTTATCTTAAGTTGAATTTTTCTAATTTTCTGAGAACTTCCAATTTTCTATGAATAGAAAAAATACTTAAAAACAGCTTTTTTAATAAAAATAATTTATAGTAATAAATTATACTATTGAGAGGTTTTTAAGTATAATTATAATATATTTTTACAATTTTATCCAATGGTGGTCATTAGAACTAATTTCACTTTGAAATTGGACATAAACAATTGTCAATCTTTTGATATATATTGTTTCTTAAAAACACGCTATTTGTTGTGACAGCCGGAGTTAATTATTAAATTAATTTATTCAAATTATATGGATTGAATTTTGTTAAATAGAAATAATTTTTGAATTAGGAATATCAAATATATCTTAGGGTTAATTTTTGGTATTGTTCTAAAAATACTCGATTTTTGATGATTAGTGAAACCACTAAGTGGTAGTTTAAAAACTAATTTTTCGTGTAAATGAAACATTAACACTTTTGTGATTTGATTTTCAAAAATCCGACATACATGGTTGTCATTGGGAAGAAAAATTTGGTTCAATGGGATTAGAATAAGTATTTTTTGAATAGTAACTTTTATGTTTTATTAATCGCGATTAAAGGTAATTAGTGAAATTTAAGGTAAAAATGTTATTATAAAAATATACAAATATCTTGAAACTTGTCCTACACTTATTTTATGAGTCATGGACGACGAAGAAAATCCATCGGTCAACTTGGGGACCCCATGGACCCACTTGGGGTAAGAAAATGACATTAATAACTTTTTATTTAAAGTAAAAATAAACTTGTTAGAAACATGTGTTGTTTTACTAAAACAATTATTACATGGGGTTATATAATTTAAATTTTTGACTATAAATATTAATTGGAAATATAAAAATATATCCTACATCATGGTAATTGTTTTATAATTTTTAGACTTTTAAAAAATTAAATTATTTATGAAACCGTTATGATGCAGCGATTACCTCACAAATTAACGATTTAAATAAAATGGAAAGATAATGTATACTCTAAGACATAAACTTGTCAAAAACCTATTGGATGATTATATGTAGAACCCTTATCACCTTAGCCTTGAAATATAAAGGTTTGGGACCTTTAAAATCCGAAAATCATTATATAATAAAGTAGCATTTCATGACTTTCCAAGAGTTCCCCTCATCTCCTCTTATAAAAGACCCCACCACTACCACATTATTCACACCTTCCAAGCCATTTGGCTTGGCCAACCTCTACCAAAATACTCTCCCAACTTCCCTTTGTTACTCCTAGAAGCCTCAATTTGGGCAGAAGTCTTCCCATGGAAGCCTTTGACTCAAATCAAAAAGAGTTACCCGATTTTAAGGTAATGTCTTCTCTTGTGTTCTTTTGTTTTATTTTGCTTCTACAACCCCCTAAACTCTTTTTATTAATTTATTTTATAACAAAACCAGTATCTAAAATATACTAGGTTGTTTTAATGAGATTTATTTTATTTACACTTACACACACCTTCATCTAATGGTTAAACAACATACTATTTCTGTGGGTGGCGAATTACTACCTCACGAAATGATGATTGTTCAATATTCTTTTAACACCTCTCATGGTGGCCATTATGATGAAACTATTTTTTATATATGATATATATTATGTTGTGTTTTCCTTATTCCTATCTATTTTTCATTTATGGCACACCTTTATGATTTCCATTATGGGTAAACGTGATAATTTCATTTTAGGAAGCGCAGACTACCGCCCCCTCCAAGTGATTGAATCGTTAATTCCATATGTGGGATGTGTAAAGGATAGAGTAAATGATATTATATATGATATTATACTGGAATTATAATACACCTTTATATCATTATGATTTCATTCCATTAAATACGAAATATAAATGAATGTAGCGTTCATTTGTATGTAAAGCTTACTGTCTCCATGAACGGTGCATTTCATTTCTTACATCTAAATGTTACGTAATATTATGAATGAATGTATATACTGGATATATATGATATATATGATTTCAAAATCATGAATATAATTCTGGATGTAATGGATAATTTATCACATGAATAACTTGTAATTATATGAAATTTATTTTTGACTCAAGCAACAAAGATCGAAAAAACGACCGTTATTAACTTAAATAATTACATAATGTTAATAACATGGTAATAAGTGATATAAAAGGAATAATTAACTTGGATAAGGCTCTTAATCAGGTTTAAATTAACTCTAGTATATTATTAAGGAGGTTAAAGAATGATCGAGTCAAGTCAGATACAAGGTAAGGGAACTTCATAACCCAATTTCTGTTCTTTGGGTTAATATCCTACTTTCAAATTATGTCATGATATTATTATGTCATATATTCTATTTTTACTTTCTTTATGTGTACTTATAGTGAATACACATAATAGATATATTTTATTTAAAAAAATGATCTTTGTAAGGGACTTCGTCTCAATCTTCTTTCATTGAGGCATATTCTGTTTTAATACAAGACTTTCTTTTATACCTTGTATAAACCCCTTTGACTTTTATGTTTATTCAAAAGGAATCTTTTTATACGAAGTGTTTTAATTAAAGACAAAATTTAATGTTTTTTTGTATGTATGCGGCGACAATGACTTCTCCGCCGTCGTGACCATTATCTGAGTTTCAGGTTCCTCTACAAGCCATAACTTTTTTTAAATGAAAAATAAATACCAAGTTATTATTTTCTATTATTTTGGTATTGATAATGGTATTGATAATGTTTTTATTATATCAATGTTTTGTATTGATATCTTGTGATTGAAATGTGTAAATGTTATGTTACTTTTATTCATGTTTTCTGTGATACGATTATGTTATGGTTTATGATATGTTTAAACCTGTTCATATGAGGAATTCATTAGACTTAATAAATGACGGGTGGAGCACACTATAACTCCTCGATGCATCTGTATGTCTCATGAGACAAACTAGTTTCTTGGCACGAGGCCTTGAAAAAATCTTATTTGTAGTCTTGGAATGAGGCCTTGGCTACGTGGTTATGATAGTCTGGTATTTTTCATTCCACCATTATAAAAGTGGTTATTGATATTGCATGTGATTATTCGACCAGTAGAATATCCATGTGAATAAGTAAATGGAATTATCTCATTTTACCTTTTCCATATTATGTTTAAGTTCAAGTTTAAAAGGCTTTTGTTTTAGTTATACATTGCCTTAAATGTTTATGTTTATTTATGAATGCTTCTGCTATATTGTTATCCTTACTGAGCATTTGAGCTCACCCCTTTCAATGTTTTATTTTTCCCAGGATGTGAAGAAATATTTTATGACTGACAAAATGGGATAGTCTAAAGGGGATAAAAGTGTAGACTATGGAGACTATGTTTTTTTTGATTTTTCACTTTATGATGTAATGTAACATTTATTAATGTATCTAGTGTTTCCAAGGCTACTAAACTAATCGGTCTTTCGAGACTTGATCTTTTGTGATCATGCCAATGTTACGCAATAATGCACCGAATCTGGATAACTGGGGTCGGGGCATTACAGTTGTTATCAGAGGCACATTATTACTAACCTTGGAAGCTAGATTTAGAAAAACTCTGATTAGAGCACATAACCATAAGATAGATTTTGAGGATTAGTATATAAGAACTTCCTAGAATTTTGTTGTTGTAGAGATTTTGTGATTTTTCCGAGCAATACATCCATGTCTGGATACGAGCATGTAGAGGCGGCTCTCGCACAGATGTACCTAGGGGTAAAACCCGAAAACACCTCTTTGAGTTAGACTCGAATGGGAAATGGTGCACGACAACGGGCCTTGCTGCACTCTTGGTTACGAAACTCCTGGGGGATATGCTTAGGATAATTCTCATTTTCTTTAAAAACCATTATGAAGTGTTTATGAGTATATACTTCCTCAATGAAAACATTTTTATGATTATAGTTCAATTTATGTTAAGTGTTTTAAAAGTATGTAATTACGTATTTTGATTCATAAACTAATCTACTTTATGCCATTGTTTAAAAATGGCGCCTAGTGGGAGGAATGGAAACCGTATCAATGCACACACTCCATGTAGGGATTTTCCTCCTGCTCAAGAAAATTATAATGGAGCTGGAGATACAATTGGTGCTGATCTACTTATCACCATACTGGGAAAACTCACTCAGGTTATGAATAATAACCTTACTCGTATGGAGCACCCTGATCCAAAATGTGGAGGATCAATGTTAGACTGCTTCACGAGGAAACAACCACCAACATTCAATGGGAGTACTAATACCTTCGTAGCTGAGACATGGATAAATTTTGTAGTGAAAATATTTTAGGCTTTAGGAATTAGTGAAAGGGAAAAGTAGTCATTGAAGCTTACCACCTCACTGGAGGTGCCAATCAATGGTGGTCATTGATTCAAAATACAAAGGAAGACGATGAAATATCGAATATGGAATAGAGGGAGTTCAATGAGAATTTCTTAGAAAAATAATTTCCTCATGACCATCAAGAAGATATGGAAAGGAAATTTATGAGTCTGAGACAAAAATAGGATGAGAATGTCACAAAGTATGAGGCCAACTTTACAAGGTTAGCAAGACATGCTGTAGATTATATATGTAACCCAAGAAGTAAGATTGAAAGTTTATTTCATGGGTGAAAACCATTTTTCCGTCGATCCTTATTCTCAAAATCGTTCCCATCATACGAAGATATTGTCTCATGTGCTATCATGACTGAAAAGGAATTCTCTAAATCTTATGACAATAAAGTAAATCAAGAGAAGAAGATAACGGTGGAAAAAGAGACAAATAAAGGGAAAAATGGAAAGAAGGATTTTCCATTATGAAATAATTATGGGAAGAATCACCCCGGTACTTGCCTAAAACGAATGGGAGTTTGTTATAAATGTGGATAAAAAGGTCACCAGGCTCGTGATTGCAAAGGAAAGAAAGATGTTATCAATGTTTAATGCTACAATTGTAGGGAAATGGGGCATTATGAAAATGAATGCGATAAGCGTCCGGGAAACTTACCTCAGAAAAGGCCAAGGGATCAAGGACAATCTTATGTTGTTACTACAGTTGAAGTGGAATAATTAATGTATTGGTGATTTTGGACTCAAGGATTATATTCTGGTTATTAGAATAATGTGATATGTATAAGGATTGTACTGTAGTACTTGTTGTTTTCATTAAGGTTTAAATATGATGTAGGTAATCATATTTTTGTATGTGACAATAAGAGAAACTTTACTTTATTTGAGGAATCTGATGATACAATTGATTTTGGAATTTAGAGACCTTTTAGAGAAAGTCTGGACATAGGTATTTTGGATAACTATAAAGGTTGGAATGGATTAAGTTGAACATTGGATAGTATTTTTTAAGGTTATAACATTTCTGAAGATTATTTTTGGAATATTATAATACTATTGTTTTAAGAAAAGGAAAACCCGCAGGTTGGGGGATAACCAATCGCGTCGGACAAAGCTACAAGAATCGAACACACAGCCATAGTGCGACAAGCCTTTATTACCCACCACTAGCCTATAGGAAGTCCCTGGTTATTACAAAATATTTTTCCTAATCTAAATGGTATTTGTTAATATTTGAAACCTTGTACGATTAGGATAAATATAATATTTTTGAGTTATATTATCTTTTTGAGTGAAAGATGGGTTTTTGGTAAAAATTAATTAAATAATGAAAGTCTACATGACAAGTATGTATATTCCCTTACGTTCTTAGTAAATCTCCAAAATAAATTCCTCAACTTTATAAAAGGTCACATAAAACAAAAATGTTGTCGGTTAACTTTTCCAACTGGGGATTCAATGACCGTTTTACCAATCACAAGTTTGTGATTTTCTTGTGGTTAACTTTCTCCTAATCCTATTTTCTACAAATCTCAAATAGACCTTGATGGTTTGTTTTTCCTCCATATCCATATTTTCATAGAATCCTAATATGGGCTATCTCGGGTGACCTTTTTACTTCTCTTTCTTTCTTTTATAGTTATATTTTTATTAACCCTATTTCTGATGTGGGTTTTCTAAAAAGGTATTTTCTATTTTCATCCTTTTATTTTCAAAGAAAAATATCAAATTGCGAGGACGCAATTTATTGAAGTATGGGATAATGTAACACCCCAAGCTTCCATGATACGCTTCTCTTTCAATAATGCAATAGCTTGTATTGTACGCAAGTTCGAGATTCTAACACATCGCGACCAATTAAAATAGCCCTTATGAATAGTAATACCCACCTTCTGAAATTATATAATTTTTATATTTCAAAATGGACTTGATATTTGGATTCGGAATATCGAAATTATCCTAAGTTGATTTTTTTGTACTTTTCTGAGAACTTCCAATTTTCTATGAATAGAAAAAGTACTGAAAAAAACTTTTTTAATCAAAATAATTTATAGTGATAAATTATACTATTGAGTGGTTTTAAAGTATAATTAGAATATATTTTTACCATTTTATCCAATGGTGGTCATTATAATTAATTTCACTTTGAAATTTGACATAAACAATTGTCAATCTTTTGATATATATTGTTTCTTAAAAACACGCTATTTGTTTTGAAAGTAGGAATTAATTATTAAATTAATTAATTCAACTTATATGGTTTGAATTTTGTAAAATTGAAATCATTTTTGAATTAGGAATATCAAATATATCTTATGGTTAATTTTTTGTATGGTTCTAAAAAACTTCGATTTTTGATGAATAGTGAAACCACTAAGTGGTAGTTTAAAAACTAAATTTTCGTGTAAATAAAACATTACCACTTCTGTGATTTTATTTTCAAAAATATGCCATACATGGTTGTCATTAGGAAGAAAAATGTGGTTCAATGGGATTAAAATAATTTTTTTGGTGAATAGTAACTTTTAAGTTTTATTAATCGTGATTAAAGGTAATTAGTGAAATTTAAGGAAAAAATGATATTATAAAAATATAGAAATATCCTGAAACATGTCCTACACTTTTTGGATGAGTCATGGATGACCTAGAAAATCCATGGGTCAACTTAGGGACCCCATGGAGCCACTTGGGTAAGAAAATGACATTAATAACTTTTTATTTAATGTAAAAATAAAATTATCACAAACATGTGGTTTTTTACTAAAACAATTATTTCATGGGGTTATATAAGTTAACTTTTATACTATAAATATTCATTGTAAATCTAAAAATATTTCCTACGACATGGAATTTTTTTTTAATTTTTACACATTAAATAAATTAAATTATTTTTAACACCACGATGATGTAGTGATTACCTCATTAATTAATGATATAAATAAAAAGAAAAGATAATGTAAAATCTAAGACATACACTTGTCAAAAACCTATTGGATGATTATATTTCGAACCCTTGTCACCTTAGCCTCTAAATATATAAGTTTGGGGCCTTAAAAATCCGAAACTCATTATATAATTAAGTAACATTTCGTGACATTCCAAGAGTACCCATCCTCTCCTCTTATAAAAGGCCCCCACCACTACCACCTTATTCACACCTTCCAAGCCATTTGGCACGTCCAAACTCTGCCCAAATACTCTCCCAACTTCCCTCTATTACTCCTAGAAGCCTCACTTTGGGTATAAGTCTTACCAAGTAATCCTTTGTCTCAAATCAAAAAGAGTTACCCGATTTTAAGGTAATGTCTTCTATTGTGTTCTTTTGTTTTATTTTGCTTATACAACACCCTAAAATCTTTTTATCCATTTATTTTGTAACAAAACCAGTATATATAATATACTAGGATGTATTAATGATAATTATTTTATTTACATTTACACATACCTTTGTCTAATGGTTAAACAACATAATGTTTCTATGGGTGGCGAATTACTGCCTCACGAAATGATGATTGTTCAATATTCTTTTAACACCTCTCATGGTGGCCTTTATGATGAAAATATTTTTTATATATGATATATATTATGTTTTTTTTCCTTATTCCTATGTATTTTTCATTTATGGCACACCTTTATGATTTCCATTATGGGTAAACGCGATAATTTCATTTTAGGAAGTGCAGACTACCGCCCCCTTAAAGTGATTTGAATCGTTAATGCCATATGTGGGATGTGTAAAGGATGGAGTAAATGATATTATATATGATATTATACTAGAATTATAATACACCTTTATATCATTATAATTTAATTCCATTAAATACTAAATAGAAATGAAAGTAGCGTTCGTGCGAACGTACAGCTTACCGTCTCCATGAACGGTGCATTTCACTTCTTTCCTCTAAATGTTACATAATATTATGAATGAATGTATATACTAGATATATATGATATATATGATATGTAAATAATGAATATAAATCTGGATTTAATGAATATTTTACCACATGAAAAACTTGTAATTATAAGAAATTTACTTTAGACTCAAGCACAAAAGATCGACAAAATGACCGTTATTAACTTAAATAATTACATAATGTTCATAACATGGTAATAAGTGATATAAAAGGAATATTGAACTTTAAAAAGGCTATTAGGAAAGTATAAATTAACTCTAGTTTATTATTCAGGAGGTTAAAGAATGATCGAGTCAATTCGGATACGAGTTAAGGGAATTTCTTAACCCATTTTCCGTTCTCTGGGTTAATATCCTACTTTCAAATTATGTCATGATATTATTATGTCATATCTTGTATTTGAACATTATTTATGTGTACTTATAGTGAATACAAATAATAGATCTATTTTATTTAAAAAAATGATCTTTGTAAGGGACTTCGTCTCAATCTTCATTCATTGAGGCATATTCTGTTTTAATACAAGACTTTCTTTTATACGGTGTATAAACCCATTTGACTTTTATGTTTCTTCAAAAGAAATATTTTTATACGAAGTGTTTTACTAAACAATAAAATGGAATTTTTTTGTCGTACATATGCGGCTACAACGACTTCTCCGCCACCGTGACCATTATTTGAGTTTCAGCTTCCTCTACAAGCCATAACTTTTTTTAAATGAAAAATAAATACCATGTTTTAATTTTCTTTTATTTTGGTATTGAAAATGGTTTTGATAATGTTTTTATTATATCAATGTTTTGTATTGATATCTTTGGATTGAAATGTGGAAATGTTATGTTTCCTTTATGAATTTTTTATGTGATATGATTATGTTATGGTTTATGATATGTTTAAACCTATTCAAATGAGGAATGCATTGGAATTAATAAGTGATGGGTGGATCCCACTATAACTCCTTGATGCATCGGTTGGTATCATGAGACAAACTAGTGTCTTGGCACGAGGCCTTGACATAATTTTATTTGTAGTCTTGGCACGAGCCCTTGGCAACGTGGTTATGATAGTCTGGTATTATGAATTCCATCATTATGAAGTTGGTTATTGATATTTCATGTGATTATTCGACCAGTACAATATCCATGTGAATAAGTAAATGGAATTATCTCATTTTACTTTTTCCATATTCTGTTGATTTTCAAGTTTAAAAGTCTTTTGTTTTAGTTATACATAACCTTAAATGTTTATGTTTATTTATGAAAGCTTCCTCTATATTGTTATCCTTACTGAGCATCTGAGCTCACCCCTTTCAATGTTTTATTTTTCCCAGGATGTGAAGAAATATTTTGTGACTGACCTACAGGGATAGACTGAAGGGGATAGAAGTGTGGACTATGGAGACTATGATATTGTGATTTTTAACTTTATGATGTAATGTAACATTTATGAATGTATCTAGTGTTTCCAATTCTACTAAACTAATCGGTCTTTCGAGACTTGATCTTTTGTGATCATGCCAATGTTACACAATTAAGCACCAACTCTGGGTAACTGGGGTCGAGGATTTACAACGGCAATGACCTTTCTATGACCGTGACCATTATTTGATAATTGGAATCTTATAATTCTAATTTTTTTGAAAATGTAAATAAAACTATATTCCCTTTTCATGTATTTTGTTTTGCAGAAAATGGTTTTGATTATGGATTAATTTTTTCAGAATCTCAAAATGATATCTTGTGATTACAATGTGGAAATGTAATTTTTACTTCATGCTTGTTAATGTGTTTTTATTTTGTTATGGTTCTTGGGTATTTCTTATTTATAAATATGGTTCGATGATAAAATAAAGGCGAATAAGACTCTAAAAACCCGCTAATGCATTGGGTAATGAGACGTAGTTAAATGATAAGGTTTCTCCTATGAAGGTTTGGGAATATACTTTGTTGGGTATTCAAAATGTAACCATGTGGGTCACTCCCTATGTATCTTTGATAGATACAATGTAAGATTGATATGGATGACACAAGTTGCCATTATGATTTATGATTTATAAGATGTTTTTCATGAATATTATGATTTCCTGAGGTATGTTAAATAGTTTATGTTTTATAGGTAAAATTATTATTATTTTCATGAGTATTAAGTATTAATGGACTAATGTTTTCATTACTTATTTTATATCCATTACCGATCTTTTTGTGCTCATCCGATTTTTTTAAAAAAATTTCACAGGGTATAAGGATAAGTAAGAGAGGGGAAGAAGTCAAGAATATTTTTATCATGAAATTAATTCATGTTTTATTTTAATGATTTGTATTTTGTGAAAAAATGGATATTCAGTTGAAGAGTCTATTTTGTAATATTCGAGTTGTTATGTAATAATTATTTCCTAATTCACTAAAACTATAAACCTAAAAAATATAATCAATTAGAATTTTTGATTTAAATGAAGATTTTGTAACCTTTATGTTTGGAGAATTATAAATATTGTAATTGATAATTATAAATGTGAAATGGAATAGTCCTATATAGATTATATAACAGGTCAACCCCCTTATAGTTTATGAATGATGGGTGAAATTGATATAGATTATATGATGGGTGATCTCCATTATTTTTGAACTAGTCAAGGTTCATACCTATTAATTAAAATGGTGAATGAATAATCTTGGAGAAAAATGGGTGGGGTCACACATATATTCATTCAATCCTGCCACAGAACAAAAAGGAAACATCAATAATTATAATCAATGTAATAAGAAGTATAAAAAAATAGATTCATTCTCTAAATTTCTATGAGAATTGGTACACATGGTTAGATTTTTTTATGTGTACTCTTTTATATATATTGTTTTCTAGGGATGGAAAATTTCAAATCCTTCATTATCCACGTTCAGTTTTTCTATTTAGGAAATTTTTTCAAATTAAATCATTCAATTCCATAGAATCTAGTTCCAAAAATATATTTTTATCCATACTAGAACCATTTTATTTTTTTATTGAAATATTATTATATCAAAAGATCCATTCATGAAGGAAAACCATACATGGAAATAAAGAAATTTACCTGATTCCCCAATATATATTCCTAAAATACTTTTATATTAAAATGATATAATATAATTTCCATCCCATGGGTATATATCTTGAATCAATGTAAACCTAAAGAGATGTATGATTCTAAATCAGATCATCTGTTTTGCAATGTTTTCCTCTAGTAGGTAGAAAAAGACAATATGTGATGGAGTCCTCCCAAATTTTAAATCTGTCAAAGAAAACACTATCTATTTGAAACTACAAGGTCAATTTCACCCTTTCTTGGGATTCTATCGGGAGTTTAATCTCTCATATATGTGAAATTATTTCTATATGAGCCCCTACTATTTTCTATAAGACTAGATTATAGATAAATCATCCTACTATAACTTGTTGATGCATCCAAAATACCAGATCGATTAACTTTAGTTGGACCAAGTCAACCCACCAACACCACTACAATAATAAAAGGAAGATGAGGCCTCCACACTATATTTTCCATCATAGTTCACCTCATTCTCTTCAATAACTGTACATCAACAAAATCGAATCAATAAATTTATATCCACCATAATTTGAATCAATCCCTTATTCATAGTAAGTGAGACTATTGTACAAAATAAATAAATAATCTCAACCACCACCATCGATGAATAAAGAAAATTTTCCTCAGATTTCACCATGACATTCCACCATGATTCGTTCTCCTTAGCCATATCAACTTTGTTATCAATGGCTGCCCTGTCCACTACAAAACTGAATTAGCACATTATGATGGTGGCCACCATTAAATCTATAATGGAAAACTAAGTATCCTCATTTTATTCACATCCATATATAACGACATTTGAAAGATAATGTGGAAATTTTTTTCTGATTAACCCTACCCTTATTGGATGATGAAATCACCTCAGCATGGATCTGTAGAACCCACACCATCATCCCTAACCCAAAAGTCATGGTTATGCCACATTATATCTATAAAATTCATTGGGTAATGTTATTAATATCCCATTTAAGGAAGGTCAGAGTATGTTATTGTATTTCATCCTATATTTTTAACTATAAACTAGTTATTTCTAACAGGCTGTTAACACCAGTAATGAATTTGATGTTGTAAGATACAATTGTTTAAATTTTCTTTCAATGAATTTTAAATGGTTTCATTGATTGATATTGAAAAAATGGTCAAGAAATATTTATTCTAATGTACAAATAATATTTTGAATATTAATTCTATTTCTCTTTCATAATGATCCATGATTTTATTGGCATGTGTTCTTTTATGTTGACTAAATGCACTTTAATAATTTCATATTTCCATTATGATCATCTCATGATCAGTGATGACATTCAGTTGCTAATTATTATTTGTACACTTATAGGTAACATTATATCACCCATATTATGTTTCCTTTTTCATTGGTTTTCTTAAATTATGATAATAAGTTATTAATATATGGGTTTCTTGTGATTGTTGAAGCTGAATTTGCATGGAATAATAAATGATCGCTATAGTCAGAAAGATAAAAACTTGAATACATGAGTATTGTTTATGTAATATTTTTACAAATTTTATATAACATTAAACCTAAATGGTCATTGGTAACGTATGTGATTAAAAATTTTAGTTTTATGTTATATGTTTTAGATAAAAAATTGGGTCATTTTTATTGGTCTCATTCTAGAAATTTAATGTTTATATTTTTGGCATTGAATCTATGAGTCTGGGTTTTGTGATTTGTTAAAGAGATATAGAAATTGTTTTTGATGAAACGAGTATGAAAACCTCATGTTTTTATATATTGAGGAGAGATATTATATTAAATAGTGTGTATGTGAGTGTGTATATGGTCATTTTCTTTATAATATTTAACATCATTGTTTATGGATTCCATGAATATTTTCTTGATTATAACACTAAACATTATATGGTTCTGACTAATTCCAACACAATAGAATCCTAATGTATCAACCATTAAGTGTATACTAGTCCTCCATTAAATTATATATGAATTTAAAATGATGAATAAATATTATTACATTATATTTTTTAGTAATTATCCATGTTTGGTTGATCAAAAACATTTATATGAATATTTAATATATATATATATATATATATATATATTCTATTTTAGTGATTATAATATTTATTTTCTAATCATTGAGAAATGTATTGATATTAACTTTTTTTTGTAAATAGTCATTATTTGGGGTTCTAAAATGACTGAGGAGGTTTGAATGGAAATGTATAGGGCCATCCAATGAATGATATATTAAATATCATTCTATGAAATTTATTTGTTCACGTGTATATTGATTATTTAGTAAATTATAATAATATTTTATTATTATTTAGAAATTTGGTTATCTAGTGATTAGATTATTTTCCAAGGTATTTATTATAATTACCAAATCTGACCTATATTTTTAAATTCATGGTTATATTAGTTAATAGTTTTAGCCAAAATTATACCGAATAAATTATACATATAATTATCCCTGACCTATAGAGATCTCTCTTAAGGATGTTCTCAATAATAGTGACTTATCCTCCCCCTCCACCCTCTTTACTAAAGACAGAATAGGATGAATGTAGAATAATTCATGAACTTTTTGTGATGATCAAAAAAATATTATGCAAGAACTAAAATATTCGATTCTAGAACTCCGGTATTTATAATAACACTTTCAAGGGTTCATAGAGGACCTATAGATCAGAACTACAGAGACTATACCCATAAATACTTTAATGTGATGATGGTTTGAAAATAAGTGTTGAGATAAAAAATCAACATAGAAAGTACTCTGATAAGAGGTAATTATTTATTTTAAAAAATTTATTTTAAATTAAATCTGACGATCTTATCTTAGATATTTGACATTTTTAATTTTTCTAGTTCAGAGGATAAATTATAAGAGGTTGATTAATTTACAATATTTAGAATGGGTAAAACATCAGTTGATACTATTTTAATCCTTAAAGTGTTATAATATTGGTCATATTTCAATTTATAAATAATTATTTTTCAATGATTTATTTTATGAAATTTTCATCAATTATGACTTGTAGTTTATTTTTTCTTTAATTCAAATAATGTTATTATGTGATCAAATGGTTTCATGTAATATAAAAATGGTTAATAATAGTTTATGAATGTTCATTGATTCCATTGAGATGTTTCATAGACATTGGACAGTAGGAATAATTTCAAGATGTGTAATATAAAAGTATATACTTGTATTGAGGTTCATCTCACCTTGATGTGTAATGAGATACATGAAATGATGAGTGATAAATTATATGAGTTTTGCGTTTAATATACCATGTGTTGACTTGAATGATTAAAACATGGTTTACTAGTCAATACAGAGTGTAACAATGTATACATCACATAGTATACATATATTCAAGGTGAAATTATTAGAATCTATCTGGTCAATGGTGCGTAATGTATTTATTGGAAAATATATGGGACTGTTAACCAAGAAACATGAAGGCTATAGTGCATGTATATGGAATACATATCAGGAAACTCCATAAAACTATTTTTTAAATACTCTCTGAGTCCCTATGTGAGAATTAATATAGTTGATAGATAATGTGTGATCTTTTCATACACATTGGGTTATCCATACCCATTTACATAGTATACATGACAAGAAATACTATAAACGTGTAAATTAATTATCTGGGTAAAAATAAATTATGTAATTAAACTTAACTAGATGAATTATAATGGATAACATTTACTGTGAATTCATTTAAATAATAATAAATGCCAAATTAATTTCCATGTTTAATCAATCCAAAACTACGTATAGTTTGGTTGTCGTACACGTCATGTGTTTATACTCTGAATGTCCCGAAGGCATTATTTTTTATTTTATTATGGATTATCCCCCTTTTAAGGGTTGAAGGGGAACCTATACATGACCTGTAGGCCAAAGGCACATGGACCGACAAGACTTGTAATACATGACCCAAGGGACCAGAGGCATACCATGCCCAATACATGACCACTAGGCCCAAGCCACTAGAACTGCCCCTCCCAAGCATCTGCATCATTGATCACCTATCTCCCCACCTTTCATTTCTGATCAGCTAGCATTACCACGTGCAAATATGCATGGGGACTGGTCCTGATGGCGGTTGCCATACCCTCTCATTCCTCCGATCCAGTTAGCTCTACTTCTGGTGACTGTTATTCTTGCTTCTATGATCTTCTTCTTTATCCTGCTCTGTGAGAATTTGGGTACTCCATGGTCTTTATGGATCTAAGTCCCTATGGACATATTTCCTTTAATGGACCAACAGACATTGAGACACATAGGCCCAAACTGGTGGCCCAAAGGCCCAAATCAGGTGAATAGTTCTGACTGCTACAATACCGAACAGTACCTGCTACAGTAACCCAAAAATTCTCCTCCACCAGGTTTTAAACCTGGGTATCATGGATGCCATGAAAGAGCCCTTACCACTCAAGTATGGGCTCGTTGTCCATGTCGTGTGTTTATCAATCCCATATAAAGTGATACCTTCTGTGTATTTTCACATGATACCATGTGTCATAAATACCTATAGTTCCTACTGAAGTTATAAAACTACTTTTCATGTAATATGTTAATATTCATGTACATTGTATCTGACACTTCAATACATTGTATACAATTAATAGGGAACCACATAGTTTGAATAGGTAGTTATTATTTTCACTCACAATACACATCACGAACATAATTAATTTTCAATACAAGTAACAAATGTAATTTGTTTAAAATTATAACGAATGATTGTCTCCATGTCTCACTAGATGGTCAATTAAGATAGAATAAATTAATTTATTAACAAGATAATTAATTAGTGGTGGAATTTTATCTCTATAATAAAGGATAAATTGAAGTGAGTTCATGCTAGTTTACATTTCCATTTTGATTTCATATATGGATGATCAAGAGATAGTTTGGGTATTAACCAAATTTTTATGGGTTTCTCATTATACTATATAAACTATCATACAAACCCTAAATTCACTTATCTTTTTGAATGTTCAAGATGAAAATGTGATACAATGATAGTCACCACAGTGTAGGGAAACTACTATGAAAGTGAACAAAATATAACAAAAAGGGAAATGATTTCTTCAAGGGTTGAGGAGTACCACAATAGAGAAATAAGAATAAAAACCTGAGTTAGAATACTAGGTAACGGTGATTGAGTGTTGAAATAAAGAGTAAGGGGTCCATTATGTACACATGACAACAATAATTAATGAGGGCACTACAAGTGCAACATTCAAGGTTTTATAGCATTAACTAGGAACCCCACACCATGGTGTTGTGGACCAATGAATTATGTATGCAATGAAACCTATGTATTTGGACTTTATTCTATGAATTTAAGTGACTTAAGACCATGTGTGGTTCCCTTACAAACCTGATTAAAAAATTGGAGTATCTAAAAATAAAATAAAAATGAAATTTGAATGGGATTGATACTCATTATCATAGACCAAACTACGTATGCAATTAGATTTATTAATTTATTATATATAAATTAAAACCATGTCATATATATCATCACATACATTATAATATATTCAAACTATGATCATACTAGTACCTTTATTTTATTTCCCAAAATTATTACATTAGTTCAGCTGAAATACATATGAGTAAAAACATATGTAATGGACAGAGAAGTAGGTGAGTGGTGGCAGTTCGAGTATGGAGACGAGGTGCAAAAAAAAATTGTGATACACATGAGCATAGATAGAATTCAAAAAACCAGATCACTGAATTATTTCAAAAATATTTCCTTAAGATAAGACATGATTTATCACCACTAAAAAACCATCCCTTAGAAAAATATTGATAACTCTTTTTTATTATATTATATTTATGAAATTAATTGTTAATTATTTATGTTTCCTTTACCAAAATCACTAAATAAATGAATTAACAAACATTCCATATGTAATTAACCTATATTGGATAATTTATAAGTGTTTATTTATAAAATTTAGTCCCTTATTAAAAATCAACATAATTTGAAATATAATCGAATAAGATAGAATATGATGTTTATGCATAATGGTAAAATCCCAAATATAAAAATATCATATCAATAAAGTTATAAATTACAAGGTTTATGATCAAAAAAATATTAAAGATCGTGACCCACCTCTTTTGAGGATCATTCAATTATTGAGGTGTTATAACTTGGGTTTTTATTTGTAATGGCCCAGACCCTCATGGTCCATCCCTTTTCCAAATTTTGGATCCTAAGGGTGGCATATCGGTGGTAGGGCATCATTTCGTTGTGCGACCGACTGACAAGACATGATCGGTGCGACACGATCGGTGTAATGCCGCCTTGTCAAGTTTTCTTCTATAAGTTTTCCCATAATGCCACTTTTAAACCTTTATAACCTTTTGTAAGTGGTTAAAGTCCATTTTTAGCCCCATAATCAATGTTTGAATTCCTAAGATTGGGGAGACCCTCAACGGACCCAACTGGGTGTCCGCGTAATTTTCCCCACTGTTTTTATAAATTCCTTTAAAATCACAGCTGTTACAACCCTTTTCCCGATGAGAATTATTAAATAACAATTAATTCAGTCGCGTGTAACCACTCAACCACGTGGTGAAACCACAATCCGAAGTTAAATCAATTCATATTTTGATATCCCTTAACAACGGGATCTCATCCTTATATTTCACGAGAATTCCTTTTTCTTATTTCTCTTGGCTAGTCTCCTTTTATTACTTATGTGTTTGGAGTTCCCCTTCCCGAGGTTAGTGGTGCACATATCCTGGATCATTTCTTCCCATCCTTGGATTCCTCGACATTCCTCCCCTGCAAGTCACACATCCCCAATTCTTGGAGCATGGAGAAGAACTTCAATCTTTGATCAACCAAGTAGGGGTTTTCCTTCATCTATCCTTCCTGTGTATCATGTGGGGTGGGTATGCTGCTATTTCTGTGGTAATGGATGAAACCAAACCTTAACAATGATAATAAAAATACTATTAAATATTTATGGGGTGTTTTTGATAATTATAATATACTCTTTTATAATTTCTATATGTTGTGAACTGTATGGGATTATGCTCACTGAAAACCATGGTTGTTGGTGATCTTTCCTTGCGCACTATTTCACCGTCATCTTCTATGATAATTGAATGACTGTAACATGTAAATTGTTTAATAATGTAAACTTGGTGGATTAAATGAATACCAGTGAATATCAATCCTTGTGTGGTCACCCTGGTTAACCAACAAAAGTAAGAACCTAATGAATGATGTGCTTGAATCTAGAAGTTTCCCTACCCTGTTTGGTAGTGGGTGTGTTTTCCTTCTTGATGCTTATGAGGTGATGTGGATGAGCATGAGATCCTATGTTGTGGCATGGTTGTTGGTTATGAATGTATTTTTGTCTGGGCATGTATCTCGAGTCTTGGTTTGGTTCCAGAACATTGAGGGATCACACTGATCCCTTTGATATTGTGACTTCACTAGAGAACTGAGTATGAATGCTTAAATTGCTGTGTGGGTGTTTCTCTTTCTCTGGCTTGTGGTTATGCCTGTTAGATTCCCAGTAGTGCAGAATTTACCTAAATGGGATCACTTGATCATGAAAGCAGGAATGGTGTAAATAGGGAATTGGTTTTGGGAATGACTTGTGACATGGCCATGAGTGTTGTGCATTTCTTTTATGAATGAATAGTAACATTGGTGTTTGTGATTAGGTTGTCTTTGGGAACCATATGTTGGGATGATTTCTTGTTACCTATATATATAATATTATTTCTTATGTTTCTTAATCTCACCCCACCCAAGTTGAGAACTAAGTGTCGAACACCCCCATTTCATGGGGGAGGGTGTTTTTACCAACACTCCTACGAGTGACTAGTTATTAGCTCCTTTTCTGATCCTTTTCCCAAATAGCCCAAGACACTTTGGCCAGGGTGTGATGGCCTGAGGTCCATTATAGCCCAATATGCTTTGGGCAGGGAAGTTGTCGTGGTTGGCCCAGGTGTGTGTGGGCAGGTTGTTTCCCAAGAGTCTTTGGGATGAGGCCTAGGTGTTTTCAGGCATGGCAGTAGTTATTCTGGAGAAGGTGTTTGTGGGCGTGGTTATGCTTGGTGGTTGTAGCCCAGCTGTTTGCCGGAAGGGTGGTGGTTTTGGATCAGGTGTTTTCGGGCGGGATGCGTGGTTGTGGCCCAGGTGTGTGCGGGCAGGGTGTGGCAGTGGGGTTGCGGTGATAATGGTGGGAGTGGTTCGATGGATAAGATGTCTTCAATAACCGGTGGGAAAGAGGCATGGGGTACCCAAACATCGATGTGCTGCTACTAAAGATTACATGGATTGAGTTATTTGGGGTGAGTGCCTTGGTGAGGCTCGGGTGGATAGTTTTCCCTGCTAGGTGTTGGGTTATCTCTTTTCTCATAGGGTATTAGAATGCCTCCCCCCTTGTGCACGAGAGTCTTTGGTTTTCCCTACTGAGTATATTTGTATTCTCACCGTACATATAGGGGTGTAATATCAGCTCGGCCCAGCCCGGACAGGGCCGGGCTGGGCCGGGGCGGCCATGCAAAGTGTCGGGCCGCTGACCACTATTCGGGTCAGGCCGGCCCGAACAACCCCATGAGGCGGCCCGAGCCCGGCCTCGGGCCGGCCCAAATCATCGGGCCGGGCCGGGCTTTTTCAAATCGGGCCGTGGTGGGCTTTTATTATTTTCAAAATAATTGTCTCTTAATTTTTTTTATTTAAACATTTTTATAACATTTATTTAAAACGTTTCTTTACATTTATTTTTAAATGCATGTTTTTTGTCTATATATATATATATATTATTAGCAAATTATAAAAAAAATAATGAGGGGTGCGCAGCTATCGTGGGTGAGTTTAAAGCCTTATTATTTAAACGCTTTTCTAACATTTATTTAAAACATTTTTTACATTTAATTTTTTAACTTATTTATAATTTTTAAGCGTTTGTTAGTATCTTTTATTTAAACATTTTTATTTAAACTGTTTTTTTAACATCTTTTTAAAACGTTTTTTTGCATTTATTTTTAAATGACTTATTAAAAACATTTTTAATTTTTTTTAAACCCATGCTTTTTACAAGAATTTTTTTAAAACATTTAACTTTTTTTCACATTTTAATGTAAAATGTATTTTATAAGTGTTTGGTTTAAAAAAAATAATTTAAATGTTTGTTTTAAAAACTTTTTAAACATTTTTATTTAATCAATTTTTTAACACTTGTTTAAAACGTTTTTTTACATTTATTTTTAGACGTTTAATTTAAAAAGTTTTTTTACGCATATTTTTTACATGTATTTTTTTTAAACATTTTACACGTTTTTTGTAAAAACATTTTATAGTTCGTGAATATGTTATTTTTTTTAAATAGATTTATACATGTTTGTGAATTTATATATATTATGTACAAATTAAAAAAATAATAATGAGTTATTGGGGGGTGCGCAGCAGTGAGTGGTTAGTTTAAAGTGTTTTTATTTAAATGTTTTTTATCATTTATTTAAAACGTTTTTTTACATTTATTTTTTTAACTTATTTATTAAAATTATTTTTTAGAGTTTGTTTAATTTAAAACATTTTTTAAACGTTTTTTAATTTTTATACAGGGCAGGCCCGACCCGGCCCTGTCTGGACTGAAATTACACTCTTAGCGGGTGCGCAGTAGTGGGTGAGTTAATGTTTTTCTAAATAAATTTATATATGTATATATTATATGTAGTATATATAATATATGAAAGTTTTATCATATTTTAAAAAAAATAATGAGGTTGGGGGTGTGCGAATATCATTTAGTGAGTAGTTATTTTTTGTTAATATATAATAAGTTATTATATATATATAATATGAGAAAATTGTAAAAAAATAATTAGGGGGTGTGCGTGAACATCATTGGGTGAGTTAATGGTTTTGTTTATATATATATATTGGGGGTGTGCGCGAACATCATTGGTTGAGTTATTTTTTTTTCTAAATAGATTTATATATGTATAGTATATTATATATAATTTATATATGTTGCAATGTACTTAAAAAATTAATGAAGTTGAGGGACTTGCACGAACATCATTAGGCGAGTGTGTTATTTTTTTTATTAATATACAACAAGTTATTATATATATATATAATATTAAATCATTGATATATATATATATATATTGCTTTGTTTATATATATATATATTATATTAAATCATATACATATACATATACATACATACATATATATATTATTAATGAATTTTTAAAAACCACATTAATTGATGTATATTATTAATGGCTTTGTTTATATATATACATTATTATATCAAATCATCGATATATATATATATATATTAATAGCTTTGTTTATATACATATATATTATATTCTATCATATACATATACATATACACACACACGTATATATATATTATCAATGGATTTTTAAAAACCATACTTATTTTTTTTATTAATATACAACAAGTTATTATATATATATAATATTAAATCATTCATATATATAGATATATATTAATAGCTTTGTTTATATATATATATATATTATATTAAATCATATACATATACACATACATATACATATACATATACATATGCATATACATATACATATACATATACATATACATATACATATACATATACATATACATATACACACATATATATATTATTAATGGATTTTTAAAAACCACACTTAATTGATATATATTATTAATGGCTTTGTTTATACATATACACTGTTATATTAAATCATTGATATATATATATATATATATCATATCATATACATATACATATACATACATACATATATATATATATTATTAATGGATTTTTAAAAACTAGACTTATTTTTTTTATTAATATATAAGAGTTATTATATATATATAATATTAAATCATTGATATATATATATTTATTAATAGCTTTGTTTATATATATATATATATATATATATATTATATTAAATCAAATACATATACAGACACACACACACACACACATATATATTATTAATGGATTTTTAAAAACCACACATAATTGATATATATTATTAATGGCTTTGTTTATATATATAAACTATTATATATATAATTATATATTGTTGTATATATATATATTTATACACACATTATAATTATATATAATAATAATTATATGTATATATATATAATATCATTTTTTGTTAATATATATTGATATATAAACATATAGATAGAAATACACACACACACACACACACATATAGATACATATATAGATAAATATAAATGTATAAAGATAAATGTATATATAGATAGATATATAGGTTGATATATATATAGATGTATGTATATATACAGATATATAAAGAGATATATGTATATAGAGATAGAGAGATGTATATTAATATATATATATATATATATATATATGTGTATAGATACATATATAGATATAGATATATAGATATATATATATATATACATAGATATATGTATATATAGATAGATATATACATATAGATATTGAGAGAGATATATATATAAATAGATATATATATATAAATATATCTATATGTATATATAGATATATGTATATATAGATATATGTATATAGAGATAGATATATCCAGATATATATATATATAGATATATATATATATATATAGATCTATATATATATATAGATAGATCTACATATATATATATATATATATATATATATATATCTATATATATATAGACCTGTTATTAATTTATAGGCACAGTGCCTGGACCAGTTGGTCTAGGCGCAACCTTGGGAGCTTTAGGTAGGGGGATCAAATCCCCCTACCTGCAGTTCCCCGTTGTATTTTTTACAGCAGGCGGGCCAGCGGGCCGGGCTTTTTCGGGCCGACCCAGCCTGGCCCGCGGGCCTGCCTGGAAAGGCCCAGGCCTGACCCGCGGAACCTGCGGCCCGAGCCCGGCCTGGCCCGATGCGGGCTTTGCCGGGCCGGGCCGCTCGGACATTGGGACAGTTGAAGTTGTTGTTTTCCTTTTATTTGGTACTTTACCATTGTAGTCACCTTGTACTTTGTGGCATTTACTTTTATAACATGCATACGAGAATCATTTTCTTTGTCTTTACTTTTACCCCTAGTTTTGGTGTTTTTGGGTTTTACTATCTTATCTCCCAATCCTAATGAAGAAAAAGGGTAATTCCTTCCATCACGTGTGTGATTCTATACCCTTGGTGCTAGTCTCCACTCTGGGGCCTATTGAAGGCGGGTCTCGGGGGTCATTACCTCTCCTTCAACTTGAAGAAGGAAGGGTCTGGCAATCTGCTGTCCCTTCCCTCATTTTGGAGAAGGAGGGTCATGAAAGAATGGTATCATAGGGAGGTTGGTTGAGAGATAGGATGGATTCTGGAGTTAGGAACAGTGATGATTGCATGGGATGGTAGGGAAACAGTGTTGGCTGATCATGGTGCATGACATTGGCTAGGGAATACCAGCTAGGACTCAGGATTTTAGGGCCCCCTGTGATCTGATGCAAGGACTCTAAGCATACCGAACGACCAAGTAAAACTACATTGATTATAGTTTAGAGACCCTAGGAAAGGTACATGCAGCAAAATGACTTGTTTTCTTGTGTTTCATGGGTATTTGGGGATTTAAAATGAATATAAAGTCTAAGAAAAAAAATTATGAACAATATTCTACACTACTTGGGCATAGGCATTCCTTATTTATCTTGCAGTTATGGCACATGGGAGGTGACCATAAGTAGTGCTGGAAATTGAGGCCCATTAGGTTGAATCAGATGATCGATAGAGTGCTAACCGAGAGGAGGAGGGAGATCAGTGGCAGAAGATGCTACAAGCCTTTTAGTGGCCGACCTTCGAGAAGTACGAGGGAAACATCTCTGATGTAGAGACAAAGAGCTAGCTAGAGGAGATGGTGATAGCTTTCTTCTTGATCCAGGAACCGACGGAGTACTGGGTTCCTCTAGCTATAAGCCAGATGTGTGGAGTAGCGCGTCAGTGGTTGACACTTTATCTTGGGGAGAAGAGGGAGTCTGAGGTGATGTGGGCTGATTTCGAGAAGGAGTTTCAGGCGGAATTCATCTCTTCCACGATGAAGGCAGAGAAGAGGAAGGAACTTGTCTCCCTCTATCAAGGGAGTATTTCAATGAGAGAGTTGGGGATCAAGATCAAGGATCTCCTTCGCTTTTCTCCCGACCACTTTCTGGATGAGGAGTCTCGTGCGATACGTTTGAAGGAGGAACTTTGACCTTCTCTCTAGTATGAAGTTACTCACTTCACCTTACCAACACAATTGGAGGTCCAGAAGTAGGCTGAATTAGTAGAGAAGATGCAAATTCTTAGAGGTGTATCACGAGAGGGGATCTAGTTGTGCTCATTAAAGGGGAAGGATTTCGGCAGCAGGACCCTCTAGGTTTCGACCAGCAGGAAGCATGCCTCAATAGTTCCAGTTCTGGTCCCCAACCCTCGCCCTTTCATTTCAGGACCAGGGCCGTGATGCTTCTTCTGTGGAAGCCATGGGAACCTTTGGAATCAGTGCTCAGGCAGAGTATAGTACTGCAGGGGTGGGCAGGAACAACACCCACCTCAGCAGCAACAGTTTCCAGCCCGACCCTTTCATCAGCAGGAGCAGGTGTAGCAAGCTCCCACTCTTCCGAGGGTAGGCATTGCAGGAGGGGGCCGACCTCAAGGTGTTCCTTAGGGACCTCAACCAGGGCATGGTCGTGGAGGTGGCTGACATCCTAGAGGTAGAGGAGCTAGGTGTGGGCAGTTTCACACCGTAGAGGCAACAGTTCCAGCAGGGCCAGAGGTCGTTCGAGGTACGATCATCTTGTTTATTAATCTTGCTTATGACTTGTTTGATACAGGAGCTCTGCACTCCTTTGTTGCACCAAGTCTGGCTCATGCTCTTGGATTAGATGCTGAGAGACTTCCAATTCCCCTGGTTCTGAGCACACAATTTGGAGGTTAGAACGACTAATTTTATGTTTGCCGAGGGTGTAAACTGATGATATGTCCACATCTGTCTATCATGGATATTCTAATGTTGCAGATACAACCATACGATGTCACCCTAGGCATTGAATGGCAGATATCTATATTTTCCAACTTTGACTGCTTCTAGGGAAGTGTCGTGTTTTCAGATTTGGGCGGCCGACGCGTAACTTTCATCTGTAAGCGGGGTTTCCCAAAAAGAAGCAGGCGAGAGGAGCCCCTCTTTTCCTTGTTAGCCAAACTATCAGTGGAGTATGTGGATGCAGAAATGGTGGAAGTCCCAGGGATCAACAGTGAGTTTATGGACGTCTTCCCTAAAGAGGTGGTCACTCTACACCCCCCCCCCCCCTCGACACAATGTTCAGTTTGGGATAGACTTGTAACCTGGTACCTATCCCATTTCGATGGATCCCTACAGGATGGAACCTTCCATGTTACGGGGTTGCGGATTCAGATTGACGTTCTAATCAATAAGGGGTTTGTTCGACTATGTGCGTCACCATGGGATGCTCCGGTCTTATTCATGAAGAAGGAAGATGGTGGACTTAGGCTGTGCATATACTACCGGAGACTAAATCAGGTAACGGTCAAGAACTGTTACCCTCTCTCGAGGATAGAAAACCTTTTCGGCCAGTTAAAGTGGGTAGGGTGGTTCTCTAAGATTGACCTGCGGTCAGGATATCACCATTTGATGGTAAAGGAGGGTGACATCTCGAAGACTGCCTTCAGGTGTAGATATGTGCACTTTGAGTTTGTGGTCATACAGTTCAGTGTCATGAAAGCTCCAACTATGTCAATGGGGCTCATAAACTCCATCTTCTGGGAATACCTGGATCGTTTAATAGCGGTGTTTAGTGACGACATCCTGATCTACTCAAGATTAGAGTAGGACCACCCTGAGCACCTGAGAATGGTTTTAGAGGTCCTCCGACAGCACCAAATCTATGGGAAGTTGTCCAAGTGAAAGATATGGATCCCAAGAGTGCACTTCCTTGGGCACATTGTGTCCAAGAAGGTAATAGAGGTGGACCCATCGAAGGTCGAGGCGGTAGTTTCTTGGGCAGAACCCAAGATAATGGAAGAGGTTTGTAGTTTCCTTTGACGGATAGGCTACTATCGGAGATTTGTGCCCAACTTCTCTTGAGTTGAGGTACCTTTTCCAGCTTTGACCAAGAAGGAACATGATTTCGTGTGGAATGGGCGGTGCGAGGAAGCCTTCAAATATCTGAAGTAGAAGTTGGTAAGTGCCCCAGTGATGAGGTTTCCAGAAGAAGTGGCGACATATAAGGTGTTCTGTGATGCTTCTGGACAAGGCCTTGGGTGTGTGCTGATGCAATGACAAGGGGTGATATCTTATAGGTCTAGATAGTTACATCCCCATGAGAGTAATTATGCCACCCATGATCTGGAGCTTGTGGTGGTTGTGTTTGCACTAATGTTGTGGCGACATTACCTCATCGGGGAGAGCTTCGTGTTCTTCACAGATCACAAAAGCTTGAAGTATATATTCTCCCAGTGGGACATGGACATACGGCAGTGAAGGTGTATGGAGTTCCATCAGGACTACGACTTCGAGATTTCCTACTCCTTAGGAAAAGGGAATTTGGTGGCCGATTCCTTGATCAGGAAGTCACAGAAGGATGCGGTTAGAGAGTAAGCAGATTCTTGGAAGGTAATGGAGGAATTGTCTGCCCTGCACCTGGATGTGAGGATGGATGGTGGTAGGGGTTCCCTGAATCAGATGATAGTACGGTATTCTCTATTACAACAGGTAGAGGTGTCTCAGTAAGGAGACTTAGAGAGTGAAGTGATGTGTGACTGGACTAACTAAGGCAATGCTTCAGAAGGATGGACAGAGGATGGTCAGAATCAGATTCTTTTCTGAAGGAAGTTGTTTTTACCAGAGGCGATGCGCGAGACGGTTCTTGGTGAGTTCCACAACACACCTCTAGCAGTGCACCTGGTAGCTTCCAAGACGTACCAGGGTCTGAGGAGTCAGTTTTTGTGACTCGGGGTAAAGCGGGAGGTGGCGGAGTTCGTGGGGAAGTGCCTAGTGTGTCTCTAGGTGAAGGCTGAACACTATTTTCCATGCATTCTATTACAACATTTAGATGTCCCCGAGTGGATGTGGGATGACATATCGATGTATTTCTTCATAGGGATACCCAAGGTTAATGAAGGCTGCGGCACTATCTGAGTAGTGGTGGACCAGTTGATGAAATCATCTCACTTTCTGGTGATCAAGGAGTCGGGTGCAGTGGATGCCTTAGCACAGAGGTACGCATATGAGGTGGTGAATTTGCATGGAGTTATGAGGTTAATAGTATTGGATAGGGATGCACGGTTTACCTCACAAGGCTAGAGAGGATTTCATCTTGCTTTTGGCACCCAGCTACGTCTTAGCACTGCTTTTCACCCCCAGAGAGATGGACAGACAGAGTGCACCATCCAGAAAATGGAGGATATGCTACAATAATATATCCTGGACTTTTGGAGATCATCGGTTCAAAACATGCCTCTGGTAGATGTTTCCTACAATAATAGCTATCATTGTACCATTGGCATGGCTTTGTTTGAAGCCTTGTATGGGAGGCCGTGTCGCTCACTCGTGTGCTGGACCGAGGATGGGGAAGTATGTGTTCTTGGCCCGAAAGTGGTGCAGAGAACGACGGAGAAGGTTCAGCTTATACGGGTGGGGATTAAGGTAGCGCATGACCGAAAAAATTCATATGCTGATAATAGGAGTTGACCCTTGATGTTCGAGGTCGGGGACCACATATTCCTGAAGGTCTCCCCCCAGAGTGGACAACAGATGTTCGGCAAGTGGAGTAAGATTTCTCCCAGGTTCATCGGAATGTTCAAAGTGCTTCATCGAGTCGGTGAAATGGCTTATCAGATAGCTCTACCACCACCTCTACTGAGACTGCACGATGTCTTCCATGTGTCTTAGCTTTGATGATATCTACACGACGATTCACATGTACTCGATCGGGGAGAGATGGATATCGAGGCCGACATGACTTTTGTTAGAGACCAGTGAGGATAGAGGATCTTGAGGAGAAGGTTCTCTATGGATGGACCATCCCTCTGGTTCTTGTGTTGTGGAGGCCTGGCAGGCTTGAGGAAAGTACCTGGGAATAGGAGGCACAGATGTGCGCCCAGTACCCAAAGCTGTTTTGAGTTTTGTTCTGTTTTGTGTGTACTTGGTTATGATGGAACACCTTAACCTGTTAACAATGGAATGTATGATTTTCCTTGTTATCTATATGAGTGTGAGGAGTCCTGGCTGTGGGGAGGGGAGGAACCGATCCCTAATCCAGACACATTATGGTTGATGTGATTAAACCTGTGCTGGCGATTCAGTGCTTCCCAAAGCGGATTATATCTTGACATGGAGGAATAAACTCCCTCACCCATATGAATGGATAGCTTGACCCTTGAATTTTGCGTGGTTTCTTAAGGGAGATATGTTCCTATATGTCGATGAGGTCCACTCCTGAGAGGTATCTTTCAAGGTGGTTGTTCGGACCCCCTCTTTTCATCAGGTCTAGTTTTGATTCTTGAGGGTGAAAATAGTTTGAGAGGTATATGATGTAATGGACTAGACCCTCATGGTCCATCCCTTTTCCAAATTCTGGATCCTAAGGGTGGCTTCTCGGTGGTAGGACGTCATTTCTGTGTGCGACCAATCAATGGGACATGATCGGTGTGACACGATCGATGTCACACTGCCTTGTCAAGTTTTCTACTACAGTTTTTTCCATAACGCCACTTTTAAGCCTTTTTAAACATTTGGAAGTAGTTCAAGGTCGTTTTATACCTATAATCAATTTTTTAATTCCGAATAGTGGGGAGACCCTGAACGGATCCGGCTGTGTGTCCGCGTAACGTTCCCCACTATATTTATAAATTCCCATAAAATTATAGTTGTTACCACCCATTTCCCATAGAGAATTATTAAACCATAATTAATTCAGTCATTTTTAAACACTCAACCGTGTGGTGAAACCACGATTCAACTTTAAAGTTGTTTAAATTTCCATATCCTGTAACAATAGGATCTCATCCTAATATCGCATGATAATTCCTTCTTCTACTTTATCTTGGATAGTCTCCTTTTTTTCCTTTTTCATTTGGTGTTCCCCATCTCGAGGAAAGTGGTGCACCTGTGCCAGATCATTTCTGCACATCCTTGGAGTCCTTGACATTCCTACCATGCAAGTTACACATCACCGGTTCATGGTGCATGGAGAAGAACTTTGATCCTTGATCAACCAATTAGGGGTTTTCCTTCATCTCTCCTTACTGTGTATCATGTGGGGTGGGTGCACTGCTGTTTCTATGGGAATGGATGAATCCAAACCTTAACAAAGATAATAAGAATACTATTAAAGACTAATGGGTTGCATTCGATAATTCTTCTATACTCTTTTATAATTTCTATATCTGGTGAATTTTATGGGCTTATGCTCACTCAAAATCATGGCCATTGGGGGTCTTTCCTTGTACACTATTGAACCTTCATCTTCTGTGATAATTGAATGAATGTAACATGAAAATTGGTTAATCACATAAACTCGGTAGATTAAATAAATACCAGTGAACGTCATTCGTTGGGTTTTCACCCCAATTAACCAAAAAATAGAAGAACCAAATGAATGATTTTCTTGAATCTGAATGTTTCCCTACCCTATTTGGTAGTGGGTGTGTTTTCCTACTAGATGCTTATGAGGTGATGTAGATGAAGATGAGATCCTATGTTGTGGAACAGTTGTTGGTTGTGAATCTAATGTTGTTTTGGGTTTTATCTCGAGGCTTGGTTTGGTTCTAGTTCCTTTAGGGATCTCACCGATCCCATTGATATTGCGACTTCACAAGAGAACCGGGTGTGAATGCTTAAATTGTTGTGTGGGTGTTTCTCTTTCCATGGCTTTTTGTTATTCCTGTTAGTTTCCCAGTATTGTAGAATTTACCTAAATGGGATCACTTGAACGTGAAAGCAAGAATTTCTTAAATGGGTAATTGGTTTTGGGAATGAGTTGTGACTTGGCCGTGAGTCCTATGCTTCTCGTTTATGAATGAATAGTAACAAGGGTGTTTGTGCGTAGGTTGGATTTAGAAAACCTAGGTTGGGATGAGATCTTGTTACCTATACCTATAATTGTAGTTTGTATGTTTCTTAATCGTTCCCCTCTAAAGTTTAACACTTAGTGCCGAACACCCCCATTTCATTGGGGAGGGTGTTTTTTCCAACACTCTTACAGTTGACTAGTTATTAGCTCATTTTCTACTACATTTCCTGAATATCCCAAGACTCATCAGGAAAGATGTGATGGACTGAGGTCCATTATAGACTATGATTCTTCAGGCAGGTTAGTTGTGGTGGTTAGCCCAGGTGTGTGCGGGCAGGTTGTTTCCCAAGAGTCTTTGGGATGAGGCCCAGGTGTCTCTGGGCGTGGCAGTAGTTATTTTGGCACATGTGTTTGCAGGTGTGGTTATGAATGGTTGTTTTGACCAAGGTGTTTGCGGGCAGGATGGTGGTTGTGGCCGAGGTGTTTGTGGGAGGGATGTGTGGTTGTGGCCCAGGTGTGTGCAGGCTGGGTGTGGCAGTGGGACTGCAGTGAGAATGGAGAGAGAGGTTCGATACATAGGATGTCTTCAATAACCAGTGGGAAAGAGGCAAGAGGTACCCAAACATCTATGTGCTACTAATATACATTATTTTACTTACGTTATTTGGGGAGTGTGCCTTGGTGAGGCTCGGGTGGATAGTTTTCCCAACTATGTGTTTGGTTATCTCTTTTCTCACAGGGAATTAGAATGCCTCCCCACTTGTGCACAAGAGTATTTGGGATTTCCTACTGAGTATACTTGTATGCTCACCCTACAATTATAAAATTGCTTTCAGGTTTCCAGGAGGACTTCAGGGATTGTGCTGAGCCGTACTAGCTTAGACATTGGTACAGTTGCAGTTGTTGTTTTCCTTTTCTTTGGTACTTTACCTATATAGTCTCTTAGTACTTTTTAGAATTAACTTTTGTAACATGCATATGGGAATGGTTATCCATTGATTTACTTTTACACCCATATTTGGTTTTATTGGGTTTTACTCTCTTATCTCTTGATCCTAATAAAGAAAATTGGTAATGCCTTCCATCTTGTCTGTGATTGTAAAACCTTGGTGCTAGTCACCACTCCAGGGCCTATTGAAGGTGGGTCTCGGGGGTTATTAGCTCTCCATCAACTTGAAGAAGGAAGGGTCTGGCAATCTATCATCCCTTCCCTCATCTTAGTGAAGGAGGGTCGTGACATTATTGACTTAAACTGGTTTACATTTATTGGTCACCACCTCTATGATATTATTTTGAAGAAAATATTGAGGAAATATGGTCTATGATTTTAGGATTGGGTGTTCCACTCAAAAGATAATGAAGTATCATGTTAAAATAGTATTCAAGACCTACATACTCAAATTAGTTTAAATAACTTATCGTTCCCAAACATGGCTTATTATAATGTAAATAGGAATAATTTATTCTTGAATATACATGGGATGTGATATTATGAAAAATATGATGATGGATATTGTGTTTTGAAAAAAATAATTAGAGATTAATATATTATTATTTATTAATCAATTTTTGATCAAGATAATGTACAAAAATATAAATATTTATTGTATAAACAACATGAAATTTTACATTCAAATTTATATTTTTAAATTTAATTGGGATGGGTAACCTTATAATTGGATCAAGTTTCCTAGAGTGGTTTAGGATCTTGTAAATTTTACTATTACATGAAAAAAATTTATACATATTTGAAACCCATATATATATATTAATTGATAGGTAATATGCTAGAAGATATGAATTATCACCCATCATTAAACACTTGGATGATACAACATATGTCTAGTTTTTCCTGCTATCATCAATACTAAATAATGTCTTAAAGAGACAAGAAGTCGTGGATGTGTATAGAATTTTGGAGTACTTGTGTGATCCTTGTCAATAAGAGGTGATATAAGATATATATTATATCTCTACGAAATTATTCACATGGTATATTTGAGATTAATTGCTAGATACTCCACATATATTCAAGATGATTGGTTGAATAGTGTTGGCATATATCTTGTGATTTAAGCTTCTAAATTAGTTTCACACAGATCTCATCATATCTTCACTACCTAAAAACATCTCTAATTTAATTGTGATTTATTCTATAAACAACAGTAATAAGTCTCTCTCATAACTAAATCCCTTGATTAGCCATGCTAATATAGACAATATTCATGTCAATATTTTTTATGGTTAATAAATGGGAGAATAATGGAAATGGTTCCATGTCTCACTACAAGCCTAAGTCTCCCAAGCAAGGTCCATATAGTAATTTGAAGAGGTGATCTCAACAGATGGAATAAATATTTATTTTACTATTTCATGCTAAGAAAAAGAAAATAGAAAAAATAATTTCACCTAGTTTAAGAAACATTAGAATGTTTTAAGATCCTTCATAATAGAGTGAAATCATTTTTAATCTTTCAATCAGGTATTTTAAATATCTTCTGGTAATCACATCTGTAATTTCCCCCTTATACAAAACTCTCTCATATGGTTAGTAAGGGATGGTTATGAGGCCTCAAGCATGCCTCCACGTATAACAATGGTTTGCAAACTAGTGGCAGGGGTGTGAATAGTATTGTGGTGATACTATTCCTTTTTTATTATGTGGCATAACAGAAGTGATAATTCATAAATAAATTTAAATAATTTGAATAAATACATCGAATAAGGAACAATACAATCCAATTGGATACTCCAATAAATAGATATGGAATAATTTAATCACATACTTGAATATAACTAGTTAACATGAAATAAAAATACTAGAAAAGACTAGAAAACTCAAATAAAAGACTAAAAGTCCTTGGTCCCAGATGTCATTCCAGTCACATCTCTAAAATTCATCCCAACAGCAAAAAAGAAATCAATAGTAAGGTCCACATCCAATATCCAAACATGTATCAATGAAATCTAATTTGGTGCCAAAAGGTGGCATGAATGGTGTGTGAGTATAACTCAGTATGTCAACACCACCACATATAAATAGAACCAGTCTCATATGATGTGTATGAAATAAACAGATAAAATGGTGTATTAAAATAATTCCACTATTAAATAAATATAATAACCTCTGGGTTAATATTCCATAGAATTTGTGAGCATGTCTTACAGCTATTCCAACCTCAAACATATAACCAAGGAAAGATAACCTTATCTAGAACTATACTAGAATATATCTGAGCATGTCATACAACCATGCTATCCAATACCGTATACCCATGGTATAGTCACTATAATTTGGGTCAAATATCTACCAGAAATACAGAATGATATTGGGTATAACCCACTCTCTATAATCATTATAGCATGAGACTTGGTCAATCCCAATCACTATTAGTGTTACAACATATACATGTGTATGTGATGGGGCCTGGACTATTATATAAGTATCCCGACATGGAACACAATACCTTTCATATAGAACAAATATCACAATATCACATCATGATTCCCAATGGTTAATTATGCGAATTACCATTATTCATTCATTTTACAAATGAAATTAAATCCACAATTGATTACAATTATATCAATAAGAAATAATCCACATATAGGGATTCAATAACTAGAAATAAACATATGTCACATGCCAGGTTAAACATAATTTTAAAAATTAAACAATTTCAAATCCATTTTAAACCAAAGGAAATCGATGGATAAAATCATTCAATTATTCAACTAATATGGGCATACACAATTAGGGAATAGTAATGATATTTCATAAACATGACAATAATCAAACTATATGGTTAATATTTAGACCCCTTACCATTAACAGGTGATCTAAAAATTATTCCCACAACCAATTCCCATGAGCAATAAGGTTTATCTGATTGCAATGATATTCCTAGTCCAAACTAAGGAAAATAAAAAACAACAACACAATTGGCCAAAGGAGTTCACCACAGTGGTTGGGTAACCAAAGGGAAGAAAGAATGAACCTATCCAAATGAACATACCGGGGATTGAATATTTAAACAGAATGTATGAAATTTATATTTTAACTCCAAGATCACATAGAGAATTCCTTAACTTCGATTAGAGAGAAGCTATAGTGAAATACAATTAATTTCAGCAATAAATCATCTTTTAAACTAAAGTTCAGGGATTTACACAATGTTTAATGTAGTTATAAGAAATGTAAATATTTTTAATATTATTCTATGACAAAAGAATCACCTCATATTTATTTAATTAAAACCCATGAATAATTTTATGATATTTAATCAATTTACACACTGTGTAAATGTTCTTTTGTTGAGTTTTCATCCAATTCCCCCTTTAACTCTCCAAACCAATTTCAATTCTTTTCATCATACCAAGAACCCATATTGACACATAGTCCCATTTATAAATAGACTCCATTAACTTAAACAAGCATACATACCTAAAATTTTTGGCCATTTTCTCTATGAAAGGCTCCCCATCTATAAACAAGACACGATGACGAAGGCTCAAACAAAACCCTCATATAGAAACATAACTAATAAAATATGGGATATTACAACATCCCCACGTTATAACATCTCATACCAAAGATATCAAAATAATAATTTTGAGGTCTCAATTAAAAATTCAAGTAACTATGTTCACATATCTGTCTCCCTCTCCAATGACTCTTTTTGAAATTACACATGATGCCACTACACTCAATACAATGGTATAGTCCAACAACAAATACATTTCTCAGTATGATACAAAACCCATATCATATGGTAATAAAAGGTTGAATCATCAAAAAACTTTGAGGTATTCATTGTATATCTCATGGGAAGGGTCCGGATGATATATTCATCGTTGAGACACATTGAACACATCATTCTTGGAGATGTAGAACTGTGGAAGGGTTATACGATATGTGATTGGACCGAACCATACAACTATTTCAAATGGCCTGACATACCTGGGAACTAGATTTCCATGTTTTCTATGATGAACCATCCCCCACATAGGAAACACCCGAAATAAAAAATTATTCACATAATTTAATTCCATAATTCATCTCTAATGGTTAACATATTATTTCTACCTACTCTGTGTGGTAACCAATGACTGCATGTTCAAGTGAACCAATTCATATGTCTCATGCATGCGACTAGGCCCAAAAAGTGATGAATCACCTTCCTCCAGCCAACAATTATCTGAATTATATATCGTATCATTGAATTCCTAAATTTTTTCCATTTGGATTCATTACTAACGATATTATTATATTCAAAATCTATGAGTGTCATATGTTGCTCCCATGAACCAAAAATTCAAAAATACATGTTTGTATCATTTCCTAATGAACATTAATAGTACTATTAGATTTACCATTAGTCTTTGGATGATTGGGAATTCTTAATAGAACTTACTGTCTCTTGGAATTCTAAAGTCACTCTAGAAATTCAATGAAAAATGAGGATCTCTATCTGAAATTATACTTCTTAAAACACTGTGCAACCGAACCACTTCGCACATGTATATATTTCCCAGTTCATCATTTGTGAAGGTTTCTTTAATAGTTAATAAGTGGTCTAACATAGTCATTTTATCCAAAAAACACATACAAAATCATTATTATTGGACATTCTAGAAACTCCTATAAAAAAAGAAATTATGATATCATCACATTTTTACTCTGGGATGGGTAAAGGCTGAAAAAGCCCTGTTGGTCTCTGATGCTCAGCTTTAACCAACTGATAAGTGAATCATATAGCCAAAAATATTTCCAAAAAAAATTTCATTACATACCACAAAAATTTTAGACATAGGTTAGAATACATATTTGTTAAAAAATGATGCACCTCCCATTTTGACACATGAAACTCCCTCATCATCTCCTCATGTAAGCTCATAGAAATACATACTCATACATTGAAACAAAGATAATTTTCATGAATGAGAGACCATGATGATGGTATCACTCCTCCATATAATTTTTTTTCTTATAACTAAGCCCTTGGGATTAGATAAATGCTTGGTCTTAATCTGGTCCAAAAGTATGGGTACAATAGTTTTCAAATACCAAGCTACATGTCACAGAGATTCCTAAACATCCAGATGAATGTTTGAAAAAAGGACCATTATCGACCACTCATCAAAAGACTCCCATACATCATCTACCTTTGTCCCTAGACACAAATCATTGGAAATGATGTTTTCCTTGTATGGTGTATAAGAAAATTCATATTCAAAAGATTATAGTAACTTGTCCCTCTTCCTATACCAAAGGTTATGTTCTCAATAAGAAAATATGTACATGAGGATCTGTTGATACAAATATAGCATGAAACTCTGACCCATTAGACAATGTCTCTATAAACTTATGGAATTTTCCACTTCTAGTAAATCCAGACCACGAGTAGTGAAATTCCTCTCATGCATTCAGAGATGCTTAGACCCATAAAAAACAACATGATGATCCTGTATTAGAACCACCTCGAGTCCAACTCTAGATACATCACAGTACATGGTATATTAATTACATAGAAAAGGTAATGTAAAGAATAGTGATGCGGTCTTCTTTACTTTTATCTCCTGAAATTCACTTTCATAAGAATGAGACTTCACAAACTTCACCCCATTCTTAGTCAGCCCATATTATGTTGATTCTAATACAGAGAAATATTAAATTAAAAACTGGTAATAACATCCTAAACCAAGAAATATCTATATTTTAAACACAATCTTCTTCTGTTCCTAATATACCACGACTGTGACTTTTAATATGTCCACTAACCCTCCTTCCTCTAAGATGGAATTTGCCCAAAAATTTCACATTATTTATTTAGAAACTCCAATTCATTATCTTGGTGTAACTCTAATTTTTCCCAATGTACATAGGACTATGTCATGATATTTTATAAGATAATATTCTGAATGAGAGTACACAATGACATCATCAATGAAAGAAACACCAAATATTTCCAAAAAATAATGCATGGTCTTATTCATTAAGTCAATGACTACTATAGGTGCATTAGTCAACACAAGAAACCTCAATTTGAATTCATAAAATCCAAACTTCCTTCTAAATTTAGTTAAAGGTATGACTGATATTTTCACCCTTAATTGATGATACCCTGATCTCAATTCAATCTCGGAGAAGATCATATCACCTTCACCTGATCAATATGAGAATCAATGGGTAGAAGTGGATATCGATTCTTGACCGTCGTCTAGTTCAACCTATGACAATCCAAACATAATCACAAATATCCACCAACCTTCTCAGTGAAGAGAACTGGAGAACCCCATGTCAATATACTCATCCTTATGAAACCTTGAGATTATAAATCTTCCCACATAACTTCGAACTCCTAATGTTCTACTAGTTGCATTATGTAATCTGAGATAGATACTATCTTTTCTCCCAACACCAACTCAATTGTGAAATAAATATTTTTTCGAGAGGTTAGGAATATAAATCATTAGGGGAAATAACTCAAAAATGGTATACCACTTGAGGAAAATAATCTTGATAAATTCCATAATTTTCTATATTAATACCCACAATTCAATCAATGATATAAGGAAATATGAATTTAATAGGCCCCACATGACCAGCTTAATGATCCCACTCACCTTGGTGAGAATAACTACATCCTTTTGGAGATAAGAAGGAAACTATGCTCCTATAACTATCTATACCATCCTGGTATATAAATAACCAATCCATAAGAAGAATCAAGTCAAATTCTATTACTTCCGTCATGAACAGTTCCCAAAAGAAACAGTAACCCCCAAACTCTAGAGAAAACAACATGTAATATTTGATATTGTCGGACATCACTCCCAATGATGTGCTAATGGTTAAAACACTATGGATAATTTCCACATAAAATACCATACCATTTTAAAAAAGAGTATGTACAAATAAATGAAATGATTCTATATCAAACACCACACAAGTTAAGGTAGATGATACAAAATCATACCTATGATGGTATATTTTCTAGCATCCACATTAGTCGGAGTAGCCTACATAATCTGAAAGTGGTATATTCCTCTTCCATGGGCTTTAGTTTGACTACCCTAATACATTTCTCATTCTTGGTATTATTGATCATGTAGTGGGATTCCATGTCACATGACTTGGGATAAACATCAGATGGAACTAAAACTACTAGCCTATTGAGGGTTATAAGAGCCCCTTCCCAACTTAGTTTCCTGTCATGATTCTCTTCCACATATTTTCTATCTAATGATTTCAAAGAATCTCTAATGATAACCATGTATGCCATAAATATGTCACTCGACTATGGTGTAATTACACTATGGGGCCTTGTGTCCAAACATACCACAGTGATATTAGTATAATGGACCACAATCATTATATTGTTGTCCACTACCCACACTACAATTCCCACTCTTAATTTAGTAGAAAATATCATTACATTTCTTCTTACCACTAGAAGAATAACATGCAGATCTACCTATAGAAACAATATTGCCTATGATCGCAACCCATTTTATATTCCCATTAATGATTATTACTAGATTCATCCAATTTTCAATGATTTTTAAATGAAAAACCTCTAACAGTGATATGATGACATAATAAATACCATCCAAGAACATCTCTCATTGGTGATCTCATCAGCTTCCAAAGATGGCGCAAAGCACTATAGTTCGGTAAAACATCTAGTGTCATAAAAAAACTATCAAAACCACCTGTATAAGATGCATGAACTCCTAATATTTTTTACCCCCATGTTTTCAAGAATTAAAGGTATCAATAAATTTATCTCTAGGTCAGTCCAAGGTCTCTCATTACAGTACATAACTTCCTCTCAAATATCCCATCATTGCTATGTAGGTATAAGAAGATCATACACAAAACTTTTTACCTTTCGATCTATGGGTGTCTCGAGCAGCTTAAAAATTGTATGGAATGAATCAATCTAGAAAACAGCTACATGGGGTCCTCCTTCTATAGTAAACACAGGAAATTTATGAAGTTTAAACTTTCTTTTCATCTCAGTCGTCTATGGATCAATACTGAAAGTATCCCTTTCCATGGATCACATGATCATCAAGATGCCTTCATGAAACTGATCATCCATATTCTCCTAAAAAAATTCATAATATCTAGGTCATCAATGTTTATATCATTCTTGATTCCACTCTCCTAACATTTTACATGAAGATGACAAGGAGAAATTTTTTATACAAGACACACACACACTATAGGGAACTTTCTAGGAATATGGTGATCCCAACAAGTGACTCTAATAGGGAACTACTAACTCTTAGTCTCTATAGGCATGGAATACATATATCATAGCATGACATGGAAAATAATTACATATTTCAAGTTAAACTGATATCTCATATTATTATTTAATAGGAAATAATACATTTCTTGAAAAATTAGATACTTCCATATAATGAACAATTCATGTCAACATATCCCTATGTTCTTATTATGATTCATGTATCCTCATATCACACCATATATGGACATGAATATAGAAATAAAGAAACAATAATTTCATAAAAAAATATCATCACAAAACATGTGAATCACCCATGGTGAAATAATATCAATTGTAAAAAGAAAACTACACAAAAAGAAATCACATCCATAGGTTCTCAGATCCCCCCCATATGTGGGTTAGCTAATCCCATTCACACACTCATTACCATGTCCCGACACATCCTAGTACCCTTTAAACCATTCCCATACAATAAGGAAAATTAATATAATTCCTACCTCTAATAACACTTCGTAATGTCCCCCAATACATAACTCTCTCACGTGGAAAAAAATGGTTGGTTACAAGGCCTCTAGTGGACCTCCTCACATGCCAGTGGCTAGTGACTAGAATCAGTGGTGTGAATAATATAACAGAGAGACTATACCCCTGGGAATAAAGTGTCATAGTGGAATAAAAAATTCATAATTAAACATAGATAATCATAGAAAATACATTAAAAATACAATAATAAATACCAACTAAGTAATCCAATTAATAAATAAGGAACAATATATGATGTGATGTAATGTTACTAAATGACATGTGAAAACAATATATGAAATGACTAGAAGACTAAAATAAAATATTCAAAGTCCCATGTTCTAAACCCCATGTCCGTCCCATTTCTAAAATCCTTCCAAAAAATGAATAAGAAATCAATTGCATTGTCTGTTTCCTTATTCAATCTTGTATCCAAAAAAATATTCTCGAGTTCCAAATATAAGACCAAATAGTATGTGATAATAACTTAGTAGGTTGAAACAACCATGTCTATAAAAAAAGTATGATAAGATGTGTATAAAATAAAGGGAATGTTTTTATTATATTAATTCAATAATTAAATAATTGAAAATACATACTTTAGCTCCATGCCAAATCATTTTTGAGATTTTCATACAACCATTCCATCCACAACTATATAAATAAGTAAAGATAACGTGCTTTGGAGAAATGGCATAATATCTATTTGTTTGTATTAGGACCCTGTATTGACGCTTCTTTCCGTCACAGAGTCTAAATGAATGAAATGGGAAATACCATAAACCAAAAATGATTCATCCTTTGAAGAAACATAAAAAATTGACAAAGGAATGAACAAAGACTCATTGTCACTTGGGTCGTGCAAGTTCCATCATGGTCACGCAAGTATACTTGTGCGCTGCCCAGTGGTCATGCAGGTGACTTGCATTCCATCTATGATTTTTTCCCAGGGTCTTCACCAGCCTATAAATACCCCTGGTGGGCCCCCGATTTCAGAACGAAAAATTCCAGAAACTCATATTTCAGCTCCCAACACCCTAGTCTCTTGTCAAAGCTTCCGAACAATTCTAAGGTAATTTCATTCCTAGAACAGAAGATCTATAGAGGGGGAGTAAGGCCTAAGTGTTGAAACTCATCAACACTTACGCGCCTAAAATGGCCAGCCCTTAAGGGAAACGGACACACTTCCGCGCCGCCTTACCCCTTCAACAAAACTTGCATGACACTCTTCTGGAAGACTCTAGGGATAGTAATAAGGGATTGAGCCAACTCTAGCCCATGTATTACCTTAAGGGTTTACCATTGTGAAAGTACCCCTCTGTCGCGCATGTATACTTGCACGACCAGAACTTGTGCAACCATGCAGGACCTGCGCACCCACTTTTTTTTGGGTGCCTCTCCTTCTTATTTCACCTCTCTAATGCCTATCCACCTCTCCTATTCAAGATCCAGCCTTCAAAACCCTCTTTTAAATCCATTTCTTTTGGCATGGATCCTTTATTGGATTCCTTATCTGAAAGGAATTATTTGGAACATCTCTGAAAACCTAGTGATTTACATATCTTTATGTCACTAAGGTTAGAGATTTCATTCATTCAACCTCATCCTTTAAGATGATAGAATCCTTAATTTGGGCCTCCTTTTCAAGAGTAATCCCTAATCCATGTTCTCTTAATTTGGGCATCCTCCTCAGGATTAAGCTCCAACCATAATTTCCTTAACATGGGCCTCCTTTTCAGGAGTAATCCCTAGTCTTCAAAGTTCCAAAATCTGGGCATCCTCCTCAGGAGTAAGCCCCAAGTTCCAAAATTCCCTTAACCATGGATTCCTTTTCTGGAGTAGGCCTCAGTCATAATTCCCCTTAACCATTCTTAATTTAATTTTTATTTGGTCTTCTTTATCAGGATTAAAACCCAATCATATGTCCCATCCTAATTTGGGAATTTTCATCAAGAGTAAGCCCCAAGTTAGAGAATCCAAATCTCTATAAAGTACATATACCTTTATGGACCTTGTTCCTGGGTTTCTTCCCTGTAGTAAAACACAATGTTCATCTATTTTGGGCAGTCATCCATAAATAAGCCCCACATCATTTCTTAGGATTGCATATTTCATGGAATAATTGTCTGGTTTCACCAATACCTCTTGTTTCTCAAACTGAGCATGACTTACGTGATATTGGAGTGTAAAAGTAAATCATGAAATCTTTCTTTGAGCCATCAATCATGCACAAACCTCATACTTATTTACTCGAACTATGTGGGTTCTGATTCCTTTTCTAAAATAAAGGATACGTAGGTAGCCCATCTACTGGTACGATCCCAACTCTAAAATAATCTATGTCCTTCTGAATGACAATAAACTTCAACTACCCCGGTGAGTGGCATTAAAACCAGTATGGTTATCATAATGACTAAAATATTTCTATATAATGTGTCGAAGGATACCATTGACTAAGAATCTCTAACAAATACAGATGATTCTCCATCGATGAAGGACCTAGAATACATACAAAAGATTCTCTAAGTCTCATAAATATTAATCATTGATTGTCTGATCTAAAGGAAAGCCCATTTTTATACTTGGTAATGTAATAAGGATTCACGAACATAACATTAATCTATAAAGAGAGTCCTGGAGTATATAATAATTCCCCCCAAAAGGGTGTGATGTGTCCGACCTCCCATCCTCTCGACCAATGAAAATTATTAAGCCTCATCAGTTCATAACTATTGAGCACCTACCTCTGGAAAGTAGGTCCAAATGGATATAGAATCATTGAATGTTTCCGGTTCTATGAACGAATCTGTTAGAAACCACTTGGAATGTTTGAACATTAAATCAACGAGGTCATCCCCATTTCTAGGGGAAACAAAAAATGGTAAACCCGACGTGAATCCTTAACCAATATAAAATGATGTTTTACTTATTTGTTAAGCCCCTATTTAAAACTAAATGAGAGGGCCAACAAAACAATCAATAACATATGTTCTCATCCAAAAGATGTAGTGGCCGAACATATCCTGATTTTGTCTGTTATATCAATCAGGCACTCTTTTCTAAGTTCTTCTACATTACAGAAATGGATTCTCGTAAGTTCACACCTGTGAATACTTATTCTAGGAATACTTCATCTATGAATGCCTCTGCTGCTACTCCTGCTGGATCGTCGTCCACTCTGAGGATGACATCACCTACTCAGCATCTTCAACACTGGGTATCAAATGCACTGGTTAAGGAGTACCATCAAAACGGTACTATTCTGACTCTGGAGGTTGCTTGATAAGCCCTCCAAGTCAATAATTCACCCTTGTCTCCCGGACAGCGACGACCAGTGATCAAGAAGTAAGTGGTTCCAACCACCATTTCTAACTGTTTTGGGTCGTTATCCCCAGAAAAAAATCACCATTCACTCTAATATTCTAGGGAGGTGAATGAGAAAGTCCCTCAAGGCCATAATTCAAGGAGACAAGAGTCCTTCCCGAGGGATACCATCAACAATCGTTGTCAGACTAGTGCAGAAGTTTTCCCTCAACATGATGAGGGTATCATCCCCAGGTGTTTGGCTCAGATTCCGCAAACCCGAGCAGGAATGACGAACAGCCAGAGGAGAAATACGATCAACAGTGATCAGGTTCTAATCTCTGCCATCTCCGGAGAAGTACACCAACCTAACAAGGTGGCAAGCAATGAGCTGGAACACACACCCGTCCGTTTTAATTCCGCTGTCTCCTAGACTCGTATGGCAGCAAAACGCCAATCTCGCCAAGAAATTACGGCAGAGTACTATAGATAGGAACATACACCTGTTTATAAGTCATCAGCTAGTAACCAGTCTCGTATGACTACATACGATAACGCCCACCAACCTAATGTGTTGAAAACTTGTAAACATGCACATACACCTGCTTACATTCATCAGTCCTGCTAGTATCCTTGTCTGTCAGTATTGAAGGAAGTTCTTCAACCACGTTCGGCAAAGTGCAATGAGCATGCACATACACCTGCTAGTATTGATCAATCCTACCAACAACCTCGTTTGGTAGAATTCAGAGAAGTCAGTCGGAAAGCTCCGGCGACAAACAGGAGGGAGAATCAACTCTCTTCCCCCACACATGAGTACTGTCAGAATTCACTAACAGGAAAAGGAGGACAGGAGAAAGAACACACACCTACTCCAAGCACGTAATGGACGTATATTCCCATTCCGGCAGCTGAAGTCACCAAGAATATTCTATCAATGGTGAAAGAGAAGAAGAAAAACCCTGCTCATATTCTTGATGCCTGCCAGGATATTATAACAGCTTCAGCAGCATCACAGGGGAATAAATGAAAATCTATCCCTACCAGTGGAGTGACACATCAACAGTTCATTCCGGAACAGACACAGACATCTGTTCTAGTCGATGAGGGTTGTGGGGCGTACTCCCCCATAACATACGGACAACTAAGTCAGGCACAAACACTTGATTTGAGTGGAGATAATCAGCATAACCTGATCATTTCTCTTGATAATTCATATAAACCTACCCATAATAACCATTTTCGTCAACAAGTGGCTCCTAGTGTGAGTAAAAAGGCGTATAAGAAGAAGAACCGCCCAGAATAGTGAAGAAATTAAGGCCCATTCTATAATAAGGCCTTACTCGATGCTGGAGTTCTTAATGCACTCAGACAATTATCTCTTGCAACTCAAGAATCTACTCTGTTAGTTCCTAATATTGGGAACATTAATTCCGAAGGTATGCATCAGAAACGTCCTCATGAAGTCTTGCTTCATGAAAATTCGATCGATCTCGAAGTTTCATCTTCACATGAGATCCAAAAGAACACTCTGTGTGGCCACAAGATCAAGGAGCCAAATGTTTCATCTTTTTCTGTAACCCACAATGGTGGTCCTCCCCAAGATGATGAATTTACCTGCAAAAGTCCTCTCTATTGTAATAATGCACATTGCCTGGAAAAGTCTCCAATGCACAATGTAGTGACGAGATAACCCTCTTATCTTGAGTCACATTCAAATTTGAAGACAGTCATGTCTGATGATTTACCACTATCAGGTGAAACACTTTCTCAATCAGAAGATATCCTGGGGTGTAGGTTATTCTCCGAACCACCCATAGGCCATTCATCTTCTAGTTTGATCATTGAATTCTCTACCAATCTTGTTGAATCCGATGAAGCAAAAAGGAATCACCAGATCTTGTCTAATCAGGTAGAATAATCTTCATTTAATGGTAAAGAGGAAGTACTAAATATGAGAAAACAACTGGTGAAAGGTGAAGTACCAGTTATGTTTTGGCCTTTGGACGATTCTCAGCATGACATTCCAGATATGTTGACGGAAGATGGAATTCATGATATTCGTCTCAACATATGGAAAACTCTATGTGAGTTGAAAAAGAAAATATTATCTTTTGATGAATATGAAATTCATGTCAATATAATATAAGGGTTACAACACCAAATTGATTTGGCATATCTCTCAGTTTCTCGATATCTGAAGGCTGAAAAGCAGCAGAGAGACCTTCAGTGTTCATGCCTTGGCGCAATAAGAAGATTACACAAGTTAATTTCCAATTCCGCATCTGGTATTCATATTAGGGGATGGGGTGTTCATGGAGAACTACATTTCACTGTACTCTCCAGTCAGCAAAGCCCGCCGAAAATGGTCTCAGGCAATTTTATTGTCCATGGCCTGCCACAACCAATTGGTTTTGTTTGTAATTAAAGGCTCACTCAAGAACATGCCTCAACTAGTTCTTCTCAAAATCAAGCATACAGAGAACAAGTTGTTGAGTTACTCCTACATCAAGAAAATGAGAATATTGAACATGCCTCTCATTTGGAGCAAGCACATCATCAAGTGACAGAAGTGTTAGAAATCATCCAACGGCCTTTTGAGCCGGGTGATAAGAGTGGATGTAGGTTGATGCATCCAGCTAATTTACAGACTAAAGTCTTTAAGATCAGGAGAGCTTTCAAAAAGTCTCAGATATAAGACCTCAAGAACCACCCCAACTTTCCAGACTGGGGACTCTTTTAACCCATCCCTCAGAATCAACAAATAGGATTCAAGGAGTTGAGAAAAGACAGCAGAAACAGCCCCAGTCCACAGGACTGGGGACATTTTCAAATCCTCAATCTCTCCCTTAGAGAAAGTTAGTCGTCTCTTGATTAGGGAAGAAGCCACAAGAGTAACTAAGAGAAGAATTATCATGAGATTCCCTCCAAATAACGGTTCTTCATGAAGTTCCTGAGGGATCAAATCAACAAAAGGAAATGTCTCATCAAGGACACATAAGAAGACAATATCACAGATATACTGATTGAAGGGATGCAATGCATTATGAATCAATCAATGTCATCAATGCTGTTGTTACTGATAACCCAGATGAGGATCACTTAGAGGTATCTGATGAGGAAACTCCTGCTCAAGAGGTTGTATGCATAGATGAAAATGAAGAAGGTGTGCATAAATGAAGTTAATGTATTACCCAGAATCTAGGTAATCCTTCAAGTAACCCACTTCCCCCTCTCTGAAAGCTGTCCAATAAGGGGAAAAGAAAGAATCAGGTAACATACCCTTCCTCTGGTGAAGGCCAATCGCCCTAACTAGAGAAACAATTTACACAAAAAGAGGAAGAAATGAGGGAATTGAGGAGGTTGAACACAGAATTACTTAATGGTAGTCTTCCACCAAAATGTGATGGAGTCAGCTATCCATGGAAATTTGTTGGAGTTACTAAGTTGGATCAAGAATATCCTCCTCTACTAGTATACCCGCATAGGTCAATTCCTATGGTTCATGTGGAACAATAATTGGCGGTGCTACCATTATTGCAGTACCAACCACCACATCTGTCTAAGCCCCAGTTATTGCACCAATTAAAGTCCAAGCCCAACCGAATGGTTCTAAAAAGTTAATAAATACAATTGAGTCATTAATAGCTCGGTTGTAAGCTAGAGAGGGAAAGTGTGCTCAAATTCAACTAGAAAAGAGAGATGACCCTGAATGGGCTGATGAAATTCCCCCCCCCATCAATTATTTCAAGTACCACATTCCCAATCTTTAGTGGTTCGGGAGACCCAGAGTAACACATAACACATTTTGTTTCTCGTTGCGATCCTATGATGGGAACCCCTCAACAACAAGAAGAAGTTAAGATCGGGTGTATTGTACAATCATTACAAGGGACTACCTTTGTATGGTACACAAGTTTGTATTCCCGGTCAATTATAGGATGCGAGGAACACCGCCAAATATTCCTTCTTCAATTCATCTCAACGTTGCCAAAGAAAAATGTTTTTGATCTTATAAACTGTAAGAAATGGGAGAATGAAAGGGTTTCAGATTTCATTACTCACTGGAAGGGGTTAACATATTCCCTGAGATTAGCACTCCCTAAAGAAGAATTGTTGCGAATCTGTATAGAAAATTTGCGTGATGAACTACGCACACCGTTGATCCCTGTGAAATACACATGAGGGTTTAGACACCTTACTTCAATCGCTCAACAGATTGAAGATTCTCTTATGAAGACTAAGGATAAAACTCATGTAATTCTACCAGATCCAGGGAGGAGAATGGGTAGATCAGAGACTGCTATAGATACGATTAAACAAGCACCTGTACCTGCTTCTACTTCAAAACCCTAATCTTCTTGAAGGGCTCCGCCTCCTGAGCTTCAACAATAGAGGTCGTTTCGTCAAGATGATCAAAGAGATGAAAGACGGAAGAAATTTGAGGATCAAAAGAGAAATCTTTACTATTTTCTGAAATGAACAGGTTCCTGGTTACTTCATTTCGGCTTTGGAAAATAATTTTCTTCAATTTCCAAGGCCCAAGAGGCCAAACAAGGAAGGAGATGAAGACTGTCCCAACTATTGCTCATTTCATCAGATGTTGGGGCATACCTTTCAGGAGTGTTTTTTCTTCAAGGACCTCTTGCAAAAAAATGGTTGACTTGGTACAGGTCAAACTAAAAGGTTCTTCAGCTCAGGTATCATGTGTTACTGCTACAGATCAAGTGGAAGAAGGCGATTTGCAAGAAGTAAATAACAAAAATGCGCAAAAATATGATTATTGGATGGTCAAAAAAAAGTTCAACCAAACTCCTTCCAATTTGGGAATGAAATTGAAGAAACCAATTGTGTCTTCTGCCATGAATGCCACATCAAAACCATCTTCACATGAGGGAAAATCCTCAAAAGGGCGGAAAAATTCAAAGAAAGGGGAACAATCAGAGGAAGATGAAATCATATTGAAGGCTAAGTTTTCTTTGAATATGGAAGATTTTATTCCATCTACTTCGAAGCAACAGTCACTGTCCAACCAAACAGCACAACCTAAATTGGCTATTCAGGGAGAGTCTTCATCAGACTAAGAGTTGATCTCTGGTTCTGTTAACATGATTCACTTAACTGATCCATATTCTAGTAGCAGTTTTGATTTTGATGAGCCCAAGTTCCCTGTATCAAACAGAGGAATTAGAGGGAGTTCTAGAGGCTCAAGGTATAGTGGAATACATGGATCTTTCAGAGGCCACTATTCCAATTCTACCCCTACTAGAACTGTGTATGCAGTAGAAAACCATGGCAGAGCCCTTCAACGGGGTCACCATAAACAATAAAATTATTCCACCACTATAAGACCTCAGTCCTGGCACAATTATTCTGGAAGATTGGTTGGAGGTTCCATCTTCTTCCTCTAGGAAAATAAATAGACCTAATTGGTCTAATCTTCCAAATCCATGAGTATTACCAACTCCAACCCTAATACAAGATGTATAAACTTCCAATGCATCATCTTCTATGGCACCTACGAAACCACATGTTCCTGTTGGGAAACACAAACCTTTAGATCAAAAGTATGATGTATTGAAACACTTGGCCCAAATAACGGCCAAGTTATCTATTATGGATGCTTTGAATTTATCAAAGTATCTTTGGGAGGCAGTCATCGAGGCTTTTTCGAGTCCTTAGAAGTTTGAAACAGAAATTGTTGCAGCTGAAGTCTACCATGTAGTGAATAATCCTATAGAATGCCATGTAGTGATATAATTTACTGATGAAGATGAAGATGATGTCATGCATAGACATAATAGACCTTTGAACTTATCTGGAAAGGTCAATGGTGTAGACGTCCGAAGAATTTTCATTGATAATGGTTCAGGAGCAACCTCATCCCCATTCATACACTTCATCGATTAGGCCTTACAGAATCTGATATATCTTCTTCTACATTGATGCTACAAGGATATGATAAAAATGAACAAGAACCACTGGGAGAGATTACACTCAAAACGCAGTTAGTAGATCTTGTATCCAAATCATATTTCATGGTTGTTGATCAAGACTCAGCCATCAAAATCATTCTTGGAATACCATGTCTACATCAACATGAAGCTGTCCTTTCAACATACCATCAATGTCTCAAATATTTTTTGATTGTCAAATTGGGACATTGTATGGTGATAATTCCCCCTTCAAGACCTGTGAATCTCAATACATTGAGGTGTCATTCTATCACATGAAGGGAAGAGAGAAATCAACAACAAGGGAGATTAGAAAAGTTAATGCTCCATACGGTTTGTTAAAGATTCCAGTAAACCCATTCACACATGTGAGTATTGATTATGTATTTCCTATCAGTCAAATTGATAGGATAAACCCAAATCAAAATACTTGTATGGAAACTTCCATAATGTCCATTACGGTAATCAAGCCAGACAACATGGAAGAAAGTGGTGATTCACCAAGAAATGATATAAAGCTCAAATGGAGATGTCTTCATTTCATCTGTTGAAATCCATAAAGTCTATACTTCGCCAACCATACCAGAAGAAGTTTTATCACTGTCAGAGGTAAACGATGAAGTTGATTCTCAATACATCACCTCCTCTTTATTACCCAATAAAGACCCTTAATCATCAATCAGGTTGGAAATGGAGGCTTATTTTTCAAGAAGTTCAAATTTTAACATCTCTTCTGATCATGGAAATTCTTATTCTTCATCTACCATGCATGTAAAAACAGAAGAAATAACACATGTTGAAGAAGATGTGGAAGATCATAGGGATGATGCTCTAGCATTTGAAGAGGGTATCTCTACCACCGTGGATGAACTTAGAGAAATAAATCTGGGTACAAAAGAAGATCCACGCCCCACTTTAATTAGTGCGGCCATGACTCATGAAGAAAAAAAGATGTATATTTTTTTTAAAAAATAGAGATATATTTTATAGGAACTATATAGAGATGCCGGGGCTTGATCCTGATGTTGCCACTCAATGTTTTGGATTTCCAGAATAACATCGAGGATTTAAACAAGCCACTAGAAGAACACACCCAACCTATACTTCCAAAATTGAGGCTGAAGAGGATAAGCTTATCAAAGATAACTTCATTAGGGAAGTTAAATATCCTAAATGGTTGGTTAATATTGTCCCAGTGAAAAAGAAGAATGGGAAAATTATAGTTTTTATTGATTTCATAGATCTTAATCAACATTGTCCTAAGGATGATTTTCTAGTACCGATTACAGAACTCTTAATTGATGCAACAGGTGGATATGAAGCACTTTCCTTCATGGATGGATATTATGGATATAATCAATTACGAATGTCTCCAGAAGATGAAGAATCTATAGCCTTCAGAGCTCCTCAAGGTGCGTTTTGCTATCGAGTAATGCCCTTTGGCCTGAATAATGTAAGCGCAACATATCTATGTTCCATGCATCGTATCTTCAAACCTTTTTAGGGATGTTTGTTGAATGTTATGTGGAAAATTTAGTGTTTAAATACAAACAACGTTCTAATCAATTGGATGATTTGGAAATCATATTCCACAAACTTTGGCAACATAATTGGAAGATGAACCCCTTAAAATGTGCTTTTGGGGTAACCTCAGGAAAATTTATCGGCTTTGTTTTATGCCATCATGGTATCAAAGTTGATCTTGAGAAGAAAAATTTAATCCTTGGTATGTCACCTCCTCCAATTTTAAAGTAATTGAGAGGACATCAAGGACACTTAGCCTATATTTGGCGTTTCATTTCCAATTTGGACGGAAAAAGTTTACCTTTCACCAAATTGATGAAAAAGGGAGTCACTTACCAATGGACTGAATAATTTCAAGAAACATTTGATATTATCATGAAATATCTCTTGAGACAACTAGTTTTAATGCCACATGTTGAAGGAAGACCACTTATCCTCTATGTGATAGCTTTAGGGAGATCAGTGGGGGCCTTTCTTGCTCAGAAGAATGATGTTGGGAATGAAAACGGCCTCTACTATCTCAGTCGGACTATGCTTGAAGCAGAAACCCGTTACTAACATAATGAGAAGCACTTTCTAGCAGTAATAATTATAGTTCAAATGTTGAGACACCACCTGTAACATCACGAGGTCCAATTGGTATCTCGCAATAACCTGCTAAAATTCATCCTTAGTCATCCAATGCTTACAGGATGTCTGGCAAAGTGGGCAGTTATTTTACAACAACTTGATATTCAATATGTGCACAAAAGGAAATAAAGGGCAAATCTCTGGATGATTTCCTCGCTGAACATCCTTCAGTAGAAGATACATCTTTAGATATTTAACTTCCTGATGAGGAAGTCTTCTCTATTCAAGATAGTCTTCAAACATGGGAAATGTACTTTGATGGTGCTTCCAGAAGTCCAATAGGGAGGAAAATGGAAAATGCTAAATTCAACAATGTTGGGTTAGGAATTGTTCTCATTTATCCATAAAAGGCAGTGTCACCCTATTTATTCTCATTGTTGGGAGGTAGTACAAATAATGAAGTAGAATACCAAGCTCTCATCACATTATTAGAATTGGAACTTCAAGCACAAGTGAATCACTTAAAGGTGAATGGTGATTCAGAACTGGTAATAAAACAATTCAATGGGGATTATGACATCAGAAAAGAAGAGCAAAAACCATTTGTATGATTAAGTCAGAGAGTTAATGGCGGAATTTCCTTCAGAACCAACATTTTATAATGTCCCGAGATCACAAAATGCCCAAGCTGATGCATTGGCTAATATAGCTATAGCTCCGGAAGATCCAAATTGGGACGATACAATCATCAGTATTTCCCACCGTCATACAATTTCACCTTATGTTCAAACCAGAATAGAGGAAATCAATGAAATTAGCCCCATTCCTAAACCATATGGTCATACTATGGGATGTATGATACCTATCAGGGAATACCTTCAAAATGGAACACTTCCACCTGATAGAGTCAGGAAAGAACAAAACCGGCGACGTGTGGTCAATTTCACTCTTTATGATAGCCCAGATCATCTAGAAAAAATTCTCTACATGTGTGGTTTTGATAGAGTTCTCTTCAGATGCATTGATGGTGAAGAGACAATGGAAGCCATGAAAGAAGTGCATGCAAGAATCTGTGGTGCCCATCAGTCTGGACATAGACTATCTGATCAAATTCAAAGTCTTGAATACTTTTGGCATTAAGTGATGCACGATTTTGTTGATTTCACAAAGAAGTCTCATTCTTTCAATGTACATTCCAACTTCATTCATCAACCCCCAGAGGTTCTTCATACAGATAAATACTCGTGGCCATTTTCCACATGGGGAATGGATGTAGTGGGACCTTATCCTTCAGCTACAGCTAAGTAGTTGAAGTATATTCTTACTGCTACTGACTTCTTTTCCAAATGGGCAGAGAAAATACCCCTCAAAGAAGTCAGTTATAAATGTATTGTTAGCTTCATCAAGTCTAACATCATTACCAGATTTGGTGTCCCTCATACTATTCTGACAGAAAATGGCACAAAATTCTGTTCATCTGAGGTGAGGAATTTGTATCAAGAACACAACATCAAATCCAATCATTCATCTCAGTATCATGAAGTGGCCAATGGCCAGATAGAAGCTTTCAACAAGACTCTTTCAAACATACTGTAAAAGATGGTGGATAAATATAAGAAATCATGGCTTGATAAACTTTTTCTTGCTTTATGGGCTTATTGAAGCACCACCCGCACTACAACGCGGTCAACTCCATATTCATTGGTATATGGAACAGAAGCAGTCGATCCCATTGAGGTTCAGTTACCCTCACTCAATGTATCCATTTGTGATCAGTCATATATAGATGAAGAATATCAAAAGTGATTGGATGAATTGGAACAGTTAGATGAGAAAAGATTGTGCACCCTGCACCACTTGGAAGTCTATCAGAATCAAATAGCACGATCTTTCAATAAAAAAGTTCATCTTCATTCATTAGTTCAAGGAAAATTTCTATTAGTTCTTAGAACTCCAATGATACCAGGAAATAAACCTCCAAATCTTGAGACAAAATGGGAAGGAACTTATTCAATACATAAGGTCTACTCCAATAGAGATTATGCTTTAATCTCAATGGATGGAGAACTCTTCACTACTCCAACCAATGATAGATTTATGAAGAAGTATTTTGTGTAACAAAAATACCTTTCATCCAGCAAGATGTAAAAATGAACCATCCACGATCCATGCATATGACCTTAAACTATTTGCACCCATTTCGTCCAACATGACGTTAAACTGTAACTTCCTAGCTATATGACGCTAAACTGTACAGAAGTACCTTACACATAGAAAGATGTTAAATTGTGTCCTCTTTTGTCCATACTGCATGACATTAAACTGTACAGTCCCCCTTTCATCGAGCAAGATGTTAAACAACATCCTCCACGGTCCATGCATATGACCTTAAACTATTTGCACCCATTTCGTCCAACATGACGTTAAACTATGACGTCCGAGCTACATGACGCTAAACTGTACAGAAGTCCCTTATGTCCAGCAAGTCATTAAACTATGTTCTATTTTGTCCTTGCTGCATGACATTAAACTGCATAGTCCCCCTTTCGTCTAGCAAGACATTAAACTCCGTCATCAACAGTTCATGCATATGACCTTAAAATATTTTCACCCATTTCGTCCAACATGACGTTAAATTGTGATGTCCTAGATACATGATTCTAAACTGTAAAGAAGTCCCTTATGTCAAGAAAGACATTAAACTGTGAAAAAAATCCCTAATAAGTCTACCATGACGTTAAACTATGTCTTCTTTGTCCTTACTACATGACATTAAACTGCACAGTCCCCCTTTCATCCAACCTGACTTTAAACAGTATTGTCCCCATCGTCCTAGCTATAGGACACTAAACTGTACAACACCCTCATTGTCCAACATGACATAAAACTATGTTCACGTCCAACATGACGTTAAACTGTGTCCCTATATTTGTTGTACATGACGTTAAACATTATTTTTTCCTTGCTACATGACAGTAAACTGTGCAACACCAATAGTCCTCACTGCAAGACTTTAAACTACATAGTCCGTTCATATTTCCTACATAACATTAAAATGTGCATCATTATGGTTGTTGCTACCTCTTTTTTCTCACACCGAGTATGACTCACGTGATCTTAGAGTAAACTTCAACCATAACACCCTCTACCGGCCGCTAACCATGAGTAAGTCCCGACACCATTTTTTAGGTCATTGTTGCAAAGAAAAACTTTATCACTAATTCATTCTTTAATTGAACTATGAGGAATTTTATCCTTTTCTTCTATGCTGGATACGTAGGAAAACTTCTGAGGTTCAAGACCAAAACCAATCTCTTCATATCGGTTCACCTCCATCTCATACGATGTTGATTCGTGATGCCATCCCCAGAATCAACATCTTTACATTGGTTCACCTTTGTCCTTGCTATATGATGTTAAACTGTATATCACATTTTTCCTGTATAAAAATAAACTACAACATAATTTGATCCCCTCACTTGAGAGTGAATCATTATTTACATTGATCTCCAATCATGTTATATTTCAAAGACTATGTGCATACATGGTAATGCCTGAACCTTTTATCTTGGGTCAAACCATCATTGCACTAAAGTCCCCTTTCACCATTCACTTGTACAAACCAAATCTGTACAGAGGGTATTTCTAGAACTACGCGCAGCTTGATTCCCATCCTTATGGGATAGGTAGAAATATTCAAGCATCCCCCGAATCCAGCCCCAAATTTTTGGGCCTAACCCCAAATTTTACTTTCAGTATCTTGGCTGAAAAGTCCCTATGAAACCACACACTGTTTATTCATTATTATGGTCCGAGTTCTATGACCCTAAACAAAGATTTTCCATACATTCATCCCACATGATGTTAAAATGTATTTCAAGTACTACTTATGGCTTGATTCCCATCCTTAAGAGATATATAGTGAAGTCCAACATCTCAATTCAGGACCCATTCACAACATGATTATGGTTAGAATTGATCTTTGTATCTCTTTAATGCATCGAACAATTCCCATTTTCATGTTTCATACTCCTAACCTTAAATACTTCCAGATCTCCATAACCCTTTTCTTGACTTCTGGTAACAAAATTTCCAATTTCTGAGAGTTCTTTTTCCTAACTATGCAGCACGTGCCCTGAGGCGGCCTTGCATAAACAATCTACATAACCGACTTGTTAGCCAAAGGATACTATTATTTTACTATGCTTCCAATTCCCTTTGGTGGACCTGCATAATTCAACCCCCTAACGGATTTTTCAAATAATTTTAACTTCATTCATGGAAGGAAAACTACTTTTTTCCTTAGTTATCTTAGCGACAATATGTAGGGATCCACAAAAATATCCATCCTTAACATATTTGTCCCATACTTTTTAATCATGATCTGAAAGTATTCAAGTCTATGGTTTATATTTCCCTTCCCTACATTTGGGTCAGAACTTCGTAGGAGTGACATTCATCAAGTTCTTAGACAATATTGTTCAGAAATATCTTCTCCATATTCAAGTAACTTTCTCTATACAGAAAACTATATGCTTTGAAAAATTTTAATCCCCATAAACTTCCACTGGCTTTTTAGTAATATAAAAGTAAATTTCTGAGAGTTCTTTTTCCTGACTATGCAGCATGTACCCTTAGGTGGCCTTGCTTAAGTAGTCTACATAATGAACCTGTCAGCCAAAAGATTATATTATTTGACTATGCAGCCAATGCCCTTAGGTGGCACTTCATATTTCAACCCCCTAATGGGTTTTTTAAATAGTGGTAACATCATTCTTTGGAACTACTTATTCTAATTCCTTTTATCAATTTTTCATATCATTCCTCAGATTCAAAATTTCTTAAGTCATCGTTTACATATTTTACCTCATACTTGAACATGGTAATATGTTTTCAGATAAATTTTCAAGCAATTGAGTCAATGTTAATCCATTCGGTAAAATCTATTTTGACCTTAAACATTAGCCTTTTTATGACCAATGTGCATGAATTTAAAATGCTCACAAAAGAGAAGGAGGATTTGAACAAAATTCAAGTTCCATCTCACTAAACATATATTTTTTATGATTTTAGGTAATATTGAGCAATAAAAAGATTCAAAGTTTGTAGGGTTATTTATAATAATCCTAGAAACAATCAAACCATTCTTACTAGGCCCATTGTATTAAGTAAAATTTAAAGCATGTTGCAAAATAAGGCATGCACAAATGATCAAAGATGAAATTGTTATTCATTTGATACAAAAGAGATTGAAGGAAATCCACAGATTGGAGTCTCTTCTCTTTTCCAAGAATTACAAAAGGTTGTCAACATAAATCTTCATTTGTTTTACAACATTCTAAGCTTCATCAGCAGCCACTTGAAGCTCATGAAATCGACCAACTTCACTCATTTCAGGTTGATGGATTTCTTTCTTAGCATCTACAATGGCTTTAATACCATTCATTTGAACTCCATAAAATGAATTATTATGATGGACAAGTTCCCCAGTTACAGCATCTAACTATTGCTGTAGGTGCATCTACTGGACCACATTCTCTTTGATCTTATGCTTCATATCCTTCAACATGGAAGCATGATCAGCCTCAACTCGGGACACCGGAACCTCAAATTCGTTGATGTTGACTGACAGCCTCACCTTGGTCAAATCATGACGACACTTTTTCTCCCACTCCCTCCTTAAGATGACTTGATTCACTATGGCATGGATCTCTTGATATCCGAAACCGCCAAGTCCCAACATGAAAAACAGGGATGACAGTCGTGGGATTTTCAATGACAGTTCTTCTAAAGGCACTTCCGATATGATCTTCCATATGTCCTTCCATGTCTTTATTTGTGAAAATTGGAGTGCCTTTTGTACTTTCGGGTCCGACTCAACATCACTTTCACAGGGGGAAATATAATATAGGATTAATGGACTTAGGGAAGTTCCATGTTCTGCTCCTTCCCCCTGACTCGTGTTTATTCACTCTCTATTCCCGTTCGGGAAGAAGCTGAGGCTTCACCTACAGATCTAGCCACTGAAATTGATGGCCCTACAGAATCAATTGAATGTTTGGTTAATTTCAAAGGATAAAAAAGTTGATTGGTTGTCTTGTTAATTATGTATAGCCACACAAATTTTTATCTCTTACCCAATGGTAGATTTGTAACTTGAGAAGGCTCCTCCCCATTTTTCCTAGATTCAGAAATATTTTCAAGACGAGTTTTAGGAAGCTCTACCAGGTAAATCCCCACTTGAGATAATGTATCTACAATATTAGGGTTTTTGGTAACCCCATTAGGCATTGTTAGTTCAGAAGGTTGCTTAGATAGAACTGCACATTCCAACTGATCAATATTATAGATATAATAAGAAGTTATTTTTAATAGGAAGAAGAATAACACTCACTTCCATAATCTTATAAATTACGTGGTAATTTAACATGATATAAAAAATATTCAAAAGTTGCGCCAAGTTCAATCATTTCATCCAAATTAATCTCAGAATCCTGGTTAATCTCACTAGTGGGAGCATTTGATATGTCTTCCTAGCGACCTTTATTCTGTGGCTGTTGATCCTAGACAGCTTCCTTAGATAAAGTAGTGACGTCATTTGCAATGGCCTCCAAGAGCTCTGGCGTAGGGGTTGAACCTAAAGTATCACAAAATGAAAATTAGATGATGTTTTATTCAACATTTTATGAAACATTGTAAACATACAAGAATAAGGATCTTCTCTCCTTAAAACAACAGCAGGAGGGATATTGGGAATAGACGTTGGCTCTTCTCCAGGAGTAGCAAAGTCAGCCGGAACTTGTGATTTTTCACTAGTACCCTCATTTGTTCTTAGAGGAAGGTCAGTCCTCTCCCTCAAAAGGGAAATTAAATAAGCCCCTGCAATTCCAAAAAGCATGAGTAATATTTTCATGGGTTAAGACTCCTGATTATCCGAAGAACTTACCACTACTGATGAAGCGTTTAGTTGTGGACTTCTTCCATCGATGCCTTTGTCTCTTTGGTTTTTTGGGAGTATCGACAATCTTCTTTACATGTACATGAATTGGAGAATGGAATTCCATGTCCAACTCCTCATCAATGGCTTGCTGGCTTAGAGATATTTCACCCTACTCATGAGGAGATTCATTAGCCCTGATGGCAGTACCACCCGGGCTATACTGTGGTGAAGGAACCTCAGCAGTTCCTTTCTTTTCAAGCTGCAGGATGAAGAGAATAATTTCCTTGAGTAATAAAGAATTAACTAGAATCATGTTACAAAGAAAATAAGGAAAGAGACTTACATCTTTAGGAGCCACAAAATTTTTCCACTCCTTATTCCAGAACCACTAGTCCCCTCAGCGGCTCCACGATCTATCATTTCCTTCACCCGCTTGGTGACATAAATAGAATCATCGATGGAATATATGAGAATTTATAGCTCTATGATGTAAGACCGCACTTAATTGGGGTTATCCTTGTAACAGATATCTGTATAAGCTAGAATATTCCCTATCCCAGGGAGGTGTATCCCCTCACACAAATCCAACTAGGTAGTTTTAGCACCGCAGAATAAACTCCTCCATGTCTGGATAACCTCTAGTCGTAGATATTCAGTATGTGTACCAGAAGGCTGCGAAGAAGGTCCTACAATCTTGGATTTCAGATTATTCCTAGCTTCTGCAGCTATAGATAAATGATATGAGAATAAGACATGTTCCTATATAAAGTAATGGTGATTAAATTTTCCTAATGAAGTAACTCACTGCGAATTGATGGAGTTGGTCTTTTGATTCTGACAGGGGGATTATACCTGGCATGAGGTCGCTATCTTTCATGTGATGCCTCATCATCACCATCCTGGGAATCCGGTTAATCAACATCGGGTGGTGTAGAAGAATCACCTTCTAGATGAAGGGTTTCTTTCTCTACGGTTCTTTTTCTTTTCCCCATCTGATAAATCGGGTGATTCAACACACCTCCAGGGTCCGATGCTATCCAATTCTCGGCATACCATGTAGTTAAATTACTCACATCTTTATCAACTGGTAGATCAAACACTGCCCCAGTCTTCTCCCAAGATGTTAGCAACCATAGTTGTCGGGAAACCATCAAATGTTGATCTAACCTGACATGCACAGGGGGAGATACAACATTCTGCTGCAAACTATTAAATTGACGTGCTAATCTCTATGGAGCATATGCGTCACATATAATCTCTCCATCAATCTTGGTGACTAGTACACCATCTCTGCAGGCCATCATATATGCCCTTAATTCTAGGATAGTTGTTACATCATCAACAAACCGCCCGGTTGGTGGATTTCCATAAGGAAAGAAAATTAATTCCTTATACATACTCAGCCTCACCTTCATGCCATAAAAATTGAGATCTAATGGATTAATTCCATAGAACTCCTGCACTGATTTCCTGAAATAACTTACATGAATTTATACTCCATTCATTATATTATATGTCCTGAAGTGAGTGGAGATCCATCCCCATAAAACTTGGAATGGACCCACATTTCTCATAGAAGACCTACCCATGATGACATGGAGTAAGCTCCTGTAAATCATTGCTAAAATGGCGGTATCTAACCCAACCATTTTCCCCTCAGCCAACATTGCTTCAATAATGAAGGTCCCTGGCCTGACGCCTCCCTTCGAGTCCCTAACTAGAAAAAGATAAACACTGAGCCCCAATGCTAAGAAGCCCGTGAGACGAGTCTTCTTTGGGATTCTATGATTCACTTCATATCCCCAATTCTCAAATTCTCTTACTTCTAGAGTCGACCAGAATGTCCTAGGACCACCCCTCTTCTCTATTTTTTAGGCAGGTGGTAGGATGAGTACTGGTGGGCCCCTTCTCCTTGGGCCCCATCCCCTTCTATCCCTTCTCCTTCGGCTCCTTCTCCTACTTCTTGGTAAGAAACATATACATCCACTCCTCTGGATGAATATCCTTTCCATAATGAGTTAAGAAGGTCTCTGAACTCTTTCACTTGTGAAATATTTTCAATAATTCTCGAGCTGGGGTCTTCTCCGAATCATTCCATGTCACCTTGGGGGGGATGAATTCATCATACATGTCACCCAAAATTGGATCCCCTGATATCTTGTGAACATCCCACATACTGATGCTTACTTCTCAATGAGTCAAATGGAAAGAATTTGTTTCTACGTTCTAATGTCTGAGTATCTCCGACACAAAGTCATCATTCATGAAAAAATATGTCTGCCCAGTCCAGGCGACTTCATATATTGAAACTCCATTCAAATCCCCAACAAACTCTGCGCAAGTTTGTCGCACCTAGTATGCCCACATCCAAGTTGGCTTCACACCTCCTCCAAGATGAGAGTCCCAACTCTTCTTCCAGCCCTTGGATTGGTCCATCTGAGAGTTTCAGAAAATTGAGGAATAACAATGTGGTTGCAGCTCACGTTTATGAGGTTTTAGATCTGAGGTGAATGTGCTATGATTCATTATGTAGGCCTTATCCACTATTCAGATATTTATAAATGCTCCTCCATCTGGGATATTTGCTGAAGAAAAATTGGTGTGATTATGAAACTAATAAATTGGGAGATAGTTTTTTTCCTCTCAAATGGTGACTTCTCGTAGATGACCATAGCCATACAAAGGTAGGTAAATACTCTACGGGAAGTCGAGATGATACTTATTCAGATACATAGCCAAATATGGAAGAGTACTATCACATATAGTATAATAATAATGGCCAATGATGATCATCATGTCATCAATTCTCTTGCTAACCAGTTTATCTTCTGTTCTGATTCTCTTGGGAGCCATTTTATCTGCACAAAAGTTGAATAATTAACTCTTAATTAAGTTGAATTTTAATTAATTTTGTGAAGAAAAGTGAAAAAATGGATGAGGCATTAAGGCGCGCAAGTCCCAATGTTGGCGCACAAGTATCAGTGTGTCATGCAAGTTTTTGCAGGCAGTTATCACTGTGCAAGTCCAAATACCTCTACAGCAGCACGAAAACAAATTAACAGCAGAAAATAGAGAAACTTGCGTGGCAAAGGAAACTTGTGTGGCGAGAGAAATAATTTTGAGATTCGGTGCTTTGGGTGAGGAATGAAGCCAATATATAGGCAAGGCCACACCCCTGCGCGATGAAGCCTGCGCGACCCCACTTGCACGCCACCATCTGCATGCTCAACACTTTCGTGCCGGAATTCCTTGGATTTCATCTTCACCTCAGAGTCACATCCTCTTTCTTTTGGATCCAACTATGAGGGGGGACTTTAGTTGATGCTCCTTTCCATCACAGAGTCTAAACAAATGAAAAGGGAAATACCTTAAACCCAAAATTATTCATCCTTTGAAGAAACATAAAAAATTGACAAAGTCATGAATAAAGATTCATTTTCACTTGGGTCGCACAAGTTCCACCAAGGTCGTGCAAGTATACTTGCACGCTGCCCAATGGTCGCACAGGTGACTTGCGCACCCTCTATGATTTTCTCCCAGGGTCTTCACTAGACTATAAATACCCTCAGTGGGCCCCCCATTTCAGGACGAAAAATTCCAGAAACTCTGATTTGAGCTCCCGACTCCCTAGTATCTTCTCCAAGATTTTGAACACTTTTAAGGTAATTTCATACCTAGAACGGATGATCTAAAGAGGGGGAGTAAGGCCTACGTGTTGAAACTCATCAACACTTGCGCGCCTAAAATGGATAGCCCTTAAGGGAAATGGCCACACTTGTGCGCCACCTTAACCATTCAATAGAACTTGCACACCACTCTTCTGGATGTCTATAGGGATAATACTATGGGCTTGAGCCAAGTCTCACACAAGTATTACCCTAAGGGTTGACTGTTGCCCAAGTACCCATGTGTCGCGCAAGTATACTTGTGCGACCAGAACTTGTGCGCCCACGCAGGACCTACGCACCCACTTCTTTTTGGGTGCCTCTATTCCTATTTCACCTCTCTTATGCCTATCCACCTCTCCTAATCAAGATCCAGCCTTCAAAACCCTCTTTAAATCCATTTCTTTTGGCATGGATCCCTTGCTGGCTTCCTTATCTAAAACGAATTCTGTGGAACATCTCTCAAAACCAAGTGATTTAAATATCTTTATGTCACTAAGGTTAGAGATTTAATTCATTCACCCTCATCCTTTAAGATGAGAGAATAAATAATTTGGGATACCTTTTCAGGAGTAAGCCCCAATCCATGTTCTCTTAATTTGGTGATCCTACTCAAGATTAAGCCCCAAGTCCCCTAAACTTGGCATCCTCCTTAGGAGTAAGTCTCAGTCATAATTTCCCAAATCTAGGCATACTCCTCTGGAGGAAGCCCCAACCATAATTTCCATAACTTGGGCTTCCTTTTCAGGAGTAAGCCCTAGTCTTCAAAGTTCCAAAATCTGGGCATCCTCCTTATGAGTAAGCCCCAAGTTCCCAAATTCCCTTAACCATGGATTCCTTTTTAAGAGTAGGCCTTAGTCATAATTCCCCTTAACTAGTCTTAATTTACTTTTGATTCGGGCTTCCTTCTCAGGAGTAAAACCCAATCATAATTCCTCTCCTAATTTGGGCATCTTACTCAAGAGTAGTCCCCAAGTTAGAGTATCCAAATCTTCGTAAAGTACATATACCTTTATAGACCATGTTCATGGGTTTATTCCCTAAAGTAAATTCAAATATTCATCTATTTTGGGAATTCATCCATACATAAGCCCCAAATAATTTCTTATGATTGCATATTTCATGAAAAAATTGTCTGGTATCACTAATACCTCTTGTTTCTCACACCGAGCATGACTCATGTGAGCTTAGAGTGTAAAAGTAAATCATGACATCTTTCTTTGAGCCACCAATCATGCATAAACCTCATATTTATTTACTCGAACTATGTGGGTTATGATTCCTTTTATAAAATAAAGGATACTTAGGTAGCCCATCTACGGGTACGATCCCAACTCTAAAATAATATATGTCCTTCTGAATGACAATAAACATCAAGTTCCCCATTGAGTGGCTTTAAAAACCAGTATGGTTATCATAATGACCAAGATATTTCTATATAATGTGTCAAAGGATACCATTGACTAAGAATCTATAACAAATACAGATGATTCTCTATCGATGAGGAACCTCAAATACATATAAAAGATTCTCTAAATATCATACATGTTAATCATTGATTGTCAGATCTAAAGGAAATCTCATTTTCATATTTGGTAACGTAATAAGGATTCACGAACATAAATTAAATCTATAAAGAGAGTCACAGAGTAGACAATAATTCCTCCAAAAAGGGTGTGATGAGACTGAAATCCCATCCTCTTGACCAATGAAAATTCTTAAGCCTCATCAGTTCATAACTAGTGAGGACCTACCTTTGGAAAGTAGGTCCAAATTGATATAGAATAATTGGATGTTTCTGGTTCTATGTACAAACCCGTTATAAACCTCTTGGAATGTTTGAACCTTAAATAAACGAGGTCATCCCCATTTCTAGTGGAAAAAACATTCCCACAACAACTATATACGCATGGTATTGTCACAACAATCCATGTCAAATCCCAATTACCATTATAACATGTGATTAGAATATCCCACTATCCATAATCATCACAACATGGGACTAGGTTGAGCCCGCTAACTATTATCAATACATCATATGCATGTGTATGTTCATGGTCCTAGACCATTATATAAGAAACACAACATGGAACACAATTCCTTCCATATATCATGGATATCAGAATATAATGTCACAATTATAAGTGTTTAATGATTACTGTTACCATTCTTCTTTCATATGAAACAAGCTATTAAATTATCAATTGATTAAATATTATATCAATAAGTAATAAACCACAATTTTGGGATTATATAACTAGAAATAACCCTAAAAAACATGTCATTCTAAACATACATTAATGAAATATCCAATTACATATCCATTAGAATACAAAAAAATCATGGGATAATCCCATTACATTATTCATTTAACTTGGTGTCATGCAATGAGGTTGTCATCATGATATTTCATAAAATTTACAATAATAAAACTAAAGGGTTATGATTAAGACACCTTACCTTTAACTTACTATAGTACAAATCTTCAAGCAACCAACACCCATGGGGAAGAAGACATGGCTGATTTTAGAGAGGTTCCTAGATCAAAACTATTCAACATAAAAACCAAAAACACAATTTACCAAACGATTTCATAGAAATAGTTAGAGGACTAAAGGGAATAGGGACGGAAGATAATAATGAACAAAGAAGGGTGTAATGTAGTGAATTTAAAATATGAAATGGAAATTTGAACTCCAAAATCACATGAAGAATTCCCTAGGGTTCAGAGGAGTAGTGAACTAGAATGAATTTCAGCTTCAAATCAAGTTTAAAACAGTAAGTATGGAATTTACACAGTGTTTAAAGTAGTTACAATTCATGTAAATATTTTAAATGTTATTCATAAAAAAACTAATAGATTTATATTTATTTAATTAGATCTCTCAAACAATTACAGAATGAATAATCCTTTTACACAACATGTTTATGTTATGTAGTTTAGTTTTTATCCCATTTTCAATTTAACTCTCCAAACATCCTTTAAAGCTTATTAACATACGAAGAACCCATATTAACACTTATTACCATTTATTCCCAAACTCCATTATCTCAAAAGAGATTAAATCCCTGAACTTTTATATCATTTTTTCTAAAAAAACGGTTATACATCTACAGACAAGAGAGAACCACCATTTCTGAAATGAAAAACTCAGAGAGAAACATACTTAAAAAATGACAATATATTATGACATCTATATATGAATATATTATCCAAGTGTACTATGTAATATTACTAAAGAAGTGAATTAAAATTCTAATTCCAATAGAGGATAACATTTGTCACACCTTGAAAATAGTTTCTCATTATTTTTATCTTTTTATTGGTGTTAGATGTTTTGGTCAAGGTTCAGTTTGATTTTCTAATGATTGTTTTTTGAGATTCAAAGAATTTGGGTTGGTTTTAGACCAACACATGGTTTTCACATTGTATGTCAAAAATCGTACGAGACCCAATAGTAAACATGTGATCTTCTATTGTATTCATAGAGAAATAGTATTACTTATACATGAGTATAGAATGTCATGTAAGAAGCGTTCAAAATGGTTTTGTCAAATGATAGAGTTGAGTTACATGATTGGTGCACGATATCTCAAGTTAGGTGTCTAGAATGTGTGAGGGTATTTTCTATCTTATAGGGTTCATGCAATTAAGAAAAATTCAAATAGAATGCATGGCCAAACCATGGGTCTTACCCTATTTTTTAAAAAATAAATAAAAAATAAAAATAAAATGAAATGAAAATAAATGGAAAATAAAAATTATTAAATAGTTTAGTAATATGATAAATATAATAATAATAGTAATGATATTGATAATATTATTAATATTATGTTTATTATTATAATTAGATTTATGTTTTAAAAAAATAATATACATGGGTCTCCGCCTTACAACCCCTGTGCAGCGTACTGCCTCTTACCATTGTTTCATGACCCAACCGATCGGGAGAGCTCTATCGCACCACCACCCTTCTCTCAACTATAGTTATCCTCATAAGTTGGTGTGAAATTTTCTTCCATAAGTATCTTCACCATTAACCTTCTCATATTTTTGTGGGTTTCCACCTCTTCTATGCAGTGCACGCTCCTAGGTTTAACTCTATCCCATTTTATGGGGTTTCATTTATTTTATCTTGATTTTTAGGTCACCATGGTCCAATTGAGCATAGTGACAGAGAAATTACTATCAGAGGGACATTAAAGGGAAGGGCCTCGACGCCGGAGGTATCCCCTTGATGAGACTTAGGCACATGGTAAGGGAGAACAAGTGCGCCGAGATAGACCAGGGATGGACTAGTTATATGATTGTGATGTGCTAGGTTACGTGGCATGAGACTACCTGAAAAAATGTGCTGAGTTTTCCAGATAGTCGGTTTATGCACCACCAGGACAGAGGTAGTGTCATAATCAGAGAACTCCTAGGTGAGGATAGGGTGGTCCCCAGGGAGGCTGTGTTGGAAGAATAATGGGAAGAACATTGGTTTCCAGACGATGTTATAAGGTCCTTCCACCACCACTAGGCGGCCCATGTCATGTTCAGGGAGCTAACGGATGAGGCTGCGGGCAGCAGTGTGCTATGGATGTCTGTAATCCTACATCACATGAGATGATAAAAGGAATGCTTTGTGTCTTTTTCTACTTTTCTCAGTTGAACTTGTTAGATGCTGCGTGAGGTACACTTTTCGTCTAACTCCTTGTTCGAGGGGTTACTGAGGGTGACACAGGGCATTAGGGTAACCCTATGTTGGTGTTGTTTGATGTAGATTTGAATGCACGGAAAAGAGGGGTTCTTCCCCCACTGAGATGCATTTTTGTGATGCAATCAAAACCATGAGGGAGAGTCAGTACCATCCAAAGTGGATAGTATTGAGGTGTGGTGGATGAGTCCCTCTGACACGTGCATTCATGGCGGAGTTGTCTGGTAGAGTGTCAGAGTAGGTTCTTGATTTTCTAGTGGGGATTTTCTTCTTGACCTCCCTTTTTTGAGGTTCCACTAGTGGGTTTGGCAGAGTGCCTATTTTGAGGATTACTCTCCTTCTAAGAGGGGAAAATACACATGGGGTATTCCACATGCATTTCATGTCTATCCACTAATGGTTGGATGAGTTTTCTCACCTGCCCTGTTCATTGGTACCTTGGGTTCCCAACGACAATCTTGATATCATTATCAAGTACTGGTTGAGTTGATGTACACACCATAAACAGAACTACACACATCACTATGAGGTGTTGGTGGTGGTCCATACCCTGAGAATGTGGATACACTTTCTTATGGGAGAGCGCTTTGTGGTTTTCCCAGACCACTAGTGTCTTAGGTGCATCCTCACCCAGAGAGACTTGAACCTGAGATGAAGGTGCCGGTTCAATTTTCTGTAGGACTATGATTCTGAGATAATCTATGTTCTAGAAAATGGTGGTGTTGTAGTAGGTTCTCTTAGAAGAATTTCATAGACTCATCAGGTGTGGGATGTTTCGTCGTAGTGAGATTTCCTGTAGTTGACCCTATTAGACCAGGCGGTTGCAACTTTTCTTCAGTTGATGGTGTTGACTCATTCACTTTTTGATCTTGTAAGAGAGTCTCGGTTGTGACGCACTGACAATGAAAACCTGTGTGACCAGATATCCTTGGGTGTTTCACCTGATGAGTATTCTTAAGGAGGGAATCATGAGACGATGTTCCAGGAACTAATCGTGACCTTAGTCCTGATGTGGAATATAGAGATTCGGCAGGGAATGACCCTAGATTTTACTTGGGCCGACCGGGAATCATGCAAGAGATTGAGAGGTTTCCTACCGTCTTGCTCTACCCTCCCAACAGTAAGAGTGGGCACATGATGTCTTCCACATGTCACAGCTAATGAGGTGCGTGTGTGTTTCTATGCATTTCATCGAATGTAGTAGACCTAATGAGTATTAACCATCCATTTGGTTCGCGTGTTGTGATAGCATGGTGTTGTGCAAGCATTCGTGGGCATGGGAGAGCTAGGTGTGAGCTCTGTATCCTGAGTTGTTTTTCCTAGTTTTGCTTTACAGGGACACAAATATTGAAGGATAGAATGCTGTAGAGACCCGTTTTTTCCATTTCAGACTTTGTAATATTCCTATGAATAATTCCAGATCTTGGAGCGAAGACGGCGCGCGATTCCAAGGCATGGTGTGCCCGAAATTAATATTATAAAAATATTAAGAGTTTTTACACTATGCACGGGCCATGATTTCTTTTTTATTCTAAAAGGTATCTTGGATTTTAAATCCAAGGGAACAGTTGCGTCCAGAGCGTGCCGTTTACCCTAGGAGAGGTGTATAGGTTGCGGGCATGAGCCTGCTGTGAGAGATGTCACCTAGGGGAAAAATAATCATTTTGAAATAATAAAATAGTGGTTTTTATGATTGGAATTATTTTAGAATAAAATTCGAACGTAGTATTGGAATGAGAATCTGAGACATCTTTTGAGTTTTAAATTGGGTGTTTTGCCTAGGAGTGATATAAAGTAGGCGGGGATAGAGGTTTCAAAATCCTCACCCTTTGGCAGAGTCATAGAGAGGTTATAAATTCGTTTATGTGTAAAATTTAGGGAAAAGCCCTAATTTCCCTCCTCTCTCTCTCTCTATATCTCTTTTTTTCTTCGGCGTTCTTCGCTGGATTGAGGAGCGAACTTCGGTGGATCGAAGTGGGATCTTTACAGGCACATTGCCAGCGACGAAAGGTCAGATCAAGGTAGGAATTCAGTTGATATTTTTCAAATCCTACATCAAATACTTTAGTTTTTGTTAAATCCATCGTTTTAATTATATAATTTTAGAATATGAATGATGGATAAACAAACACAGCCAATGTCTATGACTTGTCTTAATTTTTCATTATTGGGCATTCTTCGCCCAAAATTTTTGACGTTCCAAAACCTTGATGGATCGTCGATTGGGGGCAGGAGTTGTGAAGGCATTGTCCTGAGGATTCAAAATCCACCTTCAGTTTTGAAATCAGGCCGCCAGAGTGGTTGTGGGGGCCGACAGAATCCCTGGCTTTGGCAAGGGCGGTGGCTAGAGATCGGGGTGATGCAGCGGGGGTGTCGGCTGGGGTTGCAGCAGAGTGCGGCGGAGAACCCGAAGTGGCGGTGGCTGGGGTGCGGTTCCGTGGTGGCCGGGACGTCGGAGAGCCGATGGTCGGGTGTGGCCGGTGTGGATGGGGAACCTCTAGTAGGAGCGCTGTGTAACGTGGGTCAGCGGAGAGGTGCTACAAGGAGAGGCAGAACAGATGAGGTAGCTTCAGCGGGCTACGGCAGAGCAGGGGAGCCAGACGGCGATGTGGGTGGCCGGTGCTTTGACGGTGAGCTCAACCGGCATGGGGGGGGGGGGGGGGGGGTCTCCCCCAGCCTGTCTCTCTCCGGAGGAGCCCTGAGGTGCTGACATCGGGGGGGGGGGGGATAAGGACCCGCAAAGTGAGGGTCCTGCTGGTGCTGTGTGCGGACAAGACCGACCATGTGGCCGGTCTTCTTGGAAGAACCGGACCCGAGGGGTCTGGTGGTTTTCAGACGGGCCGTAGCCAGCGGGCGGCGGTGAGCTGGGCCAGACCCATGACTGGGCCGCGGGCCGGCCAATTGAGACCGGCCCATTTTTGGGCCCTCTTTTGTTCAAGGGGTCTTATCTCCCAAACAGCGTATCTGTTTGACGCACCGTCAGTGGCTATGGGTTCGTGTCAGCGAGAAATTTTTTTTGAATTGGGATTAGTTGTTTTTGATTTCCAATACTAAATGTGGGTGACCCATGAATCTTTAAGTTATTAATAATAAATTATTATTAAACTTGAAAATGGATGTATTCACGAGTTAGACATTCGTTTGATGCGCTGTCAGAGGCGTTATGGCCCTGGAGTTGAGATGTTCCTTCCAAAGTGTGTTTAGAACATTTGTGGTTTGGATTTTTCGATCGGTGGTATGAAATTCTTGATTCGAATAGTTAGTTAATTTCTTAATTAATTTGTTATTCTTGCATCTGACCTAACTCCGGCTTAGGATGTCGGATTGACGCGCCTTCAGTGACAGCATGACCGTAGTCCTCGTGTGGACTTTTTTGAGATGCTTTTTGAAGCATTTGGGTTAGAGAAAAGGTGCGGGCCCCATAGGTAATGGTTCACATGTTTTATGGTGAAACACCACTTTTTCACCCAACACCCATTTTGGGAGTTCGAGTACTCATTTCTGAGTGTTCTTATGAGGGGATTGCGACAGTGCAATCCGCTCACCTATAATCGGGCCCGAGGCAAGGGCCACATGAGGTGGATTTCAGATATATGCTATGTTTTTTTTATGAATTATGCTTCATAAGTTCATTCAGGTCAAATGAATAACCTATGACTCGAGGTTATTTGCAAGGAACACAATGGTCTGATTTGCATGTCGTGTTTCGGGGATGAGGTGTAGGCCCCACAGGGCCCCTTTTTCATAACGCGAGGAGTTGCAGATTCTACATCCGGAGTCCGTTTTAGGCACCGTCAGCAACGTTGTGACCCAGGCATCGAGACGAAGTTGAACAAGGTGGTTTCATGCGTTGAAGCTGGAGTTGAGGCATGAGCCCCATGTGCCGTGTTTTAAGCTGTGTGCAGCATACTGCGCCTTTCTCATCAGACGTCCGTTCGAGGCGAATGAGTAGTCATTTTGGCGCATTTTTTCAAGAGCATCGTGATGGCGCAGTTCACCCGACCTCTTTCAAGACCAAGGTGTGGGTCCCACTAGACGCCTTATGAGCATAAAGCGGCGTTGAATAACTTTTTTTTGTGAGTCCGTTTCCAGTGAGTAATTAGTCTATTTGACGTGTTTTTTCACGAGGATTAAAACGATGTAATCTATTTAGTTGAGTGGAGCCTCTTTCAAGATCTCATTAAATGTGGAAGCATGAAAGGATTTTGGCAGGAGGTCCCTTTGACGCACTCTGAACCAATGCACAATAGCAATGTTAGTGATACCCAGTGATGACCCAAACAATGCAGAGTTATTGTTCCAGTTCCGGGTTTACCATCCATCAGGGCTGGGTAGTGGGTTACCCACTAGCATTTAGGGTTTACCCTCCTCCTGGGCAATGTAGTGGATTACCCGTTGTCCTTAGGGTTGACCCTCCAACGTGACTGGGTAGTGGGTTACCTATTGATCTTATGGTTTTCCCTCTAGTGGGGCTGGGAAGTGGGTTACCTGATGACCTCTTAGGGTTTACCCTCCAGTGGGGCTGGGCAGTGGGTTTCCCAAGGACTACTTAAGATTTACCCTCTATCTAGGATGGGTAGTGGGTAACCTGATGAATTATTTCAAACTCAACCCTCTCTATGAGGCTAGTCAGTGACATTTCTCCTTGGTTATTGGAGCGGGACCCTTCGTTGTACGGTTCAACGATGAGACAACTTTGATGTGCGGGACATTTGGGCATCAGTGATGGATATCCTTAGAACTGCTAATGACTTATCTTTGCCTGACCTTGGAGATGGAGATCCCCTTACACAATCGTTCAGGTTATATATTGATCATATATATAGATATATATTTACACCCTACATTAGTTCAAAATCCTTGCGTTTAGTTACTTTCCTTCAAGGAGGGCCGAAGATGCGTGGGGTATGCCACATGCCTTATGTGTTTTTATACTCTTGGATTGGACGAGTCTACTTCCTTTCTTCTGTTAGGTTGAGATGCACTCTCTCGCAGTTTTACTCTTACATTGTTCGTTGTCCTATCTACTTCTCACCATTTTTGTACCTCCTTTGTTGCTATCTCGAGCATTTGGGGAATCCTACTGAATATCTTTATACTCACCCCTGCTTTGGATTTGCAATCACTTGGTGTTCCCTCATAGACGATGGATAGGTCAATCGAGACTACGGAAGAGCGTAGAATACACATGATCTTGGGCTGTGTTTAATGGTCATAGTTAGAACTTCAGGTGTGTGACTCACCAGCTGTTTACTTTTGTTTACCTGTTGCCATTTTGTGGCACCTTTCGGGTTGGGAGCATGTGTTTTCCTTTTTCTTTTCAGTTATCTTGTCACTACTATTCAACACTTTACTTGTTCTACGTAGAAGTTGATGCATGACTGTGGTTGGGTTATAGTTGTTTTTAAATCAGTTTTCATTTTTTACCATGCACTTCGTAATCATGTGGGTTGTGTGTATGTACATGTAGTTAGGCAAAGGCTTCCCTAACATGATTACACCTTCGGTTCTTGTCATCAGCCCCTACCCTATGGAGGTGGGCCTGGGGTAGTTTCGGGTCATGACCGGTAGGGTCGGGTCATGGCAGTAGAACCCTAAAATTTTCCACATTTTTCCCCTTGTTGTGATTCTCTCTAAATATTTTTAGGTGTGACTTGTTGATATAAAATGTGACATTGAGGCTTTTGGTATTGATTGGCCTTATGAACATTTTCGTTCTGCTTTCATTTCCCATTTAACTGGTTGAATTTCAGGGGGTAAAATTTTTTTTGTGGTGGGGATATTTTCCACACACTAAAAATGGTTTCCCTTTAGGTTTATCAATTTTAGGATACTAGATCTTTTGTTGGATGTTCAGGTATATTTTTCAATGAAATTTTTTGAGTTTTGGAAACATCAGATGGGTTTTAGCCCTATTAAATATATATACATAGGTTGGATCAAACCCAACGAGGCCCAATAGTGACTATGTGGTCTTATATTGGCATCAGGTACAAGGCTCATAGATTATTAATGGGCATAGATAACTATGTGATATGCTTGTAAAATGGCTATATCAAATGACAGAGATGAGTTGAACTATTGAAAACAAGATTCTCAAGCAATGCGGTCAGCCTTTTCAAGGATTCTTTCCCTCTCAGAGGGTATTCACAGATATTGAGTAGTCTAGAAAATCATGTGGACATACCATTCATTTATCCACATTGTTTAAAAATAATGAAATTAAATGGTGAATAAAAAAAATGTTTTCATAATATTAATAATAATAATATTATTATTATCATTATTAGTTTTAGGTTTTAATAACCCCACAAGGAGTGGTCTTCACCATACCTCTCGTACTCGGTGCACCCCCTCCTAAATCTATTATGGTACCCAACTGAATGAGACCACTTTGGCATGCCACCTCCTTTCCCTCCTGTAACCATTCTCATCCTGATTTAGTGTGAGGACCTCTCTAGTATGTCTCTTATCCATTTTACTACATCTAATTTGGTCATTTTTCTTATCTTCCATGTGGTGTGTGTGCTTAGTTCATACACTAAACCATTTTTGGGATTTCCCCTTATTTCTTCTGAATGTATAAGGTTTTTTAGTTCGGTTGATACTGGTTATCGCAATGACCATTGATGGCAGCGGGTCTCCAATGGATTTTCTGTACTGGTTTTTATTTAATGTTCTTTTGAACAATTTTAATATTAGGGATTTGTGGTTTTTCAGTTACAATTAAATTTATATAGTGCATCATATCAGGATGAAGTGGTTTCAAGTCACAGGAGTTGAGGGAGCAGACATGTGCACACATGTGTAATGAATATAAATATATATTCTCTCTTTTTACATATTACCACACGGTGAGGGGAATAAATGCAATGAAATTGGGGTGTATATATATATATATATATTTGTAGAAATGCATGTATTTGTAAGGAAAAAAGTTCAGTTTGAGTGGTTGATGTCATAAAATGGAATGTTTGAGGTAGGATCCCTTTTTATTTGACCTTTAAATTTAAGAATATAATGATTTATTTTCTTTCACAACTCTATTTTACGCCATTTATTTATATGTGCTTTTTAAAATAAGTAATTAATATGACATAAAGTAAATTTCTCATTATATTTTAATTTCTTTGTATTGATGTATTAAATGTGCATACCATGTTCTTGATAAATTACCCTATTGTCCATTGAAAGTAGATTATGGGTTTTAAAGCATGGTTTGGATTTTTAAAAGTGATTGAAATATAAAATTTCGGTTTTGAATTCATAAATATTTTTATCCCAAATTCTTTGGGATTTTAATGTATTGTCTGTTTTGTGGTTAGGAAAATGGTTTTACATGTGTTGATGGTCTGCAACCCATTTGACATTTTTATGTAAGTGGTTATCCTTAAAACTCTCTATAGTTGATCCACATGACATGGTTATATTGAATGTTTTGGGAGGTCCATGACGACTAAATCCCTTGTTATCTAATCATATAAAGTAAATAGATTGTTCCTTGGGGTGACTCGAGGGTGACTTTTTGTGTGTTTTTCTTCTGTGGGATATGTGTGCACGTGATTGGATTCCTGGTAGGAATTGGTATTCTAAACTCTTCTTTAGTCTCAACACGAAAAAATATAATAACTCTAGGATATTGGATGAATTGTTTCTATACTATATTAGGATCTCTCCCTAGATAGTGACCCTTAACATGTATTTTTATTTTCATTGGAATAATACCCCTCAGTAAAACTAGGTGATTGTGATTGAGTGTGTGTGGGAGTTTATGTCTTTGGGTGAGGCATGTGGTCGAGATGATTAAGATTAAGGTATTCTATAGATTTTAATCAAATCTCCTAGGTTCCCTTATATTCTATGGAACTTAGTTGTCTGAGGTAGATGATTGAGATGCCCTATGTTGTTGGTTAAACATTTGTTGTATTTACCATTTCCCTTAATTAGAGTCCGATTATCCTGCTAATTTGTTGTACATTATTCTATAAAATGGTAATATTAGTTTTAAATGGTTTTAAGAATGTATTTTACCCTTGTTCCCTTTTTAAATAGTAACATCGCTTCCCTTTCCTTCATTTCACTTATTAAAATTCTAAAGCACCAATCTTTTAAAAAGGTAACCAATTTTAAAAAAAATTAATGGATGATTATTTGTTTATTTAATAATTTTTTTTAAAACCTTATGTTTATATATTGTATTTAGATATTGAAATTGATGGATATATTATTTAGTATAAATGCATCTGGAATAGACTGTTTGGTCATCTGTAATGAGTATTAATTCTCACGTCTATAGTTTCATTTCAATTTATATCCTGGTTTCCTCTTCCCATAGTATTTTTGTCGTTATGGTATAATTTTTTTAGTGGTCGATTTTGACCCACAAGGTCACATGGAGGTATACACAGTTTTATTTTATTTCCAATACCATTTTTATTGTTTTTATATATTAGTTTAAACTTTTTATTTATTTATGGTTAAAATCATTCCCAATTACTTTAATATGATTCCATGCACATGTTTTCAGCCTAGGATGATTGGGAATGCCCCCTAGAACTTGTCGCATGATGAATGGGGGTGGGGGGGGGGACCATTTTAGGGTTGACTAGGGTTGGTTCATGAAAAAATATTTCCATGGATATAGAATAGATCCACTATATGTTTAAAATAATTATTATCATTGTTTTGATGATCTGTTATTGTATAACTATTATTACTGAAAACATAATTTTAACATACTATCTATAATTGGATGGTTTAATTTTTAAAATTTGAAATAAAACATATTCCATTTTAGAGAAAACATATCATGTTGTGTGAAACAATAAAATAATTGTATTTGGGTATTATATTATGAAAAATAGGTGTTGGAAATTGATAACAAATCTGGTTTACCTTAATCTTATCACACCTAATGTTCAAATCACCAACTTGGTCATGGAAATTTCAATTGGTTTACCAAGCTTTAACAATAAGTATATTGTTATTTTTTTGAACTAACCAAACAATAAAATTATATTTTCAATACACAAGGAATGATGTCCCGGAAACATTTTAGTGGGAAGGGTGAAAGGGCCAAAAAGCATCATAATTTGGTACAGACTGATGTTCAAGGAAACATTCTAATATAATCTAGAGGTATGTGATCTTATTTTTAGTACACTAAGATAGTAGTTTATATTTTAGTTGAAAATGATAGTATGTTCTATAGAGTTATTTATATATATAACATCTAGATTAAACAATCCCTGATGTTGTATGATTAATATATGATAAATATGACATATCCATTGGTTTTGAAAGTATTAAATTGAATAAAAAATATTATGGAATTTTCCAAGAATGTATTTAAATAATAAAATTAAGAGCCAATATTAAATTTATTAATAATTTTATGGAAATTAAAATAAAATCATTTGAATGTAAAAGTAATATTTCTTATAAAACTATTTTCATGTTTGTAAAGTATATTGATATTTCTTGTAACAACCCAAGATTTCGTATTATTTTATCTCTTCAATGTAATTCAATAACTTGCACTAAACACAAAACCGGGTTCTAGCACACCATGACTTACCAAATTAGCCGTTAAAAAGGAGGTTATGAATAGAATTAAATAAATTATGAATTTTATATACTCCAATAATTTTAGAATCCATACTATGTATTTGTTAGACATAATATAAGAACAAAATAATTTTTTCAGATTAAATATTATTTTTCAAAAAATGAAATTTTACCACCTTTTAAAGGTGAACTTTTAAAAAAACCAATATTTGATACTTTTATATATTCAATTTAATGAAATTAAAATTTTCTTTTTATGAGGGAAATAAATATTTAGTTTGGATAAATTTTGGTTACTTTTTTGATATCTTTTATGTTTTGGGGAATAATGAAAAATTCTAAATTTAAATTGAAAAAAACTGTTTTAATCGAAATAATTTATAGTGTTAAATTATGAATTAGAATGGTTTGTAATTTTAATTAATTTTATTTTATAATTTAATAAAAATTATGATATTATAAGTAATTTCACATTTAAATTTGATACAAACACATGCCAATCTTTTGATAGTTTTTAATTTTTTAAAACCCACTTTTTGGTTTTGACAACCAAAATTAATTTTAATTTAATTAATTAAACATCTATATTTTGAATTTGGTAAAATAGAATTAATTTTTAAAATGAAAAATAAAAATTATATTTGGGTGAATTTTTGTTATTTTTATGAGAGCATTCAATTTTTGATGAATAATGAAAAACACAATGTTATTGTTTAAAACCAACTTTTTATTTATATAATTATTTATTTTATTTAAATATATTTTATGTTAAAATAGATATATAATACCTATATAAGTTCAATTTAATTCATTGGAGTCATTTTATAATAAAACAATATGTATATAATATATTATTGAACTTTTTAACTTCTTTTACCCACATTCAAGGCACATTTAAAAGCATTACTAAAACATAATTTTACAGCTTCTGTGAATTAAATTTCAAAAATCAAGGAGACTTGGTTGAAATTATCATGTAAAATGGGGTTCAATAAGATCAAAATAATTTTTGTTGAATAGTAACTTTTGACTTTTATTTACAACGGTTAAAATTAAATATGGAAATTAAAACTAAAAATGATATTATAATTACCATAAAACATGTCCAAATTCTATTGGATAAGTGTATATCAACCAAAAACAACCTTAGAAATAAAATATGATCCTTTTTGTTCACTTGTATTAGATTAGGACATTTATTATTATATTATTTAAAGAAGACTTCGAAGTGTTAAATTCACTATTTAATAACTAATAAAATTTTAATATAGGGTTATACATAAGATAAATTTGACTATAAATATCAATACGAAAGATAAAATAATTTCCTATATAATGGTATTTTGTTTATAATTTTTAGAGATTAAAGAAGTATATTTATTTATGAGACAATGATGATTCTGTAATTACATCATCAAAGAATGATTAAATTAATTGATATTATTAATATAAAAATAAATATAATTTTAGAATTTTTAAGCCATCAACTATTTTTTAAAGTTCATATGACATTTTAAAGTTGATTAATTAATTTTTTTGGAAGTGGTAATTTTTTTATGACTTTAACAAATAGAATATACTAAATTGTGTCAAAATTGACATAAATGTGTTTTTAAATCAATTACGATATAATTAATTGATATAATACTTCTAAAAATATATGGTTCAGCCAAAGTACATAGATAAGGTTATATATATCAATAATTAACCACTTTGGGTTATCAGGGATTTTTTAGATGGATTATTTACCATTTATTATAATAATACACGAGGACATGGTAAAAGATAAACTATTTAACTAAGAGTTAAATCTAATAGATAGGGTTAATATGGTGACATAAAAATAACTAAAACCTATTGTTTGAGAATATTGAGACCCATCACCACATCAGATTTTAAATAAATCTATTTATAACCATTATAATTGGGAAATTATCTTATCAAACAATATTATTTCAATGTTTTCCTAATGTGATCCCCACCTATCTTATAAAAGGGTACTTACCCTTCTATTAATTTCACACTTACAAAGCCATTTGGCTCAGAAAAAACCTTCTCAAATCTCCTCCAAACTACCCTAAATTTAACATAGAGTCTTTAATTTGATCATTAATCCATCCTAATATCCACTTTGTTCAAATTACAAGGGATCACCCGAAAAAGATATAATTATTTCATCACCACTTTCAAAATTCATTTTTTCTTTGACTTCCTCTTTCATTATTATTTCGACACCAAAATAATAAATCCATTAACTTATACATACTATGATGTTATTATAAATCTAGTACAACCATATTCAATATTCTACGAATCCTATGAATGATAATGTCACCATACGTGCGTTTGTACGACTTACCATCTCCCCATCGTGGTGTAGTTTGTTATTCAACACTTAATTTTTTAAATGGGTATAATAATGAGAATAAATTATATAAATAATAAATACAAAATGTTAATGATTATTTATTTATAATATACATTCCAATTACATATAATTTCACCATCAATAGAATTATATCATCGCTCGTGTGTACGCACAGCTTACCGTTTCCACGAACCGAGGACATTAATTTCCACGTTCACCATTTATCGATGATTATAAATACATATATTATTAATAAGTATGTAATATATGATATATTAATGATTCTGTAAATAAGTAAATATATATATATATATATCTGTGTGTGTATGTATTTACATATATCTCATTCGCTTACTTCCATTCAATACGACATGAAAACGCAAAAGATGTTTATGCATATGTACAACCTACCATCCCCATAAACAATGTTTTCCATATCATATATCTATTTATTATACATATTTATATTTTTAATATATAGGATACATAAATAATGTTTAATATTTTGGATAAAATTAAATCATGATAAAAGTTATATGATCAAGAATATCATGTTAAAAGATGTATGATAACGAAAAAAATTATTACTTGAAATGTTATTTTAACATAGAAAGAGTTATTGTATAAAGACATAAATGAATCATGTATGATATCATAAATATGAATATGGTACTTTTATAATTTAATAACATACTATTGTCATTATACATGAGGTTAAACTAAACCTCAACTTAATGATATTACAAGGTCAGGTTTAACTCTGCAATGTCATTATTATCTGAGATTGTTTAGGTGTAATTATTTTCTAGGACATGTTTATTATGTATGTCCATGATTCATAAAAGTATTTTCAAAATGATTATTTTCAGGTACTGTTTAACTAAAAAATTATTTTAAATGTTTTAAATATTTATTCTTCTAAATCATTCTCATTAATGTCCTTTTTTTCCAAATTGTTTTAAGGATTTATATGTGTAGACACGATTGTTTTCAAAAGTTAATTACAATAAAAATTTTCAAAGGGGTATGAGACACTTTGATTCAAAAATCTATTTTAAATTAATTCCTTCATAAATTTATGACTTCTAAATTATTTCATAGAAAGAGATATGTCACTCAAAAAGTTTTACTGATCATTTTCAACTATGGAAACATCCTTTACTGGATATTATTTTTGATTGAGGTTGAATTATTATAATAAAATATTTCATATTGTATTGAATGAGTTATGATTTTTTTATTGGGGATTTTTTTTGTTTATACCATTCATGGTTTATGGTTAATGTATTGAAATTTTGTGTACTATGTATAATACGAATATTTATGGTATGTTTCAACATTTTCATATGAGGAATGCAGTGGACATAGTGGTGGGTGGGCCCGCTATTTCCCCTCAATGCATCAGTTGGTCTAATGAGATAAATTAGTGTCTTCGCACAAGGCCTTGATAAGAATTTTATTTTTAATCCTTGTAATAGGCAGTAACCATGTGGTAATGATGTTTGACATTAGGCATTCCCTCATTATGAAATTAGTTATTACAAGTTATTATTCAACTAGTAGAATATCCATTTGCTTGTTTATATGGTAATGTTTGATTTAATATTTCTATATTATGTTCAAAATTATGTGTAAAAGTAATTTTTTTATTATATATCACTATTAAAAGTTTATAGTTTCTACTATATTATTTATCCATTCTGAGCATCTGATGTCACCCCTTTTAGGTTTTATATTTCTCAGGATGTGAATAAGTATATTGTTACTGAAATATAGGGATAAGCTAAGGGATATGAGTGCTTAAAAAGGATATACAATGTTTTTGTTTAAAATTTTATAATGTAATGTAAAATTCAGGAATGTATCTAGTACATCCAAGACAACTAAGCTGATCGGTCCTTTGGGACATGATTCCCTTTATCATACCGATTTATTAAAATAATGCCCCATCTCCTAGATTCTAGGGTCTAGTCATTAGATTATTATATTGAATTGATCAATATTCATAAATGAATGCAATAAAAAAATTATATATCAAAATTAAATAACTAAAATACATTTAATTATGGATATTAGGAATGTAATGATAAAAAATACATTTTATGCTTCTAAATAAATTTTTATAAAAATGGGTTTTTGTAAATTTTGAGAAAACTTATTATAATAATTTTTCTTTATATTATAAAATTTATTTCAAAAATGGATTTATTATTTTAATATTTCATTTTATAATTTTCTTATGTTGAAATTCTATGGTTTTGCAACAATTATTTATTTTTGAATGAATAGTAAAAAATAATGATTTTTACAGACCATTCGTTTCATTTCATTAAATTAAGTAATTTAAAAGAATTTTATTTTTCCATTTTTTTAAAGTATCATAATCTTAATTTTATTGAATATAAATTTTTTAATTCAACATAAATCAGTATTAATATTATTTTTCTAGTTCAATTTGATATTTAAAAACTCAATTTTCTAGAAATTGATTTCGATATTCCTTTCATACTTATAATTGAATAAAATTATATAAAAATTAGAAATTTATTTTTTTAAAAATTATTTAATATCATGAATTATGAGGTTAATTTTTTTTAAATAGTTGATTTAATTTTTTTTTCATAATGAATAGTCAATGGGTTAAAAATAATTTACCACTTTAATGGAATTAAAAGGTTAATTAATGTTTAAAATATGACATACAATATCAAAATTGACCAAAAATAATATTTTGTTTTAATATATGCAATTAATTAAGAAAAAATCATATTAACTTCTAAAATATGTATTTTTGATTCCAAATAACATTTATTATGATGTTTATATTATCTAATGATAATAAAAATTAATAAATGTACTTGTATATCTATTATTTGTTATAATATGTTGTTTTATGTATAAAAAGAATATAGGGGTCATTATATATTTTTATTACAAATATATAAAAATTAGTTTTATGTAATTAATTCATTTTTTATTTTACGCATCTGTATACTTACGTTTCACGCTAACACAATGCTGATGCTCTGCTACTACAGGTAATGGAAAAAAGTATATCATATTAAAAACATATAAAGTAATATATTTTAGTTTATATTTTCAATCACAATAATTTCACAGTTAATTATAATGTATAAGTTATTTTTTTATATTTTATAATCAAATCATAATTCCATTATATTCATGATATGTGAATACTCCTAAAAATGACCATAAATGGAATTTAATGTTTAAAAATAATTTCTAAATCATTAGAAATTTACAAAAAATTAAATAATTACTATTGTTTTTGTAGAATTATCAATAATATAATGGATTTTTTACTTATACAACAGTTCATATTTTTAAATGTACCTTGATGACCCTTCAATTCTGAAAATACTGATTTAATGGTTACAGATGAACATGGTTAATGAGGTGGTTAATCCAAGAAATAATGATTAAAACAGAACATAAATGAATCAAAAAATAATGTATTGATTTTATTAAAACCATTTATCCATATTCATTAAATTAATTTTTTAGGACTTTGATATGAGTTAAAAACTAAGTATATAAAAATATTTTATATCTTTATATATGTACCACCAACCTCACATATAAAATTTCACCTCTACATCTATTTTCTTCCTACATTTAGAGCCACCTATATTAAAAAAATATCTAAAAACAATAACGACCTATATTGTTTATATTTATCCTTTAGATTCTGGTCTTCCCATTAGACCATCCTATGAATAATATTGGTTTAATCTAAAAAAGGGTTTGAAAAGAAGACATATAGCTCTTAACTGAGTTGTTTCATTTTATTTACTCTTTTATAATAATATATTATTATTTAACCATTATGATATAGTATAAAAATTATCTTAAAAATACATAAATGTCATTATTATTTTATTATGACCCCAATTCATCTTATTTTCCATCCATCACCACCTTTCATGGATAGTTAAAATGACATATAAATGAATTTAAATTATATTGGAATAAATATTATGATTACTTTATTATAATATATTACTATCTATCTAACTCTTACATATGTTGTAAAATAGTAATGTCCCTTGTGTGTATTTATGGGCTACCACTTGTATGAATCGATCTGAATAATTATATATTACCACCTCACATAAATAATCAGTTGGATATAAATATTAAATATATTATACACATAAAAAATATTTAATACCCTTGATTTTCATTTAATCCCAAAAAATAATAATAACATTATTCATGTGTATATACATATTACCATTTCCATGAAACAATTAAATTAAATTTCATAACAAAAAAATGGATATTTAAAAAATTATATTTATTTAATATAAATTATAATTACGTCATTATTAATACATTGGATATTATAAGAACTTGAAAAAGATATTATGAGAAAATCTACTGAACTGAAATATAGGGAAAATAAAAATAATTTACAATTCAGATGGTGATGCTAATAATGAATTGGTAATGAATGGGTGATATAAAGGTATAACTAATTACTATATGGGTTTTTAATCCATAATTTGGTAATATTATTAGTATGTAAAAATTATAATATCATTAGACCTAATAATGTAGAATGTTTATATAATGTTTGACCAAAGGTAAGGGTTTTTCATTTCACTTTTATTTTAGTATACAATATGACATATTCACCAACTGTTTCATTACGAGGTAATTACAATACCAAATATAATATTTCTATAAATGATTTTATGAAATTTAAATGTTTTAAAAATTCATTCCATGTTCACACATACATTTTTCTATTTATTAAAAAATTACAAAAGTCGCGAGGAGTTTTTGTCCTAATGTCATTTTATTTCAATATTTCATAAGTTTATATTTAATTTGGAAATTAAATATGATATTAATGTTAGAAAAACAAAATTTTTATTCTCATAATTTTATTTTTTATTTATCAAATTTATCTTTAATTTCTTCTCTTATTTGAAGAAAAATTAATAATTAATTCACATGTAACAGTTTTTCATTCAAATTCAACTCCATTGGTAATTAGGTTATATTATGAACCAAATTAATTTTATATAATGTATATAATTCCCATTAATCTAATATATAATTAATTCATCTTTATTAATTGGTTATTATATTTAAATAAATTTTTTCTCTTATAGTTGGTCATTTATTTCGATATCATTAAAATAGTAATGGTTTATTCTAAAATCACTCATTTTTCTTGTTTTTTACAATTAAATTTATGTTATAAGAATGATATATTTTTTATTTTAATAAAAAAAATTTATTTTCATTTCATATAGTTATTTATATTATTGAAATGTTTTCTTCTAGATTATCCTATCATTAGTAGTCCAAAAAACAGAAAAATTATTTTAAGGCATGATAACCTTAGTTATCTTATTTTGGGAACGCTTCATTCTGATGCCTATAAATATATTATTAATTTTTTTACAAATGTTTTTAGCCACATATATTTTAATTTTATTGTTTTTTTTCTATAAAAATGTAATTTCATTAAAAAGTGCCATGTCGTGTCTTTTTACAATTATTCTATGGAAGTTATTTTGTACATATTACAATAGTGTGAATGGAATGTTTTTAATGCATATTTCATGAATGGTTTCCCCACAACTATAACCATTAATGTCCATTTATCATCATCTATAAAATTCAATGGTTACTCAATGATTTGTTTTAAATATTTTTATGTTTTTTTTGATTTTTAATGAAAATAAAAATACATTGTTTCACAAAATGAAGAAAATAGTGTAGAAAGTTTTTATAAATTTATTTTTAAAAAAATTTGTAAATGATATATGGGAACTTATTTTTATTATTGTTTTTCCCATTCCCCCACTTTTTAGGAAAAAAGAACAATTTATTTCAAAATATAATTTTGAAATAAATCATTTTGTCATATTTTTATTTATTGATAGATTATAAATTATTTTGAGATAATTATCATTATTATAATAATAATTATATCAAAACATTATTTTCAAAAATTAATATTTCATCTTTGTAGATGAATATCAATTACCTGACATTATGATCCCTACCAAAATATTAATGGTTTAGTATCATTGGACACTAGATAAAAAAATATTTATGAAAAGTATTCATCATATCTCATAATGTTCTTCTAACTTTATACTAATCATTATATAATGTACCTAAAACATTTATTCACAACATAGGGAAAGTAAACATAAGTAATTTTGAGATCAAATTCCCATAATGTGAGAATATAAGAGATACAAATCAAGGATAATATTCTATTAGAAGATAAGTTTAAGGGAATAAGATCATGACAATTAATTATATGTTGATACCCATGATTTCATAGATTATAAACATGACACATAGTGTAAAACATTATTATTTTAAAATACATGAATTATAGGTGTCTCAAATCATAAAAATAAATCATGAACCATAGGTTAATTTCATAAATTTGTATACCGATTATATTTATAAATACCATTTATAGGTCAAGGTTATCTATAGAGACTACAAAATCATAGTTTATTAAGAATCAAAACATGTTTCATATTTTATAATGAATTAGAAATCATCACTAATTCCCCATAGTGGATGAAGCATGTTGGTATGTTTCACATTGTAGATATAAAATATCAATTTGGTTCCCATAATTATCACATGAAATATAAATAATAACCCAATTCATTAGAGGGATGTAAAAATTTTCCCCCACCCACAAAATAATAGAATCCATACATATAAGTGGCACAATAAGACAAATCATTCACTATATTATAATATCATAACCTTTTGAAAAGTAATTTGTTTTATAAGAATATCTATGTTTAATCATAGAAAAACTTAATGATAATAAATGGATTTCATAAATATCTCAAAATCAATATCATTAACTGTATATTGAGAGAATAACGATATAGTAATTAGATAATATTCCTAATAAATATATAAGTAACATCAAAGTATTTCATCTTGATGGAACATTTTTTAAATATAATGGGATACTTTTTTATACAAATACACATTTGATTTTAAAATCACTTATTTATAATCAATGAAATTCCCAAATACAATGATTGTTTTGAAAACAATCCTTGGAAACATGTGATGTATGCATCAAATTATTGATCAGGCATATTGGTGGGAAATTCTATTCATGTCAACTATGTTAAGACTAAGATTCTATTAATATTTCATGTAAATATGAAATAGTACCTCATTTAGAAAATGGTAATAGGGTTCCTTTCATTTTTTTATAAATATGAAAATAGTTGAAATATACATTTAATTTTCCTAGGATTATTGAAAACCATTATTGAAAATAGTTTAGAGAAAACATAGACGTAGAAGAAAAACATTTATGACTGAAGAAATAAATAATGTTAGTTTTACATAAATATATTAATTCACTTTCATGAGTTACTAATGTGAGGATAATAAATGAAAAAGTGAAACCTATAAAAAACATCGAGCAGAAGAAAATGAAAATGATTTATTTTAGAATTACCATATAATTTTAACAATGGATATTAAAAATATAAAATCTGAAATAAAAATTAAATGAAAAAGTAATCCGTTATCTGAAGTCTTTTATTTCTTAAATTTTTTTAACATGTTCTGTATATTAAATATATGTTTTTTGTAAATTAATTAAAAAATATAATCATATATATTATAACATCTATAATTTACTTTTAACATCTAATAACACTTTTTTTCACAACTTTTCATTAAAATAACTAATCTTTATGATAAGGATCTATTTTTTCATACAATATTCCTTTAATAAATCAGGATACTTGTACATTGATCATAGTAACTATAAAAACCTAGTCTTAACATACATAGAAATTACATCATTTATTTAGAATACATAAAACATTACACCAATAGACTTCCAAAGACCCTATTAGTTTAGTTCCATTAGATACATGGAAACAAAAACATTGGTACATGAGAGAGCTATATTATCAACCACTATGTTTTCTAAGACTAGAACACCAATTATAAATATCATAATATAAATATAACTCATAACCTAGGGAATGAAAAATAAAAATGGCTTAGCTCAGATACTCATTAATGGTAAACAACTGAGGCATGCATGAATAGACATGGGAAGATGGGTGAGAATGTGATCATAACTTTAGAGATCACACCATAAAAATTGATGATCATAAAAATGAAACACAAAAAAATCTTAACCATTAATAAGACAATAATAATTTGTAAATTAGGAACATAATCCATAAAATCGTAAAATTTGAATAAGACATTTGATTATGGAAAACACATAAGCGCCTAAAATTATTTCCATAGAAGTAAAAGCATTGTTTCCATGGACATATTAACAATATGGATTCATAACCCATAATAAATTATTATTCATTGTTCAACCCCATGGCCATATTATTAGTATTATTTCACTCCTCATAATATCTTGGTAGTCATGGTTCACTATCATGGCCATATTAGTAGGTAAGGTTTACTGCAAAGACCATATTATTCTATCCCGTGAAATATAAATCTTTAGCCAATGAATTAGAGGTAGATATTAGTCCCACCCATATCATTGTGAAATGATACATACATGTTCCACAATATCATTAGAAATAATATCAAAACCTAAGAAATAAAATGGGTATCATAAACATGCCATCATATTATAACTATAAAAAAATATACAAGTTTTATAATCATTTCATAAAGAGAATAATCTATGAAAAGAAGAGGTTTTCTAAAGTATATAACCCAGAAAATAGAAACAGTTTTTATACACATGAGTCCATAAAATCATAAACTATAAAGATAAATAATATGTATGTCAAAATTGAATTATTTCTCCAAAAAGTCATGATTAACACTAATAGATTTCATCCGAGATATGAAGTAATTTTGAATGATATTTTTAAAGAATATATTGATGAAAATACCATTCATAATTGGAGAATGATTTTTTAAAACATATGTAAGAACCCAGATCTTATTTTTCAGGTATGGTTTCCTTTTCTGGTAGTTTTTGTGAAAAATAGGAATATTTGGAATTTTCTTAAGCACACACCGTGTCCTTTATGAGTATATGCTATGTCCGGCATTTACATAAGATGCCATGTTGTAATGCCTTGACTTTAGTTACCTAGAGTCGGTGCATTATTTTAATACATTGGCATGATATAAAGGAATCAAGTCCCAAAGGACCGATTGGTTTAACAGTCTTGGAAAAAATATTATATAAAGGAATAATACATTACAATTTCTGACATACAACATAGCATAAATAATCCATTGAGAACACCATTGTACCCATTAGCTTAACCCTGTGTAATAATTATAATACACATCTTGAAATAATGGGAAAAATAAAACATAGAATGGGGTGAGCTCAAATGCTCACTAAGGTTAAGCAATACACTGGAAGATAACATAAATATTAAGCATAGTGAATAATTTAAACTACATTCCTTTACCAATAATAAACATGAATACTTTTATGGAAGGAATATGAGATGATTATATAATTCCATAATAAAACAAAATCATGGATATTCTATTCGTCTAATGACCACATGAACCATCAATATTATTTTCAAAATGAGGGAATGTATAATGACAGATATTCTGAAACATTTGGTCAAGGCCTCGACCAAGACGTCTATAAATTATTAAGGCCTCATCCAAAACCATATATCAAATTGGGAAAGGTCCTTGGCCAATTCTACTTGTATTTGTCTCATGAGACCTACCGATACATCGAGGAGTTATAGCGTTCTCCACCCGTTACTTACTAAGTCCAATACCTTCCTTATATGAAAAGGTTTAAAAATATCATAAACATTCCTTCTAAAACTAGCATAAGAAATGTCAATAAATTAACCCTAAACCATGAATGGTATAAAAATAGCACATCCACTGAGAATATTATCACAAATCATTCTATAAAATATGTATGTTTTGTATCATAATAAATCAACTCCATGTAAACTTAAAATCCATCAAAGGATGTTGACATAGATGAAATAAAAATATATCTTCTTATTTTGAAATCATTTAAGAGTCCCAAAATTATAAAGAAAATATTTCTTTTGAAAATATTCATATAATCTTGTAATGGAAACTTTGATGATTTTATAACGGCTGAAAATAGCATCACCCACTGTGCAAGTTAAAAAAATATTCTTACCATAAATTTTTCGAAAAGGATAAAAAGTAAATTGTTTGGAAAATGATGGAAATATTCCTTTAAAAACACATAAGGGTATAAATTACTTTAACAAATTGTCTAGTAAATAGTTAAAAGGTTTGGAAATACCTTATTAAGAATCATGGATGTGGATGATAAAGAGGTCCCAGTAGATAATTATGTATAAACAACCTTAGATAATGAAGAGATTGTAGAATTAACCATTACCTTGTACCATTCCTTGTTTGAGGGTAGATTAACCTCCTATATAATGGTGAAATAATAGTTATTAGATAATAAAATAATAATATACTTTAATATGATATCATATATGACCTTTTGATATTGTTTTGTTAATAATATCTTAGTATTTTCGTCATTTTGGGTGTTAACGGAATCATTTTCCTTTATATTCACTGTTACGTGAGTCATTTCTTTATGGATGGGATGTATATTATTCATATAAAAAATGAAATTATGTCTTTATAAATTATTTTTAATCATTAAATGAAAATTATTCTTGAATGGATATGATGGGGAATGAATCAAATCGCATTTGTGGAGACGGTAATCCGTACGTACGCATGAGCGACAATATCATTATTTTGATATTAAAATAATATAAAATTGAATGGTATATCATATTTACATAATAATTATCATGTTATATTTATTATTCAATTCAATTTCACATCATTATTATACCCATCCGAATAATAATGTATTGAATAACAATTACACCATGACGTGGAGACGGTAAGCCGTACATACACACGTATGGTGACATGTCATTCAATGGATGGATAGAATAATGAATACGGTTGTACCATATTTATAGTAAAATCACTGAATATATAATATACAAGAGTTATTATTTTATAATGGAAACAATAAAAAAAGAGGAAGTGAAAAAAGAAAGGAACTTTAAAGATGTGATGAAATATTTATCTCTTCTTTGGATTCTTCCTTTTGATTTGATCGAAAGGGCTCCTTAGGTAGGCTTTCTAACTAAAGGACGATCTCTTGTATTAAGTGAGAGAAGTTTATAGGATATTTGGGAAGGGGTTGGCCGAACCAAAATGCTTTGAAGGTATGAATATGAGAGAAGGGGGAGTGCCCATTTATATGATGGGTGAGGGGAACCTTAAGAAAAAAATAAAATATTATTTTATAATAAATTCGAAATTGATTTATAATGGCTCTAAAATGATTTATTTTGAGGCTAAGGTGAGTATGGGTCTAAATACACACAACCAATAGGTTTTATACGGGTTTGGGTAACTATATTTACCTTATCTTATGATTTTTCTCTTAGTTAATTAGATTTACATTTACCACGTCTCTTTGTATTTTTATATTATTTGGTTAATAAATTTACAATAAACTTCCAATCGAACCCCAAGTGGTTTTTTAATTACATACCAATCATCATATAAGTCCTTTGGCCGAACCTTATATCTTTAGTAATATTATATCAATTAATAATATAATATTTGTTTTAAAAACTCTTTTATGTCAATTTAGACACTATTTAATAATCGATTTTGGTTAAAGTAATAAAAACATTATTAATTAAAAATAATTTTTTTAATCAATCATAAAATTCCATAGTATTATAGAAAATTCTTGGATGGCATCAAAACATTCAAATTATATTTATTTTAACATTTATAATACCATTTAATTGATTCATCCATTAATAAGGAAAACACCGCATCATCATTGTGTCATAAATAAATTTAATTATTCTATGTCTAAAAATTATTAATAAAATAAAATTATGTAGGAAATATTTTTTCTATTTATAATGAATATTTATAGTCTAAATGATAACATGTATAATTCTATGTAAACATTATTTTAGTAAAAGATATAATTTTTTTGTCATTTTTGTATTTACTTTTACATAATTAATATAATGTTTTATTATCACATACAAGTGGCTCCATGGGGTCCCAAAACCAACCCAAAGATTCCCATGGTTGGACATGTATAATCCAATAATGTTAGTACACGTGTTAGGTTAATTTTATCTTATTATAATATTATTGTTTACCCTTATTTACAAGATTTACCCTTTAACCATGGTAAATAAAATATTTATCGAAGTAATTATTCAAAATGTCAAAAAATAAAAGTTACATATTTAAACAATTTGGACCTCTTGATTCTAAATATGGAATCCATTTTTCTAAATTCAAAACCTATAAGTGGTAGAAATTAATTTAAAATTAATTCCTATTTTCAAAACAAAAAGCATGTTTTTATAAAATAATAACTACCAAAAGACTGACAGTTACTTATGACCAGTTTAAATGTGAAATTATGTTCAATGACCAAAATTGGATTAAATGGAAAAACTATAATCTAATTATTCTTTAAAACCACTCCAATGCATAATTTATCACTATTAATTATTTCGATTAAAAAATTGTTTTTAAATAAAATTTAGTAATTTTCACTATTCATAAAAAATTGTATGTTTTCAAAAAAATACAAAATATTCACCCTAATCTAATTTTGATATTCCAAATTTAAAAATGAAGTCCATTTTAAAAGATAAAATTTATAAAATTTTAAAAAGTGGTCACTACTATTCATAATGGCTAGTATGTTGGTTGTGGTGTGTTAGAACTCAACGTTTAACATAACACACACTATTGTATTATTCAAAGAGAAGTGTACCATGGAAAATTGGGGAGTTACATTCTACCCTCCTTTAATAAATATCATTCTCACAATTTATGCTTGGTATTGGAAACATGGGGTTGACATTTCAAAATATCTTAGTTGAAATCCCACATTGAAAAATGGATTAATGAGGCCTATATTTTAAAATAAAGAATGGTAATTGACACATAGTAGGGTTACGTGTAGGAAAAAATGGATATGGATGTGAAAAATAATCTTCATGTTCTGATAGAGAGTGATCGAGAATATTATTATGAGAAAATTAACGATATGAAAGCCATAAACTTGTGATGTCTTGAATGGTCTTTGATTACCCCATAGGAAATTTAAATGGACAATGTTTTTATTCTAAGTTACTTTTCTTAAGGTTGAGGAATTTATTTATGAGTTTGGATAAGATCATAAGGAGATATACCTACTAAATAATTTGAGTTTTATCTATTAATAAATTTATGCCACAAACTCATCTTTCACTCCAAAACATAATATAACTCAAAAAATAGATTATTTATCCTAATCATATAGGGTTACAAATATAAACATATACCATTTTAAGGATGAATATTATTTTGTAAAAACCATGGACATCCTATAGGCTAGTGGTAGGCAATAAAGGCATGTCACACTATGATTTTGGGTTCGATTCCTGTAGCTTTGTCCAACATGATGGGCTATCGCCTGACCTGTAGGTTGTCATTTTCCCAAGACTATAGTATTATAATATTACAAAAATAATCATAAGAAATGTTTTATCCTTAAACAATACTATCCAAAGTTCAACTTAATCTATTACAAACAATATAGTTATCCAAAATTCCTCTATCCAGAATCTATGTAAAAGGTATCTAAATTTTAAAATCAATTGTAACATCAGATTCCCCAAACAATGTAATGTTTCTCTAATTGTCACATAATGAAAATATGATTACCTTATTCATATTAAAACCGTAATGAAAAAAATAAGTACTGTAGTACAATCCTTATATATATATCACATTATTCTTATAACAATAATATAGTTCTTGAATCCAAAAACACAAATAAAATAACTATTCAACTTCAACAGTATTAAAAACTTATGCTTGGCCTTGCTCCCTTGGAATTTTTCGAGGTATGTTTCCTTGGATCTTAGGATGTTAATTTTCATAATTACCAATTTCACTATAATTATACCATTCAACATTGACAACAACTTTCTTTCCCTTGAATTCATGAGCTTGGTGGCCTTTTTCACCACACTTGTAAGAGTCTCCCATTACTTTTATGAAAGTACCAGGGTGTTTCTTTGCACAATTATCACATAATGGAAAATCATTATTTCCCTTTTACCTATTACCTATCTCTTTCTCCACCATTCTCTTTTTCTCTTCCTTTACATTATTGTCATAAGATTTAGAGAATTATTTTTCTGTCTTGATAGCACATGAAAAAATATCTTTATACGACGAGAAGGATTGCGATACTAAAGCTCGAAGGAGAAGTGGTTTTAACGCATAAAAGAAATGATCAATCCTACTTCTTGGGTTACATCTATAATCTGAAGCATGCCTTTCTAACCTTGTAATGGTACCCTCATACTTTGCAACATTCTCATCCTCCTTTTTCCTCAGACTGAGAAATTTTCTTTCCATATCTGCTCGATGGTCAGGAAGAAATTATTTTTCTAGGAAAATCTCTTTAAACTCCCTGAATTAAATACTTGATACTTCTTCATCTTCCTTTGTATTTTGAATCAATGACCACCATTTATCAGTATCTCCAGTGAGTTGATAAACTGCCATGATAACTTTTTCCCTTTCACTACTCCCAAAATCCTAAAATATTTTTTCTAGGGAACTTATCCATTGCTTAGCTACCAATGGATTTTTATTCCCATTTAATTTTGGTGGTTGTTTACACATGAAGCACTCAAACATTGATCCTCCGCGTTGTGGATCAGGGTCCTCCATATGGGTAAGGTTTTTATTCATAACCTGAGTGAGTTGTCCCAGTATTTGTGATAAGCTGATCAAAACCAGTTGTATCACGAGCTCCACTATAATTATTTTTAGTAGGAGGGAAATACTTACATGTAGTACGTGCGTTGATATGATTTCCATTCCTTCCACTGGGTTCCATTTCTAAACAATGGAATAAAAAATATTAGTTTATGAATCGAAATAAATAATTTGAAACATGTAAAATACCAAACTTAAATTGAACATTTTATGGATATAATTTATAATCATAAAAAGGTTTATCTTTCAAGAAGTATATACTCATAAACCCTTCATAATGGTTTATAAAGAAAATGATTATTATCTTAAGCATATCCCCCGAGAGTGTCGTAACCAAGAGTTCAGAAAGGCCCGTTGTCGTGCACCCGTTCCCGTTCGAGTCTAGCTTAAAGCGTTGTTTTTCGGTTTTACCACTAGGTACATTTGGTCTATAGCTGTCTATACCTGATCGTATCCAGACAGGTATTTATTGCATGGAAAAATAACAAAATTTCTATAATACCAATATTCTATAAATTTCTTCGATACAAATCCTCAAAGACACTCTTAGTGATATGTGCTCTAATCAGAGTTTATATAAATCTAGTTTCCAAGGTTTTTTCTAAACTTTCTCTGATACCCACTGTAACGCACCAAAACCAGTTACCCAGAGTAGGTGCATTATTTTAATACATTGGCATGATATCTAACAATCAAGTCCCGAAGGACTGATCAATTTATTAGTCTTGGAAAATAGATTACATACATGAAAGTTACATTACACTTTCTAACATACAACACAACATAAATAATACATTGATAACGCCATTGTACCCTTTAGCTTATCCCTGCGTAACAATCATAATACACTTCATGGAATCCTGGGAAAAATAAAACATAGAAAGTGGTGAGCTCAAAAACTCAGTAAGGGTAAGCAATACAACGAAAGATAACGTAAATATTATGCATGGTGTATAATTGAAACAACATTATTTTACCAATAATAAACATGAATAATTTTATGGAATCAATAAGATATGAGTATGTAATTCCATAATAAAACAAAATCATGGGTATTATACTAGTTGAATGACCACATGGACCATCAATATTATTTTCATAATGAGGGAATGTATAATGCCGGATATTCTAAAACAGTTATTCCAGGAATTGGCCAAGTTTTCTAAAAATGATAAAGGAATCAGAAAAAACCATATATCAAATTGTTAAAGGGCCTCATCCAATTAAACATCTAGTTGTCTCATGAGACCTACCAATGTATCGTGGAACTATAGCAGGCTCCACCTGTCACTTACTAAGTCCAATACATTCCTCATATGAAAAGTTTTAAACATATCATAAAAATTAGAATTAAAACAAGCATATCAAATGTCAATATGTTAAACATAAACCCTAAATGATATAAAAATAGAAAATCCATAGACAAAAATATCACAAAACCATCAGTACATTATGGAAGTTCTGAATCACAATAAATGAACTTCAAATAAACTTAAAATCCATTAAGGGATGTTGATATAGATGAAATCAAAACCCTTTTTAGAAAAATATCTATTTCTATTTTGAAATAATTTAAGAGAGACATAATTATAAAGGAAAATTTTATTTTGAAAATATTCTTATAAGATTGTAAGGGAAGCTTTGATGATGTTATAATGGTAGAAAATAGCCGCACCCACCGTACAAGTTAAAAAAACAATCTTACCTTAAATTTGTCAAAAAGGTCCAAAGGTATCTTGTTTGGAATAAGACAGATAGATTCCTTTCAAAACACATAAGGGTATAAATGAATTTAACCCATTATCTTGTAAATAGTAAAAATTTATTGAAATACATTTTTAAGAAACATGGATGTGGATGAAAATGATCTCCCAATAGATAATTATGTATAAACAACCTCAGATAATGAAGTGATTTTAGAATTAACCCTTACCTTTTACTTTTCCTTGGTCAAGGGTAGGTTAAACTCAAGTATAATGGTGAAATAATAATTATTAAATTATACATGAATCATATACATTAATATGATATCATATATGATCTTTTGATATTGCTTTGTTAATAATATCGTATTATTACCTTCATTTCAGGTGTTAACAGATTCGTTTACCCTTATATTCATTGCCATGTGAGTCATATTTGTTATGGATGGGATGTATATTATTCATATCCAGAATTATATTAGGTCTTTAAAAATTATTTTTAATCATAAAATGAAAATTAGTCTTGAATGGATATGACGGGGAACGAATCTCATCGCGTTTGTGGAGACGGTAATCTATACGTACGCACGAGCGACAATATAATTCTTTTGATATTAAAATAATTTATAATTGAATGTTATATCATATATAAAGAGTAATTATAATGTTATATTTATTATTTACATAAATTACACACCATTATTATACCCATCCAAATAATAATGTATTGAATAACAATTATAGCACGATGTGGAGACGGTAAGTCATACGTATGCACGCATGGTGACATGCCATTCAAAGGACAGATAAAATAATGAATATGTATGTACCATATTTATATTGAAATCATAGTATATATAAGATAGTGGAGTTATTATATTATAATGGAAACAACAAGAAAGAGGAATTGAAATAAGAAATGAACTTGAAAGAGGTGATGAAATATTTACCTCTTATTTGGGTTCTTCATTTTTATTTGATCAAAAGGGATACATAGGTAGGCCTTCTAACTAAATAATTTCCTCTAGGATGAAGTGTGAGAATTTGAGAGGATATTTGAGCAGGATTTGGTCGAACCAAAATGCTTTTAATGTATGAATTTGAGAGAAGGGGGAGTACACTTTTATAAGAGGGGTGAGGGGCACCTTATGAAAAAAATAAAATATTATTTTATAATAAATTCATATTCGATTTATAATGGATCCAAACTGATTTATTTCCAGGATAAGGTGGTTATGGGTATAAATACACTCAACCAATAGGTTTTATATAGGGTTGAGTCACTATATTAACCTTATCTTTCAGATTTAACTGTTAGTTAATTAGTTCAACATTTACCATGTCTCTTTGTATTTTTATATTATTTGGTAAATAATTTTACTATAAACTGCCAAGAGAACCCCAAGTGGTTCATCAATGACATACCAATCATCATATATTTCCTTCAGCTGAACCTTAGATTTTTAGGAATATTATATCAATTAATAATATAATATTTGTAATAAAAACTCTTTTATGTCAATATAAATTTTTTTTAATAATTGATTTTGGTTATAGTCATAATAAATTTATTAATTCAAATTAAATTTATTTCATAAATCTAAACATGCCAATGTAACCTAGAAAATTAGTGCATGGAATCATAATATGAAAATTAAATTTATTTTAACATTTATAATACCATTTATTTGATTATTCCGTTAATAAGGAATACACTGCATCATAATTGTGTCATAACTAAATTTAATTAATAAATATCTAAAAATTATAATTAAAATAAAATTATGTAGGAAATTATTTTATATTTTTAATTAATATTTATAGTCAAAGAGATAACATGTATAACTCTATTTAAAAATTGTTTTACAAAAAGAAATATGCTTATGGAATTTTTGTATTTACTTTAACTTAATTAATATAATGTATCATTATCACTTACAAGTGGATCTATGGGGTCCCAAAATCGACCCAAATATTTCCATGGTCAAAAATGTAATATCCAATAAGGTTTGGATAAGTGTTATTTTTATTTATTTTTATTATAATATTATTTTGTACCCTTATTTACCAGATTTACCCTTTAACCTTGGTAAATAAAATATTTACCGACGTAATTATTCAAAATTTCTAAAAATAAAAGTTACTTATTTACAAAAATTTGACCTCCTTATTCTAAATATGAAATCCTTTTTTATAAATTCAAAACACAGAAGTGGAAAAAATTAATTTATAATTAATTCTCATTTTCAAAACAAAAAGCGTGTTTTTATGAAATAATATCTATCAAAAGATTCACACTTGCTTATGTCTAGTTTAAATGTGAAATCATGTTCAATGACGACCATTGGATTAAACAGTATAAATATAATCTAATTATACTTTAAAACCACTCAAATTCATAATTTATCACTATTAATTATTTCGATTTAAGAAGTTATTTTTAATTAAAATTTAGTTATTTTCACTATTCATAAAAATTTGATGTTTTTAGAAAAATAATGAAAATTAACACAAAGATAAATTTTGATATTACGAATCCAAAAATGAAGTCCATTTTGAGAGAAAAAATTTATAAAATTTCAAAAAGTGGTTACTAATATTCATAACAGCTAGTTTGATTGGTTGTGGTGTGTTAGAACTCGAAGTTGCATATAACATAGGTATTGTATTATTCAAAGAGAAGTGTACCATGGAATCTTGGGATGTTACACTTGTTTTGGCCATGTAACAGACACACACACGGCCGTGTGGGGTGACCTTGAGGCCGTCTAAAGTGGAGTATGGAAAAAAAAAGTACACACCATGTACTTCAAAAGTACATGTCCTGTATTTTTTTTCACTAAACATACCGGGGTCGTGTCTAATCACAAAAATGTTCTTCTTCTAGGTCTCATTCATCCAAGAGTGCCGTACGACTATGGATCTTTGACGTACCCTTGAGAAAGCATCCTTCCTCCGAATCGAACACCATCAGTTGCATTGGAATCACATCAGTGAGTTCTCTTTTCTCTGAGAGCACCATCTTTTGATTTCTCCATTATCGTGAGATATCTTAGGTTGACTATTTTAGAAATATTTTTAGATTTTCGGCATTATAATGTGATTAAAGACATTTGGTTTATGTATAGAGATATACTAATGGTGAGGTAGGATGTTTGTTCCCTTTCGTTGAAAGTCATTGAGTTATATGTACAATTATGGCTAATACCCTTAATCCGGGTGTTCCGCATTCACTGTTTTACCCCTGTTACTTACCTTCCATGCTTGAATGATTGATTAGAGGTTATTTGGAAAGGAATAGGTTTGATTTCTATGTTTTGGATGCAGTTCCCTATGCATGTTCTATATATGGCTGTTTGGTCCTGCTTGGACTTTTCGGCCTCCTTGACTGTTTTCCCATGTATAGTGTTGTAGGGTGGAGTGTTTGTTTTCTGTCCTACTTGATATCATGTAGACCAATTATCAAAGTAGTTATTGAGGTTTACATTGTCCGTATTGCATTTCTATGCTCATTGAATTACATAGGGCTGTGAGAACCTAGAATAATAGACTGTAAGAGGATTTGACTGAGCGTTCTTCCTCAAAGGGTCTTTGTGAACTTTAGGATATAAGGGGAATTGTCAGAGTGAGCTTCCTCAGAGAGTCTTTAACTAGTTTAGAAAATAAATGGAATTTACTAAGTGAGATTCCTCAGAGAGTCTTTGAACCATTTTAGACTATAAGAGGGAATAGACTGAGTGGGATTCCTCATAGAGTCTTGGACAAATTGCAGCTGTAAGGGGAAATGACCATGTGAGATTCCTCAGATTTTCCTTGACTACCATATACTTTATGAGGGAATTGAGTGCATGAGATTCCTCAGAGAGTCTTGAATCACATTTAAATATAAGGGGAATTTAATTTGAATTCTTCCTTAGAGAGTATTTATATATTCTAATGACTAAAACAGAGGGGATAAGGTGTGTGAACATCCCCAATGGTTACCTTGCTGGATAAGATGCTTATTTGATATGTGAAACTGTTTATTGCTGAGTAATTTCCTATTTATTACATAATTACATATTACCTACCATATATATTCACTGACTGTTAGGCACAAATATTATGGTGGTTTCCTACTAAGATTTAGTGTCACACCCGATTTGGGTCATTCTATTGGGCCCAAACAAATTATATTGTTGCTGGTATAGATAAGGTGAAGGGCCCTTCTACATCATGTTCTTGATTGACAGTGGAGATGGAGAGAATGGGACCAAGCTAAGGCCTGCGATGCCAAAGAGTTGTTTTCTTGATTTATTCATTATTTTTTTAGTACTGCTGTATTCCAGCATTGGGATTTGTTTGGATAATTTCATAGACATATGTATCATGCATCATTCATATATATATATATATATATATGTGTGTGTGTGTGTGATCTAGTTTATTATTTTCTTATCTTCTACGGTTTCCTTTTTTAAGAATAAATACTGCTTCCACTATTGCTATTTTTTTTCTTCCACTGTGTTACTCTGCCCATGATGGCATAATTTCCCCACTATAACACCCATGGACCTCACTGTTAGTCCGCAAACTATGGAATTTAGGGAAATGTGCTTGAGGCCATGTGACCAACTGGCTACGGGGTGCCTCTGGGTGGATTCTGGAACCAGGACATTACAACATAAAACATTTTAATTTTTTAAATTACAATAAACACGAATAATTATAATTTAATCATTAATTTGTTTTAAAATCCTTTAACTTATTTTTTTTAAAAATTATAATTAAAGCATTAAATTATTTTTAAATCAATTCCATTGAAAATACATTGAAGAATTATTTAGAAATAATGAAAATGTTTTGAAAAACTTTTTTTTGAAAATTCATTGAAAACATATAAATAAATATTTAAATCTTTTTGATGTCCTTTTTACATGAACACTTATGATAGAAAATTTAAAATGATTTGGAAAACCATTTTCCATTGGAAAATATGAAATAAACATAAATTTTTTTGAAAACCATTTTATTGAAAAATTATTTTAAACAATAAAATTATCAAATATTAGGAAAGTATTTTATTTAGAAAAATTATCTATTTAATATAGTAATGGAAGAATCAATGGAATGGTGATAATGATAATGATTAAATCGGTATGTTCTGAACATTCCTTTGTCACCATAAAAAGTATTGAAATGTGCCTCGACTTGGAAATAACCAGACAATTTATTGGGAAACAACTTTTTGTTTTTTAAAGGTAAAATGGGTAAATATTTAATTTAAATATAATAGGATAATATTATAATCTTTTTTGAAACCTTTTAGAAAATATGGTTTTGAAAGAACACAGATTTCTGACTAAAGAGAGATGTAAATTTGGAAATTCTTAAAAATGCAATATTGATCATATTATATTCCAAAAAGTAGAAAAATGGCACCATTACTTGGATATGAAATTAAATAATAGTGTTTAAATTATTTTTTTCTTGAGAGATGTGTTATAATATTTCAACAAAGAATGAATATTCATAAAAAAATATGAGAAATGATGATATTGTTTCAATAAACACTTACCACTTTGTAACATTGAATCATAATCCCCATGTATGAAAATTAAAAAACACAAAGATTAAAAAAGAGTTAAAGGTATGGTAATTATAATATATCTTGTTAAATGTAATTATATACTCCTTGAAAATTAATTTTGGTTCCTAACAAAAAGTTTGTCCCAATGAAAGAAAATTGAGACAAAGCTAGCTTACTAATTTGGAATCATTTAAAATATTATCACGATGAATGAAGGATATAAGAATAGATATGTAAATAGCCATATATGTTTTTATAACATTAAAAATATACATTCATTTAAAGTAAACACATGATATATATTAAAGAGTATTGAATAAGGTATTAATCTCATGAAAAAAGTGGGATGAAATTCCCTTACCAAGTGTCTAAACTCTCATTATACTTATACAAAAATCTGGTATAATAAATATAACATTATTATACATATAAAATATAAACATATTCTTATAAATAATACAATAAATTTCTTGATTTTTACTTTTATTACCTTCTTGTTAACAATTATATGTCAAGGTTTCACTTTTGGTAATATCTATGTTGATCTTCATATGTGTCTTAATTTTTTATAACCGTGGTCCTTATACTTATATCATTATTTACATAATAAAAAACATGATAAAAATATAATTTATATTCCTTATAAGTTTTATTAGAATAGGTTATAGAATATATAAGTGTGAAATGTAATACATTGTTTATTGAGACGGTAGACCGTTCGTAGATGTGAACATTGTTTTCATTTTTGTTGTCACATTGAAAGAAAAATAAAATTTAAGTATATATGTAAAATATTTCATTAATGTACCAATATTAGTATATATATATATATATATCATATATGTTCAGTAAACCCATCCTTTATACATTCCATGTAGCATGTGATCGAATCACATCACTTTTAGGGGGAAGAGTCTACACACCCTCAAATGAAATTATCATATTTACCAAAAAGGTAAAGTAAAAATATAGTATTTGTAAAATAATTAAATTATATAAAATAAATTATATATATTATATATGTTATATATAAATGTAGTTTCCATCATAATTATGACATTAAGATGTGGTAAAGGAAAAAAGAATAATCATCATTCTATGAGGTAGTAGTTCACTATGCACATAAAAAGTATGTCCATTACCCATTTGATGGATGTGTCTGTAAATATATATAGAAACCTTATATTAAAAATATATTTTCATACTGTAAATACATGTGATGTTGAATAAGTTTGGGAAATGTATAGTTGAGTGGTTGGATAATGAATATAATATAACAGAGCTTGAGAAAGGATGTCATCACTTCTTTCGGTAACTTCCTTTGGTTTTCACCAATGATAATCCTTGGATTGATTTATGCAAAAGGTTAGGATTATAGGTTAAGGGTATTTTTTATGAGATATATTGTATATTATTTGAAAATATAACATGTCTTGAGAGGTGTGAAGATGTCATAGGAGAGGCTGCATTTTTATACTGGATGAAGAGTGACACTATTATAAATTTATGGAAAAGGAATTACACCCATGTGTTTCCCATGTCCAGGGAATCCAATAATGGACCAAATTAGATAAAGGGTATTATATTCTCTAAACATGGACTAAATATGCCTCTTGGATAATTTTATTGGTTATTTTGGGTCTTAAAGATTTGGTTTAGTACTTTGATAACCTAATTTTACTCTTAATATTTATAATTATGTTTAATCACTTCCACTAATATTTTTGGTAAAAAAATTAATTTGAACATTATAGAAGTTATAAATTTTATTGATTAAAAATATGATATTAATTTTTTCAAATTCCAATCACATAATTTGGAAAAATTAATTTAAATTTATTTATGAAGATGTGATGATATTTTTGGTTTTTAATGTTAAAACAACCAAATGTTTTCTAAGTATTAACACAAAATATTAATGTAAAATTGAGGGAAATTACCATAATTTTATTAACTGATAACTATATGATATAATTAAATTATAAAACAATTTATAATTCAATTCAACCATATAAATAATTTAGAAGAAAACACAGTTTTGAATTAAAATTCAATATTTCTCACTGTTCTTAAAAACATGAAAATTTACAGAAAAATGAAACAGTTTCACCCTAAACTAATTGTTATGTTACTATTTCTAATAATAAGTATATTTTTAAATATAAGGATTCTAAAATATCCAAATTTTGTATTTAAAATATGTAATCTAATAAAAGGTGATTAAAGCTCTTTAACAAAAATTATTGGTCTTTTTATGTGTGAATTTAGGTTAGCTCATATCTTATGTTTATAAAATCTATTGGATAAATATAAATTTTTTTTAAATTGTTATAGAATATACATCTTCGATTTATATCACTAACTAATTTTATTAATTTAATTTATTACTATAAAATATATTTTTGATCATAAAAAAATTTCTCTATAAAAAAGATTCCATTTTTATTATTTTGGTTTTTATATCAATTTTCAAATCATTTGTAGCTAATGAATTCAACTACGATTTTAATACATTAATTAATATTATTCATAAATTTCAAAATAATGATTAGGTTCTATCTTATTATATTAAATAGAAATATTTTTTAGAATATATTATGGTTTGGTAAAACTCTCTCTTCTGTGTTACGCAAGCCATCGAGGAAAGTCATTCATGTGTGTAATGTATGATAACATCACTATTACATGTAAAAAGATAAACATTATGTTGTGTGTAGTGAATTATTAACTTGGAGTAGGGTATAAAATATTCCAAATATTTTTCTCTAATATTGAATAAATTATCTTTAGTGGTACTTATATTTCAAAATATCAAAACGATTAAATCAATTCAAAAACAAAATCAACAGATACTGGGTTGTTACATTCTAAACCCCTTAAATGTAATTTTTCCTTTTAAATAAATATAGGTTATCTATTTTTTAACAGATTAGTGTTCATTTTAAAGAATAACACATCATAAAAAATGAATCTTAATACTTTTTTTAAAATGGGGAAGTTATAACATAATACTTACCCAATGTAATATATAACCAAGTTTCCACATAGGAGAACATTGATGGAATATGAAAACATGTACTTAAGGGAAAATCCTAAATATTTCTGGGGATTTATTGATTTAATAAATCACAAAAAAATTAATGATAAATGAAAATTTGGGGGCTCAATTTCATAAATTTGTTATGATTTAAAAGTCCACTAGTTAAAAAAATATGGTATTGGGGAAACATTATCATTGATCATTTTCCTAACATTGATAGTTATTATTTTATTTTCCAAGAATATAAGAAAATATAATTAGTTGATATATTTTTATAAAAAAATTTCTTTTTTTTGTTATTTAATCATTTAATTTTTCATCCAGTACTTCAACAATTTATGTTCAGAAATTAACTTCAATGACAAATGTACTAAAATAAAATATTTGCAGATATGAATGCCCATAGAATAATGTAACGTATAACTATTTGTCTGTAATTAATATTCAAGATCAATATTGTTAATAAATTAATATAATTACATAAAAATTAACTATAATGGTTCATACTTAATATTTATTCATCATGAATATATAAAATTTAAATAAGACATTGTGTAATATAGTGGTAGGCATGCATCCCTTATCATCATTCATTCATGGGTTCATGACTTGTGGTATTGAACCCTTACTTTTTTATTACATTATTATTACATCATTTAAAAAAAAAATTAAATATTTACATGAATAATAACCAAAGGTTTTGTGTCTTGGAAAAATTATAACTATAAATAACAATTAAAAAATAAAATAAAAAAAATTATGTAATTCCATCATATCAAGATTCTTAATGGATCTCAAGTTCCCCTTAGTGAATGTAATCACCTGAGGATATACATAACAGAAAGGGGTGAGATAAAATCCTAGTAATTGTATATATATGAACATGAATCAATATAGAATTAGGTAAGAAAAATAATTATATTCAAATCATATAAATAGGATCATAATGTTGAGATGAAGCATTAAAATGGACTTGAATGGGGAAATGCCAAATAATGAAATATCATGTCTTTGTGGACAAATACCACACATAATTGTGAACAGTGATAACATCATGTTCACACAAATACTACATTATATAATGAGATTCAACACATTATCTAATGAATTTGAGTTCTATATAATCCAACCCACACCCGAAATATCATAACATTTACATTGCAGTATAAAATTTTGGGCTTACCTATCACATCATAACATTTAAATTATCATGCATTACACATAGAACATATATAAATATTGAAGAAATTCTTTGTTCTTGGATGATTTATGATGGATTTCCCACCTTTCTAGGAGGCGGGAGGGGGGAGGAGGAATTGGTCCGATAGCCTTCGAGCACACAGAAACTATATATCCCATTTTCCAACCATAATTTTCTCTCATATTTCTCGATGATATCATTAAGCCCTATGGTTCCAGATTTGCATCTTGGTGGTCCGCATTTGCCTATTACGATTCCAGAGTTCACAAAAGCTTCGAGTCATCTAGATCTAATGTTGGTTGCAAATTTCAATCTTCGAAGCCCCTCGGTTGATGACTTTGATCGATTTTTCTTCAGTAAATGGGATTGACAAGACCGTATAGTTGTTGGACTTACGGATAAACAACACTTCAATATTTGTTTTTCTTCGGAAGCTGATCTGATTTGGGCCAAGTCTAGTGCTTCTCAGCGATGCATCAGTTTCAAATTGTACTTTCTTAGATGGTCGAATGATCTTTGCATGAACTATGATCCAACCTCCAGTGTGATATGGTTAAGCCTCCCTCAACTTCCTCTTCCTTTTCAGAATCCATAAATTCTACATATGATTGGAAATATGGTGGGTTGTTTTCTTTGTTCTGACATTCACACATTCACTGTGATCCAACCGCTCAATCATTGCTTCTCTGTTGAGGTAGATGTGTCAAAGCCTTTGGTGGAGTGGTTTTGGATTGCAGTTGGTATGAAGTTTAGATGGAAATAAGAAGTTGTGTTTGAGTCAGGGGTAAACTACTGTTCGAATTGCTTTTGATTGGGGCATTTGGTGTCTGAGTGTCATGCTGAAGCTTTTTGGAAGAGGAACTAAATTCCAAGGATGAGGCCTGTTTAGGAAAGAGGAGGGTGTGTTTAACTGATCTTGGAAAGGGATCCGGTCTGGTGAATATGGGTGCATCGGTAGTGGGAAAGGGTGATGTGGTCTCCTTAAATCTGATGGTTACTGTAGTTTTTAATCAGTTGAAGAGTGATCTATAGGTTGGGGATTGTGGGAAGAAGGATGACGATAAGTGTGTCTCTAGTTCTGGTGGTGATTTTTCTATTAAAATCAGGGTCGAGGGTGTTCAACCTGTGGCAGTGGAGAATACATGCCCAACAGTTCATTATGGTCCTGCTGTGGGGGCTTTTGAAGGATGTGTTGATGAGAAAATTGGTTAGAATAAGGATGATGGAGGGGTCCTGATTATAGTTCCTATAAGAAACTGTTTTCTGGGTTTGGAACATGAGGATATGGATGTGACTAACCTAGTAAATAATGGTGCCAATGAAGATAATTGACCTCAGGAGGCTGTTGCTGCAAGTGAAGAAATGAGGATGGTGATGTGTAAAGATCGTGAGCTGGTGGAGAATCCACATTTCATAGAATTAATAGATGCTAATTCTATGTTTTAGCAGAATAATTCACCATCTTATCAAAAGGTGTTTATCCTTGGAAAATGGGGGGATATTTCTGAGAGTGATAAAGAATATAATGGTGGATTAGTGTGGCCCTTGTATAACAACATTGTACAGGGGGTAGGAGAAAGTGTCTAAGAAATGGGAAGCAATGATTGCCTCACCGCAAAGGCAGCCAAGGAAATATTACTCCCTTTTTCCAAAGCTTATGTCCACTAGTTCATCTATAAAAAAGGGAGGCAGGTAAAGACTAAATAAGGGTATTAAATCTCCTAATTAATTTATTTCTTTGTATTAGTTGAATCTTAGGAGGAAGGCTGCCAAAGTCCTAAAGCATTATGAAATCTCAGAATGGGAATCATCCACTGTGGAGGAAGAATTCAATCATGGGTGTGGAAAAAGTTACAGTTTTAATGGTTTCTAGTTGATGTTTTTGTACTTGTGTACCTGTTTAAGGAATGTTTCTTTTATTTAAATAAATGGTCAGAGGTTAGACTATGAATGACTTTCTGGTTTATAAATATTGAAAATAAAATTACCAATGGAAAGAAATGGGTTTCATTTCATATGAAATTTTTTCTTCAACTTTGGGATCCCAAATAAATGTGGGAATAACATACTTGTTATAATAATCTTCAACAATGAGTGAAGAAGAACCAATATTGAGATGTAAAATGGGTTCTTTTTGAAAAGAATAGTTCTTTTGGAAAACATTATGTTTGTCATAAAATCATGTGGAAATCAATTTTATCCCATAAAATATAATATAATTATGAATAAATTATATTTAAAGAAAATACATACCTAAAAGGGGGTAAAAGAAAGAAAATCCATTGGAAGAGAGTTTGGTTCGGGAATTCCCCTGACATTATGTATAAATGTTTTATTCAAATTAATATCCTATATAATCACATTATATTTATAAATTAACAAATACAGAACATTTTAAACATTTATTTTATTCATTATGGTTTTATAATATAAATTTATGTTCTTTTGTATGAGTTATAGAGTTTAATTTTTTCATTTTGTAACATTTATTTTCATGGTTTTCAAGATCGGTTCACTTGTATTCCAGAATGAAAGTTTGACTAAAATGAAGATAAATATCAAAAATTGTTTTATATGTTATTAATTATTTTGAATATTTTTAAATTATATTATAAATAATCTTTTTAATATGGAATGATAATTAATCATTATATAAAATGGCATGGTGCTCGTTTTAGGTTAATTTTTGCAGGTCTTCAATCACAATAAACACATTGTGTATTATCATTTGTATTATGTATAATGGTAATTTAAGAATATAAAAAGGGTAAAAAAATAAAATTTATAGTAACTTTTCATCCATTTAATTTTTTTACCATTCTTTAAGGTGTTAATGTAGAATTAAAGTGCATCGTCCATGATATAGGTAAATTGACACAACACGAGAGATGATTTCATTTTTAAAATAAATGAGATTGATGGATGATTTAATTGATGTATATTCCATTAAAATAGTATAATAACATTATATAAAAAATAATATAGTTATCAGAAAATTTGTATAAGATTAGGCGAGTAGGATAGAAGAATATGAGGGAAACTAAAAAGAAATTTAATGAAAAGAAGATGATTTTATGTCTTGGATTTATCCTTTTTAAGAACCTCTTGAGGGATGTGGTTTTTGTTTTTGATGAGACCAGGAGCTCTTGGATTTGGTATATGGGATGGGGGATATGTTTTGGAAGAAATTGGAAATTGATGAAATATTTAGAGGTTCGAGGAAAAGAGGTGGTGATGGGGGTATTTATAGTGGACAAGAGGGGTGTTTTCTCATTATTATATTCATCAGTTTATTATTTTTTCTCAATATTATAAATATTTTGAGAATTATGACTAAATATATTAAAATAATTAATCTATGTTTAGAATAATGGTGCTTACATTAGCAATGACTCAATAAATGTTGTATTTAACTTATAATGTATATATATTATAAATTACGACATTTTACTCTTCACTAAAAATTCAAGTTGTTCATAAAAATACTAAAAATTCACCCTAAACAATTTTCTATGTGAAGAATTGAAAAATTAAATCTATTTTATGAAAGTAATTTTCTAAATATGTGTAATTTAATTATTATTAAAATCATCATTAACATTGAAAATAGATATTTTAAAATTATAACTTATTTTACACCACTTTGAAAAATTTCATAAGGCATAATAAAATTATCTTAAAATCATTAAAAATCAATATATTAATTTATGAATAAATTTTATGAAAATAAAATTTATTTTAAAAAATTAAATTAATTATAAAATTTTAATTAAATATTAATGACTCAGAAAAATACCAACACATAATTAATAATATTTAGAACTCTTATTCACATTGACTATTATATAATTATACAATTATTTAATTTTTAAGATGCCTAAATTTTATATATTCTTTCATGAGTGATGTTAGTAATCATTTGGATGGTTTCATATTCATATGGATCATAATACTATTTCTAAGGTCATGTTACTATATCATTAGTATATATTCCTTAACTTCTAGAAATAATTCTTATTTCATAAATTCATCATTTATAAAGTTTTTACTATGTGATGTAACTGATTTTATGAGATTTTTACTATTAAAAATTACTATAGGAATGTATAATAATTTTGATAATAGTTTGGGTTGTTACATTCTTCCCCCTATTAAAAATTTACCCTAAGAATTTCACTAGACAAAAAATAGGTGAGGGTACTTTTCCTTCATTGCGTCCTATATTTCACATGTTTCTTTTTATACTAATGGTTCCTCCATAACACATTGACATGTTGGGTTGTCATGTTGTGTAAAACCTTTTCTATTTAGTCCATAATATTAACTGGATGCTCCCCACATGAGATATCATCTTTCAAGTGTACCACCTTTGAGTTCAGTAAATTTGAGGGATTTGGTATGTACATTCCTATGAGTTACATATGGAACAAATCCTGAACATGAGCCATATTTAGTTCAAGGGGAATTCTATAGGCATGATTCCTCAGTGATCAAGGATCTCAAAATGGCCAAAGTACCTTTGGATTAGCATTCCTTTTCTTTCCAAACCACATCACTATATTCCATAGTGATATTTAAGAGAAGACAATATCTCTAATGTAGATCTCCAAGTCCCTTCAACGGTTGTCAGCATAACTCTTATTTGAGCTATGAGAAGCTTTTATTTGTTACAGGAATAATTGAATAGCCTCAATCATCTTTTTCAAAAGATCAGGTCAGAGTATCTTTCTTTTCCCAAATATATTTCAATAGGTTGGATCTCAACATCATTTTCCAAACCTATCATCATATGGAGACATCTAAATACTCTAGTGGTTGCTATTATTGTATGAGAACTCAAAAAATAGGTGATGATAATCCCATAATCAATTGAATTTTAAATAGATGGCTCTTAGAATATATTCAAGCATATGAATTGTCAATTCAGATTGGCCATTAGATTGGGGGTGAATGGTCGTGGTAAAATATAATTCAATAATCATGGCATGTTGATGAATCCTCTAGATTATTGATGTCAACCAGTGATCACAATCAGATATGGTCGAAATTTGAACTCCATGAAATCTCTCCACATCCTATGATTATATCATATAATTTTTTTCAGGAGAAATATCTTACCAAAAAATGATAAAGTTGGTAGTCTTAGTGAGTCGGTCCACTGTAACCCATATCACATTATTTCCTTTATATTTATTCTGGGGACAAGGGACAAAGTCTATAGCGAAATTATCCCATTTCCACATGGGTATACAAAATGGTACATTATCCCTTTGGACTTCTCTCAGTATGATTAGACTTTCCAACATATCACGTGTCATGAGATATAATGAGAAATATCCTTCTTAAAATTGTCCAACAAGATCTGTTCTTAGAGATAATTTTTACATCTTGGAACTCCCAGGATGGATAAAGAAAGATGATATACATGAATTGTCCAATAGATCATTCTTTAAACCAGGTGACTAAGGAACACTGAGCCTCTTTCCAAACTAAATCACTCCATCATCATAGATAATGAACTCTGGTAGTTTACCTTCTATTTTTGTATTCATCATTATTTTTTCTGACACTAAATATCCCCATTGCACTTACATAATATTCACTTGGATAGATGGGTTTGAAATAATTTTGGAATGTAAGTATTCATTCCATACCATTATGATTTACAAATCCATCCTACTCATGTCTTAGAAAATAGATTATTACTAAATCCACAACTTTGATAGAGTAGCAGGTTCTTTTCTTCTAAGAGAATCATTTACTTTCCTCACCTTGAAGATATGAAAATTAATAGAGACACCAAAGTTATTTATTTTCTCTAACCATATCCATTTAATCATAATGATATCCTTTTTTTTGAATATATACTTTATGCTCCTGTTATTAGTATATATTCCAAAATTCACACCATAGTGGTCATGCAACCAAATTTTCAAGGAAACAATCATAGCTGCTAGCTCTAGATCATGCGTCAGGTAATTCAGCTAATGGATTTTCAACAGCCATGAGGTGTATTCTATCACATTATCATTTTTATGAGTAGAAAAACCAATAATTAAATTGATGAATCATTTTATATGAAAAAATTTCATCATATTTTTGGTAACGTTAGTACAAGTGCAATGATAAGTCTCTTATTTTTTTCATTGTATCTTTCCTTACATTCTTCCATCCAGAAATAAGTCACAAATTTTCATCTTAAAATAGTTTTCAAGAATGAAATTTATAATAAAATGACCACAATATGTCAATAGTACCCAGATAATCCATAACAAATATGGATTTCTTTGATGTTTGAGGGTCTGGGCTATTCCTTAATTGCCTATGTTTTTGTGGGGTCCATAAAAATAACATCACTTATGATCACATATCCAAAAAATGTGACTTCCTAAAACCAAAAGACACACATTTTATACTTGTCATACTACTTCTCCTTCGATAATTTCACCAACACAAGCCTTTGGTGATTATTTTTTCATCCTTACTCTTAGAGTTGATGAGGATATCATCAATAAAAACTACCAAATATTTTGTTAGGTAATGTATAATGATTATATTAATCAAACCCCTTAAGATTTTTGGGGTGTTATTAAGTCTGAAGGGCATCAAAAAAAAAACATATATTGTTCATAAATTGTACTAATGATAGTATTATGAATATCATCCTTCTTAACCATTAGCTGACAATAGCTAGAATGGAGATCAACCTTTGAGATGTACTGAGCTCTTTATAGATAATCGATCATGTCATAAACACTTGGAAGATGATACTTGTTCTCTTTGATGATCTAGTCGAGTTCCTGGTAAGCGATACACAGATTCATTGATCCATCATTTTTCATGAAAAAGAGAACTAGAACATCCCAATGAGATTCACGAGGGCTTATAAACCCTTTGTCGAAATTCTATTGCAGTTTCTTCATTACCTACTCTTGTTTGATAGGAGTTATCCTATTGGAACACATTGAGATTGGAGTAGATTCATGTATGATTTTTATTTAGAACTCTAACTCAATATTTGGAGGATTTCTGGGTATCTATTCAATAAATAAAACACTATATTCCATAATAATATGGAATTTACCCTAGGTTGGTACCTTCCTTTCACTCAACTGTTTGAGCGAGGTATGCTTTTATAATAGGTAATCAATACCCACACAGTTGAAGTATTTTCAAAAGAATAATTATGATATTAATATAATATATAGAAGATCATTAGAGAGTTTATAATATTAAAAGATATTTCATTGTCCCAATAGTTTAAATGTGCTCTATATAACGAGAGACTATCCATTGCCATTATAGCATCAAATTCCACCAAGGGAAGTGTCACGAGATTCGCTAGCAGAATTCTCCAACATATTCTAAAAGAAGAAGAGTCTAACATATGGGTTTCAATTATCTCAACACTAGTTGTTTTTATGGATATCTTTACTTCAAGGTTTCAGTGCTTCGATTGAATATTTATAGAAAACATGAAAGATATAAAGTAATGTTTTGAACTATAATCAAATAAGGCATTTTATATTCCTGAGTGAATACGAGTTGTACCTTGTAATTTTTTTTTTCTAGATCCACATTAATAGTATTGATGGAATAAACATTTCCATGATCCTTTGTTTTTGGAAGCCTCTAATGCTGATTACCCTCGAGGACTCGATTTTTAGTGAACTAGATCGCATGTTCGCTTTTTTCCTTACAGTTGTAGCATTGGTCCATGGGTGGTGTCTACTTTCCACCATCACATTTTCCTACCTCCTCTTGTCTTCCCTAAATTCATGATCTTGGGGGTATTTTCTCCCACAAATTAAGCATTTACATATCCATTTGAAACTGTTACCATGATGCTTATGAGAATCTTTTTGACATATAGGTTGTTGAGTTTTCTTTTCACCTTTCTCATTAGATTCACCGGCTTGAAACTCCACATTTTATTTATTTTCAATACGTCTAGGCGACAATTATCCAAAATCCAAATCAACATTGATAGGTCAGTGAAAAACATCTTTATAACTCCCATTGTCTCGAATTTCTAGAGCCTTTTGATGGCGTGGTTTTAATCTACTATAGAATCAATAAATATATCTATAATTGATGATAATAAAAACCTAAGGGTAGCATGAAAGCCCATTGAAATTTATTTCATAGGTCATGAAATATTCACCTTCCTTTTTGTTCATATCTATGAATTATTCTTATATATTTATTGAAAGATTTTTAGGGAAATACTTATCAAGAAACAATATCTTATTTTCTTGCCACCGATCTCTTCAATTTTTTCCTTCGACATGGTGTTTTTAATCAAAGTCCAACATTGAATGACCTATATATCTAAGAAGTACATATTCAGAGTCACCATCTCCATCTCAAAATAGTGTAGCACAAAAAATTCTTCTCCATTGAGTGGACCCACTTTTCTACGACAATTAGATCATAAGATCCACCAATCCTTGGTGGTTGTTTTTGCATGAAAGACTTGATAGCTAGTTCCTCCCTCTTAGGTGAAGGTTGATGTTCCACATTATTTGGGTTATAGGTCATATCTTGAGATAGTTAGGTAAGAATCCCAATTAAATTTTAAACTCCATATCCCAAGGCATTGGGGAGAGTATTCGGGAAATCACTTCATCTTACCTCTCACAGGTTGTTTGCCAGGTTTCTATGGGTTCCCATAATTTTCTAAAATATGAAATTATAGAACAATAAATAAGTCCACACATTATCAATAATATATCATTGAGAGAAATTGACTCTAAATGTATATATAATGATATAATTATGTTTATAAAATCTTCTTGTGTTCTTACATATACTTATTCTCTTATTAAGGGTTTTCACTAAGGTTATCTAATCTTAATTCAAATAATAACTAATGCATTCTCTAATATGAACTTTAGAGACCCGGATTTTTCTTACAATATTTTAAATTATTTTAAATATAAAGAACATAAAAATAATTACAAAAAAATGATAAAATGTTTTATTTTGATGAGATAATTAGTTCCATATATGACATTTAAGAAAATAAACATATATTTAATTCATTCTTTTCTATCTTCATAATGCCCCTCGTGTTTTATTTATTATAGGTAATCACATGAGGATATACATCAAAGAATTGGAGATCTAAAAGACTAGTCAGCGGATATATAAGAATATTAATAAATATAACATGGGATGAGCATATTCATCAACATAATAATAATGTCATATGATCGTATTAACGAGATGAAGCATTAATAATGTCCTGGAATGTGGTAATGAATAAAAATGAAACAACATGTCTTAGTGGTTAAGTACCAAACATATTTTTGAACAATATTATCATCATGTTCACACATATTACAATTTATCTAATGAAAATCATTCCATTACCCAATGCATTGGATCTCTTTATAATTCAATGTTCACCCATCACATCATAACATTTAAATTTCAATATATAATTCTGGGTGCACCCGTCACATCATAAGCTTTACATTATCATGAATTCCATATAGAAAATATATTAATAATTAAAGTAGAATAGCCCTTTAAAATTAAGGAATTTAATTTAATATAACAAAAATTCACAAAAATTGCGTTCCAAAATAAAACAGGGAATACAATAAGTGGTATAAGAATCATCAACCATGAGGGAAAAAGAAAAAATCTGCCGAAGTAGAAAAAGCCTTTTATTTAAAGAAGTGTTATTTTAGAAATCATTCTATTTCACATAAACATATGTATAAAAATTTTAAATCCCATGAAATGTATGATAATGATGAATAGATAACATTTATGGAAAATTCCTACTAATAATGGGGTGAAATAAGGAAATCCCAAAGAAAGAAGTGGGGTTTGAGAATTATTCCTACCTCATGTTTGAATGATTTATTCTCTTTAACATAAAATATAATAAAATTATATTCATTCATTAAAAATTATGTAACCTTATACAGATTAATTAAAATCATAATTATTTAATGAAGAGCATTTATGGGATTTTCGATGAGTTATTGAGTTTAATTTTACCATTTGAGAGCATTTGTTTTCATGGTTTTCATGATCAGTTCACTTGTATACCCGAATAGAAGTTTATGTAAAATGTGAATAATTATCCAGAATTGTTTTATATGTTATTAATGATATTATATAAGATTAAATGATCTTATGAATACATTGGGTATATGGTATGAGGATGAATTATTAGATAAAAGTTAATGGTGTTCATTTTTGTATAATTTTGGTGGGTTTTCAATCACAACAAACTCATTATGTTTTATCATTTAGTATTATGTATTAATGATTCATGGATAACATTATAAAGGTTATAAAATAAAATTTAAATTTTTTTTACATTAATTTAATTGTTATAATAATATTGTTTATGGTGTTAAAGGAAAATGAAACTGCATTGTCCATGTTGTGTGTAATCTGACACATCACGAGCGATGTTTTCATTTTAAAATAAAAGAGATAAAGATAGAAATATAATGATGGATATTTCATGAAAATGATTAAATAATAATATATAAATCATAATGGAGTAGTCATTCCATTTTGATAAGATTCGGTGATGATAATATAATAAAACAAAATTTAAAAAATTAAAAGGAAAAGGAAGAAGATTTTACCTCTGGGATTTATCCTATGTGAGAACCTCCATAAGGAAAAGTTCTAGGTATTTTGATGATATACAATGATTCTAGATGTGGGATATGGGCTTGGGGAGAGTTTTGGATTGAATTTGGATAGATATAAAAGATTTAGTGGTGTAATGAAAAGAGGTGGGGTGGTGTGTTAATTATAGTAGAGAAGAGGGGTGTTTTGTCATTATTGTATTGATTAGTTTATTATTATGGATCATGAATATGAATAGTTTCAAAATTATCACTAATTATATTAAAATAATCTAGGTATGTTTTATATTGTTGTTCTTACATCAACGATTAGTCAATAAATAGTTTAATTAACTTTTAATGTATATATACCTGAAATATTGTATTTTACTATTCACCAAAAGTAAAGTATTTGAGAAAAAAATTTAATCATAAACACATTTTGTTATTTAGAATTAAAAAAGGAATTACATTTTATGAAAATAATTTTCTATAATTGAGTAATTAAATCAATAAATAAAATATTAATTTACGTGGAAAATACAGACTTTAAAATTATAACAGATTTTATAACACTTTGAATAATTACTTAAGGTCTTATAAAATTATCCTAAAACCATAAGACATAAATATAAAAATTTATGAATAAATTTTATGAAAATATATTTTCTATTAAAATATTAAATTAATCATAAAATTTTAATTAAATATTTAGGACTTACCAAAAATCCAACACTTAATAAACAATTTTAAAACATTTGTCTACATAGACTATGATATAACTACTCCATAGTTTCATTTCTAAGATGCCTAAATATTATTTATAATTTCATGGGTGAGGTGAATATTAAATTGGATTTTTTAAAATTCATAGGGGTTATATGACTATTTCTATTATTATGTTAATATTTCATTGCTATAGGTTCCTTGACTTTTATAAATACATATTATTTCCTTAATTCCTATTTTATAATGATTTTATTATAGTATATATTCGATTTTATGACATTTATAAAACATGAAATTACTTTAAAAAGGGAGAATATCCATTTATAGAAGTTTGGGTCCTTACATGCATCTTTATCAAACTTGATTGGGTGTCACTCGACATGCATGCTATCCTTTTCTAAATCCACACTAATATAAATTCGAAATTTCTTATAATGGGAATCCTTGAAATAACATTGATCACTAAATAGTCTTTTAGCCTAGGTTTTCAATAAAATTTCAATACATAAATAATTTATACAAAGTTTAGATTAAATTTTTTAATAATGTATAACTTTAGAACCCTTATGACAGATGGAATTCCCAAAGAGTAGAAACATGTTCAGTGAATCAATATAAAGTTACAAAGTTTCTCTTCGTTGTTACATTCCAAAAATTTTAATACCTTCACAATGTATACTATTTTAAAATTATAATGAACTGAATTACCATTAATCCTTATACATAATTTTTCTTACTCTTTATTCCAATTTATATTGGGCTTATTCCTTAAATCCAAATAATTTTTATTCTATATCATTAAAAGAAAAAACGACTTATCAACAAATCCTTAATTAGTTCCACGATAATCAGTACCATAAAATTTAATTATTCATATCCCACATATATTTATACAATAAAAATTATCTACAATAATTAAATAATAAGATTTATCTTACCTTAGTCAAATCCCGCCTTGTCATTAAATAACTTTTCCATTCCTTCATAAACATTCATAATAATATTTTATGTTTTTAGAGAAAAAAATCAATTGGAAAATACTTTTATACACCTACATTTATATAACAAAATTAATGAATACAAATATATAAAAACATAGACTATTAATCTTTATCTATATTCCATAAGAAGTATATGCCATCCTACTACAAAATACTTCTTTCTTTGCACATTTCATTTGTAGTCTCATCAAAATTAACAACATAACCACTAATCATACCACCTATCTAATTTTATTTATAATAATTCTAGACGGGATATTTATTTTAATAATTACTTTTCATTCCATACAGAAAACATTTATACTTCAATGTTTTCTTATGGAAGACAATATTTCTATCCACTTCTTTAACTAAACTCTTCATTTGTCCTTTACATTCACATGCTTTGTTTCTTTTTTTTCCACAGTCAAAAAACCTTCTTGCTCATATAATCCATATAATTAGCTGATTATTTCTATTATCATTAAAGAAAATAAACCAAATCATCATGATTACATTCTCTCTATTACCAGAAATATCAGAAAAATCTATCATTCTCTTCCATAGTGAGTCTAATATTTGGTTAACGTATACATTGTTTTTCATGTCCCATGAAAAAATGGCTAGGAATGATCACAAAATCCTTCACACTAGTGATCACCCCATTTTACTTATAAGTAGAAAAGTGTTCATCGCATTCAAAATTAACCACATTCATTCTGGTTCCCTCCATTGACTAAAACATGACACCATAGTGTAAGATACAATTATCAATGTTGAAAACCATGTTATTGAAAAAAATTAATTAATTGTAAGATGTCTAATTATGAAACCTTCCTTAAATAATCACAACTCAAATTTATCTAGGAAATTCATCACCAACATCTATATAAATAATCCATTATGGTTAATGAATAGTTTGTTCAATCCCAAATCATATCCACCAGGTGTGTAAAACTAGGTGTGTAGCATGCCCATTATTGTGTACTAGTTTACACTGAGTCATGCCCAACACACCAGGTTATAGTTGATACTCCTAGGTACATTTGGGACCAAGATACATCTACATTTAGTAACCATACATGGATTTATTTCATGGAAACCACATGCTCTATAATTTAAAAAAATTCTAGGAAATATTCCTAAAAATGTACTCATTATTGTAAATATCTTTATGTAAATCCTAAAACAAATATTTATAAATATACACAGGGATCTCACTAATGTTTTTTCATCATTTTTTCTAATGGTTGACCAAAACATCGAAATGATACCAACTGGGATGACCCAATATTAATGTATTTATAAATTACATAATTTTTATAGAATACATAAAACATTAAACAAAAAAACCCAAATAATGTGTTATTTATATTCCATTAAGAACTTGGAAACATATAAAATGGTACATGAGAAAAGATAAAGTATTCCCTACTAGGTTATCCAATACTATAAGCCCTATTAAAAATAGGATATAATAAATATATCATTATAACCTAGGGATGGAAACCTAAAACATGTGAGAATAGATGCTCAATAAGAGTAAAAAAGGAAGGCATGTAAGCATATACTTGAGCATAGAAGAATGAGTACATGATCATAACATTAGAATATCACACCATATATATTAATGATCCTAAAAATAATCATGGACTAAATATTTGATGATAATAATACGTGAATCATATGCAAATAAAGAACATAAGGGATTAAATACAAAAATAGGAAGAAGACATGAAATTGTGATAAACACATAAGTATATAAAATTATTTCCACAGTACTGAAGGAATTGATGCAATGGAAAAATTAGTATAATGGGTTCACTCCCTCTACCATATTTGTAGTCATGGTTCACTCCCATGTCAATCTTATTATAATTAATTCACTCCCCATTCCATATTGGTAATCTTGGTTCACTGTCATGGCCATCATAGTATTTAGGGTTCACTACCATCACAATCATAGTCTATATCTTGAGATATGAATAATTACCTAATGAATTTTAGGGAGATATAGTTCATACATATATCAAAGTTAAATCATACATAATTGTCCAAAAATATCATTAAAATCATATCATACTTTGTGAAATGAATTTGGTTTCATAAACAGGTAATCATATCAAAACTTATCGAAAATGATACAAGTTTAATAATCATTTTAGGAAAACCATAACCCATGACAATAGGTGGGTATAAATATAATACAACTCATGATATAGAAATGGGTTTCATAAAAAGAATGCAATAAAAATATAAAAAATTAAGAGAAAAAATATGGGTAGAAACATTGAATCATTTCCCCTGAAAGGAACAAGTAACACCAACATATGTAATCTTAGATAGGAAATAATTTTGAAAGATATTTTAAAATGATTTGTTGTGGAAAATATCTTTTATAAATTTTAAAATGTTTTTTTGAAACATAAAACTGATTGAAAATTTTTTAAGAATGTAAATATTTCCTTAAAAGGGTAATTACTGCATCATCGTTGTGTCATAAATAAATTAATTTATTTAAAGTCTAAAAATTATAAATAAAATATCATTATGTAGGAAATCTTTTTATATTTCTAATGAATATTTATAGTCGAATTTATCTTATGTATAACCCCATATTAAAAATTATTTACTTATTAAACTTTGATTTTAACTATTTTAACCCTTCTTTAAATAAATTAATAATAAATGTCCTAATCTAATCCAAGTGGGCCTAAATGGTCATATTTTATTCCTAAGTTTGTTTTTGGTCGAATTACACTTGTCCAATAGAATTAGGACATGTGTTAGGGTAATATTAATATCATATTTACCCTTAGTTACCCTATTTACTATTAATCGCGGTAAAAAAAAGTAAAAAGTTACTATTCACCAAAAAATTATTTTTATCTCATTGAACCACATTTTACTTAATGATATCAACCGTGTCTGTTGGATTTTTGAAATTCCATTCGCAGAAGCGGTAAAATTAAGTTTTATGCAAAATTCAGTTTTTAACCTACCACTTAGTGGTTTCACTATTCATCAAAAATTGAAATTTTCAGAAAAATACCAAAATTTCACCCTAGGCTAATTTCGATATTCTGAGTCCAAAAATGAAGTCCATTTTGAGATCTAAGTTTTCTAAAATTTAAAAAGTGGTTATTACTATTCATAACGGCTAGTTTTAATAATATTTTAATAGCATATCGTTTTTTCGTGAAACTCAGTGTTGCGTACTACACACGCTATCGAGGAAGTTGCGATTGCGTGTAATGAAAGGAAAGTCAAGGATGCGTGTTGTGCAAGCTCCTTTTGGTGTAGCGTACAATACAAGACATTAATAAAAATAAAAAGAATATTTTTCATAAAATCTCGGGCTGTTACATTCTACCCCCCTTAAAATAAATTTCGCCCTCGAAATTTGTCGGGGTTATAAATAGTTTACTATTCGAAAGTTTCTTTAATAGAAACCCACATCGTAAAAAGGAATACCAAAACTTGGCTTTAAAAACTAAAGTATGAAATGTAACGATTACCCAAATAAATTAATCACTGGGTTTCCACATAGGTGAAAATATGGATATGGAAGAGAAATCTAACCATCATGTTCTGATGGAGAGTGGTAGAGAACATGGCTATGGAAAAGCCAGTAATCACAAATCCATAGATTTGTGATGATATAAGGTACCATCTGATTCATCAGGTATAAGATCACTAGGACAACATTTTTGGTTTTCAAGATCATTTCCCTAAAGTTGAAAATTTGAATTAGAATAAATACTTACTTTATTTTGGTACAATCTCATTGTTGTTCATGCCTTGAACAATTTCCACTTTATCTCTTAAATAAATGAAGTTGAATTTGTTATTCGTGAAGTGTTAGCAGATCATGTGATAGAATGACGGGTCATTCCATCTGTCTCAAACAAAAGGTTAGCAAAAAATTATATACGTAAGTCGATCTATAGTGAGATTAATCACATATGGTTCCTAAAATGGACTTATACTTCATATATCATACTGCTTAATATAATAAAACTAGTTTCTACTAAACAGGGACTTCCTGTAGGCCAGTGGTAGGAGATAAAGGCCAGTCGCACTTCGGTTGTGGGTTCGATTCCCACAGCCTTGTTCGAAGCGATGGGCTATCGCCCGTCCTGCAGGTTGTCCTTTTTCTAAAACTACATTACTATAACATCCCATCAATAATATCGAAAAAAACTTCTATCCTTAAACAATGCTCACTTATTTCCAACATAATCCATTTCAATCTTTAGGCTTATCCATAATACTGCAGTCCACTCTCATAACATAGTGAAAACGATTACCAGAGATTTAATACCATCGTTTATCCCCATATATCATAAGATATGTTTTGTTGGTCACATTCCAAACATTCAAAGTCCTTAATCATGTATTCTCTTGAATACCTTAGTGAAAAAAAGAATGCAGTTTAAAGTTAACACTTTCCACATACCAAAATCCTCAAAATTCTATATACTCAAACCATGATATCACTTAGTCCTTATATCAATCAAGAGCTCATGAATACTGTTAAACATTTCATTTTCTCGTTTTCCCTTCATTATGCGCATATCATCTTATTTCCAAAAATATCTCCATCACTTTGAATACCACATTAGACCAACACATAAATATTCCAATACTCCATGATACAATATTATTTTGGAATCCCATTACATAAACACTTAATCATTCCACCACATCGTTGTCATATTCAACATTGCCAATAGTGATCGCATGTGACTTCCCTTTGTCCTTTGCCTTTAGTGGTTGCTCATGTTGATCATCACTAACCCTTGGATTAGGGCATTTATTAGCATAATGCCCCATTTCCTTGCACTTGAAGAATTGAAGTGTTGGTGGTGCGTTCTCTGCAGTGTTTGCTTTATTGACATCATTAGAAACCCTTTTTCCATTACTTCGACACTCAGCTTCTCGATGACCTTCTTTTCCACACTTAAAACATTTTCTAGTCCCTTTAAGACAATCTCCACCATGCTTCTTTCCACACTTTGTGCATAAGGAAACATTCATCTTCTTTTCACCATTATTCTGAGATTTCTCCTTGAACTCCATCTTTCGTTTCTTGTCAAAACCATGAGATGGATATGTAACACCAACTTCCATTTCTACCTTGATAGCACAATGCACAATTTCTTCATAGCTACTGAAGTCTCTTATAGCTAATGCCCTTCGAAGACTTGGTTTTAAGCCACTGAAAAATCGATCAACTTTAATTTCAGGTTGGATGATAATGGCAGATGCATACCTTGCAAGTCTTGTAAAATTCGCTTCGTATATACCAACAGATTCATCATCCTTTTGCTTTAGTTCAAGAAACTCCTTCTCCATCTTTGTTCGAAGAATACGAGGGAAGTACTTATTGAAAAATAAGTTCTTGAACTCGTCCCATTCCATGGACTCAATTTCATCTCTTTGCCATGTATTCTTGATAAGATTCCACCACTGATCAACTTCACCTTCCAAACGATATACTAATAAGATGACTTTATCATGTTCAGAACATTGAAGAACTGAAAATATCTTTTCAGTGGTACTAATCCATTGTTCAGCAACAAGTGGATCAGAAGACCCACTGAAAGAAGGTGGACGTTGCCTCATGAAGGACTCAATAGAATATTGTTCCCTTCACTGCTCATTTGGAAGTCCAAAATGATTCATAGCTTGTGTAAGTATAGCAATAAGATTTTGCACTCCATCTCCCATAATATTTGTTTGTTCAGGAGGACAATCATTGCATTGTCCATTGCATTGATCACGATTCCTTCGGGTTCCATCCATCGTCTAAAACCCAAAAAGAATAGTCTGAGACGCAAAAATCATGCTAGGGAAAACAACATAATAAAGGGGGAGTACCTTCAATATCTAACATCTTAGGTTTAATTCTATGATCGTTAGCGTAGTTCTAGTACTATAACTTATACGTATACTTAACCTTAGGGACATCCCTAGACATACCGTAGAAATATCTCTAGGGATCTCACTAATGTTTTCGCATCCTAGTTTCCAAAGGTTGGCTAAACCTTTCCTCTGATACCAACTGTAGAGACCCGAAGCCTGACGTACATTGACTTTACATTACTTTTGCGGAATACTTAGTACATAACAAAAACACACACACACAAGGATCGTAATAGTTTAGTGTCTTTGGAAACTCGGATCGTAATCTTCAAATCGTGGTGAAAGATCTTCAAAATCTCCCATAAAGATCTTCCTTTTTTTATACCTAAAACCTTTCTTTATATCCTAGGGAAAAGAAAACATAAAAGGGTGAGCTCAAATGCTCAGTAAGGGTAAACAAAAGAAATATCAATCACATCATATGCATAAGCACATAACTTTTGGAAATCTTAACTTGCAAAAGAGATCATAATTTCATAACATGGGGTAAATCATGGTAGTGAAATGTAATCACAATAATCATAACTTAAAACATGAAACTTTGTGGCATTCACACATAATCATAGAGAATAATTTCTTGTTAGTCAAGACTCATTGCCAAGACTATCTTAGTGGACAAAGTCCCTTTCTGAATCGAGTAACCCTCATTTCAGTCCTGTTTCACTGAACCGGTATAACCTACCGTTCTAGCCCTGTCTATCTCATGATATATAAAATCTTTACACAATGCATTGTAGGGATATATAGGTCCCACCCATCTTATAATGAATCCTTTCTTATGTGTGCCACATAATCATAAACCATACATCATAGCGTAACCCATGTAATAAAAATGGGATTCTTAAACAACATGAAATCATAAAACAATTCATATAAGATAAAGGAATTCATAAAAAATATTTCCATCACAAAATAATAAAATCCATGTAATAATAAGGATAAAAAAAGAACCCTTTTATTATCTTATATGTAACACAATTTTGATAAAATACATGAACATCATTCTTGAGGAAAATATCCTTTCTACTTCAAAAACACTTTTCCTTTCTTAACATGTCATACAATTTTAAACTAAAAGAAGTTGATTAAAAATAAACTTGAATACTTGTAAAGTAATCTTCATGGAAATAATGTTTTAGAAATCCATTCATGCTGTATAAGTTAAAAAAAACATTCTTCGTACTTTTGTCGGAAAAGTCAAAAAGTACCTCGTACGAAACGACAAAAGATTCCTTTCATATTCTTTACTAAAAATTCACCGAAGGGTAAAATTGGATTTAAACTATTGTAAGTGGATGGAAACAATATTACATATTGATGGAACATGGATGTGGATGATAAAATACACCCCAGTAAATGCCAAAGTAAAAACAATCTCGGATAAAAATGAGATTGTGGTATTTTCCCTTACCTTAGGTCTGATTTGCTTTGTACGTGTCCGAAGATCCTGTATAATGGTTTAAATAATGTTATTGACTTATTCCAGAATCATACATATTGATATGATATCATATATGGTCATATTCTTAGCTTCTTGTTAGTAATATTTCATTGTTACTTGTTACTCGGGTCTTTATTGCCTTTTGTTCTTATGCGTGTTTTGTCGAATAAATTCTTATTCTTCTTTTAAGGTTATATATAACTTATATCCAGAATGGTATTAGTGTAAAATATATCATATTTATTCATTCAATTCATTTATATAATTACTATGTAATGATGATCATGTAGAACGAGTCGCATCACATCGTGGAGACGGTATTCCGTACGTACGCACGACTGATGATATCATTCCTATGATCATGGAATTGTATTGGAGTATATATATATATTATTTCAGTATCAATATTACTTAATAATAATCATAAATAGTTACTCATTACACCATTATACCCATCCTTGTAAAGTGATGGTGGAAAATAGATTACACCACGGCGTGGAGACGATATTCCGTACGTACGCACGCGCGGTGATTTCATTTTTCCGTGGGATGGATAGAAGGTGAATTAGGGTTGTTTAATATTTATAATAACATATCAGTATGTAAGTAATACTGATGTTATTACTTTATCATGAAACAACTAAAGAAGAAGAAGTTGAAGAAGAAAGAAATTGAAAAGATCGGTAATGGATATTACCTCTTCTTTGGAACTCTTCTTTGAATCCTCCACTTAGGGAACTAAGATTGGTCTTTCAAGAAGACCAGTACCTCTAGGATTATTCTAGGGAAGTGGAGAGGAGAAAATGGCAGGGTTTTTCCGAGATTGAGTGCTCAAATTGGTGTGAGGAGGAGGGGGAGGAGGTACCCTTTTATAAGGGAGGAGAGGGGCACCTTAGGAATATCTCAAAATATTATTTTATATTAAAGTCAAAATCGGTTTATAATGGTTCAAAAGGGTCTTATTTCGAAGCTAAAGTGGGGATGGGTCTAACTCCTATCAACCAATAGGAGTTAGACATGTTTAGGGTATTATTTTAACCTTATCAATTAGATTTAACTCTAAGTTAAATAATTTAACTTTTACCGTGTCTTTTTGTTTTCTTTCACTATATGGTTAATACACTTAGTATAACATGCCAAAAGAACCCCAAATTGTTTATTATTAATATATATATCCTTATCTACATCATTTGGCCGAACCTTAGATTTTTAAAAATAAAATAACAATTAATAATATAATATTTGATTTAAAAACTATTTTGTGTCAATTTTGACACTATTTGATATATGATTTTTGTGAAAGTCATAACAGAATTATATGTTCGAACCAAGTTGATTAGAGAAACACTAATATATCATAGTAACCTAGAAAATTAGTGGAATTCATAAAAAGTCTCAAATTAAATTCATTTGAGCACTTATAACATCAATTATGTTAATATTTCCTTAAAAGGGTAATTACTGCATCATCGTTGTGTCATAAATATATTAATTTATATAAAGTCTAAAAATTATAGATAAACTATCATTATGTAGGAAATCTTTTTATCTTTCTAATGAATATTTATAGTCGAATTTATATTATGTATAACCCCATATTAAAAATTATTTACTTATTAAACTTTGATTTTAACTATTTTAACCCTTCTTTAAATAAATTAATAATAAATGTCCTAATCTATTCCAAGTGGGCCTAAATGGTCATATTTTATTCCTAAGTTTGTTTTTGGTCGAATTACACTTTTCCAATAGAATTAGTACATGTGTTAGGGTAATATTAATATCATATTTACCCTTAGTTACCCTATTTACTATTAACCGCGGTAAAAAAAAGTAAAAAGTTACTATTCACCAAAAAATTATTTTTATCTCATTGAACCACATTTTACTTACTGATATCAACCGTGTCTGTTGGATTTTTGAAATTCCATTCACAGAACCGGTAAAATTAAGTTTTATGCAAAATTCAGTTTTTAACCTACCACTTAGTGGTTTCACTATTCATCAAAAATTGAAAGTTTTCAGAAAAATACCAAAATTTCACCCTAGGCTAATTTCGATATTCTGAGTCCAAAAATGAAGTCCATTTTGAGATCTAAGTTTTCTAAAATATAAAAAGTGGTTATTACTATTCATAACGGCTAGTTTTAATAATATTTTAATAGCATATCGTTGTTTCGTGAAACTCAGTGTTGCGTACTACACACGCTATCGAGGAAGGTTGCGATTGCGTGTAATGAAAGGCAAGTCAAGGATGCGTGTTGTGCAAGCTCCTTTTGGTGTAGCGTACAATACAAGACATTAATAAAATTAAAAAGAATATTTTTCATAAAATCTAGGGCTGTTACATCCATCATGTATCACTACCTAAATTAAAAACCTCGCATGAAACAACATATAGTTCTGACCATCCTCTGACCATCCCTCAGAAGCATTAACATCACTAACAATATCATATAGAAAATATTCTTACGAGTCTCCCAATTTAGACACCTTATCCTACATGGTCAAGGAAAAATGAACCTTCATCAGAAAAAAAACATCCTCTACCACTATACACCATTGAATTTATGTATTGGGCTACCAATTCCTTTGTTGTATTCCAAGAATACGTAGACTCCGGAAATACATTTTATTTATTTTTTCTAAAATAATAATCCATGAAATTAACTTTTTTTAGGTTTAGGGGATATATAAATCATAGTTTTGAATAAAATACATGTACAATCATTGTTAATGATTCAAATCAGTCTGAGAAAATACATACCTTAAACGCATTTTATCCGTGAAGAACACAAAGTGATCCCTAATGGCATATTTTCACCACAATTTTAGGGCACACAGAACTGAGGTTATCTATTGATCATGGGTAAAATAGTTACATTCAAGGTATAATACATACCTAGACCCATATTATATCACTGCCTTACGTCATGTCAAGAAAATCCCTAATCCTAGGTGGGATGTGTCACAGAAACCCTCAAACAACACACCCACCTATGGAAGCTGAATAAGATGAATAATCAGGGCACCAAACAATATCCCCATCAAAGAAATGAATGCCACCTAGAAATTATTATTCCATAAAAAATAATCATTATTCCAAATCAATTATGTCTTTATGGATGAAAATATAGAGAAATTGTGCACAAACCTCTGATAATAGTATATGATACTAAGGAAGCTAGGATCCTTTGCCATAATATTGGGTGATTCACTAGAAAAAACTATCTCAACTAGGTATGGGACCACAAAAAAACCTTATTGAGACCCCAAATTCCATATGAAATGAACCTCTTATTGAAAAAAAGTTCAAATGGAAAAAATTCCATAGAGTTGGTGGCGACGAAGAAACTAGAAATCATCTTTGAAATTTTTGAAGTTATCCTCCTATTACCATGAGTAGATCATTATACCATCAATGAAGAATACAAAAAAACTATGTAGGAAATTGTAATACATGATGTTTATAATGAACATAGATGGTTCATTCTTAGCATCAAAATGCATGATAGAGAACTCAAAGTGTATATATCTACATCTGAATGTAGTATTTTTTAAATCTCCATACTTCAACCTTAAATGGTGATATCAGAACCATCAATTGATATTGCTTAACAAAATAGCTCCAAAAAATTGGATGAAAAGTTCATTTATACTTGTATGATTATTGAGAATATTGATATTAACTAGGATCATCCGTTGGTAGTCTATACACAACATTAGAAAACAATCCACCTACTTTGAGTATAACACATGGGCAACTGATGAGGGCACACTCGGGTGGATGAAACCCATCTGTATAAGAAAATCTATACAAATTTTCAACTCCAACAACTCATAAGGCATAATAAAACAGGGATCCATTGAACTCAGAGAATCACCGAGCTACACATACATCCCAAAATCCACATCATGTCGATGGAGAAATGCAACAACCTCCTCTTGGAAAACATCCCTGAATTCTAGTACATCCTTGAAGGCATCATCTGTCCTAGGGGATATTGATTGTCCAAAACATATAGCCACCAAATAATGAATGGGATCGAAATACAAACATCCCACTTGGATAATCCTCTCTCCAATTAAAAACACACACAGACATCTATATATAAAAAATAACCCCCCTTTATAATTTTTCGATAATAGCATGAATATAATAAAACAACTCAATGTTGTGGATTACATAATATAGAAAATTCCCAGGTAATATTATTTCCACACATTACTAATAATTCTCCTTCATTATTACACCTCCCCGAAACAATTCAATCATGAAAGTCTGGCCTCTGAATGGAATAGTCAACACCAGTGGCATGAAAATCCTATGTATGTATTTTACTAGATCCTGGAATAGATATGGAGAAAAAAGGAGACCTAAATAAAGCAAGGAAAAAATGTGGGTATATGATAAACTAAACATACCCTAAATGGTCTGTTGACCCTATGGTATTGTTATCACCACAACATGAAATTGTCCACTCCCGACTCCTATACCCCTATGCTGACGGCCACCACCATGACCATTATTGGGTTGAGGATCGTGAGTATGAGGTACATCCTAATGTAATCATCAACCTTCCCCATCTGATATGACTGGTGAATGATCGTACTTCCCCTATTTGTAGAATTTACTCACATGTTACTACTTATGAGTGTCACAATGATCCTAAACACCTATACCAAGATAGTCTCAAATAGCCACTAGGCCTTAATAATGATGATGTCTGTGAACCTGGGAGAAGCAACACACTAGTATAATGTCCACAAGATGAGTATGGAATCCCTCACCCAAGTTTTCTGAAAGGGGAGATGTTGAGGTCAACTCCCAGCTGGTCGAAACCATGATGGCCAAGGCAGATGAGACATAACACTGAAAACCCTACCCCTCAAGGAACTTTTCAATTTCCCCTCTCATTGTTGATGTCCTCACAAGTACATCCACTAGATATCTATAATTGTCTTTATATTGAACAATCATATACATTGGAATGGTACATAGGGTAACAATATATTGGATCGAGGGATGGAGTGCCTCTTCAGGGTGCCTCGCTTGGGACTCCCCAGTTGGGAAAATATCAGGGGGAAAGCATAGAATATACATGAAATTGATCCCAAGATCCTACGTAGATATGATTAAATTCCTAATGGTGAGTTGATTCCACCTCTTCCCAACCTTCATGTATTAATAAAAGAACACAACATTAGATTCATTCTAAAATTCATTCTAGTAAACAACATTTTCCTTACACTCACTATGGTACAATGTCCACGACTGACACACAAATCATCATCTCTGAGTAACTTCCAAGGAGACCCAATAATCCATTGCGGCCTAGATCATATTGAATGTGATCTCCATCTACTCTATATATCCTTCTAACAATGCATCATAATCACAAACCTAATACTTTCCCAAATCCTTCCACTGAAGAACTCGGAACATCTTCCACCACTGCTCATCATTGTCAACCGGATAAACACTCATGCAATATACAAGGAAAGCTTGCATAACATCCACTACCAGAGATACATGAAGATGATTACCAGGAGACATGGAAGAAATAGAAACAAGTATTTTATAATTATTTATTATCGTTTTTTATTTTGATATTTTTTAATAACAATTAATCCATTTTATTCATTTCATCCACTTTAACCATCCCAAATAACCCAATTCAAACAAGAAAACCAGTCATCATGATTCATGTACCTCTCATAGGTATCTATCCTACAAGAATTGACATCTCACTTGGCCGTTCAATAAGCTCAGATCACATTCACTATATTAACAATTCTCTAAAATCCCATGTTCTAGCCACTCTTTCTACACTATGTCATGTACCATGGTCAAATAATACTATTTTCATACCATCTCATGAAATCTTCATTATTCCTAAAAATGAACTCCATCATATATAGTAACTATCACATTTCATACCACTCTATTAAAAAACCATCAAACTAAATATTCCACAATAAAGGGAGGGAGATGATGCCCCTTGAGTCCCACCTCCAGTAGGCCCTAGGTTGGTGACATTCATCAATGTTATAAAATTCTCACAATATGGTAGGAATTTCACTCCATAGAAAGGAAATATTATGAGATAGAAATAATTAACCAAACTTTACACCAGGATATATATAAGTATATAAATATATAAAATAAAACCAAAAACCATCCCACAATATATGTGTGTAAATATTCAGATATAGACAGAAAGTCTCCAATGCAAATGCGGAGAACAAAAAAAAGATAAGTGACACAATAACTATCCCATGGTCCAGGATATTAAATTTTAGACTGTCTAAAAGTCTTTCTGTAGTCCTAAAAATAGTTTTATATAGCTATGTTTAGTGTATAGGTATACTCAGTAAGAAAACCAAGCTCTCGTGTGCACATGTGAAAAGTGAAAACTAATTCACCGGTGTGAATGTTTTAGAACCAAACAACACCTAAAAAATAATACTAACCAAAACCTCAACCTCAAAAAGGACCTTTCACTAAATAAAAAAACCAATAATATAATATAATATAATGAACATTAATGATTGGGTTTCCTACCCTGCATCCCCATTGATCTTTTCTTCTCACAACCCAACGTTGTACGTCCATGCACTCCCATCCATTCTGAATAACATCACAAAACATCAAATCTTGCCCAAATATACCTATACCATACAAACAAAACACATATCTCTCATACGCACCTGGGATGTAAGATATCATTACATCTATAATTGAATATTTCCCTGTCTTACTTCCAGTCATCACAAACTTATCATGTCCTTATCATCTCCTGGAAGGTGGAGTAGGGAATAGCGGGTAGACATCTATCTATCCTCCCATGGAGTTGTTGAAAAAACACACCCATGTTAATATTTCGATGTCGGGACATAGTGATTAATAAGGGTTGTGTGCATATAAACTCAAAAGAACATACATGTTATAAACATATAGAAAAATAGTGCACAATCCCTATTCTAATGGTTCACAACCAATGTGTAAAAGATACAAAAATATAATCCAATTTTACCACAGAATCTAAATTCATAACCCCCATAAAAAACCACAACCCCCATATCATATTTCAATATTTTATAATCATTAAACCATTTTCTAGGTCCATTTTTAGCAACCTATTCTATTAGAACATTTACTATTTATAGCACACAATAAGAAACATAATATTAATTCACTAAAAATTCCCAATAGTATTTTTCATTACATCATAAATTTCGAAAAAGGCAACTAAACTATCATAAAATCAACAAGAAACACAAAAAAAAGTCCCAACAACCAAAACCCATCCATCCTTCCATCACAAACCCACTACACAACCTTATCTCATCAACTTTTCCTACAAAAAAAATCACATACCAAAACATAAAATATATTTATATTTATAAAAGTGTCTCTAATTCATTATCATTATGTTAATTAGGTGTGTTATTATAGAATCCATTAGATAATTGGGGATCTATTCCATTATCATAATATTCATTGTTTAATAGTAATTTATGATTATATAAAAAAATAAAAAATAGAGGCATCAAAAGAATGTCCATGACACATAATCAAGCCACCAAAAGACATTATTTTTATCTAGGAAATACCCCCATAAACACATAATAACAAAATCATTCCACTCATAAAAATTAAAATTTCTAAGAGCATGGTTCAAATTCCACTACCCCTTCAAATTAAATTTAATCCAAATAATTATATTTTATAATCTAGATGAAACCATGTTCATAATAGATGAAAATAATAAAACCATCATAGCTGTTATATATATGGATAAAAAAAATTAAACGACAACATGGATGGAAAAATATTTTTCCAAAACCACTACACCAAAACAGGGGGAGATGGACATGTAATGAAAGAATATTCCTCGGGGAAAATCCAATAAACAACAACAACCAATTTATGACTCCAAGGGAAGAATGATTTAGGGACTATCATCTCAAGGGAATGTAGGCCTAATGAAATTAATGAACAATTTCATATTTAGAAAAAATTGATCCGATTCTTGGGGGATTTGTTATTTTTTTAACTATTAATTAAAGGTGGATCCTATCAATCTTTGCAGTTTATGATTTCGAAAAGTGTATGCATAATTTATCAAAATCAAGGATATGATTACTCTCTTTTAAAACATCCTTATGACCCCTTAATTAAAGAATTAAATCCATTTTCTTCATGAATGATGTCAAATTATTATTTAGGTAATTGTTTTGAAAAAACTATAAAATTCAAGAAAATTTAAATGAGTCGTAATGACTCACCACCATAAATCAATCACCACTAGAATGACTCACCACCATAATGAATCACTACCAAAATGTCTCAGCACTAGAATTCCTCATCAATAGAATGAATAACTCCAAGAATGACTCATCACTAGAAGTTACTGACCGCTAGAAGTGACTCATCTCCAGAATGAATCACCAACAGAATGACTCACAACTAGAAATGAATCACTACCAAAATGACTCACCATAAGCGAATCCGATCTAGAAATAACTCATCACTAGAATGAATCCCTGATAAAAATAACTCAATGCTAGAAACGACTCACCACCTGAATGACTCACCTCTATAATGACTCACCACTAGAGTGACTCCCTACCATAATGAATCACCACCAGAATAAATCACCACTAGAAATAGCTCCCTGCAAGAATGAATCATCTATAAAATGACTCACCACCATCAATACATCACCGTGAAATGAATCACCACTAAAAATGAATCACATCTAGAAATGAATCACCGCCAGAATGAAGCAACACCTAATTGATTCACCTCTAGAATGAATCACTGCCAGAATGACTCAATGCTAAAAATGAATCACTGCCAGAATAAATCTCAACCAGAAATAATCTCTAACAGAAATAAATATCTTCTAGAATGACTCAACAATAGAAACAAGATAAATTATAGAACTATTATAATATCTCACCGTTGGAATGTATCACCGTTGAAAAACTAAAAAATTGGAAATATGTTGAATTGTATCACCATGGAATGTCTCACATGTCACGCTAACACTCTAGATGCCTCATGAACATCTCAATGATCAGATTCTCATAATATTAACATGGAAAATGGCTCAGACCATTACATAAGAATTAAAATATACACAATTAAAAAATCATTAAATTTTTATATTTATCTATATTATACTTTTATCACTATAAATCTATCGACCAAAATTACTTTTATTATCTTTTAAATAATTTACATTATTTTCAAACTATAAACACAAGCATTTTTTTAGTGTTGTGTAACATTTTATGTCAATTATTATATCAATAAAAAGAAAAAAAATTCCAGGTTAAAAAAATAAATTATATTTTGAATAAATATTTATAAATAAATTTATTTTTTTCTATCAATTTCATATAATTTAATATATATATTAAAATCAAGAGTTACATTTGTAAAATTCTATTTTTTAAAATAATATATAATTTATTTTCAAAAAAATAAACATCACAAATTTTTTATAATTTATTTTATTCCATGAGTATGTTTGAACGCTACTCGTAAAATAGATTTATGTAATGTGACAAGGTTTTTTAGTCCTTATCATATTAACATGGACCTTAATTACCTAATAGACCCCTAGTGAGGGGATAAATATTTTATATGGTTACTAATAATATTTGAAAAAAACAAAACTAACCTATTTACTATATTTGGACTTATTGGATCCATATATGTAAATAATTTTTCATTATTCAATTTATATAAGTAGTAGAAATGAATTTATGATTAAAACAAAAAAATATAATGAAATATATTTATTAAAAAATAAATTATAATGCCAAAGAAGAACTTATATCGAAATAATGTATAATTATGATCCTAATGTAATAATGTATATTATATATAAAACAACTAACTTATGTTATTCTTATTTAATTTTCAATGAATAATAGTAATATTTTATGAAAACCATCGTAGCATTAAAAAAAAGTATTTTCCACTATTTACTAAAAGAATAATCTTTTTCAAAAAATTATGAAATCTCCACACTAAGATAATTTTTATATTAAAATATAAACATAAATTTTATAAAATGAAGTATATATTTTATATATTGCAAAAATTAATTATAATATCAATAACGAAAATAAATAAAAACTATAAGAATGAAATGTTGTTTTAAATAATAAAATGAATATACTAAAAAGAAACTAGTTATTCATAGAGAATTTATCAATTCATTTGAATTGACTATAAACATTAATTATATATTTCATAATGTTGTTAATATTGTTCATGCCATCCAATTAAATGGCATGTCTCACGGTGTTATAATATTCTATATAACTCTCCATTAATAATTTATAATTATATCCAAAATATATTGTATCATAGAAATATTTATCATGTAAATAGTATTGTAACTGTATACTATATCTACAAACAATTTGTTTGAGGAAATATTATTTATAATGATATTTGATTCATTGTGAAAACACTAATAATTTACATTCTTGATTAAATATGGATAATTATTAATTGATAAAGAGTATTGATTATAAATTGAATATATTATTAAATATATTAGGAATGCATTGGAAATTAATGTAATGGGTGGGGCCCAATTATAGATATCTCATCGATGTATTATATGTCTCATGAGACAAAACACTATGCAGTCATATATGATGGTTATTTTGATTATGTACGCCTATTTTTTATTAGTTTCCTAGCCACATTATTGATATTGTGTTCATAAATATTTGTATATATGCATTTCATTTATTGAGAATCCAAATTTCATTATCCTAGAGTTTAATTTTTTGATATTATCTATTTATTTTATTTAAACTCACGTAATGTATTTAATTTAATGTGTTTCATTACCCACCATTAAATCCTTAATATTACTTATTTTATAATCAAATATTTTTCTATACGGAACCCTTATTGAGCATCCGAGCCAACAATTTAATTTTTTTACCTTTTCGCAACATATGATGAAGGAATATTTTTATTATTTTCAAGTATGAATGAATGTTTTACATGATATGTTCTTAATTTAAAATCTAATATGGACATTATTTATGTATTTACATTTGGAAAAAATCTATATTTGATGTTATTAGGTGGTACGAATACTCATACATTGTAACAATGTAATAAGTAAGAACCAAATCTAGGCAATTGGAGTCAGGTCTACTATAGTTGCTATCATGCAAACATTATTAAGAACATTTGGAACTAGATTTTGTAGAAACTAATCTAAAATAAAAATTATCATCCATTTAAATATTTTAATAAAATTCATGATTTTTATTCCATTTATCTATATTAATAATATTATAATCTAATTATGTGTGTTCCATTATTTTGAAATGAAACCTAGTTGGTGGAATGGAAGTCTTATCAGTAACTGTAGTCAATGTAAGAATATTCTTTAGGATAAAGATAAAAAAATAGACGTTTAAGATGAGAATATCGTGCCATAATGGGTTAATTTTCCTTGGTTATGAAAAATAACATTCTCTGTATAGAGAAACCTATTATCCCACAACATGCTTCACCGAGGTTGGATAACATTATGAGGATAAAGAATTTATATTTTAATTGATATAATAATTCATTGCTATTTGTGCTGTGGGTAAAGTCCCATGAAATGATGTTCATGGGTTAGATAATTTATTAAATGGAAAATGATAATACTAAAGTATAGTGATTAAATGGATATATTTATAATTAGTGGTAAATGATATATAATACTAAAGAATGTAATGATATTTTAATTAGGTATATTAGAACATTTAATGTGATATTATAGGAGATATAATTTCCTCATGAGAAACGGGAGAAAATGATCAGGAATATCCTCAATCTATATATGAAAGATGAAATAAGTGTTTTTGTGTACATGGATAACATTAAAAGATTAACAATGAATGATGTAGAATAAAAATGTAATATTTAAATAAAGATATATTATATCATTCAGGGGTTTAAACCTATACATTTAGTGTAATTAGATTTAAAAAAATCATCAAATGGGGATATGTTATCATGTTATATTAATAATACATGATAAATCTCTATGTTTTATATTGTCATAAAAATAAAGAGAAGTAGAGGGAAAATAGGATATAGGAAAAAGAAATTTATTGATAAAGTGTATGAGAATATTGGAAATTAAAAAAAAATACAATTTAGAAGTAAATATCTCAGTAAATTTATAGTGGTAATGGGAGTTTGTTACATGTTATGAGATAAAATACATAATACCCATGATTATAGTGGTATGATTGAAGCAACCAATATCATATTAGTAAACTCTGTTGAAATGGGGAATTTTTTCAAACAATTTCCCAAGAATCAAGTATTACACTTATAATTTTTTGTGATGATATCTTCATAAACACATGTGGTTGGACATAAAATGATTATAAATTGAGAACAATTATTCCACATTTATAATAATGTAGTTACATGAGATATTTAGTGACTATTAAGGATGATTTCATGAAAACTATTTTATTAGAAATATTTTCTCTTTGGATAAAATATATCATGATTTTTGTAAGACAAAATAATTTTAATTAATAAACTTCATGTATGAATGTAAATTTTATGGACTTTAATTCATGGTAATAATTATTATATTCGATACTATATAATTAAGATATATAGGTATTGATAAATTATATTTTTGTATTAGGTTTAAGAGGAAAAACCAAGGATTTTTCTATTAAAATTATGTTTTATGGACAATTTAGAAATTTTGATTTTTAAAAACATATAACGTATGGTATCAATCACCCATAATTGTGATTTCTATGGAAATGTGATATAATATAGAAGAATAAGATTTCAAATAATTTATATTTTTTTGTTAAAATGTAATCAACCATAATTTTGTGGTTGAAAGTTTATCAATTTGTTATTATTGGATTTTAGACATTAATTTTTATGAATGATCAATAATATTTGCCATTATTTTAGCATCTACTAAGAATCTTGGTTTTATACATGAGGAATAACCTTTTATAATTTATTTTGAAATTATGAACAATTAAATGATGGTTAGTGTGCATCAGGCATGAAAAATTTCATCATGGTCATCAAGATGAACATCATTGTTTGAATTCAATTATATTATTTGTGCATAAATAACGTATGTAATTATATAAAATTATATATCATAATGGTAAAATAAAATAAAAAATACTGAAAACTAAAGATAAATCCACTGAATCTTATGTGGAATATAACCCTCAACTACCAAAGCACATGTTCAGAGAATAATTTTTTATATAGATTAATATATTTTTTGCAACATAAAAATCTTCATAGTGACAAACTAGAAATTAATATTAATGATAACATCTATAATTGAATTTATTAATATTATATGAAATATTTATTTTAGAAAATATGAATTAAATTTGAGAGGATTATATTTCAATAAGGATGGGGAAATATAAAACCCGTATATTATAGTTTATATTTTCTTTTTAAAGAACAATATGTTTGATACTAAGTGTTATACCCAACACTAATATTTAACAATTCATAATATAAAATTATATAAAAAAAACTTTTATGGAATAATCATATTTTTGAATTTATTAATAGAAAAACCTATATTATGAAATATAAATTGATGTTTATTGCATAATAACATAAATAATCAATGATACATTTATTTTTTATAAGTTGAATTTGATGTTAAAATCAGTTAAACAAAAAATAGATAATTTGATAAAACAATTTTTATATGTAAATTGTATTTGAATCATATAATATATATTTAATCACTATATGTAAATAATATATTGATATAATTATATTATATATCCAATTTAATGTATTGACATTTATTTAATTTTGGTTTTTATAAAGGTAATGGAATATCTACATCTTATTCTCTAAAATACATTTTCATAAAAAATGAGCTATATAACTTTTTGTTCATGGATATAATAATTAATTTTTTTAAAAATATTTTTTCTGATATGTTGTATATAATAGGTAAAACTATCATTTCATGATAATATAATGATGAAATTATTATCATATTTTAAAACTAGCGAGTTCCATAAAATGGAGAAAAATTTTGATTTTTACAAAAATAATCCTTTTAATATAGTAATTTATAAGATCCATTCAATTATGGATTTTATTATGAAATTTAAAAATATATATTATCAATTATAATATAATTAATTCCATTGTAATAAATATTATATTTTATTTTGACACTAGTAAAAGTTTTTTTATATAAACACATTTTTCTAGAAATTATTTTTGATGTATTTTCCATACTTATATTAAAATAAATTTGTGGGAAATATGTGATTTAAATACTGAAAAAAGGTTTTAATATTTATAATCATGAATTTCAAATTTAGATAATATTTAAATTTTAATTTTTTCTATAATGAATTATAACTGAGGTAAAAATATTTACCATCGTAATGGTTAAAATAGGTGAATCACAGTTAAAACTATAGGATAAGATCTCCAAATCAACCACACACATGAATTTATGTTATTGGATTCTAATAATTAATTTATTTGAAACATAGCTTTGAAAATGTGGTTTTTATTTCCACAGTACATTGAGTATGATCTTTATATTAGTTTCTATTATGAGAAATTATAAAATTTCACTCTCTTTTATTTAGTATCCCAAATATTTTGTTAAAGAGAAAAAGTAAAAATGAAAAAAATATAAATTATTATTATAAATATTATTAAATTATTTATATCGAATTTAATTTTTTTTATTTTTTTGAGATTGTATAATTACCTTGAATGCTTATAAAATGGTGATGCAGTGCTAGAGAATACAATATAAAAAGCAAGTCAATAATTTTAATAAAAAGTTAAATATATATATTTTAGATGAATCTGGGTGTCCCAAAAAAATAATGAAAAATAATGATTTATAATAATTTTGAAAATATAAAATATTTGAGAAACATTATTTTTATTTGTGCCTTTATTGTCAGGATATGTGAATAGTCCCAAAGATTTTCACAAATGGTATTTAATGATTTAATTTTTTTAAGTAGTAAAAAATTTATCAAAATTAAATAATGTGTCAAATAGATGGGGAATTTTAGAAAATATAATCACATATCATTTATGTGATAATTTTTGTTTTTAATGTTACTTTATTGACCATTAAATAACCAAACATTGATTACATTGTTTATGGACCCTCATACTTTAAAAATGTAACATTGCGACCCTAGTTACTCAGAGTCGGTGCATTATTATATAACATTGGCCTGATAAAAGGAATAATGTACCAAAAGACAGATCAATTTAATGGACTTTGAAGTACTATATATAAGGCCCCAGCCTTAAACCTTACTTAATCTTGAGTTATGACAAGATTACACATTGTGGATCTTTTCAGGTTTAGAGTTTTAGAGAATTAGATCATGAAACTTACATTACATTCCACATTTAAACAAAGTGGTTACCTAAAGACAATATTCATTCTTCCCATCAACGAAAACATATTTAAAATATAACACAGATTATTTCTTGACACATCCTTGACACTATCATCACATCATGTACCTTTCCCTTGACCTGTGAAAAACATTTCAAAAACTTGGGATGAGCATAAAAAGCTCAGTAAGAGTTATAAAAATATGGAAAGGAAACATGAGTTCATATATGCATTAGAATGAAATCACACTTTACCCATAAAACAAAGGCATATCAAATCATGAATAAATCATAGAAAACATAAGACATAAAGGTAACTTGAGGCATTCATAACATTCTTACGTAGGGAGTAACCCTCTTGGTTACGTTTGGAATACCCATCACAGTATATTCCCTAAATCTCTTCGGAGAAACCTTAACGTTTCACTCCTTCGCGTTACCCAATGCATTGGAGAGCTATATCGGGCTCACCCGCCCTTAGTTTATCACGGAACCACCCGTTTTCATAACAATGCCCAAGAACCATAACATAAATGTATCACATAAAACATGCATAAAGGAAACATAACATTTCCACATTTCAATCACAATATAACATTTTAGTATATTTAAATAATGAATCCATTCAAAAAGAAACCATTTCCAAAACCATTTAAAACATTTAATAAAGAGATTTTTGAATCAAAGTGTCCCATAAAACCTTGAAGCTTAAAATTTTAAACCATTAATATCCAAATAAATAAATCCTTAAAACCATTTTTAAAACATGGATATTAATAAGAACAAATGATTAAAACATTTAAAATGATATTTTGGTTAAAGGGGTTTTACCAAAATTAGAGACACTTGAATACAATAATTGAGGAATAACATTTAGTTAGAACTTTATAATATCATGAGAATAAATGGATTCATGATATAATACTCCAAAGTACAGTATATACACCATATAAGAGTGAATTGGTGCATAACAACAATGAACCCTCAATAGAAATGTCAAATGTGATGAAATCCCTTATAAAGAAGGTATCCTTAAATTAAGGATAAATCAATATCAAAATTATGTGTGACAAATATAAATACACCCAATATATTTGGATATTAAGTGTAAAACAATAAAATTTCATTCACACATATTCAAAGGATGACATATTCAATGACTACATGTTGAACCCAAAGAAATCGAAATTGGGTTAAAAAGTTCCCTTGACAGCCTAACGACATCACATCAAAATGAGTTGATGAGAGATAAAAAGTGTATCTCATCACTTGGACATAAAATTTACATTAATAAGGATATATGAGAACACATCCCAACATAACAATATGTAAATTAAAAGACCCAACAAAAGAAGTCTTTTAAAAAAAGAGGAGGGTGAAAGGTCCCCTTACCGACTTGGGTAACTTTCGAAAAGTACACCCCATTGAAGAAGTGTCATACAATGAATATGTAAATACCCATAAATGGAATTATATTACAAAAGGAGTGTAATAATGGGTAGTACATAAACCACTCAAAGGAAATTGTGGAAAATGTAGCATAAATCTCACAGGAATAAAAGTGAGATGAAACATCTCTTACGGAAACTCGACAGCCTAACAGCGCCACTTAAAACTTCCAAAAAGGATTGATGAGAGGAAATAGGGTATATGATCATATGAAAATAATAAGTACAGTGGGAGTAACATAAAATAACATCCCAGTCATAAGAAAGATGAGATTAAAAGGAATGACATAAAAGAGTGTACTTAAAAAGAAAGAGAGGTGTAGGATCCCTTACCTCGGGTCCGACATGACTCGATCATTCTTTAACGTCCTGAATAATAAACTTGAGTTAATTTCTACTTGATTAAAAACATTTTCAAAGTTCATTATTCATTTTATATCAATTATTGACATGTTATAAACATTATGTAATCATTTAAGTTAATAATATTTGTTTTTCCGATATTTGGTTCTTAAGTCGAAAGTGGACTTCTTACAATTACATGTTGTTCGTGTGGTCAAAGGTTCTTTATATCCAGAATTACATTCCTGATTTGGATATCATATATATCATATATATCCAGCATATACATGTATTTATAATATTACATAATCATTTAGATGTAAGAAATGAAATGCACCGTTCATGGAGACGGTAAGCCGTACGTATGCATGAACGCTACTTTCATTTCTTTGTCATATTAATGGAATTAAAACTAAATGAGAGGTATGTATATTTTAATTACAGAATTATATTCATCATTTAGATGTATCATTCATCATATATATCCATTATATACATGTACTTATAATAGTACATTACATTTGGGGATAAGAAATGAAATGCACCGTTCATGGAGATGGTAAGCCGTACGTACGCATGAATGCTACTTTCATTTCTATCTAATAATTTAATGGAAAGAAATAATAATGATATATAGGTATATAATAATTCCAGTATAAAATCATATATAATAACATTAAATCCATCCCTTATACATCCCACATATGACATTAACGAATCACATCACTTTGAGGGGGCGGTAGTCCGCACTTCCTAAAATGAAGATATCGCGTATACCCATAATGGAAGCCATAAAGGTAAGGCACAAATAAAAAATACAGAAGTATAAGTAAAACATAAACATATTATATATCATATATAAAAATAGTGACATCATAATGGCCACCTTTTAAGGTGTTAAATGAGTATTGAACAATCATCGTTTCGGGAGGCAGAATTTCGCCATCCACGGAAACCGTATGTTCTTTAACCATTTGATGTAGTTGTGTGAGAGTGTAGCTCGAATAAATCTTATAACAACATCCTAGTATATTTAATATACTGGTGATGTTACAAAAGAAGTAAATAAAAAGAGTTTAGGGGGTTGGAGAAGCAAAATAAAACAAATGAACATGAGAGAATGAATTACCTTTAAAAGTGTAACTCCTTTTGATTTGAGCATAAAGGCTTCCTTTGAAAGGATTCTGCCCAAATGGAATTCTCTAGGATGAGGAGAGGGATGTGGAGAGGGTAAATGGGCAGGGGTTGTCCGAGCCAAAGGCTTGAGGAGTGTGTTAAATGAGGTAGAGGTGGGGGCCATTTATAAGAGGAGAGGAGGGGTACTTTTGGAAAGTAAGAAATATTACTTTATTTGAAAATGTGTTTCAATTTTAAAAGGTCCCACATTGATATTATTCCTGTATAAGGTGGTAAGGGTTCTAAATCCACCCATACAATATGTTTTGGACATGTGTAGATCATAGATTTTACATTATCTTTCCATTTTATTTAAATCGTCAAATAATGATGTCATCGCTGCATCATTATTATGTCATAAATAATTTAATTTATTTAATGTCTAAAAATTATAAATAAAATACTATGATGTAGGAAATAGTTTTAGATTTACAATGACTATTTATAATCAAAACAATGACTTGTATAACCCCAATTAAAAATTGTTTTATTAAAACATATCATGTTTGTGTCATTTTTACTTTTACATTAAATAAAAAGTTATTTATGTCATTTCCCAACCAAAGTGGATCCATGGGGTCCCCAAATTGACCCATGGCTTGTCTTGGTCGGCCATTACACCTACAATTAGGTTAATACATGTGTCAAGTTCATTTCATTTTATTAAAGCATTATTTTTACCTTAACCTACACTAATTACCACTAATCGCGATTAAAAACTTAATAAGCTACTATTCCCCAAAAAATTATTTTTATCCCATTGAACCACATTTTACTTATTAATGACAACCATGTATGTCGGATTTTGGAAATTCAAAACGCATAAGTGGTAAAATTTCATTTAAACAAAAAATCAGCTTTTATAAGTACCACTTAGTGGTTTCACTATTCATCAAAAATCGAAGTTTTTTAGAAAAATCCCAAAAATTCACCCTAAGCTATATTTGATATTCCGAATTCAAAAATGAAGTCCTTTTTAAAAAATTAAAAACATATTAGTCACATTAATTAATTTAATAATTAATTCCCACTGTCAGAGCAAATAGCATGTTTTTATAAAACAATAAGTATCAAAAGATTGACACTAGTTTAAGTCTGATTTCAAAGTGAAGTTAATTCCAACGACCACTATTGGATTTAATGGTAAAAATATTTTCTAATTTCACTTTAAAACCAATTAAAAATATTATCTAATCATATAAATAAATTAGATTAAAAAGATGTTTTGAATTAAAACACAACATTCTACAGTATTCATTAAAAAATGAACTTTATCGGAAAAATACCAAAAAATTACACAAAGTAAAATTTGATGTCCCGATTCTTAATAAGAGTTTACTTTGGTCCAAAAGAATGTATAAGAGTGATCAAAACTATATTTAATGACATTTCTCCATTAAAAGGTGATAAGTGAACCTTTAGTGAAAACTAGGGCATATACACCTAATATTTAATTCTTTCCGTATTTTAAGCCTTTAGATTTTATTGGATAAATGTAAAAACATTAAAAAAACATATATAATCATATTTTAGTTATTTATATCCATTCCCGCCAATACAACGGCTACATGTTAACTACCATTTGAAATAATATTATTTTATTATTAGAGTGCAACGTAAGATTCCCAAGAAACTCGTTGTTGCGTGTTGGGTACGCCATCGAGCACAACGTCCCCTTTAAAGTCATATTAATATTTTATTCACAAATATGGATAAATATGAAAATGTCATATTTTTTATTTACCTGGGTGTTACATCCTACCCCCCTTTTGGGAATTGCGTCCTCGCAATTTTAAAATTGATCTTGGAAACATCCTTGAAAGCCCCACATCGGAACAAGAGTCGGTAAAACAATCACTTTAAAATAAAGGAAGATAAGTACAGAGGTCACCCGAGTTAACCCATACTAGGATTCCATGTAGGAAAACATGGACATGGAGGAGAAAACATAGGGTCATGTTCTGATGGAGAGTGATAGAAAACATGTTTAGGAGAAAGTTAACCACAAGAAAATCACAAACTTGTGATGGGTTAAACGGTATTTGATTCCCCAGTAGGAAAAGTTAATAGACAACTTTTTGTTTAATTTACTTTTTATTGAGGAATTAAGGAAACATAATCACTTATCATGTTGACTCTCAACTTTTACGAGATTCCTTAATCAAACTCATATTTTTTTCCAAAAGACGAGTATTTAGGGAGACTTGTTCACATTAAGAGTACTATAATCAACTTCTAGAGAATCACCTAATCCACCAAATAGAAATATATACATCCCATGTATTTATGCTTTAACCAAAACCAAAACAAAAAAGGTTAGTACAAGGTCAGATAATCCAGAAAAGGATAACCCTTTATAAAAAGAAAATCTATTCTTAACCTCAAAAATTTGTCCAACAAAACCCAAAGTTCAACGAGGACCATTCTATAATCAATTTGTCCATAAAATTCTTCAAATTAAACCAATATAAGACTGAAACCCAAATATTTGAAGGATTTAGTCACATAGTCTTCCAAGTTAAATCGTAACATTTATCTCCAAACAACATCAGTTTCCCCTAATGTCTCGTATTGAAAAGTAATTAACCTAATCACATATCCTCCAAGATAGGTTAATCATTTTCATAAATAACCCAAAATCAACTTACTCTTAATTCATAAAATCATATAACTAGAAATAATCAGTCAAACTAACCAGGGACTTCACATAGTCCAATGGTAGGCGATAAATACCAGTCGCACTTTGGTTGTGGGTTCGATTCCCACAGCTTTGTCCGACGCGACGGGTAGTCACACGGTCTACGTGTTGTCCTTTTTCCAATACTATATAATTCTTAAAACATTCCCCAAAATGAGATAAAATCTTCAAGAATAATCAAAACATATTTTAACCTCAAGTTTATCTCATGCCCTTCATTTTCCATCATATCATATAATAACCCATAATTACCTCAAAAGTAAGGATAATATAAACCCTAATGGTTACCTTAATAATTATTACCTGAATTTCCACATCGAGTTGGCCATCTCGTACATGATCCATTAGAGAACTCACCAAGGTTGAAGTGATTGATCATGACTCCTTGATAGTAGGTTTAGAACAACTATGAGATTCCTCATTGAATCTACCATCTCATCCAGTATCTTAATCAGAGAACCACCACAGTTTCCTTCAAACCCATTGTCACTTTGGTGCCTGCTAGATCTAGCTTTTTACTAAAACCAAAAAGTTCAGTGTGATTATATCAACAAAACCATCATGTACTAATGAGGAAGGTAAACACTAAGATATACTTACTCATTCACTTTATCTAAAATTAGGACTCTTTCTGAAATCCTAACCATTATGGTAATGTCACTTATGCTTAAAGAATACCCTAACCTCCGAAGTTATCTAAACCGACCTTTGATACCAACTATAAGGCCCCAGCCTTAAACATTACTTAATCTTGAGTTATTACATGATTACACATTGTGGATCTTTTCAGGTTTAGAGTTTTAGAGAATTAGATCATGAAACTTACATTACCTTCCACATTTAATCAAAGTGGTTACATAAAGACAATATTCATTCTTCCCATCAACGGAAACATATTTAAAATATAACACAGATTCTTTCTTGACACATCCTTGACACTATCATCACATCATGTACCTTTCCCTTGACCTGTGAAAAACATTTCAAAAACTTGGGATGAGCATAAAAAGCTCAGTAAGAGATATAAAAATATGGAAAGGAAACATGAGTTCATATATGCATTAGAATGAAATCACACTTTACCCATAAAACATAGGCATATCAAATCATGAATAAATCATAGAAAACATAAGACATAAAGGTAACTTGAGGCATTCATAACATTCTTACGTAGGGAGTAACCCTCTTGGTTACGTTTGGAATACCCATCACAGTATATTCCCTAAATCTCTTCGGAGAAACCTTAACGTTTCACTCCTTCGCGTTACCCAATGCATTGGAGAGCTATATCGGGCTCACCCGCCCTTAGTTTACCACGGAACCACCCGTTTTCATAACAATTCCCAAGAACCATAACATAAATTTATCACATAAAACATGCATAAAGGAAACATATCATTTCCACATTTCAATCACAATATAAAATTTTAGTATATTGAAATAATGAATCCATTCAAAAAGAAACCATTTCCAAAACCATTTAAAACATTTAATAAAGAGATTTTTGAATCAAAGAGTCCCATAAAACCTTGAAGCTTAAAATTTTAAACCATTAATATCCATATAAATAAATCCTTAAAACCATTTTGAAAACATGGATATTAATAAGAACAAATGATTAAAACATTTAAAACGATATTTTAGTTAAAGGGGTTTTACAAAAATTAGAGACACTTGAATACAATAATTGAGGAATAACATTTAGTCAGAACTTTATAATATCATGAGAATAAATGGATTCATGATATAATACTCCAAAGTACAGTATATACACCATATAAGAGTGAATTGGTGCATAACAACAATTAACCCTCAATAGAAATGTCAAATGTGATGAAATCCCTTATAAAGAAGGTATCCTTAAATTAAGGATAAATCAATATCAAAATTATGTGTGACAAATATAAATACACCCAATATAATTGGATATTAAGTTTAAAACAATAAAATTTCATTCACACATATTCAAAGGATGACATATTCAATGACTACATGTTGAACCCAAAGAAATCGAAATTGGGTTAAAAAGTTCCCTTGACAGCCTAACGGCATCACATCAAAATGAGTTGATGAGAGATAAAAAGTGTATCTCATCACTTGGAAATAAAATTTACAACAATAAGGATATATGAGAACACATCCCAACATAACAATATGTAAATTAAAATACCCAACAAAAGAAGTCTTTTAAAAAAAGAGGAGGGTGAAAGGTCCCCTTACCGACTTGGGTAACATTCGAAAAGTACACCCCATTGAAGAAGTGTCATACAATGAATATGTAAATACCCATAAATCGAATTATATTACAAAAGGAGTGTAATAATGGGTAGTACATAAACCACTCAAAGGAAATTGTGGCAAATGTAGCATAAATCTCACGGGAATAAAAGTGAGATGAAACATCTCTTACGGAAACTCGGCAGCCTAACGACGCCACTTAAAACTTACAAAAAGGATTGATGAGAGGAAATAGGGTCTCGCATCATATGAAAATAATAAGTACAGTTGGAGTAATATAAAATAACATCCCAGTCATAAGAAATATGAGCTTAAAAGGAATGACATAAAAGAGTGTACTTAAAAAGAAAGAGAGGTGTAGGATCCCTTACCTCGGGTCCGACATGACTCGATCATTCTTTAACGTCCTGAATAATAAACTTGAGTTAATTTCTACTTGCTTAAGAACCTTTTAAAAGTTCATTATTCCTTTTATATAAATTATTGACATGTTATAAACATTATGTAATCATTTAAGTTAATAATATTTGTTTTGCCGATATTTGGTTCTTAAGTCGAAAGTGGACTTCTTACAATTACATGTTGTTCATGTGGTCAAAAGTTCTTTATATCCAGAATGACATTCGTGATTTGGATATCATATATATCATATATATCCAGCATATACATGTATTTATAATATTACATAATCATTTAGAGGTAAGAAATGAAATGCACCGTTCATGGAGACGGTAAGCCGTACGTACGCATGAACGCTACTTTCATTTCTTTGTCATATTAATGGAATTAAAACTAAATGAGAGGTATGTATATTTTAATTACAGAATTATATTCATCATTTAGATGTATCATTCATAACATATATCCATTATATACATGTACTTATAATAGTACATTACATTTGGGATAAGAAATGAAATGCACCGTTCATGGAGACGGTAAGCCGTACGTACGCATAAACGCTACTTTCATTTCTATCCCATACTTTAATGGAAATAAATAATAATTATATATAGGTATATAATAATTCCAGTATAACATCATATATAATAACATTAAATCCATCCCTTATACGTCCCACGTATGACATTAACGAATCACATCACTTTGAGTGGGCGGTAGTCCGCACTTCCTAAATTGAAGTTATCGCGTATACCCATAATGGAAGCCATAATGGTACGGAACAAATGAAAAATACAGAAGTATAAGTAAAATTTAAACATATTATATATCATATATAAAAATAGTGACATCATAATGTCCACCTTTGAAGGTGTTAAATGAGTATTGAACAATCATCGTTTCGGGAGGCAGAATTTCGCCATCCACGAAAACCGTATGTTCTGTAACCATTTGATGTAGTTGTGTGAGAGTGTAGCTCGAATAAATCTTATAACAACATCCTAGTATATTGAAGATACTGGTGTTGTTACAAAAGAAGTAAATAAAAAGAGTTTAGGGGGTTGGAGATGCAAAATAAAACAAATGAACATGAGAGAATGAATTACCTTTAAAAGTGTAACTCCTTTTGATTTGAGCATAAAGGCTTCCTTTGAAAGGATTCTGCCCAAAGGGAATCCTCTAGGATGAGTAGAGGGATGTGGAGAGAGTAAATGGGTAGGGGTTGGCCGAGCCAAAGGCTTGAGGAGTGTGTGAAATGAGGTAGAGGTGGGGGCCTTTTATAAGAGGAGAGGAGGGGTACTTTTGGAGAGTAAGAAATATTACTTTATTTGAAAATGTGTTTCTATTTTAAAAGGTCCCACATTGATATTATTCGTGGATAAGGTGTTAAGGGTTCTAAATACACCCATCCAATAAGATTTGGACATGTGTAGATCATAGATTTTACATTATCTTTCCATTTTATTTAAATCGTCAAATAATGATGTCATCGCTGCATCATTATTATGTCATAAATAATTTAATTTATATAATGTCTAAAAATTATAAAAAAACTACTATGATGTAGGAAATCTTGTTAGATTTCCAATGAATATTTATAATCAAAAATATGACTTGTATAACCCCACTTAAATTTTTTTTTAGTAAAACATATCATGTATGTGTCATTTTTACTTTTACATTAAATAAAAGGTTATTTATGTTATTTCCCAACCAAAGTGGATCCATGGGGTCCCCAAGTCGACCCATGGCTTGTCTTGGTCGGCCATTACACCTCCAATGAGGTTAGGACATGTGTCAAGTTCATTTCATTTTATTAAAGCATTATTTTTACCTTAACCTACAATAATTACCACTAATCGCGATTAAAAACATAATAAGTTACTATTCACCAAAAAATTATTTTTATCCCATTGAACCACATTTTACTTCTTAATGACAACCATGTATGTCAGATTTTTGAAATTAAAAACATATAAGTGGTAAAATTTCATTTAAACAAAAAATCAGCTTTTATAAGTACCACTTAGTGGTTTCACTATTCATCAAAAATAGAAGTTTTTCATAAAAATCCAAAAAATTCACCCTATGCTATATTTGATATTCCAAATTCAAAAATGAAGTCCGTTTTACAAAATTCAAAATATATTAGTCACATTAATTAATTTAATAATTAATTCCCGCTGTCAGAGCAAATAGCGTGTTTTTATAAAACAATAAGTATCAAAAGATTGACACTAGTTTAAGTCTGATTTCAAAGTGAAATTAATTCCAACGACCACTATTGGATTTAATGGTAAAAATATTTTCTAATTTCACTTTAAAACCAATTCAAAATATTATATAATCATATAAATAAATTAGATTAAAAAGATGTTTTGAATTAAAACACAACATTCTACACTATTCATTAAAAAATGAACTTTATCGGAAAAATACCAAAAAACTACACAAAGTAAAATTTGATGTCCCGATTATTAATAAGAGTTTTATTTGGTCCAAAAGAATGTATAAGAGTGATCAAAACTATATTTAATGATAGTTCTCCATTAAAATGTGATAAGTGAACCTTTAGTGAAAACTATGGCATATACACCTAAAATTTAATTCTTTCCGTATTTTAAGCCTTTAGCTTTTATTGGATAAATGTAAAAACATTAAAAAACATATATAATAATATTTTAGTTATTTCTATCCATTCCCGCCAATACAAAAACTATTTGTTAACTACCATTTGAAATAATATTATTTTATTATTTGAGTGCAACGTAAGATTCTCAAGAAACTCGTTGTTGCGTGTTGGGTACGCCATCGAGCATAGAGTCCCCTTTAAAGTCATATTAAAATTTTATTCACAAATATGGATAAATATGAAAATGTCATATTCTTTATTTACCTGGGGTGTTACACTATATACATTCATATGTATTATATTACATCATGAAATAAAAACATCAACATCATTTTGCCCCCTTTTGAACACACTTACAACCTTAGCCTATCCTTGCAGGTCGACCATAAAATACCTCTTCACATCTTGGAAAAAAAAACATAGAAAGGGGTGAGCTCAACTGCTCAGTATGGATAATAATATAGAGGAAACTGTCATAAATAAGCATAAACATTTAAGGAAATGTGTATGAATAAAACAAATTCCTTTTAAACATAAACTTTGGCATATTATGAAAAAGATAAAATCAAATAATTCCATTACATAATTGCATGGATATTCTACTAGTCGAATAATCACAGGCAATATCAATAGCCACTTTTATAATGATGGAATGCATAATTCTGAACTTTAGAACAACATATTCAAGGCCTTGTTCCAAGACTAAAAATAAGATTTTTTCAAGGACATATGCGAAGACAATAGAGTGTCTCATGAGACCTACCAATGTATCGAGGAGCTATAGCAGGCTCCACACGTCACATACAATTTCCAAATCATTTCTCAAATGAAAAGGTTTAAACATAACATAAACATTATTATTAAAAATATCATACTAAATGTCAATAAATTATCCATTAACAATGAATGGTGTAAAAATAACACATCCAAATTCAAACATATCACCAAATCTTCAATACAATGTGGATGTTTTTTATCATAATAAATCAACATCAAACAGGCTTAAAATCCATCAAAAGTATGTTGACATAGTTGAATTAAAAACTTTTTTTGGAGAATTATCTCTTTCTATTTTGAAATCAATTAAATTTCATATAATTATAAAATAAAACATTTATTTTGAAGGTATTATTATAATATTTTAAGGGAAGCTTCGATGATGTTATAACGATCTAAAATACATGCACCTGCTGTATGAGTTAAAAGAAAATTCTTACATTAATTTTTTCAAAATGGTCATAAAGTTTCTTGTTTGGAAAATGAACAAAATATTCCTTTCTAAACATATAATCTCAAATAAGGGTATAAATGACTTTAACCCATTGTATAGTAAATAGTAAAAATGTTTTGAAATACATTTTTGAGAAAACACAGATATGAATGATAAAGAGTTCCTAGTAGATACTAATGTTAAAATAACCTCATATAATAAAGATATTGTGGCATTAACCCTTACCTTGTAACACCCCAAGCTTCCACAGTACGATTCTCTTTTAATAATAGAGTAGCGTGTGTTGTACGCAACTTCGAGATTTTAACATGCCGCGACCGAATCAAAGTAGCCATTATGAATAGTAATACAAAATTTTTCAAATTTTATAAATTTTATCTTTAAAAATGGAATTCATTTTTTGATTCATAATATCGAAATTATCCTAGGATGAAATTTTGGAACTTTTTGGACAATTATTATATTTTGATTAATAGTGATAATTACTAAATTTTTATTAAAAGCAACTTTTATAATCGAAATAATTAATAGTGATAAATTATTAATATGAGTGGTTTTAATGTATATTTAGATTATATTTTTACCATTTAATACAATTTAGGTCATTGGACATAATTTCACAATTAAACCAGACATAAACAAGTATCAATATTTTGATAGTTATTATTTCTTAAAAACATGTCTTTTGTTTTGACAGTGGGAATTAATTTTAAATTAATTTCTGCCACTTCTATGTTTTGAATTTCGAAAAATGGATTCCATATTTGGAATCAGGATGTCCAAATTGTGTAAATATGTATCTTTTATTTTTAGACATTTTGAATAATTACTTTTGTAATTATTTTATTTACCATGGTTAAAGGGTAAATCTGGTAAATAAGGGTAAACAATTATTATTATAATAAAAACAAATTACCCTAAAACGTGTCCAAACCTTATTGGTGGATATATGTCCGACCATGGAAAACTTTGGGTCGATTTTGGGACCCCATGGAGCCACATGTAGGTGATAGAGACACTTTATATTAATTAAGTTAAAGTAAATACAAAAATGAGATAAGCTTATATCGTTTAGAAAAACAATTTTTTACATAAAGTTATATATGTTATGTTTTCAATTATAAATATTCATTAGAAATATAAAAATATTTCCTATATAATGGTATTTTATTTTTAATTTTTAGACATTGAGAATGTAAAAATATATATGACACAATAATGATGCAATATTTTCTTTATTAATGAATGAATGAAATAATTTGTATTATAAATGTTAAAATAAATATAATTTAAAATTTTTTATGACAAAAACGAATTTTATTCGTTAATATGAAATTTTAGGATTTCTTATATGAATTTTTTTCGAATTAATAAAGTGGTTAAGACTTTAACAAAAATCAATTATTGAGTAGTGTCAAAATTGACATAAATGAGTTTTTTAAAAAAAATATTATATTATTAATTTTTATTTAGTTCCTAAAAATATAAGGATCAGAAAAAGGACTTATATCCTTATTAGTGTGTCATTAATGGACAACTTTGGGGTCTATTGGATGTATATAGTAATTTTATTAACTACATAATATAAAAATACAATGTGACATGGTAAGTGTCAAACTAATTAACTAAGAGTTAAAACTAAAAGATAAGGTCAATATAATGACCCAAAACCTGTCTAAAATTTATTTTTTGAAAATATTTCGACCCATACCCACCTTATACATTGAATAATTCACTTTTGGAACCATTAGAAACTGAATATGAATTTATTATAAATTAATACATTATGTTTTTCCTAAAGAGGCCCCCTTATAAAAGGACCCAACTTCTAACCATTTTTTCACAACATCAATGCCTTTTGGTTCGGCCAACCCCTACCCAAATACTCTCTAAACGTCCCTAAATTCATCCTAGAGGGCTTAGTTTGATTAGAAAGCCAACCTTTGGAGCACTTTTGATCAAATAAAAAGGAAGAACTCGAATAAGAGGTAACGTCTTCACCTCTATCTTTAAAGTTCCTTTCTTCTTCAATATCTTCTTTCCTTGTTATTTCCATTATAAAATAATATCTCCATTATATTCTATATACTATGATGTAATTATAATTATGGAACAAAAAAATTCATTATTCTATCCATCCCTTGAATAACATGTCACCATACGTGCGTACGTACGACCTACCATCTCCACGTTGTGGTGTAATTGTTATTCATTATATTATTATTTAGATGGTTATAATAATGATGTATAATTCATGTAAATAATAAATACAACCTGATAATGATTCTATATATATGATATAACATACAATTATATATTATCTTAATATCAAAACAATGATATTTTCGCCCGTGCGTACATACGGATTACCGTCTCCACGACATGATGAGATTCATTTCCAAGTTCACCATTCATCGACGATTATAAAAATATTTATCACTAATAAGTATTTAATATATGAAATAATAATTCTACTGGAGATATATATATATATATATAATTATTTATGTACTTACATATATCTTATTCACTTACTTCCGTTCAATACTATATGAAAACAGAAACATCGTTTATGTGTACATACGGACTACTGTGACCATAAATGGCGTTTTCCATTTCATATTTATGACTATGATACATATTTATATTCAATATATATATGATATATTTATCATGTTTTATATTCTGGATGTATTTAAATAATTATCTAAGTGATACAATCAAGAGTAAGAAGTTAAAACATGTACGATAAAGAAAACGATTATTACCCGAAATGTTAATTTAACATGGACATCATTATTAAATGGGTAGTATAATGTCATAAATGAATCATTTATGATATCATAAATATTAATATGGTTCTGGTATAATTTAATAACATACTATTATCTTCTTATAGGAGGTTAAACGTACCCCCAACTAAAGGAAAGTGCAAGGTAAGGGGTTTTTATCTCACTCCTTATTCCCGTGACATTCATGCCATATTGCCACTATTACCTTTTGTGTGGTGTATGTACTGCCCATAATTGTATTCCTTGTGTAATACACTTTAATTTATGTGTATTTACATATTCATTGTACGATACCTCTTTCATGGGTTGTATGTTTCATAAGTTACCAAATTGGTAAGGGTTAATTCATCAATATCATTATTATCCGAGATTGTTTATGTATAAGTATTTATTGGGACATTTTTATCATCCATGTTCATTTTTCATAAAAATTATTTCAAAATGAATATTTTAAGGATATTGAAAGGTACTCTTTATCAAGATCATAAATTTAAATGTTTTAATGATTTATCTATCTAAATCTTTTTAATTAATGTCCATGTTTTAATATTGATTTTAAGGATTTATTTATATGGACATGAATATTTTGAAATGATAATTCTTTTCAAAAGTTTCAAAGTGGTATGGGACACATTGACTCAAAAATCTCTTTTAAATTACTTCCTTTATAAATGTGTGAATTTTAAATGATTTTAGAAAAAGGATATTTCTCTCAAAAAGTTTTACCCATCATTTTCATCTATGTCAACATCCTTTGATGAATTTTAAGCTTATTTGAAGTTGATTTATTATTCAAAACATCCATTGAAGGTTTTGTGATATGTTTGACTGTGGATGTGTTATTTTAATACCATTCATGGTTTATGGAGAAATTATTGACATTTCCTATGCTAGTTTTAATAAGAATGTTTATGTTATGTTAAAACCTATTCATATGAGGAATGCATTGGAATTAGTAAGTGACGGGTGGAGCCCGCTATAGCTCCTCAATGCATAGGTAGGTCTCATGAGACCAACAAGTTTCTTGGCACGAGGCCTTGAAAAAATCATATTTGTAGTCTTGGCACGATGCCTTGGCTACGTGGTAATAATAGTCTGTCATTATGCATTCCATCATTATAAAAGTGGTTAGTGATATTGCATGTGATTATTCGATGAGTAGAATATCCATGTGAATAAGTAAATGGAATTATTTTATTTTATTTTTTCCATATTATGATGATGTTCCTGTTTAAAAGGCTATTATTTTAGTTATACATTTCCTTAAATGTTTATGCTTATTTTTGAAAGATTCCGCTTTATTGCATACCCTTACTGAGAATTTGAGCTCACCCCTTTCTATGTTTTATTTTTCCCAGGATTCCAGAAGTGTATTGTGGTTGATATGTAGGTTTAAACGAAGGGAATAATGGCATTAATAAAGATTATTTATGTTGTTTTGTATGTCTTAATGTGCAATGTAACATTTATGTATGTAATCTATTTTCCAAGACTAGTAAACTAATCGGTCCTTTGGGACTCGATTCATTGTAATCATGCCAATGTATTAAAATAATTCCCCGACCCTAGGTAACTGGGGTCAGGGCATTATAGTTGGTATCAGAGGATGTTTAGCAATAACCTTGGAAACTAGATTAAGATAAACTCTAATTAGAGGACATTACCCTAAGATAGACTTTGAAGATTATTATAGAAGAACTTCCAAGAAGTTTGGTATTGTATAGATTTTGTGAGTTTTTCAAGAAAAAATCCTTATCTGGATACGATAAGGTAGAGGCGGATCTGGAACAGATGTACCTAGGTGTAAAACCCAAAAGCCCAGCTTTGATCTAGACTTGAATGAGAAACTAGTGCACGACAACGGGCCTTGCTGCACTTGTGGTTACGAAACTCCCGGGGGATATGCTTAGGAAAATTATCATTTTTTACAAGACATTATGAAGGGTTTATGAGTATATAATTCCTCAAAGAAAACATTTTTATGATTATGGATTATATCCATAAACTGTTTAATGTATGTTAAGTGTTTTATAAGTTTGGGATTAGTTATTGTTATTCATAAACTAATCTATTGTATGCCATTGTTTAGAAATTGCTCCCAGTAGAAAGAATGAGAACTACCGAAATACACATGATCCAAAGAGTAATAAGGATCATATATTTCGTGGTATTAAGCCAGAATTCAGAATTTAAATAGTCTCCCACGTATTATCATCATATGGAGAAGTAGTATCATGTGATGATAAGATAAGTAAAGAGTTCTCGAAGTCATATGGATTTGAAGGGAAGCCAGAGAAGGAAAGGATGGTAGAGAGAAGGACTGATAAAGAGAATAAGGTAAATAAGTATTTTCCCATATGTGATAACTTTAGAAAGAATCACCTTGGAAAATTCTTGAAGGGAATGGTAGTATGTTATAAGTGTGGAGAAAAAGGATACCAAGTATGTGACTTCAAGGGTTGTAAAAAGATTTCAAATATACAATGCTTCATCTGCAAAAAGGTTGGACACTACACGAACCAATGTCCCAGTCATCAGATTATGCTGAAAATGATGCTATTTGATAATAATCATGTTATGATACTACCACATATAAAGAGGAATGACTAGTGTTCTTATGTTGTTATTTTGGAATTATTTCATTGAAGTGTCGTATCAATGATGTACTGGAAATAAATAAGGATTTTACTGTAGTAATATATCATTGAGGATTTGAGATTTTATGGTAATAAGATATGTGAATCTACAACGAGTTAAATGTTTTGGAAATTACATGGTTTAAGGAAAGATAAACCTTAATATGGTCCTAATATTTAGGTACTGATTTTGGAAAAATATATGGTTGATTTGGGTAAATTATATTGGATATTCTTGACTTCTTTGAAACTGATTAAAGATTTGTATATTCCATTATTTATGGGTTTTACAACATTTTTGGATGGATGAAGTATATCCAGTATTCTATAAGTAATAAGGGAGAATGAATGTAGTAAATAAGGTTTTTTGGTAATTCAGGATGTTTTAGTGTTTTAACAGAATAAATGCTGAAGGTATTCACATGCTATTATGGGGTAAAAAGGATCTAAATTATGTTTATCGTTCATATAAATATTTTACTGAGAGTTTACAGAAATATTTTGGATAAGTATAATGATTTGAAGGGATTACTTTTGAATGGTTATTTTTGGATTTTTATAAAAGGACAACATGCAGACCATGTGACGACCCGTCACGTTGGACAAAGCTGCTGGAATCGAACCCACAACCATAATGCAATTGGGATTTATTGCCTACCACTAGACAATTTGAAGTTACAAGATGGTATAATGTAGTTTTTTAAGGGCCTGATATGTGAATTATAAATTAATTATATTTGGAACCCTATACGATTAGGATAAATAGAGTATTTTTGAGTTGTATTATGTTTTGGGGTGAACGATGAGTTTATGGTAGAAATTTATTGATGGATAAAACACTAATTATAAATTAGGTATATCTACTTATGATCTTATCCAATCTCATAAATAAATTTCTCAATATTAATAAAAAGAACTTAGAACTGAAATGATGTCCTAGATAGTACCTTAGATCATCACAAATTTATGGCTTTGAAATTGTTGGCCTTTTCATAGCCATGTTCTCTACCACACTCCATAAGATATTGATGGTTATATTTGTCTTCCATATACATATTTTCCTACATGGAACCCTAGTATGTGTTATTTTTGGTAACCTTCATACTTACCACTCTTTATTTTAAGTAGACGCCTCAATAATCCATTTTTTGATGTGGGATTTCAACTAAGATATTTTGAAATGTCAACCCCAAGTTTCCAATACCGAGCATAAGTTGTGAGGATGCAATTTATTTCAGGAGGGGAGAATGTAACACCCCATGTTTCCACGATATGCTTCTCTTTGAATAATAGATTAGTGTGTGTTGTACGCAACTTCTAGATTCTAACATGTTGCGACCAATGAAATTAGTCGCTATGAATAGTAATACATACTTTTTGAAATTTTATACATTTTATATTTCAAAATGGACTTCATTTTTTTATTCGTAATATTGAAATTATCCTAGGAAGAAATTTTGGTACTTTTCGGATAACCTTTATATTTTGATGAATAGTGAAAATTACTAAATATTTATTAAAAACAACTTTTTTAATAAAAATAATTAATGGTGATAAATTATGAATTTGAGTGGTTATGAAAAATATTTAGAATATATTATTACCATTTAATACAATGTTGGTCATTGGACAAAATTTCACAATTAAACCAGACATAAACAAGTATCAATCTTTTGATAGTTGTTATTTCTTAAAAACACGCTTTTTGTTTTGACAGCGGAAATTAATTTTAAATTAATTTATGCCACTTCTGTGTTTTGAATTTTGGAAAATGGATTCCATATTTGGAATCAGGATTTCCAAATTGTGTAAATAGGTAACTTTTATTTTTAGTCATTTTGAATAATTACTTCGGTAAATATTATATTTACCATGGTTAAAGGGTAAATCTGGTAAATAAGGGTAAACAAATAATATTATTATAATAATAAATTATGCTAAAACGTGTCCAATCCCTATTTGTCGATACATTTACGAAAATTGGAATCTTTGGGTCTATTTTGGGACCCCATGGACCCACTTGTAGGTGATAGAGACACTTTATATTTATTATGTGAAAGTAAATACAAAAATGACATAAGCTTTTATCTTTTAGACAAATACTTTTTACATAGAGTTATACATGTTATATTTTCAATTATAAATATTCATTAGAAAGATAAAAAGAGTTCCCACATAATGGTATTTTATTTATAATTTTTAGACATTGAAAAAGTAAAAATATATAGGACACAAAAATAATGTAGTATTTTCATTATTAATGAAAGAACCAAATAATTTGTATTATAAATGTTCAAATAAATATACTTTAAACATTTTGATTACATAAACTAATTTTATTGGTTAATAGGACATGTTAGGATTGCTTAAATGATTTTTTTTCTAATTAATAAAGTTGTTAATACTTTAACAAAAATCAATTATTGAGTAGTGTCAAAATTGACAAAAATGAGTTTTAAAACAAATATTATATTATTAATTTATATTATATTCCTAAAAATATATGGTTCTACCAAAAAACATATATAATTATTTGTGTATCATTAATGGACCATTATGGGGTCGCTTGGATGTATATAGTATGTTTATTAACTATATAATATAAAAATAAAAAGTGACATGGTAAGTGTCAATATAATTAACTAAGAGTTAAAACTAAAAGATAAGGTTAATATAATGACCCAAAAAATGTATAAAATCTATTGGTTGAAAATATTTAGACCCATCCCCACCTTATACTTTTAATAATCTACTTTGGAGCCATTAAAAACCGAATATAAATTTATTATAAATAAATACATTAAGTTTTTCTAAAAGAGCCCCTCCTCCCCCTTATAAAAGGACCCAACTTATAACCAATTATTCACACCTTCAAAGCCATTTGGTTAGGCCAAATCCTTCCAAACTACTCTCTCAACTTCCATCAATTCATCCTAGAGGCCTTATTTTGATCATAATTCCATCCTATGGAGCCCTTTTGATCAAATAAAAAGGAAGAACCCGAAGAAGAGGTAACGTCATCACCACCCTCTTTAAAGTTCTTTTCTTCTTCAACTTCTTATTTATTTGTTATTTCCATTCAAAAATAATAACTCTTGTATCTTCTATATAATGTGATGTTATATAATTATGTAACAAACAAATTCATTATTCTATCCATCCCTTGAATGACATGTCACCATACGTGCGTATGTACGACCTACCGTCTCCACGTTGTGGTGTAATTGTTATTCAATATATTATTATTTAGATGGTTATAATAATGATGTATAATTCATGCAAATAATAAATATAACATGATAATTATTCTTTATGTATGATATACCATCCAATTATATATTATTTTAATATCAAAAGAATGATATTTTCGCTCGTGCATACGTACGGATTACCGTCTTCACGACGCGATGAGATTCATTTCCATGTTCACCATTCATCGATGATTATAAATATATATATTACAAATAATTATGTAAACTATTACATAATAATACTACTGGATATATTTATATATTTATATATATATAAGTATTTATGTAAATACATATATCTTATTCACTTACTTCCATTCAATACTATATGAAAACAGAAACATCGTTTATGCGTACGTATGGATTACCGTATCCATAAACGGTGTTTTACATTTCATATATATGTCTATTATACATATTTATATTATAAATATATATGATATATTTCGCATGTTTAATATTCTGGAAGTATTTAAATCATGATCTAAGTGAATCAAGAGTAACAAGTTAAAACACGTACGATAAATAAAATGATTATTACCCAAAATATTAATTTAACATGGAAATTATTATTAAATGGATAGTATAAAGTCATAAATGAATCATGTATGATATCATAAGTATTAATATGGTTCTGTTATAATTTAATAACATTTTATGATATTCGTATAGGAGGATAAACGTACCCTCGACTAAAGGAAAGTGCAAGGTAAGGGGTTTTCATCTCACTCCTTATTCCCGTGAGATTCATGCGATATTGCCACAATTAACTTTTGTGTGGTATATGTAATGAACATAATTTTATTCTTTTTTTAATATACATTAATTTATGTGTATTTACATATTCATTGTATGATACCTCTTTTATGGTTTGTATGTTTTGTATGTTACCAAATTGGTAAGGGTTAATTCCTTAATCTCATTATTATCAGAGTTTGTTTATGTGTAAGTATTTACCGGGACATTTTAATCATTCATGTCCATTTTTCATAAAAATGATATCAAAATTAATATTTTAAGGATTTTGAAAGGTACCCTTTATGAAGATCACAATTTCAAATGTTTTTAAGATTTATCTTTCGAAATCTTTTTAATTAAAGTCCATGTTTTCAAAATGATTTTAAGGATTTATTTATATGGACATGAATGTTTTGAAATGATAATTCTTTTCAAAAGTTTCCAAGTGGTATGGGACACATTGATTCAGAAATATATTTTAAATTACATCCTTTATAAATGTGTGACTTTTGAATGATTTTACAAAAAGGATATTTCTCTCAAAAAGTTTTACTCGTCATTTTCATCTATGTCAACATCCTTTGATGGATTTTAAGCCTATTTGAAGTTGATTTATTATACAAAACTTCCATTGAAGGTTTTGTGATATTTTCGACTGTGGATGTGTTATTTTTATACCATTCATGGTTTATGGAGAAATTATTGACATTTCATATGCTAGTTTTAATACGAATGTTTATGTTATGTTTAAACCTATTCATTTGAGGAATGCATTGGACTTAGTAAGTGACGGGTGGAGCCCACTATAGCTCCATGATTCATCAGTAGGTCTCATGAGACAAACTAGTGTCTTGGCATGAGGCCTTGAAAAAATCTTATTTGTAGTCTTGGAATGAGGCCTTGGATATGTGGTTATGATAGTCTATCATTATGCATTCTATCATTATGAAAGTGGTTAGTGATATTGCATGTGATTATTCGACTAGTAGAATATCCATGTAATAAGTAAATGGAAGTATTTCATTATATTTTTTCCATATTATTCTGAATTTCTAGTTTAAAAGGCTTTGGTTTTAGTTATACATTGCCTTAAAGGTTTATGCTTATTTTTGAAAGTTTACACTGTATTGCATACCCTTACCGAGCGTTTGATCTCACCCTATTTTATGTTTTATTTTTCCCAGGATTCCAAGAAGTGTATTGTGATTGATATTCAGGGTTAATACAAGGAAATAATGGCATTCATAAAGATTATTTATTTTGTTTTGTACGTCTTAATGTTCAATGTAACATTCATGTATATAATCTATTTTCCAATACTGCTAAACTAATCGGTCCTTCAGGTCTTGATTCCTTGTAATCATACCAATGTATTAAAATAATGCACTGACTCTGGGTAACTGGGGTACGGGCATTACATACCATGTACTATTACATGGTTAAGGGTATGTTAAAATCCTTTATAATAGTTAAATCATAGTTATTAAATTACACAAGAACTATATACATAAATATGATATCATATATGATCCACTAATATTGATTTGTTAATAAAATTTCATTAGTATCACCATTTTTTTGTTAACTGATTCATTTTCATTTATATGCATGGTTATGTAATCCATGATTCTAATGGATAGGATGTATATTATTCAAGTCCAGGAAGATATTAAGTTTTTAAATATTATTTTGAATTATAAAAAAAATCATTATTAAATCATTACGATGGGGGAATGAGTCTCATCGTGTTCGTGGAGACTCTAATCTGTACGTACACATGAGAGATAATATAAATATATTGATGGTAAAATTGTATGTAATTGGATGGTATATAATATATACAGAATAATTAAAATTATATATTTATTATTTACATTAGTTACACTAATTATTTTACAAATCCAAATAATGAAGTGTTTGAATTAAAAACTACACCACAACGTGGAGACGGTAAGTCATACATACACATGTATGTTGACTTTTTCATTCATATGATGAATAGAATAATGAATATGGTTGTAACATTTAAATAATAACATCACAGTATATAAAATATATTGGATTTAGTATTTTAGATTGGAAATAATAAAGAAAGAGGAAGTGGAAGAAGAAAATAACTTGAAAGAGGTGATGAAATATTTAATTTTTATTCAGGTTCTTCCTTTTGATTTGATCATAAGGGCTTCGTAGGCTGGCTTTCTGACCAATTGAAGGACTCTAGGATGATTTTATGGGAGTTGGTAGGATATTTCTGTAGGGGTTGGCTGAGCCAAAAGGCTTTGGAGGTGTGAAATTAAGAGAAGGGGAAGTTCCCTTTTATAAGAGAGGTGAGGGACACTTTTGGAAAACCTTGAAATATTATTTCATAATAAAACTATTTCCAGTTTCTAATTGCTCTAAAATGAATTATTTCCAGGATAAGGTGTTTATGGGTCGAAAAATACTCAACCAATAGGTTTTAGACTGGTTTAGGTCATCATATTAACTTTGTCTTTTAGATTTAATTCTTAGTTAAATAGTTTGACATTTACCATGTCTCATTGGATTTTTATATTATATGGTTTATATAAATACTATAACCATCCAAGAGAACCCCATATCGTTTATTATTAATATATATAACTTTATCTAAGTCCTTTGGATAAGCCTTATATTTTTATGAATGTTATATCAATTAATAATATAGTATTTGTTTTAAAAACGCAATTATATCAATTTTGACACTATTTAGTATTTAATTTTTTTAAGAAATAAAAACATTATCACAACTATTTAAATTTAGTTAATAAACCCTTAAATATAATATTGAATTATAAAATTTTTCTAATTCATCATAAGTTTCAATTTACATTAATTTTGATATTTATATTATCAATTATTTTAATATTTTATTAATATGGTAATTACCACATCATTATTGTGTCATAAATAAATTAAATTATATAATGTATATTTTTTTTAAATAAAATAAAATTATGTAGGGAATATTTTTATCTTTATAATTCATATTTATAGTCGAATTAATATTGTGTGTAACCCTATATTAATAATGGTTTAGTTATTATACATTGAATTTAACTCTTTTAACTCTTCTTTAAATGAAATGATAATAAATGTTCTAATCTAATCTATGTGGACCAAAGAGGATAATATTTTATTCCTGACATAGTTTTTGGTTCAATTATACTTATCCAATATAATTAGGATATGTGTTAGGGTAATTATGATATGCTTTTTTCCCTTAATTACCCTATTTATATTTAAATGGGGTAAATAAAAGTCTAAAGTTACAATTCAACAAAAATTATTTTCATCATATTGAATCACATTTTATATACGAATATTAACCATGTATCTCAGATTTTTGAAATTAAACTCATAAAAGCATAAAAAGTATGTTTTATACAAATTTGCAGATTCTCCTAGGAGGTGGGTAAAAGAGTATAAAAAGTTCATTAAAATTTTTATATATCTAATATTATTATAAAATGAATATAATTAATAAAATATAACTTATATAGGTATTATGTATCTATTTTGACCTAAAATAAATTTAAATAAAATAAAAAATTATTTAAATAAAAAGCCAGTTTTAAACAATAACTCAGCGTTTTTCACTATTCATCAATACTTGAATTCTTTTAGAAAAATACCAAAAATTCACCCTAAGATAATTTCGATATTTCGAATCCAATAATGAAGTCCATTTTAAATGATAAAATTTATAATATTTCCATAAGTGAGTATTACTATTCATAACGACTAGTTTGATTTGTTGTGGTGTGTTTGACCTCGAAGTTGCGTACAACACAAGATATTGTATTATTCAAAGGGAAACATACCGTGGAAGCTTGGGGTGTTAAATTCTACTCTCTGTAAAATAATTTCGGCCTTGAATTTTTTTTTGAATATTATTACACAAAAGGCTTTGGGTGGTTCTTCATTAGATGTTCCCCAGGTTTCCATGTTTCCTCTTGCATCTTATGGTTTCTCTACAGAACTTTCACCAGATGATTCGTCTGGTTTCTCATCACTTGTTCTCTTGTATCAAGAATATTGATAGGATCTTAAAAATAAGATATACCATTCTTAAATTCAGTTTCCACATTGTAGAGTACATGCATTGGGTCAGGCATATATTTTATCAATAGTGATACATGGAACACATCGAGAAATGTTTTAGAGACATGGCGGCATTTCCAAAAGGTATGCTACAACACCAATTTGTTCTAGAATTTTGAAATGTACATTGTACCTGGGACATAGTTAACCCTTATTACAAAATCATATAACTCCCTTCATTGGAGATATCTTTAGGAAAACATGATCTCTTACATGAAATTCTAAATCCTTCCTTCGGTTATCTTCATAGCTCTTCTGCCTATTTTGATCTTCTTTGATGCGAGTTTGGATAACATTCACCTTTTCTATTGTTTCCTTAACATGTTCTGGGCCTACGGGTTTTATTTAACTAGCACCTTCCTAAAAAGTTGGTGTCCAACATCTCTTTCCATATAATGCTTCATATGGGGCCATCTTAATACTTGAATGTAAGATATTGTTATAGGAAAATTCTACCAGAGGTTAAAATTGATCCCTCATACCTTGAAAGTCAAGTGTGTAGGATCTGAAAATGTCTTCTAAGGTTTGAATAATCCAGTATAATTGTCCATCGGTTTGAGGGTGGTAGGTAGTGCTCAAAATAAGTTCAGTATCTAGGGAATTCTGAAGAAATTTCCAGAATCATGATGTAAAATGGGGATCACGAACAGAAACAATCGATAGGGGTACACCATGAAGTATTAAAGATTTATTAATATATAGTATTTCCATACATACAAGTTGTCAATATTGTCTTAGAGCAAGAAAAGGTGCAGAATTGTAAAGATGATCAATAATTACCCATTTTTCATCATTCCTTATAGGAGTCCTTAGTATCCCCATGACATTGTCCCTCGTAATGTTATCCCATTTTCACTCAGGTATGGGAAGAAGTTTCATGACTCCTCTAGGGTATTTCCTTCCACCATTAACTTGTTGAAAAACCATAAATCTTATTACAAAATCAGAAATCTCTGTCTTCATGTTGTCCCACTCAAAAGGTTCTTTCAAATCACTATATATCATGGTTCTCCTAGGGTGTATAGAGAAATTTGAGCTATGAGCATCATACAGAAATTCCCTTTTTAGATCATTTATGTTTGGAACACAATATCACTTCCCAAATTTAAAAATTCCATCATCATATATGATGTCACTCAATCTCCAATCATTCATAGCTTTAACCTTCTCTTGAAACTCCTCACCATCAGTCTGAGAACTCTTTATCATTTCTATTAAAGATAGTTTGAAAAATATTTGAAAAAGTATTGAATTTTCAGCTTCCATGGTTATTCCCATATCCATCTTTAATAGATCCTTTAAAATAAGATCCCTTTCAACAGGCTTCTTGTACCAAACTCCATGATCATTTCTACTCAAAGCATATACCACCTTATTTTCGTTCCCTGGGTGGTAGTGTATAGTGAAACCACAATCCTTGAGAAGTTCAAGACATTGTATTTTCCTCATGTTGAGTTATTTCTGTGGGAAAATATACTTTAAACTCTTGTGATCCGTATAAATCTCACATTTTCACCATAGATATAGTGTCCTAATATATTCATTTCTAATATTACAGCTGCTAACTCAATATCATGAGTAATAATGTTTCTCTCATGAAGTTTTAGTTGGCGTGATGTATAGGAAATAATTGTATCATTGTGCATAAGGACACAACCAATTCCTTTCTTTGAAGCATCACTATAAATAACAAACCTATCATTCCCCGATGGTAGAGTCAAGATAGGATCATTAACTAATATTATGATCAATTATTCAAAACATTATTCACTCACTTTTGTCCAGAAAAATTTAGCACCATTACGAGTAAGCTAGATTAAGGGGTTAGCCAATCAGGAAAAAATCTAGACAAAATGTCGATAATAATATGCTAAACCAATAAAACTATGTGCCTCAGTTATACTTTTCAGTGATGGCCATTCTTGGATTGCCTTGGTCTTTATAGTATCAACCATGATTTCAACCTTAGAGATAATATGTACAAGGAATGAAATATCCCGATGCCAGAATTCACACTTGGTAAATTTTCCATATAATTCATCTTAACATGATCTATGAAAATAAGATCCCTTTCAACTATTATCTTGTTCAAAACTCTATGATCTTTTCTACTCAAAGCATTTTACACCTTTTTTCCTTCCCAGAGTGGTAGTGTATAGTGAAATCATAATCTATGATTAATTAAAGCCACCATCTTTGCAGCATATTGAGTTCTTTTTGTGATAACATGTACTTCAAACTCTTGTGATCAGAATAAATCTCACATTTTTCACCATATAGATAGTGTTTCCCTATCATCAGAGAAAAGTTTACAACTGCTAACTCAAGATCATGAGTAGGATAGTTTGTCTCATGAATCATTATCTATCGTGATCCATAGGCAATAACTCTATCATTATGCATAAGGACATAACTAAGTCATTTCTTTGAAGAATAACTATAAATAAAAAACCCATCATTCCCCACTGGAAGAGTCAAGAAAGGAGCCTTAACTAATATTCTATTTAGTTCATCAGAAAATTTTTCACACTCTGTTTTACAAAAAAATTTAACACCTTTACTAGTGATCTTCGTTAATCGTTTATCCAATCGGGCATAAGTCTAGAAAAAACTCCGATAATAACCTGCTAAACCAGTAAAACCGTGTACCTCAGTTATACTCGTCTGAGAGGGCCATTCTTGGATTGACATGGTCTTTGAAGGATCAACATAGATTCCATCCTTAGAGACAATATAATTAGGAAAATAAATCGTCTAAAGCCAAAATTCACTCTTGCAAAATCTCCCATATAACTCATTTTTTCTAAGATTCCATTGGATAATGTGGAAGTGATTTTAATGATCTTCGTAGTTTTTTTAGTATGGAAAAATATCATCAATAACTAACACTACAAAGTCATCACGATTTTCCTTGAAAACTCTATTTGTTGGATCCATGAAGATAGAGGCTGCAGTAGTCAATCCAAAAGAAATTACTATAAACTCGTAATGCCCGTAGCTAGTTCGAAATGATTTTTTCTGAATGTATTCCTTCTTTAAACACAACTGATGATATCCATATCAAAGTTAAATCTTTGAAAAACATTGATCTCCATGATTTTGGTCAAATATATCATCAATGTGAGGTAGGGGATACTTGTTATTTATTGTTATATAGCATTGATCTCCCGGTAGTCAATGCACAACCTCATAGATCCATCTTTCTTCTTATCAAAAAGAAAAGGGGCTCCCCATAGAGAAAACCTAGGGAAAATAAATCCCTTAATACTCAATTAATCTTGTTTTTTCTTTAGTCCCACTAATTCCAATGTGGTCATTCTATAAGGGGTCTTCAAAATAGGCCATGTACCTGAAATTAAATAAATGTAATACTCAATTTCTTATTCTGGAGGATGTCTAGGTAAATCCTCTAGAAACACATAAACATATTCTTACACAAAAGGTTCATCCTATATTTTATCATTCCATTCGTTAACCATAGTTATTTCATTCAATTTGCCCCCAATAATTTAAAATTGTTATTCTACTGTGGGTTGATCTAGATAAGTATCAGGTGGTGAAATTTCTTCTCTAAAGATATGGTACTCCTTATCATCATCAATCATTGTAACCTACTTCTTCTTATAATAATTTTTTTCATAATGTTATAAAATCCAATCCATACCAAGGATTATATCAAATTAAATCATGGGTATACTGATGATATCAGTAGATAAAAAACATTTATATGCCCTAATGGGAACTGATTCACAAAACTATGTTACAATGATACATCCCTTATAATTTTTGACTGAGAACTCCATTGTTAAATCAAATTATAAATATCTTATTTTCATAGCAAATTGGGAAGATATGAAACAATGCGATGATATAGAATCAAATAAATCATTGGATAAACTTGAGGAAATAATCAAATTACCTTCTACCACATATTTCAGAGCTTCAACCTCAGTAGTAGTGATCCCATAACTTTTTCCGTTCTCCCTTGGCCTTTTTTGGGGTATGCTTCCTTGGATAATGGGAAATTCATTTGAATAATTCCCCTTTTCACTACAATTGTAGCATTCAAAATTAAAAACATCTTTCTTCCACTTATAATCACGAGCTTGGTTTCCTTTTTCACCACACATACCACAAAAACCCATTCTATCTTGACAGCACATGAGAAAATATATTCATTTGATAAGAATGATTGTGTGACTGATGGTCACTGGAGAAATGGTTTTAACCAATCAAAGAATCGATCAATCTTACTCCTTGTGTTATGTATGTAATATGCATCATCCCTTGTAAATGTTATAACAATATCCTCGTATTTTGGGACATTTTCATCCTCCATTTATTTCAGACTCAAAAATTGACATTCAATATGAGCAATATGGTCACGAGGGAAATACTTTTATAGGAAAATATATTCAAAATACCTGTATTTCATATTTCATACTTCATCATCTTCCTTTGTGTTTTGAATCAATGACCACAATTGATCTGCGTCTCCCAATGAGGAGGTAAAATGACATGAAAACGTTTTCCCTTTTGCTACTCCCCAATGCATGAAATATTTTTTATAAGTAACATATCAACTTCTCAGCTACAAATGGATTTTTAGTCCCATTGAATTTTGGTGGTTGTTTCCTCATGAATCAGTCTATAATTGATCCTCCATGTTGTGGATCAGGGTGCTCCATATGGGTATGGTTATTATTCATAACTTGTGTGTGTTGTCCTAGTATGGTGATAAGCTGATCATCACCAGTTGAATCACCAACTCCACTATAATTATCTTGAGTAGGAGGGAAATCCTTACACGGATTATGTGTGTTGATATTGTTTCCATTCCTTCCACTAGGCTATATTTCTAAACAATGTCATACATTAGATTAGTTTATGAACTGAAATATACAATTCCAAACACGTAAAACACTTAACATAAATTGAACAATTTATGGATATAATCCAGAATCATAAAATTGTTTTCCTTGAGGAAGTATATACTCCCAAATATTTCATAATGGTTTTTAATGAAAATTTAAATTATCCGATGTATATCCCTCAGGTGTGTCATAACCAAGAGTGAAACAAGGCATGTTGTCGTGCACCGGTTCCCGTTGGAGTCTAGCTCAAAGGGGGGTTTTCGAGTTTTACCCCTAGATACATCTGTTCCAGAGCCACCTCTACTTGCTTGTATCCAGACATTGATGTATTTCTTTGAAAACTCAAAAAATCTCTACAGCATCAAAATTATAGGATGTTCTTATATACTAATCTTCAATGTATATCTTAGTGTAGTGTTCTCTAATCAGAGTTTTTCTAAATTTTGATTCCATGGTTTGTACTAAACTTCCTCAAATACCAACTGTAACTCTCCAACCCCAGTTACCTAGAGTCGATGCATTATTGTATAACATTTGAATGATACAAGGAATCATTTCCTGAAATACAGATCAGTTTAGTTTCCTTAGTAGTACTAAATATATTCTTATGTTTTACATTACATCATGAAATAAAAACATCCATAAAAACTTTTCCCCCCTTTTAACACACTAATATCCTTATACTATTCTTTCTGGTAAAACATAAAATATTTCGTCACATCCTATGAAAAATAAAACATAGAAAGGGGTGAGATCAGATGCTCTGTAAGGATAACAATATAGCAGAAACTTTCATAAATAAGCATAAACATTTAAGGCAATGTATAAGAAAAAAAAGACATTTAAACTTAATATTCAGAAAAATATGTAAAATATAAAATCAAATAATTCCATTTACTTAATCACAATTATATTATACTAGTTGAATAATTACACGCAATATCAATAACCACTTTCATAATGATGTAATACATAATTCTTGATTTCATAACCACATAGTCATGGAGTAGTTCCATGAGTACCAATAAGATTTTGTCATGGCCTTGTGTGAAGACACTAAACTATCTCATGTTACCTACCGATGAATTGAGGAGCTATATCTGGCTCCACCCATCACTTTCTAAGTCTAATGTATTCCTCATATAAAAATGTTTAAACATAATGTAAACATTCGTATTAAAACTGGCACACAAAATGTAAATACTTTTTCAATAAACCATGAATGGGGTAAAAATAACACATCCATATTCAAACATATAACAAAAACATCAATACCATTGGGATGTTTTTTATCATAATAAATCAACTTCAAACAATGTTAAAATCCATCAAAAGGATCATGACATTGATGAAATCAAAACCTTTTTTAGAGAAATATATATGTATATTTTGAAATCATTTAAAAGTCATATAATAAAAAAAGAAAACATATTCTTCCAAAATATTATTATAAGCATGTAAGGGAATCTTCAACAATGTTATAACAGCAGAAAATAGCTCTACCACTATATAAGTTCAAAAAACATTATTACATTATTTTTGATGAAATGGTCATAAAGTACCATGTTTGGAAAAAGATGAAACGATTCCATTCAAAACATATAATGTCGAAGAAGGGTATAATTTTTTTTAAAACATTGTCTAGTAAATAGTAAATTTTGTTTGAAATACATTTTTAAGAAACACTGACGTGGATGATAAAGAGGTACCAGTAGATACTTACGTAAAAACATCCTTAGATAATAAAGAGATTGTAAAATTAACCCTTATGTTGTACTTTTACTTGGATGATGGTACGTTAACCTCTGGTATAATAGTTAAATCGTTGTTATTAAATTATACAGGAACTATATACTTAAATACGATATCATATATGATCCTCTAATATTACTTTGCTTATAATATTTCAGTTGTATAATCAATTCAGGTATTAAATGATTTGTTTTCCTTTATATGCTAGGTTATGTAAGCCAGGTTTGTTACAGATAGAATGTCTCTTATTCATATCCATAATGATATTAAGTTTTTAAAAATTATTTTTAATCGTTAAATTAATGTTATTATTTATTGATTATGATGGGGAATGAATCTCAACGTGTTCATGGAGACTATAATCCATACATATGCATGAGCGACTATATCATTATATTGAGGGTGAAATCATATATAATTCGATGGTATATCATATATACAGAATAATTAACATGTTATATTTGTTATTTAAATTAATTATACTCATTATTATACCCATCCAATTATTGTAGTGTTTGAATAACAAACTACACCACGACGTGGAGACAGTAATTCATACATACCCATGTATAGTGAATTTCTCATTCATATAATGGATATAATATTGAATATGGTTATACCATTTTTATAATAAAATCACAGTACATAAAAGATACTGAATTTATTATTTTATAATGGAAACAATAAATAAAGAGGATGTGGAAGAAGAAAATAACTTGATAGAGGTGATGAAATATTTACCTCTTCATAGGATTCTTCCTTTTGATTTGATCAAAAGAGGTTATTTGGATGGATTTATGACCAATGGAAGACCTCTAGAATGATTTTAGGGGAGTTGGGAGGATATCTGGGCATGGGTTGGCCGAGAAAAAAAAGGCTTTTGAGGGGTGAAATTAAGATAAGGAGTAGTGCCCTTTTATAAGAGAGGTGAGAGTCTCTATAGGAAAGGCTTGAAATATTATTTTATAATAATAAAATTTTTGGATTATAAATGATAAAAAATAAATTATTTTAGGATAAGGTGGGGATGGTTTTAAAACCTCTCAACCAATAAGTTTTACATAGGTTTAGGTCATCATATTAACCTTATATTTTAGATTTAACTCTTTGTTAAACAGTTTTACATTTACCAGGTCTCTTTGAATTTTTATATTATATTGTTAATAAACATACTATCATAAGGCAATAAGAACCTAATATGGTTTAGTATTAATATATATAACCATATATAAGTTATTTCCTGGAACCATAGATTTTTAGGAATATTATATCATTTAATAATATAATACTTTTTTAAAATACTCAATTATGTCAATTTGGAAACTATTTAGAATTTGATTTTTTAGATATCCATAAGAACTTTACCACTTTGAATAAATTTTTTATAAAAAATTCTAACATGTCATATTAACCTATAAAATTATTTAAATTTATCAAAAGTTGCAATTTATAATTATTTGGATATTTATTTATATATTATTTTAATATATCACTAATAAGGTAATTACTGAATCATTATTGTGTCATAAATAAATTAAATTATTTATTGTATTAAAATTATAAATTAACAAAAATTATGTATGAAATATTATTATCATTCAAATGAATATTTATAGTCAAATTTATATTGTGTGTAACCCTATATTAACAATGGTTTAGTTATTAAACATTGAATTTAACTATTTTAACTCTTCATTAAATAAATTAAAAATAAACGTCCTAATCAAATCCACGATGACCAAAGAGGATAATATTTTATTCCTATTACTGTTTTTGGTCGAATTATACTCATCCAATACAATTTGGACATGTTTTAGAGCAATTATGATATCATTTTTTCCATTAATTACCCTATGTACTTTTAACCATGGTAAATAGAAGTTTAAAGTTACTATTCACCAATAATATTTTCATCTTATTGGACCACATTTTACTTACTGATATTAATGGTTTTTCTAAAAATTTTAAAATTCAACTCACAAAAGCAATTAAATTTCTTTTTATGCAAATTTGTAAATTCTTCTAGGAGGTGGGTAAAAGAGAGTAAAAAGTTCAATGAAATATTTATGTCTAAACTTATTATAAAATGACTCCACTGAATTACATAGAAATTATATAGGAATTATGTATCTATCTTACCGATAATAAATATATTTAAAATACATAATTTTTTAAATAAAAAGTCACTTCTAAATAATAACTCATTGTTTGTCAGTAATCATCAAAAATTGATAGTTTTTAGAAAAATACAAAAAATTCCCCATAAGCTAATTTTGATATTCTGACTCCAAATATGAGTTCCATTTTGAATGATAAAATTTATAAAATTTCCAAAAGTGTGAATTAATATTCATAATGGCTAGTTTAATTGGATGTGGTTTTTTTGAACATGATGTTTCATACAACACAAGCTACTGTATTATTCAAAGGGAAACATACCGTGTAAGAATGTGGTGTAACAAAAAATGTTATATAGTGGGTTAAACTCAAATATAAGGATTAAAATATCTCATTAACACATCTTATATTTATTTTTTAAATATATTTAGATCAAATATTTATGTTAGTATAATCAATGTTAGTTTTGATCTTTTTTAAATTAGTATTATATATTATTATTTCAAATATTTATAAGCATCCGATTTACCTGAAATATAAAATGAAACAACCTCTAATATTATTCAAAATAATTGAGACATATATCTCAAAAAAATAAAAACAAAACATACATTAAAATATTAATTCTATACATTATAGAGCTTATTTTATTCATTTAGTACCATCATAATAATGATTAAGGTGTATGATAATGGATGATTTTCAAAAAGAGGTATAACTCTCGACCATGTTCATTCATTTTTTTATAATTATACACCATTAAATTAATAACATTACCATGATGATATAATTTCTTAAATATTTTAAATATCATAAATAAATTTATGTTTAGCTAAAAATCCTTATTCTTCTCCATTTCAATCCAATGGAAAAATAATGTGTCACTCGTGCATGAACAAAGAATAACATCTTGAGGAAGTTCCGTGTTTTATATTCAATCACCTTATTTCATAGACATTTGAGATCCTATATTAGATGAATATATATATGATATTTATAACATAATTAATGTTTTTAAATATTTATATATTAGTTACGATTTACACTCCCATCTGTTGTAAAATTATTATGTCACTCACATGTTGATATTGATGATCACCTCCATTAAGGAACCAGATTCATTTTTTTGTTAACATATCTCATGGATAGTCATCTGAATTAAGAAAATAAATATATTTTACATATACCAAATAATATTTTATTTTTAAATTAAATGTTTATAGAATTTATTTTATTAAAATCCTATATAAAAATGAAAAGTACTTTTTTACAAACATACATATTAACATACCATGAAATAATGTAATTAATATTTCCATACCACCATAAATGTTTGGTTATAAAAGTTTATTTAGTATAGAAAATTATTATTATATCATGATTAATATTCCTTATATGATAAATCTATAAAAATATACAATAATTGAAATTGGTGAACAGAAACATACACGAAAAATAGTGAAGTTAATACCCAAGATGATGATGGTAATAATGGATTGTTAATAAAGGGGGTATTGAATATTGAAATTGAATTATAAAAAAATTAAAAAGTATGAATATAGTTCATGTATTAGTTATTAGTAATTATAAATTCTTATTGAGTAGGATTAACCATTTATGACTAAGTGGAGAAAAAGGTAAGGGTTTATTGTCTCACTTTTACTTTTGTGATATATATGATGCATTCACCACTTGTTTCTTTTGATAGTGTATAAACTACCAATGAGATATTTTTTATCATTAAATTAACTTAATTCATGTAGTTTATAAATAATTTTCATGTTATGTCCTTTATTATTCATCTAATTTAATAACAACATTATTCATAATGTATTTCTGTTGCAATATAATTTAATTCTAGGATTTTTTATGTTCAAATTTAGTTTCGAATAATTATATGATAATAATACCATTAATTCAAAATAATTTATTCTAAACTGGTTATGTTTAGGTTTTAAATAATGATTTTATATTTATTCTATTTTTTGGATGAAGAATCAATAAGTACATTTTATGTAAGTGATTTTCATTTACATTCCAATCCATTAATTTTTTTTAATATTATGAACCTAATATATTTTATACAGTTCATATTATACCCCTTACACATAATATATAATGAATTAGAATTTATTTATGAAATTTTATGTGTCAATTAATGTAAATTATTTTAATTTTTTATACTCAAATTTCTGTAAACACATAACAGTTTACTTTATAATAACACAATTATTCAGGGTTATTCACGTTTAATTTCACATTCAATGAATTATAATATATTTACTTCCCTTAAATTTCATATTTTCTTATCCATTTATTGTTTCATGGGTTTTTTTATTTCATACAACAATCTATCTTTTCTTTACACAAAAATATGAAAATTATACTATATGGATATCATACCTTGTTACGCGTATTTTGATGAGCAGTAATTCAAATCTAATTACGTATTTAATTTTTTTTTCTAAATTTAAATAATTAATAGTAAAAAATTTCTATATTATTTATCTTTATTTACAGTTATTGAAAATACATATATTTCTATCTTTTCCAAACAAGTAATTTTTTATAATTTAATTTTTTAAAAACAATTATTTTTAATGTATATGATTTGAATGAATTTCACTACTTGTAAGACCATAATTCTACTATTAGATTCCAATACAATATTACATGGGTTTCAGAGAAAAATTATTTTCCAATGTTTGATTAGTTTTTAATTTTTTTTATGAAAATTAAAAGGCATTTTTCCCAAAAGGGTGAAAATAGTTTGAAATAATTTATGACATCATTTGAAAACAATGATAAAATTATTTTATGGAAATTTATTATTAATATTTCTATTCAATTTTATTCCACAATTCTATAAGAAAATAAATTATTTTAAATATTCATTTCTGATGAGTTGAGGTTCATCTGTTATCCTTTTTGGATTTATGGATTATACTATATTTTTAGATCAGTCACATTGTTATGACCACTTTTTCAATCAATATCTATTATTATTCTTCCATTATACCAATATTCTTATTTATAATGGATATATTTAATATTAATATATTATATTTACAACATACCATTACTACATGAGGTGTTATTGAGTTAATATTATTATGAATGTTATTTGATTCATCGGGGGGAATTATGATATTCATTATTCATAATTCAATACATACAATTATTGAATGATAAGACATATTGATTATAAATTGTTTTTTTTTCATTTGATATATGAAGAATGCATTGGATGTGAATGTGATGGTTATGATCCACTTGAAGATAGAACCTTGATGCATTGATTGGTCTCATGAGAAAAAACAAAATCCATCCGGTAATAGATGGTTATTGGTTTAATCCTACCAGTTTATTAAGATTCCTTTATTAATGGCCTCGGTGTAAAGATTCATAATATCTTGTAAAAGGACTTGATGTTCTGAACATTAATGTTTGGATGTTTTAATTACATTTATCAAGTATTTATTTTTCATTATCCTTTTGATATTTATATTGATATTATCCATATATTTAATTTATTCTTGTGTTGTTAATTGAGTGGTACTTGTTTGATTAAGAAATCTATAATATTGAATACACATTATTAACTCAAGAGAGAACCTACAACATTTAATAATTAATGAGAATATGAGCTTTCCCATTATTTGTTTCCCTCATCTAATATATCAATAAATAATCATTGAATAATATTCTGGGATTGATGATATTATTCTATTATTTGATTTTAAGATCTAATTTAATATTAATATCATGTTGGTATCTAGTTTTTAATGTACACTAGAATAGTCAATCAAGAGAGGTAAAATTTCTTGTATCTTATATATATAACAACAAGTATGCAGATATTTTACATTACTAGATTTGGAGATGTTTCATTACATCATTAATTATATTGAAGAATTTATTAGATATGGTATTTTATACATTATAAGGTATAATATAAAATTGTATAATGAGGTATATAATCAATTTGGAATAAAGATAAACAATATTTCCCTTTTAGAATAGTGGAGAGTAACCTAACTAGAAATTTATCAGAAATTTGTATGTGTTCAGGATTCTATATTTATTCAGTACTTTGTTTAAACTATTTCAGAATGGTTTTAATTAGTAGAGGAACCATATCCTAACTTATATGGTATGGAATTTGATAATTAATAGTGATTATCTATTATAATCTCAAGGATATAAATTATAGTCAACAACACGCATAATAAAGAAATTTCCAAAAACATTTGAAAAAGTAATACTTTAAAAACTGATGAATGGAAATAAATAAATCTTCCCACATACTAATTTATGATGTTTTGATGAATTCCATAAGGTTAAATCTTTTACTGACAATCACTCTAGTTAATTATGTTAATCATTATAGTACACCCCAAGGAAACAAGGGGATATTATACATATTTGACCATTCAGTCAAACAATTTACTACGACAAAACCAAAAACATTTCTCTAGAGACAGAATATCTATTTAAGTCACCGAAAAAGAAAATTTTATTTGGGAATGTCAATTCTTAAGATATAGCTGAGTTGGTCAAAGAAAAAATTCCAGAAGTCCCCATAGATGATGTTTTCCCTGATACACAAGTATTGTGTTCGAATACCAGAGAGGTTGGTGAAATATAATGATGTAGTTATTTAATACTCCAGGAAGTAGACTCATTATTGGGGGACAATAATTATCCACATTAATTCATGAAGGTATAAGAGATGTCATAATCTACAAAATATAGTTAAGTGATGAATTATGAAATGGATTCCATGTATTTGGCCAATGTTTGCAAACTTTTTAATCCACTAGTTTAGGTAAATACCATTAATTGTAATTGGTTATTCCATAGAAAAGAATTCATTGATGGTAATGTGAGTACTTATAATGAATTAATTGTCACTAAAGTGTAAAAAAATAATATGGAATAAAATATGAAAAAAAATCTATTTTCCTTGTTTAAATCCATTAGTATTTTCCTTCCATAGTTACTTTCAAGGTTATGAGATTTAGTTAATACAAGTTAAAACAACATTACATAATAAGAAACTTATGGAATACATATATATAACACATCTTGAAGGGGTTGTGAGTCATGGTATTTAGAAAAAAATTACAAAAGTTATAGAGTTATATTTTTGGATTAATGGATATGTTTTGGTCATAGAACTTTTAGTTTTATGATTCCATAAAATTACTTGGATTCATAATGAATGATTGTGATCCATGTATTTACATGCAGTTGAATGGGCATGCCCTTGATTTATATGTATTACATGTTTGTGAAAAATTACATATTTTAAATTAAATTATAGTTTTATAGTAGATTAAGTACTGGTTAATTGAGTTCCACTGCACGATGGACTTTGGTGAAGTGATGTCCAAGATTGGGGTTATTATAATCAAAGATAGATATGAGATGTTTTATGGGAGTAGTTAAGGTATATAAAATATTTATATTATTAAGAGATTACTTATGAGAAAAATTATGAACGGATTGGTTTTAGTGTCCCATGGTATATATCATTCCAGATAAATGCATCCTCAATCACAACATGAGTGATATTGGATGAGGAATATCCCTAACAATTATACAATAGGATAGATCATGTATTCCATGTTATGTACATAGATTGATGTTACATATTCCTTGATCATGGTAGGATGGTATCAATATAATATTATTCAACAACAATAGACTACATTTTTTATATCCTTTACTATCTGAGGCATTATTAAGATCTATTCTATGTGTATGTAAGAGATTATAAAGTAATAAACATGAGATATATAAATGTTATTTTACTAGTAGAATAGAATGATCTAAATTTTCCACCATGAAATTTTATTAGTCTAAACAGATGTATTTAGAGTAGGATGAGGTCAAAGAATCTATTGGTTGAAATTTATTTGATTGATTCAATTTATATTTTTTTTGGAAGCATCTAAGAAATTATTTAGAATATTAAAATAATTCTAATATCTTAATTTTATTCCAATAAATAAATATATTATAAAATCATATTGTGATAATATATTTGTTGTGGATCTCACAATTGAGCCAAGGTAACGTTAGTGGGAGAGTCATATACTTCCAAACTATCTTCACTTCAATATTTTTTGGAGGTATGAGTTTACAATTAGTAAAATTAAAATGTAGGATAAATTTTTGGTATCCTTTACTAAATACTTCTCTTTGAAGAAGCATGAATATCATGTGAGATATAGGGAACTGAGATTTTCTAGAAGTTGGATATATTGAAAGTTATTGTTTATTTGAGGTACTTCCCAATAATAAATATTTATACATTTTGATTATATATATTAATGTTTTTAATATTAATAATTATCTAGTCTCATCATTATTGAAACAAAAATTATTTTTCCATATATTTCTTTAGAATGTTATATGGATTATTTTTCAATATATTTGCTGAGGAGGTGGGATATTCGTAAGCCATGTTATCCTAAAATTGAATATTGAAATAAATTTAAAATATTAAATATCACATGTGAATATGATTTATAATAATGTGGAATAACTCATAGAAATGGGATAACATATTAAATTTTAGGGTTCACCTAAATTTAAAGTATCGACTTTACCCTAGGTGCTTCATAATCATTATCGACATGAGAAATTAATATAAACTGTATTCACATTATAATTAATAATATAAATAAAATCGATTTATTATTTTATTTTTTTATACAAAGACCTGAAATAATTTATAAGTATATGGTTATGAGGACATCTCAGGGTTTTCCACATAACCCAAGAGATCTAGTGGACTATTGTAGGATATAGATCATGGAGGACACCATCATATAAGATTAATATTAGGGATTTTTATACAAATGGGGATTAATTATCTCACCAAATATAATGATTCAAATTTTTTCTTCATTAGTTATTGACACATCTCAAGGTAGGAAAATTTTTTAATGTGAATTTATGCTTATTTTAATATTCATATGATGAACCGAAATTAATCAACAAACAAATAGATTCATGGATAGAGAATATTAAATTTACATGTTAGATTATCAATGATTAATAGATTTTAATTTTTGATTATATTATATATCCTCATTCTTCAATATAATAGAATCAAATCAAGGCCATAAAAAACATTGGCTAAGTTCTGTTCCTCATGTTTGTATTTTGGCCTTCATTACCTCATTCCTTAAAACGTAATTCCTTTCACACAAATATGGATGAAATACTTTTCATTCAATCATTTTTTGACTATTATATGACACATATGTTTGATATCATGGGTACAAATAATCATCTAGGATTCGATTGAGATTGAGTGGTGATAGATGACAATCATATTTATATTGGAATGGATCAATGGATTTTGTTCATCTTGGTTACATATAATGGCTATATATAAATCACGAGGCCCTTACAAAATTTATTTCCCGGGTCATATTCATGCGATTAGTGATTTCTAGGATTAGTCAACAGTAGAACCTAGTTTTATAGTGATTTTTGTATTTGTGTTAATATAGATGAAAAAATCAGAAGAACCCATGAATTATATTATATTATAGGTACATTGCATGTAATATGAATGTTAATGCAAATTAGACCCCTTGAGTGGTTTCTAGGGTTTATAGTTAGATATATTGATGACATTCCATGTGTACCCTAAAACACGTTATGTGTCCCATTTATGGCTAGCTCGGTGTGTACTGGGTGTAGATGTATATAAGGTCGGGTGGTGTCACATGCCATTTCAGCCATTCGACATGTGGTGTACAACTTGGGAGGAGGATCAAAATGTATATTATGTACAAGGCTAGTATATAATTTGGTCCCACACACCATGTTTTGTGGTCCATATACCATGTACTTAGTCATAGATGCACACTCTCATAGGTTGTGATACATGAGAAAACCTAGTGCTGGAGTGATACATTATGTAATTCAAGGGTACACAATACACTTCTATAAAGATGTCTCAAAATACTTTTCCCCTTCTACATGTACATGTTTTATTTGGGTATAGTAATCAGATCCATTCCTTGAGGGTTGTTATGGAATCACATTTGAGTCATAGGATGAGGATCTCCTATGAGGAACTCAAGCCTCACATAGTGTAGTTGGAATCTAATTTTGAGGACTGTAGTGAGATCCTATTTCATTATTAATTTCTATTGGTTGGGTTCTTCATATCATCATCACCATTATAACATAGGCATCCACCCCGTATATAACAAATTAATCCATATTAGGTTTTTTTATACCCCATGGACTTAGGTGTGATCTCTATTAGTTTATCGATCACTCAAAACATCCAACATGTATTTCTTATGTCATGCCCTAATGATCACGTCATTTAAAATGGATTATATCAGTGATTTCTGACTCATGGTGTGTTCATCCAAATGAGTGTTATATGGGACCTTCAATAAGGAATCCAAGATGGATTTATGGTCCAGATATTACCTCGAGAGTTTGTGTATAATATGATAACATGTTGATATTCATGATTTGTATTATGATGAAACATCCCTTTGATTAGATGAATTTAAATTTTCTTTTCTATATGAAAAGTGATTTAGGGTTGTCCTTTTGGTTCTTTTTATACACACAACTACATTGGAGTTCCCCACAAGTGTCATGTATTATGCTAATGACCGACTTTTTGATAGAGTTCTAGAGGTTGAAGGAACAGATAGTACAGAGTGAGCCATATATACCTAGGTGTGATCTAGTGGTTTCATTGACACCGGTCCCATCATAATTCATTAGTTATACTTTTTTTCAGTTTCTTTTAGAGGGATTATATTTTTATCATAGTTCATCGTACTTTTTTATATTTTACTCTAATAGTGTGATTTTATATATATTCATGCATGGTTATCATTCATTTTAGATTTTAGGATTATATTAGCTTGATTATTTTTAATATTCCTACTCGATGATAGTTTCCATCCCTTATCCTAATAGATATGGGATTGGGGTACTTATGTTGTGGGCCTCTTTAGGATGGTTCATGATTGTGTGATATCGTAGGATTCAATTTTATCATAGGATTAGAGTCTATAATATAGGTTTGGGTTTTATGGAAATAACATTAAAATTTTCATGTTTGGATCATAGGCCTCAGACTCCAGTGTTGGTGTGGCCGCCGATGTATCCTTATACATGGACTCTAAAAGGCTTCTTGTTAACCTAATACATATATAAATTTGTTTTAGTGAAAAAACTCATACATGAATTAAATCTGAATAGGTAGTGGTTTCCATTTCCTTATTGAGTCATCTATATAGATATTATCATTGACCATGGTATATGTTTTCTATTTTAGGATTCCTAAATTTCATTTTCCATCAAGGGTTCAATAATAGGATAATGAGGCTGATCCACTCATTGATGATGCCTTGATATGGGTATCAGCTTAAGAGGTGTTACCTCTAGGAGGTGTATTGGTATGTTGACCACCTGTTGAGTATAATATGGTAACAGTAATACTCGATGTCATGGTGTGGAAGCTGATAATGGTTCATGAATTTCAAAAAAAAAAAAAAATTGAAACCCCTATTTTCTAATGTATGACTGATCCTTAGGCCACCGAGTATTAGCTAGAGGCATTGAATAGATTCATTCTTCTAACCATGAAAACTACGGACTAGATGGTGGACTTTATATCAATCCTTCTTCATGGATCCATGGAATTATGATGTGTTGTAGTGACCCAGCCTTATGATGTGGTGAATCACTTGGGCTTAGTGTTCACGGAAAATTTTTGAGAGGCATTTTCTCCATCTCTATTGAAAAAATGCCTATCCAGGACATTTTACAGCCTCATCATGGTGGTACAACTATTGTTGAATATTCATCGAGGTTCACTATCCTCTCTTGGTACTCGATGGATATGTGGAATGATTAGTTATTTTAGTCATATAAACATGAAAAGGGATATGAAAATACATTTGAGTTAGTGTTATAAATCTATGAATTTATATATATTATAGGGTGATCGAGTGATTTGGTGGTCAATTGATTCATGGATGAATGAACACATATATATATGGCGTAGGCAGCAGGACGAGAGGAGAAGAAACTTTGGTGAGAGGGATAGGATGATAGACACATGGACCTAGACATGTGATACGTTTTCATAGGTAGTCCAACTATGGAGGTCCTATCACCCATGGATTATTGGATGGATCTAGTCAAGTTAGAGAGAATTAGTGATTCTCTTGTGATGGTCAATGATATCTTGAACGGGATTTTGTAACATATCTTGTGGATGATAGAGAGATAATGGGCGAGACTCATAGATAGGGGTAGTGACATGAGAATGTAGGTCCATAGGCTAATGAACATGGAAGTAGGTATGGGATATGAGTAAGAGGTGGATGAAATATTCATATATTACCACCACAAACACAAATGGCCCCATCAAGGCACTGAGAGCTTGTGGTCAAGGAAGATGGAAGCTACAGGAATTCATGGCATATGACCGAAAGGAACTAGGGATGATTTGAGGTATAATCCATGTCTTCACTACATTATATGAACAATTCATTGACATGGTTGTTAGCCACTACCTTAATTCCCCTTATCATTTTTTGAGACATAGATATTCTGGTTGATTCCATGAATCAACCTTATTCTTGTAGGCTCCTACTAGAGGTGAATTAGTTATGAAAAACATCTACTGAGGGTGTGAACTGAATCATGAAGAATTTTTTTTCTTTTGGTATCACCATGTAGTGGCTGAAATGTAATATAATTTCATCTTAGGTATGGATTGGTTATCCCCAATTCATTCCTATAATGAATTTAAATGTTTTAGTATATGGTGTGTCTCTAGTGAGGGGGTGAGGTTCTCCATTATGGGTGAAAAGAAAACCCAAGAAGAGCCGAATGGAATCATTCTTACGTGTGTAAATCGAATTATAGACAAATTAGTTTTCATGACCATTTTTAGTGGATACTATTTAGTATTAAGTTTCCAAGAATGGTGATGGAGTATGATGATATCTTTCCTAAGGATGTTCCAGACTAACCACCCCATCAAGATACTTAATAATACATTAATATATACCATTGGATGGCCTGGATATCTACCCTAATATATTAGATCTGTCTATTAGAGCTTCATAATATAAGGTGGTAGTTAGAGGAATTTCAAATGAAGGGATTCATCAGGCCTAGCGTTTCACCCTAGGAATCCCTAGTGTAGTTTTCCAATAAGGTATACAAAAGATTGATATTGTTTATAGATTACAATCACTTAAACAAGGTGTTCATAAAGAAAAAGTATAAACTAATAAGAAATAATGGAATATTCAATTATTTTAGAGGGGCATGATGGTTCCTGAAGAGGTTCCTCAAATGAAGCTACCAATAGCTATGAGTACGATACAATGACATATCGAAGATTCTTATACGATGTAATTATTATTATTATTAGTACTTTGTGAAGTTTTTCATCGTGAATAATGAACTATTAGTGTTCATGTGACTACTAAACTAGATCATTATAGATTTATATTCCATTTTGTGGTATTCTTCATTGACGATGTCCTTTTATAGTAGACATATACGGGGGGGGGGGGGATGTGTTAGGCTTGAGAATAGTCTTAGATATACTCTGATAGCACTAGGTTTATGGGAATATGTTGAATTTATCAATTTAGATTTATGATGTCCACATACTAGGACATGATATCATGAATGTTTATGTCACAGTGGACCTTGTTAATATAGTTTCAGTGACACCTTAGGAGCCAAGAAAGAGAATGATAAAGGTGAAAAATTCGTTTGGTAGGAAAGTTAAAATTGGATATGTTATACAAAATTTTATAGGATATCAGCTCACTTGATTTATTAGAATGAAAATGGTTATACCATTACATGGGAATAGAAGAGATATTAGGATTTCTAGGTGTTAAGGAAAAAATTGACAAGAATTATTATCATGATATTTCTAGAGAAAGTTTTCAAGTATGTAGTCTTTTTTTGATGATTTAGGGATTAGTCATAGTTGTTTCTGAATTATAGTGAATTGGTATGAATGATGAGATCATAAATATTTTGGTTTTGGTTTATCTCGAAGCATAGGAATTATACTTTTCACAACATAAAAATTATCGGCCACATGCATTTTTATATTCTACAGTCACAGACAAATTAATAAAATAAATAAATTTGATTATTTATTTTATTTGGTTTGATTTAGGTACCTAAAATCCTCTATAAATATATAGTTATTAGGAGATATTATAAGTTTCTACATAACATTATATATATAAAGGAAAATTATAGTAGATCATTTATTGTATAATATATCATATTGGAATGAGATTGGGGGTTGTTCAGCCATAAGGGTTCTGCTATCCTTCCATGGAAAAAGACAGATATTATTTTTTCATCAGTGTTTGATCCTTTTTTAGGCATGATATTTGATTTACTTGGATTCATCAAAATTTTATTGTTTATATAATGAACAATAAATAGTTAACTAATGTATTGATTCGAAGATTGAGCGCATTTTGGGTATGGCTTGGTTTATCCCCGATTATGGGATTTTAATATTTGCTTATATTATATATCATCATTCGCCATTATAATGGTAATGAATCAAGGCCAACAAGAATAGTGGATAATGTATAATATTTATGTTTTGGTTCAATTAATTTTTCCCTTATTATTTATATGTTCATTGGGGGGTAATTCCATTATCCTACGGTTCGATGAAATACCCTGTATTCAATCATTAAAAAACCATTCTTTAGTGAAATTTATCGATACCATGGTTACATGACATTATTGAGGCTATAATTGGGATATATTGATGATGGAGGATGATTATAGGTATTTTTAAATTGATCAATGAATTATATTCATTTTGGTTTAACAAAATAGTGACGAATGATGCATTAGGGCGTTTCTTTAATGGATTAAAAGGCTAGATCATGAAGATATGTGATGGTAAGGTTCAAATGAACCTAAATCCTTGTTTAATGAATATTTATTTAATAAAAATACTATACAAAAAAATAAAACATTAATGTACTATTTCTAGTAAATTTTGAGATACACACCTTATAATAAATAATTAAACTCTATGTGGGACCCCGTGAGCTTCATATAGGGATTACACATAGAGATTAGGGTCACACGTTGTTTGGTCCCTACAAAAAAATTTGTAGACACGAGATATTTTTCTTCGCATGTATAGGGTGTATATGCCCAGGAGGCCAGGCGGTGTTACACACTAATGGGCCATGCCACACAGTGTGTACACCATGGTAGGTGGCTATGTGGGTATATGGTATTACACATAGGAGACCATGTGGCCCCACACACTGTATTGGGCTGGCCAAATGATGTGTAATTAGACATAGAAACATACATGTTCGTGGGTCTGGATACACAGGGGGTCCTAGTGCTGGAGGCACAGGCCATGTAGTTATAGTTCCAACTGGCAACTTCTCTAATGAAATCATGTATCGTCTTTCCCCTTTATATTGGACATGTTTCATTAGTGTAACATCCCTTGAAAATTTCACTCTGTGTTTATATAACATAATGTATTATGCATATGATGGAGATTTCCAATGAATACCAACAATCATAGATCGTGTTTTTTGAATCCCATGCATGATGTCTAAAGTGATATCCTCTATTAACATCTTTTTTTCATCGGTGGGTTTCTGGGTATTGTCATTTCGAGCACTACAAAAGTTTTTATCCTATACGTATAAGTTTAATCTCGAGTTGGTTGTGTGTATATCCCATGACCTTGGGTGTAATACTCGTCTATGTGTCTATCGCTCTAGTATTCTAGCGTGTATTTCTTATGGGGATACCTAGTGACCATGACATCTTATATGGACACCAAGACTAATGGAGTGATCTCTCTGGAATGATTTTTATATAGAACATTCCAGAAGGAATCCAATGATAGATTTAAAATTTTTACCTTATGTAGTTATTTTTTTCTACTATAATTATGTCAAGATATTCGGGTTATGTATACTACTGACATAGCCTTAGGATAACCTGACTTTTATTTTTAATAATGCATGCTTAGTAATTTTACGGTGTCCTATTTTCTGTTGTTATAGTCACCCTTGTATTGGTTTCTCCCAAATGTGTCAGGTTTTATGAAAATGACTATCCTTTTGGCAGAGTCCAAAGGGACATGTTCCAGATGGATCTTAGTGATCTAGATAGATTGAGGTGTATTCCAGTGGTTTAATTGGCAGAAATACCTTCTTACTTCAAAAATTTTACATGTTTAAGTTTCTTTTCATGGGTATGGAATTACAACCCAATAATTTCTTTTCATCCCATGATGGTGATATTTTAGATGTATTCATGTATATTTGGTGGTGGTTTTTCGTTTTAAAATTATATGGGCATTGATATTTGTTACAGTGTAATGGAATATTTGGAAGAGGCCTGACATATGTGGTATATTCCTACGTAGTGTCAGTTGTCAGTTCATAGTTTATTGGAGGAAAACATGGGTTAGTCATGGATTAAATACCTTTGGTCAAGTTGTAATAATGGATATATTATTCATATCATTTTAGAGGATAATTTTAAAAGGGTAAATTTTTCATTGAAATGTCTTAATAGTCCCCAACTATAATGATATCCCAAAACTATCGTGATGGTATAATTAAATATATGATCCATCGATAGATTATATCATTTTTTTTGTAACATATATACTATACTTAATTAGTGGTAGGGAGATCCTAATAAATTGACACTTATTCTCATAATGTTCATACAAGTTAATTTTCTTGAAAATGATGTTATGAGAACATGATACATTAACACTAAATACACATTTTTATTTATCATTAGATGTTCAAATTTGCAAATGACTCTAATATTTCTTATAATTTAGTATTGTTATTAAGTCATGTCATAATTCATATACTTTAAATTATTGATGGAAACTATGGAAAGATATTATTAATGGGATATGGGATATATAGGGCATGACATGACTAAAATCACATTAATGAATAATGTGATTAAGGATTTGTCCCATGAATTCATTAATTGATGTTGATTTCATAGGCCTTTTTTATGGTAATAAAAATTCCTGATTATATCATAATCCATGGAGTTTTTTTTTCAAATTTTCTAATTTAAAAATGTACATGAAAAAATCATCAAGAGTATATGTTGATTACAAAAGTGAAAAACCTCCTTGATTAAAGAAATAAAATAAGTGAACAAACTACATAATATACATTATAATTTGGCTGTTGTCATAGTGATATTTATCATAATTATTTATGGATTGTTTTTAGTATATGAAGAATCATTTCATTGAATTTTGGATGTTTTTATAAATTCTAGTGAAAATGAAGAAAATATGATCACACAAAAACTATATTGAGAACAATAATTAAATTCTATATGAAATTAACATGTGGAATAAATATTATTATAATTTTCTTTTTACTAATTATACATGTTTAGATGATCAAAAATATTTATTTCAATATTTAATAAATATTTAATTTCTTTTTAATGATTATATGATTTATCAATCTTTTAGAAAATAATTTAGTTATATTTTTATATATATAAATCATTATTATTCATGGTCTGATAAATACCATGTAGTGTGTAAAGGATATTTTTTGGGTCTATATAGAAATGATATATTAAATATAAATTTAATATGTTTATTTTCCAATTAATATAGTTCATTCCATGTAAATAATAATAATATATTATTATTATTTTGATTTGGGGTTAACTAGTGATTAGGTTATTCATTGTGGGTTTATGTGCATTTAACAACACAAACCCATATCTTTAAATGGCCACTTGTTTATGTTCCAAGGTGTAGCAAATGTTTTGAATATTACTTCTAGATAGAACCCCATTAATACCTATAGATCTCTGCATGTATAACACTCTAGATAATATATTGTGATTCTCCTCCTCAACCATATTGAATTTAGTGGAAACAATATAAATCATTCCTCCTTCAATATATTCTCATAGAGATCAATTATAAAATAACAATGTATTTTAATCTTTCACACTATCACACGATTATTTATATAGTGATCATTGGAGTTTCTTGGAGCATGTGTGGATCACTATAAGGGTGATTCTATCCTTGAATATTCTAACACAATGATAGTACAACAACAATAGGTCAACTAAATCACCAAATAAGAAATAAATCATTTTTTAGTTAAATTATAATATACATAAATCAATTGTATGTAATATTTGGTATTCCATCTCATGGATTATGAGGTTATTATTTGTCTAGTTATCAGGATATATATGATTATGTAAATTTATGTCCATTTAGAAACAATTATAATCACATATATTATTACCTAGAATCATCAAACACCACCCATAATCAAGGTAAATCTCTCCCCACATAGAAAGATACCGTAAAAATGTGGATGTATCCAATAATAAGAAACTTACATAATGGAATTTCTCCATCAGACCAATATAATTAAGAATAGTCCTATAATTAGATATTAAATTCCAACCAATATAATAGTAAAAACTCTCAAAAATTACATTATAAACAAGGATTTTATGGATTCCTCTTTCAATACATTTATGGAGTATAGACCATCATTTTTATATAAGATTTACATGTCGATACTTGTAGTGCTCACAATTTAGGAACCATACTATTCTATCAAATCAAGAGACTTGGATAATCCTATACATCATTGATAGAATACTCTATGGATTTTTTGAGACGTGTCATGCATTTTATATATATTCAAATTTCATCTCTTATACTTTTTAATTTATGGACACCACTAAATAACCTGGCCTTTTTTTGCGAGGAATAGAAAAAATAAGTCCATATCCCCCAAGTAAAGAAATGTAGTTCAACTATATTTTTACTAAACATGATTTACACTTATTGTGGAATGAGAATATATCCATATAAGAAGTCAAAATTAAGGTGATGATCAACTTAATCACGAATAATATCAATTCCATATTTGGTGTATTGAAAAAATATTATTGAGAAAATGAATATATATATGATTCTACCAAGTAAAATTTAAATGAAGAATATAATATTATATCAAAAAAATTGATCCTAGTAACATGTTGTCGGGAATAGATATATGTTGGCCTTTGGAAAAGAATTTCTATAATATTAATCAAAAGATAGAAGAAAAATATAAGAACACTTTTATAGATAATCTCTTATACGAATTTGGATTATTACATCTCAACCAGTACTACTAGACTTGAAACCTCATATTCTATTCTCTATAAGAAAATGGAAATCATTCCTCTTGAGGTCTAATTTCTCTCAAATAATCATTACATATACAACCTGTTGACCAATGTATATTAGGTTTATATTTGGAAGGATGAATTATGTTGATTTTATTAGAGAAGTTTATATTTATTACATGACATTGAATCCCATTTTAATTGACCCACATGATAATTCAACAAGAGTATTATCCTTCAACTATTTATTTAAGTGAAAATTGTTCAAAATCTAAGAATTATCATGATAATGAGAATGAACACTTCAAAAAAAGTTTTGAATTGATAAAGACCACATACCATACATAGGTTCTACTATAAATGACCTTATTACCAACATATAATAGAAGTATATTATATAACACTTACCACTAATGAATGACTTTTTAAATTATCTTATTTTGTATACCAAATCCTTATTTTATAATGTAAAACTGCATGGAAATATCTTCATTGGATGAGAAAAATATTTACAACAAAATCATTATAACAATATGTAAATTTATATGATAAAAAAATTACCAAATAATATAATAATTCATGATAATATCATTGTCACATTATGGAAACTTCATTAAAATGTCTTTATTTCATTATATAAAATTTCCTGAAAAATTAATCATCATAGGAGTCCAATCTAGAAAATTAGTTACTCCTCAACACATGAGATTATACTATAATACAAGTGTTCTAACCTATAGAGACATAAATATCCTATAGTATTATATTTCATGGTTCAATAATTTATTATTTATAATATTTAATTTTGATGAAATAAGTAATGTATAGTTCATTTTCTTTGAAACAATTATATGAATGAGTCATCTATTTTTAATAATTACATCCTCATGGTTTGGCCCTATGATCCATATTGAATCTCATAGTTTACATGTATTAAAATAGAACCACCTCCTTTATTTTGGTACTCAGACCTCATTCATCAAAATGTTTCCCTTAAACATTAGTATAATGACATTTGATTTAGAGAATGATCCAAATCAATGTATTATTCCCTAGATAGGTCCTCTTCATAAAACTATAAAGATAATGAAATACATGTCGTAGATAGAAATCTATTATCTTCATAGTTTAATGTATCTATCATATGATTTTAAAGTATATGATATTTGGTCCATCTCATCAGAAATTAAATTGTTTAATGTGGTATACACATATGAACATAAACTTCTCATAGATGTTAATCCCATGAGACCTCAAAACATAAATTTCCCCATTTTTAAGTTAGATATCGAAATATTAATTTTATTTTATTAGGGAGTTGATGATTATGTATAAAAAGACCAACCATAAGAATATGGACCACTTGAACTATTAAAAAGAAATTCTCCTTTCAATAACTATATGTGGATTGATATAACATACCTCATGATACACAGTGACATCAAGATTTAAGATTCATGACATGCTTTCACATGGCCATGTATTGTAATGATACCACTTTTGGTTTTTTTGTAATTGAGATCCCATTAACATATAGTATCCTATCTTTTCACACCATAATATCCATTCACACTATCACTATGTCTCTATGAACAAGAGTTAAATCAGTGTAGAGACTTCTACATACATACATATTGACTGGATGTTGTTATTTTTTGGATATGTAGTGACATAATGATATCTCATCATAATCCTAGTCGAAAATCATGTTAACCCCAAACCTCATTCCATCTTATTTTAGGGACTCATGTCGGACTAATTCATGGTGGTCATATCAATGTAATTACATTAGTATTCATTCATCATCATCATTCCAATACAAATTTTCTCTTTTTTAGGGGATCCTTACCACGAACTATATGTTATTTCATTCTTTCTATTATTGGACTCCTTTTGATATAATAAGTATATTTATTATATTTACTCATATGTTTTATTCACATAAAAATGTTAATTTATCCTAGCATATGATTCCCTATTAATTCATGAATGTTTATACAATTTTGGATTTTTAAAAAATATAAGTCCATTTTCATTTTAGGCATGGTAAAAAATATAAGAAAAATACCATAAATAAATATTCTCAGCATTCAACAGAAAATAATTTAACAAATGAGTATGGTTAAGATGCATCTAAAATGAATGATATTTTTCCTCACTAAATGATGTTAAACATTATGAAATTCATTTCCTCTACACATGATGATAAATTTAATATAATATATCCCTTGATGCATGACATTAAACCATGTAATTTATTGTCCACTCTGCAATATCATATTCTAAAAATAGTGATCCACCCTATATGACTTGATTAACCCATACAATTTTACGATCCACATGATAGTTTACATGATAATATTTCTATCCCTCAGAATAGAATAAAATAAAACCCCCCAAAATATATGAAATACATACTAGTGATTGAGATTACAATGTCTATGTTGGGTTCATAATATATCCAATCATTGAGAAATTTTTTGTAGAATCCTAGTTTTCCTATGCTATTTATTTAAATATAACCTTTTTGTTTTTTATCACATTCCAAAAATATAAATAATCTTCCCAAATTCATGATCTACATGTTTTTTATCGTACTATGATTTTCAATTTTATTTCATCAATAGACCACTATTTTAAGATGATATTTTATCATAAATTAAAATTTTAATAATAAATTGAACACCATTTTTGATTTAATTCAATTAATTAAATTTTTAAAAATGATATTTTCACCCTTTTTGGATAATTTCACTGTATCTTTATGTGATTTGGAGAGCCTATATTGAATTTGAAAAAAATGTTCCAGCTGTGCATGATTCCAAGAACACTAGTGGCCTTCAATGGAAACTAAATCAAAACCCTTTCATCTAATAGTGATTATATTTTTATTCATATCAAAAATTTATTTGGCTATAACTATTCAAAATAAATCTAATCATAATTCATCTATTAAGGGGATCATCCAAACTATTCTATACCTGGAATCGTATCTATACAATGTGAAATTTTTTGTTATAAATTTATTCTTCCTCATGAGATTTCATAAACTAAATGGTGAAACATTTTATATAATGATATTAATGTTATTAGGTAACAAATTTTTAGTTTTATAAAAAGTTAAATAAGGGAGTATACACACCCAAAACCTGGTTCCAATTGTTTTCTCGAAATATGGGGGATCCAAACAACCTTACACTATGCCTATATAATGATACATTTAGATGTTTGAACAGGAGGCAATGATTTGGTATTTTGGAGACCTAATGCAGTACTCTACCCATATAAGAAGTTCTTGGAGGACCCTATCCACATAGAATGATCAATGATGTATGTAGAGTTCTACCAGAGCCTCCTCCTCCTCTTGATGGAAATATGAACGGTGAAAAATCATTTTGAGAAAGCTATACAAAAATGAGAGTATTTTCTGACTCTTTTTATTATACTGGTTTCATGTAATTAGTGTTTGGAACATTTCATAGACTTTTTATCTTAAAATTTTTATTCTTTGAATTAATTATTTGTTTTAATCAAGTGATATACTATATATATCAACAAGGGTTGGGCTAAGATTTCATGTCGGTATCTTGGGATATGCTGATTGTGTAACGCAATCATAAACTTTATCTCAAACATACTTGAGATATAAGTATGATTCAGTGTCCCACACTATATTATTGAGGTCAGAACCTTTAATAAACCATTGTTATGTCAAGGTATGGTTCTTTGTTCATCGTTTTAAGAGTCACGGGGGGAATTAAGGTTCATGAAAACCCTCAACCAAAGGGGTCCATTAAAAGAGATTTATTTTTTAGAATTATGAAATAACCAAGATGTGTAGTAAAATTGAAATAACTTACCTCTCAAATAATTCTAAAAACTACACCTTAATTTTTCAACTATTAATCTCTTTATATAATTTAATTTTTAAAAAAATATTTTCAAATCCAACCATTTCTTATAATAATATAATTAAAAACAAACACTTTAAACATTTAACTCTCTTTAAGATAAGACCTCATGTCTAACCTAGAAAATAAAGTAATCATTAAATAAAAATTAATTTGATGTTTCATTACAACACAGTCAGGTTTGAATACTTTTTTGATAGGATACATAGTGATTCCCGAGTCACTTATCCTAGTCCCTAAAATTTTTTTATCACCATCACCCAATCAAACATAATTATGAGCCTTCTCACTCATATAATTTCCCTAATTGTTCACATAATGGGATGAACTGATTTTCATTAAATAACTACATGAGAGCTTATAATATTTATGTTTAGATAAATGTTTAAAGGAATATTATATATCATATCCCCAACCAAAAATTCCATAAAAATAAACTTCTGCCACCAATTTGTATTAAATTTATTAAAATTTTCAGGTTGTACTATCTCTTCACAAATGACACTAAGACAATTTTATCCTATTTCTACATAGGATATAGGCCCTCATCAAATGAATGTAAAATATATATCAAATTAATCATAATCACATGATTTTTAAATATATGACATACATTCCACATTGAAATACCTTAAACTACATCTATATGCCTAACCTATATTACCGAACGTCCATATTTAACTAAATCAATGTAAGGGAGTGGTGATCGTGGCTTATAAAGTGACCCATACAATTCCTAAATAAATATTACATCATATAAGATTAATATTTTTAAAATATAATTATGAACCATAAAATTACTATATAAGTTTAGTGTATCTGTAAGCTTAAATAAATAATAAAAAAGTATATTAAACATATAAAAAATATACCCCTATCACTTCAAAATTGTTACCTTTATTAGGAATGTCATACCTAAAACCATCCTCATATCATTGGGTGAATAAAACATGATAAAACATGATATTAGATTATAAGAAATGGTTATCAAGGGAGATTTGAATGAATATTTATGTATTAGAAGAGCATAATTGTATGAGAACCTGAGATTATCCTTTTAAAACCATAGATAGTTATTTATATATCTAAACCATGATTCATGGAATAAATCATTGTAGTTATTAACATGTGATTCAGGAATGAATAAAATAATATAATCTGTGAGAGCATAAAATTGTAATTATATTATTTCATGAAATAGTAGCCTAATGTTTTTGTTAATCAGTGTTTGTGAAATATAATGTCATGGATATCCTATAAGTCATTCATCAGTTGTGAGACATGGGATAACCACCCATATAATTATTTGATCTTGGGATAACCTCTCATGTACCCTATATTGGGATTGAGATAACAAGCCACATATCTCTAATTGGGCTTGGGATTACCACATGAGTACAATTTGATCACAAAATAGATTAATATTTATCCAATTAATAAAAGGTATATATAAATGTAGACCAAACTATCACTTATTAATAGTCTATTATTATATATTCCATTTGATATTGAAAATATTTACTGTTCTATCACAACTAAAAACATAGAATAATAAATATATTTTAATGATATTTTATCATTAGAACAATAAACCATCTAGAGAAATAAAATGGATGGTATTACATAATAATATCAATTGGGAATTAAAAAAAATAAAAATTTATCATAGTAGAAAAATTCTTTTTAAAAATAATTGGATCATTTCTTGATGAAATTTATCTGTTCATTTCAATATCATATATGTTAGATAAATTTTTTTATAAAGTATTAATGGATTTTTTCACTAAAACTAACCATTAGAACATTAAAATTACGATTTTAATCCTTTAGTAATCACAAGAGTGATATGTTATATTTAATTTGTGTAAGTTAAATTAATGCCTCTTTATCAATTTTAGAAGAATATCAAAAGAACCACATTCAGAACACAATAACATGATTCCATTTAATTTCTTTATAGATATTTAAAAATTAAAAAAAATGAATTTAAATGATTATAGGAAAAATTTAAAATCAATATAGAAAACATTTTAAAAAAATATTGATATCGAATAAAATTATTCTAGACTGAATAGTAAAACAAATTCATTTTTCAATGAAATAATTATTGTGTTTTCTTGAGTACATAAATAGTGTAAAAATAATGAATGAAATTAATATATATTAATAAATTGGGTAAAATTAAATTAATGTTTTCATTTAGAGATGGATCATAAACTTTATCATCATAAAATTAGGGATAATAATGTTAGTAAACAATGAGATTCTCAAATTAATCCCTTACGAAATGTTAGAATTTATTCATAAACACTCTAAATAAATTTATTAAGAGTTTAAATTTATTAAAAATATATAGAATAATAATTTAAGTACATAAAATATATTATATAATCCACTTATAACATTTCAACACCCATTTATTTAAAATTCCTCATTAAATTATTCATTTTAAGGTATTGACTGTTTCATTGTTCATGTATGTTTCTGTTTTATAGTTTGAATAAAAGTACATTAATCTTAGTAATTTCATCATAATAATGTTAATAATAATGTTAATATAATTTATAATAATTATAAACATATTTATAATAATCAATAATATATATAGGTAAAAAATGAATATAACTGTTCATATAGACGATATACCATACATACACAGGTAAGATAACTTATTTCCTAATGAAAAAAATTAAGTAAATATAAAAAATATATTATCATTAAAGAAATAATATTATATAATAAATATAATATAGAATCTTTAAATACATCATAATAACCAACCATGGATGCTGCTAAGGGAAAATAATTATATTGCTACGTAAAGGTAATATACAATATATATAAATGAGCAATACATTCTCATCCCATTCGATATAAAAGTGGGTTAATAATGAGAGTTTAATGATCATAATAAACATTGAATTATATTTATGACACTTAATGTTTTTTATTTTATGATGAATACCACATATTAATGGAGGTAGTGTACTAAATAAATTTAATGTGTCCAAGTAGGGAAAATAACTATTAATTGAATGACCTCATTTAAATCCTTTACTAAGGACCATTGAAACGATATATTAGGATGAAAAGAACCTATAATTAGTTTATAGAGATGTTATTTATATAATTATTTAGTGTTTGGTCATGATAGGTGTGTCATGGTCGTGTAAAAAAGAGAGCGGTGAGTTATCCTTTAATAAGGGAGGGAGAGGGCACAAATATAATTTTTGAAATAATTAAAATGTAATAATCTAAAAAAATGCATCCTAATGAACAACTAAAAATAGGTTGAATAATTTATGGTCTACATATGGAAATTATATCAGAAATATACATTTTTATATCAAAATATCTCCCTAATATCTTATTATAACACCCTACTAACCCCATCATAACCATATTTGTGGTAATTTGTTTTATTATTTGTACTATTAACTATAGATAAGAATGAGTATTGAATCATTAAAAAATATATGCATTATGATTAAAAAAATGGATTCATTTTCATCAAATTAAATTGATATATGTTACATAAATTAATTTTACAATAAACGCCAAAAAATGTGATAAAAAACAGTTTCCCAGAAAATGCATTTTTTGAAATTAAAATAACTTTTTACCAAAATTAGGCTTAAGGATGATTCAAATTAAATTTGTTGGATTATATTTAATAAAAATTAAAAAATTATTTTTTAATAATAATTCATTATAAAATAGTTCTTTTATAAATAATTGAATGGAAAATAAATATTTTAATAAAATATGTACTTTTTATAATTCATTGAAAATATAATCTATTCAGATGAATTCCAAAAAGTCACAATTAGATAATATTAAAATATTTACTTCAATTTTTTTTACAATATATAAGAGCTTAAAAAGTTTAAAAAATAATTATAATACAGTTGTGTAATATTTAATAAAAACCTTATTTAATGAAAACATATATTTGATGCATAAAATTGCATTACTAATAATTGGGCTCATGTTTATTATCAATTTAATCAATGAATTATAATTTTTAAAACCATTATAAATTTTTTATTATATGTAAAATTCTATTTATACCCAAATATATATTGACTAGGTCACAAAAGTATACTATATAATGGATATTGTATACATGTGGTTGCGTATAATTCATGATATCAAATAATTCAAATTTATTTTCATGGAAATAAATATAAGATATTGAGATGTTACAATTTTCCCCACATTAAATGAATATTTAAAATGATAATCTATAATAATGATACAATAAATGATAATTTATTTATTTTATCACATCTTCTAGTTTCCAGGTAGCTTCTTTAATGCTTTGATTCCATTGAAGAAAATAAATAGTTGGGCATACTTGTTTTGTTTAGAATTATCTATACGGTCAAACATTTTAAATTGTTTTTTTAATAATTTATATCATGATCGAGTGTTATAACATCTAATTCAATGACATATGAAGGATTATGTATATACTTTCTCATTATGGAAACATAGATCATATCACGATCTTTAGATTGGTTAGGTGGATGAACTAGGTAACCTAAAACTATCCCTACTCGATCCAGAATATATAAGGAAAAAATATACATAGGGATAAACTTTAACTACATTTAAAATATGACTTCCATTATACCTATATAAATATTTAGGGATACCTTTTTACAAACTCTCAATTATGGCTTTTACCAATTATTTTTTATATAATAGTTTTGTTGGCTCTGAGCTTACGTGATATTCAACTAAATGAATATAAAATTGTCCTCTATTTCCACAGCTATATAAAGTCTTGATAGATTTAATTATTTATATTCCACCTAGAATATTGGAGTTTTTAACTTCCTTCCATATAGGGCTTCATAAGGATCCATATGAAATATTGTGTGAAAGATATTTTTATAAAAGAATTCAATAAAAGGAAAGTGTTGATCCCTACCATAATTAAAATAAAGATAATAGGATCTCAAAATATACTACTTGGTTTGAATGACCCTCTTATACTAACAATATTATATGGATGATAAGCTATATGTAAAAAAACTCAATATCTATATATTGCTTAATACTTTCCCAAATTATCAATGTAATCCTCAGATCATGATAAGATACATCATAAGAATGTATTTTATTAAATCCTACAACTTCTTTAATATACATTATGAATAACATAAAATAAAAAGAAAATTATAAAACAAAATATAAGAGTACATTATTTTTACAATTATTTACTAAAAAAATATAATTATGGCCTTTATACATGTTTGGGATCATAATGATGAAATCCATGGTGATTCATTCCCATTTTCATTTTTCAATGAGTAATGGTTAAGAAATAACCTTTTTCTTATTCCATACATCCATAAAACATCAACATACTATTATTTAAGTTACATACTCATTGAAATATCTTTTCATTTTTCCCAGTAGAAATAAACTTTTGGATATTTATAAATATTGTTAATTCATGATAAATAGATAACTATGATCTAGGAACTTCCTGAAAGTTCTCATTTTTAATTTCGATTATTTATATGACACATAAATTATTCATAAACCATATTATTCCATTAAAATCATAGTTTAGCTCAAGATAATCCCCCAAAATTATCTATATCTTAGAAAAATACATTAATGACGCTTTAATATTCACATGAATGGCCAATTGAACAGTCATTTAAGAGTGATATGATCCCTCTCATTTTTCATAGGATTTTAAAATATATATTTTGGAAATCAATAAGTATCAGATCTCTTTAAATCTTCATCATGTCTAAACATTTTTGGTGTTTCTGACATAGATCATCATCCACCCTTCTGAACTGCACATGTTGGTGGTGTATTGAGTAGTAAAAATAATTAATCCACTCAAACCACATTCAATATATCATATTCAACTGTTTCTGGAAGAATATATACTGTAAAAATTTATGATCACTATATATGTCACAATAATCACAATAAAGATAACACCTCCATATCATTAATAAAAATATTATTACTGTGTGTATAGGTCATGCGTCTAAAATTTTATATCATGAACGATAAATTTTTATGAGGTAGATGGTATCACCATTTCATTCTATATGGGGATAAATTTCATTACATTTTTTAAGCATCACAATAAACCAAAAATCCTTCTCTAAGGAATGGTACTACGAGAAAAGGTGCACTAAAAATCCTTCATATCAGATCCCAAAAAATATCCTCACTTTTTTCATTCCAATGGAAATCTACTCTCTTCAGAGTTAAAATAATGGGTGGGTTATAAATATATATGTTGTTCTTTACAAAGAGTCAATAATATCCAATGGAATCAAGAAAACATTAGATACAAGTCATCATTGTTGGTCTGAGCCAATTTTAAATTGCATGTTACATTGATTGGTCAATCTATATACCCAATCATTAGATTTTATGACCCAAAATCAAAGCATTATATTTCTTAAATTTCACACTTGGTAAATTGTAATATTATCAATAAAAACTATCAAAACATATCAAGGAAATATCTAAATAATATCTTCATTAAATCCATTAAGATAATAGACACATTAATGAGATTAAAAGGAATTAAAATAAATTCAAAGTTAATGTACATAACAATAAGGATATCTTGGATATTTTTTCACATTCGACCCTCAATGGATAGTACAAAGAAAAAAATCCAAGAAAAAATTGATCCCCGTGTAATTTAACAAAGAAATCATAAATATAGGGTATTAAATACCAATTAATGATATTTATATTTCCTAGTTCTGGATAATAAATTTAGTGTCAAATTATCCATATTTCATAATAAGAAAAAGAAAATTAGTTCCCCATGTGTAACACTTATATGAATGAATCCCCTTTTCAGATTATCATGATTTTGATTCTTCAATCCATCAAACTGTGCTGAGTTTGTTATATATGATGTACTTGATATAGTTGTATAATATGGGATTAATTCATTTGTAAACTCAAATTAATGATTCAAATAAAGGGTAATAAATTATTCTAAAAATATTTCAACAAAATCATACAATATAGAATATTTTTTATATTGATTTTATCCCTAACTATCTGAGATAAATACTAATTTTCATGAGGAATCAGGACTTTTACAATGGATGAAATTTTCATTGGATATTAATATTTATCCACTGATTGATAACCCATTATAATTTGGTTAAAAATATATATTAAAAATTTCCATTATTAGTAATTTATATGGGATAAAATTAATGGAATTCCATTCCAAAAATAAATCCAAATTCAACTAGAGGAAGAATAAATATATTTATAAGATTAAAATTTCCATAAATATCAATCAGATGAGTATAATACACTTGAGATGAAATCATCACTCTCTTATTATTTCCACTGATAATTAAAAAACCAACAATTGAGGTAGTATTGTGATATATTTTTTAAATACATCATACATAAATGAGAAGGTGGATCCGGAATCAAATTGTACCATAACAGTTTAATAATGGATGAAATGTGTACATTTCAGTACTTCATTATCATACCCATTTATGTAAATACTAGTCACATGATATAGAAAGTTTTTAATGGGTTTGAGATGTTGTTGAATTATACCATTATCATCATCCTCCATATTTGAGCACTACTTATCATAATTCTCATAAACCTATAATTATAAACATTGGAGTGTGGGTGGTTTATTCTACGATGCTTTATCAAAATTTACATCATTTTTTATCTTCTTCATATGACATTAAAATTTCACTTCATTATGATCTTCTATTTCACACATAAATAATTCATTGGTCACTTTAATAATATTTCTCCCATGTCACAATCCACATTCATAGATTTTAGGAGGACTCATAGTCTTCCCACATTGTTTTTTATTATTACAATTTCCTAGGAATTCAATCTTTACTTTATTATCAAGATCATTATATTGATGGGTAAATCAAATAAATATTTTTACATTAATATCAAACCTAATGATTTCATCATAGATACTAATCTATGTAATATATAATTCCATTTGGAGCCAGGTATTAATGCAATGAATAATTGAAAAATCATTCTATATGTTAATAAATATACTATAAGCATACTTCATATGTCTTAAAATATTACTTATATATTATAAGAGAATTTTCATCCCACTTTTTTACATCAAGGAATTTCATTTCAATTTTCATATTAAGAATACTAAGAATGTACTTATAGAAATTTATTATGTTTAACATAAACAATAATAGAAAAACAAAACATACCTTTCTAATGCTGTTTGTTGTCTCATTATCTTAATAAGTATGACCAATACTCATTCTTCCTTCCTGATTCTATTTATGAGAATTACATCTGGGAAATCAATTCACAAAATGACCATACATTCCAAATCAGAATCTACAAATGTTAACCATGTTTCTTTTAGTAATCTAAATTAACCAAACTCGGAAATCATAGTTTGAGGAACATTTATCACCTTAGGATACCATATAATCATGAAATATTAATTATAGGGTACCTAAATCATGGATATTACATCATTAATATATTCCTCCTTAGGTTTATCCTAGCTTAGTCGTAGTCATACACTATTTAAATACTAAATTATGGTATGTAAAGTGTTTGTTAATTTCCAAACCATATCCCCTAGGAGTATCAAACCAGTCGTGAAGCAATGCCTGATGTCGTGTACCATATTACCCCGAGTAAAGGGGAAAAAATGTCATTAATGTTGTTAACACTTGGTAAAAATATGCCAGAGACACATCCACATATAATTTATATATATGAATTTATTTATAAGAACCAACTCACTCTCACATTTTCCAATAACTGAGGTCACATTACTAAATCAAAACTCATCCCTAAACTTATCAATAGACACATATATAGAAATATCTATAGAAATTTCCATAAGAATCTCATTAATTATTCACAACATAATTTTGAAAATATAACTAAGTATTTTCTATGATACCAACTACAAAAATAAATTCTTATCAAACATATACAATACATATATTTTTCAAAATACATAAAACATTACAGTGATAGGCACACAAAGACTATATTATTTGAGTACCTTTTGAAACATGACAAAAAATCTTCCAACTAAGTGAAATATCTTCATTTTACATTAGAGTACTCCCCCTTCATGTTTATACTTAAAAAACATTCATCATAACATGTGTAAGAGAAACACATGAAAGGGATGAGGTTAAATGATCAGTAAGTGTAAATAAATGAAATGTGTATGAATATCATAAACATAAGGGTATGAGAACATTATCATCATCATTAAAATATCATGCCATCCATATCCAAAATCATAAACATGAATTGTGGAATAAATACATTAATATAATAAGACATGAATCATATTGAAATAAAGAACATGATCCATGAATGATTCATATAATAATAAGACTTATAATTTTTGAAGAAACATAAGAATATAAAAAACCTATTACAAGTTGGACTACCAAAACCATTATAAAATTTTATTCTTGGATTAATTTCCCATCTACCTACATCAGGATTGGGATTACATATAGTTTTCCCTCTTGTTTTGGGCTTGGGATGTACTCTAGTGGACCCTCTTGTTTCAATCATATTGTATTCTTTGGGCTTGTGATGTCCTCCCATGAACCCTCTTGCTTCTGTCTTGGAATTTCTTCTAATTTAACCTCGTTCTTTAAGCATGGGATATCCTCCTATGTACCATCATATATCGGGCATTAGATTCCATCCCATGTACCCATTTATATCATAAAAATTTTACCATTACCCAATTCATTGTAGGGAGATTTCAGTCCTACCCATATAATAAAAAAATATAACATACATGTGATAGAAAATTGTAAACAATCATATAATAAAACATTAAAAAAAACGGGTTCTATTCATATAAAATCACACATTATCTTGTGGAAAAAGGAATAGGATTCATAATAATTTCTTCAAATCATAACCAATGAATATAAGAGGGTTTCATCAATATATAACCCAAAAAAGAGAAATAAATTTATTAAACATAATCCCATTAAATATAAACCATTCCCAAAAATAATATTAATGTAAACATTGAATGATTTTCCAAAGAATGCCTGAGTAACACAAATAGATGTTACCATATATGGGATATAATTTTTAATGATCATTTAAAAACACATTTTGTGGGAATTATCCTTTAATCAAGATTTTTTTTCATAAAACATTAAACCTTTTGAAAACTATTTTCAAGAAATATACATAAAATCTTATAAAGGAAGGATTGAAAAAATGTTATAACAAATTTTCACTGTAAAACATTTAGAGCAGCATGATAAACTTTTGAAAAGAAATTTCATTAAAAACCATTATAAAATAAGGGTGAATGATTTTTTAAAACCATTTTATTGAAAATTTCCTTTAAAAAAGTTTCTTAATAATTAAAATTTTAAGCAGAAAAGGAAAGTATAAAATAACTTATGGTAGGTAAATACGTACATGTAGTATGAGGTAAAACAAACGTTCGTTTTACATGGTAAAAAAAAATTGAAAAATATCTCATTTGGAAGGAAAAAATAACATTCCCATGATAACAATTTTAAAATAATAAAGGGTAAATTTTTTAATGATCATAGGATATTATTAGAATATTTTTGGAAACCCTTTTTAGAAAACATGGTTTTGAATGAAAAATAATTTCTTATCTATATAATTTACCAAATATTGTAAAAATGAAACCAAAACATAAATATATCCTGAATAATGAAATAAAAATTAAATTAATTAATTTTATTCAATTATGGATCATAATATTCTATCAAATGATGCATAAACATAAACAATCTCGAAAAGTGATGAGATTACTTTTATAATCTCTCACCACTTGGTATCATTGAACTATACTACACATTTAAGAAAATGAAATTACATTTAGCTTATAATATCATGAAAATAATTGGATTTATTATATAATATTTTAATGGACTAATATACACATCTAGGAAAAATAATGGTGTATAATATGACATGTTTCTCAATGAAGGAAAATTGAAACATAATTACATTTTAGATTTGGTAACCTTTGAATCATATCCCATTGAATGAAATATAATAAAATGGATATGTAATAAAACAAAAATTCAATTATAAGAATCATATATTACATCGATGTGTAGTATACACACCACACATAAGAAATTGGTGGTGAATAATTATTGTAAATCACAGAAATAAAAGGTGAGATGAAATCCCCATACCTTGTGTCTTAACTCTCGTCACAGTCGTTCAAACATACTGAATAATAAATATAATTTTATTGAACTTATATAATAAACCAATATACTTATATATAATAACATTTTTGGTTTTGTTATTACTTTATACTACAAACTTGTTAAGAATTCCATGTTATGGTTATGCTTCGGGTAATTTTCACATTTTTTTCACATGTTACATAATTCGTTATATCATTGTACCCTACACTTATATCATGATTTAAATAATTTAAACCATGATTTAAATTTACTTTATATTCATTTTATTTGTATTATTATAATATATATAATATATAATTATGAAATGGAATACACTGCTCATGGAGACGGTATGACATACGTAAACATTATCATTGTTTCTGTTTAATAGTCATGTTGAAATGAAGAAAGTAGATAAAATAATCACAGATATATATATTTATATTAAAATATAATTTTTATTTGACATTTATCATTTAAGTTCACCAAAACCAAAATTATTATAATCCATCTAGTGTGTGAACAGATCAAATCACATTGAAGGGGTGGTAGTCCAAACATCCTCAAACAAAATTATCATATTCAAACAAAATTTGAAAATTAAATATATGTGTTTTAAAATAATTAAATAATCTGAATGAAAAGGTAAATATAATATATATCATAAATAAATATAGTTTCTATCATAATTTTCAGCATTATAGGTGGAAAGAAAAAAATGAATAATCATCATTTTGTGAGGCGGTAGTTCCTTGTACACCTAAATAGTATGTTTTTTACCCGTAAGACGGAGGTGTGTGTATGTGTAGGTTGAAAATTTCAAAAAATCATATTAAATTTGAAGAAATATTTTTTATATAATCATTAAATAAAGAGATTGGTGGGGGTGGGGAAAAAATAAATGAAAGGAGCTTGAGAGATGTTTTATCCTCTTAATAAGGTGACTCCTTTGGTTTGTGCCAAAAGGATTCCTTGGATTGACTTGTAGAAAATAGGAGGCTTATTGAATGGATTTATGTATTTTTGGAAGTTTATTAGTCATATTTTGGTCTAAACTATTTCTTTTGATATGTGTGAAGAAGAGGGAGAGTTTGTTCTCATTTATAGGGAAGGAATATGACACATTTGGAATTTTCGAAAACATGATAGAAGTACCCCCGTTCCAACCGAAAAAAGTCATAAAATCCACATAAATAAAAAATTATAGATTAATGGGAGAATAATTACTAGAAAAATGGTATTTTAATGGTTTATACGTCGTTTGGGGTCTAAAATGTAAGGATTGGTACTATCTTAACAATGTTTTTATCTTAATTATTGTAATTAATTTCAATCAATTTCACTAATCGTTTGGGTAAAACACAAATTTGACAATATTAGAAATTATATATTATTATGATTCTGAATATTTAATCCAATTTTCAAAATTTTAATAACATAAGTGGGATAAATTTATTTTTTAAAAAAAAACCATGTTGACAGGGTGACAGTGCAGGTTTTTATACTGAAAACAATCAAATGTATGAAACATTTTAATACCATATTTTAATGTGAAATTTATTTGAAGTACATAAAATGGATTAATTTTTAATATTATTATATAATTAAAACGTACCTCTAATTTAATATACAACTTAATCTTATAAATGAATTAGTTATAAAAGAAGTTTTGAATTAATATTCAATTTTTTAACTATTCTTTTAAAAATTAATCCTTACAAAAATACCAAAAAAATATCCTAAAGGAATGTTTATGTTTTTATATAGAATGTGATGTTTATTTTTACATATAAAAACTATAAATTTTTAAAAAATTTATTTAAAATGGTTTCACCATTAATAGTCGGTAAAAATACCAATATAAAAATATTGGGGTTTAGGCATGAAATTGGGTTTATTCATATCATATGTTTTTAAAATATGTTAGATGAATATCAAAAATAAATTATTGAATATATAATATATATTAAATTAACATAACAGACTAATTTTAATTAATTTATTTTATTCTGACAAAAAAACTTCGAAGCATAAAAATTGTTTTTTATAGAAATATTCTCTTTATATTGAATTTATTAAACGTAACAAAAAAAATAATTTTATATTTGTATAAACCACATGTTTAATAATTTTGGTTATATTTTTCATAACCACTATCTTAATGGATAGGTTATTTCACAATATATTAAATAATAATTTTTCATAGTATATTATTATTTGGTAAAACTCGGTCTTGAGTATTATGCTAGCCGATGAGGAAAGTTAGTATTTAATGTTACATCAGCTAACCTTAGTGTTCAATATAGAGAAATATAACCATTAAATTTTAAATATTTCATAATTAACCGGGCAATTCAAATACCTCAATCCATATATAGTGCATCAATATATATAAAATAACTATTTCCAGAGTTTCATGAAACGAAAAATATATATAAAAAATTAATTTGAAAAAAATAATTAAGATAATCCTAGGGTTTTATAATAACAACACACGTACTTATATCAGGATTTGTATAACCTTCCATGAACCCACTATTTGTATTGGGATAACCTATTTGATACCCTCTTTTAGGCTTTGGATAACATCATATATACCCTTTGATCTCATAAAAAATTATGCATCACCCAATTAATTAGAGGGATATATAATTACGAACCCACACATCACATATTCACAATCCCTTAAACTTTATCTCATATAATCATGAAAACATTTATCATTCAATAAAATATTAGCCCATGGAAATAAAAATGAATTTAATTAATATTTCATCACTATAACCATTATCCATACAAAGAAATAATAAGGAGTGTACCATAGTATCATATCCCCAATGAAGCATAAGTAACATCTAAGGATGTTATCATAAATGAAAAATTACTCTTAAATAAAATGGGAAGTTTTCATGATTAAAATAACCATGTCTGGTTGAAATCACATACGTAAAGATTAAAAAATTTAATACTATTAATGAAAATATATTCCTTGAAAAGAACTATTGGAACATGAAATGTGTGCTTCATGTCATTACATAGTCTTGAATTAGGAAAATATTTCCCTGGAATGTATGTCAGAACAAAGAATCCATTCATATTTTTGGTAAAAATTCAAAAGGTTTTTTATTCCAAAAACAATATATAGTTTCCTTTTAATAGTTTTTTAAAAGTAAATCATGAGTAAAATAACATTATTTAATAATAATATTATATTATAAAAATTCATGAAATCATTTTAAGGAATATATATGCATTGATGAAAAATATTATTGACTAAACAATAAAACAACGTCATTTTTCCATAAAAATGATTATTTTGGTCACTTATGTATAAAAAGTGTGGAAATTGAAATAATAACATTAAATCAACAGAAATTAAAATATAAAAATAAATTTTATATATTTAGAGAAGGTTTATAAAATTATAATTTCATAATATTAACCAAAAAAATTTCGCTAAACATGGAGATTGTAAAATAAAACCCTTACCTCATGTTTGAATTCCATCATAAAACATATGAATTACAATTTAATAAATTTAAATTTTTTTATATAATTGTATAATTTAAATAATAATAATTTCATATATGATCCACTTATAACATTTAAACACTTATTTATCAATAATACCTCAATTAAATTATTGTTTTATTGTGTTAACCATTTAAATATTCATGAATGCTTTAAATTGACTATTATAGTCCTTATACATTGATCATGGTTCCATTAACGTTAGATTTTTAATAATGATATAAATATAAATTATTTTTATTATATAAATATTTTTAACAGTCCATAAAAGGTAGATATAGAAAAATGAATTACCTCATTCATAGAGATGGTAGTCCAAATGTATATATGAAAGTTGATTGATTTTTATAATGAAATTAATAACTACGAGATAGATATTTTATTCTTCTTCAACATGAGTTATATAATAAATATAATATATAGAAACTAAATCCATTTTAATATCAGAATATTATTGATGTTGATGGAAAATGAATTATATTCTATATGGTGGGTAGTCCAAATGTATACATGAGCAATACATTAATTATACATTAGATGAAAAGAGTGTTTATTATGGGTGTTTCATGATCATCATAAAATTTTATTAAATTTATGGAATTATATATTTTTATGATAGATACATTAAATTTAACGCTGTATATGAAGAAATAAAATGAAATAGGTTGGCTATGACAGTTACCACTTCATTGGTAGTTATCATTTAGAACACATATTAAGGACACTTTTAAGTGAATTTTAAGAATTAAAGAAGCTATAATTCATTACTATATATGTTTTTTAGATACTTTTACATGTTTTTTTCATGGTTGGTCATTCAATGTGTTATAATGAAGAGATAAGAGGGGTGTTATTTTATAATAGAGAGAGTGGACATGCATTGAATTTCATTAAATATTAAAATATAATAATGTATTAATCAAGGAAAAATCTTCCAAATGTCTATGGATTATAATATTAAAAAAAATTCTTAAAAATTTCCATCTAATATTATTTATACATGCTTATAAAAAATTATCACCCATATATATTAGTTTAAGCCCCGTAAATTTATTTAAATCTTTCCCATGGTAAATGATTTTACTATTTTTACTGTACTTCATGAATAAATATTAAAGTGTCTAGGATAAAAAGTAATACTATTTAAAGGATAATAAATACTCATGTTTTCATATAAATAATGATATCAAATTCTTTATGTTTGTAACAATGTAAATGCATATAATATAATATGTTGTTACAATATATATCAATAATCTAATAGTAACATAAAATCCCCACATTCATTTGGAAACTCATATCTCTTATCATGGAAAAAATATATTGAGTTTCTTATTGTTCAAATATTATAGCAGAATAAAAAATGTCCATTCCCATTACATGGTATAGATCTATGGATAGACTACATTACTAATAAATTAATGTGACATGATTCATATTATTCAAGGATATGTACTAATGTCAAAATATTCTATCTTAGGATTAAACAAAAATTCCATCACTATAAACCCATCTCATCGTGTATAGAACCATAATTAATGTCTAGTGATTTAAAATAAGATTTATATTGGGACAATGTATCCCCAAAAAACAATGTATGGACTAATTCATATTTTTTGGGTTATATAATAATATTTGAACCATATTATTTTTGACCTACCTAAAGATCATCAATAATTTCCACTACCAATTCATAATATCATAATATTATACCCACAATTAGTTTTGGATTTGAGGGTTCCAAAGACATCTTTAATTTAATTTCCAATAGAAAACTATTTTTACCATGAAATATTTTATCACTCAAAATAATTTGTGACACCAAGTAATGAGGGAATTCAAATATAAAATTAAAATTTTTATTAGAAATTAGATACATTTCCCACTATTTAATTAGGAGGAATAATCTATTTATCATAGAATTTTCAGATACACAAATAATTTATGTTTACAATATTACAGTAATTTTCTTTAAGATGGAATGTATAACAAATATACTATCATTTTTGTACCATATATAGTATTTAATGTTTCTGGAGTATTTTTCTGTATAAAGTGTATTTTATTTTCTGAAATATACAATAGATATGTGTTATGAATGAAACACATATATATTTGATTTTATATATATCTATAAATATATTTTAATTCATTTACCATAATCCATAAATGCAACTCTGTGTTTAAATGAACTATGATTTTCTATTAAAATAATTTTATTTAATGTGATAGTTCTAACCAAAACATTTAATTATCGTATGAATAAGAATGTTTAAATTAAGTAAAACTATTTTTTAAAAAATATTTAAATTGAATTAATTGGATTTTAATAGGTTATAAGTTAAATAAATTAAAATAAAGGTAAAATGATATATTTTTTCAAGACAACTATGTTTTCTTACGGAATGTGTTTTTCATATAAATTAAATTAACATGTAATGATGAAATTTTTTATATTATGTTAATATATTTTATTTAATAATATATTTTAACATTCATTAAATAGGTTTTCATTGAAATAAATTTATTTAAGAAACATTTTTTCTTAAAAATATATTTTTTCTATAAATGTTTTTTTGATTTTAAACACTTATTTAAAAATAAATGAATTCTAATTTAACAAATTTTATAATTTAAATTTGATATAATATTTTCAATTTATATAATAAAGATAATTTAAAATAGTAAAGATAAATTTAAAATTTAAATTAATAGTGAAATAGAAAAAATGGTTACCATGGTTATATTTAAAACCATGTTACTAGGGTTTAATCCAAAAGATAAGGTAAAAAATGCACATAAAATTTCATAAATCACATTGGCCAATTTTATTTTGTCATTATATTAACCTAAATTTTAATATGTGGCCACTTGGATCTACATTAACAAGAAAGTGTCTTATTATGTTTGACCGCCCAAAGCCATACTCCCAATCTGTTTCTGAAAACAAGAAATTTTCATTTTTTCATTAAGACCATTGAAGTTGATGAAATTTTTCCATCCACTACCTATAATATCAAATCAAAAATATTTAACAATTTACATTATCATGGAAATATTTGGTATATTATATTATGAAATTAGTGAAAACTCTTATAAAAAAAATACCCATGACTTGAATTCAACATTTATCCAACATAACCCAACATTTATATCATCCAAATTAGTCCATCAACATAATAAATAAAAACCCATTTTGGGAATAATTCATTTAAAATAATTCTTGATAATATGGTAAAATTTGATCTTGAGAATTGTTAACTATAATTCTTAGTATGGTCCAATATAATCTATAACTATTTAACGTCATTATTGAGTATAATAATAGAATACGATAATGATGAAATAAAAAAAAGTGTATGAGCATAAATAAGATAACTCATACCAATAAATCCCAGATCAGTAAACAATTTCTGTGGAATGAAGCATTAATAATGGTATGATTCATATGAATAAATAATCTTGAGCCATGTGATATCAATCATGTTCAAAGGAAACACTTATAATCCAATCAAAGGCATTGATAAAACATGTTTTTGTATTGAAAACATTATCTTCATAACCCATTGTAAACCTATATAAGAGATAAACAGATCCTAGTTAAATATATAGGGGAAACCATTTAATAACGACCACTTTCTGGTCTATTTGGACAAGTAATGTTACACAATGCATCTGAGCACAATATGGGTTTACCAATCATATAATTTATATTGGAATCAATAATTTATGTATGGAAACACCCATAATATAAGTTATAATGGGCTCACCTAATGCTACAATGGCACACCCATCATATAATATATGTATGGATCACTCGTCTTTATCTAGGTTCAACCATGATAATCAATAACATCGAACTATCATCCATGATTATATCATTCATTTTGTCACAAAATCATAAATACAAAAACTATTTTTTTATAATTAATTATCTCATGGAAAATAAATCGGTTGTAGGACAATATCATTGAAAAATGATGAAACCATGGAAAAGAAATAAGATCAAGGAAAATATATTTCAAAAATGATTAACAAATAGAAAATAACATTGTTCCATAATAATATAATTGAAAAATTATTAACCCATGGAAATGAAATTGGTACTCTAAAAACATCATTGAAATCATATTAACCAATGTTAAAAAAACATGTTCCATGAGAAGCTCTTTGAAACATTATTAACTGATGTAAATGAAAGGGGTTCCATGAACTGAACTTTAAAAAAAAATAACCCACCTCGAGAAATAATAAGGAAGATATCATTTAAAAATTAACAGAGTGTATTATAAGTAACACTATGGTTTAATTATTTTATAAATTTAAATACAATTAAATGATTATTTAAAACGTTTTTGGGGAAAAATAAATTATAATTTGTAAATAAAATATAAAAACCAAAAAATAATAATTTATTTTGAAAATAAAATTCCATGAAAACATACATGTAAAAATATTATGGAACATTCAATGAAAATAATGTACATGAAGGATAGAAAATATATCCATCTCATAGGTGTTAAAAATAAATTTTATTTTCAAAAAATTTTAAAAAATGAATTCATAGGCAACCTGTTTATAAAAAAATCATAAATTATCTTTAAAAACATTAAAATAAGGTAAATAATAATTTAAAATGGTTTATTGGAAATCCATTATTTTTTAAAAATAGTATTTTTTTTATTTTTTTTATAAAACATGGATATAGAAGATACAAACACATGGTCTAAAAAATACAGGATCAATATCCCATACACAAAATATTATCGATGTTTCTATAATAAATAAATATTGAAATAGAAATAAAATATTTCAAACCACAATAATTAATATTAGATAATAAATAGATTTGTTTCATTAAAACAAGAAAATATTATTTCATAAAAAAATATCCTTCAACATAAAAAATCCTAAAATAGTGTATATTATAACATAAAGCATTTCCCACTTTAGTAATCATTTGAATAATACATACCATGAATGAATACTTTCAAATTGAAAATTATATATCATGGTATTAATGTGTTTTATAATATAATATTACTATAATTATAGTAGATACACCACATAAATGAATATAGGTTTGTAAAATTAAAATTTTTACAAATATGTAAAAATGAGACAACGTAACATACATCTTTAGTAGTATCTGGATCAAAACTACATGAAATTAATAACTCACAGATTGGTTTTTAAATCAAACTAATCTTCATAAAAATAATGATAAATTAAATTATTTTTCACTATATACAAAAAATAATAAAAAAATTGGTGAATAGGGAATATGTTTCACAAATGTAAAAGAGTGATGAGAAAACTCACACCACTTTCCCAAACTACCAACGAATATCCACTAACTCATGAATACTAATATTAAAATAATAATTTAATTTATTAATAACATTTTCAAGCATTTAATCATTTTAATAATTCATAATTTTAATTTAATTATAATAACAAGTTTGAATACATAATCAGTTAAGTCCACATTAGGTGTTTTTTGGATCTCCATTTCTTTGTTTCAAAATAGATTTGATGTGTCAACTATAGTCAAAGAGGTAATTTTTTCGACATATACAGAATAACATTAATGAAATATTTATTATATTTATTGATCAATAATATTTTTCTAACCAATCTTGGAAATATATTATGTAAATTTTACTGTGTTATGATCAAGGAGAAAATATACCATACGAACACATGGGTAAAATATCAATTTCTGAAAAACAAAATATTGAAACTATGAATATATTATTTTATATTTTCAAAAATATTATAATATCATAAATATAATTTAATTAATTTAAATATAATTGTATGTTACATTATATTTTTGTGGTAATGTAAAAATAATCGCATCACATTGTGGGGATGATAGTTCAAACTTACACAAACAACATTATAATTTTTTAGTGTTAGAAAGATCGTGATATATTATATTTTCAAAATGTTAAATATGTCATGATTATTATTCTCATTTATTTTATATCTCAATTATTTAAAAACATTATCCTTATTACCTTACATGAAAAGTGTCAGTGAAATTTGAATCATATCACTTCGTGAGGTGGCAGTCCTCTATACACATGAGTAACATTATTGTATCCCCCACAAGATTGAATGTGAAATTATATATGTTGTATAATAGGTACATTATTTCAATTATTTTAGAAATATATTAAATCTAATTTAAATACATCATAAAAATAATACGGGAGAGGTGATGAAGTAAAATGAATGGAATCAGTTTGTGAGGTGGTGGTCCGCTTTTTTCTAGAGAAATCTAGAATTGTCAATTGGAAAGATGCTTGGTTGTGGGGGCTGGAATGTGGTAGAAAAATAATTTGGGTTAGGTTTAATTTTTTATTAATAGAAACTCTGAATGGTTCCCACAACAATAATTAAGTAAAATCCTTATTTCAAAAGAAAGGTGGTCCCATAATGTTTTGGAAACAATAAGGCATAAGAACTCAAATTGGTTTAGAGGCTTGGAGGTCACATACAACACACCCTTTTGGGGGGAATTGGTCCATTCTGTTGGAATCTCTTATAAATTTAATTTGAATATTTGATATCATATCAAGGCCTCAATATAATACTTGTTAGCCCTGTTCTAATAACATTATTAATACTATGAATAAATATGAACATTTTTGTGCATATGATGACTTCTACATAATTCTCTTATATATTTATAATTCATTAGAATAAAATTATTCTTTGATACATTGATGTGTATTCCCATCCAGGATTAATTTTTTGTATTATAGGTGATATTAAAAATTGTATGAAGCATCTGATTAATCATATAAGGACATGAATCAAACCCCACATAGATTATTTGAAGTAGTTTATGGTCATGTAACAGGACCCACCCATGAAGTTTTGCATCATGCGGTAAGGATGCAAATATAAGTCTTGGATTTCAAATATGAGTATTAATTTTACTATTATGACATGAATAATTTACTATAAAATTTGTGTTATGGGAACTGTTTCCATGAAAGTGATGACAACAGAGGTCATGGGAGGGGATTATTCACATCAGACGACTATTGATTGCCACATCGGGACTATGGATATTTGGGAGAACATGAAATGAAACCAAACATATATCACAATGGGAGGGCCCACATTGGAAAACACCATTCACTACAATTGGTACAATAATAACTAGTCTCTAAGATCAAATGAACCGTGATCAGTGTAAGAAATAAAAAAGGGAGATCAGACAGATCACACAAGAGCATATTTTGACTGGGAATAGTCATCAATGTTTCCCATTGTGTGGTAATATTATACATATAATATAATATATTCTATGGATATCTATCCTTTTGGGAGTAATATTATGTATCATATTTATAATAGGAATCATTTTCATTGTATTTAGATATATACCTAATCAATAGATGGGTTTGAGGTACTTGAGGGCATGGTTGATAATTATATTTAAAATGTTGCATGTGTATAATCACACTTATCTTCCACTAATTAATGATGTAATATGATAGAATTATATGATAATTCAGTCCCATGACGTAGAAATACTTGTGGCTTGAAGGGATTTAAAGAAGGATGGATTCATATTTGAGCTCAAATAATTGAAAGGCATCTTACATATCATGGGCATGGAAGGAATTAGAGTTATCATAGTTCATTGGCCACTAAACACACTAATGGGATATTTTTGGTGTTCACACTCAATGAAATTATTTTTATCCCTAATGTTTTAGGTATTTTAGGGAATTATAAAAAATATATTCCATTTTTCATACTCGTTCTTCTTTCATCTGATATATTTAAGAGAGGTGATGGACATAAAATCACTACTATATATGCTTGACATGACATGGTGGACGCATCAGAGATAATGACACAAATCAAGTCAAATGTGCACATGAACCTACCCCATTAAAGACACTTCATTTATTAAGGGTAATACGACAAAAGGTATCTAACATTGGTTCCACATAGTATATGATCAACCATCTCTATTGGGTGAGGTTTACTTTTCAGCCAGACATATCTTGAAGGCTTGCTAGACATGTCCTGGGTGTTTTCTTACTTTTCATGGGGTGCCAGTATGTCATGGATGAAATTCCCATGGGTTTCTTCCTGGTATGTCCAAGAAGCTTCCATGATAAAATATTTCATCTATATGATCTTTAATATGATACAAGTGTATGTGTATAGAGACATTCTCAATATCAAAGGACTTTTCTGAGACATATTTTATTTTTCAATGTTTCCTCTTCATAATCTATGGCATGATCAATGTGTCATTTTTGGTATGTCATTTAATAATCAAATAGTACATCTTCAGTGACTTTATTATGATCCGATGAATTTTCAAGTATTTCTTTGAAAGCACTATTTGTCATATATTGGATATCATTATATAATCTAAGTGGACATGTCCGTAGGAAATCTCATAATAATGAAGACCTGTGAATAAGGTGTCACATAATAAAACTTAATCATATAACACCTATATTGAGATCAATGATACACATCTATTTCTACCCATAAACATCATGAAACTAGAAAAGAATCGTTCTGTGAAATGATATTTTTATTTAGTCAGGTTTTGGGGTGACTTGAACATATTTAAAATCATGAACATTTCAATTTTTCAGAATTCTCATATTAGAATGGATCACGACTCAATGATATGTAGAAAATATTTTGGAATAGAGTATTGATTAACAAATGGAAATGGTAATAATTCATATCTAAGGGCCTTTATTTTGAGAGGAGGGTATGACATCATGTCTATACATGATAAGTGGTGAAAACATGATGACATCACATGATGCTTAATTTCTCATGTTATTTCCTTTTGAGTAATTTGAAGGGTTATTCCGACATATAGAATGGATTCCAATTAATTACACACATATGGATAAGGGTTCATAACACATGGAGCTCATGGCCGATGACCATTCCATGGATGTATATGAATTCTAATTCCAGCAAAATATTGATGGGTTTGCTTATGATTACACCATATGAAATATTCATGACCTTCATGAAGTATTGCAATGGGTTTTTTTGATAAAGGAACACAACTCGACATGGTAAATTATTCTTGCATACATTGGGGGCATGTTCATGGCATTCCATTTCAGCGAAGATGATTCAAAGATGAATTTTATGGTGATGTAACCTGGCCTATGGTTGCATGCAAGCATTGTGAGGCCCATGGGTCATGAGTTAATGAGACCGAGGGTTAGAATGACCCCCTTCATGTTCCTATAGTGGAATTACAGGCAAAGGAGACATCCATAAAAATGTTTCCTGTCCATGTAACTCAACATAGGGGTGCAAACCAACATTTAAGAGAGTCAAAATTAACATATAATGTAACAGAAGGCTTATAAAATGATTTCCATGAATGAGACTTCACAAGATAGTGTCATATGATTTTTGGAGCATCATGTGATCACATCAATGTGATCACATGATTGAGGCCCAATTACATCGAAAATTTATTCAAAGGTGGAAATGATCATACTATGTTTCTATACTAATCTCCCATAACCTATCTTGTGTGTATTTTTCTATGGGGGAGGAAGTGTTTATATGAGAATAGGTTTCTCTAAGGTGTCACCTCTATTTATGGTTGGCATGCATCAAGTAACATCCGAGGAAGATGAGCCATCACATGATCCATATACATGAGCCTATCATGATGAATTTATAAATTCATATTCATGAGATGTGTATATCAAATAATAACGGGTATCCACAAAATACCCCCCGTGAATTATATTTGTTTAGAATGAATTGAATTTTATTCTAAGAAAAAAAAACAATTTTCTTAATATTTGACAATTTGAAGGGATTTGATATTGATTACATTAATAGGATTTTTCTAGAATGTGTTGACTAATGAAGATTCATTTTATATCAAGTAGAGAATCTTTATGATGATTACTATGATAAATATATGTATTGGGATACAAATTTCCAAAAACTAGAATGTGTATGAATTCCAAGATGGAAAAAATGGATAAAAAGAAAATTGTGGTTGGATCCCATGTAAGATAAATATATTTTTCTATGTATCCCATGATAATAGGAATAATTACCTTTTTATATTTGAAATATACCACTGTTCAGATCAAATTCATGTGAAGGGATCATAGGTTCACAGATAAGGAACTCTACGATGAATATCCTGATACAGATGTAGATCGTAAGTAGGAAGGGGAATGTCACTATCTTTTGAAGAATATTTGGGTAGAGACCCATGTTATGGTGGAGAAGATACTTTGATCATCAACAATACCCCTTATTGTTTTAATAATAATTGAACTAAATTCATAAATATGATATATTAACTAAAAATATTTTCCTTAAAATTGATAATGAATTCCCAAAAACAAGAAGTTCTTCATTGATGTACCCAATACTCTTCCCATGAGGCCAAATAATTTACAATTAAAAATTAGGAATAGTATCCAACATGGAGGTAGAATTAAAAAACATACTCCAATGTTATGGAACATAGTGGGCATAACATTAATTTTTGAAAGGCCATATTGTGGGTCCCATAATCTTTTTATCTTTCTATTTATATTTTCCTTAATTTTTCTTAAGATTCATATTGAAAATGAATTAGCAGGCATGGACATTTATTTTTCTTAATAATCCATCTTTTTGGGTTTGGACCTAAACCATTTTGGGTCTCTTCAACTTAATAGATGCTAAATATTGCATGTATCCCAAAATGTGCATTTCTATTAGAAGAGACTCAACTTTTTCCATTGATAAATTTTTAAAATTTTCACCATGGTGACCAAATTACCTCCTTCATTTGGATATTTTATGTTATTTAAAACATGATAATAATTTTTTTTATAGTTTAGTGTCTTCTAGCACATAACTTCTAAATCTATAGTATTTTTTCTTCATGATTTTCCCTTATATTGTGTTTAATTTTAGTTATCTTAGAAACAACCTTTTATTGTCATGGTTTAGGGTCCTGTGTCTCAGACCATGATATTTAATGTAGTTTAGTGACTAGATTTTTTGTAACACCCCAAGCTTCTAAAATACATTTCCCTTTGAATAATATAATATATTGTGTTGAACGCAACATCAAGTTCAAAAATAGTACAACCAATCATACTAGAGGCTATGAATAGTAATACCAACATTTTGAAGCTTTATAAATTTTATCTTTTAAATTGGAATTCATTTTTGGATTCAGAATATTGAAATTATATTAGGGTGATTTGTTTGTATTTTTCTAAAACAATCAATTTTTGATTAATAGTGAAAAACAATCCTTTATATTTTAAATTTGAATTTTTATTTAAATAATATTTTATTTTATTTAAATTAATTTTGGGTCAAAATAGATACATAATACCTATATACTTTCTATTTAATTAATTGGAGTCATTTAATAATAATTTGGATATAGAAATTTTTTTAAACTTGATACCATCTTTTACCCACCTCATATGAGCATTTGAAAATATGTATACAAGTTAATTTTACAACTTCTGTGAGTTGAATTTCAAAAATCTGAGAGACAAAGTTAATATCAGTAATTAATATGTGGTTCAATAAGATGAAAATAATTTTTTCTGAATAGTAACTTTTGACTTTTATTTACCATAGTTTAAAGTAAATATGGTATTAAAGGGTAAAAATGATATCATAATTAACCTAAAACTTGTCCTAATTCTATTGGATAAATATAATTCGACCAAACACATCCTTAAGAATAATATATGATCATCTTTGGTCCACTTGGATTAGATTAGAACATTTATTGTTATTTAATTCAATGTAGAGCTAAGAGAGTTAAATTCAATGTTTAATTACTAAACTAATTTTAATATAGATTTAGACACAATTTAAATTCGAATATTTATATTTATTATAAATATAAAAACATTTCCTACATAATGGTATTTTATTTATAATGTTTAGGAATTATATAATTAAATTTATTTTTAACACAACGAGGATGTAGTAATCACCTTATAAATTAAATATTAAAATACCTGATATTATAAATATCAAAATAAATATAATTGAGACTTCTGATGAATTCCACTAATTTTAGAAGTTAATATGGCATGTTAGGTTTGTATAAATAAATTTTATTTTAAGTGATAAATTGTTTATGGCATTCAAAAAAATCAAATACTAAATAGTGATAAAATTGACAAAATTGAGTTTTTAAAACCAATATTATATTATGAATTGATATAATATTCATAAACATCTAAGGCTAGGGAAAAATACTTAGATAAGGTTATATAAATTAATAATGAACATCATGGGGTTCTCTTGGATTTGTTATAGTATGTTTATTAACAATATAATATAAAAATAAAAATAGACATGGTAATTGTCAAACTTTTTAAATAAGAGTTAAATCTAAAATTTAAGGTTAATATATTGGGATAAAACAATATAATACCTATTGGTTGATAGTTTTTCGACCCATCACCACCTTAGCCTCCAAATAATTCATTTCGGATCCATTAGAAACCGAAAAAGGATTTTATTATAAAATAATATTTCAGGCTTTTTTACTAAAGTGACCCTCACCTCTCTTAAAAAAGGGTACTTTCCATTCTCTTAATTTCACACCTCCAATGCCTTTTGTACCAGCCAAACACTACCAAAATATCCTCCCAACCTACCTCAAAAATCATATATTCCTTCCTTTGGTCATAAATCCATCCTAAGGATCCGTTTTGAACAAATTAAAATGAAGAACCCGAAGAAGAGGTAAATATTTCATCACATCTTTCAAGTTCTTTTCTTCTTCCACATCCTCTTTCATTGTTGTTTCCATTATAAAATAATAAATCTATTATCTTGTATATAATGTGATGTTATTATAAATATTTTAGAACCATATTTATTGTTCTATCAATCATATGAATGACAAAGTCACCATACATGGGTATGTATGGTTTACCCTATCCACGTCGTGATGTAGTTTGTTATTCAAATTCTTAATTATTTGTATTGGTATAATAATGAGTACAACTAAGTTAAATAATAAATATAACATGGAAATTATTCCCTATATAAGATATACCATCCAATTACATATGATTTCCCCATCATTATAATGATATTTTTTCTCATGCATACGTATGGATTACCATCTCCACTAACATGATGTGATTCATTCCCCTTCGTAATCATTAAAGAATAAATTTCATTTTATGATTATAAATAATGTAAAACAAATTAATATCATTCTAGATATTAATTAAATACATCATATTCATAACAAACATGTCTTATGTAACCAATCATATAATGTAAAACGTATCAGTTAACAACTGAAATGATGATACTAATGAAATATTATTAACAAAAAAATATTAGAGGATCATATATGTTATAATATTTATGTATATAGTTCTTGTATACATTAATACCATTTATTTAACTATTATAATGGAGGTTAACATACCATCTACCATGTAAAAGTTCAAGGTATGGTTTAATTTTACAATATCATTAGTGTCGATGGGTTTTTACGTAAGTATCTACTAGGACCTCTTTATCATCAACATCCATGTTTTCTTAAAATTGTATTTTAAAAAAATTAAAATTTAATAGAAAATGTTCTAATGTCATTTATACCATTATTTCAACTTATATGTTTTTAAAGAAATCTTTCCATCGATTTCCAAACATGGTACTTTTTTAACCATTTCGACAAAATAAAGTATAGAATGTTTTTTTAACTTATATGGCATGTGCAATAATTTTCCCCCATTATAACATCATCGAAGCATCCCTTAAAAGTTTATAATAATATTTTCAAAATAAAGGGTTTATTTTATAATTATATTATTATTAATAGATTTTAAAACAGAACGAGATATTTATCTATAAAAAGTTTTGAGTTCATATATGTCACCATCCTTTTGATGAATTTTATGCTTGATTGTGTTGATTTATTATTATAAAAAAATGCAATATTGTATTGAGGGTTTTGTTATATTTTTGATAGTGTGTGTGTGATTTTTACACTATTCTTGGTTTATGGATAATGTATTGACATTTCGTATTCTAGTTTTAATATAAATTATTATGTTATGTTTAAACTTTTTCATATTAGGAATGCATTGGACTTAGTAAGTGATGGGTGGAGCCTGCTATATCTGCTCGATGCTTTTATAGGTCTAATGAGAAAAAATACTTTCATGAATAAAGTCCTTGAAAAAATCTTATTTGTTGTCATGGCACAAGTCCTTGACTATGTGGTTATGTAGTCTGGAATTAAGAATTCCATCATTATAAAAGTGTCTATTTATATTGCATGTGACTATTAGACTAGTTGAATATCCAAGTGATTAATTAAAAAGAATTATTTGATTTTCTCTTTTCCATATTATGTTGTAGTTTATTTTTAAAAGGCTTTTGTTTTAGTCTTACACATTTCCTTAATTTTTTATGCTTATTTATGAACGTATCTGCTATATTGTTATCCTTTTAGTATGTAATGTTAAACTTATGAATGTATCATATACTTCCAAGGATACTAAACTGATCAGTCTTTCGAGACATGATTCTTTGTATCATTCCAATGATTTATAATAATGCACTAACTCTGGGTAACTGGGGTCGGGGCATTATAGTTGGTATCCGATGATGTTTAATACAATCCTTGAAAAATAGATTTAGAAAAACATTGATTTCAGAACACTAACCTAAGATATACATTGAGGATTAGTATAGAAAAACTTCATAGATATTTTGTACTATAGAGATATTTTGAGTTTTCCAAGAAATACATCCCTATCTAGATATGAGCAGGTAAAGGAGGATATGACAAAGTTGTACCTACGGGTTAAACCTGAAAACACCGCTTTGAGCTAGACTGGAATGTAAACTGGTGCCTGATAATGGGATAGAGAGAGATTAATGAGATTTTATTAGAAAAACATTACATGGATGTTTATCACCTCATGGGAGATGCAAATCAATGATGTTCATTTTTTAAAAACACCAAATAAGATGATAAAGTATCAAATATGGAATAGAGGGAGATTAATGAGATTTTATTAGAAAAATATTTTCCTGGTGACCATTGAGCGGATAGAGAAAGGCACTTTTTGAGACCGAGACAAAAGGATGATGAGAATGTCCAAAAATATGAGGCTATCTTTAAAATACTTGAAAGACATGTTGTAGATTATATATATAATAGAAGGAGTGAGATTGATCAATCCTTTATGGTTTAAAACCATTTATCTGGTGAGCATTATTATCAGAATCTTTCTATACATATGAAGATATTGTATCATGTGATATCAGTACAGAGAAAAAATTCACTATGTCTTACGACTTTAAAGAATAGTAGGAGAATAAGAGATCTGATTAACACTCCGAAAATGTAAATATGTGGAAGAAAGGAAAATTTGAATATCCAACCTACGGTCAATGTGGGAAGAAACACCCTAGTACTTTCCTGATGGGAATGAGATTCTGTTACAAGTGTGGTGGAAAAGGACATCAACCTCATGATTGCAAGGGGAATAAAGAATCTGTCAATGTTGAATTCTACAATTGTAGATAAAAGGGTCATTATGCAAACAGATTTCCTAAGATCCAAGAAAACATACCTCTGAAAAGGAAATTAGATAAAGGACATGCTTATGTGATCACAAATGTTGAGGTTGAAGCTCCGAAAGACGTAGTGGCAGGTAATTTAATGGTTTCATCATGTTTAGCCAATGATTTATTTGATTTTGGATCCTCACATTGTTTCATATCATCCCAGTTTTCTAGGAAAATTACATATTTCCAATTTGATTTAACAAGGGAGTTGTCGGTCAAAACTCCTTCAGAAAGTATCATTACTACAAATTTTTGTGAATCAGTTCCCATTAGAGAATATAAATGTTCTTTATCTGTTGATCGCATATTCATACCCATGATTGAATTTCATATAATCCTTTTTATGGATTGGATTTCAGACCATCATGCAAAAATTTATTTTAAGAATATGGAGATTACAAATCACGATTATGATATGGAGTACCTTATCATTAGAACAGAAACACCACCACCTAATTTTTATCTCAATGTACCCCCAATTTCTCAACTAAATACAATTATTTTTATGGAAGATAATGAAATAACTACGGGTGAGGAAATGAATGATCAAATAGAGGATGCACCTATTGTGAATGCATATGTTGATGGGTTTCCAGAGGATTTACCTGGACATCCTCTAGATAGATAAATTGTATTTTCCATTGACTTAATTCCTAGTTTAAGGTCCATATTGAAGACCCCTTATAGAAAGTACACTATGGAATTAGTGTAACTAAAGAAACAACTAGAGGTATTGAGTAATACGGGATTTATTCTCACTAGTGATTCACTATGGGGAGACCCAATTCTTTTTGTTAAGATGAATGACATATCAATGAGGTTGTGCATTTATTACACAGATATCAAAATTATAACAATAAAGAACAAGTATCCTCTACATCGTATTGATGATTTATTCAACTAAATTCATGGAGCTCAATATTTTTCAATGATTTCCCTTCGATATATATATCATTAGTTGTGTGTGAATATGGAATACATTTCAAAAACAACATTTTTATCCAGGTACGTGCATTAAGAATTTACAGTAATGGATTTTGGATTGACTAATGCACCCTCTGTCTTAATGGATCGAATAAATTTTGTATTCAATGAATAAAAGGATGATGTTGTAGTGGTATTTAATGATGATATTTTAGTATACTCAAAAATCTACTAAGATCATGAAAATAACATGCTCATTATCCTAAATACTCTTAGATGAAATGAAATATATGGTAAATTTAACAAATGTGAATTTTTGCGTTTGATGATTTCTTTTCCTGGCCATATATTCTCGAAGGATTAAATCTATGTTGACCCTTTAAATAAAAAAATATCCATGAATGGTCATCCCCTACATGTATAACTGATGTACAAATATTTATTGGTTTAGAAGGTTATTACGACATTTTGTCCAGAATTTTTCAATGATTGGATAACCCATTAACCAAGCTCACTCGTAAAGGGGTTAAATTTGTTTGGAAAAAAGAGTGTGTACAATGTTTTGGAGAACTGAAGAGAAGATTAGTTAATGAATTTATCTTGAATCTAACATATGAGAATAATGGGTTTGTTATTTATAGTGATGCTTCAAAGAAAGGACTTGGTTGTGTCCTTATACAGAATTATAGTGTTATATCATATGCATCCTGAAAATAAATAATTAATGAGAATAACTATCCTACTCATGATCTTGAGTTATCAGAGTTAATCTTTGCTCTGAAGATATGGAAAAGATATATCTCTGGTGAAAAATGTGAGATTTATACTGATCAAAAGAGTATGAAGTATATTTTATCACAGAAAGAACTCAACAGGAGGCAAATCCAATGGCTTGAAATACTCAAGGATTATGAATGCACTATACACTAACAGTAGGGGAAGGCTAATACAGTGGGGAATACTTTGAGTAAAAAGGATCATGGAGTTCTGAAAAATATGATAGTTGAAAGAGATCCTATTTTAATGGATATAGAAAATAATTATATGGGAATAACTATAGAAGGTGAAAAATCAATACTTTTTCAAATGGTTTCCAAACCATATTTACTATAAAGGATAATATGTTCTCATACTAATGATGATGAGTTTCAAAAGAAGATTCAAGCGGTGAATGATGTGAGATTGATTATCTTCATATATGAAGATGGAATTTTGAAATTGGGGAAGTGACTTTGTGTTCAAAACAATCCTGATCTAAAAAAGGGAATTGTTGGATAATTCTCATAGCTCCAATTTCTCTATACACCCTCGGAGTACAAAGATGTATAGAGAATTGAAAGAACATTTTTTTGGGACAACATATAGAGGGAGATTGCTGATTTTGTGTCAAGGTGTATGGTTGGTCAACAAATGAAATATTGAAGGCATCAACCTGGAAGTGTTATGAAACATCTTCCAATACTTGAGTGGAAAAGGGATACAATTATGATAGAATTTGTCATTGGGAAACCAAAGACTCCTAGAAGAAATGATGCAATATGGATTATTATGGAACGTCTAACAAAGTCAGCACATTTTCTTGCTATAAGAGATGATTTACCTCTTGAACGTATGGAATAACTATATATTAATGAATTTGTAAGACTTCATGGAGTACCCCTATCAATTGTTTCTGATCATGATCCCCATTTTACATCAAGATTCTAGAAGAGTCTTCAGAATACCCTAGATACTGAACTTCATTTGAGCACTTCATACCACTCTCAAACCGATGGACAATCAGAACAGACTACTAAAACATTAGAAGACATGTTGAGATCCTTCTCACTTGAATTTCCAGGTATGTGGGATCAATATTTACCTCTGGTATAATTTTATTATAACAATAGCTTCCATTCGAGAATTCAGATGACAACATATGAAACATAATATAGAAAGAGATGTCGCACACTAACATGTTGGGATGATTTTGGTGAAAGAAAACTCGTAGGTCTATAACATGTTGAGGAAACAATAGAAATGAAAAAGTTTATCCAAACCCACATCAAAGTATCTCAAAGTTGGAAGAAAATATATGGCTATAATTGAAGGTAGGATTTGGAATTTCAGGTTGGAGATCATGTTTTCTTGAACGTATCTCCATGGAAGGGAGTTATATGCTTCAATAAGAAGGGTAAACTAATCCCCATGTGCATCAAACCTTTCGAAATTCTAGAATGAATTGGGGTTGTAGCTTACCGTTTGGAAATGCCACCAATTCTCTCCAAAGTTCATGATGTGTTCAACATATCACTATTGAGAAAATACATGCCTGAACACATGCATGTTCTAATCTATGATGAAATTTAATTGGAACCTGATGTGCCTTCATTCATTCCTTTTTCTAACCCGGACTTCTTTCCCCCTTTTCCTAAAATCTCGATCGGCCCGAAGGTCTCGGAGCTGTTCGATGGCTTCCCTAACCTCTTGTTGTCTACCGCAGAGTTCTCAGAATCCTCGGACCTACTGAAGCACACCTTGGTGGATAGATTTTACTGATGATGACCTTCAGTCAATTCCTACGACAGGAATGTATTCGGTGTGTGGGGTTTGAAAGATAGGGCGACTGTGGGCCTTTTGGATAATTGGAAAATAATTATTCGCTTCGCATCAGAAGCTGACCTCTACCAAGCCTGGTCAAGCGCACCTCGCTGCTTCAACGACTTTAGATTCTTTCTATGTCACTGGTCCTTCGATTTTCACATGAAGCACGATCTTCCGTCAATGGTGACATGGGTTAGTTTCCCAAATATACCTATTACATTCCAAAATCCTGCAGTTCTCTGTATGCTAGGGAACCTCATTGGTTGGTATATGTGTTCTGATAGCCGCACTGTGGCTCTTTGTCACCCTGTTAATCCGCATATATGTGTCGAAATGGATGTTTCAAGAATTCCGTTTGATTTTGTGTGGATTATGGTGGGATAAGAGTACCCCTGCAAGAAAAAAGTGGTATACAAAAGTTGGATGGATTTCTGTACCAGATGCAGGCGATTGGGGAACTCGCGAGCCTACTGCCAAAGAGATTTTAAATCCTCGAGGCAGAGACATGAGGGTGGTAGACAACCATAGGTCCTTGAGGAGGTAGAGAGGATGGTGGAGGGGACTCAAGGTTTGAGTAATGATTTGGACAGGGGAAAACTCGCTGGAAGGTTGATTCAGGAGGATAGGGATGCGGCCAGGACATCAAGGGTCTGTGTTTCACCAGTTGAGGCAGAAGCGGGTCTGGACACTGGTGTTAGTTTTCTAGGGGCCTCTAAAGTCAATCCATCGGTTGCTAGTGTGTTCCGCAGTTTGAGGGAGGATTTGGCTGGTCCCTTTTCTTGAAACGATGGATTGAGAGTGGAAGGTGGGTCCAATCAGGACAACTTTTGGGCTGGTCACAAGGAAATCATGGGTGAGTTAGCCTTGGTGCGAATGGCAGTCAGTGAAGAAGTTTCTGCAGGCAGGGATAACTCTTGGGGAGGGAACTAGGACCTTGGTCTGGAGACGGACCTTCCAAAAGAAGATAGGACTCCAGGGGGACCCAGTGCAGGAATCCGATGCCCTATACTTTTAAACAATATGTTCGAGGGGATGGTTGAGGTAGGAATGAGCAAGGATCTTGCTCTCTCTTCGGAGGTCGTTGGGGTGTGCGTGGAAGAATGCAGAGAGGATATTCATAGCCTCTCGGCCGGTGAAGCTGCAAGTCCGAGAATCAGTTGGGGTAATAGGCGGAGGAAGAGTATGAAGGATTAATCTTCTTTACCTCCACCTTTGGAGACCCGATTGACTAGAAAGGGAAAATCCAAAAAGGATGCTCTTCAAGATGTGGATACTCAGAGGTCAGGGGTTCAGGGGGATCAATGCTCGGAGATCTTGTTATTCTATGAAGAGGAAGAAGTTGAACATATCTTAATGCTTAATGCATCTGAAGAGGAGGAATCTAAAATGATGGGGAGACCTTTAAGGACATCCCCTAATGAAGAGCAATATACCCGGGTTGATAAGTAAGATAGTATTCTGATTGGGGGCTTCAATAGAGGGGTGATTAGCATTGAGGAGTACATACAATCTTGGGATCGGCTGGCCTCAGAGATTGATAATATGATGACAGTGTCTCCAAGCAAAGTAACTTTTATCCCATGGAAGTTGTTCAGGGAGACAGGTACAGGTAATATCAGTTTACTTTTTAATGCCCCTTGTTGACTTTGAGGGTTTTGGTCCTAGGTTGGATTCTGTTGGGTTCGTTTGAAGTTGCTTTTGGTTTCGTCTTTGTGTGGCTTGAGGTATTGTTTGGGTACCGAACATTACTTGGCTCTGTGTCAGATGGGATTCAGGGCATGTGTCTATCACTTATGTTTGCCAGTTGAAAGAACGTTTGAGTGGGTATGGCTAAGGCCACCAGTTCCATGCCCGTGCATTTCGCACGGGACTTCTTGTCATCTGGCCGGGCATTGGTGATGGTCTTCGACACGATGAATTTGCTGGGCTGAGATAGGGATAGGTTATGCTGGGGATGTTCCTATTTTGTTGGTTTTTTTATAATGATGGATTCTCACTTTTTACTTAAAAGTGTTTTTATTATAATAAAAAAATTAATTTTCAGTCAGACCATATGTTGTAAGAATCTTCAAGTTCAAACACACCACAACCAATCAAACTAGCCGTTATGAATAATAAAACACACATTTAAAAATTTTATAAACACTATCTTTCAAAATGGATTTCATTTTTGGATTTTGAATTTTAAAATTAACTTATGGTTATTTTTTTCTATTATTCTGCAAAATATCAATTTTTGATGAATAGTGAAAACACCGAGTTATTGTTTAAAACCAACTTTTTATTTAAAATAATATTTATTTTATTTTAATTTATTTTATGTCAAAATATAAAAATAATACCTATATAAGTTCAATGTAACTTATTGAAATCATTTTATAATAAGTTTAGATATATAAAAATTTATTGAACTTTTTACCGTCTTTTACCCACCACCTAAGAGCATTTTCAAATTTGTATAAAACATAATTTTATCACTTCTATGAGTTGAATTTCAGAAATCCAAGAGATACAATTAATATCAGAAAGTAAAATGTAGTTCAATATGATAAAATTAATTTTTGGTGAATAGTAACTTTTGACTTTTATTTACCATAGTTAAAATTAAATAAGGTAATTAAGGGTAAAAATGATATATCATAATTACCCTAACACATATCCTAATTCTATTTGATAAATTTAATTCGACCAAAAATAAAATTAGGAATAAAATATGATCCTATTTTGTACACATGGATTAGATTAGAATATTTATTATTATTTTATTTAAAAACGCATTAAAAGAGAAAAATTCAAAGTTTTATAACTAAACCATTTTTAATACAAGGTTACACACAATATAAATTCGACTATAAATATTAATTGTAAATTTAAAAATATTTCCTACATAATGGTATTTTATTTATAATGTTTATTCATTGAATAATTTTATTTATATTTGACACAATTATGATGCATTAATTACCTTACTAATGAAATATTAAAATAATTGATATTAGAAATATCCAAATAAATTTAAATTGAGACTTATGGTGAATTACACTAATTTTATAGGTTATTATGACCTGTTAGTGCTAGTTAACTAAATTTTATTTGAAGTGATAATGTTTTTATGGCTTTTAAAAAACTCAAATGCTAAATAGTGTCAAAATTGACATAATTCAGTTTTTAAAACAAATACTATATTATTAATTGATATAATATTCCTAAAAAAGTAAGGTTCTGAAAAAGAAGTTATATAAGATTATATATATTAATAATCAATGACATTAGATTCTCATGGCTTCTTATTTTAAATTTATTAACCATATAATAAAAAAATACAAAGATGCATGGTAAATGTAAAACTATTTAACTAATAGTTAAATCTTAAAGATAAGGATAATATGATGCAAAAAAACCTGTCTAAAACCTATTGGTTGAGTGTTATTATACCCATCGCCAACATATCCTCGAAATAATTATTTTTTGAGCCATTAGTAACCAAAAAAGATATTATTATAAATAATATTTCATGCTTTTCCTAAAGTGACCTCCACCTCTCTTATAAAAGGGCACTTCTCCTTCTCTTAATTTCACATATCAAAAACATTTATTCTTGGCCAAAAAATCCCATATTTCTTCCCAAATACCCTCATATAATCGTAGAGTAATTACTTGTGTCAGAAAACCAACCAAAGGAGCCCTTTTGATGAAATCAAAATGAAGAACACGAAGAAGAGGTAAATATTTCATCACATATTTCAAGTTCATTCTTTCTTCCACTTCCTATTTATTTGTTGATTCCATTATAAAATAACAAATTCAGTATCTTCTATAAACTATGATGTTATTATAAAAATGGTACAACCATATTCATTATTCTATCCATCATATGAATGACAAAGTCACCAAACATGCATACGTATGGCTTACCGCCTCCACGTTGTGGTGTAGTTTGTTATTCAAACACATAATTATTTGGATGGGTATAATAATGAGTTTAAATAAGGTAAATAATAAATATAACATGTTAATGATTATGTATATGTGATATAACATCCAATTATATACGATTCCTCCATCAATATAATGTTATTGTCGCTCTTGCGTACGTACAGATTACCGTCTCCACGAACGAGATGAGATTCATTAATCATTATAATCCATCAAGAATAATTTTTATTTTATGATTAAAAATAATGTTTAAAAATTTAATCTTACTCTAGATATGAATAAAATACATCCTATCCATAACAAACATCGATTATGTAACCAATCATATAAAGTAAAACAAATCAATTACCACCCGAAATGATAATACTACTGAAATATTATCAACAAAGCAGTATTAGAGGATCATATATGATATCATTTTTATGTATATAGTTCTTGACTAATTTAATAAAAATAATTTAACTATTATACAGGAGTTTAATGTACCCTCAACCAAGGAAAAGTACATGTTGAGGGTTAATTTCAAAATCTCTTTATTATCTGAGGTTGTTTTTATGTATGTATCTACTAGTACCTCTTTATCATACACAACTATGTTTTCTAAAAAATGTATTTCAAAACATTTTAAATATTTACCAAAAAAAGTATTAAAATAAGTTATTCCATTATTTGACCTTATATGTTTTTAAATGAATCTTTTTGTCGTTTTCCAAATAGGGTACTTTATGTCCTTTTTTACAAAATTAAAGAGATAATGATTTTTAACAAATATAACAGATGTGGCTATTTTCTATCATTATTACATCATATAAGTTTCCCTTACAAGATAATTATAATATTTACAAAATAAATTTTTCTTTTATAATTTTATGATATTAAATTATTTGAAAATAGAAAGAGGCATTTCTCTATAAAAAAGTCCTGATTTTATCTATGTCAACATTCTTTTGATGGGTTTTCATCTTGTTTAAAGTTGATTTATTATGATACAAAACTTCCATACTGTATTAAAGGTTTTGTGATATGTTTGAAAGTGGATGTGTTATTTTTACACCATTCATGGTTTATGGATAATGTATTCACATTTCGTATGCTAGTTTTAATATGAATGTTTATATTATATTTAAACATTTTCATACGAAGAATGCATTAGACTTAATAAGTGATGGGTGGAGCCTACTACAGCTCCTCAATGAATCATAAGGTTTAATGATAAAAAATATTGTATTGCAACAAGGCCTTGAGAAAATATTATTTGTAGTCTTGCCCCAATTCCTTAACTATGTGGTTATGAAGTCTGGCATCATGCATTCCATCACTATGAAAGTGGATATTGATATTTCCTGTGATTATTCGACTAGTTTAATATTCATGTGATTAAGTAAATGAAAATATTTTATCTTATCTATGCCATATTATAATGAATTTTATTTTTAAAATGCTTTTGTCTCAGTCTTATACACTACCTTAAATGCTTATGCATATTTATAAAAGTTTCCATTATATTGTTAAACATACTGAGCATCTGAACTCACCCATTTCAATGTTTTATTTTTCCAAGGACGTGGATAAGTATTTTATGGTTGACCATCAAGGATAGGATAATGATATAAGCACGTTCAAAAGGGGAGAAAATGTTTTTGAATTTTTTATTTGATGATGTAATGTAAAACTTATGAATGAAACTAGTACTTCCATGGAAATTAAATTGATCAGTCTTATAGGACATGAAACCTTGTATCATGCCAATGTAATTTAATAATGCACTAAATTTTCATAACTAGGGTAGGGGAATTACAATTGGTATCAGTGGAAGTTTAGTTCAAACTTTGGAAACAAGATTTATAAAAACAATAATTAGAGAACACTACCCTAAGATAAACGTTGAGGATTAGTATAGAAGAACATCCTTGATTTTTGGTACTGTATAGATTTTGTGAGTATTCCAAGAAATAAATCCTTGTCTCGATATGAGAAGGTAGAGGAAGCTCTTGCACAGATGTACTTAGGGGTTTAACATGAAAAAACCACTTTGAGCTAGACTCGAATGTGAACAGGTGCACAAAAATGGGCCTTGCTGCACTATTGGGTATGAAACCCATGGGGGATACAGTTATGATAATTCACATATTCATTACAAACCATTATGAAGGATTTATGGGTATATATTTCCTCAAAGAATTTTCTTATGGTTATAGATTATATCAAGAAACTAATAAATTTATGTTATGTGTTTTACATGTTCAGAATTATGTATTGTAGTTCATAAACTAATCTACTATATGCTATTGTTTAGAAATGGTGCTTAGTGGAAAGAATGGAAACTGTATAAACACCTGTAATCAATTTAAAGATTTACCTCCTACTCAATATAATTATAGTGGAGATGGTGATGAAATTGGTGTGGATCAGCATATCACCATACTAGGAAAACTCACACAGGTTATGAATAATAACTTTACCCATATAGAGCACCCTAATCCACAACATGGAGGATCAATGTAAGACCGATTCATGAGGCAACGACCACCAACATTCAAGTGGAATTAAATTCCATTTGTTTCCGAGAAACATATAAGATCATTAAAGAAAATATTTCATGCTTTGGGGAGTTGAAAAAGGGAAAAAGTTGTCATGGAAGTTTATCGCCTCACGGGAGATACAGATCAATGGTGGTCATTGATTCAAAAAACAAAGTAATATGATGAAGTCTCAAGTATGGAATAGAAGAAGTTTAAAGAGATTTTATGTAAAAAAATATTTTCCTCATGACCATCGAGCATATATGGAAGTTAGTTTTTGAGTCTGAGACAATAGGAGGATGAGAATGTCACAAAATACGAGGCTAACATTACTAGGTTAGCAAGGCATGTTTCATATTATTTAAATATCCCAATGAGTAAGATTGATCGATTCATGGATGGTTTAAAATCATTTTTCTGGCAATTATTGGCCTCACACTCTTTCATATTATATGAAGATATTTTCTCATTTTCTATACATATAAAATTCCCTAAGTCTTACGACATTAAATAAAGGGAGGTAAATAAGTGATAAGTAGAATAATCTAGATATGGAAATAAGGGGGAGAAATGAATAGTTGAATATCCATCTGTCAGAATATGATGGAATAAACACCCTGGTACTTTCTTGATGGGAATGAGATTCTGTTTAAAGTTTGGTGAAAAAGGCCACTAAGATCGTGATTGAAAGGGGAAGAGAGAAGCTGTCAATGTTGAATGCTACAATTGTAGATAAATGGGGAGTTATGAAAACTATTTTTATAGGTGCCAAGAATTTTACGCTATATAAGGCCAAGGGAGATAGGATATGCTTATGTGAACACTACTGCTGAGGTTAAAGCTCCAAAAGACGTGATGGGAGGTAATTTAATGGTTCCCTCATGTTTAGCGTGTTCATTATTTGATTCTAGATCATCACATTGTTTCAAATCTTCCTAGTTATCTATGAAAATTAGATATTTCCAATTTGTTTTAATAAGGGATTTTTTAGTCAAAACATTTAAGGGAAGTATTTTTGTAATAATGTTTTGTGAATCAGTTCCCATTAGGGCATATACATATTTTTTATCTGCTAATATCATCATCATAGCCATGATTTAATTTGATATAATCCTTGATATGGATTGTCTTTCGGACCATGATGATAAAATTTATTGTAACAAGAAGGATTTTAAAATTCTATATGATGATAAGGATTACCTTATCTTTAGTGCAGAAATGTCACCACCTCATTATAATCTAGATCCACCATTTAATATCAACTAAATTAATTTATTGTGGAGGAAGAGAATAAAATAACTATGGGTGAGTAATGAAATGTTAAAATAGAAGATGTACCTATTGTGAAAGAATATGTTGACGTGTTCCGAGAGGATTTTCCTGGACATCCTCCAGAATGAGAAATTGAGTTTTCCATTTATTTAATTCTTGGTTCAAGGCCCTTATCTAATAACCCTTATAGAATGACCACTGTGGAATTAAAGGAACTAAAGAAAAAACTAAAGGAATTGAGTAATAAGGGATTTATTCACCTTAGCGATTCACCATGGGGAGACCCTATTATTTATGTTGAGAAGAAATATGGATCTATGAGGATGTGCATTGACTATAGGGAGATCAGTTCTATAACAATAAATAGGAAGTATCCCCAACCTCGCATTGCTGATTATTTTACCAACATCATGGAGCTCAATATTTTCCATAGATTGACCTTCATTCTACAAATCATCATTTGTGTGTGAAGAAGGAAGACATTCCTAAAATAGCATTTCAAACCAGGTACAAGCATTACGAGTTTATAGTAATACCTTTTGGATTGAATAATGCACCCTATGTCATCATGGATATAATGAACAGAGTTTTCAAGGAATATATTGATGAAATTTTAGTGTTATTTGTCGGTGATATTTTTGAATACTCAAAAATCTACAAAGATCAAGAAAATAACTTCCACATCATCTGAAGGACCCTTAGCTGAAATGAATTATTTTGTAAATTTAGCAACTGTGAATTCTGGATTTAGGATATTTATTTCCATGGAAATATTATCTCTAAGGATGGAATCTCGGTTGATACTACAAATACCAATGATATACAAGAATGTCTGTACTGACGAGTATAACTGAGGTACATAATTTTATTAGTTTAGTATGTTATTATCATAATTTTGTCCAGAATTTTTCCTGATTGGCTAACCCATAAAACAATATTACTCGTAATGGTGTTAAATTTTTTTGGACAAAAGATTGTGAAGAATGTTTTTGAATAATTAAATAGAAGATTAGTTAATGATCCTATCCTGAAACTACCATATAGGAATGATAAGTTTGTTATTTATAGTGGTTCTTCAATGAATGGAATATGTTGTTTTTTAGGAAGCATGATTGAGTTATTTCCTATGCATCACGACAAGTAAATATTCATGAGAAAAACTATATTACACATGATATTGAGTTAGTAGCATTAATCATTTCTATGAATATATGAGGACACTATCTCTACGGTAAAAATGTGAGATTTATACTGATCACAAGAGTTATAAGTATATTTTATCATAGAAATAAGTGAACATGGGGAAAAGACAATGCCTTTATCTACTCAAGGATTGTGATTTAACTATACCCTTCCACATGAAAATGGAAAAAATGTTGTATTTTCTTTGATTAGAAATTATCATGTAGTGTATAATAATAAGAGAGTTGAAGGGGATATTTTTTCATAGATCTATTAAATATAAATATTGGAATAACCATAGAAGCTAAAAATCAATACTTTTTCAAGTGGTATCTAACCATCATTACTAGAAATGATAATGATTTCATAGACTAATGATGAGCTGTTTCAAAAGAAGGTTAAAGATATGAATTATGGGATATTGAATGACTTCAAATATGTAGATGGGATTTTGAAATTTGGGAAGAGACATGGTGTTCCTAACATACCTGATCTAAAAATGGGGTTTTTGGATGATGATCATAGCTCCCATATTTCAATACAACCTTGGAGAACGAAGATATATATATATTGGAAAGAACATTTTTTGTGGGACAAAATTAAGCGGGTGATTGAAGATTCTGTGTCAAGATGTATGGTTTCTCAACAACCGAAATCTTGTAGGAAACTTCCTAGAGGAGTCATTAAACCTCTTCCCATACCTTATTGGAAATGAGATAATACTATGATGGTCTTTGTCATGGGGATACCAAAGACTCTTAGAATGAATGATGCAATATGGGGCATTGCTGATCATCTTACCAAGTCAGCACATTTTCTTGCTATAAGAGTAGATTTTCCACTTGAACATATAAGAAGACTATATATTAATGACGTTTTAATTCATCATAGAGTACCCCTGTCAATTGTTTCTGATTGAGATCCCTATTTTACATCATGATTATGGAAATACTTCAGAACTCACTAGATACTGAACTACGTTTGAGCACTGCCTACCACCCACAAACTGATGGACAATCCGAATGTACTATTCAAACCTTAGAAGACATACTGAGATCTTTCTCACTTGACTTTAATGGTACGTGGGATCAATTTTATGCTATGGTAGAATATTCCTATAACTATATCCCCCATTCATGTATTCAAATGTCACCATATGAATCATTATATAGAAAGATATGCCGCACTTGAACTTTTTGGTATGATGTTGGTGGATGAAAACTCGTAGGCCCATACCTTGTGGAGGAATTGATGGAAAAGATAATGGTTATCCAAACCCACATCATAGTAGCTCAAAGTAGGCATAAGATCTATACCAATAACCAAATGAAGGATTTAGAGTTTCAAGTTGGAGATTATGTTTTCTTGAAGGTATTTACATGGAAGGGAGTTGTATGATTCGGTAAGAAGGGTAAACTACGTCCCAGGTACATCAGACCTTTTGAAATTCTAGAACAAATTGGGGGTGTAGCTTAAAGTTTGGAATTTCCGCAAAGTCTCCCCAAAGATCACAATGTGGTCAACGTATCACTATTTTGAAAATACATGCCTAACCCCACACATGTTCTCATCTATGAAGAAATTGAACAGAAACATGATGTCCCATATTGTGAAGATCCTGTCAAGATTCTTGATACAAGAGAACAAGTACTAAGAAACTAGATGACTCGTCTGGTAAAAGTTACATGGAGAAACCATAAGATGGAAGACGCAACGTGGGAACCCAATGAAATTATGATGATGAACCACACTAATATTTTTATGGAGTAATAGTTTTGAAATTTTGAGGATGAAATTATTTTTGCGAGGTGATAATGTAACACCCCAAGCTTCCACAACATGTTTCCCTTTGAATAAGACAATATCTTGGGTTTTAAGAAAATTCGAGTTCAAATACACCACAAACCAATCAAACTATCCATTATGAATAGTAATAATCCCTTTGAAATTTTATAAATTTTATCTTTCAAAATGGACATAATTTTTGGATTGAGAATATCAAAATTATCTGAGGGTGAATTTTTGGAATTTTTCTAAAAGCATACAATTTTTGTTGAATAGTGAAAAACACTGAGTTATTGTTTAAAACAAATTTTTTATTTATATAATTAATTATTTTACTTAAATGTGTTTTAGTTCAAAATAGATAATATATATATATATATATATATGTTCAATGTAATTAATTGAAGTCAATTTATAATAATTTTAGATATATAAAAATTTTATCAAACATTTTATTGTCTTTTACCCACCTCCTAGGGGCATTTGAAAATTTTCATAAAACCTAATTTTACCACTTCTATGTGTTGAATTTCAAAAATCCAAGTGACATAGTAAACATTAGTATGTAATGTGTTATTCAATATGATGACAATAATTTTTGGTGAGTAGTAACTTTTGACGTTTATTTACCATGGTTAAAAGTAAATAGGGTAATTTAGGGTAGATATGATATCATAATAACACTAAAATATGTCATAATTCAATTAGATATGTATAATTCAACTAAAAAAATTAGGAATAAAATATGATCATCTTTTGTGCACTTGGATTAGATTAGGATATTTATTATTACATTATTTAAAGAAGAGTTAAAAGAGTTAAATTCAATGCTTAATAATTAAACAATTTTTAATATAAGGTTAAACACAATATAAATTTGACTATAAATATTTAAATGAAAGATAAGAATATTTATTACTTAACATAATTTTATTTATAATTTTTAGACATTAAATAATTTAATTTATATATTACACAATGATGAAGCTGTAATTATCATATTAATAAAATATTATAAAAATTGTTATTATAAATATCCAAATAATATTAAATTGAGACTTTGGATAAATTAAACTAATTTTATAGGTTTATATGACATTTTAGGGTTGGTTAAATAAATTGTATTTGAATTTATAATGTTTTTAAGGATTTTAAAAAAATAAAATACTATATTTTGTCATAATTTAGATAATTGAGTTTTGAAAACAAATACAATATTATTAATTGATATAATATTCCAAAAAAATAAGGATTGGGAATAAAATTTAGATAAAGATATATATATTAATAATGAACCACATGGGGTTCTCTTGGTTTTTTATAGTATGTTTATTAACTATATAATATAAAAATATAAAGAGACATGGTAAATGTCAGAATATTTAACTAAGAGTTAAATCTAAACGATAAGATTAATATGATGACCTGAACCTGTATAAAACCTATTGGATGAGTTGTTTTGACCCATTCCCACCTTATTTGTGAAATAATTCATTTTATAGCCATTAGGATCTGAAAATGAATTTATAATAAAATAATATTTCACCATTTTCCTAAAATGAACCTCACCTCTCTTAAAAAAAGGTCACTTCCCCTTCTCTTAACATCACACCTCCAAATCCATTTGTCTCAGCCAAGACCCGCCCAAATATCCTCCCAACTTGCCTTAAATAATCATAGAGTCTTTTATTTGGTCATAAAGAAATCTTAAAGAGCACTTTTGATCAAATAAAAAGAAAGAACCCGAAGAAGAGATAAATATTTGGTCACATTATTAAAGTTCTTTTTTTCATCCACATAGTCATTCATTGTTGATTCCATGATAAAATAGAAACTCCAGTATCTTATATATATTGTGATGTTATTATAAAAATGTTACAACCATATTCATTATTATATCCTTCATATGAATGGAAACATCACCATACATACGTACGTATGGATTACCGTCTCCACGTCGTGATGTAGTTTGTTACTCAGACAATTAATTATTTGTATGGGAATAATAATGAGTATAAATAATGTAAATAATAAATATAACATTTAAATTATTATTTATATATTATATACCATCCAATTACATACGATTTTACCATCAACATAATGATATTGTTGCTTCTGCGTACATACGGATTACTATCTCCATGAACGTGACGAAATTCATTCCCCATCATAATCATTCAAGAATAAATTTCTTTTTTTTATTTAAAATATATTATAGAAACTGAATATCACTCAATATATGAATAAAATACATCCTATTCATAATAAACATGGCTCACGTAATGAAGCATATAAGGGAAAATGATTTAATTAACACCTGAAATGACAATACTACTGAAATATTATTAACAAAGCAATATTAGAGGATCATATATGATATCATATTTATGTATATAGTTCATGTTTAATTTAATAAAAACGATTTAACTATTATTCAAGAGGTTAATGTACCCTCATCTAAGGAAAAGTACATAGTAAGGGTTAATTTCACAATTACTTTATTATCCGAGGTTATTTTTACATAAGTATCAACTGGGACATCTTTGTAATCCACATCTGTGTTTTCGTAAAAATTTATTTTAATAATTTTTTACTATTTGATAGACAATGGGTTAATGTTATTTATACTTGTATCATACCTTATATTTTTAGAAAGGAATCTTTCTTTCTTTTTCCAAACAAGGTACATTATGACCTTTTCGAAAAAATTAAAGTAAAAATGGTTTTTTACATATACGGTGGGTGATGCCTTTTTCTGCCATTATAACATCATCTAAGGTTACCATAAAATCTTATAATAATATTTTCTATATTAATATTATTTTTTATAATTATACGACTTTTAAATTTTTTCAAAATAAAAAGGGATACTTCTCTAAAAAAGTTTTGATTTCATCTATGTCATCATACTTTTGATGGAAATTATGATTGTTTGAAGTCGATTTATTGTGATACAAAAAATACATATTCTATTGAAGGTTTTGGGATATGATTTAATGTGGATGTTTTAGTTTTACACCATTCGTGGTTTATGGATAACATATTGACATTTCGTATGCTAGTTTTAATACGAATGTTTATGTTATGTTTAATCCTTTTCATATGGGGTATGCATTGGACTTAGTAAGTGATGGGTGGAGCCCTCTATTTATCCTTGATTCATAAGTAGGTATCATGGGAGAAAATATTGTCTTGTTACAAGGTCTTGACCAAATCATATTTTTAGTCTTGGAACAAGGCCTTGACTATGTGGTTATGATGTTTGGAATTATGCATTCCATCATTATGAATGTGGCTATTGATATTGAATGTGATTATTCTACTAGTAGAATATCAATGTGATTATGTAAATGGGATTATTTGATTTTATCTTATCCATATTATTCTGATGTTTATGTTTAAAAGGATTTTATTTTAGACTTATAAATTGCCTTAAATGTTTATTCTTATCTGTGAATGTTTCTGTTACATTTTTATCCTTATTAAGCATATGAGCTCACCCCTGTTTATGTTTTATTTTTCCCACGATGTGAAGAAGTATTTTATGGTTGAGCAACAAGGATAGGATAAGGATATAAGTGTTTTAAAAATGGGAAAAATGTTTTTGATGATTTTAATTCATGATGTAATGTAAAACTTATAAATGTATCTAGTACTTCGTAAGATACTAAACTGATTGGTCTTTTGGGACATGATTCCTTGTATCATTCTAATTTTATGTAATAATTCACCAACTCGGGGTAACTAGGGCCAAGGAGTTTAATTTTATGATGTGATTGGTGGACATTAAATACGGTGAAGACATTCTAGGGTTTATCCAAAAAAGGCTAATGTCATGTGTTCATTTGTGATACTATAAATAGTCACGAGGATTGGAGTTCCTTTCTATCAAGGAGGAGATACATGTATTTGGCATGTCAATGACCTTTTGAATGATCCCATTAGGTTTACATGCATATTCAAGTGAAGTGTATTCCTACTATTATACAATGTGAATAGAATTATATAGAGATGGTTTATATATTTGGAAAAAATATTAGGGAAGCTTAGTTCTTTAGGGTGGTTTGAAAAATGGATGTTTAAATTATATGTTTATTATATTTAATTGAAGTATCATGAAATGGTCCATGCGTATTGGGGGTGACCCAAAACACCATATGTTGTTATGGTCGTCAATGGTGTCACTATATCTCATGTGATTTGGATCTAATTCCTCTAAGTTGTAGATGCATCTTTTTGGTAGGCTAGAGACCTTATGAATTATCCCATATGGATTATAGGATTGGTCTTGTATATGAAATCCAACATCTTATCAAATTGTTATAGAATATTGGTGATGATTAAAAAATGTGAATGTTGTTGTTGGAAGTGGAGAAAAGGAAATACAAATATTTTAATTTCAGTATCAGGCAATTTGTCTATTATTTGGGAAGAAAAAATTGTATTCCATGTGGTGTGGAGCATAAAATTTTTTGGGATTGGAGTAACACATTCATGACTTGAGAAATGGTACATAACATGGTTACATAAATTCAAGGGTTTAGAATCTCCTTGAATATTATGGTTATGGGGATTTTAAATCATTGTGAAAACTACTTGGGTTATGACTATGGAATGTGAAAATCATACATTGGGTGGCGTAGAACAATTTCAATTGCGGAGTTATACCATGACGAAGTTAGGATCACAAGGATCATAAATACATTAATATAAGGACATGATGTCTTCGATTGGTAGTTCAAAGCCCATATTCATTGATAGAAAAGTCAAATAGAGATATCTAATTTCCATTACAAGGTATATGGATATTTTTTGGAAACCAGAGATGCTAAAAAAATTGTTTGATTAATAAGATATTTATTATAAAATAAAGTTTGGAACACCCTAAAATTTATGTCCCTGCCTAGGGAAATTGTTATCATAATGATGAGTTGTGAAAAATTATTATTTTTGTTTTCTCCTAGGAACGGGGAACCAGAAATCACATATTCGATTTTACTAAGGCCACAAAGTTGGTCCTCTGGGATTTATTACTCATTAATTTATGCGCTATGTTTTTCATAAACACTACACATGAAGATTTTAGAATGCATAGACAAGAATTTTTCTCAGGCTGTAATTTTTAAGATATTATCCTGAAAAGTAGAATGTCTATTTTAATAGTAATTTATGGTCATGGGATTTATACCACAAGAGGATAATGATTATGTTTGTACAAATATTACCAATGCCTAAAAATTAACGTCTTTATTCACAAGGACATTGTAGGAGGGATCTGTTACCAAATTAATTAACAAGGATACCCAAGGTGACGAGTAATCCAAGATCCTGTTGATATGGAGATGAAAAAGAATTAAATCACTACTTTAAGTAATCAGGTCATGAGTAATGGATTGATAAAATCATAATTTTTGGTGGCTCAGAATATCCTCATGTGTTGAGTTCATCCATGGAGGCATCATGATCACAAGGATTTGAAAGACCACCTTATAATTCCATATTTATCTAGTTGACATGACAAAGTTACATGTGTCAATAGGTAGGCCAAATACATATATATATTTTCCATTATAGGGTACATGAAATTCTTTCAGAAGATATAGGTATAAAAAACATGAATTGTGATTTATGGATTGATGTGATTCAAATATAAGAAAAGGACCTCGTTCACTGGATGGATGGGGTAAAACAATTACTTCCCATTGATAAGGAATGGTGATGGGTGATGGGTGGAACCTTTTAATATAATTTAGTGGGGACATATTGTTTCTCGATGTTTTAATGTGATGTGAACATGACATTTTCTTTGATATTTGACACCCTATGTTAAGGAAGTTTTCCATGAATTTTAATGTCATGAGGTTAGGACAATTTCCTTGTGGTTTCATGTCTTATTGTAGAGATGTTGTCTTCTAACTATAATTTAATTTCATGTTGATGGTGTGTAAATATGACATAATTTAAAAGTCTTTATGTTAGGAAATGATCAAAAATATAAAATAAGTCATAGCCTTATTGTCTAGAGTAACTTTCCAGTCCCCCTAAATCACATGATAAGTGACCGACATGAGATAAAAGGGTCCAATTTGTAATCATATAATCTATTCATTAGTAGGTCTCAGATAGATTACTACACATGTTCTATCCATATTCTCTTGGGGTACATTTTTATCACTATTGAAGTATTTTATGAAGCTAGGATGGAAGATTCAGGTGTCCCTATCTATAATGGATGGATATATTCAAGTTTCATATAGTTCTTGTATAAAATATCCCTACATAGGTCTTAATTATATAGAATGAGGGGGGAATTTTCCTATTTATTTCTATAGTTGCACCCAGTTTTGGATATCCAAGAATCACAATATGTCCTATAATAACAAGAATAAAACCACATATAATTTTTTAGCAAGAAACACCCTACGTCACTCTAGCCCATTCATAGTGGGCGCATTATTCTCTTTGATTGTTAGGGCTTGAAATGAGATTAGTGATTATAGAATCACTATGTATTCTATGATTACATGAATCAATCAATATGTAGTTATTCAAAAACCATTAACTTAAACACCATTGGGAAATGATTTAGGTTTTTTGACAATAAAAGTGAATACTGTGTCGTTCCCAATACACTAGATTTGGAAGTCATTAGATATCCAACCAAGGAAAGATTTAGGACACCTATATCTCTTGTATAGAGGTGTGTTTTGAGACAAACAACATGGATGATGGTCCAATCAAGTGGGGTCCATTGTAGTGTGAAATTTTATTTCAAGAAAGGGGCATACACAATTTAGTTTAATGTCTTGCAGTAGGGACTCTTGGTGTTCCTTTTAATGTATTACATATAGGAAAATTCAAACTAGGTTGTGTATTGATATTTCTCATTCATACAAGGAACCATTTACGATTATTCCTACTCTCTTGTGATCTATGATTGGTTTTAGGAATGAGGAATTGAAAATGTTCCATTGGTCAAATAGATTCCATTAGAGAATGGATAAGGGAATTTTGAATCATATATTGTCTCAAGAAATATATAAGACGTGGGATTATCTATGTATCCCTTTGTAATGAGAATAAAACTTTGTATATAGTTCTAGAAAACCATGTAGATTAGTTCCATGTAAAGAGGACATCATCCTTGAAGTATTACATCACGTTATATGTATGACTATTCCCAATGTGAAGGAAGATGAATATTGAGGTTTAAAAAATTAATGGAGATATAGAAATCAATACATATCATATTTCGGATGGAATTAAACAAAAATAGATCTAGGAAACCATGGAGATTTATGTCAGGAAATGAGGACTTAAGCCATGAAGTTCGACATCTTGCAACAATGATGTGGAACCCCGGATGTATAAATGAAGGGTTGACCATTATTGTGTTGTCCAATGACTTATAAAAAGGATAAATATATTATATATGATACTATTATTAGAGATCCATGGTTCATTACATATCCTATTATAAGTGGAATCTACCCCATTTGTAGTTTTTTAAAGGTAGATTCCCTTTGTGGATTTGACTCACACCCTAGGATGTAGGATCATAATTTCTCATTTCCATAGATATGGATTGTGTGGGATGAATTTTTGGTGAGATTACTTTCTATGTAGTATAACATCCTGTTGTGAGGATATATTCTGTATAGTTTAGTGTCAATTAGTTAGGATGTGTTTTTTATAGTATAACATAATGTGTTTAGTTTGAAAATCTATAGTTTAACATCTTGCAACTAGGATGTTTTTCTTAAAATTTAATGTAATGTGTAAATAATGATCTTTAGTATTTCAATTTCATGTGACTATGTCATATTTTTTCAGTCTAATGTCATGCGACAAGGAAAAATGATGTCACACAACTTAAATTATTTTATCATTGAATTATTCAATACATTTTAATATCATCAAATCAAGAAGTATCACGCAGTTTTTACACCATGTGACTAGGATGTTATCATGACATGGGTGTATTCTCCTAGATATTTTATTGAAATCTTGATGATTATCATGTGAGCCATGACGGTGGGGATTCACATTAGGGTTCTCACCTAGAACATCTTCATAAATCTACAGAAACACATATATATTTTTCTTTTGGAGTTCAATAAACACTTCCTTATCCCTGAAACACTTTGATGCACTAAATATTATAAGTTGGAGGTCTACTTATATTCACTGATTCACCTATCTGAGCTCATTGATGATGGTGTAGATAACATACTATTATTAGTGGGGATATCATGTGGTAATAAACTTCTTATTCCATCAACTATTTATGTTATACATTATTGGACATGGTGGATAGTCCATAGGAATCTCTATCACTATCAAGGTAATAGTGACCATTGGAATAGATATTTTCTTAGTGAAAAATTGGTTCTCTTGTATAGGTATTTTTAATCCTATTATTATATCTTATGATATCATTTGAAAGGGTATAATCTTGGACATATGGGCTTAAAATTCATAAATTCCCCATCCTTAGATTCAATAGTTTAACTGACCTTTTCCAATCAGTTAGAAAGTTTCCATGTTATAGAGAAAAAATGTCATATGTGTTTTTATTTTTATTTGATCTTGCATTTCAAGTGATAGGGGATGCGATTATTTTTTATTGACAATTGATTGTCTACATGATTTATAAGAGACAATAAATATCTTGACAATGGAGGTGTCTATCCTATAATCTCTAACTATCTACCTTTAACATCAAGAAAATTTATAGAATTCACACCCATTATTACCCATAGGGGATATCCTATCTATAGGTGTAATAGATTCTAAACCTAAATCGGAGGTTTTTTATAGCTAACACTCCCTATATCTTAATACCTTCATACTAATCATCAGAGATATATGCCTTTACTCAGTGAGACAATAGAGGTTTCATCTCTTGGTTGCTTGAAGTCCTCGATGCGGAGTTATTGATGACAGATGGGGAACAATATATGATGAACCCCGGTGATTCAAGAAACTCTCTCTATAAAGGTGAATTTTTTTCACATATTTATAAGAACTAATTTCTGATATAGAAAAATTTCCTTTTCCATTTGATATATCATTTAGAAGATGTTTACCATGGGGGATGTTAGGAGTAGGGTCCCTATGATCCATATTTACTCTAACATGAAGAGGAATATCATAGTAAGAATTTCCTTCAGATTTGGTTAAAGAGTTGGAGGACCTATGGGTTGTTGAGAATGTGTCTCGACTAACCAAAATGGTACTAAAATTAATCCAATCAGGTACATGAAAATCATTCTATGTCATAGTCAAAATATGGTGACATGTATATTGGGTTTGAGTAATGATATAAGACTAGTCCATGATGAATTATAGAATATTTTGATAACCATATAGTGGTGTGGGTATATGAGACATCCAATAATAAGCTACTGGATAATACTGATGATATTCTATATTTTATGTAGTAATATGAGTCTGCTTGTATTTGGTTTCCCAAATATGATGTTCAATATTTCCTTATGTGGATATATGATACCAGTTCATATATGAATTCCCCATTAGAAATTATGAAAAAAACTCTAAAATGGGAAAATTGATATGATCCTCCACCCGTTAGTAAATGAAATATTTTGAGTAGCTTTATTGATAAGAATATAATCTTGTACCGATGCATAAGAGGCTCTCACATTTTATGTCCAAGTAAGAAAAGGGATATAAACCTGATCTAGTGACTTTGGAGTATCCTATTGGTCATTCTTGATAAAAATATGAGCCTATCTTGAGGCATGTGATTATCTCACATGATGATCCATGGTTATAGTATGATATGAGACCAATACAGTTCCTTGGTAGCATATAATAGTCTTTTTCATTATAAAAATGATCCTATACTATGAAATGTTTTTCCATAACATGGTTATCCTAGAAAATATGTTTTATGTGGTCTTTGTCTTATGACTTTGGAGTATTCCACTGGTATGTTTGTGATTTTAATATGTTCCTATATTGAGGAAGGTTACTTTCTCACATGGTTAGCCCACATTGGAACTAGGATTTGAGACTAGTCCAATGTAGTTTTCTTTACCATAATATCTCAACAATCATATTGTATGGGTCAAGGATATAAACATGCTCTATATTAGGCATGTATTAATATTTATCAGAGTGTTGTTATACTCTGGCTGTTAAGATTAGTATATAATAAAATCCATGCATCTCCAAAATATTATAGCATTTGAGATCCTTAATTTCTATCTCAAAGTACATACACTTAAATATGGAACTGATGGTAATATAAAACAATAATCTCTCTACTACCGGGATATGTTGGTCGATGTCTTTTATTGAAGTGGGGATTTATGCCCAATCCTGTCCTGCTTCTTAAATCAGAATATTCTGATGCTCTTCTTGTATGAGGGAGATTATTTGTACGTTTCCCATGATTACTTTTGGGATAAAATAACAGTTTTTTTTGAAATAGAAGGGATATGATTACACTCGCTTTGATCTCAACATTATACATTTAAAAAGGTGACCTCAATTCACAGATATGAATCTTCAAGGGGGTGACCTATCAAAAAATACCCTCTATAGGATACTAAGGAGTATTAGTGTTTTTGAATATGTATATGAACATTATTGTATGATATCAGTGATAATTTTGGAAACTAAAATATAAACATGATACTGATGATGTCCCCCATAGATGGATATGCTTCAATGTTTACCTTCCAACGACCAGGTTGTGTTCTATGATGTTTCTCATCATGTAATAAATATGTTGTTATGTGATTTATCATCTTGAAACCAGGATATATCATGTAGTTTAACATCATGCAACTTGGATTTGGTTATGACATTTATTATCATGTGACTATGTCATCATGTGTGTAGTTTAACCTATTGTGGTAAGGATCTTAGACATGGAGTTTAACATCATATTGTGATAACGTGGTCATGTATTTTAACATCATGATACTAAGACAACCTCCATGAAGATTAATTTCTATTAGTATGGACACCATCCCTATAGTTTAATTTCATGTAGTAAGGACATGGTGATGGAGTTCTGCATTATAAAATTTTTTTATCCATGTATTTTATAATCATTCAGTAATGATTTTTTCTGTAGTTTAACATTATGTGACCATGAAATATCATGATGTTTTCTATCATGTGTGTAGGATGTTGTTTTACATTTTAGTGTCATTTCACTGGGATGTTAATCATGTAGTTTAATGTCATGTAGTAAGGATGTAGGTGAGTAACCTATTAAGAGAGTGAGTCTCTTTAAGAGTCATGGAAGAATATTATGCATATTTAATGAGTTTCGTGATGCATTAACTATAGAAATACCTGAAATTAATATATCTCAAACCAATAATTAAATAATATTCAACACTATATTATATGCCTGATATGTAAATGGTATGGGAAATTGTTGTCGTGTCTTATAAAATAGACCTCACACGACTTCCTCATTTTTGGGAGTAATGTCAAACGATTCTTCATGTCATAGTCAAAATAAATGGGGAATTGTTTTTGTAATGAATAGTATTTATTCGATATTATTTTGAATGATGGCCATCTATAACAGGGTGGTATGCATCCCAATATCCGCTGCAAAACTTGTGTGTTTGTTCAGTGTGAACACGTGACTGGAGAGGTGATTTAGGTGTTGGCAGTTCCATCATCCCCATGTCCATATATTCTTGAAGTCGATTTATAATGTTAATGTAACTACCTATTGTTTTCCTAAGGAATAGATAGTAGGGGTAACAATTTCATGGAATACCAATTCTACCTCATCCAACATATTTTTATTGGGAGTTCTATTATACCATTATACATGATATAATAAATGTACCAGGATGTATGTTTTTATTTCAAGGAATATAACCTTTTCTTCCTTTCATCAAGGTATTGGTATCCATGCTGCTTCTTCAACATGAAATCTATACCTCCATTGGTGTAGACAAATGGTTGAGTTTCAGATACATGATTCATATTTTTAGTATTTATTTTCCTTGGACTTTTGATTGTAAGCATTAAGGCCTTGTATGATGCGGATTCTTCTAATAGATTAAATGATCCCCACTATCCTAGTGTCTGTGAAAATTGTTCAATTCAGAGGGTTCCCAAAATACCCTCGATGATAAGGTAGAAAGTATGGAAAAACCTCAACCATATGGGCTAGGTGTCTTGAAAATATGAAAAATTCGTTACCATGTGGGCTGGTCCTGGTGGAACAATGTATAGATTCCACTAGATGAGGGGATGATAAATATGGAAATTCCCCCATACCTGACAGATAGAGATCATTAATACAAGGAGGGATTCTAATGTAAGTTGTTAGTGCATCATTATAGGGTAGATATCCAAGGATAATTCCAAAAATTATTTCATAGGTATCCATATTATATCATTGGAGTTGATAGATATTTATGTCTACATAATTTGAGTTTCCATCCTCAAGGGATAGATTTGGAGGATCCATGAAAACACTATTTAATCTATTAGTGGTAGGGTGAGTGTATAATGATTAGAGTCTTTACATGGAACCCATATACTTAATCCACTACACCCTCAATCAATATGTGTAACACTTCTTGAATTGATCATAACATCCTGTTAGATAGCTTATGTTTCATAAGACATAGATCATAAATGAAATGCAAAAATATCACTATTTTAACTAGACAATTATAAACTAGTGATTATATTGTAATATTTAAATAGGAATAAATATATTATGAAATAAATATAACATCCATATTCCATAAATGGTTAATTATCCTTTGGAAATGAACAATGTTTTTTATTAAAGTCATTTTTAATATCAAATATATGTTTACTAAAAAATGTGGTTATTATTAATTTATATAATAAAATATATATTATAAATCACAAAAAATAATAAATTATCTATGATAAAATAGACTTCATTTTTTTATGCATCATGTCAAAATTACCTTACTGTGATTTTTTAGGAATTTCCAAAATGTTTTTATTATTTTTGAAATAGAAAAAATAAAATTTTTACCAAATACAAAAATATTATGAAATAATTATAATATGATCAAGATTTAAAATTTATTAACCCTTATTATTGATCAATTTTTATATTGAATGTCATAATACATTAGGTGTAAATTTTCCAAAGACATATTTAGTTATTTTAAAACGAATTATTTTCATCGTAAAAAACTGTTTATATTTATAAGCATTACATTTTTAGATTTTATTTATATCACTATTAAATAATAAATAAAATAATATGGATCCCATATCTTGAATTATGAGGTCCATATTAGGTTATATATCATTTTAACTTTCTTTAATTATTAATTTATTGTGGTACAAAATGATTTACCAAAGCATAAGTAATATAATACAGCCGGTTAAAGATAATTAGTAAAATATAAAATACCTAAAAAACAACATTAAATTGGTGGGTTATTTGTTTCATGGAATTAACAAGAATATATGAAATTAATCATTGACCAAATTCATTTTAATTATTTCCACCCATAGGTGGTAGGTTTTAAAAATAAAAAAATAAAAATGTAATTACATAAAACCACCCATCCTCAAATATAAATTCCAGCCCTCACCAACCAATTTATCTAAAAATAGAATTAATGTTATTAAAAAATCTTCCTAACTATATGCTACCTACATTTACCATCACTGTGTGCTTATGTTCTCACCCAATGAATAATTCCATTTAACTAATGATGTTTTTCAAGGAGTTGATATTGAAGAGGTATCTTTCTTGTACAACCTCATGTAATTTATTTTCTTCTTTTACAAAATCTTCACCTCCTTAATCCATCTAATAATAACAACTAAATTAATATATATATATATATAATACTAGGATATAAGTTTAATATAAAGTGTTCCATCCACCCCTTTTTCATCACTACCAATTCAATGAAATTATACCATTGTAATAATTAAGGCGGTTAACCGTCTATATGGATAATGATTTTACATTTTCCATTACTGCAATCAAGGATGTTTATAAAAGAATTATTATGGTAAATTATGTTATCATAAGTATATTATGACATATTTAATGTCTTAGAACAACTATATATACCAATAATTTTAAATTAAAAGAAATTAGATCATGAGGGCCAAAAAAATTACCAAAATAAAATATATATTTCTCATTAATATTTTTTCAAATGAATCGTACTAATTGTTAGAGAAAAAAGGATATATAAGACCTTATAAACTTATTTATTATCATTTACACCATTGAATTTTACTTCTAGAGTTTTGTTTCCATTTGAGAAGAATATCCATATTTATAGACAAGTGAATTGACCATGGAACCATGAAAAAAAGCTCAAAAACATTGAAAATAATGATATATTAATAATAAATTGGTTGGAAATGATAGAATATGATTATATAATGTATCAATAATGTGAATATATTTATGGAATAAATTAATAAAGTTCTTTTAAAAATTATATAGGATGTTTATTTATTAAAAAATAAAGTGTATTGTGAGGTATGATATTTATTAACTCAAATTTAATTCATAAGGCTAAAAATCTAAATCCTTTATTATTTCATTATATGATTATGTATGGAACAACATTTTACTACGTTTTGATTTTAATTCTAGTAAATTTAGGTGGATTTATATGGAATAAAATAGTCTCATAATATTATTAATTCTCACCTCAATGATATGATCTTTGTCAAGGAATTGATCTCATTTTTCATTCATTGATGAATATTTTGATGTTATGGCCCAATAATCGTTTTTGAGGTTTAAATAAATCCACATTGACTTATTGTATAATGAAATTATTTATCATCATGTTATTTTATGATTTAATACAATATTATTCTTCTATGGGGATTAATAATTGATTGATTATAATGTTGTAAGGGTTTATCATACAATCTCATCATTATTTGGGATTATTTATATTTATATCTCTTTCGAGGAATAATTCTCTCCCATATCCATTTTTATTCAAAATATTTTCAAAAATGTGGTTATTATTATCCTATTACTGTTTAAATCCATTTAGCTACATGATTAATCATTTTAAAAAAGTGCGTGAATAGAATATTTTTGTCATTTTATAAATGAGACACTTTATAGATTTTACAAAATAATTAATTAAGGGTGGTTTTTAAAATATACAACACGAAAAAAAATTCCTACCATCATGAAACCATATAGATTGAAATATTAAATTATAATTTATGAGGTTATTTTCAATAAAAATCATTTATTTATTATGTTCATTTTTTGTATTGTGAAAAATATTGTCAATATAAAAAAGTGTATTTTCCTCAAGAAATGTTTGAATAAACTTTTCTAGTTATTTAAATACATTAAATAATTCTTTACGGAGTATTATATTAAAGTTGTAATCTATTGATACCATTCATTATAATTATTCAGATATTTTTATGAGTATTTTTACAAGAAACATTTTTATATTAAATATGACTAGTTCTTCCAATATAAATAATTTTTTGATTTGTGACAGTATGATTATTGAATTTTATTATTAATTCATCTGTGGAATGCATTATAAATAGTATGTTATTGGTGGGGTATACTATAGACCATTTATGAATCGATGTGTCTAATGTGAAAAACTAGATTTGTTTATAGCTAAGGTGATACTGACTTATTTTCGGATGTCTTGGATGAGGCCATGATGTTATGTTTTAGATGTATTTCATTATAAATTAAATCACTATGAAACTATTTTTGATTTCAATGTGATTATTTTTATTTTTTATAATATCCAGGTTTATAATTTGTGATGATGTGATTAATTTCAATGGCATTGTTTGATAATAATTTATTCATTCCATATTATTTTGTTACATTCAGATGTTTTTTAATAAATGTTATTTAAAATTATCGATTTACCATATCATAATTATAAATTCTTATTTATGATAGCATCAATTATATGAATTCCCTTAATAATAATCATTTCTTACATATTCCTTATGTTTTATTTTTTTACTTGGATTCCAAGAGGTCTGTTATGAATTAGTTGTAGAGTTTTTAAATGAGATTAATGGTGTTCTCAAAGGATTCACTACATTATATATTTTATTTTGAAATATATTGTTTGATTCAATTGTGTATCTAGGTATCTATTATAGCTAAACTATTCAATACTTCAGGTTGTGATTACTATTTTATTACCCTAATTTAATAATGTGACCACTAAATCATGTAAACTATTGTTGGGGTCATTATAGTTTTTTCAAAGGAAGTTTAGTAGAATCCATTGGATCTTGATTTATGGCAACCAAGATAATAGAATGATCCCCTAATAATTTATTTCAAAAAAACCCTAAAATAAGCCAATCTTATTATTTATTGATTATTTATACCTAAATTTTCAATTTATGTAATGTGTTTTTGAGATAATACATTCTATTTCATAGTGGTATGATCTAATATAGTGCATATAATTATTTATAAAATTCTCCTAGTGGAACAAAGTATAATTATATTGGGACAACTGACTCAGGTTATGTGAAATAACCTTAGTTATATGGATCCTCCTTCGGATCGACAATATGGCGTAACAATGATTGATTCATACAAAAATAACCTTTATCATTCACCGGAACATGGAATCCATTTTATACTAATAAATAGATATGTTCCTTATAAATGATACTTCTGTAATTGTGATATAATTAAAGGGAGAAGGTTATCCGGGTAGTTTATCATCTCTTGGGAGAATTAGATCAATGGTGATCACTAATTCAAAACCCTTTGTAGGGGGGAGAAATATAATTCATTGAATGGATATATTTGAATGTAATTATCCTGTAAAAATGTATTACTTGTGAACAACGATAAGACATTAAAAGACAATTATTGAGTCTGAGAAAAATGTGGATTGATTGTTTCAAAATGTGAATGTAGTGTTTACAAGGTCAGTAAGGCATACAAAAAAATATATACATAATCTAAAGAGAAAAATTTATCATTAAATAATTGGACTTATGTTTGTTCTTTGAAAGGAACTAGCCTAATAAATATTTTCTTAATATGAGGATATAGTATCTCAAATAATCATCATAGATATATATTTATATTAGTGTTATGGTTTTGAAATAAGTTTATATTAGTAGAGGCTAGAAGATAAAAATGGATATGTGGAGGTAAATAAAATATGAATTGACCACGTTTGATAATTATGGAAGGAAACACCATGATACATGAATAAAAGTGAAAATTGTTTGTATAATGTGTGGTAAAATAGTACACCATGGTCCTGATTTCAAGGTTCATGTAGAATTTTACGATTTGAAATGATTCCATTATAAGGTTAAGAGTACTGCATAATAAAATTCACCAAGCGGAAATGGAACATACCACATAATAAGAAAATGGATCATGTTTAAGATTATGAAATTGATAAATCCAAAAAAAATAATTAATGTTATTCTTTGGTATATGGGAAGAAGTAATGTTATATAAAAATATTTTTTTTTCGAAACAGATAAGGAATGTATTATAGTTCCATTTCATAATTTATTTGAGACCATTTTTGAATGAAACAAATGAATAAAGAAATAAATTTAGTGATAAGTTGAACTTATTGTTAAAACCAGATTGAAGGATGTAAATCCATTAAAATGTTCTGGATATTGATATATTGATGTTTTAATTAAGATATGACTAATACAGATAAGTTAAATTGGATATAACTGACTACCTTGGTGATGATTAAAGATTTTTTTACCATGTCGTTTACGCTACAATTGATGGTGTAGAAAACATTTTTAGATTTATGGAATATATCAAATAATCTATGTATTAATTATAGAATAAGGAATAATGCTTGATTTTAATAATGGATTATGATGATTTAGAATATTACAATGTTTTATGATAATACATGATAACTTTTTTCACATGTTTCTTATAAGATGATTATTATATACTACTTATTATTTGATATATATTTCTTATGGTCATTTTTAGAAATTTAGTATCCTTGTTTATAATGTTTTAGATAATTCAATTTTGAAATATTCATAAGGACAACCATTTATGAAATAGATTAAGTTGAAATTTGGATGAGGTTTCAAATATTAATATATTTAGGCATATTTTAAAACTTGTACAAAACATATTGGTTTTTGAAAATTGTATGATATAAAAAGAAGAAATTCTCTCTCTTTATTGATATCATGATCTAGTAAAAATGACTTTGAGTTCTTTAGTCATTAAATGAAAAATTTATATTCATATTTTTGAATGAGGAATAACATTACTATGGAATTTATCACTGATTTTACATAGACTCCAAGAAAGAATGGTTCAATATGGGTTATTATAATTGTGTGAATGAAAAATGAATACTATGAGAGAAATATTAATGTTAATTTATTTTAATGATGAATATATTAGGGTTTTTTTGAGAAATTTGTTAGGGGTTATATTAATATATATTTGTTGAAAAGAAAATTTTTACATCATGCGACAACCCATCACATCCATCAAGGGCCTAAGGATTGAACACAATATCAAAGGGCGACATGGTGAATATCTAAAAAATTGCACATGTGATGCCCTGTTTAGTATAATGTATCATTTTTTATTTTATTGTATGAAATATAAATGATAGGATACTTTTGGTAATGCTGAATGATTAAGATAAATCAAATTTTATTTGAGGAAAAATTGTTGAACTATATATTCTAAAAAAGTCATGTTTATGATAGGGTGTTTTAAATGTATTAAACTCTACATGTCATGTATGTCTAGATTGTTATGTTCATACATTATGATATAATATAATTCTTTAACCATAAGAAAATGATGTTTGGAATAATGGTTTTATAAATATAATTTTCATACCAAGAAATCAATAACCTCTAAATACATAAATGATTCACATTTTTGAGATGGTAGACTTTATAATGAGCAAATTATCAATCATTAATATCAAAACCTAATAGTTATATTTCATTTCTACATCCAATTTTTCAATGACCACTAATGTTCTCATATACATAAACATATTTTTTGTGACCTTCTCATATATCATTACTAATTCTTATATGATGTTTATAACACTTTTTAAGATATGGGATGTAAAAAAGTGTTTTTTAAATTATCCAAAACCTGATTAATAATCCCAAATTAAATTTTTTGGTCTCAATTTATTGAAGGAGGCTAGAATTTAACACCAAGATATTTAAAAATAGCACTATAATCTATAGATTTTTGTGTGATGAACTATGATCTTAAACAAACTCCAAAATATCATTATTTTGAACAAACTACTATAAAAATCCTTTCAATTATTGGTTGTAAATAGTAAAATATATAATATGAAATAAAAATGAAGTAAATATTCATTGAATGATTACATTTAATTAGGAAATAAAGATATTATTTATATTAATTTCATTTTATTCTTCCAACATGTGTGTTCATAAAAAAGTTTTTTATTCATTTCTATGAGAAAATGAATATAAGAAATAATTTAATGTATTATAAAATATATCTATGAAGATTATCTTCATTTTTTACTAAGCACGTGAAAATTATCTTAGTTTAAGGTTTTGGCTGTTTTCTATAAAATATGTTATTGTGTTAAAAAGTCAAAATATTGTTTTCAAAAAATAACATAACACCAATGAAATAATTATTATATTATCACGATTTAATATTTATCGACTGTTATTATTGAACACAATTTATCTAATTGATGACATAACACATAAGGTGTAACATTTCGATACAAATTAATAGGAATTTAGAAAACTATGATTTTATACTTTAAACTAATGTTCTTATGAGTTATATGAAAAACCTATTTAGCATTTATTTTTATTTAAATTATAAATTCAATCAGGTAAATTGGTTTAAAAATTTGGTATCAGAAGGTCAAAATTATTTAATATGTTTATTTTATTTTTATCATAAAATTTTACCATTGTAAAAATATTTACCATTGTATAGGTAATCTAATTCAACAGGTTAAAGTTATATTTTAAAATCATAAAATATGTAAACAATATTTAATTAAATTTATGTTTTATGTGTTTATAAAAATTAACCAGAAAATTCAACTTTAATAATCTTAGGAATTCATTGAAATTTATTCCATCAAAATGTGGTTGGTCAAAAAATCATTATTTAATCACATAAACCACCCCTCATTGTGTACAAATTACACCCCCACTGACTCATTTCTTCTAAAAAATCATGAATCTCATAAAATATATTTAAAATACATCTGAATTTTGTTTAACATTTTACAATTTCTATTGGACTGCCCCATAGTCAAATTCCATGTTTCTTAAAGGGTCCTTCAAGGAGGTGATACTCAAGAGGGTCCTTTCTCAAACAACCACTATTAATTTCTATTCTTCTTCAACAATATACTCAAATAATTTATACATAAAATAATAATAACTCATGTCCCACATGAACATATTTTAATGTTATATTTCAATTTAAATATCTTCTATACTCCCCTTTTCTAATCTCTTATTCAAATAAACAAAACCATTTCCTAAATTATAGTAGTTAACCGTCTTTGTGGATAATGATTTTTCAATTTCCATTAATAAATGAAATAATGGTGGTAGATAGTTTTTATTGTAAAAAATGTTTTAATAAATATATAAAATATTATTTCTATATTATATTAGAAATATATAGATATTTTATTATATAAAATTAAACTAGTTCTTGATTTTCAGAAAAACATCTAAAATAAACTATGCATTTACTATTAACATTTTATCAAATTAATCATCATACTATTAGAAAGGAATATTATATATGGTAACATTTAATCTTATTTATTTACATTAATACAATTTCATTATAGTTAAAGAGTTTTATTTCCATTTTACATAAGTATCCATAATTATACACAAGTGAACCAAAATCATGAAACAAACTAACAAGAAACAACAAATATAGTAAAATATTATTAATTAAAAAGTGGTAAGATGTTATAAATAGATCATATAAGGTATTAAAAATATCAATATAGTTATATAATAAATTAATAAAAGTCATTAAACCATTATAATGGTGGTTTATGTACACATAACTAAAGGAAAGTGTTAGGTAAGGGTTTTCATAACTCAATTTCTAGTAATTAGGTTATAAATATATTTCATTGATTATTTCATGATAAGATTATATGTGCACAAAATTTTTATTCTCTAATGATTATATATAATAATTTTTTATTTGGATTTACAGTTAATACACAATATTTATTAATTTAAAAAATTCCAGCTTTAATGATATGATCTTTGTAAGGGAATTCATTTCAATTTGCTTCATTGGGACATATTTTGATCATATGTATTTATAAAAACTTCATAGGTGTATATAAATACCATTTTACCTTTCATATCATGAATTTATTTATTATCATGATTTATTTGGTTTTATTAAATTTTTTTCTTCCATTGAGAATATGAATTGATAGATTACAAATTGGAATGGTTTTTTTTTCTGAAAATATCCTCATTATTCAAGATTGTTTTTGTTTACATCTATGATGTAATTTATTTTCTTCAATATACATGATTCTTAAAAATATCTTAATTTTTTTTACTATTAGCCTATTATTTTAAAATTTAATTTTTACTCGTGTATAACTCGTTTACAAAATGTTTTTAAATATATTTATTTTTATTTTTTAAATGAGAATTATCAGACTAAATAATGATGGGAATACTCATTAAACTTATACAAATTTAATGGAAATTTGTACCATCAATATGAATTGAATATTTAAATATACCTTTAAATGTACATAGGGTTATATTGAAATAATATGATTTCATAAGTATGAGTTTAGTTTTTAAATTTAAAATAATATTTTTCAAGTAAAAAATGATATTTTCCTAGAGAAATATTCAAACAATACCATTATAGTACATTTATCCTTTTCCATATTATTTATTGAATCCTATGTTAGTGATTTACCTGAATTAAACCAGTAAATGTATTTTATTGGATTCTTTATAATAAATTTGACAAGGGAAGTATTTAATTTCATATTTCTATATCTTCTAAAATGAATGGTTATTTATTTGTTAAGGCATGATGATTTAGTTTTATTATTTATTCATGTGAGAAATAATCTATAGTAACTATGTCATGGGTGGGGTCCAGAATATCTCCTAGATGTAATAATGGTTATAATGAGAAAGCATAAATAGGTTTTTAGCCAATCCCCTACCCATGTATTTTTAGATATCTTTTATGAGGCCTTGATGGTATGTTTAAAATGTAAGTCGTTATGCCTTACATCATTATTAAAGTAGTTATTGTTTTCTATGTGATTATTTATATTCATTATAATATCCAAGGATATTATTTGATCTCATGTGATTAACCTATATGGAACTACATGATAAAAATGTCGTCATGCCATTTTATTTCATTGTTAGACCATTTAATTGAGTATATGACATTTTTTTTACTTATTTAACTTTTCATAGTTGTTAATATTCATTTTTGATAACATCAATGGTATGAATACCCTTACTATAAATATAATCTTATTGATTCCTTATATTTTACTTTTTTCCAGGATTCTATGAATATTATTAATTTTGAAATATATGATTAATATAGGATAATAATGATGTTATAAAATGATTTTCTACATTGTATTTTATATAATACACTACCATGTAATATTTAAATTACGTCTATGTTTTCCAAAAAAAATTAAGTTGTGTGTTCATTTGGGATGACTTTCCTTTTATATTAGGACACAATAAAATTTTAACCACTAACTCCAGGCTACTGGGTTCAGGGACATTACAATATTCTCCATTTTCATTACCCTATTAAATACTTACATGATCATTAAAATATATTGTATATTATTAAAATATATCTTCAATCCCTTATTTTCATGTACTAGAGATTGAAGGTAGGTCAACATTATATGAATCAAATGTTTACAGGAGGGTAGGATTATACATTTTTATAGTGTTCTTGTTATGATCCAATTATAAGTCTTCATATTTGATTTATATCATATTGATGGAGGAATAAATGGGTTGGTGATCCCCCTTAGTGGATTTTATTGCTTTTAAGAGACAGTTCCAAATTTTTAATTTAGCGGTTCAGTTCTAACTATACCATTTGGGGGGTAAGTTCTTATAATACCATTTGATGTGTCCTTTCCCATTGTAACATTTGAGGGTTATGTTCTAAAGTTGAAGACAGTACCAAAGTAAAATATGATAAATATTCTTATACCCGTATGGTAAGGGGTGATCACTGGGATTCCACAGTCCGGAAGACCATACATGATGTATTCAGAGGCTCCCGTCTAGTGATGCATGGGATTTATTTTTAAACTCTTACAAGATAAACTAGTGGGCCTTAAATAGATCAGTGGTGACAGGGATATACACCAACATTAGAGCAACATTATTTGGACACCCATAACAATATTTCACATTGGGTTCCCCATTTAAGATGACTAGGGTAGAAAAAAGTCCTCTATATCTCTAACATCAATCATGGAAACATATTGATTATAATGAATGGAATATATGAAATTATTCTTATATATATCATGAGTGATTGAGATTATATGATGATCGTCCTCATCCACATCCCTAGGGTTGGTAAGGAATGTGTTGTTAGAACTAGGAATATGTTCTCCAAGAGGTTTAACATGTAAACAAGGGCCACATCCTCTTTTGTGGTCTATCATGGTAGACTATGCTGATGGTTATTCAGACATTGAGAGATTTAATGAGCTGATTATCATTTTTGTATGAATCCATTTATGTGATACTCTCAGAACAAGACATTCACCAACTAGAAGTATAGGTTTTGTATTGCAAAAAATTTATATTGAGGCCTCATGTCTAAAGAATCTTGTCCAATGGTCTTGAAATGTGTTGGAATATTTTATTATGTCACTTTGATTGTATATAATCCTAAAAGTCATTTATTAGAAACAATACACTAAATTAGTCTGGAATCATATATAAGAGTACATGTTCAATCCATTTCATACATTGTCAATGTATAAAATGTTGGACCCTTAATTATTTATTCATGGTTCAGAGTATAAATAATAATTTTTGAGTTTTATATTTTATTCCATGAAAAATGCGAAAAATTCCCACCCCAAAAGAACTAGTAAGTCTATCCATTTTAACCAGTGAAAGAGATGAACACATTAAAATATTTAATTCTAGGTTCCCCATTTTGGTTCTAGAAAAATCCCAAATAGTCCTTTTCCTGGCCCTTGGTTATGGGGATTAAACATAGTTTCACAATTTTTTTCATTTGGTTTCCATCATTGTATTTAATAGAAAATCACAAAGGATACCACATAAATAAATTATAATGGACCTTCTTCCCAAATGAATGACTTCCTTTTGGGTTTTAGACTCAACGATACCTAGAAACACACAATAGTTGAGAGGACATAAGGTTAGGCTCGTCAGATTTTTTTGGGGGACCAAGTGCATACTGTGGGACCCTCTTATAGATTTATGTTATATATTTAAAATCATTCCTAGTCCATGATTTGGAAATCATTTCCAAAATTTCATTAACTTGATTATGACCATGTATTTATAGGAACAACTGTGTTCATATCATGGGTTCTCCATAATTCTATTATTTATTTATGATCCATTATTTTATAATCTTGTTAGGGTAATCTAGATTAAATTATCTTCAAGGGATGTAGTTGGTGTCTTAGATATGGAATTGAACCTCTAGGAGACATCGAATGTATCCTATGGGAACATAAATCAAAATACATTTAGTCCATTTATCATAGTTTAAGGTCATCTGACTGAACCAATCCATGTAGTGTAATGTCATTTAGTATAGAAATAATTATAGGTCTTAGCTGACAAAGAGTCAGATACCTATCCAATTGAGAAGTGAGTCAGAGTATATTTTGTTCATTTTATGGGTGTATGTGTCTTGATATATGAGACAACAGAGGAATTTGGAGGTCCATACTCATATCAAGCTACCCTATATTGTGTCATCTATAGAATAAATCATTGAATGAAGATGATACTCAATCATATATACACCCTAATGAATTTTTGAACATTGTAGAAATCCTTTAGAGTCTATGGGTAAAATTATCTCTAGTCACTATGCTCACATGATCCTTGATGAAAATAAGAATCAAAAGAGAGAATGAGATCAGACACATTACATGAGATTATATTTTCATGGAACTAACACATCAAATTATCCTTATTCATTGTAGGATTACCCATATCATAAATTATATGGTATTGTGCTTTGGATATATGATGGTGTCATACATATCAAATTTTTATAAAGAATCAGATTTATAATTTTTTGATTCATACCACACCTGCTGATGGGCTTAAGGTACATGAGTAAATTGAGGGGGATTATACATAAAATTATGATAATATATTCTACCTCATCACATATACTAGTGTACAAGGTAGAATATTATTCTTTTGAGGTAACTAAGTCCCATGAGTAAAAAATATTTATTAAAAGAATGCAATTACACTAGTGTGGCTTCCTAAATGATCTCAGGTCTTTGAAAGGAATCATACACATCATGGGTATGGTAAAAATTAGATTTCTCATAATTTTTTATCCCCCTATACCATTGATTATATAATGTCAGTGATAACACTCAGAGACATTATGATTATCCTCAAGATTTTATGAGTTCCAGGGGATCATAATAGTGTGTATTCCATTTGTAATACTAATTCCTTATCTTTTGAAATATTAATGGGATGTGCCAAACATAATGTTCTATTTCATATGTCTGGAATGAAAAAGAAGATCCTTCCAACAACATGGCACAAATAGGATCTCATGAGTGTGTGACCCTAACCCATTAAATGGAACATCCTTATAAAGGGAAATACACTAAAATTTCTCTATATGGGGGTAAACGTGGTATAAGTCAGAGAATGTATTCAAGATGAGTTTTACATGATAGCCTGCAATTTATTGACGATCTGATAGAGAAGTATTGATTGTTCTCCTATATGTTTGGGGTGTCAGTCGATCAAGCCTGAAATATCCATGGGTCTCTACCATGTTGTCCATGATGCTTCACGTGATCGTATTTTATGTGTCTCAAATACTTTTCACAATCAAGGTAAAATTGTACAAGGTGATTTTCATGATCAAATGAGTTATCCAATATGTCTTCTATTGATCAAATAATATTGTCTATTGACTATCCCATGACGAAAGTTACTTGTTAGGACGTCTTCTCTTAATCAAATAGTACATGATTATTGTATTTTCATGATCAATATAGTTTTCCAAAATGTATTCACTAGACCAATTTACATTGTCTTTGATGTTTTTAGACAACCAAAGTGGACTTTTCCATGTGAAATCACATGATAATTTCAACATAATAAGAGAATGTCATATAATAATCATGAATCATCCAGGTCTGGTCTTCTAATAAGGGTGACATATCCAAGGCTGGTCAAAGACATCACAAGAGTAGTGATGAATATTTTTATTGTGTGATCATTATTTAATAACTCTGTGGGTGTGTTGCAAACATGTTTATGATCTCACACCTATCCAAGTGTTTGATGTTTCATGTATAAATGGGTCATGCCTCAAGGTTTCCATTTTAATATTTTGGAAAGGATCGTGAGTTCCTGGCCATCGATTATGCCAATACTACACATATAATAAGATTCTTGTTAATAGGAGGACCAACCATGGGTTCATACAGGCTAAAAGGGTTCCAAAATTATGTAATCACATTATTGTTAATTTATCACATGACATATTGTTGAGTCTTGAGAAAATATATTCCAAAATATTGAACAATTTCACAATTATTACACATGCATGGTTTGGTGTTCATGGCGCATGGGGTACATGGTTGAGGGTCTATCCATGGATTTATATGCATTCAAAAGATACTTACATATTTATGGGTTACACATGATGAAAACACATGATGACCAATTACATATGAGATTATAATTTACTTAATGAGTTATTTTAAAGGTTTTGGTGATTCTGAGACCAGAATGTATATAAAATATATAGAATTAGATGAAGGCACATAGATGTGGGTTGTAAATTCCTCGTACATGCATTGGGTGGGTCTTCACATGATTCTTTTGTATAGTCGAGGATTCACTAGGGTAATATATATTGATTTAGCCTCACCCAAGATTGAATTTGAGCACAACGAGACCCAGATTTCATTAAATTGAAAGGAAAATATGTATGTGATTCCCCATTTATGTTAAAAAATGTCATTTCATGCACCAAGGACATGTTTCTAGGGGTATATTCTGAGGAATGTTGACAAAAGGGTTTCATCCCACAGGAAAGGGAGTTCATGAGAAAATTTATCATAATTGGAAGGTTATTTTAGGAGTTCCCTGAATGGATCTTCATATGATATCATTGTACTATTTTTAATGTATCATTTGATTGTGTGAAAAAGATAACACAATAGAGATAACTGGTTCCTGTATAAAGTTTTTTGAATGCTACTGCAATATTCCTATTTTTTATCGATTTCTCAACCTCCTCTCTATAATGGGTGTTTTGTTCTGGGTGAGTTAGGTTTTATATAGGAAGTGGAAACAAAATGTTGGTTCCAAATTTCATGGTTTGAATTTCAAATGTTCTAGTTTAGGATAATTTTCAAGATCCATATATGGGAGGGTCTATTAAAAAATTTATTCTTTACTCTTTCTGAGAAACCACGGTTTATTTAGACATTACTTTTAAATCACCATCATTAAATTTTAGGATTATTAGTATCTCTTGTGATGTGTTCCATTAAGTTTTAATGAATGAAATCATACAATAGTGTCTATTGACTCAATTCTCAGAAGTACTGGATTCATAAAAATGATGTTACTTGAATGCCTTAAGAGTGTCAAATGAGTCTCAGTTGATTTTTTTTGATCATTAGAGAAGGATATCATTGAGGATTAAGAAATTTTGTGTGTATTAGTGGTGTTGAACGAGTGGTGTGGGAGTGTGGTGGATGAACATGTGAGTGGGAGTTTGAAGATGGTGTTGGAGTGCGATTAGACATCCAAGATTGACTTGATCGAATGTTTGGTCTTTTGTTTATATTTTTTATAGATAAAAAACATTTATGTCAGTTGCATCACACAACGATTTCCCAACAAATGTACGAACACTATATATGATATTTTGGATACACATATCACTAGAATAGATTACCTAGATCAGCTCTCAATTACCATCGACACCGCCTCTTGTTGGACCCCTTTTTTATGCGCTGCCACCTTGTAGTGCGACTCTAACCCTATTACATAGGAGATTGCATGAGAACCCATTCATCAATTGTTAACAAGTTGATCCATCACTCTTTTCATGGTTGACTTTACACTTAGATGATCTTCGGTTTACCTGGATTAGCTTGTTGGCCATTGCTGGGTTTTTTTGTTTAAGTGGATTTCATAAATACATAGAATAATATTCCATGTAAAATGAATATATCAATGAAAACGATTACATTCCCACATGATAAAATTCCCAAGATCATATTCTTAAATATTCAACATATGATTCCTCTATGAAATGTATATAATCATATTTGTTCAATATCCACATTCATTTAATCTTTTGAGACAATGTGTACATCACACAATTATGTGTGTAAACACCTCATTACATAAAATGATGATTTTGTATCCCATATGGTGGATATAAATATGGATTAAGGTAATTAAACTAAAATAATAACATAAAATTATATAGAAGATACATATAAAGTCATATGATCAATGTGGAAAAATATTTGAAGGAAGTATAATGTGAAATAAAAATATTAATAGTTAATAATTTCAACTCTTCCTATACCACTTCTTTATGATAATATATACAGTATTCCTAGAATTTCATTATGAATGATCCAAGTATTCTAAGATAATAATATAGAAGTCTGAATGTGAATTGGGTAAGGTTTCTGTAAACCAAAAGGGTTTGATGTTGTGAATAAGAGTGGAGAGTGTTTGGCTTTTTATAAGAGCGGGGAGTGACACACCATTAATTTTATAATAGAAAATAATGTACCACAATTTTTTACATGACGAACATTTACAAATAGATAATTATATGGAATTATAAAATATAAATTATAAATATTCCCAAAAGTCACATTATTCTTGCCCTTATCATTTTATTTTAACCCCCCATAAACCAATTTTCTCCTTAATAGAAAACATTCTTTCTTAATGTTTTCACTATTTAATATGCAAAAAATTAAATTGACATTATTAGATCAAATATAATTGTATTATTAAAAAAAATTAATCCATTTTACCACAATATATTTTTAAAAATTTAAATATTTAAAATAAAATTTCACATACATATGTGAGGAAAAAGTTGGTTTTGAAGAAGTGTATTTTGTACAAAAAAGATGAATTTATATTAAAAATATGACTAAAAATATTAATAATTATATGAATACAAATTATAAATTTTTAATATATTATATATATATTTCAATAATCTTTTTCCTCATTAGGGGTTTTTCAATTAATTAAAAATGGGAAACGTAATGCACATTAAACAGGTTTCAGGAAAACCAAAATTTTTAATCGATGAAGAATGTCGTAATGAAGAAAATATGAAGTTGATTAATAAATGATTAAGTGGAATAAATATTACTAAGTAATAATACTTTTACTTTAAACTATATTCAAAACACAATGAAACTTTCAAATTTATTATTTTTTTAAGATAAATGTCATTTTTAGAAAAAATGATATTTTTCTCCATTTAATAGAGAATCAATATTTTCAAAAAAGGCAATTAAATATTATAAATTTGAATTGTAATATTAATATTTTCAAAATGTTGTTATTTATATCTGATATATTTTTTTTATTTTAATAAATTAATTATCCTATATTTTTCCTAAAAAGTAATAAAAATCATTTTCACGAAAACATATATATAATTATTTTAGTCACATTAATAAAAAATGATTGATAATTTAATAAGCATTTATCATTAATTTATATTCAGTGTGATATATATATATATATATATATTATAATGAATTTAATACTATTCATACTCTCTAATTTAATGACTAGGTTATAATGTTTATATATTTCAAGGGTCATTAAGCTCAATGTAACATTTCAAATTTAATATCAAACATAGTTTTATTTTCTAAAATTTCAAACTATTTCATCCTCCTACACATAATAATAAATGTCCTAAAATTTTGAAATTTCTGTTAATAATAAATGGTAGTATATTTTAAAATACATTCATTGTAAACACACATTATAAAACGGGTTAATTATACTTTCTCATAAAATAGGGAAATATTAATGTGAAGGGCGTAACACAAATGGGTTTCCACATAGGTGTAGATTTATGGAGAGTGAATTTTTTAACCTGGATGGAATGAATAATTCTAAAATAATTGTTTGTATTGATAGAGATCATTTTCATGATGATTTGTTTTCATTCCAGAAAAAAATAAACATTTAAAGGACCAAATAAAAATAAATGGTATAGTAATGATAGTCCATATATAATTAAAATTTAAACAACACCAAACTTTTTAGTACACAGTATGAAGCTTACCAAAATGTGTAATCCATCAGATGATGTATTAATACATTAATCGAAAAAATACAATAGTAATACCCAAAGATCAAAATAGATAAATCATAAATAACACCAATATTAAATATTTTTTTCAAATAAAATGTTGCATCATAATATTATACCTTCATGCACAATAATATGAGAATATTTCAATTAAAATTAAATTAATCCCTTATTCACGAAATCCATTTTCAAAAAAACGGTTATCTATATGATAAAACTTATGTGCCCATAATTTTCTCAATATCAAAGTTCATGTTTTCCATAATGGATATTAATATTATAAATATTAATTCTAAAAAATGATTATTCATGACCACAAAATAACAAATATTAACCAATAATTTAACTTAATTACGAATCTTCTAAAATGCCATTAATAACTTTCTGATCTTATCCATTAAAAACACATAATTCTTCTACTACTTTGAACATATGATCATCCTTAATCTTATAAACCTATGATAGTATCAAAAAATATTAGGATAGACTCGCGAGAAACATATTAAATCAACTATTTTTTAATCCTTTACCCATACATTATTTTTTTCAAGCTTACACAACACTATAAAATATTGTGATAAAAGATAAAAATTTACATATTTTACATTGAATATGATAAAGGTACACCAATTTATTCATCAAAAACATACAAAAAAATAGGAAAATTGTGTATCCATTAAATTATCAAACACCTTTTATGTTTATAAGTATATATATATTAGAATAACTCTTAAAAATAGAACCACGAATTAAAATAATAATTTCTCTAATGTAACCCAATTATTTCATTTATATTTTTTCATTATCATTATCCATAAAAAACCATTCAAGACATAATTCCTTTTTAATTATTCTTGATAACTCAAAAAAAAAACATAAGAATGGTGGGTTAAAAATCATAGTATGGGTAAACTAATATTATAATAATTTAATGTCATTATTGATTATATAATGATTATAATAGAATTGTTTCATAATGAATGATTATAAGAATAAAATATGAGAACCAAAACCCCTTAAACTGAGATTAATAATTAAGTGTCACAGAATAAATATTTAACAATAAAATGATTCTTGAGTATTATGAATCAAGTTCCTTGTGATATAAATCACGATTAAAGGAAATATTTATATACGCAGAGAAATAAAAGATAAAATGTGTTGGTATCTAGAAAGTATTTTCTTCATAAACAATTTTAAACTCATGTCACATATTACTATAGCCTAGTAAAATCCATGAGATAAATACATTGGTAACTCCATCCTTTTTCTTTATTGAGACAATAAACCTTACCCAATGTTCTGGACCACTATTTAGGAACATTCTTATATAAGATATATGCGTCTTACCTAGTCTAATAAGGGAAAATCGATCACATAAGATACATCAGTCTCACCTAGTGGAATCTGAGATCACCATAAAAATTAGATATATTTGTATCACTTGCTGTTATTTGGGTGCACCAATGACCATTAATAATGATCAAGTAACAACAATGAATAGATAATTGATTTAATCATAAAATTATAGAAAATAACATTATTCTTTTCAAATCAAGATTTCCCCATGGAATAAAAATGGTTTCTAGAACCATCTATTTGAAACATGATTTACATGTGGAACATAAATGAGTTTCAAAACATTCCATTTAAAACAATTTTATCCCATGGAAATGAACTGGGATATATAAAAATATATTTGAAACATGATAAAACCATTGAAAATAAATATATTTCATAACAGTCTCTTGAAAAAATAATTTACCACTATAAAAGAAGCTAGTTCCAAGAAAATCTCTTGGAAACATGTGTAACTCGTGGAAAAGAAATGGGTTCCTTGAAAATCAAATTAAATAAATTGAAATCCATGCAGATAAATAATGAGGATGGTATGATTACTAAATTTCATAAGTGGATAATAAGTAACATCAATGATTCATGACATTGATGTAGGGAAATAAAATTAAAATATATTTTACTTTTGTTTGTGTAAAATACCATTTTTAATTTGATATAACATTTATAAACTAATAAAGCACAGTATAATTTTAATATGATTTTTTGGAATACATCGTTGGAATCATATAAATTAATTTTCAATGAAAATGTGTATATGATGTTGGAAAAACCAGTTCATTAATATGTGTTAAAAATAAACATTCTTTTCAAATCATTTTAAAAAAGGGAATCAAAAGTGACCCATCAGGAAAACATTTATAGAATTAAATTAAAATAATATTGAAATAAGGTAAAAGAATTTTTAAATTTTTTTATGAATAATTTATTTTTATAACATATAAAATTTGATAACATTTAAGAAAATATGGGTATGATAGAGAAATATTCACAATATATAAGAAAATGCATTATTGGAATCACTTATATAAGAATTTATTGATGTTTTATTAATAAATAATGAAGGAAACAAAAATAAAAAAGTTAAATAACCTGAATAATAATTGGATATGAATGGGATGTTTCTAAATATATTATGATAAAATTATTTTTTTAATAATATTCTTGAACATAAATTACCTATAAGATAAATTGGATTTTAACATAAATCCGTTACCCCATTAGTAATATTTTAAATTACAATCCCCATTAATGAATAACATCAAATGAAACATTAAATAATGTAAAATAAAGACATTAATTATATAAAATTCGAAAAATTTTAGTACATCTACCTCATAAAATTATATATGGATGTAACATTATAAAGTGTCTCGAAAGAGGAAAACTGAGATGATGACCCTTACAAAATTTTTATTCTCTATGTCAAAACGCAGGAAAAGAGAGAATATAAAATGAATTTTTACATCCAAATCATTTTAATCTAAATAATATTAATATTCATCAATGTTATGTATATACACTAGAAAATAAAAATAAGTTTTGAATGCGGCATATGTCTCTTAAAAGTAGATGGGAGACTAGAAAATACCCTTACCTTGAGTCCAAACATTAAATTTTTTTCCATTAATTATATTATGATAAGATTATATAAATTATATAATATTCCAAGAAACATTATTTTGGTTTAATTCATACATTCAGAATTTTTATTTTATTTATGTAGGATATCATATTTGAATTCATAATCATTTTTTTTTCTAAAAATGTTTTTTTGATGGCTTTCAAATCAACATTTCAATATGGATTTGATGTTCTGACCATGGTAATATAAGAGATTATATCAATATATCCTGAATAATAATAATTAAATAATTATTATATTAATTCAAAAAATATATTTTTAAAACCAATCAAGAAAATAGTTTTGAAAAATGACCCTTGTAACGATAACGGAGATAGTTGGTCGTGCACATGCATGAGTAATGTCTCATTTTATTATTGATAATTATGTAAATATGATATGTATTATTTTATATCATAATAATTAAAATATTATTATAAACTGAATATTATGATTTAAAAAAATATTCATAAATATAATTCTTTTTATGTGGTGATGAAAAAGGAATCTCATCGCTTCTTGAATGTTATAGACCACACGTACACAAATGATGTTTTCATTTTTCAGGGTACCAAAGAAAAATATTTATTATATTGTCATATTGATAATTTTATCATGAGTAAAATTATCATTTCTATTATGTACCATATTTTTTTTATCTATTTCCTTTTTACCTTCCATGCAAAGCATCACTGAAAAATGAAGCATATCTCTTCGTAAGGAGGTAGTCTGTTTTATCATATCACCCATAAAAAAGAAATAAAAATTTTTTTTATAAGAAAATAAGTATAAGAATGTAAAAAATGTTATAAATATACTTAAAATCCATAATTCAAATAATTTGTGTGAGGTTGTGTTTAAATATAAATGACATTAGTTTACGGGGTATTAATATATGGTAAACACGAATGATGATGTTTTATCCCATTTGATGTAAAAGGTGATAGATTTATGATATTAAATTTATATAATAATATATACCAATATAGGAATTAATAATTATATTAAATGACCATAGTTGAGGAATATTTGACGGATGTGGTTGGAGAAATTAAACAAAATCACATATTTAAGAATTTTACCCATTATTTGACCACCTCATTATGATTATACAAATAGTTTTAATGGAATGGAATTAAAAACAAAATAAGGGTGCAAGGATGAAGGTATGGAAGTATTTTTGTCATTTGGGTAGGTATTTTGTGATTGAAAAATTTTGTATGTTGTGAAGAGGATAGTTGAGTGGGTGGCCTCATAAAAGTAAGGCGGGTGGAACACTTCAAATTTTTTAATTGAAAAAGGTGTTCTAAATGTTTTTATATACGAAAAGGACCATAAAAAGGATAATTATTTGGAAATATACATTATAAGGTTAATATATTGCAATTAAATAGTTTCTGGATAATAATTTTGGTCATATTGACCTTTATTTGTTTTGTTTTACCCCCGGTAAAATGATTTTAACAATTATCAGGGTTATTAATTTTTTTTTATTTTCACTATTAATTATGTATAGTAATTAAGTTGAACTAATAAGATAATATAAATTATTTTTCTCTATATTTCATACTCATCTTAAAAATTTAAATTCATAAAAGTTGATAATTTTAATTTAAAATTAATCCTAGAGATGCGACAAAAAAACATGAATTCTATTAGTGTATTTTTGAATAAAAAGATGATTATATTTGAAAACATTTTCAAATAATAATAATTATATAAAACTAAATGTATATTTTTGTATATATAACATATTTGTTTCATTTAAATATTTCCCCATTAGGGTATTTGTTTAATTAATTAAAAATAAAAAATATTATTCTTTTCAAACATTTTTCTATAAAATACTATATTTAATCCTAAGGAAATTTTTTTACTGAAATAAAATAAGGGTTTTATTCAAAATAAATTATGTTGAAAAAATATAATTAAATAATACATATTTCACTTTAAATCTTCTTCATAACATTAGTGTGATTTTTTATTTATTAAATATTGATTATAAATGAATTTTTTATAATAATTGTTATTTTCACTATTAACAAATAAATAAGTATTTCTTAAAAATAACCCATAATATTCCCTAATTTATATTTTATATTATGATTATGAAAATAAATTTAATTTTATAAATAAAGAATAAAAATTTAATCAAATTAATTGTAATTTTTTTTTCATGAAAAACAATACAATGCGTTTTTGGGAAAACATAATTTCGAAGAATAAAATTAATTAATTAAAAAATTAATAATTATTTACTATGTATTATCAATACATTATATACAGTAGAAAATTTATTCATGAAAATAAATATTTCATAGAATACGTACTATTAAACATACCCTCAAATTTAACTGCTATGTTATAGCTGTTATATATTTTTAATGACATTTAATCTCGATTAGACATGATGAATATGGAAAAAAATATAGTTTTATTTTCTATGTATTTAGGGTTTTACAATATTAATTATAATCTTTATGTAATGTTCTTTATTCTCCTCCCTTTATTTATAAAATGGAACATATTTTTTTATCTTATTCACACAATTTCAGTTATCTGGCACAGATAAAAATTTCAAAATGAATTTATAAATTCATTCTATTTATTATTATGATTCTCATCTTACCCTAATATTATCATAGAGAGGATACTTGTGTATTACAAATAATGAATCATAAAAAACATGTAATTGTTTTACCTGATGCTTTTAATGATAATTTGTTCTTCTACTTACTCTAATTTTATAATTTTACCTAAAAGTTTGAATTTATTATAGAGAATATAGTGAAATATTATTTATATCATTGTGGAATAATATTCCTCTCATATCCAATCAATTTGGAAATAAATTTATCACTCATTCATATATGTAGACTAACACCTTTACCAAGAGATATGATGAATTTTCTATATCCATAAATCAATAATTTCTATTATGATGGATTTTATGACTGTGTATTATATTTTGGAGAATATTATATTTTTTAATTATAATATATTATATAAATTATTATCTTCCGATTAGTTGGAAAATGATAACACTACTTGTGCCTACATGCAGGACTACCACCTCCATGAAGCGATGTGATTTATTTTTCATTTTAAATTTATATTTTTGATGAAATGTATTTTTTTAAAAAAAATATTATATTTATTATATGATATTTATTCTATATAGATGAATTATTATTTTACACGTTTTCATTTTATCCATTAAAAATTTGAAACATCACTAGTGTGTTTGTATAGACTACCGTCTTCGTGATGTGACATGGTTAGTTTTTTATCATTTTTTATATGATTGTAAATAAACCTGTGTTTAATTAATGAATATAATAATTATGTCAATATTAATATTTTTTATATGATGAAACAATAACCAATGTGTTAGTACAAGAACCATCATACTCAAACATGCATGAAAAACTAACCAGTTTTAAACTAAATGATAATTTTAATGAAAAAATTGTTTTTAAAAGGATAAATTGAAATTATAAATGAATAATACATATTAAATTAGGTATTACTATTTATTTCAATAAATTTGTCATAATCCAATATTTATTATACATTCTGTTTTAGCACATACAATGAAACGAGGGTCTTTAGGTAAATGATATATGCTATTATATCATTTATTTTTGGGATTGCCTATGATAGATTTCCATTGGGGGAAATTATATGCATCTTATCCTTTAAAAAAATATAATTTAATAACTTATGTTTATTTATATAATTCTTTTATATCATTATAATTTCTCTCCTTGGTTATGAGAATGATTGAGAAAATATTTTTAAATAAAATTCAATCATATTCTATATTTGGCTAATGAAAAGTTTCACTCATGTCAATGCCCTTCAAAAATGGTATAGGTATGTTTATATTTATACATAAAAAATTTATAAATATTATTATTTATACAATTTAAATTATTTTGAAATAATAAAAATTTATCTTCCAAAATGTTTTACATACAAATATCTTTTTACATTTTATAAAAGGTTGAATGGAATGTTTTAATGTAACATATAAAACATGGCTGAATATTTTTTCCTCCAAAGAATTAATTCATTTGTATGATTCCTTTTTATGGTTTATCATTCCTAAAAATTAAATCACATTATTCTATATTTTAGGAATTTTCATTTTAAATTTTACATAATGTGGATATTTTAACTTAGTGTATATTATTTTCATTTATAAAATGGATTTTTATTCAATGTGTGTATCATTTAATGTTTGTTATGATTCATGGGGGATATGATATTATTAATCAAAAAATAGTAATATATGGCATATGATGATTATTATTATAAGATTATTTCATGAATTTGATTTCCTTCCCAATAGACAATTAATAAATGATGAGATAATGAATGTTCTTATAATACCATCCACTCACTTTCCCTATATTGAATAATATTATGTGATGTTGAGATATTTACGAAACACATTTATTTTACATAGGTATTTCTATGATTATGTGATTGATGTTTTATGAACATGTGAAACACATATATATGTTTTTCAATATGTGATGTGTTTATTGTGAATTATATATCCCACAAATGTATTGGGTAATGAATAATACCTCATGAGATAATATGGAATAGAATATAGATTTTACATAGTAATGTAATAGAATATTTCCACTATGATGGTTTTGAAAATGAACAATAACTATGGAAATAATAAAATTGGGTGTGAATACAATCCAATTTGATATCCACCGTATTAATCAAGGACTATGTGAATGATTTTTTATATATTGGCGTATTCCATAAAAATAAATCTTGTTCTTATGAAATATTGTCTTATATCATGATATAATATTAATGATTTTGTCCTTTTATAAATTTTATAATTTGTATTAAAAAACAAATTATTTAATGACTCATGATTAAATGCCTCTGATTCATTGGATAAGTGTATATTATGTTATTTTTATGTTCTCCTAACATTGTGATTATTCTAAATTTTGATCATTGATATCTATCTCATATATATACCCTTACTGGGAATTTGAGACCACCAAATCTTATGAATCCATTTTACTTATGTTATTAAGAAAGATATTCAGTAATAAATTCTATTAAGGGTATTATGTGAAACGATAATTATTGGAGATGTTTGAAAATATTTTGTAAAATATCATTATTATCTATATAGTATCTAAAGACACTAAAAATCTATGATCATCAATCATGTATTTTGTGAAATTTATTTAAAATTACTCTAAAATCATTCGATGTATATTTATATTATACTGGGGTGGCCACATTTTGTATTTGATGATGGTATATTTATTTTTAAAGATTATGATTCAAAAACAAATCTAATAACTCTTAGGAAAATATATTAATATGAGATCATAGTAAGTGATGTTAAATTAAATATAGTTTATTTCATATAAAATAAATCCCTTTCTATATTAAATTTAGTTGATGAGGATGTGACATATATTCACCTCGAGTTAAAAAATATGAAATAATCATATTTGGTATTAACATGATCATCACTAGTGCACTATATGTGGAAAAAGAATGTAAACTATGATAGAAACTCCTTGGGGATAAGATCGTGTTAATTAACATTATTATGTGATCCGTTATGATTAATTATAGGGTATATTGTATCCCAATTAATGATAATAAATAGTGAAATTATACAAATTTATAGATTCATGGTTTGATATAAGATTTCATAATTAAAGACATTATAAGAATGGTTTTCATAATCATTTGTTTGATTAACATTACTATGGACTTTTAATTTTCAAAATATATTTTTTTGGGTTTTTAGTCAATTTATGTAAAAAATTGTTTTTGCATGAAATTTTAAGGTAATTACCAATGTAATGGTCATATTAATGATAAACCAAATGAAATGGGACCTGGAATGCGACACCTTATTAATATTCTAACCAGTTATCTTGATATATGAATGAAAAACATTTTTGATTAGATTCATAAGAAAAATAATTAGAGAAAATTAACTGTTGTGGAATTTTAGTAGATGAAGACCGTAGATGATGAGCATTCAGTCTCACAAAATTCCTGAATATGGGAAGAGAAACCCCGTATAAATTTATCACAGAAACATGATGATGATTAATATGTAGAAAAAAGGTAACATGAAAAGTAATTAAAAATGAATAACTAAGAGTTTGATATAGGAAGTAAATTTACATTCTTGAAAAAAATTTATATTCTATCCATCATTTAGTTTAGTAATTTTGGTATTATCTGAGTCAATTCTCAAATATAAAAGATAACTCTAAGACCAACGAAGGGCATATGCTATGTCTATCTCTATAGTAAACTGTTAATAAAAAACATTATCCTATAATACTTTTATGGGGATGCCGTTTTAGTTTTTTTAATAAGGTGACCAATGAATATATTATTGTTCACAATATAATTAAATTTGATATGATTTTAATCATTAAAGAGATATATAAACATATATTCCATATAAATTTATGGAAAACAGAAGTCACATTTGATGTCTAAAATCAACGAATGATTATCTATAGGTGGATATATAGATATATATATATATATATATATATATGTGAGAATATAATGGAGACTTCATCCATTATATAAGTATTATTATACATTAATGAGGGAAATGTATCTCAAATGGTTTGTGAGAAACTGAAAATTTAATGTATTAGTATTGTTCATGAATAGAATGATTGATTTCTAGATGAATTTTCTAGTATTTTTTAATGTCATTAATTTTAGTTTCTAAGAGAACAAATACCTAGTGTTATATCAAATTTAATGACTCCATTTATGATAATATTAATTTAGTTGTAGTAATTAAAGAAGTAATTCTAATAGAGTCATGATAATGAATTAGACAACCCTGTGTGTAACCATGGGGTGAACCAATTAATATTTATAAATAATAATAGGTTATTGAGTTTTGGATATTTCATGGGAATAGGATAAGATTACTATCAAGAATAATAATAATATACCCTTTATTGATTACTTTTTTGATCAACTGTGTAAAGGATATAATTTTAAAAAATTTTACCACAATTATGTATAAAATCAATTGAGGGTAATGAAGGATGATATAACCATGAAAATGATTCCATATGAGGTGTGTTCATTATAATTTAATATTAATTTCATTTTCAACTACTAATTACCTTACTACATTCATTGATTGAATGATAAGGGTCTTTATATATTACATAGATCCTTTTTTGATATTATTTATCAATGATATTTTTATATATTCAAAGATCAATGATTTGCATAAAGATTATTTTCATATTTTATTTAAATCATTGAGGTTACATAATTTGTATTTCAAAATAATAAATTGTTCATTTTTGCATCAAAATGTCTCATTTTTTAGGTAAAAGTTTCTCAATAGAGTGTATATCAAATGATCCTATATAAAAGAAAGTAGCTGATAAAAGTACCAAACCAACAATGATAATCGAGATATGTTGTTTTCATGGGATGGATGAAAACCATCAATTATTTTTGAATGACTTATCTTTGATATATAATCCACAAATTATGTTGGAATTGAAGAGAACAATCTTCATTTAGACAAATGAATGTGAATGAAATTTCAAGGGAATGAAGAGATGGTGCATTAGTGAAATTTTCATCGCACAACCCTTTAGTAGATACGTTTTTGTGATATATTTTGATGTACCAAAGAAACAACTATGATGAAAAGAACTCAAAAAATATATGGTGATATATTACACCTCATACCAATTAAAAAATCTGCAAATAAAGTACTTGACTCTTTATTTTTAGTTAGGGAATGTATATTTTTCATTTAAAATATATTGGTATTATATTTATTATTAATGGTATGATATATATTGATTAAAAAGACAATAATGTGTTTTTAACACTATAAGAGTTTATTTATCACCAATATAGATGGTCGATGATGATTAAAGAATATGAATTCTCAATAAATTTCAACCATGTGAAGGTGAACAAGGCCACTATTGCTCTAAGTCAGAAATACAATGATATTTTAAATGATTTTTATTGAAATAGAATAAATATTTTTGGATTTTTAGAAGAAGTATACTTAAATCATGAGTGATGTGAACATTTCTTATCTCTATCAAAATAATGATCAATAATTAATGAATTTGAAGAACAACGAGGTTCTAAAGTATGATATGGATCAATAGAATATTGTGAGAGATGTTCCAATATTTATCCATGATTATTATTGAATTATATAATTTAATAATTCAGTATTTATTGTCATGAAACATCCCCTAAGGCCCATGTCGTGACTACCCCAAACCCGCCTTACATTGGCCAGGGGCTGGCAGCTAGCACCAAAGGCATAAATACCTAAAACTGGTAAGGCATTGCCTTTATAAAGAGTAAACACACAAAACAGAGTACATGCTGGAAGAAAAACACTATGTAAAACTATATAACAATGTGTACTGAATATAAAGGGGCTAGAATCCAATCCCAACAGGAAGGTACAAGTACAATTGAAAAACATGTACAACTAAAGAATGGTAAGCAACTGCTGGATTGTCCACCAGGTAGTCCTACCTAAAGGGTAGGTACAAATAGCCTCCACAGCACTCCACATCCATCCTCCTCCTTCGGTTACCATTACACTGCAATGTCTATTTCTGGGTATTGTCCAGTTCAGGTTCCCTCAGCCTCGGTCAATGCCGTATGTCATTTTCATCCAACAAAAGTAGGTGTGGGCATAGCCCGTGTATGGGTGATAATAACGATACGCAGTAGGGACACCGAGACCCTCACGGTCTCAAAAAATAAAACAAGTATAAACCAAACAGTATGAAATCTACTGATATGTCGCACCCTCCACGTTTAGGGTGGTATCTATTGATTCAACAAAGAATAATAAATATGAACAACTATTGTTTAACGGACCAGACATCGATTCCTTTCCATTATGAAGAAAATAAAAAAAAGTAAGGATACAAAAAATAAAACCCTTACCTTTTATCATCATTCATCGTTCGTTGACAGTGTCACAGAAAGTAGATGAAGAAGATCGTCATTCGTTGCGTTCACCTCGCAATTCCAAACCCAAGCTGCATCAGCTCATTGATGACGATACATAAGTAGGTTGTCAAAGATTTTTCATGACAGTTGACTCTTCATAGAATAAGTCGAAGAAGGTCGGCATTCATCATTCTTCATTCTTTGTTGGGAGATGGGGTTCTTCATTGGGAGCATTCTCCCAAAAATCCTCTTCTCAATGCTTCCACCAAAATGAATATGCTAATGAAATAATAGATTGAAATATCCTATTAATTTTCTGGAACAATATTCAAATTGGACTAATTAATTAGGTAGGCTCCCCTTAATTAATTCAATGGGTTGGATCAAGAAATTAATTAGGGGAGGTGAAGAGGTTGTCCCTCATTAATGAGGGATAATTGAGGGTTTTACACTCTTCCATCAATAGGTGGGGTTATGTCCCATGTAGTCCCCACATCCCAACCTCTCGTGGGAGGTTATGATCGGGTGGGCCCCTCCTTCATAACCTCTCATGGGAGGTTATGGTTTGGTGGTCCCACCTCCAACTTCCTTCAAGAGGTTTTTAGCACCAATAACCCATATGGAGGCTAAAATAAAATAACGTGAAGCTCAATTTATTTTATTATTTTCGAAAAAAACTCAAAAACTAACTTTTATTCTCGACTGACTATCGTCGAAGTGAATGTATTCTTAAGAGAATACAAGTGCTGCGAGTTAGGTTCGGCCTGTCCCACTGGGCCTATCCCAACATGTCGCAAGGATGGTTCGACACGAGCTCTGGGCCGGTTTGGCCTAGAGCGTCACAAGGGGGCTGGGACACTGGCTCGGCCGGGTGGCCACGAGGGGGTCTGGATGCCAGCTTGGCCGGGTGGGCATCAAGGGGCAGGGACGACGGCTCGGCCGGGTGGCCGTGAGGGGGTGGGGAGGCCGACTCGGCTGGGCGGCCACGAGGAGGCCGGAAGGCGGGCGACTGGCTGCCGGGGAAGCCGGTTTGGCATGGCTTGAGTCGGCACAGGCCGACGACATACAACCGGGTGCACCAGAGAACCACATGGGATGCGTGGTTCATAGAGGCTGTGGGTAAAATGGACTTTGTCATCACTGCATTTGTCTTTCCGTCGCCTCTTTTCCATGTCGACGGTTATCATAAAATTGATCGGCAGAGGGGTTAGGCCATGTTAGTTTGGACAACACCTTACGTGTTTAGGGTGGTATTATCTGATTCTTCAAAGAATAAGAAATATGAATAACTATTGTATTACAACCACACATCGATTCCTTTCCAATCTGAAGAAACATAAAATAAAAGGAAGGTTACAAAAAATAAACCCCATACCTTTAATTGTCCTTTTTCATTCATTGAAAGAGTCACGAAGAGTAGATGAAGAAAGTCATCATTCATTGCGTCCACCATGCACTTCCAAACTCGAGCTACTTCGGCTCATTGATGATGATGCGGATGTCAGTCATCAAATAAGTCTTACGAAGGTAGAAGCTTGATTATGAAGTCGAAGAAGGTCGGTATTCTTCATTATTCGTTCTCTATTGGGATATGGGGTTCTTCATTGAGAGCATTCTCCCAAAATTCTTATTCTCAAATCTACCACCAAAATGAATATTCCAATGAAATAATAGATTTAAATATCTTATTAATATGTGTCCATGATATTCAAATTTAAATAATTAATTAGGTAGGCTCCCCTTAATTAATACAATGGTTTGGTACAAGGAATTAATTAGGGGAGGTGAAGAGACTCTCCTCTCTTCCGTCAATATGGTGGGGGGGGGGGGGGGTTAAGCCCCGTGTGGTCCCCACGTCATAACCTCTCGTGGGAGGTTATGTTCGGGTGGGCGCTTCCACCATAACCCCTCATGGGATTTTATTGTGTGGTGGTCCCACTTTCAACTTCCATGACGAGGTTTTAACCATCAATCTCCCCACCTCTTAATTCTATGTGAACCACTCATCAAATAAAAAATAATTCTATTATAATTGTTTCTTTTATGTATGATACACAATGTGCTTTATTTAAATATAATTTCAATGGTACCCTTATGTTGACATATCAATACTCATCAAAATTTATCAAACCCAAAATAATAATAATTTATTTAAATAAATATATTACATTATATTATTCATTAAATAAATGAGTGCATATAATATTTATCAATTAAAAAATAAATATATATTTAATACTCCAGAAAATAAATAAAAATGATTTATTACCTTTTGAATATCAAATAGATAAATATATATTATACATTCACGTCATAAATATTTATTTGTGAATAAATATTTATATAATAGTAAACGCCCATATATATTTATTTGAATACCATGTAATAGAAATAATTTGATATACACATATTAAATAATTATTATGTTATAATTTGGGAATTTGTTTATTCAAACAATTGAATTTCTTATAGAATTTGTCCATGAATTTTGATTCACTTAGTTTATGTCCCTATAAGAATCTTTCATAGTGGAATCATATAAAATATCGTAAATTACAATACTATTATATCGTATCATGTCAAAAAACCAATAAAAAAGAAAATAATTATATAAAAGAAACAAACTCTTATGAACACTCACTTTGTAAAATAGTCCATTTTTCCTGATAGCAGATAAATTATATTTTATATTCCATTTCATAAACATGTATATTAGATATTTCATTATCTAACTTCCTCAAATGAACATGTTGATATATAAATCCAAACTATGGATTTATTATATAATTCCTTATCAATTAAAGGGATATATGTGTGTGTGTGTGTGTGTGTGATAACACAAAATGGTAACATATTTTCTTCAATTATTAATTATTTCTATATAACATATGATACAGAAAATCAGTCATACCTCACTACGAGCATTTTTCATCATGGTTTTAGTTAATAAATCAAATGTCAAGATTCACATTATCCCTTAACTGTAATCTCGACTATGTGGACCAATACAAACACCCATAAATTGGAATATTTGATGACATAGGTAACACATGGAATTTCTCTGAGAATACATGTCTTAATAACATCCTCAATTAAGTATTATGAAATATGAAAATCATAAGAAGATAAATCAGTGTATTATGAGACTCCTATATATGATATCCCACATTAGTTATGTCTCATCAGATCTATTACATTTTTCCATAGATAATATATTTAAGAATATCATCATAGTACTTCATGGTTAATATCTCAGTGTGGAACTTATAAAAACATTCAATGTGAAAGATACCCACAATATGAAAAAGAGAAAGTTACCATTATAACAATCTGTGGAAATAATCCGTGAAATCATATATGTTGGCTATGTGCATAGTCTATTTTAATGATGGGACATATTAACATTGGAATATGTTCTATTATAGATATATGGTTTCTATTTGTGGATATTAGACAGACCCTTTATACCAATGAAACGTACATACACAGTCTACGTGAATGTAGAAATACAAATTTATATCCAATGTCGATGACTGTGGGATTAGCCTTTGTAAAATTAAATAAATCTATAGTTTTTTTGATCATATGACCTCCTCATCAATTCTCATAAGGCATGACCACAAGGATATATTTGAATATATGAATTTATATATACATGTAAATATATTTATACACACACAGAGAGATGGAAATATATATAATTATATATATTTATAAATGTTATTAGGATTAAATATATACTATGGTGGGACCAAAAATCTATGACCACATACCATGTGCATGTTGAATGTATGTAATAGATGTGTAATCCTATCACCATAATCCCCACATTATCATGGTGATTTTATAACCAAAGGTCATAGTTCACATGGATCCTGACCGTAGGGACATTAATAGAATACTATTACCATAGTTCATAATGAATGCGAATATAACCTGTAGCATTGGATTTGTTTGACATGGACTATGGTTATATAACTTTCAGTGGAATTAAATGGCCTTGCACCATATATATTCTAGTTATAGGTTATAGTTACAACCATAATCTCGTTGGACTATGGTGACTAGGTTTTCCCTCCCCCTTCTCAACAATTTTTGACATCGGTAGAGGATTCCCACACCTATCGATGGCAATGTTAGATGTGGGCCATTACTGTAAACATTTTTGAGGAGACATACCTACATTTTCAATGTTGGACCATTGTGATAAAAAAACCTACATACAAATTTCCCTTCCAACAATATAGAATTACACCAAAATAATAATCCAATGGGATTTAGGTCGACAGTCATTCCAGCTATATAAATTCCCAATTCGTTGAGCCATTGTGAGTAATCTCAAATTCTAAAAACCATTCCTGGATTTCCTTAAGAAATGACTCTATGTTACCACAAGCATCAAATATGAAGTACTCCATTGATGTAAACTTGGTTATGGTGAACCAAAGATAATTTATAACTCACAGATAATTGAAAGAAACCATACATGAACTTGATTACCAGTTTAATCTATGTTTTCACTTTCTATAAGTTAATTGATGATCTTGAGGATCTTATATTTCCATGAGGTATTTTATCATAATTGGAATTGATACAATATATTTTAGATATCACTAAATATGCGTGGGTAAATCAGTGAGATTTTTTTAAATATTTTATGAAAAACCTTCACTATTGGTTAAGATGAGTGATGTTTTTTATTCACACTCACTCACGAACCCACACCAAACAATGCTGTAGAATGATTCTCAAGGTTCACATATAAATATGTTTTGGTAATTACTTTGTGTAATACTAACTCCTTCAATATAACTTTACCAACTACAATCATCTTATATATTCATGAAATATGTATATAATCACGAAACAAGGCTTTTCATGTCTGTTAATTATACGTATGTGCATCTCACAAAAAAATGTATCCATAAATATACTATGACAGTATATAACAGTATCAAATGATAAGTCTTCCACAAATAGATTGTTATTATGTTTATGAGTATGTTTTCTTCCTCTGCTTATTATATTATTTCATAGTATAAATATATTATATCAATGTTCTAGCACATAACTTCATGAAACTAATGGTTTAAAAATATTCGACATGAAATATATACTTAAAACTATTGGTTCCATTATAAAATTCATACACAATCAATTTATTATTGTTCATTAGATAAATATTTAGAAAAAAAAGAATAATACTAATCCATCACATATGTTAACTTTTTCAGTATTCAAACTATAATAAAAAAACATAGATGTTTTATTTTACGTTGTTATGAATACTAATTTTTTAAAATTCTATGTGATCTTTTCCATAACAACCTATTCATAATAACATCATATAAATATAAATCTATATGTTTAAATAATCCAAACATTTTTTCTTATGAATATTTTATATAACATTTAATTTATTTTTTCACCAATTAATATGCATGTTTTCTTGATATTCTAGTGGCTAATGAAATAGTAGAAATTCGTACATTAAAAATTCCAAAAAAATCTGATATTATTATTTATTTTCATATATATATTTATGGTTATATTTCTTATCATCTTCAGAATTATGTCACTAGGATTTTTTAATTATTTTAATCTGATAAATTCATACAATTGAAAAAATGAAATTCCTAGTCATTATAGACATCTGACAATTCACAGTTAATTAATTTTCATATGAAATTCTATTTTCATAAGACATTATGTGTCATAAAAATTAAAAATTAATAGGAAACCATGATAAAACTCATATGAAGACATCATTTATATTATCATGTTATATAGAGTCCCCAAATACATATAATGGAATTATGTTGAGTCCCTAAAGACATACAAGACTTTTATAACATAAATATAATTTTTTAGAAGTCTTGAATCATAGTATACAATGTCATAAACGAGATTTAAATTAATCTAATATCTCAATAATTCTTATGGATTTCCTAGAGTCATACAAAACATCAATTTATTTATATTTTCACTATAAATTCCTAAAATGTAAATTTTTTTATATTCCTCATATAAACTATTTGGATATCATTTATAAAATGTTCGCATAAATATGAATTATTACATCACAAAAACATATAATAAAATTTGAGATTGGATGTGATTTTTTCATTGAAAATAGAATACATCACAATGTACCATATCTACTTATAACTTAACTAATTCTTCATCTATATATAATATAAACATTATATATTAACATAATCAATCTAAAAAAACCTTTATCTCATGTCTTGAATGATCTTCCAATGTATTATACTACGTTCTAGTAACTCTTTGGATAAATAATCATCCCATTTTAGATATTTTAGAAACCAAATTTCATAAATCACATTCAAAATCAATTATTTTGGAAAAAAATAATTTCCCAAAAATAATTATCATAAATGAAAGAAACTGTTATTGTAAAAATATTTGAATAATTATTTCATTTTTTAATGATGTGTAATTTAATGTCATACCACCTACAAACCTAATTATCCTAAATAATCAGAACGAAATGATACCGGTTGAATCATTTTCTAAGAATAAATATCTACTGAAAAATAAATACTTTATTATGAATTCATTATCTCTGAATGCATCACTCTATCTTTAATCAATACTATTATTACATATCAAATCTTTCTATAATTTTAAATATCTATATAAAGAAAATATTAAAGAAAAAATTCCTAACTTAAAAATATTTAATAAATGCACAATTATAAATTTATATCCTATATCTATTAATAAAACTATATTATTATATTATCTACCTTAATATATCAACATTTATAGGGTTAAATTCCCAAAAAATTATCCCCTTTTAAAACAATAGAGGAAGAGAAATGAAAATGATGATTTATTTTTATAATATTTCAGCCCCTTTGATAGAAATATCTAATGAAAATGTATGAGAGGGGAGATATACAACATACCTTTATATATAGTGGGATGAGGTTGGAATAAAAACATTATAAGTAGATTTTGGAATGCTTATTTAGGAAATAACCTAATGAATACAACATCTATTTCCCACTTAATTTGAATATAATCAAATTTTAATTAAATTTGTTCCATAATATCCTTAATGATTTTATATTTCATATCAATTTTATTTTTCCTTGAATAAAATATAACATTATTTGACAATATATGTTCACATTATTTGTCAAAATCATATAGAAATGAAAACATTTCATCATCATCGAGATATTATAACTGAGTATTCTCAAATATTAGTATTATTGTGGCATGGGTGGAAAAAACATAATATACATTTATGGTGATCAGGGTGATTAAAAATTTATTTATGGTGTTACATAAATTATGTTACTCTAAAATATTAAATAACAACCAGATATTGACTTCTTTTCTATGACTAAAACATAAAAATCTATATAAGTTTAAAAAAATGGATGTATACACTTTTTATCATATAATAAGATGAAAATTATTATGCCTTTTATTAAGATAAGATTTATTTTTCTAGAAATAATATTTTTCTCTTTTGGGGACTTTTATACCTATAAAAAAGTGTAAAAATATAAAAATAAAATAATAAAGATTTCACGCACAATAATCGTCTAGTCACCTTCTGGAATTCTTATTGATCTAAATAATTTATTAAATAATAATTGAAAAGATTTGTTATAAAAAATATAGTGATGCAAAAACATATTTAATTATCTATTGGAACCCATTTAAGATGTTACTTTTCACACATTTCATGGTAATGGAAAATGAAAACTATCTCTTTAGAAACTTTTAAGATAAGAAAGAACCACCTTTCTATATGTATGGGAATTGTAAATTTATTATACTTATACATTGTTAAAAGTCACTAAATTAATCCTTATTTCTCAAAAATAATATTTAATATATATTTAAAATAAAAATTATATAAACCCATTTAACATCATGAAAGTGTAGATTATTTCCCACTTTTCCCTTTTTGCATTTCAACCTCTTTCTAAAATATTTATACATATAATACCAAGATCATGGGTATTGGTTAAAAACATATAATCACTATATTAACCAAAAAATATAATTTTCATCCTAAATAAGATATAAACCCTGTGGTTTCTCAATGTAAAAATTATCATCGAACACACATATGATGATTAAAAGATTTCACATCCATATAGAATATAATGTTTTTCCTCTATTCTATAAAATAAAAAATTTGTTATAATTGTTTCAAGACATAGAACATGTCCAATTAAATATACAAGGATCCACACCATTGACTTATAAATAACATTTACAGACTAATTGTTCTTTATTTATGGCCAAATCAGATTTTTATTCAATTTTTTGAGAATTCCAACTATTTTAGTATGAAATTATTCTATATAGTTATTGGTACCAAATCTAGAGTTCAATTATTCTCTTATTAGTTTAATTATTAATTCATATTATGAATCAAACATTTATCCTTAAATAAATAATATATATATTGTTTCACTAGTGAAAATAATAAAATTATGAGATGTTGTAATAATTTTTTTCTTAGTTTTTACCTACATAATTTTATCTCCCATGATATTTTAGACATTGATATTCCATCCCAGCATTGAATTAGATGATTCAAATTTTTCTACATCACATTAAATGGATAATTATTCATCTATCACTTATAAATCATCAACACCTAAATATACTTATACAATTTCATTAGTTCATTTAATAAAAATAACTTCACTAGAATTTATGGAACATTATACATCATATGATGTTTTTTAATTATAATATTTTTTCACTCTTAAATTATTTATAAATACAATATTCCCATAATCTTCATTATAGTAGTGGTGTGCTCTTCAATATGGTGGATACCCTTTGAAAATTATATAAACACCTCAATTTTAAAATTTCCAAATAGCATCACCATTAACCTCGAAAAAAAGGACTTGTATGCACATGAATACACTTCCTGATTATAGTGTTTTTATAATAAAAATCATAATTTTAAACAACAGTAGTGAATTTGAAACATTAAACAAATAGATTACCTTTAAATATATCGAGACATATCATCCCCGATGAGCATTTTCCTTATCATCTCCACCAAAATATTTTCTTCAATTATTGTAAACCATTTTTTATTGTGTTTATATTGAAATGTGATCATGAAATATTCCATGATTCACTAGAAACAATTTAAAATTTCCATTTATAAATTGAGTTATATTGTCTATATAAATATTATTTAGATGAAAACATCACTATATTTCTCAATTTATACAGAAAATAAAACATTATGAAGGAATCAAAGATTTTGTCCGTTAACAATGTACATGTATTTAAATTTAAGTAAATATTTTTATTGATAATGTAATTATCTTGATAAGTGTGATTAAATCCTTATGGGCCAAAATACATTTAAATGAATGATCACCAAAGGTTGACAAACATATATATACTCATTCTTCTATAAATATTTATAAATTTCCCACTCTTATGAATTCAGGAACATCTAATTTAGTTCTCTTTTTTTGAAATGGAAAAATAAAATCATTTTATAATACATGGATACGGTTATTTTTATTTTATCCATGATTTAAAATCCTTTAATGACACAATCCAGTCAATTATTTTATGGTTATATAATATGAATTGAATACAAAACCCAATAGAAAAAAAATCTATTTAATATCCTATCATATTATTAAATCTCTTCAATATATATGTATTGTGATAATAAACACATAAATTAAAAAAATGTACACTATTTTTATCAATAAATATTTTAATCCCCCAATATAGTTGGTTTTAATCCATCAATTTTTAAAATTTAGGTTTTGATTACCAAAAATTATTTCTAAAAGTCATTAAAAATATCTTGAACTATTATTTAAATAAAAATCTAAGCCTATATTAAACTAAAAATACCATTCATAGTTTCTTAATATTATTTCTTGTGGGTTGAATATCCACTATTAAAGACCCAGTGACTTTCCCCTATAGAAGATCCAAAAGAGACATCAATAATAAAAGATTTTCCATAAAATTTTTTATTCTTACTTTATTGATGTTGAGTATGAAAAACATATTTTTTAGGTTGGTTTAGAGATATGGAATTCATATTCATGTTGAAACTATTGGTGACATGTTTTTTAGACATTTTCAAGAGCATTTAACCTCTTTAGAGAAATTTATCCAAAATTGTCAAAATATTTTAGTTATTATCTCCAATGATGGGACTAAATATTTCTGAAGCCAAGAATCATGGGACCCATAATGATTATATGTTATTTTTTATTTAACCAACAAACCTTTTAACATATTACCAAATCATTTAAGTACTATCATAATTCAGATAAATCATATTTTTCCCTTTGTTTATGATATGCTATTTAGAATGATATACTTATAATTATCCGATCATTGAGTCAAAGGTCATGGATCTGATTGATGAACCCAAATTATTGTCAAAAAGTAACCCCTTATCCACGATAATTTAATTTTTATGAACTTTATTATAACAACCCAATATATCCATTTTAATTTCAGTTTGGATTTCCCAGAACTTCAATAGTTTGACAATTAACATATTTTGAAATAGATTTCTCTATCATGACTTTAATCATTTTAATTGAATATTTTTCATCATTAACAGAAATATTTTCAACATATAAAGGTAATTTTTTATTATACTCTTGATCAATGCACTTATATGATCATTTTCAATCTTGTATAATTGAATTTCAGAAGATTGATATCAAATATTTTAATTCAATTAGTATTTTACCCAATAACATTTTATATGGTTAAAATATATCTCATTTCCCTTAAATATTTTTCCATATTAAACCTTTGAGACATTTCATCATCAATAAATAAATAAATAAATATATATATATATATTATCCTTCAACAATTTATTTTATTTTTCTGGGATGAAAAATTCCTTATTGTGTAAAATTGATAAGTTTAAATCAAAATTATAATGAAATTGTCATGTTTAGATATTTTTGAGAGATACTCATTCAATTAATTAATCTATATGAACTCCATTTAATTATATTATTATTTGAGTTCAAAAAAGTTTCATCACCTATAACATCTGTATAATTATCATTTTTGATATCCAATGGTTCTTAATATTCATCATCCAAAGACCTGAATTTATCATCTTCATCACTACCTACAATTTCTTTTGATTAAAAGTATCTAATATTCTATTTTTATAAAAAACTACCCTATTTTTTTGAATTGGTGTCTGAGGTTTTTGAATTATTCATAGATAATATTCATAGTTGTTGTACTTCCTCATCACCATCTTCTTCTATTTTTAGATCCCCTATAATTTTATGGGATGTCCCCAATAACTCATCACATAAAACAAAACAATGGAACATTTCCGATTATTTTTTCATTCCCACATCAAATTTTTTGAGATAATAAAAAAAACCTCAATAAAACTCTCATTAAAAAAATTTTATGAAATTAAAATACATTTTTCTTTTTCTTAAAAAAAATAATCTCGGACTTATTAGGTTTTTTAGCTTTAAAATAAATATAATTTTATGAATTTCCCTTAATTTTGAAGGTATTATATTTTATTCTTCACAAATGATATAAAAATACAATATAAATTATCTATAGGGATTTAACCACTATCTTTATATTATAGAGCCTAAAGGTATACGTCTAACTCATTAGTTAATATACAGTTGATCTTCTATACAATAAATGAGTAATTGAACTTCTCACTGTTGCATATAATCATTCTCATGACATCATTAACCCATGGGATGAAGCATCCTTGGTTCAAATAATTATTCATATATTATTACTTTAATCTAAAAATTATATGATTTTGTTCAATACATTAGTATTTGCAGCATAAATATTCATTAGTTTTCCTAAAAAACATTTTCTATTTTCTAATCATATAAAATTATGATATTCTGTCTATAAGTATGAAAAAAAACATATCTATAATTTCCAATATTATCAATGTTAATATTTTCTAATGATATTATTATAGGAATGTAAACATGTGTGTGGAATCCATCAGCTATAGATTTCAGTAATTCATATTTTATATATAAAAGGTATGGACCCACAATATAATTTTATACCTGATAAAATTTCTCTAAAATAATATTATAATAATATTGTTGAATGATATTAATTTACCAATTTAAGATAATTATAATTAGTTACAATGTAATTAATTCAAGGCACTTTAAATAGAAACATACAAATATGCGATCACAATCGAAGGAACCTAACTCTAATAACACAAGTTTAATAAAATTTAAGATATTTCTGAATTATTTAAGATGGTGGGTGAATTAATGATATTTTTTATTTTAGATTTATATTTGAAATAAAATTCTCCACAATTTATGATTAGTTATTTTTTTCAATGAAACCCTCCAAGACTCATACAATCAAAAAAAGAACACGTAATGATAGGGTTTATCTCTCAATGGTACTAGAATTTCCCTCGGTGAGATTTTGATTCCTCAATGATCAAACTACCCTCTAGAATCATCCTATATGAATAAGAGAGTTGGGTATATGACTAATTTTGTTTATTTACTTGTCAGATACAAATCCTTCAGTATATCCCACAATTTTCAATGATGTTAAATGTTGGGAACAATGTGTGTATGGTCTATCAATAGATAGATGTTTAATTGTTTGTTATATTTTTTTTTTCCACTTATGATTATTCATTGTTGTATGAACAAAGAATTTCACAAATGAAACATCATGAAACCACAACTAGATAAATCTTCATCTTGAATGAGATCCTTAAAAATGACATAATATTACATTATTCTATCTAGATTTTCTGGGAACATCATAGTAAATTAACCTAATAATCTAAAAAATATTCTCAATAATGTTATTTAGTATAAATAAACTATTTCATACACACACCATTAATTTTACTTCCTCTTTGGATATATATTAATTAATCCATTTGAATAATATTCCCTCAAATTTTCATTTATTTTAATTATAAATCTATAATTAAACTTTTCAAAATATTTGAATTTTAATTTAATTGAAGACATAGAAATAAGAACTCTTTATTTTCCCTATTATATAAAATTAATCATTAAAATTTAATATAATTGGACATAAAGAAGTATAAAAATTTTCCCTTTATCATTTATATATAACTAATTACAAAACCATCACAAAATTGGATCCATCAAATAATATCAATGTATGCATGAGAGTTTTATATATTATGTCACAATAGAAAATCTTGAATCATGAATCCTCAGAAATCCTATATAATAATTTATTTTGATATTTATATTAGATAACATCTTTCATGGAATTTTAAAATTTATTTTCCATAGTTATTTAATTATTGAAATACATGAAATTTAAAATTTAGAAAAATATTAAATCATCACCCACTATGAATGTCATACTATTGATGTATGATATTATTGGCATTACATTCCATAATAAATTATCATTTTCTATAAAATTAAATCTATATTGAAATTCTACTAAGAGAAAACTTATTCGAAGTCGAATTTCCTATTCTAATTAAAAATGGAGTCCTCAAAGAAAAATGACATAGTAATATAATATCACCAAATTTATATACCGACCTGAGTAAGTTATATCTTTTTAATCAATGTTTTACTACATAATAGAATAATTCATATGCTCATATCTATGTTATATTAGATTACATAATGTCTTATTGGTTACCCAAATTCATACAAAAAAATTTTCCATTTTCATTTTAATCCAAAACATCTAAAAAATTGAATTTCATTAGGATATCTAGAAAACAACTACATGACTTATTTAATAAAACTACAAACAATCAATAACCATTATCTTACATAATTTAAGAATATATTAAATGCGATTAAAAGTATTTTATTCATGAAATCAAAATTCAAATCAATAGATTATATCCACCTCAAACATCCTCAAACCTTCTTCTCAAGGTTATTTCTATATTCCCAAGGATATTTTTCAATATTACCAAAAAGTAACTTCTTATTGAGTACTCAAAAATCCACCAATGTTTTCATCTTCATTCACACATCTATCATCATCAATAAAAGTATTCCTTAATATGAATTAAAATATCCATTTAATTTATCATTAACATTATGTTGATTTTATATTATTTAAATAACTATGTTTGGTAACATAATTTATGAATAATAAATTTATTTTATTGTATTTGGAATTTATGTTTATTTTTTAATTTACTCCGATCATATATAAATAAATATATATAACATATATAAACAAAATAGAAAAATAAAACACAAGACAAATATATGTTGTGATCAAGAGTTTTACTGTATATTTATTTATCTCGAAGATAACAAATAAACCAATAACCATAGGGGAAACATCCATAATTAATATTGGTTAGATTTAAAACATTACCCATAAATATAATGTACATCCTCCGTTTATTTCACCTCTACACAATTTCTCATCTACCACCTCTCTTTAGAGCACAATGAATTTAATTTATTAACTATTGTGTAGGTGAAGGTAACTAGGGATGTGTGGATACAAAAAAATTGTAAAGCAAGATCATACATAATAATGGTTGGATAAGTGAATTATAAAACATCATTTTAATTTTGACAAAATATATATCACATAATACACACAAGATGTGAATATTAATTTAATAAAAAAAAACCAACAAATATATTTAGTGATCATGAGCATGGTCATTAATGCATGTAATGACTACACATTCAATAAAATGAGATAAAAATCATTTCAAATATTTTCAAAAAATATAAATCAATAAAAAAATTAATAGTAACTAATTCATTCATACTGATTTTCCTTCCAAATAGTTTTGGTGATTCACATCCACTATAACTAAAAATAAAATAAATAAATTATTTTTTAATTTAAAATTAATATGTACATGACATGTAAAGACAGTGCTTGTGGCATGTTTCAGGTTTTTAACGATTTATATTATCATTGATAAAACATAAAATATTTTAGAAGAAATATAATGTGTACACTTTATACATATATGGTTCTTGTAATGTACAACTAACTTGTTTATAATCTATTATACATGACATGTCCTGATATTACATAGCATGTAAATCTATGAGTAACAAACCATAGTCTATATAATATTTTTTACTATACCAAAAACCATTATTGATATATATCATTTTCAATTTGTGTTAAGTACATGACATGAGCAATCAACATACATGTCATGTAGTTTTAGAATAATGATTAAAATATGGAATTTATGAATTTTATTCTGGCTGACCCCCAAAAATCCCAACACATGTAATTTCATTATAAAATATATCACACATAATGTAAACCATTTATAGGCCATATAGTTCAGTTTTAATGAAATATATAATATTTATTCAATGTAATTTTTTTTAAAAATATATCATGGCTCAATATTTACCCCATGTTAATGGGTTTGAGTCACATGTCATTTCCACCTCACTAAACTCCATGTTCTCAATTTCTCGGTCCTACGTACAATACAGCTAGGGACATGGTGTGGTGTATGTATTAATATTTATATATTATACATTGAGTATAATAGAAAAATTATATAATCACATCTGTCGTGTGTTACATAGTTTCTATTCAATATGTGTTTGGTAATAATTACATGACATGTGTTTGGCCAAATAACTTCTATGATCCCCACTATGAAAAAAAGTGTGGAGTTACATGACATTTAAAATAAACCAGAATGTATTGATCTTATCCTTCAAAAAATATCTATTGTTTCATGAAAGTATCATTGATAGTTCTTCATCTATTCTTATTCATAAACAAGTGAACACTATTAATAACATTACATTTATATTAAGAGAAAAAATCTGGGAATTAACCCAAAAAAATGAATAGAAAATAAATTTTTAATTGATCAATTAATAGAAAGTACTTATAAATAATATATGACATCATTGATACTACATAAAAATTCTAGGGTGTAGTGCATATGGTTGGTCTTGTTCTCAAAAATGGATTTTATTATTGTCATTAGATGAATCATTATATCAGAATGATGAAAACCCTAAAAGAAGTTAATAGATTATACTTCCACATATAATTTATTGTTTATTTTAATATATTTAAATTACCTTCTATTGAAATTCATCCATTAATATCAAGTATAAAAAACCCTATCCTAATATCCTAGATTCTATTTCCCAATTATTTCATTGGAAGTAGATACACAGAATCCCATATTGGATGACCAAATAATTTAATATTCTTGGTAAACTTGATACATACATGATTCGCATATTTCAGTTGAAGACCAAAATTACAAAATACTTTTTTCAATAGTATCACTATTCCTTATAGAATACTATTTGGTATCATTTTTTGTACACTTCTTGAATATCTAGTAAAGGGAAAAAAATAAGTGTGTTCTTAAGGGTTAAATAATTATATAATTTGACAATCATGATTAAATAATTTTACTATCACGATTAGATAACTCATAAAAAATGTAACGACCAGAACTTTTGATTACTTTTTTTCCTAATTTGAGTATTATTTTATTTTATACTCATAAAAAATATTTCCTCTAATTAATGAAGTGAGTATAGTTAAAATGAGACCATTGGGATTCGAATATTATATGGCCATTAGTCAGTAAGACCGCTGGAAATTAAACTCATAACATTATGATTATTGTTTATAAATTCATGTGATATTAGTTAATTAATATAAAAAGAAGATTCGATGGCCTCATCTAGTAGACTCAGGCCATGCAATGCCCATCTGTCAAAGCTTGGAAAGGAGGTTGCATTACTGGGCTTTTCTCTAAACCAAGCCCATGCCAAACCCCATCATGTGAAGATTGAATGAAATCACCAATGGGAGAAGTTAAAGTTGATAGAAATCAACACACATGAAATGTTGTTCGAGATACCAAAAGATTCTATCACCATAGAACATCATATACATAGTTACTATGGAGGTGTTATAAGGGGCTATGTAAGAAGACCTTAGTTATGTTGTGTAATCCTTTTTTATAAATAAAATTTTTATTTCTTATTATGTTATATGTGTGAATTTTAAATGATAAAATAAATATAGGATGAATTTATAGAAGGCCCATATTATTCATAAATTTTGGAAAAAGTATATTGTCGTATACGTTAAATAGGTAATAATGTGAAATGATTTTAAACAAATTGTGTTCTAAAGTTGTGTTTAGTAAGAAATCTAGAATCAAATATTATATAAATAATTTTTAGTGAATATTAATGTATGAATAGTGATATTACCCTTATTAATTATAATAAATATTAAATTTTCAAAAAAAAAATTAGAAACCTCACCCATGAATGTATAAATACAATTTAGGTATCCTGAAAGTGAAAAAACTATAATTGTATATGTTCTAGTGTTTTTTTAAGTCATTAATATTTTATTCACACTTTTATAAATAATTTAATAATTTATAATGGAAATTGATTTTCATAAAATGTAATCATAAATTGTTACGTTATTGTCATACGGTTATACAATAATTTTATGGGACCTTGAATACATTATCAAGGTTTTTCAAAACAAGTTATATTTTTAGAGTTGTTTTTTGAATAAATAAAGATTTTATTTAAAAATAAAATTAAAACTATTTAGAAAATTATTTCTATAAAATGGAGTTCACTTTTGGATTCTACCCCTTGAAAATTTGTTGGAGTGAATTTATGATATTTTTTAAAAAAATTTTGTTTTATGGTGAAAGGTAAATATACAGTATTCGGTTTCGGGTGTTTAATGACATAATTAATGATGTTATAATGGTTTAATAATTATGGTAGACTTTTTAATAGTATTATATATTACGAGGTGTCCCATGTGTCCAATACCATGGGAACATACCATGGGTATTCCCATGGTTTTTCCAATACCACCGATGAGGTGTCCCTTGGAAATTATATAAGTATTCCCTAAATGACTCTATAAATACCAAATAATTACTTCATTAATTTCATTTCAAATTCCTCCTAAACAATTATATAGTCATTTTACCTCTCAAGGATTCCTCCCAAGGTTCCATAAAGACCCCCAATGTCTCAAACATAATTCTTTAATAGTTACTTTTCATTGTAAGGGAACCATTCACCCTTCCCTTTTAAGTCATGACTTCCTTTATGTTATGTCTTCAAGTTTCCATTTTATAATTTGACGGTATGTTCTTCTATTTCATTATTTCTATACATTTTATTTAAAAATTATGACAAACCCTTTCCACTCTCATAATCTAATTTTCTATATTTTATGTGACGCGGTTATGATGCTGAATTTATTTAAAAGAAATTGTATCTTTTCATTTCATTCATGTTTCCTTTCTATATGGTATGTCATTCAAATATCCATACCATGAATTTATTTAAATTTTTTTATTTCCTTATACTATTTCATAATTTATTTATGAGTGGGTGACTATTTTCTCTTCACTTTTCAATGATTCCTAAAACAATGTTTTACAGAAACTATACTTCAAAATTTTCGTCTCTAAATATCTCTCCCATTTTATCTAGATATTCCTTTTATTATTTATATAAATACCCAAAACAGTTTCTTTTTTATGTTTATTCATAAATACACAGTAATTATATATTTTATTCTATAATTGACATACATGAAACACTTTTTCTTTTTTATGGGTTACAAATGACATAACGATCATGTTTTAAAGCACTTTTAAAAGTCCCAATTTTAATATGAATCCGATTTATTTTACTCTCTACGGGTTATTTTTGAAATGTGTGGCTATTATCTATGTGGATCACATGAAAATAAATACATATTCAGGGTGTTCCCTGATAGCGCTCTAATGCATTGGGTAAATAATTTAATCTCTAGAGATGAAATGTTTCATGATACCTTAGTGAATAAACTCGGTAATTTTAATGACACCTCATTGATGAACCTTCGTGTTAGGATAGTGAATTTTTAAATTAAATGTTTTAGGCACATATTCATGATATGATTCATGTTTTTTTAATTTTGATATTCCTCTATTTCAATTTATTATGTATTTATGTTTATCATAATGTTCTTATTGATACCACAAGTAAATTGATTCCCTTGATTTTCATATTGGGCCATCTGCTAACCCTTTTAATTAATGTATGTCTCCAGGTTATGATATGATGTAATTGAATATAGTATAATATTATAATGAATCCCTACAAGTGGATTAGAAGAATGTTCTATGTTGTTTTTATTTATATAGTTTTAATTTCTAAGACATTAGAATTTAAAGATCATCTATTTATCAAATATAATGAAATGTTATGTAATAATTTCGGGGGATTACATAGTTTATATCAAATTATAGTTTATCTATTTATGGAAATTAGGATATGAAATCATTAATCATAATCCTGCAGATAAGTATAAACATATGAAAAAATCCTGGTATTTTTCTTAAATGTTAAGTAAGTGGTTTCCAAACAAATAAATCCCAGTCTGGATGTGAACATGTGTATGTGGATATGGCCTAGATGTAACAAAGGGAGAAAACTCTGATAAGGAGTTTCAGGCTTGAACTGTGGTGTCCTGGTATACAAAAACTAGCCTTTCTGAATACTATTATTGACACTCCTGGGTGATATGTTAGGTCAGTCAAATTCATTTTATGAATCATTACTAAGGATTTATAGAGAAATTTAACTGTTTAAGCATGATGCTTTAAGACATAAACTCATTTATACTTAAAATATTTGTAAATTAAATAAACATCTTAATATGGTTTTATTAAATTAAAAAATAGCTATAAATATGAGGACCCATGCTAACGGTGACCACAATGGACTATGTGCTGACAACCCTCTGATGGAAGCCGGAATAGAATCATTCATGAGAATGATGAACCAAACGACTCAAGTTATGAGAAATAAATTGAATCTAGCTAAGAGACCAATCTCACTGTGAAGGGAACAAAATATTGATGAGTCAATTATGCTTCAACGACTACCAACCATTAGTGGATCTACTGACCCATTTATTTATGAATAGTGGATCAGCTATATAGAGAAGATCTTTTTCATGCTCCACCGTTTAGAGAAATATAAGGTCACCCTGGCTATTTACCATCTAGAGGGAGAATCAAATTAGTTATGGGTCCTAATTTAAAAAACAAGTCCAAGAGCGGAGGATGAAACTATGGAGATGGAAGAGTTAAGAGGTATCTTCTTCAATAATTATTTCCCTCGTTCCATGATAACAAGAATAAAGGAGGAGTTTCTCGAGCTGAATCATATGGAGAATGAATATGTGGGAAGCTATGAGATGAACTTCACAAGTATATAATGTTACACCTCTATATTTTTCATAGATCCAAATGGTATGATTAATAGATTATTTGGTGTACTAAGAACTCATATGAGTAAGAATTTATTGAACCGAGACTATGCTAGCTATAAGGAGATCGTGCAAAGTGTGATGAAAGTTGAACTTCATTTTAGTGAGACTATATGGTCTCATAAAAACAATGACATGAAATGATCGATGAAGAAAAGCATATGGTATAATTTTGATTAAGGAATATTAGTAAAACCATTGCAACGTCCCGCATGTAATAAATTTGTGATGAAGCATTTGGGGAACTACCTACTCTGGATCGGGAAGTGCTAAAAGTGTTGAAAAGATGGCTATATCACCCAGAACTATCATAGAGAGGTAAAGACTCAACTCCCAAACTCTAATGATAAAGGGAAGATGGATTATTCCTACCTGATGTCCAATGCTATATGTGTGAATAGCTGGGGCTCATTTCCAATCACTGTCTAAATCTAAGGGCAATGGAGGGGAATCACCATCATCTTTTGCATTGGAAAAGAGAACAAGGTCATAGTTTAGCAATCACAAAAACTGATGTTGAAACACCAAATGATGTGGCGGCATGTAATATTATTGTTCTATCAAAGCTAGCAATTACTTTGTTTGATTCTGGTTCTATACATTCCTTTATATCTTCTTTATTTTCCATGAATTTAGAATCAACCCCCAATTTTATGAGAGTAGAGTAATCATTCAAGAATTCTACTGGGAATATCCATGCATCTTCAGTGTTTAAAAACTCTATTATTTACATTAGTGAGGACAATATCTCCGTAAATCGAGTAGTTCTTCCCATTCCGGAATTAGACATTATACTAGGCATAGAATGTTTCTCAACTTATAATGCAATGATCAAATGAAAAGGAAACGAGTCACTTGGTCCTCCCACAAAAATAGAGGTATAGTTATCCATTGACCTCGAACCTATATCTTATCTAACATCAGAGACCCCATATATTATTGCAGAAGTGGAGTTGTAGAAATTAATGAAGCAAATCCAATATATTTTGGAGAAGGGGTTTATCTGTCCATGTGTGTCTCTTTGGGGAGAACATGTTCTCTATGGGGTGAAAAATGATGGATCAATGTGTCTATGCATTGATTATGAGAAACTAAATGAGATCATAGTGAAGAACAAATACCATCTCCCAATAAATGATGATTTATTGGAACAACATCGAGGGGCTCAATTCATAGCTATGATTGATATTCGATCTGTTTATAATCAATTTTGGGTAAAGAAAGAAGATATTAGAACAAATTACTTCTGATTATGATATGGGAATTTTGAGTTTTTTGTAATGCCATTCAGACAAACTCATTCACTATACATTTTAATGAATTAGACGAATAGAGTCATTAAGGAATACCTTGATAACATTGTGGTAGTTTTTATTGATGATATTATGATATATTCAAGAAGTGTCTAGGAGCATGAGGTTCATATCAGAATTATTTTACATACACTTGGAAAGGATAGGATTATTGGAAAGTTCAGAAAATGTGAATTTTGGTTACACCGAGATTCTTTCTTGGGGAACATTGAAACCAATGAAAGAGTCACCGTTGACCCAGTAATGTCAAAAGTTGTATAGGATTGGCCTCAGCCTAAAACAATAATTGATATTCGCAGTTTCCTTGGATTTTTAGGATATTATAGGAGGTTTTTGAAACACTTTTAATGATTTTCCAATCTATTAACCAAGTTAACACAAAATGGGGTCAAATTCATCTGGATGAAGGAGTGTGAGGAATGATTTAAGGAGCTGAAGAAGAGATTGGTTAATGCACCCATTTTAACTGAACCCTCATGTGGAGAAGGATTTTTTATTTTTAGTGATGCATCTATGAAAGGGTTGGGGTGCGTCCCCATGAAAAATGACAAAGTAATTTCTTATGTATCTCGAAAATTAAAGAATCATGAGTAGATTTATCCTACACATGATTTGGAGCTGACTAACGTCAGTTTTTCACTTATGATATGGAGGCACAGTCTTTATAGTGAGAAATGTGATATAAACACCGACCATCAACAATTGGAGTATATATTCACACAAATAAAATTGAAATTATACAATAGAGATGGTTGGAACTTATTAAAGACTATGATTGTTCAAGTCATTTTCATCCTAGAAGAGAAAACAATGTCACCAATGCATTAAGAAGGAATGACCCAGTTGTTCTTTTCAGGATAGGGATTAAAATATATAATTTTATTAATGGACATGTAATGATGGACATAGTAATTATAAAAAAGGGACATCATCAACCCTAACTGAAAGGATTTCTCCACCGTCATTACTTGAGAAGATCAAGATAACATAGAAATAATATCCTTTGTTACAGAAAAAGTTAGAGTCTATCAAGGAAGATATGTTTCATGAGTTCAATATTGAACCAGAAGCTGTTCTAAAATTTTGTACAAGACTATGTGTTCCATCTATTCAATAAATAAAGAAGGATCAGATGGATGAAGTTCATAGCTCTACTTTCTCTATAAATCCCAGATGCACGAAAATGTATAGAAACTTTTCTAATCAATACTGCTGGGATAATATGAAAAGGGAGATTGCAGGATACACTGCAAGGTGCCTGAAATGTCAACAAGTCAAGTCTGAATGACAAATTTCTAAAGGTTTTTTAAAACCACTACCCATACTAAAATTGAAGTAGGAAAATATTACTATAGACTTCATCATTGGTCTACCGAGAACTTACAAATGTAACAATTTGATATGGGTTATTGTGGACCATCTCACTACGACTGCCCCTTTTATCTCCATTCAGGAAGATCTATCTCTTGATCAACTTGACAAGATTTACGTAAAGGAAGTGGTAAGGCTGGATGGATTTCCACTGAAAATCTTATTTGATCTTGGTACATGTTTCACATCAATACTCTGGAGAAGTCTTCAACTTTCTTTGAGAATAGTATTGAATTTTAGTATAGCCTATCACTCAAAAACTGATGGCCAATCTGAAAGGATTATTCAAACACTCAAGGATATGTAGAAAACATCCTCAATGAAATTTAATGGTAGATTGGATCAACATATTGTTTTAGTTCAGTTCTCTTAAAATAACAACATACATTCGTGCATTCAAATGGAACCCTATGAAGATCTATATGGTAAGTGATGTAGAACATCCACTTGATGGCATGAAACAAGTGGGAGAATGATTTTTGAGCCTGATATTGTCCAAGAGATGACAAAAAAGGTCCATAACATCCCACAACACATTAATGCTGCTTAATGTCAGCAAAAGAGCTGTGCCGACAACAATTGAAGGGGAATGGAGTTTGATGTAGGTGACAAGGTCATTCTTAGAATTTGACTTTAGATTTGAGTCACAAGGTTTGGGATGAAAAGTAAGCTCAACCTTAGGTACATTGGCCTATATGAAATCCTTGATCACATAGGAGAAGTGGCCACCACCGTTCAATTCCTCCAAATATAGAACAATTTCATGATGTCTTCCATTTATCCCTCACGAGGAAGTACTACCTGGCCCTTCACATATACTAAATCTAGTGGTGGTACAATTAGAACATGACCTATCATATGAGGAGCAGATGATGGAGATCAAGGATTATTGAGACATGGTTCTATGCAACCATACTACCCACTTTTTTAAGGTGATATGGAGGAACCAAAAATGTTATGAATCCACATGGGAACTAGAGGATTCTATGAGGTATAAGTACACCTACCATTTCTCTTCTATGGGTATGAGTTAAAATTTCAGGGACGAAATTTCTTAAGGGGGGATGAATGTATGGACCCGGACATTTGATTAATTATTTTTTCCTAATTTTTGGTATTATTTTATTTGATACTCAATAAAACGATGTCCTTTAATTAATTATGTGAGTATAATTAAAATGAGACCATTGGGTTTCGATAGTTATTTGACTGTTGGTTAATAAGACCATTGGAAACTAAACTCTCAACGTTTTGATTATTGTTTATAAATACAAGTGATCTTGGTTAATTAACACTGAATGAAGAGTCGATGGGTTCATCTAATTGACTTGGGCCGTACGAATCCCACTTGTCAGAGTTTGTGATGGTGGATACATCAGTAGACATTACTCTGGACCGTGCCCAAACTGAACTACAACATTTGAAGCTTGAAAGTAATCACCTATGAGATAAGATCAAGATGATATAAATCACCCCCAGGTAATGTTTTCTGAGCCACCCAAAGATTCTATCACCAAATAATATCTTACACTTAGGTCATATGAAGGCGTTATATTTGTCTATGTAACAATACCATAGTTACATTGTCTAATCCTTTTGTATTAATGGCATTTTTATTTCATATTATGATTTTTTTTTTGATTTAAAATGTTAAAATAAATATAGGATGAATTTATAAAACATCCATATTAATTATGTATTTTGGAAAAAGGTTATATTTGTATACGTTAAATAATTAATAATGAGTAATTATTTTCAAAAAATAGTCTTCTACAGTTGTGTTTAGTATGAAATTTAGATTTTAATAATATCAAATTATTTTTTATTCAATAATAAAGTATGAATAGTAATATTACCCCTATGAATAGTAATGAATTGTAAATTTGAAAAAAAAATAAAATTCACCCATGAATGTATAAATACAATTTAGAAATCATAAATGTGAAAAAATGATCATAGTATAAGATATCATATTTTTTTAAGTCATTAATATTTTACAAAAAATTTTATAATTAATTTAAAATTTTAAAATACAAAGGTATTTTTCATTAATTGTAATCATAAATTGTTACATTATTGTCTTCTCATTATAATATAATTTTATAGGACCATGATTACTTTCTCAAGGTGTTACAAAACATGTTATAGTTTTAGAGATGTTTTTTTGATAAAATAATGATTTTATTTCGAAATTAAATTAAAATATTTAAAAAATTATATTTATAATATAGATTTCACTTTTGGATTCAGAAAATCTATAATTGGTTAGGGTGAATTTATGTGATTTTCATAAATTGTTTTTTTAGTGAATAATAAAAATAAATTTTTGAGTTTTAGGGTTTTAATTACATCATTAATGTTATAATAAGGACATAATAATTATTTTTGACTTGTAAATAGTACGATATGTTATGAGGTATCCCAAGTGGACAATAACATGGAAAAATACAATGGGAACGACCATTGTTTTGCAAAGTCCACTGATGAGGTGTCCCTTATAAATTAATTAAATATTCTCTCACATTTTCGATAAATACCAACACATTCTTTCATTAATTTAATTAAACAATTATAATCAATGAACCTATAGTCTTGTCACCTCCAGAGGAGTCCTCCCAATGTTCCCTCAATCCCCCCAAGGTCGCAACCATCATGCTTTCGAAGATATTTTTCAAGGTAAGGGAACCTTTCTTCCTCCTCTTTTAAGTCACGACTTCCTTAATTTTATGACTTCTAGATTCCATTTTATTATGTTGGGTATGTTCTTATATATAATTGTTTCTATACATATTTTTCTAAAATGATGAGAGACCCTATAAAGTCTCATAAAATGATTTTATAGATTTTTATGTGACAATGTTAGGCTTCCAAATTTTCATAAAAGAACCTGCATCTTCTCTTTTCTTTAATGTTTCATTTCCGTGTGGTATGACATTCTAATATCCATTCAATGATCTTATTTAAATTTTATTCTGTACCTATAAGGTTTCATGAGTTATATATGAGTGGGTGACTCCTGTACCCTCTCATTTAAATGTTTTCTAAAACCATATTGTATAACTGTTAGGCTATAGAATTTTCATCTCAAAATCTCTCTCCATTTGTCTCAATAAATTCAATTATATTATTTATATTAATACCCAAACCAGTTTCGTTTCTGTGATAACTAATATAGTCACAATAATGATATATTTTGTCCAAGAATTGATATAAATGAAACACCCATTCCTCTTCCAAGGGTTATAAATGGAATAACGATTATATTTTAAGAACTTTTAAACGTCAATATTTTGATGTGAAGCCGATATCTTTTACTCTGTATGGGTTATTTATGGAATGTATGACTATTATCAATGTGGATGAAATGAAAATAAACACATATTAATGGTGTGACCTAATATCACTCCAATATAATGGGTAATGATTTTAATCTCTAGATATGATAACTTTCATGATACCTTGGTGAATAACCATGGTACTTTTTACGACATCTTGGGAATGAACCTCGGTGATATTATTTATGTATTTATAAATAAAATGTTTTCACCACATATTCTAGTTATAATTCGCATTTTCCATTAGTATATTCACTTACTTACATTTCTCATGTCTATATATTTTTCATAATTTTCTTATTTATATCACAAGTAAACTGATTCCCGTGCTTTCCTTAGTGGGCCTTCTGCTCACCCTTTACTTAGATTTATGTCTCCAGGTTATAATATTTTGTAATTTATCTTTGGATAAACATATAATTAAGACCTATAAGTGTATTAGAAGTATGGAATATGTTTGTTTCATTTATATTGTTCCTAATTTCCAAGATAGTAGACGTTAAAGATCCTCTATTTATAAAATGTAATGAAATGTTACGTAATAAAAAGGTGGGATTACATAAAAAATATTATAGGGGGAGTAACAAAACACACATTCCATTTAGTAAATAACATTTATATCATGAATATGTAGGTCACTGTAAGTTTAAAATGGTTAATAACTAAATAAACTTTTCATTTAATCCATAAAATGAATATCAGCAATAGAAAGGGAATATTATTGAGATTTAGGCTTATCATACATAGATGTTACATAATAATCAAGGTATATTCATTAAATTATACAAAACACACTCTAAAAGGATATAATAGTTTAGTGTCTTTAGAAACATGGGATCATAAATAGTGGTCCATAAGTGAGCTACCTCGTCTCTTAAGGCGTTCACAATAAGAAGACCCTTATTAGACATAACATTTATAATACATTTCTTCATAACTTGGGGAAAAGAAACATAATATACGGTGATTATAGATTCTCAGTAAGGGTAAAGAGGGATTTTTTAAAAAATAACATCTGAATAATGTTATGAGGAAATGATTATAACATTTTATATCTACACTCTATATATCAAATTTCATAATATTGAATCATGCAAAAAATATTATCATTTAATTAAAATGAATCAAAATATATAAAAATAACATGATCCATGAGTGTATAATAATGGAATAAGACATTGATTTTAGGAATATACAGAATTATACGAAATCTATTCCATATTAGTCTAGGATCATTTCCATGTATATCATATTGCAATGGTTTCACTCCACAAATTGTCATAGTAATCATGGTTCATTCCCTAGAGCATCATAGGAGACAAAGTTACTAACTAAACATAGTGCACTTATCATCTGATTCTTGTATATCTCATGATATATAAATCCTTTCCTAATGAATTAGAGGAAGAAATAAATCCCACCCATCATATAATGAAAATAATAAATATGTGTTCCCTGATCTCAAAATACTTCACCATATTGTAATCAATGAAATGAATTGGGAATAAAAAAATTATCAAAACATAAACTATAGAAAGGATAAATGTTTTATAATAATTTTATCAGGTAATAACCTATGAAAAGAAGGCTTTTTTTAATATCTTCCTCATTGTATTTCCTGTGGAAGATAAATGAAATTTAGAAACATCATTATATCATAAAAATAAACCATCCAAGGATTTAATAAGAATCCATTCATTAAATTATATACCTAGTAATGTATATGTATCATCTAATGATTTAATTCTAAATAAATAAATTATTTTTATTGATAATTTAAAAATTTTATAGAGGAAAATTTCTTTTTATCTTTTAATTTTTTAGAACATTAAACCATTATAACATATTTTTCATCGAAAATAATCATGAAAATATATAAATTAATATTTGAAGTGTTGATTGTCCATGATTTATGATTTATTTTCATGTTGTACCTGTTAATATGAATATCCATTTAACATTTTTAGTTAAAGAAATATGGATATTATTTTGAAAATGAAATGAAGAATGCATTGAAATTTTATTAAAAAATAAATTATGTTTAATAATTTCACAAAAAATTAATATTTCTAATGATAAATATATTTTATTTTTTTTAATAAATTGATCTTGATGAAAAAAGGGTTGGGCATAAAAGAAAAATAATGACATATTTTGATAAAAAAACATTTTATTATTTATTTTAAGTAACTAAGTGTGGGAAAAACTAATTCTTAAATATACCATGAATAACTAGTGGATATGATAATTAATTTTATATTTTAAGGCTAAATCATATGTTATTAAATTTTTAGGCATTAATCATAAGCAATAATTAATAATGATTAGATTGTAACATAAAAACATAAAAATTTGGTAACCATTAATTATATGCCCCATGAATGAATCAACTAAAATGATAACTTAAAATTTAATTTTGATTATAAATGCAATATATTATATTTTAAAGGAGTTGTATACACACATAAAAATATTAATATAGTTTCATTACACTATATATGTATCCATTAAGGTAAATCAAGGAAAAATCCATCAAATTAAGTATTGACATTTTTTGTACATGTTCAAAACTCATGTATAAAAATATACATTTATTATACATATATAATCATATACTATTTATATATATCATACCGTATATTATTTTCTTATGACCCATTATTACATGATTATGAGAAATTAAATGTGAATGTAACCTTTCTGTTAATAACCACATTATACTTCATATGTGTTATGAATTGTTATTTTTTATCATTATAGTTTTATCATTGTTACATAAACCTATGAAATTTTAACAAGATATAAATATCATTAATGTTTTTTATACAAGTATTCTAAGTAATATCTATAATTTAATGATAAAAAATAAAATAGATAGTTCATTGAAATGGTACAATATATGTAAGTAAGAATGTTGTTTCATTTTTCATATCACAATTAAATAAATAATGGTAAATAATTTAATATAACTGGATTATTTTTTTAAATATATTTCACCTATTTTTATTAATCCCATCCTGAATGAATTAAATTTTAAGCACGAATGAAACACATAGCTTCATGAAACAGGAGCTACATTATCACACTATTTTACAATGGTGTGTAGGAAGGAATATGGGATAAAATAATTCCATAATCATAATAAGATCATGAATATAATATATAAATAATAAGTACATCATTAAAACCATCTTTAATAAGTAGTAATGGAAAAAATGACATTAGTTTGCGACGTGATAGTTAGATGTACGCATAAATATGGTTTTGCAACCCATTAAATAGAAAATAGAGGTGGTTGTTGTAAATGATGTTAAAATAAAATATCTAAATAAATTTCGAATATTTTTAATTATGTAATAATGTAATAATAAATACATAATTGTGAGGAAGAATAAATAAACTAAGAAATTATCATTGATCAATGTTACCTTTTCTTTGCGTATACTCCTTGTGTTTGTGCTAAAAACATCATAAGAAGGGTTTATGTTAAAAATTAATCTTCAGGGATTATGGTATATGTGTTATGAATTTATTTAGGCAGGTATGTTCCAAAACAATAGATTTTTTATTTTTGAGTACGATAGTAGATGAGTGGAATTTTATAAGTGTGGGTGATGAAAAACGTGTTATTTATGAACAAAATTTTGCGATTCCATATTTTTCAAATGTGTAAGGGTCATAAATTAGTCATTCATGATACTAAAGGGTTTAGTGGATAAAATATGGAAATAAAATACATTTTTATAAAAGTTTATAGGTCATTGTTACCCTTATCATGTTATTTTGACACATGGTAAACTGATTTTAACCTTAACCACCGTAATTAATATATATTTCATTGACTATTTATTTTGGTCAAAAATGAAGTTAAAATTATTATATAAAATGAATTAGGGTGTTTAAAATAGGGAATCTAATTATCTAAATTACACTCATAGAAGTGGATAATGTAATTTAAAATTAATCTTATTGACTATACGATGAAGAGGGTTTTAAATAGAAAATACTCAAAAGTTTACAATGTTATTATAACCAAGATCAACAAAAATAGATTCAAATTTCCCAATTTGGATTAATGGTTATATAAATCAGATAATTTATTTTAAAAATTAATTTATAATATAATTAAAATTTATAAATACATTATATAGAAATGAAATTTTCAAATTAAATTTAGTATATTTCTATACTAATAAAAATGATACTTTTTCGAAAAAACACAAAAAATATCCAAAAGGAAATATTTACATGATGAAATAAAAATTTAATCTTTTAATAAAACTTATTTTATCATTTTTTTAAATTAATTTAGTATTCATCAAAAAATAAATAACCATATTTTTTTTGGAAAATTGTTTTTTCAAAACATATAATTAATTTATGAAAAATATAATATTTTTTTATCAAAATTATTTATTTATATACACACATTATACATAATATTTTTAAACCAGTTGTCACTATTCATATTAGTATTTTATAATAATCACATTTGAAAAATTTTAGTAATATATCATGGTTTTTTATAACCTGATATCACGTGTAACAGAAGATATCATAGTGTTGTGTGTAGTAAAATATTAACTAGGTCTTTCATATAAGAAAAGTTATCAAAGCTAATTAATTTTTTAAAAAATAAATAAATTCATAAACACTAGTGGTGTTACATTCTAAACCCCTTAAAATAATTTATTAATGTGAAATTTGTCACTCTGACATTAAAAAAATGAGGTAACATTTTACTCATTGTATCCCCAAGTTCCCAAATAACATCCTCAAACTAGTTGTTTTTTCTTAAAACAGTTTTTAGGAGGATAGTATTAATTCATTAAAATTTCTCTATAATATAAAGCATCATTACTAGTTTTTACTAATATGGATTATTATTCTCAAGTGGTATTCCCTATGAATTTAGTACATGTGAGGGGTTAGGTACGCACATCCTCAGGAGTGATAAACGGAACACCTCATGGATGTCATATGGGTTTGGTGGATATTCTTTCTGATAGGATACCATCCAAATTCAATCATGAATTTCAAAGGGATTTATATACCTAGGAATTAATTTTCATTTCTTCAAAAATCTCATAACCTTATTAATTGGTTATATTTTTAGAAATACCTTATGACCAAAATCATATTATATATCATACAAGTAACTGTAAGATTATCTTTCATACCCACTATGAGTTTCCTTGATGTTTTTTTGAATGGATATAACCTTCCTTGAAATTTCTTCACCTATCTCAGATCCCAATATCATTATTTCTCTGAAATATCTCCATAAAAATCTATTTATAAATTTAATTCCAAAATCAGTTACATTAAGAATCATCTGAATGCTTGAGTGAATCCTATTTTTATAGGAAAGTACAATTAGAGGAAGGTTTTTATCCCAATAACCTTTGAAATACAATGAAAAAGATCTCAATATATCATTTAGTGTTTTAAGTATTCATCTCAAATAACAATATTTATATGGATGACACACAATTCTTAAACTAAACATCGTATAAAGATATTTCATAAGAATTAACCACAACATTGACATAAACCTTAGATGTCGACCATGAATAATGGAATATGGTATACCATATATCTGTACCACTTCCATAAGGTATATATTAGAATGATAATTTAGATAGATGTATTCTATGATATCAATGTAGTTTTCTAACATAATAAGGTGATAAATAACCACACATATAGAATTATACCCTTTATACTTTTTGTGGTGTCAAATGAAAATATACACAGTCATGATTTACTGTTTCCATTATTTTATGGGTAATAGATTCAACATAATATACTAATTTTTCATTCATTATTAACTTTTTATAATTACAAGAATCGATATACAGTCTATATGATATATCTCTTTGTGATATCCATCCAAAAAACTCTTTAACATCTCTATATGTATCCACACATACAAAATAAATAAAGGAAGATGAATAATGATATTCTTATAGAAACACCATAAAATATGGTATTGATGGAATTCCTATATGGTACAAAAATCCTATTATTCCATGATGATCAATGCTAATGTCATAAATATTTCTTGAATTATTTTTTAGCTCAACATCATCCTTCAACAACACTTTAATTTTCACTGGAATGGATGGTTGAAAATTCTATATAGAAAGTTATTATTTTTTCACATCATTAAGGATTTACTAAACCATCATATGAAAATATATAATTATTTGACCTTTTGTTATCCTCATCATGGATAAGCTATCATTACTTTTTTAACTCTAAGAATCATCCACCTTGTTCTCTTTCCTAGTGTGGAAATGTATTGAGTAGTCAAAATATTTAATCATCTATAATTATCATCTCTAGTTAATGATCAAATACTTATATGGGAATTTTTAATTTAATTTTATTCCATCAGTACATATATCACACTTTTATACATCACTATAATGACACAATATTTTTAAAGATAATTTATGATAGCAAACTAAAAATGAATAACAGTGTTTTTTATAGGAATCGTCAATTTTCATGAGTCATATTCCGTAAAAATTTCATTTTTTTATAAGATCACATCCTAATTTAATATTATCTGCGACACTATATATTCAAAATCCTTTTTAACTGAAGGGAAATGTAATCATAGGTACACTAACTAATATTCTCTTCTGTTCTGTGAAATTTTCTGCACCTTCATCTATGCTGAGGCACTTGTAACCATTCTTAGAAAACAAGGTTAGAGGGATTGATATCAATGTTATATTACACACAAACAATTAATAATATCTAGCTAAACCAATTAAACAATTTACGTCAATAACTATTGATAGATTATGAAAACATTTAATGGCCTCATTCATTGATTGATCTTCTCATTTACCATATTTAGAGGATGTATAACCCATACATGAATCCTCTTTCAAAAAAAATTTCATGTTTTAACTTTTTCATTTATTTTTTCCATACATAATGTTATTATTATTATTATTAATTGATCAAAATGATCTTGTTTTCTCTTTGAATTGTTAAAAATATCATATATATAGAATAAAATAAATAAATTATGCTAATCGTTGAAGAATCTATTCAATAAATAAATAGAGATCATGAGAAATCTTTAGCACTAAATGGAATCACTATATATTTGTAGTACACCACTTTTACTAAATTTCATCTTTGTTATACCCTCCCTCTTTACCTTTAATTGATGATATCCAATTTTATATTCAATCATGGAAACGTATTGAGATCCACATAGTTGATCAAACAGTTAACCAATAAGTGGAAGAGGATAATTTTTGCTAATTTTGATCTTGTTTGGCTCTACATAAGAAGTGATGTTCTGTAATGATACAGAATTATTTTTAACAAAATTATCTGCGGAATCTTATGGTGAAAAACATGGATAAATTAATAATTTTCCAACATTTTCTTAGAGATGATTTTACAATTCGTGTAACTCAATTACGGTAATTATATAGGGAGTCATTAAAATTTGGATTAAAATAGGTATGATTTAAACTAACAACTCAATAGATTGTTTAGTTGGAATTCTTTAATGTTCTTCCACTACCACATCAACAAATTTTTGAACAACAGTCCAACCATTGATACCAGCATCTTCCCCACCCCTCTGAGGTAAAAAACCATTCCGAATTGGAAGTAAGACCCAAAAAATAAATGTTATCACCCTTGAAGATCAAAATTATAATGACATTTATAAAAATAATATATTAGTTTTTTTTATCAAATTTAACATACATTCCTGAACAATTTATGTGATATTGTTTCAGTTAAATCCAATCAATACCTAAGACGACATAAAATTCAACAAGAGGATGAATGAAAATATTTCTCGGAATCATATTCATATAAATGTCAACAAGAGAGAATTCATAAACATGACATGAAATATTTATACCATTAGAGATATTGACTTATAATTCCACATCTACTAATTTTGGTGGCATATTGATAAAATTATAAAAATATATATATGAAGGAATGTGTAGATAACATGTCAAATACTATATTATATGATCAAAAGTGGATTTTATGTTTAAATTTCACCCCTTCATTATCATAGAACTATTTATAATTAACAATCACATTATATTCCCTTTGCCTCATTGATTAAGATGTTTTTGGAGTATGTCATCATTATTAACCATCAGATTTTTTAATTGGTAAGCATAATTCCTACACTCTATGAATTTGAAATATTAAAGTATTAGTGGTTCATTTTGTGAAACATCATATCCATTCACATCATTCGCTACCTTCTTCCAAATACATTGACAATAAATGTTCTAATGACATTGTCTAAAACAATTAAAATATTTAATATTATCTATAAAGAAGTTTTCATTATTCATTGGAAACATTGAAAATAATCAAACACTCATCTTTTTCAATCCAGGGTGTTTATATTTTTCACTGAACTAAATCATAATTTTCCTGAAAAAATTATGGGATTGATATTTAAATATGACATCCATTTCAAACATTATATTACATAGAAAAATCAACTCAAACAAACTGATGTCTCTTTATTCTATTTTCCTTCAACGAGATAGATCTAAGAAACTAACGACTATCAACCATACATTTTGGTTTTATGATAATACAATAATTGTTCCTCACAATTATTTTATGATTTTCCTCAAGCATACCAAAAGATTCATCATCATTTATCTTTATCTCAATGAACTCCTTCTCCATCATCATATAAGAAATACATTTAATGTTATTTCTAAAAAATAAGTTATTAAACATATCCCAATCCATGGAGTTAATTTCATAATGATTACTCAAATTATTGATAAGATTCTACCATTGATATACTTAACCTTCCAAAAAATAGACATTTACAATAATTGTTTCATGTTCGAACAATGGAAAAAGAATATTTTTTAATATTGTTGATCCATGTTCCAAAAATAATAGATTCAAAGTCCCACCAAATGAAATTGGACATTGTCTCATAATGAAATCAATAGAATAATTGTCCGTACATTGTTCATTTGGAATTCTATCATGACTAGGGGCTTCAAAAATTGTTGTAAGAATCTTAATTAGAATATTAAATATATATCCCAAAACATTTTTATTTTATATTGGATAATCATTATATTTTCTATCATACTCAACATTAACATAGTTCCTTAAGTTTCCTAAAAATTACTAAAACCCCAATGTATAGTTTATAAATAAATAATCTTATCAAGGATATAAATAATATAGAAAAAGTACTTATATGATGTCTAAATATTACATATTATTTTATAAAAAATGTCACCATATGTTTATCCATAGTCATTCATAGTCATATTATATTTAAATCCTTAATTATGGTGTATTCTAATTTTGTGTAATTCCAAAAAATTTCCAATAACAGTGTCAAACCATGTTTGATGTAACTCCCATTGTCTTGTACTAGTTTCTAATTAATTCCAGTTCAATCTACCCTTTTTAGAGTTATTACACATATATGACTCTATGTTAGATCCACATCCACCTGCAGTATCCAGACAATTATGTAATCACTTATAATCCACCAAATATATCCTTTTCCTAAAATTGTAGATATTTTATTATACATTAAATCAACATTAGAATTATCCTAAGGAATCCTTTTTTGAAACTCCTTATTGTTTTATAAACCTAGTTTATAATTAATTACTAAACCTATACTATGATACCAATTATAGTTACAATGGATTTTCATATATATATATATATATATATTACATCATTTGTGAATAATATCACAACATTACACAAACACACACCTTGGGACTATAAAAGTTTTGTGTATTTGGAATCGTAAAATCTTAAACACTAGTCTATAATTGTGTTAATTTATCTCCCGCTACATTCATCATAGCTAGGAGAATTTTTATACGTATAAAAAAATACTTTTCTTCATTACATTGGGAATGAAAACATAAGAAAGGGTAAAAAAATATTCTCAATAAAGGTTATAAAGTGAAATATATAATCATTATGTGATCATACGATTATGAGGAAATTTAAATAAAACTTATAAAATGATACCCTCCAAAAAAAGATTAAAATCTTGAATAATAGAATAAATATTAGCAGTTTATAAGACATGAATCAAAATATAATCAATGTGCATGATCCATGAGATAATAACATTGAAATAAGACATGAATTTGTTTCATTAACATAAGCATATAAAATCATTTACCTATTATTTAAAGAGAATTTATATGTCTATCATATTGCAATGTGTTCACACACCAAGAAATCATAAAATTCTAAGTTCACACCCAAGACCCTAATAGTAAAAAAATACCCTTAGTGAAAGTAGTTCAATTAAAATTATATTCCTTTCTGTCTCATGAAAAATAAATCTTTACTCAAATCATTGGAGAGATATATATATCCTACCCATTAAATAATGAAAAACATATTTATGTGTTGTAAGAGATCATAAAAAAATCATCATAGGATAATTTATAATATCGCATGGGTAACATAAAATATTTCATAATAATATAATCTATTGAAAGGATATAGGTTTCACAATCATGTGATCATAGAAAAACTCATCAAAAAAGTGGGTTTGATAATCAATTCCTCAATTTAAAAAATGTGCAATAAAAATGGGTTTCACAATCATCATTTCATCCTAAAAAATAAACCTTTTAGAAAAATAATAAAAATTATAGACATGGATTTTATCCTTAGTAATCCCTAGGTAACATTAATAAATGAAATTTATGATGTAAAAATGATATTGATAGATCATTTTAAAAAAAATTGAGAAAAATATATGTTCTGATTTGAAAAAAACATTTTAAAATATAAAAAAATTAAAAATTATTTTTCAAAAACATAAAATAGAAATCCTATTAATAAATATATAATCAATGATAATTCACGACATTAGAAAGTTTTTTTAATTCAATAAACATTAATTTTAATATTCCTTTCACATTTTTTGTAAAATCAAAATGAGCAATATTTTCAAAAATTGATAGGATGATTCCTTTAAAAAATCTAAAAAAATTATATCATGAGAAAAAATTTCTTCAATAAATAAATTTTTGAATAACAAAAAACATTAAATTTTTTAGATAACATGTTATTGGAAGAGAATATTTTTTTTTAAAAAAAGTGAAAAATAATTTCATAATTTTTATAAATAATATCATAATTATTTTAAGCACAAAATTGTTAAAAAATGAGACAATTTATAAAATATATTATGAATAACATGATGAGAATAAAATTCATGGGATTATTTGAGTGGTGGACCATGAGATATCAATTTAAGATACTTAATCATAAAATATCCTAGTAAATGATGATATTGTAACCTAAACCATTGTAACATTGGTAACAATGCATCATAGTCCATATGAAAGGATTAGAAATCATTAAAAAATCATATGAATAAATAAATTGATGATATTGCATGTCAAAGGTTGTATATAAGAAACAATAAAATTAATATAGGTGCATAACATAACATATGTATCCAAGAAGAAAAACTGATACGAAAATACCACACATTAAGCCCTGAAATCTTTTGTAGAAATTAAATACAAATGAATAATAAATAAAAATTTATTATATGAAACAGATTGAAATGTTAAAAATAAAATTCCCCTAATGATTTAATTAAATGAATTATTATGTGATATGGTTATTACAACCCATTCACTAATTTTTAGTTTTTGAGAAGAACGAAGGATAATATTAATGGAGAAGATCAGCAACCGTACATAAAAAGAGACATGAAGGGAAATTTTCCAACAGTAGCTGGTTGACATCGAAGGCGCCTGAGGCTTCCAGCTGATGGTCCCCGTTGTTTCCTTCTCTTTTGGTAAATGAGATGGTGCAACAAGAGAAGCCTTTTTGTAGTAGCGGATTCTCCTGATGATAAAGCCAAAGGTATAGAGCCAGACGTCAGTATGGTTAATAGCATTTATAATAGAGATGCAGTCAAACTCAATGATGATGTCCGCCCATCCACGTTCCGCAGCGAGCATCATTTCTGCAAGGATGGAAGAGGCCTCCACAACTGCAGGTTCCCAGAAGGCCTGATGGGATTCATATTTTTTCGTAATAAATTTCCTCATATGATTTCGCGCCAGGAGGCCGAGAGAAATGTGCCCATCCTTGGGGATAGAAGCATTCATGTTAAGATTAATACTCCCTACCGGTGGGGGGGGGGGGGGTCCAATGAGGGGAATAAGAGGGGGTAACACCCAGAATATCATTTCTTTTGCGGTCATCCATCCCTCAATCCGTGAAGTTGTTCATTCAATACAAAACTCGGGAGGGTGATGAACGTGGTTGAAAACAGAATCATTACGTCGAACCCAAATGTTTCAGGCCAGGGTACAACAAGAGCTTGCATCGGTCGATGATTGAGAGGAGAACCAGTGCATCAGAAGATTAGGGAGATCAGAGACAAAGTCCAGCAATGCATCTGAATTCGGGCCCCATTCATTCCAAATTTTCAAGGCTCCTGGGCAGTTAATGATGGCGTGCCAAGGAGTTTTAGAAATATTCGTGGAGAAAGGACAGGAATCAGCACTGGCCATGTGACTGTATGAAAAGAGGCACATGTTAGGGAGGGTGATCGTTCAGACATGCCACCAAAATTGGAGAATATTTGTGGGGATGTTGATCTTCCAAAGCGATTTCCACGGTCCCTCATCACGGTCGAGAGAGTGAATGCCAAGAGCCAGTCTGTACCCGGATCTCACCATGTAGTCGCCTGAAACGTCATTTGTCGAAAAGAGATGGTCGGGGCCTGTATCAGGGACATAGGGGATGCTCAGAATAATTATTTAGTGTCTTATATTAAACCAATGATGGATCTTTTCCACACACCACCTCGGGCCCTGGTCCGAAAAGAGGTATTCATTGAATAGATATCACATTATTAGTTTATGTATAGGGATTTAACAAGTCCAATTGACGCAGACAAAGGATGTGATGGCATCAAATAGTGGGATCACACCATATGAAGCCAATTTATTTGCTATTCCAAGGGATACAACATCTAGTGGATTTAACCTTTACCCATACCTAGATGGAATGAAATAAATTAAGCATGTGTAAAACTATTTATAGGAGGAGTTCGAGCTCATCGAGATCATGACCGAAACCATGTACATCAGACCACGCCACGAATGTCTCACCATCAAACACCATACTTGTAGGGACTTTTATAGTGTATTAATGGGATATAAATTAATAAAAAAGAAATATGTGTATATAAATTAGTTTTATATAATAATAAATATATTTCCATCATATTATTATAACATTATAAATGATTATTATTTTGATACAACAAAACACAAATAATATTATTTGGTATTATTCAAATATAATTAAGTAACATAATTTGATCAATTAATATATTTCCTTAATAATTTATATCATTATATAATTTTATTATTAAGTAATTTATATTAAATATAAATGATCATATAATTTTTATAATGTTAATAATAAATTTTAAGGGTTAAAATAATGTTGTTACAAAAAAACATGTATTTCCCAATAAATTTTGATTATTATTAAAAAAATTTAATTCCCATATTTATAAAATTAATTTGATAAAAAAATATTAAATTTGGATTCACAAAACAAAAATTATCCAATAGATAATTTTTCATAATTTTCTATGACTATATAGTTTTTGGGTAAAAATTAATATATTATTTAAATGTACTTTGAGTATTAAAAGATCAAAATGACCATATGGTGATGTAATAAATTTATTAAATGGTTTACAAGACCAAATATATTAATTAAATTTAAAATTATTTTTTTTTTATTTTTATTTAATTTTATAAATCCAATTTGAATGTTCCAAAACGAGTAATATATTTTATGGTTTCAATGTGATTTTATTTTTATTATTTTATAAGGGTATGAATAAAATCAACCAAAGAATGGTTATTATTTTAATATATTTGGATCGAGAAATTATGAAATAGTGATAATAAATGCCATTTAGTATACACCATGGGAAAATCGTGGGAAGGATTTTCAGTTTTTTATTATATTGTGTCGATAACCATTGTTTGAGAAATATTAGATAAAATTCCACTACATTACTATATATAAAAACACAAATAACCCCATTATCATTACTAAAAATTATTGGATAACTTATATACTCTTCCATACCTTATATAAATTTATCCCACGGTTTCCCCAAGCTCTCTAGAAGGTCCATCGAAGCATTTGGTGTAACACAGTCAAGTACGGGATCCTCACTTTCTCTGATTTATTCAAGTTTCATTATTACATTTGTTCTTATATATTATTATTAAATATATTTATATATATATATTACCATATCCCAATTTCAATTAATTTTATGTAAAATTTATAATATACATATTTCTATCTTATAAACCGATTTTATGATTTTTCAAGTGATAACATTATGCTACCGAAATGTCACCAGGATTTTTCATGCCAAAAAATTATGTAGTCAATACCATACTCATTTACACTCAAGGGTATTCACCATAATAGAATTATAACATTTTCACATGGTACATATATGTATTTATTTCACACTACTTTATTATATAATAAAATATTATGGTGAGTGAATCCATGTTTCCAATATATATTTGGAAGCCCTACACCAGAGAAAGAAATGAATGTGATACGTACACGAAGAATTTTATTGTACTTCAATGAATTGAGTAATGATTAGTATCATAAGATATCATGTTGGGACATAGTGTGAACATTATAACTTTGTATGATTTTTTCTTCATTATATATTTCTATTTATCCTTTACATATGTTAATGTTGTAGTGTTTTATGTAATTGTCACATTTATAATGTTACCATTATTAATATCATACAATATCATGTATCATTGTTAAAATTTGGAATATTTACTCCTTTTTAAAATCCTATTATATAAAATATATCATCTTATTAATTTTTCCATCTGTTACTCAGGCTATATAGCATGACCCATTTTTATATATATCCCCAGTTTATCCGTTTCATTTTTAAAATCATATCAATTTGACAATCATGTTAAGTGCGTTTTCAAAAATGTTGTTATATCCAATGTTCAAGATGTTATTGTATGTACCTAATTACAAAATATATTATAATTCATGATATTTTAAATTGAATTATACATAATTTTATTTAATAAATAATGTATTAAATTGGTATAATGTCTAGGTTCTTCTTGGTTGGTATCATATGAAAAGTATCATTATTTTGGGATTTTGATTAGAGAATGTAGAGAAATAATTTTTGATAAGTCAAACTATAGAGAAAGAATCAATATATTTTGGTATGTATAGTGTTATTTTTTATCAATAAAATGCATTAATAACTAGATAATACATGTAGACTTTGTTCTGGAACAAATGTACTTATGGGTAACATCTTTGACTTGGTGTGCTGGGCCTAACTCAGTAAAATATAGTACATGGAAAAAAATTACGGCATACCTAGATTGACACTTCTAGGGAATATTATTATTTAAAATCACAAGATCTATATTAACCAGTATTATGGGAATAAAAAAAACTCCATTAAAAATATATTTTAGTAAATAGATCATTGATAACATAGGTTGATGCCTATAAATTAATAATTTATGGTGATAAATGTAAGTTATAAGTTATCATGTTAATGTTATTAATTAATAATTTATGTGTATCATAGTTTAATAATGCTCATATATAGATATTCATTTATTCTTGATATTTCCTAGAAATAAGAGTAATTGTGAAAACAATCAATTTGATGGACAATGTGATGACTGCCCCAATGAGATGCCCAACCTGGTGGGAGTAGTAATCCAAACATTATGCCTATACTCTCTCAGTGGAATCATGTTCTAAATAGAATCATTTAACAATAGGATTCACAAAACCCCATAATAAATATCAAGATTCTATTGATTTATTAATTCAACAAGGGCCTCTTACTTTGAATGGATCATGTGATCTATTAATCACATAATAATGGATCAACTCCATTATGAATATCTTCTCAATCAATCATTATTCAGAACAAGAGAGGGTTATACTAGGTATTTATTTTAATGAGGGTGAATCAGATCAAGGATTGAAATAGATTAGTAATATTAATATTGAGGAAGATATTTAAGCAATTGAATCTAAGGAATTCAAGATTTTTTATAACTATTTTCCATGTATTGTCTACTATCTGTGAATTTTTAATTACTTTAACTTTAAGGAGCCATGGAACATTACAAACCAAAGCACTAATCAATGGGTTCTCGGAGACAACCAAAAACCACCAAGGAATCTGGGGAGATCATTTTCCAGCATAAATGCTATGGTGTATTCTAGAAACGATGTGACCATAGGTACGCTACCAATTCATACAATAATTGAGATTTTTTTAATGTGTTTCTACTCATTCCTTCATATCATGAATGTTTGTTAGACCTATTAGAAAACCACCACAATCAATGAAGTAGATCAATTAGTCAAAATAGAAAATGTGTAGATTTTTTCATCCCAAGTATATAACTCCTCTCATATAAATATTTTTTGGATGAACATCAAAAAAAACGTTTCATAACCCATTTGGAGGAATTTTATACAATTCTAGATGTGGATTAGTTTTACTTACAAATTTCCAACATAATATTCTACGAGGACTCGCTGTTTTGAGAATCAACCCCCAATTTTGTACAATTTATGGTTGAGAAAAAATATTCATTAGTAATTACATCAATAGTGTGCATATTATTTCTATATGAACATGTGTATCTTGAGGAAATCATTGAGTCTATGAAAATAATCATCCAACACATAGGAATTTTGGGAGTGAATACACTGATGTGTTTCCTCAGCAACTTCATAAACATCCCCTACCCATGAGGTGGAATTTTAAATTGAGCTTATACCTAAGGCATTACCATTACATATGACTCCCAATTGAATGGATTTTATTGAACATGAGGAGTTAAAAAAAATTGATGAGTATATGTATAAATCATTTATATACTTATGTAATTTACTATGGGGTGCACCATTCTTATTCGTCAAGATGAATGATGGTTCAATATGCTTTTCATTAATTACAGTTAGTTCAAAAAGATGACGATAAATAAAAAGTAACCAGTACCTCCGATTAATGGCTTATTCGACCAACTACACGGAGAAAAAAACTTCCCCAATGTTGATATGTGGCCATGATATTACCATGTCAGGGGGAAGAAGCATGATATACCCAATACATATTTTTTGTACCAGGTATGGGAACTATGAGTTCATAGTCATTCCTTTTAGACTCACTAATTATATTGTAAAATTCATGGATGTGATTTATAGAGTCCTATGATATTACCTAAAACTAATTTGAGATTCTATATATATGATATTATAAAATTATCCAAAACCATGCAGTGGCTTGAAGAGTATCATAGCACTTTTCAAAAGACAATAAATAAGAAAAATATTTACAAAAATTATAATAAATATGATTTCTGGTTTAGGGAAGTCACATTCTTCATGAATATCATCACATGAAAATGGATAATGGTAGACCCATCAAAAGAGAAGCAATTAATGGATGGCCAAGGCCAACATCAGTGATTAATGTACATTGTTTCTATTGATTATCATGGAATTATCCTTGATTCTTGGGGAACTAATCCAGATTGACCAACCTTGTAAACAAGATAAAATTGAAAGGAATCATGTTTTATTTTAATTATGGATGTGAATGGAGCTTCAGGAGATGAAGAAAATATCATCCATGTACTTGTACATACACTTCCCATAGCTGGATAAATTTTCATAGTTTTCAGTGATGATTAGTTAATGAAATTGTTTGTGTGATAATGAAAAATTAAAATGTAATGGACTATTATAATTTATTTTAATGTTCATGAATGGAACTAACCACTGAATACCATGGAGTTGGTTGTAGTTACCATTTCATTGAAAAAATGAAGATATTATCTATTTGGGGAGAAGAAGAAATATATACAGTTCAGAAAGGTATCAAATATATATTCAAACAAAAATATCTAAATAAGAGAAAATGAATATGGTTAGAGCTGATCAAGGACAATGAATGATCAATTAAGTACCATCATGGGAATGTGAATGAAGTGGTATATTATTTATGTTGAAAGAATCCCACAAATATATCATTGGTGAGAATTTAGAGGGATATTATCTTCATAGATTTTGGATGAATTGATGTGGGAATCATAAAGAAATTAACATCAGCAATCCCTCCACAAATGATTGCTCAGCCATCCCTTCAAGAGAGGTTAATGGATTCTCAAGGATGTGATGATATAATTTTGGTGGAATTAGAAGCTCTAAGGATGGGGAAATTGTAGGAGTTCAGTGATAATGAAGAAGTTATTATGATATACGAGTCATGACAGTGTGTTCTATCAAATCCTGAGTTGAAGAAAGAAATGTTGGATGAATCACATAACTCAACAATATATATTAACCATGTGATAATAAAGATGAATTGAGATCATAAGGATAGAAATTAGTAGGGAAATATAATAAACAGATTGTCAAATATACATCCATGTGCCAGGTATGTTAACATGTGATAGCTGAAAGGAAAAATTCTACGTGGATAATGATTCCATTACCCATACCTACATGGAAATGGAAAACCATCACCAAGGACTCTATCACTGATCTTCATAATTCATCAATATGGAATATTGTTATATGTATTGTGGTGGAACATATAACAAAATAATTTCAAATCATTGTCATTCCTAAGGATTTATCATTGAATTAACATTCATGGATATACATCACAGAACTGTAAGGTTGTATGATGTACAATTATTCATTGTATCTGATCCATATCTACAATTCAATTCTATGGTATGGAAGAGTCTATAACATGATCACAATACTTTGTTGAGCTTCATAACATCATATCACCATCAAAAAAATGGCCAATAATAGTGAACTATCTAGAGAAGTGATGACATGTTGAGAGCATACCCAACTAACAACAAAGGGGTATGGGATAAACATCTTCCTCTTGTTGTGTTATCTTACAACCATAGTTCACACTCAAGAATACAAATGACCTTGTATTAAGTTAGTTATTGGAAGAGGTGTAGAATACGTATATGTTGAGATGACTTTGGGGAACCTAATACTTCTAGGTCATGAATTGGCCGAGTAAATGGTGGAAAATATTAATACCATTTACCAGAACCCCAAAGCTATTGAGAGTAAATATATATATATATATATATACTATCATATATGGGCCCTATTGTTTTATGATAGAGAAATGTAATTATTATACATATCACCATGGATAAATGTTATGATTTTTGGGAAGAAGGTAAATCTTATTCCAAGATACAATACCCCCTTTGAGATCGTTGATCACATAAGAGTGATGGCATACCGACTTGCACTCACACATAACCTATCTCATGTAAATGATTCATTCAATGTATTCCTCTTGAAAAGTTCATACCAATCCCATAACATGTTCTCAATGTATAGGTGGTACTAAATAAGAGTTATCATTTATATGACATGCATCCAGTGAAGATAATAGATTGTAGAGACAATTTTTTTCAAAATAATACAGTTCACAAAGTCAAATTGTCTTAGAGAAACCAATATTATGGTGAACCAATTTGGGAACTGGAGAAGGTGATGTAATAGTGTTTATCTCATCAATTTTATCACGGGAAATTATTATTTTGGGATACATTTATTAAAATGAATATATTGTAATTACCCAAACTGTGAAAATAAAAATTTACTTTGTGATTTAAATGGTAGACTTATATGTAATATTTTTATAGAAAACAAATTTACAAATTTATTGTTATTATTATTTATAATTGGAATCATGATACCATAATGTATCATTAACATTGAATAAATATCCATTAAATAGTGAGAATATGATTTGTATAAATATAGGGTTTCAACAAATTCAATTGCAATAGAAAATAGACACGATGGACTCAAAGAATGGATCATACCCTATGGATCCCATTTATCAGAGCATCTAAGGGAGATAAAATCCATTTTATTTTCCCTTATCTAATCCAATGATGAGATCCAACAACTTAGGCATGAGTAAAACCATTTACATGAGATGTCCATGATTATCAAGATCACAACCCAAACCATGTACGCTAGACCACCCAATGAGAGTCTCATTATCAAACTCCTTCCCCTTATTGAGTTTTCTTGTGTATTAAAGGGATATGAATCAAGACCCTAGATATATGTGTAGGTGAATTATTTTCTATATATTAATGAATATATTTCAATCCTATTATTTTTTTACTTTGAAAATTATTATTATTTTGATTCCATAAAACCCAACTATTATTTTGGGTAATATTTGAATTCATTATTTGATTTTATTTTTATTAATTAATGGATTTCATAAATAAATAATATGTTACTAAAATATTATTATTAAATATTTTTTATTAAATATAAATGATCGTATAAATTTTATGAAGCCAAAATTATTTTTTAAGGGTTCAAACTATATTATTGTCAAAAAATAAAGAATTTCATAATAAATGATGATTATTATATTAAAATTGAAAATAGAAATAATTAGAATATTATTTATATTAAATAATATTATTTTTTGAATAAGGATGTCTAAATCATCCAATGGGTAATTTTTCAAAACATTCTAATATAGTAAAATTTTCCGGTGAAAATTAAATATCATTTTAGTATTCTGTGTGAATTACTACACCATAATAACCAAAAAGAGTGGTAATAAATTCTATAATGGATTCCATGAAAAAAATAAATTTTTCATTGTAAAATAATTCTATTTTATTTTTATTTCTCTTAATTGATAAATCCATTATGAATCCTCCAAAACTTATAATATAATTGATTGTTTTAAAATCATTTCATTAAGATTATGAATCACCCTTAAAGAAGTAATGGTAGTAATTTATTATACTTAGACCATGGTCCTATATAAAATGTAAAACCACTCCTAGTTAGTAGAAACAATGGGAAATAACATTAGTATATTTTCTAGTTTTTGTTATTTTATTATATAGAGTTTAAAACTTATGTTTGAGAAATATTAAAGGAATTCCCACATGATTCCTATATAATCCCCCCCAAGAACCAAATTATTAACACTAAATTCTTGGATAACATCCATACTCTACACTAAAAACTCTAGAGTCCTCTTAAGACAACACATTCTCTTAATAAACTCCTTAAAAGAATTCGTAGACTCACACTCAAATAGGGGATCATCACGTTCTCTTCTCTATTAAGGAATCTTTATTACCATACACTATATATTTTATGATTCCTAATGTTTCGATATTTATTTCCATTTCCTTGTTAAATTAATGTTTATTAACTAATTTTTAGAGACCCAATTATCTATCATTAACACATTTTATGATTTTTAAAGAAATTGTGTTATGCTGCTAAAATTGCACTACTACATTCCATGCAAAAACATTGTGTTAGGAATACCATAACAATGTCCTGTCAATTGAATTATCATTTATTGGCTTATAATAATTATACAATGGACATAAATGTATGTATTCCATTCTCCTTGATATCTGAATAAAATATTATGATGAATGAAGATTTTTATATGATTCATTTGACACACATATGCTTGAGGATGAAATGAATATGATGGGTGTGACCATAACTGTATAACATTGTAATTCATTGGGAAATGTCTAATATCATGATACATTAGGTTGGGAATGGGAGTGAAAATGGTTCCATTATAGGAATTTTTACAACATGATATCTTGGCAGTTATCATTGACAAGTGTTTATGATGTAGCATTTTAAGTTCATTCCACATTTCCAATTATTTCTTTATGAATATAATTTTATATCATTTCTCATTGTTCATTTTTATGATTCCTACTCATTTGGATAATAATATTATCTATCATGAATCCCCTTATTCTATGTTTAGTACCCTACATAGATTTATAGCTCAAACATTACCTTTGTATGTCACTATTTTTTCCAATGAAATTTATAAATCTAGGTAATTTTAGAAGAATATTAAATATTTTTTCAAACATATTATTATATCACATGTTAAGATGTTTTGTTTTGTACATAATTCCCAAATACTATAAATATCTCAATATTTAGTGTTGTATAATGTGTAACATTATGTAAAAATCATCAGTTAATGTGAGAAAAGGTAATTATAATCATATTTTTAATATATCACAGAACACTATTTATTAATATAAACACATATATTATTTTATTATGTCCTATTATTTACAATTTATTTAAAATGAAATTTTACCGTTAATTTTTTGGTAAAAATGTATTTTTTCATTTATATTTTGATTTTTTATTTTATGTCATATATAATTTATCATTGTTTTATAACATAATGAATTTTAACATTGATATAAATAACATATATATTTAATATATATATATATAATAATAAATACAATTTAATGATAGAAAATGATATACACCATTCATGGAGATTATGGGCCATATGTACACCTGAATCCTTCTAGAAATTTATTTTTATATTAAATTAATGAATGGTATATTAAATATTTTTATTCAATAATAATTTCTAGGTCATTTATATCTCATATTTTCATTATAAAATCCTTAATACCTTCTTGTGTAAAGCAATAATGATTTATATCGCTTCACAAGGTGGTAGTCCATCGTACACACAAGTGGATTTATCATATTGACACAAAATAAAAAATGTGATGTTATTTATGATATAATAATTGAATAATAATAATAAAAAATGACATATCATATATAAAAATAAATCCATAATTATAACTACCATTAAGAATAGGTAATGCTAAAATGAATGATATTGGTTCGCGAGGTGGTAGTCTATCGTACACACAAATGATTATTTTGTAACCCATATAATGGGTGTGGATATTGTTGTACCTAATAAACATAAGATAATAATTTTTTTTCTATTTACGATACATGGTAATTATATAATCTTTTAATAATAATAATTTAACGTGATGGATGAAGTAATAAATCTAAAATGCTTATGGAAAAAATTTACCTCTTTTTCAGGTATCCTCATTAGGTATCTACTGAAATCCTTCAAAGGATTTATTTTTATCCAAAATAAGGACAATAGTATAAGCAAATGGATTTTATGAATTTATTTGGGTATTTATTTTCTAATCCAATATTTTTTTCATGCTGTGAAGAATAGAGGATATGGGTTTCCTTTTCTATGTTTGGGAGGTGACAGACATTGTAGTTCATAAATGAGTTGGGTGCTATGATTTTTTGATAGGTCAAAAGGGTCTAATAATGGATCTATATAGAGTAAATAAATATTAATGGTCATTATGTGTTCATATAATAGATTTTTTAAAATTTAATTCTCTATGTTAACCCTTATAATATTTGTTTAACCCCTTTGTAACCCAATTTTTACATTAATCACAATAATTAATTTATTTTGGATTAACTACTCACATTGGTTAAAAATTAGTACTCCATATTAGATAAAAAAAATGTTTTTAATCCCGAAAATGGAATCCATTTTTCAAATCCCATTCAAATAAATTGAAAATGTTATATTAAAATTAATCCAGTTGACAAGACAACAAAGCCAATTTTTAAAGATAAAATGTCCAAACGATTAAATAGATTTTATATCAAAATTAATTATTAATGTCAGATAAATGAGTTATTTTAAATAAAAATTTCGTTTAATTTCCCTTTTTTGTGGTGGTTTCCAATGCATATTTGGAGGATATATTGAGTTTTAAGGATTTAGACAAAACTATGAGACCATTTCTAAATTTTAAATATACAATTTCTTTTATAAATATTCTATTTTACTTCATGTTCTACCATTAAACTTCCATAATGGACTCCATTGAACTATTAACACAAAAATATCACTTTGGACTCTTCAAGAATCCATAATCATGGTGGATTTGGGATTTTCATTACGGAATTTGGATAGCCTGGAATACCCTTCCCGATTTTTTAATGTTTATTTAATCATATTAAATTTTTAGTATTTTTAGTTGATTTAATTATCACCTGAGCCCACTAAAACTAGGCACACCATTATTCTCTTTTCCCATATTTGTAACTCATATGAATCATGCATTATAGAAGAATATCACAGGCTTTTTCAAATCACCAAGATTTAAAGAGTTAACTTGGTTCCCCCATACCTCCTTAAATTTTTACTCATTTACCTGATTTCAGTTATAACATGACTTTTTAGCGGCATTTAAACCTCAATTGCATTTTTGTATTTTTGGAAATTCAGATACTGTGGTATTTGGTAAGATTTCATCAAGAACCATATAGTAAGTGGGTCACCTTCCTTCTTCTTTCAATCTTCTTAGAGTTCGTTCCTTTTTCATGGAATTTCTTCCCTTATTCATTATGTTCCATATGTCCAGAATGTAGAGTTTTGAACCTAGTGTTTGATCTTGGGAATCTTCATATATTGTTCTGGTTGTAGGTTTGATCTAAGTCTATTATGGTGTGTCATAGGAGTTGTCGAATTATCACACAATGATTCAAGGGTTTCGATAATTATGGTTGAAAATTCCATGGGTAATAAATTCTATATGAGTTATATTTTCAAAATTTATATTTCTATATCACTTTAACTTCATTATCCTTGTTTCATAATCTGGTTTTGTGACGATTGTTAAGAAAATAAGTTTTTTGTACCATTTATTTGTTAAATTTTGTTTTTAACATGTCTATTTTATGTTATGATAATTGGGGTTGTTTTATAACCCATGTAATGGGTTTACAATAATGTTTTGGGTGATGAACATTTTGTTTTGTTAATTATTGGTATGCACAAAGTGTTAAATGTGGGGGATTAAAGGGATTTCATGTGCAAAATGTTGTTAAATTTTGTGAAGTTTGTTAGTTTAAATCGAAAAGGTTTTCTTTTAGGTGTAAGTTGTGAAAAGAAAGTGTAACTAAAGTATTGATTTTATTATGAACAAAAATGTTGTCTTTATGTGATAATGGCTTTTGGTATCATGTGAATGTGGTTTTGGAATAAAGGAGGAAGCCCATGTATCTTGGAGGGTGCATATGTACTAGTATTCTAGTGATCCAGATAGGTTTTATCCTTGTTTCACTCTGCAAAATTTATAACAAAAACACTAATAAAAGTATATTGATGATGTTTGGGGACCATTAAGTTATCAGTATAACCCATAGTAGTGGATCGTTCTAGAGAATGGATTTTTTTCTATGGTTACTTTACACTGATATACGTGGTACATGGGGCCCGATACTAACTACTTCCTAGGGGTGTTCCCGAGATTTTTTTCTCATTGACTCTTTTGTAATTAACATTGGTATATGGTTGGTTTTTATGGAAAATATAGTATCTTTCATTTTTTTACTTAAATGTTCCCACTCATGAAAATTTTTCTTTGATAATTGTTTACATTTAAATGTTTCATTCTCTATAAATTATTTTCACCAATGTATTCTTATCAAAGATGGAATGATTTTTATCTTGTGTTATTTAAACTATGGAATATATTAATTTTATCCTATTGGTTTTTTTCTTAAACCCTAATTACATCCCTTTGGTGTATGTAGACTTGATCATGATTGACACATCTAATAGAAAGGCCTTGGGTGATGGTGATTCAGTTTGTTAACTCCCTTCCATGGTGCAGTGTTATGGAGATGTCTAGTGGGTGATTTTCCCTTGTCCTATGGAGTATTTGGGGATGATTTGATGCGAAATTTATATGTCTTTAGACCACTTGTTTTATGCTTAAACCTATGTATTAATTTTAGGATTTTTATTAATTATTATTTTTTCATGAATTTTTATATTCGGTTTATCAATTGATTTAGTTGTTTTATGTATCCATACTCAGGTAAATCATTACCAAACTATATTATATGACACCCAAGAACATTTTACACCCCTTGGGGATAGGTTACCCCCTTCGGGAATTATCATGAGCCATGTTTGGTGCCATATTTGATGTCCACCATATTCGTTTCGTGTCAAATTGATATCGAAGGAGGTTAATGTTTTTGGGTTGTATTATTATTTTGGGATTAGTTGTGATAGCCAAGATAAAATACTATCAGGTCTCCGTGTTTTGGACATGATTAGGGTTCCTGGATCCCACCTCTCTTGGAAGACTACAAGTCACCATGGGACATTGGAAGTGTTTTTTTTACTTCCCATGTTGTTGGGATTTTTGGACTGCAGACTACATGTGGAAATTGGTTTGTGGTGGGTAGAGGTTTTTTTATCATTGTAATATATTTTGATTATTTTTATCTGATGTTATTGATGAAATTTTAAATAATTATGTATGTATTTTTTTTCTTGTGATTGTTTCCTTTTTGTAGGAAGATGCCCACATGGAATGCTTCTACGCACCAACGGGGGGAAGCTAGAGAGAGTTCTCCCTCACTACTGGATTAGAGGATAGTAAAAGATATTGTTTGCTCTATACATGCTATAGTACATGGACCAGATCATGTTCTATCTCCTATTAGAGAATATGAGACTGTTCATAGGATGGAAAATTCCATGGAGTTCCTGATAAATAATCTTCCAGTATTCAGAGGTGTTATAGAACCCCTGGAAGCAGAAGAATAGCTCGAGAAGATAAAGCGCATGTTCGAGTTCTGGGATACGCTCGGGGAGCTCAGTGTGAATTGTTAATATTTTCTACTAGATGGTCCCAGCCGCAATTGGTGGGAATTGGTACTTCAAACTGCGAAGAATAAGCATATGCGATGGGGTTGTTTCCTGGATTTCATCAATGAACTATAAAACCATGAATTATTGGCATATGTTAGATCTAGAGAACTCATGGGTCTTGTTCAAGAGGATAATTAAATGATTGATAATGCCAAAATTTTTAATAAGATGATTTAATATGATTTTAAAATCATCTCTAGTGAGAAAGGAATGGCTTAGAGTTTTGAAAAAGGCTTACAAACGAAGATATACTCCTAGGTTTTTTATGCAAAGGACATATGCTATGGATGTTAACCCGACATGCATGGTTGAGATTGATTGAAAAGGGAGGTATGGTTTCTATAGGAAAGTATCCGTAGTGGGTATTGGAAGCTCTTTCGAGACAAAAAGGAAGATGGATGAGCATGGAATGAAGTGAGGAGGTACTTCGGGCCACTCTTCCAATAATTTTTCATCTATTTCTTCCAAATTTATATCGGTCATCTACCTCCTCTGTGGGAGGCCAGGTAAAATACAACTAGAAGACCCATTATCTTTGAAGCCTTGATATCAATGTGGAGTTATTGGTCAAATGTAGATCTTTTCAAGGGTGGCATGTCCCCTTCAGAGTGGGGCGGGATCAGTGACTTCAAGAAGAGTGACAGCTCAGTCAGAGCCATTAAGAATGGGGGGAATCTCGATTTGGTGGATGTAGGGGTAGGGCTGGGTCATATTCTAATTAAATAATATTTGGGGCATAGCCATAGACTAGGGGTTATCCTCTATAATAGAAAATACATCTCTATGAGGGGGATCAGGAAACAACAGGATTAGAGGTAGGATATTCCACTATTTGAGGTACCGTTTTGATTGAATCTTCTATAGCTACAACAACATTTGATACTGGTTCCACTATTTAATTCATTTATGACATTTTTTGGGAACGTTTAATTTTACAATAGAGTAGTTTTCTTTTGTGATGGAGTTAGTGACACCGCTGGGAATGAAGAAGGAGCTGGGTCTTAGGTTCCAGCATGTGTGCTTCCCATGTCATGGGATGAGATAAAGTGGGACCTCATTGTCTTAGATACCGATCTATTTGATATAATACATTTCATGGATTGAATATTAAAATTCCAAGACAACATATATTTCTATTGGTAGAGGATCAATTTCAAAGCAACAGATGGGAGTCGTTAGGTGTTTCGTGGGGAATGTGATACTCGGTTGAGTCATGTGGGACCTCCACTCCCAATGTTGGGAGATCATGTTTATCAGTTATTGTCATTTGAAATAGAGAAAGATGATCATGATTGTGGCAATAGACTACCTCATGTAATTGACTTATTTCCAAATGTATTTTTGGATGATTTTTCAGGTTTTCCCATAGAGCAGGATGTGGAGTTCACGATAGATCTGGCACCAGGAACATAACTAATATCTCTTCCTTCATATCCCATGGACCCCACCATGTTGGGTGAATTAATTATACAAATGGATATCTTAGAATCAAAAGGATTCATTCTTTTTAGTGTCTCACCTTGGGACTCTCCTGTGTTTTTCATGAAAAAATATGATAGATCCCTCCAGTTGTGCATTGACTACCAGAAGCTGTATAAGTTAACTATCAAGAAAAAATATCCTTTTCCTTGAATAGATGAATTGTTCATTAAATCGAAGGGGAAATGTGGTTTTCTATAATTGCCTCACGTTCGAGTTATCATAAACTAAGGGTGAATGTGGGAAATATCACAAAGACTAACTTCCAATGTAGGTACATACATTTTGAGTACTTTCTTATGCCCTTTGGATTGACCAATGCACCCGTGTTCATTATGTAACACCTTAATATGGTGTTACATCAATATCTCAATTTTTTTTGTGGTATTTTTGTATGACATCCTAGTTTATTCTAGATCCATGGATAAAAATGAGCATCACTTACGGATCATTCTAGGCACCATGGGAGAGAAGCACCTTTATGAAAATTTTTCAATATGAAATTTCTTGATCAGGGAGGTGAACTTTCTAGGGTATGCGATCTCAAAGAAGGGGTTTCTAGTGGATACCGAGATGATCAGTGTGGTTATTTCATGGGAGCATCCAATAAATGTGTTTCAGGTTAAGAGTTTCAATGTCCTGGAAGGTTATTTCCGACAGTTTTTTCAAGAATTCTCTCATCTGGCTTCACCGATAACTATGCTCACCAAGAAAGTGGTGATGTTTTTATGGGGCTCAGAATGTTAGGCATCCTTCGAGACGCTTTAGAGGGGGTTGAATACTTCCTCCATTCTAATTTTCCATATTTAGGTAGGGGCTTTATAGTTTATAGTGAGTCTTCAGGTATGGGTATTGGGTGTGTACTTATTCAGCATTATCATGTGGTTGTGTTTGTCTCTCCCAATCTCCGACCACATGAATAAAATTACCTGACCAACCACATGGAGTTATAAGTTGTGATACACTCTTTGAATTATTGTAGTAACTACCTATTTAGGGAAATTATTTTTTCTACTCTGATCACAATATCTTGGCCTATATCTTCTCAAAAATGGACCTCAACATGAGGTAATGTCGTTGCATCGAGTACTTGTAGGGTTTCGACATTTACATTGTCTATACCCCATGAAAGGATGTCTTGGTGTCCGAAGCCTTTAGAAAAAGAGTCCTAGTTCATGCATTTAAAAAATACACTAATGAGTGGACACTAATGACACTATTTTCTCAGATGAAAATGGAGACAAAGGATTAAAATGGGGGGGGGGTGCGTTCTTGGAGATCTTTCATTTGAGTCCTTATCTGGCAGATCTATTTTTGTGGGAACTTCTTAGTGATGTGATTTCACTATGGGAAAAGATGTTTCTTCATTCTGTCGAGATATATTCTTATTTTTCATTTACTTTCAAGGGCATCAAGTGCATCAAGGTCTTTTCTGTAGGGTTATTATCTATACGGATTGTGTTGATGCAGGATAGCCACTAGTCTTAATGGGTTGTCTATCCGGGTGTCATCAATATTTATTATGATGTGTGTTGATAGTTCTGGTGGCCTAGTATAAGGCGATACATTTTGGAATTTTTGTCGAGATGCTACACAGGGAAACATGTGAAAGCATATCATTAAAGGCCCATTGTTTTCCTCAGACCATTACCCATTTCTACCGAGAAGTGGGATGAGGATGTCAAGTAATTCATTATTGGCATGCCTCGTACACCTCGGGGAAAGAATGCCATTTGGGTGGGGATTGATCATTTGAGTAAATTAGTCCAATTAATTCGAATTAGAGATATAGTTAACGTGTATGAATTTGGCCGTTTTTATCATAATTAGTGTAAAGACCCGTAAAATTCGAGGGATTTTTTTTTTCTTATTTTTCTTTGGGATTTTACAAGAATGCAGTTTCTGACGGCTCCTGATTCTGAGGCCTAGTGAGCCTGGAATAATTTCTTGAAGTTTAGCTCGGGTATGTTAAGTGAATGAAAAAGTGGGTTTTCCTAACTTTTGAACCAGTGCTCGGAATCGAAATACGAGGGCACCGATGAAACCGCAACGCCGACAATTGCTTAGGAACACCTATTCCGGAGATGCGTTTGCTCGGGTGTGGTTATTAAAATTTTTGGGTTAAGTAAAAGAATAAAATAAAATGGTGGAACCAATATTATTTTATTTAAAGTAGTTTAACCTAAGATAAGTAGTTGGAGTGGGAACCACTATATCATATTCCACTAAGTAGGATATTTTTGGGGTGGTGCCCACATGAGCCCCTCCTATTCAACATCCTCAAACCCCTTCCTATAATTAGGTAACGCACCCGCACTGCCATTAAATGAAATTCAACTCTTGCGTTTAACAAAATATTAAACACCTCTTTAATTAGGTGGTTAAAACTTTTAAATTAATTCAATTAATTGAATGATTCAAATTTGCATTTCAAAAACCTTTGGCTTGAGTAATAAAATAAGGAAACACTTATTTTATTAGGGTTGTTTTGTTGTGCGAGAGGATTTTGGAGAGGAAAGCTCTATGTTCTGAAGAACGTTCTTGTTCCTCATCGAAGAACGAAAAGAACACTGAGCCATCGACGAAGAACTCTATCACTGCAAAGGGGAGTTCATCGTACCGTCACCCTCCATCCTTGTAGCCGGTGAGAGACGCCATCCTCGAAGATTGATGACGCGATGCCGAAGATCCTCCTTCCGCGATGCTTACGTAGTCTCCTTCTGTGACGTCCCTTTCCACGACAAACCTCGCTTGACCACAACGCTTGAGGTAGGGGATTATTTTGTTTCTATTCGTGAATAATTCCATCGCCAATCATCATCTCTAATTGAGTCACCTGTTATCGCAATAACGGGAGGAGGTGGGACCGCACGAGCACGGACGACCCTCCTTCCCCCTTGATTGTTTGAATTATTTGCGGCACGAGAAAGCTAGAACGGTGCCATTGCACCGCGTCGAAATAATAAGGATTGGGCAGATAAGTGCGGCACCATCGCGCCGCGCCGTTAAAGACGAACAAAGCCGCGGCACCGTCGTGCCGCACCAGAGAACCTCGAAGAGGCCGCAGCCGGAGCGGGGTCGTGGCGGAGGAGCGTGGCGCCTTCACGCCGTGCCAGTCGGACCAAGGCCGCGGCAGAGCTGGAAGCGGCGGCCGGCTTACGGCCGCCGGCACCGGAGCACGAGGGCGGGACCTTGGCGGTCCCGCGGCAGTAGCAACCAGCCGACCGAAGGAGCATCCCCCCACATGGGGGCCGTGGTTTCACGAACAGGGGGGCAGCGAGCCCCCCCCCCCTTTCTGCTCGGCCATTTCGGCCAAGCCGCCTGGCCGCGCCGGCCCGGACGAGCATGCCAGGCTGTTCCGGGCTGTTCCCACTGGGCCGGGCCACACCGTAATGGGCCAGACCCGGACCCAGGCCAGGTTTCCCAGTTCGGGCCGACCCAGGGGGTATCGGGCCGGGTCGGACCGGGCCCTAACCCCTTATTTCCAGACCTTTTCGGTCTTTTTCCCATAACATGGGAAGAAGTCCTCCGATCGACGCACCATCAGCTTCGATGAGATCCTTTGATTGAGACGGTCATTTTATTGTATTACACTCAGGGTTTCGAATAACTTTGGGTTCGGCCGGGTTGGTTCGAAAACGAAACCAATCGGGCTCTCGGAGCGGAAACACTTATAACTTAAGCTCTGGACGTCTGATTGACGTGCCATCGACATTGATGGATTCCTCATAGTTAGACGTACCTTTTGGCTTACTCCGCTCAAGGTTTGGATACAGTTGGAGTGCAGTCGGGTTGGTTTTTACATAAAAATCAAACGTGCCCCAGGAACGAAAAAGCCAATTACTCTCAGATCGGGCGTCCGATTGACGAGCTGTATATCAAGTTGAGTTCCTTTTGTCGATACGAGACTTTGGGATACATCAACTCCGGACTTCATGTCAGTTGATGTATCAGCCCCTCGGCTCGTGGAGCGGACCCCCCCCCCCCCCGAATTAATTTGCTGTGTGCGGGAACCCTAGAGCTGGCTGCGACTGCGATGTCAATGAAAACATTACATAAATCCTCTGTGGGTTTGATAGCGACGACTACAACACTCAGCGACCCTCAGTGGATCAGTGCTACCGATCATGTGTGGGTTAGATCCTGTGTGGGTTAGTGCTCATCAGTCTTGTGTGGGCCAGCGCATACCTATCCTGTGTTGGTCAGATCCTGTGTGGGTCATTGTGCGGGTTAGTACCTATCGATCCTATATGGGTCATTGCAGGGGTTAGTACCTATCAATCCTGTGTGGGTCCGATAGCTTAGATGAATCAGTGGCTACATCTGATCATCTCTATCATCTTACGAAGAAGTATACCTGTGTGAGCTGAGTCTTGACTTTCAATCATTATCTTCGATATGATTGACTTTCTTTCCTATGTGGATTATGTTGTGCTATCCTGTGTGGACGTGATCGAACTTGGGCTTGGATTTTGGATCCTAACTGGAATTAATGACTTAGGTATATATATGGGCATATACCTAAGTAGTGTCTGATGTTACTTCGTGATTGTATCTCTCCTTTGTGGATTATCCTTTGTGGATTCTATGAGACCTTGGGGGGGTCGGGGTCCATAATGAGTAGCGTATACTCACCCCTGCATGAGCTATGGCCACACTACGTTGTGTTGGATGCAGACGATGGATGGCACTGATCGTGGTAGAGGCTAGTGGAGTAGTCGGTACCTGGAGGTGGACCACTAGGTAGGACGTACACGGAGTGGACGGTTGGACCCGAGGAGCTGAGGTGGCTATCTGTACCCACCATTCAGGTGGGACTACCAGTGGACGGCTCGACGTTGATTCTTTACTTTTAGTTGATGTACATTATTACCAGTTTTACTTTACTCTCAGTTTGGGTTTTTATTCTGGCCCATTTACTTTCTGCACTTACTATTATACCCAGTTTTACTTAGTGTTTACTTATACTTGCTTAATCTGTGGTGTTTGTTTACATTACAAAGGAAATGACTTCCCTTTTTGTTGGGATATATTCCTTGGTGCTAGTCTCTAGCCCCTGGCCTATGGGATGCGGGCTTGGGGATAGTCACGGCACGAGCCTCGAGGACGAGACGTGACAAATCGCCGAGCCACCGATGCTACCAGCCCCAGCCGCTGAGAGTGCATGTCGCCTTGGTGCACTGCACTAGTTTCTGCATCAGAGACCACCCATGTTCTGCGGGGATACAGACCATTAGGAAGCCAACGATTGTCTTGAGGCAGTTGTACACGTTTTCCGATTAGTAGGGACACCAGCAGACCTCACGGTGATACTTGTAGCGTGTCTCCTGCACGCGGCAGCAGGTAGATGGTGGAGCTTGATGCTCCAGGTGCACGACGAGTCACCACTCCTCTGGACTGACGTTGAGAGCATCTTCCACTCGGAGTTTGTCCTAGACACCCTCAGTGCGGTGTGAATCCAGAAGCTACTACAACTGCGTCAGGGCAGCTTGTCGGTCACCCAGTACTCGGCGAGATTTACCGATCTCTCGTGCTATTCGACGGACATGGTACGAGACCCATTCTTCCGGGCCCAGACCTTCGAGCAAGGATTGAGGCATGATATCAGAGCATCATTGATCTCCCTCAGCATTCCGACATAGGAATGGGTACTGGAGAGATCCCTTCTCATCGAGAGCTTTCTTGCTGAGCCTATATCAGCAATGAGACCTACCACATGGCGGCATGTATGAGAGTCTTCTGTAGCTGGAAGTCGACGGATGACACATGGGTCCAGGTGGACCAGACCCTCAGGCGGACAAACTCAGGACACTGTTTCAGAGGTGCGGGGAACACAGCGCATAGCCAGTATTTCGAGAGGCAGACAGTGCTACGCATGCGGCGGTCAGCGCCATATGGCTCGTGATTGCCCGACCCACCGTGTGGAGGAGCGGCAGACGGTTGAGGGACCACCTAGGCAGAGGCAGAGGGTCGACTGTGGCGGTCCGCAGGGAGCAGGAAGATGAGGCAGAGGAGCAGGCCGAGCAGCAGGTGGTGGGAAACACTTTGAGGCTCTACCACCACCACCACCAGGAGGTCCACCCCGACCATAGGGAGCTGGCGGGCAGAGACAGGTACAACTTCAGGCAGCGAAGGCCAATGACCACGACGCGCCTGAGATGATTCGAGGTATAATCTGTTTCTACTCCACCATTTCTTCAGTTCTTATAATCACAGGAGTGAGTCATTATCTCATTTTCTCTGCCATAGTTCGGAGCTCTGAGATTCCGACGGAGCCGTTGGCTCGATCCTTACGGCTAGAGACTTCTACTGAAGCAGACTCGACGATTACTCACTGGTTCCGGAAGTGTGATATTACTCTAGGAGGCGAGAGAATCGGCTGAGATCTTCTTGTAGCAGCGTCAAGGCCTTATGACGTCATCTTGGGCATGGATTGGTTATCAACAGTCCATGCTAAGATAGAATTCATTAGGCGCAAGGTGTGATTTGTTCTCACCGATGGGAGTAGGTTCACCTTCACCGGCAAGAAGGGAGCCTTTGTTGGTCAAGATGGACTCACGCAGAGGAGAGGATAGCCCATCACTCATCAGATGGACAGCCTCATCCTAGGAGCAGTTGACGTGTGGAGTCCGAGATTACCTGCTGTGGTGGATTAGTATGCGGACGTTTTTCCCAACGAAGTTCCAGGACTACCTCCTCGCAGAGAGGTAGACTTTTATATTGACCTGTACCCCAGGACTGCCTCGGTATCAACCCCTGCATATCAGATGTCTTCCGCCGAGCTTCAAGAGCTATGGGTACAGCTGAAGTACTTACAGGGCAAGGGATTCATCTGACCCAGTGTTTCACCCTGGGCTTCCCAGATTTTGTTCACCAAGAAGGCGGACGAGAGCTTGTGACTGTGTGTCGATTAACGTCACCTAAACCAGGTGACCGTGAGGAACAAGTATCCACTATTGAGGATTGGAAACCACTTTGATCAACTCAAGGGAGCACGGTGGTTCTCGAAGAAAGACCTCAGATCAGGCTATCATTAGCTCAGAGTTCGAGACGAGGACGTGCAGATGACGGCCTTCAGATGTCGGTATGGCCATTATGAGTTCTTGGTTATGCTATTCGGCGTAACAAATGCTCCAGCAGTGTTCATGGGCCTCATGAAAAGGATCATTCATCCTTACCTCGATCGATTTGTCATAGTCTTCATCAACGGAATTTTGATATACTCGACCACTGAGGAGGATCACACCTACCACTTGTGGGTTGTACTAGACACACTACGAGAGCACCAGCATTATGGAAAGATCCTGAAGTGTCAGTTGTGGATACGTGAGGTCCACTTCTTGGGAAACATCATCTCTAAGGTGGTAGTTGATTTGGATCTAGCGATGACTGAGGCAGCGCGAACTTGGGAGCAACCTAGGAGCGTGACAGAGGTTCGGAGTTTCTTCGGGATAGCTGGGTACTACCGGAGATTCATGCCAGACTTCTCCAGAGTTGCGGCACCACTCTCAGCTTTGACGAAGAAGGGGAAACGCTTTGTGTAGTCATACAGATTCTAGAAGAGCTTCCAGGAGCTGAGGCAGAGATTGACCAGCGTGTCTATCTTGAGGCTACCCGAGGAGGGAGTAGGGTACGTAGTCTACTACGATGCATCAGGGGCTAGAATCGGTTGTGTCCTGATACAGGAGCGGGCCGTGATCGACTATGGATCATGTTAGTTGAGGAAGAATGACCATAAATAAACTACCCAAGACCTGGAGTTAGAAGTAGTGGTTTTCGCTCTAAAGATGTGGCGACACTACCTAATGGGCGAGTGCTTCACCGTCTACTCTGACCACCAGAGTCTCAGGTACATATTCTCGTAGAAGGACCTAAACCTGAGACATCGAAGATGGATCAAGTTCCTCCAGGACTACGACTTTGAGATAGTCTATACACCTAGAAAGGGGAACATAGTCGCCGATTATCTCAGCAGGAGGATGGGCATTCAGCTACATGGGGAGGCGACAGAGCAGTTACCGGCTTTGCAGATATCCTTCGTGGATAGAGATGGAGTAGCCTTTCTGCAGTCACTCACAGTCACTCCTCCACTTCTACAGCGGGTCAGAGAGGCACAACATGGGGAGGTTGACTGTGAGACACGACGTGCATAGATATCCTCAGGACAGGCACCTGATGGATTTTCTATGGGAGGAGAGCACGTCATCCTTTTCAGAGGACGTACCATGGTACCAGCTGCATTACCGGAGGAGGTACTGAGGGAGTTCCACACTTCCCCTTTTGCGGTACACCCAGAAGTGGCGAAGATGTACCAGGACCTCAGACGACAGCACTGGTGGCCGGGTATGAAGAAGGCTGTAGCAGAATTCATTTCAAGATGCGTCACCTGCCAGTAGGTGAAGGCAGATCACCAGGTACCAGCATGCTTGGTACAACCCATGGAGGTCCCGGAGTGGAAGTGGGACGACATATCTATGGACTTCGTGGCTAGACTTCCACGCACTTCCAGAGGTCACAACTCCATTTGGGTGATTGTCGACCGACTCACCACGTCGACTAACTCCTTACCCATCAGAGAGCAGGGCTCAGTGGAGAGCTTGGGACGCCTCTACATTCAAGAGATTGTACAGATTCATGGTGTGCCATCATCTATCGTCTCCGATAGAGATTCTCTCTTTACTTCCCGTCTTTGAAAGGGGTTACAGGAGGCTTTTTGGATGGAACTACATCTGAGCACTGCCATTCAGCCTCAGATGGATGGTCAGATGGAGAGGACCATTTAGACTCTCGAGGACATGCTCCGTGCTTGTTTCCTCGCCTTTGGTCAAAGATGGGAGGATCATCCACCCTTGGTGGAGTTCGCGTACAACAACAGATACCACTCCACAATTAGGATGGAACCATACGAGGCGTTGTACAGCCGACCACGCAGATCACCGGTGTGCTGGACAGACCCTGGGGAGTCAGCATTTTTGGGGCCGGAGATGCTCCAGGCCACGACAGAGAATGTCCAGGTCATCCTGGTGCAGATGAGGATAGCTCAGAGCCGGCAGAAGTCTTATGCTGACTAGAGGCGGAGGCCACTATAGTTCGAGTCTGGCGACAAAGTCTTCTTGTGGGTCTCACCTCGACATGGATTATGGAGATTTTACCGAGGCAGAAAGTTGTCTCCACGCTTCATCGGACCATTCCATGTCCTCAGCATGATTGGCGAGGTGGCTTATCGCCGGGATCTACCACCTCAGTTGCACCGGGTGCACGACGTCTTTCGCGTATTTCAGCAGAGGTGATACGTGCACGACCTAATGCATATCATTGACCATGGGGAGCTGTACATTGATGATGGGGAGACTTTTGCAGAGGTCTCAGTCAAGATCGAGGATCGATAGGAGCGGGTCCTATGTGGACGGTCGATATTTCTGGTGTACATCAGGTGGAAGCACGAGATCCTCCAAGAGAGAACTTGGGAGTGGGAGGCTCAGATGCGTGCACAGTACCCACATTTGTTTCCCTAGTTATGATGTATCTTTATGGGGACGTAAAGCCCTAAGGTGGGAGTAATGTAACGACCCGTAACATTCAAGGGAAATTTTTTTTCTTAAATTTTTTTGGGATTTTACAAGAACGCAGTTTCTGAGGGCACCTGATTCTGAGCCCCGGTGAGCCCGAAATAATTTTCTGAAGTTTAGCTCGGGTGTGTTCAGGGAACGAATGAGTGGGATTTCTTAACTTTTGAACCGGTGCTCAGAATCGAAATCTGAGGGCACCGATAAAACTGTAGTGCTGGTAATTTCTTAGGAACAACTATTCCGGAGTCGTGTTTGCTCGGGTGTGGTTATTAAAACTTTTGGGTTAAGTAAATGAATAATATAAAATGGTGCAACCCATTTTATTTTATTTAAAGTAGATTATCCTAAGCTATGTAGTTGGAGTGAGACCCACTATATCCTACTCAACTAGGTAGGATATTTGTGGGGTGGGGCCCACATGATCCCCACCTATTCAACTTCCTCAAACCCCCTCTTTTATTTTGGTAACGCACCCGCACCCCCATTAAATGAACGTCAACTCTTGCATTTAACTAAATTTTAAATGCCTCTTTAATTGGGCGGTTAAAACTCTTCAATTAATTCAATTAATTGAATGATTCAAATTTGAATTTCAAAAACCATTTTCTTGAGTAATAAAATAAGGCAATGCTTATTTTATTAGGGTGGTTTTGTTGTGCGGGATGATTTTGGAGAGGAATGCTCTAAGTTCTGAAGAACATTCTTGTTCCTCATCGAAGAACGCAAAGAACACCGAGCCTTCAACGAAGAACTATGTCACCGCAAAGGGGAGTTCATCGTACCGTCTTCCTCCCTCCTTGCAGCCGGTGAGAGATGCCATCCTCAGATATCGACGATGCGACGCCGACGATCCTCCTTCCGCGATGCTTATGGAGTCTCCTTCCATGATGTCCCTTTCCATGACAAACCTTGCTCCATGACAACGCTTGAGGTAGGGGATTATTTTGTTACTGTTTGTGAATACATCCATCGCTGATCATCATCTCTAATTGAGCCGCCTGTTATCGCAATAACGGGAGGAGGTTAGACCGCATGAACACGGCCGACCATCCTCCCCCTTGATTGTTTGAATTTTTTGCGGCATGAGCAAGGCAGCGCAGTGCCGTTGCACCATGTTTAAATAATAAGGAATGGGCGGAAAAGTGTGTCACCATCGCGCTGAGACGTTAAAGACGAAAAATGTCATGGCACCGTCACGCCGCGCTGGAGAACCTCAAAGAGGCTGCGGCCGGAGTGAGGCCGCGGTGTAGGAGCGCGGTGCCGTCGTGCCACGCCGATCGGACCAAGGCCGCGGCCTTTGGCTGCGGTGTAGCAGGAAGCGGCAACCGGCTTCCGGCCGCCGGCGCCAGAGCAGGAGGGCGGGGCCCCGGAGGTCCCCCGGAAGCCGCAACCGGCCGGCTGGCTTCCAAGAAGCCGGGGTTCAAAACCCCCGGCTGGCCTAAGTAGCAGACCCCCACATGGGAGTCGTCGTTTCACGAACTGGGGGCAGCGAGCCCCCCCCCTTCCGCTCGGCCGTTTCGGCCGAGCTGTCTGGCCACGCTGGCCAGGCCAAGCCGGGCTGCGTCCTGGCCAGGCCGGGCTACACCCTAAGGGAAAGGACCCAGACCTGGGTCGGGTCGACCGAGTTCAGTCTGACCCAGGGGGTATCGGGCCGGGTTGGACCGGGCCCGAACCCCCTATTTCCGGACCTATTTCGGCCTTTTGCCCATAACATGGGTTGCGGACCTCCGATTGATGCAGCATCAGCTGCGATGCGATCCTTGGATCGAGGCGGTCATTTTGGTATTTTAAAATGAAGGTTTCAGAGAACTTTGGGTTCGGCCGGGATGGTTCGAACACGAAACCAACCGGGCCCTCAGAGCGGAAACGCTTATAACTAAACCTCCAGACATCCGATTGATGTGCCGTCGACTTTGACGGATTCCTCATAGTGAGGCGTACCTTTTGGCATACTCCACTCTAGGTTTGGATGCAGTTGGAGTGCAGTCAGGTTGGTTTTTACTTAAAAACCAACCGGGCCCCTGGAACGAAAAAGCCAATAACTCTCAGACCGGGCGTCCGATTGACGCGTCGTCTGTCACATTGATTTCCTTTTGTCGATATAGAACATTGGGATAAATCAACTCCAGACTTCATGTTATTTGATGTATCAGACCCTAGGCTCATGGGCGGAACCTCCCAAACGAGCTTTCTGTGTGCGGGAACCCTAGGGCTGGCTACGACTACAACGACGATGAGGACTGTACAAAAATCCTCCGTGGGTTCGACAGCGACGACTACAGCACTCATAGATCCTCCGTGGATCAGTGCTACTGATCTTGTGTGGGTCAGATCCTGTTTGGGTCAGCGCTCAGCAGGCCTGTGTGGGCCAGTGCATACCGATCATGTGTGGGTCAGATCCTGTGTTGGTCATTACGGGGGTTAGTACCTATCGATCCTATGTGCGTCATTACGGGGGTTAGTACCTATCGATCCTATGTGGGTCTGATGGCTTAGATGAATCAGTGGCCACATCTGATCATCTCTATCATCTTACGAAGAAGTATTCCTGTGTGAGAAGAGTCTTGACTTTCAATCAATATCTTCGATATGATTGACTTGCTTTCCTATGTAGATTGTGTTGTGCTATCCTGTGTGGATGTGATCGAACATGGGCACGGAAGTTGGAGCTGAACTGGAATTTATGATTTAGGTATATGTATGGGCATATACCTAAGTAGTGTCGAATGTTACTTCGTGATTGTATCTTTACATTGTGGATTATCTTTTGTGGATTATGGGAGACCTTCGGGGTTCTCGGGGTCCCTACTGAGTAGCGTATACTCACCCCTGCACGGGCTATGCCCACACTACATTGTGTTGGATGTAGACGACGGACAATGATGATCGTTGTAGAGACTAGTGGAGCAGTCGGTACCTGGAGGTGGACCACTAGGTGGGACGTACACGGATCGGATGGCCGGACGCGGGTATCTTAGGTGGCTATCTGTACCCACCCTTCAGGTGGGACTACCAGTGGACGGCTCGACGTTGCTTCTTTACTTTCAGTTTGGGTTTGTATTCTGGCCCATTAACTTTCCGCACTTACTATTGTACCTAGTTTTACTTAGTGTTTACTTCTACTTGCTTACTCTGTGGTGTTTGTTTACATTACAAAGGTAATGCCTTCCCCTTTTTGTCGAGATATACGCCTTGGTGCTAGTCGCCATCCCCTGGACTATGGGAGGTGGTCTTGGGGTTAGTCACGGCACGAGCCCTGAGGACGGGTCATGAAAAATAGGTGGTAAGGATCCATGGTGTGCTGTTAGAAGTTTTCTTAAACGGAAACACATGTTTCACATTTAGGATTTGGGAAGGAAATTAGAAGGCCTTGAAGACTGAGATTATGATGATCATGGAATACCATCCTCGAATGGATTGTCAGACAGACCAGGAGAATCAGATTTGAAAGGAAATGCTTTGTGCATGTGTTCAAGACCTTTTAGGTTTTTAGAATATCCATTAGGGAATTGTTTTGTTTTCATATAATAATAGTTTACAATATTCAATTCTAATGTCACTTTTTGAGGCTCTTTATGTTGGCAGTGTCATTCCGCCATATGTCGGGCCAAGGTAGGTGAGACCCCACTGTGGAAGGTTGATTCTGGTGTAGGAGATGTCTAAGATAGTCATGTCGATCAAGCAACAATTATTAAAATTTCAGAGTCAATATAAATCATTTTCTAATCATGGGTGTCGAGACATAGTTTTTTTTGTGGGTGACATGGTATTCTTTAAAGTGGCTGCTCGTCTGGGCCACCATCGATCAGGAAAGCAAGGGAAGTAGACAATGTGGTATGTCAGACCCATTGAGATCACAGAGATTATTAAGAAGCTGGAATATGGGATGACATTAATTTTTTAGTTGACATATATCCATGATGTCTTCCATGTATCCCTGTTGAAGAAATACAACCCAAATCCATCCCTTGTACTAAATTGGGAGGATTTGGATATTGAGCCTGATTTATTATTTTTTGAGGGTCCGATTTGAATAGTGGAATTCTATGAATATATACAATTGGGAATGTCTATTCAAATTTTATGGGTTCGTTGGTAGAACGGGGATGATAAGCCAATGACAAGGGAGCCGAAATTCGGGGTTGAGAAGGAGTACCAATTCATGTTTTCTAATCAATATTCATGATGACATTCTATGCTGGAATGTCTTTCATAGTGGGGAGAATTTCTGCATCCATGAATTATTCTAAATGTAAAATTTAGTTAATTTTAATTTATTATATGTATTGGGGGTTTCCCATGCATTTTTCGAGGAAAGTGATAGTTTTCATGATTTGGGGAAAACCATTAGTCCATTTCCAGATTTTAAAAACAATTTTTTTTCTTTTATAACACTTTCATTTTCAATAACGTGGACCCATTCTTGTTCGAAAAGGGCATCCCCTAATCTATTAACATCAAAATATCAATTTATACCCTTTTGGAGTCCATAATAATGGTGGATTTTCATTTTTAATTATGGAATTGGTCCACTCAGGATGCTCATTTACAGATTTAAAAACAAAATTGATTATTTAATATATTATTCAATTTTTCTGATTTATCTATGATTAAAAGTATCACCCAATCCCACTAAACCCAGAATCAACCCCATTATCATTTCCCCCACTTTGTATTTCATATGAATTGCGAATTAGGGTAGAACATCATTGGCACTCTCAAATCATCAAGATTTGAAGAGGTTAATTATTTCCTTCATTACTCCTTCAATTGTTACTCTTTTTCCCCAATTTTAGTTCTCCCATTTACTTATAATTATTATTAGAACCTCAATTTCGTTTATTAATGTTTTCAAATTCAGATACTGGTAACTTTTGGGTGATTTATTAAAGAACACTCATGTAAGTTGGTCTCCTGTATTCTTCATCCAATTTTCATAGAGTTACTTCATTTTTATTTGGGTTTGTTGCCATACTATTTATGTTATTAATGTAAAAAAATTAGGGTTTAAAATCTAAGTTTCGATATTCAGTTTCTTGTTCTATTCTTCTAGTTTTAGGCTTGATCTACACCCCTTGTGTTGTGATGCTGGAGCAATTGATTTTTTTTTCTCAATGATTCAAGGGTTTTGATAATTTTGGTAGGTGATTCTAGGGGTAATCAATGTAAGAGGAGTTATATTTTATGAATTTATATTTTTAGAATAGATAACCATCATTATCCTTGTAGTGAAATCTGGTTTACGTGATGTTTGTTAAGAAAATTATTTTTAAGGTACCAATTTTGTGTTAAATTTGTCGATTTATATGTCTATTTTATGTTATGCCAATTGGGGTTGTTTTATAACTCATTTAACGGGTATATGAAGATGTTTTAGTTGGTGAAATTTCTATTTTAGTAAATATGGGTTTGCCCAATGTGTTCAACGTGGGGTTTTTCTGGTCTTTTGTGTGCAAAACATTATTAAATTTTGTGACGTTAGTTTATTGAAACCCCAAATGTTTTATTGGGTGTGTAAGTGGTTATAAGAATGTGTAGACACTTTTTTTTAGTTTATTAGTACCATAAATGAAGTTTTTATATGATAATTTATTTTGGTATCATGTGAACGTGTTATGAGAAAAGGGGGAAGCCCGAGTATCTAGGAGGGTCGAAGTGTACAAGTATGCTAGTGATCCTGAGCAGTTTTATACCTCTTTCACTAAGAAAAATGGATAAAGACAAAACTAAATAAACTATTTGGATGATGTTTAGGGACCAATCGGTTGTGGTTATATTCCCAAATAGTGTCTCATACATGAGAATAGATTGTTTCTATCGTTATATTACACTGAGGTATGAGGTACATGGGGCCTGAGACTACCTAGTTCCTAGGGGTGTTACCGAGATTAGTGCTCATTGACTCTATTATATTTATCAATGTAATATTGTGGTTTTTTTCTATAATTTATAGTATATTACCTCTTTTACTGAAATTTACCCACTCATGGAAAATTCCCATTGAAAACCTTTTGAATTTAAATTTTTCATTCTTTAGAAATTATTTCCACCACTTTCTTCTTATCAAAACTATCATGATTTTTATCTTGTATTGTTTACTCTATGGAGTCTCATGGTGGTATCTGATTGAGATTAGGATCACACCAAAAATAAAACACTGTGTAGTATGTTTACTTGATCAGGTTTGAAATAGCTAAAGGCAAGGCCTTGGGTGATGGCGGTTTGTGTTGTTAGCTCCATTCTATAGTCTGCTGTTCCGGAGATGTCTTGTAGGTGATGTCCCCTTGTCTTCTGAAGTATTTGGGGCTATTTTTGTAATGCCCCGACCCCAGTTACCCAATTAATGTGCATTATTACATAATATTTTCATGATCCCAAAAGATCATGTCTTGAAATACCTATTAGTTTAGTAGACTTGGAAACACTAGATATATTCATAAATTTTATATTACATTATAAAGTTAAAACTACATCAACATTTTGTCTCCACACTCATATCCCCTTATACAATCCCTGCATGTCATTCATAAAATACTTCTTCACATGCTGGGAAAAATAAAACATAGAAAGGGGTGAGCTCAAATGCCCAGTAAGGATAACAATATAGCGGAAACATTCATTAATAAGCATAAAAATTTAAGGCAATGTATAACTAAAACAAAATCCATTTAAACTTGAACATCATCATAATATGGCGGAAATAAAATTTAATAATGCCATTTAATTATTCACAAGGATATTCTACTAATTGAATAGTCACATGCAATATTAATAATAAATTTCATAATGATGGAATGCAAAATGCCAGACTATCATAACAATGTAGCCAAGGCCTCATGCGAAGACTGCAAATAAGATTTTGTCTAATCCATGTGTCAAGACACTAGTTTGTCTCATGATACCTACCAATGCATCAAGAAGCTATAGTGGGCTCCACCCGTCTCTTACTAAGTCCAATGCATTCCTTATATGAACAGGTTTAAACATAACATAATCATTCGTATTAAATCTAGCATATGAAATGTCAATAATTTCTCCATAAACCATGAATAGAATAAAAATAACACATCCACAGTCAAAAATATCACAAAACCTTCAATACAATATGGAAGTTCTTTATCATAATAAAAAGACATCAAATAATCTTAAAATCCATCAGAGGATGTTGACATAGATGAAATCAGATGTATTTGAGAGAAATATCTCTTTTTCTGAAATCATTTAAATGTATCATAATTATAAAAGAAAAAAATAAGTTTGAAAATATTCTTATAAACTTTTTAGGGAAGCTTCAAATATTTTATAAAGGCGGAAAAGAGCCGCACCCTCCGTATAAGTTAAAAAAGACATTCTTACCTCAGTTCTGTCAAAAAGGTTAAATGGGACCTTATTTGGAAAAAGACTGAAAGACTCCTTTATAAACATCTTATAAAAATTCAAAAGGTGTATAAATGAGTTTAACCAATATTATGTAGAATATTAAAAAAAATTTTTAATCCATTTTTAAGAAAAATGGATGTGGATGATAAAGCGGTCCCAGTAGATAATTATGTATAAACAACCTCGGATAATGAAGAGATTGTGAAATAAACCCTTACCTTTTACTTTTCCATGATAGATTGTAGGTTAAACTCTTGTATAATTGATAAATAATTTTTATTAAATTATACTATAATAATATACATAAATATGATATCATATATGATCTTTTAATATTTATTTGTTAATAATATTTTATTATTATCGTCATTTTGGGTGTTAACTAATTCGTTTTCCATTATATACTTCGTTACGTAAGCCGTGATTGTTATGGATAGGTTTTATATTATTCATATCCATAATGATATAACGTCCATATACATAAATTTTAATCATCAAATGAGAATTAGTCTTGAATGGATATGATGGGGAACTAAATCTCATCACGTTCGTGGAGACGGTAATCCTTACGTACGCACGAACACTACTTCCATTTCATTTATCATTTTAAAAGGAATCAAAAACAAATGATACATAGGTATATTACTATTCCAGTATAATATAATATCTAATATGTGTTACTTAATTTCATTAGCACCATCCTTTATACGTTCTATGTATGGTATGAATGAGTCATATCACTTTGTGGGGGCGGTAGTCCGCACTTCCTCAAATGAAATTATCATTTATATATATATACAACATGAAACAAATAATGGTATGCTATAAAATGGAATTACAGAAGATTATATATAAAATAAATATCATATTTATAATATTTAATTATATTTATATCATAATGGCCACCATGAGAGGTGGTAGGAGATAATTGAATAATCATCATTTCGCGAGGAGTTTGGTTGTCATCAATAGAAACAGTATGTTCTTCACCCATTAGATGGAGGTGTGTGTAAGTGTAGTTAGACTATTTCTCATAAAAATATCGTAGTATATTTAGGATACTGGTTTTGTTACAATAGAAAAATAATAAGAAGAGTTTAGGGTTTGGAGAAGTAAAATAAAAGAAAAGAAGTGAAGAGAAATTGTTACCTTTAATTTGGGTAACTCCCTTTGGTTTGCCCAAAAAGAACTCTTGAAGTGAATTATGCCTAAGTTAAGGCTTCTATATGGAGTAGAGGGATGTAGGGGGATTAATTGGGCAGAGGTTTGATGAGCCAAAATGTTTTAGAGGTGTGAGGAATTGGTTAGAAGTGGTGTCCTTCTATAAGGGGGAGGTTGGCTCTTTAGAAAAAACATAAAGCATTTATTTATAATAAATTAATATTCGGTTTCTAATAGATCAAAATTGGATTATTCAAAGTCTAAGGTGTGGATGGTTCTAAATAATTTCAACCAATATATTTTAGGCAGGTTTGAGTAATTATATTAACCTTATCTTTTAGTTGTAACTCATAGTTAATTAATTTGACAATTACCATGTCAGTTTTTATTTAAGTATTATATAGTTAATAAACATAATATATACATCCAAGAGACCCACAATTGGTAAATAAATGTTATACCCATCATGATATAAGTCATTTGGCCGAAAATTATATTTTTAGGAATATAATATCCATTAATAATATAATATGTTTTTATGAACTCGTTTATGTCGATTTTGCCAGTATTCAATAATTAATTTTTGTTGACGTCATAAAAACATTATTAATTCAAATAAAATTCGTTTAAGAAATCCTAACATCTAATATTAAGAAATAAAATTATTTTATGACATCAAAAATTTCAAATTATAATTATTTTAACTTTTATAATACCAATTATTTGATTCATTCATTAATAAGGAAAATACTGCATCATTATTGTGTCATTAATAAATATTATTATTAAATGTATAAAAATTATAAATAAAATAAAATAATGTAGAAAATATTTTGAACTTTCTAATGAATATTTATTTTCGAAAATATAACATATATAACCCTATGTAAATGTTTTTTTTCTAAAATATATATGGTTATGTCATTTTTGTATTTACTTTAACATAATTAATATAAAGTGTCCTTATCACCTACAAGTGCCTCCATGGGATCCCAAAATCATCCCAATAATGCCCATGGTCGGACATGTTTCATCCAATAAGGTTATGACACGTTTTAGGGTAATTTATTTTTATTATAATATTATTTTTTACCCTTATTTACTGGATTTACCGTTTAACCATGGTAAATAAAATATTTACCGAAATAATTATTCAAAATGTCTAAAAATTAAAGTTACCTGTTTAAACAATTTATAAATCCTGATTCCAAATATTTAATCCATTTTTCCAAATTCAAAATACATAAGTGGAAGAAATTAATTTAAAATTAATTTCCATTGTTAAAACAAAAATCTTTTTTTAAGAGATAATAACTATCAAAAGATTGACATTTGTTTATGTCCGATTTAATTGTGAAATTATTTCCAATGTCCAAAATTGTATTAAATGGTAAAAATATATTTAAAATATACTTTTAAACCACTCAAATTAATAATTTAACACTATTAATTATTTTGATTAAAAAAAGTTTTTTTTAATTAAAAGTTTTCCATTTTCACTATTCATCAAAATATAAAAGTTATCTGAAAAGTACCAAAATTTCACCATAGGCTAATTTAGATATTCCGAATCCCAAAATGAAGTCCATTTTGAGAGATAAAATTTATAAAATTTCAAAAAGTTGTTATTACTATTCATAATGGCTTGTTTGATTGGTTGTGGTGTGTTTGAACTCGATGTTGCGTACAACACATGCTACTATATTATTCAAAGAGAAGTGTACCATGGAAGCATGGGTGATACATTCTACCGTCCTTCAAATAAATTTTTCCTCAAAATTTATATAATAATACCGCATGAAAAGACTCGGGTGGTTCTACATCACAAGATCCTCAGGTTCCCCTATTGCTTCTTCCATCTTATAGTTTCTCCGTAGAACTTTCACCAGATGAGTCGTCCAGTTTCGTAGAACTTGCTCTCTCGTATCAAGAACATTGATAAGATATTCGCAATAAGATATATCAGGTTCCAGTTCTAATTCCTCATAGGTGATTATATGTGTTGGGTCAGCCATGTATTTTCTCAATAGTGATATGTGGAACACATCGTGAACTTTGGAGAGATTTGGCGGCATTGCCAAACGATTAGCTACTACCCCTATTTGTTCTAGAATTTTGAATGGTCCTATGTACCTGGGACTCAATTTTCTCTTCTTACCAAAACTTATAACACCCTTCCATGGATATAACTTCAAGAAAACATGATCGCCTCCCATAAATTCCATATCCTTTTTTTTATAACCGACATAGCTCTTCTGCCTACTTTGAGCTTGTTTGATGTGGTTTTGGATTAGCTTAACCTTTTCCGTCATTTCCTCTACCAGTTCTGGGCCTAAATGTTTTCTTTCACCAACGTCATCCCAAAAATTTGGTGTGCGACAACTCTTTCTGTATAATGCTTCATATGGTGCCATCTGAATACTTGAATGGAAGCTATTGTTGTAGGAAAATTACACCAGAGGTAATATTGATCCCACATACCCTAAAAGTCAAGTGAGCATGATATCAACATGAATTCTATGTTTTGAATAGTCCATTATGATTATCCTTCTGTTTGAGGGTGGTAGGCAATGCTCAAATGAAGTTTAGTATCCAAGGCCTTCTGAATACTTTTCCAAAATCATGATGTAAAACGTGGATCATGATCAGAAACAATTTATATGGGTACTAAATGGAGTCTCACAACATCATTAATATATAGTCTTTCTATACTTTCAAGTGGTAAATCTTCCCTTATAGCTAGAAAATTTGCTGACATGGTAAGATGATCAACAATTACCCATATTGCATCGTTCTTTCTAGGAGTCTTTTGTAGTCCCATGAAAAAGTCCATCGTGATATTATCCCATTTCCACTCAAGTATGGGAAGAGGATTCATGACTCATCCAGGCTATTTCCTTCCAGATTTCACTTGTGGAAAAAACATACATCTTGACACAAAATTACCAATCTCCCTCTTCATGTTGTCCCACCAAAAATGTTCCATCAAATCTCTAAACATTTTGGTGCTCCCGGGGTGTATATAGAAATTGGAACTATGAGCGTCATCCAACAATTCACTTTTTAGATCAGGTATATCGAGAACCCTAAGTTACTTCCCAAGTTTCAAAATTCAATCCTCTTACACAAAGTCATTCAATCTCCCATCATTCACAGCTTTAATATTCTTTTGAAATTCTTCATCATCAGTCAGATAACTCTTTATCCATTCTAGTAAATATGGTTTTGTAACCATTTGAAAAAGTATTGATGTTTCACCATACATGGTGATTCCCATATCTATATTTACTAGATCCATATATATAGGATCCTTTTCAAATATCATCTTATTCAAAAGTCCATTATACTTTCTACTCAAAGAATCATCCACCTTATTTTCCTTCCTCGGGTGGTAGTGTATCGTGAAATCATAATCCTTGAGTACTTCAAGCCATCTCCTTTTCCTCATGTCAAGTTCTTTTTGTGAGAAAATATACTTCAATCTCTTGTGATCGGTATAAATCTCACATTTTTCACCATAGAGATAGTTTCTCCAAATCTTCACAGCAATTATTAGAGCTTCTATCTCAAGAACATGAGTAGGATAGTTTTTTTGATGAATTTTTAGCTATCATGATGCATAGGAAATAACCATATCATTCTGTATAAGGACACAACCACGTCCTCTCATCGATGCATCACTATAAATTACAAACCCATCATTCCCTGATGGTGTGATCATTTACTAATATTCCCTTCAGTTCTTCAAAACATTCTTCAAACTATTTTGTCCAAAAAAATTTAACCCCATTTCGTGTGATCTTCGTTAATGGGTTAGCCAATCGTGAAAAAATTCTGGACGAAACGTCGATAATAACCCACTAAACCAATACAACTGCATACCTCCGTTATACTCGTTGGTACTAGCCATTCTATGATTGACTTGGTCTTAAAAGTATCAACATAGATTCCATCCTTAGAGAACATATGGCCAAGAAAAGAAATTTTATGAAGCCAGAATTCACACATGCTAAACATCCCATATAATTCATGTCTTCAAAGATTCTTCAGTATAATGTGTAGGTGAGTTTCATGATCTTCATAGATTTTTAAGTATACCACAATATCATCAATAAATACCACTATAGAATCATCAAGATATTCCTTGAAAACTCTATTAATTAGATCCATGAAAATAGTGGGTGCATTAGTCATCCCAAAAGGCATTACTATAAACTCGTAATGCCCGTACCTGATTCAAAATGCCGTCTTCTGAATGTATTCCTTCTTCACTCAAAACTAATGACATCCAGATCGAAGGAAAATCTTTGAAAAGTATTGAGCTCCATATAGTTGGTCAAATAAATCATCAATGCAAGGTAGGTTATACTTTTTCTTTATTTTTATATCATTGATCTCCCTATAGTAGATTCATAACCTCATAGATCCATATTTCTTTTTAACAAAAAGAATATGGGCTCCCCATGGAGAAAAACTAGGTAGAATAAATCCCTTATTATTCAATTCCTTTAGTTGTTTCTTTAGATAAACTAATTCCACAATGGCCATTCTATAAGAGGTCTTTGACGTAGGACTTTATCCAGGAATTAAATCAATGGAAAACTCAACTTCTCGTTCTTGAGGCTGTCCAAGTAAATCTTCCGGAAACACATCTACATATTCTTTCACAATAGGTACATCCTCTATTTGAACATTTCGTTCCTTACCCACAGTTATTTTATTCTCTTCCTCAACAATAATTGAATTTACTTGAGCTACTAGGGGTGGATCTAGAGAAGAATTAAGTGGTAATGATTCATGCTCTAAAGATAATATGTTCCTTATCATCATCCTAAAAAATCTTTACCTTCTTATTATTACAATAAATCTTTGTGTCATGGTCCAAAATCCAATCCATAACGAGGATTATATCAAACTAAATCATTGGTATGACATTGAGATCAGCGGATAAAGAACATTTATGTGCACTAATGGGGACTGATTCACAAAACATTGTTGCAATGATACTTCCCTTAGGAGTTTTAACTGACAACTCCCTTATTAAATCAAATTAGAAATATTTAATTTTTTTAGAAAACTGGGATGATATGAAACAATGCGTTGATCCAGAATCAAATAAAGCATTTGCTAAACTTGAGGAAACCATTAAATTATCAGCCACTACGTCTTTCAGAGCTTCTACCTCGACAGTAGTGATAGCATAAGCTTGTCCTTTATCCCTTGGAATTTTTTGAGGTAAGTTCCCCTGACACATACTATATTCATTTGCATAATGTCCCATCTCTCTACAATTATATAATTCCACGTTGACAGCAACTCTCTTTCCATTGGAATCATGAGCTTGGTGGCCTTTTTCACGAAACTTATAACAGAATACCATTCCCTTCAAGAAAGTACCTGGGTGTTTCTTCCTACATTTACTAAAGGATTTATAATCAACTTTTCCATTATTCCATTTATTTCCATTTCCAGAGTGGCCAGAAGATCTATTCTTCTCTTACTTTGCCATAAAGTCGTAAGACATAGAGAATTCCTTTTCTATCTTGATATCACATTATACAATATCTTCGTATGATGAGAAAGATTGTGATACTAATGCTCGGCGGAGAAACAGTTTTAACCCATCAACGAAACGATCAATCTTACTTCTTGGGTTTTGGAAATAAACTGATGTATGCCTTGATAACCTTGTAAAGTTAGCCGCATACATTGCGACATTCTCATCCTCCTTTTGCCTCAGACTCAGAAATTACCTTTCTATATCTACTCGATGGTCACGAAGAAGGTATTTTTCTATGAAAATCTCTTCGAACTCCCTCCATTCCATATTTTATACTTCATCATATTTCTTTGTGTTTTGTATCAATTACCACCATTTATCAGTATCTCCAGTGAGGAGATAAACTGCCATGCAAAATATCCCCCATTCACTACTCCCCAAAGCCTGAAATATTTTCTATATTGAACATATCCATTTCTCAGCTACTAATGGATTTGTAATCCCACTGAATTTTGGTGGTTGTTGCCTCATGAAGCGATCTAACATTGATCCTCCCGGCTGCGGATCAGGGTTCTCCAAAAAGTTAAGTTTATTATTCATAACCTGAGTGAGTTTTCCAAGTATAGTGATAAGATGATCTGCACCAGTTGTATCACCAGCTCCATTATAAAAATCTTGAGCATTAGGGAAATCCCTACATGGAGTACGTGCATTGATACGGTTTCCATTACTTCCACTAGGCACCATTTCTAAACAATGGCATAAACTAGATCAGTTTATGAATCAAAATACATAATTCCTTGTAAAACACTTAACATAAATTGAACTATTAATGCATATAATACATAATAAAAAAATTTCATTGAGGAAGTATATACTCATAAAACCTTCATAATGATTTGTAATGAAAATGATAATTATCATAAGCATAAACCTTGGGAGTGTCGTAACCAAGAGTGAAGCAAGGCTCATTGTCATGCACCAATTTTCGTTCGAGTCTAGCTCAAAGCGGTGTTTTCGGGTTTTACCCCTAGGTAAATCTATGCCAGAGCCGCCTCTACCTACTCATATCCAGTTAGGGATGTATTTCTTAGAAAATGCACAAAATATCTGCAAGAAAAATATTATAGGAAGTTATTCTATACTAATCCTCAATGTTTATCTAAGGGCTATATTCTCTAATCCAAGTTTATCTAAATATAGCTTCCAAGGTTTGTACTCAACTTCCTCTGATACCAACTATAACACCCCGAACCCAGTTACCAAGATTTGGTGCATTATTACATAATATTGGCATGATCACAAAAGATCATGTCTTGAAAGACCAATTAGATTCATAGCCTTGGAAACACTAGATACATTCATAAATTTTACATTACATCATAAAGTGAAAACTACATCCACATTTTGTCTCCACACTCATATCCTCTTATACTATCCCTGTAGTTCATTCATCAAATAATTCTTCACATCCTGGGAAAAATAAAACATAGAAAGGGGGTGCTCAAATTCCCAGTAAGGATAACAATATAGTGGAAACTTTCATTAATAATCATAAACATTTAAGGCAATGCATAACTAAAAAAAGCCTTTTAAACATCAACATCAGCATATTATGGCAGAAATAATATGAAATAATTCCATTTACTTATTCACATAGATATTCTACTAATCAAATGATCACATGCAATATCAATATCCACTTTCATAATTATGGAATGCATAATGCTAGACTATCATAACCACGTAGCCAAGGCCTCGTGCCAAGACTAAAAATAAGATTTTGTCAAGGCCTCGTGCCAAGACACTAGTTTGTCTCATAATACCAACTGATGCATCGAGGAGGTGTAACGGGCTCCACCCTTCACTTACTAAGTCCAATGCATTCCTCAGATGAATAGTTTTAAACATAACATAAAAATTCGTATTTAAAATAGCATACGAACTGTCAATACATTTTCCATAAACCATGAATGGTATAAAAATAAATCATCCACTGTCAAACATATCACAAAATCTTCAATAATATATGGATGTTTTGAATCAAAATAATTTAACATCAAATACGCTTAAAATCCATCAAATGAGGTTAACAGAGATGAAATCAAAACTATTTGAGAGAAATATATATATTTTTTAAATCATTTAAAAGTCACATAATTATAAAAGAAAACATTCACTTTGAAAATATTCTTATAAGATTGTAAGGGATGCTTCAAAGATTTTATAATGGAAGAAAATATCTGCACCCACTGTATATGTTAAAAAAGACATTCTTACCTTAATTCTGTCGAAAAGGTTAAAAGGGACCTTGTTTGGAAAATGACAGAAAGATTCCTTTATAAACATCTTATAACAATTTAAATAAGGGTATAAATGAATTTAACCCATATTCTATAAAATAGTAAAATTGTTTTGAAATACATATTTAAGAAACATGGATGTGGATGATAAAGATGTTCCATTAGATAATTATGTATAAACAACCTCGGAAAATGACGAGATTGTGAAATAAACCCTTAACTTGTACTTTTCCTTGATAGAGTGTAGGTTAACCTCCTCTATAATAGTTAAATCGTTGTTATTTAATTATAAAAGAATAATATAAATAAATATGGTATCATATATGATCTTTTAATGTTGCTTTGTTAATAATATTTTAGTATTATCGTCTTTTCGGGTGTTAACAGAGTTGTTTTCCTTTATATGGTTCGTTACGTAAGATGTGTATGTTATGGATATGTTGAATCTTATTCATATCCAGAATGATATCAAGTCTATAGAAATTACATTTAATCATAAAATGAGAATAATTCTTGAATGGATATGAGGGGGAAATGAATCTCATCACGTTCTTGGAGACGGTAATCCATACGTACGGACGAACACTACTTCCATTTCATTTTTCATTTCAAAAGTAATCAAAACAAAATGATACATAGGTATATTATTATTCCATTATAATATAATATCTTATATGTGTTACTTTATTTCATTATCACCATCCTTTATATGTTCCATGTATGGTATGAACGAGTCATATCACTTTGAGGGGGCAGTAGTCTACACTTTATAAAATAAATTATTGTATATATATACATCATGAAATGAATAATGTTATTATAAAAAATTGAGTTAAATAATATTATATATAAAATAAATATAATTAATATCATATTTAATTATATTTCCATCATAATGGCCACCATGAGAGGTGGTAGGAGATAATTGAACAATCATCGTTTCGTGAGGCTTTTTGGTTTCCATCCACCGAAACATTATGTTATTAGCCCATTAGATAGAGGTGTGTGTAAGTGTAGTTAGAATTATTCTCATAAAAATATCCTAGTATATTCAGGATACTGGTTTTTTTACAGTATAAAAATAATTAGAACCATTTAGGGGTTGGAGTAGTAAAATAAAAGAAAAGAAGCTAAGATAAATTGTTACCTTTAATTTGGGTAACTCCCTTTGGTTTGAACAAAAAAGGACTCTTGAAATGACTTATACATAATTTAAGGCATCTATGAGGAGTAGATGGATGTAGGTAGCTTAATTGTGCAGTGTTTGGATCAACCAAAAGGCTTGAGGGGTGTGAGGAATTGGTTATAAGTGGTGTCCTTTTATAAGGGCGAGGAGGGGCTCTTTAGGAGAAACATAAAGTATTAATTTACAAAATATTCATATTTTATTTATAATGGCTCCAAAGTGGATTATTCAAAGTTGATGATAGGTATGGGTCGAAATTATTTCAACCAATAGATGGTTTTTGTTCATTATATTAACCTTATTTTTTAGCTTTAACACTTAGTTAATTAGCTTGACATTTACCATGTCACTTTGTATTTTTATATTATATAGTTAATAAACATAATATATAAATCCAAGGTATCCTGAAGTGATCAATTAATGAAACAAATATCATGATATATGTCCTTTGGCCAAACCTTAGATTTTTATGAATAGAATATCAATTAATGAAATAATATTTGTTTTAAAAACTCATTTATGTAAAATTTGACACTATTAAAAAATTGATTTTTGTTAAAGTCTTAACAACTTTATTAATTCTAATAAAATTCATTTACGAAATAATAACATGTAATATTTACCAAAAAATTCATGTATGGCATCAAAATGATCAAATTATATTTATTTTAACTTTTATAATACCAATTATTTGATTCTTTCATTAATAAGGAAAATACTGCATCATTATTGTGTCACAAATAAATCTAATTATTATATTTCTAAAAATTATAAATACAATACTATTTTGTAGTAAATCGTTTTATCTTTATAATGAATATTTATAGTTGAAAATATAAGATATATAACCTTATGTAAAAATTATTTTTCTAAAAGATATATGCTTTTGTCGTTTTTGTATTTACGTTTACTTAATTAATATAATGTGTCCTTATCACCTACAAGTGGCTCAATGGGGTCCCAAAATCGACCCCAAGATGCCCATGGCCGGACATGTATCAAAAAATAAGGATATGACATGTTTTAGGGTAATTTATTATTATTATTATTATGTTATGTTTTACCCTTATTTACCAGATTTACCCTTTAACCATGTTAAATAAAATATTTACCGAAATAATTATTCACAATGTCTAATAATAAAATTTACCTATTTACACAATTTGGACATCCTGATTCTAAATATGGAATCCATTTTCCCAAATTCAAAACACAGAAGTGGTAGAAATTAATTTAAAATTATTTCTTGTTGTTAAAACAAAAAGCGTGTTTTGAAGAGATAATAACTATCAAAAGATTGACACTTGTTTATGTCCGGTTTAATTTTTAATTTATTCCCAATGACCAAAATTGTATAAAATGGTAAAAATATATTCTAAATATATTTATAAAACTACTAGTATTCATAATTTATCACTATTAATTATTTCTATTAAAAAATATTTTTTTAATTAAAATTTAGTAATTTTCACTATTCATCAAAATATAAAAATTATCCGAAAAGTACCAAAATTTCACCCTTGGATAATTTTGATATTCCAAATCTCAAAATGAAGTCCATTTTGAGAGATAAAATTTATAAAATTTCAAAAAGTGGTTATTACTATTCATAACGGCTAGTTTGATTGGTTGTGATGTGTTAGAACACGAAGTGGGTTAAAACACACGATACTCTATTATTGAAAGAAAAGCGTAATGTGAAAGCATGGGGTGTTACAGTTTTTTTGATACATTTATTTGTATTTTGACCTTTTTTATATGTTTAATGTTATGTATTCAATTCCTGATTTTGTTTAACGCAATTTGGCATGAATTTACAATTTCCGTTAATCAATTTGATTTTGATGTTTTATATATCCATAATAAGGTAAGTCATTCCCAAAAAAACATATATGATACCAAGACACTTTTTCCAGCCCTTTGGTAAAAGATATTACCTTCGGTGCTAGTATTGGGTGACATTTGGTGCCAAATTTGATGGTGACTAGATTCAGTTTGTGATAATGAAATTGATTCCAAGGAAATAAATTAGAAGCATTTATGTATAAGATAAATTACTTAACATCAAAATCAATTTAAATTGTGTTAAAAATTATATATAAATTAATTTAGTAGTTAGTTTTCAATTAATATTTATTATTTTATAATAATCATGAAAAATGAAACATTTCGGAAAAACTTAAAAAAATCACCCTAGGAAAAATTTTAGAATATATTTTATAAAATTTTATATATATTTATTTTAATTAATTTTAAAAATTTTTGAAATTTTTTAATTATTCGTAACAAAAATAAATAAAAAAATATTTTTAGGAACATAATATTTTCGAACCATATAAAGACATTACCAAAAATTAAGTATTTTTATCAATATTCTTTCTACGTATAGATAAATTATATGTAATATTTGAAAATTGGTTAACAATATTAATACATATATATTTAATGGAAAATATATAATAGTCACATTTGTATAATATATATTATATAGAATTGTTTTGTTAAAACACAATATCGTATGATACATTAGATAACCCAATGTTGGGGGTAGAACAATATTATCATTGTGTTTCCGTTATTACAATCTGTAAAATAAATATAATTTATTAAAAAAACTAAATTCATAAAATCTAGAAGTGTTACACATAATCAATTTGGTATGGTAATTAAATTAAAAAATGTTTCATTAAATTATAAAATTGAGAATGAAAATGCATCCATATATAATATCATTTCCAAAATCTCATAGATAACACTAATTTATATCATAAGGAAGTATACTTTTAATTTTTGTGAATCAGGATCTTATTCATCATGATACATGGAAAGTAAATACAATTTATAATACATGTAATGTAATATATTTTATTTGTATTATTTTTACATATTATAAAGAATTATTATGAGAACAGGATTTGTGACAGCGTGCGATTTCGAAGCCCGAAGTGTATAGATTAAATGTTTGAAATGATATAACCATTTAAATAGCATACACGAGTAGCTTTCTAGAAAAATTGAAATACATTTTTAATGAGTTCCCATATCATAAATATGAGATAACCATTGCATTCAGAGTAGCGACAATTCCTTAAGTGAGGCCTGACATCAACCAGCATCGGTCAACCGGAGAAGTTAGTTTTTTTGGATGTTTTAAAAAAATTAAAAAATAGGAGTAATTTTATTTCAACATATCCAAAATTCAATGATTATTTATGTGGTTTTAAATACATTGGGGCACATAGATAGTCTTATAATAATAGAAAACCACCTAGAATCCTCTGGATCACTGTAGAGAGCCACCCTTGGATAGTTCTCGATGAACGACGATGAAAAATGGAAAGTGGACCATTGTGTATTGATATCTAATCCCAAAAAATGTCCGATTTCCCAAATTGTTTATGAATGGGGAATGATCATTTTATTTCAATTATTTTCCATATTATTGGATTCAAATGATAAACACAGATCAACCTACTAACTGGTCGACCCACAGATCATTCGTTCTTGTGGTAGGAACTTTTTTCGGGTAAATTTTGGTGAATTGACCCATGATTAATTTGAATTAATTTGATTTTATACATTTGATCTATGTTATATGAGAATATCAATATTGTGACAAACAATGTTGGTGGTTCTTTCCAAAAATTCATTGTGTATATTTCTCTATCCCCTTTTTACCCAGCCATCATCGCGTTCTTCAACAGTTTTGGGACAATGGATCCTTGCACATCCAGTTCACAATGAAAGAATTCCAAATCAAAGATTTTGCCTGTTGAAAAAACTAGAGGAGGCGAGACGAAAATTGAAGGGTATTAATCAAATCTCTTCAAGTGGAATCATTCTTCAACAGTTCATCATACTAATGGATTGAAACATAGTTTCACTGTTGATCAAAGACAAAATCCATATTAATAAGTAATTCAGTGATGATTCCACCAGGGATCATCTGTTTAGAGTCAAAATAGGGGCTAGATAGATATTATAAGGATCTACCAAAGTGTTGGAGGAAGAACATACGATTTTGGAAAATCACAAAAGCATGACTTGTAGATCTGACTACATTGTGTGTCGGCCCCATTGAGAAATGACTATTTTTTGGGAAACAGAAGGTAATGACACAATGTGTGAAAGATGTCACACGATGGGTGGGTCCTTACACAAGACTCAACATGTATCTCAGATGAAACAAAAACACAGAGTGGAGTACATGTTATATACTCCACCACATGGCCAAAATAGGTCAGTTACGCAGGTTACCACATGTATTGGTACACGGGCTAGTAGACACGGGTTGAAGCCATGCACGAGAACACAACCAGCCTACACAGAGTAGAAACTAGATAGAAAAACACAACATGTCATGCTCTTACATGTAATGTATACCTCTTTCTACATGACACTATATACGACACATGACATTGTACATTGGAAGCACTCGGGGTCATAGTAAAAGGCATGTGACCATTCTACACACCATATAACTTTCTATACAGTATTTGATCTTCTTGTCCACTATTCCTGAGACATGTTTCTCTTGGGTTAGTTCCCCATTACATATTCACTAGAAGTTCTTGTATTGTTTCCATTCACACACGTATAATCCATTCAATAGGACTTTCTTGATAGTATTATAATCCCACTGAGAGGGCCCGAAAGAGATCCACTACCCATTCTTGATCCTGGAAGGAGTCAGTTTTCGATGTGACCAATCCCAAATGATGATTATCATGTACATAGAAGTTGAGTTTAGATGAGTTTCTATATACACCAAGGCCTTTTCTATTATCCTCATCCGTGTATCGTGATCTTTCCCAACTCATGAGTGAGTTCAATTAGAATTGATGTATTTATTCTCTATTCATATATATTAGGGAGTCTTTAACAGTCTTTTGATAATTCTAAAATAATTTTTTTCTCTGATAGATTTCATCAGAGCTATTAGACTCTTGGAGTGAGTTCTCACATACCTATGGTTTTTGGCATCTTTGAATTGAATCACTAGTATCGGTATGTGGTCATTTTGGCTTACCTCTCGTCTACTGGTATAGGTTTTTAGTTTTTATGTGTATGAATGTATTATTAAATTTTTTGGATACATATACTATGTAGATATTATTGTACCTTAAATCATTGTATTTTTTTGGTTTTCGGGGTCCCATAATGAGTATTGTTATACTCACCCCTGCACGGGTATCGCCTCCACATATCATTTTTTCTGTAGATGACTGACTTGATGATGTAGTCTAGGGTGGATCAAGTCTGGGCCAATACTTGTGAGATTAAATATAGTCTAAGATGCACCTAATGATATGATCATCAGTTCCAATCCATAATTATTTTGTATACAGGTTTGACATTATATGTCGTAGACTCTTCCATTTTGTGGGCTTGTATTCTGGCCTTGATAATTTTCCGAACATTAATTTCTGTTGTACTATGTTGGATGGGTTTAGTTGTATGCATGCATTTTGTTCCATAGTGGTTTTTATATTTTAGCATATGTGGGCATGTAGATGTGTTAATGAATACATGAAAAAATGCAATTCCTCCAATTTTATTGATATTCCTACTAAGTTTTAGTCTCCATCCCCTGGCCTATTGGAGAAAGGTATGGGGTGTCACAACATGGGACCCACTAGGATGGGTCCTGATAGTGTGGTATCAGAAGTGGTTTATTTTACAATAGGAACAAGAGTTCGTGATATTGGTTTGGGTAACAAAGTTAAGTGTTTCGAGATCATTTTTCTAGATAGGGACTCTGGGGTTAGTGCGGGTGGCTGATGTATCCATACACCCAAAATCTGATAACCTTATTTTTGACATTGTACATGAAAAAACAAGTTGTTGGGAAAACAATGAATGGTACATGCATCATATAGTAATGGGTTGTTTTTTCCATGACCTATTTTAGCTATCCAGATATAATATTTTTTCTGCGGTCCATCTTGTTTCCTTATAGGATTGATTGGGGACACATCCCAATTAGGATTCACTAGCTTAATCATGAGGATAACCCTTTAATGATGATTCTTCAATACAACGACCAATTCCCATGTAATTACCTCTCGGTGGTACACCATCTAAACCACCAACAATAGAGCAGCGCATGTCACCTATAGTACCGACATATGAGGAGTGCATGATTAGCATGCTTCATGATATTCAAAGAAAGATACCTGTATTGTTGTGAGGTGTGCCCAACCCTCAGGTAGCGGAAGAATGTCTTCAGTTGGTGAATAGTGTTTCTCATCTATCGAGGACACCAGTAGTCTAGATGGTGATCTTATAAGTGAGGATTCTTCAAGGTTCAGTGGGACGGTTGTGGATGTTTACTCTATTGACTAAAGATGAGGAGATAATTTCATGGATGGAGTTTAAGTGACTCTTTAGGGAGGTGATTTATACAGTTATGCTGAGAGCAGTGTCAATATCAAATCTTACTCAGTATCTATAGGATAGTTTAATAGTGGCTGAATATTCATCGAGGTTCACCAACCTTGCAATGTACTCGATGAATATGGCCAGAGATTAGTACTTCAGAGCTCAGTCCTTCGAGGGGGGTCTATGATTGGACATCCGAGATAGTGTCATTCCTCTATGAATTTCAACATGTGAATGAGTTATTGAATGAGATCTGGTGGTATCATTCTTCTCGGATGAGTAGAGTAATCATGTGACAGTCAGAGGTATATATATAGTTGCTGAGACCTCGACAGTTGGGAACAGACATCAGACACAAGGATCGAGATATGTTTGACGTCACCAGAGGACCCGATATATGGGAGTTTCTATCAAAGGGTCTCATGCTCTATCCAGAAATCCTATAGAGATATGTTGTTACCTGTGTGATGGAAGTGGAGATCTCAATAGTTATTATTCTACATTTCAAGATACTCACAGGGACATAGTAGATGGACCAAAAAGGTAGAGGAAAATATTGGAGTAGGCCGACCAGGCTGGTGGAAAACATGGAAGAGGAGCAGGGAAAGCAAAACTAGGTGACCGTCACTTTGATATACATCACTCACAACCCCTATGAGGTCTGCACCATGACCAGTGAGCTGTGGGACTAGGTATTAGGAGACTTCTTGCAATAGAGACGTATAACCCATCGAAATTAGCGATGATCCAATGTATGATCTGTGTATTTTCTACCTTAGTTTTCATTATTATAGACAAATGTTTAAGTCATTATTTTCACAAAAAAATGTATTCTTATAAGCCTTGACATTTTAGTAGATCCATTGAGTCATCCCTTACACTTGGAATCACCTACAAGTTGTGTCATTTTTTTGGAACCTCTTGGTGGAAGCATTGAAGGCCTACAATATCATTCTCAGTATGGTTTCGTTATCTTTGATCCATGCTCAGATTGTATACTTTAGGGGAATAATGTGGTTTTCCTACTATGATGGAATTTTTTTTAGTTTTTTTGGTGAAAAGGATACCAAAGTAGAATAGAATAGGCTCATGCATAGGATGGTACAAACGATCGATCACGAGTTGGCTAGAGTTACCCTGGGAACAACAGATGTTGTGAGCTTTCAGTTTCTAGCACTAGTCGAAGAGTATGAACATGTCCTTGTAGAAGATTTTCTAGGACTACCTCCCCATTGGGAGATCCATATCAACATTTAATTACGCCATGAGACAAAAATAAAATCCTCATCAACAGATCAAATTTATCCAATAGAACATCACGAGCAGAGGATACAGATGGAGTATTTGAAGAGTAAATGATTTGTAAGAACCAGTGTTTCAACCTAGGTAGCCCCAATTTTGTTTTCTAAGATGGATGATGGGTGTTTGAGTTTGATCATGGATTAACAACACCTGAATTAGGTAACATTAAAGAACAATTATCAACTGTAAAGGATCATCGACCTCTTAGATCAGCTAAGAGAGGTGTGATTGTTCTCTATGGATGGGATTAGATTTGGTTACAACTAATTATGAGTATCAAATGAGGATAAAATGAAGACGACATTCAGATTCCTCAAAGGTCACTAAAAATACATGGTGTTTCATTTTGGAAAAGATGAAAGCCCCTTCAGTGATCATGGGACATATGAACTAGATCATTGAGCTATCCATGAACTGATTCGTAGTGGTCTTTATCGAATTCACCCTTCTATACTCGGTGTCTGAGGAGATGTACGCGAGACACTTGTTGATGGTTCTAAACATACTCTCAGATCACCATCATTATAGGAAGTTCTTGAAGTGCCTATTTTAGAAACTAGAGGGCTAATTTTTGGAACATGTTGTCTTAGTAGATGGAGTAGCTGCATACTCAGAAAATGTGGAGGTAGTGTTAGCATGGGATCTATCTAGGATTGCAACTGAGGGGAAGAGCATCCAAATGTTGACAACAAAATACTAGTTATTTATCCCAGATATATCCTAAATATTATCCCCAATGAAATACATTACATAGAAGGGGAATATATTTGTTTGGATGGAGAACTATGAGTAGGAATTCCAATAGTTGAGGTAGTGTTTGAAGAGAGCACCTATCTTGAGATTTCTAGAAGTGTGTGTCTAGTATGGAGTTTTTAGCGATGAAAAGGGGATCAGGATCATCTATGAACTGATTCAGAGGAAGGAAATTAATGATTATGATTCTGTCAAGCTATGACCACATGAGAAAAATTATTTGACCCATGATAATTATATTTAATAGGTATACATTGTGGTGATAATGTGAAGAGACTACATGATGTGCATACATTTTATCATCTACTCTTACCACAAGACCCTCAAGAACATTTTCTAGTAAACGGATCTATATTTGAGGAAAAGGTGATTCCTTGAGTACCTATAAGATTATGAAATTGAGATATTCTATAATCATGGTATGGGGAACTTTGTGGCTGATTATCTCAGAAGATGATCAAAAACGCATTTTACAAGCAAGGCATCATAGTAGTTGTCCTCGCTACAGTTATTTGTCATTGATTGTGATGATGAATCTTATCTCTAGTCGATGGTTGTCACACATATATTTTTATTATGAGTTAGGGAGGAACATTTACGGTATGTATAGTTTGATACTTTATATGCCCAATTATCCACATGATGAACTCCTGATGGATATTCTCAAGGTGGAGATCACATCATCCATTTCCAGGGAAACACCCCTATCCCGGTGGGGTTTCGTGAGGACGCTCTAAGGAACATTCATATATCCCCCTTGGAGGTACATCCTTGAGTTAAAAAAATGTTCCAGGTCCTAGGGCATCAGTTATGGTGGATAGGTACGAAGAAGATAGTAGTAGAGTTCATTACTGAATGCCTTAGGTGCTAGCAGGTGAAGGATGAGAACCGAGTTCCAACAGGTTTATCTCAACACAAATATTTATGAAGTGGAAGTGGGGTGGAATTTCTATGGACTTTGTGAAAATCACACAACTAATTTCAAATGGAATTGATTCCATATAGGGGATCGTTGATCGACTCACCATGTCGGACCACATCTTAGCTACCAGGGATAAGAGTTCTGTACAGAGATGAGGAAGCCTCTACGTGTAATATATAGTTCTAATTCATGGATTCCCTTCAACGTTAGTCTCGTATAATGATTATCGTTATAAATCATGGTTGGTGATGAAATTGCAGTAGGGATTTAAGGCTCAGCTACATTTTATCACAATGTTCAATCCCCATAAATATGGTCTGACAAAGAGAACCGTTTAGGATAAGTAGGATATGTTGTGACCATGTATCTTGGACATTGGTCATAGTTTTAAGGAGAACCTACCGATAGATAAGTTTACAGACAAAAATAACTACAACTCCACTATTGGTATGACACCATTTGTGTATTTTTATAGGAGACCCTGCCAGTCACCACCATTCTGGACTGTCCTTATGGAGTCAACACTCATAGGTCTAGAGTTGGTGTGAGCTACCAATGAGAAGGTACAGATCATTTACAAGTGGATGAAGACTAAAATGAGGTGGTATTAGTTTTAATATTAATGATGACGTAGACCTCAATATTTCTAATATAGAAAACATGTCTTCCTTTGGGTATCACCTCACCGAAGGGTGTGGAGGTTTGGCTGGGGCAGCAAGTTGTCTCCATGTTTCCTCGACCATTTTCTGATATAATGGAAAATTGCTAAGGTGGAATACCTCTTAGCTATACATCCATAGATGCACTAGGTATATGATGTATTCCACAGTCACAAATGAGGGGGTAAATTCATGAACCATCAGACATCATCAACTGGGGTGATCTGGAAATCAAGGATGGAGTGACCCTGATAGAGGACCCAGTGGAGATCATGGATAAAAAATAGATGATCCTTCATGGGTGAGAGATTCCCCTAGTGTGGGTATGGTGGAACCACAAGAATCTTTATGAGAACATGTGCGAGTGGGAGGCTCATATTCATTCCTGGTACACATATTAGTTTGATTAGAATTTTTATTTGGATATTTAAGGGATTAATATCCTTACGATGGGATAATGTAATGTCTAAAATTTTATGTATATTATTTTTAAATATTATTAAGTTTAATTACAAGACCAATATTGGTGATGGAATAATATTATTATACCCGAAGTGCCTGAATTAAATGTTTGAAATGAATTAAACATTCAAATAGCACAACTAGGTTGTTTTCATGAAATCATTGGGTATATTTTTTATGGGTTCCCAAATAAGAAATCTGTGGTCTCCATTTCATTTTGAGCGGTGAATTTACCTTTGGCATGGATTCACATAGACCTACGTGGTTCAACAATAAAAGTTAGTTTATGGGTATTTTAAAAGAAACAAAATAAATTTAATAGTTATTTTATTTTATTTTTCCCATAACGCATCGACCCATAATGCGGTTTCAAATATTCATGATCCCATGGTTATGCTCATAACCTATGAAAACACCATTGAACCCTATAGAGCTTTGGAGATGAGCCACCCATGGAGAGTTCCTGACGAACGATGAAAAACAACGATTTGTGGATCGTTGTGAAGAGATATTGAATCCATTTCAATGACCGCTCTACCTTTTTTTCAAAAATCGAGGCAGGGGTTGTTATTTTAATTCATTTCCTTATTCATGGATTCAAATGATGAAAATCGGTCAACACACGAACTAATTAACCTGTGGATCATTCATTATTGTGGAAGGGTATTTAGCTGTTTTATATTTGGGAATTGAGCCATGTTTAATTTGAATTAATTTGAATTTTTCCATTTGATATTTTAAGGGATAATATGAAATCAGTGATAAACTATAGTGGAGGTTAATTACCTAGATTAATTGTCTGGATTTCCCCTCCCCCTATTTACAATGTGTTATTTACATTCATCACAGGTTTATAAATAAGGGATTTTTTCATGTCTATTTCGAAACTCAATGATGGAAAATTGAATAAAATTCATCATGATAACCTAGAAAAGGTATGACGACATCAGAAATGGATGAATTGAATCAGTTTGAGAGGAAATAATCATCAATTGTTCTTTATGAAGATGGATCTAAACATGTCATCAAAGACTATGGGAGGCCCGAATCCTATGTAATCAGCATTGTGTTGTTGAATCGAACATGGATCAGAAATTTAGAGGAAAATGGATAGCTGGATTGAGATTAATAGGATCAACCGAAGAAATGAATTAAGTACCTAAATTTTGGAAAATATTGACGAACATGGCATATCGATCAAACTACACGGCATGTCGGCCATGTTGAGCAACAAATAATATTTCAGGCGATATAAGATGATGACATGGCATGTGATAGATTTCACATGGTGTGTGGGTCTCTATATAGGACTTATCATGTATCTTAGATGATACATAGACACGGGGTATAATATAATGCATTTAATCCACCACATGACTAGAACATGCTAATTATATAGGATAACCTATATACCGGTACAAGGGCTAGAAGACACGAGTTGAATCCATGTAAGAGAACATGTATTGTATACATGGAGCATCCCTCAGATAGTAGAAAACAGTGTGTCACTCTCTTACATGACATGTACACCTCTTTCTATATGACATTCTCTATGACATGGGTCATTTTTCACAGGCAATACCTGGGGTCATAGGACCTAGCATGTGACTGTTATGCAAACCTTTTACCTTTTAGTACAATGCTTGATCATCGTTTCCACCATTCCTTGGAAATGAATCGAATGGATTAGTGGCTCCATTAATCATTCAACTAATTATTATGTATCATTTCCATCCACAAGAGTTTTATCTATTCTGCTTAAATTTTTGGATACATTCAGAATCCCTCTGAGAGGCATGGATCTAGATCTCCAACCCATTCATTACCCTGGGTAGAGTCAGTTATCAGCATGACCAGTCACACATGAAACAAATCATCTACATATAAGGTGAATCTATATGATTTGTAGTATATTCCAAATCCCTGGATGTGATCTAATCAATGTATCATGATCATTTCCCAATGAGGAGTGAGATCTCCCAGAATGAGTGTATTTTATCTCCCTTCAAATCTATTAAAGCATCTATCTATCTCATGTTACACTTATTGACGATTTTACTTCTCAAACGGACGTTATCAGAGTTATCAGACACATGGTGTGATTACTCCCACATTAGTACTTCATGGAATTTTCAAACTGAATCACTATTGTAGGTATGGGGTCATTGTGAATTACCTCTTGAAAACAGTTCTATGTTTTATGTATATTTGGATATTATTCCCTTGTAATATGTTATTTAGACATATATTGTGTAGAGATAACTATAACTATATTTTTTTATTAATTTATGGTTTTTAGCGTCCCTTATAGTGTATTGTTATACTCACCCCTCTATGAGCTTTGCATGTACATGGAATTTCTTTTTTAGATGAGTGCCTTTTAACGGTGTCCAAGATGGACCAGGACCCAACTGAGATTTTTGAGCTTCCACACAGGTCGAGGTTTTTCAACAGCTACATAAAGTAGTACCAGTAAATATTTTTCCTCATAAAATTTAGTTATTTTAGTTTTCAGACACTCTATTTTTGGGGGATTTTATTCTATCATTTATTACATTCCACACATTACATTCCATTATATTCTGTTGTTTTGGTTTAGTTTCATGCATTCATTTTGTTCCATAGAAATTTTTACATTTCAATATTTTGTGTGATTGGATATGTGTGCGAGTGTATAGGTCATTATGAAATTCCTCCCATGTTATTGATATGCCTAATCCATGCTAGTCACTTTCCATTGTCCAATTTGAGGTGATCTTTGGGAGTTGTGGCACGATCCCCACTTGGATGGGTCTTGACAATACAATATAAAACTGATGGGTATGAATATACCTCAAACCAATTTAACTAATGTTTTCATAATAATTCATCTCATTATAATACTAATGCATCTAGTGGATATCAAAAATTGTCCCACCCATATACAAATTTCAAATTAATTCCTCATATATTAAATAATCAATCTAATTCATGAATAATTTTTTTATCATCAAATATCTGTATTCAGTAATGAATAAAAATTTATCATAATTTCCCCAAAAATCAAATAAAATTCAATATATATTACAAATTGTAGAAATTTTATATGGATTTAGAAATTAATATATACATTATATATAATATGGGTATTTAGTAGAAATATAATATCAATTGATCATAGTAAAGTGAATTTTCCATTGAAATGTTAATGAAAATAATGAAACAAGAAAGTAAATTTTAATATCATCCTTAGTCTAAATGACCATATTTCATCCACTGAATGATTAAGTATTTAATAAATACAAAAAATCACCAGTTTTGTATATTTAAAATCAATGTTTATTGTTTTTTATAGATATTAATTCCATAAAAATGAAATTAGAAACATTCTTGAAGAATTTGTTTTCTTTAAAATTATTTTTAAATATAAAATAAACAAAAAAATTACAAACTAATTTTCAATGAAAAAATAGGATAATTATAATGCTATCATTATATGATTTAGTGTTCACGATCATAAGAAATTACATATGTTCCATACACATAAAAACAATAATACCTTTCACATTTCTGTTAAAATCCAAATGATCCTTGTTTAGAAAACTACATGATTGTTTGTTTTAAAATTTTTGAAAGAATTTAATAAATGGGTAAAAATTTATGTAATAAATAATTTGGATTATTTTTCAAACCAATTTGAAAACTATTTTCTGAAAACATGATTTTGGATTGGATATTCATCTAGAAAGACAAAAAATATTTGATTTTATTTTAATTAATCCTATATCATTTTAAGAACCAAATAGTTAAAAAATGTAATATTACAAGAAAACATCATGAAAAATAGATTATAATAATATTAAAATTTTAATTATGAAATAATAAATTAATTTATTTTAATATAAATTCATTCATAATCCACCCTAATTAAAATGATTTTGTGAAATAACCCCTTATAAAGATCATAAAATTGATATAAGAATTAACCAATGCATCAATTTTTTGTATACAAATTTTATTCCATTGAAATGAAGTGTAAATAACAAATAATATAATAAAGAGACAGTACAAACATAATATTTGAATTTCAAAGTCAATTAAGAAGTAATGTATCCCAATGAATTGAAAATGAGTAGTAAAAGTATTTACCACTTGGTAATTATCATGTATTATCTTATCAAATGAAATAATTCAAATAAAAATATAAAATTCCATTAATTATTATTTATTAATGAAATTTTTGGGAAAATGGGAATTATATAAACCTTATAAAATAAATTATGTGGATAACATTACAATATTCTTCAATGTAGTGAAATTGAGATAGTGTCCCTTTCCCCACACATAATTTTATTTAAACATAATTAATGTTCTGTTTAAGAGGTTTAAATTTTATTATTAATTTAATTTGGACCATATTCATTATTATTATATCATATATGAGATTATAATAATATTTATAAACCTTATTTTTTGTAATATGTCATTATTTTTATTGCTTTTTTGAGTTATTTGTATTGTTTAATCATGCATGGTTTTAGTTGAAACAACTAGTTCGCAAATAAATGATATCATTGCATAATAGCTATATTAATATTACTATTATAAATATATTTGTAATTATATACAAAATTATAATCATTATTGAATATCGAACATGGATAATGGTTCTTTTAATTTCTTGGAGACTATAGGTCATATGTATGCAGGAGTGATGTTATCATTTCCACAACGGGAGAAAGGGTTTCGAAATAGGTGATATATTAATTTTATAGTATTAATATAATAACATATATATCACATATAATAAATAAATATATCCTTATTACATTTAATTTAATTAGTTATAAAAAAATAAACCACATCTCTTTACAAGGCAGTAGTGTGCCATACACATGAGCGACGTTATCAGAATTTAAATAAAATTATAGGAATGAAAGTATACATGAAATTATAATTATTATTGTATTATAATATAATAAATGTACTATAATTTTTTTAATAAATCAATATATACATCCTTTAATGTTTGTGATGGAAAATGAATTACATTTTATCACGAGGTATTATTTCGATTTACACATAATTGATAGTTTCATTACTCCTTAATTATAAGAAAATACTGATATAGGCCAGGAACAAAACAAAATAAAATATTAATAAAATTAATACAATTATTTTATAATATAATAATTTTTTAATAATTTATATTGGATATTGATAAATTCAAAAATTAAATTTCAAATTTAATAAAGTTGTTTCCGCTCTAGACTACTTCTTTTGGTTTGCACCAAAATCATTACTAGGATAAATTTTTTATAAAAACATGGTCTCTATTATGTTGATTTGGGATCATGTAATTTATTTTTTGTATTATCAAAAATTAATGTGTTCCATTGTGTAAATAAGGGAGGAAAATGAGTGGCCATTTATACGTTGGGGGAAGACATACATAGATTTTTTAAAGCAATCAATTACACCCACATGAATCATATAAATATAAAAAAATAAAAAATTTCTAACATTTGTAGTTAGAAATAAAAAATATTTCCATAAAATTTTAATTGGACTAGTATTTATGTTATTGTGGCACTTATTTGTTTAGTTATACTACTCAAACAACGAGTTTTTACATTAAACCAAGTAATTAAATTTCAATTATATTTCAATTCACAGTGGAAAATAATTAATAATAAATTATTATATATTAAAAATTATTTTTATTAAAAATACTGAAAGTAGTTTTTAAAATTCAATTCACAGATATCGAAGAATCCAATTTTGAATTATACATGCATGTGTTACCAAAAATCAATTTTGCAAATGAAAAATTCTTATAAGTATAGAATGATTTAATATCAATATTCAATATTTATTTTATTCAGATGAAATAATTTTAATTTATTATAATATAATTGAAATTAGTTTTCTATAATTGTATATAAATTTGAATTTATCTATCTAAATAATTTAATAAAAAACGCATTTTTTTTAATAAAAATCACTATTTTCACTACTCATCAAAAAAATAATATTTTAAAAAAATTATCAAATGTCATGAAAGGAAAAAAATTAAATTTTTATTTCAAAAATTAGGATGATATTTTTTAAATAAATTTTCTAAATGCTGTAAAAATTTATTTCAAATTCTCTGTGCAATGGCTGAACAAACAAACACTCATAAATTTACTAATTTTAAGAAAACATTTATTTTTTTATTTAATTTGATTCTTAATTTATTTCTAATAAATAGATAACCAAGAAATCTATTTATACTTTTTTAGTCAATTAAATTTTTATAACTTAGTTAGTATTGTTCATACCTCCGATTTAATTTTTGGTGTACATATGTATTCTATGGTGTTTTTCCTTTAGGTCCATGGTTTCATGTCTCATATTCTATAAAAGAGATATAATTTATAAAAAAATTGAAATGCACTGTGTTGCATTTTTTGTCAATGAGGTATGTTGTTATCAAGGAATGAATGAATGGATGTCAAGGAATGTCAAGATGTGAATGAAAAAGGATGTGATGGTGATGGTGATGAAGGAGAATGGCTATGGTACTTAGAGGCATGTCACATAGGAGATTCACTAAGTGACATAGGATGTTGTGGTTGAAACACTCTCTATGAATATCAGACGATTGCTGAACTGTTCTTAATGTTTCAATACTTGTATCAAAGTGATAAAAAGTTACAACACTTGAAGAATGAATGTTGATCGAGCATCATCATTACATCTGACGATTGTTGAACGGGTCTTTAAGTTCAAAGAACTTGTATCAACTGGATACAATTTCATAACAATGTCTGAAGTCCATGCATTGTATTGAAAATGCATGAGGAGTGGTAAATGATCCATCCAAACCTCCTAAGTGGATGAAGTTGATTAATGAAGTCCATGCACTATCACTTAGTGCATGTGAATTTGAAGAAGATCCAACTTTATCTCTGATTAGATCAATGAAGTTCATTGAAAAATATGTTTGATTAAGGAACTTCGGTTGAAGGCAGAAACCTTCGGGAATTCCATTCCTTGGTGAAGAATACAAATTGATGAGAAGATGGATGAAATTTTTTTTTGAAGAAGAAGAATGGAGAAGAGGAAGAATGGCTTAGAAGAAGAAGAAGTGGAATTTGGCATTTTACACTTTTACTTTGTCTTTAAACAAAGTACTTAGTGCTTAAGAAGCAAAAAATTAGCCACCAAGGGCCAGCCTTAATGGTTCAACCCAAGGAACATGTGGGACTAGGTCACCACGCCCAAGGGGATCCCATGGGGACAGCCCGAGAGGCCGCAGTCGTGTGTAATGCCAGGGCCACGCAGGGGATCAGGTCCTGCGCAGCATGGGCGCCAGAGTGTGCGCCTGAAGGTGCATAGTAGGCACCAGTGGCGCGCCCACAGGGAGCAGAGGTGGGCGCAGAGTGCGCCCGTAGAGAGAACCCGGTGCGGGGCGGCACCGGGAGGGGAGAACTTCAACAGAAGAGTAGTGGAGAGAACTTGGGTGATAAACCGCAGAAAAACCGGGATCCGTTTCGATGTGGGACGCGGTATTTTTCCGCAGAAGAGATCATGGCCGCTCATCCAATCGCGCGACAGATCACAGCCGCTCATCGCATCCCGCACGCGATCTTCTGATCACGGTCGTCCGATGTCTTCTCAACTCCGGATCTGATGGTTGAGGAGTCGTCCTCTACCTTGAGCTCGCCCGTGGCCACCCGCGACTCCACCTTCGAACCAGGAGTCCTTCCGAAGATGAATTTCGAGATTTCGGCCACCTCCGAGAAATCCAAGGTGTCCCTCGTGATCGTCTGGCCACACCGAACATGTCCATGCATTAAAATGACTCTACATGCAACAAAGGAGAGATTTCGGAGTTTGGCCGAAGGCAAGCGAAGATTCCGAGGCCATGTAGTGTTCGTGCTATGTATGGAACGGTTTTAAATGAAGCCATGCATGCGTTTTAAAATGCATGCACGTAGAGAAGGCTGAAGATAAAAGAGCCTGCGTTGAACAGAGGATAAAAATCAAGATTTAAAAAATCTTGAAGATCCGAAATCTTCGGGAGATCACGCGGATGACAAAGGCACCGCCTCTGCCTATAAAAGGAGCACCCGAGGCTCTCTATTTGTTTTTCTGATCCTTTGAGAAACGGGAGTCCCGCGAGTGCATTGCCTCGCGAAGAACAGCCTGTGTGCCCCCTGTGCGGCAGAGAATCCCGGAGCCATTTTTGGCTTTGTGAAGTCCCTTTTGCGCATCCCTTGCGCGAAAGAGGTAAAGGGAAGTCCCCTACGCGCACCCCTTGCGCGACAGGAAGGAGCCGAGCCGCATACATGTGCGCTCGAGTCTCTTGCCACCCTCTGTGCCCGCACACTTGCGTGGCAGGAGGAAGGAACCCGCGATGTTGCACCCTGCACACTTGCGCGGCGGTTGAGAAGAGGAGGAGGCCCTTGCACCTCACACCCTGTGTGCTTGCTACACCAAGACCCTACGCGGCAGTAGGTTTCATACCTCGTGTGTGTGTGCTAAAGTGGGGAAGAAGACCCGAGGCTTTGCCTCTTGTGTGTGCATAGTAAAGAAGGAAGGCCACCACATCTCTTGTGTGTGTGAAACAAGTGAAGAGGCCGTATCCAATTAGGTGTTCAAGAAGAAGTGGAGGCCGAGACCACACCTTGTGTGTGTGACAAGTGAGGAAGACCCTACGGGTTGGTTGTGCACACTTGAAGATTAAAAGAGAAAAACAAAGTGTGTGTACAAAGTGGAAGAGTACATCTTGGCCGTGTTTGTGCAAGAAGAGGAGGAGGCCAATTCAAGTGAAGACCACACATTTTGTGTGTGTGCAAAGTGAAGGAGGAAGGCTAAAGACTTACCTTATAGGTGTGTGTGCAAAGGAATAAAATGGCCGAACCTAGTGTGTGCACTAAGTGAAGTGTATACACTTCGAAGAAGTGGAAGACTCTCACACTAAAGTATAACACACATTTATGTGTGTAATCAAAAGGAATTAAGTGTGTGAAGGAAGTGAGAAGGTGTGTGCTAAAAATAATTACACCCTTTGAGGGTTTACTGCACCAAGAAGAGAAGAAGGGAAGTGCATTCTTGCATGCATGCACGTGCACATGTGAACAAAGCTAAATCTGGTTGTGTGCATCTGAGTTGACCAAGACCGGAAGTTCTTGAAGATGATTGAGAAGACATGCAATCAGTGCATGAGGAATCAGATTTTCCATGCACTCATTGCATGAAGTTGATGTGAAGAGACTGAGCCAGACTGAAGTTAAAGAGATTAGTTGTCTGAGTTTTCAGTAGATTGAGAAGAGCCTGATCAACAGAAGTGATCAGAAGTTGCTGAGCAAGACCAATAGACCTTATCAGAGGCTGTTGATGATTCTTGAAGAGAGAAGCCAGGTCATCCTTAGAAGAAGGTGATAAAGCCTGAGCAAGACGAGAAGACCTGTTCATCACAAGTGAGCAGAGGTATAGATCAAGGCCAGTAGTCTTTATCCCAGACTGCTGAAGATACATGAAGAGCTAAAGTGAAGAAGAGCTACTCGTGTGACTCGAGGAGCCAGGAGAAGCCCCCTGTGAGACTCAGGGTGGAAGAAGTCTTCAGTGGGATTCTGGAGTAGGCCAGTGGGACTCTGGTAACACTATGGGACGCAGTATAAAGACCCTCCTGTGGGAATCAGGAGAGATACAGTGGGACTCTATATCGACCATTGTAATTCTAAAAAGTTATAATGGAGAAACCATGTTGGGGCGTATAACCAACATGGCAAGGACGTAGGCCTTTGGTGCCGATCCTTGTAAATCCTTGTGTCCTGTGCCTTTACATTTACTGCATCATTCGAGGAAAGGCTGAGAGATACAAGAAGAGTGGATCGAGGCCTTAACAAGCCATATAGGTTTAATTGATTAAGAATAAATTAGTAAAAAGTTTTAAAGGATCACTGATTCACCCCCTCCCCCTCTCAGTGATTCACACTAATCTGGGCACTTCAAAAATATATAGTTAACTTTTTATAATATTATATCACTTATCATACACTATCTAATGTAATATTCCACTTTTCAAATTTCGGGGTGATAAATTCTCCCTATACTAAATAAATTACATCCTCACAATTTGATATTGAAATAATAAATGAAGAGTTTCATATATAAAATTTCTATTTTTTACATAACCACATTATATAAAGGGTTAATAAAACATACTATTTGTAATAGAACAATATAAGTAATAAGTTCATATGGGGTAACACATAACATGATTTACATGTAAGAGAACCTCAAAGGAATGTGTACATTTGGACATGGAAAAGAATTTTAAAAAATTATAGATTTTGATTTAGATCATAGATCACAATATAGATAATTATCAATCGAATGTGAATGAAATAAAAACCATAAATATGTGATGATTTAAAATACCATTTTATTCATCAAATAAGAAGGTAATATTATAAAATTTTTATTAAAAATACTTTTATAAATTTGATGTATTATTTTAATGGACAACAATATATGGAAATATTCTTACTTATTATCATTCTATATTATATAAACAATCTAACCATTGGTTTTGGAATATATCAATTTCAAATTCATTACACACTCCATGAAATGAATATACATATATGCGTTTTTATTCAAGAATCACTAAAATTTACCATTAATGGGTCATAAGAACAATAAAAAGGTGGAATTAATTTTCAATTATTTCTAATTATTTCTCAAAACTAATAATTTCAAATAATTTCATCAATATCTAAAAATTAATAGTAAAACCATTATTTCCTCATAAACTTTCATTCATATAATAGTTTATTAAAATTATTAAACATTAAGCTGAAAATCATATAGTCTAGTGGTAGGAATTATTCACTTATCATACTTCAGTTGTGGATTCATCCCATATATCATTTCCCAATATGATTACTTGTAACCCTATATGTTGATTATACCTTTAATAAAAAAGATTAATAATATCCCAACAAGTTTTCCAAATTCTAATGACCCATTATTACTATAAAATCATAGATACGATAAAAAATATAGGTTACCAATACCATTAATCATTATACTAAAAAATTTATAGTAATTATTCTACAACAAAATTTTTGATATACTCAACCATTACGTTTTATTCCTACATATATTTTCCAAAGGTATCCTTAATCATGTCATATTCCAACAAAACAATTTTTGAAATGGGTTCTATATGGTCAACCCTAAACTCGTAAACTCATGATTGTATATGAAACTCTTAATTTTGTGAATGCATTTGTGATACAAAAATTTATAACATCCTAATATTTTTTAGGATTATGATAACTAAAATAACATTGGTATAATTACTTCAATAATTTACATATTTAATCCTAATACATAAATATATTACCTATTTTATTTCCTGATATGTCTTTATTTGGTCTAGGGTATATCCTTTGGAATAGTGCATTGACTTGGATAATTCCCATGTTTACCTAATTTTAACCAATAATCTATAAGTGCACCCCAACGATGAAAATTATTTACATCCATTATACTCTTTATTTTTCATTGGAAATTCATTCCTTCATTCAATTTTTTCGCACTAATTATAAATTTTCATATTACATTAAGATTCCTTCTTATGCGACTCTTTTCACTTTTATATCATGAATGAAATATATCCTTATTTACTCTATAGACACCATCACTAATTCCAATAGAAAACTCCATACCACCCTACATTGGTTTATTATAGTGTTATACAAGTAATGTTTTCTAAATATTTTCTTGAATAACTGATTAGGCATAATACTGAAATCTTTCACCCCAATTTTCATCCCTTTTGGTAGTTTATAATTTCTTCATTTTCAATCATATTCAATGGTAAAACAATTCCTTCATTTACAATATTTAATAAAAGATAAAAAATTGTGTCCTAAACACTAATAATACTAGGAAACCACATAATTATTATCATTTAAAATAAGTCTAAATAATGAAACCTTATTTTAAATTTAATACACATTATCTTTATCCATGGAATATAATTTTAATCATATATTCCAATCATTTTTATTTGTTTGTAGATGAAAATTAATTATAATACAATATCCCATTGTAGTTTCAAACACTGTGTATGGTTATATATATTATCATGTACTTGTAATGATCTTGTCAAAACAAATGTGCCTTCTTCCAAGATGCTACTACAAGGCACATTTCATCAACAACCACTTCTAATTGTTTTATATTGATAAGGATGTATTTTTAGGATAAATGACAAAATATCTACCATACTAATAAATCATGAAGTTCATCAATAGTTATCCCATGAACAATATTATGGGGTTATATTCCCCAGTATATGTTTTCCTAAATCTATTTCCCTGGTTTTATAATAAAAATTATTTAATACCAACTATATCGACCCTCAAACTAGTATCATAGATCTGGTATCTGTTTCATTATATTAGTATAAATCTAGAAGGAATGACATAACAAATTACTAAATGGTTTAGTATCCATCATAAAGTAGACTCATAAATGATTCATATGTTACATATGAAAACACTAACTAGGTCAAAAAAGATATTCCGAAATATGATTATTACCTCTAGAGTATCATTACATATCATTAATAGTACACTTTCTAGATTTCTGTTAAATGAAATAAAATAAGGATGAGGGAAAAGGATCACTATGATTTCAGTATAGTGGAAGCCAACATGAATCAATTACTAAATTAATATTGAATAAAAAAACAATACACGCGTCCTTTAAATAATTTGACTATCATAACAGTATATGGAATGTTAAATATAGAATGATAAATAACTAAACAATTAATTTAATCATTAAATTCCATGTAATGAAAAAATAAGACATAATATGTATGGTAAGGTAAATAACTAAGAACACATATCATTTTATAAATAACATTACAATTTTGAATAGTTAATGAATAATTAATATGTTATAGAAAATAACTAAAAACAGAATCCATTTAATAAATATTATCGGAATGATAATGATTCTTTAGACCATGTGGTTGAAAAAATATGATGGAAAAAATAAAATTATTCATAATGAAAAAAAATTATAATTATTGGAAATCATGATCACTGATATCATTATACATCTACTGTCAATACCATTCCCATTAAATATTAAAAATATATATTTCTGTTTACACCACCAACCAATTTTACTATGTTTAGCTAGAATATTCATATAATGAGAAAACAGATGCATTGAGGGGATATAAATTATTGGGATCCACCCATATATGTATGTGAAAATATTTTCTCATGTATCAAATAACATATTTAACTCATGAATAATTTTATTTATCAACAAATTTCGATATTGAGTAAAAAAATATTGTTTTATAAACATTATCTGAAATAATTAAATAAGTTTCAATATATAATAATGTATTTTGAAGTGATATATTATTTAAAGAAACATATATACATGATAAATTATATATATATATATATTTGGATAATATAATGTTTAATGATCATAATAAATTGAATATTTAAAGGGAACATTAATAACTACAAAAAATGTATCCAGAAAGCGAGTTTCAATACATTACTTGGTTCAAATAATAAGAAACCATACCTAGAAAAAATAAGGAATAAATTAATACAATATATCCCATGTGAAGTAAATGTGAAATAAATGTTTTTTGTTGTTAAATAATAAATATACCCTAAAAATTTAATTAGAATAATTTGTGAGAAAAATATTCATTTATTATATAGAAAATATTTTTTAATTATGTTTTTCATAAAATATTTTAAAAATAAATTTCATATTAAATAAACACTCGGAAATATTATTTTTTATTTAAAACAATGTTTTTGAAGAAAACATAAAATATTTTAGATGTTGTATGTGATAAAACAATGATTCCTTTCACAATTTATGTAAAATACAAATAAGATTTTTTTAAAAAATTAAAATAAAATGTAATTCAAAAAAAATTAAAACGTGTGTAAAAATGTATTTAAAACATCCTTTAGATAGGTTTTAATACATTTTTTAAAACATTGTTTAAGTAGAAAATGGATTTTTGACCATAGAGAAAAATAAATCAAATTTTATTTACAACATATTCTAAATAATTGTAATTACGAAAGATAAATTTTTTTTATTTTACTTTAAAAAATATTGAATATCCATTGGGTATAAAATGTATATTTTTAAACTCTAATAATGATACAATTTTATTCAATATATATTTAAGAAAAAAAATACCAATTAAAATGATATTGTGAAATATACCACTAAAATGATAATATTTTTTATATAATAATTAGAAAATAAATAAATTATGTTAATAAAATATATATCCACTTAATAATTTTTCAATATAACAAAAAATAATAAAATTTTATTAAAGAAATATTCTGATAATATTAAATTCAATGAATAATTACTATAACTGCATGAAAAGAAACAATGTTATCTAATTTTTTTTTCAACTTTTAAATTTTTATGTAAAATACCTTTGGATGAAATAATTAATATATTATTTAAAAATATAATTTTTTATTCGTGATTCATGATATTAATTTTCAAATTCCTATTATATTCAAAATATAAATAAAATTAGGTTCATAACATTACAATACACCCTAATGAAGGGGAATTGGGTAGAAGTCCCCAAAATTATGAATCCTTTTTGTTCAAATTGATTCAATTTCATTTGTAGTTGTTTTAGTCATGTTATTAATTTCATATAGAATTATATTAATATTATAATATCTTATTTTATCATATTATAATATATTTCTACTGTATTGTTAATAATTTTTCATCATTTTAATTGTTTCCATTATTAATTCTATAGTTTTCTAATGAATTTTATAGTTATTGAGATTGTTATATAGTAATTTAATCATGAGAATAAAATAAATAATATAAATTTATTTTCGTTTCAATATATAATATTTCGTAATATTTCTATAATTTTTTATAAATATAATATAAATATGAACCTAGAGAATGCATCATATTACTTTGTGGAGATGGTAAGCTTTACATAAGCACCAGTGACATTATTATTTTAATAATTGGTGAATGAGTAGAGAAGTAGGTGAAATATTAATTTTAAATAATAAATATAATTTTATTTATATCATATATACACACTAAAATTATCCTTCATACTTTTCATGTAAAGAATAAGTAGAAAATGAATCACATTACCTTGTAAGGTTGTAGTCCCTCGTACACATGATCTACACTATCGTAATTTTGATGAAATGGGATGTAAGAATTTATATTTTATATTATTATTTCATAAGTATTTTAATATCATAAATATCATATTAATGTGTTAAATTGACCATTATATCCATCCTTGAAAAATGGGCAATGAAAATGAAATACATTAGTTCACAAGGTGGTAGTATTCCATACCCTTTGATCATCAGCTTCATTTCCCATTTGATAGAAGATGATATGGATATTGGTAAATAAATTATCCTAAAAAAATACCATTTTATTAATTTTTCTACCTTTATTATATAACAATTATTAAATAGTATTTTAATGAGGTTTATGAGAAAACAAAATAAAAAAACTCATTTAAGAAAAGTACTTATTATTCAAAAATGGTCTTTAGGATTTCAAAAAAAGACATAATAGGTTTGATTTAATGATGGTAAAATAGATATAATGTTTGTATATGGGTATATGTAAGTTATTTTGTAAGTAATTTGAAGATCCTAATGTATTTTTATGAGTTAAATGAGGAGGATGCGAGGTTGCCTTTTTTATATGGGGGAGAGGACAAACCATAATTTTTTTGAAAAGAATCAATTTCACACAAAATTTGATTTTATAAATCCTAATAAATGTTTATATATCAACCCCTAGTGGTTATAAGGCCTCAATGGGTCCGTAAAACAATTTCTAGACAAGTTTTAAAGTCAATTTAACACTTATATTATTAGTTTGACCTCCTTATAAATATGTTTTTACCATAATTATGGTAATTAATTTTTCATCCACTAACTATTCATATTGGTAAATAATTAATTTCACTATATTATATAATATAAATTATTAATATAAAAAATACTAAATATATTTTTTAAATTTCATATCATAGAATTTTTATTAGAAAATTATAAATTATATCCGTACATGAAACAACAAAAATGGGTTTTTGAAGTGATAAAAATGAAATGATTAAAAGGTTTTAAAAAAAATTAATTTTAATATTTATTAAAATGATGTTAATTGTATTTTCTAAAATAATATTGAATTATAATTAATTTAATTATAATATCAAATAAAATTTACCTTTTAAAAAATTATAAACAAAAGGATGATTTTCAATAAAACAAATAATTATTCACTATTTTAATAAAAAGATAATATTTTAATAAAATTTTCAAATTTAGCCCATAGATAATTATTACATGTATATTTTTAAAATGTATTTTTTATATTATATTTATAAAAGTTGTTAAATTTGAATTTAAATTTTGTGTGCATGGAGAGATTGAAATTTCCGTTAAGAAAAATGGCTATTATCGAAAAAAAAATATTTCCCTTTCAATTTGTTTTTATAATCAATTTATAACTAATGATTTTTTTTTATACCTGGATAAATCATACCATTTTATTAATTTAGTTATTACTACTCATACTCTCCAATTTTCCATCTTTTCTATAATTATATTCTACCTTATGTTTCCTTTAGCCACGAGTTTGTGTATGTTAAAATCTTGAGATGATATTAAATCTAATGTAATATATTTCTTTTTTTGTTTAATCTAAATGTTCCATTTACCATATTATATCAATTAAAATTTTTTTATTTTGTATGTTTGGTTGTAACATTTAATTATTTTACCATTAGATATAACAACTAGAAATTTATTATCCAATGTAGAAATGTTTTTTTCAAACATGTCACGTAAAATAATCAAGATCATATCTGAAAAAGTAGAGAATATCAAACTTTCACCATAAAAATTGATCATTCTACTGACATCATTAACACTTTTTAATAATATATCAAAAGTCCCATTTTCCTATAATCCGATTTTATAATCTATAAATTTCCAAATCTGTAGTTCAAAACAGATTACATTAGTAATTTCTTCATGTCACAACCCCCTCTCCACAATGTGTACCCTTCCTGGACTAGAAATGTGAGAACGAAGATAACGACCCCTGAGTCCCACCTCTTGTGGGCCCTGGGATGGACACTAGAACTGAGGGTATAGAAAACACACAGATGAGAGGAATTATCCTTAAGAGAACACGTTCAGAAGGGAGAGATAAGATAGACACCAACCATCTCTAACTTAGATATAATTATAATTGAAAACTGATGTAAACATATGTAATTTCATGGAAAACAGATAAAACATAAAGGGGAAACACTTCAAGTACACAAAGGAAAGTAAAACAACAACAACCACAAGTCTGAATAGATCACGGAACACCATGATAGTAAATAACAGCCAGATCTCCAACCTACTCCTACTGACCTGAAAAAAATGGTTCATATAACAAAAGGGTGAGTATAATAGTATACTCAGTAGGAACCTCTCTGAAGCCTCTTGTGAAAAAGTAATGGAAACATGATAAAGAACATTGAAGAACAAGTGAAACTCACTCATCGCCTAAATAGGTATACAATGTTCCCATAATAACCATGGCTACTCTCAACAAGTAATGCATAAAAGAATATATCATATAATAATGAGTATCAAGGGTACCCTACTACTACTTCCCTACTAGTTTTCCACTTTTCCCCCATGCTGCACGTCCTACGAATATCTCTCCAAAAAGCCTTTCCTGAAGACAACTGGGTGAAGAACCACAATATGCACCTTCTGCAACAGAACCACCACATCCACGCAAGAAAGTAACCGGTTAGTATCGGGAATCCACCACAACTCACATAACATGTATCATATGTTGGGTATTATACCTCAAGCCATTATCTCTCATACACCATGTATGGATCCACAAGGCATCAAAGCCTTTACACGTTACACCTATTGTTTTCCACAAGATATTATATCTAGAATATAGGTGTGTGAACAACCAGAAGCCATTACAGCCCTCTACAGACATGTATGGAAAAATCTAACCACTTGGCCTACCGGCACAAGTATCTACCAAGAGAAGAGATCAGGGTCAAAGTGGTTAGTCGGCCATCAATCCACCAACCAGAATGTTGCGGAAAACACACCCCAAGGCTCAGAATCATCAGGGTGTCATTTTCCCTAACTGATTAGGTGGAGTAGCGTATGGAAACACAAAAAGTTTAGAATACACTATATCACACAAATGCACTATGTACATTACCTAGTCATAGAATCAAATGCATCTAATGTCTCTCGGACTCCATGCTGCCACATCTTAGAATAAGTATCCTATAAGCACACAACTATTTAAAGAGAATTAATACATTATTTCATTTACTTTATATCAGCTTTACTTTACATTAATTAATTATTTGAATTTTTTTTGACCAATAACAGTTCCACATTAAACTTCATTAGCATCACTCCCAAAGTACTTTGTTCCATTAAAAAATTACAACCTCATAATTATTTTATAGCAAACTCCAACCCAATGGTATAACATCATTTATTCATTTATTCATTATTTAATTAAATTATCATATTCCCAAGAATTCTAGAAAAGCAATCTAGTTTTCTAAACACAAATGGGCTCAACATGGTGAGTAGATGTACTTCCCGTCGAGTCTTTGCCACTAATAGAAAGAAAGTAACACATCCTCCCTTAAGAAGATAAATACAGAAAGAACGTGGCATACCACACATGTCTTCTTCTCTTTTGGAATAATTTTAAGAAAGAAAATCTTCATTGAGCTGTGGGGAAAGGTAAAGAAGATAATAAACCAATATGAATCAACAAGCATCTGACAATCACACACATATCGTTCCATCACCCTTACTGTCCTCCCCGACACCCACATGAATAAACAGATGCATCTAACCACTATAGGTGTCATCTGCTACAACAACCAAAAGGCCTACATGCCCCCATAAATCACAACATCCATCTAGGCTCACATCACAACACAAGCAGTATGAAAAAATATATCTTAACAGTTGGGTTCTTGGCCCATTATCAATCAAGAGGGTAACTCAGAACCATACAATGAATTATCTTTTTATCATACAACAAGTACTTTAATCAATATGGGATTGACTAATCTATAATTTGTAGGTTCCGACTATGGGTAACCTAAATAGCAAGCTATCAAAAAAAATATTAAACAAGGTTACTTCATTAATTTGATTAACATCATAATACAAAAAGAAGAACAAAATTCATTTCAATCCTCTTTATCATTAGCCAAACTATTTTCAATTTATTCACAGCTATACGTTATTTACCAATTTCCATCAAGAACTAACATCTTAATTAAGTGAGTACAAATATTACACTATCTAGAAAAAACAATAGGTAATAACATATGATCGATATCAATTTATTTAGTAGGTTAAAATATTTATTATGTCAATTCCATTATCTTACAGTAGGAAAAAACATGCTAACTATAAAGTTGCACATATAAAAAAAGAGAAGAAATGAATCTCGTACCTCAAATGGTTCTTGATATTCATTATATTAGAATATTCCAAATAATTGTTCATGATTGGCTCCACCCTCGACAACTTATATCTAAGATTGATGGATACTCCTTGGTTGCACCGAAACAAAGGGTGCACTTGCCGCAAAACGAATGTCGAGGGAAACCAATCCATGCAGAAATGTTTGATATCACAATTCCTATGGGATGAAAGGAAATGTTCAAGTGTCTCGCACCAAAGAAAAATGAGTAAGAATAGGGGGAGAAATCTTATAACTTTTGAAGATTTAACGTTTTGATGGTTTAAGATACGCTTGATTTCCCATTAAAATCAGATCACATTAAACCACGATGTTTGACCAGGAAAAAACATCCCTAACCTTAGTAATAATTAATATAGTAGTTATGGAATTTGAATCGGCCTTAGAGTCTTTAAAACATGGAATTAAATTCATTTTATGTCAAAGGAAATGTCATAGGGGGAAACTGTAGGAGGCTGGAAACGCTGTTCATGAAATCCAAAATTGGTAGAGGAAAAAGGTCACTGTTGGAACCTCAGCGTTGGGACCAAAACATTCTGGAAACACTATTGATGAACCTCACCATCAGAACCTCACCGTTACACTGTTCCTGAACCTCACCACTTGAACCTCAACATTCTGGAAACACACTTCATGAAACTCAACGTTTTGGAAACATTGTTCATGAACCTTACCATTGAAACCACACCATTCTGGAAACCTGTTCATGAACATCACCATTGGAACCTCACAGTTTAGGAAGCACTGTTTATGAACCTCACCATTGGAACCTCACCGTTCTATAAACACTATTCCGGAACCACAACGTTAAAACCTCCCTGTTCTGGAAAAAATGTTCATGAACCTCACCGTTGGAACCTAAACATTCTAGAAACACTGTTCATGAACCTCACTGTTGGATCATCACCATTCTGGAAACACTATTTATGAACCTCATTCTTGGAACCTCACTGTTCTAGAAACACTGTTCATGAACCTCACCGTTGGAACCTCACCCCTAGAACCTCACTGTTCTGGAAACATAATTCATGAACCACACCATTCTGGAAACATTATTCACAAACATCACTATTGGAACCGCACCATTTTGGAAACACTATTCATAGAAGGTCACAATTTCACTGTTCATAATGGTCTACCATTGGAACTGTTCACCTAATGTTACCGATGAACTATTCACAATGTTCTAATTTTGGAACTTTTCACCTATGGTTACCAATGGACTTTTCACAATGATATACCATTGGAGCTATTCACAGAATGTAATTGTTTCACTCTTCATAGAAGTGGTAAATTGGAAAAGTGTGGGAGATAAGTCACCTTGACCTCCTGGAACACTCAAACACCAGATTTTCTCAATTGAATGGACCATAGAGTGCCAGGAAATTACATTGGATACCTCTCAAAACATTATTGTCATCGAGAATTCAGAACCCAACTAAAGTAAAAAAACGGGACCAAACAACCACCAATCGAGATACCTATCAATCAGTGAATGCCACAAAAAACAAAAGAAATACATCTCATAAACATGAAACGCTTATAACCACAGAGAAAAATTCATTACATGAAAATAGTTAAACATCAAACAACTCTAGGTAATTAGCATGTATGTGTGAATCATGTGCCCAAGTACTCTCCTACATGCCACCATGCTGCCACACGACAAGAATTTAGGCGATAGAATTCATGTGCAACACTTTACCTTTACGGTCTTGGATCTCCACTGGGCTCTCCTCAAAGGTGGAATCATCATCAACACAGATCCCTCCCTAATCGATGACGTGTGAGTCATCAAGAAGATAATGAAGGAGCTCTGATACAAGGAAAACATCGTTTATCTGACTCATCTGAGGGGGAAGTGTTACTTCATATTCCATAGCTCCAACATTAGATAACGCCACGAAAGGCTCATTAAACTGGGGAGAAAGATTACTCCCATGACTGAACCTTTTCTACCCATGACGAGGAGTCACCTTCAAAAACACGTGACCCCCAACATTAAACTCTAAGTCTGTACTCTTTGATCCACATATGATTCCTAATGATCTTGTGATATCTTCATCATCCCATGAATCACCTAAGCCATCTCTGCCATATTTTTCACTATTTCGGGTCTGACAATTGCTGACTCTCAGACCCCTGTACATCACAACGGAGAATTGCAGGGTCTACCATACAAGGCTTCAAATGGAAACATACCGATGGTGGAATGAAAACTATTATTTTAAGCGAACTCCACCAATGTTAAGTGCCTCATCCATGAACCTCAAAAATCAGAAACACAATAGTGTAACATGTTATCAAAATTCCGGATGGTTCGCTCCGTCTAACAATCCTTTTGAGGATAAAAAGTAGCGCTAAGGCATAGTTGAGAACCAAAAGCATGTCGAATACCCCTCTACACCCTAGAGGTATAAAGAGGATCTCGATCAGAAATGATCGTCATTGGGACACCATGATGTCTCACCAACTCCTCCATATATTTACATGACAAAACATCCTCTAATCTTGACTCCTTGATCACTATGAAGTGGGCCAATTATGTTAAGTGATCCAGTACTACCCAAATAGCATCATGTAATCCCTGAGCTTGATGTAATACAGTAAAAAATACTATTGTGTTGTCCTCCCACTTTCACTGAGGAATCTCTAATGGCGGTTAAACACCACCATGAACATGGTGTTCAACCTTCACCTTCTGATAGACTAAATATCGAGACACAAACTCCGCAACCACACGCTTCAGCCGAGACCACCAAAACATTCCCCTCAATGTTGGGTACATATTTTTCATCCTAGGATACACCACTAAAGGTGAACTATGAATCTATCTATGAACCATATCATGCATCATCAATGAAACAAAAATCCTTCTATGATACAATAATAAGCGTTGTTCATCCTATGACCAACCTTCAGGGGCCTCGCCAAAAACAATCGGTCTCTCTAGACCTCCACCTATATATCCCCCAATGGGGACTCTTCATCTTTTTTCACCAGGGATGACTGTACAATCATTAGAAAAAGACAAAATCTACCCCCAAATTCTCCCATATCAAGATGTAATGCGAACAAATCTTCCATTACTCACCAAGAATAACCAGATTCACACAAAACATCACTACTTTACTTTCGACTCATCACATAAGGTAAAACATTACCATTTGATTGTGTATATTATATCTCAATGTCATATTCTTTTAAGAACACTATCCACCGACATTGTCGTATGATCAAGTCACACTGGGAGAAAACATTCCTCAAACTCTAATGATCTGTTAAAACCACAAAGCGCTCACCAATGAGGTAATGTCTCCACAACGTCAGAGAAAACACCATGAATGCCAACTAAAGATAATGGGTGTCATAGTTACATTCATGGGGACAAAACTACCGAGTCCCATATGAAACAACTGATATATACTTCATCAGAACACAACCTAACCCTAGATTCAAAGCGTCACAGAAAACATCAAACTGAACTCCCTCTACTGGAAGACAAAGAACTAGAGCACTAACTATCTTAGCCTTTAGATTCTCAAACACTGCCTGACACTGATCAGTCCATATGAATGCCTGTTCTTCCCTAGTTAATGCTATCTGAGGAGTCGTAACTCATTAGTTTTCGGCTACGAACATAGTTTAGTAGCCTATGAGACCAATGAATCTTTTCACCTATGACATAGTCTTGGGAGCTTCCCAAGACACACCTACTTCAATATTTGATGGATCCACTACTACTTTCTAGTGGGACACAACATTCCCTATGAAACAGACTTCTCGAGCCCAAAAATCACACTTCGACAACTTCCCAAACAACTGATGTAGACAAAGAACTCCCTAAATGGCGTTTATATGCTCTGCATGATCCTCCTCAGACGTGGAGTATACAATGATGTTGTATATGAAAATCATCGTGAATTTTCCCATGAACTCATAGAACATAAAATTCATCATTCCCATGAACACAACTAGATCATTCATTACCCCGAATGAAATTACAAGGAACTAAAAATGACCATGACAAAAATGGAAAGCTGAATTCAGGATATCCTCATCATTCACATGAATATGATGATATCTAGTCCACCAGTTGATCTTTGAGATCCATATTGAACCCTTAATTTGATCAAATAAATCATCAATTAGAAGAAGAGTATAGAGATTCTATATTGTCACTTTGTTTATGATATGATAATCGACACACAACTGCAAACTGATGTCATCCTTATTCAAGAACAAAAATACTGCACCCTACAGAGACACACTTGGTCGACCAAAACCACACTGTAACGGACCATAATGTTGTATAAGTAGCTCTTGTAACACAAAAGGGGACATCCTATATAGAGAAATAGAGATATGAGATACTCCTGGTTGTATCTCGATCCTAAACTCGATCTATCATCGAGGGGGTAATGCTACAACCCGTTCTGGAAAGTCGACAGGGTACTCTTCTACGACCCTAGGAATCACAAACTACTGAACCTCTTATGAAATCAACATCATCTTGACCATCATGGATGATAAGGACAGATCACTCCATTGACCCATCTGAGGATCTCGATCAACAAAAAACACCACCAGATCTCCATCCGCATTGAAGAAAACAACATGCATTATAAATAAATCCACGATAGCCTGCAACTAATACAACCAATCCATGGAATCGATGACATCATATGTTTGTATTCGTAAACATAGGAAATATCCCCAAGAGAGGTGATTCCCTAATACTAGCTCATGGTCTCTGCATTATTCAAAAAAGTCATCTCAGCCTCCAAATGGCGTAGTCAACGCCAATGGCACTGGAAGCCTCTTAACCTCATGTCCAAAAGCATGGGAAAAGGTATATGATATAAAGGAGTGTCTATCTCCTTAATCAAAAAAGGCATACAAGAAGGTAGGAAAAAAGAAAAGGGTACCTCAAATGATGTCTGGATTTCATGGAGCTGGCAACACTAGAGCTTGAAGCTAACCACAACCTCTTCCATGGAATATTTGACCTTGATGACTACCACCACCACAACAACAATCTACTATATGAGTATGGGGAGCGTCACTGGGCAGTCTTATTCCTACCCCATAAACCCTCTGATGATTTAAAGCTGGTGAAACCTGCTGTTGCTGCCTCAGCTGGAACTGCCTCAACAGAGGAACCTAGAGTGGAGCACCTGGTGGAAAATGACTACTCTGAAAGGTCGGGGACTCCTGCTATTGATGACTATGACCACCATAAGAAAACAAGAACTTGATCCCTTGGTATAGGCCTAAGAGCTACTGCCCCAACAGAAATGAGATGTGAAAGGCTGGAATCTACCCCCATCTGAACAGAAAGTCTTCTGCCCTGAAAACCGAGAACCCCATACCACAACTCTGCATCATGAGGAAATACGGTTATTCATATATCATGATGATATGGTCCTAGACAATGTAAAATCAATGACCTCTTACCTTTCCAGTACCTCATGATATATTTTCAGAATAAATGGGGAGACCTAGCGCTGGATATCTGGATGCAATGCCTCCTCGAAATGATTCGCCCTTGCCTCCTCATCTGGAAATAGGTCCGAATCATATCGTAAAAGGTTCGTGAAAAAAAAATTCTAAACTATCGCACAACAGTGATTTTTTGTCAAAGAGTAAGAGTCACCTGGGTAATGGGATCCTTCACGGTCGAAGAATGAAACTCAACCCGAAACATGTATCTGATCTCCTCTCATGAGATCGAGGACTCCTCGGGATCCCCAAGGAACAAGAAACAATACTACCTCACTGCTCCACGCAGCATCATCACAACCAAGGAAACCCAATTATTTTTCTGAGCATAGATCAAACTGAATCATATCTTGACCTCCTCCAACCAGTCTTCCATGGCAACATTTGAAATAGATCCCTAATACTTCTTCAGACTTTGGCGTTGAAAATCTCGGTGTGTCATCCTCTAAGTATCATCATCGTCAACCTCTACCCGACAGCAATCAGCTGTAATAGCTTAATAGACATCTTCAGCACAAACCTAATGAGGATATTGACCTGGAGCCATAACTATAAAATAAAAAACCATTAGACCTCCTAAACCATGAAAATGAAAGACAAAACATTAATTAATTAAATTTTTTCTTTCATTGATTTTTGGTTAACCTATCCAAATGTCTACCCATTCAAACATAGGCACAATGAAGAATGATGCATGATCCTTTCATAATTCTCTACCATACTACTATTATCTCCTTTTTTAGTATCCATTTTAAACATAACAGTTTGTACATCAGATCAGAGGGGGCCCTAAATGCCTATGTCTCAGCCGGTCTCTAGTGTTTACATCACTCGATAAAGATGAATGACATCGTTGCCCTACTAACCCATGAAACCTAACTTGGTCCTAACACCAATCTCCATCCTATCCCTTAACCTCCCTCTAACACCATTATGATAGGACCCCATCTCCACAAAGTGTACCCCACCTAGGCCAGGAATGAAATAAGGGAGATAATGACCCATGAGTACCGCCTTTAGTGAGCCCTGGGTTGGCGACTAGCACTCAGAGTATTGAAAGAACACAAATATGAGACAATACCCTCCAAAATAACACATTCCAAAGAGATAGATAAGATATACACAAAAAAACTCCAACTAAGATAGAAATATAAATAAAAAACCCAAGTACACATATTTAATTTCATGCAAAACTTCTACAAATGAAAGGAGAAAAACTTCAAGTACGCAAAAGATAGTAAAATTGTAGCAACCATAAGTCTGAATAGCTCCTGCAACCCATGATAGTAAATAATAGGTTAATCTCCAACCAACTCCATGTGACCTAAAAAAAATAAGCAGTTTATATATCAAAGGGGTGAGTATAATATTATACTCAGAAGGATCCTCCCCATTGAGTCTCATGTAAATGAAATGAAAGTATGAAAAAGCATAGTGAACAAAAGTTAAACTGAAACTCCACCTCAACAAGTATACTATGTTCCCAGCTTCACCATGGATACTCTAACCATGTAACACATAAAAGTATATATCATATAATAATGAATTTCAAGGGTACCAGGATACTACATCCCCACTGGTTTACTGCATTGCCCCAAAGTCACACATCCTAATCATCTCTATTTCAAACGGATTGTCGATAGACACCTGGGCGAATCACCACAATATTCACATTGTTCAACCCAACCACCACTTCCACGCATGAATGTAACCATGTAGTTTCCGAGATCCACCACAACTCGCATAACATGTATCATACATCGGGTATTATACGTCAAGCTATTACAACCCATAAACTGACTATGGATCCTCAAACCATCACAGCCTATACAAGTTACACATATATTAGTCTATATGATACTATATCTAGAATATATGTGTGTGAATAACCACATTCCATCACAGCCCTTTACACACATATATGGTGAAAACTATCCACTATACCAACCATCACCAGTATCATCCAAGATAAAAGAGCGGGGCCAAAAGGAGTAGTCAACCATCCATCCTCCCACCATAATGTTCGGGAAAACACCCCTAGGGCTCTGAATCCCCGGGGTGTCAGTTTCCCTCACTGACATAGTGGAGTAGAATATAGAAACACAAAAAGTAATGAATAAACTATATCTCACAACCACACTATGGTCATAACCTAGTCTTAGACTCAACTGCAATTAACATCTCTCGAACTCTAGGAATCCACATCTAAGACATAGTATCCTCCTAGCACACTACAATTTAATGAGCAGTAATACATTATTTCATTCCCATTTTATCAGTTTCACTTTACGTTAATTAATTCTTTAAAATTATTTAACCTATAAAAATTCCACATAAAACTCCATTAGCATATCTCCCAACGTACATAGTTCCTTAAAAAAATTACAACCTAGTAATTATGTTCCAGCAAACTCCAATCCCATGGGTTAACATCATTTATTAAATTATTCATTACCGAATTACTTTCCCATATTATCATGAATTATAGAAAAATAATATAGGCTTCCAAAACACAAAGGTGCTCAACAGAGTGAGTAGATGCACTACCTGTTGAGTCTTTTCTGCATATAGCAAGAGCGTAGTCCCATCATCTCTTGGGAAGCTAAACACAGAAAGCATATGACATAACCCACATGTCTTCGCCTCTATTGGAATAAGGGTAAGAAAGAACATCTTCCTTGAGAAGTAGAGAAAGGTAAAGTAGATAATCAACCAATAAGAATCAGTAAGCATCCAACGATCACACACATCTCGTTCCATCATCCCTGGTGTCCTCCCCGACAACCACATGCATAAAATGATGCATCCTACGACTGAAGGTGTCATCTACTGCCACAACCGAAAGTCCTCCATGCTCCCACATATCACAACAGCCATCCATGCTCACATCATGACACAAGAATCATAAGTATATATTAAAAATTGGTCTCTTGGTCCTTTAACAATCAAGAGGGTAATGCATAACCCTACAAGTAATTGTCTTTTTTTCAAACATCAAGTTCTTTAATCCATCTGGAATTGGCTAGTCTATTATTTGTAGGTTTTGAATATTGGTATCCTAAAGATCAAGCTATAAAAATTTAATAAACATTCTTAATATGTCAATTTGATTAACATCAAATTAACACAAGAAGAACCAGATTCATTTCATGCCTCTTTATCTTTATCCAAACATTTATCAATTTTAATCGACTTTATGTTCGTTATCAATTTCTATTAAGAGAAAAAAAATAAGCAACCAGATATATCAAAACATCCAGAAAAAAATATAAGAAATAACATAAGATCGATATCCTCTAATTTATTCGGTTCAAGTATTTATTATGTCAATTCAATTTTCACCCAGTGGGATAAAACATGTTAACTATATAGTTGCACATATAAGAAAAGATAAATAACGAGTCCCCTAACTCAAATGTTTCATTCTGTTATTTATATTAGAACTGTTGACACAATAGTTCACCATCACCTCCTCTCTCAACAACATATATCGAATATTGATGGATACATCTTGGTTTCACCAAAATAGGGGGTGTACTTGCAGCATGAAGAACATCGAGGGAGACCAATCACTGAGGAAGAGATTGATATCATGATTCCTACCAGAAGGAAGGAATGGTTTGAGTGTATAACACAAGAGAACAAAGATGAAGAATAAGGGTGTAATATATCTTTTCTGTTTTGATGATTTAATTGAGCAATAATTTAAGATACGCTTGATTACCCATTAAAATCGTATCGCATTAAACCACACATTCTGATAACATAAAAACATCATGAGCATTAGTAATAATTAATATAGTAGTTGTGGACTTTGAATTCGCCTTATAGTCCTCAAAACAAGGCTTTAAATTCCATTTATGTCAAAGGAAACATCAAAGGGCCGAAACTGTAGAAATCTAGAAACACTGTTCATGAACTCCAAATTTGGCGAAGGAAAAAGGTCACCGTTAGAACCTCACCGGTGGGACCACACCATTCCGGAAACACTGTTCATGAACGTCACTATTGGAACCACACCGTTTTGGAAACAATGTTCATGAAACTCACTGTTAGAACCTCAACCTTCTAGAAACACTGTTCATGAACCTCACCATTGGAAACTCACTATTCTAGGAACAGTGTTCATGAACCTCACCATTTGAACCTCACGATTCTAGAAATACTGTTCAATATCCTCCCCGTTAGAACCTCACCATTCTGAAAGAACTGTTCATGAACCTCACCATTGGAACCTCATCGTTCTAGAAACACTGTTCATGACCCTCACTGATAAAACCTCACTATTTTAGAATCACTACACATGAACCTCACCATTGGAACTTCAACATTCTAGAAACACAATAAATGAACGTCACCATTCTGGAAAGAATGTTCACGAACCTCACTGTTGGAACATCAACGTTATTGAAACATTATTCATGAACCTCATTGTTGGAATGTCACTGTTCTGGAACACTGTTTATGATCCTCACTATTATGAAAACACTTCTCATGAACCTCACCATTTTGGAAACAATTTTCAAGAACCACACTGTTGGAACCTCACCATTCTAGAAACATTGTTCATGAACCTCATTATTGGAACCTCACCGTTCTGGAAACACTATTCACAGATGGTCACCATTTCACTGTTCACAATGGTCTACCATTGAAACTGTTCACCAAAGGTTACCGATGCACTGTTCACAACAATCTACCGTTGGAACTGTTCACCTAAGGTTACTGATGCACTATTCACAATGGTCTACCTTTGGAACTGTTAACATATTTTCACTGTTTCACTATTCATAGATTTGTAAAATTGGAAATGTGTTGGGGATTAGTAACCTTGCCCTCACGGAACACTCAAACACCTGATTTTTACAAAAGAATGGACCATAGTGGTTCGAGCCATTACACATCATGCAAATTCTGATATTTGTCCCAGCATCCTATTGATTTTTTTATTCCTTTGAATTTAAAAAATTAACTCATTTAATGTGATGATAAATATAATTTCTATAGTACCCATCGTTCCCTATATTATTTTCTTCTTTTATTAATTAGGTAGTACCTTCCTCAGAAGTATGGAATCACTAGTTTAAACATCCAATACATCATATGTAATTACGAAATTAAATAATAATATTATAAATTAATATATGATAACATTTCATATAAAATGTGGGAATATTCTTTATATTCTGTAATATTAAATTATACATTGAATATAATAAAAATATTGACTTCTTCTTCAACAAAAAAACTAATACTATAACTTCTGAAAATCTAATCCCCACTGAAGGAATCTTTCTTTGATACCATTATTGAATACCTTAAAGTATATTTGGTAGAGTGCTTAGATAGATATGGGTGAATCATTTTCCTTTTTATTTTTTATATTTCATTTAAAATAATAATCTCCAATAGTTATGAAGATTTATTTTTATTTCAACACACACACTTTCATAAGGATTATAATGATTTAAATGGATATGGACATTATTTTAGAATTGATGTTCTTACTGAGATATGTATTTCTATGAGATTAAAAAATCCTTTATAATTATCCTACATTATAAGAGAGTATGATATGTACTATATACCCATGTTTTTGTATCCTGATTGTGATTCAGTGCATCCCATTGTTACAAGAATTTGATATTTTTTCAAATAATACAATAATATCATGGTTTTTAGTGTGATGGTATCTTCACCATTAAAATCTCTTTTATTTTTGCATGTCACCACATTAATTTTCATGATCAACCCCAAATGAAACCATGGTATTTTTCATATTTATTTGAAATCTTATCCATTTAATAATCTAAATGTTATAACATCTTCTATCTCTATGACTTCATTGAAATTCATTACTAACTCACCTAATATTCTTCATAATTCTTGATAATATTTTTTTATTTGTTAACCTTTCCATAAAAAATCATCTTTTTTTTCATTGAAAAAATACCCCTAAAAAGATATAAATAATATTCCCCCTACATTTATTTTAATTGTATTTTTATAATTATATTAAATAAATTAAAAATATTTTAATATAATTACCTAAATAATAATATTTAAAAATACACTCTACTCTAAATTATATCCTCTTATTCATTAAAAATTCCTAGAACTATATGCAGACATGTAGAAAATAAAATTTCCCTTCTATCATTACTTATAACACTTCATTAAACAATCATGAGATTTGATTTATCAATGAATATCTACATAGCATGAGATTCATGCAGTAGATGTCACAATAGATTCTCTTCAAGCATCAAATCATTTAACATCCTATATCATAATATTTGTTATATTTATATTTAAAAAATCATTTTTAGATTTTTTTTAATTTATTTTATATTATGTTTTAGTTCCATAAATCGAATAAATTCAAACATTAGAAAAATTGAAATTTGTTCCAATTTTGAATGACTTTTGATTTACAATTAACACCCTTAGTATGAAATTCATTTTTAGAATAATTTATAAGTGATATTATATTTATATTCATATACTATGACAATAAAAATCATATGATGTATAATGTCATGTGAAAAATCTTGAAGAGTCCCCAATTACATACCATGAAGACATAAAATGATTCCACTGTGATATTTCGCATTGAGTAATTTCAAACATTTGGAATAATTATTTTCATCACAACATAGATTGTAAAAAACCAACATGAATTCCATAAAAGACCATATAATGTCTTACATATTTCTTAAAGGCATAATAAATAGTCATTTACTTTCCATTTTCAGCATAAACACAAAAATTATAATTTTTTATTATAACAATAAGAATCACTTTGTAACTTATTTAAAAAACCCCAAAACATTTCTAATATTATAGTTTAATATAATATAATGTCATTCAAATTATAAATTACCCATTAAAAACAAAATCCAACCTAATCTACCATATATAATACATAATTCTATAATCCTTTGACAATAGATAATTTCCATATCCTAAAGGAAAATATTTAATTATACAACAAAAAAACATAATCTCTCATGTTCAAAAATATCAACACATATTAGAAAACATCCATACATATCTTGGGATTTACAATATAATGGGTAATTAATCATTGTTTTATCCTTTTACAAATTTCTTATTATTATATGGATTTTACATAATTTAGTGAATCATAATTATGAAAATAATTTACACTTAATTAATTTATTTTATTTATCTTCCTTTCCTGTATATTTATTAATTTTATGTGATCTATTTTTATTAAACCTATATAAGATAAACAGATAATAAAGAACTTGATAAATAAAAATAATTTGGTGACATGATCTTGAGCTTTTATTAATGGTTAATTTACATAGAATACTATAAATAAACCCATAACCCTAGCTGGAGCTAACAACACCAAACCTGGTTTAAGAAAAATCATTTCACACAGATAAATTTATCTCCTGGGATGGATTCACTTTGAATAATGTCTTAAACCACCTATTGTCATTGGAGAACCATTATTTACAATCATGTATGCGAACCATTATATGGGGAACCAATTGAATAAGATTATACAAAATAAACCATATAAACACAAATTTATATATAATAATGGTTGGGGGAGGACTTAAATGATATCATATTCAATTTAAAAAAACATTTATCCAATTATAATATATTACAATAAATATTAATTTAAAGAGAAACACACAAAAAATAATTCGTCTGTCAATCTCATGATTATCATTTCTTGTAACAAATATTATTTTAATATTAATTAGTAAAATTATTTTATATTAATCTTCTATTAAGATAAATAAATCACATAAATAAATTTATTATTAATTCATTCATTCATTTATCTAAATTGTCAATCCAAATAGTCTTAAGGACTCCCATTTCAAATAATAATAATTGAATGGAATCAATTAATTTGAATTTAAAAGTATCATGTTCATGGATTTCATGGATTAGGAACATGAAAATCATATTTTTATTCATAATTATTTTTTAAAATATGATAATTGTGGATTGTACTAGGGAAAAGGCAAGATGTACCATAAAACTCCATATGGTTATTGTCCTGTACAATATATTACATGGATTGTAGTGTACTTACTGAGTCACAATATTACAAGTTATGTAGTTTGATGAGTGAGTTTGTGTATTGTGGTGGATGAGTGGCTAGTAGGAAAGGGAGACGATGACCTAGCAAGGCTGGCGACGATGACCTAGATCCGGTGATGGAGGTCCTCCCTCCCCCCTCCCCAATAGAGGGTGGAGCTCTTTCTCGTTCTTCGTCACGGATTCCCCTGCCTACTTTCATCCCGTTTTCTAATCCTGAATACGTACCTCGTTCCTGAAGATCTCAATTTTCCCTAATGTTCCAGATTTGTTTCGTGGAGCGCCTCAACTCGGTTTAGCGCCTTTAGAACTCAACTCTTCCACAGATCTTTTTAAGCTGACTCTAGTGGCTTGATTTCATCATTGTTGTCCCTCATTTGACACTTTTGATCAGTTTGTCTTTGAAGCCTGGAACCTGTAAGATCGGACGGTGATTGGAATTCTTGATCGATGACATATAATGATTTGATTTGGGTCTATGGATGATATCATAATGGCGTGGTCTAAGGCTCCTCGACGGTGCAGAGGTATTCATTTCATTATTCTTCGGTGGAATTTTTAATTCCATATGCAGCGGGATAATCCGAGTACAGCGATTTGGGTACGTTTCATGGGCCTTCCTCTCCCATTCCAAAACCCTTCCATTCTATCTATGCTTGGGAACATGGTCAGCCGCTACCTGTTCTCGGACATCAAAACTGAAACTGTGTGTCATCCCATATGCCCTCGCATATGTGTGGAGATCGATGTCTCCAAGACGCCAGTTGACTGGGTGTGGATTACTGATGGGAAATAATTCTGGTGGAAGCAGGATGTTAAGTTTGAATCGTGGATTGATTATTGAAGCTTGTGCCATCAGCTGGGTCATGGTGTCTCTGCCTACTGAAATGGATCACTGAATAAGAGGGTGCATAGGCAAGTGAGGGATGTTTTAGTTTCTCATGAAGTTGCTGCTGTGGGGAGAATGAGGACACAGGGGTAGGATTTGGTTGATGGTGGGGTGGATAAAGAAAAACCCATGCTTCCTTGGCATGAGATGGTGAACTTAGTGGAATGTGGGGCTCCAGGAACTGGGGCTGAGATGAAGAAGCTAGGTGTGGAGCCTCATGGACCGAAGGTTAGTGATATATTGAATAGGTTGAAGTAGGACTTGGGGATTGTTGATCCCCTAAAAGTTAGTGGTGAGCCTTATTCTGCTGTTAAGTATGTAGGAGGCATTGATGGAACTCCAATGAATGAGGTTCCCTCTTTGATGGAAATCCCCTGAAGGGAAGTGGGTGCTATTGTTGAGAGGGATGTTTCTGTTGAACGAATCTGTGTTTCTTAGGAGAAAGATGTGGACCTTGGTGGGAAAATGGTGGTTTGGAATCTCTCTAACTGGAAACTGTGAGTGAATCTGCAGTAGTTGTTGCTGTCCATGATGATCAAGTCGTTGCTGCATGTCTTAATGCCCCAGCTCAAGAGAGGATTGAGAGGCACTACCAGCACATGGAGCATGGAATTGTGAAGCAGGATGAGAATAAAAAAACCCCCTGTCAAGGAAATTGATAATGACATTGGTGCTTGATGATAGTGGATGGGATACAGGCACCATCTGGGAGGCAGGCAACCAATATTGAGCTCGGAAATCGGTTTGCATGCCTGGTTGCTGCTGATGTGGTTCTAGATCATGAGTGGCATGCTGAAAGGACTCATGAGGATAAAATTTTTGTTTCTTTAGGTGCTGCTGTTGATTCAAGGGAAGCTAGTGTTGGAACTTGTGATCAAGAATTGGTGGCTTTGAAGACATATATTTATGAGAAGGGATATAAAGAAAATATGGACAATGGTTCACTACTAGACAGCATAGTTAGAGACTGTAATGTGGAAAAAGGCATGCATGGTGGCTGTGATTCTATCGACAATTCCCTCTGCCTTAATATGATGTATGTCAAAAGTCAATCTCAACAGGATCGAGGTGTGAGGGATGGGTATAGGGTGTTGCACATTTCTGGTAAATGGGGGAACTGCTCTGATAGTGAGAAATAAAATTATGGTGGTATGGTTCAGCCCTCCTATATTGATATGGTTTAGGGTTGCAAAAATAGATTGTCTGTGGATGAGAGAGTGAGGACTGACCCACCCTAAAGAAGGCTGCAAAAAAATATATTCCCACATGCCAATTCATATGGCTAATAGAGCTTCTAGTGGGAAGGTTGGATGAATTTCACAATCTTCTAAGGAGTTCCTTTCTTTGGAGAAGCTCAATATTAAAAGGAAGTATGCCAAGATTCTGAAACATTATAATGTTCATAGTGGGAATCAACTACCGCAGAGGAAATGGTGTATCAGGGATGTGGTGATGGGTCTGACTTTTATGATAGGTAATTGTTGTTCTCACCTTGTTGTTTCTGTCTTATGTACTTTTCTTTTTCTTTTATTTTAAATAAATGGTCAGAGGTTTTCCTCTGACTGAACTTTATGGTTAGTTTGATGAGTCAATTGGTGTTCTATGTGATCATTTATGATTAAATATAATTCCAATAATAAATATAGTGTGTAAAACATGTTAATCATGTGATGTACACAATGCATATGATGACGATACATGTCTTATAGTTATAGAATAACATCGAATGAAATTATATTTAGAATTTAATTATATAGAACATTAAAATAATCACTCATTATTTAGTTCATCAGAATAATCTATCACATGGTTCTTACACTAGATACAGATTATAATGTTTACTTTTAATTATATAATTAATATTTTTTCTCATATAATTATTTCAATAGATACTTCATATATCGGTATTTACACTTTGTAAATATTTATACGTTTACCAAAATATACATCATGTTATACATTGTGTACATTGTACTCATGTTGTTTGTAGTAAATATTTAGGGGCATGTAATCCTTTTAATGAAAACAATTAAGTTTATATAATTCATATTCTAGATAAATATTCTGAAATCACATAGTCATCATGATTCTCTTCTAAAAATAAATCTGGGTAATGTATTATTTAAATGATATATATCTGACCAAACAACATCCTAGATTATAATAGGAAATATATTGTGCAATTAGAGGGTTTGTATAATAGTTGTACACTATGTGGCCTAGAAAACAACATTAAATTTTGTTGTTCAATACATGATGGATACTGACACCATGCACTGTTCTCAAATGTGTTTTTTGTTCTTTTCATAAAATATACTAGAATTTTTATCATGGGTACATGAAATGTACATTTCCATCACACACTATATACCTATGATATTTAGATATAATTCCTAGAACATGTTGATTGGATATTTTGTTGTTATTCAAATGTTCGAGGTCATATAAAAGTGAAAATATTTCATTTCCCAACATTCATATTATGAAGACATATAAATTAAAATGAAAATATAAATAAATACTAATAATCAATTAGAGAAATTAATCAATGTTTAAAAAGTAATTGTCAATTAATATTTGACCAATTTGACATCTATTGAGTGTCTCTGTGTGTAGGAAAAGTAGTTGGGCGCATTCCCAAAAATGGGTTTCATAAATTTGTTCATATAAATCCTTCAAATCATAGGATAGAAACATCAAGATAATTGAATGATAGTACTTTCACTTTTGATTTTTTTAATTCATAATTTGAATGATTAAATTACAAATTAATTATTTATTCATTTTCTATCCAGGTTAGAATTTCAGTTTGTACCATCATTATGAATATGGATACAAGGATAATATCTATCTAGAAATATTTTCACATTTGTAGTGAATTATCAAACATTATAATATGAGCTCTAACCTCTACTATTAGGGATCTAAACCACTTGTTAAATTCACTATCGATTGAGATATAAATATTTTTACATTTTAAGGACACAACTCTAGTTATATTTATATACTAATATAGAGGAGGATGGCCCATCCCTTACTTTCTAATGAATGTTCATGATGAGTTATCATTATGCCTTAAAAGAATACTATTGAGGGAAATATTAAAATGCAGAAAAAAACATTTATTGTAGAATTGATATAATCAGGTGTATATAATTATGATATAGGTTAAATTATACCTTTTAGGTACTCAACCAATCTCGTAATTCTATATGAACCACATGTAAAATAAAAAAAAAATTATTAAAAATTCCTTCTTATGTATGAAATTTATTAAAGATTTAAATATTCTATAAACTAGGCCCATAACTCAGTCCAACAATCCTCTGTAAAATATTTTTTCCCATGAATAATTAATATATATTTAAATATTTACATATATTTGTATTATTTTTTCAATAAATAAACAACTATATTCAGCATACCGGAAATTAAAATTTATTTAATATTCACTAAAAAATTAAATATTATTTCTCCCCTTTCATGTAAAAAACGAAAAATTAATAAAATATATTGTTGTAATAATTTTTTACCATATGAATAAATATTTATTTCATATTCATCTCCTGAATATAATCAATCATATAATCATTTTCCGAATAAAATAAATTTAAAAACAAATAATTTATATTAAACAAAAATATGGGAATAATATTTATTAAAATTGTAAAATATAAATTATATTATATTTAGATTCTACACGCACTTATTCTATGAACTATTAGGAATATTTTAGAGTGTAATTTGGTGAAATAATCTAAATTATAAGATCAACATCTATAAACATGTTTAACTCGCCCATAGATAACATATAACATCCCGACCTTTTCATACATTAATATTACATCATTAAAAAGATAAAAAACATAATTGTATTACACATAGTGGTTCCAATGATTTATTGTATTGGGAAAACTAGGACCATACAAAATAAATACATCATCAACCATAAGTATTTATTTAATTTCTTCTTCTCTAGCTTCTAAGTGGCACTTGTCCTCTCCTAAGTTCATTTAGCCACATGAGGATATACATCAAAATGGGTGAGCTAGAAGCCCATTAGGATGATAGATACAAACAATATATCATGGGGTGATCATAATCATAACATAGGCAAAAGATCATGAACATGAGAGGAGCATAAATAAAAGACCTGAAATGTGGCAATGCATAAAAATGAAACATCATGTCTTAGTGGTTAACTACCACACATACTTGTGATCCAAGACAGAATCTTGTTCAAACATCATTTCACATTTACTCATAAGATTAATCACTTTACCCAATGCATTGGAGTGCTATTTAATTCCGGGCACACCCGTCACATTAAACATTCATACTGCGCTATATAATTCTAGGCACACCCGTCACATCACAACATTATCATTTATCATGCATGCCACAATGAACATATATCATAAATTAACATAATTAAATTATGAAAAGGAATGGGGTTCGTCTCATAATAGCACATTCATAAGCTATGGGTTCCCTAAAATAAAGAGGGAATAACATACATGTAACAAGAACCGTCCACCTTGAGTGAGAAGTAAAATGGTGTTCTTAAAAGAAGAGTTCTTTTGGAAAACATTTTTATGGACATAAAACCAGTGACAAAAATGTATATCCCAGAAAATTAAATGTAATGATGAAAATATTATATTTGAGTAGTAACCATATCAAAAATGGAGTGAAAGAGGGAGAACCCGAAGGAACAAAATTGGGTTTGAGATTTCCCCTTACCTTGTACCCAAATGCTTCCTCCTCCTTAATGTCCTATATAATGACAATATACTCATCAAATAAAATTCCAGCACCATGTGAAAATTAATAGAGTTAATTATGGTTTCATTATTTCATATTATGTTTCTTTGGATGACTTATAGAGTTTAAAAACATTGTTCGGGGATGTTCGTTTTTATGGTTTTTCTTGGGTGGTTCACTTGTATTCTTAAATTGATGTTTGGGTAGAACATGAATAAACATCCAGAAATGATATTACATGATATTTATGATATTATAGGATCATTTATTATTTTATAATGAATTATATTGTATCCATGTGGTTGAATCATTAGATAAGAATTAAATGATGGTTATTTGGGTTAATTTGAGCGGTTTTTGGATCACAACGAACATGTTATAATATTCACTTAGCAATAAGGACATAAGTTATTTAAAGAACATTAAATAGAACATAATAAATATAAAATATTCTGGTTCAAACATAAAAATAGTTTCATGACCAGATCTGAAGGTAGAAATGGAAGAAGATGGCATGTTATTCTTGAAGGTGATAAATTAACACCTCACGAACAACGTTCTCTTTAATAATATAAATGGAAGAGGGAAAGGGTTTTTGGTGATATAATATCCAATTAGAATCATAAAATTACAATATATTTATAATACTAGAGTTACAACACAAATTTAATGAAGATAAGTGGGGATAGATCACGAAATGAACTTGAACATGAATGTGAATTGAAGGATAAGAGGGGGGAAATTACCTCCTAAATCCTTCTCTTCAGAACCTCCTTAAAGTCCTAAGCTTGGTCTTTTGATGAGACAATAAGCTCTTGGAAGTGGGGGAGGGGCTAGGGGAGATTATTGGGCAGAGATTAGACAGTTCATGATGCTTGAGAGGTGTGGTTTGGCAAGAGGAGGGGGAGGGATTATTTATACATGATGAGGGAGGTGTTTTTAGTATAAATTATTAAATAAAATAATATATCAAATTTTAGATGTGTAATAGTAGTTTATTTGACATCCTAAATCATATAATGGTATAATATAATTTTTTTAGGCTTTAATTATTCTTTAAAATTTGAATTCATTAATTTATTAAAAGGAAAGTGAAAGAAATAGAAAAAGACACTTTAAGAAATAACCTTTTGACTTTAGGGTTTGGAAAGTTCTTTTTAGGTTTGAGAATTGGATTTATTGTATTATAAGGAACTATTTATGATATTTAATATAATTTGGCCGAAATGAAAGTTCTATAATTTTTATTTCATCATTACATCATAAATGATGCAATTTAGTATACACCGATTATGCGAAAACCTGTATTTGTTTACTATTCACCTGAAAAATGTAGTATTTCAGAAAAAACCCAAAACTTTAACCCTACCATTTTTCGATGTGTAGAATCCAAAAATGAATTCCATTTTTCAAAAATAGTTTTCTAAAAATTATTAATTTAATATTTAATTAATTTCATAATTTACTTAAAAAGCAGTTTTTAAAAGATAAAAATGATTTTATAGTGCATTCAAAAATTACGTAGGGTCTTATAAAATAATCTAAAAATACAATACATTGAATAAATAATTTATGAATACATTTTAGGGGAATAAATATTTTTTAAATTAATAAATTAAGAAATAATTAATTATTTATGACTTACAAAATACCAAAACGTTCATTAAGGTCAAATTGTCAGTTTCAAAGATGTCAAATTTTTATTTAATTATTAATAGGTAATGTTAATCTTATGTTGGATGATTTACTATTAATAAGGGTCATATTAATATTCATATGGGTATGTTAATATTCATAAGGGTAGGTCACTATTCACAAAAAATTATTTTTTTCATTAGACTCCAAAAATCATCTTGAACACATCCGTGTATGTCAGATTTTTGAAATTTCAAACATAGGAGTGACAAACATATGTTTAAATTCCACTTATCACTTAGTAGTTTATTATGTTGTATTTTCAAGTTATTTTATGGCATAAATATAAGAAGCTAATTTCCATTGAAAATATTTGGGTCGTTACATTCTTCCCCCTTAAGAAATTTCTCCACCGAAATTTCACTTTACATAAACACGTGAGGGTACTTCTTCTTCATTTCCTTTTCTGGTTCCCATGATTATTCCTCAAACTTATGGTTCCTCCATAGTACTTTGAAAAGATGGGTTGTCTTGTTGGGTAGAACTTTATCTCTCAGATCTAGAATCTTTACTGGCTCCCCCTCATAGTGGAGATCATTGTCCAGCTGCACCACCTCTGAGATTAGTACATGTGAGGGGTCTGGTATATACATCCTCAGTAGTGACACATGAAACACATCAATAACTTGAGCCATAATTGGTGGAATTGCAAGACAATAGTCCATGTCTCCTATGCGGTCACAGATCTCAAATGGGACAATATACCTAGGGCTTAGCTTCCATTTCTTCCTGAATCACATGAATCTCTTCCATGTAGATATATGAAGGAAGAAATTATCTCCAACGTCAAACTCCAAGACCATTCGACGGTTGTCAGCATAGATTTTTTTCTGACTTTGAGCATCTTTGATGGGTTTCTGGATTACTTGAACCTTATCTATCATCTCTTGAACAAGATCGGGCCCAAGTAGCTTTCTTTCTCCAACTTCATCCCAACAGGTAGGAGTTCTACATCGCTTCCCATAAAGAGCTTAATATGGAGCCATCTAAATACTCGAGTGGAAGCTATTGTTGTATGAGAACTCAAAAAATGGGAGATGTTGATCCCATACACCATTGAATTCTAAAGAGTAGGCTCTTAGAATATCTTCAAGTGTCTGAATATTATTTTCAGACTGGCCATCAGTTTGGGGGTGATAGGTCGTGCTGAAATTTAATTCAGTACTCAAAGCATGTTGAAGGCTCCTCCAGAACATATATGTGAACCTTGGATCACGGTCAGAGACAATTGAGAGTGGAACACCGTGTAGTCTCACCACTTACATCACATATATCCTTCAAAGTTGTTCAAGCGAGAGATCTTCACGAATAACAATAAAATGGGCAGTCTTGGTGAGTCGATCAACCACAACCGATATTGCCTTTTTTCATTCTGATGTATTTTGGAGACTTTTGACAAAGTCCATAGTAATATTTTCCCATTTCCACATTGGTATAGGCAATGGATGCATCATACCCTTGGACTTTTGTTGCTCCGCTTTAACTTGCTAACATACTAAGAACCTTGATACATATTCCGCAATCTCATTCTTCATGTTATCCTACCAGAATTGTTCTCGGAGATCATATTACATCTTGGTACTCCCAGGATGGATAGAGAATGTTGAGCTACGTGCATTATCCAATAGATCCTTCTTTATCTTGGGTGATGAAGGCACACAAAGAAACGTTCCAAATAGAATCACACCATCATCTTCGATATGGAACTCTTGCAGCTTCTGTTCCTTTACTACATTCACCCTCTTTTGTATCTCCAAATCATCTCTTTGTGCTTCCTTAATCTTCTCTTGGATGGATGGTTGCACAATCATTTTATAAAGGTAAGATATATACCCTTCCCATACGATTCCCAAATCCATCCTTTTCATATCCATGAAGATAGGGTCTTTCTCAATCCACAACATGGATAGATTAGAAGGTTCTTTTCTGCTTAGAGAATCTGCTACCTTGTTTTCCATTCCAGGATGACAGTGAATAGTTCAATCGTAATCCATGATTAGCTCTCTCCATCTCCTTTGACGCATGTTCTGCTCATTTTGTGTGAATATATACTTTAGGATCTTGTGGTCAGTGTATATGTCACACTTCTTGCCATAAAGGTAGTGCCTCCATATTTTCAAGGCAAAAATCATGGATGCTAGCTCTAGATCATGCATCGGGTAGTTCTTCTCAAGGATCTTCAACTGTCATGAGGTGTAGGCTATCACATTATCATATTGCATGAGTACACAACCCAATCCTTTCTTTGAAGCATCACTGTATATCACAAACCATTCTCCACTTTTCAGTAGTGTGAGTACATGTGCAATGATCAGCCTTCTCTTTAGATCCATGAATCATCCCTCACATTCTTCCATCCAGAGATACTTTACCACATTCCTTGTTAACTTAGTTATCAAGCTTGACAATCATGAAAAGTTTCTCACAAAACGTCGGTAGTACCAAGCTAATCCAAGAAAACTACAGATTTCTGTGACACTAGAGGGCCTCGACCATTCCTCATTCTCCTTTTTCTTTGAAGGATCCACAGAAATTCCCTCACTTGTGATCACATGTCCCAAGAACGTGACCTGATTCATCCAAAAGTCACACTTGGTGAACTTGGCATACAACTTCTCATTTCATAATGTCACCAACACAAGTCTTAGATGTTCTTCATGTTCCTCGTTTCTCTTGGAGTAGATGAGAATATCATTGATAAACACTACCACAAATTTGTCTAGGTAATGTCTAAAGACTCTTTTCATCAAATCCATGAAGATTACAGGGGAATTAGTAAGTCCAAAGGGCATCAACAAAAACTCATAGTGCCCATACCTTTTTTAGAAGGTAATCTTCTAAATATCTTCCTTCTTCACCTTTACTTGATGATATCCAAAACGAAGATCCAACTTTGAGATGTATTGATCTCCTATTAACTGGATGAACAACTCATCAATCCTTGTGATAGGATACTTGTTATTTATGGTGATATTTTTGAGTTCCTGATAATCGATACACAACCGCATTGTTCTATCCTTCTTCAACACAGAGGGCACTAGTGCACCCCAAGGTGATGCACTAGAGCATATGATCCCTTTGTCTAGATGCTCTTGTAGCTGCTTCATTAACTCCTACAGTTCAATAGGATCCATCCTAAATGGACACTTCCAGATAGGACTAGCTCCGGGTATGAGATCAATTGAGAACTCTAACTCACCATCCGTGGGAATTCTGGGTTACTCTTCGGGAAATACATTGCCGTATTGCCTCACGATGAGCATTTCTTCAAGGTTAGAACATTCCTTCGACTCAACCATTTGGGCGAGGTATGCTTCTTCATAGGGAATCGACACCCACACCATTGGAGGTATTTTAAAAGGAGATTCATGATTTTCCTTGAATTTTTAGAGGAGCATGTGATGGTTCGGAATATGAAAAGATATTTCCTTTTCCCAAAAATTGATTTGTTCTCTATATAACAAGAGCCAGTCCATTCCCATTATAGTGTCGAATTCCACCAAGGGAAGTATTACAAGATTTTATGGAAGAATCTTCCAACATACGCCAACCGGAGAAGAGTCAAAAACTTGGGTTGCAATGATTGAAACACATGGTGTTTTTATAGATATCTCTACTTCAAGGTTTCAGGGAATTGATTCTATAGTTCTAGCAAACAGTCATGATATAAACGAATGCTTAGAACCAGAATCAAATAAGAATTTTTCCATTCTTGAATGAATAGGAAGTGTACATTGTACGACTTCATTATCATTCTACACCTCCGCAGAAGTGATTTCATACGCCTTCCCTTGTTCCTTTGGCTTTGGTGGCTGTTGAGGCTGATTAACCTTGTGAACTCGAGGTTTAGTGTATTGGATTGCATAGTTCCGTAGCTCCCTACAGTTGTAGCATTGAACCACAGGTGGTTCTCTCTTTTCATCGGCTACATTATCCTTCCTTTTCGTGTCTTTTCAACACTCTTGGGCATGGTGTCCTTTCCCACACTTGAAGCATTTCCCCGTCCCTTTGAGGTAGTTCCCATGGTGATAATTTCCACATTTTTGGCATGTGGGTCGTTGATTTTTCTTCCTGCCTTTGTCAATAGATCCACCTGATTGAACATCCATCTATATTTTCTTATCACCATAGCCATCCGACCATTCTCCAAACTCCATATCCAATTTGAGAGCACACCGAACAACTTATTCATAACTCCCAAAGTCTCAAATTGTAAGAGCCTTTCGAGGGTGTGGTTTTAATCCACTAAATAATCTATCATTTTTTTTATCATTGTTGATAACAAAACCCGAAGCATACCTTGAGAGCATTGTGAAATTCACTTCGTATGTTCTCACATATTATCCTTATTTTTCCATGAGCTCTACGAATTCTCTCTCCATCTTCGTGCGAAGAGTTCGTGGGGAATACTTAGTAAGAAACATTTTCTTAAAGTCTCCCCATTCCATCTATTCAATTTCCTCCCTTGGGTTTGTGTTATTTATTATAGCCCCCAATTGATTGGCTTCTCCATCTAGACGATAAACGGCTAGAGTAACCTTTTCCATCTCAGAACATTTATGTACAAAAAAGAACTTCTCTATGGAGTTGACCCAATGTTCCACAACTAGTAGATCATAAGATCCAAAAAACATCGATGGTCTTCGCTTCCTAAAACATTTGACAGCTAGTTTCTCCTTATTTGGTGAAGGAGGATGTTACCCATTATTATGTTTATTATTAATAACCTGAGATAATTTGGTAAGCATCACCATGATGTTTTGAACTCCACCTCACAAATCATTGGGGATGTCGTTCGGGCAATCGCTGCATTGGCCCTGACATGAGTTGTTGGCCTGATTTCTCCAAGTTCCCACCATTTTCTAATATAGAATAGTTGGAACAAAACATAAGTAAATAAGTCTTTAATAACATATTCATTTAAAAAATTTATTCCAAAAACATAAAATATGGGATACCTAGGTTCATATTTGTATTTAGTCTCATGCTATAGGTTTCCTCTAGGGTTCACTAATCCTAATTACCAAATTAACTAAACCATGCCTCTGATACCAACTATAGCATCCTGGACTTTTCTTACATTACTATTACATCATTTCAAGGATAAAAAACATAATAGTATTACACATAGAGGATCCAAAGGTTTAGTGTCATGGGAAAACTAGGACCATACATAAAAATACATCATCAACCATAAACATTTATTTAATTTCTTATTCTCTCGCTTCTAAGTGGCACTTGTCCTCACCTTAGTAAATTTATCCACCAGAGGATATACATCAAAAGGGGTGATCTAGATGCCTAGTAAGAGGATCGATAAAAAATAATATATCATGGGGTGAGAATAATCATAGCATAGGCAAATGATCATGAACATGAGAGGAGAATAAATAAAAGAATCGAAATGTGGCAATGCATAAAAATGAAACATCATGTCTTAGTGGTTAACTACCACACATACATGTGAAACAAGCTATAATCTTGTTCACAAATCATTTCAAATTTACTCATGAGATTAATTACATTACCCAAAGGATTGGAGCACTATATAATTCTGGGCGCACCCATGACATATAAACATTCATATTTCGCTATATAATTCTGGGCGCACTCGTAGCATCATAACATTGTCATTTATCATGCATGCCACAATGAAAATATATCATTAATTAACATAATGAAACCATGAAAACGAATTAGTTTCATCTCATAATAAAACATGCATAAGCTTTGGGTTCCCTAAAATAAATAGGTTATAACATACATGTTCCATGAACCGTCCACCATGAGTGAGAAGTAAAACGGGTGTTCTTAAAAGAAGAGTTCTTTTGGAAAACATTTTGATGGAAATAAAAACTAGTGACAAACATGTATATCATAGAAAAATAAAGGCAATGATGAACAAACGATCTTTTAGGAGTTACATTATCAAAAATGGTGTGAATGAGGGAGAACCCGAAGGAAGAAAATTGGGTTCAAGATTTCCCCTTACCTTGTACCTGAATGCTTCCTTCTCTTTAATGTCCCTTATAATGACATTATATTCATTAATTAGAAATCCAGAACCATATGTACATTAATAGGGTTCATTATGGTTTCATTATGTCATATTATGTTCCTTTGAATGACTTATAGATTTTAAAAACATTGTTCGGGGATGTTGGTTTTTATGGTTTTTGTTGGGTGGTTCACTTGTATTCTTAAATTGATGTTTGGGTAGAACATGAGTAAACATACAGAAATGATATTACATGTTATTAATGATATTACAAGATCTTGAATTATTTTATAATGAATTATATTAGATATATGTGGATGTATCATTTGATAATAATTAAATTATGGTTATTTTGGTTAATTTGAGCGGTTTTTGGATCACAATGAACTTTTTTTAACTTTTCAATTATTAATATAGACATAGGTTATTTAGAGAACATTAAATAGAACATAATACATAAAAAATATTCTGTTTCAACCACAAAAATGGTTTCATGACACCATATGAAGGTAGAAATGGAAGAAGTAGTCATGTTGTTCTTGAAGGTGATAAATTAACACCTAAGGAACAACGTTTTCTTTACTAAAATAAAAGGAAGAGGGAAAGGGGGTTGGGTGATATAATATCCAATTAAAAACATAAAATTAACTTTTATGTATAAAAATGGAGTTTAAACACAAATTGGATGAAGATAGGTGGGGGAGATCAAGAAATGAACTTGAACTTGAAAGAGAATTAAAGGAGAAGAGGGGGGAAATTACCTCTTAAATACATCTCTTGAGAACCTCCTTAAGAGCCTAAGCTTGGTCTTTTGATGAAACCAGAATCTCTTGGAAGTGTGGGAGTGGCTAGGGGAGATTATTGGGTAGTGCATAGACAATTCTTGAAGCTTCAGTGGTGTGGTTTGGCAAGAGGAGGGGGAGGGATTATTTATACATTAGGAGGGTGGTGTTTTTAGTATAACATATTAAATAAAATAATATATCAAAAGTTAGACATGTAATAGTAGATTTTTTGACATACTAAATCATATATTAATATAATATTATTCTTTTTAGGGTTTAATCCTTCTATATAATTTGAATTCATTAATTTATTAAAAGGAAAGTGAAAGATAGAGAAAAAGACACTTTAAGAAATAACCTTTTGACTTTAGGATTTGGAAAGTTATTTTTAGGTTTGAGAATTGGATTTATTGTATTTTAAGGAACCATTTATGAAATTTAATATACTTTGGCCGAAACTAAAGTTCTATAATGATTATGTAATCATTAAATCATTAATGATGCAATTTAGTATACACTGATTATTCGAAAAACTGTATTTTTTACTATTCACCCGAAAATTGATGTAATTCAGAAAAAACCCAAAAATTTTCCCCTAACACTTTTTGACGTGTATAATCCAAAAATGAAGTCCATTTTTCAAAAATAATTTTCTAAATATTATTAAATTAATATTTAATTAATATAAAATTTTACTAAAAAAACAGTTTTTAAAAGTATAAAATGATTTTATAGTGCCTTCAAAAATTACGCAGGGTCTTATAAAATTATCTAAAACTATAAGAGATTTATTCAATAATTTCTGAATACATTTTATGGAAATAAATATTCTTTTATATTAATTAGTTATTTATAAATTATTATTTATGACTTACAAAATACCAAAATGTTTACTATGTTCAAACTGTCACTTTCAAAGAGGTCAAAATTTTATTTAATTATTCATAGGTAATGTTACTCTTATGTTGGATGAATTACTATTCATAAGGGTCATATTAATATTCATAAGGGTATGTTACTATTCCTATGGGTAGGTCACTATTCACCAATAATTATTTTGGTTTCACTAGACTCCAAAAATCATCTTGAACACAACCGTGTATGTCGGATTTTTGAAATTCCAAACATATGAGTGACAAACTTCTGTTTAAAGGTCACTTATCACTTATTGGTTTATTATGTTGTGTTTTCATGTTATTTTATGACATAAATATAAGAATGGGATTTCCATAGAAAAACTTTGGGTCGTTACAAAACATATTTAATGACATGGTGATAATAACCTCCTATAAACAGTCAATGTGTAATCCAATCCCATTGTCTCAGTATCTCATAAATAAGGTAAAATAATTTTTTACATCCACATATATGATTGATTTATAATTATTTGACATCATAATATTAATATAATGAAATATTTTCCATCTAAATGGATTTATCAAATAGTCTCACATCAATCAAATAATATATGATATCTACATTCACTAACTAGGAGGGGCCGGACAATTTATGGGCTTAGGAATTAATGGAATATCACTTTTGACACACTAAAATATATTAATTAATCTAAGAACATGTAATTATGACATTCATACATACATAAAACTACCTGATTTTTGATACACATTAATAATATTTTGAAATATAGTAACCAATACACATGTTCCTGGATCATAATATAGATCGGAACATATAATACGTGGAATTCATATAAATGTGTATTCAATTATAACATCACCTCATTTATATTACTCAGTAATAAATCATGATTAAAATATTAAATATATTATTTTCCTTCTACAATCAATATCATGAATCATATTAGATTCATCACATATATATCATCCTACCATAAAACATAAATTGAAGAATATCTTCATTTCATTTTGATGATCACATCATAGGAGGTAAAAACAATTAAATTTTTATGAAATAGATACTCTATAAAAATTGTCATGTAACCATATAACAGATATCTAATATATAAAGTATTATCCATAGTGGAAGGTCTATATATCTTCTATTTATTGAGGTATCAATCTAGATTTTAATTATAATGTTTATTGTTTTGGTTTGTTATAATCACCCAATTAAATTCATCTTATAAGAACACATTGATCGATTTATTATAGTATTTCCAAATTACGTTACTTTAAAAAAAATTTAATTGTTGTTTTTTAATTTCAATGAATAATAAAATCCATATAATAAAAGATCGATAAATACATTATCTATCATACTAAAACATAATATGAATTCAGTCAACTAAAATATTTTGATTCACACAACCCATAATTCTCTATATTCCTAGAATCATCTTAATAATATAAATATGAAAAAATAAACAATTCTCATAATTGATCAACTCATAGGGTCTATATTTATTTCAATTTTTCATTGAAGAATACAATGGGATATCTAAATTTTTGTATATTCATTGAACCACTATTATACGTCAATCTCCATATAAGAAATTATAATAGTTGTAAATGGATGATACCATATACGTTCTATAAATCTAAAACATAGTTCAATATCTGTTAGTCTATCATGGTTTTACCTCTTTAATTATTGATATTAAAACATATTATCTACTGAAAAATATACTGGCAACCCACTTCAATAGTATTTCTATTGATATATTAATTAACTTAAATTTATGATATGATGAATATAACTTTTTACATAGATCTAGTTTATATACACTAAAAGGGAAATTGTTTTCCATCTATATTTATTCCTATTCTAAATTCATATATTGGATAAATTTCATAAACACTATCAAATATGATTTTAATTTTCTTCATTTGGATTCTATTTTAATTAAGAAATTGCTGACTTTTCAATAAAATATTTTACTGAATATTTCATTTTAAGTGAATTTATCTTCAACATGTTTCATCTGATTTAAATCCACTATAATTGGATTAAATAGATATATAATTCAGTAAATGTGTTTAATTAATAAACCAATATAGGATTAAACATATACTGATACGTTTAATATGGTGGATGCATTTCATTAAATGTATCACCTCAGGGGTTACTATATAAATAGGTTATATCCTTCTTAATTGGAACAACCTATTCTTAAAAGACTATATAGATCTATCAATCCATAAATACCATTTTCATGAGAGTGAAGAATCTAGCACAAATTTTGGGTTTCAGGGTCCTCTAATTATGAATAATGATATACATTAAAGTGTAACACATAATGTGGGATGAGTTTTTAGTATACTATTCCTATGATATTATTCAATTTTTATCCCAATATCATGGAGAAATATATCCATAGGCAACAAGGACTAGATATGTTATGTTTTTATTGTTTTTTATTTATGATTTTTTTCATTCCATTCAAGGATAGTACCTTTTTTTGGTACTCTTCATATTCCAAATGATCATTTGATGATACTCAAAATATAATACAGGTATCATAGAACTATTCATTATCAGATCAACATATATTTTTCTCTATTTAGTTAAATCATGATAAATGATATATAACTCATTAATCATTGGTATATATTTTTTAATATGTTAATTTTATTAAATAAATGATTTAAATTATCCAAAATAGTAGAGTAAATTTGTTAGCTTATTCATAATGTTTTCATTATATCATGATCAATTTTAAATAGAAAAATGTCAAAAAAATATATACATTTATTGAAATTTTAATGATTTGAAAATTATTAATATTATTTTTAAAATTAATCATATACATGGAAAATGTAATGTTGAATGTATATTAATTTTTAAAATGTTTATAAATAATTTAAATATAATCATTTATAATTAATTATATAAATATTTATAAAATAGTTATAAAAATAATATTCCAAATATTAAATAATCATATATAAAATATATTTCACCGAATTAATTATGATTCATGTGCTCTAGATATAAAATGTGTATTTTGAAATCAAAATAGATAATTTATAAAGGGTAAAATGTATAATGTATGATCAGAATATAATTTTCTTAATGTATGAATTATTCATACATAATTAAATTGAAATTTCTCAAATTAATAGTGAGGATATAATGAGTAATTATCAAAAATATTTTGTTTAATAAAATAACCATTTAATTATAATGAAAAATAAATTATTATTTGCAAAATATTTTTTTTTAAATTAATTATAAATAATGTAATGGTTTTTTTTGAATGATTAGGATATTAATGAAAGATTATTTTTAAATTAATTAACTATAAAATGTATATTGTAACTAGATTAAATATTTCTAAAATATTTATTAAAAATATTGCTGGAATATTAAATATTTTATTTTATGAATTTTTTCATTATAATATCACTTATAAATGTTATGAATCATAAAATATATTATTAAAAAAATTTCACCCAAAAGTTTTATATAATTTTTAAAATCATAAAAGAAAATTAATATTTAAATAATATGAAAATTTATTTCTAAAAGAGTTTTTACATAATATAAAATATTTTAAAAATATAAGATGTATTTATATATATATTTTTAATTGTTCACAAAAATAATTTTAAAATAATTTGAATTAAAAGGGTACCATAAAAAATTTATTAATTTAGAATTCATAAAAATTAATTGGATTATTTATTAGATTACAGAATCAAAAAATAAAACAATATATACCATAATATTTATAATATTAAATAGACCATATTGTATTGATTATAAAAGATTTTAATTATATAAAAACTTATGAAACACTTTTTAAAAAATAAAAATATTAAATACTAATATTTAAATATATTTCTCCAAATAAATTAGGGTGCAACGTGATCAAAAAATAAAATGTGTATTTGTAAATTAAAAGGCACAATTTATAATGGGATAAAATTACAAATTATGGTAAAAAATAAATATATTTATATATTTTATATTATTATAAATTCTTATAAAATTAATTTTAAATTGATCAAATTAAGAGAGTGCATATTTTTAACATTTATCAAAATTATTTGGTTAAATTTAAAAAATTATTTATAAATAAAATTAAATTTGTAATCGGAATATATTGATTTTAAATTTATTACAAAAAATGAAAAGTTTTTTTGGAATGATTGGGAAATTAGTGAATGTTTATTTTTTAATTTAATTAATTTTTTTTAAAAAAAAATATTTCTGAAATATTTTTTAAAAAAGATCCTTGAATATTTATGTTTTAATTTTATGAATATTTTTTTATAATAATATTATTTATAAATCTCATAAATCATAAAACATATTATTATCACCATTTCACTACAAACTATATTGAATATTTAAAATCATTAATGAAATTTTATATTTCAATATTATTAAAAATGATTTCTAAATGGGTTTTTAAATATCATAAAAATATTAATATGTAAAATATATTTATATTTATTAATTTTAATTTCTCAGAAAAATTGCTTTAAAATGTTTTAAATTAAAAGGGTACCTTTCATAATGATATAATTTAAACAACAGAAATATGTTTTTGATTATTGATTTGATAAAAGATTTGAATAATAAAAAAAATACTATATAATATATATATTAAGAATGATTTCATATTTTATTAATTATAAATGAGTTTACATTAAAAATTCATGGAATCCCATAATGTAATCTAATTTAAAAAGTGAATAATAATTATATTTATTTATTATTAGTTGATATATGATATTATTATATCTAAATATTTTAATTTTACATTTATTTTAACTATTCCATGTTATAATCATATTTATAAATTTGTTTAAATAATAAATCTATATTCTTTAGATTAATTATTATACTAATTTTAGGTGGTAGAGCGTTATATTATAATTTAGGTATGACATAATAAAATTCTTTGTCATATACCATTGCCACATTTTGTAACTGAATATATTACCGTGTATTTAAGTTTTTATCATAGTATTTTTCATATTACGTATTAGTGATACTGTGAAATGGATTTCCACTTGTGTAATGTATCCTTGAGTTGAGGTATTTTGATAGACCAACTACCAGATTAGAGGCTTGTGGATTTTTTATAATGGTTAATGGGATCAGAAATATATCACTCCCAGCTTAATCTTGTGGATATTACCAGTATCATGTTTATCTATTATTTAAAATGTTATGTTTCTTTACCTTAATAAGATAATTAATTTGGATATGTATGATCATTTTCAAGTTCTTTTTTTGGAAAATAAGGAATATTGTTGGTTATATAAAGTGTTATACATTAATATGGGGTGAACACTATAATTTAGTGATTGTAATAAAAATTAATTGAAACAAATTTAATAGAATAATTCATACTCAAAAGAGAAAAAACATGAGAAGATAATAATTACAAAATATTTAATAATTATTTATTAAAAATGAATTTAATTTATATTTAATTTTTGTTCCATCAAATGTTTTTATATTTACCACTAAAATACTATGTGTGACAATCCAACCGTTGTGTCACTTCTATAAACCATAATCATCCCACCATTAATTATAAATATTGGCGTCTTAGTATAATCTTTTGAAATAAATGAATATTATGAGTAATTGAAGATTATTGCGTTAGGTAAGTGTGTCTAAAGCTTGATATCCATGGTATTCCATTGTTGGATTATTCTTGTAATTAGTTTTGGGTTACACTAGTTATGATACCCTAATAGTATTATGTTTCTTGAGTAATATATTTTTGTATTATCCATATGATCGATTTAGATAACGAATTATCCCCTCCACTATCCAATTTTCACAACTACTTTCAATTAGATGATACACTCCCTAAATATGTAATTGGTGATAGAAACATCATATCAAACTCATTCAATTGTTTAATATTTATATTGGATCACTAAATGAATATGATGAATTTGGACATTAGTTTGAGTTACATATCATTCTTTAAGTTTCCATTATGAAATGACATATAACATAACTTTTATTGTAAAATAACATATGTTGTAGAGAATAACTTCTCCATCACAGAACATAGTTTACAAATTAACACTTTAAAAATGAGATTATTAATGTTACCAAGACTAGTATATTGTGAAATTCAACAAATGAAATATTTTAGTTCTTAATGATGTTATTTATTATATTATCATGCGGTAAATGTTTTTAAAATGTAAATATTGATTCATATAAATGAATATAATGAATAAATTTGGATTTATATTTAATTAAATATAAAATTATTCATAGAACATTAGTATCCACTTATATAATTAGTACGATTAACTATACCAATGAATTAGTGAATGTAATGATTTATTTATGGTTTATTATTTATTAAGTATTCATTATGTTGGTATATATATAATATTTTTTATAAGAAGAAATATCTTGAAAAACAATTACATGAGATTCATAAAAATATATGAGTAAATTAAATAGTAATATGATGTTTAAATTCCCCTATAGTGTTGAAATTAAAATTGGTTATTTTTTAAGACTAGAGAATATTTGATTTTGGACTCACCAATGATGTTTTTTAATGAACCAATTCTTTGTTATTGAAAAAATATTTTTAGGAATGTGGAGTAATGATTAAATAAAATAGGATGATCTACAATAATTGAATATTTTTTGGAATCTCTATGCAATTTCTATATTTGGTATTAATTTTATATATATTTATTCATCCATTTTGAATGGAACAAAATTTTAAATATAATTTTTTCATGATTTTTAAAATATTAGAGGTCTAAATTAAGGGAATAATTAACATCACTTGTAATTTTCATTAAATTGATATAACAATTTTTTATATATATCTATGATTTAAATATAAAGAAATATTTAAAGACTGCATGAATATATGTAAATAATGTGTATCTCAAAAAAATAAATCTTATATGATGAGTCATATTATTCATTTAAAAAGGACTATTATAAAAAATAATATTAATTATTATATTCTCATGGTTTTTGATTCACTATATTCTATAACATGTTTTATGAATAAGGAGTAGATAATGTTTTTAACATGGATGATGTTTTTGTTTAGAAATTTTTTAAAATATTATAGAACTGATTCCCAAACAATAGAGGAATTATTTAATGAATAAAACCTTAATTGTTAATAAAATTATCAAAACATATAGAATATAAGATGAGATATGAGAAAAATAGTTTATGTCGAAGATATTTCTATTAAAAGTAAATAACTATTATTTCTAAAAAAAATAATGTAATTTTATAGTGTCATAGAAAAATATTCCAAATAGAGTACATTGTCTAAGAGGCTGGATAGTGTATGTTTAAGAATATTTATATTCAAGTTTTCAAAATAAAGTATTATTATAATATATGTTTATGTGATTCTTCACATAATATCCTATTTATAAAGGATATATTAAACTACCAAAAAAATTAAATATTTACATTGAGTTATTATGATAATGTGTATATAACTATTATTCTAGACTATTTATATTGATAATTTTACTATATATCTTAAAATATTTTTTATATAATAGTAATGAAAAATATAAATTGATATATTTGTTTATTATAATTAAGTGAATTTCAATTTATCTCCAATGATTTAAGAAAATATTAGATAATAAAATGAATATATTTAAAAGAAATAGATATTACAATTTAATTGAATACTTTAAAAACTGTTATCATATAGAATATGGAAATATTCTTAGATATACACTATTTATTTCCATTTTACCATTTTATTTGGTTACATAATGAAATTTAAATATATTCTTAATTATTTGGACATCAATAATATAATTCCTAAGTTTTGGTATTGTTAAAAATGATTTCATTATAGTAATTATCAACAAAAATAGTTTAGTGGGAGAATTTTATAATATTTCAAAATAATGATCTTGTATGAATTACATACATATATTATTAATCAAAAAACAATTCTTATAGAAAAATGGGAGTGTCATGTTGAATCTATGAATATTTAACACATAAGTGACTGGTTGTAATGGTAGTTAACATATCATATATTTAAAATAATGGAAATTTCCATTTATCATTCAATCGTGTGTGCAGAAATTTATTCTATATGAATCAAAAAATGTTAAATATCCCCACTAGGACAACAACTTGAATTTTTCCCATGTCAATTATATTCGTTGTGAATTAGGGGTTGGGATAATATGTTATTATTAGCTATAAAATATTAATGTACTCATAAAAAATTCATATATATAATATTCAATGAATTTATTCAGGAGGTAATAAAACCATACATATTACTTAGAGTAACTCGTTAATTTTTATCCCATGGAAATTCATGAAATCAAAGATATATGTATAGTTTTATCTTTATTTTTTTTGTTCTTCTTACCTTTGATTGATGAGATACCGTGAATGAGATTATTAATATATTAACACCGTATACACAATTTTCAAAAAATGAACATAGATAATTTGGTGTGGTTTGGTAAGTTTTGAAAATTTCTCATTTGGAGTATAACCATGATTGGATTTTACTACTTTTTAAATAACGAAATTCAACATTCCATTTATTGAATTAGAAATAGAAAATATATGGAAATGATTATTTAAGTCAAATATGAAAATTTCATCTACATTGATGAGGGGGATGTAATTCCATAATGTGATAAATAAATTAAATGTGAGGTAGACATCGATATGATTATTATAATTAAGTCAATAAATTAAATACGTGATGGTTATAGTAGATTGAAAATATAGATTTTTATTAGTCTCCTATTTACATGGTCTAATGGATTTTATATGTAAAAATATGATCTATATGATACATATAATGGTGTTAATGTTTATATATGGATATTTGTACATTAGATAAATATCACATCATACAACATATGTCATGTACCAACCTATGTCGACTCTGAACCGGTCACCCGATCTGATCTGCGACAAGGCCAAAGTGGTGTTCCCCATCCTCCCATGATATCGACCAGTGTTAAGCCATCGACAAAGATGATGGTAATCATTTCTCCCAAGGTTAATAAATTAAATAATATAAATAATAAAGAGTATCATAGAAAAAAAACAAAAATAAACAACTAAATAATATACTATGAAGATAAAAACTAACTGAACTAAATGATCGAACTAACACCATGTGACCCTATGGGTCACTCTCTGACTCAAAGATCAAATGTCACCCAAGGAGTGGGCACCCATGCTGGATCCTTGAAAACTCCCAAAAACCAAAAATTACTATTGTTGTGAGTATTAAAACATAGTAGGCTATCCTGATAATCAATTCCCATTGCGCTATCTTTAGAATAAATGGAACACCATTTCAAGATTGAACTATAATTTATAAATGTATTTTTTTCTAAATGTTTTACTTAAAAAAATATACAAACTATTTCCCTTAACATATTTTCAAATCTATATTCCTTTCATAAGTGTCAATGAAATTTTATAAATGGAATGTGATGTTTTTTATTTTTCGGATTTATACAAAAAAGTGTTAAAAACTATCATTTGAAACCCATTTTCAGAAACCTAATCAAAACCAGTATACTAATTTTCAATGAAATGATTAAAATAAATTCACAATATTATGTACAGAATAAGGTAAATATAGATATACATAAAAGTACCATATTTATCACTGCATGTAACTGATAGTCAATAGACATTGGTGAACCAAAGACATCATGAATAATCCAGAATACCCCAATAAATAAGATCTCAACCACGTTAACTTGTAACACATGATGAAATCAAAATGCTCAAACAATCGAACATCCTTTCTAAGGTAGGCCGAGGGAAACTCCCATAGTAATGGGCATAAACATATAAAATTACTATGGGCCATTGGACACTACCATAACCTACTTGTGAGGCAACCATTCACTGAATATTCTCTAAATATGACAGGTCCCCATGTCTCAGGTATTTAAAAAGGGGATGAGCCAGCTCATACTTACCGATCATCCAATCACACTATATGTATAATAATAACACACAAAAGGTCTCACCCTGAGTCCCCCTTAGCACTATTCTAATGCCTTAAAATAAAATAATTATAATGGGTTCCAACCAATGAACCGTAACATTAGATTTTAAGAATCCCCAACAAGGACATACCACCCCTTGCATACAATTGAGGCATGAGGAACATCCAAAAGGGGTTTTAATAATAAACACTTATCACAAATTTCATGAAAAGGAAAAATGGGACCTTAGAAATTCACAAAAAGAATCATATCAAAAAATTCTAACACTTTTTCAAAAGAGGCATCAAGTACGCCATTTACAATCGAAAAAATTTCAAACCAGTCTTCCAAACAATTTTCCATCAAACCCATATAAAATCCCTGACTACTCTTTTTAATTTAAAATCATCTAAAACATTATTCAAAAAACCCACATTTACCATACCACCAAAACACTTTTCACAAAGGGGTGAAGGCTCAGCAAAACAAATCGAAAACTGAAACTCATTCCATTATAATTACAAAACCATTATTGAAACCATTTATGGAACCCAAAACCACATTTTTCATGTCACCACCCCAATTATAAATTCAAGGAAAAAAAATTTATATTAAATCTAGAACAAAGCATAACCACTCTGTAAACAACACAACAAAACACACCATTTTAAACCGTTTACAAAAAATGCCAAGAACATTTTCCATTACACCGTGAAGAAAAAAATTTCACAAAAACAAAAAATGGGAAATTTCTCAATAGCACATACAACATGTTCTATAATAATTTCTAATTTATGCTAAATAAAGTGCATAAAATAAATTTCATGGTTTAAATTGATTTAAATTACTATACCTCATTTATTTTTTTATTTCATAAACTATCTGTGAATTCCATAACAAATTTTGTTTTCCAAATGATAGGGTGCACATTTATGATGAAATAAAAAAGATATTACAAGAAAATAATTAAATAATAATTTAAAAATATGACTTTGCACAAAGGATCATACGAAACATAATTAGAATATCACTAAGGTGCGAGAACTATGAAAATAGAATTTCTTAAATTATAAAGAATAGTAGAAGGGACACATACCCTGAGACCGAGATGAAATAGAATACGCACATCCTAAAACACGTTGTGAGGTCAAAATCTCTACAAAATAAATTATAAGGACTCAAAACACATATAAAAACCTTAATAAAATTAAATGAAACCAAGCGACAAGGAGAAAAACTCCCCTCAAATAGTAGCACAATGACAACGCCCACTTGGAATGGCCTCGTGCGGTTAGAGAATGCTAACAATACAAAAATGTTCTCTTATGAAATTATAAAACTCAGTACAAACAAGGAAATTTATTAGGGAAGGTTCTCTTAGAGGTGCGAAGGAGGTATTGGTCAAAGGTACTGTGAGGCGGCAGGCTAGAGCCACGATGGCAGGGAAAAGGAGGCATGGTTCGACATTAGAAAACACTGCAGTATGGGTATCGCACTGAGGGAAATTTTTACGGCCCAAAGCAGTAGAGGTTCATGTTGTAATGGAGGTTGACAGCCGGCAGAGCATGCTAAAACGAGGTCGAGGGCCTGTGGGGTGATTCAACACTATGAAAGGTGGGGAGAAGGGGGGGGGGGGGGTCGATGCCAAAATAACAAGGTAACCAGTAGGGGCCACACCACTATGTAGGATGGGCGTAGCAGATCTCTTGGTTGGGGGGAGTATGTGGAATGAGGTTTCTTTGGGAAAATGGAAGCGCATCGAGGGAGGAGTCGTGCCAGCTGGGAGCTGTAGAGGTAGAGAAGGATGAGCATGATGGGGGAAATAAGTATAAGTTGGCCGAATACTACTTTACCTAAATGGTGGGAGGGTTCTGGGGTTGCATGGTTGCACCGCACACAAGAGAAAGCTCTAAGGTTCAACATGCTTGAACAAAGGAGGTGTGTAGAAGGAACGTGTAGGGTAAGAGGTTGAGGGTCGATACAAGGATGTGTGGCTGTGGGAAACTACATGGGGAAGATGAGGTGGCTGTAAATAGGTGCTTTAGTGGGGTGTAAGCACTGCATGGGGGCCTTTCATGCACTGAACAAATCGATGTAATGGGGGAGAGTGTATCCAAAACCCAAAAAAAACCAACAAAAAAAGATAATGAAAATTTATAATAATAATAATAATAATAATAATATAAACAAGAGTAGTAATAATAATAATAATAATAATAAAAAGAATTAAAATAACAATAATGATAATATAAAAATAAAGGTATTCATATCATTTAAATAATAATAAAAATTATATAAATTTTTTAAAACGATGCATTCCTTTTTTAACAGAACTCAAAAAATTAATTCCGGACTCACCCTAGACCACATGAAAATATTTAAAGGATGAAAAATAATTAAAATAAAATAAGACCATAGGTCAGGGTGATACAACATAGAAGCATTAGATTCATTTATGTTTTCCTAAAGGAATTTTTTTTTTAACTTCTATAAAATATGGATTTAATATTTGTTAAAAATGCCTCTAAGGCCTATAAGTTCACATAGTTGGGACTCATGATAATGATTATGCCTTCTTCAAAGTATTTTTTCCAAAATGAAATGATTATGATGGAATCATATCAAAAAGAAGTTTTTGATGGATTTGCAAGGTGTTTGGAATTTTGTTCTAAATTCCTCATGGACTTTAGTGTAAGGTTGAGATTATTGAATGTGAACTAAAATATTTATTAGAATATATAAATCTGTGTTTATTTATAATCCATGTTCTTTCATTGATTTTAATCTATTATTAATGGATTACATTGATTGGATATTCATTGAGTTGGTTGAACAAATAAATTAACTTAGTAATTAATGTATATCGATACATTGAATATGGACGACATGATTCATTAAATGAAACATAATGAGAATAAATACTTGGTGGGATTAAATCCCTTATACCATGTACAAGGTATTATATGATACCCTATTTATTTTTTCCATTCATCTTAATAAAACTTTTTTCATGATAGTGGATATGATTGAAACCCTATGGTGAATCGGGGATATCTCATTACAAACATGGGTATAATGTCATGAGTACCACAATCAGAGGCATGATTCTTCATTTTGTGTCTCTTGTAATCTTATTTAATCACTCTACTCATATCAAAGTGGAAGAAACCTACTGGAAACAACAAAAAAGAATTCTATGTGTTTAAAGTATATTATTTATAATATAATTTTATTGTGTTCAAGGATTATTCCTTCCAATTTGGTAATTCCTCTTATGCCAATGATTCATATTATGATTCTTAAAATCCCAATACATATATCCTTCTTGGTTGAATTAAATGCATCAATCTTTATCTCGATTAGTAATTGACTGAAATTCATCTTTACTTCCTGGATACTCGATATGCTTTGTTGAATACCCCTTCATCCCATGCGATGAAATAAAAAACCATATGCAATTCATATTATTAAAATATATGAACAAGATATTGAGAATATTTTTAATATTTTTCTTTTCTATTGAAATTTATTAACATATAGTACCTAAATTAATAATTTTGGTCTAATATTTTTTGTTAATTTTTTCTAGGTTATGAATGAATTGTCTTATGGTTGGTCGGTAGTACATTAATTTAATTAAAATTTATACTTTATTAGGTAAAATTACTATTTGATTCAAATTATGTTATTTAATTTAAATTTCATAAATAATTAATTTATTTTTATACAAACAAATAAATAAAAAATAGAATTAAAATGAATTATTTAGTGTCTATAAAAATTATTTATAATTATTATAGTATTTTATAATGCTAATTTGAATAGTATTATATTCTAATGAATCATTTTTATAATTTTATTGAACAATTGGTTACTTCATAAGGACTTGGTTCTCATATTCCTTACTATTTGGTTATATCAACAAAATATATATAATGTATTATTATGTACGTCATTTTTTGAAATTTGTAAAAATATATTTTTATAATCATTAATATTTTATTTTATTTTTTCCAAAAATACATATTTTTGAATCATATTTTAAATTTTACACATGGGAATCAAATTATTAATGAATGTTTCATTACAAGTATTAACTTTTACAATATTTTTTTGTGATATATGTTTTTCAAACTTACCTTTTTATATCACAAAGTTTGAAAATGTATTTTAGAAATGATTTTGATGTTCATTAAATTTTGTTAAAACCCGCGAATTATTTCTGATAGTTATATTGAATAGATTTTTTAGGTAAGTTTTTAATTATATATAATAATATATATTTTTTGTTATAAAAATTGGATCACTTATTTTTATTAGGATTGGACATTTTTTGTTGGTTAAATATTGATTTATTACAAAAACATGGTCTTAAATAATTACATAACCATAATTTATATCGATAATATTACATTCAATGAAATTTAGGATCTTTTCATGTTAAGAGTTTTAGATAATTACCCTATAATACTTACATAACAAAATCAAAAAATAAATAGTGTATAATTTTGAACAGTATCAAATTTTTCCATAATAATCTTCTTTGAAAACAATGTATGATCTAATGTATGAATAACTTCACGAATATCCTCAAGACTTTTTCTGATCCCTCAATTTTCTGTAAGTTCTGTGTAAAGCATTACCAAACGTGGTATAATTATAAAAAACACTGTAAAGGATATAAGAATTAATCCAATATTAGTCAATTGATTAATATTAAAACCCCTAATAACATTTTCATAATGTATCAACATTTATCTCAAAATATGTACTAAATACATTCATTTTAAAATAATTTCATGTCATACTTTTTTTTGTAGTCTTATGATTACCATAAAAATGTAAAAATGATAGAAAAACCATAATGGTATCTTGCGATATTATTATAATTATGACTATAAAAATGGAATATCTATGTTGTTGACCTTCATAAAATTCATTAATGAAATTGGAATATCCATACAACTGACTTCCATTCACAATGAATTTTAGTTCTATTAAGGACCTACCCATGGTTGGTTTGTCATGAAACCAACTATCGTTAGGTTTTCATGGAGACACCTATGACATGTACATGTACCAATATATATTAATAGTACAGAATAGACTGAAATTATAAACATTTCAATATTAATATTTCATATTCATTTCCTTGTAAAAATATGAAGATATATAAATAAAATATCAATTTTCAATGAAAATTTCAATAAAAAACCAATAAAATAGTAAAGATGGATTTATTTTATTATAAAAACATGAAAGATTTTAGTGCAATAAAAAAACAAAAAAGGAAAAACATTCCTTTTTAATTATTTTAATATGCATATAAATAATTTTCTTGAACTATAGAAAGAATATTGAATTGGAAGATATGATTGTATATCTAAAAATTATTTGTGATTGACACCACGTTGAACGTTAAAATCAAAATCCATGTGAAAGAATCACATTAAACAAGGCCGTTGAGAACATGATAATAGATATAGTAAGGATATGGAATGTAAATAGGTCTTTATATGAAATTTATAAAATAATAATGGTGAATATCATCATGTAATTCCCTAAAGAATGGAGATTGAGAAAAAACTCGTTACCATGAGTATGACTTGTCACATGTGACTTTATCATTCATAACATAAGCTTATGTTAATGATGAAATCTATTAGAATAATTTTTTTGATTATCATAACCTTTTTATCTTATTACAGTATAGTTGGAAACTATATTAACAATTAAGTATACATTGGGTGTTTTGATCAAATCAGGTTTATGAATCAAAAGTGAATTTGGTATGTTAATTATGGTTAGTGGGGTCATTATATAAATATATCCAGAAGAGAAATCCTGAAATAATTATCATATTTATACATAAATAACACTTTTAAACAAATCAAAAAAAATATGAATTTGATAAATGATCCAACATAACAATCTTGGAGATGGTATGTCGTACATACACATAAGCAACGTCTTCATTTTTCAGTAATCATTAGGGAAAGAATATAGTATAATTTATCTTTAAGGAATATAAATTACATATTAAATAAAATATTAATTTTTAATATATATATTTATATATAATTATTTATAATTAAAATTAATCATGTTGTATTGAAGAGGAAGTAGTCTATAGACCAATGAATGACGTTCTTACTTATACAGTTTGTTAAAGGGTATGAAACAAAATGATATAATTTACTTCTTACAATTATATTATTTCAAGAATATAATATAAATGTTACGTGTGTATAATATTCTTATATAAATTGGTTTTTAATCCATTATATGTAATTTTTAATGTATCACATTTCTTTATGGAGGTTGTAGTCCACATGTCCACAAAATATGTAATCATATTTACAGAAAATAGACAGAATGTTGTTCTGGGTTATATAAACATTATTTAAGTATGAAAAATGGAATATAATATTTATCATATAGAAATAGATTTCAATCATAATACTCAACCATGATAGGTTGAAGTGGAAATCTAATTACATCATTTTGGGAGGCGATAATTGTTGTACACGAACAGTAATTTTGTTGCCCATCTGATGGAAGTGTGTGTGTGTCTATCAGTAGACATATTAAAATAATAAAATATAACTATATAGAAAATAAGGATTTTATTATATAATAATTTTATAATAAGAATTTAAGGGATGTATAATGAAATAATACACCAATGGACATTGAATAATGTTACCTCTTTTCTGGGTAACTAAATTTGGTTTTCCTCAAAGGGCATCAGTGGTTGTATTTCATCCCAAATTTTGGTGTCCAGGGTGAATAAAAGATTTTTTTTTATAATTTATATCATTTTTTGGATGATTCAAATGGCCTTTTGAGGTATTAATAAGAGATAATTTTGATTTCATATTATAATTGATGGGGAATTGTATTCTTATACATATAAAAAGGTAAAAACATTTTGTAGGTCTCCCAAACATCATGTATCTCAACTAAAGTACCAATTCAATAGAACAAGTTATATATTAGAATTAATTACATACAGTGTGTTTTGGGGAAGTATAAAGGCGATTTAGACTCTTATGATTAATGTGAAACCACTAAGTAACAGCATATTTACATTAATCACTTCAATTAATTTTAATTACTTTCAGTTATATTTTTCAAAAAAAATGTTTTTACAGACCTGAAATTATAATTTATTTTAATTCCTAATATGGAATAATTTTTTATAAATTAAAAAAATATATGTGTATGAACTTATGTTACCATTATTCCTATATATGATACAACAATGTAGGTTTTCATTGTAAAAATGTTAAAAACTACAATATGTTTTTATTTTCAAAATTCAGGGATATTTTTTTCCAAAGACCTGAATTATATTAAATGATATAAAATTGATGAAAAAATACTTTAAAACCAATTAAAACATAAAATCATTATATACATAAATTTTATGAAAATATAGTTCTGAAATAAAATTCTGTATTATTCATTATACATTAAAATACGATAGTTCGAAAAAGTAACCCAAAAAAATATCCAATAAATATAAGGATATTTATCTTTAAATAAATAATTTTATTTTTTATAATAAAATATATAAATTATGGAAAATTTATATTTAAAATATGTATTTTATTAAAAGGTGATAAATTTGATTTTCAAAAAAGAATTGAATTTAATCATAATACTGGATTTATTCTTATATTATACAGAAAATATATTTTGATGAATTTAAAAACATTTTAAAAACATCATAGAACATAATTTATTTATTTATATTTAATCCCACTAATAAAATGTCTTTGAAATAATCGAATTCCTAAAAATATAATATTAATAATATATTATTTTTTGGTATAACTCAGTATTGTAGGAAAAGTATGATTTTGAAGAAACTCATTATTATGTGTCATGTATGGTATTTATCATATAAATACATATTAAATTATGACTACTATATAATATATAAATTTTAATTACTACGAAAAAGACATATTCTATCAATATATAGGATTTTATATTTCTTCCCCCTTTTAGAAATTGTGTCCTCCGAATTATATTCAATTATTAAATATTTCAGGATATTTTTCCCTCATAGCATTTACATATTTTTTTGTTTCTTAATCAACCATATGGAATTTACATAAAACCATAGACTTATGAAGCACCTTATTTTAAAACCCTTTCACTCTATGGTCAAGTGCCTGAATTGGTCTTTCCATATAAGAATGATTCTTTCCTAACTGAACTACATCAGAGATGAAAACATGAATAAAATCTGGTATATTCTCCCATAAAACAAAAAAATATAATACATTGTATACATGAGAAAAAAATAGAGGAAAACAAAATCAATAGGTACTGGATCCAAATTTCTATACGATTTTATATAGTCCAATGAACTGTGGACTCAACATCCCAATCATACCAAAACACATCACAATTTTACATGGATGTACATTGAGAATGAAAAGATCAACAAACCTAGAAGAAATATATTTCATTTGGTTACCCACATAACATTTCTTCCTTCCCTGAGATATCCTCATGTTTCAATTAATCCACTAATCATTCTCTTTCATTTACCCTACCAATGATGGTCCACACAATTATTTTCTCTAATATAATCCAAAATATTTGGTGTTTGAGAGTACTTTGTATATAATTACACAAATGGTTACATCAATATTCATGAATGAAAAACTTTATTACCAAAAAAAGAATAAATATGACAGTAATAACTTCCCATGTAATCCCTTGATCAATAATTGAACATATATTACAAGGTCTGAATCATCCGTTTAGATTGTCTATGTGATTGAGGATGAAAAGTTTTACTGAATTTTAATTCAGTATACAAGGAATTCTAAAGTCCTATAGAAAAATTGGATGTGAACCTAGGATCAAATTTTTATACAATGGAGATTGGAACCCTTTTAACCATAAAATATATTTTAAATATACTAAAAAATATGATATCAAGACATTATATCACAAAAGGGAAGAAAATGTGAATATTTATATAATAAATCCACAATAACACAAATGAAATTATTTATATTACATGTTTTTGGAAATATTATAAAAAAATACATTAATATATTTTCCCACTTCCACTTTTTTACTGGAAATGGTTGAAGGACCCATTTTAGTATCAATTGTTATGCACTAACTGATTGAAAATTCAAACACTTCACAGTACACTTAGAAATGCGTCTTTTAATTCTGTCTGTCCAGTATTACTCTCTTTGGAATTTTTTCATTTATGTGATTCTTAGATAAATATAAAACAGAGTATTATGAACCAAATTCAACATATCTTTCATTAAATATGAATCAAAATTCCAACAAAATATTTTTCCAAATCATAAAAAACATTCATAAAAAATTTATAATCAAGAATCATTCCATTATGAAAGGATTATAAATTTTATTTGTAAGATTGATCCACCATTTGAGGCTTCTTAATTATTTACAAAAATAGTAACTATATTACAACCTAAAACAGAATAGAGGAAGTCCCACTATCATCAAAAATCTAAGACAAAATTAATCTTATCAATAATTAACAAGTCATATTCCTAACATAACAAGGACAATGTAGAATTACTCAATACATCAGCCACCATTTCTGCTTTTCCATGATGATAAGTAATTTATGAAATCATAATTCACTATCTATTACAATTATATTTTTTTCATGTTCAACTCATATTAATTGAATATGTACTTCAGAATTATGTTATTAGTTTATATTACACACTTCACTCAACAAAAAGAATACCTCTAAACTATTTATTTTAATAAAACTCTATCTAATTCCAAACCATATGTAGGGTAATTTTACTCATTTTCATTAAAGGTACATGAAATATAAACAATTACTATTATAATCTATATCATAATATGGCTATTTCATTTTAGTGAATCATTTATGTATATAAGAAAATCACAATTTCGTGAAGGCAAGTCAAAAACTGGAGCATTGAAAAGCCTTATTTCCAGTTTTATGAAACAAAAATCAAATTATCTTATCAAAATGAACTTATATACATTTAAATTTGACGTAGTCATTAGTTTAGATAAAAAATAAATATTTTACACAATCCTTCAATAATAACCCACTAATCGAAAAAAACATTGACGCTTACTTATATTGGTAGTTCATGTCTATTCTTCACCCACTTTTGTTTTAGTAGGGTCATTTATTATTCCATATTTAGACAAAATATATACATTTAATGAATTTTTTTACAACCAAAATTAACACTTACTGATAATTACTCTTGGGTTTTTGTCTTTTAGGTTTTGAAAATCCATTATTATAAGAATTTCATTTTCCTCAAGGATTTTATAATATACCAAAATATAATCTTTAAACAATACCAAATACTATTACAAATGCTCAGGGAAGAATCCATTCAAAATATTCATAAATATAAAAAGTTTAATTAGATAACCTAAATTAACTAACTATAAATACAAAATTCTTATATCACATATAGAATATCGTCTTTAAAATGTCATCCTCTAACAACTTCAAGTGATTGTATCCGTACCTCAAATCAATAATATGAAAAACACACAGCTCCCTAGATCTGATAAAAAATTCATAGTTATGGGGATAATTATATTTTATCTTAGTAAATATATTATTAAGGGATCTATAATCAATGAAATATCCCATGGAAACATGATTCATTTAATAAAACAAGAGCTCCCCATGGTGATGTTCTAGTTTGAATGAGACCCTTATCAAGAAATTATTTCATCTTGTTTTTCAATTCAATAAGTTATACTTCTTCCATTCAATAAGGTTGGTTTAGAAATAAGATTTTCTTCATTAACTTAATAAATATTTAATTCAACTTCCTAGTTAGGAACAGAGCATGGAAAATCATCACAAAAAACATTTGTAAATTCATTCACTTCTAGGATGTAATTTTTAAAAACTATTTCTTTCTTGTCAATAAAATGAGATAGATAACTTTTACGTGCATATTAAATCAATTAATCAACTTCAATGTTGGTTAAAAATGTTATGAAGTAATTTAATATAGAATTTATTTATTTAAAATCTATTTTTGAAAGCTAATGTTAAATCCAATCCATACAAATAAAGACATCTAACTCTATTATGGGATGTTGAGGAACATTTGTATGAAATACCATCCCAAATTTAAAAATAGGAATATTCCAATAAATTTTGGTTTCTTTAATACTTCACCAATAGTTTTTTCAAATGTATAATCTTATATTGAAGAATTAATATTCCCAATTTACATAAAAATTTCATAGAAAATGAATGAATATGACGATTCAGAGTTAAATAGTGTATAGGAATAATTTTAATAAACAAATAACATACCTCTCACCACATAATTTGATGGCTCAAAATCAACCATTATAGTATAAATATTTTTCCCACAACCATTTACATTCTATCTTGATAGTTTCCAACATGGGTAATGAACATGGGAAACCCATTAGCAAATGACCTTAATTATTGAAACTAAAACATCTTAACACTATCTATTTGTTAATTTCCAAATCCAATTCATTGTATTCCTTAGCCATATGAATAATTCCACCTCATCAAAAGAACATCCCATATATTGAGAGGCATTCTCCAATATACTAGTTATTACACTTTACCCCAGATGGGAATTCAGTTTGTTTCCTCCAAACATCATGGATGAGTGATTCCACATTTCAATCCAACTAAAACTATTGTTTTACATGTTTTCATGGGACACATGATCATTGAAAAAAATACATCTATATCTTTTTATAACATCAATGAAGTTTCTAGTAGCACATAAACATAGGATAAATTAATTACCATCAATAACATCACTTTAATCCTGAGTAAGAATAATTTTTATTACGATAAATATTTTTGATAAATTATTGGGAATAACTATAAAGTCGAGATAAATATTTATCCTATAAACCCACTAAATATTCTTTATCTTTCCTCAAATTAATAATTGTTTCCTATCTTATGTATAATATCTTTAATAATATATTTCTATTTGAAAATATTATTAAATTTCATCCCCATCCAGGGAATAAATATCTTTAAATTCAAAGATATTCTTAATCACTGACCAAAATAGGAATTCTTGAAATTCTAAAATATTTATTTCTAGGGTTTCAATTTGATGATCTAATTAAAACAGTACATTAAATATCCTTTCTATGGATTTAATAGAACATGTAACTATCATGGGGTAATATGATCTTCAGAATAATGGGAGATTTTGTCACATATCAGTATTAATAGTCAACATGTTCCTCTTTGGTAGATCTCATTTCTCCCATGCATGTAATCCACCACTATATATAACCTGATTAAACGAATTCACCACTGCAACAAGCTACTTATTATCAATCCCATCCATATTTAAATACTCATTAAAAATAATATTTATGTCCTATAGCCTTCCCATTACATATTCCCTTTTTAATATGTTTGAAACCAATATAAACAATCCTACTTTAAATAATGAAACATGTTAATATATATATTCTACACAATTATAATTTAACTTTATTGTAAATTATTCTAATGGAATGATATTAACAAAACTCTAACAAACAATTTTTCTAAACCATTTCTTTAAATCTGTAGTAACCCGGATCTTCTTTTCATGTATGTTTTTCCCTTTTTCGGAGTTTTTGAGAAAAATGAATTTTCTAGACATTTCAGAAGTACACACCGTGTACTTTCTATGTACACACTGTGTACTCTTCCCCGGACCAAAGCTGTGTGCTGGCCGTGTCTGGGCCACACACCCAGTGTGTAAGGTGGAGGTGGAGGCCGATTATTTTGGAGTACAGAAAAATTCTAAGTACACGCCGTGTACTTAAAAGGTACATGTCATGTACTTTCTTTTTTTCATTAAATGGACCGAGGTCGTGCCTAACCCCCATATTCATCTTCTTCTCTAGTTTTCTTCTGTCCGAGAGAAACTATATGACCGGATCATCGACGGGCTCCCGCCTCAGTGTCTGTTCTCTTATTCGAGCACGGTCGATTGCGTTGGAATCACATTGGTGAGTTCTTCCTTCTGCCTTAGCCTTGTTTCTCGATTCCTCCTCATTTCTAAGATATCGTGGGAAGAATGTTTTGTGTTTTTTCTTAGATCTACATTGTTCTAAGAGGAATTCGTCGCTGAGGTTCGCGTATATCGATCTCCTCGGATCGAGGTAGATGGTTTGTGCCTTTCTGTAGAATGTTGATGAATATAATGTGAAAATTACACAAATACCCTTGAACGGGGTATTGCGGGTTTCCTGTTTTTCCCTTGTTTTTGTCCTTATTTGCTTGGTTGCTTTAGTAGAGGTTATTTCTTGTGAGTAGAGTAATTGTTTTGTGCTTTGGTTTCTTTTTCATTCTTGTTTTTCTTGTTGGGTGTTTTTCCAATTGCCATACCTGGTTGTAGGATAGTGGGACTGTCTCTTTTGATATGTTGTTGAGCCTTAGTTGTTATCCAAGTAGTTCTTGAGGTTTACTTGGAATTTGTACGTGATCTGAGCATGTTTAGTTATACTCAAGACTGTGAGAACCTAGATTAGTGGACTAAAGGGAGAATTGACAGAAGGGCTTCTCCAGAGTGTCTTTAATCACTATTCGAGACCAAAGGGAGAATTGGAAGAAGGGATTCTCCAGATTGAATTTTAATTATGACGCGGGCTAAAGTGGGAATTGATGTTGAGTGTATCCCCAGAGATCATTTAGCACAATACGAGACTATAGGGGGAATTGACGGTGAGTGCTTCCCCAGAGAGTCTGCTTAATTACGTTGTTGAATCAGAGGGGTGAGACTGTGTGTTCCTCCCATAGGGTTTCTAGTAATATATGTTGATCCATAGGGGTTAGGCTGTGAGAGCTACAAAGAGGGATACCTATTTTTTTCATGTCACTGATTGCTTACTTGTCTACTTTACTTGTTAGAACTGTGGATTGTAGCTGCTTGTGCTTTCCTGTTTAGTGCTTCTTGTTCTTTTATTGCCATGTATTCATTGAATGTTAGGAACAAATCTTTGGGTGATTGCCTACTGGGATTGTATCTCACACCCTATTTGGGCCAGGATTTTGGGCCCAAGCAGACTATGTAGTTGCATGTATAGATAAGGCCAAGCGACCTTCTACTTATGTGTCTTTACTACACCAGGAGCTGAGGAGGATGGGATCGAGCTGTGGCTCACGATGCTAAGGAGCATTCTTTGATTTCCTTTTTCACTTGTTTACAGTTGTATTCCAGCACGTTGTTGTGTTTTCCACTTTCCATAGATACTTGTGCCTGCTGCATTGTTGTCATCATAGTTATATATCTACATTGCTTCTGTTGTTTGGTTTCTGCTGTTATGCATGTTGTTTACTACTTCCACTGTTTATTATTGTTTTCTTACCTTGTATACCTTACCGAATGAGGTAATAGTTTCCCCACTGACTCACCATGGCCCTCGTTGCTAGTCGGTAGCCTCTGGCATTCGGGGAAACGAGCTTGAAGTCAAGTGGCGAACCGTGTACGGGGAACCAGTGGAGGGGCTCCGGACTCGGGTCATTACAAAGTGGTATAAAAGGGGTTCTTTTCTCTTTCCTTAATGTTTGGAGACTTTATGTAGGGATAGGACAAATTCGGTACTTGGTATTATGATATTCCTGGGAGTAGCTAACTCGGGTACATGGAAAAGCCATACTACCTCGTTAATGAATGTTTTCTGGTTTTGAGATTTTATGGTTGGTGTGTTTTCACCTAGAGTGATTCGTATGACTTGTGCAGTTATTGTTTTGATATTTCAGGTCTATTTTTGTCGCAACCCGATCATATGGGGGTATGCCATCTCATGCATCATATAGGCACTTGTAGAAATCACATGTCATGCATTCTTACCATGCCATCTAGGGAGCATTAGTGATTGCATGCTGTTGTGATAGGCTCTGTGTAGATTATGCATGCTATTGTGATAGATGCTTGAAAGATTCTCTACTGTTGTGTTAGAAATATATTGTTCTATTCCTTTCTTAAAATGAACATCAAATTTTGTTTTTTGAGGTGTTATGGGCCCTCCCGGATCAGAATTTGGCATCTTTTCCCTCGTTTTTAGTGTTTCTGGAATTCTGCGCAGTTTCTGAGCTACTGCCCAGAAAAACCCAGAATACACGACGTGTACTTTTTAGATACACGCCCTATAGTTTTCAGGCCGTGTCACTGACCGTTTGAGCAAAACACGATGTCGTGGGAGTAACTTTGGGAACACACCGTATACCTTTAGTACATGTCGTGTGAGTTCGAAGTCGTGTACCCGGCCGTGTCACTAACAACACGGGATAGGGAAGCTCGGGTAGAAGACATTGTGTACATAAGGAACACGCCGTGTAGTCTTTTCCAGGTACCATACCATGTCACAAACAACATGGGCCGAAGATACCTTCCTTTCCACACATCGTGTTTGTTCGGAACACGCCGTGTAATCTTTCCCACGTACCCGACCGTGTCACGAACAACACGGGACGATGTCACCTTTTCCTATGCACGTCGTTCTTATTTGGAGCACACCGTGTAAGGTCCAGCCATGTAGACAGCCGTGTAATCAACAAAACGGACCGCTAAAGCCTTGTCTAGTGCACGCAGTGTTTGTTTCGAACACGTTGTGTAGTCTTTGGTTTAGTCGGACCGTGTGGGTTAGCCGTGTAAGGAGACTCGGGCAGGGGAATAGTTTCAAGTACACGCCATGTGTGGTGGCCAACACACAATGTAGTTTTATGTGTACACGACTTGTAGGGTGAGAGTACGCACCCATTTTAGTGGCTTAAGAAGACACGCCGTGTAGTTTTATACATGTCGTTTAGTCATGTTTTGAAATATTGTGTGTTTTTCTTCCCCTGTTCCCGTTTTGTAATCTTGTGTTATCTGTCCTTGTTTTCCTACTCTAAGGTGTTATTTTTTTCTTTCAGAGCTACGCCTCTGAGACGTCCTCTGGTCGTACGTCTTTCGTCAGGTAGGGATTAGACGCCAGACTGGGCTGATCAGGGACTTCATGTCGATCCCCCAGCCGAGCCAGCCTTGGCATTGGTTTTTATACCAGTCGCGGGTGCTGACGCGCAGTTCAGGGAAGGTTTAATGAGGATGATGTAGGCCTTCCAGGGAGCACCGCCTCCTGCCTCCTCTATGGTAGACATGACGCGGGTCTTTCAGCACCAGCATCCTCCCATGTTCTGGTGGAGGGAGGACCTCAGGCTGCAGAGTCATGACTAGAAGCCATGCTGACCATATTCAAGCACCTGGAGATGCCTCCATATAGGCGAGTCAAGCTCTCCACCTACATGATCTGAGACTCCTCCAAGATGTGGTGGGACGTGATCTCATAGGCTGGTCAACAGTAGGTTATGGCATGGGAGGAGTTCCAGTGCGTGTTCTACGACTACTTCTACCCGGAGACCCTGAAGGTCGATCGAGCCTGGGAGTTCATGAGCTTAAAGAAGGGTACTCTATCATTCATGGAGTATTCCTCTCATTTCACTGAGCTAAAGAATTTTACGCCCCTTCGGAATGGGAGTGGGGTGTTCTTGGCGAGGAAGATTGAGGATGGACTCAGGCGGGAGATCCGCTCGCAGGTGAACATCTTCCAGCTGACATCCATTACTTCCATCATCAACTAGGCACTGATTGCAGAACGCAATAGGATAGAATCTGGATATGCGATCCAGGGTGGTTCTGCTTCTAAAGTTATCAATCCTCCAGATGACAGCAATATGTGCCGTAGGGAGCCTACGCGCGGTGATTCGAGGAAGAGAGACGCATCTTCAGGTAGCCAGGTGACATGCTATCAGTGTGGCCGGACAGGGCACACGAGGCTGCAGTGCCAGAGGGACCCATTGGAGTGACGATCTTGCCGCAAGATGGGTCACCTTCGGCATTTCTGCCAGGTTTTCTTACCATCAACAGGTGACCGGGGTTCTTCCATGACTCCTCGTTCAGGAGGAGCCCCGCCAGTTTCTCACAAGTTAGGGAACTGGAGTTCTTTCGGCCGTTCGTTCCGAGGTGGTGGTCAAGGCCGTGGTAGTTATCAACCAAGTCCTTAGCTCACGCAGGGAGGTTCAGCTCAGAGTGGTCATCTAGGGGCTTAGGGTCGCGGAAGGGGCTAGTCTTTTGCCGTGGAGAAGACTTATCATGGGAAGGATCCCGACCCTTCTACTGTTCGAAGTACTATTTTAGTATCCACAGTTTTATCTTCATCCCTTTTCGATACTGGTGGTACGCATAGCTTTATCTCTATAGCCATTGTGGAGAGCCTTGGACTCTGCATCTTTTCTTCTGCCGACTCGTTGACACTAGACACACCTTTGGGAACGAGGACATCTAGTGTACGCCAGTGTTGGGAGTGCCCTCTCGAGGTTGCAGGGTATTGCTTCTTATGGGATCTCTATATCCTAGAGATGACAGGATATGATGTCATTCAAGGCATGGACTAGTTGATTACCTTCCAGGAAATCGTTGACTTTTATCGTCGTAGAGTCTGTTTCATTTCACCAGAGGGTGAATCTTTCCTTTATAGAGGCGAATGAGACATTCGGGCGAGTCAGGTGGGACTCGAGCATCCTCGGCTAGGAGGAGTGACAGATCATATTTCTAGCCTTTACCTGGATGATCATGGGACTCCACAGTTGGACATTCCTCCAGTGGTGGATCACTTCAGGGATGCCTTTTCAGAGGACTTTTCGGGTTTGCCTCCGGAGCATGAGGTAGACTTCTCTATTGAGCTCGTGCCCGGAGCGGCACCGGTGTCCATTCCTCCATATAGGATGGCCAAACCTGAGTTGAAAGAGCTCAAGAATCAGTTGGAGGAGCTAAAGGATAAGGGTTTCATCCGAACCAATACTTCACCTGGGGGTTTGCCTGTTCTGTTTGCGAAGAAGGTAGATGGTACCCTTCGGCTTTGTGTGGATTATCCGATGATGAACCAGTTGACGGTCAAGAACCGATATCCTTTGTCGAGGATTGATGACCTTTTCAATCAACTTCGAGGAGCCCGGTTGTTCTCGAAGATTGACATGAGGTCCGGTTATCATCTGTTGCGCGTTAGACCATCAGATATACCTCTGACATCCTTCGGGAGCAGGTATGTTGTATACGAGTATACAGTCATGTCGTTCGGTCTCATGAATGCTCCTGGATTTTAATGGCACTGATGAACCGAGTGTTCCATCCTTACTTGGATTCCATCATCGTGGTCATCATGGAAGATATCTTGGTGTACTCTCACACTCGACACGACCATTCCACACATCTTGAGATCGTTCTGAGTTCACCGAGAGAGCATCGAATTTATGCTAAACTCTCGATGAGACACTTCTGGATGGATCAGATTCACTTAATGGGTCACATCATCAAAGAGGCAGGAGTATCTGTGGACCCAGAGAAAGTGAGAGTTGTAGTTTCCTGGGAGCAGCTGAAGAACATTTTTGAGGTACGGAGATTCCTAGGGCTGGCTGGATACAACATACACTTCATTTGGGAATTTTCTCGTCTAGAATCACCTTTGACAGGACTGACCAAGAAGGGGGTGATGTTCTCCTGGACAGATTCTTGTGAGTCAGCCTTTCAAGAGCTGAAATGGAGGTTGACGTTAGCACTGATACTAGTCTTGCCAGAGCCAGGAAAGAGCTACACTGTTTACTGTGATGCTTTAGGTATCGGTCTGGGAGCTGTTCTTATGGAGGCAGATGGAGTCGTTGCGTATGTGTCTCGATAGCTGAGGCCACATGTGTGGAACTACCCTATGCATGATCTGGAGTTGGATACTGTTGTTCATTCCTTGTGCTGTTGGAGACACTACCTTATGGGAGATCACTTTTTGGTCTTCACTGACCACAAGAGTCACAAGTATATCTTCACTCAGCGTGATCTGAATCAGAGGCAACGCAGGTTGGTCGAGTATCTTCAGTCTTTTGACTTCGAGCTTGCCTATACACCGGGAAAGGGAAACGCTGTGGCAGTCACGTTGAGCAGGAGAACTCAGATTCAGGCAGTACAGGTGGCTAGTAGTGAGTGACAGCTGATGGATCTGTTCTCTGAGATGCATCTAGAGGTGCACGACAGATGGGGAAAGACCTTTCTATCTTCTATAGCTACTACCTCCATGCTACTTGATCGGGTACGGATGATGAAGCTATCAGAATCCGATGGCTTAGTCCTGTGGGATAGTGTGTCAGGAGGGGACCCTCTTCCTGGAAGGATAGAGGGCGAGGATGAGATCTTGTGTTTCCAAGGATGTGTATGGGTGCCAGCAAACATACACGAGGAGCTGATGTGGGATTTTCTTTCCTCAGTTTGGGAAGTTCATCCTGGCGTCACCAAGATGTAACGGGATTTTCATCGCCAGTATTGGTGGCCAAGTATGAAGAAGGATGTTGCTGGTTTTGTCATGAGATGTTCTACTTCTCAGCAGCTGAATGTAGAACATCAGCGACCAGCAGACCTTTTACAGCAGTCACCCATTCAGGAGTGGAAGTGGAACGATGTTGCGATGGACTTCGTGACCGGGGTTCCGAGATCACCTCGAGGGAACGATGCTATTTGGGATGTCGTCAACAGACTTACGAAGGTTTCTCTCTTCTTTCTGATTAAGGAGACCATCAGTGACGATGATCTGGGACGACTATACATCATAGAGATCGTTCGTCTGCATGGAGTTCTGTGCTCTATTGTTTCAGACAGATATGTGCGCTTTACCTCTCGGTTCTGTCATGGACTTCATAAGGCCTTGGGTACACATGTACTTTTGAGTACAGCATACCATCCCCAGACTGATGGCCAGTCCAAACGCATGATCCAGGTGCTTGAGGAGATGCTATGAGCTTGCATCCTTTACATTGGGGGTTCTTGGGAGAATAATATTCCTCTGGTAGGGTTCTCCTACAACAATAGTTTCTAGGAAACCATTCAGATGGAACCATATGAGGCTTTTTACGGTAGGCCATTCCGATAACCCTTATGTTGGCTGGAGGTAGGAGAGGCAGCTTTGCTAGGACCTCACCTTGTTCAGGAGACTTCAGAGTAGATAGACATGATTCAGAAGAAGATGGCTACAACGCAGTCTCGAAAGAAGTCTTATACTGATCAGCGGAGATGACCTCTGGAGTTCTAGTTCGGTGATCAGGTTTTCCTACATGTCGCACCGAGGTTGGGACAGAAAAGGATTCGGAGACAGGGTAATATTTCACCGCGGTACGTCAGGCCATTTGAGGTCTTGGAGAGAGTGGGGTCGGTCACATATCGGTTGCAGCTACCTCAGAGGTATCAGGCTATGCACGACGTCTTCCACATATCTTAGCTCTGACGCTACATTTCAGACCCATCTCACGTCTTTCAGCCCGAGGAAGCCATGTTTGAAGTAGATGCGTTGTTTGAGGAGAAACCTATCCGGATTGTCGATCGTAATATGAAGGTTCTCCGCGGGCTGTCTATTCCTCTTGTACGAGTGCTATTGCAGCACATACGAGTACAAGACGAGACCTGGGAGAGGGAGGCTTTTGTACGATCGTAATGGTTAGAGCTGTTTGGGGTTTCTTCTTCTCTGACTCGTTAGAGAAATTCGAGGATGAATTTCATTAAGGGGGGAAGTTTGTAAGAACCTGGATCTTCTTTTATGGTATGTTTTTCCTTATTCCAGATTTTTTGAGAAAAATGATTTTTCTAGAAATTTCAGAAGTACACGTTGTGTACTTTATGAGTACACTCCAGCTACTCTTCCCCGGCCCGAAGCCGTGTGCTGGCCGTGTCTGAGCCACACACACGGTGTGTAAGGCTAAGGTGGAGGCCGGTTATTTCCAAGTACAGAAAAATTCTAAGTACACTCCGTGTACTTTAATTTTTTTCATTAAACGGGCCGGGGTCCCGCCTAACCCCTATATTTGTCTTCTTCTCCAGTTTTCGTTCGTTTGAGAGTGACCGTACGACAGGATTTTCGATAGCCTCCCGCCTCGCCGTCTGTTCTCCGATTCAAGCACGGTCGATTGCATTGGAATCAGAGCGGTGAGTTCTTCATTCTCCCATAGCCTTGTTTCTAGATTCCTCATCATTTCAATGATATCGTGGGATGAACATTTTGAGCATTTTATCAGATCTATGTTGTTCTATGAAGAATCTGTCGTCAAGGTTCGCGTATATCGATATCCTTGGATCGAAGTATGTGGTTTGTGCCTTTCTGTAGAAAGTTGATGAATATTATGTGCAAATTCCACCAATACCCTTGAACAGGGAATTGCATGTTTCCTTTTTTCCCTTGTTGATTTCTAGAATTGCTTGGTTGCTTTAGTAGAGGTTATTTCTTGTGAGTAGAGTAATTGTCTTGTGCTCAAGTTGATTTTCCATGATTGTTTTGCCTGTTGGGCGTTTTCCCAGTTTCCATACCTAGTTGTAGGATAGTGGGACTCTCTATTTTGATATCATGTTGAGCCTTAGTTGTTATCCAAGTAGTTTCTTGATGTTTACTTGGACGTTTCACGCGCACTGAGCATGTTTATTTATACTCAGGACTGTGAGAACCTAGAGTAGTGGACGAAAGGGAGAATTGACGGAAGGGCTTCTCCAGAGTGTGTTTAATCACGATACGAGACCAAAAAGAGAATTAATGGAAGGGATTCACTAGAGTGTATTTTAATTACGACGCGAGCCATAGGGGGAATTGATGTTTTTTGCTTCCCCAGAGAGACCTTACCATGATACGAGACCATAGGGGGGAATTGATGGTGAGTGCTTCCCCAAAGAGTCTTCTTAATTACGTAGCTAAACCAGAGGGGTTAGACTGTGTGTGCCTCCCAGAGGGTTTCTAGTACTATAGGTTAAACAATAGGGGTTAGGATATAAGAGCTACCCAGAGGGTTACCTGTTTTCTTCATGTTGCTGATTTCTTACTTGTGTACATTACTTGTTAGAACTGTGGATTGTAGCTGCTTGTGCTTTCCTGTTTAGTGTTTCTTGTTCATTTACTGCCATGTAATCATTGACTATTAGGAACAAATCTTTGGGTGATTGCCTACTAGGATTGTATCTCAAACCCTGTTTTGGCCATGCTTTTGGGCCCAAGAAGACTATGATGATGTAGGTAAAGATAAGGCCAAGCGCCCTTCTACTTCAGGATCTTGAGTGCACCAGGAGCTGGGGAGCATGGGACCGAGCCGAGGCTCGCGATGCTGAGGAGCTTTCTTTGTTTTCCTTTTGCAATTGGTTTCAGTTGTATTTCAGCACGTTGTTGTGTTTTCTACTTTCCATAAATACTTGTACCTGCTGCGTTGTTGTAATCATAGTAATATATATACATTGCTTCCACTGTTTGGTTTCTGCTGTTATGCATGTTGTTTACTGCTTCTGCTGTTTATTATTGTTTTCTTACCTTGTATACCTTACCGAAACAGGACAGAGTTTCCCCACTGACTCACCAAGGACCTCGCTGCTAGTCGGCAGCCTCTGGTGTTCAGGGAAATGCGCTTGAGGTCATGTGGCAAACCGAGTACGTGGCACCAGTGGAGGGGCTCCAGAATCGGGTCGTTACAAAATCCCACATGAACGAGTCATCATTAAAATATTACATAATCATCAGTTATGTCAATAATTTTACATTTTCATAAATTGAGGATCATTAAAGGTTTATATTTTTGGATAATTTGGCAACAATACAAACATAAAAAAATTATAAAATAAAAAGAGTACATGTGTGAATAGTTTCAATTTTTCCATAATATAAAAATTTGAAATATATAATGATATATTTTTTGAATATCCTTATGAATTTCAAAATGATTCTTTCAAATCCCTTACTCATCCATAATTCTGGGGAAATTCTTTTTGAAGACATGGTATGAGAATAAAAATATTAGTTTGGGATATAAAAATAAGTAACTATTATTCCATTGATAACCATTAAATTAAATGAAAAACTTATTGTAAGGTATTACATTTCACACATAATTAGTACTAAATAACTTCCTCTGAAAATTCTATCATCTCATTCATTTTTTATAATCACATTGATACAATAAAACCTATAGGGATCATATAAAATACCTAAATTGTTCATGGAACATTATTATATTTTTCACTATTATAAATTGAATAAACATGCAGTTGAATTCCCATTATGTCAATCATAAAAATGGAATAGTCCTATGACTATATTCTATACATAATACATTGGAGGGATATCATTGACCCACCCATCATTGGTTTATCATAGAACTAGAGGTCATTAGTTTACTGTTGGAAGACATGTCAAATTCCCAAGTAACATTATATTTTAATAAAACATACATTATTATAATTTTCAACATTTCAGGAATAAAATATCATTTTTATTTATAAGAAAACTTTTCACACTATCAAAATATTGATTCCATTTAATAACCCATTTTTATTAATAAAATACCCAGAAAAAGAGAAAGGGTGGTTTCATTATATTTAGAAACATGATAAATTCTAGAGGAATTCAAATACCCAAATATAAATTTAATTTCCATTACAATAAATTTTATATAAAAATTATTAAATAATTAAAATAAATCAAGAATATTTAAATCGAGTAAATGATTATGTCTTAAAACATTAAAAATAACCATACAACATTGATCATTCAAATCATAATACACATGAAGGAAGTAATTTTTTAAAAAATTAAATAGAAAACGAATTCATATAGTATGGATATGTAATTTCAAATGGGAGTAGTATACAGATATTTAATGATTAATGGTGTATATCATCATGAAATGTCTCAATTAAAGGAGATTGAGATGAAATTACTTACCTTTAGTATAAATTGGCACATGTGTCATTATATTCCATTATAAAAACCCAATGTTAATTATATAAATTAATAAGTTACCTTTTCTATTTTATAATAAATTATATTTATCATATTAAATTTTTTTAAAAACATATACAAAATTATGTTTACATCTAGTGTTTTGACTATATTTGATTTTCGAGTCAAAACGACATTGGTAGATCATTATAGTCAACGAGGTCATTAAATAAATATATCCAATAAAATTATTCTAAAATGATTTTTATATTTATACAAAAATTATACCTTCTAAAACAATAGTTAAATATGGTTAGAAAATTTAACCAATGTTACAATCACAGAGATGGTTGGCCACACGTATGCATGAGTAATGTTCCCATTTTTAAATGACTATTATGGGAAAAAGGTAGGAAAAATTTCTCTCCCTATAATGATAATTATATATTAAATTACATTTTATTTATTCATATATAAAAATATATTGATTTATTGTGATTTAAAAGTAATCACATCATACCAAGGAGGTGGTATTCCAAACGTCCAAGAACAATGTTATCATTTTTTTAGTTTGTGAAATGCTAATTTAGAAAATGATATATTATATTTTCAGAAATTTAATTATTTAATAAATATAATAAATATGTTATTTATTTCAAATATTTTTAATTAAAACCATCCTTAATACATCCTATGTAATGTGATAATGTATCACATCTCTTGTAGGAGGTGTTAGTTGACATGCCCATAGATGATGTTATCATATTTTCAGAATATAGAAAACATTATGTTATGTGTTATAAAAAGTTACTGAAATTAAAAGACAATATAAATAATATATATATATATATATAATATAAAAAATTGTGTCAATAATAATTCCCAACCATGAAAGATGGTAAAGGAAAGACAATTGACATCGTTTCACGAGGCAATAGTTATCCGTACAGAAATGATAATTCTTTCCCCATTTCATGGAAGCGTGTATATGTGTAGGTTGAAACTGTAACCTAATAGAATATAATTATATTTCATATAATAATTTTATTATATAATAATGGATTAATGTTATATTAATTGGTGGGTAATGACATAAAACACATATCCCGATTTAATTGAAAACTCTTTTTCTAGTAACTCGTTTTAGTTAATTTTAAAGGGCTTCCTTGGTTGGAATTGATATAAAAGTTAAGCTTCAATATTTATTAGTGATATGTTAGTAGTTTTTTTTATAAATTTTTGGAAGAGAAATAAAATTCTTGATAGGTGTGATTAAGTGAGATGTATTAGTGCATTTTTATTGTGGATGAGGAGTGGTATTCTTATTAATATAAAAAGGTAAGCACTATTGGGTGGTCATCCATACATTATATGATTCCATTAATGGAAAAAATTAAAAACAATAGTATTTTTGGTCTAATAATTTACATTAAATGGGTTTCAAATAAGTTTATATTTCATTTAGACTCATATGATTTAAATTTATCAATTAGGTATCCACATTTTTACCTTAATCACTGTAATTATTTTTAATTACATTTACTATTAGTTATTGTAAAAAAACTAAGTTAAATTATTATAAATATTAAAATATTATGATACGTAAAATGGAATCCATTTTTCTAAACTCCCATTAAAGAAGTTTCAAAAATTAAATTTTAATTATTATTGCAGACGATACGAAAATACAGGTTTTTATCGTAAAAATGTTCTAGATTATGATATGTTTTTTTAAAAAAAATTAAAGGGAAATTGATTTCAATAAATTAAACTAGATTAAATTATATAAAATTGATATAATTAAAAAATAAATCCAATAATATTATTAAATATATAAATAAAAAAGTAATAAAAATAAAATTTTGAAATAAAATTTAGTATTATTCACTATTCACCAAAATAAGAACGTTCTTATAAGAGTAAACAAATTACCAAAATTAAATATTGATATTTGTACATCAAAAAAATAGGTTTATTTATTCATATAAAATATTAAATGAAGAAAAACTTAAATTTTAAAATGGTGCGACATTAAAAGGCGATAATGGTTTTCAGAGAAACTGATCTTTTAAATGTAAAAGCGTATTTTCTATCTTATGCATATAAAATGTATAGGATAAATTTCATAAAATTTCATAAACAAGATCAAAAATATTATATTTAATTATATTCCTTCCAACTAATAACGATTCAGGGAAAAAACTTCTATATTAACAAATATAATATTATTAATATATTGTTTCTCCATAACTCGGTCTGGTGTTCAACACAAGATTTCAAAGTGAAACATTGTTTTGTGTATTGAATGATATTGGACATGGAATACCATTTATGATAAAATTAATATATATTTCATAAATATTAATAAATATTAAAATGAATTATTCTATCAAGACATGTAATGTAACATTTTTTGATTTGAGTTATCTTGGAATGGTTGTATAAAAACTCTGATAAGTTTTTATAGTGTATTTAATGGTATATTTAAGAGTTTATTAGTTTGGATAAAGTTAAATTTCTTGGTTTGTGACATTTTTATTTTTTATCTATGTATATTTTTGCATACATTATCTATATTTAATGGTTATATGTTTATTCAATTATATTAGATAAGGTTTTATTTTATTTAAATGATTTTTTTTTTCATTTTGGTCACCACTTTCTCATTTTTTTTCAAGCATTATTATGTTAATAGAAATTTATCAGAATATAATGATTATTTATTTGTTGATGTATTCTATAATTATAGTCCTAAAAATTCTAAATCTATTAGTTTATATACACCTATTGAATAAATAATAAATTTATATCTATTGGAATTAATTACACTGTTTCATTTATTTTGTCATAATTAATTAAAAATTGAGATTTTGTGTGGAGAAAAGGTTTCATCAGAAATATATATGTCATGAATTTAAAATCTCAAAAAATAATATTTAAGTATTTAAATACACCTCATTTATAGAAATCAATTTTTGTTAAATTTTTTGAAATATTAGAGGATTAATTATGTGACTATAACAGAAAATAAGTATGTTAATATTAAAAATATTGTATAGTTTTTTTATGAAAAGATTTATATAGGAATTTTCCCAACATTTCCACATTGAAAAATTACTTTTTCATCCAATTACACATTTTACCCTAAGGTACATGTAATATTGAAAATGATTATGATTTTATATTGTAATGAAGTTTAAATATTTTAAAACATTTTTTATTAACATGATTATAATTTTTGAAAATATAGTTTTTTTTAATCATAAAAGAAATAAGTTGGATTTATACTGTTGAATTTATTATTCATTAGCTTTAGAATGGATTGTAATGTTTTTTGGATTTAGGTTTAAATAATGATAAAAATAGTAGACTGGTTTTATTCACATACTTGACTATAATAGATGTCGTTGGTTATCTTATGAATATGTTAGATATCATATTTTTTAAAATGAGTTAGGGAATATATTTTTTGGTATCAAAATTGATAAAACATTTTATCATATAATTTCATTGATTCATATGAATTGATATGTATAGATAAAAATAGTTACAATTAATTATTTTTTGATTCAAATGTAAAAACTTCATATAGGCCAATACAATATGAAACAAACATAACTTTAAATATATAATATATACATATAATTAAATATTTAAATAATTTTATAAAGATTATGGAATATAAAAACACCATATTATACAAAGAAGAGGAAAAATAGACAAGACAGTTTCATCTATGGTGATTATATCCTAGGAGATTCATGTACAAATTTATTAATTTTAGGATTGAATGTCTATTTTTCATGTTTAATTATTTACATAATGAAAATTTAATTATTATGTAAAATAATTAAATTAAATTAAATTTTATGGATAAATTTTAATTTCCATCCACTAAGAATGATGCATTCCTTAAATACTCTAATTTTTATGAATGGAGTGAAATCATAAAAGAGTAAAAATGGTTTGTTTTTAATTCCCCATCCAAGTACACCCAAATTTCTTTATGGTATATATATGATCTCAACTAAGACTACCTATATAATATATTTTGTTTACTAGCAGCGATGGTCTAGTTTATTCCTAGTGATAATATTCTTGAAAATAAAAAACATTATGTTTTCTCTAAATCTTTGAAAAATATGCATGAATATTTTCTATAATGAACATTATATAGAACTAAAGATAAAAAAAATGGGTCCAAAAGGGAACATGATGTCTATAATGAAAAAGTATTAAAATAAATATATAAGGAACGAACGTAGAATAATGTAATATAACTACATGAAACACAACATTTGGATAAATAATCATTGAATCATTATAAAATACAAATATAATACAACAAATATAAGTTAAAAGGTACAATTTTCTCAGACAAAACTCTTAAAAAATATTATATTCAATCATAATCATCTATGGAAATAATTATCCAGAATCATGCATCCAAATCTATTTGATACATTTCTGTAAAATAAATAAATATTTTTTCCCGTGTATCTAAAAACTCATGTTTTCTACTCTTGGACGATGTGATTCCGAATATCCTATATGATTATTCAACTAAACCTACCACACAATTTTAATTGAAAAAATTGTTGTCCATGAATATATTTCATGATTTAATATTGGTTTAAATTAAAACTCACCTAACATGAAAAATAATACATGATCTCAAAAAGGACATACTTATTCCCAAGTGATTAAAAGACTCTAACAGATACACATGAAATTTTCAATGTGATATATCTTTTCTTAATAAATGTTTCACATTACATAATGGTAAATTTTATATTATAATGACCCAATGATGCACATCAAACCTATATCATTTCATTAGAATGAATCAAAAGAAGGTGTCACTAGAACCAAAATACTCACTCAACGGAGTTCCATTTTAAACAAATGATAAATCACAACCCATAAATTATTAAAACCCAATATATTAGGGTTTATAAAGAAAAAATAGAATACTGAATATAGGAAATAAAAGAACTGAAATGGAAAAAAATAACATGATAATATTAGTATCATTAAAAAATGTTCTTAAATGAATAGATAGAAACCAAAATAAATAACAATAATTGGACTCACACCTTCACCCAAAAACATCTCATAAATCCTCCATGGATCAATCTATTGTATACCAATAAAAATCTCTTTATCTATCCCATGTATCTCTAATTGTTAAAGGTCTGTGATCCCATTTCATTATGGTATAGTTCTTAAGATCCAGCACACTCACTAGGATTGAACAATAAAACAATCGACAACATAAAAAACATTGTTCTCCATGGACATGGTCTTACCTACTTAATTCTTCATATGGAAACTATTTATATTTATTTTTTACAGTATTCTAATCAAAATGATGGGTTATACATAATCATGTAGAGATTTTCATAATCCATCTGTCTAAATCCTAATTCCCATGATAATGTGAACATCTATTGTTTGACATATAAAAACATATATAATAAGTAATCAAATATACTATATAATATTAGTAGAAAATATACTCGATCCAAAAAATGAATATAAAATTTATAGTAGACATAATATTATAACATCCCAATGAATATGTGTTATGGTCAAGAGGAGGATTATAGAATATATTAACGTTTTTATTAAATTATTGAAATTATATCTATTAAAACATAAACATAATTCATATTCAACATAAATGAATAATAAAATGGGAAAATATTAATTTTTATGGTAGTTAATATCATTGTGGTCCTACATATACTATACAAACTACTCTCCCCCTGAGAGATATGGTAACCGTGATAAGGATCAATCTTTTAAAATGAATAAAAAAATGGATTATAAAATATTTATTCTAAAATAGAATGAACCATACAAAAATCATAATATTAAATTGGATTGACATCATTTTATGGAATTTATGTGACAAAAATTATGATGTCCAGGTCCTAAGACTCACACTTCATTAAAATATCTAATTTTTTATTGTTTAGATGGTCCATTAATATATTATTTTAGCTAAATCATCATAAAAATAATTTTCTGGGATGTATCCATTTCCTATATTAAATTTAGGAGAGCCTTTTAGTTTAAATTTCGGGGTAATTCTATTGGAGTTATATCATTGTTTAGATTCTCAAACTCAAATTCATCAATACCTGATAAATTATTAAATATGTATTGAGTTTGATAGATCAAATACCCTTCATGAATTCATTTGGATGATGATATTAAGAGATTTTTGTCATAAATGATCTATTTTTTCCTAATCAAGATTTAATATTTTTTCCTCACTATCAGTGGAATGATTTAATAAACTCTCTATTTTGATCTCATTACCACATTCATTAATGAAAGGACTGTGGAGAAGTTATTTTGGATACTCAAAATTGTTACATTAATGCCTAGGTTATGATTGGATGCTTTCTTCATGTCTAGATAAGTGATTCAGTTAAAATATCTTAATGGTAATGGTGGAAGTGACTCTAACAATAAAAATGGCCCCTAGTTTTGAAAAAAATTCACATTATACTATTTCGTCATCCTTGGTAGGTGAGTATTATTAAACTTCTTATAATAAAACTACATGTTTTGTATTTTTTACTTGAGGTGGAATAATTAAATGAACCCCTGTGATTTTTTGGGTATGGTTTCAAAACACTATGTGTTTCTATGTTGTGTAAATGGGAGGAGGATTAAAAAATTTTCTTATAGATACTATTGAGAGGTAAAATTTTAATTTTAAATTAAAATTTATCAACAATTAGTTTACTCACAACTCATGTTTCCCCAAAATAGGTCACTTACCTTGGACCATGATTTTGGTTGAACTTGATGAAATTCAAATTTTCTGGGAATTTATAATATTTAATAAAATAAAAATTAAATTATTTATTAATATTGATTCAGTAATATATTTTGAAATAAGAATAGGACAATGATTCTATATTCATAATTAAGTATATAACTAATATGTTTTCCATTGGGAAGTATAAACTTTCATTAAGCAGTTGTTCTAGGCCATGTCACCTTATTTTATTGTCTTATCCTTTTTCTATTTAATTATTTTTTTCTATTTCCCATTTATTGTATTCATCCTCATGTGTATTACCTAAAAAAACATTTTTGATTATTAAATTTATTATATATATGTGTGATAGGGAGATAGTATTGATATAGAGGAAGATATAGAGGTTATTTGGGTGGTCTCGTCAGTGAGATTTGGTGGAGCCAGATTGTTGTGTGGTGCATGATCAATGTGGATATAAAATGGGCTCATGATATTTTAACAATGAGATATGAAAATTTATTTTTTTAGTGACAAATATATATATATATATCCATATTTTTTTTATTTTTATATTCAAATTCTAATTTTTGGGTAACCCATGGTAGTTAATTGATAACAATTTTGAAAAAAGTTGATGTTTTGGGCCGATTTTTTTGCTTTCAATTCAATAAATCCCTATAACATGGCATGGGATTTAAAAACAAATTGTGTAATTCCTTCATGTGGGAGATTTTATTATATAACAATACGTAATTTACATGGTACAGTCTGTGTAGTCTGAAATAACCAAGGGACTATTCATTTTTTAAGAAACCCCATGAAAGGGAGAAATAGATGTCTGTTACTACACAACTAGAGCCCAGGTATTCCCATGACCATGTAATTGAAAACTCTCAAACCTAATAAATTCCTGATTAATTCATTGAAATACACATATATTTTTCTTGTACTCATACCATGATGATTTACTTTGTCAGGGAGAATGTTTTGGAGTATGTATCAGGTACTTAGGACATGCACAATTTACTCTTCCCCGTCTAGGTATTTGAGTGTTTTGGGTGATTTTATAACATATATCTATAGTTTCATATAAAATCAGTCAATTATAAGAAAAGAATCATGTAGAACAGGATGGTGGATCACTTGGGTAATTTTCTCGAAAATAATATATAATTCCACAAGATTAAAATACATGAATTTTAAATCATTTTAGATGAATATTCACTGAATTAAACAAATAGATTCCCAATGACCATAATAGTTTACTCTTTATGGAAACATGTAAAAAAAGCTTCTATATCGTTGAAATATAATAAACATCTCCCATAATTTTCTCCACATTTAGTACTTCTACCCAATACCAATCATCATTACTTAGGGAAAGGGAATATAAAAATGGTTGTATCAGATGCTCAAAAAGGTTAAACCAGGGAGACATGTATGGAAAAACATTAGTAAAATGGATAAAAATGTTATTGATACATTATTAGGTCATAATTTGCATATTAAATATCATAAACATAATTTATGCGATAAATCATTGTATTTCAGAAGTCACAAATCATAAGTAAGTAATCATTATGAACCATGTAATCATAACGTAGGACTATGACATAGGATTTTTTGAATAAATATAATAATAAGTAATTTTTTATCGAGGATATCTACCATGAACAATTTATCATGTTAACCATGTGACAAAACTCGTGTACCTTCTATGGGTTAGGGCTAACAACATGTATACCCTTTTACTTTTAAGATTGGGCTACAAAACATGGACCTTAATTTTAAGTCTTTGGCATAAAATGTGTACAATATAACTTTTAGTATTAGTCTACAACCCATGTACATTCCTATTTTCTGGATTGGTATTCATCATGTGTACCTTACTATTTTTGGATATGGGATTCATCTCGTGTACCTTCTTGTTTTTTGTGATTGGATACTACAAATATAATTGTTTTTTATTGTAGGGATAAAACCCATCTAACTACTTTTTTTGGGATTGGGATACAACCTGTGTACCATATGAGCTCATATAAAAATTTTCATTACCCAATTAATTGGAGGTAGATAAAGTACCCGTCCATTTAAAAATAAAATCATTCATACATGTTACATATTATAATTAAAGCTTCATCATATCATGGCCCATAGAAAGATATATGTTCTATAAAAAAATCAACACCCATGAAATTAGATGGGTATTATTAAAATTTCATAAAATAAAAACTTATGAAAGGATATATGTATCATAATCACTTAATAAATGCAAAAACCTTAAAAATAATATGTTTTCAAAAGCATAAACATAGTGGAAGAGAAAGGGGTGTGTTATGAACTTTTACATTAGAACATAAAAAATTTATGAAAAGTATTAATGGAACCTTTTTATAACTTATTAAAAGGGAATAAGTAACATCAATTAAATTTATCTTTTATGAAAAAAATCATTTAAGTATATATGTATAATTTTTTTTATGTAAATATTAGTTCTCTATTAAAAAGTCTCTTTAAAACATAAATCATTTGGGAAACCATTTTTTTAAAACATAAAATAATACTTGAGAATATTTTGAAAACACGTTCTCTGAAAATATGTTTTCAAAAAAATAAATAATATTTATGCACTAAATTTGAAAATAATCCCTCTATGTGTTGATGATAGATAAATAAATAAAATTTGTAAGAGGTGGAAACAAAATTCCATTTGTCGGGTAAAAAGGATACAAAATTGAATTATTTGTAAAAATACCATAATATTATATTGAATAAATTTTAAAAAGAAAAAAAAGTTAAAACATTAATTAATTATCATTGGATATTAGTATAATATTCATGAAAACTCTTTTTAGAGAACTTTGTTTTAAAAGGACATAGATCTTTAATATATGAGAGGGTAATGATAGACTTTCTAAAAAATAGTTTCTTAAATACCTTTTGTAAGAAAGAGTATAAAATGGAACTTATAAATGAATATATATTGAATTAATTGAGTTTAATTAAAATCATGTGTTTTCTAGAGATATGTATCATAATATTTCAATAATGATGGAAAACCATAATCAATCATGGACAGCGATGAGATTGTTTCAATAAACACATACCACTTTTTTACATGGGATAATTCTACCCATTTAAGAAAATAAAATTAAAGTTTTCATATAATATAATTAAAATAATAATTTAATTGATGTTACATTTAATATGGAAGTAGATACACATAAAAAAATTTAACATGCATAACAAAACTCGAGTCTCGATGAAGGCTAATTGAGACAAAACTGTTTTTCCAATTTCGTATCTTTTGAAACCTAAACCCTATGAAATAAATATATTTATATATATATGTAAATAACATAAATTTAGGTATAAAAATAATTTAATACATCCATGGTATGTATATATACCACAAAAAATGTAATAGGTGGTGGATAAATCATGTATCTCACGGAAATAATAAATGTGATGGAATCCCCTTACCTTGTGTTGTTACTCTCATAATAATAATTCAAATCCGATCTATAATAAATATTAATTTATTGTACATATTTCAATGAACCATATTTATATATCTAATACCACATATGTATTTATTATGTATTTATATTACTCTCTTCATTTCAATTTCATGTTAAGGTTACCCTTCGAGTAATATTCACTTTAATATTTCAAATGTGTCTTAATTTGTTATATTTGTGGTCCTCATACTTATATCATGATTTTAAGAATGTAAAAATGATATAAATATCATGTATAAAATAATTTATTTTTATTATAGTAATCGATTTAAAATATATGTAGGACACGAAATACACAATTCATGATGATGGTAGGTTGAATGTATTCATAAAGGATATTTCCATTTAATTGTTTCATTGAATGAAAGTAAAAGACATATTTACATATATATAAATATATATATAGTTATTATATTAGCATTATGATAATATATATATCATATATATTCATTAAAATTATCATTAATCCAGTTTATGTAGTGTATGAATGATTAATATTCCTTTTAGGGGGTTGTAGTCCACACATCCTCAAACAAAATATTCCTAATAACACAAAATTAAAAGTAAATGTATATGTGTTATAAAATAAAATAAATAAGATTAGATAATAAATATAATATATGAAATATATAGAAATAGTTTCCATTATAATTTCCACCATGAGAGGTGGTAAAACAAAAAAAGAATAATAATAGTTTAGTGAGGCGGTAGTTCTCCATACATATAAACATTAAGTCTGTTTCCCATTATATGGAATTGTGTGAAATTATATGGAAACAATATAAAATAAAAATATCTTATTATATTATATATAATTGGTTTGTTATGAAATCTAAGAATAACAAGATTGGAGGGGGTGGAGAAGAAAAATAAAAGAATAGAGCTTGAGAGAATAGATTGCCTCTTAATTAGTTAACTCCTTTTGGTTTGTGACCAAAGGATTCCTTGGTATTATTTATACACAAGGATTTATTTATATTATTTAGAGAGTTATGTTGATATGTGTATTGGGAAGATATTTTTAGAACCCAAAATTTTTGAGATATCCAAGGAAGTGGGAGAGGTGGTGGCCAATTATACATATAGAAATGGACTCAACATGGATTTTTGAATATAAATAAGGTGTACACATATTTTTATATAAAAAAATATCAAAAAACCAAAATAAATAAATAATGTATGTTTTATGGACAAGTTATATCCATTCCATTGGTTTTGGACAACTTTCTAGTTCATTTGGGCCCCTAAGAATACGTTTTAGTCCCCAATTAAGTATAATTTAACCTTCATAACTGTGATTAATTATGATAACTTTTAATAATCATTGTTTCCAAAAAAATAATCATGATATAATTAGATCAAAAATATTATACTGATTAATATTGTATATGTTAATTTTTATAAATTCAGTTTACAGATGTCGAAGAAATAAGATTAAATCTAGTGACGCAGGAAGGAGGAAGTAACTTATTTTTATATAAAACAATGTTCAAAATAATGTTATGTTTTTATAAACAATTTCATAGATAAATTTATTATAAAAAAGTGGTATTAATAGATTCATAATTTATACTACTGTGGATTTAAAACAAATGTCAACTATAATTTATCATTAATATTTATTTTTAAAAAATAGATGTTATTTACTAAAATGCAGTATTATTCAGTATTCATAAAAAATGATGTTTCTTTAAAAAATACTTACAATTCCCCATAATTTTATTTTTTCATTATAAATTCAAAAACAAAAATTATCTTATAAATTTCACTTTCTTGATATTTTTAAAATTAATTTAATTGTTTTTCATAAAAGTACATGAAATGTGGATTATTTGAGAAAATATTTTTTACAATCATATACGGTCTAAATAAAAAATTTTATTTTTATTTATTAAAATAATTTATTTACATAAAACTATTATAAAAAATATTTGAAAAGACATTATTACTATTAATACTATTAGGTTTAATTTCTAGGTTATAATCATTTTATTTAAATAAATATACTAGTAAAATGATGTTTTGTAGAAACATTAGTTGTTGAGTTTAACATAATCTAATTCATGGATTTGTGTAACACATGCCAAGTCAAGGTTACATGTATCATACACTGGGTTGGTGTTGTGTTACTTATTCCTGTTAGTGTCGTATGAAACGAATGATTGAATTTTTGATAAAAACATGTTTTAGATTAATGTGAAATGAAAAATATAAAAAGAATAAATTAATTAAAAAAATAAGTCACAGAATTATAGGGTGTCACATTTACCCAAATTAAATTGAATTTCTCCCTCCAAATTCATATGGGCTATCAAAGGGTTCAATAGATGAAAGTTTCATACATAGAAACATGCATCATAAAAATGAATTTTAAAACATCCATTAAAACGATGATGTTTGAACAATAATGGTTACCAAAATTAACATATAATATGATTCCAAGTGGGGGAATATATGTGGGATTTGAAAAAATGGAAATGAAAGAAATATATAACTATCAAGTTTTAATGGAGTGTGACAGTTAAAAAGTTCAAGAGAAAGATAACAATCATAATTTCATAAATCTAAGATGAACTATGGGACTATCTGATTCTTGGGATATGGAGGTACTAAAATACTATTTTTTATTCAAGATCCAACATCCAAAAAATAATGAATTTTAATGAAAATATATACTTTTTGGATTTCAGGATAGCCTCTCCCTTTTCTCTTCTTTAATACACATCACCTATGTCTAAAAAAGGAAAGTGAATTTTTCATTCCTAAAGAAGTAACATATCATGAGTTGTATCAAATTACATCGCATATATCAATATTTATCATTAACTCCATGTTTTTATAAGATTTTATCATGTGTTAAGATAATATGTTTTATCAAAAACTTCATCAAATGTTTAACTTACTATTTCCTTAAATTGTTAAACTCATAACTGTTCTAAATGATTTATTTCAATTAATTTGAATGAAATTATAGAAATAATGTTAAAATTTATCCACCATATATCACAATGTACCACCTGGTTGTCAAATTTGAATCTTTTGAATAAACTCATTTTTTATTCCCTTGATTATTGGTAATAACTGTAATTACCATAAATATTTTTGGGATACATGCGTGCATCCTTATTCAAATGATTACTAGATATATTCATTAAATCAATGGATTTTTAAACGTTATCCTTGAATACAAAGACCATTTTGGCAATAATTAGGTCCAAGGAAATCTATTCCATCCAATTTACTTATCCATATCCAAAATGTCATTATCAAAATATCATTATCTTGATATCGAGTAGTAATTAAGGGTTACGTTCCACTAATAAATATATCACAATTCCATTAAATCACTTTTCAATGTATTAATCTATATTAAAAATGTATTTTCCAATCATTAATTTAAATTTATACTGAAAATACATAAAAATTTAATGATTCATATAGAATAATATTTGAAAATAAATACATCAACAATCTGTCATTATTATTGAACCATTACTCATGCATGATCAACTAATTATTTTGTAACTCTTTCATAAAATATGAAAATCGAACCATGTATTACTGTTAATGAACCAAAATATACTAATTCTTGTTATGATTAATGTAAACAATAATGGAAGATCATCACATACCTTTCACATATAATTTTTTGGTATCATTATCTTCAGAAGTATAACCAATACTCATACCACCTTCTTGATACTCATTATGAGATTTCCACTTGGGAAATCTGATAGAATGATTCCCATAAATTCAACATCTAAAATATTAAATTTTTACCATGTTCCATATACTTATTTTCATTTACTAAAACTAGAAAGAATAGAGTTTAGAAACAAATATGATAAAGGAACACCACAAAATCATGAAACATTGCATATATTATTTATAAATCATGACATATTCTATTTAATTGACAACACAATATGTTTATCCTAGGTTATACATATTAAAATTATATTAAAATACTTTATAATGGTTCATGAAATGTTTATTAATTTCAATATAATATCCACATAGAGTGTCAAACTAGCTTTCCAACAAATAATATTATCATGTATAAGATTACCCGGAGAGAGGCCCAAAATATCTTATATTAGTTATTACCCCTTGGTAAATATGTTCCATAGCCACATATACTTGTAGAATCCATACATGGATGTAATAATAGGAAACCACTCCCTCAATCTTTTACCCAAATTTGAAGACAATTTCATAACTGTAAAACCAACCATAGACATATCATTAAAGATATCCAAATATATATCCATAGAAATATATTTAGGTATCTTACTATATATCTCGTAGCATAGTTTACCAAGGTTGGAAATCCCATTCCATTGATACCAACTATATCAATATAGTCTAATCGTACATAGATTTTATATCATTTAAGAAGAATATTAAGTACATTAAAAAATGAATGATAAAGTAAAATAATAGTTTAGTGTTTTTGGAAACATAGTTAACAAAATATTATATCCTGGAGAAATATCTTCAACATATTCCATAATGATCTCCCCCTTTTTATTACTTATACCAAAAACCCTTCATTATAACATGTGGAAATGAAGCATAAAAAGGGGTGATCATATATTATTAGTAAGCGTAATCAAGAGAGACATGTAATAATAAACATGAATATTGTTGTATTAGAATGCTATCGTAAGAGTATGAAATCATACAATTCATATCAGAGATAATAAAAATGAGTTTTGGGATTAAGCATAGAAAATAATAATGTATGAATCCAAATATAATAAATATCATGATCCACAAAATTGTAATGGATCAATATGACATTAAATTGGTGGAATACATATAAGAATGATAAATCATATGTCATGCCTACAAACTAATTCCTTTATAACATGTTATTCTTGTTCCATGACCTTTTTACCTATTACGGTCTTGAGATAACAACCCATGTAACCTCATACTTTAGGCTTGGTCTATAACCCATGAAACATCTAGTTTTCATTCTTGGGAAATAACCCGTGTACCGTCTTACATTTAATATTGGGAGACAACCTAGGTACCTTCTTATTTTTGGTCTTCAGATGCTACCAGTGTACCATCATGTTTGTATTTTTGTTCTACAACCCATGTAGTTTCTTGATTTAGGCTTGGGATATAGTCAGTGTAATATCTATCTTTTATGATTGCAGTACGACCGATTTATATTCTTGTTTTTTTGGATTCAACTTAATAATATAAACCCAATGTTATCAAATAAAAATTATCATTACCCACTGAATTTTATAGAGATATCGTATTCACCCATCTGATAATAAAATCGATCATACATGTGCCACTACACAATTAAATAGTCATCATGCAATGAACCATAAAAAAATGTTCGGTTTTAAAAAAAAATCAAATAATTACACATTCAATTAAATGGTAATAATTAATATTTAATCACATCATCAATCCTTAAAATATGTAGATTTCATAATAAAAAAATGAATGCATATCAAGTGAAAAGAAGCGAATTTAAGTAGAATAAAACTCGAAGAAGTGAAATGGGTGTCTTAAGCATCGTTCCATAAAAAAATAAACCATCAAAGAAAGTATATGAATGGAACCATTGCATCATTTTAAATAAATGCATGAGGAACATTAAATTTTTTTTGTCTTATTTAGAAAATAGCATATAAAGATATTTTTAAAACACCTCAAAGGGTAAATATAAATTCATCAATGAAAAAGGATCTATAAAACAAGAAATGTTATGAAAACAATTTTCCTTAAAAAAAATTATAGAATTATATCCTATAGAAATAAATAACTTGAAAATTTATTTACATAAATATTTCAAATTAACAATTTATAATGAAAATAAATATTAAATTAGTTGACTGTAGATAATGTCATAATGTCATATGATGTAAAAAGAACATTCCTTTTGCGTGGTAAAAAGTCTAAAAAATTCCTCATTGGGAAATGGACAATAATATTCCATTTAAAACATTATAAAATAGAAAAAGGTAAATATTTATTTTAATTATCATATAATAATAGTATAATATTCATGAAAATGATTTTTAGAAAACATGGATTTAATGGAACGCATCTTCCTAACTAAGGATATGGTAAAGTCGGGATTTCATAGAAATATATTCCTTACTATCTTATGTAAAAAAGAGTGTAATATTGTTAATAATAAAAGAATATATCATTAATAAATAGATGATAAATAAAATCAGGAGTTATATTTAGATATTTATAATAATATTTCATAATATATGCATGATCATTAATGATCGTGAGAAGTGATGTTACTATTTCTATAAAATCTTACCACTTAGTTACCTGAGATTATACTCTCCATGTAAGAGAAGGAAATTAAATCAGCCTCAAAATATCATGAAAATATGGATATTCATGATATGACATGTAAAATAGAAGTATATAGTCTAGTAAATGAATTTAGGTGCATAACATAACATTAGTCTCTAAGAAGGAAAATTTAGACAACTATTTTATCTATTCGGTACCTTTTAAAACTCTAACCCCATGAAAAAATATTATAAAATGGTTAGGTAAATAGCCATAAATTTATGTATAATAATCATTGAATAAATCCATGTGTAGTACACACAACACAAACAATTATTACCTTGTGAATAAAGCATGTATCTCATGGAAATAATAAATTACTTGAAATCCATTTATAGTGTGTCTTTACTCTCGTCATAGTCATTATAACCTCCTGTATAAAAAATGTTAATATATTATACATATTATACAGAACTATATTATTATATATAATAACATTAATGTATTTATTATGACTTTATATTACTCAATTGTACGAAATTTCATATTGAAGTTACGATTGAGGTAATATTCAATTTTTTTGGAATGTGTCTAAATTTGTTATTTCTATGGCCATTATACATATATTGTGATTAAAATAATTTAAAAAAACATTTAAATATAATTTATATACAATATGTTATTATTATAATAATCTATATAAAATATAATTATAAAACAAAATACATTGTTCATAGAGACTGTAGGTTGTATGTGCGCGTGAATGCTATTTCCATTTAATCATCATATTGGATGAAATTAAATGAAATATATGTATATGTATATATATATAATTATTATATTAGAATTTTGATATTATATATATCAACTATATTCACTAAAAACATCATTAACACAATCCATGAGGTGTATAAATGAGTCATTTTTCATTGAGGGGGCGGTAGTCCACATTTCTCAAACGAAATAAAACTTTTTGTAACGCCCCGACCCCAGTTACCTAGAGTCGGTGCATGATTACATAACATTGGCATGATCACAAGAAAGATCAAATCTCGAAAGACCTATTGGTTTAGTAGCCTTGGAAGCACTAGATATATTCATAAGTTTTACATTACTTCATAAAGTGAAAAACTACTACTACAACATAATGTCTCTATAGTCCACACTATTATCCCCTCATAATATCCCTGTAGGTCATTCATAAATTCTTTCTTCAAATACTGGGAAAAATAAAACATAGAATAGGGGTGAGCTCAAAGGCCCATTAAGGATAAAAATATAGCGGAAACTTTCCAAAATAAGCATAAACATTTAAGGCAATGTATAACTAAAACAAAAGCCTTTTAAACTTGAATTTCAACATAGTATGGAAAAAGTAAAATGTAATAATTCCATTTACTTATTCACATGGATATTATACTAATCGAATAATCACATGCAATATCAATAACCACTTTCATAATGATGGAATGAATAATTCCATACTATCATAACTACATAGCCAAGGCCTCGTGCCAAGACTACAAATAAGATTTTGCCAAGGCCTTGTGCCAAGACACTAGTTTGTCTCATGAGATCTACCAATGCATCGAGGAGCTATAGCGGGCTCCAACCGTCACTTACTAAGTCCAATGAATTTCTCATATGCACAGTTTTAAACATATCATAAACATTCATATTAAAACTGGCATACGAAATTTCAATACTTTAACCACAAACCTTGAATGGTATAAAAATATCACATCCATAGTCAAACATAACTCATTTGATACAATATTGAAGATTGTATTGTATCACATTATCCCCAATAAAGAATAATTAAGGATGTTGACATAGATGAAAATAATTATCAAAACTATTTGAGAGAAATACCTCCTTTTTTTAAATCATTTATAAGTCACACATTTATAAAGGTAGTAATTAAAAAGAGATTTTTGAATCAAAGTGTCCCAATCCACTTTGAAACTTTTGAAAGGAATTAACATTTTAAAAAAATTCATGTCAATATAAATAAATCCTTAAAAACCATTTTGAAGAAATGGACATTAATTAAAAATATTTATTAAGATAAATCTTTAAAACATTTAAAATTATGATTTTGATAAAGAGCACCTTTCCGAAATTCTTAAAATATCATTTTGAAATCATTTAAAAGTCACATATTTTTAAAATAAAACATTTAATTTGAAAATATCCTTGTAATATAGTAAGGGAATCTTTGAAAATTTTATAATAGTGGTAAATAGCCGCACCCTCCGTATACGTTAAAAAAACATTCTTACCTTAATTTTGTCGAAAATGTTAAAAAGCACATTGTTTGGAAAACGACGGAAAGATTCCTTTATAAACCTCTTATAAAAAGTCAAACAAGGGTATAAATGTGTAACATCCCAAGTAAGTAATGAATAATAGATATTTTTATCTATGTCTATTAATTAATTAGATAGTGTTTTAGAGGCATAAAATGAAAATAAATCCAATCTTAAGCATGAAATACACTAATATTTTTTAAAAGATTGTTTAACAGCCTTTTGATGGAAAACCATTTTTAAATATATCTTTTGACAATTTTAGAAGCTATGTTTTTTAAAATAAACACATTCATTATGAATGGGACATTAAAATTTACATTGGATAAATTTTTGGTATTTTTCAGACAATGTTCATTTTTTAATGAATAGTGAAAAATACTGCATTTTACATCAAAACTACTTTTTCATTTAATTTAATTATATGTTTAGATTATATTTTTAATTGGTCTTAAAGTGTAATCTGAATATATTTTTACCATTTAATCAAATGGTGGTAATTAGGATTAATTTCATTTTGAAAGTGGTCATAAACTAATGCCAAACTTTTCATATATATTGTTTCAAAAAACCCGCTATTTGTTTTGACAATAGGAATTATTTGTAAATAAATTATTTCAATTTATGTGTTTGGAATTTGGTAAAATAGATTACATATTTGGAATCATAAGGTCCAAATTATGTAATTAAGACTCTTTTGTTTTTGGACATTATGAATAGTAACGACATTAATTATCTTTAATTATCTTGATTAACGAGTAATTAGGTAGTTAAAGATAATAAAATGATATCATAATAATACAAAAACACCACAACATGTGTCCTAAGGCTACTGGTTGTCTCATGGCCGAGCATGGGATGCCTTGTGCCAAACATGGGGGCCCCATGAAAACACATTTGTGAGAAAGCGATTTTTTATCTTTTTATTTTTTAAAGAATGTTAAATGTAACAAATAATGTATCACCTAAGTAAAAAATTTTAATTTTGATCTTTTGGACTATAAAGAGTCATTGGAAATCTAAAAATATTTTCTACATCATATAAATTTTTTATAATTTTTAGACATTAAATAAATTAAATTAGTTATGACATCATAATGTTGCATCGATGACCTCATTATTTGGAAATTTAAATAAAGGTGAAAGATAATGTAAAATCTAAGACCTACACATGTCCAAAACCTATTGGGTGGGTATATTTCGAACCCTTATCACCTTATCCTCGTATTATATCAATGTGGGACCTTTAAAATCCGAAACCCATTTGAAAATAAAGTAACATTTCTTTACTTACCAAGAGTGCCCCTCCTATCCTCTTATAAAAGGCCCCCACCTCTACCTCCTTACCCACACGCCCAAAGCCTTTGGCTCAGCCCACCCCTGACCATGTTGTCTCTACATATCCCTCTATTACTCCTTGAAGCCTCACTTTTGGCAGAAGTCTTCCAAGGAAGCCTTTTATCTCAAACCAAACGGGAGTTACCTGATTTTAAGGTAATGTCTTCACATGAGTCCTTTTTTTAATTTTGCTTCTCCAACCCCCTAAACTCTTTTTATTAATTTCTTTTGTAACAAATACAATATCTTAAATATACTAGGATGTTGTTATAATAAGTATTCGAGATACACATACACACACCTATATCTAATGGTGAAAGAACATACTGTTTCTGTGGATGGCGAATTTCTGCCTCCCGAAACGATGATTGTTCAACAATCTTTTAACACCTTCAAAGGTGGACATTATGATGAAATTATATTTATATATGATATATGATATGTTTATGTTTTCCTTATGCTTCTGTATTTTTCTTTTTGGTCATAACTTTATGGTTTCCATTATGGGTAAACACGATATCTTCATTTAAGGAAGTGCGGACTACCGCCCCCTCTAAGTGGTTTGATTCGTTAAATACCATATGTGGGATGTATAAAGGATGGAACTATGATATTATATATTATATTATATTGGAATTATAATATACTTTTATATCATTATGATTCCATTCTATAAATTACGAAATAGAAATGAAAGTAGCGTTCATGCGTACGTACAACTTACCGTCTCCATGAACGGTGCATTTCATTTCTTACCTCTAAATGATTATGTAATATTATAAATGCATGTATATACTGGATATATATGATATATACATCATGATTATAATTCTGGATATAATGGATAAATGAACAACTTGTAATTATAAAGGGTTTATTTTTGACTCAAGTACCAATGATCGTTAAAATGACCGTTATTAATTTAAATAATTACATAGTGTTCAGGACATGGAAATAAGTGATATAAAAGGAACAATGAACTTGAAAAAGGGTTCTTAAAAAAGTAAAAATTAACTGAAGTTTATTATTCAGGAGATTAAAGAACGACCGAGTCAAGTCGGGCCTGAGGTATGGGACTTCGTCTCAATCTCCTTTCATTGAAGCATATTTTCTTTTATACACAACCTTCATTTATATGGTGTATAAACTCCTTTGACTTTTACGTTTATCCAAAAGGAATCTTTTTTATACGAAGCGTTTTACTAAATGACAAAAGGGAATGTTTTTGTCGTACGTATGCGGCGACAACGACTTCTCCGCTGCCGTGACCATTATTTGAGTTTTGGTTTCCTCTAGAAGCCATACCGTTTTTTAAAAAGAAAAATAAATACCATGTTTTACTTTTCTTTTGTTTTGGTATTGAAAATGGTTTTCATAATGTTTTTATATCAATGTGTTTTATTGATATCTTGTGATTGAAAGGTGGAAATGTTATGTTTCCTATATGCATGTTTTATGTGATATGATTATGTTGAGGTTCTTGGGAATTATTATGAAGATGGGTGGTTCCGTGATAAACTAAGGGAGGGTGAGCCCAATATAGCTCTCCAATGCATTGGGTAACGCGAAAGAGTGAAACGTTAAGGTTTCTCCGAAGATATTTAGGGAATATACTGTGATGGGTATTCCAAACGTAACCAAGAGGGTTACTCCCTATGTAAGAATGTTATGAATTCCTCAAGTTACGTTTATGTCTTATGATTTATATGATTTATTAATGATTTAATGAGGTATGTTCAAGTGCTTATGTTTTATGGGTAAATTATTATTTCATTCTTATGTATATATGAACTTATGTTTCCTTTCCATATTTTTATAACCCATACTGAGCTTTTTATGCCCATCCCAAGTCTTTTTGAAATGTTTTTCACAGGTCAAGGGAAAGGTACATGATATGAGGATAGTGTCAAGGAAGTGTCATGAATGAATCCATGTTTTATTTAAAATATGTTTCCATTGATGAGAAAAATTAATACTATCTTTATGTAACCACTTTTTTTATATGTGGAATGTAATGCAAGTTTTATGTTCTAATTCTCTAAAATTATAAACCCGAAAAGATCCTCAATGTGTAATATTATAATAACTCATGATTAAGAAAGGATTAAGGATGTGGCCTTATAGTTGGTATAAGAGGTCAGTTTAGATAACTTTTGGAGTTATAATTCTATTAAATGATTATCCAAAAATATTTTTTTTATGGTCAAATTGATGTGATATAGTATTTGAAGATTACCATGTTGCTTCATCTAAGACATGTTTGTTCATAATTGTTTTCCGCAGAGGAAATAGGAAAGCAATGCTAGGAAGGAATATAGAAGGAAATAACCTTCCGAATAAGAATCCTTAGATGGTCGGAATTGGAACTGAACAGTTTGTTGAAGTAATGGTGCAGTTGACTCAAGCGATAAATGGTGGTGGTATCCATGCACGAGACCAGCCAGATCAACCTTAGAGGAACATGTCAGTGGTTTAACATTTCATGAGGCAAAATCCCCCCTCATTCAGAGGATCATCGGAACCTGTGTTAGCTAAAGTGTGGATTAAAGCATTGGAGAAAATTTTCTATGTCATGGGGTGTTCAGACAATCAAAAGGTTAGTCTTACTGTTTACCGTTTGGAGGGTGAAGCAGATCAGTGGTGGTTGATGGTTAAAAATTTCAGGGACGCTAATGAGATTGATTCTCTTGACTGGGATGAATTCAAAGGTATGTTTCTTGGGAAGTATTTTCCTAAGTCTGTTTTAATTAGTATGGAAAAACAATTCTTGGAATTGAGGCAAGAGGATGAATCAGTGGCTACCTATGAAGAATGGTTCACTCGATTGGAAAGGTATGCTCCAAATTTTATCCGAGACCTTGATAGTAAAATCAATCGTTTTTACTCAGGACAAAAGCCAAAATATTGAAGGCCATTAGATTCTCGTGAGTTTAAAAGGTATGAATAGCTTGTTCGATGTGATGAGAAGGTGGAAATGGAGTTTTTCGATGATCAAGTGTTCTATAACAACAAACAGAAGAAGAGACTGAGGTGGCATGATAAAGGTAAGAATTCTTCAGAAAAGTCTGATGGTAAGAAAACTAAGTTTCCAGTTTGTGATAAATGTGGCAAAAGGCATGCTGGGGAATGTCTTCTGAATTCTAGAAAGTTCTACCGATGTGGTAAGATGGGACATAAGGCTCGTTATTGCACTGAAAAAGATCAAGGTGATGGTAAGTTGAAATTTGATTTACAGTTAGTGAAATGTTTTAAGTGCAACGAGATAGGTCAATATGAAAACGAGTGTCCGACAAAGAGCTTGAGTGACGGGAAGCAGTTAGACTACAAGCAGAAAGGGGTGGTGAAATCCTTTGCAACTACTTCAGGAGATGTCGGGCCATCAAATGATGTTGTATCAGGTACTTTGTTTGTTTTTTCAGATTATGACAGTGTGTTGTTTGATTCAGGGTCTACACATTCTTTCATATCTGAAAACTTTTCTAGTAAAATGGGAATATCATCTCAAGAAATGACCCCTGAACTTCTGGTAAAAACACCTAGGGAAAATTTTGTGGCAAAAAGAATTTATAAGAATATTTTTATCCTTATCTGTGGAAAGAACCTACTTGCAAACCTTATTGTTCTACCTCTAGTAGAGTTTGATGTTATCCTGGGTATGGATTGGCTCTCTATTTACCATGCTAAGATTGACTGTAGAGATAAAGAAGTTTCTTTTCAGAAAGACTTTCAGTTTGTGTACAATAATGAACCCTTACTGTTGATAACTTATCAAGAGTCCAAGAAACTTGTAAAAGTTGGAAATGAATGTTACCTTGCACACATCGTTGAAAATAAAGGAACTGTTCAGATTAATGATGTGCTAGTGGTAAATGAGTATCCTGATGTTTTTCCTGATGAGTTGCCTGGAATAATTCCAGATTAGGAAGTTGAGTTTACTATTGACTTAGTTCCTCATGCTAAGCCAATTTAAAAACCCCCTTATCGAATGGCTCAAATTGAACTTTTAGAGTTGAAGGAGAAATTTCAAGATTTATTAGTGAAAGGTTTCATTCGACCAAGCACATCACCATGGGTTGCTTCTGTCGTGTTTGTTAAAAAGAAAGATGGCTCAATGAGACTTTTCATTGATTATAGGGCCTTAAATAATATCATTGTTATGAACAAATATCCTTTGCCTCATATCGATGATTTGTTTGATCAGCTCCAGGGAGCTCAGTATTTTTCAAAGATTGACTTGAGATCGGGGTACCATCAGCTGAAGGTAAAGTAAGCAGATGTTCTGAAGACTGCGTTTCATACAAGATATGGCCATTATGAATTTGTAGTAATGCCTTTTGGGATAACCAATGCACCTGTTGTATTCATGGACATAATGACTAGAATTTTTCAAGAGTTCTTGGAAAAGTTTTTGGTGGTTTTCATTGATGATATTTTTGTGTTTTCTAAAAGTAAAGAGGAGCATGAAATACATTTAAGGGTTATCTTGAAAAACTTAAAAGAAAAGAAACTGTATGGAAAATTCAGCAAGTGCGAGTTTTGGTTGCAACAAATTTCTTTCCTTGGTCACATTTTTTCTAAAGATGGGATAACCGTTGATCCTACAAAAACAAAGGTTGTTAATGAATGGCCAAGACCCACAAATGTAACAGAGGTCCGTAGTTTCCTTGGTTTGGCAGGCTATTACCGAAGGTTTGATAGAAATTTTTCATGGTTATCTTGTACAATGACTAAGCTAACTCGGAAGGGTGTTAAGTTTATCTGGACAAAAGAATGTGATGATTGTTTTCAAGAGTTGAAAAGAAGATTGGTGAATGCTCCAGTTTTGGAACTACCTTCCAGGAATGGTGAGTTTGTTATATACAGTGATGCTTCATTGAAAGGACTTGGTTGTCTCCTAATGCAGAATGATCAGGTAATTGCTTATGCTTCACGTCAGTTGAAAACTCATGACGTAAATTACCCTACACATGATTTGGAATTAGTTGTTGTTGTTTTTTGCTTTAAAAATTTGGAGGAATCATTTGTATGGAGTAAAGTGTGAAATATATACCAATCACAAAAGTTTAAAGTATATATTCACTCAGAAAGAATTCACCATGAGACAAAGGAGATGGCTAGAATTAATGATGGATTATGATTGTACAATTCATTACCATCCGGGAAAAGCAAATAAAGTGGCTGATGCTTTGAGTCAAAAAAGTAATGCTTCAGTAACCATGCTACGTTTGGAATGAGATCCTTTGGTTTTTGATTTGATGAACTTTGGCATAGAAGTTGTTGGTGCAGGATGTTCTTCAGTTTTGTTTCAGGTATTAGTGAGATTATCTCTATCAGAAAGAATCAAGAAAGCACAGAAGCAAGACAGTGAGTTGCAAAAAAAGGTAGAGCTAGTTTAGAAGGGTGAGTTTCCTGAATTCAACATTGATAATGATTGTGTTTTGAGATTTTGGAAGAGATTGTGTGTGCCATGTGATTCACAGTTGAAGAGAGAGTTGTTATGTGAAACTCATAGTTCTCCGTTTTCAGTTCATCCTGGCAGTACTAAGATGTACGGAGATCTGCGGGAGTATTACTAGTGGGATGGAACGAAAAGAGATATTGGTGATTTTAATGTGAAGTGTTTGACATGTCAACAGGTTAAAGAAGAGCGACAGTTACCAAACGGGATGCTTCAGCCTTTACCAGTGCCAGAGTGGAAATGGGATAATATATCCATGGACTTTGTTGTGGGATTACCGAAGACATCTCGAGGTAATAATGCAATCTGGGTTATTATTGATCGCTTGACTAAATCTGCTCATTTCCTCGCTATACGAGATACCTTCTCTCTAGATCAACTTTCTCGATTGTACCTTAAAAAGATAGTCAGGTTACATGGAGTTCCTCTCTCCATTGTATCTGATCGTGATCCCAGGTTCACTTCTAACTTTTGGAAAGGCCATCAGAAGTCGTTGGGTACAGAATTAAATTTCAGTACAACATTTCATCCTCAAGATGGGCAGTCAGAACAAACAATTCAGACCTTGGAGGATTTGATACGAGCTTCTTTGATGGATTATCAGGGAAGTTGGGACCAACAACTTTCTTTTGTTGGATTTTCATATAATAACTGTTTTCATTCCGGTATACAGATGGCACCATTTGAGGCGTTATATGGAAAGCGGTGTCGAACTCCAGCTTTCTGGGATGAAGTGGGTGAAAGGAAGTTGATGGGACCAGAATTGGTAGAAGAGATGGCATAAAAAGTTCAGCTGATTTAGAAACACAAGAGAATAGCTCAGAGTAGGCAGAAGAGTTATGCAGACAACAGGAGGAAGGATCTAACTTTTGAGGTAGGTGATCAGTTTTTTCTCAAAGTCTCACCATGGAAATGTGTGATGAGATTTGGTATGAAAGGAAAGATGAGTCCAAGTTTCACTGTACAATATGAAATTTTGGAGAGAGTTGGATCAGTTTCATACCGGGTGGCTTTAACTCCGAGTTTATCTCAGGTACACAATGTTTTTCACGTTTCGATATTGAGAAAGTATATTCTAGATCCATCTCATGTTTTGAGTCCAGAGGTAGTTCAGCTACAAGAGAACCTATCTTTTGAGGAACAAACGTTCTAGATTCTTGACCACAGGGAGAATGCGTTACAAAATAAGGTTATTAATCTGGTAAAGGTTTTGTGGAAAAACCACATGATGGAAGATGCAACATGGGATTATGAAAATGCAATGAGGGATAAGTACCCCCATTTATTTGATAAGTAAATAAATTGTGGGGATGAAATTTTCTAAAGGGGGGAAGGATGTAACATCACAAGTAAGTAATGAATAATAGATATTTTTATCTATGTCTATTAATGAATTATATAGTGTTTTAGAGGCTTAAAATGAAAATAAATCCAATCTTAAGCATGGAATACACTACTATTTTTTATAAGATTGGTTTACTACCTTTTGATTGAAAACCATTTTTAAATCTATCTTTTGACAATTCTATAAGCTATGTTTGTCAAAATAAACATATTAATTATGTTTGGGACATTGATATTTACATTGGATAAATTTTTGGTATTTTTCTGACAATGTTAATTTTTTAATGAATAGTAAAAAATACTGCATTTTACATCAAAACTATTTTTTCATTTTATTTAATTATATGGATAGATTATATTTTTAATTGGTCTTAAAGTGTAATCTGAATATATTTTTACCATTTAATCCAATGGTGGTCATTACGATTAATTTCACATTGAAATTGGTCATAAACTAATGCCAAATTTTTCATAGATATTGTTTCAAAAAAAAACCCCTATTTGTTTTGACAACGGTAATTATTTTTAAATCAATTATTGCAATTTATGTGTTTGGAATTTTGTAAAATTTATTACATATTTGGAATCAGAAGGTCCAAATTATGTAATTAAGACTCTTTTGTTTTTGGACATTATGAATAGTAATGATAGTAATTATCTTTAATTATCTTGATTAATGAGTAATCAGGTTGTTAAAGATAATAAAATGATATAATAATAATACAAAAACACCACAACGTGTGTCCTAAGGATACTGGTTGTCTCATGGCCGACCATGGGCCGCCTTGTGCCAAACTTGGGGCCCCCATGAAATCACTTTTGTGAGAAAGTGACTTTTTATCTTTTTATTTTTTAGAGAATGTTAAATGTAACAAAGAATGTATCACCTAAGTAAAATATTTTTAATATTGATCTTTTGGAATATAAATAGGCATTAGAAATCTAAATAGATTTTCTACATCATAGTATTTTTTTTTATGATTTTTATACATTAAATAAATTAAATCAGTTATGACATCATAATGATGCAGCAATGACCTCATTATTTGGAAATTTAAATAAAAAGGAAAGATAATGTAAATTAGAAGACCTAAACATGTCAAAAACCTATTGGGTGGGTATATTTCGAACCCTTATCACCTTATCCTCGAATTATATCAATGTGGGGCCTTTAATATCCTAATCCCATTTGAAAATAAAGTAATATTTCTTTACATTCCAAGAGTGCCCCTCCTCTCCTCTTATAAAAGGCCCCCACCTCTACCTCCTTACCTACACTCCCAAGGCCTTTGGCTCGGCAACACACTACCCATTGTTTCTCTCCACATCCCTCTATTACTCCTTGAAGCCTCACTTTGGGATGAATTCTTCCCAAGTAAGCCTTTTAGCTCAAACCAAATGGAGTTACCCGATTTTAAGGTAATGTCTTCACTTGAGTCCTTTTGTTTTATTTTGCTTCTCCAACCCCCTAAACTCTTTTTATTCATTTCTTTTGTAACATGTACAGTATCCTAAATAAACTAGAATGTTTTTATAAGATGTATTCGAGCTAAAAATACACACACCTACATCTAATGGTGAAAGAACATACTGTTTCTGTGGATGGCGAATTTCTGCATCCTGAAACGATGATTGTTCAACATTCTTTTAACACCTTAAAAAGTGGACATTATGATGAAATTATATTTATATATGATATATAATATTTTTATGTTTTCCTTAAGCTTCTGTATTTTTCTTTTTGGTCATACCTTTATGGTTTCCATTATGGGTAAACGTGATATCTTCATTTAAGGAAGTGCGGACTACCGCCCCCTCAAAGTGTTTTGATTCGTTAACTACCATATGAGGGATGTATAAAGGATGGAACTATGATATTTTATATGATATTATACTGGAATTATAATATACCTTTATATTATTATTATTCCATTCTATAAAATATGAAATGGAAATGAAAGTAGCGTTCATGCATACGTACGGCTTACCGTCTCCCTGAACGGTGAATTTCATTTCTTACCTCTAAATTATTATGTAATATTATAAATGAATGTATATACTGGATATATATGATATATACATCATGATTATAATTCTTTATATAATGGATACATTAACAACTTGTAATTATAAAGGGTTTATTTTTGACTCAAGTACTAATGATCGTTAAAACGACCGTTATTAACTTAAATAATTACATAGTGTTCATGACATGGAAATATGTGATATAAAATGAATGATGAACTTGAAAAAGGGTTCTTAAACATGTATAAATTAACTCAAGTTTATTATTCAGGAGATTAAAGAACGACCGAGTCAAGTCGGACCCGAGGTATGGGACTTCATCTCAATCTCCTTTCATTGAGGCGTATTTTCTTTTATACACAACATTCTTTTATACGGTGTATAAACACCTTTGACTTTTACGTTTATCCAAAAGGAATATTTTTTATATGAAGCATTTTACTAAACAACAAAAGGGAATGTTTATGTCGTACGTATGCGGCGACAATGACTTCTCTGCCGCCGTGACCATTATTTGAGTTTCGGCTTCCTCTAGAAGCCATACCTTTTTTTTAAAAGAAAAATAAATACCATGTTTTACTTTTCTTTTGTTTTGGTATTGAAAATGGTTTTCATAATGTTTTTATATCAATGTGTAGTATTGATATCTTGTGATTGAAATGTGGAAATGTTATGTTTCTTATATACATGTTTTATGTGATACGATTATGTTGAGGTTCTTGGGCATTATTATGAAGACGGGTGGTTCTGTGATAAACTAAGGGCAGGTGAGCCCGATATAGCTCTCCAATGCATTGGGTAACGCGAAGGAGTGAAACGTTAAGGTTTCTCTGAAGAGATTTAGGGAATATACTATGATGGGTATTCCAAACTTAACCAAGAGGGTTACTCCCTACGTAAGAATGTTATGAATGCCTCAAGTTACCTTTACGTCTTCTGATTTCTATGATTAATTCATGATTTGATGAGGTATGTTAAAGTGCTTATGTTTTATGGGTAAAGAATGATTTCATTATTATGTATATATGAACTTATGTTTCCTTTCCATATTTTTATAACCCATACTGAGCTTTTTATGCTCATCCCAAGCCTTTTTGAAATGTTTTTCACTGGTCAAGGGAAAGGTACATGATATGAGGATAGTGTCAAGGAAGTGTCAAGAATGAATCCATGTTTTATTTTAAAGATGTTTCCATTGATGGTAAACATTAATACTATCTTTATGTAACCACTTTGTTTATATGTGGAATGTAATGCATGTTTTATGTTCTAATTCTCTAAAACTCTAAACCAGAAAAGATCCTCAATGTGTAATCTTGTAATAACTCAAGATTAAGTATGGTTTAAGTCTGGGGCCTTATAAAATGACTTTAAACCATATCTTAGTAAATAGTAAATTTTTTTTGAAATTCATTTTTAAGAAACATGGATGTGGATGATAAAGATATCCCAGTAGATTATTACGTATAAAAAACCTGGGATAATGAAGAGATTGCGAAATAAACCCTTACAATGAACTTTTCCATGGTTGTGGTAGCTTAACCTCCTGTATAATTGTGAAATAATTGTTATTAAATTATTAAATAATCATATACATTAATATGATATCATATATGATCTTTTAACATTGCTTTGTTAATAATATCTTAAAATTATGGTCGTTTTGGGTGTTTACTTACTCATTTTCGTTTATATGTTTTGTTACATAAGCCATGTTTGTAATGGATAGGTTGTATATTATTCATATACAGAATGATATCAAGTACATAAACATCATTTTTAAATCATCAAATGATAATTATACTTGAATGGATACGATGGAGAATGAATCTCATCGCGTTTGTGGAGACGGTAGTCCGTACGTACGCACGAGCGACAATATCATTCTTTTGATATTAAAATAATATATAATTGGATGGTATATCATATATACAGAATCCATATCATGTTATATTTATTATTTAAATGTGTTACACATCATTATTATACCCATCTAAATAATAATTTATTGAATAACAATTACACCACGACGTGGAGACGGTAAGTCGTACGTACGCACGTATGATGACATGTTATTCAAAGGATGGATAGAATAGTTAATATAGTTGTACCATATTTATAATAAAATAAAATTATATATATGATAATGGAGTTATTATTTTAGAATGGTAACAAGAAAATAAGAAGTGGTGGAAGAAGAAAGGAACCTGAAAAAGGGTGGTGAAATCATTACCACTTCTTCGGGTTCTTTCTTTTGATTTGATCAAAAGGGCACCTTAGGTTGGCTTTCTGGTCAAAATAAGGCCTCTAAGTTGTAGTTAGGGAAGTTGGGAGAGTTTTTGGGCAGAGTTTGGCCGAACCCAAAGGCTTTGATAGTGTGAATAAATGAGAAGGATGAGTTCCCTTTTATAAGAGGGGTGAGGGTGACCTTTGGAAAAGCTAGAAATGTTAATTTATAATAAATTCATATTCAGTTTCTAATGGCTCTAAAGTGGATTATTTAAATTTTAAGGTGGGGATGGGTCTAAAACCACTCTACCAATAGAATTTAGACAGGTTTGGGTACTTATATTGTCCTTATCATTAAGTATTATCTCTAAGTTAATTAGTTTCAATTTTACAATGTCTGTTTGTATTTTTATATTATATGGTTAATAAACTTACCATATACATCCAAGCGACCCACAAGTGGTCCATTTATGATACACCTATCATGATATATGTCTCTTGGCCGAACCGTAGATTTTTAGGAATTTAATATCAATTAATAATATATTATTTGTTTTAAAAACTCTTTTATGTCAATTTTGACACTATTCAATAGTTGATTTTTTTGAAACTGATAAAAGAATTATTACTTTGAATAAAGTCACTTAAATCAATCCTAATATGTAATAGTATCCTAGAAAATTATATAAATTCATTAAAAGTCTCATATTAATTTTATTTGGGTATTTATAATATCAATTATTTTAATTTGTCACTATTATGGTTATTAATGCATCATCATTGTCTCATAAATAAATTAAATTATTTAAAGTCTAAAAATTATAAATAAAATATAATTATGTAGGAATGATTTTTATATTTCTAATGAATATTTATAGTCCAAAATCCATCATATATAACCCTATGTAAAAATTGGTGTTCTAAAAGATATATGCTTATGTCATTTTTGTACTTATTTTAACTTAATTAAAATAAAGTGTCCCTATCACCTACATGTGGATCCATGGGGTCCCAAAATCGACCCAAAGATTCCTATGGTCGAACATGTATCAACCAATAAGGTTAGGACACGTTTTAGGGTAATTTATATTATTATAATATTATTTCTTAACCGTTATTTACCGGATTTACCCTTAACCATGGTAAATAAAATATTTACCGAAGTAATTATTTAAAATGTCTAAAAATAAAAGTTTTCTATTTACACAATTTGAACATCCTGATTACAAATATGGAATCCATTTTTCTAAATTCAAAACACATAAGTGGCAGAAATTAATTTAAAATTAATTCCCATTGATAAAACAAAAAGCGTGTTTTTAAGAGATAATAACTATCAAAAGATTGACACTTGTTTATGTCCGGTTTAATTTTAAAATTATCACCAATGACCAAAATTGTATTATATGGTAAAAATATATTCAAAATATACTTTAAAACCACTCAAATTCATTATTTATCACTTTTCATTATTTTGATTAAAAAAGTTGTTTTTAATTAAAATTTAGTAATTTTCACTATTCATCAAAATATTAAAGTTATCCGAAAAGTACCAAAATTTCACCTTAGGCTAAATTTGATATTCCGAATCCAAAAATGAAGTCCATTTTGAGAGATAAAATTTCAAAAAGTTGGTATTACTATTCATAACGGCTAGTTTGATCGGTTGCGGTGTGTTAAAACTCAAAGTTGCGTACAACACACGCTACTGTATTATTCAAAGGAAAGCGTACCGTGGAAGCACGAGATGTTTCATTTTAAATTTTTTATGTCCCCATTTAGTCAAAAATTTTAAAATAATGTATTGAAAAAGGGTTAACTATTAAAAGTTGATAAAAGTGCAATACTGAAAATGAATTTGTTCTTGCATTATGTCTAAGAAACTCATAATATGGATTCTAAAATTATAAGGATATATTAGTTTAAAATTTAGTTAATACTATTCATAACCTCTTTTGAATGGATTGTTTGGTAAGTCATGGTGCGATTGAACTCGGTGTTGCATGTAGTGCATGTTATTGAATTATTTTGAAGAAATAACACACAATGAAATCTTGGGGTGTTACATTCTCCCCTCCTTCAATAAATTTCATCCTCACAATTTGAAATTGTTCTTCGAAAATAATAGGTTCAAAATAGAAAATATCATTGTGGGAAAACCCACATCGGAAATTGGGTTACTAAAATTTATTCTTAATATGAGGAAAAGAGAAATGAAAGGGTCACCACCAAATTATGATCTCTATTAGGAGAACATGGGTGTCAATTAGAGAAATATAATTGGAGGAAAAACGTAAATATTTATAGGTAATGATTGAGGTCATCAATCAAAAACAAGTGTAAAATTGAGGTCCTTAAATTCATCAATCTATGATGATTTGAAATACCATCGGTTCAACAAAACATAGGGTATTAGAATAACACATTTCTAGTTTTAGGATTCCTTTAATAAATTATAATAATTAATTTCTTCATAGAATAAGAGAAGAAGAAAAAAATATTCTTGACATGTAGAGTTCCACCCTTTAACTAATTTCTACCACAAACATATCTTTCACTCTAAAAGATAATAGAACATAAAAAAAATTCTATTTATCATATTCGTACAGGGTTACAAAAAAGAATTTATAATTCATCTACCAGATCTTTAAGAAAAACTACATTATTTAATCTCGGACATCACGTGGGTCAGTGGTATGTGATACACCCTTGTTGCCCTTCGGTTGTGGGTTCAAGTCTCGCGGCCTTGCCGGACGTGACAGGTTGCCGCCCGACCTCCGGGTTGTCCTTTTATGGAAATCCAAAATAATCCAAACTAGAACTATCCAAAATACTTCTGTCCAAAATTTATAAGGAAGGTAAACACAATGAAGATCTTTTTTTTGCCGCGTAATAACATGTGATTACCTTCATCATGTATTCTTTTAAAACACTGCAACATCTTGAATTATCATAAAACCTTATTGATTATATTCATGATACCTTATTCCTCATAGAATAATAGATATACCTCTTCAATCCAAAAATGTTGTAAACCCCAAAAATGATGGAATATACAAATCATTAATCAGTTTCAAGGTAGTCAAGAATATCCAATATAATTTATCCAAAACAATAATGTATTATTCTAAAATCACTACCTCAGTATCAGAACCATATTATGGTTTATCTTTCTCTCAACCATATATTTTCCAAAAATTTAACCTGTTATTGAGTCACTTTTCTTTGTTCCACACAATCTCAAGTCCATAATGAAATAGTACTGTAGTACAATCCTTATATACTCCATAATTATTATAAAAAGTACATTGTTGATACAACACTCAAATGACATAATCAACATAAGAACTTTAATCATTCCTCTTCATCTGTGGTAGTATCATAACTTGATTATTATCCAATAGCATCATTTGCGACATAGTCTGATGACTGAGACATAGGTTCGTATAGTGTCCAAACTCCTTGAAAATGATGCATTGTACATTTGAAACCATTTTCTTAACCTTTTTGTCACGTACTTTGTGCCCTTTTCCTCCACACTTATAACAAACTCCCATTCCTTTCAGGCAAGTTCCAGGGTGTTTCTTCCCACAGTTATCGCATATGGGAAAATTCTTTTTTTCCCTCCTCCCTTTATCCATCTTTCCCACTTCCATCCTTTTCTTCTCTTGCTTCCCTTCAATGACAAAGGACTCAGTAAACACTTTACTTATCTTATAAACACATGATATTATTTATTCATATGATGATAATACATGGGATACTATTTCTCTTATAAATTCTGGCTTAGGACCATGAAAGATATGATCCTTCTTTCTCATTAGATCATGTGCATTTCTGGAGTTCTCATTCCTTCTACTGGGCGTCATTTCTAAACAATGGCGTACACTAGATTAGTTTATGAATAACAATACCTAATCCCTAATTTGTAAAACACATAACATAAATTAAATAGTTTATTGATATAATCCATAATCATAAAAATGTATCCTTTGAAAAAGTATATATTCATAAACCCTTCATAATGGTTTGTAAAGAAAATGATAATTATCCTAAGCATATCCCCCGGGAGTGGCATAACCAAGAGTGCAGCAAGGCCAGTTGTCGTACACCAGTTCCCGATCGAGTCTAGCTCAAAGCGGTGTTTTCCGGTTTTACCCCTAGGTACATCTGTGCCAGAGCCGCCTCTACCTGCTCATATCCAGTCAGGGATGTATTACTCGAAAAACTCACAAAATCTCTACAATACCAAAATTCTAGGAAGTTCTTCTATACTAATCCTCAATTTCCATCTTAGGTCTATGTGCTCTAATCAGAGTTTATCTAAATCTAGCATCCATGGTTTGTACTAAACTTCCTCTGATACCAACTGTAATGCCCTGACCCCAGTTACCTAGAGTCTGTGCATTATTACATAACATTGGCATAATCACAAGAAAGATCAAATCTCGAAGGACCGATTGGTTTAGTAGCCTTGGAAGCACTAGATATATTAATAAGTTTTACATTTCATCATAAAGTGAAAATCTACTACAAAAACATAATGTCTCCATAGTCCACACTATTATCCCCTCATAATATCCCTGCAGGTCATTCATAACTTACTTCTTCTCATCCTGGGAAAAATAAAACATAGAAAAGGGGTGAGCTCAAATGCCCAGTAAGGATAACAATATATCGGAAACATTCCAAAATAAGCATAAACATTTAAGGCAATGTATAACTAAAACAAAAGACTTTTAAACTTGAACTTCAACATAGTATAGCAAAAGTAAATTGAAATAATGGCATTTACTTATTCACATGGATATTATACTAATCAAATAATCACATGCAATATCAATAACCACTTTCATAATGATGGAATGCATAATTCCATACTATCATAACCACATAGACAAGGCCTCATGCCAGGACTACAAAAAATATTTTGCCAAGGCCTTGTGCCAAGGCACTAGTTTGTCTCATGAGACCTACCGATGCACCGAGGAGCTATAGTGGGCTCCACCCGTCACTTATTAAGTCCAATGCATTCCTCATATGAATAGTTTTAAACATAACATAAATATTCGTATTAAAACTAGCATACGAAATGTCAATACTTTAACTACAAACCATGAATGGTATAAAAATATCAAATCCATAGTCAAACATAACTCATTTGATACAATATGGAAGATTGTATTGTATCACATTATCCTCAATCAAGAATAATTAAGGATATTGACATAGATTAAAATAATTATCAAAACTATTTGAGAGAAATATCTCCTTTTTTTGAAATCATTTAAACGTCACACATTTATAAAGGAAGAAATCAAAAAGGGATTTTTGAATCAAAGTGTCCCATACCACTTTGAAACTTTTGAAAGGAATTAACATTTTAAAAACATTCATTTACATATAAATAAATCCTTAAAAACCATTTCGAAAACATGGACATTAATTTAAATGATTTATAAAGATAAATCTTTAAAACATTTAAAATTCTGATTTTGATAAAGAGTACCTTTATGAAATTCTTAAAATATTCATTTTGAAATCATTTAAAAGTCACATAATTATAAAATAAAACATTTACATTGAAAATACCCTTTTAATCTTGTAAGGGATGCTTTGAAAATTTTATAACGGCGGCAAATTGCCGCACCCACCGTATAAGGTAAAAAAACATGCTTACCTTAATTTTGTCGAAAAGGCTAAAAAGCACCTTGTTTGGAAATCTACGGAAAGATTCCTTTATAAACCTCTTATAAAAATTCAAACAAGGGTATAAATGACTTTAAACCATATATTAGTAAATAGTAAAAATGTTTTGAAATTCATTTTTAAGAAACATGGATCTGGATGATAAAGAGATCCCAGTAGATTATTACATATAAACAACCTCGGATAATAAAGAGATTGCGAAATAAACACTTACCTTGAACTTTTCCGTGGCTGGGGTAGGATAACCTCATGTATAATGGTTAAATATTTTTTATTAAACTATTCAATAATCATATACATTAATATGATATCATATATGATCTTTTAACAATGCATTGTTAATAATATCTTAGAATTATCATCGTTTCGGGTGTTTACTTACTCGTTTTCTTTTATATGTTTTGTTAAGTAAGCCATGTTTTTAATGGATAGGTTGTATATTATACATAGACAAAATGATATCAAGTCCTTAAACATCATTATTAAATCATAAAATGATAATTATACTTGAATGGATACGATGGAGAATGAATCTCATCGCGTTCGCGGAGACGGTAGTCCGTACGTACGCACGAGCGACAATATCATTCTTTTGATATTAAAATAATATATAATTGGATGGTATATCATATATAAAGAATCCTTATCATGTTATATTTATTATTTACATGAGTTACAAATCATTATTATACCCATCCAAATAATAATTTATTGAATAACAATTACACCACGACGTGGAGACGGTAAGTCGTACGTATGTACGTATGGTGACATGTTATTCAAATGATGGATATAATAGTGAATATGGTTGTACCATATTTATAATAAAATCACAGTATATATATGATACTGGAGTTATTATTTTAGAATGGTAAAAAAAAAGAAGAAGTGGAAGAATAAAGGAACTTGAAAAAGGGTGGTGAAAGCATTACCTCTTCTTCGGGTTCTTCCTTTTGATTTGATCAAAAGGGATCCTTAGGTTGGCTTTCTGGTCAGACTAAGGCCTCTAGGTTGTAGTGAGGGAAGTTGGGAGAGTATTTAGGCAGAGTTTGGCCGAACCCAAAGGCTTTTAAGGTGTGAAGAAATGAGAAGGAGGAGTGTCCTTTTATAAGAGGGGTGAGGGGCACCTTTGGAAAAGCTAGAAATGTTAATTTATAATAAATTCATATTAGGTTTCTAATGGCTCCAAAGTAGTTTATTTAAATTTTAAGGTGTTTATGGGTCGAACACCACTAAACCAATAGAATTTAGACAGGTTTTGGTACTTATATTAACCTTATCTTTAAGTATTAACTCTAAGTTAATTATTTTCACTTTTACAATGTCTCTTTCTCTTTTTATAGTATATGGTTAATAAATGTACCATATACATCCAAGCGACCCCAAGTGGTCCATTAATGATACAACTATCATGATATAAGTCTCCTGGACAAACCTTATATTTTTAGGAATTTAATATTAATTAATAATATAATATTTGTTTCAAAAACTCTTTTATGTCAATTTTGACACTATTCAATAGTTGATTTTTGTGAAACTCATAACAGAATTATTACTTCGGAAAAAGTCAATTAAATCAATACTAATATGTAATATTATCCTAGAAAATTAGTTAAATTCATTAAAAGTCTAAAATTTTATTTATTTGGGTATTTATAATATCAATTATTTTAATTTGTCACTATTATGGTTATTACTGCATCATCATTGTGACATAAATATATTAAATTATTTAAAGTCTAAAAATTATAAATAAAATATCATTATGTATGAACTCTTGTTATATTTATAATGAATATTTATAGTCTAAATTCCAACATATATAACGCTATGTAAAAATTGGTTTTCTAAAAGATATATGCTTATGTCATTTTTGTTCTTATTTTAACTTAATTAAAATAAAGTGTCCCTATCACCTAAAAGTGGATCCATGGGGTCCCAAAATCGACCCAACGATGCCTATGGTCTAACATGTATTAACCAATAAGTTTATGACACATTTTAAGGTAATTTAGTATTATAATAGTATTATTTTTTAACCCTTATTTACCGGATTTACCCATAACCATGGTAAATAAAATATTTACTGAAATAATTATTCAAAATGTCTAAAAATAAAAGTTACCTATTTACACAATTTGAAAATCCTGATTCAAAATATGGAATCCATTTTTCCAAATTTAAAACACAGAAGTGGAATAAATTAATTTAAAATTAATTCCTGTTGTTAAAATAAAAAAGCGTGTTTTTAAGAGATAATAACTATCAAAAGATTGACACTTGTTTATGTCCGGTTTAATTGTAAAATTATCTCCAATGACCAACATTGTATTAAATGGTAAAAATATATTCCAAATATACTTTAAAAACACTCAAATTCATTATTTATCACTTTTAATTATTTTGATTAAAAAAGTTGTTTTTAATTAATATTTAGTAATTTTCACTATTCATAAAAATATTAAATTTATCCGAAAAGTACCAAAATTTTACCTTAGGCTAAATTTGATATTCGGAATCCAAAAATTAAGTCCATTTTGAGAGATAAAATTTCAAAAAGTTGGTATTACTATTCATAACGGCTAGTTTGATCGGTTATGGTGTGTGTTAAAACTCGATGTTGCATACAACACATGCTACTGTATTATTCAAAGGAAAGCGTACCGTGAAAGCTTGGGATATTTCATTTTAAATTTTTGATATCCCCATTTAGTCAAAAAGTTTAAAATATTGTATTTAAAAAGGGTTCACTATTAAAAGTTGATAAAAGTGCAATACTGAAAACTAATTTGTTCTTGCATTATGTCTAAGAAACTCATAATATGGATTCTAAAATTATAAGGATATATTAGTTTAAAATTTAGTTAATACTATTCATAGCCTCTTCTCAATGGCTTTTTTGGTAATTCATGGTGCGATTGAACTCGGTGTTGCATGTAGTGCAAGTTATTGAATTATTTTGAAGAAATAACACACTATGAAATCTTGGTGTGTTACACCTTTATCCCAAAATGGAATTTAATAAGAAATATATTGTAAAAATTAATAAATAATAATAAATAAAAAATAAATATAATATATTCCATATATAAATATTTTTTTCATCATAATTTCCACTATGAGAGGAGGTATGGGAAAAATATGAGGAATCATCATCTAATATGGTGGTAGTTATAAATAGAAATAAATTGTGTGTTTGTTACCCATTTGATGGTGGTGCATGTCTGGATAGGTCAAAATATTAGAATAAAAATTAATATAGCATTGATGATATAATTGTTTTACACAATCATAGAATAAATATCACCTAGGGGGTTGAACATGAAAATAAATTAATGTAGCATGAGAGAAGAGGTTACCTCTTAATCAGTAACTCCTTTTTGATTGTTCTAAAATTATTCATTTGACTGATTTTTGACCCTGTATTAGTTTTTATAAGAAAGGTAGGGGTACATAGATGTGTATTCGGAATATATTTGAAGATCCCCAGATGTATGAGAAGTGAAAACATGTGGGAGAGGTGCTGACCTTTTATTGGGAAGGAAAGGGCTCACTTGATATTTTTGAAAACAAGAATGTTGTGCACATGTTATTTGAAAGAAAATGTCCTAAAAACCAAAATAATTTAATAATTGAATATTTATAGTCTATAATTTTCCAGAATATGTGTTTTGGACAAGTTTATATGTATTTTTTCCTTTATGATTAAGGTTTACTATGTAAGTATGCTTAATATTACATTAATCACCGTATTTAATTTTAATCACTTATAATAATCATTTTGGTCAATAATAAACATGATATAATTATAATATAAATATTATAAAAATTTCAATGGTTTAAATCCATTTTTATACCATAAATTCATAGATGTGAAAATAATAAGATTAAGGCTAATCCCATAGATGGGTCAAAATTAATGGGTTTTAAAGATGATTTTTTTTAAAGTGATTTATGCTTATATTTATCAATTTCAAAGTTTAGTTGATTATAATTACAAAAATTGTATTAATATATTTATAATTGTTCTAATATGACCATAAAAAAATAAAAATTATAGTTTAATAGTAATATTATTTAAATGAAAAGGTAGTTTTTAATTAAATGTTGCATTTCTCACTATTAATCAAAAAAATACATTTTCTCAAAAAATACCAAAATATAAACCTCTGATAATCTGTGAATTAAAATTTATTAATGAATTTTAGTTTATAAAAATAAATTTCTATATGGGTTTAAATTAATTTTATTATCTTTAATAGATGGACAAGAAATATGTTTTATTTGAAATAATAGTTTTTTCAAACATATAATTCATTAGAAATAATCATATCATCCATTATCTATATGATTTATTTATATGAAATTAGTATAAAAATTATTTGGAAAGTAGTTATCAATATTCATAATTATTTGTTTAACATCTTGGTTAAAATTATCCCATTTAAATAACTTTTACTATAAAATGATGGTTCATAGATATATATGTGTTTCATATAACTTATGGCATGTCTTGGTAACATGTAATGTATTGAGAGTTGATGTTTGATGTATAATACACTAATATGTTTCCAGGTAATGTACACCAAGTTGGTTATGTGAGAACGGAATTTTTGACTTTGGGACCTCATAATAAAAAACATTTTTTGGATTGTATGAAATGAAAAATATAAAAAGATTCAATGAAATCTAAAAATTAATTCACAAAATCTCAGGGTGTTACATAAAAGTGATTTAGGGATTGGTAATTATGATGGATAAGTTATTCACCTCTAAAATTAGACAAGAAATAATTTAATGGATCCATGGGATGAGACCGATATAAATGATATGAAAATTGATTTTGGTAATGGAATTAGTGTAACTTCCTAAAATATCAGTATTTTGTTAAAAAAATATTGTATGAAAATATTACAAGACCAGACACTTTAACAACATGTGATTCTGAGGCCTGGTGAGCTCAGAACGAAATTTTGAACATTTTTTATGTTTTCTTATGTAAACGTCTGTGCATGGTTTTTAAAATTAGATCTTGTGCTCGGATCAAAAAATAGATAGTTCCGTTGAACTCAGAAAACTGGGATTCTCCCAGAAAAGGATTTCTTACGACTGGAAATGGTTGGATATAAAATTTAATATTCATAATATTGGGATGATAATAAAATAACATAAAATGTTATTTTATTTCTCTTATTACAATTTAGTGGAGGAAGACGACGCAAAGGTTCGGTGATATGTAGATTAAAGGAAGCCCTGTGATGAATCATTAAGGTGTAGCATAATGATTCTTTATGTGAAGCATAAAAACATTGTTGTTTCATAAATGAAATAGTGTAATAATGCAACGCCGCACCATAATAGAAACAACACGACATGTTTTCGACTCAGGGAATAACATGTTAGAGAACATAGGGTTAAACAAAAGGCAATTATGTAACAAAAAAGTGTTATGTATTATCCCATATGATGAGTGTTGAACCCTAGTGGATTGATTCCAACATCGTTTCTCTATGAACAATGTAGCTAGGAAGCAACAAATTCCATTGACTTCTTGAATTTTCGCGGGTGGCCAATTTCAACATCGAACTTCATCAAGGTATGAGATTGTTTATGGTTTATGTTTTCCCTGCTATTTTTAAAGGTCAAAGGTGGATCAACCCATGAAAAGGTTGGTCCATGGATTTTCCATTCTTGTGGTAGGGTGATGTTTCTTGGGTTTTTTATTTGTGATTGAATCATTGTTGATAGAAATGAAATCCCTGACACTCCCCCTATTTTAAAACTCTAATAGGGAGGGCATGGGGAAATATGAACAAGCTGTGACCCCTTCCACCTAAGCATTCTTCCTGAATATAATTTTTGAAATGGGTGAAAGGAAAATTTGATGCCTTCGTAGGGAAGGAGACAATCCACAAGATGTGGTAGTTGGAATCAGTTTGAAGAAAAAACCACCGGCGCGGACCCGGTGGTCTGTAGAATGCCCTATCGGTTGTGTGCCACGGTAGCGCACTAGAGAAGACCGTCACTGCCACCCAGATGCAACCATTCTCAATGTACAATGCACCACAAGATGTCCCACACTATGAAACCATAGTCAACCAACCGTGGCTGGGAAATGACCGAGTGATGACTATGTGGTGAGCGAGAGGCCAGACATAGCTTCCAGCCTCGTCCAGGCCATACCAAAGAACGGTCTGCCTCTAATAGACTTTGCAGAACCACAGGCTAGACCTATTCCATCCTGGGTCTGAGTCACTTCAGTGGACCCGGGTCTGCCCAATGTACCTAGTGTCTGGTCGGTCTAATAGGGTCGGAACAGACCTGGACCCAACCATCACCTTTTTGTAAAACATTTTATATATTGCAAACTGAGCATTCGATTAATGATCTATCTGTAACATTTTACCCCTTGAGAAAAGGTATATATTTTTGAATACTCTATGGTTGTTTTCATGGAAGTTTAAATTAAATTAATGTATTAGGTAACAATCCTCTCGAGATGAAGTTTGATATGTGCGAAAACCCTACGGTTGGATGAGACCAAAATACTATTGATGATCGACTCTATGTGGATTAGATACTACGACATAGTTTTATGTGGATTTTGTGTGCCCTGGAATATAGACACGGGGAAAAAAATTCAATGTGACCCTGAAGTATCATGATACATGATATGGGGAGTAACTCAGTGTGGCCATATGTGGGAAGTTACTTATATGTGGCCAAGCATGCCCATGCTGGAGACTAGCTTTTGTGTGACACAAAATACCCATGGTACTCATCAGGTATGAGTACCAAAAAACACCTAAGGTTAGTGGGTTGTGAATTCTGTGTGACCTCTATAGCCTACTCTACTCATTGAGAAGGATTTCTCCATTAGCGCATGTTGTTTGATGATGTGACTAATGGTTCTACATTATGACTCTAGAATATACCTTGTGTGTGGTGTCATGATTTGTGATCATTCCTGGTGATCATGATTTGTGGTTTGGATTTAGATTTATTTTTGATATTTCTATTTTTATTTTTAGGTACCTATTTAGTATTTGCTTACTCACACCTGCATGGGCTTCGCTCGCATGTGTTTTGTCTGGTGCAGATGATCGGTCCTTCGATAGAGGACATGGTGGAATAGGACCAGGCAGGGGCCAGGGAGGTCAGGTCGGAAGGGAAAACTCATACAGCTTCCAGTAGCTGCACTACTCTTACCAGCAGGTTTGGGTCTTCAGTATATGGCTATCTAGAGTTTCTTTTTATTAATTACTATATTCTAGTTAGTCTTTTGTTCAGTCAGTATTCTTGCCCATTTGACATTTAGGTGTATGTGTTGCCAATGGATGTTCAGTGGAATTCTTGTTGACATTTACATATTTTGGACATGATTGTGAGTGTGTGCGTATTGGTACTAAGGAAAATTCCTCCCACTTTTAGTTTGACGCATTCGACGCAAGAAACCATCCCCTCAGCCATCGAGATGTGGGCTTGGGGTCTGTCATGGAATGGTCCCTGCGGGGAAGGTCGTGACAATGTGGTATTAGTGGTGGTCATTTCTACCTCAAATACTGATGTTTAATTTTATTTGTCCATGGAAATAGGGGTGAATGTTTCGATTTCAAATTTCATATCTGATGAGTCTAGTTTGGTGTTGCAGCCGATATATCCATACCCTCGGATTTTGAATTCTTCTTTCGACATTATACCTGAAAAGAATGGTTGAATAAGTGTCTTTTTGAGATTTTATTTTAAAAAGAGAGATATCCCCAGGGAAAAACATATGACTATGATACACCTTTATCTGTTATATTATTCTTTCGTGCAGATAGCTAGCATGGCTTCCGATACGTAATCTTTTGGATACCCACCATGCGATGATGTGTCAGTTCAGGGGCTAGTGCTAGAGATGGCCATATAAGGTGGTGCACTGGTGTTTCCACCACCTATTGGTAATTAGTTACTACCAGATTTATGGGTAGAGGACACACCCAGTCTCATCACCATGCACGAGTTCCAGAGATAGATACCTCATAGGTTCTTGGGAGAGCATGATCCTTGGGCTGCAGGGGACTAGATGGAGGCGGTGACATGGGTCTTCTAATTAATAAGGACACCACATGAAATGATTGTGATAATATCTAAAAGAATTAATCATGGTTTGGTACAGATATGGTGGATTTTGTTGATTTAAAATCATGACGATGAGACCCTCTCTTGGACTTATTTCGAGGGATTTTTCTATGAGGTTTTTTTTTCATGCGACCTTGTGAATTGTCTGAATTATAGAGTTTCTTCAACTACCACATGAAACTTGTTGGTGGCTGAGTACTTAGTGAGGTTTACAGACCTCTCTCGCTACTCTACAATTAGTGTGTATGACCATTTATTCCAGCCATAGTCTAATGAGCAATGACATAGATGGGAGATTAGGGCATATATGGTGCCTCTTGGTATCCACACTCTAGTTGGAGAGCTAGTGTGAGCCATTCTTGAAGATGACATTCTTCATGAGAAGGAACCAATATTTGTAGGAACCAATAGACCTTGGGCAGTAGAGTCTTCAGTGGTGATTATTAGGCATCGGAATTGGGGGCCCATGTGGGCCAATATTTTTATAAGATGATCCAAGGACTCATGCATGGCAGTGAGGAGCTACCAGAGTATAGGGAGTTATTCGGGGACCAGGATGTGCTTCAGGCGTGGCGGGTAGGGCCACATGGCTCATGACTGCCAGACCTGCCTTCAAAATTACCATTAAGTGGTCAAGGTATCTTCAAGATAGTGTAATAGGTTCTATACTGGAGGTCTATAGGGTGGCATTTGTGGTTGGGGAGCAGATCAAGCGGTATGAGTTGGACGACGGTTCAAGGAACTATAACCACCACCCCTATGGGGTCCACCGCAAGCTCATGGAGCCGATGGACAAGGGAGAGGCCAAAATCTGGAGATTAAGGCATATGACTGTGGTGATTTAGATATTTTTATAGGTATGATATTTGTAATCGCCACTATAGCAGCAATTCTTATAGGCAAATATTTTAATCACTTCATTTTTTCCACAGACGTTGTTCAATGCTGGGAGATTCTTTTAAAGTAATTGGCTCAATACAAATGATTAACGACTCTTGTGGGAGAAGATTCGATCATTAAACAATATTTATGGCAGTGTGATTTTACTCTAGGAGGATACTGCTTCAGCGGTGCTCTCCTAGTTACAACATCAATGCCTTATGACATCATCTTGGTTATGGAAGGGGTATTTATAGTTCATTCTTGTATTTACTATTTTATACACAATGTTCTATGTTTCCATGAGGATGGGACAAAGTTTTATTTCACCTGGGAGAAGGGAATTTTTGCAGCACAGGATTGTCATTCTAAGAGGAGGGTGCAGATGATCTATAACATGATGGAAAGCCTCACCCTTAGTGTGGTGGAGAAGAGGATTCTTACGATTTCCTATAGTGGTGGAAGAGTATGGAGATGTCTTTAATGGAGATGTTTTGGGACTACCGCCTTATAGGGAGGTAGAAATATGCACCAAACTATACCCAAGGATGGTGCTGATATCCACATTGCATATTAGATGGCTCATTAGAAGCTATGTGTGTTGAGGGTACAACTGGAGGACATCAAGGAGAATGGGTTTGTGTAGCCCATTGATTCACCATGGGCATTGCCAGTGCTGTATTCCATGAAAAAAGACATGATATTTAAGAAATGTGTGGACATATGTTACCTGAACTAGTCTTCTTTGAAGAACATGAATCCATTTCCAATGATTCATGACATATATGATCTTCTAAAGGGAGTTAAGTTTTTCTTGATGATCGACCTCAGATCAGGCTATCATCAGCTTCAGGTACAGGATGAAGAATTTATAGAAATTTCCTTCAGATTATGGTATTCCCACTACATGTTCTTATTGATAACATGCAATTTATCCAATGATTCAACAGTGTTCATGGTACTCATGAACAAGATCATCCATCCTTATGTCAATAATTTTTTGCTAGTCTTTGTTGATGACATATTGGAATACTCCACATCTGAGGATGAGCATGCTACAGACTAGTTTATTGTCCTGCATTCACTCTAAGAGAACCAACATTATGGTAAGCTATCGATTTTCCAGTTCTAGATTCAAAAGTTCCACTTTTTGGGACACATCATCTTGGAGGATTGAGTTTTAGTGGATATAGAGAAGATAGTGGCGTTTATTTCTTGGGAACCACCGAATAGCATGACTAAGGTATTGGGTTTCTTAGTGTTTGATGGGTACTACTGGATGATTGTGCTTGATATTTCTAGAGTGGAAGCCTCTTAATCAGCCTTGACATGGAAGGGAAATCAAATCGTTTGGAATGAGAAATTCATGTAGAGTTTCTAGGAGCTGAGACAGATAGTGAAAAGTGCCCCCAAAATGATATTATTAGATGAATGCATTGGGTATTTTGTATTCTCCAACACATCAAAGATGGAACATGGATGTGTCCTGATGCAAGAGTTTGAAGTGATCATCTACGGCTCATGGCAGTTGAGATCTCATGAGAATTAATAGACAACCCATGACCATTAGTTAATATCCATGTTATTTTCCATGATTATGTCACAACAATACTTAATGGGTGAACGGTTTAACATCTACTCTGACCAAAAATTTATTAGGTATATCTTCTCACAAAAGGACAAAAACATGAGACATTGTTGATAGCTTGAGTGTCTTCAGGCCTATTACTTGGAGAAAGTCTATAATCCTGGGAAAAGGGAATGTGATGGAAGACACGCTCAGCCGGAGGTTTGGTTTACATCTGCTGAGTAAGGAAACATAGTAGGAAGTCATGATGCAGACATAGGTTGTGGACGGTGATGGAGTAGATTACAAACATTCAATGAATGTTTCTACACTAATCATACATCGATTTGGGGGAAAAATATTGTAGACGTTCAATTTTCATCCTAATATGCTCTGATATCATCATGACCCGCTCTGGATGGACTTTTGGTAGGTAGGGAAAATATAATAATTTTTAGAGGATGCACCATAATACTAGTGATGTTGTAGTGGGAGGTGTTGATGGATTTCCAAACATCTTCTTTGGAGGTACATCCTAGTGTGGAGAAGTTGTAACAGGACCTCCAATGTCAGTACTGGTTTCTAGGGATGAAGAAAGAGATGGAAGAGTTTGTATAACAATGCCTCACTTTTAATAAAGTGAATGATGGGCATCAGGTACTATATGGCTTGGGCCATACACTTGTGGTACCATAATGGAAGTGGTTTGGTATCTCCATTGACTTTTTGATTGGGTTACCACATACATCCAAGGGTCACGACCATATCTAGGTGATTATCGATGGACTCACCAAGTCCACTTATATCATACCCATTCCAGAGCATGGTTTGGTAGATGGACTGAGATGCCTCTATATCTAAGAAATATTGTAGCTAAACAAGTTTCATTTGATGACCATATTAGACAGTGGTTCATGCTTTACATCCCGGTTGAGGAAGGTATTTTAGCATTCATTCGGGACACAGTTGCGCTTGAACACACCTTTTCCCCATTAGACAGATTGTCAGATAGAGTATACCATATTGACAGTGGAGTACATGTTTCGCTCTTGTGTCCATGATTTTGGTCGTAGTTGGGAGGAACATCTACAAATGTTGGAGTTTTTATACAAAAATATCTATCACTCTAGGATTGGCATCAGACCATTTGAGGCATTGTACGGTCAGCCATGCAGATCGAATCTATGCTAGATAGACCTTGGGGATTCAACACTCATGGGTCCATAGTTTGTATGGGATACTAATAAGATTTTTTAGATCATCTTGGAGGATATGATGACTATACAATGTTGGAATATATTTTATTATGGTAGTAGGTGGAGTCCTTTAGAGTTTGAGGAGGTAGGCCATGTTTTCCTTTGGGTCTCACCCTGATGAGGACTACATAGATTTGGTAGTGGTGGATGGTTATATCTAAGGATCATCAAAACGTTTCATATTTTCCTAGAAGATATGGAGTGGTGTAATACCACCTAGCTCTTCCCATATATTTGCACTGAGTGCACAATTTTTTCCACATGTTGCAGCTGGGGAGGAACATACATGATCCATCGCACGTCATCATCCAGGGTGAGTTGTACATTGACAGTGGGGATACATTTGTGGGCATCCTGGTGGAGATACATGATCGACATGAGTTTTTTCTTCATGAATGGTTGATTCCTCTAGTGATCATATGGTGGAAGCATGAGAATCATCAAGATAGCACATGGGACCGGGAATCTCTAGTTTATGTTCACTACCTGCATTTATTTGAATATCCCTTGATTTGGTATTTGGTGATGTAAATACCTATGTTAGGGAGAATTTAATATCTAAGAATTTCTGAATAATTTTTTTAGTTGTATGGAAATACATATTGAGCACACGATTTGACAGCAGTTTATTTCGAGCCCTGGTGAGTCTGGACTGGTATTTTAAAATTTTAATATGTTTTTTCAGTAAACATGCGTATGATTTTTTCTAACATTTAATCTTGTGATTGGATCAAAAATACAAGGGCACCACTAAACAAAGAATTTTTTATTCCCAATGAATGTACTTAACATTGAATGGTAAGGGTCAGACAAAAAATTTATTTCTCAGAATTTTCAGAAAGTAAGAAAATAACATAAAATTTTATTTTATTTCTTTTCTCAATGTTGAGAGGCAAACCATGGTGTTGTGGTGTGGTGATGAGGTGCATATATTGAATCCCTATAGTAAATCATTATAGTGCAGCATTAAGAAGACTTATGTGGGGTGTAATAACTATGCATTTTAATAGATGAAACCGTGTACTGATGCAACATCTTGCATAACGGAAATGCTACGACATGTTTCCTTTTTATGGAATAACGCATTGAATAATTTAGGATCCAACAAGGATTTTTTTTTTGGAAAAACTATAGAATTGTTTCTCCCCTATGATGAATGATTAATGCTGGAGGATCTCTGACAACATTGTTGTTATCTAAAGAATAGAGTTGGAAGCAATGGACATCTTTAAATTATTGATTCTTTGCAAGAAAACTACATCAATGTCGAGTAACAATGAGTTAGGGTATTTTTATGTTTTACCCATTATTATTCTAATCGTCGAACACAGATCAATACAAAAATAATTTGGTCCTTGGATTTTACATTCTTGTAGAAGGGTGATGTTTCTTGGGGTAGTTATTTAGGATTGAATTTTTGTTGATAGAACCGTAATACCCGAATATCCCCTATTTTAAAACAATAATGATGAGGGTGTAGGAACACAAAAAGGTGAAATTCAATCCTCTTGTGCGTTCTTCGGGACAATTTTATTAATGTGGAGAAAAGGTGAAATCAAGGCCTTCGTAGGAAGGCGACACCAACCCCCATAAGGCTCTATGCACAAGCAATGCAATTAACAGACCACCAGTGCAGAAATAGTGGTATGTGGAATTCCCATCTTGTGACCGGTCGGGCATGCCTAGATGACATGATAGTGAAGACCACAACAGTTAGCCCTGGCCTATGGTGCAGTTGGGAGAACCGCCAGCTTGGGGACGTCGACTGGCGATGGTGGGATGCAGCCACATGGCCGCATCGGTGCACCATGGACGTGGAACCGTGCCTTATCCCAAACAATGAAGTTGTGGTCAAATGAAAATGGTAGGGAAAAAACCCCACAAAAACTGCAAGGTGAGGGGGGGGGGGTAACTTCAAGATTCATCTCATCTAGACCGAAGGATGATCCACCGCTAGCAGACCGGGCTGACCCACTGACCAGATTTCCAAGTGTTCTTGACCCACCCAGTTGGTCCAGACCCATGGCCCAATAGGTGAGACGCAGGACAGACTAGGTCAGGGTCGGGTCACCACATCCATGTCACGCCGATGGTGCCCAATCATGGTCAGTTTGGGTTAGTTCGAATGGGTCCGACATGTCACAGACCCAACCATCCCCTTTTTAAAAAATGTCAATATATTGAAAACCGGGTGTCCAATTGACAATCCATTTATGGTGTTGGAACCATCACGATGTGGAGGATATTTTTTGGTATTATATGGTGACTTTTATGGAATTGTAAAATCAAATAATGGATGGGGGAGAAGTCCTCCTGATATCAAGAATGCTACATGTGGAAACCCTACAGTTGGATGAGACCTAAAGACTATTGATGAGTGACCTAGTGTGGATCAGACACTATGACCCAGTGGGAAGTGGCTTCTATGTGACATGGTAGGAAAATGATAGAGAGCAGCTTCTATGTGACCTAGAAGTCCCGTGGTACTCGACAGGATGAGTACCTCAGTATGGCCATAGGTGGGAAGCAGATTTTGGGTAACCTATCATGCCCAGTGTGGGGAGAGGCTTTTTTGTGACCTATCATACCCATGGTACTCATTATGTTGGAATACCATAGTAGTCCTAAGGTTAGTGGGAAGAACCTTCTATGTGACATAACATTCCCACAATATTCAATGAGGACGAGTTCCCCATTAGCCAATGGTGTTAGAAGATGTGAATAATTGTTAGGCTTTTCAACCATACAATATACTTGATGTGAGCTATCATGCTTCATGATCATTCTTGGTGATCATGATTTTTTTGGTTGTGTATTGCTTTGTGGTCTTTCCATTATTTTTTGAGGTCCCAACTGAGTATTCTCTTACTAACCCCAGCACGGGTTCACCCGTACATGTTGTGCATGGTGAAGACGATTGTTGCTTTGACGTAGGACATGGTGGACTAGTTCTAGGAAAGAGACAGTGTGATCAGGCATGTAAGGAGTAATCATACATCATTCACTAGCTAGACTACTCGTACCATCATACTGGGTCATCAGAGGATGATAATACAATGTTTCTTTTTCTACATTAATTTTTTCTAGTTAATCATTTGTTGGGTTTGTATTCTACATCATTTTACATTCATTTATACATATACCCAGTGATTTTTTCGTGCCATAATAGTTAAATTTTCTAGCATTGGGACGTGGTTGTGGGTGCATGCATAAAGTTAATCCGGAAAATGACTCCCACTTGTAGGTGGACGCCTTCAGTGCTATTCACAAAACCCTGTATTTTGGGGGTGAACATTCAGTTATGCCACGACATGGTCCATGGGGGACGAGACATGGAAATGGGAGTGACCGTTTTATCCTTAGGTGTCATCATAGGATAGACCCTAATTAGTGGGACTATGTTCTTATTTAAAAGGAATGATAGATTGGGTTTTTGTGAATCCTCGATGTACATAGAAATTGGTGGATCTTGAGTCCATATTTTTTATATGATGTGTCACCCTAAGTTGTTATACCTCAATTTGGATGGATATTTGTTTATGTAAGTGGAATAAAATAGTGAGATAATTTGGACCTCAATGGGTAGCCATGTGACTTCTTGACCTTACTCAGAAGATTTTTCCCCTGAGTATTAGATGTTGGATTGAGAGAATAGTTGTGACCATGGATCCAAAGAGATAATTATCCATGTATGTTATGATTCAGATTGTCTTAAAAAGGATAACTCCTATTTTACACTATTTTTATGGTACAATGAGTAATTCATCCACATACACAATGTGTGGGGATCCCAAGAGGGATTCATCAACATATATACTTACCTCATGTAACCCAATTGGGATTATTCCACTATAGTTATAATATAATAATCCAATAATGGTTCCCCTTATTGATATAACACTGAGAGAGTATCAATGACTGTAGGTATATATGGTAGTAGGTGTCACATAGAACATAAAATAACGATGTGATCCCTATTTAATATTAATAGTGTGGTAGGCATGAGAGATTGACTGAACCTTTCGATATTTATATTATTGGTTATCTCCATTTTATGAAATGGGGTTCCCTAGGACTCTAAAGAATTAGCCTTTTTACCTTATTTAGATATTAATTATTTGAATACAAAATAATCAGTCAATGATAGGATGATGATTAAAGATTACTAGTATTTACAAGGATCAAATATTATATTCTTCTAGGGTTCAATGCCTTTCCTGACTAGAATCCATCAACATAATGATTTGGAAGTGGATTTATAAATGTGGTAACCATGATATTAAATAAAATCACATGTGACCGAATATGTAAAGTAATTAACTATATGGTAGTCATTCCTCTTATACATTGATACAACTAAAAATTCACAGTGTTCTATGATTCAAATATAGATACAAGTAGGCCATTTTGAATACCCATAATTCCCCAAATTAAATTTGTGTTATGATATGTTGATTGGGTGTATACCCACAATAATATATGTTATAAGTCTCTAGGGATATTTTTTTTATCCCCAAGATAGATGCCCATGATATACCCATGAATCTAAATGACACACGACTATTAGTTTATATGAAGATATATGATATAGTTGATCACTGGGATATTCAATATATGATTCACGGAGTGTATTACATTAGATTTTATATGTTATCCATGAATTTTTCATGCCCAACCTATAGTATTTCCTAGGTCCACCCCATCTTACGAATAAGACTTTAGAAATACATCATGAATTACTAAGTACTACTATGCAGTTCAACATCATGAATTGAAGGTGTGACATGTCTTCGAATGCCCCACAATTTGCTAATAATCAATACAGGTGTGAGAATGGAATATAATATTTGATTAAATTAGATCTAATTATGATACCTTCATTATTAGAGACATTCAGGCATCTGGTTTAGGTAAATATAGTCGATTGTGGTCATGAGACCAGGATTGATGATGGTTGATGGAGACAAGTAAAGAATTGGACCACCATGATGGATATGTTGATGGCATGGTCATCAGAGTGGGATATTAGAAATTTCAACAAAGGCTGAATTTGGTTTATTCGATAATGTTCTACTGTAAAACCTAAGGGTCAAAATTTTTTATTTTATATATTTTAATCTTGATATTTCATTGAATTGATGTAAATATTTAATGGGAATTAACATATGATATATGGTTTTAATTTTTCTATGGGGCTGATTTCTAGGATTTATTTATCACCCCCTATATATGTACCTCAATTATAATGTATTTCTAATGTAAAATTTTAGGTTTATTATAGAGTATAATGGATTTAGAGGAGGACTATAATAATATGGTTGAACATTATTACTAATGTGGTGTCTTATTATCCTTCTAGAATATCTCGAATAGGTTTTAATGATTGGGTATATTGAATATATGAGAGGTGAATGTATAGTTTTGTTCATTTATTTTGTGTATTTAATTTTTTTATTTTATCTACCATGTTAAATTTCAGTTATTATATTCATTGAATAAATATACAGACCTTATGGTATTTCATTATTAGATAATATTTAATTTATTTACTTGTTCACTATACACATATGTATAGGAGTGCTGTTTTATTTTTCATTATCTATCACTTTGATATGTGGGTATTGTATTCCAAATTTACTACCATTTGCCAAAACAATTTGATATCAGCCTCTAGCCTACCTAAATCCATGTCTGAGGTTATTCAGCAGTCTAGAATGATTAATTTATAATGTGATCTATGGAGGGATGTTTTGATGAATTACAATAAAATGATTTATTATAATTACTATTTTGGACACAGTAACCAGATATTTAAATATATGTCATAACCTTTGATAGATGTATGGTTTTCATGTCAATAAAACCTTGAGAAATTGGAATTTTTTGTTTCATTTGATGAGATAGATTTGTTAAATTTTTTTATTTCAGTTTCAAATAATTTCAACTATATTTTCACTCTCAGGATATACTATTTTTATGATCTATACATATTATTTTGCCTACGGTCCAATTTTCATGAATCCAATCACGAGTTTGACTATAATCATGTAGAGGAAATATGTTTTTATTTTATTGTGAGTTGGATTATAGGATCAGAATGACATGTGGGGGACTGGTAGTGTGATTATTTTTCAATGAATGATGGTTTGGATGTATAATGTTTCATAAACTACATATATTGAGTTTTATTGTAAAAATATATAGTGGAATTTGACTAAGATGGACCCACATATAATATTATTTTCATTATCATGGTTGATCAATATGATCTATAGTGAGGCACTCGATGAGGACGATGATTGTATAGTTCTTTAGTGGAAGTGATATGAGTTTACATTAATTGGTTTCCTTGGTATATGGTTCCATTTTAGAAACCCCTTATTGGTTTTTTGTTTAATTTTAATTATTTAATGGTGACATAATATCATATAAATTATTTTAGCACATATCTTGGAATGTTATCCAACATAGCTGAAGCATTTTTTTATGGTTCCCTAAATAGAAAATGTTTAACAAAGATGATATGTGAATGTTCCCACCAGGATCAGCTATCTAATGATTTATTAGACACATAAATGTGCTTTATTATATAGCATGTAATGTAATTCTACCAAACCAATCCAGTTGACATCTTTCACTAGGTACATAGAGCCTTGGACAATGTTTTTGGCTATGATAATAGTGACCATTGAGTTGTGATTCGCATGGGATAAATATTGTTGGTCACTGTTTTATGGGAATAAGTTTTAAATAGACTCGTCAGTTTTCATGGGTTATTAGTTGTACATATATAAGAGAATGGAGAGAATGTTTGGGATCTTGTATGTTATGATTTTTGGAGACAAGATCATTTATGTCATCCTGTGAGTGACACCAATTTGGAGACCAGACTATTGTAATAATTGGAAGACATACAGATCTCGAGAAAAATATCAATGATTAGTGAGCTGAGGATTTGAAAATGGTAATGGAAAACCCAATAGTTATGTTGGTTAAGGAATACATGTGACATTGATGAAAAAAAGGAAAAATAGGTGGTTTGAGTTGATTTTAATGAATAGAAGGTAAAATAATTTTTTTGATATTGGTATGGTGAATCATGTAAAATATTTTGGGAGAGAATAACCATGAATGATATCATCATGGTGTGTTTTTCCTTGATAGAGACTTGGTATGCTCATGAGAAATCAAGGGAACTGTTGGTTTTCTATCGATTCATGATGTTGTAATGTGTTTTAGTATGTTGGAGAGAGTAGATGAATTCCAATAAATCAGAACAATTTTGGGAGGCATCTAAGAATGTTCCTATAATTTAAATGGGTGAAACATTATTATTTATGAGGAGAGGATTTAGGATGTTACTGGATTATTGAGGAGGGAAAATAGTAACTATGGTCAATCATGTTTTCAGATGAGACTCTCAGGAGACTGATTCATGTTCCAAATAGTTGGGCGGTATTCGGGCACAAACCTATTTATTTTCATATGTGATTGAGGAAGTGTGAATAAGTAATAAACAATGTTTTTTGGGATGTGTCTCTATGACTATTGTGTGTATTTGGATATATAAAATTCCTATGTATTGTATCTATTGTGGACCTATAGAGAATAGTTCTCAAGAAGCGATCTATTGAAATACCTATGTTGGGGATTTCTAATGACACGAAATATTACAAATAAATATTCCCTTGTGATTGAATTAAATCTATTATTAAGTAACATGGTTATTGAAAACACATTCTATTGTTTTGATATATTATATTTAACTGGATTTAAAATATTGGTAAGTATCATTAGCAATGATAATATAACCATTGAATTTTGATCCCCTGATTTATATTAATATATGGTTATAACTAGTATAATTGACACTGAAAAAGGATGTGATGACCTCCACTAGTAGCATCATACCCAATGGAGCCCATTTATTAAAGATTTTGAGTGATATAGAATAACTAGGTTTTACCCTTTAACAATACCTTGATGATATCCATCATAAATTGAGTGAGTGTAACTTTTAATGGGACACGTTCAATCTCTTCGAGATCACCACCCAAACTATTTATGCCGAACCACCCAATAAAAGCCTTAATCTGACAAACAACTTCCTTAAAGAATTTTCTTTTTTATTAATGAGATTTGTATTAAAATCCAAGAAATATTACTATATATATTATTTTATATATGAATATATATATATTGTCATCGTATTATTGTTACATAATAAATGTTTGTTATTTTAGTAAAATAAAACACAAATAGTAATTTTGGGCCGTATTCAATTTTAATTAAGGAATTTATTTTGATGAATAAGTGGATTGATTAAATAAATAATATCAAAATAAAACATTATTATTAGATAATAATTATTAAATATATATAATCATATGAGTTTTTTATTTTTATTTTATTATTTATATTGGTTTAAAAGATTTTATTGTCAACAAGCCCAACATTTCTAAATAAATAATGATTATTTAAAAGATAAAATTTATATATTTTGAAAAATATTAATATAAAATTAATATTATTTTTTAAATCCTAATGTCCAAAATATCCAATGGTGAATGTTTTATCATTTTTTGAGACATTCCATGTTTCAGGTAAGAATTAAATATCGTATAAATATACATTATTACAAAGTCATCATAATGGCCAAAAAGGGACCTAATAAACACCATAAAGTATATCCCAGACAATATATCTGATTTATATTTAAAATAATGCCAATGTATTTTTATTTTTTAAATATTATAAATCCATTATGAATCCTTAAAATTGTGCAATATATTATAATGTTTTAAAATCAATTCATCAAAAGTATGAATCGACTCCCCATAAAACATGGTATTATTTTATTATCTTAGTCTCTTGGCCATATTAAATAATTTAAACCACTCACATAAAGAAAAACCCTTCTTAAATACAATGGTAAGGTTTGGGGTTTTAGAAATTTTATTATATAGAGTCCAAAACTGTTGTTTGAGAAATATTAAAGAAATACCCACTCATTTCTTATATAAACCCACTATTGTTACAATTTATCTTCAAACCAATACTATTATTAGGACCTTAATCATAACTATATTCTCAATATTTCTTCTATGGTTTCCAAATATCTGTATAGGATCCTTTCAAACATTTGGATTCACACATTCATGTAAGGGATCCATAGTTTCTCTTCATTTTTTATGTTTTATTATTACATTATACATACTATTTTTGAATTCATAATGTTGTGAAATTTAATTTAACGTCCTTATTATATTCAATTTGATTTCAAATTTATTAGAGACCCATTTTTCTCTCATCAATCCATTCTATGAATTTTAATGTTATGTTGTTATAATGCAGAATTTTCACCACGATTTTCCAATCCCAAACTATTGTGTTGTGAATACCATTCCCATTTATTATAAAGGGTAATGAAATTTATAAAAATATAAAATTTACATGTTATATAAATTCATTTATTCCAAAATCATTTATCTTGTAATGAAATATGATGAGTAATGAATCCATGTTGTATGATCTATATGGCACTTTTACACATGATAATGAAATGAAAGTGATGGGTACTCGTGAAATTATATAGAGATCCGATGAATTGGTTAATGTTTAGTCATATGAAACTTCATGTTAGGATAAATAGAGAAACTAATTAATTTATTGTATTTTTTTCATTAGGATGTTTTCGAAGTTATCATAGACATTTTTTTATGATGCTATGTTTGATGTTGATTCCACATTTTCCATATTGCCTTTATAGATATCATTATATATCAGGTCTCATTGTTCATGTTTATGATTACGAATCCCTTTGATATTTATATTCTCTATAAATTATCACCTTATTCCATGTTTATTCACATAATAATCTTTACATATGACCCATTTCATTGGAATGCGCACATGTTATCCAGTGTTGTTCTAAAATCTATAGAATTGTATAATCATGTTAGGTATTTTTTCAATAATTATATTGTAAACCATATTCGAGATGTTACTATATTAACCTAATTCCCAAATAAACTATAATTATCAATCATTCAAGATGTATTATGTGTTCCTTTATGTAATTAATCATGTATTATTTGAAAATTAATAGTATGGGATTATTAGTTTGTATGAAAAGGAATGTTTAGTACTTTTATTAGGATTACAAAAATATAGTGAAATCCTTAAGAAAAATACTATGTATAATAAAAAATACCTAAATTTTGGTAATTATATACTATGATGTTTATAAAGAAAAGACATATTTTTCTAGATACTATAAGTGGATGTGGTTCTATCATAGATGTTATATGGGTAACAGCTCTGACATGGTGCATCAGGCCTAACTCAACATAACCAATTACATGAAAATGAGCATTACCATGCACCTAGTTTGATACTCCATAGGGTTATTTTTTGAAAAAATATCAATCTCATTAAGAATAATTTATATGAGAAAAAATTATTCCAATTAGAATGTATGATAGAAAATATATCATGGATAATGTATGTTGATGCCTAAAATTCATAAGTTAAGGAAATAAATTTTATATATAAGTTATCCATTTAATGTCATTAAATTTCTATTTATGTGTTTAATAGTATAAAAATAATCTTTCAAAAGATACTCTTAATTCTATTTCATGGATGAAAATAAAAGGAATTAAGTAAAAAATTAATTAAATGTGTAATGTGATGACTATCCAAACATGCTTTCCAATATGATGGGAGAAATAATCACAAACATTGTGATGATACTATACATTTTGAATTAGGTTTAAAAAGAAACATGTATTAGGTTGAGTTCCCAAAATCCACATATGAAATAATAAGATACATTTTAACACCCCGACCACAGTTACCCAGAGTCGGTGCATTATTACATAACATTGGCATGATCACAAGAAAGATCAAATCTCAAAAGACTGATTAGTCTAGTAGCCTTGTAAACACTAGATATATTCATAATGTTTTACATTACATCATAAAAATGAAAACTACGACAACATAGTCTCCATAGTGCACTCTCTTATCCCCTCATCCTATCCCTGTAGGCCATTCATAATTTACTTTTTCACATCCTGGGAGAAAATAAAACATATAAAGGAGTGAGCTCAAATACCCAGTAAGGATAAATATATATCGGAAACATTCATGAATAGGAATAAACATTTAAGGCAATGTATTACTAAAACAAAATCCTTTTAAACATTAACTTGAACATAGAATTGAAAAAATAAAATGAAATAATTGGCATTTACTTATTCACATGGATATTCTACTAATCAAATAACCACATGCAATATCAATAACCACATTCATAATGTTGGAATGCATAATGCCAGACTATCATAACCACATAGCCAAGAACTCATTCCAAGACTACAACTAAGATTTTTTTATGGCCTTGTTCCAAGACACTAGTTTTTCTCATGAGACCTACCTATGCATCGAGGATCTATAGCGGGATCCACCCGTCACATATTAAGTCCAATGCATTCCTCATATTAACTTGTTTAAACATAACATAAACATTCGTATTAAAACTAGCATACGAAATGTAAATACTTCATCCATAAACCATGAATGGTATAAAAATAACACATCCACAGTCAAACATATTACAAAACCTTCAATAAAATATAAAAGTTTTTTATCATAATAATTCAACTTCAAATAAGCGTAAAATCTATCAAAGGATGTTGACATAGATGAAATCAAAACTCTTTTTAGAGAAATATCTCTTTTTATTTTGAAATAATTCAAGAGTCATATATTTATAAAATAAAACATTTTCATTGAAAATATTTTTATAATCTTGTAAGGGACGCTTCGACGATTTTATAACGGCGGAAAATAGCCGCACTCGCCGTATAATTTAAAAAAACATTCTTACCTTAATTCTGTCGAAAAGGTAAAAAAGGACCTTGGTGGAAAACGACAGAATGATTCCTTTATAAACCTATTATAAAAAGTGAAACAAGGGTATAAATGACATTAAACCAGATTATTTTAAATAGTAAAAAAAATATGAAATACATTTTTAAGAAACATGGATGTGGCTGATAAAGAAGCCCTAGTAGATTATTACGTATAAACAACCTCAGATAATGAAGAGATAGCGAAATAAACCCTTACCTTGTACTTTTCCATGGTTGAGGGTAGGTTAACCTCCTGTATAATGGTGAATAATTGTTATTAAATTATTCAATAATCATATACAATAATATGATATATGATATTTTAACATTGATTTGTTAATAGTATCTTAGAATTATCGTCATTTCGGGTGTTAACTTACTCATTTTCTTTTATATGATTTGTTAAGTAAGTCATGATTTTCATGGATAGTTTATATCATATTCATATCCTGAATGATATCATGTGCTTAGATACTATTATTAATAATCAAATGATAATTATACTTGGATGGATACGATGGAGAATGAATCTCATCATGTTCTTGGAGACGGTAGTCCGTACGTACGCACGGGCGACAATATCATTCTTTTGATATTAGAATAATATTTAATTTAATGGTATATTATATATAAAGAATCATTATAATGTTATATTTATTATATAAATTAATTACAAATAATTATTATACTCATTCAAATAATAATATATTGAATAACAATCACACCACGACGTGGAGACGGTAAGCTGTACATACGCACGTATAGTGAAATGTCATTCAAAGGATGGATAGAAAACTGAATATGGTTGTACCATATTTATAATAATATTACAGTATACATGAGATAATGGATTCATTATTTTAGAATAGGAATATAAAAGAAAGAATAAGTTGAAGAAGAAATGAATTTGAAAAAGGGTTGTGAAAACAATACCTATTCTTCGGGTTCTTCCTTTTGATTTGATCAAAAGGGCTCCTTAGGTTGGCTTTCTGATCAAACTAAGGCCTCTAGGATCTATTGAAGTATGTGGAAAGAGTATTTGGTTAGGGGTTGGCCGATCCAAAAGGCTTTTAAGGTACGGATTAATGAGAAGGGTGAGTGGCCTTTTATAAGAGGGGTTAGGGGCACCTTTGGAAAAGCTAGAAATATTATTTTATAATAAATTAATATTCAGTTTATAATGGCTCCAAATAGGATTATTTAAAGGTTAAGGTGGGGATAGGTCTCAAACCACTCAACTAATTGAATTTAAATAGGTTTGGGTCACTATATTAACCTTATCATTAAGTATTTACTCTTAGTTAATTAGTTTCACTTTTACAATGTCTCTTCGTATTTTAATATTATGTGGTTAATAAACTTACTATATACATCCATGAGACCCCCAAGTGGTCCATTAATGATACACCTATCATGATCTAAGTCTCGTGGCTGATACTTATATTTTTAGGAATTTAATATCAATTAATAATATAATATTTGTTTTAAAAACTCTTTTATGACAATTTTGGACACTATTCAATAATTGTTTTTTGTAAAAACCATAACAGAATGATTACTTCAAAATACGTTAATTAAATAAATCCTAACATTTATTATTTACCAATAAATTCAGTGTAATTCATAAAAAGTCTCAAATTATATTTATTTGGGTATTTATAATATAAATTATATTAATTTTTCACTATTATGGTAATTACTGCATCATCATTGCTTCATAAATAAATTAACTTATTTTATGTATAAAAATTATAAATAAAATATCATTATGTAGGAAATATATTTATACTTCTAATGAATATTTACAGTAGAATTTATCTTATGAATAAACCTATATTAAATTTTTTTTGTAAATAAACTTAGAATTTAATTCTTTTAACTCTTCGTTGAATTCAATAATAATAAATGTCCTAATCTAATACAAGTGGACCTAGATGATAATATTTTATTCCTAAGGTTGTTTTTGGTAAAGATACACTTCTCCAATAGAATTAGGACATGTGTTAGGGTAATATTAATATTATTTTTACACTTAATTACCCTATTTACTTTTAACCGTGGTAAATAAAAGTAAAAAGTTACTATTCACCAAAAATTATTTTCATCTCATTGAAACAAATTTTACTCCTTAATATTAACTGTGTCTCTCAGATTTTAGAAATTCCACTAACAGAAGCGGTAAAATTAACTTTAATGAAAAATTCAGTTTTTTAACTACCACTTATTGGTTTCACTATTCATCAAAAAATGACGTTTTTCAGAAAAATACCAAAAATTAACCCTAGGATAAAATTGATATTCCAAATCCAAAAATGAAGTACATTTTGAAAAAAAATATTCTATAAATTTCAAAAAGTCGGTATTACTATTCATAACGGCTAGTTTGATTGGTTGTGGTGTGTTAGAACTCGATGTTGCGTACAACACACGCTATTGCATTATTCAAAGAGAAGTGTACTATAGAAGCATGGCGTGTTACATTATACTCTCCTTCAAATAATTTCGTCCTCGAAATTTCTATAATACTACCGCATTAAGAGACTCGGGTGGTTCTTCATCATAAGTTCCTCAGGATCCCACGTTGCCTCTTCCATCTTATGGTTTCTCCATAAGACTTTTACCAGACGAGTCATCCAGTTTCTCAGTACTTGTTCTCTCGTATCAAGAATCTTGACAAGATCATCGCAATAAGACAGATTGAGTTCCAATTCTAATTCCTCATAGGTGAGTACATGCGTTGGGTCAGGCATGTATTTACTAAATTGAGATATGGGGAACACATCGGGAACTTTGGAGAGACTTGGCGGCATTGGCAATTGGTAAGCTACAACCCCAATTCGTTTTAGAATTTCAAAAGTTCCGATGTACCTGGGACTCAATTTAAATTTCATACCAAAACCTATGACTCCATTCCATTGAGATACCTTCAGGAAAACATGATCACCGACTTGAAATTCCAAATAATTCTTTCGATTATCGGCATAACTATCTTGCCTACTTTGAGCGGCTTCGATGTGATTTTGGATTACCATCACCTTTTCCATCGTTTCCTCCACCAGTTCTGGACCTACAAGTTTTCTTTCACCAACATCATCCCAACAGGTTGGTGTGCGACATCTCCTTCCGTATAACGCTTCATATGGTGCCATCTGAATACATGAATGGAAATTATTGTTATTGGAAAATTATACCAGAGGTAAATATTGATCCCACATACCCTGAAAGTCAAGTGAGCAAGATCTCAACATGTATTCTAAGGTTTGAATAGTCTGTTCTGATTTCCCATCTGTCTGAGGGTGGTATGCAATGCTCAAATGAAGTTCAGTATCCAGGTATTTCTAAAAACTCATCGAGAATCTTGAAGTAAAATGGGGATCACGATCAGAAACAATCGATAGGGGTACTCCATGAAGTCTGAAAACTTCATTAATATATAGTCTTGCAAGACGTTCCAGTGGTAGATATTCTATTATAGAAATAAAATGTGCTGACTTGGTAAGACGATCAACAATAACCCATATTGCATCATTCCTTATAGGATTCTTTGGTAGCCCCATGACAATGTCCATCGTAATATTGTCCCATTCCACTCCGGTATGGGAAGAGGTTTCATTTCTCCTCCAGGCTGTTGCATTCCAGCATTCACTTGTTGAAAAACAATAAATCGTGAAACAAAATCAGCAATCTCCCTCTTCATTTGTCCCACCAAAAATATTCTTTCATATATCTATACATTTTGGTGCTCCCAGGGTGTATAGTGAAATTGGAACTATGAGCATCATCCAGAAATTCCCTTTTTAGATCGGGTATATCAGGAACACAAAGCCTCTTCCAAAATTTCAAAATTTCATCTTTATACACAATGTCTATCAAACTCCCATCATTCACAGCTTTAATCTTGTTTTCAAATTCATCATCATTACTCTGAGAACTCTTAATCCTTTCTAGTAAAGATGATTTGGCAACCATTTGAAAAAGAATTGATGTTTCACCATCCATGGTTATTCCCATGTCCATATTCACTAGATCTATGAAAATTGGATCCCTTTCAATTCTCATATTGTTCAAAACTCCATGATCTTTTCTTCTCAAAGCATTTTTCCACCTTGTTTGCTTTTCCCGGGTGGTAGTGTATCGTACAATCATAATCCTTGAGTAATTCAAGCAATCTCATTTGAATCATGTTGAGTACTTTTTGTGATAAAATATACTTCAAACTATTGTGATCAGAATAAATATCACATTTTTTACCATAGAGGTAGTGCCTCCATATCTTCAAAGAAAATATCACAGCTGCTAACTCAAGATCATGAGTAAGATAGTTTTTCTCATGAATTTTCAAATATCATGATGCATAGGCAGTAACCCTATCATTCTGCATATGGACACAACCAAGTCCTTTCTTCGATGCATCTCTATAAATAACAAACTCATCATTCCCTGATGGTAGAGTCAATATTGGATCATTTACTAATCTTATCTTCAGTTCTTCGAAACATTATTCACACTCTTTTGTCTAAAAAAATTTAACCCCTTTACATATGAGCTTTGTTAATGGGTTAGCCAACCAGGAAAAATTCTGGACGAAACATCGATAATAACCTGCTAAACCAATAAAACTACGTACCTCAGTTATAATCGTCAGAATAAGCCATTCTTGGATTGCCTTCATCTTAGAAGGACAACAGAGATTCCATCTTTAGAGACAATATGGCCAAGAAAAAAAATTCTCCTGAAGCCAGAATTCACACTTGCTAAACTTCCCATATAATTCATCTATTCTGAGAGTCTTCAGGATAATGCCCAAGTGATTTTCATGATCTTCGTAGCTTTTTAAGTATACCAAGATATCATCAATAAATACCGCCACAAATTCATCGAGATATTCCTTGAATACTCTATTCATCAGATCCATGAATACAGAGGGCGCATTATTCAATCCAAAAGGCATTACTGTAAACTCATAATGCCAATACCTGGTGCGAAATGCTATCTTCAGAATGTCTTCCTTCTTCACAGACAACTGATGGTATCCAAATCTAAGGTAAATATTTGAAAATTATTGAGATCCATGTAGTTGGTCAAATAAATCATCAATACGAGGTAGGGGATACTTGTCCTTTATTGTTATATCATTGATCTCCCTGTAGTCGATACATAACCTCATAGATCCATCTTTTTTTTTAACAAAAAGAACATTTTCTCCCCATGGAGAAATAGTAGGGTGAATAAATCCGTTATTACTCAATTCCTCTAGTTGTTTCTTTAGTTTTAAAAATTCCACAGTGGCCATTCTATAAGGGGTATTTGATATAGGCCTTGATCCAAGAACTAAATCAATGGAAAACTCAACTTCTCGTTCTGTAGGATGTCTAGGTAAATCGTCCAGAAACACATCTACATATTCATTCACAACAATTATATACTCTATTTGAACATTCCTTTCCTCACCCATAGTCATTTAATTCTCTTCATCCCTAATAATTGAATTTAGTTGAGCAACTGGGGGTGGATCTAGATAATAATTATTTGGTGATGATTCTGCACTAAAGATAAGGTGTTCCTTATCATCATCATCAAAAACCGTAACCTCCTCATTCATACAATAAATCTTTAAATCATGGTCCAAAATCCAGTCCATACCAAGGATTATATTAAACTCAATCATAGGTATGATGATGAGATCAGCAGATAACGAACATTTATGTGATCTAATGGGGACTGATTCACAAAACATTGTTGCAAATGATACTTGTCTTCGGAGTTTTTACTGAAAAATCCCTTGTTAAATCGGATTAGAAATATCTTATTTTCTTAACAAGCTGGGAAGATATGAAACAATGCGATGATCCTGAATAAAATAATACATTTTCTAAACTTGAGGAAACCATTAAATTACCTTTCACCACGTCTTTTGCTGCTTCTACCTCAGCAGTAGTGATAACATAAGCTTGGCCCTGATCCCTTGTAATTTTCTGAGGTAAGTTCCACTGACACATAGGACATTCATTTGAATAATTTCCCATCTCCCTGAAATTGTAGCATTGGTCATTGGTAGCTTCGTTCTTCCCTTTGCAATCACAAGCTTGGTAGCCTTCTTCACCACACTTGTAACAGACACCCATTCCCTTCAAGAAAGTACCGGGGTGTTTCTTCCCACATTTACCATAGGATGGATATTCAACCTTTCCCTTCTTCCCGTTATTTTGATTCCCATATTGATCAGCAGATCTCTTCTTCTCTTTCTTTTCATTAAAGTCATAAGACATAGAGAATTCCTTTTCTGTCTTGATAGCACATGAGACAATGTCTTCGTATGACGAGAAGGATTTTGAGACTAATGACCGATGGAGAAATGGTTCGAACCCATCAAAGAGATGAACAATCTTACTTCTTGGGTTACGTATAAAATCTCCAGCATACCTTGCTAACCTTGTAATTTTAGCCTCATACGTTGCGACATTCTCATCCTCCTTTTGTCTCAGACTCAGAAATTGCCTTTCCATATCTACTCAATGGTCACAAGGAAAGTATTTTTCTAAAAACATATCTTTGAACTCCCTCCATTCCATATTTGATACTTCATCATCTTCCTTTGTGTTTTGAATCAATGACCACCATTGATTAGCATCTCTATTGAGGCGTTAAACTGCCATGATAACGTTTTCTCTTTCACTACTCCCCAAAGCCTGAAATATTTTCTCTAGGGAATTTATCCATTGCTCATATACTAAGGGATTTGTACTCACATTAAATGTTGGTGGTAAGTGCCTCATGAAGAAATCTAACATTGATCCTCCACATTGCGGATCAGGGTGCTCCATACGGGTAAGGTTATTATTCATAAGAAAAGTGAGTTTTCCAAGTATGGTGATTAGCTGATCGACACCAGTTGCATCACTAGCTCCACTATATTTATCTTGAGCAGGAGGGAAATCCCTATATGGAGAGCGTGAATTGATACAGTTTCCCTTTCATCTACTAGGCGCCATTTCTAAACAATGGCATAAACTATATCAGTTTATGAATCAGTATACATAATTCCATATTTACAAAGCACTTAACATAAATTGAACCATTTATGGATATAATACATAATCATAAAAAACTTTTCTTTGAGGAAGTATATACTCATAAACCCTTCATAATAATTTGTAATGAAAATGATAGTTATCCTAAGCATATCCCCCGGGAGTGTCATAACCAAGAGTGCAGCAAGGCCCGTTGCCGTGCACCAGTTCACGTTCGAGTCTAACTCAATGCGGTGTTTTCAGGTTTTACCCCTAGGTAAATATGTGCCAGAGCCACCTCTACGTGCTCGTATCCAGAAAAGGATGTATTACTTGGAAAACTCACAAAATCTATACAATACCAAAATTCTATGATGTTCTTTGATAAAAATCCTCAAAGTCCATCTTAAATCTATGTGCTCTAATCAGAGTTTATCTAAATCTAGCATCCATGGTTTGTTCTAAACTTCCTCTGATACCAACTGTAACTCCCCAACCCTAGGTACCCAGAGTCGGTGCATTATTACATAACATTGGAATGATCACAAGAAAGATCAAATCTCGAAAGGCCGATAAGTTTACTAGCCTTGGAAACAATAGATATATTCATAAAGTTTTACATTACATCATAAAAATGAAAAATATAACAACATAGTCTCCATAGTCCACACTCATATCCCCTCATAGTATCCCTGCAGGTCATTCATAATTTACTTCTTCACATCCTGGGAAAAAATAAAACATAGAAATGGGTGAGCTCAAATACCCAGTAAGGATAACAATATAGCATAAACTTTCATGAATATGAATAAACATTTAAGGCAATGTATAACTAAAACAAAATCCATTTAAACTTGAACTTAATCATAGCACATCAAAAATAAAAAGAAATTATTTCCATTTACTAATTCACATGGATATTCTACTAATCAAATAATCACATGCAATATCAATAACCACTTTCATGATGATGGAATGTATAATGCCAGAGTATCATAACCACATAGCCAAGGCCTCATACCAAGTATACAAATAAGATTTTGTCAGGCCTTGTGCCAAGACACTAGTTTGTCTCATGATACCTACCGATGCATCGAGGAGCTATAGCGGGCTTCACCCGTCACATATTAAGTCCAATGAATCCCCCATATGAACAGTTTTAAACATAACATAAGCATTCATATTAAAACTAGCATACGAAATGTAAATACATCATCCATAAACCATGAACGGTATAAAAATAACACATCCAAAGTCAAAAATATCAAAAAACCTTCAATACAATTTAGAAGTTTCATATCATAATAAATCAACTTCAAATAAGTGTAAAATCCATAAAAGGAAGTTGACATAGATGAAATCAAAACTCTTTTTAGATGAATATCTCTTTTTGTTTTGAAATCATTTAAGAGTCATATATTTATAAAATAAGACATTTTCTTTGAAAATGATCTTATAAGCTTGTAAGAGAAGCTTCAATGATTTTATAATAGCGGAAAATAGTCGCACCCGCCGTATAAGTTAAAAAAACATTATTACCCTAATTCTGTCGAAAATGTTAAAAAGGACCTTTTTTTGGAAAATGACTGAAATATTCCTTTATAAACATCTTATAAAAATCCAAACATGGGTATAAATGACATTAACCCATATTATTGTAAATATAAAAAAAAATTTGAAATACATTTTTAAGAAACATGGATGTGGATGATAAAGAATTCCCTGTAGATTATTACGTATAAACAACCTCAGATAATGAAGAAATTGCGAAAAAAACCCTTACCTTTTACATTTCCTTGGTTGAGGGTATGTTAACCTCCTGTATAATGGTGAAATAATGGTTATTAAATTATACAATAATCATATACATTAATATGATATATGATCTTTTAATAGTGATTTCTTAATAATATCTTAGAATTATTGTTATTTCGGGTGTTAACTTACTCACTTTATTTTATATGTTTTGTTACGTAAGTCGTGTTTTTCATGGATAGGTTGTATATTATTCATATCCAGAATGATATCAAGTCCTTATATACTATTATTAAACATAAAATTAGAATTATACTTGGATGGGTACGATGGAGTATGAATCTCATCGCATTCGTGGAGACGGTAGTCCTTACGTACGCACGGGCAACAATATGATTCCTTTGATTTTAAAATAATATGTAATTGGATGTTATATAATATATACATAATCATTATCATGTTATATTTATTATTTACATTAATTAAAAATCATTATTATAACCATCCAAATAATAATATATTGAATAACAGTTACACCACGACGTGGAGACGGTAAGTCGTACGTACGCACGTATGGTGACATGTCATTAAAAGGATGGATAGAATACTGAATATGGATGTACCATATTTATAATAATATTATAGTATATAGGAGATACTGGATTCCTTATTTTATAATGGGAATAACAATGAAAGAAGAAGTTGAAGTAGAAATTAATTTGAAAAAGGGTGGTGAAAACATTACCTCTTCTTCGGGTTCTTCCTTTTGATTTGATCAAAATGGCTCAATAGGTCGGCTTTATGATCAAACTACGTCATCTAGGTTGTAGTGAGGGAATTTTAAAGAGTATTTGGGCAGGGGTTGGCTGAACCAAAATTCTATGATGGTATGAATTAATGAGAAGGGGGAGTTCACTTTTATAAGAGGGGTGAAGGGCATCTTTGGAAATGCAAAACAATATTATATTATAATAAATTAATATTCGGTTTCTAATGGCTCAAAAGTGTATTATTTAAAGGTTAAGGTAAGAATAGGTCTAAAACCACCCAACCAATAGAATTTAGAAATGTTTGGGTCACTATATTAACTTTTTCTTCAAGTATTAACTCTTAGTTAATTAGTTTCACTTTTACAATGTCTCTTTGTATTTTTATATTATATGGTTAATGAACTTACTATATACATCCAAGAGACCCACAAGAGGTCCATTAATGATACACCTATCATGAAATAAGTCGCCTGGCCGAAAATTAGATTTTTTGAAATTTAATATCAATTAATAATATAATATTTGTTTTATAAACTCTTTTATGTCAATTTTGACACTATTCAATAATTGATTTTTTTGAAACTCATAACAGAATGATTACATCGAAAAACATTAAGTAACTAAATCCTAACATGTAATATTAACCTATAAAATTAGTGTAAATCATAAAAATCCTCAAATTATATTTATTTGGGTATTTATAATATCAATTATTTTAATGTTTCACTATTATGGTAATTACTGCATTATCATCGTGACATAAATAAATTAAATTATTTAATGTCTTAAAATTATAAATAAAATATAATTATGTAGGAAATCTTTTTATCTTTCTAATGAATATTTAAAATAGAATTTATCTTATGCATAACCCTATATTAAAAATGTTTTAGTAAATAAACATTGATTTTAAATCATTTAACTCTTCATTAAATTATATAATAATAAATGTCCTAATCTAATCCAAGTGGACCTAAAGGATAATATTTTATTCATAAGTTTGTTTTTGGTCAATATAAACTTGTCCAATATAATTAGGGCATGTGTTAGGGTAACATTAATATTATTTTTACCCTTAATTACCCTATTTGCTTTTAACCGTGGTAAATAAATGTAAAAAGTTACTATTCACCAAAAATTATTTTCATCTCATTGAACCACATTTTACTCCTTGATATTAACCGTGTCTCTCGGATTTTCTAAATTCCACTCACAAAAGTGGTAAAATTATGTTTTATGAAAATTTCAGTTTTTTAACTACCACTTAGTGGTTTCACTATTCATCAAAAAATGAAGTTTTTCATAAAAATATCAAAAATTCACCCTAGGCTAAATTAGATATTCTGAATCGAAAAATGAAGTCTATTTTGAAAATTAAAATTAATAAATTTCAAAAAGTGGGTATTACTTTTCATAATGTCTAGTTTGATTGGTTGTGGTGTGTTAGAACTCAATGTTGCATACAACACACGCTATTGCATTATTCAAAGAGAAGCATACCATAGATTCTTGGGGTGTTACATACATTCGAGTCATTTCTGAATCAAAGGCCTCCGAACATGATTTTATCATATGATCCCTTAATCGTTGAACAATTGTTCAACTATATTGAGAATATTTTCTCCATCAGTAAATGTTTTTAAAAAGAGTGGGTTTTATTGGTTGTTTATCCCATGTTTGTAGAAATAGATATGTGGTGGATATTAATCATGTATATGATGCCTGAGGAATATTTCATAGTGATTGGGGGAAGGAATTTTAGAAAATGTTTTTCTATTAATATTTTCAACACAGTCTTATTTAAATTATAAATTTGATAAATTTCAAAAAATAAAGACATTGAAAAATATATTGGGGAAAAAATAATACATCACAAGTCTTGAAAGATATTCTTTTGAAATTTTCATTAACCATGAATAAATAGTTTACCACTTCTTTCAAGTGTCAAAACCTGTTCGATGCAAATTTGTGAAGATCAACTAATTTGATAGTAATATTGACATTGTACGATGTGGCCTCAATGTAAAAATGGAGATCAATGAATCTATAAGGTCTAATGTGGATTATAAGTGGAAATTGCAATTTATTTCTGCATTTCCGATTGAAAAATATATTATTTCAAAGAAATTTAATCATTGCATGTGTCACAGGTGATGAAAACAGCACCGAAAAAATGACTTTAAGGGGTATATGATATTATTTATGTGTGTGAATGAAGGATTCATATCAAAATATTTCAAAATTATAAACCCACTATTGTCATTGAGAAGTGTATTGCTTTTATCAACCTTTAGTCCATTGTTCACTACTTTTACAGCAAGGAACCTATGCACTTGTAAAATTAATTCACTATGATAATGGTATTAGGTGGAACCAACAACCTCTTATAAATAAGGGGTGATATAGTTCAATCACATCCACATAGGTGGTTCCTTAATTTTTTTAGTGATATGTACACTAGTCCATTCATTAATAATAGTGAATGTAATTTTATATTCAGGATGTATGCATTTATTCTTTTCATAAATGTGTAGATGAACTATTTGAAACGAACCACAAGCATGAAAGTAATATTGTTGCTAAAAATTGAAAATGTTATAATTGTTGTATCCAATTTATATAATTCAAAGCCTATCAAAATTAGCGGGATTAACATCATAGTTAATTATTTCATACTCACTTGGTTGGAATTTGATGCAATTATGGGGATGGATTGGATTTCTCTTTATATAGCTGATAAAAATTTCTATTGGAAAGAAATCACTCATGGTATATCAAATCAAACCATTATTATATAAAGTTTTATGGATAGGGATGAATTTTATTTATTTAAAAAATAACACACCTAAATTTTTTCCCTACAAGTAATCATATATATCTCAAATGATTGATTATAAATAAATAATCATACTCAATGACATGAATATTGTGATGGAATATAATAATGTGATTCCTAAAGAATTTACAGGTATTCCACCAAGTCGATTGGATGCATTTGTAGTCAATCTTATGTGTTGGGAATTATAATTATCCAAGAATCTATATAGAATGGATTTTGGGGAAGATGAGGAACTTAACAAACAACTATATGAGAATCTTTTAAAAGGGATTATACGTGGAATTGATTCACCATAGGGTGAAACAATGATCTTCATTGAGAATAAGATGTGTCAATTCACCTTTTCATTGATTATCATGATCTTAACAAGAAAATTATAATGAACAAGTATACAATTCTTATGATTTATGTCTCATTCGATCAATGATGTGGGGCACAATCCTTATCCAAAGTAGATTTGCAGTTGGGATATTACAATGTTATGGTGAAGAAGGAGTATATCACCAACACTACATTTCATACAATGTATAGGCACTATGGGATCATATTGATTTTTTAAATCTCTATAATACACTAGTTATATATATGGAAATTATTAATGTAGTATTTAGAGATTAAACCAATAATTGTTTTACTCTTTGTAGGCAACATTCCAATAATCTCGAAATCCAAGGATGAGCATGCGAGGTATCTAGACAATATGATAATGAAATTATGAAAGGTAAATATTAATGGAATATAGGTAAAATGTATGTTATAGTACAAGTAATTATCATTCATGGGGAATACAATAAATATATACATGTATTTCTATAACCTTAAAACGAATGAAATTTTTGGATGGCTGAGGACAACATGTGTGGTAAACGTTTAGAGTTTCCTATGATTAGTGGTGTACTATCACCAATTTGTGAGAGACAACTCGTGATTTTAAAAACGTATAACAAATATAACTATGAATATATTCATGTGTGTTTGTAATGATGAATGAAAATAGATAATAATGGAGGTGAGAAGGAGGATCATAACTACATATGTTATTAAACTACACAAAAATGGATTAAATTTTATAGTATTTAAAAATAACTCAATGAAGGGAATGTGTTTTGGTTTAATGTATAATGAAAAATTCATAGACCATGACTTGAGGAAGATGGATGTTCAGGAAAAGAACTACACAAATCATGATCAAGATTTAGATTCAGCGATATTACCCTTGAAAATAAGGAGGCGTTATCACTTTGGGGAGATGTGATAATTATATATGGATCACCGAAGTATAAATATATATATTAATATAAGATGGGATGAATATTCACCATTAATGTTGTTTAGATATGATCAAGCACTATGACTACTCCATCCACTACCATCCTAGAAAAGAGAATGATGTAGAAGATCCTCTATGTTGAAAGGATCGATTAGCTCTTTCATTGATAAGGATTGAGAGGGATGTGATCATCTTATATTTTAGATGGATGGACATGTGAATTAGAAAGAAAGGAATATCCATGATACATTCAAAAATTATAGCTCAAATGTACAAACATGAAATTGAAAAGGATTATAAGAGAAATGACATGGGAATTTAGAAGAAATATGAATCTATAAGAAATGGGAAATGCGTAGTGTTCAATGATATTGATGAAGGAATTATGGTATTTCTATCAAGACTATGTGTTATATCCAATATTATGTTATATATGGAACTGTTGGATGTCACACATAGATGAACTTTCTCTATTCACCTTGGGAGCACGATGATAAATCGAAATCTCAATGAGAACTATTTGTGGGACAACATGAATAAAGAGATTAATGCATATATATCAATGTTCCTGGTATGTCAACAAGTGAAGGCTGAAAAAACGTATAAGGCTATGATGCAACTATTACCCATAACAACATCAAAAGGGTAAAATAAAATAATGCACTTTGTGACCGAACATTTTAATACATCCATATATGAGATTGATATAATGGTAGTGGTGGATCATCTTACAAATACTACACACATTATTTAAATTCAAGAGGATTTCGCACTAAATCAACTTTTAAAGATTTACATCACAGAAATTGTAAGGATACACAGAGTGACACGATATATGATATCATTTCATCATGCAATATTCAACTCTATTATCTGGAGGAGTCTCCAATATGATAAGAATACTATGATGTACTGCAACATTTATTTTCTCCCTCAAATTGATGAGAAATATGAGTAGACTACCCAGACACATGAGTATATATTGAGATAATTAACAATTAACTTTAAATTAGTATGGGATGAACAACTTCCTCTATTCAAGATCTCTTACAAAAATAGCTTCCACTCAAACCTCCAAAAGGACTCCTAAAAATCCATTTATGCGAAGATGTTTTGAAAACCTTCCTACTGGGATGATTTTGGGGATTTAAAACTACTGGTTCCAGAAGTGTTTTAGAAAATTAGGGAAAATGTTACGACCAATATTCAACTCATCAAGCCTACTATGTGTCTGAAAAAGAGATATGCTGATGATCATCATTGATAATTTGTTTTTTTTGTTGGGGACATTATATTCCTCAATATACCTCAATGGATAAATTTGATTTAATTTTGAAATAAGGGAAACCATAGTCCAAGATACATCATCCCCTTTGAAATCAAATATCGTAATATATAAATGGCCTAATGACTATATCAACCACCTAACCTATCTAATTTACATGACGTATTTCATGTATCCCTCATGATAAAGTACATACCATTCCCCTCACATGTAATTAATCCAGATGTGGTGCCATTGTTTAATGATCTCATATATGAAGAGTAACTGCTGAATATGTAAGACTATAGAGACAATGTTTGATGAAATAAGACAGTGCACATAGTCAATGTGTTGTGGAGAGAACAAAATTTTGAAGAATAAAGATCGAAACTAATGGAGATAGGGAAACATAGTTACCATCATCTATTTTAGTGAGGGGAATGAAAAGAAGTAGGATTAAATAACTTAATGGGAGATGAATTACAAAATTTGAATAGTTATAAATTAAATATCCCATATGATTTAATTAAATATATTATTATGTAATATTTTTATAGAATAATCATTCACAAACATTGTTTTATTATATCTAATTGGATTTAAAAGGCCATTAAATATCATTAAAATTAATAATATAGTAATTGAATAATAATTTCATGATTTTTATAAATATATAGTTTTTGAAAAATTCATTTGACACCAAAAAAAATTATGATGGCCTCCACTAGTAGGATCATACCCTATAAGGCCAATCTATTAGTGCTCCTAAGGGAGATGAATTCATTGAGATTTGTTATTGACCAATCCCATGTTGATATCTAGATAAGTAATCATGATTGAACGTATTAATGGGAGAATATAAAACTCATTGAGATCATGTCCCAAACCATGTATATTGTACCATCAAATGATTCTTTCCCAATAACACACTATACTCCTTGGGAATTTGATGTTTTATTAATGGGATATTTATCACAACACTAGAAATATGATTATCTACATTATTTTTTATATAATAAAAAATAAATTTTCATCCTATTAATTTGACTTTATAAATGAATTTTTATTATAGAATAAAAAAGAAATTGTATTATTGGGTAATATTCAAATGCAATTACAGAATTTATTTTTATGAATTAATGGATTATTGAAATAAAATATATATTAGTAACAATTATAATTAATTATTATTTATTAAATATAAATGATATTTTAATTTTTATGATGTGAAATATCATTTTCATAAGGGTTCAAAAACATTTATTGTCAAAGAACCAAACATTTATCTATAAATATTGAATATTATTTTAAAACTGAAAATGAAATTATTTATCAAATTTTTTAGAAAAATAAAAATTATTTTTTGAATAAGAACATCAAAATTATCTAATAGTGATTTTTTCATAATTTTTTAAGACAGTCAAATTTTCCGGTAGAAATTAAATACTATATAAATATACATTTTGTTTTAGGACATCATAATGACACAGAAATGAAGGATAAAACACTATAAAAGATATAAAAGACCAATTCTATATTTTCCCATTAATATAACATGATTTTATCATGATTTCATTTATTTTATAAATCCATTATGAATCTGCCAAAATATGTTATTTATTAATGGTTTTAAAAGCATTCCATTATGATTATGACTCATAACAACATGAGATTGTGAATTATTTGATTATCATCGACTCCTGACCGTAAAAAATAATCCAAAAAACTCCCATTTTTTAGAAATCCTGAGTACAATCCCTTTTAAGGTTTTTTGTTTGGGTTAATTTATTATATATTTTCCAAAACCTATGTTCGATAAATATTAATGAAATACCAATGCAATTCCTATATAAATCCTCCCAAGAGACTATTTAACCACACTAAAAATACATATAACTTGTCCTTACTCTACCATAAACTCTATAGAGTCCTAAAAGGGATATCCCAATCTCCCAAGAATATCATTCCAAGAATTTGGTTTCATACAATCGATTAAGGTATCCTCACATAATCATCTTTATTATTCTAGCATTACTACCTTATGCCTTCTTTTTTCCAATTTATAATGTTATTTTATTTATTTACATGTAAATATTACTAAAAATTAAATTTATAAATTATTAGATACCACTTTCTATCTTACCAAAACATTTTTTGATGTTTATAGTGACGTCGTTATGATACCGAAATTTCACTGTGAGTTTCCATGAAAAAATAATTCTGTACTGAAAACCGTGCCGATTTATTTTCACGAGTATTAACATTTATACACATATAACACGTTTAAGTGGGAAATATATATTTATATTCCAAACTATTTTGTCTTGGAATAATATATTATGATGAATGAATCCGTGTTTGTTTATCTTTGAGGCACACTTATGGATGGAAATTAAATGAATGTGACAGGTTCTCTCATAATTATATAGTAGTACGATGAATTGGGAAACGTTTAGTAACATGAGAAATCAGGTTGGGTTAAGAAGTCAACCACATTGTTTATGGAACATTGTCTATAATGATATCTTTGATATTATAATTGTCTTACGATTATGATTCCATGATTTAAGTTGTTTCGACATTTCCCACATTTCCTTTATGAATATCTTGTAATATCATATACCATTGTTAATGTTTATGATTCTTACTAATTTTGATATTTCTATTATCTAACATGTATCACCTTATTCCATGGTTATTCACATACTTTTCATTATATTTCTCCCATTTGTTATGAATTTATATAGGGTATCCAGTGTTGTTTTAAAATCCATGCAATTTTAGAATCATGTTATGGAAGTTTTCATAACTATTATAGTATCTCATCTTCAGTATGTTGTTCTATGTTCATAATTATAAAATACACATGACTTATATTTCAATAGAACTAGATTATATGTAATTTTATGTAATAAATCATGTATTAATGTGAAATAAAGAGAAGGGATTTCATAGAAGTGCACCATAAACCGATGGATGATATGATCCTTTATTTATATTATTTGAATAGTTTATAGGCATCCACTCAAGGTGATCCAAAATTTTGTGGTTGAAGTTTTATATTTTTTAAAAATTAATTATTGACTGAGCCACATCCATTCATTTCATTGGGGGTGGAATTGAGAATAGTCCATAGGATATTGAGTTTTTTTGTGAGGTAATGAATCAAATAATCTTATAGTGGGGTGTATTAGATAATTTATAGTTAATTATCATTCATTCTAGGAGAAATTAGTGTTAATTTTAAGAAAAGTCACACACCGTATATGATAACATTGGGTGAAACCATTCATTGGGTGAGACAATGGTAGCTGGTTGGACACCAAGGCTTCTAATGGATTAGATGTGTTATGGTTGGGTGATTGTAAAACCCCATGTAAATTTTGGTTTTAATAATGATATGAATTTATTGGTATTTTTGATGATTTTTAGTTGTAAAATAGTCATTTCCCCTTGAACATGATCATTGATAATTTTTATATCTAATATTTAATCCCAGAATATTTTTTATAAATGAGGACCAATGTTTGTCCAAATATTAGAAATTAGAAATTAGAATGATTAATATTTAGATAGATAAATGATTAATTATGTATGTGTGTTAAATAATTATTAAAATTTTAAGGGAAAATAATATTATGACTCGGTGTATTGCGATGATTATGGAATGTGTTTCTTTTTTGAGGAGAAATAAACTCACATTAGTGTCGAGGGAAACACCGAAGCCCCTTTTTGTTTTCTTCTTTTCCAATTTTTATTACTATCTATTTCCCATTTATTTCCTCCTTCCTTGCACGAATTTAATTAAACCCACATTTTGGTTATTCCCATTTTAATATAAATTATTATAGTGGGAGAGAGAGTGGGAGTGACATCGGGGGTGGAGGAAGGTTACACCGTGGAACTCAGGTGGAGCCGAATTATTGTGTAGTTGTTTTAGGGAAGGAACTGGACATAAGCATCCATGATTTTCACCATGAGGTAAAACTATTTATGTTGTCAATATATGTCATTTTAGATCTATATTTTTCTATTTTAACACACTATTATGGTTTCTGGGGGTCCCATTAAGGCTGATTTATAGATATATTGTAGAAACTAGGGGTTATGGACTAATTAGAATAGTTTTTGTTTAGGAAATTCTAATCTAACTGTGTGTGGTATTAAAATACCATTACCCTTTCATATTATGGATAAATGTATTTTTTTATTTACATGTTGTGATCATTGATTATATTTTATATACTAGTATAAGGACATGTGGTCAGATACTTGGAAAAATACCCCTTGTAAATGGGATATGGTCATGTATACGTACATCACCATACCCTAGGCATTCCATTCCATGTGGGAGTACATGGATAGACTCCATGTGTTCCCTTTACATGTTTTAAAATATGTGTACACTATATTATTTCCCATTATATGTAGATATAAATTTCCTATGATGATATTTTTAAGTACACATCACATACCAATGGTAAAGGCTATGTACTACTCCCTTATTTCCCACTTTAGTGGTTTTCATGGTTTCGTGTACCAATTATTTAACGGAACAGAAGTAGAGTCTATTTAGAGAATCTTATCTATAAAATATAATTGTGTATCCCTTAAATTTTTTTAATTCATATAAGAGGTGGTTCAATGTCAGTGAGTTACGACATAGAAGGTTTCCTCCATTTTCCAAATAGATGGTTTCTATGGGATAGAACGAATGATACCCACATGAGGGTCTTGATAACGGATATGAAATTTTACATGGGTGTTTTATGGTCCCCATTTGGTTAAATCTTGGGATATTCCTTAGATAGCTTGATTGTGTTGTGATATGTAGGTGTAGATATGATATGTGTTCAGGCTCACTCGGATTGACATGGAAAGGTGATGATATTACGACCCAATTTATTATTGATTGTGTTGAACTAATTAGTCTCAACTTATCCAACACTAATATTGGGTGAGGTTTGTTGACCCACCATGTTGGAAAGAGGGTGCCTTGGTGGGTGTCCGGTGACATATTGACCTTATTGGGAAGCATGTTTTTATCTTAGTGAATGTAGTTGGCTCAAGAGACATATTGTGACTATAGATCCTATATAAGATTCCACCACATATGTCATAAACTAGGGGATACCATGTGTAATTACTGTACATGTAAACTATTTTTGAGTATCCCATGATGGATTCAACATCTTACACAGTGACTTATGATAACCAATGTGATACATCCACTTTTATGATTATCTCTAGGAACCTCGAGGGGATTCCCCCACTATATTGATGATATAGGTAACGCCTATAGGTGATGCATTATGAGATGACCTCATGTGGGTGTGAAATGATATAGTTAGATATGTTTTTATATACCATCATAATACAATACTGAACATCTGATCCCATAGGGATATAGAAAATATAGATAAATGTATCTTTCAATGGCCCCTTATGTCATTTATTCATATTTTAATAAATTTATGATGACATGTTATTATCCAAGAAACATTGTAATAAGTCAATAGTTCCAGAGAATATGTGTTTTCTCATAATTCATCGGAATTTACTTAGGAGATAAATAATACCTTAGGATTCAACATATATTAGGTATTTGGTCACATATAATGTTGGGTGTGGATTTATAGACAAGATATAATCATAATATTTGATGTTAAATGACTTGATTTGTAGTGGTAGTTTATAAGATACATTATTAGAGAGGATATGGCTTCATATATATATATATATATATAAAAGAATTTATAGGATTATACATATTGCTATTATAATTTGATATCATTTCGACGGTTTTCGCATTAATATTTAATTATAGATAATATTATATGATTGTCAATTCCATTGATGCCTGATATTTGAATTATGGTACATTATGATCAGTGGGTATATATCCACAATTATTGATATTATATTTCCCAAGAATGATTGTCATGTACCCTCTACTGATGAACATGATACCGAATAGGATCATGAAGATGAACCCCAATTGGGATTGATATGGAACCATGGGTTATTGATTACCCAATATATTGACCATGGAATCATTGGAGGGTATTTATTTTATTACCTGTATCACCCAAGTATCAATCTAACCTAGACAATAGATTTTCCCATGACGTCCTCATCAAAGTAATTCTACTTATACTTAATATCATGAAAAACTTGATAATATTGGGTGGTTAAGCATGATGGTGTAAATAAGAGTGATACAAGGAAATTACCTAGGACCACTTTTCCCGAATTGCAGTGTGGGAATAATATCCCCAAAGAGGAGATATATGTTTTATTGTGGTCATTATCATGTTGAGTGACATTCTAGTTTCATAGATGGGTTTTTATGGTCAATCATGGTTGGGGGAGTGGGCATCGATTCTTAGTATTATGGATTGGGTATGAATTATTCCCACAAGATGGTTATGATCTTGGTATAGTCATCATGTGGTGCTTAGAGATGTTATAGAACTGGCCAAAGTAGGCTTCAGTTATTTAGTATCCATAACAGAACTGAAAGATTTATAATGGATTGGTTTATTATTTAAATCAATTTTCTCTTTGATATGCTAGTAAAATTTCATGATAATGAATAAATGAATGGAGGATATCGGTTAACCATTGGTGTAGAATATTTAGATGCATTTCAAACCCATATATTTTCACCTCAGTTTTTTGTGTAGGCCAGATGTCTAATATTATGTAGATAACATGGATATGGAGATAGTACAAACCCATAGTATTTCCTGATCAACCAAAACAACTCATGTAGAGTCTTATTGTCTTGATGTAGATGAAGGGTTTTAGAGATATGGAATAAGGCATACATCATATTTTAATATAGAGAATTTTTTAATTATTTATGGTAGTATATTTTGAATATGTGATCCTCTAAGTGGTTCATCAGTTGTTATATATGTGGTAAGTTACTTAGGACTTAAAAAATTTCATTTTATTTGAATTCCATGAAAATATTTACAAGTGTATTAAACATTGATTTCGATGATGTTTAGTTTTTATCCTTATTTTGAACCTGAATATGGGTGTATAGTCTCACTAATGTAGTTCCATAGAACCCCACTATTAATTATAATACACTTTGGTATGGGATGGTAGGTTTGAGGGCACATATCATGCCAGTCTAGAAACTATATGGAGTGATATGAGTTTCTTCATTACAATAGTTCTATATAAAAAATTTTATTTATTTGGATCATAATACAGTGGGTGTATCCTAATAATGGAACCATTTAATGATAAAATATGTATACTTATATTAACATTTTAGATAAGAAATTGATGGAAAGTAAGAATTATTATGAGATAAGAGTGAATCGTTGAAAGAAGAAGAAGAATGTTGCGGTATTATTATTACCACACATAGAATATATTTTAATAGCTTCAGCAAAACATGAAGAGTAATAATTAAATGAAAGATAACTTATATAATTTTATATGATAGAAAAATGTTTCTATTAATCTGATGATTTTTCTATTTTGGGAATTAAATCAATTATAGTTATATTAGGGACCATTGGGATGAATCAGGTAATGAAAACATTACATGAACATTTTAAAACCCAATGTTTCTCTATATACACATAAGATTACGGATTCTAGGAGTCATGGATCTTAAAAAGGTGTTCAGTTTGAAGTAATTAATATGATTTATAAGGAAAATATTGAAATTTTGGAAATATTTTTGGATGAAATGTTATGAATTATTAAAATTAATTTTGGAAATTATATTAAAATTGATGGAGTAGGTGGTTTTTTATGAGTAGTTTTCAACAAAATACCATGAAAATTGTAATCTCAATTCTATTTTGAATACACTTTGACAACTCCAGTATGGTAACTAATAAAGATATTATCTCAATGAATTTTATATAGTTTCATGTATCATCTAGAGAAATATTAAATATTTCAATAAACTACGTTCTTATAATGAAATCAATGGGATATCGTGAAATTATTATATCAACTCATTAGGTTTAAAAATGTTTTTATTTTATTCATGTCTTATGTTTTGTGGTTTCACATTTCATACATATTATCACTTATGACATATTAATTATATAGTGTGATTTTAATGTTTTATGAATTTAGTGCTTAAGAGTTTTTATGATGGTATGTTTTTGGTTTTTTATTATACATTTTATGTAAGTTGAAGTGTGCTCATTCATTTTGATATGATACATATTTTGTGATGTTTTCTTTTCTAGTATGTCTATAATTTTTTGTACTATAGTATATACATTATCTAATTTGTTTTGATGTTTTCGTGTGGGAGATTTGTTTTTCATTCATTATGATTATTTAGTGTTGAATGGATGATTAAGGAAGTTTTACACGATTAATGATTTTATTATGGATGAAAATAAAACCATAAAATTGATTTTTCTAGAAAACAAAACTATCTGTTCGAGTTGAGTGAAAATAACAAACAAAATTTTTATTGTACAAGTAAATATAGTTCAAAAAATTAATTATATTGTAAAAAAATAATTTAGAATTTGACATAAAATAATAGAAAAAATTCATCTATTTTTTCATAATTTCATTGGATTATTGTTTTGGTCTAGTATTGATAGGGAATTTTTATTCCTTCCAAGAGAATCATCCAATAGAATAATGTTTTTTCACATATATTCAATTTTAATTATAGAAATGTTAAAAGTTAATATCTATAATTTTTGTACATCTTTAGACAATATATATCCCAATTCACATTTATATCAATTAAATAGATAATTTTAATCTCTAAGTAGCAGTATATAATGGTTAGAAAAATTAAATTGAATAATAATTACACAACCAATAAAATATTCTTGGATTATTAGGGCTCAAATGAACTAAGAACTCTCTGCAAAAAAATCCAAAATATCTAATTTGATGATAAAAAGTTACTAAAATGTTCTGAATTCATAATACAATATTTATGAATGTTTTATTTATTTTTAAAATCTAAAAAATTAATCTCTATATTAGTTGTTTAATGAAATCCAATGAATCAAACAGATATGATTACTTCTATAATATTAAAATTTGAAATATCTTTCAAAAATCATGCACGGTGAAAAAATAATGAATTGGATAGTAAAACATTTAAGTCATATTTAAAAAATTTATAATATTATTAGTGTAATTATACAATCTAATAATGAATAATTTAGATAAAATAATCTGATAATACTTCAAATGAAATATCTTAAAACGCAATAGTATTTCGTAAGGTTAAATGTATGTTTGTGAAGTTTGATGATTCTTCATAATGATCTTTTTAAGATACATATAGATCATGGGTCACAATAATAAGTCTATCAGATGTATGCCCAATTATATATAAACACCATTCTATATGGATGAAGAAACCATGTAATTATTATTTATTTTCTAAAAAAACTCATAAAAATAAAATGAAACTATATTAGAATCATATTTATACACTATAAGAATCCATTTTGATGTACATGAATATAATGTTTAATGGACATACCATACATTCCAAATAATTGTAAGGGTAATTTTTTGTTTAATTTTTTTATGCAAAGATATTTAATAAATTTTTAATTAAAAGTGAATAATAATATCCACATCAAATATGATTAAGAGATAATTTAATAATGGTGTATTAAATAAAAATTATCCAATTTTGAGATTTCAGCATATGAAGCATAACACAGGTAATATTGATGTAAATGTTTTCTATACTATAGAATATGTTTAGTATTAATGATTTAAATTTACATAAAACCAATTAAAACATCCGCATAATAATAAATACTACATATAATAAACACAAATGATAAAATATAAACTTCTTTAAATATAACATAAGAGTCTTAATTCAGATGAAATTTTATTTTCATAAGTCCTTATTATTTTTTAAGACTTTTCACCCTATGATTTTATATATTTCATAACAAATAGAAAAATAAATACTATGAAAATCATTTCTTAGTACATCAGAAATGTTTAATCCGTTATAGTCTAAAAACATTCAGGGTTTTTTGGAAACTATTAAACTATGAAATGAATTTTTATGATTTATCTAGGATGGTTATTAAATAGTACATTAAATTAATTCATTTTTTATAGATTATAAAAATATAATATTAGTAAAACGAAGTGTGATACATGTAAAATAGATTTATAAGACCTTCAAAATAGAAAACATCTCAATAATAAAAAGATAGAAATAATATGAAAAATGAAAAAAATGCACTATTAAATGATAAAACAACAAATTTTATTATTATGTTTAACCTAAAGTATAATTTTTAAATGAAATAAAAATTATATCTCATAACATTGTTTTATTGGGAAAAAACTGAATAGTTTTTTTATTGAAAAAAATATGTTGGAAGGTTTACATTTCAAAATCATTACATTTTAAATAATTGAATAAACCATGTACCAATTTACCCTTATAAAAATATTATCAAATAATATTTTTAAAGGAAACTAAATGAATCTCCCAAAAAATGGATAAAATAAAGGTTCAAATAATTGATAATGTTATATTTAACATGTAAATAAATAAAAAATTAAAATTTTATCATATTTATTCAAATATAATTTTTGTTCAAGAATATTTCAGTAAATTTTACCTTTTTTTAAAAACAATATTAAATAATTATATATATAAAAATTATAATTTATCTAAAGTTCATGCATTATAAAAATATTAATAAATTTAATTAAATTTATATTAAAATAGTAACACTACCATTAAAATCTAGAATCAATCCTGAAATATATTAATCTTGTTTTTAAAAAATTTATTATTATATCCATAATTATTTTTGTAAGACTTTATTTATATGACTTTAAATGATTCATGGAGCCACAACACTTATCTAAATAATTGAGGAATATAAAAATGATTTGTGATGAATTATAAGTTTCCAAATTTGAATGTTTTGTAGGTAAAAAAATAAAACAAAATTATCATGCTCAATACACATAATTGTAAACAAATTTATTAAGATATATATCAAACATACATTACACTATGGTGATATTTATTAGTTTGAATCCAGCAGAAATAAAAGGATTAAATTATATATATTTCATCGAATTGATTATCGATATAGATATATTTCATATAGACTTAACAATTTCTAACATTATATATAATTAAATGTTATATAACATCATTATGTTAAATTAAAGAAATATTAAATATTTTATAATTAATTAATATTTCAAAATATTAATCATAAAAAATATGTTCCTAATAAAAAAATTATTATAAAAATAAATAGTCTTTTTAGTCTATAAACATTAATCCCAAATATTAATAGAATCTATATGATCATCTTTAGATATTGTTAAATAAATCAGTAATTACTTATTTGAATACTAAGAAATCCATAATTTTCTAATAAAATGACATATTCATAATATAATATTTTTATAAATATTATATGATCCACAATTAAATTCCAAATAGCTAATCAAATATAAAAAATTATATCATGAATTAAAACAATCTATAATTTTATGTTCCTTTAACATACATAAGGATTCATTTATCATCCTTTGTGGGTATTATTTAGGATTGACATAAAATATAACACACATACATACACTGAATAAAATATCAAGTATTTAAAGACCATGAAATAGTTTTCCTATTCTAGAGGTTGCATTATTATATGGGAATAAGATATATGGAATCACATTCTAAAAGATAAAATAATTAATTAGTGTAGTCAATTTGATAAATAAATGAAATTCAATTTATCATTAATATAATTAAATAAAAAAATTATTTTCATCAATAAATCCATATAAAATGGATGAGCTCAGAATCTTAGTAATAGAATTCTTATAGTGGAATATTCAATTAATAACTAAGGAAAATCATTATGGAATTGTAAATCACTAATATAAAATCAATATAAACAATAAAATTAATAATATATGAATTGAATAACTAATGATAAAATAAATACATAAAAATAATCACATCATCTTGAAGCTTGTCCATATATATTCTAACAATTCAAATAATCACTAGGAGATCAGTCAATTATATAATAATGTTGTAATACATAGTTAATGGAAAAAATATTTCATGAACATTTATAAAACATTTTATATCTATTATAGAAACCATTATTATTTCGCTAATAGAGTTTTCTCATAAGACTTTTTGATTTATGATTGTTTATCTAAAACTGATTCTCTCCCATCACTTATTATAATACAATCTCCAACAGAAATTGTTGATACAAAATAAAAAAAATATAACTAATACATATAGATATGAAATGTTTACAATTTACAGAAATTATATAAATATAATCATTAACCATCAAATGTAAAATGATTAGTGGGTATGAAATAGTACTCCCAAAATTAAACTAATCATATAACATCATGTGATATAATATGTTTGGTATCAATAAAACATATCCCTTGTTTAATTTATGTCTAATAAATTTTGTTAGCATTGATGAATAGAAATTCCATTAAAATATCTATTAAGACATTCTTGAGAAAAAAACATTTACACATTAAAAATAACCTTTAAACTAAATTATCACATAAAAATTTCAAAATACATATAAATTAATACAATGATTTAAAAATATAATAAATTATTTAAATTTTTTTTTTATTATGTAGTGAAATTACATTCATGCCTTACACATTAAATCAAATATTCTTTTAACATTTTTGGAAAAATCCAAACATGAATAGTTATCAAAATGACATGATGATTCAATTCAAGAAAATGTATAAGATTTATATATAGGTGAAAATTTATTTAATAAATAATTAGGAAAAAAATTTTGAACTATTTTTAGAAAACTTATATTTGTATGAAAATGATTTTTGACCAATGAGAGTAATAATGTAAAATTCTATTAAAGTTGTTTTAACGAAAATTTAAGTACAAAACAGTGAAATATAATAATATTACATTTATAAGACAATAAATAAATATATTAGAGAATATTATAATCATTTTATGTTATTAATATAAAATAATTAATGTAAGGTAGAATTAGACAAATGAAATCTGGAATAGTGATGAAATTTTTAAATAATACCATACCATTTTGAATGTTTTGTAATCATAATCTACGTGATTGAAATAAATTCATATGGAAATTTAAATAACATTAAATAAAATGAAATAATAATATTATATATCATAATGGTACTTATATACCCCTAACAAAATTAATAAATGGTAAATATGAAATATGTATCATGGAAATTAAAGTTGGTTGGGGAAGCCATACCCCAAGTTTTACTTCAATCGTATGCATCTAGAAATCATGTATAATAAATATAGGTATGTTATATATCTACTATAGAACCATAATATGATATCAAACTCATTTATTATTTACTAAAAATGTTTTGTAAAGAAGATACACAAAATTCTTTATTAATATCAATGTTTCAGGGATCATTGCTTCATTTTTTCCTCTCTTTTATTTTGGTTATTTTGGTCCTTTTAATCTGATCAAGGTAAAAATATCTATATAATTTTTAGCATTATAAGAAAATAATATATATTCATTATATAGGTATTTATCGTGAGTTATAAATTTTATAGATATAAAATGAATTACACTATTTATTTAGATCATAGGTCATACATTCACATTAATGTTGTTTTAATTCTTCATGACGAATGTAATGAAATTAAAATAAATAATAAAAAATGTAATGAATAATAATTATTCCATATATATAATATATATTACTAAAACACATTATTATTCCCATTAATGAAAAAATAAAATGGAAAACATTTCTCATTTTACGTGGAGGTGGTACTCCACATGTACAAACATTCAATGATATTTATTCTAAAGTATATGAATGTAAGATGTTATATGTAATATTATATTTTTTGAATTAATTTTTTTATCATAAATATGAAATATATTTAGTAACATTAACCTTAATAAATTTCATTTTAATCATAAGTGTATAATGAATCATATCAGTTCTCATGTCCGTAGTCTATTTTATACATGAGAGATATTATAGTATCCCCCAAAACATGAAAACTATTAAAGAATAGATTATATAACAATTATAAATTTATAATAATTAAATATATATCTTTTGAATATTTTAAATAAAACATTATTTACATACATTAACTGTGGTTATGGAGAATGATTTAGATTTGTTCTTGATGGGTAGTTTATCATTCAAATTATAAGTGAAATTACTTCCCATTTGATGGACACTGAGAAAGATATGGGTTTTGAAATAAAAAAAATAAAAAATCATCATATATTTTATATTAATTTTAATATATTATCATTGAAAAAAATAAATATTATTAATAGAATGAATTTTAAAATTTATACACATGTTGAATAATTTGGTATCTTATTTGGAGAGAATTTTATGGTTTATACCTAAATACTTTATATGATGGACTATTAGTAAAAATAATTACCCTAGAAGATGAGGATTAAATTGTGTCATGGATTTCATAACATCCTATAAGAACAATATATCTTTTGATACGTGATATATGACGAATATGTTTTTCTGAGTAGTATGAGGGGATAAGACTCTCAAAAATTATTTGATAAGATAAGTTCATACAAATTTTTATATGTGGTAAAAAGACTCTAAAATGGGAAATAATTGAAAAATGGTGGTCATATGTTCTAATTTATTCAATTAAATAGGTTTTGGGATAGTTTTATGTTATGTTTAACCCCAGTATTTTAAGTTTAACCCTTTGTTAACACATTTTTACCTTAACCATGGAAATTAATTATAATATCCTCAATATTAATTATGGAATGAAATTATGTTGAACTAAATTGAGCAGATAAATAATAATTATTAAAAATATCTAATATATATATGATTATTTAATTCATATATTTATCATAATTGTTTTTAAAATGAAATAGTATTAACGACCAAAGAGCTGTTATGCAAAGGGAAAATTATCATAAGCATATAATGTTTTCATATCAAAACTCAAAATGTAAAATATTCAAATGAAAAAATTTCATTAAAATGTGATATTATGTAAATAATTTTACTTTCAAACAAATTTAATATATAAATTATCAATTTAAATAATTTAATTGAAATGGAATTTGTGAGTAAAATTAGTATTTTTACAATTAATCTAAAAATTATTCTATATAAAAAATTATAAAAAATATAGACATATATAATATTGAAATTGGTATTTTAAAAATTAAATTTATTTTAATTATTTACCTATATGTGGTGAAAATTAATTTGAAATTATATGTAAAAAATGCCACTAGACCACCATTTAAATAAATTCACTTTTTAAAAATAATTCATTTTCCCTTCAAATGAGTCTTATTTTATTTATAATAAACAAAAAACAATTTAATTTATTTTATACATGTTTTAAACATATAATATTTTTAATTTAGTTATTACTAGTCAAATACACTATCTTCATCGATAGTGTTTAATGGTAATGGCTAAATATCGTATTGGGTTTCATTCAAACTTACAGTTATGTGAATTTAAATTTATCAAAGATATTACAAATATATGAAAATAAATATATAATAAATAAATATGGTGGTTAATTATCTTACAATATTGTGTTTCTGTGTCATACAAACTATTGAACATGATATTTATCTTTTTAAGTATCAGGGTGTTACATTATACCCTAGTAAGTAAATTTTTCCCTCACAATTTAATCATTATCCCAATAGTCAATTGTGGGAAATATGAAAATACCATTATTGTAGAACCAAATATTAAAATGGTATAATAAAATATCAACATTATTAGATATAAATATAATTTGATGGCCATATAGAATAGCACAATATTAGGTTTCAATGTATGAGGACTTTGATTGTAAATAATAATACGATATTGTATAAGAATAATAACATCCATGGATAAATAGAGAGTGATAAATAACATGGTCATGAGAATGGTTATATCCCCAAAACCATAAATATATTAATAGTTAAAAGGGAATTTTATTATACCCAAATGAATTTTATAGGACAATATTGTTTCTAATAATAGTATTCTTAACGACGTGGCATTATATAACCACTATAATAAGGAATACAATAAAATATATTTGAAATTTAATGTGTTGGTTTTTATTTCATAAATTAAAACATCATATATTACTATAAGAAATTAATATCTAATTAGAAATTATATCCTTGAATTTGGAATATTTATAATTAAGGGATAATTGTTTCAAGAAAAATATTTTAAAGTCAGGCCTCTTAATTAGATATATTTTCCAAGATAAAAATGGTTTGTACAAGTGCTTCAACAACAAATAATATTAAAATTAATCGATTCAAAAAATAATTATCTTTATGAATCGTCAATGTTTTTGACTAAATTCCATTTCTAAACATTTAAAATTTTAAAAAAATTTCTTTTTACTCCCTAGACAATATAATGTGGTAGTATATGTCACATTCCAAATATTTGATTAATTTTATAACCATAAAACCATAAATAATTCAATAAATATTCTCAAAATAATATCCCATGTTTTTAAATATGTCCCATAAATCCAAAAATTTATTAAAAAATCAAAAAGTTAACATAATCGATCAAATCACCAATTGATAAAAAACATTTATTGAATATTTTATTGATTATAAATTGTATATCATTCATGTAACGACCCAATGATTAATAAATAGAAATTCATTTAGTATAAATATGTCATAAAATCACAACATTATAAACTACTATGTGCTATGTGAACTTTAAACATATGTTTGGCACTTTTGGGTTTGGAATTTCGAAAATCTGACAAACACGATTGTGATCTATTAGTTATTTAGAGTCCGATAAGAAAAATATAATTTTTGGGGAATAATAACCTACCCTAATGAATAGTAATATAACTTTATAAATAGTTATATACTCTAATGAATAGTAACATTACCTGTTATAGTATTAAAAAAACACTCAAGTGAATTTATGATGTTCCTATATTTTAGAATAAGTTAATGAATGTTTTAAAAATGTGTTTTTTGAAATAAATTATGATTTTAATTAAATATTAAATTAATCCTATTTATAAAATTATTTCAGAAAAAATGACTTCATTTTTTGATTCTACACATCGATAATTGGTTAAGATGATTTTTTGGGATTTTTATAAAATATATTAATTTCTTTTGAATAGAAAAATATAATAATTGACAATAAATGCTAAATAATGGATTTATTGAGTCATTGATGAAGTTCATCTTATGTAAGACCAATTGTTTCGAAATAACATGAATTTAATAAAATTATTGGTAATGGAATCATCAATATTTATGGTATTCAGGTGAATTAATAAACTAATGATTAAAAAATTATGAAAACACTCCTCTCCTCCTCTATAACCCCCCCCCCCCACTCCCTTTTCCCTTCACTCATCTCATGCCCAGTTCCTTGAAAATATTCTACCCAAATCACTTCTCAATCTCCACCCACACATCCAATAAAATCTACCCTATTACAAAATACCAAATGCTCTACCTTTATGTGGTTCTCAAAGGATATAAACTCATGTGGTAAATTCCCCTTTCAAATAGTTTTATTTATATTTTGTTCTTTTCTTTTCATGTTTATTTCCTCACCTCCCTTCACTCAAAAAGATTGATAACTCTAGTAACATAAATTTACTATAATGATCTTATTATAATGTTAAATATTATTATCATCTCTTCTTTCCATACCTTTTATTTGAAATCATTGAAAGCACCATTTGAGATGTGTAATTTTAGCATATTTAATAGAATGATTTATCGATTTTCATTATCAAATTTAATTATGGTCATGAAAACATTTGTCTGATGGTTGAAAAATATTATTATATATGGAATTAATCTTTGTTTTTTTCTGAAATATTTTATTTACAAATGGTAGTAAGTTATAAATCAAAACATGTTCTTTGTAATCAAACCCAATTTTTAACCAAAAATGGTTGTCACTAAAGTTATATATAATGTTTCAACATCACTCCAACTAATAAAATTATTCTTTTAACCATGTAATCTCGGGGATGTTTACTAATAAAATAAATCATCAATTCTGGACTACAACCTTCATCACATATGATTAACCAAATATGAATATAAGTTAACCAATATAGGAAACCATAAAAAAATAGTCTCAAACAATGAAATTGAAAAAACTTATCCCATTAAAATGCTATGAATGAACATAAAAAATTTATAAAAAATCCATTACATATTAATTAGTTTCTGGAATTATTAACTAATAAATATAATTTTTTTATTTAGTTCATTAATAAAATGTGATGAACCCTTCCAGATTTAAGGTAAGAGATCCTATACATTTCTCTCTTAATATGGATTGTAATCTTTTATATTCCATTTTATATGTAATCAAAAATGATGGTGTATGAATTTTCACCGCCCCCATACTACCATCCTGATTTATAGGTGATGATAAAACCATTTTTTCTCTCATAAAGACCTCTTAGGCAGACCTGACACTATGCCGATAAATCGTAACGATCTCTACCTGAACCTTCTTTTTTCGTTGAGGTTGCCTTAAATTTCCCTATATCTAAATGGAGTTATCTTATCTGTTAATGGAAATATTATAAATTCATTCTAGTTTTTGAAAATTCATTTATGATAACACTTTAATCACTCTCTTTTGGGGATATTCTTGTTTTTAAATGATTCCCTCCACAAAACATTATTATATGAAACCCAGTTTTAATGGAACATCATGAATTTTTTCACAATTTCAAGTTAACATTATACTCTATTATAATAAACTATGGTATTTTTAAAAACAACCATTTTATAATGAGAATATTCCTGGCAATATTTTAGTTTTATATAAAATATTATCTTCTTTTATATTTTAGAACATCTATAGTATTTTCTATACAACTGCACAAAAATGTTTTAAGGAAAATGTTTCTCAAATACATTTCTTATATGTTTTCACTTAATTTTAACATCACCTACCATTTTTATGCAGATTTTACATTATGAACGTCCATGCATGTTCTAATACCATTATTTCATGGACACTTTCATGATACTCCCATTGGTTATGCATTGTTTCATGATTATGGCAACCAAATTTTTCCATGGGTATCCATATGTTTATGTGTGGTCAATTATGTGTGCTTATTTTTTTTTTAAAAAATATTCATGAAAATTTTGAGATGGGTGTGCCCAGATAGTTCTCCAATGCATTTGGTAATGTTATGTCTCATGAGATGCGATGTGAAACATGATTGGCGATCAGCCTTTACCCGTACTAAAATGGATATCATGAATCGTAATTATCCTTAACGTGTAATAAAAATGGGAAATGGGATTGAAAATTATACTTGAACAATAACAAAGAAATATTTTGTGATTCAAACATATTTCTATTATTCCATGATTATATTATCCAAAGTTTATTTGATATGGTTTTATATGTTTCATGTTTTTTATATAAATATGTCATGCCTCCTAGATCAGGTGTTTAAAATTTATTCTAATATTAATTCATTTATAGGGATTTTTATCTCATATAGTTGTTCATGTGTTCCCTAGGGTACTCTATGCATATTAATGGGCTTAAAAGAAATTTCGATCTCTTTATGCAGATTAAATAAAGAAGTTTATTTTTATTCCCATGTAATATGTTTTATGTACCTAGTCCTCCAAGACACTAGAATTAATTATCCATGGCATGCACTTTAATTTTTAATTATGCTTAAATTCAGAATCTGTTACATGAAAAGGATGGGGTCTCTATAGTTGGTATCATAGAATGGTCTTGTTATTTTTTTATAATAGGAATAGAGATCCTTAGTGATAACCTTAGAGAGAGAATATTTATTGATAACATTACTCATTTTGGGTGAGTATTAAGTAAGTAGTTTATAAAGAAAATACATCCATGTCTATATAAAATCACGTAGAGGAGGCTCTAGAACAAATATATCCTAGGGTAAAACCCAAAAACACATCTTTGATCTAGAATTGAACATGAATGGGAGAACAAAAATGGGAGTTGTTGTACTCTTGGTTACGACACACCCAGGGGGATATGCATTCGTAGATTAACAATCTTAGTACAACCCATTATTAAGGGATAAAAAACCAATAAGAATATATGTTAAGAAATAGACTAGGAATAACCATGATAAAATACTAAGGAAATACAAGTTAGGATATATTTATCATTTACTAGTTTATCCTTTGTGTTCAATGTTTCTTTTTTATGCTCAATAGCAATGTAATCAAGCTCTCTAATTAAATTTTATTTTTCATAGTTAATGGAGGGAAATAAAATAACGCGTTCGCACAACCAATGTGATAGGGGAATGTGAAGATTTATCTAATGATATTCTTGATATAACGAGAGAGGGTGCTCAAAATTCATGGTAGTACTTGCTCAGCTGGCTCGAGTTATTAATAATAAAATGAATAATGTATAATTCCCTCCTTCTATAAATAAAGATTAAACTTCCCTATAATCATTAATTAAGAAAAGGAGTTGTATGTTTAGGGGATCTTATGATGCACTCCCAGCAATACTAGGGAAAACAACATTAAAAAGATATTTTATGTCTTCTATATCTCAGAATAAGAGAAATCTTTACTAGAAGTTTATCATTTTGATTCGGAAGTTAATTAGTGGTAGACACTGATCAAGAGAAAAAAATCCCAAGTGGAAATTGATTCTATTGATTGGGAGGAATCCAAGAGGATGTTGTTCCACTAATATTTTCTTCAAACCCTCTATCTCAAGATGGAAGGAGAGTTCCTCATACTCAAGATGAAGGAAGATGAGTTCATTATGGCGTACAAAAAAACATTACAAGGCTTGAATGGTTCGCCACTAGATTGGTCATGAACACTGAAATAAAGGTGGATTACTTCTTTAGCAGACTAAATCCGAGTTTACAAAGAGCCTTAAAAATTAGAGACTTTGATAGTTATGAGGATATTCTATATTTTTCCCTTATGTTCGAATTGGAGAGTAGAGAATCCCAGTGGGCTTGTGGGCCTAGTCATAAAAGGAAGAAAATGGAGAAAAAATGGGTTGTTCATCGAACAAATACCGTTATGGATAGAATTATGACTTTTCCACTTGTAAATGTTGTGGGAAGAAACATCCTCAAAACTATATGAAGGGAACCTATAATTTATTCAAATTTGGGACGTTTTGTCATCTGGAAAAGAATGGCAGAAGAGATATGAAAAATCCGGCTAATGTAGAGGATGAAAGAATGATTCATATAATCACTCAGTCTGCAGTGCAGTGTTACAACTGCAAGTAGATCGGGCATTATGAGGACTATTTCCTTAAGCCACGTGTTTTCAGAGGAAATAAACCCTAACCTCGAAGGATACAAAAAAGGTCTTATGTTGTCACTACCACTGAGGTGGATCCAGACATCTATTTAGGGACAAATATGCTAGTTATTACTTCATGTATAACAGACACACTATTTAATTATAGTTCAAAACACTCTTTCATATCATGAATATTTAGTCTAACTATTAAAAACCCACCATGGTTATGTTTTGTAGACAGAACCTCCTAGAAAATCTCTTTATATTTATTTTAGTGGAGTTTGAAGCTATCATGTGGATGGATTAGATATCATTATACAAAGACAACATCAATTTTCAGGAAAAATATATCACTCTTCACATCCCAAAGAATCCTCTGATTTTTACAAGTGTTAGGTTGAAGAGGAATCATAGTTTGAATCATAATCTCAAATGTGGATTTTTTTTCATTATGAACAATAATATTTATCTCAAATGATTGAGACAATGGAGAGGATCATGCTTGAATTCATGCCCATTATGAGGGATTAAACTGATGTGTTCCCTAAAGTGTGTATTGGTCTTCCCCTTAACCGAGAGGATGAGTCCACAACTGATCATATCTCTAGATCACTACTTATATTAATGGCACCTTACGGAATGGAAACAATAGAGCTTGAGGAGATCAAGAAGTAGTTTAAAGAGAATCTAGAGAAGGGTTTTAAATGGTCGAGTGCTTTATCATGGGGTGTTCCAGTCCTACTCATCCAGAAGAAATATAGATTAATGCACCACTACATCGATTATTGGGAACTCAATAAAATCATGATAAAAAACAATTATCCCCTTCCAATGATAGATTACTTGTTCGATCAGATTCATGGGTCTAGTTAATTATCTATGGTGGTCCTTTTGTCTGGATATCACCAATTAATGTTTACGAAGAATGTTATTCCCAGTACTGACATTCAAATGAGGTATTGGCACTATGAGTTCAGAGTGATTACATTCGAACTCCCTAATGCTCTATCAATTTCCATGCATTAAATGAATAGTGTTTTTAGATATTACCTTGACAAATTTGTGGTAGTAATTATTGTTGATATTCCTATATATTCCAAGACCAATGGGGAACATGAGGATCATTTTAATAAAGTGGTAAAGACATTGTGAAGTAATAAGTGGTATAAAATATACAATAAATGTGAGTTCTAGATGGAGGAATTATCATTCTTGGGGAATGTTTTCACCAGGAAAGAGATATCTGTGGACTCCTTCCAAAATGAAGGCAATTAATGTGTGGCCAAGGAAAAAAAAATATAATAGAGATCTGATTCTTTTTGGGTCTATCTGGGTATTATTGACGATTCAAGAAGAAATAATCATGAATGTAATTCCCATTGAAAATACTGACACATAATGGGGAATTTTGTTTCTAGAGTTAGGAAAGTGAATACTATTTTAGAGAGTAGAAAAAGAGACATATCATTGTGCCAATACTCACACTCCCAACAAGTGGAGAACAATTTGTGGTGTATAGTGATACTTCAATTAAGGGAATAGGCTATTTGGTAATTCAAAATGATAAAATGAAAGTATAGGCCTCCTGGTAGCTGAAATTATCCGAGAAAACAATCCCATAGAAGATATAGATTTGGAAGCTGTGATCATTGTGTTGAAAATCATGAGCCATTATCTATATGGGGAGATCTGTGATATATAAACTGACCACAAGAGTTTCAAATATATATTGTTTGAAAAATTATTAATATGAACCAACTAAGATGGATTGGTCTCATCATGGATTATGATTACTCAATCCACTACTATCCCGATAAGGAAATCATGGTTACTAATTATCTATGTAGAAAGGATCATGCATCATTATCAATGATGAGAATTGAAAAGGATCTAATATTTGTAGATTTTTATTAGATGGACATGGGAATCATTAATTGAGGAACCTCATCAATACATTCTCAAATGTTATCTCAAAAATCAATATTAGTGAAAATAAAGGATTCTAAAATAAAGGATATATAAATTCTAAAAAGGGTGGAAGCTATTAAAAAATGGGGAATCTACCAATTTCATAACATGTGAGAAAGGAGTTATATAATTTGTGTAATGATTATGTGTAATATATAATCCGATGATAAAAAGAAGATTTAAAATGATGTATATATCTCAACCTTCTCTATCCACCCAATGAGCACAAATATGTATCATGATATCTGAGAAAACTTTTGGGGGGATGACATGTAAAGAGATATTGTAGAATATACATCAATTTTCCTGATATGTCAGTAAGCAAAGGATAAGAGGAAAACGTTTATGGGGATGATGCAACCACTGCCCATACCAACATGGATGTGTGAGAACATTACAATGGACTTTGTCAATGGAAATCCATTTAAATCCCGAGGAAACAATGAAATATGGGTCATTGTGGATCGTCTTACGATTAATGATCACATTATCACAATTATATAGGACTTTTCAATATATTAACATGCATGGATTTAAATCAATGAATAATTAAGGGTGCATGGAGTACCACTATCTATTATATCTTGTCGTGATATGAGATTCACCTCAATGTTCTGGAAAAGTATCCAACATGCTCTGAGCACTGAACTGATCTTTACAGCGGCCTATCATCCTCTAACTGATGACAAATCTGAGAAAACTATTCAGATAATAGATGATACATTAAGATCATGTTATATTTACATCAATGGGGTAAGACCAACATCTTTTACACGGTTTAAAGTTCCTACAATAATAGTTTCAATTCTAGCATCTAAAATGGGCCATATGAAGCCCATTATGGTAAAATGTGTAGAACACCAACATGTTGGGATGAAGATGGTGAGTGGAAGTATCTAGGTCCAGAAATGGTCTAAAAAATGGTGGATAATGTGAATACCTTTCCACAGTATATCGAGGCTTCCCAATTATGAAAAATACGTTATAGAGACAATCGTTAATGAGACCTTGAGTTTAATGTTAAGAGACATGGTATTTCTACACATATCTCTATAGAATATGGTCATGAGGTTTGAAAAAAATGGAAGTTATGCCTGAGGAACATCGACCCCTTCAAGATACTTGATCTAGTAGGATATGTTTCATATCAACTAGAGAATCCATCTACCATGTCGAATATACATGATGTCTTTCATGTATCCATCTTTTAAAAGTACATTCTAGAACCTTCACATGTACTCTCTTTAGAGGTGGTACAATTAGAGTATGATCATTCTTACGGAGAGCATCCAGTAAAGATCTTGGATGTTAGAGATAATTTTCTACATAACAAGAGTACTCAGATAGTCAATTCACTATGCAAGAGCCACATGTACTAAGAGGCAACATGGTAAATAGAGGAGGAAATAATGGAAAAGTTCCCACAACTGTTTATGGCATAAAATGTAAAACAAAATTTCAAGGGAAAAATTTCACAAGGGGGAAAGAATGTAATGACCCAATAATTTATAAATGGGATTTAATTTTATTATAAATATGTCATTATATCACAAAATAATGAACTAATATGTTCTCAATGATCTCTAAACATATCTTTTTTACTTATGTGTTTGGAATTTCGAAAATCTTACATACACAATTACAATCTGTTAGTTATATGGAGTCTAATAAGAAAAAATAATTTTTCTGTGAATATTAATCTACCATTTATGAATAGTAATATAACCTTATGAATAGTGATATACACTAATGAATATTAACATTTCTTATGATAGTATTAAATTAATATTGAAGTGAAATTATGATGTTCTAATATTTTAGAATAAGTTAATGAATGTTTTAAGCATTGTCATCACTAATAAATTATAAAGTTATTTAAATATAAGATTAATCATATATAGAAAATTATTTTTTTAAATATGGACTTTATTTTATTATTCTACACATCTAAAAAATGTTAAGGTAAATTTTTGAGATTTTAATAAAATAATTGAATTTTTTATGAATAGTAAAAGATGAAAATTTATGATAAATGCTAAATAATGGATTTATTGAGACATTGATGATGATATGATGATGTGAGCCCAATTGTTTAGAAATAACGTGATTTTATTAGTCTTCTTGGTAATGGGATCATCACTATTTCGCTTGATGAGGTCAATTAATAAAATAATGATTATTAAATTATGAAAACCCTCCTCTCTTCCACTGTAAGCCTCTCTCTCACCCTATTTCATTCACTTCTCTAAAGCCATGTGACTTTCCAATATTATTCCCAAATAACTCCCCAATATCACCCCCCATTTCCAACATACCCTAGCCTCTAAAAAATACAAAAACATTTCCCTTTAAGAGTATCTAAAATGAGATAAACTCAAGAGGTAAATTCCTCTTCTAAATTTTTCCATTTCTTTTATGTTCTTTTTCTTTTCTGGTTATATTCCTCATCTCCATCCACTAAAATAGTATGAAAACTCCAGTAACATAACTTTACTATAATGTTATTATTAAAATGGGATATTTCATTATAATCTCCCTTTTCCCTAACTTTTATTAGAAAGAAATGAAAAACCCGTTTGATATGTGTTAATTTAGTACATTAAAGGACAACATTTTATCAATTTATGTTACAATATTTAATTATGGTCATGAAACAATATTTGTAATGGTTTAACCATATTGTTATATATTTATTATATTATAGTTATGTTTTGGTAATAAATTTGTAAAAATGGTAGTATGTTATAAATCAAAACATGTTATTTGTGAAGAAACCTACCGTTTAACCCAAAATGGTTATTAATAAAGTTATATAGATTGGTTCAAATTCACTCCATGTAACCAAATTATGTTTTTAACTATGTAATATTGTGGATGTTCACTAATAACATAAAACATCAATTCTGGACAACCACATTCATAATATGTGTTTAACCAAATATGAATATATGCAAACCAATCTTTTAAACCATGAAAACATATGATCCCGAACAATGGAATTGAACAACTTAACCCATTAAAAAGGTCATGGATAAAATTAAAAAGGATATAATAAATCCTTTACATATATACGAGGTTCTGGACATATTAATTAATAATCCTAATTTGTTTATTCATGTCATTTATAACAATTGATGAACACAACTAGATGAAATGTAAGGGATCCTCTCCATTTATCTCTTAATCAATATTATACTCTATGCTATTCCATTTTATGTGTAATCCCAAACATTGGTGTATGACTTTTTACCTCCACCATACATCCCTCATTATTTATAAGTGAGGAGAAACAACTTTTATGTCTCCTCAATCCCTCTTAGGCACACATGAAACCATACTGATAAACTGTAAATATTTCTACCCGAACCTTCATTGTTCTTTCTTATTACCATAACATTCATATTATAAAAATAAGGTTATCAATTTATGTAAATATTTTAAATTCATTTATTTTTAAAAAAATTTATTTATGAAGTCCCTTTCACCACCCTATTTTAATAATATACATACTTTTGAATGATTTCCTCCTATGAAAATTATGATAAGCAGACCTGTTTAAAGGGAACTATCCAAATTTTTACCTAATATCAAGTGAACTATATCCTCTGTTTTAATCCAAAATTGTATTTATAATATAAGTCATTTTATAATAAAAACATTCTTTATTAAATTTAGGTTTTATATAAAATATTATCCCCTTTTCTATTTTAAACTCTCTATAGTATTTTCCTTTAAACCACGCAAAAATGTTTTAATGATAATGTTTCTAAAATTCATTTCTTATATGTTATCACATCTGTTTGAAATCACCTAGAATGAAATATGCCTATTTTACCTTTTGAACGTCCATGTATGTTATAATCCCTTTCTTTTATGGACAATTTCTTGATACTCCCATTAATTATGCTTTATGTCATGACTGTGGTACCCAATTCCATCTTGGGTACCCTTATGTGTATGTATGGTTGATAATGCATGATTATTCTTGTGGAAAAAATATTCATGAATAAGTTGAGATGGGTGCACCCAGATAGCACTCGATTACATTGGATAATGTTAAGAGAAATGAGATGCGATGTGAAATGGGATTGACGGTTAGCCTTGACCTGTTCTAAAATGGAAATAGGGATTGGTGGTTATCCTTGACCCATACTACAATGAGAAACATGATTGGCAGTTAGCCTTGACCTGTACAATATAAATTTCTTATGATTCTTCCAAACTCATATGATTCCAGTGGTATATCATCCCATAATTAAATGATATGGTTTTATATGTTCCATGATATTGATATCATTATGGAACGACTCATAGCTCAGGTGCTAAATATTGATTCTTATGTTCATTCACCTAATGGGATTTTTAGATCATCCATTTGTTCATGTGCACTATAGGGTACCCCATGGATATGTAAGGGCTTAATGGAAGTTATAATCACTTTATAGATATTAAATAAATAAGTTTTTTTACCCCATAATTATATTTTATGTACCTAGTATTCTATTTCACTAGACATAACGATCCACGACTTGCACTATGATGTATAATTATTCTTAAAATCCTGTAATGTTTTTAGAAAAAAGGATATGGTAACTATATTTCTCACAATATATATAATATGTATATTTCTATAATATGTGATATTATATTTTTTATATAAAACATTGATGAAAATTCCATTTTATCTTTAACATTCAATGTATTAATTAAGCCATAAATAATTTTATGTGAGATATTTATATATATTTTTTTTAAAAATGTTCCCTATTTAATCAGATGAAAATTTCATTTAAGAAATGAAATTTGGATCATTCATTGAATTATATTTAATGTCTCATGATGTCAATGATGAATTAAACTCGCCAAATTGGATATCACTTTAGTAATTGTGACAAAACTTTACGATCAATGATGTTATCTTCCCAAAATGTGGAATGAATACATATGATCAAATTTTAAAAAATTAAGGAAGGAAGGATGGTTCCCACATTCTAAAGGTCATATATTATGTCAAATGAGGATAATAATATTTTGACGAATACCACATGCACACCAGAAAAGATATTAAACCATAACCTCTACTCCACTATGCATATTTTTGTTTTAATATGTTATATTGTGCTAGAACATCTTTATAAGATATTAATAATAATATAAGGGTTTTAATCCCATTTAAACAGACAATTTTTGGGGGTAATCTCTCAATCTTGGATATCCTCCAAGAATACATCTTTTCATCTCCATTGTGGTTAAGTTAATTGTTTTCCTGGAAATTCTCTATTTCCCTTACATTTATTGTAGCATTTTTATTTTTAATATTATTTATTTTAATTATTTTTTTATAAATTAAGATCCCAAACATTATTTTCTTATAAAAATTATAGAATATAGCACATTATTTTTTTACGATTACTACACCACCCACAGATGAGTAGATGTTTAGTAATTGTTCTACCTCTTACCTCCATAATTTATTTATTTTGAATCAATGAGCTAATAAAATTGGATTAATATGAAAAATGAATTTATTGTTTAATATATAATGAACTAATAAATTAATTTAATAGTTAACACAAAACAAATTAGGTCGATAATTATGTGAATTGTGACACCACAATCAAAATCGATAAAATAAAACAACATAGGATCATTTTATATATGTCAGATGTAATACCAACACTCAAATAAACTATAATAATAGAATTGAAATAATCTAAAATTTTCTAATGAACCGAATATATCCATATACTATAATTAAAATATGTGTACTATGATTTAATGTTAAAAAAAATATCCTATGTTTTAATTCATTTTAGCATTGTGGTGAAGTTACACCGATATTTTTTAAAGGTTAAAACATTATGGGATCATGATTAATTAGATTTAAATATAACTCAAATGATTAAAAATAAGGTATGAGGTATAGTTTTGTAATATAATCCTTCTTAAAAAATAATTTTCTAAAAAAAATTAATTCTTTGTGTTTTCAAAATCCCATTTCAATGAATATATTCCCTCTTGATGCTTCCACATGTTTTATAAATGATAAATAACCCCTTTACTTTTATATCATTTATTATTTTATTTTATTTTATTTCCATAATATCATTAATATGTTGTTTTAATTACTTCCTTCATTGAGATAAACCCATGTTCAGTAACTATGTTTCACATAACTAACCAAAATAACACCCATCCTTTTGGAGCACCATAAAAAAACTATTGAAAGGAGCACCATTTCAAGAGTGGAAAGTTCGTATTTCAACATGTTGGAGGTATAACAAACAAAGAATGATGTATTTGAATATTACATCTTTTTAGATGATCATTCATTATTGATTACAATTTTATGCCTAATAAAGGTAACTATTTAGTGCCTTTGGATAATTGGGCTACATTTTTCTAACTTGTAAATAATCTTCATTATATCCTATAATGATATTAAACTTCAGTACTCATTCATAAATTATTTTATTGTAACATGAGGAATGGAATCATAATAAGTGGAGAAATCAAATTCTCATTAAGGTTAAACATCTAAAATTTGATTATAAGAATATAAAAACATGAACATAACTATTTAGAATCATACAATGAATAATATATCTCAAACATTTGAGTCATGGATTCAATTTTGGTAATTCATAAAGCACAATTATTAATTAATATGAACCATGAGAAAATATAATTTGAAAAGAAGATGGATTTGGAAAAGAAACATAGTCATAGAAAATAGTATCCATATTATCTAATTCACATTTCCTAGACCATCATAGTGGACAAATTCCATTACTGAACTTTGATTACTTGTCATTGTAGAACTGTATTATTGATATTGATTTACATTATGTTATAATAATGAATATATCATGAGATATACAAAATTACATAATTAAATAGAGGGATATATATGTCCCACCCCTGTCATTATGAAACCATTCTTACGTGGTCCTCAAAAATTTAAATTATTCTTTATAGCAAAACCCATGGAGTAATATGGGTTTCTTAAACATCATTCCATTATAAAATATTCCATGAAAAACAAATGAATTGAATACATATAATTCTATAAAAAACACAATAAAATAATAATAATAATAGAGATAGAAAAATAACCATATTTAAGGAATATAATCTTAAATGTAAAATAGTTATCATGTAACAAATGGAATATATTCTTAAGAAAAATATCATTTCTTCTTCAAAAGCATTTCATTACTCCAAATTCCATACAATTTTAAAAGAAAAAATTATCAATGAAAATTACATTGTAAAATGTGTGGGATGATTCTTGGAGATATGGTTTCATTAAATTTTAAAAATCCATTCATTTTGTATACGTTAAAATCATATTGTTATACTTTTGCTGATAAAGTTAAAAGTACTTCATACCTATAATGAAAAATGATTTTTTTTCATACCATTTCGTAATAATTTACCAAACCGTTAAATTTAAATTTAACAATAATATAAGTATATGGAAAATATTTTATAATATATATGTATAATACATGGACATGGATGATAAATATAAAATAGTGAATACTTACGTATAAGCATTATAGAATAAAAATGATATTGCAAAATTATCCCTTTCCTTAGGTTTGATTAATTCCATATGTGTCTGAAACTAATATATAGTGGTTGCAAAAATATTATTTACATTTAATAGAACCATAATATTATTTATGATATCATATATCACTCACTGATGACATGATATTAACCGTTCATTTATTAATTTCTTGTTAAAGAAATGTATTGGGTAATAATTCTTTTATTTATAATATGTGTTTTGACTTGTAAATATTGATTTTATTGCATAGATAATCATGTAAATACCTCAATAATTTAAATAATTTTTTATATAGAAAATATATTCAACGTATATACATAAATAATAGATAGATAAATGTAAATGAATATGTTATTCATAGAGATGGTAGGCGGTACATACGCATGAGCACTATTTGTTTTTCTTAATTGAATAGAATGGAAAATGTAAATGATATATATATATAATTATAGTAGAATTATTATATCATATATTTCATGATAATTTTTAGTATATATATTATAATATTTCTTGAATGGTCAACATGAAGAATGAATCTCATCGCATCGTAGAGATGGTAAGCTGTATATTCGAACGAGGGATAGAATCATTCCCTTAGTAATTAAATAGAATGTAATTGGAAATTATATTAATTATAAATAATCATTATCATTTAGTATTTATTATTTAAATCCTTAATATTTGTTGTTATAACAATCTAAATAATTTAGTGCTTAATAAAAAATTATACCACGTCATAGAGACGGTAAGTTGTACATATGCACACATGGTTATATTGTTATTTGTAGGATTGATATAATATGAAATATAGTTGTTTAATAACTAAAATTACATCCCAGTATATAATTTATACTATATTGGTTTATTTGTAATGAAAAACTCATAATGTGAAAGTAGAAGAAGAATGATTGCAGAATAAATCAGTAGAAGATATTTCATCTTCTTTCACGTGCATCATTTAAATCTCTGGTTAGAGAACTAGAGTTAGTCTTGGAAGAATAAAAGAACATTAATAATAATACTAGAGATGTTTATAAGGGAAAATTTAGGGTAATGATATGTTTTATGGCTCAAATTGATGTGAATAGGCGAGGTAGGATGTTTCCTTTTATAATAGATTTGAGGGGAACCCATGAAATATCCTAAAATAATAAATTATTATAAATTATATTTTTAATCCAAATGCTTAAAAATTGATATATATCAATGGTAAGATGAGTATTTTTCGAAATACTACTAGAGAATAAATTTTATACAGGTATTTATTTTTTTTCATACCAATATTTTGGGTTTGACTTTAATTATACTCAATTAATTTTAATTTTACTAACAACATTTTAAGTATTAAGAGGATAAAAATATTACTTATAAGGGGTAGATTTTCTATAACTGGAAAAATAATGAACTTTGAGACGTTTTCATAGTTAATATATTATTTTAATATATTTTTAGTGTTTCTTAATGAATTTAATAATTGACAATTTTTTAAAGAAATAAGTAATGTCAGTTTTTCACTGTTCATATTAATGAATTTAAATGAAATATAAACGGAGATATAACATCCAAAAAACCCATTAAATAGTATTATAATATATCATATTCACCTTGGAGAAACATGTATGACTTAAATAAAATAAAACCATATTTATTTTAATATTTATAATAAAATATATTTGATTCATCCATTTATAATGCAATCACTGCATCATTATTATGACATAATTAAGTTTAATTATTTTCTGTCTAATAATTATATGTATAATACCATGATTTAGGAATTTTTATTATTATTGATGAATATTTATTTTTGGTGATACCACTTATATAAATTCAAATTAATTTTTATAGTATGGAGATATATATGTTTATAACATATTTTTTTTACATTAAATTAAATGTTATATGTTTATTAATCACACCTAATTGGCTTCCAAAGGAAAAGTGATCAATTCAAGGGTTGTATGGGTCATCCATTTATCATCTAAAATGATTAGTAGATGTTTTATAGTAGTTTTATAATGGTATTCTTACCTATAATTAAACATTTTACAAATTTTTCATATGAATAATAATTACTGAATTTAGTATTCATAATTCTTAAAAATAAATTGAATCTATATACATAATTTGGATTAACTGATTCAAAATACGGATCCCATTTTTCAAAACTAAAAACATATATGATTCAGTAATTAATTTAAAATCAACACCCTTTTTAGAATGAGAGAACATGTGTTTTTTAGTAGAAGTTATTATAAAAGATTAAAATGTTTTTACACATGAATTCCATGTAAAATTAATTATAATGAAATATACTATTTTTAATTTTTATAATATTTTATTATTTTTACTTTGTAATGATTTAATAATATAATTTATCCCTATATATGAATATTATGATGAAATAGTTTTTCAATTTCAATTATGAGTATTTTTACTATTCCTGAAAACGTGAAAGTTATCATAAAAATATAAAAAATTCATCCAAAGTAAATTATTATATCACACTTACAAGTAAAATGTTTATGTTTTCAGATATAATATATATAAGTGTAAAAATCATGATTTAAAATGTTTATATAAAAAGAAGGCATCCAAACTATTTTTTTATAAAAGAATTCATATATCTGACAAAATGAATTTGTTTTATATCATGAATAGAAAACATATAAAAATAATTTTAAACATTATATTGAATATATTAAATAACTATTTAATTAATAAAATCCATAGTGAGTGGTTTTATAGATTTATAGACTCAGTAATTTTAATTTAATTTTATTAAGAAGATAATTAATAATTTTCATACCCACTATTATAATAACTAGGATATAAGGTAATGTAACAAAATATGGTAGTAACCTTATACTAGGTCTTCTGTGAAATTGAATCAATCAAATGAACCTGATATTTTATGTAACCTATTCTATGAATTTGGTTTCTTGTCCCATAATCTAATCTGGTATTGCGTATTGTGAAAAATTATCTTAGTGTATCATACAACACAATATATCAATATATATATATATATATCATAGAAATCATACAACAATAAATTATACCACCTTAATGTTAATTACACCACTGAAATTAATAATGGTTATAATTGGTTTACTGCATGAATGTTTTATTCATAGAAACCCACATTGTAAAAAATAATACTAAAACATAATTTTAAAAAGAAATTTTAGAAACAAAAATGTTACCACAAAAAAATCACCAATAGATTTCAACATATGAGAACATAGGTGGAATGTAAAAACATATATATGGAAAAAATCGAACTATAATGTTCTGATGGATAGTGATAGATAAAATCATTAAGAGAATGTAAATAATGAAAAGCCATAAATCTACGATGATCTAAGGGACTGTCTGGTTCATCATATTAGAATGTACGAGGGGGAATTTTTTTTGTTTTAAAATATCAATTTCCTAAAGATAAAGAACATGATAATACATAATTACTTTATTTAACTATAATATCATCTTTGGTAGTTCCTTGAACAATTTCCACTTCATCTCGTTTTCATATAAATAATGTATAATTTTTCATTTATGATGTTTTAGCTGATCATGCGAAAAAAATTAGAATGACAGGTCATCCCATATGTATTTATATAAAAAATCTTATAACCCATGATCAAATATTCATAATAACACATATGATGATATTATAATTTATTCTAAATATTATTCTGTGATTTTTAACATAAACATCCCATAAATTCATAACATTTCAATCCCGATGAATTATATAAATCTAGAATATATAGAAAAAGGATCAAAAAATCAACTTAACATTAATCCCACTCATATATCATATGGTTTCCGTAATTTTTATCATTCCAAACATGTTGAAACATTTATCATGTATTTTTTGTAGTGATGGTAACAACATGAATTACCATATATTTTTAATGAAAACATTCATGTTTCCTTACACTTAGGTCCAAAAATATGTAAAACCCATCCAAGAATACATAACCCACATTCAAATAAATCTATAACTGAATCTGAGGGTTATAATATTGTATGATTTACTAATTCATATCAAATATATCTTTATCCAAGTATCATAACCTCTACATCATGCCCATGTTAAGGGTTATCTATCACTTAATAATTTGTTTTTTAAAAAAGATAACCTTAGTGTACCTCAATCAATTTTTATGTATACCTATACCTATCAGAATATACTTTCAAATACATGTGGAAATCCATAGTGGAAAACTACAAAGATATTTTAATATTGAAAAATAATATTAAAGAGATTCTACAACATTAATCTGGAAACCCATTACATAATAGCCAATCATTCCACCACTTCATTGTCATATTCAACATCACTAATAGTGATCTCATTCTATATTCTTTTATCAATGGACATAAGAGTTTCTTGATTTAGATCGATGTTGAAAACCCTTGGATTAGAGAATTTTTGTGAAAAATTTTAAGTTTTCATGCACATATATCATTAATGTGTGAGAGGAGCATGATGCACATCCTTTTCTCAGTTCAAATAATTAGATACCATTTCCCATTTCATCAGTAGTCAAATGCCAGATGAACTTATTTTACACCCTTGCAAAATATACTAGTCATTTCAATAGAGTTTCCAATATTCTTCATTAAACACTTTGATCATAAGAAATTATAATATTCTTTTAACGATTTTGTTTGTATTTTCTATTGCACTCCATCTTTCGTTTTATGTTGATACCATGAGATTGATATGTAACTTCAAATTCCATTTATACCATGATATAAAAACACTGAATCTATTCATATCTACGAAAGTATCTTATTTATAACACCATTAAATGAATTTTTTTTAGACACTGATGAATTAATCAGCTTTAAATTCATGTTGGCTGATAAGTCCAGAAGTATACCTCAGAAGTCTTGGAAAATTTGTCTCATATGTTCCAAAAGCTTCATCATCCATTTTCTTATGCTATAAAAACTCATTTACCATATTCTTTTGATGAATATGAAGAAATTAATTATTTAAAAATATTTTTTTGATATCATCCCATTCCATGGATTCAATTTCATCTTTCTCCAACTTATTCTTCCTTAGTTTCTACCCCGGTTCTACATTACATTTTAATGATAAAATTTTATTTATACCATTTCATCTTCCAAACAGAGAAGGATAAAAAATATCTTTTTAATGGTTCTGATACTTTTTTCACCTACAAGTTGATTATAAGTCCATCTAAACTAAAGTGTATGTTGCTACATGAAGGTCTCGATAGATTGTTTTGACTTTTTTGCTCATTTGGATGTCTATAATGATTCATATCTTGTGTAAGTATAGAGAATGTTTTTTTTCATTGCATATACTAAAACATTTGGTTGGTGAAGATATAATTAATTAAATTTCCCATTGCATTAATCATTATCATAGTTCATTCATGTTCTATAAATTCTCTAAAACAGAAAAGAATATCATGATAGTAAAATATTATACTATGAAAACTAAATATTCAAGGGGAAGAAATTTAAAACATTAAAATCATAGGTTCAATCAAAGGATAATAATTTTCATTATCAAAATATAAATATATTAACCTATACTTATAATTATCTTATGGGACACCCCTAGAAATTCTTTACCAATATCTAAAGGGATCTCAATAAATATTTCACAACGTAGTTTCCAAAGGTTGATGAAACCAACGAACTGATACAAACTACAATGACCCAATACTTACAAACATCAATATTTAATAATTTTAGATTAATATTAATTACATTCAAAAACTTCGTTCCAATGGACCATAATATATATTGTCATTGGAAATTTGGAATACACTTCTCAAACATGTCAAAAATATTCAACATATCGTACAAAGAACTTCTCCACTAGTACTCTTACATAAAATATTTCTTTATATCATGAAAAATGAAATCATAATAAGGGGAGATCTAAAATTATTATTAAGTGTAAACAAATAATAAATGATCAGAATTAAAAAAAAACATGAACAAAACAATGGATAATCATAATATTTATAACATATATCAAAATTATGAGTCATTGAATAAATCATGGAATTCATGATGCATAAATTATAAACGAAAATAATCCATGAAAAAATAGTATTGGAATAAAATAGGGATTTTATTCAAACAATAAAAATCATAGAAAATAATTTCTATATTATCCAAGTATCATTTCCATGACCTTGATAGTGGTTAATGTCCATTACTAAACCAGTTTGACTTTTGTTGCAACACAGTATTACTATACATGATTTCCTTATCATTCTAGTTACGTATATTTCTTGAGATATAAGTCATTACATAATGAATTTGTGGGAGATTTAGGTCACACCAATCTTATTATGAAATCATTCTCTCGTGTTCAATGAAATTATAAATAATTCAACATAGCATAACCCATGGTATAAAATTGGTTTCTTAACATAATTCGATCAAATAATAATCCATGTAAATAGAAGGATTTTGTAAACAGAACTCCATTGTAATCAAAATAAATTAATTTTAATAATAGTTATAAAAACATAAACTTATTTATATAATTTCAACATAGATGATAAATAGTATTAAAATAACACATGAAATTAATTATTGAGAAAATTATTATTCCATCTTTAAAAACATTATCTTTTTCAAAAACATAGTGCAATTTTAAAAGAAATAAACATTATTTAAAAAATATTAATACTTAAATGGGATGAATCATGTTAATAACGATTCATTAAATTCAAAAAAATCTACTGAGGCTGCATGACATACAAACCATTCTTTTATAACATTTTCAAAAAAAATTCAAAAAGTTCCTCATATGAAAAATGACAAAAGGTTCCATTTGTACCATTTTGAAAAAATTCCAAAATATATAAAACATGCATTAAAAATATTATAAAGAAAAAACTAATATATATATATATATATAACATTACATGGATGAAAAATGTATCACATTAAATACTTATGTATATTCAATCTGAGATAAAAATGAAATTACAAAATTATCCTTTACCATATGTCTGATTTCTTCTATATGTGTCTGAAAATCTTTTATAGTGATTTTAAAAAAATTATTAACACGAAATATAACCATAGTAATATTTATTATATAATATATGAATCACTTATACTTTATATTACTATTTTTTTTATGAATTCCATGCTAAAGATACTCTTTGGTTAATAGTCATTTTATTTATCATCCGTGTTTGGAATTGTTATTGTTGATCATATTACATAGATCATGATTTAATTACATCCATAATTTAAAAAATTATTAATATATGATTTATATTTAGTATATAAATATATATAATAAATAGATAAATGATATAGAATACACCAATCATGGAGAAAATAGGTTCTACGTACGAATAAAAGTTGATTCCCTTTCCTTATTGATTTTAATAAAAGAAAGTAAAAGGCATAAATAAATAAATAATTCAGGTATAATTAATATTTAGTATATTTGATACTTATTAATTATATATACATTAAAACCATCTTTGAATTGTTACTTTGGAGAAAGAATCTCATCGGGTAGTGTTGATAGAATGTTGTACGTACGCTTCTGTGATAGTGTCATTCGCTTAATGGTTAAATGATATCAAATTTGATATTATTTTAATTATACATAGAAATTATAGTGTCATATTAATTATTTATATCACTTATATTCATCGTTATACCCATATATATAATTTATTTTTGGATAACAAATTACACTATAGTGTGGAGATGGTTAGCCGTATGCACTCACACATGGTGATATCAATATTCGTAGGATTGATAGAAGGTAGAATATGGTTGTACCAAAATTATAATAACATAAATGTTATTATTTTATACAAAACTTATTACTTCATAAATAAATAACACATGAATAGTATGTATAAGGATAAATAAATTTGAAAGAATCATTAGAGGAAATTAGCTCTTCTATGAAACACTTCCTCTAAATACACCCTAAGATCACTAGTATTAGTCTTCTTAGAAGCCCATAACCACTAAAATGTGACTAGGGTAGTTGATAAGGGATATAATAAGGGGATGGATGAGCATTAATTCTCAAATAGAATTGAATATGTTTGGGAGTAAATTTACTTTTTAATAGTGTTGAGGGGATTCCATGGAAATTATTAAAATATTAAATTAATATAAATTAATTTTTTAATCAAAATAATTCAAAATTGAAATATGTCTAATGTCTGATAATTATTATTATAAATCATCTCATCGAATTACTTTTATAAAGGTATTTATTTTATGTCAAAACAAAATTTTTTAACTATAATTATTATCCTTTAATTTTTGAACAACATTTTACTTATAAAGAGTCTATAGATTTTACATATATGGGGAAAATTTTCCAAATTTTGACACTTAATGAACGGTTAAGTCTTATCATATTAACTTTGTGATTTTAAAATATTTAGATGGTTTTTAAATAATTTAACAAATTATTATTTTTATAAAACATAAATTTTATCAAATTTTGATACTATTCATTTAATGGAATTTAAATTAAATTGTAATAATGATATAACGTAAAAACATTAACAGTCTTATAACATTTCATATTCACCTAATAAAATAGTATATCTCAAAACTAATTTCATATAATACTTATTTCAATATTTATAATATATTTATTTGATTCCTTTGTTAATAAAGAAATCACTCTATCATAATTTATTTAATAATTTATTTTATAGAAATAATAAAAAATAGAATGCATTATGAAATATTTTTCAATTTATAATTACTATTTATAATCGAAGAGATCACTTATATAACAGTATAGCTATATTTTTTTAAGAATATATTTGTTTATAACATATTTTCTTTTACTTTATGTAAAACATAAAAAGTATCATTATGACACCCATGTGGATTCCAAAGGAAAAATTTTATTCTCAGTGGTTTTCATGGTCAGCCTTGTCTAATCAAATAAGATTAGTAAAAGTGTTATCGTATTTTCATAAAGGTCGTTTTACCATTAATTACCCATTCAATCCTTTTACCATATTAACAAAAAATAAATAAGTTGATATTTATAATGCAACAAAAAAATAAATTTACATAATATGGATTTATGAATTCCAAATAGGGAGACAATTTTTTAATATTAAATACACAACATCTTCAGTAATATAATTTAAATGTATAATTTTTTCAATGAAAACTTTTTTTTTCATTTGAAATTTAGTGTATCTTAGTATTCATCAAAACATGAGAGTTATCAAGAAAATAACAATTATTAGTCCAATGAAAATATTTATATACCACATTAAAATAACATTTTTGTTTTGTTAAGTATAATTTATAAATTTTTCAAATACTTGAATTATGATGGGTGCACCACCAAAAGGCAACAAAACTGCATTTTTTTAGAAAAAAATTATCTAAAATTTGATTTTATTATTATATCATATATAGAAAAAATATATGATTAATCATAAATATTAAATCAAATATATTAAATATATATTTCATTTAAAAATACACCATTACTGGTTTTATTATTTTATAATCTCACTAATATTCATTTAAATAGTTTTTTAGATGAATGTTAATATTGTTCACACCCACCATTATAATGATAATGGTATTAGGTAACATACTAAAATTTAATTTCTCAATTATAATCGGTCCTCCATTAAATGATTTTTATAAATAGAACATGATTTTTTATGAAAATAATCCAAGGATAGCGTTCTGTATATCGCAAGATAACTCGGTGTTGTGTATTGTTCAAGATTATCATGGTGTTGCATACAACACAAGACATCACAAATTTTATATATTATAAAAATATTGGGTATCTATACGAGTTAAATTAATTTGTTTCAATTTTCATTTCGATGTATTCTTGTCTTATATCTTCAATATTTTCCCATTTTTATTTTTTTACCATCTACTCAAACTTATTTTGTTTTTATTATGGTCCATTTATCTATATTTACTATTAAATTTTAATTTATTTATTAAAAACTAATCACATTAATCTATTAGATATTGACCATAAGATTTAACTCATCCATTGGGCTCTAATTAGACCATCTCCATCTATGGTATCTTTAAACATTAAATGTGTTTGAGAATTCCTCTATTCATGAAATATTGACAATAGAAAAACATATAAATAAATTTTAAAACTATAACCAATGGATAAAAATAATAATAATGAACATAATATGAAAACATTATAACTGTCTACACCAGAAATTAAATATAAACCAAAATCTATTTTATTCATAGATATTCATTCAGTCTTTCAACTAAAACCTATGTTTAATAACATTCTTTTAAATTTTAATTAATTAACATGTGAGGATATAAACAAAAATATTATATAATTTTATTGGGTTTTCTCAACAATTGAATCTATGAAATTTATCTAATTCTAAAATCAATCTATGATCCCTCCAACTCACACATGATGGAACTACTATAGACTAGATGTATTATCTTTAACCTTAATATGTATCATGTTGAAACTATTCGATATGAGTTTCCATACAAAGAATTTTTCCTACATCCTAGAGAAATTGTAACAAGAAATTGTTCTTTAGAATCGATAAATCCCAGGGGGACTCAATGTATATGTATTGGGAATAATTTAATAAGTTTTTTTTTAAAATCTTACCACATAAAAAAACTAGTAAGAAATTCCATATCCAACTCTTCTATGATGGTATCATGCCTATTATAAGGATCATGGACAATGCTACCCTAGGAGGGGAATTGGTTGACAAAACACCAACAACTAAACATGTGTTCATCGAAAAGTTAATAAATACTCTCTATAATTTTTCAATTTAGATACACCATATATTAGAAGACTACATTTTTAAATTAATTATTTTTTTGAAAATCATTTAATTGGTACTATGTTCGAAGAATTAACCAATATGAAGAGACATATTTCATTTTACCAACAGATATACTAACCTAATCCTTTAAGGCCTTGTAGAATTTCTATATAATTAAACACCCTAAACAATTATTACCCCTAATTACAAGAGAAAGGGGATTTCTCAATTTTATTTTGCGAGAGAAAATATTTGTAGAAATAAAAATTTTGTCCTCTCAAGAAATATTATTCCTTTTCTCCAACATACCATCGTGGGAGTAAGAATGAATTAGGCATGATATATGGATCTTGATATTAGCAAAGTACCCTTTAAAAAATATCATGCAGCCTCCTCCATACCAATAAGAATTTCAACAACACCAATGATAATTTGATTTTAATACATCCAAAAGTAATAAAAACTAATATATAAAAAATCTATATTCAAATAATAATGATCTTGTTAAAAAAAGTGTTCATAATTTACAAAATGGGTTTAAGAGTACATTTTTTTGTAGGGGAATTCTAAAAAAATGATATAGATTTTCACCACCCCATATGAACTGGTATGTTAAAGCCTCAAACATATTCCTTCCCAAACAAATCCTAATTCCAAAGGGAATTTAATTTTCCAAAAATTCAAAAGTAGGTTGAAAGGAACTGATAAATATGAACCTATCTTTCCACATGGATTCACCTCATCCTCAGTGATTCCGCATTCATGAACAACTGATGAAGAACCCATGGAGAACCCAAATGTTAATAAAAAGATTGATGATATTCCTCCTCAACCTCTTCCTATTGAAAATTGAGTTATTAAAACCCAACTAATGGTTGTATAGTCATTTCAAAAATGGGTTTTGGAGACATTTGTTCATTTTGACATAAGCATAACCCCTATTGATACTAGTATGAAAGTCCCACAGTATACCAAAATATTAAAAAAACATTTTAATAATAGAAGGGGGAACAAGGGAAATAATAGTATCAAAATTAAAAGTAATGTTGAAACACTAACTATAAAAACTCAATCTATTCCATCATAGATAATGGATCTGGGGACATTCACAATCCCAAAACCATTGGGTAGTTAATGTTTTTTGAAGAATTACGAGATTTGGTAGATTCAATAGCTATGATACATTTATCTATATTTTATTTTCTATTGGTTAGTATGTTGAATTTGATGAGATTAATGTTGTAATTAGTTAATATAGCTTTAGAATAACTAACTCGAGTCACTGAGGGGATACATGTTCAGCTAAGAGACAAGATCCTTCCAGAATATTTCTATATAATAAAAGTGCATGATAATAAGGTATATTATCAGGCTCCCATTATCACAGTTAGGAAAATCCTAAATAATAAATAAATATTAATAAATATCCTTGAGTAAACACATTCCATTTATTATAGAGATGATGTTGTGATATTTAAAGTTATAGACTCTATGAGGACTCCATCATAGGACCATTCCACATTTTTTTATCTCACATTTTGATACATGAAGTAAAAACCAATGGAACTGGAATATCATTTGAATATAGATATTATTAGCATCATTTCTAGAATAATTTTATAGATATCCCCTGCACCTATTTATAATGAACAAACCTATTTAGTATTTAATGTTTATGTAGATTCATATTTATATTTTGATCATCTTCACATTGATTATGAAGTTACTATTGATTATGTGGAGTGATTTGATTCATTATTCTATGATATTGATAGTGTATAACACGATATTGTTTTTCATTGTGAAAATATTTCATTTCCTTTATTGATTCAATACATATATAACCCCATACATATGAACTAAATCCATTTCCACTAAATCTCATATACTCATACTTGATGAGTACTAATATATAACATATTTAAATTTTTAACAATACCCTTTTGGAACTTGAATAATATTTTTAATTCATTTAAGGGAGAATAAAAGATATTTTTGTGGACCTTTGCTGATATATTTTGTATTGTCCCATACATTTTAATGTGTAGAATTATATTGTGGGATAACTAAAATGGTAGTGTTTCCCTCTTAATTCATAATCCAAATATTCTGGATACTTTCACCAATGTAGATGAAATATTGCTCAATGAAGATAGCTAGTTCCCATTTCAAATTCCCAGTGGGTGATTCCTATTTAGATTTTCTATAATTATAGTTTTTTTACTATTTTCAAAAAAAAGATAGAGGAGTTAGTTCCAATAAGTGTGATAAAAGTTAGTGAATGTGTTTTATTATAGAAAAATTCAATTCACTCAGAATAACCATTTCCCATCCCATTTATTGATTAAATTTTTGAGTGACTAGTTTGGAAGATATACTACTATTTCATAGATGTATTTTATATATTTTTTTCAAGAATATATATATGTAGAGGATTAGGAGAAAATAATATTCACTTTTCCATTTAGTATATTTTTTAAACAAAAAATGTAATATAGGCTTTTCAATTCCCCAAGTATTATTCAGAGATGCATGGTTATTATTTTTTCAAATTTCATTAAGAGATACATGGAGGTATATATGAATTATTTTACATTGTATGGATCACAAATATATGGATGTATAATTATATTATGAATGTTGTTGTAAATTTTCATTGATAAGAATATTGTGTTGGTTATCCCAAAATAATACTTCATCGTAGATCAATGCATTTTCATTAGGCTTGTTGTGTAAAAAATGAAGTAGATGTTGATAGGTCTTAGTTAGATATTATTTAATCCTCGCCATATTCATCATGTGTTCATGATATTAGGTAAATCATAATAAATTCATAAATTTATTGATGATTCACCATAGATTTATATTAGACAAATATACCATTATCTTTATTGATTCAAAAATATGATGAATATTATTTTATTATTCATGTTTGGTGTTATTTGATGAGATAAAGAAGAATATGATTACCCAACCAATAAAAAAGTGCACATGATGAGGGATTCCATTCACAATTATTTGTGACATTCTAAAAAATAACAATTTGAGAAGACATAATATTGAGGGTGGAGGGTTATCCCTAGTAATAGATTATTCTTCATAGACTTTGAATTCATCCCGTGTAAATTACAAAAAAAAAATGAAAAATCAGTTTCTTAGATTATCTTTGCATTACATAAATTTAATTCCAATCTATTGGGATCAAAATATATTTTTTGTTACCATATAGATATGAGTTAACTATTAAAGAATCTATATACAATTCCCATTCATATCTAAGGAATTTACATTATTCAATAATTGGATATTGATATAAAGGACAATAATTGGATGGAGAACATGGTGGCATAACACATGAGTAGGATTACTCACACCCAAGTGGGTGACATCATGGAATATGTACCATATCAGGACACATTCCCCGATGATCATATATATGTCATCAAAAGTAATTATCCATGTTATTCAGACTTAATTAACAACCTTGTTTCCTATAAAAGTATTTCAAATAGAAATAAATAACATGTCCAAATATAAAAAAGTGAGTCTAGTATATTTTTTGTGGGATTATCCATATAAGACAATCTGTTTTTTTAAAATAGTTTTCAAATAAATTAAAAGATAATTTTTTAGTGAACTATGTAAAACATTCATTTCACATGAATTGAACTTGGTGTATATAACACAGAACATGAACATGTCAGACGCTACACAGAAAACAAATTTTCAATGATAGATCATTTTACTATTATAATTTTTTAAATAATATAATTATAAACTAGCTGTTAAAAAGAGAGATATAAAAAGCAAAATATTAATTTGAAAAAATTTATATAATTTTTTTATATAAATAAAAAATATTGATATTGAATGATTCGATTTTTATTTACGTCCTTTTGTGTTTACAAATATAATTTTCTCAAATAAAAATATTTTAATAATATTTAGAAATTTAGTTTTATAAAATAAACTTCTTTTTGAAATTTAGAGTGTCTAAATTAGTATAGGGTTGTTTTGGTTTTTTTCTAAGAAAAATCCTTTTTGATAATAAATCAAAAATACTAAATTTTAATTTAAACTATTTTTTAATTAAATAATTAATAATAATAAAATATTAGTTAAATTTTTAAGGTAAAATTATACAATTTATACATCTATTAATAAAATATAGAACATTATAATAAATTTACCATTTAAATTCAATATAAATAAAATTAATAAACTTTTTAACTTCTTTATTCTATAATGACCTATAATTTCCTCCCATATGCAGGATTTGCATTTATATTAATTTTGATGCTTCATTGGATTTAAATACAGAATATGAGTTTATATAATTGTAATAAGTATATAATTTATAATCTACATATATAATGTTTATTTTTCCCAATATTATTAGGAAAAGCAACTTAAATTAAGCAGAACGATTAAGATCAAATTAAGTGTTATTATGGACTGAACCATAATATTAGGTTCCTAAAGGAAATTCCCCCTTGTTTAAAACAAAGTTTCTAAAACTATTTCTTCCATAAAACATACATTGTTGATATATGTTTTTCTGGTATTAATTTTTAAGGGAATATCTTGTATACTCGTAAATTATTTTAAAATTGTTTTTTGAATAATTTTTCTCCCCTTCTAAAAGGCCACCACCTCTCCCACTTCCCCACACATAAAAAAATAGAAAGGTCAAACCCAATCCTTCTAATACCCATACATGAAATACTTCTTTACCCCTACAATCCTTTTTTGACAATATTCATTCCAAGGATACTTTTGGGAATAAACCAAATACAGTTTGCAGATATGGAGGTAAAACCTTCTCTCAAACCTGTTTCTTTTATTTTCCTTCTCAAATCTCTAATATAATTTGATTTCATTATTTTAAAGAAAAAATAACTTAAAAATAATATTATGTATTTAAAATATTTTTTCTTCCTTCACTTACACAAGCCTTCATCTAATAAATTATGAACATATAATTTAAGTGTATAGTGAACTTCCGCATCACTAAACAATTATTGTTCAATTTTCTATACCACCTATAATGGTGGAAATTATAAGGGAAACTATTTTTATATTGGTTATGTGTTATATTAATAATTTATTTATTATTATTTATCCATTTTATAGCACATATCATTTTTTTTACTTTCCAATTGGTTTTAATATGATACTTTTGTTCAAGGAAGTGCGGACTACCGCCCCCTCAAAGTTATATGATTTATTCATACACTACATAGATTGTATTATAGATAGTTTTAGTGAATATATAATACCTAAAAGCTATCATAAATATAAAATAATAATTATTTATTGATTCACATATATACATATATTACTTTTACTTTTTTTCATTCAATGCAACAATGAAACTAGAATATCATTCATACATACGTAAGACTTACAGTCTAAATGAATAGTGTATTCCATTACATAATTATTTATTTTATATACTATTATAATAGTAATATAATGTATATAAATGATATTTGTGTCATTAATTACGTTGTGTAAATCCTGGTATAATGTATTTGGACAAAAGATATAAAAATTAGACACACGTGGACAATAATGCGAATATTACCCCGAGATAAACATTAACATAACATTGTTAACAAGAGGGTAACATAAGGTGATAATAAAACCATATATGGTATTATTTATATATATTTGGTTCTTTAAAATATGTATAATAAATTTATATTTATTTTACAGGTTGTTTTAATGAGTACAAGAATAGTCAATAAATAAGGTAAGGCGATTTACTCTTACTTTTTATTGGGTGGTTTCTATATTTTCCTCTCTTTAATATTGATTATTCTGTATAATGCACATGATTGTAAACTATATATGATATAATTATGTTAATGGCCATTCACATTTCAATTTTATGATCTTTAATTCATGGGTATTATGTTTCAAAAGATTCCAAATCGGTTAAATAGTTTTCTCTCATTTTTTCTTCATTGAGACTCATGTTTTGTTATTCACATAAAATATCATTAGGGGTGTATATAATAAAATTTTATCTTTTATATAATGTATATAATTTACCTCGTGATATTTTATTTTTAATGAAATGTCCTATTCTTATAGGGAGATTATGATCCCATGTTTCAATGTTATAAGATTTTATTGAGGCCGTCTCAATTATGTTCAAGATTGATTATTTTTATTCATTATATGAATAAATGTTACAATCCATATCTCATGAAAAATCAGGATATTAAATTTCATTTTTTTATTAAAGATATATTATTATATTATTATCATTTTCCAACTCTTTCGTAAAAAAGATAATATTTTATTAAAAAATAGAATGTGTGTCTCTATATCTCTGGTCAGAAATTTATTTTATTAAAAAACCATGTTTTCATAAATGTTTTATAAAATAATTCAAAATATATTTCAGGCCCATTTTCAAGGAAAAAGGTTTTGAAATTTCTTTATTGTTTCCAATTCTACAAATATAAGTTTTATCATATATTTTCAATGAATAATGTTTTCAAAATATGGTTTAATGTTTTAAAATCTCATTCAATGAAGGAAAAAGATTTTTCTCAAGACATGTTTTTAAAATATCTTTTAAAATTTTTTCCTATATAAGATAACATGCATTTGTGTTACTTATTCTTTTTTGGTGAAATTATTGAATATTTATATTCAACTTATTTATATGAATTGATTTCAAGGTTTTGGCATGATGTTTTTGAAATATTAAACTCTTTTATGTGTAATATGATTTTGAATATCATTTCTCTTTCATAAGTTACATGATTTTAAATCATTCTTCATTTCATAGTTTTTATTTATGTTGAAATGAATATGAAACATGTCTCCTATCATAGGTTACAATGTGATTACATATTTATAATACCCATTAAATTTCATGTGTTAGGATATAGAAAAATATGATCTTCTGGAACATGTATGTACGATTTCACTATGATATTGGTAGGGACCATATTTATATCCAATTAATTTTGTAAAGATTAACATCTCATGAGATATACATGGATGGAAATAGAAATTACCTCAGATCCATATTATTATCCTAGAATGGGAAATGAAATCTGTTAAGTAATATAGAGCTGGAAGTGGGTGTTAACCCGATTTAGTAAATAAATTTGTCTAATATGAGGGACTCCATATTAATTCCTTAACAACCATTGAAATAATTATATATATTTATATGTATTCTATAAATATAAGTCTTATTCCTATGTATTTTTTCATGACTTCTATTTTATATGTCTCTATGTTTAATGGTTTGTTTACATCCATGCTTTATTCCATGATTCATGTATATGATCATTGATATATAGGGTATGATCATTTATTTTCATGATCATGTTCTCATACCTTTTTAATAATGGTTATGCATAAAAATATAACCTGTTTAACCTCATTGAAAATTTTAGGTAAACCCATTTTATGTTTCATTCTGGAGTTTATAATGATATACAATATTCTTTAGTGTCAAAGAAGGGTTCACGTAAAGAGACACCAAGTGGGAGATAATGTAGCTGACTTATGTATCAATGTTTATGTTTCTATGTTTCCAAATTAAAAAGACAGGTACATTATTTTTGCGTCTGTCTTTATAATGTTATAAGTATTAAGAAAATGTAATGTAATATTTATATATGAAAAGAGAGGGTCAGTATAGTTGGTATAAATGAAAATGATTACATAAAATTTAAAATCTAGTATTTGAAAACCCCATCGATAATTCTATGTACATGTAGAAGGGGAAGTCTGTGGATACAAAATATTATAGGATAATGTATTGGAATTTCAGTAAATGATATAGTGAATAGTATTCTTGAAATACATCGATGTATAGATACTACAAGGGTATGCGGATCTGGACTAAATTTACCTATGGTAATAACTTCGAAAAGATGTTCTATGCCTGAATCATGGTATTCTGGTACCTGAAAATGACCGTTGCTGCACACATAGTTTGGAATTATTAAAGGATATGATTTTTAAATTCATAAAATCATCATAAAACATCATTAAATATTTACATAGAATAATTTAATTAATTGACTAGGATTAAAAAGGGTGTCATATATAAATTATTTTTTCATGATTTAAAAATCATAGAAGATACTTTTCATGATTTTGTTGTTCTATAATATTAATACTCTTTCTTACCCAATGATTTTTGTTTTAGTTAATGGAATGAACCTGAAATAACAACATTAATGGTTATTACGATAGACCATGTGACTATTTTCCTAAAAAAACTGAATTATATGGGAGAGGGAATATAAAACTACATTTCTATGATCACACCACTTTCTCAAGATATAATACATGATGGATATACTAATGGGAAAAAAGGGGAAAACATTTTTTTATGTCTTTAATGAGAAAACATCCATCATATATCATAGGGTCTTTTGATCCACTTGTATATAAACAATTGATCAATACTGTTATAAAAATATTCTCTATTTTCGAGTTTTTGAATTACAAGAATGTCATTCTAGATGTTTTTTATTGAGAAGGGGATGTAGATTGTAGTGGAATCAAATCAAGAATAAGAGGCAACAAAGATGAGATAGAATCTATTGATTGGGGCTAGTTTAAGAACATATTTTTCAATAAGTATAATCCTAAAATTCCATGTAGGAAGGTAGAGGAAGATCTCATTGAGATGAAGATATATTATGATGAATTTAATGGTACCTACAAGTAGAATTTCATGAGGATTTTGAGGTAGACATCAGGATTTAACATCCGTCATGAAAGAAAAGTTGATAGGTTAATCATCATCTTAAATCCAAGTCTAGGATGGGAACAAACCACAATATACATTGGTTTCTACGAGGAGATTGTGCATTGTACAATAAAGGATGAAATGGTGGTTGGAGTCAAGAATTAGTCACATGTTTTGGATAAGAAAAGTAATGTGGAGTACAATGAAAACACTAAAAACCTTTGAGAAAAAAAAGATATGTTTTACCTAATTCTCTATGTGTGGGAAGAGAAATTGAGGAATTTTTATTAGGTGGTCTCATAAATGATTTATTAGTGGAAAGGATGGTCAATATGAAACTTGTTGATTAAGTGATCAGAACAATTTGACGAACATTATTAATGTGGTAAACTGTCACAAAATCCACATCCCATGATTCAGTTCTATATGTGCAAGAAGAATGTTAACTTTGATATCAACTACTTAACATAAGGAATGGTGATTATGATCGACATCAAAAATTCTATCTATTGAGGGGAAAGGGGAAATATCATGAAATCAAACAATCTAATGAGGGGTATAATAATTTTGTCATAATAGTTAAACATACCATACACTCTAGAACTACTAATATTATATTTTATTCTAGATCAACCCACACTTTAATATCTAAATAACATTATATGGGTGTTATGATGCCCCAAAAACAAATCAATGTGAATTAGTATTGAAACCCCCTTATGGTGTGATAATTTCATCACAAATAAATAATTATTCTCAAAAAGATATATCTGTTAATGTTCTCTTTTCAAATCTTATCATTCTTCAATAATTTGAATTTGATTTCATCATAGGTGTGCATTTTATTTCTCTACGTAGATACCACATAAATGGTCAAGGAAGGAAAATTCTTGTTGATATTTTAAACCCCCATCTAATTAACCATTAATGAGATGATGAATATGAATATCATGATGAAATTACATCTATTGTTTGGGTATTTATTCTGATTTATAAAAGTATTTGATCGCAAATGGTTAGGTATGATATTGAAATTGATGATATGTATGTTGTTCGAGAGTTTGGGGATGTTTTTCCGAATGATTTTTTAATATTTCACTAAAAATGGAGTTTAGTTTATAATAAAAATCATTCATGTTTCCACACTAATTTCAAAGACTCCTTATATTATGGATCTAATTGAGTCCTTGGAATTGATGAAAAAAACTCCAAGAAAAACCTGATATGGGATTCATTCAGCCATTTGTGTCACCTTGAGGTTCATCTGTTCATATATATAAAATAAAAGATGGTTTAATGTGATAATTAATTGACTATTTGGAGTTGAAAAATATCATGATGAAGAATAAGTATCATAATCCCCATATTGATGACTTGTTTATTCATTTGTACAGAGATCAATACTTTTCTTGGATTTACATTCGATTTCGATATGATCAATTGATGGTCATGATAGATAATACACCCAAGATGGAATTCCATACAAGGAATGAACACTGTGAAAATATAGTGATGTATTTTGTACTGTTAATTCATATGCTATCTTCATCGATTAAATGAATATATTATCTAGATGATACCTTAATCGGTTTGAGGTAGTATTTGTAGAGGATATTTGTAACTATTCAATCATTCAAGAAGGGAATGAATGTCACTTGAGAATTGTACAATAGACCGTAAGGATGGAGATTCAATATAAAAAAATGAAAAAAGTGTAAATTTTGGATAAAAATGGATTCATTTTTTGTGTCACATAATCTCAATCGATAGTATAAAATTTGATCCATCAAATATAGAGGCTATTTAATGCTATCCTAGAACAACCATTTTGACTGATATTCATAGTGTTCTTAATATATATTGATATTATAGATGTTTTTTGAGTAATTTATTAGGGATATCTAATAATAGGACCAAGTTATCTATAAATTGTGTCATGTTCCGATAGACAAATTAATTGGATGAAAATATTAAGGAGTTGAATTGAAGGGTATTCAGTGAACTAACACATACATTACCGTATATTCGATAATTTTTTTGATATATAACTATAAATAAAACATTATATTTGGATTTGTTCTTATGTATAATAACACTTTTTTTGCTAAAACCTCACAATAATTAATGATTCTTGATGAAAATTACAAATTCATTATGTGGTGTTAGCAGTGGTAATTTTTTCATTTAGGATATTGAGGAATTATCTATATGGAGAAATGTGTGATATATATAATGATCATACAATTATAATTATATATTTATAAACAATGGGTTCTATGTGTCCATGAGATGTTAATTACAATTGATAAAGGATTATGACTGCTCAATATGTTACCACCCTTGGAAATTGAACAAGGTGGTTGATGCTTTGATTGGGGCAGATTCTTCAATATTATCCATGATAAGGATCACAAAAGATATAATACATCTTGATTTATAAAGGATGAATGTAGATATCATAAAATAAGGAGAAAAATCATAAATTTCTCAAATGAATGTTCAATCCACTATCTCATTGATGATTATGGAGGTGAAGAAGGATGACGAAGAGATAAAAGAGAAATGAAAAAATGTTCCTCAGTTCATCCAGAATTAGGATGGAATGAAAAGTTTCATTAATTTAGTATTTCATCCTTCCATAATATATTTAATGAAGGATCTATTTGAGGAATCCCATAGATCATCATTATATGTTCATTCCTAAAGTATGAATATGTATTGGTATTCATAAGTATACATATGGTGGTATGGAATGGAGAGTGATACCCAGTAGTTTTTATCATAGTGCTTGATATGCCAATAAATTTATGATGAATGAAAAAATTCAATGGGAATATTGTATCTATTACCCATAGTAGAATGGAGATGGGAGAACATCACTACTTATTTTTTCAATTTAATACTGAAATCCTTTATTGAGTTTAATTCTATATGTGTGGAAGTATACCACTTTACTAAGTCAGCACACATCACCAAAAGTAGTGACGAATTCTCCTAAGATCAACATTATAGAATACACATTAAGTAATTGGTAAGGTATTATGAAGTACCACAATCTATTGTATCAGATCTTGATATAATGTTTACCTCAATGTTCTAGGGATGTATTTATAAAGAACTTGATATAGAATTAATTTTCAATACTTATTATCATATTTAGACTGATGGTCAGTCTTATGGAATAACTCAATCCCATGGGGATATTTGGAGATCTTTTTCTCTAGATTTCAACGGAGTTTGGGATAAACAACATCCTCTTGTTGAGATTTCTTTCAAGAAAACATTCAATCCAGAATTTATAAAGTACCTTATAGATCCATTTATGGTAGAAAATTTGGAGCTCCAACATGTTGGGATTATGTATGAGGACGAAAGCTATTGAGACAAAAGATCTTTCAAGAAATAGTGAATATTTTTAGAATGATTCAATAGAAAGTCAAGGTAGTTAAATGTTGGAAATATGTTTATGATGATAACCAACGGGGTGATCTGAAATTTAATGTTGGTGACATGGTTTTTCGATGAATATCACCCTAGAAGAAGGTTATGAGACATTCATTGAAAGGAAAATTAGTCCCAAGGTATAGAGATCCCATAGTGATAATTGATCATTTCTATATAGTGTCCTAACACTTTTAACTTACATTAAATCTCACTCAAGTCCATCATTGTTTTCTTGAATCTCTAATGAGTAAGTACATAGTAGGTCATTGACATGAACTAAGCTCAAATATCATACCGTTGGAGAATGATATATCTTACAAAGAAAAACTATTTAAAATTATGGACCGATGAGAGAAATATATTTCTAACAAGACCACTCTCATAGTAAATGTTAACTGGTGAAATCAGAAGTTATAGGATTCCATGTGGGTACTTTAGTACATCATGACGAAAAGATATACTCTTTTTGAATACCCGAGTGATGAATTTCAAGGGGAAATTCATTTTATGCTGGGTAGAATGTGACACATAGAGTTTATATGGACATTTATTGAATAAATTAAAATTTCATTTATTTTTTAAAATGAAAAATGTCTTATATTGTGCTCAAATGGATTATACATGGCCGATGTAACACAAAACATGAATGTGACTAATCTTAAACGCAACTCTGATGTTTCTACGAAACATCATTTTGCAGCTATAATTATTTGAATTAGATAATTATTAAATATTCATTAAAAATTCGGATATGAATTATAATAACTTTTTTTACAATATTTTTTATAATTTCATAATATAGACAAAAAATAATGATAATTAAAGGAGCGTTTTCTTTAGTAAAGTCCTTTTATATTTAAAAATATTTTTCCCTCAAATGACTCAAATTTAAAATTAAAAATAATTTTAAACATATTTAAAATGATAATTTTTTAAAGTAAATGGAATTTTGGAATTTAAACTATTAAAAAAATTATTTGGGGGAATATTTGGTATTTTTTGAGATATATTTGTTTTTAATGAATACTGAAAAATAGAACTTTTTAGTTAGAAACTGCATAATTTTTAAAAAATGATTATTTTTAAAACATATTCTAAATATTATAAGGTTAAATTAGATCAATTATACACCTAATAATAAAATATTGTCCATTTTAAACATATTAACTTTGTAATTAAATATAAAAACATAATAAACTTATGGACATATTTCTACTTTAATAACTCGTAATTTCATCCCGCCGGTGGAATTATCATTACTCTTAATTTTCACGCTTCTATGAATTAATAATTTAAAAATCTAAAAAATAAATTTTGATATTTATTATATTTAGATTAAAATAATATCATGTATATTTTTTTATAAAAAAGATTAGAAAATGTGATTAAAATTAATCCTAGCCATTATGGTTAAATAAAGCTTAATTGTGGACTAAATCCTAATCTTATAGGAACAGAAATCATATAATCTTGTCCAAAACTCATTTTATTAAACTATTTCAACCATAAACATTCAATTATTTTTAAATTTGTTTGTTATGACTTTTATTTGGTAAGAACATGTGTACTCCTAAATTAATTTACAAAATTCCATGTGAGTCCTTTTCTTTCCCTATAAAACGCCACCCCTTATTCCACTTAATCACACATCTCAAACCTATTTTGTTTAGAAAATATGTTAGAAATAAAATTTCCTAAAATCTTCTTTTCCACCAATAATAATTTAGTTTCTCATAAGTAAATTCAATAATAATTTTGGCACAATCCAAAATGGGCTACCTGATCAATAGGATACACCTTCTCTGAAGCTCCTTTATATTATTTTCCTCTTCTTCCCCCAAGACTATATTTATTTAATTATTGTATTAAAAAACATAAATACTCAATATAATATTATAGTTTTGTTAATAGGATTAAACCTACACTTACACAAAGCTTTATCTAATGGATAATGAATGTGTTTTTATGTATACAACTAACTACCGTCTCACCAAATGATTATTGTTCAATTTTCTTTACTGCATGTCATAGTGGAAATTGTAATTGAAAAAACATTATTTATGATATATTATATATTTAGTATTCCATTAATATTACTTATTCCTTTTACATGAAATTTCTTTTTTTACTTTCTATTTGGTGTTAATATAATATTTTTTTGAGGATGTGTAGACTATTTCTCCCTCAAAGTGATATGATTCATTCAATACAATAGATAAATATTTTAATTAAGGTTGTAGTAAATATATAAGAGATATATTATATAATAAAACAATTTTAATAATTATATATACATATATATACATACAGGCATTTTTAAATTCTATATATCAACATCATAGTTAAACTGAAATATCATCCATGCGTACGTACGACCAGCCGTCTCCATGAATGGTGAATTCCATTTCATACTTATTTATTTTATATATTAAAATAATAACCATATAATGAATATAAATGATAATTATATATTTAATTAAATTCACTGAATAAGGATATATAGTATATAGACCATTGGCAATATGAATTAAGACAATTTCGAAGAATAATGTAAATATTTCCCAAATAAAACTTTAACATTCTATTTTCAATATGAAGAAAATATTAGGTATTAATAAAAAAATATTATATTATATGTATGAATATTTTTATATAATATATTTATAATAAATATATATTTATTTTATAGGTGGTCTGGATGATTACTAAGAGGGTCAATACATAGTGTAAGGGGACATCATCTCACCTTTTATTTCAAAAAGATACATGATTTTTTCACCACTCATTCCTTTTGTGTGGTGTATATAATAACAATGATGATATTATATGTATCTTATAAAAAAAATTAATTATTATTTTCATTACCATTTTATGGTAGTTCTTTCATGGGTTTTATGTTTAATAATTACCAAATCGATAAAATAGTTTTGTCTCATTATTCCTTCATTTATGATAATGTTTTGTTATGATATTAAAATAAATTTGGAGGAGTATATACATGCATTTGAAATTTTATATCCCGAATTTAATTTATTACATTATATTTTTAGACTCATGTAACATTCATCTTACATGGAGAGTATGATAACATGTCACTATGTTACAAGAGTTTATTGAGGCAATATCAATTGTTTTTATTATTTTTTATGTTTATGATTCGGTTGATGAAATATTATTATCCTAATCTCCATAACACTCATTAGTTATCATATAATCTATTTAGGAATTATATATTTATCCATATGTTAGTACCATTTTCATGTACTTATTACATTAGATAATGCTTTATGTAAAATCTGACTATCACTCTCTCCATTTGGAAAAATATTTTATTAAAAAAATATTTTAAAAAATGTCTTCAAATTATTAATAAATACAATTTTCATTGAAATAGTATTTTAAAATTTTATATAGAGTACAATTAATCCATTATTATGTTTCAATAATATATAAAAAATCACCTCTATCTAAACAGTTTTCTGTATAAAATTTTGATTTCAATATAGAATATATATTTCGTTTATGTAATTACTTTATAGGATGTTTCAATATTATTTCACATCTATGATGAAATAAAATAGAATTACTAATTACTTTATAAGGAATTTATTAAATTATTAAATTCATAATGTTTTTCTAAATGGAATATTTATTCCTAGCATTAGGTTTAGGAAACATTTTTCAATTCCACTGTTATATGCTTTTGAAAATAATTTGTATTTGACTGGTTATGTGATTTTTGAACCCTTAAATTTTCCTGGGTTATATTCATTAAGAAATTGTTATGATACATATCTATATACACATGTTATAATTGGATAACATGTTTTTAATACCAATTTAAATTTTTCTATTATGATGTGGTTATTTTGATCTTGGAGAACTTGTATGTTTGATTATAATATGACATAGTTTAGAGAAATATCTCCCTCCAATGCATTGGGTAACAAGTTATATCTCAAGAGATAGACATGGATAGAACATGAAATGACACTGGTTCAGTATTACGTGACTGAAATTGATAATGAACACTATTCATTTATACATGACAAGAACTAGGTGTGAACCTGGTTCAATAAAATACATTATCCACTATTATGTTCAATACATAAATTAATTGAGTACTATTAATATCATTATACACTATTTTATTGTCTTCCATAATTCCATTTTCTATTCCTATTTTTTCCGTTCATTGTTTATGTTATTTATTTCTTTATGATTAAACTCTTTTGAAATGACAGGATTTTTCCATGATTCATGTATATGGACTCTGATATGTCAGGTATGATCTTTTATTTCATGATCATGTTCTCATTACCTTTTTCTCATGAATAATATTTTATATATACTTTATTCCACCTTATTGAGAATTTGAGCTCAGAAATGTTTATGAATCCTTCCCCAGGGTATGAATATATTTTTTACATTTGATGTGTCTATGAAGAGTTTTAGTCAAGAAGATCCTAGTAAGAGAATATGTAGCTCACTTTTGTATCAGTTTTTATGTTTCCATGTTTCCAATGTAACTATACTAGTTATTCCTTTGTGAGTCTTTTGGTATAATTTTTTATGTATTCTGCAAATGTTATGCAATGTTAATATATGAAATGTTAGGGTCACTATAATCCCTTACTCTAATTCACGTGTAGATTACAATTCATTATGATATTTGTGCCAAATATTCAGTTTGACTATATTTTTCAGTTGTTTCATACTATTTCTTGTGAAGGAAACATTGGAATCTAACAGATTTCAATGAATATCATAGACTTTGGAGTATCTTGGACTAGCTCATTCAATTATGATCACATGTATTCTTTGTCATGCCCAAATTTTGAACACACTAGAAATATTTTGAGGATACATGATATTCCCCAACAACCCATATTATTCTATGAGACATTTTATGTCTGGGGAATTGATTTTATAGGAAATTTTAGAATATTTTTTTCTTTATTCTAGAATATTGTTTATAATTTGTATCATAGAATATGGGTAGACACCAAGGCGATAATGAATTTTTATTCTCTTGATGTTATGGATTTTTCCAATACTGAATTTGTTTTCTGGTTTGGATTACATCCATCAGCTATTCTTTTCTTATACATAAATTTTATACTCCATAACACACCAAATAACTTGGTCATGCTGAGGATTCAAATCTGTAACGGAAACGTTTTTTGGATAAAACCGTACATCTAAAAAAAAATTAGATCAAGCTCTATAATGAATCATTATGAGCCTATAAGATGATATTCAAAACTCCCATTAGTGTGTCATATTACTAGATCATTTTTGGGAATGCATGTAATCTTCTTATGAATGTTATGCATCATGAATATTAGGATATGAATAAATCGAACATGGATTTGGGAAAATATTCAATTCTAAGAAAGATAAAACTTTATGTGATTGAGGATATATTCATATAACTATATTTAAACACATGGATCTAAATGAAATGATCAAATGTGAATCACGATAGAATGATAAAAAATGAGTTTCATGTAGGATAAAAGACATACTCGACTGTTCATGACTAATATTGATGCCCAGTAATTTGTAGCCAATATGGTTTGGTCATTATGTGTTATCAATTGTTTTTCCATATGGTGTATTAGTGATTAAATTGGAGAACACAAGGAGGAACTTTACTATTACAGTGAAAAATTAGTTGCAATACATTGAAGGAATTATTACTAATGATGTAGATTTAATCATACCATACGACAACATCATAACATCAGAATATCAGGACACATCTAACAATTTCACATTTATATACGTTTACAATATTTAATTGTTCATTTAATAATCTAATATCATCTCATAAGTTAAAACTTATCAAAATGAAATAGTTTTTTAGTGAAGGAAGGTATAATATTTAGGGTAAACATATTAATGATTTTCATTTATTTTTTTTGGTGTGTTTAATTTTTTTAGTTTTAAAAAAAGGAAAAAAACAGAATGTTCCATGATCATTTAGTTTTGAAAAATATGTAAAATACATTATTTTTTTATCAAAATTAGTTTGATAAATATTTATCAATTATTAGTTGCTTTTAATAAAAAAATAATTCATCGATTGAATTTTGTGTAGTCAAATTATAAAATTTTAGATTTTGACACCATTCATTGTGATATTTGATCATGAAATATTGATTCATTGATTTATTGAAAAATGAATCATAAAACCGTAACATATAATTTTTTTCCTACCCAATGGAATTTATATCCATTTTCTATAAAATTATTCTTCTTTTATCAATGGTTGAAACATACAATTGTTTCACTTTCGATCAGTTTAATTACTATACTGAACTGTTCTATGTGTGTATATCATTTGTCCAAAAAATGTTCATACAAAATAAAAATATTAAAATATAAAATATATAAAAAACATATTATCATAACAAATAGGGGAGTGATGAATGGTACAACAAGTAGGGATATCTTTTTGGGAGATAATGGGATGATTTTTGGAAATACATAGGTGAGTGGATATAAAAATATAATGATAAAGAAAAGTTGAATACTTTTAATGGAATTTATATAGGTAAGAATGATTTTTTTATTTTACAATAATGTTCTTAATAAATTTTGGCAACATTGGCTAAAATTGTTGATTCACACACATGTGTGGAATTAAGGGCATGATATACATGTAATCTGTTTCACAATGATTTTCATCATTAATAAAAAAATGTTTTTAATACAATTTATGATATAATTACTTTAAAATTTATTTAGATTGACATTCGATGAGATTATTAATTTACATATATTTCGACTATAGATTGGGAAATATTAATATGCATATCTTGTCATAATATTCCAAATTATAAAACATGTCTTTTGAATTGGAGGAAAATAGTTTAAGGATGGACGAGTTGATAAAACATTTTTTTGAATATATTATTTATATTGAATAATATAATATCTCGCAATATGTTAATTTTTTAATTTATAAAATTTTTGGGACAATGACTTTTATTTTAAATTTTTATGAAAATTATATTTTCCCCTTTGAAGCTCACTATAAAAAGTAAACCAATTTTTTTTTCTTGTGACTGATCTAGATAGATAATTTTGTAATATATATTAATTTTAGTAATGAAATATGAGATGGATCATATTTTTTGTCATAGTAAATGGGCCATGAAATCATAGTTGAACATGGCTCACCAGAATGGAGAGAATGTCAATATTTGTCCATTAACTCTTTAATCATTGTTTTGAATAGAACCAAATCTTATGATATTCTATACAACCTAATTTTTAAAAAATAATTCTTCTCAAAGGAAACATGTTTCATTATTTTGGAAGGTAAAAAAGTTATCTCAGCGTGGATTAAAATATTTCGAAAAATTATACACACAAAGGTAAGAAGTCTTGAAAACTTCTCCACCGCCTTTACTCAATAAATTTGTTTAAATGTCATATGAATGGTTATGGACATCTCTTAGAAGATTTATAGAAGGTTTTATGTGTTTAATTTCCTTTTCAATATACCATTGGCAGTGGCAATCTATCAAGAAGTTATCTCCCAAAAATGATCTTCATTTCTTGTTATTTTTTGTAATATTTTTCTCAATGAAATAAACACTCTATTTCTCTCACAATAATTCTATTATTTTCCTTATTATTATTATTATTCTACTTATTTTCTCCCGAACTGTATACAAAAAACAATATTTTTTTAAAAAAATTAAATCTTTTCACATGGAAAATGTTTCAATGATGACTACCCTACCCATAGAAGAGTATCTCATTTCTAATTATACTACATATTACCTTATTAATTTATTAATTTAGAATCGATGAGATACTGAAATTCAAATAATATTATATATTATTTGAATATATAAATTTAATATAAACTAATAATGAAGGTTAATAGTTAGCAGAGAACATGTGTGCTTGAGAATTATGTGATTTGTGGGAGCACAATCTTAATTAGTAAAATAGAACACCATATGATCAATTTATAGAGCTCAAATATAATACTTAAATTCAATTCCTAAAAATTTTAAAAAATTAAATTAACTAATATATCATTTACCATTTTAAATTTTCAAAAAATCAATCAATGCATAGTTCTAGTATTTCATGTTATAAAACTATCCAATGTTTTAATTAATTTCATTTCTGTGGTAATGTTAAAACAAATAGGGTTGGAGAGATAAGAAATTAGGGGATCATGATTATGTGGTGTTCAGTTTAAATTATAATTATTATGAAGTATGTGAATAGGTAGAGTTAGATATATTATGGATTCTAAATATTGGTTTCAAAAAAATTATTTTCATTATATTGTTTCAATATCATTTAGAAAAAATTTAATAATTCTTGGAACGTAATTTGTTTTATAAATAATAAACAACCACATAATCATTATATGTAATTTTTATTATTTTATCTTATTTCAAAAATAAATATAATATGTTTTTTAATTATTTCCCCTATTGAGAAGTGACCTTTTCTCAGCCACTCTACTGTGCCTGAATAACCAAAAAGCACACATCATTTGATAGAACACACAACAGTGTCATTCAATAACCAATTTCATGATCCCGAAAAACATACCATTAACTTCTATTTATCATTATTATCTCAAAAGTGATGAGGTGTTAAGTTTTATCATTCCTTAATCATTTGTTTTACATAAAATACATTCCTTCAAAAAAATCACATATCTTTTTCACTAGAATGATTAAATATATGATATCTAATAATTGATGAAAATTTAATAAAAGACAATCAACATTAATATCATTATTATTATAACCATAGATTTTTAGATAAACTATTAAAATAAAATATTTCTTGAAAACAAACATGTGTAAATTATTCATTCTACTATATGTATATATGTATCATAATAATTACATGTACCCCTTACCTTAATATAAGGAATATTACCTTTATTCTTGGAGAATTCAGTTGGGAAGTACAATATCACCATATAGTTTAATCATTAATCATTGAATGCTTTTTTCATTCACTTTTAATCATATAATAGTTCCCTTTCTGTCCACCCTCACAGAGAACTCCAATTCCCTTAAAATAATTGCACTATTGTTTTATTCCATAATTATTATATAGCTAAAAACAATTCGTTCACTTCATTTAATTATCTATATTTTAATATTTAGCAATGTGTTTCTCTTATATACCATCAATTATACTATAATTGGATATTTCATTCTATATATTTATACCATAAAATAATATCTCTTCGTTTAATGATAATGTATTGCAGATTAGATTCCCTATAATAATTTTCTAATCCCCCTCAATGAAATGGTCATTTATTATCTTTGAATTCTATAAATTGTATGTATAATTCAATTATAAAAATTTTTCTTAGATTCATACACAGAAACATTTTTATCTCAATTTTGTATTCTATTTAGAAATTGACTCTACATACCAACTCGTTTCTCATGAAGAAACCTATTTTCCAAGAATGTTATATTAAAATCCTTGCAGTCCATCTTTGTTATTTTACAAACATCCGTAGTGTTTTGAATCACTTTCAACTTCTGATCCACATATCATAGTAGATGAAAAACTAACATAAAAATTCTCTCCCTTTCCTTACATCCCAAAGCAAGGAATATCTTTTCAATGGAGCTATCCATTACTATTCTATAGCTGGAATTGTAGTCCTATTTAATGATGGGTTTTATTAACAAATTAGTTCAACTATTATTATTAAACTATGAGGTTGGTTAGCAGGATGAATCATAAGGGAAATGTTATTTCTCACAATCTATGTCAATTATCTCAATAGGGTTATATTTTGTATATTTATACAAGCAAATCTGGTTCTATAATTATTATCTTTCCCACGATATAAATATAAATATGGGGTAGTTTCATTGATAAGGTTCCCATTCATTACATTATTCACCATTTAAATATAATAGAATACCACATAATAGTTCATAAAAATATGAAACATAATATATAATAACCATATTAGTGAAATATTTAACAAAAATTTATTAATTTTGGAATATTTAATATAATAGTTATAAAATAATTTTTCTCATGATGGGTTTTAGATCATAAAAATATTTTCATGTTCTTCCAAATGGATTATAAAAAAATATTAATCATGTAATGAATATCACATGTCAATGTTAAGGATGGTGAAGAATATGAAATATTATAATATACACAGTAAAAATTGAGTCAAGACTAATGCTCTATTTGAGAGTTATTAACTCGATTTACATCTTTCCAGAAAAAAATACACTTAATGTATCAAGAAAAAGAATATTTCTAGGAAAAATAAATATTATATTTCTTCCAAAGTTAATAGGATGTTATGATATTAACAATTTTCCCCACAATAGAGTCCTCATTTTAGTATTACCCACTCCATATTTCAAAAAATCAATTTAATAAATTATTTTAATAGTCTCCATTTGATACCAACTGTAAATACCCCTATCCTGTAGACTATAGTTGGTGGTTACTTTATTAAATTTTTATAAGATAAAAGGAACCAAATCACTAAAAATGGATATTTTTTTAATATTGTTAAACAATATATATAATATAATTTCACATTAAAGTTGAAAATATAAAATATAAATTTAGTTTTCTTTGAGAACTCTATTATTCCACATAACATATCACTTCATTATATTTCCAACAAAAATACCAGGTTCCCAGTGTAAAAATAAATTAAGAAATGAGTGAGCTAAAATGTTTAGTAATGTAATCAGTACTATATAATATAGAATTAATAAATTGTAAAAATAAATATTGAAAGAAAAATAAGGGGGATATATTCCATTAGAATAATTACATGAATAAAATTTTTTAAGAATAAATAATTTTAAAATAAATCTATATTAATAATAAACAAATATTGAATCTTATCCATATATATATTAATTAATTGAATAATCATAAGAAAATCAATAATTTTCTTTATGATGAGGGAATGCATAATGATGAACTTTTTATAAAATTGTTAATGTCCATTGAAAATATATTTTTAATTTTCATGTCGAATTAGAGCTAATTTAGTTAACTGATTTGTCTCATTTAGACATGTCAATCCATCAAGGGGATATCAATATCTAGGACCCACCAATTTCATATGAATTCCTATTAATTCCATGTATGAAATGGGTGAAGCATAATCAATATAATAATCAACATAAAAAAATATTTTATAATATAAAACATACCCTAATCATAAAAAAATAATCACAAACTATATTGAGTAATATATTGAATGGTTATAAAATGTTACATCTGAAGTCAAAATAATTAAATTCCGTCTTGATTAATATCAATGATGTTATCAATAAAACATATTCCCAGTGTACCATAAATAAACTATGGGTTGTTTTCATTCATTATATATAAATCCCATGAAAATATTATTTAAGACATTCATGAGGAAAACTACCACTGTAATATATAAAAATATTCATTTAAAAATAATACGCCGAAATCATTTTATAAATAAATATACCTAGAAATAAACTTTTAATATTATCTAATAATCTATAAAAAATGTGATGTCTTGATGCAGGTTATTTGTTTTCATGTTTTACATGTTAAAAAATATTCCATTAAATTATTCGGTACAATTCAAATACAACTTGTTTTGAAAATAAAGTCAATATTAAATAAAAAATAGAAAACAAGAAATATTTTATAATTTTTTTATCAACTAACATTAAAATTTTCAATAAAATGATTATTTTTTAGAAAAATGTTTATAATTATAAGTGAATTTTAATAAAAAAAGGGAAATAATGTAGGATTTTATGAAAAATATATTTCCAATAATTTTGAGTACCAAAAAGTTGAAAAATATTACTATTAATTGTAAAATATAAATATTTATTATATGATAAGAAAATATTTTATATTCCATAAAAAATTATTAACTATTTTCTAAAAGGATATATAAAATAATAATAATGCTGAATAATAATGGTATTGTGAAATAAACACATACCAATTTGTAAATGTTTTAATCATAATACTCATATAAGAGATTAATTAATATGGAAAATTAAATTCCATGAAGAGAAGTTGATTAAGGATATAAAATATCAATTAGAGAATTATATAAACAACCCCAAGAAAAAAGAAGTGAGTAGGGAATATGTCTCATAGACGTAAAAAAGATATTAGAAAACCTCATCACATGATTGAAATCCTCAATTTGTTTCATATACACCTTTATCAAAAATATTATATTATTATACATTAATTAAATCTCCCAAGTCATATATCTCAAAACCTAAAAGATTTACTTATAGTCTTTTATCACCAATTTATTAACAAGACTTTCTGAAAGTGTCTTTTTTGTGTTGAAACTAATTGTTCCTTTATATATATATTAGATTGGAAATTATTCTCCTCTTATATTGATAATATATTGATCATATCCATAATTTTAATTGTAATAAATAAATAAAATATATTAAAATTATATCTATAATTTTTAATTAGTTATATTTTGAGATTGAAAATTGATTACATCATTCATGGGGATGCTAGAATATTTAAATACAATATCATTGTTTCCATTTTTCTCGATATATGTAATTAATTTATAATGAATATTACTTAATACTTTAGGAAAAATTAATATTTTTTATATTTTTTTATTATTAATCAAATAAATCCTTATTATCATCAATGAAATAATAAAATGTATAACATGTCGCATCCCTACGTGGAGGTGGTAGTCCACATGTATGCAATAGGGGCATTATTATTTAAAAATGGGTTGAAAGGTATGAAGTATGATGAGATATTATATTTCCATAATGATCACTAAATCATAAATTAACACATTTATAATGATTGCTTCTTCTTTGGATAACCTATTTATGGTAATACATGGATACAATATATGAGGGATTAACATTAAAATTAAGGAATATGTATTTCAGAGTCATAAGTTAGTAATTTATTTTTTATTATCTTTTATGAATTATTAGTTTTTTCACATTCGTAAAAATATGGTATAGTTTGTGTATTTTTATATTTGGTGGACATTACACAAATGGAATTGTTGGGATGATAATGTGACACCCATGTTTTTATCAGGAATCATCCATCTAAAATGGTCCATTCTAATATAATAGAGTTGAGAAGGTCATTATATTCAAATAAAATGGGATTCAGACAATTTTTAGGTCATTTTGTCCATTATATTCTTAGACTATCAATGAGGTAAACTATCTTTTTACCTTAAGTACGGTAAAATAATGTTTACAGTTTTCACTATAAAATATGTTAGAAAACTTTTTTTACCAAAGAATAAAATATTAATTAAGAAAATTATTAATATATAATCCATTATGATAAATTTATTTCAATGATTTGGAAGGATTAAATTTATAATTATACCACATACTATACTAAAGAGGAGTTTTCCAAAGATAACATTCTCATTATTATAAAATATTTTTATATCAAACATCAACATGAAATTTGTTAAAATGACTAAAATTTGTTAAATTGAAATATCATTTAAGTATTGATACATTAATTATGATTTTCTATTTAATTTTTCTTTGTAAATAATTTAAATGAAATTAAATTTTCTAATTAAATCAGTAATTATTACCGTTTATATAATAACAAATGTTTTTCTAAAAATTACAAAAATTGTATGAAAAATAATTTCCACCAAAATATTTTTTTAATTATTTCTATATTTTCTAATAAAATTTCAATAAAAGAAAAGAAATTACTATTAAATTATAATTGATATGCTCTTCTAGACCTCTTTTTACAAAAATAATGTTTTTTAAAACAATATTTTTTATTTAAAATACTTGCTATCATATTAATAGTAATTTTATAACCATTGAATTAATTTCATTTATGTATATGCAATATTTAATTTATAATTTACTTATTAATAATAAAACCATTCATTTTAATGGCTACATTTTTTTGGCCTCTTTTAAATAGAGTATCATGTTTTCATTAATTTCAGTTATGTGTGCATTGAAATCTATCTAAAATATTATAATTATAAAAAAATTAATGTACCATAAAGTATCAGGATGTTACATTCTCTTATAATCCTTTTTTTGGTCTCACTAATTATATAGAACATGATGTTCCTCATTTATAATCTTATGATGTGATAGGTATAGATGAGGATAACTAAATTAAAATAGCTATCATTAATCTTGAAATTTTTATTTTAATAACCCTTCCATTGAGATATGAATCGAATACTAAATGAATACAAAGAAAGTTTCAAAATGATTTAATGAATTTTTTTGAAATAAGATATTTAATATCAGATAATAAATATGTAGATTAAAAAATATTCCATAATGTTTTTGATAAATTTTATCTTCTAAAATTAATATTTATTATGACATGATACATATAACAAGTTCAATGGTCATTAATTTTGAAAATTCATTTCAAAGAAATTCACAATTATTATAGAAAAACCTCAACAAAAATTTTAATAAATAAACATTTGATTGAAATATTCTTAATAAAATGTAGGATATAATTTTCCTTTATTAAAACCATTATTCAAGAAATAAATAATACCGATCACACCAAACTCTGTGATTTATTACAAGCCAATAAATTTTCTTATAATTTTAAAAATATGGTATATAATTGTTTTATGTTTGAAACCTATTGTCTGTTTAACATAATCATAGTAAAAAATAATACAATTTTATAAATAACATTTAAAATTCATTAATACCTTTTAAAACATTTAAAAATTTAAAATATAATAAAATCATAACTTATTCTTATAAAGAAATAGGTGTCAAAAATGCTTAAATTTTTATAAATTCCACTCCATAAAAAGTTTTTGATACTAATTTAGCCACATTATTAATAGTTTATCAAAATAATTAAAATATATTTTGAAAATTTCATTCAGTTATGATAAAAATTTAATATCAAATAGATAGAATAGTGTTATAAAATTATTTATCATAAATGTATTATGTTCATCTTCTATAAAAAGTCCAATTAATATATTTTAAAACGTAATTTTTTTTTCATTGGGCATAAATTGGAAAGAAAATCTTAGTATTCTAAAAATTCAAAATATATCACTAATTTTAATTCATCAATGATTATTACAAATAATTTATTCAATAGATTTATCATTATGGGTTTTCAATGATCCATGAATGTATATAGAAGGAATACGATCCATCCTAGATGATATATTACGTTGATATTTGTCTTTTAAAAAATTGTTTTATAGTTTCCTCTAAACATGAATTAATTATTACATTTCCTATATTAAAATTTTCATGGATGTACTCTTTAATAATAATAGTAATTTTATTATAAACACTATAATATTTTATAACATTCATATTTCATAAAAAACCCTTCATCACTCTTAACATAATGGTTATAAATATTATGTATTATATTTATGTTATATACATTTATTTTAAAAAGCATATGGTTATATACATGGCGTTTATTTTAATTTTTGTTTAATAATAAGGGATTTTCATTAAAAGATTTCTAATAAATGTTGTATTTTAAAAATAATTTGATGTAGAAAATTTCATCAGACAAAAAATAAATAGGTATACTATATTCACATAACATAGTTCAATGGATTTTAATTATATTTTAATGCATTCTTTCAAAAAATATATATCTCTAGGGATTAATTTATGTTTAAGGTTAATGTAAATAAATTTTAATTTCATTGATATCTGTAAATTTTGAGATTTTTTACTTCGCCTCTAACATAACAATAAATAATGACAATCATACAACTATTTCTATTTTATAATAAATTAAAGAATTTGTTAAATGTATATAATCTTTTTCTTGTATGAATTTTAAATTATATGAAAGTGATTCTATTGTAATCTTCTATGATAAAAAACATGAATTTATTTTAACTATTAATTTTTAATTAGATAGGGGTATACAATTCAAGATATCGTAATTTTTTATGTTGTTTGGAGTTAAATTCATTATCATGTTATACTATTACCAAAGAAAAGTCATCATTATAGACATTTTTAATTTATTTAATAGAAAATAATATTTAATTTTCTTTAATTGAAATCTTTTTATCTTTTTTGAATTTAATATTTATATCCCTCCAAATAATTAACATGTGATAATTATGTTATGTTTTAAACCATAAACATAAAAATATTTTGAAATAATAGTATATTGATAAATAATTAATTCAAAAAACCATTTATTATACCTCTATAATTATGTTAAATATACATAACAACATGACCCCACATATTGTAAAAAATAAATTATGGTGAGCCTCTATTCATATTCCTAGATAATCTTTTTTCAATTAACCATACATTATTTTTATACTTCTACTATATTTTTTTTAAATATTATTTTTAAATAGTTTTTTAATGAGTATAAATTTATTCCAATAAGGATAGTAAAATTATTTTTACATACAAATTTAAATTTCCAACCATTATTAGATTTTATTTTTAAGGATAAATACATAGAAGTGTACGTATAAGTATATCCTAGAACAATATAATTCATAGTAAAACTCTACAAGAATAATATCCCTTTATTATAAATTTTAAAAATAAAAAAGAAAAAAAATAAAATTTGTATATTTTATAAAATAATTTCGATATACCTGAGGTAATTTTCCCGAACCACTAATTACAAAATTATTTTTTTTAATATTATTTAAATTAATCAATTCATTATAACTGTTTTGTCATTGAAAAAATTATAGAAATTTTGTTTTAAACATTCAATTACAACATTTTAATTTTTCTTCATCATATGTATAATTTTTATAACATTATTAAACATTTAAGTAATATTATAAGAGGAATATAAATGTTTTCTATTTTCAAAAAAAAATATTTATTTTAGACAGAACATTTCCCATTATATCCATAATGATCAATATATAATTCCATAAATTTATAAATACATTTTATTAATACCCTAACTTATTCATTTAATTAATCAACAATTGGTTTGGAAAAAAATATCATTATAAAATCTTTAATACATAACAAAACATACTAGCCTCGTTTATAGATTCTATTATACACACATTTTTTTAATTATTATTTATTTATATATTAATCAAAGAATCATATTTCTTTATATAACTACATCTTTTAAATAATTTTTTTTCTTTCATGTTGTTCACTGTTTCCTTTAATTACTTTTTTATTTTTCTTTTCTACCAAGATATTTACTTCTTTTAAGAAAAAATAAACATATAAAGTATTAAAAATTAATTTTTTACTTCTATTCCTTTAACTTTTATGATTATCATTCTTATATACTCTTATATATAAGTTATTAAAACAATTCTTTTTAAATTACTTTACAGGATCTAGTGAAAGTTTCCACCTTATGTTCTTGTATAGTATTCTAATGTTTAATACCATAAAAGATGGAGTAAAAAATATTAAAAAATATAAATTCTACACTATTTTAAATCTTGATGAACTAATTTATAATGTTTTGAATCTTATTAATAAAGTGAAAAAATAATGTCATCAATAGTTTCCATGATTTTCTTACATTCATTAATCAATACATTATTATTAGAAATATTCTTCCATAGATCACTAAATATTTTTACAAATAGAACAATTTTGTCAAAGGATTCAATTGGAGAATTAATTCCATTAACAATTGCGGAAATATTATTGATCATTTTATTGATAGTTTCATCATCTATAAAAATGAGATATTGATAATAATCAGGAAGAACTATGAAGTTATTTCGTATCAATATATATTATACAAGTTGAGAAACATGGAAAATTATCTAAATATAGTGTGATGTTTTACATGTATATACTTGACTAAAAACACATCTATTTGTAACATAATATAAAATATCCCTAACCTTATAATATAATTCCTATCTTGCAACATGAATCCCAATATGTGTGTCTATTATATGGTGAAGTGATCTAAAATATTTTCCATATCAATATAATGATTAATTTTGGGTTTCTTAAGATAATATTCCATTCAAGGGTCCCAAAATTTATAGTACTTATCTTTTAAATGAGGCGGTATTAATGAAATATATCAGTCAATTATAATTGTTTTGCAATATTATTGATATTTTCATAAAAATATATATTCATATATCTATTTAGTACTTATAATATAAAAATAAAGATTCTAAAATAATGAAGGCCTACTATTTGATACCACATATGATGTTAAGATAAAAATAATAAGGAATATATCAGTAAGAGATATTAATAAATATTAGATATAGTATTATTATATATTATTAATCAAATCTATCCTTAAGGATCATGATATAGATAAAAATTGGTAGGTACCATAAAAGTTATCCAGTAGTATATAGAGGTATAAGAATGATGAGTATAGAAATATAAATAAATTAAATAAATAGAATCAATATCCGTGGAAAATTTAATTAATGGTTGTATTTTCATATAAAATAAAAAATGAAATAATTATTTTTTTACTATTTTAGATTAATATAATCATATATCTAATTTTTACACCCATACACTCATTGATACATAGGGTATTCACTATATGGACCTATTTTTTTAGTGTAATCAAAACTACATTTCAAGAGACATTTTATAGTGGTGGAACAATGACAGAAAAACTGTAATTTCTAAAGGGAGTCACTACTTATTGAAATAATTAATTTTGACTCAGAGTTATAATAAAAAGAAGAAATTTTTATGTTATAATTACCCTACCATGAAATTATATCCTAGGGGTCATAATATAAAATGTAGAATATTTTTTTGAGGGGAAAAGAATAAACCAACAATGTTTAATAACAAGTATAAAATATACATAGATTTATGTATAGATTAGTTGTTTCCAGCGAGTAGAATATATTATTTTATAATTTAATACTTTTATATTTTTATTTATTATTTGATTAGTTCGTTTCCTTATTTATGTATTGATTATAAAAAAAATTATTCATTGAATGATATACAATAGTTTTGATGTTTTCAGTTATTATTAATTTTTAGTTTATATGTGTCTTTTGTTCATGGATTTAATTTATGTGTCAATTAACATGAAATACAGCCCCTAAAATTTTTACTTCTTTTTAAATAATAATATTGAATCAGAATAATATAATATAATATAGTAATAAAAACTCAAAATAATACTGATAACAATAGCCATTGAATATTACATGATAATCACAGATAATAATGAATTGAAAATTCTCATAAAAAACATTCCAAAATATAATCTACGAAACAGCATAATATTTCTTAATTTCCATTTTCATTACTCTGTATCTATAAATGTAGATGTTATATGAATTATCTCCAAAAATAATCTATAAAATATTTTCCCAATAATATCCCTTATACTTCCTTAATTATTTTCTTATTGAAATATATGAATTAAAAATATCATTCCAAAAACATTCATGAATATATATGAAAAATGAATACAATATTGTGCCATTAAAATAGATTTCCATAATTTTGAATCAAATATTCTAAAATAACCATCTACAATAATAAAAAATATACCAATAATATTATGTAAATATATATTCAAAATAAATATTTTAGAAGTCAATAATGTTTCATAAATTTAATTGTGTGTTAAAACTATATTACCTTTCTCAATGAGAACATTTTAGTATTTCAAGGAGAAATTTTTATAAGAGTAATTCTATTTTTATTAAGAGTGACTATATTTAGACATCATATTGTAAGAAAATAAAAACTTCTTATGTGTGATTCCTTTAGTAAATCAAATTTTAAACATAATATACAACTCTATTAGAATCATTTTTCTATTGATTTGGAATCAATTACAATTTGTATAACGAATATCATCTAAGACCAAGAATACATATTAAACTATATTAAAGGGTCATACATCTGAGAGAAAATCATAGATTAAAATTATTTCATAATCAAATAAATAATATTTAATAAAAATAAACAAAACAATCACTGTTAAGAAATAAATAAATAATATTTCTATAAATTATTATTTTATAATTATGAAACATTGTAATATGATTAAGAACCAATATAAAATTTATGTATATATTTATCCATGTCATTTCATAAGAAACACAAATAATGCATGGAATTATGGATTAAAAATCAATGATATCAATTGATACTCCTACAAAATAATAAATAGAATAAAATATACAAAAACATAAAAATATAGAAATTCTCATAATGAATCTCATAAGAACCTAAAATATCCTTAAAAATTATTTTCATAAGATATTAATATTTTTATAATACACCATTGATTCAAAATTTTCGTGTTTCATTATAAATATTAAAAATCATAAGAGATCAAGAAGAACTTCATATGACTTATGTTAATTGTATGTATTTATAAATTAAAAAATATAACATGTATAATAACTTAATTAATTCAATATAGATGATAAATCGTTTCATAATTATTAAATAGGATGTCCAATAAATTTTCTATTATCATATTGTTTTCAAAAGTATTTCAAAATCCAAAAAAATTAGTATAAATTATATTACATTGAAAATAGTTTCATAATATATTCAACATTGAACAATTCTTTATAACTATATAAGAATAATAATAATAATAGTTATTAATATTTTTCAATTTAATAAATAAAATAAATAAACATAATTTTTTTCTTCAACAAGAAGTGAATTAATTAAACATGAAAAAACATTTATGTTTAAAAATTCATGTTAGTTGGAATCTAATGACAATTTTGAAAGACAACAAAAAATAATGTGTTCAGTATCTACTCAATGAACCTTTAATGGATGAAAAACACTATACATAGTACCATTTCACAAGTCTTATTTATGATCAAGATCTATTGGAATTTATTATAACCCATTCAGAAAAATTAAAATACAAATATAGATGAAAATCACTATCTGTAAATAAAAAACATAGAGTCAGAATATTACACCTCCTCAAAAAAGTCTAGATCCATATCGGGTATTATCAATGTCAGTAGGACCATTACTCAAAAACATATCCAAGGATGTCAATCCAAGAACAGAAGGAATAACCCCTACCAAAACCACTAAGGTCTATAATAAGGAACACCAGTAAGAACAATGGTGGCTAAAAACACATACAAAATTTTCGGTTTTATGTAAATAAAATTATTAAAATCTCAACCAAAACACCATCCATATTAAATAAATTTACTTATTCCAAGTTATAATAAGGATACTATGAACCTATATAAATAAAACCAAAACCCATTTTAATTCAGTCAAACAAACTCATTATCCCTTGGAAAATTTCTCAACTCATTCATATTCTGTTAAAAATCACTATAAAATAATATATAATAATATAAAAATCCATATAACATATGAATATATAGTTTTATACAATATTATAAAACCTAGACATAACTAGAATGATGAATAATTAAAGAAAACATGACTCAAAACAATCCCGACATGATTTCCATTAAAATACAAGTTAAATCCATCTTTCAAAATCATTTCTTAAAGGAACTACAATTCAAAAATACTCTTGTTAAATAATATGCCAAAAATATATGAAATTCATATTTAGGAGAACCATATTTGTTTTGAAAAATCTTTTCAATACCTTTTATTAAATAAAAGGATTAATTTAAATTTCTACTTTCTCGGAAAACCCTAATAAAAATTTAAATTGAAAAAATTACTTTTTCTACTAGTTATTACCCACACCAACAATATTAAACAAATAGTGGTCCCCACACTATCTTTTGACTAAGTCACCAATTAAAATCCAACTAAAAATATATAAGATCCTTACTGATTAGTAGGATAATGTGATATTGTCCAAATTATTTTAGGAATATCATCCCATTAATCATTAATATGATAATAATAATAATAGAAATTATAATGAATGAACAATATTATTTTAATTTTAATGTTTTAAAAGCTCAACTGTTTACTTTTTTATATTCTATGATCCCAGAAAAATCTTTTTCGATAACAAAAAACGATTATATCATCGTCAACACTAATAATTTAAGACACATATAATTTAAATAAAAAACAATGTAATTATTGATATCAAACTGAATGAGTGACTCGATAATTACAAAAAATATATGACTAGGTGAAATACAATTCAATCCTGATCTTAAAGAAAAACCATTAAATAACACTCGGTTATTACCTCAACCATATATATAATTTAAACAAATTTCACAGAAAAGAATCCATAATGATATTGATGGTTTTAGATTATAATAGAAAATGAGGTAGGATTCCACCTATTTGGTTTCATTACATTCAATGGATAAATATGATGAAGTTAAGGAACAATTCCAAAAAATTTCATATAGATGATCTTATTATAAAAAATTTATAAATAATTTAAAAATATAATTACTCGATACCAATAATTCCATTTTATCAAATTAAATTTCCACATTAGGAAATTAATCATTATAATATAGAATCCAAAAGAGTTATCCTTTAGGTTTATATACACATGTTCAATAAATATGAAAATATTGATCATGAATCATTGGGTTTTAGGGTTATTATGATGACATATCTGCATAATTCCATATTGATTTATAAAAGCATTTCACTTATTCGATGTTTGTACTTGAGAGGGGGGATGAGAATATTTATCACTCAATATTTTATGAGGATTCTAAATAGATTTAATTTTTGAATAATGTTACTCTCCTCAAAACTAATATAAAAGGTATCTTATATAAACAATTAAATTTTTTATAATTACCCAATGTCCCATTATCAATTGTTTTTTCATGGTATTCCACTTTAAAAATTGTAGAAATATTTTGATTATTAATGTCTTCAATGTGACACACTTATTAAAATATCATTTATAAAATAAAAAAATTAAAGTATATTTAAATTATATTATATAAGTTGTATCATTTTCATTATAATGTTTACACATCCTATAAATATTCAAAAAAATTTAACAAATATTAAATAATAAAATTTTTATCAAATAAATATTATTTAGGAAATAAATAAATAAATTTAACATTCATTATACTTGTTAATATATATTTATTTGAATATTCTTGTTACTAAAATGATATGTACAATAATCTATACATTAACTTATTGAAAAATTGAATATAGAGTTTTTTACATTGTGAATAATAAATATAATAAAAATTCCACTCATTTATTATAAACTAGATTCTATTATGATTGATTATTTACGAAAAATGTTGAATGAAAAAATATTTTTCCATAATATGACAAAAATATTTATTATTAATTAAAATATCTCATTACTTTTATGAGATTATGAATATACATTATTTTTGACTATCTAGGAATATTTATTAAAGTTAAGAGGTTTACCTACCAACGTATGAGATCAATTTCCACCCAAATATTTAATCTACAATATAAAAAATAAGTAAAAATCATAATGAAAACAACATTAAAATTGAATATATGAGGAAATGTAACTTCGTTCTATACAAATATATCATCAAATAGAATTTATAGCTATATTATCACCGTACATGAATCGAATTCCTTATTCATCTTTCTGAATTGATCTTATTTATTAGCGACCTTTACAATGAATTTCATCATATAGATCTATTTCAATTAATGGTATAAGAATATATTCATCCTCTAATAATCATTGTTTTAATTATAATGGTTGTGAACCATTAATGTTCAAGGAAAACCTTTATAATTAAATATAGAAAAACAACAACAACATTCAAAAATAACATCGAATATAAAATAGAAATCACATTTGATAAAAACATTACTAATGGAAACCAACAATCTAATGAACAAAGACAACTTATTCTAAATAGGGAATAATTTTTTTTAAACATAAGTGATAATTATATTCCATTATAATAATGGAGATCATTCACAGACTAGGTTTTCACGATAAATGAAAATCTATTAAAACCGAAAAGATTTAAATATAAATTACCCAAGAGAATGTTTTTGATATAACTTGTGATATCTCTATAAAGAATTAAAACTATATTTAAACTCCATTGGAGACTATGAAAAACATTTTAAAAGATATATTTACCAAGTAATTTTATTAGAAGGTGTTTTAAAATCCAATGGAAATCATTTTTATAATTTTTGTTAAAACCCTTTTAAAATAATATCTTATATAAAAAATATAATTCATTTGATAAATAAATTTTAAAAATATTAAAATATAGTTTTTAAAATATATAAATGATAATTATACTCAAACCTAAATTAAAATACATTTATATTGGAAGAATTATTTTTGATTTTTTTCATTAATATCATGTCATTTGATATAATAAATATTTTTTATAAAATATTAATCATACGTTGTTTAAATATATAAAAATTGATAATAATTTTCAATAACCATTTAAAATATATTTTAATTGGAAACCCTATTTCATTTTAAAATATAACTAATTTCATAAAAATAAGGATATTTCCAATATTTTAGAAAAATACATTGTAAGATAATAACAAAATCTCAAAAAAATGGAACATAGAAATTTTTTAATAACCTACCCATCATGGAGGGTTGGGTTCACTCTCCATATCCCGATAATATTTAAATAGTCAAGGTGATGAATTCTATTATAAAACATTGCGGTCATGATTCCTGTTTAATTTTTACTCGATTTTTTCACTTTTTAAAATATAAAAATAAATACATACATATATGTATATGTATATATATATTTAAATAGGTATATATATCTGAATATTAGTTCATATATAAAAATGCCCAAAGAATTATTTACAAAGCATGATGAAACAGGAAACACTAGCAAAAAAACAATATAAATAATGGATGAACTATTAATTAAATATGTAGTGTATGGCCAAACCTATTCATATATATAAAATCCAAAATTTTTACATGTCATATAATTCATAAAATAAAACAATAAAATCCACTTGAAATTCAAAGTAATTAAATTAAGGTAAAATGATAATATTTATTATGTTAATATTTCCCATGAACATAACATTTTTATTTTAAAGGGATTAATTAATATTAAAATTTTACGATAGAAAATATTATTCCCATAAATAAAATAATTATATAAATATATAAATCGTTCATATAAAAAATAGTAATTTTACATTTTATATGATAATAAAAATTATTTTATTGAAAATATGAATTTTAACCGATATAATATAGTCATAAAAAAATTTATAATATTAAATAATTAATCCCATTTTATATAATTTGAAATGAATATCATAAAATACATAAAATTATAAAAATGAAACAAATGACTGCTTTTAAAAATTAATATCATTGAAAAAAACATTTCTCATTAAAAATAAAGGGTTTTAAAAATAATCATGGATTATAATTTTTTAAATAAAAATAATACTTATAAAAATTATAATTTTGAAATCATATGCCCCTTACCTCAAACTAATAATATGCAACAAAAATAGCAATAATATCCTAGAGTTGGTGGACATTTTATTAAAATGGAATAACTATAAGAGATCACATCCTAATGGATCAATTAGTTTAGTAGTATTAAATATATTGATAGATGCATTATTATTATGTTATATTGGAAATTAATCATATAATATAAGAACTAAAAATAAATAGATTTCTTGGAACATATTAAAATATTTCATCTTTATAACCTAGGTAAGTACAATAAAAAAGGAAATCTAAACGCATATTAAGATTTACATGAAGTATAAAAATGAAAAAATAATAATTGGACCATAATCAATAAGGAAAAATAAAAAAGATGAGTTGAATAAATGAAAAACACTTTCAATTTAGTTAATAAATTGATAATGAAAATGCATCCATAGATCTATTCATAATGCATATATTTTGGAATGAAATTATTAAAGTTAGAAATGCTTAATTATTGGACATCATATATCTGGAACATTAAACACTACAATAAATACCATCCACATGATTTTTTATTTCTTTGGGTAGAATCTCATTTCATTCTATTTGGAATCAAATGTGATGGGTTGGTTGTGAGTTATTATTTTCACAAGAGACAAATTAGTGAATTGAGGAACTATATAATATCATTCCCCAATAATCATTGTATTTAAAAATAATTAATCATACATATATTTAAATCATGAAAAATATACATTTTCCAAAAATTAATATATAGTACAGGATATGGATTTCTCAATATTTCTAATTATAATCAAATTACATTCAATGGAAAAAGTATATGTAAAAATATTTCATGTTATAGGAATTAATAATATCCATCATATAAATAAATTGGATATTTAATTGAAACAATACTACAAATGAAAAATTATCTCAATGGGGTTAGGGATATACCACATAAACAATTAATAGGTGCAACATAACGAGTACGTCTTGGTGAAATGGATATTGAAACGAAGTCCCTTTACACTAATGATCTATCACATCATATGCCCCATAAAATTAATAATCTTTAAATTAAAAATTTAATATAATGAAGATAAATATATTTATTAAATGGTATATCATAATGAATTATATACACCACACATGAGAAATAAGTAGTGAATAAGGCATAACTTGTATAAATAAAATTGAGATGAAAATCACATACCTTATGAACAAATTCATTCCAATTTTTTCCTAGTTTCGTAGATTATAAAATTAGTTTCCTTAACAAAGTAATTCAGAACCTATACATCATACATTTTGTTTATTAAAAATATATTATTTTCATGTCAATTTTTATGATATATAATATCTAAATTTGTTATTCCGGGAGTGTTCATTTCATGCTGTAAGGATTGGTTCCATTATGTTTAATTATTATAGTTAATGTAAAATAGAAAAAATATAAGTGTAATGATCTTTTTTGAATAAAATTCATGAATATTTATTGATATCATCTATCAGTTGGTTATATGGTATGTGGATTACTCATTTTAAAAAACGTCATTGAAAAACATTTTGTTTTTTAGCGGTATTTCAATTATCGAGAACTTGTTTTGTTTCATTAATTATTATTTTTTATATATATTAAATAAAGAACAAAAAATATTATAATTTATATATTATAATATTAATTATCCATTATAATGGTTTTATGACCTGTCTTTTAGGTGAAAATTAAAAACCAAATCTCATCATTCACAAATGTAGTGAATCGAAACATCAAGGACAATATTATTATTTTTGAAATTGAAGGATAAGTGAAGATATTTGATGAAATATATTATGGTAGTATAATATAATTATATTATATATATATATATTATTTTTCAGTTACCAAGAAACTTTTTATAGGTTATATGAGGTGAGGAGAAGAAACAAATGAAAAAAAGCAGAAATGAGGATTTTAACCCTCGAAGGACATATCATTGGGAGACTCTTTATGATATAAGTATTTTGTCATTAGGTAAAACCAAAATGTTAGTGATATGGGAAGAGTCTTGGTATGTTAGCTGAGAATAATTTTGAGAATACACAAGTCCTAGAAGGATCATGGAGAAGGGGTGGTGAAGGGTGCTATTTGTTGGGAGAGGAGAGGGGTGTTATCTATTATTTCATACATGAGTGTATTATACTGTCACAAGCATATAAATAGTATTAATAATTATAAATAAGTATTTTAAACAGTTCAAGTGAATTAAAACTAATGGGTACTCACATCATTCATTTCCCAAAAATTCATGATTTTCTTATATCATAAAATACCAAAATTACTATATATCACTATTCAAGAAAAAATTCAACTATTTGGGAAAAATCAAAAAAAAATTCCCTAACCTTTTTTGGACATGTTCAATTCAAAAATGGACTCCAATTTAGGAATATAATATTTTAAATTTGAATTTTTTATTTAATTAAAATCATCACTTATTAGAAACATACTGATTTAAATATTAAAACCAATTTTATGACACATTGAAAATTTTACAATGGTATCATAAAATTATCCTATAATTACAATAAAAAATAATATGAACTTATGAATAATTATTTTGAAAAATAAAATCTATTAAATCATTAAAATATTTATTAAATATTAAATAAATATTTATTTCTCATAATAATACCAAAATTTAATTTTTTATTTTTAAAATATTTATTTACTTGTTTGAGGATTTAAATATATCATATTTTAATTTTTGAGATACCTATATTTTAATTTTACTTTTATAGGTGGGGTTATTATTCTAATTTCTACATTGGTGTACCTAACGATGGTATTACTATTCCAATGATTAATTTAATATTTAATTGTGTATCATTATTCATTAATGTTTTTTTACATGCAACATAATATATCATATAAATTTATTTAGTAATATACATATAGATAAATCATAGGGCATTATATTCCTCCCTCTAGTAAAAATTCCATCCTCAAATTTAGTTGTGAATTTTTTTCTTCTACATAGATGATTGTGGTTCATCAAAAAAAACATCCTTACATTCCCATATCACTAACTCAATTTAATGATATATCTAAATATATTTTACCTGTTGATTCATTAAATTTCATAGTAAATTTTCTCTAGTTTCATTAATCTTGATAGACTATTCATATTAAGACAAATCAAGTTCTATTCCTATTTCATTATTTGTGATTAATTCTATTGGGCCTACAATATACTTATTTAAAAATGGTATGTTAAAAAGATGATAAAACTTGGAGTGAATTGCTGGAATTGAAAATCAATAACACACATATATATATAATTATTTTCATAATTTCAAATATTATGATGTACCTAGGGATTAGTTTCACATTCATATAATATCATTTGAAACCCTCCTATTGAGATAACTTCTGAAAGACATCATCTCCCACTTCAAATTAAAAATCACTTATTCGGTTGTAGATTAATACTTTATCCAACATTTTTCTTCTATAATATGAGAATGAAATGTACTTAAATTTATCATTGTATCTTAATAATTTTTTGGTATTATATGTGTCATTTCACAAACATCATCTTAATAAATTGGATCGTGATATCTCTTTCCATATATTGCATTATAAGTCATGAATTGAATAATTAAATAGAGACTATTATTATTATAAATAAATAGCAGAGGAAAATACTTCTCCAACATACCTTTGATGTCACATTAGTATGATATCAACATGAAGTCCAATATTTTAATAGTCCTATAAAACATTCCATCAGTTTGTGTATGGTAAACGGTACTTAATGGATCTCAATATCCAAATCCTTATGAAGGATCATCTGGAAGTTTTTATGTAATACAAGGAACATGATCATTGGAAATATATAATGTTGCATCATGAATTATTACAATATCATTAATATAGAGTCATTCTTGGAGCTCAAAATATATATAATCTTTTAAAACATGAAAATGTACAGATTTTGTAAAGCGGTCAACCTAAACTTCTATTGTATCATTCTTTATGATTGAATATAATAACATACTAATTGAGTCTACATAAGATTCATACCACTTCCACATAGTAATACAATGATAATGAGTGAATCCCTTAGGATGTTGTCTCTCAGCCTTTACTTATTGACAAATAAGACATGATGACAAATAGTCATCAATGTCCAGGATTATATTATACCTAAAAAGGTTTCCTTTAGATATCTATACATATTAGAACTATGAAATTTTATAATAAAGTTTTAGACATGATAATAATCTAATAGTTCCCTATTTATATCAGGTAATGATTAAAAAAATTTCTCTTTGAAAATTTCATAATTTCATCCTCATACATGATGTTTGCCAAACAACCATCCCCAACATATTAAAATCTCATATAAAAATTATCATCATTATATTAAGATCATTTTATCTTTTTCAATATATTTTATTGATAAATAATTTAAAAAATTATTGATTTTCCCCATCCTATACAACTCCCACATACATCATGTCAAATACATGAAAATATGATCTTTCTCAACACTCTTTTAGGAAAGACAACCATTATCCTTATTTCTTTATTCTTATGATTAATTATTTGATTTTCTTAGCAGGTATAATATTGGGTAATCATAATGTTTTAGTAACTTCATCTCTTTTTGCATCATTATGAGTTATTTCTTGTAAATATATATTTCTAACTCTTTTGATTCATATATACCTTTCTGCTCTCACTATCGTGATAGTGTCTCCGTGTATACACAGAAAATATTATGGATGCTAAATAAATTTAATGATTTGGATAATTGTTTTTCATGAATCTTCAAATAACTAGATGAATATGAAATAACGTTGTCATTTTACAAAATGAAACAAATGAATATTTATTCAGTGCATCACTGCAGATCAAAAACCCATCATTTTAGGCTGATAGAGTAAAAAATAGATCATTGAGCAACCCTCTATTCAATTATTCAAAATATTATTCACATAATTTTATCCATATAAACATAAATCATTTAAAAGTGATATTGTTTAATGGGTTATAAAATCATCAAAAATTATGAATGAATCACTAATAGTAACCTAATTTACAAATGAGTCTATTTACCTCCGTTATGATCATAGTAATATGCCATTCCTGGATTTCAATTTTCAAAATAATGCCTACTAAGATTCCATCCTAAAAGACTATATAAACATTAAATGAAATTTCAGGAATACAAAATTCAATCATTCTAAAATTACCATATAACTATTTTCATTTTAGAGTCTCAAGAATCATATGCATGTGATTCTCATGGTATTAGTTGATTTTAGAATATACCAAAATATAATAAAATAATACCATAACAACATCATCAAGATATTATTTGATTATTTTTTACCATTTTTTAAAAAATATGGGTGAATTAGTAAATGAAAATTGTTTTACTATAAACTCACAATTTACATAGCATATATACAAATCTATCTTTAAAATATACCCATTCATTACTCATAATGGATAATACCTACAATTATGTTAATTCTTCAAAAAATATTTCTCAACCTAAATCAGTTCAAATAAATCATCAATGTGAGGAATTGAATAATTTTATATTTATTTAAATAGATTTTATTTAACTATAGTTAATTCTTACACTCCTGGATGATGATTTCTTAAAAAACATTTTTATTTACAACACACAAAAGTCAAATTCAATCTGTGTAATCAACCCCACAATCCCCGCCCAAACCCTAGAAACCATGCCACCATATCCATCTGTGTCAGGCATGTGGATCCCTATATCTTATTAACAATGAGAACTTGGGATCCTAGAGGATAAACTAGATGGTTAATAAATTCATTATTAATCAAATCCACTAGTTGTTTCGTATTCTCCACTAATTCCACAATGGGTATTTGATAAGGAATCATTGATATAATTCCTTCATCATGGATTAAATAAATGATATTCTGAACATCAAATCATAGAGGGTGACTATGTAATTACATTGGAAAAACATCAATGAATTCTTGAAAAATTGGGGCATCTTAAATTTAAAGATTACATTAACCGTCCCTATATTTGGTTTTATATTCTTCCCGAAGAATTTAACTCAGTAGAGATACAAAAGTTGGATCTATATAAGAATCAAATAATGAATTTTCTACTCTATATTTATGTAATTCTACTTATTCATCAAAAATAATAATTTCCTTTTTATCACTTTAGATTTTCACATCATACATTGAAAAACAATCCAACTTACGAATTATATAAAAATTAAACATTATTTATAATGATAATTTACATAAATAAAGAATTTATATGTGTTATATTGAGTACATTGATCACATGTTTTTTTAAGTGAGACTTCTCAAATAAGTTTTGACTAAAAACTTACTAAATCCAGAGTAAATGTCTATTTTTTGGGGAAAATTGGGTAGTTTTAAAATATTGTGATGATCTCGAAACAAATAATGCATTATATCAATTTGAATATAAGATTAATTTACCTTCCACTACATCATATTCTTCTTATAAATTAGTTCATGTAATCACATAATTCTAGACATCTCCCCTTATCCCCTTTGGTGCAATATTTCTCTAACATATGGGATATTAGTTTAAAAAATTCATCCTTTCATTACAACTAAATCAATTATATTCATTGATTTATTTCAGACCCATTAACTCATTTTCATGAAGACACTATTTTATATAAATATAAAAAAAACTCCAAGGCTATTCTTTCATTTATTAGAATGACTATTTCTACAGTTCTTATATAATCGATAGTTTTTTGTTCAATTATTATTTTTTAATTCAATAACATTTTAATAGTTATCGTAAGTCTAACCCATCTCTAGTTTTCCCTTGTAAAATTGAATCTAAAAAATTCTTTCTATATTTTTATGGGACATAATTATATTTCAATATATGATGAAACGTTTGGAGAATTCAATTCCCTTCAAAGCCTTATCTTAAGACCATAAAAGAAGATATCAATATTTTTTAAATAAAATTTATATTTCGTAGCATACCTGGTTAGTATTGTTATGTTATCCTCATACATAATAATAATATATTTTTCCTTTTTCATTAATCTAATAAATTTTTTCTTAATTTCAGTTAATTTCTCATGAGGGAATTATGCATCAATTAAGTTTTCATTAAATTTTCACTATTACTTGAATTCTATTTAATCATCCAATTTAATATTCTAGATTAATGGCCACAAATAATAATAATTTACCCTGTGTTAATATACCACTAGTACTACGATTTCTCATTCAGCATATACCAATGCATACATTATCATTTAAGGGGACTTCATCCAATTCTCATCTACCAGTCAATTAGTATTCCCACAAAAATATGGGGGATTTACCTTCATCCAATGATCCATTATAGGTGTAGTATATTAATTGATAATAACATAATTAGGTTGTCCTAATATGTTCCTCATCAATATATATCCAACAAGAATTACGTTAAATTATACAGTGGGAAAATCCCAATGGTGTTTTGACTTTTGATTCCATTTCTTCGGTTTGGCGCCATCACAAAATAATAGGACACACTAAGATAAAACATAATCACAATTAGTATTGTGCCAAATATAATCTATAAGTAATTATTATAATTATCATTTTTATTTAACATCTACATCCCATGGTTTCTTCTAAACCTTGATTTAATTCCAATTATAACACCCCTACCCCAAGTGGACCATATTCAATTTTTTATTATATTAAAACCACATTGATAAAATAGATCACATAACTAATTAATAGTAGGTTTATTAGTATTTATTAACTATATACATTCATTTCCCATTAATAACATAATTAACTAAACACATAACATAGAAAAAATTTCTTCATTGAAAAAAATTCAATGATTTCATCTTCAAAACATGGGAAGTTAAAAAATATGGTGAGCTCAAACACTCATTAATTTATAAAAAAATTTGAAACAATCAACAATAAGTGAATCATAATCAATAATCATAAATCACTATGGGATGGTGAATAAATATAAAACATATTTCATTTAATAAATAAATTGAGAACAGAAATGGATCCATAGACTTTTTCATAGGGAAAATCTCACTAAACTGAATTTTGAATGAAGGAAATGATTAATTATTGAACATTATATATCTGGTACATGAACCAATATTGTAAAGACCTAAAATAATATAGTTTACGTCTATGGGTAGAAACTTGATTGATTATTTCTTGAATGAAACATAAAGTGTCTTTTGTTAACAATTTTGTCCCATGATGCATGTCGATGTATCAAAGGGATATATAATGTCGAGCCCCACCTATCACTTAAAGAACAAATCATTTTTCATAAAATAATTTAATTCATGGTCATGATCCTTTATAAAAATAGCTTCAATTAGTAGTGGTTACAGATTTATCATTATTTCCTCAAATAATCAAATATCCTTATATGTAATCATCATATTTAAATATTTTATATGTTTTAGTAAATACACATATAAATGATTTAAATAAGATTTATATTTAATAGAAAATAAATCAAATGAAAAATTATTTCAAGGGTTAGTTTATAAACCAGATAAAAATGATTCGGTGTATTATAACTATTAAATCTCAGTAAAATAGAAATTGAGACGAAATATATTATGATTATGATCAGCAAAGTCGTATGGCCTGTAAAATTAGAAATAATAAAATGAAATGTTTAGTCTCATTAAGATAAATATTTTCATAATATTATATATATAAGGGTAGTATACATACACAAAATACAAGAAGAATGTGTTTAATACGGTTTACATCATATAAAAAAACTGAGATGTCAAACCTCTAACCTTATGTCTAAAGGAATTCCTCACCTATACATGACATACTAGAAAACAAAATTATATTTATCAATTACTTAATTTAAAACTTCTTCAAAATATATAATACTTATTATAATTTTATAAGGTTCATTTATGATCATTTTGATGAGTTATAATGTTTAATTTTGTTGTTCCCAGAGCATTTGTATCCTAGTTATATGGTCAATTCCCTTATGTATAATTATCAGAATTCATTAAAACCGAATCAATCTTCAGAATTTGAATAAATTATATTAAAATACTTTCAGTTTCTTAAATTTTTTCATATATCCTTCGGATACATGGTATGAGTTTGATTAATTAGATTAAATATTTACTATAAATGTCTAGTATATTTTGGATATTTCTTGATCATCATGAACTATGTTATTTATTATTTAATATTATATATATACTAGTCCAATTTCATTAAAAAGATATAACTAACATGTTATAATATGATTTATATAAAATAATGGTCATATAAAAAGAACTGAATGTATTTTTGAAAAATGAGAATTCGTTGTTCAGGAAGGTGGTGAATTGACACATCACATATGAGGATTTCATTTTAAAATAAACTAGTGAAGAGAATAGATTTGAAGATTTATATTACATTAGCACAATGAAAATTATATATATATATATACATATTGTAAAGACCCGTAAATTTCAAGGAAATTTTTTTCTTAATTTTCTTTGGAATTTTACAAGAGCACAGTTTCTGACGGCACCTGATTCTGAGGCCCGGTGTGCCCGGAATCATTTTTCGAAGTTTGGCTCGGGTACGTTCAGTGAACGGACGAGCGGGTTTTTTCTAACTTTTGAACCGGTGCCTGGAATCGAATTCTGAGGGCACCGATGAAATCGCAGCGCCGGTATTCGCTTAGAAACGCCTCTTCCGGAGTTGCGTTTGCTCGGGTGTGGTTTTTAATTTTCGGGCTTAAAATTAAGAAATAAAATAATTTTGCGACAACTTTATTTTATTTCACTTAAGCCACTTGGAAGCCACTTGAAGCCACTTAAAGGCGGCTTGAACTGAGTTGAACTGGATAGGATGCTATCCAGAAATATCCTACCCCCTTGGTAGGATATTTGTGAGGTGGGGCCCACACGAGCCCCGCCGTTTCTTTCCGCTAAGAAACGCACCCGTGAAAACCCGTCTTAATGAAGTCAACCGGCGCGTTTTCTAAATTCTTAACAGACCATTAAATGGGCTGTTTCTTTCGTGAATTAAATGGCCTGTTTCTTTCGTTGAATTAATTCAACGAATTAATTCAATCGTTTCTTAACCTGTTTTCGTGTGTTGGCATGTTAATAAAATAAGACCAACCCAAAATCTTTTGAAAAGATTTGAGAGGATCCCTGTTTCTTCAGCTCCCTCGCGAAGAACGCGAAGAACGCGAAGAACGCGAAGAACGCGAAGAACGCGAAGAACGCGAAGAACGCGAAGAACGCCGAACCCGGAAATCGACGACGCCTTCGTCCGAGACGTTCTTCCGATCTCCGATCTCCGATCTCCGATCACCGACCATTTGAGGTGAGTGATTTCAGATTTCCGCTCAAGGTTCTTTTCTTTGGGTTTAAACACAGATTTAATTAATTATAATTTAAATCTGTTGTTCTTGGTACGTTGAGCTCGCCGACTCAACGCCGGATTCCGCGACGACGCGACGCCTCCCCGCGACGACGCGGCGATCCCTCTCTTCCGCGACGATCTTATCCGCGAAGAACGCCCGCGCGCGACGATCATCAAGGTAGGGATTTCATTATGGGAATTACCCCTTTTAAATTAATTCCCGTCTATGTTTCTTAAAGAAATTAAAGAACCGTTTTTGTGAACAATTTTTAAACTTATTAAAAATTGTTGTTTCCTGTGTGGAATAATTTCCTCCCGGTTGTTTATCTCTAACGCGGAGGGTGCGGGCCAAACGAACACGGCCCGACGACCCTCCGCCGTTCTTCGTTTTGTGCGAATTTGACGGTCGACGATGGAACGTGCCGCAGCGGACGTTTGATGATCCCGCAGTAAAGAACGGATCCCGGGAGGAGCAACGACGCAGACGGGAAGGAAAACGGGCCACCGGAGCGACGCCGGCAGCCCGCGGAAGTTGCCGGCGGCGCCCCGGCGCGCCGCCGGAAGAGCCCGCCGCGGCTGAAGCCGCGGCGGCGGCGGCCGACGGACCCGCGGCCGCGCGGGTCCGGTTCGTCCAGGCGGGACGCGGCTCAGCCGCGTCCGCGGTTCGCCAGCGCGGCACACGCGGGCCGCGACTTTCCTCAGGCCACGGGTCAACGCCCGCGGCACCTGGCGCTCGGCCGCTCGGCCGAGCCGAGCCAGGCCGGTCCGACCGGCCGGGCCGGACCCGGGTCGGGTCGACCCGGGGGGGGGGGGGGGGGGGGGGGCGGGCCGGGTCGGCCTGGCCCCGTACCCCCCCTTCTTCGGACGTTTTCGATCAAACGCCCGTAACTTGAGCTTCGTGCCTCCAAACGACTCGCCGTCAGCGGCAATGCGATCTTTGGATCGAGACGGTAGTTTCGGTATATCGCACTCAAGGTTTCGGAATACTTTGAGTTCGGCCGGGTTGGTTCGTACACGAGACCAACCGGGCCCTCGGAGCGGAAACGCTCATATCTTGAGCTACGGACGTCCGATTGACGTGCCGTCAGCTTTGTTGAATTCCTTTATGTGAGACAGATCTTTTGGCATACTCCGCCCGAGGTTTGGACGCAGGTGGAGTGCGGTCGGGTTGGTTTTGCCTTAAAAACCAACCGGGCCCCTCGGACGAAAATGCCAATATCTCTCAGACCGGGCGTCCGATTGACGCGCCGTCTGCGACGTTGAGTTCCTGTTGACGATACGGAACTTTTGGATACATCAACTTCGAACTTCGTGTCAGTTGATGTATCAGCCTCTCGGCTCGTGGAGCGGACCCTCCCGAACGAGCTTGCTGTGTGCGGGAACCCTAGTGCTGGCTGCGACTGCTACTTCGACAGCGACGACCGTGCAGAGATCCTCAGTGGACTGCGGCGACGACTGTGCAGAGATCCTCCGTGGACTCCGACGACGACCGTGCAGAGATCCTCCGTGGACTCCGACGACGACCGTGCAGAGATCCTCAGCGGACTGCGACGACTCCTGCACTCAGCGATCCTACGTGGATCAGTGCTACAGGTCCTGCGCGGGCCCGGTCCTGTGTGGGCCCGATCCTGTGTGGGTCCGATCCTGCGTGGGTCAGCGCTCAGCGGTTCTGTGTGAGCCAGCGCCTACAGGTCCTGCGTGGGCCCGGTCCTGTGTGGGCCCGATCCTGTGTGGGCCCGATCCTGTGTGGGTCATCTCTCAGCGGTTCTGTGTGAGCCAACTCCTACAGGTCCTGCGTGGGCCCGATCCTGTGTGGGTCACTGCAAGGTTAGTACCTATCGATCATTCGTGGGTCCGACGACTTAGATGGTTCAATGATCATCTTTATCGTCATCCGAAGAAGTATACCTGTGTGAGCTGAATCTTGTGTTACTCTCCTTTGTGGATTGTGTTGAGCTATCCTGTGTGGATTTACTGTTTACTCTCCTTTGTGGATTGTGTTGTTCTATCCTGCGTGGGTATGCGTTTTTCTTTCCTGTGTGGACTGGGTTGTGCTAGGGCTCGGACGTTGGAGCCGATCGGGGAATTGATGACTTAGGTATATGTATGGGCATATACCTAAGCCGTGTCAGATGTTACTTCGTGATTGTATCTCTCCTTCGCGTCTTATCCTTTGTGGATTTCGGGAGACCTTCGGGGGTCTCGGGGTCCCTACTGAGTAGCTTATACTCACCCCTGCACGGGCTATGCCCGCACTTCGTGGTGTTGGTTGCAGACGACGGACAGCGCTGATCGTGGAGGAGGCGTGCGGAGCAGGACAGTACCTGGAGGTGGACCACTGGGCGGGACGTACTCGGAGCGGTTAGGTGGACCCGAGGAGCAGTGGAGGCTATCTGTACCCACCCTTCAGGTGAGACTTCCGGAGGATGGCTCGACGCTGCAGTTTTCCCTTTTCAGTTGCTGTTTTTCCTTTCAGTTGTACTTTACAGTTGGGCTTGTATTTCCGGCCCCTTTTTCTTTCAGCACAGCTTGTACAATTTTTACTTAGTGTTTACTTTTCCGCTTGCTTACTCTGTGGTGCTTGTTTACTTTTCAAAGGCAAAGCCTTCCCTTTCTGTTGGGATTTACGCCTTGGTGCTAGTCGCCAGCCCCTGACCTATGGAAGGCGGGCTTGGGGTTGTCACGACACGGGCCCCGAGGACGGGTCGTGACAAATTGGTATCAGAGGCAGTCGGTTCTACCGCAGACTCTGATCTTTCTTCTATGTGAAGCAATAGTGTTTAGCGTATTGAGTGTGGTTATCAGTCCAGGGAGTCCAGTGTTGGTGCGGCGGCCGACGTATCCATACACCAGGACCCTGACTTCTGATTTCCGACTTAATGCACGAAAACATTGATTGCATGTGTGTTCAAGTTTTCTTTGTGATTACTTGTGTCAGCTCACCAGGTATACTGTTCTGACCGTGGCATACTTGTTTCCTTTTCAGGATGGCACGACGACAGCAGCCAGCTAGGGTTCCCAGAGTAGGGCGTGACGACAACCCGCCGAGCGACGAGGCCTCGGTACAGGGCCCGTTGACAGCAGAGGCACCGACGATACCTTTACCCGCCGAGCCCCTGATGCTTCCAGCACTGGCAGCTGACGACGCACGACGCCTTGGAGCTCTACACGAGTTCCAGCGCCAGCGACCACCCAGGTTCCGTGGGGAGTCGGACCCCCAGGCAGTCGAGGACTGGCTGGAGGCGGTCGTCCGAGTTTTTAGGCTAGTGAGGACGCCAGCAGACCTCATGGTGATCCTCGCGGCGAGCCTACTGCACGCAGCAGCCGGACGCTGGTGGAGCCTGATGCTCCAGGTACACGATGAGGCCACCCTCATCTGGACGGACTTCGAGAGCCTCTTCCGCTCAGAGTTCGTCCCGGCCACCCTCCGAGCGGTGCGCATCCAGGAGCTTCTTCAGCTGCGGCAGGGCAGCTTGATGGTCGCTCAGTACGCGGCGAGGTTCACCGACCTTTCTCGGTACTCGACAGACATGGTACGGGACCCCTTCTTCCGGGCCCGGACCTTCGAGCAGGGATTGAGACACGAGATCAGGGCATCGCTGATCTCCCTCAGCATCCCGACCCAGGCAGGAGTACTGGAGCGAGCCCTCCTGATCGAGAGCTTCCTGGCTGAGTCCACAGCGAGACCTGCCGCAGGGCGGCAGATAGCGGAGTCTTCGGCAGCTGGTAGCCGGCAGATGACTCAGGGTTCCAGGCGGACCAGACCTTCCGGCAGACGACCCCGGGACACTGGCTCGGCAGTGCGAGGCACACAGTGCGGAGCCAGCCTTCCGAGAGGTAGACAATGCTACGAGTGCGGCGGGCAGGGCCACATGGCTCGTGACTGCCCGACCCGTCGTACCGAGGGGCAGCGGACGGTGGATGGACCACCCAGGCAGAGGCAGAGGGTCGACCGTGGCGGTCCGCAGGGAGGAGGCGGACGAGGCAGAGGAGCTGGCCGAGCAGCAGGTGGTGGGCGACGCTTTGAGGCTCTGCCACCACCACCACCAGGAGGCCCGCCCCGACCACAGGGAGCTGGCGGGCAGAGACAGGCTCAGCTCCAGGCAGCGGAGGCCTACGACCACGGTGCGCCAGAGATGATTCGAGGTACGATCTGTGTCTATTCCACCCTTGCTGCAGTTCTGATAGACACAGGAGCGAGTCACTCTTTCATAGCCACTGCCCTTGTTCGGAGCTCGGAGATTCCGACAGAGCCGTTGGCTCGATCCTTACGGCTAGAGACTCCTACGGGAGCAGACTCTACGATTACGCGCTGGTGCCGGCAGTGTGAGCTTACTCTAGGAGGCGAGAGCTTCGGCTGGGATCTTCTTGTAGCGGCGTCGAGGCCTTACGACGTCATCTTGGGCATGGATTGGTTATCTACGGTCCATGCTCAGATTGACTGCATTAGGCGCAAGGTGCGATGTGTGCGCACCGACGGGAGCAGGTTCACCTTCACCGGCGAGAAGGGAGCCTTAGCAGCACAGGATGGACTCACGCAGAGGAGAGGTCAGCCCATCACTCATCAGTTGGCTAGCCTCATCCTGGGAGCAGTTGACGTGCAGAGTCCCAGTTTTCCTGCAGTGGTGGATTAGTACGCGGACGTCTTTCCCGACGACGTTCCAGGACTACCTCCTCGCAGAGAGGTAGACTTTTATATTGACCTGTACCCCGGGACAGCCCCGATATCCACTCCAGCATATCGGATGGCCCCCGCTGAGCTTCGAGAGCTGCGGGTACAGTTGGAGGACTTGCAGGGCAAGGGGTTCATCCGACCCAGTGTTTCGCCCTGGGCTTCCCCGATTTTGTTCGCCAAGAAGGCAGACGGGAGCTTGCGACAGTGTGTCGATTATCGTCGCCTGAATCAGGTGACAGTGAGGAACAAGTATCCGCTACCCAGGATTGATGACCTCTTCGACCAGCTCAAGGGGGCACGGTGGTTCTCGAAGATAGACCTCAGGTCAGGCTATCATCAGCTCAGAGTTCGAGACGAGGATGTGCAGAAGACGACCTTCAGGTGTCGGTATGGCCACTATGAGTTCTTGGTTAGGCCTTTCGGCGTGACCAACGCTCCAGCAGTGTTCATGAGCCTCATGAACAGGATCTTCCAGCCATACCTCGATCGATTTGTCGTGGTCTTCATCGACGACATTTTGGTGTACTCGACGACGGAGGAGGAGCACGCCTACCACCTGCGTGTTGTACTAGACACACTCCGAGAGCACCAGCTTTATGGAAAGCTCTCGAAGTGTCAGTTCTGGTTACGTGAGGTCCACTTCTTGGGGCACGTCATTTCTGAGGTGGGAGTTGCAGTGGATCCCGCGAAGATCGAGGCAGTGCTAGCTTGGGAGCCACCCAAGAGCGTGACAGAGGTGCGGAGTTTCTTGGGCCTAGCCGGATACTATCGGAGATTTGTGCCGGACTTCTCCAGAGTTGCGGCCCCACTCTCAGCGTTGACGAAGAAGGGGAAACCCTTCGTGTGGTCAGACAGATGTCAGCAGAGCTTCCAGGAGCTGAGGCAGAGGTTGACCAGCGCACCTATCTTGAGGTTGCCTGAGGAGGGAGTTGGATACGTAGTCTACTGCGATGCATCAGGGACCGGACTCGGGTGTGTCCTGATGCAGGAGCGGGCCGTGATTGCCTATGGATCACGTCAGTTGAGGCCTCATGAGCAGAACTACGCTACCCATGACTTAGAGTTGGCAGCAGTGGTCTTTGCCCTGAAGACATGGCGACACTATCTGATGGGCGAGCGCTTCACAGTCTTTTCTGACCACCAGAGTCTCAGGTACATCTTCTCTCAGAAGGACCTGAACCTGTGACAGCGGTGATGGCTCGAGTTCCTCCAGGACTATGACTTTGAGATAGTCTATACTCTTGGGAAGGGGAATGTGGTGGCTGATGCCCTCGGCAGGAGGACGGGCATCCAGCTACTTGAGGAGGCGACAGAGCAGCTAGCCGCTTTGCAGATATCCTTCGTGGATAGAGACGGAGCAGCCTTCCTTCAGTCTCTCACAGTCTCTCCCCCACTTCTTCAGCGGGTCAGAGAGGCACAACGTGGGGACGTCGACTGTGAGACACGACGTGCACAGATATCCTCGGGACAGGCACCTGATGGTTTCTCCCTTGGAGCAGAGTACGATGTCCTTTTCAGAGGACGTACCTTGGTACCAGTCGCCTTACGAGAGGAGGTGCTGAGAGAGTTTCACACTTCTCCTTTGGCGGTACATCCTGGAGTGGCGAAGATGTACCAGGATCTCAGACGACAGCACTGGTGGCCGGGCATGAAGAAGGCTGTGACAGAGTTCGTTTCACGGTGCCTCACCTGCCAGCAAGTGAAGGCAGAGCATCAGGTACCAGCAGGTTTGGTACAGCCCTTGGAGGTCCCGGAGTGGAAGTGGGACGGGATATCTATGGACTTCGTGACTGGACTTCCACGCACTTCCAGAGGTCACGATTCCATTTGGGTGATTGTTGACCGACTCACCAAGTCGGCACACTTCTTACCCATCCGAGAGCAGGGCTCAGTGGAGAGCTTGGGGCGTCTCTACGTTCAGGAGATTGTACGACTTCATGGTGTGCCATCGACTATCATCTCCGATCGGGACGCTCGTTTTACTTCCCGGCTTTGGAAGGGGTTGCAGGAGGCGTTCGGGACGCGACTACGTCTGAGCACCGCCTTTCACCCTCAGACGGATGGTCAGACGGAGAGCACCATTCAGACTCTCGAGGACATGCTCCGCGCATGTTTCCTCGACTTTGGTCGCAGCTGGGAGGACCACCTACCCTTGGTAGAGTTTGCGTACAACAACAGCTACCACTCCACCATCGGGATGACACCCTACGAGGCGTTGTACGGCAGGCCTTGAAGATCTCCTTTGTGCTGGACAGACCCTGGAGAGTCAGCACTTGTGGGACCGGAGATGGTCCGGGCCACGACAGAGAAGGTCCAGGTCATCCAGGAGCGGATGAGGACAGCACAGAGCCGGCAGAAGTCATATGCTGACAGGAGGCGGAGGCCACTAGAGTTCGAGGATGGTGACCACGTCTTCTTGCGGGTCTCACCTCGACGTGGTTTGAGGAGATTTGGCCGAGGCGGCAAGTTGTCTCCACGCTTCATCGGACCCTTCCAGGTCCTCAACAGGGTTGGCGAGGTGGCTTATCGTCTGGCTCTGCCACCTCAGTTGCACCGGGTGCATGACGTCTTCCACGTATCCCAGCTGAGGAGATACGTGCACGACCCGACACACATCATCGACTATGGGGAGCTAGACGTGGATGATGGGGAGACTTTTACGGAGGTCCCAGTGGAGATAGAGGATCGACAGGAGCGGGTCCTACGTGGGCGATCAATCCCTCTTGTGCGCATCAGATGGCAGCACGGGAACCTCCGGGAGAGCACTTGGGAGCGGGAGGCTCAGATGCGTGCTCAGTACCCACATTTGTTCCCCTAGTTTTTGATGTATCTTTACGAGGACGTAAAGTCCTGAGGTGGGAGTAATGTAAAGACCCGTAAATTTCAAGGAAATTTTTTTCTTAATTTTCTTTGGAATTTTACAAGAGCACAGTTTCTGACGGCACCTGATTCTGAGGCCCGGTGTGCCCGGAATCATTTTTCGAAGTTTGGCTCGGGTACGTTCAGTGAACGGACGAGCGGGTTTTTTCTAACTTTTGAACCGGTGCCTGGAATCGAATTCTGAGGGCACCGATGAAATCGCAGCGCCGGTATTCGCTTAGAAACGCCTCTTCCGGAGTTGCGTTTGCTCGGGTGTGGTTTTTAATTTTCGGGCTTAAAATTAAGAAATAAAATAATTTTGCGACAACTTTATTTTATTTCACTTAAGCCACTTGGAAGCCACTTGAAGCCACTTAAAGGCGGCTTGAACTGAGTTGAACTGGATAGGATGCTATCCAGAAATATCCTACCCCCTTGGTAGGATATTTGTGAGGTGGGGCCCACACGAGCCCCGCCGTTTCTTTCCGCTAAGAAACGCACCCGTGAAAACCCGTCTTAATGAAGTCAACCGGCGCGTTTTCTAAATTCTTAACAGACCATTAAATGGGCTGTTTCTTTCGTGAATTAAATGGCCTGTTTCTTTCGTTGAATTAATTCAACGAATTAATTCAATCGTTTCTTAACCTGTTTTCGTGTGTTGGCATGTTAATAAAATAAGACCAACCCAAAATCTTTTGAAAAGATTTGAGAGGATCCCTGTTTCTTCAGCTCCCTCGCGAAGAACGCGAAGAACGCGAAGAACGCGAAGAACGCGAAGAACGCGAAGAACGCGAAGAACGTGAAGAACGCCGAACCCGGAAATCGACGACGCCTTCGTCCGAGACGTTCTTCCGATCTCCGATCTCCGATCTCCGATCACCGACCATTTGAGGTGAGTGATTTCAGATTTCCGCTCAAGGTTCTTTTCTTTGGGTTTAAACACAGATTTAATTAATTATAATTTAAATCTGTTGTTCTTGGTACGTTGAGCTCGCCGACTCAACGCCGGATTCCGCGACGACGCGACGCCTCCCCGCGACGACGCGGCGATCCCTCTCTTCCGCGACGATCTTATCCGCGAAGAACGCCCGCGCGCGACGATCATCAAGGTAGGGATTTCATTATGGGAATTACCCCTTTTAAATTAATTCCCGTCTATGTTTCTTAAAGAAATTAAAGAACCGTTTTTGTGAACAATTTTTAAACTTATTAAAAATTGTTGTTTCCTGTGTGGAATAATTTCCTCCCGGTTGTTTATCTCTAACGCGGAGGGTGCGGGCCAAACGAACACGGCCCGACGACCCTCCGCCGTTCTTCGTTTTGTGCGAATTTGACGGTCGACGATGGAACGTGCCGCAGCGGACGTTTGATGATCCCGCAGTAAAGAACGGATCCCGGGAGGAGCAACGACGCAGACGGGAAGGAAAACGGGCCACCGGAGCGACGCCGGCAGCCCGCGGAAGTTGCCGGCGGCGCCCCGGCGCGCCGCCGGAAGAGCCCGCCGCGGCTGAAGCCGCGGCGGCGGCGGCCGACGGACCCGCGGCCGCGCGGGTCCGGTTCGTCCAGGCGGGACGCGGCTCAGCCGCGTCCGCGGTTCGCCAGCGCGGCCCACGCGGGCCGCGACTTTCCTCAGGCCACGGGTCAACGCCCGCGGCACCTGGCGCTCGGCCGCTCGGCCGAGCCGAGCCAGGCCGGTCCGACCGGCCGGGCCGGACCCGGGTCGGGTCGACCCGGGGGGGGGGGGGGGGGGGGGGCGGGCCGGGTCGGCCTGGCCCCGTACCCCCCCTTCTTCGGACGTTTTCGATCAAACGCCCGTAACTTGAGCTTCGTGCCTCCAAACGACTCGCCGTCAGCGGCAATGCGATCTTTGGATCGAGACGGTAGTTTCGGTATATCGCACTCAAGGTTTCGGAATACTTTGAGTTCGGCCGGGTTGGTTCGTACACGAGACCAACCGGGCCCTCGGAGCGGAAACGCTCATATCTTGAGCTACGGACGTCCGATTGACGTGCCGTCAGCTTTGTTGAATTCCTTTATGTGAGACAGATCTTTTGGCATACTCCGCCCGAGGTTTGGACGCAGGTGGAGTGCGGTCGGGTTGGTTTTGCCTTAAAAACCAACCGGGCCCCTCGGACGAAAATGCCAATATCTCTCAGACCGGGCGTCCGATTGACGCGCCGTCTGCGACGTTGAGTTCCTGTTGACGATACGGAACTTTTGGATACATCAACTTCGAACTTCGTGTCAGTTGATGTATCAGCCTCTCGGCTCGTGGAGCGGACCCTCCCGAACGAGCTTGCTGTGTGCGGGAACCCTAGTGCTGGCTGCGACTGCTACTTCGACAGCGACGACCGTGCAGAGATCCTCAGTGGACTGCGGCGACGACTGTGCAGAGATCCTCCGTGGACTCCGACGACGACCGTGCAGAGATCCTCCGTGGACTCCGACGACGACCGTGCAGAGATCCTCAGCGGACTGCGACGACTCCTGCACTCAGCGATCCTACGTGGATCAGTGCTACAGGTCCTGCGCGGGCCCGGTCCTGTGTGGGCCCGATCCTGTGTGGGTCCGATCCTGCGTGGGTCAGCGCTCAGCGGTTCTGTGTGAGCCAGCGCCTACAGGTCCTGCGTGGGCCCGGTCCTGTGTGGGCCCGATCCTGTGTGGGCCCGATCCTGTGTGGGTCATCTCTCAGCGGTTCTGTGTGAGCCAACTCCTACAGGTCCTGCGTGGGCCCGATCCTGTGTGGGTCACTGCAAGGTTAGTACCTATCGATCATTCGTGGGTCCGACGACTTAGATGGTTCAATGATCATCTTTATCGTCATCCGAAGAAGTATACCTGTGTGAGCTGAATCTTGTGTTACTCTCCTTTGTGGATTGTGTTGAGCTATCCTGTGTGGATTTACTGTTTACTCTCCTTTGTGGATTGTGTTGTTCTATCCTGCGTGGGTATGCGTTTTTCTTTCCTGTGTGGACTGGGTTGTGCTAGGGCTCGGACGTTGGAGCCGATCGGGGAATTGATGACTTAGGTATATGTATGGGCATATACCTAAGCCGTGTCAGATGTTACTTCGTGATTGTATCTCTCCTTCGCGTCTTATCCTTTGTGGATTTCGGGAGACCTTCGGGGGTCTCGGGGTCCCTACTGAGTAGCTTATACTCACCCCTGCACGGGCTATGCCCGCACTTCGTGGTGTTGGTTGCAGACGACGGACAGCGCTGATCGTGGAGGAGGCGTGCGGAGCAGGACAGTACCTGGAGGTGGACCACTGGGCGGGACGTACTCGGAGCGGTTAGGTGGACCCGAGGAGCAGTGGAGGCTATCTGTACCCACCCTTCAGGTGAGACTTCCGGAGGATGGCTCGACGCTGCAGTTTTCCCTTTTCAGTTGCTGTTTTTCCTTTCAGTTGTACTTTACAGTTGGGCTTGTATTTCCGGCCCCTTTTTCTTTCAGCACAGCTTGTACAATTTTTACTTAGTGTTTACTTTTCCGCTTGCTTACTCTGTGGTGCTTGTTTACTTTTCAAAGGCAAAGCCTTCCCTTTCTGTTGGGATTTACGCCTTGGTGCTAGTCGCCAGCCCCTGACCTATGGAAGGCGGGCTTGGGGTTGTCACGACACGGGCCCCGAGGACGGGTCGTGACACATATATATATGATACTGATTATACTATTCCATTTTTAATACGGTAGATAAATAGAGAATAATAAAAAAATGTTGTTAAAAGAGAAATAAGGATGATATTTCTTCTTGAATATCATATCATTGGGACCCCCTTAAGATAGATAGATTTTAGATTTTTGTAATAACTGATATTCTTAGACATGAGGTAGATGATTTGGAAGGGAATTGGGATGACATTTCACAATCATCGAGGCATACAAAGTGTATGGAGAAGGTTTTGTTGGGGGTTATATTTATAGGGAGAGAAGAGGGGTGTTTATGATTATTTTATTCATAAATTATTATTTTGGATCAAGAAAGCTATAGTGTTGATCCATGTGACTATATACTGTAACACATTTATGTGAGTTCTAAATAATTTTTTAATACGAAATTAATGACCCGAAAATTCAATTATTTTGCCAAAAATTTTAAATACAAAAAATTATCGTATTTCTATACTCACTAGAAATTCAAATATTTCATGGAAATACAAAAAAGTAACCTTAATTTTGATACAGATGTATATTTTTTAAAATGGAATTTATTTGATGAAAATACTTTTAAATATATGATAAATTTACATTCTAGTTAGAATCATCATTTATCTTAAATATAGTGATTTAAATATTATATATGATATTATGAAAATTTTAAAAATTAATTATGGTCTCATAAATTTTATTATAATTATAATACAACAAAATATTAATTTATGAATATATTAAGTAAACATAAATTTTTTATTAAATAATTAAAATTATTTTAAAATTGAAAAGAAATTTACTTTTCAGAAAAATACCATCACATAATTTATCAATTTGAACAAATTTATTAACAAATCCCTTGATATAAATATATAATATTCTAATTTAGTGTATACCAAAAATTTATTTATAATTTCATATTTAAATGTATTATTATAATGGCTACATTATAATTCCTAGAGGTCACATTACTATTTTAAATGTCATGTTAATATTTATTAGTATTCCACTGTTCATTAATGTCAGCATTGGGAGATACATAAGATATAAAATAAATTAATTTAACAAGATTCATACGAAAAAATTATGGTCTTGTATAAAATCAGGGTCTGGAAGTCATAATTGTTAGCACAGGAACTGGTTTTGGAGGGAGGGAAGGAAAAATAGATTATAGTCTATGAGTTTTCAAGGAGTATAAGACTAATATATATATATATATATATATATATATATATATCTACACACGTAATAGTTCAAATGGCCATATTTCTACAAATAATTACCCATGTTGACACCAAAACAATATACCAATATATAATATGTTCATGTCTCCTTGGGTTTGATTTTAAATCCTTCAATGGATGTGAAATTACTTTTTTATCATTATTGGTAGATATTCATATATATATATATATTATTAAAAAATATGTAAAAAATTAAATAAATTCAATTGTATGTAAATATATATACATATGTGTTTATTGTATCGTTTGAATTATTTATTAGGAAGCATTTCCCTCCACTAGTGTTTAGTGTTGGAAGATAACCAATAGTGGGTGGGTATGGGTTATGGATTTCTCACCATATAAAATTTAATGTTACAGTCCATTGTTTATAGGTCTTCCACACTATAAATTCCTTGCAGTGGACGTAGAAATTTAAGACAATTAGGATAGAGATGAAAGGCCTCAATTTAGAATATAGAGGAAGGTGGAGTTACAATATGAGTTGTCTATAAGGAATATCTCACGTGAGGTGCTTATAAGGCTAATAACTATAAGATCTTCTAGCAATGATATAAACATAGACTTTTTTATCAGACAAAAATTTAAATGAGTTCATGTCACTTTTCAATCATTCTGGGTTTGGGGTTCTTTTATATATTACACCTTGTGTCGAACAGTACTTGATCTAGTAGCAGGGTCAGCACTTAGAACACTACCAAAACACACACACACACACACAGAGAGATATATACATATATATATATATATATATATATATATAGGTATAGGATCACCACTCGACCCTCGCGATCCTATTGGTGCACCAGGAAGCTTATGGGTAATATTCCCACTTCATTTATATAAGTGTTCATATATATTATGTATCCATGCATGATTTATAGGATGTATCCATTGCATGGTTGATCCTGTCTCCCACATGGGAGTTATTTGAGTTGTAAATATGTCTTGTAAATGTTATCTAGTTAATAAACATACAAATTATTAATATTTGTATCATAAATATTATATTGTCTAATACTCCATTACCCATTACATAAAATTAATTTTTAAATAATATATTAGAACTTAATAATAATATTAACAATTTGTATAGGGGTGGTATTATTAAATTTTGTAATACTATGTTACCATTAATGCACAATTTAATTTAATTTATATTATGTTTCACTAATGATATAATGTTATCAACAAACTATTTTGAAAACTATAAATTATATATATTAATATAAATGTTATTTTAAACTCTGAAGAAACACATAAAATAATAACCATCTTTTAATTATTTATGATATATCATTATTATCGTGATAAATATAAATTATAATTTACTTTTGGTAATATCCAACTTAATCATGAAAATATATATATTCATTGAAAATCATATAATTTATTGAAATTGTATTTTTATCTTTTTTTACAAATCACATCTTATATATATATATATATATATGTTTCAATAGGCTCATAAGATAATTTTATTTTCATCATTATTAACATTATTTTTTTAAAATAACTATATGATTGTTTTATTAATGATTATCTTAATTTTTTTATTAAATAATTAACATAATATCAGTTACAATAAATTATACTCTAAACTTTTTAGTATTCTCATTCATAGTGAATATTAATGTTTACTAAATGATATGTATTTTTACAATCAACATCTTAGTTTTATTTCAACTCATGGTTGTTCCTAATGATGCATGACACTACTTTGGTGTCCTCATGTTCCACATATGTTTCCCTCTATTATTTCTTATGATTTCTACTCGTTTAATTCTTTTATATTAAATTATTATAGTATTTATTATAGTATGATGTCCCTGAAAAAAAGGACTAGTTTCAATATTATTTTAAATAAAAGTTTCTCAAATATGAATTGAGTTTTAAATACTTAACTAATTTAATTAAATCATATTTATAAAATAAAACAATGGTATGATAAATTCTACCTCCATTAATCGAATTTCACCCCGGTAATTAGTTTATTGATAAGAGAAAACTATACGCCACTTTCTAATCTTAAAACAGAAGGTACATTATTTCTATAAAATAACACTAATAATAATAGTACGTAAAAAACTATTTATTAAAATATCCTCTCTATGTAACTCAATGATTTGAAAAATTCATCAATGGTGGTATCACTCATTATGATATAGATTCCATAACTGATAGTGAAACCTAAGGGAATTTTATTATTAAAAGATTTTATTTAATTAAATGTTGATCATGTAATTTGGATAAAATTTATAAAAACATTTGTAAATCTTCATAAATTTTTTGTTATTAATATATAATTTTATAACATAATTTTTAATATGATTTTTAAAAATAAAACACAATGAGTATTCTTTAAATGTTTCAAAATAGTTTTTGATAATTCAAAAAATACAAAAAAAATTTCTTTTGAATACATGTATGCTTTATGGTTATCACCCTTTTCCAAATCCCCTTCAATCATCCAAATTGAATCATAGGCCTTAAATAGGGTGAGGATTTAAAAATATACCATAATTATACATTCCATACCTAGTGTGGTGGGAATGATTTGACTAAATGATAATATTTATATAAAGCATTAACCTCAAAAAAATTATTGAACAATTGAGGTATTAAATGCCTAAAAAATTTGGTTCTTGGTATCTTTAATATTGAATAATTATTTTTCGGTCATATAATCTTGAGTTTTATATTATTCATGAAATAAGGTCTTCTCTAATGGGAAGAAGAGTTGTTCATGATCATTATACAATAATTTTGATACTTATAAATAATAGAAAAAAACAAATAAAAGATTTACTGAAAGAATATTTACATACAAATCTAACCTATTATTAATAAAAAATTTATAATCTCGAATGTAATATTAATCATTCGTTTTTATACCAAGTGTAAACCCCTAATAAATTATTTTCTAGTTCATGTAGTGAAATATGTATTTTTATTTTTTATATAAAGTAAAAAAAATGATATAGTCTATTATATTTCTATGAATCCTTTGTGGTCTAGGTTTTTGCAGAAAATAAAAGACAATTACAACATAATTGATTTTAATAATAACTTACAGTAGTCATTTATTAAAAATGAAATGAACTGATACCTTAACGAATAAAAAATCATTTTGATCTAATTATGAGAAGTTAAAAAACGTTTCAAAATGTAGGGTCTGAAGAAACTTCACTAGTAATGGTTTTTAAAAACTATTGAGAGTCATTTTTATAAATACTGTTTAATTTTTTTTTGAGAAAATTATCTTATATATGAAATATATAATATTTGATAAAATAATTATCATAATATTACTCCATGTATTTCAAAATATTTAAAAATATAAAATTATTTTCAAAAACATTTGAAAATATAATTTTCATAAAAATTTGAAAATATAATTTTCCTTAAATTTTTTGCTTATACAAAGAATTTTCATAGAGTAAATATTTTTCAAAAAATATACATCTTGGATTTTCATAATAAAACACTATAGAAAAATATTTTCAAAGGCCATTAAAAATAAATTCACATTGAAAATCGAATCTCATTTCAAAATATAATAACTTTTGAAAATATGTGATTTTTTACATATCATTATTAATTGGAAGATAATAATTTCTATAATAAAATACTCTATTGATCCTTTTTGAAATATACACCCCAATTTATGAAATTAAAACCCTATAACCACATGAAACATTGAATTGTATCTTGACCATCCAATCATGGAGGTTTGGGATTACTCGGAAAATTTCTATCATGTTTACAATGTCTAAATGTCTTCTAAAACATTTCAATCATGATCCATTTTTATTTTTCATTTATGTTTTCAAACATTTTAAAATTTGAAAATGAATAAAAACATACATATATATATACATACGTACATACATACATATTTTTCTTTATAAAATAATAAGTTCATATAAAAACTTTACATTTTATATTGTTCATTGAACATGAAGAAACTAAATCACCTGGTTATATTTATATTAAAATATATAAGTATTGTTATTGGAAAATGTAGTGCATAACTAACCCTGTACATTTGTGTTACATCGACAATTTTTAAATGATATTTTGTAAAAAAAATAATAATTATAAAATCCATATTATATTTTATTTAAATACATTGAAATGAATTGAAATTCTTTATAAATTTTATTTCACCCTTTAAATATAAACTTTCATATTAAAAAGGAATAAAAAATTATAGAATTATTATTCATGAAATTTTACTTCCATACAAAAAATAATAAGATAAATATATAATTACTCTATATAAAATAAGTTTTATTATAAAATAATATTCATTAAATAAAATAAAACATTGAAAATATAGATTTTTTATTACATAATATAATCATAATATAGTTTTTATAAAAACATAATAACACCATTTACATATATGTTGTAAAATAATAATAAGATACATAAATTTATTTTGTTTCAATAATGGGGGGTTATAAAAAAATAATAACTTTTAATAATTCAATTATTCCTTATAAAACAAGGGGTTTTAAAAATATACATAGATTATATTCTTTCAAACAAACATCCCATAAAAAATTAAAACAAAATACTATAATAATTTGAAAATAATATATCCCATTACCTCAATCTCTAAATTATATGTATGAAGTCTCCACATCATGTGCATAAACTGTGTGGGAATGGAGGGAAGGGAATATAGAGTTTGGATTATGTGTTTCCCAAGAATAAAGAAGGATATTTGTATATATCTATATATTTATACATATAGGTGATAATATTACCTGATGTTCAAAAACTGTGACTTCCATGGACCCCAAAACATTATAACTAAATGCCAAAATCTTGAGGCATGGTGTTGTTTACTCCCATATCAATTGTAACGCCCCAGCCCCAGTTACCTAGAGTCAGTGCATTATTACATAACATTGGCATGATCACAAGAAATATCAAATCTCAAAAGACCGATTGGTTTAGTAGACTTGGAAGAACTAGATATATTCATAAGTTTTACATTACATCATAAACTGAAAAACTACTAAACAACATAAAGTCTCCATAGTCCACACTATTATCCCCTCATAATATCCCTGCAGGTCATTCATAACTTACTTCTTCACATCCTGGGAAAAATAAAACATAGAAAAGGGGTGAGCTAAAATTCCCAGTAAGGATAACAATATAGCGGAAACTTTCCAAAATAAGTATAAACATTTAAGGCATGTATAACTAAAACAAAAGCCTTTTAAACTTGAACTTCAACATAGTATGGAAAAAGTAAATTGACATAATGCCATTTACTTTTCACATGGATATTCTACTAATCGAATAATCACATGCAATATCAATAACCACTTTCATAATGATGGAATGCATAATGCCAGACTATCATAACCACATAGCCAAGGCCTCGTGCCAATACTACAAATAATATTTTTCCAAGGCCTTGTGCCAAGACACTAGTTTGTCTCATGAGACCTACCGATGCATTGAGGAGCTATAGCGGGCTCCACCCGTCACTTACTAAGTCCAATGCATTCCCATATGAAAAGGTGTAAACATAACATAAACATTCGTATTAAAACTATCATAGGAAATGTCAACACTTTCTCCATATACCATGAATGGTATAAAAATAACACATCCATAGTCAAACATATCACAAAACCTTCAATACCTTATGGAATTTTTGTATCATAATAAATCAACATCATATAATAATAAAATCTATCAAAGGATGTTGACATAGATGAAATCAAAACTATTTGAGAGAAATATCTCATTTTTTTGAAATCATTTAAAAGTCACACATTTATAAAGGAAGTAATTAAAAAAGAGATTTTTGAATCAAAGTGTCCCATACCACTTTGAAACTTTTGAAAGGAATTAACATTTTAAAAACATTCATGTCCATATAAATAAATCTTTAAAACCATTTTGAAGACTTGGACATTAATTTAAAGTATTTATAAAGATAAATCTTTAAAACATTTAAAATTCTATTTTTGATAAAGAGTACCTTTCCGAAATTCTTAAAATATTCATTTTGAAATAATTTAAAAGTAACATAATTATAAAATAAAACAGTTACTTTTAAAATATCCTAGTAATCTTGTAAGGGAAGATATGAAAATTTTATAATGGCGGTAAATAGCCACACCCACCGTATAAGTAAAAAAAACATTCTTACCTTAATTTTGTCGAAAAGGTTAAAAAACACCTTGTTTGGAAAACGATGGAAAGATTCCTTTATAAACCTCTTATAAAAAGTCAAACAAGGGTATAAATGACATTAAACCATAGCTTAGTAAGTAGTAAAAATGTTTTGAAATTCATTTTTAAGAAACATGGATGTGGATGATAAAGAGATCTCAGTAGATTATTACGTATAAACAACCTCGGATAATGAAGAGATTGCGAAATAAACCCTTACCTTGCACTTTTACTTGGATGGGGTAGGTTAACCTCCTGTATAATGGTGAAATAATTGTTATTAAATTATTAAATAATAATATACATTAATATGATATCATATATGATCTTTTAACATTGCTTTGTTAATAATATCATAGAATTATCGTTGTTTCGGGTGTTTACTTACTCGTTTTCTTTTATATGTTTTGTTACGTAAGACATGTTTGTAATGGATAGGTTGTATATTATTCATATCCAGAATGATATCAAGTCCTTAAATATAAGGCCCCAGCCTTAAACCTTACTTAATCTTGAGTTATTAGAAGATTACACATTGAGGATCTTTTCGGGTTTAGAGTTTTAGATAATTAGATCATAAAACATGCATTACATTCCACATATAAACAAAGTGGTTACATAAAGATAGTATTCTTCTTTCCCATCAATGGAAACATATTTAAAATAAAACATGGATTCTTTCTTGACACTTCCTTGACAATATCATCATATCATGTACCTTTCCCCTGACCTGTGAAAAACATTTCAAAAAAACATCGGATGAGCATAAAAAGCTCAGTAAGGGATATACAAATATGGAAAGGAAACATGGGTACATATATACATAAGAATTAAGTCTTACTATACCAATAAAACATAAGAACTTTAACATACCTCATGAAATAACGAATAAATCATAGAAATCATAAGACATAAAGGTAACTTGAGGCATTCATAACATTCTTACGTAGGGAGTAACCCTCTTGGTTACGTTTGGAATACCCATCACAGTATATTCCCTAAATATATTTGGAGAAACCTTAACATTATACTCCTTCACGTAACCCAACACATTGGAGAGCTATATCGGGCTCACCCGCCCTTAGTTTATCATGGAACCACCAGTCTTCATAATAATGCCCAAAACCTCAACATAATCGTATCACATAAAACATGCATAAAGGAAACATAACATGTCCACCTTTCAATCACAAGATATCAATACAACACATTGATATAAAAACATTATGAAAACCATTTTCTATTCGAAAATAAAAGAAAAGTAAAACATGGTATTTATTTTTCTTTTAAAAAGAAGGTATGGCTTGTAGAGGAAGCCGAAACTCAAATAATGGTCACGGCAGCGGAGAAGTCGTTGTCGCCGTATACGTACGACAAAACATTCCCTTTTGTCGTTTAGTAAAACGCTTCATATAAAAACGATTCCTTTTTGATAAACGTAAAATTCAAAGGGGTTTATACACCGTATAAAAGAAGGTTGGGTATAAAACAAAATATTCCTCAATGAAAGGAGATTGAGACGAAGTCCCATACCTCGGGTCCGACTTGACTCGGTCGTTCATTAATCTCCTGAATAATAAACTTGAGTTAATTTCTACTCGTTTAAGAAACTTTTTCAAGTTCATTATTCCTTTTATATCACTTATTGCCATGTCATGAACACTATGTAATTATTTAAGTTAATAACGGTCGTTTTAACGATCATTGGTACTTGAGTAAAAAATAAACCCTTTATAATTACATGTTGTTCATGTATCCATTATATCCAGAATTATAATCATTATGTATATATTATATATATCCAGTATATACATGCATTTATAATATTACATAATCATTTAGAGGTAAGAAATGAAATGCACCGTTCATAGAGACGGTAAGCCGTACGTACGCATGAACGCTACTTTCATTTCTATTTCATATTTTATAGAATAGAATCATAATGATATAAATGTATATTATACTTCCATTATAATATCATATATATTATCATAGTTCCATCCTTTATACGTCCCACATATGGTATTTAACGAATCAAATCACTTTGAGGGGGCGATAGTCCGCACTTCCTTAAATGAAGATATCGCGTTTACCCATAATGGAAACCATAAAGGTATGCCCAAAATGAAAAATACAGAAGCTTAAGGAAAACATAAAAATATTATATATCTAATATAAATATAGTGTCATCTTAATGGCCACCATGGAAAATGATAAAATAATGTTGAACAATCATCGTTTCGGGAGGCATAAATTCACCATCTACAGAAACAGTATGTCCATTAACCAATAGATGTAGGTGTGTGTAAGTGTAGCTCGAATCCTTGTTATAAAAACATATTAGTATATTTAGGATACTGGATTTGTTACAAAAGAAAAGAATAAAAAGAGTTTAGGGGGTTGGAGAAGCAAAATCAAACAAAAGGACTCAAAAGAAGACATTACCTTAAAATCGTGTAACTCTCTTAGATTTGAGCTCAAAGGCTTCTTTGGGAAGACTTCTTCCCAATGTGAGGCTTCAAGGAGTAAGATAGGGATGTGGAGAGCCAAAATGGGCAGGGGCTGGCCGAGCCAAAGGCTTTGGGAGTGTGGGTAAGGAGGTAGAGGTGGGGGCCTTTTATAAGAGGAGAGGAGGGGCACCATTGGAAGGTAAAGAAAAGTCACTTTATTTTAAACTGGTATTCGGATTTAAGAGGTCCCAAATTGATGTGTTTTGAGGATAAGGTGATAAGGGTTCGAAATCTACCCATCCATTACGTTTTGGCCATGTTTAGGTCTTATATTATACATTATCATTCCATTTTATTTAAATCGTTAAATAATGAGGTCGTCGCTGCATCATCATGATGTCGTAAATAATTTAATTTATTTAAAGTCTAAAAATTATAAAAAAAAATACTATGATGTAGGAAATAGTTTTAGATTTCCAATTACCATTTATAATAAAAAATCTGATCTTTATAACCCCAAGTAAAAATTGTTTTAGTAAAACATCTCATGTTTGTGTCATTTTTATTTTTACATTAAATAAAAAGTTATTTATGTCATTTCCCAACCAAAGTGGCTCCATGGGGTCCCCAATTTTAACCATGGATTTTATGGGTCTGTCATGACACATACAATAAGTGTAGGACATGTGTCAAGCTCATCTCATTTTATTAAAGCATTATTTTTACCTTAAACTACACTAATTAACTCTAATCGCGATTAAGAACTTAAGAGTTATTATTCACCAAAAAATTATTTTAATCTAATTGAACCACATTTTATTTTTTAATGACAACCATGTATGTCGAATTTTTGAAATTCTAAACACAGAAGTGGTAAAATTTTATTTAAACGAAAAATCAGTTTTTATAAGTACCACTTAGTGGTTTCACTATTCATCAAAAATTGAAGTTTTTCAGAAAAATACCAAAAATTCACCCTAAGCTATATTTGATATTCCGAATTCAAAAATGAAATATATTTTACAAAATTCAAAACATATAATTCGCATTAACTAATTTAATAATTAATTCCCGCTGTCATGTCAAATTGCGTGTTTTTTTGAAACAATAAGTATCAAAAGATTGACACCCGTTTAAGTCCAATTTCAAAGTGAAATTGATTACAATGACCACCATTGGATTAAATGGTAAAAATATATTCTAATTTCACTTCAAAAACAATTCCTAAGATAATTTAATCATATATATAAATTATATTAAAAAGAAGTTTTGATGTAAAATGCAGTATTTTTCACTATTCATTAAAAAATGAACATTGTCTGAAAAATACCAAAAATCCACACAAAGTATATTTTGATGTCCCAATCATAAAGAATAAGTTTATTTTGACAAACATAGATTATAAAATTGTCAAAATATAGATTTAAAAATGGTTTTCCATCAAAAGGCAGTAAAACAATCTTTTAGAAATATTAGTGTATTTCATGCTTAAGATTGGATTTATTTTCATTTTAAGCCTCTAAAACACAATATAATTCATTAATAGTCATAGATAAAAATATCTATTACTCATTACTTACTTGGTAAGTTACATCCTTCCCCCCTTTTGAAAATTTCAACCCCGCAATTTATTTACTTATCGAATAAATGGGGGTACTTATCCCTCATTGCATTTTCAGATTCCCATGTTGCATCTTCCATCATGTGGTTTCTCCACAAAACCTTTACCTGATTAATCACCTTATTCTGTAAAACTTTCTGCCTGTGGTCAAGAATCTGGACTGGTTGTTCCTCATAAGATAGGTTCTCTTCGAGCTGAACTACCTCTAGACTCAAAACATGAGATGGATCTGACATATACATTCTCAACATCGAAACATGAAAAACATTGTGTACCTGAGATAAACATGGAGGTAAAGCCACCCGATATGCAACTGATCCAACTCTCTACAGAATTTCATATGGTCCAATGAACCATGGACTCAGCTTTCCTTTCTTACCAAATCGCATCACACTTTTCCATGGTGATACTTTGAGAAAAACATGATCACCTACCTCAAAAGAGAGATCCTTCCTCTTGTTGTCTGCATAACTCTTCTGCCAGCTCTGAAATGTTCTCATGTGTTTCTGTATCAACTGAACTTTTTCTGCCAACTCTTCTACGAATTCTGGTCCCATCAGCTTTCTTTCACCCACTTCATCCCAAAAAGATGGAGTTCGACACCACTTCTCATATAATGCCTGAAATGGTGCCATATGTATACTGAAATTAAAACTGTTATTATATGAAAATTCAACCAAAGAAAGATGTTGGTCCCAACTTCCCTGATAATACAACGAACAAGATCGTAGCATATCTTCCAAGGTCTGAATTGTTCGTTCTGACTGCCAATCTGATTGAGGATGAAAAGATGTACTAAATTTTAATTCAGTAACCAACGACTTCTGAAGGCCTTTCCAAAAGTTAGAAGTGAACCTGGGATCACGATCAGATACAATGGAGAGGGGAACTCCATGTAACCTGACTATCTCTTTAAGATACAAACGGGAAAGTTGATCTAGGGAAAACGTATCTCGTATTGCAAGGAAATGAGCAGATTTTGTCAAGCGATCAACAATAACCCAGATTGCATTATTTCCCCGAGATGTCTTCGGTAATCTCACAACAATGTCCATGGATATATTCTCCCATTTTCACTCTTGCACTAGTAAAGGCTGAAGCATCCCTTTTGGTAACTGCCACTCTGCTTTAACCTGTTGAGATGTCAAACACTTCACAGTAAAATCAGCAATATCTCTTTTCATTCCATCCCACCAGTAATACTCCTGCAGATCTATGTATATCTTAGTACTTCCAGGATGAACTGAAAACGGAGAACTATGAGCTTCACATAAAAACTCTATCTAGAACTGTGAATCACAAGGCAAAAACAATCTCTTCCCAAATATCAAAATGCAATCATTATCAATGTTGAATTCAGGCAACTTACCTTTCTGAACCAGCTCTACCTTTTTCTGCAACTCACTGTCTTGCTTCTGTGCTTGCTTGACTCTATATGATAAATATGATCTCACTGATACATGAAACAAAACAGAAGAACTTCCTACACCAACAACTTCTATGCCAACGTTCATCAAATCCTTAACCAAAGGATCACGTTCCAAACACAACATTTCTAATGAAGCATTACTTTTTCGACTCAAAGCATCTGCCACTTTATTTGCTTTTCCTAGATGGTAATGAATTGTACAATCATAATCCTTGATTAATTCCAACCATCTCCTCTGTCTCATGTTCAACTCTTTCTGAGTGAATATATACTTTAAACTTTTGTGATCGGTATATATTTCACACTTTACTCCATACAAATGATGCCTCTAAATTTTTAAAGCAAAAACAACTGTAGCTAATTCCAAATCACGTGTAGGGTAATTTACCTCATGAGTTTTCAACTGACGTGAAGCATAAGAAATTACCTGATCATTCTGCATTAGGACGCAACCAAGTCCTTTCAATGAAGCATCACAATATATAACAAACTCACCATTCCTGGAAGGTAGTGCGCAAACTGGAGCATTCACCAATCCTCTTTCCAATTCCGGAAAACAATCATCACATTCTTTTGTCCAGATAAACTAAACACCCTTCCGAGTTAGCTTAGTCATTGGACTAGATAACCGTGAAAAATTTCTAACAAACCTTCTGTAATAGCCTGCCAAACCAAGGAAACTACGAATCTCTATTACATTTGTGGGTCTTGTCCATTCTTCAACAACCTTTGTTTTTGTAGGATCAACAGTTATCCCATCTTTAGAAACTATATGACCAAGAAAAGAAATTTGTTGCAACCAAAACTCACACTTGCTGAATTTCGCATACAATTTATTTTATTTCAAGGTTTGAAAAATGACCCTTAAATGTATTTCATGTTCTTCTTTACTTTTAGAAAACACAAAAATATCATCAATGAAAACCACCACAAACCTATCCAAGAACTCATGGAAAATTCTATTCATTAAGTTCATGAATACAGTAGGTGCATTGGTTAGCCCAAAAGACATTACTAAAAATTCTTAATGGCCATATCTTGTACGAAACGCAGTCTTCGGAACATGTGCTTCCTTTACCTTCAGCTGATGGTACCCCGATCTTAGGTCAATCATTGAAAAAAACTGAGCTCCCTGGAGCTGATCAAACAAATCATCGATATGAGGCAAAGGATATTTGTTCTTAAGAGTGATATTATTCAAGGCTCTATAATCAATGAAAAGTCTAATAGAACCATATTTCTTTTTAACAAACAAGATAGGAGCACCCCATGGTGATGTGCTAGGTTGAATGAAACCTTTATCTAATAACTCCTGCAATTGTTTCTTTAACTCTAAAAGTTCAACTTGAGCCATTCGATAAGGGGGTTTTGAAATTGGCTTAGCATCAGGAACTAAGTCAACAGTAAACTCAACTTCTCGATCTGGTATTACTCCAGGCAACTCATGAGGAAAAACATCAGGATACTCATTTACCACTGTCACATCATTTATCTGAACAGTTCCTTTATTTTCAACGATGTGTGCAAGGTAACATTCATTTCCATCTTTTACATGTTTGTCGGCCTCTTTATATGTTATCAATAGTAAGGGTTCAATCTTGTACACAAACTGAAAGCCTTTCTGAAAATAAACTTCTTTGGCTCTACAGTCTATCTTAGCATGGTAAATAGAGAGCCAATCTATACCCAGGAAAACATCAAACTCTACTAGAGGTAAAACAATAAGGTTTTCAAGTAGGTTCTTTCCATATATAAGGATAGGAAGATTCTTATAAAATCTTTTTACCTCAACATTTCACCCAGGTGTTTTTACCACAAGTTTAGGAGTCATTTATTGAGATGGTATTCCCATTTTACTAGAAAAAATTTCAATGATGAAAGAATGTGTAGACCCCAAATCAAACAACACACTGGCATAATCTGAAAAAACAAACAAAGTACCTGATACAACTTCATTTGATGGCCCAACATCTGCTGAAGTAGTTGCAAAGGATTTCACAACCCCTTTCTGCTTGTAGTCTAAATGCTTCCCATCACTCAAGCCCTTTGTCAGACACTCCTTTTCATAGTGACCCATCTCATTGCACATATAATATATTACTAACTGTAAATCAAATTTAGTCTTACCATCAACCTGATCATTTTCAGTGAAATCACGAGCCTTATGTCCCATTTTTCCGCATCGGTAGCACTTTCCAGAATTCAGAAGACATTCCCCAACATGCCTTTTACCACATTTATCACAAACTAGAAACTTAGTTTTCTTACCGTCAGACTTTTTTTAAAGAATTCTTACCTTTCTCCTGCCACCTCGGTCTCTTCTTCTATTGGTTGTTATAGAACACTTGATCATCAGAAAACTCCATTTCCACCTTCTCAGCACATCGAACAACCTTTTCATAACTTTTAAACTCATGAGAAGATAATTCCCTTCGATATTTTGGATTTAATCCTGAGTAAAAATGATTGATTTTACTATCAAGGTCTTGGATAAAATTTGGAGCATACCTTGCCAATCGAGTGAACCTTTCTTCATAGACAGCTACTGCGTCTTCCTCTTGCCTCAATTCCAAGAATTGCTTTTCCATCCTAAGTCAAACAGCCTTAGGAAAATACTTCTCAAGAAACATACCTTTGAATTCATCCCAGTCGAGAGCATCAATCTCATCAGCGTCCCTGATATTTTTAACCATCGACTACCACTGATCTGCTTCACCCTCTAAACGATAAATAGAAAGACTAACCTTTTGATTGTCTGAACACCCCATGACATCAAAAATCTTCTCCAGTGCTTTAATCCACCCTTCAGATAACACAGGGTCAGATGATCCTCTGAATGATGGGGGATGTTGCCTCATGAAATGTTCCACCACTGACATGTTCCTCTGTGGTTGATCTGGCTGATCTCATGCATGGATACCACCACCATTTATCGCCTAATTCAACTGTGCCATTACTGCAACAAATTGTTCAGTTCCAATTCCGACCATCTCGGGATGCTGATTCGAAAGGTTATTTCCTTCTGTATGCCTTCCTATCACTGCTTCCCTATTTCCACTGCGGAAAACCATTCTGAACAAACATGTCTTAGATGAAGCAACATGGTAATCTTCAAATGATATATCATTTAAAAAAATATTTTTGGATAATTATTTAATAGAATTCTAACTCCTAAAGTTATCTAAACCGACCTCTAATACCAACTATAAGGCCCCAGTCTTAAACCTTACTTAATCTTGAGTTATTACAAGATTACATATTGAGGATCATTTCAGGTTTAGAGATTTAGAGAATTAGATCATAAAACATTCATTACATTCCACATATAAACAAAGTGGTTAAATAAAGATAGTATTCTTCTTTCCCATAAATGGAAACATATTTAAAATAAAACATGGATTCTTTCTTGACAGTTCCTTGACACTATCATCATATCATGTACCTTTCCCTTGACCTGTGAAAACAATTTCAAAATAACTTGGGATGAGCATAAAAAGCTCAATAAGGGATATAAAAATATGAAAAGAAAACATGGGTACATATATACATAAGAATGAAGTCATACTTTACCCATAAAACATAAGAACTTTAACATACCTCATCAAATCATGAATAAATCATAGAAATCATAAGACATAAAGGTAACTTGAGTCATTTATAACATTCTTACATAGGGAGTAACCCACTTTGTTACGTTTGGAATACCCATCAGTGTATATTCCCTAAATCTCTTCGGAGAAACCTTAACGTTTCACTCCTTTGCGTTACCCAATGCATTGGAGAGCTATATCGGGCTCACCCACCCTTAGTTTATCAGGGAACCACCCGTCTTCATAATAATTCCCAAGAACCTCAACATAATCATATCACATAAAACATTCATAAAGGAAACATAACATGTCCACCTTTCAATCACAAGATATCAATACAACACATTGATATAAAAACATTATGAAAACCATTTTCAATACCAAAATAAAAGAAAAGTAAAACATGGTATTTATTTTTCTTTTAAAAAGAAGTTATGGCTTGTAGAGGAAGCTGAAAGTCAAATAATGGTCACCACGGTGGAGAAGTCGTTTTCGCCGCATACGTACGACAAAACATTCCCTTTTGTCGTTTAGTAAAACAGATCATATAAAAAAGATTCCTTTTGGATAAAATTAAAAGTAAAATGGGTTTATACACCGTATAAAAGAAGGTTGAGTATTAAACAAAACATGCCTCAATGAAAGGAGATTGAGACGAAGTCCCATACCTCTGGTCCGACTTGACTCGGTCTTTCTTTAATCCCCTAAATAATAAACAAGAGTTAATTTCTACTTGTTTAAGAACTTTTTTCAAGTTCATTATTCCTTTTATATCACTTATTGCCATGTCATGAACACTATGTAATTATTTATGTTAATAACGGTCGTTTTAACGATCATTGGTACTTGAGTAAAAAATAAACCCTTTATAATTACATGTTGTTCATGTATCCATTATATCCAGAATTATAATAATTATGTATATATAATATATATCCAGTATATACATGCATTTAGAATATTAAATAATCATTTAGAGGTAAGAAATGAAATGCACCGTTCATGGAGACGGTAAGCCGTACGTACGCATGAACTCTACTTTCATTTCTATTTCATATTTTATAGAATGGAATCATAATTATATAAAGGTATATTATAATTCCCGTATAATATCATATATAATATAATAGTTCCATCCTTTATACGTCCCACATATACTATTTAACGAATCGAATCACTTAGAGGGGGCGGCAGTCCGCACTTCCTTAAATGAAGATATCACGTTTACCCATAATGGAAACCATAAAGTTATGCCCAAAATGAAAAATACAGAAGCTTAAGGAAACCATAAAAATATTATATATCATATATATATATATTGTGACATCTTAATGGCCTCCTTTGATGGTGGAAAAAGAATGTTGAACAATCATCGTTTCGGGAGGCATAAATTCACCTTCCACGGAAACAGTATGTCCTTTAACCATTAGATGTAGGTGTGTGTAAGTGTAGCTCGAATCCTTATTATAACAACATCCAAGTATATTGAGGATACTGGAGGTGTTACAAAAGAAAAGAATAAAAAGATTTTAGGGGGTTGGAGAAGCAAAATCAAACAGAAGGACTCAAAAGAATACATTACCTTAAAATCAGGTAACTCTCTTAGATTTGAGCTCAAAGGATTCCTTGGGAATAATTCTGCCCAATGTGAGGCTTCAAGGAGTTATATAGGGATTTGTAAAGCCAAAATGGGCAGGGGTTGGCCGAGGCAAGGGCTTTGGGAGTGTGGGTAAGGAGGTATAGGTGGGGGCCTTTTATAAGAGGAGAGGAGGGGCACTCTTGTAAGGTAAAGAAAAGTCACTTTATTTTAAAATAATATTCAGCATTAAGAGGTCTCAAATTGATGTGTTTCGAGGATAAGGTGATAAGGGTTCTAAATCCACCCATCCAATAGGTTTTGGCCATGTGTAGGTCTTAGAGTTTACACTATCATTCCATTTTATTTAAATAGTTAAATAATGAGGTCATCGCTGCGTCATCATGATGTCATTAAAAATTTAATTTATTTAAAGTCTAATTTTTTTTTAAAAAAATAATATGATGTAGGAAATCTTTTTATCTTTCAAATTAATTTTTATAATCAAACATCTGATCTTTATAACCCCATGTACAAGTTGTTTTAGTAAAACATCTCATGTTTGTGTCATTTTTTACTTTTACATTAAATAAAAAGTTATTTATGTCATTTCCCAACCAAAGTGGATCCATGGGGTCCCCAAGTTGACCCATGGATTTTCTTGGTCGGCCATGACACATACAATGAGGGTAGAACATGTGTCAAGCTCATCTCATTTTATTAAAGCATTATTTTTACCTAAAACTACACTAATTACCTCTAATCGCGATTAAGAACTTAAGAGTTACTATTCACCAAAAAATTATTTTAATCTCATTGAACCGCATGTTACTTCGTAATTTCAACCATGTATTTCGTATTTTTGATATTCAAATCACAAAAGTGGTATAATTTTAATTAAATGAAAAATCAGTTTTTATAAGTACCACTTAGTGGTTTCACTATTCATCAAAAATTGATGTTTTTCAGAAAAATACCAAAAATTCACCATAAGCTATATTTGATATTCCAAATTCAAAAATGAAGTCTATTTTACAAAATTCAAAACATATAAGTCACATTAATTAATTTAATAATTAATTTCCGTTGTCATGACAAATAGCGTGTTATTATGAAACAATAAGTATCAAATGATTGACAGCAGTTTAAGTCCTATTTCAAAGTGAAATTGATTAAAATGACCACCATTGGATTAAACGGTAAAAATATATTCCAATTTCAATTCAAAACCAATTCAAAAGATAATATAATCATTTAAATAAATTAGATTAAAAAGCAGTTTTGATGTAAAATGCAGTATTTTTCACTATTCATTAAAAAAATTAACATTGTCTGAAAAATACCAAAAATTCACACAAAGTAAATTTTGATGTCCCAATCATAAAGAATAAGTTTATTTTGACAAACATAGATTTTAAAATTGTCAAAATATAGATTTAAAAATGGTTTTCCATCAAAAGGTAGTAAAACAATCTTTTAGAAATATAAGTGTATTCCATGCTTAAGATTGGATTTATTTTCATTTTAAGCCTCTAAAACACTATCTAATTCATTAATAGACATAGATAAAAATATCTATTAATAATTACTTACATGGGATGTTACATTAAACATCATTTTTAAACCATCAAATGATAATTATACTTGAATGGATACGATGGAGAATGAATCTCATCGCGTTCGTGGAGACGGTAGTCCGTACGTACGGACGAGCGAAAATATCATTATTTTGATATTAATGTAATATATAATTTAATGGAATATCATATATACAGAATCCTTATCATGTTATATTTATTATTTACATGAGTTACACATCATTATTATACCCATCTAAATAATAATTCATTGAATAACAATTACACCACGATGTGGAGACGTTAAGCCGTACGTACGCACATATGGTGACATGTTATTCAAAGGATGGATAGAATAGTGAATATGGTTGTACCATATTTTTAATAAAATCACAGTATATATATTATACTGGAGTTATTATTTTAGAATTTTAACAACAAAAGAAGAAGAAGTGGAAGAAGAAAGGAACATGAAAAAGGGTGGTGAAATCATTACCTCTTCTTCGGGTTCTTCCTTTTGATTTGATCAAAAGGGATCCTTATGTTGGCTTTATGGTCAAACTAAGGCCTCTAGGTTGTAGTGAGGGAATTTGAGAGAGTATGTGGGCAGTGTTTGGCTGATCCAAAAGGCTTTTAAGGTGTGAAGAAATGAGAAGGATGAGTTCCCTTTTATAAGCGGGGTGAGGGGCACCTTTGGAAAAGCTAGAAATGTTAATTTGTAATAAATTCATATTCAGTTTCTAATGGCACCAAAGTGGTTTATTTAAATTTTAAGGTGGGGATGGGTCGAAAACCACTCAACTAATAGAATTTAGACTGGTTTGGGTACTTATATTAACCTTATCTTTAAGTATTAACTCTAAGTTAATTAGTTTCACTTTTTACAATGTCTCTTTGTATTTTTATATTATATGGTTAATAAACATACCATATACATCCAAGAGACCCAAACGTGGTCCATTAATGATATACCTATCATGATATAAGTCTCTTGGCCGATCCTTAGATTTTTAGTAATTTAATATCAATTAATAATATAATATTTGTTTTATAAACTATTTTATGTCAATTTTGACACTATTCAATAGTTGATTTTTGTGAAACTCATAAACGAATTATTACTTCGAAAAAAGTGCATTAAATCAATACTAGTATTTAATATTATCCTATAAAATTAGTGAAATTCATTAAAAGTCTCAAAGTATATTTATTTTGGTATTTATAATGTCAATTAGTTTAATTTGTCACTATTATAGTTATTACTGCATCATCATTGTGTCATAAATAAATTAAATTATTTAAAGTCTAAAAATTATAAATAAAATATCATTATGTAGGAAATCGTTTTAGATTTATAGTTAATATTTATAGTCCAAAAGCCAACATATATAACCCTATGTAAAAATTGGATTTCTAAAAGATATATGCTTATGTCATTTTTGTACTTATTTTAACATAATTAAAATAACGTGTCCCTATCACCTACAAGTGGATCCATGGGGTCCCAAAATTGACCCAAAGATGCATATGGTCGAACTTGTATCAACCAATAAGGTTATGACACGTTTTAGTGTAATTTAGTATTATTATAATATTATTTTTTAACCCTTATTTACCGGATTTACCCTTAACCATGGTAAATAAAATATTTACCGATGTAATTATTCAAAATGTCTAAAAATAAAAGTTACCTATTTACACAATTTGAACATCCTGATTCCAAATATGGAATCCATTTTTCCAAATTCAAAACACAGAAGTGGCAGAAATTAATTTAAAATTAATTCCCATTGTTAAAATCAAAAGCTTGTTTTTAAGAGATAATAACTATCAAAAGATTGACACTTGTTTATGTACTGTTTAATTGTAAACTTATCTCCAATGATCAACATTGTATTAAATGGTAAAAATATATTCTAAATATACTTTAAAACCACTAAAATTCATTATTTATCAGTTTTAATTATTTTGATTAAAAAAGTTGTTTTTAATGAAAATTTAGTAATTTTCACTATTCATCAAAATATTAAAGTTATATGAAAAGTACCAAAATTTCACCTTAGGCTAAATTATATATTCGAAATCCAAAAATGAAGTCCATTTTGAGAGATAAAATTTCAAAAAGTTGGTATTATTATTCATAACGGCTAGTTTGATAGGTTACAACACACGCTACTTTATTATTCAAAGGAAAGCGTACCGTGGAAGCTTGGGATGTTTAATTTTAAATTTTTTATGTCCCCATTTAGTCAAAAAGTTTAAATTATTGGATTTAAAAAGGGTTCACTATTAAAATTTGATAAATGTGCAATACTAAAAATGAATTAATTCTTGCATTATGTCTAAGAAACTCATAATATGGATTCTAAAATTATAAGGATATATTAGTTTAAAATTTAGTTAATACTATTCATAACCTCTTTTGAATGGCTTTTTTGGTAAGTCATGGTGCGATTGAACTCATTTTTGCATGTAGTACAAGTTATTTAATTATTTTGAAAAAATAACACACTATGAAATCTTGGGGTGTTACATCAATTAAGGAAGTTTCATTATTTTTAACATTATAAGAATATATATTTCCACTAAATGGTTATAACCATAAATAAAATCAAATGTATATATATTTATGAAAACTACATCCTTGACAGGATTCCATTTGTTACATTTTCTCAATTTCTATTCAATGCAGTAAGATAACCTGTGATGGGTAGTATGGGGCGTTAGATTTGATACAATAAAAATAGATAGTGGCGTACTCTGTGTTTAGGTCATCTAAATTGGCATTTCCATATAGAGAAAGGATATAATTAAGAAAATGATGATAGATATAAAGTGAATTGGTATATATTTTGGAATAAATATGATATATAGTGGGTTTATGATTTAATGAATATGATAAGTGAGAGAATCAATCCTTTTAGGATGATCAGATAAAACAGCTATGCAACAGCCCACTATTTTAATAAGAGGGAGCAATACCCACTAGTACTTGTTCGACATCAAAATTTCTAGTCTTAGGCCACATTAATATATTACCCCCAAGTTAAAAATCAATAGAGTCAAAAACAGTTTGAAAACATGGAACACTACACACACAAACATATATAGGCTCATGCCAATAAAGGTAGCCCTCATACGCCTATAGGTGCCCCATGCACCCTACGATTGCTTTTGAAACTTCTATTTAGTAGGTTTTCTCAAAACCCAAGAGGTCTTGTGGGATTTACAAGATATCTCCCATGCATGGTTGATATTGGATTAAACATGTCAATTAGATGATATAGCTAGGTTTCATGTAAAGGATATTTTTTTTCATAAAATTTAATGTTTTTAGTATTAAATATATGTAAAACACATTTACATTTATTAATATTTTTAACTATTTATTATTTTTATTATCATGTTTCCTTTATCCTAAACATAAATTTTTTTACAATGAGATTTTATCGACCATACCTGTTTATTATTTTTATAAAATAATTAAAATCATCATTTCAACATTATATCATTATTCATATATCATTCTTAGTTAAAAAAATTACATACTTAAACATTCAAATTATTAATATATGTATAATAAATTTTATACATTCTATATTAATAATTTACCCATAATATAAAATTAATCATTAATATAATAAACAATTAATTATTAATAATAATAAATATTACTTTTCAAGTAATATTTTTATATTCTGCAAATCAAAATTACAATTAAATCATTAAATTATTATTTATATAAAATATTTTTCTCTAAGGAAACAATCTCATAAAAAAAATATTTTTTAATCAACCAAATTTATATGTTTAAATAAATGTTCATGGAAATAATTAATAACTATTTATCCTAATAACCCTCATTATTTAACATACACTATACCATTATTATCATGTTATCATTAAATTGATATTTAATTTAGATAGTATTATAATTATGAATAAAAATAAATATTTTCACTGAAAAAATTATAATTTATTCAAATTATAATTATTATTTTCTATTACAAATAACATCTTATATATATATATATATATGTTTGTTTCATTTGAAAATAAATTATAATTTTATTTTCTTCATTATTATAATATGTTTTTTGAAATCATTCTTCATCTATTTTACTAATTAATATATAATTATATTAATAAATATATACCCTAAAATTAATTCCAATAACTTATGTTTCTAAATTTCATAAATCTTGTTCATAAAGATGATTCCTTTTTATTCACTTATCTATATTCTTTCTAGAATCATTTTGGTGAATTTATACTTATATCCAATCGTAAATTTTTGGACCACAAATTTGTAGTTGTAACGCCCCGACCCTAGTTACCCAGAGTCGGTGCATTATTACATAACATTGGCATGATCACAAGAAAGATCAAATCTCGAAAAACCGATTGGTTTAGTAGCCTTGGAAACACTAGATATATTCATAAGTCTTACATTACATCATAAAATGAAAAACTACTACAACAACATATTGTCTCCATAAACCACACTCATATCCCCACATAATATCCCTACAGGTCATTCATAATTTACTTCTTCACTTCCTGGGAAAAATAAAACATAGAAAAGGGGTGAGCTCAAATGCCCAGTAAGGATAACAATATAGCAGAATCTTTCATAAATAAGAATAAACATTTAAGGAAATGTATAACTAAAACAAAAGCCTTTCAAACTTGAACTTTCAACATAGTATGGCATAAATAAAATGACATAATGCCATTTACTTATTCACGTGGATATTCTACTAATCGAATAATCACATGCAAAATTGATAACCACTTTCATAATGATGGAATGCATAATGCCAGACTATCATAACCACATAGCCAAGGCCTCGTGCCAAGACTACAAATAGTATTTTGTCAAGGCCTTGTGCCAAGACACTAGTTTGTCTCATGAGACCTACCGATGCATCGAGGAGCTATAGCGGGCTCCACCCGTCACATATTAAGTCCAATGAATTCCCATATGAAAAGGTTTAAACATAACATAAACATTCGTATTAAAACAAGCATACGAAATGTCAATAATTTCACCATAAACTATGAATGATATAAAAATATCACATCCACAGCCAAAAATATCACAAAAAATTCAATACAATATAGAAGTTTTGTATCATAATATATCAACTTCAAATAAGCGTAAAATCCATCAAAGGATGTTGACATAGATGAAATCAAAACTCTTTTTAGAGAAATATCTCTTTCTATTTTTGAAATCATTTAAGAGACATATAAAATAAAACATTTTCTTTGAAAATATTCTTATAAGATTGTAAGGAAAGCTTTGAAGATTTTTTAACGGTGGAAAATAACCGCACCTACCGTATAAGTTAAAAAAAACATTCTTACCTTAATTCTGTTGAAAAGGTTAAAAGGGACATTGTTTTGAAAACGACGGAAAGATTCCTCTTATAAAAAGTCAAACAAGGGTATAAATTACTTTAACCCATATTCTTGTAAATAATTAAAATGTTTTGAAATACATTTTGAAGAAACATGGATGTGGATGATAAAGAGATCCCAGTAGATTATTATATATAAACAACCTCGGATAATGAAGAGATTGTGAAATAACCCTTACCTTGTACTTTTCCTTGGATGGGGTAGGTTAACATCCTGTATAATGGTGAAATAATGGTTATTAAATTATACAAGAATCATATACATTAATATGATATCATATATGATCTTTTAATATTGATTTGATAATAATATCTTAGTATTATCGTTGTTTCGGGTGTTAACATACTTGTTTTCTTTTATATGTTTTGTTACGTAAGACATGTTTGTAAAGGATATGTTGTATATTATTCATATACATAATGATATCAAGTCCTTAAACATCATTTTTTAAATCATCAAATGATAATTATACTTGAATGGATACGATGGAGAATGAATCTCATCGCGTTCGTGGAGACGGTAGTCCGTACGTACGCACGAGCGACAATATCATTCTTTTGATATTAAAATAATATATAAATGGTTGTTATATAATATATAATGTATCATTAACATGTTATATTTATTATTTACATGAGTTACATATCATTATTATACCCATCCAAATAATAATATATTGAATAACAATTACACCACGACGTGGAGACGGTAAGCAGTACGTACGCACGTATGGTGACATGTTATTCAAAGGGTGGATAGAATACTGAATATGGTTGTACCATATTTATAATAACATCATAGTATATATATGATACTTGAGTTATTATTTTAGAATGGTAACAACAAATGATGAAGAAGTGGAAGAATAAATGAACATGGAAAAGGGTGGTGAAATCATTACCTCTTCTTCGGGTTATTCTTTTTGATTTGACCAAAAGGGATCCTTAGGTTGGCTTTCTGATAAAACTAAGGCCTTTATGTTGTAGTGAGGGAAGTTGGGAGAGTATTCGGGTAGAGTTTGGCCGAACCAAAAGGCTTTTAAGGTGTGAAGAAATGAGAAGGAGGAGTGCCTTTTTATAAGAGGGGTGAGGGGCACCTTTGGAAAAGGTAGAGATATTAGTTTATAATAAATTCATATTCGGTTCCAATGTCTCCAAAGTTGACTATTCAAAGGTTAAGGTGGGGATGGGTCGAAAACAACTCAACCAATAGAAATTAGACAGGTTTGGTTACTTATATTAACCTTATCTTAAATTATTAACTCTAAGTTAATTAGTTTCACTTTTACAATGTCTCTTTGTATTTTTATATAATATGGTTAATAAACTTACTATATACATCCAAGAGACCCCCAAGTGGTCCATTAATGATGAAAATATCATGATATAAGTCTCTTGGCCGAAAATTAGATTTTTAGGAATTTAATATCAATTAGTAATATAATATTTGTTTTAAGAACTCTTTTATGTCAATTTTGACACTATTCAATAGTTGATTTTTTTTGAAACTCATAACAGATTGATTACTTCGAACAAAGTAAATTAAATAAATCCTAATATATCATATTATCCTAGAAAATTAGTTTAATTCATTAAAAGTTTCATATTATATTTATTTGGGTATTTATAATATCAATTAATTTAATTTTTCACTATTTTAGTAATTACTGCATCATTATTGTGTCATAAATAAAATAAATTATTTAATGTCTAAAAATTATAAATAAAATATCATTATGTAGGAAATCCTATTCTCTTTCTAATTAATATTTATAATCTAAAATCCAACATATATAACCCTATGTAATAATTGTTTTTCTAAAAGATATATGCTTGTGTCATTTTTGTATTCATTTTACCTTAATTAAAATATAGTATCCCTATCACCTACAAGTGGCACCATGGGGTCCCCAAATCGACCCAAAGATGCCTATGGTCGAACATGTATCAACCAATAAGGCTAGTACACGTTTTTAGGGTAATTGAGTATTATTATAATATTATTTTTTAACCCTTATTTAGCAGATTTACCCTTAACCATGGTAAATAAAATATTTACCACAGTAATTATTCAAAATGTCTAAAAACAAAAGTAACCTATTTACACAATTTGGACACCCTGATTCCAAATATGGAATCCATTTTTTCTAAAAAAAAAACACAGAAGTGGCAGAAATTAATTTAAAATTAATTCGCGTTGTCAAAACAAAAAGCTTGTTTTTAAGAGATAATAACTATCAAAAGATTGACACGTGTTTATGTTCGGTTTAATTGTAAAATTATGTCCAATGACCAACATTATATTAAATGGTAAAAATATATTCTAAATATAATTTAAAACCACTCAAATTCATAATTTATCACTATTAATTATTTTGATTAAAAAAGTTGTTTTTAATTAAAATTTGGTAATTTTCACTATTCATCAAAATATGAAAGTTATCCGAAAAGTACCAAAATTTCACCTTAGGCTAAATTCGATATTCCGAATCCAGAAATGTAATTCCATTTTAAAATATAAAATATATATAATTTCTAAAAGTAGGTATTACTATTCATAACGACTAGTTTGATTGGTTATGGTGTGTTAGAACTCGGTGTTGCGTACAACACACGCTATCACATTATTCAAAGAGAAGCGTACCGTAGAAGCTTGGGGTGTTACATTCTCCCCTCCTTCAAATAATTTCGTCCTCGAAATTTCTAGAATACTACCGCATGAAAAGACTCGGGTGGTTCTTCATCATAAGTTCCTCGGGTTCCCACGTTGCCTCTTCCATCTTATGGTTTCTCCACAAAACTTTTACCAGACGCGTCGTCCGGTTTCTCAGTACCTGTTCTCTTGTATCAAGAATCCTGACAGGCTCTTCACAATAAGACAGATCGGGTTCCAGTTCTAATTCCTCATAGGTGAGTACATGCATTGGTTCAGGCATGTATTTCCTCAATAGAGATATGTGGAACACATCATTACTTTGGAGAGACTTGGCGACATTGCCAATCGGTAAGCTACAACCCCAATTCGTTCTAGAACATCGAAGGGTCCGATGTACCTGGGACTCAATTTACCTTTCTTACCAAAACGTATGACTCCCTTCCATGGAGATACCTTCAGGAAATCATGATCACCGACTTGAAATTCCAAATCCTTCCTTCGATTATCGGCATAGCTCTTCTTCCTACTTTGAGCTGCTTTGATGTGATTTTGGATTACCTTCAACTTTTCCACTGTTTCCTCCACCAGTTCTGGGCCTACAAGTTTTCTTTCACCAACGTCATCCCAACAGGTTGGTGTACGAAATCTCTTTCCATATAACGCTTCATATGGTACCATCTGAATACTCGAATGGAAGCTATTGTTATAGGAAAATTCTACCAGTGGTAAATATTGATCCCAGATACCCTGAAAGTCAAGTGAGCAAGATCTCAACATGTCTTCTAAGGTCTGAGTAGTCCGTTCTGATTGTCCATCTGTCTGAGGGTGGTAAGCAGTGCTCAAATGAAGTTCAGTATCCAGGGATTTCTGAAGACTTTTCCAAAATATTGAAGTAAAACGGGGATCACGATCAGAAACAATCGATAGAGTTACTCCATGTAGTCTCAGAACTTCATTAATATATAGTCTTGCTAGACGTTCCAGGGGTAGATATTCTCCTATAGCAAGAAAATGTGCTGACTTGGTAAGACGATCAACAATAACCCATATTGCATCATTCCTTCTAGGAGTCTTTGGTAGCCCCATGAAAAATTCCATCGTAATATTGTCCCATTTCCACTCCGGTATGGGAAGAGGTTGCATGAATCCTATAGGATGTTGCCTTCCAGCTTTCACTTGTTGAAAAACCATACATCTTGACACAAAATCCGCAATCTCCCTCTTTATGTTGTCCCACCAAAAATGTTCCTTCAAATCCCTATACATTTTTGTGCTCCCAGGGTGTATAGAGAAATTTGAACTATGAGCATCATCCAACAATTACCTTTTTAGATCAGGTAAATCGGGAACACAAAGTCTCTTCCCGAATTTTAAAATTCCATCTTTATACACAAAGTCTCTCAATCTCCCATCATTCACAGCTTTAATCTTCTTTTGAAATTCTTCATCATCGGTCTGAGATCTCTTAATCCTTTATAGTAAAGATGGTTTGGAAACCATTTGAAAAAGTATTGATGTTTCACCTTCCCTGGTTATTCCCATTTCCATCTTCACTAGATCCATGAAAATTGGATCCCTTTCAAATCTCATATTGTTCAAAACTCCATGGTCTTTTCTACTCAAAGCATCTTCCACCTTGTTTGCTTTCCCCGGGTGGTAGTGTATCGTGCAATCATAATCCTTGAGTAATTCAAGCCATCTCCTTTTCCTCATGATGAGTTCTTTTTGTCAGAAAATATACTTCAAACTCTTGTAATCAGTATAAATATCACATTTTTCACCACACTTGTAATAGACTCCCATTCCCTTCAGGAATGTTCCAGGGTGTTTCTTTCCACAATTATCACATATAGGAAAATTCTTCTTTTCCCTCTTCCCTTTATCCATCTTTCTCTCTTCCATCCTTTTCTTCTCTTACTTCCCTTCAAAGCCATAGGACTCAGTAAACTCTTTACTTATCTTATCAACACATGATATTATTTCTTCATATGATGACAATAAACGCGAGACTATTTCTCTTGTAAATTCTGGCTTAAGACCATAAAATATATGATCCTTCTTTCTCTTTGTATCATGTTCGTTGCTAGAGTCATCATTCCTTCTACTGGGCACCATTTCTAAACAATGGCATAAATTAGTTAATTTATAAATAAAAATACCTAATCCCAAACTTGTAAAACACATAACATAAATTAAATAATTTATGGATATAATCCATAATCATAAATATGTATCCTTTGATGAACTATATACTCATAAACCCTTCATAATGGTTTTTAAAGAAAATGAGAATTATCCTAAGCATATCCCCCGGGATTGTCGTGACCAATAGTGCAGCAAGGCCCGTTGTCGTGCACCAGTTCCCGTTCGAGTCTAGCTCAAAGCAGTGTTTTCGGGTTTTACCCCTAGGTACATCTGTGCCAGAGCCGCCTCTACCTGCTCGTATCCAGACAGGGATGTATTTCTCGGAAAACTCACAAAATCTCTACAATACCAAAATTCTAGGAATTTCTTCTATACTAATCCTCAAAGTTCATCTTAGGTCTATGTGCTCTAATCAGAGTTTATCTAAATCTAGCTTCCAAGGTTTGTACTAAACTTCCTCTGATACCAACTGTAACGCCCCGACCCTAGTTACCCAGAGTCAGTGCATTATTACATAACATTGGCATGATCACAAGAAAGATCAAATCTCGAAAGACCGATTGGTTTAGTAACCTTGGAAACACTAGATATATACATAAGTCTTACATTACATCATAAAATGAAAAACTACTACAACAACATATTGTCTCCATAAACCACACTCATATCCCCACATAATATCCCTGTAGGTCATTCATAATTTACTTCTTCACTTCCTGGGAAAAATAAAACATAGAAAAGGGGTGAGATCAAATGCCCAGTAAGGATAACAATATAGCAGAAACTTTCATAAATAAGAATAAATATTTAAGGCAATGTATAACTAAAACAAAAGCCTTTCAAACTTGAACTTTCAACATAGTATGGCATAAATAAAATGAAATAATGTCATTTACTTATTCACATGGATATTCTACTAATAGAATAATCACATGCAAAATTGATAACCACTTTCATAATGATGGAATGCATAATGCCAGACTATCATAACCACATAGCCAAGGCCTCGTGCCACGACTACAAATAAGATTTTTTCAAGACCTTGTGCCAAGACACTAGTTTGTCTCATGAGACCTACCGATGCATCAAGAAGCTATAGCGGGATCCACCCATCACATATTAAGTCCAATGAATTCCCATATGAAAATGTTTAAACATAACATAAACATTCGTATTAAAACTAGCAAACGAAATGTCAATTATTTCACAATAAACTATGAATGGTATAAAAATAGCACATCCACAGTCAAACATATCACAAAACCTTCAATACAATATAGAAGTATTGTATCATAATATATCAGCTTCAAATAAGCGTAAAATCCATCAATGGATGTTGACATAGATGAAATTATAAATCTTTCTAGAGAAATATCTCTTCCTATTTTTGAAATAATTTAAGATCCATATAAAATAAAACATTTTCTTTGAAAATATTCTTATAAGCTTGTAAGGAAAGCTTTGAAGATTTTATAAAGGTGGAAAATAACCGCACCTGCCGTATAAGTTAAAAAACATTCTTACCTTAATTCTGTCGAAAAGGTTAAAAAGGACCTTATTTTGAAAACGACGGAAAGATTCCTCTTATAAAAAGTCAAACAAGGGTATAAATGACTTTAACCCATATTCTTGTAAATAATGAAAATGTTTTGAAATACATTTTGAAGAAACATGGATGTGGATGATAAAGAGATCCCAGTAGATTATTACATATAAACAACCTCGGATAATGAAGAGATTGTGAAATAACCCTTACCTTGTACTTTTCCTTGGTGGGGGTAGGTTAACCTCCTGTATAATGGTGAAATAATTGTTATTAAATTATACAAGAATCATATACATTAATATGATATCATATATGATCTTTTAATATTGATTTGATAATAATATCTTAGTATTATCGTTGTTTCGGGCGTTAACTTACTTGTTTTATTTTATATGTTTTGTTACGTAAGACATGTTTTTAAAGGATAGGTTGTATATTATTCATATCCAGAATGATATCATGTCCTTAAACATTATTTTTTAAATCATCAAATGATAATTATACTTGAATGGATACGATGGAGAATGAATCTCATCGCGTTCGTGGAGACGGTAGTCCGTACGTACGCACGAGCGACAATATCATTCTTTTGATATTAAAATAATATATAAATGGTTGTTATATCATATATACAGAATCATTAACATGTTATATTTATTATTTACATGAGTTACATATCATTATTATACCCATCCAAATAATAATATATTTAATAACAATTACACCACGACGTGGAGACGGTAAGCCGTACGTACGCACGTATGGTGACATGTTATTCAAAGGGTGGATAGAATACTGAATATGGTTGTACCATATTTATAAAAACATCAAATTATATATATGATACTGGAGTTATTATTTTAGAATGGTAACAACAAAGGAAGAAGAAGTGGAAGAAGAAATGAACATGGAAAAGGGTGGTGAAATCATTACCTCTTCTTCGGGTTCTTCCTTTTGATTTGATCAAAAGGGCTCCTTAGGTTGGCTTTATGATCAAACTAAGGCCTCTAGGGTGTAGTGAGGGAAGTTGGGAGAGTATTCGGGCAGATTTTGGCCGAACCAAAAGGCTTTTAAGGTGTGAAGAAATGAGAAGGAGGAGTGCCCTTTTATAAGAGGGGTGAGGGGAACCTTTGGAAAAGCTAGAGATATTAGTTTATAATAAATTTATATTCGGTTTCCAATGGCTCCAAAGTCTACTATTCAAAGTTTAAGGTGGGGATGGGTCGAAAACAACTCAACCAATAGAAATTAGACATGTTTGGGTACTTATATTAACCTTATTTTTAAGTATTAACTCTAAGTTAATTAGTTTCACTTTTACAATGTCTCTTTGTATTTTTATATAATATGGTTAATAAACTTACTATATACATCCAAGAGACCCCCAAGTGGTCCTTTAATGATGCAAATATCATGATATAAGTCTCCTGGCCGAACATTAGATTTTTAGGAATTTAATATCAATTAATAATATAATATTTGTTTTAAGAACTCTTTTATGTCAATTTTGACACTATTCAATAGTTGATTTTTTTGAAACTCATAAAAGATTGATTACATCGAAGAAAGTGAATTAAATCAATCCTAATATATCATATAATCCTATAAAATTATTTTAATTCATTAAAAGTTTCATATTATATTTATTTGGGTATTTAAAATATCAATAAATTTAATTTTTCACTATTTTTGTAATTACGGCATCATCATTGTGTCATAAATAAAATAAATTATTTAATGTCTAAAAATTATAAATAAAATATAATTATGTAGGAAATATTTCTATATTTCTAATGAATATTTATAATCTAAAATCCAACATATATAACCTTATGTAATAATTACTTTTCTAAAAGATATATGCTTGTGTCATTTTTGTATTCATTTTAACTTAATTAATATAATGTGTCCCTATCACCTAAAAGTTGCACCATGGGGTCCCCAAATCGATCCAAAGATGCCTATAGTCAAACATGTATCAACCAATAAGTCTAGGACACGTTTTAGGGTAATTTAGTATTATTATAATATTATTTTGTAACCTTTATTTACCAGATTTACCCTTAACCATGGTAAATAAAATATTTACCACAGTAATTATTCAAAATGTCTAAAAATAAAAGTTATATATTTACACAATTTGGGCATCCAGATTATGAATATGGAATCCATTTTTCTAAATTCAAAACACAGAAGTGGCAGAAATTAATTTAAAATTAATTCCCACTGTCAAAACAAAAAGCGTGTTTTTAAGAGATAATAACTATCAAAAGATTGACACTTGTTTATGTTCGGTTTAATTGTAGAATTATGTCCAATGACCAAAATTATATTAAATGGTAAAAATATATTCTAAATATACTTTAAAACCACTCAAATTCATAATTTATCACTATTAATTATTTTGATTAAAAAAGTTGTTTTTAATTAAAATTTAGTTATTTTCACTATTCATCAAAATATGAAAGTTATCTGAAATGTACCAAAATTTCACCTTAGGCTAAATTAGATATTCCGAATCCATAAATGAAGTCCATTTTAAAATATAAAATATATATAATTTCGAAAAGTAGGTATTACTATTAATAACGGCTAGTTTGATTGGTTATGGTGTGTCAGAACTCGGTGTTGCGTACAACACACGCTATCACATTATTCGAAGAGAAGCATACCGAAGAAGCTTGGGGTATTACATTGTCCCCTCCTTCAAATAATTTCTTCCTTGAAATTTATAGAATACTACCGCATGAAAAGACTTGGGTGGTTCTTCATCATAAGTTCCTCGGGTTCCCACGTTGCCTCTTCCATCTTATGGTTTCTCCACAAAACCTTTACCAGACGCGTCGTCCGGTTTCTCAGTACCTGTTCTCTTGTATCAAGAATCCTGACAGGCTCTTCACAATAAGACAGATCGGGTTCCAGTTCTAATTCTTCATAGGTGAGTACATGCGTTGGGTCAGGCATGTATTTCCTCAACAGAGATACGTGGAACACATCGTGAACTTTGGAGAGACTTGGAGGCATTGCCAATCGGTAAGCTACAACCCCAATTCATTCTAGAACTTCGAAGGGTCCGATGTACCTGGGACTCAATTTACCTTTCTTACCAAAACGTATGACTCCCTTCCCAGGAGATACCTTTAGGAAAACATGATCACCGACTTGAAATTCCAAATCATTCCTTCGATTATCGGCATAGCTCTTCTGCCTACTTTGAGATGCTTTGATGTGATTTTGGATTACCTTCACCTTTTCCACCATTTCCTCCACCAGTTCTGGGACTACAAGTTTTCTTTCACCAACGTCATCCAAACAGGTTGGTGTACGAAATCTCTTTCCGTATAACGCTTCATATGGTTCCATCTGAATACTCGAATGGAAGCTATTGTTATAGGAAAATTCTACCAGTGGTAAATATTGATCCCACATACCCTGAAAGTCAAGTGAGCAAGATCTCAACATGTCTTCTAAGGTCTGAATAGTCCGTTCTGATTGTCCATCTGTCTGAGGGTGGTAAGCAGTGATCAAATGAAGTTCAGTATCCAGGGATTTCTGAAGAATTTTCCAAAATCTTGAAGTAAAACGGGGATCACGATCAGAAACAATCGATAGGGGTAATCCATGAAGTCTCAGAACTTCATTAATATATAGTCCTCCTAAGCGTTCTAGGGGTAGATCTTCTCTTATAGCAAGAAAATGTGCTGACTTGGTAAGACGATCAACAATAAACCATATTGCATCATTCCGTCTAGGAGTCATTGGTAGCCCCATGACAAAGTCCATCGTAATATTGTCCCATTTCCACTCCAGTATGGGAAGAGGTTGCATGACTCCTCCAGGCTGTTGCCTTCCAGCTTTCACTTGTTGACAAACCATACATCTTGCCACAAAATCAGCAATCTCCCTCTTCATGTTGTCCCACCAAAAATGTTCCTTCAAATCTCTATACATTTTCGTGCTCCCAGGGTGTATAGAAAAATTTGAACTATGAGCATCATCCAACAATTGCCTTTTCAGATCAGGTAAATCGGGAACACAAAGCCTCTTCCCGAATTTCAAAATTCCATCTTCATACACATAGTCTCTCAATCTCCCATCATTCACAGCTTTAATCTTTTTTTGAAATTCTTCATCATCGGTTTGAGAACTCTTAATCCTTTCTAGTAAATATGGTTTGGCAACCATTTGAAAAAGTATTGATGTTTCACCTTCCCTGGTTATTCCCATGTCCATCTTCACTAGATCCATGAAAATTGGATCCCTTTCAATTCTCATATTGTTCAAAACTCCATGGTCTTTTCTACTCAAAGCATCTGCCACCTTGTTTGCTTTCCTCGGGTGGTAGTGTATCGTGCAATCATAATCCTTGAGTAATTCAAGCCATCTCATTTGCCTCATGTTGAGTTCTTTTTGTGAGAAAATATACTTCAAACTCTTGTGATCAGTATAAATCCAACATTTTTCACCACACTTGTAACAGACTCACATTCCCTTGAGGCTAGTTCCAGGGTGTTTCTTTCCACAGTTATCACATATGGGAAAATTCTTCTTTTCCCTCTTCCCTTTATCCATCTTTCTCTCTTCCATCCTTTTCTTCTCTTGCTTCCCTTCAAATCCATAGGACTCAGTAAACTCTTTACTTATCTTATCAACACATGATATTATTTCTTCATATGATGATAATACACGCGAGACTATTTCTCTTGTGAATTCTAGCTTAAGACCATAAAATATATGATCCTTCTTTCTCTTTGTATCATGTGCGTTGCTAGAGTCCTCATTCCTTCTACATGGCACCATTTCTAAACAATGGCATAAATTAGATTACTTTATGAATAACAATACCTAATCCCAAACTTGTAAAACACATAACATAAATTAAATAGTTTATGGATATAATCCATAATTATAAAAATTTCTCCTTTGATGAACTATATACTCATAAACCCTGCATAATGGTTTTTAAAGAAAATGAGAATTATCCTAAGAATATCCCCCGGGAGTGTCGTAACTAAGAGTGAAGCAAGGCCCGTTGTCGTGCACCAGTTCCCGTTCGAGTCTAGCTCAAAGCAGTGTTTTCGGGTTTTACCCCTAGGTAAATCTGTGCCAGAGCCGCCTCTAGCTGCTCGTATCCAGACAGGGATGTATTGCTCGGAAAACTCACAAAATCTCTACAATACCGAAATTCTAGGACGTTCTTATATACTAATCCTCAAAGTTTATCTTAGGTCTACGTGCTCTAATCAGAGTTCATCTATATCTAGCTTCCAAGGTTTGTACTAAACGTCCTCTGATACCAACTGTAACACCCTGACCCTAGTTACCCAGAGTCGGTGCATTATTACATAACATTGGCATGATCACAAGAAAGATCAAATCTCGAAAGACCGATTGGTTTAGTAGCCTTGGAAACACTAGATATATTCATAAGTCTTACATTACATCATAAAATGAAAAACTACTACAACAACATAATGTCTCCATAAACCACACTCATATCCCCACATAATATCCCTAAAGTTCATTCATAATTTACTTCTTCACTTCCTAGGAAAAATAAAACATAGAAAAGGGGTGAGCTCAAATGCCCAGTAAGGATAACAATATAGTGGAAACATTCATAAATAAGAATAAACATTTAAGGCAATGTATAACTAAAACAAAAGCCTTTAAAACTTGAACGTTCAACATAGTATGGCATAAATAAAATGAAATAATACCATTTACTTATTCACATGGATATTCTACTATCGAATAATCACATGCAAAATTGATAACCACTTTTATAATGATGGAATACATAATTCCAGACTATCATAACCACATAGCCAAGGCCTCGTGCCAAGACTACAAATATGATTTTGTCAAGGCCTTGTGCCAAGACACTAGTTTGTCTCGTGAGACCTACCGATGCATCGAGGAGCTATAGCGGGCTCCACCCATCACATATTAAGTCCAATGCATTCCCATATGAAAAGGTTTAAACATAACATAAACATTCGTATTAAAACTAGCATACGAAATGTCAATAATTTCACCATAAACTATGAATGGTATAAAAATAGCACATCCACAGTCAAACATATCACAAATCCTTCAATACAATATAGAAGTTTTGTATCATAATATATCAACTTCAAATAAGCGTAAAATCCATCAAAGGATGTTGACATAAGTGAAATCAAAACTCCTTTTAGAGAAATATCTCTTTCTATTTTTGAAATCATTTAAGAGCCATATAAAAAAAACATTTTCTTTGAAAATATTCTTATAAGCTTGTAAGGAATGCTTTGAAGATTTTATAACGGTTGAAAATAACCGCACATGCCGTATATGTTAAAAAAACATTTTTACCTTAATTCTGTCGAAAAGGTTAAAAAGGACCTTGTTTTGAAAACGACGGAAAGATTCCTCTTATAAAAAGTCAAACAAGGGTATAAATGACATTAACCCATATTCTTGTAAATAATAAAAATGTTTTGAAATACATTTTGAAGAAACATGGATGTGGATGATAAAGAGATCCCAGTAGATTATTACATATAAACAACCTCGGATAATGAAGAGATTGTGAAATAACCCTTACCTTGTACTTTTCCTTGGTTGGGGTAGGTTAACATCCTGTATAATGGTGAAATAATGGTTATTAAATTATACAAGAATCATATTCATTAATATGATATCATATATGATCTTTTAATATTGATTTGATAATAATATCTTAGTATTATCGTTGTTTCGGGTGTTAAATTACTTGTTTTCTTTTGTATGTTTTGTTACGTAAGACATTTTTGTAAAGGATAGGTTGTATATTATTCATATCCAAAATTATATCAAGTCCTTAAACATCATTTTTTAAATCATCAAGTGATAATTATACTTGAATGGATACGATGGAGAATGAATCTCATCGCGTTCGTGGAGACGGTAGTCCTTACGTACGCACGAGCGACAATATCATTCTTTTGATATTAAAATAATATATAAATGGTTGTTATATCATATATACAGAATCATTAACATGTTATATTTATTATTTACATGAGTTACATATCATTATTATACCCATCCAAATAATAAAATATTGAATAATAATTACACCACGACGTGGAGACGGTAAGCCGTACGTATGCACATATGGTGACATGTTATTCAAAGGGTGGATAGAATACTGAATATGGTTGTACCATATTTATAATAACATCATGGTATATATATGATACTGGAGTTATTATTTTATAATGGTAACAAAAAAGGAAGAAGAAGTGGAAGAAGAAATGAACTTGGAAAAGCGTGGTGAAATCATTACCTCTTCTTCAGGTTCTTCCTTTTGATTTGATCAAAAGGGCTCCATAGGTTGGCTTTATGATCAAACTAAGGCCATTAGATTGTATTGAAGGACGTTGGGAGAGTATTTGGGCAGAGTTTGACCGAACCAAAAGGCTTTTATGGTGTGAAGAAATGATAAGGAGGAGTGCCCTTTTATAAGAGGGGTGAGGGGCACCTTCGGAAAAGCTAGAGATATTAGTTTATAATAAATTCATATTCAGTTTCCAATGGCTCCAAAGATGACTATTCAACGTTTAAGGTGGGGATGGGTCGAAAACAACTCAACCAATAGAATTTATACAGGTTTGGGTACCTATATTAACCTTACCATTAAGTATTAACTCTAAGTTAATTAGTTTCTTTTTTACAATGTCTCTTTGTATTTTTATATAATATGGTTAATAAACCTACTATATACATCCAAGAGACACCCAAGTGGTCCATTACTGATGCAACTATCATAATATAAGTCTCTTGGCCGAAAATTAGATTTTTAGGAATTTAATATCAATTAATAATATAATATTTGTTTTAAGAACTCTTTTATGTCAATTTTGACACTATTCAATATTTGATTTTTCTGAAACTAATAACAGATTGATTACTTCGAAAAAAGTAAATTAAATCAATTATAATATATCATATTATCCTATAAAATTAGTTTAATTCATTAAATGTTTCATATTAAATTTATTTGGGTATTTATAATATCAATTAATTTAATTTTTCACTATTTTATTAATTACTGCATCATCATTGTGTCATAAATAAAATAAATTATTTAATGTCTAAAAATTATAAATAAAATATAATTATGTATGAAATCTTTTTATACTTCTAATGAATATTTATAATCTAAAATCAAACAAATATAACCCTATGTAATAATTGTTTTTCTAAAAGATATATGCTAGTGTCATTTTTGTATTCATTTTAACTTAATTAAAATAAGGTGTTCCTATCACCTACAAGTGGTACCATGGGGTCCTCAAATCGACCCAATGATGCCTATGGTAGAACATGTATCAACAAATAAGGATATGACACGTTTTAGGGTAATTTAGTATTATTATAATATTATTTTTTAACCCTTATTTACCAGATTTACCCTTAACCATGGTAAATAAAATATTTACCACCGTAATTATTCAAAATGTCTAAATATGAGAGTTACCTATTTACAAAATTTGAACATCCTGATTCCAAATATGGAATCCATTTTTCTAAATTCAAAACACATAAGTGGCAGAAATTAATTTAAAATTAATTCCCGCTGTCAAAACAAAAAGCGTGTTTTTAAGAGATAATAACTATCAAAAGATTGACACTTGTTTATGTTCGGTTTAATTGTAAAATTTTGTCCAATGACCAACATTATATTAAATGGTAAAAATATATTCTAAATATACTTTAAAACCACTCAAATTCATAATTTATCACTATTTATTATTTTGATTAAAAAAGTTGTTTTTAATTAAAATTTTGTAATTTTCACTATTCATCAAAATATGAAAGTTATCCGAAAAGTACAAAAATTTCACCTTGGGCTAAATTCAATATTCCGAATCCATAAATGAAGTCCATTTTAAAATATAAAATATATATAATTTCGAAAAGTAGGTATTACTATTCATAACGGCTAGTTTGATTGGTTATGGTGTGTTAGAACTCGGTGTTGCGTACAACACATGCTATCACATTATTCAAAGAGAAGCGTACCGTAGAAGCTTGGGGTGTTACAGTAGTTCTTATATTCAACATATGATTCCCTATTCTATTATTTATGTATGTCACTATCTTAATGTTTTCATCTTAAATATTTTCTGTAATCTGAATATTAAGGTTTCCATGTATCGAAGCCTAATTTTATATTATTTTAAATAAAATTCACTCCATTAATATTGGATATTAAAATTTTTTATTACTTATTTACACGGTTTTTATTTTCCAAATCGTGGGGATGATACAAACTAGATGAGTTAAAAATTTGAATATCAACCACTAATATTCATCCCCTACTTTGATTGCGAATACACTATAGTGTTTACTAAAAAATATATTAGAAATATAGAACATTCAATATCCATGGAATTTTCATGTTATGTCATTGATTTTATGGTGTTGTTAATAGTGAGGAAAATATGTAATGTTTCTATTTATCATATTCAAAACCTCCGAAATACAATCAACTGAATAAGGCTCATAATATTTTATAATATTATAATTGAATTGACTGTCAATACGATTGGACATGTTTTACTGAATTAAATTACTGAAAAAATAAAGAATTATTATAAATCTAATCCTTGGAATAACGTTAAATAAAAAACTGACACCCCATTTATCTAACCTTTTGATGCTTTAAAAAAATGATCAATGATTTTTTTCGTTTTTATTTTTAAACATGTAGGGGTAATATCACAACATACATAATAATCAAGTAGATCTAGTCCTTAATTATTATTGTTAGGATCTAATTTCTCTATATTTCTATTACACAATAATTAAGACATTCTCTCAGATATAATTATTACTAATGTAACATGATATTTATTGATAATAGGATGAATATATTCTTTAACATAACTTATTTGTTTTTCTATCATGGTAAAAATTAATTTTTTAGGATAGAACGACATTTATCACATCTTACCTTCATACATGATGTCCATTAATGACCACCAAATTCGAATAAAGTGTTTCTCCATTTTCATACTCAAATAAATGTGTTCTTGTACCAAATTATTTTGACATTTCTACATGAAAACATTTGAGAATTCTATTTTTCTTCATTTTATAAAAAACAAGATATTTTATCCTTCAATTTTATGCCCTTTACACCCCTCATTACCCATTTGTCCTTCTAGAGGATTCTCAAGGAGTCTGAAGTTTACTTCAGGAGTTATAAACCTGCCTGTTATTTTCTTTTTAACTTATCCCCTCTCGATCCTATATATAAATCATATAGGTCAAAAAGAACACCAAAATACCATAATTAGTTTGAACATCATGTGATATGCATACATTCTCCATAAGGAAACTATATTATTTATATGGAATTATTAATATAATTAATTCATAATATTCATGTTCAGTGATTATGACATGGGATAATTGATTACCTAAACACAACAGCTTATCAATTCTATTAATTTATTCTTCAATAGTGGAATACATGGTGTATAGAATAGATATCTGTCATCCATATTCTATACTCATACAAGTGAATATATCAAATATAATTAGGTATTGTTTTTGAGATGTTTTGAACATTATAGATATAGGGGAACCTGCATCTCAACGGAACAAGAATGATCATTATTTGAAGAACTAATATTGAATCTTGTGTGAATGTGAACATAAATATATCCTTACTATATTTTGATATTTAATTTTCCTTTTAAAATTTTAGTAAAATTATATGAATCATAATTCTTTTTATTAAATCTCGATTTCTTAGGAACTCAACAAGAATAGGAACATCACTATCCAATTTTCTTATAGAGGAGGATTCATATGAATCCCCTTTCAAACATAACAAAGATTTAGGTTCATAACCTGGAAGACAACATAAATTTAAATAATTAATAATGTAAATGAACCAAAAAAAATTATTATAACTATACACTCATATTATTTTAATCCCAATAACAGACATTATCATCTTCAATACATTCAACATAAAAATGATCTGAAGATAAATAAGATGATTGAGTAATTATGTCCTACTATGAGTGAAATGAAATATACCAACAATATTAACTATAATTTTTTATATTATATGTAAATAAATGTATGGAATAATTTGGAAGATCAAACCCATATATATGTGGTAGACGAATGCCAATTCCTATGAAAATTTAAGGACCCTGAATAAATATCGAAATATCTTTAAAGATAAACAAATCTTTTGAAATAAAATTGATTCTATAAACAATGATATATAATCAAAGATGAATTTTAAATGAGTGTATAATATTAACTAAAACATCATATTATAATCCCAAGGATTAATAATTATACAAATAGAATTTATTGATTAAAGGATGCTTCTTTTTTCACCAATCCATAAGGGATAAATGAAGAGTGTGGTACCCTGACATTCTAAAATGTAACCCTTTAATTAGACATTTTATGTATCTAATGTATATGGTATATTTTTTTTATGTTTTGGGGACCTTTTGGAATGTCTTCTGGCATTCATATATGTTCATGGTTGATGCAAGGTTTGTGTAATAAGTGCAACATTTACTGAAAAACATTGCATAGGGAGATAGGGGCTAATATGGATGTGTGTAGGTTGCATAATGTTTTTCCAAAAAATCAGTAATCTAAGGAGAAACCATGTTCTTTGAAAATGTTATTTGTTAATTTTTATGTAGTGTCTAAATCATAGTTAGAAAACAATTTTCCTAACCATGTGACTAAACCATTTTTATGGTCAAACATATAAACATAAAAACTGTATATTTGTCAAATTAAAGTTGTAAAAATTTAATTTTCTCTAAATCCACACTAACTCAAGATTTTATTATTTCAATTTTTTGAGAACATATCCCATGAATATTGGAAGTGACCTAGGGCCATCATTTGGTAATTAGTGGTCGATTCTTCATGGTATGTGTTCATTATTCATCTATATTGAGGAATTTCTAAGATCTAATTCCGATTTTCTATCATTATCTTAGATGTATTCTATATTATTGTCTATATAATTTTTTCTATTCTATAAACGATTATATTTGGACGTGATTATTTATGTTGTAGATATCTAAGGCGGGTTTGTGGAAGATTTAACCCGTTTTTGGGATGTTTCTCATCCTATTTATCATTTTCTCCAAATATTTTGAGAATTGTGGATTTAGTATCTACTCCTAGTACTACAATTGATATGCATGTTTCAAAATCTATTATTTTATATAAATATTTTATAAAATCTTGGGAAAAATAATGATATAAATTTCATATAGTAGCGATTTATAGTAATTGGTGAAATTGTGGAATTGTGGTGTGTTTTGTGAAATTGATTTGGTTTCATGATTTTATGTTGTTTATTTGAAAATATGACTTTGTTGAAATCCTGAAATGTATTTTTGGAAATAAGTGGATATTAGTAAAAGGTTATTTTATAGAAGTTTTTATGGAATGATTGTATTAACATGGTCTTTGAAATACATGGTGTGCGTGTGTTCATATTTCATTTACATGTATTGGTTATAATATAACATTCTGATTAGTTCCAACTATGAAATGTAACATGTGAAAAAATTAACTTGTGACGACATGGTTTATTGAAGAGAGACCGATCAAGAATATATAACTTTATTAATAAAGCATGCATGGTTAGTGATATTGTTATATGGAATTAAATGGTTATTTTAAATGGAATATATGGAATGGTTTTTAATCATATCATGGCATCTTTCATTGAACAATGGATTTCATTGGAAAATTGGTTGATATATTAATTTTTTGTATTAATTTATAAAATGTTTTTGAAGTTGTTTATATTTAGTTATGATATTTTTTAGAACGTGTTTTATATAAATAATTCTAAATATTTTATCCAAGTTCTATGATTATGGAAGTGATTAGGTTAAAAATACTGATTTTTAGTTTTCACCCATGCTTCATAACATTATTGATTTTTTTATGTCATTTACCGGGACATGGGAATGTAATGTATCACATGTAACTGTAAATACCTCATGATACTTGGGATTTTTTTTAACATGGAGAATGGATATTATGGAGGATGGAGCCTTGTTGTTTCCTTTTATTCTTGTTAGTCTTTCCACCATATTATAATTTTATTTATAAATCTTCTACATTAGCATTTGATTTGAGTATGATTTTGATGTGTGAAGTGTTGGGCTCTCTTTCATGGATATCATGCATCATATAGTGGCATGTTTGGTTTTGAATTGTTGGTTAATTATTTTTTTATTTATGGGAAAACATTTCCCACACCTGTTTAATAAAGACATTTGGTATTTATTTCAAGCCATTGGCATGGTGGGGTTATTGCATAATGCCAACTATACTCCTCCCACCATCTCAATGAAATGAGGATAAGGAGGTATGTTACAAATTTTATTAGTTTTGGTCATTCAAAAATGTTTTATCAGACAAATGATATCATTTTTCTTTTTTTGAATAGTCTTATTGAGACTAGTGGTATTATCTTACTCTTTTCCTTTTGAATTTAGTACCCTCTTCACTTAATGTTTCCAAAAGTGTGGCCTTGAAGGATCACATATTGGTATCAGGGATAACATATGAGATTCAGTCACCAAATTTTTTGATCTATATTACTCACTATACAGAGATGGACAATAGAGATATGGTGAATGAATGAGACATATTAAAATATATGGGAGTAGTAATTCTGTGGTTTCCCATGAAAACTGGTGGGAAAAACTAATACTGGGTGCAAGCAGAAGTGGGACACCTATTACTAGTGTGGGAGAGGCAATTAGAATAAGACAACTAGACCATTGAATGTTCCACTAATACACATGAAAAGGGAAGGTTGTTTCCACTGTGGTCCATTTTACCACATGAATATTGACTGTAACACACCACTATGATCATGCAATATTTTCAAAAATATGGGAAATCATATGCACTATTTTTTTATTTCTATGATGTTAGGTGCTTGATTAACTTCTGAGGTGTCGCAAGAGTCATATGATTCTATGGGGTGAGGAAAATAAAAATACTCTCATCATCAATGTGGAGTTATCCAAGATTATTTTAGTAATACCATGAATACTCAAAATGGGAAATATCTACAAGGAAACAAATAATAGAGTGCATTGGGGAAAAATTTATATATAGTTGAGTTGGTGATTATGCTTGATCAGGCTGGACCATATGTTGAGAGGTACAATTCATTTGAATTCATCCCTTATTCATGTGTTATCCAATTCAGGTGCATCCCATATAATCATTTCTTCTAATAACATTTATTTTCTATGTTTACAACCTAATATGATGCCTTATATGATCAAACTAAAAACTCATCTTAGTCAATGAGTATGTCAATCCTCTGTGTTTAAAACATGTTCGAAATTTATTTATGGAGAATTGATGAAATGGGACTTCTCGGTGTTTGAGATATACAGTTGTGATGTAATTGTGGGAATATATTGGATGAAAATGATCAAGGATCACATTGATTGTTTTAAAATAACAGTATGTTTTGTTAGTGGGGATTGTTTCAGGAATCTATTTAAAAGAGACAGGGTCATTAAAAAAGAGAAATATGTTTTTTGGCCCGCGTTGTACAAACATTCTCTAACACAATGGAGGAATTCTGTTTAGAAATGACTAAAATGATCGAGTATAATAATTTTCCAGCATTCGTGGATGAATTCCAAGAAGATTTACCCAATAAAATTTTATGGTTACCACCTATATGTGGAGTGGAGTATATGATTGATCAGGACCAATGAGATTTCTATTCCATATTCTAGATTGAAACCAACAAAATTAATGGAGAAAAAAGTGCAATTGGATGATATAGAATGCAAGGGTTCCATTCGGCCATGCACATAATAATGGGATGCACATGTCGTTTTCATAAAGAAATATGATGAAACTCTTTTGTTTTTTGTCTATTATCATAAACATATATAATATTTGACATATAATAGATATTGGCTTCCTTGAATTGATGATATATTTGATCAATTTTGGGGATGTCGTTGGTTATCTACAAATGAATTACTCTCTAACTATCACCAATTATGAGTTTGGAAGGTGGATATTCAAAAATAGTTTTTCCAAAGCCGATATGGACATTATAAATATGTATTAATGTTTTTTGTTCTTATGAATTATCCTACACTATTTATGGAATTGATGAAATAGGTATTTCAGAGATATGTGGATTATTTTTTTGTGGAGTTTTTGGATGACATATTCGAGTTTCAAAGACAAGGGTTGAGTGTGAAAAAAACATGGTGATAGTGTTAAAAATATTGCGGTACATTTATTTGTATGAAAAATTGAAAAGTGTTATTTATGGAAACAAGATGAATGATTTAAAGGCTATGTAAATTCTAAAAGTGGGATTTTAGTGGGTCTGGTATTTAGAGAAGCTATTATCTCTTGGAAATGACAAAAAAATGTCTTTGAGATATGAAGCATCCTTGGTATAGCTATTTTTTGTCATTGATTTTTATTAACCTTTCCCAAAAAGACTCACCAGTGATTGTTTTGATAAATAATAATTTTTAATTTCAATGGAATAGGGAATATCAAATGTTTTTTCAATAGAAACAACTCTTCTTACATATACACCAATCTTGATTTATTTAGTATGAGGACAAGGGTACATGATGAATTGTGATGCATTGGAATATAGGGTGTGGTGTGTTCTTATGCATGGAGATCATGTTGTTTCTTATTACTCAATTTGTTCAATAGTGTAGTTGAAGAATTTCCCGATACATGATTTTTAGTTTGTGATAGTATTCCATGCCTTAGTAAATCAACATCATTATCTATTTGGTGAAAAATTATTGGTGTTCACGGATCATATGAGAATTAATAAAAACAATTTCACAACAATATTTTATTCTATGTTTAAGGATATAGATAGAGTATCTCCTAATGTTTGAATTTGATTTGATGTATACATTGGGAAAAGGAAATATGGTGGAAGATGCATAAACAAGAAATTCATACACATAGTTTCCAAAAAAAGATTCATACATGGGGAAATTAATGTCCATTATAGCTGATATTAATGTTTAATGTAAAGATAGAGGTGATTCTGTGGTTTTATTCTCAGTTTCACTAGTCCCTTAGTTAGAAAGGATGGTTAAATAAGAAAATACATATGATGTAAAATGCATGGTAGTTAGATAAATACACAATGGTGGGGAGACAACTGTGGGATGGATGCTTGATGGGAGTTTAGTGTTTTGATTTTGGAATTTTATGGTAATACATATGTATTGTTAGGATATAAATCTCAGTGCTTATCACCAATGAATATCAGATATTCAAAATAGAATACCAAAGATGTATAAGGCATTGAAGTGGTAGTTTTGGTGGATCAGTCTGAAATAGATGGTGGATGAGTTTGTTTTTAATGTGTGTAGAATTTTAAAATGTTAATCCACCGAATCATGTTACATCATGTATGATAAATTCCATACTTATCATATTGTGGAAATGGGAGGAGATAATAATTCATTTTGTTACATGTCTCTGACTAATTGTTCAAAAACATGATGACATATGGTTGATAGTGGACCGACATACATAGTCAGCTCATTTCATACATATTCATGAAAATTATTTGTCTAGGATCTATTAAAAATCTATATCCAAGAAGTTTTAATGTGAAATTTCATACCAGTTTTGATTATATCAGATATATATCAGAGGATCATGACTAGGTTTTGGGAATACTTATTGAAATCCTTGGGGACTCATTTGACTATTAGTATGGAATATCATCCTTACACTAATAGACACTCTGAAAGGATGCTAAAAATGTTGGAATACATGTTGTGGGCTTGTGTAATAGATTTTTGTGGCGAATGGGAAGGTCACATAACATTAGTAGAGTTCTCATATATTAGAATCTATCAATCCATGATACATATGGATCTATTTGAAGTATTTAATTATAATACTTGTTGTTGTTTGATTTTTTTGGGTTTAAATTGGTGATACATCAATAGTTTGGTTGATCCTAGTCCACAAAACTTGATCATGATGTGAATGGAGATGGAACAGATTCATGATAAATCATATGCATTCTATTGTCGACGGTTGTTGTCACTCACGGTGAGTAACCATGTATTATTGTGGATCTCTCTATAGTTTGGAAATATTATTTTTCATATGTTGGAGAAAATCTCCATATAAATTTAGATGTGATATAGGGCCACACACATGTGATTAAAAGCTAATTCTTCACAATATGTGTTTGTTCATCATCGTTCTTTATGTGTTTCTTAGATATACTTATTATCTTCTCTTAGTTTCATAGATATATACTCTTTGTGGGTAGATCAAAGGGTGTGTCCTCCAAAAAAGTTTAAATTTGGTCATTATTTTGTTTGGAGATGTGATCTATTGATTGTTTATGGAATATTTAACATGTTTTGGTGATGTTTTTCGTGAAATTTTTCATTTTTTCCAAAACTCTCAAGGATGTTTGATACACTCTCAACTCTTCTTGATAGAATTAACTATATGAGCCTCAAATTGATTTATTTTATTGACCATTTTAATAAAATCTGGATGGAAATCATCATATAAATTCCCTTTAGTGGAAATTTATAATTTTTCGGAAAATTATGGAATTTTCCTGATTTTTTTTGCAAATGATATGGTTTCTGAATTTTAAAATTTTTATTTTCAAATATGTATTATTTAAAATTTGGAAATGACTTTTCTAAAAAATAGTATTTTCAATATAAAAAGTGTGTTTTATTGAAAGGGTTTGGTATGATGGTAGTTTCATATTTTTATGTATCTTTTATGTGTGTGTTCATATTTCATTTATGAGGTATAGTTGAAATATAAAATTTTACTCATTGATAAATATATAATTTCCCATTGGAAATAATTACCTTGTGATGAAAAGGTGGGTTGATGAGGGACCTATCATGAGTATGGAACATTCAAAATTAAGCATTCATGGATAGTGGTGTGAATATGTGGAATGGAATGGTTATGAAAAATGGAAGTTGTGGAATGGGATTGATGGATATTTTTGTTTCGTTATTTGACCAAAGTATTTTTTTGGAAAAATGGTTGATATTATACTTCTTTATATTTAGTTATATTGTTTTTGAAGTTTTTTATATTTAGTTATGGACTATTTTTATAAAATATTTCATAAAAATGATCATAACTCTTCAATCCATGTGGCATGAGTAGGGAAGACAATGGGGAAAACCAAATGAGTTTTAGTACTCACCCACACTTTCAAACATTGGTGCTTCTGGAGATGTCATCTATAGGGAAATGGGAAAATGTAATTTATCACATGTCTCTAGAACTACCTCATGATACATGGGTTATTTAGTGAAGTGGGGTCACGATGTTTTGGAGCATGAAGACATGTAGTTGTATTATAGTATTGTTAATATATTGTCTGGTTTTACATTTATATTGTAATCATACTTAGTGGAACATGATTTGTGTATGATTGTAATTTGTGAAATGTTTGGTTGTCTCTAATGGTTATAATGAATGATATAGTAGTATGTTGGGTTATTAGTTATTGGAAAACTATTTTATTCTATAATTGAAAATCATCCCCCACCAATTTAACATAGGACTTTGGAATTTATTTACAGCCTTTGGTATCCTAGGGATGTCACTTAAGACCATGTAGCTTGCTTCCCTATTCTCTTGTGAAGGAGAATAAGGAAGGATGGAACAAAGAATCAATGATGCATCTATCTATAAACAGGAAGAAATAAATTTTGTTTGTATTTCATCAAAGAACAATGTTATAATCGATAATAATGTAATCATTGTAAATAATGAATGTAAATGCACATTGGAAAAGGTATTAAATTGTTTTTTGTGCGTTGGAGTTTCCGAGATATTTTTATCACCCTCAAACAGTGGAGGGAACTGTAGAAACATGCATGCCACTACTCCATCACCATTTGGATCCTAAGGGAGTGTTATTTGTGTGTTTCATTATCATTAGAGGTTTATCCTTCAATTAATATAAATTGATGAAAATCCTTCTATAACAAATTCAATTAATTTAATACAACATAAATTAAACCTAAATAAATCTACAATAACATAATAATAATTCATCACAATTTTGATTCATGGATTAAATAATGTTATTCATGAAAAAAAAACATTATTCTCAATCCTAAAGACCAACAAATATGTTCAAAGATAAGAAAATCATGTAAAACATAAAAAAATTTAGTTCAGAATACTTGATATATCCTCATAACATAATTTGTCGAAGATCAGTGAGTGAGAACCTAAATATTAGATGTCTAAATTTCTTATGATACTTTTAGTGTTGATTTTCATGAATCACATATTTCATGATAAAAAATGTTCTCTATAATATATGATATAAATTTATAAATATTTTTAGAGAATCAGTTCGATCCTTTTATCATAATGAACTGGTATAACATTACAATGATCAAAGTACTCTAAATAAAAAATCAAATTAATATTTCACAAAAATGAATCATTATATGATAACATGTTTATTAACATTCAGTTGAATTAATGTTAAATTACATTTGGTTCAAGGCCACCAATTCAAAAAGTCTCTTATTTACACTAAAACAAACCTGTTACTGAAATCCTATTAACTCACACATGATTTTCATTATTTTACTTATGTATACCTACAAATTAAGGGACATAAAAATTCTTATATGTATACTCTACTTCTATGGCTCCACATCTGTGAGACATACTTATGAAATGTGATATCGATGAGTATTGACAAATTTAAATTTTTATTCAACATAAATTCTGAAAAACTATATATGATTATATATTATCACAATATATATTGATAAAATAATATTAATTCTTGATAAAATTATAATAAATTCAAAAATATCATTTCCTAATATAATTCATAAGTTATATCAGAATCCACAACATACTTTGTAATCATTGTTTTTACCAAAATAGTTTTCAAAAAATCTTATTTTTATAATTTAATTTCATGTATCTACAATACAATATCAAATTTTACATATGAAAATAAATTTTTATCCTATTTAATTATTGAATTTCCATTTCTCATATTACCTTGAACTCAACCTTTATTCTTTCTCTCGTACTATTAAACATTAATAACAACTACCTCTTGAAATTTGCTTGGATCTAGTTGATATTTTCATACACATATTACTGTGTTAGTGGTCTAAAATACATTTAAATATCATCGAATATGTGATATATTCAAATACTTATTCTTATCAATTTCTATTAATCATAATAATCTAATTATGTGCCTCAAAACAACATCTTTTTTTTGATTTTACTCCATGTGATGTAGGCCATAAGATTCTATTGAAATATATCTTTTCATATTTTTTAATATATGATCAATTTATGCAAAATGAAACTAGATATGGAACCCCACACATATATCATAATATATATTATTATCTAGAACACTGGGTTGTTACATTATATAAATAATATAGAGATATTTTATATTAGTCGTAGACAAATATAAGAAATACCACTCATTTTTCTTTATTTCTTCAATGTATTTGACTTTGAATCGAATATCTCACCCACTAATCTAGGATATACACTTTGATGACTTGTTTTATTGATAACTATAAACTATATTACAGATTAATCACAATTTATATTCTGTAATGTTTATGTCTAATCCAACCAATAAATAGATATCCCGAAATTGAATATGAAATTGGAATTCTTTAGAGTCACCAGAACATCTGACTATGTTATATAACAGACATCCAAAATGTTTTTTAAAAGACGGATGTCTTGAAATCCATTATGCAAATTTCATGATCGTAAATTTTTATCATAAAAAATATGATTATAATGGATTTTATAATGATGATTTTTGATAATATTTTTCCATAGAATATTCCATGATGCTACATTAATCCATTAATGTCAATTATTCATTATTTGTACTGTCATTAGAAATATTTTCTAGTTAATTCTATAATTACCACCAATGAATTTGAATCAACTAGAGAAACCATTAAAATACAAGATTTGTTTACATGTAATACTGATCTAAATTTAATGAAAATCAACTTGTATCCTAAAACAATGAAAATATTAATTATAATATATTTATCCCTTATTCGCATCGAGTAATATAACTCATAACTAGATGATTATAAATTAGAAACATGTTTTAACATTTCAATACAAAATATTTCTCTGGAACAACTCCTCTTAGTAATTCACATGAAGTCAATGTTATTATTCCAGCTATTCAGAATGTAGGTCCATAAACTAATTAAATTATATTCTTCTATCACTATATCACAAGTTAAGTTTTTATATGTTTTAGAAATATCTTAAATAATTTTTTGTAATAACATAAAATAAATGATATATATATATTATAGGTTTAATTTTGTATAATTAATTAGGATTCACATAGTGTTCACTTCATGGAAGTTTTTTTTCTAAAATTTGATTTAATAATTGAATCTCATCAAAACACATGATATTGTTTTATAATTTGTTTCCTTCATATTATAACTCATATGATATCCTCTTTTCAATATTGTTGGAATATGGTTATATTTTAACACTCATATTTGAGAAAAGTTTCATGAAATGATTTATATAATAATTCTAATTAATAAAATAATTAATATCTATACTCCTTTTAAAAAATCATTACTATAATTTGAGGAATTTATTTAACGATTTTGAATAGTTTCACTCATAATTTAAATGATTAATGAATTTTTTTTATGATGGTCTCGGACTAACCCTCTCGATTTATGTTAAATATTTTTCTAATTATACTAAATACAGTAATTTAAATTCCTAAAATATATTAAACATATATTATAATGTACATGAATTTACCTCTAGATTCGCATAATAATAGTTTAATCATATATTGATTCATCGAGTCAATGTTATTTATTTTTAAAAACTTTTAATCTCTAAAATATTCATTCATGTAAAACATTATAAGAAATTATGCTAAAATACCAAGAGACCTGGCTCTAACATGTCTAAATATCCTTTCATGTCTATCCTTAACATTTATATTCAGTTATAATAGATGAATAATTACATTTCTACAACATGTTATTATTTTAATGTATATTTTTCATCAATAAATGATATGTTCATATCATTGATTCATGTAACAATAAATGATTAATTATTTAAGATATCCAATAAAACTTTTAATTTAAAATATGAAATATGTTCTCCTTCTATATTGAACTATATAATTGGATATTTGTTGTGTAATACTCAATATAAAATAAATGTTTTATGATATTCAATCAACACAAAAGTCGATATGTTATTCACCTCTATGAATTTTGTGTTAGGATATCCCTATAAAAAATTATATAATCAACTTACTTGCTTAAATATTTTTGATGTTATTTGATTTCTATATTTGGATTAAAATATATTCATAAAATATTGTATTTAATACCAAAAAACATTAATTAGAAATATATTATTTAAAAATTAATATAATTGAAGTACTTGTATATTCTTGATTCATATTTATTTCATTGTAATTATTCTTCCTACACGTTTTCTTAAAACATGTGAAATAGATTATATTTGATTCATTAATCTCTATACAAGTATTTTATCACATTAAAATATTTTAGAAAATTATTATTCACATTAATAATTTCATAGAATTTGAAGAAAATTTATTTATTTATTTCTCCATTAGTGGTGAAAAAGCATATTCCAACCAATATTTATCAACATATAAAATAATTGAAAAATTATTCTTGATAGGATTCTCCAAACTATTCATTCTAATATTGTTAATAAATATTGAGAAGGGTGACAATATGAAATTAATAGATAATTTCATACCACTGTATAAGGATAAAATCAATAATTGATTATTATAATTCAATATACTGAATTTTATAAACCTTTTTCACTAGTTATATTTCTGTATATACTTGTACTTGTAAGGAACATCTCATTTATCATTAGACTTTTTCCCCTATTTGTTATTTTTCGACATGTCTATTCCTTGTGTATGCGTCTTTGAATTTTTGATCGATACTATTCTATTTAGATATCCCATATAAAAAGATGATATGTTAATATAAAAAACCATCCATGTGTCTTTTGTAGTATTCTATCTCACCCAGACAGGTAAAATGAGGTGGTTATTCTGGAATATTGGTTTCCAATTCAAAATACGAATCATTCTATAAAATTGAAATCCTGAGGTGCTTGTTCCTCACATAGATATTTTTAATGAAAACAAATTAAAAATATTTATTGTTGTTATTTTATGGCTGAATTATTTTATTTTTTATAAAATAACTAAATGAATAATATTCATACATTTTAATGATTACCTATTATGGAATAATTATTGGCCATAAGTAATTAGTATGTAACTATTTTAAAAATACCAATAACCCACTCCATTAAATTTATAATATCTATTAACATTGATATTCAAGTGCCCGGGATCAATATTTCCCATATCATAACATAAATGTTTTCTATGAAAAAATACAAGAATGTTTTGAGGAATACTTTTAATTCCAACTGCATTAACTAACACTTCCTTAATATGTTGTGGGAATCTTACCCCTAAATTACAACATGCATATTTCCAAAAATTGTACCTCTAAATAATATTATGTTAAATGTGGCTGTAAAATTAATATAAGTTTTTATGTTAAAATCGTTATCATCATTAAAAGTCATTAAAATTTGATTGTTCCCTTGACCATGGGTCAACATACATTGTAACTAGTGTCACATCTTATATCATGTAATGAAATGAATTTATCAAAATTAATATTATGATCTATAAATTTTGTTTAACTTATTCATATTTATTATTTAAATTACAATTTACATTCTTATTAATTTTAATTCCCTTGACCTTAGATGGACATTATCCAACACCTTCTACCATTACATTAGATACTATACACAAAAAAATGATTCTTAGTGGACTGAATAGTTTATTAGCCTTGGTAAACTATATATAGAGTAGATTTTCAAATTAAATTTCAATACTAAAACGACAACATATTTTTTCAGTACATAAATATATTCTTTATAAAATAACCCTGAATATTAGTAATAGTAACATAATGTATTCATATGAAAAGAATCAAAATAAGTGTGATCTCAAATTCGTAGTAACGGTTAGGTATATAATAAAATTATGAACCAATAAGCATAATCAATATTGAATGATAAATAAACGAGCACACATTCCATATAAATAACATAACTACTATGAGAAGATATGTAAAAATCATTACTGGACATCAAATAACATAAAACCCATTTCATTTAATCATTAATGTGATAATGAAATGCATCCATTGATTTTTTAATGTAGAATATATCAAGGGAAAAATAATTAAAATCTAAATATAGTAAATGATTAATTATTTAATGTCATGTTTCGCAGGTATATGAATACTTTTCCATCGTGAAATTATAAAATTTTTCTTAAAACATACTTCTCTCAAGATCATTCATAAGTAAATTTAAACTTCATTGTTACAAATATGAATGGTTTATTTCAAACAGATTCCATCTCATGTGACTACCAATGCGGGAAGGGGATAAATTTAAATGGTCACCAAACCTTTTAATACCCATAAAAATAATTCCTCATATAATTAATAATATGTTTAATTCAAAATCAATTTCCCTCATCTAATATATGTATTTATTTAAGGACAAATATTTAACATTATTTTTCGATTTGATTAAAAACTGACAATGTTAGTACCATTTTCATAAATGTTATGTAATTTTGGAAATACTCATATACATTGAACAAGAATATATATATTCAATATAAATTTATCTTAAAATGAAAAATAATTATAAAAAATTTATTTTTTAAGAGAATGTTTATAATCAAAACAATAATGTGATATTTTATTATAACTTTTCCCAGATGGTAATTTTAATGTGAAATCTTATTAGATGAAATAATTCAAATTGGAATATAAAATAACATGATGTATGAGAAAGATTTTATATGTAAAATGGAAATTATATACTGTACATATTATTGAAGTGGTTAATAATAAAAAAAATATAACAATGGAATGTAAATTGGGACAAAATCTCTAATGTTACGCATACATTGGGTTTAACAGTCATTAACCTCATTTATATGGATTCTATTATTGTTTCGAATTTATACATTAACTATATTATTAATAATAATCTCATATACTCTCTTATTATAACTTCTTATCACTGATTTGGTATCATTAATTATTTTCATTATTTCGGGTGTTATGTTCCATGTTTTTCAATTGTGTTTTGAGTTGTTATATTTTTATACCCTTACTTATATCATGATTTCGCAATATATATATTTTTCACAAGGATATAAATATTATAATTATTTTATAAATATGTATTTGGATTAATCTATAAAATTATGTGATAAGAAAGCATGAACTCTACTTTCATCTTGTTACCATATTTACTAATAGAAAAGTAAATGATATATATTTATATATTCTTTTTTATGAAATACATATCACATATTATTATTAAACTCATCCTTTATACATTCAATATAAACCTTGAATGTACCACATCACTTCATATGGTGGTAGTCTACATACTAATGATCGACGATATTGTATGCCCAAAATGTATAAACATCAATATATGTGTAAAATACTTATTAAAAAAGTGTAATAAAAATCAATAATATAATTTAAGTGATATATAATATATAAATATATCATTATTCGCCAACAATGATGGTAGAAATGTAAAACACAAATTCATCAGTTTATTAGGAGGTAGTCTATCATAGACAACAATAATGACTTCATAACCCATTTGATTGATGTATTTGAAGATGTAGATATTAAAATTAATATAAAAATAATAATTATATGCATGATATTGAGTTTATAAAATGATCATTGGGAAATTTTAATTGTAGTTGTTGGAGAGGAAAATAAAAAACAAACTATTTTAGAAGAACATTACCTCTTCTTCACATTTCTTACATAGGTTGTTATAAAACCTTCATTGTTTTCCTTTAATAAAAACATAAGGCATCTTGGAATATGGAAGTGATTTTGTTTTTTTTTATCATGAGTGGGACACATGCATTGAGAGTTTTGAGTAAGTGGGGCAGTGAGTGACTTTTTACAGATGAGCAGGTGTTTCTATGTTGTAAATACTCAAAATTATTCACTATTGGGAGGTTTCCATTACCAAATGTGCCTCAAAAATTTAAGAGTAATTAAATTTAGTTCAATTTTTGTGTTGAAACTCCTGCACCATAAATAAACTAAAAAAATCATGTAATTACATAAAATAAATTTTTTCTAATATTTATAATTTTTATTTTTGTTAAGGTAACAAATTTAATAACCTAGGTAATATTTCCCCTAAAGATTAATTAAAGTGAGAAATAGTAGAATATTTAGACCAAGAACTTATATATATTATTTTAAAATTTAATAAAATAAAAATAACTTTGTTTGATTGAAATTAACATTAATTTAAGTGTATGTATTGCACAAAAACACCAATTTAACCCTAACTACACTAAAATGATTTAAATATTTATGGTCAATATTTTGATTAAAAATATATATCTTTACATTAATTTTATATATTATACATCTATTAATATTTTAATATTAATTATCTGATGATATTATTTTTTGTAATTTTTAATAATTTAAAAAATATCATTTACTATAAAATAACATTAATGTCAATTGTGAAATAATATATTAAAATTTAATTGAATGACATAAATAAAATGATGTAACTAAAATATATTATTTCATAACTATTATAGAATAACATAATAATCTAAAAATGTTTTTAAGAGATTAATTGATTAAATTTACTTCACATTAAACATTTTTGTATCATTTATTTTAGTCTTTTATTCTCAAGATAATAAATCTTTTGGTGTTTTATTTCATTTAATTTTCATAATATATATATATATATATATATATATTTAAAATAAATTGTCATGATAATAAATTAATATATACTTAAAATTATATACATAAGAAGACTTATTTTATTTTTACCCTATCTCAAATCAATTTAGAATTTAAAAGAAAGAAAATAATTTTTTGTCCATTTCATCACCTAACTTATTATTAATGTAACATTTAGGGAATAATATCACGATAACTCATAATAATATATCAAATATATGTAATGGTGAGAATATATCTTGAAAATTTTTTGACTTGTTTTCAAGTCATATTTTTTTTATGTATAAATTTTACTCTTTGGTAAACTCATTTTTCTCAAAATCACGGTGATTAATTATAATTTTATACAATACTAATTATATTAAATTATTTATTTCTCCATATAATACATTTTAAATTATTATAATTCAAATTATATAATAAATTTTTATATGTTCTATTGACAGATATTTGTAAAATTATTATAAAATTAATCTAACATACATGATAACAAGGCTGGTTTTTAATTTGACAATGTTCAAAACATTGAAAAGTTTTTATATTGAAATTGAAAATGAAAACAATAACAATACAATAAATTATATTAATTGAATTATAATTTATTTAATAAATATTTTATCTCAATTTAAAATATAATATATCCATATAAATTAGTGAAAATTAAATATATGTTATAAATTCATATTCAGTATTTTTCACTATTAATCAAAAAATGACTCTCATCATAAAAATAATAAAATTATCCCAGGGATGTTTTTCATTCAAATTTAAAAATTTATGTAGATTTTTTGAAATAAAAATTTTCAATATCTTAAATATTATCTTTATAATAAATTCTTCTTTAATAGGTGGAAAATTGCCTTCAGAAAAATATATATTTCTAAGAATAAAAATAGATTTGACCTTATAAAATTCTTATCTTATATGTTGGATAAATTTAAATAAAATTTTTATTATATAAATTTCGTAAAATTACATCCAAAAATGTTTTTCAATATATTTTTTTTATGATAAACTCCATTAGAAAAGAAAAAAAAATTGTGAAATTTATTGGAAATTCAATTAATTTTCATATTTATTTCTAATTAATTAAAAAATTTGAATTAAACCTTTTATTTTTATATTTTATTTGATATAATTAAATACCTATTATTTAATTAATATGAGGTAATTATCCTTTTCAGTAATAATACTAATAATATTTAGTAAAATAATATATTTAGTGTAACTCAAGCTATCAACATATCTTATTTTTACTGCAAAAGTGATCTAAATTGGTATTTAGATCATATAAAGATATATAATAGATTGAATTTTAATAAAATATTATAAATATTTTATTTTAGCCGGATTATATATTCCATTCTACACTTAGTATTGAGTGACAAACACTCTATTGAATAAAATAGTATTCTTTTTAAATTTAGGGGAGTTACATTCTCCCCACAATAAATAAATAAAATACTTGAAAATTAAACACCATCTCAGTATTATAGGGATTGATATTTTGAAATTACAATTTTGGAAAACCCACAGTGTAAATGTTTTAATAAATACACCTCTTAATAATGACAGAAATAGAGTAAAAGGTCATCTGGATGGGTCCCATAATTAGGATTCTGAGTTGGAGAATATTTGTCGAAATCATAAACATGGATATGGATTAAAAAACTACCACCCATATATTGATGGAAAGTGATTCGTGTTATTTATAAAAATAAATGTAGATCAATTGAATATTAATGTGATAAAAACATAAATATTTGTTGATCAAGAAGACCATTGGTTCAAAATAAAGGACTGTATAAGGATAACAATTTTCTCAAAACCCATTATCATAGAGTTTATTGATTATTCCACCCTTTTATAATATAAGGAAATATACATGATAAATTTATATTTCAGGCAAAAAAAATTTCCTTTGGTTGTTCTTCAATAAATTTCTTTTTCAAACACTAATCTATGAAACAAATACTATAAAATGAACCTTTATGACTACTTTTCTGAAATTAATCACTAATAGATCATATGAACATTAAAATTGTAACAACATATCCATAATATCTTTACATGAGGAAATAATTTTTAGAAATAGTTACCCAATAACCCATGAAAATCATATTAAGAAATTTCATAACCTTAAATCTCTTCCAAAATATATATGATCAAAATTATAATGAATTATAATAAATAAAAATTATATTCCTCAGATAATATAATGTGTCTCTTAATAATCACATATAAAAAATTTCAATACCTTCATCATGTATTATATATAAACATATGAATAACTTGAATTATGTGAAAAAATTAGTTAAATCATGGATTATTCCTTAATAATTATAATAAACTTTTTTTATTATAAATATTCCATAAATTCAATATTTTGAAGACTTTATCAATTTTAATATAACCAATTTTCAAATTAATCAGTAATCAGTTACCAAAATATCAATAATATATAAATTTCTGTATCCATATCTATATTATCATTTTCCAAACGTCATTATCTCATCATTAGGAACATATTGAGTTTGTTATTTCTCAAAACGATATTTTTTCCAGGATGATCAACATCTTAATTAATCAATTTTCATGGTTATCGATATCATTCAACTTGTTCTATCATATCCTTAATGAAATAATACAACAGTAAAATCTCAATAGATTTCATGACTACCATAACTACTACCAGAAATGTTTGGGGTCAAGCCCCTTTATTAAAGGAAAAGAAAAAGGACAGTAAAACCTTTTAAAATGGGTAAGGTAAACCCCATATCAAGCCTGCAGGCCCAGTGGGACAAAGCCCAATCAGAGACACCACCCAAAACATAAGAGCCTAATGGGAAAACCCATGACAAGTGACCAACAACACCATAAGAGGACCCATAACTACTATATCATATATAAAATACTAAAATGGATTAATTATTATATCCAAACTTGATCACAATAAGAAATACCCTTTTTCTTTATAACATTAATAATATTTCTATTGAGACGTTAGTTTTTACTAAGGAATATTCTCTTAACGCTTGGGGTGTTAATTTTTGTACTTTTCAATTTCTCTACAATAATTATATTTTATATTAGAAATATTTTTATTTTCCTCAAAATAAAATTAAATGGTTAGATTTCTCTCCATAGTGGTATAGAACTCCATATCATATTATGAATGTACTTGGGTGTTTCATTCCATAATTACCACATGTAATAAAATACATCTTTCCCTTGTTACCATTGTCCATCTCTTTCCTAGTTTTCATATTCATGTCATTCTTCCGGTGAAGGACATAATAATTAGAAAACACTTTATCAATCTTGTTATGTACATGATATTATGTCCTCATATAATGAAAAACATTTGGATACTAGTTCCAATCAATTTATTGGAATTAGACTATAAAATACATGATCATTCTTAGACTTTGGATCATGTTCATTTATGAGGTTCACATTCATTCTCCAATGATCTATTTCTAAATAAAAACATACACTAGATTAGATATTATCATTAAGAAACCATATTTATAATCCAGTAAGTAGTAAAATGGATAACATAAATTGATAAATTCATGTATACCAAATCCAATAATCATATACATGGTTTCTTTGGGATGATCTTGTCTACATATCCTAAATTCATATAATAAGATCATTTTATCTAAAATTTTTTATCTAAAATTTAGTTTAAAGGGTTTTTATTTTATTCATTTTACATTAACTATAAAAACCAAGACCCTAGAGGGAATGGAGTTTGTTCTTTCTATAATTATATTATAATAATATATAAGGAAACACATCGCAATGGACATAGTAGTTTTTTAGTCATGGTAAAATTGATAAGTAATTGGATTTTAAATAACATTTAAATACAAAAAATTAATTTATATGTTTTTACAAATTATTTTAATCCATATTGAATTATCATACATAACAATCATTATAAATCCATTTATTCCAGGGAAAGGGAAAAAATAAGGGTGATCTCAAAAGCTCAGTAATTATTAAGTACAGAGGAATGCATCTTTAATCAATAATAATAATGAATATGGTTTGGTAAATTACTGAGAAAATATTACATTTAAATAAACATAATATCATTAGAAGACAAGGGAGATTAAATATAAATTGTATATAACTGAAAACTCATTGAATTCATGCAATAAATTGAGAATGAGATGCATCCATTTATATTTCCATATTAAATATTTATTTGATCATTGAAACTAAATTATTAATGCAATAAATGATTAATTATTGGAATCAGGTTTTCTCAATATATTAATCCTTTACCATTAGAACCATTCATAAGATAGGTTTAAAAAATGTTTTCTAGGACCTTTACAATGATATGCTACACTATTTAGTTACACACACAAAAGGTTTGTTTGTTACTAATCATGTCACATGAGACTACCAATTAATAAATTTAATGTGTTTTAATTGTCCCTAAATAATTTCATACCTTTCCCAATTGTTCCACATATATGTAATAATTGTTTTAGTTCATAACCAATTCATATTTTCTAATATCTATATAAATTAAATGATAATTATTTGTCAAAATTTCCCCCGCTAATCAATAAATGTTTATGTAATACCATATATAAAAATGGTATTTGATTTATTTAATAATAATATATATGAAAAAAAATTGATATGAAATATAAATTTAATATTCAATGAATAATAATTATAATAAAATGATTGTTTTAATATAAAGTAGAATCACATAAGAAAGTGAGAATGTATAATAACTTTACCTCATAGTAATTTCAATCTAAAAAATCATTGAAATAAATTATTAAAATTAGAATATAAAATACATTGATGTAATAATCATGATATTACATGTCAAATGTGATTAATATATCGCACATTGATTGTTTCGTTAAAAAAATATCAATAGAATGAATACTAGGATGAAATCCTATAACTGACATGTCCTTCTTGTTGAACTCACTTTAACCTAAATAATCATGGTTCTTATCACAATAATAACTTTTGATCAAATAATATTATTACTTATAATATCACATATGTTTCTTTCATAACATATTTTATGTCCTTGGTTAATAATATTTAATGATTTTTATTATTTTGGATATTAATTGCCTTGTTTTTCTAATGTCTTTTGACTTTTTTTTTCTCGGAGTTCAGAAATGATATCTTGGTAAAGAAACTAAAAAATGAGGTAAATTTCATATATATATAGTCTCTACCCCTCTATATATAAATATATATATATATTAATCAATAATTTTTTTTTATTCAAATACACCATTCATGGAGACGATAGGCCATAAGAATGCATAAACACTCTTTTCACTTTCATATCATTTTGGAAGAATGAAAATTCAATGATATATATATATATATAAATATGTTAACATTTTTATGTAATTTAAATCACATATTTTTGTTGAAACCATCCTTAATTTATTCAATGTAAATATTGATGGCATTATATCGCTTGGCGAGAGCGTAGTTCGTATTAAAGACGATCAATTTTTTAATATTCTTTTAAATTGGATAACAAGACGGTATGTATAATATAATAATTTCATAACTATATAAAAATCATAAAAATTCTTAAATATTGTATATAAACTATAATTGCATTATTATACCAAAATTATGATAGGTGGTAATGAAAAATTGAACAACATCAGTTTGCAAGGTCATAATCCACAATACACAGAAAAAATGATTTTTAATGCATTTTATGGAGGTGTGTAATTTTTAGGTCATTCCCTTAACAAAAAAATATTATTATATAATTGAAAATTATTTTATTATATTATATTTTAATAATCATTATTAAGGAAGTTGAGAAGGGAATTAAATAAAAATTCTTTTAGGATAAAATTATCTCTTCTTCGGGTTTCCTCTGATGGTTTGTGATAAATCAATAAATTCTATGATTTATGAAAAACTAAGACATATATGATTAGGTAAAGGTGTTTGGGTAGATATTCGGGTAGATATTTTTTTTGAAAAATATTTTTGTAGGTGTTAATATGTGGGGGGAGTAAAGGTTTTTTTATAGTTGATGAAGATTAATATTCTTATAAATAATTAAAAGTATTCACTAAAATATCCCAACTCAATGTATCACATTAATAGTTGATTTATTGTACAATTATACAATTATTAAAACCCTTAGGAAAAATATTTCTAGTTTATTTTCGAATTTTGAAAGTTACATATCATTATAAAATAGGGAATACAACAACTTTATTGAAAGCGTTATTAATATGCTCAAAATAATCATTTGAACATAAAATGACATTGGATAACATGGATAAATTAATAAAAAAATGGGTGAGATATAAAAAATAATAATGTAATGCATATGGAATAATTTATAAATTTTATATGATAGTCATATAAATGAGGAATAAAATGAACATGAATACTAATGCAAGATATAACATGATATTCAGAACATGGGAAATGTAGAAAAGACATAAAACACTAAATCATAAACATAGATCAATGATAAACCATCTAAGACATCATGTTGGGAAATTACCATATAGGAATCAGGTTCACAATCTATCAAATAATTTCATTTGAGGATTATAAGCATTACCTAATGCATTGTAGTGCTATCTGGGTGCACCCATCATATTCATTACATTAAAATGCATAAGTGTCCCACCCAAATTCATTAATTATCCTAATATGTTCAAATACGATGTAATATTTAATACATACATATAATTAAAGAATAATTATTTATATGATAATAATTTTAATACCTTTTTATAAAAATGGTTATGGTATTCACTACATTATTATTATGACATGTAATATCAAGGTGAAATTTCAGTAGAAACAAGTAATTACATTAAAATTCATTAAATGGAATAATTAGAGTTAAAATAGAATATAATCACTTGGCCATAAATTTTATAGTATGTTGGATATTTAATAACATATAAAATCATATATAAATTAATATAAAATAGATAAGGTAAAAAATGATACTTGAATAATGAGGAGAAAGGAAATAATCCTTTATGAAATTTCTACTTGGTAATAGGTGTACAAAAAGCATCCTGGGAGGCTTAATGAGAGTTAAAAGGGAGATCTAATCATTTATAAATTATATTTCAATTATTAATAATAGGGTAGAACATATCAGAACAAAATAAAATATAATTTAATATTCATAACATTAAAGGAGTTATGGAATGTAAATGAGAAGAGAGAAATACCTAAAGGATTTCTGTATAGTAATAGCTTAGGTGATTGTTAAAATGAATGTAAAATCAATGATATATCACTCAAATAAAATTTATGTGATAGTATGGGATTTTTATAAATAAATTAAATAAATTGAAATTGAAATTAGGAATACATATTCCCAAGAAGTTCCTTGAATTAAAAAGAGAGGAAGGTCCCTTAGATGAGTGTGAGACATAAAAAAGAATAAGAGGGTCTTCTTAAGAGCATGGGGAACCTAGAGATGACTATAGAGATTGGAGGTTATAGAATGGTTGTTTTAAAAGCAGTTTGACTGATGATTAATTGGTGATTGGGTGGTTTTATATTGGAAAAGTATGGTATTTATTTATTGTTTAGGTTTTGGACTCCACATAATGAAATATCCTAAACCACCACTCAACCCTTCGATTTCTCTTGGATTGTACAAAATAAGAGCATTTATAAATATTTTATATTTCAGGGGGACAAAATTCCTAAAATAATCCCTTTTCTTTTTGGGTGGTCAAACTCTTAAAGAATGGATTTTATGTCCATAACATTTATAATAATTTTTTAAGGATTCATAATGGATTTCCAAAATCAATCACAAAAACATAAAATCACATTATTTGAAATGAAAAACATTTATTTTTTAATGGATCTAATTTAATGAAATGATTACATTAATTTAGGGTGATTATGATGTCATTTAATAGAAATTATTTTTATAATATATTTAATTTTTATCCAAAAATTTGACAATCTCATTAAATTATCAAAAATTCTACGTTTGTTAGTATCGATATTTTCATTCCAAAAAATTTATTTATTTTATATAAATAATTTTTAAATTATTTCAATTTTAATCTTTATTTTAAAATTATTATTTATTAAGAAATGATGGTTTTTTAAATAATAATAGTTTTCGAACCATTATAAAATTTACACCTGACTTCATAAACATTATTTGAACATTTATATATTTAAAAAATTATTTTATAATAATAAAATACTATTTGTTTAAAATTACATTAATTCATTAATTTTTTAATTTAATTTTAATATAAACATAAATTTTAATTTATGTTTTATTGTATCAAAATAAAAAAAATTAAAAAATATGAATAATATGATTGAATTATATTTATTATTATATACAAAAAATTACATATAAATATTTTTCATGTATGGATACATATAAATTTAATACAAAAGGAAATTCCCTAAGAGAGTGGTGTGTAATAATGGGGCTTTCATGGGTTGGTTCATCATAAATTGTTTTTTTCATAATCTCAACGTGCATGAACCTTTCATATAAATGGTTTCCCACATTCATAAGTTATTAGATCCTAGTATTGTCTTGGTTATGGGAAAATACCATAAATGAAATCTCCCTCAAAATGTCTAAAAAATGGGATTCATATTTTATAATTATACTTATTGAGTCCATCACATCGATTTCTTTGTCAATTGGATTTTGTAAAACCATATGTTTATATTAATCTCATATCACTATTCAATAAATATATTATTCACAGAAATTATTATTAATATTATTTTAAATGTGATCATATATAATAAAACAATATATTTTCATGCGTTTTATAGAACCATATTTCAATATTAGACATTTAAATAAATAAAAAAGTGGAATATTATGTATAATAGTTCAGGGCATTATAATCATACCCCCATACAAAATTTATCCATTAAAATTTCAATTTCCCTCAATAAAACAAATGGAGGTAACTCTTATTAATCACCTCCCTGGTTCACATGTGGCTTGTTCAAAATTATGGTTTCTCCGCATAACATTGAGAAGGTATATTGTCTTAGATTATAGAAAATTGTCTCTATGATCAAAGATCATAAATGGATTCTCCTGATATTAAATTTTATTCTCTAATGGTACAACCTCTAGACTGAGTACATGTGAGGATAATGGTATATGATTCCTCAATTAAGATAAATGGAATACATCTTGTCCTTGGTATTGGATTGGTGGGATAGTTACTTGATAGACAACCACTTTGATGAGATCAAGCATTATAATGGGGTTTATTTATATTGGAAAATGATCCATTATAAAAAAATCTCACAACATTAATCCATGTAGATATCCAGTAGAAAAAAATATATATAACATCATACTCGAGGACCTGTGGATGATTATAACTATAGAGCTTTCTTCGACTCTGAGTAGCCTTAACGTGTTGGTGAATGTTATTAACCATTTCCACCATTTCCTTGGCCATTTCAGAACCTATCGGTATTTTATCTCCAACGTCATCCAAACATGTTGTTTTTTTCCACCTCTTCCTATAACGGAATTCATATGGATCTATTTGGATACCTGAGTCAAACCATTTTTTGTTTGAGAACTCTACAAGAGGAATACATTAGTCCCAAATGCTATTTAAGTCGATAGAACATTCTTGCAACAAGTCTTCTTGTGACTGAATATTCTGCTCATATTTTCCATCAGTTAGGTGATTATATGCCATATTAAAGTTTATATCATTGTTCAGTGCATGTTGAAGGCTTTTCCAGAAAATGGTGATGAATCTTGGATCTTAATTGGACACAGTAAATAGTGGTAATTTTTAATGGATTACCAATTATGTGAGGTATATATGTGAATGTTAATCCAATGAGACGTATTCTTGAATTAAGATAAAGTGTGATTATATTATATAATGATCAATAACAATCCATAAATAATTTTTCATTTTTATTTTTTCGAATGTCTATTGACAATGTCCACGATGATGTACTCTGATATCCATATTTGTATGGTTACTGGTTACATAATCCCCTTATATGTATACCATTCATCCATAACTTGCTATCACACCATGATATTTGTTGTGTATTCATTTATCTCATTCTTCATATTGTCCAACTAATAGTACTCATAGTGATCTGGATACATCATTGTGATTCCAGGATGAGTATAAAATGTTCAACTGTGTGCAACATCCAATATTTCCTTGCCTAAAAATTTATGGATGACATGGTGTTGACATAAATATTACAATTCCTTATTAAAAACATTCTAGTGAATTTCCATTCTCATAGGATCCACCTTCTTCTGAATTTTCACATCATTTATTTGAGTATCCATTTAACTTTACAAAAGATATAGTTGGGATATCATTTGTCCAAATATTAATGATCATAAATCCTTTATGATTCCCATGTCAATCATTTACTGATCTAAGATGATTGGGTCCTTATAAAATATCATTATTAATAAAGATGTAATGCCATTCTTCTATAGAGAATCCACTATATTATTCTATTTACCCAGATGGTTTTGGATTGATAAATCATTGTTTTATTATTAGTTATAACAATAATTATTGGTATATATTCATCTCATTATATGAGAATGTATACTTTATGATTTTGTAATCCTTATATATCTCACACTTCTATGATAGAGATAATACGACCATATTGTCAAAAGAAACTTCACAACTCCAAACATCTTATCATGAATGGGATACTTTTTATCATGATCATTCATCTTCCTTAATGAACAAGATATTAATTTTTAATTATTAATTAACACACATCACAATACCTTCCTTAGTTAGTCTCATTAATTTCATGAATAGTTCAACACTTTTGGGTATGTGTGAATGAGGCAGTGGTTTACCTCCTTTTTAACAACATGAATTTTTTCTACACATTCATCGTTTTAGGAAAATCTGAATCTCATCTATGTTATCTTGGTAGGTGGGTATGAAAATTACTATAAATTTCTCACAAATATGTGATAATACCCAAAAAACCCAAAGAAACTGTGAATATATTTCATAGATGTTGGACATGGCCATCCATTAATTACATAAGTCATTTAAGTGTCCAATGATATTAAATTTCTAGTGATTATATTCCCAAAAATAGATACTTCAATCATCCAATACTCACATATTCTATACAAGCTGAAAATATTCTCCTTTCATTAGATATTTACAATAGTGCTCAAATTCTTCTCATTCTCTTCTTTTCTTTTGATGTATATTGGAATATCAACATTAAATACAACCCCCAATTTGTCAATGTAATATCTATATACACTATTCATCATGTATATAAATATTTCTAGATCATTAGTGAGACTGAATGGAATAACTATGAAATCAATGTGCCTATACCTCGAATGAAAAGTGGTATAATGGAAATCTTCCTTCATCACCCTTACATAATAATATTTTGACTAACGATTCTCCTTGGAGAAGTATTTTGTTCCACTTAGCTTATAAGGACCAAGCCATAAACATTTCATAATCCTAAACTAATTGAATAATTCACATTGAGGATCATTTAAGGTTTATATTTTTATAGAATTAGGCCGTATATGTTACATTAAATCCCAAAAATTACAAAATAGACAATTCTACTCACATTCCTTTTAATCATAAAATAAAAACTAATGAAAAAAAGATTCATGTCTTGTTCTATGTTTTAGGCATCATCATTATTCACTGATCCCATCTTTGACCCGATTCTTCTTTATGTCCTGGAAGAAACATTTCAAAAAGTGGGATGAGCTTAAAAAGATCAATAGGGGTTATAAAAAAAAGAATGAAAAAATTAGTTCATCAATACATATATATCATAAGATCTTTATCCTACCTCCTGAAATAATATGATTTCTGAATAACACATAGTAATCAAAAATTATCATGGTAACCTGTGGCATATGTATCATACTTACATTGTATCTGTCACAGATACATAGGGAGTTACATTTGGAGTACCCATCACAGTATATTCCCTAAATATCTTTGGAGGTACATTTATGTCTACCTCCAGCACATTACCTAATTCATTGGAAAGCTATCTCGGGCTCAACCACCGTATTTTTATAATATAACAACCTGTATACATAAAAACTTCCCATGAAACATATCATATTCATAACACATAAAACAAACACAAAGGAAAGATAACATTTTCACATCATTTAAATCTATTGACCAAAAAACCCATTATCAAAACCATTTTTAATATCAAAATACATAATATATTATATGGTAATTATTTTTCTTTTAAAACAATATGGCATGTTAAGGAACTGATAGATCAAATTATACTCAGAGCGGTAGTAAAGGTCGTTGTCACCACATATGTTAAAAGAAACATTCTTTTTTCCTCGTTTAGTAAAATGCCTTGTAGATGAATATTCCCTTTAAATTAAATAAAACTTCAAAGTTGTTTGAACACTTTATAAATGAATTTAATGTAGAGAATAAAATATGTCTCAATAGTAAGGGATTGAGAGGATGTCCCTTACCTCATGTCTGACATGACTAGTCCAATATTTAATCCCCTGAAAAATAAACTAAAGTAAATTTATAATTTATTAATGTTATTTTTCGTGTTTATTATTCCCTTAATATCACTTGTTACCATGTTATAAACATTATGAAATCATTTATGTTAATAACGGTCGTTTTGTTGATATTTGGAACTTGAGTCAAAAATAAACATTTTAAAATTTCTTATTTTTTGTGTGGTCAAAATTCCATTATATATAGAATTATATTCATGATTTAGATCTCATATATATATATATATAATATGTATCAAGTATATATATGTATTTATAATAGTACATAACATTTGGATATATGAAATGAAATGCACCGTTCATGGAGGCGGTAGGCCGTACGTACACATGAATGCTAGTTTCATTTATATTTCATAATTTAATAGAATGAAAAGTTAATTATATGTAGATATTTTATTATTCTATTATAATATCATACATAATTTCAGTAACTCCATCCATTATACATTCCACGTATGGAATTAACATGACTAATCACATTGAGGGGGCGGTAGTCTGTACTTCCTCAAATGAAATTATCACGTTTACCCATTATAAAAACCATAAAGGTATGATATAAATTAAAAAATTAATAAAAATATATAAAAAATAAACATAAGATATAACACATATAAAATATAGTTCCATTTTAATGGAAAACATGATATCAGGTAGGAAAAAATTGAACTATCATCGTTTCATGAGGCGTTAGTTTGTCGTCATTAGAAACATTGTGTTCATTACCCATTAGATGGAGTTATGTGTAACTATAGTTTGAATCATTTTCATATAAAAAAACTATTATCTTGATGATAAAGTTTTTTTTAGAAAGTAAATTGAAAACAAATATATGGGGTCAGAGAAGTAAAATAAAAGAAATAAATTTAAGAGATTACTTTACTTTTAAATATGTCAACTCCAATTGGTTTGAACAAAAAGGCATTATTGATGTGTATCCGGCCTAAGGTAAATCTTCTAAGAGTGAGGGAGGGATTTAGAGAGCTTAATTGGGCATTATTTCATGTCTAAAATTATAAAAAAATATCATTATGTATGAAATATTTTTTTCTATCCATTAAATATTTATAGTTGAAGAGATAACATATATAACCCCACGTAAGAATTGATTTACAAAAATATATATGTTTATGACATTATTGACATTACTTTAAATTAAATAATATAAAGAGTCATTTTAACTCATAAGTGGAACCATGGGGTCCCAAAATCGATACAAAGATGCCCATGTTCGGAAATGTATAATCCAATATGATTTGGACTCATGCTAGGGTAACTTAATATTATTATAATATTTTTTTAAACTTGAATTGCCTTTTTTACCTTTAACAGCGGTAAATAAAAGTCAAAAGTTACTATGGACCAAAAAATATTTTTTTCTTATTGAACAACATTTTACATAATTATAAAAACTATATATGTTGGGTTTTCAAAATTAAATTCATAGAATTGGTAAAATGTCATTTAAATGAAAATGTCGGGTTTTTAACTACTAATCAGTGTATTCAGTATTCATAAAAAAAATTGATGTTTCTCAAAAGAATAAAAACATATTGGCATAATATATATTTTATATTTTTAATTGAAAAATTATGTCTATTTTACCAAAATTAAAACATATATGTTGTGTTCATTAATTTAAAATTAATTCTCGTTTTCAAAAAAAAATTGTGTTTTTAATAAATAATTACTTTCCAATGATTGACACTTGTGTATGCTCAATTTCAAAGTGAAATTACTTCCAATCACCAAAATTGGATTAAATGGTAAAAATAAAATATAATTAAGCTTTAAAAACAATTAAAAATATAATCTATCCATATAAGTAAATTAAATTAATTGGCATTTTTCAATTAAAATATAGTATTTTTCACTATTCATTAACAAACAAATTTTTTCAGATAAATACCAAAAAATTACCCAAGGTAAATTTTGATTTCCCAATTCTAATGAATAATTTTATTTTGTAAAATAGAACATATAAAGGTGATAAAACCTATATTTAATGATCTTTTTTCATCAAAAGTTGGTAAATCGACCTTTTAATGAGTATTATAGTCTTTATGCTTAAAATCGGATTCATTATTGTTTGATGACTCTAAATTTTATTGGATAAATGTAGAAACATATAATAAAACATGTATAGTGATATTTTAGTTATTTCTATACATTCCCTTGAATACAACAGCTAGGTGTCAGGTACATTTTAAAATAATATAATATTTTTATTTTTCATTATGACGTAGAATTTTGTGCAACATAAGATTTAATAAAACTCATGGTTGCGTAATGGGTATTCCATCAATCATAGAATCCCCTTTCATGTAAAATTGATATTTAATTCACAAATATTATTAATTATTAATTTTTATTATTCTTTATTTACTTTGGATGTTACATCCTTACCCATTTTAGAAATTGCATCCCTGTAATTTTTATTCACGTATCAAATAAGTGAGGGTATTTATCCCACGTAAAATTTTCAGATTCCCATGTTTCCTATTCTACCATATGATTTTTCTACAAATCCATTACCTAATGATTTACTCTATTCTTCAACACTTTCTCCCTTCGGTCAAGAATATGGACTAGTTATTCCTCAGAAGACAGATCCTCATTCAACTGAACAACCTATGGGCACCAAACATCAGATGGATCTTGCATATTCTTTCCCAACATTGAAACATGAAAAAAATGTATAAATTTGATAAAAATAAATGTAAAGAAACTTTGTAGGCAACTTATCCATTAGTCTCTAGGATTTCATAAGGTCTAAGGATCCTCAGACTCAACTTTACCTTTTTACCAAAATGCATCACACTTTTCCATGGAGAAAATTTGTGAATGACATGATCACCAACTACAATAGAAAGATCCTTCATCAAATTATCCACATAAAATTCCTTCCTTCTATGATCTATTCTCATGTTATTCTAAATTAGCTGAACCTTTTCTACCATATCTTATACCAATTCTGGTCCCATCAGATTCCTTTCAGTTACTTCATACTGAAATATTTGTATCTTGACACCCCGTCCAATATAATAAATCAAATGGAGCAATCTATACAATATAATTTAAACTGTTATTATATTGAAATCATCAAATAAAATAGGTTGGTATCAACATCCCTGGTAATCCATCAAGAAATAACGTAACATATCCCTTAAGGTATGAATAGTTAATTATAATATCCCATCTGATTGTGGAAAAAAATATGTACTAAAATTTAATTCATTACCAATCGACTTCGGAAGGCCTTTCCAAAAGTTATAAGAAATCTTGTGATCATTATCAGATACATTGGGGAGGGAATATCCATAAAACATGATGACTAAATTACTATAAAACTGATAATGTTGATTTAAATACAATTTATCTTGAATGGAAGGGAAAAGAGAAGATTTAGTCAATCGATCAATAATAACGCAGATTACATTATTACCTCCAGATGTTTTTCGTAATCGCACAATGATGTCCATGGATATATTTTTCCATTTCTACTCTGGAACTAGTAAGGACAAAAATATACTCTTAGGTAACTTCTTCTCTTCTTTAACCTTTTGAAAAGTCAAACTCTTCACTGTAAATTCATCAATATCTCTTTTCATTACATCCCATAAGTAATGCACACGAAGATCGTAGTAAATCTTAGTATTTCCAGGATAAACTGAAAATGAAGAATGATGGGATATTCATAATATCTCTTACTTTAATAGTGAATCAAAGAGAACATATAGTATATTCTCAAACCTCAAAACACAATCTTATCAATGCTAAATATCAGGAAAAAACCCTTCTGAACCAACTCTACCTTTTTCTGTAACTCACTGTCTTCCTTTTGTGCTTTCTTAATTCTGAGTGATAGTGATTATTTCCCTAAGACCTGAAAAAAATATGAATTTCCTATAACAAAAAAATATACTCCATTTTTCATCAAATCAATCACCAAAGTATCTTGTTCTATATGTTACATGGTTAATTATGCATTACTTTTTCTACCCAAAGCATCAGGGACATTATTTTCTTTTGATAGAAGGTAATGGATCGTGCAATCATAATCCATGATTGTATCCAACCATCAAATCTTTCTCATTCTTAATTATTTCTATATGAATATATACTTTAATCTTGTGTGGTCAGAATATATTTCACATTTTACTCAATATAATTGATGCCTCCAAATTTTTAATAAAAAAAACATCTAATTACAAATCATTTGTAGAGTAATTTAACTAATGACGCTTCAAATGATGTGAAGAATAATCAAATACATGGTCATTCTTCATGATGAAAAAACAAATTCCTTTCAATTAAGAATCCTTTTAGATAAATAAATCACCATTTTTGTATGTAAATTCCAAAATATGAGCACGCACCAATCATCTTTTCAATTCCTGAATACAATCATCAAATTCTTTTGTCCAAATGAATACAACACCTTTTCAAGTTAAATTATTCAGTGGGAGAGATAAATATGAAAAAAATTCAAAAACCTCAGTTCATAACCTCCCAAACCATGATAAAAATAGATCTCAGATTAATTTATGGGTCTTGTCCATTATTCAACAATATATGTCTTTATAGGATCAACAATTATTCCATTTTTTTAAACACTGTGACGATGGAATGAAATTTTTTATAACCTAAACTGTCACTTGCTAAAAGTTACTTTTCTTATATGCGTTCCAAAACAACCCTTAAATTACATTCATGGTCCACTCTATGTTTAAAATAAACCAAAATATCATCAATGAACCCAACAAAAAACATATCCAACACATCACAGAAAATTCTATTCATCAGATCCATCAATACAGCAGTTTCATTAGTTAATCTGAAAGGCATAACTAAAAATTCATAATTTTCATATCCAGTACGATATGTGGTCTTCGGATTTTCTACTTTTTTTAACTTTCTTATAATGGTACCCTGACCTCAAATCAATCTCCTGAAAATACTGAGCTCCCTAGAGCTGATAAAAAAATAATAGATATAAGGAAATGGATACCTGTTTTAATAATTATGTTATTTGATACTCTATAGTCAATTAAAAGACTCATTGAATCATCATTAATTTTGAAAAACAAGTCATGAGAACCCCATGGTGATTTTCTAGTTCGAATGTAACCATTATCTAATATCTTCTGCATTTTCATAATTAAATCTGAAAGTTCAATTTGAGTCATTCGATAACGAGGATTTGAAATTTGAATAACATTAAGAACTAAGTGAACGTAAATTCAACATCTAGATCAAGTATAATATAAGGAAACTCATCATAAAAAACATCAAGATACTCATTTACCACTGACCCATCATTAATCTGAACAATTCTTTTGTTTTCAAAAATATGTGAAAGGTAACAATTATTTCCATTTTTTACTTGTTTCTCAGCATCCTAATATTTTTTAAAACTAAAGGTTCATTAATGGTCCAAAATAGAAAATATTTCTAAAATGAAAATTCATTATCTCTATAGTATATATTAGCATGATATACAAAAAAATCCAATCCATACCTAAAATAACATCAATAATTAATAGTGGAAAAATAAGGGTTTTTGTTAGACTCATTCTGCACACAAGGATGAAGGTTCTTATAATTTATTTTTTGTCTCAACATGACCCCTTATGTTTTTAACATAATTTCAGGATTCATATCATGAAATGGAATTCCCAATTCAATATAAAACATCTAAAAAATGAAGGAATGTGTAGGCTTTGAATAAAGCAACACAATGGCATAATCTAGAAAAACAAACAGTGTACTAGATAATATATTATTTGATGGCCCAACATCTATGGAAGTAGTTGAAATGGATTACACAACTCTGTTTGTCTTGTATCCTTGCTTCTTTCCCTCAGTTTAGTTCATCATTGGACACTCATTTGAATATTGACAACTTTCATTGCACTTAAAATGTTTTACTGAATGTAAATCAAATTGTGTCTTACTATTTACCTGATTTTTTAGTTCAATTATGACCCTTATGCCCCATTTTACCACATCAGTAGAACTTAACATAATTAAAAATTAATTCCCCCACATTCTTTTTACAACAATATTCACATACATTAAACTTATGTCTATTACCATCAGTCTTTTTTAAATAGTTCTTCCATTTCATTTGTTGCCTTGACCTCTTGTTTTTTTATTTTTCAAAGAACATCATATAATCGAAAAACTCCATTTCTACCTTCTCTGCACATCGAACAGGTTTTTTATAACTTTTGAACTCACAAATATCTAAATCCCTTCGATACAATGGATTGAATCATATATAAATAGGGTAGATTTTAATAGAAATATCTCTTATAAAATTTGGAGCATACCTTGTTAGTCAAGTGAATATTTCTTAGTAATCATCCACTGAGTCATCTTCCTACCTCAATTTCTAGAATTATTTTCCATCCTAAGAGATACACCTTAGGAAAATATTACTCAAGAAAAATATCATTGAATTAATCAAAATAAAAAGAATCAATCTCCTCACTATTGTGGATATTTTTCAATATATACGACCACTTATCACCTTCACCTTCAAAATGGTAAGTAGTGAAACTATCCTTTTGATGTTTTGAACACCCCATGTCATCAAAAATATTCCCCAGTGCTTTAATCCACCCTTAAGCTAGAACGGGTCAGATGATATTCTGAATGTTGGATGATGTTTCTTCATAAAATTTTACATGATTAACAGTTTCCAAATTAGTTGATCTGGATGAACTCGTGCATGGATACCACCACCATTTATAACTGAGTCAACTAATACATCACTCTTTAAATTGTTCAGTTCTGATTATGACCATCTCAGGTTGCTGATTTGGAAGGTTTTCTTTCTCCTTAGTTCATCCCATAAAATCTCCCCTATTTCCTCTTTGAAACACCATTCTGAACACAGAGATATCCTAGGTGAAGAAACATGGTAATATGTAAAAGATATATCATTAAAATCATACTAAAAGTTATTTTTTTGGAAAATAATTTAACAATATTCTTACTACAAATGTTTTATTAACCGACCATTGATACCAACTATAATTAACTAACCATAAACATTACACAATCCGAAAATATATTAGTAATTCACATTGATGATCTTTTTAGGTTTACGGTTTTATAGAATTAGGCCATTACTATTACATTAAATCTAAAAATTTACAATGTAGACACTTCTAGTGAACTTCAAATTTTTTATTTAAATAAAAACTCATGAATTAAATAGTCATGTCTAGTTCCATGTTTAGAAATCCCTTCTTTTCTATGAACCTATTCTTGACCCTGTTCATCATAATGTCCAGTTAAAAAACGGTTAAAAACAAGTGATTAGTATAAAATGTCACTATTAGTTATAAAAAATATAAAGAAAACATTATTTCATCAATGTATACATAACATAAGGTCTTTTACAGAACTCATGAAAACATATGATTTTTGAATTACACATAGTAATCATAAATCATAAAAGTAATTGGTGGCATCCATATCTTATTTAGATAGTAGTTATCACAAATATATAAGGAGTTACATTTGGTTTAACCATCACAGTATATTCCCAAAATCTCTTAGGAGAAACGTTCATGTTTACCTCTATCATGTTACCCAATGCATTGGAGATCAATCATGGGCTCACACGCCCTAGGATTATCACGTAACCACCCATATATGTAAACAGTGCCCAAGAACCATAATATATTCATAACACATAAAACAAACATAAAGGAAGGATAACATTTCTAGATCATTTAAATGTATGCACATGGAAAATCCATTATCAAAACCATTTTCAATTCCAAAATTTGTAAAAGAGTAAATGATATTTATATTCCTTTTAAAAATATTATGACTTATTATGGAATCTATAGATAAAATAAAACTCGTATAGGAGGAAATGGTCATTGTAAATGCTTACATAAAAGGAAACATTATTTTTTCATTTAGTGAAACAACTCATAGAAAAATTATCCCTTTTAATGAAAGGAAAATTCAAATGTGTGTATAAACTATTGGAAATATTGTTGCGTATAAAACAAAATATGCCTCAATGAAAGGAGATTGAGATGATGTCCCTTACCTTGTGTCCGACTTAACTCGTTCGTTCTTTAATCTCCTAAACAATACACTAAATTTAATTTATACTTGCTTAAGAACCATTCAAGTTTATTATTCCTTTTAAATCACTTATTATAATGTTATAATCATTATGTAATCATTTAATTTAATAACGGTCACTTGGTCGATAATTCGTACTTGAGTCCAAAATGAACTTCTTATAATTACATGTTTTTCATGTGGTCAGAATTAAATTATATCTAAAATGATATTCATGATTTAGATAACATATATGTCATATATATATAATATATATATATATATATTTATTTATAATATTACATAATATATGGAGATAATAAATGAAATGTATTGTTCATGGAGATGGCAAGACGTACGTACGCATGAACACTACTTTTATTTCTATTTCATATTTTAATGGAATGAAAAATTAATGTTACATAGATATATTATAATAATAGTATAACAAAATATATAATTTCTGTGATTTTATCCTTTATACGTTCCATGAATGGAATTAATGAGTCATATCACTTTGAGGGGGCGGTTGTCTGCACATCCTCAAATGAAATTATCATGTTTAATCTTTATGGAAACCATAAATGTATGATGTAATTAAAAAATAAAAAATAATTTAGAAAATATAAATATAATATATATCACTTATAAATACATTTCCATAATAATGGCCACCATGAGAGATTGTAGGAGAATATTGAACAATCATCATTTCATGAGGCGTTAGTTTTACTTCAAGAGAAAGAATATATTCTTTACCCATTAGATGAAGGTGTGTGTTAGTTTAGTGTGAATCTGTATCATAACCTCATCCTTGTATATTAAGGATACTAGTTTTGTGATAAAATAAAGGAATAAAAATAGTTTAGGGGTCTAAAAAGTAAAATAAAAGAAAATCCTTTAAGAGAAGAATTTACCATTAAATAGCGTAAAAACATTTGGTTAGAAACAAATGGAATTATTGATATGTATTCTCTATAAGGGATGGCCACTAAGATGAATAGATTAATTTAGGGGGACTAATTGGGCAGATTTTGTTTTAAGACAAAGAGATTTATAGGTCCGACTAATGGGTTAGAGGTGAGGGATTTTTATAAGGGAGAGAAGGGGCTCTTTTGGAAATTTTAAAAATATTATTTTATTATAATATTATTACTTGTTTATAATAGTAAAAAACTCATTAAAGTAGAAAATAATATTACACTTGTTCCAAATAATATCATCCAATAAAAAATTTAATGGTTTTGTTTATTTTTTTAATCATTATAATAATATTTATTCAAATCATTCATTAATGAGATCAACACTACATCATTATTATGTCATAAATAATTTCATTGTTAGGATGTCTAAAATTTTTAAAATAAAAATATATTGTAGCAAATCATATTATATTTCTAATGAATATTTATAGTCGAAGAGATAACTTATAAAATATCATGTATGAATTGATTTACTAAAAGATATATGTTTAGGCCTTTTCTGTCATTACTTTATATTAATTAATATAAATTGTCATTAACACTCCTCTATGGCTACACAGGGTTCTAAAATCGACCAATGGATGCCCATGGTAGTAAACCTATCAACCAATAGGTTTATAACATATGTTAGGGTAATTTAATATTATTATAATATTATTTTTACATGGAATTACCATATTTACCTTTAACCATAGTAAATAAAAATCAAAAGTTACTATTCTCCCAAAATTTATTTCATATTATTTAACAGAATTTTACATAATAATGAAAACCATGTATATTGGATTTTTGAAATTAAATTCAAAAAATATGATAAATATTATTTAATGGAAAAATCTGGATTTTTAACTACTTCTGAGTGTTTTCATTATTATTCATAAATAGATTCTTTTTAGAAAAATACCCAATATTCAGCCAAAGCTATATTTGATATTCTGAATTAAAAAATAATTTTTATTTTACCAAATTCAAAAATTATAATTGGAATTAATAAAAAAAATATTCCTAATTTTCAAACAAAAAACATTTTAAAAAAAAATAATAACTATCAAAATATTGACACATGTTTATGTCCAATTTAAATATGAAATTACTTCTAATGACCATTATTAGATTTAATGGAAAAAATATAATCAAATTACTCTTTAAAAATAATTAATTAGATAATATAAAAGTAAAGATAATCTATGTTAATTTTTTTTAAATTTAAATACAATATTATTCTTTATTCATTTAAAAATGAATTTAATCAGAAAAATACAAAAACATTACCCCATGTTAATTTGGATATCCTGATTATAAATAAGAATATTATTTTTTTCAAAAAGAACATATTAAATTGATCAAAACTAGATTTATAGATGGTTTCATATCAAAAGGCCTTGAATAAAACATTTAATCTATATTAGAGTATTTATGCTTAAAATTCAGAATTTTGTTTTATTTTTTTCATCTATCATTATTGGGAAACATTTAAAAATATACAAAATCTTGTATAATAATATTGTAGTTAGGTCTATTAATTCCTACCAATATCATGGTTATGCGGTAACTACCTTTTATAATAATATTATATTAAATTTTTTAGTTTGACTCAACATTGTGGGAAATATAAGATTTCAAAAAAACAAGTTGTATCATTTCGGGTTTTCCATCGAACATAGAATCCCCATAAAAGTAATATTCTTATTTAACTAAAAAAATTTAATAATTAAGAAAATGTATTATTTTTAATTTAATTGAGATGCTACATATCTGATGAAACAAGTCATAAATATGTGGAAGAGGATAATTTTTTTATTGTGATCTTTTTTGGATCATGATAATTAATGCAAAGGCGCATTGAACCATTATTATTCAGGAAAAAGAAGACTGGTTCACCACATAGTGAAGCACTTGGGTGTATGAAACCATTATCCATGTTCTATTATAGTTGTTTCTTAAACTCATAATGTTCCACAACATCCATTCTATATGGATTCATGGATAATTGAAACAACGTTGGTTATACATCGATTGAAAATTAAACATCTTAACTATGAGGAAGATAAGTAAATTTCTCAAGAAACACGTTAGCATATTCCCTCATAATAGGAATGTTTTGAAGGAAATTTCTTTCTTTAGAATTAGTCAAATCTTTACACATTATTTATTATAGGTATGTAATATCCATGATAATATGACATTTCTAAATAAGATTCATCATCCTCCTTACATTTCTACATAATTAGGGTTCGATTCATAATACCAAGACTGGTTTCCTTCTCACAATAATTTATATTGCCTCTATATAGGGAAATCCAATATATGAATAGAATTCCATCAAATACCACAACTGGTAGGATGTCATTATTTTTAATAAGGAATTATTAAAAAACAATAACATGTTATACATAATCATATATTTTTTCCAAGATGATATAAAATCATTTACAGTGGTTACTCGATGTTCTGTGAAAACATAAAAGATTTGTTAAAAGCAGATGAATTGAAATGAAACATAAAATACATTACTCTGGTTTATATCTAACATGTAATTCATTAATCATGATCCATATCAGCATATTAAATGCCTTATTCCCTCGATCATGGAGATTTCTAATGCTCGCATTACATGTTAGAATTCAACATATTGCATCATCATATCTAATGAATAACTTTCTCCATTTATTATATAAAACTACTTATGGTTGGTCATATTGTAAATTATTTCTATCCTTCATAATATCCATTTTGGAAAATGAATTGGCCACTTTTTGACCTATCATTCCACACATGGACCATTTCATTGTTCCTTTATGAGATTTCCCTTGGTTCATATTTCCACAATTATTGGAAAAATGGAAATTTTTATTATTTCCATTATTACTATTATTAGATGAACATTCACGATATGTAATTGTACTATTTATTCTCATTATTACTATTCATTGCTGGTTTGGAATATTCACATGATATCATATATGAGATCACATTATGTTAGGCATCTTGTTTTGGAATCCATCACATGTTCCTTCCCTGTGATTGTTTACCGGATTCCTCATATTTTCATCCATTAGCTATAATAAAATGATAAATTAGGACACATCATCTTAAACTAATAAACACATAATGTGGAATAAAGTTACATTAAATGTAAAATTTATAAATTAGATTTATTTCCATAACATTAAAATCTCTAGGATTGAATTTTGTTATCCCAAAATCTATTTTTTTTAAATATATTCTTATGGAAATTTTTCCCTTTTCAAATAGTTAATAAAGAGATTATGAATTTAAAAAATAATCTACATTGAGAGTATCAAACCAGGTGCAGATTAAGGCTCATCATCATGTACCATGATACATTGAGTCACACATGAAACACCTCACTAGAGTTCTTACTCCTTAGTACATCCATTCTAGAAACATTTTCAAATGTGTTATCCTTACATGGATGAATTTTCAAAATTAACAACATCTACTATAATAACCAATATTTAGAGATGCGTTTTTATACAAACCCTTAACAATATGTATTTTTCTTGAGTTTTCTAATCAAAATACCAAAAATAACAACACGTTTCCTCTGATTCCATCAATAAAAACTGTACTGTTTATTTCATAGTTATACATGATTAATTAAATTTAACTAAAATTAATACAACATGTATGATTTATTAGTCTAATTTATGTGGTAATTAGTAACATTATGTGAAAACATTATATATGGAATGTAATATATTTATTGAATAATTCTATAGCACACTTGAAAAAACTCCTTCAAACATAATACTACATGGTATAACCTAGCGAAATACTTAAAAAAGATGTGAGAAAGAATAAATATAAGGTAAAAAATTGGAATTAGTGGTATGTTATATAAATATTATGTCAATTAGGACTTAAAGGAACATCAATAATAAGGCATGATATATAATTATTGTAGACACCGAAAATGTCCGTAACTCTTAAAAGAAGTTTTGAAATGACAAATCGAAGTCATATTCAGACTTAGAGGCCCGGTCCGGAGGCTCAGGAAGTGGTGCACAAAATATAGGAGGACTTGCGTGAAATAAAGCCGTGTGCGCAAAGCATCCCCAGGATGCACAGAATCGAGATGGTGAGGCGTGCAATTTTGCGCACCCCGGTTCCTCGCGGTGAGTTTTTGCGCACCGACGGTTCCCACGCGCAGATGATTTCACGCGCCGCCAGAATTATGCGCCGATCGATGCCTATAAATAGAAGTAGACCCTAAATGGTTTGGGGTAGTGGAATTTAAACCGTCTCCCAAGCGCGCAATTGCGCACGCAATATGGTCTTGATTCATGGTTCTTTTCCGCGCCAAGTCACCTTGGGATCCGTCTTTGCACGAGATCCCCTTGGCTTAGACTAATGTCTATCCCCTTCGGGGTCCGCCCCTTGCACGCAATTACTTAGTTTGCACGCATGCTGGAAAAGTCGCACACCATCCTTCCCTTGCACACAATTCCTTCTTTTGCACACAATCCCTTCCTTTGCATGCCGACACGGCTTTTTCGCGTGCATCCCTGAATTGCGCGCTGGCCCGGTGTTTTCTGCGCAGCAGCCTCAATTTCGCGGACGCCTGCCCTATTGCGCGCATGCCTCCCTTATTGCATGTAGCCTATCTGGTATGTCGCTCCCATTACGCGTAACAGTATACAGGCTTGCGCCCATATGCGCACCCATGAAAAATGGAGAGTCGCACCGCGAACTTCTCGGGCCGGGATGTCGGGATTTTCCATTGCTCCCTTATGCGCACCCACCTTCCACTTAGGGAATACCATGATTTGAGATACTCCTCCACACACATTAAAACACCTTGTGTTGACATATTCCTCTTGGTTCATTTCCGATGTCGTGAGTTGAGATTCTCATCATCAATTCCCCTGGGAATAATGCCCTATCATTCAATAATAAGATGCCTCTTATTACAAATAAGAGATGTCTTATGCTCCAAACATGAGATGCCATAGTTCTATCTACATGACTATAAACTATTGTAAACCCTATGATCCAAACATAGGATTCCTAATTTTCCCAAATAAGGGATGCCTTGTGAACCAAGCATAAGATGCCTAATGTCATGATTACAGTGGTGTAGTTTCAAGAGAGTTGGAATCTGTTCAAACATTCCATCACTCCACCCCATGCTTTGCATGTCCATCATTCGGATCTGCATCCACTTCCCTGTCTAGTGGGACCCCCTAATGGTACGGATGCTTGACCTGTGGACCGCCTCCTATAACAATATGGATGATTGACCTACGGTCTGCCTGTTGTAATCGTACGAATGATTGACCCATGGTCCGCCTGCTGTCCTGGGCCAATGCCCTGAAAGACATTGGGTGACACTCTAAGTCAAGTCACGGGTTTCAAACATGGTCTGCATTCGACCCCTCATTTGTTTGTCCCCATTCTAGGCTAACGTGACAGGATTTTGTGTTGCGAACATGGTCATCAGTTATCCTCTATCGCCACGCCACTCTCATTGCATTCCGAATGTCGAACATGTTATTCACACTTTTTATAACCCTTTCTTCAGTCTGATTACAATGCCCGTGGAATTATCCCGCTTCTGAACTAGTGCATAGGTGCATACCTCAACCCATCAGTGAGTTGGTATGCCCTCAAGGCCAGACTTGAGGAAGACATTGTGGGCAGCTTCCTTGCGTACGCCCCATCCACCGTAGCCACGCTAACGTGGATCCCTCGATGGTTCGCCCTACGGCCCCCCTTCACTACGACCTTGATGATGCCTTACCTCCCACAAGTGATAGAGGACATTGGGAATGTAATCCCTAGGGGTGTGGAGCGACCCCACCATCTCCAAGCTGCAGGACATTACACTGCTAAGCACCTTATCCTTAACACATGACATTAAACTATGGTCTGACACCGTGCTTCGCACGCAGGGTCCCCCCCACTCGGAAATTTTTTACACCTCTCGTCTCCACTGGAATGGAATATTCCTCACATGGAATGAGATCCTCTTTGTCGGAGCGGCGTTTTTCCACGGGGGAAGGGCTGCCTTAGAGCATAAGCCCCTAGCCTCTATTACGAAAGGTAGCACCGGTGCATCTCCGTACTTCCCCCCTTCCAAGGCCAGTGGAGCCCATTTCCCACTGTGCTTTGTCGCACCACGAGCCTTCATCCCAGAGTAAGCCCCGACACCCAGGGCCTCTAACCACACGTAAGCCCATGTTTCCTCTTTGGGCTGCTCAACGCGTAAGCCCCTTTCTGCTTCTCACGGACGCACCCTTCGCGAAATGATCGTCTTGTCCCTGCTGCCTCTTGATTCTCACACCGAGCATGACTCATTTGGGCTTAGAGTGCTCATCGACCATGACATCCTCTCATGGTACGCCTCAGAGCGTAAGCCCCATCCCAGTGAACTACGTGGACTTTGATTCATGCTAACACATGTTACGTAGGAAGCCTCCATGAGGTTCAAGCCCACCACCCGGTCGTTTCGACCTCTCCACTTCAGTTCCCGGACCACCATGGGCCACCTCAGAGCGTAAGCCCCATACCCACTCTAGGCCGCCTCAGAGCGTAAGACCCAAATTCCTCGCCCCGCATGACATTAAACTGTATGCCCTCATCCCGCCGAACGTTAAACTGTATCTCGTCCTGCATGACCATAAATTGCATTCCCCCTCTTGGGCCATCTCAAAGCGTAAGCCCTATGCCTCACACCCACGTCTCACCAGAACTTCCCCCTCCAGCCCATGGGCCTTGGGAAGCTCATGCCCTATCCCAAAGAACTTACATCCTCCATGATCCAATACATGCATTCAATCTCACGGGTCGCCTCTTCAGGTGTCCCACTGTATCACCGAACTACGCTGACTTTGATTCCCCGCCATGGGGATACGTAGGAAGCCTCCATGAGGTTCAAGCCCGTCACTCCATCATCCATCATGATCCATACCTGGACCGCCACATCCCGATGAGATCATGCCACCCCATCCCACTCCATGGTATCCGGGAAGCCTCCCACGTGCTGGCCCCAACATCGGTGTTCCCCCTAGGAGGTCCTTTTATCTGATCCACTCTCAGTGTTTCGATCAGTCTGATCTGTCTCCACACGACATTAAACTCGCGGCATACCCCGTGTTAAACGTGGGAATCTAAGGAAAACCTCAGATGGTACACATTCCCCGCGTTCGATGTGGGATGCCTCAGGATTCTGTACCCTCGAGAAGCCCTCTAATAAGGGACAAAAGATAGACATGCCGATCCCCAGCATCAATACATGCCAATGAATCCCCAACATGACCATTCTCCTCACTGAATTTTTCTACCCTGACAAGACCCCTTGTAGCGTCTCGACGGAAGCAGCGTAATTAAATGGCGTCCATGCAGATATGGAGTCGGGAACGAGATTCACGAACCCGTCTTAAATCTATGAGGGAGACCCGGAGTAGGTGACGAGCTCTGAGGAGGAATCCAAGGAAGGAAGAACCTGCATCCCATCATCCCAGTTTCGATCAAGGAGAAGACGTCCCTGAACAAGGAACAGATGTCGCCCGCCTTTGGAAAGCGGGAATGCGGGGCAACAAGTCGTGCATCCTCCCAATGTGTGATGGACACGCACGCGCCCCGACGTAAATGCGTCAGAAACAATGTTAAAAATAACATGGGAAATATGGTGACATGTTAAAATTCAAAACCATAGACATATGTCAATGATGAACCCTCTAAGACATAATGGTGGAAAAATTACCAAATAGTAATCAACATCACTCACAATAAAAATTTAATTTATAATGATAATTAACATTACCCAATGCATATGTGTTCTACTTGGGCACATCCATCATTGTCCTTTCATATTAATTCTTTATTGTGCCACATATATTATTAAACATGAACTAATTCATTATCATAATTTAATCCAGGATCAAATAAATACGAATACATAACTTTATTTCCACAATAAATTTGTATGTATTCACAAATAATAATTTCTCTGATCGAAAAATTTATATTGTATTTAATGCATAATTGTTTTAGAATAGAAAATCGCATCCATATTTCCACAACATAATGACATTAGATAAATATCTTAAGAATGATTTATTATAGTGAAGTGGATGTCTCATCATTTAAACATAAATTTAAAATTAAAGGGGATTTTGAGTAATATATTCTATAATAGGAAAATTAATATAAAACATTCAATATAAAGAATAAACATGAGTAATGGTGGAAAAGGAAAAGATCCATTCCAAACATTCATCATAGTATTAGGTGTATATAATAGATCATGGGAGGTTTAATGAGTGAAAAAGAGAATATATCATAATTTATACATTAAATTTATTATTTGGGTAATATGGGAGAACATATACCAACAAAAAATGGAATTTAATAGAGAGAACATAAAAATATTTAATAAATAGAAATTTTAAGAGAGAAACCCATAGGTAATTTTGACATAATAATAGCATAGGTTAAGTAAAATATTAGAGATAAAAAATGGTCCCCCAATAAAATCATTTCCCTGGGATGTTACGGGATGTTAAAAAATAAACAACATCATAAAATATTCTATTATGGAGATAGATTCCACAGTAGGTGCTTGAATTGAAGGAATGATGGGAAAGTCGGTTACATGATCATGTGAATTTAAAACCTTGGGAGTGGATTCATGATTTCATTAGGGTTCCATGGGGGTATCAATATTGTTTATAGAAGAGTATGGACATTCTAAATTTATTCATATGGAATTGAAATGGGATATCATTTTGTTAATATATAAAAGGGGGATTTATTTATTATTTAATTTTTAGACTCTACATAATAAAATTTCTCAAACCACAAACCATACCATGGTTTTCAACCAAGGTCATGACCAAAAAGGAGTAGTATCCATTATTTTAGATGTACATGGTCCAGTATTAATAATATAACTCCCCCATTTACGTGGAGGGGAGTCACACTCTAAAATAATGGATTACAAAACATAAAGAAATAGTTTATGTTTTGGAGGATTCATAATCTCATTACAAAATAAATTAAATAAATTTAAAATAAAATTATTTTTAAGGGAAATAATATTGTAGGTAATGCATCCCATCTATGGAAATTATAACATGATTTTATGGTCATTATGACGTCATAAAATAGAATGTTTATTTAAATGAAATTTAATTTTTACTTAAAAATTCTACTATCTCCTAAATTAACCATTTGATAATTTTAGTTTTCTAATAAAAAAATAAATTATACCTAAATCATTTTTTAAATATGTAAATTTTTACTTTTATTGTCAAGTTGAAGTTTATAATGAGATTATAGGGTTTTTCATAGTAAATGTTATCAAAACCTTATTAAAATTCTATTTGACTTCAAAAATATTATATGATAATTTATACGTGATTTTTTTTAATAACATTAAAATATAAATAATTTTAAAAAAACAAATTATTTCATAAATTCATTAATTGAATTTCAATATTAACCAAAATTATATTTTTTTATATTCTATCAAATTTAATAACATTTAGAAAGTATCAATAAAAGTTCAAAAATATAATCATTATTCTGTGATAAATTAAATATTAACTTTTCTAGATACTACACACATATCCCATTAAATACACTAGAAAAATAACGTATAATTAATGTGGGTTAGGGTGTGACATTCATGGGGCAGTTCAACGACCATAATTTGCTGGTGTGATTTCAACGATCTTGAACTTCTTCTGTAAACTTTTTCGCTCATTATTTTATTGTTGGAGCTCATCATAGAAATGTTCAATGGAAAATACAAGAAATGTTATCTCCCACTAATGTAATAATAAATATTCTTCATAAGGTATGATTATACTGTTTTTTTCATCACATCCTTGGTATCTGTCTATTGGATTTGTTCAAATCCATTAACAATAATAATCATGTAATTAGTGTTCAACAACTATATTATCAATGGTAATTACCTTTAATGGTATTTCTAATTTAATAGTATATAATGAAAAAGATTAAGTTAATTTTTTTCTAAAACCATATTTCATGATGGGAAATTTAAATAAAAAACTTTCTTTTTATTTATAACAATATGAGTCATTACATTCCCTATTGAGAGGTATCCCTTTACATATTTTCCAGAAAAAGTGGTAAATAATGATTTTAATGGGATTTATGGTTGAGAAATCCCTCATCCATACAAATAGAAACAAATTGTTATCATTTGCTTCGTTAACATCTAATTTTCTCCATCAGTACCATTTTGTTTTTGTTAGGTTAACCAATTTTCCAACCTATGTTAATTTATCAATCTATACTAAGTTAATGTCATAATTATGTAAAAATCAATACATAACAATTTGAAATATGATATATAAATTTTATTAAATATAAAAAACAAACATTTGTTGGATATTAAATATAATATAAGTGTATATAATGTGTAATGATTTGTAATCCCAACCACAATAAAATGTGTTTACTATTGAGGGGTTAATATTACCATTCAAAAAGCTAAATTTTTACCTAAATAATACAAAATTGATATAAATAGACTTTTGAAATTCAATTTTATGAAGATATGATTTTTTGTAATTTAATATAATTTCATAAAATCTCATTTGTAATAAAATAACATTACCGTAAATTTTAAATTTATTTAATTTATTTTAATTATAAAATATCAATAAAAATATGGAATTAAAATATATATATTTCACACCGATATAAATAAATTTACTATTACTCAAAATTATGGGATGAAAATAATTCATTCAGTTTATTTCCCTATTAATATATTGGGTATCATTTGTTTATGATAATTAATAACAAACTAATTACTCCATTTGTATTTTATTAGAATGTTAATTGATTAATTGATATAAAATAAAATAAATTATATTATCATGTTAAACTTTTGTTGATGACATGTTAATTCAATAATTTCATTAATATCATATTGGATTTCATGTGCACAAACAACCAAAATTATGTTATTAATGTTTTTTATCCTACGCGAGTTAATAGAATATAGTATTCTATAGAATATTTAATATGTAAATAAATTCAATTCATTTATCCATGGGAAACAAATTTTGATCTATTATAGATGTTTCATTATTTAAATACAATTCATAATCATTATTTGTGAGTATCATGTACGGTTTGGAAACCCTACATTTAGAAAAAAAAAATATTATACATCATATAGCATATATTTTGTAGAATCACTATGATTGAGAAAAAGTTTGATTTTTTTAACCCTACATTTGTGAAAAACAAAATGTATCAGCTCTGTGATTGTGAAAAAACATACATTTTAAAAACTCTATGAGTATTTTGTAATTATATGGGGAATTATTTGTTAGAAAATCCAATGAAGGAGTTTAAATTTGAAGATATTATTTGGGACATATGCTATGATTTCTCCAAAAGTAAGCATCTATTGAAATATTTTTTTATCAATTCAAAATGCACTCATTGTACAAAATAATTCATTTTTTTTAAGATGTTAGGACTCTACTAAATTATTTTAAATTTAAATTTTAATGATTTATTAGGTGATATTTTAAGATCTGGTTTAATCTATATCTATTAAACCTATAATATAAATATTAGTAGAATATTCATTTGAAAAAATATATTTGTAAGAAAATAAATATGCAACAAATATATACAAAGAATATAATGGACAATGATATAGGACAAAATATGCCTTATTTCCTTTAATTAAATACATTGGATACATGTATGTTTTGACCTATTTGATAGACACACTGCTATCAATAATACATCGTCTTATTATTATATATTCTTTTCAAATATTGATGTATCAGTTTATAGAGGTGTGCTTATATAAGACCTAGCCATAATAATTACATTATTATGAATTAATTTAATAATTCACATTGAGAATCTTTTCTAGTTAAGATATTTATAGAATATTATTATAAATTATACATAACTACTTGAATGTTACAAGGATTCAATTTTACTCACTATATATTTTTTAACATAAAAAAATCTTTACAAATAATTTTTAACTTCTATGTTTTAAACAACATGAATTATCATTAATCCCATCCTTGACCCTATTCATCATTATTTATTATGAAAAACATTTCAATACATGGGATATGCATAAAATGAAAAGCAAAGAATACATAAAGAAGGAAACATGATTATTTCTCAACAAAACATATAAAATATGAATACATTATCATAAAGTGATACATTTCACCATAATGAAGTATTAAAAACACTACACTAAATATATGATCATTTCATAACCTTTTTGCAACCAAAAGATTACCATAAAACCTGGAGAAAATAACGTATATCATATAAAGGTAACTTGGGACAGAGACATAAATAAATGCAAAAACCATATGGTAAACATCCACACATATCACTAAATGGAATAATCATATGGATGACTTCTATACCAAACTCATTTGAGGTTATAACATAGCAATCCATCCTTGGTTTATCACAGAACCACCCATCATTTAGTTTATCACGTAACCACACATCATATATCCATGTATCGTTATATAACCATAACATAGAAAACATTGATAATATCAATATTTTAGTCATAAAAATTAATTTGAAATAACAAGAAATAATTTCATGATATTTAGATACTCAATCCATTTCAAAAAAAATTAAAATATTTAATAAAGTGATTTTTGAAGCAAATGGTCCCATAACAATTTGAAACTTTTAAACTAAATTTCATGATTTTAATTTTATGACATTTATTTCCATAAAATAAATCGATAAAACCAATTTGATAGCATGGACATCAAATATATTTAATTTATAATATTAAATAATCAAATCATTAAAACAATGATTTTATTTAAAAAGTCCCCTACCACTTAAAAAACACATGAATAAGAATAAATAAATAATAGCATTAAAAAACATCATATATAATGAGAATAATTAAATTCATGACATGATGTGTGTAAATACCAATAATTTCTGTGAAATGTTTTTCTTAAATACATGGGAATTTTACAAGTCCATAGTTTCTGACGACACTTGATTCCCAGGCCCGGTGTGCCCCGAAACAATTTATACAGTTTTTTTTGGGTACGTTCAGTAAACATATGAGCATATTTTTATATCTTTTGAAAAGATGCTCGGAATTTAAATCTGAGGCCACCATTGAGCTTGCATCTTCGGTGATTTCATAATGAGACCTTCACCGCAGTTGCGTTATGACGATATAAAAGTTAGATTTTGAGGTATTTCGTTAAATTGAATAAAAATAAGTGATAAAATTTATTTCTATTAAATGGCAGTTATAACCTCAAAGAGGAGGTTAGTGGTGGGGGCCACCACACCATAAACCTCCCATGAGAGGTTATGGTGGTAGGGACCACTCGTACATAACCTCCTTTGGAAGGATTTCCTTTATTGGGGACCACCCGGGAGATGAAACCCTTTGAACCCCCAATTAAGTATAAAACCCTTGAACATCCCCACCATTTAATTTCCAACTCTCCATGCATTAATTAAGTTAATGGTTTCATTTAATTCAAATATTTTTGAATTATTTTTCCAAAATTAAATATTGAGTTGGCTTAACCCATTATTTATGTTGGAAATTCATTTGGGTGGAACCTTGAGAGATAACTCCATCCACTCAATGAAGAATGCGAAGAGTGCTCCTTCAACCAAAGAACAATGAACACCATCTTCTTCCTTTTCTACTAGGGAAAGGAAGTGGAAACACCACCGCCCATAAAGAACACAGATGCCATCCTCAAATTATTCTTTTTCGACGTCAACAAAACGCCGCCGCCTTTTCTTGCGACTTCGTCAACGAACAATCATCAAGCAAGGTATGTGTTTTAATTTCCTTGTTTCAGTTCCATGTCATTCAATAAATTGGTATATGTTATGAAAAATTTTATCAACATAACATGGGGGTTCGGTCAGCACCAATACAGCCAACCCTTACCCTTTTATCATGTTTGTTTTCAACGACGGAAGCGAACAATGGTGGCCGGCATCGGGCCGGGCATGAAAGAAATCAGTGGCACAAAGGCCTACTACTTTCCAAGAGGGAACGACAATAACTCACTACATGTATGAGAACCACGGTCCTATTGGGCAGTGGCGGAGGCGTTCCGGTGGTGCATGACCGCGGACAGAGCGGGATGCATCGGTAGAAAAGGGGCGCGACGCCGTCGCGCCCCCCAGAAAAAGACCAGTGGCCTAAGGCCATTATGGATAGGGGAGGGCGGCGGGCTGAGCCAGCTGCCAGAGCATGCTACAAGGGCGTGACACTTCGGTTCCATTGTTTACAGGGTCCAGCGCCATGTGCTGGACGTTACGAACAAAGGGGGAACGCGACACCCCCCCCCCCAAGGTGAGGCCGGCCGGGCCCCGCGGGCCGACCCCCCTGGCCTTGTGGCCCGCCCGTTGGGTAGGTCCCCGCGGCTGGCCGAGCCCGACCCCGCGGCCATCCGGACTACACCACGCGGCCCGCCGGGTCAAGCCACATGACCAGTCGGGCCCGACCACATGACTAATCGGGCCTGGCCACATGCTCAGCCGGGCCGGGCTACACTGCCAGCCAACCATGCCAGGCTGCATTCAGGGTGGGCCACCCATTCGGGCCAGGCCACCTTCAGACAGGGTCAGACCCCAGTCCAGACCTGTTGGACCCGAATACACATTTACACCTGTAACTCGGGCTACAGGTGTCCTGTCGACGAACCGTCGCTGGCGACAGAAAGCGTGGAGTGATAAAATTCCTTTGGCATATCCCACTTGATTTTTTGATATAGTTGAAGTACAGTCGAATTTGTTTGAACATAAAAACCAACCGGGCCCCTAGGTCAAAAATTTCAAAAACTCACATACCTAGCGTTCAATTGAAACGTCGTATGATGCATTGATACCCCTATTATGTGGCGGTCCATTGAGATACTTCCACGTGAGACTTTGTGACATTTGGAGTATTGAACTGTAGATCGCGGAGAGGATCCTCACTGAAATGAGCATACAGAGTGCGAAGACCTTGTATCTGATAGACCTGATGACAACTTGACCAATTAGACTCAGAGTGATTCGACTGGCCCAGTGGGGAGTACCTGGTTGTTGGCGGCAGACCCATGGCGAAGGAGCTCCAAGTATTATGTGGTAGACCCATGGTAATAGACAGGATGAGTACCTATGTTTGATATTAGGGGGAGATACAGCTATTTGGTGGTAGATCCATAGTGGACGGAGTGCCTGGTAGTTGGAAACAGACCCGCGGTACCCGACAGGAGGAGTACCTCAACAGTCCAAGGTTATTGAGAAGCACCTCAGTGTCATGACAGAACCACTTTTCTTGAAAGTGAAGGATTTCTCCAGAATCATTAGATTCAATAATGAAAATCTCTGTTTGATTTGCTTCAATGACTTTTGTGTTTACCTCTTAATTGATATGGAATATTAGATTACTTATGTATATGTATGGTCATATAACTAAGTAATGGTTATCCGTTGAAATCATACAATGTGGTTTGTCCTTGTTGGATTTTGTGAGACCGTGAGTGTCTTGAGGTCCCTACTGAGTATCCTTATACTAACCCATGGAAAGGCTCTGCCCACACCTTGTTGTGTTGGATACAAACAAGATACAGTGCTGACCGAGGTGGAGTGTACGAGTAATGGACAGTACCCAGAGGTGTACCACATGACGAGTCAGTACCCGGAGGAGATGGACGGACGTGGAGCACTGATGAGGCTATATGTACCTCCCCTTTAGGTAGGATCTGTGGTGGATGATCTAGGAGCTTCTAGACACCATCCAACAATTTTTCTTTTTAGTTATACCTATTGTCCATTCCTTGTAATTTTCTGTTAGGCTTTTATTTCGAGCCCCTTAACATTTATCATACTTTTCATACAATTTTCACTAAGTGTTTTCTTCCGCTTGTACTCTAGTACTGTGTGTTTATGTTTTATAAAGGCAATGACTTCCCTGTTTTAGGGAATTACGCCTTTGGTGATAGTCACTGGAACCTTAGCCTATGGATGTCGGGCTTGAGGTAGTCATGATACAGGCCCAAGGGGATGGGTCGTGACAAATTGGTATCTGAGGAGTTGTTTCTACCACATAACATAGGACTCTGTTATTTCTTTTCTATGAAAAAATAATGTTAAGGGTATTAATTGTGGTTTTTTGTTTAGGCATTCCAGTGTTGGTGCAGCGGCTGATGTATACACCCACAAGAACCCTGAAAACTAATTTCTAACTTAGTACATGAAAACAATGATTGTGTGCGTGTTATCAAATGTTTTTATTAAGTCATCTCAAACCAGGTCGGCTCGCCAGGTATAGTCATTTGACCGTGTCACATCTGTTTCTTTCAGTTTGCCTCCCTACAGATGACCATTTAGAGGCCCGAGAGTTCTACGTACTGAATTCCCACCAAGTGATATGGCCTAAGTACGTGGCCCTCTTCCAGTTGAGGCACCAGCAGAGGCACCACTGGTACTACTTTCTATTGGCACACTGATGCCACCATCCCCAATAGTGGAGAGTGCATGCCGATTGAGCATTCTCACGAGTTCCAGTGCCAGAGGCCACCAAGGTCCAGGTGAGATATAGACCCGAAATTGGCTGAGGATTGGATGGAGGTTGTGGTAAGAGTATTCAAGCTAGTAGGGACACTAGAAGACATTATAGTGGTCCTTGCTGCTAGCCTTCTTCAGGTAGTAACAGGCAGATGGTGGTGCCTAATTCTCTAGGTCCTTGATGAGGTGAAACTTCTATGTCCAATCTTCGAGAGACTATTCGTGGAAAAGTTTGTACCAGCCACCCTACGAGCAGAGTTGATACTGGAGCTACTACATCTGCAGCAGGGAAACATGATATTAGCGCTGTACTCAACGAGGTTCACCGACCTCTCACGCTACTCCACTATTATGGCGAGGGACACATTCTTTAGGTCGCGGACATTCGAGTAGGGAATCAGCTGAGAGATCAGAGCCTCGATGATCTTCCTCAGCATTCCGATGCAGGATGGGGTGGTATAGAGAGGCCTCATGGTAGAGAGTTTCCTTGATGTGAAGTCACTGGCAGCAAGACCTACTAGTAGTCAACACAGAGTGAATACTTCTTCAGTTGGAAGTAGAGAGTTGTCATAGAGGTCTAAGAGGACCATACCTATAGGTAGTAGATTTCATGACTCATGATCGGTTGTGTGGGTCACCCAGAGTTGAGACAGATCCAGATATGCCTGGAGCGGGTAGTGTTAATCATGTGGCGGGCTTCGTCACATGGCTCGCGACTGCCTGACCCACCATTAAGATGGTTAACAAAAAGTTGAGGGAACTCTTAGGTAGAGGCATAGGTTCGATCGAGGAAGTCCACATGTCATGGGAGAACATAGAAGAGGAGCTGGTTTAGCAGCAGGCAATGGTTGACATTACGAGGTTCTACCGCCACTAGCACAAGGAGGTCCACCCTGACCGTAGGGTCCATGTGGATAGGGAAGAGCTCAACTTCAGGCAGGTGAGGTGTATGACCATGGAGCTCCAGAAATTATTCGAGGTATGATCAATATCTACTCCACCTTAGCTGCAGTTCTAATAGGCACAGGTGCCAGTCACTCTTTCATTACCACTACCCTCATTCAGAGCTCAAGATTCTGATGGAGTCCTTGGCTTGATCCTTACGGAGAGAGACTCCCATGAGAGGAGACTCGATGATTACGCAGTGGTTCTGGTAGTGAGAGCTTACAATAAGAGTCAATAGCTATGGCTAGAATCTTTTAGTAGCAGCGTCAAAGACTTACAATGTCATCTTCGGCATGGAATCGTTATCTGTAGACCATGCTCATATTGACTGTATTAGGCACAATGTGTTGGGTGTCCAGATGGATGGTACCTGGATAATCTTCACCAGCATGTAGGGAACATTTACAGTGAATGAATGACATACTCGGAGGAGGTTACATGAGATCACTCACCAGTTTTCTGCCTCACCATCGGATCAGTCAATGTGGATAGTCCTACATATCCTATAGTAGTGGACCATAATGTGGATGTTTTCCATGAAAAAGTTCCAGGACTACCTCCACGTAGAGAGGTGGACTTCTACGTTGACCAGCACCCTGGGAAGACACTGATATATTCTTTAGAATATCGTATGGCTCCCACTGTGCATCGCATGCTGAGGGTAAAGATGAAGGACTTACAAAGAAAGGGATTTCCCCAGCCCAGTGTTTCTCCCTAGGCATCCATGATTCAGTTCACCAAGAAAACAGATGTAATTTTGAGGCTCTGTGTCGACTACCGTCTCCTGAATCATGTGACCATGAATAAAAGGTACCCACTTCCAAGGATTGATGAACTCTTTGATCAGCTCAAGGGAGAAAGATGGTTCTTGAAGATAGACCTCAGATCAGGCAATCACCAGCACAGAGTTCGAGAAGATGATGTGTCAAATACGACCTTCATGTCTCGATACGGCCCCTACGATGTCCTGGTTACGCCCTCTGGCATAACCAATGCTCTAGTGGTGTTCATGTTTTTCATGAACAGGATAATCCAGTCTTACCTTGATCACATAGTCATGGTCTTCATTGATGACATTTTGATCTACTCAAGTATTGAGGAGGTAGATGCCATCCATTTTCATGTAGTACTGGAAACACTTCGAGGGAATCAGCTTTATGGTAAGCTCTCGAAGTGCCAGTTCTGGATTCGAGAGGTTCACGTCTTGGGACACATCATCTCGAAGGCTGGAGTTGCAGTGGATCCAATGAAGATTGAGGCAATTATTTCTTGGGAGCCACCCAAGAGTTTGAATAAGGTGGGATGTATCATGGGATTGGCAGGATACTATCAGAGATTCGTTCCATATTTCTCCAGAGTTGCAGCACCATTATCATCCTTGACAAAGAAGGGGAAACCATTCATGTGGTCAGATAGATGACAGTAGAGATTTCAGGTGCTGAGGCAGAGGTTGAATAGTGCCCCCATTTTGAGGCTTCCAGATGAAGTCGTAGGGTACGTAGTCTACTGCAACGCATTAGAGACCGTACTCAGGTGTTTCCTGAAGCAGGATCAAGCTGTGATCATGTATAGTTCTTGACAATTGAGACAACACGAGCAGAACTACACTACCCATGACCTAGAGTAAGCAGTAGTGGTTTTCACCTTGAAGATGTGGCTGTACTGTCTGAGGGTAGAATTATTTCCACGTAATATGATCACAAAGAGTCTTAGGCATATCTTCTCTCTATAGGACTTGAACCTGAGATAGCGGTGATTTCTTGAGTTCCTCTAGGACTATGACTTCATGATATTCCATACTCCTGGGAAGGGGAATGTTGTTGTAGATGCACTCAACATGAGGTCTGGAATACAACTGCTACGAGAGGTGACATAGCATATGGCCGCTTTACAGATATCCTTTGTGGATAGGGATGGAGAAGCATATCTACTGTCTCTTACAGTCACTCCCGACTTAGACTGCGAGACGTGACATGCTCAGATATCCCCAGGGAATGCACCTACTGGATTTTCTGAAGGTGGGGCACATGTCATCCTCTTTAGAGGGCATACCATGGTACCAGTTGCACTTTATGAGGAATTTTTGAGGATGTTTCACACTTCCCCTCTAGAGGTACATCGAGGAATGATAATGATTTACCAGGACCTTCAATGACAACATTGGGGTCCATGTATGAAGAATGCAGTAGCAGAGTTTGTTTCATGGTGTCTCACTTTCCAGCAATTGAAGGCAGAGAACCAGGTACCAGCAGGCTTGGTTCAGCCCTTAGAGGTCCCAGAGTGTAAGTGGGAAGGGATCTCCATGGACATCGTGATGGGTCTTCCACGTACATCCAGGGGTCACGACTCGATTTGGGTGATTGTCGACCGACTCACCAAGTCAGCCCACATCCTACCGATCAGAGAGAAGGGCTTAATAGAGAGCTTGGGAAACCTCTATGTGTAGGAGATTGTGCATTCTCATGGAGTAAATTCTTCTATTTCCTCTGAAAATGACACAGGAATTACTTCCCAACTATGGAAGGGGTTGGAGGAAGCTTTCGGGACATAGCTTCACTTGAGCACCACCTTCCATCCTCAAATGGATAGTTAGACCGAGAGAACCATCCAAACACTTGTGGACTTACTTCGTGCATGTTTCCTCGACTTCGGTCATAGCTGGGATGATCACCTACCTTCAGTGGAGTTTTCCTACAACAATAGTTATCACTCCACCATCGGTATGGAACCTTTTGAGGCTATGTACGGACGACCATTGCAGATCGAATCTGTGCTGGACAGACCCTAGTGGAATCAGCACTAGTGGGACCAGAGATAGTATGGGCTACCACCAGGATGTTTCGGATCATCCAGGAGTATATGAAGACTACACAGAGCAGACAGAAGTCGTGTGCTAACAGTAGACGAAGACCTCTGGAGTTTGAGGATGGTGACCACATCTTCCTACGTGTCTCACCTCAACGAGTTCTATGGAGAGTTGGCCGAGGAGGCAAGCTATGTATGAGGATCATCAGACAATTCCTGGTCCTTAGCAGAGTAGTTGAGTTGGGTTACCACTTGGATCTTCCACCTTAGTTTCACCAGGTGCACAACATCTTCCATGAATCTCAGTTGTGGTGATACATGCATGACCCTTCATACATAATCGATCATGGAGAGAAGGACATCCATGGCGGGGAGACATTCACGGATGTTCTAGTAGAGATTGAGGATCAACCAGAGCAGGTCCTATGTGGAAAATCAATACCTCTAGTGCACGTTCGCTGGCATCACGAGAACCTCCAGGAGAGAAAATGGGAGCTAGAGGCTCATATGCATGTTTAGTACCCCATTTGTTCTGTTAGTTAGAGTTGTAGATTACGGGGACGTAAAGCCCTGAGGTGGGGATCAAGTAAAGACCTGGAATTTCGGTGAATTTTTATTTCATAAATACATGGGAATTTCATGAGTCTACAATTTATAACGACACTTGATTCTGAGGCCATGTGTGAATAGAAACAATTTCTGATGTATTTTTAAGGTACGTTCAATAAAAGTACGAGCATGTTTTTATAACATTTGAACTGGTGCTCGAAATTGTAATTAGAGGGAACATTTGAGCAAACAAAATCATTGATTTCTTAGTGATACCCTCACCGTACATTCATTATGACGACATTAGAAGTTATATTTTGAATATTTTACTTAAATTGAATGGAAATAAGTGTTGAACTTTATTTTTATTGCATGGCGGTTAAAACCTCCAAGAAGATGTTAGTGGTGGGGGCCACCACACCATAACAACCCATGAGAGGTTATGGTGGTGGGTCCCACCCACACATATCCTCCATTGGGAGGATGTCCTTTTTTTGGGACCACCCATGAGATGAAACCCTTGGAACCCCCAATTAAGTGTGAATCCCTTGAACATCCCCACCATTTAATTTCCATATCTCCACAGATTAATTAAGTGAATGGTTTAATTTAATTCAAATTGTTTTTATTTATTTTTCCAACAATTAAAAAAAATGGATTATCCCATTATTTTTGTTGGAAACTCATTTGTGTTGAACCTCGAAAGAGAACTTCATCATCTCAATGAAGATCGCGAAGAAAACTCCTTCCACTGAAGAACGACGAACACTATCTTCTTCTTTTTCAACTGGGAAATTGAAGTGGAAGCACCACCACCCAAAAAGATTGCGGACGCCATCCTTGGATTCTTCTTTCCTAACGTCAATGAAATGATGCCACCTTTTCTGGAAACTTCTTCAATGAACAATCACAAATCAAGGTAGGGGTTTGAGTTGTCTTGTTTCCATTCCACATTGTTAAATATTTTATTATACGTTATGCTAAATGTTATCAACATAACATGGGGGGTTAGGACCACACCAACACGGCCAACCCTTTCCCTTTTATCTTTCTTGTTGTTGATGATGGAAGCGGAAAACGGCAACCAGTGTCGGGCCGCAAGGCGAATGAAACTAGCGGCACAAAGGCCGTCGGGTCTCCAAGTGGGCACGACACTACCTCGCTATGAAGAGGAGAGCCATGACCATATCGGTCCGCGGTGAAGGCTGCATCCAAGGTGGTCCACGACGTTGGGGAGCGGCATCAGCGTGCCATGCCGAATAAGACCCGCGGCCTAAGGCCGCCGTGGATACATTAGGGAGACTAGCTGAGTCGGCCATCAGAGTATGCTACACGGGTGGGACCCTTTGGGTCCCACAATTACTGTGGTCGATGCCATGCACCGACCATTATGGAAAAAAGGAGGGGGGCACCCCCCCCCCCCCCACACACACACACAAGGCATGGCTGGACGGGCCCCAAGGGCTGGCCAGCAATGCCAGGTGGTTGGCCGGACACTGCCGGCCCGACGGGTTGTCCCGCCTGCCGGTAGGGCCGCTCGGCCGGCCGCGCTGGACCCACATCCTGCCAGATGGGCCACACGGCCGGCCGGCCGTGCCACATAGCCAGCAAGGCTCGGCTACGCGGCCAGATGGGCCAGGCCCCATGGCCAGCCCAGCTCAGCCTCACAGCCTGTCGGGCCAGGCCACACGGCCAACAAACCAGGCAGGGCCACCATCGGGTCAGACCACCCCTTCGGGCTGGGCCGCCTTGGGGCCCGGTCAGACCCGTAGACCGGGTCTAACCCCTGTCTAGACCCATTTGACCCAAATACATATTTACGACCATAACTCATGCTACAGAAGACCTATCGACGAACCGTCTTCAGAGAAAGAAAGATTTGAGTGAGACGGTTCCTTTGGAATATCCCACATGAGTTTTGGATACAGCTAGAGTATGGTCGGGTTTGTTTGAACCTATAAACCCATCAGGCCCTTGAGACGTAAATGCCAACAACACACATACTGAGCGTCTGATTGATGCACCACCTGTTGAGTTAAGACCTCTATGATGTGGAATTACTTTGAGATACATCAACATGATACTTCGTGACATTTGATGTATCAACCAGTAACTCGTGGAGCGTATATGGAGATGAGCGTACAGAGTGTGGGGACCTAGTCGCTGACAGACTTGACGACCGATTGAAATATTTTACTCTGAATGATTCAACTTGCTCATAGGGGAGCACATGGTAGTTGGAATTAGTCTCATGCAGGAGGAGCGCACAGTATTTGGTGGCGACCCGCGATACTCGACAGGAGGAATACCTCTACAAGATATTAGGGGGAGCGCCTGGTATTTGGCGGTAGACACACAATAGACAGAGTGCCTGGTAGATCGCAGCAATCCCATAGTACTCGATAGGAGGAGTACCTCATGAGTCCATGGTAAGTGAGAAGTGCCTCAATTTCGTGACATGCCCACTATTCTTGAAAGAGGAAGAGTTCTCCAACAACCATGGTATTGATAATGAAAATCCTGGTTTGAGCTAAGTCAATGACTTTTGTGTTTACCTCTTGATTGAGATGGGTTACATGATAACTTAGGTTTATGTATGGACCTATAACTAAGTAATGGTTATCCATTGAGTTCATACTTTGTGGATTATCCTTGTTGGATTTAGGGAGAACTTGAGGGTCTCGGGGTCCCTACAGAGTATTGGTATACTCACCCCTGCACGGGTTATGCTAGCACCTCATTGTGTTTGATGGAAATGACAGACAGAGCTGACCGAGGTGGTGTGTATGAAGACTGGACTATACCTGGAGGTGGACCTCATGACAAGTCTGTACCCAGAGGAGACGGACGGACGTGGAGCACTGAGGAGGTTATCTGCACGTACCCTTCAGGTATGATCAAGGGTGGACTGTAAGGACCCAGCATTAAAACATTACATAATCTTGAATTAAATGAATAATTCACATACAAGATCTTTTTAGGTTTATAGTTTTAGAGAATTAGGACATAAATATTACATCTCAAAAGATTAAAAAGTAGACACTTCTACTACGTTTCCATAAAATAAAAACACTTAAAAAGAAACATGTCTAGTTCCATGTTTTAGACATCATGTCTTTCCTTGATCCCATCCTTAACCTTATTCATCTTTATGTCATGTAGAGAACATTTCAAAAACATGGGATGAGCATAAAAAGACCAGTAAAGGATACACAAAAAAAGAAAACTGTTAGCTTTTTAAAACAACAAGTAAACCATGAATACATTATCAAAGTAATACTTTTCACCTTTATGGAGTAGTAAATACTCTTCATTGAATAAAAGATCACTACATATCCTTTGTAACAAAAATAATACCATAAACCCATATAAATAACACATAACATATAAACGTAACTTGGGACATAAACAACCATAAATGGAATAACCGTATGGTCGACTTACAAACATATCACTACATGGAATAGCTAGACGGCCGACATCCATACCCTATGAATTGGAGGTTATAATGTAACCACCTGTCCTGGTATTCATGGAACCACCTGTCATTTGTTTTATCAGGTAACCACCTATCAAATGTTCAGGTACCATTATAAAAGCATAACTCATGCAACAACTATAACAGAAAGAAACAATTTACACATTTCAAGAACAATATATCACTTAAATATATTGACATAAGAAATCCATTATAAAAACCATTTTCAATACCAAAATACATAAAATATTACATGGTATTTATTTAATTTTAAAAATATTACGTCTTTTTGAGGAATCCAAAGATCAAATAATACTCGCTGCGGCAGAAAGGTCATTGTCACCACGTACGTTAAAAAGAAACATACCGTTTGTCGTTTAGTAGAACACTTCGTATATAAATGATTCATTTTGAATAAAAGTATAAGTAAAATGGGTTTATATAGCGTATAAGATAAGTTCATGTATTAGAACAAAATATGCCTCAATGAAAGGAGATTGAGACATAGTCCCATACAAAGCTGGTATACATAGATTAAGGATAAATCAATTACATAATTATGTGTGAAAAATATAAATACACCAAATATAAGAGGATATTAAGTGTAAAACAATCATAGTTAATCGAAACATATTCATAGTATGACAAAATCATGAAGTATAGGTTTAACCCAAAGAATTGAAATTGGGATAAGAAGTTCCCTTACAGAAATTCGACAGCCTAATGACGTCATTTTAAAATTCATAAAATGAGACGATGAGAGATAAAAAGGGTATATCATCACTTGGACATATCATTTACAGCAAGAAGTATATATAAAATCACCTACCAACATAAGAAGATGTAAATTAAAATACCTAACAAAAATAAGTCTTCTAAAAAGAGGAGAGATAAATGTTCCCTTACCGATTTTGGTAACTTTTGAAACGTACAGACCATGAAACAAGGGTCATACAATGAAGATGTTAATAACCATAAATTAATGTATATAACACAAGAATAAAATCATGGTAAGTTCATACACCAAATAAAAGGAAATAGTGGAAAATGTATCATGAATCTTACAGGAAAAAAAGTGAGATAAAAACCCCTTCCCTCGTTGTGATCAATCGAGTCGTATGACCAAAAGATAATTAGAACCAAATGAATCACATAATACCATGAATATAAATATAATAATTATAATATATATGATATTTAAGTACACAATACTCAAAATTCAATAAATCAGATCCGAACAATGAAAATCTCACAGAATTAAAAGTGTGATAAGAAATCCCTTACGAAAATTCGGTAGCCTAACAGAGCCACTTAAAACATCCAAAAAATGGTTTGATGAGATAAAATAGGGTATCTCATAATATGAACATAAAAATTATATTAATAGGGATATAAAATAAAATCCCCCAACATTAGAAATATTAGCTTAAAAGGAATTACATAAAAGAGAGTACTTAAAAAGAAAGAGAGAAGTAGGATCCCTTACCTCAAGTCCGACTTGTCTTGTTCTTTTATTTATATTCCTTAATAATAAACTTTGGTCAATTTATAATTTCTTAAGGACCTCCTTTAAATATTATTATTCAGTTCATATCACATATTATATTGTTATAATAATTGGATAATAATGTGAGTTCATATCAGACGTTTTTGTCGATGTTCGGTACATTAGTCAAAATTGAACTTGTTGGAAAAGAATTTTCAATGTATTTATTGGTAAATCGTCTCCATAATAGTTTTAATTATTTAAATCTCATATATATTTAGTATATATTTATTTTAATCAATTCCATAACATTTTGATATAAAAAATGAAATGCATCATTCATTGAGACGGTAGGTCGTACGTACCCATGAACGCTACTTTCATTTATTTTTCATATTAATGGAATTAAAACTAAATGAGATATATATATATATTATAATTAAAGAATTATATCCATCATTTATATTTAATATATTACATATATATCCATTATATATATTTACCTATAATAGTACATAACATTTGAAGATAAGAAATGAAATGTACCATTCATGGAGACGGTAAGCCGTACATATGCATGAACACTACATTCATTTCTATTACATACTTTAATGGAATTAAAGAAATAATGATACATAGGTATATTATAATTATAGTATAATATAATATATAAAATTACTAAATCCATCCTTTATACATTCCACATATGGTATTACCGATTCAAATCACTTTGAGGGGGCGGTAGTCCACACTTCCTAAAATGAAATTAACGTGTTTGACCATTATGGAAACTATAAAGGTATGACATAAATGAAAAATAAAGAATCAAAAGGAATACATAAACATAATTGAAATATCATATATAAATATAGTGGAATATTAATGTCCACTATGAGAGGAGTTAAAATAATATTGAACTGTCATCATTTTGTGAGGCAGTAATTCGCCACCCACTGAAACAATATGTTCGTTAACCATTAGATGGAGGTGTGTATGAGGGTAGCTTGAATAATACTCATAAAAGCATCTTAATATATTTAATAGACTTCTGTTATTACAAAATAATGTAATAAAACGAGTTTAGGGGGCTTGAGATTCAAAATAAAACAAAAGAACATAAGAGAAGACATTACCTTCAAATCAGATAACACTTTTTGATTTGAGCTCAATGGATTACTTTGAATGTCTTATGACCAAAGTGAGGCTTATAGGAGTAATAGAGGGATGTTGAGAATCAATATGAGTAGTGTTTGGACAAGACAATGGCTTGAGAGGTGTGAGTATGGTGGTAGAGGTGGGGGCCTTTTATAAGAGAGATGAGTGACACTCTTGGAAAGTCTTGAAAAGTTACTTTATTATAAAATGATTTTCGGATATCAAAGGTCCCAAAATAATATATTTCTAGGATAAGATGATAAGGTCTCGAAATAAACCCATCCAATAGGTTTTTGACAAGTGTATTTCATAGATTTCACAATATCATTTCATTTTATTTAAATCGTTCAATAATGAGGTAATCGTTGCATCATCATGGTGTCATAAATAAATTAATTTATTTAATGTATAAAAATAATAAACAAAATACTATGATGTAGGAAATATTTTTATATTTCAAATTAATATTTATAGTTAAAAGTATGACTTGTATAACCCCATGTAATTTTTTTTAGTAAAACAATACATGTTTGTGACATTTTTATTTCAACTTTAAATAAAAAGTTATTAATGGAATTTTCTTACACAAATGGCTACATGGGGTCCCCAAGTTTACCCATGTATTTTATTGATCTTACATGATTCATTAAATAAGGGTAGGACATGTGTCAAGCTCATTTCATATTATTATAACGTTATCTTTACATTAAATTACCCTAATTACCTTTAATCGCGATTAATAAAACATAAAAATTACTATTCACCAAAAATTATTTTCATCCCATTGAACCACATTTTACATCCTAATGTCAACCATGTATGTTGGATTTTTGAAATTCAAATCACAGAGGTGGTAAAATTTCGTTTAAACGGAAAATCTGTTTTTTAACTTCCACTTAGTGGTTTCACTATTCATCAAAAATTGAAGTTTTTCAGAAAATACCAAAAATTCCCCCTAAGATAGATTTGATATTCAGAATTAAAAAATGATATGTATTTTAAAAAATCACAAACTTATAGGTTTCATTAATCAATTTAATAATTAAATCTCATTGTCAAAACAAATAGTGTGTTTTTAAGAAACAAAATATTTCAAAAGATTGACACTAGTTTAAGTCCAATTTCAATGTGAAATTTATTCAAATGACCACCATAGGATTATGTTGTAAAAATATATTCTAACTATCCTTTAAACCCAATTAAAAATATAATCTATCAATATAAATAAATCAGATTAAAATGATGTTTTGAATTAAAATACAACATTTTCACTAAAAATGATCTTTATCGAAAAAATAACAAAAATTTACACAAAGTAAATTTTGATGTCCAAATTATAAAGAAGGATTTTATTTGGTCCAATATAACATATAAAATTTCCAAAAAGTGGATTTAAAAAGGGTTCTCCATGAAAAGGCTATAAATCAACCATTAAAGAATATTCAAATATTTACGCTTAAAATTGGATTCATTTGCATTTTAATCCTATAACATTTATTGGATAAAAGTAAAAATATTTGAAAAACATATATAATAATATTTTAGTTAGTTCAGTTTATTCAATCCACGACAATTTCTAGGCGTTAACTACCATTTAAAGAAATATTATTTTATTATTTGAGTGCAATGTAAGATTTCAAAGAAACTCGTTGTTGCGTATTAGGTACACCATCGAGAATAGTGTTCCCATTTAAGTAATATTAATATTTTATTCACCAATATTAATAAATATGATAAAGTAATATTCTTTATTTACCTGGGTTGTTACATCCTTCCCCCATTTTGGGAATTCCGTCCATGAAAGTTTAAAATTTTACTTTTAAACATCATGGAAAGCCCCACATCGGAAAAGGAGTAAATTAAACTATAACTTTAAAAGAAATAAAGAAAAGTTCCAAGGTCACTCGAGACAACAGGTACTAGGATTCCATGAAAACATGGATATAGATGAAACAAATTGGTTAAGTTCTGATGGATAGTGATAGAAACATGTTTAAGAGAAAGTTATCCACCAGAAAATCATATACTTGTGACGGGTTAAATGGTATTTGATTCCCCAGTAGGAAACGTTAACAGACAACATTTTAGTTTTATGTTGGTTTTCATTGAGGAATTTATTTGTGAGCTTAACTAAATCACAAGGAAACATAGTTTGTTGTTGTTTATACTTTCATCTCATAATAGATTTCTTCCACAAACTCATTTTTTCCTCCAAAAGATGAGTATTTAGGATGACTTGTTCCCATTAAGAGCGTTATAATCAAATTCTAGAGAATCACCTAATCCACAAAAGATAACTATATATTTCCCATTTCTTTAGACCTTAACCAAAACCAAAATAGTTAGAACAACATCAGATAAACCAAAAAATGATATTCCTTTATAAAAAGAAAATATATTCTTAATCTCAAATATTTCTCCAACAAAACCCAAAGTTCAATGAAGACCATTTGATAAACAATTTGTCCATAAAATTCTTCAAAGTAACCCAAAATAATATTGAATCCCAAATATCTGAAGGATTTAATCACATAGTCTTCCAAGGTAAAAATTAACATTTATCTCCAAATAACATCATTTTCTCTTAATGCCTCAAATGGAAAAGTAATTTACCTAATCATATATCCTCCATGATAGGTCAATATTTTCCTAGATAACCCAAAATAAACTTATTCTTGATTCATAAAATTATATAACTACAAATAATTTGTTATACTAATAAGAGATGTCACGTAGTCCAGTGGTAGGTGATAAATACCTGTCGCACTTTGTTGTGGGTTTGATTTCCACATCTTTGTCAGACGCGATGGGTTGACAAATGGTCTATGTGTTGTCCGTTTCCCAAAACTATATAATTTTTTAAACATTCCCCAAAAAGAGATAAAATCCTAAAAAATAACCATAACATAATTTAACCTCAATTTTATCTCATTCCTTTCATTTTCCATCTTAACATATAGTAAACCATAATTACCTCAAATGTTCGAATCATATAAACCCAAATAGTTCTTTATAACTATTTCCACAAAAGCGCAGATAACTATTCTTTGAATAAAATTTTCATTTATCAAACATCAGGGTTATACATACTATAAAAAGTCTTCTAATGTAACCCCATCATCAAAAGAGTTTTAATACTTTTAAGAATTTCACCATCCTAAAATCTACCATAACTCTTGAATCCCTTATATTTTGACTTTTTACTCATTCAAAATTCTTCATGATCCATTAAACATTCATTTCCAACTTATTCTGAAATACTTCTTTCCTACAAACAAAATAATGAATCTTATCCTATGATTCCAAAATAGGAAAACATATGTTTAGAAATAATACATACATTTGATTGGTCATTTTCAGTTTTTTCATCCTCAATCGGAATGGAATTATGAATTGGTAAACGGATATATATACGATCTTGGTGATCCCATTCCCAAAACATCTTCGTAGGACATGTGTTTTCATAATGACCATGTACACCACATTTAAAACATTCAATTTATCCCTCATAAAGATCTTCTTTCCCTTTCCTCAAGTCAACTGGATGCTTCCTTTTTCTATGGTAGGTTCTTGCTTTAGGACCTTCATTTCCACATCTATATCATCTTTTTGTCCCTTTGAAACATTTTCCTAGGTGTTTCTTCCCACATCATTGACATATAAGATTTTGAACACACTTACCTTTATGATTATTATCTGAACTTTCATAGGGATTTGTTTCTCACATATATGATGCCTTATAAAAATCACCAAGGTTTACGGGGTCAATCATGACTCTAGATAGTTGGTTGAGGATAAACACAAGAGTTCTCATTGCAGCTCCCATATCATTCAGTTGCTCGCTCAGAAAACTGTCATAGTTTCCTTCACATCCATTGTTACATTGTTTCTTGTTAGTTCCATTCATTTAATAAAACCAAAAAGGACAGTGTGAGAATACCAGTAATATCATAATATAATAATGAGGAAGATAAACAATAATATATATTTATCTATGTTATCTCAATCTAATTATAACTTTCAAAAAAATAATGACTCCATCTAATATACTACACATTGTGGGTATACACAACATGTCACTTATTCTTAAACAACACTCTAGCATATAAAGTTATCTAATCTGACCTTTGATACCAAATTTATGGACCCAACCATAAAAAATTACATAATCATGAATTAAATGAATAATTCACATAGAGGATCATTTCAGGTTTAGAGTTTTATAGAATTAGGATATAACTATTACATCTCAAATGATTACAAAGAAGACACTTCTACTAAGTTTCCATAAAATAAAAACTCTTAAAAAGAAACATTTCTAGTTCCATGTTTTAGATAGAATGTCTTTCCTTGGTCCCATCCTTGACCCTATTCATCTTTATGTCCTATGAAGATCATTTCAAAAACTTGGGATGAGCATAAAAATCCCAGTAAAGGATACACAAAGAAGGAAAACTGTTAATTTTTCAAAACAACAAGTAAACCATGAATACTTTATCAAAGTAATACTTTTTACCTTTATGAATTAGTAAATACTATTCACTGAATTAAAGATCACTAATTATCCTTTGTAACCAAAATATTACCATAAACCCATATGAATAAAACATAACATATAAAGTTATCTTGGGACATAAACATACTTAAATGGAATAACCGTAGAGTCTACTTCCACACATATCACTATATGGAATAGCCATATGTCCGAATTCCATACCCAATGAATTAGAGGTTATAATGTAACCACTCATCTTGGTATTCACGACACCACCCATCATTTGTTTTATCACATAATGACCAGTCAAATGTCCAAGTACCATTATAAAATCATAACAAATAAAACCATTGTAATGAAAAGGAAACATTTACACATTTCAAAAAAATATTTCACATAAATATATTGACATAAAAAATCTATTATCAAAACCATTTTCAATACCAAAATACATAAAATAGTATATGGTATTTATTTACTTTTAAAAATATTACGGCCTGTTGAAGAATCCAAAGATAGAATAATACTCACGGCGGTGGAAAGGTCGTCGTCACCACATACATTAAAAAGAAACAAACTTTTTGTCATTTAGTAAAACACTTTTTATATAAAATATTACTTTGGAATAAAAATATAAGTCAAAGGGGTTTATACAGTGTATATGAGAAAGTATTATTTTAGAACAAAATATGCCTCAATGAAATGATATTGAGATGAAGTCCCATACAAATTCGGTATCCTTAGATTAAGGATAAATCAATTACATAAATATGTCTGAAAAATATAAATACACACAACATAAGAGGATATTAAGTGTAAAACAATCATAGTCCATCCAAAAATATTCATAGTATTACATAATCAATAATTAGAGGTTTAACCCAAATAATTGAAATTGGGATAAGAATTTCCTTTAATGAAATTCGACAGCCTAACGACGTCATTTTAAAATTCTAAAAATGAGACGATGAGAGATACAAAGGGTTTATAATCACATGGACAAATAATTTAAAGCAATAAGGATATATAATAATATCTACCAATATAAGAAGATGTAAATTAATGGACCTAACAAAAATAAGTCTTTTAAAAAGAGGAGGGTGAAAGGTTCCCTTACCTATTTGGGTAAATTTTGAAACGTACACCCCATGAAAGAAGGGTAATACAATGAAGATGTAAATACTCATAAATTAAAGTATATTTCACAATAATTTAATCATGGGCAGTAAATACCCCACACAAAAGTAAATAGTGGGAAATGTAGCATGAATCTTACAGGAACAAAAAGTGAGATAAAAACCCCTTACCTTGTTGTGATCAATCGAGTCGTATGACCAAAAGATAATAAACACCAAATGAATCACATAAATACCATAAATATAAATATTATCAAAATAATATCTCTGAATGTTCAGTACACAATACACAATATTCAATAAATAAGTGGCGAACAATGTAAATATCATAGAATTAAAAGTGAGATAAGAAATCCCTTTGGAAAATTCGGCAACCTAACGGCGCCACATAAAACTTCCAAAAATGGTTTGATGAGATAAAATAGGGTATCTGATCATATGAAAATAAAAATTTTAGTAAGGGGGGTATAAAATAACATCCCCCAACATAAGAAAGATGAGATTAAATGTAATGACATAAAAGAGTGTACTTAAAAAGAAAGCGATAGGTAGGATCCTTTACCTCAAGTCTGACTTGTCTTATTCATTTCATTATATTCCTGAATAATAAACTTTGGTCAATTTATAATTTATTAAGGAAATAATTTAAATAATATTATTCAGTTGATATCACATATTATAATGTTATAATAATTGGTTACTAATGTGAGTTCATATCAGACGTTTTTGTCGATGTTCAGTACATGAGTCAAAATTGATCTTGTTGGAAAAGAACATTCCATGTAATTTTAGGTACATCATCTCCAGAGTGTTATTAATGAATTCAATATCATATATATCTAGTATATATTCATTTTATACCATTACTTAACATTTTTATATAAAAAATTAAATTCACCATTCATGGAGACGGTAGGGCGTACGTACACATGAACGCTACTTTCATTTCTTTTTTCATATTAATTGAATTAAAACTAAATGAGGGATATATATATTATAATTAAATAATTATATCCATCATTTTTATTTAATATATGATAGATATATCCATTATATATATTACTTATAATAGTACATAACATTTGGAGATAAGAAATGAAATGTACTGTTCATGGAGACGGTAAGCCATACCTACCCATGAACACTACTTTCATTTATATTTCATACTTTAATGGAATGAAAAAATGTAATGATACATATGTATATTATAAATAAATTTTTATATAATATATAACATCATTAAATCAATCCTTTATACATCCCACATATGGTATTAACGATTCAAATCACTTTGTGGGGGCGGTAGTCCGCACTTCCTAAAATAAAAATACCTCCTTAACCAATTATGGAAACCATAATGGTATGGAATAAATGAAAAATAAATAAGCATAAGGAACACATAAAAATAATGTATATATCATATATAAATATAGTGACATATTTATTTCCACCATGAGAGGGGTTAAAACAAGATTGAGCATTCACAGTTTCATGAGGCTATAATTCACCACCCACAAAAACAGTATGTTTATTAACCATTAGATAGAGCTGTGTATTAGTGTAGCTCTAATACTACTAAAAAAAGAATACTATTATATTTAAAATACTTATGTTGTTACAAAATAAAGGAATAAATAGAGTTTACGGGGTTGGAGAAGAAAAATAAAACAAAAGAACATAAGAGAAGGTGTTACCAACAAATCGGATAACTATTATTGATTTGAGCTCAAAGGCTTCCATGGAAAGTCTTCTTCCCAAAGTGAGGATTCAACGAGTAATAGAGGGATGTGGAGAGAAAATATTAGCAGATTTTGGAAGAGCCAAGGGTGTGAGAGGTGTGGGTAAGGAGGTAGAGGTGGGGGCATTTTATAAGAGGGAGGAGTGGCACTCTTGGAAAGTCTTGATAAGTTACATTATTATAAAATTATTTTAGGATATCAAATGTATCACAATTATATATTTCTAGGATAAGGTGATAAGGGTTCTAAATCCACCAATACAATAGGTTTTTGAAAAGTTTATTTCTAAGAGTTTACATTATCATTTCATTTTATTTAAATCATTCATTAATGAGGTAATCACTGCATCATCATCGTGTCAAAAATAAATTAATTTATGTAATGTCTAAAAATTATAAAATAACTACTATGATGTAGTATATATTATTATATTTCCAATAAATATTTATAGTAAAACATATGTCCTGTATAACCCCATGTAATTTTTTTTAGTAAAACAATGCATGCATGTGACATTTTTATTTTAACTTTATATAAAAAGTTATTAATGTAATTTTCTTACCCATGTGGCTCCATGGGGTCCCCAACTTGAGACATGGATTTTATTGGTCTTCCATGACTCATCCAATAAGGGCAGGACATTTTTCAAGGTCATTTAATATTATTATAACAATTTCTTTACCTTAAATTAAACTAATTACCTTTAATCGTTATTAACAAAACTTAAAGGTTAGTACTCACCAAAATTTATTATCATCCAATTGAACCAAATTATACATCATAATTTCAACTATTTATGTAATATTTTTGAAAATAAAATCATAGAGGTGGTAAAATTTCATTTAAATGAAAAATCAGTTTTTTAACTACCACTTAGTTGTTTCACTATTCATCATAAATTGATGTTTTTCAAAAAAATACCAAAATTTACACCGAAACTATATTTGATATTTCGAATTAAAAAATTATTTCTATTTTAAAAAAATCAAAACATATAAGTTTCATTAATCAATTTAATAATTAATTCCCATTGTCAAAACAAATACTGTGTTTTTAAGAAACAAAATATATTCTAATATTGAAACTAGTTTAAGTCCAATTTCTATGTGAAATTAATTCCAATGACCACCATTGGATTAAATATTAAAAATATATTCTAAATACTCTTTAAACCCAATTAAAAGGAAAATATATCCATATAAAAAATCAGATTGAAAGGAGGTTTTGAATTTAACTACAACATTTTCACTAAAAATATTCTTTATCGGAAAAAGAACAAAAATTTACACAAAGTAAATTTTTATGTTCAGATTCTAAAGAAGGATTTTTTGGTCCAATATTACATATAAAATTGTAAAAAATTGGATTTAAAAAGGGTTCTCCATTAAAAGTAGGTTAATTGACCTTTTAAAGAATATTCGAATATTTATGCTTAAAATAGGATTAATTCTCATTTTGAGCCTCTAACTTTTATTGGATAAATGTAAAAATATTTTACAAACATATATAACTATTTTTTAGTCAGATCTATTCATTCCCGCCATTACAATGGCTAGGCGTTAACTACCATTTAAAATAATATTATTTTATTATTAGAGTGCAACGTAAGATTTCAAATAAACTCGCGGTTGTGTATTGGGTACTCCATTGAGCATTGCATTTTATTTAAACTAATATTAATATTTTATTAAAAAATATTAAAAAATATTAAAAAGTAATATTCATTATTTACCTAGGATGTTACATGGACGATCCAAGAGCTACAAGACACCCTCCAGCTGTTTGTCTTTTTAGTTGCACCTGTTGTACTTTCCTTGTACTTTACTATTGGGCTTTATTTCCAGCCCCTTTACATTTAGCATACTTTTCATACTGTTTTTACATAGTATTTTCTCCCTCTTGTACTCTTATTTTGTGTGTTTACAATTTATAAAGGCAATGCGTTCCCAGTTTTACGGAATTACTCCTTTAGTTGTAGTCATTATTTCCAAGCATATGGAAGGCTGGCTTGGGGTAGTCACGATACGGGCCCTGAGGGATGGTTCATGACAATGTGTCAAAATGGTTTTATATACACCTTATAGGATAATAAAGAAACACAACATCAAGGTATTCCTCAATGAAAGGAGATTGAGGTGAAGTCACATATATTGAGTCTGAATTGTCTCATATGTTCCTCGTTATACCTGAATAACAAACATATGTTAATTTATAGATTCTTCAGAATTTTTTCCAGTTTATTATCTCTTTTCTGTTACTTATTACCATTCTATAAAAATTGGTTTTTTTATTTTTGTTCATACCATACATTCTTTCAATGTTCGGAAGACGAGTCAAAAATAAACTTGTTACAATTAAAAAATTTCCATGTCCTAAAAAGAATATAATATCAAGATTGATATTCCTGATTTATACATCATATAAATCATATATAACTAGTATATATGTTTTTATAATATTCCATATCATTTGTATATAAGAAATTAAATTCACCATTCCTGGAGACAGTAAGACATACGTACGCATAAACTGTACTTTCATTTCTCTTTCAAATATCAATGAAAGAAAAACAATATTACACATATTTTAATTATAAATAAATAATAAAATAAATTTTTATTTTATTAACGTCATATTTTATATGTTCCATGTATATCATGAAGAAGTCATATAACATTGTGGGGGTTGTAGTCCTCACATCCTGAGATATAATTATCGCAATTATTCGACTAGAGAAGCATAATGGTATGTTATAAATGATAATTACATATGAATATAGATAAAATAAATATCATAAATATCATAAATAATTATATTTCAATCATTATTTATACCATACGAGGTGGTGGGAAATTATTTAACACTCATCGTTTCGTGAGGAATTAGTTTATTGTCGACAGAAACATTATGTACAATTCCTATAAGGCAGAAGTGTGTGTATGTATAGTTCAGATTAACCTAATAAAAACTACCTAGTATAATTAATATACAGGTGTGGTTATAAAATAATTTTATAAATTTATTTTTTGGGGTAGGATGTGAATAATAAATAAATAAATCTTGATAGAAGAGATGACCTCAAATCGGGTAACTCATTTTGATTTAAGCTAAATTGCATTTTTTTTAATTTACTTCTACCTAGGTTAAGGAATCTTGGTGGAATATAAGGATGTTGGGATCTTATTTGGGAAGAGGTTGGATGATTTATGGGGGAATGAGAAGAGTTGTTAATGGGTTAGAGGTAGTGTCCTTTTATATGATGGAGGAGGGGTACTTAAGGAATATCAGGAATTATAATTTTATTATAAATTATATTTCGATTATAAATGAGTCCATTTTCAAATAGATAATCTATAACATGAATATAAATTAAAATAAAATCATCCAAAAAAAATTAGAGTGGTTTTGGATATTTTCTATTCCTTATTCGATTTTTAACCCTTTTTTACTCTTACCTTTTTATCAAGCATTTAACACTTCGAGGATCGAAATAGTTAACAAATCCTGAAAAATATCGAATTAAAGAGTCAATGATAAACTTATATACAACTGATTACTATTTCCCAAAATATTATATTTTGTGGAGTTTTATAATATATTTAAAAAATATTTTATATTTTAAAATATGAGTTATGTCAATTGTGACATTATAGATATCAAGAACTTTTAATAAATCGTCAACAACATCATTGATTCGAAAAATAATTATTAATACCAAGATAACATGTAAATATCATCCATAAAATTTTTGAATGACATAAAAATAACCAAATTAGATTTATTTTTACATTTATAATTTCATTTATTTGAATCCATTATTAATGATGCAATCACTGCATCATCATTGTGTCATAACAAAATTAATTTGTTTATTCTTTAAAAATTATAAATAAAGAAACCAAGATATATAAAATCCTTTTAAAGTTTTAATGACAATACAAAATGAAATATATTAGTTATATAACACAATATAATTTTTTTTACAAAACAATACATGTTTATGATACATTTTTCATTACATAAAATTAATTTTTATAAAATGTAATTTTCACATCCATGCGGTTCCATGGGGTTGCAAAATCATCCCAATGATGAAAATTGTCAGACACATCTTATCCATTAGGATTAGTGCATGTGTTAGGGAAATTTAATATTATTATAATATTTTTTTACCCTTATTACCATATTTACTATTTAACCATGGTAATTAAAATATTTACTTAAATTACTATTCCAAATGTCTTAAAATAAAAGATTACTATTTACAAAATTTTTACATCATGAATCCAAATATTTAATCCATTTTCCAATATTCAAACAACATAAATTGTATAAATTTACATAAAATTAAATTCTGTTGTCAAAAACAAAATGCGTGTTTTTAAGAAGTAAAAACAACAAAATATTTACATGTGTTTATGTCTAATTTCCAAGTGAAATTAAATATAATGAATAAAATTTGAGGTAATGTTAAAAGAAAATTAGAATTTCACTTTGTAACAAATTTAAAGGACAATCTAATCATATGAATTTATTAGATAAAAATTTAGTTTAGACTTCAAATGCAGTATTTTTAACTATTCATTAAAAATTGAACATTACCAAGAAAATAACAAAACTTTACCCAATATAAAATATTATGTCCCACTTATAAAGAAGAATATTATTTTGTAAAATATTATTTATAAAAGTGAATAAATATATTTAAAAATGGTTAACCATCAAAAGTGTGTAAATCGATCATTTAAAGAATATTAGAGTATTTCTTGCTTAAAATTCGATTCAGTCTTATTTAAAGCCTCTAAAATTTATTAAATAAATGAAAGAAAATTAACAATTATGTTATGTTATAATGTAGATAGTTATGTACATTCCATGAAATACATCATATATGCGTTAAATAAAAATTAAAATATTATTATTATTATATTATCTCTCTATATAACTCAATGATGTGTGAAACATAAAATTTCAATGAATCCCGTTGTAGGGAGTTGAGTTCTTTTTTGAAAAAAAATTCTTTTTTAACATAAAAATAATATATTATTCATAATAACTAATAGAATTAAAAAAATTAAATTCTATAAAAACTTGAGTCGTTACATGTTTGGGGACTTAGAAGTTTACACATTAGTATGGTGTTTTCTATATCAATGTTTAAGGAAATACTATTCAATGTTTATGATATATTTAATATTTTTTATTATTGATGAACTAAATACATCTTTAATTTAATTCTAATACTGTAAAGAAAAATATTTTGACCCAATAAAATAAATATCTATTCTTTTATTTGAGTTTTAGTTATTTGAACAGAGTAATGGTTATGGTGAAGTTTTAACTTCTGTACTAAGTGGGGTATTTTAAATTCCCTAAAAACTACCGGAATGACCTGTCAAAACAATGTATGGTGTCAAATTTTATAAATGAGTATTTCTGAGGCATCTGAATAAGAGGAACCACTAGTGAAAATCACCAATATCGTGGAGTATAGTGTTGGTGAAGTTGAGTAAGGTATCTTTTTTTTCTATAAACCATTATACGTTTCTATATTCTTTTAATTATTTTTTCTTCTCACACATCATTAATATAGAAGGAAAATTTTAATACATAACAGATTTGGTTTTATAAATCTGTCAACATTCTCTAAAAAACAAAATTTACCCCCTCTTTTATCATCATCATCATCACCATAGCCATTCTGACACAACAAGTGGTATCAACGGTAGTCTCTACTTTTCTATTATCTTTTGGGAAATGCTTATATATTTTTTTGTTCCATCTATTTTTATTACAACAAAAAAGTATCAAATTAACAATGTTTTTGAAATTGTCATTATACTCAATACGAACAAGATATATATAAATATGCGTTATATCCTGGGCTATAAAAATATTGAGTTAAATATTAAAAAAAAGACAAATCTGATAATGTATGATATCAATGAACATATTTTGATAAACTATTTTCCTAACATTAATAGATATAATTTTTTATTATGGAATGATTGAAAGATAATTCATTTAAAAATTCTGGGGATAAAATTTTATTTGATGGTTTTAAACCCTTAAACATTTATTGCTAATGATTTGTAAATATGGGATGACGATCCATAAAAAAGTAAATTTTCAAAATTAAAATTAAATTAATTTTATTTTCTGTGGTTTTGGAGATGATATGTTTAGTAGAGTTTCTCAGTGTTCTACTACATAATAGATGTGTTATTCAATTTCAGTTGCATATGAAGGGACGAAATAAATTAGATAATTAAGATACTATGTCTTAAAGATAATGTTTTTTAATATTGTAATTAATGAAGATGAAACTATAACTGAATTGAGTGGAAGATTAATATAATTTATTAATAGTGATTTTTCATTTGGTGATCCAATTTCACAATTAGATCAAGCAGAATAATACCCTTAATGTGTAATCGAATATCAATATCGATACAATAATATAAACAATTAAAAATGTTATTTATGAATCAATTTATTAAAACATTAATTATGTATGAAGTTGAGATGGGGTATATTGGTGAAAATACTATCAAAAATCAAAATGAATCACACAATACTAAAATGGATGAATCACATGATCCAACTACTCAAGATTGAGACAATTCATTTTAAAAACATTTTAATTTTTTTGAAAATGGTTTCCATATGATAAAGGTGGGGACTAAATAAATAGATTCTATATATGTAAATTTAGAGTTCATTTAGAGGGTAATTATCCTTCACTAAAGGTTCATAAGAAATAATATTATATTGGGAAAATGAATGAAAATTATGATTATTATATGGTTCTATTCTTCTTTATCACATAATGAATAGTTTATAGATTCTATGAGATAGTATAAAATATGGCATGTCATTGAATCACACTGATGTTGTAGAATTTTCAAGATCATTAAAATCCAACAATGAAAATCTTTCTAATGACGAATCAAATTTTTTTATAATATAAAACAAATATGAATCTTTAACGGAATATAGGGTAAAATTAGAAAATATAATGATTTTGTTTTATGAAATAATGATCGTTTATTAAAATATAAAATAGATTAATAATATAATTCTTATAAAATTTAATTTTATCAAAATGAAATAAAAAATAAATAGTTATTGGTTGATGGTGGTAAATTAAAATAATCGTCCTTTATTGTGATAAAAGGGGAAAATATTTAAATCAAATTCTCTATAAAAATAAAATTTATAATTGATAAAATGGTATATAATTAAATGATGAAAAAATTATATATAAATTATTTTCATCCAGTTTCAAATACCAAAATCATGTCAAATATAAAAAAAATTTATTGTGGTATTAATAAAAAATATGAAAATAACTATTTCTTTCGAAAAAATAAAATTTCTAGAGTAAAATATTTTTATTATTTAAAAAAACTATTTAAAATAAATAGTATAATATTACCTTTAAATAAACTAGTTTCTTTTAAAAATAATTTAATTTCTAACATAGATGAACTGAAAAAAATATGGGTAAAAATATCTCCTGGTTATGTAATTTTGCAGAAATACACCACTAAACTACATCGTTCAATCCTGAAGTAATTTCCTATTTAGTATATAGCCATTTATATGTTAAAAAATGAGTTATCAATTCTGATGTAGTTCATTTTCATAGGAATATAACCTAGATCTAGAATTTATAATCCATGAAGTATTTTAGATCAATTTCTAAATAAATTTTTAATAAATTAACAATATCTTATAGGGAAAGATATTTATTATTAATTGTTTAACTAAGTTGATAAAATATTCAAATAACTTCATAAAAAATATAATAATAACAACATTTATTACTATATTTATTATTTGATGACTTATTTTTAAATTATATACTGTATTGAAAATGATTTTATTTATAAAAACAACCTTTCAAAATTGAATATATTTAATGATTATTCTCTATTTTTCAACTAAATAATGTTAAGCATCATTTATATTATTCCAGAAAAAGGCATAAATGTTTTTATTCTAAACACTGAAATATTATTCTTATAAAATAGATTTATTCTTATCACCGTCGAAAGATATTTTTTTATTATGTTCATTATATAATTCATCATTCTATGAGTACATCAAGAACATCAATTTTAGAAGAAATAATTTCTTACTAGAGAAAAAGGAAAAACTTATAATTTGTTAAATGAACAATCCATTTCATATGAAAACGATTCATTTAGAAAATATTCTAAAATAAATAAATAAGATTTTGTTTTTTGAAGAACTATAAGTCACATTATCTAAAATTCCATATCAAAAAATTTTCATAAAATTTAGTACATTGAATGAATAGAAATTGAGGCAGCAAGATGATCCCAACAAACCTTGAATGACAATGTTACCTAAATCATAATATGTTTATTTATTGGTATAAATATGTTGGATATGTTGTTTTTTATTTTTATTGTTGTTTTTTTAATTTTATTTGTTATCATATGTAAATATGTAGTTAATATTTTATTATCTCATTATATGATATAAATTAATCTCAATAATAATTATTTTTTCAAATATAATAGTGAAAATAATTCAATTCCTTGAATATTTTATGAGGAATCACATTGGAGGAATTTTTTAAGGTATTTAAATTTCATTTTAAATATAAATGGTTTATAAATTGTTTAAAATATTCATATTAATCCCATTTTATTAATTTATTAAATAGTTTACATTTTCATTGATTACATTTTTGGAAGTATGAATATATAGAAGTTTATATTGATAATTATTAATCATTTATTTTCTATGTCAAAACAAGGTTGAGAAAATTATATATGTATAAATTTATGTTTTTTATTATAAGAGAGACATGTGGATAATATTATGGATAAATTTATCAGTAAACATTATGAGAAATATTAGATAAATATCAATAGTTGTTTTTAGTTTAAATTATTTTTTTATGGAAATTTATTCATCATAATATTTCATTATTTCCTAAATTTACAAAATTATTTATATATTTATTGTTTATCAAAAAGGGGTATATTATTAAGGACGTAATTATTTAAAAATTTTATTAATTACACTTGGCTTTTTAATAACATAAACGACCACATTTTTATTAATAATGATGTTTATCATAAGTGAATTTCAGGAAGATAATATTTGGGTATAATATTTTTTTCAAGAAATATATTCATGCCATTCATCATTGAAAAATATTCGTTGATGTTTTCATTACATGTTATTCTATAAACACTAATCATAATTTATGGTTCTAAGCATAACATAAGTATTTAGAACCCTACGTCTTGAATATAGAATGTTGATCATATATCATATTCTTGGAAGAATCCCTACCTTTTAGAAATGGAAAATATTGTTTATCAATAATATGTTTTTCAAAACCTATATGATTCCAACAATTGTTTGTAAACATCAATATATTTTCATACAAATATTTGGATTTTTTTCATTACCTGGAGTAACCCTGCATTCGAATATTTTATGATGGAGTGTTAAATTTAAGATAGTATCCACGATTCCTATAACAGTGTTCATGAAGTAATCATTTTTTCAATTTTTTTTATGATTGATTAAAAACATCTTTTTCAATGGAATAAATTGTATATATTCATATATAAATTTATCTCTATATTGAAATTTTTTTAATTCAAATATTAACTATTTATTGTAAATTATTTTTTGGAACTGTTTTGAGATTTAGTTATTTGACCAAAAGAAAACATATTGAGTGAATATTCATCAATGAAAATAGGAATAAAATAAATTTGATATAAAATATATTTATATATATATATATATATAAAATATAGACCTATTTTTGAAAAAACAGGTATGTTGTTTCCATAAAATAAACTCATTCCAGAAAATAAAATATTATGATCTATCAGATTTACTTGTTGTTGTTGTTTTTTTAATTATAACATCTTTATTTGCGATGTTCCTGAATAAAATTTCAGAGATTAAAATTAAGGAAATAAATGTTTACACTTATATATAGTGTTTTCTCTATCACTATTTTATTATTTAGTATGAAATATTAATGATTTATTTTCTTTTGTGATTTTGCTTAGATCCAAAGACACCTGTCAATTACTCCTACAACTATAAAGAAAAAACTATTTTCTAAATATAATAAATCATTATTAGTTTATTGATATTTAGGATTCCTAGAATTAATCATTGGTTTTCAAATGTTTCATATTGTTATATTAATCATTAGATTATTTGTTCCCTAAAAAAGAACCAAATGGCTCTTTAAATTTGTTGTAAGGTGTCAACTGCATTCACTTAGTTGTTATGTGGTCTACCGATAAGATTACTTATTAGTTAAAATAACCATCCTCTTGGAGTAAAGTGTTGTTTAAGTGTAAAAGAGGATATTTGCGCCCTAATCCATAATAAATCATTGAGTTCTATTCCATATTTTTTTCCGTTACTCCATCATATTTAAGATATAAAGAGATGTTACCTACCAAACATGAGATGTGTTCTGAATATGTCATTGTTTATAAAAGAAACAACTCACCCCAATCATGTGTCTATATATTCCTCATATTCCTTATGATATAACCAAAACTCATTTTCACTTAATGATAATATATATAATTGAAAATATTTTATATTTTCCTTAACCCCAAATCACTATATAAAGTAATGTAAGAAATTAATCTTTATTGTCTTTTTATTCACTAAACTTATTATATAGAGATGTTTCAAGTAATTGAATCAAAAAAACCCAAAAAAAATAGATAATATACTATGAAAGTTTGATATACAACCTGAATTGTTTTACATGTTTCTATATCATTTGACTCTTTGGGGTTATTAATTACTCCCTTAGAAAAATCATTTCTTTTTTAATAATGATTATTAATTTCAATATATCTCACTAATAATTAATTTAAATAATTAAGTAAGACTTACTATAAATTAGAATTAATGATTATTCAAATTTTTTAATCATTGTTTCTAAATTAAATTTACTTATGTTGGGAAAATTAATTTTACAATAATATCATAGGCGTGACCGGAATATCGGGTTTTAAAGTGAAAATATGTAAAGGTTTCATCCCAATTAAAAAATAAAATAAATCCTATAAAATAAATTATATTAATGGATATAATATTTATTTTATTTAACTTTAAAACAAAATTTAAATATCATTTTACTTACAAAATATATTAACCAAAATAAAAATTTTCTATTAAAATTTTCTATTTTTTCTATATTCAGAAAAATAACACTTCACAGAAAAATAAAAATACTCACCCTATGATAATTTGGTATTATTGAAATAAAAATTTATTTTACTTTATCAAATATTATTTATAATTATGTATTTATATAGTTTTAGAAAATGTTCCACATTAAAATGTAAAAAATGAATTTTGATAAATATTTATTTTAATCATAAAATTGAATTCGTTCTTATCTTATTCTTATTCAATAATGTGGTTGAATGTAAGAACAAATTTTTTATATGTAAATGTTTTTCATACCATTTACTAGTGGTAGTTAATTTAATTTATTGTGATAACAATCAGTCGAGAAATAATTATATATTTTTTTTAAAAAAAATTTCTTTAATTTTAAATTTATTTCCATTTTCATTTTAATTAATTGGTATTTAATGAAAAAAAATTTAAGATAGTTAATCGATTTAATTTTAACCAATTTAATCCATTGTTTATAAATTTCCTCCAAAATAATAATATTAAAGGTATTCGATTAAATCTGGTCATGCAATCAATGCATATTATAAAAAAACATGTTCTTGAATGAGACATGAGCTTAAATTTAATTGTCTACATTAGATGATGTAGAGTAGATTTAATTCATTAAAATATTAGCTTTGTGATAAATTAAAATGATTTTATATTACTTTTTATGCATGGTGTTGCGTTTCAGACACACTGTTAATTAAAATTCTATTCTTCTAGAATTACAGGGTGTTACATAAATATTATATGATGTTTGTATAATTATTTAAGATTTTATTATAAAATAACCCACAATTAATTAATTAAATTTTTATATTTAGTATCTGAGTTTACATATTTACATTATCTGATTACTTTTAATTGAATAAACCTAGGATAATAATAAATAAATAATATAATAATTGCCTTGATAATGTAATTATCTTCCAATTAATCACAAAAACAAAGGATGTAATTTTTTAGTGCCTTCGATTGAAGTCATAAAAAAACTTATTTCACAAGATGTGTGAATAGGTTTCTATATCTATGCACCTTTAGACACATACCTAAATATATTATATGCCATTATAATATTTATAGAATAGGGAATAGAAACATAATAAATAAGTTAGTTAAAAATCTAGTTAAGGGAAACATAACACCTAGAATTAATAATTATATCCTAAACATAGGGATAATAATTAAGGGAGAAATATTTGATAAAAAAATGGGTTCAAATGTGAAAATAGTGAACCAAGATGGAGAAATATGGTTCATGAAAAAGAAACATAACACCAATGAAAGAGAATTAACAATCAATTATAGAATCATAAAAAATAATATTTAAAACAAGAAATAATAAAATTATAAATCCAATAGTATTTAAAAGACAGAATATCAAAAAAACTAATATAACATTGAAGTAAGGGTAATTTTATAGGATCAAAACAGTAGTAAGAATATTAATTTTTTTTAACAAATATACATATTCCCACCCATATTATTCCGAACCAATCCATGTATGTACCATATATAGTTTGTGAACAAATCCATGTATGCCCACCTATTAATTTTAAAAAAAATATCTTTTATGGATTGAATTCACTATACCATTAGATATAAAACCAATCCAAATAATATGGTTATTGATATAAGACACCACACTTATTCATCCACACCCTTTTACGCTATATATAATCAAATAATTCATCTTATCAAAATGGTCCAAACGGAAGAAAATATGTAACACCCCAAAACATTTCAAATAAATTTAAAATTGAATTTTTGAAACTCTAGTTGGTTATAACCTAGACATTAAACATAATTTTACCTCCCCTATGATTTTTATTTTGATTATTTTACATACACGGTTGTGATTAGTTAATCATTTAGAGGCTGATATAACCAACATAATTTCTATTGAATAGTAGCATACCCTTATGAATAGTAATGTTACCCCTAAGAATAGGGAAAAGCCCTTATGAAAAGTAATCTAATATATGATAGTATATATATGATTTATGTGATCTAATAATGTACCAATGATTTGGAATAAATAAATAATTTTTTTAAAAACTGTATATTTCAACAAAATTATGATTTAAATTAAAAATTAATTAAATCATAATTAAAAATTATTTTTGAAAAATGTAATTAATTTTTACATTCTAAATATTAATGAAATGTTTCAGTTGAATTTTTGGGACTTTTATGAAATACAAGAATTTTTTATGAATAGAAAAAAAAATTATTTTACCATATATATATATATATATTATCAGTTAAATTCACTATTTATAGAATCATCGATGATGTTAGAACACTTAGTTCAAAATCACATAAATATATTTCTGTTTATTGTCACAGGAATCAATACTATTGGTTATATTTGGAAAAATAATAAAATAATGAGTAAAATATTGTCAAAACCCTCCTATCCTCCACTATAACCCCCTCCCCCACTCCCTCTTCACTTCACTCCTCTCAAGCCATGTGCATTGTTAATATTATTTTAAGATATCCTCCCAATCTCCTCCCCCATGACCAGAGGCCCTTGGTCTCATAAAATTTCCAAATACTCTTCCCCTAAGAGGCTCTTATGGAATGTTAATTCAATAGGTAAAATTGATTATTTCTTTTATTTCATTTTCATGTTCCTGTGTTCTATTTTAATTCATACCCTCTCGTCATCGAAATGGTATAAAAAATCTAGTACCATAGTTGTAATATATTTTTTTTATTGACGTGATAATTCATCTTCATCTCTCCTTTTATTCTCAATAAGGAAAAAATGATACATCATCAGAGATGTGTTGATTTATCACATTCAATGATGATTTTTCTTTGAATTTTATTTACCTTCTTCAACTATGGTCATGAAACCATTTTTATTGTTTATCTAAACTATTAAATATGTATTATATCATATTTACTTATCTATAATTATTATTCACTCGTGATGTAATATAATTATAAAATACAATGTAATTGCGAGTAAAACTAGCAAATAAATACATGTTTTTACCATTAATGTTTTTAATAATGATTCACATTCACAAAAAATAACCAAATTAATGTGATAACTATATATTATTATGAATATTCATTAATAACATATAAATTCATTTCTAGAATTCGAATCCCATATTACAAGAACTACAACACTCTTCTAAATATGAGCTGATCATGAATATTATAGAAATGAGTACATAAGAATAATTAGATTGAGTCCCTTAAACCATTTAAAAGGCCATGACTGAAAATCATAATGTTATAATAAAAAATATATATTTATAAACCATTCTATATATTTTAATTAGTGGACATAGTTGGTATATTTAGGCCATTAAGATCAAGCGAAGAACACCCTCAGATTTAATGTTTGGGATAATCTCTCTACCTTTAATTTAAAACTCCCCCATGTTGTGTCCATTTTTTTTTATTTATCAATGATGAGGTATGATTTAAATCCTTCCCCAAAATTACATTATGATATAAAAACTATGGGATACCCGTTTACCGGTAATTAAGCCCTCCTAAGAACACATGTTACCATAACAAAATGTTTTTTAGGGTTTCTCCATCACACTACCAATTTTTGTGATATATTATGCATTCACTACTATTACCTCTGTATGGTTTATGTTTAATTATAATTAATATTTCATATATTCATTATCTTTATTTTTATGATATTTAATGTTTTATTTGTTGATTATTAATTTTGGGGCATAAAATTCAATTGATTACAATGTTGTATGTTTTTTCTACCATAGCCTTCGTTTAAATTCAGGATGCACTTATCCTCTACTCACCTCAATGAAAATTTTAATTATTATAATGTAATACGTTGAAAAAATGTGTGAATGTTCTATATATTTTTACCAATCATTTTATTTTTTTATATTATGGGGAGTTATTTGTTTTAAAAAAATCATTCAAAAATTCTTCTTAAATGAAAGGTCGTTTCAAGGAACATATCAAATTAATACACATTTAAATATCAATCTATAATATATCTTTTGTTATATTTATATTTACAAAATCATGAATTTTAAATTTTAATTCTATATTTGTTCATTCAGGGTTTTCTGAAAGAAAACAAGAATCTTTTCTTAAAAACCTCTTTAATGAATTCCTTAAACTGCACTAAAATGTTTAAATTCTAAATCATAATTAAAAAAACTTTTTATATGATTTGAATTTAGTAGGACATCATTTGAGCCTCAATTTTATTCTCAATTTACATCCATTTTTTTGAAATATATATTTTTTAAACCATATTTTTGACAAATATAAATGATTTTACAATGAACTCTTCTTTCCAATGTAAAATAGATTTTTCTCACATCCCTTTATCTTTTATAAGATATATTCCTTAATCAGAACTTATTACCAACATGTGTTTTATGTACATCACACATGTATATCATATCAGTAATATTATTATTATCCTGATATTATAAGGGATTATGATTTGAATTTTTCAATGGGGTATGGGACACTTTGGAGTGTTTAAATGTTATTTTCACTAGAATTTATCAATAGTCTGATTTAAATGTATCATTATTTATGTCAACATCAATTTATTAATATTTTATTTCATAGATGATTATATCATATTATATAATCTTCACTGTTTTTTAAGTGTTTCTCAATTGTTGTATTGTGTATTTTCTAACATGATATCAATCAACAATATATTTCAAATGGTTAGTGATTTTTTATAATTTATTGATAATGTTATTTAAATTTAATATTTTAATTTCAATATGAATTTATATGTTATTTATGATTATCCATGTTAATTAGAGTAATTCATTAAACATATTAAATGTCTGGTAAGGCCCGCTATAGCGCATTAGTGCCTTAGTAGGACTCATGAGACAAACTAAGGTATTGGAATAAGACAAAAAAAATGGTTATTTATGGTCTTGGCACAAGGCCTTGATTGTATGGATATGATGTCCCCCATTATTAAAATCCTTGTTATGAAACTAGTAATTGAAATTTCATGAGTTTATTTGAGTAATAGAGTATACGTGATTTTGTTTTATTATGGAAATATTTACTCATCTTATATTCATGCCATATTATTTTCAAGTTTATTTTTAATGGGATTTATTTTTAGATATTCACCATGCCAAATGATTTTGTTTATTAAATAATCTGCTACATTTATTACACTTATTGAGCTTATAATCTATCACCTTTCATATGACTCATTTTAAAAATACATGATAATGTTTATTATCACTGACCTAGAATGTTAAAAATAGAGTTGTGAATGTTCCCACTAAAACTGATATGGTTTATTTCATTTCAAGTTTTAATGTTGAAATTATGTTTGTATCTTGTAGCCAAAAAAAATAAACTTCTTAGTACTTTAGGATTGGATTCGTTATAATCATTCAAATGTATTAAATAATGCACTGGCTCAGGGAAAATGAGGTAAGGGCGTTACCGTTTGAATCAGCATAATTTTAGTAGAAAACATGTGAACTTGATATAAAAACCGTTGATTAGTCCACAATACCCTAAGATATATGTTTGTAATAAGATTTTGAGAATGTCCAAGAATTTTTTTAGGGAATGTATTATGTTGTTTATCATGAAATTATATCCATGTTTGGATACGAAAAATTAGTGGATGCTCATGCATAGATGTATAAATGGTTGAAACGAGAAAAATAACAATTTGAGGTAGACTCCAATGGGAACTGGTGCTTGATAATGATAACTGATCCAAGCATGGTTCGACATAATCCAGGGATATGATTTGGTAACTATATATGCTTATTACAACCCATTATAAAGGATTCATACCCCCAATGTAACCTAAGAATATGGTTCTAGGATTTACGAAGCATAAATTTATGTTATGTGGTATATCATGTTTAGAGATACAGACAATTCATAATTTTATGGGCAAATATATAATATGAAGTTGATTATAAATGCATCCTATAAGAAGGAATGAGAACACAACAAATTCACATGATTCAATGAGTAAGAAGGATCATATCTATAATGGTCTAAAGTATTAGTTTCAAAGGGTGATTGTCTCCAATATGTCGTCATCAAATAATGAAATAGTATTATGTGTTAACAATGTATGTTATGAATTATTTGAGACCTATGACATTGAGGAAAATAAAAATAAGAAGATGATATTACAAAAAAATATTGATTAAGGAAATAAGGGAATGAAGGGTGTTCCCACATGTGATTACTATGGAAGGAATCATACTAGTAATTTCATGAAGTGAATGAGAGTTTATATAAGCGTGGAGACAAATCATTTGAATTTCATGAGTGAACATGTAAGAAAAATATTTATAATGTACAATGTTTCCAATGAAATAATATCAGACATATTGTGAATATAAGTCCCCTGAATCAAAATAAAATACCCCAAATGATTACACTACATAGTGATTTTGTTATGATGATTCCTCATATGGTGTATAATGATTAATATTCTTAGTCAAGAATCAGGTCATTAAAAAAAACACAATTGTACTGGCTATATGAATTATGGAATATAAGAATATTTTACTGCAATACATTTTCAATAAGTATTTGAAACCATAAGTTTAATAGTACTAATAAAATATATTTAGTGTGATGTTAATTTTTTTTTTGGAAAATGAATGAATGAGGAAGATAAATCCTTTATTATATTTAAAATTATGAAGATAATGATGATTCAATGATTCTTTTGGATATGTACTTTCTACATCAAAACATATTATTGGCTTGTTGAAAAGTGTACTAGGCTATCATTGACATAGTTTACAAAATGTTGGGAATAAGTAATATATCCAATAACATGTGTAAGTATGAATCAATGCTTCAAATATGGTATTATGATAATTGGTTTATTACTATATTTCAAGAGGACACAAGATTAGAATATTCATATATGAGGAATATGAAAATTTTGGACTTCTTCTAGTTGATTTAAGGAAAATAATTTTGGATATTAATTTAGTTGGATAGATCATGGAGTTCTAAACAAATACGGATTTATAAGGGCCACATGTAAATATATCTATCATAAATGGATCATGGGAATGATTCTGTTGTGTTGTATCATGTCCTTTTGGTATGTTAATTCATATATGAAATGGTTTTTATTGATCATTGTATGAGTATTTTTAGTTTAATGACACCTCATAATGATACTTAATCTAACAGATGATCTATATGTAGTTTGAGGAACAAAAAAGGATAATATCATGTTTATAAATTTTAAATGTATATTTATAAACATATATAGTGGAATAATCCTTCAACTCTACGAAATGAGTCTTCGATGTTTTTCTATTATCATAATTTTTTATATCATTAATGAGTTTTTTCAAAATTGTTGTATATTGTTTTTTGGTAATCTACATTCATCTAAACCTATTTTTTATCACTTGATATTCATATTTTTGATTTTATTCTATTCCATGTTTTCAATTCCAATCAATCTCAATCCACTGGAAAGGATAATTTAATCATTAAATTTTTTATTATTATTAATATTATTTGGATCAAATCATTTACCTTAACCCATTTAAATATGAAATTTAATTAATCTTATACCTGATATGAGTTTTTGTTTGTAAGTAATTATTCAGGTAACATCCAATAACACTGAATGTGAAATATCATATTTCGAGTGACAATTTTTTAACATGGGGATAATGTGACACCCAATGATTTTGAAAATAAATTTAATATTGAATGCATGAAACACTGAGTATCTTCAACACACCACATTTGTATAACCTAGATAGTAAAAAAAATTCCACCCCTGTGATTTGAATTTTTAATGTCTTATATACAATTTTGTGATCAGTATGACATTTAGAGTGGAATATGACCACTTAAATTTTTAGTGAATAGTGACACACCCTTATAAATAGTAATGTTACAGTTATGAATAGTGAAATACCCTTATGAATATTATCCCCACCAATGATAGTATTTATATATGATTTAAGTGAATATATGATGTATATTTTTTTGAATAAGTAAAGAAATGTGCTAAAAACTATTTGTTTCCTATAAATTATAGATTCGAGTCAGTAAATTATTCATTGTTAGAAAAATATTTTCTAAAATTAGAATTTATTCGGATTCTACACGTCGTTAAATAGATAGTGTAAATTTTTGGGCTTTTTCTAAAATACTTGATTTTTTAATTAATAGTAAAATACAGTAATTTACAGTATATATACATTATAAGTTAAATACACTATTAATTACATCACGGTTGATGAAATTACAATAATTTATAACTCACACTCATATATTACGATTATTTGTCATAATAAACAATTATATTGGTTGTCTATGGAAAAATTATAAAATAATGAGTAAAATAATGGGGAAACCATCGTCTCCTCCCTTATAACCCCCCTCAACACCTCTTCCATTCACTTTTCTCTATAATTGTAAAAATTATGAATTATAATTAAATATCCTACCATGATCCTCCCCCACTATAGGAATCCATTTTTATTATAAAAAGTCCAAATAATCTTCCCTAAAGAAGCTCTCAAGGAAGGTTAATTCAGAAGGCAAAATTCCTCTTTTATTTTCTTTCATTTTCATGTTCCATTCATCTATTTTTTCCTATCCACTTTTAATAAAAATGGTATGAAAACTCCAATACCATACATGTACTATAAATTTTTTATACTAATAGGATAATTCATCTCCATATCTCTTTTCATCATCATTTATTCTAGAAATAAGACATCGTCCAAGATGTGTTGATTTATCACATTCAAGGATGATGATGCTTTCAATTTGATTTACCTTCTTAAAATCTGGACAAGATACCATTTTTAGGGTTGATCCAGACTACTATATATTATTTTTATCTTATTTAATGTCCTAGAAACATTATTTACTAATGATGTAAAATAATAATAAAAACAATGTTAATGTGAGCTAAAAGGCCAAATCTATCTAAGAAATTTTAATTAATATATTATATAATGATTCACCTTAAATAAAAAAACGAATTTTATAAGAATTAAATTTTATTAATATTAATTAATAACATATAAATTGTATCCGGGGATCCAAATGTGATCTTACATGATCTACTATAATCTATTATAAGTGAGGAAATCATGAATATTATAGAAACAATCACTCACAAACAATGGATTGAATACCTTTAACATATAAAAATAAATGAATGAGCTTAATAAATTTATAATTAACCAAATAAATGTTTAAATTATTCTGGAAATGTTAATTATTGAACCTAATTTTTTTATTCATGTCATTAAGATCAAGCGAAGTGCACCCCCAGATTTAAGGTAACAGATCATATCTCTCACATTTGTTTATGATTCCCCCAATGTTGTGTGCTTTTATTTTTTTTTCATGATGATGGGGTATACTTTTTCTCCTCTAAAATATGGCCCTTATGAAATGTAGATGATAGTTTACAACATTACATCTCTTCATGCCTTTACAGGAACACCTGTTAACATATCGAAATGTTTGTATGGGTTTCGTTACCTCACTTCAATTTTAGTGAGATATTTTGTATTAACGATTATGATTTTTGTATGGTGAATTTGTACATCCCATTTTAATTTCATATCATGAATCACATTATCTTAATGATATTAACTAAATCATTTTTTATTATTAATTTTGGGAAATACGATTAAATAGATTACCAAGTGGTAAGTATTTTCTAACAAAGCGTCCATTTTCATTTGGGATACTATTTTTCTCCACTCACCTAAATGATATTATTATTTATTGATATTCAATCCTTTTAAATTAGGTTTTAATGTTCTATATATGTTTACCAATCATAATCCTTCTTTTTTTATGGTAATTTAAATGAATTAATATTAATTTTTAAAACAATTCAAAAATGCAAGCTTGATTCATGGAACATATCAAATTTTAACCTATTTTATAGTTCACTAAATAATATGTTTTAAGGTATATTTATATTTATAAAATCATACAAATTAAAATAAAATTTGTTTTCTCTCAATTTGAGGTTTTAAGAAAGAAAACATGCATTTGCGCTTTAAAATCTCCTTAATGAATACCTTAAACTGTGTTAAAATGTTTTAATTTTAATGAATATTTAAGGAATCTTTTTATATGCTTCCACATCAGTGGTACATAATTTATACCTAAAATGTAATATCAATGCACATCCATTTTATTAGGATATACATTTTTACAACCAGATTTATGACAAATATATGTAATTTTCCAAAATAACTCTTCTTTACAAAGTAATATCTATTTTTCTCGCCTCACATTAAATTTTATAATTTATATGTTTGTGTCAACCAATTATTCCATTTAAGTGTTAAATTTTAATCCACATAGTATATAGTATCAACAGTCTCATTATTATCATGATATTATATGGTATTATTATTTGAATGTTTCCAGGTGGTATGAGTCTATAAGGCCCCATCCTTAAACCTTACTTAATATTGAATGAAATGAGTAAATCACATTGTGGATCTTTTCAGGTTTAGTGTTTTAGAGAATTAGGACATAACTATTACATCTCAAAAGATTACAAAGTCGTTGCTTCTACTAAAATTTCCATAAAATAAAAACTCATAAAAAGAAACATGTCTAGTTCCATGTTTTAGGTAGCATGACATTCCCTTTTAACCCATCCTTGACCCTATTCCACGCTAAGCCCAGTGAACAACATTTCAAAAACATGGGATGAGCATAAAATGCTCAGTAAGGGATTCACAAAGAATGAAAACTGTTAGTTTTTCAAAACAACAAGTAAACCATGTATACTTTATCAATGTAATACTTTTCACCTTTTCAAATAAGTAAAAACTCTTCGCTGAATAAAAGTTCATTACATAGCCTTATGTAACCAAAATATTTCTTAAAACCCATATAAAGATCACATAACATATAAACGTAACTTGGGACATAAACATACTTAAGTGAAATAACCATAAGGTTGACTTCGACACATATCACTTAATGGAATAGCCATTCGGCCAAATTCCATACATACTTAATGGAATAGCCATACGACCGACTTCCATACCCAATGCATTAGAGGTTATAACTTAACCACCCGTCCTGGTATTCACGGCACCATCCTTCATATTGTTTATCACGTAACCACCCGTTAAATGTCCAAGTACCATTATAAAATCATAATACATAAAACAAATATAATGGAAAGAAAACATTTCCACACTTGGATCACAATATATCACTTAAATATATTGACATAACAAATCCATTATAAAAACTATTTTCAATACCAAAATTCATAAAATAGTATAAGGTATTTATTTCATTTCAGCTTGTTCAGGAAGCCAAGGACCATATAATACTCGTGGCGGCGGAAAATGTCGTTGTCACCGCGCACATTAAAAGAAACATTCCTTTTTGTTGTTTTGTAAAATGCTTCGTAGAAAAAGATTCCTTTTGTATAAAAGTAAAAGTAAAAGGGGTTTATACACCGTATAAAAGATAGTTGTGTATAAAACGAAATATTGCGCAATGAAAGGAGATTGAGACGATGTCCCTTACAAAGACTGTATCCTTGGATTAAGGATAAATCAGTTACATAATTATGTGTGACAAAAAAATACATGAAATATAAGTGGGTATTAAGTGTAAAACAATCAGAGGACATTCACACATAATCATAGAACGTCATATTCAAGGTGTACAAGCTTATCCCAGAGAATCGAAATTGGGTTAAGAAGTTCCTTTGCAATAATTAGACAACCTAACAGTGTCACTTCAGAAAAAGAGTTGATGAGAGATAAAAATGGTATCTCATCACTTGGACATAAAATTTACATCAATAAGGATATAACAGAACATATCCCAACATAATATTATGTGAATTAAAATACATAAAAAAATAAGCCTTTTAAAAAGAGGAGGGTGAAAGGTTCCCTTATCGACATGGGTATCTTTCGAAACATACACACCGTGAAAGAAGGACAATTCAAAATTGATGTAAATACTCATAAATGAAATAATATTACACAATGCGAAAAATAATGTTCAGTACATACACAACTCAATGGAAATTGTGGAAAATGTAGCATAAATCTCACGGGAATAAAAGTGAGATGAAAAATCCCTTATGAAAACATGGCTGCCTAACAGCGCCACTTAAAACTTCCAAAAATGGATTGATGAGATCAAATAGGGTATCTCATCACATTAGAATAAAATTTATAGAAAGAGGAATATAAAAAAACATCCCCCATCATAACAAAGAGGAGCTTAAAAGAAGTTACATAAAGGATAGTACTTAAAGAGAAAGAGAGATGTTAGATCTCTTACCAAAATTCGGCAGCCTAACGGTGCCACTCAAAACATCCAAAAATGGATTGATGAGATAGAATAGGGTCTCTCATCATATGAAAAAAAACTACAGTAATATTAATATAAAATAACATTCCAATAACAAGAAATATGAGCTTTAAAAGGAATTCCATAAAAGAGTGTACTTAAAAAGAAAGAGAGGAGTAGGATCCCTTACCTCGGGTCCGACTTGACTCGATCGTTCTTTAACGTCCAGAATAATAAACATGATTTAATTTATACTTTCATAAGATCCTTTTTCAAGTTCATTATTCCTTTTATATGAATTATTGACATGTTATAAAAATTATGTAATCATTTGAGTTAATAATGTTTGTTTTGTCGATATTTGGTTCTTAAGTCAAAAGTGGACTTCTTACAATTACATGTTGTTCGTGTGGCCAATGGTTCATTATATTCAGAATGATATTCATGATTTGGATATCATATATATCATATATATCCATAATATACATGTATTTATAATATTACATAATAATTTAGAGGTAAGAAATGAAATGCACCATTCATGGAGACGGTAAGCCGTACGTACGCATGAATGCTACTTTCATTTCTTTGGCATATTAATGGAATTTAAACTAAATGAGAGGTATGTATATTTTAATTCTAGAATTATATTCATCATTTATATGTAACATACATTTTATATATTCATTATAAATATGTACTTATAATAGTACATTACATTTGGGGATAAGAAATTAAATGCACCGTTCATGGAGACGGTAAGCCGTACATACGCATGAACACTACTTTCATTTCTATCTAATAAATTAATGGAAATAAATAATAATGATATATAGGTATATTATAATTACAATGTAACATCATATATCATAACTTTAAATCCATCTTTTATACGTTCCACGTATGGAATTAACAAATCACATCACTTTGAGGGGGTGGTAGTCCGCACTTCCTTAAATGAAGATATCACGTTTACCCATAATGGAAACCATAACAGTATGCCATAAATGAAAAATATAGAATCATAAGTAAAACATAAACATATTATATATAATATATAAATATAGTGACATATTAATGGACACCTTTTAAGGTGTTATATGAGTGTTGAACAATCATCGTTTCGTGAGGCAGAAATTCGCCATCCACGGAAACAGTATGTTCTTTAACAATTAGATGTAGGTGTGTGTAAGTGTAGCTCGAATAATTATTATAACAGAATCCTAGTATATTGAAGACACTGTATTTTTTACAATAGAAATGAATAAAAAGAGTTTAGGGGGTTGGAGAGGCAAAATAAAACAAAAGGATTCAAGTGAAAACATTACCTTAAAATTGGGTAACTCCCTTTGGTTTGAGCTCAAAGGCTTCCTTGGGAAGACTTCTGCCCAAAGTGAGGCTTCAAAGAGTAAGAGACGGAAGTGGAGAGACAAAATGGGTAGAGTTTGGCCGATCCAAAGGCTTTGGGAGTGTGGGTAAGGAGGTAGAGGTGGGGGCCTTTTATAAGAGGAGAGGAGGGGCACTCTTGTAAAGTTACAAAATGTTACTTTATTTTCAAAAGAGTTTCGGATTTTAAAGGTCCCACATTGTTGTATTTCGAGGATAAGGTTATAGGGGTTCGAAATAAACTCATCCAACAGGTTTTGGACATGTGTAGGTCTTAGATATTACATTATCTTTCCAATTTATTTAAATCGTTAAATAATGAGGTCATCGCTACATCATCATGATGTCATAAAAAATTTAATTTCTTTAATGTCTAAAAATTATAAAAATAAATAATATGATGTAGGAAATATTTTTATCTTTCCAATGACTATTTATAGTCAAAAATATGACTTTTATAACCCCATGTAAAATTTTTTTGAGTAAAACATCTCATGTTTGTGTCATTTTTACTTTAACATTAAATAAAAAGGTATTTATGTCTTTTTCCAACCAAAGTGGATCCATGGGGTCCCCAAGCTGACCCATGGATTTTATTGGTCTTCGAGGACACATCCAATGAGGGTAGGACATGTTTCTAGGTCATTTCATTTTATTAAAACATTATTCTTACCTTAAACTAGACTAATTACATCTAATCGCGATTAAAAACTTAATAAGTTACTATTCACCAAAAAATTATTTTTATCCCATTGAACCACATTTTACTTCTTAATGACAACCATGTATGTCAGATTTTTGAAATTCAAAATACAAAGATGAAAAAATTTCATTTAAACGGAAAAATCAGTTTTTATAAGTACCACTTAGTGGTTTCACTATTCCTCAAAAATTGAGGTTTTTCGGAAAATTACCAAAACTTCACCCTAAGCTATATTTGATATTCCGAATTCAAAAATGATTTCAATTTAACAAAATTCAAAAAAAAATAAGTTGCATTAATTAATTTAATAATTAATTCCCGCTGTCAAAACAAATAGCGTGTTTTTATGAAACAAAATGTATCAAAAGATTGACACTAGTTTAAGTCTGATTTCAAAGTGAAATTAATTCCAAAGACCACAATTGGATTAGATGGTAAAAATATATTCTAATTTTACTTTAAAACCGATTCAAAAGATAATCTAATCAAATAAATAAATTAGATTAAAAAGTGGTTTTGAATTAAAATACAACATTTTTCACTATTCATTAAAAATTGAACTTTTTTGGAAAAATACCAACAATTTACACAAAGTAAATTTTGATGTCCCGATTCTAAAGAAGAATTTTATTTTGTCAAATATAACACATAACATTTTCAAAATGTTGATTTAAAAGAGGTTCACCATCAAAAGGCGGTTAATCGACCTTTTAAAGAATATCAGAATGTTTATGCTTAAAATTGGATTCATTCGCATTTTTAATCCTCTAACATTTATTGTAAAAAAAATATTTGACAAAAATATATAGTAATTTTGTAGTTCGTTCTATTCATTCATGTCATCACAACAGGTAGGTGTTAACTACCATTTAAAATAATATTATTTTATTATTAGAGTGCAACGTAAGATTCCCAAGAAACTCGTTGTTGCGTGTTGGGTACGCCATCGAGCATAGAATCCCCTTTAATGACATATTAATATTTTATTCACAAATATGGATAAATATGAAATTGTCATATTCTTTATTTACCTGGGGTGTTATAGAGTCACTTTGGAATGTTTATGGATTATTTCCTCAAGAATTTCTAAAGGGTCTCATTTAAATGAATCATTATTTATGTAAAAATAAATGGATAAATATTTAATTTAAGAAGGATTATATCTTACAATATCATCTAAAATATGTTTTTTAAGGGTTTAGGATTAGTTTTAATGTAGATGCTCTAACTTGATACCATTCACCAATTGATTTCAAATGGTTATTGATTATGTTTAATATTCGGGGAATGTTATATACCTTTCATTTTTATCATTTCGATATGAATGTATATGTTCACCTATATTTCTTATGGTCATGGTATAAATCCTTGATGGTATGTTTATGATGTAAAAATGTATTCTTTACCTATTCATGAAATATTTAATTGAATTATCATGTGGTTATTAGACATGTAGGATACCCATGATTATGTTTTATTCCCGAAATATTTACTCCTCTCATATTTGTTTTATATTATGTTCAGTTTTACTTTTAAAGTCTTGTGTTTATAGTTGTTAACTTTGAAAAATTCTTCTGTTTATTAAATTTTCACCTATATTTCTCACCCTTACTTTGAATCTATGCTCATCCATTTATAATGATTCATTTTCATATGGCATGATAAAGATTACTATGAATGACTTGTAGGGATAAAATAAGATTAGTAAATGATCCAAATAAAACATATATGTTTTAATTAATTTCAATTTTTAGTGATGAACTTATTTATGTATAGTTTTTCAAAATAAATAAACTATTTATTCAATTGGGATTTGTTTCTTTGTAATCCATCCAATTTAATGAATAATGAATTGGCCCCTAGAAACTAGGGTCGGGGCATTACAAATTAGGTTTCAAAATTTTCCCACCTGATATCACATACAATGAAATAATAATAGGATACTAAAAATATGAATATCGAAAATATGTATTTTATATGATAAAATATAAGTTAATTTATTAAAACATACACCATTATTCATGAATCTTTTGAAAATTTATTAAAAATTCAAAAAAATATTATTCATAAAATATTATTTCTTAATATTGTCAAATAAATGTGATTTTTAAGTAAAATTCCCAATTAAAATTATGACATATAGAAAGAAAAATTAATAAATAATTATATAAAAAAAGTAAAATAATTGTACCATGAAACAAACAAAAACATTATTCAATAATGTGAAGTGGAAGGGAAGAATATATAACAACAGAAAGGATGTGACTATTTAAATATTTGGAAAATAACATTATTGAAAACCCACATCACTAAAAAGATAAAAATAAATTGTTTTAATATAAATAAAAGGTAATATATTCATATAATAGATAATACCCAATTGACCTTACACATTTTAAATGAGACTGATCACCATAAATAAAAACATGGATATAAGGGGAAAACCATTATATGAATGGGAAATATTTTTAATAAATATACATTTTAAGAAAAATATTTCTTCATTTTGGAATAAGACATCAATGTTTAACAATATTTCCAAAGAAAATGATTTGGTTTTATAGAATATATTGATCATATATTATAATATATCAATCATGAATGATTATATTTAAGATAATTTATTATGACCAATGAAAATTAATGATCCATGAAAATCCATTACGTTATTTCATAAAAGTTATGTAAGTGAAATAATCTACTATACAGTCAAAATGAATATCATATTAAGACATTTATTATCCTTAATTAAGGATTTAATATTTTAAAATTATTTTATTATCAATTTATTATTACTATATATGTTAGTACATTTTTATTTTCATCACCAGCTCTTATTAATTTTGATTTATTGTTGGTTAGAAGTTTATTAGCAGCGGTGTAAACTATTTGAAAATAGACTCTATCATCTTAATTAAATGAGCATAATTGAATTAATATATACCTATATTTATTATTTTTTACATTACAAAATTTCTCATAGTCATCCATGATATTCTTTTATAGCACTTTTAATGTATGTGTATTAATCGACACAACATGAAAAGCAATAATTTAATGTTCATGCAAGATGGTAGGGTAAAAGTTATTTTAAAAAATATTTCTGAATTAAAATGAAATTAGTTTCGTTAAATTAGTGTGTAAAATCATGTTTGAAAATAAGTTTCTCGTGAAAAAATGCTATTTGGAAAAAAGCAATACTTTATGGATGTGGTTGCCCACATGTAGACTTAAATGACCTTATAATTTATAATACTAAGAGAGGGGATAATGGTATATTCCATATTTACGTTATGGATAATATTTAGACTATATATATATATTACCTTCTCATTATTAGCCTCATTAAAACTGTTATAGAGATAGAGAGATGAAAATACAAAGTGTCACATTATGGAGGTGGTAGTCCACACGTACAACCAATCATAATAACTATATTATTTTTAGTGGATGGAAATGAATAAATAAAGGCTATTAAATCCGTAATAAAACAAATTGTTATATTATTTTTTCTTATTTCATTAACATATGATTGTAACAAAATTATAGGAATAAGAATATTTATTTTAAGTGATTATGAAGGTGGTAATACATATATAATGAGATATAGGTTTTTTATATATATATCCATCGAAATGGAGTCACTAAGATAACTAATGGTGATATAGAAAATTGAAAGTGGGATAAAATTCTATGAATTAAAAATGGAAGTTATTTTAGAATAAAATTGAATATAAATCTCTCTTATGAAGTTGTTTAAAGATATTATTTTTTTAAAGTAACTATGTGAGAAATTTTTCATTCCCCTGTTACATTTTCAATAATGTAAATATCTTATTCATGGTTAAATGTAAAAAAGTAGATAATGGATTAATTTATTTAACTTTTTGTCTAGTAAAACCTCACTAATAAGTTTAGATACATGTTTTAAACTTGTTTTTGGTAATTTCCAATTAGTAAATAATTTTTTAACATTTTCTTTTAATCATGGAAATAAAATGAAAAATAATAATAAATTTAAAGGAAAAAATTAGTGGTTTCGTTTTTACATTATTTCAGTAATCATATTTTATACTTTAAAATAATTTTTCCAAATAACTTTTTTAGAAGTGTGAAATGTTATTCTCAAAATAAATGAATGTATTTTGTAAAAGTAGTTTCTAGGAAAAGTTTGTTTTAAAATAGAATACAGAATTTAAAAAATATTTATGAAAAATATAAATTATTATGAAAATTTTGTTTTATTATATAATATAATTTCCATTATTATTTTAAATATGTAAGAAACTAAATTTCTCCATTACAATAATTTATTAAACAAAAATTTAAAAAATGGTTTTTTATGAGGGTCAAATTATTACTTTTTTTATTGTATAGAGAAATAAACGTTTTATAAGAATTAAATTTTTTTATTAAATTGTATAATTTTATTTAATTGCCCATATTTTAAAAATCGTAAAAAAATTAAGTCTTCATCATAAATTGATAATATAATAAATGTCTACATATTGAAAAAAACTAGATTTTTTCAATATTCATCAAGAAATAAAATATTTTTGGTAAATATTAAATTATAATCAGTGGGTAATTTTTATTTTTTAAAATAAAAATTATGCTAATTATATCAAATTTAACTATTTTATATGGTTAAATTTAATTTTAATATAGAAACTCAATAGTGTAAAAAAAATAACCAAATATTTTTTAGTGTCTTGTGGATTTGATTTGATTTATTTAATAGTGTGTAACAATTCCCACTAAACATGAAAATTATGTTAGTAATAGGCTAATAAGATCATGGCTTAATACATTTTACCCTCTATAAAAAGCGTTTTATCCTTGGAATTTTTATTAATTGGAAGGAAAAATATGAGGTTACATTTTCTCCCTACATGAACAAAATATGAAACATATTCTTCAAACATATAATTCCAAAATAAAACTTCGACCAAATTAGTGTACTTGTTCCATTAACATAATATATTATTTTCCGTGATTTCCAATGTGTTTTACTCATATGATAGAGAAAGTTTTAATTGTGATACATCTATGTTTAGTACACCTTAAGGGTTTAGTATGTACTTCCTCAATAGTTTATCATTAACCAAATCATATACATTAGTGATTTTATGTGATAATTCCCTGGGATAAACTATTGGAATGAAATGATCAAGTATATTTAATTCTCTGATGTACCTAGGGATCAATTTCCCATTCATTCCAAATTTCATACACACTTCTATAGTGATATCTAGTACAACACCTTATCACATACTTCAAAAAATAGATATCATAAAAATATATATACAACTATCTTCTATTGAATTTTTATTTTCAATGTAATATTAAATCAAGATGATATTTGGAGATGAGACTATAAGAGAGTAACCAACTCATCTTGGTTTCCCATATCACCATATCTATTTATCCCTCCTTGGATCGTCTATGGATAACCTCTTCGATGATCCATCGTATCACATTCATGAAGGAAGAAACTCCCTCAAGGGCAGCATTGTGGTGACTTCGTGGGTGCAACTAGGTAGTAATTTCCCACTATTATATATCTTGTTCTCTCTCATTCCCTTCTTCACCAGTTTTTGTTTCATTTGGAAACACAGTGTAGCCAGTGGTTATAGATCCATATTCACCTGGATGAGGTTTGGTAAAAATTGTGTTGAATCGTATGGGAGTGTGTGTGGCACATTGATGTGGTCTCTGGGTGAGAATGTTATGGTGACGATGGGATCTAGTTCTAGTTTACAGTAAGGCCTCGTGACTAACTTCATGGTTTTGGTATTGAATAATTGATATCATGATCTTATTAATTATCATTGGTTGTCATTGAACTAACATTTCTATTATACTATTAGTGATTCTAGGTTTATGGTTGGTCTGCTTCAACATATTGATTGGTTGGGTCATTGATTGTTATGGAGGAAACGTGGATAATATGAAATACTAACACCTTTCAAATATCAATTTTTTATGTGTGATTTTATATTCATTGAATATTTTTTAGTGATCTATGTCATTTGATATCTTATTGTGTGATTCATGAACTTCGATGGAGGGTCAAGTGATGGTGATGGAGATCATGATCTGTGAAATTTTAGTGGGTAATGAATCTTGGTATTTGTGGATTTCGTGTGTGTAAATAAGTTACATGGTTCATGAAAAAAATATTTATCCAACAAATGATTTATCAAGAAGTGGATAGAGAAATAATATTTCACCAATTGATAACTATTGATAATTTGATGTTTGAGAGGGTGTGGCATTCTCTATTAGTACTAGGCCTATGTACTCTTATATGAGACATCATGCTTTGTAGCTTTGAGATGGTGGAATAAGTTATAACATATTTTATGATGGGGAGGGGTTTCTCTTTATAGAGATGTGTTTGTTTGTCATTTTCCTTGCGCCATTGGTGTGTGGGGCATGATTGTTTTTGGTCCTTGATGTCATCATGAGTTCTCCCATATCCCTTCAAAGATGTATTTGAAAATAAAAAAAATATTTTTGAGCCATAATTTGTTTTTCCTTCAGATTAAATTAAATATTTTGAACCTTGTTTATAATTTTATGGACAATGTAAACACCTATAAACACCCTCTCCCTAAATTACTATTAGAATATTGGTATCATGAATCCATTCCTAATCAAGGGATCATATAATTCTATATCAATGCTCAAATGGGAACTATTGTTAATGAGTACACTACATTGGGAGGAATATATCCACACATCATTCTAATTTCATAAAAAAATATATCATCATAATATACAATGTCTAATTAGAAAATGAACCTATCTGGGGTTCATAGGTTGTTCTAACTCAACATTGTGTCTAATTATTTCTAAATTCGACCACAAAACCTAAATATAAAATAGTGATATCGACTACATAAATTTTAGTGTGGAAAAATATATAGTTTCAATACTTATTTTATTAATATCATAGAGATTTGATCAATATATAAATAATATTTAATATAAATTAAATTATTTTACTTTGAATGGTAACTGACTACCCCACAAATTGGTATAATGTGCTTTAGAAATCCGGGGGATTCCCACAATAATCATCAATCATCTTTTTCACCAATTTTTCTGATTTTATAGTTAATTTTTGAAACATACCATTAAATTGTTTTCTATTCATCTTTAAAATTTTGGATTTCCGAGAATTGAGATGTTAATTATGGGATTTCACTATTTATTTTTTCACATCAGATGCTTTAATTTGGATTTATATACCTATTTCTATACAAATATTTAAATATTTGGATGAATTTAAAGAATTATCCAAAATATACTTCTTCAGTTATAATTTTATTAGACACATATTGGTTTCCAAACAATACAACTCTATCATTCTCTAAGTGAAATCCATTATACTCACTAACTCTTTTTAGATTTGTATCATATTTTTCAGGTTATTTTATCATAATATGATGTGACAGTTGAAAAGTCATCTTGAAAATATTTGGTTCCATAAACTTACCTTGTGGTATCAAGAATCAACCACTGTAAATCTATTAGTATTGATCCATTTTCAATAATCATCAAGTATAATAAAGAATAATTTTTTTACTCAGGACAACTGTATGTTGTTTTCCTTCCCATGGTGGTAATATACTGTACAAAATTAGTCTTTGATATTTTATAACCATCAATTTTGTAATATGTGAAGATGTGTTTTTTGAATATTTATTTCATATTATTTTAGTTAGTATTAATATCACACTCATCACCACATAAATTATTCAATTAAAATTTTAATTCAATGAATTTTTCCTAAGGATTCAGATCATATATTGTATTTTTCTACTAAAGACTATTTAATTAAAATGATATATAAGAAAATTTAAATCTCCTTATATATAAGAAATAATTTAAACCCATTTAAGAATGAATTAAAATATACCAAAACCCCTTTTCTCTTATAAGGCTATGTTTGTAATGGTTATGCGGCTATTATCTCCATGATCTCCCTAAATCTTTCATCACAGTTTTCGCTCCCAAATAACATCACAAACATCTACGAAAACATATTTAGTGTGATTGATTATAAATATTTGTTTATAAAAAAATGTGTACCATATTAATCAAAAAAACATTATACCTCTCTCAAATAGGTTTTTTTATTCATTATTCAGTTATCTCTTCCTTTAATATATTCCAAAGTATACCCTAAAAAGTCAAAACATGAACAATAATGGAATTGTTTTAGAAAAAAATGACACATGTCAGACATAAAAAATAATATGTCCTTTAAAAAAATTAACAATATTCAAATTCTCTTCATATTGTTCCATTATTTTACAATATATAAGAATATATTAATAAATATTACCTAAGATATGTCATGGAAATATTTAAAGAATATATTAATAAAATCCATACAGATAACTAGGGAATTTTTTAATCTGAATATAATAACTATAAATCCATATTATCCATCCCTTGTTTAAAAAACTATCATGGATATATCATTCAGATTTACCGAAAGTTTATGTAATTTAGATCCCCGATCAGTATTTGAAAAATATTAATCACTTTGTAGTACATCAATAATATCATCAATAAGGGTAGAGGATATTCTTTATTTATTGTGATGTTGTTATGTATATAATATTTACTGCAACTACATGTTGATCAATCATACTCCTTAAACAATATTTAATGGAACCACAAGATGATGATCACAGTCATACAAATCCCATAATGATATTATCTACATTTTACCGCTTCAAATGATTCAGAAAAATGATGAAAATTATATTTTACTTTTTAAGATAGATATAGACACATATTTGAGAAAAATTGTGATGTCCAATATACACTCTAGGGGGGGCGAATGGAAGTTCATCAAGAATCCCATTAATATTTTCTTATACAATAGGAATTTAATTCATTTTGAAATTACCTCTTATCATTTGAGCTAACATTCCCTATTTTTACAATGTGATAACCCTTATAATTTAGTTTACTTTTGAAAGGAACTCATAATCACCCATTCATAGTTATTGTATCAAAATATGGTCAGGGATTTTTATTGAGAACTCTTTATCATGATATTTGATATGTGTTAAATGTAGGTATAACCAATCTGTAACAAATATCATTCCAAAATAAAGAATTTTGGATGAACTAAATATATAGTAAATACCTTCCCATAATAGGTTATTAGAGAATTTTTTAATATATTTTTTAGTATCCTATCATCTTGATGTATTTTCATAGTTATTTATTTATAAATGGTGTGAGAAGGTAAGTCTACAATATTAGAAAACATGTGCAATAAAAAATAATTTCATAAACTAGAAATAAATGGTATTTATAGATATAGAGTGAATAATGGGAGTAATTTTCACTACTTACTCACCATGGTACACCTCAATAGTAAAAATTACATTTTCTCTTCCATTATCTTGTGGTTTGAAAAGTTTTTGGAGTTATATTATTATAAATTTATATGGGGTTTTCAATTAAATTACATAGAATTGAATCTAGTTTTACCCGAAGCATTAAAGTGTTGGTGGAACATCAGTGAGTGGTTTAATTTTCATTATTTTATTAATTAGATTCATTTAATTTGTATGAATATGTTTTAAAATGTTCCTTACCTTATCACTCTAAAAAAACATACCAGAACCTGTGAGGATATTTCATGGCCGCTTCCTATGATGTGATATTTGGAAATTATTTAACCTATGTATCATATCATCAGAGAATCAATTATTCTCCACCATTATCTTCCTTTCACCAATAAAAAAATAGTTACCAATTACAATAATCACCATTATAACACTCAAAAAATATAGTATTATCTTATAAAATATATTTTTTATAATTTTTTTTAATAAATTGTTTTAATGGAACATTGAGATAGTTAATAATGATTTAATATTGGGGGACATAAGTTGGGGTGAACATCATGAGACTCATGAATCATGAGGCCCAAGTGTCAATAAAATTAACCTTATTCTGTTTTTAAGACTATTAATTATCATCACATATATATTCATTGAGTTTGAAGAAATTTAATTAAAATTTGCCAATTCCAGTTAGTATAATTACTCATTATACATTTCAATATTAATGATATTCCACCATTACAAAACTCCCTTTTTCAATGGTAGAAAGAAAAAATGACCATCACATGATTCCATCATTGGATAAAATAAAATATATTTTCCAATACATTGATCCATATTTGAATTATTTACATAATCTCACATACCAATTTTTTGTTCATTGCAATGATCTCATAATTGAAGAAATAAAAATGTGCTTTATGAGATTAAAATATGTCACGTGTGGGGGGAAAAGTGAATTAGGAATAGTTTTGTAGAGAATATGTTTCTAATCTAATTTTTCAAGAATAAGTTTTCCAAATAGATTAATCAAACATAAGAATGGTAATTAAAGGATAATGAATAAGACCATGAAATAAAATGTAAGATTATATGGAATGTTTTAATAGGATCATAATTAATTCATATATATTTTTTGTTTTCTATTTTCTTAAGTTGGAAATTAGATTGTGGAATCAGCTTGAACAATCAGATTGAGATTTTCTGTCAAAATCTTTAAATGTTGATACTACCTACTCTCGGGTGTGAAAGTAAATAAGATGTTTTTAAGGTATTTATGTGGATGCTGATTGGGCATCATAATAACATGTTTCAAACTAACCGGTGAAGTATTATTAATATAGTACAAAAACATGATTTTATTAAATTCATTTTACAAAATGAACATCTAATTTTGCATTGATCAAAGTTAAAAAGAAGGTTAAGGGTGTATCCTACTTGTTGTATCCACACAAAATGACTACTTATAGTGTATTTTGTGGTATTGGATTGTTCTTAACCCATACCAATGATGTAGCCACTATTGTTTTGTATTGACCCTTGTAAATACTTGTTTTTCTATAGATGTGGGATATTTTTGTTTTCAAGTTATGGATAAATATTTAAAAAGATAATAATGTTATTTTTGAATAAAAAAACATAAAAGATAATGATATCACTGAAACACCCCTCCCAATATTAGTGGTATATTGATCAAGTTGGGTCATAAAAAATTGGTATCTGATCCCTGTTAAATGTGCTTTCAATTTGATGATTTTTTCAATATGATGTTGTTGTAGTGTTTCAGAATTTTCTAAATAAAATGTGATTATATTCATCAATTGAATGAACTATCATATTTGGAATGTTATATTATATATATATATTATGTATCTTAGGTATGTTATATTGGATGCTTCTATATATGAATTTACAAAAATAAATGAAACTGTACCTCTTACATCAATGGATAAAAATAATATTGAAAATAATGGAAAATATGAGAATTATTCACTACCATTAAATTATAAAAGACTGTTTCTAATATTAATGTGTGTTTTTACTTTCAATGTTGTATGTAAGAATATGATGATCATTTATGAAGATAATATAATGGTGAAAAAATACATGCAACAAATCTAGTGGGTAAAATTTGAAGATCATATAATTTTTGAAAATGAATTATTTTATGACTTTTTTACTAGTTTGATTTATATTGATATAATAATATGATGAATTTTTTAAATTTATTAAGACTCCACGATCATTGAAAGGATATTGAGAAATCATCATGCTAAATTTGATGCCAATATATCATCTTTGTAAGATAGATATCCTAATGATATATCTATATATTTCTATCATAGTAATCTCATCTAATATGAAATAATAAGGGCTAATGTTATTAAAGATGAATGAATTATTGATAAATCATTTATTTAAAGGCCATCAAGCACCAAAATTATTAGAAGTTGTAGGAAGATGAATATTATAGTGACTATAAATTTTTTAAAAAACTAGTTTTTAATATTCTTTCTTAATTTTTATCTTTTATTTATAAAAATATGAAATAACGTAAAACAAAATATTAAGTCAATATTCCCTTGAATTTTTTTAAATTTGGTAATCTTGGGAGATTACTTGTTAATTTACATTGATGAAATAATGCAGATGATACTGATGAAGATAATAGATGTCCGAGAAGACCATGGAAGAAAAATGTTGATAAGTCAAAATCATATTCCATGGGAAAATATAATACTTTCTAAACATCAAAATTGTGGTTCATTCTATCATATGATTATGAAGAGGAAGATAGTGATGTTGATTCTAGAAAGATTACTGATGTTTTGGTAGAAATTACACAAATTGTAATTGTTAGTCAAGAATACAGTGGACGTATTTGTTCTAAAGATAAATATATAAATGTATAATTTCATAAATAGAGGAAAATATAATATCTATGAATAAATCTAAGAAATGAAAGTTATATCTAGAAGTTATATAAGTAAAGTCCAAAAAAACAGTAAGAATCTATCCGTGAAAAAAATATTATCTTAATCGAAATGATTGATTTTATAAATAACTATTTTGAAAAAAAATATTCAGAATGAACATATGGATGCAAATTTTATGTATTCATATAAATTGTTGGAACATGTTCAAAAAATGTTTTATAAAGTTGAATAGAGACTTAAATGTTTCATGAAAAATATTTCTAAAGTGAATTTTATATAATATGAGAACCATATATGGAATAAATATTACCTCAAATGTTGTGAAACAAATTGATGTTTTTCATAATATAAATAAAGTTGATAAAATAATTAAGGTACCCAAAACCTACCAAGCTATAAATTGTTGTGTTTCTAAAATTTTTTATTTAAATTTTTTTTATACAATAATAGATTCTTATAATTATTGATTTAATTCTTAATAGGGTAAAAAATATTTCGAAATATGATAGAAAGATTCAGTGAAAAAAATTTCTTTATAAGAGAGATAATAAATTTATGGAGAAACGTATTCACAATTTAGTAGAGTTTGAAATCTATAAAAGATAGTTTGATTTCTATTGTCATTTCTAGTTTTGTGGTCGATTTGAGATTATGTAAAATATGTGTTATTTCAACCAACATCATAAAATAATCTTTTTAATTAAATAATGAAAATTGGGGGTGTAAATCCTTTCAAAAGAATAAAAATGATAATATTTTTTAAAAAACTTATAAGGATGTTTGAAAAGTGGAAAATAGATTCCAACCATTAGAATATATTTATGAAATATTTAAACAATATATTTATCTTAAATTTTATTTGGTCTGTATAGTCACAAAATAATTTTTATAAAAAACAATAAATGCCGTATTTCATAAAAGAAAAATTGAAATAAAAATTCATGGTTTTAGAAACCACTCCCAAAGCATAGAATGAGAAATAACCTTGATATTAGACAGGGGTTTTCATTCTCTTGACATAAATTATGAAATTATTATAGTTTTTGAAATAATTTGAATAAGGAATTGTTAAATCTTTTAATTATGAAAACATGAGAATCATTGGATTTGTGTTCCGTATAATCAGTTCATAAATGTTTACATCAATGATATCACAATATGTTGTTGGTTTGAAAAACACAATTTTACTATTAGTCGTTTTTGTGATGGAAGTAATGTTGTTTAATAAAAATTAAACAAAAAAATAGAGGAAGATGGAAAAGTGTGCATAAGATGCCAACATGCAAAACTTATTTAAAGTTGGAGAAGTTAATAAATCATGTTACATAATAATCATTGATGAAAATCAATTATGGCATTAAAGGATAGTATATATGTGATAAAAAACATGAGAATGTTAACAATCAAAGAATGTGTCTGAGTTATACAAGATATTTCATGATTTTGAGATAAGGGACATGTTCATGTATCATAGTATTCATGAGATGAGATGTGATGTAATTTCTATATTCTATGAATAATTTGATAACTGAAAATGGTGGAAGGTATAAAACTGAATATTGAAAATGTTATCTTTAATAATATGGATTTCTAAATGAATCTAGTAGATCATACACACCTTAAAAAATGATTTTTTTGAGATAATGAAAAGAATTTTTGTTGAAATGGTGAATACTATGTTACATGAACATGGCCCTTCCCATTACATCTAGAGTACGGCTACCAGTACAATTGTTTTTATTCAAAACTTTTGTTTTTATTGGCCATTTTTTGATATGAATCATTATGAAATTTTATATAATAAACCACCACAAATGAAACACTTGAGATTTTTTTCCCTACATCATAATAATAAAATGTAGGAACCTTGTAACGTGTGATGAGAGAGTTAATGATTGATTTGTTTTTGGATATGATCTAGATTGAAGAGGATATATATATTTCAATAAAGATACATAAACATTATAACCACACAAGGTTGAAAAGAACTATACCACTAGATAGATAGGAGAAGTGTACTCAACTATTTCTAGGTATAAAAATGAATTTGATACACCTCATCACAGTATAAGGAAATATGTGGAAACTCTAAACATTATAGGCGATAAAAAAAATTAATATACAATGAACAAAAAAAATAGTTACACATAATTATATATATTCGATGTTTTTCAAGGTATATGAATGAAGATTTTGAGAAATCATAATGGATTGAATCCATGAATGATATTTCATACCATATTGTAAATAATGATATGTGGGAACTCTTATGTATACAAAATAATAAAAATGATATCGGTATAATGTGGGTTTTTATGAAAATAATTTAGTGATGATGGTTACGTTATAATAAATAATGGAAAATTTGTGTGAAAAGGTTTCTAAAATATTTATGTTATTTATTTTTATGAGTCAGTTTTTTCAATGTAATGATTAAAAAAATATAATAACACCTGTTATTTCTTCATAATGATGTTATTTTTTCTAAATGTATGTAAAACTAGACATTCTAAATACAGAACTTAATAATGCAATTTATTTTGAACAACATCATTGTTTTCTTATTAGGAATGATGTATAGTATTTGTGAAAATGGTGAAAATTTTTTATGGATAAGAAAATATCTGAGGGAATGATATTACAAATTGGGTTCTTTTTTAGGAATTATAATATCATGAATGGACAGGTTGATAATAACATATACATCAATTAAGGTATGATGATTAAACTAATTTTAATAAAATTGGTTCATGGTGATATATTTGTAAGGAATAATTAATTGTTTCATAAGTTATTTGTTAATTAAATGAAATTTTTTATTGAGATGTCGAATCTTGGAAAAATAAAAAAAATCCTTGGGTTAAAATTTTCACAAAATAAGAGACACATATTTCATTGTCAAGATAATTATTCAATGAAACATCATACAATGATTAGTATTGAAAATTTAAAAATATTTGTTAACATTTTTAGTGGGAGAAAAGATGAATTATGTTGGATAAGATAAGGAATTTGACACTAAATGGTTTTGGATGGTGATTGTATAATTTTTATATTTGACACCTTCAAGACCTGACATTGTTTATCCTGTCACGTTATGTGAATAAACCCAAATGATACAATATAATCATACACATTGGTCAGAAAAATAATTCTCAGATATATTAATAGTACAACCAATTTAATGATTTGGTATGATATCTTAGAATGAATTTATTTTTTTCATACATAGATATTCAATGTGTAGTTACTATGGATTATAAATGATCCATATCTAGTGGATTTTTTTCTTCGAGAAAGATGTGAATGTTGGAATACTAAAAATCCAAATATAGAAAATCATAGTCTGTTTTAATATGACTATGTTGCTTCAACTCATCACGATAAAAAAATTATGTGGATGAAATATCAATTGAAATAATTACATGATGAATTAAACATACTCTTTCTCATGGGTTATGATAATCCAAGTCACATAATACATAAAATAAACCCAGTTCAACAATCCTCTTATAATAATATTGATATCTTCTATCATTTAATTAAAGGGAACAAAAAAATAATGATCTCTAGATGGAGTATGTTCATATACTAGAATAAGTTCCTAACATATTTATAAAACCATTAGTGAAGGAATAATTTTTCAAGCTGGGGATTAACATGGGTGTCAAACCAATTTTTCTATAAAAAATAATTATGTATTTTTATCCCCTCTCTGATTGAGTATTTCAATAGTGTTTTAAACGGGATAGAATGTTTTATAAACCTATCCCTTGAATGCTATAATCCATTTTGGAGTAATGTATTATTGGGAGTTATGGGTAACATGTGAACTCAGAATGAACGTGTGTAAAAATTTCTAATAGTTTTTTGTGTGATTATAGGGAAATTATTATAGGGAGAATAAATTTATAATGACGAAGAAAGTGTGATAATTGAATAATTTTATTAATGTAATACTTTTGGAAACATGGTTATTCAATAAATTATTTTTATTTCCTCAAATGTTTTCTCTCTCAATGTAATAAAATTATTGATATGTGATCAAAATTTTGAGGCTAAAATGATTAGTGATTTTTGAATATTGGTTGATAAAAAATATGATGGGGGAGATTGTTGGGACTAATTTGGTTGGATGTTGTTTTGGATATAGAAAAAAAATTCTGATATTTCTTTTATGTTTTTCACAATCATGAAAAAATCATTCAAATTTGTGTGATTTGTTGATCAGATGAATGGAAGGTTACTAAGCATATTAATCATTATATGAAATGACAACATGATAACTAAGCTCAACTTTTTTTGTTTTCTATTATGGATAGGTTTTTTGAAATAAGATTTTAGTCATATGCACATTATGTCTAGAATTAATGATTTAATTGAAATGATAAAATTAAATAGAGACTGAATATATCCAAATTAAATCAAAAGAGGATTTTATAATTTTAATTCTCAAATATAACATTATTTTAGAAAAATGTGATGTAATCCTTATTAATTATAGGTGGATAATTTTTATTTAGTACCTTAAGATAAATATTTCTCAGTTGGACAAAATGTTCCCAAAGTATGGAAGAAGTAATAATAATTTAAATATTTTTGTGGAGGAATATAATATATAAAAAAATTAGTTGAAACTGACTATAGAAGCCATGTTTTTTCCTATAAGTATTTTGAATATTTTATGGAATATTTTTGCAGATAGACAATGAGATGAAACAGGATTCTGAGGCTGGGTATTCCCATTATTAATTTTATAAAAAATTAAAATTTATTTATCATTAACTCATTTGGTTTTACATAAATGATGTAATATCACATAATAGGAAGTGAAGATCTGAAATATGATTTCATAGTTTTCTCCATCATGGGAATATATTCACTCAGCACGAAATAACTTTTTTCATCATATTTTATCTGTAGAAGAAGTCACTAATGACATAACCATAAATAAAATAAAATAAAATAATTTTTTTATTATATGTTATTAGCAATAATATAACTAATTAATGGAGACATGCATTGGAAATATGAGTCCACCATTCAGTTTGTAATATTTTGTTTTCCATAGACGTTGCCTAATGCTTGTCGGCATGGTATGTTTGGATGAATCTGCTGTTGGGGGTGCGTTTAGATAAAATAAAAAATTATTTAATTTTTTTATATTGATAAATGTAAACCAATTTCATCTAAAAATAATATGTTATGGAAAATTACCAGGGTTTTCCACATAAAACTATGATCTTTTAGAGGATCATACATGCCTTCTCTTTTGGTAGATTGAGGCCAGATGACAACTGGTGATCAAATCATGGAGAATCAAGAGGATTTGGATGTTGTAGATCATATTAATAGATATTATATTAGTTAATCACCCACAATATACCCAAATCAGGGTAGGATGATTTTTTTTGTGTTTTTATCTCCATTTTATTTACCAATGATGAACTCAAATTAATGAGCAATCAAATTAATTTTGTAATCAATCATTGGATATAGTTTATTTCCATATCTCTATATAGTGTTTGAATTGATATTTTATTAGGTTACTTATTTATATTCATTCTTCATCCAACTACAATAAATCAATACCAATACAATCATTGGCCAAGGTTTGTTCCTTGAGTTTATGTTTCATGATTTTCTTTCTCCATTCTATATGTGTTTATAATTACGAATAAATTCATCATTATTTGATTATATTCAATATTTTCGATCCTTATTCATTATTTTTGGGAACAATGGATTATGGTCATGAGATATAGATAGGGATTTAGATACGTTATGGTTGTTCGAAAACAATTGTAGAATCTTGATAATTTTTTGTGTAATGAAGGATCATAGGTAGCTCAAGGTTCAGTGGAAAACGTGGTCAAACATTTGGTTTAGAACGAATTTCAGAATATTCCACATGGTTTCAACATGATAATTATGTTTAATAAATAATAACAATTTATTGATTATAAAAAATGAACTGGGAAATTCTTGGGGTGTTGAGAAGTTGTGTGAGATAATAGGGCATTTCTTGTCCATGAATGGATTTTAAAATATTCATTGAGGTTATTAATATTAAATTATATTGACATTAATAATATCCAAAATGAAAATTAATATATTGAAAAGCATGGGTTGGGATTCATATTCCCTTACAGCGATGAAGTGGGTAAGTAGTGTGGAATCCCTGGTGATATTAATTATAATTATGATAATAAATTTTGAAATAAATTAGAACAAAAAATTGATATATATGGATGTGTAGGGTATGCTAGAGGAATTAAGGTGGAATAAAATTAATTGTTATTCGAGAGAGATTCATGTATTATTTTAATAAGAAATATAATACTGATTTTATTATTGTTAATATTAATATTTTTTATAAACCTTGTTTCTGACATAATTCCTTAATATGACGTTGGAATGATGATCTTTCAGTGGGGGTGTGATTACTGTATTATGATTTTCAATTAAAGAAAAATTATTTATATTTACTTAAAACTCAAGGCTCAGACCCACGAGATTCTATTCGAGTATAATGTAGTGATATACAACATTTCCATTGTGTGATTGATTTGGTCAAATGAATAACACAATATTTTACAATGAAGATAAAAATGTTGTGATCCATATATTTTATAATTGGATCAATACATGGGCCACATGATATACCATCATTACAATATATGGTGAAATGTTTACTTTTAACCGGTTTTCCATTAGGGCCGCGTGAATAGTTTCTTCCTAGCATTTTTAAGCAAGGTTCATAACGGTGCGACTAGTTTTGAAATTTGAGACCTTTTGAAGTGGAAAATATGTGAAATTTTGTTTTAGACCTTCAGGATGATAAGATACAAGGATAGGATACCCTGTGTCTCGACATATAGGGTATACCCTTCCACTCAACATGTATTTTGAGACATTATGTCATGTAAAATTTTACACAAAAGAATGTACGTGGACATATGGACATGACGTGTACTCAATGGGCCACATATTTTAAATCCATCATGAGTGAATGAGAAGCATTATTTACCAAATATGGACATGTCTTGGTTGATATTATTTAACATTGTCCAACCCTCAATGGTTTAGGGGGGAACTACATCCAAATCACTTGATCGTAATTCCCTCTAGAGGTTGAGTCCTATATAAATCATGGAATCCATCTTCAAGACTGGAGTGCAATCCTCTATCACCCATAGTGGTGTTTTTGGAATCTTGAAACCTCTATGAGTTGGGTTCTTATCTTCCATTGAGAGAGCCACAATGATAAGGTCAGTGGTATCCCCCTATGAGACTAGGAGTCCTCTCAAATGTAGAGGGTTGATCTAGATAGTGTATGTGGTATCCACTGGTGTGTTCTAGGTGTGATCTGAGGTATCCCACATTCAATTCTGGGTGTGACGCCCTCTCTGTGTATCATAGGGTTCCTTGACCAATGTATTCTCCTTTGGAGGGGCAAAATTTTCCAGACACCTTCATTGATTCTATGAGATTTTATCATCACTCGGGGTGTGATTGCTCTATTGTAAATTTTGATTCAATAAGAATCATGTATTAGTAAATTTCATATGATGACATAATGGAATGGTTTATCTCTTGGGAATAACTATTTATTTTTTTTATACATGGTGTAGACATATATCTATGTAGTGTTGAATTTAATTTCTTTTGTTGTGTTTGTTTATGGTTTTATGGTTTCCTATTGAGTATTATTATACTCACATAGCAATGGTGTTTCCTACAAGCGTCTTGTCTTCTGTATATGATCCACCACTTGAAAAATTATTTGGCCGACCATGACCGGGCTATGCCTTCTAAGGATGGAAGGACTGGGGTGTGTCCATGGGGTGACCAACAGTAGTCTCAACAAATTTCTTTTACAGGACAAAATTTATTTCTACCCTCCTTGTTGTGGGTATTTATTTGGTCCTATCAACATTAATTTTCATCATATTGACCTATAGATATTGGATAAAATGGTTATCATTAATTTTTTTTGTAGTGTCTTTACATTTTAGCATTTGTGGCTTAGGGATGACTATGTCTGTGTAGGTACATAAGATAATTCCTCCCATTTTTTTGGATATAAAAACATGATTCTTGTCACCAAACTCTGTCCTATCCTAGGCGGGCTTGTGGATGTCATGGGATAAGACCCTTTGGGACGAGTTGCGATAGTGTTGTATCATATTGGGTTCATTCTAACTTTGAACTATGAGTCTATAAGATTTGTTTGGGGAAACAATGATATATTATTCGAGTTCAAATTTTTGTCCAATGACTCTAATGATGGTATGGTGTCATACATATTCAAAAACAGAACTCTGATCACATGTTCACTGACTCGGTATGTGAGAATATTGGTTACAAGGAAAGGAAACGGTAGAGGCATCTTATTGGAATTATTTTGTCTTCCATGTGATTCCCAATTCATCTCCCTAGATTTATTCAATCGACTGTGGTATATCTTTTTTTATGATGTCTCCAGATAGAATTCATGCTAGGATTACACCACCTGAGCATGAGTATGATTATATTGGGGACGAGGCATCAATATAGTGATTTTAACCCTATACAACACCTTTAGATGGTGCTCCATCCATACCACCAACTTTACAGAAACACATGATACTCGTAGTACTAGAAGATGATATATGCTTGATGAGCATGCTAAATGAGTCTCAATAGTTGTGACCTCTCAGGTTCCACAGAGGGCATGTCACACTTGAAGTTGAGGATGAGATTGTTGTGGTGACCTTCTGTTTCTATCTAGTCGTAAATATAGTAGATCAGAAGGTGGCCCTAAAAGCCAGCCTTTTACATGTCTCATCATCGAGATTGTGAGGTTGAGATAATCAATCATTTGATGAGGTGACTCTTCCAAGGATATAATTTGTGATCCATTTCCAAGAGGAGTTCACTCATTATAAGACATGGTCTATAAATATCCATGTGAATTTATTGCTCTGGAAGGAAGACATGTTAATATCTGTGTATTAATAGAGGCATACTAACCTCTATTGGAACTGGATGGATAATATACACAATCAATACTTCCAGCATCAAACCATAGAGAAATGTATTCATAGGGATGGTGGAGCTAGTTTTATACCTATATGAATTCTTACCTATTCTAGGGTGATAGAATAAACCTTGTTGATTGAGAGTTAGTTGACTGGGCCGTTATAGTAGGTGGTAGTCAATTGTTTAAAAATAAGAGCAGGTATATCCACATAGTAGTAAATGTGGCCGAGGAGTTGGGAAAGTAGTAGATGGTTCTTGACCATTTGACAAGTAACCACCAATACCTCTTGGTAGTCAAAAATGTTCTCAATGTTCATGAGGATGGGGGAGGGGGAATCTACATGAGGTCCAGGCTTATGACATGAGGTCTCCATTATTGATTTGAGGTACAATATGTGTCTTTTATTCTTATATTCCATATTGATAGACACATGTTCTAATTACCATTTCATTGGCACAAATATTAATGAATACAATGTGATTCCAGTTTAACCACTGAATTGACACTCATTCATAGAGACTCTTACTAGAGTAGACTCAATTATCATCCATTAGTGCCATCCATGTGACCTGACACTTGGAGGAGAGAGTATTGGTTTGGATATCATTGTATTATTGTTGAGGCCTTATATATTCATTCATGGTATGGAATGGTTATCCATAGTTCTTAATATGTATTATTGTTTTAGGTGAAGAATGTTGTGTTTTAGTAGTGATGGATCTGTTTTTTTCTTTTTTAATGAAAATAGAACATAATAAGAATATGATGGACTCATGAGTAGGAGTTTCTATCTGATTACTCATCAGATGATAAGCCTCACCCTCAGTGAAGTGGATGATACTAGTCGTCAGTTTTTTTAGTAGTGGTAGAGTATTAGGAAATATTTTCTGAAGATGTTTCAGGATTACCTCCCTATAGTGAAATGTACATCTTCATTGATCTATACCCTGGGATGGAATATATATCTACAGCTTCATATCAAATGGATCATGCAGAGATATGGGAGATGAGGATACAATTGGAGGACTTGTAGAAGAAGGGATTCGTGATACCTAGTGTTTCATCTTGGGAAGTTCAGTTTTGTTTTCTATTTTGGATTTTGGGTGCTTTTAACACCATAAGATTTCATAGTACGTTTTCTCTTCAATGTGATTCAATATCTTGCACAACACACAACATTGAGTTTGAGAGCACCAAAACATACCAAACTAGTCTTTCAAAAAGTAGTTATGAATAGTTTAAACTAAAATATGAATTTTATATACTATAGAAAATTTTAGAATCATTATTATGTGTTTTATTTACATAATATATTGACAATTTGTTTTCGTATGAATAATTGTTTTTCAAAAAATTAAATTTTACATCCTTTTAAAAAGGGACCCTTTTAAGTACAGTTTTTGACACTTAGATATTTCCAATTTGACAAAAAACATCTTCTCCAATCCTATGAAATAAAAATACAGTTTCGATATTTTTTTGGTGTGTTTTTGAAAACCTCCATATATGGGTTAATAGTGAAAATTAATAAATTTTAAGTGATAAAAAATATTTTAATAAAAATAAGTTATATTATTCATTTATACATTTGAATGGTTTGGATGTATAATTAGATTATATTTTTATCATTTAATACAATATGGGCCATTATAAGTGAATTCAAATTTAAATTTGACATATACACGTGTCAATTTTTGGAGTTTTTACTTTTTAAAAAACTTGCCTTTTAAATTTAATAAAGGGAATTAATATTAAATTTAATAATGAAAATTCTATGTTATGAATTTTTTAAAATATAAATCATTTTTTAATTCAAAATGTCAAAATTATCTTCAGGTTATTTTTTTAATTTTTCAGAAAACATTCAATTTTTTATGAATAGTGAAAAACAAGACGTTATTGTTTAAAACCATTTTTTTATGTAAATAGTTATTTTATTTTATTTTATTTTAGGTTTAAATAGATACATAATACCTATATATGTTAAATATTATTCATTGAAGTAATTTTATAATAATTTTTGATATATAAAATTTTATTGAACGTTTTAACGTCTTTTACCCTCCTTCATGGAGTATTTGAAAATTTGCATAAAACATAATTTAACTGCATATGTGATTTGAATATCAAAAATAAAAGTGACACGGTTAACCTCTATATGTAAAATGTGGTTCAATAAGATGAAAATAATTGTTCATGAATAGTATCTTTTGAATTTTATTTACCACCGTTACAAGTTAATAGTGTAATTATGAGTAAAAATGACATTATAATTATCCTAAAAAATGTCCTAATTCTATTATATAAGTGTAATTCAACCAAAACAATCTTAGGAATAAAATATTATCCTTTAGGTACACATGGATTAGATTAGGACAGTTATTATTATTTAATTTAAAGAAGAGTTAAAAGTATTAAATTCAATTTTTCATAACTAAAACATTTTTAATATACAGTTATAAATAAGTTAAATTCGACTATAAATACTTATTATAACGATAAAAGTTTTTGCTACATAATAGAATTTTATTTATAATTTTTAGCCATTAAATAATTAAATTTATTTATTAAGAATAAATTTTATTAACCCAATTTCTGAAGTGAGTTATCCATAAAGGTATTTTATATTTTTATCCTTTTTTAAAAAAAATTCATCTTTTGAGCATGCAATTTTTTATAGTTGGGGAGAATGTAACACCATAAGATTTCATCGTACTTTATCTCTTCGAAGTAATTAAATAACTTCCGCAACACGCAACACCATGTTTGAGCGCACCACATCTTACCAAACTAGCCGTCCAAAAAGTGGTTATGAGTATTGTTAACCAAATTTTGACTTTTATATACTATATAAAATTTTTTAATCCATATTATTTTTTTCATAGAAATAACAGAAAGAAAATCATTTTTCAAATATAAGTTGTAATTTTTCAAAAATGATATTTTACTACCTTTTAATGATGATCCCTTTTTAATTCCAATAATTGACCCTTTGATATTTTAAATATGCCAGAATAAAATTATTCTTTAAAATAGAAACATAAAAATATAGTTTCATATTTTTTCTGGTGTTTTTCTGATAACTTTCATATTTAGGTGAATAGTGACAATTAAAAAATTTTAACTAAAAACATTTTTTTTAATCAAAATAATTTATAGTGATAATTATACAATTGAATTTTTTGGAAATATAATTATATTATATTTTTCTCATTTAATACAATTTTAGTCATTATAAGTAATTTTACATTTTATTTTGATATAAACACATGTCAATCTTTTGATAGTTTTTTCTTTTTAAAAAACCTTTATTTTGGTTTTGATAATGGGAAATAATTTTAAATTAATAAATTCATCTTATATGTTTTTAATTTGGTAAAATATAATTCATTTTTGAATTCGTAGTATCAAAATTATCCTATAGTGAATTTTTGGTATTTTTCTTAAGACATTAAATGTTTTTAGGAATAGTGAAAAATGCTACGTTATTGATTAAAACCAACATTTTCATTAAGTAAATAGTTCTTTTATTTCATTTTATTTTATGTCAAAATAAATAAATAATACAAATATATGTTCAATTTGATTCATTAGAATAATTTTATAATAATATTAGATATCTAAAATTTTATTGACCTTTTTACCTTCTTTTAGCCACCTTCATGGAACATTTGAAAATAAACATAAAACAGAATTTTAAGGTTTCTGTGAGTTGAATTTAAAAAATCTAAGATACACAGTTAACCTTATAATGTAAAATTTGCTTAAATAAGAAGAAAATAATTTTTTTGAATAGTATCTTTTGACTTTTATTTACCACGGTTAAAAGTAAATAGGTTAATTAAGGGCATAAATGATATTGTAATTACCCTAACACATGTCCTCGTTCATTTGGATAAGTGCAATTCGACCAAAAAAACCATAGGAAAAAATAGGATCCATTAGGTCAACATGGATTATATTAGAACATTTATTATTATTTAATATAAAGAAGAGTTAAAAGTGTTAAATTCATGTTTCCATAACTAAACATTTTTTATTATTGGTTCATACATAAGATAAATTTGAATATAAATACACATTAGAAATGTAAAAATATTTCCTACATAATGGTATTTTATTTTTAATTTTTATACTTTTAATAATTATATTTATTTAAGAAACAATGATGATGCAGTAATTACCTTATTAATAGAAGATAAAATAATTGATATTATAAATAGACAAATAAATGTAATTTGAGACTTTTTATGAATTCAAATAATTTTATCGGTTAATATAACCTGTTATGGTTTATTAAATCAATTTTTTTTGAAGTAATCTTTCGGATATGATTTTAACAAGAAAATACAAAATAATTTTAAAGTTTTCATAAAATAGTTTTTAAAACAAAAACTATATTATTAGTTGATATAATATATCAAAAAATAAAATGTTGGGAAAAAGGTATTAAATAAAATTATATATTTCATTAATGAAATGATTTAGGTTATCATGGATGTTTAGTGTATTCTTATTAACCATATAGGGTAAGAATACTATAAGACATGCTAAAAGTTAAAATATTAAACTATGAGTTAAATCTTAATGATAAGGTTAAATTGGTAACCTAAACTTTTCTGAAACCTATTGGTTTAGAGGAGTTCGACCCAAAAACACCAAAGTATCGAAATAAATTCATTTGGATCCATTATAAATATAAAGTGATTGTATAATAAAATAATTCTTTAATCATTTCCTAAAGTGACCCTCACCCCTCTTATAAAAGGTCACTTCCCCTTTTCTCAAAATTACACCTCAAATCCATTTGGCTCAGAAAAACCCTACCCAAATATCCTTCCATATTCACTCACTTCAACCTATAGTGCCTAAATTGATAACAAATCCCACCTATGGAGCCCTTTTGATCAACTCAAAAGGAAACACCCAAAGAAGAGTTAATAATTTCACCACAATATTTCAAGATCTTTTCTTCTTCCACTTCCTCTTTCTTTTTTATTACCATAAAAAAATAAACACACCAGTAACATATAAATATTGTGATGTTATTTTAAATATGGGAAAACTATATTCATTATTCTATCCATCCTTTGGATGATAATTTCATCATGCGTGCGTGCATACAGCTTACCGTCTCCACCCCATGGTATAATTTGTTAATCAACAGTATGCTATTTGGATGGATGTAATGATGAGTAATATGTAAGTAAATAATTAAAAAAACCTGATAATGTTTCATTAAAATTATTATACCATCTAATTTCACACCATTTAATCATTAAGGAAATTATATCCCCCCTCATGTGTACGTACGGATTATCGTCTCCACGACGCGATGAGAATCATTTCCAGGTTCACCATTAAACGATGACTTTAAAAATATATATTATTGACCAGTTTTTAATATATGAAATAATAATAGTACTATAAATATACATATATATATATATATGTTCTTACATATATATTTTCCACTTACTTCCGTTCAATATGATATGAAAACAAAAATGACATTTATTCGTATGTATGGCCTACCGTCTCCATAAAAAGTGTTTTCCATATCATATATCTGTATTTTATAATTATTTATATTAAATGTATATATGATATATAATTCATTTTTCTATTTAGGAAGTAATTAATCCATGATCTAAATGATACGGTCAACAATAACAAGTTAAAACATGTACGATAAAAAACCAACTATTAATCGAAAGGTTAATTTAATATGGAAATCGTAATTAAATGGGAAGTATAAAGTCCAAAATTAATCATTTATTATATAATAAATTTTAATATGATTCTGGTTTAATTTGATAACTCACTATGGTTATTATACAGGCGGTTATGCATACCCTCGACCAAGGTAAATTGCAAGGTTATGGTAATTTCCTCAATATTGTTTTTATGTGAGATTGTTCATGTGTATGTATTTTCTTGGACATACTTATCATTGATACACATATTTCATAAAAATGTTTTCAACAGGAATATTTTAATGTTTTATGAGAGGGTCTATTTAACTAGATCACCATTTTACATGTCTTAAATATTTATCTCTCTAAACCCCTTTAACTAATGTCCATGTTTTCAAAATGATTTCAAGAATTTATTTATATAAACATGAATTTTTTGAAATTATTATTCATTTAAAAAGTATCAATGTGGTATGGGAAACATTTATTAAAAATTCCTTTTTAAATTACTTCCCTTATAAAATGTGAGACTTTTTATTCATTTCATAATAAAGGGTATTTCTCTAAAAGCATTTTACTGATCATTTTAATCATTGTCAACATCCTTTGATGGATCTTAAAAAAAATTAAGTTGTTTTTTTATAGATAGAATCATCCATATTGTATTGATGTTTTTGGATATTTTTGATTGTGGATGTGTTATTTTTTACCATTCAAGCTTCATGGTAAAAGTATTTACATTTTATATACTAGTTTTAATATGAATGTTTTTGTTATGTTTCAATATTTTCATATGAGGAATGAATTGGACATAGTAATAAATAGGTGTAGCCTGGTATATCTCCTCGATGAATCAGTAGTTGTCATTAGACAAACTAGTGTTTTGGAAAAAATTCGACGGATTTTTTTTTTGTATTCTTGGAAAGAGACCTTGACAATGTGGTTATTATGTCGAGAATTATGCATTCCCTCATTATAAAATTAGTTATTACATGTGATTATTCGAATAGTATAACATTCATGTTCATGTGTAGGGTCTTGAAAAATCTGCAAAGGAAATTTTACCAAAATCCCCCAAAATAATTGGGGGAAAATAATCAAAGAAGAGACACAAAGTACCGGTCCACAAACCGGTCCATGGAAGCACAACGTAGTCAGGCACCGCGATGCACCCCCCTCCGCGAACTATTGTCGTTCACGAAATGGAGGCGCAGAGCATCCGCGCTCGCGAGGCAGGATGCACGCCAGTCCGGTTCAACATCACGAACTGCCCCAATTGCGGACCTTGTCGACCAGCTCAAGCCACTCCCACTGTCGTTCGCGGAATGGAGGCGGAACCCTCCGCAGCCGCGGAGCACCCCCTGAGTTCACCTCACGGAGGAGGGGAGCAATCAATACCCACCACGAATCGTGGATTGACCAAGTTAGATGTGAACTGGGTATTTGGTTATGGGCCTCTGTAAAAGGTTCCATGTGGCCATAGATACATTCCTTTCCCCACTCTATAAAAGGAGACCAAGGAGGAAAGAAGAGTGAATCAGAGAACTGGAATCAGATTCAGAGGAAGGAGATAGGTTGAAGGAAGGCTTCAAATTTTGCAAACAGAGAAATTCCCATCTACGAACCACATCAAGTATATGAATTAAGAAGAAATGGGAAAACTCATAATAATTTGGTGAACTGAAAACATAAAATAAAAAAAAGGAGAACGGTGAACAATATCCCCCTCCGCGGATGACTTTCCCGCGGACCAGGGAGTTTATGCTTATTTTTCCATCCATCGTACCACAGAGCACCCTCTCCCATGGTAAAAGCCCTGACTGACGAGCCTCCGACCAGCGCCACCCTTGGCCACTGCTACCCGCCTAGAACCTACCGGGAACCACCATGGTTTCTGGATAGAACCCAAAACTGTGAACCACCGTGGTTGGCGGATTGAAACCGAAACCGCGAACCACCCTGGATTGTGGCACATCGATCAGTCTGCGGACCACCCTAATTCACGGAAGGCTTCTGCAGCCGCGTGGCACTTCCCCACGCGAAGGGAGCCTCCACCCATACCTCTAGGTGGCTCACCAAATACTTCGGTGTTCTAATTTTTAGAGCTAGGTAAAATCCTTCCAATCCAGCCAGGTCCCCTGCGACTCCCTCGTTGGCTTATTCATCGGCCCTGAGCCGAGGCCTCTTCCAGAGCCACCAGATCCACGTGGTGTAACTTTCGGGCGCATCAGAGCGCCGTTTTGAGTTCACATACCAATGGTAAATAGTGGAAAATGGGTTTCCCCGACCCTTGGGTGGATTCTTGAAGCATGCATGGGTTTACATTCCCACGGTAATGTGGGGTCTAAGCCCGAGAGCCCCCTTCCAGTCTCTACTCTCCAAGACAAGGGATTTCACGCTTTGGAGGTCGGGCACTTCTCCCCCCACCCTAGAGAGGGGGAGGCATACCCATCTGAGGAAGTCTTCCCCATGCACCTCGGTACTTCCTCAGGTATCTCCTTGGGGAATAGAAAGGATATGGGAATAGGATCACCCCATGTTCCCTCTCCCGCTGGGCTTTGTCACTCCGGGCATCCATCTCGGAGTAATCCCCGACCTTCGGGGCATCTTTATAGTGTTAGCCCAAATCCATCACCCTGGGCCGCGCTCATGCGTAAGCCCCACTCCGCTTCTCATGGACGCACCTTTCGTGACGTGATCCTCTGGTCCCTGTTGTCTCTTGTTTCTCACACCGAGCATGACTCACGTGTGCTTAGAGTAAGCATCGACCATGAAATCCTCTTATGGGCCTCCTCAAAGTGTAATCCCCAATCCATCATTTTGGGCCTCTTCTGAGTGTATGCCCCAAGCCAAAGAGAACTACGGGGACTTTGATCCATGTTAAGGCATCGTACGTAGGAATCCTCCACGAGGCTCAAGCCCACCACTCAGTCGTTTCTTCACGTCGAGTTCCATCCTCGTCCAACATGACATTAAACTGTATGCCCCTGTCCAGCATGACGTTAAACTATTTATTCGAACTATGTGGACATCGATCCCAGCCTCCTAAGCAGGGTACGTAGGAAGCCTCCCTGAGGTTCAAGCCCAACAGCCGATCGATCGGACCATCTCTACGTCAGTTCACTATGTCCCTCCTAGTGCCACCTCAAGCGAGTTCTAGCCGTTTGGGGTCATTAATCCAATGAGGGATGGTAAACCTTGGGCATAAATGATTCTGAACCCCTACATCCAGTTGACCATTTCCCGCCAAGGTTAAATCCGTGGATACTATGTTTGGGTATAAACCAAAGATTTATGAACATATGAATACGTCATAAATCTATTAGAGAGTCTCGGAACAGGCATTAATTTCCCCACCAAAAAGTGTGCGATGAGCCCGACATCCCATCCTCTCGACCAATGTGAGTTCTTATGAGTCACTGGTCAGACCAACCAGCGAACTCTTGCCTTTGGAATGTAGGTTCATCAATCATTGGATACGGAGCAATTGGGCATTTTGTGGATGAAAACTAGAATGAAACAAAAATGGGGAACACGATGTGAATTTTTAACAAAACTTGACGGATTTAGCCTAATCTCACCCAGTGCCCCCTTATGCTCCAAAGTAGGGACAAGAAAGTACATTAATTACGCATGGGATTATGAGATACTGCTTTGACGGGTTTGCTTCTTGTATTTTCATAAAAAAATTACAGGTTCTACGTTCAAAACTCACTTCGATCTAATGGCATCGCAAAGGAAATCACAAGTGCGTGCTTCAAATGACGCAAGGACAAGACTTCCTCAACAATGGGGGACCACGTCACCCACCCAGTGTCTTCATCATTGGGTCTCGAACGTGCTAATCCAAGAGTACCACGCGAACGATACTCTCCCAATGGTGGAGTCAGCCATGCATGCCCACCAATCCCTCAAGACTCACCGGTTGCCTGCCTAGCAGCGACCGCAAAGGCGGACCCAGACATCCCCTTTCACTGTCTCCAACCATTTCGGGAGTCTATCCCCAGAACGGTACAATGCGTACCTCCCTTATCATAGGGAGGCAGATGAGGTCAACATTGAAGACTTCATCCCAACCAAACGGGGTTCCGCTCCAAGGCCCGGCCAACTGATGTCATCGCGGTCACGATGCGACCCAAAATCCCTGCGCCGAGGAGGATGTCTCTTAGAGGATTCAGGCCCACGCTCCCAGAGCTCCAGCCCCTCGGACCACCCGACGAGGGAGGAAGACGTACAATCGGGGACTGGTAATCACCCTGGTCCCTGAGGAGGAGCTCCGCTGCTCAGCCACAAAGACGTACCATGAACAAGCACCTACACCTATTTTCTTCTCCCAAGCCCACCATCCAGACATGGCAGCATCATATGAGTCGGCACACATCCCTGTCGAGCCCCATCAGGCCCGTCGATCATGCAGGACGACACTTGCCTAGTAGGCACCTCTCCTTGCCCAAGGTTGTGAAGCCCACCAGCTCGACATGGTGGCGACCCGACACCTACAGGACCAGCTTCTGGCAGTTTCTTCAGACACCCATCATCCTGATATGGTGGCGATCAACAAAGCCCGGCCCCCTGATGTGTCGGAAAATCATAGGCGGGCACGTCTCCCCGCCAACAAAGGCCACTGACTCGATACGATGGGAAATCAATATATGTAGGGCCAGCTCCATGAGGATTCAAGCAAATTCTGCAACCTTGATGTTGTGGCAAATGGAGAGAGAAATCGGCGTATCTCATTATAGGGGAAGATTCGTTCACCTACCCCGACCCTAGAGAATTGTCAGTAGCCACTGACCACTGGAGGACCGGAGCATGATATTCCTACTCTGATACAGGAATGGGCCTTCATACCCGTTCCAGCCAAAGATGTCTCTCTACATATCCTGGAAATGAGGGAAGAGCAGGTATCAATCCCAGATCATATCTTGCAGACTTTCCAGGATGTGATTGCATCGGAGGCAACAACAAGGACTCGAGCCCGTGATCCTGTCTCCCCAATTGAGGCGTCTCATCTAAGAGATGAGATAGCCGCCTCAGAGCAGATCTGCATCCCTGATTCAGCCTAGGAGGGTCTCTGGCTATATTCTATGATGCAAGGGCAACTGGATCGAGCAGCTTCACTCGTTCAAACTAGGGGACACCCGTCCATCACGGTGGATGCCCCAGAGCAGACATATATCCCTGTTAACAGTCATGATGTCCATCGGTGTATCCCAGCAACATCACGGGACCCAATTAGACAAGGACCCAAAGGTGAACGTCGTTGTCAACAGCAGATGATCCCTAATTCTCGCAAAAGAGTGCCTCGAATGCGTCGAAGGCAGCCGGAAAATAAAGAACAGGTTCATGACTCCGCACTACTGAAAGGTGGGGTTCCCAATGCCACTAATCATGACACAAGGGCACAAAACCCTTCCCACCCGTTACCATATTATGGTAGTGGCAGTAGCAGTTGCGAAGGCCATCCCCGCAATGTCCCTACTAGCTGCTCTGATGGTCCTCCCCAGAGAACCACTGGGGGCCTCCTCCACAGGCATATAACGATTGTTCAAGAGATCTTCTCTCTTGATGCGAGTCACAGATACCCTCCACGTGACCAGAAGATCGAGCAGCAAGAAGGTCCTCCACTTGCTGTGGTCCACCCTGAAGGTCCTCCCTAGGGTATGCACTGCAATCACTCTCCATGCATCAGGACCAAAGATTATGATGGTAGTCCTCTCTATCATAGTCGCAACTACGGGTTCCCTCCCCATAGTGACATCTAATTATGACAAGAAGGTCCACCCCTTGTCGTGGCCATCCCTGAAGGTCCTCCTCAGGGGTTACACTACAACAAAACTCCATGCATCCAGGCATCAGGTCATAGTGGTAGTCCTCGACACCTTGATAACAGTGGTCCTACCCTTAGAGATGTCGAGCAATGAGAAGGTCCTCCCCTAATTGAAATACATTATGGAGGCCCTCCCTGGGATGTACCCTGCATATATTCTCCCTGCGATAGTAGTAATGGTAGTCCTCACCATTTCCGTAGCTGTGATGGTAGTCCTCGCCACCATGGCCGCCATTTCAAAGTTCTTCCCCGTAATGGCCCCAAGCAACAAGAAGGTCCTCCCCTTATCGTGGCATGTCCTGAAGGTCCTCCCCAAGATGCACGTCGAACGTTAAGCCATGATGTTCATCCTCACCATGATGCTAGTTGTTGCGAAGATCCTCCCCGTAACGACTCTATGAATCTAGAAGGTCCTCCCCTTGCTGCAACATTCCTTGGAGGTCCTCCCCAGGGTGTGCACTGCAAATGTCCTCTATTCTTTGAGGCATCAAGCAGAGATGGCAATCCTCGCCATTACGGCCTCCGTTGCGAAGGTCCTCCCTATGACAACGCTACGCAGCCAGAAGGTCCTCCCCATGCTGCAACATGCCTTGGAGGTCCTCCCTAGGGTGTGCACTGCAAAAGACCTCTACGTAGTGAGGAATCAAGAAGTAATGGTATTCCTCACCATTACGACCATCATTGTGAAGGTACTCCCCGTGATGACACATTATATCGACAGGAAGGTCCTCCTTCTGTCGAATCAAGCACCGAAAAGACCTTGTATTCCAAGGAACTCAGAAGGATGGAACCGAGCATGTCAGATTCCCAACTTGTTGCTAAAGACTCCCTTCTTCAATCAAGAGATGGTCTGGGGCCGCGTTCATCATCTGAACCACCTCGGAATTGCTTACATAATGATTCAGCACCTACCGATCTGACTGCCGTTGATCACACTAGTAGTGAGTTCCTAAGCTGGGCTGACCAGGTAGAAGAATCGCAGGTGGGAGAGTATGCTGATATGATTCACCTGAGGAAACAAGTGGCCAGGAATGATATACCAGTCATGTTTTGGCCCACGACCACCTCTCAGTACGATGTACCCAGGGAGTTGTCGGAAGAATGCATGCACAACATCCACCATAATATATGGAAGACCCACCACTGGCTGAAGACAATATTTATACCCAATGAAGGTTATGTAGACCATTTCAAGAAGATAGGGGACCTCCGGTGTCACATCGACCTGGAGGCCCTTTCCTCGATGCGACAACAATGCCCCGAGAGGCGCAAAGGAAACATAGAGATAGCCAGTCTCTGCGCACTGCATCAGCTGTGCCGCCTCATCGGTGATGCTCCAGTGGGAGTCCATATCAGGGGATGTGGGCAACATAGAGATCTTCATTTCAATCCTCTCCCCACCTAGAAAATCATGTTTGACATGGTATCATATAGCATCGTCACATCGAGATGGAAATCGGGTGGCCCCCCCTGTTAAGAAAAGGCAACACACCCAACAGAGTCGGGCCTCGAGTAAGTCCCAGAAGCGTCAGGCCCGGTGGGAACAAGCCATTCAAAAACTCCTAAATCAGTCCACCGAGAGAATACAGCAAGCCTCTTTCCTAGGAGAGGCCAATCAATGATATCTGCCTGCCTCCCCAAAAGGGATTGATCCATAGGTGAATTCGGCACCAGATCCGGATCACCCACGGATGGGGGCATGCAAGATCAGGCAGGTCGCGATAGTCACAGCCACTGCCGCAATCCAGGGTCAAACCCAGCCTGTAGGGCTGGGGGTATTTTTAACAACAAATCCCCCATAAGACCAATAAAACCAGGAGGAGACTCAACATCCAGGGAACTGATCTAGCCCCAGCCCTCAGGGCTAGGGGCATTATTACCCCCTCAACAACAACCTCCCCCGATGAGAGTCGGTATTCTCTCGTATAGGGAGGACAATCAGAAGATGAGTATCCCATCCTATCCTGTCATATGAATCATCATCCCCTCTAAGAGTAAGGCTCACCGTAAGGTCACATCAAAGAACTCTCTACATCACCCTTCATCAAGAAGTCCGAGGGTAATCGCAGGTCATGAAAGTGAAGGCTAGAAGAATATACAAGAGATCCTCTTCCTATTTGGAAGATGATGTTCCCTCCACTAAACAATATGCGTTCATCAAAACCATAGAGGCTAACCACGTGGGTGACACCGGTGAAAATGCAAATCTGGACAAGTCGGGAGAAGATGGTTCTGGTTAGGCTGTGACTCACAATTAAACCCAGGTGTGCACACCCGGAACTAGAGGGCTGCTTCAAATATGGCCTCCCCTTCAGCTAAACTCCCTCCACCTACCCTCCAAGCTTCCAACAAGGATAATAAAATAGGAACGGTAACCCTTAACCCGTCACCCTTTCTCGATAAAAACGATCCATTCATGCTCGAAGAGATGTTCGCATGACAGGAAGAAGAGATGAAAGAATTAAGATGGATTAACGACGAGCTGCATCATAGGAACCACCTTATTGAATGTGTGTACCAAGAAGAGCCACGTCATGCACTCCTAGCAAGTGTACCTCAATGGATACGGATTTCCCTAGAAAAAGAAGCAAGATTAGGGCTCCTGCCCAATGAGGAGCTTGGTCCGTCCAACTACCTAAGCGTGGATGATGAATACCAGGATTTCCCTCCATTTAAGAGACAACTTGAGAAAGTACACTCGTACCCTCCGAGGGTACTCCGAACGGAATATGCACCCTTGGTGCCGGCTGGCCCGGACCCTCAGGCAATGCCTTGGGCTGCGCCTGCCCAGGACCGGGCCCAATAAGATGTAAACCCGGGACTCACCAATACCATCGAGGCACTAATAGCTTGATTGTAAGCAATGGAAGGACGATGCACCCCGATACAGTCGGACCGGAAACCCTACCAAGATTGGGTGACCAACAAACCACCTCCACCAAATTTTGGTAGCCCTGTATTCCCCATCTTCAACGGATCAGGCGATCCAGAGTAGCATTTGATGAACTATGCATCCTATTGCGACCGTATGATGCAGACTCCAGAACAACAAGAAGCAGTGAAACTCAGATGCTTCGTACGGACCTTGCAAGGATCTACCTTCGTTTGGTATACAAGTCTTCTAGGCCAGTTGATAAAGAGATGGGAGGACCTCTGGCGGTAGATCCTATTCCACTTCAGATCAATGCTGCCTAAAACAACGGTCAGCGATCTCATGAACTGCAAGTAGGGGGAGAACGAGAGGGTCTCAGATTTCATCACCAGATGGAAAGGTCTAACCTATTCTTTGAATACGCTAGTGCCTTAATATGATATGTTATCCATATGCATCTATAATCATAGAGATGAGATGCGAACACCGCGCATACCAGTGGAGTGTACCACTAGCTTCCGCTATGTCTCGGCTATTGCCCAGAGAATTGAGGACTCCCTACAATTGAAAATTTCAAAGTCTTGAATAGCCTCACAGGCTCCGGTGAAGAGAGCTCCTAGAGCTAAATCATCCACTGTCACACTCAAGCTGGCCCCTATGCCCGCTTCACTGCTCAGTCCTCCACCGAATCGTCAAGGGCCCCCTGCATATCAGCGGCCACCCCCGCCTAAATGGTATGATCAGGGAGGACCGAAGCAGAACCAGTTCGTGGAATGAAGACAAAAATTATATTCGTTCTGAGACGATCATGTCTGCGGCTACTTCATCGATGCCATGAACTGCAACATTCTCCGCCTCACGGAGCTGACGAAACCTGAAGATGTCGGCAGTGATGATAGGCCAGATTATTGCCCCTACCATCGGATGTTGGGGCACAGTTTCTGAGAGTGCTTCATCTTCAATGTACTCTTTCATAGGATGGTAGATTCCGGACAATTTGAGGTGGGACCAACCCCATCACATGTGGCATGTATCTCTACCACTAACTCCGACAAAGAGGGAGGGTAACAGAAACTCAGTAGGAAGCAGGGGCAGAAATTTGTCAACTGGATGACTCGGAAGACTATGAACCAAGCCTAGGGCATACTCTGAGCTCAACTACAGCTGCTGGTGTTGCCACTAGCAGCCCTTGTAGCCACAAAGCTGACCACATCGGCCTCACAACCCTCCACAATCCGGTCATCTAGACGGAACCGAAGGAGGAAACAATCACAAGAGGAGTAGTCCGCGACGGGGCCAACGTTAGTCCCAACCCTTGCGGATTTCATGCCCTTGGATTTGGCACAACGGGCACTGACCAACCAAACAGCACCATCATAGACAGCCGACTAGGTTGACCTGTCAGAGGATGAAGATCCAATATTTGGTTCTATCAACGTCATCCATCTCATGGAATCATTCCCTGATGAAGGGTATGATTACGAACCCATGTTTCCTGCACAAGTAGCCAGGATGAGGAATCACAGAGGTAAGGGATACCATGGGAGGTGCAGCCGCGGCCAAAACCAACCCTACGATTGGACCCCATCCCAGACCGTCAATATTGTGGAAACCCATGGGAGAGCCCTTCAACGGACTCAGTAGGAGAGGGAATGCCCCTTCACCCCGATAGGCAGCCACTCTGGTCCTGTTGTTCTTTGATACCCACCAGAGGACGAGCAAGTGTCCAATTTCCTAGGGCACACAAATGGACCGGCCATGCCAAGTCATCAAAACACGGGAACACCATCGACATCCATCCCCATGGCCGTTCCCTTCTAATCAAATGCTCCAGCTCCCAAAGAACCCGCTAAGACTCTCCCACCAATGGAGAAGCGTCGACCGTTAGAGAAAAAATACGACATCCTTAAGAAGCTGACATTAGTACCAGCCAATTTGTCAATCCTGGATGCCCAAAGTTTGTTAGCTTACCTCAAGGAGGCGCTTATAGAAGCTTTGATCATCCCCCATGAATTCCAAGCCAAGGTTGCCACCGCCGAGATTTACCGGACGGAGACTGGACCAACTGAATGCAATGCGGTGATTTCCTTCACCGATCAGGACGAAGATTCCATCATGCAGGGACACATCAGACCACTATATGTGTCCAGCACACTGAATGGTATTGAGATCCGAAAATTCTTTATAGACAATGGATCTGGAGTTAACCTCCTTCCCCTACGGACACTCCGTAAGTTGAGCTATAATGAGGACGATCTAATTCCCTCATCCACAACTTTGTTGGGTTACGACAAGAGTGAGGAGAAATCAATGGGAAAGATTAAGCTAAAAACCCATTTTTTGACCTAGTTGCCTATACAGAATTCCTGGTGGTCCAGCAGAGGACGACATTCATTGCCCTGCTGGGAAGGCCATGGATCCAAAATCACATGGCCATTCCTTCATCCTACCACAAGTGTATCATGTACTGCGTCAATGGGAAATGCGGGACGTTGCACACCGACAAGGCCCCTTATGAGCTCTTTGAGCCACATTACAATGACGCTGGGTTCTATGAGAAAAAGTAGAATAAGCCTCTGATCAACTACGTCGACTGGATCCCTACTTCAAATGGCCTAGAATTGGTCCCTGAAGAACCCCTCAGGAAGCTTAGCAGAGATTATTTCCTACCCATAAACAATGTTGATAGTAGAATTTCGAGTCCGGACACGCACTCGGATGTCCTCATAACTTTAGCCACAATGGACAGGAACAAAAATGTGGGAACGTCTACCAACCCTATATTTGGGGATGAATACTCAAGAAGGGATGCCCACGATGCCTCTCCCTCAGTCCCTCAAAGGCTTTGACCGAAAACTCTCTCCTCGCCAGATCAAGAAGATGAGGACTTGTGAGAAGAAGAGGGGGAAGATCTTAGGGATGCACCTACTTCATTTGAGGAAGGTATCTCCACCACTAAGGATGAGCTCAGGGAAATAAACTTGGGTACCAAAGAAGACCTGAGGCCCACTCTCATTAGCATGGACATGCCTCCTGAGGAACACGAGGTATATACCTCCTTCTTAAGGCAACATCGATATGTATTTGCATGGAATTACACTGAAATTCTAGAACTCGATCCCAAGGAAGCGACGCATCACCTGGGTCTTCCAGAAGACCACTGGGGCAACAAACAGGCCTCTAGAAGGATGCACCCCTCACATGCTTCCAAGATAGAGGTTGAAGTAGATACGCTCATTAAAGTAGGCTTCATCAGAGAGGTCCAGTACCCCATTTGGTTGGCCAACATCATCCCTGTAAAGAAAAAGAACGGGAAAATCAGTGTCTGCATTGACATCAGAGACCTAAATTGGCATTGTCCGAAACATGACTTCCCAATTCCAGTCACTGAGTTGTTAATTGATGTGACAGCCGGGTATGAGGCTCTATCCTTCATGGACGGCTATTTCGGGTATAATCAAATGAGGATGTCCTTAGAAGACGAAGAATCCACAGCATTCAAGGCCCCTCAAGGGGTATTCTGTAACACCCCAGGATTTCAGAGTGTGTTATTTCTTAAAAATAATTCAATAACTTGCACTACACGCAACACCGAGTTCAATCACACCATTAAAAGAGGTCATGAATAGTATTAACTACATTTTGAACTTTATATAATCCTTATAATTTTAGAATCCCTATTATGAGTTTCTTAGTCATAATGCAAGAACAAATTCATTTTCAGTATTTCACTTTTATCAACTTCTAATAGTGAAACCTTTTTAAATAAAATATTTTAAACTTTTTGACTAAATGGAGACATCAAAAAATTTAAAATGAAACATCCCAAGCGTCCACGGTACGCTTTCCTTTGGATAAAACAGTAGCGTGTGTTGTACGCAACTTCGAGTTCTAACACACCGTAACCAATCAAACTAGTTGTTATGAATAGTAATACCTACTTTTTGAAGTTATATATATTTTATATTTTAAAATGGAATTCATTTTTGGATTCGGAATATCAAATTTAGCCTAAGGTGAAATTTTGGTACTTTTCGGATAACTTTCATATTTTGATGAATAGTGAAAATTACTAAATTTTAATTAAAAACAACTTTTTTAATCAAAATAATTAATAGTGATAAATTATTAATTTGAGTGGTTTTAAAGTATATTTAGAATATATTTTTACCACTTAATATAATGTTGGTCATTGGACATAATTGTACAATTAAACCGAACATAAACAAGTGTCAATCTTTTGATAGTTATTATCTCTTAAAAACACGCTTTTTGTTTTGACAGCGGGAATTAATTTTAAATTAATTTCTGCCACTTCTGTGTTTTGAATTTAGGAAAATGGATTCCATATTTGGAATCAGGATGTTCAAATTGTGTAAATAGGTAACTTTTATTTTTACACATTTTGAATAATTACTGCGGTAAATATTTTATTTACCATGGTTAAAGGGTAAATCCGGTAAATAAGGGTTAAAAAAATAATATTATAATAATACAAAATTACCCTAAAACGTGTCTTAACCCTATTGGTTGATACATGGTCGACCATGGGCATCTTTGTGTTAATTTTGGGACCCCATGGATCCACTTGTAAGTGATAATGACACTTTATTTTAATTAAGTTAAAATGAATACAAAAATTACACAAGCATATATCTTTTAGAAAAACAATTTTTACATAGGGTTATACATGTTGGATTTTAGATTGTAAATATTAATTAGAAAGAAAAAACGATTTCCTACATAATGATATTTTACTTATAATTTTTAGACATTAAATAATTTATTTTATTTATGACACAATGATGATGCAGTAATTACTATAATAGTAAAAAATTAACATAATTGATATTATAAATACCCAAATAAATATAATATGAAACTTTTAATGTATTAAACTAATTTTCTAGGATAATATGATATATTAGTATTGATTTAATGGACTTTGTTCGAAGTAATCAATCTGTTATGAGTTTCACAAAAATCAACTATTGAATAGTGTCAAAATTGACATAAAAGAGTTCTTAAAACAAATATTATATTATTAATTGATATTAAATTCCTAAAAATCTAAGGCTCGGCCAAGAGACTTATATTATGATAGGATAATCATTAATGGACCACTTGGGGGTCGCTTGGATGTATATAGTAAGTTTATTAACCATATTATATAAATATACAAAGAGACATTGTAAAAGTGAAACTAATTAACTTAGAGTTAATACTTAAAGATAAGGTTAATATAAGTACCCAAACCTGTCTAAATTCTATTGGATGAGTTGTTTTCGACCTATCCCCACCTCATCCTTTGAATAGTCAACTTTGGAGCCTTTAGAAACCGAATATGAATTTATTATAAATTAATATGTCTAGCTTTTCCAAAGGTGTCCCTCACCCCTCTTATAAAAGGGCACTCCTCCTTCTCATTTCTTCACACCTCTAAAGCCTTTTGGCTCTGCCAAACTCTGCCCAAATACTCTCCCAACATCCCTCAATACAACCTAGAGGCCTTAGTTTGATCAGAAAGCCAACCTAAGGAGCCCTTTTGATCAAATCAAAAGGAAGAACCCGAAGAAGAGGTAATGATTTCACCACCCTTTTCTAAGTTCATTTCTTCTTCCACTTCTTCTTCCTTTGTTCTTACCATTCTGAAATAATAACTCCAGTATCTCACATATACTGTGATGTTATTATAAATATGGTACAATCATATTCAGTATTCTATCCACCCTTTGAATAACATGTCACCATACGTGCGTACGTACGGCTTACCGTCTCCACGTCGTGGTGTAATTGTTATTCAATATAATATTATTTGGATGGGTATAATAATGATGTGTAACTCATGTAAATAATAAATATAACATGTTAATGATTCTGTATATATGATATACCATCCATTTATATATTATTTTAATATCAAAAGAATGATATTGTCGCTCGTGCGTACGTACGGACTACCGTCTCCACGAACGCGATGAGATTCATTCTCCATCGTAACCATTAAAGCGTAATTATCATTTTATGATTTAAAAATGATGTTTAAGGACTTGATATCATTCTGGATATGAATAATATACAACCTATCCTTTACAAACATGTCTTACGTAACAAAACATATAAAGAAAATGAGTAAGTTAACACCCGAAACGACGATAATTCTAAGATATTATTAACAAATCAATGTTAAAAGATCATATATGATATCATATTAATATATATGATTCTTGTATAATTTAATAACAATTATTTCACCATTATACAGGAGGTTAACCTACCCCAACCAAGGAAAAGTACAAGGTAAGGGTTATTTCACAATCTCTTCTTTATCCGAGGTTGTTTATACGTAATAATCTACTGGGATCTCGTTATCATCCACATCCATGTTTCTTCAAAATGTATTTCAAAACATTTTTACTATTTACAAGAATATGGTTTAAAGTCATTTATACCCTTGTTTGACTTTTTATAAGAGGTTTATAAAGGAATCTTTCCGTCGTTTTCAAAACAAGGTCCTTTTTAACCTTTTCGACTGAATTGAGGTAAGAATGTTTTTTTAACTTATACGGCGGGTGCGGTTATTTTCCGCCGTTATAAAATCGTCGAAGCTTTCCATACAAGCTTATAAGAATATTTTCAAAGAAAATGTTTTATTTTATATGGATCTTAAATGATTTAAAAATAAAAGGAGATACTTCTTTAAAAAGAATTTTGATTTCATCTATGTCAACATCCTTTGAGGGATTTTAAGATTATTTGAAGTTGATTTATTATGATACAAAACTTCTATATTTTATTGAAGGTTTTGTGATATGTTTGACTGTGGATGTGCTATTTTTATACCATTCATAGTTTATGGTGAAATTATTGACATTTCGTATGCTAGTTTTAATACGAATGTTTATGTTATGTTTAAACCTTTTCATATGGGAATGCATTGGACTTAATAAGTGACGGGTGGAGCCCGCTATAGCTCCTCGATGCATCGGTAGGTCTCATGAGACAAACTAGTGTCTTGGAACAAGGCCTTGACAAAATCTTATTTGTAGTCTTGGCACGAGGCCTTGGCTATGTGGTTATGATAGTCTGGCATTATGCATTCCAACATTATGAAAGTGGTTATTGATATTGCATGTGATTATTCGATTAGTAGAATATCCATGTGAATAAGTAAATGGCATTATTTCATTTTTATTTTTGCCATACTATGTTGAAGTTCAATTTTAAAAAGGCTTTTGTTTTAGTAATTCATTGCCTTAAATGTTTATGCTTATTATGAATGTTCCGCTATATTGTTATCCTTACTGGGCATTTGAGCTCACCCCTTTTCTATGTTTTATTTTTCCCAGGTAGTGAAGAAGTAAATTATGAATGACTTGCAGGGATATTATGAGGGGTTAATAGTGTGGATATGAAGAATTTGTTGTTGTAGTAGTTTTTCACTTTGAAATGTAATGTAAAACTTTATGATTATATCTAGTGTTTCCAAGGCTACTAAACCAATCGGTCTTTCGAGATTAGATCTTTCTTGTGATCATGCCAATGTTACGAAGTAATGCACCGACTCTGGGTAGCTGGGGTCGGGGCGTTACAGTTGGTATCAGAGGAAGTTTAGTACAAACCTTGGAAGCTAGATTTAGATAAACTCTGATTAGAGCACGTAGACCTAAGATGAACGTTGAGGATTAGTATAGAAGAACTTCCTAGAATTTTGGTATTGTAGAGATTTTGTGAGTTTTCCAAGCAATACATCCCTGTCTGGATACGAGCAGGTAGAGGCGGCTCTGGCACAGATGTACCTAGGGGTAAAACCAGAAAACACCGCTTTGAGCTAGACTCGAACGGGAACTGGTGCACGACAACGGGCCTTGCTGCACTCTTGGTTACGACACTCCCAGGGGATATGCTTAGGATAACTCTCATTTTCTTTACAAATCATTTTGAAGGGATTATGAGTATATACTTCCTCAAAGAAAACATTCTTATGATTATGGATTATATCCATAAATAGTTCAATTTATGTTAGGTGTTTTATAAGTATGGGATTATGTATTTTGATTCATAAACTGATCTAGTTTATGCCATGGTATAGAAATGGCGCCCAGTAGAAGGAATGAGAACTCCAGAAATACACATGATTCAAAGAGAAGGAAGGATCATATCTTTCATGGTCTTAAGCTATAATTTATAAGAGAAATAGTCTCCCATGTATTATCATCATATGAAGAAATAATATCATGTGTTGATAAGATATGTAAAGAGTTTACTGAGTCCTATGGCTTTGAAGGGAAGCAAGAGAAGAAAAGGATGGAAGAGAGAAAGATGGATAAAGGGAAGAGGGAAAAGAAGAATTTTCCCATATGTGGTAACTGTGGAAAGAAACACCCTGGAACTTGCCTGAAAGGAATGGGAGTTTGTTATAAGTGTGGAGGAAAAGGGAACAAAGTACGTGACTGCAAGGGTAAGAAAATGGTTTTAAATGTACAATGCTTCATTTGCAAGGAGTTTGGACACTACGCGAACCTATGTCCCAGTCATCAGACTATGCCGCAAATGATGTTAATGGATAATAATCAAGTTATGATACTACCACAGATGAAGAGGAATGATTAGAGTTCTTATGTTGATTATGTCAATTGAGATTTGTATCAACAATGTACTTGTTATAATAACTATGGAGTATATAAGGATTGTACTGCAGTACTATTTCATTAAGGACTTGAGATTGTGTGGAACAAAGAAAAGTGACTCATTAGCAGGATAGATTTTTGGAAAATATATGGTTGAGAGAATGATAAACCATAATATAGTTCTGATACTGAGGTAGTGATTTTGGAATAATATGTGATTGTTTTGGATAAATTATATTGGATATTCTTGACTACCTTGGAACTGATTAATGATTTGTATATTCCATAATTGTTGGGGTTTAAAACATTTTTGGATTAATGAAGTATATCCAGCATTCTATATGGAATAAGGGAGCATGAATGTAATCAATAAGGAATATGGTAATACATGATGAAGGTATTCATATGCTATTACGGGGTAAAAAGGATCTATATTATGTTTACCTTCCTTATGAATGTTGGACTGTGAGTTTGGACAGAAGTATTTTGGATAGTTCTAGTTTGGATTATTTTGGATTGCCATAAAAGGACAACCCGGAGGTCGGGCGGCAACCCGTCGCGTCCGGCAAGGCTGCGAGACTTGAACCCGCAACCAAAGGGCGACAAGGGTGTATCACCTACCACTATCCCACGAGATGTCCTGGATTAAATAAAGTAGTTTTTTAAAAGATCTGGTAGATGAATTATAAATTCGTTTATTTTGGAACCCTCTATGAATAGTATAAATAGAATTTTTTTTATGAGTGAATGATGAGTTTTGGTAGAAATTTATTAATGGATAAAACTCTAATTATAAACAAAGTATATCTCCTTATTATCTTATCCAATCTCATAAATAAATTCCTCAACATTAATAATAGAAACTTAGAACAAAAATGTTGTCCTAGATGGTACCTTAAATCATCACAAATTTATGGCTTTGGGATTGTTGGCCTTTTCATAGCCATGTTCTCTACCACTCTCCATCAGATAATTGATGGCTAGATTTTTCCTCCATATCCATATTTTCTTACATGGAACCCTAGTATGTGTTATTTTCGGTAATCTTCATACTTTCGACTCTTTATTTTAAATAGAGGCCTCGTTAATTCATTTTTCGATGTGGGATTTCAACTAAGATATTTTGAAACGTCAAAAATGTGTTATCCCAATACCCTATGTTTTGTTGAACCGATGGTACTTCAAATCATCATAGATTGATGAGTTTAAGGACCTCAATTATACACTTGTTTTTGATTGATGACCTCAATCACTACCTATAAATATTTACGTTTTTCCTCCGATTATATGTCTCTAATTGCCGCCAATGTTCTCCTAATCGAGATCATAATTTGGTGGTGACCCTTTAATTTCTCTTTTCCTCATATTAAGACTAAATTTTAGTAACCCAATTTCCAATGTGGGTTTTCCCACAAATATATTTTCTACTTTCAACCTTTTATCTTCGAAGAACAATTTCAAATTGCGAGGACGCAATTTATTGAAGGAGGGGAGAATGTAACACCCCAGGATTTCAGAGTGTGTTATTTCTTAAAAATAATTCAATAACTTGCACTACACGCAACACCGAGTTCAATCACACCATTAAAAGAGGTCATGAATAGTATTAACTACATTTTGAACTTTATATAATCCTTATAATTTTTGAATCCCTATTATGAGTTTCTTAGTCATAATGCAAGAACAAATTCATTTTCAGTATTTCACTTTTATCAACTTCTAATAGTGAAACCTTTTTAAATAAAATATTTTAAACTTTTTGACTAAATGGAGACATCAAAAAATTTAAAATGAAACATCCCAAGCGTCCACGGTACGCTTTCCTTTGGATAAAACAGTAGCGTGTGTTGTACGCAACTTCGAGTTCTAACACACCGTAACCAATCAAACTAGTTGTTATGAATAGTAATACCTACTTTTTGAAGTTATATATATTTTATATTTTAAAATGGACTTCATTTTTGGATTCGGAATATCAAATTTAGCCTAAGGTGAAATTTTGGTACTTTTCGGATAACTTTCATATTTTGATGAATAGTGAAAATTACTAAATTTTAATTAAAAACAACTTTTTTAATCAAAATAATTAATAGTGATAAATTATTAATTTGAGTGGTTTTAAAGTATATTTAGAATATATTTTTACCACTTAATATAATGTTGGTCATTGGACATAATTGTACAATTAAACCGAACATAAACAAGTGTCAATCTTTTGATAGTTATTATCTCTTAAAAACACGCTTTTTGTTTTGACAGCGGGAATTAATTTTAAATTAATTTCTGCCACTTCTGTGTTTTGAATTTAGGAAAATGGATTCCATATTTGGAATCAGGATGTTCAAATTGTGTAAATAGGTAACTTTTATTTTTACACATTTTGAATAATTACTGCGGTAAATATTTTATTTACCATGGTTAAAGGGTAAATCCGGTAAATAAGGGTTAAAAAAATAATATTATAATAATACAAAATTACCCTAAAACGTGTCTTAACCCTATTGGTTGATACATGGTCGACCATGGGCATCTTTGTGTCAATTTTGGGACCCCATGGATCCACTTGTAAGTGATAATGACACTTTATTTTAATTAAGTTAAAATGAATACAAAAATTACACAAGCATATATCTTTTAGAAGAACAATTTTTACATAGGGTTATACATGTTGGATTTTCGATTGTAAATATTCATTAGAAATCTAAAAATATTTCCTACATAATGATATTTTACTTATAATTTTTAGACATTAAATAATTTATTTTATTTATGACACAATGATGATGCAGTAATTACTATAATAGTAAAAAATTAACATAATTGATATTATAAATACCCAAATAAATATAATATGAAACTTTTAATGAATTAAACTAATTTTCTAGGATAATATGATATATTAGGATTGATGTAATGGACTTTTTTCGAAGTAATCAATCTGTTATGAGTTTCACAAAAATCAACTATTGAATAGTGTCAAAATTGACATAAAAGAGTTCTTAAAACAAATATTATATTATTAATTGATATTAAATTCCTAAAAATCTAAGGCTCGGCCAAGAGACTTATATTATGATAGGAAAATCATTAATGGACCACTTTGGGGTCGCTTGGATGTATATAGTAAGTTTATTAACCATATTATATAAAAATACAAAGAGACATTGTAAAAGTGAAACTAATTAACTTAGAGTTAATACTTAAAGATAAGGTTAATATAAGTACCCAAACCTGTCTAAATTCTATTGGATGAGTTGTTTTCGACCTATCCCCACCTCATCCTTTGAATAGTCAACTTTGGAGCCTTTAGAAACCGAATATGAATTTATTATAAATTAATATTTCTAGCTTTTCCAAAGGTGCCCCTCACCCCTCTTATAAAAGGGCACTCCTCCTTCTCATTTCTTCACACCTCTAAAGCCTTTTGGCTCGGCCAAACTCTGCCCAAATACTCTCCCAACATCCCTCAATACAACCTAGAGGCCTTAGTTTGATCAGAAAGCCAACCTAAGGAGCCCTTTTGATCAAATCAAAAGGAAGAACCCGAAGAAGAGGTAATGATTTCACCACCCTTTTCTAAGTTCATTTCTTCTTCCACTTCTTCTTCCTTTGTTCTTACCATTCTGAAATAATAACTCCAGTATCTCACATATACTGTGATGTTATTATAAATATGGTACAATCATATTCAGTATTCTATCCACCCTTTGAATAACATGTCACCATACGTGCGGACGTACGGCTTACCGTCTCCACGTCGTGGTGTAATTGTTATTCAATATAATATTATTTGGATGGGTATAATAATGATGTGTAACTCATGTAAATAATAAATATAACATGTTAATGATTCTGTATATATGATATACCATCCATTTATATATTATTTTAATATCAAAAGAATGATATTGTCCCTCTTGCGTACGTACGGACTACCGTCTCCACGAACGCGATGAGATTCATTCTCCATCGTAACCATTAAAGCGTAATTATCATTTTATGATTTAAAAATGATGTTTACGGACTTGATATCATTCTGGATATGAATAATATACAACCTATCCTTTACAAACATGTCTTACGTAACAAAACATATAAAGAAAATGAGTAAGTTAACACCCGAAACGACGATAATTCTAAGATATTATTAACAAATCAATGTTAAAAGATCATATATGATATCATATTAATATATATGATTCTTGTATAATTTAATAACAATTATTTCACCATTATACAGGAGGTTAACCTACCCCAACCAAGGAAAAGTACAAGGTAAGGGTTATTTCACAATCTCTTCTTTATCCGAGGTTGTTTATACGTAATAATCTACTGGGATCTCGTTATCATCCACATCCATGTTTCTTCAAAATGTATTTCAAAACATTTTTACTATTTACAAGAATATGGGTTAAAGTCATTTATACCCTTGTTTGACTTTTTATAAGAGGTTTATAAAGGAATCTTTCCGTCGTTTTCAAAACAAGGTCCTTTTTAACCTTTTCGACTGAATTGAGGTAAGAATGTTTTTTTAACTTATACGGCGGGTGCGGTTATTTTCCGCCGTTATAAAATCGTCGAAGCTTTCCATACAAGCTTATAAGAATATTTTCAAAGAAAATGTTTTATTTTATATGGATCTTAAATGATTTAAAAATAAAAGGAGATACTTCTTTAAAAAGAATTTTGATTTCATCTATGTCAACATCCTTTGAGGGATTTTAAGATTATTTGAAGTTGATTTATTATGATACAAAACTTCTATATTGTATTGAAGGTTTTGTGATATGTTTGACTGTGGATGTGCTATTTTTATACCATTCATAGATTATGGTGAAATTATTGACATTTCGTATGCTAGTTTTAATACGAATGTTTATGTTATGTTTAAACCTTTTCATATGGGAATGCATTGGACTTAATAAGTGACGGGTGGAGCCCGCTATAGCTCCTCGATGCATCGGTAGGTCTCATGAGACAAACTAGTGTCTTGGCACAAGGCCTTGACAAAATCTTATTTGTAGTCTTGGCACGAGGCCTTGGCTATGTGGTTATGATAGTCTGGCATTATGCATTCCAACATTATGAAAGTGGTTATTGATATTGCATGTGATTATTCGATTAGTAGAATATCCATGTGAATAAGTAAATGGCATTATTTCATTTTTATTTTTGCCATACTATGTTGAAGTTCAATTTTAAAAAGGCTTTTGTTTTAGTAATTCATTGCCTTAAATGTTTATGCTTATTATGAATGTTCCGCTATATTGTTATCCTTACTGGGCATTTGAGCTCACCCCTTTTCTATGTTTTATTTTTCCCAGGTAGTGAAGAAGTAAATTATGAATGACTTGCAGGGATATTATGAGGGGTTAATAGTGTGGATATGAAGAATTTGTTGTTGTAGTAGTTTTTCACTTTGAAATGTAATGTAAAACTTTATGATTATATCTAGTGTTTCCAAGGCTACTAAACCAATCGGTCTTTCGAGATTTGATCTTTCTTGTGATCATGCCAATGTTACGAAGTAATGCACCGACTCTGGGTAGCTGGGGTCGGGGCGTTACATATTCTATTACAGGGTTATGCCCTTTGGTCTCAAGAATGCTGGTGCCACATATCAATGTGACAGGCATCGGATCTTTAAGCCATTCCTGGGTAAATTTGTTGAATATTACGTGGATGACCTAGTGGTCAAGTCCAGACTGCGCTTGGATCACCTGTCGGACCTTGAGACCATCATCAATAAGCTTCGACAGTATAGCTTGAAGATGAACCCCTTGAAATGCGCCTTTGGGGTTACCTCAAGGAAGTTCCTTGGCTTCATCGTACGCCATCGCGGTATCGAAGTCAACCCAGAGAAGATGAAGGCTATCTTGTGCCTGACACCCCCTCGAAATCTCACTGAGCTGAGGGGGTTCCAAGGATTCCTAGCCTATATTAGGCAGTTCATAGCCAACCTGGAAGGAAAATGTTTTCCATTCACCCAGTTGATGAAGAAGGGGGTTACACACCAATGGATGGAAGACTACCAAGAGGCGTTCGACAACTTGAAAATGTACCTCTTAATCCCACCGGTGACCAAACCACCGGTCAAATGATGGCCTCTCATTCTATATGTGACAGCCCTAGAACGGTCATTGGGAGCCTTCCTCGCACAGAATAACGACGCCAGAAGTGAAAACAGTCTCTATTACCTAATTCGAACCATGATTGATGCTGAGACTCGATAGAAAAATATCGAGAAGAGCTGTATGGACTTGGTCGTTGCGGTTCAAAATCTACGAAATTATCTGCAGCATAATGACGTCCATTTGATCTCGCAGAGTAACCCACTCAAGTACATCCTCAGTCACCCGATGCTAACCGGACACCTATCCCGATGGGCGGTCATCCAACAATAGTTCGATATCCGGGTCATGCCTCAAAAAGCCATCAAGAGACAGGAATTAGCAGACTTTCTGGTAGAACACCATTCAACAGGGACCACTGCACCAGATGCTGAACTACCTGATGAAGATATCTTCTCAGTTCGAGGGAATCCCCCAACATGGGAAATGTACGTTGACGATGCATCTCGAAGCCCCACTGGGAAGAGGATGAAGGATCCTGGATTCAACAAAGTGGGTCTGGGGATAATACTCGTGTACCCAGAAAAGGCAGTTTTTCTGTATTCCTTCCTCCTGTCAGAGGGATGTACAAACAATGAATCGGAATATCAATCCCTCATTGCAGGCCTAGAACTCGCACTCCAGGCACAAGTACAGCACCTTAAGGTAAAAGGGGACTTGGAGATGGTCATAAAGCAAGTCAATGGTGGATATGCTATTAAAAAGAAGGAACTGATCACCATGTTTGACCATGTCTGAGGGCTAATGGCTAAGTTCTCCATAGAACCAACATTGCCCTATATTCTCAGGTCCCAGAATGCTCAGGCTGATGCATTAGCCAACACGGCCACAACCCGAGCCAACCCAGAGCAGGATGAAACGGTTATTAGTATTGGTCATCGTTGAATGGTATTGCCATTTGTTCAAGATAAGATGGAAGAGATCCATGAAGTTAGTTCTTTCCATGAGCCATATGCTCCTGCTACCTTCTGGATGACCACCATCACGAACTACCTTCAACGGGGAGAGCATCCATCAGACAGGGCTGAATGAGAGCAAATACGGAGAAGGGAAATCAATTTTGTCCTATATGGTAGCACATGTCAGATATAGGTCCTCTACAAATGAGGCCTTGCTGGAGTACTTCTCAGAGACATTGATGGGGGAAGAAACCGCCACTTTCATGACTGAAGTACATGAATGAGCATGTAGAGCACATTAAACAGGGACCAAGATTTCCCATCAGGTTCAATGGATAGGGTACTACTGGCCCACAATGGCACGAGACTGAAAACGTTTTACCGCAAAATGCCACTCATTCCAGATCCATGCCAACTTTATACACTAGCCCCCGGAGATACGTCATCATGCTAATTACTCTTGGCTGTTTTTTGTCTCGGGGATGGATGTCGTGGGACCATATCCTCCCGCCACGGCCAAACAGCTGAAGTATATCGCCATGGCCACCAACATCTTTTCCAAATGGGTAGAAGCCATACCCCTCAAGGATTTCAGGGAATGAAATATTTTCATCTTCGTGAAGACCAATATCATTAGAAGATTTGGTGTCCCTCATACCATATTGACGGACAACGACACCAATTTCTGCTCTGCTGAGTTGAAAAATCTATACCACGAGTATAGTATCAAAGCTAACCACTCATCCCACTACCATGCAGTGGCCAACGGAACGATAGAAGCATTCACCAAGTCCATGTCCAACATCCTCCAAAAAATGGTGGACAAAGACAAGAAGTCACGGCCGGCTAAAATCCTCAATGCATTGTGGGCCTATCTAACCACAATCTACACCGCTACTCAGTCTACCTCGTACTCATTGGTGTACAGCACGGAGGTAGTCTTGCCATTGAACTCCATCTTCCCTCAATGTGTGTTTCCATATATGATCGATTATTTGATGATGAGTAGTGGGAAAAAAGGCTAGGTGAATTAGAATAGCTAGATGAGAAACGGTTGCACACTCTGCACCACTTGGAAGTGCACCAGAACCGGATCGCACGAACCTTCAACAAAAAGGTCTACCTCCGGTCTTTCTTGGAAGGAGAATTAGTGCTGGTCCTTCGGACACCAATGATACCTGGAAAAAAGCCTCTAAAGTTGGTGCCCAAGTGGGAGGGATCATATGTTGTACGAAAGGTCAACTCCAATAGAGCGTATGACCTGATCTCCATGGAAGGGAAATCCACCACGACTCCTACCAATGGGAGATTACAGAACAAGTATTTTGCATAGAGACAGAGAACGTTTCATCTGAGATGTATGACGTTAAACTGCCAAGCACCTTGTCCTCACCGCATGACGTTAAACGACATAGAATCTAATAATTACCTCTCATCCTAACAACAAGATGTTAAACTATATGGACCACATCCTCACCGCATGACGTTTAACTGCACAGATTTTAGAGAACTACATACGACTTGATTCCTTCCATTGCATGATACGTAGCGACGCCAGGATTCCTCATCCTGGCCCAGCCACTTCAAAACAAAATGTCCCATTTCCCCTGTGTACGGACCAGACCAACACGGGGTGTATCATCTTTACAGAGAAACTATGTACGACTTGATTCCTGGCCTCGCAAGATACGTAGCGATGCCGGGATTCCCCATCCTGGCCCAGACACTTCAAAAAATGATTCCCTTTACCCCCGTTTGCGAACCAGACCGACATGGGGTGTATATCTTCATCCTTACCGCACGACGTTAAACTGCACGGACAAATATGTTAAAAATTCCCCCTTCCCCCATGTATGGACCAGACCTGCACGGGATGTATACCATCGTCCTTACCGCATGACGTTAAACTTCACGGAAGTTGTCCCCACCGCACGACGTTAAACTGCGCCAAACCCCCTTTTTCTTTCACGTCAGGATACCTTCATCCTTATCGCATGACGTTAAACTGCATGGAGTTTTCCCTCACCACATGACGTTAAACAGCAAGGACTTCGTCACGACCCACCCAGGACACATGGCGATACGAGATGGAGACACTAATTGCACATTTGAATACATCCTTTCAGTACATCAGACTCCACGACCCGGATCATTATGGATCTTCATAACCACTCATGGCCATCGGATGTGGAATGTTATTGAACCATGGACACCTTTGTACAACTAATCATACCATGCCCTCAGCGGCTCTGCATATTGATAGCCCCTTCCCCGTCTACCAAAGGCATGATTTCCATAGGCGACACTCTTACTAGCTCCGTACGCTTACCTGCCTCAGAGCCCCCATAACATATCTCTTGATCCAGAAGTTTATAGTGAAGTGGATTACAAGTTCATTCCCAATTTTACATTTGGGTGTTGCCAGGGTTTCCTTATCTGGCTAGCATGTGTGTCCGCTAGTGGTTCGCATAGCGACCTGCATCAACAAACATCAAGCCAGGTTTAGGCTACGTTGACACAATGGACAATTGTGATGAAGATGTTTCTTGTATACCCGGACACCATTATCCCCGTGTGCCGAACTCTGCACTATGAGAAATCGTGGATTTTCATAATCATTCATGGCCATCGGAAGTGGAATGTCATTGACCCGGGAACACCTTTGTACGACTATGAACACCATGCCCTCAGTGGCTCTGCATAATGATAGTCCTAGGCTCATCCATCAAAGGCAAGATTTCTTCAGGCGGTACTTCTCTGAGCTCCATACGCCTACCGGCCTCAGAGCCGCCACACCAAACCTCCTGATCCGGGAAAGCTCAAAGTTGTAGTTTACGACCTTCATCCCCTGCCTTTTTCCAAGTATACCAGAACATCCTGACCAAATTATCCTTCGAGTGATTGTAGCAATAGTCACCCAATGGTCTGAGCTCTATGACCGATAAACTAGGAGCACTTCGTCCTCACCACACGAGGTTAAACTGCACTGAGTGAAGGAACACCCCCGCAAGCAAGATAAATCAGTGCAGGTGGGCTCATTAAGCTTTAATAGAAGCCAGGGACGAATATCCCCGACATGTCCAGGCATTCCTCACCAGATGACAGACTTTGTGGCCCGAACAACCGCGGATCCTCATAACCACTCACGGTCATCGGAAGTGGAAAGTTATCGACTCGTGCACACCATTGTACGACTATGCATACCATGCCCCCAGCAGCTCTGCATAATGATATCCCCTAGCTTGTCCATCAAAAAGATGATTTCCACAGGCGATGCTCTTCAGAGCTCCATACACATACCGACCTCAGAGCCCCCATATCACCTCTCCTGATCCAAGAAGCCCCGGAACCATGATTTACACCAATCAACCCCCTTCCATGCCTAGAGGATGTTGAGGTATTCAAGCCCAGTTATATTCTGATGAAGAGAAGCCTACGCAATAATTCCCCCTCGTCCTTGCCCCATGACGTTAAATTCCACGACAACCCTTAATGATATCTTTGTCCTCGCCGCATGATGTTAGACTGAACGAAATCCGTCCTCGCTGCATGATGTTAAACTACATAGAGAACTTCAAAAATTCCCCCTTTCCTCGCCGCATGATGTTAAACTACACGAAAACCTTTAATAATTCTCCTCATCCTCACCGCATGATGTAAAACTGCACGGAGTCTAATAATTCACTGGATCCGTCCAAGCTGTATGACGTTAAACTTACAAGCACCTCGTCCTCACCACATGACGTTAAACTGCACAGAATCTAATAATTAATTGCATTTGTCCAAGATGTATGATGTTAAACTGGAAAGAACCTCGTTCTCACTACATGACGTTAAACTACACCGAATCTAATCATTCAACGCATTCATCCGAGCTGTATGACGTTAAACTGCCAAGCACCTTGTCCTCACCGCATGACGTTAAAATTCACGGAATCTAATAATTCCCCCTCGTCCTAACCACAAGATGTTAAACTGTATGGACCACATCCTCACCACATGACGTTAAACTGCATGGATTTCAGAGAACTACGTTCGGCTTGATTCCTATCCTCGCAGGATACGTAGCGACCGCGGGATTCCCCATCCTGGCCCAGCCACTTAAAAAAATGTCCCTATTCCCCCGTGTATGGACTAGTCCGACACAGGCTGTATCATCTTTACAGAGAACTAAGTACGGCTTGATTTCTTCCTTCGTAGTATATGTAGCGATGCCGGGATTCCCCATTCTGGCCCATCCACTTCAAAAAAAAATGTCCCCTTTCCCCCGTGTACGGACCAGACCTGCACGGGGTGTATCATCTTTATAGAGAACTACGTACGGCTTGATTCTGGCCCTCGAAGGATACATAGCGACCCCAGGATTCCATATCTTGGCCCAGCCACTTAAAAAAAGGATGCCCTTTCCCCCCGTGTGCGAACCAGACCGACACGGGGTGTAAAACTTCGTCCTTACCACACGACGTTAAAATGCACAGACAATGATGTTAAAAATGCCCCCTTCCCCCGTGTACGGATCAAACCTGCATGGGGTGTATATCTTCATCATTATTTCATGATGTTAAACTGCATGGAATTTGTCCCCACCGCATGACGTTAAACTATGCAGACCCCCTTTTTCATTCATGTCAGTTCACCTTCGTCCTTACCGCATGAAGTTAAACTGCATGGAGTTTGTCCTCACCCCATGACGTTAAACTGCATGTACTTCGGTGCAACCACTACGGGAAAAATGGGTATTTGCGACGGGGAAAGCTACCCTGTCGCAAAAGGACTGGCGCGCTTTGCGCGCCAAATCGCGGGAAAGTTATTTGCGACGGGCGGTTACCGCTCGTCGCAAATAACCGGCGCCGGTAAAAGATATTTGCGACGGGAATATACCCCTGTCGCAAATAGTATGTAGGAAGGTTATTATTTGCGACGGGTCCCGTCGCAAATAACTATTTAACCGTTGACCTTAATGAATGTGTGCTATGTTATTTGGGATGGGTACCGTCGCAAATAGTTCTATTTGCGACAGGATACCCGTCGCAAATATACCCGTCACAAATATACCCGTCACAAAAAACCTAACCTATAAAAACCCCCCCATCTGTTTTTTTTCATTCATTTTCAAACTCTATCTTCTACTTCTCTCAAAACTCTATTTTTAGAGTTCACCGTTTCTTATGGTTAATTTTTTTTCCGGAGTTGATATTGAAGTTTTCAACAACGATCAGAGATCAACCTCAGATCAATTTTAAAGGTATTTTTGTTCATTTTAATTTAATATTTATTTTAAATTTTCTATTAGTTTCAATTATTCTTAATTAGTTGTAATTTAATTAAGTTTACATTGTTTTGTTACATAATAAATTTAAATTATTAGTATTCATTGTTCATAGTGAATGGTAATTAGGAATAATTGGTAATAATTACCAGTAATTAAGAATAAATACTAATAATTAGTAATAAATTACAATAATTAGGAATAATTAGTAATAATTACCAATAATTAGTAATAATTAGTAATAATTAGTAATAATTAGTAATAATTACCAATAATTAGTAATAATTTCCAATAATTACCAATAATTAGCAATAATTAGTAATAATTACCAATAATTAGTAATAATTTCCAATAATTAGTAATAATTACCAATATTTAGTACTGAATAGTAATAAATAGTAATAATTACCAATAATTAGGAATAATTAGTAATAATTACCAATAATTAGTAATAATTACCAATAATTAGTAATAATTATTAATAATTAGTAATAATTAGTAATAATTGGTAATAATTAGTAATAATTAGTAATAATTAGTAATAATTACCAATAATTAGTAATAATTACCAATAATTAGTAATAATTACCAATAATTAGTAATACATAGTATTAATTACCAATAATTAGTAATCATTACCAATAATTAGTAATAATTACCAATATTTAGTAATAATTACCGATAATTTGTAATAATTACCAATAATTAGTAATAATTACCAATAATTATTAATAATTACCAATAATTTGTAATAATTACCAATAATTAGTAATAATTACCAATAATTAGTAATAATTTCCAATAATTACCAATAATTACCAATAATTACTAATAATTAGTAATAACTACCAATAATTAACAATAATTAGTAATAATTACCAATAATTACCAATAATTAGTAATAATTACGAATAATTAGTAATAATTACCAATAATTAGTAATAATTACTAATAATTGCCAATAATTACCAATAATTACCAATAATTACCAACAATTACCAATAATTAGTAATAATTACCAGTAATTAGTAACAATTACCAATAATTAGTAATAATTACCAATAATTAGTAATAATTACCAATAATTAGTAATAATTACCAATAATTAGTAATAATTTCCAGTAATTAGTAATAATTACCATTAATTCGTAATAATTACCAATAATTCGTAATTAATAGTAATAATTACCAATAATTAGTAATAATTACCAATAATTAGTAATAATTACCAACAATTAGTAATAATTACCAATAATTAGTAATAATTACCAATAATTACCAATAATTAGTAATAATTACCAATAATTAGTAATAATTACCAATAATTAGTAATAATAGGTAATAATTAGTAATAATTACCACTAATTAGTAATAATTAGTAATAATTACCACTAATTAGTAATAATTATTAATAATTACTATTAATTAGTAATAATTAGTAATAATTGCCAATAATTAGTAATAATTAGTCATAATTACCAATAATTATTAATAATTACCAATAATTAGTAATGATTAGTAATAATTACCAATAATTAGTAATAATTAGTAATAATTACCAATAAATAGTAATAATTACCAATAATTACTAATAATTAATAATAATTACCAATAATTACCAATAATTACCAATAATTACCAATAATTACCAATAATTACCAATAATTACCACTAATTAGTAATAATTAATAATAATTAACAATAATAAGTAATAATTAGTAATAATTACCAATAATTAGTATTAATTAGTAATAATTAGTAATAATTAGAAATAATTAGTAATAATTACAAATAATTACCAATATTTACCAATAATTAACAATATTTACCAATAATTAACAATATTTACCAATATTTTTCAATACTTACCAATAATTACCAATAATTACCAATAATTACCAATATTTACCAATATTTACCAATATTTACCAATATTTACCAATATTTACCAATATTTACTAATATTTACCAATATTTACCAATATTTACCAATAATTACAAATATTTACCGATAATTACCAATATTTACCAATATTTACCAATAATTACCAATATTTACCAATAATTACTAATATTTACCAATAATTTCAAATAATTACAAATAATTTGGAATATTTACCAATATTTAGGAATAATAACATTATAACATTGTTTTTATATTTTATTATTAATATTAAAACAATATAATTTTCTATATTATATACAATTCTCTTTTCATCTGTGTGTTTTCTGTCTCCATACATAATATTTGCATTCTTTTTCAAAATTATAAACCTACTCGCCAATGGAGAGGTGAAAGTGAATGCAAATTTTACATTTGGAGACAGAATGTTAAACACACAAATGAAAGTAGAATTGTATATAATATAGATAATTATATTATTTTAATATTAATAATAAAATATACAAATAATGTAATAATGTTATTATTATATAATTAATATTTATGAAAAAATTATATTAGTATTATTAAAATAATAAAAAAACAATATAATATTAAAATTTTCAATATTTGTAACATGTTTTTCTTTATTCTCAACGTATTCAATCTTTTCTTGAGTGTTTTTTCTAAAAAATTATTCAAAACCAGTAATGCTTTTATATTTTATAGAAAAATATGGAACAACGAGGTCATCAATAGTCATTATTAGATGAACGCATATGGATAAATCAACGTAGAAATCCAAACGGTTCTGGTTTAAATCCAGAATATATAGAGGGTGTGCAGACTTTTTTATCATTTGCAGCATCAAATGCAGAATTTGTTTCAGAAGGAAAAATAAAATGCCCTTTTAGAAAATGTGCATTGAGAACGTTTGACACGTTTGACAAAGTGGGGGACATCTCTTGCGTTTTGGTTTTCAACCAGATTATGTTTTTTGGTATCAATATGGTGAATACAGTTCCAGAGTAGGTGATACCAACTTGATTCCGGATCCATCCCAGTTTCAAGATTTAGTACATGATGTTGCAGGTTCATCTATTCAACATACAGAAACTCCGGCTAATATAGATTCAAATCCTCAGTTGGCACCGTCTGAATTTTATGAGTTGTTGAGGTCTGCTGAGGATGCATTATATCCTGGCTGCAAGATGAGAAAATTAGAAGCAGTTTCAAAATTTATGGCTATCAAATCAGATAACGAAATGTCAAACACCTGTTTTGAAAAGATATTTTCTTTTCTTAAAACATTGTTACCCGAAGGAAATGTTTTGCCTGCAAATTTCTATGAGAGTAAGAGGCTGGTTCGAAATTTGGGACTTACTTGTCAGAAGATTCATGCATTTTTAAATGACTGCATTTTATATTCTGGGGAAATTGAGTCGTTGGATAGTTTCCCCACATGTGGGAAACTGAGATATAAAGAAGGGCAACATGAGAAGTCTGGTTTGATTCCTGTAAACCAGTTGAGATATTTTCCTCTTACATCCAGACTTCAGTGTTTATTCATGTCTAAGAATACAACGACAATGATTTCATGGCATAAAGAGAATATTTCAACCGATAAAAGTTTGAATCATCCAGCCGATGGTGATTCATGGAAACATTTTGATAGAGTACATCCATCCTTTTCTTTAGAAGCTAGAAACGTTCGACTGGGCCTTTCAACTGATGGTTTCTATCTGTTTGGATCTTATGGTAGTCAATATTCATGTTGGCCTGTTTTTTTAACTCCGTACAATTTACCTCCATGGATGTTGATGAAGGATCCATATATCTTTTTGACATTTCTAATTCTAGGACATCCGAAGAAAAATATTGATGTTTATTTGAAACCATTGATTGATGAATTAAGTTTATTTTGGAGTACTGGTGTCAGTACATATGATTTTACTACAAAATATAATTTCATACTGAGAGCAGCATTGATGTGGACAATTAGTGACTTCCCTACATATGGGATGTTATCTAGCTGGAGTACACATGGTCAGAAATCATTTCCTTACTGTATGGGAGAGAACAAAGCATTTATGCTCATTCATGGAAAGAAACCTTGTTATTTTGACTGTCGTCGCAGATTTCTACCAGCTGATCATCCTTTTCACAGAAACTGATCTCATTTCAGAAAAAGAACAATTGAAAGGGATGGACCTCCAAAAATGCTATCAGGTTCGGAGTTAAAATCAGTTGTATTTTCATTACCTCCCATGAATTTTGGTCCAACAATAAACCAACAGAAAATTTCTGGTTTTGGGAAAGAACACAATTGGATTAAACGTAGAATATTTTGGGATTTTCCATATTGGTCTGATTTGTTGGTCCGCCACTGTTGGATGTCATGCATATTGAGAAGAACTGTTTGGATAATTTGTTTCATACAGTTTTGGTTACGCCGGGAAAGAGCAAAGACAATGTAAATGCACATTTAGATCTTGCCCAAATTTGCAGGCGTCCAGAACTGGAACTATTTTAGAATGTCAGATTAGAAAGGTTACTGAAATCAAAACCAGCTTATACACTATCTAAAGAAAAGCGTTTATTATTTTTTCAGTGGATTGCAGATTTGAGACTTCCAGATGGATATGCTTCCAATTTGGGTAGATGTGTAAAGAATGGTCATATTACTGGATTAAAAAGTTATGATTTTTATGTTATAATGGAAAGACTTATACCCATTGGATTAAGAGGTCTGTTGAATTCTGTGATCTGGGATTCCATAACAAACGTGTCTCATTTTTTTCGGGAAATTTGTGTGGCTACAACAGATTATGATGCTCTATGAAAACTTGAAGAAGATGTTGTTGTAATTATATTTAAACTGGAAAAAAACTTTCCGCCATCTTTCTTCGACTCAATGAAACATTTGATGTTACATTTTCCATATGATTCCAAATGTGGAGGTCTAGTATAGTTTCGATGGATGTACCCATTTGAAATATGCATGAAAAAATTGAAAAGAAAAGTACGTAACAAAGCTTCTATTGAAGGATCTATTACAGAAGCTTATTTTCAAGAGGAAATATCTTTTTTCTGCTCCCATTATTTTGAATCTGTGTATCCTTCAAAACACAACCAAATGGGATGGAACGAGAGGAATGTTGATGAAATCGACAATCAATTATCTATTTTCAACCAACCAGAGCTTGGTTTTGGTGGAGGTTATGAACGCTGGCTTTCAGATGATGAACATCACAGAGCTCATACGTATGTTCTGCTCAACTGTGAAGAGATGACATTAGTTGTACTGTAAGTGTTTATGTCACTTATTCTATCAGTTATGTTACAGTAAATAACTTTGTTTTTTATAGGTTGTATGATAATCATATCAAGAAACAAATTCCACAAATTACATCAGCTGCTCTCAAAGAATGCCGACAGAAAAATTTATCTCAGTGGTTTCAAAAACTGGTAACATAATTTCTTTATCTTATAGAAACTCATTAAATGTATAGTTTACTATATTGATAATTATTTCACAAATTTTCAGGTGTCTCGAAATGCTGATAAAAAAGACAAACGGCTATGTATATTTAGTAACCCACCTTCCAAACTTGATAAAACATATCATGCATATGTGGTGAATGGATTTCGATTTCACAAACATGCATATGGGGAATCAAAAAAAAACAATGAGCAGTGGAGTTAGCTTGAGAGGATCTCATCATCGAGAAAATGAAGTTGACTTTTATGGCATACTTGATGAAATCATTGAACTCTCTTATCTTGGAAAACATTACATAACCATGTTCAAATGTCGGTGGTTGGATACAGAGAGAGGCGTGTGTGTTCATCCGACTCATGAAATCATCGATATTAAATGTAAAAGTGTTCTCGTAGTAAATAAACCATTATTATTGGCTCAACAGGCACATAAAGTTTATTACGCAATGTACTGTGCTACATCAAGAGAGTTGACTGATTAGTGGAGTATAATAAAATTCAAAATTCGAGACAATCAGTTTAGTCAAAGTGAATGTGCTTTCACTGATGTTAAAATAATTGAAGTTTTTCAAGAGAGTACTCAAAATCAATCTTTTTTACAAAGATACATGAGTATCGATGACGACACCCCACATTTAAGAGTCAGTGATGAAAATGATGTTAATGATGTAACATATGAATTTGAAATGGTAAGAGATGAAGCAACTGAAACTCGAATGGATATCGATGATGTTGAGGAGGAATATGAAGATGACATTGACATATATGAAGATGACGATGAAGATGAACACTGATAGAATTTAATGGTATTTATATACAATCATAACTAATATATATGTATATATAATAGTAATTATCAATTATTTTCTAACAAAATTAACATTTTCTATTTCAGATGGACGACGACACATTTCGGGAGTTGGCGGATGCTGACCTGCCTTTCGATGCGGATGAGTTGCTGGAAGATGACCCTCAGCCTGCAGGCGCTCCAGGGAGTATGTGGAGGGGGCGCGGTCTTGCACGATTGATGATTCTTGACCCCGTCCCCAAGCGACGTCCACATATTGGGTTTGATCTATGCACACGGAGGTGTTATAACCTTTGTGATAACCTGTGTATTTGACTAAGATTTCATTAGGCTATTCACATTATAAATGTTTATTATTTTTACAGTTTTCTACATATAGCAGTCGGATAGGGCAACACTATTTTGCGCAACTATTTCTCTCAGCCTTGGACCACATGGGAGAAGATTCCCACTGTTGTGCAGCAGGCCATGTTCGGCCATTAGTTGATACGTACGTAAATAAATAATTTTTATTTTGAAAATTATTTCATTTCTAACTTGATATTTTGATTTATTTGTAGGGTTTATGGTATACGATCGGGGATACCATGCGTGACGCTATCCACGAGGCATGGGAGGTGGCCATGCGTCATTTATTTCGTCAGTTTTTGCACAATTTAAGAAATGCTGCCACGAAGAAAGAAGGAGTGTTAGTTTTTGACGAGTCATGTAGAGTTCACCGACCATAATACATTTCATCCCATGTATGGGATGGATTATGTGCGCACTGGTTGAGTGATGCCTTTCATAGGAGATCATCGGTGGGGAGGAAGAATCGGGGGAGACAGTAGGTGACTCATCAAGCTGGGAGTCGTACTTTCAGTACTCATAGACAGCATCTGGTACATACTTTATTTATAAGTATTTTATATAACTATAAATATTAACAGTTTATTTTTTATTCTTATAGGCTGTCGAGCACCCCGATATTACGGAGTACGACGTATATCGAAGGATGTATAGTGATCCTGCTACTAGGGAGCTCATAGGTGATCGTCAGCATCACATCGTGGTCAGTATTATTTGTTTTCATGTTTAAAAATTAACTGCATATGATATATTCAAAATTTTAATTTTAAATTGCAATTACATGAGTCATATGAGGCCGTAGCGTCACATACCTAGCCTGAGAGTCAGGTCGAGTCATCAGATCAGACCACGGGCCGTCAGTTTGATGAGGCGGCATGGATGCAGGCCACCCAGTATGCCTTCGGGAAGGGCCAGGTAGTTGGTATCATCTCTCGACTGACTCCCGGAGATTATTATGGAAGTGTTGTGATGTCGGTGTCCAACTCGAGAGAAGCTCGTGCATCTTCTTCTGCTACAAAGTATGAGAATTAGTTGCGATCTCAGACTGCACTGATAGAGAGTCTCCGAAAGGAGCAGGAGCAGATGCATCAGTAGCAACAGCAGCATGAGGAGGAGCGTCGACACCACCAGCAGCTGTACGAGAAGCAGATGAGTCGGTGGCAGTAGTAGCATCAGGAGCAGATGGAGTACATGATGCGACTCACTCATGCTTTAGGGATGAAGTTTCCTCCACCAGCATCTGCAGATCCCCCTCCCCCTCCCCCCTCCTTTAGATTAAAGTTTGTTTTTATGTTATAAAGTTTGTTAAATCAAAATATGATTTTGTTTTCAATTCGTAGTTTCTGTCTCATTATAAAATATTAATAATATTATATTTTGAAATAACAATATTAATATGAATAATAATATTATATATATTTTATAATATTAAATTTTGTATATGTATTAAAATTTTATAATATTATAATTTAATTATATTTTTTTGTAATATTAGAATTATTTTAATATTTGAATGTAAAATAATTATATTATTTTTATATTAATTAAAATAACTTTTTAATATTTTTTTTATTTATGAATAATAATTCTAATATTATTTTATTAAATAAAATAACTTATTAATATTCTATTATTTTTTATTTTTGAATTATAATTCTATTATTATTATATTAATTAAAAAATTTATTAAAATTTTTTTATTTTTGAATTATAATTGGATTATTATTATTATATTATTTATAATAATTTATTAATAATTTATTTATTTTTATTTTTATTAGTATTTGCGACGGGATACTATGCCCGTCGCAAATAGTATTAATATTATATTGATTAATATAATTTATTAATTTTTTTTAAAAAAGTAATTGCGACGGGCCCGTCGCAATTACGATTTTTAAAAGTTTTCACAAATATACGGACTAATATTTTCGACGGGAAGAATCTCCGTCACAAATAATACCTTTAACGACGGGACCGTCGCATATAATTGTTGTTTCGACGCCGTTATCCGCGACGGGCTATTTGCGACGGGACCCCGTCGCAAAAGCCTATTAGCGACGGGATCCCGACGCAAATGACACGTTGCAAATGTCATTATTTCCAGTAGTGGACCCACCCAGGACACATGGAGACACGAGATGGAGATACTCCTTGGATGATTGAATACATCCTTTCCGTACATCAGAATCCATGACCCGTATAATTATTGATCTTCATAACTTCGCATGGCCATCGGAAGTGGAATGTTATTGATTTTTTGACACCTTTGTACAACTATTCATATCATGCCCTCATTGGCTCTACATATTGATACCCCCTGGCCCATCTACCAATGGAAAAATTTCAACAAGCGACACTCTTCCTAGCTCCGTATGCTTACCGGCCTCCGAGCCCCCATACCATATCTCTTGATCAAGAAGTTTATGGAGAAGTGGTTTACAAGTTCATTCCCCTTTTAACATTCGGGTGTTTCCAGGGTTTCCCTATCTAGCTAGACTGTGTGTCGACCAGTGGTTCACATAGCGACCTGCATCAACAAACATTAAGCTAGGACTAGGCTACATTGACTCAACAAAAAATTGTGGTGAAGATGTTTCTTGTATACTCGGACACCATTATCTCCACATTCTGAACTCTGCACTGTGAGAAATCGTGAATTTTAATATTCATCCATGGCCATCAGAAGTGGAAATCTATCGTCCCATGGAATCCTTTGTACAACTATGCGTACAATGCCCCCAGCGGCTCTGCATAATGATAGCCCATGGCTCGTCCATCAAAGGAAATATTTCTTTGGGCGGTACTTCTCCTAGCTCCGTAAAGCTACCGGCCTCAGAGGCCCCACACCATTCCTCATGATCTGGGAAAGCTGAAAGTTTCAGTTTACGACCTTCATCCCCCGCCTTGTTCCAAGTATACTAGAACATCCTGAAAAAATTATCCTTCGAGTGATTGCAACAATAGTGACCCAATGGTCCGAGCTCGATGACCGATAAACATGGAGTACTTCGTCCTCACCACACGACGTTAAACTGCACAGTGTGAAGGCACACCCACGCGAGCAAGATAAATCAGCACAGGGGGGCTCTTTAAGGTTTAATAATAGCCAGGGATGAATATCCCCAACATGTCCAGGCATTCCTCACTAGATGACAGACTTCGTGGCTTGGAAAACCACAGATCCTCATAACCACTCTCGTCCATCGAATGTGGAAAGTTATCGACCCGTGGAAACCTTTGTACGACTATGCATATCATGCCCCCAGCGGCTCTGCATAATGATAGCCCCTGGCTCGTCCATCAAAGGTAAGATTTCCACAAGCAATGCTCTTCCTAGCTTCGTACGCATACCGGCCTCAGTGCCTCCTTATCACCTCTCTTGATCCAAGAAGCCACATAACCATGATTTACACCAATAAACCCCCTTCCACACCTGGGGCATGTTGAGGTATTCAAGCCCAGTTATATTCATATGAAGTGAATCCTTTTCAATAATGTCCTACATCCTCGCCGCATGACATTAAACTACAAGACAACCCATAATGATATCTCAGTCCTCGCCGCATGATGATAAACTGCATGGAAGTTATCCTCGCGGCATGACGTTAAACTGCATAGCGACCTTCAAAAATGCCCCATGTCATCATCGCATGACGTTAAACTGCATGAAATACTTTAATAATGCTCCTTTTCTGTACCACATGATGTTAAGCTGCATGGTCGAACCCATCACAGGTTCAGTAAGAAACATAGGATTTTATCTATCTTGCAGTGCACGGGTCAGACCTGCACGAACCACCACCTCACACCAGTGTGGGAATGAATTACTTAACCTATTCTCAGGAAGTATAATCTAGATATTTCCCCCGTATTCAGGAACCCTCTCATCATAAACCATACTCTGAACTCAGAAAAATCCTAACTCTCATAAGCCACCCCTAGTGGTCTCAAATCTCAACTTCCATGAAGTTTCTCGGCTATCGGAAGTGGATAGTCTTTGACTTAAGGATACCTTTGTATGACTATGCATACCATGCCCTCAGCGGATCTGCATATTGATCTCCCCTAGACCGTCTACCAACGGAATGTTTTCCTTGGGCAGTGCTTCTCTCTGTACGACTCTTCGCCTCTGAGCCCCCATTTCTATCCCGGGATTTGGAAACCCTCTAAGATACAGATTACCAACCTCATTCACAATCCTACCTGAATGTGGCGAAATGTCTTTGATGAGATTATGGAGAACCAGGATAAGTCATTCCATTTTAGATAATGTCCCAGCTGCATGCCTTTAAACTGCGTGAAGCCTCCACCATCCCTTACACTAACTAAACGCGTCGGGGGGTGGTCTCCAGACCACGCTACTGATTAGTACGGATGTTCCCAAAACCCTTTCAGATGTTACACTCCCCTTCTGAGACGCCCTTGGTAGTTTTTATTTCTTTCCATGCCACCCATCGTGGTTTCCATAAGCCGGACTTCCATGAAGTCCCCTGGACATTAGAAATGGATAAGTTTTTGACATAAGTACACCTTTTTATGTTTATGCATTCCAAGCCCTCAGTGGCTCTGCATATTGATTTCCACTGGCCCATCTACCAAAGGCAAGTTTTCCTTAGGCAATTCTCTTATTACCTCTGTACGCCAGCACAACTCCCATACCCTGAGCCATGCCCTGAGGCATGCCCTGCATGATTCTCAAATTCAAACATGTTTACCCCACGTGTGTCTGAAGGGTATTAAGACATCTTTTAATCAGTTGAACCCCATTGGGGCCCACACCCCACCTTTTTCGGTCAAATCTATTCAACCTAAAACGTCAGTAATGATAGTTTTGTCGGTGGGAATTTAAACCGCTCACAGAAGAAAGAGGCACAAAGCCTGTTAGGCCGAATACCCGAAAAGGGCAACCTATGAAAAAGTCGGGTTATACCCGCTGGGTCCACATTAATTGGCCCAGGAAAAATCAAGGCATTAAAAGAATGAAAAGACAAAAGGTTTTTATGGTTTTCCTATAAACCCCTAGAAATAGTCAGACTACGCTCGCTGGATCCCATGGTCCAGGCAAAAATTAGAGCTTGTATTCATGAGTTATGATTAGTTCTGATTCAGTGAATTTTTATTTTCACAACAATTGTTCTAAGTAACAATCAAATTCCACATAAACGAGTGATTAATAGATATTGTTTTTCATTCAGAAAAAAAAAGATGAAGTCCACAAGCTAGGGTCTCTCCTTTATACAAAAAAAGGCAACATAGGGGTAAGTGAAATAGGGGATACAAAAGTATCTCTAATAGTTATAAAGGAGCCTGACAAGCTCTACCCACCAGATCAATGATTGTGAGGTGAAGGCCGTCGCAGGATTGTTCCAACACTACCTTCTCCCTGGTCTCAGCAGCAGCCACCAGACGGATACGCTCCACTATGGTTATGATATCATTGATCCCATTTCCGGTGACTTCAAGATGGCCAGTCATAGTCGATAACTGATCCCTCAACATCACGCCTCGTTACTCGCATGCATGCAACTCAGAGGATATGATGGCCGCCTGATCTCGAGAGATTGCCTCTCATGCTATCATTTGATGGAGATTTGTTGTGGTTTCCTCCAATGTTCGGGCCCCGCAATGAGTGGTCTCGAAGCGAGCGAGTGTGAATTCACTAGTTACAGCTTCCTCGCAGGCCATGAAAACATATAAAGTAAGAGAATGGATGTGCCGATAGTCAAAGACACCCGACCCCAAACCTAGGAAGAGCAGATGAAGAGCATCAGTTTTCGTTGCCATTTAGGCTAAGGGGGTTTCGGTGAAGATCTCACAGATTTGGGGCTAGGCCCACCTTCGCACTGCCCTATGTTCTTCCATGATGCGAGGATCTTCGGTATCCTCACTGGATGACACAAAAATAAAGTCTGGCATGGCAGCCCGCGCAAACGTGTGCTCACTAGAAGTTTTCTATGATGTTGGAATGTCTGGAGCTCCTAACCTTGGTTCAGGCATGGGGACCATGTTGCTAAGCCTAATATCTACTGGCGAAATCTCCGGGATGGTCTAGCTGAGACCCGACACCAAAGGGTCATCCTCATCGATGCACAAGAAGGATGAACTTTCCCGAATTGCAGCCACCGCAGGGTCGGGAGAAGAAAGTTCTCGGAATCACATTGATCAGCAAGGCATTAGTCGGTCCTCCCTTGAAATTGATGATGAAGGTGTAGTGGACGCAGCAGCCACCATACATTTCGATTTGAGATTCTGCCGGACAGCCTTCCCTAGGATCCCATAAGGATATTATATTACCCATGTCTTTGCATATTCCAGGGAAAGGTCAGCAGTCTCTCCCATATCAGGCAACAGAATGCTTGTGTCAGATCCCTCTCACGTCATCATCAGCCACCATTGATGAAGTATGGATGGATGCAGTACTTGGGCCCGAGGATGGGGAAGGGAAGCTTGGACTTGAATGCACCCGAACTGGAGAGGAAAGAGATATAGGACGTACAACTCACACAGACAATCAACATCGATCCATGCGGACAGAAACTTGTCCCATAGGGAGACCATGTAAGAGCGCTCCTCCAAGATCCCTTGAAAGTTGTCGATTAAGACGCCATATGGGGTGGTGTAGGTAGTGAAGATGAACTAGGAAAAGTCACTCAGGAGCTGTAGGACTTCACTAGAGTTGAGAGATTTCCCGTGAACTCCGGCTATATCCAGTATGGTAGGCCGGAAGTTAGGAAGCAGGACAGTTGTGCTGTGACGATACTCATAACAGCGACAGTGATCCGCCACCCAACCGTACAAAAATTTAAATGGCCCGCTTAGACGGTAGGGTGACCAACCCATCTGAATATGGCCCTGTAGCTCGTAGATACGGGTCAAAGTGGGCATGAATAAATTCACCAAGCGGCCCTCTGCTAACCCGGAAACCATTTTCAAAGTGTAGGCTTGGAGACTGGGATTAACATCCCGGGAAGGAAATATCTATCCGCTCAAAAACATAACAAACAGACCGGCCAACCGAAGCATAGGCGACACACCAGGGCGCGCCTCATAACCCCATGAAAGGTAGTCGCCTGCTTCCAGAACTGCCACGTAAGAACCATGAATGGTTCGTGAATGCTGAGAAGGATGAGTCCTGGGATACTTAATCTTCAGCATTGGAACGATGTTTTTCATAAATAACTCTATCCAAGTGCCGTCAGGAATAAGAGAGCGGGCACGAAAGGCCTGACCCTGTGAATACTCCACCACGGTCAGCAGCTCTTTGGACAATAAAGGAACATGTTCAAAGTCACCCCATGCATCGGGAGAGGGAATAAATTCATCATACATCTCGCCAATAATTAGCAGTCCTCATATCTGGTAGATTTCCCAAAGACTAATCCCGACATCACCGTGGGAAAGGTGGAAAGTATTAGTACTTGAACACCAGCGGCGGAATAGGTTGGGTAGGATCAAATACGACGGGTAGAAAACAAAATGGGAATCCCACACTACATAGTATAGGATGACACCTTCCAAGGAATCAGGAGACTCCCGACAGTGGTGATGGAACTAGAAAGCCCAAGCACAATAATTTGAGAAGAGAACGCCGGACCGAATATCCCACCTGGGAAACCACCCCGCATCAGGATCCCATCGAACAAGATTAATAATAGAAGGGCAGTCCTTAAGGATAGCTCTCTAAGAAAAGTATTGAGTGCACTAATTTCTTTGGGTGCCGATAGAGCCCCTCAGAATAGATGTGTCTTTTGGACCAAAATTAGAGATTATCTCCCCGGATTGGGTAATGTTTGCATGAATGCATTTTGAAGGAACTTCCAGGAAAGGAGAAGGGAGACCTGGAAAATTAGGGGGGATGGGGACATCATCCTGAAGACCAAATCCATAGAGAGGGATCCGATTGGTTAATGGATAACTCAGAAGATCTACAGAGAGCGCGTTCTTCAATGCACCATCATCGGGAATAGTGCACCGGCTAGGGTCCCCTATGACGCTTTCCGCTCTGTGAATCATAGCCGAACGTCTCTCAGAGGTGGTTGAGAGGGGCTCTGCAGTAGGCCTCAGCGTAGAATGAGGGGGAACCATATTTTTTCCCTGTACAATAAGAGAACTCAGTCTAGAAAAAAAATCTGGACAAGAATAACCAAAAAATGGTCAAGGATCCTTTACAACCAAATCCTCAATGAGGCCTTGGAGGATGGTTCACGATGACATCATTTCATGAAACATCCCTTCGCAAAATTAGTTTGCGAAGCCCTGGCCTGTGGAGCGTTTTCCAAGAAACCACAAACCAAGTCACTCTGTGGAAATTCAATCCTAGGTTCATTTGGAAGACTCAGATACTTTTTAAAGTTCAAGAGATATTTAGTCCGCGGAGCATTGAAACCACAAAGCAAGTTCCTCTGCAACCCATAATCACTTAATTTTTAATTAATTAAGAGTAATGGTTCGTGGTTGGGAAGTCGGTTCATGGGTGAAGGTGACTGCGAAGAAGAAATGGATCGCGGAAGATACTACTGGTTCGCAGACGAGGCACTTCGTGAAGGAGCATACACTCAGAGGCAAAGGAGCTCTGGTTTTGTGAAGAAATCGGTAAAGGAAAAGTGAGCGCTCCCCATATTTATAGGCGTGGTCCCCTACCTATTCCACCTTTCTTCCGCAAACCATCTCAGTTTCAGGACCTCTTCACATTGGAATGGCCTCCTCTTCATTCCGATCAGACCCCATTCCGATGGGGGGCATTTGTACGGTCCTGAAAAATCCACAAAGGAAATTTAACCAAAATCCCCCAAAAGAATTGGGGCCAAATAATCAAAGAAGATCCACAAAGGACCAGTCCGCAAACTGGTCCATGTAAGCACAACGTGGCCAGGCACTGGGGGGCACCCCCCCTCCGCGAACCGTTGTCGTTTGCGAAATGGAGGTAGAGAGCCTCTGTGGTTGCAAGGCAGGATGGAATCCAGTCTGGTTCACCATCACGAACCGCCCCAACCACAGACCGCATCGACCGGCTCATTCTTCACCCGCTGTCCTTCACAGAATGGAGGCAGAACCCTCCGCAGCCACGAAGCACCCCCTATGTTCGCCTCACGGAGGAGGGGAGCGATCAATACCGACAGTGAATCACGGATTGACCAAGTCGGCTGTAAACCTGGAATTTGGTTATGGGCCTCCGCAAAAGGTTCTATTTGGCCATAGATTCATTCATGTCCCCACTCTATAAAATGAGAACGAGGGGGAAAGAAGAGGTAATCGAAGAACGAGAATCAGATTCGGAGGAAGGAGATCGGTTGAAGGAAGGCATCGAATTTCGCAAACAACGAAATTCCCATCCGCGAACCACAACAGGTATATGAATTATGAAGGAATGGGAAAACACATAATAATTGTGTGAAACAAAAACCTAAAATAACAAAAATGAGAACCATGAACGATATCTCCCTCTGCGGATGACTTTCCCGCAAACCAGAGAGTTTATGCCTTTTTTTCCATCCATCGTACCGTAGAGAACCCTCCCCCACGGGCGAAGCCCTGACCGATGAGCCTCTGACAAGCGCCACCCTTAGACATCGCTACCCACATGGAACCTACCGCGAACCACCATGGTTTTCGGATTGAATCCGAAGCCGCGAACCACCATGGTTCGCGAATTGATCCGGAAACTGCGAACCACCCTGGTTCGCGGGATGCAGATCAGTCCACGGACCACCCTGGTTTACGGAAAACTTCTCCAGCCTCGTGGCACTTCACCACGCGAAGGTTACCTCCACCCATACCTCTCGGTGGATCACCAAATACTTTAGTGTTCTCATTTCCAGAGCCAGGTAAAATCCATCGGATCCAGCCAGGTCCTCCGTGACTCCCTTGTTGACCTGTTTATCAGCACCGAGCCGAGGCCTCTGCCAGAGCCACCAGATCTGTGTGGTGTAACTATTGGGAGCATCAGCGCGCTGTTTTCAGTTCATATACCAATGGTAAATAGGGGAAAAGGGGTTTCCCAGACCCTTGGGTGGATTCCCGAATCATGCCTGGGTTCACATTCCCACGGTAATGCAGGGTATGAGCCCGAGAGCCCCATTCCTGCCTATACTCGCCAGGATGAGGGACTGCACGCTTTGGTGATTGGGCACTTCTCCCCCCCCCCCTGAGAGGGGGAGGCATAACCATATGAAGGCAGCCGTCCCCATGCACCTCGTTACTTTCTCGGGTATCTCCTTGGGGAATATGAGAGGAGATTGGAACATGAGAACCCCCATTTCCCTCTCTAGGTGGGCTTTGTCGCTCCGGACGTCCATCTCGGAGTAAGCCCTAACTTTATGGGCCTCCTCAGAGTGTAAGCCCCAATCCATCACACTGGGCCGCCCTCATGCGTAAGCCCCACTCAGCTTCTCACGGACGCACCTTTCGCGACGTGATCCTCTGGTCCCTACTGACTCTTTTTTTCACATACTGAGCATGACTCACGTGAGATTAGAGTAAGCATCGACCATGACATACTCCTATGGGCCTCCTCAAAGTGTAATCCCCAATCCATTATTTTGGGCCTCCTTAGAGTGTAAGACCGAAGCCAAAGCAAACTACAGGGACTTTGATCCATGTCATGGTATGGTACGTAGGAAGCCTCCACGAGGCTCAAGCCCACCACTCGGTTGATTCTTCACGTCGAGTTCCACCCTCATCCAACATGTCGTTAAACTGTATGACCTCATCCAGCATGAAGTTAAACTGTTTATGCGAACTATGTGGACTTTGATCCCTACCTCCTAAGCAGGGTACGTAGGAAGCCTCCCTGATGTTCGAGCCCAATAACCGGTCGATCTGACCATCTCCACATTAGTTCACTATGCCACTCCTAGTGCCGCCTCAAGCGAGTTCTAGCCATTTGGGGTCATTAATCCAATGAGGGATAGTAATCCTTGGGCATAAATGTTTCTGAACCCCTGCGTCCAGTTTACCATCTCCCACCAAGGATAAATCCATGGATACTATGTTTGGGTATAAACCAATGATTCGCGAACAAATGAATACGTCTTAAATATATAAGAGAGTTCCGGAATAGTCAATAATTCCCCCCCCCCCAAAAGGGTGTGATGAGCCTGACTTCCCATCCTCTCGACCAATGTGAGTTCTTAAGAGTCACTGGTCAGACCATCCGGCGAACGCCTACCTTTGGAAAGCAGGTCCATCAATCATTGGATAAAGAGCCATTGGGCGTCTTGTAGCAGAAAAATAGAATGAAACAGCATGTTAATATGGTAATAATTGATTTATTGTTTCAATATTATTTTCATGGTTATGTTTAAAAGTATGTTGTTTTTATTACATATCTTCCCTTTAATGTTTATATCTTCTGTTATATTATTTACCCTTACAGAGCATCTGAGGTCTCCCATTTCTTATGTTTTATTTTCCAGGATCCCAAGAAGTATATTATGATTGATATTCATGGTTATGATAAAGTAACAATGGATTTATCAATGGATTATTTATTCTTTGTTTTTTGTTAGAATGTGTAACATAACAATAATGTATGTAATATATTTTCGAAGACGGATAAACTGATCGGTCCATCAGGACATGATTCCTTGTAATCGTGCCAATGTATTAAATTACTGCATCGACTCTGGGAAACTGGGGTTGGGGAATTACAATTGGTTTGATAGAATGTTTTGTATAAAACCTGGGAAAATAGATTTAGAAAAAATCTAATTAGATAACAATACCCTAATAAAGACATTGATGATTAGTATAGAATAACTTCATAGAATTTTTGTATTGTATAGATTTTATGAGTTTTGGGAGAAATACATCCCTATCTAGATATGAGCCATTAGAGGCGGCTCTAACACATATGTACCTATGGGTAAAACCTGAGAACACCGATTTGAGATAGTCTCGAACGGAAACTAGTGCACGACAACAGGCTTTGCAACTCTCTTGGTTACAACACTCCCAAGGGATATTCTTAGGATAATTCCCATATTCCTTAAAATCCATTATGAAAAATTTATGGGTAAATAATTCCTCATGGATTTTTTTTTAATATTTTGGATTATATCCATAAACTATTAAATTTTCATTATGTATTTTAAAAGTTTGGGATTATGTATATCGATTCATGGACTGACATAGTGTGTCCCATTGTTTAGAAATGTCTCCCAATAGAAGGAATGAGAACTCCAACAACACGTATGATCCCAAATGTATGAAGGATCACATCTATCATGGTATTAAGCCAAATTTTAGTTGGGAAATAGTCTCCCACTTATACTCAATATATGGAGAAATAGTATCATGTGTTAATAAGATAAGTTAAAATTTCTATGTGCCCTATGTCTTTGATGGGATGTAAGGGAAGAAAACAATGGTAGAGAGAAAGGTGGATAAAGGGAAGACAGGAAAAAAGGATTTTCCAACATGTGATAACTATATAAATAATCACCTGGGTAAATCCTTGGAGGGAATGTGAGTTTGTTATAAGTGTGGAAAAAAGGACACCATGTCCATGATTGAAAGGGTACGAAAAAGAATTCAAATGTAAAATGATTCATCTACCAAGAGTTGCGACACTATGTGAATAAATGTTACAGTCATCCGAGTATAACACAAATGATTCAATATTATAATAATCAAATTATGATAATACCACATATGAAGAGGAATGACTAGTGGTCTTATGTTGTTACTAAATAATTATGTCATTTCAGTGTGGAATTGATGATATAATAGTTATATGAATTATAGAAATAAATAAGTATTGTAATGTAGTTCTATTTCATTGGGGATTTGAGATTATAGGGTTCTATGAAATTTGACTCAACAAAAAGTTAATGTTTTGTGAAAATACATGGATGGGGGAAATAGAAACCTTAATATGGCCCTGATACTAAGGTAGTAATTTTTCAATAAGAGATGGTTGATTTGAATAAATTATATTGGATATTCTTGACTACCTTGGATCATATTAGTTGTTTTTTATTTCATCATTGCTGGAGTATTAAAAATTTTGGATATAAGGACTATATCTAGTATTATATAAAGAAATATGGGAGAATGAATGTAATAAATATGGTATTAGGGTAATTTAGGGTGTTACCATGTTTTAAAATAATACATGATGAAGGTATTCACATGTTATTACGTGGGAAAAATTATTATTCATTGTGTTTACATTCCTTATAAATTTTGGAATGTATGTTTGGATAAACGTATTTTGGATATGTCTAAAGGTTGGAATGGATTATGAGTGAAATTGAATACTATTGTTATGGGTAAATAATTTATTAAGATTATTTTTCGATTGTTTTAAAAAGGAAAACCCAGAGGTCAGGAGACAACCCACAGCGTCTGGCAATGACGCGATACTTGAACCCACAACCAAAGGGCGACCAAGGTGAATCACCTAACACTGGACTATGTGATTTCCTAGTTTGTGTAATGTGGTTATTTTAAATAGTATGACAGATGATTTATAAATTCATTATTTTTGGAAACCTATATGATTACAATTAAATGAATATTTTTTAATTCTATTATCTTTTTGAGTGAATGATGAGTTTGTTGTACGAATTTGTTGATGGATGATACTATACTTTTCAGGTATGTTTTTTTCCAATTATTCTATGAATAATTTAATTTTAAACATTATAGAAGGGATATTAAAACCAGAAATTTGTAATCTTAATAAGTTATATTATGTTGAACGAATGGTATTTAAATCATCCTCGATTTATGGATTTGAAGCCCTCAATATTCTATTTGTGGTTCACTTGTTTATGATTGATGACCGCAATCACTCCCTATAAATATATATGTTTTTCCTCCAACTATGTGTCTATAATTTCCACAAATTTTCTCATATTCAAACCCCGAATTTGGTGGAGACTTTTTCATTCCCCATTCACTCTTATTAAGACTAAATTTTATTAACCCAATTCACGATTTGGGTTTCCACAAAGGTATTTTCTATTTTTATCCTTTTATTTTTTACAAAAAATTTCAAATTGCGAGGATGCAATTTAATGAAGGATAAGAGAATGTATCACCCATTGAATTTATAGTACGTTATCTCCTCAAAGTAATTCAATAACTTGCGCAACATGCAACATTTAGTTTGAGCGCACAGAAACATACCATTGTTGCCATTCAAAAACGTGGTTATGAATAGATTTAACTGAATTTTGAATTTTATATACTATTTATAATTTTAGAGTCCATATTATGTCTTTATTAGACATAATATAATAACAAATTCATTTTTTTAGTTAAAAGAATTATTTATGAATAAATGCAATTTTAATTCCTTTTAATGGCCAACCCTTTTTAAATCCAATATTTTACACTTTTATATATTTAAATTGACAAAATAAGAATCTTCTTTAGAGTTGGGACAAAATAAAATTAGTTTCGGTAAATTTTTGATGTTTTTCTGATAACTTTTATATTTGGGTGAATAGCGAGAAATACTAAATTTTAACCGAAAACAACTTTTTTAATCCAAATAATTTATTGTGTTCAATTATAAATTTTAATGATTTTGAAGTATAAATAGATTATATTTTGATTATTTAATATAATGTTGGTCAATATAAGAGATTTCATTATTTAATTTGACATGAACAGTTGTCAATGTTTTGATATTTTTTTACTTTTTAAAAACCCACTTTAGTGTTTTGACAATGACAAATAATTTTAAATTAATAAATGGAACTTATATTCTTTGAATTAGGTAAAATTGACTTCCCTTTTGGATACAGATTATTAAAATTATCTTACGGGGATTTTTTGTTATTTTTCTGAATATAATAAATTTTTGATGAATAGTGAAACACTACTTTATTGTTTAAAACTCACTTTTTATTTATGTAATTAGTTATTTTATTTCAATTTATTTTAGATAAAAAAGATAAAAAAAATAGATATATATGTCTAATTTGATTCATTTGAGTCATTTTATAATATGTTTAGATATAGAAAATTTTATTGAACTTTTTACTGTCTTTTACCGACCTTCTAAGAGAATTTTGAAATTTTCATAAAACATAATTTTACCACTTTTTTGAGTTGAATTTAAAAAATCTTTGAGACACGGTTAAAATTAGTAAGTAAAATTTTGTTCAATAAGATAAAATTAGTTTTTTGTGAATAGAATATTTTAACATTTATTTACCACGGTTTAAAGTAAATATGGCAATTAAAGGTAAAAATGATATTATAATTACCTAAAACATATCCTAATTCAATTTTTAAATTGTAATTCGACCAAAACCTATATTAAGAATAAAATATGATCCTTTTTGTCCAATTGGATTATATTAGGTGATTTATTATTATTTAATTTAATGAAGGGTTTAAGGTGTTAAATTAAAGTTTTCATAACTAATTTTTTTAATATATGGTTATATAGAAGATAAATTCAACTATAAATAATCATTATAAAGTTAAAAATATTTCCATCATAATGTTATTTTATTTTTAATTTTTAGACTTTAAATAGTTAAATTTATTTTTGACACAATGATGATGCATTAAATACCTTATTAATAAAATATTAAAATTATTGATATTATAAATTAAAAAATAAATGTAATTTGAGAATTTTGATAAATTACACTAATTTTATATGGAAATATGTCACATTAGGGTTGATTAAATCCAATTATTTATACATAATTGTGTTTTTATGATAAAAAAATACCAATGATTGTCAAAATTAACAAAAAATGGTTTTTAAAACAAAAACAATATTATTGGTTGATATAATATTCCTAAAAAAACAAAGGTTAAACCAAAGGGAATAAATAATATTATATATGTCATTAATTAAATACTTTATGTTCTCTTAGATTTTTATATTATGAGTATTAACCATATTGTTTAAGAATACAAGAAGACACAGTAAAAGTTAAACTGTTTAACTAAGTGTTAAAACTAAAAGATAAGGTTACAATGGTAACATAAACTTGTCTAAAACCTATTGGATGAGATTATTTAGACCCATAACCACCAATGGATCAAAATAAATTCATTTGGAGCCATTATAAAATGAACATGACTGTATAATAAATTAATACTTTATTCTTTTCATAAAGTGACCCTCACCCGTCTTATAAAAGAGAACATCATCGTCTCTCAAAACCACACCGCAAAAGCCATTTGGATCATCCAACCCTAGACCAAATATCATCCCAACTTCTCTCACTTCAACTAATAGTCCATACTTTGATTAGAAACCCACCTAAGGAGCCCTTTTGATCAACTACATGAAAACACCCTGAGAAGAGGTAATAATATCACCACCCTCTTTCAAGTTCTTTTTTTCTTCCACTTCCACATTAATTGTTATTTACATTACAGAAATATTAAAAAAATTACTTTATACACACTATTATGTTTTAATAAATATTTCACCACCATATTCATTATTTTATCCATCCTATGAATGATAATGACATCATGCGTTCGTACATACGGCTTACCATCCCCACATCGTGGTGTAATTGTTTTTCAATACTATGTTATTTGTATGGTTATAACAATGTTTTATATGTATGTAAATAATGAAAATAACATGGTAATTTATTTTTAAAATTAGTATACCATCCAATTCAACACCTTTTAATCATTAAAGAAATGATATCCTCGCTTGTGTGTTGGTACGGATTACCATCTCCATGACGCGATGAAAATCATTTCCCAGCTCACCATTCAATGATGAATATAAAAATATATATTATTATTAAGTATGTAATATAAGATATAATAATGGTACTATAAATTTATATATTTGTTTATGTAATTGTATATATATCTTATTCAGTTACTTTTTCTCAATATGATATGTAAGCAGAAACATCATTTATGCATACGTACGGCCTACCGTCTCCATAAAAGATGATTTCCATTTCATATATTTATCTATTATAAATACATATATTCAATATATATATTATATTTAAATCATTTAATTATTATAGAATTATTTTAATCACGATCTAAATGGTACGATCCAGAATAACAAGTTGAAACACGTACGATAAACAAAGCGATAATTACCTAAAAGGTTAATTTAACATGGAAATAATTATTTAATGGGTAGTATAAAGTCATAAATGATTGATTAATAGTATAATAAATATTAATAAGGTTATTTTATATTTTAATAATATACTATGGTCAGTATACAAGATGTTAAGTGTACCCTCGGCCAAAGTAAAGTGCATGGTAAGGGGTTTTTCCACAATCTCATTATTATCTGAGATTGTTCATGGGTAAGTATTTTCTGAGACATACTTATCATTGATACAAATATTTCATAAAAATTGTTTCAAAATAAATTGTTTAAGAATTTATGGGAGGGTCTATTTAACTAGACCATCATTTTAAATGTTTTAAATATCTATCTTTCTAAACCCCTTTAATTAATGACCATGATTTCAAAATGATTTTAAGGATTTATTTATATGAACATGAATGTTTTCAAATGACTGTTATATTAACAAGTATCAATGCGGTATGAGACACTTTGACTAAAAATGAATTTTTAATGAGACAGATTATAAATTGTTTGACTTCTAAATGATTTCATTAAAAAAGGTGTATTTCTGTCTAAGCATTTTACTGATCATTTTCATATATATAAACATACCTTGATGGATTTTAAATGTGCTTGTAGTTGCTTTTTTATAGATACAATCTTAAATATTTTATAAAAGGTTTTTCGATATTTATGACTATGTATGTGCTATTTTAATACCATTCATGGTTCCTGGTTAATGTATTAACATTTCGTGTATAGTTTTAATACGAATGTTTACATTATCTTTCAAAATTTTCATATGAGGGATGCATTGGACTTAGTATGTGATGGGTGGATCCCCTTATATCTCCTCAATGCATCAGTAGGTCTCATGTGAAAAACAAGTGTCTTGGCACATGGCCTTGCGAGAAAAATATATTTGTAGTCTTGGAACGAGGCCTTGACTATGTGGTTATGATATCTGGCATTATGCATTCCATCATTATTAAATTAGTTATTACATGTGATTTACAGTCTACTAGAATATCCATGTTAATGTTAATATGGTAATGTTTGATATATTTTTTCCATATTAGGTTCATGTTTACGTTTAAAAGGATGTTTTCTTAATACACATATTGACTTAAACCTTTATAGCTTCTGCAAAATTATTTACCCTTTCTGAGTATCTAAGCTCACCCATTTCTAATGTTTTATTTTCCCAGGATCCCATGTTTTTTTATTGATATGCATGGTTATGTTAAGGTAATAATGGCGTTCTCAGTTGATTATTTTTTCATCATTGCATGTAATAATGTTTAATGCAACGTTCATGTATGTAATCTATTTTCATGAATGCTAAACTAATCAGTCCTTCGGGACTTGATTCTTTGTAATCATTCAAATGTAATAATGTAATGAACCAACTCTGGGTAAGTAGTGTTAGGTAGATATAATGATTGAGGTTATTTGTGAATTTATACCACATAATACCAGGGACTGTGAAGGAAAACTATCCACTATGGAGGATTTCAGTCATCTTGGATCTATTCAATGGGGTGAAATGTTTTAAAATATTGACATCCATTCTGATTTTCACCAACTAGGAGTATAATATGATGACATATTGATGATATCCATAAGATTACATTATAGTTCCAACAACTACACAATTATACTGTTTGGGGTGGCTAATCCCCCAGTAGTTTTCATGTCACTCCTGAAATAGATCATTTAGTCTTTCATAGACTAGTTATTCTTACTATTAGTAGATTACATTATAGGTTTTTTGTAATCTATGGATGATAATATAAAATTCCTAAGGACGATGTGATTTTACTCCAATAGATATTTGATTCATATTCGCTTCCTCGGTAGGTTATAGAGGGACATCATGGGTATTTGGAAAATGAGATCATATGTGACCAGATGTTCAGAGTAGATTCAAAGGAAATATTTTTTGAATAAGGTAATATCTTCATATTATCTTGTGAGGGATGGTTTTCCTGGTCATATTGTGAGAGGATGTGATATGGGAGTTTCACACTCCTATTTTGTTTGTACATCCACAAGAGAAAATTGGTTTGGGAGAGCCAGTGGTGGGCTTAGCATATCTACCAATTTTCAGGGTATGTGCTTTTCATAGATCAACTATTTTCAGTAAGGGATTAATATAGAGATATGTTATTTTCCCTATAAAAATTACAAATATTTATTGGAATATTTTAAGATCCAGATATTGAGATGTTGTGTGATTCCAATACATGATATGCATGTAATTAATTAAATAAAAAAATTAAATATGTTTTTGTGTGTATGGTTTTTTTTAATAATTGAATATCTATTAAAGGGAATCACATATAAGAAATAAGAGTGTGTGGTTGAGTATGAAATGAGAAATTTAACAAGACCATGACAGAATTTTTTTCAGTGTGGGTAATCTATAGAAAAACTCACAAAGGATTTAACCTTAAATAGAATTAATAAATTATTTTATTTTATTTTTATTAAAAATACAAATAAATCATTAATGGAACCTATATTGGAAATATGATACCACTTTTAGTTTGTAATTAAGTGTTTTCCACAGGTGTGACATAAAGTTGTTCGGTGTGAGATTTTTGCATGAAACTGTTGTTGGAATGTGTGTTTATGTAAAATAAATAACTTAACAATTTATTTTATATAAATTTAATTAACAAAAATATTCTATAAATAATATATTATAAAAATTTCCATGGATATCCCCATAACCATGGGTTCATTTAAATGATCTTACACCCCTTATCCATTGGCTTATGGAGACCGGATGATGACCAGTGATCAAATCAATTTGAATTTTCAAAGAGGGAGACACAAAATTTCATCTTCATCACTAAAATATTATTTATTCATCATTGATCAATCCAAATAGAGGTAGTATAATTTTTTATGGATTTATCACAATTTTCAATAACCACGATAAATTCAAATTAACCATCAAAAAATTAATTCCCAGATCAATCATTTCATTTAGGTAATTTCTTTATCTTATTGTGGTGTTGGAATTGGTATTAATTTATTTTACTTCATTCCCTTAATTTTTCATCCTACAACAAGGAATCATAAACAATAAGATAAATTTCTAAGGATTGTTCCCTAAAATTCATTTTCATGTGTTTCTATCTCTATTATAAATGATTCTATATTCTGTAATTTATTTATCAATTATTTCATGATATTCAAAATTATTGATCTTTATGTGTTCATTTTTTAGAATAGAATATTCCAATAAAGAGTAAAGGATTGGGATTAAAATGTGCAATAGAGGTTTGACAATTGTAGGGGGAACCAGATAATAGATAGGGTAATGGTGGATTAAATGTGGTTCTAGGTTCAATGGATAGAGAGGTCCCACATGTGGTACAATGTGAATCTTGGTAGATTCCAAGGGGGTTTCTTTAGAAGATAATTATTAAATGATAATAACAACATATTTGTTATAATAATTGACTTTTGAATGTTTTGTCATGATGGGCGGATGTATGAGATATGGATAATTTCATGCGTGCGAATGACTCCCAAATTCTTTAATGAGGTGAATGATTATCAATAATATTTATATTAATATTACCATTAATGAAAAGAAATAACCAATTTGCCATGGGGTGTGATTCATACTCACTTATTTTGAAGAAAAGAGTGAGTATTGTGGAAGCCATGGTGATATTAATTATTATTATTATAATAATTTTTGGAAATAATGTAAAATAAAAAAGGTGTAATAATATGGATGTGCTGGTAATTAAAGGAGAAATAAGGTGGATTGAAACGAATTTTGATTGGAAAGAGGATCATATCCTTATGTTATAAGAAATTTAATAATAATAATTTTATTGTTAATTTTATTATTATACTTATACTTTTATTATGATATAATTATTTCATATGACATCTAATTGGAGATCAATTAGTGGTAGCATGATTATGGAATTGAGATGTTAAATTCAAGGCCAAAGATTGAAATTTAATTAGAACTCATGGATCTATCCCACTATACGTAAGTTGAGCATAATGAGGGGAAATAACAATTTGGCATTGGTGACCCGATTTGGAAAAAGGAATAGTCAAACATATACATTTTTTCATGTTGACTGAATTGTTGTGATCTATACATTTTATTTCTTGATCGAGACATGGGCAACTCAAATTATCATTCATGCATTATATGGTGAAATTTGACTCTTTCTCTAGGTGGCTATTTAGGTCATGTGAATAATTTATTTAGATCAATTTTTGTATGGATCACAATGGTGTGATCAGATTATAAATATGAGATATATTGAAGAGTCATACCAGTTGAATTATGTTTTATCCTTTTATAAAGATGATGATCCCAGTGTGTTCATCAGGCTATTTTTGACCAAGGCACAGGCAGTGCCATACATAATGAGGAACAAAATGTTCTCCCATGCAGACACAGAGGTGCTACATATATAGGACACCTAGTGTCTCTACACAATGTTTATAATCTACTAGACACAATGTAAAGAGATACTACAATCTATATGAGGTTTTCTGCCTATAAAGTATTTTAAATATTTGGAAACTCCATGTACCCTTTAGGGCGCGTTGTGTATCCCTTGGTACATGCCATGTAATACCATCCGTAGTTGTAGAGACCTGAATCTTGACGTACATTAACATTACATTACTTTTTCGGAATACTTAATACATAACAAAAACAGACACACAAGGACCGTAATAGTTTAGTGTATTTGGAAACGTGGAACATAATATTCTAATTGTGGTGAAAGATCTTCAACATATCCCCTAAAGATCTTCCCCTTTTTTTCTTACCTAAAACCTTTCTTTATATCCTGGGGAAAAGAAAACATAAAAAGGGTGAGCTCAAATTCTCATTAAGGGTAATCATGGATAAAATAAAACATACCATATACATTTGAACTTAAATACATGAACATAATGTTTAAACATCAAAAGCTTGAGAAATGGAATAAAACATGAAAGTGCGTAAGGCATAGATCATAAAGAAACATTATGCATGATAAAATAGAATGGGAATAAAACATGTAATTGTGTAAACCATTAATCACATGATATGATTTCCATATTAGCCAAGGCATTGCTGCCACGACCATATTAGTGGACTAAGTTCCTTTCTGAATCAAGTTCACTCCACGTTTCAGTCATGTAACACTGAACCGGATTAACTTACCATTTCATCCATGTCTATCTCATGAGATATAAATCTTTACCCAATGAATTGGAGGTAGATATAGGTCCCACCCATCTCATAATGAAATAATTCTTACTTGTGCCACAAAATAAACATACATCATTCATAATAACCCAATAAATAAAATGGGTTTCATAAACATCATCCCATCATCACATAATCCATATAAATGAAATGGATATCATTTCATAATAAGAAAAGTGAAACCATGTAAATCATAGAGACATGACACTTGAAACATACACAAGTGAAATAATTCCATCTTAGATGAAAATGGTTTTGATAAAACACTTGAAATGAAGTTTTGAGGAAAATATCCTTTTTTCTTCAAAATCATTTTCTTTTCACAAAATGTCATGAAATTTTAGAAGAAACTATTTTTGATGAAAATAGTCATGAAATATTTTGTAGGAAGCTTCATGAAAATAAGGCTTTATAAAACCATAAAAATCCGTTCACGCCGTATAAGATAAAAATAACATTCTCCTCATACTTTTGTCGGCAAAGTTAAAAAAGTACCTCTTATCGTAAACAAAAGAAAGATTCCTTACATACCATGTAGTAAAAGTAAAAAATTGTTAAAAATGGATTTAAACATACATGAAAATACTTTTATAAAACATGGACATTGATGATAGAAATAACCCCAGTAAATACTTAGGAATAAATAATCTCGGATAAGAACAAGATTGGAAAAGTTATCCCTTACCTGAGATCTGATATACTTAGTACATATCCAAACCTCTTGTATAATGATTTAAATAATGTCATTGACTTATTACAGAATAATATTCATTGTTATGATGTCATATATGGTTCACTTATGACTTTATATTACCCATTCCTTTGTAAATTCCATGTTAAAGAGCGTTTTGGGTAAAATTGTTTCATTTGTCGTTCGTGTTTTGACTTTTAATTATTCATATGATTAATTAGATAATGATTATGTAATTCCAGAATATAAAACAAGATTTATATATAATATATATTCATAATATACATATATACAATAGATCAATAAATGGAAAGAAATACATCGTTCATGGAGACGGTAGGTCGTACGTATGCATGAACGCTGTTTTAATTTCCTTATTGAGTTGAATGGAATTAAGTAGATGACATACACATATATATATATACATAAATCCGGTAACTTTATAATGTCATATATTTCATTATTATTGCTTTTATATACTTTATAATCATTCTTAAATGGTTAACATAGAGAATGAATCTCATCGCGTCGTGGAGACGGTAGTCCGTACGTACACACGAGCGATGATATTGTTCCCATAATTATTGAATTGAATTGAATAGGATGATACAATATATCATAATCATTATGATGTTATAATAACTATGTGTAGTTATTCTTCACACCATTATACCCATCCAAGTAAGGCGGTGTTGGAAAAACAGATTACACCACAGCGTGAGACGGTATTTCGTACGTATGCACGCGCGGTGATTTCGTTTTCCGTAGGATGGATAGATGGTTAAATAGGGTTGTTTCATATTTATAAAAACATATAAATATATTATTGATACTTATGTTTTTACTTCATAATAAAACAACTAATGAAAAAGATGTATAATAAGAAATAAAGTTGAGAGAATCAGTAACGGACATTACCTCTTCTTTGAAGCGCCTCTTTGAGACCTCCTCTTAGGGCACTAAAATTAGTCTTGGATGAAGAAAAGTACCTCTAGGATGTTTCTAGGGAAGTGCAGAGGATAAATATGTAGGGTTTTTCTGATCTGGAAGACTCAAAGTGGTGTGATGAAGAGAGGGGCACCTTTGGAAATCTTAAAAATATTAATTTATATTAAATCTAACCCCACTTAAAAACCTTCAAAAATAACTCATATTCGAATATAATATGAGATAGGGTTGTAATATAATCAACCAATAAAATTTAGACATGTTAGGAAATTATTTTAATCATTATCAACTTGATTTATCCTTAATCAATTTAATTTTATTTCAGGTAATAACATTTAAAATTTTAAATTATAACAAAAAATTACTTATTTGTTGTCAATTTTCCATAATTGGATACTTTATAACATTTTAGACCATTTAAATTTAAATTTATAATTTTGAATAATTTTTGTGATTTTTAAACAATTTTATAATAAGTTATTTTTATAAAATAACAATAGTGTCAATTTTGACACTATTTATTTATTTTAATTTAAATAAAATATATACCGAAGATATGTTTGAACTAAAAGCGTTAATAGATTCATAAAAGGTCATATGTATCTAGAAAATTAGTGGAGATCATTAAATAGTTCATATAATATTTATTTTATTATTTTTAAAACCATTTATTTGGTTTATCTCTTAATAAAATAATTAATACAACATTTTTGTATAATTATAAAATATACTTATTTGTTTCATAACAATTAAAATAAAAATCCTATGGTTAATATGTATATATTAACTTTCACAATAATACTTTTACTCGAATTTATCATCATAAAATTACAATATTTAAATTGTTATATTTATTAAATTATGAAGGTGACAAGTTTGGAATCATTTAAAATAAAATAAAATAAGTGTCATAATCACTTTTATAAGACTCCAAACGGTAATATATTTGGTAATTGGATTATTATGGTATAGATATACACTACCAATAACTTTTGGTCAGGTTTGTGGGCCTTTTAATGGGTATTTTTATTTTAATAAAAACTATATTACTGATTTTTCACTTAATAAATAATTTATGCATCATTAATGTATCACCATTAATGAAAATTATTTAATCACTAAAAATTATAAATAAATTATCATGATGTAGATACTTTTATTAGATTTTTTGAGACTATTCATGTTCGATGTTTTATGATTTTTATCACTAAATTAAAATTATTATGCTTATAAGATTTAAGAGAGTGACATGTTGTCACTTTCTTTGGTTTTAACAATAATTAAATTATTTTCATGGTCAAAAGTCCATAAAATTAATCTAAGACTACCCATAGGTGATATGGGTATACGGTTAGCCATCCAATAGAATTTTATCATGTGTTAGTGTAATTTTATAATATTATATTTACCCTTAATTGCCCGATTTACTTTTAACTATGGTAAATAAAATTTACCGTAGTTACTATTCATAATTCCAAAAAATAAAAAGTGTCCTATTAACATAATTTGGACCCACTGATTCCAAATATAGAATCCATTTTTTCAAATTCAATACACAGAAGTTTCATAAATTAAATTAAAAATAATCCCTTTGTCGAATGAAAACGGGTTTTTGATTAAAACATTGCAAAAGATTGAATTGATTTAACCTACGAATTCAATGTAAAATCAAAGCTAATGACATAAATTATATTAAATGGTAAAAATATATTCTATTTATAATTTAAAACCATTCAATATTATAATTTAACCACATAAGTTATTACAATGAAAAAAGTTGTTTTTAATTAAAATATAGCATGTTTTTAATATTCATTAAAATATTAAAGTTATTAGAAAAATATCAAAACATTATCCAATGTAAATTTTTATATCCTGATTCAAAAGAAGAATTTTTTTTTGTCAAATTCAACTTATAAACATTTGAACAACTAGATTTAATGTGGGTGTGCCATCAAAAGGTGGCAAAACTACATTTTTTTGAAAAATACTTATTTTACCCGAAATATTAATTTTGTTCTTATACCATGTTCTAGAAAATGTGTAAGATGAATAATAATGTTATCAAATTAAAATTTAGTTAATACTACTCATAACGGCTAGTTTATAATAATATTATAATAATATACTGTTTAGTAAAACTCGGTATTGCGTACAACACACGATATAGAGGAAGGTCGGGATTGCTTGTAATGAAAGACAAGTTAGGGTTGCGTGTTGTGAAAGACTCCTTTGTTTCTTCATATAACATAATTAAACCATATTTCCTTTATACATTGAATATATATATAAATATACACACTCAATGTTGCATAGAATGACTATTATCAAACGAACATGAAATTGTGTGTAACACAATCTATGAATATTGTTGCGTATACTGCAAGCTAATACAGTGTTGTTTATAGAACAATATAATCTTGTTGTACCATAAAACACATGACATCAAATAAATTAAAAATAATAAAATCTAGGGGTGATACATTCTACCCCCGTTAAAATGAATTTCTCCCTCGAAATTCTTTGGGGTTATACATGGTTTACTATTCAAAAGTTTCTTTAATAGAAACCGACATCATAAAAAGGAATAACAAAACTTATCTTTAAAAACTAAAGTATGAAACGTAATGGTTACCCAAATTAACTAACCACTGGGTTTCCAAGTAGGATAACATAGGTGAAAATATGGATATGGAAGAGAAATCTAACTGTCATGTTCTGATGGAGAGTGGTAGAGAACATGGCTATGAAATATCAAACAATCACAAAGCCATATATTTGCGATGATATAAGGTATCATCTGATTCATCAGATATAAGATAACTAGGACAACATATTTGGTTTTCAATATCATTTTCCTAAAGTTGAAAATTTTGAATTAGAAGAAATACATACTTTATTTCGATATAATCTCACAATTGTTCGTGCCTTGAACAATTTCCACTTCATATCTTAAAGAAATGAATTTGAATTTTTCATTCGTGAAGTGTTAGCAGTTCATGTGATAGAATGATGGGTCATTCCATCTATCTTAAACAAAAGGTTAGAAATAGTTATATACATAAGTCCATCTATCGTATATCATTCCAGAATTGACATATAATTCATATATCATACCACTTAATAAAATAAAACTAGTTTATACTAACCAGGGACTTCCTGTAGGGCAGTGGTAGGCGATATAGGCCTGTCGCACTTCGGTTGGGGGTTCGATTTCCACAGCCTTGTCCGACGTGATGGTCTATCGCCCGTCCTGCAGGTTGTCCTTTTTCTAAAACTACATTACTATAACATCCCATCAATAATATAGAAAAAATTTATATCCTTAAAAAATACTACCTTATGTCTAACATAATCCATTCCAATCTTTAGGATTATCTAAAATAATTCGTTCTAAGCTCATAGTATAAAGAAAACAATTACTAGAAAGGTTATCTACCAAGAATGTGAATACAAGCATTAAACCCACATATATCATAACATATATCTTTTTGGTTGCATTCCAAACACATGAATACCTTAGTCATATAATTTCTTGAAACATAAATTACCATAGAGCCGTAGTGTAAACATGAATACTATCAAAAGGTAACTCGTTCCACATACCAAAATTCCAAAAAATATATATAATCAAACCATAATATCACTTTGTCCTTATATCAGTCATGAGCTCATGAATACAATAAAACATATCATTCTCTTCTTATCCCATCATTATGCGCATATCATCTACTTTCCAAAAATATCTGAATTACCTTCCATGGTTACAGGTACCATTCAACGTATACTTTAATATACATTTGGAAAAACAATATTGTAACAATCCATAGATGATTCTTTATTCCATAGTACCATACATTATTCATTATAAACATACAATCATTCCACTAACTTCTTAAACCACTAGCTGAGCTTCATCATTTATTTAATCTCATATTTCATTTGTAGTCTCTTCATCATCATCCACATAATTAATACCCGTATGACCATGCTGATTCTCTTCATGAGATTTTCCCTTAGGGCATTGGTTTGTATAATGCACATACATTCCACATTTAAAACATCTAATCATTGTTGATGTCGTAGCAATACTATTATCCTTGTCTATGCTGTTAACTGAACCTTTTCCTTTTCACTTACTGGCTTTGTGTCCTTCTTTTCCACACCCAAAGCAACTTCCAGTTCCTTTGAAACAATCTCCCCGATGCCTCTTCCCACATGATTTACATGAGGGAAATTGAACTTTCTTTCCTCTATGATCATCATGAGACTCCATCTTTCTCTTATTATCTTAGTCGGGAAACTTACCAAAGTTGAGATTATTGATCATTTTATGAGATTTCTGATTAGGCATAATAATGATGTTTGGACTTCCAAATCCCATTTTATTTGGTTACTCATGAAGAATATCATTCCATTGTCTGTCATATCCTCCATTATCGTTAATCTTCCTGTATCTAGCCATTTTCTAAAACCTAAAAAAATAGTGTGAGAGGAAAAATTCATGCTAGGGAACAAAACATAGTAAAGGGGGAGTACCCTCAATATCTAACATCTTAGGTTAAATTCTAAGATAGTTAGCGCAATTCTAGGACTATAACCTATATGTATACTTAACCTTAGGGACATCCCTAAGTATACCTTAGAAATATCTCTAGGGATCTCACTAACATTTTCACATCCTAGTTTCCAATGGTTGAATAAACCATTCCTCTGATAGCAAATGTAGAGACCCGAAGTTTGACGTACATGAAAATTACATTACATTTGCAGAATACTTAATACATAACAAAAACAGACACACAAGGACCATAATATTTTAGTGTCTTTAGAAACTTGGAACGTAATCCTATAATCATGGTGAAAGATCTTCAACATCTCCTATAATGATCTTCCCCTTTTTTTTCTTACCTAAAACCTTTCTTTATATCCTGGGGAAAAGAAAACATAAAAAGGGTGAGCTCAAATGCTCAGTAAGGGTATGCATGGATAAAATAAAACATACCATATACATTTGAACTTAAATACATGAACATAATGTTTAATCATCAAAAGCTTGAGCAATGACATAAAACATGGAACTACGTAAGGAATAGATCATAAAGAAACATTAAGAATGATAAAATAGCATGGGAATAAAACATGTAATTGTAGAAACCATTAAACACATGATATGATTTCCATATTAGCCAAGGCATTGCTTCCAAGACCATCTTAGTGGACAAAGTCTCTTTCTGAATAGAGTTCAATCCCCGTTTCACTCATGTAACACTGAACCAGATTAACTTACCATTCCAGCAATGTCTATCTCATGAGATATAAATATTTACCCAATTAATTGGAGGGAGATATAGGTCCCACCCATCTTATAATGAAATCATTATTACTTGTGCCACAAAATAAACATACATCATTCATAATAACCCAATAAATAAAACGGGTTTCATAAAAATCATCCCATCATCAAATAATCCATATAAAAGAAATGGATATCATTTCATAATAAGAAAAGTGAAACCATGTAAATCATATAGACATGACACTTTAAACATACACATGTGAAATAAAGTCATCTTAGATGAAAATGGTTTTGATAAAACACTTGAAATGAATTCTTGAGGAAAATATCCTTTTTTCTTCAAAATCATTTTCTTTTGACAAAATTTCATGAAATTTTATAAGAAAAGGTTTTTGTTGAAAATATTCATGAAATATTTTGGAGGAAGCTTCATGAAAATAAGGCTTTATAAAACCATAAAAATCCGTTCATGCCGTGTAAGATAAAAATAACATTCTCCTCATACTTTTGTCGCAAAAGTTAAAAAAGTATCTCGTAACGTAAACAAAAGAAAGATTCCTTACATACCATGTAGTAAAAGTCAAAAATGGGTAAAAATGAATTTAAACATACATGAAAGTAATTTTATAAAACATGGACATGGATGATATAAATAACCCAGTAAATACTTACGACTAAACAATCTCGGATAAAAAAAAGATTGGAAAAGTTATCCCTTACCTTAGATCCGATATGCTTCGTACTTATCCAAACCTTCTATATAATGATTTAAATAATGTAATTGACTTATTACAGAATCAGATTCATATTTATGATATCATATATGGTTCACCTATGACTTTATATTACCCATTCATTTGTAAATTCCATGTTAAAGAGTGTTTTGGGTAAAATCGTTTCATTTGTCATTCGTGTTTTGAATTTTAATTATTCATATGATTAATTAGATCATGATTAATTAATTAAAGAATATAAAACATGATTTAGATATAATATATATTCATAATATACATATATATAATGGATTGATAAATAGAATGAAATACACCGTTCATGGAGACTGTAGGTCGTACGTACGGATGAACGCTGTTTTCGTTTCCTTATTGAGTTGAATGGAACTAAGTAGATGACATATATATATATATATATATATAAATCCAGTAACTTTATAATTTCATATATTTCATTATTATTGCTTATATATACTTTATAATCATTCTTAAATGGTTAACATGGAGAATGAATCTCATCGCGTCGTGGAGACCGTAGTCCGTACGTACGCACGAGCGCTGATATCGTTCCCATAATTATTGAATTGAATTGTATAGGATGATACAATATATCATAATAAGTATGATGTTATAATAACTATGTATATTTATTCTTTACACCATTATACCCATACAAGTAAGGTGGTGTTGGAAAAACAGATTACACCACGGCGTGGAGATGGTATTCCCTACGTATGCACGCGCGGTGATTTCGTTTTCCGTAGGATAGATAGATGGTGAAATAGGGTTTTTTCATACTTATAATAACATATCAATATATGAGTGATACTGATTTTATTACTTCATAACGAAACAAATAATGAAGAAGAAGTAGAAGAAGAAATAAAGTTGAAAGAATCGGTAACGAACATTACCTCTTCTTTAAAGCGCCTCTTTGAGACCTACTCTTAGGGCACTAAAAGTTTTCATTAAAGAAGACCAGGACCTCTAGGATGTTTCTAGGGAAGTGGAGAGGATAATTTGGCAGGGGTTGGCCCATCTAGAAGGCTCAATGTGGAGTGAGTAAGAGAGGGAGGAGGTGCCCATTTATAAGGGAGGAGAGGGGCACCTTCCGAAATCTTAAAAATATTAATTTATAATAAATCTAACCCCACATAAAAACCTCCAAAAATGAATCATATTCGAATATAAGATGAGATATGTTTGTAATCTCATCAAACAGTAAAATTTAGACATGTTAGGAAATTATTTTAAACATTATCAACTTGATTTATCCATACTTAATCAATTTAATTTTATTTTTCGTAATAATATTCTAAATTTTAAATTATAACAAATAATTTCTTATTTGTTGTGAATTGTCCATAATTGGATACTTTATAACATTTTATACTATATAAATATAAATTTATAATTTTTAAATATTTTTTTGATTTTTAAACAAATTTATAATATGTTATTTTTATAAAATAACAATAGTGTCAATTTTGACACTATTCATTGATTTGAATTTATATAAAATATATAAAGAATATATGTTCGAAATAAAAGATTTAATATATTCATAAAAGTTCATATGTATCTAGAAAACTATTGGGGAACATTAAATAGTTCATATAATATTTATTTTATTATTTTTATACCATTTATTTGGTTTATCTCTTAATAAAATAATTACTACAACATTTTAATATAATTAATTAATATAATAATTTTTCACATAAAAATTAAAAATACAATCTTATGATGAATATAAATCTAGTACCGTTCACAATAATAATTTTAATAGAATTTATCATCTTAAAATTAAAATATTTAAATTCTTATATTTATTAAATTATGAAGGTGATAACTTTGGCATCATTTAAAATAAAATAAAATAAGTGTCATAATCACTTTTATAAGACTCCAAACGGTTATATATTAGGTAATTGGATTATTATGGTATAGATATACACTTCAAATAATATTTGGTCAGGTTTTTGGTCCATTTATTGGGTATTTTTATTTCAATAAAAACTATATTACTGATTTTTCACTTAATAAATAATTTCTACATCATTAATGTATCACCATTAATGACAATTATTTAATCCATAAAAATTTTAAATAAATTATAATGATGTAGATAATGTTATTAGATAAATGGATACTATTCATTTTCTATGTTTTATGATTTTTATCTCTAAATTAAAATTATTATGCTTATAAGATTTAAGAGAGTGACATGTTGTCACTTTCTTTGGTTTTTATAATAATTAAATTATTTTCATGGTCAAAAGTCCATAAAATTAATCTAATCCGACCCTTAGGTGATATGGGTATACTTTCATCCATCGAATAGAATTTGTTCATGTGTTAGGGTAATTTTATAATATTATATTTACCCTTAATTACCTGATTTACCTTTAACTATGGTAAACAAAATTTACCGTAGTTAATATTCATCATTCCCAAAAATTAAAAGTGGTCTATTAACATAATTTGGACCCACGGATTCCAAATATGGAATCCATTTTTTCAAATTCAATACACAGAAGTTGCAGAAATTAAATTAAAATTAATCCTATTGTCGAATGAAAATAGGTTTTTGATTAAAACATTGCAAAAGATTGAATTGATTTAACATACGAATTCAATGCCAAATCAATGCTAATGACATACATTATATTAAATGGTAAAAATATATTATATTTAAACGTTAAAACCATTCTATATTATAATGTAACCACATAAGTTATTACGATGAAAAAAGTTGTTTTTAATTAAAATATATCATGTTTTTACTATTCATTAAAATATGAAAGTTTTCAGAAAAATATCAAAACGTTATCAAATGTTAATTTTTATATCCTGATTCAAAAGAAGATTTTTATTTTGTCAAATTGAACATATAAACATGTCAACAACTAGATTTAAAGTGGGTGTGCCATCAAAAGGCGGCATAACTGCATTTTGATAAAAATACTTATTTTACCCGAAAAATTAATTTTGTTCTTATACCATGTTCTAAAAAAATTTTAAGATGAATAATAATGTTATAAAATTAAAAATTTAGTTAATAATATTCATAATTTCTAGTTCATAATAATATTATAATAATATACCGTTGTTTAATAAAACCCAGTATTGCGTACAACACACGCTATCGAGGAAGGGCGGGATTGCGTGTAATGAAAGCCAAGTTAGGGTTGCGTGTTGTCTAAGACTCCTTTTTTGTTTAATATAACACAATCCAACCATATTTAATTTATACATTGAATGTATATATATATATATACACTCAATGTTTCGTAGAATGACTATTATCAAACGAACATGAAATTGTGTGTAACACAATCTAAGAATTGTGTTGCGTATACTGCAAGATAATACGGTGTTGCGTATAGCACAAGATAATAATGTTGTAGCGTAAAACACATGACATCAAATAAATTAAAAAGAATAAAATCTTGGGGTGTTACAATAGTGACTAAGGCTCTTCATTTTACTATTTTGGACAAGTATATGCTGAGGGATATTCCCTTGGTACATTTCCTGAGGGTTCAATTTTGAATTGCATCAATATAAGTGGATCATAATCCCCACTAGAGGCTGTGATTTAGATATATTATGTTCTTCCTCCTCTAAAATAGAGTGTGATCCTCTCTAACCCATAGTGAAGTTAGTGTGATCATTTATCCTCTGTGACCAGTGATCTAATACTCCAACTAGTAGACCTCAATGGTTGGGTGATTGTTATTTCTTGGAGAGTATGGTAATGATCACCTACATAGAAGGTTTATCTAGATTGTGTATATGGTATCGTCAGGTCAGTTCTGGTCATTATCCATGGTGTCCCTTATTCAATTCTGGGTATGACCACAGCTCATTGTATCACAATATTCATTTACCATTAATTTGTCATTTGGTGGGGACTAAATCCGTTAGACATATTCATTGAGTGTCTTTGATCTTATCATGGAACGAAGAGGGTGTTTATTAGAAACTATCAGGCTTCAAGCCGATTGTTGTGGCTGGGAGATGTTTATGATTTCCTAATAGAATGGTGTCTCTCTTGAGTATATCTATATGTTCTTGTAATAGGTAGTGTTGAGATATAACTGTTTAGAGATGACTATACTTTCCGTTTTGGTATTGATTTGTAGTTTTGGGGTATCCTACCATGTATAGTTATAAATACACATGCACGAGCTTTGACAAAAAATTTCATGTTCTTTAAATATGATTGGCCTTTTTATAGAGTCTTAGGTGGAACAAGAATATGTGATACCTTGTGAGGAGAGAAAAAATGATATGTTTCCCTGCAAATATATGAAACAATCCCAATAGAATTTTTCTTATATGATTTATTTGTGGTTTCATACTCCATTGGTGGGATTGTATATGGCCATATATACTTTAATTTTCTTCCTTTTTACTATGTTTGGGGGATATATGAGTTTGAATTCATGATTTACATTATGTTTTTATATTTTAGAATTTTTCGCACGGAGTTGTGTGTGTTCATTTAGGTACATTAGTCTAATACCTCCCATTTTGGGGATAATTTTACTTGGTGATATTCACAAACCTATGACCTATTGATGGAGGGATTTGGGTAGTCAAGATAGGGTCCCTATGGGAGTTTCCATGACAATGACATTGGACCATTAAATGTGTAATGAAATTAATTTTTCAAATGGGGATATAGAATCGTCCTTTATATGAATTTTGACACTTATCATTATCAGACATATGATTGTTAGTCCGAGGAATTTGACATAATTTTATCAAAATGTTGAAAAAATTCCATGTTGTTGTTGAATTATTTTTTCAATTTAGTATATATTTTTTTCATTTTACTGTTATAATTTTTTCTAATATCGTAATAAGTTTCTATGAAGTATTTGGAAAAAGAAAAGTGATAGATGTCTATTGATATTACAAAACATTTAGAGAAGATCAATTAAATTTTTTAATTAGGTGTTTTTCAGTTCCTATAAATCATTGGAATGATAATTCATTATTTTTTCATGTGGACAACATATTGAAAATTATTTAGTCTTATATATGATTACAACATAATGAAATTGGTATCAGACTGAATAATGGTCAAAAATTTTGATGAAGGCCACATTATGTAGAAGACTCAAGAAGTTTCACGAATAGATGAGAATAGTTGATAAGAATTATAATAGTCAAACATAAATTTGGAATAAAAATTATTTTTTTAATGTTTGGTAAAGTGGGAAAACAATTTCATAATCACAACCACACCACGTATGTCTCCCTTATAGGTAGATGAAACTACATTGTACATTATAGAATTAGAAGGGTTTACATGGTTAGAGAAAAAAGATATTGTGTTGGAGGTTTAGAGTTAATATGTATCTAGACTATGTATTCCTTAAGAATTTTCCTTTATAGAATAACCATAAAGAATGATATTAATTAGAGGTTACTAGATATGACAATGAAATCTAATGTTGGATTATGAGGAATGTTTGATTCGGTTAAAAATAATTTATTGTATATTATTCATTATCTCTTTCCTGGATAGTGAAATTGGATATAGGAATTAGAATGAACAACCTGATCAAATTTTTATAGTAAATCCTTTGAATGGTTTTTTCTACCTGATTCTGTGTAGGAATGTGATTAATTAAATTTTGAATCCATTAATGATGAATTTGATAATGTAGTACCATTACTTATTATTAACCAAATAATGTTTTGATGGTTAACATTATATTAAAATACATTCTGATGTCATTAAGGGATTAAAATGAACATTCATTATTTTATTTATATAATCAATACACAAGTGTAAAGGTATATCATACTTTTTTATTAAAACAAAAGAATTGTCACATAATTTATTTTGTGGAATTATTTTTTTAAGCCATACCAAGGATTTATATATTCTTTTTGTGTATTTAAACACATAAATACTATTGTTCTTATGGATGTATGATTATGTTTTATTAAGAAAATTGATAAATATTTAATAGATGGATAATATTTCTTCCAAATAAATGAATAAAAAATGAAATGATATCACAAATTCACTGCATGTCCATCACTATGATATATCGATCCTAGCTGAACATTAACATTCCCTTTTTAATTTGGAGGAGGAGTACTCTTGGAATTTATTTAAATATTAATATGTGTTTATTACGTGATACATCCAAATGGTTCCCAATATCCTATAAATGGGAAATTTATGTCATTATAGACCATATATTATCCCGGTGTCCTAATTTAATATTTTCTTGATTTTATTTAATTATATAAACTATTACATTAAAAAAATATCATTCTCAACAATTTAGTAACAATTCATATATTTTGACGAAAAATATATAAATATATGTACATAATCTGAATCCAATCCTTTAAAAATAATAAAATGTATCATAAATAACAAATAATTTATTGAAATACCATAAATCATCAAATTTTTATTAAATTGTATATTTATAAGTTTATTTAATTTATTTTTATAAAATATTTTTAGAAATATTTCATGGGAATTACACATTTTTTTATAGTAATTATATAATTTATAAAAATTATAAAGAAATTAGAATCATTAAAATATATAATTTATATTATAATATATATTTATATTCATTCATAACATTACTTATTTATTTAAGTGTACATATAATAGATATTTAAAAACATGAGAGTGACATTTTGTAACTTTCTTTGTATTAAATATTATATAGGTCATTTTCATGGACCAGTGTCAATTTTAAAAAATATATTCAAATAATATGGAAATAAACGTGTAGTTAACATAATCCTATATTATTTAGAATAAAATATTTGGCCTTATCAATTTTTTTAAAAAAATATTAACCCGGCTAAAAATTTTCGGAGGTGATATATTTTACACTAGTTACTAATCATATTGTCCTAAAATAAATGGATAAGTTTTTAAAAATTTATGACTACTCATTACAAATACTGAACCACTTTTACAAAATTCTATACATATATGTTTTTAAATAATTTTTAAAATAACATTGCAAAACCAAAAAAAACAACTATTTAGAAAAATACATTTTCAGTATAAGGAATGGTTTTTTCTTATCTGATGCTGAGAAATATTTAAAAATATAAAAACATTAATGTATATATTTTATATTTAATATCATTAAATCCATTAAAAAATAGTGAAAATTTAATTTATTTTGGAAAAATCACATTGTGCACATAAGATTAGTATTTCAGTAAAATAAATAATATGTGTTGAAAGGTTTTCATAATAATGTCAAACTCAGAATTTATTTAAATTAAAACCATATATTATTTTCTTTATATGAAAATTAATTATTCATTGAAACAATATTTAAATAAAGTTTAACTTATCACATGCTTGAAAGAAAAATATTGTTTTTAATAGAATCCAGTATTTCTTAATGTTCACTAGATAAATAATATTTCAAAAAACTCTTATGAATTATAAATAAGATAATTTTTTTATTCAAATTAAAAATGATAGATAATTTAATGAGTTTTTTTAAATTAGTTTTGAAAATTACATATAATAATTCTCACAAAAGATAAATAAATCATACTTAATGGAATCTATTTTTTATGTACAATGTAACTTTGCTAAAAATTAAGGGTTTTTTACAAATAATTTGTCATTAAATTTATATTATGGTGGAAAATATTATAAATTTCATAAATTAGTTAATCCTGATCATAGTCACCAATTTAGTGGCTAGGTAATTACTTTTGTAATTAAATAATAATATTTTAATGATATAATACGTTTTTTTGACTTTTGTGTATGAGATATCATTTTATTACACATTTATAAAATTCATTACATGTTATAGGAACTACATTTAAGGGTTAATAGTTATATATAAATAATAATAAAAATGTAAATAACTATTGTGTTGTGTATGTGAATATAAATTACATGATGAGGTATTATTTTTTAAATCATTGTATTTATGGATTTTATATGTAAATTGAATAAAATGGTTATTACAAATTCAAGTAGTGATAATTAATTCAATGTTGAAGAAAATATAGAAGTAGTTTATGGAATAATGTGTGTTTAATTATAATAAAACAAAGTATATGTTATGTTGTTGTCAAATAGTTAATGTATAGATATAATTTTTTGTTTTTTTGTAGTGTTTAGATATGGAAATATTGTATATGTTTGATAGTGATAGTCATGGTTTATTAATTTTTCCATTATGAGGAAAATTCATAGATTTTTCATGTGGTTATTATATATACATTATATTGTTGTTATTTTATATTTATATCCACTAATGCTGGACTATTTTACTGGTGCCTATATTAGGATACAAGTAACATATGTATCGCTAACATTGATAAGATAGAATATATGGATAACTAAATACTACCCCTCTAATCTATATCTTCTAGATGTTATGTAGGTTTTATATTTTGTGAGTATATTATAAGCTTGGATGGGTGGAATGTGGTTTCATAGTGGGTGTATATATTAGATGAGGGGAGCATGAGGTTGATTTTATTTTTTATGTGTTATCAATAATGATGTAAATATGATATGTGATGGGTGGAATTGTCATAAATTGGTATTTGGTAAGAAGTTTTTTCTATGATGAAGATAAATTGTGATGTGGTTTTGGGGAAATAGAAGTTATTGGAGCACCCAAATATACGTTGTTTCTATGTTTGGTTCAACTGTTCATCTTGGAATCAAATATGGATAACATTACCTAAAAACATATGGTTGATTTTATCAATTTTATTCTTACTTACAATTTTGGGAGGGGGAACCGTTTTATGGATGGAGGACTGTTTACCAACGTAGGTGACAAGTTAGATTCACTGTTGTTTTGATAAATTAATAGTAAACATAAAAACATTTTAATGAGAAATTTTGTAGAGGATCATAATTAGTATACTTTTTTTCAAACCCATATATATTTATATATCTATATATATGTTATAGAGAACTAATTATTTCATGGTTAATAATGATTAAGTGCTTGGTATTTTATTATAATGGGTTTCATGAGGAGAGGAGGAATGAATTTTTTTATTGTTTTATGTGTAAATGATGTTTAGTGATAATAGATTTTTTTCCATGTGGTGATTAGTTGTGATTGTGCTTTTGATGTATCATGGGGGTATCCACGGATTTAACCTCATTATGATTGGTTACATCCCTTATGTTGGGAATTTTTATTATAATATATCCATTGTATTTCAATTATTTCTTACTCCCCACCACTCATATTAGATAATGTGGTGAATGTCAATATGAGATTAAGGGTTACAGTTGTGCCACCAACATCAAAAAAAATATTTGAAAATAATTACTAACTACCTTCTCAAACCCACACACTATTCTAAATATATTATAGTCTCTAATGGAATGAGGTTATATTTTGGGGGTATTTTGGTTGATTTTGGGTGTGGTTATATGAGGTAATATTATGTAATATGGGGGAAGACTATTATGATTAGTAAAATTCCATGATGTAAATAAGGTATGACATATGTTAATGTTGTTATATGGTATGTGGTTCATAGTTTTAGTTATGATAATTATATGTCATTATGTGGGGATGTGGATATCGTGTGGATTTGAAAAAATATGCATATGCCATTGGGGAATGAGGAAACTAATATAGTTAGAATGATGGTGAGGGTGCCTGATCAAAATTATATATTATTAATGTTATAGTTTAATGCTTTCATACTACTTTTGGGTGTCTCATCCTGGTGTGGATATGTGTTAATCGACCTAGTTAGATAATTAGTTGAGTTAATTATTTATGCAATGGACCCTAAGTATTATTCATCCAAATTTTAATTATTTTTTTTGTAGAGGATCCTATTGATTATAATTTTATTATTAGGCACACACACAAACAGATATCTATATATATATATATTAATTTTAAAAAAATTATGAAGGAATTTTGTTTTTAGGTATGATATTACTTGCTCTTAAAGATTATTCATGGTTCTAGATTCACCTCTATAAGAGTTTATCATAGAAGTCATTTTTATTGATTTACTATTGATGTATGATATTACAAACAATGTGAGATTTTGGTTATATTTTAAACTATATAGTAATTATTTATGTTATTTTCTTATATTCTATTTATTTATTAGGGTAATTACACCTATATGATGGTTCGAATTACTCATGGTCAGCCACCAAACAATTTCCACTCATAGGCATGAATAATGGATATGAATTACATTTTATAACAGCCTTGGTGGGGTTCTATTGGGGATGGATCAGAATATATATGTTATATTATTAGTATTATCACCAATTAATCCATAAAATATGAAACAAATGATTAAAAAGTTTCATTTTATGATTGTAAAATAATGAATCATTCTTGAAAAAATTAATTTGAATTCCATATTTAGTATCATATATATATCAATTATAACCATGAAATGATCTTCAAATAGGGTATAAAAGTACATCTATTATTTTACTCCAAAATATCATCATTTCATTATGATCATATCCAATGATAGACTCCATCTTCCATAAATTAAATGTATTGAAACTAAAAATCATGAAACTAGATAAATATTTATATATATATATATTAAAAACGTTAAAATGTATGAATTTATGTGGACCAATATCTATTGAATGATATAGGTTACTATATTTCATTTGTTATATCAACAATATACAATATTTTCAAATAAAAATTAAGTATATTTCATCTTTCTCATTGATTTTCCACTCATGAATGTCAACAATGCTAACACGAACACACAAAATAGTTTAACATACCATTTTAAAATCATTAAAAATATTAAAATAATAAAGTAATTATTTTTCATATATACTAATAATAAAATTCTAGATTTTAAAAAATAATTTCAAAGAAATAATTAAAGAAATAACAAATTATGATTGGTAGAAGTAATGAAAAAATAATATTATCTATGCTCGAAAGAAAAAAAAATTACGTATTAAACATCAACAATAAATTAATGATTTCATATTACCATTGTTTGATAAGAGGTGTATTGAGGCCCCGATACTTGCTGAAATGGAATGATAGTGGTACTGAAGATATTAATGAGATTAAAGAGTTATTATTTTAGGGGGAAATAGGGATATCCAAATTTATATGATCAATTTCAAGTGGAAATCCAGGGTATGTATGAGGATAATTTTTATCGGTGTGATCTTAGTTTAAAATGAGGGGAATATGAGATAGGGGTTTGGTTATTAAATTTTTCAAATTCAATATTATAATACTTTTTCTAAAAAAGAATGAATACATTTTTTTTTAAATCCAATTATATAAATAATTTTTATTAAAAATTAAATTGGTCAATTTTAAGACATTAGTTATATGAATATAAATTTATAACATTTTAACTTGTCATATTTAAATTAATATATTTAATTACTTTTATAAAGAATATTCATGAAATTTTATTTCAAATTAATTATTAAGAAAATATGTTGAAATGCTATTATATTTTTCTTACAGAATATCCAATATGAAATCATCGACAGTAAAAATATTCTTTTAAAGGTGTTTCACTTTTTTCGTACTACATTTTTTTTGTTTTTAATCATATTCCATTAATCCTACAATTAGGTTAATATAAAATAGTGGATGATCAACAATAATCTTATTGGTGAATTAATGTTTACAATTTTTTCGCTCATCAAATAAAATTCCTCCCCTCCTTTGTAAAAAATAATATCTCAACTACATCTCTATAGAATGTAAATAGATAACATGAGAAAAAATATGAGGATCATCCCAATATATATGGTTATAATTTAGGTGTATTTGTTTCGTACAAAAAGTTATAAATAACATCTTTTTTTTAATGATGCCTTGATAATAATTATTTGAAACCAATATAATATATAGACCTACCAATCCATAAAAACATCAACAAATTACAAAAAAATAGTAACAAAAAAATCTCTTGATTAATAAAGTCTAAATAAAGTATGAGTCTTCAATATAATTATTCAACCTGAAATTATTTTTCCTATTATATAAACAATCATGTAATATTTCATGATTTTAATGGAATATAAAATTAAAATAGAATTTCAATTTTTAAATTATCAGGATGTTTTTTTAAATGTAGATTTGGAATTCAGTTCCAATGTATGGAAAACCTTTATGGAGGCATTTATGACACAATTTGTTGCTTGTGAGTCATCCTATGGGATAAATAGAGCCTCAATAAAGGATAAGTGTACACTAATTCCAGTGATATAAGAGTTATACTGTATATCTTGTGGATTTTTCATAAGGGGAAACTCAACTCTATGTCCATATGAATTTTTGAGATGTCTTCCGCCTCTATCCCCAGTTTTTCATTCCTGCTGCCCAAAATTTACCTCAAATATATTTATTTTGTTTTCAAAATGTTATTTGAAGTTTTATATTGTACTTTGGATATTACAGATGTTATATTCACCAATATATACTCATATCTCTTGTATATCCTTTCTCCACTGATTAGACATCAACATTATTTAGGTGGGAATAGGAATGTTCACATGAGAATGGTGAGATCTGTAGATTTAAAAGCGTATTCCATCATACCAGGTAGAGGAAAATGTTATACACTCTCTAGGTGTGTTCATTCATTGATCCACCAATAGTATGTAACACCATGAAATGGATTATGGTTTCCATTAAAATTATAACTATTAAATTTTGGAATTGGTTATGAATTTAAGGATTTTCCATGTAATAATGTGTGGAGTCCTCTTTTGAACTATCATAAGTTGTTGGCATTTACTATAATGAGATATAGTAATGTGAATATTTTTATATCATTATGATGGTGTTGGATTTAATTAATTTGTTAATTATGTTTCTCTTCACCATCCCACCAAATGTACCCCTCTATAACTGGAAATGAGATAAGGGAGACGGTGACCACCTTAATGTTTCCTCTAATCAGCCCCATTTAAGAAACAATCATTTAGTTTATATCATACATATAAAATATGAGGAAATACCCATAAAGAGGATATGTTGAATAGAGAGGGAAAATATACAACAATAAACTCATGTTAAAAAATGTAAAATAAACAAAATTTCTTACTTGTATTAAAAGTTAATACAATTTGAAATGAACTAAATGTTCTGAAAGATAATATCAGCAGTGACCACGATGCCTAACCAGATCGGGAAAACCCGCGATATTGTAAACTATAGATTTATATTAAACCATATATTAAAATAATAAAGAAAATTATATATTCCAAGGGTGAGTACAATTGTTACACTCAAAATAATCCTCCTTGGATCCCCATATTGATAAGATAAATAATGTATACTAAATAATAGTGAGATATACTTAAATCCAACTCATAAACTAAACATTCCTACTAGTTTTGCATCCACTCCATATATATCTCACACTAAATATTAAAAATGCAATCATATATTACTATATTAAAAATCTGGTATGCCACTTCTTATTCCCCACTATTTTTTATCTCTAATGATACAATTTACGTCATGGCCCATTATTCTTTAAATGAATCCCGCCTAAAAACACCTAGTATATAGTATTATAACATGTTTCTGATGCATCATATAATCCCATCGTACCATTCCTAATAAAAATATAGAAACCATGTAGTATTTGGAGCCCTCAATAACTCATATATGATATATGATATTTCATTTATTATACATCAAGACAACACAACCCCTTCATCGAGTAGGGTTCCTCGAACCATTATAACCCTTACATAACAAACATATTATAATCCCTATGATTCAATAATTAGATAAACATGTTAGGGAATTTACCACAACCCATCATATACATCAACAAATATTTATTGGTAAAACATTCATCTATTCAAACATGCACATAAATGAAACAATGAGAAGAGAGAAGAGATAGAGGGGTATATCAGCCATCCATCTTTCTCTAACCTTGATGATGGGGAAAACACCCTCCTAGTGTCTGCAAGGTTATATTCATCATACCTACTTGGGTGGGGTAATGTATTCAGTAATAAAACATATATGATATAATATATTCAGAACCAACACTATTGTCATAACATAGTCATAGGAACAACTATAGATATCATCACTTGAACACTCATCAAGTACTTCTAGTTAGTAGATTTTATATATTTGCAAAAAAATGATTAAATATAATAAATTAAGTCATTTTTTTATTTAATAATTTAATTTTTTTAAATTAATTCATTATCATTAATTAACTAGAAACAAAATTACATGTTAAGTTTCATTATCCAACAACGTTATGTCCAAGCCCTCCAAGCATAATCAATGATAGCCCTCGGTTTCTCATGATTATAATTAATATATTAATTTCTAAGAGAACCAAAACCATTGGATAAAATATTTAATCATAATTTTCTGTTAAATAATATTATGCAATATAGGAAATATCCATAACATCAAAAAAGATATGAAAAACAAAGAACATAGAACTACCTAAAACAGTGATAAAATGAATTTGTGTTATCTAGAATCCCATATGTTGAAATTTAAATATATTAATTATGAAATAATCTCACAATCAAACTTCATAATGGTAAAACCTATATTTAACCCACCTATAAACATAGAGTTCATGTCAGAAACCCTTATGGAATTCCCCTTCCGTATCATTATCATAGGTGTCAACTGGTTTTAAAAAAATACACACCTACCTACCCATATATCATAATCCATCCTAATATCAAAAAACATCCCAAAAAAGAATCAAACCCACTAAAATATATAATTAATTTAATAAAAAAAACATTCCATATGTAAACTACCCCATAAAACAAGGATCTCACCTTCCACATGAAAATAGTCTAAGTCATCCCTAAAAAAAGAACTCCACTTTCATAAGAAGAAAATAAAACATGTCCAAAAACAATAATAATTAATCAAAATAATGTTTTATTACATATTCAACTACCTATTTCATTTATCATGATTAAAAAAACATCTAAAATTATAAATTAGATATTAAAATCATTTAAATTTTATTGAAATAATTCGCCTATAAAAACTTCTATTTTCAACTAATATTTTGGAGGATCAAATCATCTCATGATTTTATTTTTCATTAACATCATATATGAAAATATTCATGTTATTTATCTAGTACCATCAAATCTTGGAAGATTTTACATTAAATAAAACATCCATTAATAATCAAATTCATTTCCATCTAATTACAAGGATATATTTAATAAACATTCCATTTTAGATTATTATCCAAAAAACCAATTTACCAACATTATGTTCATTTGAAATTATATCAGATAAAAATTTAATCTACGATGAAATAAATATTATATAATAATAATATTTACAACTCACTATCTATAAAAGGTAGAGGAAAATCATTATCATCCTATAAATGAAAAATAATATGATAACCCAAACCAATTTCTTATTAATTTTATTTATCATTTATTTGGGTTAATTACACAACCACCTAATGAATATAAAGAAATGTAAAATTTTGATTTCCCTTATGAATGGATGTTTCAATAAATACTACCTTATGATTCCAACATTTCTCAAATGATAATGGATTGAACATGTAGATCTTTGATCACATTTTTAATAGTTTTATTACATCCACCCATAGGTTCCATGAAATTCATGATCCAACAACATTAAATGAAACAAATTTTAATAATTTAATTCACTATCAATATCATGGAAAAATGAAATGGCGTAAATTTAAATTGAACATATACGAAATTACATGAATATGGGGTAGAATTCAACTTTGATGACAATGGATTGATCTCATGAAGTAGGGGTTTAATCCCTATCAAAAGACGCTTCAAGGCCCTCAGAAAAGAAAAAAAAGGTTGATTGGTTTTGAGATCATAAGAGGGGAGAAAAGTCTTATGAGATGGTTTTCGAGTATTTATAAGCTAAATAAAACATTAAATACTAGTAAACATCTAACATATCTAATCTTTAGATTACGTAGACCGTGATACATCACCCATAGACCTTGGTACATCCTTTCTTGTTAATCCATATATGAATAAGATGGAGTCGACCATGGTGAAAATCATATTTACCCTTGGAGTGTATAGGATCCCTCATTAACAACCCTGATGTAGGCCCCATTATCCACTAAAGAGTTTATGACACATCCTACCACCATATTTCATATACCCACTTAAATTAGGAAAAATACAAGTGAAACCCATATTTCACAATAAATAATTTCCATGACATTAGTCTTGGACATGGATGAAGGTCCTACATTATACACCTAATCCATAGTGTAGCCATTCCAGAAATGGTAGTGGCCCCTAAATGATCTATCTAGCCACCTTACACCATAGTTGGGCTCCCCAAACCATAATGAACTATCATACTATAATCCCCAATGTGCCATACCGTTAAATCCCAAGGGTAGGGATAATATTGTCACTTCATTAAATTTTATCGCGCATCCATTAGAAAACAACAAAATTGGAATGTAAAAAAAAGGAAGGGGTAACATGACTTACATCATTACATCAAATGCCTCTCATAATTATTCTTTTCCAAAACAATCTATAACCTACCGACAGAGCTAAGGAAAAATTGATGGTGTAACCCTGCCCCCGGTGAGAAAACATTCAAAAATAACATCTACGAAGTAGGTGAACCACCTTAATCGTAGGAAAAAAGAAAAAAGCCACAATACACTAAAAACCAGTTCATTAAAAGACTCCCAATAGAGATACCTCTCAAACAAGATCAATGATACAAACAATTAAATAAGATTATGTAATATCATTTTCTAAATATGTTCTATGACCACAAAAGTGATATTTCCTTGGAGATTAGATAAATATAAAACTTTTTATGGTAATGAGTGTGTATAAAAAACTCACATTTACAATTGCTCTACACAACGTGACTGACCTACTGTAGGATATTAACTAAATAAGTGGAATTAATGTCATATATCTTCTCATAGAGTTAATTTCTCTCAATATGATTCTCATTGAAGGTCATGTAATTTTCAACAAAAATATACAAACAATGAATTTTTTTTTCATCATGATATTAATAAAAAAGATATGACCCATATAATACATAATTTTTCTCGATCAAGTATTGGGGAAGTTATGTATTGTATGCAATGGCTCTAACATAATCCAGCATATCTATTGGCCCAACAATCTGGAAAGAAAAATTGCCTCTATAAGGAATCCTTTACTGAAATCAATAAAATTTCACCTTAAAGAACAAATTATCTCTAATATATATCTCCATTGGTCACCTCCTGTGAACAATTTAATACTTTTAAGAATCCTACACTACCCACATCATCTCACAAGTTACATAATCCATCTCTATAATATTTTTTAATAATTACATTTTGATATTTACAAACCCCATGAACATATTTCATCATAATTGATATCAACAACTACATCCATTAGTAAATTAACATTTTTATTTTTATTTGATGTAGTATAAACTATTTAGGTATGAACATTAAACCAATGTAATGTGTATCCTTAAAAAAATCTAAAATCCAATACATGAGAATGTTAGATGTATTCAAGAGTTTTGTTCCCCTAAATAATCTAACTGTCTATTTATGAATGTAAAATGGTGTTTAGGTAAAAATGAGAGAAAACTTCATATTGAATACCCCTCCAAACCTAATAGATATATTTAGGATCATGATTTGAGAGAAATGTCCTCAGGACTATGTAGATTCTCAAAAAATCTTCTAGATATTTCCTCAATAAAACCTCTACTATACTAGGATCCATATCAGGTATAAAGTTGGATGATTTCATAAAAAGGAAAATTATTTCTCATATGGAATCACATACACCTTCATATTATCACCCAAAAATTTTAGGTAACATTTTCTGTAAATAATTTCAATTCTTCGATATCTTTCTTTTCCCGAAATAATGAGTTTGAAAAAACAGCAAGACACTATTAATATAATCTATCCTTTAAATTGTAAGAAATAAATATTAATAACTAATTTATCAAATAAAAATAATTTTCCAACTCAATATGAATGTACTATTATGTGAATAGAAAATAATTTGAAAATTTATTTGTAAAATAACATCATTCATCAAATATATGTTTTCATTCATAATTGGATGTGTTTTATTTTTTTTAAGAGAATATTACATTTTAAATGTTTTAGAAAATGTATTTGAAAAAAACTACTTCACCATGTAAAAAATATATTAATATTATATATATATATATATAATAAAACTTTTATATTTAACCAATAGTGATAAAACAATTATTTGAAAACAATATTTTATTTTAAAGTTTTTACTAGGTAAAATTACATTTTAGAGTAGATTTAAATATTAATTAGTTCATTTTTATCCTATTATAGTTTTTGAAAATTATTTTATATATTAATTTATCATAAATAAATTATTTTTTAAAAGTGAATTTTTTTTTCAAAAGCAATAATTCATTTTATTTGGTCGATTTAATTTTAAATTTAATTTTATAGTTTATGTGTTTTGAATTTCAAAAAATTGATACCAAATTTTGATAAAAATGGTACAAATTTATTGAATAAGGTAATAATATAATTTTTTTGGAAAATATTAATACAATCCTTAGTAGATTTTGTTAACATGGTCATGTGTAATTTGGTTTTATTTTTTTCAAATCTATAAAATGACTAAAACACAAAAAAAATATTAAATTAATATAATTTTACCTTTAACACCTTAGAATTAATATTTAGTTTCTTAGTAGACAACGTTTCATTAAAATTACATATATCATATTTAAATCAAATAGAGTCACAAAATGAAAATTTCTAGGTATTAAATATCCATTATGTGTGTATATTTGGGAAAAAATATGTTATCAACAAATAAAATAGAAAAATATGAACATATTAAACATATTTTAGTGAATTATTTTTTACTTATTGTCCCACTTATATGAGACTATAAATTTTATAATATCTTATTTAAAATAAATGTGTAGATGCCACATTTGTCTTTTATGTAATGTATCATTTTTTATATTTTATTATACAAATGTTATATTTGACCGTAAATATTATTATTATATGTATAATATTTATCTAAGTAATGGTATTTTAGTAGTAATTATTAGTGAAAATGGTATATTATATACATACACAACATTAATGAGTTGATTATTTTATTATTGTAAATATCAAATATATGGAAATCAAAATATTAAAAAAATATAATTTGAGATGCATACTATGATAAACAAATATTTATTTTTTCCCTTGACATAATAGTGAAGTAATAGAATATATTTTGTATATGTTCATTTTCATATTGATATTTTTAAAATTCCATGTAATGAATAGTGTCAAAACTGAAAAAATGATAATATTCAAATAAAATATACAATATAATTATATAAAAATAATTAACCAGATACAAAATAAAAAAATATATTAGTGTATAAATTTTATATATAAATAATTTATAGTCTATTTTTTATTACATAGGTACTAATTACAACATTGTAATATTGAAAAATTTATTACCATTGTCAAAATTAATCATTGGTTACTAACGGTTAATCCAAATGATAAGGTTTAATACAATAAGAAAACATGACAAAAATATACTTATCTATTGTAATACAACCTTATATAATATGAATTTTTTCACCATGTCCTTTTTAGGTATTATGACTGTGAATGAATTTATTATTAATAAAAATATTCTGAAATACCAAAAGTGTAACACCCGAGACTTTTATGAGAAATATTTTTGTTTTTATAAATCATAAAAAAAATATTTCACTACACACAACACTAGCTTGGATTTCTTTACAAACAATCGCGACCTTCCTCGATAGCTTGCGTCGTACGCAATACCGAGTTTCACGAAACAATGACATGCTATTAAAATATTATTAAAACTAGCCGTTATGAATAGTTATAACCCCTGTTTGAAATTTTATAAATTTTATTTTTCAAAATGGACTTCATTTTTGGATTCGGAATATCGAAATTAGCCTAGGGTGAAATTTTGGTATTTTTCTGAATACATTCAATTTTTGATGAATAGTGAAACCACTAAGTGGTAGTTAAAAAAACTGAATTTTTTATAAAACATAATTTTACCGCTTCTATGAGTGGAATTTCAAAAAATCTTAGAGACACGGTTGATGTCAGTATGTAAAATGTGGTTCTTTGAGATGAAAATAATTTTTGGTGAATAGTAACTTTTAACTTTTATTTCAGACGGTTAAAAGTAAATATGGTAATTAAGGGTAAAAATGATATTATTATTAAACTACCACGTGTCCTAATTCTATTGGATAAGTTTAATTCGACCAAAAACAAACTTAGGAATAAAATATGACCATTTAGGCCCACTTGGATTAGATTAGGACATTTATTATTAATTTATTTAAAGAAGGGTTAAAATAGTTAAAATCAAAGTTTAATAAGTAACTAATTTTTAATATAAGGTTACACATAAGATAAATTAGACTATAAATATTAATTATAAATATAACAATATTTCCTATATAATGGTATTTTATTTGTAATTTTTAGACATTAAATAATTTAATTTATTTATGACACAAAGATGATGCAGTAATTATCTTATCAATTAAATATTGACATAATTGATGTTATAAATACCAAAATAAATGTAATTTGAGACTTTTTATGAATTCCATTAATTTTATAGGTTAATAAGACATGTTAGTATTGATTTAAGTTACTTTTTTCGAACTAATAATTATTTTATGATTTTCGCAAAAATCAATTACTAAATAGTGTCAAAATTGACATAAAATCGTTTTTAAAACAAATATTATATTATTAATTGTTATTTTATTCCTAAAAATCTACGGTTTGGCCAAATGACTTAGATAAGGTTATATATATTAATAATAAATAACTTGGGGTTTTTTGTCTGTTTATAGTAAGTTTATTAACCTTATAGTATAAGAACACAAGAAGACACGGTAAAAGTAAAATTATTTAACTTAATGTTAAATCTAAATAATAAGGTTAATATAGGAACCTAAACTTGTCTAAATTCTATTGTATGAGGGTATTTCGACCCATACCTACCTTAACTTCGAAATAAATAAATTTTGAGCTATTTGAAACCGAACTTGACTTTATAATAATATAATATTTTTAGTTTCCCAAAGAAGCCCCTCTCCTCCCTTATAAAAGGGAACCTCCTCCCCCTATTCCTCACACCACTTTGAGCCTTCAATCTCGGCAAACCCCTGCCACGTTCTCCTCTCCACTTCCCTAGAGACATCCTAGAGGTCATGGTATTCTTCAAAGACAAATTTTAGTTCCCTTGAAGGTGGTCTCAAAGAAGCACTTCTAAGAAGAGGTAATGTCCATTACCAAATCTTTCATCTTTATTTCTTCTTCCACTTCTTCTTATTTAGTTGTTTCATTATGATGTAATAACATCAGTATCACTCATATACTGATTTGTTATTATAAGTATGAAAAACCCCTATTTCACCATCTATTCATCCTACGGAAAATGAAATCATCGCGCGTGCATACGTACGGAATACCATCTCCACGCCGTGGTGTAATCTATTTTCCACCACAACCATACTTGGATTTGTATAATGGTGTAAATAATGACTATATATGATTATTGTAAAGTGATAATGATTCTTAAATAGTATACATACACTCCAATACAATTCCACGATCATGGGAACGGTATCATCGCTCGTACGTACGTAGGGAATACTGTCTCTACGATGTGATGCGACTCGTTCTACATGATCTTCATTGCATAATGATTATATAAATTAATTGAATAAATTCATATGATATATATTACACTAATGACATTCTGATAATGAGGTATCTATATCCTAAAGAGAATAATAAGAATTTAATCGACAAAACACACATAAGAACAAAAAGTAATAAACACCCGAAGAACAAGTTGTAATGAAATATTACTAATAAGAAGCTAAGAATATGACCATATGTGATATCATAACAATGAGCATGATTCTAGAATAAGTCAATAACATTATTTAAATCATTATACAGGAGGTCCGGACACGTACAAAGCATATCGGACCTAAGGTAAAGGAAATATCACAATCTCATTTTTATCCATGATTGTTTATACTTCGGTATTTACTAGGGTGTATTTTATCAACCACATCCATGTTTCCTCAATATGTAATATTATTTCCTTCCAACTGACAATTTTTTAATTCAAATTTTACCCTTCGGTGAGTTTTTAGTAAAAGATATGAACGGAATCTTTTGTCGTTTTTCGTGCGAGGTACTTTTTTACTTTTTCGACAAAAGGACGAGAAGAATGTTTTTTTAACTTATACGGAATGAATGAATTTTTTAAAAAATTATTTCCAAGAAGATTCCTTTACATGTTTTCAAGTTTTTTTAATAAACTTCTTTTAGTTTAAAATTGTATAACATATTAATAAAGGAAAAATGTTTTTGAAGTAGAAAGGATATTTTCCTCAAGAATGGTGTTCAAGTGTTTTATCAAAATTATTTTCCATCTAAGATAATATAGGGTTCTGTTTTTATCCCTATTTTTACATTGATTTGATTATTTTGTGATGGAATTATTTTTATGAATTCCATTATCATATATGAATTGTTTTATGATGTCATGTTGTTTATGAATCCCATTTTTATTACAAGGGTTATGAAATGACGTATGATTTATGATTTTTTGGAACACATAAGAATGGTATAATTATGAGATGGGTGGGACCTATATCTCCCTCCAATTCATTGGGTAAATATTTTATATCTCATGAGATAGACATGGATGGAATGGCAGGTTAAACCGGTTCAGTGAAAAAGCACTGAAACGAAGAGTGAAATCGGTTCAGAAATGGACTTTGTCCACTAAGATAGTCATGGAAATGAGTATTGACTAATAAGAAATGATTCTCTATGATTATGTGTGTATGTAACAAAGTTTCATGATTTATGTTATGATTATTGGGATTACATTTCACTACTATGATTTATCCCATGTAATGAAATTATGATTTCTTTTGCAGGTTAGGATTTCAAAAAGTTATGTTCTTATGTATATGATGTGATTGATATTTATTTTGTTTACCCTTACTGAGCATTTGAGCTCAACCTTTTGTATGTTTTCTAACCCCCAGGTCACGAAGAAGGTTATATAGTAATATATGTCAAAAGGGACTATAGATATGATGAAATAAATAGGAGATAGTGGAGACGCTTTATGAACCAGTTGTTTATGTTTCCCAGTTTCTAAAGACACTATACCTCTACGGTCCTTTCCTGGTTTTGTTATATATTGTAATAAGTGTGCTTCAATTCTAAAGTAATAACAATGTATGTAAAGTATGGGTCACTACATTTGGTATCAGAGGAAAGGTATAGTCAACCTTTGGAAACTATGATGTGAAAGCCTTAGTAAGAATCCTAAGGATAAGTCTAAGAATATAACACAATCGTAGTGTTTAGTAAATGGCCATGAATAACCTATGATAAGACCTTAAGTGTGAAATTTTATTCTAGATTATGTGGTTTTTCAATTATAATTAGTGTTGCTCACACAATTCTTCTTAGTTTTAGTCAATGGCTGGAACCCGAAGGAACCGTGTTAATGTGGAATGCGAGAAGCAATGCAATGATTGTCCCCATGAGCAACCAAAAGTTATGGGAGATGGAATGAAAAATCATTTATCCATGGTCACACAACTTTCTTAAGCTATGAAACATGCAGGACTTCCAAACGAGCAATGGAAGGAGCAACATTATGTTGAATACTTCATGAGACAGCATCCACCTTCATTCAGGGGGTCTACTGATCCATTAGTTGCTGAACAATGAATTAGTACTACTGAAAAGATATTTTCAGTTCTTCAATGTTCTGAACATGATAAAGTCATCTTAGAAGTGTATCGTTTGGAAGGTGATGCTGATCAATGGTGGAATCTTATTAATAATACGAGGCAAAGGGATGAAATTGAGTCCATTGAATGGGACGAGTTCAAGAACTTATTTTTCAATAAGTAATTCCCTCGTATTCTCCGAACAAAGATGGAGAACGACTTTCTTGAACTGAAGCAAAAGGATGATGAATCTGTTGGTACCTATGAATCAAATTTTACATGACTTTCAAGGTACGCTTCTAGTGTTATTATCCAACATGAGAGTAAGATCGATCAATTCTTTAGTGGCTTAAAACCAAGTCTTCAAAGGGCGTTAGCCATAAGGGACTTCAATAGCTATGAGGAAATCGTTCGATGTTATCTCAAAGTCGAGATGGAGAATGGAGTAACCCATCAGTCATATGGGTTTGATAAGAAGAGGAAAGTGGAATTCATAGGAAAATCTAAAGAGCACACTAAAAAGAAGATGAGCTTTCCCTTATGCTCAAAGTGTGGAATGAAACATGGATGGAGTTGTCTTAAAAGGACAAGTAAATGTTTCAAATGTGGAAAGGAAGGTCATAGGGCATTTGAATGCCGCAATGATGGGAAGAATATATTTAATGATGCAAACAAAGGAAGGGATACACAGAATGAACCTACTACACTTCAATGATTCAAGTGCAAGGAGATGGGGCATTATGCCAATCAATGCCCAAATCCAAGGGTTGATGATGATGGTCAACGTCAACAAACTCTTATTGCAAAAGACAAAGGAATGTAACATGAAATTTCTATCAGTGATGTGGAGTATTATAACGATGTGGTGAAAGGTACACTTACCATCCACTCTAAAGTAGAAAATGTTTTATTTGATTATGGATCCACCCACTATTTTTTTCTGAATAATTTTATTAGGATATCACCGTATTACCTCAACAATTAGATGTTGAGTTAGCTGTGACAACCCCTAATGGAACAACAGTCAAATAAAAAGTTTATAATTCTTCTCCGATTGATTTTTGTGGGAATGTGCTTCCTACAAATCTTGTGATCATTCCTATAGTGGAATTTGATGTGATTCTTGTCATGGATTGGCTTTCTTTATATGGAGATCATATCAATTGCCAAATAAGGGAAGTCACATTTCATTTTCTAGATCAATCTATGATCGTCTATCAATGCAAGGATGAACATAACCATCCAGGGGAAATTTCTTCCATCTTATATGTCTTGATTCCACTAAATGAAGGATATTTCTCTCAAATGGATGGTGAGAAACTCACGATTAAGAATATTACCATTGTAAGGGAGTTTTATGATGTCTTTCCAGAGGAATTACCGGGTCTTACACAAAATCATGAAGTTGAGCTTTCAATAGAACTCGTACCAGGTACTTTGCCAATTTCAAAGACACCTTATAGAATGGCCCCAATTGAGTTGCAGGAATTGAAGAAGAAACTCCAAGAGAATCTTGATAAGGGGTTCATACTCCCTAGTGCGTCACCTTGGGGAGCACCTGTTCTATTTGTTAAGAAGAAAGATGGGTCAATGAGACTCTACATTTATTATCAAGAACTTAACAAGATCACTATCAAGAATAAATATCCTCTCCCACGCATTGATGACCTATTTGACCAACTACACTGAGCTCAATATTTTTCTAAGATTGATCTTCGTTCAGGGTCTCATCAATTAAGGGTCAAAAGGGAGGCTATACCAAAGACGACTTTCTGTAAAAGGTATGGACACTATGAATTTATAGTGATTCCATTTGGTCTTACTAATTCCCCTGCTATCTTCAGGGATCTAATGAATAGAGTCTTTAGAGACTATATTGATCAGTTTGTGGTAGTCTTTATAGACGATATTCTTGTCTATTCAAAGAGAAAGGAATAACATGAAGATCACATGAGAAATATATTGAAGACCCTGAGAAAGGAGAAGCATTATGCCAAATTTACTAAGTGTGAATTTTGGATTCAAAAAGTTTCATTTTTGGGTCACATAATCTCAAAAGGGGGGATATCTTTGGATCCAGCAAAAACAGAGGTTATCCAATGATGGTCGAGACCAACAACAGTAACTGAGTTCCGAAGTTTTCTTGATTTGGCTGGATATTATCACCATTTTGTGAATGATTTTTCATGGTTATCTAATCCACTCACTAAGTTGACTCAGAAAGGAGTTATGTTTGTTTGGACGGAGGAATGTGAAGAGAATTTGAAGGAGTTGAAAAGAAGGTTATCTAGTGCACCTGTGACCACACTACCTTGTAGTGGAGAAAGGTTTGTGATCTACAGTGACGCATCCAAGAAGGGATTGGGGTGTGTTCTTATGAAAAATGACATGGTGATAGCTTATGCCTCACGACAATTGAAAATACATGAGTAAAATTACCCAACTCATGATTTGGAGTTAGCTGCAATAATCTTTGTATTAAAGATTTGGAGGCATTATCTTTATGGAGAAAGGTGTGACATTTATACTGATCATAAAAGTTTAAAGTATATTTTCACACAAAAGGAGCTGAATATGCGCCAAAGAAGATGGTTGGAGATAATTAAGGATTACGACTGCTCTATCCATTACCACCCTGGGAAAGAAAACAAGGTGGCAGATGCATTAAGTTGACAAGACCATGCCAGTTTATCCATGATGAAGATCACAAAAGATCCAATATTTATGGATTTACAAAGGACGGATGTTGGAATTATAATGGAAGGGGGGAAATTTTATCTTTCTCAAATGAATGTTCAACCATCTATACATATGAAGATTAAAGAGGCACAGAAAGAAGATGTCGAGTTAGAAAAGAAAGTGAGAAATGTTCCTGAATTCAACCTTGACTGTGATGGGATAATAAAGTTCCGGAATCGGGTTTGTGTTCCTCCCATCCCCGAATTAAAGAAGGTGCTACTGGATGAGGCTCATAGTTCTTCATTCTCTATTCATCCTGGAAGCACAAAGATGTATAGGGACCTGAAAGAGTACTTCTGGTGGGATGGCATGAAAAGAGATGTTGCTGAATATGTCTCTCGATGCTTGGTTTGTCAGCAAGATAAAGCTGAGAGACAGAAGTCTAAGGGGATGTTACAACCATTACCGATACCCGAATGGAAATGGGAAAACATCACTATGGACTTTGTCACCGGACTTCCTAAAACATCCAAAGGCAATAATGCTATCTGGGTCATAGTTGATCGTCTTACAAAGTCTGCACACTTCATCGCTATGAGAGAGGATTTCTCTCTGGATCAGCTTGCCAGGATATATGTGAAGTAAGTGGTAAGATTTCATGGAGTACCACTTTCTATTATATCTGATCGGGATCCAAGGTTTACCTCAATGTTTTGGAAAAGTCTTCAGCATACTCTGGATACAGAGTTGAGTTTCAGCACTGCTTATCATCCTATGACAGACGCTCAGTCTGAGAGGACGATTCAAACTCTAGAAGATAGGTTGAGAGCTTTCTCTATGGATTTCAAAGGTGGTTGGGATCAACACCTACCTTTGGTGGAATTTTCTTATAATAATATCTTTCACTATAGTATTCAGATGGCTCCTTATGAAGCTCTCTATGGAAAGAAATGCAGGACTCCAACTTGCTGGGATGAAGTTGGGGAAAGAAAGCTATTAGGACCCGATCACGTTGATGAAATGGCAGAAAAGTTCAGATCTAATCAACAACACATAAGAGTAGCTCAGAGTTGACCGAAAAGTTATCCCGACAACCGAAAAAAAGACCTAGAGTTTGAAGTGGGTGATAAAGGGTTCTTATGAATATCTCCCTGTAAGAGGGTCATGAGATTTGGAAAGAAGGGGAAGTTGAGCCCTAGATATATCGGTCCTTTCGAAATACTGGATCCTGTTGGGAAGGTAGCTTACCAATTGGCGCTTCCACCGAATCTCTCTCAAGTTCACGATGTGTTCCATGTATCTATCCTGAGAAATTAAATACCTAATCCTTCACATGTACTCAGCTCAGAAGTTGTACTGCTGGAGCAAGATCTTTCTTATGAAGAACAGCCGATAGAGATTCTGGATCGTAGCGAAAAAGTCCTACGAAACAAGACCACTAGATTGGTGAATGTTTTATGGAAGAACCACCAATTAGAAGAAGCTACATGGGAACTTGAGGATACGATGAGGGAGATTTATCTTCATCTGTTCGTTACAAAGTGACAAATTTTGAGGGCGAAATTCATTTTAAGGGGGGTAGAATGTAACACCCGAGACTTTTATGAGAAATATTTTTGTTTTTATAAATCATAAAAGGAATCTTTCACTACACACAATACTAGCTTGGCTTTCTTTACACGCAATCATGACCTTCCTCGATAGCTTGCATCATACGCAATACTGAGTTTCACTAAACAATGATATTCTATTAAAATATTATTAAAACTAGCCGTTATGAATAGTAATATCCACTTTATGAAATATTATAAATTTTATTTTTCAAAATTTACTTCATTTATGGATTCGGAATATCAAAATTGTCCTAGGGTGAAATTTTGGTATTTTTCTGAAAACTTTCAATTTTTGATGAATAGTGAAACCACTAAGTGGTAGTTAAAAAAACTGAATTTTTAGTAAAACTTAATTTTACCGCTTCTGTGACTGGACTTTCAAAAATTCCGAGAGACACGGTTGATTTCATAAGGTAAAATATGGTTCAATGAGATTAAAATAATTTTTGGTGAATAGTAACTTTTTACTTTTATTTACCACGATTAAAAGTAAATAAGATAATGAAGGGTAAAAATGATATTATTATTACCCTAACACATGTACTAATTCTATTTGATAAGTTTAATTCGACCAAAAACTAACTAAGGAATAAAATATGACCATTTATGCCCACATGGATTAGATTCGGACATTTATTATTAATTTATTTAAAGAAGGGTTAAAATATTTAAAATCAATGTTTAATAAGTAAATAATTTTTAATATAAGTTTATACATAATATAAATTCGACTATAAATATTAATTAGAAAGATAAAAATATTTCCTAAATAATGGTATTTTATTTGTAATTTTTAGACATTAAATAATTTAATTTATTTATGACATAAAGATGATGCAATAATTATCTTATTAATGAAATATTGACATAATTGATTTTATAAATACCAAAATAAATTTAATTTGAGCCTTTTTATGAATTCCACTAATTTTATAGGTTAATATGACATATTACTATTGATTTAATTAACTTTTTTCGAACTAATAATTCTTTTATGATTTTCACAAAAATAAATTACTAAATAGTGTCAAAATTGACATAAAATTGTTTTTAAAACAAATATTATATTATTAATTGTTATTTAATTCCTAAAAATATATGTTTTGTCCAAATGACTTAGATACGGATATATATATTAATAATAAACAACTTGGGGGTCGTTTGGCTACTTATATTAAGATTATTAACCTTATAGTATAAGAACACAAGAAGACACAGTAAAAGGAAAATTATTTAACTTAATGTTAAATATAAATGATAAGTTTAAAATAGGAACCTAAACTTATCTAAAATCTATTGGATGAGAGTGTTTCGACCCATCCCCACCGTAACTTTTAAATAAATCAATTTGGAGCTATATAAAACCGAACTTGACTTTATAATAAAATAATATTTTTAGTTTTTCCAAAGGAGCCCCTCTCCTCCCTTATAAAAGGGAACCTCCTCCCCCTCTTCCTCACACCACTTTGAGCCTTCAATCTCAGCCAAACCCTGCCAAATTCTCCTCTCCACTTCCCTAGAGACATTCTAGAGTTCCTGGTCTTCTTCAAAGACCAATTTTAGTTCCCTAGAAGGAGGTATCAAAGAAGCACTTCAAAGAAGAGGTAATGTTCGTTACCGATTCTTTCATCTTTATTTCTTCTTCCGAATATTCTTATTTAGTTGTTTAATTATGAAGTAATAACATCAGTATCACTCATATACTGATATTTTATTTTAAGTATGAAACCACCATATTTCACCATCTATCCATCCTATAGAAAATGAAATCCCCGCGCGTGCGTACGTACGAAATACCGTGTCCACGCAGTGGTGTAATCTATTTTCCACCACCACCTTACTTGGATGGGTATAATGGTTTAAATAATGACTATATAAGATTAGTGTAAAGTGATATTGATTCTGAAATAGTATACATACACTCCAATAAAATTCAATGATCATGGGAACGATATCATCACTCGTGCATACGTACGGAATACCGTCTCCACGATGTGATGCTACTCGTTCTACATGATCTTCATTGAATAATGATTATATAAATGAATTTAATGAATTATTATGATATATATTAAACTAATAATATTCTGGAAATGAGGTATCTATAACCTAAAGTGAAGAATAAGAATTTATTCGACAAAACACGCATAAGAACAAAAAGTAATAAACACCCGAATAACAAGTTGTAATGAAATATTACTAATAAGAAGCTAAGAATATGACCATATGAGCTATCATAACAATGATTATGATTCTAGAATAAGTAAATTACATTATTTAAATCATTATACAGGAGTTTCAGACACGTACAAATTATATCAGACCTAAGGTAAGGGAAATATCACAATCTCATTTTTATCCGAGATTGTTTATACTTCGGTATTTACTGGGGTGTATTTTATCATCCACATCCATGTTTCCTCAATATGTAATAGTATTTACTTCCACCTACAATTTTTTAAATCCAATTTTACCCATCGGTGTGTTTTTAGTAAAAGATATGAAAGGAATCTTTTGTCGTTTTTCGTACGAGGTACTTTTTGACTTTTCTGACAAAAGGACGAGAAGAATGTTTTTTTAACTTATACGGCATGAATGGATTTTTTAAAAAATTATTTCAAAGAAGCTTCCATTACAAGTTTTCAAGTTTATTTTTAATCAACTTCTTTTAGTTTAAAATTGTATGACATGTTAATAATGGAAAAATAATTTTGAAGTAGAAAGGATATTTTCCTCAAGAATGGAGTTCAAGTGTTTTATCAAAATTATTTTCCATATAAGATAATATAGGGTTCTTTTTCTATCCCTATTGTTAAATTTATTTGATTATTTTGAGATGGAATTATTTTTAGGAATTCCTTTATCTTATATGAATTATTTTATGATGTCATGTTGTTTAAAATCCCATTTTTATTACATGGGTTATGCAATGATGTATGATTTATGATTTTGTGGCACACATAAGAATGGTATCATTATGAGATGGGTGGGACCTATATCTCCCTCCAATGCATTGGGTAAAGATTTTATATCTCATGAGATAGACATGGCTGGAATGGCAGGTTAAACTGGTTCAGTGAAACAGGACTGAAACGAGGAGTTAACTCGGTTCAGAAATGGACTTTGTCCACTAAGATAGTCTTGGCAATGAGTCTTGACTAATAAGAAATGATTCTATATGATTATGTGTGTATTCCACAAAGTTTCATCTTTTATGTTATGATTATTGGGATTACATTTCACTACTATGATTTATCCCATGTTATGAAATTATGATTTCTTTTGCAGGTTAAGATTTCCAAAAGATATGTTCTTATGTATATGATGTGATTGATATTTCTTTTGTTTACCCTTACTAAGCATTTGAGCTCACCAGTTTGTATGTTTTCTTTTCCCAGGTCAGGAAGAAGGTTATTAAGTAAGATATGTCAAAAGGGACTATAGATATAATGAAATAAATGGGAGATAGTGTAGACGCTTTATGAACTAATTGTTTATGTTTCCTAGTTTCTAAAGACACTATACCTATATGGTCCTTTCATGGATTTTTTATATGTTGTAATAAGTGTGCTTCTATTCTGAAGTAATAAAAATGTATGTAAAGTATGGGTCGCTACAAAAAGTAACCCTCACCTCAATTATAAAAGGTAACCCCCACCCTCACATTGTCAGATTAAATTGATCCAAAAATTTCAACAACACCATTCCAATTTAACTTATTATGGTCCCTAGAAAAATTATTGATGTACTTGTATCCCCAAAATACAAACACTAGTGTCCCTAAGAGAATATATAATGTAAGTTCAACATGGATGAGGTAATAAACTTTACTGACTCTTTCTTAAATATTCATCTTATAAATACTCACCATGATTTTTTTCTATTCTAATGTAATAAATAAAATATCACATATATACAATTATTTTATTATTTTTATCAATCCAAAATATTAATAAATTTATCCATCTTATGAAAAAATGAACCATGCATGTATATGTATGAATTACCACTTCCACGCTATGGTGTAATGTGTTTTTAATCATCACATTATTTGGATGGGTATAATATTTGAAATATTATATATATATATATATTATATCAAAATAAATTATATTTGTCCTTGAATAAATTTAATATTTCAAAATCATCTTTACAATTCCACCATTATGGGAATGATGGCATTACTTGTGCATATGTATGGCCTACCCCCACCACGACGTGATGTGACTCTTTTTCAATTTTATCCATTCATGAATCACAATATAATTGTATATAATGATTAAATATGACATATATATTACAATAATATAATTATTTAAATGATGTAACTATATCTTATGTATAGGAAATTGGTCTTATGTAAGATCTCGGTAACGTATGATTTCCTTACATTCCAGTTTTTTACCTTTATATACATTAAATAAGTGCATTAAAAATTTTTTATGGAGGCTCAAGGGTGTTCTGGGGTTCAGGACACAAAAAAGATGTAAAAAACGTTTTCTGGTGTATCCGCACTATCTGCACACAGTTAGTGCTAACCCTATGGGTAGCCCAGGTAAACTATGCAGTTGGTCGATTTTTGGACAGCGACATCCACACAATTTGCACATATATTTTCAAACCATGTGGGTAAACTGTACAACACTGAAACCATTAAAAATTTACCATATTTCTGCTCTTTGATTTTATATCTCACTTGGGATTTTCTTCCTTATTTTTCCTTGAAACCCTAGGAACAGACCGAAGGGACCAAGATCTCCCAATGATCAAACTCCTTTGATTCTTGGATTTTTGGAGTGTCGTTGGATGTGAATTGAAGATAGGGGTGATTATAATATTCTCATTATCCATGTTTTCTTATTTAGGTCTTGTATTTTTGGTAATTCCCATCAGAATCTCTCAAACCTCACTTTTTTGGTGAGATTGATGTTGAGGATTCAAAGGGGTGTTGAATCAGTATCTAAGGCTTTGGTTGAGAGTGTGTGCGCCAATGGATTCAAGGAAGGTGGTTTACAAGTTACAACCCTTGGTATTTGTATTAATTTATTCAAGTAGGGTTTTTATTTTATCCCTCTTTTGAAGTGTTCTTAGTTCCTTTGACATTATGTGATGTATTATTGTCTAAATGGTTAATTGAACACATCTTGATCCCCATGGGATGTAATGAGGATGAATCATCTGAATTTGGGCCACCTAAGGGGCGTGATGATGTTTTCCCCGGACATAGAGTTAGATATGTTAATGTAGGCCACTATGCAAGAACATGGAGCCTATGACGAATATGTTAATATGCATAAATGATTTTCAATGGGGTTTTATCCATACATGTAGGTTGGGTAATTACATAAGAAGTTTTTGGTTGGCATGATCACGACTAAAAAGGGTAAATGGTAAAATATAAGGGATTATCATTATACTATAATATTCTTAGTTTTGTTGGAATGGAAAATGGTAATGGCGATAAATGGATTAATTAATGTGAATAATGAACGTGTAATGGGTTTGAGGAAAAATTTAATTTACCATTTATTGAGATTATTGTGATGATTTTAAATTATGTTGTATATGTTGTTGTGATATAGTGTTTTATAGTGAATGATAAATAAGATTGTGCACATGGCTTGGTAGAGTGGGGTATTGACATGGGGTTCTACGACAACATGTTTAGATTGATTGAGGTTCTATCTCCTCCGCTAAATGCTCTGGTTTGGGAAGAGGAAAAAATTTTATTCATCTAACAGTTTCATTCCACTCGGACTGAGGATTTGAGATGAGGATATTAAGAATTGTTGTGATATAGTTCCTAGAGATATAGGGCTTGGTTAAATTCTCCCATACTGAGAATTTTATCCATTCCTTATCCATTGAACACCTGATGATGGGAGAAATGATAAATTAAATGGCTTGGAAATGATCATGGGGTATTTGGTGGTTTAACATACAGAAACCTAAATATTTATTCCCTTCTATCTGTTTATATTAACATGTAATTACTTATCACTTGCATGTACTATCTTCCTTTTCGGTATATTCTTTAGACACCGTTAGTGGTGGCCTACTATGTTTTACTCACACCATGCTCGGGTGGCCATCAGGTACCTGAGCAGATTTCATGCTTGTAGGTTATGATAAAGGAAATGACCCTATTCCTGAGAGATGAGTTGGAAATGGGACTTGTTCAGTGAGGTTCCATATATAGATTCCAGACCATTTTGGAATTCTATTGTTTCTATTCTTTTCAGGTTTTGTTCAGCTCAAACTATTGTAGGACATGACATATATATTATTGCACATGGTTATACCTAGTTTTTGGAATTGGTTAATCGTTCATGTTATTGATTGTTTTACTTCTTCCACCATTTATGTCATTATCTGTTGTGTATTACTCTAGTAATAATAGTATAGTCTCCCCATGTGGCCTATTAGACCCAATCTTCTAGTTGGAAACATCTGGCATATGGGGAGGCACGCTGGAGGTCATATTACTACCCAGCACGGAGCACCGGTTTAGGGCCTTCATGTTCAGGGAAATTTCAAATTGTTATCAAAGGAGTTATTTTATTTTTATTAATATTTCGAGAAGGTATAAAAAATATTATATGTTTTTCAGGCCCTGGTAATGAGATCATTCTCAGGAGCATTTAACCCATGTATGGGGGAATAACCAAGTCACCCTAGGAGGGGATTTTGTTCTTATTTTGTGTTTTTACATTTGATGATATTTAACCATTGGGTAATGAACTTGTTGTTTCATTTGAAAATTTTGAGATATATCTATCATAAATGAAAAGGAAAGATTTTGTTCATTAATGAATCATTCTAGGAACCTATGTAGGAAGTTACGTGAATCATGATAGTAACACACACGGGATGGGTGAGTGGTATATAAATTTTAGGATGAATATATTCACTTAAAAATAATTAAATATTAATAATAAAATTGTACCAATGAGTAAGATGGGAAGTGAAAATGTCAAGTATTAATTAAAAAAATTCTTGATAAATAAGTAAAAGTGAAATAATCTGTTTTAATGGTTAATTGGAATATAAAAATTCCTCAAATGGGAGTAAAAGATAATGTTGGTAACCTTGATAATTAAATAACTTATTTTCAATAGTCTTAGGAAGATGTCTGAGGGTTGTTACCAGTTTGATAATATTATCTTTTGGGTAGTGTATATTAACTAGTTTGGTTTTTAGAAGTGAAGATCCTATCTATATCTCTTCGTTACCATAAAATCATTATGGTTGCATTATAAACTCCCTGTTTGGAATTGTATAGAAATTCCACCTCGAAGATGTTCGTCAGTTGGGTGACATATGGACGTTGCTGAGAAAGCTTCCCCAGCAGTTTAGGTGGAGAAAATGGTGTTTCATGAAGTTATAGAATCGCATTTCCATGAAAACGTTTTTCATTTTATGTAGGTGATGGAACATGACCCAGGGGATGTTGCACCGAGCATGTTGGAGCAGACTCGAGAGTTTCAACTGAAATACCCTATGACCATTACCAGTTATGGTGGTCTAGAAAATAAAAGTTCTAGATAGACTTCATCCAAACAATTCTACATCATCTACAGACTCTTCATGAGAAGCGTTTCATGTTAAAGGCCTATATTCATAGGGAGAAAGAGAAACGTTTGTGAGACATTATGGTCCAGACAGAGCAGACTGAAGGGATGATGTTGAATGGTTCCAAAAGATGTTTCAAGATCCATTCAATTTAGAAACCCTGAGGAAAAAGAAGGATTCATATATTATATGGTTGAATCTGGGGAAAATTTTAGTGATTGATTATTATAGTCGTTTCATCGATTTGAGACTCTTTGTTTTGATGATGATGGGAGATGCGGAAGTTGTGGTGAAACCCTTCTAGGACGGTATAATACATGTGATCAGATCGTAGGTGAATATATTACTTCTAAAACTTTTTGCTGAAGTGGTGGATTAGGACATTATCTAAGAATGAATCATGAAGGGATCTTGAGGTAGTAAATGTATGGCTCCTGTAGGGTGATCATGTTGTGCGGATTCAGATAGTAGGAAGCACCACTATGGAACCTTCTAGAAAAGGTGGAGCACAAAAATCTATCAGAATAGGGGGTTATATTTTTAGGGTGGTGAGAAGGTCATCTATTTTCTATTGGGTAGGATGGGGAACATGAGTGACAAGTGTCCCGCCCATCAGTTGATTATAGAGCATGAGGTAGGCTAGGCCACGGGCAGAGATTCTGCAAGAACAAACGGTAATCAGGGAATGATTGAGGTCAGAGGTAGATGTTGAGTGTAGGTTTTGGGGTTGGTTACCCCATATCAGGTAAGAAGTTGGAGATCCATGGGACATAATGGTAGGGGCTACGGATGTGGAATTCTTGGGCGAGATCACCCTTACCAGCAGAGAAGTGTCGGGCCAGGTACATAGGCTACATCCTAGGGTAAAGGTGCAGGTCATCTTCATGAAGTTCATGATTCACCGGATGGAGCTGAGGCATGGCCGTCTACTATGATATTTAAGATTCTAGAATCTTCCAAATATCATGTTCTTTATTTGACACAAGGGATACATTTTTTTTTAATTTCTGCTATGTTTGTAATTTTGTTGGGTTTGACTATAGAGACTGCTTGTGGGGTAATGTCTCTTGATACTCTGATAGGGGTGTGAGTTGAGGGCACCAATAAGTGTATGGTTCTTGCTCTAGAGTGTGGTGGATATCGTTTTCTTTTGGGATCTATTAGTCCTAGAGATGCGAGGTGTCACGACCCATCCTCTGGGCCCATGCCGTGACTACCCCAAGCCCGCCTTCCATAGGCCAGGGGCTGGCGACTAGCACCAAAGGCGTAAACCCCGATAACTGGGAAGGCATTGCATTTATAAAAGTAAACAAACACCACAAAGTACAAGAGGAAGTAAACACTAAGTACAAAGAGAAGTGTTGAAAGGAAAAATGGTCCAGAATACAAAACCAAAAGAAAATAAAACTACAACAGAACAAAGTACAATAGTAAAAGACAACAGCTGGAGGGACGGAAGCGGCTCCTAGGTCGTCCTCCTCGGATCCTACCTGCAGGGTGGGTAAAAATGGCACAACTCCTGGATCGTCCACCACAGATCCTACCTGAAGGGTAGGTACAGATAGCCTCAACAACGCTCTCACCTGTCAAACTCCTCCGAGTGTCGTCTCGCCGTGAAGTCCACCTCTGGATACTGAATCGTCGTGTAGTCCACCTCCGGGTACCGTCCAGTCCTCGAACACTCGGCCTCCGTCAGCACTTCTTGTCGTCTGCAACCAACACAACGATGTGCGGGCATAGCCCGTGCAGGGGTGAGTATAACAATACTCAGTAGGGACCCCGAGACCCTCAAGGTCTCACTAAAACCAACAAGGATAACCACAAATAAGATCTCAACAGAAAACCTCTACTTAGGTATATGCCTATACATATACCTAAGTATTCAAGTAACCAATCTCAATCATGAGGAAACACAAGGATCATGAAATAAACGGATAACCACTACCCAGGTATATGCCTATACATATACCTAAGTTATCAAGAGACCCATCTCAATCATGAGGTAATCACAAAGGTCAAAAGACTCAGCTCAAAACAGGATTTTTATTATCGAAACCGTAACTGCTGAAGAGCTCTGTCTCTAGAGTGTACAGTTGTCCTGTCACGACTCCGAGGTACTGCTCACTAACCTAAGACTGCTGTGGTACTACTCCTGTCGAGTACCGTAGGCCAGGAACCCAAACACAATAGTGATTCCCGCCAGGGTATTCCACCCAAACACAGTAGTGCACACCCCCTAGTAGCCTGCAGAGGTACTCTCCGGATGAGTACCGCGGGTCTGCACTGTCACACAGGTAGTGCTCCGTCCGCCATGGGTTTGCAACTCACAAATTAGTGCTCCGTCCACTGGGCTAGTCGACTCACTCCAAGTCGAGTCGGTCAAGCAGTCGTCAAGTCTCAGTCGGCTACACGGTCTCCGTACTCCGCACGCTCATCTCTGGGAGGGTCTACTCGATGAGCTACAGGTCGATACTTAAAGTATCACAAAGTCCCACGAAGAAGTATCTCTATGGACCGCCTCGTCATAGGGGTCTCAACGCAACAGACGGCTCGTCAATCGGACACCCGGCCTGTGACTTATTAGCCTTTTTGTCCCAGGGGCCCGGTTGGTTTTGTTAGCGAACCAACCTGGCGGAATCTCAATTGCACCCCGAACTCTCATAGGGTATACTCAAAGGGACTGTTTCTCCACGTGATCATCAACGCCGCTGACGGTTCGTCAAACGGACGTCCTGTCTAAAAGATATCAACTTTTCTGTTCCGAGGTCCCGGTTGGATTTTGGGTGCGATCCAACCCGACCACTATCCAACTGCATCCAAAACTCGGGCGAAGTATGCCAAAATTTTCGTCTCATCAAGAGGAATACAATGAGATAGACGGCGCGTCAATCAGACGCCCAATCTGTGAGTTATTGGCCTTTTCGTTCTAGGGGCCCGGTTGGTTTTGTGAGCGAACCAACCAGACCGCACTCTGACGGCATCCAAACCTCGAGCGGAGTAAGAAAAATGATCTGTCTCACTTAGAGGAATCCATCATAGTCGACGGTACGTCAATCAGACGTCCAGAGCTCAAGATATGAGTGTTTCCGCTCCGAGGGCCTGGTTGGTTTTGTGGAAGAACAAACCCGGCCGAACCCAAAGTAATCCGAAACCTTGAGTGAGATATACTGAAACGACCGTCTCGATCCAAGGATCGCGTTTCCGCTGACTGCGAGTCATTTGGAGGCCCGTAGCCCACGTTACAGGCATTTGACCGAAAGTGGTCCGAAACCGGGGGGTCTGGGCCCGGGCAGACCCGGCCCAACCCCCCTGGGTCGGTCGAACCGAGTCGACCCGGCCCGGGCGGAGACCCGGCCCGGGCGGAGACCCGGCCCGATGACCCGGCCCGGCTCGGAATATCCGGCCCCGCCGGCGGCGCGGGCCGGCGTGGCGGCCCAGCCTGGGCGCCGCATGTGCGCCGCACGTGGGGGCAAAGCTCGCCCTATGTTTCAAAAGGGCGGCGCGGCAATCTGCCGCGCCTTGAGGGAAAAGGTCCCCCCCCCCCACATGGGGGGCCGCTGCTTGGACGCGGTATGGGGGGGCAAGCCCCCTCGGTTCCTTCGAAACCGCAACCCCTTAATGGGGCCGCTTGCTTCCAGCCGGCCGAGGGAATTAATTCCCCCGGTTCTTCAAGTCCGGCCGGCCGACCAGTTCCTGCACCACGGGACTGGCGACGGCCGGTCCCCTTCCTGCACCGACGCCGGTGGCCTGATGCTGGTCGCCGGTCACCCTGCTCCGCCGCGGCCCGGAACAGGCCGCGACCCTTGTTGTCCGGCGTGGTGCGACGACACCACGCCCCTCTGCCGCGGCCCCGCTCTGGCCGCGGTATTTTCCGGGTATCTCCGACGCGGCGCGATGGCGTCACGTTCTTTGTTCTTCAATTCATGGCGCGGCGCGACGGCGACACGCATTTATTTTCGCAAGGTTCCGCATAGTGCGACGGTACCATGTCTTCCCGTACCGAACCACAAAGAACCAACACAAAATAAAAGGAGGAGGGTAGGCCGTGTTCGTGCGGTCCGGCCCCCTCATGTTATTCGTTATCATTTGGTTTTAATACCACAAGGTTCAAATTTGATAACAAATGGTTTTAAACCACGAAGAATCATCAAGTCTGAAATTCACGAATAAATATAAATAAATGAAAACAAACCCCTACCTCGTAATTGTCATTCGTTGATGATCTCAGAAAAAGGACGGATATCGATTCCTCGATTGTCATGTTCGTCACACACTCCCAAAACTCACGCTCATGCGTCGGAAAGGAAGAAGGGTACTCGTCGTTGGTGGACGAGCGTTCGGAGGTGATGTCGTCGATGATGATGTTCTTCGCAGGAGACGTCTTCTCCTTTGACGTAGATGAAGGTCGTTGGAGATGTCTCGGGTGTCGCTTCCCTTTCCTTGCCTCGGTTGAGGAACAATGAAGAAGATGGCGTCATCGTGCTTCAGTGGCAGAAGAGACGTTCTTCGTGTTCTTCATCGTAGAGAAAGAAGGACTCAGGATTTCCTAAGCTTTTTCTCCAAAGGCTCCAAATCAACTAAACTCCAACCCAAATAAAATAAGTTCTAAACTTATTTTATTAACACAACAATGCATTTGAAATTCAATTGTTTGAATTTAAAAAACCTACATGTAACTCACCAAATTAATTACAAAAAGTTGTCAAATAATAAAGAAGGTGAGTTAATGGGGAGTTGGAAAGTGTGGGATTAAGAGGGTTAGAGAGTTTAAGGAATTTGAAAAGGTGGGGGGGGGGGGGGGTTCGTGTGGGCCCCACCCTTTCAAATATCCACACATGGGAAGTTGGATGGATGTGAGACCACCACCAACTTCCCATGGGAGAATTTAACCACACAACATGAAATAAAATTGATTCAACAATTTTATTCACTTTATTTAATTAATCCCCAAAAATTAACTTCTTCTCCCGCAGAAACGAAACTATGGTAAAGGTTCCCTTAAGAGATTACCGGCGTTGCGAGTTAATAGGTGCCATCGGATTTCAATTCCGAGCACCGGTTCAAAAGATAGGAAAACTCGCTTGTTCGTTCACTGAACGTACCCGAGCCAAACTTCAGAAATTGATTCCCGGAACTCCGGGCCTCAGAATCAAGTGCCGTAAAAAACTGCGTTCTTGTAAAATTCCAAAGATAATTAAGAAAAAATTTTCCTTGAAATTTCCGGGTCTTTACATTACTCCCACCTCAGGGCTTTACGTCCTCATAAAGCATTAACACAAACTAAGGTTACAAAAGCGGTACAGAGCACGAATCTGAGCCTTCTGCTCCCATGTGCTCAACCGGAGGTTCCCGTACTACCAGAGAAAGTGCACCCGAGGAATCGATCATCCTCGTAGGATCTACTCCTATCGATCCTTGATCCCCACTGGAACCTCCATGAATGACACCCCATCGCCATCGTCCAGCTCCTCATGGTCGATGATATGCGAAGGGTCGAGCACGTATCTCCTCAATTGAGATACGTGGAAGTCGTCGTGCACCTGGTGAAACTGCGGTGAATGGGTCAAGCGGTAAACCACCCCGCCTACCCATCTGAGGACCTAAGAAGGTCCGCTGATCCTCGGAGATAACTTGTCACCTTGGTCACATCTCCGTAAACCACGTCGAGGTGAGACCCGTATAAGGACGTGATCATCATCCTCGAACTCCAGAGGTCTCCAACTCCTGTTAGAACTGAAACTCAAAATGACTGCTTCCACGAGGGTAAGGTTGACCAACTCAAGAGTGTTCGGTCGCACCCCCCCTATGCATGAGTTATCCAGTGTTCCCTGGGGTTCCCTTTTCGCCGACCAAGGAAAACCCAACCTAACGTCGTAGTTAAACCACAACCTTTTTGCCTAATACCGTCAATTTGTGTATGAACTGTGATTGTCCAGTCCATACTCAAACCAACTTCATAAAGCCTCAATGCTGCCACAAAGGGATTCCAACCGAAACTGTCGCCTCGAGGGTCTGACCACACCGTCGGCGTAATTGTGATTATCGAGTCTCCTCCCAAGGTATCTCCAAACGTGAGGGTCATGTCCACAGCTTACCGGAAACTCTAGGACTCGAACAAGATTTGTGAAATCAAGGAATGATTCATATCAACATCTGTTACTACAGCTGCTAGTAGTGGACACAGACTGTCCCTTGAATCATTCTTAGAGCCATCGAGTCACTCTCCTTAACCGTATACAGCCCCACTCTTCCTCTGCCCTCCATCTCCCTAAGCCTGGCGGGGATAACTAAGGCAGGTGGTTGTAGCATGTTAAGATGTACACCACCTCATGCTTCTCTCCTAGCTCTGCCTCCACATCTACTGCTTCGCAGAATCATCTCTCCTTTAAGCTTCCTCTTATGGAAACATTTAGCATGCCCGAGTCTCCAAGCCTGGTGCCTGTTTCCTATTTATTACTGCACTGTGCAGTCTTCATCCGCTCCCGGATGATATGCACCTTCTTTGCCTACGATCTAAAAGAGCTACTACAATTTCTCCTTTGCCTAAAAGAGAAACTCGGTCTCATCCCCTGGATGAACCACACCCATTGCCTAATACAGTCAATCCTGACATGAATGATGTATTCATGCCATGGATGACGTCGTAAGGCCGCGACGTAATTACCAAGAGATCCAACTTTCACTATCGCCTCCAAGGGTCGAGTCACACTATCGGTATCAGTGTGAGGTCACAGGGTCTCCTCTAGTATAAATCTCGAATGTGAGCGTCAAGTCAACAGTCTTAACCAGGACCACTCAGTATAAACCAAACAAAAAGGGCAGGAAAGAAAACATCACAAATATAAGTGTCTTTTTATTATTTTATCTCATAGTACAAAGACACGAATACAACAGAAACATGGAACTAGAAGTACAAGGGACGTATCCACTTGTTCCTCTCCTCTCCACCTGCTCCCGGAGCTCTACTGCCTTGTACACTGCTCGACTGTTGCTCAAGCACCCTCTGCTGCTTCTGCCTCAGTGGCTCCTTCTAACGCCTACAGATCATCTTTACGAGGATTCGGACAGTCACGTGCCAGGTGACCCTTCCTGTCGCATTCATAACACTTCCTACTCCTCGTACGGCTGGCTCTAGTCCTCTTGGACCTCAGGATCATCTGTCTACTGCCCACAGATGACTCGGCTACTGATTGAAAACCCTGCGGCAAAGGCAGAAGCTCCTGTACACGCTCGGGGTGTAGAGCTACTGGCACAAACTCCACCCTGAAGAAGGTCTTGAAGTCTTCCCATGTGAAGGTCATCCCGTCGGAAAACTGGAACACGTTGCTCCACCACCTGCCTGCTGCTTCCTGAAGAAGTCTGGAAGAAAATATCACCATGAAGTCTGCAGGCGTCCCCACTAGCCTAAAAACTCTCACCACTGCCCCCAGTCAATCCTCAGCTGCCTACGTGTCCGTCTCTCCCCGGAACCTGGGTGGCCTCTGGTGCTAGAACTCGTGGACCGCGCTCAAGTGGCATGCATCGCCTACTGCTGGGGCTAGTAGCATCGGTAGCCCAACGTATGGTAATACCACTGGTGCCTCCGCAGGTGCCTCAACTACAAGAGGGCCATGTACCGAAGCCTCGTCGCTCGACAGGCTGTCAGCATACACATCCCTCTGGGCTCTAGCTGGTCGTCCGAGAAAAAGCATCCTGAAATAAACATCATGACACGGTCAAACGTTTATACCTGGTGAGCTGACCTGGTTTGAGCTGTTTTAAGGGATACCCTTTGAAAACACACACGCAATCAGTGTTTTCATGCACAAACTCAGAAATCAGTTGTCAGGGTCCTGGTGTATAGATACGTCGGCCGCCCGCACCAACACTGGACTCCCTGAACTGAAAACCACACTCGGTACTCTTAACACTATTGCTTCACAGAAAGAAAATATCAGAGTTATAAGTTCTGCGGTAGAACCGACTCCTTCGATACCAATTTGTCACGACCCATCCTCGGGGCCCGTGCCGTGACTACCCCAAGCCCGCCTTCCATAGTCCAGGGGGCTGGCGATTAGCACCAAAGGCGTAAATACCGATAACTGGGATGGCATTTCCTTTATAAAAGTAAACAAACACCACAAAGTACAAGTAGAAGTAAACACTAAGTACAAAGAGAAGTGCTGAAAGGAAAAATGGTCCAGAATACAAACCCAAAAGAAAATACAACTACAACTGAACAAAGTACAACAGTAAAAGACAACAGCTGGAGGGACAAAAGCGGCTCCTGGGTCATCCTCCTCGGATCCTACCTGAAGGGTAGGTATAGATGGCGCAACTCCTGGATCGTCCACCACGGATCCTACCTGAAGGGTAGGTATAGATAGCCTCCACAACGCTCTCGCCCGTCAACCTCCTCCGAGTGTCGTCTCGCCGTGAAGTCCACCTCCGGATACTAGCTCATCGTGTAGTCCACCTCCGGGTACCGTCCAGTCCTCGAACACTCGGCCTCCGTCAGCACTGCCTGTCGTCTGCAACCAACACAACGAGGTGCAGGCATAGCTTGTGTAGGGGTGAGTATAACGATACTCAGTAGGGACCTTGAGACCCTCAAGGTCTCGCTAAAACCAACAAGGATAACCACATAGAAGATCTCAACAGATAACATCTACTTAGGTATATGCCTATACATATACCTAAGTTATCAAGTAACCCATCTCAATCATGTGGAAACACAAGGATCATGAAATCAACGGATAACCACTACCTAGGTATATGCCCATACATATACCTAAGTTATCAAGCGACCAATCTCAATCATGAGGTAATCACAAAGGTCAAAAGTCTCAGCTCAAACCAGGATTTTTATTATCGAAACCGTAACTGATGAAGAGCTCCGTCTCTGGAGTGTACAGTGGTCCTGTCACGACTCCGAGGTACTGCTCACTAAACTAAGACTGCTGAGGTACTCCTCCTGTCGAGTACCGCGGGCCAGCCACCCAAACAAAGTAGTGCTTCCCGCCGGGGTATGCCACCCAAACACAGTAGTGAACACCCCCTAGTAGCCTGCAGAGGTACTCACCGGACGAGTACTGCGGGTCTGCACTGTCACACAGGTAGTGCTCTGTCTGCCATGGGTCTGCACCTCACAAAGTTGTGCTCCGTCCACTGGGCTAGTCGAATCACTCCAAGTCGAGTCGGTCAAGCAGTCGTCAGGTCTCAGTCGGCTACACGGTCTCCGTACTCCGCATGCTCGTCTCTAGGATGGTGTACTCCATGAGCTACAGGTCGATACTCCAAGTATCTCAAAGTCCCATGAATAAGTATCTAATAGAACCGCCTCATCAAAGGGGTCTCAACGCAACAGACGACGCGTCAATCAGACGCCCGACCTGTGACTTATTAGCCTTTTTGTCCTAGGGGCCCTGTTGGTTTTGTGAGCGAACCAACCCGTCTGTATCTCAACTGTACCCCGTACTCTCATAGGGTATACTCAAAGGGACTTTTTCTCCATGTGATCGTCAACTCCGCTGACGGTTCGTCAAACGGACTTCCTGTCTGAAAGATATCACCTTTTCCGTTCCAAGGTCCCAGTTGGATTTCGGGTGCAATCCAACCCGACCACTATCCACGTACATCCAAAACTCGGGCGAAGTATGCCAAAAGTTCTGTCTCATCAAGTGGAATACAACAAGATAGAAGGCGCGTCAATCGGACGCCCGGTCTGTGAGTTATTGGCTCTTTCGTTCTAGGCACCCGGTTGGTTTCGTGAGCGAACCAACCCGACCGCACTCTGACGACATCCAAACCTCGAGTGGAGTAAGCCAAATGATCTGTCTCACTTAGAGGAATCCATCAAAGTCGATTACACGTCAATCGGACATCCGGAGCTCAAATTATGAGCGTTTCCGCTCCGAGGGCCTGGTTGGTTTCGTGGAAGAACCAACCCGACCGAACCCAAAGTAATCCGAAACCTTGAGTGCGATATACCGAAATGACCGTCTCGATCCAAGGATCGTGTTTCCATTGACGAAGAGTAATTTGGAGGCCCTTATCCCATGTTAAGGGAATTTGACCGAAAGTGGTCCGAAACCGGGGGGTCAGGGCCCGGGCTGACCCGGCCCGAACCCCCTGGGACGGCCGAACCGGGCGGAGACCCGGCCCGACGACCCGGCCCGGCTCGGAAAATCCGGCCCGGCCGGCGGCGCGGCGGCACGGCCTGGGCGCCGCATGTGCGCCGCGCACGGGGGGCAAAGCCCCCCCCCTTTTTTTCAAAAAGGCTGCATGACAATCTGCCGCGCCTTGATGGAAAGACCCCCCCGCCACATGGGGGGCCGCTACTTGGACGCCGCATGGGGGGGGGGGAAATCCCCCCTCGGTTCCTTCGAAACTGCGGCCCCTTAATGGGGCCGCTTGCTGCCATCCGGCCGGGGGAATTAATTCCCCCGGTTCTTCAAGTCCGGCCATCCCGCCATGGCCGGCCGGTTCCTGCACCACGGGACCGGCGACGGCGGGTCCCCTTCCTGCACCGATGTCGGCGGCCCGATGCCGGCCGCCAGTCACCCTGCTCCGCCGCGGCCCAGAACCGGCCGCGGCCCTTGTCGTCCGGCGTGGTGTGACGGCACCGCACCCCTCTGCCGCGACCCTGCTATGGCCGTGGTATTTTCTGGGTATCTCCGACGCGGCGCGACGGCGTCGCGTTCTTTGTTCTTCAATTCACGGCACGATGTGATGGCGCCGCACATTTCTTGTCGCAAGGTTCCGCATAGAGCGACGACACCTTGTCTTCCCGTACCAATCCACAAAGAACCAACACAAAATAAAAGGATGAGGGTCGGCCGTGTTCGTGCGGTCCGGCCCGCTCACATTATTCGTTATCATTTGGTTTTAATACCACATGGTTCAAATTCGATAACAAATGGTTTTAAACCACGAATAATCATCAAGTAGGAAATTCACGAACAAATATAAATAAATGAAAACAAACCGCTACCTCGTAATTGTCGTTCGTTGACGATCTCGGAAAAAGGGCGGATATCAATTCCTTGATTGTCGTGTTCGTCACACACTCCCAAAACTCACACTCAGGCGTCGGAAAGGAAGAAGGGTACTCGTCGTTGGTGGACGAGCGTTCGGAGGTGACGTCATCGTTGACGACGTTATTCACAGGCGACGTCTTCTCCTTTGACGCAGATGAAGGTCATTGGAGATGTCGCGGGCGTCACTTCCCTTTCCTTGCCTCGGTTGAGGAACGATGAAGAAGATGGCGTCATCGTGCTTCAGTGGCGGAAGAGACGTTCTTCGTGTTCTTCGTCGTAGAGAAAGAAGGACTCAGGATTTCCTAAGATTTTCTCCAAAGGCTCCCAATCAACTAAACTCAAAACCAAATAAAATAAGTTCTAAACATATTTTATTAACACAACAAAGCATTTATAATTCAATTGTTTGAATTTCAAAAACCTACATGTAACTCACCAAATTAATTACAACAAGTTGTCAAATAATATAGAAGGTGAGTTAATGGGGAGTTGTAAAGTGAGAGGTTAAGAGGGTTAGGGAGTATAAGGAATTTGAAAAGGTGGGGGGTTCGTGTGGGCCCCACCCTTTCAAATATCCACACATGGGAAGTTGGATGGATGTGGGCCCACCACCAACATCCCATGGGAGAAGTTAACCACACAATATGAAATAAAATTGATTCAACAATTTTATTCACTTTATTTAATTAATCCCCAAAAAATCAACTTCTTCTCCCGCACAAACGCGACTACGGTAAAGGTTCCCATAAGCGATTACCGGCGTTGCGAGTTCATCGGTGCCATCAGATTTCAATTCCGAGCACCGGTTCAAAAGATAGGATAACCCGCTCGTTCGTTCCCTGAACATACCCAAGCCAAACATCGGAAATTGATTATAGGCACTCCGGGCCTCGGAATCAAGTGCTGTCAGAAACTGTGTTCTTGTAAAATTCCAAAGAAAATTAAGAAAAAAAATTCCTCGAAATTTCTGTGTCTTTACACAAGGTTTTTTCGTATTCATGGGAATGTAATGGTTGGTGTTATATCAATCCCCTATCAACAATTAATGACATTGGATAATGTTACAATCTCTTTATGAGGGTACTCATTTCCTTCGTGGTGAGTATAATTCTCATGCGATCCACACAGGGCAACTATTATATCAAATGGGGGAGCTTACATCCCAAGTGGTAAGCATAGGATAGATGATGGGGAGTAAGTATATTCAGTCATCCCTTTTGTTGGTAACTACTTTTAGGACATGTTTTATTTAAGACTTCTTATGGTTACCTCCTAACGGAGACGTTGAGTTTACGATCTAATTGTTTCTTGGAGTGGAGCCACATTCCATTCCATCTTACACAATGGCACCATAAAAGTTCCATGAAGTTAAGGTTTTGATAAGGGAATCGGAGTTTAAGGTGTTCATATTCCCTAGTAAATCATCTTGGGGATCTCATGTGTTGTTTTCTAAGATGGTTGATGGGTCACTGAGGCTAGGTGTCTATTGATAGATGTAGAACCATATGACAGTTAAGAATCGATAACCTCTTCCTCGAATTGATGACCAGTTAGATATGATCAAAGGTTCTTTAGTGTTTTGCATGATCGAATTGTGATCAGGATTCCATCAGTTGAGGGTGAAACCTTTTGAAATACAATCAACTTTTTTTGGTATCATGTACAGGTTGTATGAATTACTGGAAATGCAATTTAGTTTGAATAATGTGCAATCTATGTTCATGACCTCGATAAACCATATATTCCCCTTGTATCTGCATGTATATGTAGTTGTTTTCTTCGCTGAAATCTTGGTGTATTATAGAGCTCATGATGATCATTCCAATCATCATGGCATCATCTTTAGTACACCAAGAGAGCATAGTGTTTACACCAAGATATCAAAATGTTAGTTTTTTATTGATGAGGTGTACGTTTTGGATATATCATATCTGAGTCAGATGTATTAGTGGATCCAAAAAAGGTGCAGGTTGTGGTGTATTTGGAGCAGACCAAGAATGTCTTTGATATATAGAGATTTCTAGGTTTTTTCCAGTTATTACCAAAAATTTATTAGGGATCCCAATCATTTAGTAGTGCCACTCACTGGCCTAACGAAGAAGGGGGATACATTAAATTGGTCAGGGAATTGTGAGATAGCTTTCTTGGCACTGAATATGTGGTTTAACATAGCCCCGATTATGATCTTACCCAAACCAAGTAAGATGTATACCTTGTTCTATGATGCATCCACTTTTGGACATGGGTCAATTTTGATGCCGGATGATACGGTTGTAGCTTAAGGGTCGAGGCATTTGAGGCCACATGAAATAAATTATCCTAATCAAGATTTAGATCTAGCTATTGTGGTTCATGCATTATTGTTTTGGAAACATTATTTGTTTTTAGAAACCATTATGGTGTTTACCAACCAGAAAATACTCAAATACATCTTCTCTCAGCGGGATTTTAATCTTTGACAGAGATGGTGAGTTGAGTACCTATAGTCTTTTAATTTTGAATTCATTTAAACACCGAGGAAATGGAATAGTGTTAGAGATGCTCTGAGTGACATGGTTCACAAGAATGTATTTTAAGGATCCAGTTCAGAGTGGGTGATGATGATCTTTCATTTAGTGGTGCATTTGGAGGTATAGCATAGGCATGGGAAGATGAACCTTGCATCTATATCAGTTGATTCTGCACTTTTGAGTTATGTTAAAGATAGTCATATGGTAGATCAAAAGTGTTTGGATATAAAGGAATGTCCTAATGGTGGGGACTCACCACATGGTTGGATCTCTAGAAGTGATGGATTTTCTTATATTAATGGTCATGTAGTGTAGTCAACAGATGTACGATAAGATTTGATGCATGATTTATATGCCTCCATGTGGGTAGTGCATCCGGGAATGACTAAGATGTATCAGGATCTTTGTAGGTAGTTTTTGTTGGTGAGAATGAGGAAGTGGCACATTTTTTATCATGTTGCATTATTTATCATAAGGTGAAGGATTAACATCTGTGCCCGGCTAGGACATTGCAATCATTGACTATTCCAGAATGGTAGTCGAATAACGTTATGATGGAAATCGTAGTGGGTCTTCCGGGGACCCGAATGAAGAATGATGCAATTTGGTTGGTGGTCGATAAGCTGACCAATGTTTTCCAAATATTTACATTTAAGAGTCCAATATTGTCAAATAGTAATTGGAGTTATATGTTTGATAATATTACATTTTTATGGAATGTAGAGAACCATAGTTTCATATCATGATACGCGTTTCACATCGCGCTTATTGAAAAGACTACATAAGGCACTTGGTACCCATGTGTTTCGGAATATGGCTTACCACCCATAGACTGATAGCCAGACAGAGAATAAAATTCATATATTAGAATAAATATTGATTGCATGTGTTATGAATTTTGGTGGTTTGTGGAAACAACACCTGTTTTTATTGTGTTTTCTTATAACAAGTGTTTTAATGTTACTGTTCATATGGATTCTTTTGTGGAACTTTTTGGATGACAGTGTAGATAGCTGCTGTGTTAGTTAGAGGCCACAGGGTTTGAGTCATTAGGGCCACGCGTGGGGAAAGAGAAGTTGTGGAAGGCTAATTTAATTCAAATGTGTATGGATGCAATTTATAGTTGGAATAAGTCATATGATTAAAATTATTTCATACCTCTTGAGTTCATGGTGGGTGATATTGTGTTTCTTCGGGTGTCGCCATGGTTGGGTCACTATCAAATTTGGAAATAGGGCATGATGGTGCCACGATATGTTGGGCCATTTGAGATTGTGGAGAGAATCTGATAGTTGGCTTACTAATTGGATCTTCCACATTGGTTTAGTGGGATGCATGAAATTTTCCTGGTTTCAAAACTCCAAGAGTATCACCCTAACCCCTCTCATGTGATCAATAGTGAAGATGTCTAGAATGAAGCTAATTCTTCACTTGAGGACCACCTGGTTCATATTGTATATCATATAGAGAAATTTTTGAGGGGTAAAGATGTTCCCATTGTTCATGTTTAATGGAAACATAGGAATGATTAGGGGAAATCATTGGAGTTGGAATCAGATATGTTGGCCTAGTGACCCGATATATTTTCTTTGGGAAGTCGATGATGCTCGGAAGAGAAACTCTAGGATGGGATGTTATAATGTGGGAAAATGGTAAGATCCCATATTTCCTTGTATGTTATTATTTTATTACATTTCTATTTTTCCCATTATCATGATCTGTTATGTGTTTTCTAATGTCTTTAATGATTCTGAGGGATGTTTTGGAGTTCAGGAAAAGAAAAATGTGGAAAATTGTTTTTCTAGGCTAGCTTCATGGTCTGTGCATGATTAGTGCTAACCGTGCAGGAAAACCATGTAAACCATGGAGGAGGTGGCTTTTTGGATTGTGGAATCCACAAAATTTTCTCATGACTTGGAAAAATGTGTAGGTGAACAGTGAGTCCTAGAAACCATTAAATATTATAAAATTTCGACTTCTAGAATTTATATCTCCCTCGTTATTTTTCTCCTTCTCCTACCTTGAAACCCTTTGAACGAACCAAAAGGACCCAAATATCCCATTTATAAATCTACTTCTATGCTTATAGATTTGGAGTGTCGTTGGATGTGAATCGATGATCCGGCTGGGACTAACGCTTTGGTTGAGAGTGAGTTCCCCAAAAAAATTCAAGTTATGTTGTCTACAAGGTATATCCCTTGGGTTTTGTGTAGTTTTTTTCATATAGGGTTTTTATTATTTCCCTATTTGGAATAGTTTTTAGTTCCATTAAAATGATGTGATATAGTTGTGTATAAATGGATAATTGAACACATATTCATCCCCATGGGATGTAAGGAGGATGACTCAACCTAATATGGGCCACCCGAGGGGTGTGCCGATATTTTCCCTGGACATAGAGTTAGCTAAGTATGTGTTTGTTGTTGTGAGAGAATATAGAGCCTTCAAAGAATATGTTGATATACTTACATGTTGTGCAATGGGTGTTTAATAATACACTTAGGTTGGATAATTACCTACGATGTTGTTCGGTTTTCAGGAAAATGTTTTAATAGTATAAATGATAAAATTCATGGGATTAACCTTATATTGGTATATGCTTACTGAGATTGGCATGGAAATGGGAATGGAGCTAAATGGGTAAGTGAAAAAAATTATGAAAGAGTTAATGTATTGAGGGAAAATGTAATTTATCATTTATTGATATTTTTTTGACAATAATAAATGATGTAGGCTTTGTTTTGGTGATACAGTGTTTTGTGGTGAGTGATAAACAAGCATGTGTGTATGGAATAGTTGAGTGGGGTATTGAATTGATGTTCTAAGTACACGGGTTTATTTAGACTAATCTTTTAGATCCTAACCTAAATGCACAGAATAAAAAAGGGGATGGATTTTAATTCCCCTAACGGTTTCATTCCACTCAGAATGAGGCTTCGTGGTGAGGATATTGAGAATTGTAGAGATATTGTTCCTAGTAATATATGACTTTTTTACATTCCCACAAGTTATGAACATTAATCATTCCAAATCTATTGATCCCTATATAAAAGTTTAAATGTTAAATGAAAGGTATCAGAAATGAACATGGGGTACTTGGTGGTTTAACATAATTGAACCTAAATAATTATGGACTTTGAACTGTTTATATTCACTTGTTATTACTTATCATTTTCATTCACTATCTTCCAATGATGGTTATTTTTTAGACACCAATGGTGGTGGACTACTGAGTTATACTCACACCCTATTCAGGATTCCATTGGGTAGTATAGCTAATTTCATGGTTGTAGGTCAGGACAAGGGAAATGGCACTACACTAGGGAGTTGAGTTGGACAAGGACATGTTGGGTGATGTTCCAGACTCGGGGTCCAGACCATTTTGGGGATTCTATTGTTTCCTTTCATTTTGGGTTTGTTCACTTGATATTGTATCATGACAAGACATATTTATTATTGCACCTGGTTATACCCAGTTTTGGTAATTGGTTAATTATGCATGCTATTGACTCTTCTATTTTGTTTGAGTTATTTATGTTATTACGTTTTGTGTCATACTCTAATAATAAAGGTATAGTCTCCCCACATGTCCTATTAGACCAAAAATACAAGTTGGTAACCTCTAGGATACGTCGGGGCACACATGAGAACTGGTAACTACCCGGAATGGAGAAACGATTTAGTGGCTCCCGGGATAGGGACGTTACAACTTATGTGATAAAACATACAAAGGAAAATAAAGCAGTTAACACACAAAAGAAGTATAACGTTGAAATATTTTTTAAAGTCTTATAAGATAATATAAGTGGAAAATATATGATATTATATATATGAATATGGTTTTCAATTAAATTAATTAAATCTTTCACAATATAGTATTATTTTTCCAAATACCTATGTATGAAATCATACAAAATGTAAGGTTCAATTTCATGATCTCATTATTGTCCTCAAATGTATATTTTTCATTCCCATGTTTCATTAAAATATCATCCAATTGTTTATATATTAATCTATAATTATTAAATTTATTTTTTCCCCATTTTTACTTTTCACAAAATAGAATCACATTAATATTTGTTCAGTTTCATAACATGGTATTTTATAATTTTTTTTAAAAAAAAATCAAGAGAGAATTTCTATTAACTAACACAGAATGGACAAATTTATCTTCTTTCATGAATCTTAATTACATGAATAATACCATATAATAATGAATGGTTATTTTATAGTAAATTATATTCTTTTGAAAATTCCTTCAATTTTATGAAAATATAACTTTTTCGACGAAAAAATTGATATTTTCCTCGAGAATTATTTTCAATATAATCTCTCAAAATTTTTTCCCATTAACAATGGCGTGTTTTAGTAATATTAATTCTTTAATAAGGATGTTTCTCATGGATAGTATCCCTTCAAATTATATGGATGTTTTATGATTATTATATAATGATATTTATCAATCCCATTTCTTTTTTGTATGTTATGTTATGATGGAATGATATTTATGAAACCCATTTAATTTTATGGGTCTTGAAGTGAGGAATGATATTGGTTCTTATGGGACACATGTATATGGTTTAAATTATATTACTGGTGGTACCTATATATTGCTCTAATTCATTGGGAAAATAGTAATTTTTTATTAGATATATAGGACTACAATGAGGAGTTATCTTATTGAAGTTATACAATGCTGGAACAGGGAGAGAATGAGGTTCATTATATTACTTTTTCAACTATGATGGTATTTTTAATTATCATGACAATTATAGAAAAGATTTTCTATGGTTATTTTAATTCCAAAATGCTTTATTTTAGGATGCGATATGTTCATTTATTATTCATGAACCAGTACGATTTAACCCGTGACATGATATCATGATCAATAATATTCAAGGGATAATTGTAATTTTTTCATATGTTCTAATGTGTTATGATTATGATTTGGTTAATATATCCCTTTTTTACCTTCATTGAGGATCTTATATCATATATATTTTTTTTTATTTTCTATAGTAGATGAATTAATGTATTAAATAATATGTATCCAAAAGTGTTATAGTTATGGAGTAATATGTGGGAGACGATATAGATGTTTTATGAATTATTTGCATATGTCTCCATGTTTCCAAATTTATTTACCTATATAGTTCATTCATAGTTTTGTTTTGTTATGAAATGAAAATTTTCTATTTAAATGTTTTATCTATATATTAAAATCATGATATGTAATAGTTGGAACCATATCCGTGTTTATTTAAATATTGGTAACCAGAATGATAAATCCTCAGTTTAAACACCATTGAAATGACAAATTATAGGATAAAACACTAGATTTCAATATGGACATTAATATTAAAGTATTAATTATATGGTATTTTAATTATAAATATAATATTTAATCTCCCATGATTATATTGTTATATAACTGTTGTTGTTGTTGTTCTCACTATCTTTTTGGGATTATTCAACTAATGGAACCCAAAGGAACCATGATAATGCTTAATGAGGCAATAGATGAAACAATGTTCTTACATAGAAACAAAATATTATGGAATATGGAGTAAAAAAATACTTTTTGTTATTCTCAAAAAACATTCTTAATTGATGAATCATTATAGACTTCTAAATGAATATTGGATGGAACGACATTATGTTGAGTCCTTCATGTTGTACTATATATATTATTTCAGTGGGTCTTTTAATTCATTCATGGAAGAACAATGGATTTGTATAACTGAAATATGTTTACAGTTATCTAATAATTAAAACCTGAAAATTTAATTTTAGTAGTCTATCATCTGAAATGTGAACCACATCAATAGTAGAATCTTATCAAGAATACAAAGAATTGAGATGAAATGGACTCCATGGAAATGGAAAGGTTCATGAACATACTTTTAAAAAAGTAATTTTCATATATTCAATTAATGAAAATGGAGAAAGAGTTTCTTGATATTAAATAAAAGGATTATTAATCTATTGGTATGTATGAGGTAAATTTTACAAGACACTCAAGGTATGGTTCTAGAATTGTCATTTAACATATGTGAAATGTTGTAACACCCCACCTCCAGTGGCACAGACCTAGTGCAATATTTAATACATTTTAATGATTTCAAGGAATAAAATCATGATGGACTGAGTGGTTTTGTATATTTGGAAATAAGATACATTTATAAGTTCAAAATTACAACTTGAAATGAAAAAAATATAAGTTTTATTGGTAACATCAACAAATCTATGTTTATCCCTACATGCTAGTCATAATAAACATTATTCGGTCATGCAAAAATGAAACATAAGAAATGGGTGACATTAGTTACTCGGTATGGTAAGTAGTACATCAAAATATTTCCCAATTGTAAAAATTTGGGATTTTGAATAGCTAAGGACCCATTCCCTTAGAAATAAACATTATGATAATATGTCAAGAATACGAAACGAGTAAATATCTACATAACAAAACAATCTAATTTTTATTGTTCAAGTGAAATAACTATAAAAACATTCAATTACTCATTTCATAAAGTGGTAATACATAATGTAGGGCATCCTAACAACATAATCAAGGCCTAATTCTATTTCCATGAATACATATTTTTCCAAGGACTTGTTCCAAATACACTATTTTTCTTATGACACCTACCGATACACAAAGTGGTTATAGTGGGCCCCAACTGGCACATACTATATAAAATGAATTCCTCCAATTAATTAGGATTAACTTAAACTATATATACATTAATATTGAAAATAATATATGAAATGTAAATAAACTTCCATGTATCTTAAATAAAAACACTAACCATTCGAAATATATTGGAGTATGGTGTAATGAGAGAACAACCACATTCATACTAATCAAAAAACCATCAACAAAATATTATAGATGATATCATAAGAAATAAACCTGTATAAAATACATGATTAATCAAAGGATGTTGACATAAATAATGATAATTTTAAATGATTCCATTGAAAAATTCTTGAGGAATGAATCCTTAAACATTCTATGTGTCACATACTACCTTAAAACATTCAACTCCTTATCTCGTAGAATATTATGAGAATAAATAGATTCCTGATATGATATTATAGGGGTATGTACACACACCACATGCATGTAATAAGTGGTGAACAAGGCATATATCTTATAAATGTTAAAGTGAGGTGATAATGTTATATATCTATAGGAAGAAGTAGTTTTTTTGGAAAATAATTTGTATTTTTCATAATTATGGTTTTATAAAATAATATCCCAGAAAAAATAGTAGTATATTGAGATTAAATATTGAGTTGAAAATGATGTCCCATTTAAGATTAATCATGTAATTTGTTTTTTAATGAATCCATAGATATAGAATATTTTAGTGTGGTTTATGGAACTAATTACTGAAATTTTAAATTAGAAAGGCTTGTTTCCTTTCATGAAACAAGTACATAATGAAAATAACATTTCATTATAAAAGGATTGATTTTATAATGATAAATCTGGATTAAAAAAGATTATAGAGTGAACTTCAAAATAGGTTATAATTCAAGAAGATCCTTGAATTAGGTTTTCATTTATGCAGAATTTTTGAAAGATTATTTTAAAACATTTTACACCCCATAAAATAAAGAAAGATTTTGATTGGTAAACATATGATGAAAATTCAGACATAATTTTGGAGGAGGAAATTAGATTAAATAAAACTTTCATTTGGGGAAATAGGGAATAAGAGAAACCCGAATAAAAATGGAGGATTATGTTGAAAATACATACTAATTTGAAGTGAATTTAATTGTATTCCCAAAAATTAATAACAAACAAATGATACATAGAATATAAAAAACAAATAGATTCATGATAAGAATTATCAATGTCTGTATAAATACACCACATATATTTAATATTAGTGATTACATAATACATAAAAAATGGATGTGAGATGAAGGGACCCTTAACAACATTTCAGAAATGTAACAAGTTCTTTTATGAGGGATCAATGATAGGAAAATATGTATCCTATAATTTATATTTCATTATGCAGTTATGAGGGAGGTTAAATAACGTAGCCCGCCATTGGCAGTTAATAATAAACGGACACATCAAATGGGGGGTTCTTGAATAAAAGGGAGAGAGAAATCCCATACCATAAATCTGAGGGTGTTATTTGCTTGATCTTAATTACCTGAACAACCAAATTAGGTTCATTAAGTTACAATTCCTGAGCCCTTTATACATTTATTTGGTTTATACTGTCTTTTTAATATCATTCATGGCCTCTGAAATGTGTTCAAGGATTTAATAACATTTTCTATGTGTTCTCATTTTCATTATATTCACGATTAGATTAATTATAAACTAGTCTGATAGTTCATGTAAAATGAATTGAAGTACTGAATTTTTGTTATTTTTTATTATTGAAAATATAGATGATTTAATGATTATAAAATTCATTTGGTTATTTATAGTGATGGAGATTAATTATATAAATCATTGATGATAAAAACATGTATTTATTTGGAGTTTGTTTAACACATTTACTGTGTTTAGTATTATTATTTTACATTATGAGTGCATAAGGATTATATAACATCACATAAGATAAAATACATGTACAATTGTCTATCCCAACTATTAAAATGTTTTGTTGACCAGATATGAAGAGGATAAATCAAATTGAAAGCATCATCATCCATGAATGTGATAAATCAACACATCTAGAAAGATGGTTCATTTTTATCAAAAATGAAGAAGAATGGAGACAGGAAGATGAATTATCCAATCATAATTACAAGATTATAGTACATTTATGTTACTAGAGTTGTCAAAAAAATTGTATTAGGAGATGTTAGGAATTAATAGATAACAAAGGAACATAAAATTGAATGAAAAGGAAAGAGGAATTTTACCTCTTCAATTAACCTCCGTTGAGAGCCTCATTAGGGATGAGGGTTTTGTCTTCTTATGATACAATGTGATAATATTCGTGGGGGAGGATCTTGGGAGGATAATTTGGAATAGTTTTGAAAAATCCCAAGGATTGACAATATTTAATATAAGAGGTAGTTGGGGTGGGAGGATTATAGTAGAGGAGAGGAGGGTCATCCCAAAATTTTACTCACTATATTTTTATTCTACCAGTGATAACGAATAGTATTGATTTTTGTTTCCATGAATAGTATTATGTTCATGTGAGTTCTAACCTTGTGTTATCACATCATCCATGATGCTATGAATATTGAATTTAACTGATAATGTATATATATGGTAAATTATTATATTTTCTATTAATTAAAATTCAAATATTTCAGAAAAATCCAAAAAAATCCCACTAACCATTTATGGATGACTGAAATCAAAAAACAAATACCATTTTTCCAATATAATTTTTAAAATATCAATAATTTAAAATTTAATTAAAATCATAATTTACATTAAAAATACCATTCTTAAAAAATTTATTTCGTAATTCTACAACATAGGAACATCAAACATTCACTAAAATTGAATATATATAATATCAAAGGTGAGGTTACTATTCATAATGGTATTTCACTAATCATAAGGGTTACATTACTATTCATAATGGTATGTTACAATTCCAGAAATATTAATTTGGTTTAATTAAGCACTAGATGACTTACTGATCACAATTGGGAATGTCAGATTTTTAAAATTCAAAGCACAGGCGTGTTAAAATTATGTTGATGGCTAGGTTATAACAAAAATACATTTTTTACAGTCTATGTTTTTCATTCATTCATTATTAAATTTATTTAAACATTCAAGGGGTTTTAAATTATCTTCTCCTTATAAAAATATCATTCTTGAATTTTCATATATCATATGGATGTTGTTGGCTGTTACATAATAATTTCCTTGTGATAATAACCCACATAAAAATTTTGGATAATTAAATATCATCCAAAAAATGATTAAGGGAAAATAGGTGGTAAAAAAATAATAATAATAATAAATAAATACTTAAATACTTAAAGGAATCAGTAAATAAATAATCCATTCTAATGTAGTTATCCTGATTGGAATTAAAAACTAGGGCATAGAAGAAAAACTAAACTATGAATTTCTTGTGATATAAAATAGGTATAGATGAAAGTAGATTACCAAAAAACCTTACCCCACAGTTATGAAAAATTTCAGTAATGTTATCAATGATTTGGATAACAGGAAAAAAAATTTAGACTCTATTCTTAATGTTGCGGGATTATTCCACTATTTAATTGTATAAATTTACGTTTATATTTCATAATCATTATCTTATCCAATGATTGCCCATGGGACTACCTATACATCATCTCTTAGCATATGTTGTATAATATGGTGAATTTATATTCGTAATCCCTATAAAACTATCAAGTTAAACAATTTCATAAATGGACAAACTTACCAAAAGATCATTATCCAACACTTAAGAATAATTTTCATATCCATGATTTCTCCATCCTTGTATATAGGGTCCATGGAAATTATCATTTGTTTATAAATCCCTCATATATCCTTTTCAAATCATATCATACATTTTTTTCATTTAATCAACATGAACCATCCTTAACTTTTCACATTCCTAACACGTGAATATCTTGATCACGTGTCCTCTTAAAATATGGTAATAACTCAAATTACCATAAAACCTTATTGGAAACATGCACCCATATTTACACATGCTATTTGATATATTCTGTATATCCAAAATTTTGTAAACTCCATGCATGATAGAATAGACCACTTATCAGGAAGTCAAATATTTGTTCTAATATAGTGATTAATTATCGAAAATAATCATTTCTTCATCATTATACTAATAATTTGTAATATATTTAGGGTTTCCCTCCCTCAATTATTCATTTTCCAATAATTATTAACTTCTTGAAAAATATATATTCAGGGTACTACTCAACATATGGTTTCAAATAATTAATGAAATAGTTTTGAAGTTTAATCTTCATATATGAAATAATTCATATAACCAGTACATTACTATTTTTTTCCAAATTACATGATTCCTAACTCGGAATAGTAATCATTATGCTCTGTATGCTGCAGCCCCATAATTTGATCAATATATAGTATCATCATTTGTGGTATATACATTTTACACATAGGAAATTTATTTTCATCGTGTCCCATATCCTTAGAGATGAAAAATTTTTAATAAGAAACATTTTTCTTACCCTTGAAATCAAAAATGTAGTGCCCTTTTTATCCCAACATATACCAAACTATTATTCCCATCATTTATTTACCAGGATGATTCTTTGATGAGTTATCACATGTGGGAAAACACTTCAATACCTTATTCCCTTTATCCATATTTTTTTCAACCATCATTTAATTTATTTCGATCCATTAAAATCCATAGGACTCATTGAATTATTTACATACCGTGTTAACACATGATACTATTTCATCATATGATGAGGAATAATGCGAGACAATCATCATTTGAAATGATATATTAAGACCATAAAAGATAAGATCATTCTTAATCTTTATATCATGTGCACTGGTAATGTTCTGATTCTTTATACTTTCCACCATTTCTAATAAATTCTATATAATATACCAGATCATAAAATTATGAATTCTCTATATCTATAGACATGGTATAACACATAAAATAAATTTATGGATCGTAAATCCTAGAACCATATATATTGGATACTTTAGGGGCATAAATATATTATAATGGTGTCTAATAAGAATATAAATTTACCAATTCATATCCCCTGGGAGTTTCGAACCATGATTGCTACAATACCCTTTGTCATGCACCAGTTTTGATTCAAGTCTTGCTAAATGTGTGGAATTTGGGTTTTACTTCTAGATACTTCTATTCTATAGAAACCTATACTTGATTATTTCTATAAAAATATTTTTTGTAGAACCTATAATATATTCCCTAAAAAAATTCCTGGATTCCCATATATTCATATCCCCAGAGTTTATCTTATGGTTTTGTCGACTAATCTACTTTTTCATTATCTGGTGTACAGTTTTTCTTCATATTATCCTTCAATACAAACAATAATCCCCCAAACACAGTTTCCCAAATACGGAGAATTATTTAATACATTATCATGATTACAATGAATCAAATATCTAAGGACTGAGCAGTTTAGTAGTGTTGGAAAAAAAGATACATAAATAAGATCAAGATTATAACTTGAAATAAAATAAAAAATATATATTTTATTTGAAACATTCAAAATTTTTAGTTTATCTATACAAGACATTCATAATAATCATAATCAACTTCTAAAAATATTTATCATATGAAAGGGTGAGATCAGATCCTCAGTAAGGATAACAAATATAGTGGAATATTCTATAGACATAAACATTTACCATGGTGAATAGCTAAAACCACTTGAATTTAAAAATAAATATGAACACCAAATGGAATGAATATGAGATGTGTAAATATTTCCATAATAAAACAAAATCATCGGTATTATACTACTCTAATAAATACATGAATGTTAAAATACTAATATGATAATTTAGGAATTCATAATGCGGGACATCATAACCATACCATCAAGGCCTCGTTACAAGACCATAAATAATAGTTTTTTGATATCCTTTTTCCAAGACAATAGTTTGTCTCAAGAGACATTCCAATGGAACGTGGATATATTGCATGCCCCACCTAATACTTACTAGGTAAAATTAATTCTTCTTATGAATAGGGATAAACATAAACAATATATACATTCATATTGAAAACAATATATAAAATTTAAATTCCAATCCTTGTACATTAAACATAAACAATAACCATTCGATATAAATTGGAAAATAGTGTCAAGATGGTAAATCCACATTCAAACTAATCATGAAACAGTCAAAAAAATATTTCAGATGATATAATAAGATATAACCCTAAATTAAATACAATATTAATCAATAATTAAAGATACATTTAAATGTTACCATTGAGAGATTCTTGAGGAAATAATCCTTAAACATTCCAATGTCTCTCATACCACCATAAAACATTCATATCATAATATCAAATAATATATTAAGAATATGTAGACTCTTGATATGATAAACAAATTTTAATTACATATTTTACATGCAAGTAATAATTGATGAACAAGAACGATACCATATAAATGATATATTGAGTTTTGAAAAGTCAATTTTACTTTGAAAACAAGTGTTCTTTTGGAAAATCATTTGTATTTATCATAATTTTATATTTAAACATGTAAATCACAGAAGAATTGTAATTATGTTGAGATTAAATTTTAGGAATTAATGTTGTCCCATTGACATGAAATCTAGTAAAATGTGGTTTTAAAAAAATTTTAGAACTAAAACATTTTACTACAGGTTAAATAATTCATTAAAGGGATTTTATGGAGCAATGGAATGTTTTCTTTCATAAAAACAGAAATGAACCAAAATATATTTTCATGTTACAATATTTTATTTCATTAAGTTAAATCATGCCAGAAAAAAATTATAGATTGAACATCAATATAGGTAATAATTTGAGAGGTTCCTTGAATCACGCTTGCATTTAAGAAGAACATCGAAATGATTCTTTTAAGACATTTAACTCTCCATAAAAATAAAGATGGATTGTAATTGGTAACTATATATATAACATTGAAAAATAATTTCTACGGAGTACATAAGAATAAATAATAATTTCATTGAGGTGAGTATAGAATAAGAGAAATTCGAATAAACATGGAGGATCATGTAGAAAGTGAAAACAAATTTGTAATCTATTGAATCAGACTCCTCAAAAATAATAATCATCCTATGATATAATAAATATCAAGAAAATTAATTGATTCGGGATAGGAAATCTTAATGGGAAGTACCCATAAACCATAAAAAAGTAATAAAAATCTATACAAAATATCTCACAAAAATGGGATTGAGATCAAAAAACTATTACAAACATTTTAGCATGGTAACATATGTTATTCTGAGGAATTAATGATGGTTAAAGGGGAATCCAATAATTTATAAATATGAGGGAAGTATGGGGAATGGTAAAAAACATACCCCATTAATAATAAATAAAAATAATAGGATACAAAATAGGTGGGATTTTTGAATAATATTGAGATTGAAGATCCCATACATTATATTTTAGGGTGTCCTTCACATGATCATAATGACCTGAATAACCAAATTTTGTTCCTAAATCAATAATTCTAGAACCCTTTATAAATATATTTGGTTTATCATGACTTTATGAAGTTCATTCATGGGCTTTTAAATGGATTAAGGGATTCAATCGCATTGTTCTTGATTGAACATTTTCTGAATATTAATGATTGAATCAATTATAAATGTCTATGATACTTCATGTAATATTGTAGTTGATGACCGATGTTGATATTATATGTTATTAATTAACATTAATAATATTTAATGCTTGTTAAATTCATTTTTTTATTTGGAATGATGTTGAATAATTATTTAAAATTTTTATGACAAGCACTTGGATAATATGATGATTTTTCTCTTAATTACACTGTTTTGAATTATAATTTTACATCTTGATTAAGTTTGGATTTAAAGAAATTATAGGAGATAAAATACATTTATAATAGTCTATCTCAACAATAAATAATATTTCATGACCAGTGATGAAGAAATTAAATTATATTGAAACCATCGTCGTCCTTGAATGCGATAAATCAACTCATTTGGACGATGTTACATATTTATCAAAAATAAAGAGGAAAGGAGGGATGAAAATGAATTATCTTGTTACAATAACAACAAAAAAGTACATGTACGGTACTGGAGTTGTCATACGATTTGGATGAGAAGATGATACGAATGAAAAGGGAACAAAGGAATAGGAAGATGAAAGAAAAGAACAACGGAATTTTACCACTTGAATTAACCTTCCAAAAAGAGCCCCTTAAGGGAAGTGGATTTGGCCTATTTATGAAAACAATAACTTTTATTCATTAGGAAGGTGCTTATAATGATATATGAGAATGATTTAGTGAAGTCACATGGCTTTATAGGAGTGGATAGAAGTGGGACTTGGGAGAGATTTATAGTGGAGGAGAATAGGGTTTTCCAATTATTTTATTCATTATTTTTCCAAAGAAAACCAATATAATTGATTTTGGTGACCAAGAATAGTAATATATTCATTTTAGATAAAACCAAGAGTTCTTACATTATCCATGATGCTAGAGATAGTAAATTTAACTTATAATTTATATATACAGTGAATTATTGTATTTTACTACTAATAAAAAGTTCATGTATTTTAGAAAAATCACAAAACATCCCCCTAACTATTTTTCGATAATTATAATACCAAAATGAATTAAATTTTGGATAATAATTTTATAAATATTATTAATTTAATTCTTAATTATAATTATAATTTAAAATAAAAATGTAGTTTTAACAAATTTATTTACTTATTCCAAAACATAGGTACATCATACATTCACATAAAACCTATATATATACTATCATGTATGAGGATACTATTCATAAGGCTATGTTAGTAGGAGTATTGTAAAAATTACTATTCATTGGATATGTTACATTTTGTGAAAAACTAATTTGGTCATATCAGACTCTAAATGACTTACCGATCACAACCATATATGTTAGGTTTTCAAAATTTAAATCATAGGGGTGGTAAAAATGTGATTACTAGGTAGGTAATAACCAAGTGGTGTTTTGTAGAGACTCATTGTTCCACGCATTCAATATTAAATTTATTTTCAATTTCACTGGGTATTAAATAAAACACTCTGTACAAAAAAAATTATCCTAAAAATTTGATATTTAATTTATAACGTTATTAGTTGTGGCATAGAAATTTCTTTTGTGACAAAAACACATATCATAAATAGTTTTAATATAATTTCATTCATTAAAAAGGCTATGAGAAAATATTCAATGACCAAAATTAATAATAATAATAAATAAATGAATAAATTATCTTTTGGAATGGAGAGCCATTTATTGGAATCGAAAACCTAGACATAGAAGAAAAAACAAAATATGAATTTATAGTGATATAAAACAGGATTAGATAAATGTATATTTCCAAAACAACTATAATATATAGTTAGGAAGAATTTCATTTACATTATCTATGAATATCAAAAAGGAACACCATTTAAGGCTCTCATCATATATTTGAGGGAATATTCACCACTATAATTTTATAAATATATGTTTATATTTCATAAACATAGTCTTATACTTTGATTTTTCCTTGAACTACATATATTTTATCTCAAAGAATATGTTATATTATATGTGGACATTAAACACTAAATCCTCATACAATGATCAACTTAATCCATTTAATTAATGGTTTAACAACCCAAAATACTATGAACCAACACTTAAGAATCACTCCCATATTCATCTTTGCTAAATCCATTATGACACGTTCCACAGAAATAGTTATTTGTTTATAACTCCATTATCTATCCTAGAAAATTCATTTCTAACCAGAATTTTCATTAATCAACATGAATAATAGCTAAATTTTAACATTATTTACATGTGAGTATCCTTATTTGGTGTCTTATTAAAACATTTTAATAACTCAAATTACCATAAAATATTATTGGAAACATGCATTCATACTTACACTTGTAATATAGTATATTATTTATATTCAATATGTTTTAAACTCCATCAATGATTCCATAGACCACATTTTGACTAGTGAAAAATCTTTTTTGAGGTTGTCAGTAAATATCTAAATGAATCATTTCTTCATCACTCTCATTATCAAAATAAATATATCAAGGGTTTTTCTTCCCTAAATCATGAATTTTATAAAAAGTTTCTATAACCAGTTAATTTTTTTCTTGGTACCATTAAAATTATAGTTTCAAATCCTTAATTGAAAAGTATTATTTTTTACAATCATTATATATTAAATAATTATTATAACTAGCACATTGCTGAAATTTATTTCATATGAAATGATTCTTGACTAGGGATATTAATCATCCTACTTCATCTGAGGTGACATCATAACAATATCATTATCTAGTATCATCACATGGGGTATATCCCATTGACCCTTGCGAAACTGATTTTTATATTGTGTCATATCCTTACAGTTGAAGCGTTGCACATTGGAATCCTTTTTCTAACCCATGAAATAAAGAAATTTGTGTCCTTTTCCTCCACAATTTTAATGAACTCTCATTACCATTATGCATTTACCAAGATTAATCTTTCCACATTATCATATGTGGGAACACATTTATTTACCTTATATCTTTTATCTATATTTTTCACTACCATACTTTTATTCATATAATTCACTTAAAATCCATAGGAATTAGATAATTCTAAACATTTTTTGTTAACACATGATACTATTTTTCTCGTATGATGATGACGCATGGGATACTATCTTTCATTGAAATGATACCTTTAGACCACAAGAGATATGGCCATTCATAGTCTTTTCATCATGTGAAATAGAGAAGCTATCATTCCTTCTCCTAGGTTCCATTAGAAATTTGTTCTATATATTATATTATATCATACATTTATGGACATTATATATTTAAACATTGTATAACACAAAACATTAATTTTTTTGTCCTAAATCTTATAAGCATGTAAATTTATTACATTGGGGGCATATATCCTTCATAATGATCTGTAAAAAGAATATAAATTTACCAATTCATATCCCCCAGGTGTGTCAAACAAAGAGTGAAGAAAGGCGCATTGTCGTGCGCCAACTCCCATTTGATTATAGCTCAAAGGGGTGTTTTTGGGTTTCATCCCAAGATACATCTGTGACAGAGCCACTTCAACATGTTTGTATCAAGATTTTTTTTTGAAAAACCAGATAATATATTCCATACGAATATTATATTTTGTCTATTAATTCTTATCCAAAATATATATATAATACAGTATTTTTTACTAATATACTATTTCTATATCATGTTTCCATGTTTTCTACTAAAAATACTTTGATAAAAAATGTAATTACCCTACCCCAATTTACTGGAAATGCTGAATTATTTAATACATTGGAATCATTACAATGAATCAAATCATGAATGACCAAGTAGTGTAATATATTTTTAAACAATATACATACATAATTTCAACATTAAAACATGAAATTAAATAAACAATATATGTTTGTTTGTGAACATCCAAAACTATATGTTTATCCTTGAAGGTCATTCATAATAAACTTCTTAATGTCCTAAGAAAAGTAAACATAAGAATTGGGTGATCACAGATTCTTAGTAAGGTTAAGAAATACATTAGATGATTTTATAAACCTAAAAATTTTCTATGGTGAATTTATAGAACTACATGTCTTTAAAAATAATCTTGAACAAAATATGGTAGGAATATTAGATTAGTAATTATACCTATTATAAAACATAATTATTGGTATTATACTAGTCTAATAACTAGATGAACATTAAATTACATTATTAATAAAGAGGGAATACATAATGTGGGACACCATAACCATATAGCCAAGGCCACAAGCTAAGACTATAAATAACCATGTTGTGAAGGCCTCGTGCCAAGAGCATAACTTGTATCATGAGACATTCCAACGCACCGAGGGGAAATAACAGGCCCCTCTCCACAATTACCAAGTAGAATTAATTTCTATTATCAATGGAGATAATCATAAACAACTTATACATTCATATTAAAACTAACATATTAAATTTAAATAAAAATCCTTTTACGTTGATCTTAAACCCACACTATTCAAAATAAATTGGTGAATGTTATCGTGAAAGAACATACTCAATAAAACTAATCATAGAGACATCAACAATATATTTTAGATAATATCATAAGATATAAACCTTTATGAAATACAAAATTCATCCAGGGAAATTTACATAAATAAATATACATTTATATTAGAGCATTGTTAAATGTTTGAGGAAATAATCCTTAATCTTTCCAAAGTGTCACTTACCACCTTGAACCATTAAAATAATAATAAATTAGAATATCATGATAATAAGGAGTCACATTATATGATATTTTAATGGGATATACATACACTATATGCAAGGAATAAGTGGTGAACAAGGCATATATCTTACAAAATTTTATGTGAGGTGTCAAAATTCAATTTTACATTAGAAAGAAGGGTTATTTTGGAAAATCAATTGAATTTTTCATAAATATTATTTAACAAATTTTTATAATAGAAACAATTGAAGTAAATTGATGTTACATTTGAAGCATAATTTATTTCCCACTAGAGATAAATCATGTAAAATCTGTTTTTAAAGAATCTTTATAATTAAAACATTTTAGTTCCATTAAAAAAATTCAGTAAAAAACATTTCATGGAAGAAAATAATTTTTTCATTAATAAAACAATAAATGGAACAAAATATATTTTCAAGTTAAAATGTTTGATTTTATAAAGATAAATCTGGATTAAAACAGAATGTATAGTGAAATTAAAAATAGGTATGAATTCAAGAAATTCCATGAATTAGGCATTCATTTCTGAAGAATGTTTTTAATGATTCTTTTAAAAAATTAACTCCCCATAAAATAAAAAATGATTATGACTGGTAGAAATATATATAAAATTAAAACATAATTTATGTTGAGTACATAATAATAAATAATAATTTAATTAATGGGAATAGAGAATTAGATAAACCCGAATGAAAATAGTTGTTTGGGTAGAAAAATTCTTATAACATAGTAATCAAATGAATCATATGCCCCAAAATTAGTAACCATAAAATAATAAATTAAATATCATAAAAATAAATTGATTAATGACATGAAATATAAATGGTAACTATACATACACTATACATATTTATTAGTAGTGAATATGAAATATCTCATGGAAATTGATGTGTGATGAAGACACCCATACAATCATATCGTCATGGTAATTAGTATTCTTTTTAATGATTCATGAGGCATAATGGGGTATCAAATCATTAATAGATCATATATGAAGTTTTAGGGTGGTTAAAAACAACCCAAATCATTAGTAATTGAAAATATAAGTACACAACATAGTGGGGATTCTTGAATAAAACTAAGGGAGAGGATCCCTTACATTAAATCAGTGGGTGTTCATCACTTGATCTTAATGACCAGAATAACCAAATTAGGTTCATTAATTAACAATTAAATAACCAATTATATATATTTTCATTATAATGAATATATTAGGTTCATTAATTGCCTTTTATATGTGTTAATGGATTCAATCTCATTGTTTGTGACTGAACCTTTTCCTAATCTTCAGGATAAGCTCACTTATAAAAGTGTATGGTAGTTAATTTAATATTTGATATGAAGTCCATTATTGATTTTATATTCTATTAATGAACATTTATAAGAGTATATGGTTATTACATTTATTTTTCTATTTGGTGTGAATTGGAATTATTATGTTAAAAATTAATGACAAAGTGCTGTAATAATTTTTGAAAAGTTTCCCACAATTAGATAAATTTGTATTAATATTTTAAATCATTAGTTCATGACTATTATTGAACATTACATAATATAAAGAAAATAAATAATAATTTTATTAAAACATAATTTATTTTCATGACCAGAGATGAAGAAGTAAAACCAAATTGAAATCATTGTCATCCTTGAAATTGATATATCATCAAATCTTGTATGGTGGATCATTTTTAGCATAAATGAGGAGGAAATGAGAGAAGAAGAAGAAGTATCCCATTAGAATAACAAAATTCAAGGATGTGTGTTCTAATGTAATTGTCATGCCATTTGGATGACGAGATGTTATGAAATAAAATAGACAAATAAAAGATGTATGTTAAATAAAAGAAAAGTGCAATTTTACCTCTTGAATTAACATTCATTGAGTGCTTCTTAAAGTATGAGGAATTGTTCTTTTTATTAAACCAGGTTATGGTGGACATGGGGATGTGCTTGGGATGATATTTGGGAATAATCTAGATAAGTCACAAGTATTGATTGAAATAAATAAGAGAGTGCGGGGGGGGGGTATATTAGATGATAGAAGGGGTTTCCCATTATTATACTCATTATTTTATTATTTTTCCAATTAAAACCAATAGTATTGATTATTATGACAAAGAATAGTAATATGTTCCTGTGAGTTTTAACCAACTGTTCTCATATCAGATAAAATTCTATGAATTCTAAATTTAATTGAAACCGTATATATACAGTAAATTACCATATTTTACTGTTTATTAAAAATTTAATTATTAAAGAAATACTAAAAATTCACCGTAACAAATTTATGACAGGTTTCTTTCTAGAATTATGTCCATTTTTTCAAAATAATTTTTTAAATATGATTAATTTATTTATTAATTAAAATCATAATTTATTGAAGAAATACATTTTTAAATCATTTATTTACTTATTCAAAAACATAGGCACGTTATACATTCACTAAAATCCTATATATTTAATTTCATAGTAGAGGTCACTATGAATAACTGTATTTCACTATTCATATGTGAAACATTTTTCTTCATAATGGTATGTTACTATTCACAAAAAATTATGTTTTTCAAATCCATCTCTAAAAGATTTATTGATCTCAACCATGTATGTCATATTTTCGAGACTCAAATCATATGGGTGGTAAAATTATCTTCATTGAATAGGTTATAACAATGTGATGTTTTGTAGAGACTCAATGTTTCTTGAAATCAATATTAAATTTATTTGAAAAATCATGTGGTGTTACAAATGATGATTAATAATTCAGTGGAATGAATCATTCCTATGAAGGGAATTACCCATAAGGGACTTCAACATCTAAGATGAAATAATTCGATGCACTATTAAGGGTGATATGGACATTTGAGTTAACAATCAATCTTACGTGTTCGATAAGAAATAAAAATTTAATTCATATAAATATAGAAAAATCTGATTAAAATGAAGATGAGTTTTATTTTATGGATGAAGTGTGAAACAAAATATGGGGAAACTATCTTATGGGGGCAATTAAATATTTTTATGTTTGGGGAATAATGTCATCATGAAATTCAATGCCAATGTGATTGGAGAAATATCACTAATAGTGTGTAAAATGAAAATAATACACAAAATGAACCTCTTACACATTAATGCTTCACGTGTAAGGGAAATGGGCATTGTTTTAAATAGTTACTAAATCCGAATACTATAAATGATGATCCATGTCAGTATCTTCATAGGGAAATGAAATGTGAAATTTATAAGTGATGACTATTGATGATGTAGAGTGCATCGATGTATTGTTAAAAGGTACATTGAACATCCCCTCTAAAGAAACTAATGTTTAATTTTATTCTGGATTAATCAACTATTTAATTTGTAAGCAATATTCAAAGGATATCATTGTATTACATCATGAATTATTTGTTGATATAGTTGTGAAAAAATAATATTTTAAAAATGGTCACATCACATGTATAAAATTATTCTTCTATTGATTCTTTTTGTTAATGTGATTCCAATATATCTTATAATCCTCCCCGTAGTGGAATTTTATGGGATAAATTGAATTTATTGGATTTCATAATATGGATCTTATATCAATTTACATGGAATGGAAGTTACATTTCATATTTAGAATAAATCTATGATAATCTGTGATACTATGATTAATATGATCTTCTAGGGGAAATGACATCCATCATGTTGGTCTTAATACTAATAAATAAATAATATATATATCAGATAGTGGGAAAGAAACTCACCATTAAAGATAAACCTATTGTAAAATATATTTTTGATATCATTCTAGAAGAATCCCCAGTAATATCCCCAAATCATGAAATTAATTTTTCAATTGAACTCATACTAGGTTATATTCCCCTTTTAAATACTCCCAATAGAATGGTTGAAATTTATTTGCAAAAAATTAAGATCCAACTCCAAGAGAATATTAATAAGGGATTCTAATTTTTTTAGTATGTCAACTTATGGTGAACTTATTTTTTTGTTAAGCAGAGAGATAGATCAATGTGACTCTACTATGACTATCGAGAATATAAAATGATCAGTATGAATAAAAATTACCCTCTACCCCATATAAGAGAATTATATTATAAACTATGTGGTGCTGAATAATTTTATAAGATTAATCATAATTTTGGATATCATAAATTGATGATAATTAATGAGGATATTACCAGGATGACATTACGTACAATGTATGAACACTATTAATTTATATTGATTCCTTGTGGTCGTACAATTTACCCATCTATATTCATGCTTAAATGAGTAGTGTCTTTAAAGTCTATCATGATCAGTTTTTGATAGTCTCTATCAATAATATCTAGAATAATCATAGGGAAAGGAAGAATATGAATATCATTTTATGATTGTACTAAAGAACATAAGAATTGATATGTGTTATGAATTATTTAACATGTTTTAATTTTGACTTTATAATGATTCATTTATAGGTCACATAATATTAATAGAGGGTATATATTTGGATCTAATAATGATATATATTATTGAACATTTTCCTAGAACAACAATAGTAAATGGTATTAGAATATTTATTGGTTTGGCTTGAAATTATTGATGTTTTTTGGGAAATCTATCATGGTAAGGGTATCTAATAACCAATTTGACAGAGGAAGGAGTTATATTTACATTCTTGGAGGAATGTAAAGAGAATATCATGGAGTTAAAAAATAAAATTATTTATATGACATTTTCTCAAACTACCATATAGTAAATAACGGTTTGTGATTTACAATGACAAATCAAATAAGGGGTTTGTATGTGGTTGGCCTAAAATTGATTTGCTGATTGCTTATGAAACATGAATATTGAAATTAAATTATAAAAATTACATATCTCATGATTTGGTTTTAGCTATGGTAAATTTTTAATTATATATATAGTAATAACATTATGGATTAATGTGTGACATATATACTAATTATTAGAGTATAAGGTATATTTTATCTCAAATAGAGCTGAATAATCACCAAATAATTTGGTCTGATTTGATTAAAGAATTAAACTAATGAATACATTACCACTTTAGGAATATGAACAAGGGTGAACATTATTTCAGTCAAAAAGACCATGATTTATTATCTATGATTAGGGTAAAAATAGTCCAATATTTATATATTTTCAATGGATGGATGTGAAAATTTTAAAGGATGGAGATAAATCATATCTTTTTACAAATGAATGTTTTATCATCTATAGAAGTGAATATTACATTGGAACATAACGGTGATATATATGTTCAAAATAAGATTTGAAATGTTTCTCATTTAATTTTTTATTTTTATTGAATTATAATGTTCTAGAACCATGTTTTCTTCTCTAAAATAATATACATTAATAATTATCTATTAGATGAGACTCAAAGATAATCATTATCTATTAATATTGGAGGCACAATGATGTAAATGAATATAAATGAGTACTTATAGTGGGATGGAATGAAGGGAGATATTTCAAAATATTGATCTATGTTCTTGGTTTGTCTAAAAGTTAAATCTGATAGATATATTTCTAAAGGGATTTTATAATCATTAACAATACCATAACAGAAATTAAAAAACATAACCAGAGATTCTATCATCATAATGTCAAAATCATGTAATGAACATAATTCTCTATGGGTTATAGTTTGAAAAAATATGAATTTGGAAGACATTATTTATATGAAATAATATTTATCTCATCATTTTCGTCTAGAATATATATTAATTAAGTTGTGAGATTTCATAGAGTACCACTTTCTAACAATCTTTAGTTATTATTGTCTACTTGATCCTCTGTGATTCATTATGGCATCATATATGTGAGTAATGAATATCCATGTAAGTTCAGTTAAAAATCATAACGTTAAGTATATTAAAAACCCTTTGTATCTAGGATGTGTAAATAAACACATAAGAAAATTATTCAAAGGGACATAAATATGTTATAAATGTTGTAATGAAGGACGTTAAAAAATAGAATGGGGTTGAAAAAGGAAGCGTTCATTTTTCTCCAAGAAAAGGAAATAATTTCCTTCTGATTGATCAATAAATGTTTTAAATGTGCTGTACATGGTCCTTAAAAAATAGATGTCTGATTAAGAATATTCAAGAATGAGTTTAAATGAAGTGTATAAATATATTATTACCAATTCCCAATGCCAATTACATTGTGAATGAGGAAAATATAAATGACCCATGAAATGTATGGATTATTTCTTAGCTGATTATTTGATATTATATAATCATTGTATAAGATTAATTTTTTTCCTATAATAAATAATTATTAAGGAATAAGAGGAATTTTTTTAAGGAATCATGGAGACTACTGGATGATTAATATGTCTAATTTTTAGAAATTTGAGAGTTATGTTGGATATCTGTGTGGTAAAATGTTTAAAAGTATTAATGATCTTAATTGATGGGATATATTTAGAATCAATTTTTATTATATATGTTACCTAGTTGTTTTTATTTGAAAATTCTATTTCAAGAATAATTGTCTTTTATTTTGTGGATATAGTTTTAAATAACCATTTGGGTGCATATGATCCTTGAATTTGAGGAAATTGTGGGTTATTAGTTTTTGGGATGAAGATGTGAGGTATGAGATAATTTTTATGGTTAAAATATGTAATTGTTATTTTTTAGGAAATTTATATCATTTTGGGAATGTTATAAAATTATATAATTTTTGAGAAAGGACTACACACAGACCATGTGTCAACCCATCATGTCGGACAAAGATATGGGAATCCAACCCACAACCAAACTACGACTGGGATTTATATCTTGCTACTGGACTGCATGATGTCCATAGTTAGTATGACTAATTGTTTTTAGTTAAATGATTTTATAGATCAAGAATATTATGATTTTTAGAACATGTGATTTTTCAAATTTATATACATTGTATAGGAAAAGGATATGGTGATTAAGTGATAAATGATAGTTTGGAAGCCATTTTCTCTTTTGGGAACTCTATATGTCTTTAGAAAATTTAATACTATGATATTTCATTTGAAGAGTAATGGCATAATTTTATTATGTAAGAATCTATGTTTTTATTGAGGAATTATAGATATATGGGTTATTTATTGATATTATTAACATATCATAGAGAATATCTTATGAGGTTAATTACATTTAAGTATATGACTTTTAGAGTAGTCATTGTTATTTGAAGATAAATGATAATATTTATCGTGGAAGATTATGTTATCAAATCCATCTGAATTTATGGTTTTAAACATTGTTTTGATTATTTTGAAGAATTTTAAGGGCAATTGTTTATTGAATTTTCATTGTTGAACTTTCGGTATTTTTTGTTCAATTTTGGAGATTACGAGTAGTAATTCTTCTCATAAAAGATTATACCTTTTAGGGATTGGCTGATATATTACTAACCATGTTGGTATAGGTTAATATTTAAAAACAGGGGAAATATATTGTTAATAATTTTTGGATTATGTTATTCTCTAAGAATTGATTATAGTGCTTTAGGTGTGCCAACTCGTCTTGAATACACATCGTTGGTAGAAGAAAATGATTTTGTTGTAGAAATTAATTAAAGGGTGAAACTATACTTGAAAATTTATTAAATTTACTTATTTTATAAATTAATCTTATAAATAAATTATGAAACATTATTAAAAGTACCATTAAGGAAAAAATTTGTATCTTTACTTTTCCTATTGGGGATTCAAAGACCTATTAACCTATCACAAGTTTCTGAATTTCTAGGGGCTATCATTCTCCTGATTATGTTTTCTACCACTCTTCCTATCAGTACTTGATGGTTAATTTCTCTTCTATATACAGTTTTTCTATATATAATCACATAATGGGTTATATCATATGACCTTTTTACTTCTCTTTCATTTTTTAATGTGATAATTTTATTGACTCTTTTTCCAATGTGGGGATTTAAATGATATTTCTGACCCCAATTTAATAATAGTAGGGACCCAATTTCCGAATTGGGGAAAGAATATAATGAACCATATCTTTATTGAATAAAACATGTTCATATCTATTAATATTTATGAATAAAATAATAATTTTATGTAAAATAGGACACATTGTCTGATATCATACTCAACACGAAACAAATGGTTTCTATGAAATCTTATGCTGCACACAACATTGAGTTATACAGAAAAATAAATTAATAATATTAATATTTTAAATGGTAGTTAATGCATAACCATTTTATTTCATGGAATGAATAGTAACAACTGAATTTTTAAATATGGTTTACACATGTTTAACTGATGATTCATCGATTTCGAAATTTATTATAAATGGAAATAAAAAAAAATTAATATAATGGATATTTTTTTACAAAAACCTCTTTAAAAAGATTTAATGTGTATTAATATCACTATTTAGAAATTTTTTTAACAAAATAAATATGATATATATTCAATGTAATGTTATAAATTCATCTTATATGATTACTTGAAATGATATATGAATAAATTCATTTTTTGAGATAAAAGAAGTAATTTTCTTAAAATGCATTTTTACTACCTTTATATGGGGAACGATTTTTAAATATAATTTTAGTCACTTTTTTTGTTTTGTTTGTCAAAATAAGCATCTAATTTATTATCGGAAAATCAAAATTTGCATTGGATGAAATTTTTTTTTTCTGCTAAATTTAATTTTTTAATAATATGTGAATATTACAGCGTGTTAATTCAAAAATACCTTTTAATTTAATTTTTTCATAATAATATTGTACATTTAATTGGTTTTAATGTTTAACTAAAATATATTTTTATCATTTAATCCAATGTTGTTCATTGAAGTTATTTTACTTTGAAAATGGAAATAAACTCACGTTAATATTTTGGTAGTTTTTAATTCTTAAAAATATGATTTTGGGTTTTGACAACATGAATTAATTTTATATTATTTTCTTCAAATTATATGGTTAAAATTTGGAAAAATGGATTCCATATTTAGAATCATGATGTTAAAATTCTTTAAATAGAGTTTTTTTTTTATTTTTAGACATTATGAATAGTTACTTCAGTAAATATTGTATTTACCATTGTTAAAGTGTAAATCTAGTAAATAAGGGTACTAAGTAATTCTAAATTAATATTAAATTATAAAACATATATACCAACCCTATTGGATGAACTATGTTTGACCCTAGGTACCTTTGTGTTGATTTTAGGACCCTATGGAGCCACTTGTGTGTGAAAATGACATTTAATTACAATTAATTTAATGTTATGGAAAATATAACCTAAACAAATATTATTTAATTAATAAAATTTTATATGGGGTTATATAAGTTATATTTTTTATTAAAAATTAACTATAAGTCTTAAAATATTTATCACATCATGGTATTTTATTTATATTTGTTACCTATCAAATAAATAAATAAATTTATGACACAATGATGATGTAGTGCTTACATTATTAATGAAATATTTAAATAAATGATATTATAAATATTATAATAATTTTTTAATACATTTTATGCCATCAACGAATCACCGGGATACATATGAATTTGTATATTAAAAATTTTAATGTTTTTTAGAAATAATAAATTTGTTATTGATTTTTAAAAGTGATGACATGGATTTTATAAAATTGACCAAAATGAATTTTTAAAAGTTATATTATTTTATTAATTATATAAAATTTCTAAAAATATATGATTTTTCCAAATGACTTATTCAATGATTGAAATGTCATTAACGAACAACTTGGGGTTCTATTGGCATTTTATGGTAAGTATATTAACCATATTGTATGAATATACATGAAGGCATGGTAATTGTTAAATTAGTTAACTAAGGGTTAAAGCTAAATGATAATGTTAAATTTGAAACCCAAACATTCCTAAAAACTATTGGTTGAAGTGATTTAAGAAACTACTCATCTTATATTCTAATTTAATGAGTTTTTTATCTTTTGAAACCGAAAATAAATTTATTATAAAATAATATTTCATGAAAATCTTAATGTGTCCGTCCTCCATCTTATAAAAGACCACCATATATAAACCTTACTAGAACCACTCAAACAAACTTGGCTCATCCAAACTCTACCCAAATAAGCCCCCAACATCACCCACTTCCACCTAGAAGCCAGACCATGGGCATAATGAAATTCAAGAAAGCCATTTATCTTAAATCATAAGGAGTTACACGATTTGAGGTAATGTATTCTCTCAGGATTCCTCCATTCATTTTCCTTCTCAAATACACTTAAATCTCATTATTACACAATTTTTAACAGAATCAATATATTTAGTATACATATATATTTTTTTAAGATGGATTCGACCTACACTCACACACACCTCCATCTAATGGATTTTGAATATACTATTTATTTGGATGGAGAACTATTGTATCACGATACGATGATTGTTCAATTATATACCACCACCTCTCATGGTGGCCATTATGATGGAATTTCATTTATATTTTATATTTATTATATTTATATTTTCTCTATTTTTCTTTATTTTTCATTTACAGTATACCATATTACATTCCATAATTCATTAATACGATAATTTCATTTGAGGAAGTGTGGAATACCGCCCCCACCCCAAAGTGATAAGACTTGTAAATGCTACAAATGGAACATTTAAAGGATGGAATTAATGAAATTATTTAACATTGATAACATATATATTATTACTAAAATTATAATATACCTATTTATCATTTAGTTTTCTTCCATTTAAATATGAAAATGAAAATATAGTAGTGTTCATGAGTACGTACGACTTACCGTCTCCTTGAATGGTAAATTTCATTTCATATATCTAAATGATATGGAATATTATAAATAAATATATAATTTATATACATGATATATAAATCCTGAATACAATTCTGGTGACAATGGTCTTTTGGCCAAATGGAGAATTTGTAATTATAACAACATTATTTTTGACTCAAGTAGTGAACATATACAAAACGACTGATATGAACATGAATAATTATATGATTATTATAGAAAGGTAATAAGTGATATAAATAAAACAATAAAAATGAATTTTTTTTAAAGAAAGTTTAAATTAACTTATGATTATTATGCATGCATAACAGGGAACTTATATAATGACTCAAACTCATGGTAAGGGAACTTCTTAAACCGATTTCCATTTTTTAGGATGTTCATATACTTCTTGTTTATGGAATACTATAATAATGTAAGGAATGAATTTTAATATATTATATTTTATTTATAATTGATTTATGTGTACTCATAGTGAATAGACATAATTGATCAACTTTAATTACAATATGATCATTGTCATGGACTTAGTTTCTATCACCATTCATTGAGGAATATTTTGGTTTATACATGACCTTATTTCATACAATGTATAATTATAACCCTTTATCGTTTTATTTAATTGAATTATTTTCAAAAGTAATATTTTTGTGTCTACTATTCATTTTACTAAATGAAAAAAAGAATTTTTCTTTTTAGCGCATGCGGTGACAACAAACATTCCACCCGTGTTAGAATTATTTGATATTGGTCTTCCTTGACAAGCCATAATGTTTTTAAATGATAAATAAATACAATATAGTAATTTTGAATAATTTTTTATTATTTGTTTTATAATGAATTTATTATGTCAATATATTGAAATAATATATTGATATTGCAATGTGGATATTCTATCATGCCTTTATGATTGTGTTATGTGATATGACTATATTATGGTTATTGGGAAGTGTTTGTGTATATAGGTGGTTCCATGAAAAATATATGGATGGTGAGATCGATATAGATCTCTAATGCATTGGGTAACATGATGAAGGTAAACCCTAATGTTTTCCTAAAGAGATTTAGTAAATATATTGTGATGGTTATTCCAAACGTAACTCCCTAAGTAGCAATGAAATCTACAATGTAAGTATGATATAGATGCCATAAGTTATGTTTATAATTTAATATTTCTATGTGTTAATCATAAATTTTTGTATTTCATGAAGTATGTTAATGATCTTTTGTTTAATTAATGAAAATTAGGATTTCATTTAATAGTATGTATTGATGAACTAATGTATTCATTCGGTATTTTATACCCATTATTGAGATTTTTATACTCCTCCAATTTTTTTGAAATGTTTTTCATATGGTATGAGGAAGGGTAAGAGGAGGAAATAATTCAAGAATATCTATATCAATAAAATAATTATTTTTTCATTTTATGGAGTTTTATTTATCTTAAAAAATTGATAGAGAAGAAATTCCTACTTTCTAATTTTTTAGATGTAATGTAACAATTATGACCAAATTCTCTAAAACACTAAACCTGAAAAGATCCTCAATGTGAATTCATGACTTCACTAAAGATTAATTAATTTTAAACTTGGGTCCTTACATGGGTTTTTTTATGAATGAGTGGGAGTTACCCTAGGGTAGGTTGAATGAAATTAATATAGGGTGTGTGAACCAAATATGGAATCTTTTATAGAGGTGGAATGAAATTATTATTGGGTTTATTCCCTAAATATATCACCCCCTTATGAGATGTTTGTGATACTTTTGGGATATATACCATGACAAAGTGACTCACTTTGTGGAGGTTTGTGATACGTATTTTAAATGCCTTATTTTGTGGTAATATTGATAGAGAAACTAAATAGTTATACATTTGTTATGTTGGGGTGAAATGGATTTAGAGTTGAGATGACTACATGGGATATCATATTCTTTCATGTAGGTGGACATATGGTGATGGTTTAGTGCCCACAATCGATCATGGGATTTTTATATTCTGAGGCATGTTTGGTCAAGTATGCATTTATGATAATGCCTCTAGGTTTTTTATACAATTGTTTTTATTCACTATATGATAAAAACTAATAAGGGAGTTCCTTGATGACTATGAATATACCAAGTGTGTGAGGTCTATGATACTCTGGTAGGGATTCAAAAACATTATAGACCAAGTTTCTATTCTAGTAGGCATGATCATGAAACATGATGAGGGATGATCTAATGACAGGTTAAAACACGTATATTCAGCTGTATGTCAGGAATATGAGGATTAATGACTTACTATTAATCTATTTGTGGAAATTTTATTTTTCAGTCATTTGATCATGTAACAAAAACATATAATTGAATAATATTATTAGTATAGGACCACATCATTGGTGGACTTATGAGTTTCTACTAACAATTTACATTAGACTCCAAAACACATGGGATCCTAAGTAGTCGTTCATGTTGTTATAGATACAGGTTGGGCTAAGGACCAATTTTGATTGAGTGAGATACCCTAAAAGGGAATATGAAGAAGAGGAGGTGTTCTAACATTGGTATTTCATAGTGTTAATGTGTTTATTTTTCGAATGTTTTGTATTTATTTGTTACTATGCTAGGGGGAGATCATTTTTATATGTGAAATTAATGTTTGGGGATTTAATATATTTTATTTGTTATTGTTAGACACTTTACTTAACGTTCATACTCCGATGTATATTAATTGATTAAAGTTTTTATATATATTATAAAATAATATTTTATAGGAGTATATTATCCCTATAGTACAACCATATCCCCAAAATTATAGTCTGAAGCCAGATGTAGAGGAACACTAGAGATATAGTGGATACCATTTATCTAGCCACTAGTCAATGGTCTTGTGTTGTAGGATAATAAAAGGTGAAAACAAATCTAAATTATTTTGACCATTGGATTATGGGATTGGAATAAATTAGATTGAGTAATGTGTTGGTGCTTTTGATAGATACTATTTTTCTGTATTGAGAAAACAATATTTTATAGGATTTCTAGGTTTCTAGGGATTTGAGATTCATTATTCTTGTTTGTAATGTTATTGTTGGTTTTGGTTTTACCCTATATTCAAGAACATGAATGTTAAATTTCATGACATATTTTGGAATTATTCTATTTTATACATCAAACGTGGTTATTGGTTTTATTTTTTATCTTTAATTACAGTTTTACGAGGTAGATCTTGCACTATATTAGACACATATGAATAAAAATATATATAGTAATGTTAGTGTGAAATTTCACTGAAATCTGAGGATTATTTATAATATGTCTCAAAAAATACTCATATTTAATTTTAGAATATAATTTATTTGTTTAATTATATCCAACTAAGAAAATTTTCATATATACCTAATTCTATCAAATGCTTATGTGGATCTACAATGAGATTATCATTGACATGGATGAAGATTTTGTGGTCCACATGTGTTGGAGGTGTAGTGACAAAGGTGGGTTGGTGTGGTCACATAGTACTAAATTGTTTGAACCCTAATAGTTTTTTGTTATATTGATTGTTAGTAAAAAAATTCTAATAACCTAAATAGTATTTCTTATATAGATACTATTTTTACTCTACAAAGCCAAAACATGTGATAATGGTTTTTGTGGGACATAAATCATCTGGGGTGATGGTGTTGGTTATGGATATTATCAAACATTAGGAGATAATCATTGTGAAATATATCTAAGTGAAGGATTCTCATGAGGGTTCCCCCCAAATTAATCTATAGTGGTTGAGAGATTGATTGCATATTATGATGTGGTAATGAATAGTGGACACATCATGTAGTTGGACCATTATTTCAATTGAACAATGGAATAGTTGTGAGACATAGAGGCCCTTATATGTGAGAGAAGATGATAATGAGTTATAAAAATGTATTATGTGAGGGTATCTCATTATTGTCGTTATCCCTATTATGATTTTAACATATGGAAAATTAGAATGCTTAGGTGCATGGGATTAGAATATAGTGCACATGATATATTACCATCTACATATAAAAGGAATGATGGTTTGGTAGAATCAATAAAAATGAGAACCATGGGTGTTGATCTGGGTTTTTAAAGGATGGTTTCCAGGTAACAATTTGTATGATACCTTACCATATTTTTGTTTTATTTTTTCTTTAAATTAACATAATTCACATATATTGTAAAATTTCTCGATGGACTATAAATGCATAGTCTATGTCGATGTGGGAGAAATTTCACGACTTTAGATAAGGCCATTTTTTGATTCACCTATCTTAATGATTTGGAATTTCATGGATATTTTACAATATAGTTTGATTATGTGAATTATTGATTCATGATTTGGGTAATGTTACTAGGTGGTAAAGGTTTGTACACCCACTATATTTGATGAGATAGAAATGTGGTATGATGGTTTTCAATGGAAACCATATAAATTATATATTGGTTAGTGGAAGGGTGAATGATAAGGATTTATTAACATAATAAAACTCTTATGGGATTCATTGGTCTATTTTCTGGATCAATTTTAATTTTCACTCTATACTTTAGAAATTATCCAAATATTTATTTGGTGTAGTAGCTTAGGAAATATGGAGGAATCATAATTAATTTGTGATGAGTTAAAGAAAATGTTTCTTTTGAGGAACAACATTCACTTGTTGATATATATTTTTTAGTTTATATAATTTTTGTGGTACCTAACCATAGTATTTGTTATGTTGTGTGAGCGATCTTCCAATGTACAAGGTGATTAGAAACATATTTTTTGTTGTGGAAAAAACAATTTTCTGAAGGTGGGGGGTGTGATTTCGATCATGAATCAGTTACCCTCAAGTAAAATGTGTCATATGAATAGTGAGATCCATCATTAGAAGATTTTATCCCATTCAATGCTAGTGGATAATTGTAATATTGTAATACACAACTCCTCCACGAAAAAAATGTATTCATTTGGAAGTATAATTTGGGTGGATTTCGAGCGTTGGAATTGGAATTGGGATCAAATGTGACATTTTGGATGTCTTATTTGGATAATGATTTATTCTATGATCTTTTTTAGCATGGATGAGTTATAGGTCAATCAGGAATTCAATCATTACATTACATCTATAGATAGGTCCTGATTATTTTTGAATTATCAAATGATTAGGGGATACATTTAGGGAAAAAGACATCTAGATTATTTAATTGGAAGGTGCCTATGAGATCAGCGGAGCATTTAGGGTGGGTTTTCCAGAGGAGGTGGGATTACATTTCCAAAATATAATTAGAATCGGTGATTTGATAACATTATCTGTAAAATTGAAAGTGATATGGTACCTGAGTTTCAAATATTAGTTAGTGAATTTCAAGGAAAATATAGAATGATAATGTTTTTTGAATGTTCAATTATTGTTAAATAGATTTTTATTGGGATTGATAACAAATAGAGTTTTGAAATATAGAATCTAATGTGGAATTTTATATAATCTTGTTCTGAGAATAATTCGTATTATAGGGGAATATTTTGTACGAAACTTCAATGTAATATTTTTTAAGTCATTAAAAATGGATGTCACATACCAGGTTCTATGGGATATAGTACTATGGCCGAGGAGTTCAATTTGTATGATACAGGGTCATGTATTAGGATAGATGATCATATATATGATTCTTCAATATGTTTCAGTAGTGGTTGTAATCATAGACATTGGTTTCAAATTTTAAGCGCTACATGATTAAGTCGTTATATAGGAGAACATTTTCAATTTATAATTGAAAAATTATAGTTTTATTAGGAATTCATATTCATGGAACGACAGTATACTGATTTTAATGACCCCTAACACTTCTTATGGATGAAAAGTGTAATTTGTTTTTTGTGATGTATGATCATTTTATCGTATAAGTGTTTCAAATTCAAATGAAATTTAAATTTTCTATCTTCATCAATTTCATTTGGAGATCAAATTTTTTTAATTGGTTAATGAGGAAAGAATAACCATTAATAAGGTGTTTGAAACATGGTATGTGGTTCTAGAATCATATATGGGGATTAGTGGAGCCTCGAGAGATGTCGGTCAGCTACAATAGAGGATCCACCAACTAGCATGTATGCCCCACCAACATTCCATAGGTGTCATCTAGTGGAAAAATAAATAACAAAATTGCAGCTACAAGACAGTGCCACGACTTGATTTCTAGTGTGTTTTAGTGAGGGATAATAATCTTTTCCAATATTATGATTTTTTTGGGGAAAACTGAATCCCCGAGTTTTTCTCTCTTGTAGCCATCATCTTCGTTATCCTCATATCCTTTGTATTTATATATCTATGCAGTAGTTTATTCATTGTTTTTGGTAGTGAGAGAAGGTATAAGATCATATCCATCATCATCTATCTTCTATTTTTTTTCCTCAGTTATTCTATAAAATTTTTTTGGTTGGAAAAAGAAAATTCACTATGTAATTTTTATGCCTTTGAATTTTGATGTTTTTTCAGGCATACTAGGTTACAGATAACCTAGGAATATGTATGTGTTTAGTGATTCATTGAATCACAAATGGTATGATACACTGTGAATCATTATATGGTTTCAATAAAAATTTATAGCGTTTAGATATGGAATTGGTTCTACTGTTTAGGTATTATCCTAGGAATGGTTTCAAGAGCCTAGTGGGGACCATATAAATTATGTTGGATAAGATTATAGTGCCTTGTCTCTATTCATTGTGTTTTTAGGAATTATAGTATTTTTCAATTTTATTAGAAAATTAGTTTTAAATGGTATAATTATTTAATCATTCAAGAGTTTATTGACTTCGGAGTTCAAGAAGTGGTGGATGACATGGTTGATCATGGGATGATATTGAAATTCTTAGTAAACTATTACATGAAAAATGGAAATAAAAGTGCAACTATTATAAAATTATAGGAGTCCTAAAATAATTTATACATGAAATTTATATTTGGACTATGTTTCATTTGGATTCTAAGTAATTACACTAAGGATATGTCCCCAACAAATATAATTTACTTATTTTTTTAATTAAATTATAACTTCTAATTAAAATGGATTAGAACCATGTTTCATGAATAACCAGTGTGTGATACATTTCATCATTAGTCATTAATGGCCTAGGAAAAACTATTGAGGCATTGGGTGGAATCTATACCTCATGATAGGTGAGGCTATACCCACCATGATCATTTCCAATATGTTGGTCAAGGAAACCTACATGTTAGATGGGAGAAAATACATAGAAATCATTGGTATTTTTTACTTTAGGACTAAAAACTTATATATAAGGCTTTTAAGAACATTTAGAAAAGATAGGGATTACTGATCCCATAACTGGAGACATGCCAAGACTAAGGTAGTTTGATATTAGGAAGGCCAAGACATGGCTGAGTTAGTGGGAAGAAATAGGAGGCCTTGAAAACTATGATTGGTTTTTTTCATTACATAACTAATTTCAATATGGAGAGATTACATATATCTAATGTGGTATAACAACTTAGTTACCGATGATGTAAGACAAGGAATCCTTATACATTGAGGTAATTACCTTAGTCCATTTCCAAAACTAACGATCTATGATAGGGTTCACATACTCTATAGACAATAGCGGAAAAGTGGGTTTCATATTTTTAAACTGACCAATGAGAGAGTGTGTATATAAATTTTGTTTGATATGATCACGATTGTCACATTTGAACTCTAATAAATTTTTAAATCATGTTTAAAAATTTAAAATTGTTCTCTCACAATATGGAGTCAATACATGTTTTTCCAAATGAGGTTGTTGTACCACTATCTATAATTATAATTTTTATATTGATTGTAGTTTTGTTATATTCCTTTCCTAATTTGGAAGGATTATTTATAGCACCCATATGGGTGTTTGGAAAAATTATTATAGGGTGTGTGTCCCTGATTTGAAGACTCTAATAAATGATGGTGGAAATATTTATTGGAGAGGAATCCTAGAAAAACCAATCCCATAGGGGGAGGTTTGGTTTTTTCTTTAGGATATTCTCTAGAAGATAATTGTTTGGACACCATGATTTAGATCTTATATGGATTGAGGTTCGATGTAGTTTGAGCTAAGTTATCATTGGGAATACATGAATTTTGTTATTGGTTGATATGGTGGTCCATCTTGTGCTTGCCTAATGGTGGACATAGAGTGGGGGATCAATGCGTACAATCTATCAAGGGCCTTCTATATTTCGATATGTGGTAATTATAGTAGACATTTGTTTTCATTGATCTAGTCCATTATACTACAAAGATTATTAACCTTATCAGAAAAAATTTATAGGGGAGGACCACCATGACTAAAAAATCATCCTTAATTGGAGGTAGGTCATACACTATTTTGGGATGTAATAGATGTGGATCCTGGGTTATATTAATTTTTTGATCGTACAATGGGCATTCTTAGAGGCACTCTGAAATTAGGATAAAGTATTAATATTCAATCATTGTCACAATCTGATGTATCAATCAGTTTCATTTTAAATTATTTTCAGTTGTTTTTTAATTTGGGTTAGTTAATTATTACACAATAACATACTATGAAATATATTGGATAGTATGGGATCATGTTTGTGGATCCCAACAAAGCTTTAACTCACACCATAATCGAGTCACCATAGCACTATGGGGCATGTGTGGATGAGTGCTTGGTTACTACTACATGTGGGGAAGAGGAATTTGTTTGATCAAGGAGGATTGATCATTTGAGAACAAAGATCATTGGATGATGCATTTCTTAGGGATTTTTTGGAGTCAGTGTCTTTACATTTCCATTTTTGTTATTTACATTTGATTGTTATGGTGGGAGATCATTTTTATGTATGAAATGACTATTTGGTCTTTTGATTCATTTAATTTGTTATAATTTAATGTTTTATTTACCAATTATCATCTAAATTTAATTCATCAATGATGTAGGGTAACTTATCAATTACTGTTCACTATGATGTAGGGGTTTTAGATCCCCAACAGTACCATCATAGACCCCCACTACTAGTATAAACCATCTATAATAAGGGAATGTGCTCATGAGGTATGGTGTTTGTCATTTGTATAGGAACTGGATTGCAGTTTGCAGTGGTTAGACAATATAAATCACAATGGACCATATCTTTAATGATAATTGTGACAAACTAATATTTTAAATTATGTTGAGTCAAAAATTGATTATGTAATGCCCTGACCTGAGTTACCCAGATTCGGTACCTTATTACATAAAATTGGCATGATCACAAGGGATCAAATCATGAAAGACTGATTGATTTATTGTCTTTGAATTTCTAGATAAATTCATAAATTATACATCACATAATTAAATAAAAACTTCATCAAAGTTTTTCACCTTTTGAGCATACATAAATCCTTATCCTATCCCTGAAGGTCGACCATAAAATACTTCTTCCCATTTTGGGAAAGCTAAAATAGAGAATGTGGTGAACTCAGATGCTCAGTAAGGATAACAATAAAGTAGAAACTTTCATAAATAAGCATGAACCTTTATGGAAATGTATATGACTAAAAAAATCCTTTTAAACATAAACAATTGCATAATATGGAAAAGATAAAAACAAATAATTATATTTATTTATTAACATGGATATTCTACTAGTCAAATAATCATATGAAGTATCAATATTCACTTTCACAATGATGGAATGCATAATTCCTGACAATATAACCACATATTCAAGTCCTTCGCCAAGACTACAAATGCAATTATCTCAAGTCCTTGTTCCAAGACACTAGTTATTCTCAGGAGACCTACTGATGCATCAAGAAGATATAGTGGGATCCACCTGTCACATACTATGTCCAATGCATTCCGAATATGAAAATGATTCATCATAACATAAACATTTGTATTAAAACTAACTTACAAAATGTCAATACTTAATCCATAAACCATTAATGGTGTAAAAATAAAATATCCCTATTCAAACATATCACAATACGTTAAATAAAATATGGATGTTCTGTATCATAATAAATCAACATCAATCTTTCTTAAAATCCATCAAAGGATGTTGACATAGATGAAATCAAAAAAAATTTAGAGAAATATCTCTTCCAATTTTAAAATCATTTAAAATTAATATAATTATAAAAGAAAACATTTATTTTGAAAATATTCTTATATTCTTGTATGGGAAGCTTTGACGGTGATATAATGGTTGAAAATAGACACACCTTCCATAGAAGATAAAAAAATACATTCTTATCTTCATTCTGTCTAAAAGGTCATAAATTATTATGTTTGGAAAATGAAGGAAAGAATCTTTTCAAAACATATATAGTCAAATAATGGTGTAACTGACTTTATACCATTGTATATTAAACTGTAAATTGTTTTGAATTATATTTTTAATAAAACATGGATGTGGATGACAAGGAATTCCCTATAGGTACATACATGAAATCAACCTCGGATAATAAAGAGAATTTGAAATTGACCCATTCCTGGTACTTTTCATTAGTTGATGGTATATTAACCTCATTTATAATAGATAAACATTGTTTTTAAAATATTTATGAACAATATACATTAATATGATTTCATATATGATCCTCTAATATTTCTTTATTAATAATATTTCAGTAGATTCATGGTTTCAGGTGTTAACTGATTAATTTCCCTTTATATTCATGGTTATGTAAGCCATGTTTGTTATGGATATGAAGTATTTGATTCATATAAATAATTATATTATGTTCATAAAAATTATTTCTAATCATAAAATGAAAATCATTCTTGAATGATTACGATGGAGAATAAATCTCATCGCGTTTGTGGATACGGTAATCGGTACGTATGCACGAGCAACAATATCATTAAATTGATGGTGAAATCATATGAAATTGGATGATATATAATATATTAATAATCATTAAGATTTAATTGTCATTATTTAAATTATTTATACTTATTATTATACCCATACAAAATAATGAAGTGTTTGAATAACAAACTACACCACAACACAGAGACTGTAAGCCGTACGTACGCACATATGAGGACTTTGTCCTTTATATGATGGATAGAATAATGAATACAGTTATATGATTTTTATAATGACATAATAGTATATAGAATCAACTGGAGTTATTATTTTATAATAGAAACAATAAAGAAGGAGGAAGTGAAAAAAGAAATGAACATGAAATAAGTGATTAAATATTTACCTCTTCTTCAGGTTCTTCGATTTCATTTGATCAAAAGGGATCATTAGGATGTAATTATGACAAAAAGAAGGAATCTACGATGTAGGGAGTAAATTTGGGATGATATTTGGGCAGATTGTGTCCAAGCCAAATGGTTATGGTGTTGTGAAATTAATAGAAGGGGAAGTACACTTTTATAAGAGAGGTGAGGGTCACTTTTGGAAAAGTTTAAAATATTATTTTATAATATAAATTTTTTAGGTTTATAATGGATCCAAAATGATTTATTTAAAGTATAAGGTAGTTACGGATTTAAGACCTCCCAACCAATGGGTTTTATACATTTTTAGGTCACCATATTAACTATATCATTTAGATTTAACTTGATGTTAAATAGGATGTCATTTACCATGTCTATTTGTACTTTTATATTACATGGTTAATAAATTTACAATAGACATTAAAGTGAACCTCAAGTGGTTATTTATTAATATATATAACCTTAAATATTTCATTTTTCCAGACCATATATTTTTGGAATATTATATCCATTAATAATATATTATTTGATTTAAAAACTCAATTATGTCAATTTTGACACTAGATTGTATTTGATTTTTTGTGAAAATTATAAAAACATGATTACTTAAAAAAATATTTTATAAACATTAAATTGTCATATTAACCTATAATATTACTGTAACCCATCAAATGTCTCAATTAACATTTAATTTTATATTTATTTATCAATTATTTTAAAATTTCCTTGTTAAGATAATTATTGCACCATCATTGTGTCATAATTAAATTAAATTATTTAATTTTTAGAAATAATAAATAAAATACTATTATGTTTTAAATATATTAATACTTATAATGAATATTTATAATCTAATTTATGTTTTCTATAACATTATATTAAAAACAGTTTAGTTATTAAACATTGAATTTAACTCTTTTAACTCTTCTATAAATAAAATAAATAAATGTCCTAATCTATTCAATGTTGACCAAAGGGGATAATATTTTATTCCTATTTTTTTGGTCGATTTACAGTTAAACAATAGAATTAGGACATGCATTAGGGTAATTATGATATCATTTTTACCATTAATTACCCTATTTTCTTTTAAATGTGGTAAATAAAAGTCAAAAGTTACTATTCACCAAAAATTATTTTCATCTTATTGAACCAAATTTTACATAGTGATATTCGCCTTTTAACTAAAATTTCTAAAATTCAACAAACAGAAGTGGAAAAATAATGTATTATACAAATTTGGAAATGCTCCTAGGTGGTGTGTAAAAGACGGTAAAATGTTAAATAAATTTTTATGTATCTAAACATATTATAAAATCAATCCAATGAATTTCATTAAAAATATATAGGTATTATGTATCTATTTTGACCAAATTTAAATATAAATAAAATAATTAATATTTTAAATAAAAAGTCAGTTTTAACCAATAACGTAGTGTTTTATTACTATTCCTGAAAAATTTAATGTTTTCAGAAAAAACAAAAAATTGAACATAAGCTAATTTCGATATTCCAAATCCAAAAAATGAAGTCCATTTGGAAAGATTAAAGTTATAAAATTTAAAAAAGTGGGTATTACTATTTATAACCGCTAGTTTGATTGGTTGCGGTGTGTTAGAATCTCGAAGTTGTGTATAATGAAAGATATTGCCTTATTCAAAGAGAAACCTACCATGGAAGCTTTGTGTGTAATAGATTCTAATTTATCATTGATATTTTTGTTTTGGAAATCAAAAATTAATTCTTGTTTTTCATATATGATGTATTCCAATCATAATCACATATTTTTATTTTTATCGTAACCACACATTTTATATATTCTACATCATTATCATATGATGCTTTTTTCAATCATAATCACATATATTGGTATACAATCATAATAACTTATTATTTTCTCTTAACCAAATGTATCATTATCATATGCATTGTAACCTTGTTATGTATCATAATCATATTGTGTATTGTAAATATTCATCGTAACCAAGTTGTGTATCATATTCATATTATGTGTCATTACCATCCATTCTAACCATGTTAAACATCATAATATGATTATTAATTGTAACCATTTTATGAATCATAACAATGATATGAATCAGAACCATGATATGAATCACAAACACTCTATGCATTTCAACCATGTTAGTCATTGTGATCATATAATGTATTTTAACCACGATATGCATTGTAATCACAATATGCATCATAATCATTATAATCATCATAACCATATTATTAATTGTACTCATGTAATGCATTGTAATATAATTTAAAATCAATATCATTTACATTTTTCCACTCCTAATTATTTCATAATTCTATTATGATGTTTTCTACAAAACAATTATGTCTTTTATTTAGTAATATACATATCAAAATGATGTGGTGTAATCTGTTTGTTTTGACCATTATAATATCATGTGTCCAATTCCCTCTGCATTTTCCAGAGAAATATGATATTTGGAAAACATTTGACTGTTGAAACATGTGTCTTATAGATAAGATGTCATTTTTACCAGAGAAATCAATAATTGTATCATCCATGATCTAGAGAGAGAGTGTGGGACTTCTCTCTTTCATTGTGATAAAATCCTTGATGATAGAATATGTTAACAACTTTTTACTAGTTATTATATTTCATTAAGTGATTTTTTTGTGCATCTGATCATTATGATAATGATCAGGGAATTCTAGGGATATGAAGAATTTGTTGTTAATATTTGTTTTGAGGGATTTAAACCATATTAAAGACATGGGTGGCAATTAATTTCCTAATCGATGGCCTCTAGTGATAGGAAAAAACTTGTGGCAATCATCATATCGATGGAAAAACATGGTAGTCAAGTGAAAATCATTGTTATTAGGGGAAATTATACCCTACCATTTGGTATAAAATAATTATAATACCTTTATTTTCCACTACATTAGTAATAGAAATAGTATAATTTTTTTTTCTCTTTCTATTCATAATAATTTCTATTAGAATTGTTTTAATTATGATACATTCATTACATATTATATAAGGTGATTATATACGTTGTATGGTTGAATCCCTTACATTTATTATACAATGATTATGTAATCTATTCAAATACAATTGTTTTAACAACCTATCGTATCATATCATATCATATTCATCAGATCTATTCCATGTATGAACATTTTTATAGGTTATTAATTGTATTATATTAAGACATCATAAACCACGTTCACTCTTAAGAGTTTTAATACAATGTTTTAAATCCAATAATTAACTGCCCCACCTTATATTGTTCTATCTTATATAAATTTACAAAAATATTATGATCCAGAAATTGGTATCAAATGAGGTTTTCACTGATTTTCATTACTTTCTTTAATTATTTCTATAAAACAATTGTATATTTGTTATAAATCTTTGGTTTATAATTACATACTACACTAATGTGTGGATTATAAATGTTATGTTTTTAAGATGTCCTGAATTAATATAGGAACGATTGATAACATGTACAATCTAGAACACCTTTTTATTTATGGGAGTTATTATGTGTACCAAATAGATCAAATGAAGAAAATTGTTATTAATAATATAGTAGATAATTTTGTGATGATCAAAAGAGATTACAAAAATTCATATAAGGAATTCATAATCCTCACCAACATAGAGAAACTAAAATATCAACTGAATTCTAAGGTACACAATACATGTTTACATTATATGACTATGAGTATATATTTTCAGATATCATCATGTGAAGCAGCCAATTGTACCTAGAAAAAACTAAAGTCAAAAATTTTGGTACATAAAATGTATTAGAGGTAAACAGATCTATACACTGAGCAGAATATCATAGTTTGGGTTTTCCCTATAGAGAACTCGTAAAGAAGATTAAATAAATATTTATAAATATGATCCATAGTCTTCAACCCATGGGAGAAAAAGATATTGATGATTAAGTGCTTGTAGGAAATACATTTGATATAATGCCAAATGGGTGTGAATATGAAAGGTCAACTGTTGATGAGAACATAAATGTTACTTAAATTTCGCATGATGAATTATTTGTTACTTTTTAACCGCATGAGACAATAATGAAAAGATATTCTGATTTTAATTAGAAGAAGATTGATAATTGATGTGTTTCTTTTACTACTACAAATAATGCAAAGACACCACAAAGGGTAAAAATATCCAAACATTAGAATGTTGTTGTTATATCAGAATCCAGTGAAAATGATAATTCAGATAATTAACTATCCAATCATTCTCTCATAATGAACAAGATTTTTGGAATGAAAAACATTAATTATAGATTTATTAAAAAAATAAGAAGAATATGAAAAACACATAACTAACTCGTTATCAATGTAAAATAAAAGGTGTTATTAGACCATATAGTCCATTTCATAAAATGAAATCTTGGATGGAGAAACATTATAAATGAATCAGGAAAAAGTATTACAAGTCAACGACTAATAAACTATAGAATGAAAATAATACATTGGATGGGAGTAGAGGTTATTAAATAGAATAATGTTTTGAATATGAATCTTCTAGTCTAAGGAATATAGGACTCATTACCAGACTAAATATTGAAAATCATTTTCTCATTTCTATGGTACAAAATGCTTAATCTCTTAGTAATGTATCTTTAAATTATAATTACCCTGATGAGAAATATTCTTAATCATTGGAATAATATTCATTCTAAAAAGAGGAAAAATTACATTATTTTGAAAACCTATCCAGATTTTCCAAATTACAAGATAATTGGAATGCTAAACACAAGAAAATCATGATAATGGTAATTCTACAATATCTATTCATAAAAAAGTATCAGATCTTTCAAAAGATATTGATGAAAAACTCTTGATTTTGTTAATATGTCAAAAAACCTTAGGAATGTGATTACATAGAATAATAATCCTTATAAGGACTTTGAACAAATACTTTTAAAGAAAATTATTTTTGAAAAAAAAATTCCAAAATAATATCATGAGAGAATTTTACTTAAGTCATTAGACTAAAATATGAGATTTTTTCTCTTATGATACATTTATAAAATTTCACTACGTGATAAAATTAATTTTTCAAAATGTATTATCACATTATTCTTCCACGAAATAGTTCCAAAACAGGTTATACTCATTCATAATGATTTTTTAGTCATAACTACATTGTTCCCTAACGCACTCCATTCTACAACATGAGTAAGTGTGGTGGACATTAGGGAAGAAATTTTTCCCCTAATAAAAATCAATATTTATGATTTTACAACACTCACATTTCAAAACTAATGTGTATTCCTAAAGTTCATTTATCTAAAATTTTTGGATCCAAAAATGATTGTATTCCAAAGAACTAGTTGTTTCATTTTCTTAAAAACACAAATTGTACCAACAGAATGATTATTTTGTACATAGAATGTGGTTTTTCTCAAATTACCACTTGAAACAAATATTTCTTTGAATATATCCTTGAAATGAGAGGTTGAAGAGTTAATATCAGAGAAAATTTTCAAGGAATTATAATTTCTATAAGTAATATTTCACATTAAGGAAAAATTTTAACATAAAATGTTTTGTATATTGATCATCTAAATCACATCCTTATTTGCATAAGTCTATTTTGTGATGAATGATACCTTGTGAATTTTTTGAATGATCAATGTTTAGTTTATAATTCCAAGTATGAATTAATTCTTTCTACGTCTATTCATGATAATGTATACACAGATAACTTATAACATGTAAGTTGATAATACAAACCTTTATTAAGTGAAATGGAAGAACAATATTGGTTATGGAATAAAAGGATTGGACATTATAACCATAAGAACCATTGTAAATTCTAAATGAAAAGAATTTTTAAGGATATACTAGATCATAGGATATATTATTCTAAATGTTGTGACACTTTTCAATATGAAAAGAAACATAATTATATATTTAAATAATTTAATGATGTTTAAACTTCTAATGCTTTAAAGTTGGTCGACATGGATCTTTTTAGTCCTACCCAAAATGGATGAATTTGGGGAAAACATAGAATATATTTTTTAGTTGATGACTACACCATAATTACATGGGTCTATTTTCTAGAAATTAAATCCAAAGCCTTTTTCTATTTCATAAATTTTAGAGCCCATGTATAAAATGTGAAAAACCTACCAGAAATAACTCTTTGATGTGATAATGGTGTAGAATTTTAAAATTCAGTTTTTGGAACATTTTTTGTTAGAAATGTATTACTCATAACATTTTAGATTTAATATCCCCTCATAAAAATGGGTCTATTTAAAGAAGAAATTATATGCTGAAGGTGAGTACTTCATGTTATAATATAAATCTATTTTTAACTAGAAATTTTCTAAATAAAACAAGTTATGATTTTTGGTCTAGCTGAAAACCTAATGTTTTATACTTAAGCGTATTAGGAAGAAAAATATTCTTATTGAATGATGAATATAATTTTAAATAATTTGCCCCAAAATACAATTAAGGGATCTTTATAAGTAATTCCACTATATCTAATACTAATAGAGTCTTTAAAAAATATTATACTATTGAGGAAATAGTGCATGTCAAATTTAATGATACTGACTATTTTTTTAAACAATTCATACTTACATAAAAAAATGTATTTCGCAATCTGATATGTATCCCTCGATTGAAAAATCTTTGGAAAAGAGAAATACAAAATAGTATTTTTTGTAAAATTTAAAACAATATATATTCTATCTTATGTTTATGAACATGTTTTATAAAACCCAAATCAAATTTTTCATATGAATCTTCGTTGTTATAATAACATAGGTGATTTGAATCAACCTGTGAGGACTAGAAATTCCTTGAGAAATGAAATAAAACATCATTCATTAATATTCTTATTTGAACCTAAAACATTTAATGATGCCTTCTGTGATGAATATTGGATTAGATCAATGAACAATGAACTAAATGAATTCATCAAGAATAAACTTTGGACCATGGATCAAAGATCTAAAAACTGTAATTTTTGTATAGTGTGTTTTCATAAACAAATGTGATGAAAATGAAATCCTTATAATAAATAAATAAATACTCATGTCTAAAGTCAATATTAAAAAATAGCGAATAGATTATGAATAAAACTATGATCTGGTACCCATACATGAATATATTCATCTTCGATTGGCCTTTGTAGCATTAATTAACTAAAATATTTTGTAAATGGATTTAAAATTTGATTTTCTTAATATTTTTCTACAACATGATGTTTTCTTTAGAAAAACCTCTTAGTTTTGTAGATTTAAAAAATCCTCATTATGCTTTAAAAAATACCAGTACATTTTATGGATATAAACATGACCCTAGAGATTGGTATGCTAGTCATACATTATTTCATATAAAAAATATTTGGGAATAAGGTGCCACAGAGCTAAACATTTTTATGCAAATTAGAAAAAACATTTTTGTTATTCGAATATATGTAGATAAAATTATATTCAGACCAACTCTCTAATACCAAAAAGATTTTTTTTGTGATTCTTATGAAATATGAGTTTTAAATGAGTATGATGGGAGAGTATAAATTTTTTTATGTTTTGAAATCACTCAAAAAATAAAAGGAACCTATATATCCCATCATAATTATTTAAAATAGTTAGTTAAAAAATATTGATATGAAAACAATAATAGTATAAGAACTCCAATCGGTACCTCAAACACAGTTGATCTTGATGATGCTGGGAAACCAGTAGATCAAAAATCCTTTAGAGTTATTATTGTAATATTGTTATAATTAAGAAAAATTCAACCAAAAATAATGTTTTCAATATTAGTATGTGAAAGATATTAATATAATTTAATAGAATTTTGTTTAAAAGTCATGAATTGAATTTTTTACATAATAAAGAGAACTATGATTTATGATTATTTTATTCTTCCAGAAATGATATCAATTATTTTTTTTCATATGTTGACTTTGGTGGTTTTATAATAGATAGGAAATGTATATCCAGATCATGTCATTTTTTATAGATTCATAACTTTTCTGGACAGAAAAAAATAACATTTAGTCGCAATTTCCACTGCTGAGGTTGAATATGTATTCACTAGATGTTGTTGTGGTAAAATCTTGTGGATGCAAGAAAGACTCGCTAACTATGGAATGAGTTTCTACCAAACTCAAATACAATTTAATAATACCAATTCCATTTCCCTTTATAAAATCCATTCACCTCAATCATATGCAAAACACAATGATATTAGGAATCACATTCATTGAGATCACACAGAAAAAGGATATATTTTTTTACAATTCATTGAAATGCCAGAACAACTTGCTGATAATTTCACAATACCATTTCCTTCCGTTAAATTTGAATACAATAAATAGAAACCAGTAATGATCAATTTAAAGTAATCATTCACATATATTTGTTGTTTAAAACATCTCCTTACATTATGTTACTCTTTCTCAAAGGGGTATTATACATATCACTTATCAGCTTCAATTTTTTCTATTTCACATTTTAATAGATTTCACTATTATTAGTTTAGATATTAATTAGTTTCAATTTTATCAGTTTTAAATTTTAATTGGTCTCACTTTTATTGGTTTTACACTTTATCGGTTTCATGTTTATTAGTTTCATGTTTATCAGTTTCATTTCATCGGTACCAATTTATCGGTATTTGATTACTCTATCAATTATCAATATTAAAAAAATTTATCAGTCCCAAAAATTTTATATCAGTTCTATAATTCTTATCGGTTTCATATTCATTTCAGTATTATTTTTATTATTATCATAAGAACAATATACTGAAAAAAATACATATATCATGGTAATATGATAGTTCCCCATTTTTTGTTCATCTTAGGATTACATCGATGTACAAATATCATTAGGAGTATTACCAGTGGGATGGAATGAAAAGAGATATTGTTGACTTCACTGTGAATTGTTAAACTGGCCAACAGGTTAATGCAGAATAGTAGTTAATGAAAGTGATTCTTATGCCTTTTCCATTTGCATAGTGTAAATTGAAAAATATATCCATGGACTTAGTTTTAGGATTACCGAAGACATTTCAAGGTATTAATAGAATCTTATTTATTGTTGATCGACCAACTAAATGTTCTTATCTACTTTTTATTTATGATACTATGTCTCTTGATCAACATTCTTAATTATCTGTTAATGATCATTTTAGGTTATAGGGAGTTCCCCTCTCCATTGTATCATATCATGATCATATGTTCACTTCTAGATTTTGGAAGGTCCTTCATAATTCAATGGGACTGAATTAAATTTTAGTACAGATATTCATCCACAATCAAATGGGTATTCAGAAAGAGAAATTCAGACATTGGATGATATGCTATGTTCTTGTTCAATGAATTACAAGGGATGTTGGGGCTAAAAACATTCTTTGGCTGAGTTTTCTTATAATTAAAATTTTCATTCCATTATATATATGGCATCGGTTGAGAAATTATATGGAATATCAAACTGCAACATTTTGGTGTGATGTTGGTGAATGGAAATTAATGGGAATAGAATTGGTAGATGATATGGTAGAAAATGTTCAGTTGATTCAAAATAACAAGAGAACAACTCTGAATAGGGAGAAAGGTTATGTGGATAACCAGAGGAAGGTTATTTCTTTTGAGGTAGGGTCATGTTTTTCTTTATGTTTCTCCATATAAATGTATAATGTTCTTTGGTAAGAAGGGAATGATGAGAATAAGGTTCATTTCACCCTATGAAATCTGAGATAATGTTGGATCAGTTGCCAACAAAGTGGATTTACCTACATATTTATCCCAAATACACAATGTTTTTCATGTTTGAATGTTATGAATAAATATTTCGGATCCATGTCATTTTTTTAGTCTAGAGGTAGTTTAGTTGTAAGAAAATAATTCTTATATGGAACAATCAGTCCAGATTCTTGACTGAAGAGAGCATGTTTTGTGGAATAAAAAAATTATTTAGGAAATGGTTTTTTTGAAAAAACATATGGTTTAAGAGGAATTGTTGGAATCTAATAATACTATGAGGGATAAATACCCCAACTTATATGATAGGTGATAAAATTCAGATGACACAATTTCTAAAAGAAGGTTTGGATGTAACATCCCATGTAAATAAAAAATATAAAATTTTCATATTAATTAATATATATTATTTAAATATTAAATTTAATTTAATGGTTATTCTATGTTTGATGGAATACCTGACACACAACATTGGGTTTCCCTGAAATATTGTGTTGCACACAATGCTGAGTCTGACTGGAAAAATAATAAAATAATATTATTATTTTAAATGGAAGTTAACACATATTCATTGGACTGGTGATAATTAACAGAACTAACCATATTATGATTAAACATGACTGCTAAATGTTTTTAAAATTATCAAATAAAATTTTAAGGCTCAAAATGATAATAAATCCCATTTTTTCATAAATAATCTAATATTTTTAAAATGGTTTTTTATATCCTTTTTATAGAGAACCTCTTTTAAATATAGTTTTTATCACTTTTATGTGATACATATAACAAAATAAATATATTCATCAGAATTAAGACATTAAAATTTACTTTAATTAAATTTCTCGTATTTTTTTTTATAATGTTCATTTTTTAATAAATATTAAAAAATACAGCTTTTTATGTCAAAACTGTCTATTCATATGATTTATTTATATTGTCAGATTATCTTTTTAGTGGGTTTTAAAGGGTAATTAGGTTTTTTTACCACTTAATCCAATATTTTTCATTTTAAGTGATTTACCATTTTAATTATACATAAGCAAATGGAAATCATTTGATAGTTATTATTTCATAAAACACACTTTTTTGGTTTTAGCAACAGGAATTAATTTTAAATTATTTTATACAACTCTTGTTTTATGAAATTGTAAAAATGTATTCCATATTTCGGATCAGGAAGACCAAATTTTCTAAATAGTTATCTTTTATTTTTATAGATTGTGAATTTTGACTATAGTAAATATTTTATTAACGATGGTTAAAGGCTAAATCTGGTAAATTAGGGTAAAAATTATTTAATAATAATGTTAAATTACCCTACCACATATCCTAAACCTATTGTATGAAAGATTTTCGAACTTTTTCATCCTTGAGTCGATTTTGGGACCCCCATGGAGCAACATGTGTTTGAAAATGACATTTAATTACATTAAATTTTACGTTAGTGAAAATATAACAAAACATATATTTTTAATAAAAAAAAATTAATATGGGGTTATATAAGTGATATCATTAAACTATAAATATTATTTTCAAAAAAAATTATTTTTTCCTACATTATGGTAATTTATTTATAATTTTTAGACATTAAAAAAATAAATTTAATTATGGCACAATTGTGATGCATAAATTGATTCATTAATAAAGGATTCTAATAAATGATATTATAAATGTTAAAATAAATTTAATTATGTTATTTTTATTTCATCTAATAATTCATTGGATAATTGCTACATTTTTACTTTGTATTAATTAATTTTTTTTTTCAAATAGATCAGGTTGTTATTGATTTTTATAAATTTATGATATGAATTCTATCAAAATTGACAATATTCATCTATTAAAATATAATATAATTTATTAAATTTTAAAAAATAACCAAAAACATATGATTTGGCCAAATAGTTATCACAAGTCTCAAATTTTATTAATCACTCTTTAATAGGATATTTTTCATGTTCTGGTAACTATTTTTATTCTTGAAGTGTTACATTCATGATAAAACTATAACAGTAAAAAAGGGTTAAATAAAAAGGATAAGGATTAAAAATGATCCTATAATAATTAAATTTTTATTGGATGATTTTATTTAGAAATATATTCTTATTATATTTAAATTTAATGAGTTTCAGACATTTGGAAACCAAATATCATTTTATAATAATATAATACATTCAAACATTCCTAAAAATCTCCTCCTCCATCTTATAAAAGGCCACCACCTCTAACCCATTACACCCACCTCTCAAGCCTCATAGATCATAAAAAATCTAATAAAAGAATCATCCATCATCCCAATCATTATCCTAGAAGCATTACACTGGGATGAAGGAAATTCAAGAAATGATTTTCGCTCTAATCGAAGAGAGTTACACATTTTAAGAGGTAATATCTTCTCTAAAATCTATTTCATTTATTCTACTTCTTCACTCCATATTAAATTATTTTTCAATTATTACCTAAAAATGAATATATTCAATATACTAGGCTATTTTTATGAGAATTATTATAACTACACATACATACACCTTCTTCTAATTGGTATAGAACATAGAGTTTCTGTAGATGGCGAACTACTGCCACACAAAACGATGATTGTTCAGTATCCTCCTACCACCTCTCATGGAGGCCATTATGATGGTATTATAAATATATATGATATTTATTTTATATATTTTAACAACATGATTCTATAATTCTCATTTATAACATACTATTATGCTTTTAATGTTGTATATAAACGATAATTGCATTTGAGAAAGGCCATACTACCGCCCACTCAATGTAATATGTATTGTTTATGCCATACATGTAACATATAATGGATGGGGTTAATAAAATTACGTAACATCTGTAAAATATGATATTATATTTAAATTATAATATATTAATGTATCATTTTCGATTCATTTTTTAAATAATAAAAAGAAATTAAAATAGCGTTCATGCGTACGTACGACTTACCATCTCCACGAACAATGTTTTTCATTTTTTATATAAAAATATTACAGAATATTCGAAATAAATTTATACATAATATAAATAATATTTTAATCATTAATTCAAATTTTTATATAATTTACTTTTATCCACATGTACAATTTTTAATTATAACATGTTTATTTTTCACTCACCTTCCAAACATCAACAAAATGTCCGATATGAACTCAAATAATTAAATAATTGTAATAGAATAGTAATACGTTATATAATAGGAATAATAATCTCGAAAGAAATTATTAATCATATAGAAATTAAGTTATCTTTATTTTTCAAGAAGAAAAATTAACATACATGAAATGTCAGACATGAGGTAGGGGACTTCGTCTCAATCTCCATTCATTGAGGCATACATTGATTTATACACGACATTATTTTATATATTGTATAAAACCATTTCACTTTTAATTTCATTCCAATGGAATATTTTCTATATGAATAATTTTACTAAATGAAAAAAATAATATTTCTTTTTAACGTAGGTGGTGACTATGACCATTCCATCATCATGAGCAATATTTGATATTTGGATTCCTTAAAAAGAAATAATATTTTTAAAAGGAAAATAAATACCAATTACTCTTTTTAAAATTTTTTGATTTGAAAATGGTTTTGATAATGGATTTATTATGTTAATATATTGAAATTTTATATTGTGATTTCAATGATGAAATTTTATCATTTCATTATGCTTGTTCATGGGTTATGATTATGTTATGGTTCTGGGGAATTGTTTACGAATATGAGTAGTTCTGTGACAAACCAAGGGCGGGTGAGGCATAGACAACTCTCCAATGGATTTAGTAACATGATGGAGGTAAAATATGATGTTTCTACAAGGATATTTAGGGAATATAATGTGTCTGGTATTAAAACAATAACTCAAATTGTAGCAGTGAAAGCAAAAAGTAAATAATGAAATGGATGCCATAAGTTAACTTTATGATTTATGGTTTCTATGTCTTATTAATAAATCTTATTATTTTTTTAGTTACGTTAAAAAATATTATGATTTGTTAGTTTTTAGGGACTAATGTTTTCATTATTTATTTTATAACCATTAATGAGCTTTTAATTCTCATCCCATGTTTTTGAAATATTTTTCATAAGTATAAGGATTTCCAAGATAAAGGAAGAATTCAACAATTTGTATATCAAAAAACGAATTCATGTTTTCTATTATGAAAATTTATTTTATGAAAAAATGGATACTAAGTAAAATTTCCTACATTTTAATATATGAGATGTAATTTAATAGTTATGGAATAATTCTATAAAACTATAAACTTGATAAGACCCTCAATGATAATTCTTGATTTTACTCATGATTATGTATTGTTTTAAGGATGTAGATTTATATAAATTTTGATGAATAATAAAATTCCCTTATGAATTGTAATATTAATTTAAAAAAATTAATAAGAGAATGTTGCAATGTATGAAGATAACATTTCAAGGATAGAAATACATCTTCGAGATTATTTAAAAATCCATGGAGATTCATCGAGTGATTCTTTTATGGCCTAAATCTAGTACACTAATGTGAACCAGTATCCCAATCATTCTCATCATAAAAATATATAGTATCATGTGCTATCATGATGAAAAAGGTGTTCTACAATTCTTATAACATTAATAGAAGAAAATAGTAGAAGAGGGATACTAAAATATTTGGAAAAGGAAACCATGAAATGAGGAATAAGTTGACAGTTGGCATTCCACTCTGTGAAATTCCTGGGAGGAAACACCATAGTTGCTACTTAAAAGGAAAAGGTGTCGTCTAAAAGTGTGGATAAAAATTCCTTCATGCTAGTGATTACAAGACAATTAAAGTAGCCAAAATTTTTCATTTCTATAATTTTTTGTAAATAAGGAACAATGCTAATGATTTTTCAAATATTTATAGAAACGTGCCTATGAAAAGTGCAAGCAAGAAGATGAAAATCTTATGCAATAATAACTACTAATATTAAATTTCCTAATGACGTGGTTGTAGGATCTTTAATAATTTTCTCAAACTAATAAAATGTTGTATTGGATTATGGATCACCTCATTATTTTATATCATCATATTTTTTCTAGAAAATTAGACTTGATCAACATGATTTTATAAATGAGTTGTCAATCCGAACTCCAAGGTGTTGTATTGTTACCGAAAATATGTTTCTATTAGGACCTCGTCATCACAGAGAAACATTTCATAGTTTATAAAATTATCATAATACGATTAATTAAGTTTGATATAATCATTTGGATGATTTGGAATTCATGTTATAATTCTAATATATATTTCATGTATAGAGATGTTGTGATTTTTTAGAATGCTGTTGAATCCATTATTTTTAGTGTATAATCCTCAATAACATATTATTATCTAGATCCACCCCCAATAGATCTACTGAATTCAATTACAATTCATAAAGGTAATGAAATGTATATTGGTGATGAAATAAATGATCAAAGAGAGGACATACATACTTTTAAAGAATATGATGATGTGTTTATAGAGGATTTACATGAATATCCTCCATAGTATGAAATTGATTTTTCATGTTGATTTAATTATTTTTTAAATACCTATTTCATAGACTCCTTAAATAATGTCCAATGTAGAATTAATAGGACTGAGGGAACAACTTGAATAATTTATTTATAGCGTATTCCCCCCCCCCCATAGTGTCTCCCCATGGGGATCCCCTTTTATTTTCATTAATAAGAAACCCATATCTATAAGTTTTTCCATTGACTATAGGGAGATAAATGCTATAACAAGAAAGAGAAAGTATCTCCTACCACACATTGAGGTTTTATTTGATAAACATCATAGTGCCTAATATTTTTCGACGAATCAAATTTGATCTGGATATCATCAGTTCCTATCAAGCTATGTAGATATTTCAAAGACAATGTTTCAGAGCAGGAATGGGCATAATAAGTTTATAGAAAATCCTTTTGGACTGACTAATGTAGCCTAGGTTTTTATGGGTTTAATGAATAGTGTTTTCAAGCAATATCGGGAAGAATTTGAGGGTGTATTTCTTGATGATATCCTGTAATAATCCAAAATATATAATGATTTTTAAAATAAACTATCCTCTATTCTAAAGACTATTAGAAAAAATGAATTTTATGGGATGTTTAGAATGTGTGAATTTTGGATTCAATTTATTTTCCACGTTGTCTCTATGGATTGAATATCTACTGATCTGAAGAAGAGAAAATCTATTCAATAATTGACTACTCCAATGAACATAAATATGCAATGTATTTTTATTGGTTTACTGAATTATTATCGAATTTTGCTTCATAACATCACCCACTTAGCAAAACCATTGACCAAGCATACACATAAATAGATTATGTTTGTATATAAAAAGGAATGTGATGACTATTTCAAATAATTAATGTAGAGTTTCTCCAATGATCAGATCCTAACTCAAACATTATGGATGATGGGTTTGTTATCTATAGTGATGAATCAATGAAATGACATGGTAGTGTCGTTACAAAAATGATAGAGTTATTACCTATTCATTAAGATAATTAAATATTTGTGAACAAAACTATCATACTCATGACCATGAGCTAGATAAATTGATATTTTCTCAAAAATATGGAGACACTCTCTCTATGATAAATGTTGTTAGATATATTCAGATCACAAGAGTCTGATTTATATATTGTTATTAATAAAACACAACATGAGTAAAATATGATGGATCTAAATACTTAGGTATTATGATTGTTTTATATAATACCACCTAATAATTTAAAATCAGGTAGTTGATGCATTGAGTAGGAATGATAGTGGAGTTTTAAACAAAATGAGGTTTGAAAGGGATCATGATTTTATTGATTTAACAAGGATGAACATTAGAATATTCATTGAAGTTGAAAAATCATTACTTTTTCAATTGTATTACCTACCATAATTATTATCAAGGAATAAAATCAATCAAATTGATGATAAAAATCTTCAAACAAATTAGTGTTGTGAAATATGGGTAATTTTCTTACATCATATGTGATGATGGAATTCAAAATTTTTGGAATAGGTTATGTGTTCCCTTGATATCAGAGTTGAAAATGGAGTTATTTGAAGATTCTCGTAGATCTCATTTCTATATACACCAAGTTATCACTAAAATGTATAATTTTTTGAATGAACATTTGTAATGGGACTACATGAAATGGGAAATTTCTATTTATGTATCATGATGTTTAGTCTGTCAGTAAGTGAAGGATGAGAAACAACATCATAGAAGAGTCCAGAAACCCCTTCATATTTCTACATGGAAATGGGATTACATCAAAATTTGTTTTTTCAATGTATTTAACAATACTTGAAAAAAATGATGTAATATGTGTAATTGTTGATCAACTAAAAAAATATGTTCAATTTCTCCCTATAAAGGAGTATTTCATACTGGAATAACCTAACAAACACTATATCAATGAAGATTTAAGATATAATGGAACACCTCATTCAAAAGTGTCTAATCTAGATCCTAGATTTACATAAAATTTATTGAAAATTAATTAAAATTATTTGCTAACTAAGATTCATTTGATTACTTCTTATCATCCTCAAATTGATGGGAAATCAGAAATAATGATCCAAACATTAGAATAAATGTTGAGATCACGATTTCATGACATTCAAGGTATGTGGGTTTAGTATTAACACTTGGTAGAGTTTTCCAGCAATAATATTTTCCATTCCAGCATTCAAATGGCACCATATGAAGCATTGTACAGAAAGAGCTGTTGTATATCATCATGGTGGGATGAAGATGGTGAATGGAAGCTACTTTATCTAGTGCATGTGGACATAAAACCTGTGAAGGTAAATTCGATTCATGGACATATCAAAGAGGCTAAAAGAATAAAAAAATCTTTGTTAATAATAATAGTAAGGGTTTGGAATTACATGTGGGATATCATGTTTTCTTAAATGTATCTCCAAGGAAGGGTGTTATATTATTTGGGATGAAAGGGAAAATGGGCCCCAGGTACATAGACCCTTTTTTAATTCTAAAGAGATTTGGAGTTGTTGAATATTTTTTGGATATGAAACCCATCCTGTTTAAAGTACATAATGTGTACTATGTCTTATTACTGAGAAATTAAATATTAGACCCAATACTTGTACCCACTTCTGAACGAATATATTTTGAACCAAACCTATCTTATCGTGAAGATCATATTCAGATTCTGGATAATAAAGAACTTGTGTTGAAGAATTTGTTGACTTGACTAGTAAAGTAACATTATAAAAATAAAACAATAAAAGAGGAAACATGGGATCCTAAGGAGTATATGATGAAGATCTACCCAAATATTTTAATAAGGTAAAATTGTTTTTATTTCAAGGATGAAATTTTTGTATTGTGGGGTGAATGAAACACACCGTGATTTAGAAAATAAATTTAACATTCAATGCATGAAACAATGAGTCTCTAAAAAACACTACTTTTTTATATCATAGATAGTAAACAAAATTTTAACACCTCTATGTTTTGAATTTCAAAAACTAAAAAACACGGTTGCGTTCATTAATATATATTGAGTATGATAATACAAACATAAATTTTAGCGAATAGTAAGATACCTATATGAATAGTAATATTAATATTAATGTGACCCATATGAATATTAAATCATATTATTGTTTTATTTCCATAATGTTACATGATAATGAGATCTTAATTAATTTTTTAAAGGGATATAAAAAATTATTTTTTTAATTTTTATTTTTGTAATAATTTTTTATTTTAATTGAAAATAAAATTATTCATATATAGCTAATTATATTCCAAAAATGGAGTTTATTTTGGGATATTTCACATCAAAAAATGGTGAGGGTGATGTTTTGGGTGTTATTTTGATATACTCTAATTTTGGTTGCATAATAAAATGCGGTAATTTTCCTTATATATACATTATCATATAAATCCACTATTCCAAGAATCATGGTTGATATGAGAACACATGGTTCGATAACACGTGAAATTTTTACTATTAAGAGTAACACGAATCAACACTAATGGTATTCTTGAGGGAAAAAAATAAAAAAATGAATTAGATATTCACAAATCACACCTCTCCTCCACTATATAACCACCTCCACTTCCTCTTATCTTCACACCTCTAATGTCACGTGCCTTTTCTAAATTCAGGAAAAGTGTCCTTCCATGATACTCCCCCTTGTCCATAATTCCTTGTCCTCATAAAAAGTCTACAACTTCTCCCCTAAAGAGTCTCTCAAGGATGATTACTTCAAGTTGTAAATTCCTCTTAACATATCTATTATTTCAAGTACAATTATTTTCTTCTCCTTTCCTAACCACCTTTCATCCATATGTTTTCATGACTCCATTACCATACATATAATGTAATATTTTAATGATAAATTGGTAATTCTTCATTGTCTTTCAGTTTCTCTTCTTTAATACTAAAAATGATAACACTATCTGAGATGTGTTAATTTATATCATTCATGGATGACTTATTTTCAATTTCTATTACAATTTTCAATTCATGTTGTTATACCATTTTGATGGATTAACCATAATATAATATAAGTATTATAACTTATTTAAGGTTCTGGAATCCTTTTTTACACATAATTTTAATTAATAAAATAAAATGTTTTTGTTGTGACAAAAACCACTAATTAACCCATAAAACATGTCACTAATGATTTATATGATGATTCATCATTTTTTCTAATAACCAAATAAAATTTATAAGCCTGAAATATTCTAGTTGTTCACTAATAACATACATCAAATATTATGGAAAACCATTCTCATTCTAAATGTTTATCCATAAATGAATATAAGTAAACTGATAATGGAAACTAATGTAGAGAACACTCCAAAATAATGAAATTGAATCTCTTAACCCATAAAATGACCATGAATGAACATAATTAGGTTATACTAAATCAATTAAATATATGTGGGGATTTGGGATCATTAATTTATGAACCAAATTTTTATTTTTCAGGTCTTTAAGAACATTTGGGGAAAACCATCAGACATAAGGTAAGGGTTTTCTTTACGAAAAACATTTTCATTCAGGTTACTTTTATCATATACATACCTATATTAAATTGTTGTTAATTATTATTTATTCCTCAAAAATTACTTTTTAATGGTTTAAATATTTTTACCAACCAGAATCCTTCCTTGATTTATGTGGAATAATATGTTAAAAAGGTTTACTCACAAAATAATTAGAAAATAGAATATCGTCTAAGGGGAATTAGTCAAATTCTTACTGATTCATCTTGGGAACATTATAATCTATTATTATAAACTAGTTTCCTTCTAAAATCACACATTTTATTATAAAAATAATATTTTCCTTCTTTTCGGGTAATATATAATGTCTTTTTATAAAGAACACTTCTTTTCAACATTTGGAATATTTATCTCAAGAATTACTCGATGATTTTATAGCAGTACATTCATTCGATACAATTTTTTTTTGAATATTAAGTATAATTGGAATTTGTATTTTGTGATATCATATACAAAATATAATGGAATGTTTTTGATTTGTTTTACTATTAGTAATCTATCCTAAACGCATTCACTTATTTACTCTAAATGGTTAGTGTTTATGAAAAATATTCGGGGAAGCTATTTACAATTTATATGTGATATTCAATATGATTGTATATGTTTTTTATGATTATACCAATAAATATGAGGAATTAAATGGGCTTATTATGAAAAATTTGGGGCCCACTATAGCCCCTCGATGCATTGGTAGGTGTCATGAGATAAATAGATTTATACGTGGTCGAGGCCTTAACCATTTTTTTATATTATTTTGTCTGAGGAATTATTCATTTTTTGATGTATTGGATGAGGCCTTGAAAGTATGTTTTAGAATGCCTGACATATGAATTTCCCCCATTATAAAGATAGGAATTATTTGTTTATTTTGTTATTTCACTAGTAGAATATGCCTAATTAATTTTTTTTAATGAAATAACTACCCCACTCATATTCCTTCCCAAATGTGTGGATAATTAGTCTTGTTTAATTTCATGAGTTTTAAATTATTCAAATTTCCTAAAGTGTATGTTTATGATATCATACACTACATTGATTACCCTAAAATGAGAATATAAGCTCAACCCTTCTTTTGTTTAATTTTTCCCTTAACACGAAGAGGTATATTATGATTGATGTGTAAGGAAAATTTTATAGTGGTTGATGTTCATAGTGGATCTTTTATGTTGTTTTTCTTCTTAAGATGTAATTTTGAACTTATGTATTCATATTGTTTCCGAATCAACAAAACTATTCTTTTTTCAGGATATTTATTTCTTTTAATCATTCCAATGTAATGTAATATGGAACTAGATTCAAGAATCTAGGGTTTGGTATTTTCATCATATCTATAAAATAATAACATATTAGTTTTTTTGAAAAAATGAGGTTATCATTTAATTACTTATAATAAACATTTATGGTGGCAGAGGTGGAAAAAAATAAAAATGATTGTTTAATATCATTTACTTTTCTTTGGAATTCATGATTATTTGTTTACGAAAGCACATCCTATTTTTCATATGACCAAACTAAGGTGGAATAGAATATTTTTAGTGGATTAATGAAATTATTAATACTGGTTTATTCTAACACAAATTTATTTGGTTGTGTGAACCGGGGAGGGGAGTGGATGGATTTTCTTAAGTGTGTGAGAGTACATATATGGAAAATTGTAAATGATTGATTTACAATAGTTTTTATCATGAAACAAGTAAACATGGGCTATTATTGAACCATAGAGGTTTAAAGGGTTATATATGGCCATAAACATAGTTTTTGAAAAGTTTAGGTCTTATTTAATCCATCGTCATTTTTGTTTAACAGTTGGTAAAATCACTTTTACCTTAATCGTATTAATTAATTATTATTACATTATTATTCATATTGAAAAAATATTATAGTAAAATTATATAAAAAATAAATATTTTTTTCTAATATTTATTCCACTTTTTTGAAATTCAATTCAAATAATAATGAAAATTTTAAAGTATACTATTAGACATGATGATAATGAAGGTTTAAAAAAATAAATTATTATACGTATAAAATAATTTAATATCTAAATTAATTTTTAGATTTAATCTAATGAAATAAACTAGTAAAAACTTACAATAATTTAACATTTTTTTATGTAGGATAAAAATATAATTTAAACTTTCATATTATTTAAATAAAAGTGGGATTTTTAATAAAAATTACTATTTTTCACTATTTATCAAAACAATTATTTTAAGAAAATCCTTAGAATTCACCCTAGAATAATTTAAAAATGAAAATTATTTTTGTTAAACGTTTTTTATAAAAGTGGTAACAATTAAATATAAATTATGTTCTTAAATAATGGTTTTTTTTTTAAAAACTGATTTTTTATGAAACATTTCCTATTATTTTCACTAATTACTATTTTATTTCTAGTAAAGGAATAACAATATTTTTAATATGTTATTTAGTACTATTAATAACCAATAATTTAATGTATATTTTATAATGATATACTATATTATGGCTAGTTAATGCTCATTATTTCATATTTTGAATGGTATAGAATATATAATATTTAATGAAATAGATTTTCCTTGTTTTTTAAGCTCTGTTTTTGGGGATTCAGTTGAAGTCAAATAAAATTTGTTTTCTTAAAATATGATGTTGTAACATTCTACCAAGAATCAATAAATTTCATACTTTCAATTTCAAAATTTATAAATATATTCAAGGTTTTGAAATTTAGAAATTCAAATGTTGAAAAAGTCACTTCGTAAAAGGGTTAATATATCATTTTATTAAAAGTGTAATGATAAATACAATTGTTCAAATTGAATAAAACATGACATGGTTTCCAAAAATGATAAAATTTTGGGGAACTAAATATATGTAAATGGAAGAAAAGTATAACTAATAATAAATAGTGATAAATGTTTTTGATCACTAGATATTGAATGATGAATTTAATGTTAAGGTCCTAAAATCCATATATAATTCATTATTTAGATCATTTGATTCACCAAAGATGAATGTAATTTGATAATTTGTTCTCAGATCTTGTTCTTATTATTAGGTCATACATTTACTATGTTATAGTATATAAATAAAATTACGTGATATATTTCAATTTTATACAAACAATATCATCTTTTGGTATATCTTAAATGAATTTCTAATTCAACAATTACTGAAAGAAATGAATATGAAAAAAATTCTATTTATACCTAAAGCACCAAAATTAACCTTAAATGGATCATAATAACATTTAAAGTGTAAAAATATATTCAACTTATCTTTAAATATTAACCAAGACCAAAATGGGTCCCACATAGTATTCTAATTAAAATATGTATAACCCTTAATATGAATAAATAATGCATTGTATTTTGAAATTTATTCCAAATTATTAATATTCACAATTCCAAAAATAATTAACCCATCATTGTAATTCTCCATAATACTATCAATATTAATGAATTTTTTCTCTATAAAAGTGATCTCATATCTTTTTATCTTATATACCCAAAATATTTAACAATATTATTTCTAAATAAACTTTTAAATTAATTCAAATGGTTATATATAACTAAACTCAATAAAACATCACCTAAAAAATTGTAATTATCACCAAATCTAATTATTTGATTGTATAAAATGTTTTCCAAAATTCACGTGATATATAAATATAAAACTATTTTTGTAAATATAGTTTAATACCTACCATTACATTACATTGTCCAATGGATGGTACCACACCCCTGTCACCCATTAATTATTGGTGAAAGCATCGTAGCCTTATTGGATGCGAGGGGGGGGGGTCACCCAAAATTTGGTTTGTCCATTGTTTAAAATGATATTTATATAATTCTTATAAAACATCCAATGTTCAATAACCTGCAACAACCTCAACATCAAATATAAGATACAACCTATACGATACTGATACATTTAACTTATTTCCAAGATAATAAGGTCATTCTTCATAAATAAATTTTTAATGTACAAATACAGTTGGTTGTATGCACATTAATTTATTTCAAAAATATCATTATTCAAGACATATTACTACCAAACAATTTACAATATGGAAATGTTTGAGAATGAAAATTTGATCATCCTTATATACATAAACCCACCCTTTAATACATTTGTTAATAATTAATTAGATGCATAAACAATTTAACACAATCGATTAATGATTCATGATTAATATAATCAAGATATTATTCTTAAGGAATCATTTAAAATTTAATTATTGAATAAAAATAAAAATAAACCATCATAATTTTTATTTCTTCATAGGTCAAAAACATGATCTAGGGGTTATCCATTAGAATATTTAATTAAATCAGATAATTCCCATGTTCCCCACATTTAAGGCAACACCAAATAAATTTACATATCTGATGAAATATATTACCATCAATTATTCTACATTTGTTATTAAAATTAATTTATTAAGTAAATTATTCTTCACAAATAAAAGAATTTTTAATTCATTTAAGATACCATACCAGGTATAATTTTTAGATTTTATAAACGATGGATATTTTTTATTCTTTTCTCCATAGTCTCCACCACCGTCTCTTTTAGCTAACCTTATCCTTATATTTTTGATGAGTTTGAGAGTCTTTTAAGGTATAAGTTATTTGTCATATTTCATGATAACTGGTTATGTATAATCATAATATCCCTCCCTCTTATCAGTATCCCATTTGGATTCAAAGGGTGACCACGGTGTCATTTTTTTTCAATGTGAACATGATTTATTCAGGTTATACACATTAAATAAAACCATAATAAATAATATTTAAAATAATAATCATTATATCATACCAATATAACCATTTATCTATCTCTATTACATGACACCAAATTTTAAATATAAGATACCATTTTTTAACCAATGTTATGCAATGCTATCATCAATCAAAATCCATCATAATAGTTTGTAATGAAAATGTGAATTATTCACATAATTTCCCATATAAGTGTCAAAACTAGGTGCACAGTAAATATTTTTTATATGTTCCATGTAAAACATGAGTCAATATAATCATTTTTTTAGAGTTATAAAATTTAGATACATCTATGTTTGAACAATGTCATTGAGTAATGTACATAGATGGATTTGCTTCCCAGAAAAACAACATAATCTGTAGCTTTACTAAACATTAAGATTTTATTCCACACTTATCCTCAAACTCGATCATATGGGTTATGTTCCCTAAGATATATTTTTCAAAACCTATACATTGATAATTCTATTAAATAATATATTAATTCCAACTATAATGAATTTTCCTCATGAACCATGTGACATCTTCTACATTATTTCATTGATATATGATACAAGGTATCACATCCTGAAGGACTGAATAGTTTGGTTGTTTTTTTCAACTAGATGAATACATAATTCCCATGTTACATTAAAATATATATATTAAAAAATAATATTTTTTGTAATAATATCATTATACGCACGGGAAAATACTTGAATATAATTCATTGTACATGTCGATGACTCAAAGGAATAGAAAACCGATATGGGTGAGATCAAATTCTCAATATGATTTATATAAATCATAATATATCATTATTAAATGAATAATAATCAATATTTAATGGTAAATATAATAACACACATTTAAATTAATCAATAACATAGATATCATGACTTGATAAAGAATAATCAATATGTCATGGTTAAATAACTCTACATAGATTCTATTTTAAAACATGACATTCATGAATATATATTAAAAAATTAATATGGAACTATAAAAAACTAAAAAACCTTATATTTAATAAATAACAATGATGGAAATTCATATAGAGGTAATTGAATTGAGAAAAAATCATGAATAAAAATAACTTAATTCTTAATTATATAAATTCTTAATTGTTGGACATAATGATATCAGGAGTCATGATACCTATACTGTTAAGACCATTCAAAAAATGGATAAAAATTTCCCATAAAAACCCATCTAATTCTAGAATACTAATTTTCCTCATTATATTTTCATTTCATTGAGGGGATATATAATATTGACCCCCTCCCATCACTATGTTTCCAAATAATTCCACATATATCAAATAATTGGTTTAATTCATTAAAAATGTTCCTTATTATATAATATCTGTGTTGGGAGAAGGATACAGATTTATCAATATGTCACAAGACTTAAAAATAACAACAATTATTGAACATTTAGCATAGATCTGATATAAATTTTAATAAATATCCATATTCATGATATATATTATGGATATTTTCGGTATATTTAATATCCAATAATTAGAATATTGTTAACATTTCATGTTAAATTCAATCACTAAAAAATGAACCAAGAACGTTAACTACAATAATTAAAACTTTCAAAATAATCATAAACCATACATATGAGGAGTTAGATGGTATATATACCACTTATCCACAATAAATAAATTGTATAATAAAGGTATATTGATGTTTATGAATATAATTTCCATAAAATAAAAATAAAAACATTTTTTGGAGAATAAGATTTTTACATTGAAAAAATCATTATAAAAAGTTAGAAAAATATATTCAAAATTAATTTATTTTAAAATTACATATGAAACTAATAAATTAAGACTTAAAACATTATATGGTCATGGTAGTGGTAAGATAATTATATTATTTACACGTTAAAATAAATATTCATATCAATATTTTTGTAAAATATAAATATGCGTGGATTGGAAAATGTAATCAAGATTACATTAAAAAAATGTGAAAAAATTTCTAAAATAAATCCCTTTTAAAATGTTAAAATTATTTTATATAAAATTTATAGAAAACATGGATTTGAAAAAAAAGTATTTTTAAATAAGAATGAAATGAGGTAAAATTTTGTTAAAAATAATTTATCAGTATCTTTATGTAAAAAAATAGTATAAAAATAGTATTATTACTTGAAAACATCATTAATAACCATAAGATAAATAATAAAATATGTTTAATGATATCGTAATTTACATTAATAGAAATTGATACATTATCAAATACAATTTAATTGAGATTGTAAAATAAATGCTAACTAAATAATAATGTTGAAGTAATAATTTACCAATGAATTGATTATTTCTATCAAATTGAAATATACATATACAAATTTTATGTGAAACATAATATAATAAAACGAAAATATAAACATAATCCAAGAATAATGAAGACAATGATCGTGAAATATAACCCAATGAAGATAAATTGAGTTATTAAATTAATTACCACTATGTATCATTCAATTAAATTAAACTTGGATGAAATAACGTTAATTTAAACTTAAAAAACTAATAATTTTTAAATAATCATGATATTCAATTTCAATGATGTAGTATATACATCATATGAAAGAAATTATTTTTTTAATATTTCAATATGCCTCAATGAAGTGAAATTGAGATGATGTTCTTTACCATACACATGGTCTTGGATGCACATTATTCAACCAAATTTATAATGGTGATTATAATTTAATTAATTTAAATCATTAATTTTTTATATAATATCATATATTATCCTCTAATTACATATTATCAATATTTCATTAATAATATTTATATGGACCCAGCCTTAAACATTACTTAATCTTGACTTACTTCAAGAATACACGTTGAGGATATTTTCAGGTTTATAGTTTTATTGAATTAGATCATAAACAATGAATTATTTTCCACATTTAAACAAAGTGGTTACATAAAATATAGTACTCATTTTTTCCATCAACGAGAACATATTTATAATAAAACATCGATTCATTCTTGACACTTCCTTGACACTATCATCGCATCATGTACCTTTCCCTTGACCTGTGAAAAACATTTCAAAAACTTGGGATGAGCATAAAAAGCTTAGTAAGGGATATAAAAGTATGAAATGAAAACATTAATCCATGTATGAAATCATACTTTACTCATAAAACATAATCATTTTAACATACCTCATCAAATCATGAATAAATCATAGAACAAATCATAAGACATAAAGGTAACTTGAGGCATTCATAACATTCTTACGTAGGGAGTAACCTTCATGGTTACGTTTGGAATACCCATCATAGACTATTCCCTAAATCTCTTCAGAGAAACCATAACGTTTAACCCCTTCGCGTTATCCAATGCATTGGAGAGATATATCGGTCTCACTAGCCCTTAGTTTATCACGGAACCACCCGTCTTCATAAAAAATGCCCAAGAACCATAACATAATCGTATCACATAAAACATGCATAAAAGAACCACAAAATTTCCACATTTCAATCACATGATATCAATAACACATTGATATAATAAAAAATTATCAAAACCATCTTAAATACCAAAATAAAGGAAAAGTAAAACACGGTATTTATTTTTCATTAAAAAAATGTTAAGGCTTATAGAAGAAGCCGAAACTCATATAACAATCACGGCGACGGAGAAGTCGTTGTCACCACAAACGTATGAAAAAACATTCCATTTTTTCAATTAGTAAAACGCTTTGTATAAAAAAGATTCAACATGGGTAAACATAAAATTCAAAGAGGTTTATACACCATATAAAATAAATTTGTCGATAAAACAAAATATGCCTCAATGAAAAGAGATTGAGACGAAGTCCCATACCTCGGGTCCGACATGACTTAATCATTTTTTATTCTCCTGAATAATAATGTTGAGTTAATTTATAATTGATTAAGAACCTTTTTTCTGTACATTATTCTCTTTTATATCACTTATTACCATGTTATGAACACTATGTAATTATTTAAGTTAATAATGGTCATTTTGTCGATCATTGGTACTTGAGTCAAAAAATAAACTCATTATAATTACATGTTGTTCATGTGGTAAAATATCCATTATATCCATAATTATATTCATGGTTTAGATATCATATATATAATATATATTCATTATATACATGCATTTATAATATTACATAACATTTAGAGGTAAGAAATGAAACACACCGTTCATGGAGACGGTAAGCCGTATGTACGCATGAACGCTGATTTCATTTATATTTCCTATTTAATGGAATTAAATAATAATGATATAAAGGTATATTATAATTCCGGTATAATATTATATATAATATCATCAACTACGTCCTTTATGCATCCCACATATGGCATTAATGAATCAAATCACTTTGAGGGGGTGGTAGTCCGCACTTCCAAAAATGAAGATATCACGTTTACCCATAACGGAAACCATAAAGGTATGCCAAATATGAAAAATAAATATGCTTAAGGAAAAAATTAACATATTATATATCAAATATAAATATAGTGACATCTTAATGGCCACCTATTGAAGGTGTTAGAATAATATTAAACATTCATCATTTTGTGAGACAGAAATTCGCCATCAACAAAAACAGTATGTTCTTTAACCATTATATGTAGGTGTGTGTAAGTGTAGCTAAAATACTTCTCATAAAAACATACTAGTATATTAAACATACAGGTGTATTTACAAAAGAAATTAATAAAAATAGTTTAGGGGGTTGGAGAAGAAAAATAAAACAAATGAACATTAGAGAAGACTTTACCTTTAAATCGGGTAACTCCTCTTGGTTTGTACCAAAAGGGTTTCATGAAGAGACTTTTTTCTATGGTAAGGATTCTAGGATTAAGAGACGTAAGTGGGGAGATAAAATGTGCAAAGAATGGATGAGCCGATGGCTTGGGATGTGTGTGTAAAGAGGTATAGGCGGGGGCCTTTTATAAGAGGAGAGGAGGGGCACACCTAGAATGTTATAAAATGTTACATTATATTGAAATGTTATTCAGATTTAAAAAGTCCCAAATTGATATATTTCTAGGATTAGGTGATAAGGGTTCTACATATACTCATACAATAGGTCTTTGACAAGTTTAAGTCTTAGATTTTACATTAACATTTCATTTTATTTAAATCATTCTTTAATGAGGTAATCGGTGCATCATCATGATGTCATAAATAATTAAATTTATTTAATGTCTAAATATTATAAAAAAAATACTATGATGTAGGAAATATTTTAATCTTTCCAATTAATATTTATAGTCTAATAGATAATTTATGTAGACAAATTAAAGATGTTTTACTCAGGTGAAACATTCTTTGTTATATTTAACTTTCTTTAAAAAAAAAATATAAAAAGTCATTATCACACAAAAGTGATTCCATGGGGTCCCCAAGTTCGGAACATGGCATACTATGGTCGGCCATAACACAACCAGTAGCATTAAGAAACATGTTGGGGTTATTTTTTATTATTATGATATTATTTTATTATCCATAACTACACGATTACTAATTAATCAAGATAAATAAAGATAATTACAGTCGTTACTATTCATAATGTCAAAAAAAAAAGAGGCATGATTACATAATTTGGACCTTATGATTCCAAATATATAATACATTTTACCAAATTACAAAAACATAAATTGAAATAATAAATTTAAAAATAATTCCCATTGTCAAAACAAATAACGGGTTTTTTAGAAACAATATTTATGAAAAGTTTGGCACTTGTTTGTGCCCAATTACAAAGTGAAATTAATACCAATTACCACCGTTGGATTACATGGTAAAAATATATTCTATTTATACTTTAAAACCAATCAGAAATATAATATAACCATATAATTAAATTAGATGAAAATGCAGTTTTGATGTAAAATGCAGTATTTTTCACTATTCATTAAAAAAATGAACATTGTCAAAAAAATACAAAAAATTTATCCAAAGTAAATATCAATGTCCCAATCATAAAGAATAAGTTTATTTTGAAAAATAGAGATTATAAAATTGTCAAAAGTTTGTTTAAAAAATGGTTTTCTATCAAAAGGAAGTAAAACAATATTTTAAAAATATTAGTGTATTCCATGCTTAAGATTGGATTTATTCTAGTTTTTAGCTTCGAAAACACTCTATAATTCATAAATATACATAGATAAAAATATCTATTATTCATTACATACATGGGATGTTATATCCTTCCCTCTATAGAAAATTGAGTCCCCGCAATTTATTTACTTATCGAATAAGTGGGGGTATTTATCCCTCATTGCATTTTCAGATTCCCATGTTGCCTCTTTACTCATGTGGTTTTTTCACAAAAACTTTACATGATTAATCACCTTATTCCACAACACTTTCTCCCTTTTGTCATAAATCTGGACCAGTTGTTCCTTATAAGATAGATTCTCTTCTAGCTGAACTACCTCTGGACTCAAAACACGAGATGGAGCTGGCATGTACTTACTTAACATTGAATCATGAAAAACATTGTGTACCTAAGATAAAATCGGAGGTAAAACCACTCGGTATGTGACTGATCCCACTCTCCCCAGAATTTCATATGTTCCAATGAACCTTGGACTCAACATTCCTTTCTTACTAAATCGCATCACACTTTTCCATGGTGAAACATTGGGAAAAACATGATCACCAACCTCAAAAGAGAGATCCTTCCTCCTATTATCCACATATCTCTTCTGCCTGCTCTGAGCTGTTCTCATGTGTTTCTGTATCAGCTAATCTTTTTCTGCTAACTCTTTTACCAATTTTGGTCCCATCAACATCCTTTCACCCACTTCATCCCAAAAATCTGGAGTTCGACACCGCGTCCCATATAATGCCTCAAATGGTGCCATCTATATACTACGATGAAAACTGTTATTATAAGAAAAATCAACCAAAGAAAGATGTTGGTCCCAACTACCCTGATAATCCATCGAACAAACAGGTAGAAAATCCTCCAAAGTCTAAATCGTTCGTTCTAACTGCCCATCATATTGAGGATGAAAAGATGTACTAAAATTTAATTCAGTACCAAATAACTTATGAAGGCCTTCCCAGAAGTTAGAAGTGAACCTAGGATCACAGTCAAATACAATAGAGAGAGGAACTCCTTGTAACCTGACTATCACTTTATGATACAAATGGGAAAGTTGATCAAGGGAAAAATTATCTTGTATAGCAAGGAAATGAGTATATTTAGTTAAGCGATCAACAATAACCCAGATTTCATTATTACCTCGAGGTGTCTTCGGCAATCGCACAACAAAGTCCATGCTTATATTCTTCCATTTCCACTCTGGCACTGATAAAGGCTGAAGTATCCCTTTCGGTAACTATCGCTCTACTTTAATCTATTGACAATTCAATCACTTCACAGTAAAATTAGCAATATCACTTTTCATTCTGTCCCACCAGTAATACTCCCGAAGATCTCCATACATCATAGTACTTCCTGGATGTACTGAAAACGGAGAACTATGAGCTTCACATAAAAACTCTCCCTTAAACTTTAAATCACAAGGCACACACAATCACTTCACAAAACTCAAAATACATTCATTATCAATGTTGAATTCAGGTAACGTACCCTTTTCAAACAGATCTACCTTTTTCTGCAACTCGCAGTCTTGTTTATGTGCTTGCTTAATTCTGTCTGATAGAGAAGATTTCACTGATACCTGCAACAAAACAGAATGAAATCATGCACCAACCACTTCTAGTCCAAAGTTAATCAAATCTTTAACTAAAGGATCACATTCTAAACACAAATTTATTAATGAAGCATTACTTTTTCAACTCAAAGCATCATCCACTTTATTTTCTTTTCCTGGATGGTAATGAATTTTACAATCATAATCCTTGATTAATTCTAGCCATCTCTTCTATCTCATGTTCAATTCATTCTGAGTGAATATATACTTTAATATTTTGCGATCATTATATATTTCACACTTTACACCATACAAATGATGCCTCCAAATTTTTAAATTGAATCCAATAGCAGCTAATTCCAAATCATGTGTAGGGTAATTTATCTCATGAGTTTTCAACTGACGTGAAGCATAAGAAATTACCTGATCATTTTGCATTAGGACGCAACCATGTCCTTTCAATGAACCATCACTGTAGATAACAAACTCCCCATTCCTGGAAGGTAGTTCCAAAACTGGAGCATTCACCATTCATTATTTCAATTCCTGAAAACAATCATCACATTTTTTGTCCAGATAAACTTAACACCCTTCTAAGTTAGCTTAGTCATTGGAGTAGATAACTGTGATAAATTTATAACAAACCTTTGGTAATAGCCTTCCAAACCAAGAAAAATTCGAATCTCAGTTACATTTGTCGGTCTTGTCCATTCTTCTACAACCTTTGTTTTTTGCAGGATCAACAGTTATCTAATCATTAGAAACAATGTGACCAAGGAAAGAAATTTTTTGTAAACAAAACTCACACATTCTGAATTTCCCATACAATTTTTTTAAGGCTTACAAAATAACCCTTAAATGTCTTTCATGATCCTCTTTACTTTTAGAAAACTCCCAAATATAATCAATGAAAACAACCACAAACATATCCAAGAACTCATGGAAAATTACATTCCTAAGGTCCATGTAGACAGTAGGAGCATTGGTTAGCCCAAAAGACATAACTACAAATTCATTATGGCCATATCTTGTTTGAAACGTGGTCTTCAGAATATATTATTCCTTTACCTTCAACTGATGGTACCTCAATCTTATGTCAATATTTGAAAAATACTGAGCTCCCTGGAGATGATCAAACAAAACATCGATATGAGGCATAGTATATTTGTTCTTAATAGTGATGTTATTCAAAGCTCTATAATCAATGAAATGTCTCATTGAACCATCTTTCATTTTAACAAATAAAACTGGAGCACCCCATGGGGATGTGCTAGTTCGAATGAAACTATTATCTAATAAATCTTTCAATTCCTCTTTCCAATCTAAAAGTTCAATTTGTGCCATTCAATAAGGGGGTTTTGAAATTGGCTTAGCATCCAGAACTATGACAATAGTAAACTCAACTTCCCAATCTGGTATTATTCCAGGCAATTCATCATGAAAAAAATTAGGATACTCATTTACCGCTAGCACATCATTAATATGAATAGTTCCCTTGTTTTCAAAAATATATGAAAGGTAACATTCATTTCCATCTATTACAAGTTTCTCGGCCTCTTGATATGTTATCAATAGTAAGGGATCATTCTTGTACACAAACTGAATGTCTTTCTGAAAAGAAACTTCTTTATATTTATAGTCAATCATAGTATGGTAAATAGAGATCCAATCCATACCCAGGATAACATCATCATCTACTAGAGGTAAAACAGTAAGGTTTCAAGTAGGTTCTTTCCTCAAATAAGGATAGGAAGATTTTTATAAATTATTTTGCCTCAACATTTCCCCAGGTGTTTTTGCCATATGTTCCGGAGTCATTACTTGAGATCGTATTCCCATTTTACTAGAAATGTTTTTAGAGATGAAAGAATGAGATGACCTTGAATCAAACACCACACTGGCAGAATCTGAAAAAACAAACAAAATACCTGATACCACTTCATTTTGTGGCCCAACATCTGCTGAAGTAGTTTCAATGGATTTCACCACCCCTTTCTGCATGTAGTCTAATTGCTTCCCATCACTCGAGCTCTTTTTTGAACACTCGTTTGCATAGTGACCCATCTCATTACACTTGAAACATTTCACTAACTGTAAATAAAATTTGGTCATACCATCACCTTGATCTTTTTTCAGTGCAATCACAAGACTTATGTCCCATCTTACCACATCAGTAGCACTTTCCAGAATTCAGTAGAAATTCCCCATCATGCCTTTTACCACATTTATCACAACTAGAAACTTAGTTTTCTTACCATCAGTCCTTTTTGAAGAATTTTTCCCTTTCTACCACTACCTCATTCTCTTCTTCTATTTGTTGTTATAGAACACTTGATCATTACAAAACTCCATTTCCACCTTCTCAGCACATAAAAAAATCTTTTCTTAACTTTTAAATTCATGAGAAGCCAAAACACTTCTATATTTTGGCTTTAATCCTAAGTATAAACGATTGATTTTACTATCAAGGTCTCGGATAAAATTTGGAGCATACCTTTTCAATCAAGTGAACCTCCCTTTATAAGCAGCCACTGAGTCGTCCTCTTGCCTCAATTCCATGAATTGTTTTTCCATCCTATGTTGAACAACCTTAGGAAAATACTTCTCAAGAAACATACCTTTGAATTCATCCTAGTCGAGAGCATAAATCTCATCAGCGTCCCTGATATTTTTGACCATCAACCACCACTAATCTTCTTCACCCTCCAAATGGTAAATTGCAAGACTAACCTTTTTATTGTCTGAACACCCCATGACATTGAAAATCTTCTCCAGTGCTTTAATTCACCCTTCAGCTATCACAGGGTCAGATGATCCTCTGATTGATGGGGGATGTTGCCTCATGAAATGTTCGACTACTAACATGGTCATCTGTGGTTGATCTGGCTGATCTCATGCATGGATACCACCACTATTTATCGCTTGAGTAAACTGCACCATTACTGCGAAAAACTGTTCTGTTCCAATTCCAACCATCTCATGATGCTGATTCGGAAGGTCATTTCCTTCTATATGCCTTCCTACACTGCTTCACTGTTTCCTCTATGGAAAACCATTCTTAACAAACATGTCTTAGATGAATCAACATGGTAATATTCAAATTCTATATCATTCCAATTTGACCATAACAAAAAAATATCTTTGGATAATAATTTAATAGAATTTTAACTCCTAATGTTATCTAAACCTACCTCTGATACCAACTATAAGGCCCCGAACATAAACATTACTTAATCTTGAGTTACTTCAAGAATAAACGTTGAGGATCTTTTCAGGTTTTGAGTTTTAGATAATTAGATCATAAATCATACATTAAATTCAATATTTAAACAAAGTGGTTACTTAAAATATAGTACTCATTTTTCCCATCAACAGAAACATATTTAAAATAAAACAAGGATTCTTTTTTGACACGTCCTTGACACTATCATCACATCATGTACCTTTACCTTGACCTTTGAAAAACATTTCAAAAACATGGGATGAACAAAAAAAATCTCAGTAAGGGATATGAAAGTATGAAATGAAAACATTAGTCCATTTATGAAATCTTACATGACTCATAAAACATAAGCATGTTAACATACCTCATCAAATCATGATTAAATCATAGAAATCATAATACATAAATGTAACTTGAGGCATTCATAACATTCTTACGTAGGGAGTAACCCTCATGGTTATGTTGGGAATACCCATCACAGTATATTCCCTAAATCTCTTTAGAGAAACCATAATGTTTAACCCCTTCATGTTACCCAATGCATTGGAGTTCTATATCGGGCTCACCCGCCCTTAGTTTATCATGGAACCACCTGTCTTCATAAACAATTCCCAAGAACCATAACATAATCTTATCACATAAAACATGCATAAAGGAAACACAAAATTTCCACATTTCAATAATAATATATCAATAACACATTGATATAATAAAAACAATATCAAAACCATTTTCAATACCAATATAAAGGAAAATTAAAACATGGTATTTATTTTTCATTTAAAAAAATGTTAAGGCTTGTAGAGTAATCCGAAACTCAAATAATGGTCACGGCAGCGGAGAAGTCGTTGTCGCCGCATACGTATGACAAAACATTCCCTTTTGTCATTTAGTAAAACGCTTCATATAAAAAATATTTCTTTTGAGTAAACATTAAAGTCAAAGGGGTGTATACAGCATATAAAATAAAGTTGTTTATAAAACAAAATATACCTCAATGAAAGGAGATTGAGATGAAGTCCCATACCTCAGGTCCGACTTGACTTGATCGTTCTTTAAAATCGTGAATAATAAACTTGAGTTAATTTATACTTTCTTAGAAACCTTTTTTAAGTTCATTATTCCTTTTTATATCACTTATTACCATGTTATTAACACTATGTAATTATTTAAGTTAATAATTGTCATTTTGTCGATCATTGGTACTTGAGTCAAAAATAAACTCTTTATAATTACAAGTTATTCATGTAGTAAAATATAAATTATATCCAGAATTATATTAATGATGTAGATATAATATATATCATATATATGTAGTATATACATGCATTTATAATATTACATAACATTTATAGGTAAGAAATGAAATGCACCGTTCATGGAGACGGTAAGCCGTACGTACACATAAACGCTACTTTAATTTATATTTCCAATTTAATAGAATTGAATCATAATGATATAAAGCTATATTATAATTCCAGTATAATATTATATATAATATCATTAACTTCATCCTTTATACGTCCCACATATGGAATTAACAAATCAAATAACTTTGAGGGGGTGGTAGTCCGCACTTCCAAAAATGAAGATATCACGTTTACCCATAATGAAAACCATAAAGGTATGCCAAAAATGAAAAATACAGAATCCTAAGAAAAAAAATAAACATATTATATATCATATATAAAAATATTGACATCTTAATGGACTCCTTTTGATGGTGTTAGAAAAATATTGAACAATCATCGTTTCGTGAGGCAGAAATTCGCCATCCACCGAAACAGTATGTTATTTAACCATTAGATGTCAGTGTGTGTAAGTATAGCTCGAATAATTGTCATAAAAACATCCTAGTATATTGAATATAATGGTTTTGTTACAAAATAAATTAATAAAAAGAGTTTAGGGGGTTGGAGAAGCAAAATAAAACAAAAGAACATTGCAGAAGACTTTACCTTTAAATCGGATAACTCCTATCAGTTTGTACCAAAAGGGATTATTGAAGAGCTTTCTGCCTACGGTAAGGCATATAGGATGAAGATATGGATGTGGATAGATAAAATAAGTAGGGCTTGTCTGAGCCAAGGGCTTTAAAAGTGTGTGTAAAGAGGTAGAGGTGGGGGACTTTTATAAGAGGAGAGGAGGGGCACTCTTGGAATGTTATAAAATGTTACTTTATATTGAAATGTGTTTCAGATTTAAAAGGTCCCACATTGATATATTTAGATGATAAGGTGATAAGGGTTCGAAAAATACTTATCCAATAGGTCTTTGACAAGTGTAAGTCTTAGAGTTTACATTATCTTTTCATTTTATTTAAATCATTCATTAATGAGGTAATCACTACATCATCATGATGTCATAAATAATTTAATTTATTTAATGTCTAAAAATTAAAAAAAATACTATGATGTATGAAATATTTTTAGCTTTAAAATTACTATTTATAGTCCAATAGATCATTTATTTATACAAAATTAAAAACTTTTTACTCAAGTGATACATTCTCTGTTATATTTAACATTCTTTAAAAATAAAAAGATAAAAAGTCATTATCACACAAAAGTGATTCCATGGGGTCCCCAAGTTCGGCACATGACATCCCATGGTCAGCCATGACACAACTAGTAGCATTAGGAAACATTTTGGGGCCATTTGAAATTATTATTTCATTATTTTATTATCCTTAACTACCCGATTACTAATTAATCATGATAATTAAAGATAATTACCATCGTTACTATTCAGAATATCCAAAAACAAAAGACTCTTGATTACATAATTTGGACCTTATGATTCCAAATATTTAATCCATTTTACCAAATTAAAAATACATAAATTGCAATAATTAATTTAAAATAATTCCCGTTGTCAAAATAAATAGCGGGTTTTTTAGAAACAATATTTATGAAAAGTTGGGCACTTGTTTATGCCCAATACCAAAGTAAAATTAATCCCAATGACCACCATTGGATTACATGGTAAAAATATATTCTATTTACACATTAAAACCAATTAAAAAGATAATATATCCATATAAATAAATTAGATGAAAATGCAGTTTTGATGTAAAATTTTGTATTTTTCACTATTCATTAAAAAATGAACATTGTTAGAAAAATACCAAAAATATATCCAAAGTAAATTTAAATGTCCAAATAATAAGGAATATGTTTATTTTAAAAAATAGAGATTTTAAATATATCAATATTTTGATTTAAAATTGGATTTCCATCAAAAGGTAGTAAAACAATCTTTTAAAAATATTAGTGTATTCTATGCTTAAGATTGGATTTATTCTTGTTTTAAGCCTCTGAAAAACTATCTAAATCATAAATATTAATAGATAAGATTATCTATTATTTATTACTTACTTGGTATGTTACAGTATTTAACTGATTTCATTGTTTCTTGTGTGAATTATCTTTTATTTTCATGAGTGTTTTGTCATGAAATTTATGGTTATTTAACGTATTATGTACTTCCATAATCTCATGATTTATAATAATTTTTATATACCTTTTTAAAATTATATATATTTTTATAATAATTATTTAAATTTTAAAATGGATAATAGTTCACATGGCTTTATGGAGACTGTATAACATACATATGCATGAGTGACATTATCATTTATTCAATGGCTGAATGTGTAAGGAGTATGGTAATATGTTAATTTTTAGTATTCGTTATAATTACATATATAAAACATAAATTCAATGAAGTTTCCCTTTTTAACTTTCATGTAATGAATAAGTGAAAATTAATCACATCACTTCTCTTGGTGGTAGTCCATGTACACATGAGCAACTTTATCATCTTTTAAAATTGTTACTATGTAAGAATGTATTTGTAATCATATCTTAAATATCACACACACATATATATATATGTATATTGATTACACTTTTATGTCTATCATTGAGTGGATTTTATTGAAAACTAATTAAATTGGTACACAAGGTGGTAGTCCGCTATGGACACAATTGATAGTTTGTTTCCCACTCGATGGAATAATAGATTGATATAGGTCATGGAAAAAACATAATGACATATTTTTTTTATTTTAAATATATTTTTATATATATATCCATGTATTAATTTTATTTTAAGGTGTTTTTTGGAGAAATAGAATGGAAACACTCTTTTAAAACATTATATATTTTTCAAAAAACTACTTTATCATTGAAAAAAAAGATATCCAAAGATGGGTTTCTGATAAAAAGGGTCTATGATACTAAGAGGTGTCCTTAGAAGTGTTTTAGATAGGTATTGGATAAAACAAATAAATTTTTCTCTATGAAGTGGGGATGAAGGTGGTGGCCTCTTATGTGTGGGATAGAGGATATACATAGAATTTTTAATAATATTCAACTAAAAAAAGATTTATTGCCAACAAAAGCCTCCAAAATGAATCATTATCAATCTTTATAGGAGATATGGTCCACATATGTCTATAAAATTGGTGTTGGACTAGTGGTATGTAATTATAACCCTTATCATTATAGTATCCCCCAAGTAAATCAATATTTACCTTAACTGTGGTAATTAATTGATATTTCATTTACCACTCATAATGATAAAAAATTTACAACCAAATTATAAAATATTACTAATGTTTATTTAAAATATTTTACGATTTTTCAAAATTTATATAATAGAAGTGAAAAATTCCAATTTGAAATTACACCCACATACTTGGTGAAAATATTGGTTTCAAAATATAAAATTCTCATATATATATATATATAATTCTTTAATTTCAGAATTATATATGATATGGATACTAATTTCCAAAATTAGATAAATTTTAATATAATTTTTATAATTTTAGTTAAAAATATTTTAAATTTTTATATATCCTTTGAAAATATTAAAACAAAAAAGAAAATCTTCTAAAAAATCCATATTTTTTACTATTTATAAAAAACAAACTTTTTTGAAAGATAAAAAAAATTAAACTTACGTTATTTTTTATATGATTATTTATAATATTAATTTCGACTTGTATACTAAATTTTCAAAAAATTCTATAACATATTTTTGTATGTGTGTGCAATTAGTAATTAAATCATTTTACAAAAATCATTTATTTTGAAATCATTTCTTTTTCATTTAAATTTTTCATAATGTTATTATAATGAATATACCACCATACAATCTATAATTTATATATTAATTTTCATAAAATAAAATTTAATATCTATGTTACAATGGTATACCATAATATTATAAGGCCCCAACTATAAACATTACATAATCATGAATTATGTTAAAAATCCACATTGAGGATCATTTATGTTTTAGTGAATTAGAGAATTATATCATAACAAATTGAATATTAAATGTAGAAAATTCTATAGTATTAAAATTATTTTTCATAAAACAAAAACTCTTTAAAAATATAAAATACCTTCTCTCATGTTTTAACATCATAAATTTTCCTTTATCCCATCCACAACTTTACTTTACATTATGTCAATTGAAAAAAATTTCCAAAATTAGGAAGAGAATAAAATGATCAGTATGGGATACATAATGAAAGAAAAAATTTAGTCTTTCAAATATATGTAAATGATGAAAACATTTTCAGAATGTAATACATTTCACTATTAAGAAGTTTCAAGAAACACTTCATGGAATATAATCACATTTATTTCAATTTTTGTGACAAAAATATTACAATAAATCCCATAAAAAATAAAGCACAAAAAGTTATCATGGGACATAAAACTACTTAAATTAAAAAACAATATGTTAAACTTCCATATATATCCCTTAATAGAATATCAGTACGTCTGACTTCCATACCAAATGCATTAAAGGTTATAATGTAACAATCCTTCCCTGGTTTATCATAGAACCACTCATCAGTGGGTTTATTACAAAACCAACCTTAAATATTTTATTTCCCACCTATCAAATGTACATGTACCATTATATAATCATGACAAATAAGGAAATAATAAATGAAATAAAACATTTCCACATATAACCACAATAGATCATTATAAGATATATAAATATTAAACCTATTTACAAAACCATTTAAAACCATTTATAAATATTATATTTAATCAATGTGTCATATACCACATTGAAAATTGTGAATTAAATTTTCATTTCATAACATTACATTCCATTTAAATGAATTTTGAAACCCATTTAAATATCATGCACATTAATATATGGTTTTAAATGAACAATTATTTAAAACATTTAAAACTGTATTTTAAGTAAAGAGTCCCTAGACACTTGAGAAAATCATGAATATAAATCATTAAGGAATAACATTAGATAAAATAATAAATATCATGCGATCATACTAATTCATGATATAACATTTCAAAAGGGTTGTAAATACAACTTATAAAATTTTAAAGGTGAAAAACATTAATATATGCCTTATTATAAGTTGATTAAGATGGAATCCCTTCCAATGATCGTATAATTAGATTATGTATAAATCTATGACATAATTATGTGTTAAAAATATTGAAACAGAAAATATAATAGTATATTATGTGTAAAATATCCAAGGTTATGCACACTTATTCTTGAAAAAAAAAACCAATGACATGAATTGTTAACTCAATGAATAGAGATTGAGCTATGATTTCCCTTACATAGTGCATATAAATAACATAAGAATATAGAAATGGGGTGATAATATGTTGGAAACATATATACACACAAAGGTAAGTGGAAATTACAACATAAATAAATTTTGAATCCCCACATAATTGTGCTATAATATAATCAACGAAGTATGCATTAAACCCAAGGATTATAGATTGCGTTTTAGAAATTCTCTTGTGAAAATTTGGTATCCTTATTGTGTCACATAAATATTCCTAAATTGTTTTGATTATATAAAAAAGGGTCTCTCATCACATATACATAAAATTTATAGCAATACTAATATATAATAACAAATCTATAAAAAACTGAATGTAAAATACCAAACATAAAAGAAGTCTTTGACTAAAATGGGATGGTGTGAGGCTCCCTTACAATAATATAATTTGTCGAATAATAAGACCAAATTATAATAAATAGTAAATGAATCATTTAATACCATGAGTATAAATACACAATCCATATTTTTTGTTGTATTTTATACTGACACTTTTAAGGGGAAAGTGTAAACTGTAACACCAGAAACAACCCGACAAGAAAATTACAGCTTACAACATTCAAATTTCAAAATTAAACACATTGCAGATCCCATACCGCTATTACTGCCTTCCAAAACTCCACAACAGTCAAAATTCAAAAAAAAAACTGATCCACCACGTGTAACGTTCCTTCCTCTATCCACGTAATGATTACCATCATGAATCCACCTTACCAAAGTGGCCTCGAACTGTGAGAACCGCTTCAGCCAGTCGCATTTCCACTTTTCACCATCAAAGCCAGTAAACCACCTTGTTTTTCACCACTGTACATCACTGACAGAGCCAATTATCGGAACACATATCACCGATAAATATAATCATGATATTATAAAACAAATGGTAGCCCTGATACAATATAATAAAGAAATAAGTGTCGAACAATGGAAATCTCATGAAAATGATTGTGAGATGAGAAACCCCTTACCATGAGTCTGACTCATCACATACATTCCTTGTTCTCACTAAATATTAATCTTATGATAATTTATACTAGAATTAGAATCTTTTCATGTTTATTATTCCTTTTATTTCACTTATTACCATGCTATAATAATTTCATAATTCATTATGTTCATATGAGATGTTTTGTCAAAATTCATAACTAGAGTAAAAAATAAACTTGTTATAATTACAAATTATACATGTGGTAAAAAGACCATTTTCTAATGAATAATATTAATGTTTTAAATATAATATATATCTAGTACATATGTATTAAGATATAGTATATATTTCTTTATAATTGTCCAAAACAATTGGTGATAAGAAATTAAATGCACAGTTCATGGAGACGGTATGCCATACGTACACATGAACCCTATTTTCATTTCTTTTTCATACTTAAATGAATTAAAACTGACTTATAAAAAGGCATATTATAATTGCTGTATAATATAATATTTTATATACGTTACATAGGTTCATGAACTTTACCTATTATATGTTCCATGTATGGAATGAACGATTCATATCACTTTGAGTGGACGGTAGTCCGAATTTCTTCAAATGAAATTATTGTATTTAAAAATATTAACATGAATATTGTATGTTTGTAAAATATAATTATAGTATCATGAAGAAAATATAAATAATATATATATATATATATATATTTAATATATAATTATGGTTCCATTATAATGGACACCATGAGAGGTGGTGGGTGAAATATAACAATCAACGTTTCGTGAGGTAGCAGTTCGCCATACATAGAAACCATATGTTCATATCCATTAGATTTAGGTGTGTCCAACTGTAGTTCTAATACTTAATATAAACAATCCTAATATATTTGTAATATTGGTTTTGTTATGTAAATAATGAGTAATAATTGAATTGATAGTGAAGAAGTAAAATAATGGAATGGAACTTTAGAGAAGAGGCTTCCTCTAAAATGTGTAACTCCCTTTCTGGTGTGATTAAATGGGTGGAGTTGATGCACATTTATAATAGGTATGAGGGTAAATTTAGTAAGGTATTGAAATATAATTTAATTATAAAAATATTTTCAATTTTAAATAATCCCAAAGTAATTAATTTATATGATATGATTTTGTTGGGTTGGAAACCTTTCAACCAATTGGTTTTACCCAAGTCTATGTATCTAATGTTACTATATCTTATAGCATTGATCATTAGATAACTAATTTGACCCTTACTATGTCTTCATGTGTTTTAATAATATATGGTTAATATGGTTACTGTAAAATTAAAATCGAACCTCAAGTCGTACAATAATGTCATTTTCGAAATTATATAAATCATTTTGTTGAATCATGGAATTTTATGACTATTATATCATTTCATTAAATAGTATTTTTTTCCAAAATATTTATATCAATATTTATACTATTATGATCATGCCAAATAAAACTCTATAAAAACATGATTCATTAAAAAAACCTCATTAATTAAAATATAAAAAGTCATTATCATCATGAAAATTCTTGGATAGAATAAAAATATCTAAAATATATTTATTTTAATATTAATAATCTTTTTTATTTAAATAAATTTTTAATTAGGTAGTCACTACATTATCATTGTGTTATAAAAATATTTATTTATTAAAATAAAAAAAAATCAAATAAAATTACATGATGTTTGAATTTTTTTGAGATTTTTTATGACCATTTATATCAAAAAATATCACCTTTATAACCCCATATTTTTTTAATAAAACATTCATTTTTATGTAACATTTTTATTTACATTAAATTAATATTATAAAATGTCATTTTCACATCAATGCGACTCCATGGGGTCCGACAATCGACCCAAGGATACCAATAGATAGAAATATATCATCTAGTAGGATTAGAACAAGTTATGGGTTAATTTAATATTATTATATTATTAGTTTCTGGCCATATTTACCAAATTTATCCTTTAATCATGATAAATAAAATAATTAGTCGAGTTAATATTTATGATGTCTAAAAATAGAGTTAACTATTTACACAATTTGGACATATTTATTTCAAATATGGAATTCATTTTACCAAATTCAAAACACATATGTTGCATAAATTATTTTAAATTTAAATCATGTTTTCAAAACCAAAAAGAGTGTTTTTAAGAATTAAAAACAACCAAAATATTGAAAATGTTGTATGTACAATTTAAAAGTGAATGTTTTATCAATGATTGTAATTGGATTAAATGGTAAAAATATAATCTAATATAACTTTAAATAAAATTAAAAAAACCATATATCTATATAAATAGATTATATTAAAAGGTAGCTTTGAATACAAATGCAGTATTTTTCACTGTTAAATAAAAAACTACTTTGTAAGAATATTCCAAAATTTTGTCCAAATTAAATTATGATTACCGAAATCTGAAGAAAATTTTTATTTTGTTAGATAGAACATATTAAATTGACTAAAACTATATTTTAAAATGATTTTCTATGAAAATGTGGTAAATTTTCATTTCAATGAATATTAGAGTATTTCATGCTTAATATCATATTCATTATTATTTTAAGCCTCTATAATTTATAAGATAAATGTAAAGTCATTTAACTAACATGATTAATGATAATTTGGTTCATTCTTCTCATTCCCGCTAAAACAATTTCTAGGCATTGGAAACTATTAAAAATTATTATTATTTTTAATATTTTTCATTATAACTCAAAATTGTGTGAAACATATTATTTCCAAGAAACATATTGTTGTGTGTTTAGTATGCTGTTAAAAAAAGTGGCATCTTTTATATTAAATTAATATCATATTCATAAATATTAATAGATATGAAGAAGTATTATTCTATAAATACCTAGATTGTTACATCCTCCCATTTTTTTTAAAGTTTGTCCTCGATGTTTTAAAATTTGGCATAGAAACATCATTGATTGTTCCACCTTGAAAAATGGTTCAGCCAAACTATCACATTAAAAGAAAGAATGAGAGTAACAATGTTCACCCAAGAAAACATGCACAATGGTTCCATGTAAGAAAACATGTATATGTAAGAGAAACTAACCATCAATTTCTGATAGAGAGTGATAGAAAACTTGATTATGATAAAATTAACAACCGGAAAATCACAAACATCTGATAGGTTAAACATTCATTAATTCCCAATTAGAAAATTTATGTAGACACTAATTTTTTTGTTTTAAGTTCCTTTTCATAATGTTGAAAAATTTATTTTCGAGATTGACAAATAACATAAGGAAATATTCATTATTTTCATTTAGTTATTCATCATTTAAAAAATTTCTACCGCAAAATAATAATTTCTCCAAACAATGACTATTCAAGATGACCTGGCCATACATGAAGTGCTTTAGTGAACTTATAGAGAATCCCATATTCCAAAAAATTTGATATATATATTTCAACTATCATTATACATTATCCAAAACCAAAATGGTTTATAAAATATTACATAATCCCTCTAACTAAAATGTCCAATATAAGGAGAAAGACTACAATTAATCTCTAATATACAGCAGTAATACAAAAAATCCAACATTGACCATTCAACAAACAATTGTCCTTAAAGTTATTGAATATAATCTGAATATATTTTGAAACCCAAAACTCCATAGAATATGATTACATAGTCTTCCACAATAAATCATAACATTTATCTCCAAATAACATCAATTAATATTAAAGTCTCATACTAAAAAGTAATTAAACTAATCATATACTCTCCAAGATAGGTTAATCATTCCAATAAATAACTAAAATCATTATATGTCCACCCCAAAAAGATTCCTAATATAAAATTACTCCATTAATAATCAAATAAAAATCCTTATTATTCTATGTTCCTTATCCATATATATGACAATAGATAAAAAATATTCCAAAATAACCATTATTAATTAACAATCATAAAATTTTCTTGGACTAATGATATCCTATAGATAAAACATTATTTCCCAAAATCATGTTATTATTGACCCATAAAATCATTTAAGTAAAAATAATAATTTATTCTAACCAGCGACTTCACGTAGTTTAATGGTAGGCCATAAATCCTAGTAACACTTTTGGTTTTGGGTTCTATTCCCACAACATTGTTCGACATGATTCGTTGTCACATTGTCTACATGTTGTCCTTTTTAAAAAACTGTTTAATTATAATATCATTAAAAAACATATAAAATACTAATAAATATCTGTAAGATGTTTTAAAATAAAAGTTTATTTCATACCTCACATTTTGGCTCCCAAAAACAAATAACCCATAATTACCTAAAATCCATGGATCATATAAACCCTAATGTTTCTTGAGAATGATATCTACAAAATAAATAATAATTATTCCTCAATAAACATTTTTATATAACAAAAATAAGGATTACAAATACTATAAGTCTTCCAATGTAACCCCATCATTAATAAAAATAACCATATCATAACCGTAGATCCGACATAACTCATCAATTCCTAAAATTTAAGCTTCTTAATAATTGAACATTCTTCACGATAAATTATCCATATTTATTCATATTATTATTTTATAATTATTTCTAAAAAATAATCATTCATAATACCTTTTGATTTAAATAATGTTAAAAAAAATTGAGCTAATAAATAATCCATATATTTCCTAGGTCATTTTCTGTTTCTTCATCTTCAATTGGAATGGTATTATGTATTAGTAAATATATATTTGTACAGTCCTGCTGATCCAATTTTTGAACCTTCTATTTAAGAAATCTGTCAGTGTAAGGACCATACACACCACATTTGAATAATTAAATTGATCTCTCACCAATATCATCATTTTCGTTTTCAGGAGTCAAATTAAAAACCACTTTTTATGTCGTAGGTTATTTTATTAAGGCCTATATTAACACATTTATTACAACTTCTTGTCCCATTTAAGAATTTTCCTAGGTTTTTCATTCCACGTCTTTGAAACATTGGTTTTTGAATATAAATACCTTTATGATTATTACCAAAACATCAACTGGGATTCATTTCTCATATATATGATGCGTTAAGAAAATATCCAAGGTTCCTGAGGTCAATCATGACTCTAGATATTGGGTTACGAATAACCACAAGAATTCTTATTTTAGCTCCCATTTCATACAGATTATTAATCAGAAAACTATATCAATTTCCTTTAAACCCATTTTTACATTTTTACCTACTATATCCACCCATTTACTATAAAAAAATTTTCTTTCTTTGTATATTAGTAAAATGACCATATACTATATTATAAAGATGGTAAATAAATAGATACTCTTATTCCTATCATCATTAACTCATTCAGTTTATCTAATATAACTATGAGTCCTTCTAATAAGGCAACCAATGTGGTTTAATTAATCCTATCAATAAATTTTAAATAACACCATATCCTCTAATGTTATGTAAAGCAACCTATGATACAAAGTATAATACCCCAGCCTCAAACATTACATGTTATTTAATTCTATTAATATTTAACATTAAGGGTCTTTTTTAGTTTTAGAGAATTATAGATGTAGGTCATAACAACATAAATATCATAAGTAGACACTTTTACATTATATCCAATTTTTATCTTAAAAAACACATAAAAATGAATCATTCCATTTTTTTTGTTTTAATAGCATAACATTTCCATGATCCCATCCTAGACACTATTCTTCATTATTTCCTGTGATATATTTTCAAAATTATTGATGATCATAAAAATATTAGTGAGAGATACATAATGAAAAAGAACTATTAGTCTTGTAAAAACATGTAAACCATGAAAAATTAACATAATGTAATAATTGTATCATTTAAGAAGTACCAAAAACAATTTAATGAATATAAGATCATTACATACCATTTTGAAACTAAATGACTACCATGATGTCCATTGAATGAAACATATATCATATAAAGGTAACAAGGTTCATAAACATAAATTAATGGAATAACCATGTGTTATACTTCCTAAAATATCTCTAAATGCAATTTCCATATGGGTGACTACCATACCCAATTCATTGGAGATTATACCGTAACCACCCGTCCTTGGTTTATCATGGAACCACCTATCATTTGGTTTTTCACGTAACCACCCATCATTATTTTATCACATAACCTCCTAAAAAATTTACATGCATCATTATATAATCATAACACATAAGTAAAGAATAAAGGAAATAAAATATTTCCACACTATAACAGAAATAGAACATTTTAAGATATATAAATATTCTACCCATTTCAAAAACTATTTTAAACCTTTAATAATGAGAATATTAGTGTCCCATACAACATTTAAACTATTGAATTAAATATCATTTCAAAACATTCATTTCCATTTAAATAATTTATTAAAACCCGTTTACAAAACATGGACATGAAATGGATGATTTCATATGAATAAATTATTAATACATTTAAAAAGGTGTTTTAGTAAAAGTGTCACTTGCCACATTAGAATCACTAGAACAAAAATCATTAAGGAATAACATCAAATATAAAATTAAATATCACGAGAACATAAAAAATCCTGATATAACATTTCAAAAGGGTTATAGATACATCTTATATGTTTATAAATGAGAAAAACATCAAAATATGCCTCAATTAAAGGATATTGAGATGATGTCCCTTACAATGATCTTATCATTAAATTAAAGAAAAATAAATCACATAATTTTGTGTGAAAACTAAAAATACATCCAATATACGTGGATATAAAGTGTAAACTATCAATTTTCATTTACACATATTATTGTGAAATCAAAACCAATGATATGAATATTGAACGCAATGAATAGAGATTGAGCTAAGACTTCCATTAAAAGGTTCACATAAATGATGTAAGAATTTACCAATGTGGTGATTATGTGTTGAAAAGGAATATCAACACAAAGTGAAGTGCAAATTACAACATAAATAAATAGTGATTACATATATAATTGTGGAATAATATAATTGACGAAGTACGTGTAAAACCTAATTAGGGGAAATTGAGATTTACAAATTCCTTTTAAAAAATTCAGTATCCTAACATCATCACATAAAAATTAAAAAGTTGAGTAGATGTGATCCGAAAGGTTCTCTCATGAAATTGAAATATAATTTACATCAATATGTATATATCATAAAAAATCCAATCATAATAATATGGAAATTAAAAGATGTAACACAATATAAGTCATTGACAAAAAAGGATGGTAAAAATTTCCCATACCTCAATGTAATTAGTCGACCCGTATGACCAATTCTTAATAAAAATAAAATTAATTATAGAATACCATGAATATAAATTTAATTAACATATTATATAAAAAATGGAAGAACACATACACCGCATACATGAAAGAAGTGTCGCATAAGGTAAATCTCATGAAAATGAAGGTGAGATTAAAAACCCCTTTCCTTGAGTCTGACTTGTCAAATATGATCCTTATGTAAGGACCCGACCTTAAAACATTGAATAATAATTAATTAAATGAATAATTCACATATAGGGTCTTTTCAGGTTTAGAGTTTTATATAATTAGTACATAACTATTACATCTCGAAATATTACAAAGTAGACACTTCTACTGAGTCTCCATAAAATAAAAACTCTTAAAAAGAACCATGTCTAGTTCCATGTTTTAGATAGAATGACATTAATTGATCCCATCCTTGACCCTATTCATATTTAACTCATGTGGAGATCATTTCAAAAACATGGGATGAGCATAAAAAAGACTAGTAAAGGATAAACAAAGAAGGAAAACTGTTAGTTTTTCAAAACAACAAGTAAACCATGAATACTTTATCAAAGTAATACTTTTCACCTTTATAAAGTAGTAAATACTCTTAACTGAATAAAAGATCACTACTTATCCTTTGTAACCAAAATATTACCATAAACCCATATAAATAACACAAAACTTATAATGGTAACTTGGGACATAAACATACTTAAATGGAATAACCATACGGTTGACTTCCACACATATCACTACATGGAATAGTCATATGGCCAAATTCCATACCCAATGCTTTGGAGATTATAAAGTAACCACCCTTCCTGGTATTCACGACACCACCTGTCATATGGTATATCACGTAACCACCCATCAAATTTCCATATACCATTACCAAATCATAAGTTATAAACCAAATATAATGGAAAGAAAACATTTCCACATTTCAATCAAAATATATAACTTAAATATATTAACATAAAACATCAATTATCAAAACCATTTTCAATACCTAAATACATAAAAGAGTATATGGTTTTCTTTCATTTTAAAAACATTGTGGTTTGTTGCGGAATCCAAAGACCAAATAATACTCGCAGCGGTGGAAAAGTTCATTGTCACCGCATACGTTATAATAAACATAATTTTTTTTTCATTTAGTAAACCGCTTCATAGAAAAAGATTCCCTTTGAATGAAATTAAAATTCAAATGTGTCTATACACCTCATAAAATAAAGTCTTCTATTAAGACAAAAATATGCCTCAATTAAAGGATATTGAGACGAACTCCATTACAAAGTCGGTATCCTTATATTAATGATTAATCAATTACATAATTATGTGTGAAAAATATAATGTCACCCAATAAAAGAGGCTATTAAGCACAAAAAATCAGATTTCATCCACACATATTCATATTATGACATAATCAAGAAGTAGAGGTTTAACCCAATGACTTGAAATTGCGTTAAGAAGTTCCCTTATATAAATTTGACAGCCTAACCACGCCATTTTAAAAATCAGAAAACGAGACAATGAGAGATAAAAAGGGTATATCATCACTTGGACATATAATTTACAGAAAAAAAAGGTTATATTAGAACATATACCAACATAAGAATATGTAAATTAAATGACCAAACAAAAATATGTATTTTAAAAAGAGGAGGGTGAAAGGTTCGATTGCTGATTTGGGTAAATTTCGAAACGTACACCCCATGAAAGAAGGTCCATACCATGAAGAAGTAAATAACCCTAAATTAAATTATATTACACGAAGAATAAAATCATGGGCAGTACATACACCACACAAAAGGAAATAGTTTCAAATGTATCATGAATCTCACGGGACTAAAAAGTGACATAAAAACACCTTACCTCGTTATAATCAATCGAGTCGTTTGAACAAAAAATAATAAACACCAAAACAATAACATAATACAATGAATATAAATATAATCATTATAATATATATTAATGGGAAGTACACAATACACCACATTCAATAAATAAGTGGCGAACAATGGAACTCTCACAGAATTAAAAGTGAGATAAGAAATCCCTTACGAAAATTCGGCTGCCTAACGACACCACTTAAAACATTCAAAAATGGTTTGATGAGATCAAATAACGTCTCTAATCATATGAACATACTAATTACAGTAATAGGGATATAAAATAACATCCCCAAACATAAGAAATATGAGCTTAAAATGAATCACATAAAAGAGAGTACTTAAAAAGAAAGAGAAAGGTAGGATCCCTTACCTCAAGTATGACTTGTCGTGTTCATTTCATTATATTTATGAATAATAAACATTGGTGAATTTATAATTGCTTAAGTAAATAATTTAAAGATTATTATTCAGTTCATATAAAATATTATAATGTTATAATAATTTGTTAATAATGTAAGTTCATATCAGACGTTTTTGTCGATGTTTGGTACATGAGTCAAAATTGAACTTGTTGGAAAAGAATTTTCTATTTAGTTATAGGTAAATCATCTCCCGAATAGTATTATTTATTTAAATATCATATATATCCAGTATATATTCATTTTATACTATTCCATAACATTTGGAGATAAAAAATTAAATGCACCATTCATGGAGACGGTAGGTCGTATGTACGCATGAACGCTACTTTCATTTCATTGTCATATTAATGGAATTAAAAATAAATGAGAGATATATATTATAATTCCAGAATTATATCCATCATTTATATGTAATATATGACATATATATCCATTATATATATGTACATATAATAGTACATAACATTTGGAGATAAGAAATGAAATGTACCGTTCATGGAGACGGTAAATCGTATGTATGCATGAACGCTGCATTCATTTCTATTTCATACTTTAATTGAATGAGAAAAATAATTACACATAGTTATATTATAATTATAATATAATATAATATATAAAATCATTAAATACATCCTTTATACATCCCACATATCGTATTAACGATTCAAATCACTTTGAGGGGGTGATAGTCCGCACTTCCTAAAATGAAATTATGGCGTTTACCCACTATGGAAACCATAAAGGTATGAAACAAATGAAAAATACAGAATAATAAAGAATAAATAAATATAATTTATATATAATATATAAATATAGGGAAATATTAATGGCCAATATGAGATGTGTTAAAAGAAGATTGAACAATCATCGTATCGTGAGGCAGTAATTCGCCACCCACAGAAACAGTATGTTCTTCAACCATTAGATAGAGTTGTGTATGAGTGTATCTATAATCCTACTAATTAAAACATAATAGTATATTTAATATAATTATTTTGTTAAAAAAAGGAACAAAAAGATTATAGGTGTGGAGAAGCAATATAAAACAAAATAACATAAGAGAATACATTACCTTCAAATCAGAAAACTCTTTTTGATTTGAGTTAAAAGGCTTCCTTGGAAAGACTTCTTCCCAAAGTGAGGCTTCTAGAAGAAATAGAGGGATGTGGAGAGACAATATGTGTATAGTTGTGATGATCCAAGTGCTTTATACATGTGGGTAAGGAGATAGAGTTGGCGGCCTTTTATAATGGGGAGGAGGGGAAATCTTGGAATGTCTTGAAAAGTTACATTATTATAAAATGATTTTCGGATATCAAAACTCCAAAAATTATATATTTCTAGTATAAGGTGATAAGGGTTCTAAATAAACCCATAAAATAGGTTTTTGACAAGTTTATGTCTTATAATTTACATTATCCTTTCATTTTTTTTAAATCGTTCATTAACGAGGTAATCGCCGCATCATCATGGTGTTAGAAATAAATTAATTTATTTAATATCTCAAAAATTTATAAAAAATAATATGATGTAGAAAATATTTTTATCTTTCCGATGAATCTTTATAGTCAAAAATACGACTTTTATAACCCTCATGTAATTTTTTTAGTAAAACAATACATGTTTGTGACAGTTTTATTTTAACTTTAAATAAAAAGTAATTAATGTCATGTTCTTACCCATGTAGCTGCATTGGGTCCCCAAGTTGACCCATGGATTTCCATGGTCGGACATGACTCCTCCAATAAGGGTAGGACATGTTTCATGGTCATTTCAAATTATTATAACAATATCTTTACCTTAAATTACACTAATTACCTTTAATAGAGATCAATAAATCATAAAAGTTACTATTCACCAAAAATTATGTTCATCCCATTAAACCAGACGTTGCATTCTAATGAAAACCTTGTATGTCAGATTTTTGAAATTTAAATCACAGAGGTGGTAAAATTTCATTTAAAAAAAATCATTTATTTAACTACCACTTAGTTTTTTCAATATTAAAAAAAATTGATATTTTTCAGAAAAATACCAAAAATTATCCCTAAGTTAAATTTGAAATTATGAATTCAAAAATTATGTCTATTTTAAAAAATTAAAAAAAATATAAGTTTCATTAATCAATTTAATAAATAATTCTCGTTTTCAAAACAAATTGTGTGTATTTAAGGAACAAAATATATCAAAAGACTGACCATAGTTGAAGTCCAATTTCAAAATGAAATTAATTCCAATGACCACCATTGTATTAAATGGTAAAAATATATTCTAACTACACTTTAAATACAATTAAACATATAATCTATCCATATTAATAAATCAGATTAAAATGAGTTTTTGAATTAAAATACAACATTTTCACAAAAAATGATCTTTATCGGAAAAATAAAAGAAATTTACACAAAGTAAATTTAGAGGTCCCGATTCTAAAGAAGGATTTTATTTGGTCCAATATAACATATAAGATTATCAAAAAGTGGATTTAAACAGGGTTCTCCATCAAAAGGCGGATAATCTACCTTTCAATGAATATTTGAATATTTACGCTTAAAATTGGATTCATTCGGATTTTAATCCTCTAAAATTTATTGGATAAAAGTAAAAATATTTGAAAAAAATATAAAATCATTTTTTAGTTAGTTCTTTTCATTTCCTCCATAACAACAGCTAGGCATTAACTACCATTTAAAATAATATTATTTTATTATTAGAGTGCAATGTATGATTTCAAAGAAACTCGTTGTTGCGTATTGGGTACGCCATCGAGCATAGCTTTTTCTTTAAAGTATTTTTAATATTTTATTCAAAAATATTGATAAATATGAAATGTAATATTATTTATTTACCTGGGATGATACATCTTTCCCCCCTTTTGGGAATTGTGTTCTCGCAATTTTAAAATTGCACTTTGAATCTTCATTGAAAGCCCCACATTGGAAAAGGTGTAAATTAAACTATCAATGTAAAATAAAGAAAGAAAAGTACCAAGATCACCCGAGAAAACAAGTATTAAGATTCCATGAAAACATGGATATGGATGAAAAAAACTAATGGTTACGTTCTGATGGAGATTGAAAGAAACATGTTTAGGATAAATTTAACCACCAAAAAATCACAAACATGTGATGGGTTAAACGGTATTTGATTCCCCAGTAGGAAAAGTTAACAGACAACACTTTAGTTTTATGTTACTTTTCATTGAGGAATTTATTTATGAGATTAACTATATCACAAGGAAAAATTCTTTCTTGTCATTTAGACTTTCATCTCTTACTATATTTCTTACACAAACTCAATTTTTCACAAAAATACGAGTATTTAAGATGACTTGTTCACATTAAGAGCGTTATATTCAAATTTTAGAGAATCACCTAATACATAAAAGAGAACTATATATTTCCCATGTCTTTAGACCTTAACCAAAACCATAATTGTTAGAACAAGATTAGTTAATCAACAAAAGGATAATTCTTTATAAAAAGAAAATATATTCTTAATCTCGAAAATTTGTCTAACAAAACCCAATGTTCAACGAAGAACATTTGATAAACAATGTGTCCATAAAATTCTTCAATGTAAACCAAACTAAGATTTAAACTCAAATATTTTAAGGATTTAATCACATAGTCTTCAAAGGTAAAAACTAACATTTATATCCAAATAACATCTGTTTCTCTTTATGTCAAATATTGAAAAGTAATTAACCTAATCATATATCCTCTATGAGAGGTCAATATTTTCCTAGATAACCCAAAATACACATATCCTAGATTCATAAAATTATATAACTAAAATGAATTTGTCATACTAACCAGGGACTTCACGTAGTCCAATGGTAGATGATAAATACCAGTCGCACTTTGGTTGTGGGTTCGATGCCCACAGCTTGGTCCGACGCGACGGGTTGTCACATGGTCTATGTGTTGTCCTTTTTCCAAAACTATATAATTCTCAAAACATTCCCCAAAAAGATATAAAATCATCATAAATAACCATAACATAATTTAACCTCAATTTTATCTCATGCATTTTATTTTCCATCATAACATATAGTAACACATAATTACGGCAAAATTAGGATCATATAAACTCAAATGGTTCTTTATAACTATGTCCACAAAAGAACAGATAACTATTCCATGTATAATATTTTCATATATCGAACATCATGGTTACACATACTATAAAAAGCCTTCTAATGTAACCCTATCATCAAAAGAGACTTAATACATTTAAGAATATCACCATTCTAAAATCTACCATAACTCTGGAATCCCTTATATGTTGACTTCTTCCTCATTAAACACTCTTCATGATCCATTAACCATTTATTTCCAACTTATTTTGAAATACATTTTTCCTACAAACAAAATCATGAATCATATCCTAAGATTCTAAAATAGGAAAACACATGTTAACAAATAATCCATACCTTTGATTGGTCATTGTCAGTTTCTTCATCCTCAATCGAAGTGGAATTAGGTATTGGTAAATGAATATTTTTATGATCTTGGTGATCCCATTCCCAAAACTTCATTGTGGACATGTGTTTGCATAATGAACATGCACACCACATTTAAAAAATTAAATTGATCCCTCAGAAAGAACTTCTTTCTCTTTACACTAGTCAACTTGATACTTTCTTTTTACATGGCAGGTTAAAGCTTTATGACCTTCATTTCAACATCTATATCCTCTTTCTGTCACTTTGAACCATTTTCCTAGGTGTTTCTTTCCACATCTTTGACACATAGGTTTCTGAACACACTTAACTTTATGACTATTACCTGAACTTCCTTAGGGATTTGATTCTCGCATATATGATGCCTTATAAAAATCACCATGGTTTAGGTTGTCAATCATGACTCTAGATAGTTGGTTGAGGACAAAAACAAGACTTCTCATTGCAGATCCCATATTATTTAGTTTCTTGCTTAGAAAACTGTCATAGTTTCCTTCACATCCACTGTAACTTTGGTGCCTGCTAGTTCCAGCCATTTACTAAAACCAAAAAGGTCAGTGTGAGCATATCAGTAAAATCATTATATAATAATAAGGAAGATAAACACTAGGATATAGATATCCATGTTATCTCAAACTAATTCTAACATTCAAGAAAACAATGAATCCATCTAATATACTACCCAATGTGGTTATACACAACTGGTCACTTATGCTTAAACAACACTCTAACCTCTAATGTTATGTAAAATAACCTCTGATACCATCTTTAAGGACCAGACCATATAACATTACATAATCATGAATTAAAGGAATAATTTACATGGAGGATCTTTGTAGGTTTAGAGTTTTAGAGAATTAGGACATAATTATTACATCTCAAAATATTACAAAGTAGACAAATCTATTAAGTTTCCATAAAATAGAAACTGTTAAAAAGAAACATGTCTAGTTCCATGTTTTAGATATCATGTCATTCCTTGATCCCATCCTTGACCATATTCATCTTTAAGTCATGTGGAGAAAATTTCAAAAACGTGGGAAGAGAATAAAAATCTCAGTAAAGGGTAAACAAAGAAGGAAAACTGTTAGTTTTTCAAAAGAACAAGTAAACCATGAATACTTTATCAAAATAATACTTTTCAACTTTATGATGTATTAAATACTCTAAACTGAATAAAATCTCACTACATATTCATTATAACCAAAAGATTACCATGAACCCGTATAAATAACACATAACATTTAGAGGTAAGTTGGGACATACACATAATTAAATGTAATAACCATACGGTCGACTTCCACACATATCACTACATGAAATAGACTTACGGCCAAATTCCATACCCAATTCATTGGTGGTTCTAACATAACCATCAGTACTTTTATTCACCGCACCACCCATCATATGGTTTATCACATAACCACCTGTAAAATTTCCATGTAACATTATAAAATCATAAGACATAAAACAAATATAATGGAATGAAAACATTTCCACATTTCAATCACAATATATCACTTAAATATATTGACATAAAAAATCCATTATCAAAACTATTTTCAATACAAAAATACATAAAAGTATATATGGTATTTGTTTCATTTTAAAAACATTGCGGCTTGTTGAGTAAGCCAAAGACCAAATAATACTCGCGGTAGTGGAAAATGTCATTGTCACTGCGTACGTTAAAAGAAACATTCCTTTTTGTTTTTCAGTAAAATGATACATAGAAAAAGATTCCCTGAGAATGAAATCAAAATTAAAAGGTTTTTATAAAGTATATAATAGAAAGTCTTGTATTAAAACAAAAATATGCCTCAATGAATGGATATTTAGATGAAGTCCCTTACAATGTCGGTATCCTTAGATTAAGGATAAATCAATTACATAATTATGTGTGACCAATATAAATAAACACAAGATAAGAGGATATTAAGTGTAAAAAAATCAGAGTTCATACACACATATTCATAGTATGACATAATCAAGAAATATAGGTTTAACCCAAAGAATTGATATTTGGTTAAGAAGTTACCGTACAGAAATTCGACATCCTAACGGTGTCATTTTAAAATTCCAAAAATTAGACGATGAGAGATAAAAATGGTATCTCATCACTTAGAAATATAATTTACATAAATAAGTATATATAAGAATATATCCCAACATAAGAAGATTTAAATTAAAAGACTTAACAAAAATAAGTCTTTTTAAAAGAGTAGGGTGAAAGGTTCCCGTACCCATTAGGGTAACTTTCGAAACGTACACCCCATGAAAGAAGGGACATAGAATGATGATGTAAATACCCATAAATTAAATTATATTACACAAATAATACAATCATGGTCATTAAATACACCACACAAAAGGAAAAAGATTCAAATTTACCATGAATATCACACGAACAAAATGTGAGATAAAAACCCCTTACCTCGTTGTGATCAATCGAGTCGTATGAACAAAAGTTAATAAACACCAAATGAATCACATAATACCATGAATTTAAATATAATCATTATTATATATATGAATTGGTAGTGCAAAATACACCAACTGCAACAAATAAGTGGCGAACAATGGAAATATCATAGAATTAAAAGTGATATGAGAAATCCCTTACGAAAATTCGGCATCCTAACGGCACCACTTAAAACATCCAAAAATGGTTTGATGAGATAAAATAGGGTCTCTCATCATATAAACATAAAAATTATAGTATTATGGATATTAAATAACATCCCCCAACAAAATAAATATTAGCTTAAATGGAATGACATAAAACAGAGTACTTAAAAAGAAAGAGAGAGGTAGGATCCCTTACCTCAAGTACGACTTGTCCGGATCGTTTCATTATATTCTTGAATAATAAACATTGGTGAATTTGTAATTTCATAAGGACCAAATTTAATTATTATTATTCAGTTCATATAACATATTATAATGTTATAATAATTGGTTAACAATGTGAGTTTATATCAGACGTTTTTGTCGATGTTTGGTACATGAGTCAAAATTGAACTTGTTGGAAAAAGAATTTTCCATGTAGTTATAGGTAAATCATCTCCATAATAGTATTAATGATTTAAATATCACATATATCCAGTATATATTCATTTTATACTATTCTGTAACATTTGGAGACAAAAAATGAAATGTACCGTTCATGGAGACGGTAGGTCATACGTACGCATGAACGCTACTTTCATTTCATTGTCATATTAATGGAATTAAAACAAAATAAGATATATATATATATATAATAAATACAGAATTATATCTGTAACATCCCATGTTTGTAATTAATAATATATATTCTTATCTATGTCTATTTATGAATTAGATAGTGTTTTAGAGGCTTAAAACGAGAATAAATCCAATCTTATGCATGGAATACACTAATATTTTTAAAAGATTGTTTTACTTTCATTTGATGGAAAACCGATTTTAAATCAATATTTTGACAATTTTATAAGATATATTTTTCAAAATAAACTTATTCTTTATGATTAGGACATTGAAATTTAATTTCGATAATTGTTTGGTATTTTTCTGACAATGTTCATTTTTTAATGAACAGTGAAAAATACTCCATTTTACATCAAAACAGCATTTTCATCTAATTTAATTATATGGTTATATTATATTTTTAATTGTTTTTCAATTGTAAATAGATTATATTGTTACCATTTAATCCAATGGTGGTCATTGGGATTAATTTTACATTGTAATTGGGCATAAACAAGTGCCAATCTTTTCATAGATATTGTTTCTAAAAAAACCTGAAATTTGTTTTCACAACGAGAATTATTTTTAAATTAATAATTGAAATTTATGTGTTTGTAATTTGGTAAAATTGATTATATATTTGGAACCAGAATGTACAAATTATGTAATCAAGACTCTTTTTTTACATTATGAATAGAAACGACGATAATTATCTTTAATTATCGTGATTAATTAGTAATCAGGAAGTTAAATATAATAAAATAATATCATATTAATAAAAAATGACCCCAAAATGTGTCTTAATTATACTGGTTCGGTCATGGGAAACCATGGTATGCCTTGTTCCAAACTTCGGTACCCCATGGAATCACTTTTGTGTGCTAATGACTTTTTATCTTTTTAATTTTAAAGAAAGTTAAATATAACAAAGAATGTATCACCTGAGTAAAACATGTTTACGTTTGTATACACAAATGATCTATTGTACTATAAATAGTCATTGGAAAGCTAAAAATATTTCCTACATCATAGTAGTTTTTTTATAATTTTTTTACATTATATAAATAAAATTATTTATGACATCATGATGATGCAGCGATTACCTCATTAATGAAATATTTAAAAAAAATGAAAAGATAATGTAAAATATGAGAAATAAACTTGTCAAGGACCTATTGGATGAGTATATTTCGAACACTTATCGCCTTATCCCAGAAATATATCAATGTGGGACATTTTAAATCCGAAACACATTTCAATATAAAGTAACATTTTATAACATTCCAAGAGTGCCCCTCTGCTCCACTTGTAAAAGGCACCTAGCTCTACCTCTTTACACACACTTCTCAAGCCATTGACTCGGCCAAGATCTATTCATTTTATCTCTCCACATCCCTCTCTTCATCCTAGAATCCTTAACATAGGCATAAAGCTCTTCAAGAAACCCTTTTGGTACAAACAAAGAGGAGTTACCCGATTTAATGGTAAAGTCTTCTCTAATGTTCTTTTGTTTTATTTTGCTTATCCAACCAACTAAACTCTTTTTATTCATTTATTTAGTAAAAACCCATTATCATAAATATACTAGTATTTTTTTAAAATATGGATTCGAGTTACACTTACACACACCTGCATATAATGGTTAAAGAGTATATGGTTTCCGTGGATGGTGAATGTCTGCCTCACAAAACGATGAATGATCAATATTCTTCTAACACCTTCAATGGTGGCCACTAAGATGTAACTATATTTATATATGATATATAATATGTTTATGTTTCCATTAAGCTTATGTATTTTTCATTTAATGCATACCTTTGTGGTTTCCATTATGGGTAAATGCGATATAATCATTTTAGGAAGAGCGGACTACAGCCCCCTCAAAGTGATTTGATTCGTTAATGTCATATGTGAGAAGAATAAAAGATGGAGTTAATGATATTATATATGATATTATACTGTAATTATAATATACCTTTATATCATTATGATTCAATTCCAATAAATACGAAATAGAAATGAAAGTAGCATCTATGCGTATGTACGGCTTACCGTCTCCATGAACGGTGCATTTAATTTGTAACCTCTAAATGTTATGTAATATTATAAATGCATGTATATACTATATATATATGATATATATAATATCTACATCATGAATATAATTCTAGATATAATGGATATTTTACCTCATGAACAACTTTTAATTATAAATAGTTTATTTTTGACTCAAGTACCAATGGTCGAAAAAATGACCATTAATAACATAAATAATTATACAGTGTTAATAAAATGGTAATAAGTGATATTAAAGTAATTATGAACTTGGAAAAGGTTCTTAAGAAAGTAAAAATTAACTCATGTTTTTTATTCAGGACGTTAATGAATGATCTACTCAAGTTGAACATGAGGTATGGGACTTCGTCTCAATCTCCTTTCATTGGGGCATATTTTGTTTTATACACAACTTTATTCTATACGGTGTATAAACCCCTTTGATTTTTACTTTTACTCGAAAGGAATATTTTTTATATGAAGCGTTTTACTAAACGACAAAACGGAATGTTTTGTCATACGTAAGCGGCGACAACGACTTCTACGCCGCTGTGACCATTATTTGAGTTTCGGCTTCCTCTATAAGCCTTAACCTTTTTTAAATGAAAAATGAAAACCATATTTTACTTTTCCATTATTTTGGTATTGAAAATGGTTTTGATAATGTTTTTATTATATCAATGTGTTATTGATATCTTATTATTGAAATGCGGAAATGGTGTGTTTCCTTTATGCATGTTTTATGTGATATGATTATGTTATGGTTCTTGGGAATTGTTTATGAAGACGGGTGGTTCTGTGATAAACTAAGGGTGGGTGATCCTAATATAGCTTTCCAATTAATTGGGTAATGCGAATGTGTTAAACAGTAAGGTTTCTCCGAAGAGATTTAGGAAGTATACTGTGATGGATATTCCAAACATAACCATGAGGGTTACTCCCTAAGTAATAATGTTATGAATGCCTCAAGTTACCTTATTGTCTTATGATTTCTATTATTTATTCATGATTTGATGATGTATGTTAAAATGCTTATATATTATGAGTGAAGTATGATTTCATACACGGACTAATGTTTTCATTTCGTACATTTATATCCCTTACTGAGCTTTCTATGATCATCCCATGTTTTTGAAATGTTTTTTCACAGGTCAAAGGAAAGGTACATGATGTGATGATAGTGCCAAGGAAGTGCCAAGAAAGAATCCATGTTTTATTTTAAATATATTTCTTTTAATGCTAAAAATGACTACTATCTTTTATGTAACCACTTTTTTAAATGTGAAGTGTAATGCATGATTTATGATCTAATTATATAAAACTCTAAATCTAAAAAGATCCTAAAAGTGTATTCTTGAAGTAACTAAAGATTATGTAATTTTTAAGGCTGGGGCCTTATAGTTGGTATCAGAGGTCAGTTTAGATTAATTTAGGAGTTATAATTCTATTAAATGATTATCCAAAATTATATTTTTATTGTCAAATTGAAATGATATAGCATTTTAAGATTACCATGTTGCTTCATCTAAGACATGTTTTTTCAGAATGGGTTTCCGTAGAGGAAGCAGGGAAGCAGTGCTAGGAAGGCATACAGAAGGAAATGACCTTCCGAATTAGCATCCTGAGATAGTTAAAATTGGAACTGAACAGTTTGTTGTAGTAATTGCGCAGTTGACTCAAGCGATAAATGGTGGTGGTATCCATGCACGAGATCATCCAGATCAACCGCGGAGGAACATGTTAGTGGTGGAACATTTCATGAGGCAACATCCCCCATCATTCAGAGGATCATCTGACCCTATGCTAGATGATGGGTGGATTAAAGAACTAGAGAAGATTTTCAATGTCCTGGGGTTTTCAGACAATCAAAAGGTTAATCTTGCAATTTACCATTTGGAGGGTGAAGCAGATCAGTGGTGGTCGATGGTTAAAAATATCAGGGATGCTGATGAGATTGATGCTCTCGACTGGGATGAATTCAAAGGTATGTTTCTTGAGAAGTATTTTCCTAAGGCTGTTTGACTTAGGATGGAAATACAATTCTTGGAATTGGGTAAAGAGGACAACTCAGTGGATGCTTATGAAGAGAGGTTCACTTGATTGGAAAGGTATGCTCCAAAATTTATCCGAGACCTTGATAGTAAAATCAATCATTTTTACTCAGGATTCAATCCAAAATATCGAAGGAAATCATATTCTCGTGAGTTCAGGAGTTATGAAAAACTTGTTCGATGTTCTGAGGAGGTGTAAATGGAGTTTTCTACTGATCAACTATTCTATAACAACCAACAAAAGAAGAGACCGAGGTGGCAGGATAAAGGGAAGAATTTTTCAAAAAGGTCTTATGGTAAGAAAACTAAGTTTTCCGTTTGTGATAAATATGGTAAAAGGCATGAAGTGGAATGACTTATGAATTCTAGAATGTGATACCGATGTGGTAAGATGGGACATAAGTCTTGTGATTGCACTGAAAAAACATCAGGGTGATTGTAAGACCAAATTTTAGTTATAGTTAGTGAAATGATACATGTGCTTTGAGATGGGTCACTATGAAAACCAGTGTCCGACAAAGAGCTCGAGTGATGGGAAGTAGTCAGACTACAAGCAGAAAGGGGTGGTGAAATCCTTTGCAACTACTACAGCAAATGTTGGGCCATCAAATGAAGTGGTATCAGTTACATTGTTTTTTTTTTCAGATTATCCCAGTGTGTTGTTTGATTCAGGGTCTACACATTCTTTCATATCTGAAAACTTTTCGAGTAAAATAGGAATACCATCTCAAGAAATGACTCCTAAACTTTTGGTAAAAACAGCGGGAGTAAATGTTGAGGCAAAAAAAAATTATAAGAATCTTCCCATCCTTATCCGTGGAAAGAACCTTCTTGTAATCCTTATTGTATTACCTCTAGTAGAGTTTGATTTTATCCTATGTATGGATTGGCTCCCTATTTACCATGCTAAGATTGACTGTAGAGATAAAGAAGTTTCTTTTAAGAAATACGTTCAGTTTGTGTACAAGAATGAACCCTTACAGTTCATAATATATCAAGAGTCTGAGAAACTTGTAAAAGATGGAAATGAGTGTTACCTTGCACATATTGTTGAAAAAAAGTGAATTATTCAGATTAATGATGTGCCAGTGGTATATGAGTATCCTTATGTTTTTCCTGATGTGTTTCCTTGAATAATTCCAGATCTGGAAGTTGATTTTATTGTTGACTTAGTTCCTGGTGCTAAGCCAATTTTAAAACCCCCTTATCTAATGACTCAAATTGATCATTTAGAGTTGAAGGAGAAATTATAAGATTTATTAGAGAAAGGTTTCATTTGACCTAGCACATCACCATGGGGTGATCTTGTTTTATTTGTTAAAAATAAATATAGTTCAATGATACTTTTCGTTGATTGTAGAGAATTGAATACCATCACTATTAAGAACAAATATCCTTTTCCTTATATCGATGATTTTTTTTTATCTGCTCCAGGGAGCTCAGTATTTTTCAATAATTGACCTGAGATCGGGGTACCATCAGTTGAAGGTATAAGAATCAGATATTCCGAAGACCACGTTCCATACAAGATATTGAAATTATAAATTCATCATTATGCCTTTTGGGCTAACCAATGAACCAGATGTATTAATGGACTTCATGAATAGAATTGTCTATGAGTTCTTGGATAAGTTTGTGGTTGTTTTCATTGATGATATTTTGGTGTTTTCTAAAAGTAAATATGGGCATGAAAGACAATAAAGGGTTATTTTGCAAACATTAAAAGAAAAGAAATTGTATGGTAAATTCAACAAATGTGAGTTTTGGTTGCAACAAATTTCTTTCCTTGGTCACATTGTTTCTGAAGATGGGATAACTGTTGATCCTGCAAGAACAAAGGATGTTGAAGAATGGCCAGGACCCACGAATGTAAATGAGATTCGTAGTTTTCTTGGTTTGGCAGGCTATTACAGAATGTTTGTTAGAAATTTTTCACGGTTATCTAGTCCAATTGCTAAGCTAAATCAGAAGGGTGTTAAGTTTATCTCGACAAAAGAATGTGATGATTGATTTCTGGAATTGAAAAGATGATTGGTGAATGATTGAGTTTTGGAACTACCTTCCAGGAATGGGGAGTTTTATTATCTATAGTGATGCTTCATTGAAAGGACTTTGTTGCATCCTAATGCAGAATGATCCGGAAATTTCTTATGCTTCACATCAGTTGAAAACTCATGAGATAAATTACCCTACACATTATTTGGAATTACCTGTTGTTGTTTTCCCTTTAAAAATTTGGAGGCATCATTTGTATGGAGTATAGTGTGAAATATACACCGATCACAAAAGTTTAAAGTATATATTTACTTAGAAAGAATTGAACATGAGACAAAGGAGATGGTTAGAATTAGTCAAGGATTATGATTGTACAATTCATTACCATCCGGGAAAAGCAAATAACGTGGATGATGCTTTGAGTCGAAAAAGTAATGATTCATTAACAATGTTGTGTTGGGAATGTGATCCTTTGGTTGAGGATTTGATGAACATTGGAATAATAGTTGTTGGTGTAGGATGTCCATCTATTTTGTTTTAGGTATCAGTGAAATCTTCTCTATCAGAAAAAATTAAGCAAGCACAGAAGCAAGACAACGAGTTGTAGAAAAAGGTAGAGCTAGTTCGGAAGGGTAAGTTGCATGAATTCAACATTGATAATGATTGTGTTTTGAGATTGAGGAAGAGATTGTGTGTGCCTCTTGATTCACAGTTGAATTGGGAGTTGTTATGTGAAGCTCATAGTACTCCATTTTCAGTTCATTCAGGAAGTACTATGATGTAAAGAAATCTTCGGGAGTATTACTGGTTGGACGGAATGAAAAGAGATATTGATGATTTTACTATGAATTGTTTGACTTTTCAACAGGTTAATGCAAATAGGCAGTTACCGAAAGGGATGCTTCAGCCTTTACCAGTGCCAGAGTGGAAATGAGGGAATATATCCATGGACTTCGTTGTGGGATTGTCGAAGCCACCTCAAGGAAATAATGCAATCTGGGTTATTATATATCGCTTGACTAAATCTGCTCACTACTTTTCTATACGAGATACATTTTCCCTAGATCAAATTTACCATTTATATCTTAAAGAGATATTCAGGTTACATGGAGTTCCTCTCTCCATTGTATCTGACCGTGATCCCAGCTTCACATCTAACTTTTGGAAAGCCCTTTAGAAGTCGTTTATTACTGAATTAAATTTTAGTACAGATTTTCATCCTCAATCAGATGGGCAGTCAAAACAAACGATTTAGACTTTGGAGGATATGCTACGTGCTTGTTCGATGGATTATTAGGGATGTTGGGACCAACATCTTTCTTTGTTTGAGTTTTCTTATAATAACATTTTTCATTCCAGTATACAGATGGCACCATTTGAGGCATTGTATGGGAAGCGGTGTCGAACTCTAGCTTTCTAGGATGATATGGGTGAAAGAAAGTTGATGGGACCGGAATTGGTAGAAGAGTTGGTAGAAAAATTTCAGCTGATACACAAACACAAGAGAACAGCTCAGAGCAGGCAGAAGAGTTATGCGGACAACAGGAGGAATGATCTCTCTTTTGAGGTAGGTGATCATTTTTTCTCATAGTATCTCCATGGAAAAGATTGATGCGATTTGGTAAAAAAGGAAAGTTGAGTCCAAGGTTCATTGAACCATATGAAATTATTGAAAGAGTTTGATCAGTTTCATATTGAGTGGTTTTACCTCTGAATTTATCTTAGGTACACAATGTTTTTCATGATTCAATGTCAAGGAAGTACATTCCAGATCCATCTCATGTTTTGAGTTCAGAGGTAGTTCAGCTTAAAGAGAATCTATCTTGTGAGGAAAAACCGGTCTAGATTATTGTCCATGAGGAGAAATTGTTGCAGAATAAGGTGATTCATCAAGAAATGATTTTGTGGGAAAACCACATGAGGGAAGAGGCAACATGAGAATCTAAAAATGCAATGAGGGATAAATACCCTCACTTATTCGATAAGTAAATAAATAGCGAGGATGAAATTTTCTAAAGGGTGGAAGGATGTAAAATCACAAGTAATTAATGAATAATATATATTCTTATCTATGCCTATTTATGAATTAGATAGTGTTTTAGAGGCTTAAAACAAGAATAAATCCAATCTTAAGCATTGAATACCCTAATATTTTAAAAGATTGTTTTACTGCCTTTTGATGGAAAAACATTTTTAAATCAAACATTTGACAATTTCATAAGAAATAATGGTCAAAATAAACTTAGTCTTTTTTATTGTGAAATTGAAATTTACTTCGGATAAATTTTTGGTATTTTTCTGACAATGTTCATTTTTTAATGAATAATGAAAAATATTACATTTTACATCAAACTTGCATTTTCATATAATCTAATTATATGGATAGATTATCTTTTTAACTGGTTTTAAAGTTTAAATATAATATATTTTTTCCATGTAATCCAATGGTGGCAATTTTGATTAATTTCACTTTGGAATTGGGCATAAACAAGTGCCAAACGTTTCATAGATATTGTTTCTAAAAAACCCGCTATTTGTTTTGACAATCGGAATTACATTTATATAAATTATTGCAATTTTTGTGTTTGGAATTTGGTAAAATGGATTACATATTTGGAATTAGAAGTTACAAATTATTTAATCAAGACTCTTTGGTTTTTTGACATTATGAATAGTAATGACGGTAATTATCATTAATTATCTTGATTAATTAGTAATCGGGTAGTTAAGAATAATAAAATAATATCATAATAATAACGAATGACCCCAACATGTTCCCTAATTCTACTAGTTTGGTCATGGCCGACCATTGGATTTCTTGTGTTAATCTTGGGGACCCCATGGAATCACTTATGTGAGATAATGACTTTTTTTCTTTTTATTTTTAAAGAAAGTAAAATATAACAAAGAATGTATCACTGAGTAAAATATTTTTAATTTTGTATACATAAATGATCTATTGGACTATAAATATTCATTTGAAACCTAAAATGGTTTCCTACATCAAATTTGTTTTTTATAATTTTGAGACTTTATATGAATTAAATTATTTATGACATCATGATGATGTAGCGATTACCTCATTAATGAAAGATTTAAAAAAATTGAAAAGATAATGTAAACTCTAAGTCTTACACTTGTAAAAGACCTATTTTATGTGTATATTTCGAACCCTTATCACTTTATCGTCGAAATTTGTCATTGCGGGACCTTTTAAATCCGAAACACATTTCAATATAAAGAAAACATTTTACTACATTCCAAGAGTACCCCTCCCCTCCTCTTATAAAAGGCCCCCACCTCTACCTCCTTACACACAGTTATCAAGCCATTGGCTCGGCCACTCTCTACTTATTTTATCTCTCCACATCACTCTCTTCATCCTAGAATCCTTACCTTAGTTAGAAATCTTTTCAAGAAAACTGTTTGGTACAAACCAGGAGGAGTTACCTGATTTAAAGGTAAAGTCTTCTCTAATATTCTTTTGTTTATTTTTTCTTCTCCAACCCCCTAAACTCTTTTTATTCATTTATTTTGTAAAAACACAAGTATATTAAATATACTAGGATTATTTTATAATAAGTATTCGATCTACACTTACACACACCTACATCTAATGGTTAAAGAGCATACTGTTTCCGTGGATGGAAAATTTCTGCCTGACGAAACTATGATTGCTCAATATTCTTCTAACACCATCAAATGTGGCCATTAATATGTCACTATATTTATATTTTATATATAATAATTTTATTGTTTCCTTAAGATTATTTATTTTTCATTTATGACATACCTTTATGGTTTCCATTATGGGTAAATGTGATATCTTCATTTTAGGAAGTGCAGACAACTACCCCCTCAAAGTGATTTGATTCGTTAATGCCATATGTGGGACATATAAAGGATATAGATAATGAAATTATATATGATATTATACTGGAATTGTAATATACCTCTATATCATTATGATTCAATTCTATTAAATAGGAAATAGAAATGAAAGTAGCGCTCATGCGTACGTACGGCTGACCGTCTCCATGAACGGTGCATTTCATTTCTTACCTCTAAATGTTTTGTAATATTATAATTAAATGTATATAAAAGATATATACGATATATATGATATCAACATCATGAATATAATTCTGGGTATAATGGATATTTTACCACATGAAAAACTCATAATTATAAAGAGTTTATTTTTGACTCATGTACCAATGATCGACAAAACGACCATTATTATCATAAAGAATTACATAGTGTTCATAACTTGGTAATAAGTGATATTAAAGGAATAATTAAATTGAAAAAGGTTCTTATTCAAGTATAAATTAACTCAAGTTTATTATTTAGGACGTTAATGAATGATCGAGTCAAGTCAGACCCGCGATATGGGACATCGTCTCAATATTTTTTCATTGAGGAATATTTTTTTTTATACACAACATTCTTTTATACGATGTATAAACACATTTTACTTTTCAATTTACTCAAAATGAATGTTTTTTATATGAAGTATTTTACTAAACAACAAAAGGGAATGTTTTGTCTTACATATGCGGCGACAATGATTTCTCCACTGCTGTGACCATTATTTGAGTTTCGGCTGCCTCTATAAGCCCAACCATTTTTAAATGAAAAATAAATAACATTTTTAATTTTCATTTATTTTGGTATTTATAATTGGTTTGATAATGTTTTTATTATATCAATGTGTTATTGATATCTTGTGATTGAAATGTGGAAATGTTGTGTTTCCTTTATGCATGTTTTATGTGATACGATTATATTATGGTTCTTGGGTATTGTTTATGAAGACGGGTGGTTCCGTGATAAACTAAGGGCGGGTGAGCCCGATATAGCTCACCAATGCATTGGGTGATGTGAAGGGGTTAAACGTTAAGGTTTCTCCAAAGAGATTTAGGGAATATATTGAGATGGGTATTGCAAACGTAACCATGAGGGTTACTCCCCATGTAAGAATGTTATGGGTGCCTCAAGTTACCTTTTGCCTTATGATTTCTTTCATTTATTCATGATATGATGAGGTATGTTAAAATTATTATGTTTTATGAGTAATGTATGATTTCATACATGGACTAATGTTTTAATTTCATACTTTTATATCCCTTACTGATCTTTTTATGCCCATCCCATGTTTTTGAAATGTTTTTTCATAGGTCAAGGGAAAGGTACATGTTGTGATGATTGTGTCAAGGAAGTGTCAAGAAAGAATCCATGATTTATTTTAAATATGATTCTATTGATGGGAAAAATGAGTACTATTTTTTATTTAAGAACTTTTTTTAAATGTGGAGTGTAATTCATGGTTTATGATCTAATTCTCTAAAACTCTAAACATGAAAAGATCCTCAATGTGTATTCTTGAAGTAACTCAAGATTAAGTAATATTTATGGCTGGGGCCTTATAATATCCATCATTTAGATGTAATATATGATATATATATCCATTATATATATGTACTTATAATAGTACATAACATTTAGAGATAAGAAATGAAATGTACCATTCATGGAGACGGTAAGTCGTACCGGCACATGAAAGCTACTTTCATTTTTATTTCATACTTTAATGGAATGAAAAAAATAATGAAACCTAGGTATATTATAATTACAGTATATTATAATATATAAAATCATTAAATCCATCCTTGATACATCCCACATATGGTATTAACGATTCAAATCACTTTGAGGGGGCGGTAGTCCGCCCTTCCTAAAATGTAATTATCTCGTTTACCCATTATGGAAACCATAATGGTATGGAATAAATGAAAAATATAGAACCATAAGGAATACATAAAAATAATTTATATATCATATATAAATACAGTGACATCTTAATGGCCAACATTAGAGGTGTTAAAAGATGATTGAACAATCATCGTTTCGTGAGGCAGTAATTCACCACCAACAGAAAAAGTATGTTCTTTAACCATTAGATGGAAGTGTGTATGAGTGTATCTCAAATCATAATCATAACAAAATCATAGTATATTTATGATAATGGTGTTGTTACAAAATAATGTAATAAAAAGATTTTAGGGGGTTGAAGGAGCAAAATAAAATAAAAGAACATAAGGGAAGACATTACCTTCAAATTGGAAAACTCTTTTTGATTTGAGCTCAAAGGCTTCCATGGAAAGAATAATGACCAAAGTGAGGCTTATAGGAGTAGTAGAGGTATGTGTAGAGACAATATCTGTAGAGGGTGGATGAGCCAAGGGCTTGAGAGGTGTGGGTAAGGAGGTTGAGGTGGGGTCCTTTTGTAAGAGGGAGGAGGGGAACTATTGGAATGTCTTGAAAATATACTTTATTATAAAATGATTTTCAGATATCAAAGGACCAAAAATAATATATTTAGAGGATAATCTTATAAGGGTTCTAAATCCCCCCATCCAATAGGTTTTTGAAAAGTGTATGTCTTAGAATTTACAATATCTTTTCATTTTATTTAAATCGTTCATTAATGTGGTAATCGCTGCATCATCATGGTGTCATAAATAAAATAATTTATTTAACGTATAAATATTATAAAAAAATACTATAATGTATGAACTATTTTTATCTTTCTAATGAATATTTATAGTCAAAAATATTATTTTTACAACCCCTTGTAAATTTTTTTTATCAAAAGAATACATGTTTGTGACATTTTTATTTTAACTTTAAATAAAAAGTTATTAATGTCATTTTCTTTCCCAAGTTGCTCCATGGGGTACCCAAGTTGACCCATGGATTTTCTTGGTAGTCCATGAATAATAGAATAATGGTAGTACATGTGTCAAGGTCATTTCATAATATTATAACATTATCTTTACCTTAAATTACACTAATTACCTATAAGTGCGATTAATAAAACATAAAAAATAATGATCAGCAAAAATTATATTCATCCCATTGAACTAAATTTTACATCCTAATGACAACCATTTATGTACGATTTTTGAAATTCAAATCACCGAGGTGGTAAAATTTCATTTAAAATAAAAATTAGTTTTTTAACTACCCCTTAGTGGTTTCACTATTGATCAAAAAATTGAAGTTTTTTAGAAAAATACCCAAAATTCCCCCTAATCTATATTTGATATTCCGAATTAATAAATGATGTCTATTTTAAAAAATTAAAAACATACATGTTGCATAAATCAATTTAATAATTATTTCATGTTGTGAAAACAAATAGACTGTTTTTATGAAACAAAATATATCAAAAGATTGAAAGTAGTTTAAGTCCAATTTCAAAGTGAAATTAAATCCATTGACCACCATTGGATTAAATGGTAAAATTAAATTTTAAATACATTTTAATCCCAATGAAAAATATAATTTATCTATATAAATAAATCAGATTAAAATGAGGTTTTGAATTAAAATACAACATTTTCACTAAAAATGATCTTTATTGGAAAAATAAAAAAATGCACAAAGAAAATTTTGATGTTCAGAATCTAAAGAAGGATTTTATTTGGTCCAATATAACATATTAAAATGTCAAAAAGTGGATATAAAAAGGGTTCTCCATCAAAAGGTGGTTAATCGTCCTTTTAATGAATATTCGAATATTTACGCTTAAAATTGGATTCATTCGCATTTTAAGCCTCTAAAATTTATTGGATAATAGTAAAAATATTTGACAAACATATACAATCATTTTTTAGTTAGTTCTGTTCATTCCTTCCATTACAACGGCTAGGCGTTAACTACCATTTAAAATAATATTATTTTATTATTAGAGTGAAATGTAAGATTTCAAAGAAACTTGTTGTTGCGTATTTCGTACGCCATCGTGTATAGAGTTATATTTAAGGTAATATTAATATTTTATTCAAAAATATTAATAAATTGAAAAAAGTAATATTCTTTATTTACCAGGGATGTAACACCTTGTTCTTCCTGAATAATAAACATAAATTAATTTTTTATTAAATAATTATATTTTAATGTTTTTCCCTATTATATCAATTATTAAAATGTTATGTAAATTAAAAAATTATTTATGTTAATATCGGGTGTTTTGTGGAAATTTGGTAATTGAGTCAAAATGAACTTGTTATAATTACGAATTATCCATGTGTTCAATTGTCCCTTATCTCCCGAAACATATTAATTATTTAAATATAATATATATAATATATATATATTATATAGTATATATGTATTTATATCTATTATATGTGTTTTTGGAATATTCAATAACATTAGGATATAAGAAATAAAATGAACCATTCATGGATATTGTAATCCATATATATGCATGAACATTACATTTATTTATTTTTCTTATTTAATGAAATAAAAACTAAATGATACATATGTACATAATAATTATAATATAATATCTTATCTTATATATGTTATATATATTCATTAACATCATCTATTATTCATTCTTGAGTAGGGCATGAACGAGTCATGTCACTTTGAGGGGGCGGTAGTACGCACTTTCTCAAATGAAATTATCATATTTACAAATAATGGACACCATAAAGTATGTTTGTAAATAAATATATAGTATCATAGATATTATATAAATATAATATTTATCGTATATAAATCTATTTTCATTATAATGGTCACAATAGGATTTGGTAGGGGGAAAATTGTACAATAATTTTTTCGTGATGCAGTAGTTCGTCGTACATAGAAACATTATGTTTGTAACCATTATATGATGTTGTGTGTAATTTTAGATCTAATAAATAACATAAAAACATCCAAGTATATTGATTATAATTGTGTTGTTATGTAATAAAATAAAAAGTATATAATAGATATTAAATACATAAAATAATGGAAGACACTACCTCTAATCCATGTGACTCCCATTGATTTGAGCCAAAATGATTTCCGGAATTACTTTCTTCTTAAGGTATGAATTTTAGAAGGAATAGAGGAATGATTTGATATTCTTTGGGATGATTTTGGATGATATACGTGACTTGAGAGTTGAGATTGAATGGGTAGAGGTGATGCCCTTTTATAAGAAGGGGGAGGGGCACTTTAGGAAGGTATTGAAATATTATTTTATAATAAAACTATTTTCAATTTCAAATGGTCCCAATGTCATTTATTTTAAATATAAGATGAATTTAGGGTGATAAAAACTCATACAATATGTCTGTATACAATATTATGTAACTAATATAACCTTACATTTTAGCTTTGACCCTTAGTTAACTAATTTGACTCTTACCATACCCGTCACGACCCGTCCTCGGGGCCCGTGCCGTGACTAACCCAAGCCCGCCTTCCATAGGCCAGGGGCTGGCGACTAGCACCAAGGTGTAAATCCCGGTAAAAAGGGAAGGCATTGCCTTTGTAAAGTAAACAAGCACCACATAGTAAGCAAGCGGAAAAGTAAACACTAAGTAAAAATAGAGTACAACTGAAAGTGAGGAAAAGTAAATGGACCAGTATACAAACCCAAACTGAAAGTAAAGTATAACTCGAAAGGGAAAACAACAACTGTAAAGTAAAAGAAGCTACACCGAGATGTCCACTGGAAATCCCACCTGAAGGGTGGGTACAGATAGCTCCACTGCTTCTCGGGTCCCGCCGTCCGCTCCGAGCACGTCCTGCCTAGTGGTCCACCTCCAGGTACCGTCCTCCTCACCAAGCCTCAACCACGATCAACGATGTCCGTCGTCTGCAACCAACACAATGCAGTGCGGGTATGGCCCGTGCATGGGTGAGTATAAGCTACTCAGTAGGGACCCTGAGACCCCTTAAGGACTCCTAAAATCCACAAAGGATAAACCACAAAGGAAAGATACAATCACGAAGTATCAACCGACACTGCTTAAGTATATGCCCATACATATACCTAAGTCATCAATTCCAATACGCTCCAACCTCCGAGCCCAAGTACAACTCAGTCCACACAGGAAATTATACGTATTCCACACAGGAAAGAAAAACGAAATCCACATAGGATAGCACCACACAATCCACACAGGAAAGAAACAGGATTCAGCTCACACAGGTATACTTCTTCGAAAGACGGTAGAGATGATCACTGATCCATCTAAGTCGTCGGATCCACAAAGGATCGATAGGTACTAACCCCCGCAAAGACCCACACAGGATCTGTAGGCGCTGGTTCACACAGGACCGCTGAGCGCTGACCCACACAGGATCAGACCCACATAGGATCTGTAACATTAATCCACACAAGATCGCTGAGTGTTGTAGTCGTCGTCGTCGAATCAACTAAGGATATCTGTACTGTCGTCGTCGTAGTCAGAGTAGCAGTCGCAGCCAGCTCAAGGGTTCCCGCACACAGCAAGCTCGTTCGGGAGGATCCGCTCCACGAGCCGAGATGCTGATACATCAACTGACACATAGTCCAGAGTTGATGTATCGAAAAGTGATGTATCGTCAGCAGGAACTCAACGCAACAGACGGCGCGTCAATCGGACGCCCGACCTGAGAGTTATTTGCTTTTTCGTCCCAGGGGCCTGGTTGGGTTTTAAGGAAAAACCAACCCGACCGTACTCCACCTGCGTCCCAACCTCGAACGGAGTATTCCAAATGATCCGTCTCACTAAGAGGAATTCAACAAAGCTGACCGCATGTCAATCAGACATTCGTAGCTCAAGATATGAGTGTTTCCGCTCCGAGGGCCCGATTGGTTTCGTGTACGAACCAATCCGGCCGAACACAAAGTATTCCAAAACCATGAATGTGATATACTGAAACGACCGTCTCGATCCAAGGATCACATCGCCGCTGACGGCGCATCGTTTCGAGGTCCGTAGCCCGAGTTATGGGCATTTGAATCCAAACTGCTCGGTAACGGGGGTTTCGGGCCCGGGCCGTCTCGGCCGGAGACCCCCCCGGTTGGCCCGAACCGGGCCGACCCGCCCCGGACAGGGTCGACCCGGCCCGGCCCGGACCGGCCTGATCCGGCCTGGCCTGGCGAACCGGCCAGGCGCGCCGGTTCGTCGCAAGGCAGCGCGGCCGAAGGCCGAGCTGATTGGAACGGGTGGCGCCTGCCCCCCCCCCCCCCCTCATTATGGGGGGCCGTTTATTTGCTGGCCAGGGGAATTAATTCCCCCCGGGTTGCCTCTCTTCTGGCCGGCCCGACCTGGCCGGCCGGTTCTTCCTCAACGGGAACGGAAAAGGCTGGTCCCCTTCCGGCTTCCGACACCGGCAGCCCGGATGGCCGCCTGTCTTCTCGTTCTGCCGCAGCCCAGAACCGGCCGCGGCCTTCGTTGTCCGGCACGACGCGACGTCGTCGCACCCTTCCGTCGTGGCCCCGCTCCGGCTGCGGTGTCTCCGACTTTCTTCGACGCGGCGCGATGGCGTCACGTCCTTGCATTATTTTACGACGTGGCACGACGGCGCCGCGCGTTTCTTGCCGTATGATCCTGCACGGTACGACGTCACCGTACCACACTCGTTTCAATCCACAACAGAATCAACATGAAAAAGGAGGAGGGTCGGCCGTGTTCATGCGGTCCGAACGTCGTTTCTGTTGACGTCGAGGTGCGTCCGAAGAGGTAAGTCACTGGAGAAGCTTCGTAAGCTAACAGAGGTAGTCCGAGGAAGAAACGACATCTCCTTCGTTGACACTAGAAGAAGATCGAAGATGTGGCGGCGTCGATCTATGGAAACACACCGTCTACAAAGAAGAGAAGCGGCGTTCTTCGTCGGAGCTTAAGTGTTCTTTGTCAAGGTTGAAGAAGATGGAGAGAACATCCCAAATCCTCTCAAGGTGGCAAAGGATACCAACCAAAATAAAATAATCTTAAAGCTTATTTTATTTACACAATTAAACAACTTGAATTTCAGAAGTTTGAAATTAAAACAACTCAACTCAATAAATAACCCAAGTTTTCAAGATTAATTAAAGAGGAGTTATAGGGAGTTTAAAGGGAAGATTAAGTGTTAGGGTTCGTGTGGGCCCCAGCACACTTAATAATCTCAAGGGAGGTTATGTGTATGTGGGTCCCACCCCTAACTCCCTTTGGGAGGTTATAACCAACTTGGATAAGAATAAAATGTGTTTCCACATTTTATTTAACTTCATTTTAAATTCCCAAAAACTAACTCTCAATCCGCATAAAACGCAACCTCGGAAAAGGTCTCCTTAAGCGAATATCGGCGCTGCGAGTTCATTGGTGCCTTCGGAATTCGATTCCAGGCATCGGTTCAAAAGATAGAAATTCTCGTTCATTCGTTCACTGAACGTACCCGAGCCAAACTTCGGAAGTTGATTCCAGGCACACCGGGCCTCGGAATCAGGTTCCGTCAGAAATCGCGCTCTTGAAAAATTCGAAACAAAATTATGAAAAAAATTCCCTTGAATTTTACGGGTCTTTACATTACTCCCACCTCAGGGCTTTACGTCCCCAAAAAAATACATCAAAACTAGGGAAACAAATGAGGGTACTGAGCACGCATCTGAGCCTCCGGCTCCCAAGTGCTCTCCTGGAGATTCTTGTGCTGCCATATGATGCGCACTAGACGAATCGACCATCCACGTAGGACCCATCCCTGTCGATCCTCGATCTCCACCGGGACCTCCATAAAAGTCGCCCCATCGTCAACGTCAATCTCCCCATTGTCAATGATGTGTGTCGGGTCGTGCACGTATCTCCTCAGCTGAGATACGTGGAAGACGTCGTGCACCCGGTGCAACTGAGGTGGTAGAGCCAGGCGATAAGCCACCTCGCCAATCCTGCTGAGGACCTGGAAGGGTCCGATGAAGCGCGGAGATAACTTGTCTCCTCGGCCAAATCCTTGTATACCACGTCGAGGTGAGACCCGCAAGAAGACGTGGTCGCCATCCTCAAACTCCAGTGGCATCCACCTCCTATCAGCATATGACTTCTGCCGGCTCTGAGCTGTCCTCATCCGCTCCTGGATGACCTGGACCTTCTCTGTCGTGGCCTGGACCATCTCCGGTCCCACAAGTGCTGACTCCCCAGGGTCTGTCCAGCACAAAGGAGATCTACAAGTTCGGCCGTACAACGCCTCGTACGGTGCCATCCCGATGGTGGAGTTGTAGCTGTTGTTGTATGAAAACTCCACCAAGGGTAGGTGGTCCTCCCAGCTATGACCAAAGTCGAGGACACATGCGCGGAGCATTTCCTCGAGTGTCTGAATGGTCCTCTCTGTCTGACCATCCGTCTGAGGGTGAAAGGCTGTACTTAGACGTAGTTGCATCTCGAATGCCTCCTGCAATCCCTTCTAAAGCCAGGAAGTAATGTGAGAATCTCGATCGGAGATGATATAAGATGGAACACTGTGATGCCGCACAATCTTCTGAACGTAGAGACGTCCCAAGATCTCCATTGTGCCCTGCTCTCGGATGGGTAAGAAGTGAGCCGACTTGGTGAGTCGGTCGACAATCACCCAGATGGAGTCGTGACCTCTGGAAGTGCGTGGAAGTCCAGTCATGAAGTCCATAGATATCCCGTCCCACTTCCACTCTGGGACCTCCAAGGGATGTACCAAGCCTGCTGGTACCTGATGCTCTGCCTTCACCTGCTGGCAGGTGAGGCATTAAGAAACGAACTCTGTCACAACCTTCTTCATGCCTGGCCAACAGTGCTGTCGTCTGAGATCCTGGTACATCTTTGCCACTCCAGGATGTACCGCCAAAGGAGAAGTGTGAAACTCTCTCAGCACCTCCTCTCGCAAAACGACTGGTACCATGGTACGTCCTCTGAAAAGGATTTTGTGCTCTTCTCCAAAGGAGAAACCATCAGGTGCCTGTCCTGAGGATATCGGTGCACGCCGTGTCTCACAGTCAGCGTCCTCACGATGTGCCTCTCTGATCCGATGAAGTAGTGAAGATGTGACTGTGAGAGACTGAAGGAAGGCTGCTCCATCTCTATCCACGAAGGATATCTGCAAAGAGGCTTGTTGCTCTGTCGCCTCCTCAAGTAGCTGAATGCCCGTCCTCCTGCTGAGGGCATCAGCTACTACGTTCCCCTTCACAGGAGTATAGACTATCTCAAAGTCATAGTCCTGAAGGAACTCGAGCCATCACCGCTGTCTCAGGTTCAGTTCCTTCTGCGAGAAGACATACCTGAGACTCTGATGATCAGAAAAGACTGTAAAGCGCTCGCCCATCAGGTAGTGTCGCCATGTCTTCAGAGCGAAGACCACTGCTGCTAAATCTAGGTCATGGGTAGCGTAGTTCTGCTCATGCGGCCTCAACTGACGTGATCCATAGTAGATCATTGCCCGCTCCTACATCATGACACATCCGAGTCTGGTCCCTGATGCATCACAGTAAACTACGTACCCTACTCCCTCCTCAGGAAACCTCAAGATAGGTGCGCTGGTCAATCTCTGTCTCAGCTTCTGGAAGCTCTGCTGACATCTGTCTGACCACACGAAGGGTTCCCCTTCTTCGTCAAAGATGAGAGTGGTGCCAAAACTCTAGAAAAGTCTGGAACAAATATCTGGTAGTATCCAGCTAGTCCCAAGAAACTCCGCATATCTGTCACGCTCCTGGGTGGCTTCCAAGCTAACACTGCCTCGATCTTCGCAGGATCCACTGCAACTCCCACCTCAGAGATGACGTGTCCCAATAAGTGAACCACACGTATCCAGAACTTGCACTTCCAGAGCTTACCATAAAGCTGGTGCTCTGGGAGTATGTCTAGTACAACCCATAAGTGGTAGGCGTGCTCCTCCTCAGTCGTCGAGTAAATCAAAATGTCGTCGATGAAGACCATAACAAATCAACCGAGGTATGGATGAAAGATCCTGTTCATGAGGGCCATGAACACTGCTGGATCATTGGTTACGCCGAATGGCATAACCAAGAACTCATAGTGGCCATACCGACATCTGAAGGTCGTCTTCTGCACGTCCTCATATGTAACTCTGAGCTGATGATAGCCTGACCTGAGGTCTATCTTCGAGAACCACCGTCCTCCCATGAGCTGATCAAAGAGGTCATCAATCCTCAGTAACGGATACTTGTTCCTCACTGTCCCCTGGTTCAGGCGACGATAGTCAACACACAGACGCAAACTCCCATCTGCCTTCTTGGCGAACAATATCAGGGAATCCCAGGGTGAAACACTGGGTCAGATGAACCCCTTGCCCTGCAAGTCCTCCAACTATACCCGCAGCTCTCGAAGCTCGGCGGGGGCCATCAGATATGCTGGAGTCGATATCGGGGCTGTCCCGGGGTACAAGTCAATATAAAAGTCTACCTCCCATGCGAGGAGGTAACCCTGGAACGTCGTCGGGGAAAACGTCCGCAAACTGAACCACCACTACAGGAAAACCAGGACTCCGTACGTCAAATGTTCCAAGGATGAGTCTAGCCAACTGATGAGTGATGGCCTATCCTCTCATGCAAGGAAGTCCATCCTGTGCTGTGAAGGCTCCCTTCTCACCGATGAAGATGAACCTACTACCGTCGGTGCATACACATCGCACCTTGCGCCTAAAACAGTCAATCTGTGCATGGACCATAGATAACCAATCCATGCCCAAGATGACGTAGTAAGGCCTCGACGCTGCTACAAGAAGATTCCTATAAGGCCCCAGCCATAAACCTTACTTAATCTTGAGTTATTACAAGATTACACATTGAGGATCTTTTCAGGTTTAGAGTTTTAGAGAATTAGATCACGAAACTTGCAATACATTCCAAATTTAAAAAAAGTGGTTACATAAAAGACAGTATTCATTCTTCCCATCAACGGGAACATATTTCAAATAAAACACGGATTCTTTCTTGACACATCCTTGACACTATCATCACATCATGTACCTTTCCCTTGACCTGTGAAAAATATTTCAAAAACTTGGGATGCACATAAAAAGCTCAGTAAGAGTTATAAAAATATGGAAAGGAAACATGAGTTCATATATACATAATAATGAAATCATACTTTACCCATAAAACAAAGGCACTTTAACATACCTCATCAAACCATGAATAAATCATAGAAATCATAAGACATAAAGGTAACTTGAGGCATTCATAACATTCTTACGTAGGGAGTAACCCTCTTGGTTACGTTTGGAATACCCATCACAGTATATTCCCTAAATCTCTTCGGAGAAACCTTAATGTTTCACTCCTTCGCGTTACCCAATGCATTGGAGAGCTATATCGGGCTCACCCGCCCTTAGTTTATCATGGAACCACCCGTTCTTCATAACAATGACCAAGAACCATAACATAATCGTATCACATAAAACATGAATAAAGGAAACATAACATTTCCACATTTCAATCACAATATAACATTTTAGGATATTGAAATAATGAATCCATTCAAAAAGAAACCATTTCCAAAACCATTTAAAACATTTAATAAAGAGATTTTTGAATCAAAGTGTCCCATACCACCATGAAGATTTTAACACTTTAAACCATTAATATCCATATAAATAAATCATTAAAACCATTTTGAAAACATGGATATTAATAAGAAAAAATAATTAAAACATTTAAAATGATATTTTGGTTAAAGGGGTTTTACCAAAATTAGTGGCACTTGAATAAAATAATCGAGGAATAACATTTAGTCAGAACTTTATAATATCATGAGAATAAAAGGATTCATGATATAATACTCCAAAGGACAGTATATACACCATATAAGAGTGAATTGGTGCATAACAACAATGAACCCTCAATAGAAATGTCAAAATGATGAAATCCCTTATAAAGAAGGTATCCTTAAATTAAGGACAAATCAATCTCAAAATATGTGTGACAAATATAAATACACCCAATATAAGTGGATATTAAGTGTAAAAAAGTAAAAGGTCATTCACACATATTCAATGGATGACATATTCAATGACTACATGTTGAACCCAAAGAAATCGAAATTGGGTTAAAATGTTCCCTTGACAGCCTAACGGCATCACATCAAAATGAGTTGATGAGAGATAAAAAGTGTATCTCATCACTTGGACATCAAATTTACATCAATAAGGATATATGAGAACATATCCTATCATAAAAGTATGTAAATTAAAAGACCCAACAAAAGAAGTCTTTTTAAAAAAGAGGAGGGTGAAAGGTTCCCTTACCGACTTGGGTATCTTTCAAAACATACACCCCATGAAAGGAGGACAATAGATCATTGATGTAAATACTCATAAATGAATTTATATTACACAAAGAGTAGAATAATGGGCAGTACATACATCACTCAATGGAATTTGTGGTAAATGTAGCATAAATCTCATGAGAATAAAAGTGAGATGAAAAATCGCTTACGAAAACTCAGTAGCCTAACAGCGCCACTAAAAACTTCCAAAATGGATTGATGAGATCAAATAGAGTATCCCATCATATTACAATAGAATTTACAGCAAGAGGAATATAATATAAAATCACCCAACATAACAAATATGAGCTTAGAAGAAGTGACACAAAGGAGAGTACTTAAAAAGGAAGAGAGAGGTTAGATCTCTTACGAAAGTTCGGCAGCCTAACGGCGCCACTCAAAACTCCCAAAAAGGATTGATGAGAGAGAATAGGGTCTCTCATCACATGAACATAAAAATTACAGTAAATTTAATATAAAATATCATCCCAATAACAATAAATATGAGCTTTAAAAGGAATGACATAAAAGTTTATACTTAAAAACAAAGAGAGGAGTAGGATCCCTTACCTCGGGTCCGACTTGACTCGATCGTTCTTTAATCTCCTGAATAATAAACTTGAGTTAATTTCTAATCCCTTAAGAACCTTTTTAAATTTCATTATTACTTTTATACCACTTATTACCATGTCATAAACATTATGTAATCATTTAAGTTAATAATATTTGTTTTGCCGATATTTGGTTCTTAAGTCGAAAGTGGTCTTCTTACAATTACATGTTGTTCATGTGGCCAAATGTTTATTATATCCAGAATTTTATTCATTATGTAGATATCATATATGTCATATATATCCAGTACATGCATGCTTTTATAACATTAAATAATCATTTAGAGGTAAGAAATGAAATGCACCGTTCATGGAGACGGTAAGCCGTACGTACGCATGAACGCTACTTTCATTTCTATTTCGTATTTTATAGAATGGAATAATAATGATATAAAGGTATATTATAATTCCAGTATAATATCATATATAATATCATATTTCCATCCTTTATACATCCCACATATGGTATTTAACGAATCAAATCACTTTGAGGGGGTGGTAGTCCGCACTTCCGTAAATGAAGATATCGCGTATACCCATAATGGAAGCCATAAAGGTAAGACAAAAATGAAAAATACAGAAGCATAAATAAAACATAAACATATTATATATCATATATAAAAATAGTGACATCATAATGGCCACCTTTGAAGGTGTTAAATGAGTATTGAATAGTCATCGTTTCGGGAGGCAGAATTTCACCATCCACGGAAACCGTATGTTCTTTAACCATTTGATGTAGTTGTGTGAGAGTGTAGCTCGAATAAATCTTACAATAACATCCTAGTATATTGAGGATACTGGTGTTGTTACAAAATAAGTAAATAAAAAGAGTTTAGGGGGTTGGAGAAGCAAAATAAAACAAATGAACATAAGAGAAATGAATTACCTTTAAAATTGTAACTCCTTTTGATTTAAGCCTAAAGGCTTCCTTTGAAAGGATTCTTCCCAAAGGGAGTCATCTGGGATGAGGAGAGGGATGTGGAGAGAGTAAATGGGCAGGGGTTGGCCGATCCAAAGGCTTGAGGAGTGTGTTGAATGAGGTAGAGGTGGGGGCCTTTTATAAGAGGAGAGGAGGGGTACTTTTAGAAAGTAAAGAAATATTACTTTATTTGAAAATGTGTTTCGGTTTTAAAAGGACCCACATTGATAGAAGTCGTGGATAAGGTGATCTTGCTTCTAAATCCACTCATCCAATAAGTTTTGTACATGTGTAGTTCATAGATTTTACATTATCTTTCCAATTTATTTAAATCGTCAAATAATGATATCATCGCTGTATCATTATTATGTCATAAATAATTTAATTTATTTAATGTCTAAAAAATATACAAAAAATACTATTATGTAGGAAATCTTTTTATATTTCCAATGAATATTTATAATAAAAAATATAACATGTATAACCCCACTTAAAAATTGTTTTTGTAAAACATATCATGTTTGTATAAATTTTACTTTTACATTAAATAAAATGTTATTTATGTCATTTCCCCACCAAAGTGGATCCATGGGGTCCCCAAGTTGACCCATGGCTTGTCTTGGTCGGCCATGACACAACCAATAAGGCTGGGACATGTGTCTAGGTCATTTCATATCATTAAAGCATTATTTATACCTTAAACTACACTAATTACCACTAATCGCGATTAAAAACTTAATAAGTTACTATTCACCAAAAAATTATTTTAATCTCATTGAACCACATTTTAATTCTTAATGACAACCATGTATGTTGGATTTTAAAAATTCAAAACACAATGATGGCAAAATTTCATTTAAACGGAAAATCAGTTTTTATAAGTACCACTTAGTGGTTTCACTATTCATCAAAAATTGAAGTTTTTCAGAAAAATCCCCAAAATTCACCCTAAGCTATATTTGATATTCTGAATTCAAAAATGAAGTCCGTTTTACAAAATTCAAAACATATTAGTCACATTAATTAATTTAATAATTAATTCCCGCTGTCAGAGCAAATAGCGTGTTTTATAAAACAATAAGTATCAAAAGATTGACACTAGTTTAAGTCTGATTTCAAAGTGAAATGGATTCCAACGACCAATATTGGATTTAATGGTAAAAATATTTTCTAATTTCACTTTAAAACCAATTAAAAATATAATCTAATCATATAAATAAATTAGATTAAAATGTTGTTTTGAATTAAAATACAACATTTTACACTATTCATTAAAAAAATGAACTTTATCGGAAAGATACCAAAAATTTACACAAAGTAAAATTTGATGTCCCGATTCTAAAGAAGAGTTTTATTTGGTACAAATGAATGTATAATAGTGTTCAAAACTATATTTAATGACAGTTCGCCATCAGAAGGCGATAAGTGAACCTTTAGTGAAAATTAGGCTATAAAAGCCTAAAATTGAATTCTTTCCATATTTTAAGCCTTTGGATAGATGTAAAAAAAACATATATATTCATATTTTATTTATTTCTATCCATTCCCGCCAATACAATGGCTACATGTTAACTTCCATTTAAAATAATATTATTTTATCATTAGATTGCAACGTAAGATTTCCAAGAAACTCGTTGTTGCGTGTTGGGTACGCCATCGAGCATAGAGTGCCCTTTAAAGTCATATCAATATTTTATTCACAAATAGGGATAAATATGAAAATGTCATATTCTTTATTTACCTGGGGTGTTACATCCTTCCCCCCTTTTGGGAATTGCGTCCTCGTAATTTTAAAAATGCGCTTGGAAACATCCTTGAAAGTCCCACATCGGAACAAAAGTCGGTAAAACAAACACTTTAAAATAAAGAAAGATAAGTACAAAGGTGACCCGAGTTAACCCATACTAGGATTCCAAGTATGAAAATATGGACATGGAGGAAAAAACAAAGGGTCATGTTCTGATGGAGAGTGATATAAAACATGTTTAGGAGAAAGTTAACCATGAGAAAATTACAAACTTGTGATGGGTTAAACGGTCTTCGATTCCCCAGTAGGAAAAGTTAATAGACAACATTTTTGTTTTAAGTTACTTTTTATTGAGGAATTTATTCATAAGGAAAAATAATCACTTATCATATTGACTTTCAACCTTTATTAGATTCCTTACACAAACTCATATTTTCTCCAAAAGATGAGTATTTAGGAAGACTTGTTCACATTAAAAGTACTATAATCAACTTCTAGAGAATCACCTAATCCACAAAATAGAACTATATACTTCCCATGTATTTAGACTTTAACCAAATCCAAAACGAAAAAGGCTAGTACAAGATCAGATAATCCAGAAAAGGATAACCCTTTATAAAAAGAAAATCTATCCTTAATCTCCAAAATTTGTCCAACAAAACCCAAAGTTCAACGAAGACCATTCTATAATCAATTTGTCCATAAAATTCTTCAATGTAAACCAATATAAGATTGAAACCCAAATATTTGAAGGATTTAGTCGCATAGTCTTCCAAGATAAATCATAACATTTATCTCCAAACAACATCAGTTTCTCCTAAAGTCTCGTATTGAAAAGTAATTAACCTAATCACATATCCTCTATGATAGGTTAATCATTTTCATAAATAACCCAAAATCAACTTACTCTTAATTCATAAAATCATATAACTAAAAAGAATCTGTCAAACTAACCAGGGACTTCACGTAGTCCAGTGGTAGGTGATAAATACCAGTCTCACATTGGTTGTGGGTTCGATTCCCGTAGCTTTGTCCGACGCGACGGGATGTCACACGGTCTGCGTGTTGTCCTTTTTCCAAAACTATATAATTCTTAAAACATTCACCAAAAGAGATAAAATCTTCAAGAATAATCATAACATATTTTAACCTCATGTTTATCTCATTCCTTTCATTTTCCATCATATCATAGAGTAACCCATAATTACCTAAAAATTAAGTATCATATAAACCCTAATGGTTACCTTAATAATTATTACCTGAATTTCCACATCGAATTGGCAATCTAGTACCAGATGCATTAGAGAGCTCACCAAGGTTGAAGTGGTTGATCATGACTCCTTGATATTTGGTTTAGAACAACCACGAGTTTCCTCATTGAATCCTTCATTTTATCTAGTATCTTAATCAGAGAACCACCATAGTTTCCTTCAAACCTGTTGTCTCTTTGGTGCCTGCTAGATCCATCCATTCACTAAAAATAGAAGTGTCAGTGTGAGTATATCAACAAAACCATCATGTACTAATGAGTATGATAGACAATAAGATATACTTACTCATTCACTTTATCTAAAACTAAGACTCTTTATGAAATCCTAACCATTATGATAATTGTCAATTATGCTTAAAGAATACCCTAACCTCTAAAGTTATCTAAACCGACCTTTGATACCAACTATAAGGCCCCAGCCATAACCCTTACTTAATCTTGAGTTATTACAAGATTACACATTGAGGATCTTTTCAGGTTTAGAGTTTTAGAGAATTAGATCATGAAACTTGCATTACATTCCACATTTAAACAAAGTGGTTACATAAAAGACAGTATTCATTCTTCCCATCAACGGGAACATATTTAAAATAAAACACGGATTCTTTCTTGACACATCCTTTACACTATCATCACATCATGTACCTTTCCCTTGACCTGTGAAAAACATTTCAAAAACTTGGGATGAGCATAAAAAGCTCAGTAAGTGTTATAAAAATATGGAAAGGAAACATGAGTTCATATATACATAAGAATGAAATCATTCTTTACCCATAAAATAAAGGCACTTTAACATACCTCATCAAACCATGAATAAATCATAGAAATCATAAGACAAAAAGGTAACTTGAGGCATTCATAACATTCTTATGTAGGGAGTAACCCTCTTGGTTACGTTTGGAATACCCATCACAATATATTCCCTAAATCGCTTCGGAGAAACCTTAACTTTTCACTCCTTCGCGTTACCCAATGCATTGGAGAGCTATATCGGGCTCACCCGCCCTTAGTTTATCACAGAACCACCCGTTCTTCATAACAATGCCCAAGAACCATAACATAACCGTATCACATAAAACATGAATAAAGGAAACATAACATTTCCACATTTCAATCACAATATAACATTTTAGGATATTGAAATAATGAATCCATTCAAAAAGAAACCATTTCCAAAACCATTTAAAACATTTAATAAAGAGATTTTTGAATCAAAGTGTCCCATACCACCTTGAAGATTTTAACACTTTAAACCATTAATATCCATATAAATAAATCCTTAAAACCATTTTGAAAACATGGATATTAATAAGAACAAATAATTAAAAAATTTAAAACGATATTTTGGTTAAAGGGGTTTTACCAAAATTAGAGACACTTGAATAAAAAAATCGAGGAATTGTATTTAGTAAGAACTTTATAATATCATGAGTATAAAAGGATTCATGATATAATACTCCAAAGGACAGTATATACACCATATAAGAGTGAATTGGTGCATAACAACAATGAACCCTCAATAGAAATGTCAAAAGTGATGAAATCCCTTATAAAAAAGGTATCCTTAAATAAAGGACAAATGAATCTCAAAATATGTGTGACAAATATAAATACACCCAATATAAGTGGATATTAAGTGTAAAACAATAAAAGGTCATTCACACATATTCAATGGATGACATATTCAATGACTACATGTTGAACCCAATGAAATCGAAATTGGGTTAAAAAGTTCCCTTGACAGCCTAACGGCATCACATCAAAATGAGTTGATGAGAGATAAAAAGTGTATCTCATCACTTGGAAATCAAATTTACATCAATAATGATATATGAGAACATATCCCATCTTAACAATATGTAAATTAAAATACCCAACAAAAGAAGTCTTTTTAAAAAAGAGGAGGGTGAAAGGTTCCCTTACCGACTTGGGTATCTTTCAAAACATACACCCCATGAAAGGAGGACAATAGATCATTGATGTAAATACTCATAAATGAATGTATATTACACAAAGAGTAGAATAATGGGCAGTACATACATCACTCAGTGGAATTTGTGGCAAATGTAGCATAAATCTCACGAGAATAAAAGTGAGATGAAAAATCGCTTACGAAAACTCAGCAGCCTAACGGCGCCACTTAAAACTTCCAAAATGGATTGATGAGATCAAATAGAGTATCCCATCATATTACAATAGAATTTACAGCAAGAGTAATATAAAAGAAAATCCCCCAACATAACAAATAGGAGCTTAGAAGAAGTGACACAAAGGAGAGTACTTAAAAAGAAAGAGAGAGGTTAGATCTCTTACGAAATTTTGGCAGCCTAACGGCGCCACTCAAAACTCCCAAAATGGATTGATGAGAGAGAATAGGGTCTCTCATCACATGAACATAAAAATTACAGTAAATTTAATATAAAAGATCATCCAAATAACAAGAAAGATGATCTTTAAAAGCAATGACATAAAAGTGTATACTTAAAAAGAAAGAGAGGAGTAGGATCCCTTACCTCGGGTCCGACTTGACTCGATTGTTCTTTAATCTCCTGAATAATAAACTTGAGTTAATTTCTAATACCTTAAGAACCTTTTTCAAGTTCATTATTACTTTTATACAACTTATTACTATGTCATAAACATTATGTAATCATTTAAGTTAATAATATTTGTTTTGCCGATATTTGGTTCTTAAGTCGAAAGTGGTCTTCTTACAATTACATGTTGTTCGTGTGGCCAAATGTTTATTATATACAGAATTGTATTCATTATGTAGATATCATATATGTCATATATATCCAGTACATGCATGCTTTTATAACATTACATAATCATTTATAGGTAAGAAATGAAATGCACCGTTCATGGAGACGGTAAACCGTACGTACGCATGAACGCTACTTTCATTTCTATTTCGTATTTTATAGAATGGAATAATAATGATATAAAGGTATATTATAATTCCAGTATAATATCATATATATTAACATATTTCCATCCTTTATACATCCCACATATGGTATTTAACGAATCAAATCACTTTGAGGGGGCGGTAGTCCGCACTTCCTTAAATGAAGATATCGCGTATACCCATAATGGAAGCCATAAAGGTAAGACAAAAATGAAAAATACAGAAGCATAAATAAAACATAAACATATTATATATAATATATAAAAATAGTGACATCATAATGGCCACATTTGAAGGTGTTAAATGAGTATTGAACAATCATCGTTTCGGGAGGCAGAATTTCACCATCCACGGAAACCGTATGTTCTTTAACCATTTGATGTAGTTGTGTGAGAGTGTAGCTCGAATAAATCTTATAACAACATCCTAGTATATTGAGGATACTGGTGTTGTTACAAAATATGTAAATAAAAAGAGTATATGGGGTTGGAGAAGCAAAATATAACAAATGAACATGAGAGAAATGAATTACCTTTAAAAGTGTAACTCCTTTTGATTTAAGACTAAAGGCTTCCTTTGAAAGGATTCTGCCCAAAGGGAGTCATCTGGGATGAGGAGAGGGATGTGGAGAGAGTAAATGGGTAGGGGTTGGACGAGACAAAGGCATGAGGAGTGTGTTAAATGTGGTAGAGGTGGGGGCCTTTTATAAGAGGAGAGGAGGGGTACTTTTGGAATGTAAAGAAATATTACTTTATTTGAAAATGTGTTTCGGTTTTAAAAGGACCCACATTGATAGAATTCGTGGATAAGGTGATAAGGCTTCGAAATACACTCATCCAATAAGTTTTTTACATGTGTAGTTCATAGATTTTACATTATCTTTCCATTTTATTTAAATCGTCAAATAATGATATCATCGCTGCATCATTATTATGTCATAAATAATTTAATTTATTTAATGTATAAAAATTATAAAAAAAATACTATTATGTAGGAAATCTTTTTAGATTTCCAATGAATATTTATAATCAAAATGATAACATGTATAACCCCACTTAAAAATTGTTTTAGTAAAACATACCATGTTTGTGTAAATTTTACTTTTACATTAAATAAAATGTTATTTATGTCATTTCCCCACCAAAGTGGATCCATGGGGTCCCCAAGTTGACCCATGGCTTGTCTTGGTCGGCCATGACACAACCAATAAGGTTGGGTCATGTGTCTAGGTCATTTCATATCATTAAAGCATTATTTATACCTTAAACTACACTAATTACCACTAATCGCGATTAAAAACATAATAAGTTACTATTCACCAAAAAAATATTTTAATCTCATTGAACCACATTTTACTTCTTAATGACAACCATGTATGTCGGATTTTAAAAATTCAAAACACAATGATGGAAAAATTTCATTTAAACGGAAAATCAGTTTTTATAAGTACCACTTAGTGGTTTCACTATTCATCAAAAATTGAAGTTTTTCAGAAAAATCCCAAAAATCCACCCTAAGCTATATTTGATATTCTGAATTCAAAAATGAAGTCCGTTTTACAAAATTCAAAACATATTAGTCACATTAATTAATTTAATAATTAATTCCCGTCGTCAGAGCAAATAGCGTGTTTTATGAAACAATAAGTATCAAAAGATTGACTCTAGTTTAAGTCTGATTTCAAAGTGAAATTGATTCCAACGACCACTATTGGATTTAATGGTAAAAATATTTTCTAATTTCACCTTAAAACCAATTCAAAATATAATCTAATCATATAAATAAATTAGATTAAAAAGTTGTTTTGAATTAAAATACAACATTTTACACTATTCATTAAAAAATGAACTTTAACGGAAAGATACCAAAAATTTACACAAAGTAAAATTTGATGTCCCGATTCTAAAGAAGAGTTTTATTTGGTACAAATGAATGTATAAGAGTGATCAAAACTATATTTAATGACAGTTCGCCATCAGAAGGCGATAAGTGAATCTTTAGTGAAAATTAGGCTATAAAAGCCTAAAATTGAATTCTTTCCATATTTTAAGCATTTGGATAGATGTAAAAAACATATATATTCATATTTTAGTTATTTCTATCCATTCCCGCCAATACAACGGCTACATGTTAACTGCCATTTAAAATAATATTATTTTGTCATTAGAGTGCAACGTAAGATTCCCAAGAAACGCGTTGTTGCGTGTTGGGTACGCCATCGAGCATAGAGTCCCCTTTAAAGTCATATCAATATTTTATTCACAAATAGGGATAAATATGAAAATTTCATATTCTTTATTTACCTGGGGTGTTACAATTCCAGCTGAAGCTCTCGCCTCCTAGAGTAAGCTCACACTACCGGCACCAGTGCGTAATCGTCGAGTCTGCTCCTGTAAGAGTCTCTAGCCGTAAGGATCAAGCCAACGGCTCTGTCGGAATCTCCGAGCTCCGAACAAGGGCAGTGGCTATGAAAGAGTGACTAGCTCATGTGTCTATAAGTATACAGCAAGGGTGGAATAGACACTGATAGTACATCCAATCATCTCGGGCGCGCCGTGATCGTAGGCCTCTGCTGCCTGGAGCTGTGCCTGTCTCTGCCCGCCAGCTCCCTGTGGTCGGGGTGGACCTCCTTGTGGTGGTGGTGGTAGAGCCGCAAAGCTTCGCCCACCACCTTCTGCTCGGCCATCTCCTCTGCCTCGTCCGCCTCCTCCCTTTGGACCGCCACGGTCGACCCTTTTCCTCTGCCTCGGTAGTCCCTCAACCGTCTGCTGCTCTTCGGCATGGCAGGTCGGGCAGTAACGAGCCATGTGGCCCTGCCCGCCGCACGAGTAGCACTGCCTGCCTCTCGAAAGACTGGCTCCACGCTGTGTGCCCCGCACTGCTAAGCCAGTTTCCTGAGGTCGTCTGCCTGAAGGTCTGGTCTGCCTAGACCCATGAGTCATCCGTCGATTGCCTGCTGCAGAAGACTCTACCACGTGCAGCCCTACAGTGGGTCTCGGCGCTGGTGTAGACTCAGCTAGAAAGCTCTCGATCAAAAGGGCCCACTCTAGTACTCCTGTCTGAGTATGTATGCTGAGGGAGATCAGCGATGCCCTGATCTCATGTCTCAAACCCTGCTCAAAGGTCCGAGCCCGGAAGAATGGGTCTCATACCATGTCGGTTGAGTAGCATGAGAGATCGGTAAATCTCGCCGAGTACTGAGTGACCCTCATGCTGCACTGCCGCAGATGAAGAAGCTCTTGAATGCGCACCGCACGGAGGGTGGCTGGGATGAACTCCGAGCGGAAGAGGCTCTCAAAGTCCATCCAAAGTAGAGTTGCATCATCGTGCACCTGGAGCATCAAGCTCCACCATCGGCCCGCTGCTGCGTGCAGTAGGCTCGCAGCGAGAATCACCATGAGGTCTGCTGGTGTCCTCACTAGCCTGAAAACTCGTTCGAGTGCCTCTAGCCAGTCATCGGCTGCCTGGGGGTCCATCTCCCCACAAAACCTGGGCGGTCGCTGGCGCTGAAACTCATACAGTGCGCTGAAGTGACGTGCATCATCAGCGGCTGGTGCTGGAAGTATCGGGGGCTCGGCAGGTAAAGCTACCGCCGATGCCACTACTGAACAAGGGCCCTGCACCGAGGCCTCGTCGATCGGTGGGCTCTCATCACGCTCAACTCTCAGAACCCTAGCTGGCTGCCGTTGTGAGGCCATCCTGAAAAGGAAACAGGTGTGCCATGGTCAGAACAGTATACTTGGTGAGCTGATACAAAGTAATTAAAAAGAAAACTTGAAACACACATGCAATCAATGTTTTCGTGCATTAAGTCGGAAATCAGAAGTCAGGGTCCGGGTGAACGGATACGTCGGCTGCCGCACCAACACTGGACTCCCTGGACTGATAACCACACCCAATACGCTAAACATTATTTCTTCACATAGAAAAGATCAGAGTTCACGGTATAACCGAACTCCTCTGATACCAATTTGTCACGACCCGTCCTCGGGGCCCGTGTCGTGACTACCCCAAGCCCGCCTTCCATTGGCCAGGGGCTGGCGACTAGCACCAAGGCGTAAATCCCAGTAAAAAGGGAAGGAATTGCCTTTGTAATGTAAACAAGCACCACAGAGTATGCAAGCGGAAAAGTAAACACTAAGTAAAAACAGAGTACAACTGAAAGTGAGGAAAAGTAAATGGGCCAGTATACAAACCCAAACTGAAAGTAAAGTACAACTCGAAAGGGAAAACAACAACTGTAAAGTAAAAGCTGGTACACCGAGCTGTCCACTGGATATGCCACCTGAAGGGTGGGTACAGATAGCTCCACTGCTTTTCGGGTCCCGCCGTCCGCTCCGAGCATGTCCCGCCCAGTGGTCCACCTCCAAGTACCGTCCTGCTCAGAAAGCCTCAACGACGATCAACGATGTCCATCGTCTGCAACCAACACAACGTAGTGCGGGCATAGCCCGTGCAGGAGTGAGTATAAGCTACTCAGTAGGGACCCCAAGACCCCTGAAGGTCACTCAAAATCCACAAAGGATAAACCACAAAGGGAAGATACAATCACAAAGTATCAACCGACACTACTTAGGTATATGCCCATACATATACCTATGTCATCAATTCCAATACGCTCCAACCTCCGAGCCCAAGTACAACTCAGTCCACACAGGAAAGTATACATATTCCACACAGGAAAGAAAAACGAAATCCACACAAGATAGCAGAACACAATCCACACAGGAAAGCAACAGGATTCAGCTCACACAGGTATACTTCTTCGAAAGACGGTAGAGATGATCACTGATCTATCTAAGTCGTCGGACCCACAAAGATTCGATAGGTACTAACCCCCGCAAATACCCACATAGGATCGGACCCACACATGATCTGTAGGCGGTGGTTCACACAAGACCGCTGAGCGCTGACCCACATAGGATCAGACCCACACAGGATATGTAGCACTGATCCACACAGGATCGCTGAGTGCTGTAGTCGTTGTCGTCGAATCCACTAAGGATCTCTGTACTGTCATCGCCGTAGTCACAGTAGCAGTCGCAACCAGCTCTAGGTTTCCCGCACACAGCAAGCTCGTTCGGGAGGATCCGCTCCACGAGCCGAGAGGCTGATACAACAACTGACACATAGTCCAGAGTTGATGTATCCAAATGTTTCGTATCGTCAATAGGAACTCAAACCAACAGACAGTGCGTCAATCGGAGGCCCGGTCTGAGAGTTATTGGCTTTTTCGTCCCAGGGGCCCGGTTGATTTTTCAGGCAAAACCAACCCGACCGTACTCCACATGCATCCAAACCTCGGGCGGAGTATGCCAAAATATCTGTCTCACTAAGATGAACTCAACAAAGATGACAGTACATCAATCGGACGTTCGTAGCTCAAGATATGAGTGTTTCCGCTCCGAGGGCCCGGTTGGTTTCGTGTACGAACCAACTCGGCCGAACTCAAAGTATTCCTAAACCTTGAGTGCGATATACTGAAACGACCGTCTCGGTCCAAAGATCGCATCGCCGCTGACGGCGCATCGTTTTTAGGTCCGTAGCACGATTTATGGGCATTTGAATCCAAACCGCTCGGTAACAGGGGTTTCGGGCCCGTGTCGTCCCGGCCCGAGACCCCCCGGTTGGCCCGAACCAGGCCGACCCGCCCCGGACAGGGTTGACCCGGCCCGGCCCAGCCCGACCCGGCCTTGCCTGGCGGACTGGCCAGGCACTCCGGTTCGGCGCAAGGCAGCGCGCTGGGCGCACTGCCAGCTCGGCCGAAGGGCGAGCTGATTGGAACGGGGGGCGCCTGCCCCCCCCCCCCCCCCCTTTGTGAAATCCCCCCCCCCTCATTATGGGGGCCATTTATTTGCTGGCCGGGGGAATTAATTCTCCCCGGTTTGCCTCCCTTCCGGCCGACCTGACCTGGCCGACCAGTTTGTCCTCAACGGGACCAGCAAAGTCCGGTCCCCTTCCGACTTTTGACACCGGCGGCCCGGCTGGCCGCCGGTCTTCTCGTTCTGCCGCGGCCTGGAACCGTCCGCGGCCTTCGTTGTCTGGTACGGCGTGATGGCGTCGCACCCTTCCACCGCGGCCCCGCTCCGGCCGCAGTGTCTCCGAATTTCTTGGACGCGGCGCGACGGCGTCGCGTCCTTGCATTATTTTACGACGCGGCGCGACGGCGCCGCGCGTTTCTTGCCGTATGATCCTGCGCGGTGCGACAGCACCGCGCCACACCCGTTTCAATCCACAACAAAATCAACATCATAAAGGAGGATGGTCGACCGTGTTCGTGCGGTCCGGCCCCCTCGCGTTATTCTCTATCAATTGGACAAATTTCACGAAGAAATAATATCACGAGTATAAATCATGAACAACGAAATAAAATAAACCCCTACCTCGGTTTAAAGTGCGGAGCACGTCAACAAGCCGCGGAAGACAAGCATCGCGGAGGTCGGGCGTCGTGGAAACAGAACGTCGTTTCCGTTGACGTCGAGGTGCATCCGAAGAGGTAAGTCGCTGGAGAAGCTTCGCAAGCTGACAGAGAAATTCCGAGGAAGAAACGGCGTCTCCTTCGTTGACACTGGAAGAAGATCGAAGATGTGGCGTCGTCGATCTTTGGAAACACACTGGCTATGAAGAAGAGAAGCGGCGTTCTTCTTCGGAGCTTATGTGTTCATCATCAAGGTTGAAGAAGATGGAGAGAACTTCCCAAATCCTCTCAAGGTGGCAACGGATACCAACCAAAATAAAATAAGCTTAAAGCTTATTTTATTTACACAATTAAACAACTTGAATTTCAAAAGTTTGAAATTAAAACAACTCAACTCAATAAATAACCCATGTTGTCAAGATTAATTAAAGAGGAGTTATAGGGAGTTTAAAGGTAAGATTAAGTGTTAGGGTTCGTGTGGGCCCCACCACACTTAATACTCTCAAGGGAGGTTATGTGGATGTGGGTCCCACCCCTAACTCCCTTTGGGAGGTTATAACCAACATGGATAAAAATAAAATGTGTTTCCACAATTTATTTAACTTCATTTTAAATTCCCAAAAACTAACTCTCAACCCTCATAAAACGCAATCTCAGAAAAGGTCTCCTTAAGCGAATATCGGTGTTGCGAGTTCATTGGTGCCTTCGGAATTCAATTCCGGGCACCGGTTCAAAAGTGAGAAATTTCCGCTCGTTCGTTCACTGAACGTACCTGAGCCAAACTTCGGAAGTTGATTCTGGGCACACCGGGCCTCGGAATCAGGTGCCGTCAGAAACCGCGCTCTTGTAAAATTCCAAAGAAAATTAAGAAAAACATTACCTTGAATTTTACGTGTCTTTACAATACCTTCTTGTATATTCATAATATTTGGTTAATATAGTTACAATAAAATGAAAATAGAATCTCAAGTGGTTCCTTATTGAAATTTTCAACGCTGTATAATTTATTTTTCCAAATATTATATTTTTATGGAAATTATATGATTTTATAAAATATTATATATTTGAAAATCTCATTTTTAAATTTTTTATACTTTTCATATATTGACATTTAAAATTATATAACAACATTATTTATTAGAAAAATAGACATTAATGAATATATAACAAGTCTTATAAATCCGTAAAATATGAGTATAGCAAAAAAAAGATTCAAAATAAATTTATTTTAATATTTCTACTCTCGTTTATTTTAATTGTTTATTAATAAGGTAATCACTACATCATCATTTTGTCATATATATATTTATTTATTCGATATCTAAAAATTATAAATAAAATAGCATGATGTAGTAATTCATTTTATGTTTATAATGACTTTTTATAATATTAGAAAACACTAATATAACCACATATAATGTTTTTTTCTAAAAGGTAGTTATTTATGTTACATTTTTCTTTACAGGAAATTAATTCTTATAAATGCCATTTTCACATAAAAGGGGCTCCATGGAGACCAAAAAACGTCCCAATGATTCAAATTGTCATAAATATATCATAAAATAAGATTATAACATGTGTTAGAGTAATTTAATATTATTATAATATTATTTTTTACCTTTATTTACCAGATTTACCCTATAACCATGGTAAATAAAATAAATTACATGGTTACCATTTATAATGTGAAAAAATAAAAGGTACCTATTTATAGAATAATGACCTCCGAATTCCAAATATGGAATCAATTTTTTTAAATTCCAAATACAATTGTTGAATAAATTATATTAAAATAAATTCCCTTTGTCAAATCCAAATAGAGTGCTTTTAAAAAGTAAAAACTACTACAATTTTGAAATGATTTTATTTCCAATTTAAAAATGAAATTACATAAAATGATCAAAATTGTATTAAATAGAAAAAATATAATCCAATTTTAGTTAAAAACTATTTAAATAAACAATCTAATTATAAAAATGAATTATATTTAAAGGCAGTTTGGAATTAAAATGAGTATTTTTTATTATTCATTAAAAATGAACATTTTAAAAAGAATACCAGAATTTAATCCTAAGTAAATTTTGATGTCCCTCATATAAAAAAGAATTTTATTTTTTAAATAGATTATATAAAAGATAAACTGACTAGATTCTAAAAAAAATAACCATCAATAGGCTGTAAATCGGCGTTTTAAAAATATTATTGTATTTCGTTTTTAAATTTTAGATTCATTAATATTTTATGCCTCAAAAATTTATTGGATAAATTTGGAGACATTGATAAATTATTTTTAATCATAATATGGTTATTTTTGTTAATTCTATAAAATAATTAATATTTTATGCCTCAAAAAATTATTGGATAAATTTGGAGACATTGATAAATTATTTTTAATCATAATATGGTTATTTTTGTTAATTCTATAAAATATAATGGTTATGTGTTAACTACCATTTTTAAATAAAAATATTATTAGAGTAAGTTTCAGAATAACTTAATGTTGTGCGCAATGTATGATTTTAATGAAAACTGTAATTGCCTTTTGAGTATGCTCTCAGAAAAAGATTCATTTTTAAATAAAATTAATACCTTATTTATAATTACCATTGGATCTGAAAAATTGTAATTCTTAAAATACCTAGGTCGTTCCAGTTATAGTTCATTTAGGATTGATGTTTCTTGTTTCAAAAGTAATTGATGAGATTAAATTTAATTAAATATGTTTTCTAGGTTTTTTATGCATGCTTTTTCATGTCACATAAAATTTTAAATAAATTTATCATATTTTAAAATCAATGGATGTCTCATTAACACTAATATGGTTTTTAGTTAAGTTTAAAATCATTTAAAATTTAGAAAAACATTCACTCCCATGCTTGATTAGTTTTAATATCTCAAATCACGCGGGTTAAAAAGTTAATGGATATCATTATAAATTTTACAAGGGTCAACCAAAATACTGTAAACTAAATTCTTGTTGTATGGTGGTTACTATCCCATTAAAAAATCCCTCTTGTTATGACGTTAATGGCATGGGAATGGTCAAATCATTTGTCTATATGCATTTTATGAACCATCCAATCCAAACAAGAACAACCTTGTACATGGAATAAACAAAAGATGTGTTTTTTTCAATAATGATATTATAAAATAGTTTTATTCATGAATTTAATGTATGAAAATGATCTTTTCATCCTCATATACAAAAAAATAAAATTATGTTTTACCTCTTACTATATTGTGGAAAAATTAACCTCACTAGTCATAGATTTTATATTTATTTTAAAAAATAAATATTGATAAAATGTGTATTTTTTAATATACATATTTTTCATGTACACTTCATTAAAATACTCCACCAATGATATATCATATTGGACTAATATCATATCTAATCCAAATATTGAATTATATTTTTTCAAATGAATTATTTTGGATGGATTCAATATTTTTTTTAGATGAGTAACTAATGATATAAGTGGGATATATATAAATATATCAGAAATAAGTTATTTTATTAGCTCATAAAATTTTACAAAGGATGAATTCTAAAGTTTTCCATATAATCTATCCACTAGATGTGGATTATTGATGGATATTTAATCCATTTTCAATTGGAATGGTGTGAAAGTATATGAAGGAAAAATTTAAAATTAATCACAGAAATTAAATATTTAGATTAATCTTATAAATATTATATTTTTTTTGTGTCATAAAATTAATATATAACACCATTTATATCAAAATTTATATATAGATATAAATATTTATATCTATATAAATTAAATTATAAAGTATGTGCATGTTTGTGTTTATATAAGAAGACATGAATAATATAATTTTTTTTACAATTATGTGAAAAAAATATTAATTAATGTATTTTTAAATAAATATAATTATTTATATAATTTATTCAAGAAGTTTGAATCCTTATAAATAACTATTTTTAATTAATACAGAAATTTGTAAAATTAAACTTACTTGTATATATATTGAGAGGTGTATCTATGCGTAATAATGGAAATAAATAATTATATTTTCATTAAATAAAAAAATATACATAACACTTTTTGTGTATGTGTTTATTTGAAATTTATAAATAAATTAATATTCGTTAAAATTATATATTTGTGGAAAATTCTAATTATTTTCTATATATATTTTTACATTATTAATTATTTGTAAATACTAAATAATTTGAAAATACCAACAACGGAGAAAGAGTTATTCTTGAATTTTTAGGTTTTCTGGGTTACAACAACTCTTATGAGGAGGCTAGTAGATTTTCAACCTTCATAGAGTATATTATTTAGAAGGAATAACTCGATAATTTCAACATCATTGATATCTTGGCAGAACCTGAAAAAATGTATTTTTTCCCCATTAAGCACAGGATATTTACCCTCAAAGGGTTTTTTCAAGCCATTATGCCTCAACTGCTAGTGAATTAGCTGAAATACATCCTTTGGACTAAGGGTATTCCATCGAACTACAACTTCCTCACTTAGAGGATAATACAAGACACTATTTCTTTTGAGGATAATATCATGAATGGAAGAAATTTGAAGTATTCTTGTTTCTCATGTTATGTTGACCGCTTGAAGGAGAACATCAAGAATTATTTCTAGGAAGGAGAGTGGGATTGTGAGGTCTAGTCTATCATTTGTGGCTTCACCACTTCTCTACAGCCTCCTGTCGATCCCTCCAAATTTGTTAACTGGATTCATTGATTGGGTGATAGGGGTTGTAGATAATTTTCAGATCAAATATTTTTCATGTGGGGGCATGGAGTATCTAGGAAGCTATGAACAAAGAAATATTTGATGGAATTTGTTCATCTAGGAAAGCTATCATTGCTCATATTCATAGCCTACTGCTCGACCTGACTTGGAGTGTAGATAACAAGTGGTAGGTGCCTTCTCTTCTGGTTCCACATCTGGTTATTCAGTCCAGTCCTAATACTAGTATCCCTCATGACCATTAGGTATACTAGAAACCTCATCCCTGGAGTTTGAAAAAGAATACAGATGGTTTAGGTATTGTGGGAATTATGAGGGAAGTAGGAGTGGTTCATGACTTTTGGGGCTTCATCGTGTTCTATATCACAATCTTCAGGAGAAGAGGTTCATCTCTTAATGTGTAAGCTCTCTCTTTTCCTTTAGGCATTTACCATTGAAGGCATTGAGGAATTGGAATCACAGATGAATAAACATACTCAGTAGTTCTTATCAAATCTTGGCAGGGCACTGGTAATATCCCCTACTCTATCTCCCTCCCCATTAGGAAGTGTAGAGATATCAACCATAAAATTGTTCATTTGAGACACAAATGGAAAGATTGAAACAAAGTGGCAGATCATCTAGATAATCTTTCATCTTATAGATCAGGTATGACATGTTTCTACAACCCAAATCACGTGAAACCTGACTGGGTTAATTTAGTTATAGGGGATTACCTTGGGCTTCAATATGTCATTCCCCTAGATATTTTTTTTCGTTGTGTTCCTAGTTTATTTCTAATTTTTTAAATAAAGAATGATGATGACGAATATTAATAAATATTATATTTTTATATGAAATATAAAATTACATAACATTAATATTTATTAAAATACTAAAATTAATGTCATTTCCAATATATTTTTATATTTAAAAATACATTATAATAAATTTTGGTCAAATTTTAATATATATTATATATTAATTCATATATTTTATAATGTATTCTATCATATATTATGCTATAAATAAATGTATTTGTAACTATGTTTTATTATATATATTTTATAAATATTTGGAATGGGGGGTATATAGAGTGGTTGATTCAAATATCCTTAGAATTCACTTTTATGACTAAGTGATCTCTCTTTGTGGTTATTTTTTGGGTATAATTTATTTTTGTTTGCTCAATTTTCATAGAACGTTATTGGATGTAACAAATGTACTTTTCTATTAGTAATAAATTTTTAATAACATTATTATTATGGAATATATATATATATATATCTGTGTGTGTGTGTGTGTTTGTGTTATTTTTAATATATGGTGGATTAATAAAAAGGTTTTTCAAGGATCCATAATTCCTATGCAACCTTTTACAAAAAAAACTTGTCGACAACATAAGTAGGATGAGGATATATTAAAAAAAATGGAATCAACCAATGTTGACACCAGCCAAGACACAACCATATAATTAAACATAGTAAAGAATTTGGTTTTTATAATAAAAAAACTTATTTTTTATGACAAGTAAAATGAATTTCCATGTGGCCTAGTAACAAAATTATTGTTCTAAAAAGTGTAATCAAAAAATTTCCTTGTTCTCCATTGAGTAACAATTTGGAATCCTTCAATGTCAACCATCACATTTATTTCATATTTCGATTATCCTTTCACAAACAAGACCATTTTGGAGGGGTTAAATTCATGTCTTCCCAATTACCCTCTTCATGGACTAATTATTATTTTCCATTAATCACTTTATTAAAATGAGAAACATGATATATTGAAACATGCATATCCTTATCATATTTTTTATGCTCAAGGACATAGGTATCACCAAAAAACTCAATGTATTCCATCTTAGCATCCTACTTTTTATCATTTCACTAGTCAAAGAATGATTCATGATCCATACATATAGAAATATTTGCAACATTGGATCTCAATATAATGAAAACCTTAATAATTCCTCTCTATCCTTATCTCAACTGACTAGGACCATGGGACCCATCCTATTTTAATAGTTGTGAATAATTCAAATGCAACAGGATTGATGTAAATATATTAATATCATTCCACCACTATTTAATGTATATATAGACCTTTAGATCCATAGGCCCCATAATGTACACCTCCATATCCATCCTGTGATGGAGTCCTACTGTTTTCGATTCATATCTTTATGAATTGTTACCTAAATTAAAAAAAGAGGGATAAGTTATTAGTAAATAACAATTGACTTGTGCAACTTCTATCCATACATTTTATCCATTCAACAGTTTTTAATTAAACACCCATCATATATTAGGGTTATCATAAGGTGTATCAGTGAATGTTTTCTTTAAAATCACATTTTTATTAAAATGATATAAAAAACATTAGAATATTCTCATATTTGATCAATATAGAGATATCATCATCAATAATAGATTAATTTTCCATATTTATTATTGTTAAAAAAAGATCAACATCAATGTGCATCCTCACATTATATCCAAATCAATCCTCGTTATCTTTTATGTCCTATTTTTAAAATCATAACTCTAGAAGAATAATTGTATAAAAATCATGGATATCTGGGAATCTAGTTAGAACATCTATAATTAACACAAAATTAAACTCATGTAACTATGAATAAAAAAATATTGAAATGGAAGCACCATTACTGATTTCCTATCATTTTTAGTTTTATCTAAATTGATCCAAATCATCAATATGAGTCCCAAAAATCATTATAAGTGAAGTGAATTTGAAAATACACCCACATAATTTTAATACATCACTAATTTGAATACCTAAGATAATATAAATATTAAAATTTGATTCATCTATCTTCCATGGTAATCTCTCAGAAGAAAAAAATTCATTATTTTCCAGCAACCAAAAAATATGATTAAATCTAATACATCATTCAATATATAAATCAAATGTGATTTGGTACCATTATGGGATTCATCCATGAATTGTTTCTGTTAATGTTGATAAATGACTTTTATTGATTCAATTTTCATTTGAACAATATTATGATGCTTCAAATAATTATGTTCGATCTTATACACATCAGTATCATGAGAGAATAACCAATTTTCTCTTAGAATGTATCCCCATAATATTGAACATTCAAAACAATTGAGGTGTAAGTTTAATTAAAATAATAAATTTCATTCTAGTAAAACAATCAATGAATATTATGAAATTATAGTATCTAATTTCAGAATTAATGGTCATGGTATTGAAGAGATTAATTTATTACATCACAAATAAAATAAGGGTTTAAATATCAATTCACTTATGACTTTTATTCAAAATATTCCCCTTTAAACTTGTTTTACATTTCTAGATGGTTAATTTATTCATGAATGGAACATTTCATGGAGACTCATCTATGACTATCCATTTCAGGAAATATTGAATAGGTTGACTGAGGTTTATCAATAATAAATTATTTCCACCATTCTTATAATGATTTCAGGGTATAAAAGGAGGGTTAAATGGGATCATTTTTGTTTCATCGATATGAATAAAAAATATGTAAATAAATTAAAGATTGAGCCCTAAATTTTCTAATGAAGACTACAAAAATTTAATTTATAATTAATTTAAATGAAGAATTAAATTTTTTTTAAACGCCTTGGTAAAATTAAAATGCCTCCCTTTAATCTTTTTCATTTTAATGGAAGTTGAAAATTGGATTCAAAAAACATATCAACACATCCTATTTGATCATCTCAACAAATTTCTTATATCCTTTGTTGCTAGCCTAAAATAATTAACTGTATGAAATTATTTTTCTATGATCACAGTTATATTTTTTGTTATATAAAATTTATTAAGATTGATAGTGGAAATATATTATTTCTAGGGAATGACTGACCACTATAAATTTATACATTGTGTAAAAAACATCACTGTTTTAGAATGATTTAACCAATAATATTCAAACATGGATCAATAATGAATAAATAAAATTTAATTAGAAACTTATTTATAATCAAATATAAATATTTACATATATAAAATAATAATATTATAATTATTATTTTCAAATACCATGAATTAAAATTATCTAATATCATTTCATTACCTAATAAATTAATGACTATTTATATAATATTAAATAAAATACATTGTTGGGAAAAAATCTCTCAAAGTAACATTGCAGTATTTTTGGGTTGATTGTGTTTGTTGACAAAGCAGGTTTTCATGGATATTTGTCGAGTTCCCAAGAAGTTGTTGAAAATCCTTGTTGACAAAGAATTATGTCAAAGAAAAGGACGATCTGGAGGTGGTACAAAAGATCAGTACAAGGTGGCGCCATTTCACAGTGTTTGCCAAATGTTTGGGGTCCAAAATATGGAATTTGGTGAGCATCGCGGAAATAGGATTTCCATGAAGATCATAATTTAATATGAAAAAAGCATGAATTTTGTGAAGATAGGATGAATGGTTTGGAAATCGTGATGACCAGAAGAATGGAGGCAGTGATTTTTCGCGATTATGACAGGCTTCGCGAACGGCAGAGGCTGAAGCGCATCACGGCGGTGAAGGGCTTTGCAAGGGAGCTTCGCGGAGGTGAAGGGATTTGCGAGTGTGCTTCGCGGCGAAGGTGCGAAGGAATGTTGACGGTGATCCTTCACGATTACGAAGAGCTCCGTGAACAGAAAAATGTCGTCGTGCTTTGCGATTTGGACAGAATTCCGGCGGAAACTTTGGAGCTTCGCGATTGGCGATGACGTGGCGTTGAATGTGCGTGGAAGGGCCAAGGGTCGGTGGAATCTCCTATAAATAGAGGCTAACCCCCTCAAGATAAGTAGAGAGAATTTTCAGAGAAGATCATTTTCCCTCGATTTGCGATGGTGGTTCGTGGAGCCAGTGTGCTTCGCGAAAGAGGAGCTTTGCGGCAGCAATTGTAGCTCTGGGAAACCTGCGAGCTCCGCGTTGCCTTAGTAAGCTTCGCGAGGGGCGTTGCTTTGCGATGGCTTGAGCTTCGCGAAAGTTCTTCGCGAAATGGTAGGAGCATCGCGAAGGCTTGTTTGTGCTTCAGGAAATTGGGAGCTTCGCGAAGTAGGGTGCTTTGCAAAAGTGTTTCCAAAAGGAATTGTCCACTATTCAGAGGCAAAGAGGAATTCATTAGTGGATGAAAGTTGGACTTCAACAGAACATCTATCAATAGTTGAAGATGCATTATTTCATGCAAATGAAGAGACCTACATGTCTATAAACTGTGAGTGGATCCCTTCCAAGTGCAGTGAGCATAGGAAGAGGAAAAAGGTGACCCTCTCCACCGGTAGTGAGCCAGAGAGAGAGAAATAGGGAGTGACCCTTGGGAAAGCAGTGAGCTGGCCCTAAACCTTGTGAAGGAAGTGAGCCTGGGAATAGAAGTGCTCTTTCCTGAATTTTGTATCCACGTCTTATGAAGATTAGTGGGATTTGGTATGCACGACAACTTGTCGGCGTATGCTCCTTGGACATAGCCCAGTGGGGGTGAACCAAGTAAAAATCTTTGTGTCTGCCTGCTTACATCCCTGCATTGTATTTGAAGCATCATCATCAAAAAAAGAATAAAATAAGTGATCATAAGAAACACACAAGTGCAAACAAAGTGACCCTTGTAATAAATAGGTCAAGATCCAGTAGGGCAGGAATAATTTTGAAAAGAATACCCATACCCTGATTCACCCCTCTCTTAGGGTATATACGCCCCTATTGGTCCTAACAATTGGTATCAGAGGGAGGTCACTTTGATATGACTTGTTTTCTCCGACTTGGTGTAGTCGATTTGTGTAGTTAAAGATGCATTGTACTCCTATCTCAGTGTTCTATGGAAATGGGATCAACATCAATGAAGAATCATAAGTCAGGTGGAATTCCGAAGTGTGGAATTGTGTATGGAAAAAGTGTGATTCAATTAAAAGAATCAAACAACTTACTGAAAGAAGGCATGGATGAATGAGATTGGGAAAAGATAGATTCACACAATAATGCTGTTGGAATGAGTGAAGTACTCAAATTTAAAAGTGATGCTGAAACCACTGATGATGAAGAAGTTTCAAGTAGGACACTAGTTGATGTCATTAACATGACAAAGGAAATGGACCGAAAATCAGATGATGAAGTCGAAAATAAAGAAATCCATATCAAAGTATTGGAGATTGAGGTCAACATGCTAATAGGCTTAAATTAAAGGCTTATTGACATAGAAACTGACCTAACATAGAAGAATGATTCTCATGACGAATAACTAAAAAAGATGGCTAAAATGAAAGGAAAACAGAAGGCTAGCGATTTTGAAGAGAATCAAAAGTCAGATGATGTTTGGAATCTGAAAGATAGAAATGGTGATCTAGCCACACAGTTGTATGAATAAGTTCATAAGAATCAAATACTACAACAAGAGAATGCATGTTTCTCTGTTTATATTGAAGAAGAAAAATTTAAAGTGAAAGAGAAAAGTGAGATGGTGGAAAAGATGACACGTGAAATGGAAGATGAGATGAGTAGAGGGAAGCATCTCAAAAGAGAACTTGATGTCCAACTTGAATCATGTGAGACGAATATTCAAAAGTTGGAAGAGGAGCTAGAATCAGTAAAGAAGGAAGTGGAGAAATACAATGCTAAAGGAATGCCAAAAATGAAGGATGCCTTACACTAGCTATTTGATCATCCTTTGACAAGTGATGATAAAATGAAGAACATATATGCTATTTCTGAAGAGAAACAACATAATATTTTATCAGCTCAAAGACCAGCGAGTTTTGGAAAATTTGGTATCGGATTTGATGAATCGCCTCCCGTTCAAGATAGAAAGAGAGCTATGATATTTCCAGATGTGAATGAAATCCTATTGGTGCTGGAGATAGGCCTAAAAAGAGAGTTACAAAAAGTAGTGATGACATGTGCTATTTCTGTGGGATTCATGGCCACACATCAAGATTCTGTTCAGAGGCTCTGGAATACATTTTAGGCTGTGAAAAGAGAGACATTACTAAACTTGAGAATAAGAATAAGCATCATGATAAATAAGAGAGAAGAGTTTCTCAGAGGAGAACATTCATCAGATGTTATTACTGTGGAAGGATGGGACACACCATGCTTATGTGTCAGGAATCTCAGGAGATCGATGCCAGAAGAAGAAAACAAGTTGCATCAACATCTCAGTAGAGATGTTATGAAATTAGTTATGCCTTTAATAGAAAATGTTTCATATGTTCTGATCATGGGCATTTGTCCAGACAGTGCAGCAAGAAAAAAGCGGGGAAGGAAAAAGACCCGAGAAAGAGATTACAAACTCCAGTGGTACATAATGAGATATTATACACTGGGAGACAAAGTGGTAAGGTGAAAAATAGGCTTAGATCCTCAGGGGAATCACATGGAGCTGAAGGAAAGTTGTATTAATCACCTCCTCGGTCGTACTCACAACCGCTCTCAAGTAGAGAATGTGAACAAACCTCGAAGATTAAGGGGAGATCTACTCCAGCTGTGATAAGGAAGAATGAATGTTCAATGGAGGACTCACCACCAGTGAAAAATATTGTGGTGACTCAGACATCTGATAAAAGAAAGATGAACAAAGAATGCATCGAAAAATCCACATGTCGTGTTTCTCAGCGAGAAGTGAAGGAAAGAGGAAGACCCCTAAGATGGGGGAAGAAAAAAAGGGATGATTCCAAACAGAGAGGTTCCTACTCATAGAAATAATCACGGAAAGTGGAATTTTGGTAGAACCTCAAAGAAGGAAATGTGTAATAGTGGGTTTATACCCCAAGCGGTGAGAAAGGCCTAGCCTACCAAATCTACTTATCAGAAAAAGTCTCAGAATGTAGGAAATGAATGCCTAGTCATATGGCCAGAACTGTTGAAGTTGGCTAGGCATCTGGAGGAAGCAAGAAATGAGTGTGATTCCCTCCAAGAAAATATCAAAGGGTTGACCCGTCAGGATCAACCACTATCCTCGTTTCAAGGATTCGAGAAATATCTCCGCTACCTATGAATATAAATTCTATTAACAGATGATTCATGTGATTCAGGTTTTAGGGAGATATTATCCAAGGGGAAGTGGCATCTAAGGATGCGAGGTGGAGAGGTGATATGCTCTATAGTTTCAAATGATTCAAATCAGGTAGTAGAATTGAAAATGAAAGGGAGAAACTGAGAACAATTAGAATTGATTGTGTTATTATCTTTATCTCTTGTTTCCTACACCGAGTTCCAACTCTGTAGGCTTAGAGATTTGGTTAATGGCTCAATGGTGAGTGCCAGATTAATATAAATAGTGCATGTGGAGAAGAATGGTTATGGGTCTCTACCATTGGGCCTAACAGATAGAAGTGTTGTGTAACATAGGGGTAGCATTCCATATCCAAAATCAGATTCAAGATCCATCAATGCAATAATTGGATGACTCTGCTCAGGGTTTTTCTATTGATGGAAGAATGAAACACAGGGAGAAGCAGTAATAACAATGCATTTTATGCTTATCTATTTTCTCTAACAATATTGTATTAGCTGACTGTTTTCAGGATACCATGAAGCTGCAAGATAAAATTAAAGGCATCTCAACAAAAATCCGGGAGAAGAATTTCGAAGGAAATAACGTCATTAAACAATGACATAGAGAAAAGTTTTATGATGAAAGTGAGGAAGTGGTATGAGAATCAGAGAGAGCAGTAGTGGCTGAAGTTGATTCATAATAAGATACTGATGGTGAGTACAAGGAAGTAAAATCCTTATCTGCACAAAAGCCAAAGAGTCGAGCATAAATTGACAGGCAGAATATCATTAGTGATCAGTGAACTCCACTTCGGACAAGAATAATGAAGTCATTGCCCCAGATGTCTTTCCTATCTCAGGTAGAGCCGAAATGCTTAGCTGATGCAGCTGAAGATGAAAACTCGGTTCAGGCTATGAATGAAGAGCTTTACCAAATTGGGAAGAACCAAACATGTGAGAATTGTTTCGAGGCCAGCAGATAAGAATGTCATCGGGACAAAATGGGTCCTTCGTAACAAGATCAATGAAGATGGAACAGTGATTCAAAACAAAGCACAACTGGTGTGCAAAGGATACTCCCAGATAGACGGAATTGATGTTGAAGATACATTTTCACTGGTTTCAAGGAAGGAGACAATAAGATTATTCCTAGCCATTATAGTGCAAAGAAAGTTCAAAGTATTATAAATGGACATCAAATCAGAATTCTTGAATGGGATTCTTAAGGAAGAAGTGCATAATGAGCAGCCAAATGGTTTTCTCATTCATGAGGATGAGTACAAAGTTTTCAGGCTGAAGAAGGCATTGTATGGGCTAAAACAAGCACCAAGGGCATGGTACTCATGGATTGATCAGTACTTGAAGAATCTTGGTTTCCAGCGTGGAGGAGTTGATTACAATATTTATTTCAATAACAACAGCAGTAATCAAAGGATTATGAGGATGGTCTAGGAAGAATACATAATATTTGGAAGACCAGATGAAGCATAGTGGAGACAATCTTCTGAATTCAAGAAAAATGAGTTCGAAATTTCTATGATTAGTGATCTGATGGTTTTCCTTGGTTTATAGGTTACCCAAGGAAGGAATGACACATTCATTTCTAAATCCAAATATTCCAAGGAGGTATGGAGAAGGTTTGGAATGGAAAATTCCAAGGAGATGAAGACTCCGGTTTCTACCCGGACGAAGTTATCAAAAGATGAGGGTGGCAAGGCAGCTAATATCACAGAATACAGGCAAATCATTGGAAGTCTGTTGTACTTAACCACAAAAGGCCTGATATTGTTTTTGCCACATGCCAAGCATCGAGATATCAGAGTAATCCTAAGGAAAACCACATTCTTGCAATGAAAAGAATATTTCAGTATATCCAGGGCACATTGGATTTCGGCTTGACATATACTAATATATCTCAAACAGAGTAATTGGGATATACTGATGTAGACTGGGCCGGTTCAGCGGATGATAAAAAATCAACGTCAGGTGGTTCTTTCTATCTTGGTGGACTGTGTATTTCTTGGCTAAGCAAGAAGAAATATTTCATTTCATTGAGCACTGTAAAAGCTGAGTATATTGTGGCCACTCAAGCATGAACACAATTATTATGGATGAAGCAGCAGCTTGAAGATATGGTAGTTGAAGTGTAGTCTCTGATCGGAATCTAGTGCGACAACTCAAGTGCTATAAATCTTACCTAAAATCCCATACATCATTAAAGGACAAATCACATTGAGATTAAGTATCATTTTATCAAGGAGAAGGTTGAGCATGGAATCGTGAAGTTGGAGTATGTTCCTAGAGAGCTACAGGTTGCAGACATTCTAACAAAGGCCTTACCCAAAGAAGCTTTTGGGAGGCATCGACTGGCTCTAGGAGTTAAGTCGATTCCCCGCACTTGAAATAGTGTGGATGTGACACCCCCTCCATCTCACCGAGGTATGATGTGTTTTTACCAAATGTGCTGATATGTGTTCTATACTATGTTACAGACTACAAAGGAGTGACCTTTTGGTTTGTTGACAAAGGGGGAGAAAATAGTGATTGTTCAAGGGGGAGACAATGTTGCTATACGAGAAATCATGACAGTTACGGGGAGAAGATGACCAGTGGAGAAGCTAGATTGGGGGATAAATAAGAATGGGGGAGAATATTAAATATGACGATGCTAGAAGTGATCGATCAAAGAATAGATATCACAACAGCTAGGGATCATGATAAAAGCGGAATAGTGGTGTTGGAATGGTGAAAGAAGGTTCCCAGCTATCATCAATTGGGATCAGTGTGGTTCAATAATTGGGACCAATTTAAGAATTGGTATCAGGTTGGAATCAACAATTGGTGTTTGACATGAAGTGATTCATCGATATGCATTTCATACTACTCTTGTTTCTCACGCCGAGCATTGCTCATGTGGGCTTAGAGTACGTGTTAAGTGATTCCATGTATGCTATCATAATCGCAAGAGGCGAATGGTGGTAGTGGCTGGAAGAAGACTCAGTGAGGTATCAAAATGAAGAAAATCTTTCTAAGCACAGTTGCGAAGAGTTTTCAACAAACCCAAAGGGGGATATTGTTGTGAAAAAATACCTCAATGTAACATTGAAGTATTTTTGGGTTGATTGTGTTTGTTGACAAAGCAGGTTTTCATGGATATTTGTCGAGTTCCAAAGAAGTTGTTGAAAATCCTTGTTGACAAAGGCTGAAGCACATCGCGGCAGTGAAGGGATTTACAAGGGATATTTGAGGCGGTGAAGGGCTTTGTGAGGGAGCTTCACGGAAAAGGCGCAAAGGAATGTTGATGGTGATCCTTCGCGATTATTACAAGCTCCACGAACGGAAAATTGCCATGGTGCATCGCGATTTGGACAGAATTCCGGCAGAATCTTCGGAGCTTCGTGATTGGCAATGATGTGGCGTTGAATTCACACGGAAGAGCCTAGGCTCGGTGTAATCGCCTATAAATAGAGGCTGACCCCCTCGAGAGAAGTAGAGATAATTTTCAGAGAATATCATTTTCTCTCGATTTGCGAAGGTGGTTCGCGGAGCCAGTGTGCTTCGCGAAAGAGGAGCTTCGCGGCGGCTATTATAGCTCCGCGAAACCTGAAAGGTCTGCATTGGCTTAGTAAGCTTCACGAGGGACGTTGCTTTGCGACGGCTTGAGCTTCGCGAAAGTGATTCATGAAAGTGCTTTGCGAAAAGGCAGGAGCTTCACGAAGTCTTGTTTGAGCTTCGCGAAATTGGGAGCTTCACGAAGTAGGGTTCTTTGCGAAAGTGTTTCCAAAAAGAATTTCCCAGTGTTCAGAGGAAAAGAGGTATTCATCATGGGATGAAAGATGGACTTCAACAGAGAATCTATCAATAGTTGAAGATGCATTATTTCGTGCAAATGAATAGACCTACATGTCTATAAACTGTGAGTGGATCCCTTCCAAGTGCAGTGAACAAAGGAAGAGGAAAAGGGTGATCCTCTCCACCAGCAGTGAGCCAGAGAGAGAGAAATAGGGAGTGACCCTTGGGAAAGCAGTGAGATGACCCTAAACCTTGTGAAGGTAGTGATCCTGTGAATAGAAGTGCTCTATCCCGAATTTTGTATCTACATATTATGAAGATTAGTGGGATTTAGTACGCACAACAACTTGTCGGCATATTCTCCTTGGATGTAGCCCAGTGAGGGTGAGCCAAGTAAAAATCATTATGTCTGCCTACTTACTTCCCTGCATTGCATTTGAAGAATCAACATCAGGAAAAGAAGAAAATAAGTGATCATAATAAACACACAAGTGCAAACAAAGTTACCCTTGTAATAAAGAGGTCACGATCCAGTGGGGAAGGAAGAATTTTGAAAAGAATATCCATACCCTGATTCACCCCCCCCCCCTCTCAGGGTATATAGGCCCATATTGGTCCTAACATATATTATTTTAAAAATATAATTAAAATCAATCTATGGAATTTAATTAAATATTACATTCATTATATGGGAAATAATATATTTATTTTAATAATAAGATAACTAAATAAATATTTATATTAATATATTCAGTAATCCTGTAAATTAATAAATACTTATTTATTTCAATGTCAAAAATTCAATAACAGATAAAATTCTTCTCATATATTCTAAACAAGTATAGTCTGTAATTGAATATATATGATCAAAATTACAAGGATTAATAATATTCTATATGATAAGAATAGACAAATTCATAAGAATAAATTTAATATAATTTGTTGATACTATGGATTATCATAGTATATAAAACTCTAGGCCCCATTCTCAATGGAAATAGGTGAACAAATATAATGTGCAAGATCACTGTCCTTAAATAGGTCGCACGAACCAAAGATAAATAATTTAGGGAAGAAAATAAAAACATTCCCATGACTTCCACTGTGAAATATAATCCCTTTGTCTATTGATATCCCATCATGGGGATACATAATAGTTTCATCACCATATGTACATGATTTATTAGTCATTGGCTTCTTGAAATTAATATTTTATATATGACCATGGCCATGGAATTCGTTAGATATATATATTTTAATTAATGACCCAGTGATATATTTTTATTAATATAAAAGGAAAAGTACATTTCATTATTTATTCAATCATTTTAATATTTCATATAATACACCCAATGTTTGACACCGCCCTATGAGCATATATAATAATGGTTTTTATCTATACATCAATGGTTTCAATCGAAGATACACATTAAAAATAATCTCATGCATAAGGGCCAAAAAACATGTTCACATAGATGAAATTCCAAAGACATGCAATCATGTTGCATTATGATTGGAGGGGTTTTCTTCATGACATTCATTTTTTGAGATCACCATGTGTGAAATTCATGAAAATGAGTATCAAGGTCTTAGGTGACTCTATATCTTGATAGTCAAAAAAATTAACAACCATATAATTTATTTTATCTACTAGAACCAAATTTCTAGGTTTCATTATATGTACCACACACGATCTACATAAACATGGATATGGGTTTAGTTAGCAGTCATATAATTTTTTTGTTTTCATCTATTGAAGACATCCTTCACCACCATCTAGAGATAAATGAAACTTATTAATCAAAATACACAATCAAACCCATATGAACAAAATAATTTAAATAGTTTACTTTTTAGCTAGTGTAACTAGTTCATATAATAATATATAATTAGTATGATATCAAAGAGCTTGCAATAAATAAATTCATATGGTTACAACACGAATGGTTTATACATTATTTTTAGTTATTAATTGTAATTTGATAGTTCATATGCTTCAAACATAGATTACATGATAAATTATATGTTAATAACAATTCGAAATTATCTCACAAATATTATTCAACATGTTTACATGGTGGTCGTTTGATTCAAAAAACATGGTCATTTATAGTTCAATTATTATTCTCTATAAATTTATTTCACTTATGTGAAAAAACCATTTTTTCATTATATTCTATTCCATTCAAAAACCAATCAAATTATTCAACACACACCCATAATATAGAAAATTATAATCATTTTCAATGAAATATATTTTACCTATTATATTTCACATGTTTTCTAATGTTTTTTAAATAGTTAAAATTAATTTTAATTAAAATCATAAAAATGTTCATATTTGGGCTTCACAATAATATCCATAATAAAATTCTTTTATAACTGACTATAACGTATTGTAAACATGAAAAAATGTAAAAACCTCTTCTTCCTCCTTTTAATTTAAAATTATTCCACATTAAAATCCACTAAATTATAACTGAAGATAAATCTCTACATTATGTTCCATTATGTGCATGAGATCCTTGAATATATTATCTTGGAATTCTTACTTATAAATACTTCAAACAAAATACCTCTTATAAATGAAAATAAATTAAATATGCACCATATGAAATTGATATATAAATTCATGAATGAAATAAATTATGTAATCCCCATTTGAGGCTCGATACCTTTATATCTCTTCATTAAAAAAATGTACATATCTCTTTTTTAGAAAAAGGTACCCTCATGAATGAATATCATGAAATGTTTTGATTTAATGTATCTTAAATTATGAATCATTAGTTTTTAAACCTATTTATCTATATTCATGTAATATGAGATTCAATTATAATTATATCTGATAATTTAGGTACTCATAGAGGGTTCATACTCAATGAATATCTATGTTGAAAGTTTATAGTATTATGAATGGATGGTATATGTTGGGTTCTCATGGAAGTTATATGCCCATAATGAATTTAGATAAAGTCATATCGGACAGTAGGTGTGATATTTTTTATGCAGTGGGTTTAAAATGTTTTATTTGGTAGCATTACATCATGGATTATTATTCTAGTGATGATCAAAGGTCTTCATTAATTTGATCCTCATTCATCATGGAGGTCGAATGAATGGAATCATATTTCTGGGAATCTCATGTAAAAAATTGTAATTATGTTATAAGATAGGTTCACATTTCGCAATGTTACCAATTCATATTTGTTCTTATAGTTAGTTTGAATTTCATTGTGGTTTCAATTCAATTTTCATCTTACGGTAGGATTGTATTACATTATGTGTTTAGTTCCCATTTATATAGTCTTTTTCCCATAGTAGATTCACATATTATGTCAATCTCATGGAAATTCACCTCATACAAAATTTAGGAACTAATTATTCATGTTGTATTTAAAAAACAATGACATATGTCATCATGTCATATACACATATTCATCATTCATTGGGTACATCAAACTTGATTTCATTCATCTGGTTATCACTCCACCAACCATGAATAAAAACAAAGAATTATAAATAATATGTGAACTCCAATTAGTTGATTTTTTTCCATTTAGGAAAGATAATAAACCATTATTTATATAAAAAATATCATCTTACCAATCATATTGATTAAAATGTTGATATAAAAATACCACATCAAATGTATTAACACATCATATTCATGATATTATTAGACAATCCAACAACTACTGAGATCCTTTTGGTGTCAACAAAAACCCCATTTACATTTTGTTTTCAACCAACATAGTTAAATAAGTGAGACTCCAAATCCTAATCTATGGTTTAGTATCCAATAATATTAATTCTATATGAGCCAGATCAATGTTGGAAACAAGATTCATTGAAAAATAATACCATGATTTACATATATTTTTGGTTAACAAACATTTTTAAATCATCTAAAATTCAAAAAATTAACATCACATAATAACAATTGAGAATAAATGAAATAGGTAATAAATAGTTCCTACACTTAACTCAATAAATTGTGAAAATATTTAACATATATCAAATAAGACTAAATCTGAACTAATTATTTTTAAATGCACCCAATAAAAATATTCTCAAAAAATGTGTAAATAACATATCAATTGATATATTTAAATTTCATATTTCCTATCTTTTGAACAATATCCCAATATAATAATAAATTTGGGATCAAAATTCACATACAATATACAGTTAATATGTTGATTTTTAACAACCATAATCCACATCATCATTTAGTAAAAGTTCTTCATTAAAGTTTTAGTAATAATATGAGAAATATTATCCTTTTTTGGATTGAACACTAGATTATATTCTTTTAAAATTATATTATCTTTGATTATGTGATATATAATATTATTATTCTTTTATAATAAATGATTAATCACTTTATTTGTGATATCAAGATCAATTTTAGTAACTTATCCTATAAGAAATATGTGTATCACCTTAACCAAAAAAAACTATAACTACATATTCAGCCACGTAATATTTATTTTAGGATGAGTATAATCCACATACTCTGTATCTATAGTACAAAGTCTTACTAAAATATTCTCCATTACATGAAAACTCATACATCCATATATTATAAAAAAGACTCCACCAAAAGTGTATTTTCATTAATTGAAATACCAAACACAATATTAATTTTTATAGACTAATAGATTTAGGTTTATCATAATATTAAACATTATTTCATAATATATTATTTCATTAATGTATATAATTATTCTTTTTCAATAGAAAATGTGACATTATCTGTACCCTTTTAAATCAGGTATAATGTGTTATAAAACAAACTATTTTTACACTAAAATATATTAAATTGAGCAGGATTGCATTCATGTTCCTGAACTATTTCTAATTTTCATCCATTATAACTTTTTCCTTATATATAGTTTCTCCCACTGATATAGTTGTGGAAATATTTTCTCAAAATTCATTGTCAAGTATTTCATGTAGTTCCATTGAATTGTTTTATGATAAGAAAATTTCATTCTACTTTGGAAATATTTTCAAACAATGAAAATATCATATTTCACCCAACATAGGCATTTTGAAAACACCATTATCTCATTGGAAAATTCACCATAGTCTTCTTTATTATTATCATTAAACATGATGTTATCAACCTAAAAAATCAAAATAAGAGAATATTCATGATTTTAATTTACAATCTTGTTTTTATCCACTATACAATCTTGAATTTAAATTTAATAAATCAATAATGAATATTGGAATACCAAGATCATAGGTAAAGTAAGGACATATCTAAATGAATTTTTAAACTACACATGTGATTTTATTTTTCATAGAGTATTTATCCTCTTGGATACATTATATAAAATTCTTCTTCAGACACTCCTTTGGGAATGGAAATTTTGAAATACATTTAGGAGAACAAATATTTCATTTATATGGTAATATAATGAATTATTATAATAGTTTAAATTAACAAGTTGGTGCTAAATTTCAATCAATATCAATTACTTTACCCGGTGAGTATCTTGTACCAACCATTCATTCCCTTTTCCTCACCCCATTACCTTTTCCACTCGGTTTTCTCTAGAAAACCCATTGTGTTCCCATACAGTTTTTAACATTGTGTTTGGGAATATTCTATCATGTATCCTTTTACACAATATCATTCATTTTTTCATGCATTTCATCTACCCACTCATGATGGTCTAATACTTCTTTCACATCTCTGGTCTCTAATTTGGAAAAAAATGAGGTATATGAAATATTCCCCATTGTTCTTCTAGTTTGAAAATTATTCCTGCTCTCTAAATATATTATTCATGTACACATTCTTTATCAATCATGGATGTTATAAAAAAGGTTATTCTTCATCACTTGAATAAAATAATTCTTCATATCCTTACATGGTATCAACACTTTCAGTTTTGTTAATGATATCAGCATGCTAGTTAATAGGATTAAATTTATTATATATTAATAAATATAAATTTTCTTGGGAAAATTTTACTTTTAAATATTTATTCATATTAAAATAAGTTGAGTAAATGATTATTCTAGTCTCCTTATTGATTTATTTTAATTATATAGCATTTTGATGATATTGTAGAAAGATACATTAAAATCCTATGGAAAAATGTTTCCCATGTTTCTCAAAACTAAATTTTATAATGTATAGGCTATAAAAGAAATATAAAAAGAGATTTAATTTTTTATTTTGATAATACATATCGAATAGAATCATTTATAAATTTTTTTCCATATATGTACTGATTTTAAATGTGCCACAAAATACCAATAAACATTCATCAATATAATTTAAGGGTATCATATTAACTTAACATGGTTTATGAAATTTCAACCAAGATTTCGTTATTTCAATCATCCATACAATTGTTTTGTGGTGTTGTAGCAACCCATATCCTTATAGAATAGAGCTACAATATTATCTACTATGTAGGTATATGATATAAGGAATTACATCCCAAATTTCTACGTAGTTTTTTAGTATTCATAAACTAGACACATACATGATTCCTATATTAAATTTTAATACACAAATAACAACATAAATGTTTTTCAGAATTACATTATATCCTTAACATATCATCACATAAAAAACATAGTACACTTCCCAGATTCCTGAAAAAAGGAATCAAAATAATATTGAGATCAAATGATCTGTAATGGATAAGTATAAAAAATATTTAGTGAATAAATAAAAATAAGGAATATGTAATGGAAATAATTGATCACACATTCCATCAAAATTTTCTCTATAAGGCATAATCAAAATATATCTGGGTAAATAACTGAAAATATATTACATTTTAATCAATAAATTAAATGCATCCATATATTATATTATATTGATAAAAACATGTATAATAATCAATGAAAAATTATTGAATGTGATGATTAGTTACAAGACAACATGATCATAGGCATAATGATACATCTACTTTCAGAACCACTGACAAGATTGTTTAAAACAACATGTAGAAACCTATTTATTTCTATCTTAAATACCTAGTCCTATGATACCCAATGATGCATTGAGGGGCTATATTATATTAGAAACAAACTGTCACTACATGTCCAAAAAGTGTTCATAAATCTAATAATGATTTTTATTAATGAACAATGTCTCTTATCATTACTTATCAATATTGGGTAAAACAATTTATACACATAAATATTTATATGATAAAAAAATAACATTATATGTATAACACCATACTAAAAATTATATATTATTTAAAAAATTAAAATATTCATGATAAATAATATTGATATCTATGGGAATTTTGATGTCCAATTACCACATATAATTCAATATATCACGAGAATTTTAAAGACTATAATGACGGACCAATAAATTAAATATCAATAATGTACATATTAAAATGATTCTAAACATTATTAAGGAAAAATAATGATGATATGAATACAATATATTACAATAAGAGTAATCTTAATTGGTTTTTGTAATTGAAGGATAAAAATAAAATAAAAATATATTAAAAAATATGTTGAGTAAAATATCATTTTTATTTTAAGAAATATTTTTCAAAACGTTTTAATTGAAAATAATTTTTAAAAATCCATTTTAAAAATAACAAAATAAAAAAGTAAATGTTGCATTAAATGAAATGAAATCCTCAAGTTGAATAATTTTGTACATACCATTTAACTGAATGAGAATTATTATTTATAAAGTGTAAAAATATTAAGAATGTTCTTTATTCCCATAATGCCATGATGATTTCATTCCCAATTTTTTTATACCCAATTATGTGAAATTTCATAAATGTTATAATATTCTATTCAAAAAATATTGTAAATTGTAAAAATGACTTAAATATCCTTTGAAAAATAAATTATAAAATGTTAAAACATGATTCAAATTGTTTTTTGTAGTTTTAGATTTGGAAGAAAACATATTTTCTTTTGAAGAGAAAAATGATATAGGATATTATCGAAAAATGTTTATCGTACATTTGAAGAACCAAAGTGTAATAAAATACTATTGTTACATGAAGATATTATTAATAAAATAATGAAAATAAAAATAAATTTATTATTGCAAAATTATTAAATAGATTTTTTTTAATTGATATTCAAGGATAATCAATATTGATTAAAATGTGATTGTGAGGTAAACCCTTTCAAATATCATAACATTGAAATAAAAATAAATAAATGAAATAATTAAGATTATCCACTATAAATGAACATAAATGTGTTGGAATAAAACACAATATTATCAAACGTTATTATACAAATAATATTATATTAATATAACGAACAACGTAAATGTTTATCCCAATTTGTGGGAATTGAGTTATGAAATACCATAAAACATCGAAACAATTAATTAATGTCCCCTTAGAATAAATAATTCTAATTTATACTTAAAATAACATTACAAATTATTTTTCCTGAAATTACCTGTAATAGAGACATTTTATACAACATATAAATTAAATTAAATTCCAAACATTACAATATGCCTTTATTAAATATAATTGGGTTGAAATGCCTTAAGAAATATAAATTTTTATTTCAAATCAAATTATAGGAAATAATTCAAATTGATTTTTAATATACAATGAATAATGTTGATTTATGATATTAAATTTCAATACGATAGTATATAATCCCTATAAATGAAATTTGGTGCATAACATTACAATATTCTTCAACGAAAAAAATTGATATGAAATCTCATATTGTATGTCCCATATTGGATGAAATTTATTTATCTTCCTATATAGTTTTTTTAAACGGGTTATAAAATTATTAGATAAAAAAATTAATATATAAAATATCTTATATGATTTTTATAACATATTATCCTCCATTAATTAATAATATGTCATTATTTTTATTGTTTTGAGTGTTACATTATTTTTTCTTGAAATTTTTGTAAAGAATGATCTGATTATTAAGTATATTATATAGATTTATAATGTCAAGAATAATTACATTGACATAATTATCATATTCAACAAATAATTTCACTTCTAAAACTACTCATGATTTATACATGTGAAAAATGAATTGTTATACAATCATAGAAACAATTGGACATACGTACGTAAATGTAACGTTTCCATTTTTCAATGAAAATTATGCAAAGGATGTATGCAATTTTTTTCCTTTCTATTAATATAATGGTATCATATATAACGTTTTATATTATTATATATATCATCCATGTGGTGTGGAAATGATAATCGGTTCACATTGTTTCTTGAATGCAGTAGTCGACACATACATCGAGAATGTTTTAATCTTAACATAGATGAACAATTAAGAAACAAAATGATAAATAATATTTTTATAATTATAAATAATATATTATTATAATAATTCTTCATTAATATCACATATAATTATTAACATTTTTCTTATTATGGTGACTAATGTTTAGCTTACATGAATAATAGATCATTTTAAATGAATATTCAACATGTAACAATGTTCTGTGTCTGAGGACCTTAACAGTTGAGTGACTTTATAATCATTTAATCATAATATACCATTTTTTTATAAATTTATTGAACATGTACATAAATGGAATTCTCTTTTAGTAATCGTACCTACAACCTTTCTTTATAACCTGATGAAATGAAACCTAATAAATTTGTGAGGAAATATACTCATTAAGGGCAATAAAAGGAGACATGTAATCACAACATGATAATTGGATAGGAAAAAAAGTTCCTAAAATTAGAGAACAAAAGAGTGTTTATTTTATTTAATGAAAAAGTATGAATTGGAAACATAGATAATGTTAATGTGGTCTGGCATAATCATGCGAAGGGGCATCAGCCAAAAAAAGATTGTTCCCATAGGGGGGGATGAAGCAAGACTATGGAATAATAGGATTTGATTATCCTGGGATTCTCTAGAAGCAATAATTCACCCCATAAAATTACCTTGGAAAAAAGTATAAAGGATGGTCAAGTGATTGTTCAGAATCCCTACTCATATTTTTGTGGAGTTTTCAATTGACAATGGAATAAGTCCCTTACAAAACATCACACTGTATGTTTTTAGAATATTAATACCTATATCTATGATTGGAATGATCTTATGATTATAAAGATGTTGGCCCATAAAGATAGCATGGGCCTCCACTTGAAGGGACTCACCATTCCCAAAAAAATGATACATCCACTACAACTGATCCTTTGGGATCTCTGATAACTCCACCCCCTCCCCCTCCACAGGGAACCAATAATGAAAAATTCATATATGTTTCTCATGTTCCCTAATAGGGGAGGATTTCATTTTTATCTATTTTTTTAAAAAACAATTGTGTTGATGTGATGTGAGGGTTATGAGGGATTCAATTCCCTAGGAGAATGACCCTGATCTAAACGATAAAAAAACATGTATAATACCAGTACAAGGATTATGATTTGGAAAATTATACCTACGGTGGTGCACAGAGAGGATAGTTGCAACAAATCATTTCTGGATTTTTAGATAACCCAACACCAAACAGTAAAAATTATTGTTCCAACTTTCCTCTCATGACTAGGACTCTTCTCACCTTGGAACAAATGGTGTAGGAAGGAATCAATAGAAAAAACCTGATCATATACTCAAGTAAACCGGTCTAATATTCCCCATAACTCCCTCAACAAATAACTATTTAAAAATAGTTGTATCATAGACTCAATAGTTCATTCCCTGCCATAGAAGAATGTAAAATCAAGGTTGATACCACTTCACAAGGTGCTTTCATTAGTAGGTATGGAATTATTAAGAACTTTCCAAAGATGAAAAAATATCATCAAAGGTGGCTCATTGGCCCATTATACATACCTCCATGGTTCCATAGTATAATACACATCCTGAGTAATATAAAAGTTTATAATATTTATAATACATGTAGTCGATCTATTGAATACACATAGTCCCATATCATTAGTCAAAATAATACTATCAAAGATTCTCATTTAATTTCCATCCAATATAGCCCCAATGAATGTGGGATAGTTAACAACCTCTTTGATGCTGATACTGGGGGTGGGGAAATGCAGGAGGACAACAGGAGTCCGAGAATAGTAGTGGTTCTAGTAGCCAATATCAACGTTTCCAATTAACAATATAGAATAGAGTTAATTGTTAGGGATAACAGGCTGGATCATCTTTTGAATTTTTAAGTATTAAAATCTAGAAAAGCTCCAATAATTTCCATAATAATTTTTCATGTGTTTTTCCTAAATGGATTCCCCTTGATTACCTACCCTAAAATATTTTCATGAATAACATTAATGGTTTAATAAATACTCTTATGATTTATCCACCATTTCCTTAATGTGTTTGGAAATTTTGAACCATGTTTCCCAATGACACTATCCTTCCACGATCACATACCATTAAAATAAAATAAATGTTTCTCCAGTTTTAGAAATCACAATACTTTGGATATTCATTGTGAATAAGATATTCATGGGGATGGAAGATAATGCAGAATTGTTCAATGTTATTTTCCCTAGAAAAGATAAGAAACTATTTTTTCAGTTGAGAATCTAACCCATGATTTTATCAATAACCATGCAAATGTGATTGAGGAGGAGGGTGTGAGGGTAAAAGGGCCCCCTTGGTATTAAATAGGGAAATAAGAATTATGAATTCCATGGATAGATTCTGAATATGTTATCCTCCACTCAAAGAATTAATTTTGAATAATGAAGTTTCTTTTCGCATGGTTGACAACTTCTCCACTTCAATATAAATAAACCTATGAAGCTATATTAACACATTGAATATAACTTATACTACTTTTAACATTGTGATTAGTTTAATCTGAAAACATAATATGGGATATATATATAATCAAATTCATATTACTGTAAGAAGAAACGTTACATAAAGCAATGTAATCATTAAAGCATCTAATAAGGACATCTTGATAAATGATAAACATGGAGGGGTAAGGGGGTCTCCATACCTGTAACCTCTATTATATTTGAAGAGTCCAAAAAAATTTCAAAAAAAAGTATGTATAAAGATATATAATGAAACAAAATACAACATCTATGACCCATGAAAAAATATGTAGGGAAGGCATCTGGCCCCGACACACTGTTATGATTTATGTACCACACTACATTGTGAATTTATTCATCATCTATAATAATTTTTATCACATCATTATTTTCATTATTCATAATGTAAGGAATCAATTAAAAAGAAATGAATGTCCACTAAGATATCCACCCTCCATGTTTCAGTTTGGAGACACAAATAGTGACATGAAGAAATAATCTAAAATGTTATAAAAGCATTTATTCTATTATAATAAGAACTATCTTTCATATGTATGTTGGAGTTCAAGTCTCTATATTTTTATTTGAGGAATGCATGGAAATACCCAGTATTTCTATCCCCATCACGTATCCATTTAACTCATGAAATTTCAAGATAGTTACCATTTTGTATCATAAAAACATTACTATGTTATATTTCTTGCATATCATGTCACAACCCGTCCCAGTGGGGCCCGCACCGTGACTCCCCAATCCCGCCTCCAATAGGACAGGGGTTGGTGACTAGCACCGAGTAGGAATATCGCTATCATGGGAGTCATTGCCTAAGTACCTATACACACACACACACACATCTCCAAGCCCACAAAAGCTGAAAAAACTATTGAGGAAAAGAATGCATGCATACAACTAAACCCAACCAACAGAGTATGAAGAAAGGTAGAGTGATATAAAAGTAAACTGGGCCAGAATACAATCCCACCAAAAACAAACAAACAAGAGTTTGAAACTGAAATGTCCAACTTGTAATCACAAAATGTACTGGGACTGCCGCTCGTAGTCATAGGAACACATCGGCCTGTAGGGAACTCAAAAAGCTCGGTCATGTCCTGGTCTGCCATGGACTCTGTCAAAAGGCTAATCATCTGTACAAGAAACCAGACGTGCGAGCAACGCCTGTGTAGGGGTGAGTATAACAATACTCATAGAAAAACATGAAAACCACATAGCAGTGACTAAAGTAAAGGTACAGTCATCTATGCATAGTATATTTCTACATAACATAAAAAACAAACCATATATACTCAAAAACCAGACCTGTGGTCTATAGACAAGTCACACAATCGCATACCCCTCTAGGGATTCTATTCAAAGATTATGTGAGGCACTCATTCTGGGAGAACACACTCGATGAGTCTCATAGCTATGATGATGTTCTCCCAAGAAGTGATGTTCGTCAGGAACTGTCATGAGAGGTAGCTACACTCATTACGAGAGACACACTCTTGAGTGGAAAAGTTACGGTAGATAGAAGCACTCATTACGGGAGACACACTTATGAGTGGGAAAGATCTTGATACACATATGAGGATCACTTCCAGGGCCATAGAGGATACCGCAAATCATCTGGAATTCACCCTCTAGGTAGAGGATCAACGCCCAGAATAGTTGGTCACATCGATGCCTGAATCTACCTAGGGTCTGGAATGGATAGATGATCTCGATCTGGGCCTCTCTAATGGATTCCTGACTCTATCATAGAATTTCCTGCTAAAGGGATCATTATCCTGCATGAGGGAAAGATGCCTGACCCTCAGGGAAACAAGAAGAAGGGACACTAACCCAAACAAAAGATATTTAAGGCATGGTGAACAAAAGGACCAAAACGTTTTCCAAAAAGTACAGGTTGTGTAGAAATGATACATGCCGTGTCGTCTGACATCGGGTACTGCCCATGTAAAACGGTCTGTGTCATGAGGCTGGTCATGTAGAAAAACATAATACACGGTGTGTAGTACGGAGTACACGCCGTTTCTGGGTAACTAGGGTTGGCTCCGTGTAATCTAGTCTTGTGCCCGTACACGTCACCAAGCCATGTACTCAGACCTATGTAAACTTCAAACGGAGTGACCCACACTGCTGGCCTTGTCTGTCCATGTGATGGAGTACACGGTCATGTACTCCATCCCATGTCTGTGTCTCTCCGGGATACACGCCGAGCACCGCGTAGCCGCCTCTACCAAGCTGTACACGCCATGTTGCTTGAAGCCGTGTAGATCATCCCGTGTCTGTGTACTACCCAAAGTAGATGCTGAGCTTTGGGGAAGGTCCAACACACCGTGTGACTGGGGTTACACGCCATGTGATTCTTCTCTAACCCTGAAACCCTATCCCCCACCGCCAGTACTACACAGCATGTTCTTCGGAAGTACATGTCGTGTATTCTGGAAAATTTCCAAAAACGATGCTCCTCACCGGTGCACCTCCCGTGCTACTCCGAACGTTGATCCATCCATCTGATCTCCACGAAACCATCAGGCATTGGTCACCCCGACACCTTGAAGCTGCTTCCGATGATTTCAAGCCTCCGATCGGCTCCGAAAATGTGTTCTGATCCTCCTGCATGAAGAATGATTGAAGAATGCTCTTTCTGATCCAGTCTGATTTGTCATCCGCCATCGTCGCCGCACCTCCACAAGGTCGTTGCAATGTCGAACCTTCAATTTGGGATCGTTGCATCACAGAAAAGATGTGCAACAATCCGTTATTCGTCGCCCCGCGAAAAATGAGAAGAACGCTCGTGGAAAAAAGGAGGAAGAAAATCCAAATAAACAAATTGAGGAATGAACCTCCACTGTTGTTCGTAATTGCATTGATTCTCTCCCGTTAATAGGCTTAAATTGAGCAAGAATCAACAACAGCATAAGCATGGATCGATTCCCCATAATCTTCTAGAAGAAATTCCCTCCCACAAAATGTATGAGTCCACGGATCAACTTGTTCGTGGTTGATCCACGTTCGTCGTTTAAACATAAATATGGGGAAAAGAAAATCAAAATAACAACCCCTACCTTTCGAAAAGATCAATCATTGACAAAGGCGTCACACTTCCATTGTCGTCGGGATCCTTCAACGTTGTTGGCATAGCGATTCTCGATTTTGATCTGTTATCGTTCGTCGCCGAGAATTTCCTCCAACGCCTCGTGGTTTGGGAAGAGGTTCCTCTCATCCATTGCCAATGATCAAAAATTGCTTAACCCATTAAAAATGGAAACATGTTTCTATTTAATTATGAGGCAGCATTAATGACTTTGACTCTCCATTTTGAAGTTATTATGACACACCATAAATATAGGAAACAGTTGCGCCGTTTCCGTGGTACAACAGATGTTTCCTCAAATGAAAATAAAATAAACATGTTAATTTATTTTATGATTATTTTGGTTAAAACATCCAAAAATTAAATTTTTCCCTCGACCCGTGCCTGTCGTGGTTGGCATCATTCTTAGGTAAATTTATCATCCTGGACGCAAGGGTGCGCTCAGATTTTTAATCCAGACATCTGTTTTGGAAACTGCCATAGCCGTGGACAAGTGTCGGCTCACTTAACTAAAAAAAGTTCAAACCACCATTCCGGGCTCACTGGACCTCAGAACATTGTGCTGTTTTCATGCCCGTTCTCGAAATAATTCCATATAAAATTTAAAATAATAAACAGAAAAATCCGAGACATTACATTCTCCCCACCTTGGGGCTTTACATCTCTGAAAAGCCAAAATGAGGGCTACTCTAAAAGATGAGGGTATTGGGCATGGATATGAGCCTCCTGCTACCACGTGCTCTCCTGAATATTCTTGTGCTGCCAGTGGACGTGCACTAAGGGAATCGATCACCCACAAAGGATCCTATCCTGCCGATCCTTGATCTCCACCAGGTACACAGCAGAGGTCACTCCATCCTCGATGTCCAGCTCGCCCAAGTGGATGTCGTGTGATGGGTCATGCACGTGCCTCCTCAGCTGTGACACATAGAAGACATCATGTACCTGATGCAACTGTGGCAGTAGAGCTAGGTCGTACGCCACCTCTCCAACTCTGAATAGAATCTGGAAAGGTACAATGATCCTCGGAGATAGCTTGCCGCCTCGGCCAAATATCTGCAACCCACATCAATGTGTGACCCAAAGAAAGACGTGGTCTCCCTCCTCGAACTCCAGAGGTCTCCGTTGCCTGTCAGCATAAGACTTCTGCCGAATCTGGGTAGTCTTCATCCGCTCTCGGATGACCTGAACCTTATCTGTGGTAGCTCACACTAACTCTGGACCCATGAGTGCTGACTATCATGGGTCGGTCCAGCAAAGCGGAGACCAGCAGGGTCTCCCATATAAATCCTTGAACGGTGCCATACCAATGGTGGAGTGGTATTTGTTGTTGTACGCAAACTCCACTAGTGGTAGGTGGTCCTCCCAACTGCGACCAAAGTCCATGATACAGGCTCGCAACATATCCTCTAGAACCTGAATGGTCCTCTCCATCTGACCATCTGTCTGGGGATGAAATGTTACACTCAAGTGTAGTTGAGTCCCAAAAGCCACCTGAAATCCCTTCCATAACCGGGATGTGAAGCGGGCATCTTGGTCTGACACTATAGTCAAGGGGATGCCATGAAGCCGAACTATCTCCTACACGGAGAGGCGCCCCAATCACTCTACAGAACTCTTCTCCCTGATAGCTAGGAAGTGGGACTTCTTGGTGAGTCGGTCAATGATCACCCAGATAGAATCGTGCCCCATAGACATCCGTGGTAAGCCTGTCACGAAGTCTATAGATATTCTATCCCACTTCCACTATGGGATTTCCAGGGGTGAACTAATCCCGCCGGAACCTGGTGCTCAGCCTTCACCTGCTGGCATGTGAGGCATCGAGAAACAAACTCTACTACTGCCTTCATCATGCCTGACCACCAGAACTTCCATCGGAGATCCTGGTACATCTTTTCCACTCTAGGATGTACTACCGAAGGGGATGTATGAAACTCCCTCAGGACCTCCTCCAGCAACGCCACTAGTACAACAGTGTGTCATCTGAAAATAAGTATGTGCTCCCCACATTGTGAAGTTCCATCTGGAGCACATCCTGTGGATAGCAGAGTACGTAATTCCAAACAGTCGACATCCCCAAGTTGTGCCTCCCTAACTTGCTGTAAGAGTGGAAGGGTGACAACCGTCGACTTTAGGTAAGATGTATCCACCCAATCCATTAAGGATAACTGTAATACGGATAACTGATGTGTCACCTCACTCAACAGATGTGATCTCGATCTTCTACTAAGGTCATCTTCCACCTTGTTCCCCTTTCATGGAGTATATATGTTCTCGAAATCATAGTCCTATAGGAACTCTAGCCATTGCCTCTGCCTCAGATTCATATCCTTCTGCAAAAAAGATGTACTTGAGGATCTTGTGGTCAGAGTAGACAATGAACCGATCGCCCATGAGGTAGCATCGCCACATATTCAATGCGAAGACTACCGCTGCCAACTCGAGATCATGGGTCACATAGTTCTACTCATGTGGCCTAAAATGGCGTGAACCATAAGCAATCACTACGTGTCGCTACATCAGGACACAGCCGAGCCCGGTCCCTGATGTGTCGCAGAAAACAACGTACTTGACACCCTCCTCGGGTAATCTCAATACTGGGGCACTCTTCAAACTCTTCCTCAACTTCTCAAAATCCTACTGGCACTACTTCGTCCATATGAAGGTTTGCCCCTTCCTGGTCAAAGATGTCATCAGTGCTGATATCCGGGAGAAATCTGTAATGAATCTCTGGTATTATCCTTCCAACCTAAGGAAGCATTGTACCTCTATCCCGCTCTGAGGTGGCTCCCATGCCAACATAGCCTCCACCTTGGCTGGGTCCACAGCTACTCCATATGTCGAGATGACATGTCCCAGAAAGTGGACCTCCGAAATCCAGAACTGACATTTTGAGAGATTCACATAAAGCTGGTGCATCCGAAGTACGTCCAGAACCATCCGCAGGTGTCTCGCGTGCTCCTCCTCTGATGCCGAGTACACAAGGATGTCGTCGATGAAGACCACTATGAACCGGTCCATGTACGGCTGGAAGATCTGGTTCATCAGCCCCATATACACCACTGGGCTGTTCATCATGCCAAAGGGAATCACCAAGTACTCATAGTGAATATAGCGACATCTGAAAGCCATCTTTAGTATATCCTCATCCCGCACTTGTAGCTGGTGATATCCTGATCGAAGGTCAACCTTCGAGAACCACTGTGCCCCTCTTAGCTGATCGAAGAGGTCATCAATTCTCGGCAGTGGATACTTGTTCTACACCATTACCAGGTTCAGGTGGCGGTAATACACACACAACATCAGACTCATGTCTACATTCTTGGCAAACAAGATAGGAGCCGCCCAGGGGGAAATTCTAGGTCTCATGAAACCCTTGCTCTACAAATCCTCCAACAGCACCCTCAGCTCGCAAATCGTTGAGGGAGACATCCCATAAGCCGATAAGGAAATCAGTGTCATCTAGAGTGTAAGTTGATGCAGAAGTCAATTTCTCGATGGGGAGGTAACCCTAGAACATATTCTGGAAAGACATCCTCATACTCCCCCACCACTGCTGGAAACCGAGAGCTCACAACATCTACTACCTCGATGGTAAGGCTAGCCAACTCAAGAGTGATCGGCTGCACCCTCCTATGTATGAGCCCATCATGTGCTGCCTGGGATTCCCTTTCTCCAACAAAGGAAATCCACATTCCATCACGGCGGACACACCGCACCCTTTGCCTAAAACAGTCAATCTGGGCATAGACCGAAGATAACCAATCCATACCATGAATGAAGTCGTAAGGCCTCGACGCTACCACCAAGAGGTTCCAACCAAAACTCTCGCCTCCAAGGGTAAGATCACACTATCTGTAGTGGTGTTTGATCATCGAATCTCCTCCCGTAGGTGTCCCCAAGCTTAATGATCGAGTCAATGGTTCTACCAGAATCTCGAGGTTTGTACAAGAAATGTGGATATAAGAGAATGACTGGCACTTGTTTCTATGAGTAAGGAAGATAAGGTATAAAAGACACATATAGTACCTCGAATCATCCCTGGCGCCCCTAGGTCGTATTCCTCGACCGCATGTAGTTGTCCCATCCTTGTCCCCCAGCTCCCAGAGCCTGGTACAGACATCCTGGGGTGGTGGTGGAAGTAAGTCGAAGCGTCTGCCACCACTCACAGCTCTCCCTGATCCTCTACCACGTTTGATACCTGTCGGGTCTACCTGATATATTCTCTACCTCTGCCTCGGTGGTCCATCCACCACTTCCCTGTCAGCAGCTCGATGTGTCAGGCAATCTCTAGCGAGATTCCCTTACCGTTGCATGCATAAAATCGCTTCTCTTTAGGCTGACTGGATACAGACTGAGAGCCCTAGACAATCGATCCCCTGTCCTGGGTCCTCCTATGACATCTCCCATGTCCAGATCCCTATGCCTGAGGTCAGCTCCCTATTGTTGGTGTCTCTGCACCTGTCTGCCTGCTGCTGACTGCCGGCGGCTGTCTCTGCTCCACCAAGAAGCTCTCGATCACCAAGGCCCGCTCGAGCACTCTAGTATAAGTCTAAATTCCTAGAGGCACAACACAAGATCAAATATCATGACGTAGACCTCACTCGAATAGTCCGAGCTCTGAAGTACAGATCTCTGACCATATCCATCGAGTACCTGGTGAGGTTGGTGAACCTCGATGAATAGTCAGCCACCATCATACTTCCCTGCTGGAGCTGAAGAAGCTCCGGGATTCACATATCTCTCAACGTAACTAGAGATAACTGCTCCCTAAAGAGTCACTCAAACACCTTACAAGAAAGATTTTCCTCATCGTGAGTCTGTGTGGTCAGACTCCAACATCATCCGGATGAACCCTAAATAAGGCTCACTCCTAGGATCATCATCTGGTCTGCTGGTGTCCTCACAAGACGGAAAACTCTAGTCACTACCTCAAGCCAATCCTCAGCCACCTGAGGGTCGGGCTCACCTTGAAAACTGAGGGGTCTCTGTCTTTGAAACTCATGTACCAAGCTGCGTCTGCGCTCCTCATCGGTCGGTACTGCAGGTACCACTGGCTGCTCCACCGGTGGGGGCATAGCCGATGCACCACCTGGGGGCAATGCCTTGGGAGCTGGTCGAGTTATCGAAGCCTCGTCACTAAGTGGGTCATCCTCGTGATTTTGATGTTGAATCCTAGTGGGTATGCATGGCAGAGGCATCCTGTAAAGAAACAAGATGTGTCACGTTCAATGAGTATATCTGGATAGCTGACACCAAGGACATGGAAAACACAGCCCAGTCCTTTATGATGCATGTACCTTTTATTTCCTCATAGCCAGTGTTTTTTTGACCCGGGTCGAAAGGCAGATTATCAGAGTTGTGGTGTATGGATACGTCGGCCGCGGCACCAGCACTGGGGTCTCTGGCCTGAAAACCAATCCCAAAACACTCAAAATTGTTGCCCCAAACCAAACTCACAGACTCTTGGTCCTATGGTAGAACCGACCACCTCTAATACCACTCTATCATGACCCGTCCTAGTGGGGCCCACGCCGTGACTCCCCAAGCCCGCCTCCAATAGGCTAGGGGCTGCTGACTAGCACCGAGTAGGCATATCAGTAACATGAGAAGCATTGCCTAAGTACCTGTACACACGCACACATCTCCAAGCCCACAAAAGCTAAAATGAAAAAAACCACTGAGGAAAATAATGCATTCATACAACTAAAACCAATCAACAGAGTACAGAGAAAGGTAGAGTGCTGTAAAAGTATATTGGGCCAGAATACAAGCCCACCAAAAACAAAAAAACAAGAATCTAAAACTGAAAAGTCCAACCGGTAATCACAAAAGGTACTGGGACTGTCGCTCGTAGCCGTAGGAATGCATCGACCTATAGGGAACTCAAAAAGCTCGGTCATGTCCTGGTCCTCCCTGGACTCTATCAAAAGGCTACTCATCTGCACAATACACAAGACATGCAGGCAAAGACCGTGTAAGGGTGAGTATAACAATACTCAGTAGAGGACCTCGAAAACCACAAAGCAGTACACAAAGTAATGGTACAGTCATCTATGCATTTTATATGTCTAAAGAACATATAAAACAAACCAGATATACTCAAAACACAGACCCATGGTCTAGAGACAATTTACACAACAACATACCCCACTAGAGATTCTATTCGAAGCTTCTGTGATGCACTTGTTCCAAGACAACACACTCCACAAGTCTCATAGATCTGATGACGTCTGGCCGATAATTGTTGTTCGTTGGGAACCATCACGAGAGGTAGCTACACTCATTATGGGAGACACAATCATGAGTGGAAAGTTAATGTAGATAGAATCACTCATTATGGGAGACACACTCCTGAGTGGGAAAGATCTTGACACACAAATGAGGATCACTACCAGGGCCATAGCGGATACTGCAACTCATCCGGAATTCACCCGCTAGGTAGAGGATCAATTCCATGTAGAGTTGGTCACGTCTATGCCTGACTCCACCTAGGGTCTGGAATGGATAGAGGATCTCAATCCGAGCCTCTCAGATGGATGCCTAACTCAATCATAGAAAGTCCTGCTAAAGGGATCATTATCCTGTGTGAGGGAAAGTTTCCTGACCCTCAAGGAAACAAGAAGAAGGGGCACTAACCCAAATGAATGATGTTTAAGGCACAATGAACAAAAGGACCAAGACATTTTCCAAAAATTACATGGTGTGTATAAATTATACACGCCGTGTTGTCCAACCCTGGGTACTGCTCGTGTACAACAGCCCTTGTCGTGAGGCTGGTCATTTAGAAAAACTTAGTACACAACTTGTAGTATGGAGTACACGCCCTGTCTGGGTATCTGGGGTTGGTTCCGTGTACTCTGGCCATGTGCCCGTACATGGTCACCAACCCGTGTACTCTGAACTGTGTAAACTGTACATGGAGAGACCCACACTTCTGGACTTGTCTGTACGTGTGATGGAGTACATTGTCATGTACTCCATCCCGTGTCCGTGTCGCCCCAGGATACAGACTCACCTCCACGTAGCCGCCTCTGCCAAGTTGTACACGTTGTTCCTCATGAAGCCGTGTAGATCATCCCGTGTCCGTGTACTACCCAAAGTAAACGTTGAGCTTTGGGGTCGGTCCAACACACCGTGTGACCAGGGTTACATGCTGTGTGATTCTTCTCTGACCCCGAATCCATTGTCGCCACTACCAGTACTACACGGAGTGTTCTTCAGAAGTACACGCCGTGTATTCTGGAAAATTTCCAGAAACGGTGCACATCACCAGCACGCCTCCCGTGCTTCTCCAAACGTTGATCCCGCCGTCTGATCGTAACTAAACCTTCAGGATTTTTTCACCCCAACACCATGATGCTGCTTCCTATGTTTTCGGGCGTCCGATCGGCTCCGAAAACATGTTCTGATCTTCACGAACGAAGAATTCTCAAAAAACGCTCTTTCTGATCCGGTCCGATTCGTCGTCTTCCATCGTCACACCACCTCCACAAGGTTGTTTCGATGTATAAAATTCAATTTGGGATCGTTGTGTTGCAGAACGGATGCACAATGATCCGTTGTTCGTCGCACTACGAAGAACGCGAAGAATGCATGGGGAAAAAGGAGGTAGAAAATCCAAATAAACAAATTGAGGAACGAACCTCCGTCGTCATTCGTCATGGAATTGATTCGCTCCCATTAAAAGGCTTAAACATAGAAATAACGAACAACAACATAAGAATGGATCAATTCTCCATAATCTTCCTGAAGAAAATCCCTCCCACAAAACGTACGAGTCCGTCGATCAACTTGTTCATGGTTGATCCATGTTAATAAATTAGACATAAATACAGGGAAAATAAAATCGAAATAACAACCCCTACCTTTCGAAAGGATCTATCATTGACGAAGGCGTCACACTGCCATTGTCATTGGGATCCTTCAATGTTGTTGGCGTAGGGATTCTCGATTTTCATCCGTCGCCGTTCGTTGCCGAGAATTTCCTCCAACGCCTCGTGGATTCGGCAGAGGTTCCTCTCAGCTGTTTCCAATGATCAACAATTTCTTAACCCATTAAAAAGGGAAACATGTTTCCATATAATTACGCGGCAGCATTAATGATGTTGACTCACAATTTTTAAGTTATTATGAGGCACCATCAATTTAAGAAATAGTTGCGCCGTTTCCACACTGCAGCAGATGTTTCATTAACTGAAAATAAAATAAACTTGTTAATTTATATTATTTTCATTTTGGTTAAAACATCTGAAAATTAACTTTTTTCCTTGACCCGCACCGGTCGAGGTTGGCCTCATTCTTAGGTAATGTCATCATCTCGGACACAACGCTGCACTCGGATTTTTAATCCGGCAATCTATTTTGGAAACTGCCATAGCCGCAAACTAGTGCAGACTCACTTAATTTAAAAAAAGTTCAAACCAAAATTCCGGGAACACTGGACCTCAGAACGATGTGTTGTCTTCACGCCCGGTCTCGAAATAATTCCATATAATATTTAAAATAATAAACAGAAAAATATGCTACATTACATCTCATAACACCCAGACCACCATTTTCCAATGAAAACCCCAGACACGACTACAACTATTAAATGTCATCGTTAAGTTCCTCTAATTCCTAATCACATAAGGGGAGGTTCATGTACCTCGAGAGAATATGACAATTAATTTTCCTAAGGATTAAATGTAGAGATATAATGGCGTTACATTTAAGAGAATTTTTCCATAAATCTTTATAATGTGTTGGATTTTTGGATTATAAATCCTATTGGAGGAAAATGAAATATGTATTTAGTGATTTTACTGGACATCGCAACGATGCGATGAGGAGAGTGATCTAAGAGACTCAAAAGATAGGTGATAGACATTCATGAAAAAAAGGACAAATTATCTTCTATATTCACAAGGAAATGATCATTAGATTCCAATACTAATGGGTCCCATTATGATTATTAAACCATGTAATACAATCTCTTGAAAAACTGTTATCGATGAGCCCTTTATATTCTATGAATGACACAATGTCCTTTATTTCAACCCTAATAAATGGACCATTTCTTTTTTCACCTTTGGACTAGCCATAATATTGAATCCTCTTCTAAACATCCCTTTAAAGACCTATAGATTGATATTACATAAATAATTCTATAGAGTGACTCTATCTTGGGAATCAAATTCTTCTTAATGAACTTATATAATGATTTCACACATCCCCACTGAAAATTTGTAATTGGTAAATTTATCTTTTATAATGAGAATGAAAATTTACAATCTATCTTTCAAAAAAATCATGATATGAAAAATTGAGTGTAAACCTATATAGAATCCCTAACCTCTCATGTGGCATGCATAATTATTAATATTCGAGGGATTCTATTTGGGTTAGATCATTGAAACCCCATATATAGTGTTATTGAAAACATCACTAGATATGAAATATGATTGTACCTAATTGCCCAGTCCATGAGAATTTCAGATGAGTAGATTAATCATCTTGTGGAAACATTTCATGCACTTCCCCCATACTCATGGATATGAAAACACTTTGAAGAACTAATATTGTATTTGGATCTTGAATGAGATCTAGTCCAAGATCCAAAAGATGGAATGTGTGTCAGATAAGATGGAGAATATAATTTAATCATTAGGTTCTTTAGGGAGGAATGAATGCTACCAAGAAGTGTAATATTCCAAAAATAACATATCATTATGAACGATACTGGATCGGTTAATTAGAATGGAAACCTATAAAAGATAATCAGTGGTGTCCAATGAATCTAGCTCACTAGTAGTAAGGTGTAGAAGGGAGGTAGACATAAAAAAATAAATACTATTATCCCCACCCAAGGGTGGTAAAATATATGGGCCATATAGAAACATATCATTAGGAAACAAGAAATTAATTTGGAAATTGAGAGGAAGTAATTCCAAACCTAGAGGGGCCACTACCACTAAGAAGTTCATAACTGAGAACTAAGAGGCTTCTTACATTGATGACATAGATGATATAAAAACTCTCTTATCTCTATTTGAAGGCCCCAAATTGTGTCTAGTATGTGAAATATTAGACACAATATAATATTATATTTAATTTTATGGAAAATTCACCTCATCAAGATAGGTCTTATGCTACCTGTATTTACAAAATTTGGGGAAGCATATCCTTGTGAGTGACATGTTGAGATGAATAATGATGGGCAAGGGTAAACCAATGCATTGGACCAATTTTGGATACCATTATCTCTGATAATAATACTGGATAGGAATGGGATAGCTGAATCAATATCTATAATTATCAGAGTTGTTGTCATATCTTATATATGAGGAGACATCTCATTGGCACTAGGAAAGGATCCCAACTAATTCTTGATAACACAAAGGACATTTAGTGCATAAATTGAACTGAAAAATTTGAGGGAGAGGTCCAAACCACTTCGAATGAGGATTCAATACGCATATAGACATCCATTTACAAGATAAATAAATATATCTCCATTGATAGATAGATCGGGGCTTCTTAATACCTAACGACATTAAGTCTTCATGAAAAGAAAAAAACATTTAGAAATATTTCTTTTTAAGCACCAAACCAAAACCTTGTCAGTGAATCCAACCTCCTAGAGATGAAAAGGCACATGAATACAAGAATATGAGGATTTTCATCTCTAAATCTCAGAACAATAGTAAATTTTCGAGTAATTGAAGCATCATGAAAATCAAAAGGAGATATATCAAGAGATGATATTATATCTTTTGATCAAGATGAAGTACCGAAAGATAAATTTCGAGGAGCATCACGACTATTTAAATAGAAAATATTTAGATATATGGATTAATTGAATGATAGGTCTATATGGTATTTTAAAATGGTATTCTCGTCAGTGGACATGGGAACAGAAGAAACTGGACAAGATTCCCAATCCATTGCAACGGTCAAGAGAAACACCAGAGGAGAAACTGAAAGGTGAGGCACGTTCATTGTAGATTCAAAATCCATCCTATTTGGAGGTTGTTTTCTATATCATAACATGATAATATCAATCCCGACAAATGAAACATCATAATAAATATTTCAATAATAAATATTTTATGTTCAAAAGACATAAATCATTAGGGTGATATGTTATCATAAATCAATCCTGATACATAATCTCATGTTACATAAGTGTAGAACCATCATAAATTTAAATAATTATTTAATGATTCTATTTTAACCACCAATAATCAACATAGTGGATTTGGAAACACCTATTTCCTATTATGTATTAAGACATACCCATTTCCCATTGTGTATTAGGACATCATCTATCACAATTTGGATTTGTATTCCCCTATTTCTTATTTTGGATTTGGACACACCTATTAAACATTATTTATTAAACCCATCATATAATTTAAAATTTTATAAAATGAGATATAAATATTTAACCTACTCATTTAAAGGATATATAGGACCCAATAGTAACATAATGAAATCATATATACATTTTTCATAAGATAATGAAACATTTATCAAATCAAAACCCATTAAAAGAGATGAGTTTCATGAACCCAATATCATAACCCCAGAAATGAAATGGTTATAATAAATAATTCATCATATCATAACATGTGAAAAATAAATAGGATTCATAATCACTTCCATATTAAATAATCCATGAAATTAAGAAGTCCTCACAAGATTTTAATAACTATAAAACTAGTGGAAGATAAATATGTTTCATAATCATTTTATCCAATTAAGTATAAAACATTGAAATAAAAAAATGGTATCATTGGATCATATCCCCATCATTGAATAAACTATAACCATGTATTTAATCTATTATGGATAATGATATTGAATGATATAATTTAGCTTTTTTAATGAAAAAAACTGTTCATTGAAAATAATTTTATTAACACATTCAAAACCCATTTTTAAGATCATTGAAAAGTCATGAAGAGTTATTTAAAAATCAAATAAAACATTTCATGTGTAAAATATCCTCACTTATTTGAATATTTATTTTGGAAACATAATACACTATGAAAAAAATTTCTTTGAAATTTTCCATCAAATCATATAATAAAAGATTTGAAAACCATTTAAAACAATTTTTATAAATATATATATTTAAAAAATTTAATTTTAACCCCACATTATAAAACAAATTTCATGTATTTTATGAATAAATAATTATTTTAAATTAAACATGTATATATTCAAAATAAACATAATAGAATGACTGTCATGATGGTTGTTAAATATACACATGTCTAATATTCATTTTTCACCATATTCATTTTTAAAAATTAACTTTATTAGAACCTTATTGGAGGATTCATTTTATTTTATTTTTATTAAAATGATAAAACATCAGAAAATATTATATAAAAAATCCTAGTAATACATTTTTTAAAAAATAGAAAATATTGTTTGTGGGGAAAATAGATAATTGAGATTAAAGATAAATAATGTTAGAGTTTTTTGAAATCATTTTCTTAATTATCTGACAATAAAAATTGTTGAAAATTGTATTACTACATGAATATTTCATGAATTATATGATAATAATAATATATGGAATAATTATTGAGATATGGATCATAATATTTATTCAATGGAAGTGTAATCCCTAACAATCTTGATAACAGATGATATTATACTAATAAATTATATCAACATTGGTAACATTGAATCATAATATCAATGAAATAATAACACAAAATGATTCATAAAATGTCATAAAAATGTAGATACTCATGATATAATTATCTAATGGGTATTATAAACACCATGTAATTTGATATAGGTGTCTAACGCAATATGTGTCACAAAGATAGAATATTGAGAGAAAAATACAATACTGATTTGGTTAACAGTGAACCACCTCCCACATTTAATAAATATCTTCAAATGAATATGTAAATAACAATATATTTAATGATTATAATCAAAAAATATATTTATGTGAATTATAGAGACCGCAAGTGGCACAAGCCTCGTAGAAATAAATGTGAGACTTGAAATCCTCTTACTACCTAAGTATCCTTTGAATTGGGAGATCCATGAAATAAAAAAAATTAATTTAATTAAACAAATTTTGTTAATTATATAACATTTTATTAGGAAATATATACAACCCAAAATAATAACAAGTGGTGAGTATAAAATATATCTCTTCATAATAAAAGTGAGCTGGGATAATCCTTTTCAAATGTTTATAATATATTCGTACACATTGAAAACTCATGTATAATAAATATACCTTTATTAAAAATATAAAATTAAATTTATTCTTATATTTCATACAATATATTATTTTATTATTAATTCATATTAATCATTTTTTATAATTTCTTGTTAAATATACCTTTTGGGTAATAACCTCTTTGTTTTTGTATATGTTTTGACATATTATTTTTTATTCTCATACATATAACATGATTTACTAATTTAAACAAAGAAATGAATGATAAAAATGTCATATACATTCCATATATAAGTATTTATAATAATCTACAAAATATATAAATATGAAATGGAATACACTGCTCGTAGAGACATTTGGCCGAATGTACGCTTGAATGTTGCTTTAGTTTTCATGTCTTATTGAATGGAAGAATGTAAATGAAATATAGTAATATATATATAATAAAATTAAAATGTAATTATTATTTCATATATGTCATATAATTTTACAAAACATATACAGAATACAATTTTTGTAAACTATGAATGAATCACATAACTTCATGGAGGCGGTAGTTCACACATCTGAAAAAGATGTTATCATATTCCAAAAAATATAAATTAGGAAGGTATATGTTACAAAACAATTTATAATTAATAAAGTCCTCATAAATAATATATATCATAAATAAATAGTTTTTTAATCATTAACCCCAATCATGAATGATTGTGAATATATAATGAATGGGATTTGTTTGTGTGGAGGTAGTCCGCCATGACCATGAATTGTGATTGGGTATTCCATTTTATGGAAGTATGCGTAGGTGAAGGAAGAACCCATATCATTAAAAATATATTTGTAGATTATGTATAATAAATTTTTTTATAATATTCAAATTATAATAATTGAGTGTCTATATAAAGGATTCAAACAATAATGCTTGTTGAAGGAAGTAACTTATTCTGTGGTTAATTTCTTCATGTTTCCCCAAATGACTAAATTTACTTTTTTAAACCCAAATATATTTTTATAGGAAGAATTTTGTTATTTTTTAGTAAAATTGATATCTTTGGGTTGATCCAAATAGATTGATAGATATCAAGAGAGGGGGATAGATGAATGCCTTTTAAAGGTCATTGATAGGCAAAACTTGGTGTCTTTGAATAGAAGCCTATGTGTACCCCCATTTCTTACTAAAAATAAGATTAAAACACACATAATTTTACAATATACTGTTTAAGGAAAAACTATTTTAACCAAATGGGTTTTGGACAAGTGTAAGTCAATTTTTCACACATTATATTTTACATTTAACGATTAAGTAGACTCATTTAAACCCAATCTCTATAATTAATTTTAATTGCGTTCACTAGTCTATTTAGTTAAAAGCAAATTTAACCCTGTAATAAATTATTGATTATTATTATTCAAAAAATGAAACCATTTTTCCAAATTATAATTAGAGAAGTGGTGGGTGTTTTTTAAAAATTATTACCATATTATTGATGAGACAACATGTTTTTAAATTGAAAAAAATAAATTGATTCAAATAATATTATATCTAATTTCAATGTGATATTAATTCCAATGAAATAAAATTTATTTATAGATTTATAATTTATATGAATATAATTTTTAAAAATTAATATATAATTTATCTAAATTAATAAATTATATGAAGATTATTTTTGAATTAAAATTCAAATTTTTTCTGTATTCATAAAAATATTAAGCTTTTTAAAAACTAGAAAACTACTCTAAGATAATTTTTACATAACGAGTTCTAAAATGAAGTTTACTTTATCAAATTTAATTTTTATATCTATAAAATTTATATTTAAAATATGTGTGCTTTTAAGTCGTAGTAAAACTGCATTTTAGAAAAATATATACCTTTATGTGTAAAATTGTCATTTATATTATCTCATGTCTAAAAACATATAAAATGATCATTAATTGGTTGAATGAAAACAATTGATATATATTTCTTTAAAATAATAAATAAAAATTGATTTAATAATTTTATGGCTGTAAAACATGTTTGTTTACAAAAATATAGTTTTCAAGAAAGATATTACATAAATTTTCAAATGGGTTTTCTTTTGAATTATAGTGAATTGGTCACTAAATAATTCTTCTTATTTACATTTGTAAACAATATTTTTGTATTTTAATTATTATTATTCATATTATCCATTTTAATAGCTATGTAAAAATTTAAATAATATTCTAATAATGATATTAATAGAACACTGTTGTTTGATAAAACATGGAATATCATGTCACAATAGTTATCGAAGGGACTCAGAATTGTGTGCTACACAAGACAAAAATAGTGTTTCACGTAACAGAATTTTATTTAGGTGTGTTCAATATAGAATTATTGGCTTAGTGTTGTGTAAAATCAACAAAAAAAATGTGAATTCATATAACCAAACCTTTTTTGTGAGGTGTGAAATGGAAAATATCAAAATGATTAAATAGATTAAAAATATATATTTAAAAATGGATTAGGATCCCACACTCTACCCAACATAAATATAAATTTATCCCAAAAATATTTCTAGGATTTAAATTGTTTAGTACATGGATGTTCCTCTTATAAAAAACACATTTTAAAATTTAATACTAAATTCCCATTTAATATGTTGGAACCATAATCGTTACACAAAGTAACACATAACTACATTTCAAAATTGAATAAAATATAAGAGAAGTAAAGATTAGACATGTAAGAAAAGCATAAATATGTATAGAGGGTGAAAATTATAATAGATCAGATTAAATTGAATACCCAAAAGAATGGTAAGGGTATACAAATTTTTTTTGATTTATAAGACCATCAGTTTAATAGAAAAAAGGTATTAGGATAAATATATTTCAATATCAATTTCATAGAGTGGATTATTTTCTCTCACGAAGATATACTTAATTGATATAATTTAATTATATATGCACAATATCATCCCTAGGTTTTTCCTTTAAAATTCCAAAATTGTCTTTTACTCAAGGGAATAGTGGTGAATTTTCCATTCCTAATGAACTAGAAGACCATGAGATCCATAAATAAAATGATAGGTCAATACCTCTATATTTACTAAACTTAAAATAAAATTAGTTAGGATGTGTTATCAAATATTTATAAACCTCATAAGAGAGATAATATATTAATCTGTAAAACATCATTTGATGTTTAACTTAAACCATTCAAAAAATAATTAACCTTATAAACCCTCCAAAAGATTAAAACCCAAAATTTTAGAATGAATGTCTGTAAGTTTAAAAATATTAGTGTAACATTGATAACTATATATTATACAGTAGGTCTTCGTTTTCACATTCCAATCATGTTTGTACCATTATAATGTGTTATCGTGAAACACAATTATAACCTAAATTTTCATATATACATATTGGAAGGATTCATTCATTATTATTCCTATTTTAATTGGATATAATACATATGTGATTAAATCACCATACATGATACTAGAAAACAATTTTTCAATAAATCCCTTATCAGTTATGTGTCCATAAATACAATCCAATTTACATTATCCAGATATTCATATCACTATACATAGTAAATATCATTTTTTTCATATATAGACACACATAAAGGTTTTCCTTCCCTCAATCAATATATCACAGTTCCCTTAAATAATTTTTTTATTTCATCAGAACTTTTAATCATATACTTTTATATCCTTATTGAAAAATTATACTGGAAATATTTATATATTTTATGCTTTGTTTAATATAATCATTTAATTCAAAAACATTTACACGTAAATAATCCAAATTTATTCAAAAACCATTATTTAGTATGCCTAATCTTATTCAATAACAACCCTTCCATTGATTATGAAATATTAGTCTTGTACTAACTTTCCTTACCCTAAATTTTACTATTCCACTTACATTATATGTAAATAATACTATTATAACTTCCTATGACATTCACATGTCATTTGTAGTATCATTATCATCAGTAAAATAACTAATAATTCATCCAAATTCTTTATTCTCTTCATGATATTTTAGGAAATATTTTTTTTATAATGTCTATACTTTCAAATTATAGACCATTAATAGTTATCCCAAATCCTTATTGTTCCCACTATTGAATGAAATTACAATTCATCATGTGAGAAACACGTATCTTATATGAAAAGAACATAATGGAGATAAATTACATGTTGTAAGACCATGTAGGAATATCCATAGTTACATCACCATCAATATCCTTAAAAACATCCCTTCAAATTTCACTAATTCTTTATCATCAGTTTTTTATTTTTTACTAAAAAATTCATTTGATTCGACCAATAGAGTATCAGGATTAACATATAATAAAATTTCATTATTTTAGATGATTATTATACACATTAATCCCATGCATGAGGACCATAACAGTTTAATTTACATGGAATTAAGAAATCATAATCTTCTAATATGGTAAAATATCTTAAATAAATCAATTAAATAATGTCCCCGTTAGTACACTTATTTATAACATTTAATTGTAACCTAGGGAAAAGAAACATAAGGAAAGGGTGAGATCACATACTCAATAGGTGTATAAAATGGATATATATTTATATATATATAATCATAACTTGAGAATAAGGTTTTGTGATCATGATAATAACAGTATAAGATCATACCCATCATATCAATGAATATAATCAATATTCATTGCATAAATATTTGATGTTCCTAATACATGATTCATAATATTTATAAGTCAAAATATATCAATAATACATCATAATCTTGGTTCATATAATTATTTAACAATCAAAAATATAAAAAACCATTTCATGACTAAATTTTATATAAAATGAAAATTGGCATACTTTATCTGGAAACACATGTTTCCCATTATGGATAATTACTAACATGGTTCTCATATTGGATCAGGAAACACATTCTTCCCAATTTGGATGAGGATGCACCGAGTTCCCACTTTAGATAAGGAAACACCAATATCCCATTGCGAATTAAGAGCGTTGACTTGTTTCAAAATAGATATAATTAGATATAAATGTTTACCGAATACATCATAGGGATATATTGGTCCAACCCATCAAAATAATGAGATTATATATAGACATTCTCTATAATAATAATTCATTCACCACATCAATGACCATAAGAATATATGGGTTTTATAAACATCATATAATAATCCATGAAATTAAATTTGTTAGATAATGAATTCAACATTACATAACCTGTGAAACAGATAGATGTTTCATAATTATTTCATCATAGAATAACGTATGGAAGGAATTGGGTTTAATTATAATTTGGTCATGGTATAAACAATTGAAAATAAATTTTATCTATAATGATATAATCTTCCTAAGCATAATCCATTCTAAGAATGAACAAGAATGGTATCATTTGGTAATTTCCCTAGTAAAGAATGAACTTCAACAAAATGATGTCTCAAAGATATATATTGACTTCAAAAGATAACAAGGACCATTTGTTATGTAAAATAATATATATTTTAAAGATAATTTTTTACGACATTAATAATACAAAAACTCTACTTAATTGAAACTGAAATACAATTTTTATGATGTAACCTTTCAAAATAATTTAAAACATTTACAGTGTAGTATATCATCAATACTTTGAAAAATTATTTTTAAACAAAACCCTTTTTTAAAACACTTTTCGCCTTAAATGTCCTTGAAACATATAATGAACGATTTGAAAAACTTTTAATAAACCTTTAAATCACAAACTCATTTAAAAACTCTCAAAGAAAATAATTTATAGAATATTAGTAAACCCATATTAACTAAAAAAAATTTTATGCATTTAATGGAAGTGTCATGGATATGGAAGCCTAGATGGTTAGTAAATTTTTATATGTCAAACTATTCGTTTGCATTGTAAAATGTTTAGAAATGTTTCTTTATTCGAAAATGTAATGAATGTTCCTTTTAAAAAAAATTATTTAAAAGATAAATAATTGGTAAATATTTATTTTCAACATACATGAAAAATAGGGATTCAAACCCCATTGGGCTCTGTTACTGTAGCAGTACTGTAGCGGTACTGTAGCAGTGGTGAGTACTATAGATCAGTGGGTAATGTAGCAGTGGAAAGGCACTGTAGTTGCGGCAGTACTATGCAGGTACTGTAGAATGCGGGTTACTATTCACAGAATGTCAATTGGGCCAATAAATTGGGCCTACAGGCTACGTATTGGGCTACAAGACCACCAGGCCTTCAGTCTTTGTAATGGGTCTCCCTCTACCCAGTTAAAAAGAGGTCTTTCATTTTCATTAATAATAAAACTAGGCTTCGGCCTGAACATTTAAAAAAATGTAAGCCATTTTTGAAAACATTTATAGAGATTATTATTTGGTGGGTGGAATATATTTTCAAATTATATGCTAAATAATGACATATTTTGTAAAATATATTTATATTATTATATTATGTACCAATGATTTTACAATGGTAATATCTCATAAAAAATCACAAATAACCAAAGGAGATTAAAATTCATGAGAATTATTGATATTGGGATCATAATATTTCTTCAATGGAGTCCTTATCATATTTTTATTTGGTAAATGATGAGATTGTGGAAATAAACTCTTTCCTCATTGGTAACCTTGTATAATATACTCCGTGGAAGAATAAAAATAAATGAAACAAAGAGTTCCTTTAAAATAATTAGTCTCAAGTTAAAAAATGTTAAATGGGTTGTATATAAACCTTCAAAAAGAGTATATGTACACTTATTAACATGTGTCTCAAAAAAGGGAAATTGGGACAAAAATACTCTACCAATTTGATAACTATTGAAATGTAAACACCATGAAATAAATATAACAAAATGGATTTTTATATACCCATAAATTTATGGATAATAATCATACAATACATTTTCAGTCATTATATATACCGTACAAAATAGAAATGTGGTTAATATGGTTGAAGTTGTTTAGAAACAAAGTGGGAGTTAATATTCTCTTACTACTTGTGTGACATTTGAAACATGAGATAAACGATAAATAATGAAAATTAAAACATTTAATATCATTAAATTAATTAAATTTATGATGTTAACTTTCATAGTGAATTTAATACCTTAAAAATAAAAATAAATTCATAAAATAATATATATCTCACAGAAATAAAAGTAAAATGTGAAAACTCGTTCCGTATGTCTTGAATGTAATCATACTCAATAAAATATACAAAATAATAAATATAGGTTTATTATAAATCTACCACATAAAAATATTATTATACATCATATATATTTTGTAATTTTGTTATGACTTCATATTACACGTTTATTAACAATTTAATGATAAAATTATGTTTTAGGTAATAACTGCTTTGTTATTCTTTATTATTTTTACTTGTTGTTCTTGATAATCTTAAATAAATCATTATTTTATTATTTAATGAAATTTAATAATAATATTAATATCATACATATACATTATATATTTGTTTATAATAATCTTTTATATATATAGATATGGATATACATACACCTTTCATGGAGACAGGATATTATATATACACAAGAAAGATGATTCAGTTTTATTTTTTTATTGAATGATATCAAGTAAATGAAATATTATGATATATATAATCATTATATAAGAATTATTATATCATATATTTTTACTAAAACATTGTAAAAACATTCAATGTAATGTTTGAATGAATCACTTCACTTTGAGGAGACAGTAGTCCACACATTCTCAAAGAAAGTTATTGTATACCAACAATTGGAAAGCATGATGTAATGTGTTATATAATTATAATAGAAGCATAAATACATAAAAAAATATAATATATACCATATTAAAATAATATTTCAATCATTATTTGGAACCGTGAATGGTGGTAATGGATAAATAAACTATATTAGTTCGAGATGCAATAGTCCAAAGTACACACGAAAAACAATATTTACTCCCATTTGATTGAAGTGTTTGTATTTTTATTTCAAAACATTAAATAAAATTAATATATGTATATTTATGATAATTATGTTATTATATAATCTAGGATTAAAATAAAATTTGATTATGGGGATAGAAATAAAACAAGGGAGCCTGTTGAAATATATAACCTATTCATTGGGTAAATTCTTTTAGTTTTCACAATATTACACATTTTGATTTTATTACCCCCTATGTGAGGCTTAAATGATTATGGGAGGATATTTTTAAAGATATTTGGATTGATTTCTTTAACAAAAATATCCTCCTGTGGGTTTATGATAAAGCGAGAGGTGGTGGGATTTTATAAGGTTGGGAGGGGATACACTAGTATTTTTGGAAAGCATATTAGGTGTAACAAAGTTTTTTACAAATTAAATGCTTCCAAAACACAAAAAAAAATCATCTTATGTGGTTTAATATCTCAATATTTCCATCCATGGGGTTTTGGATAAGTTTAGGCAATTTTTACACCGTAAGTGTTTTTTAAATACTATATAAACTCATTTTTACATTAATTGTGGTAATTAGTTTTTATTAATTTCACTGATATTATAGTCAAAAACCAATGTTAAACTTATAGAAATTTATAAATTATTAAAATTAATGTTTTTAATACTTTTATCTATATTATAATCATATAATTTCCAAAATAAAAATTAAAATTAATCCCACTAATGCTATGAGAAATCATGTTTTTAAAGTAAAATTGTTTAAAATTATGAAACGTGTTTATATTTAATTTAAATTTGAAATATATTAAAGAGACCTATATTATATGAATATATTAATAATTGATATAAATATATTTTACTAAATATTAAACATATTATTTAAAAATATTATTAAATTCGAAGACAATACTGTTTTAATTTAACATTCAGTATTTTACACTATTCATCCAAAAATGATACATTTAAAAGAAAAAAAAAATTACCTAAAAAAAATCATACATTACTTTTTAATTTTATTTATATTATCAAATAATACTATGAAAGTATAAAACTGTACATTTAAAATAAGCATGCAATTAAAAGTAACTAAAACTACCATTTAGAAAAATATATATCTTTGTTCATAATTTTTTAATTCCTTTTTCTTATATTGTAAACACAAAATATGATATTTAATTAGTTAAATAAATAAATAATAGATATATATATAAAAATATATTTATTTAACAAAATTGGTTTAATTAATTTATTGTGGTAATATATGTTTGATTTCATGGATATTTATTTCCTGTTAAATATTTCCAATATTCTAAAAATTGATTTATTTTCATTTATAGTTAATAGGGATAAAATTATTACATACATGTTTAAATAATAATTTATTAATTTAATTATTATTATTTAAAATCTTTTTCCCAATTTCTAGGTGCTAATTGCAATAATATTTAAAAAATATCATTAATAGAACATTGTAGTATGGTAAAACAAGGTATTTAGTGTCATTAAAGTTATTGAAGGAAATAAAATATTTAATAGAAACTAGAAATAATTTTTGTGTACTGTATGGTAATCTATGCGTTGTGTGTAATATAAGATCCACTTGGTGTTGCGTACAAATAAATAATAAATTCATTTTTTAATATAACACAGACTATATTCCGTGTGGTATAATATAAAAAATATTAGAAGATTTAAATTAACTAAAAAATAGTATTTTAAAAATATTCACGTTTTAACAGTTATCAACTTTTATGTAAAGAATTGTTTAAAGAAGAATTACATCGCACTGTTTGGTGGGAGTCTTTCATATGCACAAGAGAACTTATCATGTCTCCTACAGAATTGAATGTAATAATGTATATATGATATAATTACTTTATAGATATAGCTATGTTATACATAATATATATATATACATTATATCCATCTTTATTCCCAACCTATAGAGGTGGTATTAGAATAACGATTAACAGCAATTCATGAAGCTATATTTTAGAGTACACACAAAAGATAATTTGATAACCCATTTAATGGAAGTTTTTGTGTCTTTAAGTCATGAACTTATTATAAGAAAATGATAATATATGCAATATACTTATGTCATTATATTATCATTATTTATTAATAATTGAAAGAGTTGGATAATTAAAAAATAATCATTTAGGAATGTAACCTCTTCTTCAGGTTTTCTCTTTAGGGGTGTACTAAATCCTTCCATGGATGGTTTAATGAAAAAAATATTTATTATAGGATGCATGGAAGGAATAGAAAAATTCATTTTTTATGAATTATCAAAATGAGATAGTATTGAATGTGTTAAAAAATTTTGGGAGTGAGTTCCCTTTTATAGTTGAGGATTTTTTTCATTTTTTTTAAATAACTGAATGTATTCAATATTAGGGGTTCTCCCTTACACTATGTGCCTCCAAAATTAATAAATAATATATAGGATGATTTTTGTTTGATTAGTACATCATATGAAAAATAAAGAGACGTTTTGTTATAATTTTATTCCTCTTCCATTAAGCTTAATCATTTATAGGATTTTAGTTTACAGAATGGTAACATGTATCCTATTATTTACCTATGTAATTTATCCTTTAAGACTATAATTATAATGATACTTATTATAAATTTATACCTAAATATTCTAAATATTAAATCCAATTTAAGAAATATAAATCCATTTTGTGTGAAAAATTAAAGTATACAGAAACCCATTTAATGTGAAAAAACATGATTGACCTTAATCATTGTAATTATGTATAATTATTTTCAATAATATTAATATTAATATTTTAATTTTAATATATTAGATAATTCAAATTATTACTATTATTAAAAATATTGAATCAATTTTTTAAAATTCAACTCATATAATTGGAATAATTTAATTTAAAAAATAATTCTATAGGCACAATGAGAATAAAGACTTTTAAATTTAAAATGATCAAATGTTTGAAATGTCTTTATATTAAAAGTATGTATAAATTTTTTTAAAATGGCCTATAATTTGATTAAGAGATATAAAATTTAAATAATTTAGATTTACTCTAATTCAATATAATATTTATAAATATATATATTTAAAAAGAAAATTCAGTTAAAAAATACAGTCTTTTCACCCTTCATCAAAAAAATGAAACATTTCAGCAAAATACCATCAAATCTCGAATAGTTATTTTTGGTTTTATGATTTAAAAAAATATATTTATTTTATAAAATTATTTTATAATATTTGCAATGATAATTTTAATGTAATCATGTAATGCGCAATTAATTTTTCTTTTTGGAAAACAAATATCTTTGAGAAAACCATTATTTTTATTTAAAATGGTTCTAATTTTATTATTAATAAATATAAACTTAATAAAAATATATAAACACTTTATTTTAATAATTTATTTTATGTTATTCATAACTAGCATTTTAACATTAAAAAATAAATATTTAATTGAATAATAATATCAATATCAAATTATTTTGTAGTAAAACTCAGTCTTGCATGTAATAAAAGTTATCGATTAAGGTCATTGTTATGTAAAACGCATGATAAATATGGTTTTTTCATGTAATTTTTGATAATATATATATTTATTACATTTATTAATAAATATATCATAAGGTATCAATGTTTTATATTCCATTTTATGCTAGGTGTTAAATTTCATAAATAGTATCAAATACAGTTTACATATTCTATAATTTTTGGTCGTTACATTACCCCCCACATTAAATAAATTTCATTCATTAAATTTAAACATAATCATGGATTTCAATGTTTTATTATTCAAAAATTCATCAGTTGAAAAATACACAACATTAAAAGGTTAACAATACATCATTTAAATAAGAGATAAAGGAAAATACCAAGGACATATGAAAAAAAACATAATTAGGTTTCTCGATAGTAGAACATCAGTAGAATGTGATTATATGTACATGGATGAAAATAATAGATAATTATAGTGAGTTATTGTTGTCATTTATCATTGAATTATGAATTATCAATTGAAATTTCAGGTCCAAAAAACTATAAATCTGTGATGATTTGAGAGATGATATGATTCATTGGATACCAATTGTAATATGATAACTTTTCTATTTCAAGACCCATTTTCCTAAATTAGTAGAATTAATTTATTATCAAAGATTATAATGAAATATACTTTTATAATTATTTTCTATTTCATAAGATCAATTTCATCCTTTAATTATTATTTTAACAAATTTCAATTAATCTATTACACTATGAAATCAATATCCAAAAAATTGATTTTTTATGACTAAAGAACAAATATTTACTTTTCAAATATCGTACAATCCAAAAGAAATGTCTTTACACCTATCTAAATCTATTTTAAAAAAACAAATATGTTTACTAAATAATATGCAATATAATAAATTAATCTATAAACCTCAAAGGTAACACCACTAGTACATTAATAATATTTACTTTCCAAATATTTTAATTAAAAATAGTTTGACCATGAAATCATGTTGGCCACAGATATGTAAAAACCCCTTACAAATTATTTTTCATATGTTCATGACCCACTACTATTCCGGATGCGACAAGTTTTCATGAATAATATGAATTTTATTTTTATAAACTTTATTAATACAATTCCTATAGAATTAAAAAGATAATATGATGAATATTCTTAATATTAAATCAATCATTGAATAAATTTCTTTATTATGGTTTCTAGTGTATCTTATTATTTTTCGCAATGTATTTAATATTATTTAGCTATTTTCAAAGTTTTACTAATGATCAAATTGAAACGAATGGCTACCAATACCTTTGGACATATGTCTATTAAATTTAATAGAATTATTAATAAAATTAATATTATCCTAAAACCTATACTTGAGGAAAATTTATCCCAAAATAAACATAATGAAGTTAAAAATATCATCACATTCAAAATAAAAATAAATTTTTAGGACTAAGAAAATATGAACAGTGTTAAAATCATTAAACCATGATTGTATCCATATCTCTTAAGTAAATTAAGACATATTTGATTCTATAATTTTACAAAATCATAATATGTTCCACGATTCTTATAGTCGAAATACAATTGGTAAGACAATTATAAAATTTAATTATTAAATCCCAATAGAAAATGTCTTCATCTATTTAATTTATACATATATAATTCCATTACCATTATCTATTCAAATACTTCAACAAGGTGTGTCTGGAAAATTGGAATTATCATAAGAATATCACACTTGATGAGAAAACCATTTTCATAATATGACCAATTATCCTAAACCTAATGAGTATTAGATTATGTAAAATGCCCCTTTAGAGTTATTACCCTTATGTAAATGTATTCCAGATCCATGTGTACATGTAGTATTCAAAAATTGATGTATTCCAAGGAAAATCACAAAATATCTACATTTCAAAACATTAAGGTGTTGTTAAACACTTATCATAAGGCCTCATTCTTAAAAATAAAATAATATTGAGTTATGTCAAGAATTCACATTGAGGATCATTTCAGCAGTAGAGTTGTATAGAATTAAACCTTAACTATTACACTAAATCTAAAAAATTACAAATTAGACACATATACTCTTTCCAAATTTTTTCACATTAATAAAACTCCAAAAATAAAACTATTTTTCTATTATTGATATAAATATTCTCGATTATATACATTCTCTTACCCTTTCTCATACCCTAGGAAAAAACATTTCAAAAACATGGGATGAGAATAAAAATCTCTGTAAGTGTTATAAAATAAAGAATGAAAATTGTAGTCCATCAATAAATAAAAACCAATGAAATCATATTTCTCAATCATAAAACATAATTTCATTTACATATATCATGAAATAATAAGATTTATGAAAAACAACTTGAAATAATAAATCATAAAAGTTAACTTCTGGAATCCATATCATTCGTAAATTGTTGCTTTCAAATACACGCAAGGAGTTACATTTGGAATAGCCATCACAATATATTCCCTAAATCTATTAGGAGAATTAGTAACGTTAACCACCATCATATTACCCAATACATTATAGAGATACATTTTTCTCACCTGCAATTGGTTTATCATGAAACCACCTATAAACAAAAGCAATACCTAAGAACCATAACCTAATCATAACATAGAAAACAAGCATAAACGAAAGATAACATTTCAACAATCCAATCACAATATAAAAATTAATGATATTGACATAATCAATGATTTATAAAAACCATTTCAAAACAAAAATACAATAATATATTATATGGTATTTATTTTCTTTTAAATACATAACAGATTATTAAAGAATCCAAATATCAAATAATTATCATGGATGTGGAATGGTCTTTGTCGTCGCGTATGTTAAAAAGAAATATTCTGTTTTTCATTATGTAAAAATCATCATATAAATAAGATTGCCTTTGCATGAAATTGAAATCTAATGGGTTTTATACCCTATATAAAATAATGTCGTGTATAAATCATAATATTCCTCAATGAAAGGTGATTGGGATGAAGTCCCTTACCTTGTGTTTGACTTGTATTGTTCATTAATTATCTCCCTAAATAATAAATTTCTGTTAATTTATACTTTGTTTAGTACGTTTTTTATGTTAATTATTCGTTTTATATCACTTATTACTCTTATATAACAATCATATAATTATTCATGTTTGTATTGGTCGTTTCATTGATGTTTGGTTAATTGATCAAAAATGAACTTGTTATAATTACAAATTATCCATGTGGTAAAAAGTCCATTATTTCCATAATCATATAAATGATTTAAATGTCATATATATCCCATATATATGTATTTATATCCAGAATATATGTATTTATAATATTACATATCATTTGTAGATAAGATTTATATTGCACAGTTAATGGAGACGGCAAGCCTTACGTATGCATGAACGCAACATTCATTCATTTATTTTTTTAATTGAATGAAAAATAAATGATACATAGGTATATTATAATTCTATTATATTATTTTTTTTTATATATTACATATGTTCATTAACACTATCCATTATATGTTCCATGTATGGAATGAATGAGTCATATCATTTGGAGAGGGAGGTAGTCTGCACTTTGTCAAATGAAATTATCATATTTACACATTATGGAAAGCATAAAAGTATAATATAAATGAAAAATAAATATAAATAGAAAAATATAAATATAATATATATCATATATAAATATATTCCCATTATAACAACAACAATGATAGGTGGTAGGGGAAAATTGGACAATCATCGTTTTGTGAGGTAGTATTTCACCGTACACAGATATAATATGTTCCAATAAAATAGATTGAGGTGTGTTTAAGTGTAGATAGAATCCTCATCATAAAAAATTCCTAGTATATTTTTAATATTGGTTTTTTTAGTAAATCAGTTATTAAGAATATAATAAGGTGAGGAGAATGAAAATAATAGAAAATAATTTGAGAGAAGATGTTACCTCTAAATCATGTAACTCCCTTTGGTTTGAGCCAAAAGGCCTTATTGAATTGCCATGTGCCCATGGTAAACCTTCTAGAAGGAAGTTAGGGATGTTGGGAGCTTATTTGGGCTGAATTTTTATTAGACAAGGTGCTTTAGAGGTGTCATTAAAAGGGTCTAGTGGATGCCCTTTTATAAGAGGGGCGAGGGACACTTTTCGATGGTAGTGAAATGATATTTTATTCTAAAATTATATTCGGGTTTAAATGAACAAAATGTCATTAATTTCAATTATTATTTAATTTTTTTCCTAAAAACTCTCATAAGATAGGTTTTAGACAATTTTAGGTCATAAATATAACCTTATCATTTAGATTTTACCCTTAGATAACAAATTTATCTTTTACCCTGTATTATGTTATATTCATTCTGTATAGTAAATATAGATACTATAAAATGACAATAGAACCTAAAGTTGTTATTTGATGAAATTATCAATATTTTCTAATTCATTTGGATGAATATTTGGTATTTATGACTATTATATCATTTATAAAAATAGTAATCTCTTTAAAAACTCATTTATTTAATTGGAATACTATTCAAATCGTGATTTTTAAAAATATTTAAGTAGATGATACTTTCGAAAAAAACATCATTAAATCAAATATATAATGTTATAAGCATCAATAAAATTCATTTGTGTCATAAAAAGTTTAAAATATTTTTTTATTTATAACCCCATTTATTTAAACGATTAATTAATAAGGTAACCATTACATCATCATTGTGTCAAAAATATATTTATTATTTTTATTTTTAAAAATGATAAATAAAATTTCATGATGTGAGAAATATGTTTATTCATCAAATTAAAGTTAATTTTCAAGTATATCAATTACATAACTGCGTATAAAAATTTATTTATTAAAATATACATGTTTATTTTATAATTTTCATTACATAAATATAATTTTTACAACATGTCATTTTCACATAAAAGTGTCTCCATGGGGTGAAACAAACGATCCTTGGGTTACCATGGTCATAAATATATCATCCAATAGGATTAGGACACATTTCAGTGTATATTAATATTATTTGTTACCCTTATTTAAAATATTTACCTTTGAACAATCGTAAATAAAATAATTACTGAAGTTACGATTAATAATGTCAAAAAATAAAAGCTTCTCATTTACACATTTTTTACCACATGATTGAAAATATAGAATCCATTTTTAGAAATAAAAAACACATAAGTTATAGTAATTAATTTAAAATTAACTCTTGTTGTCAAAAACAATAAAAAACTTTTTTAAAATATGTAACATTTACGAAATGATTGACATGTTTTTCTGTCCAATTTAAAGGTAAAATTACATTAAATGACCAAAATTAGATTAATTGTTAAAAATATAATCTAATTAAACTTTAAAATAAATTTATATTACCATATAAAAATATAAATAAATTAGATGAAAACGATGTTTTTACTAAAAATGCGGTATTTTTACCTATTTTTTTTACAAAATTGAACATTGTCTAAAAACTATAAAAAAATTATCTGAAGTAAAATTTGATGTCCCATATATATAGAGGATGTTTATTTTTTCAAGTATAATATATAAAAATAATAGAAAATATATTTTAATGGTTTCTTCACCAAAAGGTGGTGTTATGGCCTTCTAAAAATATTTTTGTATTTAATACTTAAATTTGGATTCATTCTAATTTTAAGCTTCTCAAATTTATTGGAGAAATTTAAATACACATAAAAAACATGTATAATAATATTTTAGTTAGTTCAATTCTTTCTTGCTAATACAATGGCAAGGCGTTAACTAAAATTTATGATAATAATTTTATTATTTTATTTTATTTAGTATAACTTAATGTTGTGTGCAAGATAATATTTCGGGGAAACCTGTTGTTGTGGGTTGAGAATTATATTAAAAAAGTGTCCTTGTTAACATAATATTATTATATTACACATAAGTATGTATAGATATGAAAAATTATTATTATTATATAAATATCTGGGTTGTTACAACCTTCCCCCTTAAGGAATTGTGTCCCAGAAATTCAATTAAATTTTCACATTTGTGGGGGTATTTATCCCCCATATAATTTTAAGATTCAAATATTACCTCTTCAATCATATGGTTTTTCTACAAAACCACTACCATATTAATTATCTTATTCCGCAACACTTTCTCTTTTTTTGTCAAAAGTATTGACAGGTTGATCCTCATAAGAAATATTCTCTTCCAATTGTACTCCCTCTGAACTCAAAACATGAAATTCATCTAGAATATATATTCTCAACATTTAAAAAAGAAAAACATTATCTACCAAAGATAAACAATGTGGTATAGACCCTCTTTAATAAATTTATCCAACTTTATTTTAGATTCCATAGGGTCCAATGAATCTTAGACATAGCTTTCCCTTCTTACCAAATCATATCACACATTACCATGTAGGGAATATGAGAAAGACGTTATCACCTTCCTTGAAAGAATAATACTTCCTCTGGTTATCTACATAACCATTCTGCCTGCTCTGAGATGTTCTCATGTGCTTCTGAATCAACTGAACTTTTTCTTCCATCTCATCTACCAGTTCTGGTCCCATCAATATCCATTCACCTACTTCATCCCAAAAATCTATTGTTTGACACCCCATTCCATATAATTTCTTAAATGGTGCCTTATGTATACTAGAATAAAAACTGTTATTATATTAAAAATCATCCAATGAAATATTTTGGTCCTAAAATTCTTGTTAATCCATTGAACCAACACGTGGCTTATAGTCTAGTGTCTGAATTATTCGTTCTGACTTCCCATCTGATTATTGATGAGAAATTCTATAAAATTTAACTCAGTACCCAATGACTTTTGGTGGCCTTTCCAAATGTTATATGTGAACCTGATATCATGATTAGGTAAAATGGAGAAGGGAAGTCCATTTAAACTGACTATCGTTAATATACAACTGAGAAAGATTATCTAGACACAGTGTATGTCGAAGAGGATAAAAATGAGTAGATTTAGTCAATTGATAAAAAATAACACAGATTTCATTGTTACTTTGAAAAGTCTTTCTTATTCCCACTATGAAATCCATATAAACATTTTCGCATTTCCACTCTAGCATTATTAATGGATGAAACATTTCTTTTTGTTAATTGTTGCAATGATTTACCCTGTTGAAAAGTTGAACACTTCCCACTAATTTCATAAATATATAATTTCATTCTATCCCACAAGTAATACAAACGAAGATCTCATTACATATTAGTACTGCCATGATGAATAGAAAATAGAGAACTATGAGATTCACTTAATAAATATTTTCTCATATGTGAATCACAAGGAATAGATATCCTCCTTCCAAACCTCTACACACAATCATTAGGAATTTTAAATTCTGGTTACATACCCTTATGAACCAATTATTCCCTATTCTCCAACTCACAACCATCTCTATGTGCTTTCTTTATGATGTCTCCTACAGTTGATTCTACTGAAACCTAAAACAAAACTCAATAATTTACTACAATAACAACATCCATTCCAAAGATCATAAAACAATTAATCATAGGGTGATGTACCGAATGTAACATGGTTGACGTAGAATTAATTTTCTATCTCAAAGCCTCACCCACCAATTAATAATTTCTTGGATGGTAATGAATCTGGCAATCATTATCCTTGATTAATTCTATCCATGTACTATATCTCAAGTTTAGTAATTTCTGAGAGAATATATACGTCAAACATCAGTAATCAGTATATATTTCACACTATGGGACATACAAATTATGCCTCCAATTTTTTAAAGCCAAAACAACATTAGATAACTCCAAATCATGTGAAGGGTAATTTAACTCATGCAGTTTTACCTAATGTGATTCTTCATCAGTATCCTGATCATTATGCATAATGAAACAACAAATTTCTTTCTTTGAATAATCACTATAGATAGCAATTTCACCATTTATGGAAGGTACATCTGAATCTGTAGCATTCAACATTCCTCGTTTCAATTCTGTAAAACAAACATCATATTCTTTTTTCTACATTAACATAACACATATGAAAGTTAACATAGTTAATGCACTAGATAATTGAGCAAACATTTCAATAAACCTACGCAAATAACCATCTAAACAACAAAAACTATGAATCTCAGTTATATTTGTTTGTATTGTCCATTCTTCAACATCTTTATTCAGAAGGATCAATAGTTATTCCATCATTAGAAACAATGTGTCAATGGAATGAAATATTTTGAAAAAAAAAACTCAAACTTTATGAATTTCTCTAATAGTTATTTTCATTTAAATTTTTCAATACAACCCTTTATATAACATTCATGCTCTTATTTACTTTTAAAATATACCAAAATATCATCAATAAACAAGTCCAAAAACAAATCCATTGAATCATGGAATATTCTATTCATATGATCTTTGAATACAGCTGGTGCATTGGTTGACCAAAATGACATAACAATAAATTCATAATGGCCATATCTAGTGAGAAATACAGTCATTAGAATTTTTTATTTTTTACATTAAACTGCTAGTGCCTTGAACCCATGTCAATCTTCTAAAAATACTGATCTCCTTCGATCTGATAAAAAAATAATTGAGATGATACAAAGGATACTAGTTCATAATAGATAAGTAATTAAACACAAAATAACCAAAGAGAAGTCTCATTGAACCATCAATTTTTTTGAACACTATTAGAGAACACCATGGTGATGTTCTCGGTTGAATGAAAACATTAACTAATAACTCCTGTAATTCATTTTTTTAATATAAAAGTTCGATTTGAGCAATTCGATAAGGGGGTTTTGAAATTGGATTAGCATCAGGTACAAATGAAACTATAAATTCAAATTCTCGACTAGGTATTATACCAAGAAACACATTAGGAAAAAACATCAAGATACTCATTTACCATTGGAAAAACATTGATATAAATAGTTACTTTGTTTTCAACAATATGGGCATGGTAACATTCATTTACATATTTTGAATTTTTCTCATCTTCCTAAAATTTTATTAAATGTAAGGGTTCATTCTTGTGCACAAAATATAATTCATTCTAAAAAGAATCCTTTTTAGCACTAAAGTTAATCTTAATGTGATAATTTGAAATCCAATCCACACAAAAAATTACATCAAACAGAACTTGAGGAAAAAACATTAAGGTTCGCAGGTATATTATTTCCAAAAAATAGGACTATTAGGTTTGTATACGTTCTTTTTGTATCATAATTATCTTGATATATTTTTATCATATTTTTAGAATTCATATCATGAGATGTAATTCCCAATTTACATGAAAATTTCCCAGAAATGAATGATTTTGTAGACCGTAAATCAAAAAGGGCATTTGAAAAATCTAAAAAAATAATAATATAACTGATACTACATTAATTGTTGTCCCAACATCTAATGCATTAATTACAAAGGATTTCCCCACCCCTTTATGTGTGTAATCCTTTAATGTTTCATCATTTAAGTTCTCTGTCAGGCACACATTTTTATAAGGACCGATTTCATGCATGTATATCATTTTACAAACAATAAATCATATATTTTATTACCATTACCCTTATAATTTTAAGTTCGATAACGATCCTTATGTCACATTTTACCGCATCATAAGCACGTACCGAAATTTATAAGGAATACTCCAGTGTGATTTTTACAACAATTTGTACAAACATTAGACTTAGGTGTCATAACATTATAGGTATTTAAGAGATATTTCCATTCATCTTACACCTCGACCTCTAATTCAATTGATTGTCAATTTATAGTCGATCATTGTAATACACCATTTCCACCTTCTCCACACATTAAACTAGTTTTTCATAACTTTTGAACTCATTTAAAGCTAAATATCATCGATATTTTGTAATTAATCATGAATAAAAATCAATGATTTTAAAACCATGATATTATATAAAATTTGGAGCAAAACATTTTAGTCCTGTGAATTTTACGTCATAAGAAACCAAAAATTCATTCTCTAGAATGAATTTTATGAATTATTTTTATATCCTAAGTCGGATTGTGTCTGTAAAATACTTTTCAATGAACTTACCATTGAATACATCCAAATCAGGAGAATTAATCTCCTCACAATCCCAGATATTTTTAACCATTGACCACCATAGATCAGATTCACCTTCAAAACAGTAAACCTTAAGACTAAGTTTTTGATGTTCTGAACACACCATTACATCAAAAATCATTCCATAGTGCTTTAATCCATTCTTAATCTTGCACAAGATCAGGTGATTAACTGAATGATGGGGATGCTTCCTCTAGAAATGTTCCACTACTGATATGTTCTTTTTTGGTTGATCTTTCTGATCTGGTGCGTGGATACCACAACCATTTATAGCATGTATCAATTTTCCATCACTACAACAACTATTATTCACCAATTCAAACCATTTCTGGTTGCCAATTTGGATGGTTGTTTTCCTCTTAATGATGTCCCATTATAGATGTCGTGTTCCCTCTATGGAAAAAATATGAACATAGTCATATCATAGACTAATAAATATAGTAGTCTTAAAATTCTATATCGTATATAACTTACCATAAAGTAGAAAAATTTAATTTATGGATATTATATTAATAATATTATAACTATTACATTTATCTAAAACAACCTATAAAAACAAAAAGAAGTCCCTAGAAAAAAACATTACATAATATTATGTTAATTAATTAATTTCCATTTAGGATCTTTATAGGTTTAGTGTTTTTGAGAATTCGGTCAAAACTATTACATTAATTCTCAACGAATAAAAAGTATACACATATTATTTATCCAAATTTTTTCAAAATAATTAAACACCTTAAATAAAAAAATATTTATTTTCATTATATAAATATTCATGAATACATCCTTTCTCATACCCTTCCTTATTCCCTGTGAAAAAACATTTCAAAAATATGGGATGAGTATAAAAAACAAGTAATGGTTATAAAATAAGGAATGAAAAAATTAGTCCATAAATAATAAAAAACAATGAAATCATAGTTCTCAATCACAAAACATAGGCACTTTAACATACCACATGAGATCATAAGATTTTTGAATAACACAATGAACTCATAAATCCTAAAGGGAACTTGTGGCATCCATATAATAATTACATTATAACGTTCACAGTAATATAGAGAGTGACGTTTGGAATAACCATCATAGTATATTCCCTAAATTTCATAGGGGAAATATTAAAATATACCACTCTCACATTACACAATTCATTAGAGAGATATCTTGGACTGACCCACCTTTTTTTTATCCGGAACCCTCCTATATACATAAATAATTACCACGAATGATAACATTACTATAACAGATAAAACATGCATAATGGAAAGATAAAATTTCAACAATCGAATAACAATATAACATTACAACATGTTGATATAATAAATTATTTTTAAAAATTATTTTCAATATAAAAATATGTTAAAGGAGTATATGATATTTATTTTCCTTTAAAAACATCATGGCTTTCTAAAGAATACAAATATCAAATAATACTCATGGTGAACGAAAGGTCGATGTCGTTACGTATGATAAAATGAAAAAGTTTATTTATAATATAGTAAAACGCTTTGTTGAAAAAATAATCTCTTTGAATGAAATTAAAATTCAAATGGGGTTATACATCATATAAATTAATGTCATTTATAAATAAAAATATGCCAATATTAAAGGAGATTGAGACGATGTTCCTTACCTTATGTCAGACTAGTCTGGTTCGTTCATTCTCTCCCTAAAAAATAAATTTTTGTTATTATCAACTAACATAAGAGAATTTTCTATGTTTAATATTACTTTTATATAACTTATTATCTTTATATAAAAATCATACAATTATTCATGATCATATATTCCATTTTGTAAATTATAGTTTACTTGATTCAAAAATGAACTTGTTATAATTAAAAACTGACCACGTGGTCTAAATTAAATTATCTCCGGATCCATTTTCATGATTTGAATATCATATATGTATCCATTATATATCTATTTTGGATAACTATATATATATTTATAATAGACCATATCATTTAGTGATAAAAATCAAATTAACCGCTCATGGAGATGGTAAGTCGTATGTAAGAATAAACACTGATTTCATTTATTTTTTATATTTAATGGAATGAAAACTAAATGATCAATTAGTATATTATAATTATAGTATAATATCATATTTTATATATGTTACATAATTTCATTAACACTATACATTATATGTTCCATTTATGGCATGAACGAGTCATACTTCTTTTAGGGGAAAGTAATTTGTACTTCCTCAAATGAAATTATCGAATTTACACATTATGGAAAGAATAAATGTATGAATTATGTGAACAATAAAGAAGAATGAAAACAATATAAACATATTATATATCCTATATAAATATATTTCTATCATAGTGGATTCCTTTATAGGTGTATAGGGAAAATTGAACTCTCATCGTATCGTGAGGCAGTTGTTCATCGTACACAGAATCAATATATTTGTATCCATTAAATGGATGTGTGTGTAGGTGTAGTTAGAATTCACCTCATAAAATAAACCCAGTATATTTTGGATATTTGTGTTTATATTAAATCAATTAATTATAATATAATATCTAGTGGATAAGGAAAATAAAATAATAAAATTTGAGAGAATATGTTACCTCTATATCAGGTAACTCTCTTTTATTTGAGCAAAATGGATTTATTGAATTACCATCTACACAAGGTAAGGATTATATAAGGAAGATATTGAGGTTTGGATCTTATTTTTTCAGATTTTGGATTTTCCAATGGGAATGAGAGGTGTGATTAAATGGGTATAGTTGAGGACATTTTATAAGATGGAGACAAGGCACTTTAAGAAGGTATCGAAATATTATTTTACAGTAAAATTATTTTCGGTTTCAAATTGTCCCAATGTCATTTATTTAAAAAATCATTTTTTGGGTAGAAATTATATCAACCAATAGGATTTAGACAATTCTATGTCTCAATTATTACGTTATCGTTAATGTGTAACACTTAGATGAATAAATTTATCTCTTACCATGTCTACGTGTATATTCAATCTATATTTTATATATATATAAAATAAAATACCAATATAACAACAAGTGATTCACTAATAAAATTTTAAACATTATATAAATCATTTGGCATAATCTTATATAATTAGGACTATTATACAATTTATTATAATAGCACATTACTTAAAAACTCATTTATGTCAATTGTTATACCATTCATATTGTGTCTTTTTAAAAATCCATAACAACATTATTATTTCACAAAAACCTAATTTACTCAATTATAAGAAGTCATACTAATCGACAAAATTTTTTAATGGCCTAAAAATTAATAAAATAAATTTATTTTATTATTTATAATCACATTTATTTAAATCATTCATTAAAAAAGTAACTACTTCATCATCATTGTGTCATAAATATATATAATTTGATGATGTCTAAAAATGATATATTAAATAAAATGATGAAGGAAATAATTTTAAATTTATAATTACTATTTATAGTAGAAGGTATCAATTATGTAAGATATTTTAATTTGTTTTAGTAAAAGATACATGTTTATGTTATATTTTTCTTTACCTTAAAATTATTCTTATAAAGTGTCATTTTCACATCAAAGTGCCTCTATGGGGTCCCAAAATTGACACAAGGGTTCCCATGGTTACACATATATCATCTAATTGAATTTGGAAAAATGTTTGGATAGTGTAATATTATTATAATACTATTTTATAACCTTATTTACCAGATTTACCCTTTAACCATCGTAACTAAAATAATCACTAATGTTATTATTCATAATGTCCAAAAATACCGTAGATAAATTTTAAAAAATTGTACCTCATAATTAAAAAAATGGAATAAATTTTTAATAATTAATAAATAATAATTTTCTTAATTAATTTAAAATTAATTCTTATTTTCAAACACAAAAATATTGTTTTTAAGAAGTAAAAACTACCAAAAGAATGAAATGTTTTGATTTCAAATTTAATAGAGAAATTACACCCAATGACAAATATTATATTAAGTGTTAAAAATAAATTCCAATTACACTTTAAAACCAATCAAAATAAAATTTATCTATATAAATAAATTATATTAAAACTTAGTTTTAACTTAAAATGGAGTATTTTTTACAATTTATTAAAAAAATGAACTTTATTAGAAAATTAAAAAAATATTATCCAAAGTATATTTAGATATCCCTGTTATATAGATGAAGTTTATTTTTTTAATATAATACATAAACGTTACAAAAAATTGATTTAAAATGGTTCACCATCAAAAATAGGTAGTCTCACCATTTAAAAATATTTGTTTAATTCGTGCTTAAAATAAGAATCATTATTATTTTAAGCTTATAAAATTTATTGGAAAAATGTTAAGGCATTTAAAAACCATGTATTATAATATTTTCGTTAGTTATATTCATTATCCCTAAAACAAAATCTAGGAATTTACAAAAATTTAAAATAATAGTAATATTATTTTAATATTTTCAGTGTAATTAAATGTTTGGTGGAACATAATATTTTAAAGAATCTCATTGTTGTGTGTTTAGTACGCTATCCAAAAAATTGTCATCTTTAACATAAAATTAATATATTATTCATAAATATTAATAGATTTTGAGAATTATTATTTATAAATACTTAGTTTTTTAAACAAATCTTCGTTGTTTGTAATAGGGTTATGCTTCTTAATCTATGTTTCCTTAAATATAGTTAACATTATTTCTACTAAACATCATACGATACCAAATTTAGTGGCCCAGAACCTAGTAGAAGATATATATTATCAAATTTACTATATTAGAATAAAATTCCTGAAATTGAATCATGATGAACCAAAAATTTTATAATTATTTCTAAAATGGATACAAACCTGATTATCATCTTACATGACAATACACACATTAAAAAATATTTTTTTTCAAGATTACAATTTTTCCATTATAATATCACTGCATATAGAACATGATAAATAATTTATTTTATTTATAATTTAAAAAATAAGGGAGATCAAAAGTTATCAGTATGTATTAAGTACATCAGAATTTTTCCTGAATCAAGAAGAAGAATCAATATGGAAAGGTAAATAAATAAGAACACATTCCATTAAAAAAGTTGGAAATGTATTTTTCAATATTGAAAGGTAAATAAATTTTAGAAAATTCTGTGTAATCAATTAACTAAAAAGAAAATGTATATTGAGATAATATGTTGGTGGTAATCTAATGGATAATAATAACTGAACTCTTAATGAAGGCCATTATAAATTTTTTGATTTCATATTCTTATGAATCACGATACATCAACTATCAAGACTATACACAGGAATGATTAAAACTACAAGTAAATTTTTTTTAATATTATCTTTTCGTCTTTATCCCATGAAATTTACTAATGTATCTAGGGTCTAGATTATAAAATTTACTGCCTATAATTACAGGTCAAAATTATCCTACATATATTAAATATTGAATTTAATTATTGAAAAATGTTCCTTATCATCGAATATCTCTACTGAGTAATGTATATCGATTTATCAGTATTATAGACGTAATAAAATACTTTTAAATATAAAAAATAAAAAATAAAAATGTTGTACGTTTTAAGAAATTAACATATCCATTATTAATAATATGGATATTCAGGGGACATTTACTGTCCAATGATTATAGAAATGTTAATATTTTGTTGTAATATTATTGACTTCAATGATGAATAGAGAAGCTTCATATCAAAAATTTTCTTAGAAAAAATGACCACAACAAAAATAAATGATTAATAATTATGTTTTTAAATAAATATATACCCATTGGTGTAAATATTAATGGTTTTTTCATAGTTTAATAGAATAATATAAAAACATATTTAAACCTATTATTGAGGAAAATATACATTTATTTTTGGAAATAATTTTGAAGATATTTTTCTTTTAAAATAACTTTTTAAAACATTTTATTTTAAAAAAGATCTGTATGAACATACTTATGAAGCTAAAATGAAATGATGTTCATTATGGATGATAATTGAATCCATGTCATAAAACTCAAAAAATATTCATTTTGAATTTTCAAATTGTTATGAAATATCTTTGTTTGTAAAATTACATGATTATTTCCTTCACATTTTTCATTAAATCAAAATGAGCCTTGTTTTCAAAAAAAATGCTCATTTGAAATATTTTTTAAAGAGTAAAAATGGGAGAAATTCCTTTGATAAATCATATTTAGAAGTTTAAAAAAAAATTAAAACCATTTTTAGAATACAAAATTTTTGATGAAAACATATTACCAGCCTCCGAGGTAAATTTTGTAAGATTTTCATAAAAACATTTATTAAAACATTTGTGTAAAAAATAGTTGGAAATGGTTTTATTATAATAAATTACCGTAAATAAAAAAATCAGGATATAATTAAAGGGTTTTTTAAAAAATTATCAAATAATTCCCTCTAACAAAAATTCATGGATACATCATCTCGAATAAAATAATATAATGAGGTAAACCCTAGAAAATATATTAAAGCTAATGTGAGAATCATAAAATACATTAAATATGTGTTTAAACAATATATAAAAATAAAAAAAGTGAAAATATTACATAAGAGAATCGAAATTAATTATGAAGATAATCTTAGTAATACAATAATATCTTACAGTATATCTATTCTTAAGTAAATTCAATTTCATAGATAGTTAATGTTGAATATAACAACACAATTAATTAATTAATTAATTATTTTATTTTGATAGTTATCACATATTCCTTGGAAAGACCATAATAAATTATATTTACTAAATTTTGAAAATATAGTTTATACATTTTTTTAAATTAAATTAATTGGTTAATAATTACATATCAATAATAATGAGAAAAAATTGAACATATTGGATGTGATTTTATAAAAATAAATTACACCGAATTGTTTTTTTGAATAATATAAAATCTAAATCACTATAAATGAAATATATAAATTATAATTTCATTACATGTAATAAATTACATTCAAAAAAATCATCATCATGTTTTTATAGGCTTAAGAAAATAAAAAAGTCCATTCTTAAACAAATGGTTATTTATTTCATTGATCCATTTATATCGCTTTTTTATGGCCCACCAATTTTAAATATAAATTTCGACACTTTCTATGTTTTATTTTACAAAATGATGATTATTTTTATATATTGCTATCAAAATTTTGTTCCTGAAAAGGTTTAGTATTTTGTTCAAAATATTCATTTTTCTTATAAATAATAAAAAATTCTATTTTATTCAGTAATTGGGTTTCCATATAATTTATTTATATAGATAAATAAAATTTTGAATTTTTTTAAATAATATGTAGTTTATTTATACATCAATAAATCAAATTGAGGTCAGTATAATGAATTTCAAATTGAAATTGGATATAAAATCATTTCAGTATTTTGAACTTCTCACATTAAATCCCATGTTTCTCATTATGTCGATAGGATTGGATTTAAAAATAATATTTATAAATATATGAATTAATTTTATAAAATTATCTCAATAATTTTTATTATAAGATAATAATTATCTTCTAAGATCAATTTTAAATTTAGTAATAAAATATTTACCATGGTAAAATAATTAATTACAGTGATATATATAAAAATGAAATGGGTTTAAGATAAAATGGTAATGGATTAATATATTAAAAAACAAAAAAAATATTTTTGTTTTATAATTAAATATAGACAACATTAATTTAAATTAACGCCAACTCAATTTGGATGGATTTAAAGACAGAATAATCATTATTTTATTCACTTAAACCCACCTCTCCTAAAGTATAACTACCACCCATATCCACCAAATATTGACTAATAGGACTTTAATAACATAATATATCATTCCAATAATCCTAATTTTAACTATATCAATGTCCATGTGAGGATAGTATTAAAAAAATACTAAATCCAAGGTCCTTAGGGGGCGTTTAAGTAGTAATATTCAAGTGGAAATTTTCTCAAAACACCTCCCTTAATTTCTGTTGTTTAATTTAATCCATAATAGAATGATAAATATATAATTTTGTATATAATATAGTGTTATATTTATAATGTAATTACTTTTCCATCAAATTTGTACCTCCACTTATTCAATGAAATAGAACAATTATCAATGTTATGCAAGTTACCCTCCTCAATGAATAATGATTTTTATTCATTTCCCATTATAGCCTTCATGGATGGTTATAAAACTATTGTTTTGGATTAAAAAGTTTTTAATAGTTAGATAATAACTTACCCCATGTTCTATAGGTAATTTATACTCATAAGATAATTTTAAAAAAACTTGTTCGTGATGTTTAGAAAACTAAGGAAATTAAAATATTAACATATTATTAACATTTTATCCAATTAATTATCATTATAAATGAAAGAAAAATGATATACGTGACCATTTAAACTTATATAATTTAATTAATACAATTTCATTCAATTATTTTATTATAAATTCCATTTTATAAGAATATGAATAATTTTAAAGAAATGCATTGATCGTGAAACTATGAAATGAACGATCCTAAAACCACGAACACAATGTAATATAATTATTTTTAGCGTAAAAATATATTATAAAATCATAACATGATATATTATAAATGAGAATATAAATTTTGAATTAGTTTATAAAATTCCTTATAACATTATAATGGTGGTAAAACTACGAACTACTAAAGAGATACATGAGGTAACAACAATCTCGTGTCACATTCTAATTATGTGAGGTATATCCCTTGTCCACAACTGAAACCATATGTGTCGTGAATGGACTACCCTTTGATATATCATATATTTAAACTAATTAACTTCATGTTATATACTACCACTTTTGATAATTATTACTTTAATGGGTCATTCAATTCTACTAATTACAAAGTGGTTAGGGATTTCTAAACTCAATTTCCACTCATGTGGTTGAACATCGAGTTCATTGAATTTATAATTATATGTTCATAGATTAAATGGATTTTTAATACAACATTTATATTTCCAGATTTTTATGTGGGTTTATAGTGAATACAATACATTTATTCTATTTATTAATGATATAATCTGTGTAGTTGAATTTGTCTCAATATCCATTAATTGACTATAATTTTTGTCTTATGTACCCACATTAGTTTAGGAGTTGTATATATATAAGTATTAAAATATACTATCAATAATTTATTTATTAATATATAATTTTATGTTCTATTAAATAAAATTCCTTCCTGGAATTTATGATTCAAATGATTCAATGTGGGTTGTGAAAAATTGATTAACAAATATTTTATTAATATATTATTTGATATATGTGTAATGGTTTGGACAGTAAAGACACGGTTTGGGGAATGTTTAATATAATCCTCCCAGTACATCAATAGTCTCATGAGATGAATTCATTTGAAGAAAAACACTTAACTTCTTTTTCTATAAAATGGAAAACTTCCAGGAGGATAGATATTGATAGTAGTGTATGATAAATTGATGTGACACAAATGATACGAGTTTATTCCCATAGAAATAAACTGGAAAGATTATTTATGATAAAAATAATTATCTATAATATATATCTTTATAGTTCTAACATTTTAAATTTTTAATTCCATCATTATTATTATTCTCTATGATGAATCTATTAGTTATGTAATCCCTAGTCACGTTTCAAAACAATGTTTTTATTTATATCAAATTATTTGATCAAATTTAATCAATAACATATTATGACCATGTTATTGATTAATTATCATGTGTATCATTTATTCCCCATTCAATTCAGATTATCCTTTATTTATTTATTATAGATTCTATTATATTTAACAATTACTTAGTATTTGATCTCACTAATTTATTATTTTTTATTTCTACATATTCCCATGAATTTTATTATGAATGATATATAGGGTTACCCTAAGGGATATAATGGTGTTCTCAAAGAAAATAATTGTTATATTATAAGATAAAAATGAAAAATTAAAATGAAATACATATCTAATTTACCATGCATACTAAATTATTTTGTCCTTTGGTATGTGATTCCTTATATCTATGGCCATTTAAAAATGTATGGTGTTGACAATAAGCTACTATGTTTGAGGTCATTAATGTTGGTTTGAGATAAAGTTTATTAAAATCCTTGTGAAATAGATTTATGAAAATATATATTAGTTAAAATATCTCTGTGAAAATCATGGAGTATATTAATAGAAGAACAACCTAAAGAATCCCTGTTTATGAATATAATATTATTTGTACATAAATTTTGAATTTATTTTAAAACATATTTGGTGTTATAAAATATTCACTATTTTAAGAGTTAATATAGTATATGACATATTTTAAAAAGGATCATAATAGAATAAGGTATTTAATACTCATGACCAATGTAGATATTCCCCTAATGTGTCAGCCAATACACACAATATTGGAACTGATCAAGTTATAACCATTTTATGAAATATTAGTCAAGACATGAAAAATAACTACGCTTCCCCAATGTTGAATAGTTTTATGCAGTAGTAGTCCCTACCATTTAGTGGGAATACTAATCTAGTAGTATTTGAGAAATGAATCAAGTCCCTTGAAACTATATAGTTATCACTGGTATGAATTGTAAAGTAATAAGTTGAAAATATAGTGTGTTGTCTTAATGGACATGCTAATAAATGGTTGTTATTGATTAGGAAATATATGGGTGAATATGAAATAGGATTCATGGAATGGAATAATTTTTAGGGGATATTCATTGAAAAATATTTCCTTTAACATAAAAAAAATGAGATGAATAGAAGGTTCATTAGATTAAATAAATATTATGAATAACAGGTTTTAGAGTATGAAGAATCCCTACCATGGTTATCAGGTTTTGTTACATATAACATATCCAATATAGAATGAATTATTGAAAATTTCATTCGAGGTCTCAAGCCTCATCTTTTTATGGAATTGGATTATATAATATTTTCAATATATGATGAAATAGTTTAATGTGAAATTATTATGGGAAAAAAATTAGAAAGGTCTTATGGATTAAAAGGGAAGAAAGAGAATATGACAACAGTAATGAAAATCAATGATAAATGGAGAAATGGGAATACTAATTTTACCACATGTAAGAACTGTGTAAATAATCACCCTATAAAATGTTTCAATGCATTTGGAATATGTAATATTTGATGAGAAATGGGTAACTAATAAATAGATTGAAAATAGCAGAAATAACAAAATGATATTTATTGTTTCAACTATATTGAAATGTTGTACGATAATAATAAACACTACATTCATCAAGGGAATATGGCTCTGAATAAAATAAGGGATAAATTTTAATATTATTATGTTAATGAAACCAAAATTGATTGATTAATATGATTTTTTATTTTGACATATGATATATAAAATTATATTACTCTATTGATGATAATTTCATCATAAAACGTTTTAAATGTATAATGATTACACTACAATACTCATTCTTACAGATTTGGCGACATGGGATGAATAATACCTAGATATATTATTTATATTCCAGGTTGATCTTCTATAAAACAAAAAATTCAGAGAGTATAACTAAAATATTAGTTTTATATTGACATAATAATGATAAAAAGATTTCCATGGGTTTGTATTTTTGAACATGGAGGTGTTTTGGTGATTTTATATTTTATGTTAACATTTTTTTATTTACTATTTTATTGTATTTAACGAATATATTCAATAATCTAATATATTAATTTTTAAGAGGATTCTTGTTTTCATTAAGGTTTTTAAATGATAAATTAATTCACATATTTGGTATTTAATAGTAAGAGTTATATTATTATTTGTGTAGAATCTAATGGCATGTTTATTTTTTGATATTTAGTGACCTTACATTGAATTTTATTTTATTTAATTTTGAGATAGATATTTTCTATGAGTCTTACGATTAACTATTAATGAAATTTATTATGTCGACCTTCAAATATAAGTTTTTACCGATAACATATTCTAACATTTTGGTTTCAATAAATAGTTAAAGGTGGAATAAATTAATTCGGGATCTTATAATTCATTAATGATCTTGATGTACAAAGAGTTCAGATTTAATATCAATTTCCTGGAAAAATAGATAAATTAAAAATAGAATGAATCCCAATAAAAGGATAATGTTATGATTATGGAATTGAAATAAATAATTTATTTTTATTCTGAATAGCCTATATCAGCATATTAAAATAATCCATTGACTATTTGAAATTAATTTCAAATTAAAATTTTATTCACATATTTTTCTTAATGGGAAAACAATGGCCACTTTATTCCATTATAAGTTTACAGTTTTTTGGATGATTGACTATCTGATGACGGTGTTCTCTATCAACCTCTATAAAAATTTATAGATTTATTTCTCTTCCATGTCCTAGTGTTTATGTACCATTAATTTTATTATATTATATATCTTTATTTTTTAATGATTGTCACATTTCTATTTACCTATTATTATGGAGGTTTTTTATTAACCCTATTTACTATATTGGATGCACACAATGGTATTTCCATGTATATGATTTTGATTTTTTAAATCCAATTTCACATTTTGGTTGTAAGGACCCATAAAATTCATGGGAAATTTTTTTCTTAACTTTCTTTGTCATTTTTCAAGAACACAGTTTCTGACGGCGCCTGATTCTGAGGCCTGGTGTGCCCGGAATTAATTTACGAAGTTAGGCTCGGGTACGTTCAGTGAACGAACGAGTTGGTTTTTCTAACTTTTGGAACGTTTGCTCGGAATCGAATTTTGAGGGCACCAATGGAACCGCAGCGCCGGTAATTGCTTAAGAAGATGTTTTTCAAGGTTTCATTTTCACTGGAGGAGTTGTTAAAAATTTGTGGAAGATAAAATAAAAATTGAGTTACAATTTTTATTTCTTTTAAGTGGATTATCCATTGAGTGGAAGTTGGGGTAACCACCCAACTTCCCATGAGAGGATTAAAGGTGAGGTGGGGCCCACACGAACCCTACCACTTTCACCTTCCCTAAACTCCCTTAAACCTCTCCTCTCATTAATTGGTAACTTTTCTTAACATGTTTAACCCCCCCCCCCTTTTAATGTGAGACCACTCACCTCCCTCTCTCTCTTCTTTAATTCATTCCACGTAAAAATTAATTAATTTGACAACTCAAGATAAATTAATTAAGTTTTTTTGTTTTGAATTTGTAATTTTGAATGAATGGCTTTGGTAAATAAAATAATGTGGATCCTCATTTTATTTTGGTTATAATTGTTTTGTTAAGAGGAAGGGAAGAGAGATCTTTTGAGTTTTGAAGAACGTCCTCCTTCGAAGAAGAATGCCCTTTGTGGAATAACATGAAGAACACCGATGTTTCGATGAAAAACACCTTCTCATCTTGCACCTTCTTTCCATGTCGACGGAAGCGAGACACCGCATTCTTCATCGGGCGATCACCAATGACGTACCTTCTCCTCTTCTTCCTCCATGTCAAAGGAGGAGACCCCACCGTGGGGAACATCACCTTTGACGATGACTCACCCTCCGACATCAACGGAATCGGCACCGATCTTCCGCGACGTCCGATCATCGCGATGCTTGCCTCTTTCGCGGCTCGACGACTTGTAACGTCTTTGCAAAGTAGGGGTTTGGTTTTTATGTCGTGAATAATTTTTGATGTTCTTCAATATTAACGGGAAATTTTTATCAAAATAACAGAGAAGGTCGGTCTGCACGAACATGGCCGAACCTCCTACCCTTTTTATTTTTATGGTTATCTACGTGGCTTGAAATGGAAGAGACACAGTGCCGTCGCTCCGTGCAGGAATTTAGAGAATCACGACGAAGAAGCGTGACGCCATCGCGCCGCGCCGGAAAACCACGAAGACAACGCGATTTGTTATTTGACGTGCGGATCGACGGGCGATGACGAATCAGGCCGAATTGGAGGTTGAATTCCTTCGCAATAAAGATCGGGTCCCGGTAGGACTGTTGGCGAAGGTGGCAGGAAAAACGGACCACCAGAGCGCGTCCGGTGGTCCGCAGAAGGCGGTGGCGTCGGCGACAGGCACCGGCGGCGCGCCTTCGGATCAAACTGCCACGGCTAAGCCGCGGTGGTGGGACGTGTACCGGAACGGCCGGGCCATTCCGGGTTTGAGACGGTGCGGCTTTAAGCCACGCCAGGTTGACAACCGAGGGGGGGTGTGGTTTGTAACCCCCCGCACCCGTCGCGCTGTGCCAGTGCGACGCCAGCCGGCTGCCCAGGCTAGGCCGGGCCGCACAGCTAGGCTGGGCCGCGCCCAGTTGGGTCATACCCAGACTCAGTTCGGGTCGACCTGGTTCGGCCAACCCAGGGGGGGTTGGGCCGGGCCGGGACGGGCCTAGACCCTCGTTTCAGACTGTCTACGGTCTTTTGCCCATAACATGGGCTTAGGACCTCCGATCGACACACCGTCAGTGGCAACGCGATCCTTGAAACGAGGCGGTAGTTTCGATATATTACTCTCAAGGTTTCGGAGAACTTTGGGTTCGGCCGGGTTGGTTCGGATACGAAACCAACTGGGCCCTCGGTGTGGAAATGCTTATATCTTGAGTTCCGGACGTCCGATTGATGTGCCGTCAACTTTTTTGCTTTTCTCTTGATGAGGCGGAACATTTGACTTACTCCGCTCGAGGTTTGGACGCCTTCGGAGTGCAGTCGGGTTGGTTCGCACATGAAACCAACCGGGCCCCTAAACGAAAAAGACAATAACTCACAAACCGGGCGTCCGATTGACGCGTCGTCTATCTCATTGAATTACTCTTGATGAGAAGGAACTTTTGGCATAAAACACCTGAGTTTTGGATGAAGTTTGAGTATGGCCAGGTTGGATTTTACCAGAAATCCAACCGGGCCCCTGGAACGAAAAAGCTGATATCTTTCAGACCGGACGTCTGTTTGATGAACCGTCAGCGGCGTTGGTGATCGCGTTGAGAAACGGTCCCTATGAGTATACCCTATGAGAGTTCGGGGTACAGTTGATATATGGCCGGGTTGGTTCGCACACGAAACCAACCGGGCCCCTGGGATGAAAAAGCTAATAACTCACAGACCGGACGTCCGATTGACGCGTCGTCTGTTGTGTTGAGACCCCTATGACGAGGCGGTACATTAAGATAATTTTTCGTGGGACTTGTGATACATGGATTATCGACCTGTAGCTCGTGGAGCGGACCCTCCTGGAGACGAGCGTACGGAGTACGGAGACCATGTAGCAGGTTGTGACTTGATGACTGCTTGTCAGATTCGATTTGGAGTGACAAGCATAGCCTAGTGGGGAGCACTACTTTGTGAGGTGGCAGACCCATGGAAGAGGAGCACTACTATGTGAGGTGGCTGACCCGCGGTACTCGACAGGAGGAGTACCTCTGTAGGCTATAAGGTGGAGCACTACTGTGTGAGGTGGCAGACTGATGGCGGAGGATAAATACTGTGTGAGGTGGGAGACCCGCGGTTCTCGACAGGAGGAGTATCTCAGCAGTCATAGGTTGGTGAGCATTACCTCGGAGACGTGACAGGATCAATGTACTCCCAGAGACGGAGCTCTTCATCAGTTACGGTTTTGATAATGAAAATCCAGGTTTGAGCTGAGTCGATGACCTTTTTGTTTTCATCATGATTGAGATGGGTCACATGATAACTTAGTTATATGTATGGGCATATACCTAGGTAGTGGTTATCCGTTGATTTCATAATCTTGTGTTTCCTCATTATTGAGATGGGTTACTTGATAACTTAGGTATATGTATGGGAATATACCTAAGTAGAGGTTATCTGTTGAGATCTTCTTTATGGTTATCCTTCTTGGTTTGAGTGAGACCTTGAGGGTATCGGGGTCCCTACTGAGTATCGTTATACTCACCCCTGCACAGGATATGTCTGCACCTCATTGTGTTGGTTGCAGATGACGGGCAGTGCATACGGAGGCCGAGTGTTCGAGGACTGGACGGTACCTGGAGGTGGACCACCCGACGAGTCAGTATCCGGAGGTGGACTTCACGGTGAGACGACAATCGGAGGGGGTTGACGGGCGAGAGCTTTGAGGAGCTGCGCTATCTGTACCTACCCTTCAGGTAGGATCCGTGGTGGACGATCCATGAGCTGTGCTATATGTACCTACCCTTCAGGTAGGATCCGAGGAGGACGACCCCGGAGATACTTCCTTTCTTCCAGTTGTTTGTCTTTTTCTGTTGTACATTTGTTCAGTTGTAGCTGTATTTCCAGTTTTGTTTGTATTCTGGCCCATTTACATATCAGCACTTTATTTGTACTTAATGTTTTACTTCCTCTTGTACTCTATGGTGCATTGATACTTTTATAAAGGCCATGCCTTCCCAGTTATTGAGATTTATGCCTTTGGTGCTAGTCGCCAGCCCCTGGCCTATGGAAGGCGGCTTGGGGTAGTCACAGCACGGGCCCCGAGGACGGGTCATGACTAATTGGTATCAAAGTAGTCGGTTCTACCGCAGAACTAATAACTCTGCTATTTTCTTTCTGTGAAGAGACAGTGTTAAGAGTACCGAGTGTGGTTTTTTGTTCAGGGAGTCCAGTGTTGGTGCGGGCGACCAACGTATCCATACACCAGGACCCTGACAACTGATTTCCGACTTTGTCCATGAAAACAATAATTACATCTATGTTTCCAAAAGTTTTAAAAGTCAGCTCAAACCAGGTCAGCTCACCAGGTATAAATCGTTTTGACCGTTTCATGTTTGTTCCTTTCAGGATGCCTCTCCACGGATGACCAGCTAGAGCCCCGAGAGTTGTTCGTACTGACAGCCCGCCTAGAGACGTGGCCTCAGTATAGGGTCCTATCCCATTTGAGGCACCAGAGGAGGCACCAGCGGTACAACTACCCATTGGGGCACCGATTCCACCATCCCCAACAGAAGAGGGTGCACGTTTCTTGAGCGCATCACATGAGTTCCAATTCCAGAGGCCACCCAGGTTGAGGGGAGAGACGGAACCCCAGACGGCTGAGGATTGGCTGGAGGCTGTGGTGAGAGTCTTCAGGCTAGTGGGGATGCCAACAGACTTCATGGTGATCCTTGCTGCCAGCCTTCTTCAGGAAGTAGCAGGCAGATGATGGAGCCTGATGCTCCAGATGCATGACGAGGTGACACTTCTATGGGCAGACTTCGAGAGCCTGTTCTGGGTAGAGTTTGTACCAACCACCCTTTGAGTGGTGCGTATACATGAGCTAGTTCAGCTACGGCAGTGCATCATGATAGTGGCGCAGTATTCAGCGAGGTTCACAGACCTATCGCGCTACTCCACAGATATGGTACGGGACCCGTTCCTCAGGGCCCGAACCTTCTGAGCAGGGTCTCAGGCGAGAGATTATAGCTTTTGTTATTTCTCATAGCATTCTAACACAAACAGGGGTGTTGGAGCGAGCCCTCTTAGTAGATAGTTTCCTTGCTAAGCAGTCACCAGTAGGAGGACCCACCACTAGCCGGCATGTGGCATAGTCTTCTGTAGCAGGCAGTAGACAGATGACACAGAGGTCCAAGAGGACCAGACCTGCAGGTGGTCGACTGCGTGACTAAGGGTCGGTAGTGCGAGGAACCAAGGGGAATGATAGAGCCAGACCTTCCATGCAGTGTTACTCATGCGACGGGATTGGTCACATAGAACGTGACTGTCTGACCCGCCACGCAGATGACCAGCAGTTAAATGAAGAACCTCCCAGGCAGAGGCAGAGGTTTGATCAAGGTAGACCGCTAGGAGTTGAAGGCCGAGGGAGGGGAGATGTCCATGCAGCTGGAGGTGGACGAGGCTTCGAGGTGTTTCCACCACCACCACCAGGAGGTCCACCTAGACCACAGGAAACAGGTGGAAAAGGGAGAGCTCAGCTTCAGGCAATAGAAGCTTACGACAATGGTGCTCCAGAACGAGTGGATCGGAGCGGAACTAGTGGTGTATATCTAGTTCCATGTTGTTGTTGTTAAATTTGTGTCTTTGTACCATGAGATGCAATAATATAAAGACACTTACCTTTGTGACATTTTATTCCTTCCTTTTGGTGTTCTAATAGGTTCCTGTATAAACAATTGACTTGACCCTCATTTTCGAGATTCCTACTAGAGGTGACCCACTTACCTCACGCTAATGCCGACAGTTTGACTCGACCATTAGAGATTAGAGTGACGGTTGGATCTCTTGGTAGTAAAGTCGAGGCCTTACGACGTCCTCCATGGCATGAATACATCATTCATGTCCGGATTGATTGTATTAGGAAAAGAACGTGCTTCATCCAAAGGATGAGACCAGATTTCTCCTATCGGCAAAGAAGAAATCATAGCAGCTCTTGTGGGACCAGAGATGGTCCAGGCCATGACAGAGTTGGTCCAGGTCATCCAAGAGCGGATGAGGACAGCTCAGGGCCGATAGAAGCCTTATGCTGACAAGAGAGAGAGACCACTAGAGTTCGAGGATAACAACCACGTTTTCTTACGTGTCTCACCTCGACGTGGAATTACGGAGATTTGGATGAGGTGGAAAGTTATCTCTGCACTTCATCGGACCCTTCAAGGTCTTCATAAGGGTAGGAGAAGTGGTTTATCGCTTGACCTTTCCACCATAGTTGCACCGGGTGCATGAAATCATCCACGTACCTCGGCTGAGGAGATACGTGCATGATCCTTCACACATCATTGACCTCAGGGAGTTGGATGTCGATGACAGGGAGACTTGCGCGATGATTCCAGTGGAGGTCGAGGATTGATAGGATCGGGTCCCACATGAACGATCGATCCCTCAGGTGCATTTTCACTGGCAGCACAGGAACCTCCAGGGGAGCACCTGGGAGCGGAAGCCTCAGATGCGTGCTCAGTAATGCTTTTGTATCCCTAGTTAGTGTTAAAGCTTTACGGGGACGTAAATCCCTGGGGTGGGAGTAATGTAAAGACCCATAAAATTCAAGGGAAATTTTTTCTTAATTTTATTTGTAATTTTACAAGAATGCAATTTCTGACGGCGCGTGATTCCGAGGCCCGGTGTGCCCGGAATTAATTTCCGAATTTAGGCTCAGGTACGTTCAATTATCGAACGAGCGGGTTTTTCTAACTTTTGAACCATTTCTCGGAATCATATTATGAGGGTACCGATGGAACAGCAGCGCCGGTAATTGCTTAAGAAGATCTTTTTCAGAGTTGCGTTTTCACGGGAGGAGTTGTTAAAAATTTGTGGAAGATAAAATAAAAATTGGGTTACAATTTTTATTTCTTTTAAGTGGTATATCCATTGAGTGGAAGTTGGGGTAACCACCCAACTTCCCATGATAGGATTAAAGGTGAGGTGGGGGCCACATAAACCCCACCCCATTCACCTTCCCTAAACTCCCTTAAACCTCTCATCTCATTAATTTGTAACTTTTCTTGACATGTTTAACCCCCCCACCCCTTTTAATGTGAGAGCACTCACCTCCCTCTCTCTCTTCTCTAATTCATACCACCTAAACATTAATTAATATGACAACTCAAGATCAATTTATTATGTTTTTTGTTTTCGAATTTTTAATTTTGAATGAATGGATTGGGTAAATAAAATAAGGGAGAGCCTTATTTTATTTTGGATAGAATTGTTGTGTTAAGAGGAAGGGAAGAGAGCTTTGGAGTTTTGAAGAACATCCTCCTCCGAAGAAGAACGCTTCATCTCCTTTGTTGAAGAATGTGAATAACACCAATGTTTCGAAGAAGAACGCCGTCTCATCTTGCACCTTCTCTCCACATCAAAGGAAGCGAGACGCCACATTCTTCAACGGGCGATCACTGACGACGTGCCTTCTCCTCTTCTTCCTCCGCGTCAAGGGAGGAGACCCCACCGTGGGGAACATCACCTTTTATGACGACTCACCCTCAGACGTCCACAGAATTGGCACCAATCTTCCGCGACGTCTGATCATCGCGATGCTTTCCTCTTCCACGGCTCGACGACGTATAACGTCTTTTCAAAGTAGCGGTTTAGGTTTTTATGTCATGAATAATTTTTGATGCACTTCGATATTAATGGCCAACTGTTATCAAAATAACGGAGGAGGTTGGACCGCGCAAACACGGCCGAACCTCCTCCCATTTTTATTTTGATGGTTATCTACGTGGCTTGAAATGGAAGTGACATAGTTCCATCGCTCTGTGTGAGAATTTAGACAATCACAACGAAGAAGCGCGACGTCGTCACGCCGTGCCGAAAAACCACGAAGACGGTGCGATTTTTTATTTGACGTGCGGATCGACGGGCAATGAAGAATAGGGCCGAAATGGAATTTGAATTCTCTCGCAATAAAGATCGGGTCCTGGGAGGACTTTTGGCGAAGGCGGCAGGTGAAACGGACCACCGGAGCGCGTCCGGTGGTCCGCAGAAGGCTGCCGCGACCGGCGGCGGCGGCGCGCCGCCGGAGCAAACCGTCGTGGCTGAGCCACGGCGGTGGGATGTGAACCAGAATGGCCGGGCAGTTCCGGGTTTGAGGCGGCGTGTCTTTAAACTGCGCCAGGTTGACAACTGGGGGGGTTTGTAACCTCCCACACACGTCGCGCCACGCTAGCGCGAGGCCAGCCCGCTGCCCAGGCCGGGCCAGGCCACGTAGGATGGGGCGGGCCGCACAGCTGGGCCGGACCGCGCCCAGCTGGGCCGGACCCGGACCTGGTTCGGGTCGACCCGGTTTGGCCCACCTAAGGGGGGTTGGGCCGGGCCGGGCCGGTCCCAGACCCCCATTTCGGACTGTCTACGGTCTTTTTCCCATAACATGGGCTGCGGACCTCCGATCGATGCACTGTCAGTGGCGACACGATACTTGAAATGAGACAGTTGTTTCAGTATATTACTCTCAAGGATTAAGAGTACTTTGGGTTCGGCCGGGTCGGTTCGGATACGAAACCAACCAGGCCCTCGGAGCGGAAACGCTTATATCTTGAGTTCCGGACGTCTGATTGACGTGCCGTAAACTTTATTGGTTTCCTCATGATGAGGCAGAACATTTGGCTTACTCCACTCGAGGTTTGGAGGCCATCGGAGTGCGGTAGGGATGGTTTGCACACGAAACCAATCGGGCCCCTGGAACAAAAAATCCAATAACTCGCAGACCGGGCGTCCGATTGACGCGCCGTCTGTCTCGTTGAATTCCTCTTGATGAGACGTAACTTTGTCATACTTCGCCTGAGTTTTGGATGCAGTTGGAGTGTGGACAGGTGGGATTGTACCCAAAATCTAACCAGGCCCCTGGAACAGAAGAGCTGATATCTTTCAGACCAGACGTCCATTTGACGAATCGTCAGCGGCGTTGGTGATCACGTTGAGAAACGGTCCCTATGAGTATACCCTATGAGAGTTCGGGGTATAGTTGAGATATGGCCGGGTTGGTTTTCACACAATACCAACCTGGCACCTGGGATGAAAAAGCTAATAACTCACAGACCGGACGTCCGATTGATGCGTCGTCTGTTGTGTTGAGACCCCTATGATGAGGCAGTCCTTGAGATACTTCTTCGTGGGACTTGTGATACTTGGAGTATCAACCTGTAGCTCGTGGATAGTACCCTCCCGGAGTCGATCGTACGGAGTACGGAGACCGTGTAGTTGGCTGTGAGCTGATGACTACTTGTCCGATTCAATTCAGAGTGACTAGCATAGCCCAGTGTAGAGCACTACTTTGTGAGGTGGCAGTCCCATGGCGGAGGAGCACTACTGTGTGAGGTGCCAGACCCGTGGTACTCGACAGGAGGAGTAACTCTGTAGGCTATGAGGGGGAGCACTACTGTGTGAGGTGCCAGACCCGCGGTACTCGACAGGAGGAGTAACTCTGTAGGCTATGAGGGGGAGCACTATTGTGTTTGGTGGCAGACCCATGGAGGAGGAGCACTACTGTGTGAGGTGGGTGACCCGCGGTACTCGACAGGAGGAGTATATCAGCAGTCATAGGTTGGTGAGCAGTACCTCGGAGAAGTGACAGGATCACTGTACTCCCAGAGACGGAGCTCATCAGCAGTTACGGTTTCGATAATGAAAATCCTGGTTTGAGCTGAGTCTATGACCTATGTGTTTTCCTCATGATTGAGATAGGTCACTTGATAAATTAGTTATATGTATGGGAATATACCTGGGTAGTGGTTATCATTTGATTTCATAATCTTGTGTTTCCTCATGATTGAGATGGGTTACTTGATAACTTAGGTATATGAATAGGTATATACCTCAGTAGAGGTTATCTATTGAGATCTTATTTGTGGTTATCCTTGTTGGTTTTAGTGAGACCATGAGGGTCTCGGGGTCCCTACTGAGTATCATTGTACTCACCCCTGCACGGGCTATGCCCGCAGCTCGTTGTATTGGTTGTAGATGACGGGCAGTGCTGACGGAGGCCGAGTGTTCGAGGACTGGACGGTACCCGGAGGTCGACCACCCAATGAGTTAGTATCCGGAGGTGGACTTCACGACGAGACGACACATGGAGGGGTTGACAGGTGGGAGAATTTAGGAGCTACGCTATCTGTACCTACCCTTCAGGTTGGATCTGTGGTGGATGATCCAGGAGTTGCGCTATCTGTACTTACCCTTCAGGTAGTATCCGAGGAGGACGACCCAGGAGCTACTTCCTTTCTTCCAGCTGTTTGTCTTTTTCTGTTGTACTTTTGTTCATTTGTAGCTGTATTTCCAGTAGGGTTTGTATTCTGGCCCATTTACATTCCATCACATTCTTTGTACTTAGTGTTTTACTTCCGCTTGTACTCTGTGGTGTTTTGTTACTTTTATAAAGGCAATTTCTTCCCAGTTATCAGGATTTACGCCTTTGGTGCTAGTCGCCAGCACCTGGCCTATGGAAGGCGGGTTTGGGGTAGTCACAGCACGGGCCCTGAGGACAGGTCGTGAAATTGGTAATGAAATTTATTTAATTACAGGATAATTTAACATACTAATATTTTATGGTTCATCTCTTCTTAAATAATATTATTTCATTAATAACTTATACATCACAAAAAACAAGCTTAAATACACGATTAAAAATTATTATATAATAGTGATATATATCACAAAGCTATTGGAATTGCAGGTATGAATGGGTTTAACTAAATTTAGAAAATATTTATTAAAAATTTCATTTAAATCAATTCATTTTTAACCATTTAAGTAATCATATAAAATGAGAACCAATTAAAAATAAAGGATATGTTTTAATAAAAACCTATTTTATGCCCACAGTATAATTTTACATTAAATAATTAAATTATTCACTATTATTAAACCATGAAAATTTAAAAATAATTTTATCTATTCAATACAGTGTTTTTAAATCCGTTCAACATGTTTTGTAGGATTATGATATGATTAAATCAGATTTTAAGCATAAATAACTATATACATCAAAAGGTATTTTTACCACCAATTCATGGTGCCACTATTTGTTAAAAAAATTAAAATTTTATTTGTTTTATTTTAAATAATGCTTGTTTTGTAATGAAAAATATCAACTTTATCATTGACTTAAATTATAGTATTTTTCAGTTACCTATTACGAATAGTGATGGATATTGAATTTTAATTGAATATTTTTTTAATCCTTTTTATTTATGTTTTTAAATTATATTATATTTTTTTTTTCAAATGGTAATTAGAATAATTATACATCACTAAATCAAATTTAGTTCTTTAGAATAAATTTCACAATGACATCAGATATAAAAACATTTCCAACTATAGAAATATTCACATTAAAAATTTTATCTTTCATTATAACTGTGGTATCAATTTTAAATATAATTTTTTCAACTATGTGAACATAATTTGATAAAATGGATTCCATATTTTTAATTGTAATGTTCATAATAAATTCTATGTTCAATTTAAATAATACAAATAGTAACTCCCCGACCACAGTTACCCAGAGTCGGTGAATTATTACATAACATTGCCATGATCACAAGGAAATCATGTCTCGAAAGACCTATCTGTTTAGTATTATTGGAAACAATATTCATACATTTGTTCAACATTACAACTTGTAATGAAACACCACAAAAATATATTTCATTAGAAACATCCAAGCCTCCTATATTATGCCTTCTTGTCACTCATAAATAACTTCTTCATATCCTGGGAAAATGAAACATAAGAAAAGGGTGAGATCAAACGCTCAGTAAGGGTAAGAAATATAGCCGAAGATAACATAAATATGAATCATGGTGAATAATTGAAATCACATGACTTTACCAATAATAAACATGAATACTATTATGGCTGGAATATGAGCTGAGTAAATAATGCCATAATAAAACATAATCATGGGTATTCTACTAGTCGAATGTCCACATGAACCATCAATATTATTTTCATAATGAGGGAATGTTTAATTCCAGGATTTCTAAAACATTTTTTCAAGGCCTCGAACATGATGTCCAAAAATGACTAAGACCTCGGCCAAACCCATTTATCAATTTGGGAAAGGGCCTCACCCAATTCCACCTCTATTTGTCTCATGAGTCCTACCGATGCATCGAGGAGCTACAGTGGGCTCCACACATCACTTACTAAGTCCAATACTTTCCTCATATCAAAATGTTTAAACATATCATAAACATTCGTATTAAAACTAGCATTTGAAATGTCAATACTTTAACCATAAGATATGAATGGTATAAAAATAGAACATCCACAGTCAAACATATCACAAAACATTCAATAAAATATTGAAGTTTTGTATCATAATAAATCAACTTCAAAACAAGTTTAAAATCCATTTAAGTATTTGACATAGATAGCAATGATTTGTAAAATTCTTTGATTCAAATATCCCTTTTCATGAAAACATTTAAAAGTCACACAATTAGGAAAGGAATACATTTAAAGAAATTTTTGAATCAATGTTTCCCATACCACTTTGAAACTTGTTAATATAACTAACATTTTAAAACATTCATGTCCATTTAAATAAATCCATAAAACCATTTTGAAAACATTTAAATTAATGATAATGGTTTAGATGAATAAATCTTTAAAACATTTAAAATGATGTTGACATAGATGAAATCAAAACGATTTGAGAAAAATATCTCTTTTTTGAAATAATTTAAGAGGCATATAATAATAAAAGAAAAAACTTATTTTAAAAATATTCTTATAGTATTGAAAGGGAAGATTCGATGATTTTATAATGGTGGAAAATAGTTTCACCTTCTTTATAAGTTAAAAAAACATTCTTACCTTAATTTTGTTAAAAATGTTAAAAAGGACACTGTTTGGAAAACAACGAAAATATTCCTTTATAAACATCTTATAAAATGTAAAAAAAGAGTATAAATGACTTTAAACCATTTTATAGTAAATAGTAAAAATGTTTTTAAATACATTTTTAAGAAACATCGATGTGTATGATAAAGAGTTCCCACTAGATAATTACGTATAAATTACCTCGGATAAAAAATGAGATTATAGAATTAACCCTTACCTTGTAATTTTCCTTGGTTGAAAGTAGGTTAAATTTCTATATATTTTTTGAATAAATATTATTATATTATAAGTGAGTCATATACATTAATATGATATCATATATTATCTTTTAACATCTCTTTGTTAATAATATCTTAGTATTATCGTTGTTTCGAGTGTTAACATTATTGTTTTCTTTTATTTGATTTATTACATAAGCCATTTTTGTTTTTTATAAGTTGCATCTTATTCATATCCAAAATGATATGAAGTCAATATTAATTATTTTTAATAATCAAATGAAATTTAGTCTTGAATGGATACGATGGGGAATGAATGTCATCATGGTCATGGAGACGGTAGTCTGTACGTACGCACAAGCGATAATATCAATACTTTGATATTAAAATAATATATAATTGGATGTTATATCATATATACAGAATCATTAAAATGTTTTATTTATTATCTAGATCAATTACACAACATTATCATACCCATCCATATAATAATGATTTGAATAACAATTACACCACGACGTGGAGACTGTAAGTCGTGCGTACGCACGTATGGAGACATGTCATTCAGTGGATGGATAGAATACTAAATATGGTTGTAACATATTTATAATAACATCACAGTATATAGAATATACTGGAGTTATTATTTTAGAATGGAAATAACAAATAAATAAGATGTTGAAGAAGAAAGGAACTTGAAAGAGGGTGGTGAAAACATTACCTCTTCTTCGAGTTCTTCCTTTTTATTTGATCAAAAGGGCTCCATAGGATGGCTTTCTAATAAAACTAGGGCCTCTAGGTTGAAGTGAGAGATGTTGGGAGGATATCTGGTTAGAGGTTGGCCAATCCAAAAGGCTTTCATGGTGTGAATTAGTGAAAAGGTGGAGTGCCCTTTTATAAGAGGGGTGAGAGGCACCTGAGGAAAAATGTAAAATATTATTTTATAATAAATTCATAATAGTATTATAATGATTCAAAACTGATTAATTTAGAGGATAAGGTGGGGATGGGTTGAAAAAAACTCAATCAGTTGGTTTTAGACCGGTTTGGGTCACTTTATTAACCTTATCAGTTAGATTTAACTCTTAGTTAATTAGTTTGACATTTACCATGTCACGTTGTATTTTTATATTATATAGTTAATAAACTTACTATATACTTCCAAGAGACCCTAAAGTGGTAAATAATACAACTGTAATTATATAAGAGCTTTGGCCGAATATTAGATTTTTAGGAAAAGAATATCAATTAATAATATAATATTTTTTTAAAAACACATTTTTTTCAATTTTGACACTATTTAATAATTGATTTTTTAAAAGTATTAACAACTTTATTAATTAAAAAAAATCATTTATGAAATAATAACATGTCATATTAACCAATAAAATTAGTGGATGTCATCAAAACTTTCAAATTATAATTTCTTAACAGTTATAATACCAATTATTTGATCCATTCATTAATAAGGAAAATTCTGCATCAATATTCTGTTCCAAATATATTTAATTATTCAATATCTAAAAATTATAAATAAAATACCTTTATGTAGGAAATATATTTATCTTTCTAATTAATATTAATAGTTTAACATATAACATATATAACCCTATGTAAAAATTGTTTTTCTAAAAGATATATGCTAATGTCATTTTTGTATTTACTTTAACTTAATTAATATAAAGTATCATTATCACTTACAAGTGTATCCATGGGGTCCCAAAATCGACCCAAAGATGACCATGGTCAGACATCTATCAACCAAAAGGTTTGGGACACAATTTAAGGTAATTTATTATTATTATTATTATATTATTTGTTACCCCTATTTACCGGATTTACACATTAACAATGGTAAATAAAATATTTACCGAAATAATTTTTCAAAATGTATAAAAATAAAAGTTACCTATTTACATAATTTGGACCTCCTGATTCTAAATTTGGAATCCATTTTTCTAAATTAAAAACATAGAAGTTTCAGAAATTAATTTGAAATTAATTCCCACTGTCAAAACAAAAAACGTGTTTTTAAAAAATAATAACTATCAAAAGATTGACCATTGTTTATGTCCGAATTCAATATGTAATTACATCCAATGACCAGAATTATATTAAGTGGTAAAAATATAATCTAAATTTACTTTAAAACAACTCAAATTCCTAATTCATCACTATTAATTATTTCGATTACAAAATTTGTTTTTAATTAAAATTTATTGATTTTCAATATTCATCAAAAATTGAATGTTTTCAGAAAAATACCAAAAATTTAACCTAAGATAATTTCAATATTCCAAATCCCAAAATCATGTCCATTTTGATAGATAAAATATATAAAATTTTAAAATGTGGGTATTTCTATTCATAACGGCTAGTTTGATTGGTTGTGGTGTCTATTAGAACTCGAAGTTGCGTACAACAGACGCTACTGTATTATTCAAAGAGAAGCGTACAATGGAAGTTAGGGGTGTAAAATTCTCCCCTCCATCAAATAATTTCGTCCTTGAAATTTCTAGAATACTACTGCATAAAAACACTCGGGTGGTTATTCACCAAAAATTCCTCGGGTTCGCACGGTCCCTCATCAATCTAATTATTTCTTCATAAAACATTTACTAGACAAGTCATCTGATGTCTCAGCACTTGTTATCCCTTATCAACAATCATAACAGTCTCTTCGCAATGATAAAGATCTGGTTCTAGTTGTAATTCATCATAGTTGAGTTCATTCATTGGGTCAGGCATGTATTTTATCAATAGTGATATGTAGAACACATCATGAACCTGGGAGAGGCTTGGCGTCATTGCCATTCGGTAAGCTACAGCCCCAATTCGTTCTAGAATTTAGAATGGTCCGATGTACCTGGGACTCAATATTCCCTTATTACATAATCATATAACACCCTTCCATGTCGATACCTTCCAGAAATCATGATCTCATACCTGAAATTCCAAATCCTTCCTTTGATTATCAGCATAGCTCTTCTTCCTACTTTGAGCTTCATTAATGTGGTTTTGGATTACCTTTACCTTTTCTATCATTTCTCCCCCAGTTCTGGTCCTACAAGTTTTCTTTCACTAACATCATCCCAATAGTTTGGTGTGCGACATCTCTTTCTATATAACGCTTCATATGGTGCCAACTGAATACTCAAATGGAAGCTATTGTAATAGGAAAATTCTACCAGAGGTAAATATTGATCCAACATACCCTTAAAGTCAAGTGAGTAGTATCTCAACTTGTCTTCTAAGGTTTGAATAGTTTATTCTAATTGTCCATCTATTTGAGGGTGGTAGGCAGTGCTCAAAATAAGTTTAGTATCCAAGGCCATCTGAAGGCTCTCCCAGAATCCTGAAGTAAAATGGGGATCAAGATCAGAAAAAATCGATAGGGGTAATCCATGAAGTCTCACGACTTCATGAATATATAGTCTTTCTAGATGTTCATGTTGTAAATCCTCCCTTACAAAAATAAAATGTAATTACTTGGTATGAAAATCAACAATGACCCATATTGCATCGTTCCAACTAGGAGTGTTTAATAGTCCCATGACAATTTCCATTGTAATAGTATCTCATTTCCACTCAGTTATAAGAAGAGGTTGCAATACTCTTCCAGTCTATTGCCTTCCATCTTTCAATTGTTGAAAAACAATACATCTTTAATCAAAATCAGCAATCTCCTTCTTCATGTTGTCCCACCATAAATGTTCCTTCAAATATCTATACATTTTGGTGCTCCTAGGGTGTATAGAGAAATTGGAAATATGAGCATCATCCAACAACACTCTTTTTAGATCAGGTATACTGGGAACACAAATTCACATTCCAAATTTCAAAATTCCATCTTCATATACAATGTCACTCAATATCCCATCATTCACAACTTTATTCTCCTTTTGAAACTCTTCATCACAGGTCTAAGAACTCTTTATCCTTTCCAGTAATGATGGTTTGGAAACCATTTGAAAAATCATTGTTGTTTCACATTACATGGTTATTCCCATATCCATTTTTACTAGATCCATATATATTAGATCCTTTTAATCTCTCATCTTGTTCAATACTCCATGATCGTTTCTAATCAAATCATCTGCCACCTTATTTTCCTTCCCTAGTTGGTAGTGTATCATGAAATCATAATCCTTGAATAGATAAATTCATCACCTATGAATCATTTTGAGTTCTTTATATGAGAAAATACACTTCAAACACTTGTGATCAGTATAAATCTAAATTTTTTCACCATAGAGATAATGTCTCCATATCATCAAATCAATGATTACAGAAGCTAACTCAAGATCATGAGTAGGATAGTTTATCACATGAATTTTATGTTGTCGTGATGCATAGGGAATAAACCGATCATTATGCATAAGGACACAACCAAGTCCTTTATTCGATGCATCAATAAAAATAACGAACCCATCATTCCTCGATGGTAGAGTCAATATAGGAGCATTTACTAATATCTTATTCAGTTCTTCAAAACATTCTTAACAATCTTTTTTCCAAACAAATTTAACTCCTTTACGTGTGAGCTTCGTTAATGGGATATCCAATCGAGCAAAGTTTTGGATGAAACACCGATAATAACTAGCTAAACCAATTAAACTATGAACCTCAGTTATACTCGTCGGTGCTGGCCATTCTTGGATTGCCATGGTCATAGAAGATTCAACAGAATTTCCATCATTGGAGATAATATGGCCATGAAACGAAATCTCATGAACCCAGAATTCAAAATTTCTAAAAGTCTCATATAATTCATGTCTTCTAAGAGGCCTCGGGATAATTTTAAAGTGAATTTAATGATCTTTGTAGCTTTTAGATTATACCAAGACATCATCAATAAATACCACCACAAATTCATTGAGATATTCCTTGAAGACTATTTTAATTAGATCCATGAATACAGTGCATGAAATAGTCAATCCAATAGGCATTAATGTAAACTCGTAATGCCCGTACCAGGGTTGAAATGTTGTCTTCAAAATGTATTCCTTCTTCACACACAACTGATGGTATCCAGATAAAAGGTCAATCATTGAAAAGTATTATGATCCATGTAGTTGGTCAAAGAAATCATCAATTCGGGGTAAGGGATACTTGTTAATTATTGTTATAGCATTGATTTCCCTATAGTCGATACATAACCTCATAGATCCATCTTTATTCTTAACAAAAATGACATGGGATCCCCATGGGGAAACACGTGGGTGAATAAATCCATTATTACTCAATTTCTCCAGCTGTTTCTTTAGTTTAACTAATTCCACAGTTAGCATTCTATAAGGGGTCTTCGATATAGGCTTAGAAACATGAATTAAATCAATGTGAAACTCAATTTCTCATTCTGGAGGATTTCTAGGTAAATCTTCATGAAACACATCAATATATTCTTTCACAATAGTTACATCATTTATTTGAACATTCCTGTCCTTACTCACTGTTATTCCATTCTCTTACCCCCCCCCCCCCAATAATTTAATTTAGTTGAGCTACTAGTGGTGGATCACGATAAGAATCCGGTGGTGAAGATTCTGCTCTAAAGATAAGGTGTTCTTTACCATTATCATCAAATATCCTAAATTCTTTCTTCTTAAAATAAATCTTCGCATCATGGTCTGAAAGCCAATCCATACCGAGGATTATATCAATTTCAATCATGGGTATGACAATGAAATTAGTAGATAAAGAACATTTATGTGCTCTAATTTGGACTGATTCACAAAACATTATTGCAATGATACTTCCCTTAGGAGTTTTGACTGACAACTCTCTTGTTAAATAAAATTGAAAATATCTAATTTTCCTAGAAAACTGGAAAGATATGAAACAATGATATGATCCAGAATCAAATAATTCATTTTCTAAACTTGAGAAACCAATTAAATTACCTATCACCACCTCTTCTGGGGCTTCAACCTCAGCAGTAGTGATTTCATAAGCTTGACCATTTTCCCTAGGCCTTTTATGAGATAAGTTTCCATGATGCTTAGGACATTCATTTGCATAATGTCCAATCCCCCAACAATTGTACATTAAACATTGGTAGTGTCTTTAATTCCTTTATGATCTCCAGTTTGATGACCTTTATATCCACATTTGTAGCATACTCCTTTTCCTTTTAGACAAGCACAAGGGTGCTTCCTTCCAAAATTATCAAAATTTTGAAATTAAATTCTTCCCTTCTTCCCTTTTTACTTATTTCATTTACCATAGTGTTTAGAAGATCTCTTCTTCTCTTGTTGTGATTTAATGTCATAAGACATAGAGAATTACTTTTCTGTCATGATAGCACATGATACAATATCTTCGTATAATGACAAGGATTGTGAAACTAATGCTCGACGAAGAAATGGTTTTAACCCATCAATGAAACAATCAATATTAATTCATGGGTTATGTATATAATATGAATCATGACTTGCTGACCTTGTAATGTTAGCCTCATACTTTGCGACATTTTCATCCTCCTTTTGCCTCAGACTCAAAAATTGCATTTCCATATCTGCTCAATGGTCATGAAGAAACTATTGTTCTAAGAAAATCTATTTCAACTCCCCCCATTACCTATTTGATACTTCATCATCCTAATTTTTGTTTTGAATCAATGACAACCATTCATCAGGATCTCCAGTAAGGTGGTAAACTGCCAGGATATCTTTTTCTCTTTCGCTACTCCCCAATGCATGGAATATTTTCTCTACGTAATTTATCCATTGCTCATCCACTAATGGATTTTTACTGCCATTGAATGAATGTGGTTGTTTCCTCATGTAGTGATCTAACATTGATCCTCCACACTATGGATCTAGCCACTCTATATGGGTAAGGTTATTTTTCATAACTAGAGTGAGTTGTCACAGTATGGTGATTAGCATTTCAGCACCAGTTGCATGACTATCTATAATATAATTATATTCAGAAGGAGGTAAATCCCTAAATGGAGTGAGTGCATTGATACGGTTTCCATTCCGTCCACTAGGCACCATTTCTTAACAATGTCATAAACTAGAATAGTTTATGAATCGAAATATATAATTCCAAACATCTAAAACAGTTAACATAAATTGAACATTTCATGGATATAATCCATAATCATAAAAATGTTTTCATTGAGGATGTATAACCTCATAAACCCTTTATAATGGTGGGTAAAGAAAATTAGAATTATCCTAATCATATCTCTCGGGAGTGTCGTAACCAAAAGTGAAGCAAGGATCATTGTCATGCACCAGTTCCCGTTCGAGTCTAGCTCAACGCGGTGTTTTCGGGTTTTACCCCTAGGTACATCTGTTCCAAGGCCACCTCTACCTTCTCGTATACAAACTGCGATGTATTTCTTATAAAACTCACAAAATATCTATAATACCAATATTCTAAGATGTTCTTCTATACTGATCCTCAAATTCTATCTTACGGATATGTGCTCTAATCAAGGTTTATCTAAATTTGGATTCTGAGGTTTGTACTAAACTTCCTCTGATACCAACTGTAACCCCCTGACCCCAGTTACCCAGATTCAGTGCATTATTACATAACATAGGCATGACCACAAGGAAATCATTTCTCTAAAGAACAATCAGTTTAGTATTATTGGAAACAACATTCATACATAAGTTCAACTTTAAAACATGAAAATAAATACAACAAAAATATATTTCATTAGAAACATCCAACACTTGTAGATTATGCTTGCTGGTCACTCATAACTATCTTCTCCATATCCTGGGAAAATAAAACATAATAAAGGGGTGAGCTCAAATGCTCAGTAAGGGTATGAAAATACAATGGATGATAACATAAATATTAAACATGGTGAATAATTGAAACCACATGCCATTTCCAATAGTATACATGAATTCTTTTAATGCTAGAATATGAGCAGAGTAAATAATGCCATAATAAAACATAATCATGGGTATACTACTAGTCGAATGACCACATGAACCAAAAATATTATTTTCATAATGTGGGAATATATAATGATAGACATTATAAAATTTTTTTTCAAGGCCTCAACCAAGACATCTAAAAATGATTAAGGACTCAGCACAAACCATATATCAAATTTTTAAATGGCCTTGGCCAATTCCACGTCTAGTTGTCTCATGAGACTTATCGATGCATCGAGGAGCTATAGTGGGCTCCACCCGTCACTTACTAAGTCCAATACATTCCTCATATGAAAATGTTTAAACATATCATAAACATTCGTATTAAAACATGAATTCGAAATTTCAATACAATAACCATAAACCATGAATGGTATAAAAATAGCACTTCCACAGTCAAACATATAACAAAATCTTCAATACAATATGGATGTTTTGTATCGTAAATAATCAACTTCAAAACAATTTTAAAATACATTAAAGGATTTGACATAGATGGAAATCATTTGTAAAACTCATTGATTGAAATATTCCTTTTCATTAAAACCTTTAAAATTTACACAATTTAGAAAGGAATACATTTAATGACATTTTTGATTCAAAGTGTCCCATACCACATTGAACCATTTTAAAATAATTATCATTTTAAAACAGTCATGTCCATTTAAATAAATCCTTAAATCCATTTTGAAAACATTGAAATTAATGACAATGGTTTAGAAGAATAAAAGTTTAAAACTTTTAAAATGATGTTGACATGGATGATATCAACACTATTTGACAGAAATATATCTTTTTTGAAATCATTTAACAGTCACATAATTATAAAAGAAAACATTTACATTGAAAATATTCTTATAATCTTGTAAGGGAGGCTTAGAGGATTTTATAATGGTGGATAATAGCCGCACCCACCGTATATGTTAAAAAAACATTCTTACATTAATTTTGTCGAAAACGTTAAAAAGGACCTTGTTTGGAAAATGATGGAATGTTTCCTTTATGAACATCTTATAAATATTGAGACAATGGTATAAATTAATTTAACCCATTTTCTAGTAAATATTAAAATAAATTTGATATACATTTTTAAGAAAAATGGATGTCGATGATAAAGAAGTCCCAGTAGATAATTACGTCTAAACAACCTCGGATAATAAAGTGATTGTAGAATTAACACTTACCTTGTACTTTTCCTTGGTTGAAGGTAGGTTAAACTCTTATATAATGGTGAAATAATTGTTATTAAATTAAAAAATAATCATATAAATTAATAAGATATCATATATGAACTTTTAACATTTCGATGTTAATAATATCTTAGTATTGTCATCGTTTCGGGTGTCAACATACTTGTTTTCTTTTATATGTTTTATTACATAAGATGTGTTTGTTATAGATATGTTGTATCTTATTCATGTCAAGAATGATATTATGTCCTTAAACATTATTTTTAATCATAAAATTAAATTCAATCTTGAATAGACATGACGGGGAATGAATCTCATCGCGTTCATGGAGACAGTAGTCTGTACGTACGCACGAGCAACAATATCATTATTTTGATATTAAAATAATATATAATTGGATGTTATATCATATATACAGAATCATAATCATGTTTTATTTATTATTTACATAAATTACACATCATTATCATACACATCCAAATAATAATGTTTTGAATAACAATTACACCACGACGTTGAGATGGTAAGTCATACGTACACACGTATGGTGACATGTCATTCAAAGGATGGATAGAATACTGAATATGGTTGTAACATATTTATAATAACATCATAGTATATAGATTATAATGGAGTTATTATTTTATAATTGATATAAAAATGAAAGAAGAAGTTGAAGACGAAAGGAACTTGAAAGAGGGCGGTGAAAACATTACCTCTTCTTTGGGTTCATCCTTTTGATTTGATCAAAATGGCTCCTTATGTTGTCTTTATGATCAGACTAAGCCCTCAAGGTTTAAATGAGAGAAGTTGGGAGGATATTTGGGCAAATTTTAGCTGAGGAAAAAGGATTTTATGGTGTGAATTAGTGAGAGGGTGGAGTGCCCTTTTATAAGAGGGGTGAGAGGCACTTTAGGAAAAACTTAAAATATTATTTTATAATAAATTCATATTACGTTTCTAATGGATACTAACAGATTAATTTCTAGGATAGGGTAGGGATGGGTTGAAAAAACTCAACCAATAGGTTTTAGATAGGTTTGGGTAAATTTATTAACCTTGTCTTTTAGTTCTAACTGTTAGTTAATTAGTTTGTCATTTACCATGCCTCTTTGTATTTTTATAATATATAGTTAATAAACATACTATATACCTCCAAAAGACTCCAAAGTGGTCCATTAATGATACAACTATCAGGATATAAGTCCTTTGGTCGATCCATAGATTTTTAGGAATTGAATATCAATTAATAATATAATATTTGTTTTAAATACTCATTTATGTCAATTTTGACACTATTTAATAATTGATTTTTGTTAATGTTTTATAATTTTTATTAATTCTAACCAAATTCATTTAAGAAATCCTAAAAATCCATATTAACCAATAAAATTCGTGGATGTCATCAAAACATTCAAATTATATTTAATTTAGGATTTATAATACCAATTATTTGAGGCATTCATTAATTAGGAAAATATTGCATCATTATTGTGTCATAATTATATTTAATTATTAACATATAGAAATTTTAAATAAAATATAATTATGTAGGAAATATTCATAGGTTTCTAATAAATAATTTTTTTTGAGAATATAACATAAATAACACTATGTAAAAATTGTTTTTCTAAAAGATGTATTCTAATATCATTTTTGTATTTACTTTAACATAATTAATATAAAGTTTCATTATCGCTTACACGTGGATCAATGGGGTCCCAAAACCGACCCAATAATGCCCATGGTCAGAAATATATCAAAAATAGGGTAAGGACATGTTTTAGGGTAATTTAGTATTACTATAATATTATTTGTTACCCTTATTTACCTAATTTACCCTTTAACCATGGTAAATAAAATATTTACCGAAATAATTATTCAAAATGTCTAAAAATAAAAGTTACCTACATAATCATTTTGGAGCTCCGGATTCAAAATATGTAATCCATTTTTTTATATTCAAAACACTGAAGTGGCAGAAATAAATTTAAAATTAATTCCAGTTGTCAAAACAAAAAACGTGTTTTTAAGAAATGTATTAACTATCAAAATATTGACACTTGTTTATGTTCAATTTGAATGTGAAATTACCCCCAATTACCAAAATTATATTAAGTGGTAAAAATATATTCTAAATAAACTTTAAAACGACTCAAATTAATAAATTATCAAAATTAATTATTTCGATTAAAAAAGTTGTTTTTTATTAAAATTTATTGATTTTCACTATTCATCAAAAATTGAATGTTTTCAAAAAAATTCCAAAAATTCAACCTAAGCTAATTTAAATATTAAAAATCCAAAAATGAAGTCCATTTTGAATGATTAAATGTATAAAATTTCAAAAAGTGGATATTACTATTAATAACGCCTAGTTTGATTGGTTGTGGTGTGTGTTAGAACTCGAAATTGCGTACAACACATGCTCCTGTATTATTCAAAAAGAAGCGTACCGTGGAAGCATGGAGTGTTAACCAAATAAAAATGTTACTATGGTAAAAAAATTAACATTGTATACATAAAACAAACAAGACGGGTTAAAGATTAATGTGTAAAGGCTTAAAATACCTATAATCTAAAAAATATAATGGTTGGATGAATTATTTAACAATAATAATAAGACAATGACATATTAATTTTAATCTGATGTTTTGGAAATTAATGTCAACACAATGTGGTTGCCTTCAAATAATCAATATTTTAATCACTTAAACCCACCTCTCCTCAAGTATAAATACCTACCCTCACCAACCAATTTCGACTAAAAATCCACTTGGTTCATAGAATCTAGTAAAAAATGTCTCTTACTCACTGTACCACATTTATTTTCAGATGGTATCATAAATGGATCAGTTATAAGATCTTCAATGGGTCCTCTATGGAGGTGATATTGAAGAGATAGTTTTTTCGAAACATATCTCTTAATTTATTTTATTTTTCATATATTCTCATAAAATACTTCATCCAAAAATTAATGTTAAATAAAAAAATCATGTATATACTATATTGTTGATTTTATAATGTAATATCTCATATCTATCACATTTTAACATCCTCTTATTTAATGAAACGAAACTATTGTTTATGTTATGTCGGTATATCACCATTGACTATAAAATTTTTATTAGTTTTTCAATACCACCCACCTGAATTGTCATAAAATTATTTGTATGGATAAATTAGTTTATTAAAATTTATTCCATGTTATCTATATAATATATACTAATATTTTAAAAAATTTGTTCATTATTATCAAAAAAAACATCCAAAATGGACTAATCATTTATTATTGTCATTTTTTCATTTTAATCATTCTCAATGTAGAAATAAAATTTATATATGTTACCCTTTATACTTATATAATTCGATTAATACATTATGAAACCACCTGTGGTGGTTTATTCTAATTTCACAAGATCATCCATAATTTCACAAAAATTAACTTATCATGAAGCATTGAAACAAATGCACACAAAACCCTGAAAATATGGTAATATTATTAATTCTTGGGTCATAAAATGTTATAAATAATAAAATAACATATTATAAATATTAATATAGTTCTCAAAAGAGATAATTAAATTCTTTAAATGATTATAATATAGGTTAATGCACCCACCACTAATGGGAAGTGTGATGTAAGGGGTTTCTCATCTCATTTTTATCCTGGTGAGATATATGCCTTATTCACACCTTAGTCATTTTGTGGGGTGTTTTTACTACCCTTTTATATATCATATCTTGAATCTCATTATAATCATGGTATTAAATATCTCTTTTATAATTATTACGTTTATGGGAATTATAATTGGTCTAACTACAATGTGTTATTGGATTTATTTACACAATTTTCAATCATTGTGTTAAACTTATAAGTTATTTATTTTTTCATTATATTATTTGTATGTATTTAATTTTGGATTTCTTATGTTTTATTTTCAATTTTTATGTTTATTTATATTGAATACAGATAATCTATTCATTTTATTTATGATATAATATTTTTACGGAACTATGTCACAATCTCCTTTCATTGAAGTATATTTTGGTGTTATTCACCCCTCTTAATATATGAGTTTTACATACATACCATTTTAAATATCATATCCAGAATTTATTTATTCTAATGTCATTTAATATTTTTTAATATTCTATTCCTTCATGGGAATTATGATTTAAATTTTTTAAAGTGGTATTGGACACTTTTATCTAAAAATACCTTTTCAAATTGATTAGATGTCAAATGAAGAATGTTTTGGATGTAAAATACACTGTGTTGATACTTGTTAATGAAATCCACTTGATGTATCAATAGTCATATGTGATGAATTCAGTTGGGGAAAACCATTTCACGTTTTTTTAATACATTTTAAAAGATCATGATAGTATGCCATTTTTATGGTTTTAAAACATATTAGATCAGAATATACCCATATTAATAACATGTAAAGATTATTAATCATGAAAATAAATATCTAGACGATATATATGTATTCTTCAAACATCCATCATTATTGATTACATCAATATTTTTATTCTATTTTGATTAACCATTTAGTTAGGTTATCCATGGTAATGATTAAATATAATGTGGTAATATTCATTTCATTAATTGATAATGTTTTATTCATTCCATATTATTTTGATATTATTGATGTATTGGCATGTGCATCTATTATTCACATGGGTCAGATTATTATATTCTATTGATTTATGATACCTTCTGATGTACCGAACATTTATTGTGAATTTGAGATCACCCCATTCTTATGTTTTAGTTCTAATGTATTACAAGAGGTATATTATTCTTGATATATAGGGTTATAGTAACTAGAATCATGGTTTTTTCAAAGAAAATAAATTTTTTGTTTTATTTTAAAACTTTAATTATAAATTAAAATATGTGTCTTGTTTATTTTGACTACATATCAATCAGGTCATTTGGGATTTGATTCCTTGTATCAATACCAATGTAATAATATAAGGCACTAGGTCCAGGTTACATAGATCGGGATCATTATAATTTGTTCATGTCAAATTCTATAAAGTAATAGATTCACTGAATGAGTGGAAATTGTGAAATGAAATCCATTACAACATGGTAAAATTTAATTAAAATCCCCAAAGGTCAAATAACACCAATGGAAACATAAAATACTACGGGAAATACATTTTTCATTATATTTTAAGTAAATTATTAAGTATATAAACAATATAAATTAAATTATGTGTATTATACTAAAATATTACTCAATGAAAATAAATTGTTAAGAAAAAACTTTACAATTTGAAACAATTAATTAAAATCCCCATAGATCAAATTATTGAAATTGAAAATTAATATTCAATGAAGAATGAAATTTTCATGATAATATATGAAAAATGGATAGTATATATTCTATATAAAAGAAATTTGTTTCATAACATTGAAATTTTCCTCAATGAATATAATACGGAAAACCCCCTTACCATACGCTCCTTTTTATTAAACTTTGATTTTATATTCAGTATTTTTTTTAAATGAATTATTAACACGTTTTATAACAATATTAATATTTAAAATATAATATTGGATCATATTATTATATCTTATCACCATTTATTTAAAAATATATATTTTTTTCTATGATAATATCCTTGTTTTGTCAGGCATGTTTTCTAATGAAATATTTGATTCTTGTATATGTTATATAGTTATAATTTATTCGTAATTATTATCATAAAATAATTTAAATAATTTTACATCAATTTATCATTTAAATCAAATCATTAATTATGGTTATGATATATGAAGTTTGTTGTGATCATGGAGGTGATGGGCCATATGTACGTATGAGTAACACTTCCATTTTTCGAAGATCCTTATCGATGATAGGTAAGTAGTTTTAAGTTATTCTACATCGATAAAGTATCATATATACTATATTATATATTTATATTTATCATGAATGTAATTCAGTGGTTAAAATAGAGTCAGATCAAATTGTGCAGGCTATACTCTACACGAACACGAATGAGACTATAATCATTACGTGAGAGAAAATGTAAGCAAATAAAACAATTTTTCATATTTTTGAAGTGATATATATTCCATGAAAATCTTAATAATAACATGATTTCCACATATAATTATAAAATATATCTTTATCAACTCCAATAAAATTTATTAGTGAGATATGAATTGCATCTCTACGTGGGGCGGTAGACTATCATACACATGAGCAGTGTTTGTGTGTCTCCAATGAAATGGAAATTAATAAGGTATATAATATATAATTACTATATATGTAAAATTATGGTTTATATTATATATATATACATTATATCAATCATTATAACCATCCTTGAGTTTTGTTAATGAAAAATTAATGGTATCATTATTTGAGGTGGTGGTCCGCCGTACCCTCATATGATTATTTTATATCCCTTTTTAAGGAAGTGGAGGTTTTTTAGATAATAAATTTATTACAAAACATCCTAGTATTTAAATCATAGTAAATTCATTATATCATCATGGTTTAATATTAATTTTTGGAGGAATATAATGATTGAATATAAGAAATATTGTTGAAGAATATAACTTCATTGTATTCACTAAATCCTTACAATGATTGATTTATACCCAAAATATAGATTTTAGGTTTAGGTTAGGGACGTTGAGAAATGATTTTAATAGGAATTTTCTAAATAAAATAGGTTTTAATGTGAGAAGGAGTGAGGGGAGTGAGTTCCCTCTTATAGTTTAGGAGGTGTGTCTTTTTTTACATAACCAAATATACTTACTATAGGGATGTCTCTCATAGATCATGGGAAAATGATTCAATAGGGCCACCATAATTACACATAAATGTTAGTATTTATTAGTGACATATTTTTATTTTGAGTTGTCTTTCTTATGTATCAACCTTCTCCTCATATTAATTATTTTTTACATTCCTCAAAAAAACATTAACAGATCCTTGTGTCAAATGTATCTATGATGTTCATTACCTAATAACTAAATAGAGTTCTTTTAATTTTATGAAAATAACACAATACCAAAAAAAAATTTAAATAATCCTTTTGTGTTGATACAACATGTAGTAAACACCCTTACATGTGTGTAACACTATAACCAATATAATAGTTCAAGTGATTATTTTATACAAATGGTGTAAAAATGTTTTTATATCATGTTTCGAAAAAATATATAGTTCATATCAAACATGTATCTTTTTTAATTCAATAACATTGAATAATGGAATTATTTAAAAGAATTAATCACATTATTTCTCAGAAGCTGATAAGTACAGCATCTATAGATTTCACACAAATACATAATTGGATCACTCAGTCTAATTCATTAGTATTATTCATCAGTCTAGAAACAAGTTTGGATCACTTCTCTAGAATCAATTATTATTCCCTCCTTCCTTATTCCCAAATCTATCCTGCATGTTTCTCGCTCCACTACAGTAAACCATGATCATAACTGTATAAAAAAAGATAAATAAATAAATAGTTTCTCAATAATTTATGTCTAAAAATTAAACATAAATAACTATTCCACTCTAATATTTGAATAGTATTAGACCACATGGAATTTCATCTTTTAAATATAGGTTCCTTAAAATTAATAAAGGGAGGGAAAAAATTGTGTATTCTATCCTAAGAAAATTAAAAAAATTATAATTTTATATTCCTTTTGAATATATTTTAATTACTCTCAACATTGTCACATATTTATTATTCTTCTTTAAAACTATATATTTCTAGAGAATTTCTAAATTAAATATATCTTTTGAACATGACTATTACAAGTTCTCATCCCAAAAAAAATATTTTCCATTACGAATAAAAATATCCATACATTCCACATTTTTATAACAAAAAATTGGATCCTTATTTCCATAAACATCATACCAACTTCAAAAGTCATCTGAAGTATAAAAAAGTCCAATGGAAACATCAATTTTTTCATCTTCCCCTTTTATTATTTATTATCTTTCTGATGAATTCATATATGGACTTATAAGTGACACACCTTTTTGAAAGATAATTGACGCAATTGAAAATGAAACAAAATGAAACCACACTCAATCACATTGTCTCATTAGAGAATAGTTGAAATTTTTTTAAAATTTTTCTTTGTTAATTAGTCTCTAATGCCCTATACGATGGATCAACCTCTATAGATTACCTGTTTGATCTATGTAAAAAATTAAACTAAATTACCTATTTAATTAACTTACGTACTTTTTCACAGTCACCAAATTTGGTCAAAACAAAATGATTTTTTTAATTTTTGGTTATTCCTTAGGTGTAACACTAAACACAATTCCTTATTGAATCTAAAAACATTTTTAATTGATCAGTATCATAATTCTTCTAAGGTATCAGGGACACTGGTTTTTTGTTAAACATTATTATGACCTCTAATTCAAACTCCATATCAACAAAACAACTTTTATGTTTGGTGATTCTCAACCTGGTATATTGGGACTAGAAAACATCATCTACATAAAATCATTATATATACTTACTTATTTTATTATTTTCCCAATCAATTTTTTCTACCAATTTATTTCAGAATAATTGGATCACATCTTTTTAGTCAAATAATAATGTTTAGAAATTTTCCAGATAAAATAAAAACTATAATTTTTGTTGAACATATAAAAATGATATATGATACACATACATCATACCACTATATTTTGAAAAACTCAATTATGGAAATATGAGTATGGGAAAAATATATATTTAAAATATATTGTAAATAATAAATTTAAAATGATGTACATTACTTAGAAATTTGTGTTTGATCATTTGGGCCTGGTAATACTACATCCTATCAGTGTAATTTAAAAGTTATTTTTTCTAATATTTTCAGTTTATTACAACATAATCAAAACATATAAAACAATCAAATTTATTTTATTTCTATGAAGTACAAAAAAATACAAAACATTTAGAAATAACTTATTCCGGCATCTGAAAAAAACATTCAACCAACATAGTACCAACAAAATCACCCTTTGGATTTTATTATCATTCAATCAACACAAATCACTGAATATTTGTAACTAATACTATTTAAAAATAAGTTAATAATTATAATTATCAATGAGATAGATAATTATAATAAACAGGAATAATTGAATATAAAAACATTTCAATCCATAATGGCTGACCAAATAATTGTTCTTATTTGACTTAAAACACTCAAATCTTTAAAATATACTCAAAAATTATTTATTACTATAAGAAAAAGATTAATATAAGTGCTTAAATAATTTTTTTAACACTTCACACACCAAAATAATGAGTTGACATCTTTCCCCTTTTAAAAATTCTCCATTAATACATGATTCTTCAAAAGGTTTTGTACAAACCAATGAATAGGTTTATGAAACACCTTATTTATCCCAATTGAAAACATTATCCAAATACTACATTATATATGGGAATGAAATACATACCTAAAACATGAATTGAAATTTATTATATTTCCATGTTTAACATGAGTTAGTGAAAATCTTCTTTTAGTTGGGTTTTTTAAATATGTCAGCAACTGCATCTGTACTAGAAATATATTACAATTTGAGTTCATTATTCTCCGCATAATATTATATGAATTCATATTTGGTATAATTATTCTATGACTGATACTGTTTCATGGTATTTTTTGTTATATTTATAAAAAAATTTAATATCAAAACCTAAGAGAAGTTATAAATTTCCTCTAAAATGAAATTCATTCATCTAATTTTTTACCCACAAAAGATGTGTTGCAATATGAATTGTAAAAACAAACTCATCTTCATCCACTATAATAGTAGGGAATTAAAATTCGTAGTATTCAATCTCACACAAAATACCTCATGAAAAATACCCACTAGATATAGAACTTAAAACAAAAACACTCATTGCCTAGTCAGTATATATATATCATAAAAAGTAAATTATCTCTACGAAGTCATAATTTATACCAATATCTAATGTGTCACTGAACTATAAGAGACATTATCTTACTAAGAAGATATTAGATTAAATTATATCACTTTAGAAACTTTCACATCAGATACCAGCATAAACAATATCTTATCTAGATGTTGTCAAATATAAAAAAATCCATCAAACAACAAAATTCTATTGAATCAACTTGAATTACTTCTCCAAAATTAGGAAACATGGTTCCCAATAAAAATGATTGGTAAATAGGGTTTTAAATTTTCTGTCAATATTTATTCAAAATTTCATTAACATTATGTCATAAATATATAAAAATATTCCTTTCCATTTTTGGTATTTATAACCCATGAAAATATTTCATTTCAGCAAAAATGGACATTTAAAAAAACTTATACATCTCATTAGGAATATTTTCCCAAGTTATTTCATCATTCCATGAAAATCTAATATCATTAAGATACATAATTACTTTGATAAAAATATCTTAATTTTATATGATGTTAATGTTATTGTCAGATATTCCTTTATTAATGTCCAACATCAATAAGAAGACATCCAATTTGGAATACAATTCCCTCACAAATATCACTATCCAAAAAAATATTTTTTATCATTCAGACATAATTTTGATATTTTCCATTTAAAAATCCTCAATTTTTTTTCAACATATACTTCTTCATCGTGTTCTCTATTGGGAAATGATAATTTTACTTCCATATAAAATATTTGATAACTTCATTGTGATGAAATTTCATGAAATATTCTAATTGTTTCTATCCTTACAACAAGAGAAAATGTATCATCAAAATGAATGCCAACAATTTCTTATTTTCCATTTATGATAAATCATTATTTTTTCTTATCATATATTAATATTTATTTAACTTGTTTTAGAGAACCCACATTTTACCAACAATATTTTAATATATTTATTTGGGTACATGTTCTCAAGTATAATTCATTCCCATATTGTCCAAATCATAAATAATTTATTGAATCCAACCTTAATGCTCAAAATATTCATAGCCATCTTTTCTATGGACTATTTAATGAAAATAATTTTGTAAAAAAACATTTATGTTCTTATTTTTTGAATAACATTTTTTATCCTCAATGGAGTTTTTTACTTCCACCTATATAGCATCCAAATATGTTATTATATGAGTTTGTCATCACTAGAAATAGATGAGCATAATTATTATATTTATTTGGTAGTTTCATTCTTGTAATTATTTACATATTTTTGAACAATAACACTTTCATCTTCACCATCTTCTATTATCCATTTGTTTTTGAAACATATTCCACATTTTTTTCTGGAATACTAACATCAAAATAATCAATTATCATTTATATTTTTCCGTGACGAAACATCTATAAAATCTAAAATCAATAGTCATGCCTAGAGATATTACATGTTCACCTCTTTGATAACATTTTCTTAAAATACAATCATTTTTATAATAATAAAGTGCCTCCCAAACAAACTTAAGTATTTTTTATTTTCATGATAAAATTATTATTGATTTGAAACCTCACAAATATATATATTTAATAATTAAAATTGTTAAATAATTCCAAATTCAAACATGATACTTAAAAAACGTTCATGGGTGAGATGGAAATTATATTGACTATGAGTAAATATATTTCCATCCAGAGTATATGCCTTCAATAATTTGTAATGAGTCGTATTATAACACGGTCTACAGAATAACTAATTATGAATAAAAATTTATTTACTCATCACTAATCCCAAGATTTATAGCGAAATAATATGTTCAATTATTGTGGTACGTATCATATCCAAAAAAATGATTTTCATTTTTAGAAACACCATTCTGTTGGGGTCTGTATGATGCACCAAACTCATGAAAAAACTACATACTCAATAAGATAAATTTTAAATTATTCATTCTTGTATTCACCACTATTATCTTTTCATAACTTATTCAGAGAATATCCACACAAATTTTATCCTCCTATACTAAATCACTTATGAAATTTAGATCTTATAATTTATGATTCAAATATATAAAACAAGTCATGAATGTAAAATATTCAATCATATAAATAATATAGTTGTCTCCAAAAGTTTATTTTTTACACATTTGAACACAAATATAATTATCAATTAGTCCAGTGGATTATTTGAAGTAATTTTAACGTTATTATGCATAATGTATGTAATAATACATTTCTAAAAAAATTCAAAACAGTAATCTATTATTCATTCCATATCAAAATTGTCCCAAATTTTTCTTACATTTTTAGCTCACTCATATTACTCTGACACATATGACCCAACCATTTATTCAATAATCAATTTTCTTTTATCATGCTTTCTTAACATTAATAAAATACTTATATGAATTTGAACAACCTCCTATGTATATGTCGGACTCTTATAACAACATCTCCATGAATAAATATTTCCAAAATAACCATATTTTCATCAAATAACATTATTCCCATCATCACTATGTTTTTATACATTGAATAATTTCTGTTTCAATCCGTCTACAAGAATAACATTTTATTATTTTGGTTTTTAATTTCTAATATTAGAAGATCCTATACCATTGATTATAAGTGTGTAATTATTTCAAAATTTATTTTTTAATATGTTATCATATTCCACATTCATGAATAGTTTCAAATATATGATCATATTTGAAAAGAACCCACTATCCAAAATCAAGGGCCGTAATTGTATTTCATCTTTAAGAGAAACATCTAATAAAAGATACTCTTATTTTCTTTGTCTTAAGTACAATAATATTTTGAGAATTTTTGAAAACATTTGTTATTTTTGGTAGAAAACGAAGAGATTCATTTCCTATATGGCCAAATTATTCACATCATTCAAAAATAGTTTCTCTATTTTGGAATTTAATTAATATATTTATAATTTTTTCACTGTTATTTCGTTCAACATATTAAATATTACATGAACCATGCTTCATTTTTTCCCAGGAATACTTTTGGTGTTATTTATTAAATCAAAACAAAATTTTCAAATGTTAACATACACCATAATACAAAAAATTTCTATTGTAATTCTATCATCCTATCTAAAATTAAAACTACATAGAGTTGTGTAAAAGTATTTCTACAACATTCATACATTCCAAATAAGAACATTATTGATCTAAAAAATTATTATTATCATGAAAAATTATATTCTTCTATTTGGATATCATCCAAAAATTATTGAATTCAAAAGTAGTAACTGAATTTTTTTCAGACATACAAATTCTAAATACATGTAAATTTTAAACATTGTTTGATTTCATAATATACATGACTATCTCATCATTTTTATTCTTTGTAAAATATTAATTTTTTTTTCCCGTCAATGAGGATAAATTTTTTTATATTTATGCAGTTGGGGATTTCTATAAATTTCACCAATATCAGGGATAGTGTTCCTGAATCATTAAACACCCTGCTCATATATAAATAACAATTTTAGAAGGTTCAAAACTCTTCCTCCTTAACTCTTATCTTCACATTTATATTTTAATTATGATTATTTTATATTTAAATATATTTCATCAACTGACCAATCCCGTAAAGTAGAAAATATTTCTCTTCAGGTAAGTATTCATAATAGTTTTCCATATACTGTTAATTTTTAAAAAACTTTGGTTTCACTTTCTTGTCTTATAATTTATTATGACAATATTTGAACAATTCTGTGATGGAATTCTATATCTGTAAAATATTCTCTCAATATTCTACATTCATCACCCACAATCATGTCATCATTAAATTTATCAACAGACACTTCTTCTACCAAAGCATGAGTGAATATTTTAGATTCAACTTCACCATCCTCATCTTCTTCATCTTTAAACGAAATACATATCATTTTAGATTGGAATAACATTTTATCATTTACCCTAGAATATTGTTTCATTAATTTAAGATTTCTTTTACATGATATTAATGTCCTTCAAACATCTTCATTATTATCTTCTTCAATCATTTTTTAGAGAAATGTTCAAAAATTTCCCACAAAATCCACATTCCATTCATTTTTTTGGGATCAACCCTTTTTTACATTCCAATTTATATTTTATAATTTTATGAAAATAATGAAATGATTAATTAATATTTTCACTAATACATGTTCAGTTTTGAAGATTCCATATTATTCATCTTTGAGAATATTAATAGATTTTCCATTCCTGGAATCATTGAGGTATGTTTTCCTAATCAACTTTTTCTTTTATTTTTATAAAAATACCTCTTCTCATTTCATATTTAATGAGAGTAATTTTTTGGTCAATCAGGGATTGTTTTGTAAGATCTCTATATACAAATCAGGAAACATATATATAAAACCTATCATTTGGAACACATAAGATGTTTTAATAATGTCTTGAATCTTACAACTTGTCACAAAAAAACTGATGGTGATAAAAATATTATTTTCCCTTGTAATTACGTAACAACAAAATTAATACCCACCCATTTGAGAATCTATATACTTTAGAATCAATATATGTAACATATACTTTTTAATAGTCATATTCCTTTTATAAATATTTCATTAATTTTTTGAATTACAATTTGTAGTTCCATCTCCCTTTACTCAAAAAACTCTTATTTAGATAATGATGAATGAAATTTATTTTTTCCCATCCATCATTATCCATAAATTTATTATCAATATATATAAAAACACCTAAAAATGGAGGAAACTAATCCATATTATGTTTCGAAATAATTTCCCAAAGGGGCCTAATTTACGATATCATTCTATATTTATATATATGACAGTTATATTAATATAATATTTGAATAACACGAATATTAACACAATTCAAATTATCCATGAAAATTTATCTTAAATACATATGTTAAGTAAAAAACAAAGGGTTCCATCCCTCTGATAACTATTGAAATGGACATAAATTGATCATTGTAACAACTAATATGGGTAAGGGTAAATCCGTGGTGAATTTTAATTTTATATTTTAGGTATCATATAACAACATTCACCTTCTATTAAATATGTATAACTTTTCTAAAAAACATACATTTAAAAATCCATAAAAAATGTATTTACAAGGTTTAATACTCAATAAAAGTAATTAATCCTTGGAATGGTTTGGAAATAATCCTATACCACACAACGCACATAAAAATAATCCTTTTTTTAGGATATGATATGATGGATATTATATTATATATTGGTATAGAAATGATAAATATATTAGTTCACACACTTCTTCTAGCACCAATGATGTATATAGGATTTTCATAAAAATTTTATAAACCTTCACCAGCTGGATCCTAACTTGTCACTATGTTTCTTCAAGAACATGAACTTTTTTAATTATTCAAAAAAAATCATCACATTCTTACCCTATTTTAGGTAAGAAATTATATAGAATTAAAAAAATAGCCAATCTGAACACTAACTCTGATTCCTAAATCTGATCAGTCAATATTGAAACAAGCCTTTTTCCCTGTCTAGAAACGTTTTTTATTAACATTCTCATTTTTCCAAAATATTTCGATTTTATTTCTCAGTATGATTGTGTAAATCCTTACCGGAAATTTTTATGAATTATTCATCTATCTAGAGAATGTTTCACAACAAATTATATCTAGAATTTAAACATTTAAAATTATTCATACCGCACATATGTACTATGCCATATTATACTGTACATCCACTACTATTTAGAGGTACCTTATAAGTTAAAAAGAGTGTGGGAAAACATTATTCCAACAAACAAAAATTCTAGAATGCTTAATATTATATTTATTTCATCTACATTCTAACAAAAACTCTACTCTTTTATAGTATTCTCGATTATTATTGAATTATCTCGCGTCACGACCCATCCCTCGAGGCCTATGCAGAGACTACATCAAGCCCACCTTCTATAGTCTAGGGGCTGGGGAATAGCACCAAAGGTGTAATTACCTAAAACTAGGAAGGCATTTCCTTTATAACATGTAACACACACACATGTGATCACACAGCCGGATACAAAACACTAAGAAAATTGTATAACATGTGAGTGATGAAAGTAAAAGTGGCTAGAATACAAGCCCAACTGGAATGTACAAGAACAGCTGTAATACAATACAACTGAAGAAAATGGAATGTCATCTGTTGGTTCGTTCTCCAAGGTTTCCTCCTGAAGGGTATGTACAGATAACCTCCTTAGTACTCCTCACCCATCTATCTCCTCTGTTTAATGGGTCGTCGTAAGGTCCACCAATAGGTACTGTCTAGTCCTAGAACCCTCAGCCTCAGTCAGCGTTGTATGTTGTCTGAATCCAACACATCATGGTGTGGGTATAGCCCATGTAGGGGTGAGTATGACGATACTCAGTAGTGACCCCGAGACACTCTAGGTCTCACATAATCTAACAAGGACAAAACACAAGTTATGAAATTAACTGTTAATATTAATTAGGTATATTACCAAACATATAAATAATTTATCAAGTAATTCATCTCAATCATGGGGAAAACACAGAGATACTAACTCATCTCCTACTAGGTTTTATTCTAGTGGTAGTATCATGTAACATCCAAAGTCACATCGTCGAACACCTTGAATATTGGAGAACGCCCCCTCTACTAAGTACAATGGGACTACCACGTCACGCAAGGGTTTTTTCTCACAATCATTGGACTATTGAGGTACTCCTCATGTTGAGTAAAGTGGGTCTTCCGTGTCACATAGACGCCCTCCCAAATGTGGGTCTGTGGCGTCATACAGAAGCGCTCCCCCTTATAGCCTACTGTGGTACTTCTCCTGTCGAGTATCGTGGGTCAACTGTGACACCAAAGTGCTCACCACTGTGGGTCTACCGCGGCACCAAGGGGCTCCCCACTGGTCTAGTCGAGTCACTCTGTGTCGAAACAGAATGGAGTCGTCTGGTATCAACGCACTACTAGGTCTCTGCACTATGCACACTCATCTCTGAAAAGATCCGCTCCACAAGAAACTGGTATATACTCCAACTATCACAGTGTCCCATGAAGAATTATATCAATGTTCTTCCACGTCATAGGGGTCTCAACACAATAGATGGCGTGTCAATTGGACGCCATGTCTATGAGTTATTAGCCTTTTAGTCTCGTGGACCTTGTTGTATTCATGCATTATCCAACTTTACCATTTCTAACCTCAATCCAAATCTCATTGGGTTATCTCATAAAAGGACCGAATCGATCCATGATTTCCAGTGCCACTAACAGTTCATCAAATGGACTTCCAGTTCCATTATTATGGCCAGATGAAAGTAAATGGTCCATAGTGGGCCCAGGTCTGGTCCAACCATATCAGACAGACCTGACCCGACCTGGCTTGGGTCGACCTAGTTCGGGTCGACCCGACACAACCTGTAGGGTCTGGCGAAGAATTCTGTGCGGCCCAGCCCTTTGTGTTGTTTTGGGCTACTGGGTTCTGCCAAACAGGCCGCGAGGGGCTGAAGTGGGCTATAGCTGGCCGTGAGGGAGCGAGGCTAGGCTGACAGAAGGTTTGAACCAGGGCGGCATGGAAGGCCGAAGGGCGGCATAATCTAGGGAGGCTTAGAGGGCTGCAAGTCCGGTTCGGTGGGATGGCCGGAGCGCCGTGGTTGCATAGGGCCGGTTCGGCCAGGTGGCCGGAGCGCTACCGGGATTGGGGCTAATTCGGCCGAGAGGCCGGAGCGCCATCGGGCGGCTCGTCCATGGTGCGGAGCCGGGGTGCGCAGTTCATTTTCTTGGAAGCCTGGAGCACCACAGGGGCGGCCCCGGTCGCAAAGGCCATGACTGGCGGCACAGCAGCCATCATCACCTTCATTGCCTTCATCTCCATCCTCTATTTCAAAGATTACACCAAAGAAGAAAGACGGATGGGTCGGACCATTTTGGTTTGGCCTGTACCCTCTACGTTAGGGTGGTAGCATATGGATCAACAACAACGAAAAATGACAAGTATACAACTTCCCACAATGTTTCATTCCCAAACCGCAAAATAAACCAAGGTAAGAAATATTGGAAAAGTAATATCACACAAGTAAACACCCTACCTTGTTTTCTTGTTGACATTGGTGAAAGCAGCTTGTACGGTTGTCGATTCATCATAGATGATGTCGTCCCACAGTGGAAGAATCCCCGAGGAAGAATCTTGATGTCAAGGTCGACATTCTTCATCGATGAAGTGTTCTTTGTGGATGAATGAGTTTTTCGTTGGACATTTTTCTCCCACCTGGAGATCTCTCCCTTATTCCAATGAGTGTTCACAAAAGAAGAGCCCACCAAAATAATAGAGATACTCAGTATAATAAAAAGTGATTCAACATTTTAATAATCAGATAAATTCAAATAGGATTAATCAAATTGACTAAATTAAGTGGTGTTTTGTCATAATTAAAAGGGGATGGGTTGGCATAATTAATGTGCAGGAAGCTAAATAGTTTCCACCACATTAATGGGTTAGTTGAGGTTATTCTTCCAATTAAAGGGGGATTTCAATGAGGATTAATCCTAGGAGGTCCCCACTACCATATCATCTCATGGGAGGTTAAGCTCGGGTGGTCCCCACCCCCATAACCTCACATGGGAGGTTATGGTTTAGTTGTACCTACAACCAATTTCTACAAGTAGGTTGGTTACTACAAAATAAAATAAAAAAAGTTTTTATTTTATTTTATTATTCCCACAAAAAACCCATAAATTAACTTTCACCCTTGACCAACTTCTGTTGAGGTGAATGTCTTCCTAAACAAAAACCAGCACGGTGAGTTCAACAGTGCCTTCAGATTTCAATCCCGAGCACTGGTTCAAATGCTAAAAAAACCAGCTTGCACATTTACTAAACTAACCCAAAAAAAACATCAAAAATTCATTCCGGGAAATCCGGGCCTTTGAAACATGTGCTGTAAATTTTCACGTACTCTTAAAATTGCCATATATTTTGAAAAAAATACATGGAAATGTCATGTCTTTACATTCTCCCCACCTGAGTGATTTACGTCCCTGTAAGAAACAACTCAAACTAAGGGAATAAGAGGGGGTACTGAGCAGACATCTAGCCTCCCGCTCCCATGTGATCTCTTGAAGGTTCTCTTGCTACCAGCGAATGAACATTAGAGGTATCGACTGTACATGAAGGACCCGCTCTTGTAGATCCTCAATACCAACTAGAACTTCCATAAAAGTCACCCAATCGTCGATGTCAAACTCTCCATGGTCGATGATGTGAGAAGGGTTATGCATATATATCCTCAGTTAGGAATCACAGAAGACATCATGCACCTATTGCAATTGAGGTGGAAGAGCTAAAAGGTATGCCACACCGCTTACTCTACTGAGGACCTGAAAATCTCTGATGAATCTTGGAGATAACTTGTCGCCTCAACCAAATCCCTAAAAACCAAATCAATGTGAGACTCGTATAAAGACATGGTTTCCATGTTCAAACTCGATAGGTCACTATCTAGTGTCAGAATATGACTTCTATCTTCTCCATGTAGTCTTCATTTGTGCATTGATGATCTGAAACTTCTCAATGGTAGCCCGAACCTTCTCTGGTACCACGAGTACTGACTCCCCTTGGATTGTCCAGCACAAAGGTGATCTGCATGGTCGCCTGTAAAACGCCTCGAAAGGTGTCATCCCAATGGTGGAGTGATAGCTGTTTTTTTACGCAAACACCACCAATGGAAAGTGATCCTTCTAACTGTGACTGAATTCTAGGAGACAAGCGCCCATCATTTCCTCGAGAGTCTAAATGGTCTGCTCATTCTCACCTTCTGTATGAGGTTGGGTGGAGGTGCACAAATGAGGATGCATTCTGAAAGCCTCCTATAATGACTTTGATATCTAGGAAGTAAAACATTAATCATGATGAAAATTATCATCAAGGGTACTCCATGTAGCCGTATAATCTCTTCCACATAAAAGAGTTGCAAGCTCTCTACTGAACCCTACTCTCTGATCAGTAAGAAGTGGGCCGACATAGTGAGTCGGTCGATGATCACATATATAGAGTAATGAACTCATGATGTATGTGTATGTCCTGTCAATAATTCCATGTTTATCCCATTACACTTCCACTCTGGGACCTCAAAAGGATGAACCAAACCAGCTGATACCTAATGCACTGCCTTCACTTGCTGACAAGTGAGGCACCAAGAAACAAACATTTCTATTTCTTTCTTCATTCCCAGCCACCAGTGATGTCATCAGAGGTCCTGGAACATATTTGAAACTCTTGGATGTACCATTAGAGGGGATGTGTAAAACTCCCACAACGATTCCTCGTCATCTAACACTGGTACCATGGTACATCCCCATAAAAGGATGCCGTTCTCCCCACCATCAGAAAATTCATAATGTGAATTCCTTGTGGACATATGAGAACATCATGTATCATAGTAAACGTCCCCAAATTTCACCTCTGTGACTCACTGAAGATGTGGGGGGAGTGACTCTAAGAGACTAGAGAAAAGATGCTCCATCTTTTTCCACGAAGGATATCATCAATGCAGCCAACAGCTCCATCACCTCACCTAAAAGTTGTATACCATACCTCCTAGTGAGTGCATCTACAAAAACGTTCCCCTTCCTAGGTGTATAGAATCTCTCGAAGTCATATTCTTAGAGAAACTCATACCAATGTCACTATCTCAGGTTCAGGTCCTTCTGGGAGTAGATATACCTGAGACTCTTGCAATCCGAGTACACTATAAAATGCCCACCCTTCGGATAGTGTCACCACATCTTCATGGTGGAGACCACTACTGGTAACTCATTTTCAGGGGTAGCGTAGTTTTTTTCATGTTATCTCAGCTATCAAGAACCATATGCAATCACTGCTCGCCCCTGCATCACGGCACAGCCATTTCTAGTCTCTGATGTGTCACATTATCCTATGTACCCAACGCCTTCCTCTTGAAGCCTCAAGATGGGGGCACTGTTCAGCCTCTACCTCATCTCCTGAAGGATCCGTTGGCATCTCTCTGACCACACAATGGGTTGTCCCTTCTTCATCAAGGATGATATTGGTGACGAGACTCTGGGGAAATCTGGCACATATCCCTGGTAGTATCCATCCAAACCCAAGAAAACATCGTACCTCCATCACACTCCTAGGTGGCTCCCAAGAATGTACCGCCTAGATATTCACTATATCCACTACAAATCCATCATTTTATAAGACATGTCTCAGAAAGTGACACTATAAGATCCAAAACTATCACTTCGAGAGATTACCATAAAGATGGTTCTCTCTGAGTGTGTCCAGTATAACCCGCAAGTGATGGGAATTCTCCTCATCAATAGTCGAGTAGATCAGAATGACGTCAATGAGGACTTCTACAAAGTGATCAAGGTATGGATGAAATATACTATTCCTGAGACCATGAACACTACTGGAGTGTTGGTCACACCGAATGGCAGAACCAAGAACCCGTTGTTCCCATACAGACATCTAAAGGTTGTCTTCTACACATCCTTGTCTCTCACACTGAGATGGTGATAGCCTGATCTGATGTCTATCTTCGAGAACCATCTTGCTCCCTTTAGGTGATTAAAGAGGATTCTAATCCTTGAGAGTTGGTACTTTTTCATCATAGTCACCTGGTTATGGAGCCGATAGTCAAAAAAAAGCCTCATGCACCCATCCTCCTTCTTGGAGAATAGAATCGGGGATAGCCAAGGTGAAAAACTAGCCCGAATGAATCCCTTCTCTTGCAAGTGCTCCAATTGTACATGTAGCTCACGAAGATCCAAGGGAGCCATCCCATATTCTCGTGCAGATATCTTTGCCATCCTGGGGTACAAGCCAATTTAAAATTCCACCTCTCTTGGTGGAGGTAGACCAGAGATATCATCAAAGAAAACATTCGTGTACTGGTCTGCCACTACCAGATATCGAGACTATCCACATCAACTGTTCTGATGGTAAGGCTTTCCAACTAATGAGTAATCAGCTACACCATCCTCTGGGTAAGTCTATCCTACACATTAAAGGCTCCCTTCTCACCAATGAAGGTAAACCAGGTCCAATCTTTGCGGACACACCGCCCCTTGCGCCTAATATAGTTTATTTGTGCATGTAATGTATATAATCAGTCTATACCCATGATGATGTCGTAAGGCCTCGACACCGCTATTAAGAGATCCCTACTGAAGGTCATACCTCCAATATTATGCTCTCACTATCGGAAGCAGTGCGTAATCATCGAATCTTCTCCCATAGGACACTCTAGCTGTAAGGATCAGGCCAACTACTACTTCGAAATCTCCGAACTACAAATAAGGTTAGTGGAAATAATAGAATCTCTAGAACCTGTGTCTATAAGCATAAAATGTATGGTGGGGTACACAGAGATCATACCTTGTATCATCCCCATAGCACTGGGATCATAGGCCTCAGCTAACTGGAGCTGATTTCTCCTCTTTCCACCAGGTCCCTACCGTCATGGTGGACCTCTTAGTGGTGGTGGTGGAAACATCTCGAATCATCTACCACTACCAGCTGCATGGCCAGTTTCTCATCCATATTTTCCTTCTCCCTGTGGACCTCCTCGTTCGAACCTTTTTCTCTTCCTAGGTAGTTCTTTTGACTGTCTTCTGATCATCTATATAGCGGGTCAGACAGTCACAAGCCATGTGACCCTACCCACCACATGTGTAACACTTCCAGCTCCAGGCATGACTGGATCTATCTCGGGTAACCCAATAAACCAAAAATGAGTCATGTTGTAGTAAACCTATATGTATGGTCCTCTTGGACATCTATGACGACTCTCTATTTTTAGCTGTATAAGGCTCCACTACGCGATGACTAGTATTGGGTATCGTTACTAGTGACTTCTCACCATGGAAACTCTCCCCCAAGAGGTCTCTCTCTAAAACCCTCGCTTTCAATGAGATGTTGAGTGAGACCATATAAGCTCTAATCTCTTTCCTGAGTCTCGGCACGAAGTTTCGGGCCCTGAATAATGGTTCACAAATCATATCGGTGGAGTTGCATGAGATATCTATGAACCTAGCTGAGTACTGAGCTACAGTCATGCCGCCATGCTGCAGATGAAGTTGATATTGAATTCGCACTGCGCGAAGAGTCATTGGAACAAACTCTTCCTAAAATGGATCTTGAAATTATCCTAGAGAAGCGCCATCTCGTTGGGAACCTAGATCATCAAGCTCCATCATCTAACTGTTGTTGGCTGTAGAATTATAACAACAAGGATCACCATGAGATTGGATGGTCTCCCTACTAGTCGGGAAACTCTCACCATGGCCTCCATCCAATCCTCATCCACCTGTGGGTCTGTCTCTCCTTTGAACCTAGGTGGACTCTGGCATGGGAACTCATTAAATGCACTCAAGCGATGTGGACTGTCTGCTATTGGGGATGGTGTCATTGGAGGCCCAACCATGAATGGTACCACTGGTGACTCTACTAGAGGAAGGACATGCACATAGTCATCATCACTCGGTGGGATATCAGTGTGTAAAACACTCGAAACTATATCTGGAAATCCACATAGAGGAATCCTAAAAAGAAATAGTTGGAAATGGTTAAAAATTTATACCTGGTGAGCTGACCTGGTGAGGTGACGTAATGAAAACTTTTCAAGACACACATGTAATCTGTGTTTTCTTGCATTGATTTAAAAATAAGAAGTCACGGTCTGGGTGTATGTATACCTTTCACATAGCACCAATACTGGTCTCCCTAAACTAAAAACTGCATTCACTAAAGTTAACACTATTGCTGAATAGAAAAGATCTGAGTCCTATGTTCTGCGGTAGAACCGTCTCCTCTGATACCAATTTTTCAGGACCCGTCCCTCGTGGCTCGTTCCATGACTACCCCAATATCTCCATCCATAGGACATGTACTGGAGATTATCACCAAAGGAATAGTTCCCTATAACTAGGATGGAATTTCAATTATAACCTGTATCACAAACACAAACAAGAAAAAGTTGGATATGAAACAATAAGAATATTGTATAACAAAAGAGTGATGAAAGTAAACAGGGCCAATATGCAAGCCCAAATGGTAAGTACATGTACAATTATGATACAATACAACTGATGAAATAGGAAATTCATACACTGGGTCTGCCTCCGATGTTCCTACCAGAACGGTAGGTACAGATCGCCTCCTCAACACTCCTCGTATGTCTGTCTCCTCTATGTACTGACTCATCGTATGGTCCACCACTAGGTACCGTCCATTCCTGGAACTCTCGGCCATAGTCAGCAATGTATGTCGTCTGCATCCAATAAAACAAGGTGCAAGAATTCGACCAGCAGAGGTGATTATAATGATACTCACTAGTGACCCTGAGACCCTCTAGGTCTCATAAAATCAAACAAGGATAAAACACAAGGCATGAAATCAATAGATAAACCTACATAGGTATATTCCCATACATATACATAATTTATCAAGTAATCCATCTCAATCATGAGGAAATCATAGAGATACTAACTCAGCTCATACCAGGATTTATTCAAGGGGTAGTATGAAGTAACATCCCCATTCACAACATTGAACACCTGGGATGCTGGAGAACTCCTCCTCTCTTGTGTACAGTGGGAATGTTGTGTCACACAGAGGCACTTCCCACTAACCTTGGACTTCTGAGGTAATCCTCCTATCAAGTACCATGGGTCTTATGCGTCACACAGAGGTGCTCCCCACAGTGGGTCTGCCGCATCACACAGAGGCACTGACTCTGATATCCTATTGAGGTACTCCTATGGTTGAGTACAGTGCGTCTGTTGTGATACCAAGGTGCTCCCCACTATGGGTCTTCCATGACACGAAGGTACTCCCCACTCAGCTTTTCGAGTCACTCCGAGTCGAAACTGTCAACAATTGTTAGGTCTCTGCCAGCTATTAGGTCTCCGAACAATTCTCCCTCATATTAGGGAAGATCCACTCCACAAGCTACTAGTCAATCCTCCAACTATTAAAAAGACCCATAAAGAAGTATCGCTATAGTACTCCATGTCATAGGGGTATCAATGCAACAGACGACGTGTGAAGCGGATGCCCGGTTAGTGAGTTATGAGCCTCTTAGTCCTGGGGGCCCAGTTGGATTCTTGCTCGATCCAACCTGACTGTTTCCCACCTCAATCCATTACATAGTGGGTTATCTCTCAAAGGGACTAACTCGCTCCATGATTTTCAACACCACTGAAGGTTTGTCAATCAAACATGCCATTTCCAAAGTTATGTCCAAAAGAATGTAAATGGGCCATAGTGGGCCTGGGTATAGTCCGACACGGTCGGACCGACCTGGCCTAACCTGGCATGAGCCGACATAGTTCAGGTCACCCCGGTCCAACCCGAAGGGTCTGGACAAGCACACAGGTCACGATGGTCCACAAAGGGTCGTGGGAGTCTATGAGTGAGTGAGGTCGTGGGGAGGCTCGACCGAGGTGGCTTGGAGGGCCAACAGGAGGCATGAGTTGGGGATGATCAGAGGGTCGTGAGGCCTGTTCAACAAGAAAGTCGGAGCATCGTGGGGGAACGGGGCCAGTTCGAGCATGAGACTAGATTGCCATTGGGTGCAGGGACAGTTCAGCCAGGTGGCCCCAGGCCCAGCGGTGTGCAGGGCCTATTCGGCCAGGAAGCTGGAGTACGGCAGGGTGCAGGGCTGGCTCGGTCAGGAGGCTAGAGCTCCACATGGAAGCCTGGATGGGACACGTAGACGGGGCGCATGGCCGGTTCAGCCGGGAGGCCAAAGCACCACAGGGGGGGGGGGGGGGCTCAGCCGGGGTGCCGAGCCAGAGCACGTGGCTGGTTTGGTTAGGAAGGCAGAACGCCACAGGGGCGGTGCAGGTCGTGGAGGCCGCAGGTGGCGGCATCATTGCCTTCGTCGCCTTCATCGTCATCATCACCTTCCTCGATTTCGATGAGTAGACAAAAGAAAAACGACAAAGGGGGCAGTCCATGTTGGTGTGGCCCATACCATCTGTATTAGGGATATAGCATATGGCTCAACAAGAAAGAAGAACTACAAGCGTACAACATCCCACAATATTTCATTCCCAAAATGCAATAGAAACCATGGTATGAAATATGGGAAAATTATTATCATGCAAATAAACCCCCAACCTTGTCCGCTTGTTGACGTGGGCACAAGGAGGAAGTATTGTCGATGATATCTCAAAGAGGATCATGTCCCATGTTGGAATAAGTCCCGATGATGATGTTCGAAGTCTAGGTCGTCATTTTTTGTCGACGAAGCGTTCTTCGGGGAAGAATGTGTTCTTCATTGGAGTGTTTTCTCCCACCAAGAGCTCTCTCCCTTTTTTCTAATGAATTTTCTCAAAATAAGAACCCACCAAAATAAAATAGATAGCTAATATAATAAAATGAGTTCCCCAAATTTAACTGTTGGTACCAGTCAAATTGGGGTAATAAAATTGGCTTAATAAAGTGGTGTGTTGGCATAATAAATAGGGGGAGGGTTGGAATAATTAATGAGGATGAAGCTCAAGAGGCTCCTCCACATTAATGAGGGAGTAGAGGTTTTTCTCCAAATTTATAGGGGGTTTAATACCAGGTGGTTACCACCATCATAACCTCTCAGGGGAGGATAGTTTCGAGTGGTATCAACCACCATAAACTCTCATGGGAGGTTATGGTCTTGTGGTCCCCAAAACCAACATCGACAAGGAGGTTGGTTACAAAAAATTATAAGAAAATCTGTGTTTATCATATTTTATTATTCCACAAAAAAACCAAAAACATACATTCACCCTTGACCAACTGATGTCGAGGTGAAAGTCTTCTTAAGTGAGAATCGGCGCTGTGAGTTCAACGGTGCCCTCCGATTTCAATTTCATGAATCGGTTCAAAAGATTGAAAAACCTACAAGCATGTTTCGAGAACATACATAAAAAAATTCAGAAATTTATTACGGGCACTTTGGGCCTCTAAATCACGCACCGTCAATTTTTCAGACTCGGGAAATTCCCATATATGTAAAAAAATTACCTGGAAATTCTGGTTCATTTACAATTGGTGGACATTATTATTAAATTTTTGTCTGATATTTGGAATATGGTACATATTTGTGTCATCACTAAAACATTTAAAGTGAATTTTTGTCTAATATTTTTAGTCTTTTACTATATCATATGATCACCAAAATTTCAATTTTATGTGACTCCCAAAAAAATAACAAAATTAAATACATTTAGGAACCAATTATTCCAACATCTAAAAACAAAAAAGAGTAAACATGGTACTAATATCATGTTACTCAAAAAAATAATGTCAGGTAGGATTTATTTGGTAGAGACACACCTCCACCACACTTAAATAAATAATTTTTATCATGTAATCTCTTGGTATTCATGTTTACTAAACATAACCCTTTTTGTTTTTACCAATATAACATGATTAGTTTTGTTCAACTTGGTATTTTTTTCATTTAATTAAGGAATTAAAATGATATATATTATAAAACCTAAGCCTGTTGATTCTAAATATTATAGATAATTAAATAAATATCTATTTTGTTTGTAAAATCAATTTTAACCAAATACAGGTAATACATAAAACATTGTTTTAAATTTAATCACAGTAATTAATGTTAAGAATTTGCACAAATCATTATTGTAAAAAAAACTAAGTTTAACTTATTAGATAATATAAATTCCTCATGTTCCAAGTATGGAATATATTTTTCAAATTACAACTCATAGATTTGGTAAAATGAAATTTCAAATTAGTCATGAATATGTGATAAGAATGTGAGGATTTAATGTGAAAATTATTGACAGATTAAAATGTTTTTATATTAAAAAAAATTTTGAAAAATATTCTAATGATTTAAATTGAATTATGATGTATAATATTGTAATAATATTACATTAAAACTAGTTCAAAATTTATTTCATCATTATAAATTCTATAATTGAAATTATTGTTCTAAATTAAAATTTTCTATAAATCAATATTCATTAAAACAAGAATCCTTTTAGAAATATACAGAAAAATAACCCTATGATAATATTGGTATACCAATTTAGAAAATGAATAATATTTTACAATAAGTATTTTATAAAAGTTTTGAAAAGTAATTTAAAATTAAGAGTGAACTTCATGACTAAACAACATTTGAAGAACAATTTTTTTTAAAAAAACATCCCTCTTAGTATTAAAAGACATTTATTTATGAAATAATCAATAAATAATAAATTAAAAAAATTTACAAGTAACATTTAATAATTTATTTAATCTCAATCATACCATACATTACAATGGATATGACATAAATATAATATTAAATAATGATATTAATATGTTATTTTTCGGTAAACATTTTCCTTGTCTGTAACATAATATATTGAAAAAACTCATTGTATCATGTGATTCAAGATAAATTATGGTCCGTATAAAAATAAATATATTTTGGATATTATATTTATTTAAAAATAAATATACTGAAATTTATTAGGGTCTTATATTTACTTTTGTGAATGTTTTTGTGTGTCAAAGTGGCTATCAAATGAAATGTTTTTATTTTATAATTTAGTGGGATTATAGGTGTTTTTTGATTCATGAAACTAAAAAAATATGTCACAATTAGATAAATTTTAAATTTATAATTTCTACACATATCATAAGAACCATTTTGAATCTTCTTTATATAGTATTAACACTTATTTTTAGTACTTTTGAAAAAACTTTTTATCATCTTCAGTGCCTCTGATTTGGGTTTTCCTGACATAATACATGTAATTTATAAGAAGAAATATTGAAATTAAACATATTAATTATAATAAAATAAAAATTAAATTATCATGGGCCCATATATGTTAGAATATTTGTTGGACCATAGGAGACATTCGGAAACCATCTCCAATATTATTGGTCTTAATAATCACGAATCATGTCATATCCCAATAACCATGTCTAATAATTTAAATAATGCCTATTTGAGTTTCAATATATGTAATTATTAATATTTATGACCACATATATGATTAATCATTATGGTAATATTTATGATTTATGATATTCCAAGAATAAATATTTTCAATTTAAGATAGACTAAGACTGACAGAAGAGGTGATATATCGACAGTTCAATTGATTCACTGATAGTGAAAAATAAATCACCTTTAGATGACTAATGGATTGTGAAATAAAAAAATCAATAGATATAATGTCTTTCCAATAGTTAAAAATAAATACACTTTTCATGTTCTATTAATGCAAGGACCTATAGATACAAGGACCTACCAATACGAGGACCTACCGATGCAAGGATGAACTGACACAAGGGCATATCAAAGCAGGGACATACCATGAAAAGGACTTACCAACAGAAGTTAATACCAACTAAAGTACTCAACATTTGTTAAAATTATCAAATAATGAAATGAGTCACTGACACATCCATATACCAACAAAAGTGACACTAATGGGATGATCCACTAAAAAAATTTGATACCGATTGAGGACTCACCGATAGACTCTATAAATTTCCTTTATCTACAATTACTTAAATGGAAATACATTTAGTGTTCTAATGCTAATGATTAATAGAATTATTTTTTTTGTAGTCATATTAAATTTGGATGTCAGAAATATGAGGTAGAGTATCTACCTCAATCATGCACTTTTTAGGCTAGAAGAATATATATACAAAGAAGAGTGCATGAAAGACACACACATATAATACAAAAGGGGACAGACATACACATAGAATCATAACCACACATAGAATATAAATTAATGAAGAACAAATGAGGATGTCTTCATTCTTTATTTATATGAAATAGAAAACTAATGTTGGTCAATGTTCTGAAATCTCTAATACATCTAACTAAACCGATGAAGAAGATCATCTCATATTCCTAGAAGACAGAATACAATGATCCAAAACATTATGTTTCAGTGTCTGCTACCAAAAGAAGACTCCAAAATCAACCCTGATACATGAAAGAGTGCAATGATAAAATTCTTAATACTAAGAACCTTCTAAACTCAATCTTATAAGTATTCATCTTTTCTGTAAATTTTAACTACTCATTGATAAATGTGTTAATCATTCTATAAAACAAAAACGGTCTACAAAATTGAACTATTGGATAATATATATCCTCACAAAATTCCTTTTTTTACACTACTATATCCCAGGATGAACTTTAGAATAGGTTTAGTGTGACCTAGTTGTATTTTATCCCAATTTCAAACTATAGTAGAGGTGTTTTGACCTAAAAATTATATGGGTTATTGTGTAAACACAGATCCAATTTTTGGATCAAAACTATATCTATGTAGATTTAATTGTGGATAGTGATTAACATGTGAAGAGAAATTAGTCTCTTCGGGAGACCAAACCTCATGTTTTCTAACCTATGTGTTTTGAAATTTAGTTTTCTCTGTTTTATATATGTATTTTAAAAAATTTAATTTCACATTGATAGATAGTCTTGGATATGGTTTATAAATATTTTGTCATATTATATAAATTTCAAATCTTTTACCAATATCTCATATGGTTATAACTATGAAATTCTCAATCTTTAAAGAAATTTGTTTAATAATCAGACTATTATAAATTCACCACTATGTTTATCATTCCTGTAATGTTTTAAATTTGGTGACTCTTTTAAATAATAATTTTATAGAAAATTTTTAAGGACCTCCAATCACCCCCACTTGAGTGTCCTAATCCATCCAAAATATTGTATTAGAGGATTTGTTAACAAACTATTTTAAAATGTGTCTGTTATTTTTCAAATATCTTCATCAGTGATTTATTTTTGTATTAAATATCTCATAAGTTTTGTTAGATTTAAATTTTTTATCTATTTATATTTTTTTATTTCGTATAGATAATTGATATGAAGGTTCTTCTACAAGTATACCTCCATAATTTAATGAATCAAACAATGAATAGTATAATAATAAGATAAAAATGCATTTATAAATTATTTGATTTTATATTTAGACAGTTATAGAAGATTAATATGAAATACCTTAGACCGGTACGAATACCTGGAGTGACTCCACCTAAATTGCATATATTGACAACTGAAAATAAATGAATTCTCATTTTTATACACAAATAGTTGATTAATTTATTAGAATATATTCTTGCACATCTAACTATGAAATTTTGGACACTTTAGTTATTTCACATAAAGGAAAATATAATGTCAAATAAATTAGACATAACACTTATAATGATAAATATGAAAATTTTAACACGAATCCCGGTGATCCAATTTTTGACATGTATCTCAAGTTAAATAAAATTGTAAACCCCATGATCTCTATCTGAATAGCTATTATAGATAAGGATAAATACATGAGAATACTCAGATTCAAACTCGATAGACGGAGAGGGACTTCTATGTTAATAGGATAATATTTTGACCTCAACCCTTTTCCAGTGAAGGAGGTGATAGGAATGTTTTTGACTTCTGAAGAAGAAAAAATTGTAAATAAGGTAGAGGATTAAGCACCCAAAAAGAAAATATGTTTCATTAAATTCTTCTACATACAAGAAGGAGGAAAAAGATCAATATGACACTAAATGTTCAAGTGATTGGTAATCATTAACAGATATAGATTAAGAGAGAGATCATATAGCTATAATATTTATAAAATTTTATATGATGATGAAAATCATCAGAAAGCCTAAATATAAAGTTATTTATGAAATTAATTTCCACTAAGAAAGGATAGGAAAATATTTTATACATTAAAAGATGTTTTCTTTAATGAAGGTAAAATAAAGGGACATATAAAGGCTCATTTTAGTAAATATAATGTACAATAAGAAGTTTGATGATAAGGACCGAAAGTATAAAAAGGCAATGATATCCACTTGGAGTACATTTGATGAGAACTCAAGTGACTCATAAGCCTCTTCCAATGAAAAGACTAAAAAATAATATCCATTATTTATGAAAAACATTTTTGAGGGAATAATAAAATCTCCTAAACGTAATTCTTACTATTCTAGAGATGAATGTTATTATGAAAGAAATACCAAAAAGGAAATTTTTTAAATACTAAATCAATATAGACAAAATTAATGGAACTAAAAGATAAATAAAACTCTTTAAAGAAACAACATTCTTTTACAACTACTGTAAAATATGAACATTCTATAGAAAAAGTGATAAATTCTCAACAACAAATGAATATAATGAACATAAATTGTAAAATGATAAATTGAAAATTGATCTATAATAATTTACCAATAGAAAATAAATATTAGATACAATTCATGGTAAAACAAAGATCATATGTATAATATTGGAATGAGATACTAAAAATAAATGAGGAATATGACTAAAATTAATATTCTATCAAATTCTGGGAAATCCAGTTTTAATCCCATTTCATGAATATTTACTACAAGTTCTTTCAATGAAATAAATTATACTATTTCTTTATTTTATAGAAGAATTAATATATATTTCATAAAATATATTACATGAAATTTATTAGAAACTATTAAAGAAAATGTGGGTTCCCTAACCGTATATTACTAATGCTACTGGACAGAACATAATCTGGGTACAAAAATACTTTCTTGTTTAGTATGTTTTTAAGAAAACTATTTGAAGAGATCATGTAAAAGATTATAGTATTTGGATAGTAGAGGGTCAAGAAACATCACAGTATATTACACAAGATATAAGAACTTTATAATTATTTTTGGTGGGCATGTCACCTTTGGTGATAATGAAAAAGAAAAATTTATTTTCCTTGGACAGATTAGAAACTCTAACTCAGTTCCAATTTCAAAAGTACTTTTTTTTTGGAATAATATATATCCTATATATTATATTTCTCTTTTTTCATGATGGATTCCATGTGAACATTAAAAATGTTTCATTCAATGTATTTAATTCTAAAAAATAAGTTAGTATTTTCTACATTCAGAAATGAAAATCTTTCTGATGTTGATATAAAATCCTTAACTTAAAAAAAGTTTCTTATTTTAGGGATTTTCATAATATGTTTTGTATTTGTCATATAATATTACGATAAAACAACATAAACACAGATATAATGTTTTCTAGAAATGGATTTTTTAGATATATACCCAAACATGAGTTCCCAAAGGAAAAAGTTTGTAATACTTTCCAAATAGGAAAACATCACAAAATATTTTTCAAAACAAATATAAAAGTGTCAATATATCATCCTCTTTATTGTGTTAACATTAATTGTTTATAAATTATATAGTTTCATGTCTAAGTTTGAATACTTATGTCTATTTTATTGTAGATTACTACTCTATATATTCTTGGACCTTCTTCTTAGCTCACAAAAGTGGTTTTTTCTCTCATTTCACCAACTATGCTAGAATTGTAGAAAATTGTTGTGGTATTTCAATTAAATCCCTATGAATTTACCAAGGACATGAGTTTGAGAACCAAGATTTTTTATCATTGTTCTCACAAAATGGCTATATTCATTACTTCTATTCTCCAAAGAGACCACAGAAAAATGAATTTGTAGAAGAACCAATAGAACCCTCATATAAATTTCTAGAACCATGTTTAGTTAGTTTTCCATACCTATATAATTTTGGGTAGAAGTTTTCCATACATAATTTTCCATAATCAATAGAATCATGATTAGACTTGTCTATGAGAGAACTCCTAATGAGTTTTGAAAATTAGAAAACCAAATAATAACTACTTCAGTGTTCTTGGTTGGATAGAATATTTTCATAACACTAAGTATAATATAGACATATTTTACTCCAACATTGATGATGGAATACTTATAGGATAATAAATTTCTATAAAATCATATGGATTCATCAATAAGAGAACCAAATGTGTGTAAGAATCTATACATTTCCTTTTTGATGAGACAGATCCACATGATCCAAAGGACACTCAAGAAAATCATGAGGATGATATGTTAAATATCGACATAAATTCAAAATCTTATAACCATCATTTGAATAAATATATTAAAACAACCAATTATAAAAATTCTCTTGATTATTTTTATGATGAACCTAAACCTATTTAAGATCTTGATTGAGTAGCCCTACCATTTCAAGACATGTTTCAAATTTTAAGGACCATACATTACATGGTGTAGTTAGATATTCAGAGAAAGGAAATCATACAATAGATTATCTAAAAAATCATGTTGAACAACATTATTTTCTATAAATTCATTAACCTAAATTCATCATTTATGCTATTAATGATGAATCTTGGGTGATATCTATAATAGAATAATTAAATTAGTTTGAAAGAAAAACATTTTAGAAACTTGTAGATAATCCAAAAGACACGGTGACTATAGGTACAAAATGGGTGTTTAGGAATAAATTAAATTATGCTAGTAACATAGATTGAAATAATTATAGATTAGTTAAACGATGTTATATTCAAGAAAAAGGGATTGACTATGTGGATATCATTTAACTAGTAGCTTGACATCATGCCATTAAAATCCTACTGCTTTATAAAACACATATAGATTTTAAACATTATCAAATGGAGTACATGAGTGGATTTATAAACGGATATATAATTGATTATTTTTTGAACAGTCCACTATTTTTACAAATCCTCACATTCCTTATAATTTTTTTACATTAATAATAAAAAATTAGGGATTAAATCAAGATCCAATATATTGTTATGATAGGCTCATCACATTTTTATTTCTAAAAGTTTTAAAAAAGGTGTTTCTTATACTACACTCCTTATAAAAGTAATTTCCGATAATTCTTTAGTATATTTTTTTGTTGATGATATTATTTTTGTAACATGTAAAAAAATTAATGTGTTGATTAATCAAAGATGACACAATGTGAATTTGAAGTGAGTTTAATGGGTGATCCAAAAATTATTCTAGGATTTAAAATATTTTAAAATAAAGAAGGTATTGTTTTAAACCAATGTAAATATACTAAGGTATTTTAAAAAAAATTGGATTAGAATTCATTAGGAGTAGTGGCAATCCAACGAGTTCCACTTGTAAAATGGACCTATATGAATATGGTAAATCAGTTGATCAAACCACTTATAAGAGAATTGTTGTGAGTTGACTCTACTTAACTACTAGAAGGCTATATATTATTTTTATTTTGTTCATGTGTTCAAGTTTTCAAGGAAACGTAAATTAATGTCATTTTAATACTATCAAATTTAGTTTTAAATACCTCAATTATATGACTACTTTATGTGTGTTCCATTTATTGGACAACCATTTTATTTTTTAATTATTCAGACATAGTCTTTGGTGGATGTAATTTAGACACCTCTACCACTTGTCACTTTTTTGTAAGGTTCTAGTTTCATGTTGTAATTAGAACCAAATTTTTTTAGTATTATCTATTGCCAATGATGAATATATAGATACTCATTATTATTATGAACAATTGTTTTGGATGAAACACACATTACAAGACTATAGATAACAATTCATACATGTCCCTATAAATTTTGATTACAAAAATTATATTAATATTTCAATGAATCAATTATTACATTCTAGTACAAAACACATTTATGAAAGAAATCACTTTTTGAGAGACCATTATAAAAAATATTATATTTCCTTAGAATAAATTAGAACATAACATCAGCATGATAACATTTAGATAAGACACTGAACTATAAAATAATGAACTACGTCAGATATGAGTTATAAATGATCAATCTACAGGAACCTGTGTCTTTATTCATTTGAAACTTTTATGTGAATTTTCAATACCGAAACTAGAAATTTCAAACAGACAATGTCATGCCGAAACTGGGATTATAAAGCGGACAATATATAGATGTCACCAATAACATTTTCAAACAAAAAAAATTGTCAGGATGATATAGTTGGTATGTTGACACTGAATATTTTTCATAATAATACTCTACTATTCTAACACTGACACCTTGAAAATACCACACCATTAGTGTTTTTAAAAATTTGACATGATGAAACCGATGACTGAATCCTTTAATCCATATTATGTTTTTACCAAAATTAAAATTGTTCATTTATTTTTTTGAACTAGGTTCATATTTTAATGATGTTGAGATTTCCAAATTCCTCAATGATATAAATTTGACTTGTTGTAATATACCTATTTACTCTTACACTCACTCATACATTACTCTCTCTACCGCTACCATTCAACTTCAGTCATTCACACTAAATTTTTGGAATGGTGCATGTGAAGAGAGTTACTGAATATGGTGAGTCTCGTGCAGCTATGAAATAGAGATGGGAATCGAGGAAATTGTCTGGACATATTAATCATGCTAAGGAAAACAGTGTAGTGACTCCATAAAAAGAGGTTATTTTAGAATATAAGTTGTAAATGAGATCTTTTTTATAGGGTGTTATATTATTGTGGATGGATTGAGAGGTTCCATGAATATGAAAGACCATCAACCCAAATCATGTTCTGGAATTTTACATGAATATGGAGTTACAGTAGGAAGGATGTGACGTTTCATGGATTAAGTATATTGTGGAAGGCAAGAGAATTTATTTTTCATCAAGAAAATGGGAAGAAAGTATTAATATTTCACATGAGGGTGATTTTAACGATTATTAATGTACCTATCCCCCTGAGAAGGATATTTCTTTTTTTGAGATAGCATTGAATGATATTTCTAATAATGATAAGCATATGTGGCTGATTTATACATAGTTATGTGGAGAGTGTAGATTTTTTTTTAATTTTATACAGTTTCAGATCTATCGTATGAAAGGGTACATTTCATCACTATTGAAACTAGATGTTTATTTGGTTTATCTATGGAGTTAATTGATAAAGATAAATATATGTAGATACCTTTCTGTGCACATTAATGAAATGTTCATGACTTTATGAAAATTATATACCTATTTTATCGAAGGATAATATCAACTATGATAGAAGAGGATCGTTGTGTTAGTGAAGTAGATGAAGTTATTTAATATTTTTTTGGAATATACCTTAGTAAAGAGATATTTAAAAGGATTAAGATCAACAAGAACCCAAGGAAGAAAAAATCGATTGGGGATTAAGACAAGATTTATGATATGTTCAAACCATTGGACTATCCAGATAGGCTTAAAAATATTGATTATCCTATTCTGGGACATGGTGAGTTATTTTTTTACTGGTTAGAAGAAGAACCAGATCCCTCCACACCATTAAAATATTAATGGACACCTATCAATGATATGATTGATCATGGAAGCACCGAAGCTAACAATGGTTTTATTTTGGATTTTCTTGTCATCCACTAGCCTTACCCTCTAATGATCCCACACTTGAATAAAATGGAGATGAGGAGATATATGTTTAAAGCTATGTGGAATATGTTAGTACATCTATTAGATCTAAAAAATAATGAAGTGAAGAAGTTGAATGTGGTGGTTTCAGAGTATGTGGTAGTGATGTGGAAGATGGTGAAGTAAATGCTAAAAGAAATGGATGTGAAGTTCCTATCATAGGACAAGATGATGATTATGGCAGTGATTAGGGTAATAATTGTCACCACCCATCCCATAGGGCATGTGTCGTGAGTCCCTCAAGCCCACCTCCCCAAGGTCATGTGTTATATACTAGCATCTAATGCATAAACATCTATGTGGGAGGAATTTTATTGAATACATGCACACACACACACACATACACATTAAAAAATGGGAATATTAAAGAATTCATTCCATTAAACTACCACAGTATTAAGGTACATTTTCTGGGTAAAATGATCCACAATACAAACAAAAGAAAAGAAAACATGAAAATTATAAAGTAATAAACATCTCTTATAATCATTCTATTGAAAACCCTACATAATGGGTACGTGTAGTGTAAGATCTAGAAGACATTGAAGTACACCCCACCTACCCAATTTTATTGGGAACCACTAGGTCCTAGGCCACCATGCCCTTTGTCAGGTTGTTAGTTGGCTACACCAGACACATCACATGCGAAAAAATCTAGTGTAGGGGTGAATTACAAAATACATAGTAGGGACCTCAAACCATAATGTAAAGGCAATAATGAAATCCACAAATAAAACCATGAAGCATGGTCATAAAGCAAGAAATCTCACACATGTATAATCTAATGTACAGAAAGAAAAACTATAAGTCATAACACTAAACACCATAGACTAATTATGTAGTCATCCTTGAGGAGTATTGTGGGTTTACTAGGACACACGGAAACACTTCCCATTTAGGTAATCATAGATTTCCCACACAGTGCCTATTGTTTCTATTCTACATATTGTAGCTTATAGTTGATCTGTATATGGTATGTTTTAGATGATCCACACAGGGTACCTTGTAGCGAATCTGCACAGGGGTTCTTATAGCTAATCTACATAGGGTCCCTTATAACAGTTCCACAAAGGGTCTCTTTTAGCTAATCCAAAAAGATTCTCTTGTACCTAATCGTCACTAGGTTGATAGAATCATATACCTAAAATTCCTTTTTTAGATTTATTTGTGTCCCATCCAGCTGTAGGATACACACATATAACACCCTTGATTATAGTAGAATCCACACCTCATGTAATTTTTCTTGTTTCAACATCAATAAATAAATCATTAGATAATTCCAAATGAACCACATAATCATGAGGCTTCCAATTCCACAAATATATTGTCAATCAGATTCCCGGTTTGAGTGAAATTTTCATTTTAGTAAATATCGGTCGGTTGTGTCCGGGATCTGTTTGACCCGATTGGGCTGACACGACCAACCTAGCTCAGTGGGTCTCACATGATTTGACCCGATCAGGTCTGTGTTGGCACAGTCTGGCCTGGCTACTAGGCCAGGCTTATTGGGCCTTGTTGGACATGGCTTAGTTCGGTCGTGGGTCACAACCGCCAGGTCGCCTAGAAACCTGCATGTATCCAGCCCTTCCAATAATGATGGGCTAGTTTCCCTTCCCATCCCAGGCCGCCCAAAAATTCCAGCTTTATCCCACAGGTATTCCCAACAATGGAAGGCAGGTTTACTCTTGTATAGGACGGTCAGCGGCCTTGTGTGTGCCCCTGGTCCGGGCCGCATAGTGTGTAACAACACAAAGATATCAATGGAATTTTCATTCATATAATTATGTCATAAAAATACATCAAAACACAAAATAATGAACTACTAAGAGCTATGTTACTCTTATATAGATAGTTTGTTACTTCTAGGTTTTGAATTTTGAAAATATAACAAACATGTTTGCAATCTGTATGTTATTTTGGAGTCCGATAGGGAAAACTTATTTTTTTTGTTCACTAGTTACCTACCCTTATGAATAGTAACATACACTTAAAAATAGTGATATACCCTAATGAATAGTTACATTAAATGTTATAGTACAAAAATAATATTTAACTGAATGTTTCATGTGACTATACATTAGAATAAGTTAAAGAATGATTTAAAAGTGGTTTTTAGTAAAAAATTATGATTTTAATTATATATTAAATAAATAATAATTAGAGATTTATTTTTGAATAATGGATGTAAATTTTGGATTATACACATCAAAAAATGGTTCGGGTGAATTTTTGGTATTTTTCTAAAATACTTGAATTTTGGTGATGTGTAAAATACATTTATTTGACATATAAAATCATTATAAATCATGTCCAATATTATTGACATCACAAGTGATGTAAGAAACCAAATCATGAACTCACATGAATTTATTACTATTTTATTTCATGGAATACACACTACTATTGGTTTGGAGGGAAATTAATAATCTAATGATTAAAATGTTTTGAAACCCCTTCTCTCCTCCATTGTAAAACCCCCCTCACTCCCTTTTCTCTTCAGTACTATCAAGAATTGTTCCATGACAATATTCATCCTAAACATATCCACAAGATCCTTCCCCACATCCACATTCCCCTAGTCTCTTAAAAATACCAAAACATTTCCCATTAATAGGTTCTCAAAAGAGGTAGACTCAACAGGTACATTTCTCTTTCCAATTCATTCATTTCTTTTATATTCTTTTCTTTTCATATTTCTTTCCTCACATCCCATTAACCAAATAATTTAATTACTCTAGTAACAAAAATGAACTGTAATGATATTAGTTTAATTGGTTATTTCATTATTTTATCTCCTTTTTCTATCATTAATCTAAAAGAAATGAACACACCATTTGAGATTTTCTAATTTAGCACATATAAGGACAACAATTTATCAATTTCTATAAAAATATTTAATTATGTTCATGAAAACATTTATGTTTTGGTAGAAAAAAATTAATATATATGTAATATATTCTAGTTTTGATTATGTATTACTTTTTTAAAAATGTTAATAATATATAATGAAAAACATGTCCATTGTAATCAAAACCACTATTAAACCAAAACAGTTATCATTGTGGTTTTATATAATAATTAATATTCACTCTCAATAACCAACCTAATTTTAATAATCATTTAATCTCTAGGACAATATTGGTTCTATTAGAGTTTATCCAGGACAATATTCATTTTTTTGTAAGTTCCTCTTTATAATGTCTGTACACTGGGATTTTATCAATGAATACAACCATTATACGATCGTGGTAATGCTGGATAATTATGTTCATGACTCTCATTTACAATTTTGTTCAATTATTCATGTCTAAGGGAATCACTAAGAACTAATAAGTTCCAAAACAACATCAAAATTATGTCTTCGGTACATCCTCATACCATACCCAAAGTTGGTGATAGACTGATCTGGGGTCTATATTCGAGAACCACTTGGCTCCCTTCAGTTGGTTGAAGAGGACTTAATTTCATAACATTGGATATTGTTTCTTCACAATCACCTAGTTCCGGCTCAAAATGTCCAAGAATAGCCTAAATCTCCCATCTTACTTCTTGGAGAATAACACTTGGGGTGCCCATCGTGAATCATTGGGTCTCACATATCCCTTCTCCTGCATGTCCTCTTGATATACCAACAACTCACAAAGCCCCGCGGGAATCATCTGATATGATGGTGTGGATATCTATGACATCCTGGGGTATATATTGATGTAGAATTCTACCTTCCTATGATCAGGTAGACCCATATCATCATCTGAAAGATTTATTCCTACTCTTCCACCCCTAAAGCAAATATTTGACTCCACTCATCCACCACACCGTGGGTTTGGATATCCAACTAGTGAGTTATCAACTCCACCATCCTGTGAGAAAGTCGGCCTTGTGCTGTGAGAGATCCCTTCTCTTTAGTAGTGGGAATCAAGATCTCTTCCTTTCAGACACAAAGAACTCTACGCCTAAGTTAGTTGATCTAAACAAGAACTGTGGATAACCAGTCAATGTCCAGTATGACATCGTAATGCTTCGACACAGTTACAAGGAGATCCCCGCAGAATCTGTCACCTGTAAGAGAAATCTCACACTTTCATAAATTGAGTGTAATTTTTCAATCCCCTCCCATAAGAGTCTCTAATCATAATGATCAAGCCCACAACTCCACTAGAATCTCAAGTCCTCTAACTATGTCAATGAAAAGGAAAGTGTAACTAGATCCTGTGTTTATAAGAACATTAGATATGGATGAGATGACACAGATCATACCTATAATCATATTCATAGTTCCATATCAATAGTCCTCAACTGGATGATTTTGAGCCCGCCCTTATCCACCTACTCCATTAGGCCGTGGTGGACCACAATGGGTGGTGTTATTAGTACCTCGAACTCTTACCCACCTCCTAGTTCCTAGCCATTCCCTCTGCCATGTTCTTCACCGTATATACCACCTCTATCAAACCACTTCTTATACCCTGGTGGTCCCACGACCGTCTTATGATCATATATGTAGTGGTTCAGGTATTCACAAGCCATGTGTCCATACCCATTGCACGAGTTTCATTCCATTCTTCTCTATTGACCCATGATTCCCATGTGTCCTTGTAAAACCAATCTTTTGTCCTGGGGTCACCCTGTAGATGGTCAATCTTACTTGGAACTCTGCATCATCTATTAGCTTCTTTACATAGACGAGTCGTCCAATTGTTGACTGGTGGTATCTCTTACCATCAATGCCTATGTTGTAATGAATCTCCCTACTATTAAATCTTGAACAATAATTACAACCTCATTGGGGATCCATAAGAAAATTACAAATGCCCTGATTTCAAATAAGAGGCCCTGCTAAAAGGCATGGGCCTTGGAAAATGTGTCATGTACAATATTTGTGTTCTATTAAGAGTGTTCTATAATCCTCATAGGGTAATAAGTGACTAACATGATGCCCTGTTGTAGTGAAATAGCTCTTGTATGTCCACTGAGTGCATGGATGTGGGGAAGAAATCATCATGGAAATGCCACTTGAAGTCATCCATGGAGAGGGTTTCCTACTCATAAGTCATGATGGTCAAACTCCACTCTCTCCCTACTGATCACTATAGAAGGATAACAGCTAAAACTGCAATATGGTCAAGTCACATCCTCCCTAAGTGAAAGACCATCATCGCCACCTCCAACCAATCCTCACCATCCTATGGATCTATCTGTCCATTGATCTTGGAGGTATCTATCTATGAAACTCATGAATGGTGTTGAGACTATGGTAATCCTATACCTATAACACCAACAGTTACTGTTTTTCAATGGGTGGTGGTAGCATTGATGCACCTCCAAATGTAGACATATCTTGTGTTGGCCCCTGAACCATGGCCTCATTTCTAGGAAAGTTGTCCTCATAGTCATGCATCATAATCCTAGCTATATATCTATGTGGAGGAATCCTGATACATATAACGATGCACCACAGTCAGTTGATTATACATGGTGAGATGACATTGATTCAAGAAGAACATGAAGAAGCACTCAATTAATATATGATTCATGAAACCAGTGTTCTTATGTATCGAGCCTGAAATCAGAATTCAAGATTAGGGTGTATGGATTTGTCAACATCTAAACCAACAATGGACTCCCCGAATACAATAGTTGAGGTCACAACATTTGACAATATTTCCCAAAAACAAAACAACAGTCTTCCGGTCATTGAGGTAGAACCGACCACCTCTGATGCAACATTATCAAAATCTATCCCACATGGCCCATTCCTCTAAAAGGGCATGCGTTATAGACTAGTACGTATGGGGTCAAAATTCATGCCAGAGGAATTTTCCTTGAGTCCTTGTATTCACACACACTCACCCAACCACATCCAAAAAATGGGAATGGTAAACATGAATTCCACTGAACAACCATTAACCATATGTACTAGTTGTATGTAAAATGGGACAAAATACAAACAAAACAAAAGTTAAACTGATAATAGGAAAGTAGAAAATATCTCTGAAAATGATTCAACTAAAAACCCAACTGGATGGGAAAGTGTAGAGTAGCTACTAGAATCCATAGTTGTATACCCCAGCTGCCTGATCTAATTTGGCACATCCGGGTCCTAGGCCACCAAGTCCTCCATCAAGGGATTGGTCGTATTCACCCGAAACAACATATGCAGGTCAGTCCCGTTCAGGGGTGAGTAGAAAAATACTCATTAAGGACACCATAACCTAATAGAATGACCAAAATTTAATCCACATAGTAACCCATAATGAATGATAATGGGGCACCATAGCTCACATAGGTATATTTAATGTATTGATATAAAAACTATCATTCATAACACTAACCACCATCGACTTATGATGGACTCATCCCTAATTAATAATGTGAGTCTGATGTCTCATAAAGTGATTCTTCCCAAATATTCAATCATAGATGGTCCACATAGGGTTGTTTATAGCTGATCCACATAGGGTTTCTTGGAGTTGGTGGACATATTGTTGCTTATAACTGATACACACATGGTCACTTCTTGTTAATCCACATATGTTTAGATATAGCTTATCCACACAAGGTCACTTGTGTTGAATCCACATATGGTCACTTATAACTAATCCACATAGGGTTTCTTGTAGCTATTGTTATGTCCCAGTAACCTGCATGATTTCAACGAGTAGTGCACTTGATTATGGGAGAATCTACACCTCAATACATTCATCTTATTCAAAATATCATTAAAACCTACTAAGAGTATGAAAAATTAAATTCCTTATTTTTATTTTTCCAACGCCACATGCATCTCCTCTATGAAACACATGGTCTGAATGATATTGTCATCTTAGTAAACAAGGGCCGGTGGTGTCTAGGCCGAGTCAGATTGACTAACCCAGCCTGGGGGACTGACAAGATGGGACCTAGTTTGGAGAACCTGACCTAACCCAATTGGGTCTAGGTCGGCCCAATCCAACCTAGCTACTAGTCTAGGCCCATTGGACCTTACTGGACCCCTCTCAGTTTGGTCGGGGGTCTAGTCAACCGGGTCACCCAGTGACCCAGATTTCTCCGGACTGGCAGACAATAGCGGGACTATTTACTTCCCCAGTGCAAGTAGCCTACCAGCCCGTCATTATACCACTGTCCTGACCTACAACATTAGGCCAGTTAACTCTAGCCCATCCTACTCAGCATCTCTCTTCGCACCCCACAACCAAGGCCGCACAACAAGCCTGCCTCTTCCATCCCAGATGCCAGGTGGTGTATGGTTTGTGCTTACCACAGACCTCTATTTGGATTGGCCCAGGTCCCACGCATAGTCCCCACTATAACTCATTCATGCTTTCTATTCTATGGACCCATCTACATCCTTGTCCCCCAGCCGTGACCTTACCTAGTTATGGACCGCCTCGGCACCCCACCACAGACCTGTGGCCACCTCTGATGGGTTGTTTTGTGGATCATCGAGTCTGTTCGAGTGGTCTATTCCTCTGTACTCCATAGGGAACCATCACCCCTTCTATAACCATTAAAATGCTATTCCATCAATCTGTATTAATGACCATAATGAAAAGAAATGAATTCAAAAAGGTATTGGGGCTCATGACTTGTTCATGTTGGCCCACATGCCCCATGTTAGAGTTTCATTAATATATGGGGGCATAAGATTTGGACTATATTAATTTTAATCCTGACAGAAAACCAAATAATGAGCACCTTCCACAAAAAACAATTGATCTATATAGAAATTTTTTTGTGGGTTGATCCATGTTTGTTTTTTTATAATGAATAATGGAGAAACAGAAAAAAAAAATATTAAACTCCTACATGGTATAGATTCGTTGATGATGTGATCTATCTGCATGTATTTACATTTTTTTCGAATCTGTTAGCATTCATTTCTCTTTGATCATTCTCCATGAATTTGGTCGTTGTTGCACATGATTCACCAGCATTATCCATCGGAGCGAATTTCATTTTCCTTCATCATTGAAATTTGAGCTCTGATTCACGAACCTATTATCTCATTAAAAGAGAAATGTGTAAAAGCTTTTATATTACACAGAGTTATCACATCATTACATAGTTTCATTTATCAAAAAGTGTTTCTGTTATTCCTCAGCAAATGATCCTCATTAATGGGATTAATTTAATGATTTTGATCATTCATTCATTACTGCACCGCAATGCTGATGTTCCACCACTCAACTGTGAGGAAAAAAATAATATTACGTTTTTATTTATTTTAATTTTTTCTGAAAAAACCAAAAATTATCTTTTCTAGTCTACCCTCATCTGTCAATGTTAGGTCCTTTCTATGCGAATCCTAATGTTCTGAGTTCAATTGTACCCTATGATATTTAATCCGATCACCAGTTGAAATGATATAAAAAATACAATCATGTTTTTTAAAAAGAACTAAATAAGTTCCAAGTTCTATTTTGGGGTCACTGGGCCTCAAAATCTGGAGTCATAGAGTGTATGTTTTCAAAATATTCACCTATAATTAAAATTATTGCTTTCAATTTCTATTAAATTACAGTCAAATTGATGTTGACCATTATTAGGATGATCAATGTGTATATATGGATATGGTTAAGCTATTTTTAGGAAAAGTTTGAAGAACCAAAAGAAGGTATTATTGATTATAAGTCAAATAATGTTGATTATGAAGAATTGGATGTTCAAGTGATCCATGTACCTCAATTAGTTTATAAAATAAGGTAAACTCGTGATGAATGTGAGAAATGTGTTACGATAGAACATAATGATGGGTGGATATAAGATTGGAGAGATCAAGCTGATGGGAAGCATCAACCTAGAAGATTAATACTTGAAACTCTCACATTTATGGAAGATGATGTTATGACTGAATTGGAAAGGTACCATGAGTATGTAGTGTTGTTATTGGATTAAGAAGACTCATTTTGTAATGTTTTTATACCCTTTTAAAAAGAATTAGAGGATGAGAACCTTCCTATTGAATTTGTATCTAATGTAGATATTTAATTATTTGTGGAGTAAATTTTTTTGTTGTAATTGTATCAATTAAATTTCAGATAGACCAAGATATTCAACAATATATAAGGGATATCATTGAGTTTATTGATGAATTACACTCTCTTAGATCTTCAATAGCGGATATGAAGCAATTTGGGGGTTCTGTTTTTTCCATGTTAGATAGTGGGTGTTAGTGAGGCTAATGTAAATAATGTTTCTATGAAAGTGATAGATTATATTCAAACCAAATTAATCAAAACTAATGATATAATTGTTACAGATACATCCATGTTTAGAAATTAAATAATTGGGCATGACTATAAAATAGATAATTTATACTCAATGTATAAAGATTGTGTGGAGATTTTTCATAAAGCATTGAAGACTCATACCTCAACTCCTATTGTTATTACTTCTAACTCTTGTCTGACTTCTCTGACCATTGAAATTGAGGTAGTTTGAAGTGTTGTTTCTTAAGAGCTTCAATCTCTAATTGATTATCCTAGTTTTGTTAGCCATGAAATTTTTGATAAAAATAGTGAACATGTTCAGGATACAGTTAGACAATATTACAAGAGTGTTAAGCCTACCATTTCTATGATCATAGAAAATATTGATTACTATTTCAAGAAGATCATTACCAAGGATTAGTTCATTAGTATTATTATGTATTTGACCTAGAAAATATCATAGACTCTATTGACCAGATACTTAAATGAAAATTAATGAAGTGGAAGGACGTCACCACTCTTTTGAAAAAAATATTGACGAAAAAATATTACATTTAGAAATCTATGAAGTATGGTTGTGAAATCATTGAGGATATTATCAAGAAGTTGAGGCCATATCATTACATGAAATGTGAGGCCATTGTGCTACCTACTTCTGCACCTGTTGAACCTACTAAATTAGTGAATCTACCCCGGATTTATGTTTCTCCGGTCTTGACATAGTTTCACCCTGTGATCCAAGAGCAGATTCAACCTCTTGTTTTATTACAACTCAACCTCAGCCTTGCACCGAATGTACTAGATGGAGTGCTCATGCCTCCTTTGAAATTTTTTTTAACCCTCCTTCTTCTAATCCACCACCTAATGGACTCCCTATTAACCCTTATGAGAATGGGAATGATTATCTTAATCTGTAGTAGTGATATGTATAACTATATAATAGGGATGCTTGGTTGTGTTTTTTTGTCTTCCGTTATAGATTTTTAATACATTATACTTCTTTGATTAATGAAATTTTGAACCCTCATATTTCACATATTTTTGTTCTCTCAATTATATTTTGATACCCTCTTCACATTCTAATAATCCTAAATGTGGGATAACTATTTGGAATTGTCTATATTTACATTACCATTGATATAACTATTATGTTGTTTATTTTTCTGTTGATACCCTTACAATTTATTTTACCTATGAATATTATCTATATATTGATAAACTTCATAAACAATGGGAGATGTTAAGAAGAATGATTATATTCCACATTAAATGATTGTACTAAATAATTACCTGATTTGTGATCATCAAAATGGGAGAGATTGTCGGCCCATAGGACACTATTGGCCACCCTCTCTAGTATTAAAGGTTTTAATAATCACAAATAATATATAATCCCATTAATATTGACTTATCAATTTAATAAAAATATTAGTTTCAATATATGTAATTATGATTACTTATGATCAAATAAAATTTGAACACATTATGTTAATATTTATGTTGTAAGATATTCATTGTAGAAATATTTTCTATGTATAAAAAACTGACACTAACAGAAGAGATGGGATACCACTAGTTCAACTGAGTCACTGACCATTCAAAATGAGTCACCAGTAGATGAATAACCATTAGGGAAATAGACACACCAAATGACTGATTGTCTCACTGATAGCTCAAAACACATATCGACACATGGTATTACTTATGAAAGGACCTACCAACGCAATGAACTTCTGATACAAGGACCTACTGATGGAAGGACCAACCATCACACATACTTACCGGTTCGTGGACCTATAAATTCAAGGAATTAATGACACATGGTGAAACTGATGCAAGGACTTACAATTAGTAAAAATGAGTCACTAAAGATTTAATTCACAAAATAATATACAGACCGATAAATGGAAACACTGATTTAATGAGTCAATGACATAATGAGATACCGACAAAGAACTCACTGATATAATTTTTAAATTTTCCTTATTTAAAATTACTTATATAGGTTGTATTTTGAGTGATATGATGGAATTGATTAATTTCATTCATTTTTGAAGAAATTCTTAATGTAGATGTAAAAAATACAAGGTATAGTATATAACATTACCATCCACACTGCCAGGCTTCAATAATATATATACAAAGAAAAGAGCATGAAATGGACACACTGAAATTACTAAATTGGACACACATACAATCATTATGAGACCTATATGAGAAACATAGAAAATGGAAGAGAACATGAGGAAATCTTTAATCATTCTTGTTGTGAAATATAGAACTTATGTTCATCAAATTTTTAACATATATACAACATCAAACTAATCCGACAGAGAAGGACATCTTATCTTCTTGGAAGACAAAACATAGTGTTGCACAACACTTTGTTTTAGGTTCTGCATCTAGAAGAGGACACCGACATTAACTAAGATACATATAATAGTCCATATCGGAACTGTATAACACTCAATGATTTCTAAACACTATTTATTCTTTAATGTACAGATCTATACCATTTAACTACATTTTTGATTAGTGTGTCCATCTGTTTGTAAAACAGATGCAATCTATGACACTGAACTGGAGGATACTAGACAATCTCACACAATTATCTTTTTACAATTTTTAATCTCATGAAGAACTATGGAAGAGGTTATGTGTGACCTTGTATTGCTTTGTTCCTATGTAGAATTGTGATTGATTTCTTGTAACAAATAAAATTTGTGTGTTTTTCTGTAAACATCGATCCATGGGGTGGATCAAAACCTTTATAAATTTATATTTCATAGTAGTAGGTGATAACCAATTGAATTTGACTATGTCTCTGCTTGAGACTGAATCGCTTTTTTTTTATCTCTAATTTTTTCAAATTTTGTTTTACCAGTTTTTATTTATATTTTAGAAAACTAAATTACACTTTGATAGTTAGTCTTGTAATGTGTTTATAAATATTTTCGTTTCTGATATTAGTTTCAATATTTATACCAATATCTCATATTATAGCAACATATAAATTATACATCCTCTATGAAATTAGTTAAATATTAAGACTATTATAAATTCACTCCTTTGATTAACTAGTCTATTATTTAAAATTCAAGGAAACCTTTAAGAAAACATTTTAATATAAATTTATAGAGGAACTCAATTCACCCTCATGAGTTTTCTACTCTGACCCATTGTAGATAAGATATATGGGATGTGATGTGTGTATCTAACCCTTATATTTTGACGAATTTATAATTTTCCATTTCTAGAATTTAAAAAAAGAAATAATTTCTTATTATAAAGTTAATAAAATTATTAACACATACAATATGTGTCAATATGAGCATATTTCTCTTATACATTTGTCAAATCATTCTATTTCACAATATATTTTCATCCTCTATCCTATGAAAACATAACTTATGTGTGTCTCAAAAGTTTAATATATTTCTATTGGTTCACTTAACTCTTGTTACTACATCCACATATTAACATCTATAAACAATAAAATAATTTCATTTAAAAATAATCTAAATTCATTTATCAGCATCTTTTTAACCAAATAACATATATTATTTATATCAATAAATAAATAATAACATCTATTTCTCTATTTCTCATTTACAATAAGACAATAAAACATTAATTTGATTATGAGGGACTATTTATTTTTTAATTTCTGTATACCTACATTCTAGTTTTTCTCAATTATCAAAAATTTAAAATCTTCTATCATATGGGAATAAAAACCATTACAAAATATCCAATAGTTTCTATCCATTTTCGGTATTGAGAGTGGTTTTAATAAAAAAATATCTTTTATTTATTTTAACAAATTATGTTTATATTTTTTTCAATTTTTCCCATATAATCAGTTGATATGACTGAATATTAAGGAACCCAAATTATATATTCCAGGGATAGTCACAACTCTCATTGAGTCTCCTTGAATGATAGAATATATTATATTTCATCAAAAAATAGTTTTCATATTTATTCTTCACCTATCTTCTTTTAGTGGATAGGCTCCCACACATAATCATTCTCCAATACTTATGTGATCCATAATTGTGCTAATTATTGACCTATAATAGCATTTATAATCCCTAAAACCTCTATAATACAATAAATAATAATATAATGTATATTTTATTTTCCTATATGCTTGTTATCTAGAGTTGTGTATCATATTCATAACTATTATATGACAATTGACATTAGCTCCATTTTCTAAACCAAACGATTAGAATTTTATTGATAACTTATTATTTAAATTATTCATATTCATAGCCACATTAGTGTCTCCAAATGGTTCATTTTTTTCTTCAAATATTTATTTCTCTAAAATTATTTTATTTATAAATTCTCTTTAATTATAAATATACATGATCCAATGGACATTTTTTGTCATATTAGACAGTTTCACTATATCATATATCATCTTACCATCCTTTCAAGTTGATTACTATTTTTTATATGATTCAACATCCTTTTTTCCTTTACTATCTTTTAAAATCATATTTTCTATTTCAGGATTCCCCTATTTAGCATCGACTAGATTCTAATTTACATCATTAGATTATTTAACAATCCCCTTCATCATATGTTCCATATTGATTTTGAGAACTTAATTTTTTTCATATAAAATCATTATGTATTAATTAACCAATCTTTGCATTACATCATGAACTAATTCTTTATTGTTATTAGACTAATCTTCGTTCATCAACTTCATAACGCATTTCTATATTTTTTAATTTTTAGAATGGAATTATTTCTATTTTCATTGATGTATGTAATACATTGTATATTACTCTTTTATTTAATATATATTTATTCCTTTCATCCTTGATAGAACACTTTTCAATACACATAGAAATAATTTACTTCTCCACACATTCACCACCCAATATTCATATTACCAGGTCATCTATGCTATCATCATCACCACTTTTAGAAATACCATTTAATTTTCATATTTTGTGAAATTATAATTCCTTCCTATTAAATGGAAATTTAATTTTTCGGAATTATCCTTAATAGTAATCAATTACAATTTTATTAGTAATCAATATCTTAATATTTTTTTATTCATGAAATATTTTTTTAATGTCTAATGGTACCCCATTTAACGCACAAGAGAGGTAAAAATATGTTATAAATAATTTCACTATTGTTAAGAATTATTAAAAATAAATACATATAATCATAAATAAAATTACCCACATGATCATTTTTACTTATAATCAATGATTTATTTATCAATAATAACATTCATTGATTTTCCGTTCTTAGTATCATTGATTAAAATTTCTTCGGAATCCTTCCCCTTCTTCTTGAGAGAAGTCTCTATTCTATTTTCAAATGTCATAAGAATAAAATAAAATTAATCCATGGATATTATTTCATGATCACGAACTTATAATGATGATGCTTTGTCATCAAATTTATGATGAATAATTCTTATAATTTTCTCTTTAATAACCATGCATTGTAATTTTTCATGAAAAATTATTTTAGTGCTTAAAATATCATTATCCATTATATAGAACACACCAAAACATTATTAATATCCAATTTTTAGAAATTCATAAATTATTCTCCAAATATTTTTGATGATTTTATATATATTCATGTTACATTTATAAATATTTTTCTACTTGCCTAATATTACTTTAGTTATTTTAATTACATTAATCTTGAAAATTCACTTTTTGAGAGGGAAGGATGTATATTATTTCTATCTAATAATTAATTGTCAGATTCCACTTATTGGTTGTTATTAGGGGATCTCCCTTAGAACAATGTGAAAAAACATATTTATAAACGTTTAAAACATCATGACCAATTGATAAATGATAGGGTAGTATCTTGTATCGAAATATGATAGTTTTATCCATCTATGAAGAGAATACACTTACTATTAACTGAGTTATATATAAAAATGGTATTGTTATCCTTCTTCAAATTTATAATTATCTTTAGTAAACAAAAAAACCTATTTAAAATAACAATTATGAAGACCAGATTGGATCTGTGTAACCACTGAGAGAGGATGAATCAGGGATCATGTCTTTAATGATTTATTATATTTAGAACAACCATATCATGTCATTATATCAATATGAGTCTTGAATAACATCACGTAAAATTTCACCTTTATGAACAAATAATATTACATCATTTACTACTCAATATGAGTAGAGAGTCATTGTTATGATCTGGAACATATATTATATTACACAACCCACTAGAAAACATTCCTTGTGTTTATAAATATTATATTATATCAATATCTATCATTCTAATATAGTTCATCGATCGTGTGTGTTCTTCTAAAAATGATGATATGATAAAATAAATTTCGTTACAATGAAATACGTCTTCCGTAAAAATCATCAAAACATTATCCCTATTCCTTTTGGATTCTTCACACATGAACTTTTACAAGTCATTTCTTGGTTCTATTTAATTTTCTAAAAAGTATTGAGCAATAATATTTTCTTGTTACTTTTTCAGACATCATAAAATTTTATCTGATTAATGAATCAAAATAAAAAAAATGTTAATAATTAACATTATTCTTCCATTAAATATTATTTTTCATCATTATAAGAACATTTATTAAATACAAATAAATAATCTCAAATTCAAATCTCTTGAATTTTTTGATTTTATCTTCAAAATATATTCCATAGGAATCCAATTATAATACAAATTGTTACTAATTGTAACCAAATATATTTAACATTGTAACTTAATACTACTTTAAATATGAAATTATTCCTCATTTAACACGATTAAATAATCTTTAAATATAAATCCGTATGTTATGCATCAATGCATAGATTCTATCCTTTAATATCAAATATAAGGTTTATTCCTCATAAGTAAACATTCAATCCTACCTCATTCATTCAATAATAATTTCTACATCAACCAAAGAGAATTTATATACAAATGAATTCATTAAATCAATTATGGAATCGACCATTTTTGGATGGACACTTCTACTGCTCGTCATTCAACATATATAGATATATCATTTCCATAACCATTGTATCATTATTAGAGTATATCATTATATGTATTACGTTAAAGAAAAAAAATCAGGTATCATCATATTTTCATCCAATTTACAAGAATTAATATAACACCACAATCAAGTATAATAACTCATGATAGGTTCATCCATAGGAATGGTCTATAATCCAAAAAATTATATTTATAGAATTCATATTCACTTGTAGAGAAGGTATGTAATGGTATTTCTTGAAATGTATGTTCTAAAAATGAAAATAAATAATGTAATATTGAATAGTTGATATATAATATTTTTATTTCGAAACATTAAATTTTTTATTAAAAAATATTTATATAGAATATGATAATATATAATAATTTCTTATGTATTCTAGAGGTTAATCATCATAACTCATGGAATCACATTACATAGTGATGAATCAATTTTAGATAACTTCACAGATTCCCATTCTATCTTTTGGTAGGTTACCATTCCCTCTTTTAGTCGGTTCATGTTTCCTCAGGCATGTATTTATTATTTATTCATGATGATATTTAGCATTACCATATTTTTTTTGTCATTATTACATCATGCAGTCAGTTTCCTTTCTCCTATTCATCATTCCATAATATCTTCTCATACCATATGATGCTCATAGTATGTAATTTCTTTCATATGATGGGTATTATTTTATTTTGAAAACATTATATCTACCCTAACTAATATCTGCATTCTCAATATACTAGTTCATCATGAATCTTATACATATATTGGGACTTCCCACTTCATATGGTGACTCCAACAACCATGAAATCATCTGCACTATGGTAAACATATTTCCCTCCCCAAGTATTTGAACTTGTTTTAAACCATAATAATAGGAATAAAATAATTAGATATATATAACAAATATTACTGTAATTAAATATTGATTTATATTTAGATAAAAAAGGAAAAACTGTAAGTATTTTCACATGTTTTCATCAGCTTCTTCCCCAGCCCAACAACTACTAGAATCCTCATAGTCTAAAACTTATACTTGGAAATTAAAATGTTTATGATATAAATATTCTTATTAAATTATAACATTACTAGTAAATTGAATAAAATCCTTATAAAATATGTTGTTTATTTAAAATATTGTAATCAAATATATATATTCTTCTTATTCTAGGGTACCAAATCCAACATTTAACTCATAAAACAAAAAAATTTCTAAAAATCATCATTAAAATAATTTTCCATGAGTTTTAAAAAATCTTGATATCCCTTTGAAATATTTATATATTATTATAATACAACCATACATCTAAAATATTCCCTCCTCAAAATATTATCAATATGATAAGAAATTTAATTGATTATGTTTCATCCCATTAACAAATAAACGTTTTTCGATTTTGATTATTTTCCACAAAATATTTCAATTTGAAAATTATTTCCCTTCAGTGCTCCACAATTTAGAAGTCCAAGAATTCATTCCACATATCTTTTCATGATATTGTATATTTAAATTAATTATCCTATATGATGATAAACTGTAGTCCACAAACGCATGCTTCTCAATTTTTCATTCCTCAACGAAAAATCCCAAAACATCATATTTTTATTTGAATTTGTTATTATTATAAACTTTATAAATTATAAAATTTACATTTAATAATGCTTCAAAACTATATTGAAACTCATATAATGTGTTTTTTTCATAATCAAACCTTCCATAAACTTCATGAAAATTATTATCGTTAATGTTTTTGACATACAATGGTATGTTATTCATTTGATAACTCTATCTCCCCCTTGGATAATGTTCTATCTCCTTTTTATGTATGTATATTTTCTACCAGGAACAAGTATATGTTTTTCTTAATATACTAAAAAATTGTCATTAGTGATTAGATTATATTATTTGATAAAAATGTTATATTTCATGGATTTCATTTTGACCTCATATTTTTACATTCATTTAATGGTTTCACCAAACCATTTTTGGAAATTGTCTTTAGATATTTTAAAATAGAAATTTTTTTTTGAATTTCTATCAAACTAAATATAGAAAATTGTTTATTTTAATTGGATTTCCTTCATCATATAGGAATATATTTTTTAATAGTTTCACCATAAAACCTAATGATCATTTTCAAAATATTATTGGTACGAATACATTAAATATATCCACAAAATTATAATCTGATGGTTATTGTTCATTACTTTAATAGACAGAAATTTAACATTTCAATAACTCTTATTTAAATTATAGATATATTGTAGGTTTCAAAAGTCTTTATGAAAGCATTTTTTTTGGAAAAAAACATGTACCTATCAACAGTACAATATATTTATTCAATTTATTATTCTCTTACAATAATTGTAGAAGTCATATCATCAATGATGTTATTTACCTTATAATATTGAAACTTTAATTTATCAATACCTTATAATTGTAATATTTTTCAATATTTAATTATTTTCCCTTTCCATAATTTTCCTTGCGATTGAAATTATCATCTACCAGTATTGTAATCTTCTTAAGGTGCGTTAATATCTCAAATATATTTGTAAAATATTTTTTAAATAAAATTATTCAGTTTGAATACCAATTTATATATAATATTTAAATGATACATCTCCTTAAACTCCATATTCTGTATAAATTTATGATATTGTTTTTTCAAAAGTGCAAGTATCATAGGTAGTGATCTCGCTATTAGAAAAAACATCATCATTGGATAGAAAATACCCTTCAAAAGGATTCATATGTTATTATTGTAATATTTTACCAATTTGATTGATTTATTTTTATAAATTAATATTTTATGTAGGACCCTTTTGATGCTTAAGTATATTTATCATCATTGTTATTTTTTAAATGTAATTTGGTTGAAAAGTGAAGAGTTTATTTTAATTATAACATTTAATATTTAAATTACCATTCTAAGTATATAATCTATAATTAATAGTTAATGGAGTTAATGAAATAATGATACAATATCCTTCAATATTCTATACTCTATTAAGACTAACATAATAACCTTCATTTTTAGGTGTTTTATAGAAGTTTATGTAATTTTATTTTCATTATTAAAATTTCTTTTCAGGGGTAGATCCTGTTCTCATCTCATTGGAAATTGGTTTACTATGATGATTATGATTTTTTTGGTCTCCATATCACTATCTCTAATAGTCGATATATTGGAATACCATTTTTGAGGATAATTATAAAATGATTCATTACAATAATGGAATTTTAAATAGTATATCACATCCATTGATGTTGTCGGAAATCATATTAACTATGTGAAGACCCATCATAATATTAATCTTCATGCAATATCATATCAGGAACCAAATTATAAAAACATGAACCTTTTATTCAATTTCCCTTTTGTTTCAATCATAAATAAAATGGATTGTATTATAGATATGTATATCATGTTAGTATACCAAAAACATTGGTAATTTTTTCAGAAATAATGTTGTATGATATGTATTTATTTCCTTCCCACCACCCTTAACATTTTTATTATCGTTTAAGAACCGTGGAATAGATTTATATGGTGATAAAAACCACCAAATAGTGGATTTAGGACCTCCATCCCCATAGAAGAGTATATAGAGTACTAATATTTTCTTATATATATATGAAAAATCATATCAAATTCAGGAATATAATTATATTCAATTTGATTTTTATGATCCATATCAATTTTTAAATGAGTGATAATTGAGGGTGAATCTTAATATGATATAGTTTTTTGGGATCACATGATTTACTGATTAACATTGATTTATGGGTTGAATTAGTGTTTAATAATATTTCATTTTTCAAACCCATTCAGCGTTGTTCTTGTTCAATTTTAATTTATTAAATCAATATAGGTAAATAGTAATTTTCTTCACATTGCATATTTAAAGAGGGTCTTCCCTTATATTTATGACTGCATCCTTGGTGTGTAGTTTTTTTTACAAAACACAACCAAATTAGTTTTTACTATAAAGATAAATCCATGATAAAGGGTTTATATTTGAACTTCATATAGTGTATGCATGAATCAGACAAAATATGTACCACTCATTAACATAGAAACATCAAAATTTAGTTTCTTAAGGAATGATCATTAAATAACATGTGATTATTTAATAGAATATATATATATATGATCTTGTAAATCATTATCTTCATAATAGTCACCTTGGGTTATCTTACTTATCATATGTTTATTGTAGTAATCTCACCAATATCAGCTCATTATCATTCATTTTATTTAAAAAAATCAAAATTCATCTCCATTAAATTTTACGATTTTCAAATTAGGAAACATCACTAAAACAAAATCTTTCATCTTGGATGGATAATCAAGGAATAGTATTATATCTATCGATAATAAAACATTTAATTTCTAATAAAGAATAATTTTTGTACACATTCAATATATTATAAAAATTAATAATTACTAATATATGTGGGATATACATTAATATTTTCCAGATATGTTTTAGTGTTGAATTGGGAATTTTTCTATTTGAAAAATATAATTATATATTAAATAATTTTTTATATTTAATTACATTTTCTGAAATATTATAATTTTCTCTTAGATTATATTAGAATAAACTGTTACCTGGTGCTCATTTAAAATTGATATTTGAGACAAATAAATTTTATATATTTTTTCATAAACATAATTTTTTTTTGTGTAAATAAATAAATAAAGAAAATTATTTTTAAATAAATATATATGTGTGTGATTGTATGTATTATTATAGAAAGTATATATGTATATATAATTTTGATTATATTTTTCTATGTACTCACACATGAATAATTTTATTTCTTTTTAAAATTTTGTGGTCTGAATGCAAATTTATGTAATTATACTGAAATCTAGTTATTTATATTCATATTTTAGTATTTAAATGTCTTTATAAATTATTAATTAAGATCATCATACATGTATTTATATATACACGTGTGTGTAATAATGAAAATAATTATTTATATTTTTATTCAAATATACTAGATATATCACATCGTGTGTCTGTTTGTCCTAAATTAGTCTATAAATTTATATATTTGATAAAATTTAATATATAAAGAAAAAATATATTTTACTTCTATGTATTTATATATTTAAATTTATTATAAAATAGAAATTATTTTTCATATACTAATAAATTATATTGTTATTTTTGTTGTGATATATTAATATATTTATTTTTTATTATAGTAGAAAATAGAATACTGATTTACATTATATATTTAATATGATATTATTGGAAATAATATTTGTTATAATATTTAAAATAATATATATTAGTGCTATATAATAATATATAAAATATAAATTATATTTATTATATTTAGTTTAATGTGTATAATTGATTCATATATACTATACCTCTATAAATAATAGTACTATTGTAGTAAAAAAACATTTGGGAAAAATTGATATCACTCCCAAATAGACATGTTATTTAGGATTGATTCAAATCAATCCAAAATATTTGTAGTCATCGGGAATGATGAACATCCTAAAATAATTATGTTATTTTGGGTTTGTTAAGCCATCCAAAAAAGGGAAAAATAATATAATTATAACTATATTTATATAAATATATATACATCTATAAAAATATATATGTATTAATATCTATCATACATATATATATTAATTATAATATTTAATAATATATTTTAATTAATTCTCATATAAATAATGTAATTTTTTAAAATAATATATTTTATGTATTATATATAAAATTAATAATTACATATATATTTAAAATAATATATCTCTATAATTTTTATTATGGGGTATACTAAAAAAATTAAAATAGTTAATATAAAGATAATGTTGACTGTTACCCTATTTAATTAATACAGTGAAAACCGTACATAATGATGATGGGATCATAAAATAATGAAATTGGAACAACCATGGTGAAAAGATCCACAACACCCAATATAATTAGTCAATGTAAATAAGATGATTAATATAATTGTAAAAAAAATTAGTCATAGGTGTAAAAACATTTCTTGAGGCCTAAAAAATATATTATGTTTTAAATATTTGTAACCATTTTTATTTTGTATTCTCCCCAAGGTCACAAATTGTTATCCTTCATTGTCCACAAGCACTTTATAAACTTTTTAGAGAGTACCTATATGAACTAGCGCTTTGTGGAACACTAACATCAAAATCTAAAAAAATCAATCTATCTTTTTTTATTTTTATTTCATATTATTCTCATTATGAAAATTTTAAAATTGTTATCTAAAACTCATAACTCATTCTCATGTGTTTTATTGTTATGAACATGATTTTACCTTATTTTAGAAAATCTTTAACTAGTGATCCATCCTCCTCCTTGGGTTGGGAAGAAGCCAACCCAATGTGATTGATGATTTTATTTTCCTAGGATTCGTCCAATATTTCATATGATAATTCCATGGTGTATCCTTAGGATGCATCATCTTCACCTATATAACCATCATGGTGGTAGTGATCCCATTCACAAATTACACTCCAGCTAAATTGAAAATTTCTTTCCAATAAGATGTGGGTTTTTAGAGAAATCATAATTGAAAATTGTAGTTTTTGGACATAACTTTTGGGCCCAATGATATCTTTCAATGAAACCCCCCTTGATATGGTAATGTGATAATACCATTACCTTATAATATTTTTCAAAAAGAAGCATAATTTCTTGAATGATATAAATAACATTTGAAGATGTCCATATTCAATCTATAGAAAAGTATATCCATAAATAGTTAATAAATTTACCATATTAATCATACATGACACAACAGAAACATCAATAATGATACTCACATAATAAAAAAATTGTGCTTCATTGGTTTCTATTTATATATATATTGAAAAAATAAATGAATAAGCATAATCGTTTGAAATGAAAGGATGTCATTGGACCATGTTCATATATACAGTCTTGACCCAAACATGAACCATAGTATTCTGAGTAGAAAATAGATTAAAATATAAGTCCAATTATTAAATAAAAATCATTTATTGTTATAATGTAATGGAACCAAACACTCAATATTAATGAATTAAATATTTACGAGGTATGATAATATATGTTTAACCCCTCCCAACAGGAATTAACCTCTTATACAGAACCACCAAATACAAGAAATAATAAATTTTGGTTTATCTATTTAATAGTCCTCACACTCAGAAGATAAAATATTCTTATTATTTAATAGAAATATTAAAAAGCATGAATTTTATATATTAATAAATCTTAAGTAATAGATCTGTGAGATGTTGTAACATTAATCTGATTCTTTGCGGAATGACATCCTTCTATGAAGTGAAATTATTTTGATTAACTATATGACAATTCAAATCACAAATATGAGGATTATATGTATTATCTCTAATTTTCATTACTAATACACATGTTCTTATATAATCACCACCCCTCCATCCAGGATCCTCACAACCGGGTATTAATACTAAAATAATTCCATGTTGATATTGAAAATACAATTATTAATTTTGGAACCATGATTCATGAATGGAACACTCTCAACACCGAATCCTATGTGAACCCTAGTGTGGTAAAATATATTAACACTGATATGTAATTATTTAATTTAATTTTAATTATAAACAAAATAATATTATTATATACAGTTTATATAAATAAATAAACAAATATTATACTATATTTGTTATGATATGTTTTATAATTTAATTATATAATTTTTTCCTTAATAACACTATTATATTTTTTTCTAATTTCATCTAGGAATTATTACAATTCATACAAAAATAATCAAGTTATTAGAGATAGATAATAGACAACCCAAATTCTGATCTTATTTGGCAAGAATAAAATATAGGCACAAAATTATGTATTGGGGCAGAATAATTTAGAATATATATATATATATACATTTATTACTATATAAATATTAACATATAAATAGAATTTTTCACCTCAATAAATTTTAATCATGATATCTACATAAACCATTGTGATTTTTTATTTGTTCTTAAATTTTTTTGTATATATTGTTGTCTATTTATATATATTTTTATATCTTATTCACGCATCGTGATGTAAATATAGATAGTAAAGTTGTTGAATATCAGAGATTGAGATATGTTTTTCCATTGGTTGATAATGTATCATCTATAGAAAATAATAAATATATTCCTATTTTTAATTATCCAAAGAAATAAAATAAATAAACTGGTTGGTATAGTAATTATTATCAAATTTTTTCTTCTACTCTCGCTATAATAATAATGAGCAGTGCCTTAGTTGCATTTGTAAAGGCCAATGATTGTATTTGGGTAAAATGTGTTATTCCATACAAGAAATATATTATTTATCATATGGTACTTTAGTTGATATAAATTCTAGGAAATGATTATTATTTTTTGAACCAGATCTAACACTTCTAGGGATTCAATTAATGTACTATCAAGTTACTCTATAAGGGAGTTTTGAAAATTATATTTATTTAAAATGGTCAAAAGAGAAAAATCTTGGAGAATGGGTTTAATTTGACTAAATATTATTTAATTTACCACTATTGTATTTAAAAATTATTTTATCCCTAAAATAGTAACGAATAAAAAACCTCAAATTTGCATATTATTTCTTCAAGTTGGTTGTTTCATTTGAATCATCAATTTCTTTGGGATATTTCAACTATTATTGGGCTATTGAATAAATTGGATACAAGAATAGAACAATTAATTTTATATAATTTGAATTCAGTTATTAGTTAGTCTGATCTATTAGGTATTTTCACTAAAACAATTATTTAAAAAACACATGATTTTATATTTATTTCCTTTTAATTAAATTGGATGTATTTTATTTCCTTATACATAAAACTGATGTCTGAATGAACCATCACATTATATACCATAATAAACATTCCATTAGATTGAAGTGGATTAAAATTATAAAAAAATTAGAAATTATATATTTAAATTTGTATTAGTTAATACAAAATTATTAAATTGATATAATAAATAAGTAATAATTTTTTTTAGTTAAATAATATTTTTCTTCCAAAATATGTATCCATCAAGAAAAATTATTGATTATTTAAAATGGATATTATAATAAAATTATGAGAAATTTTGATATAATATTTTATAAATATGATTCTCATTCTGAAATTGTGGTATCAAAATTATCAAAAAGTGATATTTTTGGTTACTTATGTATGGATTTATTTTTCAATGAATAAATGCAGATTTTTTAAAAACAATACTATAAATTTAATTGTTTAAAAAGAACCAATTTTTTTATATATCCTTAAATTTATTTATTTAATTTTTCTTATATATAATCATTTGTGATCCATACTTAAAATATATGGAAATAACATAAATTATTTTATTGAAACTTAAATCATTACCCTAAGAGACTACCAGTGACCTTTTTAATTTAGTTCCTTTAAGAACATTGAATCAAAAACACTATTTTACAGGTGAGATAAATTATTACCCAGTAATTTCTTCATGACTACCACCATTATTAGAAACATCATAAATATTACATATCTTCATAAACTAGGGGGAAGGAAACATAAAACTGATTGAGCTCAGATGCTTTGTAAGGGTTAAAATGGGAGATATGTATACATACACATGAGAAAATGGGTGATATAATGTCATCGTCTAGTTATAATATCTTATATTACATATAAATGATAAAAAAATCGGTCATGGAATAACTTTTGGTAGCTCATAAAACAATAACAATTAGGTGGTCATGTGAATTATACATGCTATCAGAACTTAACAATAAGACATGGAATTGAGGAATACACATAAGTTTATAAAATTGATAAAATATATAAGTAGAAACATGAGAAATCATTAATGTAAGGACATTAAATCATTACTCCTTATAAACTAATAGACAATAAACTATTCCTATGCATAGAAGTGTGAACATTTAACCAAGATTACTCATAAAATTATGGACTAGAAATGAGTTCAACACATAACATTTTGAACAAGTAATCATGTTCATATATTACTTTTGGAACATGTAATAAGGCTCATTAATAATATTGTGAAAAATTAATCAGGTTCAAACATAAAGAAAGCGACACGAAATTAGAGTCAGGCTTAACAATGTGAACATTTACTCAGGTTTACACTTATCATTGGGAAAATCTAATTAGAGTGATTCATAAACATATGGACATGAAACCAGGTCTATTAATAACAGTTTGAACATGTAATCTGGTTCATGCATAAATTTTTTAATATATATTGAGGTTTATACAAAACATGTTGAACATTTATTGAGGTTCATGTATAAACATATAAACATGCAACCTGGTTCAATCATAACATTTTGAGAATTTAATCAGATTCACACATAACATTTTAAACACGTAATTAGGTTCTTGCATACCAAAAAAAAATAGATTAACCATTCATCATTAAATAATTCATCTGAGAAAGATATTGGTCCCACCAATCAAAAAATATATTGATAAATATATGTACCACAAGATGCTAAATGTTCATTAGATCATAACCCCTTAAATGAAACAGGTATCATAATCATTTAATTATATCATTACCTAAAAAATGAGATGGGCCCGAAAATTATTTCATTTACGTATAACCCACGAAAGGATGTTGGTTTATAAATCATATAAACTATGGAAAATAAATTGGTTTCATAAACATCATTCGATCAAAAAATAATCTATTAAGTAAATAATATTAATTTTATTCTTGGATCATATCCCCACTAATTCATAATGCTTACTAAGAAATTTCATATTATATGGGGAAGGATTTTTTATGCTTATATGGAACATAAAATTTTATTAAAATTATCATTTTAAAAAATCAAAAATTGTTAAAATACTTTTTTTAAGAAAACATTAAAACCATATAAACGAATCATAAAATCCTATTTAAAAAATTTCATGTGGAAAATATACTATCCGCGTTGGAAAAAAAATTTATATAAAATAAAATATTTTGGAAACTGATTTCCTTCAAGATTATCATTAAAGAAATATAAAGAGTTCTTGAAAATTATTTTTTAATATAGTTTCCTAGAAAACATATAAAATAATAATGAAAAAATTTAAAATAAATTTTCAAAATAAAACATTATTGAAAAAATATTTAGAAAATATGGGCATGAAATAAATCTTATTCTTGAACTAATAAAGAGATTATGTAGTACATTCTTAAATTAAAATTTTAAATATATTAAGGATGAAAGTGTAGGAAAATAGTTCCAAAAAACGAATATATAAGAAATAGAAATAATATAAGAAAAATAATGATTTTTTAGAGATAAATAAAAATACATCATCAATGGAATCTTAATTGTAAACAATCTCAATAGGCAATGACAATGTAACAATAATCTATTTTCACTTTTGTGGGTTTGTCTCATAATCCACAAGAGATAATAATGTTACATGAAGCATGAAATGTCAGAAAATAAGCATAATCATTCTATAACATTTAATATGGTTGTACGTACACCAAATATAAAAATATATTTTCATAACATGGAATGTATTTTCATGAAAGAAAATTGAAACAAAAATTAATTTACATATTTGGTAACATTTGAGCAGTAAAACCCATGAATGAATCATCATACTATGGATATTTAAATAAAAATAAATTTATTTAAAATCATCATAATTTACACTAATTGGATGTTTATAAACCACAAAAAATAAATGTGTGATGAATAATTAATAAGTCTCACAAAATTAGATGTGATATGAGAAAACCCTAACATTATGTTTTGACATAATTCGTACTTGATCAAACCACGTGTATAAGAATTATTATTTTATTATAAATTTTTTTAAAACCCATATTATTAAACAAAATGCCATATATGATGTTATTATGGACTTATATTACATTTTTATTAAAGTGATCATGTTTAGGGTTGGTATCTACTATAACTACTATGTTTTTTTAACACGATTTTACTTGTTATTTATGGTCCTTTTAAATAGACCATGATTAAACAATTTCCATAATTTAAAACATTATATATATATATATCATATATATTTAGAATATATTTATAGAAAATAATCTATATAAATATAAATGTGAAATATAAAACACCATTCATGGAGAAATTTTCTTGTATGTACAGATTGATGATGTTTCCATTTTATTACTGTATTGAATGGAAGGAAGTAAAAGACATATATATATATATATATATATTATCATTTAAATGTAATTATTATTTAATATAAATCATATAAATTTACAAAACCCATCCATTATACCCTCCATGTAAAGTGTGAATTGATCACATCACATTGAGGAGGAAGTTGTCCACACAACCATAAATGATGATACCATATTTCCAAAAAATAGAAATCATGAAGATAAGTGTTATATAATAATGACATAAGAATAAATACATAATAAATATTATATATATATATTATAAAAATACATTTTACTTTATAATTACAAAAAATCAAATGTGGTAAGGAAAAAATTAAAAACATTATTTCATGTGGTAGTAGTTCACCGTACACAATAATTGTATGTTTGTTAACCATTTTAAGGAAGTGTGTGTAGTATTAGTTATATTAAATATATTAAAAAAAAATTAATTTCAACGAGGATATTATCTAATCTTGTAATTAGAATATTTTAGTTTGGGGATAATTAAAAAAAGAGAGATTATTGATGGATATTACTTCTTATTTGGGTAACTCTTCATTGTTTAAACCAAAGGGATTACTTGGATGACTCTATTTCAAAAGGAGGGATTTTTGGATTATGGTATGTTAGTTTTTAGGGAATTTTAGGATGTTATCTCTATGAAAAAAGATCTCTATATACGTGAATAAGATAACGGGCTTGGTTCCTTTTCATAGTGGAGGAGAAGTGACATTAGTGTATATTTTTTGAAAGGTAATTCTACCATTGTTTTCTGATGTAATATAGATACAATATGTGATAAAATGTGTTAAAATGGAGTATAATATATAAATATGAATATTAAATGGTTATTGAACTATAATAACGTCATTTAAAGAATTAGGTTTAAGGCTTAGTCCTTTGTTAAGATATTTTTCTCTTTATTAGAATAATTAATTTCAATGACTATAACTAATATATTTGTTAAAAAACAAAGTGGATATTTTTAGAATTTTTTTTATATTCCAAATAATGAATCCAATTTTATAAATTAAAATCATATAAGTGTAAGAAATTAATTTAAAATGAATACCGTAGATGATATTACAAAGAGGTATTTTAAAGAGAAAATGTCCAAAATATTGAAATATTTTTATATCCTATATCATTATGAAATTGGTTGCAATTAGCTTCATTTGATTAAGTAATGTATAATTTATATAATTTTCATTTCAACATAAATTAAAACAAATCTATATGATTAATAAATTATATTATGAGGATTTTTGAATAAAAATTTAGTGTTTGTCAATATTCATCCAAAATATAACTTCTTAGAAAAAATAAAAAAAATCACCCAAATTAATTTTAAATATTCCAAATTAATAATAATATTTTTTTCAAATAAAAATTAAAATATTTCCCTATATCAAATTTTATATGTGTTCACCATTAAAATACTGTAAAATTAACTTTTAGAAAAATAAATCATTTTATTAATAAACATGAATTTAAGTATTCATGACTCGACCCATGACTAACATAGGACTTCCTCAAATAGGCCAAGATCTAGAGGCCTCCACTGAGTAGGAATATCCCATATAAGTGAGGTATAAGCTAAAATTACAAATATGCATGCATACATCTCCATGACAATACAATTCTTATATTTAAACAACTGAAGCATGAATGCTTATATATTTCAGATCCCACAACAAAGTATTACACTAAAAGTACTCAATGCAGAAAAGGGAAAAATTCAAGCCCTAATAAACATTAAAACTTCAATATTATCCAATAGTTAAATCCATATAAAATTAAATATATAGGAAAAAATATTTTTCTGTCAATGTCCTGCTATGTTTGTCCCACTCAATGTCCTCCAAGAACATTGAAAAAATGGTCATCGTTTACTTAAGACCAACATGAATGACAAAATCCAATGTAAGGGTGAGTATAAAAATACCTATTAGTATACCCAATTATCACAAAAATTGATTCCCCATGTGTAGTAGTCTCAATAAAATATAGAACAATCAATGTATAATAGAAACACCCAGATATACTCAAAAACATACCATGAAACCAAGCGATGATAACCAACTGCTATCCACATGATTCTTCTTAATGGAGCACCCATATATGAAATAATAACCATACAAGCCATGCTATTAATGGATACAATCAAAGGAAAGTTATATCTTATTAGGCCCTAATGAAGAAAGAACCCTGGTCTAATAATACAATGATACAAATATTGGTGGTCACACCTAGAACTACCTGGGGACACCAAGAATCAAATATGGACCAACTGGTAATGTAGCATATTTTTTGTCAAAAATTCAAAAAATATTACTAATAAGAACATATAGATATATGATATAATGCCTTCTAAATTAGTTCATGTTGATTCCATGAAATTCAACTAGGTAAAAATAATTGATAGAGGATCACACTCTAGTCCCATAAATGGACACCACAAACTCTATCGGATATTAATCCTCTAGAAGGGATAATAATATATTGTTATGGATATAATTCCATACTATGACCTATAATAACAGAACAACAAAATGTAGTAAACCTATAATATTCAAAAAAGTTAAAATGACGAGACGTATGAACTCTTGAAGCGGTTTCAGGTCGTGTACAATGGTGTACACTATGTGTCTATCTAACCCCTATTCTATCCTAGTGGAAAAGAATCACTAGAAATGTAGTCTCAATATACCCGACATGTATATGCAGTACATGAAATGTATAGACACACAATATCATTCATTTTTCACCTGGCTGTGTCCAGGTCCTTATGGTAGAGTCCATGTAGAAGTACACAGTGTGTCATTGTCTATGTACACTACCCACATACCATTATAAGAGCAAGACCAATTACACCCAACTAGGTTGTGTCCATATAGGACTTCGTGGAATTCTATATAGAACTGTAATGTAACCCTTGTCAATGTACCCATCAGGGTACATATTGAGTTAACCAAGGATAGCCACACAGTGTCTTATATGAGTAAAATTCCAATTGATTGTTATATTCCATTAGTTCACTTGTATCATATAAAGGGTTCCCACATGGTGTGTAATGCATGATTACACACCATTATTCTGGTTATTTTCCTTATTCAATCTGAATCATCCCATGCTTCACCGAGTCCTCCTCTCCTTCTAGAACATATACACTAGGGTTCATCTAAACCATGCCCACACAGATCATCTGAAACATGTTATTGGATATACCAAAAAATGGATCTAAACATTGTCCTTCCTTGCTTACCAATTAATTTTAAAGCACAATAAATAAGGTATAAAACTATTCAATTCACTACAGCTTCCATCATCGCACCACCATTGTTTCATATGGAACCTATATAAGATATATTGGATAGTTTCACCCTGATATTGGTGCACAACAATTGATTGATTAGGAAATGTTTTACTTAGGTTGAAATGAATAATTAAATTAGCGAGGGTAGAAATGATGAAGAAAATCCCAAGATCAAATGAGAAGAAGAATCCACGTTTGATGTTTTTTTGATCTCAATTTGATTCCATGATAATAAAAAATAATAAAATAATAATGCAGTGTAATTCTCGCAAATTCTCCACAAAATAAACCCATTCCTTTAATTCTCATCATCAAAAAATAAATCTATTGGTTGATGGATCTATGTTCATCATAATAATTATTAATAAAGAAAGAAAACAATTTAATACAACAACCTATATGGATTTACAACAATCATTGATAAAGGATAATGCCTTTTCATATTCATTAGTGGGATCCTTCGATTCTATTATGTATTTAACGTCGATCTGTTATCCCGTTTTCAATCATGTTAGATGAATCCTATGAATCTATATCCAATGGATCTCCAATGGTTTTAGGGTTATGCAGCTATCCCAAGGATTTACCTATAATATCTTCTTTAAGTACTAATCATTTCTTCATCAAGAAAAAGAACTAAAATATTTCATTTAAATCTTTTATTCATTTTATCAGTCATGATGAATTCTTTTCGATGACCTCAGGCTAACCAAGGTTATTTTACTGTTATGGGGAACCTCTCATTTTGAACAACATAGAGCCCTCATATTTCTAATCCTGGAACCTTTAAAAAAGATAATACATTTTTTTTCAAGAAAACTATGTGTGGGTGATATTATATATATTTCAAATATTTTAAACATACAATATGGGCACACCAAGCCCCAACATATTACAATGTCTCCATGTGTGGTATCTACAAAAAAGTCACCTAATATCCAAAAATAATTAAAAAAATTCGATATGCAATATTCTCCTTACCTTAGATATTTATGTCCTAAAAATCCATAACAAGGGTTGAAAAAATATGTGTTTATTTAGAATTAGTTTGCGCCTCCCACTCCCATGTACTCTCATTAGGATTATCATGATGTCATCACACATGAAGAAGGGGAATCAATTTCCCATGACGAATCCTCTCATTATGATATTTCATCTCCACATGGTTTTCAAATAGTGGTTGCTCCGTCCCCAATTTCCAACATGCCTCAGTCGATAAGATGTGATAAATCATGCAAGTACCTCCCAAGCTATGATACATTGAAGACATTGAGTACTCTATCAAAATGGGGTAGTAAAGCTAAGATGTAGGACTCCTCACTAATAGTACATAGTATCTAAAATGGTCGTATGATTCTCTGAGATAATTTTCCACCATAACCAAATCTCCAGAATCAAAATCATTGTTATACACTCAAGAACACATGATCTCTACCCTCAAACTCCAAAATAATTCATAATTAGTCCACATAATTCATATAAAAGTTATTTGAAGTCTTTATCTGCTCCAAACTGTTTGGAACCTTTATTGTAGTAGCTCACAGAAAATATGTGCCACTGACTACATACTCTCTTGGATCATTCCAACAATGTGGTGAACTATACGGTCACTCATAAAATTCTTGAATGGTGCCTTTCCAGAAGTTGAATTTTATCTTTTATTATAGTAATTATTTACCAATTTTATGTGAACCTCCCAACTACTACCAAATTATAACATGAAGTCTCACAACATTTCCTCCATATCCTGGATTGTCCACTATATTGATTCATCATTTTGAGGGTGAAATACCTTATTATAGCATAACTGAGTCCCAAATGATTTTTGTAATTTTGTCCATAATATATATTTGAAGTGAGAACCATGGTTAAATATAATTTTCAATTTAACTCGATGGATTTATTATATTTCCTTCATGTCGATGTATAATATGATCTATACTGATCTTTTTTATTGAATAGTTAGGGAGTGGTCTGACCAGGTGACTAGGTCTATGATCAAATTAATATAATTATAACCCCTATACATTTTTGGTAAGACCATAATTATTTATAATGAATTCCCATCCCACTTCTACCCTTTCACCTCAAGTGGTTTAGATAAACCCCTTAAAAAATGGTGCTCAAACTTCACTTTCCAAAAAAGTAATGAATTTAGAGAGAATCATTGAAAATCTATATTTTAACTGGGAAAAAAAAATGTCATTAGAGGTACTCGTAAATATTTTATAAACCTATATGTACCACCAATGGGGATCTCTGAAGCTTATACAACACCTCCTCCCACAATGTCATATTAACCTTCATCCTTCCTCTAAAAATGATAACATTCTCCACACTATCATAATATCCATTATTATATTTTCTAGGGGACATTTGTTTATGTTAGGTCTCACAATCTGTATCTTCAAGAAATGAACTATTGACCCACTATAAAATTAGTGTGGTCATAACCGTCAACTAAATATATGAATCACTATCCTTTTTCATAAAAGTTAACTACTACAAAGTTATCTACTCTAATGATTTATCCAAAGACTAAGAAACACTATCTCCTACTTAGCCCATATACCCCCACATTCCCCTTCTAATTGGTATAGAAGTTATTGAAATCATTGTCCTAGAGGAACTCTAAATCCATATTCGGTATCAATTTAAGAACCTTCTATGTGATGATGTAATTGAGAATATTGTGGTTAGAGTACATGATAAAATGATAACACTTTATGTAGTGTTGAGACATATTCAATGTGAATAATACCACTACTAACTAAAGATTATAGTTCATTTATTACTACTCATGTTGCCTCAATTGGAATGAAAAATAATAAATAAAGAGTTTCCTCTACATCACATGAAAACAATGTTTAGTTTCTAATGCATCAAAAAAAACTAAATAGTCAACACCATCCTCTAGAAATATAAATATAGTATCACTAATAAACCTCTATTCCAGCTCTTGCTTGGACAGGTGGATCCAATCCATCTACACAAAAGGCAACCTCTATCGTGTCAAACATGTTAAGGGCAATGCAACACTTGATAATTTTGGTTCAAATATCCAATTGTACCTTTCCAATCCATAAAAATTTCAAACATCGTTAACACACATGGGAGGATCCTAATTATGAAACTCCTCAATATTTACTGGGTCCACTACCACTCCAATCTACGAGATGATGTTTCCCCTAATGTGGACCTCTCATATAAAAAACTAACACTTCGAGAGCTTCCCATTAAGCAATTTCTATAAAAATGCGTGTTTAGAACAATCCTAAGTGTTTTGTGTTCTCATCATCAGATGTTTAAAAAACTAGGATATCATCAATGATGTCTAACACGAACCAATCTATGAAGGGATGGAAGATCTATTTCATTATTCCCCAAAACACTGTTGTGGAATTAATTATGCTAAAAGGCGTCACCCAGTACACATGGTTTCCATAGACTCTAATGAATGTCATCTTTGGTATATCCTCATCCCATACATGAAGATGCTGATAGCCTAAATAGAATAAAATCATTTAGAACCATTTCACCCATATCAATTGATATTAGAGTTTTTTATCCTCAATAATGGATACATATTATTCAAATTCACCTGATTTAATTACTAGTAATCAAAAAATATCCCCAACCACCAAGAATTCATCTAATAAAACATAGTAGAGACGCATAGGGAAACACTTTGTTTTAAAAATTCATTTTCATACATGTCTTACAACTACATCATCAACTCTAAAATATCTATGAGAGACATATGATATGAATGTATAGATATAAGTTCTTTCTAGGGATGCATGTTGTTGTATAATTCTACCTCTAAGTGGGGAGTTAAACAATGTAAATTCTTAGGAATGGAATCATTGAACTCTGAGACAACATAAGTAAACTAATACCCAAAATAATCCAATATTACAAGAGTCATTCTAGCCAACTACTGAGTATCCAGCTACAATCTTCGATGCCTGATCTTTTCATACCCTAATAAGCACTCATTTTCTCCAACAAAGGAAATCCTCTTACAATCAATGAAGACACACCACATCCAACTCCCAAAACAATAAATATAGGCATGGAATATGGAAAATTAGTCAATACATATGATGAATTTGTAAGGCCTAATAGCTAAAATAGTGATATCCGAAACAAAACACCCACCACCATGTGTCTTATCGCACTACATATCAATTTTTTCAATTTAAAATCCACCAGCAGTTAGAGTATCCAAACACAATGGTCGATCTAGTGGTTGTGCTAGAATCACTATGTTTCAAACCAGATAAGTGGAATGGAAAGAACTGATAGAAACAATAACTATCAATACTAAAACTAATGTATAAAACACATAGATTGTACCTCATATCATACCTGGAGCCTTGGGGCCATATGCCTTCGTAGACAACATTTCTCCCTATACATTACCAGCTTCACCCCCAGCATAGCATGGATCAAAAGTGGGTAGTGGTGGTAATAGTTCCAACATATGAGAGCTTGTTTATTTTATATTGATCCCAATTCCATTTTGTTTCCTTATCGACCACACCGATCCATGATTTGTCTCTACCTCTTCAGTCCTTTGACCAAATAAAAATATTAAATACAAAGTCTCAATCAATCTTGATCTTTATTACCCTCTCTATCGTGGCTGTAACCCCTCCTATCCCTTAGCTAATTTGAGACACCCAGAGAACCCTACACTAATAGAAATGAGTCTTGTGATTGCCTCTGGAAGAGTATGACATGCTATAATCCTGGAAATTTCTATTGCCTACGAGCTACCCAGGTCTCAGATATTGGGCACCCACATCTATATCTCACTATAAGTGTCTACTCGTTCATAAATATCCCCACCAGTAAGGATCCCTCAACTACTCCAACATATGAAGATATCAAAATAAACACCATTATATCCATATTGTCTCATCGCAATACCTAATCAATGTATTGATCTCTAATGAAATGGTCTTACACCATAACTAAGGAGTAATGTGAGAGATCTATAAACCATTCTGAATACTCTACCAGGGTCATACTACCCTTCATTAAGGGAAAATTATTTTATATTCATATTGATCACAAAATGGTTGGATAAAACTACTCTTTGAATAGATGGTAAAAGTCATTCATTGAGATATGTATCTTATCATGTAACAGATCTACTAAAATCCACCATTTACCTATAGATCCATTAAGAAAACTCACTATTAGTAAATATATCTGATCGGTTGGAAATCTAATAAGTTGGATAACATCAGTTACATCATTTTTCAATTCCTAAACCACATGGGCGTGTGACTCACCATAATACATGGTAGTTCAATGCATCTGTAACTAGTGAAATGTGCTCATCATTAATGTATTCTTAGCTATAACATACAAATCTAGCTACTTCTCAATGGGTGTTGGTATAGCAGGTAAACAACTCGATGATTCTATTGATGGTATATTCCCTTATATTGATGTCTCATAATGATGAATATCATCCTCGTGATCATGTATTTGAATATTGGATGGCTATCTATGTGGAGGCCACCTATAAATAAAACAAGATGTACCATGTTCTGAAGAGTATATTAGAGTAGATTACTCAAGAAGGACCTAGAAAATACAACTTTTAATATATGATACATGCACCAAAACTTTCCCCTGCAACCAATGTTTATATATATCTACTAAAAAAAGGTGATCAATGTCTCAGATTATGGATACGTCATATTCCTCTCCATCACTACAGTATTTGGACTTAAAGATAAACTAGTAACACCCAAATGGTTAAACAAAACAAAAAAACATGGAATCTGGTGCTATGGTAGAACATGAAAATAATACCACACTTCCACCATCCGAACCATCGAGGTCTATCATGTGACTACACAAATCCCACACCAACTGGTCTAGGGATGGAAACTCCTTCCATGTAATAATTTTCCACAAATGGGAAGCATTAGACTAATGTAATTGCTCTCATGTACACGTGTCCAAGAACATGAAATTCTTAAATATAAAACAACTGAAACAATAGATGATAGAATCCAAATACAACAACCACAAAAAAGTGTAAAATTGCAACAAAAATATATAGTAAAGGTATTGAATGTGGAAATAGGGGCCAAACTGAAGCAAAACCAAAAAAGTGTTAAATTTCAACCATAACTAAGGGTGGGGAATAAGTTAGATACAAGCTCCCAAAAAACACCTTAGTTTTTTCATGATGTAGAAACATTCAACCCACTCCCATTCCTCCCATGATATTATTAAAAGGTTCATCATCTACATAAGACATGACATTATTGGGCATAGCCCTTGTGGGGGTGATTATAAAAAAACATTGTAGGTCACCACAAAAATAGTAAACATGAAGCATTAAGTATATTCAACTAAAAAAATATAAATATAAATGTATAATTGAAATACCTGATAATTCTAAAAAGAGTACCACACCACCATATATTCATAAACATCTTCCAGCCACATGATTCTTCTCGAATCAATAAACATTTCAGGATGAAGAGGTCAATCATAGTGGACCCAACCCAATAAATCACACTGGACTAAGATGACCCTGATACACAAATAGGGGGCCGCAGACTGAACTAATGGGGGATGACACAATCCCAATCTGGACCATCCCTCTACATAAGGAACATATTTCTATTATTCCTAAAACCCTAATAATATGACATGCTAGATGGAGGATTAACATTCTTATTAGAGAGGTCTCACTAATTCCACATACTCCAAATATGAACCAATTAATGATAGAGGATAACACTCTAGTCTCATGGAGGGACACCAAGAAATATACCTAAGACTCAAAATCGTTAGGGGAACAAAATATAGTGATATAGATTTAATGAAACACTATACCCTTAAGTAAAGGCCCAAGGGAACATACTGAACACATACTAGTCAGAACCAAAAAAAATGATGTGCCACAAGAAGACATAAAGGAGTACATTTCATGTCTATCTATCCCTCTGCATTCCCATGATGGAGAGCTGAACATGACATGTAGTCTCAACTACATTTCGTGTATAAGAAGTGTCGGACATGTAGAGCACATGGTCTCTAACATACGTCGCTTGGCTATGCGCACTTCCGGGTGGCCTAGTACTTGTAGCAGTACACAATGTCATGTTTCATGTGTACCTATACACATGAAATTCCATGTACACCTAGCCAAGTTGTGTTCATGTGGAAGAAAAAATCATGCCAACTAGCTGTATACTCTAAGTCATTTTCATGTACCCCCTGAGGTACATGATATATCCACCAAGGAAGTTCACACACTATTTAATATGGGTCACACATTTTGTGATCCATTATTTATTAGGAACCATATTGTCATAGTCAAGGTTCCCACATTGTGTGTAATGCCTCATTACACACTACGTTGCTCACAATTTCATTGATTCACATTATGTCATCCTGCACCTTGATAGAGTCTATGACTTTACTAGAACGTAAAGATTGGTGTTCATATAGACCTTAACAACATTTTAATATAGAAAACCAAGCTTGAATATTCTACGAAAATAGTTATACATGTCATTATTTATTATGAGCTGATGAATGTCGAAGAATGTGAAATCGGTTATCTAAATAAATCTGATTCACCACCCCTTCCATCATGTCACCCCCATCAAATAATGATGATTATTGATCTGTGATATCATTTATTTATTCCATGAAATGGGTACGAAAAAATTATTTGATTGGGATATGGAAAGCCCCTATCCAAATGAATAATTCTATTGGTGAAACAAAAACTGGGGGACAAAGGAACACGAATGGATGATTTGTACCAACCTTGATCGATGTATGTGTTGATCCTGATTTGTTACAATGAGAATAATAATGCATAAATCCACATTATTTTATAATTCAATCAAAATCATCATGAAATAAACCCATCCAACAATTATACATGATCCATTGACCAATCACTCGGTATATTGATCCACATTCTTCATAGGAATCTGGAATGGAAATGGATACCATTCCAAAAACCATCCTTCCATGATTTGGAAAATCAGTAATAAATTATTATGTGATGTCATAGATGCTGGGAATATCCTTTCATTCTGTTATACATTGATCAGTTATCTATTATCCATCGGCCATTCATCTAGGAGGAATCTTCTGAAGATCTCTCCAATGGATATCCAATGGTTCTATGGTGATGGGACTAACCCTTTTATTTCTACACAATAGTCTATTAAAAGATAACTCAATCACATAATTATGAATTAGAAATATAATAATTTATTTAATTTTCTTATTCATTTCCAAATGAATGTTGACATTTTTGAAAATGCCTTATGCCGACCAAGAATTTGTCAATCCAAGGATATGCCTCATGTTCCAAACAAAAATGAGACCTCATATTGTAGATCAAGGATCCCTTGTTAAAGTTATTTCATTTTTTCTAGAAAATGATGTATTTGTGCTATTTAATATATCTAATATAATTTAAAAGGTTATTTTGGGAATATTTTTCTTCAGAACATGTCACAATCTCAGCACCTCATCTCAAAAATAATCCATATAATATCAAAATAATAGTACCTGTAAAATATGAGATGTTATATTAATCTTATATTATATATATAAAAACTATTGAATGTGAATAAAAAAATAGTTGAATGAATTTATTTTATTGAAAACATTAATCAATTGTGGTTTGATAAATTTATTGAGATAATGTTATTCTCATATTTATTACAATAGTTTTCTTCCAAATTTAATTTATTTTTCAATAAATAGTTCATTCATTAAATTATACTAAATAATAAAAATGATATAATTTATATAAAAGTATAAAAAATATTTTCTTAATTTAGGAAATCATATTCATAACATATATAACAATTTCTAGGTGGTCTCTATAATAATAAATTAAGCATCTAATTAACAATATATTCTAATTCCATACAATCTCGGTCTTGCGTGTAACATGGGATATTGAAGGGATTCAGTATTGTATGTAATAAAAGAAAAAAATAGTGTTTAATCTAGTGCATGATTAATATGGGGTTGCATAAAACAAAATTAAAACATTTTTCTTTTATATAAAAAACAATGTTAAGTGCTTCATGAAATTAATTATTTAAAATATTTTAAATTAGTTCAAAAATAGATATTTAAAAAAATATCCAAGTGTTAAATTATACCCCCTATAAAATTAATTTATCCTTTAATGTTTTCCACGGATATTAATGGTTTACTAAGTGAATTCTACATTAATAGAATCACACATCCTAAAATTTAATTCTAAAACTTCTTTAAAAAAATCGAATGATAGAAACATGAAGGTTTCCAAAAGTAATTCGCAACGAGATTTCCACATGCGAAAATATAATTTTAATCTGAAAACATAGACATGGAACAAAAATATAACATTTATGGCCTAATGGGGAGTGATATAAGATATAGTTATGATAATGTTAACAATTAGTTATCCACAAACCAATGAGACCAGAAAAAAGTCATTAATATCATAAATATGATGATAAATTTAAATAAATTTTTATCTAGAACTTTTTTTACTATAGGTGAGTAATTGTCATGAAAATATTCACTTATATGATTTCAGGGCAATTTTACCCTTTTTTGTTCATTGATAAACTTAAAAATCGAGGATTATTCTTTGAAATTAAGGTGAATTTTTAATTACTAAATCATTTTAAGTTCATGTTATCCATAAATTGAATGATAAGTTAATCCATCTCTATCTTTTTTTAACCCCACAAAAAAAGGATAACAGAGTCTCAAATTTCCATAAATCCTAACATAGTGATATAATACATTAACCTATAAATCCCCATCCAATTTTTTACTAAAACCATTAAATAAATGGTAGACCTTATAAATATTATGAATGATTGATTTCCTATACATTATAAATAATGTTACAAAATTTCTACAAAATAACTTATTTTTGATCCCTCGTTTATATTAATGTATATCTTATTTGTCACATATTAAATATGTGAATACGCTCATCATGTATTCCCCTAAAACATTATAATCACCTAAATTAACATAAAAACTTATTGAGAACATTTATTCCTCATTAATACATTGAATATTGGATATATATTTTAAGTCAATGAAGTTGTAAACTTTATCCATGATAACATATATCAGTTTTTCAAAAAACACCTCTATACTGGCTTGTATACTTTATCTATATCAATATGTATTTGTATTAAATATCATTTTATTATCCAAAAGAAAATTTTATGTGTCACATTCCCTTAATGTAACCATTCCATTAAATGAAATTTATATCTTACCAGTATCATCAAACACATTCATGAAATTAAATAAAGAAAAAAATACAAAAATAATTATATAATTTATTTTTCATATCTCTTAATCTATAATTTCAAAACAAATAAAATTCAATAATGAAAATTTATTCATAACCCATTACATTGGTTTCTATAACATTTTTCCATTAATATATCATATCTAGAATATATATTTCGAATCCTATCATATGGTTCATCAACCTCAATCAAATTACATGTCTTACATTAAATGTAAAAAAAACTAGATGAAAATATCATACCTTTAATATGTAATTCATAGTCTCTTTATGTTCAATTGTATAACCAATTATCATACCACCTTCACAATTATCTTGGTTTGACTTCCACTCTGGATGTCAATGTTCATAAACCCCATACATTAGACATCTAAAAAATTCAATGTTATCCTAGTTCCTTCTAGTCTTAATCATAGATTAAACCTAGAAATAATATTGTTAGAAACAGTTATCATGGTGAAAATGCTCCTACTGGTTACAAATTACCTATTAGATGTCTAAATTGTGACACCTTTTTTAATCTATGACACCTTAGGATATTCCTAGGTATTTCATAGATTCTATTATTTAAATCCTTCTGGATAAATAATTATGTTTTTGTGAATTTCCAATGATTATCCACTCGAAGTTTGAAACTATGTCTCCCGCAAGGCCCATTTTTTGAACCTATTCTTGATTGATTATTTCGTAATATGATGTTTTTAGTGTTGTTACCCCAATGTACATTTTTTATTGAACCACATACACTTATTGTAACTAGCAATGAATTTATTATCTTGGGAACAACTCTCTCAATATATTACAAAAATACTAGAAAATTTTCCTATACTTTAACTCATACTTAAACATATCATTAGTGAAATCCATTGATATGTCATTATAATTATCAATAAGGATCTTTCATGATTTTTATCATTCTAGTTCCCAAATCTGGACGAAAAAATACTTTATACTATCTATAGTGACCCATGCTTAACATGAACGGATATTACATCATTTTTTCTAGAATAATAACAACATTATAAAAATAGGTTCTCAAAGACTATGATAGTATAGTTCCATTTGGAACATGGATCATAAACACCAGTACACATGTGGACTACATTTTACAACACTATGTTCTTCATGACTAACATCATTCTTTGAAAAATAATTTATAATACTAATAATTATAACTCAGGGAAAGGATATAAAGGGTGAGCTAATATTCATAGCATGGGAAAAATATATATATATTTAAGAATAAACAAGGGAATAACAGTATGAGAATGTTATAAAAAAATTATAATATAAAACCCTATATATAAAATATCATAAAAATCGATCATGGAATAATGAATGGTAGTTCATTGTACATGAACTATATTTGAATGAAGAGGATAATATATAAAATCATATCATAGAAATAAGTGATGCAATTACAGAATAAACATTAACATATAACATTGTTAACATGTATTTTTACAAACATGTTCTCCGATTATGTTATGGAAATGAAATCAAGACCTCGAAAAAAGTAATGCACTTGCAATGGTGTCACATTATAACATTCTCATCATGTAATCAAGCTCATGCATAAAATTATGCATGATCAACCAGATCCATAAATAACACTGTGAATGTGTAATCATGGTTATGCCTAACAGTTTGAAAACATAATGATATTCACTCATAACATTTTTAAAATATAATTATGTTCTCCCAAAAACTTATGTACATGAATCAAGGTCTACTCCGATAATTTTGAACATGTAATTTGGTTCACACATGACATTTGGAACACATAATCAGACTCACAAAAAAACATATAGACATGATTATTTTTCTTTTCATAATACTATTAACAAGTTATCAGGTTCAAAAATAACATTATTTATACATACAAAAGTTATATCAAAACATTTGGAACTATGAATAAGTTTATCGAATAAATTTATAGACATAAAATAAAGTCAATGCATAACAAAATGAACATTTAATCAGGTTCACTCATAATAGTGTGATCTTGTAATCTGGTTCATTCCTAACATATTTACTCACAATTCATCCATCATTACACAATCCATTTTAGGGGGATATATGTCACACCAATAAAAAAATCATTTATACATTTCCCACATGATTATAAAGAATAATCATATGATAAACCATGAAATGAAATTTGTATCATAAAAATTTCATCATTGCATTACGTATAAAAAATATATTGGTCTCATAATCAATTCATCATGGCATAACCTATGAAAAAGAAGCTTGTTTCAAAACTTTATAACATGTGGAAGAGAATAAATCAAAATAAAATTCATTTAATCATAATAAAAACCATTCAAAAACTAATATAAATATAATTCTATGATTATAACCCTATTAAAGCATAAACTATATCAAATTTTAACATCTAAGATGGAAAAAGAATTTTAACGATTACGTGGAAAATTAATTATCATTAAAAACCAATTTTAAAACATATAACATATTCAAAATATTATTATTTTAAATCCACATTTAAAACATATAAATGAATCATTAAATATAATTTAAAACAACTATTATATAAAATAACGTTTCAACATTAAAATTTATTTAAAAAAACATAAACTATTTCGCAAAAATTCTACCTTTGAAAATAACCTCGAAAACATATAAAAAGTGCTGTAAATTGTTAGGAAGACATTTATCATTAAAAAAATATAAAATAATATAGAAAAAATTACAAATTATTTTTAAAAATAAAAACATTTTGAAACTCTTTTCAGAAAACATGGTTTGGAAACAACACAGATTTCTATACCATGAAAAGGATAAATTCAGATCTTATTTAAAACACATCATAAATTACAATATGTACAAAACAGTGGAAAATTTTTCCAAAACAAGAAGATATTACTAATATAAAAAAAATGTTATTATTTTTCATGAGATATGTATCATAATATTACTTCAATAGATGAATTATCATAAATAATATCAATAAATTATGAGATTAAAGAAATAAACTATTACCACTTTAGTGACATTGGATCATAATAAACATGAGGGAATAAAATTACATAAACATTAATATAAAATTAAATAATTATATTCGTGACATAACTTATCAATGGAAATTATATACTCCCCATATAGAGACATAGGTGCATGACATGAAATGTATCTCAAATAATAAAAATCAAGACAAATTTTTACCTCTTCAGTATCTTCTGAATCAAAAAACCATGAAAGAATAATAATAAAAGATAGATTTTAATTCAAATTAATTTAACTATAATAATACTAGCATATATTGATGGGAAATATAGACACCACACAAATTAAATTAGTGGTAAATAAGTAATAATTCTCACCGAATTAATATTTAGACAAAAAACTCTTACATTAAGTCATTACTTTATTCATACACATTAAAACCACTTATTTAATAAGTAAAATTTTATTATAAATATATATCAATACCATATTATTAATTATACAAAATATTTTATTTTTTTATTCCCATATATCCCCCATCTACAACCAATTACATGTTTAGTTTATGTTTTTGGTAATAAATGCTTTGGGGTTCTTACATTATTTGGATTGTTATTCATATACCTTTTAAATAGATCTTGAATTAATTATCTATATAATTTTAATAATGTTATAAATATCATATATATTCATTATATATGTATTTATAATAGTATAAGAAATATATAAATAATAAATCGAATAGGCCATTCACGGAGATGGCAGGCCATACATACACAAGAACATTGTTTTAGTTTACTTATCATATTTAATGACTGAAACTTAATGACAAGTATATATATTGTCACTAATGTTTTATTTTCATTCATATATATAATATGTGTTTAATATACCCATCATGTAAATTTTGAATTAATTACATTATTTTGAGGAGTTAGTAGTCTGCACACCCTCAAACCAAATTATAATTTTCAAATAAATAGAAATAATGAAGGTATATGTTATATAATTATTCATGAATAATAAATAAATCATATATATCATATATATCATATAACAAATATATATGTGCTCATATTTCCCAACCATGATATGTGGTAATTTAAAAATGAACAACATCGTTTCGTGAGGCAATTATTTTCCATACACAAGAACGATATGTAAGTTACTGCTCTCGATGAATATGTATATAGGTGTAGTTATAAAATTATAATAAAACAAATTTCAGTATATAACTTATAAATATATTATTATACTATCAATTAATAATCATATTTTATGGTTCTTGGAATGTAAATAAAAAAAAAGAGCTTGTGGAAGGATGTTTTCTCTTTATCGGTAACTCCTATTAGTTTCTAAAAAAGGACTTCCTTGGTTGGATTGATGCCCAAAAATGATGATTATTGGATTAATTTAGGGTTTTTATAGGATATTTGGTCTGGTTTTGGTTGATAAAAAGGGACTTCAGTTCTGTGAAAAAGTAAGGAGGTGTGTGCCCTTTTATAGTGGAGGATGAGTGTCATTCTTCTATATTTTTTAATAAGGAATTCCACTGACATTTTACCCACGAAAAGTTGATTAAATAATGGTCACAATTAGATAAAGTTAAGGATGGGGTCGATGTATGAATATATAATGTATTTTGGAAAATGTTATTGGTCATTTTGGACCTTATGTTTATGGATTAGTCCATTGATAATCCGATTTTTATCTTAATCACTATATCTAATTTTAAATGCTTTCACTAATATATTTTTTTTCAAAAAATGAGTTCAAAATATTATAAATTATATATTATTAAAATTATAAATATCAAATCTATTTTTAAAATTTCCATTCATATATTTTTGATAAATAAATTAAAATTGGATATAATAGGCATGACAAAAATGTAGGTTTATAAAATGAAATGCTTGAAAATATTGAAATGTTATTATATCCAATTTAATATTCAAATTGGTTATAATGACCATATTTATATTATGTGATATATAATTTAGAAAATTATTCATTAAAACCAAATGAATACATATTTTAACTATATAAATTAACTATATGAAAAATCAGTATTGAATTATAATTTAGTATTTTCATTATTTGTCAAAAAATAAAACATCTCTTAAAAAAACCAAACCATCAACCAAATTAAATTTTGATATTAAATATTAAATAATTATCATAATTTATTTAAATAAAAAATTTAAACTTTTAAAAATTATAATTGAAATATGTTTTTCTTTAAAAGGATATATAATTAAATTTTGGAAAAATACATCATTTGGTTCGTAATATTGTATTTATTCATAGATTTTATCAATAAAATATAATATATGAGTATTAAATGTATGTATTGAATATAAATAATTTATTAAATGTATTAATCAAATGTGATTTTCTACTTTTTTGAGATACAAAATTTTTTGTACATAGAAAAATATTTTTTCTTAGAAAATAAATAAATTTATTTTCAAATAGATATTTCATTAATTTCTAATAATTAATATACAAATGAATAATTTTATAGACTTATGTAATATTGGTTTCACAATTTATTAAATATTAAATTTAACTTCTATTTTAATGGGTAGTTGGTATCTATAATAATATTTTAATAATATTATTATTAGTATGTTGTAGTCTATTAAAAACTCATCCATGAATATAACCCAAGATATTGAATGGACATGGTATTGTATGTAATACAAAAAAAATAGCATTGTGTGTACCTAAAGATAATCTAGGTCACTCATGCTTTTAAATATTTTCTTGGTGTTGTGTTTAAATTTTTTTCAACATATTGAGTTTATATAATAGTCTATATCAATTGTTGTGTGAAATGAAAATTATAAAAATGTTTAAAATCATTATAAAAAATAATTTCAAAAAAAACATATTGGTTTTTTATAATCCAATAAATTTTATTCGAATAATATTTGTGCATAATTTTTGTGTGAAATCATATTTATACATAAAAATTCATTTCCATGGAAAATCATTTTTATTTCATTTTGTGGGTTTATTTTAAATGTTATATATACCACATATAAAAATTATATTCGATAAAACATGCCAAATATTTTGAATTAGAATATCATATTTTTTAATAATACCAATTTCAATTTTAGTCTTTATAAATATTAAAAATCCATAAAATTCATGTTGATACTACTCCTGAATACAAAAAGAGTATAAAGATTGCCTTAGATATTTCAAAATCCCAATGTGAGGTTTGATGAATTCCTAGGAATTAAAAATCCTCAAAAGATCTGTGCGGAATACCTACGCGACATACTTATGTGGTTGTGTTGTGCGACATCATATTTTCAGTTCCCAAACACGACATACCTAAGCAGAGGGAATACATGAGGGACCAGCGTAGAAATATTCCCTTCAATTTGACCCCATACATGCCTACATATAAGACCCATGCACTCCCAATTTCAGTGACTAAGAGGGTTGATGGTCTACCTCCAGATGCCATTGAGTATCTCATTCACCTATATCCCTCAAATATTCTATTATAGTTATCTAAAAACACAAGAGAATAGATAATTATTTGCAAAAATCATGTTTTTAAAGTATTTAAAATTTTTTAATAATACATATGATAGTAAATCATTTTTCAGTAATTATATAGGCCTACTCGGTAAACCTATGTGGTACAGCTACACGGGGTACCTACATGGCAGACCTCCATGGTACAGCTACGCGGGGTTCCAACGTGGAATACCTACGTGCAGTACCTATGATGAAAAGCAATGTATAAAGCCTCCATATAAGATTTTTTCCCCTCTTTAAGGCCATTCGTGGTAGAGTATATCCATCCTCGGTTCCCTTATCTAAAATGGAGAATGTCGAAGCCTCTACCAAAACATCATGACTTATCAAACCATTGAGAATAGCACATCTGCATGTCTTGTATTTGGTTTGGTATGTCCATAGTCATAACATTCCACCATTTTTATCATGATGGGGGTAAGATTAATGTAGTGTTCTTGGTTTTTTATATCCACAGTCTCATGCACATTTCTCTCAATAACAATGTTGGGAAGTTCCCAGTTTGGTGGATTATGGGTTGGGACCCAACCTCTCCCTTCTCCAACACAAATAACCTCAGGTCACTAGTAGGAAAGGTATAATTCACACCATGTTTTCCTTTTGATCAAAGGAGAATTCTACCTCCCCTACCAGGATCAATTTTTAGGGCATCCATATTGGTGTAATACCCTAACCTCCATTCCACCTTCATTTCATTGGACCCTTTTCCATTGTGAAGAGAATAGATGGAGGGCTTGTCGCCTTGCCCTGGTCCACCCTGACAGCCGTATGTGCACCCTCTTCCACCAGCGGAGGATGAAAAGTTATGGTGTCTTTGTTGAATCATTTAAATCCACTAGTTTTCCACACCAAGAATGACTCGTTTGGGCTTAAATATTTCTCATGATCAAAATATTTTCACAATTCAGTTGAACTATGAGAACACTTATTATTGTTCAAAGTAGGATACATAGGAAGAAATCTCAGGGCATGATCTCGTTGGATATCCTCTTCAATAATACATCCATTTCTTCTGTAATTAGGGCATCCTCTTTAGTTATAAGCCCCAAATTAAACCCATAAGTCGCCAATTCATCCTTTTCAATAAGTAATTCCAAACACATTTCTCTCAGTGTACTATACACTACTATGAGAGTATTCTTTCTATGGGGAATTTGATTCCCATCCACATGGGATACGTAGGAGGCCACCTTATGGTTCAAAAACAATACTAGAAATCAACATGTTTTTCATAGGACATATTCCCAAAAGGTTCTAATCTTAATTGGAAACCCATATCCATTCCCTGATCCTTGGGATGCTATGACATAAGACCCACAACCAACATTGACTAAGACCCTTTTTCATTGATGTACATATAATGTGACATTAAACTATAAAATTAGGTCTTTATCCCATGACATTAAAAGGTATGATGTTTCACATTAAGCTACATTGAACTACAAGGGTTCTGATTCCATTCGATTGGTTACATAGGTAGACCATATTATGGGTACAATCCCAATATCAAAACAATCATTTTTCACTATGTATGACAAAAAACTCCATAGTGCCCCACTGGGTGGCTTAAAACCTAGTATCATCGTAAGGATGAATAAAAAAATATCTGCGTAGTATATGAGAGGATACTATTGATGGCGAACCACGAATAAATATTGATATATCCATTAATGATGAACCTCACATACATATAGATGATTCTAAATATTACACATGTAAATAAGTGATAGAAAATTCAAATGGAATCATATGATATACTTGGTAAATTAATAAGGATTCACAGAAATATCTTATATTTATATAGAGACTCCTAGAGTAGACAATAATTCGCCCCAAAAGGGTGTGATGAGTCCATCATCCCATCTTCTCGAACAATGTACGTTCCTATGTATCATAATGTTCAAACATAAAAAATTCATACCTTTGTAAATAAGGTCTCTTTAGTATAAATAAATATTTGTTGTTTCCAGTTTAATAAATAAATCCAATGGAAACTGTGTAGAAGATGTGATTTTCAAAAGTAGAACACATGTTCCATGGAACTATGAAACAAAAAAGGGGAACAAGATGTGAATACTTAACCTTGTTTATAATTTTACCCACATGTTGGTCCCCTATCAATGGATAATGAAGTATTGAAAAAGGGATCAATCACATATGTATTCTTCTATAAGATTTATCTTTATTGTATTTTATTGTTGTTTTCATGTTTTTTCATAGAACTCCCTTCAGTCCAAAATGGACTTCTTCAAGATGAAATCTGTAAACTTTCTCGACCATTTCTCAAGTTGGATATTCAACTATATAAAGAAATAATTTTCCCACCCAACATATTCAAATCATTGTCTCCAATTTGATGGTAAGGGAGTACCATCAGCAAGGTACAATCACATCCTAGGAGGCTGCCTCAGAGGCTCTCCATGTAAATAACAATCATCGATCATCTGACCAATTATGACCGATGGGAAAGAAGAAAATGTTTTCAACCACCATTTGTAACAATTTCAGGAAATTATCCCTAAAACCCAATAACCATTCCCTCTCATACTATACTGAGGTGGATAAATAGGCCACTCATTGCCTTAATTAAAGTATTCATGGGTCTTACCTATGGATTCCCACCAACAATCATAGCTAGAAGAATTTTACGGCAATGAACCCCCAACATGATGGGGTGTTGCATCTGGTTGTTCGGTCCAGGTCCCTCCGAATTGGGCATGCAAGATGAACCACCAAGGAAAACTTCCAGTCAATAGGGAGCGGGTTCTTACCTCTTCCCCCTCCCAAGAAGTCCATAAACCAATGTTTACGGTATACAATGAGAGGAAACATACACACATTCATCATAATTATGATGCCCAACAGACTCCTCAAGTGGAAACCCACCAATCACTCCAAAACAATCTTCTGGAGTATAGTGAACAGGCACATACACCTATTTACAAATTATCAGCCTGATAGTTGGATATTTTGACAACATTTTCTGATGCCCACCTATCAAATGTGGTGGCATCTATTAAATAGAAACATACACATGCTTACAATCACCAATTCTGCTAGCAGTCTCTTCTATCAGTATTGAAGAAATTTCATCATCCTTTCTGGAAGGAAAAAAATATGTAGGAACATAAACCTACCAGAAATCATCATGTCTGCAAATTGTTTTGTTTTGTAGCACCCAGATAAGTAATTTGGGAAGCGCTGTTGAAAAATATGGGGTAGACTCAAATCTCTTCCACCATGCATGAGTACTTTCAACATCCAATGATAGGAAAATGAGGACAGTAGCAAACACATACACCAAATACCAATACAAAATGGACAAATATTCCAGTTCTAGCTACTGAAGTCACCAAACATATTCTATCAATGGAGATAGGGTAGACACAAATTCCTTACCATATTATAGAATAATGATAGGATATCAAAAAAAAATCATCAGTAATACTAGGGGAAAAACACATAAATATATCGCCACACATGGGATGACACATCATCATTCCATCTTAGAGTAGATACACACCTTTGTTCAAGTCTAAGAGAATCATAGGGCATACACCCCCATATCATATGGAAAACCAGATCGATAACATAAAAAATTTCTAATAGGAGGTAATCATCACGTTTTGATAAACACTAAAAGGTAGGAATATACACTTAATCATGAAAACCACATCTCCCAATAAGTTTTTCCAACAATGTGTAAGAGAGAATCCAAGAACAACCCTCTCCAAACACAGTTGGAAAATCGGTAATCAATATCGAATTTGGCTCCTATTAATGCTGGAGTTGATGAAGCTATCATACATTTTTCTTTATGTAGCTCGAGATCCTACTCACTCATTACTAAATTATGGGATTAATAGTAGTAATTATTAAGATCTCGGTTAGACAATTATCATAAAGGCTTTCTGTAGGAAAATTCAGTCAATCTTGAGAGCCTATCTCTAGATGAGAGCCACGAAAACCCTCAATGTGGCAAGAGTCTAAAGAGCATGATTATTTATCCTTTGATGTAATCCACCATAGTGGTCCTCCTCATGATGGAATTTTCTCAAATGTTCTATCCCAAATGTTTTTTTCATTGTCATGAGAATTCTATAATTGACAATGTAGTAAAGGGAAATCCCTCTAATCTTGAGGCACATGATAAAATATCCATTCATGTCTAATGGAATTTCATTAACATGTCAAATACATTCTCAACCATAAGACACCGTAAGGGAAAAATCATTTATTGAACCTTCCTTGGGACACTTGTCTTCCAATGTAGTAGAGGAAAAAATTATTGATTCTATTGTTTTTAATTAACCTAGTTTGCATTGTTTAGACCAAGTAGAGAAACATCTAGTGAAAGATAATGAAGATATGTTAAACATGAGAAACCAATTGGATAATGGATAAGTACGAGTCATTTTATTTCAATTGGTGAATTCTCAATAAAACATTCTAGAAATGATAGCAAAATATTAGATTATTGATTTCATAATCCTCTTATGGAAGAGCCTTAATCATTTGAAAAACAAAGTATTAATATATGATGAATATGAAAATCATGAAAATTTAATTGGATGGTTGTAATACCAATTTCAATTGCCATCTCTCTCACATTTCGAACAACTGAAGGATTTAAATAGTAGAGAACACTTTAGCGTGCATGCTGAAATTATATAAAGAGGCAAGACCAGTTAATTTCGGACACCCCATCTTGTGTTCGTAACCGAGGATGCGGTGCACATGGAGCACTTTATTTCATAACTCCCCAAAATTAGGAAATCCCAACATAAGTGTTCTAATGAAATGTTATTTCCCATATCCATCCTGAATTGACAGATATTTTATGTAATAAAATGTACACTCAAGAACTAGCCTCAACTAGCTCTCATCAATGTGAGGCCCAAAGAAAACAAGATGTGGAGTTACTATTTCATCATGAATCTGAGAAACCATAGAAGGCCACCCGCTTAGAGGATTTCATCCACCAGATAATGAAAATATATAATATATCCCAACAACATTTTGAAATAGGTGATTTGAGTGGATTTCAAATAATTCACCCTGCTAATTTCTAAACCAAAACTCACAAATTTTGAAGATCTATTGCAGGAATCTCAGTTATTGTAGTTGAAGAGCCACCTTGCCTGTAGGGATGGGGGATGTTTAATTTAACAATAAAAATAATTAAACCATTTTCAATGGTTTGATGAATATGAACCAAAACATCCCCTTCCTGTAAGGCTAGGGGATTTTTAACATATTAATTCCCATACTGAAAAGAAGTTTGTTTCCCCAAATTAGTGAAGAATCCACAATGAGAGCACAAAACATTTCTATACAAGTATTCCATTTGGGTAATTTCTCATCAAGTCATTCCCAAGATTTCATCATATAATGGAATAGAGTTTCATGAATGATAAAGAAGTATATAATCTTATAATGATACTAACAAAATATCGTCAATTCATTATGTGTTAGAAAATTATATTAACTAAATTACTAATGATCCAGTAAAAACTGAGTCTAACATACGGGAATCAGATGAATAAGTTTTTATCTATAATATGGTACACAGTAAAGTAAATTTATAAGGTGTGTTGACTCAAAATCAATGGCTTACCCAGAATCTAGTTTTCCACTGAAATAACCAAATCCCACCCCTCTGATAGAAATCTGACAAGGGGAATGCTAAATGTCAGATTGCATATCAATTTTCCACTAGAAATTTCAAACCTCTTCTACTAGAAGAATTATTTTCACAACAACAAGTGTGAATTAAAAAGATGAAAAGAGTTCATATAGAGTTACTGCGAGGCAGTATATTTTCTAGATATACTCCCCCAGCAGAGCCCCAACCTAAACAGTTTTGAGGAGCTCCTTAGTAAATAATATTAGTGGTAATTACATATATTGATAATGAATTACCTCCATTGGATACAATATTATGGTAGGATCAAAAAAATCTTTATAGGACTTTTCCCATGGGTTATCCAAAGAAAATACCAGCACCACCACCAGTGGTTTTTCTAGTTGTTTCACCCGTTAATGCTTCAGATGTTGTACCTGTATAGCTCCAAGATGATCTAGATTTTTCCGAAGATCATATGAACAGAATTGAGGCATTAAAACCATGATTGGAAGCTATGGAACAACATCCTGCACCAATACAGCTGGATAAGAAAGCTTTACCTGAGTGGGTGGATATGATCCCTCCCCCTCCAAATATTGTGAGTACCACATTCCCATGATTTAAGGGTTCAGGAGATTCAGAACAACACTTAACACATTTCATTTCTCATTGTGATCCAATGATGGGATCTCGTCAACAATATGAAGCAGTAATTATTCGTTTTTTATGTAGTCATTGCAAGGAAAAACTTTTGTATGATATACTAGTTTTCAATCTTGATCAATTACTATATTGGAAATTCTCAATTAGAATTTCCTTCAATTAAGCTGAACGCTACTGAAGAAAATATTTATTTATATTTGAAATTTCTAAAAAAGTAAAATGAATGAGTTTCAAATTTAATTTCATAATTGAAAGTATTTGCATATTCCTTAGATCTAGCACACCCTCAAGAAGAGTTTCATCCAATTTGTGTGGAAAATATTCTTGATGAGTTACTCACACCACTAATCCCTATGAAATACACAAGATGGTTAAATTACTTTTCTTCAATATATCAATAGATTGAATATTCTATAATGGAACCAAAAGTAACAACTCATGTAATTCCATTATCTCGGTAAAAGATTCATTGAATGTAAAGGCAGCTACAATCACAGTTAAGAATGAACTTGTATATGCCTCTACATCAAAATCATCAACATATAGAAGTTCATAGCCTTTCATGTGTATTTTAAAATGACTACCTCATCCAGATGATCAGTGATATCAAGGGAAGAAATAGTTTGAGGAGTTAAAGGACAAATTTTATTCTCTCTGATATGAAAAGATTCAAGGATAATTCATCTAACGTATAGAAAATAATTTTTGTCAGTATCCGAGGGTGATGAATCCCAATAAAAGGATATGGACATCTTCTAAAATATTTCCCTTTCATCAGATGTTGGGTAATCCCATTCATGAGTGTTTTGTTTTAAAAAAACTCATAAAAAAAATGTTAGAATCTAGACAAGTAGAACTGAAATGCTTACTTATCCCATGTAAAACGTTTTATTGCTTCTAATCCATATGAATAATGTGAACAGAAGAATGTGAAAAGTAAAAATGTAAAAATATATGATTATTAGATGATTAGAAAAATGATGAACCTAAATCATGCCATTTTACAAACACTGTTGAATCAACCAATTATGCCTTCTACTACTTCCTCTATAAAGAAACCACATTCCTCAAATGATCATTCATCTAAAGGTCTATCCATAAAGAAGTGACTTGATCATAAAGATAATGATCTGTTAGAAGAAGACGATATCATGTTATGGCCAATGTTGAATTTGATTCTAGAAAATTTATTTCTATCCATTTGAAATGTATGGGTACTGCCCCACCAAAAGGCACAACCACAACTGAACTACCAGGAATAATCTTCATCAGATGATTAATTGATCTTTAGTTTTATCAATGTGATTCACATAACAAATCCCTAGGCCAATTGTAATTCTGGTTATAATGACCCTGAGTTCCCTATATCTAACTAGGTAACCCTTGGAAGACTCCAAGGTTGTGGATATATGGGAATAAGTGGGTATTCTAGAATCCAATACTTTAACTCTACCCCTGCTAGAACCATATATGCGGTAGAAAATCATGGGAGATCCCTTGAGTGGGCTCACCAAGAACAAGGAGATTCATTCTTGCCTGATAGATTCAGTCATGGAATATTTTCTTGGAGGATCGATTAGATATCACTCCATTTTCCTCTCAGCATGTAGAAAGTCATTGTTAGTCTAATCTAGCAAATATATGAGTATTTACAACTTCTGCTCTGATATATTGTATATCTTCATCAGAAGCATCAAAATACAAGATACATGAAAAACTGCATCTCTAGGCTGGGAAACACAAACCCTATATCCAAATTATTCTCTTTTGAAACAACTATCCCATTTATCTGCCATGTATTTGATTTTGGAATCCTTGAATCTATCCAAAGAGATTCAAGAAGAACTTATTATGGATTTTTCCTGTGTTCTAGAGTTTGAAAATAATGTTGTTGATGTGGAGGCATATCGTATAGAGAATGATCCTACAAAATTTCATTCAATTATATCATTTATAAATGAATATGAAGGCGATGTTGTACATGATCATATTGGGCCCTTGTATATATCTTGTAGGGTAAATGACATAGACATTTGATTATCCTTCATTGATAATGGCATGAGAGTCAACCTCATTTCTATTCGTACACTTCGTCGATTGGGCCTCAAAAAATTTTACTTATCTTATTCCACATTAAAGTTGAAAGGATATGAAAATAATGATCAAGAACCTATGGGTGATATTACACTCAGATGTCTGTTTTTTGATCTTGTGTCTAATTCAAATTTCAATATTTTTCATCAGGACAAAACCTTTAACATTCTTCTTGATAGGCCATGGATACATCAACATACTTCCATACATTCATCATACCATAAATGTCTCATGTATTTTTCTCAATGGTAAAATTCATACATTATATTAGGACTTGGCTCCATTAAAAATGTGTGAATCTCAATACATTGATAAAGAATTTTATCACACGAAGGGAACAAGGTCTATGAAAATGGAGGTAACTAGAATCAATGCTCTTAATAGATTGGAATAGATCCCATGAAACACATTAATTCATTTAAACATTGATTTTTTTACCAATCCATAAAACTCAAATGGTAAACCCAAATCCAAGTATGTTTCTAGTATGTTCCACAATGTTAATTGTGGAAATCAAGCCTCACAGCATGGGAGACATTGTTGATTCACCGTGCAGTGGTAAAATCTTATATGGTGATATCTTAATTTCATCCACTGAACATCATCAAGATTATTAATCATTAATTAGAATAGAAATAATTTGTAGTAATACTAGATGAAGACAAGGATAATTATTCCCAATCAACCATCTTCCCTTTATTACCTAATGATGTCACATCATCATCAGTAGGGTAAGAAATGGTGTCCTCTTCTTCAGGATGTTGAAATACTAACTCATCCTCTAAGTATGGATGGTTTTCTTCATCATACACTGTGAAATTAGAATAATATGAATTGTATCATAAGAAATAAGAATAAGAAGAAAAATATATTAGGGATGATTCTCCAATATTTGGGTAAGGTGTCTCTACCACTGTGGATGAGCTCATAGAAATATATATAGGTATAGAAGAATATTTATACCCCACTATAATTAATGTGGCCAAAAATTCTGAAAATCAATAAGTGTATACTTCATCTCTAATTCAACATAGAGATATAATTTCTTGGAATTATATAGAAATTTGTAGGATATAATCCTGATGGTGCTACTCATCATTTTGGTTTTCTAAAAGAACATCATGGATTCAAGAATGTAATATGAAGAACACACCAAACTCATACCTCTAATATTACAAATGATGTTGATAAGATTATAACTGATAACATTTTTTGGGAGGTTAAATATCTAAAATGATTGGATAACATAGTCCTAGTGAAAAATAATAATGGGAAAATCATATTTTACATTGATTTCAGACATCTTAACAAGCTTTTTCCTAAAGAAGACATTTTTTCTCTAATCAAATATCTTTTAATTGATGCAGCATGTTTATATGAAGATCATTATTTTATGGATGGTTACTCTGGGTATAATCAAATATGCATGGATCCAGAGGATGAAGAATCTATATTATTCAATGTTTCTCAGGGTTTTTTTTCGATTAGGTATTTCCCTCTATCTTAAAGAATGCAGGTGCAATGTATCAACGTGCCATACACCACATTTTTGAACCATTCTGAGTGAAATTTGTTTAGTGTTATGTGGAGGAATTCGTGGTTAAATCTAAACAATATTCCAATCACTTGGCTGATCTATAGTTCATATTCAATAAACATTGGCAACATAATTTTAATATAAACCCCTCCAAATGTGCTTTTTGGGGTAACCATAGGAATTTTCCTTGGCTTCATTGTATTCCATCATTGTATCAAAGATTAACCTAAGAAAAAAATCAATACATAGAAATTTTCCTCCTATAAATTTGAAATACTTATGAGGACACCAAGAAATCTTTTCCTATATTCGGCACTTTATCGCCAAATTGATAGCAAAGTGTTTACCCTTCCCAATATTAATGAAGAAGGGAGTCACCTATCTAAGGACTGAAGACATCCAAGAGGCATTTGATATAATAAATAAGTGCCTATTGATTACCCCATTATTAATTACAAATGTTGATAGTAGACCACTTATTCTCTATTTGACAGCTTTAGAGTGATCATCGGGTTCCTTTCATTCCCAAAAAAATGATGTCGGGGATGAAAATTGCATTTATAATCTCAGTCGAACTATTCTTGATACAGAAACTCAGTATTTATGTACTGGAAAGTGATTAATGGAATTAACCTTTGCAGTTCCAAAATTGAGGCACTACTTGCAATATCATGTTGTCCAATTGTGTCTCTCATTAACCCACTCTAATTTATCCTCAGTCATCATATACTTACAGGGCATCTGGAATTGGGGGAAGATATTTTTCAACAGTTTGATATCTATTTGGTACATCAAAAGGAAATAATGGTCCATGCTCTGGCCAACTTACATACTTAAAACCCATCTATGGAAAAGACATCATTGAATACCGATCTTCTTGATGAATATGTTATCTCTATTCAAGATTGTTTACAAACATGGGAAATGTACTTGGATGGTTCCAACATAAGTCCAATAGGGATGGGAATGGAGAACCCTGAACTCAATAATGTTGGGTTAGGAATTGTACCTCTCTCCAAAGAAAAGGAAGTTTTTCATTATTCCCTCCTATTGTCAGAAGTCAGTACCAATAATGAGTCAGAATATCAAGCTCTCATTATAGGCCTTGAATTGGATCTTCAGGTACAAGTGAATAAATTGTATATAAAAGGTGATTCAGAGTTGGTAATAAAACCAATTAATAGATATTATTCCATCTGAAAAGAAGAGTTATTCCCTTTTTGTGATTACGTCAGAGGGTTACTAGATGAATTTACCTTAGAGATAACATTTTACTTTGTCCCAAAATCACAAAAAATTCCCAATAAGACAAACTGTCTTATGTAGCTACAACATTGGACAATCCAAATATGGATGATACAATCATTAGTACACCCCATCATCATGTTGTCTAACTATTCATTCAAACAATAATGGGGTAACACATTTAAATTACCCATATTTTGATCCATATTGTAATACTGAGGGATAGAGAACATTTATCCTAGAATACATTCAAAATGATATACATCCACCTGATAGGGATGAAAAAGAATAGATCTCATGATGATGATCCAATTTTACTCTTTATGATAGACCAGATCACAAGAAGATCCTCTAAAAATGAGGATTCTATAGAATCCTCTTTAGTTGTATTGATAGGGAATAAACAACAGTGATTTTGAATGTAGTATATTCAGGAACCTTTGGTGATCACTAGTTTGGGCGTAGGATTTCATATCAAATCTGAAGGATTGGATACTTCCATCCTTAAATCATGCAAGATTGCATAAATTTTTAAAAGAAATGTCATCTTTATCATGTGAAATCAAACTTCATTCGTCAAACCTGGGAGTTTCTACATACAACTAAATACTCCTGGACATTTTACACATGGGGAATTGATATAGTAGGGAGTTATCCTCCAGATACAGCAAATCAATTCATGTATATTGTTATTTCTATTGTGTTCTTCTCTAAATGAGTTGAGGAAACCCTCTAAATGAATTTGGAGCAAACAGAACTGTTAATTTTTCCAAAACTAACAACATCACCAAATTTGGTGTCCCTCATACTATATTCGTAGAAAATGGGACCAATTTCTTTTATATTGAGGAATAAATGTTACATGAGGAGCACAATGTCAAATACAACCATTCATCTGGATATCATATTGCAAAAAATGAATAGTTATATGACTTTCATAAGACTCTATTAAATATTATCCATATAATGGTGGATGAAGAAACTAAATCTTTCCCTGATACATTTTTGGAATTCTTTAGGTGATGATCAAACTACTACCTATACTAACACCTAGTAAACCCCTTATTCATTTGGTGTATAAAACAGAATATATTTTTCCAATTTAAATTAAATTTCCTTCACTCAGAGTTTCAATCTGTGATATGTTTTCTATAGACAAGAAGTCTCATAAATCTATTGATGTACTTGAATGATTTAACAATAAAATATTACATTCTTGATTCATTTATAAGTCTATCAGGATAGGATAACATGATCCCGTAATAAGAAATTTCTTCTCTGTTCATTTCTTCAACGATAATTAGTATTGGAACCCTGGAAACCAATGATACTATGAATGAAACATCCAAATAATTATCCATAGTGGGAATGTCCTTATTCCGTACATAAGGTCTACTCTAATGAATCTTATAACATTATCTCAATGGATGGAGATCTTATTTCTACTCCAACCAAAAAAAGGTTCTTGAATAAAAAAATTGTGAAATTTCCCATGTCATCATCACATCATGACTCTAAACATAACAATACAAGGTCCTAGTCTCATGAATTTAAACTGAATAACAACCATAAATATACATGCTTCATGAGGATAAAATATGTAGCATCATTATCCTTGTCTCATGACGTTAAACTACATGACATCATTTTTTCTCGTTACCTAACATTATACATTACAAATATCATCTTCCTTACTTGATGTTAGGTGCAACCATATGAAAATATCATGGACATCATTACTGCACCTTAGTGGCACATGAGACACTTTATTCCTAATGTTATGTTCAATCTATATAAGTACCTCATTTCAAGAAATATGTGTGTCTTGACTATCATTCATATGAGATACGTAGAGTAGCCAAGATCTCTATTCTTGGGCCTCTCCATAAGCAAACAAAATTTTTATTTCCATTTTCTTCTCCTGTATATGAACTAGATCCATACAGAGTTCCCTTTTATGAAATATGGTTTTATTTTCATACCATCTTGCTTCTTAAATTTAATAATTATTATAGATTTGGATAAAATCCCATGTCTCCCATGTCAAACACTATTAGTGTGGGAAATTAATGTTTTAAGAACTACGTACGACTTGATTCTCTTATAAATTAGATTCTTAGAGATTCCCATATCTCCAATATTGGGCTCATTGACGATAAACACCACCTTTTATTCCTTATAAATTTTTCAAAACCAGAATATAGAATGTTTAAAGATCTAAATATTTCTTAATTAATTCCCATTTCAAGACATGTATTGGCACTTCAATTTTTTCCCTTTTCTGACTATGATATGTCTTTCTTTTCACATATGTTAATATTGGTCCTTACCACATGACGTTAAACAACACAAAATCCAAGAACAACATTTTTCATGATTCTTGCTCCAATGTGATACGTAGTTAGCCTGGATCACATGCCCCCACTTAGCCACCACTTATTCATTATACCCATATTCTTCAATTGTTTCATATTTGTGTTATAGAAGAAGAATTTATTTCTCCAAGTTTCTGACACCGAGCATAGCTTTCAGATTCCTAGGAATTGGGTAAAAATATTCTCTATATAAATAAGGTGTCTTAATTTCATACAGGGTTATCAATGGTCTTCATAACATGACTTAAAACTGCATAATATAATTTCCTTGATGCATGAAACTAAACTGCATATCATAACATTGATTCAAATGAAAAAACGAAAGACTACATTTTACATGTGATTTAGATCAATGTAAAGGGCTTCAAAATCATGTCCAATATTGATTCAAATATTTCTCATGTACATTGAGCATTACCCCCTTCCATATGTTACAATCTTAATCTTGTATATTTTTGTATCTTTATCATTTATCTTAGTGTTTCTTGTGACATAATTTCTAATATCTGAGAACTCTTTTTACTGAATTTGATGTACATGCCCTTAGGTGGAATTTCATAAGATTCCAACATAAAGGGATTATCAGTCAAAATATTCCACTATTTCGCTATGCAGCATATGCCTGAGTTGTCTCTGCATAGTACAAACCCCATAATGCGTTTGTCAAATGATGATAATTTCATTCATGGTTATAGTGTCTTTATCCCCATAAAACAGTGATGACAATATACATGAATTGGTATTCTAAAATAGTCCTTCATGTGTATTTGTCTCATTATCATTCTCTCTATTTGAAATACTTCAAGACCATGGTTTACACATCTATATCTAATTGTATTCAATTCAATAAGAAATAACATTGAATCACTTAATCAAATATCATATATGGTTTCCATTTGTGTTCCTAGTCATATGACTTAAAAATATAGACACCATACTTCCTACTTTTGGGTTAGACCGTCGTAGAAATCCTATTCCTCCAAATATATTGAAACCATCATTGAAAATACGCTCTCAATATTCATGTAACTTTCTTCATAAACCAAACCCTATGATTTTAAATATTTGAATCTCCATAAAAATTATTCAGATATTATCAATAGAATTTCAAACTTCTAAGAGAAATTTTTAATGACTATGAAATATGTGCCCATAGATAGCCATACATAGGTTTTCTACATAATAGGTCTGTCAGTCGAAAGGATCTAATATTTGACTATGCAATATGTTCAATTTGGTGGCCTTTCATAATACAACCCCATAATGGGATGGCTATGTAATAATAACTTTGTTCTTGGGAAATACATCCTTTAATTCCTTTAGCCCTTTTCCTATATCATTTATCATATCAAGAAATTATTAAATCAATGTTTACAATTGTACCTTCCATTCCTGATTATGTTAGTATGTTTCCATACAAAATTATAATGAAATTTTGAGAATATCACACCATTGGTCTAAGCTAAAGGCCTTAAATTAAAGCCACACTATGTTCACATAGCATGACATAAAACATCACAATAAAATGTCCTCACTGCATGATTTAATATTTCCTAGTACAATGTCCCCATTATATGAAATAATACAGCACAATACAACTTTCTCACTACATGACATTAAACTTCAAAAATAACCTTTATACTTGAAATCCCATTTCGTATAAAACCCACCCATTGTGTTCTTGAGTCTCCCAAATATTATTTTCCTGAATCTATCAATAGTAAAATTTCACACATCTGATAACTCTTTTTGGCCTTTCATATGTTTCTTACATAATAGGTATGTCTGTCAAATGATTCCACAATTTTTCTATGTAGAATATTCCATAGTTTTCCATGTATAATACAACCCCCATAATGGGATTTTTAAATAATGTTAACTTATTTTGAGGATATAATTCATGTATTTTTATAAATGTTTTATATTTGGTGACCATAAAAATAATGACATGTGATTCCCATTAAAAATATTTATCAAATATTAGAGTAACTCATAGACAATGAGCCTTTTTTTGGATTTAATTTCCCAATTACAGACAAAGTTGTTCGAACATAAACACTGGCCCTTTATAGTCCAAAATGCATGAATCTAATTTTTTTACAATAAGTGACATGATAATTACCTGATTAGAGTCCAGTAATGGGAACACAGAATAAAATTTAAATCCCATCTCACTAAACGTACATTTTTTATGATTTATATATTATTAAGCAATATATTGTCAAAATGTACAATGTTTCTGTGGTTTCCCATATAACCCTAGTGAAAATATAACTATGATCATCAAGACCATCGAATTAATATGAAAATTCTAAGCAACCCCATTCTTGTCATTTTAATAATGATTATCTAACATGAATGATTAATGCTTATGAAATCATCATCATCATTACATTAAATAATGCTATCATTGAAAAAGTGGGAAAGAATGAAGATATATAAGATTGAAGGAAAAATATCATTCATTCGTATGAAATTAGAGGGACATCCACAAATTATAGCCTTTATATCATGATTTAATATAAAATCTCAATATGACTTCTAATTTGTTGAATGACCTCATGAGCCCTGTCAAACGCCGGTTGAAGTTGCAAAAATTGAGCAACTCTAGCCTCCTCGTCCTGAAAATGTGTTTATTTAGAGGTTTAATTGGAATTAATCCCCTCTAATTCGGTTTCTCCTAGTGATTTGTTCAATTTTTCAAGTATGTTTTGAATATCATACATTTCCTGTTGATGATATAACAAATATTTTTTTGGTTCATACATTTTTGGAATGATTTCATTTGACTTCTTGTTATGATCTTCCTCTACCTCAGCTAAAACATCTTGGAAGCTCTCAATATTGATAAGACATTTAACCTTTTCAAAATCATGATGCGTCTTATGTTCCTGATTTGATTTTTGAATGGTCCATTTCATTACATCATAGACTGGTCGGTAATTAAATCCACCAAATCTAAATACATGGAATAATGCTAAGAGTTTGAAAAATGGGACATCAGATTGTCTAAAGGATTCTTATCAATTATGATCCAGATATGTCACCATGTCATCTTACATTCCATGTCAAGAGAATATTGCACATATATGTCTATATCAGGATAAATATTATAGGGTAAAATTTTGTCTAGAAACAGATGACATAAAGAGTTTTCATGTTTTTCTACTCCCAGAATTTTAAAAGCTTCAACTTCTGCTCATGCCCAAGCCTACGCAGAAGCCTCACCTTCCGATCTAAATGTGGGAGATGATAAACCTATTTTTAAATCAAGATCATTGACAGTTTCAAAAAAATGGTAGAAACATACTATGATCAAGATATCCAATAATATTTATCCAATAATGTGGCAACATCTTGATTGTATTCATACCCATTATTCATAGATTCATCAATTTGAGAAAATGATTCTAGAGAAGGGCCATTCTCCTGAGTTTTCCCAATTTTCATAATTGAATGCTCCAGAACATCTCTTGATAGGGGTACTCAAAATGTATTTCTACAACTTTTGGAGGTGAAGGATATAATGGAATACCTTACTATTGAAGGTCCTTTGTAACATTTTTTGCAGACACAACTGCAAAAGTTTAAATATGATTTGAAGTATCATGTAAAAGAAGAACAATTGTGTATGGAAAATGCAAGAATAAGGACTTACGTCCTTGCAATTCCACTTTTAAATTGTCAAAATCCATGATTGAACATAGAATATCAATATTTGAATTATGTTCTTCCATCATTTAAGTGTATGAGATTTGGAATTTTATGGCCACCTGACCATTTAAGGTATCCAAAAAATATTGGTTGGTGCCAAAGTTTGATCCGCTAACATTCTATTTCATTGGTTAATTAATTGGTGCAACATCATTAGATATTTCCACATTAGTGTTAACAACTATATTTATTTAAGACTACCTAGGGTCTTCATTCCATTCATCTAGAGTGATTGGAATATCAGCTTTGGTTATTGCAGTATCATTTAGAAATGGAATCTAATCTCAGTTATGTTGAAAATAATAATACTAGGAAAGAATTTAATATTCAAGAGAAATGTTTTTTTTATATTTACATGGATTTTAACTCTTCTGATAGATACATGAGAGGGTACGACTAAATATTTTAATTTTATATCTACTAAGGTAGCTGATCCATCAACATGAAATTGGGTTTACCCTAGGGTTTCTTTATCAGTTCTTGAAGAATCGTCTCATTGTCGCTTGAGAGTGGAAATAAATACCGTTATTGTAAAAAGATAAATTTGATTTCTAGATTGTATCAATCAAATTATAATTCAAGGTTGATTATATAAATATATACACATTTGGAGAACACATCATAGTAATCACATTATTGTCTCTCATTTCTTTTCATAATAATATAGAGAAATTTAAACAATCTTCTTGGAAGGTGAAACTTGAGGTTTTGGGTGAAGAATATCTATCGCCATTACCCCAGTCATGATTCACACTCCTATAGAATGATCTGGAGATCTTGAAGGGTTATTCAATGCATCAATGGAATCACCTATATGCCCATGAATTGGGGTTCCAAGAACTGGTCCAGAGTTTCCTTCCCTGCATTCATCCTGCAAAATATGCATTTCATCAAGATTAATGATGATGAATGGAAAAGGAAAATTGAGGCCAAATGAAAAAGGAAAATATGTTCTCCATAATAACATAGATATCCCACCCCTCCTTAGGGTCAATAATTACCCATTCATTTATTTTTAATTCAATCATATGAGATGCCCGTTTAGAGGCTGAAAATGTTTCATCAGTGGAATATATAAAATCTTCCAGCTCCCTAATATACTCATGTTCTTCATCCAAATTATTATCTGGATTGAAATCAAAGGGTACATAATGTCACCCACATCTGGTATTTGAATTATAAGCTGGAGGAATACCTATGAATCCATAATTTCTGAGGCCATGCTCTCTGAATGGTGAATGGATAAAGGTCTCACGTAACTCAATATTGGTATGGTTAGTTGTGGAGGGGATTACACACCTTCTTACTGGTGAGCCTCTTCATTCCTACCTTCTTCTTTTTAAACATAAATATAAGGAATATGAATCTTATTCTGATGGTGGTGACTATATATCTTTGGCATCATAGGTATTTCTTCTCTTTCCCTATTCTACCTAGTATACCTCCTGCGAAAATGTTTTGAAGGACTTGAAACCTCTAAAACTTCTGAATCATCATTGGCCTTGGACATCTTTCCAAGATTTCCATGTACATCAGTTAGTTTAGCTACCACTCGATATATTACTTTTTTCAATTCCCCTTGAGGATATAAAGAAACCCAAGCATTCTTATATCCAGATTCCATGCTGATTGATGCGTCTGAGGGAGGTAATGTAACTGAAAATTTTGATTCCTCTTAAGCCATTATAATCTACAGCTATCCCACAACAATTAGGTGTTTCTCATATCTGACATACATGGGTGAAAAAGTGATTGAGTTTTCAATACATCTTAACTGATGAGAAAACCTATAAGGGACATATGCATCGCAGATAATTTCACCATCAATCATGGTTGATAATACTCAATCCCTAAACTCCATAATATAACACATCAGCTCAGAATTAATTTCTTTACCATCGTCAATAAATTATGAAGATTTTGGGTTAATAAAAAGAATGAAAATAAATTATCCGAATACATTAAATGCCTTTATCAATACATCAGGTCTCAATTATTGAGGCTGAATACCAAAAACATTCTGTAAAAATTGAGTGAATCGAATATTGGATATTCTAACAGAATTTGACACTTAGTATGAAGATACGTATGCCACAATCTAGTCCCCAAAAATTTTAAATGTCCTTGAAATTATAAATGGAGCCATACCATTGTTTAAATGAATTCAGTAATAGTAAATTATTGCCAATACATGAGTTTCTAACCCAAAATACTTCTCTTCATCCATGGCCTTACACCGCCTATGGACTCACAAACTAGAATCAAGTTAATGTGTATCCACATGGAATGTATAGCATCAAAGCATATCATTTCATCATGTCTAGCGCACACAATATTCCTATATCAATTTAGGTTTTACACCTCCTCTAGAACAAAGATTCAAGTCTTCTTTCCAACCATTACTCTGATTTTTTTTGTGATTCTTGAAATGTTAAATCATTGCAATGTGGCCTTGTCTATACAACTTTATCTTTCATATTCGGCGTACGAACATTATGATATAGGATGAAACCAATGGAGATTGTTCCTTCATGAACGGGAATACCCCTCATAGATATATTCATGCAGTGTCAATTGGTGTATTGAAGAAACAAAATATTTGTGATGTATTTATTAATAGATGGAATGTGGGAATCATTTAAAATCTCATTCATGTACAATGGTAGGTAAAGACATTGTGGATATTCACATTAATACAGAACTAATACTTTCCATAGTACAAGAAGTGTACTTTGAACAACATCATAATAATTTGGTTTGATCATCTTCATTATCTCATTTTGACGAGGCATAGCTTTTATTTCTAGATGATACCAAATAAGATATTTCTCGGAAAAATAATTACCAAACTCCCCCTATTAATTTGGAATTATGACATGATAAAAATAAAATTTCATTATAAAGGAAACATAAATGAAAAATTTGGCCGAGAAATCTATTTGCATAGGTCCCTTGATGAGGTTTGTCATGTAGGTCCTTATGAAAGGGTCATATCACAACTCCTTCAATGGAGTCTTTCTGTGTAGCTCCATCGATAATGTAGTTTCACCATGAGAAAAAACTAATGGTGACTACGCAAGAGAACAATGCGTTGAGGATAGAAAAAAGTGCTACGCAATGAGATCTAGATAATTTTGAAGCATATAAGAAGAAAATTGTAAACGATTGAACCTATTTATATCCAGTTAGAAATATCTATGACATGCCTATGGTAAAATGAAACACGACACTCCTACCTGATGTAGCTCCGCAGAAAACCAGTGCAGTCTAGAAATTAATCAAAATTCATTTCCCCAAAAAATTACCTCAGGACTCGACCCTCTTTCTAATAGGATCCAATCATGTGGGGGGGTATTTTGTTGGCACTACATAATAATACAAAATTTCTATGATGATATCCCTGGATATTTAAAAATATCATGTCGAGGTCCAATGAATTCAAAGGAAATCCATACCATCCAAATATCTACATGGCATACTAGTGTGGCATACCTGAACGGAAGACCTGCGTGGAAAAATATTATTTGTACCCCTATGCGGTAGACCTACATAGAGGGCCTACATGGAGGACTTGTGTGGGAAACTTCCCTTCGAACAGGCCACAACCATGCCTATAAATAGGACCCATGGGCTACCCATTTCAGGGACAGAAAAAGATGAAGGACTTCCGGAAGCTCCCATTGCATAGATCTTTCCCCAAAATCCCCCCAATTGTCTCAGGTAGCTCTCTAAAAACATCATATAAGAAATAATTAGATGGAATTTATAGGTTATGAAAGTATTTCACATTTTTTATTCTTTTGTAGGATTGTGATTAATTTTTCTGTGATCATAAATGGCCTACACAGCACACTGGCATGGTACAACTACATAGGGTACCTGTGTGACATACCCGCCAAGAGTACGTACGTAAAATAGAAATGTACAAGGCCTATATATATTCTTAGTTACCCTATTTAAGGGAACTCATGGTGGGGTATCTTTTTCATTAGATCCCTTATCTGAATGGGGCTTAGTTGAAGCCTCCACCAAAACCTCATGACTTATCAATTCTTTTTGAAAAGGCACATAAGTGTGTCACTAATTTGGGATTATATATCCACAGTCATAGGTTTCCTTCATTTTTTTCATGACATGGTTAAGATTCATGTTGTGTTTGTGGGTTTTTATATCCATAGTCACATGGTCTATTCACCCAGAAACAATGTCGGGAATTTCCCGGTTTGGAGGATTAATTTTTGGGTCCAAAAACTATCCCTTATCATTATCTACAAACCTCAGGTCTCTAGTATGGAAGGAACGTTTCAAACAAAATTTCCTTTTTGAAAAAATGGGATATCTACCTCACCTACTAGGGTCACTTTTTACAGCATCCATCCAGGTGTAATCCCTTATCCTTAATCCCTCCATCCATAAGTTGGACCTTTTTTCAATGTGAAGAGAATAAAGGGAGGTCTCATCACCTCTTCAACCTCCCCAGCCACCGTAGGTGCGCCCTCTTCCACCAATGGATGAGGAAAATTTTTGGTTACTTTTTTTAATCATTAATATCCTATAGTTTCTTAAATAAATCATGAAACACGTGGGATTAATGATTTTTTATGATCACAACTTATTCACAATAAACATGATCTATATGAACTCTGATTCCTATTCAAACTAGGATACATAGGAAGCCTTATTTGGGAATGATCCCATTAGATATCCACTCCATGGATCCAAACATAACTACCTTAATCTCTACATCCCCCTTATGAGGAATCACAAAATTATAATTCAAAATCACCAAGGTATTCTTTTAAGGAAGTATGTTCAAACTAATTTATGTCAAAGGTCTATAAAATCCTAATAGACTAATTGAACTACGAGGATTTTTATTTCCATAAATATGGGATACATAGGAAACATCCTTGAGGTTCAAAACAACACTTCAAATAAACCCTGTTCTCCATGGTACAAAATTCTAATAGGGATTAATCATACATGGAAACTGATTTACTTTCAAGTTCCCTGGGCTTCATGGGAAAAATTCTCACACGAAACATTGACTAATAACATTTCACTTATATATCGTTACCATTTGAATTTAAACTATATGGTTAGGTCCCAATACCATGAAATTAAAAGGTATGATGTTTCCGATGAAGCGGCATTTAACCATGAGGGTTCTGATTCCTTCCACAAGGAAATGTAGGGAGCCCATTTTATGGTTATTATTTCAATATCAAAACAAACCCTCGTCTCCCTGGATAAAAATAATCATCATAGTTTCCAACTAAGTGTCTTAAAAACCTGTATCATCATAATGTTGATTAAAAGAATCTATAAGTAGTAAATGAGATGATACTATAGAAGGGGAAACATGAATACATACGGATATCTCCAATAATGAAGAACATTGAATATATACAGATGATTGTAAAATTTTCACATGATAAAAAGTGATTGAAAATTCCAGGGGAAACATATTTTATAATTGAAAATTAATATGGATTAATGAAAATATCATAAATTTATAAAGATAGTCCCATAATAGAAAACAATTCCCCACAAAAGGGTGTGATGAGTATGTTGTCCCATCCTCTCGACTATTGCATGTTCCTATGTATTGTACAGTTCAAACATAATGAATTGCTAACTTTGGAATGCAGGTCCCTTTTCAATAAACAATTTTTGGTTATTTCTTGCCCTAGGAATAAATCCAATGGAAATATCCTAAAAGTAGTTATTATTAAAGCTAGAACACATGTTTTAAGGAACTACAAAACAATATGTTACCATAGTAATGTAAATACATGTATCCTTGATGTGGGAGGGGGCGTTAAACTATGATATGAGATAGATATTTCCATAAAATTTGTAAAAATATTATTATATTGACATATTTTTACCCTATATTATATTATATTTGTTATAAGTCATTTTGAATAATTGTTGTTGAATTAAATATCATTATAATTTAATATTATAATAATATCCACATATTTCTTCTATATACTTTACAAAATGACTCCCTTATTCTCTCTTATTAAAAAGACAATTAGCCCCCAAGATCAACCAATATCTATTATATTCCCTTATCAAAATCTATATTCCAAAATCATAGGTCAATTTCTTCTTAAATGATTATTCCTAGTGTCTTTAAGAAGGCTTCGAAAGGTGGTCTTGAAAAAATATGTAATCATCCCACCTGACGTCTTTCAATTTTTATATTCTGATACCACATATAAATTATTTATTTTAATAAAAAAAATAAGAAAACAATTTCTTATATATAAATAAATATTATTTAGGTCATGAAACAAATATTATCTACCATCTTTATCATTAAATTTAAAATGAAATAATCATTTTCATGTACTTATGGACTGCCGAATCCATTTAAATATCTAATTGATTTCCCATCACCATCATCCATTGTTGGTTATTATGATTTATTTAAAAATATTATGTGAAATTGATGATATAATGACTATTTTAATTGATAGATAATATATTTCCTTCATTATTTTAGTTAGAAAATGAAAATAGAGTTCTTTATTTTATATGGACTATCATCTCTGTGAAAAGTGTAATTAATTTTTCTTTATCTACATTTTATGTATGAGTCAAGAAATTTATAAAATGGATATTTAATATATAAAGTTATTGGAATTATTTATATTTTGTGGCTATTAACATTATAAAACTATCAGATAAATCAAACCAAAGCTTTTATGAAAAATATAATAGTTTACACTAAAAAATGATTCTTCATTGATGATTTCATATGAAATATGTGTCAGAATTTTATAAGTGGGTCATATTTAATATTATAAGTGATTATATTATTTTGTAATATAAATATGTTGAAATTGAAACATTATATTTGAGTTTATATTTATCAATATGGAATTCATCTTTATCATAATGGTTTTATGTTATAGCCTAATTTTCATCGATATTGTTTATTATTAAATTTACAATTATGAAATTATAATATCTAAATCTATTGAATATCATATATTTTAATTTACTCTTTTTATTTACTTAATTTAATTATTTTATTTAAATTCTCATCACCACAATTACTCAAGAGGGAAATGGAAATGTTTTATGAAAAACTGAAAATTTTTTCTTCTTTAGTAAAGAATATATTCATTCAGTGTCCATGTTTTCATTGAAATAATTTAAAGAATATTTTTTCATACTGTTTAATTCATAAATAAAAAATGGTTACCAATTATTACATTTTATAATAAGTTATTAATGAAATATTCTAGTCATTCTATTAATGTGGTAGATTCTACATAATCTTTGAACAATGTATTTTATAACATTTACCTTGTGAGTGGAATATCCGACATCCATAGAAAAAAAATTCATCAAATCAGTGTAACACCCTAGTTAAATAAAGAATATGATATTTTAATATTTATCCATATTTGTGAATAAAATATTAATATTACTTTAAAGGGGATTATATGCTCGATGGCATACCCAATACGCAACAACGAGTTTCTTGGGAACCTTACGTTTCACTCAAATAATAAAATAATATTATTTTAAATAGCAGTTAACACCTTGCCGTTGTAATGGCGGGAATGAACAGAACTACCTAAAAAATGATTATATATGTTTGTCAAATATTTTTACTCTTTACAATAAATGGTAGAGGATTAAAAATGCGAATGAATCCAATTTTAAGCGTTGACATTCTAATATTCTTTAAAAGGTCGATTAACCGCCTTTTGAAGGTGAAACTCTTTTAAATCCACTTTTTGACAATTTTATGTGTTATATTTGACAAAATAAAATTCTTTTTTAGAATCGGGACATCAAAATTTACTTTGTTTAAATTTTTTGTATCTTTCTGATAAAGTTCATTTTTTTAATGAATAGTGAAAAATGTTTTATTTTAATTCAAAACCTCTTTTTAATCTAGTTTATTTATATGATTAGACTATCTTTTGGATTGTTTTTAAATTAAAATTAGAATATATTTTTACCATTTTATCCAATGGTGGTCATTGTAATTAATATCACTTTTTTATTGGACATAAACGAGTGTCAATCTTTTGAAAGATATTGTTTCATAAAAACACGCAATTTGTTTTAACGGCGGGATTTAATTATAAAATTAATTAATGAAACTTATATTTTATGAATTTGGTAAAATAGATATCATTTTTGAATTCAGAATATCAAATATATCTTAGTGTGAATTTTTGGTATTTTTCTGAAATCTCCAATTTTTTATGAATAGTGAAACCACAAAGTGGTGGTTACAAAATTTGATTTTTCGTTTAAATGGGACATTACCACTTATGTGATTTGAATTTCAAAAATCAAATTTAAATGATTTTAACTGTTAAGTAAAATGTGGTTCAATGGGATGAAAATAAATTTTGATGAAAAGTAACTTTTAAGTTTTATTAATCGCGATTAAAGGTAATTATTGTGATTTATGTTAAAAATGATATTATAATAAAATTAAAATATATTGACACTTGTCCTAACCCTATTTTATGAGTTATGGCCGACGAATACAACCCATGGGTCGATTTTTGGTACCCCATGGAGCCACTTGGGTATGATAATGACATTTATGCCTTTTATTTATAGTTAAAATAAAAATGTCACAAACATGATTTGTTTTACTAAAACAATTTTTACATGTGGTTATACAAGTCATAATTTTGACTATAAATAGTTATGGGAAAGCTAAAAGTATTTCCTATATCATAGTATTTTTTTATAATTTTTATACATTAAATAAATTAAATTCTTTATGACATCATGATGATGCAACGATGACCTCATTATTTAACGATTTAAATAAAATGGAATTAATATGAAACATCTAGGACCTAAACATGTCAAAAAACTATTGGATGGGTGGATTTCAAACCCTTATCACCTTATACTCGATACAAATCAATGTGGGACCATTAATATCCGAAAACCATTTGAAAATAAAGTAACATTTTATACATTACCAAGAGTGCCCCTCATCTCCCCTTATAAAAGGCCCCCACCTCTACCACCTTACCCACACCTCTCAAGAATTTGGTTCGGCCAAGCTCTGATCATTTTGTCTATCCACATTCCTCTACTCATCCTATAAGCCTTAACATAGGCAGTAAGCTCTTCATAAAACCCTTTTGGTTCAAACCAAAGGGAGTTACCCAATTTTACGGTAACGTCTTCACTTGTGCTCTTTTGGTTTATTTTGCTTCTCCAACCCCCTAAACTCTTTTTATTAATTTATTTTGTAACAACTCCAGTATATTAAATATAGTAGGATTTTGTTATAATAATTATTCGAGCTACACTTACACACACCATCATCTAATGGTTAAAGAACATACTATTTCTGTGGATGGCGAATTTCTGCCTCACTAAATGATGATTGTTCAACACAAATATAACACCTTCAAGTGTGGCCATTAAGATATAACTATGTTTATATATGTTATATAATATTTTTATGTTTTACTTATGCTTCTGTATTTTTCATTTGTGGAATACCTTTATGGCTTCCATTATGGGTATATGCGATATCTTCATTTTAGGAAGTGCGGACTACTGCCCCCTTAAAGTGATTTGATTCGTTAATGCCATATGTGGGATGTATAAAGGATGGATTTAAAGTTATTATATATGATGTTATAATGGAATTATAATATACCTTTATATCATTATTGTTTTCTTTCCATTAAAGTATGAGATGGAAATGAATGTAGCGTTCATGCGTACGTACGACTTACCGTCTCAATGAACGGTGAATTTAATTTCATATCCTCCATTGTAATCTAATATTATAAGTACATATAATGGATATATATGATGTATGATACATCTAAAGGATTAATATAATTCTGGAATAAAAAATATACACATCTCTCATTTATTTTTAATTCCATTAATATGACATAGAAATGAAAGTAGCGTTCATCCGTACGTACGGCTTACCGTCTCCATGAACGGTACATTTCATTTCTTACCTCTAAATGATTATTTAATATTATAAATACATGTAAATGATGGATATATATGATATATATGATATCCAAATCAGGAATTGCATTCTGGATATAAAGAACCTTTGACCACACAAACAACATGTAATTGTAAGAAGTCCGCTTTCGACTTAAGAACCAAATATCGATAAAACAAACCTTATTAACTTAAATGGTTACATAATGTTTATAACATGTAAATAATTGATATAAAAGGAATAAAGAACTTGAAAAAGGTTCTTAAGAAATTATAAATTAACTCAAGTTTATTATTCAGGACGTTAAAGAATGATCGAGTCAAGTCGGACCCGAGGTAAGGGATCCTACCCCTCTCTTTCTTTTTAAGTACGCTCTTTTATGTAATTCATTTTAAAGCTCATATTTCTTGTTATTGGGTTGTTATATTATATTAATATTACTGTAATTTTTATTTTCATATGATGAGAGACCCTATTCTCTCTCATAAATCCATTTTGGATGTTTTGAGTGGCGCCGTTAGGCTGCCGAATTTTCATAAGAGATCTAACCTCTCTATTTCTTTTTAAGTACTCTCCTTTATGTCACTTCTTTTAAGCTCTTCTTTTTTATGTTGGGGGATGTTATTTTATATTCCTCTTTCTATAAACTTTATGTTAATATGATTAGATACACTATTTTTTCTCATCAATCCATTTTTTTATGTTTTATGTGGCGTCGTTAGGCTCCCGAGTTTTCGTAAGGGATTTTTCATCTCACTTTTATTCCCGTGGGATTTATGCTACATTTTCCACAATTTCCATTGAGTGGTGTATGTACTGCCCATTATTTTACTAATTGTGTAATATAATTTCATTTGTGAGTATTTTCATCAATGTTTTATTGTCTTTCTTTCACGGGGTGTATGTTTTGAATGTTACCCAAGTCGGTAAGGGAACCTTTCACCCTCCCCTTTCTAAAAGACATCTTTTGTTATTTATTTTAATTCACATAATATTATGTTGGGATATGTTATTCTATATCCTTATTGATTTAAATTTTATTTCCATGTGATGATATACCCTTTTTATCTCTCATCAACTCATTTTATGAATTTTGTAGTGACGCCATTAGGCTGTCAAATTTTTGCAAGGGAACTTCTTAACCCAAATTTGATTCTTTGGGATAAACTTGTATTCCTTGAATATGTCATTCTATGAATATGTGTGAATAACCTCTGATTATTTTACACTTAATATCCACTTATATTTGGTGTATTATTTTGTCACACATAATTATGTAATTGATTTATCCTTAATCCAAGGATACTATCTTTGTAAGGGACTTCGTCTCAATATCCCTTCATTGAGGCATATTTCGTTTTATACACAACTTTATTTTATATGGTGTATAAACCCCTTTTACTTTTACTTTTATACAAAGGGAATCATTTTCTACAAAGCGTTTTACTAAACAAAAAAAGGAATGCTTCTTTTAACGTACGCGGTGACAATGACCATTTCCACCGCCGCGAGTATTATTTGATCTTTGGCTTCCTCAACAAGCCGTAATGTTTTTAAAATAAAATAAATACCATATACTCTTTTATGTATTTTGGTATTGAAAACGGTTTTGATAAATGATTATATTATGTTAATATATTTAAATGATATATTGTTATTGAAATGTGAAAATTTATTCATTCCTTTATATTGGTTTTATGTGTTATAATTTTATAATGGTACTTGGACATGTTATGGGTGGTTACGTGATAAACCATATGAAGGGTGGTGACTTGAATACCAGGACGGGTGGTTACATTATAACCTCCAATGCATTGGGTATGGAAGTCGGCCGTATGGCTATTCCATTGAGTATGTATGGAAGTTGGCCGTATGGCTATTCTATTAAGTGATATGTGTGGAAGTCGACCGTATGGTTATTAAACTTAAGAATGTTTATGTCCCATGTTACCTTTATATGTTATGTGTTCTTTAGATGGGTTTTATGATAATCTTTTGAATACAAAAGGGTAAGTAATGATATTTTATTCAGTGAAGTGTTTTTACTACTTCATAAAGGTGAAGGTATTACTTTGATAAAGTATACATGGTTTACTTGTTTTTTTAAGAACTAACAGTTTTCATTCTTTGTGTATCCCTTACTGAGATTTTTATGCTCACCCCAAGTTTTTTTGAAATGTTTTTTTCACAGGACTTAATGTGGAATTGGGTCAAGGATGGGATCATGGGAATGTCATGCTATCTAAAATATGTAACTAGACATGTTTCTTTTTAAGAGTTTTAATTTTATGAAAACTTAGTAGAAGTTTATACTTTGTAATCTTTTGAGGTGTAATAGTTATGATCTAATTCACTAAAACTCTAAACCTAAAAAGATCCTCAATGTGTAATCTTTTAATAACTCAAGATTAAGTATGGTTTAAGGTCTGGGGACTTATAGTTGGTATCAAAGGTCGGTTTAGACAACTTTAGGGATTAGGAGTTTTTGTTAGAGACATGATTAGTACCTATATCTATTATTTCAGTTAAATCCTTGTTTTATAACTTTTTTCTGGTCATGTAAAGTTGGTTACGAATGGAAGGAGAAGGAACTAAAACAAAATTCCTATCTCTTCCTGATCACATGCTTCCAATAATTATTGCAAAGTCATGTTCAGATGATTGTGAAACTGTTTCTAGCATACAACTCACTTGTAAGTAGTTGTTTGAGATATCAAACACCTCCACTATACCTCGTTATCATCATGGATCATGGGTTGTTTTTAGACAAATACTATTTTCAAAATATTATCATATTTTCAAGAAAGGTAAATGTTATCAAGGTATTTTCAAATATTTTACCTTATCACAAGAATTTGAAGCATATCATGATTTTAAAGATGGTGCTGAGGAAAGATACCCTTGCACAACGTATTTATATTTGATTTTAAAATATAGTCTCTCAGCACATACTTATGGAATTTTAAATGGACCAATAATATAAAGTTTCAACTGATATTCTGTACGACTATTTTATAGAAATCTTGTTTTATCAGATGTTTTGGAATTATATGTCATACATGATTATTTTCCAAAAACGTTTTTCTATGAACACCCATATGACCCATGTTGTACAAGGTGTATTTGGATCAAGGAAGCAAATGATTTTGAAGGATCTCTAAATCATTGTTCTAATGCATGGGACTTCTACCAATGTGAGCAAGATGACGATGAAACTGAGTGCACGCCATGATCAAGGTATGATGTTATTCATTTTTGGAATCGTTTTTTTTATCTTATGGTGGTGAAATAAGACTTCAAGAATTATGATGTTGAGACTGTAACGAATTTGGATGAAAATGAGAGTTATAAGGAAACTATTAAGGTTAATACATGTTAGGGTTATTTTTGGAGTTTTATAAAAAGGACAACACAAAGACCGTATGACAACATGTCGCGTCGGACAAAGCTGTGGGAATCGAACCCACAACCAATGTGCGACTGGTATTTATCGCCTAACACTGGACTACGTGAAGTCCCTGGTTAGTTTTAATGATTCTTTTTAGTTAGATGATTTTATGAATTAAGCGTAAGTTGATTTTGGGTTATTTATGAAAATTTATTAACCTATCATGGAGGATATGTGATTAGGTTAATTAATTTTCAATACGAGACATTAAGAGCAACTGATGTTGTTTGGAGATAAAAGTTAATTTGTTCCTTGGAAGACTATGTGAATAAATCCTTAAAATATTTGGGTTTCAATCTTATTTTGGTTTACTTTGAAGATTTTTATGGACAATTGTTTATCGAATGGTCTTCGTTGAACTTTGGGTTTTTTGTGGACAAATTATGGAGATTAAGAATGGATTTTCTTTTTATAAAGGATTATACTGTTGTGGGTTATCTGATCTCATACTAACAATTTTGGTTTTGGATTTTGTCTAAAGACATGGGAAATATATAGTTCTCTTTTTTGGACTAGGTGATTCTCGGGAGGTTGATTATAGTACCCTTAATGCGAACAAGTCTTCCTAAATGCTCGTCTTTTGGAGAAATTATGAGTTCGATTAAGGAATCTAGTAAAAGATGGAAGTCTATGTGTGAAGTAAGTATGTTTCATTATGATTTAGTTAAGCTCAAAAATAAATTCCTCAATGAAGAGTAACTTAAACCAAAAATGTTGTCTATTAACTTTTCATACTGGGGAATCGAATACCATTTAACCCATCGCATGTTTGTGATTTTCTTGTGGTTAACGTTCTCCTAAACATGTTTTATATCACTCTCCATCAAAACATAACCCTATATTTTCTCCTCCATGTCCATGTTTTCCTACATGGAATCCTAGTATGGGTTAACTCGGGTGACCTCGGTACTTATCTTTCTTTATTTTAAAGTGATTGTTTTACCGACTCTTGTTCCGATGTGGGACATTCTAGGATATTTCCAAGCCCAATTTTAAAATTGCGAGGACGCAATTCCCAAAAGGGGGGAAGGATGTAACACCCCAGGTAAATAAAGAATATGAAATTTTTATATTTATCCATATTTGTGAATAAAAATATTAATTTTTCTTTAAAGGGGATGATATGCTCGATGGCGTACTCAATACGCAACAACGAGTTTCTTGGGAATCTTACGTTGCACTCTAATACTAAAATAATATAATTTTAAATAGTAGTTAAAGCCTAGCCGTTTTAATGGAAGGAATGAACAGAACTACCTACAAAATGATTATATCTGTTGGTAAATTATTTTTACTCTTTACAATAAATGTTAGAGGATTAAAAATGCAAATGAATCCAATTTTAAGAGTAGACATTCTAATATTCTTTAAAAGGTCGATTAACTGCATTTTGAAGGACAACCTCTTATAAATCCACTTTTTGACAATTTTATGTGTTATATTTGACAAAATAAAATTAATATTTAGAATCGGGATATCAAAATTTACTTTGTTTAAATTTTTGGTATCTTTCTGATAAAGTTCATTTTTTAATGAATAGTGAAAATGTTGTATTTTAATTCAAAACCTCTTTTTAATCTAGTTTATTTATATGATTAGATTGTATTTTGGATTCTTTTTTAATTAAAATTAGAATATATTTTTACCATTTAATCCAATGGTGGTCATTGTAATTAATATCACTTCAAGATTGGACATAAACGAGTGTCAATCTTTTAAAAGATATTGTTTCATAAAAACACGCTATTTGTTTTAACAGCGGGGTTTAATTATAAAATTAATTAATGAAAATACTAAGTTAGGAATTTGGTAAAATAGACATCATTTTTGAATTCAGAATATCAAATATAGCTTTGGGTGAAGTTTTGGTATTTTTCTGAAAATCTCAAATTTTTGATGAATAGTGAAACCACAAAGTGGTGGTTACAAAATTTGATTTTTCATTTAAATGGGACTTTACCACTTTTGTGATTTGAATGTCAAAAATCCAATTTAAATGATTATAACTGTTATGTAAAATTTGGTTCAATGGGATGAAAATAATTTTTGATGAAAAGTAACTTTTACGTTTTATTAATCGCGATTAAAGGTAATTAGTGTGATTTAAGGTAAAAATGATTTTATAAAAAAATGAAAATATATTGACACTTTTCCTAACCCTATTGGATGATTTATGGCCGACGAAGACAACCCATGGGTCGATTTGTGGTACCCCATGGAGCCACTTGGGTATGATAATGACATTTATGCCTTTTATTTAAAGTTAAAATAAAAATGTCACAAACATGATTCGTTTTACTAAAACAATTTTTACATGTGGTTATACAAGTCAGAATTTTGACTATAAATAGTAATTGGAAAGATAAAAATATTTCCTACATCATAGTAGTTTTTTTATAATTTTTAGACGTTAAATAAATTATATTCTTTATGACATCATGATGGTGCAGCGATGACCTCATTATTTAACGATTTAAATAAAATAGAAAGATAATGAAAAATCTAGGACCTAAACATGTCAAAAACCTATTGTATTGGTGGATTTAGAACCCTTATCAGATTATCCTCGAAACACATCAATATGGGACCATTAAAATCCGAAAAACATTTGAAAATAAAGTAACATTTTATACTTTACCAAGAGTTCCCTTCCTCTCCTCTTATAAAAGTCCCCCACCTCTACCACCTTACCCACACCTCTCACGATTTTGGTTCGGCCAATATCTAATCATTTTGTCTCTCCACATCCCTCTACTCATCCTAGAAGCCTTAACTTAGGCAGTAAGCTCTTCAAGAAACCCTTTTGGTTCAAACCAAAGCGAGTTACCCAATTTTAGGGTAACGTCTTCACTTGTGCTCATTTGTTTTATTTTTCTTCTCCAACCCCCTAAACTATTTTTATTCATTTATTTTGTAACAAATCCAGTATCTTCAATATACTAGGATGTTTTTATAATAATTATTCTAGCTACACTTACACAAACCTTCATCTAATGGTTAAAGAACATATTGTTTCTCTAGATGGCGAATTTCTGCCTCACGAAACGATGATTGTTCAACACTCATATAACACCTTCAAGGGTGGACATTAAGATGTCACTATGTTTATATATGATATATAATATTTTTATGTTTTTCTTTAGCTTCTGTATTTTTCATTTGTGGCATACCATTATGGCTTCCATTATGGGTATACGCGATATCTTCATTTTAGGAAGTGCGGACTACCACCCCCTCAATGTGATTTGATTCGTTAATGCCTTATGTGGGATGTATAAAGGATGGATTTAAAGTTATTATATATGATTTTATACTGAATTATAATATATCTTTAGATCATTATTGTTTTCTTTCCATTAATGTATGATATAGAAATGAAAGTAGAGTTCATGCGTACGTACGGCATACCGTCTCCATGAACGGTGCATTTCATTTCTTATCCTGAAATGTAATGTACTGTTATAAGTACATATAATGGATATATATGATGTATGATGCATTTAAAGGATGAATATAATTCTGGAATTAAAAATATACACATCTCTCATTTATTTTTAATTCCATTAATATGACATAGAAATGAAAGTAGCGTTCATGCGTACGTATAGATTACTGTCTCCATGAACGGTGCATTTCATTTCTTACCTCTAAATGATTATGTAATATTATAAATACATGTATATTCTGGATATATATGATATATATGATATCAAAATCAGAAATTTCATTCTGGATATAAAGAACCATCGACCACACGAACAACATGTAATTGTAAGAAGTCCACTTTTGACTTAAGAAACAAATATCGACAAAACAAACATTAATAACTTAAATGATTACATAATGTTTATAACATGTCAATAATTGATATAAAAGTAATAATGAACTCGAAAAAGGTTCTAATGAAAGTAGAAATTAACTCAAGTTTATTATTCAGGACATTAAAGAACGATCGAGTCAAGTCGGACCCGAGGTAAGGGATCCTACTCCTCTCTTTCTTTTTAAGTACGCTCTTTTATGTCATTCCTTTTAAAGATCATATTTATTGTTATTGGGATGTTATTTTATATTACTCTTAATGTAATTTTTATTTTCATATGATTAGAGACCCTATTCTCTCTCATCAATCCATTTTGGTGATTTGAGTGGCGCCGTCAGGCTGCCGAATTTTCGTAAGAGATCTAACCTCTCTCTTTCTTTTTAAGTACTCTATTCTATGTCACTTATTTTATTCTTGACTTTTTTATGTTGGGGGATGTTTTTTTATATTCCTATTTCTATAAACTTTATGTTAATATGATGAGATACCATATTTGATCTCATCAATCCAGTTTTGTACGTTTTATGTGGCGCCGTTAGGCTGCTGAGTTTTCGTAAGGGATTTTTCATCTCACTTTTATTCCCATAGGATTTATGCTACATTTTCCACAATTTCCTTTGAGTGGTGTATGTACTGCCCATTATTTCACTAATTGGGTAATATAATTTCATTTATGAGTATTTACATCAATGTTGTAATGTCTTTCCTTCACGGGGTGTATGTTTCAAAAGTTACCCAAGTCGGTAAGGGAACCTTTCACCCTCCTCTTTTTAAAAGACTTATTTTGTTATGTCTTTTAATTCACATACTATTATGTTGGGATATGTTCTTCTATATCCTTATTTATTTAAATTTTATTTCCATGTTAGGAGATACCCTTTTTATCACTATTCAACTCATTTTCTGAATTTTGTAGTGACGCCATTAGGCTGTCAAATTTTTGCAAGGGAACTTCTTAACCCAAATTTGATTCTTTGGGATAAACTTATACTTTTTGAATATTTCATTCTATGAATATGTGTGAATAACCTATGATTATTTTACACTTAATATCCACTTATATTTGGTGTATTCATTTATCACAGATAATTATGTAATTGATTTATCCTTAAACCAAGGATATCGTCTCTGTAAGGGACTTCATCTCAATCTCCTTTCATTGAGGTATATTTTGTTTTATAATCAACTTTCTTTTATACGGTGTATAAAGCCCTTTGACATTTACTTTTATACAAAAGGACTCTTTTTCTACAAAGCGTTTTACTAAACGATAAAAAGGAATGATTCTTTTAACATACGCGGTGAGAACGACCTTTTCCGCCGCTGCGAGTATTATTTGATCATTGGCTTCCTCAACAAGGCGTAATGTTTTTAAAATAAAATAACTATCATATACTCTTTTATGTATTTTGGTATTGAAAATGGTTTTGATAAATGATTCTATTATGTCAATATATTTAAATTATATATTGTGATTGAAATGTGGAAATGTTATCATTCCTTTATATTGGTTTTATGTGTTATAATTTTATAATGGTACTTGGACATATTACGGGTGGTTACATGATAAACCATATGAAGGGTTGTGACGTGAATACCAGGATGGGTGGTTATGTTATAACCTCCAATGCATTGGGTATGGAAGTCATCCGTATGGCTATTCTATTAAGTATGTATGGAAGTTGGTCGTATGGCTATTCCATTATGTGATATGTGTGGAAGTTGACCGTATGGTTATTCCACGTAAGAATGTTTTTGTCCCAAGTTACCTTTACATGTTATGTGTCCTTTATATGGGTTTTATGATAATATTTTGATTACAAAAGGGTAAGTAATGATATTTTATTCAGTGAAGAGTTTTTACAACTTCATAAAGGTGAAGGTATTACTTTGATAAAGTATACATGATTTACTTGTTGTTTTAAGAACTAACAGTTTTCATTCTTTGTGTATCCCTTACTGAGCTTTTTATGCTCACCCCAAGTTTTTTTGAAATGTTTTTTTTCACAGGACGTAATGTGGAATTGGTTCAAGGATGCGATCAAGGGAATGTCATGCAATCTAAAACATGGAACTAAACATGTTTCTTTTTAAGAGTTTTTATTTTATGGAAACTTAGTAGAAGTTTCTACATTGTAATCTTTTGAGATGTAATAGTTATGATATAATTCTCTAAAACTCTAAACCTGAAAAGATCCTTAATGTGTAATCTTTTAATAACTCAAGAGTAAGTAAGGTTTAAGGCTGGGGACTTATAGTTGGTATCAAAGGTCGGTTTAGAAAACTTTAGGGATTATGAGTTTTTGTTAGACACATGATTAATCCCAATATCTATTATTTCAGTTAAATCCTTGTTTTATAACTTTTTTCAGGTCATGTAATGTCAGTTACGAATGGAAGGAGAAGGATCTCAAATGATATTCCTATCTATTCCTGATGACATTCTTGCAATAATTATTGCAAATTCATGTTCGGATGATTGTGAAACTTTTTCTAGCATACAACTCACATGCAAGCAGTTGTTTGAGATATAAAACACCTCCACTATACCTCGTTATCATCATGGATCATGGGTTGTTTTTAGACAAATACTATTTTCACAATATTCTCAAATTTTCAAGAAAGGTAAATATTATCAAGGTATTTTCAAATATTTTACCTTATCACAAGAATTTGCAGCATATCATGATTTTAAAGATGGTGCTGAGGAAGGAGACCCTTGCACAACCTATTTATATTTGATTATAAAATATAGTCTCTCAGCAAATACTTATGGTATTTTAAATGGACCAATAATAGAAAGTTTCAACTCAAATTCTGTCTGACTATTTTATAGAAATCATGTTTTATCAGATGTTTTGGAATTATATGTCATACATTATTATTTTCCAAAACTGTTTTTCTGTGAACACCCATATGACCCATGTTGTACAAGGTATATTTGGATGGAGGAAGAAAATGATTTTGAAGGATCTCTAAATCATTGTTGTAATGCATGGGAATTATACCAACGTGAGCAAGATGATGATGAATCCGAGTGGACGCCATGATCAAGGTATGATGTTATTCATTTTGGGAATCGTATTATTTTATCTTATAGTGGTGGAATAAGACTTTAAGAATTAAGATGTTGAGACCGTAAAAAATATGGATGAAAATGAGAGGTATAAAGAAACTATTAAGGTTAAAACGTGTTAGGGTTATTTTTGGAGTTTTATAAAAAGGACAACACACAGACTGTGTGACAACCCGTCGAGTTGGACAAAGATGCATGAATCGAACCCACAACCAAAGTGCGACTGGTATTTATCGCCTACCACTTGACTATGTGAAGTCCCTGGATAGTTTGAATAATTCTTTTTTTACATAGATGATTTTATGAATTAAGAGTAAGTTGATTTTGGGTTATCTGTGGAAATTTATTAACCTATCATGGAGGATATGTGATTAAGTTAATTACTTTTCAATACGAGACATTAAGAGCAACTGATGTTGTTTAGAGATAAAAGTTAATTTGTACCTTGGAAGACTATGTGAATAAATCCTTAAAATATTTGGGTTTTAATCTTAGTTTGGTTTACTTTGAAGAATTTTATAGACAATTCTTTATCGAATGGTGTTCGTTGAACATTGGTTTTTTTGTGGACAAATTTTGGAGATTAAGAATGGATTTTCTTTTTATAAAGGATTATACTATTGTGGGTTATCTGATCACATACTAACAATTTTGGTTTTGGATATTGTCTAATGACATGGGAAATTTATAGTTCTCATTTGTGGATTAGGTGATTCTCAGGAGGATGATTATAGTACTCTTAATGTGAACAAGTCTTCCTAAATTCTCGTCTTTTGGAGAAAATATGAGTATGATTAAGGAATATAGTAAAAGATGGAAGTCTACGTGACAAGTAAGTATGTTTCATTATGATTTAGTTAAGATCAAAAATAAATTCCTCAATGACGAGTAACATAAAACAAAAAAGTTGTCTGTTAACTTTTCCTACTAGGGAATCGAATACCGCTTAACCCATCACAAGTTTGTGATTTTCGTGTGGTTAACTTTCTCCTCAACATGTTTTCTATCACTCTCCATCAGAACATGGCCCTATGTTTTCTCCACCATGTCCATGTTTTCCAACATGGAATCCTATTATTGGTTAACTCAGGTGACCTCTGTACTTATCTTTCTTTATTTTAAAGTGATTGTTTTACTGACTCTTGTTCCGATGTGGGACATTCAAGGATATTTCCAAGCCTAATTTTAAAATTGCGAGGACGCAATTCCCAAAAGGGGGGAAGGATGTAACACCCCAGGTAAATAATGAATATGACATTTTTATATTTATCCATATTTGTAAATAAAATATTAATATTACTTTAAAGGGGATTCTATGCCCGATGGCGTACCCAATACACAACAACGAGTTTCTTGGAAATCTTACGTTGCACTCTAATACTAAAATAATATTATTTTAAATAGTAGTTAACGCCTAGCCATTGTAATGGTGGAAATGAACAGAACTATCTAAAAAATTATTATATATGTTTGTCAAATATTTTTACTCTTTACAATAAATGATAGAGGATTAAAAATGCGAATGAATCCAATTTTAAGCGTAGACATTCTAATATTCTTTAAAAGGTCGATTAACCGCCTTTTGAAGGTGAACCTCTTTTAAATCCACTTTTTGACAATTTTATGTGTTATATTGGACAAAATAAAATTCTTATTTAGAACCGGGACATCAATGTTTACTTTGTTTAAATTTTTGGTATCTTTCTGATAAAGTTCATTTTTTAATGAATAGTGAAAATGTTGTAATTTAATTCAAAACCTCTTTTTAATCTAGTTTATTTATATGATTATATTATCTTTTGGATAGTTCTTTTCATAAAATTAGAATATATTTTTACCATTTAATCCAATGGTGGTAATTGTAATTAATATCACTTCATGATTGGACATAAACGAGTGTCAATCTTTTGAAAGATATTGTTTCATAAAAACACGCTATTTGTTTTAACAGCGGGATTTAATTATAAAATTAATTAATGAAAATTATATGTTATGAATTTGATAAAATAGACATCATTTTTGAATTCGGAATATCAAATATAGCTTTGGGTGAATTTTTGGTATTTTTCTGAAAATCTCCAATTATTGATGAATAGTGAAACCACAAAGTGGTGGTTACAAAATTGGATTTTTCGATTAAATGGGACTTTACCACTTCTGTGATTTGAATTTAAAAAATCCAATTTAAATGATTTTAACTGTTAAGTAAAATTTGGTTCAATTGGATGAAAATAATTTTTGATGAAAAGTAACTTTTAAGTTTTATTAATCGCGATTAAAGGTAATTAGTGTGATTTAAGGTAAAAATGATATTATAATAAAAGGAAAATACATTGAAACTTGTCATAACCCTATTGGATGAGTTATTTCCGACCAAGACAACCCATTGGTCCATTTTTGGTACCCCATGGAGCCACTTGTGTATGATAATGACATTTATGCCTTTTATTTAAAGTTAAAATAAAAATGTCACAAACATGATTTGTTTTACTAAAACAATTTTTACATGTGATTACACAAGTCATAATTTTGACTATAAATATTCATTGGAAATATAAATAGATTTCCTATATCATAGTAGTTTTTTTATAATTTTTTTAGATTAAATTAATTAGATTCTATATGACATCATGATGATGCAGTGATGACCTCATTATTTAACGGTTTAAATAAAATGGAATGATAATGCAAAATCATGGACCTAAATATGTCAAAAACCAATTTTATGGGTGGATTTAGAACCCCTATCACCTTATCCTAGAAACACATCAATGTGGGACCATTAAAATCCGAAAACCATTTGAAAATAAAGTAACATTTTATACATTACCAAGAGTGCCCCTCTTCTCCTCTTATAAAAGTCCCCCACCTCTACCACCTTAATCACACCTCTCAAGACTTTTGTTCGACCAAGATCTGATCATTTTGTCTCTCCACATACCTCTCCTCATCCTAGAAGCCTTAACATAGGAAGGAAGCTCTTCAGAAAACCCTTTTGGTTCAAACCAAAGGGAGTTACCAAATTTTAAGGTAACGTCTTCACTTGTTCTCTTTTGTTTTATTTTGTTTCTCCAACCCCCTAAACTCTTTTTATTCATTTATTTTGTAACAAATATAGTATCTTCAATATACTATGATTTTGTTATAATATTTATTCCAGATACACTTACACACACATTCATCTAATGGTTAAAGAACACACTGTTTCTCTGGATGGCGAATTTCTACCTCACGAAACGATGATTGTTCAACACTCATAAAACACCTTCAAGGGTGGCCATTAAGATGTCACTGTGTTTATGTATGATATATAATATTTATATGTTTTACTTAAGCTTCTGTATTTTTCATTTGTGGCATAACTTTATGGATTCCGTTATGGGTATACACGATATCTTCATTTTAGGAAGTGCGGACTACCGCCCCCTCAAAGTGATTTGATTCGTTAATGCCATATGTGGGATGTATAAAGGATGGATTTAAAGTTATTATATATGATGTTATAATGGAATTATAATATAACTTTATATCATTATTTTTTTCTTTCTATTAAAGTATGAAATAGAAATGAAAGTAGCGTTCATGCGTACGTACGGCTTACCGTCTCCATGAACGGTGCATTTCATTTCTTATCCTCAAATGTAATGTACTAGTATAAGTACATATAATGGATATATATGATATTTGATACATCTAAAAGATGAATATAATTCAATAATTAAAAATATACACATCTATCATTTAGTTTTAAATCCATTAATATGACATAGAAATTAAAGTAACGTTAATGCGTACGAACGGCTTACCGTCTCCATGAACGGTGCATTCCATTTCTTACCTCTAAATGATTATGTATTATTATAAATAAATGTATATTCTGGATATATATGATATATATGATATCCAAATCAGGAATTTCATTCTAGATATAAAGAACCTTTGACCACATGAACAACATGTAATTGTAAGAAATCCACTTTTGACTTAAGAACCAAATATCAACATAACAAACTTTATTAACTTAAATGATTACATAATGTTTATAACATGTAAATAATTGATATAAAAGGAATAATGAACTTGAAAAAGGTTCTTAAGAAATTAGAAATTAACTAAATTTTATTATTCAGGACGTTAGTGAATGATCGAGTCAAGTCGGACCCAAGGTAAGGGATCCTACTCCTCTCTTTCTTTTTAAGTACGCTCTTTTATGTCATTCCTTTTAAAGATCGTCTTTCGTGTTATTGGGATGTTATTTTATATTAATATTACTCTAGTTTTTATATTCATATGATTATAGACCCTATTCCCTCTCATCAATCCATTTTGGACGTTTTGAGTGGCGTCGTTAGGCTGCCGAATTTTCGTAAGAGATCTAACATCTCTCTTTCCTTTTAAGTACTCTCTTTTATGTCACTTCTTATAGGCTCCTATTTTTTATGTTTGGGGATGTTATTTTATATTCAAATTTCTATAAACTTTATGTTAATATGATTAGATACCCTATTTGATCTCATAAATCCATTTTTGTATGTTTTATGTGGCGCTGTTAGGCTGCCAAGTTTTCGTAAGGGATTTTTCATCTCACTTTTATTCCCGTGGGATTTATGCTACATTTGCCACAATTTTCTTTTGAGTGGTGTATGTACAGAACATTATTTTACTAATTGTGTAATATACTTTCATTTATGAGTATTTACATCAATGTTTTATTGTCTTTCTTTCAAGGGGTGTATGTTTCGAAAGTTACCCAAGTCGGTAAGGGAACCTTTCACCCTCCTCTTTTTAAAAGAATTCTTTTGTTATGTCTTTTAATTCACATAATATTATGTTGGGATCTGTTATTCTATATCCTTATTGATTTAAATTTTGTTTCCATGTGATGAGATACCCTTTTTATCTCTAATCAACTCATTTTCTGAATTTTGTAGTGACGTGATTAGGCTGTCAAATTTTTGCAAGGGAACTTCATAACCCAAATTTTATTCTTTGGGATAAACTTATACTCCTTGAATATGTCATTATATGAATATGTGTGAATAGCCTCTAATTATTTTACACTTAAAATCCACTTATATTTGGTGTATTAGTTTGTCCCACTTAATTATGTAATTGATTTATCCTTAAACCAAGGATATCTTCTTTGTAAGGGACTTCGTCTCAATCTCCTTTCATTGAGGGATATTTCGTTTATACACAACTTTATTTTATACGGTGTATAAACCCCTTTGAATTTTACTTTTATAAAAAATGAATCTTTTTCTACAAAGAATTTTACTAAACAACAAAAATTAATGTTTCTTTTATCGTACGTGGTGACAACGACCTTTTCCGCCGCCGCGAGTATTATTTGATCTTTGGCTTTCTCAAAAAGCTGTAATGTTTTTAAAATAAAATAAATACCATATAGTCTTTTATGTATTTTGGTATTGAAAATGGTTTTGATAAATGATTCTATTATGTCGGTATATTTAAATGATATATTGTGATTGAAATTTTGAAATTTTATCATTCCTTTATATTGGATTTATGTGTTATAATTTTATAATGGTACTTGGACATATTACGGGTGGTTACGTGATAAACCATATGACGGGTGGTGCCGTGAATACCAGGAAGGGTGGTTGCATTAGAACCTCCAATGCATTGGGTATGGAAGTCGGCTGTATGGATATTCCATTAAGTATGTATGGAAGTTGGCCGTATGGCTATTCCATTAAGTTATATGTGTGGAAGTCAACCGTATGGTTATTCCACTTCAGAATGTCTATGTCCCAAGTTACCTTTATATGTTATGTGTTCTTTATATGGGTTTTATGATAATATTTTTATTACAAAAGGGTAATTAATGATATTTTATTTAGTGAAGAGTTTTTACTACTTCATAAAGGTGAAGGTATTACTTTGATAAAGTATACATGGTTTACTTGTTGTTTTAAGAACTAACAGTTTTCATTCTTTTTGTATCCCTTACTGAGCTTTTTATGCTCACCCCATGTTTTTTTGAAATGTTTTTTTCACAGGACTTAATGTGGTATTGGGTCAAGTATGGGATCAAGGGAATGTCATGCTATCTAAAACATGGAACTAGACATGTTTCTTTTTAAGATTTTTCATTTTATGTAAACTTAGTAGAAGTTTCTACATTGTAATATTTTGAGATGTAATAGTTATTATCTAATTCTCTAAAACTCTAAACCTGAAAAGATCCTCAATGTGTAATCTTATAATAACTCAAGATTAAGTAAGGTTTAAGGCTGGGGCCTTATAATCAGAGTTTACAATATTCTATGTATATGTTCAAAGAATAAAATTCATTAGGTGTCTAGAAATTTTTATATTAAAAAATACATTTCAAATTGAAATGTGTAATTTCCTCAAGAAATATTAAGGATCCCTTTTAAATTTGATTTTCATTTATGATAACATACTATTATGTTACTTATGGTTGATTATTGATAATATTGATAAGATAATATGTTAGTATCCTTAATCATTTCCTGAATGGTTTTTGATAATGATGATATGATTTTTACAAATCCAATTTATTTTAAATGGGTTATGCTATGATGATATGCTATATGTTTAATGGTCTTATGACATACATTTTATAGACTTTTGAATGTGTGATGGGTGGGATTAGAATGATATATACATCCTATTAATATGATATAGATTAATGTTATTATGATGCCAAAGGTTTTAAAGACGGAAATCCCACAATCAAAATAGTGTATATGGGTGGTTATTGGGAGCCTAAAAGTTGTTACCTGGGAGGTTATCTCAAGCCCAAAATACAATATACTATAGATTATCCCAAACTTAAAATGATGTACATTATAGCATATCTCAATAATCAATATGGGATGTTAACCCAAACCTAATATGATTTGAATGTATTATTGGGTAACCATGACATAATATTTCAATGATTATTATTATTTAACAATTTATTCTATTGTGTTATGATATGATTCTCTACCAATGTTAATATATAAAGACCCATGTTATTTGATTCATTTATGAATTATGAATTATGAATTTACATCATTTATTCCATATCTCTTGATTATTATTAATGGAGTACTGTTTATGGTTTTCAAACGTTAGGATCATGCTTTTGTACCCTAATTCCAATAATGTCCTTTCATAATCATTAATATACCAATTTTTCAATATTGAGAATATATGATTACTTATTATTATATTTACCTTACCATGGAATAATAAAAAATGACTTTTGTAAGGTATATTTAATTATATTGATAGATGTGATGAACTATGTGTGATATTATGTATATTTTTATGTATTTTCTTTTAATATGTACATGTATCAATTGAAAACAAACCATTTTGGTTATAGTGTGAAATATAATGTTATGTAATTAATATTCATCAAATACGATTCACTGTATATATACTTAATGTATGTGTTTCTATAGATGAACTCATAGCATGTATCTGTATTATTTGGAAACTGAGATTGAAATAAATTAGTCAGAACACATAGGATAAGAGTATATTTTGGATAAGAACATATGTTATGGTAAAAAAATAATTGTTATTTTCCTAGAAATAAATCTTTTTCTCGATAATAGCATGTTGATGTTGTTTTGGAGTAATTTACCATGTGTAAAACACATGATAAATTAGAATGAGAATTAACTCAATTCTTATTAGTGCATGTTGATTTTTCCTAGGATATCATTCCATGATAGACACATTTAGGTGCTACTCAGTGGTTAATTAACATTTTATTTATGAATAATTACAATATATTTGGATTGATACTAGCCATTGGGGAAAAATGCTAATCATAATGTGTCATATATATAAAATAATGTCTCATGAGTTATACAAAAAATGATTGATTTTTAATGATTATATTGTTTATCAAAATGATTCATATTTCTCACATTATGATTTTTGGCTTTATTCAATGGATCGAAACTGAATGAACATTTTTAATGAGATATGTTTTTTTTCGAAATTCTCATGATTTTCTATTTTGAAGACCAAATTCCATGGGAGATGAAATTAAAAATATGATTTCATTTCTTATTAAAAAATCTCAGTCCTTGAGTTGTGCTTAAAATCAAAATGAGCAATGGAGGGAAAATATTCTACGGTTTCATTCATGAGGGAACATTCATTTTTTAAGTGGGTTAAATGATACATTGGTAATGGAGATATAGACTAATACCAGTGAAAATAGTTTTTTTCTATTGTATAGAATATGAGATTGAAATTTTGTATGTTTATCATTTTCAAGGTGAAGCAGATCAATAGTGTACTCATAGAAATAACACGATGCAATAAGAAGAGAACAACTCTATGGAGTGGGATGAGTTTATAAGGTTTATTTTCAACAACTAATTTCCTCATATTATTTAAAATATTATTAAAAACAAATTAATTAAAAAATTATTGAAGGGAAATGAATCCATTAGTACATATGAAGAAAATTATAAAATACATATGAGTTACCATTATAGTATTATCATTGATCTATAATATAATATTGATTTATTATTTAGTGGATTAAAACAAAATATTCAATGTTGTATAGCTATAAGTTACTTTAGTATCTTTGAATAATCTTTCAATGTGTTACCATGGTAGAAATTACTTTTGGAGTAACTCATCCATAAAATTGTTCTCATATAAAGATTATTATATATTTCAAATTAAATTTTAATAACATAAACGATATATAAAAGAATATTACTATTCATTTATGCCATAATTGTGGATGGATAAATTTAGGATATTTTCTTCATTGGACTATTAAATGAATTTTGTATGTAATTGAAGGTAATAAAGAAATAAAATTCTGAGGTGATGCCTAGAAATTAGGTAATGATGTATGTGAAAAAAAGAACCACATAATACACTACCTACACTCTAGTGTTTAATATAAATGGAATATTGGAATTTTTAAAACTAGTACAAGAATATGTGAGTAATTAATGAATATTAAAATTTGTTATATCTTAATATTAGAAAAAAAATGAAATTTCAAGTTATAACTGTTTCCAATTTGGGTTTTTAATATGATGTTGAATTGTAAAATTAAAATAAACTCTAGAATAGTTATTGTCTTATTAGATTATAGATTAAACAATATTATTATGACTGAAGATTTTTCTTAGGGAATCACAATACCATATAAAATATTAGATTTTAAACTTGTATAAAAGTCATAAAAATGTATTAGGATAATGTCTCATATCAATGATAATTATCAGATTGATGTTTATGAGAATGTGCTTCCTGAAAATATAATTTTTCTTCCTCTAGGTGAATTTGATTTTATTTTTGGTATAAATGGGATTTATTTATATGCATCCAATAACAATTATATAGGTAGGAAATTAAAATTTGATATTCATAATTAACTTCTGATTGTCTATTATTATGATGATAAATATTAACATCCAATGAAAATCATATCATTTATATATGTCTTTATTCCAATTTAATGGTTGTATTTATCACATATGGTTGGAGATAAAATAAAAATTGAACACAAACCTATTATATGAGATTTTTCTAATGTCTCTAGATAATAGATTCCTATAGTTCATGTGAATTGTGATGCGGAACATTCAATTGAACTAATACGAGTATCTACACCTATTTCAAAGACTACATATAGAATTTCCCCCATTGTGTTGTAGGAATTCAAGGAAATTATCAATGAGATTCCTTATTGGTGATTCATTCGGAAAAGTGTGCCATAATGGTGTGAACCTATTCTTTTTTTACATCAAAATTTGGATCTATGTCACTCCAAATTGATTACTAGTAACTAAACAATACCAAATCCTAATAAAGGTTCCTCTCTTTCATATTGATGATATATTCAATCAATTAACTGGATCTAAATAGTTTTTGGATGATTTATCTTGTATACCGATACTATCAATTTAGTGTCAGTAGTGAATATATACCAATATCAACATTCCATGTGTGGTATAAACACTATGAATTTATAGTGACACCATTTTTTCTAACTAATGTCAGTAATATATACATAAATTAAATATATAGAGTCATTAGAGATAACCTTATGATGTTTCTGTATTCATTATAACTATAATTAAAATATATGCCATGAGTAATGATGACTATTAATATCACTTCAATATTTTACTAATGTCCTTATGTAAGTATAATAAATATGTAAAATTTACCATGTGTGATTTCTGGTTATATAATTTATCATTTTTTTTCTCATCTATTCCCATTAATGGGACTATCAATGGATCTAAAAAAGTTGAAAGCAAATGAACATTACCCAAGTATAACCACGATGACTGATATCCAGGATTTTCCTACATATCAGTGATATTGTGAGTTAATTATGAAATATTTCTCATGGATATCCAATCCACTCACCAAGGTAACTATAATGGGATTCAAGTTCCTTTGGAATGCTGATTGAGAAGAAATATTCACGGAATTGAATAGATTGATGTCTAATGTATATATGCTAACAATATCCTATAGTGGATAAGGGTTTTGATATATTGTGTGGTTTTAAAGAATATACTTGGATAAAAACTCGTTTAGAATGATATGGTAATAAGTTAGGTTTTATCCAATTTTAATGTTCATGAGAATAATTTTTTGACTCGTGAGTTATAGTTTTTAATGTAAATATTTTAATTGTCAATATAAATTCATTATCAATATGGGAAAAGGTGTGAGATATATATACTGATCATAAATATTTAGTGAATATATATATATATATATTTTAATATGTTCTATAGAACATGGTTGTATTTGATTAATGTCTATGATTTTATAATACAATACCAAAATTGGGAATGAAAAAAAAGTAGACAATGCTTTGAGGTGAAATGATCATACCAGATTATCTGTGATGAAGATCCTAAAAAATAATTTTTTTTAAATTTTTAAAGATAGATCATGAAATATTAAATTAACCGAAATTTTTTTTCTATTGAGTTATCAACCATCTAGAAATCGGAATATTAAATCGAAATAAGAGAAATATTTATAACATTAGAAGAATTTAAGGATTTTTCTTGAGTTCAACCATAATAGTAAAGGAATGATATGGTTTATTAACATTTTGTCATTTTTTTCAATACAAAACATGAATATGGAGATAATAGAATAAAAATAAAGAAATGCATTCTCTATTGATCTAGGTTGTGTGAACATGTATGGAAATTTGAATGATTATTTTTTATGGGACAACATAAAAAGTGTTTTTTAGAGTATATATCTCAATAGATGATATATCAACATGTTAGGGTTGAAAGATATAACTATAATGGAATTTAGTAATCATTTTCCATAAGAAAATGGTAATGAGAAAACATAACCATATTTTTCTTCATCGGACTCCCAAAAATGATTCATGGTAATAATATTATGTGGGTGTTAGTCATTCACCATTTGTTTCTAGCACACTTTATTTCCCTTGAAGACGATTTATATATTTATAAACATTACAAGATATACATTCTGTATATGTTATGGTCGAATAAATTACCATATTATATTTTACTTGAATAAGATCCCATATTTACCATGATGATCAGGAAATGTTTTCTGATAGATTTGGATATCTGATTATGGTTCAATATTAATAAAACTCCTCAGATATATGATCAATATTAGAACTCATTTAATGCCCTAGTACACTTATTGGGATCTCATTCTCTATATTTCAAAGGATGATTTGATCAATACCATTCTTTTGTCGAATTATCATGCAATGATTACTTTCCCATAAGAAATTATATGGATTTATATGAGTCCCACTATAGAAGTAAATTCGTAATTTTAATGTGTTTGTGTTAACATAGTGATTGAATGAAATTGTTACTTTAGATAACTGAGGAAATTTTTGAGAAAACATGATATGTTAACCAATAAGTCTAGATAGTGAAAATTCAATAAAATAATTAAACTGAAAATCATCAAAGAAATGTTGAATTCAATGTCAGTAAAAATGTATTAGTATAAAATCATTCCTAGACGTATATAATTTTTTTTAAAGTTAGGGAAATTTGATCAATATTTATATTAGTCCCATCGATATTTTAGATCAAATACCGATTGTATCTTATCGCTTGGTGGATCCACTAGAGATATCTCAAGTTAATGATTTGTTCCATATATATCTTATGAGGACGTACATTTGTGATCATTCACATAAAATGAAATCATATGTTTTACCACTAGATCTTGATCATTCCTATGATAATAAACTAGTATAAATCATTGATCATAAATATTATATTCAATGGATTAATACTACACACCCAGTTATGGTTATCTAGAGGGAAAAATAAATTTTTAGAATCCACTAAGGTACCTTAAGAAATTATGAAACATAGAGATCCCCATATTTTGTATTGGGGTGATATAGTATCAATAAAAAAAATCCATTTTAAGGGGGGTATAAACTAATGCCATATGACTTAATGATTATTTCCATTGAAATAAAAATTATGGAATCTACTTCTTACTATATAATGTTGAAGTTTAAATGAACCCTGACATGGTATACCATTATATCCTACTCATTTGAATGATATGTATGAATAATATTAACCATATTCTTAAAAATATTTTTATGGTTCTCTTTATTACAATTTTTTTTAATTAATTAAAAATAAATATTTAATAATTAGTTATAAAATTCATTTTAGTCATCAAAAATTAGTTTTCTTTAAAAAAATGTGTTTTTATGAATTTGATTCATGAATTTTTTAATTAAAATAAAAAACATTCAAAAATTATATCATATAAAAATGATATATTTTTTGAAATGACTTTATCAAATTTATCCAAACATGATATTTTTGGAATTATTTAGAAAATATTAATTTTAGAATTAATAAATATAGATTTTATAGAATATGTTCTATTCTATTAATGTATTTATATATAACCCCATTATGATGAATTAATTTAAAATTTTTATTAATTTCCTTTGGATAGATATAATGCAATCAATTTGATCATATTTTATATTATACATACCATTGGGATAAAAAAATTTATCAGATAAATGTATTTATATGGAAAACTATTCTTTTCACATATTACATGTTTATATTAAAAAATATTTATAAAACTAATAGAAACTAAATTTGATAAAATAGTTTCCACATTTTGGTTATTCATGTAAATTTTTTTTAATGGGACCGATTTCATATTTATTCTTTCTAAATAGTAAGAACTATACAAATTTCTCACAATTGTTATGGTTAAAATGTGTTTCCCATGTGTTAAATTATAAGATAGGGGTATATTTCCTTATAAAATTCCCTAAATCCTATTATATGATCATATATAGTCCCTATATTATCTTCTCATAAAACATTAGTCACTTGTAGTCAATTTTTTTTAATACTAAATTGGAATATTTTAATCTACTATGAAATTTCATGTGTGTACTCTCTATTAATTATAATAGGAAACCCATCCTCATTCTTCTCTGAACCATTATAAGACACCTTTCAGAATAAAAACATACATAATTATCTTATAAACATCCCTATATAATAACTAGTGGTGATGATATTCTCAAAAATACCTTTAGAAGGGTCCTAAATATCGGATCTAAAAGTGGTCTATGGAGGAAGATATGATCATCCTACCTGGCCTCCTGTAATATAATTATTCTATTACCTCAACTAAATATATTATATTAATGATAAAATAATAATTTTAGGGTCGTAAATATAAGTATTTTTTATTTTGATCAAGATAACATGATTATATACCATCATTTCTATTAAATGGAAAATTAATGTATAGCTAATGTGTACATGTGGACTACCACCTCCACATAGAATTATAACTCATTTTCCATCCCCATAAATAACTGCGTGGTATTAGGATGGAATTAATTTTTATATATGATAATTATGGTATAATTATTCTTCCATAATGACATAATATTATTTGTATTTATTTTTTTATATTCGATTGAAAAAGAAAAAATAGTGTTCTTTCGTACGTATGGACCGCCATCTATATGAGATTTGTCATTAATTATAATATATAAACAATATATGTATTAAATTAAGAAGGGGTAAAATTAATATTTTTGAATTTTTATGAAGATTAATTTTTTTCGGAGAATTTATTTTTATTGATCCTAACCCTAGTGACCTAGAAACTGTTCCAACTTTATTAACTTGAAATAATAAAAAAGAAATCACACATTTAATGATCAAAAAATTTATTAGTATTTGAGATATATATAAATAAATTATTACAATATTTCATATTAAAACTAATTTTTATCATAATTTTTCAGAATATCATTATTCCATATAACATAATATTAAAAATCATTCATACTTTTACTCATAGATTCTCAAGAAAATAAATAAAATATATTCATAGTGAGGGTTAAGTTTTGTGAAGTGTATCATTAATAAATAATCATAATAAACATGTAAAGTCAAATAACTAAAAATTATACAGTTTAATATATGGATAATAAATAATTAATATTGAATGGAATATAACTGAACACAGGTTTCATTTAAATTACTTTATAAGGCATAATCAATATAATAATGTAATTAACTGAACACATGTGACCATTATGTAAATAGTTAAGAAATATTCATAATTGGAAGAAAAATAAGTTAAAGTACATAACATTTAGTAAAATAAAATGGGAATGAAATGAGTCCTGGAATATACATTGATACAAAAATAATCCTTTCCATTGTACAAGAAGTGTACTTTCTAAAACATCATAATAATCTAGTCAGATGATCTTCATTGTCAAATTTAGACAAGCCTTTCCTTCATTATTAGAGGATAACAAATGAGTCTCTTTATTATTAAAAATAACTACCAAACTACCCCTTTTAGTTTGGAATTTTTATGTGAGGAAATTCAAATTTCATCTTAAATGTAAAGGAAATCAAAACTTTGGACATGGAAACTGTTTGCATAGGTCCTTTGATTAGGTCTGCCTTGTAGGTACTTCGAAAAGTTACATAGCTCAACTCCTTCAATAGAGTATTTCCTTTTACCTCCATTGATAATGTTTTTTCACCTTGAGAAAAAATTAACGGAGACTATATGAGAGCACAAAGCATTAATGCTAGAAAAATGATCTACACAATGAGATCCACTTAGTTTGGAAGCACATATGAAGAAAATTTTAATGGATAGAACCTATTTATAGCATGTCACAAATCTCTATGACATGCCAACATGAAAATGAAACATGATCCTCCTTTGTGATGAAGCTCAGTGGAATCCCTGTGCGGTCTAGTAAATAATCAATAGTATTTTCCCAAAAAATTTACCACAGGGCTCAACACTCTTTCCAATCTAATTTAATCATGAGCGGGGGGTTTTTTTGTGACTAAATAAGAGTAAAAAAACTATGAAGATATTCGTGGATACTTCAAAAATCTCATGGTGAGGCTCAATGTATCAATGGAAATCTAAACCCTCCAAAGATCTGCATAGAATACCATTGTGGAATACCTGGGAGAGGAACTAGTTAGAATTCCCGTGCAATAGCATATTTTTGTACCCCTATGTGGCAAACCTACATGGAGGGCCTACGTGGAGTACCTACCCAGACAACATTCCTTTGACCACGCCCCAACCATGCCTATAAATAGGACCCCTGGGATCCCCATTTCAGGGATTGAAAATGTTTAAGAACTTCCTAGAGCTCCCATTTCATTTCACTTTCACCATGATCTCTCAAATTATCTATGGTAGCTCTATAAAAACATGATAGATGAGATAATTAGATGGGATAAACATTTTTTTAATGTATTTCACATTTTATTATCCTCACATAGGCTTTTGAAGAATTTTTTAGTCATCCTAAAAGGATTACGCAGCACACCGGCGTGGTACAGTTACTAAGGGTACCTACGTAACATACCTACGCAGAGTACCTATGTTGAAGAGCTATGTATAAGGCCTCTATATTATCTAAGGTACCCACTTTGAGGGAACTCATGGAGGGAAATATTATTCATTGGTTCCCTTATCTGAAATGGACTATATTGAAGCATCCCCTAAAACCTCATGAGATATCAATTTATTTTGAAATGTCACAACTACGTGTCTCCTATATGGGTTTGTATATCCATAGTCATAGGATTACCACATTTGTTTCATGATGGGATTATCATTAATGGAGTGTTTGTGGGTTATTATTACCATAATCACAGGGAAAATTCTCCGAGAAACAGTGTTGGTATGTTACCAGTTTGGTGGATTAGGGTATGGGGTCTTACTTATAACTTCTCATTGACCCTAAACCTCAGTTATTTAGTAATAAAGGAATTGATCAAACCAAATTTTACTTTTGATCAAATGATAAGTCTACCTCTCATTCCATGATCAATTTTTAGTGAATAAATCCTCATGTAACCCCCTAACCTTAATCACTCCATCCTTTCATTGGACATTTTTCCAATGTGAAGATAATAGATGGAGGGCTCATCACCTTTCCCTCATTGTCTGTGGCCATTGTAGGTGCTCCCTCGTCCATCAATAGAGGAGGAAAATAGTAGTTTCCTTTGTTTAATTTTTAACATCTTCTTACTTCTCAAACTAATCAGGACACATGTGAGATTATTGATTTTTCATCATCACATAAGTTTCTGTAAAGACCCATAAATTTCAAGGGAATTTTTTTTTCTTAATTTTCTTTGGAATTATACGAGTACGCAGTTTCTGACGGCACCTGATTCTGAGGCCTAGTGTGCCCGGAATAATTTTCTGAAGTTTAGCTCGGGTACGTTCAGTGAACGAATGAGCTGGATTTTCTAACTTTTTGATCCGGTGCATGGAATTGAAATTTGAGGGCACCGATGAAACCACAATGCTGGTATTTACTTAAGAAGACCCTTCATGGAGTTGCGTTTTCTCGGGAGGTGTTGTTAAATAATTGGGTTAACTAAAGAGTGAAATAAAATTTGCGCCATAATTTTATTTCTATTCTAAATAGTTATAACCTATGCATGGGAGTTGAGTGGGACCCACTGCATCCTAACAACATGGTAGGATATTTTTGAGGTGGGGCCCACCCGAGCCCCCACCTCCTTAAATTTCTTAAACAACTCTCTTTATGTTGACAACCCCCCATAAATTTGTAACTCACCCCTTCCCCACTTTAAATTCTTGTCAACACTCACATTAATTAGATTGATTAAATCTATTCAATTTATTTAATTAAGGGTTTCTATTTTTTGAATTCTTGAAATATTGACATTAGTTAATAAAATAAGGATCTACCTTAATTTATTTGGGCGGGTTTCGTTGGGTGGAGTTTTTGAGAGAGGAAGCATTCTTTTCCCTGAAGAGGTTCTTCATCCTCCTTGAAGAACGCGAAGAACACCGACACACCTTCCCCCGTTCTTATTCCCGCATCAAAGGAAGGGAGGCACTGCTCTTCCTTGGACGATCACGGTCAACGTGTACGGAGCCACACCCCGCAACGTCGTTTTCTGCAACTCTCATCAATCGTCAACTGTTATCGAGGCAGGGGTTTAAAATTCGTTCATGTTTTATTTAACGAACTTGGTTGATAATTGTTGGCCTCTTTATATCATTATAATGGGACAAGGTCGGACCGCACGAACACTGCCGATCCTCATCCCCCCTATTTTTGGTTGGTTCAACCTCGTGGCTTGGAACGAAAGAGACGCGGTGCCCTTGCGTCGCACGAGAATGACAGAACCGCGGCCGGAACGGGCCGCGTGAAGAAGTGTGGTGTCGTCGCGCCACACCGGTGAGGCCGGAGGAGCCCGCGGCCAGGAGCGGTCTGTGGAGAGAAGCGCGGCGTCGTTGCGTCACGCCCAAGCGCAAACGAGGTCCGCGGCCGGGGCGGTCTGCAGTGGAGGGGCGCGGTGCTGTCGCGCTACGGCGGTCCGACAAGGCCGTGGCCTAAGGCCGCGGCGGTGCAGGGAGGGGAGGTCGGAACCGCCAGCCGCTGCCGCATGGAAGGTGAGACCTGAGGGGGGTCTCATGGCGGCACACCAGCCGGCCAACACAGCCGGTCGTTCAGTAAAATCTGGGGGTTGTAACCCTGGGCCAGGTCATGTAGGGAGAACCCCACAGGGGTCCGTCGTTTTCCAATAAAGGGAGTTGTGCCCCCTTTCCCGTCCGCTCAGCCCGCGAGCGACCGCATCGGACGGCCGCCCACGCCGGGCCGGACCCCCGCGCCGGGCCGGGCCGCACCCTAATGGGCCGGACCTAAACCCGGGTCGGGTCGACATGTTCTGTGCTGACTTAGGGGGTTTTGGGCTGGGTCAGTCTGGACCCAAACCCCCCTAAAAACGGACACATTCTTTCAAACGTACGTAACATGGGCTACGTACCTCCGATCGATGCACAGTCAGTTGCGATGTGATCCTTGGATCGAGACATTCCTTTTGATATATTACACTAAAGTTTCAGAGAACTTTGGGTACAGCCGAGTTGGTTCGAACACGAAACTAGCCGGGCCCTCTGAGCAGAAATGCTTATAACATGAGGTCCGGACATCCAATTGATGTGTCGTCGATTTTGTTTGTTTTTTCTTAGTGAGACGGTAATTTTGTATTACTCCACATGAGGTTTGGAAGCTGTTGTAGTACGTTCAGGTTGGTTTGGACTTAAAAAACAACCGGGCCCCTAGGACGAAAAAGCCAATAACTCTCAGACCGGGCGTCCGATTGACGTGCCATCTGTCACGTTGAGTTCCTTTTGACTAGACAGAAATTTGGGATACATAAAATCCGGATTTCATGTCATTTGATGTATCAACCCCCAAGTCTCATGGAGCGGACTCTCCCAGAATCAAGCAAGCTGTGTGCGGGAACCCTAGAGATGGATGCGACTGCGACGACGAGGACGACTACCGCACTGGGATCCTCCGTGGGTTCGACGAGGATGACTACCGCACTGGGATCCATTGTGGTTTCAATGAGGATGCCTACCAGACGGGGATCCACCATGGGTTCGATGAGGACAACTACCGGACTGGGATCCTCTGTGGGTTTGACGAGGAAGACCACAGGGCTAGGATTCTATTAGGGTTCGACGAGGACAACTATTGTACTGGGATCCATTGTGGGTTCGACTACCATGTTGGTATCCTCCGTGGGTTCAACGGCGATGAATACTATACATGGATCCTCCGTGGGTTCGGTAGAAATGACTACTAAACTTGGATCCTACGTGGGTTGGCAGAGGAGATGAGTCATGGGCTACATCTAATCATCTCCACCCCTCTTCGTGAGTAGTATACTTGTGTGAGCTGAGTCTTGAATTTAAATCCTTATCCTCGATGTGATTGACTTGATATACTATGTAGATTGGATTATGTTTTCCTGTGTGGACTGGGTCATACTTTCCTCTATGGATAATGTTTTACATTCCTGTGTAGACTAGATTGTACTAGAGCTCGTGAGTTGGAGCTGAACTAGATTTGATGACTTAGGTATACGTATGAGCATATACCTAAGTAGTGTTGCATGATACTTTTTTATTGTATCTTTTCTTGTGGTTTATACATTGTGGATTTAGGGAGTCCTTCGGGGGTCTTAGGGTCCCTACTGAGTATCGTATACTCACCCCTGCACGAGCTTCGCCCGCACTACATTTTGTTGGTTGAAGACGATAGACATTAATGATCGTGGTTGAGGCTTGTAGAGCTGGATGATACCCGGAGGAGGATCTCATGATGATTCGGTGCCCGGAGGAGGATCTCACGATGAGACGGTGTCCGGAGGTGGATATCACGTCGAGTCGGTACCCGGAGGTGGATTTCACGATGAGTCGGTACCCAGAGGAGACGGATGGATGTGGAGTGCTGAGGAGAATATCTTTACCTACCATTTAGGTAGGAAGCTGTAAGATGATCCAAGAGCGGCTTGTCACCTTTTAGCTATTGTCCTTGAGTTGTACTTTACTTTCAGTTGTACAACATCTTTAGTTGGGTTTGTATTCTGGCACATTTACTTTTCAAAACATACTTCTGTTTTCAATTTACATAGTGTTTACTTTAGTTTGCGTACTCTATGGTGTTTTATTTATTTTATAAAGGCAATGCCTTCCTTTTTTATCAGGATTAAATCCTTTGGTGCTAGTCGCCGGCTTATGGCCTATGGAAGGCGGGCTTGGGGTAGTCACGGCATGGGCCCCGATGATGGGTCGTGACATTTTCACAATCCACTTGAACTATAGGAAATCTGATTCTTGTTCAAATCAAGATACATAAGAATTTTTATTAGGTAATGAGCTCATTAGATATCCATTTCATGGATCCATCCATAACTCCCTTAATTTGGGCATCCTCATTAGAAGAAAACACCAAATTGAATCCCCAAATCACCTAGGCATGCTTTTCAGAATGTATGTCGAAACTCATTTCTCTCAAAGGACTATACTCTCATATGAGATGCATTTAACTACCTGGGATTTCATTCCCATCCATATAGGTTATGTAGGAAGCCTCTTTGATGTTAAAGGAAACACTTCAAATCAACCTTCTTCTCCATAGTCAATATTCCTAACGGGGTGTAATCTTACATGGAAACCCAAATCATTTCCATGTTCCTTGGGATGTTTTATCATGAGTCCCACACCAAACATTGACTAACACCATTCACATAGATATACTTATGACATGAAATTAAACATTATGGTATGGTCCTTATACCATGTATTTTAAAGGAATAATGTTTCCCATTTTTCGGTACTAAACGATGAGGGTTCTGATTCCATTCAAAAGGATACGTAGGTAGCCCATTTTATATGTATGATTTCAGTATGAAAAAAAAAACCATTGTCACCCTGTATGAAAATAAACATCAGAGTATCCAAAAAAGTGTCTTAAAAACCTGTATCATCTTAACAATGATTAAAAGAATCTGTATGTATTACATTAGATGATACCATAGATGGAGAAACTTGAATACATACAGATATCTCAATTAATGAAGAACCTCAAAAACATACAGATGATTCTAAATTTTACAAAGGTTAATAAGTGATTGAAAATTGAAGGGAAAAAAACTTATACATGAAATCTAATAAGGATTAATGAAAATATATTAAATTTATAATCATGGTACTGTAATAGACAAAAGTTCCCCCCAAAAGGGTGTGATGAGTTTGATGTCCCACCATCTCGAACAATGCACGTTCCTATGAATCAAACATTTCAAACATTATTAATTCATAACTTTTGAAAGTAGATCCATTTCAATAATTAATTGTTGGTTGTTTCTAGTTCTATGAATAAATCTAATGTAAACTGCCTAAACGCAGTTATTCATAAAACAAGAACACATGTTTCCATGAACTACAAAACAATTTTTTTACCATAGTTAGGTTAAGATTCGTATCCTCTACGGGGTTGGGGTAAACTATGATATGAGATTAATATTTCCATAAAATGTGTCAAATATTATTATATTGACATATTTTTACCCCTAAAATATATTATATTTAATATAAGCAATTTTGAATCATTTTTATTGAATAAGATATTATGATGTTTTAATATTATAAGAATTTCCACATATTACCTCTATATCCCTTATAAAATGACTCCCTTCCTCACTCTTATTAACATGACAATGAGCGACCATGTTCAACCAAACTCTACTAAATTCCCCAGTAAGCATCTATATTCATAAATCATAGGTTTATTTAATCCAAAATGTTCAATCCAAATGTCATTAAGAATGGATCAAAAGGAGATCTTGTAAAGAATATGTAATCATTTCACCTGACGTCATTCAATTTTTTTATTCTAATACAATATGTAAAATAATTTTATTAATAGTAAAATAAGAAATAAATTTCCTATATATAAAAAGATTTTATTATGATCATGAAACAAATATTATATACCCTCTTTATCAAAACATTAGAAAGTAATATATTAGTTTTGTGTACTTTTGGGCTAAAGACTCCATGTAAATAGTTAATTTATTTTCCAACACCATATTCCATGGTTGTTTATTATGATGTATTTAAAAATATTCTGTGTAAAAAATGATATAATTACTATTTTTAATGAATAAAATATATTTATTTCATTATTTTAGTTAAAAATGAAAATATTGTTCTTGCGTACGTAGAGAGTATCATGTCCATGAATAGTTTAATTAATTTTTCTATATCTACATTTTAGGTATGATCATAGAAATTTATAAAATAGATATTATATATATATACATAATTATTGGAATTAATTATATTTTTTTGAATATTATCATTATAAAAACATTAGTACAATAAAACTAAAACAGCTACGATAAACAAAATTGTTGCCTCAAAAAATTATTCTTATTTGAGGATTCAATAACAAATGGTTGTTGGAATTTTATATGTGGGTCATATATAATTATATATGTGTTTATATTATTTTTTAATTTAACTATAGGGATATTTAAACAGTATATTTGAGTTTATATTTATCAATATCGAATTCAACCTTATCTTAATGGTTTTATGTTATAACCTAATTATTATTGGGATTATTTATGATTAAATTTACAATTATGATATTCTATTATCTACATCTCTAAAATATCATAAATTTTATTTTTATCTATTTATTTACCTAATTTAAATTATTTAATTAAATTCTCATCACCTCAATTACTTCATAGACATAAAGAAGTGTTTTTTGAAAAACAAAAAATGTTTTTGTCTTTAGTAAGAAATAGATTCCTTCAGTGTCCATGTTTTCATTGAAATTATTTAAAAACTATTTTTTCATACTCTCTAATTGTTAAATAATGAAAGTGTTACCCACTTATTACATTCTATAATATTTCATTATAGTAATATTCTGCATTATAGATATGATACAATGTTATTATCCTTATTTTTTCCCTATATGGTTTTTTATTATGATGATGAGATGTTTACAAATCCCATTTATTTTAAATGGGTTATGCTAGGATGATATTGTTTCTTTTTTATGATCTTATAAAATACATTTTATTTACTTATGAATGTGTGATGGATGGGGTTGGAATGATATATACCTCCAATTAATTTGATAAAGATTAATGTTATTTTTTTATAAAGGCTATAAGGAAGGTTATCCCACAATCAACATAATGTATATAGGATGTTATCGAGAGCCTAAAAGTGGATACATGGGAGGATATCTCCTGCCCAAAATAAATTATACAATTGATTCAAGAGTAAAATGTTGTACGTGGGGGCATATCTGAAAAATAAATATGGGTGATTAACCCAAACCTAATATGATTTGAATGTCTTATTGGGTATCCATGGCATAATATTTCAACGATTACAATTATTCAACAATTTGTTCTACAATGCAATGATATGAATCTCTACTAATGTTATGATATCATTAACCATGTTATTTGATTCATTTATGAATCATGAATTATGAATTTACATCCATTATTCAAAATCTCATGGTTATGATAAATGGAGTACTAGTTATGGTTTTTAATGGTTAGGATCATGGATTCGTACACTTATTCCAATATTTTTCATAATATGATCATTAATATCTCATTATTTATTATATTTAGAATATAATCTCACACATTATTATATTTACTTTTCCATTGTATATGAAAAAGGTCTTTAGTAAGGTATATTTAATAATATTGATAGATGTGATGAACTATGTGGGATATTATGTATTGTTTTATGTATATGATTTTTATATATCTATGTATCCAATGACAAGATTCCATTTTTGTTATAATGTTAAATATAATATTATATAATGAAATTCATTAAATATTATTTAATATTTATATATTAAATGTATGTGTTTATATAGATTCTATCATATAATGTTTTAGTATTATTTAGAAACAGATATTGAAAAACATTAGTGAGAACACATATGATAAGAATATATACTAGATATGAACATATGTTATGGTAAAAAAGAAAAATTATTTTCCTAGATAATATATAATTTCTTTAATACTTTCATGTTGATGATTTTTTGGAATACTTTACCATGTGTAAAAAGACACGATAAGTCAGACTGAGAATTAACTCAATTCTAATTTATGCACATTGATTACTCCTAGGACTTCTTGCCCTGCTACAAACATTTATGTGATATTTAGGTGTTAATTACCATTTTATTTATGAATCATTACAATATATTTGGATTAATTTTGACCATTGGGGAAAATTGTTAAACATAAGTTGTCATATATATAAAATAACATCTCATGATTTATATAACAATTTGTTTACATTTAATGATTAAGTGGTATATCAATATGATTAATATCGATCACATTATGATTTTTGGAATTAATAAATGGATCAAAACTGATGGAACCTTTTAAATGAGATATATTTTTTGAAAATATCATGATTTCCCTTTTTAAAGACCAAATTTTATGGGAGATGAAAAAAATATAATTTCCATTCTTATTCAACATTATTAATCCTTTATTTTTGCAGAACATCTAAATGAGTAATAGAGTGAAAATTTTCTATGGTTTCATTAATGAGGGAACATACACTTTAATTGAGTGGGTTAAATGATACATTAGTTACGGAGAAATAGAGTACTACCTCGAAAAATATTTTTTTCTCTAGTGCATAGATTTTGAGAATTAAATTTTGTATGTTTTTAATTTTCAAGGTGAAGCAGATAAATAGAGTACTATTAGAAAGAACACTATGAAATAAGAATAAAACAACTCATTGGAGTGGGTTAGTTTATATGTTTTATATTCAACAACTAATTTCATCATATTATTTATAATAACATAGAAACCCAATTATTTAGAAAAATACTGAAGGGTAATTATCCATTATTACAAAGGATGAAACTTTTAAAATACATATGATTTAGAATTATGGTATTATCAATGAACTATAATGTAATATTGATTTATTCTTCAGTGTCTTAAAACTAAATATTTGAAGTGGTCTATCTATATGGTATTTTAGTAGCTATGAATAAATTGTCGATGTGTTACCATGGTAGAAATGGTATTTGGAGTAACTCATCAATCACATTGTTTTGATAAGAATAGAAATATTGAATTCATATAAAAATATAATTATATAAACCATGTATAGAAGAATATTACTATTCCATTATGCCTTAATTGTGGAAGGATACATTTAGGAAATTTTCCTCATGGGACTATTAAATGAATTTTGTGGGTAATTGAAGGTAATCGGGAAATAAAATGTCGAGGTGATGCATTGAAGTTAGTTAATGATGAATGTGACAATAAAAAACCACATGATACATTACATAAACTCTTGTGAATAAAGATAATGGAATATAGGAACTATTATAACTAGTACTCTAACTTGTTCCTAAATTATGAAGAATGAAATTATTGAGATCTTAATATTCAAAATACATATAATTTGATGTGAAAACGGTTTCAAATGTGGGTTATTATAATGATGTTGAATGGTAGAATTAAAATACACTCTAGAACAGTTAATTTATAATTTGAATCTAGATTATAACAAAATCATTATATCAGATGAATTTTCATTATAAATCACACTAACATATCAATGGTTATATTCTAAACTAGTAAAAAAGACATATGAATATATTATGATAGTGTCTCTTATCAATGATTATTATAATATTGATGTTTATGAGAATTTTCATCCTAAAAATATCATTTTTCTTCATCAAGTTGAATTTTATGTTCATTTTGGAATAAATGGGATTTTTTTATATGAATCCAATAACAATTATAGAGGTTAAAAATTCAAAATTGATATTCATAATTAACCTATGACTATCGTTTACCTAGATGAAAAATATTAACATCTAATGAAAGGTACACCAATTGTATGGGTGTTTATTCCTATACAATGTTTGTATTTATTACATATGGTTGGAGATAATATAAACATTTAACATAAAACTATTATATGAGAGTTTTCTAATGTCCCTATAGAATATTTTCCTACACTTCCTCTAAATTGTGAAGTTGAGCCTTCAATTGAACTTATACTAGGATATACACCTATTTCAAAGACCACATATAGAATGCCCCTCGATTGAGTTGTAGGAATTAATGGAGGATTTCAATTATTCTTTTTACATGAGAATCATTCAGAAAAGCGTACCTCAATTTTGTGCACCAATGCTTTTTATACATCAAAATTTGGATCTAGGTCACTCCAAATTGAATAATAGTAACTAAACAATACCAAATCCTAATAAAGGAACATATCCTTCATATTGATGATATATTATATCAATTAAATATAGTTAAATAGTTTTTCAAATATTGATCTTTTATCTGGATACAATCAATTCACCATTAGTTGTGAATATATACCAATATCAGTTTTTCATATGTGGTATGAACACTATAAATTTAGAGTGTCTCCATTTTTTCATAAAAAATTTATTAATATATTCATAAATTAAATATATTGAGTCATTAGAGATAACCTTTAGTAGTTTTTTTAGTCATTACGTTTTGAATTATAATATATACCTTTATTAAAGAAGAGCATTAATATCACTTTATAATTGTACTAATGACCTTATGTTAGTATTATATGTTTGGAAAATGTACTATGTGTGATTTTTTGTTATATAATTTTTCTTCTTTTTTCTCATCTATTCACATGAAAGGGTATAACAATGGATCTACAATGAATGAAATATATTGAAAATTTCCCAAGTATAACCACAATGACCGATATCCATGACTTTACTACATTTTAGGGATATTATGAATTCATTAAGAAATTGTTCTCACAAATATCTAATCCACTGTCCATGGTAACTAGAAAGGGATTCATGTTCCTTAGGAATGATGAATGAGAAGAAACATTCAAGGAATTTAATTGAAGGATGTCCAAGGTACATATGCTAACAATACTGTATGGTGGATAAGGGTTTGGATATATTGTATTGTTATAAGGAATAGACTAGGTTAAAAAAACCTTTAGAATGATATGGTAATTGATTATGTTTTATCCAATTTTAATGTTAATGAGAAGAATTTTTTGACTCATGAGTTTTAGATTGTTATGTAAATATTTTAATTATCAATATAGATTCATTATCAATATGGGGAAAAGTGTGAGATATATATACTGATCCAATTTAACTAATATATTTATTAATATAGAAGGAGTTTAATATGATCCATCAAACAAGGTTTTAGTTGATTAATGGCTATGATTATATAATACAATACCACTGTGGGAAAGAAAAAATGGTAGATAATGCTTTGAGGTGAAATGATCATAACATATTATCGGTGATGAGGATAATAATTTCTTTTTCTAATGATAGATCATGAAATATTGAATTAAAGAAAAATAATATTTCGTTTTTATGAGTTTTAAAATATCCTTAAATAGAAATATTAAATATTCATAAAAGAAATATGTATAACTATATAATAATGGAAGTATTGTTCCTATGATCAACCATGATTGTAAATGAAGGATATGATGAATTAACATTGATTATATTTTTCCAATAACAATCAGGAATATTAAGATAGTAGAATAAACTCAAAGACTAGCATTCTCTATTGATCTATGATGTATGAATATTTATTGGGATTTGAATGATTATTTTTTATAGGACAACATAAAAAGAGATATTTTTAGAGTTTATATCTTAGTTCCTAATATATCAACATGTTTGGGTCTATAGATATAACTATAATGGGTTTTTTTAATCATTAGCCATAAGAAAATGGTAAGGTAAAAACATAAACATTTAATTCATCATCAAACTCCAAAACATTTCTACAAGCAATAATAATATGTGGGTTGTAGTCATTCACCATATGATTCTAGCACACATTATTTCCCATTAGAACATTTTATCTATTTATCAACATTCCAAGATATAATTTCTATATATGTTATGGTCGAATGAAGTATCATATTATTTTATACTTGATTAAGATCCATGGTTTACAATGAAGATGAAGAAATATTTTTCGATAGATTTTAATATTTGATTACGATTAAATTCTCTTAATAATACTCCTGTAGATGGTCAATATTATCATTAATTTGAATCCCTGGTAGGCTAATTGGGATCCCATTTCCTATATTTCAAATGAAAATTGGATCAATACATTCCTTTATTCGAATTATACTATACAAATTAGTTTCCCTTAAAATATTCATATGGATCTATATGAGGCCCACAATAAAAAGACGTTCATAATTCCAATCTGTAGGGGTTAACATATAGATTGAATTAAGTTGTTACTTTAGCTAATTGGGAAAATTTTAAAAAATATATGATCTGATGAAAAATAAGTCTAGACATTTAAAATTCAACATTAAAATTATACTAACAATAATTAGAGAAATGTATAATTAAAAGTCAGTAAAAACGTATTTATATGAATTTTCTCTTAGAAATGTGTAATGATATTTAAAATTTAGGGAAATTGTATCCCTATTTATATTAGTCTCTTTGAAATTTTGGATCAAATACGGATTATAGGTTATCGCTTGGTGAATCCACCAGATCTATCTAATCATAATGAAGTATTACATATATCTCTTATGAGGAAGATCATTGGTGGTCGTTCACATAAAATGAAATCATGTGGTTTAACATTGGATCATGATCATTCTTATGGAAATCAACATATATAAGTCTTTGATCATAGTTATAATATTCTATTGAATAATACTACACAACTAGTTGTTGTTATCAATAGGAAACAAAAATTTATAGAAACCACTTAGGTACCTTAGGAAATTATGAAACAGATATATCCTCATACTTTGTATTGGGGTGATATAGTATAAAAGGGAAAATCCATTTTACAAGGGGTATAAATTAACACCCTATGATTTTATGATAATGTCCTAAGAATTAAACATGATGTAATCCACTCCTTACTTCACACACAATCATGATTTTAAATTAACCATGACATGGTATTCATTTATAACCTAACCATTAGAATGGTAGGTATGAGTAATATGAAACTTATTATACAAAAATATATATAATGGTTCTCTTTATTACATTCATTTTTAATTAAATAATGATAAAAATGTATTAATTTTTTCGAAATTTCATTTTATGCATCCAAATTGGTTTTCTTCAAAAAAATAGGCTTTTATGAATTTATTTCATGAATTTAATTATTAAAATATAAATAATTCATAATTTATATAATAAATAAATGTTAAATTTTTTTATTGATTATATCAAAATTATCTAAAGGTGATATATTTTGGATTATTAAAAAGAAATTAATTTTTGAATGAATATATACAAATTTTAGAGAATATGTTCTTTTCTACGGAAGTATATATAAACACGCACATTAGTTTGAATTGATTTGATATTTTAATTATTTATCTTTTGATAAATATAATGTAATCAATATCATTATGTTATATATTATAAATACCATTAGGATAAAAAAAATTAATCATAAAAATGTATTTATCTGGAAAACTATTATTTTCATATTTTACATGTTCAAATTAAAAAATATTTATACAACATATAGATACTAAATTAGATAAAATATCATACACATTTTGTTAATTCATGTAAAAATTTTATAATAGGAAATATTTAATTTTTAATCGTACTGAATAGTAAGAACTATGATTTTTTTTTCAATGGTTATGATTAAAATGTGTTTCCCATGTGTTAAACTATGAGATAAGGGTATATTTTCTAATATAAATCCATAATTCCTATTATATGGACTTATATAGACCCTAGATCATATTCAAATAAAATATTAGTCACTTGTAATTAATTATATTTAATAATACTATAGAATATTTTAAACTACAATGAAATTACATGCATTTCCTCTCGATTAGTTATAAAAGGAACCCCACCCCCTTTCTTCATTGCACAATAATAAGCCACCTATCACAACAAAAACATACATAACTCACTTATAAACATCCCTATATAATAATTAGTTGTGATGGTAACATCAAAATACCAATAAAGTGGCCATTAGTGTGGGATCTATAGGTGGTCTATGGAATATGATATGATCGTCCTACATGGCCTCCTATAATATATTCATTCCATTACCTAAAATTAATTTTTTATATTTATGATAAAAAAAATAAATTGAGTGTCCTAAATATAATTATAGTTTATTATGATCAAAAGACCACCATTATTTACCATCAATTCTATTAAATGGAAAATTAACGTATTGCACAATTGTACATGTAGACTACCACCTCCTCCTAGAATTATAATTCATCTTCTATCCCCATATAGTGATTTATAAATATGGAATTAATTTTTATATATAATAATTATGTTGTAATTATTCTTACCCAAAGAGAAAATATTATTTATATTTCTCCCTTTATTTTTGATTGAAAATGAAAAAAAATGTTCATGTTTATGTATGGACAACCATCTATATGAACATTTTAATTAATTATTATATATACACATTATATGTACTATAAAAGGGATAAAATGAATATATTTTATATTTTATCACAATTGAAATTTTTTCAAGAATTTATTTTTATTGATCCTGACCCTAGTGGACTAGAGACTGTTGCATCATTAATACATTGAAATGGGAAAAAAAGGAATCACACATTGAATTTTCAAATAATTTAATAGTCTTGGTGTAATATATAAATTATTGATTCCAATATTTCATATTAAAACATATTTAAACACATAATATTTTTTGAATATCATTATTACAAATAAGAATTTTATTATAAATAATTAGTAGTTTTACTCATAGATACTCAAAAAAGATAAATTAAATATATTCTCAATAAATGTTAACTATAGTGAAATATATAATTAATAAATAATCATAAAAAACATGTAATGTTACGTAGATAAAAAATTAAAGTTGAATATATGGATAATGGATGATCATTATATAAAGTCCTATAATTGAAAACATGTTGCATTTAAAAAACAACATAATGAATAATAATTATTAAAATGTAAATAATTGAACACATGCGACCTTTAAGAAAGAAGATAAGAAATAATAATTGTTGGAATAAAAATAAGTGCATGAAAATTCAATTTAATCATTAAAATGGGAATTAAATGAATCCTAGAATAATATAAATTTCAAAAATTAAAATAAAAAAATATCGAATTATTAATGACGATAACTATTAATTGTTGAATTTCATTATCAGAAGAATCATGATACGTATACTAAAATGAAAATTCACTATAATGTATAAAACTACTAGGTATACAATTATTATGATTTTCTAACTAATTTCATATAGATTTACTAATTTCCCTCATGAGGCAACTGAAGCATAAATGATATTTCTAACTGGGCCCTACTAGTGGCTTTAATTTCTACTAAATTTTCAATATATTAAATAATCTATTTAATTCCTAAACTATGTGACTTATCATCAAATATCTACATTGATAACATAATTTTTATTTACTAATACTTCCACTGATAAAAACTTTGCCTTTAATGAATAACATCGTATATAAAAATGTTATATGATTTTGGAAATAAACACATACATGATAAATAATATGGAAATTTAGGAGAAATTTAATTTACAATGATCATAAGAATGTAAAAATTTAAATGTAAGGATATTTAAAACAAAAATATATCATGGGAGTCCATTTCAACACTTTCCATGGTCAAAATAATCATAAACCATTCAGATTTTGAATATTGATGGTATCAATACATCATGTCCATAGGTTTGAATATATAAAATAATGGGGGTTTTATTGATCAGTATAAATTACAAATAAATAATATTTAAAAAATTCTCAAGGAAATTATATTTTCATTATTGAAATTTCTTTTTCTAACAAATTGTTTTTGAATATAATTTCTTTTGAAAATCGATTTTAAAAAATGTACGCATTTTCAGAATATTAGGGAAAAATGTTTCTATAAAATAACATGGTACACTTGAAATAGAATATTACTATAAATAATGTTCATTATAGTAGATAATTATATTCAATTTTTACAATTAAAATAGTACATTTTTTTCACTATAAAAATGTTTTGAAAATACCCTTATTTAAAAATTGGCAAGATGATTCTATTGAAATGTTTTTTTAAATTTTAAAATGGGTTAAAATTCCTTTAATATATATTTTAGAAAAATATAATTCTGTTTTGAAATCATTTTTATAAAAAAATTAGGATGAAAATATATTTATGACTAAATATATATATAAATTTATATTTTATTAATAAATAGACTAAAAATAGGTCCTAGTGTCGGAAAATAGTACTATTACATTAAAAATTAATAAATAATCAGATTAAAATAATATGAAATAGATTTATTAATAAATTATAAAATAATTTCCTTTAATTAAAATTCATTATTATACAATCTTAATTAAAATTAGATTTTTAAATAAACCCTCATAATGATCATAACATGGAAGTGAGAACTAATCACTGAATCAATAATGTGATTAAACATTAAGTAAATATATAAAAATTATAAATAAAATATAATATTAAAAAATTAATTTTACACATAATCATAGAATTACGTAATAAATCTACTTGATGTTTAACCCGACAAATAGAAATTGATATAAAAATGTTTTTACCATTTTTAACTATTGAGTTAAATTTTCTTTAATGAAATAATTCAAATTGAAACATAAAATACCATAAATTATTATGGAAACATTATATGATATGTGAATATATTAAAATATAGTCTTCATAAATGAAATTAGGATCATAAAATTTCAATATTCATTAATGACTTGAAATTTATATGAAATCCCATGCCTCGTGATTTCATTTAAAAAATGATTAAACATTATATATATATTGACTTTAAAAATATTATTAATATTATATAATAATTAGAATAATATTTATTATGTCATATATGGTAATTTAATAACATCTTATCAATCGTTCGTTAATAATATTTCATTATTTTCATTGTTTTTTGAGATATATCCTTTATTTTCTCATGCTTGTTTCCCCATGAATGATATTGTTATTGAACATTTATTATAGATATATTATATATATTATGATAATCCTGAATTTTTTATCATATTAATACATTAATTACACATTTACGACCAGTCATTAATGTTAGTTTCTACAAATGAAGTATGTTACAATCATCCAGACAGTAGGTCGAACGTACGCATTAGTAATGTTTCCATTTCTAAAGATAATTATGGAAAATAGTTATGTAATATAATATCTATCCAGAATAATAATAATATAATAGACATTATATTATATATATATATGTAATACATGTTTTATTGTGATGAAAAGAGAGTCAAATCGCATCATAAAGATGGTAGTCCACAGATATATGACCGATTCTATCATCTTCATGTGACAAAATCATAAAGAATAAAATAATATATCATCATTCCAAAATTATTAATATGTAATAAATACTATAATTACATCAATTATATTAAATATATTCAATTAAATTAATCACATTGCATCATGAGTTGTAAGTCCACTGTACACACCAGTGAAGGTATCATTTCTCTTATAGAATGTAATATAATTTTTTTATACCATATAGTTTATCTATATGTATAATTGTGTTATAAATTTCATACATATAAATTATATCAATCATCATTCAAATAATATAAATATTTTATTGGAAAAAATGAACCACAATGTTTCTTGAGGCGGTAATCGGTTTTACACAAAAACATTGAGATCATAACCGATATGATGGAAGTGGAGGTGGTTTTTTGGTAATAACAATTACAAAATATCATTATATGGAAGATAATAATTTTATTATACCATAATGATTTAATAAACATTGAAGGAGGTGCAAATATATATAACAGAAAAATGATCATTGAAGAAAATTACAACATCTTCAGGTACCATCTTTTAGTTGTCACCAAAAGCCTTCCTATGATTATTTTATGACCAAAAACATTATTTTATGATTATTTCAGTGAAGTTGGGAAATAATATTTTTAGTGATTGGATATAACCAATTTTTTTAATATGATAATAAGAGAGGTGTGTGGTGGCCTTTTATAAGTGATATAGGTGTCACTCATGCACTTATAGGAAAAAAATCAAATATTATCACATATTTATCACACTAGAAGCCTCTAAAATGGGATCTTATATCATTTATATGATATAAGGTATAAATATGTCCTGAATGGTGTTTTGAAAAAAAATTAGGATCTTTTTAAACCCTATATTTCAAAATTATCCCGTAGTAAATCAATTTTTACATTACCTATAATAATTAATGTTTCATTTTTTTTCAATATTATGTTTGGTAAAAAAGCATGTTATAAATATTTTGAAAGATAAATTTTTTATATTTCAAATATGGATTTTATTTCTTCATAATTTCATATATCGAAGATGAAAATTTTAATTTACAATTAATCCCATATAGGTGATGAGAAGTATGTTTTCAAGGAGAAAATGTTAATAAGATAACAAGTTATTTATATCAAAATACAGTATAAAAATGATTAAGATAACCTCGATTGGAAAAAATTGAAATAAAATATTACTAATTTAAATTTAATTAATAATAATAAAATTAAAATTTATAAATAATATAAAATAAAATGTTGCTTGAAATTATGTTTAATTTTTTTCACTATTAAACTTTAAATAAAATATTTAAGCAAAATAAAATACAAATCAACATATGATTATTTTTATTTTATAAATTTATAAAAAAAAATTCATGTAATAAAATAAAATCTCTAAAATATTTACAATTTATTTTAATTTATTTACTCAAAGCATGACTGATGAATGTTTTTAAAAAATAATTTTTTCTCACAAATTTTTTTTTGTTTTAAATGATTCTTATTTTATTTATAAACAATAAATGAAAATACTTTTTTTACTTCAACTAATAATATTTATAATATAAAATTTAATTTTCCGATTATATCAATATAATATATTATGGTTCATTTCTAGTAGGGGTTTCTTATTCCACTGGCGATTAGAGAGGTTTAATTAAAAGAAATATATTTCATAGGTTACTTAAGCTCATTGTTGTGTGATAGATATTATATTGAATAAAATTTTATTATATTATAATTATGTGGTTTTATAAGAATAATTATTAATTTTCAAGGATAAAAAATAATGAACCAAAACATTAATGAAAAAATAATATAATTAACTCTAAAAATTATGATTTTACTAGGGAATTATTAAAAAATGGATTTTAAAGTGTTATAAGAGGATCATATATGACATTTCAATTTTTTAAGTTTATAATTAATTTTATTTTAATAAAATTAAATGTATTATATAGGAGGATGAATTTTTTAAAAATAAATTATATTATGAGTGTTGAAACAACATGAGAAAGGAACCCAAAAGATCGACAATCATTGGATATTTAAAATCCCAATGAAATATTCAATGAGTACAAAGAAAAAATCAAACAAAAACTCACAAGATCTTCATGATGTTTTAGCATCCAGGAGCTTCATGATAGAGCTACGTGAATCAGCTTCACGATAGAGCTATGCAGCCAAGCTACGCACGAGAAAATTTTTAATTTCTCTACGTGGGGCATCTTCGTGGAAAACCTGCTTGAAATACCTGCGTGGGATAATGTTTTATTAACCAGGATCATCCGTGCCTAAAAATAGATCCCTTAGGATACCATTTACAGATTTAAATGGATGGAAGACGTCCCAAATCTCTCCTTTCATAGCTATTTCTCCATGATCCCCCAATTGTTCTCGGGTATCTCACTAAAACACAAGTTAAGAGATAATTAATGGGGGAATGGTTCAAAGTCCCATTATGGTCTAGAACATATGGAGAAGCGTGGAGCATTTGCATGGTGCACTTGCGTGCCACAGCGGCTCAGAGTACTTCCACGGGGGAGCTATGTGGAGAACCTGTGCAATGCACTTGCATGGTGTACCTACACTGGACACCCGCACGATGCACCTTGGGGGAGCACTTATGTGAGGCACCCACGATGAGGTCCTACGTAGAGCACCTACATGCCCCACCTTGGTGGAGCACCTGCACGACCCCACTGATCCATACTGCGGAGCCTGTGCCTATCACACCTACTTGGGGTTAGTGCCGGGTTGTGGTCTAGACCCATTGGGCTGGTCCCTTCACTTTTGTCACTGACCCCCATGAAAAATGTATAGTCACACCGCGAACTTTTCAGATTCGGTCGATGACATTTTCCATTGTGCCCTTTTTGTCGCCTGACTTCCATCCTTAGAAAACCTTAATATGGGACACTCAATCACACTCAATGAAGTGCCTGGATTTGATATACTCCACTTGGTTCATTTCACATGTTATGAGTTTTGACTCTCCTTATGGATTCCTCGAGTACCATGAGTCAATACAGTCCTCATGAAACTCCTCAAACCACATAACCTTACTTCGTTTCCAGGTTAATCCTCAAATGGGCATCATCTATAAGAGTAAGACGAAATCAATCTAAACGGGGAATCATCCTTAACAGTAAGCCCCAACCAATCTCAATGGGGAATACTCCTATAAATTACATCCTAACCAATCTTAATGGGCATCCACCATAGCATAAAGCCCCAACTTATGACAACCCTGCTTTTTATTACAACTTAAACATGCTTTATTACATAAAACTTCACTTGATCCAACAAAGAAGATCGAGAGGTTTAGTGTCTTTGGGTCTTAGGATCATTACATAAAACTTTAAACTTTAAATACAACATCCTTATTGAAAACTTCCTTTACATGACCACTACATTCCTTCGTACTTAGCATTGCATGGGATAACCTGAGGACATGCATAAGAAAAGGGTGAGCTATAAAGCCCAGTAAGGGAGTACACAATGAATAACATGAGGAGTACAATACATGTTAGGAAATAGGCATATCAATAGATCATAAGAGATACATGAACATAAAGGCATGATAAAGCATGATAATCATAACATGGAAATGTGGCAACAACACTTAACATTGAATTAGCATGAGCCAAGGCTCATTGCACATGGAGCATGAGTAAACCCCCATTGCACTTGAAGCACGAGTAAACCCTCGTTGCACTTGAATTATCATGAGTAAACACTCATTGCACATGACGTATAATGATACTATACTTTACCCAATGCATTGGAGCGCTATAAAGGGCGCACCCTTCTTAAACATTTCATTTCATGCATAAGTGTGCCACATGGATCATAAAACATGGATTCATAAAACATAATAATTTATTCCACGATAAAGGAATGTGGAATTCATACATGAAACTTTAAAACAATAAGTAAATGTGCATAAAGGTGAATACCCTTGATGGAGAAATGGGCATGGTATTCACTACACAATGATATTGGCTTAGAAAATCGGTGTGATTTTGGCAGCGTAACGGCGTGACATAAGAATTCATAAAAAAGGCTGATGAGAGAGAAAGGGGTTCCTCATAATATTTACATGTAATGGACAGTAAGAAGGTCATATAGATACATGTCCCAACAATTGAAAAGGAATTTAGATTCATGATACAAAAGTATTGCTTGAATATAAAAGAGGAGAAAAAGGTTCCTTTCGGAATTTCGGCATAGTAACGGGTGTACATGGGAGGAATTTAATGAGAGAGAAAGGGGTCTCCCATCATTCAATCAATAAGAGGGCAGTATGGTAGAGGTGCGAAACCATACCCCAACATTCATAAATTAAATTAAAATGGCAATACAACTTAAAGAAAATTGACAAAAATAAGAAAGGAAGAAAAACCCTTACATGGAAGTGTGCTTCCAAAGGCTAGAGAGAGGCTTGTGAGAGGCTTCTTGGGAGCTTGGGGCACCTTGGGAGGATTCTAGAGAGAGTAGGTCAGAGGTTGGCCGAACTTCAAGGGCTTTGAGTGAGGAGGAAGTGGGAGCTTGGGTGGGTTTATATAGGAAAGGTGAGAGAATTCTTTATTATTTAGGTTTGGGACCCCTTATATTAAAATAATCCAAACCACAAACCATCCCATGGTATTTGCCCATGGTTTCTGGAAAAGGAAAGTGGAAAACAATATTTTACAAGTCCAAGGTCCGAACGTATTAAAAAATTAGGGTTGCTTATGTGGAGGTGAGTCACACTCCCATGGAAATTAATTTAAAAAGGCAAAGTGTTGAATAAGTCTTGAGGGCTCCATTAATGTTTTGAAAAGTGAGTCAAACAAACCCAAAACCTCATTATTTTAATGATAAAACATATATTGGCCGAACATAAGGATTATGGTATTTTATTACATCACCATTGGGTCATTATGATGTCATAAAACACATTATATATTTAAATGGTATTTAATTTTTACCCAAAAATTTGACTGTCTCAGAAAATTATGAAAAATTCACCGTTGGATAATTTCGACGTCCTGATTCCAAAAATAATATTTATTTTATCTAAATAATTTTCTAAATATGTGAATTTTTACTTTTAAAATAAAAACCGACATTTATAAAAATTTCACGGGTTTTGACAGAAATGGCTTTCAAACCTTAATAAAAATTTTAATTGCATTCAAAAAATTAAAAGATCATTTATATTTAATAAAAATTAATTTAATATTAATAATAATATTTTATTAAAATATTATTTAATTCAAAAATCCTTTAATTTAATAAAATATAATTCTTAATTAAATAATAACTAAAAACACCGTTTGTACTTTAAAAACTAATTACAATGTATCAAAAATGACTAGAAATTATATTCATTATTATATAAAAAAATTATGTACATTAACATGGTGCTACTTATTTGTTACATAACCCCTTAAAATAGCCGCATAAGACCTAAGGGTAAGGTGTGCGATGGTGACTGAATCTTGGGGTTGCTCGGATAACATCGCTCGAGTGGTAATCTCTATCAACTTCCATTTTTCCCGTAGACGATCACGTTCGAGCTTGAATTGATGAAGCTCCGCTTGGGCTTGGTCAAGGGCAAAGCCCAAAGACGCCGCCTCCTTTCCGAGTTCCGACAAATGGGCTTCGTAAGGGGAAATTCTACTGGATGAGGCCATCGCGTCCTTTGTCTGAGTAGAAAATTGGTTCGTTAAAGCATTATATTTAAACTACCCATATGATCACTGTTCAATGGATATAAAAGTAACGGTCACAAATCTTACCGTCAAACTAAAGAAGTTGACATCTTATAAAAACATTTTTTTTCATAAAGAAACATTTAACTGGATCAAGAGGGATTTTCCATTAATGAAATTTTGGGTCGTTACAACATTCCCCCCTTAAGAAATTTCGCCCTCGAAATTTTCCTTTTCCCACACTAAAACAAATGTGGGTAACTTAGCTTCATCATATCCTCCGACTCCCAAGTTGCTTCTTCAAACTTGTGGTTTCTCCACAACACCTTGATGAGGGGCATTGTCTTATTTCATAGAACTTTTTCTCTACGATCCAAGATCTTCACTGGTTGCTCCTCATAAGAAAGATCGTATTCTAATTGTACCACCTCAGAAGAGAGTACATGTGAAGGGTCTGGTATGTACTTCCTTAAGAAGGATACATGGAAGACATCATGCACATTGGCCATAGTAGGTGGAAGTGCTAGTCGATAGGCCACAGCCCCAATACGATCAAGAATCTCGAAGGGGCCGATGTACCTGGGACGTAACTTCCCTTTCTTTCCAAACCTCATGACCTTCTTCCACGGAGATATGCGTAAAAACACCATGTCTCCGACTTTAAACTCAAGGTCTCGTCGATGATTATCTGCATAACTCTTCTGTCGACTTTGGGCTGACTTGATATGCTGCTGAATGGTTTTCATCTTCTCCACCATTTCTTCGACCATTTCTGGTCCAAGCAGCTTACGTTCACCGACCTCATCCCAACATGCCGGTGTTCTACACATTTTCCCATACAGGGCTTCATATGGTGCCATTTGGATGCTCGAGTGGAAACTATTATTATAAGAGAACTCAACTAGAGGAAGATGTTGATCCCATCATCCTTTAAATTCCATTGAGCACGCTCTCAACATATCCTCAAGTGTTTGGATAGTCCGCTCGGATTGGCCATCAGTTTGAGGATGATAGGCCGTACTGAAGTTCAGTTCAGTATTCAGAGCATGTTGAAGACTCTTCCAAAACTTAGAGGTAAATCTTGGATCTCGGTCAGACACAATAGATAGTGGTACTCCATGCAACCGTACCACTTCCCTGATATATATCTGTGCAAGTTGATCCAAAGAGAAATCCTCTCGAATTGCAATGAAGTGTGCAGTCTTTGTAAGACAATCCACAATAACCCAGATTGCATTGTTGCTTTTGGATGTCCTTGGAAGTCCAGTGACGAAGTCCATGGTGATGTTCTCCCATTTCCATTCTGGTATGGGCAATGGTTGCATCATCCCCTTAGACTTCTGCCTCTCTGCCTTCACTTGCTGACACACCAGGCACTTTGATGTATATTCAGCGATCTCCTTCTTCATATTATCCCACCAAAAGTTTTCCCGGATATCTCGATACATCTTTGTGCTCCCTGGGTGAATAGAGAAATTTGAACTATGTGCATCATCCAAAAGTTCCATCTTCAGCTCCGAACTTGATGGGACACATAGTCTTTTCCCAAACTGCACAATTCCTTCTTCATTAACATTAAACTCTGAGGATTTTCCCTTTTTGATAGCTTCCACTTTTTCTTGGATTCTCACATCATCCTTTTGAGCATCCTTTAACCTTTCCAAAAGAGATGGTTGAGCAATCATTTGTGAAAGGATTGATGATGTTCCCTTCTTTATGATTCCCACGTCCATCTTCATCAAGTCTAAGAAGATTGGATCCTTCTCAATTCTCATCATTGATAGAATTGCTGGATCCTTTCTACTTAGGGCATCCGCCACCTTGTTCGCCTTCCCAGGGTGGTAATGTATTGAACCGTCATAATACTTTATGAGCTCTATCCATCTTCTCTGGCGCATATTAATCTCTTTCTGTGTGAATATATATTTAAGACTCTTGTGGTCAGTATATATCTCATGTTTCTCTCCATAGAGATAATGCCGCCAGATTTTCAAGGAAAAGATTACCACCGCCAACTCCAGATCATGCGTTGGATAGTTTCGCTCATGGATTTTCAACTATCTTGAGGAATAGGATATCACTTTATCATTCTGCATCAGCACACATCCTAATCCCTTCTTCGAAGCATCACTGAATACCACAAAATGCTCCCCACTTGTGGGTAAAGTGAGCACAGGTGCAGTGATAAGCCTCCTTTTCAACTCCTTGAAGCTTTCTTCGCATTCATCACTCCAAGCAAACTTTACTCCCTTTCGAGTTAGCTTGGTAAGAGCGTTGGACAATCGTGAGAAATTTCTCACAAATCATCGATAATATCCAGCTAACCCCAAGAAGCTACGAATATCAGTTACCGATGTTGGCCTCGGCCATCCCTCAATTGCATCTGTTTTGGAGGGGTCCACAGATATCCCATTGCTTATGATGATATGACCCAAGAATGAGACTTCCTTCAACCAAAACTCACACTTGCTGTACTTTGCATAGAGATTCTCCTTGCGCAAAGTCTCTAGTACAGTTTTTAAATGCTCCTCATGGTCCTCCTTGGTTTTGGAGTATATTAGAATATCATCTATTAAGACTACCACAAATTTGTCTAGGTAATCTCTAAAGACTCCATTCATCAAGTCCATGAATATTGTTGTATCATTGGTGAATCCGGAAGGCATTACTATGAATTCATAGTGCCCGTACCTTGTACGAAAAGCAGTCTTGGGGATATCTTCCTTCTTCACCCTTACTTGATAATACCCCGACCGCAAGTCAACCTTGGAGAAGTATTGTGCTCCACGCAGCTGATCAAACAAGTCATCGATTCTTGGGAGAGGATACTTGTTCTTTATCGTGATTTTGTTAAGTTCATGATAATCGATGCAAAGCCGCATTGACCCATCCTTCTTCTTGACGAAGAGGACTGGTGCACCCCATGGTGATGCACTTGGGCGTATAAACCCTTTATCCAGATTCTCCTGTAGTTGTTTCTTCAGTTCTTCAAGCTCAACCATATCCATTCTATATAGAGTCTTGGATATTGGTAGCACCCCAGGTATAAGTTCAATTGAGAACTCAACATCTCTTCTTGGAGGAAGACAGGGAAGTTCATCGGGAAATACTTCAGCGAATTCCCTCACAATAGGAATTTCTTCGAGGGTGGTTTCTTCCTTGGACTCAATCATCTGAGCCAGATATGCGTGCTCATAAGGCAGTAATATCCATGCTTGAGATGGTGGAGCTAAAGGAGATTCATCTTCCTCCTGAAACTTGTAAAGAATCGGGGGTCGATTCTCCATATGGAGTGTGATTTCCCTCTCCCGACAATTTATGTTGGCTCTATATAAGGAAAGCCAATCCATGGCAAGAATTGCATCAAATTCCACCAAAGGGAGTCTGACGAGGTTCGCCGGGAAATTCAATCTACAGATTATAACAGGGGAGGACTTATACTCATGGGATGCAATGATTGCCCCATTTTCCGTACTCACCGACATCTTTACTTCCATGATTTGTGGTGGTGCAGGGATTGTTCTACTAAACTTTTGAGATATAAAAGAATGCGTAGAACCTGAATCAAAAAGTACGTTCACTATTCTTGAATGAATAACTAGAGTACATGTCACCACTTCGTTGTCGGGGTTCACTTCGGCAGAAGTGATGTCAAAAGCTCTTCCTTGCTGTCTTGGAGGTTGTTGATTGCCTCCGATAACCCTTGGATTAGGGCATTGATTCGCAAAATGACCCGGTTCTTTGCATTTGAAGCATTGAACAACGCATTAAGGTTCGAACGGAGCGTTCCTCCCCTCCGTCACAGCCGCGGGTCCTTCTTGCTGACAGTTAACAGCTAGGTTCCCTTCTCTTCCACACTTGAAGTATTTTCTTGTCCCCCTAAGGCAATTTCCAGGGTGCTTTTTTCCACACTTTTGGCAAGTGGGGTGCTGGAATTTCTTAGCGCCGTTGGATTTATCCATCGGACCACCAGCATTGAAGTCCACCTTCCGCTTCTTGTCCCCATGATACCCCTGTGATTCTCCGATCTCCATTTCAACCTTGAGGGCACATCGGACAATTTCCTCATAGCTGTCGAAGTCACGGATCGCTAATGCTTTCCGCAAGCTAGGCTTCAGCCCACCAAAGAAGCGGTCAACCTTGCATTCGGGGGTAACGACAAAGCCGGAAGCGTATCGTGCAAGCCTTGTGAAGTTTGCCTCATACGCTCCCACAGATTCCTCATCTTTCTGCTTGAGGGAAAGGAAGTCCCTTTCCATCTTAAGACGGAGGGTGCATGGAAAATATTTATCGAAAAACATCTTCCGGAATACCTTCCATTCCAAAGCCTCGATCTCCTCCTCAGGCTTCGTATTTTTTATCAATGTCCACCATTGATCAGCTTCACCCTCCATACGATAAGCCGCCAGGAGAACCTTCTCTTTTTCAGAGCATTGGAGGATGGAGAATATCTTTTCAATGGAGTTGATCCATTGTTCAGCAATCGTGGGATCGGATGATCCACTAAAAGTAGGAGGTCTTTGTCTCATGAAGCTTTCAATAGCGACTTGTTCTTTCTTAGGGGGGGTTGAACGTTCCTCTTGACCAGTGTTTCTATTCAAAACTTGAGTTAGCTGAGAGAGAAGCGTGACAAAGTTCGCGATTCCCGCTCCCATTGGATTGGGCATCTCATAAGTACAATCATCACACTGATCTTCACAACGGTTGTTAGCCCGAGTTCTCCTATTACCGGCCATTGGCTGGAATAAAAGGAAAGTTAGGGGTAACACATAAAGGGTAATCCAAATACAAAAGTTGATGACTTATAAATAAACATTAATCTCTTTAACTAAAGAGTCTATAGGATTCAATCCAGGCTTTTCATGATCTTCCTTCTAACATATATCCTTAGGGGCATTTTATCCTTAATAAGGGTTCATACTAAGATTGTGAATTTATCAAAACATATCCCCCGGGAGTGTCGTAACCAAGAGTGCAGCAAGGCCCGTTGTCGTGCACTAGTTCCCGTTCGAGTCTAGCTCAAAGCGGTGTTTTCGGGTTTTACCCCTAGGATACATCTGTGCCAGAGCCTCCTCTACCTGCTCGTATCCAGACAGGGATGTATTTGTTTGATAAACCACTTAATTAGTATTTACCAAAACTTAGGGATGTTTTTATTATGATTAGTCTTGTATCTAAGGCTTTACTAGGGTTTCCTAATCCCAAAAATAACTAAACCTATCCTCTGATACCAACTATGACAACCCTGCTTTTTATTACAACTTAAACATGCTTTATTACATAAAACTTCACTTGATCCAACAAAGATGATCGAGAGGTTTAGTGTCTTTGGGGCTTAGGATCATTACATAAAACTTTAAACTTGAAATACAACATCCTTATTGAAAACTTCCTTTACATAACCACTACATTCCTTCGTACTTAGCATTGCATGGGATAACCTGAGGACATGCATAAGAAAAGGGTGAGCTATAAAGCCCAGTAAGGGAGTACACAATGAATAACATGAGGAGTACAATACATGTTAGGAAATAGGCATATCAATAGAGCATAAGAGAGACATGAACATAAAGGCATGATAAAGCATGATAATCATAACATGGAAATGTGGCAACAACACTTAACATTGAATTAGCATGAGCCAAGGCTCATTGAACATGGAGCATGAGTAAACCCTCATTGCACTTGAATCACGAGTAAACCCTCGTTGAACTTGAATAGCATGAGTAAACACTCATTTCACATGACGTATCATGATACTATACTTTACCCAATGCATTGGAGAGCTATAAAGGGCGCACCCTTCTTAAACATTTCATTTCATTCATAAGTGTGCCACATGGATCATAAAACATGGATTCATAAAACATAATAATTTATTCCACGATAAAGGAATGTGGAATTCATACATGAAACTTTAAAACAATAAGTAAATGTGCATAAAGGTGAATACCCTTGATGTAGAAATGGGCATGGTATTCACTACACAATGATATTGGCTTAGAAAATCGGTGTGATTTCGGCAGCGTAACGGCGTGACATAAGAATTCATAAAAAAGGCTGATGAGAGAGAAAGGGGTTCCTCATCATATTTACATGTAATGGACAGTAATAAGGTCATATAGATACATTTCCCAACAATTGAAAAGGAATTTAGATTCATGATACAAAAGTATTGCTTGAATATAAAAGAGGAGAAAAAGGTTCCTTTCGGAATTTCGGCATAGTAACGGGTGTACATGGGAGGCATTTAATGAGAGAGAAAGGGGTCTCCCATCATTAAATCAATAAAAGGGCAGTACGGGAGAGGTGAGAAACCATACCTCAACATTAATAAATGAAATTAAAAGGGCAATACAACTTAAAGAAAATTGACAAAAATAAGAAAGGAAGAAAAACCCTTACATGGAAGTGTGCTTCCAAAGGCTAGAGAGAGGCTTGTGAGATGCTTCTTGGGAGCTTGGGGCACCTTGGGAGGATTCTAGAGAGAGTAGGGAAGAGGTTGGACGAACTTCAAGGGCTTTGAGTGAGGAGGAAGTGGGAGCTTGGGTGGGTTTATATAGGAAAGGTGAGAGAATTCTTTATTATTTAGGTTTGGGACCCCTTATATTAAAATAATCCAAACCACAAACCATCCCATTGTATTTGCCCATGGTTTCTGGAAAAGGAAAGAGGAAAACAATATTTTACACGTCCAAGGTCTGAACCTATTAAAAAATTAGGGTTGCTTATGTGGAGGTGAGTCACACTCCCATGGAAATTGATTTAAAAAGGAAAAGTGTTGAATAAGTCTTGAGGGCTCCATTAATGCTTTGAAAAGTGAGTCAAACAAACCCAAAACCTCATTATTTTAAGGATAAAACATATATATACCGAACATAAGGATTATGGTATTTTATTACATCACCATTGGGTCATTATGATGTCATAAAACACATTATATATTTAAATGGTATTTAATTTTTACCCAAAAATTTGACTGTCTCAGAAAATTATGAAAAGTTCACCGTTGGATAATTTCGACGTCCTGATTCCAAAAATAATATTTATTTTATCTAAATAATTTTATAAATATGTGAATTTTTACTTTTAAAATAAAAACCGGCATTTATAAAAATTTCACGGGTTTTGACAGAAATGGCTTTCAAACCTTAATAAAAAATTTAATTGCATTCATAAAATTATAAGATCATTTATATTTAATAAAAATTAATTTAATATTAATAATAATATTTTATTAAAATATTATTTAATTCAAAAATTCTTTAGTTTAATAAAATATAATTCTTAATTAAATAATAACTAAAAACACCGTTTGTACTTTAAAAACTAATTACAATGTATCAAAAATGACTAGAAATTATATTCATTATTATATACAAAAATAATGTACATGAACATGGTGATACTTATTTGTTACATAACCCCTTAAAATAGCCGCATAATACCTAAGGGTAAGGTGTGCGATGGTGACAGACTCTTGGGGTTGCTCGGATAACATCGCTCGAGTGGTAATCTCTATCAACTTCCATTTTTCCCGTAGACGATCACGTTCGAGCTTGACTTGATGAAGCTCAGCTTGGGATTGGTCAAGGGCAAAGCCCAAAGACGCCACCTCCATTCCGAGTTCCGACAAATGGGCTTTGTAAGGGGCAATTCTACTGGATGAGGCCATCGGTTCCTTTGTCTGAGTAGAAAATTAGTTCGTTAAAGCCTTATATTTAAACTACCCAGATGATCACTGTTCAACGGCTATAAAAGTAACGGTCACAAATCTTAACGTTAAACTAAAGAAGTTGACATCTTATAAAAACATTTTTTTTTTCATAAAGAAACATTTAACTGGATCAAGAGGGATTTTCCATTAATGAAATTTTGGGTCGTTACACAACTAATTTCAAATGGGCATCCTCTATAGGATTAATCCCCAACCCATTCCCAAAAGGGAAGAAATCCTGGTACAATCCCCTCACCTTCACCCATTATTCCTTATATAGGATCTTTTTTCAATGTAAATAGAACAGAGTGATGGCTCTTCACCTCACCCTCTTCTATGGTTTATGTTTCATCTTCCATCAGTAGAGAAGGAAAAGTGTAAAGTGTCATTGTTGAATCTTTCAGCTCCTCTTATTTCTCACACCGAGCATGACTCATGTGGGGGTAGAGATACTTGAAGGTTATAACATTTACACAGGCATTCCTTCATTAAACAAATATAAATTTGATTCGAGTTCAAGATAGGATACGTATGAAGTCTTTTCAGGGCCTGATATCATCCAAACCTAATTCTTTAAATTTGGGAATCCTCCTAATAAAATAAGCCCAACATTCAATCCTTAAATCATCAAAGCATCATCATTCAAGGATTAATACCAAAATCATCTTTCTTAGAGGACTATAATCTCAATTGAGATTAATCTAACATCGTTGGCATTGATTCCCATCCATATGGGATATGTAGGAAGCCTCCTTGAGGTTCAATCCCAACACATCAAATAAACCCTATTCTCTTTGGGCCATATTCCTAATAGGTTCTGATCCTACATGGAAACTAATATCCTTTCTATGTTACTTGGGCTTCTTTAGAATATTTCCCACACTATGTTTCAACTAACCACATTCCACTTAGAGGACCTTAAAACATGATCTTAAATGTTAGGATGTGTCCTATTTAGTAGGACTGAACTATGAGGTTTTTGATTCCTTTCACAAGTATACATATGTAACTCATTTTATGAGCCCTATCCAATGTTTAAAACAATCCTTAGTCTCCTTGGATGTCAATAAATCATAGAGTGCCCCACTGAGTGGCTTAAAAACCAGTATCATTGCAAAAATTATTAAAAGAATCTTTAATCGATATATTAGAGGATATCATTAATGGAAAACATAAATACATACAGATGTTTCCATTGATGTAGAACCTTGAGGGTATGCGGATGATTCTAAATTTTACAAATGTTAATAAGTGATTATAAATTCCTAGGGATACCTATGATATACCTGGTGAATTAATAAGGATTCGTGAAAAAATATTTTAATTTTACAAAGACAGTCCCAGAGTAAACAATAATTCCCCCCAAAAAGGTGGGATAAGTCTGAGCTCCCATCCTCTCAACGAATGCACATACATAAGTATTTTAAAGTAAAAAACATAAAGAATTCCTACCTTTTTGACATCTGGTCATCTTTAGATAAATAACTATTTGAAGTTTTCAATTCAATGAATAAATCCAATGGAATCCTCCTGGAAAGGGTGATTCTTATAATCGAGAGCATACGTTTCAAGGAACTATGAAACAATGAGGTAACTGTTTTGTGCTACAATCTCATTTTTACCATTATTGTTTATTCTTCAATTTTCAAGGAATAAATTAAATGATAAATCCCTCAAAAATATTATATTTTTTTCATATGTATTTTCTATAAATAATAAATTTTATAATCCATCCTTTATTTTTTTTAACTCACAAACCATTCATATCTTTTTAATACCTATTTATGTGAGGAATTATATATCTTCAGAATTATTACACATAAATATAATTTTTCAGAAAAATATTATAACATGATTTTACACTTTATACCACAAAAATAATTTTTCTTCCAACAAAAAATCATTTTTACTACAAGAATAGAATTCTCACTTCCAAATGAAAATTCTAACATCTAAAAAACACTTTTATCACTAGGAAAAACATTCTACATCAAGAAGAAACTTTCTAAAATTAGGGATGTGTTCTACCATCAGATGAAATCCATTATCTTTTGGAGAAATATAATACCATAAAAAGATCTATATTATTATCAATCCAAATTTGATAACTATAATCAATATGTATTAAAGTATTGTAAATTTTTCTACAATTATGATCTGATATAATAAGACATATACTTTGATTTAGGTCTCTAATTCCATTCAAGATAACGATTAAATTGAAATTAAAATTCCAATAATTTATTTTTAAAATTAAATTAAATTAAATGGGTTTGGAATCAATACTATATATGATTCATTCTCCATAAAAATATACTATGGATCATGGAAGATAAAATATGACTTTTCTGGATTTATTTCTATGTGTGAGGTTTTATTTTATTGTTATCCATAAACAAATAATTATAATATCCACGAAAATTATAAATACAAGGAAACCCTCCTACTAAAGTGCTGGTGGGATGGATGGGTGAATAATTTTCTTGGGTTATTATGTAATACTTATACAAATAAATAGGATATTCTATTTCATATATAACACTATTTATGTAATTAAAAAAATATAATCCTAGTGAATGACTTGTGAATATAATTTTAAATGACATTACGAAATTTTAAAATAAAATCCAATAAAAAAATTTCATTGTTGATCATTTTAATAATGATCAATTATATTGAACATCACAGAAACATTCATATTAGTTCTCTATTATTATATAGATTTATTTAATGCAAATTTCTTATTTCATTATTTTATTACTCAGTGATAATAATATCATGTACTTGTTGGAGATTACATTGATACTCTCTTATAATTAAATTCACATTTATCAACCTATGGATAATAGCGGAAGGATATCGTTATGGTATAGACTGACTGAGTGTGGTTTTGTCTGTATAACTCATTATATATCATTATAAAAGTTTATTATGATTTATTAAATGGACATGGTCTTGATTGAGTGCCATGTGGTGGTTTTTCTATGTCTCTTCATGAGACTCATCCTCTGGTATTTATTTTCATTTTGTGTCATTTATTTTTTTCTTTATATTTCTATGTCAATTTATTTTTTTTTTATTTTTTATAAAATGAATAATCTAATAGTAAGATTTATTTATTTTTTAATATTTTTATTTAGGTGAGTTTATTTATTTAAAATGTGTATACGAATTCCAAATTATTTGAACTTGCTTCTATTTAGCCATTTAAAACACTTTTAGAAATAAAAACTATTGATATTTCAATTTTTTAGTGAATTGTATTATATTATAATTAAGGATATATTTTCATAAATTGTCTTTTAAAATATACTTTATTCAATTCTCACATCACCCCCTCATGATTTATCCCCTTAGGAATAACATTTTTATATCAAATATTCTATTATTTAATTATTATTTTTATTTATTTAAATTTTACTACAATCTAGTTAATAAATTTTTTTCTTAATTGTTGTTTATTAAATATATCTACCATTATGTATAAATTAAGAAATCGGTGACCTAATATTGACATACCTCTATATATTAATTTCAATACCTATACTCAATTTATTATTAAATTAAATGTAAAAAATGAATTCCTGATATTCAATATATTGAATACTTTTGAAGATAATTATGAAAAACCAAAACCAGACAAAGATGATTGGAGTGTTTGGTGATATAATTCATATGATATTAATTTATTGAATTTAATTATTTTTTACTTCGAATTTGGATGATACAAATTTAATAGAATATATTCACATGAGGTATCTTGTGAAATTAAGCATACATTATCTTTTTATCGTAATGGCACAACCATTTTGAAAAATATTCATTTAAATAAATATATTATTAAGTAGGAAGCATGTAATATATAGCCTAAATATACTATTTATAATATGTGCCTCATGATTAATTAGATAAAGAACACGATGCAGACATTGGGGAAAACTATTTAGTAAAATTTTCAAGTAATGAGTATTCTTTGATGCCTACCCAATTTATAGGGAGCCATTGTCATATCCATTTTTGAATCATATAATGTTAAAATAAATCAAATAAAGGATGTAATTATAAAACTATTCATCCATGTGGAAGGGAATAAAGTTAATAGAGGAATCATTGAGCCCAAAAAGTACATCAAATTCAAAGCATCTTAGTTAAAAGATAAGTTAATAATAAAAAAATCAAGCTTCAGTGGGTGTATTAGTGACATTATTGTAATGAGATAATGGAAAATTTGAAAGAAATATAAAATAAATATTATAATAATAATATGTTCTTAATGAAATTAAATTTTTATAGAAAGTGTGATAGATATGAAAATATGAAAAAAAATTAATTACTTATAGAAATTACCTATTATGAGTGTAAGAGAAAAGGAAATATCAAAGTTGATTGTCCAAAATTAATGTCAAAATTGATATAAGAGGATTAATGAACTATATATAAGAAATTAATAAAGGAATCATATATCGAATCATAGGAAAATTAACATGGTTATGACTCATCCATAGATTATTATCATGAGAATGATAATATTTTTTTTACAGAAAATCCATTATGAAATTAATTCTTATTTTTGAAATCATTGAGAATAAAAATCAGGATGAAACTAAAAACTATTTTGAAGATCTATTTGAATAATGTAATATAAGGGAATAATCCATTTATGCAACAATAGATGAATTTAAAATTTAAATAAAAATATTCTTTATCTCCTAGTATTATATATGATATTTCTATTTGAAAGGAGAAGAATAAAATTAATATCAATGAAAATAATGACTTAATTTTATGAAATGATAAATTGAAGAATGATATTAATGTTTTTTTAGTTTTAACTGATATAATTAATTAAATATTAAGACATAATAATGTAATCTTGGAACATGTGTTGATTAATTTTCTAAACTGAGATGAAATGTCTATAAATAGTATTACATGAATAGTTCAAATCTAGTAAATAAATCAGTATTAAATTGTTCATCTATAACATCTAAATCAATTTAAATATATTTTGGTCAAAATTTGATTAAATGTTTAAAACCTCAAATTTTTATCCAAAATCCTGAAATTAATATACAAAATAGATTTTGGACCCCATGACCGTTAATTTTTTAACCTTTCTAAAAATGGAAAAACTGCATTCCAAAATAATTTTTTATTTTAAATATTTCAAGAAAAATTCTTTGAATTTTCATGTATGAATTTCTGGTGTCAAGACTATGTGGGTTACAAATATATGATATGGGATTAACCATGATTCTAGAACATGACTATATATTATTGTGGATATCTGAATATTATTAAAAATATGTAAATAAAAATTAAAATTTGTGGTTATGTTTGTAATCCAGAAACCTATTTAATTTAAAAATAATAATACCATCATCTTAAAATATAATATTATAATCAAAAAATTGTTCTATGATGATGAGAACCTTTTAATGTTTAACAATAGTACATGTAAAATTAATTATTTGAAGATGAATTTTCTATTCCTTTATTTTAGAATGCAAATTTTCTTATAGATGATAAAAATATATTATTTTCTCAAAATATATTTTTTTATTCACATTCCCTATGAATTTTTCTTATGGAATAATATATTAGGACACTATAATATGTACTATATTTAAAATATATTTAAAAATGGTTTAGTAAAGGATATTCCTAAACCAAATTCCAAAATAGATAATGTTTTCAATCCAATTCAAAATTGAAATGAATAAAAAAATCCAATTAAATGAAAGAAATATATTTTTACATCAAATGAATTTGAAAAAGTTCTCATGAAATTTGTTGGACTATCTAAAGAGTATTGTTTATCCAAAAAACACTATTTTTATATATTAGTTGAAATTTATTAAAGGATTAAATTTTTAAATTACATGTCTCACAAAATCGAGGCTTGTAGCGATTTTTAAACATATGGAAATATATTTAGTGGACCATAATTTAATTACGATTACAAATTTTTTATGTGATCATTTCAAGAGATTAAAAATTGTGATTTGGAATTTCTATCTACGTAATCACGCTATACTCATGAATTTTTCCTCCTCGAACACCTCAATAGAATAAAATGCTTGAAATAGTATATAATATACTTCAAAATGTATCATTGAATATGCATATTGAATGTAACCTACATATTCCTCCATGGTTAATTATGCATAGTTACAAAAAATTGTCAATTAATATCATAAATACAATGTCACATTAGAAATGAATGTTTGAATTCAAACCCATATATTCAAGATTGGTTAAAATATTATTCTAAAAAAGATACTCTTTAATAATTTATGAAATATATCCGATATATATAATCGGAAGAGATATTGATCATTTTGTTATATTTGTGAAAATGAAAAACATGATCAACAATTAAAAATATGCATTCGTGATTTATTAATGACTAAAATAAGATACAGAAAACATTGGTTTCCAAAAATTAATATATTTGAATCCAGTTTTCATGGTAAAAAACCCCCAAATTATTGTTTCTCTCTTTTCATAGTGATCATTTTACATTATGTGTTTGAGGGATTGGTTACATGGAATGATTGTTACAAATAGAATAAAATCCATCCAATGTTCATGGTGAGGACAATCCACTATTAAATTCCATTAAAAGTATCAGTCCACCACAAACCACGAAGTAATACATCATGACTAATGAATATAAGATAACATAAAAACTTTTTTTGTATCAAGACTTATCAATTAATATCATTCAATAAATAAAATATGATAAAATTCATCCCCAATCAATGTAGTTTCTTTGAAAATGATCTACCCACTAATTATATCCACGATTAAGTAGGAAAATAAATATCCAATTACACTCATCAATGTAGTGAAATCCTTATATCCTATAGGTTTTACCTCCCAATAGATGTCCACATGGAGAACTCTATCCCTCGTATTTATTTGGATCAGTCCATCCATTGGGAATATTTATTTTAATTTTCAAGCAACCATTTATGAGTTAAATGTCAATATATGTTGTTAATAATTGGTACCATTATTAATATTTTTGTATCCCATTAAAAAACCTATCAAAATTCTTAATCATGTTCTACCTTGACACATTCATGGTGTTAATGGGCTGTCACCCTTTGAATGCATCGACCCATTATTTTTTGTTCATTTCACCACTTAATTCTATAAAATTATTTCATGTACTTTGATTTTTTATTGCCCAAATAATGGTTCACATCAATAATTATTTTATTAAATCACCAGATGCTCTATTTTCTTTGGTTCTTTAGTTTAATTCCTCATAACTACTCCATTGTTATCTAACATCATAGGAAGACTTCATTTAGTGGAAGTATATGATTTTTTTCATAACATTTTCTCACTTCACATAAATTTGGTAATCCTTCTGAATATATACAAATTCCATTAAAATAGTCAATAAATAATTAATTGAATATATCATAAGTGTTTATTTTATATATTAATAATATATTCATGAAATTGAAATATAAAATCCCATAAAAAAGAATTTAAACATTCCATAATTAATTAAATCTCAACATACTTTAAAATATTAATACCCTACCTTGCTTAAAATTCTACATTAATAAAATCATTTGATAAAATATAAATTTAAGTATTCTATCATCACACATGTAAATTCATCAATGCCTCATTTTTTAAAGTATATAAATAATTAAATATTTTACACTTCATTTTTTTGAATTATCTAGTCCCTATAATTCATTCAATTTCATTTTAAAATTTATTATTTATACTAAAAACTAATTCAATTTAACTCACTTAAATATTTCATCTAACTATCATGGTACAATTCTAATGTGAGTTCAGTGCATACCTCATGGATAAGTCACTTACCATAAGATTATATGGAATTTAGAACCTTTTCTAGGAGATAATATAAATAAATTATTAGCATTATAATTTCACAATTATGTTCAATTGGATTTGAGGCTTTGGGAATGGAGGTAAATTATGTAAAAAAATTAAATATCAAAATAAAGGTTAAATCAAAATCATATTTCATTATATCAAAAGACAATCTGAATAAAAATAATCCTTTAAATATTTATTTTATTTATTCCCCAAAACAAAACCATCAAGGGATCATGAGAAAAGATATAATTTTAAATGGGTCATCCACTATTGGTCTATTAATTTTTCAAAATCATTTATTTTGAAAATTATCACATCTATTAGATAACTACATATGATTATAAAATAATCATTATGTTAATGGATATTTTTCATACTACCATGGACGAAATCATTTTTTTATTATATTTAGCAAGAGATGAGAATAGTGATAATGTATATTGAATTATATCATGGTAACTCACTAAATCATAGTGAAAACCCCCATAAAATTATACTCAATGAAAAATATCCAGACACCATTAAATGCCTCTCACGTACAATTATTATTTTAAATAACATGAAATATATTTAGAGGATATTATGAGTGGATAAAATAGGCTTGTAACACAAATCATTTTCTAAGAATGATATTCATGGTTCTATAGGTATAAGAATGATTTATTTAATGTGAGGTCAAAGGGAATGTTTTAAAAATAATATGCCTCAATCCTATTAAAAGTGACTCTATTTTGTTGTAGATTTATTAAAATTCCATGAAATATTTATAATAAAACATTCCCAACAAACATAAGAATTATACTAGAGATATATTGTGATATTTTGGCCACAAATTATTCCTTGTGAATGAGAATTATGGTATTAGAAAATCAATCATGGAAATTCAAATAATTAATAAATCCCATAAGTAAAATTTATATATTCAAAGAAGGAAAACCCAAAGAAACATTTTATTTTAAAAATATTATGCCCATATAAATCATGATTTTTAAACTGATATCACATCATTATCCCTACTAACTCTTTCTCCCATTGTTTTCGTTCTAATTTGATGAAAAATAAATTCAAAATCATTTCATGGAATATTTCCTATATAGTATATTAATCCTTGATCAATTTATTAATGAATGAAATAAGGTAGGAATTCATGTAAATATTTAAAGAATTAATATAAATAAATTTGTGGAATACAATAGGAAAAATACTAATTGGAAATTGGAGAACCATAAAAAATGTTGCTTTAAATTAGATACATAGGATAATTCTACACCATATTTTTTACATTTAGTCTTTTTTTATAAAAATAATTAGGTTTATGATGTGAGTTAGTCATGGGGATTCTTGTTAATTCTTCCTACAAGTTTCTCATCTTCTATTTTTATATTCCTGAGAAACAAATAACTGAAATTGTATTTGTTTTCAATAATAATAAAACAAATATGGACTACAGAATCTAATTCAAAATATAATGTTAAATATATTACACTAGTAAATCTAAATTACAATAATTTTATAAAAGTACTTGGTTTTACCTAATGAAAATTCTCTTTTTCAATGTTATATATCTTGACTATACCAGGGTAAGATGATCAGAGTGTGGTATAAGGATAACCATATAATGTTCAACGAATTATGAAATTTAAGAATTATATAATTAAGATACAATTCTATACAAACTATTTTCAATAAATGAAGTAGAGGTAACTAAATTCAAATAATCACATGATAATTAAAATGAGAATTTCGTCATTCCAGACTCTGAAAAATATATATTTTCAATTTTTATTCATCTATTGAATTTAATCAATTATTGCTTAATTTTCAATAACAATATATAGTTAATCCTCTTATGCTACATTATATTTATTTCATATGGTTTTGGGTTCATCATTATCATTTACAATCACTCTAATATTTTCAAAAAATGATATATTTTGTAGTGGTATCCTCCTCTAATATTTCTTCTTCTGTCCACTATAATACATGATATATAGGGAAAATTTATAAATAGTAAAAATATGTGATTCCTTCATATTATTTGTTATCTTGTTAATTCTTGGAATTTTATTTTTATAAATACTTATAAATTGGGATTAAGGATACTCAACTTCTTCGTCATGGTCTTCATAATATTACAAACATCCAAGGTCAAGGGAATAATGGTGGGGAAAAAATTAATCTTTGAATTTTGTAATTATTTCTGTTTCATTAATCACAAGTTTTTCAACATGATGCACCTCTTCGGAAATTGGTTCTAGGTTCTTTGTTCTTGCATCATCAAAACAAGAGTAGAGTTTCAGGTGCATATAGAATTAATAAATCATTATTTTAATATCATCATTATTATGTTTTGAATCATATAGTATGAAGTAAAATCAATACTTTATATTTATTATTCACTAAAACCATTCCATAACATCCATAAATACCCATGTGTGGTAAATAATGAAAAAAATAAAATAAACCATTGAAAAAAACATGAAACCTATTATATCAGGAATAATTTTTCCTAAACTATTAAAATATTATTATCTCTTATAATATAACAAAAAATGGTGAAATAATTTATTGTCTTATTTTCATCATTAATTCCCCATATTAACAAATTTTATAAATTTATAACATAATACAAACGTATTTCTAATCTATAGTGTAGTTCTATATGGGAAAGTTAGAGGTCGATCCCATAAGAAACTGGTTAAGAGAAAATATTATTTCAAATAATAAATTAATAATTATATTATGAATTATGTCTATAATAATTATTTATAAAATATGATGATGGATATTATAGATTTAAGATAATGGAAAACATACTCTACAATTGAAAATTTGTCATTATGATTAATTTTGGAGTAATAAAATAAGATGGAAATCCCACGTTTATAGATAAGTGATTAGGAGAATCATATGTTCATGGTAGACAACACTAAAAGATTATATATCCACTTTTTCACAATGATCATCAAATATTAGATATATTATTGTTTGATTACTTTGAACCATAGTAAAACATAGTGGAAACTTCATCAATAGGTCATGTAGAGGATCATCCACTAGTCAATTCATTAAATGTATCACTCCATAACCAATCACACAATAATTATGTGTGAAAAAAGTGAAGAAGATAATTTATGAATTTATGGTTTTACGAAATAAATCAAATGAATTTTTTTGAATGAATAATATACATCAAAAAATAAATCTCACCGCCTTAAAATTTCATTTTACAGGGTCCACCCCTCATGATAAACATGATGGAGTATGAAAATTAAGATTCTATTCTATACATCATATAATTTATAGTCATCAATCCCAATGGAAATTCCACAATATCAATTTCCTTAATTAGAACCCTGTAATAATTATTTATATGTACCAATTCATGCTTGAGGCATCCTTAATTCATCTATAATGCGCCCAATTCTGATTTAGTTAAATATTAAAACATGAATGGTAGTCCAAGTATTATTATTTTTGTTTTCCAATTAAAAACCCATAAAAAATGTGTTTGTGTATTGATTTTCCATTTTCCTGTCATGATGTGAATTTGTTTACACCCAATTTTTGAGATTTCTTAAATATCAATCCCTAAAACAACATAACACATTTTAGTTATATCATATCATGAACTTGGATCACATCATTAATTGTGAAATTAAATCTCTAAGATATTCATTTCAATATGTTTCTTCAGTTTTATTCCTCATATGTTTCCCATATGCATGCAACATTGTGGTAAGACATCATTTAGTGGAAATCATGGTTGTATTCTATCCCTTTTATAAATTCCCCTATAATATATCATCCATCCCAATATATATAATTCACTAAAATAAAAAGGCCACATTTAATAACATATATTTCAAAATAGTTGAATATATATATGTGTGTGTGTGTGTCTGTGTGTGTGTGTGCACGAATTGTACATGCCACCTACAAGTATATTTTTTATCCAATTTTTCTAATAAATCATAATATGTAATTAATAGATTCATAACATGACACCAATTAATGAAGAATCAATGTGAATTTTGGAATAGTAGAAACCCTTAGGAAGTTTATTTCCAAAATATTGGAAACAAATATTTCATTCGTAATACATATGATAATCTAAATAATATTGTATCCAATACCACATAAAGAATATTCCATGGTCATTTTATATCCAAAAATGCCTATAGAGAATATAATTAAAGACATATAGTGTAAATGCCCTACCCCAGTTACCCAGATTCAGTTCATTATTTTAATCCATTGGCATGATTACAAGTAATGAACTCCCAAAGGACCGATCGATTTAGCAGTCTTGGAAAATAGATCACATACATAAATGTTACATTAAACTGTATAACATTAAAAAAAACATAAATAATCTTTATGAGTTATATTATTCCCATGGATTAACCCTGCATATCAATCACAAAACACTTCTTGGAATCCCAGAAAAAATAAAACATAGAAATGGGTGAGCTCAAACACTCCGTAAGGGTAAGCAATACAGTGGAAACTTTCAAAAATAAGCATAAACATTTAAGGAAATGTATAAAACTAAAAAAAGCCTTTTAAAATTGAACTTCAGTATAATATAGTAGAAATAATATGAAATAATGCCATTTATTTATCCACATTGATATTCTACTAATCAAATAATCACATGCAATATCAATAAAAACTTTCATAATGATGGAATGTATATTTCCAGACTATCGTATCCACATATCCTAGGCCTCGGGCCAAGACTACAAATAAAATTTTGTCAAGTCCTCATTCCAAGACACTAGTTTGTCTCATGAGACCTATCGAGGCAACGATGAGCTATAGCGGGCTCCACCTGTCACTTACTATGTCCAATGCATTCCTAATATGAAAAGGTCTAAACATAACATAAACATTCGTATTAAAACTAGCATACGAAATGTCAATACAGTACCCATAAACCTTGAATGGTATAAAATTAACACATCCATAGTCAAAATATCCCAAAAACATCAACACAAGATAGAATATTAGTATCATGATAAATCAACTTCAAAATAGGTTTAAAATCCATTAAAGGATTTTGATGTTGATGAAAATGTTTTGTAAAACTCATTGAGAGAAGTAAACCATTTTCATGAAAACATTTAAAAGCCACACAATTTAGAAAATAAATAATCTAAAGACATTTTTTAATCTAAGTGCCCCATACCACTTTGAAACTATTGAATGGAATTAACATTTTAAAAACATTCATGTCCATATAAATAAATCCTTAAAAACCATTTTGAAGACATGGACATTAATAAGAATGATTTAAAAGAATAAATATTTCAAAAATTTGAAATTATGTTTTAGTAAAACGTCTCTTAAATTAATCCCTTTGAAAACTCATTCATAAAACATGAAAATGGATAATAAATATGTCCCAATAGATACTTGCGCAAAAACAACCTCAGATAATAAAGAGATTATGAAATTAACCCATACAAATTTGGTAACTTACGAAACATACACCCCATGAAAAAAGTATCATACAATGAATATGTAAATACACATAAATTAAAGTGTATTACACAATGAAAACAATTATGATTAGTATATACACCACACAAAAGGTAATAGTGGCAATATGGTATGAATCTCACGGGAATAAGTAGTGAGATGAAAACCCCTTACCTTGCACTTTCCTTTAATCGAGGGTACGTTTGGCCCCTTGTATGAAGACTATAGTATGTTATTATATTATACCAGAACCATATTAACATTTATGATATCATACATTATTAATTTATAACTTTATACCAACCATTTAATAATAATTTCCATGGTAGATTAATATTTCGGGTAATAATCACTTTCTTTATCGTACGTGATTCTACTAGTTACTCATGATTGTATAACTTAGATCATGATTTAAATACATCCATAATATAGAACATGATTCACTTGTCATATTTACTTAGAATATAAAAATTTATAATAGACGTATATATGAAATGGAAAACACCATTTATAGAGACGGTAGTCCATATGTATGCATAAATGTTGTTTCCGTTTTCATATAGTATTGAGCGGAAGTATGTGAATAAGATATATGTAAGTAAATAAATACTTAGATATATAAATATATATATATATCTATCCAGTAGAATTATTATTTCCTATATTACATAATTATTAGTAATATATATTTTTATAATCGTCGATGAATGGTGAACATGGAAATGAATCTCATCGCGTCGCGGAGAGAGTAATCCGTACGTACGCACGAGCGAAAATATCATTATTCTGATATTAATATAATATATAATTGGATGGTGTATAATATATATAGAATCCTTATCATGTAATATTTATTATTTACATAAAATACACATCATTATTATACCAATCCAAATAGTAATGTATTGAATAACAATTACACCACGATGTGGAGACAGTAAGTCGTGTGTACGCACGTATGGTGACATATCATTCCAAGGGTAAATAGAATAATGAATTTGGTTGTACCATATTTATAATAACATCACATTATATAGAATATACTGGATTTATTATTTTACAATTGAAACAACAATGAAAAAGGAAGTGGATGAAGAAAGAAACTTGAAAGAGGGTGGTGATATCATTACCTCTTCTTCGGGTTATTCCTTTTGATTTGATCGAAAGGGATCCATAGGTTGGCTTTCTGATCAAACTAAGGCCTCTAGGATTAAGGGTGAATATATTAGATGGTATTTGGGCAGGGTTTGGCTGAGCCAAATGGCTTAGAAGGTGTGAATTAGAGAGAAGGGGGAGTGCCCTTTTATAAGAGGGGTGAGGGGCACCTTAGGAAAAACATAAAAACTTATTTTATAATACATTCATATTCGGTTTATAATGGATCCAAAGTTTATTTTATAAATTATAATGTGGGGATAGGTCGAAAACAATACAACCAATAGCTTTTATAAAGATTAGGTTACCATTTTAAACTTATCTTTTAGATATAACTCCAAGTTAAATAATTTATCTTTTACTATGTCTTCTTGTATATTTACACTATTTTGTCAATAAACATACTATATAAATCCAATAGAAGCCCTATTGGTTTATTAATGTCATATATATTATTATATCAGTATTTTGGCTAAACCATAGATTTTTAGGACCGTTATATCAGTTAATAATATAATATTTGTTTTAAATACTATTTTATGTAAATTTTGAAACTATTTGGTATTTGTTTTTTGTTAAAATAATAACAACATGCTTACTTAAAAACTATATATTTAATAAATATTAACAAGTCATATTCACCTATAAAATTAGTGTATGTCATAAAAACTTTTAAATTATATTTATTTTAATATTTATAATACTGTTTATTTGATTCATTCATGAATAAGGTAATTACTGGATCATCATTGTGTCATAAATACATTTATTTATATAATGTCTAAAAATTATAAATAAAATACCATGATGTATGAAATATTTTAATATTTCTAATTAATATTTATAATCTAATTTATCTTATGCAAAACCCTATATTAAAAATATTTTAGTTATTAAATTTTGATTTTAATTATTTAACTCTTCTTTAAATTAAATAATAATAAATGTCCTAATCTAATCCAAGTGGACCTAAATGATAATATTTTAATCCTAAGGTTTTTTTTCGACAAGATAAACTTGTCCAATAAAATTACTACATGTGTGAGGGTAATATTAATATCATTTTTACCCTTAATTACCCTATTGACTTTTAACCGTGGTAAATAAAATTAAAAAGTTACTATTCACCAAAAATAATTTTCATCTCATTGAACCACATTTTAATCCTTCATATTAACCATGTCACTTGGATTTTAGAAATTCATCTCACATAAGCGGTAAAATTATGTTTTATGTGAATTTGCAAAAGCTCCTAGGAGATGGGTAAAAGACGGTGAAAAGTTCAATAAAATTTTTATATATCGAAAATTATTATAAACCGAATCCAATGAATTATATTGAACTTATATAGGTATTATGTATCTATTTTTTCATTAAATAATTTAAATGAAATAAACAATTATTTAAATAAAAATTTGGTTTTAAACTATAACACAGTGTTTTTCAATATTCATCAAAAATTAAATGTTTTCAGAAAATACCAAAAATTTACCCTAATATAATTTTGATATTCTGAATTCAAAAATGAATTATATTTTACCACATTCAAAACATATATGTTTGATTTATTAATTTAAAATTAATTTCTGATGTCAAAACAAAAAGCGTGTTTTTAAGAAACAATAACCATCAAAAGATTGACACTTGTTTATGTCCGGTTTCAAGGTGAAATTATGTCTGATGACCAAAATTGGATTAAATTGTAAAAATATATTATAAATATAATTTAAAACCACTCAAATTCATAATTTAACACTATTAATTATTTCAATTAAAAAGGTTGTTTTTTTATTAAAATTTAGTAATTTTCACTATTCATCAAAATATTAAAGTTATCAGAAAAGTACCAAAAATTCACCCTAAGCTAATTTCGATATTCTGAATCCAAAAATGAATTCCATTTTGAAAGAAAATTTACAAAAGTAGGTATTACTATTCATAACTACTAGTTTGATTGGTTGTGGTGTGTGTTAGAACTCGAAGTTGCGTACAACACACGCTACTGTATTATTCAAAGAGAAGCGTACCATGGAATCAAGGGGTGTTAGATTCTCTCCACCTTCAATAAATTGTGTCACGCAATTTTTTCACAGTATTGGAAAGTTGGGGTTGACATTTCCAAATATCGTAGTTGAAATCCCACATTAAAAAATGGATTAATGAGGCCTCTATTTAAAATAATGAGTGGTAGGTATGAAGGTTACTGAAAATAACACATAATAGGGTTCGATATAGAAAAATATGGATATGGAAGAGAAATATAACCATCAATATCTTATGGAGAGTGGTAGAGAACATGGCTATGAAAAGGCCAATAATCCCAAAGCCATCAATTTGTGATGATGTAAGGTACCATCTAGGACAACATTTTTGTTCTCTGTTCCTTTTCTTAATGTTGAGGAATTTATTTATGAGATTGTCTAAGATCATAAGAATATATAATTACATTATAATTAGAGTTTTATCCATTAATAAATCTCTAACACAAACTCATCTTTCACTAAAAAACATAATACAACTCAAAAATACTCTATTTAACCTAATATTATAAGGTTCCAAATATAATCAATGTATAATTCACATATCAGACCCGTTAAAAAAAGAAACTACATTATACAATCCAGGGACCTCACATAGTCTAGTGGTAGGCGATAAATCTCAATCGCACTATGGTTGTGGGTTCGATTCCCACAGCTTTGTCCGACGCAACGGGTTGTCACACGGTCTGCGTGTTATCCTTTTATAAAAATCCACAAATAACCTTTCGAAATTAATCCATTACAACCGTCAAACTTATCCAAAATACTAATATCCAAACTCACAAACCAAAATTTATAAAGAAGATAAACATAATGAAGATCCTTTTTTCATGTAATAACATGTGAACACCTTAACCATGTATTATTTTAAAACATGTTAACATCATGAATTACCATAATACCTTATTGATTACATTCATCCTCCCTTATTATTTATAGAATACTGGATATACTCCTTCTATCAAAATTTTTTTAAACTCCAACGATGAAAAATCATTAATCAGTTTCAAGGTATTCAAGAATATCCAATATAATTTACCCAAATCAACCATATCATATTCCAAAATCAGAACCTGAATATTAGGACCATATTATGGATTATCTTTCCTTCAACCATGTAATTTCCAAAAATATTAACTCGTTATAGATTCAATTTTCTTAGTACCATAAAATCTAAAATCCTCAATGAAATAGTAATGCAGTACAATCCTTATTTATATCCAGTACATCATTGATACAACACTTCAATAAAATAATTCAAAAATAACAACATAAGAACATTAGTCATTCTAATTCATCTATGGTAGTATCATAACTTGATTATTATCACATAGCATCATTTACGGCATAGTCTGATGACTGGGACATTGGTTCACATAGTGTCCGAACTCCTTGAAGATGAATCATTGTACATTTGAAAACCTTTTCTTAACCTTGTAGTCACATACATGGTGTCCTTTTTCTCCACATTTATAAAATACTCCCATTCCCTTCAAGAATTTTCAAAGGTGATTCCTTCCTCGGTTATCACATATGGGAAAATACTTCTTTACCTTCTTACCGTTGTTTGTCCTTCTCTCTACCCTCCTTTCCTTCTCTGGCTTCCCTTCAAATCCATAAGACTCCGAGAATTCATTACTTATCTTATAAACACAGGATACTATTTCTTCATATGATGATAATACTTGGGAGACTATTTCCCTTCAAAATTCTTTCTTGGGACAATGAAAGATATTATCCTTCTTACTCTTTGGATAATGTATATTTTTGGAGTTCTCATTCATTCTACTGCGCGCCATTTCAAAAAATGGAATTCACTAGATAAGTTTATGAAAATCAATACCTAATACGGAGCTTGTAAAATACATAACATAAATTAAACTTTTTATGGATATAATCCATAGTCATAAAAATGTTTTCTTTGAGTAAGTATATACTCATAATCCCTTCATAATGGTTTGTAAAGAAAAATGAGCATTATCCTAAGCATATCCCTTGGGAGTGTTGTAACCAAGAGTGCAGCAAGGCCCGTTGTGGTGCACCAGTTCCCATTCAAGTCTAGCTCAAAGCGGTGTTTTCGGGTTTTAACCATAGGTACATCTATGCCAGATCCGCCTCTACCTGCTCATATCCTGACATGGATGTATTTCTTATAAAACTCACAAAATCTCTATAATACCAAAATTCAATGAAGTTCTTTTATACTAATCCTCAAAGTCTATCTTAGGGATATGTGCTCTCATCAGAGTTTTCTAAATCTTGTTTCCAAGGTTATTCCTAAAATTCCTCTGATTCCAACTTTAAATGCCCCAACCCCAGTTACCCAGTGTCAATGCATTATATTAATACATTTGCATGATTACAAGGAATCATGTCCCGAAGGACTAATCGATTTAGTACTCTTGGAAAATAGATTACAAACATGAATGTTACATTACACATTATAACATACAAAACAATATAAATATTCTTTTATGAATGCTATTATTCCCTTCTCTAAACCCTACATATCAATCACAATACACTTCTTGGAATCCTAGGAAAAATAAAACATAGAAAGGGGTGATCTCAAACTCTCAGTAAGGGTAAGAAATATAGCGGAAACTTTCAAAAATAAGTATAAAAATATAAGGAAATTTATAAAACAAAAACAAAATCCTTTTAAACTTGAACTTCAGCATAATATGGAAGAAATAAAATGAAATAATTCCATTTACTTATTCAGATGGATATTCTACTAATCGAATAATCACATGAAATATCAATAACCACTTTCATAATGATGGAATGCATAATTACATACTATCATAACCACATTGCCAAGGCCTCGTGCCAAGACTACAAGTAAGATTTTGTTAAGTCCTCATTACAATACACTAGTTTTTCTCCTGAGACCTACTGATACATTGAGGAGCTATAGTGGTCTCCACCCATCACTTACTAAGTCCAATGCATTCCTCATATGAAAAGGTTTAAACAAAACATAAACATTTATATTAAAACTAGCATATGAAATGCCAATACTTTACCCATAAACCATGAATGGTATAAAAATAACACATCCACAGTCAAACATATCACAAAACCTTCAACTAAATATGGAAGATTTGTATCATGATAAATCAACTTCTAAACTAGTTTAAAATCCGTTAAAGGATTTTGACGTCGATGAAAATGATTTGTAAAAATCGTTTAGAGAAATACCCATTTTCATGAAAACATTTAAAAGTAACACAATTTGGAAAATAAGTCATTTAAATACATTTTCTAATCCAAGTGTCTCATACCACTTATAAACTTTTGAATGTAATTATCATTTAAAAAAAATTCATTTTTATATAAATAAATTCTTAAAAACCAATTTGAAGTCATGAACATTAATGAGAAAGATTTAGAAGAATAAATATTTAAAGCATTTGAAATGATTTTTTAGTAAAAAGTACCTTAAAATAATCCGTTTGAAATCTCTTTCATAAAACATGAACATGGATAATAAATATGTCCCAGTAGATTCTTACACAAAAAAACCTCAGATAATAAAGAGATTGTGAAATTAACACTTACTAATATGGTAACTTACGAAACAAACACCCCAAGAAAGTGGTATCATACATTGAATATTTAAATACACATAAATTAAAGTTTATTACAAAATGAATACAATTATGAGCAGTACATACACCACACAAAAGTTAACAATGGTAATATAGTATGAATCTCACGGGAATAAGGAGTGAGATGAAAACCCCTTACCTTGCACTTTCCTTTAGTCAAGGGTAAGTTTAGACTTCTGTATGAAGACTATAGTATGTTATTAAATTATAAAAGAACCATATTAATACTTATGATATCATACATTATTCATTTATGACTTTATACTAACCATTTAATAATAATTTCCATGTTATATTAATATTTTGGGAAATAATCGCTTTCTTTATCGTACGTGTTTTAGCTTGTTACTCTTGATTGTATCACATAGATCATGATTTAAATACATAAATAATATAAAACATGACTTATTTATCAAATATATTTAGAATATATAAATTTATAATAGACGTATATATGAAATGGAAGACACCATTTATAAAGATGGTAGTCCGTAAGTACGCATAAACGTTGTTTCTGTTTTAAAATAGTATTGAACAGAAGTAAGTGAATAAGATATATGTAAGTACATAAATACTTATATATTTAAATATATATATATCCAGTAGAATTATTATGTCATATATTACATACTTATTAGTAATATATATTTTTATAATCATCGATGAATGGTGAACTTGGAAAAGAATCTCATCGCGTCGTGGAGACGGTAATCCGTACGTGCGCACGAGCAAAAATATCATTCTTTTGAAATTAATATAATATATGAGTGGATGTTATATAATATATAAATACTAATTATCATATTATATTTATTATTTACATCAAATACACATCATTATTATACTCATCCAAATAATAATGTATTGAATAACAATTACACAACGACGTGGAGACGGTAAGCCTACGTACGCACGTACGGTGACATATCATTCAAAGGGTTGATAGAATAATGAATTTAATTTAATAATAATTATAATAACATCACAGAATATTGAATATACTGGAGTTATTATTTTATAATGGAAACAACAAAGAAAATGGAATTGGAAGAAGATAGGAACTTGAAAGAGGTAGGTGAAATCATTACCTCTTCTTTAGATTCATCCTTTTGATTTGATCGAAAGGGATCCTTAGGTTGGCTCTCTGATCAAACTAAGGCCTATAAAATTAAGGGAGGATATTTTAGAGGGTATTTGTCTTGGGATTGGCTGATCCAAATGGCTTAGAAGGTGTGAATTAGAGAGAAGGGGGAGTGCGCTTTTATAAGAGGGGTGAGGGGCACCTTAGGGAAAAATTGAAATATTATTTTATAATAAATTCATATTCGGTTTATAATGGCTCCAAAGATGATTATAAAAAGTATAATGTAGTGATAGGTCGAAAACAACTCAGAAAATGGGTTTTAGACATGTTTAGGTTACCATTTTAAGTTAAATAATTTAACTTTTACTGTGTCTTCTTGTATTCTTACACTATATGGTTAATAAACATACTATATATTGCCAATCGACCCCCAATTGGTTCATTAATGTCATATATATTATTATATAAGTCTTTTAGCCGAACCATAGATTTTTAGGACCATTATATCAATTAATAATATAATATTTGTTTTAAAAACTATTTTATGTCAATTTTGACACTATTTGGTATTTGTTTTTTGTTAAAATAATAACAACATGATTACATCAAAAAAAATACATTGAATCAATTCTAATACTACATAATCACCCATATAATTCGTGTATGTCATAAAAACTTTGAAATTATATTTATGTTAATATTTATAATACCATTTATTTGATTATTTCATGAAAATTTAATTACTGCATCATCAATGTGTAATAAATAAATTTATGTATATAATTTCTAAAAATTATAAATAAAATACCATAATGTAGTAAATATTTTTATATTTCTAATTAATATTTATAATATAATTTAGCTTATTAAAAACCCTATATTAAAAATGTTTTACTTATTAAATTTGGATTTTAACTCTTTTAACTCTTCTTTGAATTAAATAATAATAAATGTCCTAATCTAATCCAAGTTGACCTAAATGATAATATTTTAATCCTAAGCATATTTATGGTCGAGATAAACTTGTCTAATAGAATTCTGAAATTTGTTAGGGTAAGATTAATATCATTTTTACCCTCAGTTACCCTGTTTACTTTTAACCGTGGTAAATAAAAGTAAAATGTTATTATTTACCAAAAACTATTTTCATCTCATTGAACCAGATTTTACTCCATGATATTAACCGTGTCTCTCGTATTTTAGAAATTCATCTCAAATAAGTGCTAAAATTAAGTTTTATGTGAATTTGCAAAAGCTCTTAGGAGGTGGGTAAAAGACAGTGAAAATTTTAATAAACTTTTTATATATCTAAAATTGTTATAAACTGCCTCCAATGAACTACATTAAACTTATATAGGTACTATGTATCTATTTTTACATTATATAATTTAAATGAAATAAATAATTATTTAAATAAAAATTTGGTTGTAAACAATAACTCAGTGTTTTTCACTATTCATCAAAAATTAAAAGTATTCAGAAAAATACAAAAAATTTACCCAAGTATAATTTTAATATTTTAAATACAATAATAAAGTCTATTTTACCAAATACGAAACATTGAAGTTTCATTTATCAATTTAAAATTAATTTCCACTGTCAAAACAAAAAGCGTGTTTTTATGAAACAATAACTATCAAAAGATTAACACTTGTTTATGTCCGGTTTAAATGTGATATTATGTCTGATGACCAAATTTATATTAAATTGTAATAATATATTCTAAATATAATTTAATTCCACTCAAATTCATAATTTATCACTTTTAATTTTTTGATTAAAAAAGTTATTTTTAATTAATATTTAGTAAATTTAACTATTAATCTATATATAAGAGTTATCAGAAAAGTACCAAAAATCACCCAAGCTAAATTCGATATTCAGAATCCAAAAATGAATTCCATTGTGAATTATAATATGTATAAAACTTCAAAAATTAGGTATTACTATTCATAATGGCTAGTTTTATTGGTTTTGGTGTGTGTTAGAACATGAAGATGCGTACAACACATGCTACTGTATTATTCAATGAGAAGCGTACTGTGGAAGCTTGGGGTGTCACATATAGTAATGGACTGATTTTTTTGTGTCATATTTTATGATTCATATCCAGATGAACTTGAAATTTCACCTAAAAACATAGATAATGATATGTCCAATTTAAATATTAATCACAAATCTTATATCATTTACTATTCTCTTAATTTAAATCACAAATTCACCCAGAGAATACCATTTAGATGAAGTAGACATTGATTACATCATAGATACAACTAGAATACATAGAACTATTTGAACCCATAGTGATTTCCTTTTAGATGATGGTGATTCTTATCTTGTAATATGAACTCAAAAATGGGTATCACATAGAAAAATGTATGAAAATATATATTTCTACAAAATTAACCCATGAATATAATTTCATAATAAATTATGATCATTATGTTATTGTTATTCAAGATGAAATAATAATATTGAATGAAATATATTATGAAAATATATACGATAACCAATATGTAATGACTTGAAAATTCTAATTGGATTGAGAGTATAATGACTCATTACATATCCTTAAGATACATCCCCAAAATGGAAATGGCTAGCAATAAATGCTGAAGGGATTAAAACATATGAAGGGGATGATTAACCCTTTATGATGTAAACCAACAAACCAAAAACAAAAATCCAAACATTCACTAAATGATGCATGAACAAAAGGATGGCAATGAAACAACATCAACTATCTCAAAACCACATAAAAGTGTAAAAAAATGGATGACCAAAAAAGTATCAAAGTAAATAGTTGATGACCAACTAAAGACCCTCAAGAGACCATAAGAATCAATTCTACACATGTTTCAATCACCACAATCACCAAAAAACCAAAGTATCAATATGTATTTCTGAAAACATGTGAAACATAACATTGGCCCTATCCAAGAAGATATCATCTGGAAAATTACTGAAGTTTCAAAGAAGGGGTGAGTATAAAATTTAATAGGTTTTCCATAATGAATTCTATACTCATTCCACTATAATAGAATAGTTATAAAATTATATAAAACTTTTTATATAAATAAATATACCAAAATAGTTTATAACCAAATATTAACTAGTTCAAAATCCAATGATAAAAAATTGAAAAAAAAATTAAATGAATCCCCTTTAGAGAAAGTTATTTTGAAAAAAATAACTAAATAATTATTAAAACCAATTAATATAATCGTTTTGGTTTACACATTCACTATTACACCAAATACCCACAAATTAATTCTTCATTTAATAGTTCCATACTCATGTGAGGTTTTTCGTCTAATTAACTTTTGTCCCAATGACACATACCTCTAATCCATGGTCACCCAACTTTTACCCCAATTGTACTCATCCATTATTAAGGGCTCTTTCAGCAAGAACTCGCAACAACACTATATATGTCAAATATTCCCACTACCAAAATAATCCACTTCAAAAAAACTGATCTTTTATTGTAAACCAAGTCACAATCAATTTCAAAGAAACATTTTGTTTCAACAAAACAATCCCTTTTGTTAAAAACATAAATTAACATTCATGTTACAACAATCCTGAAAAAATCGCCTTTTTTAAAATCAATATTTTAAAACAAAGAAAAAAACAATCATTAAAAATCCACGATTTTCTAAATTTCACAAACATCACTCATGAAGGTTTACAAAAAAAGTGTTCAACTACCAAATAACAATAAATCATGCACAATAAATTAAATTTTTAACCATTAAATTTAGTTATACTAAGAGAAGTCAATAGTGTAGGCTCCTACTATGACAGTTTGGTTGAAAACCAAAACGAACGATGAACACACAAGATAATCAGGTTGATTCTCCAAGAACCCACATTTGTTCCTTTCACCTAACCTGATCAAGAATGAATATCATCAAATCTGGTATCCACCATCTTAGATCTACACATTACGTTCATAGATCTGAGAAATCAATAGAAGATGAGAAGTATATCTAAGTAGATATATGAAACTGATCATGAACGAAGAAGAACAATCACATACATCAAGAATACGGCTTCAATCCACCAAGGGGAGCCATTGAATTGACTCTATAATGATTAGAAGATGTTCTCCTACCTTAGATGGATATTTATATCAAATTAGTGAAATTTAGTTGAAAAAACTAGGTAGTTATAGAAAACTATTGAGATACAATTTTTAACCGTCTCGTTCTGAATAGGCGCACAGTTTGAACCCACAGTTTGGAAAACCGTGTGCTTACCATGTGGTAGCCATTGTCTTCATGGATTCCCCTTGAATGTTATCCCAAGAAGTTCTCAATCTATGCTATATATACTACCACAATATGACCTTTTAAAATGGTTTGTCCACACGGTTTGGAAAACCATGCACCTGTCGGGCGAAATCCATTTTTCCCTAAAAGACATGTAAATTTTTCCAAACTCTCCCATACATCACACTTAACAAGTATAACCATACAAATCATACTTGGAGGGTTACATACCAAAATTAAGAGGTACTAAATTCTTCCCACCATTGGCCTCTCCATCCATATAAATTATAAAACATTCACTGATCTGAAAGAGAATCAACTATTCTCCATTCATATATTTTTTGTGTTACCATGACTCTTTCTAAATCTGGCAATGCTTCCATAAAACCCGCACTATATCGATGTTTTTTACACTCAAGACTTCCCCTTTCTGATCCTCCATCTATACTAAGATATATATCAAGGATGAATCTGGCTCAAGGTCAACATGATCCCCTATGATCATACGATCAGTATCATAGTGATACTTTTTCAACTGAGGAACATGGAACATACTATGTACCGAACAGAATAGTGGTGGTAGTGGTAGCTGATATTCCACATATACAACCACTTCTAGTATCTCAAAAGGGCCAATGTATATTAGGGACATGTATATCTACATCCAAAAACAATGATTCTCATATTTTGGAGAGATCCTCAAGCATCAATGATCACCCATGAATAAGGACAAAGGCCTTCAAAGATGATGTGGATAAGATTTATGATGACTATGACTCTTATCTATCCACTTTCGAATTAAATGAATCTTCTCTATTGTTTCTTGGACATGTATTGGGCCAACTAGTAAATTATCAACCCTTTCCACCATACATATTAGAGAATGATGAGGAGACCCATATAGTGCTTCAATCAGATCCACATGTATCAAATTCTCATAGATATTTTTGAATTATAACTCCACCAAGGGTATATACTCTACCCATGAACCACTAAAATCCATACACAAACCTACAACATGTTTTCCAACATTTGATACATCCTCTCAGACTACCCATATTTCTGAGGATGACACTCTGTGCTCATATTCAACTGTATGACAGGGCCTTTCTGTATGGTTTTCTAGAAACTACAGGTGAACCTTAGATCTATGTCTGATACGATTGAAATTGTTATTCCATGTCTCTTAATCAATTATTGGATATTTATTTTTGATAGATCCTCCACCTTATGAGTTTCACTAATTGTAATGAAATGTGCCAACATGGTAAGATGATCCACCATCACCCAAAAGGAATCATGTTTCCAGTCCTTTAGTCAAATACATGTAAAAAAATCCATCACTATTTTCTCCCATTTCAACACTAGGATATATAAAGAAAGAAAAATACCTGCTAATATTTTATTATCTTCCTTAAATTACTAACAAGTTATTCTCCATGAAACAAACTCCCCCTACTTTCAAATTCATTCCTCTCCACCAAAAAATACTCATTTAATGCCTTATACATCGTCTATTTACTTTGATGTAAATACCATCTCGAATGGGGTAAGCATGAACGAGTCATTCATGACATGCCATAGGTACAACCATATGTTCTCTAAAGAAATAAACTATACTCCCGTTTTGTTTCAAGCCTCGATGGTCTCCCCACTATTATGATTTGAACTCATAAACATACATCCTATATCAAATGTGTGTACTTCTTTGACCATATTTAACAAATCAGGATTATGTGTAGCTATAATTTAAACTCCAACATCACCTTGGTATTCACATTACTTATGCATGTCAGATTGGACATGCATCAAATACCATTAATTTAAAAATTTGTTAACCAACTGATCATAAGACATTATCCTCAATACATCTGCCACTGAATTCCATTATTTTACTATATACATCAAGTCAAATATAAAAATATAGAGATACTCCATCGATCTCCTTTGATGAAGATTAAAAGTTTTCAGTTAGAATATGTGTTTCAGGATTTCTTCCATCAGAAAACATAGTAAATTTATCACCAAAGAGATATTGACTCCATGTTTTCAAATCACGTTCGACTACTGGTAACTCCACATTGTGTGTTGGGTAATTATTCTCATGCACCCTCTACATACATGAACCATAATCAACCTCATGGTCTCCCTAAATTGAGACACAACCCAACCCTAATCTTGAAGCATTGCAGTACACCATATAACCCAATACTATTTATGGAAAAATCAATATTGGTGCTAATTTAAAAGGAGCATTCAGTCCCAGTAATTTTTTGTTGGATCTCCTCAGTCAATTGGAATGGAGAATTATCCTTTGTTAGATCTATCATATGAAATTTTAGTCCTCAAAAATCATGCAAAATGCATCAATAGTATCTTGCTCGACCAAGAATAATTGGTATCATGAAGACATTCAACGGAGATTTCCATGGTATAACAGATTCTATCTTTTCAAAATCTAATGAAACTTCTTTTTAGAAATCATGTGGATATGAAAAAATACATATGGTAACCAAAAATAACTCTTTGATAATTTGGAATAAAAATAATATTCTCTCAAGATTTGTAACACTGTTTCCTGGTGCTCCACATAGTCAGCCATTAACTTTCACACCCAAATATTTAATCCACAACCACCTCCACCCCAGTGTCTAGATATCGCTGAAATATTTAATTCATCAAATATATGAATACCACAGGGGCATTAATTATATGGAAAGGAATGAATATGTATTCATAATGGACATATTTTCTTTAGAAAATTGTCTTCAGAATATCTTCCTTCTAAATTCACAACGTTTCATATCCTTAACGCAAATCAATCATGGAGAACCACTCAACTATATTTAATTGATTAAACAGATCATCAACCCATGGAAGTGGGTTTCTTTTCATTATTGTAACATGGTTGAACATAGGATAATCAACACCCAGTCGAAGAGTAATATCTACTTTCTTCATGAACAAGATCAATGATTCCCACAGAGATGCACTGGGTCAAATGAAACCATTTCTTTCTTTCTCCTCCAACATCACATTAAATTCATGTAGATCTGTAGGTTACATCCTATAAGATAGAAGTTAACTAGGACTAATACCTAGAAAGTGATCAAAAATAGTCACCACATTCTGTACATGGGGTATCCCTAATGTTATTGGGAAATATGTCTCTAAATTGATCCACAACTACTAGAAAACTATCTTCCTCGATCAATTCCATTAATTCAAAATTCAATGATTCTTGCAGGAAATATATCGTTCCTACATCTAGTTCCAACAAGATATTTCCACCTCCCTTTACCATCTTCTATCATTGGATGAGATGTTTCATGTCATCCTCAACCAAGAAATAACTATTCTCCTTTAATATTTGATGTGAACCATAAACCTTTTCAACCAATACATACCTAGGATTACACAATAGAAATTCATTCCCAACATCAAGATGTCACATTTTAGATTAAATACAACAATTTTTATAGAACATGCTCTACAAAAAAAGGCTTTCCATTCTCTTTCACTGAGAGGGGTTATCAGTTTCAAAATAGAAGGCATCATTTCAACCTATAAGCAGAGAAATTCAATAGCACGAGTAGAAATGAATGAATATGATGCACTAGGATCGAAGATCACTTTCACAAGGGTAAAATCCAAAATAATTTTACATCTCAATGTAGATGGTCCTTCCTAATCATTGGAAATCATATAATCAGCTCTATATAATTGTTTTGGCATTGCACTATTCTTCTTCATTCCATTCAGAGATTTCCCTAGTTGAGGAAACATGGTATTTATAAATTCACCATTTCTAACTCTGCACTGCTGAAGAGAATGATTCTGTTTCCCTCTCCCTATCAAAGTATACGATGTTTGCAATGCCTGAGAAGTGTCTTGAGCTCCTAAAATTGGAGAAATTGCAATAATAGCATTGAAGAAACCCCGTCTATTTACAGTTATGACATTCCCTCGTTTGTGACATACACTCTCAATATATGTGGTCAAGAAAACAACATTAAAAACAACCTACTTTCCTATTGGGTTGTGAAGGAAGGTTCACTAATCCAACAGTCGGATTCGTATTTCCACTTTCACCATGGAAATAAGTTTTTCTTTTCTACTTATTCCCAGCTTTTGAGTTCTATCCATTCTATGTAGGTATCATCCGACCTCCTCCCATGTATCCATAGATATCATGTTCATCCACGGTCACTTTGTTCACCATTTATGTACAATTTGTAATATATATCACCAAAATCATTGATAAAATATATTTCCATATCCCCGATTAGAAGACGTGTGCCTTCAAGGACGCACATTCTACAACTCCTAGTGCAAATCACCTTAAATTCAGGAACATATCTATATACACTATGATAGAGAGACTCTCTTGTTTCAGGTTGAATAAGTCTATCATTTTACGGTCTTTGAATGTGTGAGGATAGAATAGTTTTTTGAACTATTCCTCAAAATATTACCTTGTAAGGCCTTTATCCAATTTAAACAAAACTACTAAATCCCTCCACTAGCATGCAAGATCTTCAAGAACACACAATGCCATCTTGACCATTAGATCCACTAGTGTGCCAATGAAATTAATGATATGATTCATCCTACTCATCCACACATTTTCCTTCTTGGGTTTAGCATATCCTCGGACGTTTGGTGGATTCTTCTTCATGAATTAGATAGTATCATTCACATGCCATCGCACATTCCTCTGGTTCCCTATATCCATATCTTGGAAGTCCTAGATAATACTCTGAACCAGCTCTTAGTTCACCCATGGTAAATGTGTAACCACACACTCCAAAGCTTCTTCAGGTTTGTTTCGATGATGCACACTGAGTGCCATTTTCTAAACCAACAACATTATCTATCAATCTCACTCTCTAGAAACTAATATATTAAAGGTTCTTATTATATCACTTCAAATATAAAATCATTTTTTCTGAAATTATATTTTTTCCATTTCAATCATTTTATAAAAATATTATTCATATTTTTGAAAAGCAATCCATTATCAAAATATATGAACCATTATTTTTAAATGTATTTCATTTGAATGCAATTTAAATTTTTTTTTCCAAAATCAACACTCTATACTCAACCTGAATCATTACTCAGATTGATTCATTCTCTACAAGTCGGAGTACATTCCTCAAAAATTCATGTCATTCATATATTATTGGATTGGCCCAAGAGAATGTGATTTCCAATATACTAAAAGTGTCTCCAAAACACTAATGTTCCCACATCCCTTGTAACATGATCTTCAACATAAATTTTTTATCTACATCCTTTTATGATATATATTTCATGTTCTGACAATCCTACGCCAGTCTAAAATTTCATTCCAAGGAATAGACTAGAATGAATTTCATCTTAAATTCCCAGAACACTGATGAATACTTGTTAATCACGGACCGAACTAGATGATAACATTTTTACAACAAAGGAAGGACCAATCTGATACTATTTGTAATGACCTTTAAATTCTCATTTTCCTGAAAGTACAACGAGCCATTACATAGCCTTAAGAGACATCACCATGATGCCAAATGATGTAAATAAATGCTGAAGGGGTTTAAATAAATGTGGGGGATGATATTCCCTTTAATAAATAAAACAGTTAACAAATAATAATATCCCAAACATTCACAAAATGATGTAATATCAAAAGTAAGACAATGAAACAACTTCATGTATCTCAAAACCACATAAATGTGTGCAACAAAAAACAACAAAATAGGTATCAAAGTAAATACATGAAAAATAACTAAAGACACTCATTATAATATAAGACTACATGATATTGAATCTCTAAGCTCCACAACCACTAATTAACCAATTAATCATTATTTAGTACTAAAAATGTGTGAAACATTTCTTTTTCCCCTATCTTAGAAGATAGAATCTGCAAAAGAACCAAATAACCAAATAAAGGGTCAGTATAAATTTCATTAAGTTTTACACCCAAAGACTTCCCTACTCACTGCACTATGATAGAATGGTTAGAAAATTTTATAAAATAGTTTTTATGAAACAATGTACCAAAACAATTTATAACCAAATATAAACAAGTTTGACAAAAAATAATGTACAAATTCAATAAAAGATAAATGAGTCTAATTTCTAGTATGTTATTGTCTACAAATATATAAATATTCAAAGAATAAAACCAATTCATATTATCATTTTGGTATACCCATTCCATATTTCACCACACACCCACACATGAAGGATTCGTTTGATAGTTCCATACTCATGATCAGTTTCTCATCCAATTACATTTTCCCTGATGACACACACCCTCGATCCATAATCACACAGCTTGTAACCCAATGGTAGTCATACATTATTTGTGCTTGTTCAGCATGAACTCACACCAAAACCATTTATGCCAAATATTTCCATCACCAAAATAAACCACTTCAATAAAATTGTCCTTTTATTGAAAAGCAATGCACAAAAAATTTCAAAGATACATATAATTTCAATAAAAACTTCCATTTTATTGAAAGTATATAATCCCATTAATTTTATAATAATCTAGAAAAATCCTCTTTTTAAAATCCATATTTTAGATAAAAGAAATCTATTAGGAGCAAAGATGAATAATCACATACCTCAAGAATCCGGCTTCGATTAAACAATAGAAGCCTTAAGATTGACTCCAAAATGATTAGAAGAGGTTATCCAACATTAAATGGAGATTAATATAGAATTATTGACGTTTTATGGGAAAAAATATGGATTTATGGAAAAACATGATAGATCCAATTTTTATGAAATTCAGTTTGATTTCATGTGCAGTTTGACTGCATGGTTTGGAAAACTATGCTCTAACCGTGTAGTAGAAATTTACCGCATGACTTCACCTTTCTGAATCTCCCATACTATGCTCCAACTATGCTAGATCTACTACCTCATGAGGACAACTACTTACGATTTTTCATCATAGTTTGGAAAATAAGGTTCCTTCTGCGTGACATCCATTTATCCCCAAAACACTTCCAAAGATTTCCAACTATCACATCCATCAGTAAAACACTTAATAATAATAAATATCATTAATTAAGGGTTAAATATTAGAAACTAGGGGTACTAAACAACAAATATTTGTCCATTTATATTAAATGGTTATATTAAAATAACTTTGAGAAAAATATAAATGTTGTCCAAAATGAAGAAATAATAGTGTAACATGATTTTAGTAAAAAAAACGGTATTGAATATGATGAATCCTTTTCCCTTGTAGCAATACATGATTCTATTAGGATATATATTACATAAATGATGCATTTTAATTTAATTTTTATTATGTACACTTAATGATATAATTTTTATATGGTTATATGTTTTAGGGTGCTTTACTAGAATATACCGTTCATTTTCAAATCATAATCTTCCAAATCGTGTATCTAAATTGAAAAAGTACCTTTGGGTTTACGAAAAATCTCCCAAATATTGGTATAGTAGGCATGACACGTTTATTATATAAATTAGTATCATAAATGGTATTTCTTATCTTTCATTGTATTTCAAAATAATGTCAAAATATTTTTTGGATGAAAAAATATATGTTGATGATATATTTTTGGTTCTTAAAAAATTCATTATATACTAAAATTTTAAAAGTAATGAAAAAAATGATTGCAAATGAGTATAATGTGTAAACTAAAATTAATACATGGTCTTGAAAACATTCATTGATAAATCTGGAAATATTTTAATCTAATGTATCTACATTAAATATCATTTAAAGAGAATATTCATGGATAACTAAAAATTAAGTTATTCATTAATGGAAACCAACTATAAATTAGATCTTTATGAAATTTGGAATCTCATTGACTAATCTAATTTCAATGGTCTGAGTGGGTGTTTATATTACATAGTAGTTATTTGGATTGGAAATATGTTTCGTGGGTTTATATAGGCTTGAATTCCATAATACCCTTGTTAATATCATTTGATTTATATGAAAATAATTTTTAAATACATAAAAATAATAGTTATCCTGAAAATATTATATTCAATATGAAATTATATATAATTAATTAGCTATTATGATGTTGAAGATAGTATCAATCAGTTATATAGAAAAACAACCTATTGAATATTTTACTTTTCTGGAATTTCCCTAATATCATGTTCTCGTGAAAAATATAAATTATATTTATATTACCTGCTTTTTAATATGAGTATATAGCTATAAGTAGTTGACATGAAATGATTTTATAAATGAAAAAATATTTCTAGACTATGGAAATATGCTTATGCATGTCCCAATATACTGAGACCACACATGTGGTATAAAAATATCTATGAATCTGGTATCTCATTCATGGAAAAATAACATTGATACAAGTCATTGATTTTTGAGAGATCATTTTGAAATATCCGATATAACTCATGAATTCATTAGCACTAACATCATTATGAATTTTTTCTATAAAGAATCTAAATATTGAGATAATAAAAAATATATAATAATTGATTCATATGATAAATTATTTTTTACCATTTATTTCCTCAATTACATTTACTATGGTATAGTTAATTTATGTTACATGTGAAACTTTTAGCATGATACAGTGAGTTTTTTCTATAATCATAATGAGACTATTTTCGTTCTACCAATAAGAGACACGTTTAGAAGATAATGTTGGCAACTACTGGTTGTTTCTACTATTTAATTGTACCATTGTGTGCTACTATAGAAAATGTTTATGAATTTTTGTTAATGTAATTAATTTATTTAGTTTAACTATAAAAATTTATTTTTTTACATGAATTAAAATATCATTAATCTTTTAAATTTTATTTTTCTAGAAAATAATATAATTCCATAATTAGATCCCTGATTTAATCATTTCCTTTATTCACCTTTTAGACCTCCTATCACTTTTTACCTTAGACCATGCCATCATACTTTATGAATCCATGTGGCTACACCAATTCTAATGATGAAATATAATTTCATATCATATTCTGTAGATGAATAATGACTTTATTATAAGTTTATATGTGAATCGAGAAAATATATCAGGATGAAAAAATAAATTCACTCTTCATGTTTTTTAGTTTCAATGAATTAAACAAAATCATCATTCTTGGAATATATCTTTTTACTCATTTGGGTGTTTTTCAAGAGCATGTATGCGAAACACTATTCTCCATGAATGTTCTATGATTTAACCATATAATGATTTATGATTTATGATTAGATTCTGATGCTGAGTTTCAAGAAAATAATTATTCTATAATGTTTTTTGGTTTATGGGAAAGAAACTTTTATTATATTAAAATAAATGGTAATGATTGATTGATAGTTCCCCATGATAGAGTTTATGAGGACTACTAAGGTTTTTACCAATTTACCAAACAATGAACATTTTTTAGGAATCTCTTCAAGAGCTAATTATGATAGGTAACCCAGGAATACAATATGATTTATAACTCAATTAAGAGTGTGGATATCCTTTCCAGTTCATTATGCATATTTTCTGACCCAACAAGTGCGACATTAGTGTTATGATATTCAGTGATTTTTTATTTCTATACGAAATGAATAGTGTGATAAAATTAAATAATAATAGATATATTTATTGATTATATGATATATTACTATTATAATACTTACACATACAATTACTTAGTATATCTTATGTTGATCACATCCAAGCGGGAAGCCAAAGAAAATGTGACTAATTGAGAAGAAAATACAGTTTACTTTCGTAGTCACTGGATAATATAAAAACCATACATGTAGTTGTAGGTGAATTGAAATCCATTGATAGAGACATGGGTTGTGTAAAGTAAAAGGATTTATGATTATTTAAATCTAATAACTATTCCCCACAGACCTATGGATTCTAATGATGTCAGTTTATAACTAGATGATAATATGGAATATTAATTAGATGAAGAAGTGGCTCATGACATTTATATTGTTAGGTAAGAATCATTATGTGTGTTTGAGAAATATTATTCCTTTATAATGTATATTGATATTAAAAATGACCATGATATAGTGAGATGTCATAATTTCTCTTATATGTCTCCTTTATTTTTCATTACAGTATAGGGAATAAATCAGTGATGGTGACGATATTTAAAGCATTGAGGTTTACATTAAATATAATTTTGATGGATTTATTTCTAACTTTCCAAACTATGTGATAGTTCATTTAGATGGTTCAATATATGAGTTTTATAAATGTGAAGAGAATAAAGGTACCAATTCATTCATATTGATCTCCTAGTTTGGAAACACTATGAGTAGTTAATGATATTGTGACTCCAAAAGTTTATTTGTTAGAGAATATATTAGCTACCGAGTACGATTAGATGTAAATGATGTAATAAATAATGGGGATAAGTTATTTGGATAAACATTTCTTTGTTTAGATTACATATAATCATTTTATAAATGTGGTAGTGATGATGGAGGGAGTCAAACAATGAATAGTACACCTATGAACTATACTGTCATCGGGATCCTAACGGAATTATGTTTAAGTGAATATATAATGTTGTTCTTCTCCATAAATTTTAATTGGTTATTATATATATACCTCAGTACATAGTTATAGTTTTGGTTCACATTGATGAATTTATTTATGAGAAAACTTGTTATGGATATCTATCTAAACACACAGCTAAATCACTAGGAAAGTAGAGGTCTTCACCTCTAACTAATCCTCAGTATTGCTACTGGACCATTTTTTTTCTTGAATCCATTAATGAAAATATAATGGTATCGAATACTAGTTTTCCATGACTTATTACTCTTACTAAAACACTATTAAAGATGATGGCATCTCCTTGATTGTATCATTTGTTTGAGGGAAAACGTTTTCCAAAATTAGTTTGATTGATTTAAAATTTGGAGGCATAAAACAAAAATATAATAGATCACATTATTTTCATTCCTACCACCATTGATTAAATGAGAGTATACCTAGACCATGTACATATCATCATTCTTAGAATTCTTAATCACATTATCATAAAAAGGGTGGATCTAGTTCTAGATATCCTCCTCATTAAAATTTTACATTGTTGTATTTTATCACGGTCAAATTATTATTGAAGAAGAGACGAGAATTGTGTTGGGGGATTAATCCAATTCTCATCAGGATGAACATAAGCTCTTAAAGAATCATGGTGGGATGATTTATAATATTTTATGATAATGTACTAATGCGATATTGATTGATAGATTGGTGGTCACTAAAGACATCATGTATTATTTGCCTAAATTTTACACTGAGTATGAGCCTGACATCCACATTATGTTTTCAGATAATAAGATTTAAATTCCTCATATTATATGGGCCTTTAAGTAGAAAATTAATCAAATGAAGGTTTTCAATCCTTTGTTAAATTTATTCACGGATGAAAATAATAGATTTTTTCTGTCATTTAGTTGGTTGGTTGACTGAAATCTGGGTTTATTAAACATGTAGAATGTTATATAAATACATTTAGTATAGTTGTGATTACTCCAACTGCAATATCTATAAATAACTCCATCTCATATTCCATTATACCTATTGTTTCCACATAATTCAATAATATCATCCCCTTTGGGAATATTATTATTAAGGATGTGAAACTTATCAGACCGATGTCATTAGTCATAGCCTTTAGGCCTCTTAAACCTCCAACTATCTCTATCCTTCTTCTTTCTCCAGTTAATGGAATTTGAAATTCCACTATTGATATTTACACTATTCCAGATAAAGAACACTTAGACATTTATTTGGTTCATATAGAGATTATTTACCTATTTTATGTTTTTATAATGTATACCTTTGAATAATATATGAATAAAAACTTCTTACAGTTGTTTTCATTCATTAATATATTTAAATATTTTTAATTCCATGTTTTATTTTAAATTCATGCCTTTTTTATAATCCCATAAGTGAAGCATATTATGAATGTATGTTATTTTATGATTTATATAATTTATTTTTAATCATCTTTTCTTTGATTGTTATTTTATGGAAAAGGAAGACAAATTGTTAATTTATTATTATAATTGTTTATTTTATTATTACAAAATAATAATTTTTTGAAATCTACTATTCTAAATTTATTTTCAATATTTATTTTTGATCATCAAATGTGGGATATTATCCGCAAAATCTTGAAAATAAATTTTTTAACTGTAAAAAAATTCTTATTTGTTTTATTAAGTATCTTTAATTTTTAGGACAGAACTTCACAATTAGGACCCTTATATAAAATCTTTCTATGTATAATCTTATACAATTACTTTATACTTTTTACCACTAGAAGATGTTTTCTTCCATCATAATAAACTTATTAATAATAGAAGAACCTTAGTACCATTAGAAGAAAAATTATAGCACCAAAAATACATTTTTGTGGGTAGAAGGACATAACTAATATTATAAGAAGTATATTTCAAACAAAAGAAATATCTCACTATTTTTGGATTTCTGCTATTTTTCGGAGGGATATCCTTCCATCATTCCTTGTTTTCTACCATCTAGTGAGATCTACGACTATAGAACTAGTTTTTATGAAATAATGATCTAATAAAACTAATACATATTCTTTTTTTAAGGTATTTGACTACACTTTTTTTGTGGTTAAATTAAAATTAAAATTCCAAAAGATAGTTTATTTATTTTATGTTAAATCATAGATTTATTCAGTATGAGGACTTAATAATATTAAGTCAAAGATGTATACTCAGGATAATTTAATAAAAATTAATCATTCCTAAAATTATTACTTTATACGAATAATAATAATATTATTATCCTAAAAATTAAAAAATAGTTTGAAAACACATATAATTCATAGGAACCCATAATGAAAAATTAGTATCTAGTCACACAATGATTTTTTGTCAAGTGTTCTTATTTGAGTGTTCTGAAACATATGCCCACTTTTTCTACAATATATTTCCCTAAATTTTTCATGAAAATTCAAAAAACCATATTAAATACTTATGAAAGATTATTTAATTGAAAAAAAATATTGATTTAAAAATATTCCAACAAAAGAAAAAGTTCAGGGTTTATCATCTCATATAGGATTTGAGAAAGTGAAATTTACAATCACTTCATTTCATTTTTCTCTTTATCTCAATTTTGTATTTACTATCTATTTGTGATTTATTTATTTTTTAAAACATTGAAAAAACATCATATGCTAAACTGGTGAGTTACCATATACTCACTTCTTAGTACCTTTACATCTTTCACCTAATGGATAATAGTTGAAGTGTATTGATATAGCCAAGACATCCTAATTGGAGTTTTATGTAATACAATTTATATATTTTATAAATCATTAATATTATTAATTAATAAACATTCATGGAAGATGGTGACTATAAATGATAGAGGATAATATATTAACATTTAACTAAACCTATTGTATTTATTTATGTTATATCCAATTTAAGTTTTTCATAGTTTATTTTAAAAAATATTTAATTTTTTTGATCACTTTGGTAAAACAATACTCGTTTATTTAACTTTATAGAGGAGTTTAAACATTTTTATGTGATTTTATATTTTAATATGATAATATATTTTCATTTTTTATATTGGTTGTGATTAAGCCTACAATAAAACAATAAAAAAATATAAAATGTAATATATATTATAATTAATTTAAAATTACTTTTTTGATGAAAAATAAACTTGTTTTCTATTAAATTATTATTAATTAAATAGTTTCGATTTAATTTCTCTTTACTTCTTGTTATTTGTCCATTGGGACATACATACAAGTTTGAAAATCATTTTCATGTGATGAAGTACCCAAGACACTATACGAATTATGGTTTAAAAAAACATTATTTCCCACATTAATGAGAATTTATATTCATTCATAAATTTATTTTATTTAAAAATGTATTGATATTTTATTTTTACAATTATAAATTGGTTCTTTAAGGAAATTTTTACCCATGTTTGAATTTCTATAACAATTCTTTAATAGAATATTTATTTTTATTTTGAAAAGAGATACTGTTTACTAATGTTGTGATGAGAATATTTGTTTCTATATTTACTGGGGGAATGGAATTTACCTCCACCATGACTGCACAATTATTTAAATCATCTATTTCAGGTTTAACTAGATTATTTGAAAGACAATTTGTCCTTAATATGTGGGAAATGTTTATGTTTTTATTAGGTTATTTCATAATGAATTTAGAAATTTATCCAATAAATAGTCTAGAAATTATTTAAAATATTTTTTTCATCTATTATAATATCCTTTGATATCAATTATTCTTTACTAGAAATATGATCCCATGTTACCATGATTATATTTTTCCAGAGGGTTTATTATTAAAATAATGATATGTTTAAGAACATGTTAATTTTATATTGTTTATTCTATAGTGATATGGTGAATGTTTTTGGATCATGAGGCATGAATGTGAATAAATTATTAATATGTGGTTTGTGGGCCTGAAATTTTACATATCTATAATTAATTGGATAATTATTAATGGTTTGTGAGCTTAAAGGGTACATGTGAGGTTATCATATTCCTAAAAGATGTTACACATTATCTTTTTTTAATAAATGGACAGATAAATGATTTTTGGGATAGTGATAAGCCGAGCATGACTAAATTACACCCACTTCCATTAAGTCATAGGTTGGTGACTAGCACGAGTGGAAATGTCACACATATTAGAGCCATTCTCATAATGTAATAACACACACACAAACACTAATCTCTAATACCAATCAATGTTGAGTGTAATATATAACAGATACCAAATTATTGTATAAATATATATATCCCACAGTCATAGTATGATAATTTAATGTATAAAATAAGAAAAAAAATAAATTCCCCAAAAATTTGAAATAATGTCCCAACTACATAGAAGGAATAAATTGATATAAAATAAAACAAGGATACAAACATCGGTTTTTATTTCTAGAAATTATACTATTACTACTATCTATCCTCTCAGAAATCCATGAAAATGATGTTCTTCTACATAGAAAACGAAATCTGTGGGAAATTCCCCAACATATGTGAGTATAAAAGTACCCAAAGGACACATTTAAATCACTAATCATAAATAATAAATAGTATTCAACTAATCAATAAATATCCTTTTCAATAAATATGTTAGAAATAAAAAAACTAGATATACCCATAACACACTACAAGTCTCATGTGGTCGTAATCATTCTAGATTCCCCCATATTTTCATGATGCATCAAGGTAATGAACTTCATAGAGAATCCAATAAAAATTCCATGTTATAACTAATGAAAATAATTTGGGAGGTTCTTATCATCAGGCCTCTCTAAATAACTACTCATCATAATTCAAAATAATTTTAAGTCTGAGATAGGGATCACATCCAAGACTTATTGGAGAGGGAAAAAATCCTATTGGTTCAAAAATATATAGAGAGTAATAAACCCTAATGGATTGAGTTGAATCTAATAACATGAACCATACCTATATAAGAATAAATGATAGAGGATCCCACCCTGGTTCTCATGGAGGGGTTCTATGATTACTATCCATGGAAAACCCAATATATACATTAATAATCCTACGATCAAGATGTAATTCCATTTATTAAAATAATATTGATGGAATAAATCATCCCACTCAATTGAAAATGATAATTTCTGATGAGATGGAGGTCCTCAAACATCCCTAGAAAAAGTACATTTTGGGTACCATCGAAAGTTGTTTTGTTTTTCTACCAGGTTTCTTCATTTTAACCACAACCCATTCCTATATACCTCCAACCGCGGCCTTATTCTCTATCCATTCCCATGTACATATCCACTTTTTGGTCATATGGCCTTTTCCATGTACATGGCCATTATCATGTACTCTTCCCATGATCATGTGCCTAGAAATGTTCATTCCTTAGTATATTTTAGTTATTTGATGGGATAACCTCAATGGGTCTCATTTCATGTGACATGTGTCATATGATGTATGATATTTTACCTCCATTGAATCCATATCCATCACATTGATCGTAATATATGACGTTTGTTCATATGAAGACACACCGTGTATTCTGTAATTTTACAAAAATTCATAAATGTGTCACGTATAATTATTCTCCCAATACATAACAATTCCAAACACCAAATGTATCGATAACCATAGATATAAATCAGATCAAGACTATTTGTTGTTTCCAATTAGATTATAGCTATGGAACTGATCAATAAACCATCACTGTCATGACCTATCAACTCCACATTCCCAAATGAGAATCTATTAAACAAGAATCTAATTTATATCTACCTCTTAACATATTCCATAATTATTGACCATTTATTATAAATTAGGTACCAAACCCTATCCATGGAATTTATAATTTTCTCATAATAACAGGAATTCAATAATACAATATTGGGTATACATATAACCATTGTCTAAGGAAATACTGATGATGAATCTTGTAAATATTGGGAGAGAAATTCATGAAACACCAAATAGAAACAAACCTCTCCCATTTTTGGGTTATCCATGAATCATTTACATTATAATGACTATCAATAAACAAACTATTAAACAACAATATTATCTTCCACAAATCCAGAGTAAATAATCTCTTGAATATAATATGATCAACCCACAAATCAATATGACAGTTTATTTGATTCACGTACATAATTGGATAAAGAAAAAGGGTAATAAACAATGAAAAACAACACCCTGCATCAGGCATGGATCAATGGATTATGAAAAATGATTATGTGATGTTATTGTTGGAATGTTCCTCAAAAAGTTTTGCTAAAATAATATTTTTATTAATTATGGATGATCTCTATGCTCTACTCCCATGGTCTCACTCAATTATCAAGGTTTATTCGGAAAACCATTTTAATTTACCATAGAATAAATTATATATAGTTGTTAGGTCATAGAAATTAAAATAATAATAAAATAATAATTAATTTATTATTTAATATTTCTCCCATGAAAACAAATTATAAAATTCATAATGTTGAAAAATATTATGTAACCCCTTCGGTATAACTCATGTTCCAAGCTCAATGAATATCTCAAATTTTTAACCTAAGATATTATTCTAATGTTATTCAATTATTCAAAAACATTTGTCAGAGCATGAGATTAATAAATTTAATATTTATATATTATTTATATCAAATTTGTACAGGCCTGATAATGTCACACCATCTCAGTGACTATATCTAAAATGTTAATAAATATATTCCATATCATTACATACTAAACGTAAATTCATTACATTCTCCCCACAATATGTATTTTTTTGAAAAATATTAAAAAGGATACAAAAATATATGTGTATATTATTCTCCCATCTCGGAATCATAATCCCATGATATATTCTCAATATTCTCAGGTTTACACCATATACACATCAAAGGATCACTCACCCATATTGTATCTTCTCATGAAGGACATTGATCACCACTACGTACTCTAAATATTTAGCTTCTTAATTGATGTTTAACTAACCCCAATCGATAATATTCAATTATTCTTGTTGTTACATCCTTATTTGTGTTGGGACATGTATTATATACCCTTTCCAACCCTATATAATAATGTTTAGGGGAAATTAATCTCATAGATTGGTTTAGGCCCTAGAAAAATCTCTACAACCATTAGGATATGAGACCCTATGGTACACTTGGTTTCCCATCATGAACTCCAACGACCTTCATCCCTAGTCCTTGTAAGACTTTTGATGACTATTTTAAGTCCTCATATACTCCTAAAAGATATTCACTATATATTTTATCACTCAAAACAACTTGGGACCCTTGAGTGTTGAAACAACTAAATTATTCCGACATAGTAGTGAAATAAAATGGAACCCATAGAAACAATCAAATGGATCCATACAAATAGTGGAATGGTAGCCATATTTATATGAAACAATTACCAAGTTTTAGTTATCCTCCCAAATATGAACAAATTATATCACAAAAGTAGACAATATGTACTCTAGAATTAAAACGGTCTGCTTATTATGGTTTTCATCTTTGGGGTGAAACTCCATGCTCATATTATGTAGACACTCAAATGATTCCTTCCATTAACTAATTAATTCTGATGAGGAGTGGGCATTATGTTCCAAAACAGCCATCAAGGGAACCATTCTAATATTGAGTTTATCCTGAATGTAAATTCATCCCAATCATTCTGCTATACTATTCCATTAAATAGATAGGAAGTGGGCTGATTTGTGTACTTGTTTTTGGATTTCCCAAGAGATATCATATTCTATATATGTTCATGGGAACAAAATAATGAATTCCATTGATATTAAATCACAATTCCACTATAGAACATCAAGTTATTAATGTAAATCCATGGGTACCTAATGCTTCACCTTTACAAGTAGTCAAGTGTGTCATTAAGAGACAAAAACTACAACACACTTATTCATCCCTTAATATAAAAATTAAAATTAATGGCAGTAGTATATATCTTCTACAAATTTGATTTAACGTGAATAGGGATGGGTGAAACTTCTTTATGACCTCTTCATGCAATGACATTTATACCATCGCCTATCCTCTTAATAGGACGATACGAATCCTTCCATCAAAAAATAAATCTGGTTGATTTCTCATGGTTTTTTTATCACGTAAGGTCTCACATTCTATATCACCAAATAAAGAATACCCAACACACTATAAAAGTGGTTTGTAGTAATCATCATCTAATGGTAAGATTCACTATAAACATCCAACAATGATTACTACACTGATTCTTACTTTTATTAACCCATTGTAACAAACCACAAAAAAATATATCATCACAAGGGAATCAACCACTACCTTTCCTTTCCTAAAAATATAGACAATATGAACACAAAAATCCTAGAGGAACTGTATTTTTTCATTTATATCACTTGAAGATCTTCCATTGGTAATATATTCTTATGAATCATGCCATTATAATATATATTATAAAATTATTACCCAGAAGGTAGTATCACAACAAATTCAGATTGAAAACTACAACAATACATAATAGACAATGTGTCATGTAATTATTATATTTTAGTCTCAACTATTGGACCCATAAGAAATCACCCTGAATCATTGTATAATAAAACACCCATTTCTAGGCCCCGATGTTTTATAGAACTCTATATACTCAACACCCTCCTTGTATATATCATTTTGGGAATATGCATAATCCTCTACCGAAAATAATAAAGAGAATGTTGGAAACAATCCATCCATATGAAAGGCATTACATTAAAATTCAATGTTTTTATGGGAGTCGATATTCTAATGAAAGTAGTCATAATCCTCTTGTAGTAGTCATCCAACCGTATGATGATTCACACCAATGTTATAAAATTAGGTGGATCCCAATATAACATATCCTATACCATCCCCAGATCCACTATAACACCATATACATGGGATTAATTTTCCTTTAATGTCAAATTCACATATATATAACATACACATAAAGATCATACCATATAATTTATGCTATTGTAGTATGTCTAGTTCTATCCTCAAGATCCTGGCATGATCCACCTCATATACAGAGTACACTGGAATGTTATTCGTGAAGAACACCACAAACAGTTTTATAAAAGTTTTAATGTTCAAAAATTTTAAACCCATGAAATATTTTGTGGTGTTCATCACATCAAAATGAATCAAAAAGTACTCATAATGTTTGTAATAAAATAAAAAAATTTTATTTAGTATATCCATGTTTTATACTCAGTACTAGTTATAACGTTATATGAGTTAACGTTTGGAGAACTATCCCACCCCTATCATCTGATAGAAAATGTTTTCAATCATAGTTAGTGGAAAATATTACTCATAGTTACTAGGATCAGGTGCAGATAATGCACACAATATTCCAAAGTCCCATCCACATATTGGGAAACAAATAATAGGCCTAAAAACCCATTCTTATACATGTTCTCTATTTGAACCTTCATCTCTTGAAAAAAAATTAGAACCAAAATATATAGTGTAAAAGATATTAAGGAAATCCCTTGGTAAAATTTGATGAATAATTGTATCACTTAGTGGGAGGAAATCCTAGAACACCCGCATGAATGACATTAACATACTCTGCCACCACTATATGAATATGAAAGCACATATATTCCACTACTCTAATGTTAATACAATCCAAATTGGGACTAATTGGTTATATCATATATGTATAATAATTACAATCACTTTTTGGGTTCCTTTTCACCCAGAAAGGAAAAACTTAAACTATCACTACAGATTCACCACATACTCCAACTAATGTAATCGATAATGATATAAAATGCGGATAGACTGTGCATGCATAATTTTATTTCACAATGCCTAATTGAAACAAAAACAAAAACCATTAAGAAAATCCCTCCGCGAAGAGTCAAATCACACTTTTGTAATATGTGTGTGACCATGGAATCACTTATAGTATGAGTCTCTATGGACATGGGTCGAACTAATGGATCAACTACTATCCACACATATAAAATTTTACATGTTTCAATAAAAGTGTAGACCAAAACAATGTATATTATGACTGTTACTAATGTAGATAAAACATAGATCATACCTAAATTATTCCCTAGATCCTCTAGGTTGATGTCGTCCATGACCTGTAGGTGTCTTCATTAATAACCATCATCTCCCTGAACCTAGACCACACCCAAGGGGGAGGTAGTAGATATATTCTAAACCACCTTACACCTTCTAATTCTATACCCACTCATTGTACACATCAACAACCCTATATACCTCCCTACTCCCAACACTATCTATATCTACATTGTTTATCGACCATCACTATGTTAGTTTCTCATTTGATAAAAAAGTACTATGTGAGATTGCCTTGACTACCACATGTGAAATTCCACCAATATCTAAGATTACAATATTCAACATCAGATTATTGTACTGTTGAATATCTACCTTGGGATTTCCACCTAGGTCATTTTTTATTCCCAGATCCTTATGAATTTCATCATAAAAAGAATTTTGAGGCATCAAAAACCACATCCCTCCTTCCAGCATGATATATCTTTTCCATTTCATCCAGAAATATCTGAACAACTAAGTCTCACAAATGTACTAAAATATCATTTTAAATTCAAATAGAAAACAATAAAGACCATACATCACAACATAGGCCATGTTCGTAAATTTTAGATCAGAAGAAAATGTATTTTGAACCATATCTATAGAGTATAATGATACGTTAGTGAACCCCATATAGTACAAATACATGGTCAGGTTGTCATTCTGTAAACTGGAAATTACACAAATTAGAATTGATCACAATGTTGTCGGTAAAAACACATCCCAAAATATGTGGTCAAATTATGAACTATAGTTAGTTCTCTCATTATGTAAACGAGACACCAAAAACCACTAATGTTTGATGGATCCATAATGAATAAAAAATCTATATACAACCATATAATCTATAGGTTTCCCCGCATAGAGAAAAACATTGGTAAAAATATGTATCCTTTTATCATAAATATAGAATACACATTATGATGGATTCTTCATTAAGGTCATGTATATCCAATGATAACTCCTTGCATCATCATTGAAAAGACTCCAACCTAATCAACATTTACTCATTGATAATTTTTGTGTTGATATATGGAACTAATACAACCATCACGAATCCTACATCTCCAAAAAATCTTTTATCGTGATAATTTTCATGATTGTTTATAACATGATGATAAAAAAATATTCATCTGGTGGGATTTGGAAATAATGAAAAAATTATATCTACTAAAATAACATTCTTAAAATAACATCTTCAGCATCATTACTTATTTCATTCTTAGATACATTAAATACAGAGACTGGAAATATATATAGAAAAAAAACATTTCTGACCATTTATTTTTTGGTTTGAACAGTCAAAAAATTTGAACATTCTTATAGAACAAATTACCATGAAGTCGATACAATTTTTTAAAAACCAAAATATTCAAATAGAAAAACATATTTTCTCAATAAATAAAATTTAAAAAAATAATTAACCAAAAAAATTATACATTATGAATACAATAAATTCAAACATTGGGTGACCATTCATTAAAACAAATAATAGATTCCATAGGTTCATTTTCATGATAAAGGGTTTAATTAATATGTGATGATGATAGGGGATGATCAAATGTATATCAGGATTAGATCAGTGTATCCCATTTTGTGTTAGGGTGTACGATGATGGTACAATACATAGGTAGTGTGTTTACTATCAGATTTATAGCCTAAATTTGATATTCAGTGATTGTATGGATTGGTTGGAAGAAGGTCCATATTTATTGATTTACTAGTATCCATGAATCATTGATGAAATATAATGAAAAAATAAGAGAATTTTTATTGAGTATTTGAAAAATTCCCCACTACATGGAGTGTAGTCCGATGAACACATTACATGTAATACCCTTCCTATGATGTCTAGGGTTATAGAAGAAATAAAATATAACAAATTTTTTAATATATGTTAAACATTGGGTGAATCTATACTATAATTTTGGAATATACCCTAGATGGTACATAGACACAGAAACATCCATAAATATCGGCATGGGAAGAGTATATGAACATGAATGTGTAGTTGTGCATGGATGAAGGAACTAGAAATGACCTGGAACATGAGTGTATCCAAAGTTCATGGTAATTGATAAAGGTAAATGTGAATGAGAAGTGGTACATAGGAATACCCATGGTAAATGGGAAACATAATGTACTAATATTACTCATCATGCACTCTTTCAAGGGAAGTATGAGTTCCTATATCTCTTCATAATATAACATGTTCAGTTTAGTGTGATTCGTTGGATAGTCACTATGAGGTTACAGGGTGTACCTACATCATTATCCTTAGATTATCAACCAATATATGGGGTTTTCCTAAAATATAATGTGTGGTATCCATCTATGAGTCCTAGGGGGGGATCCTTTACTATATATTCATCTCAGGAAAAGGTTAATGATATCATCATGAACACCATGCAGAGGGTTTTATATCCCAATATAAAATCTTGATCTAGTACGGTTTGTGGTTTACCTCACCGATCCTTGGTGTGATTCCCTACCATGAGGTTGACAACTCGGTGTTCTAGTCAATATATATTAGGTGATACCTCATCCGAATGACCTCTTAATTGAGAACTATCAGTGAATGAATAGATCGAGGAGTGGATTCTCCTAGATGAGCATTAACATTATTCCCCAAGAAAAATCTAGTGGTTGTAAGTATGATTAAGACAAATAGAGGCATATAGTCTTTTATTTTTATGTCAGGGTTTTTTTATTTATTTGTACCACATATTGATTGGAATACATTTTTGCAGATGATTATTTTTTTTAAAATCATAGTGTCTAAATGGGCATTTTTATACTCAACCATGCATGGTATTTTCATGGAAACACTATGTGTTATGAATATGAAAGACCATTTAACAGAATCTCAGGTGGCCAAAGAGCTACAAAATTACAGTTTCAATATTGATAGATCAAGGTTCACACTATTGTTATATTTGATCATTGTCCTTCATTCTGATAATGTTGGCCTTTAAATTTATTTATGTGGGATTACATTATTCCAATATTAATTTGAATAATTTTTCATAATTTTATTGTGAGATATAGATATATTAATCCACTTAGTATCAGTTTTACTTCTCTTTTAATCATTTTATATGATTTGAAATGTGTTTTTTCATACTTGTTCCTATGGATAATACTTCCCATATAGGTTATATTACTAATCGATGAAAGTAGATATACCCATTCCTTTTGGAAGAAATATTATGTTTGAAATGCTCACCTTATTAATGATCCGGAGGGTCTTAGTGTTCGGGCCCATGAAATTGGGTTATTAAAGGAGTTGATTACACCTTATGTCCTATTTTGGTGTTTTTTATAGCTATAAGGATTCCATTTGGATTTACGGAAACAATTATAAATTATTTAGTGTATGTCTCATTGGCCTGCGACCACAGTGTTGGTGCGGTGGATGATGTATCCATTCACCATAACTTTGATAACCTACTTGTTGACTTGATACATTTCTATACTAGTTCCTAGGAAAAAACATTGGAAAATTCATCCTAAATAAATGTGTGTCAGTTTCCATATCAATCATGATTCTTCTCACTAGATATACTCATTGATCTTAGGGCATATTGTTTATTGAATATAAGATTTTATATGTTAATTCATCATAAAATACATTGTTTTTATGGAGAAATCATCATAATGGTATTTATGTGGTAATGGGAATTCCATCATTTTGAGATGATTAGGAAACTGATCATAATGGGCTATGCTCGAAATATGAAACATAATAATCTAAGAAATACACATATTTATAATGTTCATTGAAGGAAAAAAATTGTAATGAGGTGACAAGAATAAAAATTCATACTGAGTTGAGAATAAAATATATTTATAATTATATGATAAGGAAACATATTTAAAAGTAATTGCTTACGAATAAGTCTCAAAAAGATGATTCATGAAGTTTTATCAAGTGTTGAATTTGTAAAATGTGAAATTCAATTTTTCAAAAATATATGAGAAATCAGTTGAGGATTGGAGAAGTCAATGTTTATGTATAAATGTTTTTGATTTTTAGTTTTTTTTTTAAATTAGGAACTAGGGAGTGTTTTCCAGTTTCACAATTGTTTCAGAGTCACCTATAAATACATGCTCAGATTATTTGTTCGTAGTTACTTTTCATATAAGTTGATAAGTCAGAGCACTTATCAAATTAAAAGGAAATGTTATTTTTGTTAGATATATCATGAGTAGGATCAAAAAACATTAATGTTTATTTACAAAATTGATAAATAAAGGGTTTATAATATCATATTGATTCAATCAAATTGAAGACCTATTTATTGAGAATTTGAGTGGATTTTGAGTTCTTTATATTGATAATGGGTTCATCATCATCATTCAAACTTATTGTGTTTATGAATATATTTTTACAATTTGATATTAATTAAATTGAATCATATTTACATCATTATATTGTAAACATGAGGTCATACGAAATCGAATTGAGGATTCAGACTGAGTAATCATGGAGCAGTTTCATAAAAGTCAGCATTCATTTGTTTTTCTCAATTTTGTTAAGAAAAAATTGTAAATTTTCGTGATTAATTATAATATTTACTATATATATAGAGAAGGTTTATAATAAGAGTTATCACAAGTTGTATTCACATCATCATAATAGTTAATTTCCATTGACCTGTGGGAGTGGCTATGGTATGGATAAAGGTTCTGACACTAAGGTTGAACCCTATAATTATTTTTTCCTTTACATTATATCTGACAATTTCGTGCATGATTATTTACAAAAAATGTTAAGGAAATAAATCATAATATATTTTTCAGGGTAATGATTTAAAAAGACTTGAAAATTATAAATATTAGACAACTGATTCAACCCCCCTCCCCATTGTTGTTAGATCATTTGGAACATCAATTTCTATTAGAGCGATGGTTCTGTTATTGAATCCTTATCATGGATATTATAAAATTTAAAAATAGTAAAAGAATTCTGCCATTTTATGGAAAAACATCATTATGGATGAAAAAATATGATGATTCCTTGTCTCTTATCGTTTGTCCAGGATGTTTTTGATGTTGCCAAAATTGGTTTTTATCATATATTGACTTATGATACTATGAAATTTTTAATAAGTGAAATATAGATTTATATGGAATGGTTTGAACTGAAATCCATATTTCCTTTTCATAAAATGGTTATTATAAGGATATGGGTCTTAATAATTCATGATGTATATGGGACAATATGGAAATTAGTTTTGAAGGGAATATTAATATGAAATAAGAAAAGAAAAAAATATGGAATAATATGTACGAAGACATCATAATTAGGGTGGAAGAAACTTTTGATGAATACTTCACCAAAGTAAATTCTTTTGTTCTCAAAATCATATGATTTAGAGATGGTATGGAAGATTGTACAATTATTATGAAAATTATTCAAAACTTCCCTATCATTTATTATTAAAAAATTTACTCTTTAGAAGATACATATGTCTTTTCTCTTGATAAATATCATAACATTCTTGTTTATTATGAAAAGATGAAAAATCTAATTTTTTCAAATAAAATGAAAGATGAAACGGATTTAATCCTATGGGAAATATGAAAATACAAAAGGTGGAGGATATTATTACTTGTGATTTTGAATATAAGGAAGATGATTACTTTAGTTATAACATTATGTTTTGTATGACTAAAAACCATCAGAGAAGGGGGTGAAAATATGGAGGCAAGCATCCTCACAAATATATTATGTGTGGTGTATATTTTTTTATGAATTTCACTAAGAAGAATGTTTTAGAATATCAAGATAATTCTATTGGAAACCCAGGATGAAAGAAGTTGAAACAAAATGAAAACTAAGAAAATCCCACAAGAAAAATTAAATAAAGGGATTAACAGAAAAAAATAAGTATATTGATTAAAAATGATTAATATAACTAAAATGAAAAGAATTTTTCTGAATATTAATGTTCATTAAAATTTTATTACATTTATGAAAATGTTTAGAAAAAAATATTTCTTAGATAAAAATACGACGGTGAACAATTTTATAGAGATTATGAACTCCGAATCGAACATGTTACACTTCCTGATCAAAATATACTCTCAACAAAGAAATTATAGTATGGATGAAAGATTTTAATTAAGTAGTTGATGGAAGTAAATGTGTCATCATGTAGGATGATAAATACATGTAGGAGATGTGTATTTAGAAACATATAAATATTCCATAGGGAATGCGAGATGATGAAATTTGTAGAAGTTGTTAGATAATGTAGAAGAATTAAACAAGTTTTGGTAAAATTAATTGTGTATTAAATCACCATGAGGAATATGAATAAAAATTTCAACAACTCTTGAGAGTTAAAAGATAGGTATTATAAACATACTGGTAAGGCACAATACGAGAATATATCTAAATCTTTAGTCACCAAAATGTAATTTTTCATTTGATTGTTTTTATATTTTTTGTTCAAAACTTTTTTTTGGGAAATCATGGGTGGAGAGTAGATGTGAGAAACCTATTTATTTTTCTAAATTATTAAAATAACTCAAAATAAATGATTTTCCACACCATGAGTATGTTAGAGTTGAATTAGTTAACAATATCAATATAGTTTCTATTGAGAAAGAACATTATTGAGTAAAAAATTTGGATTTGATGGATCATATTGGTATTATGGATTATATAGGAACATAACTTATAGTTGTAAGAAAATAATATCATTACCTAAAATATTGTTTGTGAGGAGTGGAATAAATAGTGAAAAATCAATGAAAAAGATTACTAACTTAATGAAAGTTGAAAAAGATAATTATCAATATGTTAGAAACTTGACAACGAGAAATAAATTTGAATGTATAAACTATATTTTAAGATGATTTTTTAAGGATGTTAATAATACCGAACAATATATGATAAACCTTCCACAACATTTTAATTGCAATGGAATATTAAAAAAATATAAATATAATAATGTAGTGGAAAAAGATTTTGTTCTTGAGGAAGCCTTGAAAGAAAGTAAAAAAAGAAGAAACCATGGATATGTGATAGTGGGTTTTCCTTCACACGTGAATGGTGATGTGAAGAACATTAAAAATGTTGAAAATCATGATGGAGGTGTCATTACCTTTTATGATGACAATTTATTAAAAATATGATGAATCCGAATGGATATAATTATTAAACAAATGTGAAATATAAGGTATTTTTATTTTTTGATTTTCTAAATCATAATAATATTCGTTTATGAAAACATTGTTATTATAGAAAAGAAGTATATTTTAGAATTTTTTTGATATCATCATAAGTGTTATTGTTGGAAAATGTATCACAATGTTATAAATAAGTACTAGAAATTCTTCTCAAATAATAGAATTTCACAAATATTATTAAATGACTGATGATGATGAAAATAAGTTTTCGCACAACATAATTTATCAACTGTGAAAAAATCATGAAAACCATTATATGGTTACAATTTTCAGAAACATTCCATAATTTAAAATAAGTTAAGATGATGTTTATATTTCTTTTCATAAAGAAAAAATGATGAATAAAATACATAATAGTGTTCAGACTCGTTCTACCAGAGATCTTGAACATATTCATTCTAAATTATGTTGGCGGATGAGACGTTAATAAAAAATTAATATTTATACCTCATCACATTTATTTATATAGTCAATTATATTAAACCCCTCTTGTTTATGAAATATATTTTTGATGCCATCAAAATTTTCGGTTTCTTTCAAAATTATTTTGAGAAGGAAATGTAATACAGTGAAAAGAAGTATGGTATTGATAATGGAACTAAATTTAACAACCATGATTTTCAAGGGTATCTGAGAACAAAATGAATCAAACAACAGTATAGTGCTCCCAATAATCCAAAAAAATCTGGAGTAGGAAAAATAAGGAATAGAATTTCGGGGATATGGGAAGATAGTATGTTAGTTGAATACAATTTTTTGATGTTTTACTAGAAATAAGAAGTTATTACTATTGTACATGTTTAGAATTGATGTTTACTAAGGCCATAACCCAGAATAAAATCTTATAAAATGTGATATTATAAAAACTTTCATTAACACACTTATATGTTATTTTATGTCCATTTTTACTTATAACCATTCATTATTTATTGGAAAATTTTGAATAGAATTATAATGAAGAATATTTTATGGGTTACTCCCCAAATAGAGTAATTCTGAAATGCATAGACACACATTTAAAAATAATTGTGGACTCATATGATGTGAAGGTAAATGAGATTCAAAATTCTATAATCGAGGTTGTTTAGAATTTTTAGGAGGATGAGATAGGGATTTATTAAGATAATAAAGGTAATTCAATATATCCTAACAAATATTCAGGAGAATAATTAGATGTGGAATGTTTCATGGGTAAATATATATTCAAATTTATTACCTTACAAAAACATTTTGGAACTGATAATATTATTTGAAGTAAGAATGATTTATTTTTTAAAATAAGAATGTTGAGATTAGGGAATTAGACTTCAGTTACCTTAAAATTTAAACTATAATTAGTTTTAGAGTATATTAAATATATATAATGGATGAATTCTATTAATTAATAGACTGTTTGGAATCATAAGAATGAAACACGATATATTCTTTCACAACCAGGAAAGAAAAATGTTATCAGAACTAAGCAGGTTTATATAAAAATTTAAAATAGAAAGGGAAAAGTATCAAGAAACAAATCTAGGATTGTTTGAATAGGATATTCATAGTTGGAGGCTGTGGATTTTGAAGAAACAATTTCCCCAGTTTTAGTATTTGAACCTATTATAATGTTTCATTCAGTGGATGTACGTCAAAATTACAATTTTTATTAGATGGACATAATGTCATAATTATTAAATTATGAGATTAATGTTTAATATTGCATTGAATAACCTCATCATTTTCTGCTTAAAAATGATGAAAACAATATTTTTATTTTGAATAAATCATTTTATGTGATGTAATAACTTTTATGTGCATGATATTCTAAACATGAATATTATTTTTAATTATTGAAATTTTACAAAGACAAAGTCGAAAAACAATTATCTGTGAAATACATTGACATTGGATATATTATTGCAATTTATATGTGGATTATATAATTTTTTTATGGTGTTGAATGAAAATATTTCAATGTGTTATCTAAGAAAATAATGAAGAATATCAAAATGTAAATGTTATAAGAATTAAAATTATTCTTTTCCATGCATATTTAAAAAATTTATACTTTCATATCACACAAAACATATCACCATGAATAGTTAAAAAGGTTTGTGATGATTTAATCCAATGATGTTTTTATGACTATTTCACAAACCAGGGTATTGAGTACAAATGATTCTTGAAAAAGATTGAATTAAAAATTCTTTTGGAAGGTATTATGAATTCTTCATTACATTATAGAGTCTTGACATAATATTTTTTATGTTCGTACATTATTTGAAATGAATCAAAGTAACACAAAATATATATATATATATATTTTTAAAATATAATTATGATATATGTTAATGTTACAACATCATTGGGGTTGTTATACAAAATAAATGTGAAATGATGTATTGCAGTTATACTGATGCCGATTTAGATTGATATTGTAAATATTGAAAATCACACTTATGAGGAAACTTTTTATGGTGAATGCTTCATGAGTTTTCATAGTAAGAATCAAAGTTCTTTAAAATTGAAAAAAAAACGAAATACTAATATGTAGAAACTACTCTGAATTGTACTCAAATGTCAAGGAGAATAGTTTAGTTATAAAATTATAACATAAAATTTTCGAAACTATTGAAGAAACATTGTGATTATCCTAGTGAAATTGATCTTTATATGAATATAATATGAAATTATTGATCAAGACATATTGATATAATTTTTAAAATATAATAATGATAGTGGTTATTTTATATTTTTTTTGGATGACATTTAAATAATGTATTATATTGCTGATATCATTAAAAAATCAATTCCAAATTAAATGTCGTTGGAATTTGGGCTACCAATTCATACATAGGAACCTATAATGTCTTCCTAAATGTTTAATTATGACCCCCTCAATGCTTCATCTTTTTTTGTAAAAGGGGGAGAGAAATTAACTACATATAAATTTGAAAAATAATTTTATTTAACATTCATTAAAGAATCTAAATATGTGGTTATCATAAAATGGGGGGAGAAAATTAAATGTGGGTGAGAAAAAGAAAAATTGATGAATATTTTACCATTACAGGGCCAAAAAAATTCTTTTAACTAAGGGATGGAGTTTCTTAAAAATATTACCTTTTTCAGTTTTTCAATGTAAGGAAACTCTTTTTTGAGAATGGTTATGTTTTATTAAATTTTAAAAAACCTATGCTGTGAAATTTGTTTTCAGTGTTTTTATAGTTGTTAGGATGGGATGTCAACAAATTAAAATGGGGAGATTGAAGAATCATTATCATAAAATTGTTTTAACAAAGTTCTTTATTAGTTTAAAAGAAACCATTAGGTATAATAATGTTTTTTATTTTTAGGAATAGGTCCTGGTCCATTGCAATGAGTTCTATTTGATATTTGAATGATGTTGAATTTTCTATCCATAATGTAAAGGGAGAGAATTTTTTTCCCATACACAGGTTTCTATACTTGGGTTTTGAAAATTATATAATAAAATTAACAATGATGTTTAAGAGGTTTGTTGAAGAAAGTGAATTTTGGAGTTAAATAATTCTCATCAATTATAAAACCAAATCAGATGATTTTTTTCTAGTCCTAATGTTATAAAAAATAAGGAACGATATCATGATAATTTCATTAGATGAAATGGAGTAATTGTAATGGTTGTAGCGGTTTTAGAAATAAGGACATTTTTTTCAATGAGAAATAAATGGTGAGGTTTTAGAGTTGCAATGTTGCTATGTGGAGTTACAATTGGATACACAAAATATTTTTTAATAATCCATATTAATTTGCATTCAATAATTTTGAAATATCCATTGGTGGATGAATTGTTACGAAATAAAAATAATGCATGATGTTAATAATGTTTGAAGATGTTCAAATTTTCTATGTGGATTCATCATTGAACACTTTCCATAATTATTTCAAAACCATCATAATGATTTTTCATTCACAATGGGAATTCGTTATTAATGTGTCTAAAAGACAACAAATCATATTGATATGAGAGGGATACAAGAATCTAAATGAGATATGAAAGAAATGTATTTTTACAAATCTGAGAAGGAAATATATTTTTGTTGAGATGAGTAGGAAAACGATTCGTAATGAGATAAGAATCAATCCAATTTGTAGTGAGATAAAATGATAAGAAAAAATTAATTATCTAATAATTAAGATGACTCAAAAAGAATATTCCAAGTGTTTTTATGAAGTGTTGAAGAATTCAAACACGAAATTCAATTTTGTATGAATCTCAAAGAAATTAATGTATGATTAAAGAAGTCAATGATCAATATTAAATTTATGATTTTAATGTTCATGAAATTTTATGATATAAGGAAAGTTCTCATTTTTTCCACTTTTTTTTCTAATTCACTTATGAATACATGAATAGAACATTTGTTCATATTAACTTTCCACATAATATGAAAAGGATCAGCATTCATGAAATAATGTGAATTTTATTTCCATCTAGAGATCATACGAGGAGTATCAGGAAACACAATATTTTTTATTGGATTTACAAATATAATATTTATAAGATCATATTGTTCTATTATTTTGATTCTATCATATTGATTCAATAATATTGAATAAAATAAAATTGAGAATTTTATAAGAGTTTTATTTAGATTTAAAATATTTCATCTTATTGATTCCATCATATTCAGTTTTTATGTAGTCTTTGAGTGGTAAAAATTGGTTAAGGAGAATTATATTGACCTAATCCTGAGCAGAAAATTTGATATACCCAAGCCATATTATGGATTCAGACTGAGGAGTTATGGAATATTTACAGAAAAGTTGTTTCTTTGGGTCAATATTTTTATAATAAATCTTTGTAAAATGATGGGATTCAATATAATAATTCTTATATGGTAAAAGAAGGTGTCTAAATTTAGTTGGAACAACTTTTATTCACTTTTTGATAATAATGAATTTCTATAGAACCATGGGAGTGGATATTGAAAGGATGTTGGGTCTCACACTAATGTGAGACCTAGTAAATCATATTTTATTTAAGTTTTTTCCTTCTTTTTTTAATAAGTATTAAAAAAAGATAATAAAGAAATAAATCATTATAGTTTGTAGTTGTAACATTTAAAATGTATTGAATCTTATAAAAATTAACAGGTTCAACCACCCCTTTTTCTCAGTTGATATTGAGTCCTTTAGAACGTCACATAAAACATTCTACCAATGCAATATCAACAATGAACTCTATGAATAAACAGGAAAAAATTCACAACGATGAGAAATTAAACGTGTATTGTTTTTTATTTACAATTTTTATATTTTATATTAATCAATAAAGAGTAAAAAATATAAAAAAAGTCCCTCAAATCCTAGTTAAATAAACCTTGGATCATAATATTATTGACCCTAAAATCAAAACATTAGTTGATTTGATTCATGTTCGTCATGGAATAATCAATGGGAAAATAAAAATTAAAAACAAAATCATTTATTCATCCTTGACGGATCAATCATAAATAATTAATCTATAATATTACCATTCTTGAGATCCAGAAACTACATTGTAAAGAATGATCATTGATCCATCATCTGGGCGGGCCAATATCACCTCTAATTGTCCCACAAAAATAACCATGGTTATGTTTCTAGTACTTGGACATTCTCATAAATCATATTAAATATATGTGGGGTCAAGTAAAGTAAATTATAACGATATTAAATTTATAATAATTTTTTATTCAATATTTCACCCATGACCACACGTTATTAAAATACCATACACCAACAATTTTCATGTTCCACCTAGTGAAATAAACATATTTAGGATATAACAGTGGTCTAATATTTTTTTATTTGATGTTATATTATGGACTTATTCAATTAATATAAAAAAATTTGTGTGTGATACAGAAATATTTAATATTTAAATAATATCAATACCTAGCCTCTATGGGAATCAAAATCTCATTTCATTTCTATTTCTCAATATAGAAATATTATTAGAGTTATTACAAATATTTAATTGATAAAATAATAATTTTATAGTCATCCCAATCCAAGAATTGGGTACATAGGTGGTTATTACATGCCTAGTAGTGGGTGCATATGAGTTTAAATTGTGATCAAGGTAGGTAAATGTATGGCTTGCCCATATCAAACATGTTTTTATTTTCTTGGTGGGTTTTCATGACATAATATTTCTATATTTATGATCATTCCCCAATTCATGATACAATTTTATGTCAAGACCTTATGCCAATATTATACTCTCATTGTTTATGTTTCTTTATTCCTTAATGAATTATGTATTGTGATATTCTTTTTCTTATTCCACAACATATTATTATAATATCAGAAGTAGAATGCGTAGTTTTAAATAGTTAATCTAATGTTCTCATACCCTAATGATTATATTATACTTTAATGATCATTTATATCCCCATTGTTTATCCATGTTGAGCATCTGAGCCCTCTATTTTTTATGTTAACTTTTCCATATGATATAAAGAAACTTTTTATGTATGATATCTTTATGAAGGCTGTTGGTTGAGAGAAACTAAGTAAGACATGTTGTAGATATTTTATGTACATGTTTTTTATCTCTGTTTCTAATGAAATAATTCCATTATGGTTATGGATTGGATTTAATGTTTTGTAATGAATATTAATCTGATATGATTCAATTATTTTTATGAAATGTATGTGTCTCTATGATAATTTGGTTTTAGATGAACATAAATTCAAATTGTGTATTTATTTAGAAAATCTATATGTTTTCTTATTTTAAAGTAGCATCATGGAGAATTCAAGAGATACCTGAGTCAAAAATACTATAAGTAACATTTTATATCATTCTATGTATCGTATTGATCATTGTAAATTTATTATTTTTATTAATGCTTTAAGGGATATTTGTTCCCACCATTTTCATCAAATGGAGAGAACCATGGGACGTTGTAGAAAAATTCATTAGAATCCTAGTAATTTTATTTATAAGGTAGGATAATGTACAATGTTATTTAAAAAAATTTGGATAACTATTATTCATTTTTTATTTTGGGGGATATTTTATAGTCATGTGTTAGGACCCAGGATGGTAAAGTAACTTCAGCTCTATTTGATTTTATATTAGTTCTCTGGATGTGTAATATGTAGATGAAATGTACATGGTTTTATTTTTTTTAAATAGAAATAATAAGGGAAAAAATAATCATTCATCTTTAAAAGATGATTATTTTTACTTATCAACATGAAGGATGCTATATTCTTCCATAATAGGGACAATAAAGGCTAGAAGGCCCTTTCCCTTGTAATAGAATCACCTCTTATATCTAATAGAAGAAAAATACCACAATTAGTGTCATTAACGGAACACTACCACATTATAGGTATGCATCCATTAATTATAGCTGTTATGGGAATTACTATGGCTATATTATTTTGTAGAAGTCATTTTTAGAGGCTCCAAGTCCTCAACTTCTTAAAGTTGTGGAATCCAATTCAAGTAACTTATCAATGAAAGGGATACATTAGGATACTTATTTGTCTTTAAATAGTGTCATTGACCCTGAGGGGTATTTTACAATCATGAGTATAATGGTTGTCAGCATCCTTGTTAGGTTGCGACACATGCATAATTCCATAAGGAGATAGTGGGCACACCAACTTTTACTCCTTCAAAGGCTATAGGTACTAATTGTTTTCATTATATCCAAATATCGGACAAAGAAGACACCCATTTTGATTTAGTTTCTCTAGTAAATGAGGATATTCCACAAACAGCACGGATATTAGTGTAAATAAGATCATAGACCCATGGATTATGGTAGTGAAATTGTTTTTAATGATTCCTTATCAAAATTAAAAGATGTATTGATAATGATTTTTTTACTAATATAACACTAAATATATCGCCACAAAATGATTAGAAATTATTTCCTAAAAATGTGTTGACTATAAATCCATTTATGGTTTCAAAAAATAATATCACCCCCGCCCCAAGTAGCAATGAGACCTAGAATTATTTCTTAGTATATTTATAGAGGAAAATAATTGTCTTTATGCGATACATCTAATGATGATAATGAATATATAAATGATATTCTTTATTCATCTCTCTTAATCTATGTCTGACTTTATATCAACGGAGAGATGGTCCCCTTTTATGACCCCATCAAATATATTTTTGTTCTTCTTTATTCTTTTACTAAAGGATAAGAGAGTATTCTCCTAAATTAGAATATTTTGAAATATATTAAAAAAATATATGTATGTATATATATGTGTGTTTTATTTTATTTATGTTGTATATTTAAATATATCATTGTTGATATGTAATGATAATTTTGAATATATATTATATTTAAATTACAACATATATACTTATATAAGTTTATATTTAAATATGATGATTTATTTATTACAATATATTTCGTATCACAAGACAAATAATGATTAATTTATTAACGCTGTATAATATATATTATTAATTATATTTTCCTAACTGTTCTATTCATGGATACAAAATCTCCAAAAATAAAACAATGTTCAGTCATGTGGATTAAAAATCATTGAAAATAATTATGTTATATCTGATGAATAATTTGTCTCATATAAGTATAAAAATATAATTACCACTATATATATATTATTATTAATATGTAATATATCAATAAATATTAATATAAATATATAATAATTTTTAATAATTTTTTATATAATACACATAACAATATTTAAGGATTATTTGTTGATAAAAAACATTTTTTAAGTCCTTTATATTATAAATTTTTCAAAAAAAAATCTTTTTTTCTCTAGAATATAATTATAAGTGTGATATATATTTTAAATTATATAATTCTTTTTTCATATTAATAAGTAATTTATTTTAATTTATTTTATTAATTCGTTTTTATGATGTTATAAATTATATATTACTTACTTATTTACTTAATTAAATTTAAGTTTCAAAATATCATCATTTTATGAAAATATGTTTCTATTTTTTTGTATTAAAGTTTTTTTTAAATAAATTTTTATTTGTAAATATTTTTATAACATTATTTCATTCCTATATAATAAGATTCAACATTAGTTTAACCATATCTATGTTTTAAAACAATAACAGTAATAGAATTTTTTTTTTGATTTAGCAAATTTGATGTTATATGTCGTCGTAATTTAAAATTTTTATATCACTTGCTAAATTTTTTATTTCATGTGTATTTAAATACTTTTTATTAATGTGACTGGAGGTGTACAATTTACCCCTGCTTGATTATATGTGAGAATAAAAATCGATGAATGAGTGTTATGTATGAAAAAAATAGGATAATGGAAATTAACAACTCCCTCCACTTTTAAATAATTAATTTCCTCAATATATTTATCCATCATTCAAATATATTTGGAAATTTTACTCATAAATAAATCACCAAAAATGGAAATAGTGAAGTATTTATTAAATTAATTTCCACCTTTGACATAAAATTAGAAAAAGAACATGATCACCCCATCAAATAATGTCTTGGGACAAAATATGGTTGTAATTTAAACATGAATGATGAAATTTGATATTATTAAAAATAATTGAACCGTTATCATTCATAATTTAAAATATTCATCCATAATATTCTTTTTTACATGGAAAAACCCACTCTTGACTAAGTAATTAATAATAACTTATATATAAAGTAATAAAATTAAATAACTACAATAAAAACATATTTTTGAATAATTTGAAGCTATAAATAATATATCGACACAATTTAATAAATATAATCCTTCAACTAAAAATATTCACATTGGCCAAAAATGGATTAGGACTATAATTTTGAAATTAATTTTTGAAGTTAAATTAAAATTTTTATTTCCCAAAAAATTTCCAATTCACATTAAAATATATAAAATACATCAAAAACTCCACTAACAATAATTTCTTCAGAGGCAAATGATGAAATGTGGTACCATATAAACTCCATGAATGAAATAGAATTTTTAACTGCATTAATGCATTACAACTATCTTCAATTAAAAAAATTGTTTCACGAATATGAGCATGAAAATAATTTATTAAAAGAAAATAGTATTTAGGAATGTTTTTCGAGATAAATTTTGTAAATACTCAATGAAAATCAGTTAAAAACTCCCCCCTATAATTAAACATGATATTCAGCTAAATATTTAATCATAAGGTGAAGTAGAATAAAATAATAAACATAAAAGTATGTATAAAAAAATTATAGAAATCATATATTCTATTCAAAAATTATAGAATAAATAGAATCAATGATTAAATAATATTCAATACACATAAAAACATCCAAAAAATAAAATCAATATTACTAAAAAAACAAAATATATTTCCCCAAATAGTATCTATGGTATGGAAATTTATTTTTTGAATTATAATTATTTTAAAAGGACCAAAAAATGATGAAAAGTAAAGAAAATGAGGGTACGAGTGTTTCTAGGGCTTGTTCACAGCTTGGAGGCCAAAATTGTGAAGAAAATACTCAGATGCACTGTTAGAATAAACATAGTTTTTTAGCTACCATGATTATTATAAAACGTGAAATTGTAAATAGTGAGCACCTATGGGCCACACAGTTTTTCTAATATAATTCCACAAATTCTACACGGTACTACATAAATTCAATGGTTTTAGATAGATATATTTTTCATGTTTTTTGCATGATTAGTCAAACTATGTGCCAAACCATGTAATGTTCCCTATTGAAATAGATTAGGGAGCATAGTTGGGAAACCATGTGATCAAAAAGTGTGTAGGGATAATTTTAGGAGAAATTTACATTCTTGACACTATTTTGTTATAAAAATCTCCTTCATCCTCTTTTTTTTCTCTAGCTACTATGTGCTCCTCCCTCACAATGAAATCTATGTTCCCCTTCAATCATGGAATTCATGTATCCCCTCAATTAAATATCTAATTCGTGTCCCATTATATCTTATAGAAATATTGAGGTAAAATATTAAATACCCTATAATAAATTACAACATATTCATCCCATACATTACACTATTTGGGTGCATGTTCATTTTCCCTCTTTTCAGGTTAATTGACAGTTTCATTGATTTCTTCCAACCAAGCATGAATAAAATGTTATTACATGACGAATGAAGCACTACATGGATAATGTAGATGGGTTAGTACATTTATTAAAATTTCATCAACATCCATTAATTGTAATATTGTGTCACTCACATGTCTATTTCTAAGAAGCCTCTAAAAAGTGATTTAATTTATTTTTGAGTTTTCTGAAAACATTATTATGTTACCCTCTTGAAGAAAGTCACCTTCGAGGCAGTTTTCCATAGAAGAATCCACCCCATTGTGGTGGATATACCTTTTTAACTTGTCATAAATTCATTTAACAACCCTTGAGGTGTTTTTTCATGAATCCAAGTCCTTAAGTAGATAAGTTAAACTTTTTGGATAGATCCATATGTTAAACCCTATACCAACAACTTTAAGGGAATGGGTAAACCGATATTGAAGAGTTCAAGTGCTTATTTCTTGATCCTTATTGCTAAAATGAAATTTAACCTTGTTAAATGATTTTTCCAATGATACAAATATAAAAAAATGTCTTGATTTTAAATTTAATCTTCTCTAATTAGACATGTAATATGTGTTTTCCATTCTAGTTTAATTATCGGTCCCATAGTTCCAAGGGTGACACAAGGGGTTACAACTCAAGGACCCCTGTGATTGAATCTCTTTTATCTATTAGATTTTATTATTATTTTATAAACAATCTTGGGACAATGTCATATATTTATTATATAGGCTCTCCCAATGTTATCAATATTTTAGTGTAGACTAGTTATAATAGTTCCCTGGGGGAGACAAAATCAACAGTACAGTTAATTGTACCATGACTTGCGAGAGGTGAGGGACCTTATTGATGGTTTTGGGTGCAGCGGAAGTGCATGGGTGGATGTGCCCACTTGGAATTTTTTTCATTATCAATGATCAATTCGGGATCAATATGACGATAAACGCCAGTCTCCACAGATCGAATCACAGAAATTGATAAAGAAAAGGAAATTCCAGGAACCACAATGTAGGATCATTACAGGTTGATTATAATTAATTTAATAAATTTAAAAGAAATACCTTTTGGGTGTTATTTATTCATTTATGTTTTTGATAATTTTATGATGTGATTCTTCATTGTGTCATAGAAGCCAGGTGTAGACTTCCCCTATTGGTGATCCACACGTGTACCTAGTATCTCGAGACGTCTCCAAACGAGTCTCCAGGTGGTATAGTGGAGAAACATTTTCTTGCATTGTCTGTGTTAGATCGTATTGATCTGATATAAGAGGATATCTCTCAGTCTTGGGAGCTTTCATTGAGGAAGAGTTTCTTTCATCCTTAAAATGATTCTCCAGAATAGTTGTGCACACAGATTCAATTGTGTAGGAAATGAGTTGGGTTGTGAGGATATTTATAATCGAGTTTTGAGGTTATAGAGTTATGACAATAATTAAATGCATTATGCATTTCATTTATTTCATTACCTATTAATGATAACCCACATATTGAATAATTAATTCCAGGACATGTGCTCACGATGATTATAATAAATTTCATTTAATGAAACAATATTATATACTCAAAATCCCGACTGGAAAAACTACATTGTGAGTAATAATAAATACACGGTGTGTACTTGTTTTTCATAGAAAACAACAAGGGGTGTACATTTAATGTACACGGCTAGTATATCTTGTTTTCATTTATTCATTTCCATTCCATAATGAAAACTAAACGGCGTGTACATTCAATGTACACAGCCTGTATATCTTGTTTCCATTTATTCATTTCATTTACAAAATGAAAACTACACGGTGTGTACGTTTAATAATACACAGCATGTACTTGTTTTCAAAATAAAAACGTCATGGCATGTAATAATTAATACACGGTGTGTACTTGATTTCATTTTGTTCTTCCTCCAACATTTAAACGATTTAGGCTTCCTTGATTAATTATTAAACCATGTACAGGAATAATATGTATTCTACTTGATATACTTGAATACACTTAGTGTGTGACCCTCTATATAAGGCCCCTGCCTTAAACCTTACTTAATCTTGAGTTATTACAAGATTACACATTGTGGATCTTTTCAGGTTTAGAGTTTTAGAGAATTAGATCATGAAACTTACATTACATTCCACATTTAAACAAAGTGGTTACATAAAGACAATATTCATTCTTCCCATCAACAGAAACATATTTAAAATATAACACAGATTCTTTCTTGACACATCCTTGACACTATCATCACATCAAGTAACATTCCCTTGACCTGTGAAAAACATTTCAAAAACTTGGGATGAGCATAAAAAGCTCAGTAAGAGTTATAAAAATATGGAAAGGAAACATGAGTTCATATATGCATTAGAATGAAATCACACTTTACCCATAAAACATAGGCATATCAAATCATGAATAAATCATAGAAAACATAAGACATAAAGGTAAATTGAGGCATTCATAACATTCTTACGTAGGGAGTAACCCTCTTGGTTACGTTTGGAATACCCATCACAGTATATTCTTTAAATCTCTTCGGAAAAACCTTAACGTTTCACTCCTTCGCGTTACCCAATGCATTGGAGAGCTATATCGGGCTCACCCGCCCGTAGTTTATCACGGAACCACCCATTTTCATAACAATGCCCAAGAACCATAACATAAATGTATCACATAAAACATGCATAAAGGAAACATAACATTTCCACATTTCAATCACAATATAACATTTTAGTATATTGAAATAATGAATCCATTCAAAAAGAAACCATTTCCAAAACCATTTAAAACATTTAATAAAGAGATTTTTGTATCAAAGTGTCCCATACCACCTTGAAGCTTAAAATTTTAAACCATTAATATCCATATAAATAAATCCTTAAAACCATTTTGAAAACATGGATATTAATAAGAACAAATGATTAAAACATTTAAAACGATATTTTGGTTAAAGGGGTTTTACCAAAATTAGAGACACTTGAATACAATAATTAAGGAATAACATTTAGTCAGAACTTTATAATATCATGAGAATAAATGGATTCATGATTTAATACTCCAAAGTACAGTATATACACCATATAAGACTGAATTGGTGCATAACAACAATGAACCCTCAATAGAAATGTCAAATGTGATGAAATCCCTTTTAAAGAAGGTATCCTTAAATTAAGGATAAATCAATATCAAAATTATGTGTGACAAATATAAATACACCCAATATAATTGGATATTAAGTGTAAAACAATAAAATTTCATTCACACATATTCAAAGGATGACATATTCAATGACTACATGTTGAACCCAAAGAAATCGAAATTGGGTTAAAAAGTTCCCTTGACAGCCTAACGGCATCACATAAAAATGAGTTGATGAGAGATAAAAAGTGTATCTCATCACTTGGACATAAAATTTACATCAATAAGGATATATGATAACACATCCCAACATAACAATATGTAAATTAAAAGACCCAACAAAAGAAGTCTTTTAAAAAAAGAGGAGGGTGAAAGGTCCCCTTACCGACTTGGGTAACTTTCGAAAAGTACACCCCATTGAAGAAGTGTCATACAATGAATATGTAAATACCCATAAATTGAATTATATTACAAAAGGAGTGTAATAATGGGTAGTACATAAACCACTCAAAGGAAATTGTGGCAAATGTAGCATAAATCTCACGGGAATAAAAGTGAGATGAAACATCTCTTACGGAAACTCGGCAGCCTAACGGCACCACATAAAACTTCCAAAAAGGATTGATGAGAGTAAATAGGGTCTCTCATAATATGAACATAATAAGTACAGTGGGAGTAATATAAAATAACATCCCAGTTATAAGAAAGATGAGCTTAAAAGGAATGACATAAAAGAGTGTATTTAAAAAGAAAGAGAGGTGTAGGATCCCTTACCTCGGGTCCGACACGACTTGATCTTTATTTAACGTCCTAAATAATAAACTTGAGTTAATTTCTACTTGCTTAAGAACCTTTTCAAAGTTCATTATTTCTTTTATATCAATTATTGACATGTTATAAACATTATGTAATCATTTATGTTAATAATATTTGTTTTTCCGATATTTGGTTCTTAAGTCGAAAGTGGACTTCTCACAATTACATGTTGTTCGTGTGGTCAAAGGTTCTTTATATCCAGAATGAAATTCCTGATTTGGATATCATATATATCATATATATCCAGAATATACATGTATTTATAATATTACATAATCATTTAGAGGTAAGAAATTAAATGCACCGTTAATGGAGACGGTAAGCCGTACGTATGCATGAACGCTACTTTCATTTCTTTGTCATATTAATGGAATTAAAACTAAATGATAGGTATGTATATTTTAATTACAGAATTATATTCATCATTTAGATGTATCATTCATCATATATATCCATTATATACATGTACTTATAATAGTACATTACATTTGGGGATAAGAAATGAAATGCACCGTTCATGGAGACGGTAAGCCGTACGTACGCATGAACGCTAATTTCATTTCTATCTCATACTTTAATGGAAAGAAATAATAATGATATAGAGGTATATAATAATATAAGTACAACATCATATATAATAACATTAAATCCATCCCTTATACGTCCCACGTATGACATTAACGAATCACATCACTTTGAGGGGGCGGTAGTCCGCACTTCCTAAAATGAAGATATCGCGTATACCCATAATGGAAGCCATAAAGGTAAGGCAAAAATGAAAAATACAGAAGTATAAGTAAAACATAAACATATAATATATCATATATAAAAATAGTGACATCATAATGGCCACCTTTGAAGGTGTTAAATGAGTATTTAACAATCATCGTTTCGGGAGGCAGAATTTTGCCATCCACGAAAACCGTATGTTCTTTAACCATTTGATGAAGTTGTGTGAGAGTGTAGCTCGAATAAATCTTGTAACAACATCCTATTATATTGAAGATACTGTTGTTTTTACAGAATAAGTAAATAAAAAGAGTTTAGGGGGTTGGAGAAGAAAAATAAAACAAATGAACATGAGAGAATGAATTACCTTTAAAAGTGTAACTCCTTTTGATTTGAGCATAAAGGCTTCCTTTGAAAGGATTCTGCCCAAAGGGAATCCTCTAAGATGAGGAGAGGGATATGGAGAGAGTAAATGGGAAGGGTTTGGCCGATCCAAAGGCTTGAGAAGTGTCTGAAATGAGGAAGAGGTGGGGGCCTTTTATAAGAGGAGAGGAGGGGTACTTTTGGAAAGTAAGAAACATTACTTTATTTGAAAATGTGTTTCAATTTTAAAAGGTCCCACATTGATATTATTCGTGTATAAGGTGTTAAGGGTTCGAAATGAACCCATCCAATAAGTTTTGGACATGTGTAGATCATAGATTTTACATTACCTTTCCATTTTATTTAAATCGTCAAATAATGATGTCATCGCTGCATCATTATTTTGTCATAAATAATTTAATTTATTTAATGTCTAAAAATTATAAAAAAATACTATGATGTGGGAAATATTTTTATATTTCCAAGGAATATTTATGATCAATAAGATGACTTGTATATCCCCACTTAAAAATTGTTTGAGTAAAACATATCATGTTTGTGTCATTTTTACTTTTACATTAAATAAAAAGTCATTTATGTCATTTCCCAACCAAAGTGGATCCATGGGGTCCCCAAGTAGACCCATGGCTTGTATTGGTCGGCCATTACACCTCCAATGAGGTTAGGACATGTGTCAAGTTCATTTCATTTTATTAAAACATTATTTTTACCTTAACCTACACTAATTACCACTAATCACGATTAAAAACTTAATAAGTTACTATTCACCAAAAAATTATTTTTATCCCATTGAACCACATTTTACTTCTTAATGACAACCATGTATGTCGGATTTTTGAAATTCAAAACACATAAGTGGTAAAATTTCATTTAAACAAAAAATCAGCTTTTATAAGTACCACTTAGTGGTTTCACTATTCATAAAAAATCGAAGTTTTTCATAAAAATCCCAAAAATTAACCCTAAGCTATATTTGATATTCTGAATTCAAAAATGAAGTCTGTTTTAAAAAATTCATAAAATATTAGTCACATTAATTAATTTAATAATTAATTCCCGCTGTCAGAGCAAATAGCGTGTTTTTATAAAACAATAAGTATCAAAAGATTGACACTAGTTTAAGTCTGATTTCAAAGTGAAATTAATTCCAACGACCACTATTGGATTTAATGGTAAAAATATTTTCTAATTTCACTTTAAAACCAATTCAAAATATTATCTAATCATATAAATAAATTTGATTAAAAAGATGTTTTGAATTAAAACACAACATTCTACACTATTCATTAAAAAATGAACTTTATCGGAAAAATACCAAAAAATTAAACAAAGTAAAATTTGATGTCCCGATTCTTAATAAGAGTTTTATTTGGTCAAAAGAATGTATAAGAGTGATCAAAACTATATTTAATGACAGTTCTCCATTAAAAGGTGATAAGTGAACCTTTAGTGAAAACTAGGGCATATACACCTAAAATTTAATTCTTTCCATATTTTAAGCCTTTAGCTTTTATTGGATAAATGTAAAAACAATAAAAAACATATATAATCATATATTAGTTATTTCTATCCATTCCTGCCAATACAATGGCTACATGTTAACTACCATTTGAAATAATATTATTTTATTATTAGAGTGCAACGTAAGATTCCCAAGAAACTCGTTGTTGCATGTTGGGTATGCCATCGAGCATAGTGTCCCCTTTAAAGTCATATTAATATTTTAATCAAAAATATGGATAAATATGAAAATGTCATATTCTTTATTTACCTGGGGTGTTACATCCTTCCCCCCTTTTGGGAATTGCGTCCTCGAAATTTTAAAATTGAGCTTGGAAACATCCTTGAAAGTCCCACATCGGAACAAGAGTCGGTAAAACAATCACTTTAAAATAAAGGAAGATAAGTACAGAGGTCACCCGAGTTAACCCATACTAGGATTCCATGTAGGAAAACATGGACATGGAGGAGAAAACATAGTGTCATGTTCTGATGGAGAGTGATAGAAAACATGTTTAGGAGAAGTTAATAGACAACAGTTTTGTTTGAAGTTACTTTTTATTGAGGAATTCATAAGGAAACAGAATCACTTATCATGTTGACTCTCAACTTTTACTAGATTCCTTAATCAAACTCATATTTTTTTCCAAAAGACGAGTATTTAGGGAGACTTGTTCACATTAAGAGTACTATAATCAACTTCTAGAGAATCACCTAATCCACCAAATAGAACTATATACATCCCATGTATTTAGGCTTTAACCAAAACCAAAACAAAAAAGGTTAGTAAAAGGTCAGATAATCCAGAAAAGGATAACCCTTTATAAAAATAAAATCTATTCTTAACCTCAAAAATTTGTCCAACAAAACCCAAAGTTCAACGAGGACCATTCTATAATCAATTTGTCCATAAAATTCTTCAAATTAAACCAATATAAGATTGAAACCCAAATATTTGAAGGATTTAGTCACATAGTCTTCCAAGTTAAATCGTAACATTTATCTCCAAACAACATTAGTTGCCCCTAAAATCTCGTATTGAAAAGTAATTAACCTAATCACATATCCTCCAAGATAGGTTAATAATTTTCATAAATAACCCAAAATCAACTTACTCTTAATTCATAAAATCATATAACTAGAAATAATCAGTCAAACTAACCAGGTACTTCATGTAGTCCAGTGGTAGGCGATAAATACCAGTCCTACTTTGGTTTTGGGTTTGATTCCCGCAGCTTTGTCCGACGCGACGGGTAGTCACACGATCTACGTGTTGTCCTTTTTCCAAAACTATATAATTCTTAAAACATTCCCAAAAATGAGATAAAATCTTCAAGAATAATCATAACATATTTTAACCTCATGTTTATCTCATGCCCTTCATTTTCCATCATATCATATAATAACCCATAATTACCTCAAAAGTAAGGATCATATAAACCCTAATGGTTACCTTAATAATTACTACCTGAATTTCCACATCGAGTTGGCCATCTCGTACATGATCCATTAGAGAACTCACCAAGGTTGAAGTGATTGATCATGACTCCTTGATAGTTGGTTTAGAACAACTATGAGATTCCTTATTGAATCCACCATCTCATCCAGTATCTTAATCAGAGAACCACCACAGTTTCCTTCAAACCCATTGTCACTTTGGTGCCTGCTAGATCCAGCTATTTACTAAAACCAAAAAGTTCAGTGTGAGTATATCAACAAAACCATCATGTACTAATGAGGAAGGTAAAAACTAAGATATACTTACTCATTCACTTTATCTAAAATTATGAATCTTTCTGAAATCCTAACCATTATGGTAATGTCACTTATGCTTAAATAATACCCTAACCTCTAAATTTATCTAAACCAACCTTTGATATCAACTATAAGGCCCCAGCCTTAAACCTTACTTAATCTTGAGTTATTACAAGAATACACATTGTGGATCTTTTCAGATTGAGATTTTTAGAGAATTAGATCATGAAACTTACATTACATTCCACATTTAAACAAAGTGGTTACATAAAGACAATATTCATTCTTCCCATCAACGGAAACATATTTAAAATATAACATGGATTCTTTCTTGACACATCCTTGACACTATCATCACATCATGTACCTTTCCCTTGACCTGTGAAAAACATTTCAAAAACTTGGGATGAGCATAAAAAGCTCAGTAAGAGTTATAAAAATATGGAAAGGAAACATGAGTTCATATATGAATTAGAATGAAATAACACTTTACCCATAAAACATAGGCATGTCAAATCATGAATAAATCATAGAAAACATAAGACATAAAGGTAACTTGAGGCATTCATAACATTCTTACGTAGGGATTAACCCTCTTTGTTACGTTTGGAATACCCATCACAGTATATTCCCTAAATCTCTTCGGAGAAACCTTAACGTTTCACTCCTTCGCGTTACCCAATGCATTGGAGAGCTATATCGGGCTCACCCGCCCTTAGTTTATCAGGGAACCACCTGTTTTCATAACAATGCCCAAGAACCATAACATAAATGTATCACATAAAACATGAATAAAGGAAACATAACATTTCCACATTTCAATCACAATATAACATTTTAGTATATTGAAATAATGAATCCATTCAAAAAGAAACCATTTCCAAAACCATGTAAAACATTTAATAAAGAGATTTTTTTATCAAAGTGTCCCATACCACCTTGAAGCTTAAAATTTTAAACCATTAATATCCATATAAATAAATCCTTAAAACCATTTTGAAAACAGGGATATTAATAAGAACAAATGATTAAAACATTTAAAACGATATTTTGGTTAAAGGGGTTTTACCAAAATTAGAGACACTTGAATACAATAATTGAGGAATAACATTTAGTCAGAACTTTATAATATCATGAGAATAAATGGATTCATGATATAATACTCCAAAGTATAGTATATACACCATATAAGAGTGAATTGGTGCATAACAACAATGAACCCTCAATAGAAATGTCAAATGTGATGAAATCCCTTATAAAGAAGGTATCCTTAAATTAAGGATAAATCAATATCAAAATTATGTGCGACAAATATAAATACACCCAATATAATTGGATATTAAGTGTAAAACAATAAAAAGTTCATTCACACATATTCAAAGGATGACATATTCAATGACTACATGTTGAACCCAATGAAATCGAAATTGGGTTAAAAAGTTCCCTTGACAGCCTAACGGCATCACATCAAAATGAGTTCATGAGAGATAAAAAGTGTATCTCATCACATGGACATAAAATTTACATCAATAAGTATATATGATAACACATCCCAACATAACAATATGTAAATAAAAAGACCCAACAACAAAAGTCTTTTAAAAAAAAGAGGAGGGTGAAAGGTCCCCTTACCGACTTGGGTAACTTTCGAAAAGTACACACCATTGAAGAAGTATCATACAATGAATATGTAAATACACATAAATGGAATTATATTACAGATGGATTGTAATAATGGGTAGTAAATAAACCACTGAAAGGAAATTGTGTAAAATGTAGCAGAAATCTCACGGGAATAAAAATGAGATGAAACATCTCTTACGGAAACTCGGCAGCCTAACAGCGCCACTTAAAACTTCCAAAAAGGATTGATGAGAGGAAATATGGTCTCTCATCATATTAACATAATAAGTACAGTGGGAGTAATATAAAATAACATCCCAGTCATAAGAAATATGAGCTTAAAAGGAATGACAAAAAAGAGTGTACTTAAAAAGAAAGAGAGGTGTAGGATCCCTTACCTCGGGTCCGACATTACTCGATCGTTCTTTAACGTCCTGAATAATAAACTTGAGTTAATTTATACATTCTTAAGAACCTTTTAAAAGTTAATTATTCCTTTTATATCAATTATTGAAATGTTATAAACATTATGTAATCATTTAAGTTAATAATATTTGTTTTTCCGATATTTGGTTCTTAAGTCGAAAGTGGACTTCTTACAATTACATGTTGTTCGTGTGGTCAAAGGTTCTTTATATCCAGAATGACATTCATGATTTGGATATCATATATATCATATATATCCAGCATATACATGTATTTATATAATTACATAATCATTTAGAGGTAAGAAATGAAATGCACCGTTCATGGAGACGGTAAGCCGTACGTACGCATGAACGCTACTTTCATTTCTTTGTCATATTAATTGAATTAAAACTAAATGAGAGTTATGTATATTTTAATTACAGAATTATATTCATAATTTAGATGTATCATTCATCATATATATACATTATATACATGTACTTATAATAGTACATTACATTTGGGGATAAGAAATGAAATGCACCGTTCATGGAGACGGTAAGCCGTACGTACGCATGAACGCTACTTTCATTTCTATCTCATACTTTAATGGAAAGAAATAATAATGATATAGAGGTATATAATAATTCCAGTATAACATCATATATAATAACATTAAATCCATCCCTTATACGTCCCACGTATGACATTAACGAATCACATCACTTTGAGGGGGCGGTAGTCCGCACTTCCTAAAATGAAGATATCGCGTATACCCATAATGGAAGCCATAAAGGTAAGGCACAAATAAAAAATACAGAAGTATAAGTAAAACATAAACATATTATATATCATATATAAAAATAGTGACATCATAATGGCCACCTTTGAAGGTGTTAAATGAGTATTGAACAATCATCGTTTCGGGAGGCAGAATTTCGCCATCCACGGAAATCGTATGTTCTTTAACCATTTGATGTAGTTGTGTGAGAGTGTAGCTCGAATAAATCTTATAAAAACATCCTAGTATGTTGAAGATACTGGGTTTTTACAAAAGAAGTAAATAAAAAGATTTTAGGGGGTTGGAGAAGCAAAATAAAACTAATGAACATGAGAGAATGAATTACCTTTAAAAGTGTAACTCTTTTTGATTTGAGCATAAAGGCTTCCATTGAAAAGATTCTGCCCAAAGGGAATCCTCTAGGATGAGGAGAGGGATGTGGAGAGAGTAAATGGGAAGGGGTTGGCCGATCCATAGGCTTGAAGAGTGTGTGAATGGAGGTATAGTTGGGGGCCTTTTATAAGAGGAGAGGAGTGGTACTTTTGGAAAGTAAGAAATATTACTTTATTTGAAAATGTGTTTCAATTTTAAAAGGTCCCACATTGATATAATTCGTGTATAAGGTGTTAAGGGTTCGAAATCCACCCATACAATAAGTTTTGTACATGTGTATATCATAGATTTTACATTATCTTTCCATTTTATTTAAATCGTCAAATAATGATGTCATCGCTGCATCATTATTACGTCATAAATAATTTAATTTATTTAATGTCTAAAAATGATAAACAATTACTATGATATAGGAAATCTTTTTAGCTTTCCAATTACTATTTATAATCAAAAATATTACTTGTATAACCCCACTTAAAAATTGTTTTAGTAAAACATATCATGTTTGTGTTATTTTTACTGTTACATTAAATAAAAAGTTATTTATGTCATTTCCCAACCAAAGTGGATCCATAGGGTCCCCAAGTCAACCCATGGCTTGTATTGGTCGGCCATTACACCTCCAATGAGGTTAGGACATGTGTCAAGTTCATTTCATTTTATTAAAGCATTATTTTTACCTTAACCTACACTAATTACCACTAATCGCGATTAAAAACTTAATAAGTTACTATTCACCAAAAAATTATTTTTATCCCATTGAACCACATTTTACTTCTTAATGACAACCATGTTTGTAGGATTTTTGAAATTAAAAACACATAAGTGGTAAAATATCATTTAAACAAAAAATCAGCTTTTATAAGTACCACTTAGTGGTTTCACTATTCATCAAAAATCGAAGTTTTTCAGAAAAATCCCAAAAATTCACCCGAAGCTATATTTGATATTCTGAATTCAAAAATGAAGTCCGTTTTACAAAATTCAAAACATATTAGTCACATTAATTAATTTAATAATTAATTCTCGATGTCAGAGAAAATAGCGTGTTTTTATAAAACAATAAGTATCAAAAGATTGACACTAGTTTAAGTCTGATTTCAAAGTGAAATTAATTCCAACGACCACTATTGGATTTAATGGTAAAAATATTTTCTAATTTCACTTTAAAACCAATTCAAAATATTATCTAATAATATAAATAAATTAGATTAAAAAGATGTTTTTAATTAAAACAAAACATTCTACACTATTCATTAAAAAATGAACTTTATCCGAAAAATACCAAAAAATTACACAAAGTAAAATTTGATTTCCCGATTCTTAATAAGAGTTTTATTTGGTCCAAAAGAATGTATAAGAGTGATCAAAACTATATTTAATGACAGTTCTCCATTAAAAGGTGATAAGTGAACCTTTAGTGAAAACTAGGGCATATACACCTAAAATTTAATTCTTTCCGTATTTTAAGCCTTTAGATTTTATTGGATAAATGTAAAAACATTAAAAAAACATATATAATCATATTTTAGTTATTTATATCCATTCCCGCCAATAGAACGGCTACATGTTAACTACCATTTGAAATAATATTATTTTATTATTAGACTGCAACGTAAGATTCCCAAGAAACTCGTTGTTGCATGTTGGGTACGCCATCGAGCATAGCGTCCCCTTTAAAGTCATATTAATATTTTATTCACAAATATGGATAAATATGAAAATGTCATATTCTTTATTTACCTGGGGTGTTACACTCTAGGCCTCTTTCTTGTTTCCATTAGGCGGGCTTACCTAAATTCCAGGATTACTATCAAGCAACGGGTCATGGCACCCAAGAGAAAGAAGTGAACGCCACATTGACATATCACCTCATTCGAACTCTTACTGTGTAATTTAATCCCTTTGTCTCAATATCTCATCAAGAAGGTTTCATGGCAGGGTCATAAACCTCTATGCATACTCTGTCGTTCTTTGAAAACATGAAATAAACTCATCATTTACACCTTGTCCATGGAATTTAATAAGAAAGTTCTATTTCAGTCAAAGGGTCGAGATATCAACTTCCCTAAATGGAAGGGACAAATCATTCCTTGACTTATCCATTAACAACATGTCACTCATGACGCACCCAACATACCCTACTTCTCACCAACTGTCTTTGTGAAGGTTTTTGTTAGTAAATCTAAGTGTGTGAGTCATGACATGAGTTTATGATAATCTTCCAGTCTAAGGACCATTACACACACTCGTAGATAGCCATGTCTGATGTCACCAAGACATGTGTAATTGCTACGGGTGGGTCTATTCTCATAATCTCCAATCCTAAAGATTACCAAGTGTGAAATTTATGAGAGATAGTCTCCTCTTCTTATGATTGCTTTCACATGACGGTCTGTATACTATGTTTCCTATCATAGTATATCATCCAACCATAGAACTTTATTTAAGAATATTGTTATAGAATTTGAAGGTTCTCATCAAAGAGGGGATCTTCCATGACCTTATTAATGCAACAAATATTCCAGGACATTATTATATTATTGTCAAGCAGAACAATGAACAATATATAACATGAGTACATTCATGTAATCAAATTACAAAATAGTTGGCTCTCAGGACACAAACCCTTACAAACTACCACTTGGACTAGAGCCAACTTCCTATGACTTTTAGTCCACTAGACCTCACATGATGATCATGTTTCTGCTGAGTCAAGGATTTAGTCGAGGGGTTTGCCACGCTGTCTTCCATGGAAATATTACTCACTGCAACTTCACCTCTCTGAGAAAAATCCCTCAAGAGATGATACTTCTGAAGTACGTGCTTTGTCCGCTGATGTGACCTTGGCTCTTTTGCAAGTGCAATAACTGCTGTATTATCACTATAGAGTGTGATAGGATATTTACTACTCGGTACTACATACAACTCTTGGAAGAGGCCCCGCATCTATACTGCTTCTTTAGCTGCCTCAGAAGCTGCGATATACTCAAAATCGGCTATAGAATCTTCCACCACACTTTTCGTTGAGCTCTTCCAGCTCACTGCACCTCCATTCAAACTGAAGATGTATCCAGTCTGAGACTTCATGTCATCTAGATCAGTCTGCAAACTAGCATCTACATGTCCTATAATGACAAGTTACTCATCTCCTCCATAAACAAGGAACATATACTTAGTACGCCTCAGATACATAAAGATAGTCTTGACTTCCATCTAATTGTGGTCTTCTGGATCAACTTGATATTTTCCTACCACACTTAATACGTACGAAAAATCTAGTCTCGTACATAGCATAGCATACATGACTGACCTAATCACGGATGTGTAAGGGATCCTTGCCATTCAATTTATTTTCGCATGTGTCTGAGGATGCATTTTATTGGAATGATGAATGCCATGTGACACTAGCAACAATCCCCTCTTTGACTGTTCCATACTGAATCTCTACAGTGTCTTATCAATGTATGTACTTTGAATCAGGCCCCACATTCTCTTGGATCTATCATGATGGATCTTGATCCCAATAATATATGTTTCCTCTCCCAAGTATTTCATGGAAAATCATTTATGAAACCATGCCTTAACATACTGTAATACATGTACTTTGTTTTCAATTAGTAATATGTCATCAACATATACTATTAGGAAATTAACTGCACTTCCACTAAAACTTTTGTAGACACAAGGCTCACATTCGTTCTTAACAAAGCCAAATATCATTAGAGCTTCATCAAAAAGAATGTTCCATGACCTCAATTCTTTCTTTAATCCATAAATATATTTCTGCAACTTGCATACATTGTTGGTATCATTTGGAGTCACAAACCCTTCAGGTTGTGTCATGTAGACATCTTCCTGGAGGTTCCCATTATGGAATGTGGTTTTGACATCCATTTTCCAAATTTCCTAGTCATAGTAAGCGTCAATGGTCAATAGTATTTTGATGGATTGCATCATTGCAACCGGTGAAAAATGATTCATCACAGTCAATTCTTTGGCACTGTCTAAAACCTTTTTCAACCAGTCATTACCTATAGGTGATGACTTTCCTCTCCATGTCCAGTTTCTTCTTGAATACCCATTTATTGCCCATAGGCTTTATATAAACTGGAGGATGTACCATAATCTAGACTTGGTCTTAATACATGGAATCCATTTCAGAATTCATGGCTTATTTCCACTTGGAAACGTCTGTGCCTTCAACTACTTCCTTGTAGGTAAGAGGATCATCATTTTCAACCAATAATGAGTCACCATCCTTGGTGACAAGAATAACCATATCGTTCTGGTTCTCTCACCACTCTCGTGTTCCTACGCAGTTCTTGTGTCTCTCTAACTGATTTTTCTTCCATGGGACTTCGTGGAATCTATTCTTGTACCAACTCATGTGTATCATGGGAATCAACTTCATCGAAGTCTATCTCGCTCCCACAATTTCTTTTGGAGATGTGTTCCCTCTCAAAAAATATGGTGTGTCTTTCCACTGTAACCTTTTTGTATGAGGGTTTGTATAGGTAATATCCCCTTGATTCATTTGGGTATCCTATAAAGATACACATTGTGCCTCAGGGTGCATGTTTGTTACCTGAAGAGGCCTTATCAAATGCTTCACGACCCCATACATGTAATTTCGATAACATGGATTTGCATCCACTACATAACTCGTATGGAATACCATTTATCGATTTAGTTGGTAAATGGTTTAGTATGTGTGTTGTTGTTTGTAATGCATATCCCCAAAAGGATAATGGAAGACTCGCATGACTCATTATTAATATCACCATGTCCAACAGGGTGTGGTTCCTCCTTTCACTTACACCATTACACTAAGGTGTGTAAGGAGGAGTGACTTGAGATAGAATCTCAAACTCCGATAAGAAATAAATAAAGTACTGATTAAGATATTCTCTTCCTCTGTTTGAGAGGAGTTTCTTAATCCTCTTACCAAGCTGGTTCTCAACTTCATTCTTGTATTATTTTAACCGATTAAAAGAATATGACTTATACCTAATTAAGTAGATATATCCATATCTACTAAAATCATCAGTAAAAGTTATGAAGTATAAGAACCCACCCATTTCTTTAACTGAAAATGGTCTACACGCATCTGTGTGAACTAATTATAGATGATATTCAGCTCTTTCACATTTCCCACTAAATGGGGCTTTGGTCATTTTTCCTTGTAGACACGCATGACATACACCATGTGGTTTTAGTTCGAAAGAATCTAAATACCCATCATGATGTAATTTTTTGAAACCTTTCTCATTGAATTACCTAGCTGGTGATTCAAAAATTGGGTGTGGTTTGAGACATGTGAATTGACTTTTTCATTGATTTCCATTACTTGGTTTGTGTTGTCTAACACATAAAGGCCATTATATAAATATCCCCTACCAAAACAAATGTTATCTTTATAAAAGTAGCAACATTAATTTCCAAACTTGAACAGGAATCCAGGATACTGAAATAATGTTTTTAATAATAGAAGGCACATAATAACAACCCTTTAACACCACGATCATTCCAGTTGGCAATGTGAGGTGGTAGTCCCCAATAGCTACAGCACCAAGTCTAGCTTTGTTGGCTGCTCATTGATCTACCTCACCTTGATCAATCTTTCTGAATCTACATGGTTCCAGTATTTGGATATAGATGTGAGCACAAAACTTAGTATCTAATACCCAATTGGTAGAAACAGATAGATTTCATTCTATAACAAACACAGCTAAAGCTTCCCCTTGCTTCCTTGGCTGGGTGCAATTTTTCTTCCAGTGGCCCTTCTTGCCACTTGCGAAACAAACAGCCTTCTATTCTATTACCTCCACTTTGATCTTCCTTTTCTAGGAAGGCTGTGAAATTGATTTGGGCTTAAATCTCTTCTCCTTCCCTTTCCTTTTATTCACCATGAGGATAGAATGATTTTCACACATCATTTCATTGTCCACATAGATAATGAGGATAAGAAGATCAGACAGAGACATCTCAATGTAGTTCATGTTGATGTTCACAACAATATTTGAGAAGCTCTAGGGGAGTGATGGAAAATGAGATCAATACCCAATTCTTCGAGGAGTTTAAACCCTAGAACCTCCAAGTGCTCAATGTATCCAATGATCTTGACTACATGAGGCCCGGCTGGGGCACCCTCTCCAAACATTATCTAAAATATAGCCTTGGAGATCTCAAACCTTTCATGTCTTTCTATCTCCTGGTATAGACCCCGAAGGAGCTCGAGCATGTTGTAGGCATCCTTGTCTTCATGAGACTTCATGAGCTCATTAGACATAGCTGACAACATCAAACATTCAATGTCGAGTGCATCACTCAAATGATGATCATAGACCAGTAAATCTTCATGCCTCACCCCTGGGGTTGGGGAATCAGGAAGTGAGGACTACAACACATAAAAATTTCATTCATGGTATAGGATAACCAGAAGGCGCCTAAACCATTTTGGAATGTTTCTACCGGTGAGAATATTGTCTTTATCTAGAATTCATCATAGAGAAAATTTGGTTGTTGATTTTATCATTTCTATTCTACAAATACAAAGAGTTGATCTATCAATACTTTCTTGATTAAATGTTTTTTAGAAATAATAAATTAATTTATTAATTCTCCCACTATTTTATCAAGTGCCAATGGCCCTCACCATTGAACTCATAAGGTCTAGTTTTATTGACATTCTAGTGGAAAGGATCCACGTTACCGTTCACATAACCCCAACAAGTGTTGGTAAATCTATTTGAAGGTATTTAGGTAGGCAGTTCTTTTCCAATTGTGGTCTTACAGTTCATTGATCTATTGAGTGGACCCCCCCCCCCCCCATCCCGAAATCATGACTTGGATTTCCTCATCTCTTACCTCCAATATTAAATCATGTCTAGAAAGGGCTAATCATGTCACGACCCGCCCTCGGGGTCAGTGCCGTGACTACCCCAAGCCCGCCTTCCATAGGCCAGGGGCTGGCGACCAGCACCAAGGCGTAAATCCCGGTAAAAAGGGAAGGCATTGCCTTTGTAAAGTAAACAAACACCACAGAGTAAGCAAGCGGAAAGTAAATACTAAGCAAAAGCAGAGTACAACTGAAAGTGCTGAAAGGTAAATGGGCCAGTATACAAACCCAAACTGAAAGTAAAGTACAACTCGAAAGGGAAAACAACAACTGAAAAGTAAAAGCCGCTACACCGAGATGTCCACTGGAAATCCCACCTAAAGGGTGGGTACAGATAGCTCCACTGCTCCATGGGTCCCGTCGTCCGCTCCGAACACGTCTCGCCCAGTGATCCTCCTCCAGGTACCGTCCTGCTCTGCATGCCTCAGCTAAGATCAACGCTGTCCGTCGTCTGCAACCAACACAACGTAGTGCGGGCAAAGCCCGTGCAGGGGTGAGTATAAGCTACTCAGTAGGGACCCCGAGACCCCTGAAGGTCTCCCAAAATACACAAAGGATAAACCACAAAGAAAGGTACAATCACGAAGTAACAACCGACACTGCTTAGGTATATGCCCATACATATACCTAAGTCACCAATTTCAAATACGCTCCAACCTCCGAGCCCAAGTACAACTCAGTCCACACAAGAAAGTAAACGTATTCCACACAGGAAAGCAAAACGTAATCCACACAGGATTGCACAACACAATCCACACAGGAAAGCAATAGGTTTCAGCTCACACAGGATTTTCATTATCAAAAACGTAACTACTGAAGAGCCCCATCTCTGAAGTGTACAGTGTCCTGTCACGACTCTGAGATACTGCTCACTAACCTAAGACTGCTGAGATACTCTTCCTGTCGAGTACCGCGGGTCTGCCGCCAACTACCGGGCGCTCCGTCCGCTGAGGGTCTGCTGCCAAATACCGGGCGCTCACCCAAATAGCCTACAGAGGTACTCCTCCAGTCGAGTACCGCGGGTCTGCTGCCAACTACCAGGCGCTCCGTCCGCCGTGGGTCTGCCGCCAAATACCGGGCGCTCCGTCCACTGGGCTAGTCGACTCACTCCAAGTCGAGTCGGTCGAGCAGTCTTCAGGTCTCAGCCGGCTACACTGTCTCCGTACTCCGTACGCTCGTCTCCAGTATCGCGGGTCTGCCGCTACAACCAAGCGCACCACCTCTATCGAGTAAAACAGAAGATTCAGCTCACACTGGTATACTTCTTCGGATGCCGTTAAAGATGATCAAAGAACCATCTAAGTCGTCGGACCCACGAAGGATCGATAGGTACTAACCCCCGCAGTGACCTACACAGGATCGGACCCACACAGGATCGGGCCCACGCAAGACCTGTAGCACTGATCCACGTAGGATCACTGAGTGCAGTAGTCGTCACTGTCGAATCCACACAGGATCTTTGTACTGTTGTCGTCGCAGTCACAGTAGCAGTAGCAGTAGCAGTCACAGTAACAGTCGCAGCCAGCACTAGGGATCCCGCACACAGCAAGCTCGTTCGGAGGATTCGCTCCACGAGCCGAGAGGCTGATACATCAACTGTCACAAAGTCCAGAGTTGATGTATCCAAAAGTTTCGTATCGTCAACAGGAACTCAACGCATCAGACGACGCGTCGATCGGACGCCCGGTCTGAGAGTTATTGGCATTTTCGTCCCCGGGGCCCGGTTGGTTTTTAAGGCAAAACCAACCCGACCGTACTCCACCTGCGTCCAAACCTCGGGCGGAGTATGCCAAAAGAACCGTCTCACTAAGAGGAACAAAACAAAGCTGACGGCACGTCTATCGGACGTCCGTAGCTTAAGATATGAGCGTTTCCGCTCCGAGAGCCCGGTTGGTTTCGTGAACGAACCAACCCGGCCGAACTCAAAGTATTCTGAAACCCTGAGTGCGATATACCGAAACGACCGTCACGATCCAAGGATCTCCTTGCCGCAGACGGTTCGTCATTCGGAGGTCCCTGGCTCAATTTATGGCCAAAAGACCGAAACCGATTCGAAACGGGGGGGTTCGGGTCCGGGCCGACCCGGCCCGGCCGGCCGGCGGCGCGGCGGCCTGGCGGCGGCGGCGCAGCGGCCTGGCGCCGCACGGAGGCAGCGCGCGGGGGGGGGGGGGGGATCAAGCCCCCGCTTGATTGGAGAGGCGGCGCGACATTATGCCGCGCCCTTTTAAAAAAAACGGCCCCCCCACGTGGGGGCCGGCTTGAAGAAACCGGGGGGCCTCCTGCCCCCCCTCAAGGAAACCGCCCTCCTCTTAAATGAGGAGGGTTTTAAAGCTGGCCAGGGGAATTTATTTCCCCCGGCCTTTGACCTTCCGGCCGGCCAACTGCCTGCCGGTTTTCTCCAACGGGACCGGAAAAATCCGGTCCCCTTTTCGGCTTCCGACGCCGGCGGCCCGGCCGCCGGTCTTCTCGTTCCGCCGCGGCCCGGAACCGGCCGCGGTGTTCGTCGTCCGGCGCGGTGCGACGGCACCGCGCCCCTCGGCCGCGCCTTTGATTTCCTTCAACGCGGCGCGACGGCGTCGCATTCTTGATGATTCTTCCATGGCGCGGTGCGACGACATCGCGTAAAAATATTTGGGCGAATATCTGCATGGTGCGACGGCACCACGCCACCTTGATTCATCCGCAAAAATAAAACACCAAGAACGAAGGAGGGGGTTTGGCCGTGTTCATTCGGTCTGGCCCCCTCACGTTAAAACACAACTTAAATATTCAATATCCTCATGTTAGTCATGCTAGAACCACGAGCAAGAATAAAATAATTAAACAAAAATCAACAACCCCTACCTTGGGTATAGGTTCAAAGATTTGTCAACGTCCCGCGGAAGACAACGTCGCGGAGGTCGGGCGTCGCGGTAGTCGTTCGTCAAATCCGTTGACGAAGAGATACACCCGAAGAGATATGTCGTTGGGGAATCTTCGTATGCCGACGAAGAAGGTCTGAGGAGGAAGCGGTGTTCCCTCTCGTTGACACGGAAGACGAAGAAGAGAGGAGCGGTGTTCTTCGTCGGAGTTTGAGCGTTCTTCGTCGGAGCTTGAGCGTTCTTCGTCAAAGTTGAAGAAGAAGGAGCAGGAGCTCTCAAAAATCCTCACAATTTGGCTAAATAATTCTAACCAAAGAAAGAATAATCTAAGGGTTATTTTATTAACTCAACCAAACCATTTGAATTTCAAAGGTTTGAATTAAGACAACTCAAACCATTAATTAACCAACTTTCCATCTTAAATTAAAAGGGGAGTTTAAGGGAGAAGATGAGAGGTTTAGGTTCGTGTGGGTCCCACCACACTTAATCCTCTAAAGGGAGGTTAAGTGGGTGTGGGTCCCACCCCTAAATCCCTTTGAGAGGAGTTAACCTACAAAAGTAAAATAAAAAGAATTCCACATTTTTTTATTCAACTTTTTATAATTCTCCCAAAAACTAACTTTCGTCCCGCAACAAACGCAACTTCCGAAAAGGTCTCCTTAAGAGAATATCGGCGCAGCGAGTTCATCGGTGCCCTCGGATTTCAATTCCGAGCACCGGATCAAAAGTTAGAAATTCCCGCTCGTTCGTTCACTGAACGTACCCGAGCCAAAATTCGGAAATTGATTTCGGGCACTCCGGGCCTCGGAATCAGGCGCCGTCAGAAACCGCGCTCTTGTAAAATTACAAAGAAAATTAAGAAAAAATTTCCCTTGAATTTTACGGGTCTTTACATTACTCCCACCTCAGGGCTTTACGTCCCCGTAAAGATACATCAAAAAATAGGGAAACAAAAGAGGGTACTGAGCACGCATCTGAGCCTCCCGCTCCCAAGTGCTCTCCTGGAGATTCCCGTGCTGCCATCTGATGCGCACAAGAGGAATCGATGGCCCACGCAGGACCCGCTCCTGTCGATCCTCTATCTCCACCGGGACCTCCGTAAAAGTCACCCCATCGTCAACGTCAAGCTCCCCATGGTCAATGATGTGTGTCGGGTCGTGCACGTATCTCCTCAGCTGAGACACGTGGAAGACGTCGTGCACCCGGTGCAACTGAGGTGGTAGAGCCAGGCGATAAGCCACCTCGCCAACCTTGTTGAGGACCTGAAAGGGTCCGATGAAGCGCGAAGATAACTTGCTGCCTCGGCCAAATCTCCGAATACCACGTCGAGGTGAGACCCGCAAGAAGACGTGGTCGCCATCCTCGAACTCTAGTGGCCTCCGCCTCCTGTCAGCGTAAGGATTCTTCCGGCTCTGAGCTGTACTCATCCGCTCCTGGATGACCTGGACCTTCTCTGTCGTGGCTTGGACCATCTCCGGTCCCACCAGAGCTGCAAGATTTCTTCTTTTCCGATAAGAGAAATCTGGTCCCATCCCCTGGATGAACCACATTCTTTGCCTAAAACAGTCAATCCTAACATGGATGATACTAATCCATACCAAGGATGACGTCGTAAGGCCTCGACGCTACTACTAAGAGATTCAACCGTTACTCTCACCTCCAAGGGTTGAGTCACACTGTCGGCATCAGTGTGTGGTAACTGGGTCTCCTCCAGTAGATGTCTCACAAGTGAGGGTCATGTCAACAGCCAAAACTGGAACCTCTTAGTAACATCACGAAAGAGGACAGGAACGAAAATACCACAAAGGTATGCATCTTTTATTATTGCAGCTCATAATACAAGACGCTACACAAATGCAACAAGGAACCAGAAGTACAAAGGATGTATCCACTAGTTCTGATCCTGTCCATCGGCTCCCAGAGCTCCATGATCGAAGGCCTCGGCTTACTGAAGTTGAGCTCTCGCATGTTCACCCACTCCCTGTGGTCGGGGTGGACCTCCTGGTGGTGGTGGTGGAAGAGCCTCAAAGCGTCGCCCACCACCGGCTGCTCGTCCAGCTCCTCTGCCTCATCCGCCGCCTCCCTGCGGACCGCCACGGTCGAACCTCTGCCTCTGCCTGGGAGGTTCTTCACTTAACTGTTTATCATCAGCATGGCGGGTCGGACAGTCACGAGCCATGTGACCAATCCCGCCACAGGAGTAACACAGCCCACTCTCGGCACGCCTGGCTCTGACTCCACCCCGGCTTCCCCGCACAACTGAGCCTGAGTCGTGCAGTCGGCCACTGGTAGGTCTGGTCTGCCTGGAACCCTGAGTCATCCGTCGGCTACCTGTTGCCGAAGACTCCGCTATCTGCCGCCCTGCGGTAGGTCTCGATGTGGACTCATCCAGGAAACTCTCGATTAGGAGGGCTCGCTCTAGCACTCCTGCCTGGGTCGGGATGCTGGGGGAGATCAGTGATGCCCTGATCTCGTGTCTAAATCCCTGCTCGAAGGTCCGGGCCCGGAAGAAGGGGTCTCGTACCATGTCTGTCGAGTAGCGCGAGAGATCGGTAAATCTCGTCGAGTACTGAGCGACCGTCATGCTGCCCTGCCGCAGCTGAAGAAGCTCCTGGATACGCACCGCACGAAGGGTGGCTGGGACGAACTCCGAGCGGAAGATGCTCTCAAAGTCCATCCAAAGCAGAGATGCCTCATCGTGCACCTGGAGCATCAAGCTCCACCATCGTCCTGCTGCTGCGTGTAGTAGGCTCGCAGCGAGGATCACCATGAGGTCTGCTGGTGTCCTCACTAGCCTAAACACTCGTACCACTACCTCCAGCCAGTCCTCGGCTGCCTGGGGATCCGTCTCCCCGCGAAACCTGGGCGGTCGCTGGCGCTGAAACTCATGCAGTGCGCTGAGGCGACGTGCATCGTCAGTGGCTGCTGCTGGAAGCATCGGGGGCTCGGCGGGTAGAGCTACCGCCGGTGCCACTGCTGACAAAAGGCCCTGCACCGAGGCCTCGTCGCTCGGTGGGCTGTCGTCACGCTCGACTCTCGGAACCCTAGCTGGCTGCTGTCATGGGTCCATCCTGAAAAGGAAACAGGTGTGCCACGGTCAGAACAGTATACCTGGTGAGCTGATATAAGTAATCACAAAGAAAACTTTGAAACACACACGCAATCAATGTTTTCGTGCATTAAGTCGGAAATCAGAAGTCAGGGTCCTGGTGTACTAATACGTCGGCCGCCGCACCAACACTGGACTCCCTGGACTGATAACCACACTAAATACGCTAAACATTATTGCTTCACATAGAAAAGATCAGAGTTCGCGGTAGAACCGAACTCCTTTGATACCAATTTGTCACGACCCGCCCTCGGGGTCCGTGCCGTGACTACCCCAAGCCTGCCTTCCATAGGCCAGGGGCTGGCGACTAGCACCAAGGTGTAAATCCCGGTAAAAAGGGAAGGCATTGCCTTTGTAAAGTAAACAAACACCACAGAGTAAGCAAGCGGAATGTAAATAATAAGCAAAAGCAGAGTACAACTGAAAGTGCGGAAAGGTAAATGGGCCAGTATACAAACCCAAACTGAAAGTAAAGTACAACTCGAAAGGGAAAGCAGCAACTGAAAAGTAAAATCCGCTACACCGAGTTGTCCACTGGAAATCCCACCTGAAGGATGGGTACAGATAGCTCCACTGCTCCACGGGTCCCGCCGTCCGCTCCGAGCACGTCTCGCCCAGTGATCCTCCTCCAGGTACCGTCCTGCTCTGCAAGCCTCAGCTAAGATCAACGTTGTCCGTCGTCTGCAACCAACACAACGTAGTGCGGGAAAAGCCCGTGCAGGGGTGAGTATAAGCTACTCAGTAGGGACCCCGAGACCCCTGAAGGTCTCCCAAAATCAACAAAGGATAAACCACAAAGAAAGGTACAATCAAGAAGTAACAACCGACACTGCTTAGGTATATGCCCATACATATACCTAAGTCACCAATTTCAAATACGCTTCAACCTCCGAGCCCAAGTACAACTCAGTCCACACAAGAAAGTAAACGTATTCCACACAGGAAAGCAAAACGTAATCCACACAGGATTGCACAACACAATCCACACAGGAAAGCAATATGTTTCAGCTCCCACAGGATTTTCATTATCAAAAACGTAACTGCTGAAGAGCCCCATCTCTGAAGTGTATAGTGTCCTGTCACGACTCTGAGATACTGCTCACTATCCTAAGACTGCTGAGGTACTCCTCCTGTCGAGTACCGCGGGTCTGCCGCCAACTACCGGGCGCTCCGTCCGCTGAGGGTCTGCTGCCAAATACCGGGCGCTCACCCAAATAGCCTACAGGGGTACTCCTCCAGTCGAGTACCGTGGGTCTGCTGCCAACTACCAGGCGCTCCGTCCGCCGTGGGTCTTCCGCCAAATACCGGGCGCTCCGTTCACTGGGATAGTCAACTCACTCCAAGTCGAGTCGGTCGAGCAGTCTTCAGGTCTCAGCCGGCTACAAGGTCTCCGTACTCCGTACGCTCGTCTCCAGTATCGCGGGTCTGCCGCTACAACCAAGCGCACCACCTCTATCGAGTAAAACAGAAGATTCAGCTCACACTGGTATACTTCTTCGGATGCCGTTAAAGATGATCAAAGAACCATCTAAGTCGTCGGACCCACGAAGGATCGATAGGTACTAACCCCCGCAGTGACCTACACAGGATCGGACCCACACAGGATCGGGCCCACGCAGGAGCTGTATCACTGATCCACGTAGGATCGCTGAGTGCAGTAGTCGTCGCCGTCGAATCCACACAGGATCTCTGTACTGTTGTCGTCGCAGTCACAGTAGCAGTAGCAGTAGTAGTCACAGTAACAGTCGCAGCCAGCACTAGGGTTCCCGCACACAGCAAGCTCGTTCGGAGGATCCGCTCCACGAGCCGAGAGGCTGTTACATCAACTGTCACAAAGTCCAGAGTTGATGTATCCAAAAGTTCCGTATCATCAACAGGAACTCAACGCATCAGACGGCGCGTCGATCGGATGCCCGGTCTGAGAGTTATTGGCATTTTCGTCCCCGGGGCCCGGTTGGTTTTTAAGGAAAAACCAACACGACCGTACTCCACCTACGTCCAAACCTCGGGCGGAGTATGCCAAAAGAACCATCTCACTAAGAGGAACACAACAAAGCTGACGGCATGTCTATCGGACGTCCGTAGCTTAAGATATGAGGGTTTCCGCTCCAAGGGCCCGGTTGGTTTCGTGAACGAACCAACCCGGCTGAACTCAAAGTATTCTGAAACCCTGAGTGCGATATACCGAAACGACCGTCAAGATCCAAGGATCGCGTTGTCGTAGACGGTTCGTCATTCGGAGGTCTGTGGCTCATGTTATGGCCAAAAGACTGAAACTGATTCGAAACGGGGGGTCCGTGTCCGGGCTGACCCGGCCCGACCCCCCCTGGGTCGGCCCGAACCGGGTCGCCCGACCCGGGTCCGACCCGGCCCGGCCGGCCGGCGGCGCGGCGGCCTGGCGGCGGCGGCGCGGCAGCCTGGCGGCGCGGCGGCCTGGCGCCGCACGGAGGCAGGGCGCGGGGGGGGGGGGGGGGGGGATCAAGCCCCCGCTTTATTGGAGAGGCGGCGCGGCATTATGTCGCGCCCTTTAAAAAAAACAGCCCCCCCACATGGGGGCCGGCTTGAAGAAACCGGGGGGCCTCCTGCCCCCCCTCAAGGAAACCGCCCTCCTCTTAAATGAGGAGGGTTTTAAAGATGGCCGAGGGAATTTATTTCCCCCGGCCTTTGACCATCCGGCCGGCCAACTGCCGGCCGGTTTTCTCCAACGGGACCGGAAAAATCCGATCCCCTTTTCGGCTTCCGACGCCGGCATCCCGGCCGCCGGTCTTCTCGTTCCGCCGTGGCCCGGAACCGGCCGCGGTGTTCGTCGTCCGGCGCGGTGCGATGGCACCGTGCCCCTCCGCCGCGCCTTTGATTTCCTTCAACGCGGCGCGACGGCGTCGCATTCTTGATGATTCTTCCATGGCGCGGCGCGACGGCGTCGCGTAAAAAGATTTGGGCGAATATCCGCGTGGTGCGACGGCACCACGCCACCTTGATTCATCCGCAAAAATAAAACACCAAGAACGAAGGAGGGGGTTCGGCCGTGTTCATTCGGTCCGGCCCCCTCACGTTAAAACACAACTTAAATATTCAATATCCTCACGTTAGTCATGCTAGAACCACGAGCAAGAATAAAATAATTAAACAAAAATCCACAACCCCTACCTTGGGTATAGGTTCGAAGATTTGTCAACGTCCCGCGGAAGACAACGTCGCGGAGGTCGGGCGTCGCGGTAGTCGTTCATCAAATCCGTTGACGAAGAGATACACCCGAAGAGATACGTCGTTGGGGAATCTTCTTATGCCGACGAAAAAGGTCCGAGGAGGAAGCGACGTTCCCTCTCGTTGACACAGAAGACGAAGAAGAGAGGAGCGGCGTTCTTCGTCGGTGTTTGAGCATTCTTCGTCGGAGCTTGAGCGTTCTTCATCAAAGTTGAAGAAGAAGGAGGAGGAGCTCTCAAAAATCTTCACAAGTTGGCTAAATAATTCTAACCAAAGAAAGAATAAGCTAAGGGTTATTTTATTAACTCAACCAAACCATTTGAATTTCAAAGGTTTGAATTAAGACAACTCAAGCCATTAATTAACCAACTTGCCATCTTAAATTAAAAGGGGATTTTAAGGGAGAAGATGACAGGTTTAGGTTCGTGTGGGTCCCACCACACTTAATCCTCTCAAGGGAGGTTAAGTGGGTGTGGGTCCCACCCCTAACTCCCTTTGAGAGGAGTTAACCTACAAAAGTAAAATAAAAAGAATTCCACATTTTTTTATTCAACTTTTTATAATTCACCCAAAAACTAAATTTCGTCCCGCAACAAATGTAACTTCCGAAAAGGTCTCCTTAAGCGAATATCGGCGCTGTGAGTTCATCGGTGCCCTCGGATTTCAATTCCGACCACCGGATCAAAAGTTAGAAATTCCCGCTCGTTCGTTCACTGAACTTACCCGAGCCAAACTTCGGAAATTGATTTCGGGCACTCCGGGCCTCGGAATCAGGTGCCGTCAGAAACCGCGCTCTTGTAAAATTCCGAAGAAAATTAAGAAAAACTTTCCCTTGCATTTTACGGGTCTTTACAAATCATCTTGATGTAATATGGTTTAGTCAACCTGAAACCTTTCATAAGGGATTCTTTTATAAAAGTAAGTGTCCCAATAAGGGTTGTTCAAACACATAGTTTTATTGATTCTTGTCCCCAATCAAGTAACGGAAGTCTTGGTCTGACATAATATGGTATTGAGGGATTTTAATCCTTTATTTGTAGATTCACATTATCACTTGCTTTTTAATATTAAGTGATTATTTCATATGTGATTAACCATGTTCCGATAATGTTTACGTATAGTCCAGTTTTTATTTTATTCCATCTTTGCATGCGTGTTGATTTTATTAACTTTGTGATCCCGACAACACATACATAATAAATAAACCATGAAATTATAAAAAATTATAATAAAATGGCCTGATCAGTAGATTTTATTGGTTATCTTATCTAGCTGGTTGATAAGCTAACCCTGACCTAGGAAAAACTCCTTGAACAGATGTTTCATGTATTCCAGCTCCCACATGTCCACCTTTCTATGATCTTGGGTTGGTTTCGCCTTAGCTTCAGGTTTCGAACTGTCTCCTCCATCTTGCAGGATCATCCATTACATGGGTTTTACATTAATGAAACCATGGGCACGTAGGCATTAAATTTTATTGGTTGAAGGCTCCCAGGAGAATTAATTTAAATTAAAAAAATTAAATTGAAACCAAACACACATAGAAAAAGGTCTTTCATCTAGCTCATGATCATCCATAGCATGCAACAAAATTTACCCATATTTAGAATTCAAATTATTTTAATCGTACTATTATTTAAGATAATTCGCACTTGAATTAAATTAAATATGATCATATAATTAATCAATTCATTATCTTAAATTATTTTCTGAATTTCCTTGAGATTCTTCATATCCATATTCCTTGTACATGTCTTTGTACTTTTTGAGGAAACCTGGTGAAATTTCTGGAAAGGAAACAGCGTGTAGTTTATATTTACACAGTGTGTATTTCTTTTCACCCTTTATCCAAAGTACATGACGGGGGCTTTGGCGTGTTTAGTGTACTTTGGAAATTTTGGAGTACATGAAATTTAGATAAATCATACACGGTATGCACTTCCCTGTTACGTGGTAACTGACATGGAAATTATGTGTACATGGCATGTGGATTCTCCTTTGTAAATTGTTTCACATTGGTCAGATTGGACTAAACGTCCTGTTGATCCAACATACATGTCATGTATTCCCGTTCCCATGTGCCGTTCATTTTTGTTCAGCAGAGGGTGTTAAATGTTTAGGTGTAAGCAATTCACATGACGTGGTTTGGAAGACCATAACTAGTTTATTGAACCTAAGTACATGGCGTGTAGTTTTCATTACATTCCATGCATTTCCGTGTTGTATAGACAGAAAGAGCATCTCTTTCAGATGAGTTCCTCATTTTTATTTTAATCAAAAATTAAAATTAAAAGGTCGTATCTGTCATATCAATCGAGAAACGAAGGAGGAAGAACATATCTCATTAATTCATATTATATAATGATTTATCTTTAATTGAATCAAATATAAATGTGTAAATTATCAAAGAAAATTAAATAACTATAATCAACGTTTTATCCTCCCTCTGATACCATTTGAATGTTCTGAGCACAGTAGAATCGCATGGGTGGATGTGCCCACATGGCTTTTTGTCATTAACAATGATAAATACAGGATTAATACGGTGATAAACACCAGTATCCACAGTTCGAATCACATAAATAGACAAAGAAAAGCAATGTTCTGGAACCACACAGTAGGATCATTATAGGTTGATTATAAAAAATGTGTTCAATTTAAAACAAATACCTTTTGGTTGTTATTTCTTCATTGATGTTCTTGATCACATTCTGATGTGGTTCGTCGTTGCGTCACATAAGCCAAGTGTATACTTCCTCTAGCGGTGATCCACACATGTACCTCGTATCTCGGTATGTCGCCAAAGGAGTCTCTGGGTGCTAGCATGGAGAAACCATTACTTGCGTTGTCCTCCATAGATCGTCTTGATCCGTGGAAGAGGATCACTCTCTATCTTGAGAGATTTCATAGAGGAAGAGGTTCTTTCATCCTTGAATTAATTCTCTAGAATGGTTATGCACAACGATTCTCTTAATTAGGAAATGATTTGGGTTGTGAGGATATTTATAATAGTGTTTTGAGGTTTTAGAGTTATGACAAAAAAAACGCATTACGCATTTAATTTTTTTCATTAACTATTATTGAAAACCCCCATGTTGAATAATTAATTCCTTGATATGTGATCATGCTGATTATAATAAATATCATTTAATAAAAAAATATTATATCCTCAAAATCCCAACTGGTAAAACTACATGGCGTGTAATAATAAATACATGGCGTGTACTTGTTTTCATTGAAAACTACACGGCGTGTACATTCTATTTACATGGCGTGTATATCTTGTTTTCATTTATTAATTTCCATTCCTAAATAAAACCTACATGGCATGTACATTTAATAATACACGGCGTGTACTTGTTTTCATTTTATTATTAATCCAACATTAAAACGATTTAGGATTCCTTGAATAATTATTAAACCACATACTGGAATAATATTTATTCTACATGAGATACGTGAATAAACTTAGTGTGTGACTATAACAGCCCAAGATTTTATAAAAAAATATTCTTTTTAATTTTATTAAAGTCTTGTGTTGTACGCTACACCAAAATGAGCTTTCACAACACGCATCATTGACTTGCCTTGCATTACACGGAATCACGACCTTCCTCGATAGCGTGTGTAATACGCAATACCGAGTTTCACTAAACAATGATATGCTATTAAAACTAGCCGTTATGAATAGTAATAATCACTTTTTGAAATTTTATAAATTTTATTTTTCAAAATGGACTTCATTTTTGGACTCAGAATATCGAAATTAGCCTAGGGTGAAATTTTGGTATTTTTCTGAAAACTTTCAATTTTTGATGAATAGTGAAACCACTAAGTGGTAGGTTAAAAACTGAATTTTTGCATAAAACTTAATTTTACCGCTTCTGTGAATGGAATTTCGAAAATCTGAGAGACACAGTTAATATCAAGGACTAAAATGTGGTTCAATGAGATGAAAATAATTTTTTGGTGAATAGTAACTTTTTACTTTTTTTACCGCGGTTAATAGTAAATAGGGTAACTAAGGGTAAATATGATATTAATATTACCCTAACACATGTCCTAATTCTATTGGACAAGTGTAATTAGACCATAAACAAACTTAGGAATAAAATATGACCATTTAGGCCCACTTGGATTAGATTCGGACATTTATTATTAATTTATTTATAGAAGTGTTAAAATAGTTAAAATCAATGTTTAATAAGTAAATAATTTTGAATATGGGGTTATACATAAGATAAATTCAATTGTAAATATTCATTAGAAAGCTAAAACGATTTCCTACATGATGATATTTTATTTGTAATTTTTAGACATCACATAATTTAATTTATTTATGACACAAAGATGATGCAGTAATTATCTTATTAATGAAATATTGGAAAAATTGATAATATAAATACCAAAATAAATGTAATTTAAGACTTTTTATGAATTCCACTAATTTTCTAGGTTACTATGATATATTAATGTTGATTTAATCAACTTGGTTCGAACATATAATTCTGTTATGACTTTCACAAAAATCATATATCAAATAGTGTCAAAATTGACACAAAATAGTTTTTAAATCAAATATTATATTATTAATTGTTATTTTATTCCTACAAATCTAAGGTTCGGCCAACTGACTTAGATAAAGATATATATATATTAATAATAAACAATTTGGGGTTCTTTTTGTATGTTATAGTAAGTGTATTAACCATATAGTGAAAGAAAACAAAAAGACACGGTAAAAGTTAAATTATTTAACTTAGAGTTAAATCTAATTGATAAGGTTAAAATAATAACCTAAACTTGTCTAAATCCTATTGGTTGATAGGGTTTCGACCCATCCCCACTTTATCTTCGAAATAAGACCCTTTTCATCCATTATAAACCGATTTTGACTTTAATATAAAATAATATTTTGAGATATTCCTAAGGTGCCCCTCTCCTCCCTTATAAAAGGGCACCTCCTCCCCCTCCTCCTCACACCAATTTGAGCACTCAAGCTCGGCCAACTCCTGCCAAAATCTCTTCTCCACTTCCCTAGAAACATCCTAGAGGTTCTGGGATTCCTCAAAGACCAATTTTAGTGCCCTAAGAGGAGGTCTCAAAGAGGCGCTTCAAAGAAGAGGTAATTACCGTTACCAATTCTTTCATCTTTATTTCTTCTTCCACTTCTTCTTCATAGGTTGTTTCATTATGAAGTAATAACATCAGTATCACTCATATACTGATATGTTATTATAAGTATGAAACAACCCTATTTCACCATCTATCCATCCTACGGAAAAAGAAATCACTGCGCGTGCGTACGTACGGAATACCGTCTCCACGCCGTGGTGTAATCTATTTTCCACCACCACCTTACATGGATGGGTATAATGGTGTAAAGAATAACTATACATAGTTATTACAACATCATATTGATTCTGATATATTGTATAATCCACTCCTATTCAATTCAATATTTATGAAAATGATATCATCGCTCGTGCGTACGTATGGACTACCGTCTCCACGACGCGATGAGATTCATTCTCCATGTTAACCATTTAAGAATGATTATAAAGTATATATAAGAAATAATAATGAAATATATGACATTATAAAGCTACTGGATTATGTATATATATATATGTATGTCATCTACTTACTTCCATTTCAAGACAATAAGGAATGGAAAACAGCGTTCATGCGTACGTACGGACTACCGTCTCCATGAACGGTGTTTTTCATTTTATTTATCTATCTATTATATATATATATATACTGAATATATATGATATATAAATCAAATTTTATATTCTGGAATTAATTAAATCATGATATAAGTAATAATAATTTCAAGAACAACAAGTCAAAACACCTACGATAAATGAAACGATTTTACCCAAAACGCTTCTTTAACATGGAATTTACAAATGAACGGGTAATATAATGTCATAAGTGAACCATATATGATATCATAACAATGAATATGATTCTGTAATAAGTCAATGACATTATTTAAATCATTATACAGGAGGTTCGGACACATACGAAGCAAATCGGACCTAAGGTAAGGGAAATATCACAATCTCATTTTTATCCGAGATTGTTTATTCGTAAGTATTTACTGGGGTGTATTTTATCATCCACATCCATGTTTCATCAATATGTAATATTATTTCCATCCACCTACAATTGTTTAAATCCATTTTTACCCTTCGGTGAGTTTTTAGTAATATGTATGAAAGGAATCTTTTGTCGTTTTTCGTATGAGGTACTTTTTGACTTTTCCGACAAAAGTACGAAGAATGTTTTTTTAACATATACGGCATGAAAGGATTTTTAAAACATTATTTCCAAGAAGCTTCCTTTACAAGTTTTCAAGTTTATTTTTAATCAACTTCTTTTATTTTAAAGTCGTATGACATGTTATGAAAGGAAAAAATGTTTTTGAAGAAGAAAGGATATTTTCCTCAAGAATGGAGTTCAAGTGTTTTATCAAAATTATTTTCCATCTAAGTTAATAAAGGGTTCTGTTTTTATCCCTATTATTACATTGATTTGATCATGTTGTGATGGAATTATTTTTATGAATTCCTTTATCTTATATGAATTGTTTTATGATGTCACGATGTTTAAAATTCCCATTTTTATTACATGGGTTATGCAAAAATGTATGTTTTATGATTTTGTGGAACACATAAGAATGGTATCATTATGAGATGGGTGGGACCAATATCTCCCTCCAATGCATTGGGTAAAGATTTTATATCTCATGAGATAGACCTGGCTGGAATGGTAGGTTATACCGGTTCAGTGAAACAGGACTGAAACGAGGGTTACTCGATTCAGAAAGGGACTTTGTCCACTAAGATAGTCTTGGCAATGAGTCTTGACTAACAAGAAATGATTCTCTATGATTATGTGTGAATGCCACAAAGTTTCATGTTTTATGTTATGATTATTGTGATTACATTTCACTGCCATGATTTACCCCATGTTATGAAATTATGATCTCTTTTGCAGGTTAAGATTTCCAAAAGTTATGTGCTTATGTATATGATGTGATTGATATTTCTTTGGTTTACCCTTACTGAGCATTTGAGCTCACCCTTTTATGTTTTCTTTTCCCCAGGATATAAATAAAGGTTTTAGGTATAAAAAAAAGAAGATCTTTATGGGAGATGTTGAAGATCTTTCACCACGATTAGAAGATTATATTCCGAGTTTCCAAAGACACTAAACTATTACGGTCCTTGTGTGTGTGTTTTTGTTATGTACTATGTATTCCGCAAATGTAATGTAATGTCCATGTACGTCAAGATACGGGTCTCTACAGTTGGTATCAAAGGAAAGGTTTAGTCAACCTTTGGAAACTAGGATGCGAAAACGTTAGTGAGATCCCTAGAGATATTTCTACGGTATGTCTAGGGATGTCCCTAAGGATAAGTATACGTATAGGATATAGTCCTAGAACTATGGTAACGATTTTAGAATTTAACCTAAGATGTTAGATATTGAGGGTGCTTCCCCTTTATTATGTTGTTTTCCCTAGCATGATTTTTGCCTCTCACACTATTCTTTTGGGGTTTTAGACGATGGCTGGAACCCGAAGGAACCGTGTTGATCAATGCAATGGACAATGCAATGATTTTCACCCTGAGCAACCAAACGATATGGGAGCTGGAATGCAAAATCTTGTAGCCATGCTCACACAACTTTCTCAAGCTATGAATCATGCAGGACTTCCAAACGAGCAAAGGAAGGAGCAACATTCTGTTGAATCCTTCATGAGGCAGCGTCCGCCTTCTTTCTGTGGGTCTACTGATCCATTAGTTACTGAACAATGGATTAGTACTACTGAAAAGATATTTTCAGTTCTTCAATGTTCTGAACATGATAAAGTCATCTTAGCAGTATATCGTTTGGAAGGTGAAGCTGATCAATGGTGGAATCTTATCAAGAATACGAGGCAAAGAGATGAAATTGATTCCATGGAATGGGACGAGTTCAAGAACTTGTTTTTCAGTAAGTACTTCCCTCGTATTCTTCGAACGAAGTTGGAGAAGGATTTTCTTGAACTAAAGCAAAGGATGATGAATCTGTTGGTATATACAAAGCGAATTTTACAAGACTTGCAAGGTATGCATCTGGCATTATCATCCAACCTGAAAGTAAAGTTGATCGATTTTTCAGTGGCTTAAAACCAAGTCTTCGAAGGGCATTAGCTATAAGAGACTTCAGTAGCTATGAAGAAATTGTGCGTTGTGCTATAAAGGTAGAAATGGAAGTTGGTGTTACATATCCATCTCATGGGTTTGACAAGAAATGAAAGATGGATTTCAAGGAGAAAACTCAGAATAATGGTGAAAAGAAGATGAATGTTTCCTTATGCACAAAGTGTGGAAAGAAGCATGGTGGAGATTGTCTTAAAGGGACTAGAAAATGTTTTAAGTGTGGAAAAGAAGGTCATCGAGCAGCTGAGTGTCGAAGTAATGGAAAATGGGATTCTAATGAAGTGAATAAAGCAAACACTGCAGAGAACGTACAACCAACACTTCAATGCTTCAAGTGCAAGGAAATGGGGCATTATGCTAATAAATGCCCTAATCCAAGGGTTAGTGATGATCGACATGAGCAACCGCTTAAGGCAAAGGACAAAGGGAAGTCACATGCGATCACTATTGGCAATGTTGAATATGACAACGATGTGGTGGAATGATTAAGTTTTTATGTAATGGGATTCCAAAATAATGTTGTATCATGGAATATTGGAATATTTATGTATTGGTCTAATGTGGTATTCAAAGTGATTGAGATATTATGCGCATAATGAAGGGAAAACGAGAAAATGAAATGTTTAACAGTATTCATGAGCTCATGATTGATATAAGGACTAAGTGATATCATGGTTTGAGTATATAGAATTTTGAGGATTTTAGTATGTGGAAGGTGTTAAATTTTAACTGCATTCATGTTTTCACAAAGGTATTCAAGAGAATACATGATTAAGGACTTTGAATGTTTGGAATGTAACCAATAAAACATATCTTATGATATATGGGAATTGACGATGGTATTAAATCTCTGGTAATCGTTTTCACTATGTTATGAGAGTGGATTGCAGTATTATGGATAATCCTAAAGATTGGAATGGATTATGTTGGACAAAAGTTAGTATTGTTTAAGGATAGAAGTTTTCTCGATGTTATTGATGGGATGTTATAGTAATATAGTTTTAGAAAAGGACAACCTGCAGGACGGGCGACAGCCCATCGCTTCGGACAAGGCTGTGGAAATCGAACCCACAACCGAAGTGCGACTGGCCTTTATCGCCTACCACGGACCTACAGGAAGTCCCTGTTTAGAAGAAACTAGTTTTATTATATTAAGCAGTACGATATATGAAGTATAAGTCCATTTTAGGAACCATATATGATTAATCTCACTATAGATCAACTTATGTATATAATTTTTGCTAACCTTTTGTTCGAGACAGATGGAATGACCCGTCATTCTATCACATGATCTGCTAACACTTCACGAATAACAAATTCAACTTCATTTATATAAGAGATGAAGTGGAAATTGTTCAAGGCACGAACAATAGTGAGATTGTACCAAAATAAAGTAAGTATTTATTCTAATTCAAATTCTTCAACTTTAGGGAAATGATCTTGAAAACCAAAAATGTTGTCCTAGTGCCCTTATATCTGATGAATCAGATGGTACCCTAGATCGTCACAAATTTATGGCTTTGTGATTACTGGATTTTCCATAGCCATGTTCTCTACCACTCTCCATCAGAACATGATGGTTAGATTTCTCTTCCATATCCATATTTTCACTTATGTGGAAACCCAATGATTAGTTTATTTGGGTAACCGTTACGTTTCATACTTTTGTTTTTAAAGATTGGTTTTGATATTCCTTTTTACGATGTGGGTTTCTATTAAAGAAACTTTTGAATAGTAAACCATTTATAACCCCGACGAATTTTGAGGGCGAAATTCATTTTAAGGGGGGTAGAATGTAACAGCCCAAGATTTTATAAAAAAATATTCTTTTTAATTTTATTAAAGTCTTGTGTTGTACGCTACACCAAAAGGAGCTTGCACAACACGCATCCTTGACTTGCCTTGCATTACACGCAATCACGACCTTCCTCGATAGCGTGTGTAATACGCAATACCGAGTTTCACTAAACAATGATATGCTATTAAAACTAGCCATTATGAATAGTAATAATCACTTTTTGAAATTTTATAAATTTTATTTTTCAAAATGGACTTCATTTTTGGACTCAGAATATCGAAATTAGCCTAGGGTGAAATTTTGGTATTTTTCTGAAAACTTTCAATTTTTGATGAATAGTGAAACCACTAAGTGGTAGGTTAAAAACTGAATTTTTGCATAAAACTTAATTTTACCGCTTCTGTGAATGGAATTTCGAAAATCCGAGAGACATGGTTAATATCAAGGACTAAAATGTGGTTCAATGAGATGAAAATAATTTTTTGGTGAATAGTAACTTTTTACTTTTTTTACCGCGGTTAATAGTAAATAGGGTAACTAAGGGTAAATATGATATTAATATTACCCTAACACATGTCCTAATTCTATTGGACAAGTGTAATGCGACCAAAAACAAACTTAGGAATAAAATATGACCATTTAGGCCCACTTGGATTAGATTAGGACATTTATTATTAATTTATTTAAAGAAGGGTTAAAATAGTTAAAATCAAAGTTTAATAAGTAAATAATTTTTAATATGGGGTTATACATAAGATAAATTCAATTGTAAATATTCATTAGAAAGATAAAACGATTTCCTACATGATGATATTTTATTTGTAATTTTTAGACATCAAATAATTTAATTTATTTATGACACAAATATGATGCAGTAATTATCTTATTAATGAAATATTGACAAAATTGATAATATAAATACCAAAATAAATGTAATTTAAGACTTTTTATGAATTCCACTAATTTTCTAGGTTACTATGATATATTAATGTTGGTTTAATCAACTTGGTTCGAACATATAATTCTGTTATGACTTTCACAAAAATCATATATCAAATAGTGTCAAAATTGACACAAAATAGTTTTTAAATCAAATATTATATTATTAATTGTTATTTTATTCCTAAAAATATAAGGTTCGGCCAAATGACTTAGATAAAGATTTATATATTAATAATAAACAATTTGGGGTTCGTTTGGTATGTTATAGTAAGTGTATTAACCATATAGTGAAAGAAAACAAAAAGACACGGTAAAAGTTAAATTATTTAACTTAGAGTTAAATTATTTAACTCAGAGTTAAATCTAATTGATAAGGTTAAAATAATAACCTAAACTTGTATAAATCCTATTGGTTGATAGGATTTCTACCCATACCCACTTTATCTTCGAAATAAGACCCTTTGGATCCATTATAAACCGATTTTGACTTTAATATAAAATAATATTTTGAGATATTCCTAAGGTGCCCCTCTCCTCCCTTATAAAAGGGCACCTCCTCCCCCTCCTCCTCACACCAATTTGAGCACTCAAGCTCGGCCAACCCCTGCCAAAATCTCTTCTCTACTTCCCTAGAAACATTCTAGAGGTTCTGTTCTTCCTCAAAGACCAATTTTAGTTCCCTAAGAGGAGGTCTCAAAGAGGCGCTTCAAAGAAGAGGTAATTACCGTTACCAATTCTTTCATCTTTATTTCTTCTTCCACTTCTTCTTCTTAGGTTGTTTCATTATGAAGTAATAACATCCGTATCACTCATATACTTATATGTTATTATAAGAATGAAACAACTCTATTTCACCATCTATCCATCATACGGAAAAAGAAATCACTGCGCGTGCGTACGTACGGAATACCGTCTCCACGCCGTGGTGTAATCTATTTTCCACCACCACCTTACATGGATGGGTATAATGGTGTAAAGAATAACTATACATAGTTATTAAAACATCATATTGATTCTGATATATTGTATAATCCACTCCGATTCAATTCAATATTTATGAAAATGATATCATCGCTCGTGCGTACGTACGGACTACCGTCTCCACGACGCGATGAGATTCATTCTCCATGTTAACCATTTAAGAATGATTATAAAGTATATATAAGAAATAATAATGAAATATATGACATTATAAAGCTACTGGATTATGTATATATATATATGTATGTCATCTACTTACTTCCATTTCAAGACAATAAGGAATGGAAAACATCGTTCATGCGTACGTACGGACTACCGTCTCCATGAACGGTGTTTTTCATTTTATTTATCTATCTATTATATATATATATATATATACTGAATATATATGATATATAAATCAAATTTTATATTCTGGAAGTAATTAAATCATGATATAAGTAATAATAATGTCAAGAACAACAAGTCAAAACACCTACGATAAATGAAACGATTTTACCCAAAACGCTTCTTTAACATGGAATTTACAAAAGAACGGGTAATATAATGTCATAAGTGAACCATATATGATATCATAACAATGAATATGATTCTTTAATAAGTCAATGACATTATTTAAATCATTATACAGGAGGTTCGGACACATACGAAGCAAATCGGACCTAAGGTAAGGGAAATATCACAATCTCATTTTTATCCGAGATTGTTTATTCGTAAGTATTTACTGGGGTGTATTTTATCATCCACATCCATGTTTCATCAATATGTAATATTATTTCCATCCACCTACAATTGTTTAAATCCATTTTTACCCTTCGGTGAGTTTTTATTAATATGTATGAAAGGAATCTTTTGTCGTTTTTCGTATGAGGTACTTTTTGACTTTTCCGACAAAAGTACGAAGAATGTTTTTTTTAACATATACGGCATGAAAGGATTTTTAAAACATTATTTCCAAGAAGCTTCCTTTACAAGTTTTCAAGTTTATTTTTAATCAACTTCTTTTACTTTAAAGTCGTATGACATGTTATGAAAGGAAAAAATGTTTTTGAAGAAGATAGGATATTTTCCTCAAGAATGGAGTTCAAGTGTTTTATCAAAATTATTTTCCATCTAAGTTAATAAAGGGTTCTTTTTTTATCCCTATTATTACATTGATTTGATCATGTTGTGATGGAATTATTTTTATGAATTCCTTTATCTTATATGAATTGTTTTATGATATCACGATGTTTAAAATTCCCATTTTTATTACATGGGTTATGCAATGATGTATGTTTTATGATTTTGTGGCACACATAAGAATTGTATCATTATGAGATGGGTGGGACCTATATCTCCCTCCAATGCATTGGGTAAAGATTTTATATCTCATGAGATAGACATGGCTGGAATGGTAGGTTATACCGGTTCAGTGAAACAGGACTGAAACGAGGGTTACTCGATTCAGAAAGGGACTTTGTCCACTAAGATAGTCTTGGAAATGAGTCTTTACTAACAAGAAATGATTCTCTATGATTATGTTTGAATGCCACAAAGTTTCATGTTTTATGTTATGATTATTGTGATTACATTCCACTGCCATGATTTACCCCATGTTATGAAATTATGATCTCTTTTGCAGGTTAAGATTTCCAAAAGTTATGTGCTTATGTATATGATGTGATTGATATTTCTTTTGTTTACCCTTACTGAGCATTTGAGCTCACCCTTTTATGTTTTCTTTTCCCCAGGATATAAAGAAAGGTTTTAGGTATAAAAAAAGAAGAAGATCTTTATGGGAGATGTTAAAGATCTTTCACCACGATTAGAAGATTATATTGCGAGTTTCCAAAGACACTAAACTATTACGGTCCTTGTGTGTGTGTTTTTGTTATGTACTAAGTATTCCTCAAATGTAATGTAATGTCCATGTACGTCAAGATACGGGTCTCTACAGTGACCCTCTAGGCCTCCTTCTTGTTGGAATTAGGCAGGCTTTCCTAAAGTCCAAGATTACTGTCTCACAACGGGTCAAGGCACCCATGAGAAAGAATTTGACACCGTATTGATCTATCACCTCATATGAACGCTTAATGTGTAATTTAATCCATTTGTCTCAATATCTCATCAAACAGTATTAATGGTACTGTCATAAACCTATATGCTTGATCGGCCATTCTTTGACTACCTGAAATAAACTATTCGTTTACAACATAGCCATGGAATTTAATGCCATAGTTCTATTTCAATCAAAGGGACTTGATATCAACATCCAAAAATGGAAGGGACAAATCCTTCTTCGACTTATCCATTATCAACATGTCACTCCTGACGCACTCAACGTACCATACTTCCCGCCAACAGTCTATGTGACAGTTTTCGTCAGTAAATCAAAGTGCGCGAGTCATGAAATGGGTTAATGATAATATTCCAGTCTAAGGACCATTACACAAACTCGTAGATAGAAATTCCCGATGAAAAAAAGACATGCATAATTGCTACTGGCAGGTCTGCTCTCATAATATCCAATCTTGGAGATTACCAATTGTGAACTCCATGAAAGAGAGTCTCATCCTCTTTTGAGTAATCGCAATGAAGGTTTGTATACTATGTGTCCTATCACAGTATGTCATCCAACTGTAGAACATTATTTAACAATATTGTTATATCATTTCAAGGTTCTCATAATAGCGGGGATCTACCATGACCTTATTAATGCAACAAATATTCCAGGACATTATAATATTATAGTAATGCAGAACAATGAACAATTTATTACAAGACTACATTCATGTAATCAAAGTACAAAACAGTTGGTTCTAAGGACACCAACCCTTACACATATACATGACACTAAGTATCGAATTAGATATTGTTTAGGTTTTCATCACACTATTATAGATTTACACTTGGGACTTCATATGTGGGTCATCCTAAACAGTTCTTCGGAATTGTACCTTTAACGAGCACATCGTGTGACACATTAAAATTATATCCAAATTCTAATAGAGGGTTTAAAGGTTTATCAACGTGTTTTATAATGAAATTATTATACTATATAAAAAGGATAAATTAATGTTTTATAAATTATAATATTCATAGGACAAATTATTTTGAAAACAAAGGGATGTGTCCTGCATACACAAGAAAAGACTTGAGGATATTCCACTACAATTCACTTTATAAAACTAAAAATACCATTTTATGTCCTTTTGTTTTAGAATCATTTCATTATGTATAATAATTTAGTCGTGAGGGTGTCCTACTAAAACTCGGTCCCATGTATTTTTTTATTTATGTAATGTATTAATTAAAATATGTCAAACTGCATATTTTATAATTTATTATTGCATGTAATGGAAGGGACTACAATATATGGGTGTTAGTCTACTAAGATATTATCTCAAACCCTTCTCAGATGCCTTTAGTAACTAAGTATACATTATGATTACATGTTTTGACTAAGGAAAAATTTATATTACAATACATGATGTAATTTTCTAGGATGGATTTGGGAATGCAGGACCAAGAAATTTCTAAAGATCCTAGATATCACACATTTTTATTTAAATTAATTTTGATATAATGTTATATATTATTGTATACCCTACCCATATCTTAGTCAATTTTGTATAAAACATGAAATTATATCATTATCAGTTGCCTATGGTTATTTATTCATAATTAGATCTTTTTAAATTATCCTGCATGATTTTTTAGTTTGTTTTTCTACTCTCTATATGATGTAATTACATCTATTATTTCACACACACACACACACACACACACACATATATATATATATATATAATTGAATTATACTCTGATAAATGAGGTAATAGTCATCCCACAGTCATACTCATGGGTCTCACTACTAGTTGAAAACCTCTGGCATTTGTATTGTCATTCTTGTGGTGTTGTGGCTAGTGGACATGGGGTACTAATGATTGGATGTTGACGTGGGATTCTATAAGTGGTATAATGGTTTATTCTTTCTTTTTTATTGGGTTTTACGTTTAAATAAGAGACTGATATATAAGAATTTTATTATGATCCTATGCAATGGAGTAGATAGCCCATGTATAGTGGAAAAAAATTCTTGAACATAGTAAATTCTATTATTATTTATGTAGTTATAGATTAATGGGTTTTATCATTGGGTAACAGAAATGATTTATGTTTTTCTTAATATCGATAATATTTTAATTGGATTTTTATCAATATACTAATTAAAAATCACATATTAGGATCATGCAACATATTAGAAAAAATAGTTATTTATATTCCATGCATTTTCCATGCCTTGTAGACTTTCATATGTGCATCACTAGTGTTGTATGTTATTTTTGTATGTTCCTTGTCATTTATGTCTTTTAGTGTAAATTTACTATCTATGATGAAATAATCAGTTCAATTGACCAATAATTCCATATTAGTTGGTTTTATTGGTGAGTTCCAATGGAATTTCATCTGATCAGTCCACATATATGGCATGTTAACCATGTTGTTTGGTTTGATGGTCATTATCTTGTTATTTGGAGCATTGAATAAAATTTATAATGTGTATAGGGCATTCTGATTTGGAAATGGTGATGAAATTTAATGAATATGTTTTCTAATAAAAAATTAAATAAGGATAAATCTAAATAAAATAACATTAAATCGATCCTTAAATGAAATGGTTACTAAACCTGAGAACATGAACCTATTGTGTCTTTGTAGTGGATAGTAGGCCTTGTCTCCTATTATTTCCTTTGTGAATCACTCTTATCACACAGATCTAGCTCCTTGATTAGGAATTCAGGTGAGACTATTTAATAGGATAACCTTTTTCATTTCATCTCTTACAAAATCCCCAATATGTTATAAATATTTTATGTGGATTTACCTTGGAATGTTTTGAGTTATGTTTCCATGACGATCTCGTGTTGTATTCCATTAGAGTTGTGATGAGAATATTCATTATTTGGTTTGACCTAAGCCCCACGTGACAACACATTTAGTTCCACCTGAGGCAAATCCTCATGAAAAACATCAACTAGGTACTTATTCCATGTTCTGGAATAGTCTTCCTCACTTTATGAAATAAGTTAAAGGTGCACCATGACATTTCCCATCTAGTTATACAATGAACTTCATCAGTAGAATACTCCAACATTCTCAGGTACTGGTGGTCCTCAAGATAATAAATCATGGTTGGAGTTAATTGTTTCAATAATCTTGCACAATGAGACACCTCCATGTGGAGGATTAATCACGTGTCTTACCTGTTTTGTTATCCCACCACGTATTGGTTGGATTTTATGACTCTGGTTGGCTGATATTGGGGTATAGTCTGGGTGGAATTATAAGGAGAACTCTTCAACTATTTCATCACTCAGACACTTATAAAATATTGTGTTCTAGAATTTTGTCACCTTGATAAAGATGAATTTTTTTTGATGGAAGGTTAATATTACATCACTGATTTGTGGTGATTTTCACTATCCTTGACTAGTCATGAGTTGATTACATCAATGAGCTTTGAGTTTTGTAATTTTTATGCCATTAACATATAGGTTAAAGTATTTTGACATACCATGATATGAAAAATAGTGAACTAGGAACTCATCACTGGGCATAACCATAAGGAATATTTTGGTATGAATAAGGGTGGTTCTTCTTAGAGGAATACTAGTAGTGGTTTATCCTGCAAAAGAAGTGATGGTCTGAGTGTACATGTAGGGGCGGTAAAATCTAGGTGGAACACACTGACAACATTGGGTGGGTGTCACCAGTGTTGTAGGATAGATAACAAAAAGTATAAGGGTGTGTGTGACTTTATCGAGTGTTGTGATTGAAGATGAATGTGCCTCCTATAATGTTATTGATAATCCTTCTCTTCAACCAAGGTCACAAAAAGTTCAAGGGTATGAGGAACCCAATCAGGTGATGGGAATGTTGTACAATGGTTCACTTCTACTGCTTATTCTAATACAATCCATTAGTGCTAAGTGAGAGGGATTCTTTTCTAGTACCACCATCTGGTGTGTGGTTAGTGACACGTCGTTAGGCATGAATGTGGTATTCTACATTTCGTTCAGGCAAAGAAGGTGTTTGTGGTCGAGGAAGTCACACTTAATTTTTCCATTAGATGCAGGGTGGACCTAAATAGGTTACATATGGAGTATGTTAGGGTTCAGTTCAAGACATATTTATTCTGGTCCTCATAATCTATAGGAGAAATGTCTAGGCCCATCAATAGTGATAGGTACTATCCGAATAGCCTATTCATTAAATTTTTTCAGATACAAGTGTATCACATTCCATTCAACCTATTAGAACCATTGGTTGATTAGGATTAATAATGTAATACTACAATGGTTTTATGTACCATGACATACAATTTGGAGTTTGGGTAAATTATATTAGACCATTCAAGGAAATACCCCTTTAGATTAGAGGGCATCATTATCTAGAGTGTTCCATCATCCTTTATGTGATTGGCTTCGATTTTATTCTAGTAATGGAATATCATGTACCTTATAAATCATAGGGGGTTACAATCACTGATGAGGGATATTCACATCACCCATGAGAAATAATTTTATTCATATGGTAGAATGGGATATTCAGGTAAGTTGGGAATGTTTAATGTGTTATGGGTGGGGTTGAATTATAGCCTAAATGAACAGAATATTTATGGTAGATCATATAACTCATTTGGGAATATTTCTTCATGTGGTGGATCATTTCAGGGACATCGTCCTTGATGACATTTATAGAATACCTCCACAGAGAGATTTTTGGATCACCATTGATATTATACCATGTGTGGAACCGGTGTCACATCCTCTATATACAATGAATCAAATATATCTGAAAGAACAAAAGATGGTGCTTCATGGATATGAGTCTATGAGTATTATGAGAACCAAGAAATCATCATGGGGATTTCCACCCGCTTCCACCAAGAAGGTAGATAGTACCCTTCAATTGTGAATTGATTACCATTATATGAACTGTCCTATGGCGATGAAATGGTATCCATTACCTTAGATAGATGACCCCTTTTGCCAAATATAAGTATTATCTTTTTCATCCAAGTTCTATTTGAGGTCGGGTTACAATCAGGTTTGTGTGAGTCCATCAGACATACCCCGAACAACATTCAAGAGTAGGTACCACTTGTATGAGTATTCTAGTATGTTGGTTGGACCTAAAATCATCTTGTATGTATTAAGGGGTCTGATGATGTGTGTTGTTTGTCTGTTTCTATATTATATATTGGTTTTCTATGTAGAAGACATATTAATGTGTTCAACCTCCATACACCAACATTCCAATCATCTTGAGATCATGATGAGTACACTAAGAGATCACCATATATATGTGATTCTCAATAATTTCCCCTTTTGGGTCATTATGTTTAACTTCTCCGTCCATATGATACCTTATACAAGCATATCAATTTAGACTACTAATGTGAGCATTGTTGTATTTAGGGAGCATCCTAGGAATATGTTTGAAATACACAGCTTCATAGGGATAACTATTTGTAACAGGAGATCCATTTAGGACTAATCATTCATAGCAGCACTTAATACATGATTGACTAAGAGTTGGATAATGTTTTAAAGGACTTAATCATATAACTAATTGTTTTAGGAGATAATGGGAAGAAACACATCATATCTGATTTTGATTCTTCCTGATAAATTAAAAATTTATACTATTAACATTGACGGTTCATGAGAGAGACATAGTGTAATTATAAAGTTTTGTGATTGACATGTTTCTTATTTTCCCTAATATATAAGACAACATGAGTAGAATTACACTTCACAAGATCTCAAGCATTCATCTATGGTCCATGCATTTCTTTTATTGAGCCATTACTTTTTGGGAGAGTAGTTATTTATTTCCACAGACCATAAAACTATCAAATACATCTCTACTCAGTATGAAATGAACCGGACTCTACAGATGTCAGTTAAATATGTACAATATTTCGACATTGATCATTCTATCACACCATGAAAATATAACGCATCAGCGTGTTCATTTATCCAGAAGACCTAAATGATGGTCATAAAAGTGGCCCGTAGTGAGTATGATTTGATAGATCTATTCTATGAAATACATCTTTAGTTTCTGAAACAACATGAGAAACCAATTCTTGAAAATCTAGTAGTGACATAGAATATTTTGGATTGGATTGAGATAAAGAAAGTATCTTAATATGAGGGAATTATCTTGATGGATTTCAATAGAGAAGAGAAATCACCTTCTAGTTAGATTATTTATGGGGGTGAGACCATAGTCTTATATCAAATATTATTAGTTCCTTTCCAAATAAGAGAATATATGAGGAGGGAAACAACTGCCTTTTTTCGTATGTTTTTATTGGTCTTATCAAGATGTAAATTGAAAAGTACCTTTAATTCTAGGGTTGATGTATGAAAATGTAGATAGAAAAAATTATCATTAGGTTCTCTACCTATCAGTAGGTGAAGGAATATCATCAGTGGCCTATGAGACATCGACATGCTCAATAAATTCCTTAAATGGAATAGAATGATTTGACAATGGATTTCATGATGGGATTTCCTAGATCCACTTGAGGCAACGATGTAGTGTGGGTGAGCATCAATAGGTTGACCAAGGTCACACGCTTATTACCGAATTGGGAGACCATCTCTGCTGATGTGTTTAGAAGGATATACATTCATGAGATAGTGTGACTTCATGTCGTACCACATTCTATCATTCCAGACCAATATATCATCTTTACAACATGGTTTCAGCAGAAGGAGAAGAAGGTACAGAGTTAACAGGTTCTCTTGAGTGCTATATATTACCCTCAGACTGGGGAGATGTCTTTGATGAAGGTTCGTGTTTTACAAGATATGTCTGAGAGAGAATTTCCCTGAATTATCTATTTTTACCTCAAGATGAATGACAACAGTTAACTATGTGATAACCCATGGATTCTCTCGATGCTGGGATTGGTTGTACCATTCCGTGAAAGAGACATTAGCTTATACATGGGATAATAGGTAAAAACTCATTATTTATATCACAATGTGTTCAAACCATGCCATAGTGTCACTTGGTAATTCATACAAGGATCACCTTGGATAAACTATTTGGAATTGGACTATTACTGATCCCATAAATAAAAAATTTTATGTTTCTCATGATTTTCATGGATAAGATAATGTTGTCTTGACATGGTTTATAAATAATTAAACAAATTATTTAACAAGGGTAAATGAATGTTTTTAAATTTTAATGTTCCTTTATCAATTAATTTAGAAAACGTAGGGATGAATCCTTCAATCCAAAGAAAAATCTTGGGATAATCCACTACAAGAAACATTAAACTTCTCACCTTAGATTTTCATGTCCATACAGTTTAAAATCACCAGCTTATGCGGAATAAGGTAGTTTAGAGAGTGTATATGTGGAACCTTGTACAATGTTATTATCTATTTATTCCAATATTTCATTTTAATCATATATAAAATATTAATTATTTTCTTATTTATTATTCAAAAAAATTTAGTTCATAAACACCATGGGTGGTAGCCTACTGATATTGTATCTGACACCTGTTTGAACCATGGTTTCTATATGCATGAATTAAATTATGGTTTTTGTTTGTTGTCAATCCTCAGTGGATGTTCAGAATGTGTGCTAGAAGTGTGATCATACTGAACACGAAGATAACAGTATTGATGGTGGCACTGTTTTCCACTGTTTTCCAATTTTGTGGACATGAAAATAGGAAAATGAAGAGAAAGTGTTTTTGGAAAAGAGACTTGCATGTTGTTGACTTGAAGGAGAGGATACTTTCATGCCTTTTTTTTCATGATCAGAACATGAAAATATGGAAATGGAAAAAGGGCGCCCATGTTTCGTGTTTGGTCGTGCAAGTAATTGCGTGCCGAAACTTGTTCGTTTTGGGAAGACTTGCGCTCCACCGTGTTGGGTATCCGAATTCCTATAAATAGTTGTCCAACCCTCCTCATTTGGCATGAAGTTCAGACATAGGAAGATTTAGAGCTCCTGCCACACATGTGTAGTGGTCTCTCAAGTGGTGGTGGGTCGCGTTAGAAGAGGTTGCACGACAGTTGTTTGCTGCGTGTCCAAGATCATTTGGGTGAGAAAAAAGGAGAGTCGCGCAAGTTTGGAGCTGTTGAAGAAGGTGTTGCGCAGGTGTTGTTGTGACACTTGCGTGCTAGGATTTAAAGAAGTGCGACAGTTCACAGTTGTGTGCCAAAATTGGTTTGGGAGTAAAATTAGTTGATTGGGGCATGTTTTATGTTGAAGAAGTGAGTGTCGTGCAAGTGGTAAAGGTGAACTTGCATGCCGTTTTGGACTTGCACGCTGTGACTTGCACGCCGTCTTGAAACATGCATGTCGGGCTTGGAGAAGCCCACCAGGTGTAGATGAAGCACGTCGGTCTTTCTGTGGCTACATGAAAGCTGGTAGTTTACCCTATACCTTTGGTGTAAATTGAGATTAGTCTATGAGTGGATGTTGGAATTCAACAGAGCATCTATATAAAACATAGGATGCATTATTTTTCAATGATGAACAGACCTTCATTTCTATAAACTGAGTGGGACTTATCAAAGGTAGTGAGCTAGGGGGAGTCAACAGGAGTGACCCGAGGGACGCAGTGGCTATCCCTAAAATTCTATAAAGGCAGTGAACCTGGGACAGAGTGACTATTCCAAAAACATTGTAATCCACAACGAGTGAAGAATAGTGGAATTTGGCATGATTGAAAACATGTCGGTGTATGATCCTTTGACATAGACCTTATTGGTGAACCAAGTAAAAAGTGTTCGGTCATCTTTCTGCATGTGAATGTTTTCTTCCTGAACATTTTCATCATACAGTTTTAACATGTTCCTACCAATGTGGGAACAATATCCATCACATTAAAATAAAACATTTTCACCCTGATTCACCCCTCTCCTCTCAGGGTTTCCATGGGTTCTACGAGTTTTATCATAGGGTAAAGGATGCTGGTGTTGAATTTGTCCTTTGTCGTCATGGAGAATGAAGTCAATGTTAGTGGAGTTCCCATCTTGGATGAAAGTAGTTTTCATATTTGGATGAACATAATGAAATATCATCTAAAACCCCTTGGAATGGATGTTCTGTTTTCCACTATGAAAGTTATACATGTTACTGATCTAACAGGGTTGGCTATGAATGATGCCGATAGGAAAATTCTCGATGTTGATGCTAAAGCGCTGAGTTCTCTCACCGCATCCCTTTCTGATCAGATCTATCTAAAGGTGACGAGTTACACCTCAGCAAATTCCATGTGGGATAAATATGAAAATATTTATGAAATAGATAGAAAAGTGAAGGAGGATAAAATACTAGTCCCACACAATTGGTTTGATGATCTAAAGATGAATCCTGATTAGATTGCACACTCCTTCTTCAATCGAATTACTGAAGTGGTTAGATAAATTTGGTGACTAGGTGAAGAAATCAAAGACGTTGACATTTTAAAGAAAATATTAAGAATACTTCCATCCCTATACAATGAAAAGGTTTCATCCCTTGAAGAAAAAGATATTTCCAAACATTCTTTGGATGAACTGTTGAGTTGCCTAGTGGCATATGAAATTAGTGTCAACCCAGAAGATGATACTACACGAGTAACAAAGGAAATGGCATTCAAATACATAGTGAAACTGAAATTTCTAAAAGATAGTTGTGGGGAAGACGATGAGGAAAAATAAATTCTTTCTCTCATTTCCATGAAGTTCCAGAAGGGAAAAGGGAAATTCAAAGGGAAGTTACCTATAGCATTCTCTCATTGTGGAAATGTCGGTCACATTGATCCTCTATGTTTATGAAATATTGATGATGATGATAGTGATGCTGAAATCATTGATAAGCCTCAGAAATTGTTTTTAAAGAATATATAATTCAAATATAGAAATAATTTTTTGAAGAAGTGTTTTGTCTGTGAAGAAGAAGAAGATGATAATGAATTCTATGATAAAGAAGAACCTGAATTTTATGACTGTGAACCATGCTTCCATGATGGCCACTGATGGAAAATCAGAAGATACTGGTGGAGATAATTTGTTGAAAACTAGTGAAATTCCCATGTTGCAACTTAAGGATGCAGTTAGTAAGATTAAGATTAAATGTAAGATTTTTAATAAGTGGAAATAAATTGTAGAAGAATCAACTAAATATGTTGATCAACTTGAAGCAAAAATTGAACGACTAGAAGAATTTGTGAATGTACAGTCTAAAATCCTTGAAAACAATGATGATGTAATACATCTAAATATGAGAATTAAATAGCAGGGAAATGTCATCAATGACATCACATCCAAACTAGATGTAAAATACAAGACCGCAGAGGGTCTTGAGGAGGAAGTTATTACTCTTAAGAGGAATCATGAGAATGAATCAATTTTAAAAGAATCAAGGATGAAAATTCAGTTTGGAAGATTCTCAGATGAAGAATTACTGGAAATAGCCATGTGTGGTTCATATGGGGTTTGAAAATTTTTGAGTGATCAAGGACCCGCTTGCATGGGAAAGAGTAGAATTGGCAATGAAGCTGAGACATCAACTGCTTGAAGTGAAATGATCCAAAAGAAAGACAAGATGGAAGTTGGACATGCTGAAACGTTGCCTGAAGTGATGAAAATGAAACCCTCAATCCAAACTAAAAGGAGAAATGAAAATTATCCTCAAACATTCAGAAATGACAGTCAGTCTAACTATTATCCCAAGGAAGAAGGTATGAGGATAAATTCAAGTGAGAATACATTTCCTCTCATGAAGTGTCAATTATATGGCTATATGGGTCATACCATGTCATATTGAAAAGTGGAATGGAGCTACTTGAATGGAGAATATCTGCGACATCAACAAAGGAGACTGACTTCCTATCCTCCATCTTATATAAGAAATAGTTTCTATGGATAATGTTTTCATTGATCTAACTTTGGTCATAAGGCTGTTAATTGCAGGCAGAGAAGGGACATGGACACCTCATACAGGAGTTCAAGACAAGTCAAATCTCATCAACAAGATAGTGTTGCTCTTACAAATAGGTTTTCTCCTCTCGAAGAATAATTAGACTATGAAGAACTGATGTACACACATGAGATAATTGAAAGGCCATCAGTGATCTATACTCCATCCAATGTCTCAAGGAAATAAAGGAAGAAAATTGTGAAATCCAACCATGCAGAGGTGGCCCTCAATGTTACAAAGAGCTAAAGTACTTGGATTCTAGACAACGGTTCTTCATCACATATGACAGGTAATGATGACCTATTAGCATATATTAAAAGGAAGGTTGATGGTATAGAATGATTTGGTAATGATTGAGATCTGAAAATCAAAGCCAGTGGAAGTACTGAATTAGTTAATAGAGAGCTCAACAAGATTGAAGTCCTTTACATAGATGGCCTACATCATAATCTACTCAGTGTGAGTCAACTCTGTGACTCAAGACTTATAGTCACTTTTAATCTGATAGGATGCACTATCAAGGGAAAGACAGAAAATTCACTTATCAAGGGATGCAGAACAGAAGGGAACTTGTATCAGGTTGATAGTAAAGAAAATTTTTGTTACATGACTGTTGAAGAATAAAACAATATGTGAAATAAGACACTGGGACACATCAATCAACAAGACGTGGAGAAAATATCAAAACTGAGAATTTTCATTGACATTCCAAACATGAAGCGTGAGTGTGAAAAATCTTGTGATGCTTTCATTTGTGGATAGATGGTCTATAGTTTGTATCGGCCAAATAATAAAAGGGCATCTCATCTTCTTGATCTAATTCATACAGATATTTGCACGCAGATAAAGGTTGATGGAACTCATGGACAAAGGTACTTTGTTCTTTTCATAGATGATTACAGTAGAATGGAATGTGTATTGGTCATTCACAAGAAATGACATGTGCTTGACTGCATGGAATATATCAGCAAATCGCCGAGAATGATACTGGACGAACAATCAAAGTGTTGCGATCTGACAATAGAGGGGAATACACGTCCATTGAATTTGAAAATTTCCTGGAGAAGCATAGGATACAACATAAGGTAGCTACACTGCGAAATCTATAGCAAAATGGACTTGTTGAATGTAGGAATCGACAAGTGAACAACATGGCACAAACTATGCTGATTGAGAGTCGTATTCCATGACATTACTATTAAAGAGGCTATTTAAGTTGAATTGTATATTCAAAATCGAACAGGACTGTATATGGTTGAGACAATGACACCATATGAATTGTTGCATGGAAGGAAGCCCTCTTTGAAATACTTTCTTGTTTTTGGAAGTAAATTCTTCATCAGAAACAAATAAGGAAATCAAAGGATGTATGGTGGTAATGAAGATGAATTAATTTTTCTCAGATACTCAATGAATAGAAAATCCAACAAGTGTTTCAACATGAAATTAGGAAGGATTGTGGATAGCAGTAATTTTATGATAATTTAAGAGAAACCCACAAATGCTTCAAGGACGTCATATGCTAATGTGATAGAAAGTGAGGAAGAATGTGAACGTAGAGAAATTACAAATACAGAAATAGAGGAAGCTGTACAAAACACTCAGTTATCACATAATGATGTTGACTTAGAAGAAGAATCTAAAGAAGAAATTGTGGTTGGAGAGAATGCAACTGAACCACACAGTAGAAATCATAGAGCTGATAATTATCCATCTAACATAATTGGGGAAAATGGATCACCCACTCAAACAGGGAGGATGAGGAATAACATGCAATATACAGTTCTGTTAGTTGTGGAGCCATCCTCATTTGAAGAAGCAGCAAAGGATGTATCACGTGTGAAATCCATGAATGAAGAGTTAGATCAGATTGACAAAAATCAGCAATGGGATATTGTTCAGAGTACCGAAGGACACAATGTGATTGGTACAAAATGGATCTTCAAGAACATGTTTGATGAGCATGGAAGTGTAATTAGTAATAAGGAATGGCTAGTATGTGAAGGATAATCCTATATTGAAGGCGTTGATGTTGAAGAAACCTTTGATCGAGTGGCTAGACTGGATTCAATCAGTCTTTTCCTTTCCATGGAACTCCAAAAAGGATATAAATTATATCAAATGGATGACAAGTTATAATTATTGAATGGAGTACTCGAAGAATTCTACATTGAACCACCATTGGTTTTTGTTCTTAGTACTGATGAATCAAAGGTCTACAAACTGAAGAAAGCTCTATATGGTTTGAAGCAGGCACAACGAGCATGTTATTCCCGAATGGACTTGTATCTGAAAAAGATAGAATTCAAAAGAGGAGGAGTATACCACAATCTATATGAGGCGAATTCTCCGAAATATCAGTTCATGGTTCTAGGATACGTTGATGATATCATATTTTGTGGCAGTAGGCAGAAATCAGTGGATGAATTTGCCAATAATATGAAATCAGAATTTGAAATTTCTATGATTGGGGATATCACATATTTCATTGGGCTATAGGTGGTTAAAAATATGGATTATAATTTCATTTCTCAGGAAAAGTATGCAAGAGAGTTGATGAAGAAGTTTAGTATGCAGGACTCCAAACCAACGTCTACTGCGATTACAGTTGGAACTAAACATGGAAAGAATGAGGATGGAACCTCTGAAGATCCCACAATGTACAGTTGGATCATTGGTATCCAACTGTACCTAACAGCGACACGACCATATATTGTCTTTGCCACATGTCTTGCAGCCCGCTTTCAGAGTAATCCAAAGGAGAAACATATGGAATCAGTAAACGGAATCATGAGGTATATTAAAGGCAATCACAATTGTGGATTATACATTATTGCAGGAAGGGAAAGTGAATTATCATTGTTTTATGATGCTAACTGGGATGGCGATGTTGTGGATAGAAAATCCACCAGTGGTGGTGCATTCTATATTGGGAATAAATGTGTTGGCTGGTTGATCAAGAAACAAGAATGTACTTCTCTTATTACTGCTAAAGCTAAGTATATTTCCTCCACAAAGGCATGCACTCAACTGCTAGGGATGAATAAACAACTAACAGATATTGGTGATGAGGTGAAACTACCAATGGTGATTTACTGTGATAACAAGAGGACAGTTGATCTTTCTAAGAATCATGTTCAACATTCTCCTATGTAACATATTGAAATCAGTTATCACATTATCAAAGAAAATTTTTATCAAGGGGTAATTATAATGGATCATGTGGGAACTGAAGAGAATGTGGCTGATATCCTGACCAATACACTGCCAACGGCTATTTTTGAGAATCATCTGTTGAACCTTGGTGTTCAGCCACCTCCCAGTGAATAAGGTGGTTGTGAAATTCCCCTCTCCTTAGTTATCTTAATTGTTTTTAATATGTTTTTGGATGTGATACAGGTTTGTGGGGGAGATACTATCCAGGGGGAGTGTGGTTTGAGTTGAACAATGAACAATTTCCAATCTTTGGGTTTATTGTCAATGCAGGATAAAGGAATAAATTTAGGCATGTAATGCTTCTGTGACACTGTACGAGAATTTATTGGGAGTCATAGAAATTTACAAAACACGGGAACCCAATTCATGATTTACCTCTTGTTTTCTACACCGTTCATCACTCATGTAGACTAAGAGTGTTGGTTGAGTTGATTATTGCATTTATGGTTTTCCTATGGATGGTGCTCTATTGAATTTATTTACTGATTTCCAACAAACCCAAAGGGTTGGAACCATGGTCACTCTATGAATGAATTAGAGTATGGTTTCTGTTTGTTGTCAATACTCAGTGGAAGTTTAGAATGTGTGCTAGCAAAATGATCATACAAAACAAGATGATAATATTATTGAACGTGGCACTATTTTCCAGTGATTACAAATTTTTTGGGCATGAAAATAGACAATTTAAGAGAAGGTGTTTTTGGAAAAGAGACTTGTGCTCCATTGACTTGAAGGATAGGATACTTGTGCGCCATTTGTTTTTCAAGAACAGAACATGAAAATATGGAAATGGAAGAAGGACACCCATGTTTTGTGTTTGGTTGCGGAAGTACATGTGCATCGAAACATGCGCGTCGTGGGAAGAATTTCACTCCACCATGCAGGGAATCTAAATGCCTATAAATATAGGTCCACCCCTCCTCATTCGGCATGAAGTTCAAACTTAGAGAAATTTAGAGCTCCCACCTCACAGGTGTAGTAGTCGTGCAAGTGGTGGTGGGTAGCCCAAGTAGAATTTGCGCATAAGTTGTTTACTGCACGTCCAAGATCATTTGGGCGAGAAAGGAGGAGAGTCGAGCTAGTTTGGAGCTGGTGAAGAAGGTGTCACATAGATGTTGTGGAGACACTTGTGTGCCAGAATTTGAAGAAGCACGACAGTACATAGTAGCACATAAAAATCAGTTTGGGTTTAAAAGGAGTTGAGTCACGCAAGTTTGATGTTGAAGAACTGAGTATCGCACATGTGGTTGAGGAGAACTTGCGCGTTGGTTTTGAATTGCACACTGTGACCTGCACGCCATCTTGAAACTTGCAGGCCATGCATGGAGAAGTGCACCACATGTAGTTGAGGCATGCCAGTCATTCTAGGTCTACGCGAAAGCTAGTAGTTTTCCCGATACCTTTGGTGTAATTTGATAATAGTCTACGAGTGGAAGTTGGACTTCAATAGGGAATCTATATATAACAGAGGATTCATACCTTTTCAATGATGAAGAGACCTTAACATCTATAAACTGAGTGGGACTTCACCAAAGGCAGTGAGCCATGGTGAGTGAACGGGAGTGACCCGAGGGATGCATTGAGCCTGGGACAGAGTGACTGTTCCCAAACCTTTTTAATCAACAATGAGTGAACAATAGTGGAATTTGGTATGACTGACAACATGTCGGCATATGCTCCTTGCACGTAGCCCTTAGTGGTGAATGAAGTAAAAGGTGTCGTGTCATCTCTCTGCATGTGAATTTTTTCTTCCTGATCATTTTCATCATATAGATTGTACAAGTTCCTACCAATGTGGGAATAAGATCCAACACATTAAAAGAAAAACTTGTCACGCTGATTCACCCCTCCCCTCTTAGGGTGTCCCGGGGTCGTACAACACCCTTATCGGGTTCTATTTTTAAATGAGTAGGCATTATTTATATGGGTATAGTAAAATAGTAGTATCCAACATCCAAATAATGATTTAATTTTCTACGATGGATTTGGGAGAAGTGGATAAATCCTATTACTAGGATGCTAAAACAACATTGTTTTTTTTTGTTTTTTTGTTTTGATATCATGTTGTGTATTCTTGTATCCCCTAACCCTTTCTTATTCAACTTAATATAACACATGAAATACTACAAACATTTGTTTACTACAGTTATTTATTCATCTTCTGGTCTATTTTATTTTCATTATGCTTTATACTAATAGTTACCTCTCCCATATCGAGGTTTTTATTCCTTTTACTATTTCATGCATAATATAATACTGATGTATTCTACTCTAGTCAATGTGGGTATAGTCTCCCAAAAACACACCAAAGGCCCAAACTACTTGTTGTTATCCTCTAACATTTGGAGAGATGCACTTGTGGCATTATTGTCAACCATCTTGTTGTACAATTGAGAAAAACGTGTGGCAAGACACTACACATAACATGGAAAAAGAATCCAACCATCCATATTACAAGTGGTGATATTATGGATTGTTCTAGAAATTGAATTTGTGTATTTATTTTCATAATGCATGAAAGATAAATAGAATTAATTTATTTTTAAAATTATGATATATAGTAAAAAAGTATATTTACATTGAAAAATAAACTAAATGAACTAAATATAATTAATAAAAATAGTATATTATTTAATATTTAAACACAATTTTTCAATTTTACTTATGTATAATGTTTTAAAATTAATGAACTGCAAAATTATTCTATAATGATGGAATTAAAATATTTAGTCAATAAACAAAAGAATATTAAATTGTTTATATATATAAGAATTAATAAATTATATAAAAAATATTTTTTATTGTTTTATGATATATATTTATATATATTTCTTTAGGATAAAAATGGAAACAAACAATTATTTTAAAAAATAAAATTAATATTTACTAGAAACTTATGTAGGATTTATATTTAAAATATATTAATGATAATAATTTTATGTATAACTCTGTAACAAACATTTTTAATAAAATTTAATATATTAATGAAAACAATAAACATCATAAAACACTAAAAAACCTAAAAACATTTGAACAATCCCTAAAAGAATATAAAATGATTCAACAAAAAATTTTATTTATATAATTTAATGATTTTTTTTATTTTTTATTGATTGTTGATTTTATTAAAATGTTCTAAACTCTATGATTTTTTTTAAATTGTTACATTTTTTGTAGTTATGATTTTGAAATAAAGATATTTTTTACATAATAATAAAAAAATTTCATACAAAAGTTTATTTTATTTTTACTTTTATTTTTCTGACTAATATTAAATATGAATTATTTAGATTGAGTATATAATATAGTTACATAAATGTAAATTACAAAATAAATATTATGTGGGGGTGATAAAAAACTCATTATATCAGTAAAATATTATACAACATTCCATAATGATCAAAAATGAATTTAATTCCATATTGGTTGATTGAACATTGATGATTAACTCCCTATAATCTGACCTTAACCAACATTCCAAACAAATAAAACCATAGTTTAACATTATCCAAAATATTGGGAAATTATCATAATTTTCATCTTTATTAAATATATATGACACCATCCAAGATTAGTTTTAGAAAATAATGTTAAACTTTTGTTTTCAAAACTATAAGTCATATTAAATTTTATTTTTCCATTAAATTCATCATTATTTCAAATTTTATTTCATCATTTATCAGAAAAAGTAGTGAAAGGTGAAAATTATTTATTTAATGATGATGAATCAATAAATTTACTTTCAAAATAAAAAATCTAGTAATAATTAGACCCATCCAATTTGAAAAAATCTAATGAATTATTAATTTCATAATAATCTGCAATGACGCACTCAATTTGAAAATTTAATTCCACTAATTATGTTTCATTTCATTCTATTATTAAATATACATATTAAAAAAAATATTTTCTCACTAATATTAATATAGTTTATCTATAATGACGCAGCCTTAAAAAGTTACATAATCTGGAATTAAATGGATAATTCACACTGAGGATCCTTTAATGTTTATAGTTTTAAGGAATTAGGCCATAAATATTACATTACATCTCAAAAATTACAATGTACACAATTTATCGTAGTTTCCATTTATTTATTTAATTAAATACTCATGAAAAAAAGCGTCATGTATAGTTTCATGTTTTAGACACTAGGACATTTCCTTGATCTCATAGTTGAAATTATTCATCTTTATGTCTTTTGAAAAACATTTCAAAACACGGGTTGAGCCTAAAATGCTATATAAGGGCTAAAAAACAAAGAAATAAAACACTATACAATCAAAACATAATCTTTTTAACATACATAATGAAATCATAATACTTATGAATAACATATAGAAAACAGAAATCATAAAGGAAGCTTGTGTCATCTAAATACTACATACATCGTAACGTTCAAATCTACATAGGGAGTTACATTTGTAATACCGATTATATTATATACCCTAAATCCCTTAGGATAAAAAATCACATTTACCTCAATCAAGTTACCCAATTCATATGCGATCTATCTCGAGCTCACCAACACCAGGTTTATCACATAACCACCCATATACGTAAAAAATTCGCATGAACCATAACATATTCATTTCACATAATACAAACATAAAAGAAAAAAAATACATTTCCACATTTTAATAACAATATATCATTTAAATATATTGACATAACAAATCCACTATAAAAAAAATTCAATACCAAAATACGTGAATGAGTATATGTTATTTATTAAACTTTTAAAAAATTATGGCTTTTTATGGAATCATTATATCAAATAATACTCACAATGTTGAAAAAGGTCTTTGCCACTACTTATGTTAAAAGAAACATTCTTTTCTTGAAATTTACTAAAAAAAACCTCATAGAAAAATATTCCCTTTGAATGAAATGATATTTCAAAGGTAATTAAACACTCTTTATAAGAAAGTCGTGTGTAAAACAAAAAATTCCACAATTAAAGGTGATTGAGATGAAATTTTATACCTCATGTCCGACTTGAACTGTTTGTTCATTATTATCCAGATTAATTAAATAATGATAATTTCTACTTGAATAAGAACATTTTTCAATTTTTTTTATTATTTTTTATCACTTATTTCTTATGTTATAAAAATTATGTAATCATTTACGTTAATAATGGTCATTTTGTCAATATTAGTTACTTGAGTCAAAAATGAACTTCATATATTTACTAGTTATCCACGTGTTAAAAATTTCATTATCTTCAGAATGATATTCATGACTTAGATATCATATATATCATATATATCTAGTATATATATAAATATTAATTTATCTATTTATAATATAACATAACATTAGGAGGTATGAATTGAAATGCACTATTTATGGAGACTGTATGACATACGTACACATGAACACAACATTCATTTCAATTTCGTATTTTTATCTGAATGAAAACAGAGTGATAAATTGTTATATTATAATTCTAGTATAATATCAAATATTATTTCATTAACTTCATTATTTATATATTACATGTATTTCATGAATGAGTCATATCACATTGGGGGGGGGGGGTTGTATGTGCCTCCTCAAATGAAATTATAGCATTTACCTATTATCGAAACCATAAAGGTATGATATATATGAAAAACACATAAGCATTGGGGAAATATAAATATAATATATATCACATATAAATGCAGTACAATCACAACGGCCACCATATGTGGTTGTTGGAGAATATTGAACAGTCATCGTTTCATGAGGTCATAGTTCACCATCAACAGAAATAGTATGTTCTTTAACCATTAGAGGGAGGTGAGTGTAAGTATAGTTCAAAAACATCTCATAACAAAATATTAGTATATTGAGTGCAATTTGTTTTATAAAAAATAATGGAATATAAGTAGTTTAAGGGGTTTGAGAAGTAAAAAAATGAAGATGATATAAAAGTAGACGTTACCTTTAAATCAGGTAACTACATTTGGTTTAAAACTAAAATATTTCTTAAAGTGACTTCTGCCTAAGTTAAGTCATCTAAGTTGTGTATAGGGATCTTGAACGATTATTATTGATGAGGTTTGATGATCCACGGTGCTTGAGTGGTGTGAGTAATTGTTATAGGTGAGGGATTTTTATACGGGAGATAAGTGGCTCTTTAGGAAAGCTTGAAAATATTATTTTATTATATAATAATTTTTGGTTTCAAATGGACCCGAACATATTACAGTCAAATATAAGATGCCTCTTGATTGAAATAAAATCTTCACATATAAATTGGACATGATTTGGATATTTTTTTAATATATATAATCTGATTTATTTAAATCATTTATTATTGAGGAAAATAATGCATCATTATTGTGTCCTAAATAACATTATTTATTTGTGGTATACAAATTATAAAAAACTACCATGATATAAGAAATCATTATATATTTCTAATTAAAATTTATATTCAAATAAAGAAATTATTTATGCCACATTAAAATTGATTTAGCAAAACAATACTTGTTTATGATTTTCTATATTCATTATTTAAATAAAAAGTTATTAATATCATTAACTATCCCAAGTGGATTTCAAAGGCCAAAATTCCCACCCAAGAATTTTCATGGTAAAATATTACTCATCCAATAAGGTTAAAAGATGTGTTACGGTAATTTTATGTTATTATAATATTGTTTTTACCTTGAATTACCCTATCTATCTTTAACTGCGGAAAAAACAAGTCAAAAGATAGTATTCACCATAGATATTTTCGTCATATAGAACCAAATTTTAATTACTAATAAATAACATGTATGTAAAAAAAATTAAATTCAATTTAGGAATGTGCTAAAATTTCATTAAAATGACAAATCCATCTTTGTAACCACCACTCAGTGTTTTCACTATTTATCAAACAAACGTTTTCAGAAAAATGATACAAATTAATCCGAATCTATATTTGATATTAAAAATTCAATAATGATTCTTATTTTACCAAATTAAAAACATAGAAGTTGGATTTATTAATTTAAAATTTATTATTATTGTCAAAAAAATGTCTGTTTTTAAGAAATAATAACTATCAAAAGATTAAAACCTATTTATGTCCAATTTCAATGTGAAATTACATCCAATGACCAAAATATGATTAAATGGAAAAAATAAAACCTAATTACACTTTAAATACAATTAAAATGTTAATTTAACTATAAATATAAATTACATTAAAAGGAAGTTTTGTATTAAAATACAGCGGTTTTCACTATTCATTAAAAAATGAATTTTATCCGAAAATACAAAAAATTTACCCCAAGTTAATTTTGATGTCCCGATTCTAAAGAAGAACTTTATGTTGTCGAATAGTATATATAAAAGTGAAAAAAACTAAATTTAAATGGGGTTCACCATTAAAAGTTGGTAAATCAAGCTTTTAAGGCATATTAGAGTATTTTTTCTTAAAATTAGATTCATTCACATTTTAAGCCTCTAATATTTATTAGATAAATGTAAACAAATTAACAAAAATTTATAATCATATTGTATTTAGTTATATATATTCATTAAAATACAACGATTAGGATTTAAATACCATTTAAAATAACATTATATTATTATTTTTTAGTATTACTCACCATTGTGTGTAACATTAGACTTCAAAGAAACATACTGTTTTGTATTGGGAACACCATCAAACATATCATACCCATTAACATAAAATTAAAATTTAATTCACAAATACTAATTAATATTAAAATGTGTTATTCTTTATTTATAGGTGTTGCTACATCCTTCCCCTATTTTCGAAATTGTGTCGTCGTAATTTTTATTCACTTATCAAATATGTTGGGGTGTTTATACCTCATAGAATTTTAAGATTCCCAAATTTCCTCTTTAACCATATAGTTTTTTCCAAAAAACCTTTACCTGATTAATTACCATATTCCACAACACTTTCTCCATTTAGTCCAGAATTTATATTGGTTGTTCTTCATAAGTGAGATTTTATTACAATTAACTGCCTCTAGGCTCAATACATTAGATGGATCTAGGATAAACTTTCTCAACATTGAAAAATGAAAAACATTGTCTACATGGGATATACGTGGGGGTAAGGCAACTTTGTAGGAAACTGATCCAACATTCTCCCATGTTTCACAAGGTCCAATGAAACTGGGATTCAAATTTACCTTCATACCAAAACACATCACATTTCTCTGTGGAGAATCCAAGTGAAAGACATGATCTCATACAAAAAAAAATATCATTTCTCCATTTATCTGCATAACTGTTCTTCTGGCTCTGAGCTATTCTCATTCTATTCTGAATGAACAGAACCTTTTCGATTATCTCTTGTACCAATTCTAGTCCCATCAACATCCTTTCACCTACTTCATCCCTTAAATCAACAATTTCAAAATGCTTCCCATATAATGCCTAAAATGGTGACATCTGTATACTATAATTAAAACTATTATGATAAGAAAATTATACCAATGAAATATGTTGGTCCCAACTTCCTTGGTAATGATGTGAACAAGTACGTAGTGTATTCTACAAGGACTATGTTATTCATTCTGACAGCCCATATGATTGATGATGAAATGTTGTCCCAAAATGTATTTTAGTACCCAACAACTTCTAAAGGCCTATATAAAAGTTAGAAGTAAACATGGTATCTTGATCAGATACAATAGAAAGGGGAACCCCATGCAACCTGAAAATCTCTTTAACATACAACTATGAAAGTAGATCTATAGAAACAATATCTTTAATAGGAAGGAAATTATAATATTTAGTCAACCGATCCATAATAACCTATATTTTATTATTACATTGAGATGTATTTGTTGATCCCAAAATGATGTCCATGGAAATATTTTCATATTTACACACTGACATTGATAAAGACAGAAGCATCCCTTTCAGTAACCATCACTCTTATTTAACCTGTTGAAAATTAATAAACTTCTTAGTAAATGCAGAAATATCTCTTTTCATTCCATCCCCCTAGTAATACTCTTGAAGATCTCTTTTCATCTTAGTACTTCTAGGATGAATGGAAAAAAGATATCTATGTTCTTCACATTACTAATCATTTTTTAACAATGAATCACAATACACTCATAATTTCTTCACAAATCTAAAAACATAATAATAATCAATGATAAAATTAAGAAAAATACCCTTTGAACCAACTCTACCTTTTTCTATAACTCACTGTCATCCTACTATTCATTCTTAATTTTTTCTGATAGAGATGATTTCACTAACATCTGTAATAAAACAAAGTAATTTCCATTACCAACAACATCTATTCCAAAGTTCATTAAATCAAAAACCAAAGGATATCGTTCGAAATGAAGAATTGTTAATGTGGAATTACTTTTTTTACTCAACGAATCAGCAACATTATTTTATTTTCTTGGATATTAACAGATCGTGAATTCATAATATTTGATTAATTTCAAAAATCTCCTATGTCTCTTGATTAATTCATTCAGAGTAAATATAATCTTCAAACATTTTTAATCAATATACATTTCACAATTTACACCATAAAGATAATGCCTACAAATTTTTTAAAAAAAACGAAGCAAATTCCAAATCATGTGTAGGAATATTTAACTCATGTGGGTTCAACTGACTGGAAGAATAAGAAATTTCATGATCATTCTACAAAAGGACACAATCATGTCTTCTCAACAAAGCATCATTGTAGGTAACAAACTCACCATTTCTATAAGGTAGTGAAAAAACAAGATCATTCCCCCATCTTCCTTTCAGTTCTTAAAAACAATCATCAAATTATTTTTTCCAAATGAATTTAACACATTTTTAGTTAACTTAGTCATTGGGATAGATAATCAGGGAAAAGATTCAACAAAACTCCTATAATAACCTTATAAACCAATAAAACTATGAATATCTATGATATTAGTAGATAATTTCCATTATTAAAAAACGTTTTTCTTAGCATTATCAAGAGTTATTCCATTTTTGGAAACTATGTGACAATGGAATGTAATTGGTCGAAACCAAAAGTCACTTTTACCAAATTCCCCCAAACAGTTTATCTTATTTTATGATTTTCAATACAACCCTTAAATGACTTTCATGTTCCTCTTTAATTTTGGAATAAACCAATATATCATCCATGAAAACAACCAAAAACATATCCAATGACTAAGGGAAAATTCTATTCATAAGATCTACTAATATAGTTAAGGAATTTTCTAAATTAAAAGGCATAAATAAAAATTAATAATGGTCATATCTAGTACAAAACATGGTCTTTGGAATGTCTTCTTCCTTTACTTTCAAATGATGGTACCCCAACCTCATGTCAATCTTTGAAAAATAATGATCTCCCTAGAGCTGATTAAACAAACAATTTATATGAGGCAAAGGATACTTGTTCTTAATGGTGATTTTAATCAATGCTCTACAATCAACGCAAAGTCTCATTTATCCATCTTTCATTTTAACAAAGAAGATAGAATAACCCCATGGTGATGTTCTAGGTTGAATGAAACCTTTATATAATTACTACTACAACTGCTTCTTTAAATCTAAAAGTTCAATTTGAGTCATTATATAAGGGTGTTTTAAAATTGGATTAGTATCAAGAATTAAGTCATAATGAAATTGAACTTCCCTATTAGGTATTATACCAGAAAATTAATTAAAAAAACATCAAGATACTCATTTACCATTAGAACATCATTAATCTAGACATATCCATTATTTTGAAATATATAGGAATGGTTACATTCATTTACATATTTTACTATTTTCTCAACATCATGATATGTTATAAAAAGTAAGGGTTCATTCTTGTACAAAAAATAAAAATCGATCTAAAAATAAACCTCTTAATCTATGTAGTCACTCATAACAAGATAAACAAAAATCCAATCCAGTCCCATAAAAACATTGAACTCTAATAAAGAAAAAACAATAAGGCTTGCAGGTAGATTCTTTCCGCACACAAGAATAAGAAGGTTCTTATAATTTCATTTTGCCTCAAATTTCCCCCCCTAAATTTTTAACATAATTTCAGTATTCATATCATTAAATTAAATTCCAAATTTACTATAAAACATCTTAGAAATGAACGAATATATAGACCATGAATCAAAAAACACATTAACTTAATCTGAACAAACAAACGGGGTACCTGATACTACATCATTTGATTGCACAACATCTTCTGAATTAGTTAAAAAAGATTTCACCACTAGTTTATTCTTGTAGTCATGATTCTTTCCTTTAGTTGAGTTCTTCATTGGATACTCATTAGCATAATGACCCATTTAATTTCACTTAAATCATTTTACTGAATATAAATGAGATTTTTTCTTACAATTAACCGGTTATTTTTCAGTTCAATTATGAGCCTTATATCACATTTTACCACATCAAAAACACTTACCATAATTCAATAGAAATTCCCCATATTTCTTTTTATACAAATTTTCACAACCTATAAACTAATTTTCATACCATCAGACTATTTTGAAGAGTTCTTACCTTTCATCTGCCACCTCAACCTCTTATTCTATAGTTTTTCAAAGAACTCCTAATCATTTGAAATCTCTATTTCCACCTTCTCCATACGTCAAAAAAAAATCATAACCTTTGAACTCACAAGAATCTAAATCCCTTCAATACAATTTCTTGAATCCTATGTATAAAACAGTTGATTTTACTACCAATATCTCATATGAAATTTGGAGCATACCTATCCAGTCGAGGAAATATTTCTTCATAAACAGCCACTGAGTCATCATCCATCATCAATTCTAAGAATTGTTTTTCTATCCTCTGATGAACCACCATTGGAAAATATTTATCAAGAAACATACCTTGGAATTCATCCCAATCAAGGGCATAAATCTCCTCAATATCCCTGATATTGTTCACCATCGACCGATAGTGATCAGATTCACCTTCAAATTTGTAAACATCATGACTAACCTTTGGATGTTATAATAACCCAATGAAATCAAAAATCATCTCCAATTAATTAATCCACACTCAAGATAGCACATTTTCAGATAACCCTCTGAATGATTGGGGATGTTGCCTCATGAAATGATCCACTACTGACATGTTTCTATGTGGTTGATCTAGCTGATCTCATGCATTGATACCACCACCATATATATCCTGAGTCAATGGTATAATCACTGAAACAAATTGTTCAATTTTGATTCCAACCTTCTAAATTTTCTGATTTATATGGTTTTCTTCCTCCTGATGTTGTCCCATCAAAGCAACATGTTTCCTCTATGAAAACCATTCTGAACACAGAAATATCTTAGGTGAAGCAACATGGTAATATGTAAATGCAATATCAATTAAATATTAACATAAATTAATTTCTGGATATTAATTTAACAATACCTTAAGTTATAATGTTATCTAAACCGACCTATGATACCAATAATAAGGACCCAACATAAAACATTACATAATATATAAAAAAATTGATAATTTACATTTATGATATTTTCAGATTTAGAGTGTTACAGAATTAGGCATTATCTATAACATAACATCTCAAAAATTAGAAAGTAAACAATTCTACTCAGTTTCCAGTTTTTTCATAATATAAATACTCTTAAAAAAGTTTCATGTCTACTTCCATGATTTATAGAGAAATACATTTCCTTAATCCCATCCTTTTCCCAATTCATCTTTAGGTCTTGTGAAAATCATTTCAAAGCATGGGATGAGATTAAAAATCTTAGTAAGGGTTATAAAATAATGAAATAAAACTTTAGTCCATAAAAACATTATCTTTTTAACATACCTCATGAAATCATAATTTTCAGGAATTGCACATAGAAAACATAAATCATAAAGGTAACTTGTGGCATCTATAACATACTTACATTGTTTATTTCATAACTATATTGGATTTACAATTGGACTACCCACCACATTATTTTCCATAAATCTATATGAATAAACATTCATTTTTATCTACGTCACGTTACCCAATTAATTGGAGAGATATCTCAGGCTCTCCCACCCTAGGTTTATCACAAAACCTACCATATACGTAATCAATGAAAAATAACCATAACATATTAATAGCACACTATACAAACATAATGGAAAGATAACATTTACACATTTCTATCATGACCCGTCCCTTGTGGATCATGTCGTGACTACCCCAAACCCACCTTCCATAGTCTATGGGCTTGAAACTAGCACTGAAAGGTGTTTTCCCTCAAATTGGAAAGGCACTACCTTTATTTACTATAAACACACTCAACCGAGAAGACGAAAGGATACGAACACAGGTAAACTGTATAGTTAAAAGGGTGTGTATATTAAGTAAATGGGGCCAGAATACAAGCCCAACTGGAATGTACGAGAAAACTAAAAATTATAAGTAAACTGGATCTGATCCGCTAAACTCTCGCCAAGGACCCTAACTGAAGGGTAGGTACATCTCTCGAACAGTCATATCTGCAGTAAGCCTAGTCTAATTTCCACCTTCAAGCTACATCATGCCCTGGTACTATTATCCTCATTCATCGATGTCTGTCATCTGCACCAAACACAACAAGGTACGGGTGTTTCCCATGAAGGGGTGAGTATAACAATACTCATTAGGGACCGTGAGACCCTTGAAGGTCTCAAAAAATCCACAAGGAATAAAACAAAAAGCATGAAATCATCTGACAACCGTAAATACGTATATACCCATACATAAAACTAACTTATCAAGTTTTCACATCTCATTCATGAGGAAACACAAGGCCCAACTCAAATGCCCAAACAACTATTCCAAAAAAGATGGGATATCATGATGGTAACACTGCAATGAAAAGTACCACAAATGTAACAAACATAGATGAATACCACCAAGGTATCACTACAAAGATATGTACCACAATGGTACACCAAAGAAATGAATATCACAAAGGTATCACCACGATAGTAAGTACCACAAAGGTACGCCACATAGAATAATACCACAATGTTGTTACCACGAAGGCAAGTAACACAAAGGTACGCCACAAAAAATAATACCACAAAGGTATTACCACGAAGGTAAGACCTCTTCTCACACCCGGTATAACATAGTTATGGTACTAAAGATGATTAGATGTATCTACTAATTCATCTTACTAAATTAATTGGCATGCCCACATAGGATCCTAAATCATTAGACCTACGTAGGATTTTAATACAGCAGACCCACATAGGATCCAAGAGTAGTCCCACATTGATTTTCTTGAGCGGATCCAAGTGGGAATCTCGAACATAGACCCACAATGTATCCCAATGCACAGACCCACATAGGATTCCAAATAACAGACCCACATAGCATCCCAAAGCATAGACCTGCATAGGATCCTTTCTCTTGTTACAGATCGCTACATAGTTCCCACACTAAACTAGATTGATTTCGGGAGGTTACGCTCCTGAATCCACATGTCGATACTCCAACTACAACAACGTCCCACGAAGAATTATCCCAAAGGACCACCAGGTAAAATGGTTCTCAATGCAATAGACGTTGCGTTAATCGGATGCCCGATCTGTAAGTTATTATCCATTTATTCCCTAGGGCCCGAGAGGATTCTTGTTCGATCCATCTTAGACATACCGCCAATTTATCCAAAACTCAATTGGGGTATACCAAAAGGACTGACCCGATCCATGTCATTTGGCACCTTAGATGGTTCCTCAAAAAGAAGCTTGAGGCTCATGATATGTCCCAAATAGTGGAAAGGTGTCAAAACCGGTCTGGTTCTAGTCCAACCCGGTGGGAATAAGCTAAGACGACTAGGCAAGGGCCGACCTGACCCGATTCTGGCCCTAGGTTTGACCTGACCCACTAGGTCTAGTCAAGCCCACTGGGTAGCCCTCGTTAGTGGTCCGCTCGGCTCGCGGCTAGCCTGATGACCAGCTACCCTTGTAAGGACCCCAATTCCTAGGTTCCCATGGGGCCTGATGTACTAAAACATTATTACAAATAGTTATATTAATACATCATGTCCCATTATTACAGAACATCATGAGGCTCAGGATTCTGGAAAACCAGCTACTTCTAAAAAACCTCTTTATTCAAATTCATGCCTGAAATTTTTAAAACAAAAACGTAGGGTGAGAAAAATATGCCCAGCAAGGGGTTTTATAACATTTAATGAAATTTATTTCTCAATGAAGTCATTTTGAAGATGATAAAACACATCATAAAAAAGGTATTATATTTTTCTTAAAACATGTCAATCTTACATTCTTGAAACCACTTAGACAGAAAAGAGGTAATTTCTTAAAATAATCATCAATGAAGACATAAATCAGAGAGCGCAAGCATGAGAATAATAGATGATGCATAATTTATAACAAGATTTATTTAGTTCTAAAAGACTATGTATATGTAGGGAATACATTCATATCATGATTAATTGGAACATAAAGTTCTTATAACAACATACCACATGTGTTAATGTTCATATATCACAATCTCCTTCGCATAGTCAAAGGGAGTTTACAACTAGGGGATGTTCTGTCAGTTGAACTATCCCATGGTTGACCATTTATCATCACATGCAGAGGGAATGTATAATGAAAGACTTTGTCAAGACCTTGTTTCATGACCATAAAACATAACTTAATATGGGTCAAGGCTAACCACCAATCCCGTTTCCCATAGTAGCACAATCCAAGGCTAACTGCCAAGACTGTCGCACATAACATCTCATGAGACTAATCCTTTACCCAATGCATTAGAGCGCTGTATAATTCTGTGCGCACCCATCCATAATCATTTATGTCCAATACATCCCTCACATATTTGACGTGTTCTAACATTCATAGGTTCTCATTCTTACATTCATTCTTCATAATCCATTTATATGCATTTTCATAGTGAAGGAAGGACAGTATAAACATTGATAAAGGCTAAGACATTAGAAATAAAAATATGTGCACATTAGATATTAACATAACAATTGAAACCATGGTCTTAATGGAATCCTTATAATAAACACTTTAACACTTCAAAAATAACAATCCCATGTTAGAAAACAAGTCCATTCATATATAAAAAACATGCTGATATATGGGTGTCAAGAAATCATCATGCTGACACATGAATTGTCAAGAACACTGATAAATGAGAGTTTTCAATTGGGAGAATTATTTTGATATCAAACTAATCCTTAAACATTGTTATATATATAAACATGTATATAAATAGTTTTGGTGTTGTTCTTGAAGTAATAATATTTAAGGGTAAAAATAATTTTATTAAATCTTCATGTTACACAAAAATGAATTAAATCATAAAAACCATATACATCCATTTTTTATTCTAAAATTATTTGCACGTAATTAAATATATGTATGCACATATTGGTATTTATATATATATGGTTACATATATATATATATGTATGTATGTATAGATACATATATACATATATACTAGTTCATACCTTAATTTGAACAACCCAACAACAATCATTTCCCTATCTGTTTTAACATGCTATGGATCACCCACAAGAAACTAGGAAATTGACATAAAGCAATATTTACATATATATATATGACCCAAAACTAAACAATACAAGATGAAATCGCAAAACACTTTACTTCCATGTTTTAAATTCCGGTTACTAGGTTTAGGAAAACCTCTTAAGAAAAAGGATCATAGTATATGCATGATCATGTGATTATATACATATATATGTATATATATAAAATAATTCCAATCCTAAACTAAAACTAGGTAATATAATGTAATCCTTTGATTACATGTTTTAGAGTTTGGTTATTAGATTTGGGGAGGGCACGGAGAATGAAAATGATAACCATGGGTGTTTGCAAGATTCATATGCATGTATATGTTTATAAAAATATATATATATAAACTTCAACCAAAACTGAAACACAAGCAATACAAGATGTCCCTTACCGGCTCGGAGTGGAGGAGATGGAAGTGCATGAGAGTTGACAAGGTGGCTGAAGTTCCAGGGAAACACAATGAAAAAGTACTCCCTCTCTTTAGTGCAAACCGGGGTTTTGAAAAAATAGGGGACTCTCTCTTGGGATGTGGAAGTTGATCGGGTATCCAAGGCCGAGACGGTGCCTAACTCATGGAAATGAGAGGCATTTGGGTCCACTCGCCGGCCTAAGTGAAGAAAAACGCCACCCTAGATATTTGTTCGGCGCGCGAGATAGAAGAAGATGCGATGTAGAGGGAGGAAAAACTGAGATCCAAAGAAGAAGAAAAGAAGCGGCCATGATTAAACCAGAACTTAATTAGACAGCTCAGAAGAGATGCATCATTAAAAACATGGACAGTTGCGATTGGTTAGAGCTGGATCTGATGGCTGGGTAGAATGCGGCGTCAATTTGGGTTGTAGTGCAAGGAGGGAAGCAGACTCCTCCTCTATGATTTGTCTTCTTAAAAAAACCATTATATTATATATATTTTTGTTTTATTGCTTAGCCATCACGAACCCTCCCCCTTTTCCTTTTTTTGGCAGATGACCTACTTCACGCGGGTCTCTTTCTTTCTTTTTATTTTTTCATCATTTCTAATATCTTAATATTGTTATTTCTTATATTATCACCATTACTTTATATATCGATATTATATACCCCTTTATTACACCTATTATAACATTTAATTGTTATTAACAAACAATTATTGATCAAATTTCATTATTTTAAGGAAATCAATAGTCTTTTAATACACATATGCATTAGTTTATGTACCCATATCTATATCACATTATTATTTTCATTCATTGACTTATATATACTAATTTCCTAAATCTCTATTTACAAGAAAGGATCTATATTAATATTTTTAATAAAATTAGACATTTAACATAATAACATTAATAATTATTTTCAAAATTCACAATTTAGAGAGCATTGATGTAAAATTTATGAAACAGAAATTGTAACACAAATGAAACCATAATTTTAAATAATTTCAAAAGTGTTAATTATAAAAAGATCAAATTATAAACATTTTCGTTATTTTTATTACTTATTTTTAAATTCGAGTTATGTATAATACTTTTAACTTAATGTTTGACACAATATATATATATATAATCCTAGGTTTTTCACGCATAGTTTCATCGACTAAAAAAGGTAAAATGATATTGGATCATGGGGGTTCCAACGGCTATAATTATAGCCATTGGTGTCTAAAGGTCGAATAGGTTTTCTATAAAATCCAGGTCTCGGGGTATCCCAAACACAAGGCGACTAAAGAAGAAAGAGGAGTAGATGGTTCACGTTATTCTGTTGGTGCTTTGTATAGCTGCGGTGGCTTCGGTCATCCTTATGTTTGTTTTGAGGGATATCAAAGACCGTTATCGCCTTCTCGAGGTTTTTGTGGTTTTAAGCGGTCTTCCTGTAATTTTAATCGATTTTTTAGTTGGTATCTTTGGTTAGTTAAGCTTCCTGTTTGATCCCTGTGAGTTGTAGTTACCAAGGTGTTCCTCATTTGAATAAACGAGCTTTTCGTTCATTTTGGTGCATTTACTCTATTTTATTGATATTTTTTTTATAATAGGATAGCTTCTTCCATTAAAGGAAGACATAGTAATATAAAACATATCTTTACATAACACAATTTCATGGGATGTTACATTATTTCCCCCTTCAAAAAATTGTGTCCTCACAATTCTATTCATAACAAGATAAACAGAAACCCCAGTTGTACAACATTACCGAAACAGGACATCCAGCTTGGTTAACGGAATACCCAAGGTGGTACATAGTTCTTCCTTTTTTCTAGACCAGATGCACCTTGAGAAGTAGGTTTTGAATCCCTGCTCCTGTATACTACACTCAGGCTCCCATAGAGAGGATCGTGCAGTGAAAAGCATGGAAATGTCAGAGTGGACAAATTCCCTAATAACCCTCCGAACTACATCACATTCGAGGTATTCCAGAGGGATGATGCGATTGAGGAGACTGATATTTAAGACCAGGAACATATAGGCTGCCTTTAGGTGGCCATCTTGAGCAGCTATGAGGAAGAATGCTCTGTAAGAAAAGTTTTGTGCTATAGTAAAACACTGGAAGAGGCCTTTGTAGTATCTTCCCCTTCGCCTATGGTAGGGGAGTTGGGAAGTGGCAATGAGATGAAAGAAACGATCATCCCCCTGACACGAAAAGAGAATCTCAGGATGGTTTGATAAGTCAAGAAGGCATTGGATAGACCTTCACTGGTGGAGAAATGATAGATAATCCATTGTGCATGTTCTGATCGAGATAACCTCTACATACTCATCAGGTAGTGATGAGATGTTCATTTGATCAGCCATCTAAAAAAACATTCAAGAGGACTCACTTGAAATTACTGATAAGGTAGAGACAGGAAAGGAAATAAGAAACCATCAATTACACAAAAGTTTACATATCCAAGCCTGGGTTTACTAAATGAACACCACAAAGAGAGGAAAAACTCCCTAACTCCTCAAACCACACATAGGCTGAACAGCCGGGGTTAAAATCATGGGAACATCTATGATGCCTCTTGAGTTTTTCATGAGGGGTATGGAGTTACGAAACATCATTATACACCTGTTGCCTAAGATACAATCGGGTGGACTCATCTTCCAACACCCCAAAGTCCATAAACCGGACCCAGAAGCCATAGTGAAAAATCTGACACAGGTAGGCTGCTCGGAGGTCTCCGGCAGCAGCAGCTTCTTGAAAGGGGTTATCGAGCATCGTGCCAAATTCTTCTCCAGTCATGAACACTCAAAAGAGTCCCTCATGGTACCTTCCCCGAAGTGCATAAGAGGGGAATTGGGTCATAATCATTGGGAGATAAACCATTCCTAAACCCCAGTGAAGAATAAGAACCTTAGGCATGTTTGACACATCATACAGGTTCTTTCATGACATTTGAATATGGGCGTAATTAAGAAATTTATCCCGACTAGCCAGAGACACAATGGTCTCTAGGGCCTTAGTGGGAAGTGATAGTAGATTGTTAGATAGATTTCCATCAGCCATCTGAAAGTTATAACATATTTACATAGTCAATCATATTAATATCTTCATACCACCAAGTTTTCCAGAGTTGCCTAAACCCATCCTCTGATACCAACTGTAAGGACCCCAATTCCCGGGTGCCCGTGGGGCATGATGTACTCAAAATTTATTAAAAAAAATTACATTAATACATCATGTCCCATTATTACAGAAGATCATGAGGCTCAAGATTCTGGGAAACCAACTGCTTCTAAAAAATATCTTTAGTAAAAATTCATGCCTGGAAATTTTAAAATAAAAACGTAGGGTGAGAAAAATATGCCCATTAAGGGGTTTTAAAACATTTAAATTAAGTTATTTCTCAAAGCAATCATTTTTAAGATGATAAAACACTTCTTTAAAAAAGGAATTATCTTTTTCATAAAACATTTCAATCATACATTCTTGAAACCTCTTACATAGAAAATAGGTACTTTCTTAAAATTAACATCAAGGAAGACATAAATAAGAGTGCGCAAGCATGAGAAGAATAGATGATGCATAATTTACAACAAGATGTATTTAGTTATAAAAGACTGTGTGTAAGTAGGGAAAACATTCATATCATGATTCATTTCCACATAAAGTTTTTATAACAACATTCCACATGTGTTAAAGTTCATATCTCATAATCTCATTCTTATAGTCAAAGGGAGTTTACAACTAGGGGATGTTCTGTTAGTTGAACTATCCCCTGGTTGACCATTTATCATCACATGCGGAGGGAATGTATAATGCCAGAATTTTTCAAGACCTTGTGTCATGACCATTAAACATAACATAATACGGGTCAAGGCTAACCTCCAATCCTGTTTCCCGTAGTAGCACAATCCAAGGCTAACCGCCAAGACCATCGCACATAACGTCTCATGAGACTCATCCTTTACTCAATGCATTGGAGCGCTGTATAATTCTAGGCTCACCCATCCATAATCATTTAATTCCAATACATACCTCACATATTTGATGTGGTATTACATTCATAGGTTCTCATTTTGACATTAATTACTCATAATCACTTTACATCATTTTCATAGTCAAGGAAGTACAGTAAAAACATTGATAAAGGCTAAGACATAAGAAATAAAAAAACGTACACATTAGATATTAACATAATAATTGAAACAATGGGATTAATGGAAAACTTATAATAAACACCTTAACACTTCAAACGTCATAATCCCATGTTAAAAAATGAGGCCATTCATATTTAAAACACATGCTGATATATGGGTGTCAAGAAATCATCATGCTGGCACATGAATTGTCAAGAACCCTGATAAATGAGAATTTTCAATTGGGAGAATTATTTAATATCAAACTAATCCTTAAACTTAGTCATATATATAAACATGTATATAAATAGTTTTGGTGTCGTTCATGAAGTAATAATCTTTAAGGGTAAAAATAATTTTACTAAATCATCATGTTACACCAAAATGAATTAAAACATAATAACCATAAACATCCATTTTTTATTTAGAAATTGTTTGCAAGTAATTAAATAGATGTATTCATATATAGATAATTATATTTATATATGGGTACATATATATATACACATATATACTAGTTCATACCTTAATTTGAACAACCCAACAAAAATCATTTCCCTACCTCTTTTAACATGCTATGGATCACCCACAAGAAACCAGGAACTCGAAATAAAGCACGATTTACATATATATATATATATATGACCCGAAACTAAACAAAACAAGGTGAAATCACAAAACACTTTACTTCCATGTTTTAAAGTCTGGTTACTAGGTTCGGGAAAACCTCTTAAGAAAAAGGATCATAGTATATGCATGTTCATGTGATTATATACATATATATGTATATATATATAATAATTCCAACCCAAAACTAAAACTAGGTAAGATAATGTAGTCCTTTGCATACATGTTTTAAAGTTTGTTTATTAGATTCGGGGAGGGCACAGAGAAAGAAAATGAGAACCAGGGGTGTTTGAAAGCTTCATATACATGTATATGTTTATATATATATATATAAACTTAAACCAAAACCGAAATTCAAGAAATACAAGATGTCCCTTACCAGCTCGAAGAGGAGGTGAAGGAAGTGTATGAGAGTTGACGAGGTGGGCTAAGGTCCAAGGAAACATGGTGCAAAAGAACTCCCTCTCTTTGATGCAAATCGAGGTTTAAAAAAATAGGGGACTCTCTCTTGGGTGGGGGAAGTTGATCGGGTATCCAATGTCGAGACGGTGCCTAACTTGTGGAATGAAGAGGCAGTCCGGTCCACTCGCTGGCCTAAGTGAAGAAATATGCCACCCTAGATACTGGTTTTGCGTGCCAGGGAGAAGAAGATGTGACGCGGAGGGAGGAAAAACTGAGATCTTAAGAAGAAAAAAAGAAGTGGCCATGATTAAACAAGAACATAATCAGACTGATCAGAAGCGATGCAACATTAAAAACCTGGACGTTTGTGATTAGAAAGACCTGGATCTGATGGCTAGGCAGAATGCGGCGTCAGTTTGGTTTGTGGCGCGAGGAGGGAGGCAGAGTCCTCCTCCCTAGTTTGTCTTCTTAATAAAACACCGTTATATTATATTATTTTTTTGGTTTGATTTCTTAGCCAGCCCGAACCCTCCCCCTTTTCTCTTTTTTTCGGCGCACGACCTGCTCCACACGGGTCTCTTTTCTTCATCATTTTTAATATCATAATATTGTTATTTCTTATATTATCACCATTACTTTATATATATATATATTATATATCCTTTTATTACACCTATTATAACATATTATTGTTATTAACAAACAACTATTGATGAACTTTCATAATTTTATGGAAAGTCAATAGTCTTTTAATACACATATGCATTAGTTTATTTACCCCTATCTATATCACATTATTATTTTCATTCATTGACTTATATATACTAATTACATTAATCTCTATTTACATGAAAGGATCTATATTAATATTGTTAATACAATTAGACATTTAATATAATAACATTAATAATTATTTTCAAAATTCACAATTTAGAGTGCATTGATGTAATCATTATGAAACAAAATTTGTAACACAATTGAACTCATAATTTGACATAATTTCAAAACTGTTAATCATAAAAAGATCAAATTATAAACATTTGGATTAATATTATTTCGTTTTTTTAATTTAGAGGTAAGTATAATGCTTTTAACTTAAAGTTTTACAATATATATATATATATATAAAACAAGAGTTTTAATGCATATTTTCATAGACTGAAAAAAGGTAAAAAGGCTTTGGATCATGGCAGTTCCAATGGCTATAGTTATAGTCGTTGTTGTCTAATGGTCGGATAGGTGTTTTATAAATACTTGGTCTTGGTGTATCCCAAACTCAAGGCGACTGAAGAAGAAAGAGGAGGAGATGGTTCAAGTTATTTCATTGGTTCTTAGTACGGCTGTAGTGACTTCGGACATCCTTATGTTTGTTTTGATTGATGCCAAAGACCCTTTATTGCCTTCTCTGGGTTCTTTTGATTTTAAGCGGTCTTCCTATAATTTTAATCGTGTTTTTAGTTGGAATATTTGGTTAGCTAGGTTTTCTATTTGATCACTGTGAGTTGTAGTTACCAAGGTGTTCCTCATTTGAATAAACGAGCTTTTCGTTCATTTTGGTGCATAAACTCTATTTTATTGATATATATTTTTTATAAGAGGACAGCTTGTTCGATTAAAGGGATACATAGTAATATAAAACATATCATTGAATAACAAAGTTTCTTGGGACGTTACAACCCCTCTGCGTGGTGTGGTCGCACGTTGCGCCATCACTGACAATCAGTAGTGTGTTGACTACCCCTCCACCGTCGTTGCGTCCTAATTCCATGACACCATCTTGTCGGGTGGAATGGATTCATGCCACCATCACCATCACGAGGCTGGTCATGCATTGGCCGTCTTCATCGCTCCGCCACGGCAGACGGGCCACGAACCTTCTCCAACATCGTAGTTTCCCTACCTCCGTCTTCACATCCAGCTAGAATGTCAACTTTTGTTCCCTAGCACCACCAGTGTCGGTAGCCAGCATTGTCTATGATGATGTTCTTCAGGTCACTGGGTGTTCCACGAGGCCCAATCCTCATTCCGTAAATTCCCCCTATCGTCTTGGGACGTCCTTAATTATTCAAGACCATCAAAATACAACAATGATAGTGAAGGGGTTGGGTCGTGTTCGATTGGCTCCTACCTGCTGCTTTAGGTTGATTGCAAGAGGCACAATTGTTCTTTAAACATGATTAACATCAAGAACAGGGTATGGGGTATACAAATAACAAACCCTACCTTGTCGTTAATTAGAGGTGCCGAGATGTAGAAGATGAAGTCGTTGAAGAACATTGGTGTTCGTTGCCTCTGCAAGGTGCTTCCGATCAGGGATTGGTGTGAGTTCCTCATTCATCTTTGTAGCAAGTTATTCATTGGAATGGAATTCTTCATTGGAGAGGAAGAGTTCCTCTGATGTTCTCCCTTTTTTCCAACACTTCCCATATTCCACTGAAAAATGAAAAACTGACATATTAAATGATGTTTTTAAAATTATTCTATGATGGGACAATTAATGTTAGAATTATTAAACATGTTGCATTAGCAAAATTAAATAATAGGATTCCAATGGTCTTCCCCACATTAAAAAGTGTTCAGGTGGTCCCCACCACTAGAATTTAATATAGGGGTTTTCTAGATCGGGTGGTCCCCACATCCATAACTCTAAAATAGTGGTTTAAAAAACATTGATCATTACTTTATTTTTCGATTAACATGAAATACACAAAAACTAAAATTCACCCTCGTCCTACTATGGTCTAGGTGAATGTCTCCTTAAAAGAATACCAGCGCAGCGAGTTCAATGGTGTCCTCAGATATCAATTCTGAGCAATAGTTCAAAAGTTGAAAAAACTCTCCCCACAAATTTACTAAATATTCCTAAAAAATGTTCAAAAATTCATTCCATCCACACTGGTACATGAAATCACATTCCATTAATTTTTTAGGTCATTTAATATTTCATTAAATTAAAAAAAACATGTAATTTTTGGGTCTTTACATTCTACTCACCTCAAAGATTTGCATCCCATAAAACCACAATACAAAAATACCAGGACAACAAGTTGAGGTAATGAGCATGGAACAGAGTCTCTTGCTCCAATTTTCCCACCTGGTGGTTCCTGTGATTCCAACGTACGTGCACCAAAAATGTCTACCACTGAATAAGGAACAACTCTGGTCAATCCTCAATATCCACTGGAACCTCATTAAATGTCGTCCCATCGTCAGTATCCAGCTCACCCCAGTAACTGATTTGTGATGGGTCGTGTATGGTTCTCTTCAGCTGAGATACGTGGAAGATGTGGTGAAACCGGTGCAACTGAGGTGGAAGAGATATGTGTTACGCCACCTCCCCAACTCTGCTGAGGACCTGAAAAGGTCAGATGAACCTCGGAGATAACTTACCACCGTAGCCAAATATTCACAAACCTCGTCGACGTGACACCCGTAGAATGACATTGTCACCATCCTCGAAATGCATAGGTCTTTGTCTTCCGTCAGCATAAGACTTCTACATGCTCTGTGCAGTCTTCATCTTCTCATGGATGATTGGATCCTTCCCTATGTTAACATGTACCATCTCTGGTCCCATAAGTGATGACTTCCCTAGGTCAGTTCGGCACAAAGGTGATATGTAAGGTAGGCCATGCATATCCTCAAAATTTCCCATCCCAATAGTGGAGTGATAGTGTTTGTTGTATTAAAACTCCACAAAGATAAATTTATCCTCATAGCTGTGACTAAAGTTGAGGACGCAAGCATGCAACATGTACTCAAGGGTCTGAGTGGTCCGCTCAGTCTGGAAATCCATCTGAGGATGGAAGGCAGTGCTCAAATGAAGGTTCATCATGAATGTCTCTTACAACCCCTTCCATAGGTGGTAAGTGAAACGTGCATAACGATCGGAGACAATAACTGAGGGTACTCTATGTATCCTCACAATCTCTTGCACTTAGAGGCGTCACATGCTCTCTACTAAACCCTGCTCTCATATCGGTAGGAAGTTGGTTGACTTGGTGAGTCGGTCGATGATCACCCCAATATAATCATGACCCTTATATTTACATTGAAGACACATCACAATGTCCATGGATATCCCATCCAACTTTTACTATGTGACCTCTAAAGGATGAAATATGCATTCTGGTACCTGATGCTCTACCTTTACTTGCTGACTAGTGAGGCATCGAGTGACAAACTCAGCTACTTCTTTCATCATTCCCGACTACCAGTGTATTCGTTGGAGATCCTAGAACATCTTCGCCACTCCTCGATGTTCTATTATAGGGGATGTGTCGAAGTCCCTCAACAAATCCTCCTGAAGCGACACAGATACTATGGTACGTCCTCCAAAAACATGATGTGCTCCCCACCATCAAAAAATCCATCTGGTGCCTATCCTGTGGATATCTGAACATCTCAGGCCTCACGGTTAGTGTCCCCACGTTGCGCCTCTATGACTCGCTGAATAAGTGGGGGAGTGATTGTATGGGACAGAAGAAATATGATCCACGTCAATCCATAAAGGATATCTGTAAAGCAGCCAACTGGTCCATCTCCTCACCAAGAATCTGTATAAGAAATCTATTTTTAGTGCATCAGCTACCACATTCCACCTCCCAGGAGTATAAACTGTCATGAATTCATAGTCTTGGAGGAACTCAAGCCAACATCGTTATCTCAGCTTTCAAGAACCGTATGTGATAATTGCTGGCTCCTGCATCAGGACACATCTGAACCTGGTCTGTGATGCATTGCAATAGACTACATACCAAACACCCTCCTCTGGAAGCCTCAAGATGGGGTCACAAGTCAGCCTCTTCCTCAACTCCTGAAAATTACACATGTATCTCTCTAACCACAGGAAGGGTTTACCCTTCTTCGTCAACACTGATAAAGGTGCTGCAACTCTGGAGAAATCAAACACAAGCCTCTAGTTGAATCCGGCCAACCCGAGGAAACTATGTACCTCAGTTACACTCCAGGGTGGCTCCCAAGAAAGTACTGCCTCAATATTTTCTAGATCCACAATATCTATAGCCTATGAGCTGAAATATACTAGGAAGTGAAACTATCAGATCCATAACTGGCACTTCGATAGATTACAAAAAATCTAGTGCTCTTGGAGTGTGTCCAGAACTATCTGAAAATGATAGACATGCTCCTCCACATTAGCCGAGTATATCAGAATTTCATCGATGAAGACTACTTCAAAGTGATCAAGGTATGGCTAGAAGATCATGTTCATGAGTACCATGAACATTACAGGAGCATTGGTCATGCCGAATGGCATGAAAAATAACTCATAATGGTCTTACCAACATTGGAAATCCATCTTCTGCACATCCCTATCTTGTACTCTAAGATGGTGAAAGCCTGATATGAGGTCTATCTTCGAGACCCATCATGGTACCTTCAGCTAATCAAAGAGGTCATCAAAACTCGAGAGTGGGAACATTTTCTTCACGGTCACTAGGTTCAGGCGCCGATAGACAACACAATATCTCAATCTCCCATTCTCATTCTTGGTAAACATAATCTAGGTTGCCTAAGGAGAAACACTGGGCCAGATGTATCCCTTCACCTGTAAGCCCTCCAATTGTACCCACAGCTCACGATGCTCCATAGGAGCCATCTGATACGCTGGTGTAGATATCTGTGTCGACTTGGGGTACAAGTCATTGTAAAATTTCACCTCTCTATGAGGAGGTAGACCTGGAACATCATCAGGGAAGACATCTGCATACTGGACCACCACAACAGGATAACTCAGACACTCCACATAAACCATTCCAAGGGTAAGGCTAGCCAATTAATGAGTGATCGACTGAAGTTTCCTCCGGGTAAGTCCGCCCTATGCTACAAAGGCTCCATTCATGCTAGTGAAGGTAATCCTAGTCCCATTAGTGCGTACGCACTGCAATTTGCACCTAAAACATTCAATCTGAGCATGTACTATAGATAAAAAGTCCATACCCAAGATTACGCCGTAAGGCCTCGACGCCGCTACTAAGAGATACCAACTGAATCTCTCACCTCCTAGAGTAAGCTCACACTGCCGAAACCAGTGTATAATAATAGAATCATCTCCTGTTGGAGTCCTTAGATGTAATGATTCATCCAACGTCTCCACTGGAATCTCGGAGCTATGAACGAGGGTACTGTAAATAAAATAATTACTAGACCCAATGTTTATAAGTGTCGTAGCTAATGTGGAGTAGTCAGAGGTCATACCTTGTATCATCTCCAGAGTGCCATGATCGTAGGCCTCAACATCCTAGAGATGAGCTATCCCCTATCCACCTACCCACTTCCATCGGGGTGTACCACCTTGTGGTGATGCTGGTAACACTTCTAATCGTCACCCACCTCCAGTTGCACGACCAACACCTCTACCACATCCACCCGATCCCTACAGACCTTCTTAGTCAATCATATGTCTCTGCCTGGATGGTATTTCAACAGTCTTTTGATCATCCGTATAGTGGGATGTACAGTCACGATCCATGTGACCATGCACAACACATGTGTAATACTACCTGCTCCACTTAGGAGTGGCTCAGTCTCTGGTGCCCTGCATAATGGACCCTAAATCATGTGATCATCCACCTATAGATCTAGTCTTCTAGGACCTCTATGAAATCTGTCTAATTCAAATTGTAGATGACTCAACTTTGTGATTCCCAGTGGTGGGTCTCGCTATTGGCGACTCCTCAGAAAAAAAAACTCTTCACTATTAGTGCTCGCTCTAAAATCCCTGCCCGCATTAGGATGCTGAGATAAATCATCAAAGCCCTAATCTCCCTCCCGAGTCCCTGTTTGAAGGTTCAGGCCCTTAAAAATGGGTCCAGCACCATATCAGTGGAGTAGCAAGACAGGTTGGTGAACCTCACTGAGTACTGATCCATAGTCATGTTTCCCCGGGGAAAATGAAGAAGCTCTAGTATGCACATTTCCTAAAGGATGGCTGGGTCAAAATATGCCCCGAAACAGTCTCTCAATGACTTCCTAGAGAATTGTCATCTCATCGTGATCTTGGGGAATCATGCTCAACCATCTGCCTGATGTCACTTGTAAATGACTGGCAGCTAGGATCACCATGATATCAGCTGATGTCCCTTCTAGTCGCAATATAGTCAGCACGACCTCAAACCAATCCTCAGCTGCTCGTGGGTCTGTCTAACCCCTAAACCTGGGTGGCCTCTGGTTGTAGAACGTGTACGATGTCCTCAAGCAGCGTTCACCATTTGCTGCAGGGGCTAGAGGCGTTGGTTTCCCAAAGGGTAATGGTACAACTGGGGCCTTTTCTGGTGCGTCTAATGATAAAGGGCCCTGCATTGAGGCCTCTTCGCTCGGTGGACTATCCTCTCGTACTATACCTAGAACCCTTGATGATTCTCTATGTATTGGAATCTTGAAAATAAATTGTTGTGCCATAGGAAATAAGTTATACATTGTGAGCTGAATCAAATAGTTCTCAAGAAAACATTTCAAAACACACACGAATTGTGTGTTTTCATACACTGTTCCAGAAATCAAAAGTCATGGTCCTAGAGTATGGATAATTCGTCTGCCACACCAACACCAAATTCCATAAAATGATAACCAAATCCACTACACTAAATACCATTTCAATTAAAAATATCAGAGTCCAATTTTCTACAGTAGAACAAACTCATTGGATACCAATTTGTGACAGCCCGTCCCCTAGGACCCATGCCGTGACTACCCCAAGCCCACCTTCCACAGTCCAGGGGCTGGTGAAAAGCACCAAAAAGCATATTCTCTAACATAGGTAAGTAATTGCCTTTATTTCCTAAAATCCACTAAACTATACACACAACAAGATACAAACACAGGTAAATTGTTTAGTAAAAATAGTGTCTAAAGTATGTAAAAGGGGCCAGAATACAAGCTCAACATGATAGTACAAGAAAACTAGATAGTTCTAGTAAACTGAAACACCTCCTGTAAACTACCACCAAGGACCCTACCTGAAGGGTAGTCACAGCTCTCGAATGTCCCTCTCTATGGTATGCCTTATCTAATGTCAACCTCTGAGCTACCTCTTGTCTCAGTACTCTCGTCCTCAATCGTCATTCTCTGTTTTTTGTAACAAACACAAAAATGGTGAGGGAGTTTCCCATGTAGGGGTGAGTATAACGATACTTATTAGGTAACATGATACCATCAATGCTCTCAAAAAACCCACAAAGGATAAACCTCAATGCATGAAAACATATGAAAAATCTACTTTGGTATATTCCCATAAATATACATAAGTATTCAAGAATACCCATCTCATTCATGAGGAAACACCAGGCCCAACACAAAATCCCAAACAACTATTCCACAATGGAAGTAATACAACGAAGGTATCATCACACGGACAGGTAACACGAAGGTTATTCCAAATAGAAGAATACCACAATGTTATCACCGCAAAGGTAAGTTCCAAAAATGTACCACAGAGAGAAGAATATAAAAAAGTTATCACCATGTAGGTAAGTACCAAAATGGTTGACCACACAGAAGAATAAAAAAAAGTTATGACCATGAAGGTTGTCACGACCTGACCCTACCGTTCTTGAGCCACAACTACCCCAAGCCGGCCTCCATAGGCCATGGGCTGGCAACAAGCGTCGAAGGTGTAATAATCTCGGGGAGGCCATTTCCTAAGTACCTAGACACACACACACACTCACACAGACACACACACTACCCACTCAATATTGAAGTGCAGTGTAAAAAGGAAACCAAAGTAAAAACAACTATATCCTAACCTCATTCATGCATCAACTTCTAAAACAAAACATGTAAAGTGCTGAAAAGTAGACTGACCAGTAAACTGAACAGAAAAGGGCATAACACACACCCAACTAGAAAGGTGCCACAACCCGGCAACAGGTAAATGAATGTAAACAGCTTGTGAGGATCACACATGAAAATCATACCATGACCTCTAAATGTAGCCCGAGATCATGTGTCCTCTACGCTCCACCGTAGTCTCAATCGTCCAACATGTCGTCTGCAAAGGCACACCATGTGTGGGAAATGACCATACAGGGGTGAGTATAAATTTAATCAATCGGATGCCCTGAAAGCACGAGGGTTCAACAAAAGAGGTTCTAAAATGGTGAGCATTAGACGGAAAAATGAAAAGAGTAAGAGTACAATAGAGAGAGTACAACTCAACCAAACAAATGAAAGTATGTTGACTCGTCCAATCCAAGAGGATCTAGACATGGAAAGAATGTGGCATACCCTGTGCAGCTTCGACCCTCCTAGAAGGAGGGGAACTGAAACTAAGCAGTGTGAACAATAGTAGGGTGTATATATATATAGACTCAAAAAGAACCCAGAACAAGTGTGTAAGGGGATCACTATCTCTAAGCTTAGCCCATGAAAAGTCGCTAACTATTCAAAGGATATACATCAATGATACCCAAAAGTATCACACACAAAAACTTTATCATCACTGAACCGTAAAACAAAGGGTCCCACTACAGTAATCACAGTGAAATGTCACTTACTAGATTCATAGGAAGAGATGAGTCTTAAAGTAGTCATCAGGTAACCCATTTCCCAGCCCAGCTGGAGGGTAAACCTTGAGAGGACGTTTGGTAACCCACTGCCCAGCCCAGCGGGAGGGTAAACCCTAATGTCAATTGGTAACCCACTACTCAGCCCCACTATAGGGTAATCCTAATGGTCAATGGGTAACCCAATGCCCAGCCCCGCTGGATGGTAAACCCTAAGGTCAACGGGTAACCCACTGCCCAGCCCTGTTGGAGGGTAAACCCGGAACTAGTCCCATAACTCCACACTGCCCGTGCCATCATTGGGTGTCACTAATATCGCTACCGTGCATTGGTTCGGAGTGTGTCATAGGGATATATGAACAATGCCCTTTATTGTTTCAACATATAATGAGATCTCAAATGAGGCTCCGCAAGCCCAAACAAATTACACTGTTGAAATCTTTTCAAAAAAACAGGCAACATAGACCACTCACTCATTCGAAACAGACTCCTGCTGTAGAAGCAGCATCTGCCAGCATTATGCCAACAGGGCCTTGTGGGGCCAATACCTTGATCCCAAAACACATCACATAGATTGTACCATTGCATTCCTAGAAGATAACCACGAGGCGTAGGCAATTCATATTCCCAGAATGGAATTATGAAGCATGAGTTGTAAAAACACTGCATACGTCTGAATATCGCCTCATTGGCCCCATGCCCTGGGCCCAAATTTATGTGGGTAGATTGCGCCATCATCATCCCCTCAGAAGAACACTCCGAAACGAGTGCTCAATCCCCCAAAACTGATGTCGGGTGAAAAAGTCGTGTTTTACCATAAAACGTGTGGACCAAGCCTAATGGGGCTCGTACCTTATCCAACCTTAATGCTTCAAAAAGTAACTAAAAATGTTTGAATGAGTATTGGGGTCACTCTACCACTGAGGGCGCATCAACCGGACATACCAAACATGAGTTATGTCTGACAGAAGACTAACTAATTAATTTATTAATCACATTAAGAGTTTCGTTCCACTGAGTAATGAAACCTAAACGCATGGGTTTCAAACCAACATTGGATGGACCGTCTCAACTCCAGGGCCATAACACCTCTGACGTCACGTCAAACTAACGTCCGACTCATGAATACGTCCCTATAAAACTTTAATAATAATTAATTATTATTAACTGAAAGTGTTTCGGGTCACCCACCTTCACAATCAGTACTCAAAACATTTGAAAACCACTTCAAACAGTCTGACTCGACGAGACGAACCCATATCCACTGACGGTTTGTCATATAGATGCACCATTTAAATGATACGACCCCTTAAACACAAGGGGCCCAAAATTGGGCTAGTCCAGACCACCGGCACGATCCAGACCGCCATCCTGCGGCCCAGCCATGGGTCCGATCCTGCTTGCTGCATCCCATTGGCCGCATCCCATTTTAAATAACCACAGGACCCCTTGGGTCTAGTTCCTTCAAAAAAACCTCCCAACTAGCGGTTTATATCTCTGAGCCGCACCATAAGGACCCGCTTATTGTGGGTCATTTTCCGCCGCTCCCCCCCTGAGGTCTGCACCTCGGGGCTTCCTACCAACTGTGATAGGTTGAGGATGACCCCTCTGCTGGCTGAGCGCACCTCCCAGCACCAGCCACCCATTCTGTGGTATCCTGTGCACCCCGCTCCCCTCTGCTCTGCACCCTCCTGGGCACACCATTCCTCACCACTCTACTCGAATCCTTAGCTAGATGCCTCTTTTCGGTGCTGCACAGCCCAAAACCGTCGTCCACATCACTGGCAGCACCCGACGCCACCTACCCGCTCCACCGCTGGCCTTCGAACACCGACCGCGTGCCACCTCGCCAAGGCCTCACACTGTCGGCACAACTCTGGCCGGTTCCACTGCTACACCACCTCAACCTCCCTCCCCTAACCCCTACATGTTCCAGGACTTCTACTAGACTCCACAACCACTCCGATGGCTTGATTTCAAAATTGAAGATGGTTTTTGGATCCTTGGGATGAGGCCATCACAATGCCTTCCACCGATCAACGATGCCATAGAGTTTTGGAGCATCTGAAAATTTGGTCATAGAAAATGAAGAATGCGTCGAACATAGGATTTAGAAAGGGGATCAGATGATGGAAGTGTTCATTTTTCCATCGTCCTAATTCTAAAATTTTAGAATGTAAGTATAAAATTTGATCAAAATTCAACAAATCAAGGAAGGTGTGATTATTAACCCGAACTCCTACATCGAATTGGTCGTGCGTCGTTGGCAGCATTTCCATGACGATCCTTCTTCGATCCACCAAGGTTCTATGAGAGGTCTCTCCTCGATTTGTTGAATAACGGTGAAGAAAATTGAAGAAATTTTGGGAGAGAGTGGAAGAGAGAGAGGGAGAGAGATGGAGAGAGAAGGAAAAACCCTAACTCCAAACTCATATTTTCTTATATTTAGAAAAATCCACGTACCGCGGAATCTGAAACTATCCTACCCTTTTATTTTATATCCCACTTAGGTAACATTCCCCATTTAGAATTCAAAAGAAGTCTCATATTTCCATTCAGATCCTTCATCTGAATTTTATTCGAGAAGAACACTAGTGATAAAAATCAATATGTCATTATTTCATAATGGCGATTTTCCCCTGGGTGACTTCTCTCAAAGCAGGATCATGCCCGCAATTTTTACACCATTCCTAGGGTAAACGAAACATTCTGGATGCAACTGTGCCTTTGGATTTCCGATCCGATCTACCGTTTAAGTGAAACACAACCCTTCAACATTCAATGTAAAAAAGTACATAACATTTTTATAAAATTAATTCCAGAAGACCGAGACTCATAATGGAACTTTGTCTTAGCTCCTAGCTCTATAAATATATGTAGAAATATTCATAAGTCTTAAAGGAAAAAAACCGGGTCACTACATCATTCCCTTCTTCAATATTTTTGTCCCCGAAAAGAAAAACTTGGAAATAAAACGTGGCATACAAAGATCATAGATATCTCTCCCTCTCCCAAGAAAACATTCACAACACCATCTTGGGACAACACTTTAACAAAAAGTGTTGGATCATATTCATAAGGCCTTTTAATTTCGATGACATGCATAAGAAGACGAATGCACCTCATCAGCTATGACACGTGGAAGACGTCGTGCGCCAACTCCAACTATTGGGAGGGTAGGGAAGGATGGTACGCAACCTCTCAATCTCTTTCTCAATTCCCGAATGGCCCAAATAAATTTGGGGGGACTTCTCTAGCCATACCTCTACATTCCATGTCACAACCACAATCACGGTTTATTCATAGAACATGGTCTCGTTATTCCCTCCTTTAGAATACCCATATGGTGAAACACCCAAGAATATCCAGTCACACATGTTTTCAAAATTCGTGCATCACAACCGAGACTCTCTTACATGTTCAATTAGTGGTTGAGTCAACACCATTGACTTAAGAATAGTTGAACTGTCTTATTCCAACAAGGTCAACTCTAGGGAATTCAAAAACCACGGATCTTCCCACACTTGATGAGTCTGGTACTATCTTCTAAGGGAACCTGTAACACCCCGAGATTTTATGAAAAATATTCTTTTTAATTTCATTAATGTCTTGTGTTGTATGCTACACCAAAAGGAGCTTGCACAACACGCATCCTTGACATTCCTTTCATTACACGCAATCGCGACCTTCCTCGATAGCGTGTGTTGTACGCAATAACGAGTTTCACTAAACAACAATATTCTATTAAAATATTATTAAAACTAGCCGTTAAGAATAGTAATATCCACTTTTTGAGATTTTTTAAATTTTATTTTTCAAAATGGAATTCATTTTTGGATTCGTAATATCGAAATTAGCTTAGGGTGAAATTTTGGTGATTTTCGGATAACTTTCATATTTTGTAGAATAGTGAAAATTACTAAATTTTAATTAAAAACAACTTTTTCAATCGAAATAATTAATAGTGATAAATTATTAATTTGAGTGGTTTTAAAGTATATTTAGAATATATTTTTACAATTTAATACAATGATGGTCATTGGATGTAATTTCACATTTAAACCAGACATAAACAAGTGTCAATCTTTTGATAGTTATTATCTTTTAAGAACACGCTATTTGTTTTGACGACGAGAATTAATTTTTAAATTAATTAATGCAACTGATATGTTTTGAATTTGGTAAAATAGAAATCATTTCTGAGTTCATAATATCAAATATATCTTAGGCCTAATTTTTGGTATTTTTCGGAAAACTTTCAATTTTTGATGAATAGTGAAACCACTAAGTGGTAGTTAAAAAAACTGAATTTTTCATAAAACATAATTTCACCGCTTCTGTGACTGGAATTTCAAAAATGCTAGAGACAAGGTTGATGTCAGTAAGTAAAATTTGGTTCAATGAGATGAAAATAATTTTTTGGTGAATAGAAACTTTTTACTTTTTTTACCACGGTTAAAAGTAAATAGGGTAATTAAGGGTAGAAATGATATTATTATTACCCTAACACATGTCCTAATTCTATTGGACAAGTGTAATTTGACCGGAAACAAACTTAGGAATAAAATATGACCTTTTAGGCCCACTTGGATTAGATTAGGACATTTATTATTAATTTATTTAAAGAAGGGTTAAAAGAGTTAAAATCAAAGTTTATTTACTAAAACATTTTTAATAAAGGTTTATACAGAAGATAAATTCGATTTTAAATATTAATTAGAAATCTAAAAAGATTTCCTACATAATGGTATTTTATTTTTAATTTTTAGACATCAAATAATTTAATTTATTTATAACACAAAAATGATGCAGTAATTATCTTATTAATGAAATATTGACATAATTGATGTTATAAATACCAAAATAAATGTAATTTAAGACTTTTTATGAATTAAACTAGTTTTCTAGGTTACTATTACATGTTATTATTGATTTAATTAACTTTGTTCGAACTTTTAATTCTGTTATGATTTTCACAAAAATCAATTACTAAATAGTGTCGAAATTGAAATAAAATAGTTTTTAAAACAAATATTATATTATTAATTGTTATGTTATTCCTAAAAATCTAAGGATCATAAAAATGACTTAGATAAGGTTATATATATTAATAATAAACAATTTTTGGTTCGTTTGGCTTCTTATTGTATGTTTATTAACCATATAGTGTAAGAACACAAGAAGACACGGTAAAAGTAAAATTATTTAACTTAATGTTAAATCTAAATGATAAGGTTAAAATAGGAACCTAAACTTTTCTAAATTCTATTGGATGAGAGGAGTTAGACCCATCCCAACCTTATCCAGGAAGTAAATCAATTTGGAGCTATTTAAAATGGAACTTGAATTTATAATAAAATAATATGTTTTGTTATTCCAAAGGTGCCCCTCTCCTCCCTTTTAAAAGGCCACCTCTTCCCTCTCCTCCTCACACCAATTTGAGAATTCAAGCTCGGCCAAACCCTGCCAAAATCTCTTCTCCACATTCCTAGTATCATCCTAGAGGTTCTGGTCTTCTTCAAAGACCCATTTTAGTCCTCTAAAAGGAGTTCTCAAAGAAGCACTTCAAAGAAGAGGTAATGTCCGTTACCGATTCTTTCATCTTTATTTCTTCTTCCACTTCTTCTTCATAGGTTGTTTCATTATGAAGTAATAACATCCGTATCACTCATATACTGATATGTTATTATAAGTATGAAACAACCGTATTTCACTATCTATCCATCCTACGAAAAAAGAAATCACCGTGTGTGCGTACGTATGGAATACCGTCTCCACACCGTGGTGTAACCTATTTCCCACCACCACCTTACATGGATGGGTATAATGGTGTAAAGAATAACTATACATAGTTATTATAACATAATATTGATTCTGATATACAGTATCATCCACTCCAATTAAATTCAATTATTATGGAAATGATATCATCGCTCGTGCGTACATACGGACTACCGTCTCCACAACTCGATGGGATTCATTATCCATGTTAACCATTTAAGAATGATTATAAAGTATATAAAAGAAATAATAATGAAATATATGAAATTATAAAGATACTGGATTTATGTGTATATATATGTATGTCATCTACTTAATTCCACTCAATTCAATAACGAAAAGAAAATAGCGTTCATGCGTACGTACGGCCTACTGTCTCCATGAACAGTGTATTTCTTTCCATTTATCGATCCCTTTTATATGTGTATATTCTGAATATATATTATATATAAATCATGTTTTATATTCTATAATTAAGTAATAATGATCTAAGTAATCATATGAATAATTACAAGTTAAAACACGAATGACAAAAGAGACGATTTTACCCAAAACGCTACTTTAACATGAATTTACAAAAGAACGGGTAATATAAAGTCATAAGTGAACCGTATATGATATAATAACAATGAATATGATTCTGTAATAAGTCAATGACATTATTTAAATCATTATACAGGAGGTTCATACACTTACGAAGCAAATCGGACCTAAGGTAAGGGAAATATCACAATCTCATTTTTATCCGAGATTGTTTATACTTTAGTATTAACTGGGGTGTATTTTATCATCCACATCCATGTTTACTAAATATGTAATATTATTTCCATCCACCTACAATTTTTTAAATCCAATTTTATCCTTCGGTGAGTTTTTAGTAAAGGATATGAAAGGAATCATTTGTCGTTTTTCGTATGAGGTACTTTTTGTCTTTTCTGACAAAAGTATGAAGAATGTTTTTTTAACTTATATGGCATGAACGGAATTTTAAAACATTTTTTCCAAGAAGCGTCCTTTAAAAGTTTTCATGTTTATTTTTTATCAACTTCTTTAAGTTTAATGTTGTATGACATGTTAAGAAAGGAAAAATGTTTTTGAAGAAGAAAAGGATATTTTCCTCAAGAATGGAGTTCAAGTGTTTTATAAAAATTATTTTCCATCTTAGATAAAAAAGGGTTCTGTTTTTATCTCTATTATTACATTGATTTGATAATGTTGTGATGGAATTATTTTTATAAATTCCTTTATCTTATATGAATTGTTTTATGATGTCACGATGTTTAAGATTCCCATTTTTATTACATGGGTTATGAAATGATGTATGATTTATGATTTTGTGGCACACATAAGAATGGTATCATTATGAGATGGGTGGGACCTATATCTCCCTCCAATGCATTGGGTAAAGATTTTATATCTCATGAGATATACATGGCTGGAGCGGTAGGTTATACCGGTTCAGTGAAACAGGACTGAAACGAGGGTGACTCGGTTCAGAAATGGACTTTGTCCACTAAGATAGTCTTGGCAATGAGTCTTGACTAACAAGAAATGATTCTCTATGATTATGTGTGTATGACACAAAGTTTCATGTTTTAAGTTATGATTATTGTGATTACATTTCACTGCCATGATTTATTCCATGTTATGAAATTATGATCTCTTTTTCAGGTTATGATTTCCAAAATGATATGTTCTTATGAATATGATGTGATTGATATTTCTTTTTTTTTACCCTTACTGAGCATTTGAGCTCACCCTTTTATGTTTTCATTTCCCCACGATATAAAGAAAGTTTTTAGGTATAAAAAAGGGAAGAACTTTATGGGAGATATTGAAGATCTTTCACCACAATTAGAAGATTATATTCCGATTTTCCAAAGACACTAAACTATTACGGTCCTTGTGTGTGTGTTTTTGTTATGTACTAAGTATTCCGCAAAAGTAATGTAATGTCCATGTACGTCAAGATACGGGTCTCTACAGTTGGTATCAGAGGAATGGTTTAGTCAACCTTTGGAAACTAGGATGCGAAAAAATTAGTGAGATCCCTAGAGATATTTCTAAGGTATGTCTAGGGATGTCCCTAAGGTTAAGTATATGTATAGGTTATAGTACTAGAATTACGCTAACGATCATAGAATTAAACCTAAGATGTTAAATATTGAAGGTACTCCCCCTTTATTATGTTGTTTTCCCTAGCATGATTTTTGCCTCTCAAACTATTCTTTTTGGGTTTTAGACGATGGCTGGAACCCGAAGGAACCGTGTTGATCAATGCAATGGACAATGCAATGATTGTCCTCCTGAACAAACAAATGTTATGGGAGATGGAGTGAAAAATATTATTTCTATACTTACACAAGCTATGAATCATTCTGGACTTCCAAATGAGCAGAGAAGGGAACAATATTCTATTGAGTCCTTCATGAGGCAACGTCCACCTTCTTTCAGTGGGTCTTCTGATCCACTTGTTGCTGAACAATGGATCAGTACCACTAAAAAGATGTTTTCAGTTCTTCAATGTTCTGAACATGATAAAGTCATCTTAGCAGTGTATCGTTTGAAGGTGATGCTGATCAATGGTGGAATCTTATTAAGAATACGAGGCAAAGGGATGAAATTGAGTCCATGGAATGGTACGAGTTCAAGAACTTATTTTTCAGTAAGTAGTTCTCTCGTATTCTTTGAACAAATATGGAGAAGGAGTTTCTTAAACTAAATCAAAAGGATGATGAATCTGTTGGTATATACGAAGCGAATTTTACAAGACTTACAAGGTATGCATCTGGCATTATCATCCAACTTGAAAGTAAAGTTGATCGATTTTTCAGTGGCTTAAAACCAAGTCTTCGAAGGGAATTAGCTATAAGAGACTTCAGTAGCTATGAATAAATTGTTCGTTGTGCTATCAAGGTAGAAATGGAAGTTGGTGTTACATATCCATCTCATGGTTTTGACAAGAAACGAAAGATGGAGTTCAAGGAGAAATCTCAGAATAATGGTGAAAAGGAGATGAATGTTTCCTTATGCTCAAAGTGTGGAAAGAATCATGGTGGAGATTGTCTTAAAGGGACTAGAAAATGTTTTAAGTGTGGAAAAGAAGGTCATCGAGCAGCTGAGTGTCGAGGTAATGGAAAAAGGGTTTCTAATGATGTGAATAAAGCAAACACTGCAGAGAACGCACCACCAACACTTCAATGCTTCAAGTGCAAGTAAATGGGGAATTATGCTAATAAATGCCCTAATCCAAGGGTTAGTGATGATCAACATGAGAAACCACTTAAGGAAAAGGGAAAAGGGAAGTCACATGCGATCACTATTGGCGATGTTGAATATGACAACGATGTGGTGGAATGATTAAGTGTTTATGTAATGGGATTCCAAAATAATATTGTATATAGTATCGTGGAATATTGAAATATTTATGTTTTGGTCTATTGTGGTTTTCAATAATTTTATGGTACCGGTAACCATGAAAACTGATTGAGACATTTTTGGTAAACAAATGATATGGGCATAATGAAGGGATAAGAAGATAATGAGATGTTTGATTGTATTCATGAGCTCATGATTGATATAAGGACTAAGTGATATCTTGGTTTGAGTATATAGAATTTTGAGGATTTTGGTATGTGGAATGTGTTAACTTTTAACTGCATTCATGTTTTCACTAAGGTTCAATGGGTATTCATTCTTCAAGAGAATACATGATTAAGGTATCAACATGTTTGTAATTTGACATATCTTATGATATATGGGGGATAAATGATGGCATTCATGTGATTATTCTGTGACATTTCAAGTAATCATTTTCTTTATACTATGATCTTGGACCGAAGTATTTTAGATAATCCTAAAGATTAGAATGGATTATGTTGGATAGAAGTTAGGATAAAACGTTTTTCGATATTATTGATGGGATATTATAGTAATATAGCTTTAGAAAAAGGACAACCTGCAGGATGGGCGACAGCCCATCGCGTCAGACAAGGCTGTGGGAATCGAACCCACAACCGAAATGCGACTGGCCTTTATCGCCTACCACTGGCCTATAGGAAGTCCCTGTTTAGTAGAAACTAGTTTTATTATATTAAGAAGTATGATATATGAAGTATAAGTCCATTTTAGGTACCATATATGATTAATCTCACTATAGAATGACATATGTATATTTAATAACTTTTGCTAACCTTTTGTTTAAGACAGATGGAATGACCCGTCATTCTATCACATGATCTGCTAACACTTCACGAATAAAAAATTCAACTTCATTTATTTAAGAGATGAAGTGGAAATTTTTCAAGGCACGAACAACAGTGAGATTGTGCCAAAATAATGTAAGTATTTATTCTAATTCAAATTCTTCAACTTTAGGGAAATGATCTTGAAAACCAAAAATGTTGTCCTAGTGCTCTTATATCTGATTAATCATATGGTACCTTAGATCGTCACAAATTTATGGATTTGTGATTGTTGGCTTTTCCATATCCATGTTCTCTACCACTCTCCATCAGAACATGATGGTTATGTTTTTTTCCATATCCATATTTTCACCTATGTGGAAACCCAGTAATTAGTTTATTTGGGTAACCGTTACATTTCATAGTTTCATTTTTAAAGATTGGTTTTGGTATTCCTTTTTACGATGTGGGTTTCTATTGAAGAAACTTTTGAATAGTAAACCATTTATAACCCTGACGAATTTCGAGGGCGAAATTCATTTTAAGGGGGGTAGAATGTAACACCCCGAGATTTTATGAAAAATTTTCCTTTTAATTTCATTAATGTCCTGTGTTGTATGCTACACCAAAAGTAGCTTTCACAACACACATCCTTGACTTGCCTTGCATTACACACAATCGCGACCTTCCTCAATAGCGTCAATAACGAGTTTCACTAAACAACAATATGCTATTAAAATATTATTAAAACTAGCCGTTATGAATAGTAATAACCACTTTTTGAAATATTGTAAATTTTATTTTTCAAAATGGAATTCATTTTTGGATTCGTAATATCGAAATTAGCTTAGGGTGAAATTTTGGTGATTTTCGGATAACTTTCATATTTTGATGAATAGTGAAAATTACTAAATTTTAATTAAAAACAACTTTTTCAATCAAAATAATTAATAGTGATAAATTATTAATTTGAGTGGTTTTAAAGTATATTTAGAATATATTTTTATAATTTAATACAATGATGGTCATTGGATGTAATTCAACATTTAAACCAGACATAAACAAGTGTCAATCTTTTGATAGTTATTATCTCTTAAGAACAAGCTATTTATTTTGACGACGGGAATTAATTTTTAAATTAATTCATGCAACTGATATGTTTTGAATTTGTTAAAATAGAAATCATTTTTGAGTTCATAATATCAAATATAGCTGAGGCCTAATTTTTGGTATTTTTCTGAAAACTTTCAATTTTTGATGAATAGTGAAACCACTAAGTGGTAGTTAAAAAAACTGAATTTTTAATAAAACTTAATTTCACCGCTTCTGTGAGTGGAATTTCAAAAATCCGAGAAACATGGTTGATTTCAGTAAGTAAAATGTGGTTCAATGAGATGAAAATAATTTTTTGGTGAATAGTAACTTTTTACTTTTTTTTGCCACAGTTAAAAGTAAATAGGGTAATTAAGGGTAGAAATGATATTATTATTACCCTAACACATGTCCTAATTCTATTGGACAAGTTTAATTCGACCAAAAACAAACTTAAGAAAAAAATATGACAATTTAGGCCCACTTGGATTAGATTCGGACATTTATTATTAATTTATTTAAAGAAGGGTTAAAAGAGTTAAAATCAAAGTTTATTTACTAAAACATTTTTAATATAGGTTTATACATAAGATAAATTAGATTTTAAATATTCATTAGAAATCTAAAACGCTTTCCTACATAATGGTAGTTTATTTGTAATTTCTAGACATCAAATAATTTAATTTATTTATGACACAAAGATGATGCAGTAATTATCTTATTAATGAAATATTGACATAATTGATGTTATAAATACCAAAATAAATGCAATTTAAGACTTTTTATGAATTCCACTAATTTTCTAGGTTAATATGACATGTTATTATCGATTTAATTAACTTTTTTCGAACTTATCATTCTGTTATGAGTTTCACAAAAATCAATTACTAAATAGTGTCAAAATTGACATAAAATAGTTTTTAAAACAAATATTATATTATTAATTGTTATTTTATTCCTAAAAATCTAAGGATCGTCCAAATGACTTAGTTAAGGTTATATATATTAATAATAAACAATTTGGGGTTTTTTTGGCTTCTTATAGTAAGTTTATTAACCTTATAGTGTAAGAACACAAGAAGACACGGTAAAAGTAAAATTATTTATCTTAATGTTTAATCTAAATGATAAGGTTAAAATAAGAACCTAAACTTGTCTAAATTCTATTGGATGAGAGTATTTAGACCAATCCCCACCTTATCCACGAAATAAATCAATTTGGAGATATTTAAAACCGAACTTGACTTTATAATAAAATCATATTTTCAGTTATTCCAAAGGTGCCCCTCTCCTCCCATATAAAAGGGCACCTCCTCCCTCTCCTCCTCGCACCAATTTGAGCATTCAGGCTCGGCCAAACCCTGCCAAATTCTCTTCTCCACTTCCCTAGTATCATCCTAGAGGTTCTTTTCGTCTTCAAAGACCCATTTTAGTGCCCTAAAAGGAGGTCTCAAAGAAGCACTTCAAAGAAGAGGTAATGTCTGTTACTGATTCTTTCATCTTTATTTCTTCTTCCACTTCTTCTTCTTAGGTTGTTTCATTATGAAGTAATAACATCAGTATCTCTGATATAATGATATGTTTTTATAAGTATGAAACAACCCTATTTCACCATCTATCCATCCTACGGAAAAAAATCACCGCGCGTACGTACGTACGGAATACCGTCTCCACGCCGTGGTATAATCTATTTTCCACCACCACCTTACATGGATTGGTATAATGGTGTAAAGAATAACTATACATAGTTATTAGAACATAATATTGATTCTGATATATTGTATCATCCACTCCAATTCAATTCAATAATTATGGAAATGATATCATCGCTCGTGCGTACGTACGGACTACCGTCTCCACGACGCGATGAGATTCATTCTCCATGTTAACAATTTAAGAATGATTATAAAATATATATAAGAAATAATAATTAAATATATTACATTATAAAGAAATTGGATTTATGTGTATATATATGTATGTCATCTACTTAATTCCACTCAATTCAATAACGAAAAGAAAACAGCGTTCATGCGTACGTACGGCCTACCGTCTCCATGAACGGTGTATTTCTTTCCATTTATCGATCCATTATATATATGTATATTCTGAATATATATTATATATAAATCATGTTTTATATTCTATAATTAAGTAATAATGATCTAAGTAATCATATGAATAATTACAAGTTAAAACACGAACGACAAATGAGACGATTTTACCCAAAACGCTACTTTAACATGAATTTACAAAAGAACGGGTAATATAAAGTCATAAGTGAACCGTAAATGATATAATAACAATGAATATGATTCTGTAATAAGTCAATGACGTTATTTAAATCATTATACAGGAGGTTCGGACAATTACTAAGCAAATCGGACCTAAGGTAAGGGAAATATCACAATCTCATTTTTATCCGAGATTGTTTATACTTTAGTATTTACTGGGGTGTATTTTATCATCCACATCAATGTTTCCTCAATATGTAATATTATTTCAATCCACCTACAATTCTTTAAATCCAATTTTACCCTTCGGTGAGTTTTTAGTAAAGGATATTAAAGGAATCTTTTGTCGTTTTTCATACGAGGTACTTTTTGTCTTTTCCGAAAAAAGTATGAAGAATGTTTTTTAACTTATACGACATGAATGGAATTTTAAAACATTATTTCCAAGAAGCATCCTTTAAAAGTTTTCAAGATTATTTTTAATCAACTTCTTTAAGTTTAAAGTTGTATGACATGTTAAGAAAGGAAAAATGTTTTTGAAGAAGAAAATGATATTTTTCTCAAGAATGGAGTTCAAGTGTTTTATCAAAATTATTTTCCATCTTAGATAATAAAGGGTTCTATTTTTATCTCTATTATTAAATTGATTTGATAATGTTGTGATGGAATTATTTTTATAAATTCCTTTATCTTATACGAATTGTTTTATGATGTCACGATGTTTAAGATTCCCATTTTTATTACATGGGTTATGAAATGATGTATGATTTATGATTTTGTGGCACACATAAGAATGTTATCATTATGAGATGGGTGGGAACTATATCTCCCTCCAATTCATTGGGTAAAGATTTTATATCTCACGAGATAGACATGGCTGGAATGGTAGGTTATACCGGTTCAGTGAAACAGGACTGAAATGAGGGTGACTCGGTTTAGAAATGGACTTTGTCCACAAAGATAGTCTTGGCAATGAGTCTTGACTAAAAAGAAATGATTCTCTATGATTATGTTTGTATGCCACAAAGATTCATGTTTTAAGTTATGATTATTGGGATTACATTTCACTGCCATGATTTATTCCATGTTATGAAATTATGATCTCTTTTTCAGGTTATGATTTCCAAAATGTTATGTTCTTATGAATATGATGTGATTGATATTTATTTTGTTTACACTTACTGAGCATTTGAGCTCACCCTTTTATGTTTTCTTTTCCCCAGGATATAAAGAAAGGTTTTAGGTAAAAAAGTAATATCTTTTTGGGAGATATTGAAGATCTTTCACCACGATTAGAATATTATATTCCGAGTTTCGAAAGACACTAAACTATTATGGTTCTTGTGTGTGTGTTTTTGTTATGTAATAAGTATTCCGCAAAAGTAATTTAATGTCCATGTACGTCAAGATACGGGTCTCTACAGAACCTGCTATAACACTACATTTTTTTCTAGATCGTAGACTACCTCGAAATCATTGTCCAGTAGAAATATAAACTGGAACCATCATCTCTGGTTCATGTCTCTCTGGGTGAGGATGCACTTGAGAATCTTGTGGTATGATTAAACCATAAAGTGCACTCCTAGAAGATAGATTCTCCACATTATCAGGGAAAAGACAACAACTACCATCACCACATAGTGAATCACATTGCTCTGATAATGGGGTGTCCATCGCCTCGACTAGTAATTAATAATGGTATGATGATTGACGTTGTTCATGCAAGGTAACAACGAATAGGGAAGGTGAGAAAACTCATCCAACCACCAAAGGCTAGACACAAAAATCACGTGGCATAACCCATGTTTCTTTTCCCCTATGGTAAAGAGAGAAATACCCAAAACAAGAACACTACCAAACCAATTAGTGACTCCTCAAACAAAGGGAGGTCAAGGAGAAAAGCCCCACTGGAAGTTCCAGAACATTCTCTAACACTCCAAAACACAACCTTGCAATGCATGCACATGTCATATGGACTCATCCACCACACCTCAATACTATCCTCTTTGGGTGGTATTGAATATCTCTCATGGTTTTGATCGCATCACAAAAACGCATCTCATTGGGGAAGGAACCCCTCCTCCCGTGAATTCAATGCTATGTTGAACAAAACCAATATAGGGTTACACAAACGCCCTGTGTCACCCTTGGTAAGTCAAAGAACACGGAGTTAGACAAAAATAGTACCTCACACAGTATCTATCAAATTCTACTAAGAAAAGTAGAAAAAGACACTAAGCGTAACTCTTATCATCTCATGTGATGAATGGTTGTAGATATCCATAGCACACATCCAACCTCGACACTATCTGTCTACTCCCTGAGCCTAACATGGGCCACATATTGGTGGTGGAAGGACCTTGAAATGTCATCTTCCATCCATAGTTCTTCCTTCTCTTCTTCCAACACCGCCTCCCTGGGAACCACCCTGTCCCCACCTGGGAGTTCTCTGATCACAACACTGCCTCGGTTATGGAGGAGCATCTAACAACTATCTAGAAAACTCAGTACATTTGGTTGGGTAGTCACACACCAAGTGACATCACACATCACAATCATAGAACTAGTCCCCCTAGGATATCTCAAATCTCTATGTTATCCCCGGCCAAGTTCCTAGGTCTCATCATGGGAAGACCTCTAGCTTCAAGGCCTTGCCAATTGACGTCCCTCTGACAGAAATTCCACTTTCACTAGTGCCTACTCCAACACCCTGAGATGGGTGAGGATGCATAACGGCACTATGCTGGCACAAATATACTCTCTAGAGACCTTGTTCAGACTACTATTCTCGGAAGTTTTCGTCATGGACCACATCCATAGAGTACAGAGTAAGGTCTGCGAACCTAGTTGTGTACTCATCCACTGCCATCACTACCCACTAAAGCTCCAGAAGCTCCTGAAACTGTATAAAGTGTGAGTAAGAGAGGTTGTACCCATCATAAAATAGATGATAAAAGGCATCCCATGGGAGTACCGAATCATCGTGCATCTAAGTAACCCTAACTCTAATAACGCCAAAAAGTTTTGTGAAAAAAAAAGACTGGTTGTCCAAGCCACCATCTTACCAGTCATTGTCCGAACTAGCCTAAAGAGGTGAACCACCAACTCTATCCAACCTTTGAATGGATGAGGGTATGTATCACCATGAAACATCAACGGTCACTGACACTGGAACTCACGTACCACGCCGAGCCTACACTCATCATTAGCCTTCGCTGCCAGTACAATACTTTACTCCATAGGTGGAGGTACTGCTGCCTGTCCTCCAGGAGAAAGGGTAATCATATGATGGAACTTCTACTGAGGCCTTGTCTCTTAATAAATTGTCATCATGAACCAGAGCTAGTATCCTGGAAGACTATCATCTTAGAGACATCCGGAATCCAACCAAGGAGTTCCGCGATCTAATGGGCATATATATATATATATATATCAAAATTGATGGGGAGATAAATTAAGATGGATAGTAAAATAATCAATCCTATACGATGCATGAACCAATGTTCCCTGCAACAGGTGTCTCTGCACACAGAGTCAACAAACAGGTAATCAAGATCCTCGTGAATGGATACGTCCATTGTCACACCATTACTAAACTCTATTGCCTGAGAGCCACTCTCAAGATACATTGACACTATTTCCCTAAATCTCAACCAATTACTTTTTAGGGACTTCCAAACAATGCCTCAAGAAATGAAACACCTCTGATACCACTTTGTCACGACCCGACCCTACTGGTCTCGAGCAAAAACTACCCCAAGCCCGCCTCTGATACCACTTTCTAATATTATTCTAGTATATTATTTTTTTTGATTCAAGTAAAACATTACATAAAAATATTATGATTTCCACAGTGTATCCAATTTTCACATGAAACATGTTCTTTGTAAAGATGAATTATCTTCATTCAAGGAAACTCACATGTATAAAAATATAATTTTATAAAATATGTTACATATCCTTATTTCCAAAAAATTATTTAAAAACAACAAATGAAAAAAAATCTCTTAATGGTACATGAATAACAATAACTCATATTTCCATTTTCTAAACAAGGAAAATAAAAAAATAATACTTTTTCATAATTATAATTTGATGAGAAATATTAATTTTTATTTTCATCAAAAACCATAATTTTTAAATATACATCATAAAATATTTCCATTGAAATCATAAATAAAAAATTACAATCGTAATTTTCTTATTGAAAACATGAAAAATCATGAATATCAATAAATGAAAAAAACTCATTTCACAATTATCATTAAAAATGATAATAATGTTATCTTAAAAATAATTATATTTTTTATTAGAAATTTAAATCAAATGATCCAAATTATAAACCATTGAGATCATATTATGATGGTTTCTTGTGAATTGATCATTAAAATAACCCATATAGAAACACATTAAATGGAATCATCAAACTGGGTAGTTGTAACATCTATTATGAGTAACTTGCAGTAGGAAAACTCCTTCACTCTACCCAATGCATTAATGATATATTTCAGGCTCTCCAACATTTGAGATATATTTGGAAGAACCATTATTGATATAAAAACCCAAGTAACTATATCAATAAATAACTATATATATCTTACATATTTATAATTAAATTCATTTTAATCAGAATTCTAGAAAATAAAAAATAAATCTTTATATTTTCTCATAATGATGAAAAAATATAATTGATTCCATAGAAAAACAATAAAAAAATTAAACACTATATTATATAACAAAGTATTATATTTGGTTATAGTAATAAAATATTTTATATAATTAAATAAATAGTATAATGGATAATATGGTGAAATAATTTGACCAAATCAAATATTATAATGAAACATTATTTTTTCAATTTTGTAAAAAATATTTAAATTCCACCCTATAGAAAATTTTAAAACAATTATTTTGTAATCCTTGTGTTGAGTGTCCAATATGGTTAGAAATGTACTTTAGTGACACTCTAATCATAAAGAAAAATATTCCTTAAAAAATTCAATTTAAAATAAACATGGAAGTAATATATTTTAAATCATTTATAGAAAAAATTTTATTGAATATCCATCCCCTTATTCCTTATCATGATTAATATGTTCTCTAACTTATAAATAATAAAATTATATTAGTTATAAATTTCCCTTATAATTTTATTTAGTTTCATTGCGTTATTTTTTCCAATTTTATTTCATATATTATCTTATTTTATATAGTTTCTAATATTGTTATGTTGACGATGGATGTTTTTTCGATGTTCCTTTTATCACCCAAAGACAACATCAACGTAATGACTCTGGTAAAAGGGGTTTTGGTTACAAAAACTATAGAATCCTAAATATGTTTTATTTATTATATTTATATATTATGTGTAATTTTATAAGAATATAATTAATGTGGTAATTAAATATTAATAGAATACTTTCATAGAGATGGAAGCCTGTATGTACACATAAACGCAATTTTTTCCTATAATAAGTGGAGAATAAATAATGTAAAAATAAAGATAAATAATATAGAAACATAAAATATGATATATATCTCATATATACTAATTATTTCTATATTTATACCCATCCATTTATGATAGATATGAAACAAAAATCCAATCAATTTATGGAGGTGGTATTCCACCTATAAAATTGTTACGTCGTCAATTTCTAATGGAAAAAATGAGTAAAATTGTAAGTAATATGATATCCTAAAGGAAATTCATTATATCAAAAATATAATAGACATTCATTTATTCAATATTTTTTCTAATGATATGATTAGGTCACTAAAAATGAAACTCATTTCTTTTTGGATGTGGTAGTCCCTGATTACATAGGCGCAATATTCACACTTCACATTAGATTTTAAATGGAGATAAAAAATTGTACCACAATTATAATATTATTTTAATATTTATATAATACCTATTTTATTATTTAAACAAGGATTTAAATTTTTAATTAATGATTATTAATAAAAAAATTGGGTTGGTTGTGACTTGTAATTTTTTCACAGTTATCTCTCTTTATCATATAACATAATCCTTATACGAATACATGTTTCTTGGAATAATTGTCACGCCCGGACTTTTTTGAGGTATGCGTTTAATTTTAAATTTTTATTTCATAAATTAATTACCGGTTTATTTAATTGCGTGGTTAGAGTGTGGGCTGAGTCGATAAGAGGCTTCCGCAGTGGCGCTGGCAAATGTGTGTTGGACTTACGTCGCTGGGCATGCGCGCAAGGCACGAGCAAGCTGGATAAAATTTATTTTTTTTAAGTGCACTGATATGTGTGCGTTGGCTTCACGTCGCTCGGCACGTGGTGCCGATGCTCGAACGTTAAATAACCGGATAAATTTTTTTTATGTCTTTATTGTTTATTATATTATTATTATTATTATTATTATTATTATTATTATTATATTATTATTGTTATTATTATCTTATAATTATGATGATATTATTATTATTTCTAATGTATTATTATTATTATTATTTTATTGTTATGCGTTTATTATTATTAAGATTATGATTATTATTATTACTATTAATATTATTATTTCTAATATTATTATGATAATAATATAATTGTTATTAAAATTTTGTTGTGTTTTTTTCCGGTTTTCCTCCTCCCCGAAACCCTAGCCGCCACCTTTCCCATTTTCATTTATTTTTTTTCTTTTTATTGTTATTATTTTGTGTCTTCCTCCCCACGTTTTCCTCTCCCCTGTTTCTTTTCTTTTTCTCTCTTCTCCTTTCCCCGCTGCTGCACCCTCCCTCGCCACGCCTCCCTCTTCTTCTTCCTCTCCCCCAGCCGGCGTTCCTTTCCTCACCCGCACCTCCCCACTCCCGCCGGACCCGCAGCGGACCAGCCATGCTGCACCGCGCCCCTGCTGCACCCGCGCCGGATCAGATCCCCACACTCCTCCCTGTTTGCCGTCCTTCCCGCTCGGCCGCGCCGAGTCCTGGCTCGCGCCACCCTTCTCCTCCCCTTCACTAGCAGCTTGGCCGGTCTCTCCCTCACCCGCCGCTACTGCGTCTACTTGCTCACCGGACACCAGCCAGCGCCTCCCCCCTGCCGTTCTCCTCTCCTGCTCACCGGCACGCCAACCCTCCGCTCAGCCACTCTCTCCCTCTCCTCTGCACTACGCCACTCCTGCACCTCCCGCCGGACCTACATCGGTCGCGCCTCCGCCTCGGCCTGCTGCTCCTCTTGCAACTGCAACGGACCAGCCGCCCCTGTCGCTGCTCTTCTCCTCCTCTTCTTCTTTTCTTCTTCCTTCTCTTCTTCTTCCTTCTCTTCTTCCTCTTTCTCTTCTTCTTCTCTCTTTTCTTCTTCTTATCTTCTCCTTATTCTTTTCCTCTTCTTCCTCCTCTTTGCCGGACGGCGCTCTTCCCTGCTGCGTCGTTCCTGCACCAAGCAGGTTTGTTTTACTTTTTTTTTATTTATTTTTTTTTATTTTTTTTTTTATTATTTGAATTCATCTAATAAGATTTTTGGTTTTCTTTTGTTATTATTATCAATATGTTAATTATTATATCATTACTATAAATATTAATATGTTATTATTATAATTATGTAAATAATAATAATAATATTATTATTATTATTATTATTATTGTTATTATTGTATTATTATTATTATTATTATTATCATATTATTATTATTATTATTATGTTAATAATACTATTATTATTATACTACTATTGTTATTATTATTTTTATTATTATTATTCTATTACTATTATTAATATTATTTTTATTTTTATTATTATTATTTATAATTATTATTATTACTACTATTATTATTGCTATTGTTATTATACTATTATTATTATTCTATTATGTTATTATTATTATTATTATTGTTATTATGTTATCGCTATTATTATTATTATCATTATTATTATTATGTGAACAATTTCCTGAACCCGTTGAGCGTTATGCTGTTTTTAGGACCTGGTTGACGGCTCAAGGCGGTGCGACCGCGGCGCAACTGGAGTCTTGCGTCGTGTCTTATTTCGCGCCCGTTTGAGGTAGGTGGTTCCGCACTCAGTTATCATTTGGCGTTACTGTGCATGCTGGTTTAATTTTTCATCACCCTGCTGATTAGTTCTCAGATTGACAATTAGTTTTTTAATTACTTTTTAAATGTGCATCTAATTTTGCCAGTGGTCTATTTATGTGGTGCAAGTCCTTTCCTTTTATTTCGGAAACTCACTTTGGCTATTTATTATTATTTGTAAACTGTGCAGTGTGGTCTAAGTTTTTTTTAAAAGAGGAAAAAGAAAAAAAAGGTTTTGGTGTGTGTGTGTGGTTTTCAAAAAACAAATATCAGAGTGCAGGTGACACGTTTGGCTCTAAGTGATAATGTGACATACTATATGAACTTTGATCTTTATGTGAACACAAGGAGGGAAGCCGGGGTATTAGGTGGGGAGACTGGGACTAGTGAGATACTGTTCCGGAGATGACCCGACCCGGTTCCACTGGTAGGTTTGACGACTGCAACACTAACTAAACATATGATATTTGAGGGTCGTGGCCTTCTAAGCCACGTGTTCTGAGGGTCGTGGCCTTCTAATCCACGTTATCTGAGGGTTGTAGCCGCCTAAGCCACGTTTCACCGAGACACGACGTTCTAGGATCCCACTAGTTCTAGTACCCATAGGACTTTTCCCATCCCTTGGTGCCACCAGTTACCTTGCGTGCATGCTGATACATGTTATGTCACTTGAACTGCTATCCTAATGTGTTTATCTTGAACTGCCTTTATTTTAAATCATTTTACGAAAACCATTTTCTTTTGCACTTCTTTCTATCTTTATTTCAGCATTGCATTTGGTTGTCTTTTGATAGTTGTGCGTGGAATCTTTTATTGGTGATATCCTGCTGGGCGATTGCTCACACCCTACTTACACCCTTGGGTATAAGTAGACTTGTTTACTTTTGATACAGGTAGGGGTCCAGCTTTTGGGAGCAGTGGTTCAGGTTGTTAGCAGGACTATCTACGTGGCGTTTTGGTGGTGTCCTGGAGGCGGTGTCCTTACACCGGGCGATAGTCCCTAGGTTGGTCTTTGGTTATCTTGTTTTGGTGTTATTTGGGTTTTGAGTAATTGTGAACCAAAAACCTGTTGGTTGTCTACATGTTTGACTGTAATCTTTATCTTTGTTTGGTTTACTTTGGTTGGCTGCTTTACATTTGTTCACTCGGGTAAACCGTTCCCAATGTTTATTTTGATACCCGGGCACTTGTGCCATCCCGTGGGGATCGGGAACGCCCTTCGGGCCTTACCGTGGGCCGGGTCGGGCGTCGGTTCGGATGGCGACCCGATTCGGTTCGTGACAAAATGGTATCAGAGCGAGGTTTTGTTGGTGGTTTATGTTATTTGTGATGAGTTGGGTTATACTTGAGTTGGGTCTGTCGGGGCTCAGAATTTATGTTGCGAGTAGTGCACCTGGCCAGCACGCCTCGTGACAGATACTGAGTCACCATGGGATGTCAGGGTGCTTGTTTCACTTTCTTTCTGGGTGGGACATGCAGGTTGCAGACTGTGCATGGACACCATATAAGGAAAGTAAAGCTTTTATATGGATTTGTTTTTCCATGATTGGTTTATTGATGAATAATTATCTTGTTGGAAAAATTTATTCCCTTTTTATTGATGGTTTCCTTTCTTGATTGCTGCTCTTTTTCAGTAAGATGCCTCCTCGGAGAGTTCCCATGCATCCACGGGAGGAAGCCGGAGAGAGTTCTCCCGTGCCGCTTGATCAGAGATTTGTTGAGGCGGTGGTCCGAGCCGTTCAGGCTTTAGGACAAGGGGCGACTCCTGCCCCCGCCCCTGTTCCAGATAGAGGGGAAGATTTTGGCTCTAGAAAGGATAGATCTCAGGAGTTTCTGAGGAGAAAACCTCCTTCTTTACGAGGTGGTTCATAACCTCAGGAGGCAGAGGAGTGGCTTGAAAAGATAGAACGCGTGTTCGATTTCTTTGACACGCCTGAGGAAGTCAGGGTGAAGTGCGCCTCGTTCCAGCTAGAGGGTTCCAGTCGCAAATGGTGGGAATCAGTGGTCCAGGCTGGGAAGCATGAGCACATGAGCTGGAAGGATTTCAAGGGTATCTTCAACGAGCAGTATTGTCCAGAGTTCGTAGCCTATGCTAGATCTCGGGAGTTCATGGAGCTTTCACAGGGGAATCAGACAGTGATGGAGTATGCGAATCGCTTTGCTGAACTGGTACGGTACGCACCTGAGATAGTTTCGAGCGAATTTTTGAAAGCTCGGAAGTTTGAGAAGGGCCTTCGACCAGAAATTCACTCCCAGGTTTTCTTGTTTAAGCTGAAGACTTATGCTGAGGTGGTCGATCGTGCTTCTATGGCCGAGATTGACCAGAAGGGAAAGTCGGGGTTTTCTGGATCAGTGTCAGGGCTTGGCAGTGGCAGTTCATCTAAGAAGAAAAGGAAGTGTGATGAGCAATGGAAGAAGGGTGATGGCAGCTCAGGTCATCCTCCCAAGCAGTTTTCATCTGGGGCTTCTGGTGTAGGGTCTGTTGTATGCCATCAGTGCGGAAGGGAAGGGCACAGCCGACCTGTTTGTCCATACCCTCCCATAACATGCCATGGATGTGGAGTGGTGGGACTTCTACAGCGCTTCTGCAGGACTGCACGCCCTTATCAGAGTGGGGCTGGATCAGTGGCCTCTAGAGGGGTATCAGTTCAGTCAGAGCTGACCAGGATGATAGGATCTCGGTTTGGTGGGCGTGGTGGTAGGACCGGATCGTCTTCAGGGCAGAGCCATATCAGGGCAGAGCCTCAGGCGAGCGGTCGCTCTCAGGCAGGGACCAGGCAACTGCATGATGTGGATCAGGCACCAGCGGGATCTGATGCAGGGCCTTCGACGGTTCGAGGTACTATTCTGGTTGCATCTTCTATAGCTGCAGTTTTATTTGATACTGGTGCTTTAGTTTCTTTCATATCTGCTCGTATTGTGAATCTGCTGAACCTACCATCCGAGCTTTTATCATGTGCTATGGAGTTGGTAACGCCGTTGGGGAAAAAGAGGGAGCAAGGCCTCATGTGCAGATCGTGTGCACTTTCTGTGTCGGGTGTCGAGATGGAATGGGATTTCTTGGACCTTGACATGGACCTATTTGATATGATCCTCGGTATGGACTGGATGGTGCGCTTCCAGGCGCACATTGATTGCTATCAACGCCGAGTCAGCTTTACAGCACCAGATGGGACTCGTCAGCTATTTCACGGAGAATGGGATCCTCGGTCGGGACGTGCGGGACCTCCACTCCCTGAGCTTGGAAATCTTTCTTATCAGTTATCGTCGCTCGCGCTGGAGGACGATGGTGGTATTTCACAGGGCGGGTTACCTCGTGTAGTGGATGAGTTCCCAGAGGTTTTCTCGGATGATTTTTCTGGCTTACCCCCAGAGCGAGACGTGGAGTTCTCGATTGAGTTGGCGCCGGGAACACAGCCTATATCTCTTCCCTCATATCGCATGGCCCCCACCGAATTGAGGGAATTAAAGATACAGCTGGACGATTTGGAATCCAAAGGATTCATTCGCCCGAGCGTCTCTCCTTGGGCCGCACCGGTTTTATTCGCAAAGAAGGCCGATGGAACCCTTCGGTTGTGCATTGATTACCGGAAGTTGAACAAGGTAACCATCAAGAATAAATACCCTTTTCCTCGGATTGACGATTTGTTTTACCAGCTGAAGGGGGCAAAGTGGTTCTCCAGGATTGATTTGCGTTCGGGATACCACCAGCTTAGGGTGAGAGAAGCAGATATCCCGAAGACGGCTTTCCGAAGCAGGTACGGTCACTTCGAGTACTTGGTCATGCCTTTCGGACTGACGAATGCTCCTGCAGTTTTTATGGCACTCATGAATAGGGTGTTCCACCAATATCTCGACTCATTTGTCGTGGTATTCGTGGATGACATCCTGGTCTACTCTGGATCTGAGGAGGAGCATGAGCACCACCTGCGCGTTGTTTTGGGCACTTTGCGAGATCACCGCCTGTATGCCAAACTCTCGAAGTGCACTTTCTGGATCAGGGAAGTGAAGTTTCTGGGGCATGTCGTCTCAGAACAAGGGGTTTTAGTAGATCCCGAAAATATCAGAGCAGTTATGTCATGGGAGCAGCCGAGAAATGTGTTTGAGATCGGGAGTTTTCTGGGCTTGGCTGGTTATTACAGGCGCTTTGTCCAGGACATCTCGCAGCTTGCCTCCCCCATGACCGCACTCACCCGGAAAGGGGTGAAGTTTGAGTGGAGCCCACAGTGCCAGACATCTTTTGAGGAGCTGAAGCGGCGGTTGACCACCGCACCTGTGTTGACCTTACCGGAGTCAGGAAAGGGCTATGTGGTGTACTGTGATGCGTCAGGTACGGGCCTTGGATGTGTGCTCATGCAGGATGACCATGTGGTGGCTTATGGTTCTCGCCAACTCCGGTCGCATGAGAAGAACTATCCGACTCACGACTTAGAGTTGGCGGCAGTGATGCATGCTTTGAAGAAATGGTGCCACTATCTTTTTGGGGAGAAGTTTGTGGTCTATTCTGACCACAAGAGCCTGGCCAATATTTTCTCTCAGAGGGATCTCAATTTGAGGCAGCGTCGCTGGGTCGAGTACCTACAGGGTTTTGATTTTGATATTGTCTATACCCCTGGCAAGGGTAATGTGGTAGCTAACGCATTGAGCAGAAAAGTACCATTGCAGGCGTTGAAGAAGTCCAGCGATGAGTGGACTTTGATGGGGCTCTTCGCCCAGTTGCATTTGGAGAGCAGGGAGCACAGTGGAGGTACTTTCTTGGCTAGCATCCAGTTGACTCCTGCCCTTCTAGAGTTGATTCAGTAGGAGCATCCTGGTGATGAGTTTTGTCAGCGATCTATGCAGTTTCTCCATCGTGGGGAAACTCCTTCTGATTGGTCTTTGTCTTCCTAGAGGGCCCTATGCTTCAAGGGTCGTGCTGTAGTGTCGTTGTCTCTGCGAAAGGTGGTGATGCAGGATAGCCACCAGTCTCAGTGGGCCGTCCATCCTGGTACCACCAAGATGTACTACGATGTTCCCCGTCAGTTCTGGTGGCCAGGTATGAGACGGGACATAGCCGACTTCGTATCCCGATGTTACACTTGCCAGCAAGTGAAAGCAGAGCATCAGAGACCATCTGGCCTACTCCAGCCATTACCCATTCCTACCTGGAAGTGGGATGAGGTCCCTATGGACTTCATCATTGGATTGCCTCGTACACCTCGTGGGAGGAATGCTATCTGGGTGGTGATTGACCGTTTGACCAAGTCTGCTCACTTCATTCCGATCAGAGACACAGCGAAGGTAGAGGAACTGGGCTGCTTGTACGTTCAGGAGGTGGTCAGACTTCATGGTGTGCCGTCGGCAGTTGTTTCTGACAGGGACCCCCGCTTTACATCACGGTTTTGGGGAGGCCTCCAGAAGGCTTTGGGGTCGCAGATTAAGATGAGCACGGCATACCATCCGCAGACCGATGGCCAGACGGAGCGGGAGAATCAGATTCTGGAAGACATGCTCTGAGCCTGTGTGTTAGATTTTGGAGGCTCATGGGATAGCCATTTGGGGCTGGTCGAGTTTGCTTACAATAACATTTACCAGTCTTCCATCAGAATGGCACCCTTTGAGGCGCTCTATGGCTGGCCTTGTCGGTCTCCTCTGTGTTGGGCTGAGGAAGGAGAGGTCTCGCTCTTGGGACCGAGTCTTGTTCAGGAGACGTCTGAGAAGGTCAAGCTAATTAGGCAGCGGTTGTTGACAGCTCAGAGTCGCCACAAGTCTTATGCAGATAAGTGGCGGCGGGACCTTGAGTTTTCAATGGGGGACAGAGTGTTCTTGAAAGTGGCCCCTCACTTGGGTCACCGTCGTTTGGGGAAACAGGGGAAGCTGACACCGAGATTTGTCGGACCTTTCGAGATTCTTGAGCGGATTGGAAAGGTGGCATACAGGTTAGCTTTGCCCTCGCAGTTGACGTCGATTCACGACGTATTTCATGTCTCCCAACTAAAGAAGTACAACCCCGACCCGTCGCATGTGCTGAATTGGGAGGAGCTGGAGATAGAGTCCGACTTGTCTGTGGTCGAGCGACCAGTGCCTATAGTGGATTCTCGGGAAAAGGTGCTGCGTGGAAATTCCATTCCTCTGGTCCGTGTTCTTTGGCAGTACGGGAATGACGAACACGAGACTTGGGAGCGGAAGTCATGGGTTGAGAAGGAGTACCCATTTCTATTCTCTGATCAGGCTTTGAGCTGACTTTCCGAGGGCGGAAAGTTTTCATGGTGGGGAGAATTGTCACGCTCGGACTTTTTTTAGGTATGCGTTTAATTTTAAATTTTTATTTCATAAATTAATTGCCGGTTTATTTAATTGTGTGGTTGTAGTGTGGGCTGAGTCGATAAGAGGCTTCTGCAGTGGCACTGACAATTGTGTGTTGGCCTTATGTCGCTGGGCATGCGCGCAAGGCACGAGCAAGCTGGATAAAATTTATTTTTTTAAGTGCGCTGATATGTGTGCGTTGGCTTCACGTCGCTCGGCACGTGGTGCCGATGCTCGAACGTTAAATAACCGGATAAATTTTTTTTATGTCTTTATTGTTTATTATTGTATTATTATTATTATAATTATTGTTATTATTATATTATTATTATTGTTATTATTATCTTATAATTATTATGATATTATTATTATTGCTAATGTATTATTATTATTATTATTTTATTGTTATGCGTTTATTATTATTAAGATTATGATTATTAGTATTACTATTAATATTATTATTTCTAATATTATTATGATAATAATATTATTGTTATTAAAATTTTGTTGTGTTTTTTTCCGGTTTTCCTCCTTGCCGAAACACTAGCCGCCACCTTTCCGATTTTCATTTATTTTTTTTCTTTTTATTGTTATTATTTTGTGTCTTCCTCCCCACGTTTTCCTCTTCCCCGTTTCTTTTCTTTTTCTTTCTTCTCCTTTCCCCGCTGCTGCACCCTCCCTCACCGCGCCTTCCTCTTCTTCCTCCTCTCTCCCAGCCGGCGTTCCTTTCCTCACCCGCACCTCCCCGCTCCCGCCGGACCCGCAGCGGACCAGCCACGCTGCACCGCGCCACTGCTGCACCCGCGCCGGATCAGATCCCCATACCCCTCCCTGTTTGCCGTCCTTCCCGCTCGGTCGCGCAGAGTCCTGCCTCGCGCCACCCTTCTCTTCCCCTTCACCAGCAGCTTGGCCGGTCTCTCCCTCACCCGCCGCTGCTGCGTCTACCTGCTCACCGGACACCAGCCAGTGCCTCCCCCCTGCCGTTCTCCTCTCCTGCTCACTGGCGCGCCAACCCTCTGCTCAGCCACTCTCTCCCTCTCCTCTGCATTGTGCCACTCCTGCACCTCCCGTCGGACCAGCATCGGCCGCGCCTCCGCCTCGGCCTGCTGCTCCTCTTGCAACTGCAACGGACCAGCCGCCCCTTCCACTGCTCTTCTCCTCCTCTTCTTCTTTTCTTCTTCCTTCTCTTCTTCTTCCTTCTCTTCTTCCTCTTTCTCTTCTTCTTCTCTCTTTTCTTCTTCTTCTCTTCTCCTTATTCTTTTCATCTTCTTCCTCCTCTTCTCCGGACGGCGCTCTTCCCTGCTGCGTCATTCCTGCACCCAGCAGGTTTGTTTTACTTTTTTTTTATTTTTTTTATTTTATTTTATTATTTTAATTCATCAAATAATATTTTTGGATTTCTTTTGTTGTTATTATCAATATGTTAATTATTATATCATTACTATAAATATTAATATGTTATTATTATAAATATGTAAATAATAATAATAATAATATTATTATTATTATTATTGTTGTTATTATTGTATTATTATTATTATTATTATTATCATATTATTATTATTATTATTATGTTAATAATACTATTATTATTGTACTACTATTGTTATTATTATTGTTATTATTATTATGCTATTACTATTATTAATATTAATATTATTGTTATTATTATTATTTATAATTATTATTACTACTACTATTATTATTGCTATTGTTATTATACTATTATTATTATTCTATTATGTTATTATTATTATTATTATTGTTATTATGTTATCGCTATTATTATTATCATCATTATTATTATTATGTGAACAATTTGCTGAACCCGTTGAGCGTTATGCTGTTTTTAGGACCTGGTTGACGGCTCAAGGCGGTGCGACCGCGGCGCAACTGGAGTCTTGCGACGTGTCTTCTTCCGCGCCCGTTTGAGGTAGGTGGTTCCGCACTCAGTTATCATTTGGCGTTCCTTTGCTTGCTGGTTTAATTTTTCATCACCCTGCTGATTAGTTCTCAGATTGACAATTAGTTTTTTAATTACTTTTTAAATGTGCATCTAATTTTTCCAGTGGTCTATTTATGTGGTGCAAGTCCTTTCCTTTTATTGTGGAAACTCACTTTGGCTGTTTATTATTATTTGTAAACTGTGCAGTGTGGTCTAAGTTTTTTTTTTAAAGAGGAAAAAGAAAAAAAAGGTTTTGGTGTGTGTGTGTGGTTTTCAAAAAAAAAATATCAGTGTGCAGGTGACACGTTTGGATCTAAGTGATAATGTGACATACTATATGAACTTTGATCTTTAGGTGAGCACAAGGAGGGAAGCCGGGGTATTAGGTGGGGAGACTGGGACTAGTGAGCTAGTGTTCCGGAGATGACCCGACCCGGTTCCACTGGCAGGTTTGACGACTGCAACACTAACTAAACATATGATATCTGAGGGTCGTGGCCTTCTAAGCCACGTGTTCTGAGGTTCGTGGCCTTCTAAGCCACGTTATCTGAGGGTCGTGGCCACCTAAGCCACGTTTCACTGAGACACGACGTTCTAGGATCCCACTAGTTCTAGTACCCATAGGACTTTTCCCATCCCTTGGTGTCACCAGTTACCTTGCGTGCATGCTGATACGTGTTATGTCACTTGAACTGCTATCCTAATGTGTTTATCTTGAACTGCCTTTCTTTTAAATCATTTTATGAAAACCATTTTCTTTTGCACTTCTTTCTATATTTATTTCAGCATTGCATTTGGTTGTCTTTTGATAGTTGTGCGTGGAATCTTTTATTGGTGATATCTTGCTGGGCGATTGCTCACACCCTACTTACACCCTTGGGTGTAAGTAGACTTGTTTACTTCTGATACAGGTAGGGGTCCAGCTTTTTGGAGCAGTGGTTCAGGTTGTTAGCAGGACTATCTACGTGGCGTTTTGGTGGTGGCTTGGAGGCAGTGTCCTTACACCAGGCGACAGTCCCTAGGTTGGTCTTTGGTTATCTTGTTTTGGTGTTATTTGGGTTTTGAGTACTTGTGAACCAAAAACCTGTTGGTTGTCTACATGTTTGACTGTAATCTTTATCTTTGTTTGGTTTACTTTGGTTGGCTGCTTTACATTTGTTCACTCGGGTAAACCGTTCAGAAGGTTTATTTTGATACCCGGGCACTTGTGCCAGCCCGTGGGGATCGGGAACGCCCTTCGGGCCTTGCCTCGGGCCGGGTCGGGCGTTGGTTCGGATGGCGACCCGATTCGGTTCGTGACAATAATCCTCTAAGAATCTGAAGGTATTATGGGGAGTATTTTGGTTTGTTACCTATTGAACTAATGATATCAGAAAGTTTTAGGAAGGAAAGAGAGGATGTGCTTTATTATAATTTTGGGGAATTAAACACTTCTAATTTAAATATTATAATATATGAATCAAGGGAAATTCACTTAAAAAATATAAATTTTAAATTAAAGTTTATCATATTCAAAAAACCATCAACCAATAAGATATAAGATATGATTTAGTGACCCTATCACATACTTTTTACATCAATTAACCAAATTTACCCTTTATTTTGGTGCGAAATTTTTACCGTGGTTACTATTAATAATGAAAAAATAAATAAATTGAAATTAATACTAAATTTTTGTTTCATAATTATAAATATGCAATAATTTTTTCAATATTAAATAAATTTTAGTGTAAATTTTAATATAAATGAAGAAATGGAAAAGGAAAACAGTTTTTAGAAAAAAAAATTTAATCATTAAATAAACATTTACCAAATTATATTATCTTATTTATTTTGAAAAAAGGATCTATATTAAGATAAATAAATTATTACTTATTTCACTTTTAAACTGAATTATTTATATATTGGTAAATTTAAAATAATATATTGAATGAATATAAATTTATGATTTCTAGAAAACATCATTTTACACTATTCACCAAAAATCAATATTTTAATGAAATCCAAAAAATTAATGTTATGCTATGTTTTATATGGAGATTTAAAAAATTATTCTATTTTCAAAACTGGAATGTAGATGATGATAAAGTAGTAATTACCTAATTCCTGCCTCTATAGACATGTGTGGAAACCAGTACCGAAGGAATATCTATAATCGGAAACACATTTTCCATTGAACAATGGGACAAAAATTTACATATCTATTAAAAGATAAAGAGGGAAAGAGGAAGAGGCAACACATATATAATGTAAGCCAAGAATTCTAATATATATGGTCTCCAAGAGTATGATATTTTGAAGTGTAAATTCTGGGAAAAAATTCATGCCCAAATTGAAATATGTCCCGTGATTACAAAATAGGAAAACATAACTACTGTGAGAGCCATGCACAAAATTTCAAAGCTACGATAATATTACGCATCCGAATTTACAAGGCATCCCTAATATTCTTTAATGTAATCACATACCTATAAATCATTTTCATGATATATAACATATGTGGAAAAATATTATACATGGTAGAGTATATACATACACAATAAGACACCCCAAAATCTAAAGGGGGCCCGGTGATTGAAAAAAGGAATATAAAGACAGTAAATGCAAGATACAGTCAAAAAGGATTGAGAAACCCAAATAATAGATTGAATGTATCTTATTCCAAAAAAAGGGGGATGAACATTGTGGATAAATTAACTACATTATGATTCATTTCCACATATACTAGGAGTGAAAATGCATCCAACCATGGGATGCTAAACTCAGATACCATGTAGTATAGACCACACATCTTCTCATCCCATGGAATTAAATTAACCAAATCCAATGTGTGGATATAGAAGAATATATATAAAAATATATATTCTCATCCAAAAGAATTCCAAATGGGAGAGTATATGGATCTCCATCTGACATCTCAACCCAAGACGATGTGTAGCCAAAATTACAAAAGACCCTCTATGATGCCCAATATCTAACTCATCTCCCAAAAATTAATCCTACATGTCAAACCACTAGTAATCATTTTGATACATAGTCGATTGTGCATAAAAAGGATTTATTGTACACTTTAACTAGTGCATTAGGGGGTTACTCTATGATAGTCTCTATAAAAGACCCGCTCCCAAGAAAATTGGGGGTGGTCAACTCTAGTGTCATGAGGACCCATGTCCTATGATGATAGGAGGTTTCAGATGTTAGGTAGTGTAACCACACCCATGATGATGGTTTTGTTCTAGTAGAATGGTCAAGGAATCAGTCCCATGTAATATAGGGGTTCCATTCAAATCATTGAGAAATCTCTCCCAACATGGTTGGTGGGAGGGGGGATCCACTAAAATGTTGAGGACCCAAAACACGTTACATTCATGGGATCCACTCTGGTCAGTAGGTCATGCACACTATTCTATAGGTGGTTCCACTCAAAAGGGTGTTGTAGAGGAAATTTTCCATGATAATGGGGGTGATTCCACTTGAAAGGTAGTTGTATTGGACCACTTGTTCATGTACTCTAGAACACAGACGTGTATCTAGACTTGTACTTCAACATATATTCCCACCATCTTCATCCATGAAATACTTTTCAATATAGTGAAGGGGTACATGAAGTTCAGGATGGATACATAACATGTCATGCATAATGCTTCGATCATTCTTGCTACCTTTTCCTAGCGGATACATTCGGTGTGTTCATACTTGTACATAGATTGTAGTCGTGAGGTTTTTCAGAAAAGGGATCTTACATACGAATGCTACATATGGAAATTTCACTAAATTTTTTATATAGATCCATATAGGAATCCATCTCGGATGAGTTGAAATATTTTAGATTTATAGTTTATAACAATCGTTCACCAAGAATCAATCTTCGATGGTCCTTGGTTGTTCTCATTCAACCTGTATGTACTGTACCTTCAATCGATGAATATTCATGCATCGATATGTAAAATAACCAACCAAAACCCCTAATAATACTTGATCTATCCATAAATTATCAATATATGAATTTTTTTTAAATTTTTTCCTAATTCTGGTGGTCTGATCGGGCTCAGAACCTCCTAGAAACGTTGACCATTGACTGTGCGTCCAACTAGTGGTGGAAATGAAGAAAATAAGGTAGAAAAGAAAAGAAACAAATGATTAAATATCATTATAAATTATTTAATAGAAAAATATCATGTACAATAATAGAAAGATATAAAAAATAGAAATAAATCAATTTAAATAGGTACACGGTTGCATAAAATATTCGTAATTGGAGTAGATCGTTAGAAGGGGTCAATATTCTCAATAAATATAATCATAGTCATGTAAATCTATTTATTTATCGAAACTACAATGATATAGGATCAGTAATCTTTGAAGAATACATAAAAAAGAAATTATGTCATCCTTTCTGTTCACAAGGACATGATATTTTATGGTCCCTAATTTTATCTTCGATTGTTTATATTTGGAAACGAAGGTGGTAGAAATAACACTGGAATTATATCAGGCTTTATATGGATAAATTTGGAGAATTTTCCCTCGGTTTATTCATATATAAAACATATCTACATCAAAATGAAATATTCACTAAATTAATAAATTATTTCATAACACATACAACCAACTAGAAAGGATATTTAACAACATGAGTTGACGCATTTTATGTCGTGCCTTCGGAAAATTCCACATTTCAGACTCAACAATCGTTATATATTTCTAATCTAAAATTACATTTTATATTTATCCTATTTTATTTAATATTTTTATTTTGTGCAATAAAAATATATTTAATATTTTTATATAATTATTTTTTTTACACACTAGGCCTTAGAATGAGACAAATTCTCAATGCCTAGAGAATGTAATATATATATATAAATTTTTAAAAGTACTAAAGGAAATGAACCATGTCTCTATATCGTTCCCTAATTAGAAATTTTAATTCTTGAGAAGGTCAATTTGACAAATACTATGGATACTGATCAACCAATTGGATCTCCTTCTTTAAAAAACACTAATATAAAATATTATGCTGACACAACATGCGAACTTGGGTGATGGTCTGTTGAGACATGGTCCTATCATGTGGTTTGTTGATCTCAACTGTGTGCTCTAAAGAGGTGTCTCCATCATTGATTTTAGATCACCCCAGTCGATAACTTGTGTATGGTCATGCATGTGTTTCCACAGTTGTGAAACATAAAAGACGTTGTGCAATCTCTCAAGCTGTGGGGAATTTGTGAGGAAGAAATTCACTTCACCAACCCTCTGAATTATCTCAAAATGGCCTATGAATCTCAGTTATAACATGTCTCCCTAGATGAATAACTTAAATCTTCATCATGGGGAGAATCTGAAAAGAATGTGGTCTCCCAGATCAAAATCCAAGTTCATCCAATAACAATCAATATAAGATTTATCTCTGCTCTGGGCCATCCTTATATATTCATGAATTCCATAGAATTTCTCTATAATCACTTACACCAACACTGAACACACAAGAGACATCTCATTGGTCTATTAATTAGAATATGGTAAGCTATAAGGTCCCCCATAAAATTCCTAAAAATAATTCATGTCGATGGTAGAGTCATATATGTTGTTTTATACAATCTATACATAGGAAAGGTGATCCTCGCTACTCAGGTTAATGACTAAAACATACTCCCTCACCATATCCTCCAACACCTGAATAGTGTTCTTAGTATATAAATTGTTATTGGGATTAAAGGTTGTCCTCATCCTCATTTGGTTCCAAAATGGATCATATAGGCCTCTCCACAAACATAAAATAAACCATGTATCACGATCCGAGATAATTGTTAGGGGAACTATCTTCTATTTGTACTACTACCCAAAAATCATCCCCAAACATGGATCTAAGATAAAATGAAGGTGTGATGAATTAATGGGTTGGTAAAATTACACCCATCTAATTTCATATCCATTTCCTATGTGCAATATCGGTATTAATGTGTCCATAGCAATGTCATCCCATTACTAGTCTGGTTTCTCAAGGGGCTTCCAGAACCTTCAAGAACACAGTGCTCATCCTTCACCTACTAAAAATTATGTCACTGAGAGATTAAATCAGATATGATTCATCCCATTTCGTCTCACGAAAATATCCACTAATGTTACTTATACATAGTTCTCACACAAGGATGTATGACTATGAGAGATGTTTTCTACCTCAGCATTAACTCCTACAGCAGCATGATCAGAAAACGTGTCCATCCGTGGATAATGATAATGTAATTATATCCTTTAGAATAACTATATAATGAGTCCCTTATGGATATTTGTTCATGTATGATCTCATATAGGATGTATCCTCGATGTGACATTATTATATGCTCATGAAATATTGGAGTCAACACCATCAATTCTCGAAAATTTGAACCCTCCCACTCCAACCGGGTCCGCTACATGGAGTCCAACTACTCTAAAGACTCCTACACTAAAAGATCCTAGGATGTAATTTTAAAGGAATATTATACTATTTTCCTTTCCATAGAGTATAGTTTATCATGATTTTATATTCCATGAGGAATTCTTACTAGCATCATTGTCTCAAGTTCAAGTCATTCTGTGTGAATAATTACCTAAGAATTTGATGGTCTGATTAAACAATATAGTGCTTTCCTAGAAGGTATTGCCTCAAAATAAACAGTAAAAATACTACCAATAACAGGTCAAGGTCATGATTTTTGTAGTTATCCTCATGGGGATAAACTACCTTAACTCTTGTGTGACAAATGTGAGTCACTCCATTAACCTGCAACAAATACTAGATCAATAGGAATCAAAGTACACTCTATAGTCCACAGAATATGCTGGTATCCTCAACCCATGATCACTCATTTTCCTCATCCTTATCACTTTAAGGACTCTATAGAATTGGTCAGACCCCATAAACGGGTTCTTCTTCTGTGTCAGGGCTATCAAAGGGTTTGTAACCCTATATAGTTTTTCCAAAGTCCTCAGATCGTACCTCACCAAGACTATAATGATCTACAGCTTTGATATACTATTAAGGGGATCCCAATATAGTAATACAATGATCAACACTAGTTCTACATCATTTCAATTCTCAAAAATTACATTCCATAGAGAGTGAACCTCATGGATCTAGAACTAAAACATTTAGGGCTTTCCATAAATAATATTCTCATCATATAGATATAGGATCATCCGAATGTTATCTGAATGCAACTAATATTATATAGACAAGACATGTATGTCATTGATGAATAAAATAGAATGATGGTCCATGTATTTCTAGAAGACCTAGTTCCTCAAACCCACAAACGTGGTGGGCGAATTCACCACACCAATGGTCATTACTAGGAACTCATAATGTGTATAGTGAGATCAGAATGAAACATTGGATTATTAACCACAAAGACCCCAAAATATTGGTAGCCGTACGTGAGATCAAACTTCTAAAACCATCTTGATCCCCAAAAAAATTAAATGAGGGCATAAATATCTAGTATAGTGTACATATTTCATAACATTTCATTATTCATGATAAGAAAATCCTTAAAACTTGTTTAGATATAATCAACATTTTTCATGAATAAAATTTGAACCGTCTCCGGGGACACACTCGATCTAATAAAACCATACACTCAAAGGTCCTCCCATTGAAAACATAACTCTCGGCGGTTGTTATGGGCCATATGATATGACACATATTATATTGGATCATTTCTTAGATGAAATTCAATGAAAAAAATCATATCATGACTCGATGATAGTCCTAGAACATCCTCCCGGGAGACATCAATGTAATCCTCTACATCTATTATAATCCATATTCATGAAGTGACTGCAGTATAAAGTGATATACTCCCAAAATAAAGGGTTATTGAATGCAGATACCTGCACGTAGTACCATCTTTCCCTTCCAAGTGATCTCTCAAGCCCGAGAATGAAATTCTTTTCCAATTAGTGAATTTAAATATGATCAGTATGTGGTGAAATTCAATTTAGTATTGGGAAATAGAAATACAATCTTTACTAAATAATAAATCATAGAGTTCCTTTAAGAAAAATAAAATGTCCCAAATGAACCTCTCTCTACCAGGTGATAGACAACCCTACTGGAAGATGAATGTTAGATAAGAAGTGTTCCATGTGGGAACCTCAAGACGTAGCTATTGTGATAGAGCCTAAACTATGAGATTTTACACATACACCAGGTGTATTGAAATAATTTATTAACTAGATGTTATATCCAATAAATCTAAAGTATGTGTAGAATACAAACATATCAAACTTTATATCATCTCATTTATTGTGGGATCATAAAACTCCAAATCATGAAGCTATAAATTGCCCTGACCTCTATATACCTAAGCCTAACATGGGATTCTTGGTGGCGGTGGAAGGATCTTATAATGGTTTACATCACTAATAGCTCCACCTACTCATTTGTATGCTCTACCTCCCAGGGTACCACTATTCCCTTTCTTTGGAGATCCCTAATAAAGATTCTTCCAATAACATGGTGGTCGATAACCTATATACCTTTTCTTCTCATCATGCATGGTTTGATAGTCATGCACCATGTGACCTCACCAATCACACATAAATCAAATCGCATCTCTTGGATACCCCGATGATTTGCACTACCATTGTCCATGTACATGTGTCTCATCATGGAGAGGTCTCCTATATCAAGATCTTGGAATTTGTCATCTGGTAGCTGCTACATATGTCTCAGCTCTATGATGCCTACCTATATCTCCATATATGTAAAATCCTTCTAAAATAAATATCCTTATAACCCCTTCCTAATCATGGACCCCATCATATATGGGGATGCATTAGGGGGCCACATTGGAATAAATCATTCTGTAGAGACCCTAATCACACTTCATTCATAATAAGTAGCCTTTCCAAATCATAAAATGAAAGTATCATATATGTTCCAAGAAACTCACTTAATACTATTCCAACATCATACATGCCTTCTATATCACCATTATATCCTCGATCCAAAATGACAAATAATAGGAGGGGTAAAACTACTCAAGGAAAAGATTCTAGAAGTTAGTACATGAATGTGTCGACTCATCAGGAATCAGCTAAATGAGACTCATCCAGCACCCATCTACTATATGGAAAAGGATAGATAGAAGTGTAACCACCTAATTTACTTGTTTATTAATGATCTAGGATTCAAATTCCACTATATCTAGAAAATCCTCTACTTTTTGAGGATCTAGATCATTGTGGATCCTCATCAACCTATATCACTCGAACTCGTAGAGAGCATTAGGAATATGTGAATCCGCATCCTGTTCTATTGGAACACTATACAACTCAAAATGTGTAGGGGTTGCGACCTAATCCCCTAAAAGAAATGGGTCGCAAGATGGAAACTATAATGGGGAATCATCTCTCATCAGAACATTATCACAATTCAAATCAAATATACGAGATAATAGTCCTTGTGTGGGAATCCTGATATATATCAGGCCATACTAATGTCATATGAGAATATATATATATATATATATATATATATTTAATAACATAAATGGGGAGTTTTACCATGAAGGATAGTAAAAGACTCAATCTAATATGATTCATGTATAGTTAATCCTTGTAACCAAGATATTGATATTCCAATTTGATAGGCAGATAGTCAAGGAGTTGATGTATGGATACATCGGGGACCCACACAATTTCTAGAAGCCCTATACTAAGATCCACACTCAATATAATTTGAAACAGTTTCCATAAACCTAAAAAATTTCTCTTAAGGGAACTAGTATGAACAGTATCACATGGATGTAAATTTCTATAATAACAATCTGTCATGACCAGACCCATGTAGGGGTTCGATCCAAAACTACCACAATCTTGCCTCTTTGTTTTATTTGATGGAGACCAACATCTAAAGAATTTATACATTTTTTGAGGACTTTTACTATGGTACATTATGCACAAACACACAACCCTCTTGATGAAAAATTGCATAGGTAAAGAGTAGAATATGAAACATGTCTATAAAGTAAACCTATAATTCATAACAACTTGGGTATAAAACATTAAAATATTGCAATCTAAAATGTAATGGGAAAAAATACATGCCCAACTAGAAATATGTCCCAACCTGATATAAATTTAAAATTAAATGGCTTAGATATTCTTACTTGTGGTATCAATTCTAGGACCACCATACACGGTCCAATGTACATGGTAAATATTACCTCCTATGAAGTCATCATTGACATATCCTCTATCTTCATAAGACATGAAACATGCCAAAAAAATCACATTTAGGGGTGCGTATATACATACCCAGTAGGACACCCATAATCTTGAAGTGGGAGAATATATATTTACAAATAGTATAGAATGATATTAGATGAATGATACAACCAAATATGAAAAATCAACCCAAAAAGAGAGTGAAATTAATATGGTCCAAACATAAGGGGCTCACCATAGTGAGTATATGAACTAAATGATTAGTATTCTCCAACTATATTAGGAGATTAGACACATCCAACTAGGTGAAGCTAATCGTAGAAAGAACGTGGAAAACCCCGTGATTATTCCCCACCCATGGAATGAGAGTAACCAATTCGAATGAGTTGATAAAAAAGAATATATATATATATATATATGCTCCATAAAAATAATCCCAAATGAGAATGTAAGGGGATATCATCCTAATTCTTATCCACAAAACACGGGTAGTTAGCGTTTAAAAATGTCTATAAATGATGCCCAAAATCTCGCACATCATCCCAAAAGTAAATGCCTAGGACAACACCCTTGTCATTGTTTTTCACTATAATTTAGGAACACAATCAAATTAGAGGGGCCATAATCATTTACATCAGGTGGTTCACTCAGATAGAATCCATTTTGGACCTGCACCCATGCTAATTTTGTGTTACACTATAGTTTCATTAGGAGCTAGGCTTGATACTTATAGGGGTTCCAATATACATGTAGATGAACCAATACCAGGTGGATGGGTAGTTCCTATATAATGGTAGATAACCCACACCCCAGTATGTCAGGGGAATTAAAATATAATCATCAAGGGCCAACACCCTACCTAGTGGGGGATCCTCTCAAAGGTCAAGGACCCACACTTAATAGGTTTGGGGGTACCACTCTGGTCATCAGGGACTCACTCCCAATATGGTATGTGGTTAAACAATGAAGTTTGTTGTAGATGACATGATCCCATCCTAATTAAGTTTTACACTCTATTCATCAGGGAATTGACTACCCAACTATACTAGATAGTATAACATCATAGTTTTTAATGATTTTTCGTAGTCACTGCTATCTTCAGGCATCTTGCCTAGACCATTTCACTTAATATATGAAGAAAAAATAATTAGGAACCATAATTTTATAAACTAATAAAAACTCATAATATGATACTCATTAGAAAAGTCCATGTCCAAACGAAGGTGATAAAGAACACTGATTTTATTTGAAAAGTGGTCAAGGGGAACAAGGTGTGTGGCGTCCCACACAATGTGTGGCAGCCCACAAGATGTGTTTTCCTACTAAAAAACCTGTCTATATCCTTATCCCAAACATTTATCTAAAACAATGTATTAGTATACAACTTTTTGAAGAACTATATAGTGTTCCCATTCTTCCTGGGGTAGTGTTGTGCACTGCCAGCCATTTCTATAAACCAGACCTTATGTCAGTGTACTTGGGTACATGACCATGTATTACCTCATGAACATCCTCATGGGTTCCCTATAATGTGAACCAATATATGGATTTTCCATAAATGTATAGGTTTCACATAATATATAATGGATAAAAAACTTTCCAGCCATAACAATTCCAAAATAGTAGTTATCATTGCTGATGGGATATATGTCATGTGTTTCTCCTTTTATGTGGTTTGATGTTAGAATTTTTCTGAAAAACTAGATCTCTGATATGAAATACTTATCTAGATATTTCTATCAACCTATCTATAGTTCTCACCCTGAATGAATTATTAATGAGTGGATTTAATTGTGAATCATATTTTTAAGTTGTTGTTCACCAGAAATTAGTCCCTGATGGTGATCTGTGGTGCATCAGTCAACTTGTATGCACAGTAACATTTTGTCTGTGAAAAATAAACTATTTATTATTTAAATTATAAACCTAAAACTATAAATATCACCTAACTATCCATACATCAACAATTGTTTCTTCATTTATGAGTTTTGTTTTTGCGATTTTGGAGTTCTGATCGGGACCCTTTATGGCCTGAAAATGTTGAACTAGGATCACGGTATCCAACCGGTGAATAATGTGAAACATGTATGTGATAAAATTTTAGAAATTTAGGTTTAAATATCATTGTACATATGTAGTTGACCAGAAATAAAAAATGTCTATCTAGGGTAAGAAAATACTAAATAAAATAAATTTTATCGGTACATGGGAGTATGGAAAGGAAAAAATTGGATCAAATTTATAGTAGTGGTAGATCTACAAAATAGATGTAATTGAATGTGTGAAATCAACAATTTGATAAGTGTTGAATATTTATTGGATATTTATTAGTAGATGAAAATATCCACTAATTTTTTCTAATATTTATTGGGTTCACTAGATCTTGATCTTCTCTGATTTGGTTATTCGTCATCATCCGATAAGATAACCCAATGGAGGTGGAAGGAAGAGATGAATAATTATCACATGGTTTATATAGATAACCATGGATAATTTCTCATGAATGTATTCTTATAGAAAAATTTACTCCATAAAAATAAAAAATATATTTAAATAAATAATTATTGTTTCACTGAATGTACCACCAACTATGGAGAATTTTAAACACCCCACACCAACCAATTTTTTGTCACGCCTATTGTAAACACCATGTTACTGACTCAAAATTTTTCTTGGATTTATGATCTATGATTCCATTTGGATGTTATATAATTTTATTAAATAATCCTTGTGTGTACAATATAAATATATTTAATATTTTTATAATATTATTTATGTGGACCCCGAGGGTCGAAATAGAACTCTGTCTCAGCTCCTAGCTCTAAATATATATATATATATATATATGAAAATTTAAATGTTTTATAAAAAAAGACATTTACCTGCTCTCCTTTTATAAAATTATATTTTCAAAATAATCAAATTTATCTTTTCAATAGTCCAATGTAATTTACGGAATACTATTTAGTTTTGACAAACTCTTCCTACTATGACAGAAAAAAATAATAAAAATATTTATAAAAATATGATGAAAATAAATACACATAATGAATAAAAGAAAAAAATATATTTATTTATCTAATTGACTACTAGGTATTTCACAAATTATATTTATACAACATGAAGATAAACATTTTTTCAATTATTTTTAAGGAAAAATGAAGGATGATAGTTATTTTAATGAATTAAAATTTAAAATATTCGATAATATTTATATAAACATTGAAATTGATTATTCGAACCACTCATTATATTATGAAAGTAATCTAACTCATAATTTACATTTAGATGTTATTTTGGTAAAACCACTATAGTTTTGATCACATTGTAAGTCACATGGGATAGTAAAATTGTTATTTAATTGGTGATTATTTCAAATAGAACATAACAATTAATTAAAATAATAAAAACATGTTGCTTAATTTTTGAAGCATTTTTTTGTTGAGTGATGATGATATTTTTTATAGAAAATGTTTGTTTTTCCAACATTATAATTATATATTCATTTATTTTGATAATTATCTTATTGTTGAAGACAATTTTGATATTGAAAAAATATTTAAAAAATGAATTATCATGAAAATTATTTAAATGTTTATTTAAATTACATGTTTCAGAGTAAATTTATATAAAACTATTATTTTTAGATCTAAAATATGAAAATTTTATTAGTATTCATCGATCATAGTGGTAATTTGAGGGAGATTCTTAAAAAATATTAACAAAATATTTGTTCTAATCTCACAAAAAGATACAAAACCAAACAAATATTATGCATTTATTTGTCACATATGTTTAGAACCAAACATAAAAAAACTATTCAAAAGGAATAAAAATTACTAAATAGTTGTTAGTTCATGGTTTCAAAATATTTCACATGTAGATATTTTTTTATAGATTTTAAAATAAATTTAATTTTTTGACTTTAGCTGATATTTTTTTTTCTATTTTTATCTTTATAATTTTAATATATATGGAAAAATTACATTTTCAACAACAAATCCATAAATGTGGATTTATTAATCTTGAAAAACATTTTCAACTGACCAACTATATATTTAAAATTATATATATATATATATATATAAACTTCTTAAAATATTTTTTATATTAAAATATACTTAAGTTCATACATTATGAAATTTTATAATATATATTATAATTTAATTGAATTCATTATTATTATATATATATTTAGATAAAAAAGTTAATAAATTTCATATATTTTTATTATAATATATTTTATATTACATATATTATAATATAAACTTCATTATGTTGATTATCATTATATAATATATGTATATAAATCTATATGTATAAGTATATATATATATACGTTTGTGTGTGTTTTCGTATGTATATATATACATAATTAAACGTAATTTGGGATGAATAAAAAATATGTTAAAATCAACCTGTTTTGGGAACCGATAAAATCAATCCAAAATAATGAGGTCTCTACAGGTGTAAAAGTAGGGGGTGTGGTGGTGATATTTAGGACCCGAACACCATGTTGATGTTTGCCATGAAGTGGTAATGAGGTTAATACATATGTATTATACCTTCATACCATTGAGTATATTAGTTATATAATGGCTTCCTCCTCATCCTAGTTAAAAATGGAGGTTACCTATATTAAGGAAAATGTTTCTTGACCCCAAAATTATTTCAATATAATATTTTATTATATATAATATTATAATACATTAATATAATTAACATCTAATGACATGTTAATATATTATTTTTTAATATTATAAAATTAATATATTGTTAATACTATAAGTTTATATAATGTAATATATGGTTTTAATATTATTATTTTATTAATTTACGACATAAAAAAGTAAAATAATATATTATTTTAATAAAATGTATTAATTTAATATATATGTGTTATAATATAACATGTTAATATGATAACAAGTAAAATTATTATTATCACTATTCTGGTTAGAACATATTAACATTCTCATATAATAATGTTAATAAATATTATATACTATTAACATTAATAATTATGTATTATTAATATTATCAAATATAAATTATGTTAACAAAAATTATTGTTTTTAAATCATAACATAGTTAAATATTATATATATCTATCATTGATAACAACAATTTTATTTCTATTATCATATATAACTATTATTTAAGATAATATATATATACTTGTGTGCATACGTTTTTATATATTAACATTAACATGTATTTTATATTATTGACATTAATAATTTCAAACTATTTATTATGACTGTGTATGAGTTTTTATATTTTATGTTATATATCATTCAAATATGAGTTGGTTTTTCGTTTATATCAACATATGTGGCTTTTGGTTTGGGTTGAATGTGGGATTATGTTCAATTAATATATATTTTGGCGGATAATAGAGGCAGATTAATATTTTTAATTAGATTGGGTATGGGTCGGATTTGTTGGTTGGGTCCTTTTAATGGGAGTGGGATGTGGAAGAAATTTAATTATTATATTAAAATTCTTGTTTGGACAAGTTAAAAAATATAAAAAACATATCTGAGACAAATTAATCCATCTTAATTGAAAAAAGTTATATGACGTATTATTAAATACTAAATAAAAGAATATCTTAGATATATTAACATCTCTTAAATAAAAAACATTCTTGGATTGATTTATATGACCCACATTAAAATTTTTTTGTTGAATTGATTAATCAATCCCAAAACTGCTATGTTGTAGAAATTATCATATGCAACGTATAATTATTTGTCATAGTTATTAATTATCTGGTATTTATGAATCTATCTCAAATAATATGTATTTCCTTATATTAATTTATCATAGAGTAATAAGACTTATCCTACATAAATTATTTACTTTTATGGAAAAAAATTTGACTTATATATTATCATACGAGACATTACTTTTGGGGATACTAATTCTGGTATAAATAATTCATCCTAGAATGGATTCTTTAAAAGATTTTGGTAATTTTGGATAGATAAATTTCATCATTGATTCATAATTTTCTTTTTATGTCATGAAAATGACCATTATAATATCTAATTTTGAAATTTCTTATCTACATCTTCAATCTGTAGAATAGGGAAACAAATATCCTGTCTTGAATCCCAAAAAATTTTATACGTGGATCATCCTAAACATTATATTCGAATAATTTAATTATCAAAAATAGTAATATTTTTCTATTAATCATTCTCATTTGAATTTAACAAATTTTATATCCTATTTTTTATGTTTTCATCCTCTCATGGAAATATAAAATGGTATATAGTGTCAGCTCCTAGTTTTACCATCACTTCTAATCCCATCACCATTAACACAATGAACAATTATTTTATCTCATTGCATCAGGATATTTGTAACAAGTAAAATAATATGTGATCATTAATTATAATCTTACTCAACATGAGCATACTAATATTTAATCATGCTAAACAGTTAGAATGATCATATACATCAATTGAAACAATCAATTACTCATATGTATCATAAAAATAAATATTTCATAATTTTTTGATACCATCGTATTAATCATACATGTCCCTACATAAAAATTAGACATATTCTGATTTAATCAGTGATATAATTGTAATCAAATAGAGTAAATCTTATATATTCTAGTAAATTTAAAATATTTTTCTTTGTAATTTGTTAAATATTTCTTTTTCATTGACTTTCAAACACTATAATATTTCATTTTTATTGATTAATTAATGTTGCTTTTACATATTTCAGTAAATTTACAGACTGTTATTATCTTTACAAGTTTTTCTTCTGCATTAACTGGAAATATAAAAAAACTCACATCAATATTCCATATCTAATATCTAATCATTTTCAATGTATAATTAACTGAATCCCGTGACATGTACTAAAACACTATCTCCATCAATTTGACTAATACAATTAAACATCATATGAAGAAGAGTTTTTTAGATTTTGTTTCCTAGAACTATCTATTATTTACATTAGATTGTATTTGAAATTATTTATTATTATTAAAATTTCTTGTTACATATCATTGATTTTTTCTATTTTGAAATTTTCAATATTCCATTTATGCATTATAAATATTGACATTGGTTATGATGTTCATGTTATTTAAATGGAGAATACATTATTGAATTTTAAAAAATCTACATGGGTAATAGGATCAATAGGTGCATACAATTCATTATGAAAAAACAAGTGGTATCAAGGTTACCATGTTAAATTTATAATTATTTACATATTAGTTGATTTATTAGTAAAATTGTGGAATCTATTAAATTATAATTTCTTTATATTTAATAAGTATATTTTTATTTTCATGATTCATATGTATTAGTTTTATTCATTTATGTCTCATGTCATATTAAATGATTAATTGATTATAATGAATGATCTGATTTCTCATTGGGAGGTGATGAGAATTTAGGTTGGTGGACATGGTGGCATGACCTTTAACGGATTTTCAAATAGTGTACCCTCATTCACTGTATGTAGATGTGTCATGGGATACATGATTCAAATAGTATTAACAACATATGGTGTACTTAATTCACATCGCGTGTTGACCTGGTCAAGCTAGAAATTTTTTTATTATATTAGATGACGTGTAACTAGAATATATGATGTTCCATAGACATGGTTTCATGGGAAATTTCATACTAAATATGTGTAAAAATTAATGGTATATAAATCATGATAGAAAGATAATGTATCATTAATGACATAAATTTCATGTAGGTGGAATTCATTCCATGTGATTCATTAATTTTTCAATTTAATGAACATAGAGAATAAACAAAAAGATCATGATGTTACATGAAAAGATTAACTTATTGTGTGCAGCTCATATGTGCATGTTATGTTCTAATCTAATATAAAAATTATTAATAAATAATGAATTAATAATTTTATTATAAAAAAAATAAGTACATAGTGTTGAAATTATATTTTGACTATAAAGTATGTTTTTCATAATTAATGAATAATTAATTTATTCTATTAAATTATCAATAATTACTTATCAATTTATTTATTTTCTATGTTTCATTAATGATTTGTATCTCCAAGAAACATAATATGGTCATTATGATTAGGGTAATTAAATAATTAATTTCTTTCATTAATATCACCACAATGATCTTAATAATTAATAATGAATTCATGTGAAATATAACTATTATGTTATCATGTGATTGTTTAATGTATCTGGATGTCCATGAGACTATACCAGACAATATATGTGTATGGGTTCTTAAATTTAATTATTTCAAGAATTTTTATTTCATATTATTCAAATAAAATTTTATTGTTAGTGTCATCCATATAATTTTATTATTTACATACCTACATGCTTAATATTTCATTTTTTTAACCGCATTACTTATTCCCTTCTCTTGTATTAGAAGTGAATATATGGTAATGATAGGGAACAAAGGTGAAACAGTTGGTTCAAAAATGAATTGATGATAAAAACATACAATTATATACATGGAATAGAGGTATAATATCAATGGTTATTTTAGGTATTTTTAAATTTCCGTTTATCTTCCACTCAATAAAAAGTCAATAGTAAATTTTCATTATTATAGATTATTTTATTTCTAAAAATTTACTTCTATTTAATGATTTTTTACAGTTGAAAGATATATATCATATAATTTAACAAATTAATATAAAAATGTGTAATAAAAATATAAATGTTTTGGAATTTATATTTTTTTTACTATAAATAAAATCAATTTAGAGAAATCCACAAATAGTTAATAACAAATATAAAATATTATATAATAAAATTTATGTGAAAAGACACAATCCCTCATGTTGATATTAATTCATTATAGGTTATATTATCATATTTATAATCAAACTATATAACTATGAATTTACCTATCCCATGTTCGGACACTATATTTGATTATATATTTCTAATGATGTTATTGGGATGAATTTACCATGACAACAACATGATGAGTATTCCTCTATTGACATGATGTATCTTTTTGGGTTGTATTAAGGGAATTAAAGTAAGTATTTTAGGATTTTGGAGTCCACTCAATATGTCATGGAACTTCCACTGCATAGTTGGAATTATTTCACAACTAAATAAATTCATGTAACTAATTACACCCTTTCATTTTTTTTGATAATGGAAACATGGGTCATAGACACTAGAATTTTTATACATTAGGTAATTCCATTTTTTGATATTTATGGTCCTTGGTACATAAAAATGTGGAGGTAGAATTATTTAAAATAAAATTATTAAGTCTCTTATATTTTTTAATCAATATTATAACAAATTATTTCTCCTATTATTGATTTTAGAAAATAAAAAGATCATCAATCACATTATCCATGTTATCAATTATGGTGAATGTCCATCTTTTAACTGGATGTAAATTATATGAATTATTTTGACACATATGGGTATTGTTTCACGATGAATAGAAGTATTATATGCTAATACTCATTCCTCTATCTCCCGATTTAGGGGAGAATTTTGAGGTGTTTAAAATATATGAAAAACACATGACTAATGTGTTATATGTTTAGTTTTTATTATCATTGTCCACATATAGGGAATACATAAAGACAAATGAGAACATGTATAACTATATAATTCTCCACCATATTCATATAATTTATTAAGATATGTATATATATATAATAATGAAATGAGATATCTATGGTTCTCCTCATGATAAAATTGGGAGAATGTTTTCTGACTGGGCCTCAGGTAGTGATACTCATTGGCTATATTGTTTTTTATATGTTACTAGGTTTAAAAGGCCTGATGAACTATGCACATGTTTCATTACTTAATCAGTCCCAAATATATCCTGTTTCTTTTTTCCATTTCAATAAAAAATCATAGATAATACTCTCATTGATCTTCTCGCTCTACTTTTCCATGTTGTCAAGTATATAAATAAAAAACGATTGGTGTTTTTCATTTATATATAAATAAAATATTTTAGAAGTTCCCCATGAATAACTAAATGTATATAACTTTTTTATAATATAGAACCATGAAGATGAGGTTTAAGGGAAAGTGAGTGAACAATGTACTTTCAAATTTACTTATGTAAAAACTTACCTCTACAAGGAAAACAACACATAGACAAAGAAACAATGGGTATATTTAGGTTCATTTTGATTATGTGAAATATGATTGTTTTAATGAATTTTGTCTTAGATAGATCACTTGAGGAGAAAATATGTGTTCAAGATTAAAATCCAATTTTATTTTGGAAGAATATGTATGTTTATGTAGATTCAAAAGTATCTAATTGATTCATAATAACTGTTGTGGCTATTTGAGATTACCACCTAATATTTCTTATTATAATTTTCATGGATTTAAAATAATTTTATTATGAGATGTGAGTTAAAAAATAATTATTTATGTCTCTATACTCTACACATATGTATATATTTTCAAATTTAGAAATAATATTCATTTATTTATATATAAATCATTTATAATAGTATGTGATGTTTAAAAAAATTTAACTATGTGTCAATTACCATTAACAAGAAATGAAACTCAAAAAATAATAGTCCACATGAGTAATACCAAAATCAACTATAATATCACTCTTTAGACAATGTAAATAAAAAACCATTAAATAGATTATAATAATATGTTTATTATGATTCATTTAAACTTAAATTACTATGTGTATGTCATGATTATTTAATGGAAAAAAATATTGAGGAATCTTTTAGTTGAAAAGGGAAAAGGGTTGTAGATCATCCTCAGTTGGTTAATAAAATGGAACATTTGTAGTTAATGTCAGGTGGGGGTACTCATACAATATATTTTTTACTAATTTATTTGGTAAATACAAAGTTTTCTGCATAATGAGGTACAGGTAAGATTACATTGACGATGTCATTGAATATAATAATGATGATATGAACTATATGGGTAATAAGATTAATAAATTTCACTCATAAGATGTTACAGAATCTCCTAATGAAGTATTCATTGATTATATATGAGATTTTGTGATTTTATCTCTACTCATTCTTCCTTATAAACCTTAATATAATGGTTTATCAAAAATAAGGACCCACACTATATTAGACAAGGTGTGATTAATGACGTTCCATGTGAGTATTCCATTATACTTTTGGAAATTTTAATTATATATACATTAAATATACAAATGCATGTGAAAACTAATAAAAACGTCGATTTATATGATTGCATGGAAGTAAATATATGTTGTTTAATTAACATGTGTCTGGTTCTGAGAATTTATTATGGAATATGTAGGTAATGAAATTTCACCTTAAGGAACAAATATTCATTTAAATGATACCCCGTGAAAAAGGGATATTTCAAATATGACACTTCAGACAATGAGGTAATAATAGAATAATAAACGATATTAATTGAGAGGGATCACATATATAAATTTGATCGTGGGATAAAGATGGATTTCAATGAATTCATGGACTAAAATACACAAAAATCGGCACACGAAAACAATTCCCAAACCCCTTGGAAGAGGATTTTCGCGAGACACATGTACTATGTATGAGAATATTGAGGTTTGAAACTCCAATTATTAGAATCTTATAGTAACTAAGGATGGTGTCTTGTTGTTATTTGATAATAAAGTTCTTATAACATACTAAGAATTAGTAATTGGAGTATAATAATTTAAATTGAATGAAGTTATTAATTATGAATTTTTATTAAAATTCAAAGACTAATTTTTGGATTTTGCAGATACTATCATTGATTTAGTGCTTGTTTTTGGTAAATTGGAATTCAGGATTAAATAAGAAACTGGTTGAATAGTTAGTACATCTATGTCTAGAATGTTTTCATAAGTGTTCCAAAAAAACATCAATGAATTGATTATGATGATACTTATAAACTAATTCCTATGTTAAACCTAATAATAAATCTACATCATATAATAGTAAACCATAAAATCATGAATATGTAGATGGATTTAAATATTACATTATTCATTTGGATCCTTTATGAAGTTGTTTATAAGACACAGATATAAGTTTTTGGGACTAAAAACTATGTTGACAAAGAATGCATGTAACAAATAACAATTTATATATTCATTAATGAATATATGTAATTGTTCATTTAATTTTATAATCCCTTATTAGAATTTGGTTTCATTATGAAGAATTATAATACTTCAATTTAAAAATAGTATAGTGGTTGAAAAATTAGTTTATTAATTGTTCAGGTTGATGGCATAATACTGACCATAAATAAAATACATATCAGAGATTATATTAAATCACAGATAATAAAATTGTTCTCCAAGACAATAATCTGTGAAGAAACATATATTATTTGGATAAAGATCCATCATGATAGATCTAATAGAATTTATGGAATACGTTAATGTATATAAATAAATATGACACTGAAAATATTTAAGATAGAAAAATCCAAGAGGCCTTTTTTTCTAATGTCACGTTATATTCCTCTTTCGAATAAAATGTTTCATTGGACACACAAATAATGCCAAATGATCGAAAATATTCCATATGTTTTGGTTATTGGGTTAGAAATATTAGTTAAATTATATATAAGGCCATATTTTTCCTATTCATTTATCATGGTAGGATGATATAAATATGATCTGGGTCACCATTATTAGATAACAGTAAATTATATCCTTAATTATTTTATTTGTATTATAGATATATTTCTAATTTATGGAGATAAAGATAGAGAAACCATCAAGGGATATGAAGAGGTATGTTTTCAAGAAGAGAATGATAGTTTGAAATCAAATTCATGATATATATTCTCCCTCAATGGAGCCTTTTTTATATATAATAGCTCAATAAAAGACATGATACATGATTCTATAAGTTAATTAAATTACATATAATTTTTCAATGAATATTAATAATTAGTTGATATTTATAACATCATCCTAGAGCTTAATTTTCTTCCTTACATCAAAGACCTTACCGAACTCAGTTGTGATAATATTAATGAGGTGGATCTTATGAAAAAGTCAATGTCACATTATTGGAAATAGCTTATATATTGGAAGTATCATCACATCAGATATTTTTCTTAGAGTGTTGATGTCTCAATTAGATGAGTCCCCGTGAAATATAACACCGTAAATCCCATAAATAAAACCTAATGATTTAAGAAACATCCTCATCATGAGAGACATAGTTGAATAAATTATGTTAGTTTTTTTATCATATCCTGGTAGGATTATATATGATTTTGTCCTTTTAAAAAATATTTTTTAAAATTAGGTTTCATTTCATTAGTGAATATTAATAATATATCTTATTATATAACATTAATTTTTTTAAATTAATTTAATCAAATAATATCATATAGTATCATTTGCATGAAGAAACTCATATTGGTTCCCCAAAATATAGGTATGCTTGAAATCTCAGGATAATTTCCAAAAATATTGTTTTATGGTCAAGTGAAAAATTATGATGGTATATATAGTATGTTTGTTTTCTGATGTGAGTACTCATAAACATACGAGTCTTCATCTCATTACATTAAAATGTGGTAATATCCAAGATGAGATATTATGAATATATTACAATAAAAATGAATTTATATGTTTCTGTGTCACTATAATTACATATATGTGAACATGGTTTATAATCCGAAAATTAAATATTATTATTAACACATCTCATGGCTATCAAACCATGACGTACTGACCTATGTTGTGACTTCATATATTATTATAAATTAGGTGGTGTTGGGTTCATGAAGAATGACATGATATTAATGAATATATTAAGGAAGTATTTTTATAATATATATTTAGGGTAGTTAATATCATGAAACATTAATTGAAATGGAATAGTAATATTAAATTTCATATTCATGGGGTAATGATGAGAATATTTGATACAATACAAAAAAGACATATCAGGAATATTTGATGAAGGCATTAGTGTGAATCTATTTGATATGATTTCCTAAAAATGTATTGTATTATAAAATAATGGTCTGTATGTCTCTATTTTCATTTCATCATATGTTCATCCAATATGGGTTTCTTGACGCATTACTAGAAAACTATCCAAGCCATTTGGAATTTCTTCCTAAAGACACTGAAAAAGAGGCATCAAATGTTGTAACGCATGTAATTCTAATAGTAAATCAATCTCATACAATAATAATATTCAGTAATTGAATTTTATAGTGTTATATTAAATATAATAATATTATTTAATTTTTTAATCAAAATAGAATTAGTTTTAACCATAGTATTTTTTAACATAAATTATATGGTTTTATAAAAACAATTTCAAAAAATTTAGGAAATAAAATTCCAAAAAATGGATAAATTGTTTGATATAACAAAGTCATGATTATCATATAATTACCATGGGAATATTTTGTAAAAAATGTTATTTTTTGGTTGATAATATAAAATACTTATTTAATGTTAACTTTATTTTATTTTACAAAATTAAAAAGTCAGATTCTATTTTGGATTCGTATAAAAATTTCATTAGTTTATATTGATTAAAAATAATATAGTCAGCGCCATTATATTCAACATTATAAATGATATGTTTTTAAATAAGAATACTTATACCTTGATATTCATTTTTTAGAAAAACTTTATTCATTGTGTTTTCTAGGATGATTTTAAAATAAATTTATTACCTTTCTGGAATATTATTTCATAAAATAGACTATAAATTTAGAATAATAATTTTCAAATTTTTAAATGATTCCACATTCATTTTTATTCATTATGAAATGAAACATTGTTAAAAAACAATGACCATGATAAGAGTTAAGCAGGATAAAAATAAATTTTGAAGGGATAATATAATAAAGAAACATGTATGAATCAAATTTGATGGTCATATTTTGAAACAATACTATATCTTCATTAAAAAAGATACATTTTCAGGATATTTAGATTTATTAATATTATATTATATTTTAATCTATAGAAAAATTCAATAGGTTTCATCTACCTCTCATAGAAAACTACACCCCTCTCCACTAATTTCCACACTTCAAATTACTATTCTCTCATCATTTATCATTTTGTAACATTTATTTTTAGTATCACAATCTCAAAGATGTTATAATAATCCCATTTTAGGATATATTTCAATCAATAATTATCATTCAATACTTTCTACAACAATATGATTTATTTATGGAGTTTTGGGTTTTTATGATGACATATAATATGTTCATAACATATATGTTATTCTCTATAATACTATTACAAAATTTTTCATCATTGTTTTTTTGAATCATCATTTTATCAAAAAATATAATGTAAATTCAAATCTTCTCTGAAAATTCAACTTCTATATGATTTTTTTTCATTTGAGTGTGATGAAAATTTATTACTCCAAATACTTCTTATATTTTAAGTGAAAATTTTCAATCCATCACTCTACTTCATATCTTCCTTAAATTATTTCTTAACATTATTTAAATAATGATTTTACTAAGTATAATATTTATATACTCCAATGTTCACATTAATATGATTTATAGAATTTTTTTTCTTCACAATAGAATCATTTTATTGGGAGTTCTCCACTATTCATTCCTCAATTATTACAATATTTATTTGAGTTAAGAGACATGATATTTTCTTTTTTTCGATCTTCTTCCATATCATCCAAATAAATGAGATTAGTATTTTTAGCATCTTGGATTTTCAACATTCACAGAGTTTCAATATCTATTTAACCCATGAACTTATTTTTAATTTTTTGAATCTTTCTTCATCTCATATGGAATAATATATTTATGCAATTAATAAAAATATAAATACAAAATCCTTAAAATAATTTAATTTAGTGTCAAATATATCTTGTAAATATATCAAGTGTTTATTTATATTTGTTTACAATTACAGGATATATTTGAATCCAATTATATTCCAAAAAACATCATTAATATTTTTGAAGAATTAATTAATAGATTTTTTTTCTCAAATTCAATTATTATCATGCATGATTCACTAGAGTTATAGTATTTTTAATTTCAATTTTATGTTTCCTTAAATGATATTTTTTTGTTTAAAAATGTTTATGACATCTTTTGAGACCAATCATTATTATGATTTTTTAAAAAAGATATAATAATTTATTTTGAATAATTATCATCAACATCAATGTTCCACTTATTAGTAAAATTCATAACATTATTTTTAATGTGTGTAATAATATATTTTTTGGAAATAATAACATATAGGATACGATATTGAGATAATTTATCCTTATATTATTTCCAAAAAAGATTATCGTTTTCATTGAAGGTAATAATAGATCTAAAACTCACTGAATTAAGATTTTCCATCATAATTACCCAATAATTGACCCTTCCATTGATTCCATATGATATTCCATAAGATCGTTGGACAAATTAAACAAAAGTGGGGGTGAATCACTTTAATCTATATTTTAAAAAAAAAATTAGTATTTATGAAATTGTAAAACATCATACTATTAGGGAGTTTTTCTTGTAATCATCATTCATTACCGTCTCAAAATCATAAAAAATAAATAATTTAAGCAATAGAGACCATATTTACAAGGCTTTCCCTTAGTGTGATAACTTACCCCTTCGTAATGAAGTCTCATATCAGTCCATGGAAATTTCCAATTATAAATAATTGAAATTTTTTTTATCAAACATCTGTTATACTCATTTAATGAAATATTATGTATAATTATACTAATTATCATCATTATATGTGTTTTTATTACAAAATTGGTTCATGAAAAAATATGTGAATCATTGTAAAATATACTCCCCATAAATGTTTTTTCTGAAACCTTTATTTGAATATCTCTTTCTGAATTATTTTCCTCCTGATCCCATTTCTTCATCTGATGAATATAATTTTGTTGTTCGTTTTAATATATTTTTTGAATTTATTTAATTTGGGCCACACTAAAAACTTCACCTGATATTTTGATCTATGTTCTATCATTTAAATAAATATTTTCACCTCAAAAAAGTCCATGGAATCTCTATCTATTTTATCATTATGAGTTATTTGAACTGGAACACTAACTAAAACTCTAATTAATAACAATTGAGGTTATTTTGAAAAATAAAAATTAAATCTTTGATTAAAATATCAAATTGACATAAATTATATGGATAAATTATTTTTTTATTAATGAAAAATGTTATATGGAATTTTTCACTACAAACCTATTTATTTTTTCTCTCAAAATTAAAAAGTCCTGAAATGAAATTAATTTTACTTCAATAGAGGTTCCAAAAATAATAATATCACCTTAAATTATATTCTCAAGGATACCTCACATCGATTATATAAAATTAAATCTAATTTGTGAAACATAGTAAATTGTCTATAGACATAAACATTACACATATGACCATGACTATAGATGATAAGGATTATTAAAAAATCGTTTAATTTGGATAGATAACAAAAACATTAAATAAAATCACATAATAAATTTTATGAAGGTATATATGAAGATTTATAAAAGGATCCTTAATTTATAATTGGAAAAAGTTATTATAATAATTGATTTGGCCACATTTTTTCTCTGGTTAAATCTTTATTGATTAGTTTCTTTCCAAGCATTTCATCTAGTTAGAAACTCACATTATCCAAATTTTATTTGTATACAACACATTGTATCCAATAACATCATGATAAAATAATTATAATACATATATTTTAGTGAAAAATCTTATACACATTTTTATTATGTTGATCTACTTTACCCAAAAATGATGATAAATTTATGTTGGATGGATCAACATTTATCTATATAGTCACTTTGCCTTAACTCAATTTATACACCACAACGTTAAACCTTATCATATATTTTATCTTGTGACATAGTGTATTTTAAGGAATTTCTTTCAATCCAATTTGTTTTCTATTATATTATTTTCATATTTCTATTTACTTTATCACCACACTTCATAACATCACAACTTCATAAAAAATGATTTTTTTTTAATATATGATTTCTCGGTACATTAATATTTATCCACTAATAATGGTTGTCTAGATTATTGAATCTTATAAAAAAATATATCATAATATACTATCATAATCTGGTTTACTTATCATATTTCTCATTTTGATTACAAAATTTCAATTATTATACATATTGAAATCTATCATTTGGAAAAAACCCTTTATGGATTCATTGTCCACAAGAATTCATCAACCTATAAACATTTATAATTTTACACTTCAATAGGGTTCCCATCTATTATGCTTCCTTTGACACATCCAATTTCATCACATTTTTTGAAAATACAGAAACTATTATTTGACTAAACAAATTATTTTGATATTTTATTTTTGGTATATTCAATAATGTCATGTAAAGTTCTCTAAATAAAAACCCATTAATATTCCATTATTTTAAAGTGTTTTATGTGAAAATTTTCTTGTTGTATTTTCTAGTAATTTTTTTGGAAATCTGTAGTTGTTTTCTTTTTTTCTACAAACATCATCTTGTATCATGAAAATTTTATAATGTAATTAACTTTAAATTGACATTAAATCATTATATAACATAGATATAATTAGTATTAATATAAATTCAGTAAAATTTTCAATCTTCCATTCAAGTAATTATTATAAACAATATTAAAAAATTTTATTAATAAACATTTAGTAGTTTTCATTCACAAGTTATAAAAAATAATTCTTAACAACATTATGTTGTCACAAATTCAAATTTATTGGAAACCATCACAAAGAATCTTCTATATAACCTGTTTATTGAAAATATGACGACATTGAATACACGATGTTTGAACCACTTATAATTTTTACATTTTAATATTTTAACAATTCTAATTTTGGTAAACACTTTCCAAAACATAGCTTTTGTAATATAGTTGTTCACCAAACCATACTAATGGATAATATAATATTATTTATGGAATACAACCCATGATAGTAACATTTTTTCTATGTCATTATAATATCCCCCACAATTTTATTCAAACTATTTGACTTATACTACATTTTGTAATTCTTACAACTTTATAATATTTTCTAAAAGAAATTTACTTACCATTATCCTTTTAGAAAAAACGTTTCACTCCAAATTTAGGATAAATACATACATATTATACAAAATTAGGATAAATTGGTTAATTCACTCTACATTATGAACTAATCCAAATCTTGGTAGTGGACTACATTAAATTAATTTTGAAGAATTTCATGGTGGATGAACATTATGTTTCCAACTCAATTCCACGAATAACATTTATGAAATAAAATTTGTGAGAACATTAGTAATTATATATTTTCTATAAATATACTAAAAAATTACACATCCACCAAAAATATTATCTATAATTAAATGTTACGTAAAATCAATGCTTTGTGATCATTATCTTTATAGAGGGTTTTTGGAAAGATCAATTAAATTACTACTATCATAGAGTATCATATATGTTTTAAAAAAAATCACTCTCAAATCATTCAGGGGAACATTCATCCATATCATCTATGTAAAAACATGGGTTGTACAAGCATGATCATCTTCTATTATGCTCAATGTTACTAAACAAATTTTCATACTAATAAAAATCACAATGCATTATCTCAGGAAAAACAATAATAATTATTTCTATTGTCATTCATTTCTATCTCCATCCCAATCAGTATTAGTTTACCCATTAAAATATTTATAACATATTCATCTATGGAATTGTCCCTGGGATGATGGTCCTTTAACATATATCAAAATAATAAATTTTTAATTAATTTTAGAAAATTTTTCATCACTCTTATTAATTTCACACAATGAAAAATATCAAGAATGTGTATCCATTTATCTATAAGTATAGTATACTTTATATTAACATTTGAAAATCTTTCTAATTTTGATTTTTCCCAATATCATATTTACTCATCTTCAATCCTATAAAATTAGTAATATAATATCAAATTTAATCAACCATTAAATGTTTTTTAAAAAAACATCATGGATAAATTTCAGGCATTATGAAATATAATATTCCCTATATTTCACTTATACTTCTAATAGATGGTAAATTCTCCCAGTATTGACATTTCCAAAAAAAATCATTTCTTGAAAAATGATTAATATAATTTTCAATATTAAATATTAAAATTATTTCTCACACATAAACAATATAAATCTAGGAACCATAGATGAAATCCTTTATATATGTTATTTTCATCCTTACCATTAGAAAAATTATAAAATTTCCCGTATAAATCAATTTTTAGTACAATTATAGGAAATTAAATTAAATTTTTATTCATTGGTTTTATAATTTTGATATAGGATCCAAAAATAATAATTAATGGGTAATTATTCCTCAATATATCTATTTATGAATTTTGATCTAAAATCCATCAAATAAAAATTATTACTCTTGGACCCTTTTCGAGATATTTTTTTTAATAATAAAAAATCATGCCGATATTAAAGTCATGGTAATTCACTTATTATGTTATATCTAGTTTTAATCATATACATGATTATTTATAAATTAATAAATTATGTCACATTGAATAATAAATTTCAATATTTCAATAAGTTATGGATATTATTGTTTCAATATATTTACAACATCATATTCACATGAAATTATGAATTTTACTTAATATAGAACTATTATGTAAAAGACAAAATCTTTTTTTTTCAAATTCTTATACATTGATTGGTTCAAAGGATTCACCAATGGAAGACTCACCGATTAGGACTAATTGTTAGAAAAAACAAAAAATCAATTGGAAATTCACCGATTATTGGTCACACTATTAGTTCAAGAGGCTCATTGATGGGAGATGCATCGATAGTTCAAAGGACTCATTGATGGATGACGCACTGATGAGAAACACACTGATAGTTCCATGGAATCACTATCAGACGATGCACCGATGGGAGATGAAATGATAGTTGAAAGGACACACCGATGGATAACTAAATTATGGGCGATGCAATGATAGTTCAAGGGACTCATCGATGGAGAACTCATCGATGGGAGATTCACAGATTGTTCAAAATCAGCCACTGATAATGACTCCCTGATTTCCAAACACACCTGATTGTACAATTGACTAACCCCTTTCTATATTCACTGATACTTATGGAAAGTAATCACTAATACAAATAGTCAACAATGTTGATAGACTGATACTTATGAGTAACTGACAATCATAAAAACTATTTTTATTTTTTACAAATTCAACGTTATATCCAACAGTCATATTTAGATAAATTAAGGATTATGACATTAATTAATTCTATTTATATGTTATTTATGAAAAGTATGAGGAACATGCATGTGGAGAGACCATTATTTTTAGTGAAATTCGAATAATAAATGGATAACAAGATGGATCAATCAATTTCATAGAATATAATTAAGATATGAGAACACCTAAAATAGAGGAACTCAAGAAACTATATATCATAGTTTAAAAACCCAAAAACTCAAAAGGAAGAACATGTAGGGTGATCAAGAAATCAAGATAAACCTACAACATTGATCTGAACATATTTCAAACCATAAGATGAATGTCTCATACTTCTGGAAGCCAGATCACAGAGGCTTTGACACTTTGTTTTGATGTCAACTTCTAAAGAAGGACTCAAACTTCAATTCCACTACGGTAAATGAGTCCAGGGATCCACCAGATAACACACAAGGCTTTATAAACATTACACTTTAGATTTATCATTGTTGTGATCATTTATACACATTTCTGAGCGGTGTGTGTATTTTAATGTCACACAAACACTTAATCATGTGAATAATTTGAAGATACTATTTTTCCTCAATCACATACTATTTTGTATCTCATATATATCTATATAAGAGTTCGTGTGTTACCCGTTTATTGTTTTTACCATGAATAACTATGGTAGATTTCAAGGGTGAAATAGAAAACATTTTTTGCTGTTTTGAACCCCCATCCATGGTGTAGATCCTAATTTCATACTAATATAAACTAATTTAAGGTCAGTGATCACCAATTGGAGAGTATTGTGACACTGTTTGAGAATGAACCTCTAATTTTAAATTCCCATGTTCCAATTTTTATTTCCTATAACTGTTTTTATAACATATTTCATTAAAACAGTGTTAAACTCTAAAATATATCTTCGCATGTGTTTGTAATATTTTTGAACTGGTAGGTTACTTTCAAAAGTAATATTATCCTTTAGATTAGTATAGCTAAAACTAATAAATCTGTTAGGAAATTAATTAAACAATCATGAATCTAATAAATTCACTACAAAATGACATGGATTCATTTTTTAATTTTGGAAAATTTTTAATAAACTGATATTTAAAAACATATTAAAGAATAAAATTCTCCCCACCCCCTTGATTTTCCTATTGGGATGTCAATTTGGTATCATATCTTGAGTATTGTTTTCCAAACAATATGGTGTTCAAAATCATTTCTCAAATATTTTTCAACTCTAATTTTAGTTTTATTTAATGATCTAAAAATTTATGTCACTTCTAGAATATTATCAGATGACATATTTTCCCAAATTATATTATTTACAATATATTATAAGTATATTCTATAAATAGATCAACTTTCCCTACAGATCAAATTTTGTTTAATGGAATCCTAAAAATAAAATACATTTAGAAATCATAAAATTTGAAATATAGATTGTTTTTAAATGTAAATATTTACTCCTTGATATTGCTACAAATACTTGGGATGAATCTACCAGGATATCCTATGCAAATAACTATAGAAATATGAATGAAATACATGGTGTACTAAGAGATGAAAAATTTAATCACGTTTCTTCTTATTAAACTACTCATGTGAATTGGGACACTTTAACTAGTTACCATAATGGAAAAAAATAACATGAAAGAGTTGAGATTAGATAATTATACTACTAAATATGAGAATTTTAGAGTGAATCCTAATGAATCATTTTTTTGATATGTATCTCAGGTTTAATGAAATTGTGAAACCCATGATTTCATTAGGATGATCTGTAACAGCAAAGGAGCAGATAATGAGTATTATGTAATTCATACAATAGAAATGGCGAGGGACATCAATATCAATAGGAAAATTATGTGACATTGATAAACATTCAGTAATGGAACTAATTGGAAAAATAATGATGTCTGAAGAGGAAATAAAGGAGAATCAAGAGGATAAAGAGTCAAATAGAACATATGTATCATTAAAGACTACCACATATAAGGTGGAAGGCAATGAGAATTTTTATGGTGATGTTGAGAGCACATGTCGTGAAGAATGAAAAGTAGAAAATGATGAGAAAATGGCCCAGCTGGCCAGGATATTTAGATAATTTTACAAAATGCAAAATTTCTTCATGCAACCAAACTATTAAATAAAATAATACAACAATGGAAATTGGAAAAATAATCTGAATAATCCTATGAAATTAAAAGGAATAGTTTTATATTAATACAAAAGGAGAGGGCTTGTCAAAGAAAATTGTCCTAAATAAATTCATTAATATAAGTATGAGTATAATAATTGAAAATATAAGAATAAAATGAAGTCCACCTGGAGTGCATCCAAAGATAGATCCCAAGAATCTGATTCCTTTCAGAATGAGATCGAATATATGTAAAACATGTGTTTTATGGAGAATAACTCATAGGTATTCTTCGACTCTCTTACACCATAAAATATATTATTCTTGAGATGAATATGAATCCAAAAATATAAAAAATAGTGAAATGTTTGAGTATTGTAATATTCTAGAAGTAAAATGTAATGAATATAAGGATTAGTACAAATAATTAAAGAAACAACTTACACTCTCTAAAAATATTAAATCAAAACATACTATTGAGAAAGAATAAAAAGTGAACATCTACTAAATGAAATTAATGACCTAAAGTTATCTAATGATCATTTAAATAAGAATCTAGAGATGTTTACCAATTGAAAAAACACAATTACAAAAATTACATGGTAAACAGTAAGCTCATAGCTATACTAATAAAATAATCTATTAGGTGGGAAAAATAAATTTATCTTAAACATATTTTATTACTAAATTTTTAAAATCTACTTCTATGTCCGAAAATCAAGATTTTACTGCTTGTTTTAGTTATAAATAATCAATTATCACATCTTGTTATTGTGGAATAAATAATTTTTCTTTTTCAAATATAGTACAATCTACATATAGTAATCCCGTAATACAATTGTGGGTTCATAATGCCTTTAATTTAAATGTTTATAGTCCCAAAAAAATATTGGTACCTGAATCATTACTTGGATGAATTATCATGTTGGTAAAATTCATATTGAGTTCATATAAATATACATGGTACTTAGACAGTTGTTGTTCAAGTAACATGACAGGATAATACTCAATAATCAAGAATCTCATCAAGGTTGATAGAGGAAATGTGACATTTTGTGATAATGGTAAAGGAAAAATCATCTTCTTAGGCTAAATAGGTACCCCTTACTCTATTTCAATTTCCAAATTACACTATGTTGATGGATTAAAATATAAAATGATTTGAATATCTCAATTTTGTGATGATGGGTTTGAAGTCAAATTTGAAAACGATTCATTACATGTTTTTTTATGCAAAAAATATCATAGTATTTCCTACTCTTAGAAATTATAATTTAAATGCTGTAAATTTATACCTAGAAGCATCACAGAATTATTCATAACTAAGTTCCTTTCACCAAGAGTCTTGGATCGGGAAAGGAAGACTATGACATTGTAATGTACACTCCCTTATGAAATTAATTATAAATGGTTTCGTTAAATACATCCCCAAACTAGAGATTTCAAACAATAGAGACCTTGATCCTTGTCAAAATGGAAATAAACATATATTCCCAATCATAACAAAGAAAAGAGTTAAAACATCTCAACCTCTTAGGTTTGTTCACATGAAATTGTTTAGAGCATCTAGTGTTTCATGTTACAATGTGATGAACTATATTTATGTCCATGTAGATGACTTCTCTCAGTATAGTTGGGCCTTTTTCAATGCTCATATAATTTAATCTTTCTCTCATTTAACAATGTTTTCTATGACTATATAAATTCATAGTGGACTCTTAATTAAATCTCAATGATGTGACATTGGACATGAATTTTAAAATCCAAAAATATAATCCTTTTTCTCACATAAAGGATATAGTTATTACTTCACATATCTATGAAAACTCAATAAAATGGTTTAGTAGATACAATAAATAGAACCCAACAAGGAAAATCCCAAACAATGCTCAATGAGTATAACATACCTACTTATTTTGGGCCAAATATATTAATACACCAAGTTATATAATAAATATAGTCTTAATATTATCTATCCTTAATAACAATCATTTTGAATTGTGGACTAATTGGAAACCCCTAATAGATTATTTTATATTATTTGCATATTCATAACATTAAAGATAATCTATATAAATTAAATTGTAAACATGATGAAGGAATATTACCTGGATATTCTACATCAAGAAAAGAATATAGAGTCTTTTCTGAGATAAACAAATGTGTGGAGGAATCTGTAAAGGTCATGTTTGATGAAACATATCCACATGAACCTACAACATCTCTAAGAAATCATGAAAAATATATGTCCAATCTAGAAATTAATAATGAACCCTCTAACCATCCTATAAAAGAATCTGTTAAACCATCTAGTTTGTAAATTCCCTAAATTCAAATCATTATTAACATGAAATGTTTAATGGACATGAAATAACTATTCCTACTTTTACTAGGGAAACTATAACTCTTAAAATCTATCCTTTACATGTGGTAGTTATAGATTTAGGAAGAGGAACAAAAACTAGAGCCTTCATGAGAAATCATGTTTAACGTCAACCATCCTTATGACATCTCTATCCTAATAATATCAATGATGTAATCAATGGTGAATTTTGGGTAATAGCCATTCAAGAATATATGAATCAGTTGGAGAGAAATAAAGTCTGGAATAATGTTGATAGACCAAAAGATACCATGATGATAGGTGTTAAATGGGGGTTTGGAAATAACATATATGACACTAGAATTATAGTTAGAAATGATGTTAGATTTTTTCAACAAGGCTATAATCTAGGAGAGGGATTGGATTATGAAGAGACATTGTCACCAGTTGTTCGGCTGGAATCAATTTTAATATTACATGCCTATGAATCACACATGTATTCCACAATTTTTCATAAAGATTTCAACAGTGATTTATTAAATGGTTTTATAATTAAATATGTGTTTGTTGAATAACCACCATGTTATAAAATCCACATTTTCCAAGTCATATTTTCAAATTAATTAATGGTTTATATGGTTTGAATCAATAACCCAGAGCATGGTATAATAGGTTAAGTAAATTTTTTATTTCTAAATGATTTATTAAAGAACATGAGGATCCTAATTTTATCAATATATCTTAATAACTTAAATATAAGTATATGAAATTATTTTTGGATATACTATTGTTTTTGTGATATGTTTTTTAAAAAATGATTCAAAGTGAGTTTGAAATGAGTTTAATGTGTGATCATATATATTTTCATGGATTTCAAATATTTCCAGAAAATAAGGTATTATTTAAAATCATTGTAAATATATAAATATATTCTAAAAATATAGGGATTTGATGGAATTAAGAATAGTATATCACCAATGAGTTCTACATGTATGTTGAATCTTGATGAAAACAGGATATTTAATGATAATAATTCTTAAGGAGAAATGATTGGGAGTTCGATTTAATAAACTACAAGAAGGATATACATAATATTTAGAGGTTTTATGTGTGCATGATTTCAGGAAAACTCAAATGAATCATATTTATATGTTGTTAAATTATATTTCAATTAACTCAAATTTACAACTAATTTAGGATTGTTCTACCCTAGAGGAAAAACTGTTGATATGGTTAATTATTCTGATAATGACTTTTATGGGAGTAAATTAGGTAGAAATAGAACCTATATAACATATCACTTTTAAGGAATGTGTATTATTTCATGGGGTTGTTAAAAGAAAAATTTTGTTGCATTATCAACCGCTAAAACAGAGTAGATTGATGCTGGTAGTTGTTGTCCAAATAATTTTTAGATGAAACACACTTAATTAGAATATTGATTTCAGTTCAGATATATCCCTATAAATTGTGTCAATAAAAGTGTTTTTACAATTTCTAAAAAACCAATTTATTATTCAAGAACTCTCCATATTTATGTAACACGTCGCTTTTTGAGTAACCACAATAAATAAGTTTATATAACTCTTGAGTTTATTAGAACTTAACATCCACTTGTTAACATTTTTACCAATCCTATAAACACATAGAGAATGAGCTAAATCAGACATGAACTACTAATGATAAATTTATAAAGACACTATATACTTACCCATTTAAAAAATTATTTTTCATGTGATATTGATTGGGAGTTACTGGCCAACGTGAAACTGATCGAGTGATATCAATCTTGTTATATAGATTAGGTAAAACTAATGTCATTTGATTATAACCAATACCTATAGGGACTTTTATTAAATCATTTTCTCTTTATATTTATGTAAAATGACAAAGTTTCATTGTTTTATGTTTTAACATTATTTTATTTTACATTTTTACAATTTATACCCCCTATATGATAAAATTAAATCGATCCACACTAATTTTACCCTTTGAACCTTAACTACCCTCACAACCTTCAACATTTTTTACTTCCTTATTTAAACCTAAACCTTATAAATTGGGATGAAAAAGCATGTGATGGAAGGATCTAGTAAATTTCCATCATTCGAGTACCAAAAACGATACTTGATAAGTTCAACGAGTCTTGTGAATACAATGATGGAAATATGGTTAGTTACACTTGATAAATAATTTTTTGTAGAGTAGCAATTATAAAGAAAGTCTCTTTTCCTAGATGATTTTTAATCACACTATTGTATTAGCTGGTTTTTATATAATTATAGACGATACTATCCCAAGTCGGTTCACAAATTTTATTTATACCTGGATTTTTTTTAGAAAAAACCTTAAAGGCCTAGATGAAATCTTTGGTAATCTGAATTTGGATTTATTTTACTTCAATGGAGTTGTATGAATGCTCAAAGATGACTCATGAGGGAATATTTTATTACTACTAGGTTATCATTCCACCGACGTCAAATAACTTTTTTTTATGAAAATACTTTAAAGGAGTTAATTATAAATGATGAATCAAAGAGAGAAACATCATCAGAATTAGATGGAGAGCCCCGAATTCCATTCATGTTTATCCAACACCAAATATTACCATTTAAGGGATATTATTCTTCCTTAAAACAGAAGGATATATTCATGATTTATTTTTTAAAGAATAAGGCATGAGTGAACCTACGTAGGTACCTTTTCGTACATATTTTAGAAATGATAAATCCTTCTATAAAAACCCCTTTTTATATTATACAAAGATGATTTAGCAATGTTTGTGAGGCAGAGATGTTTGGAGGATGAAAATGAGTAGAGAAATGCATGTAGTGGTTTCCTCCTATAAAATGTAATATTAAAAAGGATGAATATATTTTGGAAACCTTGAAAGATAATTAGGCTAGTTTATGAGGTGATATTGTAGGAGTATTATAATACTATTGATTATCTTACCAGACAAAGGGATTATACTAATCCATGTTAAAATCCTGCTGAGCAGGTTTTGTATTAATATGAAGATAAAGATGAGCCTGAGATACAAGGAGAAATGGAATCTCATATAGAAGATTGGAGTGACTTATATATTTCTAAAATTCCCAGATAAATGAAATATGGATGTCTAAGTCCACTATTTGAATTACCATATAATGAAATTTTTTTGGATGATGATGATGAGGAAGAGACTGCATTATTTAGAGTCAAAAATTATGTAACTAAGACTGATGATGATGATGATGATTATGATGATGATGATGATTATTATTATTATTATTATTATTATTATTATGAGTATGATGATGATATTGAGAATTCCAGTGACTCAAGGAAAGCAAAACGAGAAGTAGTCTGTTCTAGTGAGGTGTTTGTGCATAGATGTTAAGAATAACCAAATGATAAAACTGATAGATATGATGATGTTAATATTGATAGATAAGATTATATTTATCATGTTAGAAATGATGATGGTGATGAAGGAAATGATTATGGACACAAACATCCTGATGATTCTCATGGAATCCTTCAAAATGTTGCTGATGTTATGGATGCAGGTCAAGATAATAAACATGATGTCCATATTGTACATGTGCCTCAGAATTAGGGTGAGAATCTTGTGGATAGAGGTTAATAATAAGAATATCATTTTCATAATTCACATGTACATTATAATTAGGGGTCCTCAAGGTAGAAGAGTGATAATAGATATTATAGAGCCTAGATATGCAACATGATCAGATGAGTGGAACAAGTATCTATGATACATCTTGTTTGGGATGGACTTTGGAGACTATGATGAGGAGATGGTGTCCCAATAGAACCACAAGATGATTTAGATGTTACTTCCCTTCCTCACCAACCTTACCTAGTGCTACTGAGATAGTTTTATATACATTTCTTTATAACTATGTTTCCAAGGATGATCTTGAACATTTCAAGGATGATGTGTATGAATTTTTTAAATCTTCTATTGGAATCAAAAATGAAGTCTCTGAATCTGTGAGTATTTTAGAGCTAGATGTTGATTGAATTTCTAGAATGGTAATTCAGGAAATATATCCCAATATTTTTAATATATCCATGACTATTTTCAGAAATAATTCATTGCTGGGAGATGAATTGAATAATATGGTTCTTGAAATGGTATCCATATCCAATGAATACAGAAACACGAATGCTTGTGTTGTAGAGGTTCCAAGGAACCATGTTACATGTCTACAGAATTCATATTTCAGAAAATAAAGGAGGATCTTCTAAAAAAGATTTCTAAATCATTTAGTTCTTTTGTTGTTAGGACCAATAGGGGCCTATATACCCTTAGAGGGGGGTGAATTAGGGTATGGATATTCTTTTTCAAATTTCTTCCTACCCCACTGGATCTTTACCTCATTATTTCAAGGGTCAGTTTGTTTTCACCTGTGTGTTTACTATGATTACTTAGTTTCTTCTTTATATGATTGTTAATATTTAAATGCAATGCATGGAAGTAAGAAGACAGACACATAGATTTTTACTTGGTTAACCCTCACTGGGCTACATCCAAGGAGCATACGCTGACAAGTTTCCGGTCGTACCAAATTCTACTATTCTTCACTAGTTGTGGATAGAAATGTTTGACAATAGTCACTCTATCCGAGGATCACTGCCTTTACAAGTTTTAGGGTAATCTCATTGCTTTCCCAAGGGTCACTCCCTGTTTCTCTCTCTCTCTGGATCACTACTGGTGGAGAGGATCACCTTCTTCCTCTTCCTTCTCTCACTGCTCTGCAAAGGATCCACTCACAGTTTATATACCTATAGGTCTCTTCATTTTCATGAAGGAATGCATCTTCCTCTGTATGTGGATGCTCAGTTGAAGTAAAACTTTCACCTGTAGATGAATATCTCTTTGCACCGATGGTATCGGGCAATCTCCCAGCTTCCACGCAGCCCAAAAACACTGCTAGAAAATCAATCTTACTTGGCGCGCAAGTCTAATCCGGTGTGCAAGTATCGGCGCGCATGTCACAACTAGCGTGCTAGTCTACCTTAGACACTTTCACGACACAAGCTTATTCAACTCCAAACTTGTGCGACTCACTTCCCTTTACACCCAAACCAATATTGGAACGCAACTAACAACAACCGCCCTTCTTCAAATCTGGCGCGCAAGTCCCACTTACGCGACACACCACCACTTGCGCGACCACCACACCTTGGTGACAGGAGTTCCGATTCTTCACAGTTTTGAACTCCATTGAGAAATGAGGAGTGGTGGTCCAGTATTTATATGCATTTTGGACACCCTACATGACGGCGTGAAAGTCTCCCTCGACACGCAGGTCTCAGCGCGCAGGTCTCTGCCCCTAGAAGTCACTTGCGCGGCCCACTTTCAAAAATGCGCGAACCTCTTTCCTTTGCCATATTTTGAATTTATGATCTTGAAAAACAACAGGTGCGCAAGTTTCCAATACTCCCAAGCACCGGCACACAAGTCTTTTTTCTTGGTGTGCAAGTCCCCTGCGCGACCAACTCAATACTTGTGTGAACCTTATCCCTTTGACATATTTTGATGATCTGATCTTGAAAAACATATGGCGCGCAAGTTTTCAAGCGATCAAGTACATCACGCGCATGTTCCTTTTCCAAAAACCGCTTTTCTTCATTTGTCGATTTTTAGGCCCAAAAATTTGGAAAACACTGGAAAACGGTGCCACCTTGTATCTGTTCTTTTTGTACCACCTCTAGATCATCCATTTCTTTGTTGAAGTTAATGAATCAAACATTGATCATTATCCACAACTCTTGAACTCAGCATGCCACCATGAAATCCTCTTTGTCAACAAATTTTTATGTCATGGTTTGCTTTGTCATCAATCACAGAACATATGTCCACTTTGTAAACAAACACAATCACATCAAAAATGCTTCGATGATACCTTGAGGGATTTTGGCCCAACATGTGTTACCAGACCTACAAGAAATATAGGGTTCCTTAGGTACTGCGATAAGAGAAGAGCTCATGCCCATTCAGAATGACTATGATAAAGAGACCATTTCCTATGTGAGAAATAATTTTGACCATTTCTAAAACATGGTCATATTGTATTCAAATGAGGCAACTTATACTAAAAAGGATATGAGAGAAAATGTGGGAAATTATTTCTCTGAAATATACAAAAATCTTGAGTTGAATAGACACTTTACATTAATGGATGCGAATATTATGATACCACCAATGACTGAGGAATTGAAGATGCTAGTGAGATAGTTCAAAGAGTTTAAACCCACATTGGATAAATTCATTGAAAACAAATAGTATTTCCGGAAGGACCATAAGTATGCGGTGAATCATCACTAATTTTATTAATCTTTTGAAGCCTTACTATAATGAATAGACTGATGTTATATTATTCCTTACAACTCTTTCCATTATTCCTATTTACCTTCCTCCTATTTAGATGATAGTGTCTCATGAATTATCTCATTTCAAGTCAGTAATCCAAGAGGATCCTCCTTGTAATGTTATATTAAAGTAGATAACAAGCATTTCATATATTGTTCCTTCAAATAAATTTAAAACTGGTGTCACCATTCAATCATCCCATCCTATATCTACACAACCACCTCATATCCAAACTATTTACCCTTCAGTCCAGTGGAATGCTCCTCAAAATCTTAGGCCATAGTCATGGATCATTTATAGATAAGGCATTGTACTTATATTTTAATGTTTGTACTATTTTGTAACTCTATGAATATCTATTTGACTTCAACATGATTAAATTATACTGGTGCTCTTTTTCTTTATCCTTTAAATTTCTTTTCAGAATTTCTCAAATCCCAATAGAGGGAGAATTTGTGGATGGAATAATATCTTAATCAATGTGGGAGAAATCAACAAAGAATATATTTCTATCCCAACTATGATATAAATAAATAAGACTACCCTAATAAAACATTCTAAGGGGGTGCATGAAGGTTCTCTGTTATAAGTCTCTTGTAAGAAATGTTTATATATACTCAGATACAATTATTGAGGGGGAGATTAAAAGTAAAGATCTTATAGTGATATTGATAATTCATACTCACTATTGGTATGGTATGTCTAGTTATTATTATTCCTTAACATCATGTATAACTCATTAATTACATTATTTTTGATTATCAAATGGGGTGAGATTTTGGGACCCTTTGTGAAAGAGTTTTTTTAATAATAACAAATCATTCCAATTTAGAAATCATCATAATTCACATATAATGTTAAAAATAATGTTAATTAGGTCCATGATATTTATAAATGAATAAATTATGTCACATAATATAATATATTTCAATAAGTTAATAAATTATTGATAATCCTGTTTCAATATATTTACAAGTGTATATTTACATTCAATTATGAATTTCACATAATCTGGTATTATTCAATATAAGAAAGACACTTTGTATATTGTTCAATGTATTTGACAAAAAATGGATCAAAGGATTCACCGATGGATGACTCACTTATTAGGAATCACTGATAGAAAAAATGATACACTGATGAATAAGTCACTAATTATCGGTCACACAATTAGTTCAAGCATCTCATCGACTGGTAACACACTGATAGTTCAACAGACTCTCCGATGGATGACATAAATGATGGAAGAAACTATGATAGTTCAAAGGACTCATTGATGGATGACTCATAGATGGGTGGCACACCAATAGTTAAAGAGACCTAGCTATGGAAAACACACAAATTGGTGATGCACTGATAGTTCAAAGGACTCGCTGGTGGAAAAATCACCGATGGGAGACACACTGATATCTCAAAATGAATCACTAATGATGACCCAATGATGCCCTTATAGATCTATAATAAAAATGTCTCACTAAGGCCCAAAGTCATTGATAACAATGGAATGGAAATACTGATACAGAGAGACAGAGAAGCTAATAGACCGATACTTATGACTCACTAATAGTCAAAAAAAATTGTTAATCAAATATTATATATAATGGTTATATTAAGGAAAATTAATTATTATTTCATTATTTAATGTTTTTAAAGTATATTCAAAGGACCATTTGCGGTACATAAATTTTGGGGGGTCATTATGACTATTGGACCATTAAGGATAACAAGATGACACAATGGATTATTCAATGACTTAGAATAACAGTAAGAAAAGAAAATACGTAAAATAGAAGAAATCGTCCAACTATTAAGAATACCCCAAAAACCCGAGAACTCAAAAATAAAATCATGTGGGAAGGCCAAAAAATCGAGCTATGGATTCTGAGTTTCTCTGAACATCCTTTAATCATGAAGCTTAACATCTCGTACTCCTAGAAGCCAGAACACAAAGCCTTAGACACTCTATTTTGGATCCATCATCCTCAAGAGGACTAGAAAACCAATTCCACTACATCAAATTATTCAATAATTTCACATCATAACACCAAGATTCATATAAACCTTACTCAACATCACTTGCTCAGTTGTGTTCATTAATTGACATTTCTGAGCTATGTGTGTATTTTTATGTTAAACACACAAACTGAATACTATGTATAACTAGACGGAACATTTTATCCTCTATCTAAAGCTCTATTTATCCATTTTATCCCATGTATAAATTTAAAAGAGGTCATGCTTGACCAATTTTTTTTATTCTACTTGAACAAATGTTCCATGAATAGTTTTTAAATTTTATTAATCAAATGATCCGTGATCTAGATTTATTATCTTTAGAGTTCTTGGATGCCAAAAAACAGGACATATTTCACTGTTAGGTTTTTGATAAAGGACTTATCATAGGAATCCATGTTGGATTCATGTTTTAACAAACACCTATTTTTTATATCTATAACAGTACTAACATCCTCTCCCTAGAAAAAAAAATATAAATTTAATAGACATCTAACATGTATGTTTCCATTTTGACAAATAATCTATTAATACTTTTTACAACTCTATTTTATTGATTTTTAATGAGAATTGTACTAATGTATAAATAATTTGTTTTTCAAATAATATTAGAAATCATTATATATGTACACCAATCCATTATCAATTCTAGGATTCACTATGTAAAACCTCATTTCTCTTTCAACATTCATTCTAACATATCTGTAAATTTTAACAACCCTAGATTTATTATATAAAAACATATTTTTATTCTTCAGTGTGCACTCATAAATAAAATTGACATAGTAACAATATATTTTAATTTTTTTTATCATCGGTTCGCAAATATCTTAAAGAATAATCCCTAAAGGTATATTAATTTTTATTTCAACATTCTTATTCCATTGTCCAACATTTTACCAATTTAAAAAGTTACCCAAATAAAATTATATTTGAACTATATTTGTGGTATGATTATTACAACAACCTCTTTATAATGTTTTATAATACCTTACATGATCATTTTTTCACATCTTTGATGCCTAGAATTATTTTTTTCCTTTGCACTCAAGTAACATGATAAATAATCTTATCTAATATGAAAGATATGTCTAATGGTTCTTTCATCCCCAGTGAAAACATCACCATCATCCACACATCAAATGATTAAATAATATTTTCTAAATATATCCTTAAATCATTAACTGGTTGTATCATGTTGAGTATGTTTGGTTTCATCCCATACACATACAATACATCCTTATATTTTATATTCTCATCTTTAATCTCAAATATTTCTATTCTTCTTATTTTTAGGGAAAAATCGTTTCCAATTGAAACCACACCTCCACCATGAAATTAAAATTTGTTCAATATCATTAAATCACAATTCATATATGAGGAAAACCCAATATCAATTTTCCATAGTTTGTTCATTTTTTATTTCTTTTAGATCTATCTCACCATAAAATGATATTTCTCTAACATTTTTTTTGCATCCTTTTCTTTTCTAGAATATATAATACGTAAATCAAGAGTATTCAATAATTTTTCCAAAATACCCAAAAAAACCCATCAGATCTGTTGGTCGGAGTGGACACTCAAGAGGGGGGTGAATTGAGTTCCAATTAAAATTTTCTGTTAAAAGCAGTTTCTAATAAAATCCCCTAATTTCAAAAACAAATTAAACTGTAGTGAATTTATATAGATTATAAAGGTTCAATTAGCTTCTCAAAGATTGATTAGTTCTCAGTTAACTTAATCTTATGATTAAATTAACTTTTGAAACTAATTTACTGATTTATAATAAATATAAACACTTGCGAATTTAATTATCAAAGTAGCTTTGAAGATAGATTATATTTCAAAGTAATAGCAGCGGAATATGAAATAAATATGTATAGTATGTATATAGAGTAACTGTAAACACAGAGAAGTAACCAAGAGGTTCAGTCTCAAGCCGAGACTTAGTCCTCTCAAAAGTTTATATAAAAGTGATCCACACCCTGGATCGGGGTTAACAACAGTGAACACACTGTCCAGGTCACAAGACCTCTACCACAGTTCTACATGGGAAAAACAAACAACAGCAGCCAGCTGTCCAGGTCACAAGACCTCTACCACTATCCACAGTGGGAAGTGTAGTGTAAAAGGTTTGCTGAGGATTTACAGATCCTCCAGTGAAAGTACAGGAGTCAGTGTGTGTGTTTAATACAAGAGATAACACACACTGCTCAAAATGTAGAATAAATAAATCACAGAGCAGAGATGTAGAGTTTAGAAATGGCTCTAGTGATTTCAGTGTAGCACTGGACTCGTTTTGGAATTAATCAGAAGTGATTCTGAGTCCTCTTCTCGATTTTGTTTGAGAAGCAGAGTGTCGTATGCTTCAGGTTCACAGGCAGTGAAATGTAGTCGATGAAGCTCTTCAATATTCTATTGTATGCACACCAATCTTCTTGAGTATGTCGTATGCTTCCTTGTCTCTGTGTGTGTTGTCTCTCTCTTCTTCGTTTTTCTCTACTTCACTTTTCTAACCCTTCACACACTCTTCAGCAGAGTCTTCTTGTATTTACATCACGTGCTCCGTAGGACAAAAAGGTTTCCTTTCCGCAGGTACGAGGTACGGTTTCCTGACATCCGACAACCTTTATTAATTAATTGTCAGGGTATTAAAATATAACTAATATGACCGTTGGTTAGAATAAATAAAGATAAAGATAAAGAAATTCAAACAGTTGTTTATGACTGTTCAAGAGATCGGTAGGTCATCAGCATTAGAGTAATGATCGGTGACTCAGATAGATCAGCATCAGTCTGTCATCTGATCGGTGAGTCATTTTGATCAGCATCGGTCTGTCATCTGATCGGTGAGTCATTTTGATCAGCATCGGTCTCTCATCTGATCGGTGAGTCATTTTGATCAGCATCGGTCTGTCATCTGATCGGTGAGTCATTTTGATCAGCATCGGTCTGTCATCTGATCGGTGAGTCATTTTGATCAGCATCGGTCTGTCATCTGATCAGTGAGTCATTTGCATCGGTGGCTCATTTGCATCGGTGACTCATTTGCATCGGTGACTCATTTGCATCGGTGACTCATTTGCATCGGTGACCCATTTGCATCGGTGAGTCTGATGGATTGGTGAGTCTGATGGATCGGTGAGTCTGATGGATCGGTGAGTCTGATGGATCGGTGAGTCTGATGGATCGGTGAGTCTGATGGATCGGTGAGTCTGATGGATCGGTGAGTCTGATGGATCGGTGAGTCTGATGGATCGGTGAGTCTGATGTCTGTTGAATCCAGAAGACTTCCAACATACTTTGTAAGTCAATAAGCATAGTTAAAAGCATGATAACTGATTCATTCATAGATTGGAATTATGTTTATGAGACATCAAACCAGATTAAGCATCAATGAGTTGTGATGATTTGTGATTATTAAAACATCAGTTATAAACAAGAAATCAGCAATCTTCCAGAGGGCTCAACAATCTCCCCCTTTTTGATAATCACAAATCTTCATATATATATATAAAATAAAATAAAAAAAAATAAAATAAAAAAAATCTCCCTCTTAAAATAACATTCCCATATATATAGTATTCAGATTTATCCCCCTGAGATATTGATCTCCCTCTTCATATATATAGAGTACTCCCCCTTAGATATATATGTCACCCATTATATATATCTTTATATCTTTCTCCCATTATATATATCTTTCTCCCCCTTTGGGATAATCAAAAAGGAGAGAAAACAGATACGGGAAAAGAGAAGCAGGGTGCAGAGAGGATAGAACAGAACACAAAGGAAAAACAAATTTGATAAAGTCACAGAAAAAGATAAGCAATACATAGATCACCCCATCAAAAACAATACATGGCTATTTGTTGGGATACAAGGGGGCTTTCCCTTTATCCCTTGGATCAATGGTAGGTAAGGTAGAAGGCTTGGAGGCAGGCTGTGGTTCACGGAGCTGAAGTGGCGGCAGGACAACTCTGACAGGTGCAGTTGGAGGTGTCACAGAGGGTTGTTGAGAAGGAGCAGGAGCTGGATGAGAAGCTTTCTGAGAGACTGGCCGCAACTGAGATAGAGCTTGGGCAACAGACAGCTGATTCAGAGCGACATCAGAGGCACTGAGAGGTTCAGAAGTAGGAAGTACAATTGCAGTGGCCTGTGCATCCAAGTAAGGCTTCAACAGATGAATGAAGTCCTGAATGACTTCTGCTCCATACTTCATAGCTTTTTCAAAATCATCCTTGTTTTCCATGAACTGTGCCAAGGAAGGGACAAAATCTTGCAATTGGCGAACTTGAGTGTTGAAGGCCTGAGTTACTGGAGGTAATATAAGATTCTCTGCCAAGACTTTGAAGTTTGTAGCCATCTCATGTTTTGTATAAATCTTGGAGAAGTAAGTATCAACTTTTTCCTTGATCTCTTGCAGGGCATTCTTAGCATCCGCTGAATATACTATGGTCATCTTATGACTATTATCACAGAGATCTTTCATCTTCCTCAAAGATTCTAAGTCAAGAATTTGTCTTACAGCAGCTAGCTCTGCATGCACAACTTCTCTGAGAGCTTCTATCTCACGGGTAGTGATTTTGGTTACCTTGCCTGTACTGGCTTGGGCGACTATATGAGTTAGTTCGGCTTTCAACTTCCTCAGGTCAGACTTGTTGAGATGTTCAATCAGATTTCTCAAAACTTCCATCATACCAGAGATGGTTGATCTGAACTCATTTGATAGAGAAAGTAAGCTAACCTGGAGATCCTTCAAGATTTGAGTCAAAGAGGCTATGTGCCTACCAACAAATTCACCAGTAGCAGTCAAGTCTGGCTTGAGAACATCTGAGACAGCAGTTGAAAAAGCTTTCAAGGAATTTTCAGAAACTTGCAGAGATACTTGATGAAGGGCATTGGAAAGTTCTTCTCTGACTATATCTCTCACAGTGGTTAGCAATTCAGTCTTAAACTTATCAAGATCAGCTCGAGAGATTTCAGAACCAGGTAAATTCACATGTACAGGATCAACAGTAGGAATAGACCTTGCTTCTCTTGGAAGGTTCCTTTTCACAGCTGCAGCAGATTCTGGCAATTCGTCTTCTTCTTCAGAATATTCTAAGCCCAAAACAGCATATCCAGGGTAGTCATCCCAAACAGCAGCACACAGGGTGTAGTTGGGTTTTTCATAGCTTGTTGTTCCACTAATTTTTGATGAGTCAGCTTTGTCACTGATTTGGATTTCTGGTACTGACTGAGGATGTTCTACTTGATCTTCAGCAAGACCATCCACTGGTCTGTTAACACCATCAACAGCAGCTTCAACATCATCAGCATCATCATCATCACCACCATGATTGTCATCAGCATCACCTTGCTCATTATTACTCTGCTCAGAGGCTTCACTGTGATATTCCTCAGTATCAGAATCTTCTTCATCATCAAGAATAGGTTCAGACTCTGGTAGGGTTAAGGGTGGACTAGCAGGTCCAAATTCTATTCTTTTCTTGGGGCTAGCAGTGTCTGGATCACTCCTATCATCAGGAGAAGACACACTTCCTTCTTCAGTGGCAGCTTCTTCTTGTTCATTATCATCAGAATAAATTGGTTCCTCATCTGGTTTTAATCCAGGATCTCTCAAATCCTTTGGCCTCTTGCCATGATTTATGGGATTGTAGGCTTCATACAACTTATCTTCATCTGCAACCCAGCACTTCTTCCATGGATTCCAATTGATTTTCATCCTCTTACAGATCTCTTTGTTGAGACAGAAGGTACGCTCTGTTTCAACAACTTCATCATCTTCATCAACACATTCCAGATTCTGGAGCATAGTAGATATCATTTTTGAATAAAACAACGATGTGGCTTTCTTGGAAGGTTTCAGCATACTAGCTATGTGGACCATCACATATCTACACAGGTTTATCTTTTCATGGGTTTTGAGCAGAAACAATAGAAAAACATCTTGATACTTAACAGCAGCAAAATCTCCTCTTCGAGGGCAAAGTTGGTGCTGAATAAACTTGAATAGGAGTCTGCTTTCACCATCTAATTCTGAAGCTGTGATTCTCCTTGATTCTCTGTTTCCAGTTAGAAGCTCTAGCGCTAGCTCATAAGAAAAATAGTCAGTGACTGGGGGTATATTGCCAGCATAGTCCTCATATCGACCTTCATGAGGTACGTTTAAACATTCAGCCCACTGCTTAGATGAGAAAGATATTTTCTTTCCTTTTACAACAGACGACATCCTAGCAGCTTCCACACCATCAAGCGTGATTTTCAGGTTCATGTAAAACTCATGTACTAGCTTTGGATAATCTATTCGGGCGTTGTCTGAAAACCAGTCTATGCATCCTTGCGATTTAAGAACTTGTAGCAACAGGGACTTACTTGACAGAAGCCACACCGAGTTTACTTCTTTTTCTACAGCTATAATCCGAGCTTCCAGGTTCGGATTTACTGAGCGTTGAGAGGTACTGCTCGACTCGCCTCGAGCACGCTTTGAAGGTACAGGGCTATCTGGTCCTTTGCTCGGTCTCTTTTGCTTAGCCATTCGAGGATTTTGGAGAGGCAGGAGTTCGAAGGTTCGAAGGTTCGAAGCAGAGGGGAAGAGAGGTTGAGAGGTTCGGCGGGAAATGAAAGGTCAAAGGTTTAGGGAAGATAAATAGCCGCGTATCATTTATTTTATCATTTAGGGTTCCCATAAAAATTAATTTACTAATTAATAAAACGTATTTTTAAAAAAAAATCGGTTCGACAGAACAGTGTGACAGATCGGTTCCACAGATCGGTTTCACGGATTAGTTTCACAGATCAGTTTCACAGATCAGTTTCACAGATCAGTTTCACAGATCAGTTTCACAAATCAGTTTCATAGATCAGTTTCACAGATCAGTTTCAGAGATCAGTTTCACCGATCAGTTTCACAGATCAGTTTCACAGATCAGTTTCATAGATCAGTCATACACAATTCATGCTTAATAAATTTCATTCTTTCAGAGCATAAGGGCTTTGTGAAGATGTCAGCTAATTGATTTTCAGAACTAACAAATTCTAGAGAAATATCACCCTTCTGGTAATGATCTCTTAGAAAGTGATGTCTGACATCAATGTGCTTAGTTCTAGAGTGAGACACAGGGTTCTTGGATAAGTTGATTGCACTAGTGTTTTCACAGTTAATTGAAACATGTTTAAGATCAAATCCATAATCCAATAGAGTGTGTTTCATCCACAAAATTTGTGCACAGCAACTTCCAGCAGCTATGTATTCTGCCTCGGCAGTAGACAATGCAACTGAATTCTATTTCTTACTACACCATGATACTAGGTATTTTCCAAGCAAATGACATGTTCCTGATGTGCTTTTTCTATCTAACTTACAACCAGCAAAGTCAGCATCTGAATAACTCATTAACTCAAAGGATTGTCCTTTTGGGTAAAACAAACCTAAATTTATAGTATACTTAAGATACTTAAAAATCCGTTTAACAGCTAATAAGTGTGATTCTTTAGGATTAGCTTGAAATCTAGCACACATACACACACTAAACATAATATCTGGTCGACTAGCAGTAAAATAAAGTAAGCTTCCAATCATACCTCTGTAACTGGTTTGATCAACTGGTTTCCCAGTTTCATCAATATCCAATTTACAGGTGGTACTCATAGGTGTATTACTTTCCTTAATACTATCCAATCCAAAACATTTTAAAAGATCCTTTGTATATTTACTTTGATTTAAAATAATACCATTTTTAGTTTGAAAGATTTGAAATCCAAGAATATACTTAAGCTCTCCCATTAAGCTCATTTCAAATTCATTTTGCATAACCTTTGAAAAATCAATACATAAGGAGTTTTTAGAAGATCCAAAAATAATATCATCAACATATATTTGTACAACTAAAACATCTTTAGAAATTCTTTTAATGAAAAGAGTTGGATCAGCAATCCCTTTAGTAAAACCTTTTGAAATAAGGAAATTGCTAAGTCTATCATACCAAGCTCTTGGAGCTTGTTTCAAACCATATAAAGCTTTAGAATGTTTAAAAACTTGATTTGGAAAATGGGGATTAGTAAATCCAGGTGGTTGTTCTACAAAAACATCTTCAATTATAAAACCATTTAGAAATGCACTTTTAACATCCATTTGATATAATTTGAAATCCAGATGTGCAGCATATGCAAGTAAGATCCTAATGGCTTCTAGTCTAGCTACAGGTGCAAAAGTTTCCTCATAGTCTATACCTTCTTCTTGACTATATCCTTGTGCAACTAGTCTAGCTTTGTTTCTGACTATATTTCCAGATTCATCTACTTTATTTCTAAACACCCATTTTGTGCCTATTGTCAAAGTGTCCTTAGGTCTGTCGACTAATTCCCAGACTTTGTTTCTTTCAAACTGATTTAATTCTTCTTGCATAGACATTACCCAAAATTCATCATTGATAGCATCATTGATATTTTTAGGTTCTGACTGTGAAAGAAAAGCTTGATGTTCAACCTGGTTTCTTAGAGAAGCTCTAGTTTGTGTTCCTCTATCTAGATTTCCTACAACAGCATCTAAGGGATGATTCTTTAGAGTCCTAGATGGTCTTGAAAAGATAGGGCTAGAAATTTCAGGTTCATCTAGAGATTGAGGTTCAACAGAAGCAGATTCTGGAGAATGTCCAGAACTGGATGCTTTTATAACAGGTTCTTTAGATTTATCATTAAGGTCCAGAATAGACAAATCTTCTTCAAGATTCCCAAGAGAGGTTTTAGGCTCATGTGGATCAGTTTCATCAAATTTGATGTGAACAGATTCTTCCACACATTTGGTTCTCTTATTGAAAACTCTATAGGCTTTACTAGAGATAGAGTAACCTAGGAAAATTCCTTCATCACTCTTGGATGCAAATTTATCCAGATTATCTTTAGTATTCAGAATAAAGACTTTGCATCCAAAAACTTTGAAGTAGTTTACCTTAGGTTTCCTATGGTTCCACAGCTCATAAGGGGTTTTCTTTAGAACAGGTCTGATCAAGACTCTATTAATGACATAACAAGCTGTATTAACAGCTTCAGCCCAAAAGTAAATTGGCAGGTCATATTCATTGAGCATGGTTCTAGCAATTTCTTGCAGAGTTCTGTTTCTTCTTTCTACTACACCATTCTGTTGGGGTGTCCTAGGGGCAGAAAAGTTATGAGAATAGCCATTGAGTGAGTAGTAAGATTCAAAATCTTGATTTTCAAACTCACGACCATGATCACTTCTTAGGGTCTTAATCTTGAGTCCACTAAGATTTTCTACAGACTTGGAGTATTTAACAAAGTAAGAACAAGCTTCACTTTTGTGAGCTAGAAAATATACCCAAGTATATCTAGAAAAGTCATCTACAAGAACATAGACATAGTGCTTCCCATTTAAACTAGAAACTCTTGATGGTCCAAACAAATCCATGTGAACCAGTTCAAGTGGTTGAGAAGTTGAAACTTCTTTCTTTGATTTAAAAGAAACTTTGTGTTGTTTTCCCTTTTGACAGGGATTACAAACTTTGTCTGCTGGAAATTCAAGTTTGGGTAAGTCTCTAACCAAGTTATTCCTAGAAAGTTTTCTAAGTGATTGCACATTGCAGTGTCCTAATCTTCTGTTCCAAAGCCAAGACTCTTTATGAAAAGCATTTAAACAAGGAATGTTCTGTTTAGCTAAAGAATCTAAATCAACAGCATAAACATTTTCACTTCTTAAAGCAGAAAATACTAAAACATTTTTAGAGTTAAAAACATTGCAAGAATCATTTTCAAATCTAACATGAAAACCATCATCACATAACTGAGAAATGCTTAACAGGTTATATTTAAGTCCATCAACAAATAAAACTTTAGATATCAAAATTGAATCTGTGTTACCAATCTGGCCTAGGCCGATGATTTTTCCTTTAGAGTTATCACCAAAAGTGACAAATCCTCCATCAACTTTTATTAAGCTCTTGAAGCAAGAATAATCTCCAGTCATGTGTCTTGAGCACCCACTGTCTAAATACCATATCTTCTTGTAACAGCTCTTCAAGCAGGTCTCCTACAAAACAGATTTAGATGGAAGATGATTTTGGTACCCAGATTTTCTTGGGTCCAGACAGGTTAGCTAATAACACTTTAGGTACCCATATTTGTCTGATGGGTCTCACATAATTTGTAGAATTGACATGCTTTGAAAAATAAACTTTATTAGATCCATAGCTATGTATATAACTGGTTGAAGCATATAAAGTTCCAGAATTACCTTCATTCTGTCCAGATTTAGAGATGAATCTTGTTTTGGCAATTTTCCTTTGTCCAGGTTGATATCCTATATCGGTAGTATATTTAGGTGCTACTTGCTTTCCTAGCATCTGTGTTAGAGTATTCTTGCCATTGGTGAATTTCTCTAAGTCTTTCTTGAGTTGCTCATTAGACAATTTTAGTTCAGTATTCTCTTTAAGCAGCTGAGCATTCTTTTCTACTTCTATATCCAGATCAGATTTATGCTTAACACTTAAAGCATACTGTTTTTTTAGACCTTTATATTTATCTTTAAGCTCATTACATGTTTCTTCTAGCATGTCACAGTATTCAAACAATTCAGATTTTGACATGTTTTCTGAGTCAGAATCTTCTCCAGAATAGTATGACTTAAAAGCAGGAGTCTCTGATGTTACCTCAGAAGTGTTTGTCATGAAACACATGTTGGCCCGATTCTTTTCAGAGTCTGAAGATTCAGCTTCACTTGTGCTATCTTCGGAAGCACTCCAAGTAGCCTTCATAGCTTTCTTAAACTTATTGTCCTTATATTCATATTTTTTTTATATTTTAGCTTTGGACAGTCGGCTTTAATGTGTCCTTTTCTCTTGCACTCATAGCAGACAACATCATCTGATTTGTCATTCTTCTTCCAATCCTTTTTCCATTTGCCTTGTTGGTCATACTTTCCCTTGTAATTTGGTTTCCTAAAGAATTTATTTTTCCTATAGAACTTTTTGAATCTCCTGGCTATTTGAGCCATCTCATCATCACTGTCAGAATCATTCTCACTGTCTTCACAGCTTGAACTTTCAACTATAGCTTGAAGCTTTTCTTTGTCCTTATTCTTTGAAGTTGAGGATTTGAAAGCGACAGACTTTCTTGCAGGTTCATTTTCTTCCTCTTTGTTCACTTTAAGCTCTTCTTCATACATCATCAGCTTGCCAATTAGTTCCTTGACAGGTAGAGCACCTATGTCACATGATTCTCTGATTGAGACAGATGTGCCTCTCCATCTATCAGGTAGACATCTCAAAATTCTCATAATTTGTTCCTTCGATGAGACATCCTTTCCCAGCAAGATCATTGTATTGACAATTTCGTTGAACCTGAGATACATGTCAGAAATGGGTTCGTCAGGCTTCATTTTTAAATTATCATACTTGATAGTATAGGTGTTCAATCTCATTTCTTTAACATTAGTTGTTCCTTCATGAGAAACAGCTAAGGTATCCCAAATTTCATATGCAGTTTTACATGCAGAAATTCTATTAAACTCTTCATCTCCTAGAGCACAATACAAGGCATTCATAGCTTTACAGTTGTTATTGTAAGCAGTCTTTGTAGGTTCATCCCAAGTAGATCTAGCAGTAGTAGGAATTTTGTATTCTGATTCAATAGCAGTCCAAATGTCAAAACCTATGCTTTCTAGATGGATTTTCATTTTCAGTTTCCACTAAGCATAATTAGTTCCATTGAAGAAAGGTAGCCGGTTAGTAGCAGCACCCTCAAGTCTATTATCCATGATATTACCAAAAAGAATTTTAAAGAGATAAAAATTTAGAAATAACAGAAATTTTAAGAACTTTAAAATACAACTAAAATCACAGGTCCAAAGCAGAGCACTTTTAGAAAGTATTTACTTCCTCTGATACCAAGTGTTGGTCGGAGTGGACACTCAAGAGGGGGGTGAATTGAGTTCCAATTAAAATTTTCTATTAAAAGCAGTTTCTAATAAAATCCCCCAATTTCAAAAACAAATTAAACTGTAGTGAATTTATATAGATTATAAAGGTTCAATTAGCTTCTCAAAGATTGATTAGTTCTCAGTTAACTTAATCTTATGATTAAATTAACTTTTGAAACTAATTTACTGATTTATAATAAATATAAACACTTGCGAATTTAATTATCAAAGTAGCTTTGAAGATAGATTATATTTCAAAGTAATAGCAGCGGAATATGAAATAAATATGTATAGTATGGATATAGAGTAACTGTAGACACAGAGAAGTAACCAAGAGGTTTAGTCTCAAGCCGAGACTTAGTCCTGTCAAAAGTTTATATAAAAGTGATCCACACCCTGGATCGGGGTTAACAACAGTGAACACACTGTCCAGGTCACAAGACCTCTACCACAGTTCTACGTGGGAAAAACAAACAACAGCATCCAGCTGTCCAGGTCACAAGACCTCTACCACTATCCACAGTGGGAAGTGTAGTGTAAAAGGTTTGCTGAGGATTTACAGATCCTCCAGTGAAAGTACAGGAGTCAGTGTGTGTGTTTAATACAGCAGATAACACACACTGCTCAAAATGTAGAATAAATAAATCACAGAGCAGAGATGTAGAGTTTAGAAATGGCTCTAGTGATTTCAGTGTAGCACTGGACTCGTTTTGGAATTAATCAGAAGTGATTCTGAGTCCTCTTCTCGATTTTGTTTGAGAAGCAGAGTGTCGTATGCTTCAGGTTCACAGGCAGTGAAATGTAGTCGATGAAGCTCTTCAATATTCTATTGTATGCACACCACTCTTCTTGAGTATGTCGTATGCTTCCTTGTCTCTGTGTGTGTTGTCTCTCTCTTCTTCGTTTTTCTCTACTTCACTTTTCTAACCCTTCACACACTCTTCAGCAGAGTCTTCTTGTATTTACATCACGTGCTCCGTAGGACAAAAAGGTTTCCTTTCCGCAGGTACGAGGTACGGTTTCCTGACATCCGACAACCTTTATTAATTAATTTTCAGGGTATTAAAATATAACTAATATGACCGTTGGTTAGAATAAATAAAGATAAAGATAAAGAAATTCAAACAGTTGTTTATGACTGTTCAAGAGATCGGTAGGTCATCAGCATTAGAGTAATGATCGGTGACTCAAATAGATCAGCATCGGTCTGTCATCTGATCGGTGAGTCATTTTGATCAGCATCGGTCTGTCATCTGATCGGTGAGTCTTTTTGATCAGCATCGGTCTGTCATCTGATCGGTGAGTCATTTTGATCAGCATCGGTCTGTCATCTGATCGGTGAGTCATTTTGATAAGCATCGGTCTGTCATCTGATCGGTGAGTCATTTTGATCAGCATCGGTCTGTCATCTGATTGGTGAGTCATTTTGATCAGCATCGGTCTGTCATCTGATCAGTGAGTCATTTGCATCGGTGGCTCATTTGCATCGGTGACTCATTTGCATCGGTGACTCATTTGCATCGGTGACTCATTTGCATCGGTGACTCATTTGCATCGGTGACTCATTTGCATCGGTGAGTCTGATGGATCGGTGAGTCTGATGGATCGGTGAGTCTGATGGATCGGTGAGTCTGATGGATCGGTGAGTCTGATGGATCGGTGAGTCTGATGGATCGGTGAGTCTGATGGATCGGTGAGGCTGATGGATCGGTGAGTCTGATGGATCGGTGAGTCTGATGGATCGGTGAGTCTGATGTCTGTTGAATCCAGAAGACTTCCAACATACTTTGTAAGTCAATAAGCATAGTTAAAAGCATGATAACTGATTCATTCATAGATTGGAATTATGTTTATGAGACATCAAACCAGATTAAGCATCAATGAGTTGTGATGATTTGTGATTATTAAAACATCAGTTATAAACAAGAAATCAGCAATCTTCCAGAGGGCTCAACAAGATCAAATGTTTTATCTATTATATAGACAATTTATTCATGTTTCATCCATTATTTCTCCTCTAACGTTCTTATCTATTTCATGGAAGAGATATATTGTCTGACCAATTAAAGTATTTGTTCACATAAGTTCCAAAACACCTATGAAACCCATTGTATCTCATAATTTTTTATAATTAAATCTTTTCCATATATAATATCAACATTGGAACATATCATCTCTATATTTGTTTCTTCCTTATAACATAGGGGAATAATATTCTAAAAATTGCAGTAATATATTGAATATATGATGAAATTTGTTAATACATCCTCGCAACATTTTTTCTATCATTTTGAAAATAATCACAGTTAGTTTAATGAGATAAGAAATTATTTAGTTAACCTAAAAATAAACTAATTCTTAGGCTTATTTTTCTAAGAAACTATAGATGATTTGTAATTTTATTCAATACACTATATAATTATATCACTCTTATCCTTCAAGATGTATTCATCTTCACAAAACCCAAAATGGGATTTAAAAACCAGATGTTCATTATCATCAGGTTTATTATTGAGAACATCCTATATATATTATCCTTCAGAAAAATTCATTTATTTTGATTATAATCTAATGGATTTATTCATATTCCTATGTAAGGAAATCATTCCTTCATTAAATTTCGATCACTTTTTTTCATAATTATTAATTATTTTTAGATGTCTTTTTCATTATACTAGAAAAGATTTATGATCTGACATGATATTCTTAGAACAATACCTCAACCGATTATCTAATTGTTTTTGAATAATCTCCATTTTTATCTGAAATTTTATGAAATGGTCAAAACATCATTGAAGTTTCATATTCTAAATAATCATTTTTTATATTAATATTCAAATTTTATATTTTCCTCAGTTCTTATATTTCCAGAAAACATTTTCTTATAACTAGGGTTCTTCTTATCCTTTTTTTGGTTTTGTAGCACTTCATAAAATGTGTATTTTCCCCAGTATCATATTTATATTTTTCAAAATATTTCTGAATAAAATTTAGAGGAAGATGGATAATTACTCCACACCCCAAACATTCTTTTGGGATATTGCCTTCATAATATTGGGTACCTCTTTAATGTATTTTTGAGAAATGTGATAGGATAATTTTTTTGTTTCTCTATATTCCTTCTCTTTTGAAAAAAAGATAATTTAATTCACAAAATCATATATATTTATATTTATCTAATATTAAAACTCCATTTCAATATATATCTTATTTTTAAATAATATCTCTTACATAATCTAATAACTATAAAATTATTCAATTCATCAAGAGATAAATTATATTTATCGTTTAAATATTGTATTTTATCATCAAAGATATCATGAATATTTCCCATGAGATATTAAATAATTTTATAATATTATGGGAAATTAATATATCCTAATATGTTGAAACCAACAATAATAACACTAGTGAATTATTTATAAAAAATTTATACTTATAATATTTTGATATCTTCAATAATTCTTATTCACATTATAAATTTCCCCTTTAACTTTGGTGTCTCCCTCAATTTTTTTTTTCAATTTTCCCATGATTTCTTTGTGATTTTTTGTCTTACTACCATTATTTAAAGAATTTCAAATAAATGTTTATGTATAAACATTTTTATTTTCCCTATCCATATAATTGTTCATATTTTCAACAAGTGGAATATACACAATTTCTCTATGGGGGTAAATATAATTTTTATTACATATATAAATTATAGTATATGTGGAATAAGATATGGTGACATTATTTTTTCAAACATGATAATGTTTTCCATCGATTGTTTTAATACCACTATTAGTGACTGAACTATGTTTTTCCATTATAAGGATTCAAGAAGGGAACCTCCCTTTGAAACCACTTGTATTTCTAATTATCTTTGAACAAATAAGAACATGTAGGGTTGAATTAGAGGTTTTTATATTACAAATTTTATGTTATGCGAGATTGAATAACAATAATTTGTTAGATTTGTATTTTCTTTTAAATATTTAAAATAATATCTTAATAATTAAAATAAAAATAAGTAAACTTGTGGAAAAATGTTTATAATATTTTAAATTGTTTTGTGAACCCACATCCTTACAATGAAAATTTCCTTTGGTCACTGAAAATTATTTATAAAGGATATGTGAATGAAAATTTGTACCAACACCCATTAAAACCCTTCTATCTAATAATATGATTTATTATACTAATTTTTATGAGTTTTAATGTTTTTAATAAAAACATAGCATAAAATATAATAAACAAATTATAAAATAACCTTCCCATAAATGTTCATATATTCAGTCCATTATATTTTGTCCTTCAGAAATCATCATTTGGTGTTCCATTTCATATAATAGAGGAATATACCAATAGTATGAATTTTTATACACATGATGACTTTACATAGGATATGAATTTCTAACAACTATAACTGATATTCTAAATATATTTATATCTTCTAAATAAAAATTATGCACCGAAAAACATAGGATGATCAGTTTTTTCAATATAAATAACTTATTTCTATGAAATAAAACATTGTATGATGGTTATAAAAAATATATATGGTGATTTTCTTCAACAGGAAAGCGAGCTATACTTAAATATTAATACAAACAAAAATTCAATATTATTTCAATTTTTCAAACATTTTTTCATTGTTAAGTATGATCATAAATTTTACCAGAATTTATAAGTTCTCAGAAAATATAAAAGTTGTGAATCAAAATAAAATTTCTCTCTCAAGAAGTCCCAAAAAACTATACTATATGAACCTTAGTTATGGTGGGATGATTATTTCAATATGATATTGAATTTATCCCTTGGGGGAGGGTCCTTTTAGAATCTATTAATTAGATCCTTGATATTACATTTAATCTTTAGTGAATAATTTTTTGGATGTGGTTAATGTTTTTTGTAGAAGTATCATTTGATTGGGGGGAACAAGAAGAGTTTCCAAGGGTAATATATTTCAAAAATTTGTGACATACTCTGTAATGATAGATTTGGCACTGTGTACACAAGGTTATGTAAGGCTCTCCCTCCTTGAGTTGTCTTTACTATTTAAACTTTTTTATTAATTTATGGGAGCAGGTTTCGCTTGGATCTCGAACTTTCTAGCCTATCTTTAAAAAATTTGAGGTAGAATTCCATTCACATTGTGAATAGTTTATTAACAATGTTATAAGGTTTAATCGGGTTCCATTACAATGTTCAATATGGTAAAATTCGATTTGGAGGCTCATAAAAATATTTTTGGGTGTGAATCCCTCTTTGACAATGTCATATAGGTGTGCATGGCACAATAATTGAATTATATTAAAATTTTCATGTTGTGAATTCTCTTTCCAAATCATGAAAAATCTTGGATAGATGATGAAGAACGTTTATATATAGTAAATATTTTTCAAATATGAAATTACCAATTTGTTAAATCCCTAATATGGAATGTGATGTAAATAATGATTTTGGCTTCCAAAGTCTCCTCCAAACTTGTTCCATAACTGATTGAATAATTGCCAATTGCTATGGTTTCATCATAGTGACATCTAGATATTTTGATCCCAAACTGATATATATTCTTATCAAAATATCCTTCAATATTTTCTCATGTATTTTTTATATCTTTAAAAACTATTGTTTAATCCACTGGATCGTAAAAAATATATCAAATGATAAAGATATACTATATATTAATGAAGAGGGGGTGTCACATGTTGATGAACAAATCTTGGTGAAGGGATATCTAATAAAGATATCTTGTTGTGATTATCATTTCAATTCTCCAATTCTGTTATAACATGTTTGTTGTTGTCTCATTTCCTCCTTGTAGGTATTTTTTATCAATTGGATTCGATACCATGTTGCTGACCACTCAGGGATGGTTCGTCGTTGTCCCATCAAAGTGACTTTCCATAATGATCCATTCAGACATTTTATTTTATTGTTTGGTTTATTGATCTATATTATTATTTAATTAATTATAATTGATGTATAATTCATTAATTTTATTATTTTCACATTTGATATAAACCGTGGAACTTATAAAGGGCCTAATTAAACTTGGCTATTGTAGTAAATTCTATTTGCTATTTCTTGTATTGATGATATCTCAATACGATGTACGAAATTTTCCTAATGTATATTATAATAATTTAGTTTTGTTTATGGATTTTTATTTAAATCATCACATAATGTGTGTGACCTAACTAATTGGATAATTCAATTTTGGATGATAAATTTTTTTAGTCCTCCCATTGGATCCTATTAGGTACATTTCCATTGAGACTGAGCTTGAGGCCACCCAAGGGGTGACACTTCCCTAGAAATTATAAATGAAGCTAATATTTTTTAGCTTAATATTGGGAATTATTAGTATTGTTTGATTTTATGATTAGGAATTGAAACTATTTTTTTTCTTTTTCTGATAGGGAATCACCTAGAATAAAATCATTCAAATTTAAGGTTAATATATTTTGGATAAAGTGAAAAAATTTATTTAATTGGAAGATATTAATTATAATTGGATAAGTTAACCATTAAGTCTTCTAATGACATGATTTCTATGTTTTTTGTTTAGACACGGATTTTCATTATTGTTTTTTAAGGACTATAGTATGATTGATTCCAAAGGAATGGGTTTAATATTTCTTTTTTATGATTTATTGATGGTGAAATGATAGTTTTTATATTGGATTTTTAAATTATTTACTAATATAAAACATACTTGTGATGGGTTCATTTGATCACTATATGTGTTGCTAGAGGTCATGGGGCAAGGTTATGAACAGTCTAAGGGTAATTTTTACAATCACTGGATTCATATTTGTAATATTTTTAAAATTTCAATTGTTTGGTTATATAGATAAACCTATGGGATGAATAAGGTAATGGTTTAAGGTTTGGAACCCACCAAAGTGAATATTGCATTGTTTATGGATAACCTAAGGGAAAGACGATAGAAATATGTACCATCAGAGAGTAAGAATCGTGATCATTGATTTCCTAATGGTAATTGTTTTAATATTCAATATACATAGTAGTGTGAGATATGATTGTATGAGGTCATGGGGCACTTTTCATGATACATTACGTGTGATTCATCTTGGCTGCGAGAATAGTCCACTAATAGTGGGTGATTTGAACTGTTCTTGGAGTTCCTACCACATGATATAGATATCCATCATCATGTCGAAGAAGGTGATTATGAATAGATCTGAACACGTCATACGACATGTTCAATGATATATAACTATGAAATGAATTAGGTTTTCCTAAAAATGGGTGTTAACTGAGAAATAAATGGTTGGTGAGTTTATTTATTGTTTAGTTTTAATTTTATTAATACAATAATCATTTATATAACTTATTATCAACATTATATAAATATATTAGATTTTTTTAGACACCATTGGTGATGGAAAATAATGCTATACTCTAATCCTACATGGTCTCTCATTGTACAGGGTCACCCAAGTATCTCTTACAAGTTTTTTATTGGTCCATGTTTAGGATAAGGATTGGGTGATAATGGCCTTGATTGATATGTCATGTGTTTTCAGGATATTGTATGAGGTTTATGTCAATTTGGTAATAGAGCCCTTATGTTTTATTCATTTTACATTTTCGGTATCTATGTCAAGCCAATTAGGTAGACTTTTCTATATTTCAACATGGTTAATAGGTCCTTACAACATTTCATATATTTATATCACATGATTAATCATTTATAAATAATCTACATGTATTTTTCCAAGTAATATATCTTGTTATTTATTTGTATTTTATAATTTTTTATATGTGGTATAGTCTCCCCAATATTCCATATTACACCCATGGTACATGTTGGTAGCCTCTAACATACATGGAGGTGTCCTAGAGGTCATCAGGAAACCCGGTCTGGATACTGTTAAACATTTATATGGAAATTATTTTACAATTTCTTATAATAGCATTATTTATTTTTTCCCATAAATTTTTAGATCAGATGGACTTTGGATTTAGAACGGTTTCAGTGCCTTTGATTAATTTCAGGATAGTGATTTGCAAACACCTATTAAAGTGTGAAGTCTATAATGATAGGTCATGGAGGTTCTATTTTTATTTTAATTATAATTATTTTATATTTTCACCTTGGTAGGAACACAAGTGTATTGAATATTTTGGTTTATAATTGATATTATACTATTGGCCCAATGGAAAGTGGCGAATGTGTTGATTTCGACAATTTGAAATTAAGGGTTAATGGAAATCATTAATTTTTTATAAACATATGATTGAAAGGAAATTTTGTAATTATATTTTGTGATTTAAATGTATACATATTATGTTTTCAGTGCTTTCATGAATCATATGTTCACACCAACACTATTAAACATCACAGACCAACAATGATATATGAACATCAATTTTACAACTGTAAATATGAAGAAACTAATTCATATTATTTACGATACCTATGATTCATCCATGAGTTACAATCACAATACCCCATAAGACCTTGAAACATGATTTAAAAGGAACTTCAATATGTATTTTATGCAGGATCATAAATGTCAAATAACTAGGCCCTAGAACTGAGACCATAAAAGGTATATCAATTATTCATGGATGTGTGACCCTAAAATGAACCAATAAATTCTTTATCCCATGAAATTAAAATTTTTTACATTTCCTTTTAAGTTGGCACCAAACATCACGACTTCCAATATCATTCAATGGGATATATAAAAATCCACTCTAATAGACCTGATCCAAACACCACTACAGTTAATACAAACAAAGATAATGATTAATTACATGAGATAATATATATTAAAAATTAATATATATTATAATAAATTGTAAAAAAATTATATATAACCCTATATATATAAATTTTACCTTGTTTTTATTGATTGGTTGTAATAAGGTAACTAGTATTTATATTTTTTCTGGTAAGTATTAATTAATACATCTTATGTCATTAAGAGATTCAATATTATATAAAAATTCCCCACCATAAGTAAATATGACCCAAAAATCCAATATACTTTTGATCATTGTATTCCCTAAATATTTTTTGGTAAATTCATTGTATCAATATTCTTTTAAAAGTAGGCCCACACAATGTGAAAATAATATGGTACTCAGGGTACCTTATAAATAGAATGATAAAACAGACATGAATCATTCTATATAACAAAAATAATTAGTTTCAATAGTCATTAATAATAAAATTATGGATAAAATTGATTGTAATTATGATACTAGAAAATATAATGGTGAACCTGATATGAATACATTTCCTTAAGCTATTAATTTCGTTAGTTATAATTGGAATTGGACATTAATTATGATTAAAAATGTGTTGGAAAATGGGTTTATTAGAAACCAAATGTTTAACCAAAATTTAATCCATTGCCCTTGGTAAAATTATATCAACCATTTCCTTATATTAAATTGGGTATTAACATTTATTTTCAGTTTTTATCACTTTCAAGACTCCCTTAAACCAAAATGAAATCACATAATAATCTATAAAATACGAGTCTCTTTAGAAAATGAATACGTAGTTGTAGACACTGCATTCCATTTCACAGAACCTACTAATGTGTTTGATTTATACTTCATCTACAAAGATTCTTGTGGAACCAACACCCCAATTTGTACTATCACCAACTCAATGCCTCTAATAATAGTTTATTAATACTAAATGATAATTTCACCATTTGAATATATTCTTCCCAACTATTGATTTTGATTATCAAATCCTCTAGGTGATGATTCCCCATGTTATATCATATCTACTATTGGACACAATGGTGTATGTTTCCATTGTTTTCACATCAATCACATTATTATCCTCCCTTTGGAGCATGAAAATACTTTTCTACTATATATTATGTATGTGGAAGAGGAATCCAAAAACCATCGCAAATCATTTTGGGAAATTTTCGATAAGTATCCATCTATACATCACTATCCTTATCACTAAGAGGAAGAAAATAATAATCAATAAAATAATAAAGGAATCATAGGGAACCTAACAATGACTATATAAATTATGTTCGTATAGAGGAGGAAACACTAAAGGAAGTAATATATAGAGGTTCAAGAGAGGCCTAATATATTTTCTACTATATAAATTAATGTCTAGGATTATATCCCTTGTTGAATAAACACAAACAAAAACTAGAACATATACACTCAACAATCTATATGGCCCACAGAATGATTTTAGTGGAAAACAAAAACCATGCTCATATCCCTAATTTCCTTCAATTGTATCATTTCATAATCCAGTTGCAACATAACTTAAATCATATATGCTTAAACCCAGACATGTGTTTCATAAGAATATTCCATAAGGATTTAGGGAGTCAGAGCTTATTCTCTATCCAACCAATGATGAAAATTTGTATATTTTAATTGAAACCATGTTTAGGACCACATCCCTTTCACCAATAAGAAACTAATTGACATATATTAGTGAAAAAAAAATCTTTGGAGTGGGAACATATTATCATTTTTTGTAACATTAATATATCCCATCATCATATATATGTGGAATCCAACTATTATGTTAATATTCCTACTAATATATATGAATAAATCCAATATATATTATTTTGAATCATATTGGTAGCCCATACGCATTCCCATTACCAATAATCTCAGTTTCCATGGATGCTTTACCACTCATGAGTGGTGTTTCCAACACAATGTTACTACAGTTAGAATCTGGGATTAAACCATAAATTTCTAATCGAAGATGAATATAAGTAATTCTATATAGTACAATTACACAATATAAGAGCAGGATCATACACCCACACATAACTATAATAATATTCAAAAGAAATTTTTTATTATTTCAATAGTATCTCATGAATCTTCTAGAAACACATCAATAAAAAAAGGTATAAATTTCATGAATGTCATCCCCTTGATTCATTAATCTACATATATAGATTTTATACCCATAGTACCTGTCATGAATTTTCTCTCTATTTGAAATATTAATATCATCCTGGGGGGGTTCTCCAGATGGTACTTGACATAAAGTTCCTCCCTACTAGAAAAGTACTATGAAATTTTCCTTATACTAAGAGGAAATATATATGTTGAGGCCAGATAAACCAATAACATAATTACCAACTATTGATATCTCATCCCAGTCAAAAGTATTTCTGAAAATGATCATTATCTATGTCGCTCCTATATCACTCAACCTCTTATGAATATGGAGATATTCCAAATAATATCACTCCTCTTGAAAATTTTTTATAGAATATATAATTATGTTAAGTTGTTGTTGATGAATCACCAATGGAAGATGAGGATAATTCCATGGTTATGGGGAAAGATATTGTGGATGAATGATAACAAATAATGTACTATCCCATTTCTAATATAAATATTGATATTCAAGAGATTTTTAATGTAGTTTATGTAGCCTAATGTTTCCACAACTTATGGAGAAATTTATATAATCTAATGACAGTATATCAGTATTATAAGAAGGTCACTAACAACCATTTTGTAAAAAATATATCTACAATAATGTCATGATGGATCCCTTTTTAGTGTCATCAAAATATACGTTTATCATAAAACATGACTTACTTAATCATTCATATTTAATTATTATAAGGTCTAATTTTCAGATTTTCAATAATTCCTTAAATAAATCGTTTAACAGTTAGTGGGGTGAATATGGATCTTTTTATTTTACAACACTCACTATAAAACAAGGACCATTGTGGAAGTCATATTGTAGTGCCATATCTTAAATGGAATTATTATTCCCTTATTCTATATATGCTAGTTAGTATACCTAGTTAAAAAATGGTATTCCTAACACCCAAAATAGCAACACCTTGAATTAAGGATAAATTTACATACATATAAATTAAGATGATAATAAGGTCAATCAGGCAACCCACATGTGGTAAAAAACCTTAAACCCATTTAGTGACTATTAGTGGTAAGAATACCTCACCCCCAATCAGTAATGCATCTAGTTATTACCAAAATATAATTTTGTGGTAGAATATTCCACAACATCACTACTTGAGCCACTATATACTGTTTAAATGGGGGAATATTTCCTACTAATACCCCACCCACAATGGGAACATTAAATCTATAGTGGGTCCATTGAATCATATTGGTAGGATATAATAAACCCCAAACAATAGATTTAGATACATATTTACCAATCCCTACTCAAGTAAGGTCAGTCATTTCCAATATGTGAGAAATTTTACATGAAGTTCCTACATGCTTCCTTCAATGTTTAGATCCATCAACATAATTGTTATCATGATCAATGGTAGATGATATAAGTTCCATTATTATCATTACAATATACCACATACTAGGAAACATTTGTGGGAAATGGTGAAGACATATAGGAGAATGAATTTAAAGCATCCCAGTAAGAGTGAAGTTATCAAGGAGAACTAAGACTTTTCAGTCGATAAAAATTTAAAGGATAATAAATCTATCAATAACACTAATAATAAAATGATTCACCCAGTTGAAATTAAATTATAGATTTTTTCAAAATAAATCAAATAGATGAATTATATGACAACATTAACACTAAATAACAAGACAGTTTGGTTTTTTAAAAACCTGTAGCAAAACAATCCCATGGAGAAAGAAGGTTTACCAGATATCATAGATAATCTCTTATTGTGGGATCTACACTAAAGGTCATTCTACTCTCTTCTAGGTGATCCTAAAGTAAATATAAAGGAAATGGCATGACTATATCCCACCCACCACATAAAGGATATGAACTAGTATCCATTAATGAGGTGATTTCTCAGTATGAAGTCACATTGCAGAATATGAACAGAATAAAAACAAAATTTATTAGGGTAGACATTCCTATAAATTCATCCACCCCAAATGAGGATAATATATACCATATATATTCCCACTAAAATGGTGAAAAATTATTTTGATTATCATGATTAGATTATAATAACATTGAAAAACTAGGGAACATATAAATAGTTTATATAACGGGATTGTAGACAATAAAGAATCCCTCAATTTGGTAGAACCCATTTTCATTTCATGCGGGCTACCCTATGATGACTAAATAATGATATAAATAATAGTGGTATGATGTCCATCCATATATATCTCCACAAACTACATCTACTATAGTATAATCATATTTTTCATTCCCACTACAACTCATTTAATCAATTTAGTCCCTTAACTATTAAGTAAAAATAAATAAATAAACACATTCTTCAGTGTTACTATAAGTGAATGTTCACACATAAGGGGTAGTCTTGACTCCCCCCTTGACCAAATTTTTTAAAACCACATTTTTTATATTTATTTATTACAAAAATTATCATTATCATCCCTAATATTAATTTCATAATGATAACTTGTTATGTTAACACTAGAGAAACTAGTGGTAAGATCATGTAATTAATGACAGCCATTGATGAACTATTATTGTCCGAAATAAATATATAACAATAGGGACTATAAAAATTAATGATGATCCGAAATGGTATTTTCATTACATTTTTTCCCTATAATATGGAATAAAATCATTTGATGGGTATTAGTGGATCATCTTATGATCATATTAAGAAAAATAAAACCCCAAAACACAATACAATATATCCCCCATAATATATACTTTGGATTAAAACTGAATAAAAACACCTATGTAAATGAATATCATAAACGAAATAAAAAATCAATGACCTCTATAATTATATTCAATAGAGTATGGTTTGTTGATGATAATTGATATATAAAACATGATTTCCTCCACATTTTTTAATTCCATGGAGAAAAGGATCGTAGATTAAACCAAGTGGATTATGATATACATGTAGGTATGCCAGCACATTAACTATAAAGAAGGGAATTATGTACTTGAATGATAATAGATTCTAAATTTTTTTGTTAAAATAATTTCTATTTTACAAAAACCAATTATGAAAGCTCATTACATTTTTGTACATAGTTTCTATTTTTCTACAATGAATGATGATTGTTAGTGGTGACAAATTATTTTACTACAGATTGATGTGTAATTCATTAAAGACATAAATGGGGATGTGCAAGAAATATATAAATCATATCAGGTATTTCTAATAATATTAAAATCACATGAAAGTATGTTATTGTTTCAGTTGAATGAGACCATACAGCTGGGTTTCACTATTCACACATGAATTACATTGGTGATAATGTTACTATAATCTAATTCTCAAGGATACATTATATAAAATGTTTCATAATCATATATTCATCATATTAACATTTTTTAGTTCATATACAAAAATTCCACATATTCACTAAAATACATTACGACTCAATTATAGCTTCGAAACAAATTATCAATCTAGGCAAAAAAACTTTTAGATACATTCTTTCATGCATTCTATTATTTGTGGTCAAATATGTTTTCCAATAAACAATTCATATCGATTTTTTTGTGAATTTATAGGCATTATTAGTGTTGAAAAAATATATAAAATTAATCCTTCATAGATGTAAGAAATGAGGGACCTCTAATAAATAATTAGTGATACTTAAGGAACTATGAGGACTTGTGTGATATCAATCAAACATATTCATAACCATATATTTATGTTCTTAAGAAAATATGTATCATATAAATTATACTTATACCAATATAATCTCTTTTTCTATAACATAGAGTGACTACTATTCATAGAAAAATGACAATCATGAATATTCTATATCTACTTTTTTTTATTCCAACAAATATATATACTAGGTAAATTAATACAATACGTTGAAATCATATGATATATGAGTACATCACATATACCACATCTATGTAGTAGAACACCTAAAATATTATTAAACTGAGGAATTTCAGACACATCATTAATGTAATTAAATATTTCAATTTATTCATTTAATTTTCAAATAAGTGAAACAATTCCAGTCTTATTGTGCTCCAAGAGAAAACAATATTTGAACACACCCAACTTCCCATTGGACTGAAAATTAAAATGGAATTCATTAAAAACATATCAAATTATAATGTTGATCTTTCTAGGAATTTCTACAGCCTCAATTTAAAAGTTTTGATTATAATCATTGACCCATATGTATATCAATGAATGAATGAAATTCCATGGATATACTTTGGTGGGTCAATCCAGCAAATATGACTAAAATTATTATGTCATGAATGTATTTTTTATATATTTTATAAAAGTCATTTCTAATGTTTAAATAATTTTATTCATTTTAATATTAACAAATCCTCTTAACTAAAATAATTTTTTATGATAATAAATTAGAGACATCTAAAAGGTTATGTTGAGGGTATAATTATCATATCCCATCATAAAATATACGCTAATAATGTAAAATAATGAAAATGTGGAGTTATTTTTCTAGAAAATGATTCAATTTATACTCTTACGTGTTTTATGAATAATAAAAAACCCATACCTAAAAACCTTCATATAAAATAATTTAATATATATAACAGAATAATCCTTATGTTTTCTGCCAATTTACTTTTTTTATCTTATTACTACTCTCTAAAATATCTACAATAGTTTTTATAAAAGGTGAATTAATAGGCCAAAATGACCAAATAAAAAATATTAGTAAAAGAATGATTTAAATAGTCTAAAATAAAGGATTATATTACACTCATATTCATGATAGGAAGTAAGGGAAGTGAGAAGGCCTTTGAACTAGGTAATGTCTTGATTAACTCCCATGTTTCCCAGAACACTTGCAACCACATTTTCTTCTTGATAATCATGGGTGATCATAGATTTATGATCAATAAACGAATAAGTGTATTCCTTACAACAGGTAGTAATTAGACCAGAATGATGTGTTATACCATTGTAAATTGCATGAATGATAGTCGTTGAGTCACTTTCAATCCGTAGGTTGTTTCATAAATAGATATAGGCAAAGGAAATAACTTGTATCAAACCATGCATCTCAACATCAAGGGAGGTGGAAATTCCATGTAACATCTACAACATCATTTTATAAAAACATAATTAAATTCTCTAACTAATCTATTTGGATAGTAGAATTTACTGATGGTCTATAAATAATACATTGTTCCACTAGGGGAGGTGATGAGGTGAAATACTGGAAGGGCCTGAGTCCCTAGATTGATACAATGAAGGGGTTTACAACCCTTAGTTAAATAGCCCCATATCAGAGCAATGAGGGGCCACAACATTGGCATGAATATTATTCTTAGTGGGTACAACCACATCATTTAGAGAAGATGAAATAGGGAGCACCAAAATCCCATAATAATGATATCCCATATTTAATCAAACCACAACGGTAAATTTACCATCCATAGACATTGAATCCTAATTTTTACATGGGATCTTCACTTGTCCACTATCTTCCAAAATCAGATAGTTTTTTTATAAAGACTCAATGAGAGTCATTTAATATGACACCTCATGTAGATCCTCAGTGATGAGGGATAAACTATATAATGATAAAAATATTACATTCCCTTGACACATATTTGGGTCCAAGATAAAGGAGGATGAGAAAGATCCACATTAATGCACTGCATTTCCACTACCTCTTCCTCAAAATTCATGGTATGCTCACAGGCGAAAATATAGTATCCTAGGGAGTAACTGATTCATTTTTGGAATTAAGCTTTCATAAAATGAAGAGGAAGTTAGGGGCGAGATATCCAAACCAAAACTCAATATGATTCCTTACCATTATGGTCATTAATCGTCCATTAGAATGAGATAAACCTTGAATGACCCCCATATCAATGTATTTTTCACCAAACAGTCCCAAAGTCCCCCATGATTCCATAAAAATTAAGAAATCATTAAATTTCAAAGTTGACACCCTGTTTGGGATGTCCAGGCTCCATGAGTTATGAACATATAAAACAAAGAAACCTTGGGTTTTTTAATCACAATCCTGATAAGTGGTGTCCATTTTCAGAGATCCATCAGATCCTCGAAATCCACCCTTGAAATGGATACAATTGGAATGACACCATCTAATAAATTGTTTAATAAAATCATATAATATTCTTGGGTAACATTGTAGAGAATTATCATTATCGAAATCAGTTAAATGAATTCTCTCATAATCTATTCTTCTTGTATCCTATTCATTTGTATCTCTCATCAAGTGTAACCTCGTGTAAAAACCAAAACACTATGTGTAAACATTAGAGTAACCTAATTATTTTCTTACCATACACAAGATAATTCAAAGGAACTTTACCATTAGGGCCACCCATACAACAACAACATTTTCTTGATAAGTAATTAAATAGATATAAATTCACACAAAGTATTTTAAAAGGGTTTTTTTATTCATAGGAGTTTAATATACATCTAGTGAATCTTATATTTAAAACTTCTACATCATATGTAATCATTATCATATCATATTTTATTCTATTTTATACGATCTTATCAATTTTGGAACCCCATTCCATCCAGAAATTTATTCATTCTCACAATAGTAATGTGAAACTCTTTACTCATCCCACAAGATTGTGTTATATACCCAAAAATTAATGAAACTCTAGTTATAAATATTTGAATGAATCACATTAATAAGGCACATGAATATATCAATTTAATTTACAGAGGTATATGGGATTGAAAATATCCACATTAGTAAGCACAAAGCGACAAATAGGAAACCATCACAATTCAAAAACAAGGAATAATCCTCCAATCTTGGGTTAGTCTTACCACAATACCATTTTCCAAAGGATATATCACCCAAGAAAACATTTAATTAATGATATCCCTAAAAATGATATTAATAAACTATATTTAATAGTTATTAATAATCCCATAACTCTAAAAACATATGTCATGGTAAATGAAATAATTATATTTTGATATCATAACTATCATTCATATTAAGAAATTATCTCTTATTAAAATATCTCTCATAAAAAAATCATAACGATAAACAAATTATCAATGAAAATAAATGCAATAATATCCTTTATATAAATACACATTTAAGAAATTAATATAATTAATTTATATATATATAAACAACTCGAAATGAAAATATATCTATTTCTAATAAATAGTAATTTGTTTTTGGAAATCTGATAATATTTAATATAATTAATTTAAATTTATTAAAAAATTCAAACTCATTAATAATTATTATTATATCCAAATTTATTTTAATATATTTTTTTAATGATTTACAAACTTTTCAATATACTATATCTATTCTATAAACATTTTACAAAATCTAAATATCATATAATAAAAATCACATAAACCATAATCATTTAAGGATTGAATATACATTTTATAATCATTAAAATAATACCCTAAGGAAGGCCCATAGTTTCAATACTTGAAAATAATTATTATAAACAATTGAAAATCTATAAATAAAAAAACTATATATTTTAAATTTATTTCATAAATTATAAATCATTTATAAATCACAAATATAAATTATATGTGATCAATTAATGTCCAAATTGTATTTATGACACAAAATTTAATATATTATATAAATATTATTATTAATTAAAACATTAAAATTTCCTAACTAATTAAATACAAAAAATACTATTTGATCACAATTTATAAATATTTTTTATCAATATTTAAATATTTTACACTATAATCAAATTTCTATAACATTTTAAATAAATAATCACATTATTGTTTTTCAAAAATGGGACTATTATTAGTTATTCTTCTCTAGTAGTATATGATCACCAGGATAATGAACTAACTCATTGTTAATTTGGATAAGATTAGAAGTGGGTGTGACTGTATGTTAGAATATGTTCTTATAGTTCATTGTTGTTATAAGGAATATCCATGGTGTTGGAAAACACCAATAAAATCTAGAAAGGTGTGGTTCCAAAGGATTTTTGTGACAACCTTTATCATATCACGGGGTAATGACCATGATCCCTCCGGATGTAAGGTCCAATGTATAATTCATTATTACGTAACTATTCATTACCACACTTGTTTCTTGTACATTCCATGCATTAGTCGCATGGTGAAAGAATATTTCATGCTCTACATGCCCACACGACTTATACATTTTGTGTTTATCCCATCAGAACCTCATAATGACTCTCAAAAAGTTATTGGGAAAGGGGAAATAATCCTATATGTTCCCAAAAATATAAAAAATCATAATTAAATAACAACACAATTCTTGGCCATCCTGATCATGTTAATAGCTCAACTAAATTTCCCTTATAGATTAAGAGAACATACCATTATGTGATCACATTACCATAATTTAAACCAGTAAGGCAGAATAAAACTTTTTATTAGTTAATGAATGATAGAAATAGGGTATCATCGTATGATCTAATAAATCATATAATACTAAAAAAGCTTCCCAATATATCTCATATTGTATTAAAGATGTATGAAAAATTAATTACACTATGGGTGTATAAAAAATAATAAAAACTATAAAACATAGACATTGGAATCCCATTTTTATACCCATAGATTATGTATTGATGAAAACCAATGAAGCATAAATCAATGCCTCCTACCTCCATAGGTGTTCCAACGTCCAAAGGATATGGGTTTATAACATTATGATCCAAACATTTTTTATGAAATGACATATCCATCACATTAAAAAAATAAATTGTGTACCTTGGAGAAGAAATTTATTATACAATTCATTAAATTAATGATCACAAACCAAAAACTAACCATTGGAATCCCTTCCCTTTTTATAGGTTGTTTTAGATAATATTCTTTGAAAGAGGAGCACCAATAGTAACATCTTGTATAACATCCTCAATGTTTATAAAATAATACATTTTCATATATATTAATATTTTTTAATTTAATATTAATTTTAGTTTCAGGGGGTCACTTTGTATGATAACATACAACAGACGCCCCGATGAGTTTCTTTGAAATCATACGATGCACACAATATTGAGTTATACTTAAAATTATATAGAATATTATTACAATGTTAAATGGTTGATAGTGCTTGTCGTTGTATTGGCGGTAATTAACATATTAAACTATATTAGGAGTTTACAAATTTGTTAAATGTTTATACATTTATGAAATTAAATTTGGAGGCTTAAAATGAAAATAAATCCAAATTAAATCATAGAATACTCTAATAAAATTTAACGATAATTTTACTTCTTTTTTATGGAGAACCCTTTTTTGAAATTGTTTTTTGTTTTTCAATTGTAAATCTTCTATTTGATAAAATAAACATCTTTTTTTGGTTTTGGGTTTAAAAATGTACTTTATATGGAATTTTGGTATTTTTCAATTAAAATCGATATTTTTAAGAATAGTAAAACAATATTACATTTATATTCAACAATGAAAGTTATTTTAATTTATTTATATAGGTATATTTTTTTAATGTTATATAATGTTTAATCGGACTATTTTTTTATCATTTAATCCAATTTTGTTCCTTGTAAGTAATTTCACATTTAATTGGGACATATTCACTTGTCAATCTTTTGACTGTTTTTATTTTTTAAAAACAAGATTTCTAGTTTTGAAAATAAGAATTAATTTTAAATTTATTAATGAAACTTTTTTATTTGATATTTGAAAAACTAATTCTATGTTTGGAATCAAATGTTCAAGGTTATGTGAAAATATACATATTTGTTTTGGATATTTTGAATAGTAACTTCAGTAATTATATTTATTTACCATCATTAAAGGTTAAATTAGGTAAACAATATTTAAAATATTATTATAATAATATTCATCACACTAACATGAGGCCTAATATTATTGGATGATTCATGGGAAACCAAAAAAATCGATATGCTGAACCATTTCATTTGGGAGCCACTTCGGTGTAAAAATGACATGTTATAATAATTAATTTAATTTAAAGGGAAATATAACCTAAACATGTATCTTTTTACCAAAAAAATTTATTTCGTGGTTTTATAATTGATAACTTAGACAATAAATAGTCAATAGAAATATAAATTTTTTTAATATGTCAGGATATTGTTTTTCAATATTTTTTATGTTAAATAAATAAATTTAACAGTGACACAATGATGATGTAGTGAATTATTCATTAATAAAGGATTCAAATAAATGATATTATAAATATTAAAATAACTATTATTTGAAAACATTTATACCATAAATGATTTTTAAATATTAATATTACATGTTTATAGACTATTAAATGGTTTTGTTTTAAATTATCTGTATACTAGGATTTTATTTAAATTTAATAACAGGAATCGTGTAAAAATTGATATAATTTATTATAAATATAATAATTAATTAAAATTATTTATAAATACTAAAAAATATTAAAATCATAAAGTGATTATGATATTGTCTAAAATTTCATTAAGTGTCCAATTATGGGAAATTTACTAGTATAAATAAAATTATGATCTTCATAAAAATTAAAATGGTGTTCCCTCTTTTAAAACTAAAAGAGAATAATTAAGGGAAAATAAAAATATAAGGTCTAAAATACACCCAATACATGTCTGAAAACAATTAAATGAGATGATTTGGATACATCTAAATATTTTCTTATTCATATATAAAATTGGATCCCCTTGTATTAAAAAGTAATTTAATTAATTAAATATTTTAATACATTTAAGGGTGCCCCTCCACTCTTCTATAAAAAGGAACCCATCTACCTGTATTAATCACACCTTTGAATCCTGTTAGATTATCCAAAATCTATCCAAGCCTCTTTTTATAATCTCTCTCCAAATTCTTAAAGCCTTATTTTAGGCACACCACCTTTCAAAGAGGTGTTTTAGTGTTCATAATCAGCGATCAACAGAAGTAGATGTATCTTTTTCTTTAAGTGTTATTATTTTGTTTCTTATTACACTTCATCAAATATCATCCAAAAAATGATGTGATAATAAATTCATTATCCAAATTATACATATATTTTATAATGTCAATATCACCGCTTATATCTATCCAAACTTTTATTAAAAGGGAATGGAATTAATCGTTCAAGCGTATGTGTGAATTATCATCTCCACGAACTGATTAATTCATTTACCTTAAACATAAATTAAGATTTTTTATAATTATGGATCAAATATTCATATGTGATATTATTTAAATATTAATAATTATAGGATAAAAATATAATAATTAAATTCTTACTTCTATGTGCATAAAAATGATAAACTCGTTTGTGCGTATGTGTCCACTGTCAACTCCATAAAGTTGTGTGACTCATTTTTATTCTTTAAATCATGTTTATGATTTATATAGGTATATTTAAATTTTTATAATTATATTAATAATTTAATCATAATTATTTAATAATAAATTGATAATTACCTTATTTCCATATTGATCATTGAAAAAGGAAACATTACTCATGTGTACGTACAACCTAGCATCTCTATAATTATAAACATGTTCATTTATATATCAACCATATTTAATGGTTCAAATTAAAAAATATGTGTTATGTGAGAATATTTTTAATATGTCATGAATAATATTTTGTAGATGATGGACTTATGACCACATGTACTACTATTATCAGGCCATGTTTATTTTCGACTCAAGAACTGATTATCAACAAAACGTCGACTATAAACTCAAATAATTAACTAATTATTATAACATGGTAATAAGTGATGTAATGGTAATAATAAACTAGAAATATTATCTAAATTAAGTATAAATTATCCTACTTTTGTTATTCATTGTGATAAAAAGTGAAACAATAAAAGCCATACTCAAGGTAAAGGAACTTCTTAACCTAATTACCATTCTATTGATTAATCTTTTACTTATTGATTATGCCATGCTATGATTATGTTAAAAATAGAATTTAATATCCTATCATGTTTATATAGATTATATATGTTTATTTATAGTGTATACAAACAATAGACCAATTTTATTAACAAATTCATCTTTGTAATGGAAATCCTTACATAGTCTCTATTCATTGTTTAAGGTATCCACATCATTGGTTTTGTTTTTTCAAATAATATATGTGAATGAAAACTGATTATTTTACACTGATTAGTCACACATATTGGTTGTATGTATATTTTTCACACATACTTATGAAACTTATTTGTCCTTAGTTAAATGAAATTAAATTTCTAAGGGACATAGTCTCAATCTCAATCCATTGAGGCATATTTCTATTTAAATATGGCCTTATTTAATACGTTCTATAATCAACCCAATTTACTATTAATTTAATTAAGTGGTTTTAAAAACGAATCTTTTTTACAAATATTTTTAATAAATGAATAAAAAATAATTTTTTTTAACATATGATGTTACAACAACCTTCCATCTATTTAGAGAATTATTAAATATTGGATTCCAATAATAGTAGAATTTTTATTATAATTATAACAAAATATCATATTCCCTTTTTAGGTATTTTGGTTTTGAATTTTTTTTAATATATTTATTTTATCAATGTCTAGGAATTATGTCATATTATTGTAATGTAGAAATAGTATGTATTCTTTTATGCTTGATCATATAATATAATTACATTAATTTTCTTCGGAATTGCTTACATATACTGATGTTATATGATAAATTGAGTTTGGGTGTGCCAGTGATAACTCTCCAATGCATTCGGTAACATGAAAAAGGTAAATGTTAATGTTTCTCCTATGATATTTAGGGAATATATTTTGATGGGTATTCCAAAAGTAAACATGAAGGTTATAAATTATAATGCTATGAATGCTAAAATGTAAATATATTATAGCTTCCGCAAGTTACCGTTATGCTTTATGATTTATATTAGTTATTCATAAATTATATGATTTTATGATGTATGTTATAGATATTATGTTTTATTAGTTAGAAGTAAGATTTCATTGATTTGTATAGATTTATGTACTAATGTTTTCTTTCCTAATTTTATATCCCATACTATGATTTTTATGTTCATCCCATGTTTTTGAAATGTTTTTCATGGGGTATAAAATTTTTAAGAGAAATGAAGAATCTATAATATTATTTTCAAGAAAATAATACTTATTTTTTAAAAGAGTAATAAGATTGTTAAAAAATTGGAAATAGTAGAAGTGTCTACTTTGTAATATTTTTTATTTAATGTATTAATAAACAACTAATTCTTTAAAACTCTAAACTTTAAAAGATCCCAGAAGTTAATTAATGTCCAATTGTTGACTTTTCTCAAGATTATGTAATGTTTTATGTTCATAGACTTTTATCATATGATATTACTCGTTATAGTGTTTATAACTGAAAACATCCATAAATATGTGCATGTAATTTGTGATTTCTATAAATAAATAATATCTGATGTAAAATAACATGATATTATACAAAAGTAAAAGTTGAAGACGACAATGTAGTGGAGTTTCATTTCATACAACTATGATACTTTGATATAATCAAAACCACTAGCTTTTTCTTAAGGATATTTTGGAAAAAATGTATTATTTTTCCATGTGAATTATATAATAATTTGTAGTAGTAAAATTTCATATATAGGTTTAATCAAATTGGACATATCAAGAAAAAAATAGGGTCCAAAACATCATCACAAGGTGGAAAGTCATGACCTACCCATATGAACATGTATCTTCCTAATTAGTAGATATGGGAGATACTAATAGTCTATATAATCTATACATTTCAATCCTCCATAATTCCATTAATGTTCCCTAGTAGGTTTTTGGAGTATGTGAATGTTACAAAATGGCTCGAAGAGGCTATTAAAAAGACAAATGACATGCCTCGGTAGACATGTTCGATAAAAGTAAATAAAAATGGTGGAGTGATGAAAACAACAATCAGCATTAAGATAGTACCTATACTTTCTTTGTCTGTTAAATAAACACAATATAATTTTATTCCCTCTCATTTAAAAAAACAAAAGTAAAACATTCCATCATATTTTCGAAATAATTATATTCTTTACCTAAAATTCAATTACCAAAATAATATAGAGTAATATTTTGGGATAATTTTCCCCGAGGATTCTTCATCATTGTACTAAAAAAACATAACCAATTTACTAATTGTCAAGAGACCAAATTAATTTTGGATAAATGATAGACATAATCATCTACCCTTTAACTAAATGACGGTGAAAATAAATAAGATTTTATAATATTCAAGAACATACAATTGAATATGGTTTCCTTCGGACCTATCATGTTGGGTATATAAATGATCATTGTTTTTTCAATTAAATAAAAACAATGATAGTGAAACGAGTCTCACATAGACTAATAAGACTTCGTATTGACTAGATGACCAATAAATCATTTGGCCCAGGACATGCGAGACTCAAAGCACAAATGAATCCACATGTTATAAAACCATATGCCTCTAGGGTATCTAAGAAAACATATTCATCATCTCATTATTATAATAATAATTCAAATTTACATTTTAAGAAAATGTATAAATGAAGGATCCATTAACTAAACATAACTTGTCCACACCCACTTAAACATCTTTCCTATATCATTGTGAGGATGAAAACATTCCCACTAGATGAATCAGTGACATCCACCCCACCAATTTATAATCAAAATAGATTAGTAATTTTAATATGGATTAATCATTTTCATCCAAAAAATAGACACATTCATTGATATGTATGTGGATTTATTTAAGACAAATAAACCTATATATAATATGTTATGAAGTCATAGAGGCTGATGAAATTGGGGAATAAGAAGTTTTAGCGGACCCAAATGGTTATAAAATGCTTCTACTATAACATTATATGAATATAAAATATTAATATAGACAATCCATAGTGAAAATATTTACCATCAATCTGACCATAAATTATCTAGAGGTCATTCAGATCAAAAAATATTAGAAAAATTTCTCTAATCCATCTATGTTTTATAGTCGACATTGCATCTAGGAAATCATGGATTATCCCCACATGAATACATTAAAAATTAATCAAAATTATAGTCAATTGATGGAGACTGGAGCATTATTATCTAAAAAAATTTCGCCTTAATATTGGGAGTAACCCCATAGTTGGAAGCATATGAACCTTGTCCAAATGTATGAATAAATAAATTATATAGTTTCTATCCTAGATAGGATATCAATCATATATCATATTCAGCTATTAGAATAACTCATTAAAAAACTTATTTTGTCCTTTTTAAGTTACCATGTACTGAGGATGATGTTTTAATGGGTGAGAAATTTCACATGGAGACTAGCATAGTTAAATAACATATGTTCAAATCTGTTACAGAATAATACCCAAATGTTTATATATTCTAACATATCAGACCCTTTTTTATATCTATAATGATTGAATGAAATGATATTCAATATTACATAGACCATAATGGTTATGGGATAAATCATATCCTTATATTAACTATTCAACATTTGGAATAAAGTGGCGTTTACTCGAATCCCTCAAAAAAATAAAGGGATATAGATATAGTGGGTAAAAACCACATTGACATATGAGGCTAGGTACATAATTTTGAAATCATGTTTCTAACATTAAATTCAAGATTATTCCCTAAAAAAGATGATTTAATGTCTGAAATTTTTGTTTTCCCCACAAGTAATCAGTAGTTCCTTTACCATTCCATCAATTCCTGAAATATTTTATTGATGGATTATTTTTCTGAATATGTTATGATAAATCCCACTTTGATAGAAAAGAATCATTGTATATAGATGCACGCTTCTAACAAAATAAGCGTAAATAGATGATGTTAAATAATTAAATACATATTTCTTCCCCTTTTATCCTAGAAACCAATGTTATTAATACAAGAAGTGAATATTGTAAAACCTACATGTTTCCATTAAATTTAATAGAGGAATAATACTCCCAATATAGGAAGTTATCTAGTTATATGGGTCATCATTAATGGAGACTTAAATAATTTAATCACATTACTCTCATTCAATAGTTAGTAGAATGTTCACATTGAGAAACTGTAACTACAAAATATAAATAATACCATGCAATCCATGTCTATCAACATACAAATTAATAATCTATTCCATAAATTTGATCAGAATAATATTCATACTATGTGGTCAAGGATTAGTTTTCCATAGAAATGAATCCCTGAAGAAGGAATGTAAAAATTTTAATCATATTCTCCATTATTCTTAGATTTTTAGTAACAATAGGAACACCTGGCCACATGGAAGAAGAATATGATCTTGAAAAAAAGAATAAATTCCACCATATGTCCTCATTGGCCTCCAAATTATAACCCATATAATACATTAAATAATAGTGATGTATTATTGTAACTTGAGTATATATATATATATAGGATACTGCTCTATATTTTGATTACGTTGTCTCGAACACTATTATCAAATTAATACATGGTAATATGTGACTAGAGTGTGACCTAAGGCATATATTAATTGGTTCCACTACAAATCATGATGACCATGACATAAACATATCATTCCCCAGTAAACACATAGATTTATTTCTATGTAATTACATTGAAATACTCAGATTGGATCCCTATGTACCCATCCATAACATTTCTTTCTAGACAACCATCGTGGATATAATCAAATGACAAGGTAGATGCATCTGACCCATATGGATAAAGTAAACGATGAATTTGATAAACCCATTAAAGAAAACATCACCCAAGATGTCCAATGTATAAATTGTGTCATAAATATTGTCTATACAAGTAAAAATAATAGAAAATTAGTGTATGTATCAAATTATGGATCACGATAAGAACTATCCATTGCACTATTTATCATTCTTGGTCATATACTTATAGAATGATGTAAAAATCGTATGGAATAACTCACTTTTATTGAAGTTATTTTGGATTAATGCTATCTAGCTGGTCCCAATTTATGTGTATAAATTTTTTAGGAAACCCAAGGGGTGTAATATTACTATGTATTGAATTGTTTCTCAAGGAATTATTTCCCCACATAGTATTACATATTACAAAATATTTTTTAATCCTTTATGGGGAAATAAAATCAGTGATATGTAGATTCTATGGTGGTAGATTTACATTAATGTTGTGTCCACTATTCCAATCACAAAATATAATTTAATAAGTAATGGATCACTGTGTGAAGATGAATACAATGAATTTTGATTTAAGGTTTATATTATGGAATTACCTTATCTTCTTTGACATCATCATGAACTCAAAGCTGTTCCAAAAAAATATTAGGGAAATAATATATATTTTCTCTCATCAAAAAATAAATTGGTTTATAGAAATCAAGATTATCCATTCATAAATAAGGTTCTTCATAGCCAACCTCATTGACAAATTATTTCCATTCACATTGTGAATGATGGAATGGTTTGTGTTTGAATTGGATAAATAATTTCAGAAAACCTGGGTTAGTCTAATGAAGTGCAATTTATGTTGATTGATATTAATGCATTTGATATAATGGAATCTATATATACCCCTAGTGTTAATCCTAGTGAAACTACTAGACACCATAGATATATAGATGAATTATAAAATCATATATTATTGCATTTAGTTCGTCATAAGAATTATATTTGATACATAGAAGATATATTTTGTTCCATAATAAATGTATCATGTTGATCATTGTACTGAATAATATAAGACCTTATTTTCAGCATTGAAAATTATACTTAGTGTATCTTATTGATTTAGTGAAATATATTCTATATCATCCAATGTTAATAGAGAATCAAGAATAGTGGGAGGCCATTTATCAGTAGTTATTATCTAGTTTATGCATTAAAGTTCAATGAATGGGAATGTATATGTAGAATTCCTTTAATATCACCATATCCAACATTAACCACTACAAAAAATGGTGATCCCCTATGAAGAAGTCATCTAATATATGCAAATTTTTTCTAATATATGATATTAAATTCAATGGATGTTATTGGAGTCTATCTAGTTGAAGGATGTGATACATTAACTCAAACTGTTCATCTAGGGAAATTGTTTCTTCATAGTAGCTAATGAAGATGTTCCTTAATCCATCCTGAGGTTATAAATGTATTCATACAATGTGGTGGAATACCAGACCATTATTATATAATTATATTTATCCATAAAAATTCTAAATATTTGTTAGTCTATTAGGGTGATTGAAATTTAGTAATGAATAAAATCAATTGAGAAAAAGCTATAAAATATAATACATTATTCTGTTGAATGATTATATATATGGATTTATGGTCAAATTACCCATAGAACCAATGTTGTCTCACAACACACACTTATAAAATTTCTTAAAAAAAGGATAGTCAAATTAAGCTATAACACAGAAATTTCAAGACTAGTATGAGATAATAATTCACATTACATATTATATCATAGATTTTCAATTTATTAAATATGATTTTGAGGAGATAATATAGCTGAATGAAAATAATAATCAATAAATCCTATTCCCTAATTGGAAAATAATGAAAATTGATATATGTATCATATATTATACTAACCCCAAAATGGAATTCTCCCATATGATAAAGCCATGAATGAAAAAATCCATCACCAAGAAGAAACTTCCATCCACTAGTATTTCCCAAATTCTCATAAACAACACAATAAAATATTATTTAATGGATTCCTCCTTAGGTGAATTAAAGGATTATATACCTTAACTATGATGTGGGATGATCATATTGTGTCTTTTGGTACACACTATTTTAAGGAAATTCTTTTCCTTAAAATTGAGTGATTTTGATACTTCTATTCACCAATGATAAAAGACAATATAGCATTAAAGAATAATTTCCATGCATGATAGATATAAGGAAATTTCATACAACAACCCCAATAATTACTACCAACCACTAAATACTAATACAAATTTTCTATATGGGGAATATAATTCATGAGGTTATGTCTATTAGATATATCTAGATATGTCATATATGTACTCAACTACATGGATATCTTCTACACATTGTCTATGGAATTATAACTCAAATAAGTTATAGAATGCCCATCATAAAATTTATGAAGACTCATCTCACTACAGTATTTGGTGTCCCTCACAAATAGTGATGTAAAATGACATCAATTTCTATACATTGAAATTAAAATGGATTTTATTATAATAAAATATTTATTTCAAAAGATTAACCTACTTCAACATAGTGAATATTTGATAAATATATTAAATTAAAATACTATGTCTAATATACTTTAAAATATAGTCCAAATATACTAAATGACATGGATAAACAATATTTTATATCCCTTGTAGACTTATCAAACTACAACTTAGGTTCAATATATTAGTTTTTATATAAGTGAAATGTCATCTTTCGTATTATGTTTCAATTTCCCTCACATCACATTTCCATCAACTACCTATTAAATAAATATGTGTTGTCTCATTTTCAAGTAAATGAACATGAGGGAAACTGTGAGAAATGGTCACACACACCACATAACCTTGAACTCCATTAGAATCAGGAAACATAATAATTTAGTAAGAATTTTTACTATCATTAACTCATCCTAGTGGAACAGATGCTGGATTTGATAACTCACAAGATACATGGGATGAAGAACCTATAAAAAGAAATAAATTTAAATGACCTTACACCATAGATAGGTTTTATTATAACATCTCATATTCCCTTGTTACAATTTATGGATAACATATCTCTAAAACCACTATTTCAAGGATTATTTATAATACCTTTCACAAGTTCCAAATGGGTACACCGAATCCTTATCATAAGATATAAAAAATCTTCTAAATTTCAATGTATCATTACATAAAACTACATGATATCATTTTCCTCATAATATATAACTACATGACAAAAAAATTGTTAAATATTCTATAACATCATGGAATCATCCATTTCATATGATGTGAAACTACATGATAGCATATTTTTTACATAATTCTAAATGAAAAATTATATTAGTCATATATGGATGAATGTAAAAAATACATTAACTGATCCATCTTGGAATAAGATAAAATATATTTGTTTATTTATTCACTGAGGCCATAATTCCATTTGAATAAAATGTATTTTTTAAATATAAAAAATATAAGTTTCTTAATCAATAATACTTTTATAATATAAAATTCCATATCAATTCATGAAATGTTTTCAAATTTTGAGGTCCCCTATTTAATATTTTATCTCTTAATATCTATGTATTTGTATGGGACCTTTTTACACATTATGGGTACTAGGACCACATTCATGATTGGTTCCCTCATTATTACTATTGTGAATCCATTTATATTTCAAACATTCTTGATTTTCACAAAAATATAAATTTAGGACCACATTGTATGACCTTAAACAGCGTAAAATCCATTTATTAGTCATATGATTATAAATTGTGTACAATACAATCACTATCATGTAACATTAAACTACATGAAGTGTTGTCTATCCCATAACAATTTATGCTATTTGAATTGGTTCATTCATAATGACCATACAACAATTTTTAGAGGTGTATACCATATTAAATGGAATCATAATGTTCCCCATTCAATCATCATAACATGTTTCCTTCCAATAGGAGTTGAAAGATGTGAATACAATCACCATACGTAATGTAGTGGTCTACATGAACATTTAATACAAATTCCCCTTACTAATTATATTTGGGAATTAATTAATTTCACCTTGGGATATATAATAATACCTTGATTTCTTCTCCCAATAGTAACCATAGCTTCCAACTCCATATCCATATTATGTTTTCTATTGTTATGATTCCATTACCCACTTACATGTGGTTTACCCTTTTCACCAACTACTTTATCTATAAATTTCTGTCATTCTATATTATACATCATCTATTTCTATATAGGGATATTATATATCATGAAAAGCAATTTCGTAATTCCTATTACTATATAATATAGAGTGATTGAAGAATCTATCATCCTTTGCCCCACAAAAATCTCAATTTTTATGTCGTATCTCACCTAAGATACAAGACCTACATATGCTAATTATAAGACATAATATGGCCATGCATAATGATGGATCCACTTCCAGTTGTCTTATCATTGGGAATATATTCACATAGATTTTTATCCTTTCACACACTATGATAGTCATTAAATTATTCATCATATCCCATATACACATGATTCATATATATAATATGACATTTCAAAAACAATATGGGAAACAAATCATTCTGATTTTTTGACATGTAGAGATACTTTGATGTTATATCATAGGACTAAATAAAAATCATAATAACAAAAAAAATATCCTATCATTTTAGAGGTAAGATTCATTCATTAATCACATCCCAATGACCGTACAGTAGGATGAATCTATCATTGTCATTTTCCAACACATGACCTCAATCTGTACTGTGGATTATTATTAAGATTTATGTTTGGATCAATTCCTAAAATTATTTGATATTAAGAGATGAATTGATTATCTATGATTTATTCACCCATTGTATTTCTCCACAACAAAACATTTACTTTTTTGGTGTTTGAGGCCCCAATAATTTACACAAGGTTTTCCTCTAGTGGTTAAATATCAAGTTGACCACATTAGATTTTTCATATGTGCTAAAATGATTACATATCAACTAAATAATCCCTATAATCAATGAACAAATACAAACTAAGATCTAACTCAACAATAAAAGTATGAAATATATATGTGATTGGTCATCAACATAATCCATTAAACTTCTTTAAATCCATTTCTAAGCCGCATTATTATAAAATATGTATTGTATAGTCCATGCTTAATGATTATAAACTGAAAAAAATATGGTTCATCATAGATGAATTCATATTTCACTAAGATATTCATCCTATGTAATATAATTATACCAACATGAAACTCAAATCCACGTATGGGATAAAAATATGTGGTTTCTATCTATAATAATACAATAAGATAAAATATTCCCCTTCATAAGAATTGCATCCTATAAATTAATCTTCCTATGGATATGTTGTGTTCCTATCCTAACTATACACAATGAGAGTACGCATTGAAACTAAGATCTACAATCCAGTATATAACCATTGAGACATTTCAAAATATTATATCATTTTATAATATATAAAAATTTACACCATTCAAAAAATATATGTGGTTTAATTCAATCTATCATTGAATATTTAGTAAAGTGATGATCTCCATTACTAGTCTTTGTAGTAAATTTTAAGACTATAAAACCCACACTACATAAATATTAATGAACATTGTCACTCACATTTCTCCATGAAACACATTACATTATGGGGTAATTAATTTCATATAATAACTATGTGTTTATTTATTAATGTTACTTTGAGATATGTTGTCACACGTAGATTATCTATGTTAGGGACACAAACAATTTCCCATTCAAACTCACTATATCATTTTAATTTTTTTCATAATATAGTTTTTTAAAAAGTTTTCTCTTTAATTAATAATAATATTATGTAATCCAATTTAAAATTTAAGATAAATGTCAAAATAAAAATATAGAAAACTATAGAACTACTAATATCTTATCACTTGATATTAAATTATATGACATATGGTTAAACCAACAAGATGTTAAAAATCATAGAGAAGTATGTACACTATGAAATAATTCTCTACATGATATTCCTACCTATATAAGGGTTCTAGTCATGTATCCTCTATCAATAAACTAGATTTATGAAATAATTACAAATTATTAAGGAAAATTCAATCTTCTAAACTATGCACAATCTATAGAACATCTTATTCTTTCTAACCAATGTGAGAAAAAAAATAAACTTTTTTATATATGATTTACCATTATTAATTAATAAACATGCATGTTATGACTCCTATTCATTTAGTATATGAAGTGATGTTTTAATTTTCTATATGGGGGCCAACTATAATTTCAATCAACAATAATACTACTCATAATGTATGGTTCTCTTAGTCACATAAGATCATTATATATTAGAATTATATTTGGATAGTGTTTTCATTAATTAAAACCATTTTTATTTTGATTTATAATATATAATGGAATTTGATGAAGATGTGTACAATATATTTTAAACTATACCATGTAACATCATTCATTTACACTCCATATCATAAATCCCACAATAGACCAATCATGGTTAGTTTATGAATGGAATATTATAATACCATTTTAATATCAATTGTTTATAGAACATACATAATACCCTAAGTTTTTTATTTTCAAAAAATCATTCAAGCCTATATTTATTAAGCATATTTGATTCTAATATAAACCTATGATTTGTAATGTTATATAGGGTAACATATTTTAAAATTCTATCTTTGGAAAATCTCAATATGAGGACAGGTTTCCTTAATCTCATTCACCATTGAAAATATTTTCATGGAAACCATGATAAAAATATCGATCATCCATCATCTGCATCATACTTTTCTTATTTCATCACATCCTAACTCAAATTTTTCACATTCTAATTTAGATCATTGTAATTTCTAATGCAAGAGGAATTAGTATCTCATTTATCTTGGGACCCATTTGGGATATAATAACACAATTACCATCACTGGTTCAAGTACTATAACCATAAACTACACGAATCACACATATGGCTATCTAATAAAGTGGGTTTATGATTCATGTGAGGTTAACATCTCCCTTGATTCTTAGTAATATTCACCATTTTTTTTAAAATAATTTATAACATTAAGTACCAAATTCACTAATTAAACTTGAATGAGAATTAATTTTCAAAAAGAATATACATAAAAATCACCAAAGTGAAAATATAAAAATAGTATCATGGGAACAATGTTGAGTACCCGCATTATAGGAAATCACATTACATACATGTTTCCGAAAATTTCACCAGGGTGCATGTGTCTGTCTCGTTTGAGGATGAAATGCACAGTTTTTTCACCCCACATTCCCTTTTTCCAAAGGTGGGCGGCATAGGCTCCATGTTCTGGGATGTTTGCTCCTTGATCAAAACGAGATGTTGGGAAGTGGGTTCTTCCTTCCATGGATTCCTCCTCTGAACTCATCACCTAGTCTGGGTCCTCCTTAATGATTATTTCATGGTTTTTGAATCTTTTTCCCTAGTGCCATGTCATTGCAGATGTCAGTTAATTACACTACATCCGTCAGGACATTCCATTTGGTCTTGACATGGTAGCAACCACAGTTCAGGTTTGATGACAACAACAGGACTGTCAGGGCATCTCTGGGTGTGTGGACATATGAGATCATGTATTCTTCCTCATAAGAGGAAATCTCATGAGTGCAGAACCTGAGGAATCCTACATCAGTCATGGGGTATCTTATTTCAGAGGCATGACAATGAGGTTTTCCTCAGCTTTCCATGTTTAACACGAGATACGCCAAGAGCTTATCATCTTGTGGAGACCGATACAAAAAGGTATATCTTTCATGTTTTTCCTCATGCATATCATGATTATCACGAGGTAGACCCTGAGTTTTACGTCTTTCATAGAATGATCGGACTCGTAAGAACACTGACAATAGTGGATCAGATTGGTGTAACCTCTAAAGGAAACACTGAAGTTGGGGCCAACATGTGGCTAGCTTCCCGATTGCTGTTAAATGGGATGCAGTATGGGGTTTCATGATCCAACCGGAATGTGGTGGCCAGGGTAAGAATAAAAATGGATGATGGATGGTTCTGTGAAGTGTATGGTGAATGGGATGGAACCATCATGATGATTATGATTGTTTTGGGCTTGAGCCAGGAAGAGGATTCCTATGTATCCTCGTGGCAGGGAATCAAAGTCCACTTAATTTATCTGAAAATGGATTACCGCTGGATTGGATCACTATATCTTACCACTAGATGGGATCGCAATGGCTTACTGCTGGATGGAGTCACAGCGGCTTACTGCTGAATGGGGTCCATATTTTAACATCATGGAGGATAGGGGCGAACTGATGTGAAGGGGGTTAGAACTGTTCGGTGTTTGGATAGAACCTCATGGAGGCTTCCTACATACCTTACCTTAACGAGGATCATATTCCATATAGTATGGGATAGGGTGAATTCAGGGCTTATGCTCAGAGGAAGCCCAATGTATCGGTGAACCTACATGAATGGGGTCAGAGCGACCAATGTGTGGTGGGCTTGAACCTCATGGGGATTCCTACATACCTTGCCTTAGAAAAGATCAAATACCTCATATTTAGGATTGTTTGTGGGGATTACATTCTAGGATTCCCAAGGTGTTTTCCACGGTCTATTCTTGCTCTAAGACCACATGAATCATGCTCAGTGTGAGAAAAAGGAGACACAAAAGACCTAATGATCACGTCACAAAATGTGCGTCCATGGGGAATGGAGTGGGGCCTACACGTTATCATATCCCAAAGGGGAAACTGGGGATTATGCATGGTTTGCAGCCTAGGTGAAATTATGGATCATCAATGGTGGATAGGGCTTACCTAAGGAAACTGCCTAGGTGCTGCTATGGAGCGCCAATGGTGGATGCGGTTTATGCAAGAAAGTTTCCCAAGTACTTCTATGGAGCGAGAATGGTTGATAGACCTCATGAAAATTCCCGGGATCCACTATGGAGTGACATGGTGGATGGGGCTTACGAGAAGAAGCTACATGGGTGCCGCTTTGGACAATTAATGGGAGATGGGGCTTAAACATTGAAGCTTCTCATGTGCCATTATAGAGCGGTAATTGTGGATGGGAATTATGCAATGAAGTTTCATGTGTGCCGCTATGGAGCGGCATTGGTGGATGGGGCTTACGCAAGAAAGTTGTATGTAATTTCATCCTCATGTCTGGTCATGAGGATATATCAACCCACTTGTTGGTTGAGGCCATTGCCTTTGTGCTTGTACAAAATAGGGATAATACCAAAGGAATCAGAATCAGTCCAAACATAGGGAAATGGAAACATTGAATCAAATGCACAACATTCGGAACACGGTGAGGGTTCCCTGACAATGGAGGATAACTAATTACCTTTTTAGAATCACAACATCCATATCTCATTTTCCTGAATGGTGAAAAACAGATGAGGGTCAATTGATGATCGTGTTCAAAACACAGGACCTGAATCGAAGTGTCATCCAATGTATTCTAGGGCACTGGCCCCGGACGGTAGGTGAGCCGAGTCGGCATGGGACCAGGCCTTAGGGGGTCCCTTCGGAAATGGAAGTGGATGAATATCGGAATGAAGGACATGCGAAGCCTGAGCTGGAGTGATGGAATGTTTTAATGGATTCGAATGATCTTGAAATTATGCCACTATAATCATGGAATTAGGCATATTATGCTTGTAACATAAGTCCTCTCTCATTTAGAGCAAGATGAGTCCTATGTTTAGAACATAGGTTACAATATAGTTTAACATCATGTTGAAAGGAATGTTGGCATATCTTTCTCGGAGCATTATGTATCTCTTATATTGAGTAAATGGAATACTATTTTTGGAACATAGTCAGTACTATAGTTTATAGTCATGTAGAAAGGACTCTTGGAATATCATTCTTGAAGTATAAGTCATCTCTTGTTTGGAGTAAGAGGCATCCTATGTCTGGAGCATAGGATGCACTACAGTTTATAGTCATGTATGGAGGACTGTTGGTATCTCTTGCTTGGAGAATAAGGCATCTATTGTTTGGAGCATGAGGCATCCTATGTCTGGAACATAGGGTGAACTACAGTTTATAGTAATGTAGAGAGGACTGGTAGGCATAAGGTTCCATGAAATGGTTGGTTTTGGGACTTATGAAAAGGAGGACCTTTTAGTTTCAACTTGGTATATGAGCCAAGTGATGAGGTTTGGATGTGTTACTTGAGGAATGGTTCGACTCAAGGTACTCAGGGAATTGATGATGAGAATATCAACTCACGATATAGTAAATAAACATAGATTAATATGTCATCTCACGGTGAATCATGGTGTGTGAAATAGTATCTCAAATTATCGTATTCCATAGGTGGAAGTTGGGTGCGCATAAGGGCCTAAAGGAAAATCTTGACCTCCTGGCCTGAAAATATTGCATTGCAACTCTCCATTTTTCATGGGGGTCAGTGATGGTAGTGTGGCCCAAAAGGAGAGGTTTGTGCACAATACGGGACACATGAACACAATAGGGGCACCATGCGCCCAATACGGAAGGCGTACGTGCAATACGGGAGGCGTGCGTGCTATATGTGATGTGCGGGTGCACAATGGGAGATGTGCACACAATAGGTGGTTTTGCGCACAATAGGGAGACCGCGCATGCAATAGGGAATGAATTACTAGCAAAATGGGAGATGGCCACGCAATTGACAGCCACATGTGCAATAGGGAGGATGTATGCCCAATAGGGAAGGAATTGCGTGAAAATTATGAGATGGGTGACCAAAAGGCATTTTTGTGCACACTAGGGAGGCTATGCACAGAATTGGAAATGAATTGCACAAAAAATCGGAGATTCTACCCCCTTTACGCACAAAATTCATGTTTTGCGAGCAAGAGAGATTGATTTTCAGCGTGGGTGCAGAAAATTCGGACTTACGCGCATCAAAGCGGTGGATGGCCTTTGGGGGCCTTTGGGAAGAAGGGGTTGCCCTTGTATTTATATTCATAAAAAAGGGAGGCAGTGCTCCTAAAATTCTGCATGCACAAATGGTTTTCCACGAGCAAATGTTGTGTGTGTAAAATTCCCCACGCCAAAATAGTGCACCTAAAATTACGCATGCACAAATGGTTTTCCACATGAAAGGCAGTGCATCTAATATTCCGCACGGACAAGGTAGTGAGCATAAAATTATGCATGCTCAAATGTTTTTCTATGCACAAGGAGGTGTGCATAATATTCTACACTCGCAAGGTGGTGCACTTAAAATTCCTCCCGCACAAATGTGTTGGGCGTAAAATTATTTGCACGCAAATGGTTTTCCGCATGCAAGGTGGTGCATGTAATATTTCATGCACAGAAGGTGGTGCGTGTAATATTCAGTGAAATATTCCTATAAGGCCCCAGCCTTAAGCATTAATTAATCTTGAGTTACTTCAAGAATACATGTTGAGGATATTTTCAGGTTTAGAGTTTTAGAGAATTAGATCATAAATCATGCATTACATTACACATTTAACAAAGCGGTTACATAAAAGATAGTACGTATTTTTCACATCAACAGAAACATATTTAAAATAAAACATGGATTCCTTCTTGACACTTCATTGACACTATCATCACATCATGTACCTTCCCCTTGACCTGTGAAAAACATTTCAAAAACATGAGATGAGTATAAAAAGCTCAGTAAGGGATATAAAAGTACGAAATGAAAACATTAGTCCATGTATGAAATCATACTTTACTCATAAAAATTAATCAGTTTAACATACCTCATCAAATCATGAATAAATCATATAAATCATAAGACATAAAGGTAACTTGATGCATTCATAACATTTTTACGTCAGGAGTAACCCTCATGGTTACATTTGGAATACCCATCACAGTATATTCCCTAAATATATTCGGATAAACCTTAACGTTTAACCCCTTTGCGTTACCCAATGCATTGGAGAGCTATATCGGGCTCACCCGCCCCTAGTTTGTCATGGAACCACCCATCTTCATAATAATTCCCAAGAACCATAACATAATCGTATCACATAAAACATGCATAAAGGAAACATAACATTTCTGCATTTCAATCACAAGATATCAATAACACATTGATATAATAAAAACATTATCAAAACCATTTTCAATACCAAAATAAAGGTAAAGTAACACATGGTATTTAGTTTTCTTTAAAAAAAGTTATGTCTTGTAGGGGAATATGATGATCAAATAATGGTCACAGCGGCGGAGAAGTCATTATCGCCACATACATCCGACAAAAAAAACATTCCCTTTTTTCGTTTAGTAAACGCTTCGTATAAATAAATATTCCATTTGAATAAATGTAAAATTAAAAGGGGTTTATACACCGTATAAAAGAAAGTTGTGTATAAAAGAAAATATTCCTCAATGAAAGGAGATTGAGACGAAGTCCCATACTTCGGGTCCGACTTGACTTGATCATTCTTTAATCTCCTGAATAATAAACTTGAGTTAATTTCTACTTTCTGAAGAAGCTTTTTCAAATTCATTATTCCTTTTCATATCACTTATTACCATGTTATGAACACTATGTAATTATTTAAGTTAATATTGGTCATTTTGTCAATCATTTGTACTTTAGTCAAAAATAAACTCTTTATAATTACAAGTTGCTCATGTGGTAAAATATCCATTATATCCAGAATAATATTCATTATTTATATATCATATATATCATATATATACAGTATATACATGAATTTATAATATTACATAACATTTATAGGTAATAAATTAAATACACCGTTCATGGAGACGGTAATCCGTACCTATGCATGAATGCTACTTTCATTTATATTTTCTATTTAATGGAATTGAATCATAATGATATAGAGTTATATTATAATTCCATTATAATATTATATATAATATCATTAACTCCACCCTTTATACGTCCCACATATGGCATTAACGAATCAAATCACTTTGAGGGGGCAGTAGTCTGCACTTCCATAAATGAAGATATCTCGTTTACCCATAATGGAATTCATAAAGGTATGCCAAAAATGAAAAATACGGAAGCTTAAGGAAAACATAAACATATTATATATTATATATAAATATAGTTACATCTTAATGGACACCTTTTGAAGGTGTTAGAAGAATATTTAACAATCATCGTTTCGTGAGGCAGAAATTCGCCGTCCACGGAAACAGTATGTTCTTTAACCATTAGATGTAGGTGTGTGTAAGTTTAGCTTGAATAATTCTCATAAAAACATCCTAGTATAATTTACATACTTGTGTTGTTACAAAATAAATTAATAAAAAAAATTTAGGGGGTTGGAGAATCAAAATTAAACTAAAGAACATTAGAGAAGACTTTACCTTTAAATCGGGTAACTCCTCTTGGATTGTACCAAAAGGCATTCAAGAAGAGATTTCTGCCTAAGGTAAGGCTTATAGGATGAAGATAGGGATGTGTAGAGATAAAATGAGTAGATCTTGGCCTATCCAATGGCTTGAGAAGTGTGTGTAAAGAGGTAGAGTTGGGTGCCTTCTATAAGAGGAGAGGAGGGGCACTCTTGGAATGTTATAAAATGTTACTTTATATTGAAATGTGTTTCGGATATAAAAGTTCTGACAATTTAATATTTAGAGGATAAGGTGATAAGAGTTTGAAATATACTCATCCAATAGGTCTTTGACATGTGTAATTCTTAGATTTTACATTATCTTTTCATTTTATTTAAATCATTTATTAATGAGGTAATCGCTGCATCATCAAGATGTCACAAATAATATAATTTATTTAATGTATAAAAATTATATATAATAGTAATATGATGTAGGAAATATTTTTATCTTTCAAATGGCTATTTATAGTACAATAGATCATTTTTGTAGACAATATTAAAAAAAATTTACTCAGGTGATACATTCTTTGTTATATTTAACTTTCTTTAAAAATAAAAAGATAAAAAGTCATTATCACACAAAAGTGATTCCATGGGGTCCCCAAGTTTGGCACAAGAAATACCATGGTCGTCCATGACACAACCAATTGCATTTGGAAACATGTTGGGGTAATTTGTTATTATTATGATATTATTTTATTATCCTTAACTACCCAATTACTAATTAATGAAGATAATTAAAGATAATTAATGTTGTTACTATTCATAATGTCCAAAAAAAGAGTCTTGATTACATAATTTGGACCTTATTATTCAAAATATGTAATCCATTTTACAAAATTACAAATACAGAAATTGAAATAATTAATTTAAAAATAATTTCTGTTGTCAAAACAAATAGCGGGTTTTTTAGAAACAATATTTATGAAACGTTTGGCACTTATTTATGACCAATTACAAAGTTAAATTAATCCAAATTACAACAATTGGATTACATGGTAAAAATATATTCTATTTAAACTTTAAAACCAAATAAAAAGATAATCTACCCATATAATTAAATTAGATGAAAATGTGGATTTGATGTAAAATGAAGTATTTTTCACTATTCATTAAAAAATAAACATTGTCAGAAAAATACCAAAAATTTATCCAAAGTAAATTTAAATGTCCCAATCATAAAGAATAAGTTTATTTTGACAAATATATCTTATAAAATTTTAAAATGTATGATTTAAATATGTTTTTCCATCAAAAGGCAGTAAAATAATCGTTTAAAAATATTAGTGTATTCCATGCTTAAGATTGGATTTATTCTCATTTTAATCCTCTAAAACACAATCAAATTCATAAATAGACATTGATAAGAATATATATTATTCATTACTTACTTGGGATGTTACATACTTCCCCCATTTATTAAATTGTGTCCCTGCAATTTATTTACTTATCGAATAAGTGGGAGTATTTATCCCTCATTGCATTTTCAGATTCCCATGTTGCCTCTTCAATCATGTGGTTTTTCCACAAAACTGTTACATGATGAATCACCTTCTTCCACAACACTTTCTCCCTGTGGTCAAGAATCTGGACCGGTTGTTCCTCATAAGATAGATTCTCTTCCAGCTGAACTACCTCTGGACTCAAAACATGATATGGATCTGGCATGTACTTTCTTAACATTGAAACATGAAAAAAATTGTGTACCTGAGATAAACTCGGAGGTAAAGCCACTCGGTATGCAATTGATCTAAGTCTCTCCAGAATTTCATAAATTCCAATGAACGTTGGACTTAGCTTTCCTTTCTCACCAAATCGCATCACACTTTTCGATGGTGAATCTTTCAGAAAAACATGATCACCTACCTCAAAAGAGAGATCCTTCCTCGTGTTGTCCGCATAACTATTCTTCCTGCGCTGAGCTGTTCTCATGTATTTCTATATCAGGTGAACTTTTTCTTCCAACTCTTCTACCAATTCCGGTCCCATAAACTTCTTTTCACCCACTTCATCCCAGAAAGCTGGAGTTCGACACTGCTTCCCATATAATGCCTCAAATAGTGCCATCTGTATACTGGAATGAAAGATGTTACTATAAGAAATCTCAATCAAAGAAATATATTGGCCCAAAATTCCCTGATAATCCATCTAACAAGCACGTAGCATATCCTCCAAAGTCTGAATCGTTCATTCTGACATCCCATCTAATTGAGGATGAAAATTGGTACTAAAATTTAATTCAGTACCCAACGACTTCTGAAAGCCTTTCCAAAAGTTAGAGGTGAACCTGGAATCACGGTCAGATACAATGAAGAGAGGAACTCCTTGTAACCTGACTATCTCTTTAAGATACAAATGGGAAATTTGATCAAAGGAAAAATTATCTCGTATAGCAAGTAAATGAGCAGATTTAGTCAAGAGATCAATAATAACCCAGATTGCATTAGTACCTCGAGGTGTCTTCAACAATCCCTCAAAACGCCCATGGTTATATTCTCCCATTTCCACTCTAGCACTAGTAAATGCTGAAGCATTCCGTTCGGTAACTACCACTCAGCTTTAACCTATTGACAAGTCAAACACTTCACAGTAAAATCAGCAATATCCCTTTTCATTGCGTCCCACCAGTAATACTCCCAAAGATCTTTATACATCTTAGTACTTCCTGGATGAACTGAAAACGGAGAACTATAAGCTTCACCTAACAACTATCTCTTAAACTGTGAATCACAAGGCACACACAATCTCTTCCCAAAACTCAAAACACAATCATTATCAATGTTGAATTCAGGAAACTTACCCTTCTGAACCAGCTCTACCTTTTTCTACAACTCGTTGTCTTGCTTCTGTGCTTTCTTAATCATGTCTTATAGAGAATATTTCACTGATACCTGAAACAAAATAGAAGGAAATCCTGCTCCAACCACTTCTAGTACAATGTCCATCAAATCCTTAACAAAAGGATAATGTTCCAAACACATCAGTGTTAATGGTGCATTACTTTTTCGACTCAAAGCATTAGCCACTTTATTTTCTTTTCCTGGATGGTAATGAATTGTACAATAATAATCCTTGATTAATTCTATCCATATCCTCTGTCTCATGTTCAGTTCTTTATGAGTGAATATATACTTTAAAATTTTGTGATCAGTATATATTTCACACTTTACACCATACAAATGATGCCTCCAAATTTTTAATGTGAAAAAAACAGCAGCTAATTTCAAATCACGTGTAGGGTAATTTACCTGATGAGTTTTTAGCTAATGTGACGCATAAGAAATGACCTAATCATTCTGAATTAGGACGCAACCAAGTCCTTTCAATGAAGAATCACTGTAGATAACAAACTCCCCATTCTTGGAAGGTAGTTCCAAAACTGGATCATTCGCCAATATTCTTTTCAATTCCTCAAAATAATCATCAAATTCTTTTTTCTAGATAAACTTAACACCCTTTCGAGTTAGCTTAGTCATTGGACTAGATAACTGTGAAAATTTTCTAAAAAACCTACGGTAATAGCCTGACAAACCAAGAAAACTACGAATATTGGTTACATTTGTAGGCTTGGCCATTCTTCCGTAACCTTTTTTTTTGCAGGATAAACAGTTATCCCATCATTAGAAACAATGTGACTAAGGAAAGAAATTTGTTGCAACCAAAACTGACACTTGATGAATTTCCCATACAATTTCGTTTCTTTTAAGGTTTGAATAATAACCCTTAAATGTCTTTTGTGCTCTTTACTTTTAGAAAACACCAAAATATCATCAATGAAAACAACCAAAAACATATCAATGAACTCATGGAAATTTATATTCATAAGGTCCATGAATAAAATAGGTGCATTGGTTAGCCCCAAAGGCATAACAACAAATTAATAATGGCCATATCTTGTATGAAATGCGGTCTTTAGAATATCTGCTTCCTTTACCTTCAACTGAGGGCACCCCAATCTCAGGTCAATCTTTGAAAAATACTGAGCTCCCTAGAGTTGACCAAACAAATCATTGATATGAGGCAAAGGATATTTGTTCTTAACAGTGATGTTATTCAAGGCTCTATAATCAATGCAAAGTCTCATTGAACCATCTTTCTTTTTAACAAATAAAATAGGGGTACCCCATGGTGATGTGCTAGGTCGAATGAATCCTTTCTCTAATAAATCTTGAAATTGCTCGTTCAACTCTAAAAGTTCAATTTTTTCCATTCGATAAGGGGGTTTTGAACTTGGCATAGCATCAGGAACTAATTAAACAGTAAAATCAACTTCCCGATCTGGTATTATTCTAGGAAACTCATTAGAAAAAACATCAGGATACTCATTTACCATTGGCACATCATTAATCTGAACAGTTCCCTTGTGTTCAACAATATGTTCAAGGTAACATTCATTTCCATCTTTTACAACTTTCTCATCCTCTTGATATGTTATCAATAGTAAGGGTTCATTCTTGTACACAAACTGAAAGTCTTTCTGAAAAGAAACTTCTTTAGCTCTACATTCAATCTTATCATGGTAAATAGAGAGCCAATCCATACCCAGAATAATATCGAACTCTACTAGAGTTAAAATAATAAGGATTGCAAGTAGGTTCTTTCCACGGATAAGGATAGGAAGATTCTTATAAATTATTTTTGCCTCAACATTTCCCCCAGGTGTTTTTACCATAAGTTCAAGAGTCATTTCATGAGATGGTATTCCCATTTTACTAGAAAAGTTTTCAGATATGAAAGAATGTGTAGACCCTTAATCAAATAACACACTAGCATAATCTGAAAAAACAAACAATGTACCTGATACAACTTCATTTGATGGACCAACATCTGCTGAAGTATTGGGAATGGATTTCACCACCCCTTTCTACTTGTAGGCTAACTTCTTCCCATCACTCGAGCACATTTTCGGACACTCGTTTGCATAGTGACCTGTCTCATTTCACTTGAAACAGTTCACTAACTGTAGATCAAATTTGTTCTTACTATCACCTTGATCATTTTCAGTGCAATCACGAGCCTTATGTCCCATATTACCTCATCGGTAGCACATTCCAGAATTCAGAAGACATTCCCTAGCATGCCTTTTACCACATTTATCACAAACTGGAAATTTAGTTTTCTTACCATCAGACCTTTTTGAAGAATTCTTCCCTTTCTCCTGTAACCTCAGTCTCTTCTTCCGCTAGTTGTTATAGAACACTTGATCATTGACAAAATCCATTTCCTCCTTCTCAGCACATCGAACAAGCTTTTCATATATTTTGAACTCACGAGAAGCCAATGCCCTTAGATATTTTGGTTTTAATCCTGAGTAAAAACGATTGATTTTACTATCAAGGTCTCCGATAATATTTGGAGCATAATTTGCCAATCGAGTGGACCTCTCTTCATACGCTTCCACTAAGTTGTCCTCTTGCCTCAATTCCAATAATTTTTTTTCCATCCTAATTCGAACAGCCTTAGGAAAATACTACTCAAGAAACCTACCTTTGAGTTCATCCCAGTCGAGAGAATCAATCTCATCAGCATCCCTGATATTTTTAACCATCAACCAACACTGATCTGATTCACCATCCAAACGGTAAATTGCAAGACTAACCATTTGATTTTCTGGACACCACATGACATCAAAAATCTTCTATAGTGATTTAATCAACCCTTCAGCTAGCACAGGGTCAGATGATCCTATGAATGATGAGAGATGTTGCCTCATGAAATGTTCCACTATTGACATGTTCCTATGTGGTTGATCTGGCTGATCTCGTGCATGGATACCACCACCATTTATCTCTTGAGTCAACTGCGCCATTACTGCAACATACTATTCAGTTCCAAATTCAACCATCTCAGGATGCTGATTTGGAAGGTCATTTTCTTATGTATTCCTCCCTAGCACTGCTGCCCTGTTTCCTCTACGGAAAACCATTCTGAACAAACATGTCTTAGATGAAGCAACATGGTAATCTTCAAATGCTATATCATGTCAATTTGACCATAACAAAAAAAATATTTTGGATAATCATTTAATATAATTATAACTCCAAAATTTATCTTAACCGACCTCTGATACCAACTATAAGGCCCAAGCCTTAAACATTATATAATATAGAGTTACTTCAAGAATACACGTTGAGGATCTTTTTGGGTTTAGAGTTTTAGAGAATTATATCATAAATCATGCATTACATTCCACATTTAAACAAAGTGGTTACATAAAAGATAGTAATCATTTTTCCCATCAACAGAAATGTATTTAAAATAAAACATGGCTTCTTTCTTGGTAGTTCCTTGACACTATCATCACATCATGTACCTTTTCCTTGACCTGTGAAAAACATTTCAAATTTCTGGTATGAGCATAAAAATATCAGTAAGGGATATAATAGTACAAAATGAAAACATTAGTCCATGTATGAAATCATACTTTACTCATAAAAAATAATCATTTTAACATACCTCATCAAATAATGAATAAATCATAGAAATAATAAGACATAACGGTAACTTGAGGCATTCATAACATTCTTACGTAGGGAGTAACCATCATGGTTACGTTTGGAATACCCATCATAGTATATTGCCTAAATCTATTAGAAGAAACCTTAACGTTTAACCTCTTCGCATTACCCAATGAATTGGAGAGCTATATCGGGCTCACCCGCCCTTAGTTTATCACGAAACCACCCGTCTTCGTAACAATTCCCATGAACCATAACATAATCGTATCACATAAAACATGCATAAAGGAATCATCACTTTTCCAAATTTCAATAATAAGATATCAATTACACATTGATATAATAAAAAAATTATCAAAACCATTTTCAATACCAAAATAATGGAAAAGTAAAACATTGTATTTATTTTTCATTTAAAAAAATTTATGGCTTGTAGAGGAATCCGGAGCTCAAATAATGGTCACGGCGGCAGAAAATTCATTGTCGCTGCTTATGTCTGACAAAAAAACATTCCCTTTGTCATTTAGTAAATGCTTCTTATAAAAAATATTCCTTTTGAATAAACATAAAAGTCAAAGGGGTTTATACACCGTATAAAATAATGTTGTGTATGAGACAAAATATGCCTCAATGAAAGGAGATTGAGACGAACTCCCATACCTCAGATCCGACTTGACTTGATCATTCTTTAATCTCCTGAATAATAAACATGAGTTAATTTATAATTTCATAAGAACCTTTTTCAAATTCATTATTCCTTTTTATATCACTTACTACCATGTTATGAACTCTATGTAATTATTTAAGTTAATAATGGTCGTTTTGTCGATCATTGGTACTTGAGTCAAAAATAAACTATTTATAATTACAAGTTGTTCATGTGGTAAAATATAAATTATATCCAGAATTATATTCATGGTTTAAATATAATATATATCATAAATATCCAGTATATACATGAATTTATAATATTACATAACATTTAGATGTAAGAAATGAAATGCACCGTTCATGGAGACGGTAAACCGTACGTACGCATGAACGATACTTTCATTTATATTTCCTATTTAATGGAATTGAATCATAATGATATAAATGTATATTATAATTCCTGTATAATATTATAAATAATATCATTAACTCTGTCCTTTATACGTCCCACATATGGCATTAACAAATCAAGTCACTTTGAGGGGGCAGTAGTCCGCACTTCCACAAATGAAGATATCGCGTTTACCCATAATGGAAACCAAAAAGGTATGTCAAAAATGAAAAATACAGAAGCTTAAGTAAAACATAAACATATTATATATCATATATAAATATAGTGACATCATAATGGCCACCTTTTGATGGTGTTATGAGAATATTGAACAATCATCGTTTTGTGAGTCAGAAATTCACCACCCATAGAAACAGTGTGTTCTTTAACCATTATATGTAGGTATGTGTAAGTGTAGCTAGAATACTTCTCATAAAAACATCCTAGTATATTTAAAATACTGGTTTTGTTATAAAATAAATTATTAAAAATAGTTTAGGGGGTTGGAGAATAGAAATAAAACAAAAGAACATTAGAGAAGACTTTGCCTTTAAATCGGGTAACTCCTCTTGGTTTGTAATAAAAGGGTTTCTTGAAGATCTTTATAACAAAGGTAAGGATTATATGAGGAAGAAAGGGATTTTTAGAGATAAAATTAGTAGATCCTGTCCGTTCCAATGGCTTGAGAAGTGTGTGTAAAGAGGTAGAGGTGGGGGAATTTTATAAGAGGAGAGGAGGGGCAATCATGGAATGTTATAAAATGTTACTCTATATTGAAGTGCGTATTCGATTTAAAAGGTCCCAAATTGAAATATTTAGAGGATAAGGTGATAAGGGTTCGAAATATACTCATCCAATAGGTCTTTGACAAGTGTAATTCTTAGATTTTACATTATATTTTCATTTTATTTAAATCGTTCATTAATGAGGTAATCGCTGCATCATCATGATGTCATAAATAATTTAATTTATTTAATGTCTAAAAATTAAAAAAAATACTATGATGTAGGAAATATTATTAGATTTCCAATGAATCTTTATAGTCCAATATATCATTTATGTAGACAAAATTAAAAATGTTTTACACAGGTGATACATTCATTGTTATATTTAACTTTCTTTAAAAATAGAAAGATAAAAAGTCATTATCACACAAAAGTGATTCCATGGTGTCCCCAAGTTTGGAACAAGGCATCCCATGGTCGTCCATGACACAAATAGTATCATTAATACACAGTTTGGGGTCATTTTTTGTTATTATGAAATTATTTTATTATCCTTAACTACCCGATTACTAATTAATCAAGATAATTAAAGATAATTACAGTCGTTACTGTTCATAATGTCCAAAAACAAAAGAGTCTTGATTACATAATTCTGAACTTATGATTCCAAATATTTAATCCATTTTACCAAATTCCAAACACATAAATTGAAATAATTAATTTAAAAATAATTCCCATTGTCAAAACAAATAGCACTTTTTTCAGAAAACAATATTTATGAAAAGTTTTTCACTTGTTTATGCCCAATTCCAAAGTGAAATTAATCTCAATGTCCACCATTGGATTACATGGTAAAAATATATTCTATTTAAACTTTAAAACCAATTAAAAATATAATCTAACAATATAATTAAATTATATGAAAATGTAGTTTTGATGTAAAATGAAGTATTTTTCACTGTTCATTAAAAAATGAACATTGTAAGAAAAATACCAAAAATTTATCCAAAGTAAATTTAAATGTCCCAATCATAAATAATAAGTTTATTTTGACAAATAGATATTATAAAATGGTCAAAAAGTTTATTTAAAAATGTTTTTCCATCAAAAGGAAGTAAAACAATCTTTTAAAAATATTAGTGTATTCCATGCTTAAGATTGGATTTATTCTCATTTTAAGCCTATAAAACACTATCTAATTCATAAATAGATATAGATAAGAATATATATTATTAATTACTTACTTGGGATGTTACAATTATCTTTTTATGTAAAAGATTTACTTTTTACGCATAAATCCATACTTTGCCCCAAAACCGTCCTGGATGGGAATTTCCATCAGCTCGACTTCGAACAGCCATAAATTTTTATCCGTAACACCATTTGTGCTCCACGACTAGTCAAATCGAAGCTTGCGGAATGAGATACGCTATGGGATGAATTTCAATTCCAAAACCCTGATCCTTTTTCCATCAATAGATCCATAAACAATTAGGGAGAAATAAGTATTAGTAAAAAAGACAACATGGTTCATCATATAACGGAAGAATAATTTAAGTCATGCTCTCTAGTTCCATTAACCCGTAAAAAAAATTTCAACCACATTATTTTCCAATTATTAGATAAGATAATTTTTTGTTAAATTATTGATTGTATAATTTCACAGTACATTTTCCCATTTAAAATTTTTTATCCTCATTCATAAATTTCTATTTATGGTTATCACTGTGTTGTTTCACTCATCATCATCATTCAATAATGGACTAACATTGACTTATATGGAGGGAATATGTTATTTTCATTTTGGGATACCAATATCAATATAATATCCCATGTTCAAAAGAAGATATCTAAATAGAAAACTATAGATTAGGGTAATGTATCATAGGTTATTAAATCCAACCCACCAATATCCATCAGTGGTCACCCATCACGGTAGAACCCATTTTTCAAATCCATGATAGATTACTATTGATTATAGTGATAGTGTATGTGCTTCAAAATTTCGTCCTATAATATCTATCAATGATAATAGGCCTAGCAGAAAAAACATAATATCTAAATACTAATTTTATAATCTCACCCCATTATGTGTTAGTAGTACATATATCTTTATAACATGTCAACCTATTTCTACCCAAGAGCACATGAAAAAGAGGAATACATATTTCATATCCAATGGAGATATCTTTATCATACAATGATGAAATATTTTCAATCATATTCATCAATTCTAAATCTATTTATGATAAAAATTTCAAGAGGATACCAAATCTCATAATCATCCTTGTGATAAAGTTTCCCAAAATATAATTATCGTATATGTTATTCCATATTCATCCCATCATTATCTATCTGAGGGTATGTATTTAATAACGTGTTGTGGACTCATATATTTATATCTATTGACTCATGTACATAGAAATTATAATTTTCCAAAAATATTCATATAAAGCGATCAATTATATTTTGTTATAATGATATTAATCCATATTATTTTAATATAATATCATAAATCAATAGTATTAATAACAATAGTGTCAAATAATTGAAAATAAAGATGAATGATAATGTGATTCATTATCCCCAAAAGGGGATGTTCATCCATCAGGTGTTGAATTTACATAGTTACAATTTAAATTTAATATAAAAAAATAGAATTTTTTAAAAGAGTTTTTTTAATCTATATAATTCACATAAGTTAATATTGGTTGCTAGGATTCATCTTATTTCTAAGGATCCAAAATTATATCTAATTCATAATCATCCATGGGGTGTATTATTTGGAACAAAACATTAATTTATTTACATATTCACATTGTATTACCCATTACTAATAATATTTTAATATCTTTATTTCGTCCATTTTACATAAGGCTTGTATAATTATATTTTCATTGTCTAAATATAACCTCACCATTAAAGACATAACTCCTCAATGGTTTTCAACATTATCTCTTTTTTTTGTTTCACAAATTCTACCCTCAATTTTATGACTTCAAAGGAACACAAATATCTTTACTAAATTTTAAATTTCTCCTAAATAACCATGATTATCTGGATAATTTATTATATATTTGAATAATTGAATCCTTCTCTCTCTAGACCCACAAAACGGTGGTTTTGGTGATCTTTTTCTTTCCCCGTTAGAGTATTAATAATCATATCAAATATGATTTCCCATTCGATATGAAAAATTAGTTGGATCATAATGATATATTTATCAACATAATATGCAACATTATTTGGAATTTGTATTTCCTCATTGCGGAGGTTTCCTGTTGGAAAGGTATGTATAGTTGAAAAAGTTGTAATTAAGAGTTGGTTTAAGATTCTATATTATGTGGGTAACCCTGGGGTTGAATAAACCATGTAGAAATCTTCATTTTTTGGGTAAAGGGTTACCTAATGTGATGATTATTTGGAATATTTTTATATGTTTTCATATACCACAATACCATTATCGACAGTCAAGGTATCACCTTCGTCTGTTGAGTAATAAATTACAAGGATAACATCCTCCCACATTGTATTCATTAGGACTTATCATATAGAATAAATATATGGTATGCATGTTTTTGGGGTATCTTCGCTCAGCACGAAACCCAAATAACATTCAATTAATGATTTAGTGGTCTACAAATTAAATATTACTATATCATTTATTGATGGTATTTGTTCTAGAGTACTAGTATATATACACATAGGAATCAATTAAAATGTGATTGCTTTTATGGGGTCAAATAATTATTATTGTACATGGAGAAAAACACAAATGTGGATTTATTTATATTATATTATTTAACATTCATGGAAACAAATAAAAATTTATATCTATAAAGAAAATGAATGATAACCCATTTTATCAATTTGATGTATTATAATTGATCAAGACCAATGAAGACACAAACAATAAAATCCCACTATTGAAGTAATTGAACCATCATATGGGTCCCAAAATGATTCACACGGTTCACGCACATTCCAATGGTTTTCTAAAAAAATTAAAAATATAAATGATAGTTCATATGTAAGAGAGTTTAAAATGATCTCTCAATAATTAGGATTTAGGAACATATAATATCTTATTTAATTATATATTCAACCCTATAATACTCATTGAACGACTAATGGAATTTGTACTAAATGTATTAAGATATTACACTTATGTTATAAGTAATTCAATTGTTATTATATATAACCTCACATAATTATTTTTAATTCCTATAATTGATTTTCCAATATATCATAATTGAACAAGAACAACACATTAGTGATGTGGTAGAAAAGAATATCACATGAAAAGAATATATAAGTACTTTAAATATGATATGACACATACTATAATGGTATATAATTTTATTATTATGATATCTATACATCATTAGGTAAAATATACCTCCCATACATATCACCAATTATGATTCTATGAATTCTTAATATATAAAACCTTTGTTTTTATGTTTATGTATATAAATCTATGGAATCAACTAAAAATATATTATGACCATTAAATAAAAAAACATTTCACCTTTTTTAATTCATCCAAATAAATAATATATATGGGTATCAATATATATTTTTTCTGAGTTATCAAATTTTCCAAAAATATTCTTTATCTAATGGAAAAATTTCCAATAAATTGTGAATGTGAGGAATCAAAGTATTAACATTCGCACGTTTGGTATCTCTCCAACCACTATTATAAAATTTTTATTATAACTATACATCCATAAGTATATGAAATACTATAAAAAATTACATGGGATATACATAGTATGACAGTATAAATAATATTACTCAACTTATTGCCTCATCTGTCCACATCTCATGTAAATATTAACAAGACAGAAAAAACTACACCACTCTGTGATGATCATCAATTATGGAAAACTCAAAATCATATTTTGAGGAGATATAATCCTTCATATATTCAAATAATTTAAATTTAAAAACATTGGAATGGATTTAAATGAAATTTTTTCTTTATTATAAAAACATGAAATATTATTCTACCGTTGCTTTGTTATAATAATAATAATATATTATGAAGCCCTACAGGACCCATATTGTACTATTACAATAACAGTTTATTCAATGGATCCACTACATTATCATCAATAAGTATCCTAATATCTCCCCTTTGAATAATCCCTCTTTTGAGATGGTTCTTGAAAAGAATTTATTTAATCCTTTTGTGATATGAACGATTCTTTAAATGGTATATTGTTCTATTTTCTATCATAGTAATTCTCAATCACTAACTCAAAACTAGACTCCATTTATAGTTCATAGATAATGTTCCTTATCAAAAAATAATCCTTACCAATATTTTATGTAGATATTTATTCTTCTTGAATTTAATAAATCAAATATGTTGGCTTTTTAGAACACTTTCATCATATAACTCCATGATTTTGGAAAAATATGAATCCTGATTGTGATTTAATATCATCTCTATTGCATCAGAAAATAACATATTTGAAACCCTTTACAATGATATCATCTTCTACTCTAATGTAAAACTACATATCCATAGTCACTCTCAATTAATTAAGGATATTTTTCACAATAATCTAGGCACTCATATCGGGAAGTGACTTCATTCTAATTGTAATTCTAATAACATTGGTGATGTTATGTTAGGTTAAAAACATCACATACATTATTGAACCTATAAAAAGTGAATAAGTAGTTCAATATATCAATAATATCTCATTTTAATGATCCAACATCTTCATATGATTCATACCATCATATAATAATAAATAATACTATATAGGTTTCTCCATTTAAAAATTATTTAGAATATTATCGATTATATATGTCATGGAATATTTTGATAACCCACTATGAAATATTTTTTAAAATCTGCATACCTAGTTCGTAGGATACTCCTTCCATGTAATCCATCAAGAATAACATACCTAAAAATATTTTCATAGAGTAATGTATCAAGATAATATTTAGAATATGTAGTAATTTATCGACAAAAAATAACATTAAAATCACTACAGTACTACTAATAAATTTTAATTCATAGAAATCATTGAAATTTTAGATAAACCCAAACTCATTGACAACATTATCAATCCTGATATTCTAACTTTTATATTCTTATTTCATTCCATAAATAATAAATTTATTATGTATACCATATCAGTATAATTTGGAACATGAAATCCTTTAGTTTTTATCGTATACAATCCCAGGACCAAATTCATATCGGTGATATTAGTTATGGATTCAATATGATATATATCCTAATATAAGTTCTCATATATCAAAATCAATTTCCAAATATACATATTGACTTTATATGTGAATAATACTCTTAAATTTCAATACTAATATGTTCCATGAATACTATTAAAATATGAAATGATTTATAAATTTATAGTCTATCATCTCAGTCATTTTTTCAATGGATATCCAACTCTCTCCCTATGGGTTTCATCACATTAGTTTTATCTACAATGTTTAAAATATACTATGTATATATTATATTATTGATTTCATTCAATTTAATGTAACGAATCAAGAACATTCTATATGAAATATTCCTTTTGAAAAAACATTTTTTTCAAATATTATAACATGGTGCTGTATAAAACTCACAAACCATATAATATAAACTATGGTCCAATTTATTATATTAAGAAAATTAATTTATTAAAAACAATATACATAATAAAATTGAATGTAGTGACACTATAAAATAATAATAGAGAAATAAAAAATCAATAAGGAAATATAGATAATCATTGTCTTTGAAAATAATCACACTTCTAAAAAATATTGTAAAAAATATAGAAAAATTTATTAATATAATCCATATACTAGAAAAGGATGAATATAACCATGAGTAAAATTTATGTTAATTTTGAATGAATGAAATAATATTTCATTAACAGATTTGTAAAACATATATAACAATTTGAAATAAGCCCATTTTATAATTTAATAAATTTAAATGAATAATGACATAATTGTTATATTAGTAACTAGAGTATTGGAATATTAAAATAATATATGGTAATCTTATGAAATATAAATATAAGTAATTTCAATGAAAAGTAAACTAAAAAAGTCGTAACTATGAAAACACAATTATCTAAAAAACCCAATATTGAATTTTAATTAATATATAATTTTTATTTTCATTAAAACCAAATATTATAAATGAAAAATATTTTAAATTATATTTTACATTTAAATAAAGTTTATAAAATAATTATTGTTATATATATGTTAATATAATTTTATACAATCGTGAGTAGTTTTTATAAGCATTGAAATATTGGTCATATTAAAAAAATTTATTTTTTTAATAAATAACGATTTAATTTAACATTTAAATTCTTTTGATGAAGTAATTTTTTTAGATTATCTGAAGGTAATTTTTTGAATTAGTATATTGGAAATTGGTTTTGGTAGTTTTTTGGTATTTGTCTAAAAAATATGGATTATTTGTGAATACTAAAATATGACAATATGCAATATTTTATATCATAAGATAAATTAATGATTAAATAAATATGTGATACCCTAAGAAACTATAAGATCAACCTCACAAGAATTGTTTTTTATAGTAACAATAACATAACTATTTTTAGTCATGAAAAAATAATTAAACAGTTATTATTTTATTTAAAAAAACATTTTCTTCCATTATAAATAACACCCAGCATCTCCAAAAACCATATATAAAATTCTGATCTTGAAACAAATCTATGAAAGTAACTCCCCAACACATGTATCTATATAATAAAGATTCCAAATCTATTAAATGACCACCCATTGAATGCATAATTCAATTTACAATGGAGTCTCACTTAGGAGTATGTTAGGAACATCTATGCACTCTTTTTTCATTTAAATATTAATTATCTACATCCAAATCCATTCTATCCACCCTAGTATAATGAAATTTAATATCAAAATTTTACATAAATTGTATTATGTAAATGAAAAATCAATTATTTACCCACCACTAAAGTATTTTGAAATGGAAACCTTTCCTATTTTATGGTATGTTCACCACCTCCATGGACCACATATATGATTTTTCATCACCTAATTTATGGTGTTTTATAATAATAATTTCATATTTAAATATGATATTAATAGGTAATTTCTATATTATATCATAGTATTTAATGGGTATGTAAATGTAATTATTAATCCAGAACTATTGAATTCATTATGATAAGAAAACCCGACATTAAACTATTTATTAAACACCAATACGAATTATTTATGATTTCTGATTATTTATAATAACTCTTTGATTTTTAAATAATATAATATATCTAGAAATAATTGAAATTCAAAACATCTTACTCTTTATGTTATGAACCAATTTTACTATGACATTCATAACTAAAAATAAGCACATGCGTCATGGAAACCATAAATGAACATCCTTTGGATTGTGGAATTAAACATAAGATCGTATTAAGATGATTATAAAAATATATTAATGAATAATAGTAAATAATGATTTATTAGAAAAAAAATTCAATTAGGTATTTCATAAAATAAATTTAATTATTTAGTATGTTATATGGAGGCATAAAATTAATTGGGACCCAATGTAAGGGATCTTAAAAACCATCATATTTTCAATAAGATAATGATTTCATTATGAACCTCACATTAACTATATATCTGGATCTTTTAATTGTCACACATAATTTATATATTTATCTAAAATAATTAACAAGTTTTTCCATAACTTTGATAGGGTTATATATCATTTTCATTTTCCAATCTATTTTCATTTTTTTAAGAATACCATATGAAATTGGACTACTCAATCATTTTTTATAGATGTTACCCTCCATTATTTAATTTAATAATCTAATCAATATAAAAATAATAATTATATAATAAAAAATTATAATATTTCATTTATATTTTTATGAAAATAACTTGGTAATACCTCTATTGATTTTTTTACTCATGTCATAAAACTGTATTTATGAGGATCAATTATATACTTAATTATCCACAGGTTAATATTGTTTTTTCACCATATAAACATTATAAACTTTAAATATAGTTATTTATTAAATTATAAAAATAAAAAAATTAATTGATCTCTCAAAATTGAAATTATACATGGAATGGAATTTTTTTATGCTTTGAGACAAGACCATGAAACTAGTCCACTTCTTAGGGGGTGTACAATGCTTATTCTTTATGTATGGTTTCTTTTCCATTTATAAAACATAATATCCATCTTCATATTATGATTTTATGGGTGGGTAGACATTATACATCCCCCTAATTCATTTATTAATGTATTTATCTCATTAGATACTATGAAGCGTTCCAATTTAATACTCATATCAATATATATTATATTATCATTATAGTATTCCTTTAATAATGATTATTATGTCATATTTAATATCATTTAAACAATTTTATGATTTCTTAAATTATTATATATTATTATTTATGATATTAATCTATGAGATTATATATTATTCTTCTCTGTTATGATGTCATGTAATTCTTAATAATTAGAATGTTCTAGTTGAATCATTTAAGTTACAATGGCCTACAAATTTTTGCATTCCTTCTAATCCCATGATTGTGTAATAGTGGACTAATACATTGGGAATATGTTATATATTATCTAATTATCTGAGGAAATGAAGATATATTTATTTTTTATCTCATAGAGGGTATAACATGATCAAATCTTAACACTGATTAACAAACAGAATCGCAAGGGAGACATTCAAAAAATGTATTAGGCGGAAACCATGAAATTGTTTTCTACAAATATTTTCCTCACACTCTTCATATTAAATTGGAGAGGTAGTTCCATGGATTAATGAAAATATAAAAAAACAATAATAAATTATTGGTAATATCACAAGGATCAAAAGGTAAATCCTTGTATTTTTTATTGACCATGACTTTAAGGGTTACGAAATATTTATTTCAACAAAGCGATGTATTATGAAATCAATAAAAACATTAGAATTTCACATGTATGAAGAAATAATCTAAAATTACAATAATTTTGAGGTAGATATTTATGATTCTAAATTTACAAATTGATATAGATAGAAAAGGAGGATAATATAGTTCAATTATAGATGAACAATGGATTAATTTCAAAGAGGAATGAAAATTAAACTACCCAAATGTCATAACTGTAAAAAGAAACATCAATAATACTTCATTAGGGGAAGCCAATGATGGTTCATATATGAAAATGAGGTCCATCCATCCAATGAATATTGATAATAGATAATTAATAAAACAAATATTATAGAAGAAATGAAGGATCTAATCAATCCTCCACCCATGGTACTATATTTCAACTATAAGGATTATTGGAACTATATATGGGAATACCTCAAAACATGGATATTTAAGGGGAATAAATTTCATTTTTGAATAATTTTGTATTAGCATTTGAAATCATACACCATCTTCCCTAATGAGATGGAGTAATAAAATGATGTAGAGTAAGATATATTGACTATTCAGCCATGGGTGATGAAATTTCTATTGTATATATTTTATATTCATTCCTTTACATCTTATAATTTTTCTATAACTATTATAAACCCCCTTAATACCTTGAGGTAATTCTATATTGAAAACAAATAGTTGTTCTAGATTGAAACCCATATATTATACTTTTACCCAGTTAATGTTAGGGTGATCATTCTTCCTTTGGATATCATAATCCTTCATTTTGTATAATTTGATGTTATACTCATAAGGTATTAGATAACATTATACAAATATAACTAAAATAGTTAGTTAAATGAATTCTCTTCCCATGTTCCAAACCATCCTATGATATTATACTTAAAAAATAAATATTATTAATAACTATAAAAGATATTTCAATCATGTATTTGTTAATACCCATTGAAGAATAAAATATTTATCAGATGATTAAGACAAACAAATTTTGTAACCATGAGTGATTTCCAATCATGAGGCAGTATACCGATGTATTATTCAATGAATTGAGTGATTTTAAACGTGATTGGGAGATTTATTTCTTAATTTAAATCATCCTAGGGGATTTAACCATATCCAAGATGCATGGTAGAATATAAAAAATTAACCTAGATTAACTAAATAGGGTAATCATAACTATAGTACCCACAATACCCATAATTAGGGAAATATTGTTTTATATAAAATGATTCCTCAAAATATGTTTTGGGTTTCATAGTCATGAATATTTTTAACTTGATATCCTAATATTCTCAAAAATTTAAAATCCATGATAATAACATTGTAACACATAATTTGGAATTAGTTATTATAATATTCTCATTTAATATTTACAGGCATTATCACAAAAGATGGAGGTTTGAAATATAAATATATTAAATGATATACATATAATTATTCAAATGGATTGATATCAACATATATCAATAATGATAGTTACATATCATTATGGATAATGACTACCCAATCCTTAACCATCATGGGAAGGAGAATAAAGAGGTATAAAATCTATGTAGATATGATCATGTAAAAATTTCCATTATGTGTAATGAGAAGGATCCTTTAATCAAATACATAAAATGGGTAGACCTAGGAATAAACATGGAAGTAACAACATCTCCCTTACAAAATTTAGTGGTTAACTATTTATTCTAGGGAGTCTTATGAAATAACAAATGGATGAAGTGGAGTTACATTAGAATATTGATTTTAAAATAATAAAGAATTACATTATGTTAAATATTAATAAATAAGATATATTGATATTTCTATAATGAATAAGAATACCCTTTGAGGATTATATAAATGATGATCATTTGAATGATTATATAGTTTAACCTTATTTATCCTCAAGAGATAAAAAAATATGCATATTGTTATCGTGGAACACTATTAGTGGGAAAATTAAAATGAGGTTGCAGAATATACATCAATGTTCATAGTATTTCAACATGTGACTAGTAAAAAAGAGAACATGCAATAGGATGATACAACCATTACACATACCTCTATGTAACTGGTAGAACATCACCACGATTCATGTCATGGGTGTTCAAAATTAATTAAAAATATATAACGCCATTAAATTTTAGTGGAGAATAATACAAATACCTCCCAAATTATTTAAATTCAATAAGAATTATCACATGATAAAAATTAAATGATATATGTGAGATAATTGGTGATGTTTTATTGAACACTAATCTTGATTGTATCTAATAAACATATATGTTTTACATAAATTGACATGAAATTTAATTAATATTCTATAAATAGAGATTTAAAGATCAATATGTCATGTCACCCATATACAGATATCTGGTTTTAATGAACCTCTTAGACACTTGAGAATATAATAAGATCCTATTATTTTTACATAAAAATATTTTCTGTCTAATTATTCATTATTTCATGTTATATAATAATAAAAAATTCAACTCAAGAATTAAAATAGATCCATTTCACGCACTATTGGGAATAACTATTGAAATCAAACACATTTGGATAATGTTGTGATACATCATCAATTAAAACAAAACATGCTTGAACAACATATTGATAAGGTTAAATATATAAATACCATATTATGAAGTCATGTTGATTGGGAATACAGAAATGGCTTATACCATATACATTGATCCCTTTGAGATTTAAAAACTAATAGTTTTTTTTCTCTATCTACAAGGAATACATCCAAAATATTCATAACATCATGAATTGTTCCAAGAATCCCTATTAAGAAAGAAAAAACAAATAACACACATTTAGTATATCCAATGTTGGTATAGGTGGACTGTGTAACATCCCAAGTAAGTAATGAATAATAGATATTTTTATCTAGGTCTATTAATTATTAAGATAGTGTTTTAGAGTCTTAAAATGAAAATAAATACAATCTTATGCATTGAATACACTAATATTATTAAAAGATTGTTTTACTTCCTTATGATGGAAAACCCTTTTTAAATCTATCTTTTGACAATTTTATAAGCTATGTTTGTCAAAATAAAGTTATTCTTTATGATTGGGACATTAAAATTTACCTTGTGTGCATTTTTGGTATTTTTCTGACAATGTTCATTTTTTAATGAATAGTGAAAAATACTGCATTTTACATCAAAGTTGCTTTTTAATCTAATTTATTTATATGATTATATTATGTTTTGAATTGGTTTTGAAGTGAAATTAGAATATATTTTTACCATTTTATCCAATGGTGGTCATTGGAATAAATTTCACTTTGAAATTAAACTTAAACTGGTGTCAATCTTTTGATACTTATTGTTTTGTAAAAACACGCTATTTGCTCTGGCAGCGGGAATTAATTATTAAATTAATTAATGTGACTTATATGATTTGAATTTTGTAAAATAGACTTCATTTTTGAATTCATAATATCAAATATAGCTTAGGGTGAATTTTTGGTAATTTTCTGAAAAACTTCAATTTTTGATGAATAGTGAAACCACTAAGTAGTAATCAAGCAAACTGATTTTTCAGTTAAATGAAAGTTTACCACTAATGTGTATTGAATTTTGAAAATCCGACATACATGGTTGTCATTAAGAAGTAAAATGTGGTTCAATGAGATTAAAATAATTTTTTGGTGAATAGTAACTTATTAAGTTTTTAATCGCGATTAGTGGTAATTAGTGTAGTTTAAGGTATAAATAATGCTTTAATAATATGAAATGACCTAGACACATGTCCCAACCTTATTGGTTGTGTCATGTCCGACCAAGACAAGCCATGTGTCAACTTGGGGACCCCATGGAGACATTTTGTTTGGGAAATGACATAAATAACTTTTTATTAAATGTAAAAGCAAAAATGACACAAACATGATATGTCTTACGAAAACAATTTTTACATGGGGTTATAAAGATCAGATATTTGATTATAAATAGTAATTGGAAAGCTAAAAAGATTTCCTACATCATAGTATTTTTTCTATGATTTTTAGACATTAAATAAATTAAATTATTTATGACATAATAATGATGTAGCGATAACATCATTATTTGACGATTTAAATAAAATGGAAAGATAAGGTAAAATATATGAACTAAACATGGAAAAAACCAATTGGATGAGTGGATTTCGAACCCTTATCACCTTATCCACGAATTATATCAATGTGGGACCTTTTTAAACCGAAACAAATTTTCAAATAAAATAATATTTCTTTACTTTCCAAAAGTGCCCCTCCTCTCCTCTTATAAAAGGCCCCCACCTCTACCTAATTTCACAAACTACTCAAGCCTTTGTCCCGGAAAACCCCTGCCCATTTACTCTCTCCACATCCCTCTCCTCATCCTAGAGGATTCCCTTTGGGCATAATCCTTTCAAAGGAAGCCTTTAGACTCAAATCAAAAGGAGATACACTTTTAAAGGTAATTCATTCTCTCATGATCATTTTTTTTATTTTGCTTCTCCAACCCCCTAAAATATTTTTATTTACTTATTTTGTAACAACAAAAGTATCTTAAATATACAAGGATGTTCTTATAATATTTATTCGAGTTACACGCTCACACAACTACATCAAATGGTTAAAGAACATACGGTTTCCGTGGATGGCGAAATTCTGCCTCCCGAAACGATGATTGTTCAACACTCATTTAACACCTTCAATGGTGGCCATTATGATGTCACTAATTTTATATATGATATAAAATATGTTTATGTTTTCCTTAAGCTTCTGTTTTTTTCATTTTGGGCATACCTTTATAGTTTCCATTATGGGTAAACACGATATCTTCATTTTAGGAAGTGCGGACTACCGCCCCCTCAAAGTGATTTGATTCGTTAAATACAGTATGTGGGACATATAAAGGATGGAACTATGATATTATATATGATATTATACTGGAATTATAATATACCTTTATATCATTATGATTCCATTCTATAAAATACGAAATAGAAATGAAAGTAGCGTTCATGCGTACGTATGGCTTACCGTCTCCATGAACGGTGCATTTCATTTCTTACCTCTAAATGATTATGTAATATTATAAATGCAAGTATGTACTGGATATATATTACATATATGATATCTACATCATGAATACAATTCTGTATATAATGAACCTTTGACCAAATTAACAACATGTAAGTGTAAGAGGTCTATTTTTGACTTAAGAACCAAATACCGACAAAATGAACATTATTAACTTAACTAATTACATGATTTTCATAACATGGTATAAAAGGAATAATGAACTTGAAAAAGATTCATAATCAAGTAGAGATTAACTCAAGTTTATTATTCAGGAGATTAAAGAACGGTCGGGTCAAGTCGGATACGAGGTATGGGACTTCGTCTCAATCTCCTTTTGTTGAGGCTTATTTTATTTTCTACACAACTTTCTTTTATACGGTGTATAAACCCCTTTGACTTTTACGTTTATTCAAAAGGAATCTTTTTTATATGAAGTGTTTACCAAACGACAAAAGGGAATGTTTTTGTCGTACGTATGCGGAGACAACGACTTCTCCGCCGTTGTGACCGTTATTTGAGTTTCGGCTTCCTCTACAAGCCAAACCTTTTTTTTAAAACGAAAAATAAATACCATGTTTTACTTTGGTATTGAAAATGGTTTTCATAATGTTTTTATTATATCAATGTTTTGTATTGATATCTCGTGATTGAAATGTGGAAATGTTATGTTTCCTTTATGCATGTTTTATGTGATATGATTATGTTATGGTTCTTAGGCATTATTACGAAGACGGGTGGTTCCGTGGTAAACTAAGGGTGGGTGAGCCCGTTATAGCTCTTTAATGCATTGGGTAACGCAAAGGAGTGAAACGTTAAGGTTTCTCCGAAGAGATTTTAGGGAATATATTGTGATGGGTATTCCAAACGTAACCAAGAGGATTACTCCCTACGTAAGAATGTTATGAATGCCTCAAGTTACCTTTATGTCTTATGATTTCTATGATTTATTCATGATTTTATGAGGTATGTTAAAGTGCCTATGTTTTGTGGGTAAAGTATGATTTCATTCTTATGTATATATGAACTCATGTTTCCTTTCCATGTTTTTTTTATAACCCATACTGAGTTTTTATGCTCATCCCAAGTTTTTGAAATGTTTTTCACGGGTCAAGGGAAAGGTACATGATAAGATGATAGAGTCAAGGATGTGTCAAGAAATAATCCATGTTTTATTTTAAACGTGTTTCCATTGATGGAAATGAAGAATACTATCTTTATGTAACCACTTTGTTTATATGTGGAATGTAATGCAAGTTTTATGATCTAATTCTCTAAACCTCTAAACCCGAAAAGATTCTCAATGTGTAATCTTGTAATAACTCATGATTAAGTAAGGTTTAAGGCTGGGGCCTTATAGTTGGTATCAAAGTTCGGTTTAGATAACTTTAGGAGTTAGAATTATATTAAATGATTATCCAAAAATATTTTTTTTGAAATGATATAGCATTTAAAGATTACCATGTTGCTTCATCTAAGACATGTTTGTCCAGAATGGTTTTCCGCAGAGGAAACAGGGAAGCAGTGCTAGGAAGGCATACAGAAGGAAATAACCTTCCGAATCAGCATCCAGAAATGGTCGGAATTGGAACTAATCAGTTTGTTGCAGTAATGGCGCAGTTGACTCAAGCGATAAATGGCGGTGGTATCCATGCACGAGATCAGCCAGATCAACCGCAGAGGAACATGTCAGTGGTGGAACATTTCATGAGGCAACATCCACCATCATTCAGAGGATCATATGACCCTGTTCTAGCTGAAGGGTGGATTAAAGCACTGGAGAAGATTTTTGATGTCATGGGGTGTTCAGACAATCAAAAGGTTAGTCTTGTTATTTACCGTTTGGAGGGTGAAGCAGATCAGTGGTGGTCTATGGTTAAAAATATCAGGGACGCCGATGAGATTGATGCTCTTGACTGGGATGAATTCAAAGGTATGTTTCTTGAGAAGTATTTTCCTAAGGCTGTTCGACTTAGGATGGAAAAGAAATTCTTGGAATTGAGGTAAGAGGAAGACTCAGTGGCTGCCTATGAGGAAAGGTTCACTCGATTGGCAAGGTATGCTCCAAATTTTATCCAAGACCATGATAGTAAAATCAATCGTTTTTACTCAAGATTAAAGTCAAAGTATCGAAGGGAATTAGCTTCTCGTGAGTTTAAAAGTTATGAAAAGCTTGTTCGATGTGCTGAGAAGGTGGAAATGGAGTTTGCCGATGACCAAGTTTTCTATAACAACCAGCAGAAGAAGAGACCGAGGTGGCAGGAGAAAGGTAAGAATTCTTCAAAAAAGTCTGATGGTAAGAGAACTAAGTTTCTAGTTTGCGATAAATGTGGAAAAAGGCATGCTGGGGAATGTCTTCTGAATTCTGGAAAGTGCTACTGATGTGGTAAGATGGGACATATGGATCGTGATTGCACTGAAAAGGATCAAGGTGAAGGTAAGAACAAATTTGATTTACAGTTAGTGAAATGTTATAAGTGCAATGAGATGGGTCACTATGAAAACGAGTGTCAGACAAGGAGCTTGAGTGATGGGAAGCAGTTAGACTACAAGCCGAAAGGGGTGGTGAAATCCTTTGCAACTACTTCAACAGATGTCGGGCCATCAAATGAAGTTGTATCAGGTACTTTGTTTGTTTTTTCAGATTATGCCAGTGTGTTGTTTGATTCGGGGTCTACACATTCTTTCATCTCTGAAACCTTTTCTAGTAAAATGGGAATACCATCTCAAGAAATGACTCCTGAACTTTTGGTAAAAACACCTGGGGGAAGTGTCGAGGCAAAAAGAATTTATAAGAATCTTCCTATCCTTATCTGTGGAAAGAACCTACTTGCAAACCTTATTGTTCTACCTCTAGTAGAGTTTGATGTTATCCTGGGTATAGATTGGCTCTCTATTTACCATGCTAAGATTGACTGTAGAGCTAAAGAAGTTTCTTTTCAGAAAGACTTTCAGTTTGTTTACAAGAATGAACCCTTACTTTTGATAACATATCAAGAGGCCTAGAAACTTGTAAAATATGGAAATGAATGTTACCTTGCACACGTCATTGAAAATAAAGGAACTGTTCAGATTAATGATGTGCCAGTGGTAAATGAGTATCCTGATGTTTTTCCTGATGAGTTTCCTGGAATAATACCAGATCGGGAAGTTCAGTTTACTGTTGACTTAGTTCCTGATGCTAAGCCAATTTCAAAACCCCCTTATCGAATGGCACAAATTGAACTTTTAGAGTTGAAGGGGCAATTACATGATTTATTAGAGAAAGGTTTCATTAGAACTAGCACATCACCATGGGGTGCTCCTGTTTTATTTGTTAAAAATAAAGATGGTTCTATGAGACTTTGCATTGATTATAGAGCCTTAAATAATAACACTGTTAAGAACAAATATCCTTTGCCTCATATCAATGATTTGTTTGATCAGCTCTAGGGAGCTCAGTTTTTTTCAAAGATTGACCTAAGATCGGGGTACCATCAGCTGAAGGTAAAGGAGGCAGATATTTCGAAGACTGCGTTCCGTACGAGATGTGGCCATTATGAATTTGTAGTAATGCCTTTTGGGCTAACCAATGCACCTGCTGTATTCATCGACTTAATGAATAGAATTTTCCATGAGTTCTTGGATAAGTTTGTGGTGGTTTTCATTGATGATACTTTGGTGTTTTCTAAAAGTAAAGAGGAGCATGAAAAACATTTAAGGGTTATCTTGCAAACCTTAAAAGAAAAGAAACTGTATGGGAAATTCAGCAAGTGTGAGTTTTGGTTGAAACAAATTTCTTTCCTTGGTCACATTGTTTCTAAAGATGGAATAACTGTTGATCCTGCAAAAACAAAAGTTGTGGAAGAATGGCCAAGACCCAAAAATGTAACTGAGATTCGTAGCTTCCTTGGTTTGGCGGGATATTACCGAAGGTTTGTTAGAAATTTTTCACGGTTATCTAGTCCAATGACTAAGATAACTCGGAAGGGTGTTAAGTTTATCTGGACAAAAGAATGTGATGATTGTTTTCAGGAATTGAAAAGAAGATTGGTGAATGCTCCAGTTTTGGCACTACCTTCCAGGAATGGTGAGTTTGTTATATACAGTGATGCTTCATTGAAAGTACTTGGTTGCGTCCTAATGCAGAATGATCAGTTAATTGCTTATGCTTCACGACAGTTGAAAACTCATGAGGTAAATTACCCTACACATGATTTGGAATTAGCTGCTGTTGTTTTTGCTTTAAAAATTTGGAGGCATCATTTGTATGGAGTAAAGTGTGAAATATATACCGATCACAAAAGTTTAAAGTATATATTCACTCAGAAAGAGTTAAACATGAGACAAAGGAGATGTCTGGAATTAATCAAAGATTATGATTGTACAATTCATTACCATCCGGGAAAAGAAAATAAAGTGGTTGATGCTTTGAGTCGAAAAAGTAATGTTTCATTAACAATGTTGCGTTTGGAACGTGATCCTTTGGTTAAAGATTTGAAGATCTTTGGCATAGAAGTTGTTGGTGCAGGAACTCCTTCTGTTTTGTTTCAGGTATCAGTGAGATCTTCTCTATCAGATAGAATCAAGCAAGCACAGAAGCAAGACAGTGAGTTGCAGAAAAAGGTAGAGCTGGTTCAGAAAGGTAAGTTGCCTGAATTCAACATTGATAGTGATTGTGTTTTGAGATTTGGGAAGAGATTGTGTGTGCCTTGTGATTCACAGTTGAAGAGAGAGTTTTTATGTGAAGCTCATAGTTCTCCGTTTTCAGTTCATCCGGGCAGTACTAAGATGTATAGAGATCTGTGGGAGTATTACTGGTGGGATGGAATGAAAAGAGATATTGCTGATTTTACTGTGAAGTGTTTGACTTGTCAGCAGGTTAAAGCAGAGCGGCAGTTACTGAAAGGGATGCTTCAGCCTTTACCAGTGCCAGAGTGGAAATGGGAGAATATATCCATGGACTTTGTTGTTGGATTACCGAAGACATCTCGAGATAATAATGCAATCTGGGTTATTTTTTATCGCTTGACCAAATCTGCTCATTTCCTTGCTATACGAGATACTTTCTCTCTTGATCAACTTTCCCGTTTGTATCATAAAGATATAGTCAGGTTACATGGAGTTCCTCTCTCCATTGTATCGGATCGTGATCCCAGGTTTACTTCTAACTTTTGGAAAGGCCTTCAGAAGTCGTTGGGTACTGAATTAAATTTTAGTACAGGTTTTCATCCTCAATCAGATGGGCAGTCAGAACGAACAATTTAGACATTGGAGGATATGCTACGAGCTTGTTCTATGGATTATCAGGGAAGTTGGGACCAACATCTTTCTTTGGTTGAATTTTCATATAATAACAGTTTCCATTCCAGTATACAGATGGCACCATTTCAGGCATTATATGGGAAGCGGTGTCGAACTCTAGCTTTCTGGGATGAAGTGGGTGAAAGGAATTTGATGGGACCAGAATTGGTAGAAGAGGTGGCAGAAAAAGTTCAGCTGATTCAGAAACACATGAGAACAGCTCAGAGCAGGCAGAAGAGTTATGCGGATAACCGGAGGAAGGATCTATCTTTCGAGGTAGGTGATCATATTTTTCTCAAGGTTTCTCCTTGGAAAAGTGTGATGAGATTTGGTAAGAAAGGAAAGTTGAGTCCAAGGTTCATTAGACCATATGAAATTCTGGAGAGAGTTGGATCAGTTGCATACCGAGTAGCTTTACCTCCGAGTTTATCTCAGGTACACAATGTTTTTCACGTTTCAATGTTGAGAAAGTATATTCCAGATCCATCTCATGTTTTGAGTCCAGAGGTAGTTCAGCTGGAAGAGAACCTATCTTATGAGGAACAACCGGTCCAGATTCTTGACCACAGGGAGCAAGTGTTACGGAATAAGGTGATTAAGCAGGTAAAGGTTTTGTGGAAAAACCACATGATTGAAGAGGCAACATGGGAATCTGAAAATGCAATGGAGGATAAGTACCCCTCATTTATTCGATAAGTAAATAAATTGCGGGGACGCAATTTTCTAAAGGGGGGAAGGATGTAACATCCCAAGTAAGTAATGAATAATAGATATTTTTATCTATGTCTATTAATGATTAAGATAGTGTTTTAGAGGCATAAAATGAAAATAAATACAATCTTATGCATGGAATACACTACTATTCTTAAAAGATTGTTTTACTTCTTTATGATGGAAAACCCTTTTTAAATCTATCTTTTGACAATTTTAAAAGCTATGTTTGTCAAAATAAACTTATTCTTTATGATTGGGACATCAAAATTTACCTTTTTTTCATTTTTGGTATTTTTCTGACAATGTTCATTTTTTAATGAATAGTGAAAAATACTGCATTTTACATCAAAACTGCTTTTTAATCTAATTTATTTATATGATTAGATTATGTTTTGAATTTGTTTTGAAGTGAAATTAGAATATATTTTTACCATTTTATCCAATTTTGGTCATTGGAATCAATTTCACTTTGAAATTAGACTTAAACTGGTGTCAATCTTTTGATACTTATTGTTTTGTAAAAACACACTATTTGCTCTGGCAGCGGTAATTAATTATTAAATTAATTAATGTGGCTTATATGATTTTAATTTTGTAAAATAGACTTCATTTTTTAATTCGGAATATCAAATATATCTTAGGGTGAATTTTTGGTAATTTTCTGAAAAACTTCAATTTTTGATGAATAGTGAAACCACTAAGTGGTAATCAGGAAAACTGATTTTTCAGTTAAATGAAAGTTTACCACTAATGGGTATTGAATTTTGAAAATACGACATACATGGTTGTCATTAAGAAGTAAAATGTGGTTCAATGAGATTAAAATAATTTTTTGGTGAATAGTAACTTAATAAGTTTTTAATCGCGATTAGTGGTAATTAGTGTAGTTTAAGGTATAAATAATGCTTTAATAATATGAAATGACCTAGACACATGTCTCAACCTTATTGGTTGTGTCATGGCCGGCCAAGAAAAGCCATGGGTCATCTTGGGGACCCCATGGAGACATTTTGGTTGGGAAATGACATAAATAACTTTTTATTAAATGTAAAAGCAAAAATGACACAAACATGATATGTCTTACGAAAACAATTTTTACATGGGGTTATAAAGATCAGATATTTGATTATAAGTAGTAATTGGAAATCTAAAAAGATTTACTACATCATAGTATTTTTTCTATGATTTATAGACATTAAATAAATTAAATTATTTATGACATAATAATGATGCAGCGATGACATCATTATTTGACGATTTAAATAAAATGGAAAGATAATGTAAAATATATGAACTACACATGGCCAAAACCAATTGGATGAGTGGATTTAGAACCCTTATCACCTTATCCACGAATTATATCAATGTGGGACCTTTTGAAACCGAAACACATTTTCAAATAAAGTAATATTTCTTTACTTTCCAAAAGTGCCCCTCCTATCCTCTTATAAAAGGCCCCCACCTCTACCTCATTTCACACACTACTCAAGCCTTTGGCCCGGCCAACCCCTGCCCATTTACTCTATCCACATCCCTCTACTCATCCTAGAGGATTCCCGTTGGGAATAATACTTTCAAAGGAAGCCTTTATACTCAAATCAAAAGGAGATACACTTTTAAAGGTAATTCATTCTCTCATGATCATTTGTTTTATTTTGCTTCTCCAACCCCCTAAACTGTTTTTATTTACTTATTTTGTAACAACACCAGTATTATAAATATACAAGGATGTTGTTATAATATTTATTTGAGCTAGACTCTCACACAACTACATCAAATGGTTAAAGAACATACGGTTTCCGTGGATGGAGAAATTCTGCCTCCCGAAACGATGATTGTTCAACACTCATTTAACACCTTCAAAGGTGGCCATTATGATGTCACTATTTTTATATATGATATATAATATGTTTATGTTTTCCTTAAGCTTCTGTTTTTTTTATTTTGGGCATACCTTTATGGTTTCCATTATGGGTAAACACGATATCTTCATTTTAGGAAGTGCGGACTACCGCCCCCTCAAAGTGATTTGATTCGTTAAATACCATATGTGGGACATATAAAGGATGGAACTATGATATTATATATGATATTATACTGGAATTATAATATACCTTTATATCATTATGATTACATTCTATAAAATACGAAATAGAAATGAAAGTAGCGTTCATGCGTACGTACGGCTTACCGTCTCCATGAATGGTGCATTTCATTTCTTACCTCTAAATGATTATGTAATATTATAAATGCAAGTATGTACTGGATATATATGAAATATATGATATCTGCATCATGAATACCATTCTGTATATAATGAACCTTTGACCAAATTAACAACATGTAAGTGTAAGAAGTCTATTTTTGACTTAAGAACCAAATACCGACAAAATGAACATTATTAACTTAACTGATTACATGATGTTCATAACATGGTATAAAAGGAATAATGAACTTGAAAAAGATTCATAATCAAGTAGAGATTAACTCAAGTTTATTATTCAGGAGATTAAATAACGGTCGGGTCAAGTCGGATACGAGGTATGGGACTTCGTCTCAATCTCCTTTCGTTGAGGCATATTTTATTTTATACACAACTTTCTTTTATACAGTGTATAATCCCCTTTTTACTTTTACGTTTATTCAAAAGGAATCTTTTTTATACGAAGCGTTTACTAAACGACAAAAGGGAATGTTTTTGTCGTACGTATGCGGCGACAATGACTTCTCCGCCGTCGTGACCGTTATTTGAGTTTGGGCTTCCTCTACAAGCCATACCTTTTTTTAAAAAACGAAAAATAAATACCATGTTTTACTTTGGTATTGAAAATGGTTTTCATAATGTTTTTATTATATCAATGTGTTGTATTGATATCTCGTGATTGAAATGTGGAAATGTTATGTTTCCATTATGCATGTTTTTTGTGATATGATTATGTTATGGTTCTTGGGCATTATTACGAAGACGGGTGGTTCTGTGATAAACTAAGGGCGGGTGAGCCCGTTATAGCTCTCCAATGAATTGGGTAACGTGAAGGAGTGAAACGTTAAGGTTTCTCCGAAGAGATTTTAGGGAATATACTATGATGGGTATTCCAAACGTAACCAAGAGGGTTACTCCCTACGTAAGAATGTTATGAATGCCTCAAGTTACCTTTATGTCTTATGATTTCTATGATTTATTCATGATTTTATGAGGTATGTTAAAGTGCCTATGTTTTATGGGTAAAGTATGATTTCATTCTTATGTATATATGAACTCATGTTTCCTTTCCATTTTTTTTATAACCCATACTGAGTTTTTATGCTCATCCCTTGTTTTTGAAATGTTTTTCACAGGTCAAGGGAAAGGTACATGATAAGATGATAGAGTCAAGGATGTGTCAAGAAATAATCCATGTTTTATTTTAAACGTGTTTCCATTGATGGGAATGAAGAATACTATCTTTATGTAACCACTTTGTTTATATGTGGAATGTAATGCAAGTTTTATGATCTAATTCTCTAAAACTCTAAACCCGAAAAGATCCTCAATGTGTAATCTTGTAATAACTCAAGATTAAGTAAGGTTTAAGGCTGGGGCCTTATAGACTGTGATCTCACTTACGATGAGTAGATGGTAAAGATCATATACCATAGAGAAATTGTTCTACAAAACATGGAAACTCGCCTTATCAAAGATACATTGATAAGAAATAATTAAGAAAAGAAAAAAATGGATCATGAAGAATCAATGAAATATAAGTACACACATTTTTATTTGTCATCATGTGTGAAATGAAATATTTATGGTCAAATTTCATAAGGGGGGAATAATGTAACAACCTAAAATTATATATATATATATATATATAATATTCCTTCTAAAGAATCATGACTATCACATTTGTATATGTAATATAGTATAAAACTCAAGAACAGTATAATATAAACAAATAATCAAATTATTATATTTATAAAATTACATATTATATATATATATATATATATATTTTAAATCTGAATGTATTATAATGGTACAATAAATATAAATATATAAAACAACTCTATTTTGGAAATTTCGATTATCTTTAACTCCTAGAATTATCAGAGTCATAAACAATACATTATAAAAGAAACAGAACATTTGTATTGTAATTCCAATATTTAAAAAAATTATTAATATAACCTTGAGGTAAAATTAATTGAATGATAAATTAGGAAATATAATGGATCTATATGATGTATAAAACCTATATATCCATTTCCAATATTATTTTTGGATTATTGTCCTAATCATTATGAATAGTGACAGGATCTCAACAATAGTAACCAGAGTAATAGAATAGTATAATAATATATATGTATCTTAAGAAATAAATTTATATTGAATATATAATATAATAAAATTAAAAAAAATGAAAAAAAAAGATTAAATACAAATATAAAACAAAAAAACCCTTTATAGGTTTTTGTGTGTGATTATATATACATTTTATATCAAATAAAATACATTTCTCATAAATTTAATATGATATTAATTAAGATTTCATATCTATAAAGGGTGTTTATATAAGTAGATTTATATTTAGATAAATAAAAAAATAATTCTATTGGATAATACTAAATTTCCCTAATGTTTTGAAATTTGGATATGTCATAAAAATAAAGTTTTTCAATATAATGATATATTTTTTAAAATCATATATTTTTTTTAAATTTAGGAAATTATATAAAATATTTACATCCATTTTTTAAAAATTATTTATAAATAATCTTAAAATAATTGTTTTCTATTTAAATAAAAATTTTATTTTTATTAATAATAAATTATGATAAAATATGGTATTTTACATTATACGTAATATAACTGATTGAATAAATATAAGATGATTTAAAAAACAAAAATCAGTATCACATGCACCAATTTCTGTTTAAAATCCCAAAAATAATCAATATTTGGTGTCTTTATAAAAAATAATAAATTAGTGGATATTTTATTAAAAACTACCCATCTCCTCCACTTATAAATAATTCCCTTTCACCACACCACTTATCTTAATTTGTTAAACATTTTAAAGTGGAATAAATCAATCAAAATACCTCTTTATGTCTCTTGTAAATATGATAAATGATCTGTTATCATCAAAAATCCACTCTTTGAGGGAATAATATAATTTTCAAAGGTGTCACTCCGATGAGTAAGGTAATAAGTCCTTAAAACTATTCATCATTAAAATATTACAGTTATAAATATAAATCTATTCTATGAATACTAATTTAATGAAAGTAGTATAAAATATACAAATATTATACTATGTTAATATAATATTTATAATCAACCATACTCTAATCTAATATAAAATGGTAAATTCACCAGAATTGTGGTTTGTTCGCATCTTTTATGGAGGAAATATATTTATTTTTTTCATATTCTTCCTAGATTGTTGAAATTATAATTTAATAGTTTCATATTATTTGATAAATATATTCGATTTTTATTAATATTATATAATGAGTATATAATCATAGTGATTATATAAAACCAATTAATTTTATCAAGATCGGAATAACAACTTAAATAAACTACATGTTAAATAATAGAATTAATACACTAATATTCATTATTATTTTTAATCATAATTTAATATTTAAATCCTTTAATCATATATGATGACAAGAACTCAATAACATTTCAGTTTTTTATATATGGACATGTTTAATATGTACATCCATAAATACCTAGAAATTGATGCAACCTCAGAACCATGAAAATAACATCCTTACAATAGTTAACATGAGAACAAGATCACAGTAATATCATAATAAAAACATAAAAAATAAAGATTTAATATATATATATAAATGGTTCAAAATAATGTATTTAACAAACATGATATTATTTTTGATGTGGTTAGAATCACATACATTTCAAGTTAATATCTTATTTAAGGAATCATTTGAACCACCATTCTTTCTTTTGGATTTTGTTCTCTCTATACCCACCATTTTACCTCTTTTATTAACATTTATTTATTATATTATATATATATATATATATATATCGGACATATATAAAATGGTCATTTTAACATTATTTTTAGGGGTTATAGATTCATTTCATGTTCACTTATATGTTACATATTTTAATTAAACATGATCAATTGTAATTTCTCAATCTCCCAAGTAGTTTCATATACTATTAAATTAATTATTTAAAAATTCTAGTATTTCAAATAAAATTATTTTAGGTACAAATATTATAGTTCATCAATTGTTTAATGAACAATATGAACTACCATCACTAAATATTTATTACTCCTTTTATAAAACACTCTTCAAGAGGATCAATTAAGTACATATAAACTCAATCATAGGATTTTTTTTCACATAAACTCTGTAATAATGAAACATTATTCATTTTTGTATTTTTAACCTTGTATAAACATTAATCCTTTATTTTCATTACATAATTTACTATTTTACATTTATTTATAATTTTAGAGAATATTATGTTATCAATTTCTTTGTTATGTGTTTTATCATGCTTATGATTTATTTATGGTTTTCATACTAGTATCACCCATATTCATGAATAAATTATAATTTGAAATATGAGACCATATTAGTATATATCAAAATTAATTGGTATATTTGTTGATCTCATGATATACCATATATTGTGAATGATAAACAAGCCTAGAACACGATATAATTTTCTCTTAGAAGATAGCCTCAGTATATGCTTATGATGTCAAGATTTTTTTTTCTACTTATTCATTTTATGATCTAGTGGAATATGATTTTTTTATGCTTTTCTCCAATGTAATTATATATTATCTTTACTTTTTTTTGTTATCATGTAATTATTATTCAATATTATATCATACTTATCTTTATTCACGTAATGGGAATTATAAATCACCATTTTCTTTTTTGTATTCCCACATGATATCTTATGAAGAAATAAAATATAATATAACTTAGAATCACATTATTTGTATCTAAACAAATAATTTTTATTATATATTTATGTTAATGTTTTATGTATATAAAATCACAATGGAACAAGGACTCTATATTTCTAGGCTTCATTTTATTTATTTTTATAACATATATCATCTAATAATTGTTTCCAAATCATTATATGTTATATTTATCTATTTATTGAAATCATAAATTTAAATGTCTTCCTAGTTGATAGTATTTTAAATTTCTTTGGTAAATACCTAATTATAACTAGTTATAAAAAATATGTTTCTAACAAGATATTGGAAAATCATATCATACATTTGAAGTTGATGTGTAACACGATTATGATCGTCTTCGACAACTCTTTTAATGAGTGATTCAAACTCCACCATTGAAATGATTCATGTTTTTAGTTATTTAGCATCTTTTAGTCTAATTTTCATCCCACTTAATCCTTTAATATTGTGTTGTTTCTCATTAAAAACATAAAATTATACCCCTAAAATATTTTTTTCATAAAGACTATATAAATAACATCTCATATTTTTTGATGGTTAACTAAATAATAATCATTTCTCAAAATTGGAGTCAATAATGTTGGATTCAATGCATCTTATGAGTTTATAACATTCCTAGATCATTATAAAATACTTTTTAGGATGATTCCCATCCTATAACTTATATGTTGTATTTATATATACATTAAATAGAACACAATTTAGAAGAAATATTGAATTCTTTTGTGTATAAAACCATATTGAATTCAGATGGTCACACTTACTCAACATAGATTGATTCTTTTCCAACAAGGTATGATTATTCCTGTAATACATGCCATTCCATTATGGTGTTTGAAGAGTATTGAGTTGTGGAAAAAATTTATAACCCCTAAAATGATCAGTAAATTCCTAGCTAAAGTATTTGTGTTCTAAAAGTGAATTCAATACATTAATACCTTTACACAATTTATTATATACAATGTTATAAAATTATTTGATATTTTCTAAATTTTCATACATATGTGACATCATATGAACATATACATATATAATAAATTTATAAATACTTGTAATATAGTATCTAAAAATCAATTGAGTGAGTTCTCATCAGTCGATGTATAAATATATTTTTGAGATCAAATATTTCACTATTCCATTAAACATTTACACTTTATGTGTCATCAGTCATCTTTACAAAGAAGAAATATTCAATTTTCTAAACTTATTAGTAATTTAGTGCTTCTAAAAATCAATCTATTGGTAGTATTTGGATATTATTTTTGTTTATATTCCCAGTACAATAGTTCCAAAGTTGTGGGACTAGAATAAACCCTAAACATCTTATTAGGAATGTATTAAATAACTTTATCTATATAATTAATGTATAAAAAATATACTCTATTATTGATAGCATAAAGCATCACAATTATATACCTATAAATCTATGACATATACTATCCTTATGATTGAATAATAATACCTTATTATCCAATCAAGATACATATATGACATTTCTTTTTATGGTGGGAACATAATAAAAATTTATTACTTCAATATTTAGTCCAGTAGGTAAAATCATATCATAATACCTATCTACTAATGTAAAAACACCTAATCCAATATTGAAATAAATATATTCTTAACCCATTTTTTAAAACATATATATCGTCTATTATATTTTTATCAATTTTTTTTTGATATATTCACCCAATAATACCATATAATTACAGATGGTGAATTTTAGAAATATAATATTTTCATTCAAATAACCTCAATACATTACATTGAAGGAACTTATTAAAATTATAAATCAATTTTGAACCATTTTATAAAATCATACATTTGAGGTATATCAATATTATTATAGTACTATATGTCCTGGAATATAGAAAATATATATCCATTGATAAGTAAGAAATATTATTTATTTCATCTAATAAATTTATTGAATGATCTCCCATTAAAAATATGTCCATATACATCATATACACTCTGATTTGGGTCCACTTTTTCACCTAATTATTAATCTATTTATTAAATACATCACTTAAATTGTAACATTTGATTCATATATAGTTTAGTAGATAAAAAGATTATCTAAAACTATACGATGTATTTAAACTCAACATTATTCCTCAAATACCTAAACACATAGGGTTTCCATGATAATTGTATCACAAATGTAATAGTATAATTTCAATACATAAAATTTTTCATTAACCAATCCCACTATTCCAAAAATAATATAATCCATAGGTACCATACATTAGAAGAAACTAACCAAAAAATCCAAGATTATGATATGATATTATTTGGATAAAGTCACACTTTCATTAATTTAATTTAATTTAACTAAAATTATTACCATTTTAACGTACATGTCATACATATTATTCTAATACATCTCTTGAAATCATAATTTCCCCATGTTCTATTACATTCTGTACGCATTATTGTAATAGTTAGGTTTTTCTATCCTATTCCGTCAAAAAAATTATGTTTTTAGTAAACGTTAATTTTTAACTCTTTTCCCAACCCACATGTTTTTGTTACATACCCCAAAATGGATGAAATATTTACTCGTACACATCCATATTTATCTCATTTAAAATGTTCATTAACTATTCATCCTAATATGTATAGTTGTATGATATTGATTACCTCGACATTACAATGTTCGTTGTGATAGATTCCCAAACCAAATAAATTCTATAATACTTCATAATCCTCAAGGATGACGGTAGTTCGATTCCATGTCTATCTCCTCTAGAATTTTTTCTCAGCAGTTATTTCAATCCCTACTATCTAGAACAAATAAAATTCCCAAACTATATTGCAAATTTTTTTTATAGATTGTGAATCTAAAAAAAATAATGGTCAAGGTAGATGAATAAGAAATCATATATAGTCACACCTACAATATAATTAACGGATCTATCTCTAATAAGAAAAATTTAATATAAATAAATCATATTGAATATTCACAATCAACAATAAATATATAAGCATAAGTAGGGAAATAAATAAATAAATGTTTTGTTTTCTAAACAGTTTAAATGGATATAAAATATTCATATTTTTCAAATCATTAAAACCCCATTTTATAAATCAAATAAATTATATTTTTTAAAAAATAATTAAAATGAAAACTAAAAATCACAAAAAATAAATAGTTTTTTTAAAAATGTAATATTTTTTTACCAATTATGAGTTATAAAATATGACTGATATTAGATATATTTCCTCTCATGAACTAAGTTTTTTTAATGTTAATTCATTCAATTATAAAATAGAAAATATAACATTTATTCTTATAGGTTTTGTTAAAAAACTAGTAATAATTAATGATAAATTTGGATATTGTAAATATAAAACAACGAAATGTTTTTCAAAAATATAACATTGAAACATATTTTATGATATATCATTTCATACCTATTCAATATTACAGAACACTTTTTTAATATCAGAACATATTGCTTTTAATAATCTATGACTTGAAAACATAACATAATTTATATATCGCATGTTATGATATGACAACAAACAAACTTTGATTTTCATTATCTTTGAAAAATAGTGTTCCTATAAAATTATTCCTTGATGAAACTCACTTTAATTCCACTTATCAGTTTTAAGGGTTCATCTAATTACCTTTGTTACAAAAACCAATAAATAATATGGACCGATCTATGCTGTAGGATTAACATGCATGAAAACAACAATATGTTTCTACCAATAATGAAAATACAGACTTCTCCATGCTATTTTATAGACAAAATATGATTTTTTAGTATAATTTATAAATAAAAAGATATAATCTTGTATTAAATGAGTTAAAAATGGTTTTAATATCCTAGAACTATTCTTTTAGATCCGAGATGTGATAAATGGATGACATAACTTTCATCAAATGATAATTGAATATATATGTGTGAAGAGCGTTTCATCTATATTCAGATGAAACATGTTTACAAAATATTTGGGATCTAATCACATTATATTAAAATCTTGATGATCATCATTAAATTAAGAGGGTATGTTATATCACATGTATTATGTTCTTATTCATATATATAATTTTTATGGATGTTTTTCTTAGAACACATTAATAAAAAATGTATAATTTTTAAAAGTATGTATCCCAAGGATCCTCACTAATGAAGAACCATATGCGAGAGAAAAGGATGATTCTTCTATACCATGAAAGCAATATCTAAATACTTATTTTAAGATACAACATAGGTATAAAAGGCATCTTATTCATTTCTTTCAATATCATCCTTAGTTTTTTTGTGAAGTACATATCAGTTATATCACGACATATAATTTATTTAGGATGCATGATATGACACATATGGTTTAATGATTATATCCATTATAATTACCATGCAATCATGTAATTTTATTCCTTATATACTATATACTGTATTGGAAGGCTCAACTATATTCTGCACAGAAATTGGTGTCCAAAACTATGAAAAATATAATAACATGAATAAAGCTCCAATAAATTCTATCCATGATCATGTTACCTTTATGTAATATCTTGTTTGGGTGGTCGTTCACTAACTCCGGTGTTTTTGTCATTATTGTTTTCACAAAACCCTCAAAAGGACTAATAATTTATTATGAATTGTTCCTTGTCATATGATCTACTTATTAGGTATCCATATTTATCAGTTGTACAATCAAAATATGTAGTAATATTGTATTAAAATGCATTTATATGATGATAAATATATTCTTTGGAATAAATCCATTGAGAAATACTGCTTCTAATCATGGAAAAGGTATACTGGACTACATGTACTTAAATATTTTTCTCATTATAATACTTGGATCTGTAAATTTTACTATATGTATAAGTATTTTTAAATTTTAATTTATATATATCCTCAATGTTATGTGTATTACTAGTTATATAGAGGCTTCCCTTACCCTAGTGTAAGAGTCTCTACTCAGTTATTTCCACCGACTAAGAAACATATCCATAATTCCAGTAATCTGGTCTTATTGGCTCCTATATATCCTGGCACGGTAACCCCATATTCTTTGTCAAACAAAATTTAGGATGGATTAATATGTATTCTAAATCCCATTTGTAAGAGGGATTGGGATACTCCCCTTCTATTTCACCCTGAGTTTCAATCCATATGAGTGCAAAAATATCAAGATCTATTAATGAAAATGGATGTTGAGAGTTGAGTGAGCTTCTCTCCTCATCGCATATTTAACAAAAATCATTATATCCCCCACTAGAACAATAAGGGAACCATAATATTCTTTGGGATTATGTGAAGTAGAAAACTAAACATTCATGTAACCATGATTATAATATCTCTTGGTCCTATACATTTCATAGAGACTTATTACCAATTACATATATACTCGATAGAGAGTTTTATTTTAAAATTACTATTTTAAATCATCCATTAGAAGGAGAAAATTAAAGTAATAGAATGATAATAGTGATATAAAATAGATTTAGAATTATTGATAGCTCATAGATTTTATTATGACATGAAATAACTCATATTCTATTAATACAACCATGACCACTCTTCAGATAAATGACATATTGGATGAAGGATTAAAAAAGGTTCAATCTTATTCATTTAATTTATGTAGAATATTTCTGGATGGTCATGTAGAAATCAATATCTTCACTTGTTAGTGTAAAATTGTTGACTATATCATATGACCCCTTCAATCAACCCTCAAATATGATCTATTGAACAATGTTGATATTTTTCAGAGTAATGACTCGTAGTGTTATAATTTATATGGTACCAGGGTATATATTTTTTTGGGAACCCCACATCATTTAGGAAGCATATACCATATTAAAGATTCATGTATGATTATGGGTAGTTGTTCAGAGCTAGTATAAGAATATATTAATGTGTATAATGAAAGGGTTTTATTGGATAACATGTATTAGGATTTATATTTTGAATCATCTATTCTATACTGATAATCGTACCCTCTTTGATAATTGTTTTAAATAAGCTGTAATTTCTACTAAAAGTAGTCATCAAAGATTATAATTATTTTAACATGCATAAAATTATGAGATAATGGATTATATATGGAATGTACCTGATATAATTTCTTAAAATTAGTTGGTGATAATTTCAAGTATAGATTTTCACCCATCTCATCGCACTCAAATGTCAGTTCTCGACTATTGAAACTTTCATAAATGTGGATAGGTGATCATGTCTATCCATCCATATCCATATAACTCTCATAGGATGTGTGAAAACCATTACCATGACCTATAACATTTATCCTATTCAAGTTATCTATTAATCATACCCCCAACTATAAAATAAGTTTGGATGTGGACTCACAAAGATTAGAACACAATGTTAGTGAAAATAGAGTTAAAAAGATTTATGATTCATTCAAGTATCACATTTTCATATATGGTGATGGTTACCCCCCCCCCCATTATTAGAGGTTTTTAATGATCTATACTATTGGGTATAACACATAGAAGAGAACAATCAGGGGGAGATTTTTCATTGGTTATATCATTTGATGTGTATTTATAGTATATATTTGAAAACCTAGTTGATGAATAGGTCAATTATCAACTGGATGAAGTAAAAAACAACTTATTAATTATATTTTTTAATAAAAAATAAATAAACTAAAAATAATTGTAGTGTGATTTTTTATATTTATATTCAATGAAAAATAATATTTTAATATTTATTTGGTTTCTGAAATTTAATTGATTTAATGTAGCGAGGAGATAATTTTATATAAAATATTTTAGAAATAATAATAAATATAACTCTAACACTTCAGAAATCTATTAATAATTATCCATTTTATTATAATATTTAAATTATAATCTCTTAATTCATAAGCTACAAAAATGTATAAAAATTGATAAATCCACTACGATGAAATGAACTAAACCATACGTTAACTTCTAAACATTGAATCCCTTGAAACTACTTTTATATAAAATCAAATTATAACCTTAGTTTTGTGTATATTTAAGAAGTCAATCCACATTATAAATTAGTATTAATTGTGATTAGAGAATATACATACAACCTATAACCCAATCCCAACTATTTACTTTAATCAATTAAGTTTTTTATCATAAAATTATAACATCACTCAACCACATGTATTAAGGTAATATCATTTGAGTGATTATATAATTAAAAAAGAATTCATATATAATAATTAAATGATTAATCTTTATCATGTGTGTTTAAAAAATTCATTATATAGGTGAAAATTTGATATATTGTTAATATAATACTCAATAATTGTTAAAGATTCCAACATATTAACAAATTTTATTTGAAATGGTCTTGATATTGTATAACCAAATCACATATATATTATTGGTTTTCATCCCAAAAAATGGAATTAAAGGGGAATTGAAATTTTTTTTAGCATAATAAGTGGAAGAGAAATGGAATGTGTTACTTCATGAAATGAAATCTATAACATGATTTAGAATAGGTTTGGGTTACAGAAGGGATCCTTTTTTCAAAATAAATACATCTACCATTGTTTCACGAAATAAAGTGAAATAAATTATTCAATTCCCTAAAGATGAACATATATGAATAAACCCATCCATGTAAAATAACCATTTCTTATGTAGTGGGGAGTATAGAGTTACATGAGGTTTTAGAGTAAATGGGAATTTCAAAATAATATTTTATTCTAATTGTTAAGACTTATTGACCTCCAAAACATGTAAAAAATATATCCTTATAGAATGATGATTTGTTTTTAATTGGATATTCTATAAATTTTCAATGTTTGATCCCAATAAACAAATTAATTAAGATTATATGGCAACAAAGGATATGTTTGGTATATTCATATGAGTTTAGTCTACATTTGAATTCATAGCCCGTTTTCTCCTATAATATTTTATATATTGAAATTTATCCAAAATGAATGTCTATTCCCCAATATATTTTAACATGATTATAAATTAACAATTCTAAACAATGAACACAAAAAAATATATGTAAAAATACTAGAATTTACTTTGGCGGCTTTAAACTATAATTTTCATAAAAATTTTTATTCAAGATCCAATCCCCTATTTTAATTATTTATATATATTAAAATTTATGTAAAATATATAATTTATTATAAAAAATATTCTTTATAAAATTTGGGTTATTAACTTCCCCCTATTTACACTCTTTTAACATTGGGATAATTAACTTTTCTTGTATTTCTGAACAATTATGAACATAAAGCATGATAAAATTTATTAATATGTGATAAAAATATTCAAAAGTACTGAATCATATCATGTGGTAAGTGTAAATAAATTTAAATTAATTGAATCAAAAAGTTTTTCGAAATAAACTACATAGAGATTAATTACTCTAATCATGGTCAAACATGTTATGCGTCAATTATACAATAAAGTCATCATGTGTGGGTGTTCTAACTATTTCATGATTTTTCATTCCATCCATTAATTAGTATATTCATTTAATTGAAAAAATTTCATATTATTTGGTTATTTTTCATTGAAACTAGTATACTTTTTTTGTAATCAAATTTCAAAACCCAATGATATAAACAGTCTTAAAAGTCAATCCTTAATCATCCAACATAGATATGTTCATATGATGTACATTTCATCACAAAAAACATATAATTTATTTATTTTTGTTTTATTTTTTATGGGAATACAATAGTTGGAAATCAATAATACCTTCATAGGTTAATTTTTTATAGTTATGATATTGATAGAAAAGAAAAGAATGTTTGGATTGAAAATTTTGGGCTGATTAAATCATTATTTCATAAGACTATACATTCAAAAAAATAAGAAAAATTCCAAAAGTCTCACTCTTATGTTATTTTAATTGAGAAACAAAATGACATAATTTACATTTAAAAAATATCATAAATAGTATTATCAAAATATAAATCATTTTATAATGACATACCTAATCATATAATGGAAAACATGAATTTTTTATAAAACAGATTCCCAATAAAAGAGAAACAATTCTCATGTTTAACATGATACCACTAAATTAGTAAAATAAAACATTAATTATCTATTAATTACATATAGAAATGACCACACCAACTGATTCCTATTTTAATATTTTTATAAAATAATAACACAAAACACACATATAAAAATTTGAAATAGGCCACTTAAAATATTTTCCCTCCCCAGAACATAAATTTTTATATTGTACATAATTTCTCTATATTAAATAATATGTTATAACAAAATACATATTTTAAAATATAAAATATGTAATAAATCATATAGGTTTAGGGATACAAGATTTTTTTATTTGATCATGGGGTCATGCAGATGGATGACATCGCCATATTTTAGGGGAAGACTATCAATGTATTCAATAATAATCATCCTATGTGATGATGGTTTATTTTTTATCTGGATTCATTAAGAGGTTATTTTAAGATTCGTGTTTAGAAAAATTACTACTTAATATCCCAACCATAATTTATTTAATGTTAATATTATAAAAATAATCATGTTTTCTAATGTTGTGTAGTTATTAATAGCTGAATGTGATTTCGTTGAAGAAAATATAATCACAAATGGATGTATCTCTACTCTATGTGAAGAGATATATGTAAATATGATCTTTAAAGTGAGTCATAGATGCTCAGATGGAATCTTCCAATTGGGTGTTATATGACTGGTGTAGTGTTGAGATGCTTCATTAGATAATCATTTTATTTCAGTAAAGAATAATTAAAAAAATTCAACATCCTTTTGATTATGTTAGGATATGGATAGAGATATATGACTAAAATCATGTATGTAGCTTTGATAAAAACAATAATTTCCATGGATTTATTGAAATTAATGTAAAATTATAGGATATTTCATGGATAAAACAATATCTAATTTATATATGTCATCCATGATTCTATTCTATCAATCTAAAAGACATAGCATTATAACCTTATCCACCTAGGAATTATATTTTTCAAAATTTAATGTATGATTTCTCTCAAAATATAGACCAAATAATTTTCCAAATAAATAGAGTCACTAATCAAATAATGATTAAAATATATTAAATTCATCATCAAATACATCTATTTATGTCTCGTGAAAATTATAAATTATATTCACACTTATTATATTGATGGAACTTAAGGGTTTTTAGTTTTCATATGGTATCCTTTGGTAAAAATATGCAAAAAATTAGCTGGTTAACGTTCTCATCATCAAATTCTCTCTCATAGTGAAAACATAAAAATATCAAGAGAAACTATAAATGTAACAATATTGTGCCTTATATCCAAGTATATTAAGCATCTAATCAATGATGGTAATCAGATACTGTGCTTTAATTTACGATTGATCCATTTTTGTATAATGTATACACCCTCTACAATTGTTTTTCACACTCATGTGTATAGTGTTTTCATTTTTATAATTTACAATATTATAAAAAATTCATGGATATAAACTACATATATATAATATTGATATCCTCTTTTTAAATAATTTTTTAAACATAATTACTTACAAAATACAAAATTATGTGTTTTTAATGAAATTATGCGATTTAATGTCTTTGAAACATGGTAAATAATATAATAATCATAAAATAAAAAGAAAAAACATTTTTTCATTATATTATTAGACTCATTATTATTAACTACTCATACATCTCATATTATGTAATTTCTTGGGGATATACATAAATAGAAAAGGGAGGTTATAAATCTAATTAAGGGATAAACAATCGAAATGGAACATGACAAATCATTATGGATTAAACACCAAGAATAACATTGGTTTTTAATAAAATGTACATGTTATATAACCTAAAAATGTGGATGTGATGAACAAATGTCACATTATAGAAATTCCTAACTAGAATCATTACCAGTTTATTAGAAAACATAATACCAGGGTTAATTATAGAGGTTTCATAATCATGTTGTTTATATATAATAATTCATTTCCAAAATCATTCAAGTTACTTCATGGAACACCCTTTATATGTATTAATATATATGATACTCATAGACCATGATTAATCATTTCATTCATAACCCATCGATAATATAAAACATATTTTAAATTATATAATCTATTACAAAGTGGATTGAAAGCCTTTAAATTTCATATTTTTTATCATGTGTGTGGTCTTCTATTCATGTTTATTTTTTAAAAACATTGTAATCAAATATTGAATGAAAAAATAAATATATAATTTATACAAAAGAATTATCCTTTTTTTACTATGTTCAAGATGAATACACACTTATTACACTATTATATGTCTTCTGTTTATAGTGTCTGTTTGTTGTGGTTTTATTGGGTGACATAGATATCAGTGAAATATGGGTGATATCTACTAACATAAACTTCCCACATAGTTTATTTCTCTCGATATTTACATGTTGAAGATATTTTCAGGCCTGGAAAAAGGAATACCCTATGGTTTCTAAATCACTACCATTTTTTAAAAAATGAAAAGCATAAGGCATGATACTACATATTGAAGCCATCATTTATGCCTTCTTCATATAATATTTTTTTATCTCCCGTTATTAATAAGAATAATAATGGTAATATCAATTCCAATAATCATAATAATCTGTTTTCATATTGACCAACAATATTATTAAACCAGAATCACTTAATATTAATATAATGTTCATATCCTTATGGTCAGGTTTCCAATAACATCCTACCTATATACCACTAAACATATATATTTACAACATCATTCATAAATATTTTTATAATTATTTTGATAATGTTTAACATATTCTTAATGAGTATTTTCATTTTGTAGTTTTCAAGTAAATTGTAGTCTTTCTCAGAATGTTTGATCTTATTGAGTATACCATTTCATGGTAAAAAATATTTGGTTTTTGTCCCCATAACATTCATAGCTATAGTAATGTGTATTTTTACATGACATGTAATATTAAATTTTTATAGTCAATATATGTAATTGAATTGTGTTATATAATTTAATTTGAAAAAATAAAAAGTAGTTATTATTATTATCATATAAGTATGTTTTTGTCTATTACATTTCCCCCCTCCTTAAAAAGTTATCCCCTTAAAATTTGTGTCGTGTCTCAAACAATGGATGGTGTTTTTTATATATCTTTGTCAGGATCCCTTGAATGTTTTTCAAACATTTGATTTCTCTATAGGGCATTCATATTTTAGTTTTATCATTTCTTTATCATTTATTTGTTAGATATGACATATTCTTTCTTAAAAAAATTCTAGAATAAATAATGGGCATTGTAAATTCTTATATTTAGTGATTCTTTAAAGAATATTCTCCAGTATGCTCTATAATATGAAATTATAAAATATACCATTCACATAGTTTCACCATATTGCCAAACTCCATGAACCATTTCTTGGTTATATTACCAGCAAAATATGTTCCCCTATATTGTACTCTACATCTATCCTTTATTTTTTATCCTTACTTTTTTAAAAATTTGAGTATCCATGATATGTCATTTTATCACCATTATTCTCTCTATATTATCATTCACAATGTATAGTCCCAATAGTTTTTTTTTCTCCACATTCATCGCAACATGTTTGAATTATACAGATCATTCCAATGGAATAATTCATAAGTATAAATTTTAATGATAATATAAAATATTTTGGTATGTGAGAATTCAATAAGTTGAAGATGGTGATTATAAATCTGTTGAAAATCAAGTGACCGTGCTTATAATGTTTCAACCATTTTTTAATATTCCACCTATATCTCAACCTTGTTTAAGAGATATCTATATTTTATGGTTTATTTTAGTGTTTATATAATACTAATGCTCCATAAAAACATTGAAATAAATATTGGATCACGGGAAAAAACATTTGAAAATTTTTATGCATTAAGTCTCTATAAATATTGACAATATATATTGCGAAGGTACTGAGTGTATAATTCTTATTATGTGATGATAAAATTGTTATTTTTTTAATCTATATATGATTTCAATATAACATATTTTCCCTTGGATATCATTGGATGGCCCGTAATTTGGTCACTAGTGATGTAGTACCACTTCTATATAGGCTTTTCTAGTATTTCCAACACTCTTATGTGTATTTATGTCTCAACCATCACTCTAGGTCACACATAACATCATAAAATATAACAAAAATTATATTATTTCATTTTATTCCAACAATAATTATCTTTTAGATCTATATATATTTTGGAGCTACCCATGGGAATATAGAATGAATATAGGTTAATGTAATGTCCCGAACAATGACCCAATAATGATTTTCTCAAAAACTAGGTTCCATCAAATGGTTCTACTAAAACAGTGGCATAGTTATGGGGGCACCATCACGGTCGCACCATCACACTGGCACACTGAAATTGTGGTACCGATAACGGTGTCACCCTGATGGTTGAATCATGATAGTGGAACCATAACTGTCACCCTATCACAGTCACACACCAAAATGGTGGCACCAATAATGGTGACACTGTGATAGTGGCACCATGACAGTGGAACCTCTTAAAATGTATCACAAAATGGTGTCCCACCCTTGTTTTCTTTTCATGTTCTGCTCCTCAAACATATCTTTTGATGTATGTGTGTTTTAATACCCCTTTTAATGGCACTAAAAGACCATAAATGATATCTAAAATCCCCTAAGAGCCGAGTGATCCTTGACTTACCGAAACATGTGGCTTTTTTTCTTTAGTGCCACGACCTTCTTCACATACTTCCAGTTCTGTACCTCTTACGCGTGTTTTCCTCTGATTAAAGGATATTCATTAACTCATAGCCATTTTGGAGACCTCTTCGATGAGAATTATTAAATGAAAATTAATTCCATCATGTATAACTACCCAAATCTGTGGAGAAACCATGATCAACCATTAAATTCATTCATGATCTACATATATTTTAACCCTAGGATCTCTCCTTTTTATCACACTATAATTTTTTCCATCTTCTTTATGGATGGTTTCCATTTTATCCTTTGTGTGTTTGGAGTCCCCCTTCCAAAGGCAAGTGGTGAGCCTCCGCTGGAGCATTTCTTCTCACTCTTGGAGTCCTTGGAATTACTCCCTTGTATGTTAGCATCCTTAATTATTTGTGCATGGAGAGAAACATTGATAATTTATCGTCTAAGTAGGGTTATTATTTCGTATCTATTTACTGTGTATCATGTGGGGAGAGTATGCTAATTATTCTATGGGGATGGATGAAACCAAACCTTAACGAAGATAACAAATAGACACTTAAAGAATGAAAGGGTGTGTTTTATGATGTTGTTTTACACTGTTTACCTGTTTTAAATATTGGGATTTGTATCGGATTATGTCCACTAAAAATCATGGATTTTGGTTATCCGTCCATGCGTACTATTAAACCCCAGTCATATGTGACGGTTGAATGGTTGTAACATGAAACTGGTTAATCAAGTAAACTTGTTTGATTAATTGGATGTCCAGAGAATAACAACTCTTGTGTGATCACCCTGGTTAACCAAACTGGATGATGGAACATAATGAATGGTGTGATTGAATTTGAAAAAAAACTTTCATTGTTTAGGTAATATTTGTGGTTGTTATACTAAATGCTTGTGGGGTGAGGTGGATGGGGATGTAATCCCCTGTTATCATGCAGTCATTGGATTGTTGATTTGTGGTCTTGTGGGGTCATTTGTTGGGTCTTGGGTACGTTACTGCACTTTGAGGGGTCTCATGGATCCCTTTTGTTGCTATGACTTTGCAAGAGAATCAGGACTCAATGATTAAATTACTACTTGGTGGTGTTTTCCTTCCATGGAATTTTTTTATTCCTGTTAGTTACCTGGCAGTAAAGAATAATTTAAATATAATAAACTGAATATGAAAAAAGTATGGGATCTATGGGGAAATTATTTTCGGGAAATGTGTTGTGAATTTTGTGTGGTTTTGTGATTTTTATAAATAAATTATAATGAGAATGTTGGTCTATGGGATAATCTTGTAACCCCTAGGTTGGGATGAGTTCTTGTTTACGTATTTTATAATTTAGTTCTTTTGTTTCTTATTCATGCCCCAACCATATTGATTACATCATTCTGAACATCAACATTTCATGGGGGAGGGGTTTTTTCCCAACACTCTTATGATTGGCATGTTATTAAATACTTTTACGTTTCCTTTCTCAAGTAGGCCAAGAATCTTCGGGAAGGAAATGACGGTATGAAGTCCATTATAGAACAAGATTCATCAGGATAGGGTAGTTGTGGTGGTTGGACTATGTGTGAGTGGGATTCTTGTTTACCAAGTGTCTTCAGCATGAGGCCTAGGTGTCTTCGGGTGTGGCAGTAGTTGTTTGGGCCCAGGTGTCATCGAGCATGGTTGTAGTTGTTTTGGAATAGGTGTTTGAGAGCATCGTTAAATGTTGTTGATGTGACCCATGTGTTTGTGGTGGAATGTGTAGTTGTGGTATCCCAGGTGTGTGCGGGTGGGGTATGGTAGTGGGAATGTGGTGAGAATGGAGGGAGAGGTCTGACACATTGGATGTCTTTAATAACCAGTGGGAATGTTTTTCAGGGTACCCAAAACATCGATGTGTTATTAATATTTTATTTCATGACTTGAGTTATATGGGGAGTGTACCTTGGTGAGGTTGGGTGGGTAGTATCCATTTTAGGTGCTTTGTTTATCTCCTTGTTCATAGGGAATTAGAATGTCTTCCCATATCTGAATGAGAGCTTTTGGTTTCCCCTATTTATTATACCCATATACTCACTATACTTATATTAAACTACTTCTAGGTTTATAGGATAACTCATAAGACGGCGTCAAACTCTATAAACATGGATTTTGGGAATTTTGATAATGCAATTTTTTTGTTTGATACTTCCCTTTAGAGTTTTTATTAATCTTTTGTAGCACATTATTATTTAAACATGCATATGGGAATAGATTGGTTGGATTTACTTTTACATCCATTTTTTGTGTTGTCTGGGATTTACTATCATATATCCTGATCCTACTAAGCAAAAATGGTAATTCCTTCCATATTAAATTTGATTATATTCCCTTGTTTCTAGTCACCACTCTCGGGCATTTTTATGGTAGGACTCATGGGTCATTATCTCTCCTTTAACTTGAGGAAGGAAGGGTTTGGAAATCTTTTGTCCCTTCCCTTATATTGTTGAAGGCAGGGAATTACAGAATGGAATCATAAGAAAAGGAGGAAGAGAGATAGGGTGGAGTCTTGAGTTTGGAATAGTGAGGATTTCATGGGATGGTAGGGAAACAACCTTTGGAAATCTGGGTGCGTGAAGTAGTCTAGGATAGACTAGCTAGGAAATGGAATTTTAGGTCCCCTTGTGATCTGGTGCAAGGACTCTGGATCTATCGAATAACCATGCGATGTTACACTGATTGTAGGGTAGAAACCCTAGGAAAGGTACATTCATCTTAATGACTTATTTTCATGTGTTCCGTTGGTATTTTTTGGATTTCTATTAAATAAATAAAAACCTATGAAAAATTTAAAATATTTTACACTACTTAGGCTTAGAAATTTTGTATTTAACTTGTAGTTATGGAACCCATATGAAAACCTTGAGTAGTGTGGGCGATCAAGGCCTAGGAGTCTTATTTAGCTGATCGGCATAGGGCTGATCAAGATTAGTATGATGACCAGTGGCAGAGGATGCTCTATTCCATTCTGCGGAAGACTCTCAGAAGGTATGAGGGAAGCGTATCAGACATGGAGAAAGAGATCTGGCTCGAGGAGCTGGTTATAGATTTCAGATTGATTTGGGCTCTGGTAGAGTACTGGGTTCTTGTGGATGTTAGCCTAATCTGGGGAGAAGTACGTTAGTGGTGGACACTCTATCTTTTGGAGAATAGTGAGGTTGAGGATTCATGGACGGAAACCGAGAGAAAGTTTTGGGAGGAATTACCCTCTTCCGCGATGATGTTTGAGAAGTGGAAAGAAATAATCTCCCTTAACCAGGGTTGTATGTTAGTGATAGATTTGGGGATCATGTTCAAGGTTCTCCTACTCTTTTCTCTATACCTCTTTTCGGATAGGGATTCTCAGGCGAGATGTTTCTAGGAGGCACTCTGACATTCTCTTCAATATTTTATTACTCCCTTCACACTACCTATATATTGGGAGGTCTAGAAAAAGGATGAAGTGGTGTATTGGATGAAAATTCAAAGAGGTGTTCTCTGAAAAGGGATCAGTTTGGGCTCTTTAAAGGGGAAGGATGTCAGCAACATGCCTCCTACGTCAGGGGCTTCCCGGTTTAGACAGCAGGGATCAGGCCCCAACCGTTCCTATTTAGATCTCTTAGTCTCTGACCTTTCTTTTTTAGGCTCTAGACTTTCATTAATTATCGGTGGGATTCATGGGAATAATCAGAATCAGTTCTCAGATCGACTGCAGTTGTGTGGGTGTGGGAAGGTTTGACACCCACCTCAGTAGCTGTAGTTTCCAGCCATACCCATTTAGCAACATTTGCAGGGACACCGAGCACCCGCTCCTCCAAGAGAAGACATCGCAGGAGGAGGCTGACCTCCGGGTGCTCCTATGGGACCTCGACCAGGGTGTGGTCAGGGAAGAGTCGATATTCATGGGGTAGAAGAGCTGGGTGTGGGCAGTTGCACGCTGCAGAACCAGTAGTTCTAGCAGGGCCTAAGTTCATCCGAGGAATGATCTTCCTTTTTATTACTCTTGCGTGAGACTTTTTAAAATCAAAAGAATCTCACACCTTTGATGCACCCATTCTAGCCCATGCTCTAGGTCTAGACACAAAGAGACTTCCCAAACCCCTGGAATTGAGTATACATGTCGAAGGTCAGATCAGCATGTCTCATGTTTTTATGGATTTAGACTGATGTTGGGATCACATCAGTCTGGTAGAGTCCTTCTTTTGCTGCAGATGAAGCCATATGATTTCATTTTAGGCTTTGACTGGTCATTCTCTATATGTTCTGTTATCAACAGATTCTGAAAAATGATCGTTTTTTCCGTTATGGTCGGCCAATGTGTAGCATTTATTAGCAAGAAATATTGCGGGGATGGTAGCTAGCTAGTGGAACCTCTGATTTTTTTTACCTAAGCTATCAGTGGAGTCGGTTGTTAACAAGATGTTGCTTGACCCGGGGATGGTCTGTGAGTTCATGGGCTTCTTCCATGGGGAGGAGTTGACTCTACCCCCTCGACATGTTGTTGAGTTCTAGATATAATTGAAACCGAGTGCCCGACCAATTTCAATAGTTCCCATCAGATAGTGCTTTTAAATTGTGGGAGTTATGGATTCAGATTGATGATTTAATAAATAAGGGGTTTTTCCGACCCAGCACGTCACCATGCAGTGCTCTGGTCTTCTTCGCAATGTAGCCATATGGTGGACATATACTTTTCATAGAATATTGGAGACTTAATTAGGTAACGGTCAAGAGCTGTTACCCTCTCCCAATGATAGAAGACCTTTTTGAATAGTTTTTGGGGGTAGGGTTTTTCGTCAATATCAACTTGCAGTCACTATATCACATGTTGATGGTGAAGGATGGATACATCATGAAGTCTTACTTCAGGTGACAATATGGGAACATTGAGTTCGCGGTCATGTTGTTCAACGTTACAAACATACAATCTGTGTTCATGGGCCTCACAAACTCCTTCATCCGAAAATATATATATCTGTTTGTAGTCATCTTTATTGATGACATACTAATGTTCAAAAGATCAGAGTAGTATCACACTAAGAATATGAGGATGGTTTTAGTGGTCCTATGACTACACAATCTCTATGGGATGTTGATAAAGTGTATGTTCTCGACACGAGAAATACACTTCATTGGAAACGTGGTGTTCGAGAAGGGGATAAAAGTGGACCCACCAAATGTCTAGGTGGTTGTTTCTTGGGAAGCTCCCCAGAATGTGAGAGAGGTTTGTAGTTTCCAGGGATTAGCAGGTTACGAAGAGAGATTCATGCCCAAATTCTCCCAAGTTGTAGAACCCTTGACAGCATTGTCCAAGAAAATCCAAGAATTTATATGTAGTGAGCAGTGCAAGGTAGCCTTCAGTAATCTAAAGGGGGTGTTGGTTAGTGCCCCGGTACTGAGGTTCACAGAAGAAGGTGCAATGTTTGAGGTGTTCTATGATGCTTTAGAAAAATTCATTGGGTGAGTTCTAATGCAATAGAAGGTGTGATATTTTATGGGTATAGACAGTTATGTACCCATGATCATAACTATGACACCCACGATATGGAGTTCACAGTGGTTGTGTTCGCACAAAAGATGTGGCGGCACTACCTCCTCAGGGAGCGCTTTTTGGTCTTCAGGGATCACAAGTGCTTGAGATATATCTTCTCCCAGCGGGTCCTAAACTTGAGGAAGCAGAGGTGGATGGAGTTAATTTAGTACTACGACTTTGAAATCTCTTACGCTGAATGTAAGAAGAATTTGGGGGTCAATTCCTTGAGCATGAATTCATAGAAGGATGTGGTTTGAGAGTTGATATATTCTTGGAAGGTGGTGGAGGATTTGGATTCCCTACTCCTGGATACAAGGGAGGTGGATGGAAGAGGTTGTCTGTTCCATATGGCTATTACATTCTCTTTGATGCGGAAGGTGGAGGAGTCTCAATGGGGGACATAGGGGTTGACGTGATGCATGATCTGGTTAGCCCATGCAATGCTCCAGAAGGATTGTCGAAAGATGGCCAGAATCAGATGTTGTTTCATGGAAGGTTGTTTTTTCCCATGGAAATACATGATAGAGTTCATGGTGAGTTCCAAAACTCTCCCATGGAGGTAGACCTTGGAGTTTCCAAGATGTTCCAAGGTACAAGGAGTCTGTATTGGTGGCCTAGAGAGAAGCAGGAAATGGCGGAGTTTGTGGAAATGTGCCTCATTTCTCAGCAGGTGAATGATGAACACTGTGTCCTAGGAGGTTTGTTGCAGCCTTTAGATGTCCTTGACAGGAAGTGGCTTGAAATATCATGGGATTTCATCACAGGACAACCTATAGTTCAAGGAGGTTGTGATGCTATTAGGGTAGTGGTATACCAGATGATGAAATCACCTCACATCTTGTCAATCAAGTAGTCGATCACGGTGGATGAACTAGAACAAAAGTACATGGATGATTTGGTGTGATTTCATAGAGTTATGAGGTCCATAGTTTTTGATCGGGATACCCAGATTACCTCACAAGTCTATAAAGGTTAGCAATAAGCTTTTGGCACCCTGCTATGCCTTAGCTCGGGTTTCCACCCCAAACAGATGAGCAGACAAATCACATCATCAATACATTAGAGGTTAAGCTACGTGATTGTGTTTTGGACTATATAGGATTGTGGGTATGAAACATTCCTATAGTAGTGTTTATTAAAACAATATAAATCACTCTTCCATTGGCATGACTCTGTTCGAAGCTTGGTATAGTATGTCTTTTTTCTCACCCGTATGCTGGACAGAGGTTAGGAAAGCATGTGTTCGTGGCATATAAGTGGTGAAAAGCATGACGAAGAAGTTTCAGCTTATAAGAGATAGGATGATGGATTCCCAAGACTGACAGAAGTAATATACTAATAATAGGATTAGACCTTGGAGTTTGAAGTTAGGGACCACTTGTTCTTGAAGGTCTCCCCTCAGCATGGGAAATGGTGGTTTGGAGGGGGGGGGGGTAAGCTTTCTAGTAGGTTTTTCGGACCCTTTGTTGTGTTTTGGTGGGTTGTAGAAGAGTATTATAAGCCAGCACTACCACTTCCGCTACTAAGAGTGAATAAAATCTTCCATGTGTCTCATCTCTGTCAGTATCTACATGAGGATTCACACATCCCAAACTGGGGAGTGCTGGATATCGGCCATGATGTTTGTAGAGAGACCGGTGATGATTGATGGTTGTAAAGGGAAGGTTATTCATCAATTAACCATTCCCTTGGATTATGTGTTATAATGTCATGGTGGCCTTGAGAATTGTACTTGGGAATGGGAGGCACAGATGCACACCCATAACCTAGAGATGTTTTGATTTTTGTTCCAGTTTGTTTCATACATGTTTTTCATGTTGTGCTTGAACTTTTTAACAATGAAATGTGTTTTTTCCTTGTTCTTTAAGTGTGTGTGATGTGTCATGACTTTGGGGAAGGGATGACCTAATCCTTAATCAAGACACATTAAGATAGATGCAATTAAACCCATGCGGGTGAGTTAGTGTCACCAAAAACGGATTGTAACTTGACATGGATGAGAGGACACCCTAATACATATGTTTGGACAGTGACACCTTTATATGATGTGTAGTTATGAGAGGGAGAGGTGTTTCTGTATTTCGGGGAGGTTTTCTTTGGAGAGTTATCTTTCGAGGTGGTAGTTTGGATCCCTCTCTTTTCTTCGGGTCATGTTATAATTTTCTAGGGAGAGAATAGTTTGAGAGGTATCTGATGTAATGGATTGAGTGATGACTCATTAAGGAATTTTCAAAAAAAACTCAGTTCCATCATACGGTTCCATTGAAATTATGGAATCCATTACGGTGTCACTGTGATGGTGGCACCGTGAGGGCCGAACCATGTAGGTGGCACCAAAAGGTTCACACTATCATGGTCGCACACAGAAACGGTGGCACCATGATGGTGGCACCATGACATTAGCATTGTTATGGTCGTAATGTCATTCTTCACACCAAAAAAAGTGGCACCGCTTACGGTGGCATCGTGTGCGTGGAACAGTGATAGTGGAACCATTTACGGTGTCTCACCAAATGTTGTCACTCCATTGTTTTTTTTTTAATTCTGCTCCCGCAATGTATTGTTTGAAGTCAGAGTGTTTTAATATCCTTTAAAATGCATTAAAATACCATAAATGATATCTAAAATCCCCCATGAGTCGGGTGACCATTGACTTAACAAAACATGTGACTTTTTTTAATCGGTGCCACACCCTTTTTCTCATTCATCCATTGAATCCTGTATTACGTGCATTTTCATCTGTTTAAAGGAAATGCTTTAACTCACATCCATTATTTTAACCTCTACAATTGTAAATATTAATTGACAATTAATTCCATCATCTTTAACCAGCCAACTTCATTGTGAAACCATGATCCAACTTTAATACCATTCATGATTTTCTAATCCTGTGAGTCCAGGATATCATCTTTTTATTGCACAAGAATTCTTTCTTTCTTCATCTTGGATAGTTTTCTTCTTCTCCTTGGTGCGTTTGGAGTCCCCCTTCTCAAGGAAAGTTATGCGCATAGTCTAGATCATTTCATCTCACTAATGGATTCCTCATTGTTCATCTCCTACAAGTCGTGAATCCCCAATTATTAGCCTATGGATATAATCATTGATCATTGATCATCAAAGTAGGTTTCATTATTTATCACTCATTACTATGTATCTTGTGGGGAGGGTGTGAAGATTTTTCTATGGGGAAAGATGAAATTGAACCTTAACAATGATAATAAACAAAATCTTTATGAATGAAGAGGTGTGTTTGGTGATGTTGTTGTACTCTTTTACCATTTTTTATATGTTGTGATTTTTATGGGTTTATGTCCATTGAAAATCATGGACATTGGTGGTACTTCTGTTTGCACTAATGAACCCCTATCATCTATGATGATTGAATGGTTGTAACCTAGAAATTGGTTAATCTCGAAAGCATAGTTGATAAAATGGATGTCCAGTGAACAAAAATAGTTGTGTGATCACCTCAGTTAACCAAATGGAAAGATGTAACATAATGAATGGTGTTCTTGAATCTGTAAAACCCCTTTCTTGGTTTAGATAACATGTGTTGTTGTTCCACTGGATTCGTGTTGGGTGACTTGGATAGGGATAGGATCCCCTGTAATTGTTCTATCATTGATTTGTGGATCTGAGGTAGTGTGGGTCTATATGTTGGGGCTTGGGTTTGTTCATGTACATTGTGGGATCTCACATATCCCATTTTATAATGTGGTATTATAGGAGAAATGAGATTGAATGCTTAAATTGCTACTCAACTGTGTTTTGCTTCCTTGTCTTGTGGTTTTTCCTATTAGTTTCCCGATACTGAAGAATTTTTTAAATATAATCACTTGAATATGAATACAATTATGGGTTAAATGTGTTAATTTTTTTAGGTAATGCGTTGTGACTTGGTTGTGGTTATTGTGATTTTTATGGATAAATAGAAACTTGGGTGTTTGTGTATAGGATAGTGATAAACCCCAAGGTTGGGATGACTTCAGGTTTACATATTGTAAAATTTAGTGATATGTTTCTTATTCAAGCCCCACCTAGTGTAGCACTATGTACGAAAAATCCCCATTTCTTGGGGGACAGTGTTTTTTTCCAACACTCCAATGAGTGGATAGTTATTAACTCCTTTTATTATCACTTTCCCGAGTAGCGTAAGAATCCTTGGGTAGGCTATGATGACATGAGGTCTATTATATCCTATGATTCTTTGGTGAGGGTAGTTGTGGTGGTTGGTCCAGGTCTGTGTGGGTAGGTTGTTTTCCATGTGTCTTCAGGATGAGGCATGGGTTTCTTTTTGTGTGGAAGTAGTTGTTTGGGCCCAGTTTTCATTGGGTGTAGTGGTACTTGTTTTGGTTCAGGTGTTTGCAGCAGTGGTTATAAGTGGTTGTTGTGTCACATTGGTTTGCATGTGAGATGTGTGGTTGTGGTAGACCAGGTGTGTGCGGGCGAGGTACGGTAGTGGTACTGTGGTTTGAATGGGGAGAGAGGTCTGATGTGTAGTTTGTCTTTAATAACTAGTGGGAATGTAGTGCGGGATACCCAAAACATCAATGTTTTATTATTAATCCTTTTCTTGACTAGCATTATCTGGGGATTGTGCCTTGTTGAGGATGGGTGGATTGTTTTCATGCTAGGTGCATCGATTATCTCCTTTTTCTCACAGGTCATTATAATGAATCCCCACTTGTGCACGAGAGATTTTGTTTTTCCTTACTGATTATACCTGTATACTCACCCTAGGTATATTAAACAACTTCCAGGTTTCCAAAAGGACTTCAAGGACTATGTTTGACGTTATTAGCTTGTACACAAAGATCGTTAATGTTTTTGTTTTTCCTTGTTTTTGGTACTTCCTTTTATAATTTTTTCTTGTAATTTTGTAGCACATTATTATTGGAACATTCAAATGGTAATGGATTTTTTTTGCTTTCATTTTACTTACATCATTGGTGTTGTTTGTGATTTATTATCTTTTCTATCGATCCTATTAAACAAAAAGGGTAATGCCTTCCATATTACATGTGATTCTATGCCCTTGCTGCTAGTCGCCACTTAGGGCATATTGAAGGCAGGTCATGGGGGACATTATCTCTCCTTCAACTTGAGGAAGTATGGTTTCAGAAATCTACTTTCCCTTTCCTCATCATTCTGAAGGTGGGTACTGACAGTGAGCCTTAGTGATCTGTTTTTTTTATAAATCTCTATTATATGTGACACAAAATCATGTACCAAACATCTGTATTACCTTATTATCAACCATGAACTTAAAATACATCCCATTTTTTATAACGTATATCTCATTTTGAAACATAGGATTATCTCATTTTTATATAAAAAATCTCTCCAAAAAATAAGGTTATAAAATTAGTTGGGAAAGGTTCAATGTTTTTCATTCCCATATGAATTCAAAGTCCATCATATACAAGAATTTTTTTTAATTCCCTTGTTCAATCATCATCATTGACTACATATTGGGGAATTTCCTACACAATACATTGGAATAATTATTTTATTTCAATGGTGATAATGGATATAAAAATAATAATCTTTAACAAGTTACAACTATATGCATATTTTCCGGTTCTGTTCCTTTGTGATGATATACCTTAGAATCTACTGGTTAGTGTATATATCACAATTCTTTATATAATGATAGTTTGTCACTATATTTAATTAGAATATGATACAACTAAAACAAGATCATGGGTATGATAATTTTGTTCAAGAGGCTTGAACTATTTCCCTTTATAGTTAATCAGCATGTCTTTTTTCATTTATAGAAATTTATTTCAATTTTATGATGCATCCCAATAAAAGGAAATTCATTCCCAATTTGAGGTCAATATTTTTTCTGGTGCACTAACTAACGTATTATTCAATTATTTTTAACTATATTTAAACTAATTTATTTGCAAAAAAAATAACCCTCTTTAAAAATAACATGCTTAGTGGATTAGAAATATAGGAATTGTTTTTCCCAATTTGTCAAGACCAGTCCCTCAGGTCCTAGACGTGACTACCCCAATCCCGCCTTCCATAGGTCGAGGGTTTGTAACTAATACGTGAAGGCTTTTTCCGATCAAGGAATGAATTTCCATATATATCTATACACATTCAAAAAGTCCAACTGAAGTATACAACCCAAAAAAGTAATGTACAACCACGAGAGTAATGTATAACAACAAGAGTAAAGTACAACCACATGTACAACTATAATCTGAAAACAGTGGGTCAGAATACAATCCCCAGATACTAAAGGAAATTAAATAGCGATTGCATCTCCCCAAGTTCCCTACCTAGTGGGTAGTAGTTGTCTGTTTGTAGTTTTAGAGGATGATCTCAGCTGCTCTGGTCACCCCAAGATCCACCAAGTCCCTATCCTCCAAATACTTCCTCATAGCAACATTAGTCTGCACGAGACACACACATGCTGGCGGAGCCCATGCAAGGGGATGAGAATAAAAAATAATAAAGGTATATCGAGACCCCTGATGGACTCTTATTAACCCACAAAGAAAAACATCACAAGAAATTACAAAAATTTAATATCACTCGCATGATCTAAATCATGAAGCACAAATAAAAAGAGGCAGCTCACTCTAGCGGTATATGTTCAAGGATACAAGGATATGGATGACTAGTCGTAAAGTCTGATCATCCTATCTGTTGTAACTCTACTGCTAACTCACATAGGTCATGGTATTCTGATCTGTATTGGTCACTAGATGATGAATCGTATTGGTCGCTTGTGCTGACCCATTTTAGTCCCTTCTGATGACCTATATTGGTCACTTGTGCTTACCCATGTTGGTCACTAGTACAAAACCCATATTTTTCACTATTATTGTGGTAGGTATGATTAGTCTTACAACTATATTATACTAATCTATAATTTCTGATGTTGACCCATTTTGGTCAATATTCTTCTTAATGTCACTGCTAGCCACTGAAATCCCACCCGAATAACACTTGATCTTTAGAAGACTCTTCACCTCAATCCATCAGTCTTAATTTGACTAGTACGATGTCCCAAAAAAAGCATACAGAAGGGACTGCCCCATCATAGTGGTCCCAATTTGACAGACGATATGCCGATCAGACGCCCAGTATGTGAGATATTGTCAATGTTGTAAAAAGAACCTAGTTGGATACAAGTATGATACAACCCACTCACAAGAAAAACATTTTCAAAACTCAATTTGATTATATCTAATGGACTATCTTTTCATAAGTGTCCTGATTCCACCGACATTGCGTCTATCAGACAACTAGTCTGTCAATTACACCCCTTTCCGTGAAACGGGGGTGATCACATCTCAATCCAGCCAGCATAGTTGGGCCTTACAGAATATTCCAAAGGTAACGCTTCCCAAAATGGGTCCCAAAGCCACTGATAGCATCTCAAAAAGACACCGCGTTCATCAGTTATTGGAGTTTATTTTTTGGGGGGCGATTGGGACATGGCCTCTTCCAACTAGGTCAGGCGGGCCCGACACAATGGGTCCCTGGGTCTAGCTAACCCCGCCCGGATCTAGCCCGTAATAGGTTGGTCGTTTCAACTGGGTCTGGCCCATTGGTGTCAGCTCAACTGGTTCATTGGCCTGGGCCACGGTTAGCACGGCCCGTTGGGTGGGGCTCGGCATATGTTCGGCCCAGTACACCTATAGGGGGACCTCTTCACCTATAGGTCCCCACAAATGGGCACATTTACATTCAATGCAACATGGAGTTGTGCGGGGTCATCATTGCCCCCTCCTATAGGGGCCCTCTAGTTAGGTTTGCTATCGTTGGTGGCACCTGCAGGCACCACACATGTCTCACACTGCCGACTCGAGCTGGCCACCGCGGTGCGCGATGGTGCACTTCCTCCAACCACGAGCAGTCGATTTCCATGGGTCTCCTCTGGGAACCGCCAGCATGGTGCACCGACGGTTGTTTACACAGGCCACCGGAATACTGTCGTCGTTTCAGTGTCCTCAAATTCCTTTCCTCTATGTTCTTCACTTCACCATGAAGAACACACCAAGGAAACAATTAGCAGAGGGTCCGAGCCTTGTTGGTTTCAGCTTACCCCTTCTACATTAACATTTTAAAAAAATGGGAAATGTTAATAATAACAAAAGGAAAAATAATCCACCTAGTTTAAGAGCTCGAAACAACAATTATCATGATTATATGAGATGTGGTTCAACCCTTCAGTCGGTTAGTCTGAATTCATTATATTTTTCAATAATAGGAACAGTGGGAACATCAATGCACCCAACCCCTTACTTTTATGATGTTCGTTGTGGCATGTTCATCCAAGAGGGTTTACGGCGTCGATGACTCTTCCTAGTTCTGTCCAACAAAAGGAATTATTCTTCATTTTTCATTCTTAGCTGGGGTGGAAGTGCATCAAAGTTTTTCCCGAGAATCCCTTAAATCCTTCCTCCAAAATGTTCAAAACACATTGAACTATTTATAGAAAAATGCTACAATGTTTCCATAATGATGTGATGTTGTGTCATTATGCTATTTCATTTATGAAACTGCATCACTATTTTTCACCATTATATTCATTGTTACGTTGCCGAATATGGGTCATCCATGAGTTTCGTTAATGTTTCCCGTTGTCACATCGTTGTTTCCCTGCAGCGTTGTCATCTTCCATAAAATGGAGAGAAAAGAATAAAATAAATCTTGTAAATTATTTTATTATTTTTCTCGAACTCTCCAAAAATTATCTTTTCTACTCGGCCCTTGTTGGACATTGCTTATTGGTTTCTTGGTGCATCTTGACATTCAAAATTCAATGGTTCCCTCAGTGTTTTAATCCATGTACTGGTTCAAAATATAGAAAATTCCACTCGTGTGTTTACAGAACATACCGTACAAAATGTTCATAAATTATTTCTTGGCACACTGGGCCTCAGAATCACGTTTCATCAATTTTGTGTAGACTCATAAAAATCCTAAAAATTTAAAAAAAATCATTTAATATTATGGTATTTATATTCTCCCAACCATAGGACTTTACGTCTCCAAAATCTAAATAATTCCATGAAAACCAAGAGGGATTTTGGGCATTAATATGAGCCTCTCACTCGAATGTTATGTCCTGGAGATTCTTGTACTACCATCGAACATGAACCGGAAGAATCGACCACCCATGAAAGATATGGTCCTATCGATCCCCAATCTTTGCATGGTGCTCTACAAAAGTCCCCCCGTCATAAATATGTAGCTCTCCATGGTCGATGATGTGATATGGGTCATGTACGTATCTATTCAACTATGATATGTGGAAGAAATCATTTACCCTCTCCAAATACAATGGTTGTGCCAAGCGATATTCCTCCTCGCCAATCCTCCAAAGTATTAGGAATAGTTTGAAAAACTCATCGAGGGTTTTCCGCCTCAGAAAATTCCTTATTGACCCGTTCATGGGAAGACTCGAAAGAATAGGTGGTCCCCAAACTGGAACTCCAGTGGTATCTATCACCTATCATCATTGGACTTATTTCGGGACTTTTTAGGCTTCATTTACTCTCATATAGCTAGAACATTTTCTGTTGCTGCCTCTACTATATTTGGTCCCATGAGTGATGGCTCTCACGGATCCATCCAACACAAGGGTGATTTTCACGGAAGTCAATACAATGGGAAAAAAATGGGGTCTTCCCAATTGCGACCAAAATCATGGACACATGCACCATGCATGTCCTCCATGGACTGGATGGTCCGCTCAGTCTGACCATCTGTCTGTGGGTGAAAAACAATGGTTAAGAAAAGAAAGGTCCTGAAAGCCTTATTAAATATTTTCCACAACTAGGATGTTAATCGTGTGTCACGGTTTTAGACTATAATAATATGAACTATGTGAAGTCTCACGATATCCTAATTGTAGAGACGTCACATGCTCTCTAACGAACCCGTCTATCGAATAGAAAGGAAGATGGCCGACTTGGTGGGTCGATCGATGATAACCAGATGGTATCATTCCCTTTGAACATATGTGGTAACCCTTTCACTAAGTCCATCAATATCCCTTACGACTTCCACTCTAGTATATCATGGGGTTGGTTCAATCCTTATGGTACCTAGTGCTCGGCCTTCACTTACTAGCATGTGAGGAATCAAGAAACAAACTCAACCTTAACATTCTTTATCCTTGGCCACCAGTACAGTTGTTGTATGTCTTGATACATCTTCATCACTCCCGGATTTAGTGTGAAGGGGGATGTATAGAACACCCACATCACCTCCCCTCGTAGTGTCAATGGTACAATTGTACATTCTATAAAAATGATAACATGCTCCCAACATTCAGAATATTTTCAGGTGCATAGCCTAAGGATATCTAAGAATGTGTAGTCTCACAGTTATTGTCTTTGAGTTGCACCTCCAAGATCCACTAATGGAGTGGAGTGGAAGCTACCATTCATTATATGTAGAGCGTCACTTCTCTATCCATGTAGGATATCTAAAGTGATTCTATCTTCTCTAAATCCTTGTTCAGTAGTTGTGAATTCGAACTCCATCTATTTTCATCGGCCACAAAATTCCCCTTTACCATGAGTATGGGATATCTCAATGTCATAGTCCTAGAGAAATTCTAGACAACAACTTTGTCTCACAATTATATCTTTTTTGTGCGAAGATATATCTGAGAATCTTGTGGTATGAGTAAATAAGAAAAATACTCACCTATCATGTAGTGTATCTGCATCTTAAGTGCGTAGACTACTACTTCCAACTCCAAGTCATGAGTCTCATAATTCTACTCAGGTGGCCTCAACATTCATGATCCATCAGTAATAATTGTATCATCTAGCATCAAGACACAACCATGTCTGGTCCCTAATGAATCACAATAAACTACGTAGTTCATTCCCTCTTTCAGCAACCTTGGGATTGGAGCATTGTTCAAGATCTTCCTTAGCTATTTAATGATCTACTAGCCTGTCTCTGACCATAGGAAGTGTTTCTCCTTCTTTGTCAAGGAATCCATGGGTTCTGACTATTTGGGAAAATTGGGTACTAACCTCTCATAGTCGCCTTCTAAACCACGTAATCTCCGCACCTCAATAACAATAATGGGTGGCTCCCAAAAATGATCTACCTTTATCTTTACAGGATCTAATGAAACTATAGCCTCTATGATTATGTTTCCATAGAAGAGGACTTTCTGTATCCATAACTCACACTTCAAGAGCTTCCCAAATAACTAGTGTTCTTAGAGTGTGTCCAGAACTATCCTCAAGTGTACATCATGATCTTCCTCGGACGTTGAGTAGACTAAGATGTCGTCGATGGGAACCATCACAAATCACTCAAGGTATGGCTGAAATATCATGTTCATGGGCACCAAGAACACTGCTGGAACATTTGTTAGGAAAAAGAAATCACCAGGAACTCTTAATGATCATACCGACATCTGAAGTTTGTCTTTGTTACATCCCTATCTCGTACCCTGAGAAATTAATAAAATGAAATGAGGTCTATCTTCGTGAACCATTTCACTTCCAAACAGATCATAAATCCTCGATAGAAAAAACATATTCTTCATGGACACCGGGTTTAGGCTGCAAGCCCACACATATCCACAAACATTCATCTATCTTCTTGGCAAATAACACCGGGGATGCCTGATGTTTGGGGATTTCAGTCGCTTTACCCTACTCAATTAAATTCATATTTTCCTAAGAGTGTACCATAGTGGCACAACCTAGGGTCGATCACAAGGAGGCCGCTTATACGCACTATATTTTCAATTGTCACTTTTTAATTTAACTAATAAAAAACTAACATATATAATATATATGGGGGATTTTGATTATGAAAATTAAATCAAAATGAAATATTAAATCTACATTATCAATTAAAATACCAAAGAAAATCTAACTGGAAAGAACAAGTTAAAGGTAGCAGCGGTGGACAAACTTTGATCGTTGGACACTCCCTTTATCATTGTTTACGAATATATTTTCATTAAATTATCCAATGTATACCTTAATACCTCAAGGTATACACCTAAATAATCTAGATACCATATTGAAACCTCATACATGGGTTCCTATCTTCTAATGAAAGTGTTCTGATTACCCGAAGACCTACGAGTAACCAAAACAGGATGAACTCATCGTGCTCAAAAGCGAGACCTCGCCAAAGAAATTTAAACCATGAGTAAAACCACTTTAAATTCATTAGAATATAAGCAATCTAGAATAATTTATAAGAAATTTAAAACACGAGAGAAAAAGACCTCATTCATTCATGCAATCAAGTTCCAGGATAGTTTAAAAGAAAATATTTTACAATGAAAGCACAAACTCAAAAAGGGAAATGTCTTCGGATCTCCGTTTCCCACCACCACTTGGATTTAGCCCTTCATGGCTTGATTACATCATGTAATACTCCTATACTATTTCTCTCTCAAGCCAAACCCCTTTGTGACGGATGGTGTGGTGAAAAATGGAATAATTTGAGAGGTAGGAGCTCCCCTCCTTTTATAGGCAGATTTTATCTTCACAAAGTTGTCGCGTTTTAGACCCATTAAATGGCCGATTCACGCGTTGACCTCTTCATCCATATTGTTCATCAATGTCTTGTCCGTCCACCCTCAAACGTTCAGATTAATTGGACGCGTATTGAGGGATTTATGGTTTTTCTATTGAAAATAGATTTCTCTGGATGAAGCTTCCTCGAAGCTTCCTTCATATATCCATCACTAAACGGCCATCATAAAGGATTCCAAACGGATTGAAATTTATTGAGGAGACGCGAATTGGAGTCCTCTGTCATATCCAGGTAGAATAGCATCATTTGGAGTAGTGTAGGCCGAAATTTGCTTCCATTACTATGGTGGAGTTAATGCAGTCCGCCCGGAAAAAATTGTCAATTTCATTGATTTGTTTGGGCACCATTAATATCGATTCAACCCCTGGTCCTGAAGACAAAGTTGAAGGAAATAAAATAAGGGTTCAAACAAAATTCGAATCACAAAATTTGGAAATATATTTTATAAGAAATGACCAAAATACCCCTGTGATAAAAATCGGTTAAAGATCCAGAATTAGGCCATTTTTGCATTTAGGCTCAAAATAACACCAAAACCTAAATATGTAACAATTGCCCATTAAATAACACTATTGTGGGTTTATAAACATTAAATTACAGTATAAAATATGTGAAAATATTAGCTTCATCAATCCCCCACACTTAAGCATTGCACTCCTGAGCAATTATCATATATTCAAATCAAAATTCACACAACAATCAAAAATGAGAAAACATCCATGATCTTATTAAAAACCAAATTTAATCATGTCTCTTCTATGAAAAACAATTTACTTTTATTTTCATTCCAAAAATTTAAATTTGTTCAACCTCATAAATCCATCCATGGATCAATCACAACCTACCTCGCATTGAATTTTATGTCACTCTTCACTCAAGAGAAATAAATTCTGTAGTTATGCTCATACTTGGAAATTACATGTATCACCATAGGCTTGTGACAATTCTCATTTCTCCACAGCGTGAAACATAAAAATGAATTCAATCATGAGGTCTTTCATCAACGGTTCAAATGACTCTGTGGCTTTAGGTTGGTGGTTAAATGATTTAAAAGATCAAGGCTAGAAAGAGAAGGTTTGACTCTAAGGTACAATGCATGAATAATCAAGTGAAAACCCAGAAATGTTCTCACTCAATCCACCTTGAGAATGTGAAACAAAACACCACCCCCATTTATTTTAAATGGTACATGAGCCAATCAATGATTTCAAGGTATTAAATCATCCAAGTTCTCCCCATTTTTTTTTAAAGCTCCAGAAAGGCACAGCTTTATTTTCCTTTTTTATATATATATTTTTTAAGCTCCAGAAAGGCACAGCTTTATTTTCATTTTTTTTGAAGGAGAACTGAATGAAACAAAATGAAGCATAATAAGATTATGACACATTCCCAATTATTTCATTGCCCAAAATGTTGATGCATACCACACAATACCCATCAATAAAACAAATCCCAATGAACGCACACGAATGGACCTTCCCCCACACTCAAACTTGAAATATCCATGCAACAATACCAAGAGAATGGGTAGGTAAGGATAAATTAGCTTGTATTGTGGCTTAAACCTATAAGGCAATTCATGGCATCTAAGGGGTAACGAAGGATAAATATAATGGTAAGTCTTAGGATAATATGTGGCTAGCCAAAGTAGTTCCTCAATCATATTAAAAACATTCAATGAAATCAAAAGCTTCGAAAGAGAAAAATCACAAATTCTGGTTCTCACAAAAAATCCAGGTTTCCCTCAAGAAAGTGTGGGTATTAGAAAGAATATGTAAAAGTGTTTTAGAATACCTCACAGGATGAGAAAAATATTTTGAGTCAGTGTTTCAGGTCCATGGATTTCTAAAATCAGTTAAACTCATAAAAATGATTGAAAATCCAATTTAAGGAAAAAAATTCACATCAACAATCATTTAAGATCCTTTTTTTTCAAAAATCATTTTAATTTTATCAAAATAAATTATTGTGTGAAATGTGATCAGAATTATCATTAAAGCTCAAGGTTCCTAAAAATGAAAAAAAAAATGAAAGCACACAAAAACAAATAAGTAGGTCGACACTCCCCCCACAGTTAAATTTCAGTACACTTCATTTTGTCTTGATAAAATATTAATAATGGAAGAGAAAAAAACTAAATATAAGGAAAGATACAACCTGGCGTTATTTTTTTAGCAGTACCATTGATTTAAGCTCCTAGTTGGCACCACTTCTTCCTATAAATCAATAAAAAAAATGAATTAGAAAAAAAAATAGAAAGGTGAAAGGGAAGGGATAATGCTTGGTTTGACCCCCAAGCGGGTGCTAGGTTTTTACTGCCCCTAGTCAGGCAGTTGCAGCAGGTTAACCCCAATCCGAAGGTGGATATGGTTTCTTTCTTAGAAACCACCACAAATTATTTCTCCCGATATCCATATGTGGATGCAAAAAGTGAGAACCCCCAAAGAAAAGAAAAATATCCCCAACCCCTAGAAGAGATGGAAAATAGAATTTGAGATTAAGAGGGGGAGGGAAAAGGATGTAGGGGTGCTCCCTGTTTTTGTAATCTAGAGGAGTGGTGTCCACTGGTGTTGAAAATAGAAGAGTAGGAAGTGGCTTCTCTTCTGGTTCATGTTCGTAAATTGGTTCTTCAATTATTTCTTCTTTTTTGCCATCATCCTCAAATGCACCAATGCATAACTCAACAGGCACCTCCATTCTCTCCTCAACAAGAGGACCTTCTTCTTCTTCTTCATCCAGATCCTGCAGTAGTGATGCTGAATCTACAAATTCAGAATTAGGGATATTAGATTTAAATTCAAAACTAATGAAATTTGAATGAAATGAATGCTCAGAATTTAAAACTCCCTTAGAAATTTCAGCTTTAGAACCCTTTTCCTCAAGCAAGGCAGCTGGGAACTCATTTATTGGTGAGGGAAGTGGGTCCTTAAGATTTTCTTCAACCTCATCAATATCTTCATTAAATGTAGGTGGATCAAGTATTTCATTCTCCTCAGCTTTTATTTTTTGTCGTTCCATCCATAAGACTTTAACATCTTCAACTTGGGCGACCAGCGATGACATCATCTTTCTTGCTTTTTCCATATTTCTGCAATTCTTTTGAATTATCAAGGAATTTTCTTTCAATTGTTGTGAATTTTCAAGAATTTGAATACTCAATGTATCTTCCCTACTTGGCTCATCATAAAAGTTATCCACATTCCAATAATTATAAAAATTTCCATAAAAATCCATATTGGCTGATGAAATGAATGATATGCAACAAGGCTCTTTTTTTTGTTTTTTTCTTTGAAAAATAGTATGTGTAAGCACTTGGCCTCCCCGGAAACGGCGCCAAATTGATGTTTGGGGATTTCAGTCGCTTTACCCTACTCAATTAAATTCATATTTTCCTAAGAGTGTACCATAGTGGCACAACCTAGGGTCGATCACAAGGAGGCCGCTTATACGCACTATATTTTCAATTGTCACTTTTTAATTTAACTAATATAAAACTAACATATATAATATATATGGGGGATTTTGATTATGAAAATTAAATCAAAATGAAATATTAAATCTACATTATCAATTAAAATACCAAAGAAAATCTAACTGGAAAGAACAAGTTAAAGGTAGCAGCGGTGGACAAACGTTGATCGTTGGACACTCCCTTTATCATTGTTTACGAATATATTTTCATTAAATTATCCAATGTATACCTTAATACCTCAAGGTGTACACCTAAATAATCTAGATACCATATTGAAACCTCATACATGGGTGCCTATCTTCTAATGAAAGTGTTCTGATTACCCGAAGACCTCCGAGTAACCAAAACAGGATGAACTCATCGTGCTCAAAAGCGAGACCTCGCCAAATAAATTTAAACCATGAGTAAAACCACTTTAAATTCATTAGAATATAAGCAATCTAGAATAATTTATAAGAAATTGAAAACACGAGAGAAAAAGACCTCATTCATTCATGCAATCAAGTTCCAGGATAGTTTAAAAGAAAATATTTTACAATGAAAGCACAAACTCAAAAAGGGAAATGTCTTCGGATCTCCGTTTCCCACCACCACTTGGATTTAGCCCTTCATTGCTTGATTACATCATGTAATACTCCTATACTATTTCTCTCTCAAGCCAAACCCCTTTGTGACGGATGGTGTGGTGAAGAATGGAATAATTTGAGAGGTAGGAGCTCCCCTCCTTTTATAGGAAGATTTTATCTTCACCACGTTGTCGCGTTTTAGACCCATTAAATGGCCGATTCACGCGTTGACCTCTTCATCGATATTGTTCATCAATGTCTTTTCCGTCCACCCTCAAAATTTCGGATTAATTGGACGCGTTTTGAGGGATTTATGGTTTTTCTATTTAAAATAGATTTCTCTGGATGAAGCTTCCTGGAAGGTTCCTTCATAAATCCATCACTAAACGGCCATCATAAAGGATTCCAAACGGATTGAAATTTATTGAGGAGACGCGAATTGGAGTCCTATGTCATATCCAGGTAGAATCGCATCATTTGGAGTAGTGTAGGCCGAAATTTGCTTCCATTACTATGGTGGAGTTAATGCAGTCCGCCCGGAAAAAATTGTCAATTCATTGATTTGTTTGGGCACCATTAATATCGATGCAACCCCTGGTCATGAAGACAAAGTTGAAGGAAATAAAATAAGGGTTCAAACAAAATTCGAATCACAAAATTTGGAAATATATTTTATAAGAAATGACCAAAATACCCCTGTGATAAAAATCTGTTAAAGATCCAGAATTAGGCCATTTTTGCATTTAGGCTCAAAATAACACCAAAACCTAAATATGTAACAATTGCCCATTAAATAACACTATTGTGGGTTTATAAACATTAAATTACAGTATAAAATATGTGAAAATATTAGCTTCATCAATTCCCGTGGAGAAACACTGGCCAATACGAATCCCTTCCACTGTATGTCCTCCAACTGTACCCTCATCTCATGGAGCTCCATAGGGGCCGTCCAATATGATGTTGAATATATCAGTGCTGATTTGGGTACAAGTCAATATAGATGTCTATCTCTCTATGGGGAGGTATTCATGTGACATATATTGGAAAGACATACTCATAATCGTCCAGCACTTTTGGGAACTGTGGACTCGCCTCATCCACCATGTTGATGGTCATGCAAGCCTACTGCTATGTAATTGGATCCACCGTCATGAACACAAGTCCATTTTGTGCCTCTCTATTTTCCTTCTCACCTAAAAATAAAAACTATCCTCCATATCTATGCGTACATCACACTGTACATCTCAAGCAGACAATATGTGCGTGAACTACTGATAGCAAGTCCATGCCTAGAATGATGTCGTAGGGCATCAACGATGCTGATAGAATATCCCATCATAATCCCTATCCTCTTAATGTAAGATCACATAGTTAGAACCAGTGTGTGACAACTTAATCTCCTCCCATAGTAGTATCTAAATGAAAAGCAGAATATAAATTCTCAGTGGGAATATCAGAGTCCTTAACTAAGTCTGTGGTAAAGAAAGAATGGATAGAACCTGTGTCGATAATAACTTCTACAAAAGTAGAGACGATAAAGATCATACCTTGTATAATCATAGGGATATCAGAATCTTGTGACTATTATGCAAGTCATTGGGCCTTTCCCTATCCACATGCTCTTTGAGCACATGTTGATCTGTCGGGGTGGTGGTGGTAGTGCCAGGTGACCCCCACTACCTCCTGCTGGACTTCTTGATCCCCAGCCCCATCTTCCACCTAGATGACGCTCATGCTCGTGTCGATGTAACTACCTTGATGGCCCCTCCACCATATTCTAATCGAACACTCTGAGAATTGGAATGTCACGAGCTCTGTGAACCTATTCCCCACATGATAAAATATATCATGCCATGCTGGTGGCACCCATTGCCTCTCGGGCCTCGCACCTCTGTCCCTACATCCCAAGGTCTCCCTCTAGAATTCCTATCCCTAATGGGATTATACATAGTTATCTACTTTTAGATGTATATTAATGAACTATCTACCATCTGGTTGGGGCTCCAACTTTCAGTGCCTACTCGGCAAAGAAGCTCTCCATCATCAAATCACACTCTAGCACCCCATCATACATCGAGGTGCCGATAAAAACTATCGCAGATCTAATATCTCATCATAAACATTGATCATAGGTTCATGACATGATGTAAGGGTCTTATACCATGTCGGGGGTGTATCAGGATAGGTCAGTAAGTCTCAACGACTATTGATGCGTAGTCTAGATGCCCTACTACGGATGCAATAGCTCATGAATATGCACCGAGCATAGTTTCGGTGACACGAAATCCACCCTGAAAAGAATCTTAATGTCCTGTCAGGTGAGGGGAATATCATAATTCACATGGTGCATTGAGATACACCATCCTCTTGCCATGACCAGATGAAGGCCAGTGGGAAATATCATAATATGCTTGGTGGGTGTCTCTACTAAGACAAAGACATATGGAACCACCACAAGCCACTCCTCTACTGCCAGGGGGTACGGCTCACCTCGAAACCTATGAGTCCTTTATATTTAAGACTCATAAAACGTGCTCATCCACTGTGCATGATCCCTTGGTAACATTGTTCCTCAATGGATGGTGGTGTTCCTAGTACACCACTAAAAAGTTACATCATTGTGAGTGGTCTCTATATTGACACATCGTCACTCGGTGGGCCACTTTCACAATCTCTAACTAGAATCTAGGTTGGCTCTCTTAGTGGAGGAATACTATATGAAATAGATACACCATGGTCAATAAAGGTTACATATTTATGTGACTAAATAATGATCAATAAAGCCATTCAAAAGGATAGCAACCAGTGTTTTCATGTTTCGAGTTAGAAAAAAATTTAGGTTCATCCTGTATAGATATGTCGGCCACCGCACAAACACTGGACTCCCCAAGATAAAAAAATAAACTCAAGACACTTGGCACAATTATGTCATTAAAAGTATACTCTTAGTAATTCTGTTGGAACCAATGTCCCTCTCATACCACTTTTTCACGACCCGCCGCACGGGGCCTAGACATGACTTCCCCAAGCCTCCCTTCCATAGGCCAGGGGTTGGTGACTTACACGAGAATGATTTTTTCAAACGGTGAAGGAATTGACTTAAAGATCTGTACACACTCAAAAATGATAAATAAAGTAAAAAAACCACCAATTTATGGTACATCCCTGAGTGTAAAGAACAAAAAAAAGAGTACAGTACAACCACATGTACAACTGTATACTGAAAACAGTGTGCCGGAATAAAATCCCTAGAAACTGAAGGTGAGTAAACAACTGTCACATCTACTCTCGATATCTACATTGAGGGTAGTAGTTGTATGTTTGAAGTCAATGAATATGATCTTCACTGCACCCATCACACCAAGATCCACCATGTCCCTATCCTTCAATGTCTGCCATGGAGCGTCAGTAGTCTTCCATATACACACACGTGCAGGCAGAGCCTGTGTAGGGTGTGAGTATAAAAACTCAGTAGGGGAGCCTGAGACCCCTGAAGGTGTCGAAGTATTCCACAATGAAAAACATCAATGAAATACCACAATGGTAATATCATAATTAATATCTAAATAACTAAGAACAAAGAAAAATAGACATCTCACACAAACAATATAACATCATGGATACTTGGATAGGGTTGACTAGTCATTAAGACAGACTATCATATCCGTAGTAACTCAACTGTAGAACCGTATAGGTCCCTGTATACTAACCTGTACTGGTATCTTGATAATGACTCATATCGGCCACTAATGCTAACCTGAATTGGTCACTCGTGCTGACCTGTATTGGTTGCTGGTGATGACGTGTATTCGTAGTTGGTGTTGAACCGTATTGGTCAATGATGATGACTCACATTGGTTGCTGGTGATAACCCGTATTGGTCACCGGTATATAGGTATGGATGATTAGTCATACTGCTAGATTATCCCACTCTAGAGTTTCTGATGCTAATCCATAATGGTCACTCTACTTCTTCAGGTCACATCCAGCCACTGGATTCTCGCACGAAGCATGGATGATCTTTAGAAGAATCTAGTCCTTAGGAAATCAGTCATATTTAAACTAATACAAATTCCTAATAAAATAATACCCAAGGGAATACCCTGTTATAGGGGTCCCAATGTAATATACAGTGAGCCAATCGAACGACTAATCTTTGAGATATGTGCACTTTTTTAAAATTGGCCCTGTTAGATTCAAGTTTGATCCATCCCAAGTGGAAAATAAAACTCCATAAAAACTCACTTAGATTATCTCCAATGGTCCGCTCTATCACAAGGGTTCTTATTCCATAGACAACACGTCTATTGGACACCCGTTATATTAGTTACACCCCTTTCCATTTCACGGGGGTGATCGCACCTCCATCTGGCACGACTCTGTTGGTCCCACCGGTATATTACCAAGAGACTGTTTCCTAATATGGGTCCCAATTACACTAACTTCATGTTAAATATACACAGTGTTCATCAATTATATGATTTTATTTATTAGTGGTCCGGTTGGGTCTGGGCCCTGACAACACGGTCAGGCCAGCCTGACACAACGTGGTCTGGACCGGCCCGCTTTGTGGGTCCAGTGTTCAACCAGGACCACCTGAAGGTAAACCTCTTCACAAAATTGGCCCCGTGAATGTGGGGTCATTTTTTCCATCACGACACAGTGCTGCACAGGCTCCTCATCCCTACTCTTGTAGCGCCCTGCTGGCCGCGGCGGCTGTCGCAGGCGGCGCCTACGAGCATCATCCATCTCCTGCGCGGTAGGCCACCTCTGGCCCCAACGGCACATGAAAGGGCACCGTCTTCCACCACCCACTGATGGTTACTCCAGGACTCCTCCGACCTCTACTATCCTCCTTCGGAATGGTGCATCGGCAGTTGTTTATGCTGGCCACTGGAATGTTGTCATCGTTTCACATCCCTGAAATGTCTTTCCACTGCGTTCGTTGCTCCACCATGAAGAACGCAATATGGAAACATTTAGTGGAGGGTCCAAGCCATATTGTATTTGGACCGTGCCCTCCGCATTATCATTTTAAAAATGTTGAAAATTAAATTATAATAAAAGGATTAATAATATCGAGTTTTATCATCCTAAAAAAACCATTAGATCGATTAGAAGCGAAAAGGATCAACCCGTTAGTCAGTTGGTCTTGGTTCATTATGTTTTGCACGAACGAGATGAAACAGATTATCAAAGCACATAACCCCGTACATTTTATGAATTTCATTGTCGCACGTTCATCCTCATAGGTTTACGACATCGACGATGCATCCCAATTCTGACTTTAGAAAGGCCTTCTTCATCGTTCATTATTCTTTTCTGGGGTGGAAGTGCATCAAAGCATCACATGAGAATCCCTCAAATACTTCATCCTTATTTTTTCTGAAACATAAAACAATTTAAAATAACAATGCTATAGTGTTTCCATAATGAAGTGATGTTGCGTCATTATTCATTTTCATTTATGAAACAGTGTCACTGTTTTGCACACATAAATTCAATGTTATGTTAGGTAATATAGGTAATCCTTTTTTTATTTAATGTTCCATGTTTCTGCATCATCAATGCCCCACAACATCTCCATCCACCACACAATAGAGAGAAAGTAATAAAATAATAATTTTAACATATTTTTTTATTTTTCTCATAATGTCAAAAAATTAACATTTATTCTCATCCCTCGTCGGACGAAGTTAAGTCGTTTCTAGGTAAATACCGACATTACAGATTCAACAGTGCCCTTAAATATTTAATCTAAGCACCAGTTCAATATATTGAAAAATTCACCCACACGTTTACTGAACGTATTATAAAAAAAGTACAGAAATTCATTCTGGGCACACCGCCCCTTGAAATCATGCCCCATCGGTTTTTCACAGACTCGTAAACCCTAAAAAAACATAACATGTAGTTTATAAGACATTACACAATTCTCTTATAGTATCATTCTAATCAAAGGTGACTATAAAATCTCAGATACTATTGTAGGACATGGGCACCCCATTATGAACTTTTTCATTGATGGATCCACTATGATTCATTATTTTTCCACAATGTTTCAAATGATTGAAATTTTGGTACCGAGAACTCATATTTTGGGAATTTACAAAAAAAAATATTCTCTTTCCTAATATTTTATAATAATATCTTTATATTAAACTCATGCTCTTCATGGACTTTATAATATATAAGGATATCACAAATAAGGACAAACACAATATTACCAAGGTAATACCTAAATACTTAATTCATTATGTTCATAGAAATTAAAGGATTATTAGTCAATAAAAGTATAATAATAGTTAATTTATAATTCCAATAGCTTGTTTGGTTGGAATTATATGGGATATCTTCCTTCTTCACCCTAAACTGAAGATACCTATATAAGAGATAATTATCATATTGGAATAGATCTCTAATAAGTTTTTCAAAAAATCATCAATCATTTAAAATTATTTTGTTTTTTAAAAAGATCTTCATATGTTATCTATAATCATTGATGAGACAAATTGATCAATTAATCTTTTTTATGATTATAAATTGTTCTCTACATGGAGGAATGCTTGGTTTAATAAAACCATTGACTAAATTAACATCATGTTTCTTATTAAATTCCTATAACTCCAAATCTTTCATTCTATATGTTGTCATTCATATTTCATTATATCTATTAATGTATTGAATTAATAATAATACCTCCTAAAATATGGGAATTTTGGGTAAACCTTCATGAAAAACATCAATGTATTCCCAAACTCTGTGTACATCTCCAGAAAATCTATTTTTTTCTTTATTATTTTTCATTAATTGTGATTTATGTAGTTATGTAAATAGGAGGTTGTTTGAGGAATTAATGAAGATTGAAATCTTTCATTCCAAGATTATTAGATGTTTTCCCATTAATTATATTGAAATATCATTACCTCTAATGTTTATCTCACTATTATACATTATCCACCAATATGTCCCATGTGTTATTTCAAATTTAACAATTTGAATGACAACCATGATTTTATAGAGATTGTACACAACAATTCCAATTGGGTAATCCATATATACCATTGATGGTTGAATATTTCATATAATAATTTTAATAAACAACTTTACCATAAGATTTTCATTTTTTGACAATAAATTATTTTAAAACATCAATGAAATAATAGAGTGTTTTAAAACATTAAAAACAATGTACTTGATAGAATTCAGTGTAAGATGAGTGCACCAACCACTAATCATTTAGATAATTGAAATTTTTCATAATAATTAAAAAATAATTAATTTTATCCCTTTGATTTTGTGGGGATTAATTTAAATTTCACATGACTATATTTGTATTTATTCATTGATAGGATAAATTCTCATGGACACCACACATGAAGTATTTTGACCACATGTTTTTGTTGCACTATATCCGCTTTTACATTGGAAATAAAATGTATAATAATTATTCACATTATTTTTTAATCTATATGGATAGATCTTCCACACCATTAGCACTTTATACTTCGATGTAGTCTCTTCCCCAAATGCATCACACCATATATTTTTTTCCCATGGGATGTTTTAATTTCTTCCCTTCATGATTCATTCTAGAGAATCACAATCTCTAAATTCATTTAATTTTATCCATGAATAAAATATTAATATTTGAACACATTTTAAACATTGAGAGATGATCATACAATAAATAAATTATTAAAGTTAAATATTTCAAATAATTTTTATATATGATGTCTCATCACATTGAATAATTGAATTATCATCCCATTAAAATCAATGATATATCATAAAGAATATCCTGAAATCATGTAATGTTCATCTAATAATTACAAAATAATTCATTTTTTCTTTTCTTGAACATAAATAAGTGTGTATCCATCTTATTTTTGTAGGTGTAAGGAACATACTTTTGGAAATTGAATTTTTTGAAATATTATCATTAGATAGATTTCACCTGATCTTGTGGATACATTTTCTTCATCAGTGTCCACCACTAGTAATCTTATCCATCGAAGTGATATACATATTACATAATATTTTAATTCTCAGAATAATTTAGTATAGAAAAATATATAATCTATAGTATATATCCCCTATTAATTGATCAGTTGATTATAATTTACATAAAAAATAGGCGTTCACCGATGAATGTTGGATTTAAAAGTTATTAGTTCATTACATGATGAAACCAAATGCTTCCCATGTTTTAAAAAGTTATTATTGTCCTAATATAACAAATTTATCATCATAATGTGGATTTCAACACCGGATCCCCCATATCTGAGTGGTCTTCATGATATTTCATGTTACGTACTTTGTTTATTGACTATATCTATTTCATGCATTTTTTAGAAGATGAAATATAGTGTGAGTAATGTGATTCTATTTGGAATGTTTTAATGAAACATCTAATGAAATTTTAATATAAAAATTTACTAATATGATGATTCTATGATTATATAATTCAATCTTAAAAAATATACACTATATATATCCATTATAATGGTATACTAAAATCATGTGACATATCCAATCATATCCACCAAGAGTATATAACAATGTTTCTATAAAGGAGTCTTTTGAATGCACCTTTTTATAATTTATATAATACTCAATTATCCCTTGTTAAGGTTAATTCTCATATATAGAGATGTTATAGAGCCACATCAACTTATATTGACCCTATATGGATTTCATTATATGGAAACCACAAACATTACACTTCATCAATTTTTCAATTTGTTTTCTTATATTCATATTTATGCATAGGGTTATTATTAATTATTTATAGTATTTAATTCACCAAATAAGTTTACATTTTCATTTACATGAACTATTACTTCTTGCCTTTTTTAATATATAAATATTAAATTATATGGTATAATATTTCACAACATATAGGGTCTTTTCTATTTTTATTTTCTTTTAAATGAAGCACATAATACATTAATTACATAATAAAAGAATTAAAAAAATTAGTTGAACCTATTAAAGCACTCTATTATTATACCTTCAAGTTTTATCTGAATTCATTCAATTTATTGGGGAAATAAATCAGAATAAAAGTGTATTCATATATCAATGTTAGGGATAAATAATGAAAATGTTACAAGAGAAAGAATCATAGATAAATCAGGTGGAAAACATGAGAGTCTAATAATATGTTCAATGATAAAAAACATGTAAATAACAATAAATCATAAAAACTACATCTTCATAATCATATAACTATTATTCCATATCAAGGTGTCATCAAATATCTTACCATGGTTATTCACAAGTGGTTTATAAAAATGCATTCTCTAGAGATTAATTATTTACCTAGTTAATTGGATTAAAATTAGGTAACACCCTTTTTATGTCTTAATTCATGTGATCTTCATTGAGCATAGTGAATCATTTCATCAATAACCTATAGTAAATAAATAACGGGTTACATATAAAACAATTTAGAACATAAGGGCTTAATTAATTGAACACTATATTATTTTTAAAACATGGGAAGGGAATGTGGGTTTCATATATGTAACTCAATAATCAATAAATTATGATTAAATATAGGTGACTACACAAGGAAAATAAATACATTTGGGTATTCAAAATATTTTAATTTTTTGGGACAAAGAGAGAAAATCATGAAATAAATTTGATGGTAAGATGGGTATACAACATGTATTAATGAAATGATTTAATTAATGGGGGAAAATTTATAACACTAATAAATATTTATTTTTTATGTAATCGTAAAATTAATAGTTTTTTAATAGAATGTAATTCAACATTTATAATAAATACAAAAAATTGGTATTGGAATGGAAAAAAGAATAAAATGTCAGTTCACTTACCTTGAGATGTAACATCTTAAATCATATAGGGGGAAACCATAGGACAATGTAAACAACTTTTATGGGCTATATAGAGGTTATATTAGTTAAATTACTATTTTGAGGGATTTGGAGTGGAGATAAATGGGAGGATGGGAAGGAATTTATCGTAATAGGTAAGGAACTTATTAATAACTTCTAAATATAGGCCTTGGATTTCATGGTTTTTGAAAATGTAAAATTGTATACATTACCATATTATTGTATAATGGTTTATTATATTCATATGGTGTTTTTTTCTTTTTTCAATTTCATAAGTGAACATTAATATTTTATATTATTTCTCGCAGGGGAACTAAATTTGGAATCAAAATAATGTTTATTAATGATTAGTGTGTACTTTATAATTGATAATGTTGTTTATTTTCTGGTAAAATAAATTTTAGAAATAAAAATACTATATATTAGTATGTCAAAATATATCTTATTTTCTATTGGACTACTTATTTTTTAATTCATTTTTACATAATTATGAGGTCAAAAAATATACCAAAAATAAATAATGATATTTTTACTATTTACATAAAATCAAAAAATTATAGGAAATTATTAAAATGCCACCCTCACCTAATTGTGATGTTATGATTTAAAATATAATTCTTATTATAAAAATATTTAAATATGATAGATTTTTATTTTTAATAAAATCTTTTTTTTATAAAACTATAAATTTTTTTATAATATTGTTATCCTTATAACATTTACAATGATATCCTAGAACATTATTAAATAATATTTCAATTTATATTTAAATAAATAGTATTTTATGAGAATATTTACTAAAGTTAAATTTCATTTAGACTGCCAAAATTGATTATAAAATTAAATAAAATTATGTTTTACATGTATAAAATCCCATTTATCAAATTCCTTAAATATTTATGTGTATTTTATTAAATAAAATTAGAATGAAAATGGTATTTAATTAGTAAATCATTAATTTATACAATGAAAATATTCTCTTTAATGTTCTCCTGTTATAGATACAGAACCACTTTTTACACCAGAAAACACCATATGGGTAAATATTGTAATGGTAGTAGTTTGATAGTGTGTCATTGTTAACAATGGGGTTGTGATTATCTACATAAAAATTAACATCTCCAATTTTTGAATCCTCCAGTGCCTTAATTATTTACAATCTAATTAGGGTCGGTCATAGGTGAACCCCAGTGACACTACCTCCATCCGTTGTTCTAAAAATTAGGTATTAAATGGAATGAACATACTTATTGAATCACATTTTACACTTTATTAATATACTATATCTTTTGTATACTTTTATAAACTCTAATTCTAATAGTAAAAGTTTTACCAAAAATAATATTTCTCAATGTCCATATTGACTAAGTGTTTTCCTAACCAACAACAATGTAACAGGAATATGACAATATTGTCATAATAGTAACATTTCTGATTAGATCATATACATTATGAAAAAACATAAAAATTTAATAATTCATTCCAAAAATATTTTATAATTACATTGTAAATGTCTATTAGAATCCTTGTGTTTCATTTTTTTAATAGTTTCAATGGAACTGGTAATAGTATTTATAGAGTTTTATCATATAGAGTATATTGTTATGTTATTTATATTCATTTTTTTTATATCCCTTAACTCATATTATATGTATTGATTATAATTATATCAAGATATGTAATATTTATTCTGTAATATTATTTATATTTAATTAATTTGTGAAATAATATAAAATAAGAAATATGAAAAATATAATTCTTAAATTAATAAATGAAGGATTTAATGGGATATCACATCTAACCCACTGAGAGTCAGAGATGTGATAAATGATACCTTCGTCATCTAATTATTACATCTATTTATTTTCAACGTCTAGTAGTTTTCGGTTAAGCCCACATGCATCCTTCTTAACATGTTTTATTTCATCTTCTAAAAGAATCATGTGTCTATATATATTGGAGGTAATAACATATATATATATATATCCACCCAATTTACATAATATTTTACCATAATAAATATAAAATTCATGTATCATATCCTTGAATGGAATTATTATAAATTATTTTAGGATATATTTTATAAATAAATAGTTATAAATATTTTATATTTTGGTGTAATTGTTAGAGCCCTAGTTTGGGTGGGTCCTGCAATAATAAAAATTTATTTTAAGGTTATATATATGCACAATGTATATTGGGATATGAATTTAAAACATTGATATTAGTTAATGATGAATCAAATCCTTATAAAAATCAATATCAACGTCATAATCCAAAACTACATGCCTAGAATTTGAATAATAATCAATAAAGGAATGATAAATGGGAGTGTCCTGATCATGATAAATATTTGTTTAAATGTTATGAGGAAAAATGATAATCCCAATACTCAAAATATTTCTACTCATTGGATAATCACCATTTTGAAAAGATTGAAAATAAATATTTGGATACAAAATTCAATAGGGGTAATAATGGGAGATGTAGAGATATGAATGGTGTTCCATGTGGTACATAATAGAGTCCAATATATTAAATATTGTTATATCACACAAGAAATCCATAAAAATCATACCCTCACGTAATTTTATTCTTGAATATGATGTTTTTATTATGGGTTATCGATGATTTATTGGACCTTGAGATCATTACTCGTCATACACTATATTATATATTTAGAAATCAATAGGGAATACCCTATTTTTCACATGAACTATTTCATCCTCGATAAATCCTAATGGGTATTTTTTGTTGGATTTTAAATGTAAAACACCATACTCATGGACATAATCACTCAAAATACAAGTAAATGAAAATATTTTAATGAACACAATTTTTTTGGGGAACCCATATCACATTATGAATTAATGAAATACAAATCCATTATAGTGTATGGTTTAATAAATGTCCCAAGGTCCTTTATCCATATAAGAATTATCACAAAATGTGTGATGAGAAAATATACATTCACCTCAATGTTTAACAATTTATTTATTAACATCCCCATATTGTAAAATGAAATTATATGGTAAATAACTTACATGTTACGCAACACAAAGGATAAATGAACCACTGAATCTTATTATTTAAATATGAACATACTAACTTATTCAATAAATCATAGGGGAATGATATTATTATTTTAATTATGAAAAAAATAATTATACTACCCATTTATTATGTACTTTTTGAAATTTTAAAATAACTACTAGATTTTTTGTAAAGTCATTTTATTCATCCAAAAGAAATAATATTGTATAAATAAAATTATTACTTCATATATGTGATTATTATAATTAATTTCTTAAATATTTACCTATTTAATTTTATAAATTTAATTTAATTTCATAATTCTTCATTTAAATATTATATGTGTATTATTTTCATGTACTTTTATCAAAAGATTATTTTTCTAGATAATTTTCAAAACATTCAATTTTTATAAAACTATCACATTCATTATTTTAATAATTAAATTTTTTATTTGAATAAAAAATAAATGAATATTAATTAATATTTATTCATATATTATATAATTAATTTTATTTTAGTTATACTTATATCTTATTTTGGTATACATTCATTTAGGTCCTAGAAATGAATTTTTGAAAAAAAACTATGTTTCTATGCATTTTGTAAGAATAATTTTCAATTAAATTATAAATAATATATGGACTGAATTTTGAAAATAGATATTATATTTTTTATAAGAGCATACTATGTTGTTAAATTGGATCCTTGTATTTTTTTTCCATTATGAATAGCAACTATAGTAGTTTTTAATAACAGTAAGGGTGTATCGGGTAATTTTGAATTAAATTATTAGGATAAGGATTATAAAATGACCCTAAAAGATTCATTAAATTTATTATATGAAACAAAATATTATATAATCAAAAAATATTAAATTATATATAATTTTATGTCTATTTTAATGATATTATGAACTTTATATTATTTTATTTAAAGAAAATTCAAACCATTCACACATTTTTTTAAAGACTATGCTATATTTAATTAAAGTTCATTAAAAGAATATTTATGTATAAAAATATTATTATGAACCATTTTATATTAATATTCATCAGGGAAAATTATTCTTCATTTTTAACGAAAAAATTACTTACATAATATGTCAGCATAATATTGATGAAGTAATTATTCATTTACTAGAAAATGTAATTAAAGGATATAAACATTAAAAAAAGAAATATAATATGGGAAAATTAATATGATACTATAATTTTTTAGATTAATTCAAAATATTATGGATTTAATAAAATATTTTTTTTCTTATAATGTATGTCACATCAATATTATTAATGTCAATGTGATAAATTTCACTACTAATTGACATTATTGATATATAATAATAAATCATAATTTATGAAATGATAAAAAATATATAAAACAATTATACATTTCCATACAATTACATTATCATTTATAATATCCATAATGGTCCATCTATGTATATTTTGGCCATTTATTGTAAATATATTTACCCTTAATAAGTAAAAAACCTTATTGTCATTGTATGTTTTAAAAGGGTTAGTAAGGGGTTAATAACAAAATATAAGGGTAAAAGTGTGACCTAATATTTTTCAAAAACTATTTTAGAAGATAATATTAACTAGTAATTATCTTTTTTAGCTAAATTGGTTTGGAATAATATTATATTGAAAATTAATTTAGAGTAATTTAATATTTTGATGAATTCCAAGAGTTCCCCCCTTTCTTATAAAAGGGATCCTCTTCTTATCAATCATTCCTCCTTAAAAACCATTTCATTCATACAATAAATCTCTAAAAACATTCTTATCATACATTCACTAGTTCTAGGGTTCATGGTTTTTTATGAACACCATCTATAGTGGTATTCAGGTGTTTTGAAAATGGGGTTTTCCAAATAAAGGGTATAGTTTTTGTCCACTTTTTGTAGTTTTATTTCATTATCCAGCTAATTCAAATAATATTGAATAATGATAAAATAAATAAATCATTATAATAAATATATTGAGGCATTTTTATGATAATATCTTATCTTATACGCATCTCCTCTTCCATCAAATGGGAAACTAATCTATCACTAATGTGTGCTTCAAACTATCATCTTGCAAAAAGATGTAATTTATCTTTCATCACTGTATCACAAAATAGGTTATGATAAAGGAATTTATTTTTATTAATTATATTCATGACATATGTTTAATTATTATAATATAATATATCATTTTACTTGTTACTTTTCAATTCACTAGAAAATGATAACATCATTCATGCATACATATGGACTATCATATCTAGGATGAGATGCTATTATTTTTTCACCACCACATCACATGGCTGATATGTATAATTATATTTGAATTTTTGATATGATATTTATAATATTATTATAATTATTGAAAGATTATTTAATTTATACATTCATTCTATTATGATCATTGAAAATTTGAAGTGTTACACGTGCGTACGTCTGACCAACCTTCTTCTTGACTATAACATTATTTATTTTTCATGACCATGTTTAATGTTTGTATTTAAAAATATAATTTATGTATAAAATTTATAATTATTTCATTAATATTATTTTTGATATAGTCGATTAAAGAATATTTTGACCATATGTGACTTAAAGAATCCAATTTCACTTATGAAATGATTATGCTCATAGCATCGGATGTTGATTTAATTAATTTGATAATTACACAAATAATTTTATGTAATAAAATAAAAATTTAAATTTAAAATTAAATTTTAACTAAGTAAGAAAATAAATAATAAAAAAATTATTTTTATTGATAATCATTATACAAGATTTTCTATGAGGTTATGAATTTTGTATTTTCATTCCCAATATTTATTTTTGATCACATATATTTCCATAAGAGTTTATGAAGATGTTTGGGAGTGTTTGGGACTTGTTCGGAGATAAGAAATCTTAATATTTTAAATGAAATATTGAGAATTTGGTCTATTATTTGGTTATTATTAACTACATGGATCGACAATTTTTCCAATATATAAGGGGCCCTATTTGAAAAAACATGAAAGGGGAGCAGTATATATGTGAGACAAATATATACAAGTTTGAGCGTTTACCCACAGGGGTTTGGTAGGGTTTGAAAAACTGTTGACCTAGCCCACACACTTAGTACCCCCAAGGTATTGACCTTGCATAATTGGAGAAATATTTTTTCCAATCCATGTAGGATATTTAGGAAAAGAGGGTCCCTTAGATATTTAATATCTTGTGGTTGATTCATTATTTGTGAAAACATGTTTCCAAACAATGAAACATCATAAATTGGATGAAATTATGATTTCCCCATAATTACGTAATTATAATTTCTTTATTGGATTCCATTGGGTTATCATACATAATAGCACACCCATTGGGAGCACCTCCTCTATTCCCATGTTATGATTTGTTATGTCTTCTTCATATTAATGTTGATCACACCAATATTCATTTGGTTTAATCAAACCTAGTTTTTTATTCAAGACATAACATTTATTTAGATTGTCTCACCAACATATTCAATATTTCGTACTAGATAATATTTTATAATTTCTAAAATAATTATACACCTCTATTTTATTCTGATCTCATCCAATCAAAGGGTTGATACTAGATGAGTGTTCCTAAAAATCCATATGGTTGGTGGTCTATGAGATTTAACACATCTTTCATCGATTAAAAACATTAATCATTTTATGCATGTTGGTCTCACTTGTGACTTGCACCTAAAATTTACTATCCTAAAAAAAGATATTTATATTTTAGTTGAATAGAATTATTAGATATTAAATTATAGCTTATGGTGAATGTGGTTTTATTGATCCACCCATTTGTTGTTCCATGATTGTGCTTATGTTTACCATTTTAGTTTAAAAGGTGAAACACTCATTGGTGTGTTTGTTTTAAATATTCACATGTCCTGATTCATTTAAATTGATGTATTGAAATTTTATGGTTTTCAATGAATGCTTAGCATGGACCATTAATAATTGGAATCAATTGATTAATAGTATAACACCTCACATAGACTTCTTTATTTTTTAATGAAAATTTATGGACTTGAATTATATATTTAAATTTAATGACATGGAATGATTATCACATGGACATAATTATTTATTTCAGATCAAGGTAACTATTGTATATGTGATATTTTTCTTTTTTTTTGAGTGGTATGACTTGGTCCTACCTTGGACATCTAAAGGAATACCCTGATCACTCAAATGACAGAAACGTAATCAAGTAGTATGGTTACCAAGGATGACACCCACATTGGAAAATGTTCCCTTACTTATTTATGCATGAATACCTTTTCATAGTACCAATGATTAACTTGAAACCTCTTATAGATTTTAAAATTCCTCAGTTAAACTCCTTGGATTCATCTAATGTCCGAGGACATGAGGTTCCATGAATTTTTCCCATTATCCCCATCAACTTTTGTTTCGTATTTACTAAGGGAGTACTCCATAGACTCAGATAGACACCTTTATAATGGAATTATTATGTCATACCCCCTACATTGCACTTATTCCCTCAAAGACACGCCTTATTGTTTTTGTTAATTAACTAGGCCCGACCTTCTTTGGTAAATGATTTCTTGATTCCATTTATATCCACCATTATTATCACTATGAATTAGTTTCACTAGTTTCATCTTGGATCCTACTTTATTATTATTTGAATTAGTACACTTTGTATGAACATTCAAAATTCCTAAACTACTACTGGTTAGTTGTTTTGACATTATTATCATCATGTGAAGTAGGTATAGTCATGTGAGAATCCCAATTTGAGTCCTATACTAATGTGGTTATTATTTCGTACATATTATTCCACTACATATATTTATATTTTCAAAATTATTTTTTTATTCACATTCATGGATTTATTTACATCATCAATTGTAGCCTATTGATTATATCTCACATACAATTCAGGACACTATTTGGAACCCAGATATATTTTAAGAATCAAGTTCGGTACAATTGAAATAAAACAGATTTGGATTCATGATTCATTTTTTCATGGGATCATGGGAACATGGGGTCTATCCTCATATCATGATTAAATTGGATATCCATTTTCGTTCCTCCTCTATTTTTTATATAATATTATGTTTGGGTGCCTTTCATATATCCTTGTCAAATAATCATAGTTTTTTGTATTAGGACACCATGTCTTATTAAATATTATTTTCTAGATGATTTAATTTCATTTCCTTATATGAAATTATTATTCATCTATTATTTATTCATTTATTCTAACATTATGATACTCTAATTATGAGGGTATAGTTTCTCCATTATACCACCATAGACCATCATTTCTAATAGAAAACCTTTGGAATACAAGGAGGTGTGACTAAGGCAATGTGATTGGTCATGTTTGGTTACAAATTAAGTAATTGTGTTAGGTATCTAAAAAATTTGTATTATATGTTTATTTTTCATTTTACTCACTATTTTGTTATTAAATAGGAGACTATAATGTGTCGAATTTTTTTGATGATAATGTTACATTTAATAGTTAACCCATGTATAAGGGAACCCAAATTTTAGTGATGTGAAATATTAATATGTATTACACATATTACTGTTGTACTAATATTATTATTGTTTGGAATAAATGTATTGTGGTTTCATTATTATTATGTGTCCATTTTTACACATAGACATATACGTTAACGAGGTAGTGTCTGATGAATCTTAATAGGCATGTGAGGATTTATATTTCTTGAATTATTCCATAACATCTTTTCTAATTTCATTTTTTATGCATATTCCATTATCCATTGTATTTATATTTGATGTTTTGATATCCTTTCTTTTATGGTTTTGTAATTTTCATAATTACAATGTTAAAATATTTGTAACCGATGTATACCATATTGTGTAATCTAGTCCCCAGAATTATCCAATTAAAATTAGATTCATTAATGAAACATGGTTACAAAAATAAAATTTTAGTTGGTTTAAATTATATATATGACAGTTGAAATGTAAAGAGTGTGTGTCCCTATATATATATATATATATATTTAATAACAATTTATCTAAGTGAACCATCATAAAATCCTATCTATATTTATATATTCTATAATTTTCAATTTATAATGTTTATTAATTTATTACTTTGGAGTGATAGACCCATTTAACGGGTCCATGATATGTAAACATACATCGATATATATGTTATAAAATATTTACAAACATTTGAGTTCTAACAATCTATGGAAATGGAATCCACTAAATATTGATTTCTATTGAAATGGAATGGGTTTTTCCGACTATAACATTCAATTAAAACACGATATACTAGAAACCTAATATAAAACTAGAGAACTAGACCCATACCGAACCATAATGGTAGGTAGTATGCAACTTCTCTAGTGATTCAAATCAGTCTTATATGATTCCCAAATATGGCATTAAATGAGGGAATAGTGGAGTGACCATTATATTGGAAGACATGTACATATCTTATTCTTGTTTCTTCGATGTTATCAATTTTTAAATCTTATATGAGGTGTGTTCATGAAATTTTTAATGTTATTAAACCATATATATCTCATGTTTAGTTCTAGGAAGGAGCCAACGATCATGATACTAATGAGGTGGGCCCTAAGGAGATAATATTTCTAACATCAAAACATCATGTTATACCTAACATGGGAAGTAGTTACCTATATTGAGAAGGTTTTACTACATTTATACAGGCTATTCTAGCATCTTTGCGGCTTTCCCCATCCATATAAGAGATAATGTTAGAGTTTCTGTAATATTATCCCCCTTGTAATTATGGGATATTGGTCAACAAGACACTGAGACAAAGATAGAGTCAATAATTTATAACTTCAAGAACATGGAGACACCTCTATAGATGAGGATCAATACATCATCTTATTTTCGCCATGGTTCAACAATGATTTTTGTGGGATTTTATTACTCATTAAAACTATCATTATGATATTTTTTGGAGAGATTTTCCGGCTATATTAAATGACTACTTCATTTTAAATATACTAATACAATATATATCTAGGGGTTATAGTGTCTAGAAAGAAGAATCATTGTTTGTTGTTGACGATTCAGATATATTTTCTAATTTTTATGGTTTTTCACATTAATTTGATTCCACTGAGATTTCTAAACAGGCATACTTTTAGGATTGGATTAGGTATTCCATCTCTTCAAATGTTAATTTTTTCCATTTAAAAATCATATTTGGAATTTTTTATTTAGGCCCTTATTACTGTGTGAAATTTAAGAGAAGTTAGTAGTACAAGAAATGAGAGTTCAATAAAAGTATTGGATAGTAGTTCATTCATTAGAATGTATAACCTCCTAGGGATTTCTCGATAGTGTAGTGGATGATATAGTATATACACTGGTATTTCTTTTAGATTCTTTTAGTGTCAGAGATTTTGTTTATAAATCTTTAATGAAACCAAAACCCTATTGAGTATTATACTTGTGGTATTATAGGGAATCATTATTGGTTTTTCCATAATATAAGATTAGTTTATAGTGAATGATTATCCACAAATTATCCACCATCTATGGAAGAATCAGTATCCCCACGTAAGGACAACATTTGGACTACAACACTTCATAAAGTTTGAGGAGGTGGATGTGTTGGAAGGGGCTAAATTTAGGATATACAGCTCCAACTAAGTGGACATGCGATAGGTATTGTGTTTACAACTCGGGGATGTCAATTATGCCTAATATATTCTATGAAACGTGTTCCTTAGTAATAGTATTTTGTTCCATATATTGAATGATGTATACTTTTTTTGGCATATTCATTGATGTGTGATATTTTTCAAATAGGCTCATCACATTCTTTTATTTCCATTGATATGTCAAAAAAGTAATGGGATTGATATATAATATTTTTATTCCATGAATGAACTTGATACTTGATAGATAATTTGATCAGGGAGTGTGTTAGAGTTTAATGAATGAACTCTTGAGTTTTCTAAGAAAACATTTATTATATGACTTGTTCATCCTCAAGATGACATGATCTTATTTCATTCTCTTGATAGACCAGTTTCTCAAACATCATTCATTAATCACCAAAGATTATCTTTTACATTAGAATATGGAAATATTTATGATTACTATGGTTATTTAGATGTCTAGGAATATAAATCCGAGTGAGAGCATATTGAGTTTGGTGGAGTGACAAACTATATTCCTAGATTTAAATTTTATGATTGGGGAATGAATCTGTTTAGTTTTCCACCTGTTGTTGATCATTTTGGGATTTTATCCCTGAAGATTTTTTATAATATATGTTATGATATAGGTGGAGTTCTATATCGAGCTAGTTCTTGTAGAAGCACTGATATACATTCCTCCTTATAAGATGGATCTTCTGAGTAGATTGGGCCAAAGTGATAGGTAAAGGACGTAATGTTAATGGTTTTATATTAACTAGTAAATCACAATGGGATTCACCTGTCCTTTTATCAAAGAAAAATGATTGTACACTCTGTAATTTCATATATTATCACCAGTTTAACAATATTATATTTAAGAAATGGTGTACAATTCCTCGGGTAGTTGATCTCTTTAACCAGATCTGAGGATAAATGGTGTTTTTGATGAATGATTTGATTTCAAGTTTTCATAGGGAATGAGGTATAACAATATATAAATCTAAAACATCGTTTTATAGTAGTTATGGTCTTTAAGAGTATCTGGTTAATCATTTTAGTCTAAAAAACATCCCTTAAATTTTAATATCTTTGATGAGTCTAGTTTTCCAAAAAAAATCTAGATACTTTTGTGGTTTTCTTCACTAAATATAACATATTGTATTAATTGAATGAAAATGAAAATTTCAAAGTATAGATATTTTTGAGTACACCATGAGATTCGAAGTTGTATACTAATCACAAAAATGAAAATTTTGGATCAACATTGTTCACTAACTGGGTTATATTATTTTAGATACAAGAGTTGGTTTTACCCAATGATGCTATGGGTTGTAGTTTCAAAGGAGAAACCTGAGAAATTTGTTTAAATATTTCATTTCATGGGGATGTATGAAAATTGCAGGTAATTTAATCAGAACTTTTCATGCTAAACAAAACAACTCACGGGATTGAATAAAAATGGTGTGAAGTTTAGCTGTTCATAATTCTACAAGATATCCATAACGGAGATGAAAGGAAGACTAAATTCAACAATGATACATATTCTTCCAAATCATGGAAGAATCTATGTAGTCTATTATGATGAATAAGACATTAGGGTAGCAATAGATCTCATGCACTATAATTTTTTGATGGTGTGTGAGTATTGTTATCTAAGGCAACATGAGAAGAATTACCTGACAACAAATCTCGATGTGGAATATGTATTTCAATCCTAGAGTTATTGGACGATTTATTTACACATGGATAATAAATTTTTTATAAAAAAATTATAATTATATCGTTTTATAGAATGGATGAATAATAATGAAGTGTAGGTGGGTTGTATAGTTGTAATCATTTTACTTGAAAATTGTGTATATTCATGTGAGGAGAAATTTTGTACCAGATTCTTTGAAACAATGAATTTTTCATTAGTAGTTTGAGAGTCTAGGTATGAGTGGTTTTTGGTGACCATGTTGTTTCTGATTCATATAGAAATTCAAGAGCATCGCATGTAACCTACTCATATGGCTTTCAGATTTACCTCTTTCTATCGGGAATGAGTAAATATGATGCCTCTATGAGATCCTGATGGCCTAGTTAGGGAGAGTGTTTTTGGAAAGGACTACCACAAGGGTGGATCATTGATTTGGATGACGAATTATGCATCCATAGACACATCTCAGTTCCTACAAACATCAAATATAAATTTATGTGGGATTCGTAGGTGTCATGTTGGGATGCACACCCTTGTTTAAAAAATATGTATCATGATCTACGTCTCTAGTACGGCTGTCCCGGTATGAATGGTTTGATAAATATTTTTTATTAGTTCAAATGACATTAAATAGGTAATGGTGAAACACTAATGACTAGAAGAGATCTTATAGTCATCTCCAACTCCTGAGTGGATGTGGGATGACGTCACCATGGAGTTCATGATTGGCTTACCATGATCCACATGAGGCAACGATACAAGATAGGGGAGAATCAGTAGGCTCACGAATTTATCCCACATCATAACTATTAAAGGTAAGTTTTTGATATATGATCTTTGAAGGCTCTCTGTATGGGAGCATATATAATTTTAAAAGGTCCCAAATAAAATTGTATTAGAATGGGATGCCCAATTTACATCTCCAATCATGCCAGTGATAGTGATAGAATTAAGTACACTAGTAATTTTGAGTATATCATACCACCCTAAGACTGACATGATATCTGATTACACAATCCATGTGTACATGGAATGGATTAGAGGTGCATGACATGTCCCTCATCACTCGGCCACAATCCATGCTCCAATTCTATATGGATGGACCAACTATGTTCCTTATACACTGTGTATCCCACACTACATGGCGTGTTCTTGAATAATGGATACCTTACCATGTTGTTTTCTTGTGTCTATGTAATGGAACCAGTGTTCGTGTACCATACCCGATGTCCATGTATATTTTTCATGAGTTTGAACAAAACCTAGTTTTTTCACACATCAATCCTAATCCAAGTCATATTTTCACATAGTTTGGGGTGCCACATGGCATGTAACCCATATACACAACATGTTGTCCTAAATTCTAATCTTCCCCAAATAGGAAGAACTACATTTCATGCATCACTGAAGTATATGTCATGTGTCTGGTAAATCTAGTATGGAATCACATGAAAAATCCTCTAATTCACCACAGTTTACCCTGAAACCCATATATCTATATAAAAGGTAATTATGGAAACATTATTTTAGAACCAAACCATAAAAAAAATTAATAAACATGGGAATAATTAAAAATAAAAAAATGTCCATCATTTTTGGAAAGAAAACACTACATGGAAAAACAATGATGCTCAGATCATGCTACTACTCGATCTATTGATGATATGCATCATGAAGAGAAATCATAAGCACTTTGACACTTCAATTTGATGGTAGTTTGATTCATCCCCAAAGTGGAGAAGAGGATTAGAGGGAAAGTTTCTCAAACTTTATTCCATGCATCCAACATGTTTGGATGGGGTGAGGGATGTTTGTTTTAGGTTATTTTTAATAATTAAATTGTCTTTTTTGTAATTATCGCACCACACAATAACCCCCAAGTCATCTATGAGAAACCACTAGTCTCGGACAGTCATTGATCATGCCTATGGTAAAGACAACATTATAGACTCAACCATGGTTTCATAAATCTGATATGATACTCTAGACATGATTTATTTATGATTAAATAAAATATGTTTCTGTATGATAAAATATATTTATTATTTCTTAAATCAAAATTATGAGTCTCTCTATGACTCGACGTCCCTCACCGACTCAACGCCCGACATTTAAAATATTTTCTATGATATTTTGAATCCCATATAGTCAAATCCTAGGCCATTTCATCCTACTTTTTTGGGGTGTTCCTTCTCTGAAATGTGAAAGGCTAAGTATAATGGAAGAAACTGAACTCACCACTAGACACCTACACTAATGAGATCGTCAATGGTTCATGATCTACATACTAGAATTCACATAAAGGATCCACTATGATCAAACCAGTCTTATTTCAATCGATGACCATTCCAATTTTGTCAAAAAAATGGTAGCATGTCTGCTTAGATAAAAGAGGTAGGAATTCCCCAAGAACCATGATCCCTATACTATCATTGGGCCTTGTTGTAAAGCATCTTGTTATCCTAACACATATACTAATATTATCACACAGTTAACATATAACGTTGGATGGACTATACAGTAACCTCCTAAATATTTTTGAGTTCATGATCGACGATGAACATGAAAGGGTATTCGTAAATGGAACAGGGATTCCATAGTGTAAACATTGACCCTTATTAAGATCCTCTTCTTTGAACCACCAACTACCACAAAACATTACCAAATAGATACATGGCCACACATTCTAGTGGCATCCTGGATAATTATGTTTTCTAAAAAATAAATCCACCCTACAAAAGTATCATAACACCTAACTCTACTACTGCCAAATGATTATAAGAATTGATCACAATCTCCCAGGGTCGCCAAGCTAATGGGATCGACCAAGAAAACTCAACTACGATGACCAAGACCCACTCCAACACTTTGTCGCATACCCTCACACTAAACATGAATGTTCAAAGAACCTATCCACGCACCTTGATTCTTTCCAATTTGTGTGGTACCCACTAACCCAAATGATTGATATTGTGTCCTAAAAACATGTCTCAGTGGGGAATGATTTAGCCTTCCTCATGAGTTTGAAGCTATGTGATGTTGCACCACAACCTTCACAAGCATGTCATGTACAAATATGATTCCAAACAAAAGATGTAACTCCTAAAAAACAAAGGCTTTCCCAAACACAAATTGGGTATTATTAGTCCCTCTCTCACAACTACCAACACATCATATTACAGATGCCCTGCATTAACCTGTTTAAACATCATGCTTTAGTGAAAAGGATAAAGTACCCAAAATAGTGTATAAAATTATTCTACAATAATATTTTTAATGGGAACAACGTATACATCTATTAAAATTATTATATTCTGGGTTAAAGTCCTCTAAAGCATGAAACAATCCTTTCCCACGTCCTCCAACTCCCTTTGCGTAGTGAAGACCCCCTAAAGGTGGTGGTTGGAATACCTTGAACTGCGCTCCACCTCGTAGCACTCACCAAGCTACTCTGCCTCTTCTTCCACCTCATGAGACTACATTATACATGTTTTAGCTCCACCAATTATTATCATAATCTAAATCTCTCTTATCAGCATAGCGGCTCAGGAAATCATGGGTGAGATGCCCCAAGCGATCACAAGCGTAACATCACCTCTCTAGTTGTTGATCTGATCAACGATATTACTTCTATTATACTGACCCATGTATCTATGTCTAGTAATGGGTTTGTATCTTGGGCCGTGATCTTGAAACCTTTTATCATACAACTCATATAGACTCCTTAACCTTGTGACCACTGCTTTATGTCACATCCACCATTTCCGCATCCATGGAACATTCTAACACCATATTTTGATCCAGCGCTACAACGTAGGTGGGAATTCACAACATAATCATAAACTCCCTGGTCTCTTAATTCATGATATGTTCATCGGTCCATGATTTTAATTAATAAACCTAAACAATATTCAAGGAGTATCAAAATGACTATGTGGACATCACTGAAAACTCTACCATTGACATTCTGCCATACTTCAGCTATAGAAGCACATAGATATGCATAGATCTTAAAATTTCTAGGTTTAACTCTTCTCTAAAGTGTTTATCAAACTCCACCCATGTTAGGATCACCTCATTATGAGATTGTATCACTAGACTTTACCATATCCCATATGAATCATATAGGAGGCCATCTGCTAGGACCACCATTACATCTGTAGGTGTCCTTACAATGTGAAAAACTAATATCATGTCCTTGAGATGGGAATCTGTAGACAAGTGGTGTGGATCAACCAAGAACCTTAGAGGTCACTGCCTTTTCATCTTTTATAATACAATCATCTGACACACATCATCAGGCCGAACTCCAGGTAAAACCATCTACTCAATAGGTTAGGGAATATCTAGTGGACCACCTAGAGGTAACGCCTCAAAATCAGTACCCTGCATAGAATCCTCGTTATTTGGAAAAATTATTTTCATAATCACAACATATAATCTTTTTTGGATTCATTATCAAAGGAATATTAAAATAAAATCATGATTTTCCATGATCAATGGGTATATATAGGGATATGACACTTGAAGGATAATAAAATTCAGAAATAATTCTGTTATGATGCTTATACCATTAATTTCCTAGCATCTAGAATACTAATTTACTATAAAACCCCAATATTCCACTGTACATTTCCCTTTTAATTATGAAATTTATTGCACTGAATGCAACATGGAGTTTTAACCCACCAAGACAAAACAAACAAGCCGTTATGAATAGAACTACCGAGTTTTTTAAATTCTATTAATTATATTTTTCAAAATGGTCTTTAGTTTTGGATTCTGATTATCAAAATTAGATTAGGGATAATTTTTTGTATTTTTCTGAAAACATTGATTTTTTATGAATAGTAAAAAACACTTCGTTATTATATTAAAAAAATTATATAGATAATTATTTATTTTATTTAATTTTTTATTGTCAAAATAGAGAAAAAACTATTTTTTTAAACTCAATAAATTGGAGTCATTTTATAATAAAATTAGATGTGTAAAATATCATTGAATTTGTTAACGTCTTTTACCCACCATTAAGGCACATTAGAACATTTTCATAAATTATAATTTTACCGCTTCTGTGAATTTAATTTCAAAAATTATAGAGACACTATTGATATTAGTATGTAAAATGTGGTTATGAAAATAATTTTCCGCGAATAGTAAATTTTGACTTTAATTAACCTCGGTTAAAATTAAATAGAGTAACTAATGGAAGAAATAATAATATAATTACCCTAACACATGTCATAGTTCTATTATATAAGTTAATTATGACCAAAATAAACCAAAGGAATAAAATATTATCCATTGTGTCCACTTAGATTAGATTATGATATTTATTATTATTCTATTTAAAGAATAGTTAATAGTGTTAAATTTTAATTTTCATAAAAAAATAATTTTTAACATTGGGATACACATAAGATAAATTAGATTAAAAATATTAATTAGAAACCTATAAAATATTATTCCATAATAAATTTTATTTAAAATTTTTATACATTTAACTAATAAATTGATTTTTGGCACAATGATGATGCAGTAATTACCTTATTAATGAATGGTAAAAATAATTGATTTGATAAATATCCCATTAAATGTAAATTAAGACATTTGATGATTTCCACAAATTTATTTTGTTAAATTTACAAGTTATTTTTAATTAATGTAATTTCTTTCTAAGTAATCATGGTGTTATGTCTTTAACAAAAATCAAATACTAAATAGTGTCAAAATTGACATAATTGTTTTTTAAAAATAACTTTATTATTAAATGAAATTATTGTCCAGAAAATATAAGGTTCAATTAAAAATGTATATTTTAATATATATGTCAATAATTAACCAATTTTGGTTCTATTATCATTTAATAGTATGTTTATTAACAATGTAATATAAAGATAAAAGGAGACATGGTAAATGTTAAATTACATAGCCATGATTTAAATAAAAAATATAAGGGTAATTTTTTTAACCTAAACCTATATAAACCATATTGGATGAGTGGTTTTGCATCCCCTCTCCACTATAGTATCTAAATAAATCATTTTGGAGCCATTAAAAATTTATATGATTGTATAATAAAATATTATTTCAATATTTTATAATGTAACCCTCACCTCTCTTATAAAAACATACTTCCCCTTCTCTAAAAAACACACATCCAAAGCACTTTGGCTTTGCAGACCCCTGCTCAAATATCCTCCCAACTACCCTCAATTTGACTTAGAGACCTTACATTGACCATAATGCCAATCTATGGTGCCCTTCTGATCAACTCAAATGGAAACACCTGAAGAAGAGGTGATAGTTTCACCACCTATATCAATGTCATTTCTTCTTCAACATCATCTTTCATTGTTTGTTCCATACCAAAATAATAAATCCAGTACCTTATTTCCATCATGGAATAAATAATGGGATCTACTGGAAAATATTTATAACAATTGGATAATTAATGGTTAAAAAAGTGGTCATTCCATGTTGCTTGATTATATCTATGGTAGTCAATATTGAAATGAAAACTGGTTCCCCCATGTGTTCAGTATAATTTATCTCATTCATTTGACACCATTGTTAGTCTCTTTTTAGGGATACTTTCCTCTAGGCTAACCCATTTTCAATAAAATATATGATAAATTATCCCATCTATATGTAATTTACTGAATTCCAATTTTACCACATAATGGAGAGTGGGATCTACCTATCCTTGATTTTTTGTTACAGGAATAGCCTCATCATCCATAATTATATGGTTTATACAAAAAGATGAGATAATCTAGGTAATATCTTCTAATATCCATCATATCTCTTGTTTACACTCTCTCGAAATGTCAAAAAATATCGATTACTACTTTGGATAGAGTTTATTGGCAATGATGATGGGAAATCTGTCAATACCCTAAAAATATGAATATTTTAAATTATAAAGAAGTTTTCTTATTTCCAACACAAGTGGTGTTTTGATTGAGGGATTTGATTTAGTGGGAGTGTGGTTCGTGAAACCATCTCTTTACACGTGTTTATTATCTAAGGAATGAGAATCTACAAAAATGAGATTTATAGAATTATTGATTGTAAAGTTTACCACATAATGAACACACTCATCAATTAAATAACAAAGTTTACAATTTTCAGAATGCACACAACACTCAAACCATGAATCAAATCTCAAATCATCTAGGTTTGAGGAAAAGTAAAATTATTCCGAGTGTAGGTCGAGGAGAGAATTGTGTATGTGTGTGTGTTAGTAGAGAAAACATTCATTGAATATACAATATGAGTGGAGTGATATTCAATGTGATGTTTCATTACATTAATGATATTAAAACATACTATTTTTCTATGAAAGTCCATGGATAACATTCCATTCTGAACAATGATGGTCATCTTTCATGATATAAGGAATGGCTTCCCATGTATTAGAGGATAATATCATTGGGATCATGAATATTCCATCTCATGAAAGATGAAATCTGCATGGTAGATAATATTCTTATCTCTAATAAGGATGCCCAGAGTCAATCATGTTGGGTGTTTAGTGCTCCTATTGGAATTTTTCACAACAAGGCATATTGGTTGAATCTCTCTCACCTATAGAGAATTATACACAGAGTGGGGAATTACATTAATTGAAAAAAAATCAAACATAGCTTCTGAATATAATATATCCCTTATGCTATAAGTTATAAAAAATTTTATTATATACATACATTTTGTTGGAATTGTTGGTTAAAATAAGGCTGATAAATTCATTCCCAATTTGGCTCTCTTGATCCACTTTTGCTTCTTTCTATGAGTGTAAAGATCTTTATGAACGGTGGCATATCAGGGGATTTGTTTAACTGAATACAATAATGGAATGTTAACTTATACCATCCTAAATTTATCCATTATTTTTATTTATCAGTTTAATTATCCAAATACTTCATAGATTTAGTCATCCATTAGGGAAAATGAAGAGGAATTGATTGTTCATGGGAATCCTCAATGGCAATTTTTTTCACTTTATGATTTTTCAACATTGGAATATTTTATGGGTGGAGATATATTGTTTTCCTGGGGGGACATAACTATTGGGTAAAATCATTAGATGAATAAATGTTATTAAGAAAAAAAGTGTGATTGAATAAATATTACCTTTTTATTTTGGATTAGAAATAGTTTGGGAAGGTAAATATACATGTCCATGAATCATTATCTCACCAATTGTGTTCTCTACTTAACCAACTTGAGAAGGTGGGTCTTGAATAACAAATTGTGTAGTCATTTGAAAATTATGGTTCCGGGATTCCATTTTTTCACAATATCTTCGAGGCATACATCATATTTTGGAGGAGGGGGAGGATTTTCTTAAGATGTTTAAGGGTAAAAATGATATTAAACTTGGCCTTGTTGATACCAATATTCATTAGGGTAGCATGATTTTCCTATTAGTTGGTACTCTGGTTGCAGTTTCCACCATATTTTTGGATTTGGCATGAAAGATCCTCTCATAAAGGGATTGTATAATGGAATGGATTCCCTTGGAACACTACTGTAGCACACTCAACTAAATATAGATGTTCTTGGCAGAAGTTAGAAAAATAATTACTTTTAGAAAAAATACAACAATTAAATGGAACTGAAAAATATTGTATGTTACCTGGTTCTTGAGATAATTTCAATAAAATGGTATGAATCTAATCAAGTTTATTATATATATTTTGTTCTTGGGATGAATTCCTTACCTCATGAACTCCTCGTGTGGGTGTAAATTCTAGTGTACTGAAGTGTTGTGACTTTTTAGCCATGTTGCCTATTAATACACAAGTGGCAAATGATGTTTTATCAATTAGGGAACCTCATGTTGTAGGATCAATCATTCCACAATCAGTGAGGATACATCCCTATTAGATTCATTGGATTTATATTTTTTCCCAAATCTGGTGGTGGGGGAATCTTGAGAAACGACTTTTGAATCTCTTCTAGTATTGGTGAATGGTCTCTTTATATGATTTCTTAATGAAACAAATATCATTCCTAATTACTGTAGTTTTGGAGATAGATAATAGATTCTCTAAAAAGAGTATTTTATGGTTATTATTAACCCCAATTTTATTAGGTAGATAGTATATCTAATCTTAAGATACACCATCTAGGGTGAAAAAAGATAAAATAAAATATTATAGATTATAGGGAGAGTGGGGAAAAGGAGATAGGGGAGAGGGGAAGAACACACAATAATGAAAAAAAATAAAAATGACTACCAAAAAATAAAATGGGTAGGGGATATTTAAAGGTGTAAAATAAGAAAATAAATTATTAAATTGTAAAAATTGATATTGGATACCCTGTAATGGAGCTAAAATTTGATCACATTATCGACCATGTTAGAATAAAAGATTATTTTTATAGAATTTATACAGTATAGAATAGACAATAGGTCATCTATTGCATAATACATAGATAATTAATGTAAAAAGTTGGATATTATTAAGAAAATATAATAGGGAATGGTGTTTTTAAAAACATGGGTTATTTTTTATTCATAAATTGAAACAATAATACTATGTGATAAATACTAGATGGAGAAATTGTGATCAACCCTGATAAATGTCCCTTGATGCCCAAATTGTCATCGCTCTCAAGGGAATGTGAAGATCGTTGATTCCGTGATTTTATAAATACAAAAACTAGTAATGGTATATGATTTAATAATAGGTCATTTCCTAGTATTTGATCGATCAATGATATTGGTTACCAATGACCGCTCAAAACCTAATATATTAAATCGATTTAAAAAATAAACTCAATCAAGGCATCACATCAACAATGTGATGACATAACTAGTTTTTTTAAATGATATAAATTTCCATAAAAAAATAAATATTTATGTGGTATAGATTTTTTATTTTATCAACCTATGTGATCGATCCACATACTCATGAAAGGGAAAGGGTGAGAAAATAGATGAATACTATCAATCATCACAACGTATGGTTTTTTCATGAATACATAAGGATTGTTATTCCTTTGACTTGTATTTGATAATAATATAACAAATGGAAGTTCATAAGGAATAAATGATTTAAATTAGACAAAAAACATAGATATTCTAATACCTAATGAATATTACAACATGGAGATTATGATTAAAATTACGGAATCCCACAAATTGATTACTAATATATTTAGAAGTACAATAGAGAGAAGAGCACTAAAATTTGTGAAGAGGGCTCTCATGATCGACTCACAAATATCTGTAGTCATTGAATAATAAATAATGATAATGAGGAGATATTTTTATGATAACCATATCATACTCTCCCGAGTAGAATTCAAGTGCCTAATGGTTTAGGATATTATTGATGGAAGACGTCTTCGGCGTTATTTATTTTTTTGGTTGACAATAAAAAATGCATGAAAATGAAATTAAATTATATGGATATGTTGAACATAGTGTTAGAATTCCAATATAATTAGGAAAATCCAAATTGGAGTTCTGATAAAGGGCCTCCAAATAGGAAAATTGAGATACATTTCCTTCTTGGGAAATGTATTCCACATGTTTTTACATTAATTAATGAATTTCTAGCCAAATTATATTCAAATTCTAACCTTAATACAAATTTAGGGCCATATGCATGCTTGGCCTCTCTCATGGTTTGGCCTCTTTTTCATGTATTCCATCACAGTCTCTCCAAATCACCTCCTCCTAAAATGTAAACACTAAAACAAGAAAAATTACATATTAATAAATGATAAAATTTAATTCATTTAATTAAACATGAATTTAAATTTATTATAATATTTAGAATATTAATTACAAAACCAGCTTAAAACATTTTTGTAAGAGGGGTAATGAATAGTTAATTGCTATGAAATAACAAATCATAAATACCATTAAAGAAACGTGAATTACTTTTTCCCAAAAAACATAAAAATAGAATAAGTATCCACTAATGGATTGGTAAATTATATATATATATATATATATATATTATTCTATTATACTCGTCTTATTCTAGTAATCATACTGTCATTAATATATTCACACAATGGAATAAAATTATTTAATATGCCCTAAATTTCCAATGTAATAACACCTTATATTTGGTGCCATTTTTTCCAATTTTGTGGAAAATGTAAAAAAATGTGAAAAATATATTATTTTTGAGATACTAATGTTTGAGGTTTAGAATCTACAATGTAACTATTATTCTTGAGTGTATTATCGAAAAATTATTTATTATTTCCCTTGAACCACTATTCTCATGGGATTGTTATGTTTCAATCAGTAGAAACCCAATAAACATCCTTGATCACTTATGCGATTCAACATGCCACATCCATTATGGTAGTGAGGAAGATTTTGGGGGTATATTATGTACTTTTCCTTAACATGTCTTATTCATTCATGTTCAACGTTTCTACTTATCCATTCCTCTATAGAAATTTTTTTATCCATAAATGATCAAAGCATTGTGCTAAAAATTTAATTTCAATTCATCTTCATTTTTAGCCATTCTATGTCACCTTATTCCATTTCATTAGTACCATTGAAGAAATGTGAATTGCTATACGCCCAAAACCCTCATAATAAATGAGGTATCTATTAATGGAGTAGGAAAATATATATATTATACTTTTTAATATCTAATAACAATACACTCATAAATATATTCTTAAAATGGAATATAAATATTTAATATATCCCAAATTTCAGCTGTTATATCACATGATATTTGGTTTCTTGTTTTCAGTGTTTGAGGAAATTTCTAAAAAATGTGAACATTGAAATTTTTATGGGATATTGATGATTGAGGTTTAGAATTCATCTCATTTCAATTATTAATGTTTTTATTCCTAAAAAATATTTATTATTTCTCTTGGAATTCTATTCCTGTGGGATAGAATTTTTTTCATCATTAGACACCATATAAAATTCCTTGATAGCTAATGTGACTCAAAATCAAAAATTTGTTCTATCAGTGATGAATAAATCCAAGGAATCATATATACTTTTCCACAACATGTATTCTCCTTTATGTTCTACAATTCACTATATCCATTCAGCTATATATTTTTTTATGTCCATCAATGATGAAATCCTTCACCTCAATATTTAATCTCAACTAATCTTCCATTTCTACCGTACAATAATTCCCATATCTACGTATCTTTACTTCATTTCTCAATTTTGACTACTCTTGCTACTTTTATTATAATTATACTTGAAGCTCAATTATTCACAAACATTAATTGACATGCCATTATAGTCATCACGTGTGGGATATTGAAAAAAGGCACTAAGTAATCATCACCAAGATCATTTCATTATTCACCCTTTCAAAATTATATTTTTTGTAATTGTCATATTATTTATAGATAGAATTTATCATTATGTGAAGAGATCAATTTTATCCTTTGTTACATAATTTATTTTGATACATCTAATGGAGGTACTTCTACTTCATCTGAAACATGATATCTCTTGGGAAATATCGCCACAAGATATCCTACTTTTCAAAATCTTATTAATAAATATAGAATTTATTCTCTGTAATTTTCTTTTCCTCTTTTTGGATTGAAAGATAGATATGAAATCAACCCATTGAACTAATGATCTATATGGTCATCCTTTATAGTTTGTATAATAAGGTAGTTAAAAGAAGTTCATAAATGCCATCTTTGGCCTTGGAATCAGTATATACATTTATAATTTCAAATTCAATGAAGGTACTGTGTATGCGGTAAATTTAAATATCATTCAAATATTTCTCTCGAATGGTTATTAATATTGGATTCAACATAGTGTCTTTTATCTCAAACTAATTTTAATAGTTATGATTTCACCATTTTTCTAAATGTTTTCACATTTAATCATCCAATAAATTGATTTTATTAAATAATATATAAATTGTTTCTTTGGGAATCTTCATAACATCATCATTATTATTCAAAAAACCTAATATATATCATCTCATAATTTTGAATCACCTTATTTTTCATAAAACATAATAAACCTCTCATGAAATAACCTTCTTATATATACAGTCTAACTAGGATCTCCTGGCAGTATGAATCCAATTTTTCATGATCAATCACTATTAGGGATCCATTATCAATGCTAACAAATATACTATTACTGTCATAAAAAAATATATCTATACATAATAATCTAAAAATATTGTATCCCTATCTTCTATAGATGAAAATTATTTTCTTCAAAACATGGTATTCCAAAAAGTTTGAGAATTATCACCATGATTCCATGAGGGAAACAGACCACACCAAAACCCACTTCTTCATGACTGCTTATTTGAACATGTCAAATATTTTATCATAAGGGTGTGATTTAAGGAATGATAAATATTATGATTTCTTCCTTTATTATGACATTTTTCAACTAATATGTGGAACACATCATTTTATCCCTTAGAATCTATCTTGAGTGATAAAAATAGTGTATAACATGGGTGTTTTATATTGTTCTCCCAAATAAGGATTATATAATGTGTGCTAAATAATAATGTGTAGATTCTGTAAAAACAATATTGAACACTAATTTTATGTTCATAAAATATGGAGAAGAATCAGTAACATTCTTGTCTCCCAATCCACAAAAAAAACATTCACTCCTCCCTATATTTACATAATGAAACACAAGTATACTTTTAAAAAATAGGTCCCAACTACTAAATATATTATAGTCTTCCTCTACACTAAAAGAATATAACTAGTACATCATAAATGGTGTTTCACTAATTCAATGGATTTCGTAATATTTCAAAAAATTATATCTTCTAAAATAACTCACATATCGTATTTACAATAGATTATATAAATCGAATTCAATTATATTCTCATCCATTTTATATATATCAAAATCAATATATTTAGTGTTATATTACATCTCTTCTAGGAATAATATATCTCTCTACACTTCTAGTATTTTTTCAAATGTGTATGGACAATACTTATAAACCCTAAAATAATTTTTAACATGATATTTTAATTCTTACACATCTTTATACTTCCATGAATTAAATTCTTACCATTTAATGATTACTCATTAAATAATAACCATTATATTTTTATAATGTAAATAATTATGATACATAATTGGATAAAATTTATCAATGTAATAAATCAATATAATTTTTCATAGATTATATTTTTTAAAGTCCATGCCCTACAAAATAAATTTCCCTTGGACACTACGATGTGGTGTAACAAATCACTTTGAAAATCCCCCTTCTACACACTCAATACCAAGGATATTGGTTCTTCAAATTTCAACCTCAAAAAACACATAATTAGTCTATAAACATAATTCATTCAACCATGGTCACCACTATGATCATGATGGACTTTTTAATCTTTTCATTTAAATCGTCAAATCAAAATTCCCTCCACATCAACACTATGAAAAAACACTTGGAATTTTGACATCAATTTTACATTGTGAACCTTTAGTCAACTTCAAAATAAAATAAACATTACCTTGACATAATTAGAAGATTTTGGAGTAACATTTTCATGAGCCTGGAAAATACAATGATACATTTACATAGTTATAAATATTTCCTTTAACCTTTACACATCCTCTTATATACGTTGGTAACCCACTTGAATCCTCTTGTATTACAAGGATACCTTTAAATGTGATAAATATAACTTGAGATATATTTAATAATTTTATAAAAATGTGGCATGTATACCAAAATATTATTGATATTTTAATTATTTTTTAAAAGTTAATGTCAAAATTATAACAACAATGAAAGAACTCACTACAGCTTCATTACAGTATTCTATAAATTCAAAATATATTTTCCTAAAACTCCCTGGAATAGTATAATTCATCAAGTATATTTTTTTCTATATAAATATAATTATTTATTCATTAAATTTATCTAAAAGTTCTGTGTGACATCGTATAGTGTTTCAGATGAATACTTATAACAATTTTTTGACAAAAAAACAACCCAATCACCTATAAAAGGGGGTTTTCTATCATGTTTTCTAGAGTCATTCCACCTGTCACATTGATATTTCTATATTGGGTTATAAATTTTGTAAAATAGATCATACTTATTTTTATGGGATGGTTCTTATTATTTCTTGTTTGGAATCCTTGGAAATATAACTACAAAATCCATTGACCCTTTTAATTGATGGAAAAAATAGATAGAGTTGTAGGTTCAAGGAAATTTCCATAGGGCCTAACATGTGTGTGTATAAACATATATTAATATTATTAAATTAATCTCAATATTATGATAATTTCACCAAATTGTTATCAATTATATTATTGTAGATAGTTGTTTCTGATGCTTTCACCGGGGTACGCACGTGTATCCGTCACACAGGGGAGGGCGCGCGGCTTGTTGCCCCGCATTCCTGCATTCCAAAGGTGGGTGGCATCTGTTACTTATTCAGGGATGCCTGATCCTTGATCAAAACCAATATGATGGGATGTTAGTTCTTCATTCTATGATTTCCTCCTCGGAGCTCGTCACCCAGTTCGGGTCTCCCTCATAGATTTATGACGTGCTCGTGAATCTCATTCCTGGTGCCATATCTTCATGGACACTAGTTAATTACACTGCTTCCGTCGAGACGCTCCAATGGGTCTGGTCGGGGAAGAAACCTTCAGTTAGGAGATTGTTCATGCTAAGGCATCGTTGGCGTGTATTGACGCTGGAGTATTGGAATTTCTGTCTACTGTCTCTTATTATAGGGCTTCTCGAGGGCACGGAATCCTGAGGAAACCCACATCGAACGCAGGGAATTGAATGCCATAAGCATGTATCTGAGGTCTTCCTCAGTATCCCATGTTTAACATGAGGTATGCCCCAAGTTTAACGTCCACCAGGGATGGATCAGACTGATCGGAACACTTTGAGTGGATCAGATAAAAGGACCCCCTAAAGGGAACTCCGAGGTTGGGGCCAGCACGTGGGCGGATTCTCGGATACTATGGAATGGAATGAGGTGGCATGATCCCCACCAGGATGTGGCGGCCTGGGTAAGAATCAGGAAGGGTGATTATGTGAAGGGGGGGGTTCAACCTCGTGGAGTCTTTCTACGTACCATGCCCTGACATAGATCAATGTCTCTGTAGTTCGGGTATACAGTTTAACATCATGCGGGATGGGGGAATTTGGGGCTTACACTCTGAGGCGGACCATAATGGATGGATATGGGGCTTACGATCTGATGCGGCTCACAATGGATGGATATGGGGCTTATGCTCTAAGGCGTCCCACAATGGATGGATATGGGGCTTACGCTCTATGGAATCCCAAAAATGGATTTATATGGGGCTTACGTTCTGAGGCGGCCCATAGAGTTGGAGAACTGATGAGAAGGGGTCGGAACGACTGAGTGGTGGGATTGAACCTAATTGAGGCTTCTTACGTACCATGCCTTAGCATGGATCAAAGTCCACGTAGTTCGGGTGGTGCAGTTTAACGTCATGCGGGACAAGGAAGATAGTTTTCCATCATGCTGGACTGTATACAGTTTAACGTCATGTGGGACAACATACAGTTTACCATCATGCAGGACAAGGGCATATAGTTTAAAGTCATGTGGGATGACATACAGTTTAACATAATGTGGGAATATATACAGTTTAATGTCATGTGGGATGGCATACAGTTTAACGTCATGCGGGATGACATTTGGGGCTTACGCTCGGAGGCGGCCCAAGGAGTTGGCGAACCGACATGAAGTGGTCGGAATGACTGGGTGGTGGGCTTGAACCTCATAGAGGGTTCCTACGTACCATGCCTCAGCACGGATCAAAATCCTTATAGTTCACCAGGATGATGCTTATGCTATGAGGCAGCCCATAAGAGGATGTCATGGTCGATGCTCACTCTAATCCCACGTGAGTCATGCTCGGTGTGAGAAACAAGATGCAGCATGGACCAGACAATCACATCACAAAGGGTGTGTCCGTGAGAAGTAAAGTGGGGCTTTCGCGTTGAGCATCCCATGGTGTTCAGACATACTCAAGGATGGAGGCCTGAGATGCGACAAAGCACAGAGATATAGGGATTTAGGACCAAACAACGGAGATGCCTCGTTCCCTATCATTCCACCCTAGCCTTGGCGGTGGGGAAGTACAGAGGTGCATGGGTGCTACCTTCCGCAAGAGAGGCTTGGGGCTTACACTCTAAGGCAGCCCTTCCCTCGTGGAAAAACACAACTCTAAAAGAGAGGATATCATTCTATTTAAGGAAGATTCAATTCTCGTGGAGACGAGCTATGTAAAGAATGTCTGAGCCGGGGGGGACCCTACGTGTGAGGCACAAGGTCGGATAATAGTTTAACGTCATTTGTTGAGGATGAGGTGCTTTGGAGTTTAACATCCTGCAGCTCAAACGATGTGGGTTCGCGCCACACCCCTAGGACATACATAACTGACACCCTCTACCCCTTGTGGGAGGGATGGCATTGGCAATGCCGTATAGAAGGGAGGCCGTAGGGCGAACCATCGAGGGGTCCACATTTGTGTGTCTATGAAAAGAATCAATATCCATTAGTGTGCCTATGCGAAGGAGTATGAGGCAAAGAAATGAAATGAGAAACACCGCTCAAGGGACCTTGAGGTTACCTCGTACGAGCCTAGAAGGTCGTATGGTAAAACAGCGCATGGCGCACATGCCCGATATGGAGGACATCGGGTGCCTACATAGGAAGGCACCCAAGAGGCATCAAGGTGAGGGGTCCTAGGGATTTCATGCAAAGATGAGATTTTTGTGCAAAAAACAGGGATGGCGTGTAATTGGGGGCAGGTGGATTGCGTGCATCTAGGAGGATCGCGCGCAAAGGAGGTTAATTGTGCACAAGTAGAAACGACCAAATCATATGCAAAGGCCACACTCCATGAAGGTGTTGCAAGAAATTTGATCATTTTGTGCCCAATGGGAGATATTACATGAAATAGAGGAAACCTGAGGGATTTTGAATTTTATCGAGGCCAGTGGGATTGCGTGAAAAGGCAGATCCCAGGGAAAGGTTGTGCGAAATAGAGCCAATACCTGAATGTCATATTGCACGCATGGGAGTCCTATTTCACGCACGAGAGCTGGTTGAAATTCTGCAACCTAGAAATGGAAGATGTATCCTTCTATTTATAGGATCCTGGAGTTGTGGAATCCAGGCGCTGCACAAAATATTGTGTGCCAGAGATGGCAGCGCGAAAACGGGCACCGCGTGGGGTGGGCGCGCAAAATTGCTCGCTGGAGCCGAGGACATTTTGCGAATCCCAGACTTCTTCCTTGTGGCGAACCTTTTTTCGCGCACATCCTTTTTTATTTCTAGCAGCACTTTTAGGCCCCTCGGACCAAGCCTCCAGGTCTGAATATGACTTCACTTCATCATTTTGAAACTTCCTTTAGGTGTTACGGACTTTTTCGGTGTCTACAATAGTTATAGCAATTACCTGATTAACTCCTATCTAAAATTGTGTATATATATCAGAAAAAATATTTATAGATTTGTTCCATATTTTCAATTCATACATGAGTACCAACCAATTTTATGTCTGTTAATGTTTATACTATAGCATCACCCACCATACACTTCTCTATAGGATTAATACCATTTTATATGTACTAGATTAAGAGTTTCGCACTAATACGGTGATGCAAGTAGATTTCAAAAAAATTCCTTAATATATATTTGAACTCATAAATTTAATCCCCTAGGGATTTCATTATCCTTGAGATATCCCTTTTAATTGATGTCTCCATCGACAAAAGGAAAACTTTCAATAGTAAAAGTCGTTTTATATCATTCTTATATGTTACTTCCTGTGAATTTTAATGATACATGTAATCATTTATTATTTCATCACTTGACAATGAGAATTATATTAGTTAAATTTGGACATTAGATTAATTTCATTGTTTAATTTTTTACCTTACAACATTGACTTTATGATATTTACATGGGTCTTCACTAGAGTTTCCAGGTAAATTTAGAATAGGGTGCATCCTTTAACATTTTAATTCAACATGCTAACTATTTTTTAGTTCAAAATAAATGGAGCTTCATTATTAATTTATATTGTATCTATTTCTCAAATTTTTTATTCAATTTAATTATTATTTATGTCTATTGCGTATGGTAACAAATTATATTGAGATGTTTTTTCCACGACAATTTTTCCAAAATAGAGAAATTCTACAATTAAGTGAATATTGATACTTATTTTTGACTGATATTGGTTGATTCAATCATTAATTCTACAATCATTTTCAAGGTCTAGATCGATTTGTTCCATGATATTTTATTATACAATAATTTAGTGGAAGAAAATGAAATATATACCATAATTTAAAGAGAGGATGTTTTATTTTTGGTATAAAAACTAAACAAAAATTTCTAAATAGAACTGAATAAATAATATAATACTGTAAAAATGAGATAAAAATAATTTCACATCATTTATTTGTTGAAAAAATATATAAATCCCTAAAAATGATGAATATTTTAATGTTGTTTTCAAAGCTTCTCTGAAATGATGTGTACTATTACGAATTTTTTTTATAATAGAGTGGTTGTCCATTGTCACTATAATAAGGAGAAAGTACTTAAAAATACATATTATATGTATTATTGAGGTAAAATATATAAAATGACCTACTATAATGGGTGTTAACTGGTTTTGGCTTTATCTCATAGGAAACATTATGTTAGAATAATTGTTTTAATTTATATTTCATTAAAAATGTATTGGGGTTTCCTTTTTAAAAGAAATTAGATTGAGTAATAAATTTAAAACTAAATATAAAATGTTTTATTATTAAATATAATTTAATCTATTATATATTAAATTTAAATTATCTAGTTATCAACTTATAAAGAAAAAAATTATAGAACTAATATTATAAAATTAATATAACCATAGGCAAACATAAAATTGTGAAATATTAGCACCATCATTTGATTTTCATTACAAGTATAAATTAGGGTTGGTGATTAATTTGGGAACAATTAAAAACTATAAATGATAATTAATTAGGTATATTTATAATTCATGAACTTAAAAATAAATATGTTTTGATTCTGTTTTATTGAGTAAGATTGTTCTTTTACAATTAACAAAATAAAAAACATCATATGTAAAGTGTTGATCATTTTAATTATTTTTTAATGAAATCATGATTAATACATTGTAGTCAATTCAAATATAGTTACCATGTGGATTAAACTTTGGTCATTGAGGCATGTTTCAATTAGACTCAATGTTTCGATACTATTATTCAATGGTTATAGTTTTTATGATGAAAAAAAATTGAATGTGCAAAGGACTATAGAGGGTATAACCTTGTCATATTTATACTATTGATTTCTAAAACAATAATTTTAATTGGATAAATTGATAATACTGATAATAATATAAAATTAATTATTATAAATAGATAGTTTTCTTATGTGAAATAAATGCTACAATAGGTAGAAGAAGAAAAATGCATCATAGAATGTATTTTTTATCAAGGGATATCCATTTAATAAAGCACTATGAAATGTAATGAAACCACATCTATCATATATTAAATATATTATAAAGTATAAAATCCCCAAATAATGATGGAAATACAAATTTATATACTGGTGGGGAGTATAGTGTTAAAATATAATACAATTCTACAAAAGAAATGTTTCCAAATATTTTAATCCAACATGAACATTATTATTGACCATAAAAACTCATGTAATAGATATACCTCTAAAATTATGATTAATTATAAAGTAGATAGTATATATAGTAACCAAAAAAGGAAAAATATTCATTCTAATAACGAATATATGGCCAAATTTTCGGATGAGTGTCTATACTGAGGATTCGATTTCATATTTGAATTCATGAAACTTTTTCTCCCATCAATAATGAGATATAGGTATAATATTCAAAAACGATACTTTTGGAAGATGGAGTGAATTTATTTTTAAATTTTAATGATTATATATTATCCAAAACATATTTATTTTGAAAAAACTATAGTGTTCTTCGAGGATTAAAACTAGATATTTTATCGTATTTTCAGATGTGTGATATAATAACATATTTTTTATGAATTAAAATATTATTCATGACTTTGGGAGAATTTATAATTTATTAAAAATAAAATTTTCAATAAAAATATCTTTTATTTTTTACCATATATTTGTACTCACAGACCTAGTGCTCTTAAATAGAAATATTACACACTTTTATTGATTATATGTTTTAAAATCATGGATAAAAACATCTAGAGTATCAAAAAAATAACTATTGATTCTCATATATTCAATTAGTATTTTAAAGATTTATTATTAAGATAATTAAGAAAAATAATAAATAGTTAACTACCATTTACATTGTATCTATGGGAAATTTTACAATTATATATAAAACTACATGATCCATGAAATGTCTTCATCATCTCTCATAAATTATTTCACATGTGTTATTTTTCTAAACATGTCCCATGTAATTATTTTATACATAACCTGGTGACATGGAAACATAACAATTGGTGAGGTCAATACCTTTGAAATGAAATAATAAAACTAATACAATCATGTTATAAAAATTGAATAAACATTAATTATGGAATAGGTAAAAAAATTATTCCATTAGGATCCTGAATTTGGGGAGATGGTACATCCATGAAATTAATTGAAGTAATATATATCATCAATAATGAACTCATATAGATGGAATGAATAATTTTGTAAATTAATAAAAAAACATATTTCTAAGTACTTATACTCAGAAACATTACTTGTCATCAAGATCGTAGTCATGTCATCATGTTTTAACGGAATCATGTGTGGAAAATAACCTATTATTAAATATGTAATTCACAAATAACCAATTTATTTTTACCCATAATACATATAAATCCCTAAAGGGGATATAAAATTATTGGTCCCCATTATTAGTTGAATAATTAAAAAAAGTCACCATAATAAAAAATGAATAAACAATAAATAATCCGCCTTCTAATAATCATCATAATTAAAATAAATACATAAATAATGCTATTAGTTTTACAAATTTTTAAAACATAACGTACATTCTAGGTGAAAACTATCCAATAAATGTTATTTAAAACATTATGTTCCAAAATATAGTGTCAGGGGTATGTGGTTAATAAAATACTAGAATTATATGATTCTATTTCTACCCGAGAAAGAAGGTGGACAGTTTTAATAGATTTTGTCCAAAGAAATAATAAAACAAATTTCAAAAGTATTATATATAATGAATATGAACACACATAAAATAGCTAAAGAATACATTATACTAAACTAAATGGGTAAAATGATCTTTAAATATATAATATATGTATAATGTTTTATCAGAAAAGAAGGAAGGAAAACAAAGTTACCAAAAATACCGACAACTAGGGAAACCAAAAATTCAATAGAAACATAAATAAGGGAAAATGTTTTTTCAATTATATCTGATTAAATACCATGAGTATGATAAAAATAAATCCACATGAAATTAACACACTATAAATAGTAAAAATGGTGCACAAAAAATTATTTTTCATAAAAATCTAAATTTAGACTCAGAAACCCCTTGTGAAATAATAAACACTTTAATCAAAATCCCACGAATTATCGGTTATAAAATTGAACGTAAAATAATATTATTAAAATAAAAATTAGGATATAATATCTCTACATGGTAGTATATTTCATGTATAATTGATATTTTTTTGATAAGTGTAACACTTTTCTAAATGAAGGTATATTTTGAGGATATCACATAAGAATATGGATAATTTGAACCACACTAATATGATAAATTGAACATGAAATGGAATATTTATTGTCCAGAAATGTAGAAGAATAATTTAATTATTATTATTATTGGTTGGTATGTAAAACATCCAAATAAAATAATGATGTATAAAATAAACATATACCAGTGAAATGAAATTTTGACTAAGCCCTTAAATTACTATATGAAATTATGTATCACAAATATATATTTCTAAGTAAATAAATCCATAACCTTAATCATATCCATGTTCCATTATAATCTTAATAAATAATCATTCTCCGTATGAATTTTTCCAAATTTCCATAATATGTTTATTATTATAAATGATTATACTAGTCACATAATAGAGGTGTTATTGTTTAATCATCAATAAAATTTCATAATTGATAGATCATATCAGATAATGGAATATATATTTAGTTTTTGTTTATAAATTTATTTGTTTATTTCATTACATGTTTTTGTTACAATTAGTGATGATGAAATTTAGGACTATCATGTTTCAGGGATTCTTAACGAAAAAAGTGGATTCATAATTGAGGAATAAAATTTTGATATACCATTTTAGAACATACAAATATATTAATTATATACTTATATAAAATTTAACAAATAAATATCTTTTCATAGTAATCATAGACATAAATTGACGGTTTTATTTGAATTAGTTTTTAAATAGACCCAAATGTGAAAACACCATTCTTTAATGAGATATTATTAAGTCATTTCATTATAATATAATTATAAAAGTAAAATAATGATATTTTTAACTGATTATTATTAAATTATATTATAACAATATAAAAATATTATATAATTTGAATAAGTTGTAATCCTTTTAGCATGCATATTTTAAATAGTTTAATAAATGATGATAGTTTGGGTATAATACATAATCAATTGTTAGTAATTAAACCTTCATGATATCAAAGTAATAATATTTATCCATTAATACCATCATTATATACCACTATATAAGATGAATAAGAAAAATGAATGTCATAACATTTTGAAGGTGGTACTCTGTACAATAATCAAATATTGATTTTTTTCTTAATAGATTGGGTATATAAATGAAAAATTATTATAAACCTAGTATAATGGAATTAAATTATAAAAATGAAACTATGTTCATTGTATATGATTGTTTATAATAAAGTTTAAAAATAAAAAGTAGGATTAAAACTATATAGTTGATAATACACATGTGGAGGGGTTTGTTTTTCCTTGGAAGTCTATTTATTTTTTAGGGGATTAGGATAAACATTAGTGAATATATGATTATGTTATTTAAAGATTATTTGAGAGATAATAAAATTTGAATATTTTAGAGTAGTATTTATATGTTATTATGTTTCAGGAAGTGGTAAAGAATTTATTTTTTATAACTGACAGAAATTGTAGTTTTCTGAACACACATACATTTTTCAATGATGCCAATACACTATTATAAAATATCAGCCATAAAAATAACAAAATGATCTTATTTAATTCATTTATTTAAATTCAAAAATTCCTAAATATTTTTATGTTTATATTTTTTTATAATTATTCCATCACCCACACAAACAAAAGTATTACATCAGAATGTGTACAACACCTCATACAATTCCTTTTTTCTACAAAACAAATCATTAATGATATAAAATTTTTTATTATCATGATATATCTTCATAATTTAATATTTTTTTCATCCATAAACTTTATAATCATTAAAACTATATAAAACAATATTTTGAAACCTGGGATGGGAAAAAATTGATGTATTTCATATAAAAATTATGAAAGAACCTAGTTAGTGAATGAATACTTAGAAAACATTTCTTCTTTTAAAATTTTTTTTGTTCATATTAGAAAATTTCATGATAATGAAATGAAATTATTTACAAAAAATATTTTCATAAAACATTTGAGAAGAAAATAAAAAGGTAAAATAAAACACATAATGTATTTTCATAAATCTTTAAAAACAATGTAAATTTATTTCACAAATTTATAATTTGCATCCATAAGATTTCAAAAATACTTGTATTTATGGAAAATCACATTATCAATCCCTTTGAAATTTTATGATTTACCTAAAAATCATTGAAGGCATAAATAAATCAAATAATTAATGTGAGGAATAATTTATATCATACTCTTACAAATGGAATACACATCAAGAATACCCACTGAATAACCAAAATGGCTTCACATGGAATAACCATCATAGTTACACATAGATTAACCATCATTGTTACACATGTAATAACCATCAAGATAAAATATGGATTAACCCTCTCATTAAAAATATATACATAATTAATAATTAATGAATTAAATTGGTGTTATAGTCCCACCAATAAATTTTTATAAAAAAAACTCATGACCATAAATAATTTTCATGATCAATAATATAATTGGAAAATGTAAAATCTTTTATCTTTCAAAATGTTCATGGATCTTATAAAAAAATCTTCTATAATGTGAAATATCCCATTATATTAAATACTAATTTGAAATATTAAAACCTCTTAAGAAATGGAAATATATATATTTTTTAGAAAAACATGTAATCCTATAAATTCATTAAAATATCCAATAATGTTAATGTAGTTGAGAAAGGTCATTGTTAGCTAATATATTAATGTTGAATAATCCATTTGTGTTTGTAATTAATGCTTACATGTTCCCTATGAAATAAAAAATAGTTGTTAATTTTGAAATAAATTGAAATATAGTAAAATGTTTAATATAATTACCCTTATAATTCATATATATCCATACAAATACATCTATAATATAATTTTCATAAAATATAAATATTGATGAAAACGAATTTTGATGGATCCTTTAAAATATAATTTTTAAATGAATGTCCCTTACCATTATTTTGATTAATCGTGTACATTATTCAAAATATTGAATATAAAAAATTATAAAAATTATATAAATGATTAAAAACGTATCTAAATATTATTATTTCTTTTTATTTTATTTATTAAAATTTTATATTCAGTTACACAATCCTCTGAGTTTATATCCGGCAGTTAGATGATATTTGAATCATATATCCAAATTTCATTTAGTAGGTTGAATGTGGTCAATGAATACATTATTAAATCATTATATTAAAAATAATAATGAAATAATTATAATTTTTATTACCCCATGATTCTATAAAAACAATCCATAATTTATGGTTTTAAAAACAATTCCTTGTTAAATTCATAGAGATGGTCGGTCATACATACACATAAGCAACATTTCAATTTTCAATGATCATTATGTAAAGAAGTTAAATGTTATTTTGTACATAAAAATTATCAATATATCATGAATAAATTTTTATATCTTTATATATGTACATATATCATCCATGTTAAGTGGTGATGATAAATAACTCACACCGCTTCATGGAGGAGGTAGTCTATATGTTTGGACGAACAACATTATAATTTTTCATTAAATAAAATATTAAGAAAATAAATGGTATATAATTATTTAATAATGATAAATATTTCCTTAATATTATATATATGACTTAAATTCATAATTTAAAACAATGAAAAGGGGAGGTGAAGGAAAACAATGTAAATCATTTTGAGAGGTGGTAGTCTTCCATAAACATGAATGATAGTTTCTTTTCACATTTTATGGAATAGTAGATGGTTATAGGTTATTCCATTAAATAAATATAATATCAATATATGTTATATAATATTGAAATTATTGTATCATCATTTAGTAATTGTTTTATATGTAAGAGAGAAAAATGAATTGAAAAATCATAAACAAATACTATTGTTTTTATTCAATAAACCTCTTTATCTTTTCCACAAATCATTCTTATGATAGTTTTATGATCACAAAATAACACTATGACATGGTTGGTTATTATTTTTATATTTTCAGTCCTGGATTTTCAAAAACAAAATACTTTTTATCATTAATAAAACAACGGAGGAAGTTCCAATTTATAACTGAGGGTAAGGCCACTCATTGAATTTCATTAAATATTAAATAAATATAAATTAATTACAATAATAAAATGTCCCCAAAATGATATAATTTTATGATAACATTATATTTGATTTAATTAATTTCATTGAATAAAATTTTCAAATTATTAAGTGATGTTTTCACCCTTATATATTTTTTATATTTATTTTATTCCTATTTTACAATTACTGTTGAATTAATGGTTTTCTTCAATTGGGATTAAGAAAGTAAAAATAAATGGATGACAAAATATATATGGAATATGGTTGATATTTTACTATTTTGTATTCACTTGGATGAATATATAATTTTCTAAATATTAAAACAGTTCATAAAACAAGATTTATTATAAAATGTAAAAAATAACAATTTTGAGGCTATTCATTAAATTTAACATTAAAATCATCTATAAAATAATGCAATTCTAAAATAAATGTTTCACGCATCCATAATTTTATAGGTATATTAAAAATTAAACACAATAACACATTCATATTATATTACATTTAATCTTTTAAAATCATTTATGTTATGTTTTTCTTATTTAAAAAATATGTGCAAGCATATTGTAACCATTTAAGCGGATTATATTATATATAAAAAGTAGAAATAAGATAAAATCATGAAAATAGCTTCATGATTCAAATTGTGAATATTAATATTCATTGAGAACTTTCTTTATCCCATTTGAGAATATGTAACATAAATTTAAAGCAAAGAGGGTGACATTTTATAGTTCTCTTTATATAATGTATTTTAAATGTCACAATCATGACCATATCATTATAAAAGGTCATATATTCTAGTATTTGATAAATAGGGATTAAATATACTCATAAAAAAAATTTAATAATGTGTTCAAGTTACATTTTCATTCTTCTAACATTATTCATACCCTTAAGTAACATTTTTATATTCACTGTGGTCAAATATTTTTACTATTATTACTCTTCATAATGAACAAAAATTAAATTAATCATATCAGATAATTTTAACTATATTGATTACAAATATAGAAGAAATTTTATGAAATTCATTTCAAATAATTGGTATAATTTTATTTAAAATTAATCCCACAAATGTAATGAAATAAGATTTACAAAAGAAAACGTTTACATAACATGAAAAAAAATTAGAAATTCACAACAGAATTGATTTTGAAGAACTAATTTTTATTAAAAATAATATAATTTACCTAATTTTACTATTAAAACGTTGTTTAAACAAACTAGATATTTTTTAAATCATTTCATGGAATTTAAATTTTAATAAAAATCATTATCCATCACAATTATTCAATAAATTATTTATTTTTCGAATATTATGTAAAATTAATATTCGGATAATGTTCATATTCTGAAATATATCATAAAATTATTATTTTTAAATTAAATTAAATTTTATTATTTTTTATTATTTTTTATAAAATTGTATAACAATTGGGTTTAACAAAACTACTGATTTTTTTATTCAAAATTTATTTAATATTATTTTATGAATATAATAATCTAAACCACAAATACTAAAAAAATATTTAAAATATTTATTTCACCATTACCATTGTTTTTTCATCCTTTACCCCATATTGAAATTTTTTCCTCATAATATTCACTTATTATATAGGTGGGGATATATCTTTGTCATATAATTTTCATATTCCTAAGTTTTTTGGTCAATCATAAGTTTTTTATTAAACAAATAACCTAGTAAATCACTTAATTTCAAAACAATTTCTCTATATGGTATGGAATATGAATTTTTTATTCCTCATAAGTAATTTTATCTTCAAATTAGAAAAACTCAGGGATCAAAACATTAAATTAATCTAGTTTATACATTCATAATATCAAAATATGTAAAATATTGTGTACATAGGACAAAATTAAAGGAAATTACTCTTTAATGAAAGCTAATACAAATTCATCTAGGATTTATTATGGTCTGATGAATTATAGGCTTATCGTTTCATTTTTAACAAGATTCATATCAATTTTCTATAGAGATACATTAAGAAACTTGATCACCAACCGAAAATGAAAAAATATTCCTTTGGTTATGGGTGTTGATTTTCAGTCTACATTGAGTCTTGTTTATATGTTTTTCAATCATAATAATTTTATCAACAATTTCCACTACAAACATTGTCCCTGAAAACATTACTTTTCCACCTTCATCCCAATGATCTATAGTCAAATACATTTTTCCATATGATTCCTTAAATGGAATTATCTATAAACATGAATCAAATATCAATTATTAAAAAACACTACAATAAAATAATGTTGATCCCAAAATACCTTGTAGTCCATTGGTAGGAAACAATGAATTCCTTCAAAGGAAGAAATCATTTTCTCTGGTAGTCTATTAGAATAATGATAAAAGTTTGTACTAAAATTTAATTATTTACAAAAAAAATAAGAATTCTTATCCAAATATAATATATGAACAACGGATAATATTTATACCCAATGGAGGCTGCAAATCAATGTAGCTAAAATTTATCATCGAGTTATAGTAGATATCGTTTGTCTAAAGACAATTTATATTGAATGGGAAATAAATATGGATGATTTTTTATTAGATTAACTATATAGAAAATAACATTATTACATTATGATTTCCTGGGAAATCGCATCAAACAATATCTTGATATATTTTATAATATCAACCCATGAACTGAAAAAGGATGAAGAACCCCATTAAATAAATTTCATTAATATTTAACTTATTGATAAATAAAACATTTAATGGTAATTTAGACAATAACAATTTTTATTTTATCCCACTAGCAATACTACTAAAGATATTTTTACATCTTAGTACATCCATGGTGGATACAAAATAGGGAACTATGAGATTCCCTCAATATTTATCTCTTAAACTGAGAAACAGCATGAGTCCATAATATTATTCTAAACCTGATAACACCTTTTTCATCATCATTAAACTCTTGGAACATTTACTTTATAAAATATTTTACATTTTCCTACATATAATGATCTTTCTTCTAATCATTGATAATTTATTCTAATTTGGATTATTTTACTAAAACCTATAAAACAAGGGATGTTATTTCATACCTAATTTTTAGGAAAAAATTTAATAAATCACTATCAACTAAGTCATGTTCCTAATATAACATGGTTATTGTAGAATTATTTTTATAAATCACAGTATTATGTATTTTTCTAATTATACATAGATGCTAATGAAATATGTAGTCATAATCCTTTATCAATCCCATCAATCCCCTTTATATCATGTTTAACTCTTTCTCATAATTCATGTTATTTTTAAAACACTCATATGAATATTGACAAAGCCCACTACAATTATAACACATTACTTTGTACTTATTGATCATGTCCTTACCACTAAAATGATAAGTTTCATTGAATTTATGAGACATATGGCCATATATACCACATCTGATGAACCTATCAAAATTCATACAAAATTCCCCACTATTATTTTTAATAGAACTATTGAATGAATAAACAGGATTTTCATACCTTTATATTTAGTTTATGGTAAATTTCCAATTACCTACCACATAGAATCCATTTGTCCATGTTTTCATATAACATACAATAATTAGAAAAATTCATTTAATCCTTATCATTTCATCAAATCAGTTTCCCATAACATATAAATTCATGAGAGGCCTATGATATTAAATATCATAGAATTAATCCATAGTAAACCCATTTAATTTCAAAATCTATATCTAAAATAATATTTAATTAGAAACATTACAAATGGGTAATATTTTCATAAAATGTGGACAATAAATCATAATCTATATTTTTCAATTCCATTATTTTTTTTCAATCAGAAGTCAATAACATTTGGAAATTATTATAAATTCATTTTATTACAAGGAATAAATATTTTATCTTTCCCTCATATTCTTAATCATATTCCATATCTGGTCAGATTTAGCATCAAAATGTTAAACAGAAAATATTTACTTTTTGGTAATATGAATTAACCTGGATATAAAATATGTTTTCTTGAGCTATAATCAAACACTTAGCTATCACTCAATCATAATATCCACTTAATTCATTTTGGAGTTTCCTTATAATATCCTCTATAATCATCATATTCTTCTGTGGTAGATCTATATGTCATCATGAAAATATTACATTATATGTTTTATCATTCTTCAAATGATCCATCACTATGGAAATCTAGTCAGTTCTAATTCCATCAATTATAGGTTTGTGATTTGGATTGATATTTTCGTTCTTGTTCCTTCATATGATAGATTTATTATTTCTTATATAGAAAGACACTCTAAAAAACATAGTTTAGATAAATAAATATTTCAATCTTAAAATAGTATATAATGAAAACTATAAATTTAAATACTATAATGATATTTATTTACATTATTATATCCAAAAATATAATATAATATTTTTCATTAACACCAACTATATGGATATGAAAACAAAATTGCATAATCCTGAATTTTTAGTCAACGATTCAATTTATTGCATTACCAAAGGAAATTAAAATTTATATTTTTATGCAATTATGTCACCACAATTAAATAAATAAATAATAAAAACAAAAATATACACATCCACTTTGTATATATTTTTTCCACACAGAAACTTTTTAGGATATAATAAGTTTTTTCCATAAAATATCATCAATATTTTGACATTAACCTCATATATGTCATTACTCATCCTAAAAACCCTGTAAAAACATTTTAAAACATGGTATGAGAAAAAAAACATCATTAAGGGATGAAAAGATATTGAATGTAATCCATTAGTCAATAAATAATTATAAAAACCTATTATCTTAAATAAACTCTTTGTTTAAAATAATCATTTTATTATCTAGGAAATCTACTTATCTACCCAAAAAAATTATAAATCATTTTAAATGATAACATAATTGAAAAATAAAATCAAAATGGAATATATTCAATTATGGAAAAAAGTGAAAACTTACCACAATTTGATACATTTCACACATAACAAGTATAAAATATTTTTCATTAAACATAAAATTATTATCATGTAATATGAAATCATATGACATTATTATAAAATAAAAAATAAATAAATAAATAATGTAGTTAACATGAGGAATCATTTTCATAATAATCATACATATAGAATTATATTCACAGTTATAAAATGATTAACCATCATTATTACATAGTAAATAACCATCACATTTGTACATTGAATAAATATCATGGTTGTACTTATAATAAAAATCATGGTAACACATTTAATGACAAAAATGGTTCCACTTGGAATAACCCACATAGTTAGGTTACAAACAATAAACTCTCCCAATTCATTATATGGATACCATGGATAAATGCATTATTGGTTCATAATGTAATCATCACCATCATAAAAAATTCCCAGGAATCATAGCATATTCATAACAAATAAATGATAATTATTTTTAAAATATTTTTTTACCCATATGAAAATTTATCCAGATGTCAATATATCATTTCCATTAAAACCAAATTTTCAAATATAAGAATCCAATGAAAAATTGAAAATTTATTTCCCTGATAAAATTCAAGAATCGTAAAGAGTAATTAAAATATAAAATTACATTAATGGTGCTAGAAAAAGTCATTGGAATCAAATATTTTAATATTGAACAATCCCTTTATATTTTGAAAATAAGGTAAAAACATTCCATATGAAGTATTTTAAAATAATACTTCTAAAAACCATGAAAAATGAATAAAATGAAAAAATAATTAACATTATAATTAATTTATTTCCATATAAATACATCAATTAAATAATTTTAAAAAACAAAGTTATTGAATAAAGAAAATTTTAAGGGAAACAATAAAAGAGTATGTTTAAAGGAAATCCCCAAACCATGATTCATACTTCTCACGACCATACATTTTATCCTAGAATAATAAAACTATATTAATTATTTACATTAATAAAAATAATTTCCAATTTATTATTTCTTTTACATTTATTTACTATTGCGTTATACTCAAATAATTAATTATTTGAGTTTATGTTGGATGTTTTGATGATGATTGGTTTATATATCAAAGATTTTTTTTCAGTATTGGTTATAGTCTAGGTGATCATTATTCTATCATTTTCAAAATTGTTGTACTGAAATAATTTTAATTTTATATATATATTAAACATACTCAAAACAAATATTAAATATGGTAAGGAAAAATGAACATTGTTACCTTCATGAAGATGGTAGGTTGTCTGTATGTGTGATTAAAATTTATCTTTTTCCAAAATTGTTATGAAATTATTGTGAAAATTATTTTAAATTAAAAAAATAATCAGCACATAAATAATATAAATTTATTTATTTAAATATACTAACATATATCATCCATGTTATGTGGTGAGGATAAATTAATCGCATTACATCATGAAGGTTGTACTCGACATGTACGCATGATAAACATTATAATTTTCCTGGGAATGGGAAGGTGTGATTTTAAATGATATATTATCATATAATAATGAAACAATTATAATTAACAATATATATATATATATATATATATTTAATCAATCATTACAAGTAGGTGTAATGATAGGATATTAAAAATGAATTCCATCAGTTCCCGAGGTAGTAATTTATCTTACACATTAATAATAAATTGATTACTATTTAATTGAAAAATAGTTGTATATATTTAAATTAATTAACATGATAAAAACTTTCTATGTGATAGGTAATGTGGTTTTTATTTCCCCATGGTTTTTGTACATTATATGATGTCCGAATAAGAAATAAAACAAAAATGATTGGTTAAGTACTGCTTCGCTTATTTAGACAACCTCATATGGTTTACAAAAAAACAAGTCATGATTATATTTATGATAAAACATCAACTATGTTGTGGGGAAGAATGTATATAACGTATATAGATAGTTTTTGGGTTAACCAAAATACTTTTTACCAGTGAAAAAAAGATGAAAGGTTGTTCCCTTTATTAAGGGAGGGGAGGGGCACTCTTTGAATTTGTGAAATTATTAATTTAATATATATTAATTTTAAAATTAAAATGGATTCAAACATATAGAATTTTAATATAATAATATTTAATTATAAATAAATTAAAACTAATTGGTCTATATAGGTGATGTTTTCACCATTATCAATTTCATTTGATTTGATTCAACCATTTTGAAAAATTACTGTCATATTATTGTTTTTAGCATTTTTTTGAACTAAATAGTTAATATAACATGATAAGAATACCATAAATGGACCTTATATTATGTTATAAGTAAATTAGAATTTCTTTTTTAATAATATATTATTTTTAGAAACCTTAAAATATTTAACACAATGTTATTTAATATAAAATACTAAAAATTTCAATATTGAAATTATTTATTTAATTGGACTACAAAAACGTTTATAAAAATATATAATTTGAATAAAAACATTTCATATAAACCCTATATATTTTAATTATCAACCAAAATTTTAGGGACACAATATTTAATTAAAATTTTATAACATTTGTTATTTTTAAAATCATTTAGTTTATTTTCCTTTTAATTAAAAATATGTTTCGAGATTTTATAAGAATTTATGCTAATTATATAACCAATAAAATTTATAAATACCTTTTCTTGAGGATAATAATTTTAATATTCTTTAAATAATCATTAATACTAAATAAAAAAATTTCTTTTGTCCATTTTTCGTATGTAACATATCTTTAAATGGATGAGGGTTACATTGTGTCTTTTTTACATGTAGTATTATAATGGTGAAAATCATGGACATATGTCCAATAAAAATATATTATCCTGTATTTTATAAGTATTTATGAGAAATACTCATTAATAAAATTAAGGAAACTGTTATAGTTACTTTTTAGTCCATTAAACATTTTTTACCCGAAATTAACCTAATTTACCTTTACCGTGGTATCATAATTTTTTTACTTTTTATTGTTATAGAAAATTAATAAGAGGATACTAAATAATATTATTTATGATTATATAAAAAATTTAATCAATTTTAAGTAATTTTAATGAAAACAATTTCTAGAATATTATTTAATATTTAACCTAAAAATTGATGAAAATCATTTTTTCAAAAAAATAGTTTTTTTAAGTATAAAAGTACTTATACTAAAATAATACAGAAAATTGATTCCAAAGAACTGAATTGTATTAATGTTAATATAATTTAACTATTTATAATTTTAAATAAAATAAAAAATTAATTAATTTTTTTCTGAAAAATTCCTAAAGAAGACATTACTAAAAATAAATATTTTTCACTATTCATCAGTAAATTAATATTTAATGAAAAATATCTGAAATTTATCTTACGATACTTTTAACATTTTTATTTCATAAATTAAATTAAATTTTTCAAGATGAAAATTTATTTTTTAAAATTATTCTTTTATGAATCCCATATATAAAAAGTGTTTAATAAAACTATTTCATTTTAAAAAAATAATAGTATTATAATTAACATAACTATCTACATCATGAATAATCACAAATATTTAAATGATTTATTATATAATTACCATGGTTATTATAACTATTAAAGGATCAATAACTAGAAATTGGGAAAAAAGTGTATGGGATACATTTATTGGCCATTCGCAGTCTCAAACATTCATTTTTATGAATGTTTTCATAACGCCCCGACCCCAATTACCCATATTCGGTGCATTATTTTAATAAATTACCTTTATTACAAGGAATAATGTCTTGATGTACCAACCAGTTTAACAGTCTTGGAAAATATATTACACACATGAATGTTACATTATACTTTATAACATACAACATCACATAAATAATACATTATGAATTCCATTATTCTCTTAGCATAACCCTACATATCAAAAACAATACACTTCTTTGAATCCTGGAAATAATAAAACATACAAAGGGGTGAGCTCAAATGCTCAGTAAGGGTAAGAAATACAGTGGAAAATAAAATAAATATTAACCATGGTGAATAATTGAAACTACATGCCTTTACCAATAATAAACATGAATACTTTTATGGAAAGAAAATGAGCTGAGTAAATAATGCCATAATAAAACATAATCATGGGTATTCTACTTGTCGAATAACCACATGAACCATCAATATTATTTCCATAATGAGGGAATGTATAATGCCAGACATTATAAAACATTTTGTCAAGGCCTCGGCCAAGATGTCTAAAAATGATTAAGGCCTCAGCCAAAACCATAAATCAAATTGGGAAAATGCCTCGTCCAATTCTTAGTCTAGTTGTCTCATGAGACCTACCGATGCATCGGGGTTTTATAGCAGGCTCCACCCATAACTTACTATGTCCCATACATTCCGAATATGAAAAGGATAAAACATAACATAAACATTCATATATGAACTAGGATACAAAATGTCAATACTTTAACCATAAACCATGAAGGGTATAAAATTAACACATCCACAATCAAACATATCAAAAAATCTTCAATACAATATGGAAGTTTTGTATCATAATAAATCAACTTCAAAACAAGATTAAAATACATTCAAGGATTTTATGTAGATGGAAATTATTTGTAAAAATCTTTGATTGAAATATCCCTTTTCATGAAAACATTTAAAAGTCACACAATTTAGAAAAGAAGACATTTAAAGACATTTTTGAATCAAATTGTCCCATACAACTTTGAAACTTTTTAAAGTAATTAACATTTTAATGCATTAATTTCCCTTTAAATAAATCCATACAACCATTTTGAAAACTTGGACATTAATTAGAATTGTATAGAAGAATATATCTTTAAAACATTTAAAATGATGTTGACATAGATGATATCAAAACCATTTGAGAGAAATATTTCTTTTTTTGAAATAATAAAAGAGTAAAATAATTATAAAATAAAACATTTACTTTGAAAATATTCTTATAATCTTGTAAGGGAAGCTTCAACAATTTTATAACGGTGGAAAATATCTGAACATGTCGTATAAGTAAAAAAAAGACATTCTTACCTTATTTTTGTCGAAATTTCTAAAAAGGACCTTGTTTGGAAAATGACAGAAATATTCCTTTCAAGACTTTTTATAAAATGAAAAAAAGGGTATAAATTAATTTAACCCATAGTCTGTAAAATAGTAATAATTATTTCAAATACATTTTTTATAAGCATGGACGTGGATGATAAAGAGGTCCCAATATATAATTGTGTATAAACAACTTCGGATAATTAAGAGATTGTGAAATAATCCCTTACCTTGTACTTTTCCTAGGTCGACGGTAGGTTAAACTCCTATATAATGGTTAAATAATTGTTACTAAATTATACAAGAATCATATACATTAATAAGATATCATATATGATCTATTAACATTGCGTTGTTAATAATATCTTATTATTATCATCGTTTTTGGTGTTAACTTAATCGCTTTCTTTTATATGTTTTGTTACATAAATCGTGTTTATTAAGGATTGGTCGTAAAATATTCATATCCATAATGATATCATGTCCTTAAACATTATTTTTAATCATCAAATGAGAATTATAATTTAATGGATATGATGGGGAATGGATCTCATCGCATTCGTGGAGACGGTAGTCCGTACGTATGCACGAGCGACAATATCATTATTTTGATAAAACAATATATATATATATATAATTGGATTTTATATCATATATAAAGAATCATTATAATGTTATATTTATTATTTACATCAATTACACATCATTTTCATACCCATCCAAATAATATTGTTTTGAATAACAATTACACAACGATGTAGAGACGGTAAGTCGCACATACGCACATATGGTGACATGTCATTCAAAGGATGGATAGAATACTGAATATGGTTTTACCATATTTATAAAAACATCATAGTATATATAAGATACTTGAGTTATTATTTTAGGATTTCAATAACAAAGAAAGAAAAATTGGAAGAAGAAATAACATGAAAGAGGGTGGTGAAATCATTTTCCCTTTTTTAGGTACTTCCTTTTGATTTGATCAAAAGGGATCCTTAGGTTGGAGTTCTGATCAAACTAAGGCCTCTAGGTTGAAATTAGGGAAGTTGGGAGGGTATTTCGGCAGAGTTTGACCGATCCAAAAGGCCTTGAATTTGTGAATTATTGAGAAGGGGGAGTACCCTTTTATTTGAGGGGTGAGGGGAACCTTAAAAAAAACATAAAATATTATTTTATAGTAAATTGATTTTCAGTTTCAAATGGCTCCAAAATGATTTATTTTGAGTCTAAGGTGAGTATGGGTCGAAAAAACTCATCCAATAGTTTTTAGACAAGTGTGAGTCATTTAGTAACCTTATCTTTTAGTTTTAACTCTTAGTTAATTAGTTTAACATTTACCATGTCTCTTTCTATATTTATATTATATAGTTAATAAACTTACTATATACATCCAAGAGGCACCATGTGGTACATTAATGATACACATATAATTATATAAGTCCTTTAGTCGATCCTTAGATTTTTAGGAATAGAATATCAATTAATAATATAATATTTGTTTTAAAAACTCCTTAATTTCAATTTTGACACTATTTAATAATTGATTTTTTAAAGTATTAACAACATTATTAATTTGAAACAAATTAATTTGAGAAATAATAACATATCATATTAACCAATAAAATTCGTGTATTTCATAAAAACATTCAAATTATATTTATTTTAATATTTATAATACCAATTATTTGATTCATTCATTAATAAAAAAATACTGCATCATTATTGTGTCATAAATAAATTTAATTATTCAATGTATAAAAATTATAAATGAAATTCCATTATGTAGGAAATAGTTTTATCTTTCTAATGAATCTTTATAGTCAAAAATATAAAATATATAACCCTATGTAAAAATTGGTTTGGAAAAATATATATGCTTATGTCATTTTTGTATTTACTTTTACATAATTAATATAAAGTGTCATTATCACTTACAAGTTGCTCAATGGGGTCCCCAAATCGACCTAAATATGACCATGGTCGGAAATTTATCAACAAATAGGGTAAGGACATGTTTTAGGGTAGTTTAATATTTTTATAATATTATTTTTTTACCCTTATTTACCGGATTTACCTTTTAACCATGGTAAATAAAATATTAAACGAAGTAATTATTAAAAATTTAAAAAAAATAAGAGCTACCTATTGACAAAATTTGGACATCCTGATTCCAAATATGGAATCCATTTTTTCAAATTCAAAACACATAAGTGGCATAAATTAATTTAAAATTAATTCCCTCTCTCAAAACAAAAAGATTGTTTTTTAGAATGAATAACTATCAAAATACTGACACTTGTTTATGTCCGGTTTAAATGTGAAATTATGTCCAATGACCAAAATTGGATTAAATGGTAAAAATATATTCTAAATATAATTTAAAACCACTCATATTAATAATTTATCACTATTAATTATTTTGATTAAAAATATTTTTTTTAATTAGAATTTAGTAATTTTTATTATTCATCAAAATATGAAAGTCATCAGATAAGTACAAAAAATTCTCCTTAAGATAATTTAGATATTTAAAATCTAAAAATGAAGTCCATATTTAAAGATAAAATTTATAAAATTTTAAAAAGTGGGTATTACTATTCATAACGGCTAGTTTGATTGGTTGTGGTGTGTGTTAGAACTTGAAGTTGCATATAACACACGCTACTATATTATTCAAGGAGAAGCATAGAGTGAAAGCTTGGGGTGTTACATTCTCCCATAATTTAATAAATTCCATCCTTACAATTTTAAATTGTTCTTTGAAAATAAAATTTGAAAATAGAAAATACCTTTGTGGGAAAACCCACATCAGAAATTGGGTTAATAAAATTTATTTTTAATAGGAGGAGAAGGGGAATGAAGAAGTCGCCACCAAATTATGATCTCGATTAGGAGAATATTGGTGGAAATTAGAGACAAATAATTAGTGAAAAAACGTAAATACTTATAGGAAGTGATTGAGTTCATTAATTACATACAATTGAAAAATTGTGGGCCTCAATGCCACCAATCTATGATGATTTAAAATACCATCGGTTCAACAAAACGTATGGTATTAGGATAACACATTTTTGGTTTTAAGATGCCTTACCTAATGTTTAAGAATTTATTTCATCATAGAATAAGAGAAGAAAAAAATGTATACTGGTCAAGTAGAGTTCTATCCTTTAACTAATTTCTTTCCACAAACTCATCTTTCACTTTAAAACATAATAGAACATAAAAAATATTCTATTTATCTTGTTTATATAAGGATCCAAAAAAAATGAATTTATAATTCATCATCCAGACCCCTTAAAAGACAACATTATTCAATCTAGGACATCATGTGGTTCAGTGGTAGGTGATACACTCTTGTCGCCCTTCGGTTGCGGGTTCAAGTCTCGCGGCCTTACCGGACGCGACGGGTTGCCGCCCGACCTCCGGGTTGTCCTTTTTATGGAAATCTAAAAATAATCTCAAACTAGACTTATCCAAAATACTTCTTTCCAAACTCATAGTCCAAAATTTATAGGGAATATAAACATAATGAAGATCATTTTTTCCAAAGAATAACATGTGAACACCTTCATCATGTATTCTTTTAAAACACTACAACATCCTGAATTATCATAAAACCTTATTGATTACATTCATTCTCCCTTATTCATTATAGAATACAAGATATACTCCTTCTATCCAAAAATGTTGTAATCTAGAATAGTGAAAGAATATACAAATCATTAATCAGTTTAAAGGTTGTCAATAATATGCAATATAATTTATCCAAATCAATCATGTATTATTCCAAACTCACTACCTCTGTATCAGAACCATATTATGCTTTATATTTCTCTCAACCATATATTTTCCAAAAATTTAACCTACAATTGTGTCACATTTCTTGGTTCCACACAATCTCAAGTCCTTAATGAAATAGTACTACAGTACAATACTTATATATATCACATTATTCTTATAACCAGAATATAGTTCTTGAATCCAAAAACACAAATACAATAATTATTCAACTTCAACTGTAGTAACAACAAAACTTGTCCTTTCACCCTTGGCATTTTTTAGTTAAGTTTCCTTGTCACTTAGGAGATTCATTTGAATAATTACCCATTTTTCTACAATTATAGCATTCCACATTGACATCAACTTTCTTTCCATTGAAATCATGTGATTGGTGGCCTTTTTCACTACACTTATAACAAACTCCCATTCCATTTAGGCAAGTACCAGGGTGTTTCCTCCCATAATTATCACATAATGAAAAATCCTTCTTTCCCTTTTTCCCATTACCTACCTCTCGCTCCACCACTCTCTTCTTATATTTCTTTACTTTATTGTCATAAGATTTAGAGAATTCATTTTCTTTCTTGATAAAACATGAGAAAATATCTTCGTATGACGAGAAGTATTGTGATACAAAAGCTAGACGAAGAATTGGTTTTAACCCATTAATGAAACGATCAATATTAATTATTTTTTTACATATATAATCTACAACATTCCTTGCTAACATTGTAAAGTTAGCCTCATACTTTATAGCATTCTCATCCTCCTTTTTCCTCAGAATGAGAAATTGTCTTTCCATATCTTCTCGATGGTCATGAGGAAAGTATTTTTCTAATAAAATCTCTTTAAACTCCCTCCATTCCATACTTTATACTTTTTCATCCTTCTTTGTGTTTTGAATCAATGACCACCATTGATCAGCATCTCCAGTTAGGCGGTAAAAATCCATGAAAACTTTTTCCCGTTCATTACTCCCCAATGCATGGAATATTTTCTTTAAAAAATTTATCCATTGTTCATCCACTAATGGATTCTCACTCCCATTTAATGTCAGTGGTTGTTGCCTCATGAAGCGATCTAACATTGATCCTCCACGCTGGACATCTGGGTGCTCCATACTGGTAAGGTTATTGTTCATAAACTGAGTGAGTTGTCCTAGTATGGTGATTAGGTGATCAGAACAGTTCTATCACTAGCTCCACTATAATTATCTGGAGTAGGATGGAAATCCCAACATGGAGTGTGTACATTGATATGGTTTCCATTCCTTCGACTAGGCACCATTTCTAAACAATGGCATAAACTAGATTAGTTTATGAATCAAAATATATAATTCCAAACTTCTAAAATACTTAACATAAATTGAACAGTTTATGGATATAATCCATTTTCAAAAAAACATTCTTTGGGAAAGTATATACTCATAAATCCTTCATATTGGTTTTTAAAGAAAATGATAATTATCCTAAGCATATCCCCCGGGAGTGTCGTAACCAAGAGTGCAGCAAGGCCGGTTGTCATGCACCATTTCACGTTCGAGTCTAGATCAATGAGGGGTTTTTGGGTTTTACCCCTAGGAACGTATGTGCCAGATCCGCCTCTACCTGCTCGAATCCAGACATGGATGTATCGCTTGGAAAACACACAAAATCTCTACAATACCAAAATTCTAGAAAGTTCTTATACACTAATCCTCAAAGTCTATCTTAAGGATATGTACTCTAATCAGAGTTTATATAAATCTAGTTTCTAGGGTTTGTACTAAACTTGCTCGGATACCAACTATAACACCCTGACCCCAGTTACCCGGAGTCGGTGCATTATTTTAATACATTAACTTGATTACATGGAATCTAGTCCCATGGGACCGATCAGTTTAGTAGTCTTGGAAAATAGATTACATACATGAATGGTACATTACACTTTATAACATAGAACACCACATAAATAATCCATTATGAATTCCATTATTACCTTAGCTTAACCCTACATATCAAAAAAAATACACTTCTTGGAATGATGGAAGAAATAAAACATAGAAAGGGGTGAGCTCAAACACTCAGTAAGGGTAAGCAATATAGCGGAAAGTAACATAAATATTAGGCATGGTGAATAACTTATATTGCATGCCTATACCAATAATAAACATGAATACTTTTATGGTAAGAATATGAGCTGAGTAAATAATTCCATAATAAAACATAATCATGGTAATTCTACTAGTCTAATGACCACATGAACCATCAATATTATTTCCATATTGAGGTAATGTATAATGCCATATGTTCTTAAACATTTTTTCAAGGCCTCATCCAAGATGTCTAAAAATGATTAAGGCCTCGGCCAAAACCATAAATCAAATTGGGAAAAGCCATTGGCCAATTCGACGTTTAGTTGTCTCATGAGACCTAACGATGCATCAAGGAGCTATAGCAGACTCCACTCGTCACATACTATGTCCAATAAATTACCCATATGAAAAGGTTGAAACATAACATAAACATTCATATAATAACTAGGATAAAAAATGTCAATACATTAACCATAAACCATGAATGTTATAAAAATAACACATCTACAATCAAATATATCACAAAACCTTCAATATAATATGTAAGTTTTGTATCATAATAAATCAACTTCAAAACAAGTTTAAAATCCATTATATTATTTTACAGAGATGGGAATTATTTGTAATACTCTTTGATTGAAATATCCTGTTTCATGAACACATTTAAATGACACACAATTTAGAAAGGGAGTCATTTAAATGTTCTTTTGAATCAAATTGTCTCATACCACTTTGAAACTTTGTAAAGTAATTAACATTTTAAAACATTCATGTCCCTTTAAATAAATCCTTAAAATGAATTTTGAAAACATGGACATTAATGAGAATTTTTTAGAATAATAAATCATTAAAACATTTAAAATGATGTTAATATAGATGAAATCAAAACTATTTAAGGGAAATATATCTTTTTGGGAAATCATTTAAGAGTCACATAATTATGAAAGAAAACTTTTACTTTGGAATTATTATTATATGCTTGTAAAGTAAGCTTCAACGATTTTATAATGACGGAAAATAGTCGCACCTGCCATATAAGTTAAAAAAAGATATTCTTACCATAATTTTGTTGAAAAGATTAAAAATGACCTTGTTTGAAAATGACGGAAAGATTCCTTTCAAACCAATTTATAAAAAGTCAAAAAAAATGGTATGACTTTAACCCATAGTCTTTAAAATAGTAATAATTATTTGAAATATATTTTTAAGAATCATGGATGGGGATGATAAAGATGTCCCAGTAGATAATTATGTATAAACAACCTCAGATAATGAAGAGATTGTGAAATAAACCCTTACCTTGTACATTTCATTGATCAAGGGGAGGTTAACCTCATGTATAATGGTGATATAATTATTATTAAATTATACAAGAATCATATACATTAATATGATATCATATATGATCTTTTAACATTACTTTGTTAAATATATCTTAGTATTATCGTCGTTTTAGTTGTTAAATTACTCATTTTATTTTATATGTTTTGTTACATTAACCATGTTTGTTATGGATAGGTTTTATCTTATTCCTATACAGAATTATATCAAGTCCTTAAAAAAAATTTAATCATCAAATGAGAATTAGACATGAATGGATATGATGGGGAATGAATCTCATCGTGTTCGTGGAGACGGTAGTCCGTACGTACGCATGAGTGACAATATAATTATTTTGATACTAAAATAAAATATAATTGGCTTTTATATCATAGATAAAGAATCATTACCATGTTATGTTTATTATTTACATCTATTACACATCATTATAATACCCATCCAAATAATATTGTTTTTAATAACAATTATACCACGACGTGGAGACGGTAAGTCGTACGTACGCACGTATGGTGACATGTCATTCAAAGGATGGATAGAATAATGAATATGGTTATACCATATTTATAATAACGTCATATTATATTGAGGATATAGGAGTTATTATTTTATATTGTAAATAAAAAAGAAAGAAGAAGTTGAAGATGAATGGAACTTGAAAGAGGGTGGTGAAATCATTACCTCTTCTTCGGGTTCTTCCTTTTGATTTGATCAAAAGGGCCTTATAGGTTGGCTTCCTAATAAATATAAGGCCTCTATGATGAAGTGAGGGAAGTTGGGAGGATATTTGGGTAGAGTTCTTCTGAGACAAAAGGCTTTAAAGGTGTGAATTAGTGAGAAGGGTGAGTTCCCTTTTATAAGAGGGGTGAGGGGAACATTAAGAAAAACATAAAATATTATATTATAATAAATTCATATTCAGTTTATAATGGCTTAAAACTAATTTATTTCATAGATAAGGTGGGGATGGGTCGCAAAAACTCAACCAATAGATTTTAGACAGGTTTTTGTCACTTTATTAACCATGTGTTTTAGTTTAAACTCTTAGTTAATTAGTGTGACATTTACCATGTATCTTTGTATTTTTATATTATATAGTTAGTAAACATTCTATATAATTCCATGTTACCCCCCAAGTTGGTCCATTACTGATACACCTATCATTATATTTTTCCTTTGGCTGAACCTTAGATTTTTAGGAATATAATATCAATTAATAATATAATATTTGTTTTAAAAACTCCTTTATGTCAATTTTGACACTATTTAATAAATGTTTATTTAAGTATTAAAAACATTATTAATTCAAAACTAATTCATTTAATCAATACTAACATGTCATATTAACCAATAAAATTCGTGGATTTCTTCGAAACATTAAAATTATATTTATTTTATCATTTATAATACCAATTATTTGATTCTTTCATTAATAAGGAAGATACATCATCATTATTGTGTCATAAATAAATTTAATTATTAAATGTATAAAAATTATTAATAAAATTATATTATGTAGGTAATATTTTTATATTTATAATGAATATTTATAGTCGATAATATAAAATATATAACCCTATGAACTTTTTTTTCAAAAAGATATATGCTTATGTAATTTTTGTATTTATTTTAACATAATTAAGGAAGATGGATCCTCATTCGCCTGGATCCCGCTCCCATCCTCCGCTCTCTCCCTCCTATGGTTTTGAGAGTCTCTCAGAGACAATGGACCCTTCTCCCACTTCTTAGGACTTCTTCAATCATGTTTCTATTTATTCTTTTTTTCTTTCCCTTCTTCTGGGTGGCCCCTCCCTTCTAGGGTTTCCTACATCTTGGCTCGGGCTCTCCAATTCCTTTTTCTTATTCTCTCTGATTCTCCCTCTATTGATTCTTTTTTGGTCTATTTCCCCCTCTTACACTGCTCTATCGGTCTGGCTCGACACACTCGACCCAATATTGGTTAGGTGTGTTGGTTTGTCAGATAGGTTTGGGATTACATTAATGGGAGCTGTGGTAATGAGGAACATCCCGTTCAGGGGGTTTATCCATTATTTTTTCTCATTCCTCATGGGGTTTTTATTAGGGTTTCATCCCCAATTCCTCCATATTTATTTTTCTTAAGGATTCATCCTCGATTCCCCCTTCCATTTTCTTTTATAGTTGTTCCATACTGGTTCTTTCATCTGAGGATCCTAGTTAAGGTCTCTGTTCGCTTCCTATATTCTCTTGTCACTTGATCCTTTTCTTATGGACTCCATCTTAGTCTGGTTCGAAGGCTCTCATGGTGGCTTGAGAGGTGTTGATCAAGCGTCAGAGGATTTCCAGGATACTATTATTTGTTTTATTTCACTTTTTTCATCATTTTGTTGATGATGATGTGATGATATGGACGAAGATGTGTCGAAGGAATCACTGTGTCCAACAGTTCATGGTGGGTCGTCATTTGTAGAGAGGGTTATGAGTGGTAGTAATGGCATGATTCATGGTGACGATGATGGTGTTCCATCAGTTTGGAATTTGTTGGTCATGGTGTTCAGTTATGTTTTGGTCGGGTTCTTGTCCCTTTTGATGATTTTGTGTAGCTGTTGTTGGTTCTTACTTTCTTCAAGGTTCATCAGTGACATCGACGATGTTTTTCCAGATGGGGCTGTGTTTGAGGTGACGATGATGGAAGGCTGGTGATGAGGTGAGAGGTTTTTGGACCCAAGGTTTCACATAACCCAATGAGTTGACTGAGGGTGCTTGGGTCGATGTTGGGTATTTTACTCTACAATTTGAAATTTGAATTTGAAATACCCAGATGGTTTTTACAGCTCTCTATGATTGGTGTTTTGTTTTCATAAATGGATCTATTGTAGGGTTCCCATTTATCCTTTAAAAATGGATTATTAGAAAATCAAAAAAAAATACACTTGGATGCACATTAACTTAATTAATATAAATTGTCATTATCACATACAAGTTACTCCATGAGGTCCCCAAATCGACCCAGTGATTCCCAAAGTCGGACTTGTATTAACCAATAGGGTTAGGACACGTTTTAGGATAATTTAATATTATTATAATTTTATTTTTTTACCCTTGTTTATCGGATTTACCCATTAACCATGGTAAATAAAATATTTACCAAAGTAATTATTCAAAATGTCTAAAAATAAGAGTTACCTATTTAAAAAAATTTGGAATCCAGTTACCAAATATGGAATCCATTTTTCCAAATTCATATCATAGAAGTGGCAGAAATTAATTTAAAATTAATTCTCGCTATCAAAATAAAAAACGTGTTTTTATGAAAAAATAACTATCAATATATTGACACTTGTTTATGTCGGGTTTAAATTTGAAATTATGTCCAATGACCAAAATTGTTTTAAATGGTAAAAACATATTCTAAATATACTTAAAATCCACTCAAAATAATAATTTATCACTATTAATTATTTTAATTAAAAAAGTTGTTTTTAATTAAAATTTAGAAATTTTCACTATTCATCAAAATATGAATGTTATTAGAAAAGTGCCAAAAATTCACCATAAGCTAATTTCGGTATTCCAAATACAAAAATGAAGTCCATTTTGAATGATAAAATTTATAAAATTTCCAAAAGTGGGTATTACTATTCATAACGTCTAGTTTGATTGGTTGTGTTGTGTGTTAGAACCTGATGTTTCGTACAATACACAATACAGTATTATTCAAGGAGAAGTGTACCATGGAATCTTGGGTTGTTACAGTGTTTTAATTATTTTATTCCTTTTAAACTAGGTTAAACTCAATTAACAACTTGTACATTCACCCGATTAATTAATTTCTATCTAAAATAATTAATTTTAATGGAAATAATTAATAGTTTCACTTTTAGAAAATTTCATTCATCTGATTTAAAATATGTAAATCATTTTACCAAATACAATTTTCAAATGCATGAAATGTTAATTTAGAAATAAACATAATTAATTGTGTACAAATAGTTTTTTAGAAAACAAATTTACTAAAATTTAAAATTTTATATTATATAAAATTAATAGGGATATAGATTCTAAAATCATGAATTTATTTATAATGAATTGAATAAAACATATGAATATTCTAGTGAAATCTAAAAACAAACCACATCTCCAAAATAATTGAACATGTAAAAAGAGTGAAAATATTTTTTTTAACTAAATGAATATTTTATTTATTTATAAAAATTGAGTCCATATGTTTTATAGGATCAATTGATGTTATAAAATGACTATTATTATCATAAATGGTTTTAATTATTATAGTTTATTATTACATTGTGATAAAATCATGGAACTTTTAATTTATCGCATATCCTTAAATTTTCAACTAAAAATAATCGTTTTATTTAATTATATAAATTAATAACTAATATAATTATATTATAGGGAATTCCAAAATTAATTCATTTTTTATTTATTTCAATTACAAAAAATATAAAATCAGTTGTGAATAAAATCTATTAGGATAATGAAAATAAAATTTTGACCACAAATGAAATTTCAAAATATTAACTAATACTATTCTTATTCATCTCATTTAACAACTAAATTAATGTTATACAATTTATAATATGAAAAAACAATTATTATTTATATTATGTATAACTATATATAATTTTTTAAAGCCTAAAATGTTTTTTTAGAAAACATTCCAAAAAAATAAATTACCTTATTACTCCTTTTAGGTAAAAAATGATATTTTCATTCTAATTAAAAGTGCAGTTTATTTTCTTTATATATTAATTCCATAAAGTGGTTAATATAATTCATTCCCCAAAATTCAATGAGATTTTTTTTAACAATCAATCTAATATAATAACATTTTTTCATAATATATCATGGTCTCATTTATTCTTAGTGATATGTGCTGAGAAACATATCAAAAAATTATAATATTTAATTTTAATCATATATTATAACTCATTAGAGTCATTTCACCCAATGATTAATAAAATTTAAAGCACTAATTTTCTTATCAGATCAAAGTGATTCAAATATGGAACTCATAATTTACTATATATCAAAGGACGGTCATGGGATTATTTTGGATGTGAAAAAAATATTTATCTATGCAAAAATTTAATATAATTTTTTTTAAAATGGTTGAATCAATTATGAATTTCATATAAAATTCTACTATGGGATATTGACCAAGACCCATAAATAATCACAACCTGAAAACCCTATAAAGTATTAATAAGATAATCATACCACTAGTGTTTCTGTAAAAGAATTTATTATTGTAATTGAATAATTAAATGACAAAGGATACTATAAAACATTGACTAAATAATAATAATAAGGACCTTTAGTAATAAATTCATTGGATTTTTATTTTCCACATGTTTTTGGTGACTAATTCCCATGTTGTCCCTTAAAATGGGACACTGAGTCATTTAATTCCCAACAATCATGAAATTAAAGAAATATATTATTATTTACTATCTCTTTCATTTAAATATGTGACCTAGATGACCATCATAACTTGATATTTTTAAAAAAATTATTTTTCTCTTATTGGGTGTGTTTAATTCATTGGATATGTTATCATTCTTATTTACATATCATGATAGATGGTTTTTTGTAATTAAATGATTTCACACTCAAGATCCCATTACATCAATTAATTTATTATGTAAACCTATATAATCTCCCAAAATTGGATTGGTCACTCTATTTCAATCCAATACTAAAACAAAATGATTCAACGTGAGTGATGATCATTATTTGATATTATTATAAATAATCAGTAAACCTCATATCATGTCTCTTTATAACTCTATCATATGTTCCCATTACTCTTACAACTCAACATCTATCCACATTTTTCAACCTATATAAATTTAATTTATCATTCATGGTTCATTATATGTTTCATTGAGTTTGGTTGAACAATTCATATTATCCTAATAAATAAAATATAGATAACAAATTAACATCAAATTTCATAAAATTATTGCATCCCAAAAATCATAGAAGTCAATGCTCTAAAAATCCATCTTGTCCTTCCTCAAGAAACATTACATATTCATAGTCATATACCCATGTATATATATATATATATCCAAAATATATACTCTCAAATATATAACTTTCACCCTACTAACTGATTCTCAAGGGACTTTATCAATAATGAAATTATATTTTTCTCTAAAAATAAATCTATCTTTAACACTCAAATGGTTTTAATGACTATTTCATAATGTAACACATTAGTCAATTTATATAATAACCCATAAAATGATATTAATGTTCCCAAAAATACCATGATACAATTATAACTCTGAAGCATACCAATTATAATCTAACATGATTCTTCAAAATAGAACCACCCTTTATTATATAAACATCAAACATATACTAAACATAAAACATAACTATACACCAAAAAATTACATTAATTTTTATCTCTAAATATAAACCATTTATATAAAATAATTTATAAAGATTGTTAATTTAATTTAATATATTACTTCAAAACTTTAGTCTAAAACTGTTAAAGAATGATCCATAGAAGTTTCACATAATCCTTAATAACACAAAATATATACTTAAATGTCGGTGAAAAATATCACTTCACTAATTAAAAATTTAAATTGTATCAATAATTAGTTTTTATTGTGATATCAACCGTAGGAAATATTATGAAGCACATATATTTTATAATAACATTCATTTAAAAATATTCTAAATCATTTTATTATGATCACTTATTCAGTTAAAAAGAAAAGTCTTTTCCTAGTACATATCATTCTCAACATCATATTTATTATCCTACCTAATCCAAATAATAAAACAAAAACAATATAATAATATCCAAATCATGAATATATAAACATCAATTTCATCTTATCTTCCCCTATGATTCCATTTTTTTAACATATGATACTTTTATATCACTCTATGACTCCCTTGAACAATATTTTGTTATACATGGTAATTTTTATATTAGGATATCTAACATAATTAGTTAACATTATCCATAAATAATTTTTATGTGTTCATAAAGAGAATATAATTAACCAAATCATATATGTTAGGAATTACACACTAGGGGTAGTCTTCAGCCACACGTCAGGGATATGAATGATTTTTGAATTAAAGTACAATGAACCAAATTTAATTTGTTTTCCCATATGTGATTCTATTGTATACTTTCATCCACATTAAAGTATCATTTTTTCTATTTTATACAATAATTATTTTAACAAAAAAAAAGTATTTAATAACATACATAGACTTATACCTAGTGCATTAACAAGAATTCTCTAAATCTAATACCCACATAACATGTAAATAATTATTAAATAGTATATTAATTTAAATGATTACCTTTAATATCTAAATTATGACCATAAATAACATATAAACGCTTCAATTATCCTCAGAAAAAATTATATTTTCCAAATGTAAATATACCTTCACATTGACCCCCACTATGTTTCCCCAAACCAAACTCTCGTATAAAGTTATTAATAATTCATACATTACATACATACATTTTTATTAGCTGTAAATAACACAAATATAATCATTGATAAATATTAATTCAAAAATAATTATTGAATCTAATATATCTAAATGATATTTTTAGGATCATATATTTTGAAAAATATGGAACAACATAAATAGATAACCTCTTTGTTGTTTGTATTAATGAAAAAATCTCTCATTATATATCAAAATGCTAAATCTATGAATATTCATCAATATCTCCATGTAATTATATGTCATGTTTTATCCACCACAACATATCATGTGTACTGTGATTGTATATAACCTAGGGAAATGGGAGCTGTAATGACCCACGCGTGTATAAATGTAAATTTTCATTGTATAATTATATGTCTTATTCTGTAAAATGGTTATATGAACATCCATGGATTTTATTAATTTTAAAATTCCCTTAAGAATTGTTATTATTTCTAATATAGTAGTTGAAAAGTGATCAAATTATAAGTATAAATAAATGGATTTAACAAATACAGTTTACCGAGAAAAGGGAGGTGATGGCCTCATCGAGTAAAATATTTCTAGAAGTAGCCCATTTTTTCAGAGCATAAAAAGGATGTAGCGTCATTGGGCATCACACTTTACCAAGTCCAATCTTCACTTCAATGCATTATGCTTGAAAAGAATCTCTTACGGGAGAATTGTAAGTTAATAGAGAATACCACCAACCAATGTTATATGTGCTTCCACAAGAGTTGTTTACCATTTCAGACCTTACACCTAGGTCTTATTTGTGAGTTATAATGTGTAATCTAAAAAGACACTCTCATTATGATTATCTACCTTATTTTTTTATAGAATAAATAATATAAATTGATTTTATTATTGAAACATTTTAATTGGGTTTTAAAGTGCAAAGAATATTTTTTGTTAACATTTAAATTCAATTAAGAAGTATATTTTTTGAATTAATGGTTTTTTGAATTAAATAATATTTTAATATAATATTATAACTAAATTATTCTTTATTTAATGGAAATGGTCGTATGAATAAAATTTTAATTTTTATTAAGGTTTGAAAAATATTTTTTTCAAAACCCCTTAAATGTCAATAAATGTCAGTTTATATGTTAATATTGAAAATTAACATATTTAGAAAATTATTTATATAAAATTAATATTATTATAAGAATAAAGAGGTCAAAATTATCCAATGGAGATTTTTACATAATTTTATTAGACAATATAAATTTTTGGTAAAAATTAAATATCGAATAAATATGTAATGTGTTTTATAACAACATAAATACCCAATAGTGATGTACTAAAATACTATAAAAGGTATATTTGGAAAATTTATGTTTTATCTTAAACATAATGCGATTTTATATTTTATTAATTAATTTTATGATGCCATAGTCGACCCTCTGTGACTTATAAAATATTTTAACATTTTAAAATGATTTCCTTGAGAGTGTTACTCACCTCCACATAAGAAACACAGATATTTTAATAAGTTTTCCCATATACTAATAATATAATTATTTAAAATCCCATTGGGGAAAACCATGTTCAAAAATGATGGTTTTGTTTGTGGTTAAAAATATTTAATTATATAGATTCCAAATCCTATGTTTGTTAAATATTAAAGAATTCACCATTTCATTCCTATAGAATCCCACCCATGATCCCAGTTATATTATTGAAAACCCCTTAGATGATGTCCATAATCATTCTTATCCTCTCAATAATCCTCCCAAGGAGACCCATTCTCTAAATATAACCTTCTTCAAGCTTTGGAATTCACACACACTAATGTAAGGGATCCCCACTTTCCTTCCTTGTTTATTTATGTCCATGTTACCTTATATTGGCATGCCAATTTAATTTCAAATAAAAATGTTGAGGAACTATTCCCCACCTCCCCTATACCAACCTAATTATTATTTAATGATGAGAGACTCCTTTCTCTCTCAGTAATTCCTCCCATATACACCTTTTTCATGCAGAAATTATATAAGGGATTTCTCTCTCCTCATTTACTATTAAACCACTGTTTTATATTATGCATCTAAATTACATTAAATATGATGGTTTATTATATTATCTGACCCCATTACTATCCAATTAATATATAAATAATGAGTGACCCCTTTATCTCTCATCAACCAATATCATGATGTCTACATGACGTCGTTATACTACTAATGTTACACCAAAGTTTCCCCTGAAAAAATATTTCTATATGTGAATATCATACCCATTTCTCTGACAAAGTTATTCACCATTATACACATTTACATGTTTGTTATTGACATAAATTTATGTATTTCACATATCTAATTAATGTAATAAATTATGATTTTTATTGGATCTATATTGTAGGATCTATGTGGGACACTTATGCATGAAGAGAAATGATTTTGAATGGTGTGCCATAATAGCTCTCCAATGCGTTGGGTAAATAATTTTATCATGATATATGATGTGAAATGAGTGACGACTCATGAAAATTCATGTGCAATTAGGGTTTATTCAATTTAATTCATGTTCAATGTCGGTTTGCTCGTACTTTATGTGCAATAATCATTGGCTCATGATAATATCATGTTAAATGTTGTTTCCACATTTCCAAGTTATGATAATAATCCGATATAATGACTTTATGTTCATTTTTATATTATGATCCCTTGATATTACTATTAAATAACATTTATTTTATTTTTCTTATGATTCTTTGATTTCTTACATATTGGGATTTATATCTCTTCATTTTCTAATGTAATGTTCCTAATTTCTAGAGACACTATACCTGTCAATCCTTAGAGTTTTATAATGTGGATTTTTCTTTAGTAAATAATGTTTAAGTGGGTAATAATGATCTGGGTTGTTATAGTTATTATGAGAGGTTTTCATTCATTATTTTTTATATTAGGTTTTGAATAACCTAGTGATACCCTTATAGATAAGACTATGTTTAATAAAAACATCCCTAATTTTTTTTGAATAAATATAAAGTGTTTTATTAAGATAATACATTATAGTATGGATACGAATAATTAGACGTGGCATTGGCACAGATATATCTATAGGAAAAATCCAAAAACACTGCTTTGAGCTATACTCGAATGGGAACTAGTACACTATAGTGGTTCTTAATACACTCTTCATTCAACAATACCAGGGGATATTCTTTGGAAAATTCATTAGCGTAGTATGAATAACTATTAATGGAAAAATTCCACTATGAATATATATTGGGGAGTATATCCTGGATAACATATATCAAAGAATATAAATTCATAAGTAAAGGATATAAATGAAATTTATAATCGATATATTTCTTTCATTGGAATCCCACATTTGTTATAAAACTAACAATCCTTTTCTTCCATCCAATAGCCGATGGTCGGACTAGGGCTAACAACTAAAGCAAAGATAAATGTGATGACTATTCTAATGACATTCTCAATCCGATGGGAATGGCACATGAAAATGTTTTCATTACACTCTCACAGTTAAATTATGGTTTGAATAGAAACATTGTTCATGTGAAACGTTCACCCCCCCCCCCCCCCATCAGAGTGAACAAGCTCTCATCGAGAGATTCATGAGACAAATGGATCCTTTATTAAGTGGACCATCTCATCCCTCAATCAAAGAACTATGGATGAACTATTTTGAGAATATATTCTATATCATCCAATGTTCCAAATAAATATTGGTATCTTCTGGGTGTTTATCATATGTACGTTGAAGTTGAATAATGGTTAAAATTGATAATAAAAAATACGAAGCCAGATATAGATATTGAGACGTTGGAATAGAAGTATTTCTGTAATATTATTTTCAATAAATATTTTCCTTGCACCCTCCTACTGAATATAGAAAGTGTCTTCATTTCCCTAAAGAAAAGATAGGATGAATCCATCAGATTGTACAAGGAAAACATCATATGTATTTCCTGATACACTACTTACATTATCATTACCCACGAATTCCAGGTTGACCACTTCATTGGTGGGGAAAACCTAGCCTATAAAATTCCCTTGTGATCCATGATGTTGATAGATATAAATAAATTTTATGATGATCCCTCAATGATGAAATGGAGATCAAAGAATCTCAGGTGTATAATAAGGATATGAATTGGAAAGTGAACATTAAATCAAGAGGTTATATTGATAAATCTTATAGTGCTAATACTTTCCAACACCCAATTTTTTAAATATACAGAAAAAAGAAACTCATAAATTTCTTGAAGGGGATGAGGAAATATATTAGCAGTTGAAGAGAATGGGACCTTGCAATTAATTACTGATAAGAAAAACCCACTGTTGTTATAGAGGATAAGAATTCTCCATTCGAGCATCGACGCAATGTTCATTGCTTTAATTGAAATGAACTAGATCACATTGCAAGCAAACTCCCAAATAAAAGGGTTTTCATAGGCAACCAACATCCTCCAAGGTAGAATGTACTATATTATTCCATCACTACCTCTAATGGAAACCTAGAAAATGATGTGGTTAAGGTTAAAGTAGTAATTCATTCCAGAATATTGAATTTACTTTGGAATTATATTTCTATGAATTTTTTATTTTCAGAGTGTTTAGTAGAATAGTACCAACACCACCAAAGATCATAGTAGTTGAGATGTCACTATGAATGAAATATGGGGAAATTTTTGCATCCCATGAATATAACTCTTCCCCTACAACAATTTTTTGAATGAAATTCTCAGAGAACCACATCATACTCCCTCGAGTGTAATTATATTCAATTCTTGGCATGGATTGGAATTCCTTATATAGAGGAAACTTAAATTATTGTGAGAGGCAAATCACACTCTATATGGGGAATAGACCGTCCATTTTATACATGTGAGTGGAGGTGGATGAATCTTGTTTATCACCATCATATAAAGCATTAATATTAATAACCTATGATCAAGCCTATCATGCTCAGATAATTTATTCAAAGGAAACTAATATTCTAGAATATATTCCTATTGTGATGGAATTTTCTGATGTGTTTCTCTAGGAATTTTCAGGTCTTCCTCATAGAATATATGTTTAAATCTTGATTGATCTTATAATTTGGGAATTTCTAATATACATGACTCTTTATACAATGGATAATTTGGATCTTGAGTATCTAAAGATACAACTATAGGAGAATTTGGATAAATGGTTTATATGCCCATGTGCATCACAATAGGGTGCACTAATCCTCTTCGTCAAGAAGAAGGATGCGTCAATTTACCTCAGAGTTTATTATTGAGAGCTAAAAAATCATGTTAAAGAACAACTGTCCTCTTCCACTAATTGATGAATTGTTCGTTTAGCTATGTGGAGAAAAATTCTTCTCTAATGTGGATCTGTGGTCGGGATATTACCATGTGAGGTTGAAGAAGAAGGATATCCCCAAGAATTTTTTTCGTATAAGTTGTGGGCACTATGAATTCATATTAATGCCTTTCGGAATTAGTAATGCAACAAAAATACTCATGGAAAAGATGAATATTTTCATTAGATATTACCTCTACATAATTGTTGTATTATTTATAGAAGATATTATAATATAATCCACAACCATGAAGGATCATGGGGAGAATTTAAGAACTATAATAGTGTAAATACCTGGAAATTCCGTGAAAAATTTTATCTTAAATACATGGGAATTTTACGAGTCTGCGAAAATTTATGGCGCTTGATTCTGAGGCCCGGTGTGCCCGGAATCAATTTCTGAGGTTTTCTTCAGGTACGTTCAGAAATCATACGCGCGGAATTTTATAACTTTTTAACAGGTTTTTGGAATTGAAATCTGAGGGCATCGTTGAACTCGTAGCACTAGTATTCGATTAAGAATAAATTCACCTTGATGGAAGTTGGTCGAGAATGGAAGTTAGTTTTTGGAGATTTTTTAACAATAAAGTTAAATAAAAATAAGTGTTGATTAATTTTGTTTTGGCGGTTAAAATCTCGAAGGGGAGGGTTGGAGGTGGGGGGGCCACCACACCCTAACCTCACATGGGAGGTTATAGTGGTGGGGTCCACCTGATCATAACCTCCCTTAGGAGGATAATTAAGGTGGGGACCACCTAAGATACATAACTCCTTGAACTCCACATAAGTGGTGGAAAACTCTTGAACACCCCTTAATAAAGTGTCACCCCACCTGAATTAATTAATGGAACTTTAATTAATTAAATTTGAAATATATTGAATTCAGGACGTCAATGAAATAATATAAAAATCTAGTATTTCATTTTGGTTGGCATCAACTCTTTTGGTGGAGCTCTGGAAGAACATGGAGAATTATCCTCCCAACGAAGAACGCCTCTTCTACCAATGAGGAACCTTAGATCAAGGAACGAAACTGTTGCCCATGAGGAATGCTGGTGATGTTGCCTTATTCAAATTTTCCTTCCACTGTCAATGATCAAAAAACACGAGGTATGGGTATTATGTTGATTTTGTTCCCGTTCTACATCGTTGAATTTATGGAATGTGAATTTCCAAATGATAACACCCTAACCATGAGGGATCTAACCGCACGAACACGGTCTGACCCTCCCCCTTTGTTTTCTCTTCATTGATGATGATGGTGGCTAAGAAACAGCATTGTCGAACGTGTGGACCGTGACAGAGCAATAGCGGCTGGCGACAGGCCAGCTGTAAAGGAAAACGGCGGCGCAAGGCCACCGAGTCTCCAAAAGGGTACCACACCGTTGTGCCATGTGGAGGATGAAGGTCGTGGCTATGGCGGGCCTCATTAGAAGGGTTGTGGAGATGTTGTGTTGCACAGAGGAGGAAGGGAGCGGTCAGGGCAGGGCTTTATGGAAGGGCATGGCGCCGTCACACCGTGCGGAAGAGTAGAACCGTGGTGTCGTCACGCCACAGTGAAGGAGCTGGGACGGCCGGTGTCGGGCTAGCCACCGGCGGTGCAAAACTGGTGGGTTGCTCGACCATCCGATCAAGGTGGGACCCCTAAGTCATGCGGAATAATGAACCGGCGCATAGAACTGATTCTGTTCGAAGGTCAGGGGGCGCGGTACCCCCCCTCACGTGGCTTAGGCGGGCCCCGCAGGGCCCCACCATCCGCTGGCCGGCCAGGCCACGTGGGTCACCAGCTGGCCATGCAGGCCGCCAGTTGGCCATGCGGGCTGCTAGCAGGCCACTCGGGCCGCCAGACTGGCCACGTTGGCCACCCCTCAGGTCGGGCCGCGCTCAGGTCAGGCCGCCCTCTTGCCACGCCGCCCCCTTTGGTCTGGCCTCTCTCGGGCGAGGCCACGCTCGGACCAGGCTTCCTTCTCTGGTCATTCGATCCCGCGGACCGGGACGAACCTGCAGACTGGGTCAGACCCCAATCCAAAACCGTTTGACTGGAACACACCTTTTCGCCCATCACATGGGCTACAGGTGTCTGATCGATAAACCGCCTATGGTGACAAAAATCATGGAGCATGCCAATTCTTTTTTAATACTCCACTTGAGGTTTGGACATATTTGGGGTATGGCCTGGTTGGTATGAACATAAAAACCAACCAGGCCCCTAGAACAAAAATTTCAATAACTCACAGACATGGTATATGATTGACGTTTCGTCTATTGCGTTGAAGACCCTATGTTGAGGCATACCCTTTAGAGTCTTCTATTTGAGACTTCATTACAGTTGGAGTATTGACCAGTAGCTCGTGGAGCCGATCCTCATGAAGGCGATTGAGTAGATTAAAGAGACCTAGTAGCTGGATGATACCTGATGACTACTGACCTTTTGACTCGGAGTGTTTCAACTAGCCTAGTGGGAAGAGCCTCTATGTGATGCAAAATAACCATAGTGGGGAGAGCCTCTAAGTGACATGGCAGACCCACGGTACTCGAAAGTCGGAGTACCTCAACAGGCTACTTGGGGGAGTGTCTCTGTGTAACGCAGTAGACCCACATTGGGGAGTGCCTCTATGAGATGCAGCAGACCCATGATACACGACGGGAGGAGTACCACAGTAGTTCAGGACTATGGGAAGCACCTATCTGTGACGCGGCAGGCCCACGGTACTCTTTAGAGGAGGAGTACACCATCAGCTGAGGATTCAACAGTTTGACTGGGAGTGTTACATGTTACCACCCCTATAATAAAATCCTGGTTTGAGCTGAGGCAATGATTTTTGAGTTCACTTAATGATTGAGATGGATTACATTATAACTTAGGTATATGTTTGGGAATATACTAATGTGGGGTTATCTGGTGATTTCATACTTTGTGGTTTATCCTTGTTAGATTTAGTGAGAACTTGAGGGTCTCAAGCTCCATACTGGGTATTGTTATACTCGCCCCTCCACGGTCTTTGACCGCACTTCATTTTGTTGTTTGCAGATGATGGAGATTGCTGACTGAGGCAGAGAGTAGTAGGACTGGACGGTACTTGGAGGTGGACCACATGGTGTGACGGTACACAGAGCAGACAGAAAGACATGGAGTGGTGAGGAGGCCATCTGTACCTACCATTCTGGTAGGAACCTCATAGGATGACCCAGTAGCTGCTTTACCTGCTTTCAGATGTACTTGTAATTTCTGGTTGGGCTTGAATTTTTTGCCCCCTTTACATTCCAGCATTTCTTTCATATATAGTTTTACTTAGTGTTTTTCTTCCATTTGTGTACTCTATTGTGTTTGTTTTCGGTTATAAAGGAAATTCTTACCATTTTAGAGATTTACGTGGTGCTAGTCACCAGCCCCAGGCCTATGGAAGGAGATCTTGGGGTAGTTACGATACAGGTCTCGAGGGATGGTTTGTGATAACTAGAGACCTTGTGGAAGGTGAATATCTTTGAAAGGAACATCAAATGTGACTTTTGGTTGAAGGAAGCCTCATTATTGGGTCATATCATCACATGTAATGGGATATATTTGGATCCCTCCAAGACAAATTCAATTGAGGGATGGTCAAGTCCAATATCTATGATTGATATTCATAGCTTCCATGGGTTATCAAGATATTATTTCTAAATTTTTTGAAATTTATCACAATTTTCAACCCCTTTTACAATCCTAACTCAGAATGGAGGTATGTTCTCTGGGAGTGATCAATGCGAAGAGATCTTCAAGGAGTGGAAAATGGGAATTATCATGTCACTCGTACTCACACTACCCACACATGTATAATATTTTTTCATATTCAGTGATGCTTTAAATAAGGGAATTTTTTTGTGTTGATCGAAAATTAAAATATCATTCCCTATGCCTCTAAAAATTTAAATGCTCATGAGAAAAACTATTCAACATATGATATGGCATTGGATATAGTAATATTTACTTAAAAAATATGGTTCCATTATCTCTTTTGAGAGAATTGTGAAATATATACAGATCAAAAAAGGTGCATTTATATATTCACATAGATAGAGTTGAATATGGGCCAATAAATATGGTTAGGGATGATCAAAGACTATGGATTCTTAATTAACAACCATCCAGGGAAAGAGAACAAAGTATAATACACTTTATGTAGAAATGTTCTAGGGATTCAATCATTGATGAAAATTTAAAAGGATCCAATCTTCTCAGATTTGTTGAAGGTGGACTTAGGAATAATAAATAATTTAACATCATTAATCATTTCACAAATTATTTCCCAATTGTCACTTTTGGAATGATTAATGGATTCTCTAAAGTATGATGTTGGAATTCAAAATAAATTGATAACTATTAGAAAAGGTAAATCCTTGTATTTCATTGTTAAGGAATATGTATTTGTGCGATTTAGGACAAGACTACATTTTAAATAAAATCTGATGTCAAATAATGATGTTTATGATGATGCACATAGATTGAATTTATCTGTTCACACAGGAAAAAAATATGTATTAAGATCGACAAAAGAATTATTGATGGGATAACATTAATAAGGATATCACTGAGTATACATCAATGTGGATGGTATGTCATAAAGTGAAGTCTGAGAGACAAAATTCAAAGGTGGTGATGCAACAATTACCCATAACAAGGTGGAAAAGGGAGAACATCACCATGGACTTCATCACCAAAAATCCAAAGTACTCTGAGGGAAAAAATGTTATCTGGGTTATTGAGGATCATCTTACAATTATAGAACACTATATTGTAATTTGAAAGGATTTATAATTTGATCAACTGGCATAGATATGCATTAGAGTAGTGGTACGGTTGTATGGACTTCCACTATCAGTTGTATCTGATTGAGATCCAAGATTCACATTTATTATATGGAATATTCCCCATCACTCTTTGAGTACGGAGATGAAATTCATTATGTCTTATCATCATCAAAATGTTGTAAAATATGAACAGTTTATCCCAACACTAGTAGAAAATTTGAGAACATTCTTTATGGACGTCAAAGGATATTGGGATCAATATCTACATTTGGATAAGTTCTCTTAAAATTATAGTATCTAATCAAGCATCAAATAGATACTTATGAAGCCATTTATGGGAATAGGATCATAACACCGACATGTTGTGATGATGTTGGTGAGAAAAAACTCATAGGTCTAGAAATGGTCGAAAAATTGGTGGAGTAGGTTAAGACCATCCAGCATCACATTAAAGATGATCAGAGTCGACAAAATAGTTATTCATACAATCATTGAGGAGACATAGTGTTTCATGTGGGTGATATTGTATTCCAATAAATATAAATATAGAAGTGGGGTATGCTATGTTTTAAGAAGGGAAATAATAGTCCATGGTACCTCAACCCATTTGATATCCTTGGTCGCATTGGAACAGTGGCCAATCAATTAGCACTAACACTGAAGCTATCTCAAGTATAAGATGTATTCCATGTATCAATCTTGAGGAAGTATATACTTGACCCATCGCATCATCTCAATTATATGGTGGTACCAAGGGATAATGGCCTCTCTGATAAAGAGAATCTGGTTAAGAAATTAGATCCTTGGGAAAAAGTTCAATGAAATACGACAAAGCCTCTTGTCAAAGTGTTGGGGAGAAAAATAAATTTGGAGAAGGAACATGGGAACTTGAAGAGGTGATGAGGTGGAGTTACCCACATCTATTTTAGGGTGGGAAAATGAAATTTTGAGGGAGGTATTTTTTAAGGAGGAATGATTGTAACAAGACACACTTTTATAAATTAATGCTCCTCTCGATCTAATTAAATTTCTTATTATGTAAAATGGTTCTATTCAGTTCATTGGTTTTATATATTTGTATTTAGAAATACTGTAATGAATTTTTACTGTTACTAGTATACCCTTTGAAGAGTGATCACATGATTAGTATAAATATATGGCTTCAAAAAATCAAATTTTTTCAAATAAAGGAAGCGATAGACTTATCCAGTAAAATTTCTCCATACGAATCCCATTCTTCAGAGGTCAGAATGGAGGTAGTGTCCCTGAGATTCTCTCTTGACCAATCCCAAGCTGAGCATCAACATGTTATGATTGAACGGAATCACCTACGGGAGAAGTGGAAGCTAATAGAAATTACAACCTAAGAAATGTTTTATGAGATCCCCTATGAGTCTATCGCAATCGCATACCATACCCTTTGATCGTATAAAGGTGATATAAGGGGTAATGTAATAAGACCCCATCATTGTGATTATATGCATTATTTTTTAATAGAATAAATAATATATATTCATTTTATTTTTGTTACTTGGTAAATGGTTTTTAAAACACAAATAGTTTTATAAATTAATATTTATATTCAATTAATAAATCTATTTTTATTAATTAATGGATTTTTGAACAAAATACTATTTTAATAAAAAACTATTACTAAATTACATTATATTAAATATAAATTATCACATGAATAAATTTTCGATTTTTATTTATTTTTGGAAATAATTTTTGACGAAACTCATGAATTGTCAATAAATATAGGTTTTTATGTTAAATGTGAACATTCACTTATTTAAAAATGTATTTAGATAATATCAATATTTTTTTAGAACTACTACGTCAAAAATTATCCAATGGTTAATTTTTTTCATAATTTAATGAGATAGTTAAATTATTTGGTAAAAATTATAAACATAATAAATATATAATGGATTTTATAAGATCATAATGACCTAATAGTGATGTAATATAACACTATAAAAGTTGTATTTTTCAAATATCTATTTTACCATTAAAATTATGTGACTCTCAATTTGTTTAATTAATTTTATGATGCCTTATTGGACCCTCTACAACCTATAAAATATTTTAATATTTTAATATGCTTTCCTCAAGTGTGTGACTCACCTGCACATAAGAGAGCCTAATTTTAAAATATTTTTAGTCATTGTCCTTATAAAATACTTTTTTCCACTCCCCATTGGAAAAATCCCTAGAAAAAAACATGGGTTGGTTTGTTGTTTTGAATATTTAATTATACAGACTCTAAAACCTATGTTTGTGAAATATTAATAAAATTCCCCTATATTTTCCTATATAAACCCACCAAAGCTACCACTTCTTTTTACTCAAATACATTGGAGCACGTTCTTAATCAGCAATCCTCTCTCTGAAACTGTCCGAGGTTCCCCAATCTCAAATTAAGCCCCTCATTAAGCTCCTGAAATCAAATACAATAAAGTAAGGATCCTCACTTTGCTTCCTTATTTATGTCCATGTTACATTATATTGTTATGAAATTATAATTTCAAATAAAAAACATGGGGTATCATTTATGACATCTCTTATAATTCCCTCCATATGTTTGAATAATGAGAGAACTCTATCCCTCACATTCATGTCTCCCATGTATACTCATTACCATGTCGAAATTATGTAAGGGGTTCATCTCTCCTAATTTACTTTCATGAAATAATTTTATATTATTCATCTAAATTCTTTTAAAAATGTTGGAATATTATGTTCCATGAAACCATTACTATCAATTTCATGTATAAATTATGAGAGACACCATTATCTCTCATAAACCCTTGTTACAATATCTATTTGATGTCATTATGTTGTCGAAGCTACACAAAATTTCCATTCCAAAATCATCGTGTAAGTGAATATCATACCCATTTCATTATCAATGGTAGGGAACATTTTTTACATTTACTTATTGATTGAGAAATTAAATTTATGTATTCCACATCTCAAATTCATATAATAAATTATGATTTTTAATGAATCTGTCTTCAATGATCTATATGGCACACTTATTCATGAAATGAAATGATTAAGAAGGGTAAACCCTAATAGAACTCAAATTAATTAGGTAGTGAATATTATCATGAAACATCATGTGCAATGAGAATTGACTGATGATAATTCATGTGAAATGGGGGTGTACACATTATCCATGTGCAATGAGCCTTAGCTCATGCTAATATCATGTTACATTTTGCAGCCACATTTCCATGTTATGATAATCATGCTATATCATGGATTTATGTTCATGATTATATTATAATCTATTGATATGACTATTTCTTTACATATATTTTCTTATTCATGTTATACCTAGTTTACTTCCTTAATGGGCTTTATATCCACCCATTCCTTATGTTTTTCCTCAGGTTATCCCTTAAAATAAATAGTACGAAGGAACATTGTGGACATGTAATAGATGTTTTAAATAAAGATATTGTTTTAATGTCTTATGTTTCCATGTAATGTTTTTAATTTCCCACCACACTAGAATACTCGATCCTCATAAATATCGTAAGTGCATGTTTTTGTAATAAATCATTTTTAAGTGTGTAATAAAGTGAATAGTTGTTATCGAAACATACTAAGAGGTGATCTCCTACAGTAAGCATCTAAAACATATAATTGAATAAATAATTTGATAAAAAAGGAATAAACATCACCGAAATGATTGGGAAATAAAAGAAAACATGTCATTTTGAAGTATAAAATATTACATATCCATGAATACTAGGATATAATAATATAAATAATATTAATATCATAATAATTGAATACAAAATTTCATATGTTCAAAAATCTTGTATCAAGGACTTGTGCTAAGACAAAATAGTCATCATTTAGACTATATCATGAAATAATACTATCAAGGATTTATTCAATTAAAATGTCCTTTTATTAGAATTATCATACACTGAAACAAAAAATGGTTTGTCTCATGAGAAATTTTGAGGTATAGAGGGACTATAAAATTCAACTCTCTAAGTATTAGTTGATTAATCCAAATGCATTAACCATAAAAGAAATGTAATTAACCATACATAATCAAATGTTCCAATATTCATCATAATTAAATTAAAACCCCATACTATGAAAATAATTTTCATTATGTTAATAAAATATCATACATTTTATGTTTAAATCATCCAATCTATGTTTTTTAAAATGTGATGTTTATATCTTATCAAATTGTGGGTATAAGTATATTTCAATACTGTAACAACATAATGTTTATCCATCAAAAGAATGAAGTTGAATGGATTTAAAAGAATATATCCCACAAAGTGAGAAATATTTATCAAAGTGTTTTTTCTTAAGAATTTATATCCCTATAATATATTGATATAAAACAACATAATATCATATATGGGTATAATATACCCAAATTAGATGAAACATTATTAATCAATGGTTAAAATTCAGTGAATAAAAATTTGGTTATAAAAAATACTCATTTTTGGGTAAAAAATTGAATCACTAGACTCATGGATAAGGTATCTTAATTTGGCTAGTAAATATTATAAAATAAAAGTATTATGATATTGTGAAATAAATTTACCATATAACGAAATCAGGGTGAAAAAATTGTTATGTCTTATAGAATTATAATTGGGTCCTTGAAAACCATTAAAATATGAGTAACATATAAATTAAAACATCTTGAAAGAGAGATATGATTATTGAACATCAAATAAAATTATTAAAATATATTTAAACATATTATATACTTTATATACTATATGTAAAATATATAAATCAAATTTTATTCCAACATATAATACTTGACTCAATGAAGATAATTTTAGATGAATAACATTACAACCATCATTACATTGGAACCAAAATCCCAAGATAAATCTAACATCAAATATACAAAATTAATATCAATAAATATAAGATAACTATGATATAAAAATCATAATTTTATAGTAATTAAATCTAAAATAAATACATTATACATGACACTAAAGTTTATTATAGATAGGAAATTGAGAGAAAAACATTATATTTTTTCCTCAAATCCATGAATGTAATTTAACCTTCTATATCACAAAAATATCTAAAGAAATGACTTAATTAATAACCATTCTCAATGAATTAATGTAAGAAATTAAATCTTAGTTTTACCAAGATATTCAATAAATAATTTTTATTGGTACATGTAAATTAACACTTTATATGCGAGGGGTCCTCATGCAACAAGATAAGAGAGGAATGTAAAATCGTGTTTGTGGAATGGCCTTTGTGGGAGATGCCATATTTTTTAATATCATTCTACATTGACTATTAGATATTGGTTAATTACATTTTTTGGAAAATGATGAGGTAGATAATCATATTTTCTTCTCACGTTTCCTATTTCAAGACATGAAATATCAAGATAAAAAACATGAGGGCATCCTAAATACATTCATAGATTGTGAAATATTTATGAAATTTAATCATAAAACTATATAGTATAGTATAATTTCACACATTTACACATTTATGAATTTAAATATTTCACACATTAACCCTTAAAATATTTATCTATACCCAAAACTTCTTGGTCATAAATGACATATGTGTATGAAAATCACGCATTCATTCTAAATTAATCACTTTTGTGTAGATAATTAGGCATCTAGTCATCCCATATTTTATGCCATCTGACAAATTAGTAAAATATATTTTTCCATATTAAAAAAACATAAAAATGATACTATCAACTACTTATTAATTCAATTATAATGTGCTATGTTCACATGGAATATTCTTTTTAATGAATGATGATTAATGTAAATCATGATCATTTAAAATCATTCATCCATAAATGTTTTGACTTTAAAAAGTTTAACTCCTATAAAATGTACACTGATAATATGATATACATTCTAGGTTGTTGTGTCATCTTAGTGTTGCATAAAAATGGAATAGATTTCAGCACATTATAGGAAAATGGGCATCATAATATCTATATTCTATGTTTGATTAATGAAATAAACTATTACTATTTATTTATAATAATTTATTTTGTCTTTATAATAATTTTATGACTAGCTCACTCCATTAATTGAGATAATAAGAGTTGTTCAAATGTTCATTGGGTGTCTTATATGGAATTAGTTGAAGAACATAACAAAAACATAGATCGAGTGTGCACCAATTTATTCATGATAAAATATAGATTGCTACGGTATGGGAGTGGCTCTAGAATCAAAAAATTTAACATTTTTATGGTGAGAGAATTTCATTCCTTGAGGAAGAATGAGTGATGAAGACAAGTAATTAAAATTGTAGACATTATAATATTCATTTATCTGATTAAGAAATATATTAGACCCCATTATCTAATTTAGAAATGGTTGTTTCCCATTCTCATTTTCTTTTTCATATTATATCCGCTACTATAAAAAATATTGATAACAGTTTAGTTATCCATTACACCTATTAAAATGGAAACAAACCTTTTAATATTTTTTCATCTAAAAGAAACTCAAACAGTGATTTCAATATATTTTCTATTATATAATATAATCCCTCGAGTTGTATTGATATTTTTTATGTAGATATTCATGGCCTCGACTACATTATACATAAATGGAATTTTACTTACTATAAATATTATTTACACTGACAGTCTTATATAAATAAAGATGGTATTTTCTCAGTTATGTTTTTATTGTTTATGTGTCTAAAAAAACACCGATTAATATGTTATAATATTGATTATGTTTTCCTATGGTTATATAATAATCAATAATATATATAACTTCAATATATGGATAAATTAGTTCATCTCTCTATTGATATTAGTTCCCACATCTCTGAGATCATCATTTATTATGTTCTAAATTTTATTACCCATCATCTGTGTATTAATATCTATTGTTATACATAATATATCAAACAATATGTAGAGTTTTATTATACATTCTATGATGATGGAATATCTTATGTAGCATATTATTCGAAAATTATGTTCTTGAATACATAATTTCTCTGAAACCACTGTATGAATTTCTATTTAGGTGATATGAATTTAATTTTCCTATTCAAAAATCAATTAACAATAACAAAATATAAAAACATTTCAAATACCATAACACTCTGAGAGGTGATACATGGTAATTTTATCCAATATATTTCAATACAAAATCCATTTCGTTTAGTTTCAAACCTAATGTATAATATAAAAAATATTTGAATAAAAGAATAAATTTTAGTTAAAATAAAAATACAACCTAAAATCAAATGACTTAACAATCCATCCATTATTGAAAATAATGCTTAAAGGGTGCAGTTCTGACTATATAATTTAAAACATCAAAAAAGGGTAAAACAAATTTAGTATATTCCTAAAAACATTAAAAACTATTCAAAAATATAATTTTATTTAGAAAACTATGAATCTCATGTACACATCCCTTTCTATATTTAGAATATTTCCCAATTATTATGAATATAATTAATGGCATTTATTATCTATAATAGAAACCATGAGTAAAAAATTATAGTTAAAATGATTCCTTATTTTACAATCATCAGAAGCATAACATTTTAGATAACACATTCTGATAAATGTGGTTTTTCATTTTCCAATTATAAAAGTAAATTGTAATGGGATAATGAGTGTTCCATGAGGATCAGCCGAAAACATTTCTTATCAAACTATTTTTCTTTATTATAAATGAGACTAGAGTTATAAATTCCAAATATTATATTCCATTATATTGCATCAGATGTATTTATAATGTTTCATGATATTTCAATGGACTCATAACCCTATCATACTGAATATATTAAACAAAATCTACCATAGAAATGATATATTGATCCATAAAAATATTAATTGGCCAATAATTTTAAAATCATTTTATTGAAGATATATTTACTGATTTTAGAGGAAAAAGATATAATTTTTTATATAGATCTACACATTTTTATTATTGGAAATCATGTAATTGTATTTTTTCTATAGTTACCTATTCTTTTTCTACATATTATTACATGATTTTAAGCATAATTATCCATGAAATACAAAGTATAAATACTTATATTGTGTTTATAAGAGTATGTACATAATTATAAAACGTGACACCAAAATAAAAAAAATTATATCCATAATATTCTTCAAACACCCTTTGCGCCCCTACAATTTCATACGAAAACAGAAGGAATATATTGAAAAATTGAATGTGCTAAAAACCTAGTATGGTAATAAACATGGGATTAATGAATACTATAAGAGATAGAAGGAAAACATGATAATATAAATGAATGAAAAATAAATATTAATATTGAATAATTACATATAAAACATGGAATCATATGATGATTGGATCATAAAAATGTTATAGAAACAAATAACATTACATCGACATGAGTAAAGGATATGTTCCAAGGCAACATCACGTGGTGGATAGAGTCCTATAACGGATTCGTTTTAATCCCAAATTCCATACATAATATATCAAAAGATTTATACATTACCCAATGAAAAAGAGTTTTATCTGGGAAAACACGTCTTTTAACGTCCATAAATATGTGTTCTAGATAAAAAATAAATCATAAGGAATAAACATAATGGTTAACCATGGAATGAAATGGGTATTGTAGTCATGTCATATGGAACAAAAAAAGGGTGTATAACAATGGTACCCATGAATGAAGGGATTTAAAAAATTATTTTAGATTACTAATTTAAAAATAAAATTATATCATTAATAATGATGTACAAATGTATTGATAACAATAAATAGAGTGTTAGGGTAACTTTATAAATGTGACACATTAGAAAAATGTTTTGGAAAAGATTAAATATTCATTAAATAGGATAATAGTTATAATCATTTCCATAAATATGTAAAAGAAAAAAAATATTTCTTGATAAATTAGTTGATTTTTGAATAATATTAGAGGCTTAAAAATTTTAATGGAGTGTAATTGAAAATGGGTAAGAAACAGGTAAGTTAGATTTAATCGAATATTCTTCTCGCATGGAATTTAGAAGTAATCCTTTTAAGAAATTTATTTCCACAAATAATAAATATGAAATGAGATATATATATATATGTGTGTGTGTGTGTCTGTGTTTTTAAAACCCACATATATATAATAAATAAAAATTATATTATAATAATGTAGAGTAAAATTTTGTAAAATTAAGATAAATTCATACCCTAATGAAATTTGGTGGTTCAAAGAGATCACTTGTCTTATTTACGAATGCATTCCATACTTCAACATAATTTCATGAATAATCAAATTATATGTATAAGGCCCCAGCATTAAACCTTACTTAATATTGAATTAAATGAGTAATTCACATTGAGGATCTTTTCAGGTTTACAGTTTTAGAGAATTAGGATATAACTATTACATCTCAAAAGATTACAAAGTAGTCGCTTCTACTAAAATCTCTATAAAATAAAAACTTTTAAAATGAAACATGTCTAGTTCCATGTTTTAGGTAGCATGACTTTCCCTTGAACCCATCCTTGACCCTATTCCATGCTAAGTCCTGTGAAAAACATTTCAAAAACTTGGGATGAGCATAAAAAAGCTCAGTAAGGGTTATAAAAATATGGAAAGGAAACATGATTTCATATATAAATAAGAATGAAATCATACTTTACCCATAGAACATAGGCACTTTAATATACCTCATCAAATCATGAATAAATCATTGAAACCATAAGACATAATGGTAACTTGAGGCATTCATCACATACTTATGTAGGGAGTAACCCTCTTGGTTACGTTTGGAATAACCACCACAGTATATTCCCTAAATCTCTTCGGAGAAACCTTAACGTTTCACTCCTTCGCATTACCCAATGCATTGGAGAGATATATCAGGCTCACCCGCACTTAGTTTATCACGGAACCACTCGTCTTCATAACAATGCCCAAGAACCATAACATATTCTTAACACATAAAACATGCATAAAGGAAACATAACATTTCCACCTTTCCATAACAAGATATCAATACAACACATTGATATAAAAACATTATGAAAACCATTTTCAATACCAAAATAAAAGAAAAGTAAAATATGGTATTTATTTTTATTTTTGAAAAGAAGGTATGGCTTGTAGAGGAAGCCGAAACTCAAATAATGGTCACAGCGGCGGAGAAGTCGTTGTCGCCGCATACGTACGACAAAAACATTCCCTTTTGTCATTTAGTAAAACACTTTGTATAAAAAATATTCCTTTCGGATAAACGTAAAATTCAAAGGGGTTTATACACCGTATAAAAGAAGGTTGTGTATAAAACAAAATATGTCTCAATGAAAGGATATTGAGACGAAGTCCCATACAAAGACGGTATCCTTGGATTAAGGATAAATCAATTACATAATTATGTGTGACAAACTAATACACCAAATATAAGTGGATATTAAGTGTAAAACAATCAGAGTTTATTCACACATATTCATAGAATGACATATTCAATGAGTACAAGCTTATCCCAAAGAATCAAAATTGGGTTAAGAAGTTCCCTTGAAAAATTTGGCAGCCTAATGGCGTCACTACAAAATTCAGAAAATGAGTTGATGAGAGATAAAAAGGGTATATCATCCCTTGGACATAAAATTTACATCAATAAGGATATTGAAGAACATGTCCCAAAATAATTGTATGTGAATTAAAAGACATAACAAAATAAGTCTTTTAAAAGAGGAGGGTGAAAGGTTCCCTTACCGACATGGGTATCTTTCGAAACATACAACCCGTGAAAGAAGGACAATACAACATTGATGTAAATACTCATAAATGAATTTATATTACACAATGAGTAAAATAATGGGCAGTACATACACCACTCAAAGGAAATTGTGGCAAATGAAGCATAAATCTCATGAGAATAAAAGTGAGATGAAAAATCCCTTACGAAAACTCGGCTGCCTAACGGTGCCACTTAAAACTTACAAAAATGGATTGATGAGATAAAATAGGTTCTCTCATCATATTTACATAAAATTTACAGAAATAGGAATATAAAAGAACATCCCCCAACATAATAAATAGTAACTTAAAATAAGTGACATAAAGGAGAGTACAAAAAAAGAAAGAGAGAGGTTAGATCTCTTACGAAAATTTGGCAGCCTAACGGCGCCACTCAAAACTTCCAAAATAGATTGATGAGAGAGAATATGGTCTCTCATCATATGAAAATAAAAATTACACTAAGATTAATATAAAATAACATCCCAATAACAAGAAAGATGAGATTTAAAAGGAATGACATAAAAGAGTGTACTTAAAAAGAATGAGTGGAGTAGGATCCCTTACCTCAAGTGCAACTTGCCTTGTTCGTTTCTTTATATTCCTGAATAATAAACTTTGGTCAATTAATAATTGCCTAATTACCTACTTTAGAGATTATTATTCAGTTCATATCAGATATTATAATGTTATAATAATTTTTTAATAATGTTAGTTCATATCAGACGTTTTTGCCGATGTTTGGTACATGAGTCAAAAATGAACTTGTTTGAAAAAAGATTGCCCATGTAGTTATAAGTAAATAATTTCCAGAATAGTATTAATAATTAAAATATAATATATATCCATTGAATATTCATTTTATACTATTCCATATCATTTGGATATAAAAAACGAAAAGCACCATTCATGGAGACGGTAGGTCGTACGTACGCATGAACGCTACTTTCATTTTTTGTCATATTAATGGAATTAAAACAAAATGAGAGTGATATATATGTGTTATAATTCCAGAATTATATCCATAATTTAGATGTAATATATTACATATATATCCATTATATATATGTAATTATAATATTACATAACATTTTGAGATAAGAAATGAAATGTACCGTTCATAGTGACGGTAAGTCGTACGTACGCATGAACGCTACTTCCATTTCTATTTCATATTTAATGTAATTAAAACATAATGATACATAATAGTATTTTAATTATGGTATGGTATCATATATAATATCATTAAATATATCCTTTATACGTAACACATATGGTATTAACGAATCAAATCACTTTGAGGGGGCAGTAGTCCGCACTTCCTTAAATGAAGATATCGCGTATACCCATAATGGAAGCAATAAAGGTATGCAATAAATGAAAAATACAGATGCTTAAGGAAAAAATAAACATATTATATTTCATATATAAATATATTGACATCTTAATGGCCAGCTTTGAAGGTGTTAAAAGAATGTTGAACAATCATCGTTTCGGGAGGCAGAAATTCGCTATCCACAGAAACAGTATGTTCTTTAACCATTAGATGTAGATGTGTGTAAGTGTAGCTCGAATCCTTCTTATAACAACATTATAGTATATTGAAGATACTGTATTTGTTACTAACTAAATTAATAAAAAGAGTTTAGGGGGTTGGAGAAGCAAAATAAAACAAAAGGACACAAGTGAAGACATTACCTTAAAATCAGGTAACTCCCTTTGGTTTGAGCTCAAAGGCATCCATGGGAAGACTTCTAGCAAAATTTAATCTTCAAGGAGCAATAGAGGGAATTGGAGAGGCAAAATGGTCAGGGGTTGGCCGAGCCAAAGGCTTTGAGATTGTGGGTAAGGAGGTAGAGGTGGTGGCCTTTTATAAGAGGAGAGGAGGGGCACTATTGTAAAGTTACAAAATGTTACTTTATTTTCAAAATATTTTAGGATTTTAAAGGTCCCACATTGATGTATTTCGAGGATAAGGTGATAAGGGTTCTAAATCCACTCATCCAATAGGTTTTTGACATGTTTAGGTCTTAGATATTACATTATCTTTCCATTTTATTTAAATCGTTAAACAATGAGGTCATCGCTGCATCGTCATGATGTCATAAATAATTTAATTTATTTAATGTCTAAAAATTATAAAACAAATACTATGATGTAGTAAATATTTTTATCTTTCCAATGACTATTTATAGTCAAATATATGAGTTGTATAACCCCATGTAAAAATTGTTTTAGTAAAACATCTCATGTTTGTATCATTTTTACATTAACATTAAATAAAAAGATATTTATGTCATTTTCCAACCAAAGTGGCTCCATGGGGTCCCCAAGTTGACCCATGGATTTTCTCGGTCGTACATTACACATCCAATGAGGGTATGACATGTGTCTAGGTCATTCAATTTTATTAAAACATTATTCTTACCATAAACTACACTGATTACCTCTAATCGCGATTAAAAACTTAATAAGTTACTATTCACCAAAAAATTATTTTTATCCTATTGAACCACATTTTACTTCTTAATGAAAACCATTTATGTCGGATTTTTTAAATTCAAAACACAAAGATGGAAAATTTTCATTTAAACGGAAAAATCAGTTTTTATAAGTACCACTTAGTGGTTTCACTATTCATCAAAAATTGAAGTTTTTCAAAAAAATCTCAAATATTCACCCTAAGCTATATTTGATATTATGAATTCAAAAATGAAGTCTATTTTACAAAATTAAAAACATATATGTCAAATTAATTAACTTAATAATTAATTCCCGATGTTAGAGCAAATAGCGTGTTTTTATGAAACAATAAGTATCAAAAGATTGACACTAGTTTAAGTCTGATTTCAAAGTGAAATTAATTCCAACGACCACTATTGGATTTAATGGTAAAAATATATTCTAATTTCACTTTAAAACAAATTCAAAATATAATCTAATCATATAAATAAATTATATTAAAAAGAGTATTTGAATTAAAATACAACATTTTACACTATTCATTAAAAAATGAACTTTAACGGAAAGATACCAAAAATTTACACAAAGTAAATTTTGATGTCCCAATTCTTAAGAAGAGTCTTATTTGGTCCAATAGAATGTATAAGAGTGAACAAAACTATATTTAATGATGGTTCTCTATCAAAAGGCGATAAGTGAACCTTTAGTGAAAACTAGGGCATATACGCCTAAAATTGAATTCTTTCCGTATTTTAAGCCTTTATATTTTATTGGATAATTTTAAAAACATTTAAAAACAAATATAATCATATTTTAGTTATTTCTATCCATTCCCGACAATACAACGACTACATGTTAACTACCATTTAAAATAATATTATTTTATTATTAGAGTGCAACGTAAGATTCCCAAGAAACTCGTTATTGCGTGTTGGGTACGCCATTGAGCATAGCGTCCCCTTTAAAGTCATATTAATATTTTATTCACAAATATGGATAAATATTAAAATTACATATACTTTATTTACCTGGGGTGTTACATCCTTCCCCCCTTTTGGGAATTGCATCCTCGCAATTTTAAAATTGAGCTTGGAAACATCCTTGAAAGTCCCACACCGGAACAAGAGTCGGTAAAACAATCAATTTAAAATAAAGAAAGATAAGTACAAAGGTCACCCGAGTTAACCCATACTAGGATTCCATGTAGGAAAACATGGACATGGAGGAGAAAACATAGGGTCATGTTCTGATAGAGAGTGATAGAAAACATGTTTAGGAGAAAGTTAACCATAAGAAAATCACAAACATGTGATGGGTTAAACGGTATTCGATTCCACAGCAGGAAAAGTTAATAGAAATTTTTTTTAAGTTACTTTTTAATGAGGAATTTATTCATAAGGAAACATAATCACTTATCATGTTGACTTTAAACTTTTATTAGATTCCTTACACAAACTCATATTTTCTCCAAAAGATGAGTATTTAGGAAGACTTGTTCACATTAAGAGTACTATAATCAACTTCTAGAGAATCACCTAATCCACCAATGAGAACTATATACTTCCCATGTCTTTAGGCTTTAACCAAAACCAAAACCAAAAAGGTTATTACAAGGTCAGATAATCCAGAAAAGGATAACCATTTAAAATGAAAATCTATGCTTAATCTCCAAAATTTGTCCAACAAAACCCAAAGTTCAACGAGGACCATCCGATAAACAATTTGTCCATAAAATTCTTCAAAGTAAACCAATCTAAGATTGAAACCCAAATATTTGAAGGATTTAGTCACATAGTCTTCCATGTTAAATCGTAACATTTATCTCCAAACAACATCAGTTGCTCCTAAAGTCTCGTATTGAAAAGTAGTTAACCTAATAACATATCCTCCATGATAGGTTAATCATTTTCATAAATAACCCAAAATAAACATACTCTTAATTCATAAAATCATCTAACTAAAAAGAATCAGTCAAACTAACCAGGGACTTCACATAGTCAAGTGGTAGGTGATAAATACCAATTGCACTTTGGTTGTGGGTTCAATTCCCATAGCTTTGTCCGATGCGACGGGTTTTCACACGGTCTGTGTGTTGTCCTTTTTCCAAAACTATATAATTCTCAAATCATTCCCCAAAAAGAGATAAAACCATCAAAAATAACCATAAAAAAATTTAACCTTAATTTTGTCTCATGCCTTTCATTTTCCATCATAACATATAATAACCCATAATTACCTCAAAAGTGAGGATCAAATAAACCCTAATGGTTACCTTTATAATTATTACCTGAACTTCCACATTGATTGGCCATCTCATACATGATGCATTATTGAACATACCAAGGTTCAAGTGGTTGATCATGACTCCTTGATAGTTGGTTTAGAACAACAATGAGTTTCCTCATTGAATACCCCATTTCATCCTGTCTATTAATCAGAGAACCACCACAGTTTCCTTCAAACCAATTGTCACTTTGGTGCCTGCTAGATCCAGCCATTTACTAAAACGAAAAAGGTCAGTGTGAGTATATCAACAAAACCATCATGTACTAATGAGGGAGATAACCACTAAGATATACTTACTCATTCAATTTATCTAAAACATGGACTCTTTCTTATATCCTATCCATTATTTTACTGTCACTTATGCTTAGAGAATACCCTAACCTCTAAAGTTATCTAAACCGACCTTTGATACCAACTATAAGTCCCCATCCTTAAACCTTACTTAATATTGAACTAAATGAGTAATTCACATTGAGTATCTTTTCAGGTTTAGAGTTTTAGAGAATTAGGACATAACTATTACATCTGAAAAGATTACAAAGTAGTCGCTTCTACTAAAATTTCCATAAAATAAAAACTCTTACAAAGAAACATGTCTAGTTCCATGTTTTTGGTAGCATGACTTTCCCTTGAACCCATCCTTAACCCTATTCCACGCCTTGTCCTGTGAAAAACATTTCAAAAACATGGGATGAGCATAAAAATCTCAGTAAGGGTTATAAAAATTTGGAAAAGAAACATGAGTTCATATATACATAAGAATGAAATAATACTTTACCCATAAAACATTGTCACATTAATATACCTCATCAAATCATGAATAAGTCATAGAAACCATAAGACATAAAGGTAACGTGAGGCATTCATCACATTCTTACGTATCGAGTAACCCTCTCGGTTACGTTTGGAATAACCACCACAGTATATTCCCTAAATCTCTTCGGAGAAACCTTAACGTTTCACTCCTTCGCATTACCCAATGCATTGGAGAGCTATATCGGGCTCACCCGCCCTTAGTTTATCATGGAACCACCCGTCTTCATAACAATTCCCAAGAACCATAACATAATCTTATCACATAAAACATGCATAAATGAAACATATCATTTCCACATTTCAATAACAAGATATCAATACAACACATTGATATAAAAACATTATGAAAACCATTTTCAATACCAAAATAAAAGAAAAGTAAAACATGGTATTTATTTTTATTTTTTAAAAGAAGGTATGGCTTGTAGAGGAAGCTGAAACTCAAATAATGGTCACAGCGGCGGAGAAGTCGTTGTCGCCGCATACATACAACAAAAACATTCCCTTTTGTTGTTTAGTAAAACGCTTTGTATAAAAAAAGATTCCTTTAGGATAAACGTAACATTCAAAGGTTTTTATACACCGTATAAAATAAGGTTGTGTATAAAACAAAATATGCCTCAATGAAAGGAGATTGAGACGAAGTCCCATACAAAGACGATATCCTTGGATTAAGGATAAATCAATTACATAATTATGTGTGACAAACTAATAAACCAAATATAAGTGGATAATAACTGTAAAACAATCAGAGTTTATTCACACATATTCATAGAATGACATATTCAAGGAGTACAAGCTTATCCCAAAGAATCAAAATTGGGTTAAGAAGTTCCCTTGCAAAAATTTGGCAGCCTAACGACGTCACTACAAAATTCTAAAAATGAGTTGATGAGAGACAAAAAGGGTATCTCATCACTTGGACATAAAATTTACATCAATAAGGATATTTAAGAACATATCCCAACATAATATTATGTGAATTAAAATACATAACAAAAGAAGTCTTTTAAAAGAAGAGGGTGAATGGTTCCCTTACCGACATGGGTATCTTTCGAAACATACACCCCGTGAAAGAAGGACAATAAAACATTGATGTAAATACTCAGAAATGAAATTATATTACAAAATGATTCAAATAATGGGAAGTACATACACCACTCAAAGGAAATTGTGGAAAATGTAGCATAAATCTCACGAGAATAAAAGTGAGATGCAAAATCCCTTACGAAAACTCGGCAGCCTAACGGCGCCACATAAAACATACGAAAATTGATTGATGAGATCAAATAGGGTCTCTCATCATATTAACATAAAGTTTACAGCAATAGGAATATAAAAGAACATCCATAAACATAATAAATAGTAACTTGAAAGAATTTTCATAAAGGAGAGTACTTAAAAAGAAAGAGAGAGGTTAGATCTCTTACGAAAATTCGGCAGCCTAACGGCGCCACTCAAAACTTCCAAAATAGATTGATGAGAGAGAATAGGGTATCTCATCATATGAACATAAAAATTACAGTAAGATTAATATAAAATAACATCCCAATAACAAGAAAGAATATCTTTAAAAGGAATGACATAAAAGAGTGTACTTAAAAAGAAAGAGTGGAGTAGGATCCCTTACCTCAAGTCCAACTTGTCTTGTTCGTTTCATTATATTACTGAATAATAAACTTTGGTAAATTAATAATTGCCTAAGTACCTACTTTAGAGATTATTATTCAGTTCATATCACATATTATAATGTTATAATAATTGTTTAATAATGTTAGTTCATATTATACTTTTTTTCCGATGTTTGGTACTTGAGTCAAAAATGAACTTGTTTGAAAAAAGATTTCCCATGTAGTTATAAGTAAATAATTTCCAGAATAGTATTAATGATAAAAATAACATTTATATCCAGTAAATATTCATTTTATACTATTCCATATCATTTGGAGATAAAAAACGAAAAGCAACGTTCATGGAGACGGTAGGTCGTACGTACGCATGAACGCTACTTTCATTTTTTGTCATATTAATGGAATTAAAAAAAAATGAGAGAGATATGTATATGTTATAATTCCAGAATTATATAAATAATTTAGATTTAATATATTACATATATATCCATTATATATATGTACTTATAATATTACATAACATTTTTAGATAAGAAATGAAATGTACCGTTCATGGAGACGGTAAGTCGTACGTACACATGAACGCTACTTCCATTTCTATTTCATATTTAATGGAATCAAAACATAATGATACATAATAGTATTTTAATTCCAGTATGGTATCATATATAATATCATTAAATATATCCTTTATGCATACCACATATGGTATTAACGAATCAAATCACTTTGAGGGGGCGGTAGTCCGCACTTCCTTAAATGAAGATATCGCGTATACCCATAATGGAATACATAAAGGTATTCCATAAATGAAAAATACAGAAGCTTAAGGAAAACATAAACATATTATATTTCATATATAAATATAGTTACATATTAATGGCCACCTTTGAAGATGTTAAAAGAATTTTGAACAATCATCGTTTCGGGAGGCAGAAATTCTCTATCCACGGAAATATTATGTTCTTTAACCATTAGATGTAGGTGTGTGTAAGTGTAGCTCGAATAATTCTTATAAAAACATCCTAGTATATTTAAGATACTGTATTTGTTACAAAATAAATTAATAAAAATAGTTTAGGGGGTTGGAGAAGCAAAATAAAATAAAAGGACACAAGTGAATACATTACCTTAAAATCAGGTAACTCCCTTAGGTTTGAGCTCAAAGGCTTCCATGGGAAGCCTTATACCCAAAGTTAAGCTTCAAGGATTAAGATAGGGAAGTGGAGAGACAAAATGTTCAGGATTTGGCCGAGCCAAAGGCTTTGTGAGTGTGGGTAAGGAGGTAGAGGTGGGGACCTTTTATAAGAGCAGAGGAGGGGCACTTTTGTAAAGTTACAAAATGTTACTTTATTTTCAAAAGAGTTTCGGATTTTAAAGGTCCCAAATTGATGTATTTCGTGTATAAGGTGATAAGGGTTAGAAATAAACTCATCCAATAGGTTTTTTACATGTGTATGTCTTAGATATTATATTATCCTTCCATTTTATTTAAATCGTTAAATAATGAGGTCATCGCTGCATCGTCATGATGTCATAAATAATTTAATTTATTTAATGTCTAAAAATTATAAAACAAATACTATGATGTAGGAAATATTTTTTATATTTCCAATGACTATTTATAGTCAAAAATATTACTTTTATAACCCCATGTAAAAATTGTTTTAGTAAAACATCTCATGTTTGTGTCATTTTTACTTTAACATTAAATAAAAAGATATTTATGTCATTTTCCAACCAAAGTGGCTTCATGGTGTCCCCAAGTTGACCCATGGATTTTCTTGGTCGGCCATGACACATCCAATGAGTGTAGGACATTTTTCTAGGTCATTTCATTTTATTAAAACATTATTCTTACCATAAACTACACTAATTACCTCTAATCGCGATTAAAAACTTAATAAGTTACTATTCACCAAAAAATTATTTTTATCCCATTGAACCACATTTTACATCTTAATGACAACCATGTATGTCGAATTTTTGAAATTCAAAACACAAAGATGGAAAATTTTCATTTAAATGGAAAAATCAGTTTTTATAAGTACCACTTAGTGGTTTCACTATTCATCAAAAATTGAAGTTTTTCAGAAAAATCCCAAATATTCACCCTAAGATATATTTGATATTCCGAATTCAAAAATGAAGTCTATTTTACAAAATTCAAAACATATAAGTCACATTAATTAATTTAATAATTAATTCTCACTGTCAAAGCAAATAGTGTGTTTTTATGAAACAATAAGTATCAAAAGATTGACACTAGTTTAAGTCTGATTTCAAAGTAAAATTATTTCCAACGACCACTGTTGGATTTAATGGTAAAAATATATTCTAATTTCACTTTAAAACCAATTCAAAAGATAATCTAATCATATAAATAAATTAGACTAAAAAGAGGTTTGGAATTAAAATACAACATTTTACACTATTCATTAAAAAATTAACTTTATCGGAAAGATACCAAAAATTTACACAAAGTAAATTTTGATGTCCCAATTCTTAAGAAGAGTCTTATTTGGTGCAATAGAATTTATAAGGGTGAAAAAAACTATATTTAATGACGGTTCGCCATCAAAAGGGGATAAGTGAACCTTTAGGGAAAACTAGGGCATATACGCCTAAAATTGAATTCTTTCCGTATTTTAAGCCATTATCTTTTATTGGATAAATGTAAAAACATTTAAAAACATATATAATCATATTTTAGTTATTTCAATCCATTCCCGCCAATACAAAGGCTACATGTTAACTACCATTTAAAATAATATTATTTTATTATTAGAGTGCAACATAAGATTCCCAAGAAACTCGTTGTTGCATGTTGGGTACGCCATCGAGCATAGCATCCCCTTTAAAGTCATATTAATATTTTATTCACAAATATGGATAAATATGAAAATGTCATATTATTATTTTACCTAGGGTGTTACAATATTCACTAATTTTCAAATTAATAAACTATTCGAAATATATTTTATTTAATATTATTTTATTAATTTCATTTATGTCTATTTTGATGATTTATAAGGTTTCATTTTGTCATTCCTGGAGCATTTGTTTTAGGGTATCACGGTCAGTTCACTTGTGTATAATTAAGGATGTTCTTTTCTAATGGATATAATATTCTATATGTGAAATGAAATGGTATTAATCGATTTCTAGATTTTTAAATGGTCCCATATTTTTTTTCTGAAATCATTATAATTCATTTGATAAAATGTTAATGATAATTGTTTCGTTTATTATTGTGGGTTTTATCTGAGAATCACAAATTAATTTCATTTTATTTAATATTAATCTTATATATTTGTCCAATAAAATTAAATAAGTCGCAATATACTTATAAAAATCATATTTAACCACAAAATAGTTTTATGAACAGCCTTGAAGGTGGTAATGTAATGTTAGAAATTATTTTGCAAATATATTGTTAACTGCTATAATTGGTAAATTGGTTTAATTTCCTTAAATAAGTGGAGATGAGAAAACAATATGGAAATAAAATAATAAATTATAAATATAAATTTAAAATATATACAGAATAAGTTTTTATTTTTTTTATGGATCAAATAGGTTAGGAGAAGGAAGTATAAGAAAAAAAAATTAAAAGTGGTCGTTTGAGAATGCAACCTCTTGAATATCACCTCTTTGAAATATCCATTGTGAAACATGGAATTGGTATTTTGATGAAACTAAAATCACTAGGATGTGGTTATAGTTTGTAGGATATTTTTTAGTGATTTTTTATTATTTAGGTATTAGAATCTATGAAGAGAAGTGGTGATATTTATATCTGGGTGAGACAGTTGTTTTTGAAAATTCACAAATTATTAAATAATAATTAATATATTTTAGAGAAAAATGATTCAAATTGGCCAATAAAAGAATATTTTATAAAATTTTAAATCATATATTTTTTTATTTGAGTTTATATATAGTTTTTATTATTTTTAAATAATTTATTAAATGATTTGATGCCTGAAATATCATTATTTTCGAATTTTATACTATTCATGACATTGACTATATAATGATTAAAATAATGAGTCAAATACGATTAAACTATTTTATTATATCCTATCAATTTTGTTATAATTTTTAGAATTCTGAGATCATCATAAAAATCTCAAATTATATTTATCTTAATATTCTGAATATCATTTTTTCTGATTTATCCATTTATTTTATAATTACAACATCATTGTTGTGTATTAATATTAGGTAATTATTTCTTCCCTAAAATAGAAATAAATTAAAATGTTAAAGATATATATTTTTTATTTCAAGAGACTATATGGTCAAAAATATCTCTATAATACCAAGAAATTAAAAACGTTGCACTTATTATAAACAATATAGTGATGAGTTTGAATTTTTTTTATATAAAATAATATAATTGACTTAATTTCGACCAAGTGGCTCACAACATTCATAAATTTAAATCAGGGATGATTATGGTTTAAAATAAATCTTATAATAAAATTACGATAAGTGTTTGGGAATTTCTATAGTCGTTGTTAGAAGATCTTTAATCTAAATTTCATGGTTTACCCTTTACCGTGGTAAAATTATTTTCAAACCATGCTATTTATATTGAAAAAAGTATATAATTAATGATGATAACTAATACAATATCGAATTTTACTTGTAAATTTCTTTTATAAAAAATATTTTTTTCAATGTAAATCAATATTTTCTACTATTCATTAAAATTTAATGATTTTTAGAAAATTATCAAACATTAAACATAATATAATTTCATTATGATTAGTTAAAATATTAAAATTTTATTTTCATCATTATTTTATAAAATTATAAATATGAGTTATATTTATTTTCTCATTTAAATAAATAAAACCATTTAGAAAATAGATTTTTGATTAATTAAATGACTTTAAGGAAATTAAGTGTTTATATATTAAGAATTAATAAAGATATTTCATAATATTTTTATTCTAATTCATACCAACCTATTTAATGGATATATTATTATTGTCATTTTAGAATAATATTATTTCAATATTATATCACAATTCCATTAAACACTCTATTACTTATAACACAAACTATCAAAGAAATCAAATTTATTTAGGAAAAAATCATAATAATATGGGAATGCTATATTCTTCTTACGTAATAATATTTTTTCTTGAATTTATTTTACATACTAAAATGAAAATAGTTTAGTGTACCTATATTTAATAACTTTCTAATGTTCCCATGTGTCCTCTTCATAATTTTAGTTCCTCCAAGTTACATTAACATGGTGAGTGGTCTTATTGTGAATAACGTTATCACTATAATCCAAGATCTTCACTAACATTAACTTATTTGATATATAATATTTTTCCAATATACATCGTCTTATTTTAGTACATGATAGTGATTTTTAATGTACTTATTTAGGAGGGATATGTGGAATACATCTAGTAATTAAGACATGGTTTTTAGATGGGCCAGTTGATAAGTCATAGCTCTGATGTGATCAATAATCTTAAAGGGCCCAATGTACCTACGATGCAACATTCCCTTCATCACAAATAACATAGATCACTTGAATAGAGTTATGCGGAGGAGTACCTTACGTCGAACATCAAACTATATGGGCTATCAAAGATTGTGTGCATAGATCATCGGCCGACTTAGGAAACAATTAATTTTTTGAGGAATTGCCTTCACATTTTCTACCATTTCATCAAACTTTATTGAACCTAGTTTCATAGGTTCTCCATATTCATCCATTAATTTGGGTGTTATACTTATATGAATATGTCTCCTAGTATCTGTAAGGTCTTTATAGATTTTAAATCAGTATGATGGTGATATAATTTACTGATAATTATTTAGTTTCCAGAGCATGTTGGAGACTTTCCCAGAACCTTGAGGTAAATCTCATATCTTGGTCTGATATAATTGATGATTCTACCCCATGAAACATCCCCAATTCTATGATTTTTATCTAGACATTTGATCGTGTGAAAAGTCATTCCAAATTGAAATAATTTTAGTTGTCTTTGTAATTCATTACCAATAACCCATACAACATTATTTCCTATAAATGTCCTCATAATTTAGTAAAAATTTCCATGGTGATGTTTTTTGTTTTCTATATAAGTAAATGTAATGGTGGTATCATACCATTATGAATTTTCCATTGATCCTTCTCTTTTTGACATACCAGTTAATTTGAAATATATTCTGTGATCTCCTTCTTCATATTTCCCCCCATTAATCTTCTTGGATATCCCATTTCATCTCTATGATCCCTAGGCAGATAGAGAATGTAGATCATTCTTCATAATTCAAAATATAAATCAATATCAAAGGTACACATAATCATGACTAAAATCTCATGACTCCTTTCCTCATTAATTTATAACTCTATAAAATTCCCTTTTTTGATAAACTACATATTCAACATTATTTCAACATCATTTCTTTATGCTTCCATTATATTCCATATAATATTTGTTTGAAAAAACATTTGATAAATGATTGATGGTGTTCATTAAATTATGGTTCTTGTGAACATCATTTTTATGTTTAAGGATGTTAGATACTTATCAATTCTCATCATTGATAATGTTTCGAGATCATTATTACGTAGAGTATTTGTGAATTTATTTCATTTAACTGTTTGGTAGTTGATTCGGTAGTCATGGTCCTTGATGAACTCTAACTTTATTCACTAGATCATAATAAAATATTCCTATAGTAATATATATTTTAGGTTATTGTGATCATTTTATATCACAATTATTATCATAGATATAATTCTTCAATTTTCTAACACAAATATCCTAGTTTCTAACTCTAGATCATTCCAGGGACAGTTTTTCTCAAGAACATTTATCTTTCCTGAGGTCAAATCTATTAATATATCATTTCTAATCAGTATACATCCCATTACATTCATTCATACATTTTTATATACGTTGAATAGTTATCCACTAAGTGTAGTGTATGTAATGGTGTAGTGATAAGACTTATTATAAAATATTTGAAGCTATCTTCACATTCTCTAACCGAGAAAACATTTTCTCCCCCCTGAGTTATCTTGGGTAATAGGATTGATATTTGTGATAAGGTCATCACAAATTGTATTTTATAAACAGCCATACCAAGGAAACATAATATATCTATTATATATATAGTTTTTGAACTCCTCATTCTACATTTTATAAGATGTGTTCATAGATATCCAATTTATGGTCATAATATATCCCATTATTGAAACTTCTTTCGTCCATAAAACATTATTTCTATGAATTGAAAATAGTTACAGCCATCATATTGTCTTTATCATAGAATTAAAATAATCCACATGTTCTTTCATTCTCTAAGAATATATCAAAATATCGTCCATAAAATCTACCAAAATTTTTTATGATATATCGAAATACACCATTCATTAAGTCCATGAATATCACTAGAGAATTATTCATTCTGAAGGGAATCAATTTGAACTCAAAGTGTCCATAACTAATTTGAAAGGAAATCATGGGAATATCTTCCTTCTGTAGCATTAATTGTTTATGTCCCGATCAATGCTCAACTTTAGAGTAATAATTAGAGCCATTTAAAAGATCAAAAAAGATATATATATATATATATATGTACAAGTATATGGTAGGGTATACTTTTTCTTTATCATGATTTTTTTAGCCTGTGATAATCTATAGAGAAGCACAGTCAACCATTATTTTTATTAAACAAGAGGAATGGTGCACCCCATAGTGAAGCACATGGGTATATAAATTCCTTTTCTAGATTATCTTGTAATATATTCTTTAGTTATTCTAAAATAATGGTGGTCATCCTATAAAGAGTCTTTTATATGGGAAAAGATCAAGGAAAATGTTTAATTTTGAACTCAACCCCCCATTCCGGAGAAAGATCATATAGTTATTTAGGGAACACATCATTATAGTCCCTCGCAATGGGAATGTATACAATCATGATCCTATAATTTGACACAATAATAAGAGTTATATATTTATACTCATAAGGAAGTAACATCCTGACATGGGTTCACTATTTAGGAGGGGATTCATCATCATCCTTAAACATGTAAAAAAATAGACGTTTCCACATGATTTGAAGTGTTTTATCCATCTCACTACTATAGATTTTGTCATTAATATAATGAATTCCAATCCGTAACCAATATAGAATAAAAATACATAAAATTATTTAAGGCATTATTTCCTTGGATGTTCTATCCTAATACACTGGTTGTTGTTGATATTTATAATATAGATGAAATAATTTCACAATTCACATTTCTCAGGGATAAATCATCATCTATATTTGGAGATGGGGTTTGAGTTGTTCATCTAAACATGAATGATATGAAATATTAAATTGAAATAGAATAAAAAATACATTAAATTTTATTGAATTAATAATCAGCTTATATGTCCCCCACATCATTTTTTGGGTCCGCCTTAGCAGCAATGATAGAATATGAGCTTCCTTATATCCTTGGGGGTTTTTATCATTGATTTTATCCAACAATAATTGGATTTGGGAATTAGATATTATAATTTTCATGTTCTATGTTGTAGAATCACTGAAATATAGACAATTAATTGGTTTAAACCTTTAGTTTTTCTTCCAAACTAGTGTTCTTCTTCAAATACCTTCAGAAATGATTAACAATATTCCACTCTCTTCCATATTTGAGTCATCCCACAGTTCCCATTGGACTGCATTCAATATGATTCTCCCCAAAATTTTGACATAGGCTATATTTTTTCTTCCCTTTATATAATTTATTAGTTTATCCTCACATATTAATAAAAATATTCCAATTTTTTATCTATGACTCATGAAGACACTAAGAGTTTACCATTTCTTTTATAACATTGATGGAATATTGGATATTCCCCTCATAACTGCCAATGTCTTCATTCACCCAAAAATTTCATACACTCATATTTATCAACAAAACATGTGATTATCCTTGCGTTTAATGTTCATTAATAATAAAGAGACATATCATGCTACCATTGTAATGTTTTTCTAATATTCTCTCATAGACTCATATTCCTTTTACATAAATCTATGGAACACTCTCTCCATCTTATGAGAGACAGTTTGTGGGAAATATTTCATAAAATATAATTTCTTCAATACTTCTCAATAAATGGAATACATATTCTCCTTAGACATCTAGTTCAGGATCAGTTCCCCCACGGATTAGCTTCCCAATAGAAATGATGGACCTCCAAAAAGAATTTCACATATTCTAGAAATTATAGAATCGATAATATCTTCTTAGTAGAGTTAATCCATTTTTATGACAGGATCAAAAGATCTAAAAATATATGAGGCCTCTTAACATAAATAATTATATTTCAACTTATTCTTCCTTATAAGAATGTAGGAATTAAATAATATTGAAGTTATTATTCAAAACCTAGGAATTTGATGAAGTACTATCATGAAATTGTGGGCTCCTGTTACAATAAGGTTGGGAATCTCATTAGAGAAATCATCAAATTTCCCATCACATTGGTTGTTAGAAAAGGTTCTCCTATTTTAAACAATTAAAACTAAAAGAAAAATAAAATTATTGGGGCTTTAATACATTTCAAATAGTCATACACAATGTAGATATAAACATATAAGTGGAAACATATATATGAATAGTGTATCGTAACTTATGAAACTGTATGTTTTTTAAGGTTATAAATGGTGATAGAATTATCCCTAGAGTTGTTACAAATTCTTTCTACTCCTAAACACTAAAAATGACTAGACTATACTAAGAGACAAACAATTTTAATCCAATACTTTTTCATGTATTATTACATGATTTTATAAATATTTATCAAATAAATACATACAACTGATCATAAAGACTACTGTATTTGTATGATTAGGTTTATTATAAAAAAATATGCAACGAAAATAATATATATTTATATTTATCTCAATAATGATATACTAACTCTCTTTTGATATCCAATGACTGCATAGTATAAATAGAAAAATGCATTGACAAAAAGAGTGGTCTAACAATCATAGTATGGGATTAAAAATGGTATTGAAACCTAGAACATGAGTTATAAAGAATAACATGATAACATAAAAGGAAAGACTCATGAATAAACATATTGATGAATAAAATATAGAACATGGAATCATATGATCATGGAAATATAGGAAAGTGGATGAAATATATAACATGACATTAACATGAGTCAAGGCTAACTTCCAAGACTATATCATATAGTTAATATATTCTAAAAATGGATTAGGTTTTCTCAATAATCCCATATTAAAGTCTCATGAAAATAAAACATTACCAAACTAATTGTATTTATACCTTAGTGAACCCGTCATAACACATCTATACATATGTGTTCCACATAGATAATCGATCATATGTAATAAACATAATGGATTCCAATGGAATTAAATGTGTGTTTTAATCATTTAATAAGCCATAACCAAATGGTGTATAACAATTGTATCCATGAAATAAATAAAATAAATATTTAGAATATATTGAGAATAATGATATATATTTTTATTGAGAATAATAAAAAAATTATCTACGTATCATTAGAAACGTTTCACTTAATTATATTTTAATGGAAAAGAATAAAGGTTATTTAAAGAGGATACAGTTATAATAATTTACATAATACAAAATAATGAAAAATAAATTACTTTTTAAGATAAATTTTATTATTTAATAGTAATATTGTATACTTATAATCATTTTTGAATAGTACATAAAAATTATTAAGAAAAAAATAGTTCCCTTTTATTTGAATTTTCTCATCGAAAGGAATTGATATGGGAGCCCTTTAAAATATGTATCTGCACATTAAAAAAAGATTAATTGATGAAGATAAATTTTTAACACATATAATGAATACATAATAACTATATAATAATAATTGATATAATAATGGTAGAAAGAGATAGATAAAGTGTTGCACAAATGAAATATGGAGGTTGTGAGATATCTCTTAACATATGTATGAATGCATTTTTCACTCGATCTTAATGTCATGAAGAATGAAATTATATTTTTTCATTTATTAATTGATTACCTCATCCACATTTTTTTATTAATTATCATTATTTTTATGTTCATTTATGAATATTTTTAGGAGTAATGATGATAAATTTCATCCATCTGGGAGTGTTCGTTTTGGGGTTTCATGGTCGGTTCACTTTTTTATATTTATTGATGTTTTTTCGAATGTGAATGAAATTATATAAGTTAAAAGATGTGGTATCTGCACATTTTCATATGTTTAAATGGACCTATATTCCAGTTTTTATGACATTATGTTGATTCATTTAATAAAAAATTAATGGAAAATGTTTAATTTATTTGGGAGAGTTTTGGGAACATCTCACATAAATATCATTTATTTATTATTATATGTATATATTAAGTGAAAAACACAAAATTAGACATTATATACTCATTATAATCATAATAAACAATTTTAAAAATTTTATGACCATCCTTGTAGGCGGTAATGGAAAAATAATTTTCATTTTCCATGAAGACGGTTAACTACCAGAATTTTGACAGTGGTTTTCCATTATTTGATTAATAATAAATGAAAAATAGGGGTTGGTAAAAAATATTCCATTAGAAATAAAAAATTCCAAAATATACATGGAACTATATTTATTATTCTTTATTTAATGAAATAGGTAACAAGAAGGTATAAGAGGAAATTAAATTGTTAGACATAGTTTGACAATTTTTCCTCTTGAATGTCACATCTTCTATAAAACCCATGAGAAAATTGGAATTTGTCTTTTGGTGATTCTAATAGAACATGTAAGAGGGGAGAGTTGGTAGAAGAGTATTTTTTTAGATATTTTGAATGTGTAAAGGATTGCAATGTATGAGATAAAGGGTCGGTTAGGGGTGTTATTTATTATGGGGAGAGGGAAATTTTTGGAATTTCAAAAATATTTAAAAAAAATAAGAATATTCTAGATCCAAATGATTCAAATTGTCTTATAAATTCTTAGGGGATGAAATTTTTTACCATAACTTTTCACATTTCTATTTATATAATTTGTTAAAAAATTTGAAATTATTTATTATAATATCATATTATTAAAATGACATTGTTGGAAAAGTTGATACTATTACTTTCATGGACTATACAAAATCAAAATAAAGAGTCAAATATTATCCCACTATTTTATTATATTTTAATCATTCAATGATCATTTATTGAAATCATAGATAACCTAAAATATCTCAAATTATGTTTAGTTTATTATTCTTAATATCGTTTATTTTAATTTTTCATTTATTTAGTATTTTTTGAATAATTATTGTGTCAGATTTTATGATAATTACCAAATTTTACTGTTACAATCCGTCATAATGTAAAGACATCATTCTTGTGTATATATGGTTTAAATCCTCTTTAAATGGTTTAATTCTTATTTATATCTCCACATTTTATATATGATTATAAATTAATATAAATATACCTAATTTCAATATATGAAATTTATATCATGATTAAAATACTAGATATTATAGAACGATAATAAATGTATAAGGACTTAAACTCCAAAACCAGAAAAAAGATGAAAAATAAGGCAGTCATCACTCTGAAAAATGATTTCAATAGAGAATTATTATGAAATGGTTGATAATGGTATATAAATAAATCATATATGGTTTAATATATGTTAATAAGATTATCTAATAGTTTCCTAATAAATATATACTTCTTATATACAAGGTTAGAACACATATGTAGGATTTCATTACAAAGGTAAGGGTTTATTTCATAATCTCATCATTGTTAAAGATTATTTATGTTTATATTTCAAATAGGATAATTAATAATATATTCCAAATATATTTTATTATCCTAATGTAATTTTAAGAAATTTAATTGCTCATATTTATTTTATTATCTCTATGTAATAAAGATACTTAAATAATTTTTTAAGAAATAATGACTTAATTCTACTTCATCCAAAATATTTTCCATGCATGTCCAAATATTCAATATAATGTTTTTAAAAATGTTTTTAATTTTCCTAAATTGTTTATTAATGTGACATTTTAAACATGGATGAATTTTTGTGAATATTTTTCAAAATTAATATTCATAGCATTTCCCTGAATGAGGTATTTTTTAATTTTCATTGTGAATGATAATGGAATAATTTTTTAAACGCACATTGCATGAATAAAATTTCACACATTCATGGAAACATTATGATTTAAACATTCAATTAAAACACTCATAGTTTCATTGAATGGAAAATTATTTCTTAAATATTTTGTAAAATTATTGATTTTAAATAAGTTATTTCAAATTAAAAATGATATTTTCCTCAGAAGATTTCCAATGATGTTTTTAACCTATTTTCATATATGTGAATACAAATTATTGAATCATATGATTTACTATGGATATACTTTAATAACGTCATCCAACATATTTATATGATTTTTTTATGATCAATCAAACTTGAAAGTTATTGATATTACCTATGTTTCTTCATCCAATACATTCATTTACTGGTTTTAAGTAATGTCTATTTAGTTGTAGTGATTAATTATATGAAAAATGAATTTTAAATATTAATTTATGGGTGGGGGAATTAATTAAATATTCTCCCTATGAATTGGTATGACTCCTAAGAAAAAACCGGATGGGAATTTGGTTGAGGACTTACACATTTATATTGATGTCTTGGAATAGGTCCTTGATAAAATGTTTACGATATCATAAATTATATATTTAATCATTAAAAAATTAGTTATAGAGGTACATGTAATTATTTCAATATTTTTTGTGTTAATGGATATGTTTCAATCATATGTGATTATTTGTATTATGGGATTATCATTTATTTCTACCATATTGTTCATCCCTTATTGATTCCATGTTAGATTGAAATATATTCATACCCTTACTAGGTTTCTTTAATAATACCTTTATTATATTTACATTCCCTATAATTACTAAATGTGTAATATGATTTATATTCAATGATATTCTGGAGGGAATTATTATTTTTTCCATGAAAACAAAATGATATATCAGTTTCAAATGTAATTTCTTATATAATAATTTATATATGTTTTGAAGACTAATAATTTTTTTTCATTTGGGATGTGATCACCTATATCTTATACCAATGTTTTTAAGTAACCATTGGATTTGGGATATTGGATTAAGGATATTTACAATTGATATTATAAAAAGATTATTATAGACCTTATGAACTAGATTAAGTAAAAACATATTATAGTGAACCTAACAATATTTTTTAATTTAATTGTATGTCTATGAATAGGATAACATATTAATTTTTTATGGTTGATATTATGTGTCTTTAAATTTAAAATACCCTTCTCTAGATACTATAATAGGTAATGGTTTTCAAAAAAAATGCATTTAGTTTTAATAACCCCAAAAAGGGTTCGTCGAGTATATCATGGCGACTATTCTGGTACATCGTGAGTGTTCCCTTAGTGTGTATCTATTTTGATACTATTAGGGGATATAATTGGGAAAATTAAACTTTTCATTACAAAATTTCTTGAAATATTTGAAAATATATTAATGATTTGAGAAAATTCCCAAAGGAAACATATTTTTGATATTGAGATTACCTATAAATAAATTTTTAATTAATTATATGTGTTTTACTGGATTCAAACATTAAATTATGGTGATAATGTAATAATATTATCTACTATATGAAAATAACTAAAAATTGCCCCATGTGGATGGATTTGAAACAATATTAATACAGGTAAACTATGTAGGGAATGGCTTGTTAGGAAAGGTAATTATGTCGGAGTTGGATCCAGATATATTATAACTATATTAGGTTATATAACTCAGGTTACAACCAATATTCTTTAACATATAAAGTTTCTTCCTAATTTTATATTTGTTTTAAAAATGATGTACCATTACTATGACAACAACATCTATTATTCAATTCACTCACAAAACCATTTCTAACTTATAGATTGATAAGTTCCATAAAAATGAAATCTTTCTCATTGGGAAGTAATGAAATTGAAATAGTTCTAATTATTATTTATCATCTCGTAGGGGGTGTTGATAAATATTTCTCATTTAATCCAAACACAAATTATGAGGAAAAAATAGTGAGTATGGAGTTGAAGGATTTTATGTGTCTTTTATTTTGAGAACATTTTCCTCATGAAAAGTGAAAAAATATGGAGAGTCAATACCTAAGTAAAATAAAAAATAAATATAATTTTTTTACTATACATGAATATAACATGACAAGTAATAAAGGGAATGTAACTTCAGATATTTTGATGAGATATATTATTTTTAGTTTTTTTGATGTATTTTTTTGTTATTACATCAAGGACAGCTTGCACTATATGCAAAATCGTATTAGATTGTGGTATATGAAACACTATGATTGGATTCTATTACATATTGTTTCATGATATTTTAATAAAATTCATTTCATATAAAAATCAAGTATATGGGAACTACTAAATATTATCGCCTAGTCATAATAATGGCCAAGAATAATAGTATTAACTTCCTTATAAAACCCATTTAAATGAATCTAATAGAGTGTATAAAATAATATAATCACCCATTAGGTATTTAAAATAATTTTTAAAATTAATCATACATGTTTGCTAAAAATTATACAAGAAACATTATTTTTTTTGGTAAATGATGTATTTTTTAAAAAATGTAGTGTTTTCTCCTTTTGATGGAGCTCCAATTTAAAATCTATTTTTGACACTTTAATATTTAATTTTTTAACAAAATAAAAAATTTCATCGGATGTGGTATATAAAAATTTAAATAGGATGAATTTTGGATATTTTTTTGACTGTTTTTAAATTTTGATGAATAGTAATGCATTACTAAATTTTATTTGAAAACAATTTTTTTATTGAAATAATTTATGTTGTTAAATTATATATTGGAATGATTTTAATTTATAAATAGAAATAATTTTTATCATTAAATATTATGTAGTTTATTAACAATAATTTTAATTTGAAAAATGATGTCAAAACATTTCAATCTTTTGTAATATTTAACATTAGAAAACTTTTTCTCTCTTTCTGAAAACGAGAATAATTTTAAATTGAATTGTTCTAATTTTGTTTTTTTTTTGTTTTTAAAATTGGATTATATATTTTCAATATTTATTCCCAAATTAGGTAAATTTCATATATTTATTTTTGTGCATTATTAATAGAAACATTGGTAATTTTTATTAAATATGATAGAAGATTAAATAATGATACTATGTGTAAGAATACTATTATAAATTCACACTAACACTTGTATTTACATACTTGTATGTGTTTTATTCGACTTAAATCATCCTTTGGTAAAAATGGTGTTCTTTGGAAGCCACTCAGATGAGATTAGGATATTTAATTTAATTTATTTGTGGAAAAATTACATATTTCCCACTCAAATATTAATAACAAAACCATTTTTAAAATAATGTTATTAAAAGATAATTTTAATTATAAATACATACTTTAAATATAAAATGTATTTATTTTTCAAATTAATTTATTTTTGATTTTTAGGTAATAGATTATTTTTTTAATGACTTATACTTTGATGGTGTAAAATTAATTAATTGATCAGAAATCAATAAAGAAATCATTATTAAGTTGCTAATAAAAATAAAAAGAAACAAAAATATTCACAATTATTATTTCTAATGTATATATAGGCCATAACAATCCAAGGTTAGAGTTAATTACCATTTGGATCTATATATAAGAGATTTTCAATCTTATATTATTTTATTTAAAATGATTTTAAATTTGTCACATTCATAATTTTATAAGTATAGAATCATTAATATTGAATTTTCTAGATGAAAAAATCAACTAAAAGTATTGTCATAAAAATTATTGTATTTATCTTCCTATAAGTATTTTATTTATTTTTACACAATAAATAAGTAAATTAAATACATACACAAACCTGATGTAGAAATTATTTTTTTTAGAGAAATACGAAATTAATGTTTTTATAAATATTAAAATAAATATAATTTTAGAGAATTAATTTGTCCCATGTTTTTTATCAATAAATTAGACTCTATAGGAAAATAATAAATTAATATCTTTGATGATAACATAGTATGTTGATATTTTTTTGAAAATCCCTTAATTGAATAGTGACAAAATTGAAAAAATTGTAGTTTTGTTCAAACAATGTTTTATTAAATTATTTTTAAATAATAAAACATTTTTAAAAACTATTGAATAATTATCATATGGTCTCAAAATTCAATAATAAACTTATTTGTGGTAAAATTTACGTAATATTAAAAAATATTTCACCCTTTTAATTTTGCAAAATCTATATATTAATTAAAATTAAATAGAATAACAAGCTGTTAATTAAAAATAAACTGTTTAAATTTACATCAAAACATCACTAAATTTAATTTGTTGACAAAATAACAATTTTATCACATCACTAAATAGAATATATCTCTATTTGGAGGTATTTGGTTTCATTTTGAAATTATTATTAATTAATTATTTCATAAATTCCAAAAGTTCACATCACCTCAATTTTAAAAGTGAACCTCCTATATAACTTATTCAAATTATTATGAGCCTATAAGACTAGAAATCCCCTACCATTCTCCATTATAAACTTCCTTATATCCATTATAGATGTTTTGGTCTTTTCAAAAGACCAACTCTAGAGCCTTTAATTAGATATTTAGATAATTCATATTGAAGAAGAGGAGGTTATGATATATATAAAGGACTATAGTCATAAGGTAATGGATAATTTTGAAATCTCAATATTATATGAGATTAGTAATATGTATATATTTAATTGTATATATTTAAAATACACACACACATTTCCAATGTATTTAATATTATTTCTATTCTTCTATAATTGTTTAATGTTAATTTTACCCTTGGTGAATTTTTATTTAATAGTATAAAAGAAATCGTTTGTTATTGTTCAATATGAGGAACTTTTTTACCTTTTATTGGAAAATTATGGGGATAATGTTTTTTAACTTATATGTCATGAATGGATTCTTACGCATTCATAATGCCAAATTTAAATGAATTTGTTTTACAATATTTCAACTACATATTAAATAAAATTATTTTTTAAATTGCATGGAATTTTGAGAAATGAATACATATTCTAAAAAGAAATTATTTCTTCCTCAAGAATAATTTTCAAGTGCTTATCAAAATCATCTTCCAACTATGATTACATTATCTGAATTGGGTTATGATTTATCCCTATGATTACAATTAAATTATTGTGTTTATGATGAGATTATTTTTATTAAATCCATTTATTTTATTTGTAATATGATTAAATGATGTTTAAGAAACACAATTTTGTTTTTTAGATTATTCTATGATGAACTATTTATTTTTTCTTGAAGCGCGTAAGAATGATTACATTATGAGGTGTGTGGGATATATATCTTCATCAAATTCATATGACAGTGTTTTTTCATTCATGGTATAGACACGACTAGAATGGTAAATAGTTCTTCTTCAGTAATACAGGGCTGAAATGTCTGGTATATCTAGATTTGTAATACCAGGATGGAACTAGGTGTGAAATTGGTTTAATAATAGACTATTTTTGCTATGATGGTCTTGTAAATGACCCTTGGTTAATTTGGAAATGATTTTGTATGATTATGTGTTTCCCAAAAGTTTATGTTTAGGTCAATTCTATGTTATCATGGTAAATGTTACTTTATGTTTTATGTCTTACTTGCTTTTAGGATTTATTTTATGAATCTATATTTTGATATTAAAAATATAAATTCATGTTTAAAATTTTTTATGTTTATGTTTTTTTAGATATTTTTCATGTTTAACCTTAATGTGAATTTGAGACCAAACTTCTTCTGTATTCATTACCTTAGGATATAAATAATGGTTTTAGGTAAGAAAAATTAAGGGAATGATATTTATGGGAGATTTTGATTATATAAAACCAAGCTAGGAGAATGTGTTCTGAGTTTTCAAATATAATAATATAATAATGTGTTTGGGAGTTTATTGTTGTAATTTATTTTGTATTCTGGAAAAAATGAAACTTCCCCATACTACAATCTTAGGTCGTTAGAGTTTGTATTAGAGGGAATATTTAGTTATCCTTTTGAAATATATATGAAAACTATTTTGTGAGATCCCTAGATATATTATTTGAGGATACTTCATGGGATGTCCCTAAGTTTAGGCCTAGATATATGATATAATCCTTTAATTATAGTAATGATCATTAAAAACCTAGGGCTAAATCTAAGATGATATACATTGAAAGTACTCCCCTTGATTATGTTATTTTCCTACTATGATTTTTTTCTCACAATATTTATTTTGGGGTTTAGAAAATAGAAAGATACCTGGGGATTTATGTTAATAGATAATATGATCAACAATGGAATTTTATTCCTCTTGATAAAAAAAATAAAATTGCAGTTAGAAGGTGTAGAATCATTATTATGCCTAATCAGTAATATCATAATATTATCAAAAATCACAATATTGATTTGTTTCATAATTCACCTAATAAGAGAAATATCGAGTTTCAGGGAAATCATAGAGGAAATAATGTTCAATTTTACTCATGTAAATCATGTGCGAAGAGGCATCAAGGAGAAGGTTTCAAAGGAACTCGAAGATGCTTTAGGTGTGGAAAAGGACACAAAGCTATTAATTGTAATGGAAATAATATAGTTAACCTAATGGAAAATAATAATGGTATTGATAAGACATCATTTAAGGTTAAATGTTTTAAACGAGGAATGTATATGAATTTTGGAAAATTGATCTCTTGAAGAAAATCTAAATGGTCAAATGGGTAGTATTTATGTTGCTGGCGATGAAGTGAATACAAATGACATATGAGATGAAATAACTATTTAGGGGAAAATATGAAACTCCGTCAAGGGATTAAAAATATAGTGAAATTATTTCATTTTATTCAATTATTGAATTTGTATGAGTAATTTAATGGGAAAATTGATTTAATAAATATCTAAGGATTGTTACACTACTGTTTATCCTTATGCATTTGAAAGTATACGTTGAATTGTACAAGTAACCTTGGAATGTAATTTTTGGAAAACACATAAAATGTGCATGATTATTGGATAAAGATATAATTTGAGGTTTTGTAATGTTGTGACCTTATATTCGCAGAGTCGGTGCATTATTACAAAATGTTGGCATGATTACAAGGAATCGTATCCTGAAGGACAGATCAGTTTAGCAATCTTGGAAAATACATTACATGAATGAACGTTAAATATTACTTTCTTACATAGAACATACCATAATTAATCTTCTTAAAACCCATTTTTTCCATAGATTAACCATGCATATAAATCATAATACACTTCTTGAAATCTTGGGAAAATAAAACATAAGAAAGTGGTGAGTAAAATTCTCATTAAGGTTAAATAATTTAGTGGAAGCTATAAACATATAATAGAAGATGTGTAATAAAAAAATATCCTTTTAAACATAAACATGAACATAATTTTGAAAAAATAAATCTAATATTACTTTATAAAAATGCACATGGATATTCAATTAGTCGAATAATTATAGGTAATAACTAATTTCATAATGATAGAATGCATAATATTGGACAATATAACCACATTGTCAAGGCATCATGCCAAGACTACAAATTAATTTTTTTTCAAGGGCTTGTACCAAGGAACTAGTTTGTCTCATTAGACCTACAAAAACATCGAGGTGCTATAGTGGTCCCCAACTATCATTTACTAAGACCAATGCATTCCTCATATAAAAATTGTGAAACATAACATAAACTTTCGTATTAATACTTTCCTACAAAATGGAAAAAAATTACTGTAAAACATTAATGGTATAAAAATAGAACATCCATATTAAAACATATCATAACTCATTAAATACAATATAGAATACTGTTTTATAATAAATAGTCCTCAATCTTGAATAATATCATGTAAAGGATGTTTATGTAGTGGAAAATGACCAATAAAACTCTTTAAGTGAAATACCAATGTTTTAAGAAATAACAAAAAAGTCACACAATTTAGAATGTAATAAATTTAAAATACATTTTTTAATCAATGTTTCTCATAACACATAGAATATTTTGAATCAAATTGACATTTTAAAACAGATATGTCCATATAAATAAATCCTTAAAACTATTTCAAAAACATGCACATTAATGAGAATTATTCAGAAGAATAATTATTTAAACCATTTAAAATGATGTTTTAGTTAAAGATAATCTTAAGGATAATACTTTTGAAACCTCTTTTATAAAATGTGTACATGGATAATAAGTATCTCCTAGTAAAACTAACACATAAAAAATCTTGTATAATAATAATATAGAGAACTTAACCATTTCCTTGTACATTACATTGGTCGAGGGTATGTTTATCCTCTTGTATAATGACCATATTATGTTATTAAATTATAATAGAACCGTGTTCATATTTATGATATCATACGTGATTAATTTATGGTTTAATACTACCCATTTAAAAATAATATCTATGTTAAAATAACATTTTTCATAATAATCCCTTCCTTAATTTTATGTGTTTTAACTTGTTATTATTGATCATATCCCAATTATCTTGATATAATTGCTTGAAAAATATAAAACTATATTTATTTATCACCTATATTATGAGTATAAATATGAATAATATATAGATATATGAAATGGAAAACACTATTTATGGAGATAGTAAGCCGTACATACAAATAAACATCGTTTCCATTTTCATATCATATTGATTGGAATTAAGTGAATGAGATAAATGTAAATATATATATATATATCTAGTAGAAATGTTATGTCATATATTACATAATTATTAATATTATATATATTCATAATTATTGTTGAATTGTGAATGTGGAAATTAATCTCAGCTGGTAATGGATACAGTAAGCCATACATACGCACAAGCAACAATATCAATCTATTAATGGTGAATAATTTTTAATTGGATGGCATATCATATATAAAGAATAATTAACATGTTATATTTATTATTTACATAAATTTTAATCATTATTATACCCATCTAAATAATGATGTGTTGAATAACAGACTACACCACGACTGGGAGACGGTAAGCCGTATGTACGCACATATGGTGACATTGTCATTCATAAGAGGGATAGAAAAATGATTATTAATGAAACATATTTATAATGGATTATTAGTATGTATATGGTATTGTATTAATTATTTTGGTAAGGATACAAAAAATATAATGGATGTGGAAGAAGAAATGAACATTGAAAGGGGTGATAAAATAATTTCCTCTTCTTCAGATTCATCCTTTTAATTTGAACAAAATGGCTTCTTAGGTTGGATTTAGGATAAATTTAAGGTCTATAGTTTAAATTTATTGTATTTGGGAGGTTATTTTAGCTGGTTGTTTCCCAGCCAATTTGTTTTGGAGGTGTGAATATAAGGGAAGTTGAAGTACCCATTAATAAGATAGGTGGGGGCACTTTAGGAAAATTTTGAAATATTAATTTATTATAAAGTAATTTTTGGTTTATAATACCTAAAAATTGATTAATTTAGAGGATATTCTAGAGATGTGTATTCATCCTTTCAGCTAATAGGTTTTAGGCATGTTTAACTTACCATATTAACCTTATCCTTTAGATTTAACTCATAGTTAAATAGTTATCTTTTACCATGGATTCTTGTATTCTTACACTATATGGTTAATAAACATATTATAAAATGTAAAGAGACCATAAAGTGGTTCATTAATGACATATATTACGTTATTTATGTCTTTGGGATGAATATTATACTTTAAGGAACATTATATTATTTAATCAAAAAATATTTTGTTTTAAAACCCAGTTATGCCCATTTTGACTCTATATCATTTTTGGTTATTTTGAAAGTCAAAAAAACATTATTACATCACATAAAAAATATACTTAATCAACCCAAATATTTAATATTCCACTATTAAATTCATTTAAGGCATCAAAAGTATCAATTTATATTTATGTAATATTTATAACATAAATTGTTTTAATCGTTCATTAATAATGTAATTACTATATCATAATTATGTTAAAAATAAATTTAATTATTTAATGTCTAAATATAATAAATAAAATACAATGATATTGGAAATATTTTCATATTTATAATGAATATTAATAGTCTAATGTATCTTATGTGTGACCTTGTATTAAAAATGTATTAGTTATTAAAATTTGAATTTAACACTTCATCTATTCTTTAAATAAAATATAATAAATGTACAATTCTAAACCAAGTGGATAAAAAAGGATCATAGTTTTTCCCTAAATATTATTGTGTTCTAAAGACACTTTTCCAATAGAATTAGGACATTTGTTGGGGTAATTATAATATCACTTTTTCCTTTAATTATGTAATTTAATTTTATCTATGGTTAATAAAATTCCAATGTAACTATTCAAAAAAAATTCTTCTTATTGAGGAATATTTTATATACCAATGCCAACTGTTTCTCTCGTATTTTAGAAATTAAATTACGAAAACTTGTAAAATTACGTTTCATCCAAAATTTCAATTGTGCAAAGATGGTGTGTAAAAAGACGTTATGAAGTTTCAATAAATTTTTTACTATCTAATCTTATTATAAATCGACTCGAGTGAATTAAATTTTACTAATATATGTATTATGTATCTATTATGAAATTAATATATATTTAAAAATAATTTTTCAAATGAAAAAGGCAGTTTTCATCTACAACGTAGTTCTTTTCACTAAACATCAAAAATTGAATGTTTTCAGAAAAATACAAAAATTTACGTAATGATAAATTTGATATTATAATTTTAGACAATTATGTCTATTTTAAAAAATTAAAAACATAGAAGTAGCATTAATTAATATAAAATTAATTCCCGTTGTCAAAACTAGAAAGTAGTTTTTGGAGAAATAAAAACTATCAATGGATAGATATGTATTCATGTCCAATTTAAATTTAAATTACTAACAATGACAAAAATTTTATTAAATGAAAAAAATGTAATATTATAATACATTGAAATCATTTAAATGTATAATGTCACACTATAAATTATTTAGATTAAAAAATCAACTAAAATTTAGTAATTTTTTATTATTCATTATAATATTAAAGTTATCAGAAAAACACCAAAAATTTACCCAAACTAAATTTTTATTTCTTGAATTTTAATAATATTTTTATTTTTTACAAATTGAATATATAAAAGTTTCATATAATGTATTTAGAGAGGGTTCTCCATTAAAAGGTGATAAATTTTCATTTTTTGAAAAATACTTATTTATCTGAAAATCTGAATTTTTTCTTATATTATGTATTATAAAAACATAATATGGATGTTAATGTTATATATAAAATAAAAAATAAAAAATTAAGTAAATATTATTCAGAACCTCATTTTGAACAACTAGTTTGGTACATCATGGTGTTCTCAAACTCGGGGTTGCGTGCAGGGCATGCTATTGAATTACCTTAAAGAGATAATGTACTCTAAAATAATGGGATGTTACATTGTCCCCTACATTAATTAATTTAATCCTCAAATTTTGAAATTGTTCATCAAAAATATAATATAGAATATAGAAAATACCTTTTTGGAAAACCCAGATCGGAAATAAAGTTAAAAAATTTAGTCTTAATAAGAGGGAAAGTAAAATGAAAAAGTCACCACCAAATTATGATATCGAATTGGGGAACATTGGTGGAAATTAGAGACACATCATTGGGGAAAATATTAATATTTATAGGGAGTTATTGAGGTCATCAATAACAAACCAGTGAACAATAAATTGAATATTGAGGGCCTCAAATCTATAAATCTATGATGATATAAAATATCATCAGTTCAACAAAACATAAGGTATTAGGTTAACACATTTTTGGATTTAAGATCCCTTACCTAAGGTTTTATTATTATTCTTCACAGAATAAGAGGAAATAAATACATGATAAGTAGATATCCATCCTTCTACTAATTTCTACCATAAACTCATATTTCACTCTAAAAGAAAATAAAAACAAAAATATTATATTTATACTAATCATATAGGGTTCCAAAAAAATTGATTTGTTATTTATTATGTTAGAAAATTTTAAAAAAATATATGTTATACAAATCAAGACATCACGTAGGCCAGTGGTAAGTGAGGCACCCATGTCGCTATTTTGGTTGGAGGTTCAAGCCTTTCTAACATTCCAGATGACATAGTTTCTCGCACGACCTCCATGTTTTCCTTTTTATAACAATAATAAGTATTCATATGAAATTTTTTAACTGTAAACAATAATATCCAATGTCAAAATTAATTCATTCCAACCTTTAGGAATATTCCAAATACATTTTCCCAAAATCACAGTTAAAAATTTATAATGAAGGTAAACATAATGAAGATCTTTTTTTCCACGTAATAACATGTGAATACATTCATCATGTATTCTATTAAAACAAGGTAACACATTAAATTTCCATAATACCTTATTAATTACATTCATGCTCCATTATTCCCTATAAAATACTGAATATACTCTTTATATCCTACTATTTTGTAAAATCAAACAATGATGGAGTAAAAACAATTAATTTGTTTCCATGTAGTCAAGAATATCGAATATGATTTATCCAAATAAATCATATATTATTTTGAAATCATTATCTCAATTTCATAAACATATTAAGGGTTTTATCTCCCATAACCATATATTTTACAAAATGTATAACATGAAACTTTTTTACTTTAATTGGTACCATACAATCTCAAAACATTAATGAAATAATACTGTAATTCAATCATTATATACTCTATAATTATTATAACCCGTACAAAATTAATACAATTCTCAAATGACACAATTATTTAATAAAAAATAAGATCACTAATCATTTATCTTCATCTGTAGTAGTATAATTCCTTGATTATTATCAAATAGCATCATTTGGGGTATACTCTATTGATTGGGACATTTATTCACGTAGTGTCCCAACTCCATGCAGATAAAGCATTGTACATTTGAAATGTAAGAACCTGAATCATTGTAATGTATGTTTTTTGTTTATGTTTTTGTTCATAACCCCCTTTATTTTCAAAATAAATGTTTCCCAAATTTCATGTGAAGGATAGAAAGTGTTTTGTGGGTTCGGGACACTAAATAATAAGAAAAGTTGGTTCTTGGGAATGTTTCATGGTTTGAACATGGTTTATGTCAACCGTACGGAGAATCATCAGTAACATTGCAGCCATAGATAAGGGATTTTGCATGGTTTGTGAACGGTTAGGAAAACCATGCGAAACTCCCAGGGAACCATGTGAAAGAGGGTGATTTCGGGCATTTTCTGCTGTATGGTTTGGAAAACTGTGTGGGTAAACCGTGTGATCCAAAAAAGTTAGAAAATTTATAAAATTACCACTCTGTGATTTTAAACCCCATCTCAGGTTTCCCCTCCATTTTACCCCTCTATATCCCTAGTGATGATCTTGGATGAACCAAGCTTTGAAAATGTGGTTCTCCCTCAATTGTTGGTCGTTTAGAGCATCGTTGGTTGCAGATCAATGCCCCGAGTAAGTATAATTATCTTCTCCCTTCTCATTTTCATATTTGGTATTATGGATATTCACATATTCTTCTGAAGCTCTAAACACCATTGTTTTCAGGTGGAACCTAGGTCGGGGCTTGGGGGATTTGGATCATGATCTATGGATACAATGATGAGTGTGTTCATCATCGTATCCAACAAAGGTAGTCTAGAAGTATTTTCCTATTGTTTTCTGTTGTGTTTCTGCAAGGAAGTTTGTGATCTTTTTGTTCCCTTTTTGGTGTTCTTGGTTCCGTTAAGGATTTTGATAAAACATGGGTGTCTTAGTGACCAATTTCAACCCTAAGGATCCTTGTGGGATGCGTATAGGATGGATTGACCATTTAAGGGCCACCCATTGGGTGCGCCGGCTTTTCCAGACATAGAAAATTCTAGGGATAAATGAAGGGTTGTCAAGTGATAATGTGGAACCCATATAGAACATGTGTTAATTTTTTTTAAGTGTAAATTAAATGATTATAGATCTTCCTAGGGTGATAATGAATAAGTGGTTGTTTGTAATTACATGGAAACATGAAATTTAAGTCAGATGGGATTATGTCAATTGTTTAACGAATTGTGGTTAGAGATGACTAAGGGGGTGTGCATATATAATGGTAAACATGTAATTGGAGAGTGTAATGAATAAGGGGAGATATTTTAATGAGATGTAATAAGAGAATATATGAATTTGTAGAATGGGTCAATACATGATGATTAAGTGGTACACCTAAATGGTTGAATGCAATAAAGTGATTATGTTATGTGATATGAGAATTTTACTTAAAATGAGAAATTGGGTAAATGTATGTGAAATGATAAATGGGGGAAATGGGTTAATGTATAGTAAATTATGAATTTCGAATAGGCATATGGGTTGTTGAATACACCTAACCGGTAAAGGCAAGAGAATAAGAATGTGGATAAATGGATATGATTTATTATAGGAAAATTTTTTAATGGGTTATGACATAGTATTAATTCCCATGTTTTTTACTATGACTTTTGAATGATGATTTACAATGGCATTGGTTATGTTATTCTTTGTGATTGTATAGTTATAGTGATTAATAAATAAAAATGTTCACCTATCCAGGTAGTGTGGGGTATTGACATGATGTTCTACTCACATGGGCCAGGTTATAGACTGAGGCTCTAAACACCTCCTTGAAATTCATGGGTTAGGGAAGGGGATGGAGGCTCTATTCCCCATATTTTTTGCATCCCACCTTGACCTAGGCTTTGATGTGGGGGTAATGATTTGATGTGAGATTTGTGTCACTAGGGAGATATGGACTAGATTGATCTCCCTTATGCATTGGGATTGATTTCTATAGACCCATGCATGGATGATATATATTCCTAACCCAAATAGAATAAATTATAATGAATTAAGCTTGAATATGGTAAATGAAATAGATTAGGGATTAAATCAAGTCACAAACTAAATAAAACTTGTTAACTAATGACACCCTAACTATCCCCGGTTTAGATACCATTAATTTTGTACTAGCATGAATTATCTATTAGACTAGATAATTTTTAAACACTTTTTTTGTAGGCTTATTGAGTTTTGTGCTCACACCCTACTCAGTCCACCATTGGGTACCGAAGATGACTTCATTGTTGCTAGTCAGGACCAGGGAAAGTGCCCTACTCTACAATGTTGAGTTGGGATCAGGATGTTCATGGAGACGGATACGAACATAAATTCAGGACCCATTTAGAGTTTTTTCCATTATTTTATTTTGGGTTTATTCACATTCAATGTTTAAATGACCTGACATGTTTACTATTGTATATGATTGTACCCAGTTTTGTGAATAGGACATTTAGGCATGTTGCTGATTGTTGTCGATTGTTTTCGTCGTTTAAATTATCATAAAATTTGTATTTCTATAGTAAAGAGAGTATAGTCTCCTCACATGAATCATTAGTACCTAACCTTCAGTCACCAACATATGGCGTATGGGGAGGCGTGCATGAGGTCATCTGACGACCCGGCTCAGAACACCGGTTTAGTGGCTTCCGGGTCGGGCACGTTACAAAGTGGTATCAGTGGAGTTTTTTAACTTTTTTACTCATTTTTGATGGTAGATAGGAGGTTAGGATGTGTCGGGCATGGGCAATACACTCGTCCATGGGAGTATCTAACCTACGTTTGTGGAAAAAAACAAGTAACCCTATGTGGGAATTTTTGTTCTTGATGTGTGTTGTTATAGTTGAATGAAGTTTCATAGTTGGGTTATGCACATGTTGTGTGATTTCACTAATTTATGATATTATTCTCATTATCAGAATGACATGAGGTTGTGAATTCGTACATCATTTTCGGCACCTGAGAATATAGGTGGCATGTGCCATTATAGGCACACACACAAGATAGGTGTGCAGGAAAATAGAGAGTAGAATGTATTTTTTACTCCTAGGATATATATGTAAAAAATGATGCCTAATATTTGTAATGAAAGTGGGATAATGTAAAGAACACGGAAGAATAGTTATGTTATATTATGTATATAGAAATTTTGTGACCATGTTGGAATTTTGGGATGCGATAAATTGATAAGGTTGTTTTGGTGTTTTAAAAAATGATTTCCTAATTAACATAAAAATTTTAATTATTTTTTCCGAACAAAATGTTTTAATGAGTTAAAATGATGATTTAAATAAGCATTGAAATGTTAAATTTTCCTATGGGGGACAAATCATGTCATAAAGTAAAAACTGCTTTGAAGTGGTGTTGATGAAAGAATTAAGATTAAGTAAACTGGTTACCCAATGTTGACCATGACTTGCAACAGGTTTGGTATAGGGTTGTGTTTAGAGCTTTATAATGACTACTCAGATAGATTATGTAGAAAGGTTTATTTATGGTTGATAGAGAGAGATATTTTCCATTTATGGATAAATCCTATGGTTCATTATTCAAAGCAGCAGGTGAACAATAAGTTTAAGGTTAGAATGGTTGATTTCAAAGGTGGGTATCCTTTGGGTTGTTACCATGACCCTTCTATGTGTGGGTTGGGGTAGTGAGAGTTCCCTAGTTGGATACATCATATTTGGATTCTGAGGCCATATTAGGTATGATGTGGCCTAGGATTGTGTGTTCAAGAATCCCATGGTAGAGTTGTAGAGGTTTGGTTGGGAGGCATTATTCAGTAATGCGAGTGTGGAAATTCTTGTAGTCCGTTACCATAAGGAGTGCATGTCGGTCCCTATGATTGGTGCTCGGGACTTGGTGACCTTGTGTGTAGAGAACATGTGAGTTGTTCCAAAAATTCCAAAGAGGATACTTTCTCGTAGTTGCAACCAATGTGTGAAACTTCTGTGTGGCACCTAGAGTAAATAGTTGTTTGGAACACTAAGAAAAGTGTTCATTGGAATGGGATCAAGGGTTCCATTGGCACGCATTTATTTGTTTGTGTAATGATATGAATTGTTTGGGTAGAGGACCAATGGTTTTTCCTAGATGTGACTCTAGTCTAGGGAGTTGGTATCATTCATCCATCAATGTGACCTATGAGAGAGGTCGGGCAGGAATTCTAGTGATTTTTATGCCTGTATCATTCATGAAGATGTCTAGGGCCAGGGTAGTGGGACACTGTGTTCCGCATGGTGCATGATTGGCCTAAATCTCTTAGTTGGAATTATGATGGTTTTTGGTGAGACTCGAGTGGTTGTCTCAGGGTTATAGTTTCAGAAATCAATGTTATATTCATTGAAGTATATCCCAGTGATGTGGTTTCCATGGAATGTAATGCATGAGAGATATTGCAGAGGTCATGTTGAAGAATGTTTGGTGATGGTAATGTATGTTCGGTTCTTCCATAAGGGTACACTAGTTATTTTTATGGTTTGTAAGGTTTTTTAAAGGGTTTTACCATATAGATACATGACTCACATGTTGGATGATGATTAATATAGGACTCAAAGTAGTTTTCAAGATAAAAAAGACAATGAATGCTTACTTTTGGTTATATGATTTTTCTCGATGGTGACTCTCATGGTGGGAGTGCTCACATGGATGATAATATATGAATGAATGGTTTTGGTTGTTGGGTGAGATGTCGATGCCACCTCGGGACAAATGATACTGACTAACCAAAAGTCATGGTCAGGTAAGTTTATAGGCGATGGTCCATACCCATGTTAAGGACGATTTGTGAGAAACCGTTAATTTTATTGGTGTGGTAGACTATTGTGCTTCGGTTGTGAGCCATCAGAGAAGCATCAAAAGAACTTGAGCGGTGTGGTGGACATAGTTCCATATGAATATTTGTTTCAGAGCTACATGGCGGATTGGTCTTGAAGTAATGGTTAAACATGGTTGGAAATCACACATGAGTTGTGTTGGTTAAGTGATGATAACATGTGTTTGGTATGGGATCCTAAGAATCCTTCCTAGTTCCCGGTGTCCCATAGCTTGACATTAAAAATGGATGAGTTGGTGGTGGTTTTATTTGACAATATTTTAGCATACCTCATCTAGTGATGATCATGACCAAGATCGTAATAGCATCTTAGGTACAATGAGAAGCTATGGATCACACTAAAAGACATGAAGGTGTTTGGTTGGATGAGAGAAACCATGAATTTTGTACTCATGGAAGTGGTATATGTGGTTTTTGATGATGTAATGTTCACCATCTATTGTTTTGGGTGGGGTCCTTGGGATAGATAAAATGTTGAAAAACTTCATGGGAACCATTCACGAATGTTGAGAATAGGCATGGGATAAAGTTTGTTTTTTTGTTTTGGGAAAAATTTGGATTTCGATGTCTATTATTGGGATTTAGATTGTGATCATGTATAATATGAGGAGGTTAGAATCCCTCTTGTGAGGAGTGGTAACAACACTCACAAGGTGGGGAATGATGAGATTGTCCTAGATATGGAGAGGGGAACATATAGATAATGTGGTGCCACCCTAATTCCAATGGGGAACATATAAGGTGTATGTTAGGTCCCTCAGAGAGGCAATGTGTGACTTCTTTGTGTTGACATTCCATGGGTGAAGCCTGATGACGGTCTGGAGGGTGGTAGTGTCGTGATGAGGCATTTCTACTGGAATTCATGGAACATCCTCAGTTGGGCACACGAGATGATAATGATAGTCCTCAAGTCATTAATCACCATGAGATGGTGATAAAGGGTAGCGTACAATCAGTGGAGAGTGGGCGTTTGGGGTAACCTTGTTGGGTGTGGACCGACCTAAGATGACAATCATGAATGTCTGTGGTGGGAGTGACCCCCCTCTTGGTTCATGTTGTTGTGAAAAGTTCCTTTTGAAATAGGAGATGTACCTTAGTGAGGTCGTGTTGATCTTAGTCCTTGACGGGATGGGGTAATAATGTACTAATAAAATATTTTGATGGTGTGACTGGATGCCAATGTTGGGTAATGCCCTATGGATGCCTCATCGTGGTGAGATGGAACATGCTGTGTGAGGATAATGTCTGTTTGAGCTCTGATGGTCTTTCATCGATGTAGGAGGTTCCATATAACTGGAAATAGTTGAGAGAACGAAACCAAATAAATGTTGGTGGAGGACATGATCTTAGATTTCGGTTGGAAGGACTCGAGTGGTCACTATTCAGGGAGTTGGCTATGGTAGAGAGCTTTAGAACTGTTTAATTGGTCAAGTGTCCAAGATTATTGAGTTGCATCTCAATGTATAGTTGTAGAATGAATCTTCGAGAAATGTGGATGGAAGGATCATGTGTTTTCCTTAAGGTGATATTAGGATTGGGTCACCATTAGTGTTTGAAAAAACAGAGGAAAATGACGCGATGTAATTTGGGTCATGAGATTTCTAGAGGATCCAGCCGATGATGTCATTATTTATTCCTCTATGATGAAGTGATTTTTAGTGATATTTTTCTATGTATATGGATTTAGGAACAGTTGTTTAATTTTTCATGTTATGTTCTAGTGGTTGGGTGTGGTTGGACTGGAAGCATCCTTGAGGAGTTGTCGGTTTGTGTTTTGGTGACGTGTTGTGGGTAATTCTATGGACTTCATACATTTTTAGTGGGCCTTGTAATGTTCACCTAGAAACTGTACGATGTGAAGTGATATGAAGACCATGTGGAATGATCTCTTCATACGGATGTTTGGTGATTCTTGGAAGAGTTTCTCAAGGATGTGCCATTTTAAATTAGAGAGGTTGTAAGAACCAGGATCTTATTAAGTTTTTTTATTATGTTTTTTTTTTGAACCCCCATTTTTGGGATAAATAATTATTTCCAAAAGTTTATGTGAAGGATCAGGAGTGTTTCGGGGGTTCAAGACATGAACATGGAAGGAAATGGGGTTCTTCGGCATGTTGCGAGGTTTTCACGCGGTTAGTGAAAACCGTGTGGAGCATCCCGGGTAACTATGTAACCATGAACATATGTTTATGCACAGTTTGGAAAACAATACGGAATTCCTAGAAAATCATGAGGAAGGGGGTGATTTTGGGCAGTATCTTCCATGTAGTTTTTGCATGGGTTGAAATTTTTTGTAGGTAAAACATGTAGCCCAGAAAAGATGGAAAATTCACATAATTTCCAATTGTTGATTTTAAATACCAACTCAGTTTTCTCCTCCATTTCACCCCAAGTTGTCATGGTGATGATATTGGATGAACCAATGATTCAAAAGGTTGTTTTCCTTCGATTTTTGGTATTTTGGAGTGATGTTGGTTGCTGATTGAAGCCATAGGTTACACTAATCCCCTCCTCTATTCTCTTTTTCAGATTAGGGCATGTGGTTTCTCTCATATTATTTTGATGCTCTAAACCCCTTTGTTTTCTTATGGATACATGGTTGGGGTTTCAAGTGGGGTTTGAATCCGGGTCTATGGCTATGATTAAGAGTGTGTTCATCTTCAGATTTGAGGTAGTGGTCTACATGTATTTTCCCATTGTTTTATGTATGTTTTGTGAATGGAATTTCGTGTTCTTGTTTTTACCCTTTTATTTTTTTTGGTTCTATTGAGGCATTTGATAAAAAAGAGGTGTCTATGTGACCAATGTCAACCCTCACGATCCATGTGGAATTCTTAGTTGATGGGTTGACCCTTTAAGGGCCACCAAAGGGGTACGCCATCTTTTCCGGACATAGAAAATGGTAGGATTAAAAGATGGGTTGTTGAGTGATAATGTGGAGCCCATATAGAACATGTGGTAAAGTTTATTAAGTGTAAATATAATAATAATAGTGAATCCTATGTTGATAAATCATAAGGGGGTGTTTGGAAAGACATATTAATAAGAAATTTGGGTTGGATGGGATTATGTCAATTTTTTTATGAATTGTTGTTAGAAATGCCTAAGGGTTAGTAAATATTAAATGGTAGACATATAATTGGACAATGGGATGAAGAAGGGGTGATATGTTTTTTAGATGTAATAAGTGAATGGATGAATTTGTGGAATGGGTAATTACATGACGATTAAGTGGTTCACCTAAATAGTTGAATATAATAAAGGGATTTTGTTATGTGATAAGATAATTTTACTTAAAATGCATAATTGGGTAAATTCTTGTGAAATGCTAAATGGGCTAAATGGTATAATGAATAGTAAATGGTGAATTTGGTAAATGCATAAGGGTTTTTTAATACACTTAATGGGTTAAGGCACATGATTGATAATTTGGTTAAATGGATATGATTTGTAGTGGGAAAATGTGTTAATTGGTTATGGTATAGTATTAATTACAATGTTGTTTTCTATGCATTTTGAATGATGATTTCTAATGTAATTGGTTGTGTTATGTTGCATGATGGTATGGTTGTGGTGATTGATAAATAATCATGTTCACATGGCTTTGAAGTGTGGGGTATTGACGTGATGTTCTACTCCCACCGATCGAGTTATAGGAAGAGGCTCTAAACTCCACCCCAAAATTAACGGGTTAGAGAAGGGGACGGAGGCTCTATTCCCATAATGTTTTCATTCCACCTAGAATGAGGCTTCAAGGAGAGGATAACTGTTTGATGTAATATGAGTGTCTCTAGTGAGATATGTACTACATTGATTTCCCCAATGAATTGTGATTGATTTCCTCAGAACCATGTATGGATGACATAGATGCCTAACCAAATGAAAATAAATTGAAATGGATTATGTGTGAAAATGGTATAAGAAATGGAGTTGGGATGAACTCTAGTCACAAACAAAATTAACCCTATTAACTAATGTCACACAAACTATCCCTTGTTTACTTAATTTTTATTTTGAACTTGAATGATCAATATATTAAACTGGATATTTTTTAGACATTGTTGGTGGTAGCCAACTGATTATTGTGCTGACACCATGCTCAGGCCACCATTGGGTACTCGAGCAGACTTTGTGGTTGTAGTTCTAGACAAGGGAATGGGACCTACACTAAGATGTTGGGCCTGGATAGAGATGTTCAAAGAGAAAGATCTGGACATAAGGGCGGGGCCCATTGGGGGTTTTTTTCCATTTTTTTTATTTTGGGTACTTTTACCTGTGTTGTAGCATGGCATGACATATTTACTATTTTATATGATTATATCCTATTTTTGGAAATGGTCATTTATACATGTTTCTGATTATTGTCTATTGTTTTTATTGGTTAAATTATAATATTTTCATGACTTACTTTGATGAAGAGGTTGTAGTCTCCCCACATGACTGATTTGACCCTCGCCACTAGTTGGAAACCACTGGCATATGGGAAGTCACGCTTTAGGTCATGTGACGATCTAGCTCGGAGAACCTGTCTAGTAGCTTCTTGGTCGGGGACATTACATGAATCCTTTTTCATACCCTTAAAATCATGAACATGGTGGCCCTTTTCTGCAAACTTATAATAAACTCCCATTCATTTCCAGCACATCCCAAGGTGATTCATTCCACAGTTATAACATATGGGAAAATCCATCATTCCCTTATTCCCTTTATCCATATTTCTTTCTACCATCCTCTTCTTCTTTGGCATCGCATCAAAGACATAAGAATCCCAAAATTTATTACTTATCTTATTAAAACATCATACTATTTCTTTACATGATTAGAGTACGTGGGGGAATATTTCCCTAAAAATGTGGGCTCAATACCATGAATAATATTATCCTTCTTACTCTTTGGATCATACACATTGTGGAGTTCCCATTTTTCTACTGGGGGATATTTCTAAATGGGGACACACACTAGGTTAGATCATATCATAATTTATAATCCAAAACATAGAAAAATTATCAACATTAATTGATTATTTTTAAAAATCTAGTATCATAATCATTAAAATTGAATAATTTCTAACATATTTACTCATACATACTTCATAATGGTTTGTAAAGAAAATGATAAGTATCCTAAGAATATCCCCTGAGAGTGTCAAACCAGATGCAATGTAAGGCCCGTTGTTGTGTACCAGGATACCCCGGGTCATTCCCGATGCTCCTTGTTCGAGTTTTCACTTCTCAGTACATCTGTGGCATAACCACATCCACTTGTAGTGTCCAAACACGTATTTATTTCTTGGAAAAGCAACATAATATTTACATTACCAAATTTTTTTGATGTTCTTCTATACTAATCCCCAATGTATATCTTTGGGTAATTTTTCCAAATAACAGTTAATCTAAATCTATTTCCAATGTTGTTTCTAAACATCATTTGATACCAAATGTAACACCACTACCCTGAGAGCTAGGAACCTGTGCATTATTACATAACATTGTCATGATTACAATGAATAATTTCTAAAAGGATGAATCAATTTATAAGTGTTGGAAAAATAGATTACATAAATGAATGATAAATTTCACTTTCTAACATACAAAAAAACATAAATAATCCTTTTTATAACTCCATTATTCCTTTATCAAAACCTTAATATTAGTGATAATACACATTTTGGTATCCTAGGAAAATATATTATGAGAAATGGGTGCGTTGAGAACCACATTATGTGTAATTAATTTATCGAAATCTATAAAACTTTAAGAAATGATAAGTAATAAATACAAAATTATTTTAAAAATAAACATTAACATAATTTGGAAAAAATAAATCAAAACATACCATATAAACATGCACATTGATATTATACTCAATGAATAATCACATGTAATAACTAATTGCATAACGAGTGGATGCATAATGGCGGACATCATAACGGAATAGTTAATGACTCGTGCCAAGACTACACATAAAACTTTTATCAAATCCATGTTCCAAGAGGATAGTTTGTCTCATGAGATATACTGATGCATCTATGGGCTATAGCGGGCCCACACGTCGCTTACTAAGTCAAATGAATTTATCATATAAAAAGGTAGAAACATAACATAAACATTCATATTAAAAATGGCATACGAAATGTCCATACTTTACCCGTATATCATGAATGTTATAAAAATAGCACATCCACAGTCCATAATATCATAACTCATTCAATAAAATATAGAATATTGTATTATAATAAATAATCCTCAATCCTGAATAATTTCCAGTAAAAGATGTTGATGTAGTTAAAAATGATCAATAAAACTCTTTGAGTGAAATATCATTTCTATATAAAATCATTTAAATGTCGCACAATTTAGAAAGGAAGAAATTTATAATAATTTTTTTAACAAAATTTTCCTATAAAACTATGAAACTTTGGAAATGAATTAACATTTTAAAATAGCCAGGTCTATAAATAAATCCTTACAACTATTTTGAAAATGTGGACATTAATGAGAATTCATTAGTAGAATGATTATTTAAACCATTTAAAATTATTTTTTTATTAAAGAGTCGCATAAAAAATAAACCTTTTGAAAACACTTTTATGAAACCTGGACATAGATAAAAACATGACCAAGTAAAAACATACACGAAAACAATCTCGAATAATAATGAGATTGAGTAACTAACCCTTACCATATACATTCCATTGGTCGAGGGTACGTTTAACCTCATGTATAATGACAATAGTATGTTCTTAAATTATTACAGAACCATATTAATATTTATCATATCATACATTATTAATTTATGGTTTTATAGTACCCGTTTAATAATAATTTCTATGTTAAAATAATATTTCAGGTAATAATCACTTTTTTATCATAAGTGTTTTAACCTGTTATTCTTGATCGTATCAGTTATATGATGATTTAATTGATTCCAGAATTTAAAAATATTATTTATTTACCATATATATTCATAATATAAATACATATAATAGATACATATATGAAATATAAAACAGCATTTATGGAGATGGTAGACTGTACATACACATAAACGTCGTTTCCGTTTTCAAACCATATTGATTAGAAGTAAGTGAATGAGATATATTTAACTACACATATATATATATATATAGTAGAGTTATTATTTCATATATCAAACAGTTATTATTAAAATTTATTTTTATAATCATCATGGAATAGTGAACAAGGATGTGAATCTCATCGTGTCGTGGTGATGTTAAGATGTATGTGCGCACAAGTGACAATATCATTATATTGATGGTGAAATAATAAGTAATTGGATATTATATTACATATATAGAATCACTAACATGTTATCTTCATTATTTAAATCAATTATACTCATTATTATACACAACCAAATAATGATGTGTTGGATAACAAACAACACCACGACATGGAGATGGTAAGCCATACAAACACATGTATGGTGAATTTTCCATTAATAGTATGGATAGAATAATTTATATGGTTTTTCCATATTTATAATAACATATCAGTATGTATAAGGGACTGGAGTTATTATATTGGAATGTAATAAAAGATAGAGGAAGTAGAAGAAGAAATGAACTTTCAATGAGGTGATTAAAAATAATTACCTCTTTTTCAGGTTCTTCATTTTTGATTTAAATAAAAGGGATCCTTAGTTAGGATTTATGTTCAATGTAAGGCATTTAGATTTATGTGATTGTAGTTGGAAGTATATTTGAGAATGTTTTTCCCAAGACAAATGGATTTGAATGTATGAATTTAAGAGAAGGGGAAGTACCCTTTTCTAGGGGAGGAGAGTGGTACTTTAGGAAAAGTTTGAAATATTATTTTATTATAAAATCATTTTCTGTTTCTAGTAACTAAAAACAGATTTATTTAGTGTTTAATGTGCATATGGGTCAAAATCCTCACAGCCAATTTGTTTCAGAGAAGGTTAAGTCACAATATAAACTTTTTCTTTTAGATTTAACAATTTGTTAAATAGTTTAACTTTTACCATGACATCCTATATTATTACACTATATGGTTAATATACATACAATAAAATGAAAATAGAACCTAAATTGGTTCATTAATTACATATATATTCTTATCAAAGTCCTTTGGACGACTCTTATATTTTTTGTTATTTCATATCATTTAATAAAATAGTAATTTTTTTAAAAACTTATTTATGTCCATTCTAGCACTATTTAGTATTTTAATTTTATAAATGTAATACCCACATTATTACCTCTATTAAAATTTATTGTACCCTAAAAAGTCATATTAAACAATAAATTTCATGTATGGAATCAAAAGCCTCAAGTTACATTTATTTTAATATTTATAACATCAATTACTTTAATCGATCTTAATAAGGTAATTACTGGATCATAAATGTCTCATAAAGAAATTTATTTTTTCAGTGTCTAACAATTATAGAAAAAATACCATGATATATGAAATAATTTATAATTTCTGATGAAAATTTATAGCTGAGTTTATCAAATGTATAAACCTATATAAAAAAATATTTAGCTATTAACATTTGAATTTAACACTTTTAACTCTTCTTTATATAATATACAATAAATTTCTTCATCTAATCCAAGATAATAAAAAAGGTTAATAATTTTATCCTAAGGTTTCTCTTGGTCGATATAAACTTATCCAATTGAGTTATGACATGTGTTGGGGTAATTATAATATCATTTTTTTACATTAAACTACCATATTTACTTTTAACCGTGGTAAATAATGTTCAGAAGTTACTACTAAAGATAATTTCTTTTCATCCTACTGAACCAAATTTTACTTTCTTATTTCAACCATGTCTCTCTAATTTTTAAAATTCAATTAAAATAATTTGTAAAAAAAATTGTGAAAATTTTCAATTGTACCCAGAAGGAGGGAAAAATATGTTAAAAAGTTTCAATGAAATTTTATATATCTATTCTTATTATAAAATGACTCTAATTACTAAAATTTTAATAATTTATGTATTATGTATCTATTTTTACTTTAAGATAAATTTAAAAATCATTATTCAATTGAAAAAAATCGTTTTTTATCTACAGTAATGTGTTTTTTCACTATTCATCAAAAAAATTAATGTTTTCAAAAAAAAATCCAAAAATTAACCTAAAATAATTTAGATATTTCAAATTACAATTTTAAGTCAATATTACCAATTTATAATCATATAAGTTGCATTAATTTATTTAAAATTATTTCCCATAATCAAAACCAGAAAGATGTTTTTAAGAAGTCAAAACTATCAAACAATTTATATTGGTTATGACCAATTTAAATGTAAAATTACATCCAATAACCAAAATTGTATTAAATGATAAAAATATAATATTATTATACTTTAAACCATTACAAATCTTAATTTAACACCAAACAATATTTTGATTAAAAAAGTTGTCTTCAATTAAAATTTAGTAGTTATTACTATTCATCAAGATATGATAGTTATCAGAAAAACACCAAATATTTATCCAAGATATATTTTTATGTCCTGATTCTAAATAAGAAGTTTCTTTAGACAATATTTATATTTAAAAGTGACAATACTGTAGTTAAATTGGGTTAACCATTAAAAGGAGGAAAATTTTCATTTTTCGAAAAGTACTTTTTTATCAGAAAAGTTGATTTTATTCTTGTATTGTATCTAAAAAATATATAATATGGATGTTAAAATTATATAGGGTAAATAAAATTTAAAATTATGTTAATACTATTCCTAACCACTTTTTGGATGGCATGTTTTGTAAGTTGTGGTGTGATTGAACTCAGTGTTGGGTGTAGAGAAAGCTATTGAATTACATTAATGATATAATGTACTGTGAAATCCTAGGGTTTTACATGTTTGGTAGTATTAATTAAATCAATACTGATATAAGGACAATGTGATTTCATGGATAGAGTATATAGAAATTTTTGGATTTTTTCTATATATTGAAGGAGTTAATTTTTTATATCATGCATGTTTTCACTGTGGTTCAATGGTCATTGAAGTATTTACCATGATTCAAAAAAATACATCATTAACGTATTCACATGTTTGGAATTTAATAGTCAAGAACTGTCTAATGAGTTATGGGATAAAAATACATACCTATTTTTGGTCACCACTTTCTAAAGGTTTAGATTTTCATTTCTTCAAGGGATTGTAAGGTTATCCATTTATGGATAGTATATGTTATACTCTGTTTAATATTTGTAAGATTAATGTACTCCCAAATTATAGGTGGAAATATGAATATTTGATAGCCTGTGTTATCCCTTTTGTTGACATACATGGAATGAAAAATCATTCTATTTATGGATCGCATGATCTTCTAACACTACCAGAAGGAAGAAATTCAACTTCATTTCATTGAACAATATATTATGTATAAATTTTTCAAAGCATGAACAATAGTAAGATTATATAGAAATCAAGTAATAATTTCATCTCATTCAAAATACAGAAACATTAAGAAAATTTTCATGAATCCAAACATGTTATCCAGGTAAATTTTATAACCAATGAATCAGATGGCCCCTTAAATCATCATATATTAATGGATTTTTGGCTGTTAAAATTCTCTATAACTTGTTCTTTATCGCTCTAAATTTGAAAATGATGGTTATATTTTTCTACAATATCCATGTTTCCACTTTCCACCTATGTTCTCTTATGTGGAAACCCAGTGATGTGTTAGTTTGGGTAAACATTATGTTTCAAACATTACTTTTTAAAATGATGTTTTAGTATTCCGTTATACAATGTAGGTTTCTAAGAATGAATCTCTAAATTAGAATACCTTTTATATCCCTGATGAATTTTGAAGAAGACATTCACTTTTTGTGTTGTTGAATGTAACACCACAATATTTTAATGAGATAGATTCTTTTTAATATCATTGATGTGTTGTGTTTTACGGTACGCCGGGATTATCATGTGTTATAAACAACACCATATTAGTTTTTTGTATATGAAACACTATGATTGGCTTATGTTATACACAATTTCATGTTATTTTATTAACATTAATTTAATTCAAGGCCGATTATAAGTGAAAAACTAAATATTATAACCGACTCATTATAATAGTGGATATGAATGCTGTAAACTTCCATCTGAGAAAAATATTTATATAAAAATAAGTGAGTCTATAAAAAAATAAAATCACTCTTTATTGATTCAATCTATTGTTTTAAATTTATCTGATATGTTTTCTAGACATGCTATAATAAGAAATTAATTTTTTTGGATAAATTTTTTTTTTCAAAAATTGTAGTATTAAAGCCTTTTGATGAAACACGCTAGTTATATCTTGATTTGGACACATTTATAAATTATTTTTAACAAAATAAATAATTTCTTTAGAAACTAGGTATAAAAATTTACTTTGGTTATTTTTTTGATATTTTTATGATATGTTTTATATTTTAATGAATAGTAAATTTCTCTAAATATTAATTGAAAATAATTTTATCATATAAATAGTTTATGTTGATAATTTATATTATTTAATAATTTTAAAATAATAAATAGAATATATTTTTATCATCCAATATAATTTATTTCATTATCAATAAATTTTTCATTGAAATCAAATGTAAAAAATTTTCAATCTTTTATAATGTGGATAGCCTATACATGGTAGTGTCATTACATCCTCCAGTGTCAATCAAATCTGAATTAAATATTTTTTACAAAATATTCACCAAAAACTAATATATAGTGTAGTGGGAGTATGGGGTTGAATCAATTGGAGACTAATGTTAAATTTTCAGAGGATCTTGTTTCCAAACTTATAAAGGAGTTCTTTCTAGAAGACTTTTGTTTGGGAGTTTTTTCTATGTTCTATTTTGGGATGAATTTAAATTGAAAAATGAGGGGTCCAGATAAGTTCTTGTATCTGATTGAAGGATTTATTTTTAATTCTAACCTTGGAATATCATATGTTTTAGTCTATGACGAAAATGGGAATCACTAATTAACTTTGGTCATAGCCAATTAGTTCCACCTAGAATGTATCTATTCTGTAGAGACATCCTAGATGCTTGATGTTTTGATTCTTTAAGATACAATGTCTCATAATCTAGTGTTCATAACTTATTCTAATGCAATTATGATAGGTTTTATATCTGACCATCATGTGGCTAGGGATGTTCACACAAATGAGATAGATTCAGGGTTCATATCCTAGTTACTAACTCATTTATGATTTTCTATGTTTGGTTAAAAGGTATATTTATTTTTCCAAATACATTTCTTGATCCCTACCACTAATATATTTATTTATTCATGGTAGGGTTGGATGCAATTGTATAAATGAAATACAGAATGCATGATTAGTTGATTAATGGTATATTTTTCAAGAAAATGTACGAGAATGGAACTGAAATAAACAAGAATGATGTGAATTATGATCATAGATAAAAGATATTCATGACCAAGAGAAATGGTAATTGAAATAAAATGTGATGTTAGGAATTGAATGCCTTGAATAACGAAAGATAAATTACTCTTGGATTAACAAAAAAACATACAAATACTAGCAGTTGTAGAGTTTGAAAGGGTAATGGGCCGAAAAATTCACAATAGAGATGAAAGGGATAAGAGAAGAACGTAATGAATGATTATAATTCTCATCTTCTCCAATATTTATATAGGAAATTTTTGTTTGGATGTCTTCCTATGATACACAACATGTACCCTCGATCCTTTTCATTTTCCTTTGGATCTCCAGTGTGGCATGTGGTTCTAAAATTAAAGAATGTTTAACTTATAAAACGAATTGAATAGGTAATTCATGATGTATACCTTGTCTATTTCTTATTATTTTAACATATTTATTGATTTAATATTTTAATGGATTCATGGTATATATGGTCTATTCGCGATGTGAGGCAAACATTTATTCAGGCATTGTGGTTTGGTCACGTCATCGATTCACGGTTTGGGTTAGTTTGTGATCCCCAGGTACATGATGTGAACATCAAAATCATAATGTTTATGTGGCCAATTTTTTTTTCTTTTTCAACCTTTTCCCCCTTAAAGACCTATTAATCTTTTATTTTTGCAAAATTAGGCATATACCACTGGCATTATTTACCAATAAAATGAAAAAACAATGAATAATTGATAGAAATGTATATAACAAAATTAGGATTATCAAATCCACCCACACATGAAAATTTTATTGTCCTCAAGAAATATGTATCAATAATGATTTCATTAAAGATTATTATTTCTTAAATCATGAGATATTCATTATGTCCCTGTAATTAAAATTAGGTGTAAGCAGCAAAATGGCCATGTTCACGTTTTATCCCTACATAGAATGTTGGTCATGCCTCATAGCCTAGATTTTCAAATGCAATTCTAGTCTTCAAATCATAACCTCTACTCTGTTCCTTTGTTGATATACCTAATTGTAATCTACCTCTCTATTTTTGTAACTCATCCCAAAGGGTAGAATATATAAGTTGGGGTATCATCTCAACTTTGTAAGGAAAATAATATCATTAATCTCGAAGACTATAAGAAATTGGGTTCTGATGACTCGGTGGATATGGGTAGGTGTGTAACATGTGAAAATTAATTCTCAAATATAAGGTTAAGCTCTATATTACAATGAAAATTTTAAAGGTCAATTGTGTTGAAGTCCCTCTATCTGGATGATCAAGTCCCTACCCCATCATCTCGGCTTGGATCCATATGTATGGCATGAACTTATACAAATAATTGATATCTCTCCTTTCGTTTTTCATTTGTATTATTATTTTTTGATAGATATTACTATTATAGATCTCACATCGATCACCTAACCACATATGAATTATTGACGGATTCATCAGACTGTAAAATGGTAATTTTCAACCCTCTAGTGCACATCCCATATGAATTATTCTTGCATTTTTTTATCAAAGGAAAAGAATATTGATGAAAAGCACAAAATGGTATACGAATCACATCCTCATAAGCATGTTAGCAAACTGTACTTATCTAAAAATGGAATAACTCATATTGTCTGAGACTCTCCCCCAAACTTGTTCATATATATCAACAAGCATTGTACCAGAGCATGGTAGTAAGAGAAATCAGATTATAATAGATGCATTATAAAAGATCATTTATAGAAACTATGGGATGAATGAAGGAAATATTTCAGGTGGGTCTCATGGAAAATTGACTAACAAAGAGTGCCTCAATCATTTTAGTTTAATACTTTTCTAGTCATCACTTTGATAAGATATTAGTGAATGTTCAAATTGTTTTACAAGCCCCAAGTATCTCTCAAGAAAAACTTTCAAATAAGAGTTTGAAATTAAAGGATTATTTTCTTCTTGGGTAGTGATAATAAAAAATAACTCACATTCCTAAAAGTAATAAATACTATGTAATATGTCAATTAGTAATTATTTAGATGATTTTTAATTTGAATTAATTCCATAATCTCAGCAATCATTCCAAAACAATCTTACCTAGAGTGAAACATGGTCCATGACACATTTCCACTTATCTTTTTATTTAATTACATGGGCCTAATGAATCTTAGGTTTAATTCATGCATATTATATTGAAGAAATGCCTTTTATACAAGTGTGTTCAACAAAAAATACAAGTTCATCACAACTAAAACTATGAGGAACCCCCACAACCCACCCCCACATAAAATGATACAGTGTCCCTACAGTCAATGAAATATAGCTGGGAGTGGAGTGGTAGTGATTTATAAATATTTTTAAAATATAGTATTGGGAAATTTGAAAAACCATAGTGAATCAATATCCCCCTCATAATGGTTGTGTTCCATGGGGGTGATTTGTGCTGTTGTAACATGAATATATAGTATTCCTGCCAAATTCTAAGAGAAGGAAATCCTAAAGTAGATAACAAATATTAGTTCAAATGTATAAATAGTTGGAAAAGTAAAAAAATTAAAGCACATACATCCCGAGTGAAAATATAATAGAGTCGTTTTCTTGAGTTGTTGATAAGATTAAAATTTAGCTGCATGAAATATAGAAATTAAAAATGAAAAGTAAAAAGGACTAGACACGGAAATGAAGATGCGACCAAAAAGGGATGAACTTGTTGGAATTGCAAACCAAAAATATGAGTCAAAGCTGCCTGCGGCGTCATTTATTACTTGCACTTTTTTTTTCTTCCATGGGTCAACCTCCATTTATTTTCTTTGAATGAACTAAAATGCTCTGCATTTAAAGATTTGGTATATCTTTGTACTGTCATAAATGCTCAGCATTTAAAATTTTGGTCTTTCCTTGTACCATCACAGATTCTCTGTATTTTATGTTTTGATCTTTATTTGTACCAACATAAATGCTAGGCATTTAATGTTGTGGGTCTATAAATTGATGTAATTGTAGCCTGAAATTTCAATTGTGAAAAATTGTGAAGTTGTGTGAAATACAAATCTTGAAAGCTTCTTTGTGCCGTGTGCCAATTTTCTACCTCTTCCATTCTTCCTCTCAAATTTCTCGGCTTGTATAGCCAACAAACTGGTATCAGAGGCACGTTACCAAGATCCTCCATTTTTTAAGATGGCCGCAATCCAGCCGCAAGTTCCGAAGCTGTCCAAGGACAACTACGAAAGATGGTGCATCCAAATGAAGGCATTATTCGGGTCGCAAGAATTATGGGAGATCGTTACCGACGGGTATGTTGTACCCACTATGGCGGAAGAATCTGCCTTCACTAATGAAGAAAAGACGGCCCTCAAAAATCAAAGAAAGAAAGACAACAAAGCGTTTTTCCTCCTTTATCAAGGGTTGGATGAATCAATGTTCGAAGAAATTGCTGAAGAAACATCAAGCAAGCAAGCTTGGGATTCTCTTGCCACCATATTCAAAGGCGTTGATCAAGTAAAGCAGGTACGTCTTCAAACATTAAGAGTGGATTTTGAAACAGTGCATATGAAAGAAGAACCAAACAAAGAGATTCCAGTCGAAACAGAAGATCCTGAAGAAAGGCGTGATCATCAGGAGCAAACGCCAGCAACACCTTCCTCGGGCACATCATCAGTACACAGGAGTCCAGGAGGACATTCCATCACTCCTGAAAGGACTCCATCAAGTCAAAAAATTTGGCGAGCTCATCCTCACCCATGGCGCCCATAAAGATGAAAAGCTTAAGCGACATTTATGAGCAAACCGAAGAGGTAAATCTTTTTTGCCTGTATGCAGATCATGAGCCTCTGACGTTTCAGGAAGCCGTAAGGGAAGAATGTTGGAGAATGGATATGGGAGAAGAAATTTGCGCCATAGAGAAAAATGACACATGGGAGCTGACCACAATTCCTAATAGCCAGAAATCCATTGGTGTCAAATGGGTGTACAAGATCAAGCGAAATGCTAATGGTGAAATCGATCGCTACAAGGCAAGGCTCGTAGCAAAGGGGTACAAACAGAAGTATGGGGTGGACTATGAAGAAGTCTTCGCTCTAGTTGCTCGCCTTGACACTGTGAGAATGATTATCTCTCTTGCTGTTCATCACAGTTGGATGATCTACCAATTGGATGTGAAGTCTGCATTCCTGAATGGAATTCTAGAGGAAGAGGTCTATGTAGACCAGCCTGAAGGTTTTGTTATGCAAGGGGAGGAAGACAATGTGTATCGACTGAAGAAAACTCTTTATGGGTTGAAGCAGGCTCCTCGTGCTTGGAATGCACGCATTGACAGCTATCTTCGAGATAACGGCTTCACCAAATGTCCATATGAGCATGTAGTTTACATCAAGAAGAATGATCCTGGATGAAACTCAGAACGATGCTCGGAATGAAGCCGGTTTTGGTTTGAAGGGGAGTGTTGGAATTGCAAACCAAAAATATGAGTCAAAGCTGCATGCGGCGTCATTTATTACTTGCACATTTTTTTCCTTCCATGGGTCAACCTCCATTTATTTTCTTTGAATGAACTTAAATGCTCTGCATTTAAAGATTTGGTATATCTTTGTACTGTCATAAATGCTCAGCATTTAAAATTTTGGTCTTTCCTTGTACCGTCACAGATTCTCTGTATTTTATGTTTTGATCTTTATTTGTACCAACATAAATGCTAGGCATTTAATGTTGTGGGTCTATAAATTGATGTAATTGTAGCCTGAAATTTCAATTGTGAAAAATTGTGAAGTTGTGTGAAATACAAAGCTTGAAAGCTTCTTTGTGCCGTGTGCCAATTTTCTACCTCTTCCATTCTTCCTCTCATATTTCTCGGCTTGTATAGCCAACAGAACTATGGGTTTCCTTTATAATTCACTAACTATACTTTGTCATCTTGATGGGTGTAAAGAGATTTTTTTTCAATATCCCTCCTTCACCAGTATTCTAATTTTGTACAGTAGACCAAAATCAATTAGATTTTGTGTTCCAAAAGAGGTGAGGGTCTTTGCAGCATCAAAAACGTCCAGATACCTGGCCATGTGGGTGATGAAAGATCCACCCATGAGTGTGCATATGTCCTCTATGACATTGTCTTATAGTACGGAGCGATCTGGGCAGCCATTTTGATGGATGTGCCGCCCATATCTAGGGAAGAATCTGCACATCCACCAGGTTGACGCAACCATGACTCTTAGCCCACAAAAACCCGCCATGTGCCATGGCTCTATGTAAGATATGCCATGACAAACCCCATAGATGAGTAGACATGGTGATGTGTGGGTCGTGGTGTGATTGAGGGTTGTGGGTTATCGTAGGCCATAACTTGCATAGAAATGTCAGAAGATGGTAGTATCTAAAGTATCTGATAAATATCTGAAATGATAAACTCCACGGTATAGAAGCCAAACCCAACCCCAATCTCACCAAAAGAAAACTCGTGTGGGAGGCCATTTAGGAGGAAATGGATATTTTTACCACCCATCTCAATGATGGATAAAATCTCATGAAATAACTCCTTGTATGATCCTCACATGCCTCAATAATGGTGTTTATGTGAAGAGCCTCATGGAGATCAGTGATATCATCTACAATATTCATTTGTTTGAGGATCCTCATGTCATGGGTCTTGTTTATTTTCATGGGCTTTGCCTGTAATTTGAGAATATTAACACGGTGCATTGGGTTGGAGAAACATAAAATGGTCAGCATGGGCAGGTCCTCCTCACTGGAAGTCGTGGTGGTGGTGGATCGTGCCTGAGGGGCAGCTACATCACGGGCGGTTGCTGGTGCAGAAGGATTGTCAGTTGTGGTCCTTGGATGCTTGGAAGTTGTCCATTTCATAGATAGTGAGGATGAGGAGGATGAAAAATGTAGTGGAGTTTATTTGTCTGTTTTGTTCATTCTATTGAAATCTGGAGGTTGGGCCGCACGCAAGGGAATAGGGAGAGGGATGGGTGGTGGGTGGGTGAAGGGTGGAGGGGGGGGGAGGATAAAAGCACATGGGTTGGGATATAGAGAGGGGTGTAGGCACACATGGTGTCGTAGAGGGAAGGTGAAGCATCCGGGTGAGGGAGTTTTGGGTCGGACGTCGGGGGTCGTGACGTTGCAGGTTGTGATCTTTTTTTTCTAAAAAAAAATCTGTATCGAAATAAGAGAAGAAATGTATTTTTCCATCACGTCTTGAATTAGAGGAATGATTAATTTTCTAGGTTAAAATAGATACACTTGGTGACCTTGATGTTCTTGATGTGTACAAGGCTCTTATTTTCCAATTTTTCTTGTTTCATCTATTCTTCATCTTCCTTCCAATGGAAGAGTTGTCGTCAACAATCCCAATAAAACATTTTATAAAGAGTTCTTAACATAGGTTGCCTCCTATTCAGCGCTTCTTATAATGTTGGGATCTTGAATCCATTTATGTTTAGAGGAACTTGAGGCTAAGGATACATGCTTTATAGAAAAGTTCATAAAATATCTTCAACCATTAACAATTTACATTTAATGGTGGTTCTTTGGCTCATCCAATTTCAATTATTCCATATGGAAAACGTGGAAAACCTCAAAAAGACTAGACCATCATGATTTCAACTTCTCTGGAAATAGTTTTAATCTTGAATTAATTAGAAAAACCTTGTTCTTGGAATAATGGTACGTCATACAATTCGTTGGTGATGCCACTTTTTTGATTTTTTTTTTCTATTAAATCATTGGGTTTTCATATGAATTGTTTCCAATGTGATTAATTGCAATAACAATTCCTCGCCTGAAATTTCTAGATCAAGATTCATATTATTAATTTCACAGAATTATTGATGTTCTAATTCCACTAAAACATTACACGGTTTACCGTAAACTAGTCTACATGGGGTGGGGCCTATGGTTGTTTTGTACGATGATTGGTATGTCCATAATACATAATCCAATTTCAGGATCTAATAACTTCTACTATTGTTGAATGTCTTTTCTATGATTACTTTCATTTCACCTCCCTATTTGACAATTCAACATTCCCTCTCGTTTTTGGGTGATAGGGGATTTTTGTGTTGTAGAGAGAGCCATATTTTTAAATAATTGTACTTACTGGCTAATTTGATATGTGTCCCGCAATCACTAATGTGTAGAAATGGAAATCCAAAATGTGAAAACAAAATCCTTTGAATAGAAATCATGACAACCTTTGTTTTTTCATGTGGTGTGGCTTCGGCTTCAACCCACGTGGAGACATAGTCTGCAACGAATAGAATGTAATTCCTATTATTTGATGAGGGGAATGGTCCCATAGAGTTAATACGCCAGACGACAAAAACACCATCATCTAGAATGGGGTTTTGGGTCAGCTCATTTCTGTTATTGATGTTCCTTGTTATTTTACATCAATCACATTGATGAGAGAACCCCCTTGCATCATGATGCAATAAGAGATAGAAAAATCAGCTTTGTAGAATCATTACCCCGATGTGCTCTTGTCCATGAAGGCCATCATTTAGAGATGTGTGGCACAGTTCGATCACATTTATTATATCCTCCTCAATGATAGAACATCATAAAAGGACAACATCAAAACACTTGAATAATAATAGTTGATATCAAAATTCGTTTTTGTCATTAGACATAAACTTCTTGTCTTACTAGTATGAGAGATCACGATGTATATATGATATGGCTAGATAGTTGGCCATGTATGGAAACCAAGACTATGGTTTGAAAATAAAATATATCTCTTCTGAAAAATTTTCTTCAATATCAGTCTCACAGTAGCTGCCCAAGCTTTATGAAAATGTATATTACATTTCTCTTGTAGAATACTTAATACAGGTCACAAAGAGAATCTTAAGGACTGTTGTAGTTTAGTTTATTTGGAAACCTGGAACATAATCTTCTAACATAGTGAATGATATTCAAAATCTCCCAAAAATATCTTCCCCTTTTGATTTCCTACCTAAAACCTTTCATTATATCCTAGGAAAGGATTACATGAAAATGATCAAGTCAAATGTTCATTTAGGGTAAGCATGGATAACATAAAAACCCATAAAATTTTGAACACAAAAACAAGACCATAATTTTTAAACATCAGAATCACGAGTCATTAAATAAATCAAGGCAGTACATATGTCATAGATTATAAAGGGACACTAACCATGTTATAATAGCATTTGCATAAAACATGTATTTTAGGAAAACTAATTTGCACATAATATGATTTCCATAGTATCCAAGGAATTGCTTCCAAGACCATCATAACAGACAAATTCCATTACTGAACCTGGTTTATCTATCATTCCAGCCATGAATTGCTAAACTAGATTTACATTCCATTCCATCCATGTCTATATAATGAGAGATAAATCTTTGCCCAATTAATTTGTGAAAGATATAGGTCTATCACATCCCATAATGAAATCATTCAAATATGTGCCACAAAACATTGATCATTCATCATAGCATAACCCATGAAATAAAATTGGATTCTTAAACATCATTTCATCATAAAATAATCCATATATGCTAAATGGACGTCATTTAAATAATTCAATCATAAAGAAAATCAAATAACAGTGATGTAAACATAACCTTATGTAACCATACATGGAATATAATTTTTCTAAAACACTTGAACTTAATTCCGTACGAAAATATCAATTCTTATTGAAAAATGTTTTCTCTTTTCAAAATGCCATGAAATATGAAAAGAAAAGTATTTTGTTGAATGTAATCATGAAACCATGTATAGAAGCTTCATGGAAATAAGGCATTAGAAAAGCATAAAATTCGGTTCATGTATTATAAGATAAAAACATTCTTCTCATACTTTAGCTGGAAATATAAAAAAGTACATCATATGGTAAATGTAATAAAGATTCCTACTAAACCATATTGTAAAAGCCAAAATGGTAAAAAAAAATATATACATAAATATAATAATAATAATCATTTTATGATAATTGTCTTATAAAATATGAAAAATATTGATAAATATACCTGAAGTAAATAATTACATAAAAGCAACCTCAGATAAAATTGATATTGAAAAATTATCCCTTGCCTTAGCTCAAATACTCTCTGTACAAGGCCAAAACTCATAAATAATGTTTTAATACATACTAAAAATTTATAGGAGAGTCGAAATAATATTTATGATATCATATATAATTATTTAATGTCTTTATATAACTTTTTTATTAAAAATTCCATGTTAATGCAACTTTTAGGGTAGTATCGCTTTGTTTATCGTACATGTTTTGACCTATTATTCCTGATCATATTACATAGATAAAGTTATACATACTTAAAAAATGTATTATATGATTTTTATAAAATATATATTCATAATATAAATTTATATAATAGATAGATATATAAAATGGAATACACCATTCCTAGGGACAATAGACTATACGTACACTTGAACATTGTTTCTATTTTATTATTGCATAGAATATAAGTAAGTGAATGAAATATATCGAAACATATATAGATATATATAATTCCAATGGACTTATTATTTCATATATTTCGTAATTATGTATAATATATATATATATATATATGTTATTATCATTCTTGGATGGTTAAAATGGAGAATGATAGTCATCATGCCAAGGAGATGGTAGGTTGTATGCACGCACGAGCGGTGATATCAATCTTTAATGATTAAATGATATGGAACTGGATGATATATTAATTATAAATAATCATAATAATTTCATAATAATTATATTTTTATATTATACACATCATTATTGTCACGACCCATCCTCGGGGCCCGTGCCGTGACTACCCCAAACCCGCCTTCCATAGGCCAGGGGCTTGCGACTAGCACCAAGGCGTAAATCCCGGTAAAAAGGGAAGGCATTGCCTTTGTAAAGTAAACAAACACCACAAAGCAAGAAAGCAGTAGAACTAAACACTAAGTAAAAACTGAGTACAACAGTAAGTGCGGAAAAGTATGTGGGCCAGAATACAAACCCAAACTGAAAGTAAAGTACAACTAGAAAGGGAAAACAACAACTGAAAAGTAAAGTCGTAGCGTCAAGCCGTCCACTAGAAGTCCCACCTGAATGGTGAGTACAGATAGCCTCCACAGCTCCTCGGGTCCAGTCGTCCACTCCGAGTACGTCCCGCCCAGTGGTCCACCTCCGGATACCGACCTGCTCCACAAGCCTCAACCGCGATCAGTGTTGTCTGTCGTCTGCAACCAACACAACGTAGTGCGGGCATAGCCCGTGCAGGGGTGAGTATAAGCTACTCAGTAGGGACCCCGAGACCCCCGAAGGTATCCCAGAATCCACAAAGGATAATCCACAAAGGAAATATTCAATCATGAAATAACATTCGACACTGCTTAGGTATATGACCATACATATACCTAAGTCACCAATTCCAGTTCGCTCCATCCTCCGAGCCCAAGTACTACCCAGTCCACATAGGAAACCACAACCCAATTCACACATGAAAACATAACATAATCTACAAAGGAAATCAAGTCAAGATTCAGCTCACACAGGTATACATCTATGTATGACGATAGAGATGATCAAGTATAGACACTGATTCATCTAAGTCGTCAGACCCACAAAGGATCGATAGGTACTAACCACTGCAATGACCCACAAAGGATCTGACCCACACAGGATCGATAGATAACTAACCCCTACAATGACCCACAAAGGATCTGACCCACACAGGATCGATATGTAACTAACCCCCATAAAGACCCACACAGGATCGGACCCACACAGGATCTATAGCACTGATCCACGTAGGATCACTGAGTGCTGTAGTCATCGCCGTCGAATCCACTGAGGATCTCTGTACAGTCGTCGTCATCGTCATCGCAGTCGCAGCCAGCTCTAGGGTTCCCGCACATAGCAAGCTCGTTCGGGAGGGTCCGCTCCATGAGTCCAAAGGCTAATACATCAACTGACACATAGTCCAGAGTTGATGTATCCAAAAGTTCTGTATCGTCAACAGGAACTCAACGTCACAGGTGGCGCGTCAATCAGACGCCCGGTCTGAGAGTTATTGACTTTTTCGTCCCAGGGGCTCGGTTGGTTTTTAAGTCAAAACCAACCCGACCATACTGCACCTGCATCCAAACCTCGGGTGGAGTAAGCCAAAATATCCGTCTCACTTAGAGGAATCCATCAAAGTCGAAGGCACGTCAATCGGACGTCCGGAGCTCAAGTTATAAGCGTTTCCGCTCCGAGGACCCGGTTGGTTTCCTGTACGAACCAACCCGACCGAACCAAAAGTTCTTAGAAACCTTGAGTACGATATACCGAAACGGTCGTCTCGATCCATGGATCGCATCGCAACTGACGGTGTGTCGATCGGAGGCCTGTAGCTCATGTTATGGGCAACAGACCGAATAAGGTTCGGTATTAGGGGGGTTCGGGCACGGTCCGACCCGGCCCGATACCCCCAGGGTCAGCTGGAACCGGGTCGACCCATCCCGGGTCCGGCCCGGCGCGGTCCAGCCTGGGCGCGGCCCGGACCCGGGATGGGTCGACCCGGTTCGGGCTGACCCTGGGGGTATCGGGTCGGGTCGGACCGGGCCCAAACCCCCCTAATACCGAACCTTATTCTGTCTGTTGCCCATAACATGAGCTACGGGCCTCCGATCGACGCACCATCAGTTGCGATGCGATCTTTGGATTGGGACGGCCGTTTCGGTATATCGCACTAAAGGTTTCGGAGAACTTTGGTTTCAACCGGGTTGGTTCGTACACGAAACCAACCGGGCCCTCGGAGCGGAAACGCTTATAACTTGAGCTCCGGACGTCCGATTGACGTTTCGTGGACTTTGATTGATTCCTCTAAGTGAGGTGGATTTTTTGGCTTACTCCGCCCGAGGTTTGGATGCAGGTGGAGTACGGTCGGGTTGGTTTTGACTTAAAAACCAACCGAGCCCCTGGGACGAAAAAGCCAATAACTCTCAGACCGGGCGTCCGATTGACGCGCCGCCTGTGACGTTGAGTCCCTGTTGATGAAACAAAACATTTGGATACATCAACTCTGGACTATGTGTCAGTTGATGTATCATCCTCTCGGATCGTGGAGCGGACCCTCCCGAACGAGCTTGCTGTGTGCGGGAACCCTAGAGCTGGATACGACTGCGACGACGACGACGACTGTACAGAGATCCTTAGTGGATTTGACGGCGACGACTACAGCACTCAGCGATCCTACGTGGATCAGTGCTACAAATCTTGTGTGGGTCCGATCCTGTGTGGTTCAGTGCTCAACGGTCCTGTGTGGGCCAGCGCCTACAGATCATGTGTGGGTCCGATCTTGTGTGGGTCTTTGCGGGGGTTAGTTACCTATCGATCCTGTGTGAGTCTGATCCTTTGTGGTTCTTTGCGTGGGTTAGTTACCTATCGATCATGTGTAGGTTAGATCCTTTGTGGGCCATTGCGGGGGTTAGTACCTATCGATCCTTTGTCGGTCTGACGACTTAGATGAATCAGTGGCTATATCTAATCATCTCTATTGTCATACGAAGATGTATACCTGTGTGAGCTGAATCTTGACTTGCTTTCCTATGTGGATTACTTTATGCTTTCCTATGTGGATTGGGTTGTGGTTTCCTATGTGGACTGGGTAGTACTTGGGCTCGGAGGTTAGAGCGAACTGGAATTGGTGACTTAGGTATATATATGGGCATATACCTAAGCAGTGTCGAATGTTATTTCGTGATTGAATCATTCCTTTGTGGATTATCCTTTGTGGATTCTGGGAGACATTTGTGTGTCACGTGGTCCCTACTGAGTATCTTATACTCACTCTTGCACGAGCTATGCCCGCAGTACGTTGTGTTGGTTGCAGACGAAGGACAAAACTGATTGCGGTTGAGGCTTGCGGAGCAGGTCAGTACCCGGAGGTGGACCAGTGGGCGGGACGTACTCGGAGTGGACGGCTGGACCCAAGGAGCTGTGGAGGCTATCTGTACTCACCCTTCAGGTGGGACTTCTAGTGGACGGCTCGACGCTGCGTCTTTACTTTTCAGTTGTTGTTTTCCCTTTCCTGTTGTACTTTACTTTCAATTTGGGTTTGTATTCTGGCTCACTTACTTTTCTGCACTTATAGTTGTACTCAGTTTTTACTTAGTGTTTACTTATACTGCTTGCTTTCTCTGTGGTGATGGTTTACTTTACAAAGGCAATGCCTTATCTTTTTACCAGTATTTAAGCCTTGGTGCTAATCGCCAGCCCCTGGCCTATAGAAGGAGGGCTTGGGGTAGTCACGACATGGGCCCCGTGGACGGGTCGTGAAAAATTGGTATCAGAGGAGTTCGGTTCTACCGCAGAACTCAGGACTCTGATCTTTTTCTATGTGAAGCAATAGTGGTAAGTGTATTGAGTGTGGTTATCAGTCCAGGGAGTCCAGTGTTGGTGCGGCGGCCGACGTATCCGTACACCAGGACTCTGACTTCTGATTTCCGACTTAATGCACGAAAACATTGATTGCATGTGTGTTTCAAGTTTTATTTGTGATTACTTTGTGTCAGCTCACCAGGTATACTATTCTGACCATGGAGCACCTGTCTCTTTTCAGGATGGCCCCATGACGGTAGCCAGCTAAGGTACCGAGAGTTGTGCATGACGACATCCCACCGAGCGACGAGGCCTCGGTACAGGTCCCTTTGACATCTGAGGCACCGAAGATACCTCTACCCTGCGTGCCACCGATGCATCCAGCCCCATCTGCTGACGATGCATGTCGCCTTAGTGCACTGCACAAGTTTCAACACCAGTGACCACCCAGGTTCCGCGGGGAGACGGACCCCCAGGCATCCGAGGATTGGCTGGAGGCAGTGGTACGAGTTTTCAGGTTAGTGAGGACACCAGCAGACCTCATGGTGATCCTCGCAGCGAGCCTACTACACACGGCAGCAGGTAGATGGTGGATCTTGATGCTCCAGGTGCACGATGAGGCATCTATCCTCTGGATGGACTTTGAGAGGCTCTTCCGTTCGGAGTTCGTCCCAGCCACCCTCCGTACGGTGCGCATCCAGGAGCTTCTACAACTGCGGCAGGGCAGCTTGACGGTCGCCCAATACTCGACGAGATTTACCGATCTCTCGTGCTACTCGACAGACATGGTACGAGACCCATTCTTCCGGGCCTGGACCATTGAGAAGGGATTGAGGCATGACATCAGGGCATCGCTGATCTCCCTCAGCATACCGACTCAGGCAGGAGTACTGGAGAGAGCCCTTCTGATTAAGAGCTTTCTCGCTGAGCCTTCATCAGCAGCGAGACCTACCACAGGGCGGCACGTAGTAGAGTCTTCTGCAGCAGGTAGTCGACGGATGACTCATGGTTCCAGGCAGACCAAACCCTCAGGCAGACGACCTCAGGACACTAGCTCAGCAGTGCGGGGCACACAGCGCGGAGCCAGTTTTTCGAGAGGCAGACAGTGCTACACATGTGGCGGGCAGGGCCACATGGCTCGTGACTGCCCGACCCACCGTGTCGAGGAGCAGCAGACGGTTGAGGGGCCACCGAGTCATAGGCAGAGGGTCGACCGTGGTGGTCCGTAGGGAGCAGGCAGACAAGGAAGAGGAGTTGTCCAAGCAGCAGGTGGTGGGCGATGCTTTGAGGCTCTACCACCACCACCACCAGGAGGTCCACCCCGACCACAGGCAGCTGGCGGGCAGAGACAAAAACAACTCCAGGCAGCGGATTCCTATGACCACGGCGCGCCCGAGATGATTTGAGGCACTATCTGTGTCTATTCCACCCTTGATGCAGTTCTTATAGACACAAGATCGAGTCATTCTTTCATAGCCGCTACCCTTGTTCGGAGCTCGGAGATTCCGACAGAGCCGTTGGCTCGATCCTTACGGCTAGAGACTCATACGGGAGCAGACTCGACGATTACGCACTGGTGCCGGTATTGCGAGCTTACTCTAGGAGGCGAGTGATTTGGCTGGGATCTTCTTGTAGCGGCGTCGAGGCCTTACGACGTCATCTTGGGAATGGATGGGTTATCTACAGTCCATGCTCAGATCGACTATATTAGGCGCAAGGTGCGATGTGTGCGCACCGACGGGAGCAGGTTCACCTTCACTGGCGAGAAGGGAGCCTTCGCAGCACAGGATGGAATCTCATAGAGGAGAGGACATCCCATCACTCATCAGTTGGCTAGCCTCATCCTAGGAGCATTTGACGTGCAGAGTCCTAGTTTTCTTGCAGTGGTGGATCAGTATGCGGACGTATTTCCCGACGACGTTCCAGGACTACCTCCTCGCAGAGAGGTAGAAATTTATATTGATTTGTACCCCGAGACAGCCCCGATATCCACCCCAACATATCGTATGGCTCTCGCCGAGCTTCGAGAGCTATGAGTACAGTTGGAGGACTTACATGCCAAGTGATTCATCCGACCCAGTGTTTCACCCTGGGCCTCCCCGATTTTGATCGCCAAGAAGGCGGACAGGAGCTTGCGACTTTGTGTCGATTATCATCGCCTAAACCAGGTGACAATGAACAACAAGTATCCGCTACCGAAGATTGATAACCTCTTCGATTAGCTCAAGGGAGCACGGTGGTTCACAAAGATAGACCTCAGGTCAGGCTACCATCAGCTCAGAGTTTGGGACGAGGACGTGCAGAAGACGGCCTTCAGATATCGGTATGACCACTATGAGTTCTTGGTTATGACCATCGGCATAACCAATTCTCCTGCAGTGTTCATGGGCCTCATGAATAGGATATTTCATCCATACCTCGATCGATTCGTCGTGGTCTTCATCGACGTCATTTTTATATACTCGACGACTGAGGAGGAGCACGTCTACCACTTACGGGTTGTACTAGACACACTCCGAGAGCACCAGCATTATGGAAATCTCTCGAAGTTTCAGTTCTGTATACGTGAGGTCCACTTCTTGGGACATGTCATCTCTGAGGCAGGAGTTGCGGTGGATCCTGCGAAGATCGAGGCAGTGCTAGCTTGGGAGCCACACAGGAGCGTGACAGAGGTGCGGAGTTTCTTGGGACTAGCTGGATACTATCGGAGATTTGTGCCAGACTTCTCCAGAGTCGCGGCACCGCTCTCAGCTCTTACGAAGAAGGGGAAGCCCTTTCTGTGGTTAGACAGATGTCAGCAGAGCTTCCAGGAGCTGAGACAGAGTTTGACCAGCACACCTATCTTGAGGTTGCTGGAGGAGGTAGTAGGGAACGTAGTTTACTGCGATGCATCAGGGACCGGACTGGGGTGTGTCCTGATGCAGGAGCAGGTCATGATCGTCTATGGATCACACCAGTTGAGGCCTCATGAGCAGATCTACACTACTCATGACCTGGAGTTAGCAGCAGTGGTCTTCGCTCTGAAGACATGGCGACACTACCTGATGGAAGAGCAATTTACAGTCTTTTCTGACCATCAGAGTCTCAGGTACATCTTCTTTTAGAAGGACCTGAACCCGAGACAACGGAAATGGCTCGAGTTCCTCCAGGACTATGAATTTGAGATAGTATATACTCCTGGGAAGGGGAACATGGTAGCCAATGCTCTCAGCAGGAGGACGGGCATTCAGTTTGTCACGACCCGTCCTCGGGGCCCGTGCCGTGACTACCCCAAGCCCGCCTTCCATAGGACAAGGGATGGAGACTAGCACCAAAGGCGTAAATCCCGATAACTGGGAAGGCATTGCCTTTATAAATGTAATGGAAACACCACAGAGTACAAGCGGAAGTAAAACACTAAGTACAAAAGAAAGTGCTGAAAAGTAAACGGGCCAGAATAAAAACCCAACAGAATGTACAGCTACAACTGAAAGAAAGTACAACAGAAAAAGACAAACAGCTGGAAGGAAGGAATCATCTCCTGGGTCGTCCTCCTTGGATCCTACCTGAATGGTAGGTACAGATAGCGCAGCTCCTGGATCATCCACCACGGGATACTAACTCGTCGAGTGATCCACCTCCGGGTACCGTCCAGTCCTCGAACACTCGGCCTCCGTCAGCTCTGCCCGTCGTCTGCAACCAACACAACGAGGAACGGGCATAGCCCGTGTAGGGGTGAGTATAACAATACTCAGTAGGGACCTCGAGACCATCAAGGTCTCACTAAAACCAACAAGGATAACCACAAATAAGATCTCAACAGATAACCTCTACTTAGATATATGCTCATGCATATACCTAAGTTGTCAAGTAACTCATCTCAATCATGAGGAAAACACCTAGATCATGAAATCAACGGATAACCCCTACCCATGTATATGACCATACATATACCTAAGTTATCAAGTGACCCATCTCAATCATGAGGTAAACACAAAGGTCAAAATTCTAAGCTCAAACCAGGATTTTCATTATCGAAACTGTAACTGCTGAAGAGCTTCGTCTCTGGAGAGTACAATGGTCCTGTCACGACTCCAAGGTACTTCTCACCAACCTAAGACTGTTGAGGTACTCCTCCTGTCGAGTACCGCAGGTCTTCCACCTCACACAGTAGTGCTTCCCTCCATGGGTCTTCCACCTCACACATTAGTGCTCCCCCTCATAGCCTACAGAGGTACTCCTCCAGTCGAGTACCGCGGGTCTGCCTCCTCACACAGTAGTGCTCCTCCGTCATGGGTCTGCCACCTCACAAAGTAGTGCTCCCCACTAGTCTATGCAAGTCACTCCGAAACGAATCGGACAACCAGTCATCAGGTCTCAGTCGGCTACACGGTCTCCATACTCCGCACGCTCGCCTCGAGGAGGGTCCGCTCCACGAGCTACTGGTCGATGCTCCAAGTAACAAAAATTACCACGAAGAAGTATCTCAACATATCGACTCGTCATAGGGGTCTCAACGCAACAGATGGCGTGTCAATCGGACGTCCGGTCTATGAGTTACTAGCCTTTTCGTCCCCGGGGCCCAGTTGGTTTCGTGTGCGAACCAATCCGTCCATATCTCAACTGTACCCCGAACTCTCATAGGGTATACTCATAGGGACCGTTTTTCAAAGGGATCAACAAATCCTCTGACGGTACGTCAAACGGACGTCTGTTCTGAAAGATATCAGATTTCCTGCTCCAGGGGCCCTGTTGGATTTCAGGTACAATCCAACATGGCCATACTTCAACTACATCCAAACCTTGGGCGGGGCATGCCAAAAGTTCTGTCTCATCAAAAGGATTCCAATAAAGTAGATGACATGTCAATCGGACGTCCGGTTCTCAAGATATACTCGTTTCCGCTCCGAGGGCTCGGTCGGTTTCGTGTACGAACCAACCCGGCCGAACACAAAGTTCTCCAAAACCTTGAGTGTAATATGTCGAAACAACCGTCTCGACTTGAGGATCACATTGTCGCTGGAGGTGCGTCAATCGGAGGTCCGTAGCCCAAGATATGGGCAAATGACTGAAAACGGTCCGAAAATGGGGGGTCTAGGGCCGGACCGACCCGGCCCGACCCTCCTGGGTCATCCCGAACCGGGTGGACCCGACTCGGGTCTGGGTCTGACCCGGTTGGGCGCGACCAGGCCCGGCGGGTCGGCTCGGCTCGGTCGACCGGCCGAGCGAGTAAACAGCGGCCCCCGCGGGGGGGCCGCCCGCGGCAACCGGACGCGGCATGCCGGCCGCGTTTCGCCCCTTGGTTCTGCGCGGCCGCGGAACCGACCTTGCTGCCGTGACGGTTTTTGCCACCGGTGCCGCAGTGCCGGCGGGAGCTTCCGCGGACCACCGGACGCGCTCCGGTGGTCCGTTTTGCGTGCGGTCTTTGCCAGTGGTCCTCCCGCGACCCGATCTTCACTACAAGGCCCTCAAACACCATGGCGGCCTTCTTCGTCATCGTCCGTCGATCCGTACATCGATAAACAAGCTGCGGAGGGTTGTCGGGCCGTGTTTATTCAGCCCGCACACTCCGCGTTAGGTGTTATCAATTGGAAAATAATAAACACATGATTTTAATCATTGATGAGGGTATAATTTATCCAAAATAAATTATACGAACACCATGCAATCAAATACCCACACACGAGAGTTTAAAAATTTGAATGCGCGGCGTGACGACGTCGTGCATTCTTGCCGCTCGATCCCGCACGGCGTGACGATGTCACGCAAGCTTGCCGCTCGATCCCGCGCGGTGTGATGTTGTCGCGCATCCTTGCCACTCGATCCCGTGTGGTGCGACGACACCGCATCAATTCATTCGATCCGCAACAACAAGAAAAAAAAAAGGGAGGGGGACGGCTGTGTTTGTGCGGTCCGGTCTCCTCCCATTAACTGATATCATGCGGTCCAAATATCGCGGATAAAAGACGGAAGAGAATCACGTAAGGAAAATCACGTAAACCCCCTACCTCAAGTTGTCGATCAAAGATTGTCGCGGGGACGGATCTTCATGGAAGAAGCGTCGCATCGGGAGAACTATCGGTGTCACATCGTCTATCTCTGAGGGTTTGGCGTTCTTCGTCGCCCTTCGTCGGAGGCCAGCATTCTTCGTGTTCTTCACGTTCTTCGCGTTCTTCACGAAGGAGGATGAAGATCTTCAAGCTTCTCCCAATTCTCTCAACAAGCAACCCTTAAGAGAAAACAAGTATTGGTCTTATTTTATTCTCATGCCAATATTTTAAAAATTCTAAGTTAAGTAACGAACCATTAATTCGATGAATTAATGGTACAACTTTACTTCCCAATTAATAGTGGTGTTTAGAATTTTATGAAAATGCGTCGGTAGACTTTATTTAAAAAGGGTTTTCGCGGGTGCGTTACTTAGAGGGAAAGAAACGGTGGGGCTCGTGCAGGCCCCACCTCACAAATATCCTACCAAGAGGGTAGGATATTTGTGGGTTCCACCCTACCCGCTTCAACTCAGCTTAAGCAGCTTAAAGTGGCATTAAGCGGCTTTAAGTGAAATAAAATAAAGTTTGTCGTACCACATTATTTTATTTCTTAATTTAAAGCCCAAAAATTAAAAACCACACCTGAGAAAACGCAACTCTAGAAGAGGGGTTTCTAATAAAATATTGGTGATGCGATTCCATTGGTGCCCTTGGAATTCAATTCCGAGCACCGATTCAAAAGTTAGAAAAACCCGCTCGTTCGTTCACTGAACGTACCCGAGCTAAACTTTGGAAAATGATTTTGGGCACACCATGACTCGGAATCAGGCGCCGTCAGAAACTGCGTTCTTGTAAAATCCCAAAGAAAATTTAGAAAAAAAAATTCCCTTGAATTTTCCGGGTCTTTACAATACTCCCACCTCAGGGCTTTATGTCCTCATAAAGCTTTAACACAAACTAGGGTCACAAAGGCGGTATTGAGCACGCATCTGAGCCTTCTGCTCCCATGTGATCACTTAGAGGTTTTCGTACTACCAAAGAAGTGAACCCGAGGAATCGATCGTCCTCGTAGGATCCGCTCCAGTCGATCCTTGATCCCCACTGGAACCTCCGTCAAAGACACCCCATCGCCATCGTCCAGCTCCTTATAGTCGATGATATGCGAAGGGTCGAGCACATATCTCCTCAGTTGAGATACGTGGAAGTCGTCGTGCACCTGGTGCAACTGAGGTGGATGGTTCAAGAGGTGAACCACCCCGCCTACCCAGTTGAGAACCTAAGAAGGTCCGCTGAACCTCAGAGATAACTTGCTGCCTTGGTCACATCTCCGTAATCCTCGTCGAGGTGAGACCCGTATAAGGACGTGATCGTCATCCTCAAACTCCAGAGGTCTCCAATTCCTATTTAGAACTGGAACTAAAAACGACTACTGCCACGAGGGTAAGGTTGACTAACTCAAGAGTGATCGGTCGCACCCTACTGTGCATGAGTTTATCCTGTGCTGTCTGGGGTTTCCTTTCCGCAGACCAAGGAAAACCCATCCCGACGTTTTCCTAAAACCGCCAATTTGAGTATGAACAGTTATTGCCCATTCCATACTCAAACTAACGTCATAAGGCCTCGACGCTGCCACCAAGGGATTCCAACCAAAACTCTCGCATCGATGGACTGACCACATCGTCGGCGTAAGTGTGATTATCGAGTCTCCTCCCAAGGTATCTCCAGACGTGAGGGTCAAGTCCATGTCTTACCGGAAACTCTAGGTCTGGGACAAGATTTGTGAAAGAGAGGAATGATTCATATCGACGTCTGTTACTACAGCAGCTAGTAGTGGACACAGACTGTCCCTTGAATCATTTTTAGAGCCATTGGGTCACACTCCTTGACCACATGCAGCCGCACTCTTCCTCCGCCCTCCAGCTCCCTGAGCCTGGCAGGGATAACTAAGGCGGTGGTTGTAGCATGTTATGATGTACACCACCTCATGCTGCTCTCCTAGCTCTGCCTCTACATCTGCCACTTCGCAGACTCATCTCTCTTTAAAGCTTCCTCTTCTTGATACATTTAACACTCCCGAGTCTCTAAGACCGGCACCGGTTTCCTATTTCTTACTGCACTGGGCAGTCTTCATCCACTCCTGGATGATCTGCACCTTCTTTGAATATGATCTGAAGGATCTGCTAAAATTTCTCCATTGCCGAAAAGAGAAACTCGGTCTCATCCCCTGGATGAACCTCACTCATTGCCTAATACAGTCAATCCTAACATGAATGACGCATTCATTCCATGGATGACGTCGTAAGGCCTCGACGTAACTACTAAGAGATCCGACTGTCACTCTCACCTCCAAGGGTCGAGTCACACTATCGGCATCAGTGTGAGGTCACTGGGCCTCCACTAGTAGAAATCTTGAAAGTGAGGTTCAAGTCAACAGTTTTTACCAGGACCACTCAGTATCAACCAAACAAAAGGACAGGAAAGAAAACAAAGATAAGTGTCTTTTTATTATTACAGCTCATAGTACAAAGAAACGAATACAACATCAATATGGAACTAGAAGTACAAGGGACGTATCCACTAGTTTCGCTCCTATCCATCTGCTTCTGAAGCTCCATGATCGTAGGCCTCAGCTGCCTGAAGCTGAGCTCTCCCATGTCCACCGACCCCCTGCGGTCGGGGTTGACATCCTGGTGGTGGTGGTGGCAACACCTCGTAGCGCCGTCCACCTCCAGCTGCACATCCAGCCTCTCTCCCTTAGCCTTCCGCTCCTTGTGGTCCATCTCGATCGAACCTCTGCATCTTCCTGGGATGTTCTTCATTTATCTGATGGTCATCTGCATGGCGGGTCGGACAGTCACGTGCCATGTGACCAATCCCGCCACATGAGTAGTACTGCATGGTAGGTCTGGCTCTATCCCTCCCCTTGGTGCCTCGTACTACCGACCATGAGTCATGCGGTCAACCACCTGTAGGTCTGGTCCTATTGGACCTCTGTGTCATCTGTCTACTGCCTGCTATAGAAGACTCTGCCACATTCCGGCTAGTGGTGGGTCCTGCTGCTGGAGACTGCTCAGCAAGGCAATTCTCCACTAAGAGGGCTCGTTCCAACACCCCTGTCTGCGTCGGGATGCTGTGAGAAACAATAGAAGCTCTAATCTCTCGCCTGAGTCCCCGCTCAAAGGTTCGGGCCCTGAAGAACGGGTCCCGTACCATATCTGGGGAGTAGCGCGAGAGGTCTGTGAACCTCGCTGAATACTGCGCCACTCTCATGCTGCCCTGACGTAGCTGAAGTAGCTCCTGTATACGCACCGCTCGAAGGGTGGATGGTACAAACTCTGCCCGGAATAGGCTCTCAAATTCTGCCCATAGAAGTGTAACCTCGTCATGTATCTGGAGCATCCGGCTCCACCATCTGCTGGCTTCTGCCTGAAGAAGGCTGGCAGCAAGGATCACCATGAAGTATTCTGGCATCCCCACTAGCTTGAAGACTCTCACCACAGCCTCCAGCCAATCCTCAGCCGCTTGCGGGTCCCTCCCTCCCTGGAACTTGGGTGGCCTCTGGCGCTGGAACTCGTGCAATGCACTCAAGCGACGTGCACCCTCTGCTGCTGGGGCTGGTGGCATCAGTGGCACAATATGTAGTAGTACCGCTGGTGCCTCCGTTGGTGCCTCAACTGGGATAGGGCCCCTGTACTGAGGCCTCGTCGCTCGGTGGGATGTCAGTACGTACCACTCTCGGGGCTCTAGCTAGTCGTCCACGGGGAGGAATCCTGAAAGAAACAACGTGACATGGTCAAACGATTTATACCTGGTGATCCGACCTGGTTTGAGCTGACTTTTAAAACTTATGGAAACACACACACAATCAGTGTTTTCATGCACAATGTCGGAAATCAGTTGTCAGGGTCCTGGGGTATGGATACGTCGGCTTCCCGCACCAACACTGGACTCCCTGAACTGAAAACCACACTCGGTACACTTAACACTATCGCTTCACAGAAAGAAAAAATATCAGAGTATAAGTTCTGCGGTAGAACCGACTCCTCTGATACCAATTTTTCACAACCCGTCCTCGGAGTCCGTGCCGTGACTACCCCAAGCCCACCTTCCATAGGCTAGGGGCTGGCTAATAGCACCAAAGGCGTAAATCCCGATAACTAGGAAGGGATTGCCTTTATAAAAGTAAAGGAAACACCCCAGAGTACAAGAGGAAGAAAAACACTAAGTACAAAAGAAAGTGCTGAAAAGTAAATGGGACAGAATACAAACCCAATAGAAAGTACAGCTACAACTGAAAGAAAGTACAATAGAAAAAGAAAAACAGCTAGAAGGAAGGAAGTAGCTCCTGGGTCATCCTCCTCAGATCCTACCTGAAGGGTAGGTACAAATAGCGCCACTCCTGGATCGTCCACCACGAGATACTAACTCGTCGAGTGATCCACCTCCAGGTACCGTCCAGTCCTCAAACACTAGGCCTCCGTCAGCTCTGCCCGTCGTCTACAACCAACACAACGAGGTGCGGGCATAGCCCATGCAGGGGTGAGTATAACAATACTCAGTAGGGACCCCGAGACCCTCAAGGTCTCACTAAAACCAACAAGGATAACCACAAAGAATATCTCAACAGATAACCTCTACTTAGGTAAATGCTCATGCATATACCTAAGTTATCATGTAACCCTTCTCAATCATGAGGAAACACCAAGATCATGAAATCGACGGATAACCCCTACCAAGGTATATTCCCATACACATACCTAAGTTATCAAGTGACCCATCTCAATCATGAGGTAAACACAAAGGTCAAAAGTCTTAGCTCAAACAAGGATTTTCATTATCGAAACTGTAACTCCTAAAGAGCTCCATCTCTGGAGAGTACAGTGGTCCTGTCATGACTCCGAGGTACTGCTCACCAACCTAAGACTGCTGAGTTACTCCTCCTATCGAGTACCGCAGGCCTGCCACCTCACACAGTAGTGCTTCCCGCCATGGGTCTACCACCTCACACAATAGTACTGCCCCTCACAGCCTACAGAGGTACTCCTCCTGTCGAGTACCGCGGGTCTGCCACCTCACATAGGAGTTCTCCTCTGTCGTGGGTCTACCACCTCAAAAAGTAGTACTCCCCACTGAGCAATGCAGGTCACTCTGAAACGAATCGGACAAGCAGTCGTCAGGTCTCAGCCGGCTATACGGTCTTCGTACTCCATAAACTCGCCTCCGGGAGGGTCCGCTCCATGAGCTACTAGCCGATTCTCCAAGTAACACAAAGTCACACGAAGAAGTATCTCAACATACCACCTCGTCATAGGGGTCTCAACGCAATAGACGGTGTGTCAATCGGACGCCCGGTCTGTGAGTTACTAGCATTTTCGTCCCCGGGGCCCGGTTGGTTTCGTGTGCGAACCAATCCGGCCGTATCTAAACTGTACCCTGAACTCTCATAGGTTATACTCATAGGGACCTTTTCTCAATGGGATCAACAATGCCGCTGACGGTTCATCAAACGGACGTCTGTTCTGAATGATATCAGCTTTCCCGCTCCAGGGGCCCTGTTGGATTTCGGGTACAATACAACCCGACCATACTCCAACTGCTTCCAAACCTCGGGTGGGGCATGCAAAAATTTCCGTCTCATCAGGAGGATTCCAATAAAGTAGACGGCACATCAATCGGATGTCCGGTGCTCAAGATATACCTGTTTCCGCTCTGAGGGCCCGGTTGGTTTTGTGTACGAACCAACCCGGACGAACCCAATGTTCTCCGAAACCTTGAGTGTAATATGTCTAAACGGCCGTCTCGATCTGAGAATCACATCGCCACTAACGGTGTGTCAATCGGAGGTCCGTAGCTCATGATATGAGAAAAAGACTGAAAACTGTCTGAAAACGGGGGGTCTGGGTCCGGACTGACCAGGTTGGGCGCGACCCGGCCCGGTGGGTCGGCTCGGCTCGGTCGACCGGCCGAGTGAGGAAATCGCGGCCCACACCGTGGCTCCCAGATGCTGCATGCCGTCTGCGTTTCTCCCCTTGGTTCCGCGCGGCCGTGGAACCGACCTCGGCGCCGCGGCGGGTTTTGTCGGCGGCGCGCCGACTGGAGCTTCCGCGGACCATCGGATGCGTTCCGGTGGTCCGTTTTGCGTGCGGTCTTCGCCAGTGGTCCTCCTGGGACCCGATCTTCACTGCAAGGCCCTCAAACGCCATGGAGGCCTGCTTCGTTGTCATCCGTCGATCCGCACATCGATAAACAAGATGGGGAGGGTTGTCGGGCCGTGTTTATTCGGCCCGCGCCCTCCGCGTTAGGTGTTATCAATTGGCAAATAATAAACACATGATTTTAATCATTGACGAGGGTATAATTTATCCAAAATAAATTATATTAACACCTTGCAATAAAATACCCATGCACGAGAGTTTAAAAATTTGAATGTGCGGCGTGACGACGTCGCGCATTCTTGCCGCTCGATCCCGCGCGGCGTGACGATGTCACACATGCTTGTCGCTCGATCCCACGCAGTGTGACGTTGTCGCGCATCCTTGCCGCTCGATCCCATGTGGTGCGACGAAACTTCATCAATTCATTCAATCTGCAACAACAAGAAAAACAAAAATGGAGGGGGACGACCGTGTTTGTGCGGTCCGGCCTCCTCCCGTTAACTGATATCATGCGGTCCAAATATCACGGATAAAAGACGGAAGAGAATCATGTAAGGAAAATCACTTAAACCCCCTACCTCATGTTGTTGATCGAAGATTGTCGCGGGGATGGATCATCATGGAAGAAGAGTTGCAGAGGGAGAACTGTCGGCGTCACGTCGTCGATCTCCGAGGGTTTGGCGTTCTTCGTCTCCCTTCGTCGGAGGCCGGTGTTCTTCGTGTTCTTTGCGTTCTTTACGTTCTTCATGAAGGAGGATGAAGATATTCAAGCTTCTCCCAATCCTCTCAACAAGCAACCCTTAAGAGAAAACAAGTATTGGCCTTATTTTATTCTCATGCCAATATTTAGAAAATTCTAAGTAAAGTAACTAACCATTATTTCGATGAATTAATGGTACGACTTGACTGCCCAATTAATAGGGGTGTTTAGAATTTTAAGAAAACGCGTCGGCTGACTTTATTTAAAAAGGGTTTTCGCGGGTGCGTTACTTAGAGGGAAAGAAACGGTGGGGCTCATGCGGGCCCCACCTCACAAATATCCTACCAAGAGGGTAGGATATTTTTGGGTTCCACCCTATCTGCTTCAACGCAGCTTAAGCAGCTTAAAGTGGCTTTTAGCGGCTTTAAGTGAAATAAAATAAAGTTTGTCAAACCACATTATTTTATTTCTTAACTTAAAGACCAAAAATTAAAAACCACACCTGAGCAAACGCAACTCTAGAAGAGGTGTTTCTAAGCAAATATCGGCACTGCGATTCCATTGGTTCCCTCAGAATTCAATTCCGAGCACCGATTCAAAAGTTATAAAAACCCGCTCGTTCGTTCACTGAACGTACCCGAGCTAAACTTCGGAAAATGATTCCGGGCACACAGGGCCTCGGAATCAGGTGCTGTCAGAAACTACATTCTTGTAAAATCCCTTCGAAAATTTAGAAAAAAAATTCCCTTGAAATTGCCGGGTCTTTACACAGATACTTGAGGAGGCGACAGAGCAGCTAGCCGCTTTGCAGATATCCTACGTGGATGGAGATGGAGCATCCTTCCTTCAGTCTCTCACAGTCACTCCTCCACTACTGTAGTGGGCCAAAGTGGCATATCGTGGGGACGTCGACTGTGAGACGTGGCGTGCGCAGATATCCTCAGGACAGGCACCTTATGGTTTCTCCTTAGGAGGAGAGCACAGCGTCCTTTTCAGAGGACGTACCATGGTACCAGTTGCTTTACGGGATTAGGTGCTGAGAGAGTTTCACACTTCCCCTTTGGCGGTACATCCTGGAGTGGCGAAGAAGTACCAGGATCTCAGAAAACATCACTGGTGGCCAGGAATGAAGAAGGATGTGGCTGAGTTCGTTTCTCGATGCCTCACCTACCAGCAGGTGAAGGTAGAGCAGCAGGTACCATCAGGCTTGGTATAGCCCCTGGAGGTCCCGGTGTGGAAGTGGGATGGGATATCTATGGACTTAGTGACTGGACTTCCATGCACTTCTAGAGGTCACGACTCCATTTGGGTGATTTTCGACCGACTCACCAAGTCAGCTCACTTCTTACCCATTAGAGAGAAGGGCTCAGTGGAGAGCTTGGGACGTCTCTACGTTTAGAAGATTGTACGACTCCACGGAGTTCCATCATCTATCGTCTCTGATCGAGATGCTCTATTTACTTCCCAACTTTGTAAGGGGGTTACAGGAGGCGTTCGGGACGTAGCTACGTCTAAGCATCGTCCTTCACCCACAGACAGATGGTCAGACGGAGAGGACCATTCATACTCTCGAGGACATGCTCCGCGCATGTGTCCTCGACTTTGGTCGCAGCTGGGAGGACCACCTACCCTTGCTGGAGTTCGCATACAATAACAGCTACCACTCCACCATCGGGATGGAACCATACAAGGGGTTGTACGACCAACCTTGCAGATCTCCTTTGTGCTAGACAGACCCTGGGGAGTCAGCACTTGTGGGACCGGAGATGGTCCAGGCCCCGACGGAGAAGGTCCAGATCATCCAGGAGTGGATGAGGACAACTCAGAGCCAGAAGAGGTCCTATGCTGATAGGAGGCGGAGGCCACTGGAGTTCGAGGATGGCGACCACGTCTTCTTGCAGGTCTCACCTCGACATGGATTACGCAGATTTGGTCGAGGTGGAAAGTTGTCTCCACGCTTCATCGGACCATTCTATGTCCTCAACAGGATTGGAAGGCGGGCTTGGGGTAGTCACGACATGGGCCCCGAGGACGGGTCATGAAAAATTGGTATCTGAGGAGGAACCAAGCCTTAAGTGCGTGGTGCACTGCCTGGGTTGAGATGTAGGGCCCACAATGAGGGCATTGTGCTCTAAAGGTGGGGTGATTTCCACATCCCCAAATGATACAGGGTTAAATGAATAAATGATATGAATCATGTCAACAAGGTTCACCTTCCTTTTTAGGAGCCTACCTGGTTAGAACTCCACAGTTAAGTGTTCTTGGCCTGGAGTAGTGATTAGGATGGGTGACCTCCTGGGATGATTCCCAGGATGTGTGCGAGTGAGGACAAAGCACACTGGAAAGGACATGTGATGGCCTGTGGGGACTGTCATTAGTCATATGACCCGTTCAGGCATGTGGGTGGACCCTAGGGTGGGCCCCACGTGTCTGTGGGGCAACTGGTGGTACCTGGTGGGCCAAGACCCGACGACCCTATTAAGGCGGGGTGGCTGTGGTGTCATTGGGATCCAGTTGTCACAATTATACTCTTCAAAATAAATTAATGCGGAATAAAAAGTTACACCACAACGTGGAGATGGTAAGTTGTACGTATACACACATGGTGATATTATTATTCATATTATGGGTAAAATGATAAATATAATTTACCCCTGACTATATTAACATCATTGTATATAGATGATTCTGGATTGATTACTTTGGTATTGAGGTAATATAGAAAGATGAAGTTGAAGAAAAAAATAACTTTGAAAGAAGGGATAAAACGATTACCTCTTCTTCAAGAGTTTCCTTTTGATTTTAACAAAAGGGATCATTAGGATATATCTCTGTAATCTCCACACCTGGCTCACAACTGAACAGGTGGCCGGACCAGTCACCACATGACCTCAAGCATGGCTCCCTCTATACTAGAGGATTCCGAATAACATCAATGGTCTAACGATAGTTAGTGGGGAGATGATACCCTAATATTAGTGTAAAAGTAGTGGACGAAATCATAAAATGGAAGTAGTTGTGTGAGTAATTGTAGATGCCAAAAAAGTTCGTAACTCCAAGAGGAAGTTTCAAAATGATGAAGCTAAGTCATATTTGGACTCGGAGGCCCGGCCTGGATGGCCTGGAGGTGGTGCGTGAAATTAAAGAGTACTTGCATGAAAAACGCTTGCCTATGTGAAGGAATTACAGGATTCACGAAAAAGCACCGGGATGGCGCACAATTTTGCGTGCTCGGTTCTACGCGGTGAGGCCTTTCACACCGACCCTTCCTGGCATGGAATATTTCGCGCGTTGGCTGGATTCCGCGATGCCTGCGGAATATAAATAGAAGGAGACCCCTTCTGTTTCGGGGTACCAGCTCCTGTGTGCGTAATTGGACTCCCCCACGTGCAATATGGGTTTCAGGTATTGATCCTTTTCGCGCAACCATGCCTCGGGGTTCACCTTTGTGCGCAATCCCACCAGATTCAATAAAATTGAAAACTCCTCAGGGTTCCTCCTTTGGGAACAATCACTTCCATTGCGCACACTCCCTCTTTTGCGCGCAAAACCCAATTGCGTGCAATCCCTTCGTTAGGTTTTTTCAGGGATCGATAGTTGCCACCGCGTGCAATCCAATCCCTTTGTGTGAAATCCCAATATCCGTGCGCAATCCCTCTGCTCCAATTTCACGCCATCCCAGTGTTTTGCGCGCAAACATTCTCTTTGCGCGCAAACCCCGGGACCCCTCACCTTGACGTCCCCCGGGGTGCCTCCCAGCATAGGCGCCTGATTTCCTTTATACCGGGCAGGCACACCATGCGTTTTTTTCCCGTACGGCCTTCCAGGATCATAAGAAGTAATTTCAAGGTCCCTTGGGTGGTGTTTCCCGTTGCGTTGCTTTGCCTTATTCTCCTTCACATAGGCATGCTAAAGGCTATTGTTTCTTCACATAGCCATGCTAACATAGACCCCTTGATGGTTCGCCCTGCGGCCCCCATTCACCATGGAATTTTCGATGCCTTACCTCCCACAAGGGGTAGAGGGTATTGGGCATGTAATCCCTAGGGGTGTGGAGCGAACCCACCTATCCCAAGCTGCAGGAAGTTAAACTTCCAAGCACCTCGTCCTCAACAAATAATGTTAAACTATGATCTGACCCCATGCCTCGCATCCTAGGTCCCCCCGGCTCGGTCATTCATTACACCGATCGTCTCAACAGGAATGGAATATTCCTCACATGGACTGAGATCCTCCCTATCAGAGTGGCGTTTGTCCACGAGAGAAGGGTGACCTCAGAGCATAAGCCCCCTAGCCTCTCTTGCGGATGGTAGCACCCATGTACCTTTGCACTTACCTCTGTGCATTGTTGCACCATGGGCCTCCATCATGGAGTAAGCCATGGAACTAAGGGCGGCTCAACGCCTAAACCCGTTTCCGCTTCACACGGATGCACCCTTCACGATGTGATCGTCTGGTCCCTACTGCCTCTTGTTTCTCACACCGAGCATGACTCACATGGTCTTAGAGTGGGCATCGACCATGAAACCCCATTGTGGGCCGCCTCAGAGTGTAAGCCCCATCCTGGTGAACTACAAGGACTTTGATCTGTGCTAAAGCGTGGTACGTAGGTAGCCTCCACGAGGTTCAAGCCCACCACCCGGTCGTTCCAAACTCTTCACGTCGGTTCGCCAACATTTTGGGCCGCCTCAGAGTGTAAGCCCCAAATTGCTCATCCCGCATGACGTTAAATTGTATGCCTTCATCCCGCATGAAGTTAAATTGTATGCCTTAGTCCCGCATGACATTATACTGTATGTCATCCAGCACGATGTTAAACTGTTTTCCCAATCCTGTATTATGTTAAACTGTACCGCCTGAAATACATGGACATTGATCCGTGCTAAAGCATGGTACATAGGTAGCCTCCACGAGGTTCGAGCCCATCACTCGGTTGTTCCGACCCCGTAGTATTGGTTCACCAACCACCATTGTGGGACGCCTCAGAGTGTAAGCCCCATATCCACCATTGTGGGCCGCCTCAGAGTGTAAGCCCTATATCTACCATTGTGGGCCGCCTTAGAGCATAAGTCCCATATCCATCATTATGGGCTGCCTCAGAGCGTAAGCCCCAAATGCCCCCCGTCCGGCATGACGTTAAACTGTATACCTGAACTATGTGGACTTTGATCCATGTAAATTCATGGTACGTAGGAATCCTCCATGAGGTTCAATCCCCCTTCACTCCATCACCCATCCTGATTCCTACCCAGGACGCCACATCTCGTTGGGATCATGCCACCTCATTCCACTCCATAGTATCCGGGAAGCTGCCCACATGCTGGCCCCAACATAGGAGTTCCCTTCAGGGGGTTCTTGTATCTACTCCACTCTCAGTGTTCCGATCAGTCTGATCTGTCTCTGCAAGATTTTATTCTCATAGCATACCCCATGTTAAACATGGGAAGCTAAGGAAAACCTCCGAAGACACACCCTTGGCGTAACCGTCTCCGCAAGACGTTAAAATCGCGGCATGCCCAGTGTTAAACATGGGAAGCTGAGGAAAACATCAGATACATGCCTATGGCATGAAAATTCCCCGATTTCAATGTGGGGTCCCTCGGGCTTCCGCACCCTTGAGAAGCCTTATAATAAGGGAGAGAAGACTGACATGCCAATCCCCCAACATCAAGACACGACAAAGACACCATAGCGTGACCATTATCCTCACTGAAGGTTGCTGCCCCGACCAGACCCCTTGGAGCGTCTCGATGGAAGCAGCGTAATTAACTGGTGTCCATGAAGATATGGCACCGGGAACGAGATTCAAGAATACGTATTAAATCTATGAGGGAGACGCGGACTAGGTGACAAGCTCCGAATAGAAATCCACGGAAGGAAGAACCGACATCCCATCATCCCGGTTTTGATCAAGGAGCAGACATCCCTGAACAATGAACGGATGCCACCCGCCTTTGGAAAGTGGGAATGCGGGGCAACAAGCCACGTCCTCCCCTTCTTGACGAATGCACGCGCGCGCCCCGATAGAAAGTGTCGGAAACAGATATGGTGGACCCGACATGAAGATCTTCTCCTCGATATGGAGACCAGTAGCGTTTGGGGAGTTGGAAGATTAGCATGTCACCAGGTCCAGGCACCCAGCACAAGGATGTGAAACCCGCCAGGGGTTGGGGCATTCAGGATATTGATCGTTCCGTTCGGCGACATCGTCATCGTGGTTCCCTCAAACCGACCACGGAAGGTGGAATGATGAGGGGCTATTGGTTGTTGATTCCTTTTTTTTCTAGTGTTAATGGGTTCATCTCCCTTATTTCAGGAATCAGATCACTGCATCTGGTTCTCGATCGCCACTTGCCCACTGGCGCATGGGCAGGGGCAGCACCGACGCAGCCACTCTGCGCGGTCCCGTCTTTTTGACAGTAGCTCCAACTACTGCGACTGCCAGGTGCTCACACCCCCTCTCTCTGTCAGAGAATATCCAATATAGGGTGATCAACGACCTTGTGCATAGGTACAAGGAGGAAGGGGTCATCCCAATCAGGGACATGGCCCATTTGGATCTCGAGGCAGCTGCGCCTCATTGCTATCGCCACCCCCTAGGACTGTGTAGGGAGCCACCGTGCCCTACCCTGACGCTAAACCGTTTCGGGAGCCTATCCCTGGAACACCTCGACACCTCCCTTCCCTATGAAGATGTGGTGGGGGATGTCTGAGTTCGCCTGATCGGGGACCCGCTACAGGGGTCCACGGCAAGGGCCCCCGCAAGGCCTCGTCGACGCCGCCGCCCGACTCCCCGAACCAAAGAGCAGGCAATCCATGTGTCCACACCACAAGCTCCAACCCATCTGACCCGACGCCAGCGTCAGGTGTGAGCGGAAGAGGATGCCCGCCCTTGGGCATCAATGTCAGCAACCACTATAGCCGGACCCACTACTGACTGTTGTCATCAAACCCCCGCACACATTGGGTAGGGGATGTTACATTCCCGACCCGGATCGAGGACCCGACCGCCCCACAGGCAGGTTGGGTCGACTCTCTCGGTCGCTGGCACAGACAATGGCCAACGCGGACAAAATCTTGGTAGTGCCATCCAGCGTGAAGGCCTAGTTCGTGCCACCGTTCTGGAGAGCATTAGGCTTCCCCATGATAGCTATTCACCAGGTGTGGCTCTTTCCAGTGCTCACTACACTGGGTAAGGGGTAACTTCCCCTACTGCTGTCTGTGAGTATGGATCCATTGCATATCCGGTCACTCACCCACATGGAGGCCCACCCGATGTCCCTTTCTACATCTGCCCCGGTGCTCCTCACACCCCGACCCACAGTCCACTCAGCCCCAGTACCACTGCGGCCAGAGGACTCCACGACGGAAGTCAGCCTTGCCTGGAAGAACTACCCAGGGGTAGGAAGGTGGGACGTCGTCGCCATAAAGGAAATGCAAGGGAAGGCCGGACGGAAATCAGACCAGTCCATTTCTTAGACTCTGAGGCGGAATACGACTCGGCGATGGAGCCCTCCCCCTGGTCCTATGAGTCAAGGGCATGGATAGGGATGTGGTGCGTCAGCCTCATACTCACTGAATAAGAGATCCATATGATCACTGCCTCCCTCTAAAGGTATATCCAGGAGGATGAGGACTTGGAATACCCCAAGGGATCAAACTTGCAATTACCATTGGCCTTTTCGGAAGCACACTCCACCTCAATCAAAGAGGGTGGAGAACTTTTCTGGGGACCGACGGAAGAGTCGCGACATGGCACACACTCGGCAAGCGCCGACACTCTGACAGGAGGCCCTTTCGTCGGCTCATCCTATCATGACGTTATAGCCATGACAATATAGCCCTTGGAGGGAGACTTAGCATTCAGTGGCCAATCGACATGCTCCCCGTATTCTCTTTCCACTAGCCCAATGGCCCAACAGCCTTCCTTTGCACTGTTGTTGGTTCCCCATCCATTCTTGGTTGATGAGCGGGGCCAGTAAGGGTCGGATCCTAAACCTGAGCAGTGGAGATTTTGGACCTTCTTCACAGCATTCCACTTCCCTGAGAAGTTTTGGCTGGTGACAGGATCGGATTTTGATATACCAGAATCACTCATCCCCGGAGAATTTGAATGTTTCCGCCAGACACTCTGGGTGACTCACTCCAGTCTTTTCCATCAGCAACTGCCTTATCCCGGGATCCAAACACACCTCGAGGATATCAGTAAGCAGTGTCGTTAGGTCGAACTGGCCACGCTCCCCGTAGTTCTGTACCCCGAGTCACTTGGCCACCACATGGCCCTCCAACAACAATGTGTCCAGAGTTTTCAAGTACTCAGAGAAGTTATCGAGGAATCCACCCCCACATGCACGTCCGTGGATGGAGGCAGTACGCTTCCCTTCTCTTCAGTGTGATTCGCCGACAGCCCGACTCACTAAGCAGTTTTGGGGGCATGCCCCCGAGGGCAGAAGCTGTCAACATAGCCGACCTTTCGGGAGGGGGGAACGATTTGGAACTCCTCAACGGGGACTCACCCCTGGGAAAAAGACACTACTGGACCCATCCGGGAGAATTAATCTCCAACAGAGAAACATCCTAGGTCCCCCCACACCCACTGAGGCGTTAACACTGAGCCGGAACATCGGCAATGGTAAAGAACTCATTGGGGATGTCAAGCTCGCTGACCCATCTGCCTCAGTGTGGGAGGAAGAGGAAGATCCAGAGAAGGCCACGCTAGGCCAACAGCTTGCTGAGCAGAAGTGGCTGGTTGATGAGCTTCAGGCCGAAGGCATTATAGAGCGGCGACCTGACTACGGTGATCCTAGGTCGGGACAACATGGGTAGGAACAAATACCCCTCGATGAGATTCTCCCGGGAAACTGCGATCATGCCATGTTCACCGATAGAGGAGAGGCGGGAGCTCATGGAAAGAGGGCGCAATACGTTTCGCCGAACCCCCTTGAACGGCGTGATCACCCATGAGATCCTGCTCGGGTTCCTCCCGTTGCCCCAAGAGTCGCTCCACCAGCCTCCCCGCGAGCTGCTGAGCTTGACTACTGGATTGAAGAGCTTGACAATGTGCTTCTGGTTAGGGATCCTCATAAGGACAGGAACCCGCATCCAGATGATCCGATGGCAGCACCCATCGCCTTCTTAGAGGCTTTGGTAACTCGACAGGTGGCAATCCCATGGGACGACAAGCCATACCCAGCATGGGTAGATGATATTCTAGCACCTCCGAGATTTGGGAACCCGACTTTCACCCCCATTAACGGGACATGAGGCCCTCCACAACACCTGTCCCACTTTAACTCGAGGTGTGGGCCTATGTTAGGAGCTCGGGCATAGTAGGAGGCCGCCATGCTCTATTTCTTTGTTAAGACACTAGAAGGTCCAGCATTTATCTGGTACAGCCATCTCCCTATCGGATCTGTGACTGGATGTGAAGATCTTCGTAGGAAATTCCTCTACCAGATTAGTTCCACAACCTGGAAGTCGAACATCATAGACCACTTTATGTGAAATCAAAGGCCCAATGAGCGATTCGCGGACTTCGTCGCCCGGTGGAAGGGGATCACATACTACCTTGACATGCCACTAACTCAAGAGAAATTACTGACAATGTGCGTTGGGAACATCAAGGTAGAGCTGGTTCCTTCTATGATCACTCAAAATTACCCCGAAGGGTTCCGGGACTTCTCATACAAGGTTCAACACCTCGAAGAGGCCCTGCAACAGGCCATCCAGGCACGCCCGCTGCATCCTATAATTACTACAAGGAGAGCTGCCAGAGACGAGCCCATTGTTGTTGCCCAGATAGAGGCCCCCGGGCAGCTAGGGTTGCTCCTAGTGAGGCCATCTCCGCATCCCCATAGGGGTCTACCCCCAATGGCATAGCCTCCGGCCCACCAGCGACTGCCTCAAAATCGGCAGGCTCCTCCGCGTATTGCACCACCACCTCCTAGGTGAGATAATCAGGTTCCCCCTCCTCGGCATGCTATTTTGGCCCCTCGTCAGGGCCAGCCTCTAAGAGCCCCCTTTCCAGACAGAAGAAATCGGACATAATCGTTTGACGAGGCTAAGGTCCCTGGTTACATCTGTAGTGCTTTAGGGTAGAGAATAGTGTGGCTGCCCGAATGCCGGAAGCTAGAAGAGGCGCATCTCAATGATCACCCCAACTACTGCCCTTATCACCGAACCCTGGGGCACACCATCCAGCGATGCTACGTGTTTAAGGACTGGCCCCAAGACAAGATTGACAACAGTATAGTTAGGTTGGGCCCAGCCACATAAGAAGTAGTAGGTGTCTTTGTGAGATCAGAGGGTTGTAGCGGCAACGAGGATGAATGGCAGTAGGTTTCCGACTGTGGGTACCAGAAGTATAGTGGCTGGATGGCCTGTAGGATAGTCGACCGTGCCCATGGCATCATCTGCGCACGCCTGAATCAGTCAGAATCATCAAAAGCTGTGGTTTCTACCTCATCATTGTCATCCTAGCCTGCCTCTTCCAAGAAGAGCAAGCGGCGACGACGCAAGAAGAAATAACACGCCCTTACAATGTCTTCATCATCCCGCACTCTTTGTGACTTCATGCCCCTAGAAATGGGGATCACTCCTTGACTCCGCCCAGTAATGGATGACTCCTCAAGTGATAGTCAGGGGTACGCTTCAGATAACACCGTAGAGTTGGTAAATACCTTTTTGACTCTCGATGATGAGGAACGCTAGCTAGACCTTCCCAATGTCCCCAGTCATCGCCAATGTCGGCAGAGCCGTGGCTACATGAATCATCGGGGCATGACAGTTGGAACCTACAGGCATGCCACTAAGACCAGGAAGCAAGCCTAGTACAGAGCTAAGCACACACGTCCCCTTTATCCGGTGTTGGCAGGTCCGCCTCCACCACCGTTTGTGTTGCTGGATCAGGCAGAACCACCTCGGTCGTTCCACGACCAGCTCTTCCCTACTACCAGCCGACCCCAACCTTCCAGTAATAATCCGGAAGCAACTATCCGGACATCTACTAGTGAACAACGAGGCGTGACTAGTACCAGTCAGCCACCGGTCCCACCAGTAGGGCCCGTCATGCCTCCAATGACAGAGTGGCCTCATATTTGTAGAGGCTCGCATTTGACCCAGAAGTTTGATGTTCTGAAGCACCTGGTTGGCATTCCAGAAAGGCTTTCTATCCTTGAGTCTCTTCATCTGTCGTCTAAAATGTGTGAGGCACTTTCCGAGGCCCTAAAGATCCCCTGATAGTTTTAGACAGAGGTAGCAGCTACAGAAGCCTTCCATGATGAGGCTATTGAGAATGCCAAATTCCAGGCAGTTATCTCATTATCCGGTGAAGATAAATAACCTCCCATAGAGGGGCACATTCGCCCACTGTACATCACTGGATAGTTCAATGGGTGGATGTTCGCTGCTGTCTTGCCGACACGGGTTCTGGGATTAACCTAATCCCAACTCGGACACTGCGGAAGCTGGGTCTGTCTGAGGATGATTTAACACCATGCGACCTCAGGATTCAGGGATATGAAAGAACCGAGAAAACCCCAGTTGGCAAGATTCGCTTGAAGACCCAGTTCGGTGGCCTAATTGCCATCATCGAATTCATGGTTGTATCTCATGACACCACCTACAATGCGTTAATGGGTAGGCCATGGCTCCACCTTCACACAGCAGTCCCCTCATCGTATCACTGATGCCTCAAATACTCCCTTAAGGGTCGAGTAGGCGTGCTCCAAAGAGATGCGTCTCCTTTTGCCTCTTGTGAAGCCCGTTATCTGGACGCCAACTACTACAAGAGCAAGGATAAGCAGGTTTTGGCGGGTGAGGATGAGACCTCCACTGTCACAGGTGATCCCTGGGTAGGTTTGGATGACCCCTACATCTTCCCAATCCATCGGTTGGAGGCCACAACCCCAGACATGGGGCAATGTTTCGTGTTTGCAGGGACAAGAGGAATTCATATTCCCTGATCCAAGTGACAGGTTAAAATAACCTCATACTCCTACAACAACCATGATCAGGTGATTCTCGAACCTCCTACCCTGTACGGTATCGGAATGCCTGGATCATGGCGATGACGGTGCGTCTTACATGTCTCTTCCGCCGGGCTGGAAATTAACTGGCTCAAGCTGACGCGCCACTACAAATTTGTTGTCATCAAGAGTGGACCCTTGGGATGGAGACCAGATGGTATTGGATCGACTTCCTTCATCGTTATGGTCTCAGTGGCGCGTGAATTTCCCAATATGATGACCACTACTGCCCAAGTCGGCACCAACTTCCCATCATGTTCTGGTAGCCCTGAAGCAACTCCCCCCCGCAGAAGATCCCTCCAAAAATTGGATAAGAGGATATGGAGGATGCTCCCCCTACCTTTGAAGAGGGAATCTCTACCACAGTCAATGAATTGGTACAGGTGAACCTTGGTAGTGAGGCAGATCCGATAACTTCATTGATCAGTGCTTTCATGCCACTCGAGGAGCAGCAACAGTAAGTATAACTCCTCAAACAACATCGTGATGTGTTTTCCGGAAGTTACGACGAGATGCCAGGACTAGATCCTCAGGCAGCCGTCCACCATCTTGGTCTCCCGATAAACCATCGTGGGTTCAATCAGCCTCCCAGAAAGATGCACCCTTCGCACAGTGCCATGGTTGAGGCCGAAGTTGACAAGCTTATTAAAGACAACTTCATCAAGAAAGTTCAGCACCCCTAGTGGCTAGCGAACATTGTGCTAGACAGGAAGAAGAACAGATAGATCAGGGTCTGTATCGACTTCCGCTATCTCAACCGCCACTATCCAAAGGATGATTTCCCCCTTTTGGTGACAGAGTTGTGGACTGATTCCATGACCGGATTCCAAGCCCTCTCCTTCATGGATGGGTATTCTGGGTACAACCAAATCTAGATGGCTCTTGAGGACAAAGAGTTCACTGCCTTTAGGGCCCCCCAAGGTACCTTTTGTTACCAGGTTATGCCCTTTTTCCTGAAGAATGCAGGAGCCACCTATCAACGGGCCATGCATCACCTATTCAAGCCAATTCTCGGGACGTTGGTAGAATGCTACGTGCATGATCTGGCGGTCAAATCTCACCAGCTCCAAGACCATCTCCAGGACCTTGAGAAAGTGTTCGGCTTCCTCCGTTCCCACCACCTTAAGATGAACTCATTGAAGTGTGCCTTCGGGGTCACCTCCGGGAAGTTTCTTGGCTTTTTGTCAGATACCAAGGCATCGAAATCGACCTGGAGAAGATAAAGGCCATCATCCAGATGCCTCCCCCGAGAAATATTTGAGAGCTTTGAGGTCTCCAAGGCCACTTAGCCTACGTACGCTGATTCATTGCAAATATGGCCGGAAAGTGTACGCCCTTTTCCCAAAACATTAAGAACGGTGACACCTATGAATGGGATAGAGGGTGTCAGACCGCTTTTGAGGAAATCAAGCAGTATCTGCTCCAAACTCTAGTCTTGATGCCACTCACTTTCAGGAAGCCGCTGGTCCTTTACGTGACCACCCTGGAACGGTCCCATGGTTCACTTCTCGCCCAGAGGAACAACGAGGGAATAGAGAACATCCTCTACTACCTCAGCCGCATACTTCTCGATACGGAAATTAGATATTATCCCATCGAGAAGAGTTTCATGGAAATCGTGTTCGCGGTACAGAAGTTGTGGCACTACTTGCAGCACCATGACGTACAGCTGGTCTCTCGGGTAGACCCGTTGAAATACATCCTGAACTGATCTATGTTGACTGGCCGACTAGCGTGGTGGGCGGTGATCCTCTAGCAGTTCGACATCAGGTTTGTACATCAGAAGGCTATTAAAGGACAGGAATTGGCAGACTTTTTAGCTGCTCACCCAACCTCCGCGGATCAACCACTAGATCTAGGTTTTTATGATGAGGTAATCATCTCAGTCGATCATGCCGTCCCATGCTGGAAGATGCACTTTGACGGTGCCTCCCGGAGCCCCACAGGTAGGAGATTCAATGATCCTAGGCTCAATAGAGTGGGCCTCGTTATCGTCTTTATCACCTCGAAGAAATCTGTTCTTCCATATTCGTTCCTGTTGTCATAGGGATACACCAACAATGAGGCCAAATATCATCCCCACATCACTAGCCTCGAGATGGCCCTCGAGATAGACGTGCCCCATCTTCATGTGGAAGGGGAATCTGATCTGGTCATCAAGCAGATCAATGGTGACTATGTTGTCAGGAAGCCGGATCTCGTGCCATTGCTGGAGTGCACTCTCCATCTAATGGATCAGTTCCCCTCGTGGCCGAAAGTCTCTCATATTCCCCGGTAACAGAATAGTTGAGAAGATGCTTTGTCCAGTCTGTCCGCATCACTTGCGGAGCCCGAATAGGATGACCTGATTATCCACGTAGCGCACCAGAGATTCATTGCTCCTGTTATCCCGGAAGATGATCGTGGCCCACGGGTGAACCATCTTACCACGGGTAACACTATGTTAGGAGCCCCAGATACTTCAGACACGGTGAATGAAATAGTTCCAGATTGGAGGACACCCTTGGTTGAATACCTCCAATGCGGTAATCTTCCATCAGACCAGGCCGAGCGTGAGAGAATCCAGCGCCGCACACTGTAGTTTACCCTTCATAGTAGTCCCAGGCTTGAGCATATCCTTTACAGATGAAGATTTGATGGTTTTTTACCACTTTTCTTTCAAAGAGTCGAGATCCCTCAGGTCATGCAAGAGGTTCATGCTGGTTCCTGTGGCGCCCATTAGGCCGGGCCGAAGTTGACTCACCAGATTCTGAGGCTGGGGTACTTATGGCCCTCCATGATCTATGTCTGTATCGAGTTTTCCAAGATGTGTCATGCGTGCCAAGTTCATGATAACATTGTGCATCAGCCACCTGATCCCCTCCACACTACCAAGTATTCTTGGCCCATTGTAGTCTGTGGATTGGATGTCATAAGACCTTACCACCGGCAACGAATTTCCAATCCTAGTTCATTCTGACCGCAACAGATTTCTTTTCCATGTGGGCAGAGGAAATCCCACTCAAGGAAGTCAAAGCCCGTTCTATCACTGACTTCATGAGTTCCAACATCATCTATCGATTCGGAGAGCCTCACGCTATCCTCACAGATAACGGAACCAACTTCCGAGTAGCCGAGCTGAAGAAATTGTACGCTAAGTAAAACATTCTCTCCAACCATACCTCCCTCTATCATGCACAGGCGAATGGACAGATCGAGGCATTTAACAAAACCCTCTCTAACATTCTGAAATTTTTTTTTTGTTCAGAATAAGAAAAGTTGGCCAGAAAAGCTCCCCAACGCCCACTGGGCTTATTGGACGACAACTCGTAATTCCACCTAGGTGTCCCCGTATTCCCTGGTGTATGGAGCCGAGGACATCCTGCCCATCGAGATTCAGTTTCCCTCATTGCGCACGATAGTCTATGACCAGCAAGCGCCAGATAGAGTTCCCGAAATCCGCCTAGCTGAATTAGAATCACTGGATGATAATAGGCTTCGCGCTTTTCACAACCTGGAAAGGCATCCGAGCAGGATGGCATAAGCTTTCAACAAGAAGGTTCGCCTCCGCTCTTTCCTGCAAGGTGATCTGGTACTAGCCCCCAGGGCGCCAATGATTCCCAGTAGGAAACCACCCCTGTTGGAGCCCAAATGGGAGAGGCCTTTCATCGTCCCTAAGGTCTATCCCAATGGTGGGTACTCCCTGGTGACTATTGATGGAAAGAGTTTAACTCTTCCCACCAATGCCAAGTTCCTCAAGTAGTACTTTGCCTAAGCCTAAGGGTCCTAAATGACCCTAAACTGCAACCCGTTCCCCCATGACCATAAACTGGATAAGGGTCCCCCATGACCTTAAACTGGATGAGTGTCCTACATGACCCTGAACTGCAACCCGATCCCCCATGACCATAATCTGGATAAGGTTCCCCCATGACCTTAATCTAGATGAGGGTCATGCATGACCCTAAAATGAAACCCGGTCCCCCATGACTTTATACTAGATAACGGTCCCCCATGACCTTAAAATGGATGAGGGTCCTGCATGACCCTAAACTGCAACCCCGTCACCCATGACCTTAAACTGGATAAGGGTCCCCCATGAACATAAACTAGAAAAGGGTCCTACATGACCCTAAACTGCAACCTAGTACCCCACGACCTTAAACTAGACAAGGGTCCCCTATGACCATAAACTGGATGAGGGTCCTGCATGACCCTAAACTGCAACCCGGTCCCCCATGACCTTAAACTGGATAATGGTCCCCCATGACCTTAAACTGGATGAGGGTCCTGCATGACCCTAAACTGCAACCCGTTCCCCCATGAACTTAAACTAGATAAGGGTCCACCATGATCATAAACTGGATGAGGGCCCTGCATGAGCCTAAAATGCAACCTGTTCCCCCATGACCTTAAACTGGATAAGGGTCCCCCATGACCTTAATCTGGATGACGGTCCTACATGGCCTTAAACTGCACCCAGTCCCCCAAGACCCTAAATTTCATTTCGTCCGCACGACCCCAAAAATTCACTTGGCCCTACATCTGGGCCCCTTTGGTCCATGTTCTATGACCTTAAACTTGGATCCTTGCGTTCCAGCATGACCTTAAACTGCATGCTTGTCCTCACTGCAAGACATTAAACTGCAAGCTGCTCAGGCCTTCCAGACCGAGGCCCAACCTCAGGCCCCTTAGCCTTCTCGGCCCCCTTAGCCAAGTCCTTACCTAGAGTGTGCAGTATTGTGTGAGACTATGTCCTCATTCACCATGGGTTACCCATCGCGCCATACACATTCCTGGATGAAATGTATCTCATCGTCACACATGACGTTAAACTATGCTTCAAGAACTACATATGGATTGATTCCCATCCTTATGGGATACGTAGGACCGCCTGAATATTTAGGTTTCTGGTCCAGCCTCATCTCTTAAGAGATCCCATGATCTCCCGGTCACCTTGGTCTTTTGGCCTGTCCCCCCACCCCCCCCCCACGGGGGGATATATAGGTGTGGTACAGGGTTTTTGGCACCATGACCCCTTCTCTCGGGAATCCACCATCTTTTGGCCGCTCCCAAAATGAGCCCTTAGACCCTTCCCAGTGGTCCACTAATGTGCTCAGAGTACTCTGTTCTAGGACCTGGAGTGTGAGATTCGACTTAAGAAAGTTTGTGTCCACTTGTCAAGCTTCGTGCTCCCTTTAATTCGGGCCCCCTTTATCTTTCACACCCGGAGGGACCGCCAAGAACGGCTTGGATACAACGCCTAAGGTATATTCTACCATCACGGGTCAACACCCTTGAGGTTTTTAGAAAATAAAATGATACAAATCCCGTATTGCGAACATGGTTAGCGGTCGATCCTCATTTTTTTGTCCCCATTTTAGGCTAGCACGACATGATGCTATGTTGCGAACATGGTCCGCAGTAGTCCTCAGTCATCACGTCGGCTCCATTAGGCCCTGAATATTGGTTTCAGGATTCACATCATGTTCCACCCCATCGTGTCAAGGTGGAATCTCAACACTCCTTTCACTAACCCTCAGTGCACTTCCACATGTCAGGCGGACAAAGCTCAGTGACGACGTCTCTCGGGGCTACCATGATCTGAGCACCAAGGTTATATGCTTGGGTTTTCTCTAAAGATCATGCACAACTTGAACCTCACCCCCACGGGATACGAGGAGTCGCCCAGACATTGTGTTTCGGGCCCGGCTCAGTTGGAAGCTAGTATCTCCCGCCCCCTGATTGTTGGACCATCGTCGGCTCCTTGGCCTGAGGCTCCTGTCCCAGAATCGCGCGCGGTGATGTTTGGAGGATACACCCTCATCTACATCAGGTACACCTTATCTCATCATGAAGGTTCCCCCAGGTCCAACCCAAATGACCTTAAACCGTGCTTGTTGGTCCTACCACACGACCATAAAATGTGATGATATCATCCCAGCCGTACAATAAAAAATTGCACTACATTGTGGTGACTCCCCCATAGGGGACATCACTTAGGGTATTGGTCCATTACCATACCATTTGTCAACGCCAGTTACGGCTTGATTATTGTGGCGATGCCAGGAGTTTCTACCCTAGGTCAGTCGTTCCATGAAAGAAAAACCATTCACCTTCAAGGAAAAACAAGATTTATCAAATACCTCTTCTCTTGGTGCGAGGTCTAGACCCACACACCCCTTTTATCCTTTTCACAGGTACCATGTTGTGTCGTTCCAACCTTCAAGAACTACGTACAACATGATCCCCATTCTCATGGGGTACGTAGGAACACCTGGACCTCTTGTCTAAGGGTCCAACTTGAGGTAAGCTAATTCATCATGTATGTACCGCCTTTGGGACCTTGACCAGGGGACTGTGTGGCGTGGTGAGCAGGACCTCATCCTCATTCACGTCATGTTTGCGATATCCACACCATGTGCACCCTGTTATGAGAATTATTCCTCCTTTTTCTTGTCCTGAACGATGTTAAAAGGCACCCCCAAGAACTATGTGTGGCTTGATTCTCATCCTTACGAGATATGTAGGAGCACCTGGGCACTTCCCCACAGGCCCAACCTAACTTTCTTGTTCTGTCCCTTGACTAAAACATGTCTCCAAGGAGCACATGGTAAGCATGACCTTGCCCCATTCATGTTGGGTTTCACAACCACTTTACCATGTATCCCCCAATTCCCATGCCCTTTTGGTCTGAGCTGTAATACCTTAAACTAAGATCCTCTTCTAGAACTACGTGTGGCTTGATTCTCGTCTTTATGAGATACATATGAACACCTGGACATTTCATCATGGGTCCAGCCCCAGTAATTACAAAATCTCGTCCCTCCTCACTGACGAACCCTTGGCCTGGCATCTTGGGGAGTGGTGTAATTGCAACATTTACCCCGAATAAGTTCAGGATGCCCCAAAGCGATGTTGGGAAGTGACAGTTCTCTCGCCAGAGAGGTGCGGTCTGAAAATTACGATGATCCGTGATCATATTGATACGTCTTCCTAGTGCGCCTCCACCATGGTGGCGCAATATTGGGAGTGTTAGACTCTGTTTGAAAAAACCACCCCTAAACTTTCCACGCTTTGCATGCCCCTTTATTCGGATCCTTGTCCTATTTCATATTTGATGGGACCCCCTACCAGTCTGGATGATAGAATTTGGTCCACCTGAGGTAACAATATGGATGATAGACCTCTGGTCCGCCTATTGTATCAATATAGATGATTGACCTACTGTCTGCCTGCTATCCTGGGAAAACTTTTTGGAAGATTGGTCATGTTTGATGGGACCCCCTAACAGTATGGATGATAGACTTTGGTCCGAATGCTATAACAATATGGATGATAGACTTTGGTCCACCTATTGTAACAGTATGGATGATTGACCTATAGTTCGACTGTTGTCCTGGGCCAATGTTCCGGAAGACTGATCGACGATATTTGAGTTAGGCCCTATTTTGCGAACATGGTCAGAGGTCAGCCCTCATTTGTTGTCGCCATTTCAGGCCAATGTGATATGGATGCTGCGTTTCCACCATAGTTAATAGTTATCCTCCATCTTCATTCCCCCCATAGTCTTCCGGATTTGGGTAATGTGATTCACCTTTTTCATCTCCTTATGTTCGGATGGATTTCAATGCCCCTGGAATTTCCCCACTCAGGTGTCGGAACACATTTAGGAGATGATATATCAATCGGTCTGAGGTCCCCTCGTCAAAAGTCCAGGCCCGAGTTCAGATGCCTGATGCTTGGTTGACACTCCCACGAAGTGGTAGACTATGGTTGAGAATATCAAGCCAAAGGTGCAAATAAATGTATTTTTCCATATATTGGATCGGAATGATGAACAGTACAAGAAAAAGTTTATAATATGGAAGAAATAGGGCCCTTAAGGATCAACATTTTAGATTGATCTTTCCAGCACCGCTACCCTTGGCTGGTGGCCTCCAGGACTGCTTCCCGCTCCCTGAAGACTCTCTCTTCATCCGCAGCCGCAGAGCGCAGTTCGCCAACCCTAGCTTGTGCCTGTGCCAGTTCTGTTTGAAGTACGATCATCTGGTGACTCGATTCCATTAGTTGTTCTTGGTCATCATCCAGCTGGGTCGTCAGTTTCTCCATGAGCTCAGAGCAAGTAGGGATGAAGACCTCCTTCTCTGTCGCCTGCCCTTCGAGGCGCCGAACTTCCTACTCCGCCCTTAGGAATGCTCGGGTGCTTACCGATCTATCCCGGCACTGGGCAACATCTGTGCGCTGGCTGCATTCATGTATCTTCTTGGCCATGTAATCACAGATAGTCAGATGAAGGCATTGACTGTTAGCCCCTCCGGCACACAAGAAGCGCATCCTGGTTTGGAGTGATCCCATCTGCCTCAGCCAATCCTCCTGAGGCAGCCTGAGAAAGCGCTGGATACACTTCCACCCTTTGCATCATATCATTCGGCTGTCCTCGTCCGCTTTCGAGTTTGAATCGTCTATCTCCTTGGGATTAGTGGGCCGGTACGTAGGAAAGGAAACCAGCAGGTCAATAACAGGGTCTTCCTCGGGGATGCCTTCATAAGGGATATGATCCTCGATGTCCGGGCGACCTTCATCTCTTGCCCCAACAACGGCGGGCCTCTGTTAGCTTCCGGCCTTGCTCCAATGACAGCACCGCTGATGTCCACTGATGTGGTCGGAGGTCGTCACGACCCTCAAATTTACATTTATTAACCTACACTAGCACAATGGTGTAGGGTCAAACCATAGAGAAGGCAGACGAGACTTCTAGGTTTTATTCAAAGATAATCTCCCCTGTTGTCAATAGTGGAGGAAGTGAACATTTTTTTTATTTTTTTATTTATTAAAATGATAATGAAATAGGATGATGAATCCGTTTTTTATAGAAACTAAAAATTACACTAATACTACTAAACTAAAGTAATACTGTATACTAGTATTAAGCAGCAAGACAAAGAAGTAATGATCAGATGAAACACTTGGGAGATTTAATCTACTGGTTGAAATGATTTATTCCTTCACAAATTTAATTGAGTCACACTTAAAGAAATTATGAAGAATCTCCCTCACCAGGAAATTCCACAGGTAGAGAATTAAGTTTTGGAGTTTGCCACACCAAAACATAATTAAATTGCTTGGAAGTTGAAAAAGAACAACAACTAGAAATAAACTCACCATAAATTCCCAATGTTGTTGACAATAAAAGCTTCAAAAAATCCATTCAAAATCAACTTCGCCGGTTGATCTTGAAATAATGAAATTTTAATACAAAAATTGAATTGTGAATAGTTTAACGTCGAATTAAAAATCAATCTCGCTGATTGTTTATGATTTCTGAAATATTGTAATGATTTTGAAGAAACCAAGAATAAAAACCAGAAGCGTCAAATTCCCAAGCTGAAAACATATCAGCTTATGATCATATTGATTAAAGAAGTTAAATACATCCAAGAAAAAAGTACAAAAATTAAGGACATAGGGACAAAGTTCTCCCCAAGTACTGCTCTGCTCTCAGGTTCCTAGGTCTTCTGCTCATATTTAGTGCTGCTCCCAGGAGTCTTTGCTCTCGAATTGGTGTTGTCGTGGAATGTTGAATGACAGAACTCTCTAAAATTATGCTGATTGCTCTGTTTTAAATCCCTCTTCATCGGCTGTATGTCACCAGTCACTTCCACCGACTACAAAAATTCATTCAAGAGCACACCGCACACGTGCATTTTTTCATGACAGGCACATCGCACTAGCTTTTCTCACATAACTAACTCATGTTGAGTTAGTAACAAGCACCTGGACAAGAACTCACTTCCTATATGAACCTGCACAAATTATCTCCAATGTCGGCAAACTGGATTTTATGTTTCCGAAATGGCGATTTTATGTTTGGATTTGGGTTTGTAAAGTGTTCCTTGTTTGTTTTTGTGGTGAATGTGAATTGATGTATGAAAGAATTTGTGTTTGTGGATATGCGGTTTTGTTGGATCATGGATTGAATGGAGAGATCTTGAGGAAACATGGCAGTGTTGAAAACGGTGAAAGGAAGACAGATTTCATGTTATGGCTCCGTGATAGAGAAACGGTACCAATGGTTACGGTGAGATAGGGTTTAGAACCAGTGTGAGGAAATGGTCGTAGGAGAAATCAGTGCAAAGGGGTTACGGTAGCAGGAGCTTATGGTGGATGAAACCGTGAAAAAAAATGAGAAACAGCTCCAGGAAATAGTGAGAAGAGTAAGGGGGTCATGGTGCGTCCGTGGGGAGGTTCACGGTGAGACAATATGAGAGATTGATGGTGGCACCGGTTTGGATCCAGTGCGTGGTGTAATGGAGTCATAGTGAGGCCGTGATGAAATCAGTGTGTGGAGACACCGTGACTCAGATGAAACCGTGAACCTGCAAGAATAACAAATTAAATATATAAAATTAAAACTTAAATAAAAAATAAAAAAAGTATTTAATAAAAACTAAATCTGAATTAAAACAATTGAAAACTTAAATAAGATGTAAACTTTAATAAATTTATAAAACCAACCAACTTAAGTTAATTTATTAATAACTAAAATAAGTAAATTTAAATTGTTACAAAATTAAAAAATAAAAAAAATAAAAAACAGCTAACTAATTATAGATTAAGGTTAAATTAAAAATTTTAAATAGAAAAGTAAAGTTACATTATCAAAGTTAATTAATTTAAAATAGACATAAAATCATTATATTATTAAACCATTATGTTAATTAATGAAAAATAATTTAAAGAGACTTAATAATTTAAGTAGGTCTATAATCTTTTATTTTAATTAATTTGTTATTTAAATACATCTACTACTAAAGTTAAATTAAATTAATTCTTAGTACATGCAATGTCAGATTAAGACTACATATTTAAAGTGAAAAAATCAAACTAATTTATTATTTAATGTTAAATTATTAACTATGCAGACAAAAACAACAATCTTAATATATAGTTAATAGTCTATAAAACTAAATTAAGAAATAAATTAATTTTTTAAGGCTTAAAATTCAGAATTAATTATAAAAAATTGATTAGTTATTAAATTTATAGATAAAATTACATAAGTGTCATTATTCATCACAAGGTACTAAAATAAGTAATTAAATTAAAAAAAATTAATTAAAATGGATGTGGAAAAGATGTGTTTTTGAGGCCATATCAAATTCCACCACACTTAATCATTGTTTGTCCTCAAACAAAAACATGTTTAATAATATATGAAAAAAGTATGATTTTCATGATACTGCACAAAATGTAACATGACCAGCAATTTGAAAAAAGGACAGTAACATGTCACTAGGCTTTTAGAAACTAAGTTGCTCATATGAACCTTGCCTTGAGCAAATACTCACTGGTTTTCTTGAAAACTATGAATCATCAAGTAATAAAGATGTCATGCCTCATATGTGGTACTACTTAGTGACTGACTTCAATCCAGACTTATGTCCAAGGTCTGGGGGTGACAAAAGGTAAAATTTATGTGGAATTAAGAACATAAACAGAGGAACCTTTTACTTTGACTCATCTCCTAGGCTTCAATGAATAAATAATTGTTTTGTGAATCACCTTTTTGATACAACCTAAATTATTTCAATACAAATAAATTGACCCCTTCTTCATTTGGAGTTCATCATTACCCACACCTTAATGACCACATTTTTTACCCTAGAAACCTTATTTTTTTTCTCAAGCCATGTATCATTGTGCTAAGTGCTGTGCAATGAACTTATTCATGTTGAACATAGGGCTTTAAATAAACAGAAATGCACCCAACATCTAGGGTCTCAGAGACTCACTGTGGGATCCCAGATGCCCAAATTACTCAAGTTTCAAAAGATTTATATAAAATTCATTTACATTGGCTCCTTAAAGTAATTACTTTTAATAATTTAAAAGAAAATGAATGAGGCCCCTAGAATCAGAATAAAACTTCTAGTTCCAAAGGGTATGACCATAACTCCATAAAAATGTAACCCAAATCAGTTCCAAAAGTAGACTCTAAACAAGATTTCCATCAATTCACTAAGTAAAACCACTCAGAAATCATCCATTATCATTAATTTCAGGCTCTAAGAAGTTCTTACTACCAAAAGGTATCTTTTCCTAAGGAAAGACTCAAATGAGAAAAATTGTAAAGCCTAAAATTATGCAAGAATTTTGAAAAAAATTATCCATTTTTCACCAAAAAGTTTGAAGTAGCAGTGGGAATTGATGGGCTTACAATAAAGAATAGTTTAGCACAGTCAATAATTGACCCCCTCCCCCACACTTAAAACCCAAATTTGTCGCCAAAGTTGACTTCAATGTATGGAGAAGAATAATTAATCAATTATACTTCAAAACAGAGTTTCAATTAAGTAGATATATGACATGTATAAAGGGTCCCAATGAAGTTCAAAAATATAATTTTCCACAATAAATAAATAAATTGCAGGTTCATATCCAGACACACATTAAAGTGACAAATATTTTCATTAAAACTCAAAAGAAGTATATAATGTGTGGGTGCACAATTAATTGGGTGTAAACATGTTTAGCAAAATATAATTCAAAAGGATGTTAAATAAAACATAAAGATAAATGATAACACCCCTTAGACTAATCGATTCCAATGAAAACACAACTACCAACAAACATTTACCCCTGACACTTAATTTCATGAAGTGAGAAGATTTTAAACAATGAAATTCAGTTTTTTTTAGCAAGAGGCACATGCATAATTTTTAATCTAAGCAGTGACATATAGAAAAATTACATTCCAATACGTGCAGGATTTTAATCATGTGCAGATTTTTAAGAAATTTAGTAGCAAGACATGCAGTAGAATTTTATACAGTTATAATGTAGTAGAATTTTTCAATACAAACAGAATTTTTAGAATGCAGCAACATAAGGAGAAGAATTTTATTAGCAAGAATAGGAGCTGAAATAGATGTAAAAAAATTTAAGTTCTTCTCTAACTAAGTTCTTGTCCAAAAAAGATCTGGGAATTCCACTCCTTAGATGACAATAGCATCATCTTAGAAACAAAAAACAGGAAAACCAAGAACAAAAATCCAACAGAGACATAACAGACACTTGGCAGCAAAGCTTCACATTATTCATCACAAAACAGTACAAAAAAGAAAATAAAGATAGAGTATGGGTTGAATCCCAAGAAGCACTGAATTTAAACTCTTTAGATAGACTTTATCTATCTACAAAATTTTTATTTATTAACAAAACAAAGACCATGGGTTGCCTCTCATGCAGTGCTAGGTTTAATGTCCCTAGCTAGACTCACCTAACAACTAATCGTAGTCACTAGGTGGATGTGGTTTCCTTAACAGAAACCACCACATGTGTTTGGCACAATTATTTTTAACATAAAGTTGGTATTTGTGGGCACAAAATCTAAAAACAACTAAAACTAAACTCTCATAGCCTGAAATAATCCCTAAGAAACACCCTTCAATAGTAATGGGTATAGTGCTACCCACTTCCAGAATAAGTTTAGAGTTATCAAGAGTTGAGTTCACATGCAGGGACAATATAACACAAGGTTCTTCAAAGGGTTTAACATTATTTTCAATGATTTCTATTTCAAATTCATCATTAATAGGTTCAAATTCAAGGGTGCTTGGGGGTGAATACTGAATAGAAGGTTCAATAGGAGATTCAAGTAAGTGCTGAACTGAATCATGTACAATGGAACTCAATTCTAATTCTCCCTCTAGACTACTATCAGTATCATAATGATCTTTTTCACCCTTCACAGATGAGGATATAAGTGACTGACAAGGAAGAGAATTTATTTTTTCACTAACAGGTTCAGCTTTAACAATGTTATAAATCTCTTCCAAAAGATCCTCATCTGTTAACTCACACTGAAAATCTACTACTTCTATCAAATCAGTTCTACAACCATCATCTAATGTGTGTTCAACCTCTACATTAAGTTCAAGTTCAAAAGGCTCACTTTCTAAAACCAAGTCTGTAGTGTTTATAAGAAAGTTAAGTTCAGGGGAATAAATGTTTAATTCAGCATCAATAATGTCATGTTCAATATTGATCAAGTTCAAATAGTCTTTCCCATTTATATCAAAAAAAAATTCAATTTCAGTGCACAATTTTTCAGATAATTGATCACTATGATAATAGGGAAATGCGACCTCATTAAAAAGTTTTTCTTCAAATTTCATTCCCTCGTCCTCATCATACAGCAACATTTTACAATTTATTGGTTTTATAGGTTCTATGCATGGAAGAGATGTTTTCAGTTCATGTTAAAAAATTTCAGATTCGTTGTCATCCAGTTTAATGTTCTCTCCCAAACTATACCCAATATCATGTTCAGGATCAATATTCAAAATTTCATAAATTTTGGGTGAAGTGTTTTTAAAATTAAAATTTCCAATTTCTAATTTGTCTTCTACCTGAGTGACTTCATTTTCAAAACTTCTAAAGCAGTGATTTTTCTCTAATGTAGGAATTATGAAGATAAAAAGACATTCATTTTCAATCTGTTTCAATTCATCTTCTATGTTGTCCAATTCAACACCAATAAAACTCTTTATTGGATTTTCAATGTTATTGTCTTTACTCAGTGAGTTGGTCATTTTTAGATTAGGTTCAACAGTTTCAGATTCTTCAAAGTAAACGGTTTGTTTCCCAGTGTCAAATTTACTTTCCTCTTTAGATTGATTTTAAAATCTTTTATAAACATTTTCTTTTTCATTTTCCTCAAATTCTTCTTGTTCTTTAACCCTTTGTTTTAATTCCAAAAGCATGTTTTCCAATCTTTTAATTCTCTGATCTCGCTCTTGAGAATCTCTAAGTTGAATCTCATGGGTTTGAGTAAGCCAATTGTTAATTAGTTCCACCCTAGCATCCGGTTTAGAATCAATTAGATTAATTTTAGCTAGGGTGTCAGGACTAGATTCAATGTTTTCATTTTCTTCAATGTAATCAGTCTGTTGTGGTTGGTTATAAACACACTGCCAGGAAGTATGCCCATAACAAACACAAAAAACACAAAATGACTCAATTTGGTGATTCTAGTCCTCATAATGGTCCATTTTTTTGAAACTAAAAATGGATGAGCTTAAACACACAATGTTTCACAATTAATGCAGAATTTTAATGTTCAACAAAAGTAGTAGGTTCCAGTTCACAGTTTTTTTAAACATATTTTTTTAATGAATTTTTTTTATTCTAACCTTAGACTGTCATTGCTGCCTTCCCCGGCAACGGTGCCAAATTTTGATGTGGCCGGAGGTCGTCACGACCCTCAAAATTACATTTATTAACTTACAATAGCATAGTGGTGTAGGGTCGAACCACATTGAAGGCAGATGAGACTTCTAGGTTTTATTCAAAGATAAACTCCACTGTTGTCAATAGTGGAGGAAGTGGACATTTTTTTTATTTTTTTATTTATTAAAATGAAAATGAAACAGGATGATGAATCCGTTTTTTTTACAGAAACTAAAAATTACACTAATACAGATAAACTAAAGTAATACTGTATACTAGTATTAAGCATCAAGACAAAGAAATACTGATCACATGAAACACTTGGGGAGATTTAATCTAATGGTTGAAATTATTTATTCCTTCACAACTTTAATTGAGTCACACTTGAAGAAATTATGAAGAATCACCCTCTCCAGAAAATTCAAAAGGCAGAGAATTAAGTTTTGGAGTTCGCCACACCAAACATTAATTGAATTGCTTGGAAGTTGAAAACGAACAACAACTAGAAATAAACTCACCGTAAATTCCCAATTTTGTTGACAATAAAAGCATCGAAAAATGCATTCAAAATCTACTTCACCAGTTGATCTTGAATTAATGAAATTGGAATACAAAAACTGAGGTGTGAACAATTTAACGTCGAATCAAAAATCAATCTCGCCGATTGTTTATGATTTATGAAATATTGTAAAGATTGCGAAGAAACCAAGAATAAAAACCAGAAGCGTCAAATTCCCGAGCAGAAAACATATCAGCTTTTGATAATATTGATTAAAGAAGTGAAATACATCCAAGAATAGTGTACAAAAATTATGGACAGAGGGAAGTTCTCCCCAAGTACTGGTCTACTCTCGGGCTCCTAGTTCTTCTGCTCATATTCTGTGATGCTCCCCGGAGTCTCCGCTCTCAAATTGGTGTTGTCGTGTAATGTCGAATGAGAGTCCTCTCTAACATTTTGCTGATTGCTCTATTTTAAATCCCCCGTTATCTACTGCACGTCACCACTCACTTCCACCGAATCCAAAAAGTCATTCACGAGCACACCGCACACGCGCGTTTTTTCATGACAGGCACGTCACGCTAGATTTTCTCACGTAACTAACTCATGCTGAGTTAGTCACCTGCACCTGGACGGGAACTCACTTCCTGTATGAACCTGTATAAATTAACACACAAAATAATTAAAAACCAGAGATAAATAAATAAACATTTTAAAATTTTTAGTTTATTAAAAGTCTTAAAGGAACTGTTTATAAATTTACTAATTCTTATCAATTAAAGTTATCAATGTTAACTTGAATGTTTATTATTATAAATAAATTTAATTATTTACTAAATTATGTTAATTAGATTAGGTCATTTAAGTTCAAAATAAGTTATTATTAAGTATTTTATTTAATAAGTTATAAATATGCCACCTTAAATTGTAATTAATTTATGATTAATAATGAAATTCTAATTTATTAGTTTAGATTAGTTAATGTTTTATTAAATTATTAATTATGTTTAATAAGTTAATCATTTTATATTGATTATTTATTTTTAATTTATGTTGTTCTATATTTAAATTTAGTTATTTTTAATTTAGGTTTTTATTTTTAATTTATGTTTTCTTTATTATTTATTATTTTGTTTTTTTAAAATTCATTAAATCCTCCCCAAAAATCTCGGTGGAACCCTGGGGGGAGGAGGTTTCTTCGGCGTTGAACCAGGCAGAGGCCTCCAGCGCCGCGGTGTTCTCGACATCTCCAGCACGGCGCGACGACCTCCAGCTCCTCAGTACCAGTGGATTGTGGGTGTTGTTTCTTCACCGAGGAACAACATCAACTCCACAGCAGATCTAAGCTTGCGACGCACTGGATTTACGATCCAAAGACGATGCACTACTTGATGTGATTACACACTCGCAGCGGTGGTGACTTCGAGTTCGGCTCCACCACCTCAGGCGACATCCGCGGACCACAAAGGTGTGTCGAAGAGGGTTCCAGATTTCTGATTTGGCAAAAATTATCTCCAATGTTGGAAAACTGGATTTTATGTTTTTGAAATGGCGATTTTATGTTTGGATTTGAGTTTGTAAAGTGTTCCTTGTTTGTTTTTGTGGTGAATTTGAACTGATGTAAGTAAGAATTGGTGTTTGTGGATATGCAGTTTTGTTGGACAAGGGACTGAATGAAGAGATCAGGAGGAAACATGGCAGTGTTGAAAATGGTGAAAGGATGACCGATTGCATGTTATGGCACTATGAAAGAGAAACGATACTAATGGTTACGGTGAGATAGTGTTTAGAACCAGCGTGAGGAAATGGTCGCATGAGAAATAAGTGCAAAGGGGTTAAGGTAGCAGGAGCTTATGGTGGATGAAACCGTGACAAAAAAGAAGAGAAACAGCTCTAGGAAACGGTGAGAAGAGTAAGGGGTCACGGTGCATCCGTGAGGAGGTTCACGGTGAGACAAAATGAGTGACTGGCAGTGGCACCGGTTTGGATCCAGTGCGTGGTGTAAGGGAGTCACGGTGAGACCGTGATGAACCGGTGTGTGGAGACACCATGACTCGGATGAAACCGTGAACCTGCAAGAATATCAAATTAAATATATTAAATTAAAACTTAAATAAAAAATAAACAAAGTATTTAATAAAAACTAAATCTGAATTAAAACAATTGAAAACATAAATAAGATGTAAACTTTAATAAATTTATAAAACCAACCAACTTAAGTTAATTTATTAATAACTACAATAAGTAAATTTAAATTGTTACAAAATTAAAAACTAAAACAAAATTTAAAAGCAACTAACTAATTAAAGATTAAAGTTAAATTAAACATTTTAAATAGCAAAGTAATGTTACATAAATTAGTTACTTTATCAAAGTTAATTAATTTAAAATAGACATAAAATTGTTATATTATTAAACCATTATGTTAATTAATGAAATAGAATTTAAAAATACTTAATAATTGAAGTGGTTCTATAATCATTTATTTTAATTAATGAGTTATTTAAATACATCTACTACTTAAGTTAAATTAAATTAATTCTTAGTACATGCAATGTCAGATTAAGACTACATATTTAATGTGCAAAAATCAAACTAGTAAATTATTTAATGTTAAATTATTAACTATGCAGACAAAAACAACAATCTCAATAAATAGTAAATATTCTATAAAACTAAAGTAAGAAATAAATTATTTATTTTAAGGCTTAAAATACACAATTAATTATAAAAAAATTTATTAATTATTAAATTTAGTGATAAAATTACATAAGTGTCATTATTTATCAAAAGGTACTAAAATAAGTAATTAAATTAAAAAAAATTAATTAAAAAGGATATGGAAAAACATGTGTTTTTAAGGCCATATCATCCATCGCCCCCCTGCTCACCAATTACCGGGGACGACTCACATTGGGAGGTATGTTTAGGAGGAGGTGGTATGCCCGCCACTAGTCCACTCACGGATGGCCTGGGCTCAGCAGCCCGATAAGCTTCCAACTTCGATATCACTGTACGAGGAGCATCCCGATTAGTTGGGTTTTCTGACGATAATCACCAGTACTGAAGCAGGGGATTTACAAGAACCTAGAGCGTCAGCCACCGGTGTGTTGGCCACTACAGGAGCCGTCGTGGAAGGAGACCCCTCAGTGCTTGTCAGTTCGATGATGGGCGTCGGAGCCCCATCCTTTCCCACAGGTGCTTCTTCTCCTCCTACTATTGGGGATGCCTGATCAGCAACTATGTTCTCCTGAGTGAAATAGAGAGATGAATTCGAAATTTCATAAGAGAACAGACGAAAGAGGATGAATAAGGATAGAGACAGACCTCAGGTATCTCGGTTATGTCGAGATCAGAGCTGACAATCTCGCCGCTCTCCCGGAGACTCCCTTGGTAGGCCGCCCCCTGTGACCCCTCACCTTCGGGATCTCCTTCTCCTTTATCTTCCCCATCGCCTTCGTCTTCTCTTATTTCCTCCTCTCCCTCTGACTCCTCATCATTGTCTCCATCTCACGGCGATATCACTTCCGGATCATGCTCTTGGCCGAGCAGCACATTCACCAGGAAAGGTGGCTTCGCATGCCAACCCCTTTGGCACGTGTATGTGTCCATGGCTGTTAGATATGCATGCTGCTGATGGAAGATTACCCGATCGGTAACTCGAATGAGTCCAACCTCTATCAGCTAGATCCCATCCTGCATTATCTTCTGCCAGATGGCTTCAACGCTCATCTATTACCGCCGGATCATCCAATCCTACCACAAGGCCGGGAAAATTGCATCTTGGGAGGGTTTGAGCAGGTATTTTATCTGCTTCTCAGGAAGATCTTTGGCCGCCTCGTGTGACCCCCCTCTGGGAAATGAGGTCGCAACGACACCAAGCGATGTCCCCACTGCTGAGGTCCCGGCCTGCGCAAGCCTCACTGCCCGACGCGCCCCTGGTTCCCCCCTCCTAGAAGAACCTTGCCTGCTCCCCCATCGCTCAGTTTACATGCAGGTAGTCTCGAGTTTCCAGAGTTTCTTGCATAAAAGCCCCGCAGGGTAAGCGATGGTCCAGTGTTTGGCATACTCGGTTGATAAGCCAGCATCGACCCTAGTGGGAGGAAGGGTAATGGTGTCACCAGAGCCGTAAGTGGAAAACAAAAACCACATCTAGCGAAGGAAGTAGGGGTTCTTCTACTCACATATTTCTGTGAATACCTTATTTGGTATTCGTTGGAGGCACCCGAACTGCCTGGCGAATCCGGACGGCACATAAGGCTCACAGATGATCTTCCTATCAATCCGAGCTACAAGCACCCCACCTCAGATGGCCTCGAAGTATTCTTGCTGCTCTAGCAAGCCTTTCCCATTATCCACCATCTGGCCGACCGGGGTGGGGAACAGGATGATGTTGAAATTGGCATGGTTACCAATTCGGATCCTTATGCCCTCCTTGTTGAGCATCATCGGTGCAACCCCATCAATGTTTAGGAGAGATGGATGAATGCCATTTCCTGGAGGACGAATGGTGTTTGGGAAGGTGTATCCGACAATATGAGCTGCCACCCAGCCATGAAAGATCTGGAAGGGGCCACACACCCTCTGAGGCAACCCCCTCTGGAGATGCGTCCCAGAATGGCGTACAACTTAGCCAGCACGGGGTCCCCCAGATTGAAACTTTTGTTGGTGGCCATGGAACCTTCCATCGCTAGGGTTGCTGGACGGATGCCCGTTCTAGCATCCTGCACCAGCAGGAGCCACCCGCTCAGGAAGGTGTCGAGGAACCCAACATATCGGACATTCGGGTCCTAGGCCTCAATGACATGGTAGCCCCACGATTGGTATTACCCCGCCTCCAGGGTCATCCAATATGATCCATTCTTGCTCCTATGAGACGCGGTTGGGCACCGTTTTCTCCTCCCCAACATCTTGATAGCCGGGTTCTTCTCTAGGAACTAGATAAACCAGTCCTAGTAGGCAATGTCCTTCAGGAAGTAGCCTCTCTTTGGCCAGATCCAACAGGTGCCACGTCAGCATGGGGGTCCATGACATGTCTTCCCAGGTGTTCATTGGAGGGATGAACTAGTCGTATTGGTAGCCTACCAGTGGGATACCTCTGACATAGTGAACTTAAAAGAGGCTGATACTAACCTCCCCATGGATAATATGGAATGTGTTGGTGTTTGGGGACCATCGGGTAAATAGCTCCAGCCCGAGTTCGGGTTGATGGTAGAAGTGGAATTGAGACATCCACACCGCCTACAATAGACCAATGTGCCGCAGCTCGGCCCCGAATTGGTCGCATGTATGGAGAACCTTGTACACCTAGGCCCAGTCACTAGTGATGTTGCCTCCGGACTGTAAGTCCCAATCTTGCAGCCAGCCCTTAGTATCGTCCGTGATGCTCTAACAGAATGTGCTCGCATAAAGGTTCAAGGGGCTCTCTGCAACAGGATCACCTCCATCAATGGTCCTGGTCCTCGGTTTTAGGACATACCCATCCATATGTATGGTACATCTAGCTGGATGACCATTGTTGGTGATGTTGTAACTGGGAAGGTTGTCCTCCCGGGTCACCCATGACCACGATGTGTCCACCTTGAAACCTGACAGTGGGACCTCCTCCAGGATGCCGAAGCTCCAGAGCGGGAGGTTGTTGGACATAGGATACTCTTTTTGGGCAGGGGTCAGTAGGTTAAACAAAGTGAGGTTTTCGGGAACAACCACCTTGGCACTGTAAACCTCCTTGTCCGCCGCCATTTCACCTCTACGAGCGGCGGCTTCCCCCCTCATCAACTGGGTTTGCAACCATCTCGAATGTTTTGAGAGTTGCGCGAAATCCGGATGAGATGCGCGGAATCGGGGAGAGTGGCGCGAAATTTTGGTCCTTGACGCACCATTCAAGAGTTAGGCGCGAAATTAGAGCTTTTGGCGTAGAATATCCCATGTTCACGCGTAAATACATCCGGAATTCAGAAGGAATTTCACGCTTACAAAGCATTTTTTACGCGCTGCCGTGGAAGCAATTTCACACGCGAGAGCATTGAGCCTATCGTGTGGAAAAACATGAGTACGGAACCTGGGACCAAGGGCCCCTTTTTATAGGCTAGCACGGGGTTCCATGCTGCGCGAAAAGCGTATTCTGCGCCGACCTAGAGTTTTGCGCGCCCCGTTTGGTTTTTCCATGCAAAGTGCCCACGAAATCCATCACTTCAGTGTTTCGGTGTTTCCCTGAGAATCCGATCGTTGCAACCTCTTTCCAATCCAATTCTGAGGGGGGCATTTGTAGACACTGAAAATGTCCGTAACTCCTAGAGGATGTTTTGAAATGTTGAAGTGAAGTCATATTCAGACTTGGAGGCCCGACCCAGATGGCCCGGAGGTGGTGAGCGAAATTAATGAGGACTTGCACGAAAAATGGTTTCCCACGTGAAGGAAGTCCGGGATTCAAAAAAAATCACCGAGGTGGAATGGAATTTTTCACTCCTGGTTCCGCGTGGTGAGTCCTTTCGCACCGACCATTCCTAGCGCGGAAGATTTTGCGCGTCATCTAGATTCCGTGATGCCTACGACCTATAAATAGAAGGAGACCCCTTCCGTTTCGGGGTTACGAAATTCGGACCAGCTCCTGTGCGCCTAATTGGACTCCCACGTGCGCAATATGGCTTTAAGTTATTGACACATTTCGTGAAACCTTGCCTCGGGGTTCGCCTTTGCACCCAATCCCACCGACTTCAAAAAAATTGCAAACTCATCAGGGTTCCTCCTTTCCGCGCAATCACTTCCATTGCGTGCACTCCCTCTTTTGCGCGCAAAACCCAATTGTGCGTAACCCCTTTGTTAGGTTTTTCCAGTGATTGGTTGTTGCCCCGGTGCGCAATCCAAGCAGTTGCGCACAATCCCCATATCCGCGCGCAATCCCTCTGCCCCAATTGCGCGCCATCTTGGTGTTTTGCGCGCAAACATTCTCTTTGCGTGAAAACGCCGGGACCCCTCACCTTGACGCCCCTCGGGGTGCCTTCCTGCATAGGCGCATGATGTCCTCTATACCAGGCATGCACGCCATGCGTTGTTTTCCCATACGGCCTTCCAGGCTCATACAAAGTAATTTCAAGGTCCCTTGGGTGGTGTTTATCATTGCGTTTCTTTGGCTTATGCTCCTTCACATTGGGACGCTAACAGCTATTGCTTCTTCGCATAGCCACGCTAATGTGGACCCCTCGATGGTTCGCCCTTCGGCCCCCTTTCACCATGGCCTTGTCGATTACTTCCCTCCCACAAGTGGTAGATGGTATTGGGCATGTAAGCCCTAAGGGTGTGGAGCAAACCTACCTTGTCCGAGCTGCAGGACGTTAAATTGCCAAGCACCTCGTCCTCAACACATGACGTTAAACTGTGATCTGACCCTGTGCCTCGCACGCAGGGCCCCCCCTGGATCAGACATTCTTTACACCACTCGTCTCCACGAAAATGGAATCTTCCTCACATGGAATGAGATCCTCCCACTCGGAGTGGCGTTTGTCCATGGGAGAAGGGCTGCCTCAGAGCATAAGCCCTCCTAGCCTCTCTGGCAGATGGTAACACCCAAGCACCTCCGCACTTCCCTCTGCGCTTTTTCGCACCACGGGCCTCCATCCTGGAGTAAGCCCCTTTCTACTTCTCATGGACACACCCTTCGCGACGTGATCGTCTAGTCCCTGTTGCCTCTTGTTTCTCACACCGAGCATGACTCACGTGGGCATAGAGTGAGCATCGACCATGACACCCTGTTGTGCGCTGCCTTAGAGCGTAATCCCCATCCTGGTGAACTACGAGGACACTGATCCGTGCTAAAGCATGGTACGTAGGTATCCTCCACGAGGTTCAAGCCCACCACCCGGTCGTTTCGACCACTTCACGTCGGTTCACCAACATTTTGGGCCGCATCAGAGCGTAAGCCCCAAATTAATCGTCCCGCATGATATTAAACTGTATGCCTTCGTCCCGCATGACGTTAAACTGTCTGACTTCGTCCCGCATGACATTAAACTGTATGCCTTCGTCCCGCATGACGTTAAACTATATTCCGTCCAGCACAATGTTAAACTATTTTCCTCGTCCAGTATGACGTTAAACTGTACCGCCTGAACTACATGGACTTTGATCCGTGCTAAAGCATGGTACGTAGGTAGCCTCCATGAGGATCAATCCCATCACTCGGTTGTTCCGACCCCTTAGTTTCGGTTCACCAACCACCATTTTGGGCTACCTTAGAGTGTAAGACCGATATCCACCATTGTGGGATACCTTAGAGTGTAAGCCCCATAACCACCATTGTGGGCTGCCTCAGAGAGTAAGCCCCATATCCATCATTATGGGTCACCTCAAAGCGTAAACCCCAAATGCCCCCGTCCCGCATGATGTTAAACTGTATGAATGAACTATGTGGACTTTGATCCATGTCATGTCATGGTACATAGAAAGCCTCCATGAGGTTCAATCCCCCTTCACTCCACCACCCATCCTGATTCGTACCCGGGCCCCACATCCCGACGGGATCATGCCACCTAATTCCACTCCACAGTATCTTGGAAGCTGCCCACGTTCTGGCCCCAACATCGGAGTTCCCTTCAGGGGGTTCTTGTATCTGATCCACTCTCAGTGTTCAGATCAGTCCAATCTGTCTCCATAAGACGTTAAACTCATGGCATACACCGTGTTAAACATGAGAAGCTGAGGAAAACTGCAGAAGACATGCCCTTGGCGTAAACATATCTGCAAGAAGTTAAACTCGTTGCATACCCCGTGTTAAACATGGGAAGCTGAGGAAAACCTCAGATTCATGCCTATGGAATTCAAATTCCCCGCGTTCGATGTATGATTCCTCAGGCTTCCACGCCCTCTAGAATCCCTATAATAAGGGACAGAAGACCAACATGCCAATCCCCTAGCCTCAAGACATGCCAACAACACCCCAGCGTGACCATTCTCCTCACCGAAGGTTGCTGCCCCGACCAGAACCCTTGGAGCGTCTCGAAGGAAGCAGTGTAATTAACTGGTGTCCTTAAAGATATGACACCGGGAACAAGATTCACAAATACGTCTTAAATCTACGAGGAAACCTAGACTAGGTGACGAGCTCCGAGGAGAAATCCACGGAAGGATGAACCGACAACCAATCATCCCGGTTTCGATCAAGGAGCGGACGTCCCTGAACAAGGAATGAATGTCGCCCGCCTTTGAAAAGAAGGAATGCGGGGAAACAAGCCGCGTCCTCCCCTGCGTCACGGATGCATGTGCGCGCCCCAGTGGAAAGTTTCGGAAACAATAATGATAAAGTAGGAGAAGCCATAATTCTTATAAATCTTTTATAAAACAAATGGAAGATTCCAATTTTATACAATTCATGCATGTTATTATGGTTCACGTATGAAAGGGATAAACACTAAATCATGATTTACATATCAATAAATAAACAATGACTTAAATCCCCTAGGGAAAGCTCCATGAGAATCCTAAAATCCAGCTACTATTTTTCTACTATCTATAGGTACTAACATACAACAATAATCAAGGTCCAAGGTCCATAGTCCTACGTACCAAAAAGGTCTACTTGGGTATCCCAGTGCAATGGAGGCCTGAGAAGGGTGTGAGATATACATATCAGAAGCCTATAACCACCAGTGTCTAGACCTATCATGATTGTGAAATATAAATAATATTATTCATGTATAATGAGGTAATAACCAACTTGAATAAATAAATTCCAACAAATCCACATTCCTAAGGGACACCAGAAATAGATACCTGCTACAACTTGTAGCTAGAAAATAAGAATTCTGAAAGGGAACATTAAATTTCATAAACAAACTATTAAACACATTAATTGATATTCGTATTTAACTGCATAATTTCCCAGGTTCCCCTGAACACCGGTATCTCAAAACCTACCTCAGTCTTGCTGGGATCTGAACTATTTCCCATATTTAATTCAAAAATCATTTTGTCACTGCATATTTCATTTACCCTTTAATTAATTTCATGTACATCCAATTGGAACCACATTAGAATATAAATTAATGGGTATATAGTGTTATGTCTAGAACCATCATGAGTATTTGAAGCATCAATACATGTCTCACAACCCATAGGTATTTGGAGTGCCAGTCCCTCTCCCATAAAATAATATTCACATGCATGATGGGTATAGAACGCCATGTCTAGATCCCTATAAGTATTTGGATCATCATTACATGTCTCACAACCTGTTTTTCTATGATACATATATATTTATCATTCATGTAGAGCTCCATGTCTAACACCCCAAAAACATCCATTAATTAACTCATAAAATAATTAATCAAATCCATTAATTAATTCATCAACTAATTAACAACATAAATAACCGATCAAATTATTCTACAATTAATTTACCATTCAACATCTAAATAGTTAATAATTAATGTAATAATGAACTATTCTTAACCACAATTATGTCAACTAAATAATTAAATTGACATTTAATTATACCAATTCCTTAACTGAAAACATGCTAATTAATTCACCATTAAATTATCCTTATTCCTATACTAAACCAATCAATTAGTAAAATATAGCAATTATATTAGTTAATTAAACAATTTATCTAAGAATTAATTACCATTAATTAATCCATCAATCGATTAATCTACAAAAAAATCACTTTCCATAACTAATTTTCCATATTTAATTATCTCATTCTAATCTCTCTTCCAATAATTAATTCCTAAAATTAATTTTTTAAAATATCCTTACAAAAACACATCATTTAATACAACATTAAATATAGATACTTATCTTAAACAACATATTGAAATTAATTGCGAGATCAATTATCTCATTTAGATAAATAAGAATATTTAAATTAATACTCATATTAATTAAATATATCCTGTCTCAAGGCCCAAAATCAATTCATCATTAATTATCTAAATTTATGTCACTAAATAAGTCAAAATTATTTTCCCAAATAATCAACAAAATTAAAATTATCAGGGCACAATTTTAATTTCAAAATTAATTAAAATATCTTAGCCAAAAAAAATCGTTTAATTATTTGATAGTATCAATTTAAGTAATTAAGAAATACATTTTTAAAACCAACACAAAGTCATGTCCTCATTTATATCATGTGGGGTGCATAATTTAATAACATCAAAAGCTATGCATTAACATATTACATATCACATTTAGCAATATAATAAAACTTACAAGATTCAAATTTGATTGACATTCAACATAAATACATTAATTCATAATTTAAATAACAAAAAAAGTGATGAAAGAATTTTATTAATGCATTTATAAAAGGTGAGGACTTGAAAAGTGGTCCAACCTTAGGATGAAACCGAATTCAATACTCAGAATATTGGAATACAGAGGAAACCATTCCATAATTGATGTATAGATCCATGTGCACACACCATCATATATGTACATATATAAATATGTGCGTGTATGTGCGCTGTCTCTAAAACAACATCGACAAACCGAATTATCCCAAACTGCCTTTTCATCGGCCACAATTTCCAGAACGCGGACCTATGGGTCCCGAGAACCCCATTGCATAACCTTGAAATGAAGAAACAAGGAAACCCAAGTAAACCCGAACCATAGGTATAACACTGAGACAACATGATGAGAGAGGATTCCAATGACCAATGAAAATCAGGAATCATACATAGACAGACTCACCTTGATGAGGTGGGCAAGATTCTTATTGACACCAGGAGGATTCGGGCGTGCGAAGAGGAGCTTGCAAAGGGGTGTAACACGCCTCATAGGGGCTGGGGCCTAGTGCGTTTCACTGATTTTATAGCATGCCTCCTTTTTCATTATCCCTTAATCAACTAGTTAAAAACCCTAATAAACTAATTGATATTATATAATAATAACAAAATTTATTATTCTCATTTAATGTGATGTTTCTTTATTAATAAACCTTTAAACAAATGTTTCAAAATTAATTCTGAAATCCCCCATTAATAATCCTATTAAATTCTTGTAACATTTATTTAGTTAAATAAATACAATAATTATAATAACAACCTTATAATTAATAATAAAGATTACATTTATTTTAATTAAATAAAATCATATTTTTAAAAATCAGGTAACCATGAAACAGACTCGTACGATTTGACTATCCATGCACAACCATATATCTACTTTTAAAATGGACCCAATGTGCATTTCAAATTCAACATAACCATGAATTTAATTAAATAAAACCTCTATTTCGCATCAATTAATTAAATTCCTCATAACATTGAATTTTATTAAATGAAACCCAAAAATATTTTATTCTTATTCTTCATAATAATAATAACAATCATAATTAATAATAATTATTACATTCATTAAATGTTAACAAATTAATTTCATTAGTATTATTATTTTCAATCCTTTGATAAACCCAACACCTATATTTAAAAACAACACTTCTTTATTAAATACCTTATTTAATTAAATTTTTCTTTGAGATACCCAAAAGCCATATTAATTTCACATATATTTCACCAAAATTAATAATGAAAATAAGATATTTTAAAATCCATATAAATTATGACACCGTAATAATGATAATAATATTATTATAATTAACACTTTCTTTTATTTAATCACAAATTATTTATTTAATATTATTTTATTAAAATAAAAAATTTATTAAACTGGGTAAGCTGCAAGGGTTGGACCACAACCATGTGCAACCCATTCAGATCCATTAAAATAGAATTTTCTGAATTTGGTGCTACCGAGATGCATTGGGACAGCCATAAAAATTATTGTGTACTTACGAAAGTCCAAAAAATGACACCATCTGGTGTTTCAACGCTCAGAATAAGGTTCTAGTGCTCGTTCTAATAACCAACATATCAATAAATGGAACTAAATCTTAAAAACATTAATATTTAATCTATGTCCAAAAACATAGGACAATACAATATACCCACCACAAGAACATATTATCCCTGAGAATCCATTGGTAACTAGCTTCTGACACAACAAGGTCGAGAAGATTTGTTTAAATTATTATGTTATGTTTCCAAACAACTAACACTCTACTGACCAAAACATAATTCCAACATGTTAATTCTTTAAAACCCGAGACAAAGCACTCTGAAATTGAGATTACATTAGAGTACATTATAGGGACCCCAATTACGGAAAAGTTTGAATCTTGATGGTCCAATATAAACTAGTTGCCCAAAATTTATAAGAATGACTTTATAGTCCAAAAACCCAAACTCACCCTTAAACTGGTGACATGAATTTTACAATTATTACAACACCAACTGCATGTACACCAAATTCCATACCCAACATTGGGTGACATTCCCAAGTCCAGACACCGCATGGACATTAGAAAAAACTAATGTGTCCCAACATGAATAAAGGCAAATCCCATAGAAACCCTGCATCCTGCATAAAACCCATTTAATAACCACTCATCAATACCAACAACATTTAAAACGTTATCATGATGTATGAAAAAAAACTATCTTAGTGTCTCCGTGATGAGGTAAAGATAGGGGACATGCTCATCCCATTCGAAGGAGAAAACAAAGAGAGACCCATGCATCTAAATGATCACTCATATTATCATCAATTGAATCTTTACACAAAAAGTTCAGTTTCTCTTGTCGATGCTTCATCAACCAAACCTCGATTCCAATAACATAAAAGGTATTTTTGTTCATTAAAATCTTACCGGTGTGTCACTACCCTACTTAGGATTTTCCATGTTGTCATATGAAAATACCATCCACTCAAAAGTGTTCTATTTCATAACAACATAATTCATGTGTGTGACGTTCCTTAGACTTCAACCGAAACATCAAACATTGATCATAAAATCCATAACATAAACCTATCAGCATGTCAAAACACATGAGTCCCAAAAAGTCATCTCAAGTAGTGGAACGAACTTACCTTAATGCCAAAAACATTCTATGGGTACTACCTAACATGAGTTATCCACTTACAAAACATAAACATAGACCCTCTCTCTTGGTCACTCAAAACCAAAATCACAAGGATCAAAATCCATTTTTTTCATTTTTTCCCATTTAAGAAATTAGATTCAACGATTAAAAATTTCAATGGATTTCAGAAAACCAATAAGTAATTTTTCATAACAAGTCACTTTTTATTCAAAACAATGCCTCACTGGAAAGAAAGACATGCAATAACAAAAATCCTCTTTAAACATTTTACATATAGTGTTATCCAAATATAAATAGGTAATTTAGCATCTAAATTCTTTTTACCCAAAAAATTTACCTTTAAGTGTTCTACTTAATCAATCTAGGTTCTTCAAAATCAACCCCCCAATAGTTAAATTCAATCAAAACTTAGTTGTATTTCATTTATATCCATTATAAACACACAATTTTCATAAATGTCTCAGTCACATGGGTGGTCACCTACCTATCGATTAACCACCCATACACCTTACCGCAAGAATATGGATCCCATTTAATCAAAATAAATTAACTTTATCATTTAATATATAATCCTTTTTCCAAATATGAAGACATGGGTTACCCTTTCCTAGTTATAAGACACTCATAGACCTTAGAACCAAAAATTGGTTCTTTCGTTATCACAACCAAATAAATTTATCCAAAGCAACAAATCATTTATTAGGAAGCTAACATGTCACTACATTTTTCTAACATAGAGATACATGTTGAAACCACTAAAAAGGCCATAATATAGAAGCATGGAACATAAAAAAGATTGGAAGCTCTACATATTATCACCCAATAATTTTCATTTTATCACTGAAACATGTTATCAAAAAATTCATTATAAATAAGTCGAAGACATGGAATATAATCAAGGAACACGATTGGATTAAACATGGAAGCTAAAATGAAACTATATGCCATGAAATTTATGTACGGAATGTGAATCTATAAGTGTATAAGATGATGTATGTGTGAAAATTTCTTTCCATATCAGGCCAACAGAATAGTTGTTCAAAATTCTCATAATCAATAAGTAGTGGAAAATAAAATAGTCACACTAGGTGAAATCATATCAAATGTATCCCCAAATACAAAAAAAATCAATTCCATTCCCTGGACACTACGCCATTTACTGTTCATTGGGTGATAAGTCCCAGGAATGACTATTAACCCATGTGTTGACACATTCGTAGTCTCATATCTACCACACCCATGAAAATATGATAAATGAAAATAAACCGACTCTGATACCACTTTCTAACATCCCAACATAGCTCACCAGTTAACCGGTGGCTATACTGGTCCCCATATAACCTCAAGCATGTATCCCCATACACTAGAGGCATCCGACTAGTAGTGATAGTCTAAGGATAGTAAGTTGGGTGACTATACCCTATAATCAGAGTGAAAACAAAGGAAATTATCAGAAAATGATCTAAGTAGTGTGAATAATGATAAAGTAGTAGAAGGTATAATTTTTTCATAAATACTGTATAAAACTAATAGAAAATTCCAATTTTATACAAAGCCTGCATGTTATAATGGTACATCTAGGAATGCGATAAATAATAAATCACGATTTACATGTCAATAAATAAATTAATAAACAATGACTCAAATCCCCATGGGAAAACTACATGAGAATTCTGAGCTCTAGCTCAGTCCTTTGTTACTATCTCCAGGTACTAGCATAGAACAACATGTAAGGTCCAAGGTCCGATGTCTTGCAAACAAGAAAGGTCTACTCATATTTCCTTGTGCAATGGAGGCCTACGTAGGGTCTGATATATACATCTCTGTAGGCTGGCACAACCGGTTTCTAGACCTATCCAGATTGTGAAATATAAATAATAGGATGCAGGTATAACGAGGTAACAACTAAATTAAATAAATAAATTTGAAGCTATCTAGGTTCCTAAGGGACACCTGACAGAGATACATGCTCTAGCTCATAGCAGGAAAATAATAGTTCTGAACAGGAACTATAAATTTATTAAATAAAATAATTAAACACATTATTTTATATTCGTATTTAACCGCATAATTTCATGGGTTCCCCTAGAAAACCGTATTTCAAAACCTACCTAAGTTGTTCATGGGTATAAACCATTTCTCCTATCCAATTCATAGATCATTATGTCATAGCAGCTTTCTTTAACCCTTTAATTAATTTCACCTACAACCAATTGGACCCATAGTCTAATGTAATTTAATGGCTATAAAACATCATGTCTGTCACCCCCATGAGTATTTGGAGCACTATTCCTTGTATCACAACCCATCAGTATTTGTAGAGTCAGTCCATGTCCCGTAAATGAATATTCACATGCATGTTGTGTGTAGAACACCATGTCTAGCACCCTGTGAGTATTTGGAGAATTAGTCCCTATCTTACAACCCCGTTATCAGTCAAACATATATATTTATCATTGGTTTAGAACTCCATGTATATCACCCCAAAACCATCCATTAAATAACTCAAAAATTAAATAAAGAAATATATTAATTAATTCAACAACAAATTAACTACATAAATTTCCCATCAAATAATTATACAATTAATTAAAAATTAAATATTTCAATAGTCAATAATTAACTCAACAATTAATTATTCTTAAAAATAAGAAAGTCAGGTTAATAACTAAATTGACATTTAATTAACCCAATTACTTAACTGAAAACATGATAAATAATTAAGTATAAAATTATCCTTATTTCCTTTCTAAAAAAATTGATTCATTAAATATGCCTAATATATTCTTTAACACAACAATTTAACTATGTACACTTTTAAATTAATTAATCCATCAAATAATTAATGTACAAAAAAATTACTTCCCATAATTAATTTCCAAAATTAATTATCTCATTATAATTTCACAACCCAAAATTATTTCCCAAAATTAATTCTCCAAAATATCACTAGAAAAACACATCATTTAATTCATCATTAAATATATCTATTTTTCCTAAACAACAAATCACAATTAATCACTAGATCAATTGTCTCATTATGATAAATCCGTATATTAAAAATAATCTTTGGATTAATTATTTATATCCACTCTTAGAGAAAATAATTTATTCACCATTAATTCTTTGAATTTATCTCTCTAAATAACATATAATTAATCCTCCTAAATAATGAACTCAATCACAATTCTCAAGGAACATATTTAATTTACAAAATTAATTATTTTATCCTAGCCATAAAAATATCATTTAATTTTTTAATTGTATCACTTTAATGAATTCAGAAATACATGCTTAAAATAGACACATAGTCATATCTTCATTTATCTCGCGTGGTAACCATCATTTAATAACATCAAAAGTCATGCATCAATATATAAAATATCACATTTAGAAATTTATTCAAACTTAATAAACTCACATTGGAATTGAATTCAACATAAATACTATACTGGATAATTTAAATACCAAAAATGGGTTTCATTAATGTTATTAATGCATTTTTTGAAGTAGAGGACTTGAAAAATGATCCTACCACTGGGTGGATCCAATTCAATACTCAGCAGCTTGACATACGGCGACAACCAATCCAAAATGGGTCTGCACTTTTATTCCTTCACACCTTCATATATATATTCATGTTGTCTCTATAAAAAACTCCGAGAACTGAATCCACTCGAACTTCCTCTCCTTCAGCGGCAGTTTTTTGTAATGTGGACCAACATATCCTGAGAACCATGTTGCACAATGTTGAATCGAATAGACAAGGAAACCCAATTAAACATTACGGTTTATGCCATTCTAAAAAAGTGATAGATGAGTCTAATGACCTATGTGAATAACAAATCATACATAGAAAGACTCACCTTGATGAGGTAGAATAGATTCATGATGACAATAAGAGGATTCGATCATGTGAAGAGGAGTCGACAAGGTAGGTCTAGCGTGCCCCATAGGGGATGGGTGCGTAGTGAGTTTCATTGATCATGTAGTGAACCTCCTCATTCATTCTCCCTCAATCAACTAGTTAACACCCTATTAAACCAATAAAATAATATAATAACAATTACATTTATTATTATCATTTAATATAATGTTTCTTTATTAATTAACCCTTAAATAAATGTTTCATAATTAATTCTTAAATCCACCATTAATCATCCAATTTAATTCATGTATAATTTATTTAATAAAATAAATAAAATAATAATAATAACATCCTTATTATGATGGTTATTATTAAATCATTGTTTTTCTAAATTTAATAAAATCAAATTTATAAAAACTAGTTTAGCACACAACGGACCCGCATAGTTTGACTATCCATGCATAGCCTGATATCAACATTAAAAATGGCCCCAATGTGCATTTAAAATTAAACATAACCATGAATATATTTAAATATAACCTTTACTTACCTTCCATTAATTAAATTCCTGATAATATTGAGTTTTATTAAATGAATCCCAAAATTCATTTTTATAATTTTTCATAATAATAATAACAACAATTAATAATAATAAATAAACTCATAAAAATTAAATAAAAAACATCTCGTCATTATTATTATTTTCCACCCATTTATATACCCAACAACTTTATTAAAAAAAACCAATCTTCATTACATTCCTTTTTTAATTAAATTTTTCATTGAGATAACCAAAAGCCACATTAATTTATAATAAATGATACACTTCATTAATAATGAAATTAAAATCATTTAAAATAAAAATAATTTAGGTCTCCATAAAAAAAATATTATTATTAAAAAACTATTTTATTTATAAAAAAATCTCTTATTTAATATTATTTTATAAAAATATGAAAATAATTAAATTGGTTAAGAGGCACGGGTTGGACAGCAAATGGGAACATCGCGTGAAGATCCATTAAAGTAGAATTTTCCGAATTCGGTGCCCATATGATACAAAGAGAAACATGAAAAAATTATCAAGTATTTATGAAAGTCTAAGAATGACACCACTAGGTGTTCCAATAGTCGAAATAATGTTCCAGATATTGGTTAAAAATCGACCTGTCGATAAATGGATACATGTTTTGAAAACCTTCATATTTAATCAAAGTTGTAAAACTGAGGACTTTACTCTCTATTCAGAGAGTCATTCCTATATAATGATATGAGAGATGTTAGGAGACAAAATGGGGAGTTTTTGGTCAAACCATTGGACTTTACTGGTGTGAGTTAAAGAGAATGGGATGCAACCTCTTTTAAGATAGGTGAGGGGAACTTTATGAAAATGATTGAAATATTAATTTATTCAAGAACTATTTTTGATTTCTAATTGCTCCAAATTGATTTATATTGAGGATAATATCAAGGTGGGAAATAATAATCTCAATTAATATCAATTATACGTGTTTTCGGTATAAATGTAACCTTATCTTCTAGACATAACCCTTTGTAAAATAAGTTAACTCTTACCATGTCCTCTTGTATTTGTATACTATATGTCTAATATCTTTAATATAAAATGCCAAGAGAACCTAATGTGTATCATTTAAAACATTTTTATCTCTAACCTTGTTTTTTGGCCGAACATTATTATTTTTTGATATTTATATAATTAAATAAAATAGTATATGTTTTAAAAACACATTAATCAATATTTTGACACTATTTAGTAATTTATTTTTGATAAAGGAATAAGAACTTTATCCCTTAAAAAAACGAATATAATCATCTATAATATGTCAATGGAATCCATAAAATTTGTGGATAGCATCCAAATGGTCAAATTAAAATTATTTTATCATTTATAAATTCATTTATTTGAATCATTCATTAATGAGGTAATCCCAACATCATAATTGTGTCACCAATAAATACATTTCTCTTATGTCTAAAAATTATATATACAACACCATGATGTATAACATATATTTACATTCTTAATGACTATTTATAGAAATTATTATCATTTATATAATCCTATTTTAAAATCAATCTAGTAAAAGTTATATGTTTAGGTTATAATTTTATTAACATTATATTAATTGTTATTAAATGTCATTTTTAGATCCATGTTAATTCATTGGGTCCCAAAATTGATCCCAATATTCCCATGTATGGATATATCTTATAAAAGAAGATTAAAATATGTGTTATGTTTGTTTAAAATTATTATTATTACCCTTATTTAACTGATTTACCATTTAACCATGATAAATAAAATAATTAGTGATGTTACTTTTCCTAATGTCCAAAAAATAAAAGTTAACTATTCTGAAAATTTGGACCTTATGATTCCAAATATGGAATCCATTTCTAAAAATTCCAAACACATTAGTTTTATTAATTAATTTAAAATTAATTCTTGCTGTCAAAACCATAATATAATATTTTTAAGAAGTAATTACTAAAAAAATATTCAAATGTTTTTATATCTAATTTTAAAGTGAAAATACATCCAATAAAAAATTATTTTAAATCATAAAAATATAATCCAATTAATATTTAAAACCAATTAATAATTTAATCTAACAAATAAATAAATTTAAAAAATGGAAATTCAAATTAAAATGCAGTATTTTTCACTATTCATTAAAAATGGATTTTTATCAGAAAAAATTTAAAAAATAAAACAAAAGAAAAATTTTATTTCCTTATTCAAAATAATATGTTCATTTTGCCATATTTATCTTATAAAATTTTAATAATATAAATTTAAAGTCAGTGCACGATCAAAATGTAGTAAAACTGCATATTTTTTTAAAAATTACTTCCTTTTATTCGAATAATTGATTTTGTTTTCATATCATGTTATAGAAAATTATTAACATACATTGTAATTTTATATAAAATTCAGAATTTGGTTTATAATACACATAATTTCTATTTAATTTCCCATTAAAAAATAATATTTTAATAATATATCAGTGTGTAGTGAATGTCAGTATCGCGTACAATGCATGTTATCTAGAATGGTCAATCTTGCATGTAACACAAGCCAAGAGTAGTTCCTAAAATAATGAAATATAATATGGTGTTTCATATAACACAAGATAATCTTGGGGTAGCATTAAACCCTATACATCTATGAAATTATACATAATTTATCTCATAAGTAATTGTTGTGTTACATTCTACGCCCCTAAAAAATTTCCCCTTCAAACATTTTTGGGAATATAAATGGTTTACTAATTGAATGTTTGCTTCATGGAAACCCACATCAGAAAAATGAATACTAAAACGACATTTTAAAATTAAACATTATAAACATAATGGTTACCCAAATTAACTCATCATTAGGTTCCTATATAGGATAACCTTGGTGGTATGTGAAAACATGTATATGGAAGAGAAATCTGACCATCATGTTTTGATGGATAATGATAGAGAATATGGTTTGGAGAATAGTAACTATCATACATATATAAATTTATGATTATTTATGGGACCATCTGATTTAGCAGATAAGAACGTACAAGGATAACATATTTGGTTTTCAGGATACTCTTTTCCTAAAGTGGATGAATTTTACATGAGAATAAATACATAATTGATTTTGGTATAATCACACTGTTGTTTGTGCCTTAAAGAATTTCAACATCATCAGTTTTTTAAAGATATGATGTTGAAATTTTCATTTTCGAACTGTTAGCACATCATGCTATAGAATGATAGTTCATTATATATGTCTTAACTAAATGGTTAGCCCAAATAATTAAATATGCATTAGAAAACCTATAGTGGGATAATACAATTTTCAACTGGTATATTACTTATACTATCCCTAAATTGATAACATTAAATTCTCTCCAAAAACTAAAAATATAAATCTTTATAAATTGGTGAACTTAATCTACTTTACATTTGTCTACCATATCACATATGGGGGTTATTGGTTGTCACATTCCAAATACGTGAATACCTTAATCATATATTATCTTCAAACATGAATTGTCATAGAACATTTCTAAAAAATTAATTTTGTTAAAATTTAACTCTTTCCATATACCAAAATCCCAAATATTCAATATACTCAAACGAGGATATCACATTGTCCTTATAATAGTCATTAGGTCATTAGTACTCTCCAAAAAATAATTATCTCCTTGTCCCTTCATTATGTGCTTATCATGTGCTTTCCAAAAATAATTTTAATCACTTTTTATGGTAACTGGTAGAATATAATTATGTAAAATAACAATGGACCAATACATAGATATGAAAAATATACTATAAAAGAGATTTGTCAAAAATATTTTGGAATAACATTACATAAACACATAATCATTCCACCACATTGTTTTCATACTCAACATCACCAGTAGTGATCACATATTTTTTACCATTGTATTTGGCCTTATGAGGATTTTGACATAGATAATCATCCATAACCATTGAAGTTGGTCATTGTTTAGTATACTATCGTATTTACTTTCACTTTTAACCTAGATTTGTGGGTTGTGAACTCTTTTGAGATTCTGGTTTATTCCCACTAATTGATTAGTAAAATGATAGATGGCATTCTTTCCCACACATATAACATTTATTAGTACCCTAAAGATAGTTTCCTTAATGTTTTATTCCAAACATTGTTCATAAAGTAAATATAATCTTCTGTCATTTTATTTGTTATACTTTCCATTTAATTATATACTTATTTTCTTATCATAACCATGAGATATATGAGAAAATGAAATCTACCTTTTTGTAAAAAGAATACGAGGAATGTAAATACTAAAAAATAAGTTTTTAAACTCATCCTGATCCATGGAGTCCATTTTATCCTATTTCCACATATTCTTGATAAAGGTCCAGCATTACATATCATGATATAAGTTCCAAATAAAACTTTTACACATCCGAAACAACGAAGAATGAATAATATCTTTTCAACTATACAAATCAATTTCTCTCAAAGTAGTGGATCCGTTTTTTCACTTAAATAAGGTGGATGTTTCCTTAAAGAATGATTATAGAGAAAATTGTTCCAACCGTTGGTCATTTAGAAGCCTAGATAGATTTTTGGTCATAGAAACAAGATTCAATATTCGAGATCCCAAAACATTTGGTAGTTTAGGAGGACAGTCATCTAATTTCCCATCACATCCAGCATTAACGTGGTTCTTTTGGGTTATATGCATTGTGTAAAACCCAAAATGAATAGTGTGGGAGGCAAAACAAATACATGGAAAACAACATAATCTTGGGGGAGTACATTAAATATCTATCATATAAGGTTTAATACTAGGTTATTCATGTTCATTACCATAATTCTAGGACTGTATCCTATAGTTTAACATAGCCATAGGTACATCCCGAGACATACCTTTGATATATCTCTAGGGGTCTAACTAAAGTTTTCATATCCTAGTTTCAAATGGTTAAATAATCCTTCACTCTGATAATGACTTTAGTGACCCAAGACTGTTGTACATGGAAATTATTTTTCTTTTTTAGTATACATAATACATGACACAAACACCGCTGGACTAGAATAGTTTACTGTCTTTGTAAACTCAGAACATCATCTTCTAAAATGGTGAAAGATCTTTCCATCTCCCATAAAAATCATACACTTCTGTTTTCCTACATAAAACCATTCATTGTATCCAGGGAAATAGAAAACAAAAGAAGGGTGAGATCAAATTCTCAATACGGTAAAACATGGACAACATTAAACATACCATAAACATTTGAACATAAAAACATGAACGAAATGTTTAAACATAGGAATCTGGAGTGATTAAATAAATCTTGGTAGTACGTAAGTCATAGATAATAAGGGAACATTAAACATGATATAATATCATTGGATGAAACATGTAATTGTGGAAAACTAATAAGCACATAATATTATTTCTATATTATCCTCGACATCGCTTGTAAAACTATCATACTGGACAAACACCATTAATGATCTTGGTTTAGTTATTTTTCTAGCCTTGTATTATTGTACCAAAATTAATTTCTATTCCATTCATGTCCATATCATTAGATATAAATCATTAACCAATGCATTGGAAGGAGATACAGGTCCCAGATATCTCAAAATGAAATCATCCTTGCATGTTCTATAAAAAAACAATCACTTATCCTAGAATAACAATGAAATAAAATGGGATTATTAAACATCATTTCATTATAACATAATCCATATAATATAAAAAGACTTCAAAAAAATAATTTCATCATAAAAACAATCAAATAATAGGGATAGAAACAAACACCTATGCGAACATAGATGTAAAATAATTTTGATAGGACAGTTGAAATAAATTCCTGAGGAAAATATAATTTCTTTCTCAAAATTCTTTTCTCTTATCAAAATGTCATTATATTTTAAACGAAACGATTTTTTTGAAAATACATATGAAAACATGTAGAGGAGGATTCATATAAATATGGGGTTAATAAATTATAAAAATTAGTTCATTCCATATATGTTGAAAAAAATTCTTCTCAAAATGTTTCCAGATATCTGAAAAATTATATCGTATGGTAAACGTAAGAAAGATTCCTTACATACCATTTTTTAAATGTAAAATTGGTTAAAAATTGTATTTAACATACATAGAAGAGTATTATAAATTTTACAATAGTTTCAATTGAATACATAGAAATGTATGATAAATATATCCCAAGTAAATTCTTATGTATAACCAATCTCAGATAGAAAATGATATTGAAAAATTATCCCTTACTTTATGTCTGATTGTATCCGTAGGAGTCCAAAAATGTGGTACAATTTTTTTAAACATATTATAAACTTATATCAGAATAATAATAATATTTATGATATAATATATAATTATTTTATGACTTTATATTAGAAATTTATTAAAAATTTCATGTTAATTCCCCATTTTGGGTAATATCGATTTGTTTATCGTAATTTTTTTTCTTTTTTTAGTGATCATATTTTTTAAATAATGATTTAAATACATAAATAATGTACAATATGATTTATATATCATATATATTCAAAATATAAATATATATAATATATTGATAAATAAAATAGAATATACTATTTATTGATATTTTTGGTCGTACGTACGCATGAACGTTCTTTCCGTTTTTCTATCATATTGAATTGAAGTAAGTGAATGAAATATATGTACATATATATATATATATCATTCAAGGGGACTTATTATGTCATATATTTCATAATTATGAATAATATATATATATATATATATATATATTATACTCATTTATGGATGGTTAAAGTGGACGATGAATCTAATCACGTAGTGGAGACAATAGGTTGTACATACGCACAAAGGAAGATATTGTTCATTCAATGGTTAAATGGTCTGGGTATGGATGGTATATTGGTTATAATGAATAATTATCATTTAATATTCATTATTTATTCTTATCATACTTATAATTATACTCATCCAAATAATGTAATGTGGGATATCAAATTACACCAAGGCGTGGAGACGGTAAGCCGTACATACGCACACATGGTGATATTATTAGTCATAGGATAGATGAAATTAGGAATATAATTTTCCAATGATTATATTAATATCTATATATATGGATGATACCAGATTTATTACATTGGTATGGAAAAAATATATAAGAAAAAAAGAACATTGAAAGAAGGGATAAAATGATTACATTTTCTTCACATGTTTCCTTTTGATTTGAACAAAAGGGCTCTATATGATGGATTTATGCCGACATTTATTCCTTTAGGAAGATGGGAGGGACGTTGGGAGAGGAAATGGGTAGGCTCCGATCGATCCAAAGGTATTTAGATGTGCGGGTTAAAGAGAAATGGAGATTTTCTTTTATAAGAGTGGTGAGGGGAAGATTTGGAAAAAGATTGATGTATTAATATATTATAAAAATATTTTAAGTTTATAATATATTTAAATTGACTTATTTCAAGGTTAAAATGAGGATGAGTTAAAATAATCTAAAACAATATCTTTTAGACATGTTTATGTCATAAAATTAAACTTATCATATAGATTTAACCCTTTGTAAAATAATTTAAATCTTACAATGTCCTCTCGTATTTTTATACCACACGGTTAACAACATTACTATAAATTTCCAAGGGAACCTAATATTAATTATGATTTTTTATCAGAATCTACATTATTTCGATGATCTTCAGATTTTTTGGATATTAATATCTTTTAATAAAATATTATTTGTTTAAAACACATTTATGTCAATTTTTACACTATTTAATAATTGACTACTATTAAAGTCAAAAAACATGATTATTTAGAACCAATGGCATTAACTCATACCTAATATTTCAATTTCATCTAGAAAATTCGTGGATGGAATCAATACATTCAAATTTAATACATTTTAATATTTATAAATTGATTAATTTCAATCATTAATTAATAATGTAATTACTACATCACAATTGTGTCATAAATAAATATAATTATCTAATGTAGAAAAACTATAAATAAAATACCATGATGTAGGAAATCATTTTAGCTCTCTAGTTACTTTTTATAGACATAGATATCATTTATATAACCCTATATAAAAATCAATGTATTAAAATTTATATGTTTAGGTTATAATTATCATTACCTTAAATTAATTCTTATAAAATTTCATTTTTACATCCATGTGAATACATGGGGTACCAAAATCAACCCAATAATGAAAATGGTTGGAAATATATCATCCAATATGATTAGGATATGTGTTTGGGTAGTTTCATATTGTTATAATATTATTTTTTACCCTTATTTATTAGATTATATCTTTAACCATGGTAAATAAAATAATCAGAAATGTTTCTATTCATAATTTCTAAAAGGTTACCTATTCACATAAATATGTGATCCTTTTTCCAAATTCAAAACAAATTATTTGCACTAATTAATTTATAGTTAATTGTTGTTGTCCAAACCAGAAAAGCAGGTTTTTAAGAAATAATAACTATCAAATGATTATCATGTGTTTTTGTCCAATTTTAAAGTGAAATTACTTAAAATGACCAAAATTTTATTAAATGATAAAAATATAATCCAATTTATCTTTAAAATTAATTACAATTTTTATCTATATATATAAATAAATTAGATTAAAATGATGTTTTGAATTAAAATGGAATATTTTTCGCTATTCATTATAATATGTCTTTTATCAAATAAAATACCAAAAATTCCAAAATAGTAAATTTGTATGTCACATAACCAAATATGAAGTAAATTTTATCATATTTGACTTATTAAATTTTCAAAACCATATTCAAAATCGTTGCGCCATCGAAAGGCGTTAAGACAACATTTTTTTGAACAATACTTCTTTTATCTGAAAAATTCATTTTTTCTCTTATATTGTTTGAGAAAATGATTTAAATGAATGCTAATATTATATAATATTAAAAATCTGGTTAATAATTTACATAAAAGCTAGTTTATATCCCTTTAAATAATAATAATTTAATATTATATCATTATTTAGTGAAACTAGGTGTCGTGTAAAACACATGATATCGAGGAAGGTAGATCTTGTGTGTAACACATGCCTAGAATAGTGTTGCATATAGGGAAATATAATAACATGTTGTTTATAGTGCAAGATAATATTGGTGTAGCATTTAACACAATACATCAATGGAATTAAAAATAATCTATCTCATAAAATCTGGGGGTGTTACACTCCTCGTCTTGTTTAATGATTACTAGGGGTAATCGTGAGAGGTGGTCCACAATGACATTTTATGTCCATTGGGATTAATTTATTGTGATATTTAATTACTTATGAAAATGAATCCAAAGTATCAATATAGGTTTTGGGAATTTCTTTTTCAGTGGGTATCAAATAGCAGCATAGACTATATGGACAATGACATTGGATTGAACGACGTTTGAGACAAACTTTTTAAAGGCACATACGATGGATATGAGATCCTTCTCCATTATCAAATAACTGATCTCAGCTTCATTCAATGTGCATATGGAATAAAATATTTGGAATAAGATGTTGTTAATATGTTGTCTGAGTACAACTCCTACAGTAATGTTGCTGACATCACATATAAGCTAAATCTTCTATTCCTAGTTTGGTGCAATGACACCAAAGATGCAATAAGATTTCTTTATAGTGTTTGGAAAGATTTTGGTCCTTTTTTATTGAATTAAAAATGAATTTATATTTAAAACATGTGTGTTTATGGATGTGCGACTTTGGGGAAATCTTTTATGAAAATTCTATATAATATAGCATGCCCAAGGAAACTTCTGATCCCTTTTATGGTTGATGGTTCTGGAAGATCCTTAAGGACCATGATCATTACTGGATCAACCTAAATGCATTATTTAATTATTTTTTTACCATCACAATTCCTCCATGAACCATGAAGTGAATTTTCCCCAATTCAAAACTAATAATTTCTCCTGATAGCATTGGAGAACCATTTCTCATTTGCTTAGACAGATATCAAATGATCGTCCATATACAGAGAAATAATCCATGAATATTTCGAGAAATTATTCAGACATATCATGAATGTTTTGTCTCATGCATCTTTGAAATGTTGTTGGTGCATTGTACATACCTAATGACATGCGATAATATTAAAAAGTACCGAAGTGGAAGGTAAAGGTGGTTTTTGTCCTGTTGTTATCGTCTACTACAATATGATTATATCTTAAATAGCCATCCAGGAAACAGTTGAAACCATGTCCAAATAGCCTCCTAAAATTTTTATCTATAAAATTTAATGTAAAATGATAGTTTCTTGTTTCTTCTTTAAAACATCTTTATTCCCCCAAAAATATACATCCGGTAAGGGTGTGTGTTGAAATTATATCATTATCAGCTGTCTATTTTACAGTGAGTCCTCCCTTTTTGGGAACGACATGGAGGGGAATTACCCATTCACTATATGATATAAGATTGATTATTCTTGAATCCACATGATATAAAAATTCCTTCATGGAAATATACTTAATTGGCGGTATAATCCTACTATGATGTTTTTTTGGGTTTTTATCTTCTTTATGTAAAATATAATGGCTTCACATGGAGGATTGATCCGATTAATAACTACCACACCTGAGGAAATTAATTTCTTATGTATCTTTAGGATATCATTCAGTATTTCTTCTTGATCCTGAGATAGTTTTGCATTGGTAATGGTGGGTTAAGAGAATGTCTATCCTAGGAATGAGTAATTCTGCGCACTGGGTAAAGGATTGATGTCCAACCATGGTGGCTAAATGATAGAAGGTCAAAAATAGTGGTACATTGTCTATTTTAAGTTGTTCAATAAAGCTGACTTCTTCGAATTCATAGTATTATTCCTTTTCTAAACAAGAATCATCAGTCTCTTCCTCAATATCCATGTAGTCTCCTCTTTGTTTTGCTACAGATATGGTCTTGCAATCCATGGTGTCATCTGAATTTTTTGTAGCCATTATCAGGATGAACAATACATGTTCTTCTCCAAATATGAAGATGATAAATCCTTGAATAACATCAACCAAGGAATTTCTTACTACATGTATGGTTCTTCCAAGAATTATTGGAACAACTCTATCTTTATTCTTGTCTAAAACTATAAAGTCTTCTTGAAAAATGAATTTTATAAATTTAACCATATCATATTCAAGAGTAACACATGGGTTCTTAATTGATTGATCGGATAACTACAATTCTAGTCATGTTTTCTTAATCTCTTGGAGTCTGAGTTTGTGGGAAAAACTCACCAACATCAGGTAAATGAAACATTCACGATCACACAATGATCTTCCAATTTGGCATTATCCCATTCCACACGAAATTTCAAAACATTGATGATCACTAATCTTTTGTGGGATGTTCTATTTTACAATAGAAAAGAATTTGTCATTTAATGATATGACACCCATATCATCAATTTTTATTATTTCTTGATACCAAATCATTTTAGATATTTCTTGTAAATAGAATTTGGGTGATTTCTTTAGAAAGGAATATTGATGTCTAGTTGTTTGAAGATTTTATCGAACGTTTTGTACTTATTTTAGAGACCCCAAATATGAAAAACATGGTCATTAAATTACTTTTTTGGAATACTTAATATATAACAAAAACAGACACCAAAGGACCGTAATAGTTTACTGTCTTTGGAAACTTGGATCATAATCTTATAATCATGGTGAAAGATCTTCAACATCTCCCATATAGATCTTCCCCTTTTGTTTTCTTACCTAAAACCTTTCTTTATATCATGGGTAAAAGAAAACATAAAAGGGGTGAGCTCAAATTCTCAGTAGGGGTAAACATAGGGAACATAAAACAATCCATAGACATTTGAATGTAAAAACAGGAGCATAAAATCTAAACATCAAAATCTTGAGCAATGACATAAAACATTGCAGTACATAAGGCATAGATCATAAAAGAACATTAATCATGAAAAATTTACATGGTAATAAAACATTTAATTGTGGAAAAACTTTATGAACATGATATGATTTCCATAGTAGCCAAGGCATTGCTGCCATGACCATCTTAGTGGACAAAGTCCTTTTCTGAATCGAGTTCACTCCTGGGTCCAGTCCTGTATCACTGAACCATATTAACTTATCATTTTGGATATGTCTATATCATGAGAGATAATTCTTTAAATAATGCATTGAAGGTAGATATAGGTCCCACCCATATCATAAAGAAATCATTCTTACTTGTGCCACAAAATAAACTTAAAACATTCATCATAACCCAAATAATAAAATGGGTTTCATAAACATCATCCCATTATCACATGATCCATTTAAAACAAATGGATATCATTTCATTATAAGAAAAGTGAAACCATGTAAATCATAGAAACATTATATTTGAAACATACACATATGAAATAATTTCATCTTAGATGGAAAATAGTTTTGACAAAAAACTTGAAATGAATTCTTGAGGAAAATATCATTTCTTCTTCAAAATCATTTTGTTTTCAAAAAATGAAACACAATTTTAAAAGAAAGGGATTTTATTGAAAATTACCTTGAATGTTTTTAGAGTAATATTCATTGAAATAAGTTGTTATGAAACTGTAAAAATGCATTCACGCCGTATAAGTTAATAAAACATTCTCCTCGTACTTTTGTTGGAAAAGTCAAAAAGTACCTCGTATGGTAAACAAAAGAAAGATTCCTTACATACTGTGTAGTAAAAGTCAAAAATGGGTAAAAAAGAATTTAAACATACATGAAATTTTTTTTAGAAAAAAGATACATGGATAATAAATATAACCGCAGTAAATACTTACGAATAAATAATCTCGGATAAAACGAGATTGGAAAAGTTATCCCTTACCTCATGTCTGACTTGACTCGATCGTTCTTTAATATCTATAATAATAAAATAAAGTTAATTTATACATTCTTAATAATATTTTTCAAGTTTATTATTCTTTTTATATCACTTATTTCCATGTTATAAACATTATGTAATCATTTTAGTTAATAACGTTCGTTTTATCGATATTTGGTACTTGAGTCAAAAATGGACTTCTTATAATTACATGTTGTTCATGTGGTCAATAGTCCATTATATCCAGAATTATATTCATGATTTATAAATCATATATATAATATATATCCAGAATATACATGTATTTATAATAGTACATAACATTTCGAGGTAAGAAATGAAATGCACCGTTCATGGAGACGATAAGCCGTACGTACGCATGAATGCTACTTTCATTTATATTTATTATTTTAATGGAAATAAAACATAATGATACATAGTTATATTATAATTCCAGTATAATATAATATATAATATCATCAACTCTATCCTTTATTCAGCCCACATAAGGCATTAACGAGTCACATCACTTTAAGGGGGTTGTAGTCCGCACTTCCTCAAATAAGATTATCGTATTTACCCACTATGGAAACCATAATGGATTGATATAATTTGGAAGTACAGAAGCATAAGAAAATCATAAAAATAATATATATCATATATAAATACATTTCCATCATAATGGCCACCATGAGAGGCGGTAGGAGATAATCGAACAATCACTGTTTCGTAAAGCGTTAGTTTTCCATCAACAGAAACATTATGTTCTTAAACCATTAGATGGAGGTGTGTGTAATTGTAGTTATAATACTTCTCATAACAAAATCCTAGTATATTGAGGATACTGATTTTGTTACAAAATAAAGGAATAAAAAAGATTTTAGGGGCTGGGGAGTAAAATAAAAGAAAACAATTTAAGAGAAACTATTACCTTTAATTTGGGTAACTCCCTTTGGATTGAACCAAAGAACTTTTTAATGTGCCTTCTGCCTTAGGTAAGGCTTGTAGGAGAAGGATAGGGATGTAGGTAGATTAATTGGGTAGATTTTGGAAGATCCAAATGGATTTAGAGGTGTGTGTAATTGGTTAGAAGTGGTCTCATTTTATAAGGGGGGGGATGGGATCTTTAGGAAAGTATGAAAATATTATTTAATAATATAATGATATTCGGTTTCTAAGGGTCAAAAAATCATTAAGGTCAACGATAAGATGTCTCATATTCTAAATAAAATCATACAATAAGAATTGGACATGTTTTGGATAATAATTTAATCATTATAATTTCATTTGTTTAAATCATTTATTAATGTGGTAAAACTACTTCATTATTGTGTCATAAATAATTTAATTTATTTGATGTCAAAAAATTATAAAAAAAACATGATGTAGGAAATAGTTTTAGATTTCCAAAGAATATTTTTAGTAAAAAATAGGACTTATATAGCAACATATAAATATTAATTACTAAAAGATTTTTGTTAATGTCAATTTTGTCTTCACATTAAATTAATTAATCCAAATTGTCATTTTCACTCCCAAGTGGCTCAATGAGGTCCTAAAATCGACCCAAAGATTCCCATGGTCGTTAATGACTCAAAAAATAAGGTTTGGACAAATTTAAAGGTAATTTTGAATTATTATAATATTATTTTTACCTTAAATTACCCTATTTACTTTTAGCCGCGGTAAATAAAATTCAAAAGTTACTATTCACCAAAAATTATTTTCATCTTATTGAACCAAATTTTATTTTTTGATAAAAAACATGTATGTAGGATTTTTGAAATTCAATTCACAGAAGTGGTAAAATTTCTTTTAAATGAAAGAGTCTGTTTTTAACTACCACTAAGTGATTTCACTATTCATTAAAAATTGACGTTTTTCAGAAAAAAAACAAAAATTCAGCCTAAGCTATATTTGATATTCTGAATTCAAAAATGATTTCTATTTTTACAAATTCAAAACATAGAAGTGGCATAAATTAATTTTAAAAGTAATTCCCATTATCAAAACATATAGCGTGTCTTTAAGAAACAATAACAATCAAAAGATCGACATTAGTTTATGTCCAATTTCAAAGTGAAATTAATTCAAATGACCAAAATTGGATAAAATAGTAAAAAATATTCTAATTACACATTAAAAACAATTAAAAATACAATATAACCATATAAATTATTTCGATGAAAAAAGTTGTTTTTAATTAAAATATAGCGTTTTTTACTATTTATTAAAATATGAAAGTTATCAGAATAATATGAAATATTTATCCAAATTAAATTTTCATATCCTGATTCCAAGTAAGAATTTTATTTTTTCAAAATGAACTTATAAACATGTAATAAACTATATTTAAAATGAGTTCTCCCTCAAAAGGTGGAAAAAATGCATTTTTTTGGAAAATACTTATTTTACTAGAAAAATTTATTTTGTTCTCATACCATGTTCTAGAAAATATGTAAGATGAATAATAATGTTATAAAATTAAAAATGTAGTTAATACTATACATAATTTCTAGTCCATCATAATATTATAACAATATACCGTTGTTTAGTTAAACCCGGTATTGCGTACAACACACGCTATCGAGGAAGGTCGCGATTGCGTGTAATGCAAGCCATGTCAGGGTTGCGTGTTGTGCAAGACTCCTTTGTTGTTGCGTATAACAGAATCCAACCATATTTCATTTATACATTGAATATATATATATACATATATATATATATACACACACTCAATGTTGCGTAGAAAAACTACTATAAAACGAACTTGAAATTGTGTGTAACATGATCCAAGAATAGTATTGCGTATACTGTAAGCTAATACAGTGTTGCGTATAGAACAAGATAATTTTGGTTTAGTGTACGAAACAAGACATCAATTAAATTAAAAAGAATAATTCTTATAAAATCTTGGGGTGTTACATTCTACCCCCCTTAAAATGAATTTCGCCCTCGAAATTCATCAGGGTTATAAATGGTTTACTACTCAAAAGTTTCGTTAATAGAAACACACATCATAAAAAGGAATACCAAAACTTATCTTTAAAACCAAAAGTATGAAACATTATGGTTACCCAAATTAACTAATCACTGGGTTTCCACATTGGAGAACATATGTGAAAATATGGATATGGAAGAGAAATCTAACCATCATGTTCTGATGGAGAGTGGTAGAGAACATGGCTATGAAAAGTCCAACAATCACAAAGCCATACATTTGTGATGATTTAAGGTACAACCTGATTAATCGGATATAAGGACACTAGGACAACATTTTTTTGTATTCAAGATCATTTCCTTAAAGTTGAAGAATTGTTGAATAAAAATAAATACTTACTTGATTTTGGTACAATCTTACTGTTGTTTGTGCCTTGGACAATTTCTACATCATATCTTAATGAAATGAAGTTGAATTTGTATTCCGTGAAGTGTAAGCAGATCATCCGATAGAATTATAGGTCATTCCATCTGTCTCAAACAAAAGGATAGTAAAAGTTATTAAATATACATAAGTCCATATATAGTGAGATTAATCGTATATGGTTTCTAAAATGGACTTATAATTCATATATCATACCGCATAATATAATAAAACTAGCTTCTACTAACCGGGGACTTCCTATAGGCCAGTGTTAGGTGATAAAGGCCTGTCGCACTTCGGTTGTGGGTTCGATTCCCACAGCCTTGTCCGACGTGATGGGTTGTCGCCCATTCTGCATGTTGTCCCATTTCATAAACAACACTATTATAACATTCCATCAATAATATCGAAAAAATATCTATCCTTAAACAATACTAACTTATGTACAACATAATTCATTCCAATCTTTAGGCTTATCTAAAATACTTATGTCCAAGCTCATAGTATAAAGAAAACAATTACTAGAAATATCATCTACCGATCATCTGAATACCATCATTTATCCCCCATATATCATATGATATATCTTGTTGGTCACATTCCAAACATGTGAATACCTTAATCATGTATTCTCTTGAAACATAAATTACCATATAACCTTAGTGAAAACATGAATGCTATGAAAATTTAACTCTTTCCACATACCAAAATCCCAAAAATTCTATATACTCAAACCATGATATCACATTGTCCTTACATCAGTCATGAGCTCAATAATACTATCAAACATCTCATTATCTCCTTATCCATTCATTATGTGCATATCATCTACTTTCCAAAAATATTACAATCACTTTTCATGGTTACCAGTACCATATAATTATTGAAAACCAATACATAGATATTCCAAAATTCCATGATGCCATAAATGAGTTCCATGATACTATTTTGACATCCCATTACATAAAAACTTAATCATTACACAACATCATTTTCATACTCAACATCACAAATATTGATCACATGTGACTTCCCTTTATCCTTTGCCTTATGTGTTTGCTCACTTTGATAATCATTAACCCTTGGATTAGGGAATTGATTAGCATAATGCTCCATTTCCTTTCACTTAAAGCATTGAAGTGTTGGTGGTGTGTTCTCTGTAGTCTTGTATTTATTCACATCATTAGAAACCATTTTTCCACTACTTCAAAACTCAGATTCCTGATGACCTTCGTTTCTACACTTAAAACATTTTCTATTCCCTTTAAGACAATCTCCACCAAGCTTCTTTCCACACTTTGAGCATAAAGAAACATTCATCTTCTTTTCACCATTATTCCGTTATTTATTCTTGAACTCCATCTTTCGTTTCTTGTCAAAACCATGAGATGGATATGTTACACTAACTTCTAGATCTACCTTGACTCCACAATGCACAATTTCTTCATAGCTACTGAAGTCTCTTATAGCTAATTCCCTTCGAAGACTTGGTTTTATGCCACTAAAAAATCGATCAACTTTACTTTCAAGTTGGATTATAAAACCAGATTCATACCATGTAAGTCTTCTAAAATTCGCTTCGTATATACCAACAGATTCATCATCCTTCTGCTTAAGCTTAAGGAACTCCTTTTCCATCTTTGTTCGAAGAATACGAGAGAAGTACTTACTGAAAAACAAGTTTTTTAACTCACCCCATTCCATGGATTCAATTTCATCTTGGGGCCTTGTATTCTTAATTAGAGTCCACCATTCATCTGCTTCACCTTCTAAACAGTATGTAGCCAGAATTACTTTTTCATATTCCGAACAACAAAGTATGGAAAATATCATTTCAATGGTACTAATCCATTGTTCAGCAACAAGTTGATCAGAATACCCATTGAAAGAAGGTGGACGTTGCCCCATGAAGGACTCAATAGAATATTTTTCCCTTCTCGGATCATTTGGAAGTCTATAATGATTCATAGTTTTAGTAAGTATAGCAATATGATTTTTCACTCCATCTCCCATAACGTTGGTTTGTCTAGGAGGACCATCATTACATCGTCCATTACATTGATCAACACGGTTCCTTCGGGTTCCAACCATCATCTAAAACCCAAATAGAATAGTGTGAGAGGAAAAACTCATGCTAGGGAAAACAACATAATAAAGAGGGAGTACCTTCAATATATAACATCTTAGGGTTAATTCTAAGATCATTACCATAATTCTAGGACTATAACCTATACGTATACTTAACCTTAGAGACATCCCTTGACATACATTAGAAATATCTCTATGGATCTCACCAATGTTTTCGCATCCTAGTTTCCAAAGGTTAACTAATAATTTCCTCTGATACCAACTATAGAGACCCCAATATTTACGTACATGGACATGACATTACTTTTGCGGAATAGTTAATACATAACAAAAACAGATACCAAACGACCGTAATAGTTTAGTGTCTTTGAAAACTCAGAACATAATCTTCCAATCATGGTGAACGATCTTCAACATCTCCCATAAATATCTTCCGCTTTTGTTCTGATACCTAAAACATTTCATTATATCCTGGGGAAAAGAAAACATAAAAGGGGTGAGCTAAAATTCTCAGTAAGGGTAAACATAGAGAATATAAAACAATCCATAGCCAATTGAATGTAAAAACATGAGCCTAAAATCTAAACATCAAAATCTTGAGGAATGACATAAAACATTGCAGTACAGAAGGCATAGATCATAAAAGAACATTAATAATGATAAAATAACATTGGAATAAAACATTTAATTGTGTAAAAACATTAATCACATGATATGAATTCCATAGTAGCCAAGGCATTGCTGCCATGACCATCTTTGTGGACAAAGTCCCTTTCTGAATCGAGTTCACTCCTCGTTCCAATCATGTATCACTGAACCATATTAACTTACCGTTTCAGCATTTTCTATCTCAGGAGATATAAAGCATTATCCAATGCATTTGAGGGAGATATAGGTCCCACCCATCTCATAATGAAATAATTCTTACTTGTGCCACAAAATAAACTTAAAACATTCATCATGACCCAAAGAATAAAATGGGTTTCATAAAAATCATCCCATTATCACATACTCTATATAAAAAAATGAATATCATTTCATCATAAGAAAAGTGAAACCATTTAAATCATATAGACACTATAATTGAAACATACACATATGAAATAATTTCATCACAGATAGAAAATAGTTTTGATAAAACACTTGAAATGAACTCCTGAGGAAAATATCCTTTCTTCTTGAAAATCATTTTCTTTTCACAAAAGGCCACACAATTTTAAAAGAAAATGATTTTATTGAAAATAACCATGAAATTTTTTAGAGGGATCTTCATTTAAATATGTCGATATGAAACCGTAAAAATCCATTCACGCCGTATAAGTTAAAAAAACATTCTCATCGTACTTTTGTTGGAAAAGTCAAAAAGTACATCGTATGGTAATCAAAAGAATGATTTCTTACATACCGTGTAGTAAAAGTAAAAAATTTGTAAAAAAGAATTTAAACATAAATGAATATATTTTTAGAAAATAGGTACATGGATAATAAATATAACCCCAGTAAATACTTACGAATAAACAATCTCGGATAAAAACGAGATTGGAAAAGTTATCCCTTACCTCATGTCTGACTTGACTCGATCATTCTTTAATATCCTGAGTAATATAATAAAGTTAATTTATACTTTATTAAGAACCTTTTTCAGGTTTATTATTATTTTTATATCACTTATTACTATGTTATAAACATTATGTAATCATTTAAGTTAATAACATTCATTCTATTGATATTTGGTACTTGAGTAAAAAATGGACTTCTTATATTTTCATATTATTCATGTGGTCAATAGTCAATTATATACAGAATTAAATTCATGATTTAGATATCATATATATAATATATATCCATAATATTCATTTATTTATAATAGTACATAACATTTGTAGGTATGAAATGAAATGCACCGTTCATGGAGACGGTAAGCCGTACGTACGCAAGAACACTACATTCATTTATATTACTTATTATAATGAAAATAAAACATAATGATAAATAGTTATGATATAATTATAGTATTATATCATATATAATATCACTAACTCTATAGTTTATACATCCCACATAAGGCATTAACGAGTCACATCACTTTAAGGGGGTGGTAGTCCGCACTTCCTCAAATGAGATTATCGTATTTACCCACTATAGAAACCATAATGTCATGATATAATTGGGAAGTACATAAGCATAATGAAATCATAAACATAATATATATCTTATATAAATACAGTTCCATCATAATGCCCATGATGAGAGACGGTAGGAGATAATCGAACAATCATCATTTCGTAAGGCGTTAGTTTTGCATCCACACAAACATTATGTTATTCATCCATTATATGGAGGTGTGTGTATGTGTAGTTAGAATAATTATCATAACAACATCCTATTATATTGAGGATACTGGTTTTGTTACAAAAGAAATCAATAAAAAAGAGTTTAGGGGTTGGAGGAGTGAAATAAAAGACTACAATTTAAGAGAAATCGTTGCCTTTAATTTGGGTAACTCCCTTTGGTTTGAACCAAATGACTTATTTAAGTGCCTTATGACTAAGTTAAGGCTTCTAGGAAGAGGAAAGAGATGTAGGGAGATTAATTTGGCAGATTTTGGACGATCCAAATGGGTTGAGTGGTGTGTGGAATTTGTTAGAAGTGGTCTCCTTTTATAAGGGGGAGGAGGGGCTCTTTAGGAAAGTGTGAAAATATTATTTTACAATATAATTCTATCCGATTTCTAATGGTCCCAAAATAATTATGGTCGAATCTAAGATGACTCATATTCTAAATAAAATCAACCAATCAAAATTGGACATGTTTTGTATAATAATTTAATCATTATAATCTTATTTATTTAAATCATTTATTAATGAGGTAAATACCTTATCGTTATTGTGTCATAAATAATTTAATTTGTTTGATTTCTAAAAATTATAAAAAAACTACCATGATGTAGTAAATCGTTTTATCTTTCCAAATAATATTTGTAGTCGAAAATAGGACTTATATAACACCATATAAATATTAATTGCTAAAAGATTTTTGTTAATGTCAATTCTGTATTCACATTAAATTAATTAATATAAATTGTCTTTTTCACTCCCAAGTGCCTCAATGGGGTCCAAATATCGACCCAATTATGCCCATAGTCGTTAATGACTCAAAAAATAATGTTTGTCCATGTGTTAAGGTAATTGTGAATTATTATAATATTCTTTTTACCTTGAATTACCCTATTTACTTTTAACCACAGTAAATAAAAGTCAAAAGTAACTATTCACTAAAAATTATTTTAATCTTATTGAACCAAATTTTACTTCTTGATAACAACTATGTATGTTGGATTTTTGAAATTCTATTCACCGAAATGGTAAAATTTCATTTCAATGAAAGAGTCTGTTTTTTAACTACCACTAAGTGGTTTCACTATTCATCAAAAATTGAAGTTTTTTAGAAAAATAAAAAAAATTCAGCCTAAGATATATTTGATATTCCAAATTAAAAAATGATGCCTATTTTTCATAATTCAAAACATAAAAGTGGTATTAATTAATTTTAAACGTAATTCCCCTTATTAAAACAAATAGCGTGTTTTAAAGAAATAATAACTATCAAAAGATCAACACTTGTTTATATTCAATTTAAAAGTGAAATTAATTACAATGAAAAAAATTGGATTAAATGGTAAAAATATATTATAATTACACATTAAAACCAATTAAAAAGATAATCTATCCATATAAATTATTTCGATGAAAAAAGTTGTTTTTAATTAAAATACTGTGTGTTATTACTATTCATTAAAATATGAAAGTTATCAGAATAATATGAAGAATTTATCCAAATAAAATTTTTATATCCTGATTCCAAGGAAGAATTTTATTTTTTCAAATTGAACTTATAAACGTGTCAAAAAGTAGATTTAAAATGGGTTCGCCATCAAATGGCGGCAAAACTGCATTTTTTGAAAAATACTTATTTTACCCCAAAAATTTAGTTTGTTCTCATACCATGTTCTAGAAACTATGTAAGATGAATAATAAGGTTATAAAATTAAAAATGTAGTTAATACTATACATAGCAGCTAGTCCATAAAAATATTATAACAATATATCATTGTTTAGTGAAACCTGGTATTGCGTACGACACACGCTATCGACGAACGTCACGATTGCGTGTAATGCAAGCCAAGTCAGGGTTGTGTGTAGTGAAATACTCTTTTGTTATTGCGTATAAAATAATCCAACCATATTTTATTTATACATTGAATATATATATACATAAATATATATATATACACTGAATGTTGCGTAGAAAAACTACTATAAAATGAACTTGAAATTGTATGTAACACGATCCAAGAATAGTATTGCGTATACTGAAAACTAATACGGTTTTGCGTATAGCACAAGATAATTTTGGTGTAGTGTACGACATAAGACACCAATGAAATTAAAAATAATAATTCTCATAAAATCTCGGGGTGTTACACTTATCTTCCCACTTATCTTTCCTCTATTATTTAGGAAAGGGAATAGGTGTCTTATGTAGAAGTGGGGATACATAAACATGTTTCTTATGTTTTTTTGGGGATTTATCCTTCTTAGATGGTATTGATTCTACTATCTCTAGTTTTATTTTGGGGTCTTCCAATGTATTTTTTCCATTTTTTGTATAAATATAATACTTTTCCACTCTTCAAAACTACAACCTTAGATTCCTGTCATGGGAATGTCTTAGTGTTACCTTATAGAGTACCTGGCAATCCTTCATATATGATTTTTGAGATCTACCCATTTAGTACCTACTTGTTTCTTAAATCATCTTTCTAATTTTGAATTTAGGTCGTCTATGTGGTCATCCATTGATATAACTATTGAAAGAAGGATGTCAAGTGGTTATCCCAGATACTTTTTAGTGCTGTATGTGGATATTGTGGTCTTGGATGGGTAGGTGGAAATTGTTTTTGACATTGTTGTTGTATTTGTTGTCTCAGAAATTATTTTTAGGACATGTCTACTGATGTGATCTCAGGATATGGTTCATTGGTGGATACCTTGGTGGTGCCTCATTTCAGAACTACGATTGAATTCTATGCTGCTGAAAATTTCCTTGATTATTTTGAGGCTTTTGTTAACAAGTCCTTTGTATAAAACATGGTTGTTGTTTTAGTTTCTAAAATGGTTAACTTGGTTGATTGTAATTAACATAATTAAAATATTGTGGTTTCTCATATTTTTTTTGCAGTCATGATACTATTTCGGTCCACCAGACAACTTTCATGATAGGATTTCCATGGTTGGGGTAGGATGGGGTTCTATGGTAGTATTTGAAATGAAACATGTTTTTTGTTAGTACTTCGACTTGTACTGATAATAGGGTGGTCTCTTCAACTTAATACATTTTGTGTCGTGGTGTTCTATGATCACATTTTCATAGGCAAGAATTGTGGGATACATTTTCCAAAATAGCTCTTCTTGTGTTAGGTTATTTGAACATATTACCTCAATCGACAATAGCATCAACAACTGTTTGGGCTGCAAGCTATAGTCCTTGACAAATGGTTTTCATTTGAATCCAAATGTCATTTCTTTGATGTGGAAATTTCCATGTGAGTTCTTTCAATCGATCCAATGCTTCCCATGCAGACTCTCCATCTACTTGTACAGTGTTTTGAATGTCATTCTGGAGTTTCCATGTTCATTTTTGGGGAATTTATTTATCCAGAATCATTTTTGCAAGATCATCCCAACTCGTGATTAACTTGGGATCCTGGATTTTGATCCAATAATTAGTTGTATCTATTAATGTAAAGATAAATACATGATGTCTTATCATGTCAGAAGAAACTCCATAGTTTCAAAAGGTATCTAAATCCCATGGAAAATTAGTGATAAGTAAATGTTGGTCTTTTCATTGAAGACCACTGAATTGTACCGTGTTTTGGATCATATGGATGAGTCTAGGCTCAATTTCAAAGGTATGTGCTTGAATTGGAGAGAGAAATACGGTTGGTATCTCACCATTTATTGATGGAAATTAGTAGTCCATGATGGTCTTTTCAGGGTGCATCATTTGTTTTCCCAGTATGATTTGATGATTAGGTAGGTTGGGTCCCACATTTTAAAGTTTCTTGCCAATTGTTGACCGATGAAGAGAAAGTAGATTCCTTTTGACCACAAGATTGAATTTCAACGTTTATTATTCATCAATGTTCCTTGACTGGTTTAATAGAACATGGTAAATGAATTTAAGATGATTGTGAAGATGCAAGGGGATCTGGAAATGAAAGACAGAAAAAAGGGTGAGGGAAAGGTAATCCTATGTCTTATAAAACCAGAGTTCTTTTAAATAATAGTGTAATCTCCATTGAAACGACACTATAAATTTGATGGCATCTATGGGGTGGTGTCATTACATCCTCTGGTGTGCATCAAATTTGAATTTAATATTTGGTCCCATACATTCACAAACAACTATGAAATATTTTTTGGGAGTACGGGGTCAAATCCATAGAGAGAAAACTGTTAAATTTTGAGGGGATCTAGTTTCTAAACTTATAAGGGATTCATTTCAAGAAGTCTTTTGTTTTGGATTTTGGTCTATGTTCCAATTTGGGTGACATTAATTTATTAAATGATGGGTCAGGATCAAGTCATGTATATGATTTATGGATGTCCTTTTAATTATAACATTGGAAAGATCACATTTCATAGTCTGTAAATAAAATAGGTATCGCTAATTGACTTTGGTCTTTGCATCAATATTGTGACTAGGAAGTTTCTATTCCATGGTAGGGAGATAACGATAAATTATAGCATTATGTTAGGATTTTTTAAGGAAGAAAGTATCATAAGCTTGTGGTAATAAATAAGTATACTCAAATTCAGATAGGGTCATTTGTTTGACTATCACATTGTCATGGATGTTTGTACAAATGAGATATATCATAGTTTCTGATCCAATTTACTTACACAATTTGGGTTCCCATGTTTAGATTAAAAGCATTATTTAGTTACAAAAATTTATTTCAAGATCCTTACCCCTAAGAAATTTAGCTAATCATGGAAGGGTAGGATGCAATTAATTAAATTAAAGAAAACATTCTTGATGGATTCATTAATGGTATTGGGATCATGCAATTCTTCAGGAAGGGAATTTAAATAAACATGCACAAAGTGAATTAGGATTATAGATAAAGACATACCAGACAAAGTGAATTGGGAATTTAAACTATACAAGGTTGAGGGAATTGAATGTGATGAATTAGAGAGGCTCCACAACTCTTGGATTAATAAACATTTCACAATACTTTGAGTTTTATTGTTTGAGAGGAGAAAGGGAGGAAAGATTCACAAAGGAGATGAAAGCGAGAATATAAGCACATCTTGAATAATTTTAATGCTATATCACTCCACTGTTTATATGGGCATTTTTTTTATCATGATAAGTATATATAGTACACAAAATATGCAATTGATCTATTAAAATTTCATTCAGATCTCCAGTATATCATGTAGTTCTCAGAAATAAGGATGTTTGACTGGATACATAAAATGAATCGGTCATTCAGGATGTGTACCATGCCTCTATCAGATTTTTTTTCGGATTTTATGCTCAGTGATTTGACTGTAATCACAATTTGTATGGTCTAATCATGAAGTGTAGAGGTATTTTCTTTGGTCTACGTGGTATGGTCGGGTTTCAGCTCCATAGATTTTGTTAGGCTACGATCCCCAGCTACACGATGTGAGCTTCGTAATTACAATTTGTACTTGGCCAGTCTTTCACTTTTCATGGATTTTCATTCTTGAAAACATGTGAAGAATTTATTCATACAAAACTAGGCATATCTCAAGTGTTTAATCAAAAAATTAAATGAATAACAATGAATAAATGATATTAATGTATATATATATAAGTTTTATCAAGTTTTTTAACTTTTAAGAACATGTTATCTCTTTTCGAAAATGGTAATAAATTTAAATTAATTACTGAAACTTCAATTTTCTTATTTTGAAAAACAGATTCCATATTTGGAATTAGTATAACCATATTTGGTAAAAATATTTATTTTATTTTTTGTGAACTATGAAGAGTAACATTAGTAATTTTTATATAATACTGGAAAATGGTAAAATAGGTAATTAAGGGTAAGGATACGATTATAAAATTACACTAATACCTATTGTAATATTATTGGATGAGTGTTTCTTAACAAAAAATATCATTGGATCAATAGGGTTTCCTTTGGAAGACACATTTATGTGTTTGGAAATTTAATTTATTTCATTTAATGAAAACTAAAATACCTCTCACTGAAATATTATAAATTAATCCATTTTTTATATAAAGTCATATAGAAGCTAAAATTTATTATAAATATTTCTTAAAACATAAAATATTTTTCATTATCATGGAAATTTATTTTTAGTTTTTATGAAATATATACACAGATTAATTTATTATACATTTATAGTGTAGAAATTATATAATTGATGGTAAATCAAGAAAAAATTTATGATTAAAATGCTAATAACCAATAAAAGCCCCAAAAACATTCACAATTCTTACTAGTCAGGTATATCTCGACCATAATCATCCAAAGGTCTGTTTTGTAACCATTGGGATTCATATGGATGATATTGTGACACTTAAATTATATTATTTAAAATGATTTTAAAGTTGTCACATTCACAATTTATGAAGTATATCACTTTTAATGTTGAATTTTCTAGAAGATAAATTTGACTAAAAGTTTTTTATGAAATATTGTATATTTATCTTCATCGTATAATTTTTTTTAATTTTTAGCCAACAAAAAAATTATATTAAATAATTACACAAAGCTGATGTAGATATTGTTTTATTAATAAAAATATCAAATTAATGTAATCAAAAATATTAAAATAAATATAATTTGAACTAATTAATTTGTCTAATGATTTTTATAGATGAACTAGACAATATAATAATAAAATAAAATAATTGGTTTGATTATAACATCTCATATTCATATTTTTCAAAAATTGATGAATTGAATAATGTTAAAATTGACACTATTGTTGTTTGGTTAGAACAATATTTTATTAAATTATTTAAAAATAGTAACACATTTCTTAAAATTTCGAATTATTATTATGTGGTCTAAAATACCCTAATGTACTTATTTATGGTTTAAATTAAGTGAAATAAACAAATATTACACCCATATAATATTTCTATATTTTTTATATTAATTAAAATTAAATTGAATAATAATGTGTAAATTAAAATGATAAGGTTTAAATTTACATGAAATCAAGTCTAAATATTTTGGTTTGATGTGATATTAATCTCATCATATGTTATATATTAATATATCTAATTTTGTAGTTACATAGAATGATTTTGATATTATTATAAATTAATATTATCTGAAATTCCAAAAGTGCCCCTCACCTCAATTATAAAAAGGAACCTCCATCCTCACATATTCAAATCAATTTAAGCCAATAATAACGGCCATCACCTGCCCTATTACCTTATCTAAATCCCTTTTTACATTATATAGGTTCTTATATACTCAATACACCAACTATAGTGAATTTATGAAGAGATTTAGAGGAATAACCTCAAATAAGTTGAGGTTCAGATACATTCAATGGATAAAGGACATAAAGTAAGGTATAATTTTGCAATATCATAATTATTAGAGATTGTTTATATGAACGTATTTACTGGGGTACATTAATCATATACCTCCATGTTTCTAATATATATAATATTCTTTTTATTATTCTAAAATTATTTAATGTTAATTTTACCCATTAGTGAATTTTCATTAAATTGTCTGAAGGTATTATTATATCAATTTTCAAAACGACTTACTTTTTTAAATTTCTAGAAATGGTATGAGGAAAATGTTTTTTATCTTATGCAGTATAAATGGATTATTTTTCTTTCATAACGTCATATTTTCCTAAAGATTATTTTAAGTGAATTTAAATTTATTTTCAATTAAATTATATTAATTTATAATTGTGTGGTGTTCTTAGGAAGAACATTTTTTAAGAAAAAATGATATTTTCCTCGAGAATTAATTTCATGGGTTTTATCAAAATAATTTTCCATCTATGATGAAATTATTTATATTGGGTTTTGTTTTATACCTATTATTACTATTATTCTATTGTGACTATGATGGAATGATATTTATTATATTTATTTATTTGATATGGGTTATGATGAATTAAGAAACACATCTTTTATGTTGGATATGAAAAGAAAAATGATTTATGTTTTTGTTTCACACATAAGAATGATTTCATTATGAGATGGGTGCCAAAAATATCTCCCCCTAATGTATAGGTTAATGATTTATATGTCATGAGGTAGACCTGATTGGAAATACTTGTAAATTTGGTTTTGTAATACATTGTCTAAAGAACAAGTATATGAAGTTTAGTTATATAATGCAGGAATGAGGAGTGAAATCGATTCAGTTATTGAATTTTTCCACAATGATGGACTTGGAAATTATCCTTGGCTAATATGGATGTTATTTTCAATTATTATGTGTCTTCCAAATGTTTAGGTTTTATTCCAATGATATGTTATCATGGTAAATGTTCCTTTATGATTTATTCCTTACGTACTACTAATATTTAATTAGTGATTCTATATTTTTATATTAAAAATATATGTTCATTTTTTACCATCTTATGTTTATGTATTGTTTTGTTTCATCCTTGTTGACACTTACTGATCATTTTCTATCACTATTCTTATTTTATAATTTCCACCAGGATATAAATAAAGTCTACAGTTTGGAAAACAAAAGATGAATATATTTATGGGATATTTTTAAGGTCTGACACCAAGATTGATGAATATGTATCAAGATTCCAAAAAAACTAAAATAATATGGTCTTTAGGCATATATTGATTTAATGGAATAAGTAACTTACATAATAAATGTAATGTATACATATGTCATTCTTGGGTCATTAGGGGGAATGTTTTATACTACATACATAATCCAAAGAAAAATAATGAAGTTTTATTTTATCAGATTAAGCCAATCATTCCATGGAAACTAGTATCCTAAACACTCTCATCATATGAGGATATAATATCATTTGATTTCAATAATGGAAAATATTTATCCTTCACTTATGGAATTAAAGGAAAACAATAAAAGATAAGGACAGATGAGAAAAATAGATATATGGTTTTAGAGAAATGGGAAATTTCTATCCTCTTATAAATGTGGGAAGAAATATTTTAGTACATATTCAAAATAAAATGTAATTATCTTCAATTATGGATAAAAGGTTCATTGTGATCATGAGTGCATGGGTAATGGATAATCCATAACATTTTAATGGTGTAACTATAATGATATGGGAACTTTTTCATCCAATTACTAAAATATTAAGGAAAACATATACAAAAAAATCCCATGAGAAATGTCTAGGATTATGAAATTACTATATAATTTGTATATGTTCGAATAAATGTGATGAAGATTATTCTTATCATCAACTCATAGATTAATTTTTTGTTAAATTGTAGTCTTTTTATCCAAACTTTTTTATATGTACATAATTTTCTATGATTATCTGATCTCCAACTCAATTGGTAGTTGATTCTTTTGTAGTGAAATCAAAAATGGTAAGATATTCACAACATCAAGTTAATAACTCCTCAATGATAGAATTATCTGGGAATGTTCCTCCATTGAATATTATGATTCTTAATCTCGTTGAATTTGATGTAATTTTTTTAATGGATTCGATTCCACAATATAGATCTCATACCAATTGATAAGGAATGGATGTTACATTCATTATACTGAATAAACAATCAATCGCCTATAATTATATAGAAGAACATGAAAAATGAATGTAATTTACATCCATTATATGGGTTATTTGACAAATTAATGAGTGACCATTTGATAGCATATACCTCTCAATAGTTGAATATTATTGAGAAAATTTTTAGAAATCATCACATAAGGTAAACTATGGAAAATTTTTCATTAAATATATTGGGGAAATATCATTATAGATAAAGTTGTGACATATATAATGATCATAAATGTTAAACGTATATAATCACATAAAAATATATCAATAAACACTATAGATTATTGTTGTGGTTGATTATATTTTATGAATTCTCAACCCCTTACCACCTTTTGAATGTGAAAAATGTTGACGTATCTCTATATAAAAATAAATCATGATTATCATAGATGAGGAAATTAAAATATCCTATATTTCTAGGTAATTGAGTAATTGTTATCCCAACTATATTTAATACCCTGAGAAGGGGTTCAATCCATGTATTAAGGATTAAATAAACTTCCTCTTTTTATCTTGTTTCATCATTAAACCAAAAACTATTCTCTCCCTTTCTTATTAAAATATATTCATAGAAATAAAATTACCTATGAGACACATCTATTTTACATGGTTCGTCCTAACTAGGCTCCATCTAAGGAGCATACAATGGAAATGTTCCAATGTAAAAATTCCACTAATGATCAGTTTAAAAATAAAAGGATTGGGATAGATCATTCCTATGCCCAGGATCACTATCATTAGAATGTCTATGGTCATCTAACTTCTTTTCCAAGGGTCACTCACAAAATATCTTTTAAATGATCACTAATGGTGGGAAGGGACACCTTTTTCCTCTTAATTTAATCACTATTGTTGGAAGGATCCACACATAGTTTATGAAAATTATGGTCCCATTATTATCAATAATGAATGAATAATCAACACTATATAGAATCTCTATTGATGTCCTTTCTGGGGTACACCTTCACTCCTATGAAAAGACATGGATGCAACAATCCCAATATCTAGAAAACTAGAACGGTCTTTTGTTTCATGTAGAAAAAAATTACTTTTTCATGGGAAAGATATTCATTGGATTGCAATCCTCCCTTTCACTACCTTGAATTTAGTAGTGAATTAAATCCTTCTACATGTATTGTTAAATGGTGGAGATCCTTTTTCTTCTTCTTCTCCATCAGAAGTCAGATATTAAAAGGTTCATATTCATAATAAACATTAGGTGTGTATTTCTATGAAAAATATTCTAATATGATACCCCTCAATGAGATCCTAGAATATAATTCCATTCACGATATCCTACTGTATACCCCTGTGTGATATCTTATCATGTACTATGTTCATGTTTTGTGCATGCTCCAACTGTAAATCACTAGGGTCAAACCCTAGTGAAAAAAATTGTCTTTAAATTGAGGATCTCTTGACATGAAACCAAATGGTGAACCCTATTATCACTCCCCAAACCTCATTCTTAGACCTCTCTCTAGATTTAGCAATAAGGGAAAATATCATATATATTTAATTATGGGATAGGATGTATTAATTCGTATAAACGACCACATTTACTCTTAAAATTGTGGATAACCATCCATTCCACCACCTCAACACTCGCTCTTCATGAGTCACCAACTTGATATTTAAGCATGAGTCTTATTTACACATTGAATGCTATCTGGGCATAAGTTTCTAATAAAATCACGAGTAATCCACAACATTCCATCATGATATCCTAATTCAATCATGGGAGATACATATGATCTCATCACGATATACAAACACTATCATGTTCTATACAAACCTCGAGGTGTAAGTCCAATGTTTACTCTATAAACCACAGGGCATGAGTCCTATTAGCACTATCTGATCCTCTCAGTGTGAGTTCTATCCTTACTCAGTGAACCATGGTCTACATGTGCTATTCACACTCAGTGACCCTCTAGATATGATTCACATTCACACTTTTTGAAAGATCAAACAATCGTTCATTGCACAAGATAAAATAATTTATGGATGCACTAGATCAAAGTGTGGGTGAATTGTGATATCAGATTATCATTTATGATCCAAGAAATCAGTTTAGCATTTGTACTCCATGATATTAGTTCATCATTCACAGTCTTCAAGATCAATTTAGCATTCGTTCTCTATTATCATAGTTCATGATAAAACATCATGTCTTCATTTATAACCATTCCTCATCAACAACTTCAAAGATTTCCTCAAATCACAAAATACCCAAAAGCACTATAATGATGTATTTTTTCTTAAATATATCTCTATTTGGGTTTGATGATAAATTTTCACATGTAGATACAATCTTAAATATTCTTCCATATTATATGAAAACAAATTCTAAAAATTCTTAATGCAATAAGATATTTGATAATCACACACTCTAAACCCACATGATCCATTCTTGGGGTGATGAACAAAATTAGCATGCAATGTTCATCATTGAAACACATCATGAAACAAACACTCAAATTTTTTCATCACAAACCTCATATTCAATGATATATATGCTTGGATAGATCCTATTAATAATAATTGGATTTAAAACAATTTGTAAATCATTTCTCCCCAATAAGCTTGTCCCCTATCTTGACTAAGTCATTTATCCTTTTATATCCACATTTTCTCCCTCTTTGTCAAATAACCTAATGGTATCTTCCTTGTGGTCTGTTATAGGGAAAATAACACATATCAATGTAATAGGGAAAAAATCATTCCTCCGAGAGGGGGATCCCACATCCTTAGTTTTGGAAGTGATGGGAGTTGAATGAACTTCATGGGACAGTGGATGGCATTCAAATTATTCTTTTCATAAGGACATTATCAAAATTGATGCAACATATTCTTATGTACGAACATACTGCAACTTCACAAGCCCGTGAATGACCTTCTACTTGATAAAATTCTAGTTGATGTAAATGTTATTTTTCCTTCAGTGATAAATGAGATTCTTTCCAAGATTTATTTCTATTGAATTGTCTCAATAGAATCTGATCGGAGATTTCACTTCAACTCTCATTTCTATAAGTTGTATCTTCATCCAGAATAACTGAATTCACACTTGATTAACCACAATATATGCATCTTATGTGGATGTTAATAAAAATAAATAATATTTCTTTTTTATCCAAAAAAACATTTTCCATAAAGATATATTGAACCACCTGATGTTGATTTTATATCATCCATTGATCCATCCCATACTACATATTTATTGCCAAGTAACAATTTGTTTTTTCAATGTACATCAAATTGGAATCCAATGTTCCATTTATATACAGATGTATTCCATTCAATGATGGAATGTGGGTTTCCTTGGGATTTAATTGATATCATGCATCTCAGAATGTTGAAAAAAGGCCATGTATTGTAAATATCAAATATAATAATTTAAAAATGATTATCTTGTATTCAATGACATCAACTGAATTTTCTTCATCATCCCATGATTGTTTAATCTAAGTATCCACGTATGTATTCATCTATTTGTAATTTTACATTTCTAATCATAAAAAAATAGTGGCATATTTATATTTAGAAATTAATGTTCCATTATTTCCATCTGTCACCAATAAACCATGTGAAAAACAACAGTTCACCAATTATTAACTTTTTGAATTCAGTTTTCATGAAATTTGTTTATTGATTTCACTATGCTTCAACGGATCCGCCAAAAATTATATCGTTGACCTATACCAGAGCCATCACCCTTTGATTTCAGACATTTTTTACATATAGATTATAATAAACTCCAATACATAGAAAAATGAGACACTTGAAAAACAAATATTTTCATTTTCACCTTTCTCTTGGTGCATACATTAAAACATATTTTGACTTCTTTAGAAAAATAAAATGTTATCATCATCCAGAAAGAGAAAACCATATGGATTATAAATATAAATATAATCTTATAGAACCCCATATAAATATTTTGACTTGAAAACCATCTTAAAAACATTGATCATTCATTATACTAATTTGGACAAGAATACATTAATTGTCTATTGCCTTGAAATATGTGATGATGTGTAGAAAATAATGATTCCCTATATATGGGAGTACTATTTGCACAATAGTCATGATTTGTTTCAAATCATTGCATTGTATTCATTTTTCTTATTAAAAAAGACCCATTTAGTCCAGATGAAATTATTATGTCTTGGTCTCTAAACAATCACCCATGTCCAATTCTTCTCAATCTGGTCAATATTTTAATTAATATCATAAATCTAGTTGTCATAACTATCATCTACCTCAATATATTTAATCTTTACCTATGATTGGAATAATGCATGATGTTGATTCTTCATCCTCATAGTCTATATCAAAATTGTCTGATCATCAATTATGTTATATATATCATTTCTGGATCTTCACATTGATATTTGTGACAATACAATATTATTCTCATCATTTCCATTATATGAATGTTATTCTGAATTACCCATTGGAATTGGAACATCACCTGATTTTCTAGTCCCTTCATCACTATCCTCCTAAGACCGATAATGAATTTTTTGAATATTCATCATATCCTATACTATAGTTACATCATTTCATATAACTACCTATCAAAACCTCTTATTTAAGCATTTATATGAATTTATATTCATTGAGTATCCAAGAAATATCCCTTCATATCCATAAGATTCAAAATTTATGTTCTTCTCTATGAGGGGAATGAAACACCTAAATTTGAGACACAAAACTAATTCATATTTGGATTCCATACATACCGTAAAAAATATGTATTCCTTTTTTCTTTTGGAAATAATAATGATCAATTTAATGTGTAGACTGATTTTATCATGAATTATTACAAAAACATATTTTCGTGGTATTTTTCAATGACCACTATTTTATCCATGTTGTCGATAATCTTATGTTATCACTTAACTACTCTGGTTTTTTCTGAAGTTATTTTTGATACAACTTGGTGACATATACCATATTTTTTTGTATAAGAATCCATAATGATATTTTTTAAGTATGTTTTACTATCTATAAGAATCTTCTTAATTTTTTGACCTAGAAAATTTTCAACTTCTCTTAGATTAGTTTTTATGAAACTGTACACCTTTTACATGTGAGTGATGACTAAAACTAATTCCATTATACTAAAACAATTAATAAAGAGAATATAATTTTTCATTGTTTTAGTATATATTGGTGAAATAGTTCCTCACACATAAATATGTACCAACTAAATCATTTTTTTTACCTTTACGCTTCATCCAAATGTGTATTTTGAATGATCCTAACATGTTGAGATGCATTATAGGTATGGGTACTATGACATGATAACCTAGGGATGTCTTGAGGCATCATATTTAACCAGTTGTTTTAATAGTGCATTTATTTCATGACTAAGATGTTCATTCCATAAATTGTTTTTGTATTCCTTTTCAAAAAACACATATCTTCTTCTTCACATACAAGGTAGATATCCCACATTGTATGCTTTCCCTTCAAAATAACTGTAGAATAATTTTCACCAATGATGCATAATTTATTTGAAAATTGTATGGCATGTCTTGAGTCACACAGTTTACTTACACTTAAATGGTTTTGACTAAAACATTCAACAACCAAGACATCAACATTTCACATGTTTTTGACCTCAAACAATGATTTACCGGAACTAATACTTTTTTGGACCTCATCATTACTAAATATTATAATAAATTTTTAGTATCTAATTACAATAAAAAATTATTTATTTCTTATCATATGGGAGTTTCATCCACTATCAAAGGTCCATATTCTACTGCGATATGATTCATTGAAAACAATTTCTACAACCACTTCCAATATAACTCCCTCTTTTATCCTTGTATTTTAGACAATGTATTTCATGGATTGATAATATTTATCTTACTCATAGTATCATGGAATAATATCATATTATAGAGATGAAAATGAATTTTTCAATTTTCAGATCATTTGATGATACATTTAGGTACTGTTTGTAAAAAGATTTAGCCTACTTAAAAATATTCATCTACATTGTTGATGAGTAATATCCTTACATGTTTCAACATACTCCAAACATAAAATAGTGAACATCAAATGGTGTCTTATAGAATTGGTCTCTTCATGGTTGTATATATTTTTCTTATTCCATTTAGTTCCTCTTGGATCATGAATAGACATTTTGTGAGTGTCCCATATTTACACAACAATAACATATAATGTGGGATGAATTCCTAGGTTTCATTACTACCCCACTAGTTTCACATAGGTTCTATGAATCATCCAGTTATGATTCACACCCAAATCAAACTTCATCTTCTGAGTAGGTGATTTTGGTCGAACTTCAACCATTACTACTTGCTGTTTAAGATCATACATTATAGCAGTTGTTAATTTTTTTAATCATTTTATTTTACTGAAACTCCTTATATTTCACTAGAACATTGAATTATAATTTTACTTTTTATTTTTCCTTTTATTCATTATTACCTAAATGAAGATTGTTTCATTATATTTAAGTTTCTATTAGATACTGATATCTTCATCTTCATGTTTCATGAGACGTTTGATTTTACCTTTTCCAATATTTTTCCAACTCTCAATATTTATTTTCTATTCTTCAATTTTGATTATTTAATGAAAATGAATTCTTATGTTTTATATCATTTATGATTTATACCTTTAAATTTAATACTCTATCCCAAAATTTTCTTCATCCTATTGTTGCATATAGATTTTTACACCATTAACCACCCTATTTCTTTTATTATTTTAGATCTCCAAATGTCTATCTCTTTAAGGAAAACATCTAATTTATTATGAAGGTAAAAAATCCCTTTGAAATATAATTCATCATTATCACTATATTCTATTGTTTGGGAATTTCTAATAACATGCACCATAGCATTCGATTCATGATCATTGAAATCATCCAATTTATTGGCTCAGATTCGTCTAAACTATTATCTTCTTTTGAAATAATATTCTTCTTTTTAAATATATTTTTCTTGGTAGTCCTCCTAAAATTCAAATTAGAGGAATAATTATTTCACATAATTTTATCATTCCCTTCATCATCATCTTGAAACATTTTAAGAAATTTTTTAACAAGATATAAAATCATTCAACATCAAAAGAATGCATTTGGAATATTTCCATTGAAAATTCCTATTATACTTTGCAGATTTGAGAAATGATATAACATGAAATCAACCATATTGCCTTTCTATTAACTATCATCAATAATTAGCTTCTTCATGTCCTAAAATTCCACTTCTTTAGACGTACACTTTTTCACAACAACATTATCACCATTTCTAATCTTGTATGTGATAAGATTATTGTGAATGATATAAAATGTTATAACCTTTTTATATATATCTTCTAATTCAAAATCATTATAATGAAACATAAAATGTTTCTTTATCAAGTTAAACATAAAAATAATTATATATTCAATAATATTTCTCAGACCATGCATGTCTTCCACAATAATATTCACCCAGAACATTAATGCATCAATATATTATATTGAATGCATTCTCATATACTTGTAATTTTTACATAGAACCTAATATTTTTCATCTCTCACTTTAATGTATCCCTCGTAAATATTTAGTAATGATTTCAATATATCATGATATTTCTTACATGATATAACGTTTGTATAGATAACATTGGATAGGCCATCCCCAAATGCATTTATTCCTTTGACATCAGCAACAAAGTATCTTTGTTATGATTCTAATAATACATTACTATCCATACTAGTATAAATAGAATGAAATACTACTATAAAAACATACATACCCAATGGTTGAATGTAGTGTCACATCTTATTCATCCATAGTAGAAATTAGTTTCCATCCATGATTGGAATCCCTTTATGATAAACAACATATATTTCTTCAAGTGGGAGAGACACATTAATTTTCAAAATTTATCACTAATACCAATTGTTATCCCAACTAGGTTAAATAACATTAGAGACAGTGAATTAGGGTATGAAAAACTAAAGTAACTACCCATTTAGATCATTTTTTATCATTAAAAAAATAATATTCTCTCCTTTTCCCATAGCAATGTATGAATAGAAATAAAATCACAAAAGAGACACTACAATTTTTCTTAGTTCACCCTCATTGGGATATGTTCAAGGAGAATACAATTCCAATGAAATGATAAAACAAATCCACTAAGTATCACTTCAAAACTACAAATTACGGTCTAGATCACTTCTCTACCCAAGATCACGACCATTAAAAATTTCACGGTCAACTCAATACTTTTTAAGGGGTTACACTCTAAATCTCTTTTGTTAGATCATTGCCGATGAAAATGATCACAGTCATTGAATTTCATTTATAACCACATCATAAAATATATACAAAACATTTATTGACATGTAGATCTCTATGTTATCAATAATGAATGAATCCTCAACTATATGTTGATTCTCTATTGAAGTCCGTCATGGGATGCACCACCACTCCTGTGAAAGCACATGTAAATAGCCCTCCCACTTTTCAAACAACTGGATCAAACTTAAAATATTTGTATACACCTTAATTAAATTCAATTTTCCACAATCATCATGTGATGTCAAGTATTACTTTCACTTCATATAATATAGAAGTGATTAGAATATTTCTGTAAGTATTGTCAGGTGGTGAAAATTCCCTATCTATTTGTTTATCCTTACAAATTATTATAATGAAATGGTATATTTCATAGTGATATATTGATGTGTTTTTCCATTAAAAATATCCTATTTGGAAACCCTCATGTGAGACCCTTGCACATAACCCCTTGTGCGATATCCTTGACTGTACCCTTGCATGATATCCTAGCATGTACAATGCTTGTTCATTACACAAGATATTATAATAAATCCCTGGTATGAACCCCTGGGGTGAACCCATGGTGAAAACCCATTCTATAATTCCCTAGAGTAAACCATGTTCATTCATTATAAAATCTGTCATAGTGCACCATATTCATGCTTTGTGTGAGATCCTTGTGCAAACTCCTAGAATTAACACTTACCACAATCTTCAAACCACTTTCTCACACATTAAATTATATATAATAATGATTCAACCACTCTTCAAAATTTTTTGATGTGTTCTAGGGTATTTATATGAAGAAAACCACAACCATATATCTATAAATCATGAAAAATAATCTCTTCCACCACCTTAGAACCCGCACTTTGCGAGTCCCCATTCTGAAATATGGATGTGACTCATGTTCACTCATTACATGAGATCCAGGAATAAGATTTAATGAAAATTAGGAGTGTTACATAAGATCCCATCATGAGTTCCAAATATAATCATGACCATAGGATGAGATCCCATCATGAGATCCCAAGACCATCATGTTCTCTTCTAACCACTTGGTTAGACTCCTAGATTCACTCCAAAAACCATCGTGTGAATGTCATGTTCACACTTTTCCCAAGATTATCTATTCATGATTTGAACGGGATCAATGTGTTTACACATTAATTATATCATAGTGTTCATTATTCACAAGCTCAGTTCAACATTCGCACTATATGAGCTATTTTATCATTCACACTCCACATGATCAGTATATATTTCTTACAAAATTAGATCGATTTAGCATTCACGTTCCACGATCAATGTTCATGCTATCAATTCATGCATTTTTTGACAACATGCCTATATCAACAACCACCTACCTTTTCTACAAACATAATCAAACCAAAATAATCATCATGATGTATTAAATTATAATAGTAATGGATCAAGAAATCTTAAAGGATGGGTAGATATTATATATCTTAATAATATATGTGTATATCAATCTATGTTTGTGATGATTGTAGAGGCAAAAAGAATATGAAATGAAATTAAATACAAAGGTGAGAAATATTATTAAAATAAATAAATTTTCAATTGAATGATATGGTTATAGAACCATATATCTGTTTCATCCATACCAAATTTGAATATGGTGCCTCTGGATAATCCTCATAGTTCATCATTCTCTAATCATCATAGAAGAAAAAAGATGCACGAATATCTAAAAATGTATTTATAGTAAGACATTATGAATGGGGATATTACAATTTATGTATATCAGTGTCTGGTATACTAACACCTTAAGGATGACATATTTATGTTTCAGTGGGTTTTACAACCATAACTCAATTCCATATTTGAAATTAAATTATATCATAATGGATTGTATTACTAGTCACCCCAAAATGATAAAAAGACATAATGCACTATGGTTTTTCATTAACCCCCTTTACATGTGAGAAATATCATTGATATTAGAGTGTTTTTCTCTCTTGATCATTATTCCATAACATATATTAATATTGTGGTATGGTTATATAGGTTTTAGAATTTTATTATATCTGACCAGTAATTGAGGTTTACCTCAATGTTCTAGTGTATTCATCAGAATTCTCAGGATACAATGTTTAGAATTAAAAATACTTATCATCCATGGAAATATTTTCTATCTATGAGGACCATTAAAATACATGAATTCATGCTCACAACCTTCTCATTGGATTTTATAGGTGGTTGGTATCAATTACTTTGTTTCATGGAATTTGTTTTCCACAATATACTTCACTTTAGTTTTCAGATTTTAGCTTATAATGACATATGTGGATAGAATTTTTTCACCCTCGTGTGTAGGGTGAACTTAGAAAAAGGCGGTTATTAGGACCTAAACTTGTTGAGGAAATGGTATAGAAGTTGATATCCATTCAGTGGTATTATAAAAGAAGCTAAGAGTCGATAATAATTTTATGGTGAAAATCCATAATGAAACCTATAATTTCAATTTGGTGAGATGGTATTTTTAAAGATTTATCCATCTAGGAAGGTTATGAGATTTATAAATAATGGAAATTTGGGCCCTGAGTATATTTGAAACATTGGTGTTCTTGATCAATGGTGGAAGGTAACTCATATCATGGATCTTCACCAACCCTAACTCATGTTCAAGTTGTGTTCCATGTGTCTCTCATTAGGAAATACATACCCGATATATCACATTTATTGAACTCATAGGCATACAATTAGAGGAAAATTGTTATAATGATGAACAAACTATATGAATATTTAATCATAGAGATTATATACTATGAAACCAGAATTATCAACCTGTTAAATATCACTAGAAGAATTAGAAATACGAATAAGATATATGGGAAACTGAGGATATCAAAATAAAATAGAGATGCCTTAATTTGATTTAATCAGAATAATGATATTTTGAGGGATTCATTCTTTTCTAGTGGGGTAGAATGTAACAACCTAATATTTTATTATATATTCATTTATAATTAATTTTACATTAATTAATAGTTTCGATTAGAGGTAACGTCAATTGTAATTGAACTACAAAATATAATTGAAATATTATTATTAAATGTAATATTTATAGCATAGATATTGGATTGGTGGTAATTGATGGGGACAAAAAAATTATAAAAAAAAATTATGGTTTTCATATGTAAAACGCGAATTCATTATTTATCAATTTATTATAAATTAAAATAGAAATCATTTGAATTCCATGTAAGTATGAATCATATACAGAGGTGGATATTTTCTTTTTTATTATTTTGGCTAGACATAAGATTTGAGATCTGAGGGTCAGTACATATCTTGAGACGGTATGAATCAAGACAGTCATAGTTCATGAATAGAAAATGTCGCTACACAGGTCATACACATACGTAGATGTGTAATTGTATCAGTTTATGTTTTGAATATACAATTTATTGAACATTTGGGTGTAATTATCGATCATGCGATGGATGGATTAAAGAAACATATTGTTCTTCAGTGTTGGTTTTCTGGGAATCCATCACCAAGGGTAGTGGTCCTCAAGGTGGAAGTCTATTGGAATTCATAGTTTTACATCATTCAATTGAATTTAGCCATTAAGATAAAAAAGTGATAAATACATTTGTTGTTCCTTTATGGTTCTTCATCCAAGACCACTCTAAACATGATGTGAACATATACATCTCGATCTTGTGGGAAATACCGTCAAATATTTCCAAGTGCACATGAGATATGATATGTGCGATAAAAAAATAATGAAAAATGTTTCTTCGAACACATATGGGTTACTAATGTAGAAGATATAGATATTTTTTCATGTGGTGGCTGGTTTAGGACATATGATCTGGGTATCAATAAATACCTTATAAATATGAGAATCAGTCAAGACATAGTTCTTGAATTGAAAACTCTCTAAATATTTCTGAACCATATGAAGATGGTGGAATTTATTCCATTTACTATGGTTAGAACCATGATTTGGGATTTGGCCATCAGTATGATTCATAAAATAAAAAGAATCATTCCAAAAATAGTTCTCGGAAGGGGAAATTCTCTATGTGGATCGTACACACACAAATGTAAGGGAGTAGTTAATTCTTCATTTATAAAAATCTTTCTCACATGGATTGAGATATCAATGAAATAATTTTTTTTTTCATTTTATCATCCTGCAGAAAAAAATATTCCCTTTAGTTTCTTTTCATATGGTGAGGATGACTTCAATGTAGTTTAATACCATGTGTTATGGATGAATGATGTTGTTCAGTTTAAATTTTTTCAACTTGGACTTAGGATATTGTGAAGTTTAAAATCTTGCTATCATGACCTTTCTTTGCAATTTAAATTCATATCGTAAGAAAATATTTCAAGAATTTTGTTAATGTTTTAAGAACATATTATGTGTAATTAAATGATATATGGTAAGGAAATAAAATGATGTGATTTTTAATGGCTTACTACCAGGATTTATTCCATCATTTTAACATCATGTGTTATAGATGACTTTAATGCAGCTTAATGTCATATAGTAAGGATGAAAGGCATTGTAGAATTTAATGTATTTCCTCCAGCACATGGGAATATATGAATTTTATTTTCTAGATTCTAGGATTTCCATCTTTCACTTCAAATTCACATAGTCAGGTTGTATTTTGTTCAATTTATGATCATGTTGTAAGGAAATAATTGATGATGTTTGGCACCATGAAATAAGGGTGTGAGATGATGTGTAGTTTAAAGTCATACATTAAGGACAACGTCCTTACATTCTAAGGTGATATGGTAAGGATAAATGGTTCTGGAGGAAAACTATGAAAAGTACATTTTGATTACCGTTTCCATGGTGGGGTGGGGGGTATAACAACATCCCCATTAATTGTGAAAAAAAATTAATCTCCAATATATTAGACCTTATGTATGATGTTAGGCCATTGAAATTTTGATTACCGATTTGGAGGATTCTTTACGGGTATCATTAGTGTACTTATAGCCAATACATATTATTCTTAAAGTAACTAGTGGAGGAAAATCTTTTTATTTGAGGCTTTTTATGATCTGATGTTGATGAACATCGAGGTTGGGAATTCTAGGAAAGATATTCTCATCAAACTATTCGAGCTCATCCAACCACTTTTGTGTTTGAGCATTATCTAACATATGTCCATATATATCTATTCAGAGTAAATTATAATTGAAATATATGGGTAAAAGTTGTTCAGTTCAATATAATAGTGAATATTTGATCACTTCTGTGGTCATGTGTGGGTTGGTATGGTAAGCCCCTAAAAAATGATGTAGCTTTTTTGGTGAAGTCATCATTTCCCTATCCACCATCTTCTAGATTACATTTGAATCATTCTAATAGAAGGACTCTATTTTTCCATTTTTTACTAAATTACAATGAAAAGAATGGTTCTATTTGATGATTCAAACCATGTAAATTTTATTCAATTATTTATACTAGATGTGTTTTTCTTTTGTTGTCAATATCATTAGAGGGACTCTAAATCTTGTGATGATATTATACTTTACAAAGTTAATTATATTTTTTTTCTAACATCCATGAGGGTTATTTTATGATCTCGTCTAGAAAAAAGTTCATTAGTTGCGAGGATGTACTTGAACAACATAGTTATGGATGGCGGGTATGTCCCCACAATGACTAGTCCCCTTCTAGAAAACAAACAAGATTATCTATAAATATTTAGAAAGTATGGGGGCTAATGGATTATGTTTTCATTAATATGGAATGCAAGAAACATCCCAGAGAAATAAAAATAGGTTTGTATTATTATATTCAATTAGCTACCAATCCTTTTAATTTTCTAGGAGAGTGTGCTCTATGATAGATGAGAACCACCAGAACCTATATGAAAATCTTCCAGACGGTGAAAATATCACCACCTGTTATAAATATTTAGAGGATTCTATCTGATAATCCTTTCTAGCAGTATTTTTGAACATTTTTCCCATACCAAAGAGTAAATATAACTATTTGGAATTGAATCATCTTCCTTTTGACTCAATTTAAATAAGGGTCCACATTTTATTGGAGATCAACTATGGGAATCATCCTTGTTGGGGTGTAAATCATTTCATCTTTCTTGGGGGTCATTCTAACCTTTTTAATTTCCTCAATGTCAGAAATTATGACTGATGAGACCATCCATTAGTGTGTGATGTTGAGAACCACTTCCCTCAAACTAGGGCTATCCAAGTCATTAGCTGCATTAGTTTGTGAATTCGCATGAGCATTTTAAGAATAATAGAAATGATGAAATGTTTTTTCAAAAGGTAAATATTATATAAATACTAAAAACATACGAGAGGTGTAAATTCTTCCTTCAATATGAATTATTCCTCACTAATTTGTTTCATCACTATCTCATAATCCCATATGATATTCTGGTAGGATATTTGTAGTTGTAGGGAAAGTTCCTTACTAACTGTGAGGGATAAGAATTCTACCTCATTATTAGTTTAACATTCAATCTATGAGAATCTGTTGGGAATTTTATTTATGTGAAAGAAAACAAATCCCTAGACTCGCCTAATTTAGTACTGGGTATTCTATCATCTTACCAATAAAACTTCGGTAGGGAAAATAAAAATACATCTCCCATGTTCAATGTGTTCCATATTCATATAAAACCTCTTCATCTATACATTTGGTGTCAACAGGAGTGATTTAGGATGAAGAATGTAATGTTGGGAAATAACCCAAGTATTTAACTTTAACAACCTTTCATGACATGAAATGGATGTCATACTATAGTAGAATAACCACCCATCGGGCCAAATTCCTTGTCAAATAGGGTGTCCCGTGATTTAATTGAGTGGTTTAATATAAGAGGCCAAGTGGACATTATAATGATGAATGTAATGTATAATATTTTTTACTAAAAATATGAGAATAAGTTAGTGCTTCTTGATATTGTAAAATGAATTCTTAGTACCATAATTTTTTTTTGAATAAGGATGTATATACAATTTCCATTTCCCTTATCAATTTTCAATTCGACGATATCACAGAGTGTTCACTATATGATGGAAAAATATAAGATAAGTGGATTTCAATCCACTCATGGAATCAATAACAGAGTCTATATTAGGTACTTCTTGATATTCTCAAAGGGTTCTTGGATGTCAATATTCAATCGGTGGGAAAATATCTTCTTCATTATCATAGAAAATAGAAGATATTTGTAGGCCATATTAGATATAAAATGACGAATATAAGTTAGGTTCCCTTAGAGAACCCACCAGATTGTGGAGATTCTGTATAGGTGAAAATGATGGTATTCCAATATCCTCTACTAGGATGAACTTGATGCAACAGTTGTGTAAAACAATTCAAGGTAATTTCCCAAATGTAACTCTAAAATCATACATCGTAGTTTTTATCATCAATCATTGTTTACACAACATGTTTAATGTTTTCTGAAGATCCATGAAGTTATCACATAACTATAATGATTTTAATAACTATCCATCTTCATAATATTCAAGTATTCAAACCAGTAAGGATATAATTGTTCATTGAATTGTGAATTAGCATGTTGTGGAAACATTCTTTAATCTAAACTGAATAACCTGATATCCAAATATACCCTAAGGTGAACTAATGGTATTTGAATCCTCATCTTCAACAACAATATTTATCTAATCATACACAGAATAACCATCCATAAAGTAAAAATCATAGAAACCATAAGTTTCATCAATCAAAAGCATAGTGTTGGAAAATGAAAAATCGTAATTTTGGATAGTGTTAACTACGATCTCCAAAATCGGAAGAGACCATATTTTTCACATTCTTTTTCATCATGGGAATAATTTTAATGATAATTATTTGGTACTTCAGTTACTATAAAATACTTTCTTTTCATAATTTTTGTACCTTAAATTCATGATTATTAACATGACAAGGGAGTATCCACCCACTTTCTTTTTTGAAAAATTAATGGTTATATGTTAATAATGAGATATGTGTAGCCAATTCCGGGTTCAACATGGTGATTTCTATATAATTCCATGATAAAAAATGGCTTCTGATTCCTTCATCTGAGATGCATATCTACTAGGCAGCTAACACATTGCTGATTTTTTCAATGTATTCACACTTTCAAAATATGGGAAGCATTCATCACCATCATCGGTAATGTATACACCTTGATCAAGATAGTATGATGGGTTGTCGGTTACACATTCCACATATTACACCTTGTAGCTCATTTCCTTTTCAACATATCCCTCATAGATTAAATTCATTTACTTAGAAATACATCCCTATTCCATTTCTATGTGGATGATAGTTAATTATTATGATTCTGTCTAAATAGGGAAACATTCTTTGCTATGGGTGAGTAGTCACATTGGGATCATCTAGGATTGACTATAACATTAAAATATTGGGAATGAGTAAATTTACACCTTTTTTAGGAAATATCATTTGAGGAAAATTATATGTGGAACCAAATTTATAACATGGTGTTCATGATGTAATTAAATGAAAGTGTGTAACTCATCTATTTATTTTTAACTCTTTCATGTTATATTTATTTCAAAGGGTAGTTGTTATAAACCATGTGGAAGTTTTATCATCTGATGGAGGTTCGAAGATGTATAATGTCTTTGGGGAAATTATGGGAGATATTTTACTATCATACAAGGACAGAATCATAATTTCAAATTGAGATAGATCTCGAGGGTATCTGCAATGAAGGTATGTTATCACACTAGGATTATATATCATTATTTACTTTTGAGATGGATCGAGTCATATGTTAAATTTCTTCTGTTGATGGATCAAAATTTCATATTGAGATGTATCAAGGGGGTGTGAACTTTAGAGGGAATATTTAACACTATAATTAAATATCTAAATATCTTAGTGAGATAGATTGAGGAATGAATTTGTGTTATTTGGGAGATGGTCAAAACATCCTATTGAGATTGGTCAGGGGGGGTTTCCTAAGAGAGAATATTTTTCACCATGATTATGTAGTGAATCCCCTAATGGGTAATATTTCACACTAAAATAAAGGATATTCAGGGTTTAAGATTATGTGATAGTACCAATCCATGTAATGTAACATAATGTGGCAAGAGCAATCATGTCATGGAAGGTACTCTGGTTATGGATTTTTTGGGGATTACTTGTGAATGTTTCTCAGGTGTGGATTTTCATCCCATGACAAGTAATGAATGTGTTGGTATTATGCATAGATGAATCCATGTATTGGAGTAACATCTAATGGTGGAGAAAGACGATGATGTGCATACATGTGGAAGTTGGTCAGAATGATTGTCGCATTCAATTGATGTAGAGAAGGTGGATTCCGATGATGATCATACATGGGGAATAATGTGTTCATAACATTGGGTAAGAGTTGTGTGGTAATATTATTATAGTTGGACAAGAGGTATCATATGTCTCTTCAACAAGGTAATATTACATTTTAACATCACATGTTGATGATGTTTTCATGATGTCTAACATAGTACAAATAAGAGGTAGAGAAGTTAATTATTACTTCTTTTATCATAGATGTGGATGGACTGAATACTCAAGCGGGCCCCTGTCAGGTCAAGAGAATGATATTATATACGATCCGCCATCAAATATAGGTTCATTGTTTCCCATTATGATTCCATCCATAGGAATTAAGTTAGAAGCTCCCTGGCACCACTTGTGGGGCATGGTGTTAGAATATCCATGGAGGAGTGGAAATCAAGAGGCCCCAAATTAGCATACCAATGCATAAAAAAAATAAATTATGGTACCTATTGTTAGGATTAATAAGATGGGAAATATCTGTACCATAAGTAAATGTAATATTCCATATGGGACAAGGAATTGTTTTCATGTTACATTGTTTTGTTTTATGAAACATTTGTTCGAGAAATGTAATCAAGCACAAATGAATCTCATGGATTCATATAGAATAGTTTCCCATAAAACTTGGTGTTGGACATAGATCAGGGTTCCACAATGGAAGCTTCTATTTGAATCAACTTGACCATCCTAATGATTAATTACATGAGGAATAGACTACCACATGAAATGTCATATTTCATCCTCTAGGAAGTCATTCACACAATTCATATACCTTTTATGATCAATTTTCTCTTGTGTTTATGACTATAAAATAATAGAGGGATTTATGTGAATGGTAGTATCTCTTTGACTTCTCGTGAGCACCCTTTATGGTAGGGTTTTTGAAATATTCTTCTTTGGTCACATATCACAATGGTTGTGGAATATGGTTGGGTGCTTCTCATTCTGCCGCTAGGGCTTTCCTGCTTTAGATCCTTATTCGACATCACCATTATCATAGATGAAGATGGTTTTCTATGGGTTTTCAAAAAAATTTATTTCATTTATTACAATATTTTTTCAAATTATTCATATGAATTTTGTTAGAAAGTTTCATTGTAGGAATATGCAGAACACCATGTCATCTTTGGTGTGCAAGTTTGTGTCGGAACAAAACCTTCTCACATAGCTAATGAAACTTATTTGGAAAAATACCCTTAATAATTGAATGATTATTTAGGGTGTTTCATCAACTTTGGTCATCTAAAACTAGACTTTTGGTTTCACGGTAGGTTTTTGGTGCCAAAAAATGCACATCTTATGAATTGAAGCTAATAGGGCATTGGACGGTCGGTTTCGAAGAGAAATTCCGAAAAGATTGTTTTATTCCGCATACAATTTTTCAACTCATTACATTGTTCATGAGTTTTAATTTGGTGTTGAGTAGATATGTGGGAGAGGGGCCCTCTTATTTTAATTTTACTTCCTCAAATGACAATCCTTCTCTCGTGTGTGTAACTCATCAGTTTCACTAAATCTCGAGCCTCAACCACAATCTTCATAGAAATAAAACATTTGTGAAACTACTTAAATGACCAATGGTTAATTTTGTTCATATTACTCATATAATTTATGCCACTATGAAATTTAAAAACCCAGAGCCCATAAATTCATGTATCTTTCTTTTAACTCATAGATTCCAAGGAAATGGTCAACCAACCATATCATGATGAGCTCAGAACAATTTCTACCATCCATACAGAAACAAATGTCAATTAATTCAAAGACTACTTTGGTATATAGTGTCAATTAATACATGGTGTAGAACATTGATATTTTTATTGATTCCAAGAAGAATTATTTTATGAAAAACCACAATCTGATCTATAACTTTGGGTTGATGGATGAGGTCTCTCTCGAAGCCATCGAAGTCCACATAGCATGTTTCTTGTTCATTATCCATAATGATATCTCTAATTGAAAAATTTAAATTACGGGACACGATTATTAGGAGAAAGAGAAAAATAATGTCTCCATGGTAATTGTATATATGGGAAATGTTACAGATGAGATGCCGGAGGATGAAGTGTTACCTGATTTATGCATAAGTATCGTAGAAAATATCATCCATTATAGGAATAAATACTGTGATCTTTTGGTTAGAAGAAACTTCCCCAATGAGTGGGCCATATCTAGCATGGTAAAATCAATCTTCATGGAGTATGGGGTTGTGTTTTTCGAAATCATATTGTTTGATGTAGTTTGGAAATTCTAGTTTCATACATAACGTCAACAACATCTATTTAAAGAGTTCCTCATTCTTCGATCTCCATAATCCAAAACACTCCACGTGCACTATGGGGAGGTGTGAATCATCTAATTGAATAATAATTTCATCGGTGTAATCCCACCTATAGGGATCACATACAATGAATTTATTTAGTGGTAAAAATTTAGAGTTAGAGACCAACATACCCTCTCTTGGCACATCACATTTTGGAGATATGGACAAAAAAATTACATCACCCCTCCCTTCAAAAAGGAATTCTACATTAAAAAATGCGTTATATTATTCATTAAAAAGGACCCATCATGAAAATTATAGGTCATCCAAAACACTGTTTAAATTCAAATCAAAGGGGGAGCTTAGGATCATACATGATGATCTTGGAGGTGAAGACTAAAAGTAGTGGGGCTACATCATTATAGAAGGTATGTAACCAATATTCCACCATACCATTTTTTGATAACCCTTCCATAGGATTTTGTTGCATCAATTCATATATGTGCACATTGAAATAAGTATACAGACACTCCTGATGGTGATGATCATGGAATATGGTAACATAGTGAATCTAAGGGTACTATTCCTCGATCAAATCTATAGCTAGTGGGTCCATTTTGTGAGGGGACGCATGCCTAAGTGGAGATGTGGAATATTTTAGTTCTGGGATGGCTTGATTAAATTTTATATAATAGGATATAAGTCTCTAAATACTATGAGGCACCCAAATACTTGTCTTCTTCCCTCACTACTAAACATTTTTGAGGATTGGTTAGTAGATCACCATGAATCGAAGTTCAGGATCTGGATTTGAAACATCGTTTACAATAAGATATACCAATTTTAAACCTATGTTTTCTAGGTGGTAAAAAACAACGTGGATACATGATAGTAGAGGTCATACCTGTAGACCATCCTAGGTGGAGTGTTGTTATCCATAATTGAAGAAAACTCATATTGTTGGTATGACAACCCTACTTTTATTACAAACATAAACATTATTTATTACATAAAATAATCACCTGATACAACATGGAATATTGAGAGGTCTAGTGTCTTTGGGGATTAGTATCATTAAATAATAAATTAAAACATGAAATAAAACATCTTTATTGAAAAAATCCTTTACATGACCACTACATTCCCTCGTACTTAGCATTGCATGATATAACCTGAGGACATGCATTAGAAAAGGGGTGACCTATAAATCCCAGTAAGGGAATAAACATGGAATACATGAGGAGTAAAATACATGTTAGAAAATTGGAATATCAATAGAGAACAAGAGAAACATGAACATAAAGGCATGATAAAGCAGGATAATCATAACATGGAAATGTGAAGACAACACTTAACATGGAATTAGCATGAGCCAAGGCTCATTGCACAGGGAGCATGAGTATAACCCCATTGAACATGAAGCATGAGTAAACCCTCATTGCAATTGAATTATAATGAGTCAACACTCATTTCACATGACGTATCATGATACTGTACTTTACCCAATGCATTGGAGCGCTATAAGGGCACACCCTTCTTAAACATTTCATTTCATGCATAAGTGTGCCACATGGATCATAAAACATGGATTCATAAAAATAATAATTTATTCCATGATAAAGGAATGTGGAATTCATAAATGAAAATTTATAATCAATAAGTAAATTTGCATAAAGGTGAATACCCTTTATGGGGATATGGGCATGGTATTCACTACACAATGGCATTGGCATAGAAAATCAGTGCGATTTCGGCAGCGTAACGGCGTGACATAAGAATTCATAAAAATGGGTAATGGGATAGAAAGGGGTGACTCATCATATTTACATGTAATGGATAGTAAGTAGGTCATATAGATACATTTCCCAACTATTTTAATGGAATTTATATTCATGATACCAAAGTATTACTTGAATGTAAATGAGGAGAGAGAAGTTCCTTTCAGAATTTCGGCATAGTAACAGGTGTACATGGGAGGCATTTAATTAGAGATAAAGGGGTCTCTCGTCATTAAAACATTAATAGGGAAGTATGAGGGAGGTGAGAAACTATATACCAACATTCATAATTTAATTAAAAATGGAAAACAACTTAAAGAAAATTGGAAAAAAATGAGAAAGGAAGAAAAATCCTTACTTGGAAGTGTGCTTCCAGAGGCTTGAGAGAGGCTTATTTGGATCCTCGTTCACCTTTGGAAAATTCTATAGAGAATAGGGAAGAGGTTGTATGAACACCAAAAGCTTTGAGTGAGGAGGAGGTTGGTGATTGGGGGGTTTATATAGGAAAGGTGAGTGAATTCTTTATTATTTTGGTTTGGGACCCCTTACATTAAACTAATACAAACCACAAACCATCCCACGGTTTTTGCCCATGGATTTTGGAAAATGGAAGAGTAAAAAAATATTTTATAAGGCCAAAGTCTGAACTTATTACAATAATGGGGTTGCTTATGTGGAGGTGAGTCACACTCCCCTGGAAAAAAATTTAAAAAGAAAAGATGTTTAATAAGTCTTGAAGGTCCCATTAATGCTTTGAAAAGTAATAAAAAAACCCAAAATCACATTATTTTAATGTTAAAACATATATTTACCAATCATAAAGCTTATAGTATTTTATTACATCACTATTGGGTCTTTATTATGTCATAAAACACATTATATATTTAAATGGTATTTAATTTTTACCCAAATATTTGACTGTCTCAGAATATAATGAAATATTCACCATTGGATAATTTCGATGTCCGGATTCCAGAAATATCATTTATTTTATCTGAATAATTTTCTAAATATTTTAATTTTCACTTTTAAAATAAAAACTGACATTTATCGAAAATTAGCAGGTTTTGACAGAAATAGCTTTCAAACCTTAATAAAAATTATAATTGCAATCATACAATTATATGATCATTTATATATAAAAATATTAATTTAATAATAACAATAATATTTTATTAAAATATTTTTTAACTCAAAAATCCCTTAATTTAATATAATATAATTCTTAATTAAATAATAACTAAAAACACTATTTGTACTTTAAAAACTATTTACAATGTATCAAGAATGACAAGAAAGTATGTTCATTATTATATACAAAAAATAATGTACATGAACATAATACTAGAGATTTGTTACATAACCCCTTAAAACAGCCGCATAAGACCTAAGGGTAAGGTGTGTGATGGTAACAGACTCTTGGGGTGGCTCAGATAACATCACTCGAGTGGTAATTTCTATCAACTTACACTTTTCACATAGACGGTCACATTTGATCTTGACATGATGAAGCTCAGCTTGGGATTGGTCAAGAGCAAATCCCAAAGACTCCACCTCTTTTCCGAGCTCCGAAAAATGGGCTTCGTATGGAGTAATTCAGTTGGATGAGGCCATCGGTTCCTTTGTCTGAGTATTGGAATTGTTAAAGCCCTATATTTATACTAATCATGTGATCACTCTTCAATAGCTATAAAAGTAACGGTCACAAATCTTAACATTAAACCAATGAATTTGAAATTTTATATTAACGTTTTACATAAAGAGACATTTAACTAGATCAAGAGGGATTTCCATTAATGAAGGTTTGGGTCATTACAATATTCCCCCCTTATGAAATTTTTCCATCGAAATTTGTTTTTCCCACACTAAAACAGATGTGGGTAACTCAGCTTCATCATTTCCTCCGATTCCCAAGTCGCTTCTTCAAACATGTGGTTTCACCACAACACCTTGACAAGGGGCATTATCTTATTTCGTAGAACGTTTTCTCTATGATCTAATATCTTCAATAGTTTCTCCTTATAAGAAAGGTCATCCTCCAACTGTACCACCTTAGAAGAGAGTACATGTGAAGGGTCCAGTATGTACTTTCATTAAGAGGGATACATGAAAGACATCATGTACATTGGCCATGGTAGGTGGAAGTGCTACTCGATAGGCCAAAACCCTGACAGGATCATGAATCTCGATGGGGTCAATGTACCTTGGGATTAACTTCCCTTTCTTTCCAAACCTCATGAACTTCTTCCACGGAGATATGCATAGAAAAACCATGTCTCCAACTATAAACTCAAGGTCTCGTCGATGATTATCTTCATAACTCTTCTGTCAACTGTGGGTTGCCTTGATATGATGCTGATTGGTTTTCCCCTTCTCCAGCATTTCCTCGACCATTTCTGGTCCAAGAAGATTACGTTCACCGACCTCATCCCAACATGCCAGTGTTCTGCACGTTTTCCAATACAGGGCTTCATATGGGGCCATTTGTATTCTTGAGTGGAAACTGTTATTATAAAAGAACTCAACCAGAGGAAGATGCTGATACCATCCTCCTTTAAAGTCCATTGAGCACGATCTCAACATATCCTCATGTGTATGGATAGTCCACTCGGATTGGCCATCAGTTTGAGGATGATAGGCCATACTAAAGTTCAGTTCAATATTCAGAGATTTTTTAAGATTCTTCCAAAACATAGAGGTGAATCGTGGATCTTAGTTAGACACAATAGATAGTGTCACTCCATGCATCCTTACCACTTCCCTGATATATATCCATGCCAGTTGATCCAATGAGAAATCCGCCCGAATAGCAATGGAGTGTGAAGTATTTATAAGATGATCCACTACAACCCAGATTGCATTGTTGCCTTTGGATGTCCTCGAATGTCCGGTGGCAAAGTCCATGGTGATGTTCTCCCATTTCTATTCTGATATGGGCAATGGTTGCATCATCCCCTTAAACTTCTACCTCTCTGCCTTCACTTGCTGGCACACCAGGCACATTGATGTATATTCAGTGATCTCCTTTTGCATATTATCCCACCAAAGGTTTTCTCGGAGATATCGATACATCTTTGTGCTCCCTGGGTGAATAGTGAAATTTGAACTATGTGCATCATACAAAAGTTTCTTCTTCAGCTCTAGACTTGATGGAACACATAGTATTTTCCCAAATCGCACAATTCCTTCTTCATTAACATTAAAATCTGAGGATTTACCTTTTTTGATAGATTCCATTTTTTTCTTGAATTCCCACATCATTCTTTTGAGCATCCATTAACCTTTCCAAAAGCGACGGTTGAGAAATAATTTGTGAAATGATTGATGATGTTCCCTTCTTTATGATTCCCATGTCCATCCTCATCAAGTATAAGAAGATTTGGTCCTTCTCAATTCTCATCATTGATAGAATCACTGGGTCCTTTCTACTTAGCGCATCTTCCACCTTGTTCACTTCCCCAGGGTGTTAATGTATTGAATAGTCATAATCCTTTATGAGCTCTGTCCATTTTCTATAGAGCATATTATTCTCTTTCTATGTGAATATATATTTAAGACTCTTTGTGGTCAGTATATATCTCACATTTCTTCCTCTATAGATAATGACGCCATATTTTCTAGGCAAATATCACCACCTCCAACTCCAGATCATGCGTTGTATAGTTTTTCTCATGGATTTTCAACTGCCTTGAGGCATAGGATATCACTATATCATTCTGCATCAACACACAACCTAATACCTTCTTCGAAGCATCACTGAATACCACAAAAATTTCCCCACTTGTGGGTAAAGTGAGCACATGCGCAGTGATAAGCCTCTTTTTCAACTCCATGAAGCTTTCTTCGCTTTCATCACTCCAAGAAAACTTTACTCCATTTCGAGTTATCTTGGTAAAAGGGTCGGACAATCATGAGAAATATCTCACAAATCATCGAAAATATCCAGCTAACTTCAAAAAGCTACAGATATCTGTTACCAATGTTGGCCTCATCCATCGCTCAATTGCCTATGTTTTGGAGGGATCCACAAATATCCCATTGCTTGTGATGATATGTCCCAAGAATAAGACCTCCTTCAACCAAAACTCACAATCGATGTGCATTTCATAGAGCTTCTCCTTGCGCAAAGTCTCTAGTATAGTTCTTAAATTCTCTTCATGATCCTCCTTGGTTTTGGAGTATATTAGAATATCCTCTATAAATACTACCAAATATTTGTCAACGTAATCTCTAAAGACTCTATTCATCAAGTCCATGAAGATTTTTGGAGCATTAGTGAGTCTAAAAGGTATTACTATGAATTCATAGTGCCCGTATCTTGTACGAAAAGCAGTCTTGGGGACATCTTCCTTCTTCACCCATACTTGATAATATCCCGACCACAAATATACCTTAGAGAAGTATTGTGCTCCACACAGCTGATAAAACAATTCATCAATCTGTGGCAGAGGATACATGTTCTTTATCATGATTTTGTTAAGTTCACGATAATCAATGCAAAGCCGCATTGACCCATCATTCTTCTTGACGAAGAGGACTGGTACACCCCATGGTGAAGCCCTTGGGCGTATAAACCATTTATCCAGATTCTCCTGTAGTTGTTTCTTCAGCTCTTCATGATCCATGACAACCATTCTATATGGAGTCTTTGATATTGGTAGCGCCCCTAGTATAAGTTCAGTTGAGAATTCAACATATCTTCTATGAGGAAGATCGGGCAGTTCCTCGGGAAACACTTCAGTGAATTCCCCCACAATAGGCATTTCTTCAAGGATGGTTTTTCCTTGGAATCAATCATCTGAGCCAGATACACATGTTCATAGGGTAGTAATATCCATTCTTGAGATGATGGAGTAAAGAAGATTCATCTTCTTCCTTACACTTGTAAGGAATCGGGGGTCGATTCTCCATATGGAGTGTGATTTCCCCCTCCAGAAAATTTATGTTGGCTCTATATAAGGAAAGTCAATCCATGAAAATAATAGCATCAAATTTCTCCAGAGGGAGTATGATGAGGTTATCCGGGAAATTCAATCCACATATTATAATAGGGGAGGACTTATATTCATGGGATGCAATGATTTACCCATTTTACATACTCACCGAAATCTTCACTTCCATGATTTGTGGTGGTGCAGAGATTATTCTACTAAACCTTTGAGATATAAAATAATCCATAAAACATGAATCAAAAAGTACGTTCACTATTCTTGAAGGAATAACTAGCGTACCTGTCCCCACTTCGCTGTCGGGGTTCACTTCGGGAGAAGTGATGGAAAAATCTCTTCCTTACTGCCTTGGAGGTTGTTGGTTGCCTCCAGAAACCCTTGGATTAGGGAACTAATTTTAAAAATTCCCCCATTCAGTGTAGTTGTAGCAATGAACAACGCGTTGAGGACCGAAAAGAGTGTTCCTCTCCTCTGTCGCAGTCGTGGGTCTTTCTTGCCGATAGTTAACAGCTAGGTGCTCTTCTCTTCCACACCTAAAGCATTTCATCATCCCCTTGAGGCAATTTCCATGGTTCTTCTTTCTACACTTTTGGCACGTGGGGTGATGGATCTTCTTAGCACTGTTGGATTTATCCATTGGACTGACAACATTGATGTCCACCTTACGCTTCTTGTCCCCATGATACCACTATGATTCCTTGATCTCCATTTCAACCTTAAGGGAACATCAGACAATTTCCTCATAGATGTCGAATTCACGGATCACTAATGCTTTCTGCAGGCTAGGCTTTAACCCACCAAAGAAGCGGTGAACCACGCATTTAGGGGTAAAAAAAAAGCTAGAAGCATATCGTACAAGCCTTGTGATGTTTTCCTCATATGCTCCAACATATTCTTCGTCTTTTTTTCTTGAGGGAATGGAAGTCCCTTTCCATCCTAAACTGGAGGGTGCTCGGAAAATATTTATCAAAAAACATCGTACATAAATCCTTCCATTCCAACACCTTGATCTCCTCCTCAGGTTTCATATTTTTTATCAACGTCCACCATTTATCATCTTCAGCCTCCATACGATAAGCCGACAGGAGGACCTTCTCTTGTTCAGAACGTTGAAGGATGGAGAAGATATTTTCATTGGATTTGATCCATCGTTCAGCGATCATGGGATCAGACGATCCTCAAAAAGTAGGAGACTTTGTCTCATGAAGCTCTTGATAGAGACTTGTTCTTTCTTGGGGGGGGGGGGGGGGTTGAACATTCCTCTTGACCTGTGTTTCTATTCAAAGCTTGATTTAGCTGACAGAGAAGTGTGAAAAAGTTCGCGATTCCCTCTCCCATTGGATTGGGCATCTCATTAGTACAGTCATCACACTGATCTTCACATCTGTTGTTAGCCCGAGTCCTCCTATTACCGTCCATTGGCTGGAATAAAACGAATGTTAGGGGGTAACACATAAAGCGTAATCCAAAGACAAAATTTTATGACTTACAACTAAACTTTTATTTCTTTAACTCATGAGTCTATAAGATTTATCCTAGGTTTTTCATGATCTACATTCTAACATATATTCTTAGGGGAATTTTTTTTAATTCCATTAATAAGGGTTCATACTTATCTTGTGAATTTATCAAAACATATCCCCCGAGAAGTGTCATAACCAATATTGCAGCAAGGCCCGTTATCGTGCACTAGTTCCCATTTGAGTCTAGCTCAAAGCACTGTTTTCGGGTTTTACCCCTAGGATACATATGTGCGAGAGCTGCCTCTACCTGCTCGTATCCGGACAGGGATGTATTTGCTTGATAAACCACTTACTCATTACTTACCAAAACACGGGGATGTTTTTATTATACTTAGTCTTGTCTCTAAGGCATTACTAGGGTTTTCTCATCCTAATACCAAAAATAACTAAACCTATCCTCTGATACCAACTATGACAACCCTACTTTTATTACAAACATAAACATTGTTTATTAGATAAACTAATCACTTGATACAACATGGATGATCGATAAGTCTAGTGTATTTGGGTCTTAGGATCATTAAATAAAAACTTAAAACATGAAATACAACATCTTTATTGAAAACATACTTTACATGACCACTACATTCCCTCGTACTTAGCATTGCATGGGATAACCTGAGGACATGCATAAGAAAAGGGGTGAGCTATAAATCCCATTAAGGGAATAGACATGGAATAAATGAGGAGTACAATACATGTTAGATAATATGCATATCAATAGAGCACAAGAGAAACATGAACACAAAGGCATGATAAAGAATGATAATCATAACATGGAAATGAGGCGACAACACTTAACATGGAATTAGCATGAGCCAAGGCTCATTGCACATGGAGCATGAGTAAATCCTCAATGTACATGAAGCACGATTAAGCCCTAGTTTCACATGAATTAGCATGAGTCAACACACATTTTACATGACGTATCATGATACTATTATTTACCCAATGCATTGGAGCGCTATAAGGGTGAACCCTTCTTAAACATTTCATTTCATTTTATTAGTGTGCCACATGGATCATAAAACTTGGATTCATAAAACATAATAATTTATTCCTTGATAGAGGAATGTGGAATTCATACATGAATGTTTATAATAAATATGTAAATGTGCATAAAGGTGAATACCCTTGATGGAGAAATTGGCATGGTATTCACTACATAATGGCATTGGCTTAGAAAATCGGTGCGATTTCGGCAGCGTAACGATGTGACATAAGAATTCATAAAAATGGTTGATGAGAGAGAAATAGGATCCTCATAATATTTACATGTAATGTAAAGTAATTAGGTCATATAGATACATTTCCCAACAAATTGTAATGGAATTTAGATTCATGATACAAAAGTATTGCTTGAATGTAAATGAGGAGAGAGAAGTTCCTTTCGGAATTTCGGTATAGTAACGGGTGTACATCAGAGGAATTTAATGAGAGAGAAAGGGGTCTCCCATCATTCAAATATAAAGAGGGTATTATGAGTGAGGTGAAAAACAATACCCCAACATTCATAATTGAATTTAAAATGGAAAAACAACTTAAATAAAATTGGAAAAAAATGAGAAATAAAGAAAAAACCTTGGAAGTGTTCTTCCAAAGGCTTGAGAGAGGCTTATTTGGAGTTTGGGGAAACTTGGGAGGATTATAGAGTTAGTAGGGCAGAGTTTGGATGAACTCCGAATGCTTTGAGTGAGGAGGAATTGAGATCTTGGGTGGGATTATATAGGAAAGGTGAGTGAATTCTTTATTATTTAGGTTTGGGACCCCTTACATTAAACTAATCCAAACCACAAACCATCTAATGGTCTTCGCCCATGGGTTTTAGAAAATGGAATAGGAAAAAAATATTTTATAAGGCCAAAGTCCGAACTTTTTAAAATAATGGGGTTTCTTAGGTGGAGGTGAGTCATGCTCCCATGGAAAATAATTTAAAAAGACAAAATGTTTAATAAGTCTTGAAGGGTCCATTAATGCTTTGAAAAGTAAGTCAAACAAACCCAAAATCACATTATTTTAATTTTAGAACATATATTGGCCGAACATAAATCTTATAGTATTTTATTACATCACTATTGGGTCATTATGTTGTCATAACACACATTATATATTTAAACGGTATTTAATTTTTACCCAAAAAATTGACTGTCTCAGAAAATTATGAAAAATTTACCGTTGGATAATTTCGATGTCCTGATTCCATAAATATCATTTTTTTATCTAAATAATTTTCTAAATATGTTAATTTTCAATTTTAAAATTAAAACTGACATTTATCGAAAATTCTCATGTTTTGACAGAAATGGATTTCAAACCATAATAAAAATTATAATTTCATTCATAAAACTATATGATCATTTATATATAATAAAATTAATTTAATAATAATAATAATAATATTTTATTAAAATATTATTTAATTCAAAAATACCTTAATTTAATAAAATATAATTCTTAATTAAATAATAACTAAAAACACTATTTGTACTTAAAAAACCATTTAAAATGTATCAATAATGACAAGAAAGTATATTAATTTTTATATACAAAATATAATATACATGAACATGGTACTAGAGATTTTTTACATAACCCCTTAAAATAGCCGCATATGACCTAAGTGTAAGGTGTGCGATGGTGACAGACTCTTGGGGTGGCTCAGATAACACCACTCGAGTGGTTACTTCTATCAACTTCCACTTTTCCCGTACACAGTCACGTTCGAGATTGACATGATGAAGCTCAACTTGGGCTAAGTCAAGAGAGAATCCCAATGACGACCCTTCTCTTCTGATCTCCGACAAATGGGCTTCGTATGTGGCAATTATACTGGATGAGGCCATCGCTTCCTTTGTCTGAGTAAATTGGATTTGTTAAAGCCTTATATTTATACAAATCATGTGATCACTGTTCAATGGATATAAAAGTAATGTTCAAAAATCATAACATAAAACCAAATAAGTTTACATTTTATATAAAAATTCTACATAAAGAGACATTTAACTAGATCAAGAGGGTTTTCCATTAATAAAACTTTGGGTCGTTACAGTTGGTCATTACCTCATTCTCAACTTTCTTATAAGTTATAATGATTAAATAATTCAATGAAAATAGAATACATGGGGGTCCATTATATGAATAATTTTTGTTTCAATTTTCAGTTATAATTGATGTTCATAGATAAGGACATGGGGGAGAACATCATGCTTCTACCATCCAATGTCGACACTAACCTCTCCCAGACATATTCCAACAACGAGGTAGATGTATAACTAAGTATGATTCTATGAAAATGTTAATGTTTTATTGTCCCAAAATGAATTATTTCAATGTAGTAAGGTGGAATGTGTTCTTATCTTTATGGGTCCAGTTGTGCATCAGGGGAAACTCATGGTGAAACTACACTAGGGGTGGTGCAAAGAATTAATGAAAACAATACTCATTGAGGGGATGAGAATCCAAATATGTGATCATGGGATCATGAAGTGGTATCTCTGGTAAGATTTTAGATGATATATGGTGGATGAAAAAAACAGTGGTATATATTGGATCTAATAATCGATTATTATTTCCCTGTGCTTTGAGATGCCTTAGAAATTCAAAGAACTGTCCTACTAGAAGGTTAGCTATATAAGATGATAACACAAGAATGGATCGAGCCTATGAAGGTGGGGTATATAAATATCACTAACAGGGTGGACTTCCATATGACTTTTGAATACCTAGTGGCCAAGGATGGCTTTTCCTTTCAACATATAGCATCTGATCATTCCTCTAGCCAGATGCTGTTGATTTTCGATAGAGTGATCGATCATGAGGAGTCACCCATTCTGATGAATCAAATAAGGGGGAATTTATTGGTGAAAAATATAGGGATGTAGTGGTAAATAAAAATAGGATTTATCCACTGATCGGGTGAGTCCCCCAAAGAGTTGGGAAGTCACTCCTTCTGATGATTTTGTGTAGGCCAAGATCCTCGAGTTTATCATTTAAAATTACTCATCTTTTGTGACCTAACTATGATTTATCTTCTTCAAAGGATAAATAAGGATGGAAAAGGGGACCCTGTTTGATTGGAAAGGGCACTCCATATTGTATTAGAGATAATGTTTTAGGGCATGTGGTTATGGTTGTCGTAACTGGAGGGCCCATTTAAGGGTTCTCATTGGAGTCCATAAATCCCATGGTCCTCCTAATCATCTACGGGGGATTTTTCTATGGAATCCCAATAACGGAGTATAGTATTAGAAAATATAGTCTCCCAATATGGATCTTTTTTGATTCCCCCTACCTCAAGTTAGAACTAAATCTCAATCCAGCAAGAACAATTTCAAAATTTCATCAATATTTTATATAAACAGGTTTCCTTAATCTTATGAAGATGCTTCTCAACCATCATTTAGGGGGGGGTCTAATTCCATCGTTTGAGGTTGTGAAAAGTGTTAAGAGGTCTCAAATAGTATATAACCCTTTCAATATTATGAGTCCAAGTCATTCTCAAATGTTATAAATTTTTATCTATTTCTCTCTTACATGATCTATGTATTCCCAACAAGTCAAAAAGGATAGATCTAACTAGAATGATCTTATTTCAAACACTGATAGAGATGGTATGGACCATGAAAATGGCTATAGCTAGGGATCTAGTGCACCATCCATGATTATTGTTCCATCCTTAGGGGAGTTGGTCATCCAAGATGAAATGACCATGGTCTTTGGTGTGACGCCTTCTCTGGGGGTAATTGATACAAATAGAGGGGATGAGCTCGTTGACATATGAGGTGATGATGCTGATGCAGGGTAAAATGAAGAATGTTTCAATAAATACATGGATCCTTAATTGACTGAGATTTTGTATTTGAATTTCACCCCGAACAAGGAGAAATCAGATGCCATTGGAAGAAACATGAGGTTGATAAGTAAATTCAATATTTATAGGAGACGTAAAAATGAGAGCATAGGCTTAAAAAAATTCTCATGAAGATAACATTATCTAATCAAACTCATAACTAGATGAGATTTGGGGTTGAATGCGGGAGTTAGTATCTCAAATAGATAAATACCAAGATGAGTAGGAATATATGTGGATGGTGGGTGATAAGATTTTTCTTATGGATGAGGAGGTGGAAGTAGATCATTTGAGGCTCAATAAAGACCTTTAATCCATATACCAAAGGATTGTTGGGTTTTAGGACTTAGTTTCCATGGTGGAGCTGTAACATAATTGTTTTGGGACATAAGAGACGATCTAGTTTGTGTATGACACTCTCCAATTTCGAATAATATTTTTTTAAAACATATCACATGTGTGGAAGAATAAAATTTGTTTAAAATTATTATCTTACCTCAACCATACTCAGGATACAACCACCAACCAATCCCTATGGTCACATGAGTCATTCTCAGTGTGAGAAGTAAGGAATTATCATGTGATTTCTCATTTATATGAGAATTTCATACACTCTTTGAACACTTGGAGTCTATTTTTTTGATTGACCACAAGGATTGCTTGGGCTGATGGAGGCTATAGCTGGAAAATGTGGCTCTTTAAAATTATAACATTCCATGAAAAGGTTATCTAGTGTTTGAATGTGGTAAGACTTTGGGAATTGAAATATAATTGATTAATGGTGAAGGATTAGTGTAAATCACACTACCAATGATTCTAAACACTATTGTGGTGGCATAAATTTGGAGTCTAATGATAGAACTTGTTCAAATTACCAAATCCTTTTTCATTTTTCCAAGGATGAGAACAAACAAATTAGGGTCGGCTAATGACCATATTTAAAACATGAGAACTATATGAAACGTTCATCCAATTTCAATTGGAAAATGTTCCAAGGATAATAATTGAGCCAATGTGGCATTGGACCATTCTATAAAGAGGGACCCATTTGGTCGTGGAGGAGTGTGAGGATCGAAATAAAAGGAGATGTGAAGTGTAGAGAAAAAGTAAAGGAATCTATGAATGGACTTCAACCCTCATAGAAATATGACACTATGGTTTTGAAGAAATTGTATAGGGGTATATGTTTGAACATGGGTCAAAATAATCTTCTATTTGGAGTGACTTCTTGTATTCTGAGTGATAGTTGAAGAACATGATTTATTATTATGTTGACCAATACGAGATGAATGTGATGTTTAGAAAAGTTCCTATAAACCCCTTCAGTTTTACTTCATTAAATAAAGAAGATAGATATGCAGTTTATCATTCATGGGGAGGATGTTGTAAATTATATTTAATTTCATGAAAGGATGATGATGGGTCACATAGTTTAATAATGTGTCATTGGACATAAAGACCTATAGTTTAAGATCATGTGATTAGTATTTTGATAGAATGGTGTATCATCTTGTTACTATGATGTATAAATCAATGTGAATAATACTTATTCCACCACAATGGTCAAGCTATAGGAGAGTTTTATAATGTTGGGAATCCCAAGAGGGGTTTTATGGTAAAGGAAGCTTAGAGTACACTGTACTATTAAAACTATATTGGGTGATTATACTATTTTCTAGGGTCATAATACTTTCACCCTAGGGTGAGTTTCATAAAAGGATATGTGTAGCATGGAGTAGTGAAAACCTGGTTTGAGTGGAGGGTTATGATGACCTAATATGCCACAAAATACTATTAGGGGGAATCACGCACCTTTTAATATCATGATTCACAGACTTGGGATACTAGTTTTTGTTAGAAAAGTTCAGACCAAGGGATATGTGTTTATGGTCACTGTGTTCAGACCATGTACACAATAAAGTATTTGGAATGACATGAAATAGAAGTAAAATGAAGAGAAATTATTAAAAATGGATGCCAATCTAACACAATACATAAGGATTACGTTGAAAATAGTTTAAGGATGTGATTTTGTTTGACATAGGATTCATTTATTATTAAATATATCTTATTCCATGGGATATTAGCTTATAGTCAATGAGTTCACACCATATTCAAATTACAAAAGGTCATAATTCTATAATAGTAAGGCTCTGTGCCTTGAAGGAAAATGAACATATAAATGAAAGGTTAATAAATGTTACTGGAGGGGCCTAAGAGACCACCTGATACCACATAGAACATTCTCTAGACAATATGAACACATATTATGGTAATAAATCATGGATAGTGAGTCTTATTTTAAGGTCATAGTTCTTGGTTCGTATGGTGTAGTATCTAAAAGGAACATGAAAAACATCAAAATAAGGTTACCTAATTTGAATGGAAGGGCCTAAGTGGTAACATGATTCCTCACAAAATTTAAATGAGAATCTTTTCATATAGTATAATGTCATAAAGATTGGAACAATGAGGTAAACATATCAAACAAACATGTTTACTGTGAAATTATGATAAACCAACACAAATTGATGTCCAAAGAGGCCCATGACAGACGGAACATTACATTAATGAAAGTCACATAGTTAATATAAATGATAAATGGACTTGGATTCCTAGTTTGTAGTCATAGTTTTCCTTCCAATAGAAACATAGGCATCCTAGTCATTAATGAGGATATATTCCACCAAACCTATTTTCCCTCATGATCTTTCATTAAATGAGAAATATGGATTTGTATGGAGTTTCCATTTGTTTTATGAGATAATAAAATGAGGGGTGAATGTGACCAAAGAAACCTATGAGGGAGATTGCTATGTTTAGGATTGGGATTCCAAGAGGGGAGTTATTGATGTATTAAGAATAAAAAATTTCCTTGTTTGAAACAGATTTTTTTACCCATGTTCATTTATGAGGGGGAAAATACTTGTCTAATCAACCATTGAACATGTTAGAAATAATGTATCTACTATTTTTTTAATATATTTCAAAGTGTGAGCCAGGGATGGATGGTGAGATTTTTTGGTATGATACTATTATATTATAGAGCATCTTCAGATTATGAGAATGAAGATTATCCAAATCGGATAAAACATGAATAACTAATGTGTGAGTGGTGAATATCCCAGAATTGAGTCCATTGGGTGATTAGGCCTAATGGGGGGGGGGATGCCTCGTTCAAAGGTTCTACCCCATCATTTTTTCCAACATCAAACCTAGATACTCTTCTGCATTCTCCCAAAATTTTTCTTGGCCTGAAAGATGCGGGGTTTCTTAATGGGTGTCCGAACCACCAATTATCTTTGGAAAAATTCTCATTATTAATGGATCTTCTGAGAAACACCACGGTGGAATGTTTTTATCCGCATCGACCTTCTGTGTATTTGTTAGATAGACACGTCTTTGACTCATGGGATCTACAGGATACAAAGAGTGTGGGCCTATTGGATAATATCCATATCATGATACGCTTCTCCTCAGAGGATGATCTCATAAATGCCTAGTCAAGGGAACATCGTTGCTTCAACATCATCTAATACTTCCGTTTCCCATGGTTATTCAAGTGGAATATGAATTGAGACCCCCTAGATATGGAAATATGGGTATGTTTTCTAAATATCCCCCATCCATTTCAGAATCGTTCGGTTATGCATTTCCTAAGGAACTTGATTGGCAGATATAAGTGTTCAGATAGTTGGACGAAAGCTCTTTCTCACACCATTAACCCTCGTGTACGTGTTGAATTTGATGTTTCAAACTTCCCATTTGAGTATGTGTAGATAATTTTTGGATAAGAGTACTGATGGAAGTAGTGGGCGGTGTATGAAAATTGGATAGATTTTTGTTCCGGTTGAGCATGACTGAGTCATTCACTCTATTGTTGACATAGGGGAGACCTGATTACCAAGTGGAGGGACAATGGCAGAAGGGAGGAATCTGTGTTTGACAGTAGGGAAAAGGACATCGTGAAAACCCTCATTGCTGTGGTTGATCATGTGGCAAGAGAGGATCCCTCCTGTAGTAGGCGAGTGGATGTGAATAACTTTTTCGAGGTAGTGGGTTACGATGTGGTTCTTGAGGTTGGGATTCAAAAGGAGGTCTCTCTAACAGGAAATCAGGAGGCTGGGTTGAACATTTTGATGGGGAAGTTTGAGTATAGATAGGATGGTGTAAAAGGGTTTTCTAGGTCGAGCAGTGGTGTGCTGCAGAAGGGGACTCAGAGATCTACTTTGGAGGTGGCTGGAATAACCATTTCTAGTTAGGCAAAGGGGTTGGTTTCAAGGCACTAGAATTTAATCCATATGAGTAAAAAATTTGAAGTGCTTGAAGTGAAATATATGTGTTACAATCTTGATAATATATCAGTTATTGAGCGAGAATATTTGAATGATGGAAATGGGGACGTGAAAAACCATTCTAATGGTAAAGTGATAATCTCGAAAAAGGATCTGAGGTAATAAGATAAGGTAGATCTATAGAGATTTCTCATCAATGCCACCTACACATGAGACCTAAAAAATAAGGAATTATAACATATAAAAGGTCTAAAATGAGGATGTGAACCATTAGGGTCTTACGATCTAGGGCGATCAAACATCGGATGTACTGCTAAGCTTGGAAGACGAAGTGGTAGAGCTTGTTCTACATCTTAACGCTCCAAAGGAGGAGGTTGGAAAAGTGATGGGGAGGTCTTTAAGGGAGACCTTAATGAGAAGGAATACATTTGGGTGGGAAATAAGGACATCATTATTATTTGGGGTTTCAATAAATTTAAGATTATCATCGAAAAGTGTATACAGTCCTGGGACCTACATTCCTTGACATTTGATAATCAGGTGGTGGAGGCTCCAAACACTAAGGTAACTTCTATAGTTTGGAATTTTTTCAAAGAAAAAGAGTCTTGTAATTTCAAATTACATTTCAATTAGTTTGGTTAATGTGGTTGGATTTGTTATTTGGGTTAGGATAGATTTTTTTCAGCTTATGGTGTTGTTTTTTTCATGATTTTTTTGTTTGTGGTGACACATCCAACATTTCTTGGATTTTCATTATATAAAGTTCATATAATGAGACCTTTTCCAATTAATTCTCTGTGGAATTGGATTTTGAGATGGTATAGCTTCCCCATCCATACCAGGCGCACCATTGTGTGTGACAGCTAGTTGGGTGGTCAAACATTAGTGAGGTCTATTGTCACGAGATTGATGTTAGGGTGAGGCATGGACAATTTTTGTTGAGGTGTTTTCTGTTTTGGACGTTGTTGAATGTTGGAATTTGTGGTTCTCACATTCCCCTTAAAGTGTCGTGATAATAAAAAATTTAATTTCTGGTCAGTAAGAGACATATGTTTGAGGAGTCATGTTCTCTGAGGTGAGGATTCCAAATCCTCTCATATTATAAGGCATACTGGTTTTATATGATGTATTTTTTTGTCCATCCAACACATTTAGTATGGATAATCCTGGATTGAATGTGGTTAAGATTGTAACATAATTTAATGTTCTAAGGATGTTAGTATTTCATGTTTAAATTCATATAATGAGGACTATGATTTTTTGTAGTTTAGGATCATGGATCTAATACAAAAGTTTGGATTTAACACCCCACAATTTCATTATATTTTATATATTTAATTTAATTCAATAGTTTATACTACACGCAATACTGACATGTCTTTCATTATATGCAATATTGATTTTCAGCAAGAGAACAAAATAGTATTATAATTATTTAAATAATACATATATATATCAATAATGTATTGTAATATGAATAGTAAAAAATAAATTATAACTATTATTTATAATGTTTTCACATAAATAATACATATTTATAATGAAATGTATATTTTTTTAAAATAGTTATATATTTAGTAAAACAACTATCACAAAAGTACTACATTTTATGTCCATTTGTGAAAAATAATAAAATTAATATTAGACACTCCTAACAATTGAATTTGGTAAATTAGACTTCATATTTGGATTTGGAATATCATAATTATCCTTGGGTGTTTTTTGGTCTTTTTTTGAAAACTTTCAATTTTTAATGAATTGTGAAAAATACTATATAGTATATAAAGACCGAATTTTTCACCAAAATAATTATTTTTTAATAAAATTTATCTTATTGTCAAAATACATACATAATATATATATTATTACAATATATTTTATATGAATCATTTTATACTATTGTTAGATTTATAAAATTTTAATGAACTTTTAAACTTCATCAACCCACCTTATAGGCACATTAGAAAATTTTCATAAAATGTCATTTTACCTCTTCTGTGAATTGAATTTAAAAAATCCAAAAAACATATTTGTAATCATTACGTAAATTTAGTTCTATAGGATGAAAATAATATTTTGTGAATAGTAACTTTTGAATTTTATTTACCACGGTAAAAAGAAAATATGGAAATTAGTGGTAATAATGACATTATAATTACCAAAAAACATGTAATTATTCAATTACATAAAATGATTTAGAACAAAATAAACCATAGTAAAAACTTATGATCCTTTTTATCCACTGGGATTAGAGTAGGAAATCTTGTATATTTTAGTTAAAAATGAGTTAAAAGTGTTAAATTCAAATTTTAATAAGTAATTTGTTTTATATATGGTTATAAATAAGTCAAATTTGACTATTAGTATTAATTAAAAAGATAAAATAATTAAATACATCATTTTAATTTACTTATTATTTTTATAAAATAAATAATGTGACTTATTTATGATACAAAAATGATGTAGTAATTATATTATTAATGAAAGATTAAAATAATTGATATTATAAGTATTAAAATAAATTGAAATTTAAACTTATTATGCAATCCAAAAATTTGTTAGGTTAATATTACGTGTTAGAGTTGATTAAATGTATATTTTTTTCAGGTAATCATGTTTTTATGACATTTAGAAAACCCAAATACTAAATAGTGTCAAAATTAACAAAAATTAGTTTTAAACAAAATACTATTTTATTAATTGATTTGATGTTCTAAAAATAATATATTCTGAAAAATAACATATATAAAGTTAGATATGTAATTCATGAACCATGTGTGGTTATATTGGAATTTTATAGTTTGTTTATTAACCATGTAGTATAAATATATTAGAATACATCGTAAAAGTTGAACTATCTTACAATGAGATAAATATAAACGTTAAGGTTAATATGGTGATCTAAACCTATCTAAAACTTATTGGTTGAGAGGTTTTCAACAAATTCACACCTTATACTTGAAATAAATCCATTTTAAGATATTATAAATTGGAAATGATTTTATAATAAAATAATATTTCTAGTTTTCCCTAAAGTGCCCCTCAACTCTCTAATAAAAGGTCACTTCCCCTTCGCTTAAATTCACACCTAAAAAAAATATCTCTCTGCCAAAACATACTTAAATATAATTCCAACTACCATAAACTCATCCTATATGACTTCCTTTTTTCAAAAAGAAAACCTATGAAACTATTTTGTTCAAATTTAAAGGAAGCACCTGAGGAAGAAGAAATTATTTCATCATCTCTTTCTATGGTCTTTTCTTCTTCCACATCCCCTTTCATTGTTGTTTCCATCCCAAAATAGTTACTCCAGAACCTTATATATACTTTTCTACTATTATAAATATGTTAAAACCGTATTCCATACTCTATCTATCATATTAATGACAAATCCACCCAACGTGCGTACATACGTCTTATTGTCTCCCCGTCGTGGTGTAGTATTTTATTCAACATAACATTATTTTTATGGGTTTAATAATGATTATAATTAATGTAAATAATGAATAAAACATGGTAATTATTTTTTATATATAATAAACCATCAAATTTAACATAGTTTCACCATCAATATAATGATATTGTTGCTCGTGCTTAAGTACGACTCACAGTCTCCACAACGTGATGAGAATAATCTTCAACTATCACCCTTCAGGAGTTATTAAAAGAAATTCTATATTGATTAGTTATGATGTATATGAAATAAAATTTAAACTATAACAATATATATTTATGTATATAAACATATATTATTCACTTAAATCAATACTATACGATAAGAAAACGGAAACAACGTTCATGCATATGTATGGACTACCGTCTCCATGAACCGTATTTCTATTTCACATATCTATCCATTATAAATGTATATATTCTGAATATATATGATATATAAATCATGATTTATATTATTTAAGTATGTAAATAATGATCTATGTGATACAATCAATAATAACAATTCAAAACACGTATAATAAAGAAAGCGATTATTACCCAAAATGTTACATTAACTCAAAAATTATTATTAAATAGGTAGTATAAAGTCATAAATGAATTATATATGATATAATAAATATTAACATGGTTCTTGTATAATTTAATAACATACTATGGTCATTATATGTTAGGTTAAACATACCCTCGACTAAAGGAATGTTCTAGGTAAGAGGTTTTAATCTCACTTTTTATTCCCATGAGATACATGCTATATTTAACACTATTTCCATTTTGTGGTGTATGTACATCACATGATTGTATTCCTTGTTTAATATAATTTATTTTATTGGTATTTAAATCTTCATTTTATGTTTTTTCTATCATGGGGTGTATGTTTCATTTGTTACCAAATTGTTAAGGGAATTGTTAATTTGAATTTCCACTCACTGGGTTGTACACAAACTACATTGATTATATTACTCCATGATTATGTGTGTAATCGCTATTTATTTATATAGATAGTAATTTTCAGTCATATATTTTTTAAATACTTTTGATACACATAATAAATAGATTTATAAATTCTCAAATTATGGATATGAACATGATAAGTGTAATTTTAACTCAATTTCCCTTTATTGAGTTAAAAATCCATGTCATTGGTTTTGTTTTTACAAGAATATGTGTGAATGTCCTTTGATTTAAGTAAAATTAATATCCAGTCATATTGAGTGCATTTATTTTTCTTATAGATAGTTATTGCATTAATTTATCCATAATCTAAAGATACAGACTTTATAATTTATTTCATCTTAATTTACATTCCCTTGATACTTCTTTGTTGTTATATGCCAATTCAATTTTATATGGTGTATACACAATCCTTTGACATAGTACAACATGAATCCATTTATTCTCATTATATTATAATTTTTGGAATAATGTTATCCTCACTTCTTTTTATTCAAGCGTCTCTAATTTGGTTAGGAACTCTTTAATGAAATTATCATTTCTAATGTCTTAATGGTTTATTATTTTAAATCTTTCATATAAATTTCCTTGATTTAATTTTTTTTTAGGATTTACTTATACAGAAATTATTTTTTTGGAAATTAAAATTCCTTTCAAAATTTCCAATTTGGAATTTAACACATTGATTCAAAAATCCTTTTTAAATGAGTTCTTTGATAAATAATGTTACATTTCAATGTTTTCCTGAAAAAGGGGGATATTTATCTTAAATAGTTTTATAGATTATTTTCATCTATGTCAATGCCCTTCAATGTATTTTATTCTTGAAAGAGGTTTATTTGTAATAATATAATCATCCATATTGTATTGAATGAGTAATGTTTGACTGTGGATGTTCTATTTTTATACCATTCATCATTTGAGGTTAATGTATTAACTTTTCGTACACTAGTTTTAATACGAATAGTTAGATTATGTTTCACCATTTTCGTATGAGGAATTCATTGGACATAGTAAGTGATGGGAATGGACTATTATAGCCTCTATATGCATTAATAGGACTCATGAGACAAACTAGTTCCTTGGCACAAGGCCTTTACAAATTTTATATTTAGGGTCATGGCACGAGTCCTTTATGTTGTTGTTAAGATGTCCGAAATTATGCATTCCACCATTATGAGATTAGTTATTGATATTAAATGTGATTATTCGACAAGTAGAATATCCATGTGAATAAAAAATGGAATTATTTAATTTATCTTTTCCATATTATATTGAAGTTTATGTTTAGAGCACTTGTGTTTCTATTTTATATCTTTTCCTAAAAGTTTATGATTATTTATGATTGATTTAATTATATTTTTTGTCCTTACTGAGCATCTGAGCTCTACCCATTGTTACGTTTAATCTTATCATTATTCCAAGATGATTATTAAGATTTATATACATGTTTATGCAAGGAGAATAATGGATTTTTGTAAGGATTATATTTATTATATTTTATGATAGAAATTGTAATGGAAAGTTCATGTATGTAATCTATTCTCGAAGACTAAAAAAATGATCAGTCCATCGGGACTTGATTCTATCTAATCATGCAAATTTATCAAAATAATGAACTATCTCTAGGATTATGGGGTTGGGGTGTTACAGTTTGTATCAATGTAAGTTTAGAAATAATTGTGGAAACTAGATTTACAAAAAATCATATTAAGAAACACTACCCTATGATATAATTTGAAGATTAGTATAGAAGAACATCGTTTATTATTTGTGATTTAGAAATTTTGTGAGTTTTCCAAGATATTTATCCATTTCTGGACAATACATGTGGACATGGTTCTAGCACAAATGTTCCTAGGAGTGAAAACTATAACAAGGTGTTTTGGGATTGATTCATTGTATCCTGGTACATGACAACAGGCCTTACTGTGCACCTGGTTTGACACTCCTGGGGGATATCCTTAAGATAATTCCCATTTTTCTTTACAAACTAATTTGAAAATTTTAATATATTATGATAATAAATAACAATGGTTAATACAAAGGTCTTTCATACTGTAAAAAAGTTTTAATGATATTCTCTAAATGATATTTTGAATATTATAACTCACACTATTTTTTCTGGTTTCAGTAAATGGTTGGATTCCATTGAAGTCATAGTAACATTGAACATGATTTACAAAGTGGGAATGATGGTATAAATAAAAAGACTAAATGTAATGTTTATAACTGTAAAATATATCGTGTTCATTCCCAATATGGTTTCGAAAAAGATGGTCAACAATATATACATTAACCAACTCCCAAACTCAACAAAGAAGAGAAAGGACGAGAATGATAAGAGCTCCAACAAAGGATACCTTGGAGAAAAGAATGCTCAAATTACATCATGCATGAAATGTGTAAGGGGAAACCAAGGATGCTATCTCAATAGAATAAATAATTTTCTTCATGTAGCAAAGAAGGACATAAATTAAAAATTTACTTAGGAAAAATGAAGAGTATTATGGAAGAAATAAATGATCCTAAGAAACAATTTATAGTCATTTGTTGTAAATTTAGGGTACTTGGGAATTAACCGAGTCAATTACCAATTCTATATGTGAACCATTAGGTTAAGTAAAAAACTATGTGGAAAGAAATGGATTGAAATATTTTAAAATGTAATAATGATCTTTTTTAATGTGATTATGTTGTATGAAATTTCTCTTGTATGTATAACCCTGTAGTTTGTTATGCGAAAATTATATTTTAGGAAGAATTATATTTTATTTTTTTTGTTATAGTTATAAATAAAAACTAGGGTTTATATTATCCGTGAATTGGAGGAAATTATAGGTAATTACCTTTTGGGATAAATAAGTGAGTTATGAGATAAAATTTGAGGTTAAAATATGTAATGGTTATTTTTGAAGAATTTATCTCATTTTGGGAATGTTATAAAATTATCTAGTTTTTGAAAAAGGAAAACACATAGACCCTATGACAACCCATCACGTCGGAAAAATCTATGGGAATCGAACCAACAACCAAAGTGCGACTGGGATTTATCGCCTACCACTTAACTATGCGAAGTCCCCGGATAGTATGACTAATTCATTTTAGATAAATGATTTCATGGATAACAAATACCTTGATTTTGAGAACATATGATTTATCAAATGGATATCCTTATTATAAGAAAATTATTTGGTGATAAAGTGATAAAGGTAATTTTGGAAGACATTCACTCTTTTGGGACCATTATATACCTAAAGAAAATAGTGTACTATGGGATTACATTTGAGGTGTAATGTTGGATTTTTATTTTTGGAGAATCTATGTTTTTATTGTGGAATTATAACAATAAGGGATATTTATATAAATGATTATCCTATCATAGAGAATATGTGATGGGATAATTAAATCTAAGAATGTTTCATTAATAGTAGTTGGTGTTATGTAGAGATAAATGCTATGATTTATTATGGAATAATTTCTGATCAAATCCTTATGAATTTTGGGTTTCAAACTTATTTTTTATTATTTTGAAGAAATTAAAGGAATTTGTTTTGAATAGTCTTTGTTGAACTTCAGATATTATTTGTTTAATTTTTTATATTAAGAGTAGTAAATCTTTATATAAAATATTATCCTTTTTGGTGATAATCTGATCATGTACTAACCATTATGGTTTTGGTTATCTTATAAAGAAAAGGGAAATATATAGTTCCACTTTTATGGATTCTGGGATTCTTTAGAACATGATTCTAGCGCTTCAGGTGTGACCAATTCATCGTGAATACTCATCGTTTGGAGAAACCATGGGTTTGTTGTAGAAATTCATTAAAGGATGAAACTCTACATGAAATTTAAGTATATAAACTTATGTTATTATTCAATATCATTAATAAATTTCTCAATATCATGATGAGGAACATAATACAAAAATTTTGTCTATTATATCTTCATACTTGGTAATCAGAGACCGTTTAACCCATCACTACTTCATGGTATTTTGGTAGGTAACTTTCTCTTGATAAAGTTTTATATATTTATACATCAGGTAATGAGGAGTTTTCCCATCTATATCCATGTTTTCATACATGGAACCCTAGTATGGGTTGTCTTTGGAGACCTTTGTACTTCTATTTCATTATTTTAAAGTGATATTTTTATTGACTCCTTTTTGGATGTGGGACTAACAATGAAGTTTCCAAGCCCAATTTTAAATTTTTTAGGACACAATTTCCAAAAGGGGTTTTGAATTTGACACGCGAATATTTCATATTAACTAATATATTTATTGTAATTAAATAGCTTCTATTGTATGCTATTATAACTTCTCTTGAGTTATACGCCAGATTGAGTGTCTGCGAGACAACACATTAGTATAATAATTATTTAGAAAAAATACATATATATATATATATATCAATAAAATATTGTAATATTAATAGTAAAAAATGTATTTTAAAAGTTATTTATATTGTTTTCAAAGAAATATAACATATTTATAATGAAATAAATATTTTTTGTTAAAATAGTTATATAATTAGGAAAACTATTTTCTTAAAAGAATTACTTTTTATGTCCTTTTGTGATGAATAAAAAAATTAATATTATACACTAGTAAAAATTGAATTTGGTAAAATATACATTATTTTTGTATTTGGAATATATAAATTATCTTATGGTAATTTTTTGGTATATTTCAAAAAAAATTAAATTTTGTATGAATAGTGAAAAATACTATATTGTATATAAAAACCGAGTTTTTCATTTAAATAATTATTTTTAATTAAAATTTATCTTAAATTATAAAACAGATAGATAAGACATACATTAGTCCAATAGTATTTATTTGAGTCATTTTATAATAATATTAGATATTTAAAATTTTATTAAACTTTTTAAAGACTTTTACCCACCTTCTTAGGCACATTAATAAAATGTGGTTCAACCAAATGAAAATAGATTTGGGATAATAGTATCTGTTGATTTTTATTTACCATAGTTAAAAGTAATTATGGTTACTAATGGTACAAATGATATTATAATTACCCCAAAACATGTACTAATTCTATTGGATAAGTGTATTTTGACCAAAATCAACCTTAGGATAAAAATATAATCATTTTTGATCCCCATGGAATAGATTAGAACATTTATTATATTTTTTTAAAGAATAGTTAGAAGTGGTTAATTCAAATTTAAATAACTAAACCATTTTTAAAATATGATTATACAGAAGATAAACTAGACTATAAATATTAATTATAAAGATAAAAATATTTCACACATCATGATATTTTATTTATAATATGTAGACATTATATAATTAAATTTATTTTTGACACTATGATTATACAGTAATTACCATATTAATGAAAGATAAAAATAATTTATATTATAAATATTAAAATAAATACAAATTGAATCTTCTAATGCCATAAACGAATTTTATAGGTTAATATTACATGTTAGGGTAGATTGAATGTATTTTTTCTAAGTAATAAAATTTTTTATGACTTTCACAAAAACTAAATACTATATATTGTCAAAATAGACATAAATGAGTTTTTAAAACAGATAATATATTATTAAATGATATAATACTCCTAAATATATAATATTTATCAGAAGGACATAAATAGTTTTATTTATGTAATTAATTAACAACTTTATGTTCTCTTGGCATTTTAAATTATATTTATTAACCACGTAATATAAAAATATACGAAGACATGGAAAAATTAAAACATTATAACAAAGAGTAAAATCTAAAAGATAAGGTTAATATGGTGACATAAACATTTATAAAACCTATGGTTTGAGAGGATATAGACCCATCTCAACCTGTGCAATGAAATATATCAATTTGGAGCTATTATAAAACAAAAACGATTTTATAATAAAATAATATTTCATGCTTTCATTAAAGTGGTCATCCCCTCTCTTATAAAAGTGTACTTACATTTCTTTTATATTCACACATATAAATACATTTGGCTTTGCCTAACCCAACTCAATTATCCTCCCAAATACACTTAATATATTTTAGAGGCCTTACATTGATCAGAAAGAAAACATAATGAGGACTTTTGTTCAAATTAAAAGGAAGGACCAAAAGAAGAGGTAATTTTTTCAACAACTATTACAATGTTCTTTTCTTCATCTACTTCCTTTTTCATTGATCTTTACATACCAAAATAATAAATACAGTACCTTCTATATTCATTGATTTTATTATAAATATGGTAAACCATATTCATTATTTTATACATCCTATGATTGACAAAGTCACCATATATGCATACATACAGCTTACCGTCTCCACGTCATGGTGTAGTTTGTTATTCGACACTTCCTTATTTGGATGGGTATAATAATGAGTATAATAAATTTAAATAATGAATAAAACATGGTAATTGTTCTTTATATATAACATACCATCCAATTAAACAGAGTTCCAACATCAAAAGAATGATATCGTCGCTCATGTGTAGGTACAGATTACCGTCTCCACGACGCGATGAGATTCATCTTCATCGATCAACCATCAAGACTTTTTGTAAATAAATATATATATATTAATTATGTGGTATATGAAATAATATTTCTAATGAAATAATTTATAATCAGTATATAAATATATATCATTTACTTACTTCCATACTATACGATAAGAAAACGGAAGCAACGTTCGTGCGTCTGTACGGACTACCATAACCATGAACAGTATTTCCATTTCATATATCTATCTTTTATACATATTTATATTCCGAATATATTTATGATATATAAATAATGTTTCATATTATTGAAGTATGTAAACAATGAGTTTGTTGTAGAAATTTATTAATGGATGAAACTCTACATGAAAATTAAGTATATCTCATTATTTTATTATTCAATCTCATTAATAAATTCCTCAATAACAAGAAAAGAAACATAAAACAAATAAATCGTCTGTTTACTCTTCATACATGGTAATCAAAGACCGTTTAAACCATCACAACATTATGGTTTTTTGGAATTTAACTTTCTTTTGATCATGTTTTATATCACTATCCATCAGGACATGCTGGGTTTTCCCTTCTATATCCATGTTTTTCTATAAGGAAACCTATTATAGGTTGTCTTGGGTGACCTTAGTACATCTATTTCATTCTTTTAAAGTGATATATTTATTGAATCTTTTTTCAATGTGGGATATTCAATGTATATTCCATGCACAATTTGAAAATTGTAAGGTCATAATTACCAAAAGCGTGGAAGAATTTGACACCCCAATATTTAACACTTTTTTATATATTTATAGTAATTCAATATCTTATATTGTACACAACTCAATCTTTCTTTCATTATATGCAAGATTCAGTTTTAATGTGACAACACATTAGTGTAACAATTATTTGAACAATATATATATATATATATATATCAATTAAATATTGTAATATTAATAGTAAAAAATAAATATTATAACTTATTACTATTGTTTTAAAATAAATAAAACATATTTATAATGAAATGAATATGTTTTGTAAAAATGGCCACATAACTAGAAAAACTATTTTCTCAAGAAAAAAACCTTTTATTCCCTTTTTTGAATAATAAAAAAAATAATATTAGACACTCCTAACGATTGAATTTGGTAAAATAGGATTCATTTTTTGGATTCACAATATCAAAATTAGCATAGGTTTATTTTTCTGGTATTTTTCATTAAACATTAAATTTTTGATGAATAGTGAAAAATACTATATAGTACATAAAAACCATGTTTTTCATTTAAATAATTATTTTTCATTAAATCTTATCTGAAATAAAATATAGATACATAAGACATATATTAGTCCAATAGTATTTATTTGAGTCTACTTTATAATAATATTTGATATATAAAAATTTATAAATCATTTTGAAGGCATTTACCCACCTTCTAGTCACATTAGAAAATTTTCATAAAACATAATTTCACCACTTCTGTGAATTTATTTTCAAAAATATGAAATACATGGTTATCATGTGTAATTTAAATGTGGTTCAAGAGGATGAAAATAGTTTTGGGAGAATAGTAACTTTTGAATTTTATTTGCCACAGTTAAAATTAAATATGGTAATTAATGGTACAAATGATACTATAATTACCCCAAAAAATGTAATAATTTTATTTGATAATTTTTTTTGGATGAAATTAAACCTTAGGATAGAAATATGATGCTTTCTGATCACCATGGATTAGATTAAGACAATTATTATAATTATTTCAAAAATAGTTAGAACTATTATAATCAAATTTAAATAACTAAACCATTTTTAATATATTGTTATAAATAAGATTAATTGGACTATAAATATTAATTATAAATAAAAAAATATTTCATTCATCATGGTATTTTATTTATAATTTTTAGAAATTATAAAATTAAATTTATTTATGAGGCTATGATTATACACTAATTACCATATTAACAAAAGATAAAAATAATTGATATCAGAAATATTAAAATAAATATAAATTGAATCTTCTGTGTCCATCCACGAATTTTATAGGTTAATATTACATGTTAGGTTTTATTTAATGTATTTTTTTGAAGTAATCAAGTTTTTATGACTTTCAAAAAAACTAAATACTAAATAGTGTCAAAATTGACATAAATGAGTTTTTAAAACAAATTATATTTTATTAAATGATATAATATACCTAAAAATAAAATATTTATCCAGAGGAGATAAATATTTTTATATATGTAATTAATTAACCACATCATGTCCTATTGTAATTTTAAATTATGTTTAGTAACCATGTAATATAAAAATATACGAAGACATGGAAAAAGTTAAACATTATAACGAAGAGTTAAATCTAAAAGATAAGGTCAATTAGGTGACATAAACATTTCTAAAACCGATGGTCTAAGAGGATGTAGACCCATACAAACCTTATCCTTGAAATAAAATCATTTAGAGCTATTATAAACCGAAAATTATTGTATAATAAAATAATATTTCAATATTTTTCTAAAGTGTCCCTCACCTTTCTTATAAAAGTGTACTTCCACTTGTTTTTTATTCACACCTCAAAATCCATTTAGCTTAGACAAACCCTACTAAAATATACTCTCAACTACCCTAAATTCATATTAGAGGCCTTACATTGATAAGAAATTAATCATAATGAGGCATTTTGTTCAAATAAAAAGAAATCACCCAAAGAAGATGTAAATATTTCATCAACTATTTCTATGTTCTTTTTTTCCACTTTTTATTTTTTTTTATGTTTACATACCAAAATAATAAATATAGTAAATTATACATATTGTTATTTAATTATAAATATGTTAAAACCATAGTCATTATTTTATCCATACTTTGGATGACTATGTCACAATATATGCGTACATACGGCTTACCGTCTCCACGTCATGGTGTAGTTTGTTATTAAACACATAATTATTTGGATGGGTATAATAATGAGTATAATAAATTTAAATAATGAATAAATCAAGGTAATTATTATTTATATATAATATACCATATAATTAAACACAATTATAACATCTATAGAATGATATCGTCGCTCGTACGTACGCAAAACTTACTATCTCCACGACGTGATGAGATTCATCTTAAACGATCACCCATCAAGAATTTTTATAAATATATATATTTATTAATTATATGGTATATGAAATAATATTTATAGAGGAATAATATATATTTATGTATTTAAATATATATCATTTACTTAATTCTATACTATATGATAAGAAAGTGTTCATGTGTATATATGGACTACCGATGCCATGAACGGTGTTTCCATTTCATATATCTATCTATTATACATATTAATATTCTAAATATATATATGATATATAAATAATGTTTTGTATTCATGAAGTATGTAAACAATGATTTTTTTGTATAAATTTATTAAAGGATGATACTCTACATGAAAATTAAGTATATATCTTTATGTTATTATTCAATCTCATTAATAAATTCCTCAATATCAAGACAAGGAACATAAAATCAAAAACGTTGCCTGTTTACTCTTCATACATTGTAATCATAGACCGTTTAACCCATAACAAGTTTATGGTTTTTTGGTGGTTAACTTTCTATTGATTATGTTTTATATAACTCTCCATCAGGACATGATGGGTTTTCCCTTCTATATCCGTGTTTTCCTACATGGAACCCTAGTATGGGTTGTCTTGGGTGACCTGTTTACTTCTATTTAATTATTTTAAAGTGATATTTTTTGACTCTTTTTTCTATGTGTGGATTTCAATGAAGTTTTCAAGCCCAATTTTAAAATTATGAGGACACAATTTCCAAAATGGGGGAGGAATATGACACCCCAATATTTCAAATTAAGTTATATCTTTATAGTAATTCAGTATCTTCTATTTTATGGAACTCTAAATTGTCTTGCGTTATACGCCAGATTGAGTTTCTGTGGGACAACACATTAGTATAATAATTATGTAAACAATATATATATTTATATATAAATATCAATTAAATAATGTAATATTAATAGAAAAATTCATTGTACTTGTTATTGATGATGTTTTCACATAAATAAAACTTATTTATAATGAAATGAATATGTTTTGTTAAAATAGTTAAAAAATTAGAAAAAATATTTTCATAACATAATTACTTTTTATGCCCTTTTTTGACCAATAACCAAATTAATATTAGAAACTCCTAAATATTGAATTTGGTAAAATAGAATTAATTTTTGGATTTGGAATATAAAAATTATCTTAGTTATATTTTTTGGTATTTTTCAGAAAACATTCAATTTTTGATAAATAGTGAAAAATAGTACATAGTACATAAAAACCATGTTTTTGATTTAAATAATTATGTTTAATTAAAATTTATCATAAATTTAAAATAGATAAATAAGACATATATTATTCTAATAGTATATATTTGAGTCATTTTATAAAAATATTATATATATATAATTTTATTAAACTTTTAAAATATTTTTACCCTCCTTTTAGGAACAATAGATAATTTTCATAAAAAATAATTTTACCACTTCTGTGAATTGAATTTCAAAACTATGTCATACATGGTTGTCATGATAAATTAAAATTTGGTTCAACGGGATGAAAATATTATTGGGAGAATAGTAACTTTTGAATTTTATTTACCATGATTAAAAGTGAATATGGTAATTAATGGTACAAATGATATTATAATTACCCCAAAACATGTAATAATTCTATTGGATAAGTGAATTTGGACAAAAATAAACCTTAGGATAAAAATACGATCCTTTTTGATCCCCATGGATTAGATTAGGACATTTATTATATTTTTTAAAGAATAGTTAAAAGTATTAAATTCAAATTTAAATAACTAAATAATTTTTAATATATGATTATATATATGATAAATTATACTATAATTAATAGTTGAAATAAAAAATATTTCATTCATCATAGTATTTTTTTATAATTTGTAGACATTATTTAATTAAATTTATTTATGACACTATGATTATACAGTAATTACCATAAAAATGAATGATAAAAATAATTGGTATTATAAATATTAAAATAATTATAAATAGAATCTTCGGATTCCATCTACGAATTTTATAGGTTAATATTACATGTTTGGGAAGATTGAATGTATTTTTTCATAGTAGTCATGTTTTTATGAATTTCACAAAAACTAAATACTAAATATTGTCAAAATTGATATAAATGAGTTTTTGAAACAAATACTATTTTATTAAATGATATAATATTCCTAAAAATATAATATTTAGATAGAAGAACAAAATATTTATATATATTTAATTAATAACCCACTTTATTTTCTCTTCGTATATAAAATTAGGTTTATTAACCATGTAATATAAAAATATACGATGATATGAAAAGAGTTAAGCCTAATGAAAAGAGTTAAATCTAGAAAATAAGTTAATATGGTGACACAAAATTTTCTAAAACCTATGAGATGAGAGGATGTAGACCCATCCCAACCTTATGATTGAAATAAATCCATTTGGAGCTATTCTGAACCGAAAATGTTTTTATTATAAAATAATATTTCATGCTTTTCTTAAAGTGGCTCACGCCTCTCTTATAAAAGTTCACATCCAATTATTTAATATTCACTCCTCCTAATCCATTTGGCCCAGCCTAGTACTGCTCAAATATACTCAATACAACCCAAAATTTATTTTATAGTCTTTACATTTATCATAAAGCAATCTTAAGGAGGCCTTTTGTACAAATGAAAAGGTAGCACCCAAAGAAGAGGTAATTATTTCATCAACTATTTCAAATTTCTTTTCTTATTCTACTTCTTATTTCATTGATGTTTTCATAAAAAAAATAAAGAAATTAGTACATTATACATAATATGATTTTATTATAAATATGGTGAAACCATAATCATAATTTTATCCATCCGATGAATGACAAATTCACCATATATACGTAGAAACGACTTACCGTCTCCACATCGGGGTGTAGTTTGTTATTCAACACTTCATTATTTGGATGGGTATAATAATGAGTATAATAAATTTAAATAATGAATAAAACATGGAAATTATTATTTATATATAATATACCATCCAATTATACGTATTTTAAACATCAATATAATGATATCGTCGCTCGTGCTTACGTACGACTTACCGTCTCCACCACGGGATGAGATTCATCTACAATGATCACCCATCAAAAATTTTCATAAATATATATATTGATTAATTATGTGGTATATGAAATAATATTTCTAATCTAATAATATATATTTATTTATATAAATATATATCATTTACTTACATCCATACTATATGCTAAGAAAACAAAAACAACGTTCATGCATATGTACGAACTACCATCCCCAAGAACGGTGTTTCCACTTCATATATCTATATATTATACATATTTATATTCTGAATATATTAATGATATATAAATAATGTTTCATATTCTTGAAGTATGTAAATCATGATTATTAGTGATATGATAAATAATAACAAGTTAAAACATGTACGATAAAGAAATCAATTATTACTAAATGTTAAATTAACTAAGAAATTATTATTAGATGAGTAGTATAAATCCCTAAATGAATTATATATGATATAATAAATATTAATATGGTTATTTTATAATTTAATAACATACTATGGTAATTATTCATGTGGTTAAACATACCATCAACTAAATCAAAGTACAAGGTAAGGGGTTTTCGTCTAACTTTTTATTCCCATGAGATTCATGCTATATTTTCCACTATTTCATTTAGTGTGGTTTGTGTACATCCCATGATTTTAATATTTGTATAACATAATTAAATTTATGTGTATTTACATCTTCATTTAATGTTTCTTCTTTCATTGTTGGTATGTTTCATATGTTACCAAATCATTAAGGGATGTTCTAATTTCAATTTCCACTCATTGGGTCTTACACATAATTCATTGATTATTTTACAACAAAATTACGTATAGGATCAATATTTATATATTTATGTAGTAATTTCCTACACCCTTTGTGTGGATATACATTTTATAAATATAATAACATCATTGATTAATTCTCAAGTCATTGATATGAACTTTATAAGGTTAATTTTAACTCAATTTCCATTCATTGAGATAAACATCCTAGTCATTGGATTTGTTATTATATAAATATGTGTGTATGTATTATGATTGGCTTACAATTAATACCAAATCATATTTGGTGTATGAATATTTTTCACACATAATTATGTCATTGATTTATCCCTAATCTTAGGATAAATTCTTTATAAAGGGTTTCATCTCAATATACATTTGATTGAGACTTCTTTGTTATTATGTGCCAATTATCTTTTATATGGTTTATTTATTTTCCTTTTATATAGTTTATCATGAATCCATTTTTATCATGATATTATAAAGTTTTTATTAATTTTATTTATCAATTATTTTTATTAAATCATCTCTCATTTTGTTAGGAACTCTTTTACTAAAGTATCATATTAAATGTTTTAATGAATTTTTCTTCAAAATAATTATCATTTATTTCCATGTTTTAAAAATGGTTTTATGAATTTATTTATATGTACATGATAGTTTTTAAATTAATATTCCTTTCGAATTTTTCATTATTGGATGGGACACATTAATTAAAAAATCTCTCTTAAATGACTTATATTATAAATAGTTCATCTTTTAAATGTATTCAATAAAAAGTTGATGTTTATCTCAAATAGTTTTACTAATTATTTTAATCTATGTCCATATACTTAATTGTATTTTATTCTTGACTAAGGTATATTTATTATAATAAAATCTTCATTATTGTTTTTAATGAGTTATGTTTGACAATATATGTGATATTTTTATACCATTCATGGTTTTTGGTTAAAGTATTGAAATTTTGTGTGATAGTTTTAATACTAATGATTAGATTATGTTTCACCATATTCTAATGAGGAATGAATTGGACTTAGTAAGTGATGGAAGATTCCCGCTATATAGCTTCGATGCATCGGTAGGTCTCCTGAGACCAACTAATTTCTTGGAAAAAGGCCTTGACAAAATTTATATTTAGGGTCATGGAAAGAGGCATTTACATTGTGGTTAAAATGTCAGGACTTATGCATTCCCTCATTTTGGTATTAGTTAGTGATATTACAAGTGATTATAAGAATAGTATAATATCCATGTGAATATGTAAATGGAATTATTTCATTTTTCTGTTCTATATTACTCAAATGATTAGGTTTAACAAATCTTTTTTTCAATTTTATACCTTGCCATAAATGTTTCTGATTATTTATGATAGATTAGTCTATATTTTTTATCCTTACTAATCATCTAATCTCACCCTTTCTTATGTTTTATTTTATCACGATTTGAAGAAGTTTTTTATGATTTATATATAGATTTAATCTAGTAGAATAATGGTTTTCACAAAGTGTTTTCTATGTTTTATTTTATGTTTGAAAATGTAATGTAAAATCCGTGTATGTAATCTATTTCCCAAGACTGCTAAACTGATTGGTCCTTAATTTGTTGATTCCTTATAATGAATAAAATTTATTAATTTAATGCACTAGCTCTAGGATTTTGGGTTTGGGGTGTTAGATGGATGTAGGATTACAGTCATAGATCATGGAACCTAGGGGTCATGAGTTACCTACCAATTGTTGTGGGGAATGAAAATGAGATAAATCAATATGAATGGCGGGTTTAAGGGAACCTTTACCAGAAAATACATTAGAAACCATGCCCTAGGATTATATATACCATGTATTGAGTAAATAATTTAGTTGACCTAATGATTAAATATATGTTAATCAATATATATCACATGAGGATATGAATAAAGCTACATGTAGTTCTATAATGCATCATACAGGGAGACTGGTGCCAAAAGGGGATTCCCCCTCATATAAGGATATGAAATCATATCATATTAGAACATATAGAATATTGATTCAATATAGGGTACGGTCTTAGTTTAATTTCATGTGATGAGTAAGCCAGTTTGATGGTCATCCCATAATTTTCATATGGGACATCACAGTTTTTATATGTTAAATCATGTCACCTTAATAGGAAAAATGATTTTATATGTGGTAAGGCTATAGTTTGACATCGTGTGATGAAGTCATCTGGAAAGATTATTCCTTATGTATTATATCCTTTTCTTCCACATATTAGGTTATTAGGGAATCTTGTCTGGTTAGTGGTTCGAGTATGATGATTGAGGATTATACCTAACAAATATGAACATGATAGAATTTGATGGTGATAGAACTATATGAAAAAAATAGTTTTGTGGTGAATATTTTTCTAGGCCCATAGACCAAAATTTTAGGAGTTACTGCATTCCATGGTAATGGTAATCAGGCACACATAGTTTGAGAAATAGGTGTTGGAATAGGCTTTCTAAAAAACAAAGGATGGATCAATCCATTAAAATTAGGGGTGAATTCATTTGGTTTAGGGTAATAATTATTTAACCAGGTCTTCTAGATTGATTTCATAGTGAATGGTCCAATTGAAAATAGTTTTTGTTTGTAATTATTTTACTATGTGTGGGGATATGAGGATGTTCACATGCATAAAAGGTGTTAAAACCTACTATGAAAGGTTCCATGGGGTCACTTCACCACATGAAGTGATATTAAAGGTCGTTGGACACAATATAATTTACTGTTTCTTGGACCATTGAATATTGTTTAACAACATGATACATAGACTATTGAAATTTGTATTCTTTGTGTGAATTATTGTATCATTTAAATGTAAAATCATTAAGTTAATGGATTTCATTAAAACCACATACCACATAAACACCTTGATGAATATGACACATATTTTAAGGTCATAATGGATATACCAGGGTGGAGGTGGAAAATAGTTTAAATTCATGATGATTATATTAGGGGAATTTTTTTTCAATGAGGATATAGTTTTGGATGGGGTAATTCATGGCATTATAGGATCCAAGGAGGCCCTACAATACATTAATACCATGGGCTAAATTGTACATATTTTAGGGTCATGATTCTTAGACCCAAAATGAAGCCATGGGGACAAGGGTATGGTAAATTTGATGTTGGGCCAAATGATTGAAATTATAGTCATTTTTATGTATCCCATGGGTATGGGAATTAATCCTTTCATATTTTTAAAAATAGGTGGGGGAATATTCTTACTAAAACACTAGGGATGTAGAAAGCCATGAAAATTTGTGGCTAAAGCACAATGTGTATGGGAATTATTCTTGGATTTTTGATCCATGTTCGAGTTCATTAATCTTAAACCAATTAGAAATATTTTGTGTTTATAATGATAGGACCATGGGTGGGATTCAAGGGATTTTGATGTGGTATAATGGATTTATAATGAAGTGTGAAATGATCATGGAGGACCAGAACCAAATAAATTAATCATGAATCCCAATACATGTAGATTAAGGTCGTGTGGCCCAAACTATGGAAAATATTTTAATTTCATGAATCTTGGACTATTAAAAATCAACATCTTTGATGTAGTTTTTGTTTCATGTATGTGGTAGAACTGAATGGGAATTGAAGGCATACTATACCACATACCACACAAATTACTTGATGAAAATAGAGCGTAGTTTAAAGTTGTATTTCTTAGATTGGGGTTAAGGAAGAACAAAGTTTAAATTCATGTTGGGTGGACTGGAAATTTTTTGTTCATGAGGTAATATGTGGGGAACAATTTAGTTTTGGCATGATATTATCCAAGGAGGCCCTACGACACAATAATTCCTTGAGATAAATTTCTTGTAGTTTAGGTTTGTAATATTTGGTTCGTGAATAAGGAAAAGGGGTTAAAGGGTAAATAATTTCGTTGTTGGGACTAAATAAGTGATGTTGGGTAATTTATATGTACCTCATCAGGATTGGAATCATTCCCTGTGTAGTTACGGAAAGTAGACTTATAAAAGACCAACATTAAAATTAGGAGAATTGTTTTGGGTGATATAACAAAGTGATACCATGATTTCCATCAATAATCTCATTATTATGCCATAGGTTAATGCTGAATTTTAAATTAATGTGCTGATGATGTTAGTATTTCTCCATATAATATCAAATAATGAATCCCAATTTTAAACTGGATATGGTTGTTGACTATCTCATACTCAGAGTTTGAGGCATCCCAGTTGTACATGGTGTAACGACCCGACCCTAGTTGCCCAATGTCAGTGCGTTGTACCATTACATTGGCATGATTACATGGAAACAAATTATGAAGGGAAAATTAGATTTTTAGTTTTGTAAAAACCAGATATATACATTGGTTTAAAAATATCAACATGAAATGAAATAAAACATGTAAGTTTCATTGGTAACATCCAGAACTATATTTTTATCCCTGCTGGTCATTCATAATAAAAATATCCATGTCATGAGAAAATTAATCATAAGAAAGGAGTGATCTCAAATGCTCAGTAAGTGTATGAAATAAAATGAAAATATTCATAATACTATTCATTATGTGTGTGGGATAGCTAAAAACCCATGTTGATAAATATAAACATGAACATAATATAAAAGGAATATGATATGATAAAATATTTCTATAATAAAACATAATTATGTGTATTATACTAGTCAAATAACCACATGAAATATCAATTACTAGTTGCATAAAGTGGGAATTCATAATGTGGGACATCATAACCATACTATCAATGCCTCGTTCCAATACCATAAATAACCATTTTTCTACAGGCTTATGCCAAGACCATAGTTTTTCTCATTAGAAATACAGATTCATCGAGGGGCTATAGTGGGCCCCACCAATCACTTACTAAGTCAAATTAATTGCTATTATGAATTGATACAAACATAAAAATTCATATACCTTCATATTTAAACTATAATAGGAAATGTTAATAACTTCTCCCATCCATTAAACATGAACACTAACCATTCGATGTAAATTAGCCCACGGTATCGGGATAGATCATCCACATTCAAACTAATTAGAACCCTTCAACCACATATTGTAGATGATATCAAAATATATAATTCATTTTGAAATAAAATATTCATTAATTTATGTGGTCATAAATAAAAATACTTTTAAATGAGTACATTGAGAACTTCATGAGGAAATAATCCCGAATCATCAAAAAGTTTCCTATACCACCTTGAAACATTCAAGTAATAATCCATTAAAATATATTGAGAACAAAGAGTATATTGATATTATATATGAATGGGTAGTACACAAACCACATTTAAGTAATAATTGGTGAACAAGGAATATATTTCATAAATGATAAAGTGAGGTGAGATAGATCTATTTTACTTTGGAAAGAAGAGTTTTTTTTGACAATAATTTATATTTTTCATCAATATTATTTTAAAATTTTATATCCCAAAATTGAAAATGTAAGGAAATTGAGATTATATTTGAGGAATAAATGATGTCCCACTAATGTGAAATAGTGTATACAATGTATTTGAAGAAGCTTTTGAATTATAACATTTTAGTGCTATTTAAGGAATTCATTAAAGAGATTTTAATTTTCATATGCATGTTTGCTTTCATAAAACCATAAATTTACAAAAATATGTTTTCAATGATAATTTTTTTAGAAATATATAAATAAATCAAAATATATTATATTGTTATCTTCAAAATAGTTAATAATTTGAGAAGTTCCCTGAATCGGGCTTGCATTTCAGAATGATTTTTTGTAATATTCTTTTAAAACATGTAAATCCCCATAAATTAAAGAAGTATTCTTATTCGTAAGATTATTGAGAAATAAAAAACCTAATTTATCAGGATTAATTAAGAATAAATCAGAAATTCATTGAGTTTAGTAGTGAATAAGAGCAACCCAAATGAAAATAGAGGTTTGGGTAGAATATACTTACAACATTGTTATCAATTGAATCATATACCCAAACGTTAATAATCAAAAAATTATATATTAAATTTATAATTAAAATAAAAAGATTAATGATATGAAAAACTAATGGTCATTATAAAGACACCATACACAAGTAAGATTAATGAATACAGAATATCTCACAAAAATGGACGTGAGATGATGAAACCCTTACAAAAAGTTAGGCATGGTAACAGGTGTTCTTGTGAGGGATTAATGAGAGGTAAAGGGGTATCTTGAAATTTATATATCATAAGTGTAGTATAGGGGAGTTTAGAAAACATACCACATCATTAGGAATTAAAAATAAAAGGAAACAACATATGGGTTATTATTTAATAAAAGTGAGAGGGGATTTGTTACCTTAAATCTGAGGGTGTATTTCAATTGATCTTAATTACCCATATAAAGAAACTAGGTTCACGAATTAACAATTATAGAGCCTCTTACACATTTATTTGGTTTAAAATGACTTTATTATGTCCATTCATGGCCTTTTATATGGGTTAAGGGATTCAAGTTCATTTTCCGTGAGAACTCATTTTCATAACGTTTATGATCAGCTCACTTATAAAAGAGTACGGTAGTACATGTATTATGGGAGTCGATGTCCTGAGTTGATTTTATATTTTAATAATGAAAATTCATAATATTACATGCTTATAAAATTAATTTGTTTATTAGTAGTGAAGGTGAATCATTATATAAAAATAATTGATAAATTCTAGAATTAATTTGGAGACTTTTCTCACAATTCCCTTATTTTGTATTATTATTTTACAACATGAGTGAATAAGGATTAAATAAAATTAAATAAGTTAAAATAAATATATAATATTCTAGTTCAACAAAAACAATTATGACCATATTTTATAGTTGTAAATCAAATTTAACGCATCTTCGTCCTTGAATGTGATAAAACAACACATCACAGATGATGTTTCATTTTTTTTATAAATAAAGTAGAAAGGAGAAATGAAAATGCATTATCCCATTAGAAAAAAAATATTATAATAAATTTATGGTATTAGATTTATCATACCATTTTTATGAATATATTATAGGAACAAAACGAAAACAAAGAATTATGAAAATGAAAGAAAATAAAAGAGTAATTTTACCTCTTGAATTAACGTTCCTTGAGAGCCTATTAAGGGAAGATGACTGGTCTTTTTATTAGAGAAAGGGATTCTAGTCATGGGGGAGGATCTTGGATGGTGATTTGGATAGAATTTGGAGATGTAACACGGATTAATGGAGTTTAGAGAAGAGGGTGGAAGATGTGGTATTTATAGTGGAGCGGTGGAGGGTTTTCATTATATTTCAATCATTAGTTTATTATTAAGCAGAAAACAATAAATAGTGATTATTTCCTAAACTAAAATAGAAATATGTTCATGTGACAAGGAAACATTAGTTATTACATTAGCATAACATCATCAATTACTCAATAAATCAACTATTTAGCATTTATTAAAATTATTGTATTTTACTATTCAAAAAAATTCATGTATTTCATAAAAATACAAAAAAAATCACCTTAACAATTTTTCAAGGTATAAAATCAAAAAATGAATTCCATTTTTTAAAAATAATTTTCTAAATATGATTATTTTAATTTGTTTATTAAAATCATTATTTATTTGAATAATACAGTTTTGAAAACATTAATTAACTTAATCCAACACAGAGGTTCATCATTCATTCAATTATATCATATAAATATACTAGAATTGGTGAGGTTAATATATATAAGGGTAAAATTATTATTCATAAGGGTATGTTACTATTGACTGAAAATTATGTTGGTTATATCACACTCTAAATAGCATATTGAATGCAACCGTGTTTGTCTGATTTTTGAAATTCAAATCATAGGGGTGGTAAAATTATGCTAACTCGTTAGGTTATAAAAAAGATGTCTTTTTAGAGACTCATTGTTTCATTCATTTAATATTAAATTTATTTGAAAAATATTCAGGTTTTACACATGGGGTAGGAATTTTTGCACAATCCTGTAAATATCTTGATACGTATCCTAGTTTTAAATGGGTTGAGATCCCAGTTTTTTTTCATGTGATAATTATGTTAGGGTTTTTTTTAAATTCCTACAACATTATTTATATTGGAATAAAATAATTTAAGGTATCAATAATTTATCTGATTGAAAATCCTTTTATGAAGCTTTTACTTGATCATGGGGATGCTATTAGTTCAAGGTCATATATCTCAGAACTATTGAAAATATTTTACGTTAATAATTCTTGCACCCTTTAAAACAGTTTGAGGCTATATTTTATAGACCATGAGTCTCCTCATGTTATGTACAACCTGAGAAACATGGATTTGGTTGGAGGAATGATACTCTTTATGTATAATGTAATAAAATATTATTATCCTTTGGGATAGAACTTACGGATGAGGTAGAGTCCTTCCCATTTGGGATCTAGCTTTGTGGCTTTTTCCAGGAATCATTGGCATTCTAAGAGATAGTAACTTGAAACCCTAGAGGATGGATGTGAGGGAATTTTTTTTACTCTCTCTCTATACTATTCTGGTTCCTGTATAGAATTTTCAAGGCATAGAAAATGCTCCCTTCAAGGGATTCCAACTCAGGTAGATGGAATTAAAATATTATTTATAGTTACTATTGGTCATAAATAGCTATTCATATCGATGATAAATGAACCATGGTGGGAAAGACGACCTTTTTTCCATACAGCATGGAAGATGGAGTCACCTAGGTAGAATAGTGAGTCATCATCTAATAGTCTCAAAAGTTGTTTGGGTGTTATTCTGGTAAAATTGTCCCATTATGGACCAGCAACTTCTTTTAGAAGTTAGATATAGTCCTTTAGAAAACCTAAATATTTATTTTTCCCTATATATGGTAGCGAGATGTATGGGTGGTAAAAATATTGTTCTTTGAGTTCAATTTATTCATCATGATAGAAAGAATGTTGGTGCCATTTTATATGAGAATAGAATTAGGAATTTCAAATTGGTGGATGATGTAGGAGCTTAGGAACTAAATCATATACCAGGATAAGAATTACTTGAGAACAATCACTTATTTCCAATTATATAATAATTTTGTTAAGATGAGAATAAACATACACTATTGAGTTATTGTTGGAGGGTACGACCCCACAATTTCAATTCCTTAGACTACAATGTTCCATTGATATATGGTTGTGTGGATAATCAATAATGGTCAAAAAAATGATTGTATTGATATAAAATTGCTGAAAACTCTTGGATAAATCAATTATTTCATGGAACATAGTGGACCATAAATAAAAAACCTCTATATTTGGTGACAGAGTTTAAATCCTGCCTAACTGGTGCTATATGACCTAGAATAGACATTCTGCATAAATTGAGGGATCTCATCACCTTAAATCCAACGTTTGATAATTACATAAAAACAACATATCTATATTTTTTATCATTGTTAATCCCAATCTAGTGAAACAATTGTGTTGAACACCGACAGATTCAATCATGCACATCTCGTTTTGACGGCAGAATGCCATACCGAGGATACTCGACACATGGATTTTTTCAATCATGTGTTTCCTATTCTATTGCGGTACATGAGGTTCCAAGAATATAAGTACATGTATCCAGTTTATATACCTATTGGTTCTCATGATCATAAATGGTAGGGGAAATGAACCTTCGATATGAAACATGAATGAACAGGTCAACATAGTTGTGTTTTATGAGATCCATGGATTGGATTACCAAGGAGTCAACTTGAAAATTCAATGATAAAGGATTTTTATCCAACTCATGCTGGTAAGGTAACTATTCCATTCGATGGTTGGTATACATTAGAAGGCCCACATTCCATTTCTTCTTAATAATATTATCACCATTGAGTTGTTTAGTGACTAACATGTAGTATTTATTCACATGATGGTGAAAAAAATCAATCTCGATGGACAAAAAAATACTAGTAATGAGAGATTAGTACTCTTAAATGCTGTTTGTGGGGTAATATAAATGAAAAAAATATATTATGGAATGATTTATTCTTCTAGGGTGATGAATATGATCCCTAGTCCTAATATATTAATATTTGGATTGTTAGGCCTTTTTCCGACTGGACTTTGTGAGGCCCCATCAAAATAAATATGCCAATATGGAATGGAATAATTCCCTGAGAGGATATCATCAAATTATAATTCAAAAAATTGGGTCACTTCTTTTGGGTCTATATGGGTTTGTAGGAAATCTATTAGTTTTTGGGCTTTGAGGCCCTTCCATTGAAAAACCTAGTGTTATACCTCTAGAGGTTAACTTCACAATGTTTTAATCTTCCCATAATCATAAGGTGATTGAGGATATACATAAAATTGTATTATAAGAACAACAAATATATCTCATGACATTGGGGATATTATCAGAACTTTTTCATAGTGAAATCTAATGTGTGTAAACTCATCTCGATAAGTGGGTATCTATAGTTCATGTTGAGGAGAATAATACTGAGATATTATAAACTACTTTCACAATTGTCATTGTCTTCTCAAGGAGGATGAGTGTTGAGTGACTGTTTCAAGGTGGTTATATAAAATAAAAAAATGAATTCCAGAATTGTGTGGAACATGTAATGGAGGTTGTAACATATACTGCATGATGTCCTCAAAAGTGGTATAATACTATTTTTCCCACTCATAAACAATTCCTTTCTTCATGAGCCTCTTGAAGGACTTAAAATTTCCATTCAAATATTAAATGAATCTATTTACAAAATCTATGTTACCATGGATTCCCTAAATATATAGAGGATTCCAAGTAGAAAAATTTGATTGATGGTCCAGATCTTCTCTTGGTCGATCTTAAGGCCTGTATATCTAATGTTGATAAAAATAATCTTCCTATATATATCTTAAATTGCTTAATTAAGAAGTTTAATCTTTATATTCCAGTAATAGAGGATGTCAAACACATTCTCAATGTCCTTGCGATGGTTAATATATTAATTCGATTTGACCACCAATTTATCCACATATAATTCTACCAATGTACCAATACTTATCCTAAAGATCTGTTTCATAAATCTTTGAAAAGTGTCACTATAACTTTTCAAGACAAAGGGAATAACCTAATGGAAGAAGGTCCCATGCGACACCATAATGGGGGTGGACTTATCATCCTTGGGGGCTATCTTGAATTTTTTGTATATGGAGTGTCAATCCATTAAAAAAAGTACACGAAACGTTTTTTTGGTAGTAATCATCATCTCTATCACATAAGGGGAACATCACACATCAAACAATGGTAGTTGATGACTCAAAAGATGATAAAGTATCTAATATTCCAATTATTCATCCAAGACATAATGATATTTTCTACCCAACTAGGGTACTAGAATTCCATGAAAAAATTGGATTTTGTAATCTTGTCAACAAAGGACATGAAAATAGGAATATGATAGGGGTGAATCTATTTAGGAATTTTATTTAATCCACGATGTTTGATTGGGAGGTGAATGTGGTGAATGGAGACTTAAGGATCCAGTCCCAGAATCTAATCATAGCTCCAAGAAAATACATCTTCATTCAATTTTAATAACTCCTGATAATATTGTTTTAAACATTGTGACATGGATGCACTATTCAATTTTGGCTATATATATTTCTGGTTAACAAGTTTTACTAGGGTGAACTAATAAATGATGATGGATACACCCTCTAAAAGTGTAGGAGGAGTGAATTGAAACTCCTCTTCATCATCTGAAACATGAAAATAAGAGGCAGGAGGATTCTCTTCCAGACCATTCGTATCAGGGGAAGCGCTGATGTATACTCTATATAACATGGGATCCTCAATGATGGGTCAAACTCTATAGAAATATTAGTGAGATAATCAATAAATCTAATTTAATTCAACATCGTATCCCTAGTTACATACATGATGTCAAATAAATGGTGGAGAGTTGACTTGCATTATGTTAGGCCTGACCTTATGAACATCTAGGAATTTCATGGATTCATGGACATATGGCGATATTCTCCACTTCATAAGAGTAGGGGGTTATTGTATCACTCAGACCTGTCTAGTTAGAGTGTACAAGTTAATATATAGGTGAAACTTCTTATTTTGGATTATGAAACTCATTTTATTGTAGATAATGGAATATCCAGCATGTACAGTATTGTGTCCTGTAACTGATTAATTATGAGGATGATCTTTTCATTCAATTCATCCCAGATATCGACTGCATTGGTTTTCAGATCATTAGTATCACTGATGCGCTCAATCCCATTATTTTGAACATGTTTCCCCTCTCTCTTATAGTATTCAACTTCTGGATAATGTCCTTAATTTGATTCAATGGGTGATGTATAGACCAATAATACCCCTAGTCAACCATTGAGAATGTATTTAAGGCACTGGTGATATAATGAAGGGAAGATTACATTTAAATAAAGTCAGGGTCTAACCGGTATTGAATTATAACCATTATTTAATGAGAATAGCATTAATTTTATGCCTGATATCAAGCCAACAAACTGTGTCTTATTCCATACCATGTCTCATGGTTTTTTCACTCCCTTATCATTATCCTTAATTAAATGGTTATATGGATTCATATATTCTTAAGTTATCCCCTTCTTATATAGCATCCAAGACGAGATCAGGTTTATCCCAAAGCTAGTGTCCACTAAGAATAGGTGGATCTCTATTTTATTAAAAATTAATCTAATTTATATTAGGTGTATTTTTTCCTACATTATTATACAAACATCTTCCCAAAACATGGGATGATGGATTTAAACCCTTCTTAAATTACCTGTTATACATTTTTGGCATCTATAGTATCTAACTTATCTTTCAAATAGAGGGTGATTTTCAAGGATTTGGTAAGGACCTAAATCATATAATTCGACAATAAATTATCATCATTAATAAAAATACTAGTTTGTATGTCAATGATTTCCTTTAACACATCATATTTCTATACTGGGGGAATATTTCTCACTCTATGTGGTCACTCATTGGAACAAAGTTCAATGGATTCAATTAACTAAACCAATGGGGTATAACTTGTGATAGAAATATTTGACTACTAACTTGTGATCCTACTGAAAAAAATTATGTCTATCTATCTATTGGATGTGTTTTATCCCTTGCTAGATACATCTTATCATGATGTGATCACATCTAAGCTACGTAGTCAACAAACACTGTCAGCTATAGTGGTGTTCCAGACATGGCAGACTGGGAGGATTTCCCTTGCTGGTCTCTGTACTAAAACTACCACCAAGTCATAGTAACATGATTGTTCTATTTATAATGAAAATTCTAACTAATTTTATTTAATTTATATTTCCTTTTACGGAATCAATGAGAGGCACCAAGGGGGTTGGTATTGGATACCTCAATATTGGGCACTATGAAGAGGTATATTGTCTCAACAGAATTCATTGATGAATACTAATATTCAATATCAATGCTTATCCTAGGGTGATCAGGCCCTGGGTGTATCTTCTAACTAAGGATGAAAGATATCTATGAGAGTGTATAATGGATTCAGTACGGGGAGAGGGCTTGGATTTCACTTATCCCATCAGTGTGAATTCTATTGAGACATATAATGATGTGACACACTTATAGTGGTAGAAGAAAAATAAGGCACCGAAACCACCAGAGTTTTAATTTGATAAACAAATTGACAAACCCTTAATTATGAGAATGTACATTACAAGACATTAGGTAATCATATTTATACATAAAACAATAAGAATCCTATTTCAAATAACCAGATAATTCACATTCACTTCTAGTATTAGATGAAACATATGTCACCTATAATAATAAATAACTGAACTATTCCAGGCCTTGATCATCTTGGTTCCATAGTCAATATTTTAACCCAAATCATTTCATAATAATTTGTATGAGGATAATTTTGTACATTAAATGATCAGTATGACTAGTGAGTTCGACCTCATAGGGCCACCATCACTCTAGAAACATCAGAATTCCCATATCCAGGGAACATATAAAGTATTTAAGGACCTATGAATCCCTAGAAGAAAAGGTCTAGTTTCTGATATTTAGAAATTTACACTGGGATGTTGGCCTTAATAGGGTTAATAAAGCAACATTTTCTCATCCTAGAATATGTACTTGCTGAGGTGATCCATAGTGGTGCTATACTGGTTGAGGTTATTCTTGGTAGGGAAGCACTTGGAAATTCTCTTCTAGAAATGATATTCTGAGTGTATTAAATTGGGAACCACTTCATGCATAATGGTGCTTGTCTCTACCTTTTCAGTTCTTCTTATGGTTGATGGAAGGTGATATAGTTGTGACTATTTTCTACTTTTCTACAATGATTCTTCGGGACAGTGAGTCTTTTTGATGTACACATAGAATAAACCTAGGTATTTCTAGATAATGAGGGTAAAGACCAAATATCTCATAAAATACCCCAATCACATCACATATAGCTATTCTTGGGAAAATGATAGGTAAAATAAATTTATGAGTCCCTTCCCAAGGGAAATAAAATTCTGTGAATTAATCATTAATCATCTAAATGTACTTGAAGGGGTTTGATATACATTTCTTACATGTGGTGGAGATGAAATAATATATGAACTATTTATGATGATCCACATGACCATAAATTGATCATATGGGTAGCTTGATATACTAGTAGAATGTGGGTCCATCTAATTTCTCAACCAAACACCTCTACTTAGTTTCCCTCTAATGTTCTAGGTTCCCAAAATTGTTATATACGATGATGTATTGTTTCCTTGGTTCACCAATTGTTCTCCAATATTTTTCAATGGGGTGAAGCTAGGATTTAAAAACATAGGAGTGCTCAAAAAATTATCCTTCCATAGTATGTGTGAGATTATATCATGTGGGATTGCCACATATCTTGTTTCTAAGGCCTCAGGGTGATTGGTTATAAATGATACCAATTAATCATGGTGGGGGTATTTGGACACTAATGAATTTATAGGATCATTAACATGGGTAGAGGGAACATAAAATCATAGAGGATTCTCATAAAAATAGGGAACAATATGGCTTGGATCTTTTGGTGGATAATTAAGCTACTTGGGTGGGGTTTGTAAGTCACACCTCATATATTTTCCATGTCTCTTGGATTCTATTTTAGTGGATGTTTGGGGATACCATGATTATATATGGTTATCCAGCTATGTTGGAATGAGTTACTATACTAGATGAGAAATGGTGTCTCTAATGGGTTTTTTTATATTATGGATATCATTCAATGAGGTTATATGCGTTGAAACTTTTCCAATCATCAAGTTATTAGAGAAAGTCAGGGACCATAAGATCTATATAAACATTATTTGAATACTTAAATGATTCGCGGGATTTGATATGTCCCATTCCCTTTTCAATATTATTATGTTTAATAAAAAATGCTAATTGGAGGTATTTTTGAGGAATAGTGCATGCCTCTACTGACATGTGAGGATACCAAATAGAGTGACTTCCTGGTATTACTTTGCCCCTAGGGGAGGGGCTTCCTATCATGACCTCCACTTGTGGACTTGTTACAGTAAATTTAGGAAATGTTGGAGACGAACCAATTAACCATGGAGGTATCCATAGGGAGACTTTCACCATCGATAGATAGTCAAGAATGTCATAGGATATGGATAAAATTGAGATCTTGATACTTTCCCTAGACATTTATTCAGATATGTAGAGATGCTTATTTCATTACACAGTAGAGAAAGTTGTGGTACTTGATAGGAGTCTACAACAGTGTTTCATAGTAGTCGTATGACTATGGGTGATGGGCTAATATGAATGATGTGATCTCATCCTATCATTAATGTTGGATTATGGAATTGAAATTATCTTCACTCACAGGGTAATCCAACTGATGATCGCAGAGGAAGTTAACCTTCACCCTGATAAACAAGAGGAAACACACATCCTAGTCCTTAGTAAAGGACTCAAAGATGAAAATTTATGGACTTGAAGTATCTAACACCCCATTGTTATCTAATAGACAAATAGAACATTCTAAAGATTCTCTTATAAAGAGGAAGGTTACATGTCATTGTTGGACAAAATACATATTGGTGTTTGCTATGATATGTGTTGTATTACTGATGTATACCATCATTGTGGATGTCAAACTATAATAATAAGTACTACATGATCCTTGCAACTGATGCATGTTGTTATGTACTTTAGAGGTGGAGCCAGCTTCAATTCCATGTCCATATTAGATGGGGTGATCACTATTTCATCTTGAGAGAGGAAGGTGATGTCCATATGTGGATTAGTGTAGTTATAATCATCTTCAAACATCTCCCTATACCATGACATATCTAGAAATACTTGTGTGGAGGTTTATTGAAAGGATATTGGGGGTGAAGGGAATTGATGTACCGTGATCCCATGGAAGGGAGCCAGAACCTTCCCTACCTACAATTACCTTTGGAGGGATCTGGGGACCTATGGGCCTCATCATCCATGATATGTAATAGCTATTTTTTTGTATCCAATCCAAGAATATAAAATATGGGGGTAAGGTTCCTTTATTGAGTAATTTGTCTCCTCAAAATTAGAGAGGTCAATGACGACATGGTGTTTCCCAAGGTTCTTCCTCATATAATGAGAAATCTCCGTCCTTTATCGAGATGGTTTAGGGAAGGATATAACTTCATCATGCAGAACAACTCCATGATAGTTATTTATTGATTGGGTAGGACACCATTTTTTTGGTAGAATAACACAGAGAACATTTGTGTTCACTGAAGTGAAAATGAGGAGAACATCCTTGTTGTTTAGTGATAGGGTTGGGAGGGACTTTGATTTGGATGAAAGGGAATTAGGAGGACTCATAATTTGTTGCTTATGGAATAGGGATAGACCCATTACAGGCTGGTGGTTGTTCATGGAGGAATTATGAATTGATTATTGCGAACATAATATGGACATCCATGTTGAATAGTAGGGGCAACATGAGGGCCTCAATGCTAATTTTCAATGGAGCAAGAAGGACCGCCACTATAATTGTTGATGGAGTCAGGGGGAGGACCTCCATGATTAAAAGTTGGATTATATTTAGTACCTCAATAATGGTAATTTAAGGAGTGGGAAGGACCTATACTCTAGTTGGTGACTATGTAGGGAGGACATGTCCTCTGATTTTCCTCACTATGAGATGACTCATAATTGTTTTCAGTGGTATCAGTGATTCCCATAGTCATCCTAGAATAAATTTAAGAGAGATGGGGTATCGAAAAGGGTAGGTGGGATCCTGGGAAGTAGTCAGTGCCGACATTTATAGAACATCACCTACCAAAATGTTGTATGTGAGTGAGTCATTAAAGAGTACTAAGGAGAGACTCCTGAAGTGTTTCACCGTTGGAATATGGGATGGTTTTGTAACAAAAAGAGATGTTGTGATTTTTTTCAAATTCATTTAATATTTTTGATATTATTTTATTTTAGGAAACATTGAATCTAGACTTTTTTAATGATAGAATGAAGTTATTTTTTCTCTGTATGCAACAAAAGATCCAGTGTGAGCTATAAAAACACATAGTTTATCTTTTGGTACACATAATACAATTTTTATCCTTTGTCATAGAAAATATATAGTTCTATTGATATCATGTCTTCCACGAAAGACTGAGTTTTAAAAAATTACAATATACTATTAGTATTGTTATTAAAATATTATTATAGTTATCAGCTAGTTGTTGGAAATAATATTATGAATAAGCCTAAATAAATTATGAATATATGGTTCACACATATATTTAAAATGGGTCCTTTTTGTCAAATAGAAATAAATTATATTAAGAACTATTACATTATAATGAAATCCCTTTTCTATGAATACAATTTTCTATATAAAAAAATGTTTTATATAGATAAATTAAAAAGAACAATTTTGATTAATGTTTATAATAAAATTTACATATTATAAAAAAAATTCCTTTAAATTCATCAAATATTTTTGATAGTCATAAAACATAGAAATTTCTGCTTCAGTCATCAATAAAATATTATTCTAAAAGGTAGTTTTACCACTATTTAATGGAAATCATTTTTTAAAAATATTTACTGAAACATTTTTTTTATTAATAAATATTCATTTGAAAAAATAATTTCCAATTTTAATTTTGTGAATTTTTGGAATTATTCTGTGAAGTTTCAATTTTTGATTAGTAGATAAAAAATTAAATCTAAATTAAAAACCACATTAGTTTAATATATTTATATAGTAAAATATTGTTTTGAATTTTTTTTAAAGTATATTCATATCAAATAAACATATATTAATCTAATATAGTTCATTTTAATAAATTTCACATCAAAATAAGATAAAAGAACATTTCAAACTCTTGAATATTTTCACACGAAGAACCTGTTACTTCATCCCATATTTGAGACTAATTTTAAATTAATTACTTCTATTTATGTTTCAAAAATATGGAAAAAGTGATTCAATAATTTTAATTATAATAATTTTCTGTTTATTTTATGTTAAGAATATTTTTATACCAATAATTTTATTGAATGTAATGTAAATTAATTACATCCACTAAGGTGAAAATGAGTTTACAAATTGGCTAAACGTTATCTTTAGAGACCAAATAAGATTTAAACATTTCCAATATACATTTTATGGAAATATGTCAACCATATTATCCCATATATACAAAATTTACCATTTTTGGAAGCCCATGATGAAAGGGATACTTTTCAATAGTGTTTACCGTTTTATATTTATAAGAATTCTACTCCACTATAAAAGAGATCTCAACCCCCTCACTTCTTCACTCTATTAAATAAATTTTAGATCATCCATTCCTAGACCAAATAAGCTAAAATATTCCATCCCATTATCATATAGGACTGAATTTTTCCATAAAACCAACAATTTAAGCCTTATGATGCAAACCAAAAGGAGATACACAAATAAGAGGTAACATCTTTCCACAATAAATTTTGTTTTATTTATTCTCAACCATAGAAAATATTTGTATTACATGATTATATTATATAAAAATTATTAAAAATAATCTTATATGTAGTAATGTTAATATTTTTACATACACCTACACATGATTACGTCAAATGGGATACATAATCATCATTCGTGTGTACGCCGGACTACAACCATGTGTACAAATGTCTTATGTTCTTCCATTACAACCTCTCAGGGTTTGTAAAAATGATGGAAGCAATAATTTTATATAATAAATATAATAATAATAATTTTTTTATCATTTTGGAATATCTATACTATAAAAACCTTCATTTATTCCATTTTTTGGAAATACAATATTGTCGTTTTTGGATGTGTAGACTACTGACACCTCAAATTAATGTGATTCCTTCACGTTTTACATGGAATGTATTAAAGGATGCTTCTGTTAAGAAATATGATATTAATGAAATAATAGTTCTAATTTTATGAAAATATTTATATATATAAATCACTTACTTTTCATTCATCCTGAATATGACATGAAAATGAAAAAACATTCCTTCGTACGTCTGACCTACCATCTCTATAAATGATGTATTTCATTTCATATTAGTATATTATATATATTATTATTAATAAAAATATATAGATAATAAATTATATTTATGTAATGTTTTAAATTATTTCAGTAATTAAATCTTAAACTATCTAAGGGGGTCATGAATGAAAATTCAAAACATATAAGAAAACACAAAAGTTATTACCTGAAATGTTACTTTAACATAAAATTTTTAATAAACATGTAATCTAAATTCGTAATCAAGTCTTATATGATATGATAAATAATATAATTTTTATATGGTATATTTATACTAAACATATATTTATTATACAATAGTATTTTACATGTAAAAGGAATTATCAAGGCTTAAGGAAAAGTAATTTCAACTGACATTATATAATTGTGAGATGCATGGACTATTCAACACTAGTTTTATATATATGGTTTATATAATGAACTATGAAATGTAATATCATGAATATAGTTTATTTAATGAAATTTAATATTTCAATTAATGTTATTCATTCATGGATCTCACGATTCAATTGTTACTCAGGCAGTAAGGGGATTTCTAGTCTCACTTTTATTTCAATGAGACGTAATCAGTATTCACCATAAAATTATATGGTGTGGTGTATATACATCCCATAAATTTATTATATTATTATAATACATAGATTTATAGATATTTAATTATTTATTATATGACCTATATTCCATGGGTTATATAGTATTAATGTTTCCAAATCTATAAGTTAATCTTGTATCAATTTTCCTTCGTTGAGGCACAAGTTCGGTTCTACGTCTAAATTTTTAAGAAGTGGTATATACTGCCATTTGACATAACGTATCATAAATAAAGTTATTTTCATGATATTTTTTGATTATTTTAATTTAATTATCTCTTGGGGATTATTATTTAATGTATCTAAAATGGTAATAGTTATATCCACAAAGGTCCGAGAGACAGATAGAAAGCCTGCTCCCACTAAATTAATATATAAAAAAGTTAAAAAGTACAAAACAACTCCGAAAAGGGGATACTTACAAATAATTGTGTGAAAAACCCCAATACTATAATTATGGACCAATCTATTGCAACAAATAGGCATAATAAAAGGACAATTGGAAATGATCACCAAATTCACCCTTTTGGAAAGAACTTCTACAATCTGATTTCCTTCTCTATAGACATGGGAAACATTGATGCCTATTTACTCAGGAAGACTAATACAAGAAATCCAAGAAGATAACATACTCAATGGAACATTCCTTGAATGATCTTTTTGAATTTTCATAACAATAGATGAGTCTGACACTAGCCAAACCATTTGCCAACCATAACGGACTGCATACCTACTCGCCTTTATCATGGCCCACAACTCCGCTTCAATCACATGACCAATCCCAGTGTATTGAAAGAAACATCCCTTAACGAAGCCCTGATGGGTTCAAAAGACTCCACAGCACCCAACTAGACCTGGTGCACTAGAGGTCATCCCATCCACATTCACCTTCAACCGGTCATAGATTGGTAGGATCCACCAAAAGTACTTCATCACTCTGTGCATTCTTCCCTGACACTAACACCAAGAGTCCTCAAATGAACAAATCCAGGAACATAATTATTCATTATTCCAGTTTGTGTCACCGAAGAATGTTTAATGATATGATGAATAGCCAGAACACCCTCACGAAAGAAGGTCTTGTTGTTGTTTAAGATGATGTTATTTCAAGCCGTCCATATATAAGAAAACGTAGAAACAGTGGCAACTATAATCAAATATTTCACTTACTCACTACATTTTTCTTGAATGGCCGATGTAAGATGTGATTCTATAGAACAAAAACTGATGCATCCTTGAATGGTGTTTTGCACATAGTTCCATAACCGAACAACAAAGATGCAGTGGATGAACAAAGGCAAGAGATATTCTTCATCACTAAGACATAAATGACATACCGATATAATGCATATCCCCATACGCTGATGGGAACACTGGATTGGTAGGAGTTGCTTCCAGATTATCCATATAATAATAGAATCATTATGGAATATGAAGGGAAAGCATACACCTACCACCAATGATGGTATTCCAGGTGATGCACAACATTGAAACTTATAATACTCTCATCTTTAAAAAGACCCTATAAGAGAAGGCTTCAAAATCAGTACATCATTATTAAAATATTCATAATTAGTGATCTCCATATGAAGATTACAAGGAAGGATTATAGAAACATCCATTTTCCCCTATAGGTCATAAATAGAAATATTTCTCCACGGAAATAGGATATTAATATATTCTTTAATTATTGAGAACATCCAAAGATTGATCCAACAATTCATATGTGAATTTGTACATACCACCCATATAGAGACTGCCATGATGATAGAATAGTTATTCCTGATCGAAGGCCAAACAAAGGATTGCATGTACATGCACTGACCATTATTCAGAATGTCTACAAACCTTATTACATGTAATTACAAAGGAAATTCAGGTCTGGATATGATTCTCCATGTAAAATATTAAATAATTGCATCATTAAATATTCTGATATCATTAACTCCCATTCCTCCCATATCCACCAGCTTTATACAATACTTCCATTCAATAGTGACAAGCTTATTCTAATGAGCTAAACCAGTCCAAATGAAATTACGTATCATTCCACTCAATTCCTTAAGCAGGGATCCTAGAAATATATATAATGAAAAGGAGTACACAAACATTGAAGTAGTTATAGAGTTAATAAGAAAAACTCTACCAGCCTTAGACATGGTCTTACCTTCCCAACATGCCAACTGATTAATAATTTTCAACGTAATACCTTCTATGTGAACATGTTTCATTCTACCCAAAAACAAAGTAAGCCTCATATAATTAAAAGGCAATGTACCGCATTTCACACCAAGCCTACGAGCTACCCCATTTTTCTTCAAGGTTCGAATTTCTTCTCCAAAGACAGCAAATGATTTATTTCCAACTAATGACCTTACCTGCTACCTCTGCATAATGTAAGAAGTTATTCTTGATGCCCGATATGGTTTTCTTATCATATTTACAAAATAGATGTATTTCATTGGCATAGAACAAGTGTGAGGGCGCAATGCAGTTCCTACCAGCTCTCATTCTCTAATATAAACCAATGTTGACAAGATCTTAAGAAACACACTCAGATAATCCTCAGCAATAGAGAACAAAAGACCAGATAAAAGTTTACCTTTCCTGACACCTCTAGAACATTGAATGAAGCCCCTAGGGGATTCATTTACATGATAAAATAATTTTTTGTTCAGTTAATATTTTAAATGGTTTTAATATTAAACCTCACATCTTTTCCAAGTGGATTTTGTAGAAATGGATTTCGAAAATGTTTTATGTCTTATTATAAAAGATTTCAGAAAAATGTATTCCCCATAGGAAATGATCCAAGTGAGCTTTAAAAATCCTTCTCCATTTATTATTACATCCTTTGATATAGTATATGATTTACTAGGGATATTATCCAATGAAATCATTCTAATTCTTTCATTGAATGGTTTATATTAAAAATAAAACATTTTTTATGAAACATGTATATCTTCTATGTGATATACCATTATAAAATAATTATTTATCCATCCTCTATTATGGTTTATAATGTTATTATGAGACATTTCTATTTTTTATAGGTTATGAAGAAATGGAATGTTTATGAAACCCATCTCTTTTTATGGGTCATTATATGTTGAATGTTTTATTTTCATGGGGCACACAAATTTAAGATTTCATTATGTAATAGGTGGGACCTATACCTCTCTCAAATGCATTGGCTAACAATATATATATCATTAGATAAAATGGATAACAAGATAATTGAAATGATCCCAAATGAGGAATAAGTGTGTCGTTATCCACAATTGGTAACAAGTATTTCCTTATCAACTATGGGTAATAGGTGTGTCCTAATCCTTAATTGGAAAAGCTTCATCTAGACAAAATATGAGGAATATATGTGTCTTCATCCCCTATGTTGATAGTCTTGGAATTAAACCATGAAAAAATAAATATTTTTCTTTATTTATGAGTGTGACACACTTATATGAAATGAGATTATGGTTAATGACTGATTGATGATTATTTATCACCCTTGTTATTTAGTTACATTGAACCGTGAATATGTATACCCTGACATGGGTATGAGATCATTTATAAGCAGGGTGAGATATTAAATTATTAGGATCATGTTATCATACCCTTATGATCATGTTATGTTCACATATCTCCCACATTTACCTTTACTGAGCATTTGAGATACCCATTATTATGTTTCCTTTACCAATGTTATGGAGAATGGTTTTATATAGGTGTACTAACCGGGGAATGTCATTACTGGACATGTTAAATATCTTTCATATAGTAAGAATAATGTGTTCTCGGTTTCTAATGATACTAATCTATTAGTTTCATTGAGCTTTTACTTTTTTAATGTTTTTAATATTCATCACTAATTATTTAATATACATATATTTTAATCCTCATTTTTTATAGTTGTTTTCAAAGGAAAGGATTAGTCTACCTTAGGAAACTCGGAAGAGAACACATTTATGAGATCCCAATGAATATATCTAATGATATGTTTAGGTATGTTTCTTGGAATAGGTCTAAGGATGAGTAAACATTTAATAAAATGTATAATAATTTTGATAAAGGATTTATAGAATTGTTTCCTTGAAATTTTTCCCCTATATAGATAAAATAATTAGATTTTATAGGGGAATAAGAAAATGTTTTGACAAAAAAATGTCATAATAAAAGTAACTATAAATGGTAAATGAAATATTTAGATAACTGAATGGATGAGAATAATGGACTCCGTAAGGTATAATTTTCTTATGAATTATTTAAATGTAGAATTTATGGGAATTATTAAAATCAATGTCTTAGCATAAATCTCAAGAAAGAAATAAAAAAGGATGAAATAAAATGGTTTTATTGTTAAAAATGGAGAGACCATGTGATAAATATGAATAATATGTTCTCTTAAATTAAAAATCTTTATAAGAATGATTTAATTTAGTATATATGATTACTATTTCATATTTTTGAATATTTGTATTATTGAATAAGATAATGAAAATTAGTATATGTATTAGGGATGATGTGTAATGAATAAAGTATTTATGTTTGTCATTAAAAGAGTATGTTATATAAATCATGAAATATGTAAGTATTTTCAATATATTTTTTTCATTACCTATTTAAAGGGATATTTTGAAAGTTGATAATGATATTGATAAGTGATTTAATGGAAATGAGATATTTTGAATAATGGAAGGTAACCATTATTGTGAAACTAATGCTGAGAAATTTTCCTTATCCAAGATAAAGATATGATTGATTTGTATAATGTAGATTTTATGGTGTTGTTTACCTTAGAATTTGTAATGGTGTTTTGAAAATTGGTAAATTCTATCATGGATAGAGATAACAACAACTTTCAATTTATGGAATATATCCAATGAAACTTGGAAGATAAAATCATCCATTTTTTAAATAATGATTTATGGTGATTTAGTTTATTATTGTCATTAAAGAGAATACACGATGAAGTTATTCAAATGGTTGGAATGACACTTCCAATTGATAATTTATTATATATAGGATTGAATGTTAATATAATTTAGATAAATTTAATGACCTCATTTAAAATTTTTTAATTATTAATTTTTTAGAAGGGTTATATGGTTGTAAATTTTGGGATTGTTTTATGATAAACATTATATGAGATTCTTATATTAATTTATTACCTCACTATGTGAAGATTTATTTAATTTTGATAACATGTGATTACCATTTTTCCAGGATGATATCTAAAGATATATTGTAACACCCGAGACTTTTATAAGAAATATTTTGTTTTTATTTTATATAAATCATCAAAGGAATCGTTCACTACACAAAACACTAGCTTGGCTTGCTTTACACGCAATCGCGACCTTCCTCGATAGCTTGCGTCGCACGCAATACCGAGTTTCACTAAAAAACGATATGCTATTAAAATATTATTAAAAATAGCCGTTATGAATATTAATAACCACTTTTTGAAATTTTATAAATTTTATTTATCAAAATGGATTTCATTTTTGGATTCGGAATATCGAAATTAGCCTAGGGTAAAATTTTGGTATTTTTCTGAAAACATTCAATTTTTGATGAATAGTGAAAACACTGGGTGACTATTTAAAAACCGACTTTTTATTTAAATAGTTATTTATATTATTTAAATTTATTTTAGGTAAAAATAGATACATAATACCTATATAAGTTCAATGTAATTCATTGGAGTAATTTTATAATAATTTTAGATATATAAATATTTTATTGAACTTTTCACCGTCTTTTACCCACATCCTAGGAGAATTTGCAAATTTACATAAAACATAATTTTACCGCTTTTGTGAGTGGAATTTCAAAAATCCTTGAGATACGGTTGATGTCAGTAAGTAAAATGTGGTTCAATGAGATGAAAATAATTTTAGGTGAATAGCAACTTTTTACTTTTATTTACCACGGTTAAATGTAAATAGGGTAATTAAGGGTAAACATGATATTATTATTACCCTAACACATGTAATAATTATATTGGATAACTGTAATTCGACCGAAAACAACCTTAGGAATACAATATGACCAATTAGGCCCACTTGGATTAGATTAGGACATTTATTATTAATTTATTTAAAGAACGGTTAAAATAGTTAAAATCAAAGTTTAATAAGTAAATAATTTTTAATATAGGGTTACATTTATGATAAATTAGACTATAAATATTAATTGGAAATCTAAAACGATTTCATACATAATGGTATTTTATTTGTAATTTTTGGACATTAAATAAGTTAATTTATTTATGACACAAAGATGATGCAGTAATTTTCTTATTAATGAAATATTGACATAATTGATGTTATAAATACCCAAATAAATGTAATTTGAGACTTTTTATGAATTAAAAAAAATTTCTAGGTTAATATGACATGTTAGTATTTATTTAAGTAACTTTTGTAGATTTAATCATTCTGTAATGATTTTCATAGAAATCAATTACAAAATAGTGGTAAAATGGACATAAAATAGTTTTTAAAACAAATATTATATTATTAGTTGTTATTTTATTACTAAAAATCTAAGGTTTGGCCAAATGACATAGATAAGGTTATATATATTAATCATAAACAACTTGAGGTTCTTTTGGCTTGTTATAGTAAGTTTATTAACCTTACAGTGTAAGAACACAAAAAGACACGGTAAATGTAAAATTATTTAACTTAAAGTTAAATATAAATTATAAGGTTACAATAGGAACCTAAACTTGTCTTAATTCTATTGTATGAGATGATTTCGACCCATCCCCACCTTAGCTTCAAAATAAATCAATTTTAAGCTATTTAAAACCGAATATGACTTTATAATAAAATAATATTTTTAGTTTTTCCCAAGGTGCCCCTCTCCTCCCTTATAAAAGGGCACCTCCTCCCTCTCTTCCTCACACCACTTTGAGCCTTCAAGCTCGGCCAAAACATTCCAAATTCTCTTCTACAGTTCACTAGAAACATCCTAGAGTTCCTGGTCTTCTTCAAAGACCACTTTTAGGGCCCTAAAATGAGGTCTCAAAGAGGCGCTTCAAAGAAGAGGTAATGTCTGTAACCGATTATTTCAACTTTATTTCTTCTTCCACTTCTTCTTATTTAGTTTTTTCATTATGAAGTAATAAAATCAGTATCATTAATATACTTATATGTTATTATAAGTATGAAACAACCCTATTTCACCATCTATACATCCTACGGAAAACGAAATCACCGCGTGTACGTACGTACGGAATACCGTCTCCACGCCGTGGTGTAATCTATTTTCCACCACCACCTTACTTGGATGTGTATAATGGTGTAAATAATTAATATATATGATTATTTTAAATTGATATTGATTATGAAATAGTATACATACACTCCAATATAATTCCACGATCATGGGAACGATATCATCGCTCGTGCGTACGTACGGAATACCGTCTCCACGATGTGATGCGACTTGTTCTACATGATTTTAATTGCATAATTATTACATAAATGAATTTAGAGAATAAATATGATATATATCACACTAATACCATTCTGTAAATGAGGTATCTAAAACCTAAAATGAATAATAAGAATTTATTCGACAAAACACACATAAGAACAAAAAGTAATAAACATCTGAATAACAAGTAGCAATGAAATATTACTAATAATAAGTTAAGAATATGACCATATATGATATCATAATAATTATTATGATTATGGAATAAGTAAATGAAATTATTTAAATCATTATACAGGAGGTTCTGACACATACGAAGCAAATCGGACCTAAGGTAAGGGAAAATATCACAATCTCATTTTTATCCGAGATTGATTATACTTTGGCATTTACTGGGGTGTATTTTATCATCCACATCCATGTTTCATAAATATGTAATATTATTTCCATCCACCTACAATTTTCTAAATCCAATTTTACCCTTCGGTGAGTTTTTAGTAAAAGATATGAAAGGAATCATTTGCCATTTTTCGTACGAGGTACTTTTTGACTTTTCCGACAAAAGTAAGAGAATAATGTTTTTTAACTTATATGAAATGAATGGATTTTTAATAAATTATTTCCAAGAAGCTTCCTTTAAAAGTTTTCAAGTTTATTTTTAATCAAATTATTTTAGTTTAAAATTGTATGACATGTTAAGAAAGGAAAAATATTTTTGAAGTAGAAAGGATATTTTCCTCAAGAATGGAGTTCAAGTGTTTTATCAAAATTATTTTCCATCTAAGATAATATAGGGTTCTGTTTCTATCCCTATTATTACATTGATATGATTATGTTATGATGGAATTATTTTTATTATGTCCTTTTATCTTATATGGATTATGTTATGATAGCATGATGTTTAAGATTCCCATTTTTATTACATGGGTTATTCAATGATGTATGATTTTTGATTTTGTGGCACAGATAAGAATGGTATCATTATGAGATGGGTGGGACCTATATCTCCCTCCAATGAATTGGGTAAAGATTTTATATCTCATGATATAGACATTGCTGGAATAGCAGGTTAAACCGGTTCCATGAAACATGACTGAAACTAGGAATGAACTTGGTTCATAAATGGACGATGTCCACTAAGATAGTCTTGGAAATGATTCTTGACTAAAAATAAATGATTCTCTGTGATTATGTGTGTATTCCAAAAAGCCTCATATTTTAATTTATGGGATTACATTTCACTACTATGATTTATCCCAAGTTATGAAATTATGATCTCTTTTAAAGGTTAAGATTTCCAAAATGTTATGTTCTTATGAATATGATGTGATTGATATTTCTTTTGTTTACCCTTACTGAGCATTTGAGCTCACCCTTTTGTATGTTTTCTTTCCCCAGGTCAGGAAGAAGGTTATTAAGTAGGATATTCCAAAAGGGACTCTAGATATGATGAAATAAATGGGAGGAAATGTAGATGCTTTATGAACCAGTTGTTTATGTTTGCCAGTTTCTAAAGACACTATACCTATACGGTCCTTTCATGGTTTTGTTATATGTTGTAATAAGTGTACTTCAATTTTTATGTACTAATAATGTATGTAAATTATGGGTCATTATAGTTGGTATCAGAGGCAAAGGAGGTAGGAATGTATCTGATCCTTAGGAACTCTAACATGTGAGCGTTGGACGAAGCATGTTTCTCCGCCCAAGGGCTTCGTGAGGAAATGGATGCCACTGGGGATGGTGGTGTGTCCCACCCAGGGAGTGTAGCCGCCCATGGAGTGCCCTGATAGGTATCAATTATAGTCCACTAGAAGTAATTCCAGACCGTTATAGTTGGTATCACAGTAAAGTATAGTCAACCTTTGGAAACTAGGATGTGAAAGCCTTATTAAGAAACATAAGGATAAGTCTAAGCATATAACACTCTATTAGTGTTTTAGAAATGGCCATGAATAACCTAGGATAAGACCTTAAGTGTGAAATTATATTCTTGATTATGTGGTGTTCCTATTATAATTAGTGTTTCTCACACTATTATTCTTGGTTTTAGTCAATGGCTGGAACCTGAAGGAACCGTGTTAATGCAGAATGCGACGGGCAATGAAATGATTGTCCCCCTGAGCAACCAAATGTTATGGGAGCTAGAATGAGAAATCTTATAGCCATTCTCACACAACTTTCTCAAGCTATGAATCATGCAGGACTTCCAAACGAGCAAAGGAAGGAGCAATATTCTATTGAATCCTTCATGAGACAACGTCCACCTTTATTCAGCGGGTCTACTGATCCATTAGTTTCTGAATAATGGATTGGTACTACTGAAAAGATATTTTCAGTTCTTCAATGTTCTAAACATGAAAAAGTCATCTTAGCAGTGTATCATTTGGAAGGAGATTCTGATCAATGGTGGAATCTTATTAAGAATACGTCGCAAAGTGATGAAATTGAGTCCATGGAATGGGACGAGTTCAAGAACTTATTTTTCAATAATTACTTCCCTCATATTATCTGAACAAAGATGGAGAAGGAGTTTCTTGAACTCAAGCAAAAGGATGATGGATCTGTTGGTACCTATGAAGCAAATTTTACAAGACTTGCAAGGTACGCTTCTGGTATTATTATCCAACCTGAGAGTAAGATCAATCGATTCTTTAGTGGCTTAAAACCAAGTCTTCGAAGGGAGTTATCCATAAGGGACTTCAATAGCTACGAGGAAATCGTTCGATGTGATCTCAAAGTTGATATGGAGATTGGAGTAACCCATCAGTCATATGGGTTTGATAAAAAGAGGAAAACAGAATTCAAAGGAAAATCTAAAGAGCACACTGAAAAGAAGATGAGTTTTCCCTTATGCTCAAAGTGTGGAAAGAAACATGGAGGAAGTTGTCTTAAAGGGACAAGTAAATGTTTCAAATGTGGAAGGAAAGGTCATTGGGCATTTGACTGCTGAAATGATGGGAAGAAGATGTCTAGTGATGCGAACAATGAAAAGGCTACACAGAGTGCACCTCCTACACATCAATGTTACAAGTGCAAGGAAATGGGGCATTATGCCAATAAATGCCCTAATCCAAGGGTTGTTGATGATGATCAACGTCAAAAAACTCTTAAGGCTAAAGACAAAGGAAAGTCACATGCAATTTCTATCAGCGATGTGGAGTACGATAACGAAGTGGTGAAAGGTACACGTACCATCTAGTCTAAAGTAGCAAATATTTTATTTGATTCTGGATCCACACACTCCATTATTTCTAATGAATTTTCTAAGGGTATCACTGTATTACCTCAATAATTAGATCTTGAGTTAGCTGTGACAACCCCTAATGGAACAACAGTCGCATCAACAGTTTATAATTCTTCTCCGATTAATGTTTGTGGGAAAGTGCTTCCTACAAATCTTGTGATCCTGCCTATAGTGAAATTTGATGTGATTCTTAGCATGGATTTTCTTTCTCTATATGGAGCTCATATCAATTTCCAATGAAGGGAAGTCACATTTCATATTTCAGATCAATCTTTGATTATCTATCGATACAAGGATTAACATAACCTTCCAGTGGAAATTTCTTCCATCTTATGGGTCTTGATTCCACTAAATGAACGTTATTTATCTCAAATGGTTGGTGAGAAACTCACGATTAAAAATATGCCCATTGTACGGGAGTTTGATGATTCCTTTTTGGAGGAATTTCTGGGTCTTCCACCAAATCGTGAAGTTTAGTTTTTAGTAGAACTTGTACCAGGTGCTTTGCCTATTTCAAAGACACCTTATAGAATGGCCCCAATTGAGTTGTCGAAATTAAATATGCAACTCCAAGAGAATCTTGATAAGGGGTTCATATGCCCTAGTGTGTCACCTTGGGGAGCACCTATTCTGTTTGTTAATAAGAAAGATGGATCGATGAGACTCTCCATTGATTATCGAGAACTTAACAAGATCACTATCAAGAACAAATAACCTCTCTCGCGCATTGATGACTTATATGACCAACTACACAGAGCTCAATACATTTCCCAGACTGATCTTCGTTCAGGGTATCATTAATTAAGGGTCAAAAGGGAGGATATACCAAATACGACTTTCCGTACAAGGTATGGACACTATGAATTTATAGTGATGCCATTTGGTCTTAATAATTCCCCTGCTATCTTCATGGATCTGATGAATAGAGTCTTTGGAGACTATCTTGATCAGTTTGTGGTAGTCTTTATAGACGATATTATTGTATATTTAACGAGAATGGAAGAACATGAAGATCACTTGAGAATTATATTGAAAACCATGAGAAAGGAGAATATTTATGCCAAATTTACCAAGTTTGAATTTTGGATTCAAAAAGTTTCATTTTTGGGTCACATAATCTCAAAAGAGGGGAAATATGTGGATCTAGAAAAAACAGAGTTTATAGAAAGATGGTCGAGACCAACAAAAGTAACTGAGATCCGAAGTTTTATTGGTTTGGCTGGATATTACCGACATTTTGTGAAAGATTTTTCACTATTATCTAATCCACTCACCATGTTGACTCGGAAAGGAGTTAAGTTTGTTTGGATGGAGGAATGTGAAGAGAATTTCAAGGAGTTGAAAAGAAGGTTATCTAGTGCAGCTGTACTCACACTTCCTTTTATTGGAGAAAGGTTTGTGATCTATAGTGATGAATCCAATAAGGTATTGGGGTGTGTTCTTATGCAAAATGATATATTGATAGCTTATACCTCACGATAGTTGAAAATACAGGAGCAAAATTCCCAACTCATGATATGGAGTTAGCTGCGGTAATGTTTTCATTAAAGATTTGGAGGCATTATCTTTATGGATAAAGGTGTGACAATTATACTGATCATAAAAGTTTAAAGTATATTTTCACACAAAATGAGCTTAATATGCACCAAAGAAGATGGTTGGAGCTGATTAAGGATTACGACTGCTCAATCCATTACCACCCTGGGAAAACAAAGAAGCTTGCTGATGCATTAAGTCGACAAGACCATGCCAGTTTATACATGATGAGGATCACAAAAGATCCAATATTTATGGATTTACAAAGGATGGATCTTGGAATTATAATGGAAGGGGAAAAATATTATCTTTCTCAAATGAATTTTCAACCATATATAAATGTGAAGATTAAAGAGGCACAGAAATAAGATGTAGAGTTACAAAAGAAGGTGAGAAATGTTTCTGAATTCAACCTTGATTGTGATGGGATAATAAAGTTCAGGAATCGGGTCTGTGTTCCTCCAATCCCTGAATTAAAGAAGGAGATGATGGATGAGGCTCATAGTTCTTCATTCTCTATTCATCTTGTAAGCAAGAAGATGTATAGGGACCTGAAAGAGTACTTCTGGTGGGATGGCATAAAAAGATATGTTGTTGAATATGTCTCTCGATGCTTGGTTTGTCAGCAAGATAAACCTGAGAGAAAGAAGTCTAAGGGGATGTTACAACCATTACCCATACCCAGATGGAAATGGGAAAACATCACTATGGACTTTGTCACAGGACTTCCAAAAACATCCAAAGGAAATAATGCTATCTGGGTCATAGTTGATCGTTTTACAAAGTCTGCACACTTCATTTCTATTAGAGAGGATTTCTCTCTGGATCAGCTTGCCAGGATATATGTAAAGGAGGTGGTATGATTTCATAGAGTACCACTTTCTATTATATCTGATAGGAATCTGAGGTTTACCTCATAGTTCTGGAGAAGTCTTCAGCATACTCTGGATACAGAGTTGAGTTTCAGCACTGCTTATCATCCTCAGACAGACGGTCAGTCTGAGAGGACAATTCAAACTCTAGAATATATATTGATACCTTGCTCTATGGATTTCAAAGGTGGTTGGGATCAACACCTACCTTTGGTGGAATTTTTTTATAATAATAGCTTTCACTCCAGTATTCAGATGGCTCCTTATGAATCTCTCTATGGAAAGAAATGCAGGACTCCAACTTGCTGGGTTAAAGTTGGGGAAAGAAAGCTATTAGGACCTGATCATGTTGATGAGATGGCAGAAAAGGTAAGATCTATTCAACAACACATAATAGCAGCTCAGAGTCGACAAAAAAGTAATTTCGACAACCGAAGAAAAGACTTAGAGTTTGAAGTTGGTGATAAAGTGTTCTTACGAATATCTCATTGGAAGAGAGTAATGAGATTTGGAAAGAAGGGAAAGTTGAGCCCTAGGTATATCAGTCCTTTCGAAATACTGGATCATGTTGTGAAGATAGCTTACCGATTGGCGCTTCCAACGAATCCCTCTCAAGTTCACGATGTGTTCAATGTATCTCTCCTGAGAAATTACATACCTGATCCTTCACATATACTGAGCTCAGAAGTTGTACTGCTGGAACAAGATCTTTCTTATCAAGAACAGCTGATAGAGATTCTCAATCATAGTGAAAAAGTCCTACGGAACAAGACCACTCGATTGGTGAAAGTTTTATGGAGGAACCACAAATTAGAAGCTACATGGGAGCTTGAGGATATGATGAGGGAGAGGTATCCTCATCTGTTCGTTACAAAGTGACGAATTTTGAGGGAGAAATTCATTTTAAGGGGGGTAGAATGTAACACCCGAGACTTTTATAAGAAATATTTTGTTTTTATTTTATATAAATCAACAATGGAATCTTTCACTACACACAACACTAGCTTGGCTTTCTTTATACGCAATCACGACCTTCCTCGATAGCTTGCGTCGTACGCAATACCGAGTTTCACTAAAGAACGATGCACTATTAAAATATTATTAAAACTAGCCATTATGAATAGTAATAACCACTTTTTGAAATTTTATAATTTTTATTTTTCAAAATGGACTTCATTTTTGGATTCGGAATATCGAAATTATCCTAGGGTGAAATTTTCGTATTTTTCTGAAAACTTTCAATTTTTGATGAATAGTGAAAACACTGGGTCATTATTTAAAAACCGACTTTTTATTTAAATAATTATTTATTTTATTTAAATTAATTTTAGGTCAAAATTGATACATAATACCTATATATGTTCAATTTAATTCATTGGATAAATTTTATAATAAATTTAGATATATAAAAATTTTATTGAACTTTTCACCGTCTTGTACCCACCTCCTAGGAGAATTTGCAAATTTACATAAAACATAATTTTACCACTTCTGTGAGTGGAATTTCAAAAATTTGAGAGACAAGGTTTATGTTAGTAAGTAAAATGTGGTTCAATGAGATGAAAATAATTTTTGGTGAATAGTAACTTTTTACTTTTATTTACCACAGTTAAAAGTAAATAGGGTAATTATGGGCAAATATGATATTATTATTACCCTAGAACATGTCCTAATTCTATTGGATAAGTGTAATTCGACCGAAAACAACCTTAAGAATAAAATATGTCCAATTAGGGCCACTTGGATTAGATTAGGACATTTATTATTAATATATTTAAAGAAGGGTTAAAATAGTTAAAATCAATGATTAATAAGTAAACAATTTTTAACATAGGGTTATACATAAGATAAATTCCACTATAAACATTCTTTAAAAAGATAAAAAGATTTACTACATAATGGTATTTTATTTGTAATTTTTATACATTAAATAATATAAGTTATTTATGACACAAAGATGATGTAGTAATTATCTTATTAATGAAATATTGACATAATTGATGTTATAAATACCCAAATAAATGTAATTTGAGACTTTTTATGAATTACACTAATTTTAAAGGTTAACATGACATGTGAGTATTTATTTAATTAACTTTGTTCGAATTTATCATTCTGTTATGATTTTAAAAAAAAATCAATTACTAAATAGTGTCAAAATTGACATAAAATAGTTTTTAAAACAAATATTATATTATTAATTGTTATTTTATTCATAAAAATATAAGGTTCGGCCAAAGGAATTATATAAGGTTATATATATTAATAATAAACAACTTGGTGTTCGTTTGGCTTGTTATAGTAGGTTTATTAAACTTATAGTGTAAGAACACAAAAAGACACGGTAAATGTAAAATTATTTAACTTAAAGTTAAATATAAATGATAAGGTTAAAATAGGATCCTAAACTTGTTTAAATTATATTGGATGAGAGTATTTAGACCCATCCCCACATTAGCTTCGAAATAAATCAATTTGGAGCTATTTAAAATTGAATATGACTTTATAATAAAATAATATTTTTATTTTTTCCAATGGTGCCCCTCTCCTCCCTTATAAAAGGGAACCTCCTCCCTCTCTTCCTCACACCACTTTGAGCCTTCATGCTCGGCCACACCCTGAAAAATTCTCTTCTAAACTTCCCTAGAAACATCCTATAGGTCCTTGTATTCTTCAAAGACCAATTTTATCACCTTAAAAGGAGGTCTCAAAGAGGCGCTTCAAAGAAGAGGTAATGGTCGTTACTGATTCTTTCAAATTTATTTCTTCTTCCACTTATTCTTCTTTAGTTGATTCATTATGAAGTAATAATATCAGTATCATTAATATAATGATATGTTATTATAATTATGAAACAAACCTATTTCACCATCTATCCATCCTATGGAAAACGAAATCACCGCGCGTGCGTACGTACGGAATACCGTCTCCACGCCGTGGTGTAATCTATTTTCCACCACCACCTTACTTGGATGGGTATAATGGTGTAAATAATGAATATATATGATTATTGTAAAGTTATATTGATTATTAAATAGTATACATACACTCTAATACAATTCCACGATCATGGGAACGATATCATCGCTCGTGCATACGTACGGAATACCATCTCCACGATGTGATGCGACTCGTTCTACATGATTTTCATTGCATAATGATTACATAAATGAATTGAGTGAATAAATGTGATATATATTAAACTAATACCATTCTATAAATGAGGTATCTATAACCTAAAAAGAAGAATACGAATTTATTCGACAAAACACGTATAAGAACAAAAAGTAATAAACACCCGAATAACAAGTAGCAATGAAATATTACTAATAATAAGCTAAGAATATGACCATATATGATATAATAACAATGAGTATGATTCTGGAATAAGTCAATGACATTATTTAAATCATTATAAAGGATGTTCGGACACTTACGAAGCAAATCAGACCTAAGGTAAGGGAAAATATCACAATCTCATTTTTATCCGAGATTGTTTATACTTTGGCATTTACTAGGGTTTATTTTATCATCCACATTCATGTTTCCTCAATATGTAATATTATTTCCACCTACCTACAATTTTTTAAATCCAATTTTACCCTTCGGTGAGTTTTTAGTAAAAGATATGAAACGAATCTTTTGTCGTTTTTCGTACGAGGTAATTTTTGACTTTTCTGACAAAAGTACGAGAAGAGTGTTTTTTTAACTTATACGAAATGAATAGATTTTTAAAACATTATTTCCAAGAAGCTTCCTTTACAAGTTTTCAAGTTTATTTTCAATCAACTTCTTTTAGTTTAAAATTGTATGACATGTTAAGAAAGGAAAAATGTTTTTGAAGCAGAAAGGATATTTTCCTCAAGAATGGAGTTCAAGTGTTTTATGAAAATTATTTTCCATGTAAGATAATATAGGGTTATGTTTCTATACCTATTTTACATTGATTTTATTATGTTATGATGTAATTATTTTTACGATTTTCTTTTATCTTATATGGATTATGTTATGATGGAATGATGTTTAAGATTCCCATTTTTATTACATGGGTTATGCAATGATGTATGCTTTTTGATTTTGTGTCACACATAAGAATGGTATCATTATGAGATGGGTTGGAAATATATCTCCCAACAATGCATTGGGTAATGATTTTATATCTCATGAGATAGACATGGATGGAACGGCAGGTTAAACCAGTTCAGTGAAACAGGACTGAAACGAGGAATGAACTCGGTTCAGAAATAGACATTGTCCACTAAGATAGTCTTGGTAATGAGTCTTGACTAATAAGAAATGATTCTATATGATTATGAGTGTATTCCAAAAAACATCATGTTTTACGTTATGGGATTATATTTCACTACTATGATTTATCCCATGTTATGAAATTATGATCTCTTTTGCAGGTTACGATTTCCAAAATGTTATGTTCTTATGAATATGATGTGATTGATATTTCTTTTTTTTACCCTTACTGAGAATTTGAGCTCACCCTTTTGTATGTTTTCTTTCACCAAGCCAGGAAGAAGGTTATTAAGTAGGATATTCAAAAAGGGACTCTAGATATGATGAAATAAATGGGAGGCAATGTAGATGCTTTATGAACCAGTTGTTTATGTTTCCCAGTTTCTAAAGACACAATACCTATACGGTCCTTTCATGGTTTTGTTATATGTTGTAATAAGTGTACATGAATTTTGAAGTACTAACAATGTATGTAAATTATGGGTCTTTATATATAAGGAATGATTATCATTATATTTATCGACACCAAGATCTCTATGTTCTTTATGAATGACAAATTCAACTTCATTACCAAGAGTGAGGGATGAGGTTAGAATAAATCTGGTCACAACCAAAGGGTGAGATTGTGAATGCGGAATAGAATGAAATCAATTAAGTGTATTATCTTGTGGAAAATTATTAAATTATAAGAAAATGACCATGAAACATGGTTATCCAAAAACAGTATTTTTGATGAATCAAATGGTCCCTTATATTATATATGATATATGGTTTTGTGAATTTTAATATTCCATTGATAACCATATTTCAAATAATTTTTGATCTTTATCACTCTATATATATATTTTTGTACATTTCCATCATTTCTAATATTCACTTCCTATCTATGTTCTCCTATAAGGAAGCCAAGATTTGAGATACATTGGGGGACCATTATGTTTCCAACATCCCGTTTTTAAAGGATGTTTAAGTATTCAATTTTATAATGTGGGTTTCTATGAAAGGAACATATATGTAAAAACCATTAATGAATCGACAAAATGCAAGGTAATAATTAATTTTATATAAGATATAATGATACACCGTATTTTTTAATTAATTTAATATATATGAATTTTTTGTATTTCAAGAAGCACATAATATCGCTTGTGATATATTAAACCTCTTTGTTATTCTTTATTTGTACACGACACCATGTCATGTTTCACTATACGCTACACTTAGATTATCTTTTGGTACATGAAACACATGGATTGGATTTTGTTACACACAATTTCATGTTCCTTCAATAGATTGTGTCTCACGTACGACCACGTTACCGAACCTCAAAATATTATTTGTATTATTATTAAAACATTGTTATTATTATCAACTATCCATTAGAATATAAGTTATAAATAATATAAAATAAATTTCCAAAATATTTTTTACACCTGTAGGTAAAATGAAACTGTTTAATATAAATTAGATAAAAATTAATGTAAGAACTATTTGAAAATAAATAAATTCTATTTTTAATAAAAAATATTTTTCTATATAAAAAAACATTTAATATTCATAAATCAAATAAAAACATTCAATAAATATTTTTTAAAAACTATATTTATTATGAAATCAACCATTTTTATTTTCATCCAATTACTTTTATAGGCATAAAATAACTAAAAAAATAGTTTTAGGCCTAAATGGTTTTATAATTCTAAAATGTAGTTTTATAACCATTTTTATTGTATTATTTAAAAAATAATATTTTACACTGATATAACATTAATTTGTTAATATAATTAAAAAAATTTAAATCATAATATCAAACTTTACATTGGGTTATTTGTTTTATTTTTTGAAGAAATTCCATTTTTATGAATAGTGAAAAACACTGCAATTTAATTGAATACCACATTTTCATCTACTTTATTTATTTGTCTATTTTTTTATTAATTTGATTAAAATTTTATTTATTAAAATTATAAATCTATTAATATAATTGAGGTTATTATAATAATTTCACAATTTAAAATATATATAAAAACATTTCAATCTTCATAAAATTTTCACTTTAATACCACATTATTTAGACATTTATACAAGATTAATTTTAATCAATTTATGCTAAATATGTGATTTGAATTTAGAAAAATAGATTTTTTATATTAATCATAATGTTTCTTAATTATTTTTAGGGAATTTGTTTCTAAAAAACATTATTAAATATATTTAAAATTAATTACAATGATTTAGGTTAAAAAATGTTTAATTAGTGGTTAATCTTTTAATTAAGGGAATACATAAATTAAGTACATGGTCAAAATATATTTTATGGACATATTAACACAATATATTACCTTTTTTAAAACATTTACCCCTATGGGAGGCACATGATGCCAGGAAGACCTCTCAATTGGGTTCAGTTTTTTTATTTACATGAATTCCACTCCACATCAACTATGAATGGGTACTCTCCCCTCACTTATTTAACCCTTTGAATAAATGGGGTTCATAAAAAACCTTGAATAATAAGATAAAAAAGTTACCTAAATTCATCTTATAGGCCTCATTGTGAGCATAAATCCATCAATAGAACCTATTTGGTGGAATCAAAAAGGCGTTTCCCAATGAAGATGTCACATAATTCAAAGAGAACTTTTTGTATTCCATTCCCCACCTCAAATATTAATCATATTTCATGCATATATAATAAAATAATTAACTGATATATTCCAATATTTTTTATTTTTTATTTCATACCAACCCCTATACACACTTCCATCAAATGAGATATGAAATCATCGATCAGGTGTACGACATAGTACCACCTCACAAACTGATATCATTCAAGATTTCATTAACACATCTAATGGTTATTAATAATCTTTAATTAATGTTTTTATATGATATATAATATATTTTTTATGTATTTGTTCTTATTTAATTTTTATAAAATCCATACCTTCTTGATTTAATTTTTTTGGAATACAATAACATCATTTATGGACGTGTGGACTATTGTCTTCCCAATGTGATGTGATTTGATCTCACATTACATAGAATGTATTAAGAATGGTTTTATAAAAATCTATGATTTATGAAATAATTATTATAATATAATTTTAACGTGTATATATATCATTTACTTTTCATTAAATTGAAATACGTTAAGAAAATGGAAATAGAGTTCATGCATACGTATGACCCACTATCTCAATGAACGATGCATTTCATTTTACATTTATATATTAAATTGATTATTATACATACTTATATATTGAATATATATGTTATGTATATAATTTTGGAGATTATGTTAATAATTATTTAATGATCTATTTAAAATGATCAAGAATATTAAGTAAAAACATATATGAAAAACAGAGCAGTTCTTACCAAAAACATAACATTAACATTAAATTGATAATAAAAGAGTAATATAAGTTAAAAAAATTATACATTAATATATATAATATTTATGTCACATGGTAGATTTAAAATAAACATGCATTTATTATACATGTGGTCTGATTGTTTCCAATTAAAGTCAAAAGTTAACATAAGGGAATTTCATCTCACTTTATATTTCTGTGAGATACCAGTCATAGTCACCTCTCATTTCTGTTATGTGTTGCATATAATTCCATATAAAATTTAATTTAAGTTAATTAAATTATCTCATTATATTAATTAATTTTGTTGATGTTATTATTTTATGGATCTCAAGATTGAAAAGTGACAAATGTAGTAATGGGATTTCGACTCTCACTTTTATTTGTGTGAGACTTATTTATTATTCAAAACTTTTTTCTTTTGTGTGGTGTACATAAAACCCATTAACATAATATATTATTTTTATAATTAAATTTTTAGTTTTGTACCAATTCATATTATAACCAATATTTCATTTTTCCTACTGTTTAAATGTTAGAAAATAGGTTAGGTAAGTCTGTCTCAATTTCTATTCATTTTTATACAAGATATGTTATGAATTTATATTCATTTAATAGGTGTATATACATCCATTTGTCATGTTGTATAATTATTATAATCCATTTATTTATTTTTAAAAATTATTTTAATGTATCCACTCTTGTGGATTTTGGTTCCTTATTTTCCTAGTGTTAATATTTTATTGCTACAATCAAATCATTATCGATAATTTTTAAGATTATGCTTCCATTGATGAAATAATATTATCCATCTCTAACTAAATCACATTAATTTTCATCCCCTATTATTATTCATGATATTTAAATTTAATGTTTTCATTTTTACTCTCTTTGCTTCTTCTGATAATTTAGAAAATGTTTATATGAAAATCCAACTTTATTTCTCTCTTAGGATAGAAATATATTTTCATTCAAACCCATTATTTCTAAAAATAACCCAAAAAAATTATATATTATCCACTATGATATTTAAAAGAACTATTTACATATTTTTTTCCTTTTTATCAAAATGGTATCTGAAAAAATAATCATATTTTGTTTTTTTTTCTGATTTAGACACTTTCGAAATGATTTTATCTGTAAAAGGAATGTTTGATATTTATGCATTTAAGAAATGTATAAAATATTATTTCATTGAATCTTACCTTTCAAGCTTATATTTTTATATTTTTAAGAAATATTTTCCCTAATTTTCTATAATTTTATATGTTTTAATTTTTTTAATGAAATCTTTTTTCAAAAATTTATTTTTTTTAATATGTGTTTTGAATTATTTTTCAAGATTCCTTTATAGGTTTCCAAAATAATTTTAATAGAAAATGATTTTCAAAATGTAATATGATTAAATGATTTCACATTATAATGGATCTTTTCTTCAAGATACATTTTTAATAATTTTTTTAAATCATACGTTATAAGATTTAAAAGTGGTTTTAAATGAATGTGATTTCAAAAATGTTTTGTGTATTGTTTAAAATGGTTTTCAAACAGATGTTATTTTCCATAATAAACATGACATGTGATATTTAAAAATCCTTCTCCTCTAATGATGAAATAATTTAAAATAGTTTATTTTTACTATGAATAGGATCCATGGACAACATTCTTATTCATTATTTTAATGTTTTATGTTTGCATTGAATTTTTTTTTATGAAAAATAATTTCTCTTTTGTGGGTTACAACATGATAAAATACTTTTGAAAGAAACCTTATTTCATGGGATATTATATAATTTTGAAACCTATCTATTTTCAAAATTTTCATATATGATGAAATTTTTGTATAACCCATCTCTTTTTATGGGATATTATATGATGATTTTATTATTATATTTTGGTACACATATATATTATTTCATTATGTGATAGGTGGTACCTATTTCTATATCCAATTAATTAGGAGACGATTTATAACTCATTTGATAAAATGAATAAAAATTAAAAAAAATGACCATAGTGGGAAATTGGTGTGTCATATTGCACAATTGAATATTGGTGTCTCCTCAGACATTATGTGAAATAGTTGTGTCATGATCGACATTGAGAAATAGGTTCAACCTGATCCACTGTTGAAAAAATTTGTTTCTTAATCCACTATGATTGTAGTCATGGTAGTTAACCTTAACACATGAAACAGTTTTCTATATTTATAATGGTTACAATATTATTTTACATGACCTTATGGTTCATGATTGATTTATGAATATTTAAAACCCTTATCATTCGTGTCTTATGAACTACAAATACATATTTCCTGGATCATGTATATGATCCTTGATATACAGTCTATGATCATGTTATTATACCTTTATTTTCGTGTTATTCATTAATATATCCCCTATTTATTTTTACTGAGCATCTAAGCTCACCATTACTTATGTTTACTTTCCAAATGTTAGGAAGAATGGTTTTATGTAATTGTACTAAGAGGATAATATCATTAATTTGGAAGTTGAATATTTTTAACTAAATTAGAATAATGTGTTCCCGATTTCCAAAGATAGTAAAATATTATGGTATATGGTCATCATTACTGTGAATTTTCAGAATATTCATAAATAATTAAGTAAAATATATGTTTATTAAGCCTATATAATTATAGTCTTATCCATTCTTAGCCCTTGGGGGAATGAAAATTGGCGAAGGACTGGTTCCCGATGGCCCTGGAAGTCCATATCACTTGTATGAATGATTCCCTAATTCCCATAAAAGTTCAACAAGGTGTTGATCAAAATCATGTGGATTATATAATAGGGTGAGAGGGGTTTGGGAGCCAGTTAGTAAAAGGAGTGGATGAAGTCATGGAGGATGTATAATTGTTTGAGATTATCACACCATCATTTCTCCTTCCACATTTACAATTAGTATCAGGTTTCTACCCGCCTATAGCATGAGTCCATTAAAGTATGTGGCTTTATTATTTAATAATGTTATAAGAAAAGTGATTCCTAATGCCCCAATGTATTCCAATCTTTATGAATCAAATGAGGGATCCACATTGATGATTTCATTGATGGAGGATTACCAATATTTAATTTTTTCAATTTTCATGGGAGTTTCCTATTGGGAACACCGTTTTCATGGTGGAACTCAATACGAAATATTTGAATTCACGGAAATGAGAATACATTGATTCCCCAAATGATACTAGTATTCAGGGTTAACGAGAATAATTTCACATCATTTTCACAATTTTTTAATTTGATTCTTCCACTTGGTCAACAACATTGTTTTTTTCATGCGGTCAATTCAGTACAACATGATTCACGTAACATCTAAGCTTCCATGGTACGTTTCCATTTTAATAATGCAATAGTTTGAATTGTACGCAACTTCGAGATTCTAACAAACCATAACTAATCAAACTAGCCGTTTTGAATAGTAATACCCACTTTTTGAAATTTTCAAAATTTTATCATTCAAAGTGGACTTCATTTTTGGATTCGTAATATCAAATTTACCTTAGAGTGAATTTTTTGCATTTTTCTGAAAACTACCAATTTTTGAATAATAGGGAATACACTGCGTTTTTGGTTAAAACCAGAATTTTATTTAAATAATTTGTTATTTTAGGTCATAATATATAAATAATACCTATATAAGTTCATTTAAAATCATTTGATTCATTTTTTAACTTTTTTTGATATATAAAAATTTTATTGAACATTTTACCGTGTTTTACCCACCTCCTATGAGCATTTTCAAATTTCATAAAAAATAATTTTACCACTTCGGTGAGATGAATTTAAAAAATCCAAGAGACACAATTGATATCAATAAGTAAAATTTGGTTTAACAAGTTGAAAATAATTCTGAGTGAATAGTAAATTTTGACTTTTATTTACCATGATTAAAAGTCAATAGGGTAATTATGGGTATAAATGATATCATTCATACCCTAACACATGTCCTAATTCAATTGGATAAATTTAGTTTGACCAAAAACAACATTAGAAAACAAATATAAACCCCTTTTTTCCACTTTCATTAGATTATGACATTTATTACTATTTTATTTAAAGAAGATTGAAAAGAGGTGAATTCCAAGTATAATAACTAAACCATTTTTATATAAGGTTACAAAAAATATTAATTATACTATAAATATTAAAGATAAATAAAAAAAATTCCCTAAATAATAGTATTTTATTTATTTATTTTTGTACATTCAATAATTCAGTTTCTTTATAACACAATGATGATGGAGTAATTACATGCTTAAATAATGATTAAAATAATTTATATTATAAATATTCAAATAAATGTAATTATATAATTTTTAGGAATTTAACTAATTTAATAGGTTAAAATGACATGTTTTTGTTGATTAAATAATTTATTTTGAAGTAATCACGCTATTATGATTTTCAAAAAAATCAAATACTAAATTGTGTCAAAATTGACATAATTGATTTTTTAAAACTAATACTATAGTATTAATGTATTTAATATTTGTTAAAATATATGGTTCAGTCAAAGGACTTAGAAAATAATATATATATTAATAATTAACCAGTTGGGGTTCTCTTGGAAGTTTATAGTATTTTTAATAAATATATTATATAAAAATACAAAGAGACATGGTAAAGGAAAAACTATTTTAATAAGAGTTAAATCTAAAATTTAAGGTTAATATGGTAACCTAAACCTATCTAAAACTTATTTTTTGAGTTGTATTGGATCTATAACCATCATATACTTTAAATAAATCATTTTTTGTCACTAGAAACCGAAAATTAATTTATTATAAAATAATATTTCAGGGTTTTCAGAAAATGACCCCCACCTCTCTTATAAAAGGGTACTTCAACTTCTCTTAAATTCACACAACCAAAGCCATTGGCTCATAAAAAACACGGAAAACATACCCTCCCAAAATTCTTACCTTCATCCTAGAGGTCTTATATTGTTCATAAATCCAACCAATGGAGCCCTTTTGAACAAATTAAAAGGAAGAACCCAAAGAAGAGGTAAATATTTCATCACCTCTTTTAAGTTCATTTATTCTTCCACTTCTTTTTTCTTTGTTGATTCCAATCTAAAATAATAACTCAAGTATATTATATACACTATGATGTAATTATAAATATGGTCCAACCATATTTTTTATTATATCCATCCTATAAATGACAAATCCAACATACGTGCGTACGTACGGCTTACCGTCCCCATGTTGTGGTGTTGTTTGTTATTCAAACACTTCATCATTTTGGATGCGTATAATAATTAGTATAACTAATGTAAATAATACATATAACATTTTAATGGTTTTTTATATACGATATTTCATCCAATTTCATAAGATTTCTCCATCACAGTAATGTAATTATCGCGTGTATGTGCGTACTGATTACTCTCTCCACGAACGCGATGAGATTCATTCCCCATCGTAATCAATCAAGAATAATTATCATTTTATGATTAAAAATAATGTATATGAATGTAATATCATTATGTATATGATTCAAATACATCCCATCCATAAAATAATGGCTTACATAACCTAGAATATAAATGAAAATAAACCAGTTAACACCTGAAACGATGATACTAATGAAATTTTATTAACAAAGCAGTAATAGAGGATCATATATCATATCATATTTATGTATATAGTTATTTTATAATTTAATAAATTTTGTTATCTATTATACAGTACTTAAAAATACTATTAACTAAGGAAAAGTACAAGTTAAGGGTTAATTTCACAAATCTCTTTATTTTTTGAGGTTGTTTTTACGTAAATATCAACTGGGACCTCTTTATCATACACATCCATGTTTTCCTAAAAATGTAATTCCAAATATTTATAATAGTTACTATACTATGTGTTAACTCCATTTATTCCATTATTTGACCATATATGTTTTGAAATGAATCTTTCTGTCATTTTTCACACCATGTACTTTATGACCTTTTTGACAAAATTAAGGTATGAATTTATTTTTTTAAAATTAGATGGAGGGTGTGGCTATTTACAATATTTATAACATCGTCAAATCTTCCCATACATTATTATATGAATATTTTCGAAATAAATGTTTTCTTTCATAATTACATGATGTTTAAATGATTTCAAAATATAAAGAGATATTTCACTATAAAATGTTTTGATTATATCATTGTCAACATCCTTTGATGGATTTTAAGATTGTTTGATGTTTATTTATTAAGATACAAAACTATGATATTATATTGAAGGTTATGTGATATATTTGACTGTGGATGTGTTATTATTACTGCTTTCATGGTTTATAGATAATGTATTGACATTTTCTATGCTAGTTTTAATACAAATGTTCATGACATGTTTAAACCTTTTCATATGAGGAATTAATTAGACATATTAAGTGACGGGTGGAGCCCACTATAGCTCCTTGAGGAATTGGTAGTTCTCAAGAGACAATCTAGTGTCTTGGAATAAGGCTTTGAGAAACTCTTACTTGTAGTCTTGGCACAAGGCCTTAACAATGTGGTCGTGATGTCTGGAATTATGCATTGCATCATTATTAATGTGGCTATTGATATTGCATGTGATTATTTGACTAGTAGAATATCCATGCGAATAAGTAAATCTCGTTATTTGATTTTATCTTTTCCATATTATGCTGAAGTTTATGTTGGAAAATGATTTTTTTAGTCTTATACATTACCTTAAATGTTCATGCTTATTTATGAATGTTTCCACTATATTGTTATCCTTAATGAGTATCTGAGCTCACCCCATTCAATGTTTTATATTTCAGGGGATGTGAAGAAGTATTTAAGGTTGACCAAAAGGTATAGGCTATGGATTTTTGTGCATTCAAAAAGTGAAAAAATGTTGTTGATGTTTTTATTTCACGATGTAATGTAATACTTATGAATGTATCTAGTACATCCAAGGTATCAAAATCAATCGGCCTTTTGGGATTTGATACACTGTGATAATTCCAATGTTATGTAATAATCAACCTACTATGGGTAATTTTGATCGGGGAATTTCTATTCCACACATTATTGAATTCTAATGGTTGGTGTTTTCCATCACATTCACAAGTGAAATAATATTTTTTGTCAAAATGAAATGATGGGATGTAGGTTCTTTCTTATATGGATTCCTCCTTGGAGGTCATTTCCATGTCTACATTTACCATGTAGATTAAAGACATGTTTTTGGAGATAATTCCTAATTCTATATCCATGTAAAAAATAGTTAATTATGCTCCTTATATATTGTTAGGGAATAAACCTTCAGTCTAGTTGAGTACTCACATTGGGTACATCTGGTCATGTGCATCCATTGGGTATCTAGGGGACATATAAATTTCATCATTTTGATGGAATCTCATATGAGGAAAGTTAGGTGAGGAACACAAGGAATATCATGTAGTTCATGAGGTAATTGATATATGTTTGTATGTCATCACTATATTTTACCTTATACATGCGATGTATATTTCATAAGGGAGGTTTTATATTCAAGGGAACATGTTTATTATATTATGGAGAAGTGAAATGGATAATTCCATTAGGAGAAAAAATCGGTATATGAATGATGTACTGCTGGGATTGGATTATAAATTCCTCTTGATAAATATCAAGTTGGTGTGTCCCTATGATGGTTGATTTCAAACAATGATTAGAAATTATAATTCCTACTTAATATATAACAATACAGGTTTTTACCATCTAATAGAGACAAATCAGAGTATCTAGTTTAGAAGGATCAATGGGTTCTATCCCTATGAGGTTATATTTCAAACAAGGATTATGGATTAGAAAAACTTACTAAGATAGGTTGAGGGATATTTTTTAAATCTTGTGTAGATGGATCATAACATCTTGTTGAGATGATTCACAGGGGTGTGTCTCTATGAATGAATATTTCAAAATGGGATTAGATAGTGTGTCCCACCAAGAGGGGCTGTTTCAAACTAGAATAGGGTTTTTTCATTAATGAACCTCAAAGTGGTGTCCAATATACCATATTTTTGAGGTAGGTATCAAAACCATATAGATAGATTCCACAATTAATGGTCATGTGACAAGTCTGATCTATTTATTTTATTACCATGTGGTAAGGATACTTGTGTCGTTAAAGGATCATCATCGAGGGGTAGTGTAGTGATTAAACATTAATCTATGGTGAGTTGCATCAAATTATGGGGAAGGATAGTGTGGGGTTTTGAATGGATGTTTACCAATATTGGGGTCACATTTGGTGGTTCAGAAATATGATGAGGGGCTTACACGTGTAAGATACCTGGTATGAGCGACACATAAAATTGATAGGGAGAAGGGGGAATCATTTGATGATCTTATAATGGGAATCATATGGTCACAACCCATGGTATGATGTGTGGTGACATACAATTCTAATCATATATGAGGTATCCTATGTTTATCACATATTGTAATATTATATCGTAATGCTATGTGTTGTGGACATTGTCACATCGCTTATTGCCATATTACATGGATTCAAAGTTAGTAAGCTTTATATCATGTATCTTGGACATGAATGTGATCATTCCTCAATGGGGAACATGTCACTATGATAGGAGGCACTATAATGAAGACAATCAACCAAGATAGGTGCATAATAATCATCTAACATTCCACTACTAAGGCATACCTGACAACCGCTCATGCACCTCTCTGTGGGACAAAGACTTGGATCATCCCTGAAGGAGTTGAAACCTAGAGGTCCAATGATAGGGTACTTATTATTTAAAGTAAAAGTAATTAAAATATTTTTTATTTGGATAAATAATTAGGGTATTGGATGCACCGAATCACTGAGAATTTCTTATAGGGGAACCAGAATTTTTTACATGCATGTTCGTTGTGTTACATGCATGATTTTTGAGAGAAAGAGGATATTACAGAAAAGAAACTCATGTTTTCAAGAGGCGTTGTTGTTCACAAGATTTTGTGTTTGGTTTAGATTAGGGTTGTGTGGTGTCAATTTCCATTTTCATGAACCACACTAGCTAAAGGAGTAGTTGAGTGAGGATCAATCTATTGCAGACCAAGACATGATTGATCCCAATAGATGTATTTTGTGAAATTGATTTACCATTGAGGGTCCATTTTCACTAGTATTCTATTTTTCATAGAAGATAGTTATTTACTACCATGATTGCATGAATTTTTCTTCTTGAGAGGCCCGTATATGTTTGGTTTGAATTTCTATTTATAGTTAAAATAAATTTCATTGGATATGGGACTTACTAGACATAGAAAAGGGTTGTGAACTTATCAGCCTATCTTTGGGGTTTGGTGGAGTAGGATATTTGGATAGACTTCATTTTTTTCATAAAAATTGATGGTTTCATGATAAGATTTATTGTGGTATTTGTTCTATGTGTCACACCTTTCTTATGCACATTGGTATTGTGTGTGAAAACATACATGAGGTTTTCAATGAAACTTCATGTTTCCATTGGCATGCAAAATGTTTTCTTGCATAAAAAAACATTTCTGTGTAGATATTGAAACATTCAAAAAAACCTTACCCCATTACCAAGAATTACATTTCATTATGGGATGTGAAATTAGTTCTTCTAAAATTAGGAATTTATATAAATTGAATATTTTGGCACAGACACAAGTATTGATGCCTCATTAGTAATTAAATATAAAACACTTTTTTTAAGAGGCATATAGGTGCTAGTCAACAGGGGTCACATGTCATATTCTATTTTCAGATTCACCAACCTGAGATAAAATATTGGTGTGCTGACACCTTCCTTAAATGTGGGAGGGGTATTCCCGAGGTAAACCTATTATTCATCCATCACGACATCATTTGAATAATTTTACGATATGGTATTTAGTATAAAGGAATATATCTAAATTTGGGGGTCAGATAGGTCATGGAAAGATATATTGACCTCCCAACTACAAGATTCATCATAGATTTATTCCTTAGTTGATTATTTATTCTTTTGTTTTCTTGGGGGAAAGGATATCCTAGACGTATGAATTTTATAATTTTCCCTCAATTAGGTTTATGGGTTTCACATAATTGATAGCAAGCATGCTCCACAAATTCACATGGGTGGTCCCCATGACATTTGGGGATACAAACTGCATATCATCATCTGTATTTTGTTCGTTTTCTTTTATTTTTTAGAAACCTACATTATTTTATACGGATTCTCAATATTATGAGGGGGAACAATCACTGTTTATTATGTCAAAAATTTAATCGATGGGTAATTTTAAGCAATGATAATGTTTTGAAGGTATCACTATGTGGCTTTGAAGCCAATGTTTTCTAATAAGAAAATTATATATTGTGTACTATATAATAACCATTATCATAGTGTTAGATGTGAGATCCCTAATAAACCTCATCTAAAAATGTTATGGTGAAATGGAATTTGGATGGAATATTCCCTACTTTATAAAACCCATCTAATTATTTTTTTTACAAACATATAAGTGGTTTATGTGGAATCTATGAGTTCCTATCAAATTTATGTTTAAATATGGAAGGAATATAAGATAGAGAGTTTGGATGAGATAATTCTTAGTAAATTAATAATTTTTTAATTTTGTGATAGAGGACTCTACATGTTAAGGTGAGATACTGAATAATAAGTGTCTTGGGAGTTCAGTTGTTTGTGTTGGATGGGCCTAGTTCTTGAGGTGAGTTTGATGTAGAATTTAATTCAAGTGTTTTGGTTTAATCTACCTTCCCCTCCGTCTTGGTTGATAAAACAAACAAAACCCCACTAATAATTCATGTAAGATATTTGGGAATGGATGAATACTGGAGTGATATGGGGAATATATATGTTTTTAATGGGCTTGTTGGAGTGATTATCTATGGGTATCAACTGTATCTATTTCCTCTATATGGAGGAGACCATAATATTGTGTTTATCCACACTCATGTCATCCCTTATATCCTGGAATATAAATCCCCGAACTCCATATCCCTTATTATATTCGAGGAACTCATACTCCATTTTGTATTTATCATCATGGAAGGGATCTGTTATATTAGTAATATAAAAGAAGAAAAAAATATCCCTTCATACAACGAGGGTTATGTTTAGTGGGTAGTTCCAATTATTTTTATGTTTACGGAAAAAAACTAAAAGTGTCAAATATTGGATGTGAGTTGGATATGACTCTACTTCTTATATATTATACTATCATTGAATATTATGTAAGCATTATGAAGGATAATTCATTGATGTATCTCAATATTTTTGGATTAATGATGGATTGAGAATATGTTATGCTTGGATTGAATGATCTCGATCAGTTGTCTTCATTTCATCAAATTATCAAACATCATTCCATGCAATTCTAGAGGTTCTCAACAGTATAAAATCATATTGAATCAACTATTTAAAATCAACCATTCTATATAGAACGAAATTGAAGAGTAATTAATCTTGAATGATATGTCCTATCCCCATTTGTAAAGCGTACTAGTATAGATCATCATTCAGCTTCACATAATTGGGTTTCATGGGATCCGGTAGATTGAGTATGTAATTTTGCAATGATTCTATGTAATACCCAGGGAACTGATCATTTTAAATGGAGTATGACTTATTCATCTGTTACTATAGTTCTGTTCAACCATTATATTTATTCTCTTCAGGATGACGATGATTTTGTTATTGATATCACTTTTAAGGAGATCCCCAATAATTTTAATCTTGATAAGGTACATAAATAATCATTTCATTTGGTTTCATAGTAAAAGAATATATTTTTTACTAACTAGAAATTTTTCTATTTACTAATATAATGGGATGACACTGATCATGGGTCTCCATATTGGAATCCTCTAGGCATTGTGCCGTTTTTTCAAAATCACAAAAACATAATGTAGATTTTTTTAGAAGCAAAGGTGTATTTATATTGCCCAAAATATTTTTAGTAAATAGCCTTAAAAAATTCTGTTCCAAGAGAGAAATGTTGAACGAATAGGATAAACACTTCCATCTGGTGATGAAATCAGAAACCCTATCATTTATACATAGTTTTTAGTTTTTCTGGTAGAGAGTTGTTGTTTTCATTAATGTTGTGCTAGAATAATAAATTAATTTATGATATAGGTCATACCATTCTAAAATAGATCCATTTGAATTGAAATTGTATGAAATTAAGTCTATAACCAACATTGTTTATAATGAAATAATTTTTAGGTCACCTCCCACTAATCACAAGGCCCCATCAACTTGACTCATTAGGAAATGTAGTGCATGAGATTTTTTACTGCATATCCCTAACCATCAATAGTTATACGAGGTAGTATTACTAAAATTGGATTCAGGTAATATTTCATCTACCAATTCAGAATATGTATTCTTCTCATCCTACATGGGTGAGGCTTCTTGAGGTGGAAATATTCACAAATCTAATTAATCTTTGTTAGTGATACAAATTAATAATAATCCTTTTGGGGGAGATGTTTTTTTGTTTTTGGTGTATTGTCAGGTTCCTCCCCAACATACTCATTTATATAGACCAATTTACTATATCCATGGCCATAATGACTCCCAAATTATACACATTAAGGATGATTATCTCTCTTCTGATGTGTGATAGGATAAATATTCATCTCTTTATGAAGATGATACCAAGAATAATTTTATCCACATGGTATTTATTCATTGAGATATTTGATATTTTTTGTATCATTCTCATGTTGTTCCTACCATTCAACTATGGAGAGTATTTTGGATTCTATGGTTGGTAAATGGAATGTAGACACACATTTTCCTTTATCAATGGTGTTGTTATTTGTAAATAGGGAAATTTTTTATTTGGAGACCCCATGTTCTGGATCTATCTCTAATTCCACATATATGTAAACTCAATTGGTGTATCTAGATCAACAACCACTAAAGTTATTTATTTTTCATTACATCCCAATAAAATTAGTATAGGTATAAATGTTTTTTACGTTTATTGTGAATAAATTCATAGAGTTATAACATAAAATTGTAATTATAATATTACACTCAATGCAATAGGCTAACTCTTCAGCACTTTCTCTTACTTTGAGTGTTGGAAAATTTCCATTTCTCATCCCCTTAATCCTACTTATCCATATTTTCATACAATAATTAAGTTCTTTTATTTTCAACATTGAACATTCCGTATATCTCAATTTACGAGGAGTGTCGTTAAGGGTGTTTCTTGTAATGTTTTTTATAAGTGATGAAATAGAAAAATTATGTCTTCCAGTAAGGGAAACAGATGGAATTTTGATCATTTTTACTCACCTTTGAATGCAAAGAAGATTGATTCCATTTGGAGTGATGATATTGATGAATATAAAACCAACCCTATCAGATGTAGATGATGTAGGACCTCTATATGTAATTTCTCATACATGTGAGGAATTGATGTTTCTAGTCATGTATCTAATGGAACATGAGAAGTAAATTTAGATATACATTCCCCAAAACATGTATTCTATGATTGATTAAGTGTATTTTATGATTTCTATAGGTCCTTTGTGAGGTTTGATGATCCTATTGATTGATATTGAGATAAACATTCCACATGGACTAGAAATATTGGTTTTCTAATAAAAATCCCTAATATTTCTTATATCCTCTTTGTGTGTGGTGACTCGAATGGTTGAGCTAATGGTAAAAAGTCCCCAGACAAATGGGATGGGTTCACTCTTGGAAAACTACAATATTGGATACTATATATGTTCCTTTACGTAAAATGTTTTCTTGTGTATGTGTTGGGAGAAACTGCAACATTTGATGGTGGTCAATTTCTACAAGAATTGGTCAAGTGGTCTATATCATTGGATTCAGTGTCTGCAAACAAATTATTATTTTTTCAATGGGTCCTTATTATAACTATTTTGGAATCAATATCCCACAATTCAATATGTCTTTTTAGATTTAATATAGGTGAGTTTCTCTATATTGACTAACTGATATGGGCATTACCCAATCACTTGATTTCCCATATAGGAGTGAATTACATGACACCGTATCTTGGAAGTTCTAGTGTTATGGGACATGGTTATGTGTGAATATCCATACATTCCCCAACCTCAAATATATAAATCTAACATTGACATGGATATTATTTTTTTAAGGTTTATGGGGTAACAAAATAAGACATACATATCTGGATAGTGGAGGAGTCTATTTGTCAACCACTAATGAGTTCCCCACAGTAATTGGTGTGAGTATGGCATGGAATCCTTCAGTAGGTTATCCAAGATATAAAATTTGAAGGTTATTATAGGATAGAACATGTTTAAGATATTTCATCGGGATAAAAATCTCTATTTATCCATGTCAAAATCTTTTTCATCATATTTATATACGTACAACTAGTCAGACCGTAGAGGTTGCTTCTCTAGGATGCCTATAGAAAATAGTGACTTACATCATATAGTTTATGGGGAACACTATATGGTTGAACCTTCTATTTAATTCACTTCAGTATGATGGTTTTTGTGTTATCAAAAACTCTATATGTAAGGGGCTCTATGTAATGGGATGATTCCCTTTTCTGAGAGTGATTTCATTGTGGGGAGGTTGACCATGACAAATATCATAAGTAGAATCCAAAAAATCCATATTTACACTACCATGAGGAATACATTATAGTTATTGATAAAATTTTACTTAATTTAAATTATAAATGGACCCTTGAGGTTTTTCATATATTCATAAAGAATCCTTAACAAAACTAGAATTTAGCATATAGGGATATGAGACACATTCTTTGTTGTGTCCCGAATATGAAGACCTTTTATTGAGGATTGAGTAAGGATATCATCATTATATATTGGGGTTTATCGGATATGCTTATATGTTCTAATGATACTATTATCTTTCAAATTAAAATATTCTAGAGAATGACCGTTTTATTCTATATTATCATCTATAATATCAACCTTCCAATAAGTAATCCCAAGAATATTATAGTCAATACTAGATGAAGCGGGGTGTAATAATAGTTAATATATTGATTCCCTATCAAAATATTCTATGAAAGTGATATAATTTGATAATGGATATGAAACTCATCATATATTTTGTCTAAACGATGCTTTTGAATCCATTCATTGTTAGAAGTTGGCATATGTTCCTATCTTCTATGAGCTACTTGAAAATGAAGAGTAGCTTCATTGGTTGGGATATGAGATTTATTTTATTTTCTTCCCATATGATTATTGAAATAACTATTTTGAGAGGATATATTAGCATTTTCATTTGACTTTAGCATATGAATCTATTATTTTTGGAATTAAATATGTTCCTATCTCAATGAATGTTCCAAACCAACTTGGTTAACCTCAAATGGATTGGTAATAAGAGTATGGACCAATTCTCTTGGAATATGAAACGAATAGTATTATATATGAATGTGATCCTATCCCTATATAGGATAAAAAAGGTTGGTGATCCCTTGTTGCAATGGTAATATGCTTTCATTAATAGAATATATGAGTAATCCTCCTACATGAGAGAAAGTATGTGTGATTGTTTCATAGTATCCATATGTTCATAAAAATAATGGAGAAATTATATTCTAGATATTTATATATGAATATGTTATTATCCATTTATCTTCACCAGTTATGGGTTATTCCAGAGGAGCTATTTTGTTGTTTCTAGTATGTATTGACAGTTTATCCAAGTGTGTGTAGGAATGTAGGCCCGTATATTCTTGGTGTCCAATATATACTAAATTATTTGTATGATTGAAGTGGGGATATAATACCCCTTTTATCCTCCTTGTTCCATTGGAATATGTCAATGGGCTTAAAGCATGGGGTAAGGGATATGTTCATCCACCATGATTTTGATAGGAATAAGCCTGAGGACCTGATCTGTGTAAGCTGGGATATAAGCCTTCCAAATGGATATAATCAGAGTATAATGATGAGATTAATTAGTAGAAGTTGGTATATAAGGACACTCCCATTAATCCATATCTTTCCATGCCTGGTGATACTCATTGGTTCTTGTGTATGAGTTTCCGTGATGACACTAAAGCAACTGAAGAACACGGGGAGGATGAAACTACTGATGATGGTTGATTGGATTCCTCATCAAATTCTTTGAAATAGGGATGGATCCATTTTCAACTCATTTATACACCATCATAAGATTATGACAGTGATGATTGAGACACCCTAGGGACTAAAATCAAAAAAATTGTGGTGGTGAAATGTTCAACAAGTTTCATTTAATTTTCCCTTAATAAGATGACCATGTAATATTTTGTGTCAAGAGACCTTTATGTGCATCCATGTTGTTTCAAAACATACCATGTCCTTTTGATTCCAAAAACATCACATTCTCCACCCAATGATGAATCAATAGGGTGGATGAGTTTAATTTTTAACACTTATAGGTTTCTAATATAGCTGAAGTTCAATAAAATTAACATTATGAAGGCATGATCTTATGTCAATATGTTTTCTAGAGTCGTTTCAATAGTTACAAAGGCAACAAGGGATATGGACACCAATTTGTGTATCAAGGTAAGTGTGAAACATTCTTATTAATCCATGCATAAGAGTCCAATTTGTCAATTGTTATTCTTGGTTTGGCCATTTTTATTGTATTAATGGTTTACAAATATAATTGGATTATTTCATTCGAAATACAGTTATGAAGGATTTCATGTCGGGTGTACCATTTTGGTTCATGTAGAAGATAATAAATCTAATATATTGATGCATGGTCAACTGATAGATTTAGTTATTTGAGACAATCACTTAGGGTTCACAATTTTATTTCCCACAAAAAATGTGGTTATGGTTATTCTTGAGGATTGGTATACATTATACACTTTGTGTGTAATGATTCATTTATTCTGCCATTAAATATATTCAAATCAAGATCACTATTCTTCTCTCTTTTGAAGAGATGTGATCATTGATGATTGATTTAGTGGGTTCAAGTATAGTTTCACAATCATTCAATTTTTTTTACCATTTTCTGTTTTCACAAAAACTCCCAATAGTTTCCACATACATTGCTAGGTGCATACCTATTTGATAATGGCATTATGTCATTTGGGGTTTCAAACAAATTATTACGTAGAGATTCACATTGGACAATAGGATGGGTATTCCGGCTCATCACACCATTTTAGGTGGATTATTACATACTCTATGACTCTCTTATAGAGTTGAAGTATGTCAGTGAATCTATTATAAAAACTGATATACGACTACTTAAAAAAATAAAGTGATTGGCTATGAAATGATTCTATATGTAAAGGGGTTTTTGATGATGATACCATCTATATTTATCTAAGAATCTTGATCTATTTCCAACTTTTTCAGAGGATTTTGTAGTTTTTTATGCAATAAATACATTTAATTAGGAAATCTAGAGTTTACTACCAAGAATGGAGATAATTTGTGTTCAATTATGGAATTTAACATTTACGTGGCTTCCTGCACATCATTTTTTTAACAGTAATCAAAAACCATGTATGTTTTACTATTCTATGATGTGTAGTTTGACAACATACATAAAGGAAATTGATTATTAAACATATACATTACGTATGGAGGTGGATACATAAAAAGGAATCAACCTATTTATATTAGGAATAAAATTCATCATAGTTCAATCTTCAATCAACCCTCTGATGGGTAGTGGAGGGTAGTTAATACTGATGACATTTATTTCTCTTTTGGGTTTACCTATATAATAATTCCTACAAAACATTAACCAAAGTAAATTCCCCTTTATTAGGAATTCATATCATTTCACTGAATAGGGATTAAACATTAAGGATTCCTTAGTAGGGAGAAATTTATAATCTCTTTAAAATGTTCATTAAAATTCCCCAAGCTAACTTGAGTCATGGTTAGTGAGAGAAACAATGGATAAAAAGAGATCAGACTCACCGTATATGGATACATGGATTATGCATTGGGGGCTCCTAATGGGGTGTTTGGTTTGTATCATGAGCCATAATGAGGTTTCATATATATATTTCATATATAAAATGTCAATCTCCTTTAAGATAAAAATTTTCTACATCTCAGTGTGTCTACTAAACAAGGTTATCAGGTCCAAGGGTGTCTATTTGACATGCCCAACTTGTCAGAGGGTCTATGCTTTACATGGTTGACATTTTTTTATCGTTTTTTAAACATTTCATGTTTATGTGGATATTAAATATCCTATATGAATTTCAGATATGGATGGAATGTCCTAGGGATCATGGAGTGACCGAGGAAAACATGACTAAGGTCTTCTACAAGATTTGAATGACATGTCTAGAGGTCTATCACATGAATTGGTTGAGAAATTATAGGGTATTATCTTGATCAATGAATAATTCTACAAAAGTGTCGCATGATCTGAGGATGGAATGTCAGAATGATGTCACATTATATAGGTGTCTTCTATGAAGGACTTATCATAATTTGGCCAACATGACTGGGAGCATTTGTGTGATCAACATATACATGTCCAAGGGTGTTGTGTGATCAAGAATAACATGATATAAGTCCATCACATGAACTAGATGTCATTTATAGAGGAAATAATGTAACATTTATAATTTGTCAAGGGCCCTTCATTTGACTTAGGTAAAATTTATGTAGGACTTCTTATGATCAATGCAGACACATCCATGGGTGTTGTGTGATTGGGGAAAATATATCAGAGGGATTTCACATGAACTAGACATCTCATATGATGTGCATGAAAACATCACATGAAAATTAACATATCCATTTTCACATAATATTTCCATCATATTTCTAATGTTATTGTATATATGACTAAATATTTGTCAGGATTTGGAACGCTGATGTTTCACACGACCATGTTGAAATACCAAAAAATCCATTATATAATCCTTAATGTGTTCCAAAATTCCTTTTCATGATAAACAGGGTGATCAAAACAATATATATATTTTTGTAATTCCTTAAGTCATTACTTCATTTTTACGTGGTAAAATTCCCTTGAGATTGTCTGGATTTATGATCTGATTAATCTTTTTTCTTTTAGTCAATCACATGGGTGTGCCTTGTGTGTGTCTTCTATTGCTTGGGGGAGGAATTGTTATACCTCATAGAACCATTTCTATGCCTCCTTAAATTTCATATACATCACATACATGGGATCGTGTCAGTGGAGGGGAAATTTATTATTCACTTCACATGATCGTATTATGGGTCGTCCATAGAATCATCATTGTGTCGAATTATAAATAGTGTCCATGAGAACACTCATTCACTTTAATATTTATTAGTACATTATCTTGTAAAAGGTATTTCACATGATCATGTCGACATATCATATAAACATTGAAATATTTGGCTGATATGTAATGACGTCTTTAGGATACTAGGACTCTTGTCGAAGATGATTTTTAATGATCGTGGGAGACTTGTATGGGGACCCTTATGAGATCTTGTGGCCACATAAAAGGGCCTTAAATAGACCCCATTGACATTTTTTGTGTCTTCATGAGCCTATGATCCCTTTAAATGTGTATTTTACATGATCAAGGGATACATTGAAAGATCATGTTTTCAATTAAAATGACTTTCACAAGATCAAATTTGCATGTCAAAGGGCCTTAACTTGATCAATGAGTTGGTCACATGAGGCACTTAACCCATTAATATAAAAAATATAGAATCATTTCCTTACATCATGCATCCACATTTTCTATATTTTACCATTTATTTTTATAACGATCTTATCCTTTACCATTTTTTGTCTGTCAGGGTATCACATGATCAATAATTGCTCTCGCGACAACATGCGATCCTTATCACATACTATCTCTCTACTTTTATGATGTCAATTATATGATCAGTTATGGATATTATGAGAAATGAAATCATTATTAGGGGATAATGGTCCCCCCAATTTTTTTCATCATTTTATGTTATGGATCTTATAGTGTCATCATAATATTATCATGGACAATTGCCCCACATTTATATGGATATAGAGGGTTTTCTCATAATTGAACAGACATGTCTGAGGACTCGAGAAAGCTTAGGTTTGTGAACATAAGGACTCAAGAAATCTTTGGTTTATGATCATTATTAGATCATGTAGAGCGGATTATCAAGCTATGTGACATTCCAAGGGTCATGTGATCCTGTGTTCATTTGGGGTTTATGTTATCCTCATAACCCAGCCACCTAAACCTCATATATATGTGCCACTCCTAACATCATTTAATGGAGAAACCATACATATTATTTTGTTATTTACTCTATCCTAAATTTTCCAATTCTCATTTTGTGAGTTTCAAAAATCATTACCATTACTAAGATTAAAATTTGATAACCATGGTTTTAAGAAAATATAAAGTTTAAATTGAAACAAAAAGAAATCTAAATTTATTTTTTGGAATAATTATGATCATTTTATTTTTTTAAATATCTAAATATTTTGATTCTTATTTCAATAGAATGGAATTATATTTTTTATATTTTCTGGTAATTCCATGCATGTCACTTCCCTCATATAAAAAAGATACCCCATAACTCATTTATATACAACACATTTATCCATATAGGTTGACCAAAACATATATAATTTATTCTCAACCTCCCTATAAACAATATATAGGTCATAAGTTTCTTAAAATACTACTCCAAGAGTCCATAAGAAATTATCATAACTAGGTATCCTTAAGTAAATGTAATCATCTTACCAGAACTCATTCAATTTATTTCATTTATCACACCCCTTGATTTATGGTATTTATAATAAAATGATTAATTTAGGATATTAAATATATTTATATTTTATTTTTCCCTTTAGTCACATATTATCCACCCTCCACTCCATCAAATGAAATGTGAAAGTATCTATCATGAGTATGTGTGGACTAGAGCCTTCATGTTGTGATACAATCAATTTTTATCTCCATAATTCAATGATGTGTATTATGAAAGGATTAATGTTTAAAAATTATTTTTATTAAATTACAATGATTATTTAATTATCATATAATATACACCATATTACTTTCTAATCTATAGGAAATCAATAATGTCACTCTTGCATACTTGTGGAATACAACCTCCAAGAAGTGATGTGATTATTTTATCATTTTTTACATTAAATTTAGGGTATTAAATAAATATTTATTGAATATATCTTATATATATTCGTTAATAATTATTCTACACTTGATAACCACTAAATTATTTTTTTATTCCATCTGTGAAAAAATGAAAAAAACATTCTTGTGTACATAAGGCCCACCGTCTATGAATGATGTAATTGGTTTTTCTATATATAATTTTTATGGATGATTGTAAATAAATATATACATATATTGATTATATATATTATTTATATCGTTATTAAAATTATGAAAATTATGTAACCATTATTTAAGGACAAGTACAAAACTATAGATATGAAACCAACAAGAAAAATGAAGTAGTTATCACTAGAAATAGTTACATAAAAAAGAATTATTATAAAATGGATTATAAAAGGATATTATTAAATCATATAAATTTTTATATTAATTTACATTCCATGTAACATTCATAAGTGAAATACATGTCCATTCATTATAAAGAATGTTTATATGAGGGAACATGGGACCTTATCAATCTCTATTCACTTTTCTATTTAACCCATCACTGCCCTTTCATTATCCATTTCATAATCATACAAAAGACATATGGTTTTAAATTTCATTACATTCATATAAAAATAAAAATTTCTTTTATAGTGGTTATAATATTTAACAATCCACATCATTCTAATATCTTATTCCTAGTAATGAAAAGTGAGTTTTACTCACCCCAATGGCTAAATTTCCATATATAATTGAAAGAACCTACACCATAAGTGTTTTAGGATAAGCCCACAAACCTAAAACATTTTAAAGGGTTTCATGGAATTTCATAAAAAGAAATATAGAATTTAATTAACTTTTTCTGAATTTAGTAAGCATTTCCCATAATTTCTAGCATATAACACAATGACAACACAATATAAATGACCAGAAACTGGGGGAAATGATAAAATCCACATAACTTATTCTCATTTTATAACACTAATCTAGAATAGACCCTTGGTTTTTCCTAAATCAATATATTGAAAAATATTATAAAAACCCTTGTAATATAGGGAATATTATCTTCCACCAAAATTGAATCATCGATGCTGAGATAAACAAAGTGAATATGATAATGTAAACAATATCTTGCTGATTGAGATTAAATTATATGAATGACACTCAATTCATATCTATCATATTAATGATCCCCAACTTCATAAGGGATATTTTATAAATAGTTATCATGCATGAGAGGGGATTCATGAGAAATTAAAAGGATTTAAGGGTGTCCCCTTCTAGATAAATAATCAAGAAATGTAAAAAACACCCAAATATAAAAGAGGTGCATGGCATGGATATACAATTCACTAAACATTGAACCAACTGATTGTATTCCACTATACATGGAGAATGGAAGTTCATGGTTAATTAGCATGGTTTTTATAAAAAAAAATCATTGCATGCCCTCCTCTATGTGGAGCACAATAGTACCATGCAAGGTGTTTCTAAACCATGAAACCTAAAATTCATGGTTATTCCAATCCATAAACCTTCCCTTTTCTAATACAAACTAGAGGTCCAAGACTTGAAAATGGACCAAAAAATATTAAATTCCTCCATATTTGATTATAAACATTTATAATTATAAAATAAGTGATACAAACTAAAATTTAAAGGGTTTGTTCCTGATAAAAAAACATAGAAACTAATAATATCACCCCCTTAGAAAAAATCGTCCCCAATTATCTCTTCCACGAGTGATTTCGTATCTAAAAAAAATATTGGACACTTGGTTGGTATATCTAATTCTTCATCATGGGTCACATGCTACACCTATCCATACATTCATATAACTATAACTACATGAGCTGACTTTTACAACATATATTTTGGGATCCAATCAATGATACGTACATGGTTAACCTCGAAGAATATATCTATATAAAATTAAACCACATTTTCATAAATATGGTTAGATGTTTATGAGTTATAATGAAATATAATAGTTATCTAGAAGTCAACACGCATGGATCAGTACCTATGAGGAAACTAAAACTAATTGTCTATTATCCCAAACCTTTACAAAATCTCTAAAGTCATTATATAATGCGGTGAAATTTTACCTTATAGCTAAATATCTATATACCTCATCCTATGTGAGAAACAAAAAAATTCATCAACACCGTCTTCAATTTAGAAAATTAAAAAACAATGATTGAGGGAACATTTTTTTCTATAATGTGTTATATACATCCATTTTCAAAACAAATATACCTACTCTAAATTCTCCTGACCAAGATGAGGTCTAAGAATAACTACTTATCCTGCCTCAATCATGCACACATGTGATTAGAATTCCCTATCATAAAAGTCCTCATAGGATGAAATCTATAAATTCACTTGATATATTTTATTATGTTAATATTCAACAAGGGTTATGTGATTATCTTATGAAACCCTAAAAAAGGACACAATCCATAAGCATGTACTCTAACACTTGTATCATATTCTCTAACTAATATTGGTCTATGCGTGATATGAAGTACCTAGTAGCACATGTGAACCTAATGATCTGAAAAAACCCTTTAGAAGTTGTGATATGAATTGATCATCTCTAAGTAATATGAATAAAAATGGAACCCCCAAGAGGTATATGATCCCAAAATTGTAGAGACTCCTAAGATCATACACTAAGAAGGTACCCCTGATAAGAATGAAAGGGTTGACCTTTGTCAGCCTTTCCTCATCAACCAATTTCAATTATCTACCTCAGGTTGACCATGGTAAACTAGAAATAAAATCCATATAAACATCATCCAATTTATTATTATGAATGGGAAACTACATTAATATCTATACTGGTCAATGTTTTTCTACCTTCACCTATTGAAAAGTTGAACATTGGGAAAAAAACTATCTATTTCCCACATAATTCCATGACTCCAATAATGGATTTTTATGTCTCGATACATCTTGGTAAGACTGGTATTCACTTTACAATACATTGACCAAGACCTCATAATCTAATATTCTCATCGTGTTTACTATCTCTAGAAAGGGAGATTAATTTATAACAATACATTGACATACTTTTCATTAGAGTCAAAAAACTCCAGGTTCATCTCAGAAAACATTTCCACAAGTTTTACGTCAATATTGGCCTCATTAACCACCTATATACCTGTCCTCTTGCTGAGATAATTGAAAAATAAATTTCCCATTCAGGGTGAATAAGTATGCTTAACGTCTAAAATATATTGGTATTAAATAAACCATTATTTACTATGATTCAAATCGCACTATGTAAAGATAAAATTATGGATTTTGTGGTTTGTATACAACTCAAAATGCTCTCCTAGTAAATAATGTCTCAATCAAATCAAGGAATGAACAAAAATATATAATATGAGATCATGTGTTGGGTAGTTCCTCTTATATGACCTCAACTAATTAGACCAATATTCCAAGACTCACTCATCCTATAACATAACACTCTTATCTCAATTCATAATGGATATTAATATAACAATGAGGTTCTCCATAGATATGAATTAATTTGGATCAGTGCTAAAGTCTGTTTCTATTTCATCTCCTAAAAGGCTATATTATAGGCTACAGACTATGACAACTTCACACCATTTTTATTTAATTTCTTAATTGGTTTTATAGGTGTGAAAGCCTTAAATTAATCACATTTAATTACTCAACATTCTTAATATTATTTATATATGAAAGACATTCATGGGATGCTCCCAAAAAACTATTGATGTCACCTTCTCTGGGTAAACTGATACTTAAATCATTGAGAAAATATGTCCACGAAGTTAATTTTATTCACCCAAAAGTGAAACATTGTTTAATTAATAAAAACTTAATACTCACTAAAAGTATCCAACATGATCCCATAAAGTATGGAATGGTCGTGTCGAGTATGGTAAAACACATATAAGTAAATTTCGAATACCACCATACAAAAAATATATATGAGGATGTAATTAATACTTCATCAGTGACACAAGAAAATGTGGTTCATCTTTGAGACATAATAGCAAGAAAAAAATACTAATGCAAGACACATGAACTCTAGAATGTTATTAGTGGAATATATGATGGTCTAAAATGCACATTATGATAACCCGATCAATGACTAAAATCAGGGAAACTATTTTTTCCTTAGAGCTAGTTGAATTGATAATCTATATGTGGAAATAAATATTGGTTGTTAATAGTACCTATGTTTAATTGATGCTAATCCATGGAATGACTAAGGTTACCATCCATGCTCTTGGAAACAATTAACGCAGAACCCCATGATGAATAACTAGGTCAAATATAACTCTTAGCATCTTTATTTTATAGCTACTACTGGAGCTACAAAAATTCAGTAGTATCCAACCTATAATAATTTTTGGATACCAGTACAGCTTGACACATTATCTTTATAGAACACTCTAATACTCTCTTAGGAGGTAGTACAAAAAATTCATATTATAAAATTCCTTGAAATGATTTACAATAGGAGGGGAATATTATTGATATATTCAATGATCATCCACATATAATCTATAAATATGGGATATCATCATACCTATCCAATATTTCATGATTCATGTTATGATTTCGTGGACATACCATTAACAATTTTGAATTAAAAACCCACCCTATGGTTATTTTATAGTCACACACCAGTGATTCGAGTCAAAAAAATCATGATGGGTAACCAGATAGGCCATCTTGATAATTATATCAAACCTATAATATTAATGAAAATGATTCCCAATACAATGTTACAACCACTTATAATAACGGTGGACTCCATGTAATAGAGTAGAAACTCTGATGGAATCCCCAATATAGTATCGAGTGCCGTCATTCCATAAGAATTACAAACATCATTCGCAAGGCTCTCCCCCAATCAGTACCGATATAAAGGAATGATAATTACATGTATCAAAAATAAAAGAAACTAATATAGAGGATTATTGAACAATACCCACCAATAAATAAGTTCCAACACATTTCACCCCAGATATCGGTTTCACTACAAATAACTATCCTGGTCCATGGCCATATTATATATCATAGAATCCTTGAGTACTTCATCAATACTAGCATTGTATATTTGGTATGTTTATGCCACATCTATGACCACAACCTTTCCAAATCGGTTGGTCGTACTTTTACTCGCTAACTGGAATGAAGATGTTGACACCAATCCTAAATACGGAGTCACTGTATACCCACTCTCACTAGATACTAGAGGGATGGTCTTAATAGTGAAATGTAGATAGACCATCCTTCCATAAGCATCACACTCATCTGGGTTTCTATCAGTCTAGCCCCCCCTTGTGTCACTGCATCCCAAAATGGTGAGAGAATATAGAAATACTGGAACTAAAACTTTGGATAGATTTCCTTCATGAGATATATCAAATCATTTTTCCCTATAAACTTACACTTCATTATTAGGTCGAGAATATGAACTACCTTGTACCCCCCATATTTTTTATGTTACATTTGGTAATAATTTCAAATTTTACTATTCTAGATATTGTCTAATGGTAAAATACATTATTCTATTATTAGAATTCAAACCTATGACTGCCTTCAAATTACCTATATTCTGAAAAATCCAATCCTAATAGAATAGGGGAAAAATAATACAGCTCTTTAAAATGGGAAGAATATTCCCTGACTAATTAGGATCCCTAATCCTAGTGCATAAAATATATGTATCAATTATCCTTCCATGTATCATTGTAAAAGTAATTATAGAAGTACATATGGGAATCCAATAATGCCAAATCCCAATAATGATTTGTATGAGTACTAAATTCCCATCATATCATGGATAAATCGCTAATCAAAAATATAGAAATATTTATTCTCCTCATAGGAGGGGTCTCAAGACTCTACAAAATAAATAATAAAGACTATATCCATGACTGTACATAATTTGGAACACCATCCCCAAAAAACATGGTTGGATGTCATGACTGAAGCTCATGTGTAAAATGTACCATAGTGAAGGAAATTTTTGGTACTCCCTAAATAACCGTCAATTAGAATAGAAATACCTCTAAAAATTGGTTATTGACACCCACATCTAGAATAACAGGATGGGTAGAAATTTAAACTATTAGAGGTTCATGTTGAGGCATTGGGATAACCACCTTTGGAGCATAGTTGTCACCCCCGAACAAGAAAAAAATTGTTGTCTGTCAATGCGTCATGTCTCTATAAATTCTATGAAAACACCACAAATAATATTTTGTATTGACAATGTCACATATATATAATTAAGGAAGGTATAAAACATTCTATATATGAGTTAAAACCCCATTAGTTATTATAAATCCATGTATGGGTGTCATACATATCACATGATTTCAATATATAAAACATAGTACCCACTTCCATGGATAGATCTAGGTCACATTCCCTTCTAATTCAATGGTTCTGTTACATGGATTGTTAATTGCATGTTATATAGGAAATCACTCTTTATTTTGCAATTGAATCCTCCATTTAAAAAAACCATTTCATTACATAGTTTAATGTCATTTATATTGTTGTTTTTTATAGTTCAAATCATATTAAATGGTTAAATTTTATACATGACATATTTAATTTATAATGTACAATACACATTATAAATTGAATTGTGTCATCCATTTAATCACAACCATGAATATGTTCAAGCTCCTAAGGCCAATGGTCTAAGACTCAATATGCCATAATTGACTGCTTAACCTATTTCAGTCAATTTGTGATGGACAAAACTATTTTGGATGATGTATATACCTTACATTTCCAATTATGTTTATTTTTTTTCTTACAAAATTGTAGTCGAATAAATAATATTAATCACACGACGCATATATTAAATGACATGATGTCAAGAAATGTATCCTAGATAACATGTGAAATACCCACATTCCTAAAATGAATCATGGGGTGAATATGTCCTTTCCAACTATACCAAGGAGATCATTTTGATCACAGTCAATAAAAAATAGAATGTGAATTACCCAATGGTGATGTTAGATCAACATTAAAATTTACAAATAGAAAATCAAGTCTCATTCATCAATAATTTGTTTTCTCCATATACATGGCTAAGAAAATCCTAGGAATATCTATTTACAAAATCACAATTCCTTCATTGTATCAAGTTCAATGATAACAAATAGAAATGATAAAAGTGAATAAAACCTCATTTGATTCCACATTATAACTTCCTCAACCAGAGAAACTGAATGGTTCCCTGAGGTAGTGGTTCACAAAGCCTCATTTGAACATCCTTGTATTCCAAAGGATTCCAAATAACATTGATTGAATATGATGGTATGGTATGGAGACTATACCATCATGATCAAAGTAACAAAATGGTATCATAAATGAATATAAAGGTGGAACAATAATATCATCCAAAAAAATAATGAAAATCATCCATAAGATAGTAATAATAATCAATGCCAAGGGTAGTATAATAAAAAAGGATGATAATTTCCATGATATAAAAAATATAGTTTATATGTAAAAATAAGTTTCCATAACAAAAAATGTTCCATTTAAAAAAAATTGTCTCCATATAATAGCATGAGATGTATCATGCACCAATGATCCCATACACCAATTCCACAAAAAAACAATAAGTGTAAAGCAGGTACATTGGCGTGTCCCTTCTTGTATCCATGAAGTCTTTCTTGGTACCAAATGGTGGCCCAAACAAGGTGGGCGATAACACTCAGTTGACCACCACCAAGGGCGTCTATAAAAAGTTCAGTCTATGCCTATGTGACCAATAAGTGTGCAATTAAAATAGGAATAAAAGTTATAAAAGTATAAGTGATATTTTTTAGTCTACCAAAACTATCTTTGACCAGGAAATCATATTTAAGGGATAACTATAAATCAGGAATAATAATCATTAGGAGACTATGCTAAGTAATCATGTATCAGACCTACATGGGATAGTACCCAAGGCTAATAACTGAGGCATCCTCTTCAAGTCCATAGAGAACATATATATCAAACATGCTAAATACATGGGTTTATCCCAAAAATATATTCGAATAAGCTCTTATAAATCCATATCCAAGGTGTGGAAAACAAGGCATCAATGTTGGGCATCAATTCCATACCACAAAACTCATTATCGGTACCATGTCTTGAGTCCCCACATTGGTGCTATATATTGTGTATAACATTAATTCCATAAAATTTACCAATCATCCACATAATATGGTTCCATGCTTCACCAACATGATTTATATAAGGGAACAAGGGACTATATCGGTGTTTATTCCCTCCTACATTTAACTCACCACAACCCTTTCAATAACCATATTATAATCATAAAAAATCCAACTTATTCTTCATTTCATTATTTTCAAATAAAAAAGAAATTTTGTTTTATATAATATTTAGCATTTAACATTACACATAACTAATGTATTCAATTAATAGTATGAAAATGTGAGCTCATCTCCCCCAAAGGGAGACATTTCCTTGAAAAAGGAAAGGAACCCACCCATGGGTGGTTCAAGAAGAGGTCACCAAACTTCAACCATGTATAGTAATTTTTTCCTTGTTGAAAAAAGGAATTCAATATTTAAATGATGTTTTTTTAATTTTGCAACAATTTCTGAAAATATATGGCATGCGTCGTAATGGAAATAATGTATAAACAACAAGATTTGATGGAAAAGGGATATATGAATTAACTTATTCCCATGGTAGAATAGTGATATTTTTTTAGAAATCAGTTCAACAGATATTATGAGAAAACATAACAATAGACATGAACACAAAATTGGGGGCTATGATCACACACAAAAAGTGTGGCATAGAATAGGAGATAAACCAAAAGACAAGTTAACAGAATGGAGTGCTTTCCGATGGAGATACAATGAGACAAATGATACATTAATTGAATCCCAATTGATGATGATCCATCAAAGCCTATGTAATAGGGTGTTGTGATCTCATTCGCATGACAGTGCATAGTTGGAGAACTAAAAGGGGAATAATGTTGAACCCATTTAAAAAATTAAGGGATGAATTTTAAAGACACCCAAAAAAAATAAAGAACATGGTTTAGCTACAAGATTTGTAAAAACATGTTCCATTTCTGGTTATGCCACATCACATTGATTGTGGAACCAAACATTTTTGGAACATGGTTTTTCTAACCATCCTCAAGTCGTTCACACCCCTCCATGGAGCCCTATAGCACCTAATAGGGTTATATCCAAACCAGGTGACCATGATTTCATGGTTTCGTTAAATCGGATGACTGCCCTTTTAATCAATAATTTTGTACATCTAGAGAAATAATTCCCAAGACAATCCTGATACCTTCCATAAGTGACAAGATACATTTATGAGGGTAATATAGAGGATTCAAACTAAAATTGAAAATCTCTATAACTCATAGAAAAACTAGAGATCATACAAAATTATTAATTTAATTTTATTCCATAATTATCTCCCAATATTTTGCAGTATATGTAATATGTTAATAAGGTTACTTTGAAATAATTTATTTTTTTATTATTTGAGATGTTAATTGATTTTAAACATTTGAGTTCAATGGGAAAAAAGATATTTTCCTGGAGAAACATTTATCAGGTATTTTTAATATATTTTCATATTTCTTAATATCGTTTGTTGAATATTATTATATACTAATGATATATACTAATATTACTATACATTATATTTCTATAGATGGTTAGAGATTAGTTTTACTGGGAAGATTACTGAAATTAATTATACCACTTTACCCAATATAAAACATTTTTTATTTCTAAGGTGTGTTGATTAAGTTTTATTATTTATTCAAATAATGAATTAATTAGAGTTTTTATGAAATAGTTAAGGAATTTAATTACATAACACATCAATACCTTAGTTGGTGCAATGAGGAATAATATCGTGGTTATTCAGACACTGTCTTATCCATTTATATAGATTTTATAGAATGATTCCTAAATGGTATGTTTAAAATAAAATGGACTATGCATTCCATCTCAATGAAATCAGATATTGATTTCAATGTTATTATTTTAATAGTTATTAAATACATGGATAATATTAATGATTTCCAAATTATCTATATTATTTGATAATTATTTATTTCTTCCATTTTATTAAAATCATTTTAAATCCAGGTTAGCAATCGCTACAAATATACAATTATTGAGCATCTGAGATCAACCATTTCATCTATTTTCCTTCCATAGGTTCCCATGAAATTTTTTCTGATTGATATGAAATGATATGATAGAGTGAAAATTATGTTTTTAAAAAGAATTGTCATTTATTTTATTTTTTAAAATATAATTTAAAATTTAATTATATATATGTTTTATAAGATAGATAAAATATTTTTTCATTTGTTATGTGATATGTAGTTCAAATGTATTATTCTAACAATATGATCTAAGCTACTATGGTTGGTGTCATTACATAGGGGAGAGTTTTAAAAATCTAAATAGAGATAATAATAAAAAAAATATGACTCAATAATTTATTTATTAGTAATTTTTTTAAATCCATTGGAAAATAAAAAATACAGTGAATCATATGAAACTTTAAGAAAAAGGAAATAAAAATTTATATGTTGTTTTTAGAACATCTAATAAATAACCACTACTAAAGTTCAATTTTCTTCTAATCCAAGTACATTATATTTAACTTTTTCAGATAAATTTCCAAGTAATGGTATTAAAAAGTATTTAGTTCCCTTTATCACTAATATAAATACATTTATAATTATACTCCTACAGATATGATAATAAATTACCATATCTATATTGGATCATAAAAAGATAGTTTATAGATGTCCATGGTGGAGACCTTCTTGGGATAGTCCTTAGTAATAGTTTCTTAGGCACTTAGCTATAGTCCCTTCCATTAATGGAATGTAGAAAAAGGAATAATGGCCTATCACTATGGAAATAACTATTACCATTATTAATAATTAACATTGTAATAGGCAACCAATTTTTTTAATCATTACACTTCTCCCTCCTACCTACACACTTACATCCTATGGTTGTCTTTCTGATTACCTGATTTCATTCGATTTGGTCACCCCTAAAATACACCTATTTATAAAGTTATTTATTGTGGATGTATTTAAAATAAATTATTTTTACATAGTTATATAATATAATCTTATAAAATTATATTTAACTCTCAGTGAGTCCATTAAAAATATTATTTTTTTTCTATTTTGATTATTATTATTATTATTATAAAAAATTACAATAATTAATGTTATAATTGAGGAAACCATGAGAAATTTCAATGTAAATGTCAATGGGATATATATATATATATATATTATAACATGAAAATAAAATAGTAGGAATTTGAGATACTGACTTATAATGGATTTAATGAGGAATTGAATCTCCTCATGAGTTCACATTGATGTTAACAATTTTTAAATAAGTATAAAATTTTCTATCGATATCTATCTAAGCGAAAGGTTCATTACAATTATCCATTAAACTTATTATTATAATAATGACTATTTCACTCCATGAAATAAGTATATAAGAATTAATTCACTATGAATTTTGTCAAAAACCACTTCATTACACATTAATACATTATCTATATTTTGTCACTAGATTGACTAATGTATTTAATGGAATATGTATTAATTGATAATGAATTATGACCACATTTAAAAAATAAATGGAGGTTAGGAATCAACCAAATATGTTTAACTTTAATAAAATGTCACAAAATAACGTAATAAAAATTGATGAAAGTCATATTCGGGATAACATAATCAAATATAGCACCGTGTATAATTAATAAAATTAATTTATCAAATATAGAAAATAAATTACAAAACATTTCCTATCATGTCGAGGGATAAATAAAAAATCATATTACACTTTTAGAAACTTTGAAATTTATAGGATAATTGATATGTGGATGTCCATTAATAATGGATAATTGTTTCATACCAAAGTCTTTATATCATATGTAAAAAGTAATAAGTTCACTTCAAATACCATCATTCTCATAGAACAATTACACTTAGTAGAAACAATAATTCAATTTCAACATAGATCAGTTGAAATTATAAGGAAAAACAATATACATCTAACCCAAAAATTCTAAAAATTTTGATTTCTTATCATCTCCAAATCGATAATATTGAGATATATATTTTACTCATATCACAATAGTTGTTCAATACTTAGGATCATCACTAGTTAACATCAATTTCTTGAAGATATTAACTTCACAATTGTTAAAAACATTTTAATGGAAAAATATCACCTATTTCCACTTTTTGGATTCATAATCTTAATCATTTATCCTATTATTTTTTAGGGAATACAAGTGTAAAATATAGCATCCTTGATTTATCTCCTATTTCAAAATAAGTATATATTATTTTCACTCAATTGTTCATTTATTTTTTTAATAATTTTTATTTATCACATTCTCTTCTATATCATGTTTGAGCCATCAATCTACCACTATAATGGTTTCTAGAATAGTTCATCATTAACTATAATCACATTATCTCTACTCCACTCATCAAAACGTTTCAGAACATGAGTCTCCTATACTCAAACTATCTTCTTCCTCAAAAAATCATTGATTTATTATAACTTTACAAACATCACCACTAAATGATGTTCATCAGACACATCGTTATAGTGACCATAATATTTTACTCACTCAGATGACATGATTTAAGTTGAAGATAATGGGGTTTTATATTTGGGGAAGTATACATCAATAATATTTCCATGATCTATCTGAATGATCTCATGAAAATGGGTTGATTCCCTTCAAAAAATCAAGCAATATGGTGATTTTCTGGGTAGAACCTCCAAATAGGGTAGGTCATGGATTTTATTCATTGATGGAAAATAGGTTTATCCACTATTTAGATGAATTTTCAAACCTACTTAATACTCATTTATCATTATAAAACAACTAATTTAGGAATGTTATACATGCATTGACGTTGTCCATTTTTCATGATTTAATTTTCAATTTTATAGAGATAAAAGAGTCATATGAATAAAAATTAATTATGTTTAAAAGTAGAATTTTTTAATACCAAATTTATATTTTTATAAGTCCAACGAAACTCTGAATATATATTTTATATTCCATATTGACTATCTATGAACATTGATCTTCCAACCCTACCAAGTCTCCTAACAATGTGCACCCTATATTATGTAAAATACCATGAATAATCCTAGAGGGTGTACTTTGTTCCGTTCCTGGGTGCTCTTTCCTAGGTACCCTAGCTTTTCCCCCTAATATGTGTATCCAAACTCTCCCACAACATTACATTTCACACTTAAATGTTCCACGATTTTTTTTATCCCCATAAGTTTCACAAGGCTGTGATATAAATTTATGAGTTCACAAGTATGGGATCTCTAATAAAAGGACCTTCAGACCCATTTATATTTTGATAATTATGAGTCACCAAATAATAGAGGGTTATGTATGATAACATGAGTTCTTATATATCATATTTACATGTCATTTATTACATTGAATTATTTCGGTGATATTAAAATTCAATATTGAGGATAATGAGTAAAAGGGTTCATAACCATTTCTTCTATATTAGATTCATTTCCTTAGTCCACATCACTAGAGTGTTAGACTGCCTAAAAACCAACCACCTAAGACCCAGTCCACCAAGGAACCAACCAACTAATCACCAAAAAACATTGGAATTTATAAAAAAATGTTCTATACCACATATTTTGTAGACACCTAAATGCCAGCCACTTAATGAACACTCTCTTCATCCCCAGACACCTAGGTCTTTGAAAGATTTTTGTGAGAGACATGTAATCATTGGAAAACAAATGCATTGATAATCATACATGTCTATTAACTGAGTTATTGATCAAACTGGGTTCCAAACAATAAGTAATTGATGAACCTAAGAACCAAACACCTAACTTCTGGATACTTCTCTTCCACTAATCATCAACCTCCCACATGATTTCTGATTATATAGTGCTTATTTTCAGGGGAACCAAATCAATAAGAGATCTTTATTGGGTTTTTAAATCATAATTACCTACACATACAATAACATATCCACCCCCACACTCCCTATTGTGATCATTTATGGGTTGTGCACCTGTAAATTCAGTCGGATCCCTCTACTTATTAAATTATTTCCATGAAATTTTGTGATATGCATTGTGATCCATTTTGGACTAGTTATACACAATTTGGGTTGGGAAACCTATAACCAGAACCTTGATCCTAAAATAAACCACGATTTTAGATACTCCAATTGGTTTACACATATTACTTATGTTGAGATACTCTTCATTGCCTCTTCTGGTGACATGATTAAAGAAGCTTCACTTCATTTCTTTTATGTCATGAGTTGAGATAGTCCTCTTAGTTTCCACACATGGCTTGAGTTGACAGACCGGTCTTGATTTCCTCATATAACTTGGCTCAAGAGTAAACTATTATTTTTTCACATATTTATTAGTTTTAGATAATATATATAGTATCCTATAATTATGAAAATTATTATACTTCTATTATATTAATCATATAACGTAAAATGAGATACTCATATGGGTTTTCACATATTCCATCACTTGTGTTACTACATAGAGTTTCCACATATTCTTTGAGTTGATATCCTCATATTTATAATAGGTGATATACTCTTATTAGTTTCTCATTAGACTATAATCCAAGACACTCCCCTAGTTATTAAAATCCATTCAAATAAGTTATAACATAGGTTAAACTAGAAACTGGGTAACATGTGTATGACCTATAATTAACATTTATTGTTACATTTCACCTAGTATTTCCCAGTTCATTAATTTAACCAACTTATAAAAACTCATAGATTCATGAAATTGTAATGAACAATTATAGATATTGTCACATGACCATAAAAGTGACCACATTTCCCATTAATTGGATTTGAGTAATGAGGGTTCTAACTACCTTCAAAGGTATATGTAAGAGGATATGTTAATCAGATCCAACCTCAATCCATAATACATTCAACTTATATATGTAGGAGTCCAACAAATTCTTGGATGGAGATATACTCTAGAGGTCCTAATAATGTGAAATAAAACAATATAGAAACTATACTCTTGTACCAATTGAGAGATAGTATAATCACAATATGTATTGTCTTCTTAATTCATGTTTTTGTTCAATAAATTTTAGTTGTATTTATACTATGACAGATTCATGAAAATATATTTAAACTATAATAAAGACCTAGTTTTGAAAAAATGACCCTTTATGATGTAGATAAAACTCACATCCTCTCCTTTAACAATAGTATCCATCAACACCACAATAGATGATTAAGAGGTCACGACCTTTGACATTTTGGAGAGTTCAATGAAACCAATAATTACTGAAACTATCCTATGATTATTAAAAACACATGAAATATTTTTTCTTTTCAATGTATTAATATATTATTCATTTATATATCATTATATTTTTCTAAATATAACCATATTACTCGGTTTTATTGACTCACACAACAAACCCCTAATTAATCCAAATCATTTGAGAACCATATATTCAATCGATGTTTCAACCAATTTTCACAAGTGATAAAAATAATGGTCAATATTCATATATAAATTTCTCAAATTAATCTCATATGAAACAACACACATCCAAATTTTATCCTTTGTGAATTGACATCGTTATGAGAAATTACAGTATCTGGAAATGGGTAATCCCATATCAACAATATAAAATAACCACAAAAATTTAACTTCTTCAATTCATCAACCATATACCTAGAAATAATTATGTAAAATAATTATTCTTAGTTAAAACAACAATATACAACCTACATTAATTCAATTTAATTTTATATTCAAATTTACAGAATCTTTATTCATTTGAAATCATCTAATGATATATATCCCAATAATCCAAGATGTGGTATCCATACATTATATTTAACTAAAATGGCTTTCTTAGTGTCATCTTCCTACAAATATCAAATTCATACAACTTTTATTAAATCATTCAAATATAATATTATTATCTTCCACTTGGAGAAATAAATATTCCCAAAACATCTTCATTATTAAATCAGCCGATATAAAACTCAATTTGTGTATATAGTGGACCATAATTTATATTTTGTTACCACACGGATTATATATTTGGGAATAAACTATTTGATAAATTTAATATCCAAAGTTTTTGGATTAATCTACAATTTCCCAATCCTTTAATCATAAATATATTTTATATACTAAGAATATAAATGAGCTCTTTTTAGACTTACACCGAAGAGAATCACTATTAAGTCATGGTCCCAAATCATATATAAGTTCTTCAAATTATATCAATCAGGACCCATGATTCAGACTCCCAATACCCATAATCCAGGGTTTCAAAATTGCGTACTTAAACAATGATAATCATTATTTTATCTGATAACTTCATTTCGATCATTATTCAGTAGATCCCATATCCAAGCTTATTTTAAGTCTTATAAACTAGAATTATTATATAAAAACTATTTAAAAATCATCAGTTGATTTAACATAAAGAAATCGATTATGATTTATATTTTTTAAATTTAGAAAACTGAACAAAACTCATGATAAAAACATTAATTTCATCCTTATAAGATTACTGTTCCATTACAAATTCATTATGTATCAACAATGACTCTAGATTAAATCTTTAATTTCAATGGTTCTTTACTTGAATGCCTTATATTATATTTCATATCTATTCTGTTTTTTATCCATGACATTTAATCTTCTCCATCCTAATGAAGATTTTGTTTATTCTTACCAAATATATGAAAATAAATTTTTGGTAATTTAAATTTTATTATTTTCATCTAAAAAATATGATAAAATGTTATTTAACTTGTACATATAAATTTTTGTTTTTATATGGAACAACAGATACCAAAATAGTTTAAGAATTAAATTACACAAAGCCCATTTAGATACTCCTTATTTAAATTCTTTTAGAAACATTAATATATTGAATCTATCATTTAATTCTAAAATTCTATGTTATATTTAAAATTTATCAAATTTATATATTTATTTAGGAAGAAAATAACAAACCCATATGGAAACATCAAAAACAAAAAACACTCCAAAAATTATTATTTAATACAAATAATAACAAATATATTCTATATATTTTTTCAATATACATAAAATTTAATCATCGAATTTTCAACAATTACTATCAAAAGTTTATAATATTATGAAACAATCAATATAATATCAATATTAAATCAAATTTAATAAACATAAGGAATCACAAAATTAGAGTCCATTTCATCTCTAAATTAACAGAAAACATAGTTAAAATGTTTGTTGGAAACACAAAATGATTATACCAAATATAATACCTTTTCACTAAATACTTTCTTCTCACCTTTGAAAAATTATAATATACCCATCATTATTTAAAATTATATAAAATATAAAATTTTAAAACAATAAATAGATTACTGATTTTTTAAAATTTATTTTTCGTTATAAAATCAATCCAATGTAATGTTATTATCACTCTACCTAAATAAATGATTTTACAAAAAAATTAAATCTTATATTTTAAATTAATAGATAAAATTAAGAATTAATATATTTAATTGGACCAAATTCATCATTAAATTTATTTAATCGTTCATTTATTGTATTTTTATCTATATATTATACACATTTAAAATAATTGAACTTAATTATTCAAAAGACTTTTAAACAATTAACACTTCCCATGTATACTGGATGTGTTTTCTGAGGAGATAAATATTAGAGAATATTCATTCAAAATATAGCATATTTTCTTCATGAAACATATTGGATCAGTGAATTATAGGTTTATTTTATATATTACATTAATATAGAATTTAAATGTTTAATTGAATGAATTATTTCCAAATTCAACATAAAATGAAAAACAAATTTCTACATTTTACCAATAAATGGCTTTTAAAGGTTATAAAATAAATGGTTTCATAAGATTAGTTCCCAAGATTTAAGGAATTGTTAAACCAATTCAATGGGAACATGATTTCCTTCAAACTAAAGAAAATTTCTCAGTTATTTTACTATACAATTTATCAAATTAAAAAAGATGAAATTATTTTAAGAAACATTGGATGTGTATCAATGATATTCATATTTTAACAAACCAATAACATCTAACAATTTTTAATAATGATTTTTTCCAAATTTCTAATTTGAATGTTTATTTTTGAAATAAATATATAATGATAAAATATATTTTATATTTTCACATCCAAAATAATTCACAAAAGTATCGCAAAATTGAAAAATATACAAATATTTAATAATTTTATGAACATAAATAAAATATCGTATATAACTATTTTCATTATAAGGGATAAAATTAGTTTTCTGGTAATTATTGAATGCGTAGTATTATTCAATAATTCATTAAAAAAATCAATATATGATGATTTTATAATCTAGTAAAACTGTAAGACACAAGAAATTTCAAGAATATAACTTCCCAAAAATATTAATTTTAGTATATTATTAGAAATTAGAATTATATAAGTAATTTATTTGATGTATAAAAGATGAGTAATCTATATTTTGGTGGAAATATTATTTAAGGTGACCTACACATGGTAGAATATAGAACTCTAATTGTTTGCATTAAAAATAGAAAAGAAAAAAATTAAATTTAAAACCAATAAATAAACATGTGCCTATGATATTTATTCCAAGTGGAAGAATACTATTAAAAGTTTTAATAGAAGTGTAAATATTCATCCACCTATATTTCTTGTAATTATTATGAACTAAAATATTTAAATACAATTACATGTCTTCAGAAAAAAAAAAGTAATGATATGTAAATCAGGACGTATCCCTTAGTTTGTTTCTATTATGGAACCATCCATAATGGGAAAATATCTTTTTTTATCCCCAGTAAAAAAGAAAATGGAACTTATTTCTTAAAATCAACTAGATAAACATAATTATATTATTCTTCTATGAATAGTATTTACTGTTCTCATATTCAACAACATATTTTGGGGGGTCGTATTTGAAAATTTATAAACAAGTTTCCACCACCTCTTCCTTTTAATATGACATTTATGTAATCCAAGGAAATTGATAAAAAAAATTCAAGGATACATATCCACATATTAATATTCCCCAATAATAATATATTATTAGTACTCATGATGGTTTTTTCCATTATTTTCCTTCTAAAAGGATATATATTACATTCTTGAAACATTACTTTTCCCACACTATTTTGCATTCTGCTTTCTCCTAATTTTTATTAATGAAAATAAGTATACAGATGAATATACAATAAAAAAAATAATTGGAGTGTGTTTCCAATTAAATTTTTATAAAATTGTAGATAATGATTTACAAATTAAACTACATCCCTTAATATTATCATATTCTAGTTCTTCCTTTCCTTGATCCTTTATATGATAAAAGAACAACCCATTTGAATTATCAAAATGTATAGTAACTTTATCTGACATCATCACTATTTTAATGTTATTTATACATATTTTTCCTCTTCTAAGGGAACTGTAAGAGTCCAAATCCATATAATTTGAACCATTGTGTGTTCCTGAAGCCTATGGACATTAGATGAGTGAAAGAGAAGCGTATGATTTTTTCTACATAATCCCTGATGTAAGTAGGATTCACTTAATGTAAGGGTTTGATGGCATAAAAGTGGACTTCATAGCTTGGGGTAATATCCCACTTTACAGTTAGTCAAATTTCCTTTGTAGAGTCATCATCTACATGGAAGAATTAGCTATGTGGATGAACAGCTAGGTGGTGCCATCAACTATGAGGTAGGATTGGATATGTTAACAATTGACTACATGAATTGTCTATGTGAGTGATTATCTCTTTTTATCATCTATATGGATCAACAAACAATTTTAATTATCTATATTATTGGAATTATTATGTGAATAAGCTATGTTATTGAAAGATTATGTGAATCAGCAATGTGAAAAATCGAATGCATGAGCGATCATTATTGTGATTTGAGTACAGGAAAATGGATACATGGAGATTTTGGCTATGAGGTTCTTTCTTTTAATGGAAATATCCTATGAGAAAATGTTCACCGGATTGATGAAAATTGACATGCAGACCATTCAATGGCATAAATAAAGGGAATTCATCAGATAATTCACCAAGTCTAATTGCATTAATTATTTTATATGATATTAAATTCTATAAATGAGTCCTTTCTCATGGGATTTTTACGATTTATTATAGTTTCTATTAAATAATTTTTAATATGAAAAATTATTATCATCCTGCATAATTTCTATGAAAATTTTGTTGATTCCATATTTTCCATATTATTTCTATCTCTCGAGATTAGAGTTTCTATAGAATTCCTATAAAGTCATATAATCATACTATAATTAGCTTTGGATTCCTCTAATGGTTATTAAATCTGGTATGAACCCACTATTATCGGTGCAGTGAATCAGATGAAAATTATTATTCCAAGTATGGGATTTATTACTACTACAAATTATTTAGGTTAAATATTAGGGTTGGTATTATACTAATAAATTTAAAAACAAATTAAAATAATTTTATTGTGGTAATCTGTTGTCACTTCCTACAATGATAATAGTTTTCCACTTATTTTTTAGATAGTGTGTGATATATACTATTATTATATAGAATGATTTTATGAACATTATAGAATATTTTCCCCGATGGTACATATTAAAAAACATAAATCCTAAATTACAGGATAATTAATTGGATGCAAAATAAAGAGGAATGTTTAATGAATATGGTATTTGTCATAATATGATAGTGATAAAATTGATACGAGTATCTGTGATTAATTGAATATGTAATTCCATGTGGTGATTGAATTTCTTAAAGACTATGTACAATGTTAATTCTTATTGATGAACAGAATTAAAGGTGTGTTAATGAATTTAAGTTGGAAAATGTTTTTTGAAACTACACTATATTCGTGGAATCAGTTTTAAATAATTTATTATTATTTTAGTTGTTTGTTATAAAACGATTCTTTAGGTTTCCTAAGGATGGATGATATAATGAATTTTTTAAATAAATATGGAATAAATTATGGTTATGTTATAAATACAATGTCTATGCCCTATGTTTCCCATCTGATTGAGAAGGTGGAGTTCCTATGTTGGGATCCATGAGAGATAATTTATGTATGAAGGCTATATGAATTATTTTAGCCCCTAAATTTCTAGTTTGACTACAGCTATTTTCTAGCATCCATTTGATGTTCAATACATGTGATATTGAACTATTAAATGATCTTGAAATAGATTATCCATTAATTGATGATGTGATATAGACAAGGGAGGCTTGTATGAGGTGGTTGTAGTTAATGAGTATGATGGTGTGATGCAATGATGTATGTATGTGGGTGTTGGGGAAGAAATTATAGATGATGGAAAATGTTGAAACTTGACATACTATTTGATGTGATTATGATAGATTCTTATTAACATGAATATGTTTAAAGGGTGACACATGGGTTTCTTATGTTATATACATTACCTTCCTAACATATTGAGGAAGATTGATGTACTTGTTTGCATGTTTCATCTTTTTTGTTAACTTTTATTAGTATTATTATGTCACCTATAATTATATAATGTAATATATTTTAATAAATGATTAACCAATGGGTTGGTAATTATGGAATGAAAATGTCAGAATGATTTTGATCGTATGAAATTTTAGACTCGGTTTGAATTATGCTCATAGTGTATGGACATTAATATGATGATTAATGTAATTAATTTTAGAATATTTTTGTGGGTTAATTAATTGATAATTCATTGATTAGTGTAAAGATATATTTTTACTGACAAAAATATAGCTTTTTAATTTCCTGTTTACTTATAGGTTATCTATTATTCACTATGGTCGCTAGGATTTAGAGAGACCTTAAATGTAATTGAGTCTAAGACTATGTTATTTCCAATGATTGTTTGAGAGATATATTATATCTTTTATATGTTTTTAATTCATATGAAATAAATAGAAATTTTGTTTAGGAAAACTGACACCTGTTGGACTCTAGGTGGGTATTTTCACTAGTATCCTAATAGGCAGACGGATGGATGGATACACCCTTCAGCCCCACTCTCTTTTAATGGTAGTTACTTCTGATGGTATGCACAAAACATTGTTTTCTCATATATATGTGTATAGGGATGTGATTCAAAGTGGTTATTCACACACATGTATTCCCAACTATTGTATCCAAAATATTATTATGTGAATTATGTGTATAGGATGTTATGGAGTGAGGTACTTATTTATATATGGGTTTTGATGGCTTGATTTATAATCCCTGATGTATGATACTTATCATACATGCTATGGTGACTGTAAGAAACTACATTTTTACTTCATAATGTTTTGGAATGTGATTATGTGATGATTTGGTGAATGTGGTGCATGATTTGATACCTTTTCAATGTGTCTTCAAGATGTTTTATTTTTGATTGAGATGGATCATGATGTGCGAAATTGGGGAGGAGAATAAATCCTATAGGAAAGTGGGATTGATTTGACCTTTATCTTTCATTATTATATTATATTATCTCATGTATGTGATAATTGGTGTCACATAGAGATGTTTAGTAAACAAACATTGTATACCTGTTTAGGTGATGAGATAGTTTTACTATTGTTCACCGTGATTTTGATTGATTGATTTATTTAATTTTTTGAGAGGTTATCTGTTGGATCCAACTGAGTATATTTTTATTATCCCCCCACATATACAGATATATATATATATATATTATTATCAATATATCAGAAGTAGGTTCGATATTTTCTAGTATATTACTAGTTTGTGGTTTTTTGGGAGTTGTTTGGCCTTCATGGACACTACCATCTTTATCTTTCAGTTCTCGTTGTTTCCTTTTTAATTGATAAAATATTATATAACATTGCATATAGAAAATTGGGATTCTTTATATATCTATGAATGTGTTTATTGGTGTATTCATCTTAACTATATCTTCATTATGTTCCTTTATAGGGTAATACCTCTTAAATTTTATGTTTATTATACCCTCAGTGCTAGTCGTCATCCTAAGACCTATTGAAGGTGAGACCTGAGAAGTCTCCATCTACCTTCACTCATTTTTGTACAAGGATTTATACTCTGTGTGGGGATTTGATCATCAAATCTTGGTATTATATGTTTATATTGAGGGGATGGTCACGTTTTTAGTTAAGAACATGTGAGGATTTATAGTTCTATATGGAAATGTTGTCAGGTATGTTTAATAATTGATGTAAGCACATGATACCTACTAAGATGCAATTATTTTTGGAACCCCGTGATATGAATCACAATAAAATATGATTACTAAACATACAAAATAAAGTGAATATCATTGATGGTTCGATACCTAGTAAATGATCATGACTCAATATTATTTTCAACATTAGTTGAAATGGATAGTCTATCGGATAGGTTAAAAGATCTAATATTTAGAAAAACATTAATAAATTAATGTGAATTATTAAATATTATATTCTTAGATGTATACTATTTTATTATAATGACAGAATGGATCCATATCAATTGTCTTATCAGGTTCATGTTGATGTTGTTTAGAAAGGTGTCCCAAAATATCACCAAAGAGTAGAGGTTGGTAATGATGAAACATGGAGTAAGAAACTACAATGGTTTCAACACCAGCATATATAGAATTAAATGGAATCAATTTTTTATACCATTATAGAAACATTTTTGGATTTGGTTTAGATATATTTTAGCTCGATATGATTTTGGAAGGAGTATATGGTATCGTTGGTTGTGACAATGTAGTCTAGAGTAGGGAGGAATTGGTGGTTATTATTCTAGGGTGACAGAGAGGAGTTAGCGGTCTAATAGCAGAGGTTAATATACAAATTATGAGCATATATTATTTAATAAAATATCAATTTGGTTGGTTTCCACGAAAAACTTTCCCTTTTATAGTGGTGTTATAATGTATGTGAGTTCGGGATCCATTTTAGGACTATTCTCTAATATTATTCAAACATGATACCACATGAGGAGAAAATGGAGAGGTATTTAAATAAGGATTTAAATCAATAGATTTACCTAAATGTCACATCATTTATTTTGAATATGTATCACATGTTTATGGAGATAGATTAGGTTATTGATTATATGTTGGGATCAACCAGATCATCATGATAGGGGAGTCATCAATATTCCTAGTTATGAAGTCTGATGGAATGTGGATCCATGTTTCCCAGAAAGAAGGGTTTTTAGTTAGATTAGGGTCGAATCTATGATTAATAAACTATTTTATCAATGGTTGTATGTTCTCAATCATACTCTATGGGTCCAGATTAAATTATTTTCCTCAAGAGGATGAAATCATAATTGGAGAGAGTTTGCAACCTTTTTATTGATTAGTGAGTTCCAAGTGTTCCCCTAGATTTCTCTCCATTGACATAGAATTATCCAAGTTAATACTAGAATCATGATCCAATATGGAATTGGAAGTAAGGATATGAGGCTTTTATAAGACAATATGAAGATACGCCACTTACTGAAGGAGTAAATCATGGTTGTAGAGGTGGCAATTTGAAGGGTCAGTGAGCTTATGGAGTAGGTCATGTCCAGCTTCAAGATATATAATTTCTAACAATTCGTGATCTAGACATCATTTTAGAAAATCTTTCTTTTTTTCTACATGGGTGAATGCTACTTTTTATTCTAGGGAAAAAAGCTTTAATATCACTATACCTTGTCCATAATTGGATACATGAGGTAGATAGTCTTCCAGTTCCCTTGGTATTTTCTATTCTATATCAAGGTATATTGTACTTGTATGATGTATGTAGAGACTATGATTTAGTTCTTTAGAATCACCTCTCTTAGGGATAACACATATGTTTAGGGATACATCCATATAACATCATTCCTGAAGTGGATTGGATGTATTCAATGTTGGTTATAATGTATCTATCCAGGAGGAAGGTTGTGTTCTATGCTATTAATGGAGAGATTATAATGTTATCTGGTGAGAGATACCCATGTATGGATATTTTGAAATATCCATAATTTTCATATTTTATGAATAATATAATACTGATCTTGTGGGATGTTTAAGAGTCATGGTTTTTTAGGGTTGGAAAAGAGTACCATGACGTCATTACAGAGGGGTTTGTAGAATTACATACATGATGGGAGATCATTTTTGGGATTACTATAAAACCAATAATATCTCATATATAAATGTATCCAAATAGGATTGGACCTTTTAAATTTGAGTGAGATGAGGTTAGAACTCGATGATCTGTATCATTGTGGTTTTGTATGGATGACTGGGTATTGTGGGGTGCACAATTTATAATAAAAAATAAGACTGATAAATGATTTAATATTTGAAAACTTTTTAATTTCATGAAATAATTGATATTAAAAACACTTATCCTCTTTTGTGGATTTTTTATTTATTCATTCATCTTCTGACGACATGTTGTTTCACAAAAACATATTTTTTTCTTAGGGTGTCGTCCAATTAATGTGAATGGTGGAGATATACCAAAGACTAAATTCCATTTTCATCATGGAGATTATGATTTAAATTCAGTGTCATTTTATCTGATGAATATTTCAATTTTTTCATGGGTTTTATTAATGCTATTCTCTTAGAGTTCCTAGATATGTTCAAGGTGGTTTTCATTGATTAAAACATTATATACACTATAAATGAGGAGCAGGAAGAGAATCTATGTGTTTTTTTTCTAGTTTATCATCATGAGAATCTATTCTAGAAGTTTTTTATTTGTGATTTTTTGGATCATGATGTTTGTTTCTTGGGATTACTTATGTCCCATAAGGGTGTATATGTAGACCCTTTTAAGATAGTGTCTGTTGTGACATTGGAATCACCCATGACTGTGTTAAAGGAGAGGTGTTTCATTCCTATTGTTGGATATTACATGATGTTTATAGATGATTTATATTGGGTTTCAACACCTATTATAGCTTTAAGTAGAAAATATTCGGTGTTTTTGTAGACTAACTAGTGCGAGAAACATTTGAGTACCTAAAGGTGAATTTGGTCAATTCTCTATTACATTTTTTTTTGTAGTAGATAGTTTCATGTTTGAGTGTTTTTATGATCCATTAAATCATGGGTTGGGTTGTGTTTTTATGTAGAAGATATTTATTTATCATTGTGGGTCTCATAAGTTACATCCCTATAAGAATAACTATTCCACTCAGGATCTTGATTTGGTGGTAGTTGTTTTTTCTTTGAGTTTTTACAGGATTACATTAGAGGATAGCATTTTTTCATTTTTACCAGCAATATGATCATAAGGTATGTATTCTACCATTTCAGCCTAAAATTGTGTTAGTGATGGAGGATGGACTACTTAAAAGATTATGAATTTGTGATTTTATATAAACCATGAAATAGAAATGTTATAGATGACGCAATAACATGGATGTTATGTAGTGGTGGCATGCATGAATCATGAGATTTTAGTAGAGTAATGAATGAACTCTTGGTGATTCATATAGATATATGATATTTGGAGGAAAAAATTTTATTTTAAAGATGATAGTGTAGTCATGTTTGGTTCAATAGGGGTAGTCCAATTCATGTAATTCTAAGGTGTATGTGTGATGATACTGAGTTATTTTTGTTGATTCATCTTGTTGTTCCAAGGGTGTTAAATATTAGGTTTTTTAAAATGATATTTATACCTTCATAAATGAATGTGATGGTCCTCTATGATTTATATTTCTTGACTTTAGTGTGACTTAAAACTCTGAAAAATATGTATCTTTCCATTAGAGGTCATTTTTTGTTTGTTATGCTAAATTGAGTAGTTACAAAGTTTTTTCATTAATGTTTTTTCTAATTGAATGTTAATTCCAAAAACTGTTTTCTCAGCACTGTTATCCATCCATTTGATATTCCCCAATAGATGAGGATGACATGTCAAAGGTTTTTGGTACTAGTTTACCTTGATCTTAGGGTGGCTATGCCACTATATGGGTGATATTTTATCATTTTACAGAATCATCAGACATTATATTGAATAGGGAGTTGAGATCAATGGAGGTTTTATTGAGTCAGTATCTTGAGGAGTTGGTGTGACTATATGGAGTCCTAAGGGTGATAATCTATGATTAGGATTCCCATTTTCATTCAGATTTTATATATTTTTCCAACATTATTTTGCATATCATTTATTCTTTATCACTATTGTTCATCTGCAAGAATATGATTGAAGAGAACAGACTATAAAAACATTTTAAGACATGTTGTAATCTTGTGTCGTGAAATTTGGAGGTTCATGGAAGAGTCACCAATCATTGGTCCTTTTTTTTCTACAATGATGTTTTTCAATAAAAATTTTTAGAGCTCAATTTTATTCATTTTTAGAAAATAAATTTCAATTCAACATTATAATTGAATGGGGTTGGAGAGGAATAAATTATCAATATGTAACTAGTATAGAAAAAGTCATAGATGGTTTTTGTAATTTTCTGAAGGATGAAGGCACACATGATCATAATAATTTCTATGCCAATTGGAGGAGGAGACCTATATAGTTCAAGGTAGTATATTATGTTTTCTGGAAGGTACTCCTCATTATGGATGGTGAATATTTGGTCATGGGTGTAATCTTTGTCCCTGGTTTTCTATCCATTTAGGGGTTTTCACATGTTGGATTTTCGATATATCAAAGAGAAAATATACAAAAAATAAGAACAATACATGATGCTTTTCTTGTTTTACAGATCCATAATTAACATCAAAATTTATCTTCTTTCATTAATTGGGGATAAAATGATGTTAAAGATAATGAGACCATTGAGTAGTAGACTGTAGAGATCGAGGACTACCTAGAGAATGTCTTTTATGGGCATGGTATTCATATTATTGTTTCATTTTTTGGATTAGTGGTATGGAGGAGAGTACCTAATAAAATGAGTCATATATGGAAACTTAGTACACCAAAATATATATTATTTTTACCTATTCTCTTCTCATGTAGTTCTGTTATGGATTTTTAATTCTCTAGTTTATGCTATGTTTCCCTCCAGTTACATGTTGTTTACCCTGTTCTAGTATGAGTGGTATCTCTCTAAAGATATTATTTATAAGTTTTTTATTACTATTGTGTGGATTTATTCTTATTTAAAATGGTGATTTTTTTGACATCCTATGATGTTTTTATACTTGGGTGTTCTCTCATGGGGTGGCTATTTGGATTATCATTTTTAATTTTCTCTCTAGGTTTGGTTTTTGGTTCTCCAGGATGAAAATTCCTTGATAGTTATCCAATATAAGGGCATGGATTTGTCTATTATAACCATTCCATTGTTTATGATTACAGTAATTAATAGAGGAGTCCTAGATAATTTCTAAGGATGTCTGGATCTTTAGAGCTAGAAGCTAGGAGAATACAATACCTCTTCGGGTTTCACATTGTGAATGTGTAGTTCATAGATTAGGGTGACATCCAAATTCATGGTCAGTTGAATTGGCTATGTAGATCACTGAGCTATTCAATTGAATAGGATATTTTATTTAATTATCAATATGGAGACATCGACTACATGAAGTGATCACCTAAGTAAATTGGATATGTGAGTGACAAACTATTTTAATAATCTTACATGAGAGTTAGCTACACGAATCAATTTTTGGATGTATCAGCTACATGAATTGACTATGAGGTATTATCGACCACACGAATCATATATAAATAAGATAAATTTTATTTGAGATGTAACATATATAAATTTTTTACATTATCAATAGGATATTAAAGAAATGAACAATATGAATCGGCTACATGAAAATAGCTATGTGGTGATTTGGGATATATAGTGATTCTGACTACATAAAATCACCTACATGGAGATTTCAACTACTTTCATGACTATTGTTATATATACCTTTAAATTTTCTGAATAATTGTTCGTAATAGAGAAAATAATTTGTGATAGTTATATAATCAATTTCTATTATTAAATATTCTCTAAATAGGTCTTTTCAAACTATATTTAATGATATCCTCATCTGATGGGGTTTAATATTTTTTGATCAAGAAAATTTTGATCATCCCACATGGAAACTCAATAATGAAAGTACCTTCTTTCATTCCTTCTTGTTTTCCATCTAGAAAGATTGATGTTTCCAAATTTTTCTACTGATGTCAATGAATCTTAAAGTCATTATCTCTTATTTCCTTAGTTGGGGATTCCATCTAGAATTCACCACTTATTTTTTCAATGAATCGTGTGATTTTCTTATTTAAATATGTATTTTTATTTTTATATTACTTTTTTTTAGATGTCATAGTAATTTCATGTTTTATTACCTTGAATGGGAATAGAATAAATATATTATTGTTTTAACCAGATTACTAATGAATTGTTTTCATCTTCTATTTGTTTATTCCTTCTATGATAAACATTTACCTATTAATTTATGAGATATTGAAGATTCAATAATACAATTATGTATCATGACATTATGATTAATTTGGAATTTTATTCTTGATGGATAATTATAAAGAACACAAATCCTAAATTAATTAATAATGAATTATCTATTGAATAATGTGGAATTTTTAATGAAACCTGCATTTTTTGTAATACAATAATTAGCAAATTGATATTATTAGAAATTTCTAAATGAATATATAATTAATTAAATAGATATAGAATGATCGATACTTGTTAATTATTTTTGTTGAAATTAATTAAATGTATGTTAATGAATTATAATTCAACATTGTTAGTTGCACTCAAATGTATTCATAGAAGCATTAATAAATTGAATATCTCATTAATTTTTTATTGTATTATAGCTCAATGCCTTAGGTTTCCAATATTTGTAACTTGTGAATAATGAATCAGTTAATTCATGATGGAATAGGAAATGATATTTTGACAAAGAAATTTATTACTGATAATGTTTCTTCAATACATAAGAAGGAGGAGTTCCATGTGTTGGGAGTCATAAGAGATCATTTATGTATGAAGGCAGGATTCCTTGTTTTAGAGCCTCGATTATCCCTATTGACTATAATTATTTTCTTTCATCCTTATCTATATGTGAGGTTACAAAGTGACATGAGCATGGGATGTATAATGTGATATGGGGTAGGGATTCCTAGAAGAGGTTACATAAATAGACTCATGTGATGGATAATTCCATCTTGATATTCAAGTGGGATTCATGAATGACCCTAGAAAATTTTAAATGGGTTGATGATGGGATTAGATATTGATGTGATAATGATGGATGATTATTTAATACCATCCTACTTGATGTTCGGTGGATTTGTTTCTTGCTTAATCTGTATTGATTTCCCCACTAATCAATGTAGTTTCTTGTGCTTGGCTACATGTTTACCCTTGATTATAGATTATGGTCTTTTTTCTACATTTCCTGTAATTATGTAATTTAATTGTGTATAATAATTTCATAACCCATATGGCTAGTAATTATGGAAAAAAATGTTATAGATATGTATATCATAGGAAAACATGGTCTTAGTTTGGATTGTTCTGAGAGGGGATGAACTTTAATATGAGTAATAATGTCCTGAGATTTGTAATAATGTTTTTATTGATTAATTGAAAATGAATGAATTAACATATATTGAATTTTTAGTTAAAATAATTATTTTTCTATTTATTACTACATTCTTATGGGTTTATAGGATATCTAGTCCTAACAGTTGTAGATAGTAGTATAGGTGATGTTAACAGCACTAGCATCTAATATGAGATTTTTTATATAGTGTGGTGGAGACATATTATATATTGTATATCATGTTATTTCAAAATAAAGACCCACCCATGTCTGTTAGCGAAACAAACACCCACTACACTCTAGGAGGGAGTTTTCCCCCAACATCCTAGTGTTAGGATGGATGAATGACTACCCCCTATGTCCCTCTTATCCTGTCATGGTAGATACTTGTAACGATAATCCTATAAGTTAGTTCTGCCTACCAAATTTATATATAGTTGGGATGGCTGGTGGGGTTTCACAGAAATTTATCCCAAAATAATGTATCCTATGGACTATTACATGTAGGAAGTGTTTAATTTGTGATGGCCTGAGGTACTTACTCGGTGTATGGTATTGGGTGGCATGAGGAATAATATTTTATGTATGATACACATCATACCTGATACGGGGGAACTAATAAACTACATGTATTTGACAAAGAGATGTGATATGAGATTATATTATGATATGATACACATGGTTCATGAATTGATGCATTTCCTAGGTGTCTTTAGTCTGGATTATTTTAGAGAGAGATGGCTCAGGACGTGTGATATTGGGGAAGAGTGGAAAACAAGTGTGGATGTGGGAGAAGGGTTAGCTTAATTTTCTATTTTAATATTACATGATCTCTTTTTTGAATGTTTTTTTAATAGTTATCCATGGTTAAAGTGGGAAACTTTTATACCAATTTTAGTGAACATTTAGTTTCACTATTATTTATCGTGCTTTACCATGAATTATTTCACTTTTTCATGAGTGGATAAATGGAGGATCCTAGAAAGTATAATTTTATTCTCAACCCATGAATAAGTAAACTATTTTTACAATAGTGTTGGATGGATAGAGATAAACATATATATTAACATCCTGACTATTTTTAGAGGTTTTTTGGGTTTTGTGGTTGCTGGCATATTTACCTTTTAGTTCTTGTAGATTCCTTTTCAGTACTTATAGTACTATATAAAATTTCATGTATCAATTGGGATTATTTATATTCATGATTTGGTGTTTATTGGTGAATCTATATTATATTTCTATTTTACATTTACTATAAAATGGTAATGCATCCAATTTTTTATGTTTATTGTACCATCGATGTTACTCACACAGTCGAGGCCTACTAGGGGCGGGACATGGGCTGTCACCATCACTCTTATCCCATATCTGACCCATGATACGTCCTCTTTAATAGGAATAAGTCATGCTATGAACAAAATATTTTGTCTACTTTTATCATTAAACTATTCTAAATTAATAAACAAATTAATATCAATAAAATTTTAAAAAATAAATACATTTTCGAATTCTCCCCCAATAAAACATCAATATGAAGACCACTTTATTCAAGAAAATACTATGTAAAACTATGTAATATATAAATTTAAATACTATAAAAATATTATAAGAAGTATAACCAATTATTATTCACTAATTATTTATAAATTATAGTACATGTGGTGTTTTTGAGTTTATATCTTTTCTAAAAGAGTATGTAACATGGTCATCGTAAAATAAATTTTAGAAAAAAGAGTTCCTAAAATAAAAATATTCTAGGATTCTCCCAATTTCATTATATTAATGAATTTAAAATCTATCTATATTGATTTATATAGTAGGGACCAATAAATATAAACCATTTATTATTTTCCAAAAATTCAATAGCTAAGGCATTTATAGGTTTGAGGCCAATCAATAGATTATCAGCCTGATAAAAACAATTGAATACTCATCATTGTGACTTTGATAGCCCAAAACTATATTTTCTAGAAGGACATCCTAATATTCTACCATTTTTAACTGTTTGGATTTTTCATGTCCAATCCTTCCATTTAGTCATCATCTAATGGTTCATCAGGGGTAAAAGTGGGAAATAACAACTCTTCTGTTTCTTTAACCACTTTGGTAAATTTCAACACATTTATTACAACAGTTATATGATTTATTTGTAACATAATTTCCTTAATAGTAGAAAAATAACTAATCACATATTTCTATTTCTACTATTGAATATATATTTCATTTTCTATACCATACTAAAAAACTTTTGAATTATTAACAACACTCAACATATTAATATCTTGCACTCTAATGTAATTCATTAGAATATATCGATGATTTGAAACTAAAAATTTCATTATTAATCATTACATTCTAGAAAATTGATATATTTAAAAATATTTATTTTATTAACATTATTTAGTTTACGTGTCACTCCTCCAATGAAATATTTCAAATTTAACATATATATTTCCATTGATCACTTTTGATTAAATTAGTATTACCCATGTGTTCAATATAAATGAACAACTTTGGTTTCATATCTGAAGACAAATTGTTAACAAAAACCTTCTTCATATTATTATTATTATTGCAATTCTCTAATATATATACAAAAATGAATTTTATAATTGGAGAAATTTACTAATATTATAATGAAAATGTATATGTGATATTTACACATATAGATGACAAGTAATGAAAATGCAATTAATTAATGTAACCATAATATATTCGAGATATTGAGAAATCTATTAACCTTTAGTGTTTACAATGATACAAATTATAGGGTGATAATGATAAAATTACTCTATTTATCTCTAATTATGAATGATATGTTAACATTGACCATACACCTTAATGTTCTAATATTTATTATCCCATACCGAAACCATACTACGCTATAATAATATCTTTCTCATATCATATAAAAAATCAATTCAGTAAATTTAAATACCACAAAAAACTAAATTGTTTTAAGGGATAAAATACTAGAGGGATGTAGAATTATTGATCATGGAATAAAAACTACTATCAATAGTTAAAAAGTCACTATCATATATACTAATAAATTTAACTAACAATTATCGTTTGATATTATGAAAATATATATGTGATGAAAACAATCTTCCAATTATGATAATTTATTTTACCTACCTTGGATAAGTAGATAAATTTATTTATTTGTTAGAAAAATGAAATTAAAAACACAAGGTATATGTGGGAAAGAGGGAGATAAATAGCCTATCACATTAGAATATCGTACTATATAAAATTACAATGAAAATAGATAAGAGTACATTTCTCAATAATGAGTAATATTTCATATAGTGTACTCTACATAATATTTAAAATAAAAAACCATTCAAAAAAACTATTCATGTAACTTGTTTTCACCTGGAAAATCCTCCAATTGATTTTCATGTTTGTTTATTTAAAATTTCAGGGACACAAAATTTACCTCAAAACCATAGACACTCCTACATGGCATCACATGTCATCTCTAACTCTATATTATTTTAATGTGTCAGAATTTTTGATCAAGACAATAATATCATCTCAAAGATAAGATTAATTTTGTAGATTCTCATACTATTGAATACATTTGTTTCATGGTCCATTAATATTTTTTAGGAATAACAATGAATCATTCCACTTTCATAATTGTCAATATAATACAATGATACTATTTTTTAATAATTTTCTCTACATTTATAGGAAATTATAAATGACATATACTCAGATTATTTAATATAAAATATTGATTTTATTTTTTCCATAAATTAATTATATAGTTTTATCATTGTTTGGTCTTTCAAACTTCTCTAAAATAATACAATTACTAAAAATCTACCATAGATGTAGTTAGTAAAAATGTTCACAAAAAATCATTAGTCAATCCCTAACTCTCTCATCCAATAAATTAATGACCTCCACCGACATTACGTAAAATTTAATATTCATAAAACATTAATTTTTTGTGAATGATTAAAACAACTAGCCAGGATTCATTATCCATTTATGATTAATTTATTAATAATTGATCTTCCATGAGCGCCATTGATTCTGTGAATTTTATACACTTGTAGTTTTTAGATTAAAGGGAATTTCATATTATTTTCTATGAATAATTTATATAATGAGAAAAAATTATTTGAAATGTATTCATTTACTGTGTTTTTTGGTTAATTTGATCAGGTATGGGGTTCGACAAACGTGATGTGTGATTGAGGTCTGGTAGGACTTATCTAGTTATCCATTGATGAGATTAGATGAGATTGGTTTTAACATACCTCAGGGATATATTCCCACATAAAATGATAATTTGTAAGTCTAACATGATTAATAGTAGATTTTGATAAGGTAGGTTGGATCTCACAAGAGTGTTTGGTGTCATCTGACTTGATTGTGAAATTCACTTGAAAAGTGTTGCTTTATGGATATTTAATATATTTTTTTATTTGTTTTATTATTACACCATAGATAATAAAATATCATTTGTTATAAAATATAATTTCATCAATGTTATAAATTTGACTCACATAGTGTCTATTCATATTGTATTATTCAATAATTTTAGTGGGTAAAATTATTGGTCATCCACATGTGATACACAATTTATATTAAAATTGGTATTATTATTCATCCAATATGTATTGACTACCATTATAAATTCTTGAATCCAAATTATACGGCACCATTTTCTCCAGGGGAATGTTAGTTAACAATATCTCTACACTTATCAATTCATAGTCATATATAGGGATGGGATAAGTGGGATTTGGTGCCTAATTTCATTTTATCTGTGGTTGGTGTAGTAGTATTTTGATAAAAAAATTAGTATGAAAACATCATTCTAGTTTTTTGGTTGGGTTATCGATAATTTCTATGATTTTTGGTTATAAAAAACATCCAGGTTCATCCAAGGATCACGAGGAATATAGAAAATGATGTGCATGTATATATAGGATAATGGTGTAGATAATAGTTTATAAAATTTTGTTTTATAAATATGGGAATGAATCAACATCTTTTGATGATGATAGGTTTGATTCTTGGTAATGAACTATAATGTAGTTATTTATTTTCTTTTTTTGTATCATTGGATTGTGATATATCCTTGAATGAGTCTTATAAGTTAGAAAATTTCTACTTATGTTTTATTTACAAATTTTCCACTCTGGTTTCATACATAATGGAACCTCAGTGTCCATTCACCATTAATTTTGGTGAATTTTTGAAACTTTTTATATTATGGGATCCACTTTTTGATATAATTCAAATTAATATTACTCATAGTTATTATTCATCTCATTTTTATTTATTTATATTTATCCTCAACATTTTATTTTCTCAAGATACGTATATCAATTATTATATATTTATATGGCGTGTATAGAAAATAATTTACACTACTATAAATTTTTTTATGAATCTATATTATTGTTCTCATTTTATAATATTCCAGTATCATATAAAAAATTTGTTATCTTTTTCATAAATAATAAATTTCACAATGTGTTCTAGGTTTGAATACTATTTAATGTATATTAGATATATTGAAGAATGGTTTTATTATTTCATAGAAACAAAAGTAAAAGGATACATCACGTGGATGTTTAATGTGGACTTCTCTATAATTCTACCCTTAATAATAGGTATTATACCAAATGAGTAATTAAGTATTCATGTCAAAATTAATAGACTGTTATTTTATTTGTGACATTTTCTTATATAAATTTTCTTATTGGTTTGATATTATTATAAATGTTTTATTACTCAAGGCCTCATATGTTTTATATATTATTGAAATATATATTTTAATTAATTTTCACTCTACATGTTATTAATTTTTGTGATTAGAGAGATTGGGTAGATTTTGAGGGTGTTGTATGATTACTAGTATAGTTTAGAGCTAATGAGTTGTATTGTAGGAGTAGATTTTTCTATATTCACTTAGGTTAGAGTGGGGACTTATCCCTTTATTGATGTTCTGTCTGAGAAAAATATGTTTTCTTGAATATACTTTTTGTTTGAATTTTTATAAATAATGTTTTGTGACAACCGTGTCCTGATGACAGCACATACACCCCGCCTTAACATGGTTGACAGGTCCTAGCCTACCAGGTACCCCCCAGTTGCCCCACAGAGACGTGGGGCCCACCCCATGGTCCACCCACATGCCCAAACGGGTCATATGACTAATGATTGTCCCCACAGGCCAACAAATTTCCTTTCTAGTGTGATTTGTCCTCATTCACACAAACCCTCAGAATCTTCTCAGAAGGTCACCCATCCTGATCAATACTCTAGGCCAATCACGCTTATTTGTGGAGTTCTAATCAAACAGGCTCCCGAAAAAGGAAGTTGGACCTTGCTGACATGATTCATATTATTTATTCATTTAACCCTTTATCATTTGGGGGCATTACAGTCACTCCCCCTTTAGAGCACAACTCCCGCGTTGTGGGCCCTACAACTCAACCCAGGCAGTGCACCACACTTAAGGCTGAGTTCCTCCACTAATACCAAATGTGACAATCGGGTCCTGGTGACAGCACATGTATCACGCCTTAACATGGCCATTGTGTCCTGGCCTACCAGGTACCCCTAGTTTCCCCAAAAACAAGTGGGGACCACCCTAGGGTCCACCCAGATGCCCGAACGGGTCATCTGACTAATTATAGTCCCCACATGCCAACACATGTCCTTTCTTGTGTGTTTTTTCCTCACTCACACACACCCTGGGAATCATTCCATAAGGTCACCCATCCTGATCACTACTCCAGGCCAAGCACGCTTAACTGTGGAGTTCTCTTCAGACAGGCTCTCAAAAAGGAAGGTGCACCTTGTTGACATGAGTCTTATCATTTAGTAATTTAACCCTTTATCATTGGGGTCAGTTACAGTTTTATTTTGGGAGATATGTGTCTAAATTAAACTATTTGAGGGTTAATATGGGAATTAAATTTGAATAAATTTGGATTTGGGTTTTAACCTTTTCTAAAAGTTGTTGAAATATCCTTGTAATTGTATTGTTGAAATTTTGGTGAATTTCTAGTAGGGGCATACTGAATCAGACTAATAGAGAAATTTTTTGGTGAATTGGGCTTTATGGATTCTGGTTGAGAGTCCAAATTTACAGTTTTAGGGATCTATTTGACATAGATATTTTAGTTTGATATGTGATGGCATTATGTGGTTTTCTTCAACATATTCCATTTTTTCATTTAAAATTATTTATATTTTGATTTTTCACAAACCTTAAATTTCAATATTTTTTTTTTATTTGAGGAATATAATATAGGTCTCATTTTTTGGGTTTCTGGTTGAAAAAATATAAATACTTTTAAATATCATATTATAGTAGTGTAGATGGATTGCTCGTATATGGATTTAATGTTCATTTAATTGATGATATGAGTATAGTGAATGTTGTTAATTGGATTTAGAATTCATTTTTTAGATTTTTTATGTTATCATTATATATTTTTTCATGTTTGTGTGTGTCACTAGGATTTACATAGAGGAAAACACGAATAATTTACACTTAGTTGTGATTATAGTTTTATTTGTTCAGTAGTTAATATAACCAGATTAGAGGAATGAAAAAAATGGTGTCTTATGTTTATGTAATTTATTTTTAAATCTCAGATTTGTGAATTTTAATAACCCATAGTTTAAAAATAAGAAGCCACTGCACTATTTTTTCATTCGACTGGTTTACAAAATGAATAAATTTTCATTGATTTTTTTCAGTTTCTTTGTTAGGGTTAATATGGTATGTAACATTTTTCAATATACATGGGGTGCGATTGGGTTTATTAATTCTTAATTGAGTCCTTATTTGATTATGTATATTTGGGAACAATAAGATTTTGGATCACCTTATGGGATTTCTTTGATTTTAATTGATATTTTATTTTATTTTTATAATGTGAGAAGACATTCAATTTATCGAGGTATATTTAATCTCAAATATGAATTTGGTTTCTTCTAACAATATCTATTTCTTATTTTTTTTGTCTTCCATGTATTGTGACTTTTAATCATACACTATAAGTGATTGAATATCATATATCACAAAATATAATTTTACCAATTCCTTCTCCTCCATTATCCCTCAATTAGAATGCCTCACCATAAATTGAAATATTTTAACCCAGATTATTCCCAGAAAAAATGAGAACTATATTTTCAAAATAAGGAAACATAATGGTAGTGATTCCCAAACAAAACCATATCATCTATGAGGTTCGTATGGATCAAAGAGTATATAAGAGATTGCTATATATAGGATTATGTTGAGGATGATCCTTTAAAATATCAATCTTCAACCACAATGTTAGGAAATGATATATTTCTAATATGTTAGGTCTGATCCTTGGTAATATGATCTCAAAAAGTATTGTAAATTCGTTTTTTATATTCATATTATATTTTTATGATGCTTTTTTACGAATTTCGTATCAAATATTTTATGTATTGTTAATTTTTAATTGCATATTTTTAGTCAATTTTTTCATAGGGGAACTTTTTCCCCTCCACTATTTATATCAGATAGTTTGATGAAGCTTTTCTAGTCACGGTGCCCTCTTTTTGTTTTTTAATTCATTATATTGACTATTTATTGATCTATCTTACTCATTTTTATTGAAATTGTTCCTAAAATTCCCATTATCCATATAATTTTATATCGATATTTTATTTTTTACTATGAATAATGTAAATCACGATTCTTAGTTTCATAACCGTATCATGAATCTCATTTTTTATTATTTTGATCTAATATTATTCTTTGTTATAATAATCATGTCAACATCCACATATGAGTACTCATTTCAAGATTTTTTCTTTTTTTCTAAAAATTTACAGAATATTAGACATGTTAATTTTTTTTTCAAATTATGTAACAAATATTATATCAATTAAATCTCATGGATTATGATTGTGATATCCCCAATAAAATAGTTCAAAAATGTTTCATTAAACTCTAGTTATATTACTTAATTATATTAATCCACTCAAAAATTATATATTCTCATCAATCTATCCAACCACTACATCTTTTAACCATGTTTCAACTAATTATTATTAGTGATGAACTAAAATGGTCCATATTTATTCAAATTAATCATTTATATATCAAATAAGAAAATATTCGTATAGTACTATCATTGAAAAAACATTATGGGTTAATATTCATTTTATTAATTTCAACATTCAGAAAAAAACGACCCCATATTAGGAATATAAAATAAAAATACATTTCTTTCAAGGATTTCGTCTTTCGAATTCCATATTAGTAGACAAACAAATCTATTCCCTAATAAAACTCATCCATACAACTATCTTCAATTGGTGTTCAATATATCTTAAAATTTCATTGTGGTTTATTAACTCAACTTTAACCAGGGGTGCAATTAAATTTTATCCCATATAATGTTTTATTACACTATTAGACATATGTATAGAAATATATATGTCTCCTGCTTCTATATTCATTGTTCTATATAATTACATGAACTAAATAATGTTTAATTAAATTTTATTCAATTTGTTTTATAGTATTTCACGATTCCACCATCTTTTTCAAATAAAATATATCAAACTCTATTTAGGATAGTAAATGGATATATTTCAACTTTTATTCCAAAGATCCTAACATTTTTTTTGTAAAATGATAGAAATCTATTTAATTGGGTTAGTGATTTACTGATATAAAGGACGAGTGCACTATTATAATAGGTCAACAAAGGCCTCTTATAGACTGCACTTACTAGAGGATAGGAATATTATATGGTGGGATAGGGTGTAATTATTAACTACTATGGAAAGTGTAGTAATTTTTCATTCAAATAGTTTATAAGTATGAGGAAATTAATATGGATTTAGAATGATTGGATGGATATTTAGTAATTAAATGTTTTGAAAATATGTTCCATGTGGCTTGCATAAGAATGAACTCGTAGTACTTTCGCTAGATTCTTTTAGTACACAATTAAGTGTAAACAATAAAATATTAATTAAAACCATTTAGGTATTTAATTATCTTAAAATTAACATCAATTAGTCTTATATATATCAAAAATATATGAATAATTACATCCATTTAGACTCCTAGATATAAACATATTATAGAGAGACACATAGGAAGGAAAAAATTTATTATTTAGGATCAATGTTTGTGTGAAGGCTTTAAGGACAGGCATATAGAGATTTGAGTAATAGTTTTTGAAACAAACATATAGATTCTAGGTAAGGTTTTCAATTATAGGAGAATATATTTTAATAAAATAAGATCAATATTTAGGTTTTGTAGTCATAAGTGTATTGGATTATGAAAAATTAGGAAGAATGTTCATACGAGAAATTATTAATGAAGGATGAATAATTCTGTTATTAGTAATAGAATAAACATACCAAAGGAATAATGTAGATATAAATGATTTCATAATTCTAATAATGAATATTGAGGTGTTGTGTGTGTTATAAAAATTGATAGAGATGCCACATATCCAAAGTGAGGATATGGTGACCGACATAACAATATATAAAACATACTCTTTGATTCCATAGATTCTTGAAGGGTTATTTGTGTCATTGGAACAACTATTCATGGAAGAAATGATCCAATATTTTTTTTATGTCATTGAAGTCAATCATTGATGGGATTACATATATGAAAAATAAGAAGGAATTATATGGGTGATATGGAAGCATAGAATGGTAAGTTCTAGTAATATACATGAAGTGACTATGATAGACTAGAAAGATGGATTCATACCTAGACATATTAGAATGGATTGGATTTATAATATAAAAAAATAAAAAAACTTCTATATGCGTCTTCTTATTAGGTGGATGAAGATGGATGTATTGAGTATGGTGTTTAAACTTCAGTCATGGAATAAGGTGTCATTAGCACCATGGTATTGGAGGGTAGAGATAAAGTTGTCAGAAATGTGAATTATCAAAAATCAAGTTACACATGACTATAATTACATTCCAAGATGAAAGGGAAGAAGTATGAATAAAAACACCATAATTATTGTTCCAATAATAGATATAAATAAATTTTTAATGAAATGGGGAATTTCACATACGTGAAAGAGAGTAAAAATCTATTTATTGGATACTTTTTTGAAGGAAGTCAGAAGGAATATGTCATAACTATTGGAAGAGATTTAATAATTAAAATATATATCATGAAAAATATTTCAAAAATATGGTTTCGGATTTTGTAGAACCTTGCAGTAATGTAGAAGTGGAACCTGAAGTTGATGAAAAAAATAGATGGAATTGATAGTGTCAAGTAGGAAATTAAGATGTTGGTAAGGGAAACATGTGTGATGGAAAAAGAGATTTAAAACGGTAGTAAGTATAAACTGATAGAGGTAGGTATTTATGGAGTGATAAAGATGATTTTAATAGATCGTAGAGGGATTTATAACTTCATATCAAATTAGATAATTATGTGACATTCTGACCAAGTGTCCCCTAAACCGGTGCTCCAATCCAGTTTGAAACAAGACATAAATATCACCTCCTCATACGCATGTAGCTTATTACTAGTGTTACAGTATAATGTCGATATGTGTGGAGAATATACCCAATTATCAGCATAAAAAATATTATGTAAAAAAGCTAAACATCATACATATAAGATAAAGTGGAAGAAAAAATACACAAAAACTTGAAATGGTATAATAAAATTAAAATGTAGTAGAGGACCAAATATCCAGGTCACACATAAAGCCTTTTCCACCCATTAAGCCAATCACACATACGAAATAAATGACTGAAATGTAAATACAGTTGGACCTACTGACAAATTCAGGAAAAAACATGGACCCTGTCTATAGTATCATGTCATGCTACTCCATCCTAACCAGTCGACTCCTTATGAGAATCATGTTCAACCATGCAATAATGGGGCCTTATCCAGATCCATTGTGCATCTGTTCTCAATCTAAAATATGATAACGTAATGTATTCACACTGAGGTGTAAATATATGGGGAGAGAAATAAAAGTGAGCTGGCCCCCACAATGGTGAATTTATAAATAGCTTCCATCAGTGCATTCTCATTAAATATGATCATCATAGAACATACAAAACTGAATAACTAATATAAATAAAATATTTCTTGATCCATGGGTTTGAGACCTCTATCGACCATACCTAGATTGACTAATTCCATAAGATCCATGAGCACATCCCAAGAATTGTTCCTCCCAAAAAATATGTTTCTCTATAAGCATGGAAGTTAGAACATAACCAAACAAAAATGGGGGAACATCCTATAATAGTCCAATCATTTAGGGTAATAAAATAAGTCATCCTATTCTGTCTCCTCAAGTCTCATGAATTTACTCATATAATGAACAATTTCTTAATCTATCATAAATTCCACAAAACATTACTACCAAGCCTAGACCATCAGTCTGACATTAATCTACAGGCTCATAAAATGACAGTTTCTTTAGAATCAGTCCATGACCTAGGAAATATATCAGGTAAATCAAGAATGGAGAAATATCCCATGTATCAACCCATAATTAAAAATGTTTACTGGAATACACATAAGGATCCTCAGTCCATGTATCCAATCGAGATTCGATATGCCATGTCCATGCATCCCAACCACTATGTTACAACCCGAAAAATAGAGAGAATTAGTACATGAATCCATTCAGAACATGGAATTCCGTGCCCAGCCTTCTTATCCTTGATTGGGAATTCTATCTCCATACCACTGGGTTTAGGAGTGTCAGTACATCCCATAAAAACCACATTTAAGAAGAGTATATCAACAGTCCAACATCAAAAAACCATTAATAACAGGTCGAAAAGCATGGTGCATTGGTCCATGAATCTTACTAGGAATGGTAATTTCATGCCTGAACATCCCAAATCACTCCATATATATCATTGGTGGAGCATGGAGTATAATTATGGAACCAAAACCGTGTTGTAAAATACACATTCCCAGAACCTCATTTCGGTATCACTGTACATAAATGTGATGTCACAAACAGTTTACCCATTATAATAAAAAAATGTTTCCAAAACCTCAGTCCAAAACACAAACCATAAAAAACTATCTGTACTGATATGAGTCATTAGGAAAACCATCTACAACAGGGATATCTAAAACCATTCTTATGGACTCTCTCAGCCATCACAACCCTTATTAATAAACAAGGTTAGAAACCCGAGAAACCCAACCATATCACCATGACCTCAGAGTTGTAAACCACAACTCAACATCCTGATTGCTTAGAAAAACTTATTAGTCGATTATTAAACAACCAATATCATCAAAAGACCCTAAAATGGTCCCAAAGGCCACAGAAAGTGTTGGACACCTTGTGAGGGTTCTTCTAACTCAACCAGGATCTCTGGACAATACCATTATTAGAACATTCATAAGAGGCCCTTACTAGAATCCAATTAATCCTTAATCAACAACATGCCATTAATGAATCATGAAGAAGTCTATTACCATAAATTCATTCTCAACATCCATTCTTGATATCCAAAGATCTCTTAACCATAAAAAGTATCACAATATAAATTCTTAAGGATACATCAAATCTTACTCAACACAACAAAATAATCATATGTACCCTCCATACAATGATGTCAACCAATTCCCTGACCCAAAGCTCCCTAATCCACAAATATAGGGTGTTAACCTCTACTCCTCTATCCTAGAGCAATGGGTACTGATACACAAGAAAAAACAAAGATATCTCAAAAGATAACACTCATTAAAACCTTCTGAACTCCATCCAAAGATCCTCGAACAACTCACCATGGCACACTAAGGCCAAGCCAATCAACGAGCTCATGAACCACACCCAATCCTCCTAATTCACATCCCAACCCACTAGATTATTCTTATTCCAATCCTCAAGTAAAATCTTCATACTCAACAATCAATGTCCAAAAATATATCAAAAACCACATATATGCTGAAAGTATCCCACCATTGCAATCTATGAAGAGAAACACTCAAAATGGACTCCCCTCATGTCCAATTCTGATTTTGGGGATTCAAAACATCAAAAACCCTCAAAAGATAACCAAATGGGTTTTAGAGTATATTTCTATTAGAGAACATAAGGGTTACTCTCATCACATCACACGATCATGTACATTAGCCGAATAAGGCGTTTAAACCCATGTTCACTGTGTATATGATGGGTATAGAATGTGTACCTCACACGAGTTACATAATAATGTACCCCACATGGCTCAGCCGTGTTTCAATGTCTATTCGTGTACTCACACATGAAATGTCACCAAAATAGTGTCTGGTCATGTATCCTACACACCCATGTACCCCAAGCATGGGCCATCTAGACTTGTACTCAGTAACATGATTAGTGATGCTACATAGAATTACCTTTGGACTATATGCTATTTAGTAATCTTCATCCATTATTCCCAAAATCGGAATAACATATAATAGGTTTTCTTCAAACCACATGCCTAGTAGTTTGGGTTTCCAAATGAAAAGACCCCTAAGAACCACCTAAAACCCCCAATTTCCCATAAATAAGCCAAATAAAACTCTAAGGGATTCATAGAAGCCATAATAATTATATAAAACTAGAAAATGACAAATATATCTGTTAAGGGTATTAATCTAGAAAACCGGACTACCTCACAGTGTAAAAACCTATGGTATGGGTCCATATATTCTCTCTAAATCTGCTGCAATGCGATTCGGTCCTGATCTATGCTAATGACAATGTCCTGTAGATCCTCCTTTTGTTCCCCTACAAGTCTGACCATTTTGAATAAGGGATATCCCCTCCTACTCTGACCATGTGGGGAAACCCAAAAATGGGGGGATTATTTTTTTAAAAATTTAATTATTAATTTAATTATTTAATTACACATTTACCAGTCGTCTAGAGTCCCAAAACATATAGCATGTTTATATCTTCTATGAGAACACCCCTATTATAAAATCAACCACATAGTCAAAATATCAATCTAATTATCGATTCAAGAGATATAACACCCTAAAACAACCTGAAATTTTTTTATTTTAATTATCTAAATGTTATATATTATCCCAAAAATAAAACATCTAAGAACACCACGAAAAACCTATATGAGGGTAAAACCCTATTTTTGGACCCTTATAATGGTAATATATAATATGATAAAATATTCTAGGATAGAATAACTATTTTACCCCTTGTGATCACCCGAATCAAAAAAAAATTAAATTTTATCTCAAAATTAGAAAAAGAACTCATGTCTCGAGAAAAACCCCACCTGAAACAATCTCACCTTTGAGAAGCCTCCTCAGTAGTCTTCCAACAACACACCTTGACCCATGTTGGTTGTCAATTAAAACATAACATGTTGTGTTGTACCTAAAGACACTATATATTCTTCTCTGTATAACTCCCAAGGGAGGGAGAACAACCCATCAAAGGCCAAGATGCTGCTTTCCACCATTAACAAACCACTAGGATAGTGCCTAACTTCACCATTCCATCCAAATATTTCACCACAAAATTTTAAATTTTTCATCGTTATCATGGTTCTCCACACCATATGATTGTTTTTAAAATATCCTTAAAACAAACCATATTTTCCATGACTAATCCTCCAAACAAAACAAACCCATAGAAAATGAAATTTTCATCTCAATCCCCTGAATAGATACAAATAAAAATAACTAATGTTGGCCATTTTTAGCATCCAATATCAGCTCCCATGGTATTCATCAATACCTAGTCCACCCTTGGGACCTCACCCATAGAAGATCGATGTGCTCCCCACCATATGAATTCACATACGCTGCTCCATAAGTGTAAACTCCTTGTATGCCCCTATAAACACATTAAAACATATATTTAGAATGTAAAAAAGTAATTTATCTCTAAGTATAATCAAGAAAATTTCCTAATATTGGGAATGATACTCTCGAAATTCTGATTACTCTGTGTATTTGTGGATGAATACAAAATCAAACCCATACATTAAACACATCTATGTTCTATCCCAAGGTCCTCTAGTCTCCATTACCATAATCAGACCATCACACCCACAATGATTCTCATCCCACTCACAGTCATTGTCCAACTCAAGACCCTCGAAAAAACAACCCCATAATGTCTGATCCACAAACTAAATAATACAATGCCTAACCAGCGCTCACATTTCCAAGATTCCTATATCAAATAACAATTACATGACCTTGTGTAACCCAGCCATAAACCACCTTTGAATCAAGTGAGTTTAATCTCACAAAAACTCAACATTGAAACCAAAATCGTACAACCCAAGAATTTCTCATGATTCTAAACCATCATAGGCCACCATGCTCTTCTCGACTGCAATACTATTTTCTATACTATATACCTGAATAAACATGTCCCTCTCAAAACCAATCACAAGGAAAAATTGATGGAAATCAGGTGCACTATATAAAAAAGGCATTCATCATGACTAAACCTCAAACCAAATTCATGATATGTGACCTACATTCATGATTCCAAATCATCCATCTATGCCACAAGTTCCCAAATATATCTCGATACTCAGTCAATCCCTCTCTTGGGTCACCATCTAAAATTAAACATATCTGGCTCTCTACTTTAGAGTCACACGAAATGGAAACTCCTCTACCCCACATATTACAAAAAATTACATCTCATTCCTGGTGACTAGTTCAATCATCATATTTCTATGCTAACTCAGATATGGTCACAAATTATGGGTTGACACATGCACCCATCCCATATTCAAAAAAAATATACAAGAAGAAACATTCATCCCTAGGGTCTTGCACCATAAAGGTATCATATACAAACCCACTACCCACATCAAGGTCACCCATCCTTACCACGAATCATCACATTAGACTGCTACTCAGAGGACCTATATATAAAATCAGTATAAAAACACACCCTAAAAAATGTACAAATTCCTATAAATGCGCAATACTAACTCAATTGGGTCACTACACCAACCACACACAAAAACTACACTAGTATCCTCATTGGAATATGCCTCTCCATGGATCTACCAAACCAATAATTATAAATAAATCAATGAATTCAAACACCGGTAGGCCTATACGATGGGGATCTTGTATTCCAATAATGATGCAAGAGTTTCCTCTTTCCACTATAGTAAAACAAACACAACCAACACACATGCATTTTGACCATGATAATTGTGCCTTAAATCCATCATGAATCATTAAATACAAACCATATATGATTCTATAGAAGGGAAAATAACATACAACCAAGAAATCAAAAATATAGAACATCAAAGCATGTATATAGTAATCAGGAATTCCTATCAGAAGAGTTGTTCATGACTCACCAACCAGGTATCAATCATAATCTCTGAAACATCCATATTTCTAATTTCTAATAAACTGAAAATAGTGACATAAAATTAAAGAAACTACCTTGATACAATTTTCTAATGTACAATCTGGGTATCCACTAAATAGGTTCTACAAGATGGTTCTCCGCAACACATCAAGCAAGAGTCCTCATACACTGGAGGCTTCCTACTACAAGGATGCACTAAAGTGGATATATGAGGATAATATAACCCCATATCAGTGATCACAATAGGAAGTAAAGAAAGTAAAAATCATCCATAATAGAAAATTAAGTATAATAATTAAACCGAAGCTAAAAATGTATAATAAAATGAAAATGAATTAGAGGCTTGAACAACTAGGTCAATCATACACCCATGATCACCCACTTGGATGATCGTACATACAAAATAAAGTTATGAAATGTAAATACAACAAGACCTACTACCAAATCAGTGTTGTAAAATGATCGTAGACTATTGTATCATATCAAGATACTCTATCCCAAAAACTCAACTTCTCATGAGCATCCTTCTCATCAATGAAATATTTGTCCCTCCTCTTGATCTGTAATGCATATATTCTCAACAAGAATTGAGACAAATGTTATGTACGCACACCGAGGTTCACATAAAAGGGGTGAGAAATATATCATAGTAGGCCACCCCCAACAGTGAACTTATAAACAATTTCCATATGATCATTCTAATGAAATATGGTCATCCTAGCCAACAAACAAATGAAGATCAAATAGAAAAAAATGACCATCAATATGTATGTATGATACCTCAATAAACCATACCTTCTTCATCCCATGACAGAATATCTCTATGAACATATCATGGAACGTGCCTCCTGGACAATATATGTTTCCATACCCAAGGTAGTCACCACCTCTCTTATCAAAACTAGGAACCCATCCTACGATAGTCCTATGTTTTAGGGTACTAAAATAATTCACCCCATGACATATCATCATGAATCAATAATATAATTTTACCTTAATCCATGAAACATCTATTCCAAATACCAAAAAAATGTACTACCAACACCAGACCATCAGTGTGACATCTATCTCAAAGACCATAAATGATAGTGCATAGAGTATCAGTCCAGCACTGCTTCCTCATATCAATTCAATATTTTCTAAAGCAACATTCCAAGTATAAAACCATAACAAAAAAAATCATTGGTAAATATATAAGGAGACTCAGTCCAGGTATCCAACTGGGATATGGTACCCATTTATGACAATATTGTCTACCGGGTTACTAGTCAGAAAATACAATGCATCAATCTATGAATCCTATAAATACAAGAAATTTTATTCCCAACCATCCCGAAATTGATATGGAAGTCCGCGTACATACCCTAGGTTGAAAGAGACTCAGTCCATCTGCCAAAAACCATGGATAACCAGAAGTGTAACATCAGTCCAACATCCCAATAATATTAATCATAGGATAGAAAACATGGAGCATGTGTTCATCAATAAAACAAGGACATGGAACACAATGTCTTACCATCCCCAATAATTCTATAAATACATTAGTGGTTCCTGGATAATATTTCTAGATCCTAACCAGTATATAAAAAATAATTTACTAGAGCCATAGTGCATCACGAATCCACATATATGTGAAATAAAATCCACATTACTCAAAGGAATATAACAATGTTTCTGAAACCATGGTCGAACACTGTAACCAAAACAAATTAATAGTACTAATATGGATCCTCAATAAAAACATCATGAACACATATACTTATAAAAATACTTATAGATCATCAGTCCATCTCTCTTGGCCATCACATCCAGTACAAGTACACTGACTTCCAAAATAGGGAAACCCAACGATTTCACTAGAGCCTCACAGGAATAAACAAAATCTCAACATTTGAACCCATTATAAAAACATAATTGGAGCTAGTTGAAAACACAAGACCATAAAAATATTCTCAAAAGGACCAAGAAGACACTTAAATATATGTACTCAATAAGAGGGTTCTTCTAATTCATCCATGATCTCAAGCCAATATGTTCCCAATAACATTCACATGATTCGTTCAGTTTCATCTAATTGATCATTAATCAACAAAAAATCCAACACGACCTATAAATGAGAAATCATTGCCCAATAGAATTCACAATATCCAACCATGAAATCCAATGATCACTTAAAAAGAAATATAATAACTATTGGAAACATAAATGGTCCCTCAAAGTCTACTAAACAACATAACAGAACATAGTTTTTCCCACCATCCTATGATTTCAACCAATCCCATGGATCCAACCACCCTAATCCTAAAACATAGGTTCTAAAAATCACTTATTGTAACCTCAAGCAATAGGTCCCAATATCTATGGACTTCCAAAAATCTCCAATGAGATACTACATGATATCACCTTCTCATATCCTTCCAAAAGGAATCAAACAACTAACCAAGTAACACATAGAGTAGGACTATCACAGAGCTCACAAACATCACCCGAACCTCGTAACTCATATCCCAACCTAGTGGAGGAATTAAATTAAAAATCATAAGGATAATCAACTAACTCAACTATATTTGTCAAAACCACTATCTAGAGATCCTCTGTTGTTTTTAAAGGATCCCACCATTATGATATATGTGAAGAAACAATGAAATGTTTCTCCGAATAGGTCAAATTCTGACTCCGGTGAGTCAAAAAGTCCAAAACCATCAAAAGGGTATACAATGGGTTGTACATGACATGTATATCAGATAATATGGAATGTACTCTCATCTCCCCACATGGCAGTGTACATCATCCAATCATGGAATGTAAATCCAAAGGGTAAAACATGTATGAAGGGTAAATGGTGTGTACCCCACTTCAGTTACCTTCCTGTGTTCCTAATATGTCTTAGACATGTTTCACAACCTATAAATGTACTCACACAATGTGTGTCACCCATATGGGGTCTATTCGTGTACCCTACATGACCATATACCCCATATATGAGTCATTTGGCCATGTAATCAATGTCACATCAAGTGAAAATACATGGTTTTTCATTCATACTACACGCCATATAGTCTTATTCTTCTATTCATCACCAAAAATGTCAATCTTATATTGTGTTTTATTCAAACCACACATCATGTAATCGAGGTTTCTAAAGAGGAATATAAGGCCCCAGCCTTAAACATTACTTAATATTGAGTTATTACAAGATTACACATTGAGGATCTTTTCAGGTTTAGAGTTTTAGAGAATTAGATTATAAAACATGCATTACATTCCACATTTAAAAAATGTGGTTACATAAAAGGTAGTATTCATTTTTTTCCCATAAACGGATACATATTTAAAACTAAACATGGTTTCATTCATGACACTTCCTTGACCCTATCATCACATCATGTACCTTTCCCTTGACCAATGAAAAACATTTCAAAAACATAGGATGATCATAAAAAGCTCATTAAGGGATATAAAACTACGAAATGAAAACATTAGTCCATGTATGAAATCATAATTTACTCATAAAACATAATAATTTTAATATACCTCATCAAATCATGAATAAATCATAGAAATCATAAGACGTAAAGGTAACTTGAGGCATTCATAACATTCTTACGTAGAGAGTAACCCTCTTGGTTACGTTTGGAATACCCATCACAGTATATTCCCTAAATCTCTTTAGAGAAACCTTAATGTTTAACTCCTTCGTGTTACCCAATGCATTAGAGAGCTATATCGGGCTCACCCGCCCTTAGTTTATCACGGAACCACCCGTCTTCATAACAATTCCCAAGCACCATAACATAATCGTATCACATAAAACATGCATAAAAGAAACATAACATTTACACTTTTAAATCACAATAGATCAATACAAAAAATTGATATAAAAACATTATGAAAACAATTTTCAATACAAAAATAAAATAAAACTAAAACATGGTATTTATTTTTTTCATTTTAAAAGAATTTATCGCTTGTAGAGGAAGTTGAAGCTCAAATAATGGTCACGGCGGCAGAGAAGTCATTGTCACTGCATATGTATGAAAAAATAAAAACATTCCATTTTTTCATTTAGTAAACACTTCGTATAAAAAATATTCCTTTTGAATAAGAGTAAAAGTCAAAGGGGTTTATTCACTGTATAAAATAATGTTGTGTATAAAACATAATATGCCTCAATGAAAGGAGATTGAGACGAAGTCCCATACCTCAGGTCCGACTTGACTCGATCGTTCTTTAACCTCCTGAATAATAAACTTGAGTTGATTTATACTTTCTTAAGAACCTTTTTCAAGTTTATTATTCCTTTTATATCACTTATTACCATGTTATGAATACTATGTAATTATTTAAGTTAATACTGGTCATTTTTTCGATCATTGCTACTTGAGACAAAAATAAACTCCTTATAATTACAAGTTTGTTCATGGGGTAAAATATCCATTATATCCAGAATAATATTCATCATGTAGATATCATATATATCATATATATCCATTATATACATGAATTTATAATATTATATATCATTTAGAGGTAATAAATGAAATGCACCGTTAATGGAGACGGTAAGTCGTACGTACGCATGAACGCTACTTCCATTTCTATTTCATATTTAATGGAATTAAAACATAATGATACATTATAGTATTATAATTATAGTATGATATCATATATAATATCATTAAATCTATCCTTTATACGTACCACATATGGTATTAACGAATCAAATCACTTTGAGGGGGCGGTAGTCCGAACATCCTAAAATGAAGATACCGCGTTTACCCATAATGGGAACCATAAAGGTATTCCATAAATAAAAAATACATAAGATTAAGGAAAACATAAACATATTATATACCATATATAACTATAGTGACATCGTAATGGCCACCTTTGAAGGTGTTAAAAGAATATTGAACAATCATCGTTTCGTGAGGCAGAAATTCACCATCCACAGAAACAGTATGTTTTTAACCATTAGATGTAGGTGTGTGTAAGTGTAGCTCAAATACATCTTATAAAAACATCATAGTATATTTAATATACTGGTTTTGTTAGAAAATAAATTAATAAAAAGATTTTAGGGGGTTGGAGAAGAAAAATAAAACAAAAGAATACAAGTGAAGACATTAACTTAAAATCGGGTAACTCCCTTTGGTTTCAACCAAAAGGGTTTCTTGAAGAGCTTCCTGCCTATGAAAAGGCTTCTAGGATGAGGAGAGACAAAATGATCAGATATTTTCTGAGCCAAAGTCTTGAGAGGTGTGGGTAAAGAGGTAGAGGTGGGGGCCTTTTATAAGAGGAGGGGAGGGGCTCTCTTGGAAAGGTATAAAATGTTACTTCATTTTCAAATGAGTTTCGGATTTTAAAAGTCCCACATTGATGTATTTCGAGGATAAGGTGATAAGAGTTCAAAATACACCCATCCAATAGTTTTTTGACATGTTTAGGTCTTAGATTTTACATTATAGTTTCATTTTATTTAAATCGTTAAATAATGAGGTAATCGTTGCATCATCATGATGTCATACAAAATTTAATTTATTTAATATCTAAAAATTGTAAAAAATATACTATGATGTAGGAAATATTTTTATCTTTAAAATGATTATTTATAGACAAAAATATGAGTTTTATAACCCTATGTAAAAATTGTTTTAGTAAAACAATACATGTTTGTGTCATTTTTACTTTTAATTTAAATAAAAGAAATTAATGTCATTATCTTACCCATGTGGCTCCATGGGGTCCCAAAAATCGACCCATGGGTTTTATTGGTAGTAAATGACTCATCCAATAGGTTTAGGACAAGTTTCAAGATATTTTCATTTTATTATAATATCATTTTTACCTTAAATCACACTAATTACCGTTAATCGCGATTAATAAAACTTAAAAGTTACTTTTCATCAAAAATTATTTTCATCCCATTAAACCAAATTTTACATAATAATTAAAATAATTTATATTGGATTTTTGAAATTCAATTCACAGAAGTGGTAAACTTCTATTTAAATGAAAAATCAGTTTTTGTAACTACCACTTTTTGGTTTCACTATTCATCAAAAATTAAGGGTTTTCAGAAAAGTACCAAAAAATCACCCTTAGCAATATTTGATATTCCAAATTCAAAAATGATGTCTATTTTACCAAATTCATAACATAGAAGTTGTATTAATTACTTTTATAATTAAATCCCACTGTCAAATCAAATAGTGTGTTTTTATAAAACAATACCTATCAAAAGATTGACACGCGTTTTTGTCCAATCTCAAAATGATATTAATTACAATGACCACCATTGGACTAAATGGTAAAAATATATTCTAATTTGACTTGAAAACCAATTAATATGATAATCTAACGATGTAAATAAATTATATTAAAAAGATGTTTTGAATTAAAATACAACACTTTTCACTATTCATTAAAAAATGTATATTATCAGAATAATACCAGAAATTTATCCAAAGTCAATTTTAATGTACCAATAATAAAGCATAAGTTTATTTTGACAAATATAGCTTATAAAACAATCAAAAGTTAGATTTAAAAATGGATTGCCATCAAAAGGTGGTAAATCAATCTTTTAAAAATACATGAGTATTCCATGCTTAAGATTGGATTTATTCTCAGTTTAAACCTATAAAACACTATCTAATTCATAAATAGTCATAGATATGAAAATATATTATTCTTTACTTACTTGGGATTTTACAACCTTCCCCCCTTTAGAAAATTGTGCCCCCACAATTTATTTAATTATCGAATAAGTGGGGTATTTATCCCTCATTTCATTTTCAGATTCCCATGTTGCCTCTTCACTCATGTGGTTCTTCCACAAAAACATTACTTGATGAATCACCTTATTCCGCAACACTTGCTCCCTATGATCAAGAATCTGAACTGGTTGATCCTCATAAGATAGATTATATTCTAACTGAACTACCTCTCGACTCAAAACATGAGATAGATCTAGCATGTACATCCTTAACAATGAAACATGAAAAGCATTGTGTACCTGAGATAAACTCGGAGGTAAAGCCACTTGGTATGCAACAGATCCAACTCTCTCAAGAATTTCATATGATCCAATGAACCTTGGACTCAGCTTTCTTTTCTTACCAAATCTCATCACACTTTTCCATGGTGATACTTTGAGAAAAACATGATCACCTACCTCAAAAAATAGATCCTTCCTCCTGTTGTCCGCATAACTCTTCTGCCTGCTCTGACCCATTCTCATGTGTCTCTGTATCATCTGAACTTTTTCTGCCAACTCTTCTACCAATTCTGGTCCCATCAAATTTATTTCACCTAATTCATCCCAGAAAGATGGAGTTCGACACCGCTTCCTATATAATGCATCAAATGGTGCCATATGTATACTAGAATGAAAAATGTTATTATAAGAAAACTCAACAAAAAAAAGATGTTGGTCCCAACCTCCCTGATAATCCATATAACAAGCATGTATCACATCCTCCAGAGTCGGTATTGTTCGTTCTGACTTCCCATCTGATTGAGGATGAAAAGCTGTACTAAAATTTAATTCAGTCCCCAACGACTTCTGAAGGCCTTTCCAAAAGTTAGAAGTATACCTAGGATCACGATCAGATACAATGCAGAGGGAACTCCATGTAACATGAATATCTCCTTAAGATAGAAAAAAGAAAGTTGATCTAGGGAAAAATTATCTCGTATGACATGGAAATGAGCAGATTTAGTCAAGCGATCAACCATAACCCAGATTGCATTATTACCTCGAGGTGTCTTCGGAGATCCCGAAACAATGTCCATCGATATATTTACCCATTTCCACTCTGGCACTGATGAAGGCTGAAGCATCCCTTTTGGTAACTGCCTCTCTTCTTTAACCTGTTGATGAGTCAAACACTTCACAGTAAAATCAGCAATATATCTTTTCATTCTGTCCCACAAGTAATACTCCCACAGATCTTTGTACATCTTTGTACTGCCTAGATGAAATGAAAATGGAGAACTACAAGCTTCACATAACAACTATCTCTTCAACTGTGAATCACAAGGCACACACAAACTCTTCCTAAATCTCATAACACAATCATTATCAATGTTGAATTCACGCAACTTACCCTTCTGAACCAGCTCTACCTTTTTCTACAACTCACTGTCTTGTTTCTGTGCTTGCTTAATTCTGTCTGATAGAGAAGATTTCACTGATACCTGAAACAAAACAGATGGAAATATGGAACCAACAACTTCTATGCAAAAGTTTATAAAATACTTAACCAAAGGATCACATTCCAAACACATCATTGTTAATGAATCATTCCTTTTTCGACTTAAATCATCATCCACTTTATTTGCTTTTACCGGATGGTAATGAATTATACAATCATAATCCTTGATTAATTCCAACCATCTCCTCTGTCTCATGTTCAATTCTTTATGAGTGAATATATAATTTAAAATTTTGTGATCGATATATATTTCACACTTTAATCCATACAAATGATGCCTCCAAATTTTTAAACCGAAAACAACAGCAGTTAATTCCAAATCATGTGTAGGGTAATTTACCGCATGAGTTTTAAACTGATATGAAGCATAAGCAATTACCTAATCATTCTACATTAGGATGCAACCAAGTCCTTTCAATGAAGCATCACTTTAGACAACAAACTCACCATTCTTGGAAGGTAGTGCTAAAACTGGAGAATTCACCAATCTTCTTTTTCAATTCCTAAAAACAATCATCACATTATTTTGTCCAAATAAACTTAACACCCTTCCGAGTTAGCTTAGTCATTGGACAAGATAACCGTGAAAAATTTCTAAAAAACCTTCGGTAATAGCCTGCCAAACCAAGGAAGCTACGAATATCAGTTACATTTGTGGGTCTTGGCTATTCTTCAACAGCCTTTGTTTTTGTAGGATCAATAATTATCCCATCTTTAGAAACAATGTGACCAAGGAAAAAAATTTGTTGCAACCAAAACTCACACTTGCTGAATTTCCCCTAAAATTTCTTTTCTTTTAAGATTTGAAAAATAACCCTTAAATTTTTTTCATGCTCTTATTTACTTTTATAAAACACCAAAATATCATCAATGAAAACAACTACAATCTTATCCAAGAACTCATGGAAAATTCTATTCATTAAGTCCAAGAATACAGAAGGTGCATTGGTTATCCCAAAAGGCATTACTACAATTCATAATGGCCATATCTTGTATGAAACGAGGTCTTTGGAATATCTACTTCCTTTACCTTCAACTGATGGTACCCCGATCTCAGGTCAATCTTTGAAAAAAACTGAGCTCCCTGGGGATGATCAAAAAAAATCATCGATATGAGGAAAAGGATATATGTTCATAACAGTGATGTTATTAAAGTCCCTATAATCAATGAAAAGTCTCATAGAACCATCTTTCTTTTTAACATATAAAATAGGAGAACCCCATGGTGATGTGCTAGGTCAAATGAAACCTTTCTCTAATAAATCTTTCAATTGCTCCTTCAACTTTAAAAGTTCAATTTGAGCCATTCGATAATGGGGTTTTGAAATTGGCTTAGCATCAGGAACTAAGCAAATAGTAAACTCAACATCCCGATCTGGTATTATTCGTGGCAACTCATCAGGAAAAAAATCAGGATACTCATTTACCACTGGCACGTCATTAATCTGAACAGTTCCCTTATTTTCAATGATATGTGAAAGGTAACATTCATTTCCATCTTTTACAAGTTTCTCGGCCTCTTGATATGTTATCAAAAGTAAGGGTTCATTCTTGTACACAATCTGAAAGTCTTTCTAAAAATAAACTTCTTTAGCTCTAAAGTCAATATTATCATGGTAAACCGAGAGCCAATCCATACCCAGGATAACATCAAACTCTACTAGAGGTAAAAAAATTAGTTTTTCAAGTTGGTTCTTTCCACGGATAAAGATAGTAATATTCTTATAAATTCTTTTTGCCTCAACAATTCCCCCAGGTGTTTTTACCACATGTTCAAGAGTCATTTTTTGAGATGGTATTTCCATTTTACTTGAAATGTTTTTAGAGATGAATGAATTTGTAGACCCCGAATCAAACAACGCACTGGCATAATCTGAAAAAACAAAGTACCTGATACAACTTCATTTGATGGCCCGACATCTGCTGAAGTAGTTGCAAAATACTTCACCACCCCTTTCTTCTTGTAGTCTAACTGCTTCCCATCACTCGAGCTCTTTTTCGGACACTCATTTCCATAGTGACCCATCTCATTGCATTTAAAACATTTCACTAACTGTAAATCAATTTTGGTATTACCAGCACCCTGATCTTTTTCAGTACAATCACGAGCCTTATGTCCCATCTTACCGCATCGGTAGCACTTTCCAGGATTCAGAAGACATTCCACATCATTCCTTTTACGACATTTATCACAAATTGGAAACTTAGTTTTCTTACCATCAGACCTTTTTGAAGAATTATTTTCTTTCTTCTGCCACCCCGGTCTCTTCTTCTGTTTCTTGTTATATAACACTTGATCATAGAGAAACTCCATTTCCACCTTCTCATCACATCGAACAATATTTTCATAACTCTTGAACTTGCGAGAAGCTAAATCCCTTTGTTATTTTGGCTTTAATCCTGAGTAACAACGATTCATTTTACTATCAAGGTCTCAGATAAAATTTGGATCATTCCTTGCCAATCGAGTGAACCTTTCTTCATAGGCAGCAACTGAGTCTTCCTCTTGCCTCAATTCAAAGAATTGTTTTCCCATCCTAAGTCGAATAACCATAGGAAAATACATCTCAAGAAACATACCTTTGAATTCATATCAGTCGAGATCATCAATCTCATCAGCGTCCCTGATATTTTTAACCATCGACCACCACTGATCTACTTCACCCTCTAATCGGTAAATAGCAAGACTAACCTTTTGATTGTTTGAACACTCCATGACATCAAAATATTTTTCCAGTGCTTTATTCCACCCTTCAGCTAGCACAGGGTCAGATGATACTCTGAATGATGGGGGATGTTTCCTCATGAAATGGTCCACCACTAACATGTTCCTCTGCGGTTGATCTGGCTGATCTCATACATGGATACCACCAACATTTATTACTTGAGTCAAATACGCCATTACTGCAACAAACTATTCAGTTCCATTTCCGACCATCTTAGGATGCTGATTCGGAAGGTCATTTCCTTCTGTATGCCTTCCTAGAACTGCTTCCCTGTTTCCTCTATGGAAAACCATTCTGAACAAACATGTCTTAGATAAAGCAACATGGTAATCTTCAAATTCTATATCATTTCAATTTGACCATAAAAAAATATTTTTGGATAATAATTTAATAGAATTCTAACTCCTAAAGTTATTTAAACTTACCTATGATACCAACTATAAGGACCCAGCATTAAAAATTACATAATATTGAGTTATTACAAGATTAGACATTGAGGATCTTTTCAGGATTAGAGTTTTAGAGAATTAGATCATAAAACATGCATTACATTCCACATTTAAAATAAGTGGTTACATAAAAGACAGTATTCATTTTTTTCCCATCAATGGAAACATATTTAAAATAAAACATGGTTTCTTTCATGACACTTCCTTGACCCTATCATCACATCATGTACCTTTCCCATGACCTATGAAAAACATTTCAAAAACTTGGTATGAGAATAAAAAGCTCAGTAAGGGATATAAAAGTATGAAAAACATTAGTCCATGTATGAAATAATACATTACTCATAAAACATAATAATTTTAACATACCTCATCAAATCATGAATGAATCATAGAAATCATAAGACTTAAAGGTAACTTGAGGCATTCATAACATTCTTACGTAGGGAGTAACCCTCTTGGTTACATTTGGAATACCCATCACAGTATATTCCCTAAATCTCTTCGGAGAAACCTTAACGTTTAACTCCTTCGCGTTACCCAATGAATTGGAGATCTATATTGGGCTCACCCGCCCTTAGTTTATCACAGAACCACCCATATTCATAATAATTCCCATGAACCATAGCATAATCGTATCACATAAAATATGCATAATGGAAACATAACATTTCCACTTTTCAATCACAAGATATTAATACAACACATTGGTATAAAAACATTATAAAAACCATTTTCAATACCAAAATAAAATAAAAGTAAAACACGGTACTTATGTTTTTTCATTTTAAAAGCAGTTTTGGCTTGTAGAGGAAGCCGAAGCTCAAATAATGGTCACATCGGTTGAGAAGTCGTTGTCGCCGCATACGTACGAAAAAATAAAAACATCCCCTTTTGTCATTTTGTAAACGCTTTATATAAAAAAGATTACTTTTGAATAAGAATAAAAGTCAAAGGGGTTTATACACCATATAAAAGAAAGTTGTGTATAAAACATAATATGCCTCAATGAAAGATGATTGAGACGAAGTCCCATACCTCGGGTCCGACTTGACTTGATCGTTCTTTAACCTCCGGAATAATAAACATGAGTTAATGGAATTAAAAAATAAGGATACATAATAATATTATAATTACAGTATGGTATCATATATAATATCATTAAATCTATCCTTTATATGTACCACTTATGGTATTAACGAATCAAATCACTTTGTGGGGGCGGTAGTCCGCACTTCCAAAAATGAAGATATCGCGTTTACCCATAATGGAACCATAAAGGTATTCTATAAATTAATAATACATAATCTTAAGGAAAACAGAAACATATTATATACAATATATAAATATAGTGACATATTAATGGCCACCTTTGAAGGTGTTAAAAGAATATTGAATAATCATCGTTTCGTGAGGCAGAAATTCACCATCCACAGAAACAGTATGTTCTTTAACCATTAGATGTAGGTGTGTGTAAGTTTAGATCGAATACTTCTTATAAAAACATCCTAGTATATTGAATATACTGGAGTTTTTATAAAATAAATTAATAAAAAGAGTTTAGGGGGATGTAGAAGAAAAATAAAACAAAAGAACACAAGTGAAGACATTACCTTAAAATCGGGTAACTCTCTTTGGTTTGAAACAAAAGGGTTTCTTGAAGAGCTTCCTGCCAAAGGTAAGGCTTCTAGGATGAGGAGAGGTATGTGGAGAGACAAAATGATCAGAGTTTGGCTGAGCCAAAGGATTTAGAGGTGTGGGTAAAGAGGTAGAGGTGGGAGCCTTTTATAATAGGAGAGGAGGGGTACTCTTGGAATGGTATAAAATGTTACTTTATTTTCAAATGAGTTTCGGATTTTAAAGGTCCCACATTTAAGTATTTCTAGGATAAGGTGATAAGAGTTCTAAATCCACCCATCCAATAGGTTTTTGACATGTGTAGGTATTATATTTGACATTATCTTTTCATTTTATTTAAATCGTTAAATAATGAGGTAATCGCTGCATCATAATGATGTCATAAATAATTTACTTTATTTAATGTATAAAAATTATTAAAAAATAACTATGATGTAGGAAATAATTTTATATTTTCAATGACTATTTATAGTAAAAAATATGACTTGTATAACCCCATGTAAAATTTTTTTTAGTAAAACAATACATGTTTGTGTCATTTTTACTTTTACTTTAAATAAAAGGCATTAATGTCATTATCTTACCCAAGTGGCTCCATGGGGTCCCAAAAATAGAAAAATGGGTTGTCTTGGTCGTCTATGACTCATCAAATAGGTTTAGGACAAGTTTCAATTTATTTTCATTTTATTATAATATCATTTTTACCTTAAATCACACTAATTACCTTTAATTGCGATTAATAAAACTTAAAAGTTACTTTTCATCAAAAATTATTTTCATCCCATTGAACCACATTTTACATAATAATGAAAAAAATTTATATTGGATTTTTGAAATTCAAATCATAGAAGTGGTAAAGTTCCATTTAAAGGGAAAAATCAGTTTTTGTAACTACCACTTTGTGGTTTCACTATTCATCAAAAATTAAGGTTTTTCAGAATAATACCAAAAATTAAGCCTAATATATATTAGATATTCCATATTCAAAAATGATGTCCATTTTACCAAATTCATAACATAGAAGTTACATTAATTAATTTTATAATTAAATCCTGCTGTCAAATCAAATAGCGTGTTTTTAAGAAACAATACCTATCAAAAGATTGACATTCATTTATGTCCAATCTCAAAGTGATATTAATTCCAATGACCACCATTGGATTAAATGGTAAAAATATATTCTAATTTCACTTTAAAACCAATTAAAAAGATAATCCAACTATATAAATAAATTATATTAAAAATATGTTTTGAATTAAAATACAACACTTTTCACTATTCATTAAAAAATGAACATTATCAGAAAAATACCATAAATTTATCCAAAGTCAATTTCAATGTCCCAATCATAAAGTATAAGTTTATTTTGAAAAATATAGCTTATAAAATTGTCAAAATATATATTTAAAAATTGTTCTCCATCAAAAGGCGGTAAATCAATCTTTTAAAAATAATAGAGTATTCCATGCTTAAGATTGGATTTATTCACATTTTAAACCTCTAAAACACTATCTAATTCATAAATAGACATAGATATGAAAATATATTATTCTTTACTTACTTGGGAAGTTACAAGGAAACCCCCTATGAACATCATAAAACCCCCATTTTCCAAGAAATAATCACAAATCAACACCAAGGAGTACGAAATACCCATTTTAAAGATATAAAACAAGAAAACAACAGATATATGGGGTTTTGGGACTAAATATTGAAAATGTAAAAACTCCAGGAATAAAAATAAATGATTTGGGTCCAAATAAACACATACAAGCTGCTTCACCTTAATACATTCTCGATCTACGCCAACGGTGATGTTAAGAAGCACCAACCTCTCCTCTCACTCCTTGTATGGACGTCGTGCACAAGGGACAGACCCTTCATTTCCTCTTGTTCATGGAAATCCAAAAATTGGTGGAGGTAGTTTAATATATTTTGGTACTTAATTTAATTAATAAAATAAATAATATCCCATTTAACAGTCTTCCAGTGTCCAAAAACCAGATGCATGTTTATAACTTGCCTACAACCCCCTCCCCCCATATAAACTTTGTCACATAGTCAAAATATCAATCGGATGTTCCATTCGATAGATACATCCACACCACACAACCCAACAAATTTAATATTTAATTAATTAAATATAAAATATACCTCCAAAACACCACATCTCCAAAAATTAGTAAAAACCATGTCCTATGGTAAATAACCTATTCCAAGACCAACTAATTATTCATGAAAATTAGCAGGGATCATCTTCTTGGGTAAGATGATCATTATATACCTTAAGAGCAGCCAAGAAAAGAAAATTAAATTTATTCTAAAAATGTCAAATTATAGAATGATCAGGTTACTATAGATGAGGTACTTAATGACAAATGTTATTGAGTGTATTTCATTTAAAATCAAATTAGAATATGGAAATTGGGGAGAACATAGGTAAATTTTCATGTTGCGGATGGTTAAATTTTGTAATGGAGTCTATAATATTAAGGATTTATACACCAGGATATTTTAAATTTCATTTGATGTACCTAAAAGTAAATATTTAAATCAATAGAAGGAATATAACATTTCTAAGAGTGAGACACATGTGATGTACTCAGGGATCCTTACAAGGATACCAATTGAAATGACCTTTCAATGTGAATAGATTGTACTAGGTGACACAAATAAGAAAGAATATAAAAGGATTTATAGTAATGTTTATTCTAAAAAAACTAGTTTTTTGATGTTTTGGGACAATACAACATGGTGTTTTATCCGCCAAAATGTTTTCCAATGATGAGTGAAACTTTCCAATCTATCTATATAAAATAAGTGGTTGACCAGGAATATATCAAGACTTCTAAATATTTATAATAGATGAAAATTGATATTAAAATGAAAATTCATCATCTATATGAATAGGGAATTATCTAACTCAACACAACACCCAAATCCATACCAATAATTATGTTGAAGAAAAAATTTCAGGATAAAGGATATGTGTCAATTATATATATTTTTGATGTACTAATATTCCCAATTTATATTTAAATCCTTTTAAAAGAATTTGATGGAGGATTTAGATTATGTAGATTATTTTTTATTGAAAACTATAATATTGGGTTAAACCTTTGTGAATTAATGATGATGATGTTGTTAATATGTATTTTAAAACTCAAAGGTGGAATTTTGAATATCCTTTAACCCTGTTTTTGTTAATGAATTACCTATAAACATTATAACGAATGATCTATAATTCCCGTCATTTTATAAAAAATAAATCCCCTAATATGATTGTGGAAATCTAGAGAGTTTCTATATAACCGAAAAACAATCAAAATGAAAATATTTCTTCAATAATGATATTTACCGTTCCTTTAGAAATGTAGATAACAATATCTCCCCCTAGATTGTGAGAAATCAACCATGTTTGAACTTGTGATCATGTTTTCCCACATTTATATTACTACAATAGTTTATTTTTTCCTTTATAATTATTCATATCTTATTCCATAGCCTCTTGTTTATCATCCTCCTATTCATCTAGTACATAATATATATTGTGATTGTTCATGCTAGATTCTATATACTCTAATTGTAGTAGATAAATAGGTTTAATAATCACTCAAATGACCTATTTAAATATAAATAATAATAATCACCATTTTTTCTCTGAGAAATTATCCATGATGGTGTTAAAAAATTCCATACCCTCAATCCATGTTTCACTATACTAGTATACAAGGCCCCATCTAAACCCTCTATGTGGCAATTACTATGACATATATGGAATCATGATATATCTATGTTAATCAAAAAATTATATCCATCCTGAAATGTATTCAATAAAGAATTATCATATTATTATTGGGTCTCCATAATTCTCCTTTTTTTAAATACCTCACATACTACATTGGATTCATTATTTTCTAGTCTTTTATTCTTTAAAATATATTTTTTATATATTGGTGTACAACTGTACTTGGGAGATTATAGAAAATCTGTCTCAAACCACTCCTCTCACTGAATTCTGTTTAGAGTCTCCTTCTACAACCTTAAAGTACCATTCCTCCTATAAAGTAATATCTCTATGAAAAAAACCATATCTTAAATTTTTCTCTCTTTTAATTGATAACATCTTACTTTGTAAACTATTTGAGTGTTTTCCTCATTATAATTTCCTCATATAATAAATTTAGATGAAAAATTATATGGGATGTGAATGAAATATTACATGTAAAAACTAGTAAGAAGATCATCTGATATTGTAGGCCCAAATATCTTTGGTGGGTATATATGTTAAAAATAAAAGATCCCAAAAGTGAAGAATCAAGATCAACACTCAGATTAATATTTGGATCTTCTTCTCTAGGAAATAATGAATGAAATTTTATACACTGTTTTGTGATTTTTTTTGTTTCCTTATGATATTTCTATTCAAATTATTCAGTGGGAGAAATATTTTGAGATAATAAAAAGGGTTCTATAAATAATTATGAAAAATAATTTGTATGTAAACTAAAGTAAGTGTTATTTTGAGATTAATATATCAAACTACATAGAGAATATCATCTCATTCAGAAGATTCTCTATGCATCTCTAGAATATAGTAGCAGTGAATAAGTAGAAGTACAAAAGGAATGGTATGTTTGTAAGATTATTTATGTGCCTTACTGGGTATTAAATGAAATTTACAAGGGATTAAAGAAATATTTCTATATCCTTGACAACATTAATGAGGAAAAAAATTCTTCGAGTAGAATCTTGAAGATAAAGAATATTTTAAAAGGATAAATAACATCATGAAGGATTATGCAACTCTAAATATTCCCAACATCTCAAATGGGTTCTTAGAAGGAGGAAATTCTTTAGGATCAGTGATATGTTCTATTCTCATGTTGGAGGGTATTCGACATTCTTATTAAATAATTTAAATATTTGATGATGATATAGAGAAATATATTTATAAAAATATAATGATGGATTTTTTAAAAAGTAATAAATATAAAGGATATACTTAATTGGATCTAATTTTGTGGATTATTTTCATCATCAAAGTATCAAATAGATTCTATGTTGAAGGGTATTAATATTTGATTAATATTTTTGTAATAAAAAAATATTGTGTTATGTTTTTTATTCATATAAAAATAAAATATTTTAAACAATATAATAGATTCTTTATCATGAGTCACACAAGAAGGGAACTATATTCACATGTTAGTTGTAAAACCGTGTTGTAAGGAAATACAAGTAGCTAATGTAAATTTATTATATGTTAACACCTCCATAATCATAATAGAAACATTGAAACATGATTTCACTAAAAAATTGGTTATAAAAATAAAAATTGTGTTATTTTCTACAAATATATATATATATATCATAAGAAATTTGTTTCAATTACCAACATACTAAAAACCAAATTCTTCTTCATGAATGGGGACACATTGATTATTTAAAATCAAATAAAAAAATTATGAATATAAGATATTGGGGTGTAATTTTGTGGGAAGTATAAATATTTTCCTAAAAATGTAATGTGTTTTGAATGATTAAATAATAATATTTATTTCTCGTAGGCCTATTATAAACATTAAAAATTTTATAATTTGAATGTGATGAAAAGTTTATGGGAATTGTTATTGGGTTGCATAAGCCACAAGGCTATGATTTAGTTCCCCTGGTGGTCAGCCAACTATGTTTGTATTCTCATTACAAACAACATAATCACCCTTACAATGAACATATTGTTGAATGTGTATTTATAAAGGGTAAAGTGTGGATAAACTATATACTAAGTACAATAGTCAGTGATAAAGATATTTTTTTTGAATTTTTATTTGGGTAGGATATGTTGAAACAATATTTAGAAAAATTAAAGGTAATTTCATATAACTTTTAAAAATTGATCTTTAGGATGAGGGGATAAATAGGATTCTGGAGATATACTTGAGTTTTTTATACTTGTATCATCCAAGTAATGACATGATGTTGTGTTCAGGGGATGTATTCACCTATTTTAATTTTTATCATAGCTCCATTAGGATGAAGATATTAAATTTTTTATATAGATGTAGGCTTAAGAGAATTATTATTATTCTATAGTTAAAGCTGTATATTAGGCTATGGATGATGATTTAGTGGATATTGATGAATCATTCCATAAACATCAGGTCTACATTTTAGTGTAGTGGTAGTTAATGTAATGATTTTTAACCCACATTGAAGGGATATAAAATACAAATAAAGAGACATAGTTTGGGTCATATTAAGATAAGATAAACAAAGGGAGTAGCTATTCTTATTCTGAGATTCAATTATTATTATTATTATGATTCATTTGATATTTTTTGGAGTGTTCTTATTATTTCATTCAAACTCAAAAATCAGGAATATGGGAGGATACATCATTTGTTTCATGTGTTATGGTTAATGGAGTGGTTTTGAATCATTATGTGTAATATGTTATATGTGGTGAATTTTTTCAATATTGATATTGTCCAATTGTAGTTGAGGCCTCCATAATTCATGGAGGGACCCAATATTGATCCTTATTTTCTTATATTAGTCTTATATAATATTATTGAATGAAAATATAGAAACATTAAACCATGTGGATTTAATCTTTTAGATTCTTGGTAAAACATGAACCATCCATAAATTTTACAATAAAATACATAATCATTTATTTAATTAATTATTCTCTAGCTTATCATTGGATCTTGAATTCTACTTAGTATAAGTATTCGCCTGAGGATATACATAAAATAGGGTTAAGCTAAATGACTAGTAAAAGGGTTGAAAAGAACTTTAACCAATATAAAATGGGATTTGAATAATCATTATCATAATAACCTAGTTATAAGAGCATAATCATGATAGGAAGCATTATGAAAAGACTTAGAATGTGGAAATGCATAAAAATGAAACACCAGGTCATAGTCATCTACTACCACATATAGTTGTGAACACAGAATGAATCTTGTTCATTCAAACTTAACATTACTCATTAGGCACTTCAGATTACCAAATGAATTAGACACTGTATAATTCAGGGCACACCCATCACATCTTAAAATATTCATTGTGCTATATAATTGTTTTTTCACCCATAAAATCATAAAATTTACATTATCATGCATGAAAAATAAAACATATATCAATAATAAACATAATAAAATCCATGTAAAGTAAATTTTCTCACTTCCTAAATCATACATTCATAATCATTGGGTTCCAAAATGAATAATGTAATGACTTACTTTATTAAAGGACCATCAAACTGAAGTGAGAAGAAAATGTTGTGTTTCTAAAAAATGAGTTCCGTTAGAACCCAATATATTGGACATAAACTCAATTGGAAAAAATTTATATCCCATAAAACAAATGATTACAATGAATAAATTATTTTTTAGGTAAAATCATATAGAAAATGGAGTGAAATCGGGAGAACCCCGATGTGAGAATGTTGGGTTCAAGAACTACACTTACCTAGTATTTGAATGATTTATTCACTATAATGGCATGTATAATCACATTAGATTCATTAATTAATAATTAAACAACATTTTATAAATTTATATGATTCTTTTTGGAGTTATTAAATTATTTTATGGGCCATTTTATGATTTATAGAGTATAAATTCATTGTATGGGCGTGATATTTTTCTTAGTTTACAAGAAGAGTTCATTTTAACTCTTGGATAAATTTTCACTTAATACCAGAATAAACATACCAAATTTATATTACATGTTTTTAATGATATTACAGATGATTAAATGATCTTATAATTAATTTTGTTATATTCCATGTTGAAGATTCATTATTTAATATTTAATGATTATTGTTTTAGGTTAATTTGAGTGGGTTTTTGATCACTACAAACATGTATTGGATTATCATTTTGAATTATGTATAAATGTTGTTTCTAGAATATGAAAGGGGTTATAATATACATGTTAATTTTTTTCATTCATTTAATGGTTTTATTGATAGCCTTGATGTATATGAAGGGAAATTGAAGTGCATCGCCCATGATGTATATAAATTAACACATCAAAAGAAACAATTTAATTCTTATAAACATGGAGATATAGGGAGGATTATAATGAATAATATTCCAATAACTTGATAGAATACCAATATATCAATCATTCATTAGTTATAATCAGATTTATATAAGATAAGTTTTGCATTATAGGAGAAAAAATGAAATGAGAAAGGAATTTGAAGGAAAAGAGAGAGATAGAGAGAAATACCTCTCAAATATATCTTCTTTGGGAGATGCTTTAGGGGTTTTGTTTTGGTCTTTTTATGAGACCAATGGATGATGGATGTGGGGGAGGATCCTGTGAAGAGATCTATGTAGAATTTTGAGTAGGCACAAGGCCCAAGGGGTGTGAGGAAAGGAGGTGTGAGAAATTGGAGTAGGCATAAGGATTCAGTGGTTTTGGTCTTTTTATATATACTGTTACTAGTAATGTTCGTATACAAATGGCCTATTTACTAATAATACCAGTCATATTACTATTCATAATGGTAACATTAATATTCAAAATGGTATGTTACTATTCCAAAAAAATTGTGTTTGTCCCATTAGACTCCAAATACGATACTCATCGCCACCATGTATGAAAGAGTTTTGAAATTCATAACTTAGAATTTGGAAATTTATGTTTATAGGTCACATAGAAGTTCTTTTATACATAATGTTTCATTTGGTATCCTTTTTTGATTTTATGTGATTATTACATTACTAAAATAATGGAGAATGTCGATTGAAAAAATCTTGTGTCTTTTCATTCTTCCACCATTTTGAAATTTCTTGTAACGCCCCATGGATTTAAAAATAATTTGAATTGCATGAAATTTTTTTCAGTATATATTTATAATAGGCCTTTGAACATAATATTTCCACTTCTATTTTTTGAATTTCAAAAATCATTCATCTGTAATTGTGATCAGTATGTTATTTTGGGGCTCATAGGACCAACCTGTTTTTTGGGTCAATAGTAAGATACTCATATGAAGAGTAATATGAACCTAATGAATAGTAAAATATATTATTATTTTATTTTCATTAGGGTTTATGATAATGTCAACTTCAATCATTTTCAAGGTGTTAATAAATGAGTTATAGATTTAAAATTGTTATTTATAAATAAATTATTACTTTATTTATAAATTAAATTAATAATTTATAGAAAAATAATTTCATAAAATGAAAGTCATTTTTTAATTCTACACATTGAAAAACGATTGGGGTGAATTTTTTTGAATTTTTTGAAATTCATGATTTTTTATGAATACTGAAATACTATAAAATGCCTTAAATTCAAGTTATCAATTAAATACACTATTTCTGACTTCATAAGTTATGTAATCCCACTTGGTTCGAACTCACATGCCATTATTACTATTTGGGTCAAATTAATTAATTCTATTTATAGTCTTCGGTGGAAATATTTTATTATTGATTAAAATAATGTAAAATACCTCCTATCATATATTATAAATACCAAACCCATTTCCCTCTTGCACCCACACATCGCATGCCTTGGGACAAGCCCAATACATCCCCTGAGGATCTTAAGAGAAATTTCAAGGAGAGGAGATAAAGAGGTAAATATCATCTCTTGTTTTCATTCTTTTCTTTTCATTTTGTTTTATATCTTCTTATTTCCTAAAAACACCATATCCAATAGGCATGAATGATCTTGTATCATACATATTTCTGAAATTACAATTTTTATAGATAATTCACCATTATACTTAATTTCCTCTCCCACTTATTCAAAAATTAAAACATCGTTGTTGATGTGTTGATTTTCTGACATCGTGGACGATGTGATTTCAATTTCATTTACTTATTTCAATAGTGGTCATGATTTTTTTTGTTAAACCAAATTAATTTTTTATTATTTTATCATATATAATGTTCTACAATCATTTTGTACACATGTTACAAATTTATGAAACAAAATGAGTTGATTGCGATTGATGAATCCCCAAAATGGCCTAAACCAATATCAATAATTATTTAACATATAAATCATCCTCATGAAATAATGAAAAATTATAAATGTTATAATTTTTTCCTATAAAAATGTAATTACCATTCCATTCCAATTCTGTTTTTTCACTTCTAATCGACAATAATATCCATCATGAACTTATCATGTAAACCATGTGAAGAACACACCTTAAAACAATAGAAGGAAAAAAATACTTACAATAAAAGAGAGTAATTTTTTAAATAAATTATCATATAAGGTATTAAAAACACTAAATATTTTTCATTTAGATATTAATAACACTCTTTAAACCATTATACAAGAGGATTTAACATGTTTAATTAAGAAAAACCTAAGGTAAGGGTATTGATAACTAGATTCCATTCATTGGGATAACATTCTATTTCATAATTTGTGTGGGATTAAAAAAAAAATTATTTAATTTTTTTATATTATTCATAGTTTTTTGGTATTTATATTTTATATACATGGTACATCAACTATATTATGTATCTATAAAATTATATTAAATTTGTAAGGGGTTTTTCAATAAAAATATTCATTTGAAAATCTTTTTTACAAAATTCAAAACAAATGATTTTATGAAATTTTTTATATTGTAGGTTTATTTTATGGTTATAAAGAATTTTTTATGATGAATTGTGGGACCTATATCTCACTAAAATGCATTGGTTATGTGTATGTTGGAGGTTGGATGTATGGTTACTCTAAGTGTAACTGTAGTGGTTACACATATTCTATGGAAGTTGTGGGGGTTACATATAATAAGGTAGCCAAGAGGATTTCATGATTATATTAGTGTTGCCCCAAGATATCTTTATTATCCTATTTATGTTCTAATATTTTTTTGGGATTTTTTGTAAATCTCATGTTCCAAAATGTGAGTATATATGGTTGAAGAGTTAGCCTTTTGAAAATGATTTCATACATTTCAGTTATTCATGGACTAATGTGTTCTTTCCTTCATTTTATATCAATCAATGAAATTTTCATGATCATCACAAATTTTTAAATGATTTTTATAGGTTATAAGGATGAATAATTAAAATAAAGAATCCATGTTTTGTGTTTTAATAATAGTCAAAGAAATCATGTTTTATTTGAAATGTTTTAAATTTTGAAAAAATTAATAAAATTATTATGCTATCCACTCAATATTAATGTTTAATTTTATAAATGTATTAAATAAAACCTCTATAAATATGTAAACTATAATAGATCCTCAATATGAAAGGAAGTCAATTCTTAACTAAAAATAAAAATTACGAATTGTAATAATGTCGAGACCTTATAGTTTGGATCAAAGGATGGTTTTGATAACTGTAGGGGTTAGGATGATGTTAATAGAATACCATAATTTTTTTCACTATGAATAATTTGATTTTTTATATAATTAAAAGATCACCATGTTTCTTTTACTAATATATGATTGTTTATAATGGTTGTCTTTAGAAGTAATAGGGAATCTGAAAAGTAGAGGCACTGATAGAACGATATCCTTCTGAATATGCATCCAAGAATGGTAGGGATTAGAACTGACATTTTTAGGATAGTAATGTCTTAGATATCACTAGAAATAAATGATAGTGGAATCTAAGAAAGATAATAACCAGAGGTACCATAACAGAAGATGATAACAGTTGAACACTTTATATGATAACTCCCTCCTGCTTTCATCAGATCATCTAACCTAGTAGTGGAAAAAAGATGGATTAAAGACCTTGAAAAGATATTTGAGGTTATAGGATTTTCATATAATCAATAGGTATATCTGGATATATATTATTTTTAAGGTGAAGATAATCAGTGGTGGACAATGGTAAATAATATCATTGATAGAGAGGATATTGATGCCTTAGAGTGAGATAAATTTATAAGTCTATTCCTTGAAAAATATTTTCCTATTGTAGTGAGACATAGGACGAAGAATTAATTACTTGAATTGAACAAAAATTCAGAATATTCAGTGGGTTTTCATGATTTTAACTTCACCCCTAACGTGTTATGATCCAAATGTTATTCTCGATCTTGATTAAAAAATGTACCTTTTTTTAATCTGGAATGATGCCAAGGTATCAAAGGGTGGTAACCTCCGGAGAATTACAAAGTTACGAGAAACATGTCTGATGTGTTGAGAGGGTAGATATAGGGTTTTCTTATGATCACATGAATTTTTACCAAGAGGATAATAGGAGGTATAAATGTCAAGAAATGGGTATGAATCATCCAAATTAATCTGAGGGTTTGAAAATCGAGTTTCCAGTTTGTCAAAAGTATGGCAAGAGGCACCCCGGGAATGCCTTACCAAAAATGGGAAGTGTTTTTGTTGTTGTAATGTTATAAATATGGACCAATATTGTAATTAAAATGTTCCAACAACTAATCCTAATAAGAAAATTGTAAAGTGTTTTAAATGTGCAGATATAGTTCATGTAACACCCTGAGATTTTATGAAAAATATTCTATTTAATATTGTTGATGTCTTCTGTTGTAAGCTACAACAGAAGAGTGTTTCACAACACGCAACCCTAACTTGGCTGCATTACACGCAATCACGACCTTCCATGATAGCGTGTGTTGTACGCAATACCGAATTTCACTAAACAACGATATGCTATTAAAATACTATTAAAACTAGCCATTATGAATAGTAATAACCACTTTTTGAAATTTTGTAAATTTCATCATTCAAAATGGACTTCATATTTGGATTCACAATTTCGAAATTATCCTCGGGTGAAATTCTTGTATTTTTCTGAAAACATTCAATTTTTGATGAATAGTGAAAACACTGGGTAACTATTTAAAAACCGACTTTTTATTTAAATAATTATTTATTTTATTAAAATTTAGTTTAGGTCAAAATGACACATAATACCTATATTAGTTCAATGTAATTCATTGGAGTAATTTTATAATAATTTTAGATATATAAAAATTTTATTGAACTTTTGACCATCTTTTACCCACCTCCTAGGAGAATTTACAAATTTACATAAAATATAATTTTACCACTTTTGTGAATATAAATTCAAATATCCGAGAGACACGGTTGATGTGAGTATGTAAAATGTGGTTCAATGAGATGAATATAATTTTTGGTGAATAGTAACTTTTTACTTTTTTTTAACCATGGTTAAAAGTAAATAGGGTAATTAAGCGTAAAAATGATATTATTATTACCCTAAAACATGTCCTAATTCTATTGTATAAGTATAATTAGACCAAAAACATCCTTAGGAATAAAATATGACCATTTAGGCCCAATTGGATTAGATTGGGACATTTATTGTTAATTTATTTAAAGAAGGGTTAAAATAGTTAAAATAAAAGTTTAATAAGTAAATCATTTTTAATATAGGGTTTTACATAAGATAAATTCGACTATAAATATTCATTAGAAAGATAAAAAAAATTTCCTACATAATGATATTTTATTTGTAATTTTTAGACATTAAATAATTTAATTTATTTATGACACAATTATGATGCAGTAATTATATTAATAATGAAAAATATTGACATAATTTATGTTATAAATACCCAAATAAATGTAATTTGAGACTTTTTATGAATTCAAATATTTTACTATATTAATAGGACATGTTAGTATTGATTTAATTAACTTTTTTCAAACTAATATGTTTTTTATGATTTTCAAAAAAATCAATTACCAAACAGTGTCAAAATTGACATAAAATAGTTTTTAAAACAAATATTATATTATTAATTATTATTTTATTCCTAAAAATCTAAGGATTGGCTGAAGGACTTAGATAAGGTTATATATATTAATAATAAACAACTTGGGGTTCGTTTGGGTTGTTATATTATGTTTATTAACCTTATAGTGTAAGAAAATAAAAAGACACGGTAAAAGTAAAATTATTTAACTTAAAGTTAAATATAAATGATAAGGTTAACATAGAACCCTAAACTTGTATAAATTATATTTGATGAGAGGATTTAGACCCATACCCACCTTAGCTTCAAAATAAATCAATATGGAGCTATTAGAAACTGAATATGACTTTATAATAAAATAATATATTTATTTTTTCCAAAGGTGCCCCTCTCCTCCCTTATAAAAGGGCACCTCCTCCCTCTCTTCCTCACACCACATTGAGCCTTAAAGCCCGGCCAAACCCTGCCAATTTCTCTTCTCCACTTCCCTAGAAACATATTAGAGGTCCTGGTATTCTTCAAAGTCCAATTTTAGTGCCCTAAGAGGAGGTCTCAAAGAGGCGCTTCAAAGAAGAGGTAATGTCCGTTACCGATTCTTTCAACTTTATTTCTTCTTCCACTTCTTCTTCTTAGGTTGTTTCATTATTAAATAATAACATCAGTATCACTAATATAATGATATGTTATTATACGTATGAAACATCCCTATTTCACAATCTATTCATCCTACGGAAAATGAACTCACCGCGCGTGCGTACATACGGAATACCATCTCCACACCGTGGTGTAATCTATTTTCCACCACCACCTTACTTGGATGGGTATAATGGTGTAAATAATAACAATATATGATTATTGAAAAGTGATATTGATTCTTTAAAAGTATAGATACACTCCAATAAAATTCCATGATCATGGGAAAGATATCATCGCTCGTGCGTACGTACGGAATACCGTCTCCACGACGCGATGAGATTCATTCTCAATGAATAACCATTCATAAATGATTATAAAGTATATATAATAAGTAATAATGAAATATATGACATAATAATGATACTAGATTTATGTATATATATATATATATGTATTTCATCCAATTAATTTCATTCAATTCAATGAGGAAACGAAAACAACGTTCATGCGTACGTACGGCCAACCATCTCCATGAACGGTGTATTTCATTCCATTTATCGATCTATTATATATATTTAAATTCTGAATATATATTATATATCAATCATGTTTTGTATTATGGAATTAACTAATCATGATCTATTTAATCATATGAATAATTACAAGTCAAAATACGGACGACAAATGGAATGATTTTACCCAAAACGCTCTTTAACATGGAATTTACAAAAGAACGGGTAATATAAAGTCATAAGTGAACCATATATGAAATCATAACAATGAATATGATTCTATAATAAGTAAATGACATTATTTAAATCATTATACAGGAGGTTCGGATACATACGAAGCATATCAGACCTATGGTAAGTGATAACCTTTCCAATCTCGTTCTTATCTGAGATTGTTTATTCGTAAGTATTTACTGGGGATATTGTTATCATCCATGTCCATGTTTTATAAAAGTGTTTTCATGTATGTTTAAAGTCCTTTTTACCCATGTTTTACTTTTACTACATGGTATGTATGGAATATTTCTTTTACGAGGTACTTTTTGACTTTTCCGGCAACAAGTATGAGAAGAATGTTTTTTTAACTTATACGGCAAGAAAGTATTTTCACGGTTTTATAAAGCCTTATTTTCATGAAGCTTCCTCCAAACGATTTAATGATTATTTTCAACCAAATACCTTTCTTTTAAAATTGAATGTCATTTTTTGAAAAGAAAATGATTTAAAAAAAGGTTATTTTCTTCAAGAATTTATTTCAAGTGTTTTATCAAAACCATTTTCCATCTAAGATGACATTATTTTCATATGTTTATGTTTCAAGTATAATGTCTCTATGATTAAAATGGTTTCACTTTTCTTATTATGAAATGATATCCATTTCATTTATATGGATTATTTGATGATGGGATGACGTTTATGAATCCCATTTTATTTATTGGTTTATTATGAATGTTGTATGTTTATTTTGTGGCACAAGTAAGAATGATTTGATTATGAGATTGGTGGGACCAATATCTCCCTCCAATGAATTGGTTAAAGATTTATATCTCAAGAGATAGACATTGCTAGAATGGTAATTTAATCTGGTTCAGTGTTACAGAACTAGAACGACGAGTGAACTCAATTCATAAAGGGACTTTGTCCACTAAGATGGTCTTGGAAGCAATGCCTTGGCTACTATGGAAATCATTACATGTGCTTAATGGATGCCACAGTCACATGTTTTATTCCCATGCTATTTTATCATGATTTATGTTCCATTATGATCTATGCCTTATGTACTTCCATGTTTTATGTCGTTGCTCAAGATTTTGATGCTTAAACATTATGTTCATCTTTTTATGTTCAAATGTATATGGTATGTTTCATTTTATCCATGCTTACCCTTACTAAGAATTTGATCTCACCCTTTTTATGTTTTATTTTTCCCCCATTATGAAAAGAAAGGTTTTATGTAAGGAAAAAAAGTGGAAGATCTTTATGGGAGATGTTGATGATCTTTCACCACGATTAGAAGATTACGTTCCATGTTTCCAAAGACACTAAACTATTTAAATCCTTGTGTGTCTTTTTTTGTTATGTATTACCTATTCCACAAAAGTAATGTAATATCTATGTACGTCACGCTTCGGGTCTCTACAGTTGGTATCAGAGGAAAGGTTTAGTCAACAATTGGAAACTAGGATGCGAAAACGTTAGTGAGATCCCTAGAGATATTTATAAGGTATGTCTAGGGATGTCCCTAAGGATAAGTATACGTATAGGATATAGTCTTATAACTACGGTAACAATATTAGAATTTAACCTAAGATGTTAGATATTGAAGGTACTCCCCCTTTATTATGTTGTTTTCCCTTGCATGATTTTTGCCTCTCACACTATTCTTTTTGGGTTTTAAATGATGGTTGGAACCCGAAGGAACTGTGTTGATCAATGTAATGGAAAATGCAATGATTGTCCTCCTGAACAAACAAATGATATGGGATATGGAGTGAAAAATCTTATTGCTATACTTACACAAGCAATGAATCATTATGGACTTCAAAATGAGCAGAGAAGGGAAAAATATTCTATTGAGTCCTTCATGAGGCAACGCCCATGTTCTTTCAGTGGGTCTTCTAATCCAATTATTGAAAAACAATGGATCAGTACCACTAAAAAGATATTTTTAGTTATTCAATGTTCTAAACATGATAAATTCATCTTATCAGTATATTGTTTGGAAGGTGAAGTTGATCAATGGTGGAATATTATCAAGAATACGAGGCCAAGTGATGAAATTGATTCTACAGAATGGGATGAGTTCAAGAACTTATTTTTCAATTAGTACTTCCCTTGTATTCTTAGAACAAATATGGAGAAGGAGTTTCTTGAACTAAAGCAAACGGATGATGAATCTGTTGGTATATACGGAGAGAATTTTACAAGGCTTGGAAGGTATGCATCTGGATTTATCATCCAACCTTAAAGTAAAATTGATCGATTCTTTAGTGGCTTAAAACCAAATCTTAGAAGGGAATTAGCTATAAGAGACTTCAGTAGCTATGAAGAAATTTTGTGTTGTGCTATCAAGGTAGAAATGGATGTTGGTGTTACATATCCATCTTAGGGTTTTGACAAGAAACGAAAGATGGACTTCAAGGAGAAATCTCCTAATAATGGTGAAATGAAGATGAATGTTTTCTTAAGCTCAAAGTGTGGAAAGAAGCATGGTAGAGATTGTCTTAAAGGGACTAGAAAATTATCTAAGTGTGGAAAAGAAGGTCATCATGCAGCTGAGTGATGATGTAATGGAAAAAGGGTTCCTAATGGTGTGAATAAAGAAAAGACTGCAGAGAACGCACCACCAACACTTCAATGCTTCAAGTGCAATGAAATGGGGAATTATGCTAATCAATGCCCTAATCCAAGGGTTAATGATGATCGACATGAGGAACCACTTAAATAAAAGTACAAAGGGAAGTCACATGTGATCACTATTGGCGATGTTGAATATGACAACGATGTGGTGGACTGATTAAGTTTTTATGTAATGGGATTCCAAAATAATGTTGTATATAGTATCATTTAATATTGGAATATTTATGTATTGGTCTATTGTTGTTTTCCATAATTTTATGGTACTGGTAACCATGGAAAGTGATTGAGATATTTTTGGAAAGAAGTTGATATGCGCATAATGAAGGGATAAGGAGAAAATGAAATGTTTGACAGTATTCATGGGCTCATGACTGATATAAGGTAATAGTTATATCATGGTTTGAGTAAATAGAATTTTGAGGTTTTGGTATGTGAAAAGAGTTAACTTTTGACAGCACTCGTGTTTTCACTAAGATTCAGTGGGTATTCATTTTTCAAGAGAATACATGATTTAGGCCTTCGAATTTTTGGAATGTGACCAAAAAGCCATATCTCATGATATATGGGGATCAACGATGGTATTAACATTCTTCTTATATGAAATCTTTGGTAATCGTTTTCACAATAATATGAGATTGGACAACAGTATTTTGGATAAGCCTAAAGATTGGAATGGATTATATTGGACATAAGTTAGTATTTTTTAAGGATAGAAGTGTGTTCGATATTATTGATGGGATGTTATAGTAATGTAGTTTTAGAAAAAGGACAGCCTGCAGGATGGGAAACAACCCATCACGTCGGACAAGGCTGTGGGAATCGGACCCACAACCAAAGTACGACTGGCCTTTATCGCCTACCATTGGCCTACAGGAAGTCCCTGTTTAGTAGAAACTAGTTTTATTATATTAAGTAGTATGATATATAATGTATAAGTCCATTTTAGGAACCATATATGTTTAATCTCACTATAGATGGACTTAATGTATTTTTTTTGGTAACTTTTCTAAACTTTTGTTTAAGACAGATGGAATGACCCATCATTCTATCACATGATCTGCTAACACATCATGAATGAAAAATTCAACTTGATTTCTTTAAGAGATGAAGTGGAAATTGTCCAAAGAACGACCAATGGTGAGACTGTACCAAAATCACGAAAGTATTTCTTCTAATTCCAATTTCATCAACTTTAGCGAAATGATCTTGAAAACCAAAAATGTTGTCCTAGTGCTCTTATATCCGATGAATCAGATGGTACCTTATATCGTCACAAATTAATGGATTTGTGATTTTTGGCTTTTTGATAGCCATGTTCTCTAACACTCTCCCTCAGAACTTGATGGTTATATTTTTCTTTCATATCCATATTTTCACCTATGTTCTCCTACGTGGAAACCCAGTGATGAGTTAATTTGGGTAACCGTTAAATTTCATACTTTAGTTTTTAAAGCCAAGTTTTGGTATTCCTTTTTACAATGTGGGATTCTATTAAAGAAACTTTTGAGTAGTAATCAATTTATTACCCCGACGAATTTTGAGGGCGAAATTCATTTTAAGGGCGGTAGAATGTAACACTGCGAGATTTTATGAAAAATATTCTTTTTAATTATATTGATGCCTTGTCTTTTAATCTACAACAAAAGAGTCTTGCACAACATGAAACCCTAACTTGGATGCATTACAGGCAATCACGACCTTCCTCGATAGCGTGTGTTGTACGCAATACCGAGTTTTTTTAAACAACAATATACTGTTAAAATACTATTAAAACTAGCCGTTATGAATAGTAATAACCACTTTTTGAAATTTTGTAAATTTCATATTTCAAAATGGACTTCATTTTTGGATTCAGAATATTGAAATTAGCCTAGGGTGAAATTTTGGTATTTTTCTTGAAAACGTTCAATTTTGATGAATAGTGAAAACACTCGGTTACTATTTAAAAACCGAGTTTTTATTTAAATAATTATTAATTTTATTTAAATTTATTTTAGGTCGAAATTGACACATAATACCTATATAAGTACAATGTAATTCATTGGAGTCATTTTACAATAATTTTAGATATATAAAATTTTTATTGAACTTTTGACTGTCTTTTACCCACTTCCTAGGGAAATTTGCAAATTTACATAAAACTTAATTTTACCACTTTTGTGAATGGAATTTCAAAAATCCAAGAGACACGGTTGATGTCAGTATGTAAAATGTGGTCCAATGAGATGAAAATAATTTTTGGTGAATAGTAACTATTTACTTTTATTTACCACGGTTAAAAGTAAATAGGGAAATTAAGGGTAAAAATGATATTATTATTACCCTAACACATGTCATGATTCTATTGGATAAGTTTAATTCGACCAAAAACAACCATAGGAATAAAATATGACCATTTAGGCCGACTTGGATTAGATTAGGACATTTATTATTAATTTATTTAAAGAAGGGTTAAAATAGTTAAAATCAAAGTCTAATAAGTAAATATTTTTTAATATAGGGTTATAAATAAGATAAATTTGACTGTAAATATTCATTAGACAGATAAAACGATTTCCTAAATAATGATAATTTATTTGTAATTTTTAGAAATTAAATATGTTAATTTATTTATGACACAATGATGATGCAGTAATTGTCTTATTAATGAAAAATATTCACATAATTGATGTTATAAATACCCAAATAAATGTAATTTGAGACTTTTTATGAATTCCAATAATTTTCTATGTTTATATGACATGTTAGTATTTTTTTAATTAACATTTTTCGATCTAATATTTTTGTTATGATTTTCAAAAAAATAAATTACCAAATAGTGTCAAAATTGACATAAAGTAGTTTCTGAAACTAATATTATATTATTAATTGTTAATTTATTCCTAAAAATATAAGGTTCGGAAAAATGACTTAGATAAGGTAATATATATTAATAATAAAAAACTTGGGGTTTTTTTGGCTTGTTATAATATGTTTATTAACCTTATAGTATAAGAAAACAAAAAGACACGGTAAAAGTAAAATTATTTAACTTAAAGTTAAATCTAAATGATAAGGTTAAAATCGAATCCTAAACTTGTCTAAATTCTATTGGATGAGAGGATTCTGACCCATCCCCACCTCAGATTCGAAATAAATCAATTTAGAGCTATTAAAAACCGAATATGACTTTATAATAAAATAATATGTTTAGTTTTTCCAAAGGTGCCCCTCTCCTACCTTATAAAAGGGAACCTCCTCCCTCTCTTCCTCACACCACATTGAGCCTTCAAGCTCGGCCAACCCATGCCAATTTCTCTTCTCCAGATCCCTAGAAACATCCTAGAGGTCCTGGTATTTTTAAAAGACCAATTTTAGTGCCCAAAGAGGATGTCTCAAAGAGGCGCTTTAAAGAAGAGGTAATGTCCGTTACCGATTCTTTCATCTTTATTTCTTCTTCCACTTTTTCTTCATAGCTTGTTTAATTATGAAGTAATAACATAAGTATCACTCATATACGAATATGTTATTATAAGTATGAAACAACCCTATTCCACCATCTATCCATCCTATGGAAAATGAAATCACCGCGCATGCGTACCTACGGAATACTGTCTCCATGCCGTGGTGTAATCTATTTTCCCCCACCACCTTACTTGGATGGGTATAATGGTGTAAATAATAACTATATATGATTATTGTAAAGTGATATTGATTTTTTAATAGTATACATACAATCCAATAAAATTCCATGATCATGGGAACGATATCATCGCTCATGCGTACGTACGGAATACCGTCTCCACGACGCGATGAGATTCATTCTCAATGATTAACCATTCATAAATGATTATAGAGTATATATAATAAGTAATAATTAAATATATTACAAAATAAGTATACTGGATTTATGTATATATATGTATGTCATCCAATTAATTCCATTCAATTCAATGAGGAAACGAAAACAACATCCATGCATACGTACGACCTACCGTATCCATGAACGGTGTATTTATCTCCATTTATCGATATATTATATATATGTAGATTCTGAATATATATTATATATTAATCATGTTTTGTATTATGGAATTAACTAATCAGGATCTAAGCAATCATATGAATAATTACAAGTAAAAACATGGACGACAAATGAAACGATTTTACCCAAAACGCTATTGAACATGGAATTTACAAAAGAACGGGTAATATAACGTCATAAGTGAACCATATATGATATCATAACAATTAATATGATTCTGTAATTAGTCAATGACATTATTTTAATCATTATACAGGAGGTTCGGATACCTACGAATCATATCGGACCTATGGTAAGGGATAACCTTTCCAATCTCGTTCTTATCCGAGATTTTTTATTCGTAAATATTTACAAGGGATATTGTTATCATCCAAGTCCATGTTTTCTAAAAGTGTTTTTAGTGTATGTTTGAAGTCATTTTTACCCATTTTTGACTTTTACGACATGGTATGTATGGAATATTTCTTTTACAAGGTACTTTTTGACTTTTCTGGCAAAAAGTACGAGAAGAATGTTTTTTTAACTTATACGGCATGAAAGGATTTTGACGGTTTTATAAAGCCTTATTTTCATGAAGCTTCCTCCAAACGATTTCATGATTATTTTCAACCAAAACCCTTTCTTTTGAAATTGAATGGCATTTTGTGAAAAGAAAATTATTTTAAAAAAAAGGATATTTTCCTCAAGAATTTATTTCAAGTGTTTTATCAAAACCATTTTCCATCTAAGATGACATTATTTTCATATGTTTATGTTTCAAGAATAATGTCTCTATGAATAACATGGTTTAACTTTTCTTATTATGAAATAATATCCATTTCTTTTATATGGATTATGTGATGATGGGTTGATGTTTATGAAACCCATTATATTTATTGGGTTATTATGAATGATGTATGTTTATTTTGTGGCACATGTAAGAATGATTTCATTATGAGATGGGTGGAACCTATATCTCCCTCAAATGCATTGGGTAAAGATTTATATCTCATGATATAGACATGGCTGGAACAGTAATTTAATCTGGTTCAGTGTTACATGATTGGAATGAGGAGTGAACTCGATTCAGAAAGGGACTTTGTCCACTAAGATGGTCTTGGAAGCAATGCCTTGGCTACTATGGAAATAATTACATGTGCTTAATGGATGCCACAATTACATGTTTTATTCCCATGTTATTTTATCATGATTTATGTTCCATTATGATCTATGCCTTATGTACTTCAATGTTTTATGTCGTTGCTCAAGATTTTGATGTTTAAACATTATGTTAATGTTTTTATGTTCAAATGTATATGGTATGTTTCATTTTATCCATGCTTACCCTTACTGAGAATTTGAGCTAAAACTTTTTATGATTTATTTTCCCCTAGGATTAAAAGAAAGGTTTTAGGTAAGGAAACAAAAACTGGAAGATATCTATGGGATATGTTGAAGATCTTTCACCATGATTAGAAGATTACGTTCCATGTTTCCAAAGACACTAATATATTACGGTCCTTGTGTGTATTTTTTTGTTATGTATTACGTATTCTGAAAAAGTAATGTAATATCTATGTACATCAAGCTTCGGGTCTCTACAGTTGGTATCAGAGGAAAGGTTTAGTCAAGCTTTGGAAACTAGGATGTGAAAACATTAGTGAGATCCCTAGAGATATTTCTAAGGTATGTCTTGGGATGTCCCTAAGGATAAGTATACATATAAGATATAGTACTATAACTACGGTAATGATATTAGAATTTAACCTAATATATTAGATATTGAAGGTACTCCCCCTTTATTATGTTGTTTTCCTTAACATGATTTTTTCCTCTCACACTATTCTTTTTGGGTTTTAGACGATGGATGGAACCCGAAGGAACCGTGTGGATCAATGTAATGGACAATGCAATGATTTTCCTCCTGAACAAACAAATGTTATGGGAGATGGAGTGAAAAATCTTATTGCTATACTTACACAAGCTATGAATCATTCTGGACTTCCAAATGAGCAGAGAAGGGAACAATATTCTATTGAGTCCTACATGAGGCAACGTCCACCTTCTTTCAGTGGGTTTTCTGATCCACTTGCTGCAAAACAATGGATCATTACCACTGAAAAGATATTTTCTGTTCTTCAATGTTCTGAACATGATAAATTCATCTTATCAGTATATCGTTTGGAAGGTGAAGCTGATGAATGGTGGAATCTTGTCAAGAATACGAGGCAAAGAGATGAAATTGAGTCTATGGAATGGGACGAGTTCCAGAACTTATTTTTCAATAAGTACTTCCCTCATATTCTTCGAACAAATATGGAGAAGGAGTTTCTTGAACTAAAGCAAAAGGATGATGAATCTGTTGGTATATACAAAGCGAATTTTACAAGGCTTGCAAGGTATGAATCTGGCTTTATCTTCCAAACTTAAGGTAAAATTGATCGATTCTTCAGTGTCTTAAAACCAAATCTTAGAAGGGAATTAGCTATAATAGACTTCAGTAGCTATGAAGAAATTGTGTGTTGTGCTATTAAGGTAGAAATGGAAGTTGGTGTTACATATCCATCTCATGGTTTTGACAAGAAACAGAAGATGGAGTTCAATGAGAAATATCAGAATAATGGTGAAATGAATATGAATGTTTTATTATGCTCAAAGTGTGGAATGAAGAATGGTGGAGATTTTCTTAAAGGGACTAGAAAATGTTTTAAGTGTGGAAAAGAAGGTCATCGCGTAGCTGAGTGTCGAAGTAATGGAAAAATGGTTGCTAATGGTTTGAATAAAGAAAAGACTACAGAGAATGCACCACCAACACTTCAATGCTTCAAGTGCAATGAAATGGGGCATTATTCTAATCAATGACCTAATCCAAGGGTTAATGATGATCGACATGAGCAACCACTTAAGGAAAAGGACAAAGGGAAGTCACATGTGATCACTATTTGTGATGTTGAATATGAAAACGATATGGTGGAATGATTAAGTGTTTAGGTAATGGGATTCCAAAATAATGTTGTATATAGTATCATGGAATATTGGAATATTTACGTATTGGTCTATTGTGGTTTTCCATAATTTTATGGTACCGGTAACCATGGAAAGTGATTGAGATATTTTTGGAAAGAAGGTGATATGCACATAATGAAGGGATAAAGAGAAAATGAAATGTTTGACAGTATTCATGGGCTCATGACTGATATAAGGTAATAGTTATGTCATGGTTTGAGTATATAGAATTTTGAGGTTTTGTTATGTGAAAAGAGTTAACTTTTGACAGCACTCATGTTTTCACTAAGATTCAATGGTTATTCATTTTTCAAGAGAATACATGATTAATGCCTTCGAATTTTTCGAATGTGACTAACAATACATATCTCATGGTATATGGGGATCAACGATGGTATTAACATTCTTGTTATATGAACTCTTTGGTAATCGTTTTCACTATAATATGAGATTGGACAGCAGTATTTTGGATAAGCCTAAAGATTGGAATGGATTATGATGGGCATAAGTTAGTATTGTTTGAGGAGAGAAGTTGGTTCGATATTACTGATTGGATGTTATAGTAATGTAGTTTTAGAAAAAGGACAGCCTGCAGGATGGGCGACAACCCATCGTGTCGGACAAGGCTGTGGGAATCGAACCCACAACCGAAGTACGACTGGCCTTTATCGCCTACCACTAGCCTACAGGAAGTCCCTGTTTAGTAGAAACTAGTTTTATTATATTAAGCAGTATGATATATGAAGTATAAGCCCATTTTAGGAACCATATATGATTAATATCACTATAGATGGACTTATGTGTTTTTTTGATAACTTTTATAACCTTTTGTTTAAGACAGATGGAATGACCCATCATTCTATCACATGATCTGCTAACACATCACGAATGAAAAATTCAACTTCATTTATTTAAGAGATAACGTGGAAATTGTCCAATGAACGACCAACGGTGATACTGTACCAATATCACGAAAGTATTTATTCTAATTCCAATTTCATCAACTTTAGGGAAATGATCTTGAAAACCCAAAATGCTGTCCTAGTGCTCTTATATCCGATGAATCAGATGGTACCTTATATCGTCACAAATTTATGGCTTTGTGATTGTTGGACTTTTCATAGCCATGTTCTCTACCACTCTCCATCAGAACTTGATGGTTAGATTTTTCTTCCATATCCATATTTTCACCTATGTTCTCCTACGTGGCAACCCAGTGATGAGTTAATTTGTGTAACCGTTACGTTTCATACTTTCGTTTTTAAAGCCAAGTTTTTTTATTCCTTTTTACAATGTGGATTTCTATTAAAGAAACTTTCGAGTAGTAATAAATTTATAACCCCGACGAATTTCAAGGGAGAAATTCATTTTAAGGGGGGTAGAATGTAACACCCCGAGATTTTATGAAAAATATTCTTTTTAATTTTATTTATGTCTTGTGTTGTACGCTACAAGAAAGGATTCTTGCACAACACGCAAACCTAAATTGGTTGTGTTAAACACAATCACGACCTTCCTCGACAGTTTGTGTTGTACGCAATACTGAGTTTTACTAAACAACGATATGCTATTAAAATACTATTAAAACTAGTCGTTATGAATAGTAATAACGACTTTTTGAAATTTTTTAAATTTCATCTTTCAAAATGGACTTAATTTTTGGATTCAGAATATCGAAATTAGCATAGGGTGAAATTTTGGTATTTTTCTGAAAAGTTTCAATTTTTGATGAATAGTGAAAATAATGGGTTACTATTTAAAAACCGACTATTTATTTAAATAATTATTTATTTTATATAAATTTATTTTAGGTAAAAATTGACACATAATACCTATATAAGTTCAATGTAATTCATTGAAGTCATTTTATAATAATTTTAGATATATAAAAATTTTATTGAACTTTTGACCGTCTTTTACCCACCTCCTAGGAGAATTTGCAAATTTACATAAAACATAATTTTAACACTTTTGTGAATGGAATTTCAAAATTCCGAGGGGCATGGTTGATGTTAGTTAGTAAAATGTGGTTCAATGTGATGAAAATAATTTTTGGTGAATATTAACTTTTTACTTTTATTTACCACAGTTAAAAGTAAATAGGGTAATTAAGGGTAAAAATGTTATTATTATTACCCTAACACAGGTCCTAATTTTATTTGATAAGTTTAACTCGACCAAAAAAAACCTTAGGAATAAACGATGACCATTTAGGCCCACTTGGATTAGATTAGGACATTTATTATTAATTTATTTAAAGATGGGTTAAAATAGTTAAATTCAAAGTTTAATAAGTAAATCATTTTTAATACAGGGTTATACATAAGATAAATTTGACTATAAATATTAATTAGAAAGATAAAAAGATTTCCTACATAATGATATTTTATTTTTAATTTTTAAAAATTATATAATTTAATTTATGTATGACACAATGATGATACAGTAATTATCTTACTAATGAAAAATATTGACATAATTGATGTAATAAATACCCAAATAAATGTAATTTGAGACTTTTTCTGAATTCCAATAATTTTATATTTTAATATGCCATGTTAGTATTGATTTAATTAACTTTTTTCGAACTAATATTTTTGTTATGATTTTCAAAAAAATCAATTACCAAATAGTGTCAAAATTGACATAAAATAGTTCTTAAAACAAATATTATATTATTAATTGTTATATTATTCCTAAAAATCTAAGGTTCGTCAAAATGACTTAGATAAGGTTATATATATTAATAATAAACAACTTGGGGTTTTTTGGATTTTTATATTATGTTTATGAACATTATAGTGTAAGAAAACAAAACATCACGGTAAAAGTAAAATTATTTAACTTGATGTTAAATCTAAATGATAAGGTTAAAATAGAACCCAAAACTTGTATAAATTCTATTGGATGAGAGGTTTCGACCCATCCCCACCTTATCTTAGAAATAAATCAATTTGGAGCTATTAAAAACCGAATATTATTGTATAATAATATAATATTTTTTGTTTTTCCAAAGGTGTCGCTCTCCTCCCTTATAAAAGCGAACCTCCTCCCTCTCTTCCTCACACCACTTTGAGACTTCAAGCTCGGCCAAACCCTAACAAATTCTTTTCTCCACTTCCCTAGAAACATCCTAGAGGTCCTGGTCTTTTTCAAAGACCAATTTTAGTGCCCTAAGAGGAGGTCTCAAAGAGGCGCTTTAAAGAAGAGGTAATGTCCATTACCGATTCTTTCAACTTTATTTCTTCTTCCACTTCTTCTTAGTATGTTGTTTAATTATGAAGTAATAACATCAGTATCACTCGTATACAGATATTTTATTATAAGTATGAAACAACCCTATTTCACCATCTATCCATCATATGGAAAATGAAATCACCGCGCGTGCGTACATACGGAATACCGTCTCCACGTCGTGGTGTAATCTATTTTCCACCACCACCTTACATGGATGGTTATAATGGTGTAAATAATAACTATATATGATTATTGTAAAGTGATATTGATTCTTTAATAGTATACATACACTCCAATAAAATTCCACGATCAGGGGAACGATATCATCGCTCGTGTGTACGTACGGAATACCGTCTCCACGACGCGATGAGATTCATTCTCAATGATTAATCATTCATAAATGTTTATAAAGTATATATAATAATTAATCATTAAATATATTACATAATAATTATACTGGATATATGTGTGTATATATATATATATGTATGTCATCCATGTAATTCCGCTCAATTCAATGAGGAAACGAAAACAACGTTCATGCGTACGTACGGCCTACCGTCTCCATGAACAGTGTATTTCTTTCCATTTATAGATCTATTATATATATGTATATTTTGAATATATATTATATAGAAATCATGATCTGTATTATGGAATTAACAAATCATTATCTATGTAATCATATGAATAATTACAAGTCAAAACACGGACGACAAATGAAACGATTTTACCCAAAACGTTTATTAACATGGAATTTACGAAAGAACGGGTAATATAAAGTCATAAGTGAACTATATATGATATTATAACAATGAATATGATTCTTTAATAAGTCAATGACATTATTTAAATCATTATACAGGAGTTTCGGATACGTACGAAGCATATCGGACCTATGGTAAGGGATAACCTTTCCAATCTCGTTGTTATCTGAGATTGTTTATTCGTAAGTATTTACTGGGGCTATTGTTATCATCCAATTCCATGTTTTCTAAATGTGTTTTCATATATGTTTAAAGTCCTTTTTTACCCATTTTTAACTTTTACTACATGGTATGTATGGAATATTTCTTTTACGAGGTACTTTTTGACTTTTCTGGCAAAAAGTACGAGAAGAATGTTTTTTTAACTTATACGGAATGAAATGATTTTTACGGTTTTATAAATCCTTATTATCATGAATCTTCCTCCAAACTCTTTCATGATTATTTTCAACCAAATCCCTTTCTTTTAAAATTGAATGGCATTTTGTGAAAAGAAAATGTAAAAAAAAGGATATTTTCCTCAAGAATTTATTTCAAGTGTTTTATCAAAACCATTTCCCATATAAGATGGCATTATTTTCATATGTGTATGTTTCAAGTATAATTTTCCTATTATTTACATGGTTTCACTTTTCTTATTATGAAATGATACCCATTTCCTTTATATGGATTATCTAATGATGGGATGATGTTTATGAAACCCATTTTATTTATTGAGTTATTATGAATGATGTATGTTTATTTTGTCGCACAAGTAAGAATGATTTCATTATGAGATGGGTGGGACCTATATCTCCCTCAAATTCATTGGGTAAAGATTTATATCTCATGAGATAGACATGGCTTGAACGGTAAGTTAATCTGGTTTAGTGTTACAGGACTGGAACGAGGAGTGAACTCGATTCAAAAAGGGACTTTGTTCACTAAGATAGACTTGGCAGAAATGCCTTGGCTACTATGGAAATCATTACATGTGCTTAATGGATGCCACAATTACATGTTTTATTGCCATCCTATTTTATCATGATTTATGTTCCATTATGATCTATTCCTTATGTACTTCCATGTTTTTTGTCGTTTCTCAACATTTTGATGTTTAAACATTATGTTCATGTTTTTAAGTTCAAATGTATATGGTATGTTTCATTTTATCCATTCTTACCCTTACTGAGCATTTGAGCTCACCCTTTTTATGTTTTATTTTTCCCCTAGGATTAAAAGAAAGGTTTTAGGTAAGGAAACAAAAAGTGGAAGACCATTATGGGAGATGTTGAAGATCTCTCACCACGATTAGAAGATTATGTTCCATGTTTCCAAAGACACTAAACTATTACGGTCCTTGTGTGTCTTTGTTTATTATGTATTAATTATTCCGCAAAAGTAATGTAATATCTATGTACGTCATGTTTCGGGTCTCTACAGTTGGTATCAGAGAAAAGGTTTAGTCAACCATTGGAAACTAGGATGTGAAAACATTAGTGAAATCCCTAGAGATATTTCTAAGGTATGTCTAGGGATGTCCCTAAAGATAATTATACGTATAGGATATATTCCTAGAACTACGGTAATGATCTTAGAATTTAACCTAAGATGTTAGATATTGAAGGTACTCCCCCTTTATTATGTTGTTTTCCCTAGCATGATTTTTTCCTCTCACACTATTCTTTTAGGGTTTTAGACGATGGCTGGAAACCGAAGGAACCGTGTTGATCAATGTAATGGAAAATGCAAATATTCTCCTCCTTAACAAACAAATGTTATGGGAGATGGAGTGAAAAATATTATTTCTATACTTACACAAGCTATGAATCATTCTGGACTTCCAAATGAGCAGAGAAGGGAACAATATTCTATTGAGTCCTTCATGAGGAAACGTCCACCTTCTTTCAGTGGGTCTCCTGATCCACTTGTTGCAGAACAATGGATCAGTACCACTGAAAAGATATTTTCAGTTCTTCAACGTTCTGAACATGATAAATTCATCTTATCAGTATATCGTTTTGAAGGTGAAGTTGATCAATGGTGGAATCTTATCAAGAATATGAGGCCAAGAGATGAAATTGAGTCTATGGAATGGGACAAGTTCAAGAACTTATTTTTCAATAAGTACTTCCCTCGTATTCTTAGAACAAAGATCGAGAAGGAGTTTCTTGAACTAAAGCTAAAGGATGATTATTCTATTGGTATGTATGAAGTGAATTTTACAAGGCTTGTAAGGTATGCATCTGGATTTATCATCCAACCTGAAAGTAAAATTGATCGATTATTCAGTGGCTTAAAGTAAAATCTTAGAAGGCCATTAGCTACAAGAGACTTCAGTAGCTATGAAGAAATTTTGTGTTGTGCTATCAAGGTAGAAATGGAAGTTGGTGTTACATATCCATCTCATGGTTTAGACAAGAAACGAAAGATGGAGTTCAAGGAGAAATCTCAGAATAATGGTGAAATGAAGATGAATGTTTTCTTATGCTCAAAGTGTGGAAATAAGCATGGTGGATATTGTCTTAAAGGGACTAGAAAATTTTTTAAGTGTGGAAAAGAAGGTCATCGAGTAGCTGAGTGTCGAAGTAATGGAAAAATGGTTGCTAATGTTGTGAATAATGAAAAGACTGCAGAGAACGCACCACCAACACTTCAATGCTTCAAGTGCAATGAAATGGGGCATTATGCTAATCAATGCCCTAATCCAAGGGTTAATGATGATCAATATGAGCAACCACTTAAGGAAAAGGACAAAGGTAAGTCACATGCGATCACTATTGGTGATGTTGAATATGACAACGATGTGGTGGAATGATTAAGTGTTTATGTAATGGGATTCCAAAATAATGTTGTATATAGTATCATGGAATATTGGAATATTTATATATTGGTCTATTGTGGTTTTCCATAATTTTATGGTACTGGTAACCATAGAAAGTGATTGAGATATTTTTGGAAAGAAGATGATATGAGCATAATAAAGGGATAAGGAGAAAATGAAATGTTTGACAATATTAATGGGCTCATGACTGATATAAGGTAATAGTTATATCATGGTTTGAGTATATAGAATTTTGAGGTTTTGGTATGTGAAAAGAGTTAACTTTTTACAGCACTCATGTTTTCACTAAGATTCAATGGGTATTCATTTTTCAAGAGAATACATGACTATGGCCTTCGAATTTTTGGAATGTGACCAACAAGACATATCTCATGATATATGAGGATCAACGATGGTAATAACATGCTTGTTATATGAACTCTTTGGTAATCATTTTCACTATAATATGAGATTGGACATTAGTATTTTGGATAAGACTAAAGATTGGAATGGATTATGTTGGACATAAGTTAGTATTGTTTAAGGATGGAAGTTTTTTCGAAATTAATGATGGGATGTAATAGTAATGTAGTTTTAGACAAAGGACAGCCTGCAGGATGGGCGACAACCCATCGTGTCGGACAAGGATGTGGGAATCGAACCCAAAATCGAAGTACAACGTGCCTTTATCTCCTACCATTGGCCTACAAGAAGTCCCTGTTTAGTAGAAACTAGTTTTATTATATTAAGCAGTATGATATATGAAGTATAATTCCATTTTAGGAACCATATATGATTAATCTCACTATAGATGGACTTATGTATTTTTTTATAACATTTCTAACCTTTTGTTTAAGACAGATGGAATGACCCATCATTCTATCACATGATATGCTAACACATCACGGATGAAAAATTCAACTTCATTTCTTTAATAGATGAAGTGGAAATTATCCAAATAACGTCCAACAGTGAGACTGTACCAAAATCACGAAAGTAATTCTTCTAATTCCAATTTCATAAACTTTATGGAAAAGGTCTTGAAAACCAAAAATGTTGTCCTAGTGCTCTTATATCCGATCAATCAGATGGTACCTTATATTGTCACAAATTTCTGGCATTATGATTGTTGGCTTTTTCATAGCAACGTTCTCTACCACTCTCCATCAGAACGTGGTGGTTAGATTTTTCTTCCATATCCATATTTTCACATATGATCTCCTACGTGGAAACCCAGTGATGAGTTAATTTGGGAAACCATTAAATTTCATACTTTAGTTTTTAAAGCCAAGTTTTGGTATTCCTTTTTTACAATGTGGGTTTCTATTAAAGAAACTTTCGAGTTGTAAACAATTTATAACCCCGACGAATTTTGAGGGCGAAATTCATTTTAAGGGGGCTAGAATGTAACACCCCGAGATTTTATGAAAAATATTCTTTTTAATTTTATTGATGTCTTGTGTTGTATGCTACAAAAAAATAGTCTTTCACAACACGAAACCCTAACTTGGCTGCATTACACGCAATCACGACCTTCCTCGATAGCGTGTGTTGTACGCAATACCGAGTTTTACTAAACAGCGATATGCTATTAAAATACTATTAAAACTAGAATTATGAATAGTAATAACCACGTTTTGAAATTTAGTAAATTTCATCTTTCAAAATGGAATTCATTTTTGGATTCAGAATATCGAAATTAACCTAGGGTGAAATTTTGGTATTTTTCTGAAAACATTCAATTTTTGATGAATAGTGAAAACTCTGGGTTACTATTTAAAAACCGACATTTTATTTAAATAATTATTTGTTTTATTTAAATTTATTTTAGGTCAAAATTGACACATAATAATTATATAAGTTCAATGTAATTCATTGGAGTCATTTTATAATAATTTTATATATATATAAAGTTTATTGAACTTTTGACCGTCTTTTACCCACCTCCTACGAGAATTTGAAAATTTACATAAAACATAATTTTTACGCTTTTGTGAATTGAATTTCAAAAATCCGAGAGACACGGTTGATGCTAGTAAGTAAAATGTGGTTCAATGAGATGAAAATAATTTTTGGTGAATGGTATCTTTTTACTTTTATTTACAACGGTTAAAAGTAAATAGGGTAATTAAGGATAAAAATGATATTATTATTACCCTAACACATGTCCTAATTCTACTGGATAAGTGTAATTCGACCAAAAACAACCTTAGGAATACAATATGACCATTTAGGCCCACTTGGATTAGATTATGACATTTATTATTAATTTATTTAAAGAAGGGTTAAAATAGTTAAAATCAAATGTTAATAATTAAATCATTTTTAATATCGGGTTATACATAAGATAAATCCAACTATAAGTATTTATTAGAAAGCTAAACATATTTCTTACATAATTATGTTTTATTTGTAATTTTTATACATTAAGTAATTTAATTTATTTATGACACAATGATGATGCAGTAATTGTCTTATCAATTAAATATTGACATAATTGATGTTATAAATACCCAAATAAATTAAATTTGAGACTTTTTATGAATTAAAATAATTTTATATGTTAATATGACTTGTTATTATTGATTTAAGTAACTGTTTTCGAACTAATAGTTTTGTTATGATTTTCAAAAAAATCAATTACCAAATAGTGTCAAAATTGACATAAAATAGTTTTTAAAAACAATATTATATTATTAATTGTTATTTTATTCCTAAAAATCTAAGGATCGGCCAAATTGCTTAGATAAGGTTATATATATTAATAATAAACAACTCGGGGTTCGTTTGGCTTGTTATAGTATGTTTATTAACCTTATAGTGTGAGAAAAAAAAGACACGGTAAAACTAAAATTATTTAACTTAAAGTTAAATCTAAATGATAAGGTTAAAATAGAACCATAAACTTGTATAAATTCTATTGTATGAGAGGATTTAGACCCATCCCTAAATTATCTTCGAAATAAATCAATTTGGAGCTATTAAAAACTGAATATGACTTTATATTAAAATAATATTTTTAGTTTTTCCAAAGGTGCCCCTCTCCTCCCTTATAAAAGGGCACCTCCTCCCTCTCTTCCTCACACCACATTGAGCCTTCAAGCTCGGCCAACCCCTGACCATTTCTCTTATCCACTTCCCTAGAAACATCCTAGAGGTCCTGGTCTTCTTCAAAGACCAATTTTAGTTCCCTAAGAGGAGGTCTCAAAAAGGTGCTTCAAAGAAGAGGTAATGTCCGTTACTGATTCTTTCAACTTTATTTCTTCGTCCACTTCTTCTTCTTAGGTTGTTTCATTATGAAGTAATAACATAAGTATCCCTCATATACTGATATGTTATTATACGTATGAAACAACCCTATTTCACCATCTATCCATCATACATAAAATGAAATCACCGCACGTGCGTACGTACGGAATACCGTCTCCACGCCGTGGTGTAATCTATTTTCCACCACCACCTTACTTGGATGGGTATAATGGTGTATATAATAACTATATATGATTATTGTAAAGTGATATTGATTCTGTAATAGTATACATACACTCCAATAAAATTCCACGATCATGGGAACGATATCATCGCTCGTGCATACGTACGGAATACCGTCTCCACGACGCGATGAGATTCATTCTCAATGATTAACCATTCATAAATGATTATAAAGTAATATAATAAGTAATCATGAAATATATGACATAATAATGATACTGGATTTATGTATATATATATATGTATTTCATCCAATTAATTCCATTCAATTCAATGAGGAAAAGAAAACAACGTTCATGCGTACGTACGACCTACTGTCTCCATGAACGGTGTATTTCTTTCCATTTATCGATATATTATATATATGAATATTCTGAATATATATTATATATAAATAATGTTTTGTATTATGGAATTAACTAATCATGATCTATGTAATCATATGAATAATTACAAGTCAAAACATGGACGAAAAATGAAACGATTTTACCGAAAACGCTCTTTATCATGGAATTTACAATAAAAATAGGTAATATAAAGTCATAAGTGAACCATATATGATATCATAACAATGAATATGATTCTGTAATAAGTCAATGACATTAGTTAAATCATTATACAGAATGTTCGGATACGTACGAAGCATATCAGACCTATGGTAACGGATAACCTTTCCAATCTCGTTCTTATCCGAGATTGTTTATTCGTAAGTATTTACTGGGGCTATTGTTATCATCCAAGTACATGTTTTCTAAAAGTGTTTTAAAGTATGTTTAAATTCCATTTTACCCATTTTTGACTTTTACTACGTGGTATGTATGGAATATTATTTTTACGAGGTACATTTCGACTTTTCCAGAAAAAAGTATGAGAAGAATGTTTTTTTAACTTATACGGCATGAAAGGATTTTTACGGTTTTAGAAAGCCTTATTTTCATGAAGCATCCTCCAAACTATTTCATGATTATTTTCAACCAAATACCTTTCCTTTAAAATTGAATGGTTGTGAAAAGAAAATGATTTTTTTCAAAAAAGGATATTTTCCACAAGAATATATCTCAAGTGTTTTATCAAAACCATTTTCCATCTAAGATGATATTATTTTCATATGTGTATGTTTCAAGTATAATGTCTCTATGATTTACATGGTTTCACTTTTCTTATTATGAAATGATATCCATTTCTTTTATATGGATTATGTGATGATGATATGATATTTATGAAACCCATTTTATTTATTGGGTTGTTATGAATGATGTATGTTTATTTTGTGGCACAAGTAAGAATGATTTCATTATGAAATGGGTGGGACCTATATCTACCTCTAATGAATTGGATAAAGATTTATATCTCATTATATAGACATGGCTGGAATGGTAAGTTAATCCGGTTCAGTGTTACAGGATTGGAACGAGGAGTGAACTCAATTCAGAAAGGGACTTTGTCCACTAAGATGGTCTTGGTAGCAATGCCTTGGATACTATGGAAATCATTACATGTGATTAATGGATTCCACAATTACATGTTTTATTCCCATGATATTTTATCATGATTTGTGTTCCATTATGATCTATGCCTTATTTACTTCCATGTTTTATGTCGTTGCTCAAGTTTTTGATGTTTAAACTTTATCTTCATGTTTTTAAGTTCAAATGTTTATGGTATGTTTCATTTTATCCATGCTTACCCTTACTGAGAATTTGAGCTCACCCTTTTTATGTTTTATTTTTCCCCAGTATTAAAAGAAAGGTTTTAGATAAGGAAACAAAAAGTGGAAGATCTTTATGGGAGATGTTGAAGATCTTTCACCACGATTAGAAGGTTATGTTTCATGTTTCCAAAGACACTAAACTATTACGGTCCTTGTGTGTCTTTTTTTGTTATGTATTAAGTATTCCACAAAAGTAATTTAATATCTATGTACGTCAATCATCGGGTATCTACAGTTCATTATGAAAATCCATTCCAAAAGATAGATATGAAGGATGCAATGAAGCCAGAATATAATGACAAAGCTTTAGTGAGATCCTTTGCAACAACATTAGTAGATTCCTGGAAAAACAATGATGTTTTATTAGGTAACTGATTTTATTCATATTTTCATTACTTATTAAATACTCCCTTCACAGATTTTATATAAAATGTGCATAATTTATGTTAAATATTAATGTTTTAATACTAAGTATAATTTTTGACCATTTTCAGAAGTAGTCAAATTAAGTCAGTTTAATATTTTAATAATACCTATCACTATACTGATCCAAATTGTGTGGTTCTTGTTTTTTAGTATTATCCTTCAAATATAAAACATTTCATTAAAAGGTACCATGAGCCAATTTTGCCATTTGAAGTGTCATATAGTCCTCACAAAACAAGACCATAGAATCTGTGAAGAAACTGGTCTATTCATGAAGATTGATATACTCGGCTAAATACAGAAGTCCAAATTCCATTATTATTCACCATAGTTAGGGGAACAATGTAAGTAGTCTCGGATAAAAATTTAAAGGCCCAAATCTAAACACAAGGGTCCCAACATATGATTTGATGTTAAGCCCATCATTCTGGACGAGAAATAACATCAGTATAGTATTCATGACATATCTCATGATGTAAGAATCAATCAAGCAGAGATTTTTCAGTGTGAAATAGGAGATATAGACTTCCAACTTTGTTGAAGAAATCATTCAGCTCTGAGGTAATATTCTTATTCAAAAACCCTTTCACATTTTTAACAACTAAAATATTGGATTGAAATGGACAGATAAATATTGGTTAATCAACCAGCCATAACATTGGCTACATAGGTCCAAATTCCTCCAAATTTTGAGAGTAGTAGGAAAACGTAATTATCTAAAACTTTGAAGAAGGATATTTCTCGAGATTCGGCTTTAGGAATAGCCAACATGGAGATGCAAATGGAGGGAAAGATTGGGAATGAAAATAGTCCACTCATTGGGCTATAAATACTCTCCCATTCTCTCCTTGACAGGTGTTGGAATTTCAGAATAGAGGAGATCATATTGGCCCGACCAAAGCCCTGAAAAAGGCTTGGGCGGATCTTCCTTACTCATGTTTTCACTTTTGAGACCTTTCCACCTCTCTTTGTTTTCACTTACTTTTGTGTTCTTCATTTTTTGTAATTTTGTAAGTCCTTTCTTTTGTAATTTTGTTTTAATGCTTGTTTCTTATTCAATAACTCTTATTCTAATCCACCTTCTGTAGTTTCATTTTAATGTTCTGAAAATAGTTTAAATTCAGTTGAATCCTCTTCCTTTCTTTTGCTTCCTCATCCAATCGAAAATCCGTTTTTAATTATCATCATTGTTCGTGGGTGTATGTTCAACGTACCAATATTTTGTAAACCCTTTCATTTTCTTCTCTTTATAATTCATCACAATAAACATATATTACTATATTAATGAACATATTAATGGTTGAGTAAATCTCTCATTAGGTTGAGTTTTAATTTAGGTATGTTAAGCGATTGAGATCTTTTTCTCGATGAGTATTCATTGAATAAACATTGTGCATGTTGGACTTTGAATGTACTGAATTAATGACCTGTTTTGTTTAATGTGTGGTTTCCATGGATTATTGGAACCATAAATACACTACCATAAACAATATATGATCATGATTAGAACCTTAAGTTATTTTAAGGCATGGAATAAATCTGTAACACTTGGTAATTCAAATCAACGTCAACTTGTTACATGGGTGTCAATTTAAATGAAATATAAAGAAAAGCTCAAAGATATCACAAGCTTAACTAAAATAATGATGAACTCACCCCAATCATTATCAATTTGTTAAAAAAATTATAGTCAATCAATCATTTCAATTAAGCTCTGCAAACAAACCCCCTAATCAAAATACAATAAACTAAAAACAAACGACTATTACAATGTATCATCGCCGGGGATTGGATCCGAGTACTGCTATACACATTAGCAGAGCATCGGAACATTGATCAGTCGATAGGTGAAAATTGCCGCGCATTTCAATTAGCGTCGTTGCCAGGGATGGTTTTTTATGTAGTCATTAGTTTTTCGTTATTTTAATAATAACCCAAAAAAATTCTAAAAAAAATTGAAAAAAAACACAATGCAAAACCCGTCTTCCTCTTAAAAAGAATACACTGAAATAAAAATACAAAGAAAAACTTGTCTTCCTCTTTCATAAAAAATATCTCTGAATGCCTCGTAGCCTCCCAAACAATCCCTTGGATTTGTTTGACCCTTAAATCGAGCGAACTCTTCGCCAACTTAGGAGTAACTTAAGAGATAATCAAATAATTCAAGAACTAGTCGTTGTCCAACCAATTGAATTAGATATGGTCAATCCTAGGGAACAAACAATTAAGGAACTTTCTGCCCCTAATATGAATTACCAACCCCTTGGTATTCAATGTCCAAACATAGAGGCTGATTTCGAACTCAAATCGGGTTTGATTCATCTCCTCCCTCATTTCCACGGGCTAGCCAGTGAGGATCCACATCTCCACCATAAAGAGTTCTAAGTGTTGTGCTCTACCATGAAGTCTCAAGGGGTTTCTGAGGAACAAATAAAACTCTGAGCATTCCCTTTCTCCCTAGCTGACACTGAAAAGTCATGGCTTTACTACCTACCCCTTGGTTTCATAACCATATGGAATGACATAAATCGACTATTCTTAGAGAAATTATTTTATGCTTCTCTTACTGCTCTATCTGAAAGGAAATAAGTGGTATACGTAAATTCCCAAGTGAATCACTCCATGAGTACTGGGAGAGGTTCAAAAAGCTTGTTGCAACCTTCCCACACCACCAAATTCCTGAAAAACTCTTGATCCAATACTTCTATGAGGGGTTATTGGCTATGAAGAGAACTCTCATTGATGCCGCAAGTGGCAATGCTCTTGTTGATAAAACTCCCACAGCATCAAAAGATCTCATAAGTAACATGGCTGAAAACACACAAAAATTCCATACTCGAGCACATACTCAAGTAAAAGAAGCCCAAGATAATCAATCAATTGAGCCAAATAAGATGACCGAGTGGATGAGTGAACTTATCGGTCTTGTGCGACAACTAGCTGTGGATACCAAATCCCCAACCTCGACTTCCCCACAATCACTATTTCATGGACCAATCAAAAACTATGGAATCTACAACTCTCCATCTCATCCAACTGACACATGTCCACAACTTCAAGAGGATCAATCCAATTCATCTGGACCAATGGAGCTCAATGTATAATATGCTCAGCAGAACACCAACTCTCAACTATTAGGTCAGTTTGTTATAAACATCAACCAACCTCACTCTAAGACCATCTCTTCTTCCTATAACCAAGTCCATAGGTATGGTAATCCCATTTCTCATCTCCCTCAATTCCCTCCTCAAAAACCAAACCAGTTTCAATATGGTCAAGGGTTTGATAACTTCCAACAACCTTATCCTTATATTCCTCAACCTCAAAAGAACAATCCTCCTCCTGGATTCCTCTATCTCATTGAGCCTTCCCAATCCCCAACGCAATACAATCACTTTCCCAAGAACCAATTTCAAGGAAATACCAATTCGGGACAGGCCTCTTCTTCCAAGAAACCATGTTAAAGTACAGTTGAAGATCATGCCACTTTCACCCGTTCAAGACTTCAATGTATTGAAACCCAAATTGGTCAACTTGCATCCCACCTAAGTCAGCAACAACCATCCAATTATTCCTAACTTCCAGCTCAACCATAACTAAACCCCAAGGGTAATGTAAGTGCAATTGAACTTAGATCAGGAAAGAAAATTGTTATTCCTCAAGATAAGTCCTCCAACCCTACTTTGAATGTTGACCTAGAAAATGAAAAGAAAAATAAATTTGAAAAGGAACCTGAATCCATTCCATCACCTCCTTCCATTCCACTATGGAATCCAATTCTTTTTCCTCAAGCTGTTTCTAAGCCAAAAAAGTCCTTTGAACCCGATCCTAAAATGCTCGACATGTTTAAATGTGTTGAAGTCAACATTCCTCTCCTAGATGCCATCAAAAAATTCCTATGTATGCCCAGTTTCTTAAGAAATTTTGAACCCACAAGAGGCAACTTAGGACCTTTGAAAATGTTTCCGCCCAGAAGTCTATTCCCATAAAGTGAAAAGATCCAGGGACCTTTACGATTCCATTCCAAATTAGAAGTTCCAAATTTGATGATGCACTCATAGACCTAGGAGCCTAAATTAATGTTATGCCTAAATCCATATTCTCAAACCTTGGTCTAGGTCCCTTGCACCCAACGAGTGTTGCCATTCATTTATCCAATCGAAGCACAGCTAGTCCTAAGGGAATAATTGAGGATGTCCTTGTCCAAGTCAATGATCTTATCTTCCCTACTGATTTATATGTTCTTGACATGGATGGTGAGACAAAATCTTCTCGATCTCCCCTAATTCTAGGAAGACAATTCCTCATGACTGTGAGAACTAATATTGATGTCCATTCAGGCATCATATCCATGGAATTCGGTGACCAACTGGTCAAATTCAACATTTTCCAAGCCATGCAATACCCATATGAGGATCACTCTAAATTCTCAGTCCATGCATCTGAGGACACTTCTAAGAGTCAATTGAACCCCTTTTCATCATGACCATCATGTTTTGATGATAAGGGATCTTGTAATATTTTGCACCATGATTATCCAAGTCATAAATGGTGAAGTTTATGTGTACCTCTCATTCATAGACTCCATAAATCTAGAGGAACTTGAAAACTCTCTAGAATCCCACATCAACTCTGATATCTACTTCTCCACCATGGACATTATTAAAGATAATGAATCTAAAGCAACTGAAGTCCCTTCCTCCATTCCTGAGTTGTCTAACCTGAAAATGAAAGATGATACTAATCTAAAACCTCTTCCAACACACCTGAAATATGCATTCTTTTTCCATTATCACACATATCATGTCATTATCTCATCTTCACTTACCAAAATTGAGGATTCAAAACTTGTTCAAGTGTTAGAGGAAAACAAAAATGCCTTATGTTGGACCCTAGATTACATACCAGGAATCAACCCTGCCCTTTTCATGCATCACATCCATCTTGAGGAGTCATCTAGACCAATTATACAACCACAATGAAGACTCAATCCACTCATACATGAGGTAGTGAGAGAATAGATCACCAAGCTTCTTCAAGCTGGTATTATCTACACAATTTCTGATAGTGAATGGGTTAGTCCAATTCAAGTTGTACCTATGAAGGGTGGAATAACTGTTGTCACAAATGAAAATGGGGATGTATTCACAACTCGAGTAAAGAACAAATGGCGTGTGTGCATCGACTATAGGAAATTGAATGTTAAAACAAGAAAACATCACTACCCTCTTCCATTCCTTGATAAAATTGTAGAACGATTAGCCGGAAAGTCACACTATTGCTTTCTTGGTGGATACACCGGATACTTCCAAATCCCAATCGCACCTCAAGACCAAGAAAAGACTACTTTTACATTTCCCTTTGGAACATATTCATATAGAAGAATGCCTTTTTGCCTTTGTAATGCTCCTGCAACATTAAAGAGGTGTATGATGAGTATCTTTTCATAATTCATTGAACACTTCATGGAAGTCTTCATAGATAAATTCACCATTTATGGTGAGTCATTTGAGTCGTGCTTTCATTCACTCTCTCTAGTCCTTCAAAAGTGTGTCAAGTGTAACCTTGTGTTAAATTTTTAAAAATGTCACTTCATGGTTGCAAATGGGATTGTAATAGGGAACATAGTTTCAAAAGATGGTATTGAAGTCGATCCTGCAAAAATTGAAGTGATCCAATCACTTCCTGAACCCAACTCTATTCAAGACATCCATTCATTTCTTAGTCATGCTGGTTTCTATCAGCGATTCATCCATAAATTTAGTAAAATTTCCCTCCAACTCACTAGTTTTCTCCAAAATGATGTCACTTTCCATTTTGATGAGTTTTGAAAGAGATCCTTCATTGAACTAAAAACTTCTCCCACATCTGCCCCGATAATCCAACCCCCAGGTTGGTCCTTACCCTTTGAATTGATGTGTGATGCTTCTGATAGAGCTGTTGGGGATGTTCTTGGTCAAAGATGAGGAATAATTCCTCATGTCATATATTATTCCTCAAAAACATTGTTTAAAACCCAATCTCACTACACTATCACTGAAAAAGAACTTTTAGCCGTGGTTTTTGCCTTAGATAAATTCTGGCCCAATCTATTAGGTGCCAAAATCATCACCTTCACAGACCATTCTGCTATAAAGTTCTTACTCAAGAAAAGTGATTCCAAACCGAGGCTAATAAGATGGAACCTAATGCTCTAAGATTTTGACCTTGAAATAAAAGATATACAAGAAAAAGAAAACCATGTGGCTGATCACTTGGGTAGGATTTCTAATTTTTCACATTCTGAAATCATCGATCTTGAATTCCCCACTATGCACCTTTCATCTCTCAATCCAAAGTTACCATGGTATACCCCAATTGTAAATTACTTGGTTTCTGGTTGTTTTCCTAAAAAAATTTTATAAGAACATAAAATGAAGTTGAAAAGTGATTCAAAACACTATTTTTGGGATGAAAATAAATGTTGGAAAACTGGGGCAGACATGGTAATTAAGAGATGTGTTTATAAAGATGATCATTCTTCCATATTAGAATTCTGTCACTCACTTCCCAGAGGTGGCCACTTTGGACCACAAAGGACCTCCTGAAAGGTCATAGACTCTAGATTCTTCTGGACATCGGTCTTCAAGGACTCACATGAGTTCTGTCAATCATGTCCCACTTGCCCAAAGTTTGGAACAATTTCATAGAGAAATTAAATGCCCCAAAAGCCTTTAATTTTATGCAAGATCATCATTGTTTGGGGCATCGATTTCATGGGACCATTTCCCACATCCAATGGATTCTCATACATCATTCTTGTAGTTGATTTTGTTTCTAGGTGGGACGAGGCCAAACCCACTAGAAAGGATGATTCATATAATATTAGTGAGTTTCTAAAGACACACATCTTCCATAGAAATGGCACAACTCGTGCCTTGATAAGTGACTTAGGAACCAATTTTTTGTAATAAAACTATGTAATCTCTTTTGAAAAAGAATGGGGTTGTTCATAAAACTTCAACTACATATCACCCCAAACAAATTCCATTTTTGAACTTTATAATAGAGAAGTTAAATGAGTTCTTGAGAGAATTGTAAAACCCACTAGAAAATACTGGTCTGAAAGACTTGGTGATGCACTTTGGGCTTATCGAACTGCCTATAAAACACCCATTGGGATGTCACCTTTTAGGCTAGTTTTTGGTAATTTATGTCATCTACCAGTTTAAATCCAACATTATTCTTTCTGGGCTGTGAGAACCTGTAATTTGGACTATGAAAAATCTGGTGAAGAAAGATTGTTGTAATTGGTTGAACTGGAGGAGCTTTGACTTGAATCCTATGAGAATTCCAATCTGTACAAAGAGAAGGATAAGGTACTCCATGACAAAAACATTTTGAGAAAGGTATTTCATGAAGGTGAAAAGGTAATGTTCATCAATTATCGATTTCGACTTCACCTAGTTAATCTTAATTCTCGTTGGGAAGCGCCTTTTGTTATTACTAATGTTTACCCATTTGGTGAAGTGCAAGTCCAAGACACCTCTTCCAAAAGGACATTCACGGTTAATGGACATCAGTTAAAGAATCACCATGAGAGGATGCACAATCTTGGATCCACATCAACTTCCATTGGATCCCCACCTTCTGTAGTCAACCTACCACTAGATGGAGATGGCAACCCGCCAAATCCAAACCTAGGGCACCTATTTCCCATTAACTCTCTCTCTATCTCTTCCTATCTCTACTTCATTCTTCTTCTACCTCTCTCTTTCATTTTTTACCACATTCTTCATCAAAACATTTCTTTTTCTCTTTCTTGTGTGGGTGTGTATTTTTAAAAAAACCATAAAAAATAAAAAAATCCAAAAAACAAAATCACTTAAAAAATACAAAAAAAAGAGTCATTCTTACTCACCATCGAGTTTTGAAATTTTTTCCAACCATTTTGGGAATTTAACAGTCATGGTTTCATCTAAAATTATTTTTGTTCTCACCATGACTTTGGATAATGAATTTGGTGTCAAAATTAACAAATTTTGAATGCTCAATTTTTGATTTGGAAAATTCTTTTCTTGAACCATGAGAACAACATTTGATTTTATTCCATGGCCACCTATGACCATATCTCCAAAATGTGTGTGTTTCACCCCCATTTTCATGTCTTGATTTTGTTGAATTTCGAGATGACTTTCCTACTTTATTGTGCATTAATATGATAGAGGAATTTTCTAAACCACATGAGAATTAAAAAAGCAAAATAGCCTCCCATTTCCCTTACCTTAATCCTTCTTTTTAAATCCACTTAGAGCCTATGAAAACCTTTTCTTTGATATCCACATTACAAGCCCAATACCTTTTCCCACCCAATATCTGCATGGATTTTCATTGCATATTTTATTTGAAATTTAAGTGTGGGGGGGAATGGATTTCATTGTTTGGGTACCCTATTATTGATTTTCAACGAGTTATCATCTACTTGAGGGAAATCATCCATTTATGTGTGGGGGATAGGTTGTCATTTAGTGTGTTTTGGGTAATGTTATGTACTTTAATTTATGTAATTTTGTAAATCATATTGAGAAGAGTTAAAGAAAATTCAAAAAAGATGAAACAAAATCAAAATCAAAATGAAAAAATGGGTTGTGTCTTGGGTAGATCAAAAATCACTCTTCCTCATCCTTTGATCTTTTCATAAATATTACAATTAGTGTCATGAGAAGATCATATATGGGTTGGGATAAGAGTGTGAGATCTGTTTCAAGGTGAGCATTAGAAAAAACAATAAAAAAAGGAAAATAAAAAAAGAACACTTGCATTATATTCATATTGGGAGAAGTTTGGCGGTTTATAAATATTTAATCTTCTGATCCCCTTCAAATTTTCTTCCTCTATTGTGTCTTTCTTCACAAAATAATTCCCTTGTAAATATGTCTTTTCATTTCCTTCCATGTTTTATTTTAAAAAAATGTGCATTGCTTTTTCTATGTTAGTGTTTTAACCCTCTTATTCTCCATCATGGACATTATACTCTTACCGTCCCATAGCCATAGAAAAACCCCTTAAAATACCTCTTGATTCTTGTGCACTTTGGATAGGGATTATAAGCTGAGAGCTCTTTCAAACTCTAATATTTTCAATTTTGGTTGGTGAAAGAGTGAACCTCCACAAATGAATTTTATCATCTTGAGAGGAGTGAGTTTTGAGTGTCCACATTTTACATTTTTAAATTTGAGCAAGAAAAAATGAATTAGTTTTGGAACATTGTTTCTGTTACAACTTGTGGTGGATTTCAATATGGATGTGTTAAATAGTCTAAACATCCCCTCATTGGAGAAAACAAAATTTTAATATTTGTTGGTGAGTGAAAATGATTTTGTCATGTTTTTATATTTGTCGCACCTAAGGACATTCACAAGACTAAGTGTGGTGGAGTTGAGGTTATTCATATTTTCATTACTTATCAAATACTCCGTTCACTGATTTTATATAAAATGTGCATAATTTATGTGAAATATTAATGTTTTAATACTAAGTATAATTTTTGAGCATTTTCAGAAGTAGTACAATTGAGTCAGTTTACTGTTTTAATAATAAATATCAGTATACTGATTCTAATTGTGTGGTTATTGTTTAGTAGGATTATACATTAAATTTTAATCATTTCATTAGAAGGTACAATGATCCAATTCTCCTATTTGAAGGGTCATACATTCCTCAAAAACGAGACCAAAGAATCTGTGAAGAAACTGGACTATTCATGAAGATTGATTTACTGGGCTAAATAAAGAAGTCCAAATTCCATTATTCTTAACCATACTTCGGGAGACAATGTATGGAGTCTTGGATAAAATTTTCAAGGCCCAAATCCAAACAGAAGGGGCCCAACATATTCTTTGAAATCCAGCCCATCATTCTAGATGAGAAATAAAATCAGAAAAGTATTCATGACTTATCTCATGATGTAAGCATCAAATCGAGCTGAGATTTTTCAGTGTGAAATGAGAGATATAGTCGACCGAATTTATTGAATAAATAATTCGGCTTTGATGGTGTCTTCCTATTCAAAAGCCCTTTCACATTTTTAACATCAAAAAGACTAGATTGAAATGGATAGATTAAAATTGTTTAATCAACCGTCAATAACATTGGATACATAGGTACAAATTCCTAAAAATTTTGAGAGTAGTCAGAAAAATTTATTATATACTACTTTTAAGAAGGATATTTCTCATGATTCGGCAGTCTGAATAGCCAACATGGCGATGCAAGTGGAGGGACGGATTGGGGATGCAAACAGTCCACTCCTTGGGCTATAAATACTCTCCCCTTCTCTCTGTGAGAGGGTTTGGGACTTCAGAAGAGAGGATACCATATTTTCACGACCAAATACTTTCCAAAGGATTGTAAGGATCTTACATACTCATGTTTTCACTTGAGAGACCTTTCCTCCTCTCTTTGTTTTCACCTACTTTCATGTTCTTCATTTTTGTAATTTTGTAAGACCTTTCTTTTGTAATTCTGTTTTAATGCAAGTTTCTTCTTAAATATCTCTTATTCTAATCCAACTTATGTAGTTTAATTTTAATGTTCTTAAAATAGTTTAAATTCAGTTGAATCCCCTCCCTTTCTTTTGCTTCCTCATCCAATCAAAAATCCGTTTTTTATTATCATCATTGTTCGTGTGTGTGTGTTCGACATACCAATATTTTCTAATCCCTTTCATTTTCTTCTTTTTATAATTCATAACCATAAACATATATTACCATATTAATTAACATCTTAATGGATGAGTAAGTATCTCACTGGGTTGAGTTTTAATTTAGGTATGTTAAGCGATTGAGAGCTTTTGCTTGATGAGTATTCGTTTAATTAACATTGTGTATGTTGGACTTAGAATGTCATGGATTAATGACATGTTTTGTTTAATGTGTGGTTTACATGGATTATTGGAACCATAAATACACTAACATAAACAAGATATGATCAATATTAGAACCATGAGTTAAGTTAAGGCTTGGATTAAAGCCTTAACACTTGGGAATTCAAATCAACCTCAACTTGTGACAGGGGTGTTAATTTAGATGCATTATAAAGAAAAGCTCAAGGATATCACAAGATTAACTAACCTAATGATGAACTCATCCCAATCATTATCAATTTGATAAATCAATTATAGTCAATCAATCATTTCAATTAAGCTCTTCAAACAAACCCCTCTAATAAAAATACAATCAACTAAAAACAAAAGACTATTATAAAGTATCATCACAAAGGATTCGACCCGAGTGCTACTATAAACATTAGTAGAGCACCGTAACTTTGACCAGTCGATAGGAGACAATCGTCCGTGCATTTCAAAAATGAAGAATGAAAATAAAAAAAAATTGAAAAAATGGGTTGTGACTTGGTTAGGTCAAAAATCACTCTTCCTCAACCTTTGATCTTGTTATAACTATTACAATTAGTGTTGTGAGGATATCAAACATGGGTTGGGATATGAGTGTGGGATCTGTTTCAAGGTCAACTTTCTAAAAAACAATGAAAAAAAGGAAAAGAAAAAAATAACACTTGCATTATATTCTTATTGGGAGATGTTTTGCGGTTTGTAAATATTTCATCTTCTCATCACCTTCAAATCTTCTTCCTCTATTGTGTCTTTCTTCACACAATAATTCCCCTATAAGTATTTATTTTCATTTCCTTCCATGTTTTATAAACTATAGTCATTTGTTTTTAGTTGGTTTTATTTTGATTAGGGGGTTTGCATGTAGAGATTAATTGAAATGATTGATTGACTATAATTTATTTAACAAATTGATAATGATTGGGGTGAGTTAATTATTAGCTTAGTTAGGTTTGTGATATCCTTGATCATTGCTTTATATTGAATTTAAATTAACACTCATGTCACAAGTTGATGTTGATTTGAATTCCCAATTGTTAAGGCTTTAATCCAAGCCTTAACATAACTGAAGGTTCTAATATTGATCATATATTGTTTATGATAGTGTATTTGTGGTTCCAATAATCCATGGAAACCACACATTAAACAAAAAAATTCATTGATCCATTACATGCTAAGTCCAACATACACAATGTTAATTCAACGAATACTCATCAAGCAAAAGCTCTCAATTTCTTGACATACCTAAATTAAAACTCACCCCAATGAGAGATTTACTCATCAATTATGATGTTAATTAATCTGGTAATATATGTTTATGGTGATGAATTATATAGGGAAGAAAAAGAAAGGTATTAGAAAAGAGTGGTACATCAAACACACACACACAAACAATGATGATATTTAAAAATGGATTTTTGATTGGATGAGGAAGCAATTTAAGGGAAGGGGATTCAACTGAATTTAAACTATTTTAATATCATTAAAATGAAACTACAGAAGGTGGATGAGAATAAGATATATTGAAGAAGAAACATTCATTAAAACAGAATTAAAAAGAAAGGACTTACAAAATTACAAAAATGAAGAACACGAAAGTAACTGAAACAAAGAGAGGAGGAAAGGTCTCTCAAGTGAAAACTTGAGTATGTAAGATCCTCCCAAGCCTTTGGAAATGCTCTGGTCGTGCCAATATGATCTCCACTCTTCTAAAATTCCAACCCCTCTCAAGGAGAGATGGGGAGAGTATTTATAGCCCAAGGAGTGGACTGTTTGCATTCCCAATCTGTCCCTCAACTTTCATCACTTTGTTGGCTATTCAGATAGCCGAATCTTGAGAAATATCATTCTTAAAAGTTTTATATAATAATGTTGGGGGAATACTCTCAAAATGTTGAGGAATTTGGCCATATGTAGCCAATGTTATTGCCGGTATATTAAACAATTTTAATCTGTATATTTCAATCCAGTTCTTTTGATGTTTAAAATGTGAAAGGGTTTTTTAATAGGAAGATACACTCAAAGACAAATTATTTCTTCAAAAAAGTCGGCCACATATTACTCCTATTTCACACTACAAAATATCAGCTAGATGTGATGCTTACATCATGAGATATTTCATGAATACTATACTGATTTTATTTCTCGGCCAGAATGATGGGCTCGACTTCAAAGCATATGTTGGGCCCCTAACTTCTTTACATTCACCTCACTTCTCGAGAGAACCAAACCATGCTTTATTTAACTTGAATTTGATCTATTCCTGTCAAAACATGAGGGTTTGAGGTAAATATGTTTAAATTATTGAATCATTTGTTTGGTATTAAAGCCCCTATTTAAGAGAATCCTTTTTTTATAATGGCCTTCCTTGAACATTTAATCCTTGTATCCCATAGAAGCCTTGCACACCCTGTTATGTTAGCCACATTACATGCCAATTTTCCCTATCTAACCAACTTTTGAAGTGAAATTGCATAATCTAGTTGAACTTAAGAGTGGTGGAAGATATCTTGTGTTGTGCTATGACATTCTATGATACTTTGGGTGGAAAATTAAATTTTAAAGAGATGTGTTTTTAGCCTATAAAAATCATTATATTGAATGTTGTGCCTTTTCTGAATCTTTCATGACAAGTGAGGTTGTGCCTTTTCTGGAGCTTCAAATTGATGTGGAAAGTTGTGCCCATCGGGATCATTCAAGAAAATCATGTTTGAGAAGATTGACATTTTTGATGCTAAAATGATGAATGGTGTAACCTTTCCATGACTTTTCATGATGATGGAGATGAATTGATACTATGGGGATTGAGGAGAATACCATATTTAATTGAAAATTAGATTAATGCAATTTTTCTTAAAAAAGAGTCAAGCCCTCCTCATTCAGCCTCAGAGTTTTTCACATCTTAATCCTACCAACCGAAAGCCACAGAACAAGCCTGAAAAGTCCTCATGATAAAAATATGTCCTTGACACACATCAGGTAGCGATATAAGAATTTATCAAGCTTATGGGGACCCTTTTATGATTTTTGATGAGAAAGACATTTCAAAAAAAATTGACATTTGTGTGATAAGAGAAAATTCAAGCGACGTAAGTGTTTTGTGCATGGGAGGATAAATAAAGTGTAAATATATTAATGATATAAATGATGAGCATTAAATAATGGTTTTTTATGAGGAATTATACCTTTTGTTTCTTTGTGTGTAATTGTTTGATCTCAAGGATATGTGTTTTAAAATTGGTTTTGATTTGATATTGATGTTTACGTGACATGAGGTTTTACCCAGGAGTGAAAAAGGGTAAGTGTGGGGGAGTTGATAAAACACTATTTTATTGAATATTTTATTGATAATAAATGATTTAATTTCCTCTCATTGTTTTAAATATGTTTATTTGTAAAATATTTGGTATTTGATCATTCATTTGAAAATTTGGTGAAAATTCCAGTTTTACCCATTATAGTGCACTGTAGTATTTTGAAGTTAAATATTTTTATATTTATTAATTGAATTTGATATTTTGTAACTCTGTTCCTAACATAATTGTATACAACTTGTATTCATGACACTATAGTTAATGTGTGCATTTAGTTGTTTAAAATGGGCCATGAAGTCAAAGTTGGTCTGGACTCGGCAGAATGGACATGGGTTCTGTTTTCAGCCATATCTTCTCCATCCAGGATTGGATTGAGCCCAAATTTTGAGTAAAGATCAATAAAATGATTTGTCACAAATAATCCATATATAAGGCCAGAAAATTCATGCGTTTTGGAGGTCAAATGGGTGGTGAAAGTTGCATTAAAATATTTGGTAGAGATTTATCACTCACACTTTAAACCTCTTTAATCCTAGCCTCCCTCCACTATATAAATTAGTGTTTTTATCATTTGTAGGGGTTGGGACGTGAATTAAGAGATTGGGGGCAGAGAATAATTTATTTCACCTAAATTATCCAATCATTTTAAGATGGGTAGCTCTTAAAGTAAGGATCCCCTCATCGAAGCCTCCTTCTCTTCTTCATTTTGTAATGTTTCATTTGTGTAATAATCTTCTTTGATCTTATTTTATTCCTCATCTTTTCTTATGTTTTTTTTTAAATTTATTTTTTTATTAATCTTCTTAATTGGTTTGGAATTCTTGAGTTTATTCATTATTGGGTTATACCGATTATAAACCTTTTCACATGCAAAACGCTTCTACGATGATTACGCCACCCGTGGAAAAGTAGTCTTTTAGTAATCGATATATCTTCTACCCTATTATTTTAATTATTTTGAATCATTGAGATATGTTAATTCACTTAATATGATCCATGAATCGTGTTTTTAAATTGTAAGAAACTAAGCAAGCAATTGAATAACTAACACAAAAACACAAGAGGTCGGGATTTTGTATAAATTGTGAGAGCGCGATCTTAATAGATAAAACAGGACCATACGAGATAAATTTGTAGCGTTCAAATATAATCTCTAAAAAAAATTCATCCTTATTTCCAGAATGGATATGTTCCATAAATTACCACTGCCAATAAGCTATCCTTAGAACATCAATCAAAGTAGGGTGTTGCGATTACATGTTCCGAAGATAACCTAGGGTTTAATTAACTTGATCTTTGCGGTAAGGTTAATTATTGTAGGGTTTGAGGGTTAAAAAGTTAAGGGATCATAATTAAGTGGATGCTAATTTAAATGAAAATGATAAATAATTTATTGAAGAGGTAGAGTTATATCAATTACTCCTTTTAAAATATTTTAAAAAAAACATCTTCTTGTTGTTTTTTTTAATCAAACATCATTTTAAAATTAAAAACAAAAAATGTAATCTTCTGCCATCAAAATTCTTAATGTTTTATAAACTATAAACAACCACCCCCCATCCTTTCAAGTAGTGTTTTTATTTTATTTTATTTTATTTGTAGAATAGCTCTAAAAAGTTGTTTTAATTCACTTCCTCCATTGAAAGACGATCTTGGTGAGCCACTCTACTGCACCTCTGTATTCTCTTCTTTAAAGGTTTGTGAGTTGAAGTTGACAAGAGTAGTGGTGCAATTGGAGAATAGAGATACGGAATATCCAGTGGGAGTTCTTGAGGATGTACATTTCTGGGTAAGATACATGATCTTTCCAGCATATTTCTACATGCTTTACATGGAGTATGATTAGGTAAGTTCTCATGCCCCCATTATCTTAGGTAGACCATTCCTCAAAACTGAAAACTATTATAAATGTCAATGAGGGTACACTTTCCATGTAATTTGGGGATGAAGTTGTGATATTTAATGTTATGGATTCCATGAAGTACCCCTTAGTGGATCATTCTGCATTTTTTATCTCCCATTTCGAACCACCAAGTAAAAACACCATGGAATTGGATTGTCCTATGCTTAGGGAGATTGTGAGTATTTGTTCTAGTTTGATGTCTAAGAGTACTTACACACCCATTTCAAATAAACAAGACTCTCTAAGATTTGATTTTGAAATGGAATCATATTCTGATGTTGATCATTTGAACTCTAATTATGAAATGGCAATTTAGTATGCTGATGGATTTGATGCTTTATTCTCTTATTGTGATGACTTGTATTATGATACAGATGCTCTTTGTGCACATATTTAAGTTCCTCCTATGTCTCAATCCATACACCACCCCCTACACTATAACTCAAGCCATTTCCACCAAATCTCAAATACTCATACTTGTTAAGTGGTGAAAAATTACCTGTTATCATTGCTAACAATCTCCCTTTTGAAAAAACAACTACATTAGAGCCCAATAAATACGAACAGAATTTATCTAATGCAAATATGACAGCAAGTAACTCCTTTTCTATGGTTGTGTAGTTTGAATGGGATGAATCCAATGTCCTCGATGCATAGGCGTCACATGTGAACGTCCCTCCACCCACTGAGATAAGACAGCTCCAACCGTGATGTTGGAGGTGTCACACATAGGCTCAAAAGGAATCTCCCACCGTGGGGGCTGTATGACAGGTGGAGTGGTCAGACACTTCTTAAGCTCATCAATGGAATTCCTGCAAGAATCATCATAATTGAAGTCAATATCTTTTTGAAGCAATCATGATAAGGGTAGTGCGATCTTACTAAAATCTCTGATGAACCGTCAATAAAATCCAGCATGTCCAAGGAATGATCGAACATCACGCACACATGTAGGATATGGGAGGGATGAAATAACATCTACCTTAGATTTATCAACTTCAATTCCATGTTGTGAGACTATATGACCTAAGAAAATTCCATTTTTAACCATGAAATGTCATTTTTCAAAATTTAAGACCAGATTCTTCTCAATACAACGATGCAGCACATCACCCAATCTAGAGAGACATTCATCAAAAGAAGATCCATAAACTGTAAAATCATCCATAAATACCTCCATGCAAGTCTCAATGAAATCTGATAAAATACTCACCATGCATCTCTGGAAGGTACCTGGGGCATTGAAAAGTCCAAATGGCATCCTTCGGTAAGCAAAGGTACTGAATGGGCCGGTGAATGTCGTCTTCTCCTGGTCCTCTGCTGCAACGGGAACCTGAAAATAGCTAGAAAATCCATCCAAGAAACAATAGTTTGTCTTCACATCTAGTCTCTCAAGCATCTGATCAATAAATGGGAGGGGGAAATGGTCTCTGTGAGTGGAATGATTTAGTTTTCTATAATCAATACACACAAGACAACTGTTTTGTACCCTCATTGGAACTAACTCATCTATCTCATTTTTACCAACAGTAACACCACTTTTCTTAGGCACAACCTGAATAGGACTTACCCACTGAGAATCTAAAATGGGATAGATTATACCATCCTCGAGCAATTTTTCAACCTCTTTTTTAACAACCTCCATAAGGGTTGTATTGAGTCTCCTTTGTGGTTGCCTCACCAGTTTATCCCCATCCTCCAAAATAATCCTATGCATGCAAATGTAGGTGCTAATACATGATATGCTAGCCAAGGTCCACCCGATTTCCCTGATGTTCTCCCTTAAAAGATTCAAAAGTTTTTCTTCATGTTCAAAAGGGATATTGTTAGCAATGAGAACAGGTAATTTGTCACCACTTAACAAGTATGAGTATTTCAGATTTGGTTTCAATGGCTTGAGTTCCAGTTTAGTGGGGTGGTGTATGGATGGAAACATATAAGTAATTGAAATATGTGCACAAAGAGCATCAGTATCAGAATAGAAGTCATCAAAATTATAGAATAAAGCATCAAATCCATTAGCATTCTCAACAGCCATGTCATAATTAGAGTTCAGAAGATCAAAATCAAAATATGATTCTATTTCAAAATCAAATCGTAGAGAGTCTTGTTACTTTGAAATGGGTGTGGAAGTACTCTTTGACATCAAACTAGAACCAATACTAATAATCTCCCTAAGCATAGGACAATCCAATTCCATGGTTTTTTTACTTGGTGGTTCAAAATAGGAGATAACAAATGCAAAATGATCCTCTAAGGGGTACTTCATGGAATCCATATCATTAAATATCACAACTTCATCACCAAATTCCATGGAATGTGTACCCTCATTGACATTTATGATAGTTTTTGCACTTTTGTGGAAGGGTATACCTAAGATAATAGGGGTATGAGAACTTACCTGATCATCCTCCATGTTAAGAACGTAGAAACATTCTAAAAAGATCATGTCTCTTACCTGAACAAGTACATCATCAAAAACTCCCGTTGGATATTCCGTATCTCTTTTCACCAGTTGCACCACTACTCTCATCGGCTTCAGCTCACCAACCTGGAAATAATAGAATACAGAGTGAGGCATCACATTTATTGAAGCTCCTAAATCACAAAGATCATCCGATAAGTACAACTCCCCTATGGTACATGGGATGGTGAATTTCCTGAGATCCTTGCACTTTGTTGGCATTGCTAGAGTTGCTGTAATGAGTGATGAAACATTCCTTCCAAGATTGATCGTCTCATTTCCCTTGATCCCTCTTCGATTGGTGCAGAGTTCTTTTAAGAATTTGTATACCTTGGTATTTGATTGATGGCTTCAAATAGAGGGATGTTGATCTCAACATGCTTGAATGTGTCCAAGACCTCATTTTGAATTTCTTCTTTAGCCATTTCTTTGTTTGAACAACCCTGTTTGTAAAGGAAGGGGTTTAGGAGGAACATCATCAATCTTTTTCTTACCTTTATCTTTCTACATGGATTGCTCATCAGTTGGTATGGAATGCAGATTCACTAGATTTGAGGTGAATCCCGATAGAATGGTAGGTATAGATGTATCATTCATTTACTTCCAACTTCTCAATGTGATGGCGCTAACATTCCACTTTGTATTTGGAGTGGGTTGGGAAGGTAGATTTCCTTCATTCTTACTTACATGTTCATGGAGGGCGGTGTCAATCTAGCTCATTTGAGTCTTCAACTCCCTCAACTCCGAACCTTGACTCTTCAACTCATTCTGTTGATTAAGAAAAATTTGTTTCAAAAGATCATCAGTGTTAGAGACTACCTTGTGTTGGAGATTCTCTTGTTGCTGACATGTTGATCTTTGAACATTGAATCTCTTTTGGAGTTGTTGGAAACCCTATTGGTAAGGTGGAGGCTGTTGGAATTTTGGTTGAAAAGGGGGCCTTTGCTGTTTCCCAGAGCCATACCTCATGTCTGATTGATCCTTCCACCTTTGGTTGAATTTTTGTGTAAAGGAGTGATACTTCTTTTCGGGATGTGGTTGTTGTTGTTGATATGGTCTCCTATGGAATACTACTGCACATTCCCCAGTCTCTTGTAGTTGTGGGAAACAGTCAGTTGTGTAACACCGCAAGCATCCACGGTACGCTTCTCTTTGAATAATGTGATAGCGTGTGTTGTACGCAACACCGAGTTCTAACACACCATAACCAATCAAACTAGCCGTTATGAATAGTAATTCCTAATTTTTGAAATTATATATATTTTATTTTTTAAATTGGACTTCGTTTTTTGGATTCGGAATATTGAATTTAGACTAAGGTGAAATTTTGGTACTTTTCGGATAACTTTAATATTTTGATGAATAGTGACAATTACTAAATTTTAATTAAAAAAAACTTTTTTAATCAAAATAATTAATAGTGGTAAATTATGAATTTGAGTGGTCTTAAAGTATATTTATAATATATTTTTACCATTTAATATAATTTTTGTCATAGGACATAATTTTACAATTAAACGGAACATAAACAAGTGTCAATCTTTTGATAGTTATTATCTCTTAAAAACACGCTTTTTGTTTTAACAACGGGAATTAATTTTAAATTAATTTATGCCACTTATGTGTTTTGAATTTGGAAAAATGGATTTCATATTTAGAATCAGGATGTTCAAATTGTGTAAATAGGTAACTTTTATTTTTAGACATTTTGAATAATTACTTCGGTAAATATGTTATTTACCATGGTTAAGCGTAAATCCGGTAAATAAGGGTTAAAAAATAATATTATAATAATACTAAATTACCCTAAAACGTGTTCTTACCTTATTGGTTGATACATGTTCGACCATAGGCATCTTTGGGTCGATTTTGGGGCCCCATATAGCCACTTGTAGGTGATAGGGACACTTTATTTTAATTAAGTTAAAATGAATACAAAAATTACACAAGCATATATCTTTTAGAAAAACAATTTTTACATAGGGTTATATATGTTGGATGTTCGACTATAAATATTCATTAGAAATTTAATACTATTTACTAAATAATTCTATTTTATTAATAATTTTTAGAGATTACATAATTTAATTTATTTATGACACAATGATGATGCAGTAATTAACATAATAGTGAAAATTTAAAATAATTGATATTATAAATACCCAAATAAATATAATTTGAGACTTTTAATGAATTACAATAATTTTATCAGATAATATGACATATTAGGACTGATTTAATTAACTTTGTTCGAATTAATCATTCTGTTATGAGTTTGACAAAAATCAACTATTGAATAGTGTAAAAATTGACATAAAAGAGTTTTTAAAACAAATATTATATTATTAATTGATATTAAATTCCTAAAAATCTAAGGTTTGGACAAGAGACTTATATAATGATAGGTGTATTATTAATGGAACACTTGGGGTCTCTTGGATGTATATATTATGTTTATTAACTATATAATATAAAAATACAAAGTGACATGGTAAATGTCAAACTAATTAACTAAGAGTTAATACTTAAAAATAAGGTTAATATAGTAACCCAAACTTTTCTAAATTCAATTGGTTGAATGTTTGTCGACCTATCCGCACCTTAAAATTTAAATAATCAACTTTGGAGCCATTATAACCTGAATATGAATTTATTATAAATTAATATTTCTAGCTTTTCCAAAGGTGCCCCTCACCCCTCTTATAAAAGGGCACTCTCCCATATCATTACTTCACACCTTAAAATCCTTTTGGTTCGACCACACTCTGCCCAAATACTCTCCCAACTTCCTTCACTACAACCTGGAGGCCTTATTTTGATCAGAAATCCATCCTAAAGTGCCCTTTTGATCAAATCAAAAGGAAGAACCTGAAGAAGAGGTAATGATTTCACCACTCTTTTCCAAGTTCCATTCTTCTTCCACTTGTTCTTCCTTTGTTATTACCATTATAAAATAATAACTCCAGTATCATATATATACTGTGATGTTATTATAAATATGATACCACCATATTCAGTATTCTATCCATCCTTTGAATAACATGTCACCATGCGTGCGTACGTACGACTTACCGTCTCCACGTCGTGGTGTAATTGTTATTCAATAAATTATTATTTGGATGGGTATAATAATGATGTGTAATTCATGTAAATAAAAAATGTAACATGATAATTATTTTTTATATATGATATAACATCCAATTAGATATTATTTCAATATCAAAATAATGATATTGTCGCTCATGCGTACGTACGGACTACCGTCTCCACGAACGTGATGAGATTCATTCCCCATCGTATCCATTCAAGTATAATTCTCATTTGATGATTAATAAGAGTATCTAAGGACTTGATATCATTTTGGATATGATTAAGATACAACCTATCCATGACAAACATGGCTTACATAACAAAACATATAAAATAAAATGAGTATGTTAACACCCGAAACAATAATAATACTAAGATATTATTAACAAATCAATGTTAAAAGATCATATATGATATCATATGAATGTATATGATTCTTGTATAATTTAATAAAAATTATTTCACTTCTATACAGGAGGTTAACCTAACCCAACCAAGGAAAAGTACAAGGTAAGGCTTATTTCACAATCTCTTCATTATTCGAGGTTGTTTATATGTAATAATATACTGGGATCTCTTTATCATCCACATCCTTGTTTCTTAAAAATTAATTTCAAAACATTTTTACTATTTACTAGAATATGGGTTAAAGTCATTTATACCATTTTTTGACTTTTTATAATATGTTTATAAAGGAATATTTCTATCGTTTTCCAAACAAGGTGCTTTTTAACCTTTTCGACAAAATTAAGGTAAAATGTTTTTTGAACTTATATGGCGGGTGCGGCTATTTTCCACAGTTATAAAATCGTCGAAGCATCCCTTACAATCTTATAAGAATATTTTCAAAGAAAATGTTTTATTTCATAAATATAAGACTCTTAAATGATTTCAAAATAGAGAGAGATATTTCTCAAAAAAGAGTTTTGATTTCATCTATGTCAACATCCATTGATGAATTTTACGCTTATTTGAAGTTGATTTATTATGATAAAAAACTTCTATATAGTATTGAAGGTTTTGTGATATGTTTGACTGTGGATGTGCTATTTTTATACCGTTCATAGTTTATGGTGAAAGTATTGACATTTTGTATGCTAGTTTTAATACGAATGTTTATTTTATGTTTAAACCTTTTCATATGGGAATGTATTGGACTTAATATGTGATGGGTGGAGCCCGCTATAGCTCCTCGATGCATCGGTAGGTCTCATGAGACAAACTAGTGTCTTGGCACAAGGCCTTGGAAAAATCTTATTTTTAGTCTTGGCACGAGGCCTTGGCTATGTGGTTATGATAGTATGCCATTATGCATTCCATCATTATGAAAGTGGTTATCGATATTACAAATGATTATTCGATTAGTAGAATATCTATGTGAATAAGTAAATGGAATTATTTCATTTTACTTTTGCCATACTATGTTGAAGTTCAAGTTTAAAAGGCTTTTATTTTAGTTATACATTGCCTTAAATGTTTATTCTTATATATGAAATTTTCCGCTATATTGTCATCCTTACTGGGCATTTGAGCTCACCCCTTTTCTATGTTTTTTCCCAGGAAGTGAAGAAGTAAAATATGAATGACCTGCAGGGATATTATGTGGGGATATGAGTGTGGAATATCCAGACAATATGTTGTTGTAGTAGTTTTTCACTTTATGATGTAATGTAAGACTTATGAATATATCTAGTGTTTCCAAGGCTACTAAACCAATTGGTCTTTCGATATTTGATCATTCTTGTGATCATTCCAATGTTATGTAATAATGCACCGTCTCTAGGTAACTTGGGTCGGGGCATTACAGTTGGTATCAGAGGAAGTTTAGTAAAAACCTTGAAAGCTAGATTTAGATAAACTTTGATTAGAGCACGTAGACCTAAGATGAACTTTGAGGATTAGTATTGAAGAACTTCCTAGAATTTTGGTATTGTAGAGATTTTGTGAGTTTTCCAAGCAATACATCCCTGTCTGGATACGAGAAGGTAGAGGCGGCTCTGGAACAAATGTACCTAGGGGTAAAACCTGAAAACACCGCTTTGAGCTAGACTCGAACGGGAAATGCTGCACAACAACGGACCTTGCTGCACTCTTGGTTACGACACTCTGGGGGGATATGCTTAGGATAACTCTCATTTTCTTTACAAATAATTATGAAGGGTTTATGAGTTTATACTTCCTCAAAGAATACATTCTTATGATTATGGATTATATCCATAAATAGTACAATTTATGTCCAGTGTTTTATAAGTATGGGATTATGTATTTTGATTCATAAACTGATCTAGTTTAAGCCATTATTTAGAAATAGCGCCTAGTGGAAGAAATGGAAACTGTATCAATTCACGCACTCCATGTAGGGATTTCCCTCTTGCTCAAGATAATTATAGTGGAGATCGTGATGTAACTGGTGCCGATTAGCTAATCACCACACTGGGAAAACTCACTCAGGTTATGAATAATAACCTTACACGTATGGAACACCCTGATCTACAATGTGGAAGATCAATGTTATATTGATTCATGAGGCAACAACCCCCAACGTTCAATGGGATTACAAATCCCTTAGTAGATGAGCAATGGATAAATTCCCTAGAGATAATATTTTAGGCTTTGGGGAGTAGTGAAAGGGAAAAAGATATGATGACAGTTTACCGCCTCACTGGAGATGCTGATCAATGGTGGTCATTAATTGAAAACACGAAGGAAGATGATGAAGTATCAAATATGGTATGGAGAGAGTTCAAAGATCTGTTTTTAGAAAAATACTTTCCTCGCGACCATCGAGCAGATATGGAAAGGCAATTTCTGAGTCTGAGACAGAAGGAGGATGAGAATGCTGCAAAGTATGAGGCTAAATTTAAATGGTTATAAAGGTATGCTGGAGATTATATACGTAACCCAAGAAGTAAGATTGATCGTTTCTTTGATGGGTTAAATCCATTTCTTCGTTGAGCATTAGTCTCGCAATCCTTTTCATCGTACGAAGACATTGTCTCATGTGCTATCAAGACCAAAAAGGAATTCTCTAAGTCTTATTACTTTAAAGCAAAGAAAGAGAAGAAGAGACCTGGTGATCAATATGGGAATGGAAATAAGTGAAAGAAGGGAAAGGTTGAATATCCATCCTGTGGTAAATGTGGGAAGAAACACCCCGGTACTTGCTTGAAGGGAACATGAGTATGTTACAAGTGTGGTGAAAAAGTCCACCAAGCTCATGATTGCAAGGGGAAGAAGGAAGCTACCAATGTTCAGTTCTACAATTGCAGGGATATGGGGCATTATAAAAATGAATTCCCTAAGCATCAAGAGAACTTACCTCAGAAAAGGCCAAGGGATCAAGGCCAATCTTATGCTATCACTACTGCTGAGGTAGAAGCTCTGAAAGACGTGGTGGCAGGTAATTTAATGGTTTCCTCAAGTTTAGAAAATGCATTATTTGATTCTATATCATCTCATTGTTTCATATCTTCCCAGTTTGCTAAGAAAATTAGATTTTTCCAATTTTATTTAACAAGGGAGTTGTCAGTTAAAACTCCTAAGGGAAGTATCATTGCAACAAAGTTTTGTGAATCAGTCCCCATTAGAGCACATAAATGTTCTTTATCTGATGATCTCATCGTCATACCTATGATTGAGTTTGATATAATCCTCGGTATGGACTGGATTTCAGACTATGATGCGAAGATTTATTGTAAGAAGAAAGAGGTTATGATTCTTGATGATGATGATAAGGAACACCGTATCTTTAGATCAGAAACGTCACCACCTAATTCTTATCAAGATCCACCCCCAGTAGCTCAACTAAATTCAATTATTGGGGAGGAAGAGAATGAAATAACTGTGGGTGAGGAAAGGAATGTTCAAATAGAGGATGTACCTATTGTGAAATAATTTTTAGATGTATTTCCGGAAGATTTACTTGGACATCCTCCAGAACTGGAAGTTGAGTTTTCCATTGATTTAATTCCTGGATCAAGGCCTATATCGAAGACCCCTTATAGAATGGCCACTGTAGAATTAGTCGAACTAAAGAAACAACTAGAGGAATTGAGTAATAATGGATTTATTCTCCCTAGTGTTTCTCCATGGGGATCCCCTATTCTTTTTGTTAAAAAGAAAGATAGATCTATGAGGTTATGTATTGACTATAGGGAGATCAATGCTATAACGATAAAGAACAAGAATCCCCTACCTCGCATTGATGATTTATTTGACCAACTACATGGAGATCAATACTTTTCAAATATTGACCTTCGATCTGGATACCATTAGTAGTGTGTGAAGAAGGAATACATTCCGAAGACAGCATTTCAAACCAGGTACTGGTATTATGAGTTTACAGTAATGCCTTTTGGATTGACTAATGCACCCTCTGTATTCAAGGATATGGTGAATAGAGTTTTCAAGGAATATCTCAATGAATTTGTGGTGGTATTTATTGATGATATCTTGGTATACTCAAAAATCTATGAAGATAATGAAAATCACTTGCGCATTATCTTGAAGACTCTGAGAAGACATGAATTATATGGGAAGTTTAGCAAGTGTGAATTCTGGCTTTAGGAGATTTCTTTTCTTGGCCATATTGTCTCTAAAGATGGAATCTCTGTTGATCCTTATAAGACCAAGGCAATCCAAGAATTGCCAACACCGACGAGTATAACTGAGGTACGTAGTTTTATTGGTTTAGCAGGTTATTATCGACGTTTCATCCAGAATTTTGCCCGATTGGCTAACCCATTAACGAAGATCACACGTAAAGGGGTTAATTTTGTTTGGAAAAAAGAGTGTGAAGAATGTTTCTAAGAACTGAAGAGAAGATTAGTAATTGCTCCTATATTGACTCTACCATCGGGGAATGATGGGTTCATTATTTATAGTGATGCATCGAAAAAAAGGACTTGGTTGTGTCATTAAGCAGAATGATAGGGTTATTGCATATGCATCACGACAGTTGAAAATTCATGAACAAAACTATCCTACTCATGATCTCGAGTTAGCAGCTGTGATCATTGCTTTGAAGATATGGAGGCACTACCTCTATGGTGAAAAATGATAGATTTATACTGATCACAAGAGTTTGAAGTATATTTTATCACAAAAAGAACTCGACATGAGGCAAAGGAGATGGCTTGAATTACTCATGGATTATGATTGCACAATACACTACCACCCAGGGAAGGCAAACAAGGTGGCAGATGCTTTGAGCAGAAAAGATCATGGAGTTTTGAACAATATGAGAATTGAAAGGGATCCAATTTTCATGGATCTAGTGAAGATGGACATGAGAATAACCAGGGAAGGAGATACATCAATTCTTTTTCAAATGGTTTCCAAACCATCTTTACTAGAAAGGATTAATAGTTCTCAGACTAATGATGGAGAATTTCAAAAGAAGATGAAAGGTGTGAATTATGGGAGATTGAGAAATCTTGTGTATGAAAATGGAATTTTGATATTCGGGAAGAGGCTTTGTGTTCCAGATATACCTGATATAAAAAGGGAATTGTTGGATGATGCTCATAGTTACAATTTATCTTTACACCCTGGGAGCACCAAAATGTATAGAGATTTGAAGGAACATTTTTGGTGGGACAATATGAAGAGGGAGATTTTCTAATTTTGTGTCAAGATGTATGGTTTGTGAACAAGTGAAAGCTGGAAGGCAACACCCTGGAGGAGTCATGCAATCTCTTCCCATACCGGAGTGGAAATGGGACAATATTACGATGGACTTTGTCATGGGGCTACCAAAGACTCCTAGAAGGAGCGATGAAATATGGGCTATTGTTGATCGTCTTACCAAGTCAGCATATTTTCTTGCTATAAGAGAAGATCTACCACTGGAACTTCTAGCAAGACTATATATTAATGAAGTTGTGAGACTTCATGGAGTACCCCTATCGATTGTTTCTGATCGTGATCCTCGTTTTACTTCTAGATTCTGGAAGTGTCTTCAGAAATCCCTGGGTACTGAACTTCATTTGAGTACTGCCTACCACCCTCAAACAGATGAACAATCAGAACGGTCTATTCAAACCATAGAAGACATGTTGAGATCCTGCTCACTTGACTTTCAGGGTATGTGGCATCAGTATTTACCTATGGTAGAATTTTCCAATAACAATATCATCCATTCGAGTATTCAGATGGAACCATATGAAGCGTTATACGGAAAGAGATGTCGCATACCAACCTGTTGGGATGAAGTTGGTGAAAGAAAACTTTTAGGTCTAGAACTGGTGGAGGAAACGATCAAAAAGGTGAAGGTAATCCAAAATCACATCAAAGTATCTCAAAGTAGGTAGAAGAGCTATGTCGATAATCGAAGGAAGGATTTGGAATTTAAAGTCGGTGATCATGTTTTCCTAAAGGTATCTCCATGGAAGGGAGTCATACGTTTTGGTAAAAAAGGTAAATTGAGTCCCAGGTACATCAGACCTTTCGAAATTCTAGAACGAATTGGGGTTGTAGATTACCGATTGGCAATGCCGCCAAGTCTCTCCAAAGTTCATGATGTGTTCCACGTATCTATGTTGAGGAAATACATGCCTGAACGAACGCATGTACTAACCTATGAAGAGTTAGAACTAGAACCCGATCTGTCTTATTGTGAAGAGCCCGTCAGGATTATTGATACGAGAGAACATGTACTGAGAAACCGGACGACGCGTCTGGTAAAGGTTTTGTGGAGAAACCGTAAGATGGAAGAGGCAACGTGGGAACCCGAGGAACTTATGATGAAGAACCACTCGAGTCTTTTCATGTGATAATATTCTTGAAATTTCAAGGACGAAATTATCTGAAGGAGGGGAGAATGTAACACCCCAAGCTTCCACGGTACGCTTCTCTTTGAATAATGTGATAGTGTGTGTTGTACGCAACACCGAGTTCTAACACACCATAACCAATCAAACTAGCCGTTATGAACAGTAATACCTAATTTTTGAAATTATATATATTTTATTTATTAAAATGGACTTAATTTTTGGATTCGGAATATCGAATTTAGCCTATGGTGAAATTTTTGTACTTTTTGGATAATTTTAATATTTTGATGAATAGTGACAATTACTAAATTTTAATTAAAAACCACTTTTTTAATAAAAATAATTAATAGTGATAAATTATAAATTTGTGTGGGTTTAAATTATATTTAGAATATATTTTTACCATTTAATATAATGTTGGTCATTGGACATAATTTTACAATTAAACCGGACATAAACAAGTGTCAATCTTTTGAAGTTATTATCTCTTAAAAACACGCTTTTTGTTTTAACAATGGAAATTAATTTTAAATTAATTTCTGCCACTTCTGTATTTTTAATTTGGAAAAATAGATTCCATATTTGGAATCAGGATGTTCAAATTGTGTAAATAGGTAACTTTTCTTTTTAAACATTTTGAATAATTACTTCGGTAAATATTTTATTTTCCATGGTTAAGGGTAAATCCAGTAAATAAGGGTTTAAAAATAATGTTATAATAATACTAAATTACCCTAAAACGTGTCCTAGCCTTATTTGTTGATACATTTTCGACCATAGTCATCTTTGGGTCAATTTTGGGACCCCATGGAGCCACTTGTAGGTGATAGGGACACTTTATTTTAATTAAGTTAAAATGAATACAAAAATGACACAAGCATATGTCTTTTAGAAAAAAAAATTTTACATAGGGTTATATATGTTGGATTTTCGACTATAAATATTCATTAAAAGATAAAACGATTTCCTAAATAATTATATTTTATTTATAATTTTTAAAGATTACATAATTTAATTTATTTATGACAAAATGATGATGCGGTAATTAACATAATAGTGAAAAATTAAAATAATTGATATTATAAATACCCAAATAAATAAAATTTGAGACTTTTAATGAATTAAAACAATTTTATAGGATATTATGATATATTAGGATTGATTTAATTAATGTTTTTCGAAGTAATCATTCTGTTATGAGTTTCACAAAAATTAACTATTCAATAGTGTCAAAATTGACATAAAAGAGTTTTTAAAACAAATATTATATTATTAATTGATATTAAATTCCTAAAAATCTAAGGTTTGGCCAAAAGACTTATATCAGGATAGGTGTATCATTAATGGACCACTTGGGGTCTATTGGATGTATATAGTAAGTTTATTAACTATATAATATAAAAATATAAAGTGACATGGTAAATGTCAAACTAATTAACTAAGAGTTAATACTTAAAGATAAGGTTAATATAGTAACCCAAACCTATCTAAATTATATTGGTTGAAAGGTTTTCGACCTATCCCCACCTTTACATTTAAATAATCAACTTTGGAGCCATTAGAAACCGAATATGAATTTATTATAAATTAATATTTCTATCTTTTCCAAAGGTGCCCCTCACCCCTCTTATAAAAGGGCACTCTCCCTTCTCATTACTGCACACCTTAAAAGCCTTTTGGTTGGGAAAAAATCTGCCAAAATACTCTCCAAACTTCCCTAACTACAACCTAGATGCCTTATTTGGATCAGAAAGGCAACCTAAAGAGCCCTTTTGATCAAATCAAAAGGAATAACCCGAAGAAGAGGTAATGATTTCACCACCCTTTTCCAAGTTCCTTTCTTCTTCCACTTCTTCTTCCTTTGTTATTACCATTATAAAATAATAACTCCAGTATCATATATATACTGTGATGTTATTATAAATATGATACAACCATATTCATTATTCTATCCATCCTTTGAATAACATGTCACCATACATGCGTACGTACGGCTTACCGTCTCCACATCGTGGTGTAATTGTTATTCAATAAATTAGTATTTGGATGGGTATAATAATGATGTTTAATTCACTTAAATAAAAAATATAACATGATAATTATTCTTTATATACGATATACCACCCAATTATATATTATTTTAATATCAAAAGAATGATATTGTCGCTCGTGCGTACGAACGGACTACCGTCTCCACGAACGCGATGAGAGTCATTCCCCATTGTATCCATTCAAGTATAATTCTCATTTGATGATTAATAATATTATCTAGGGACTTGATATCATTATGGATATGATTACGATACAACATATCCATGACAAACACGGCTTACGTAACAAAACATGTTAAAGAAAATGAGTATGTTAACACCCGAAACAATAATAATACTAAGATATTATTAACAAATCAATGTTAAAAGATCATATATGATATCATATGAATATATATGATTCTTGTATAATTTAATAACAATTATTTCACTATTATACAGGAGGTTAAACTACACCAACCAAGGAAAAGTACAAGGTAAGGGTTATTTCACAATCTCTTCATTATCCGAGGTTGTTTATACGTAATAATCTACTGGGATCTCTTTATCATCCACATCCATGTTTCTTAAAAATGAATTTCAATTTTTTTTAACTATTTACTAGAATATGGGTGAAAGTAATTTATACCCTTGTATGACTTTTGATAAGAGGTTTATAAAGGAATCTTTCTGTCATTTTCCGAAAAAGGTGCTTTTTAACCTTTTACGACAAAATTAAGGTAAGAATGTTTTTTTAACTTATACGGCGGGTGCGGCTATTTTCCGCTGTTATAAAATCGTCGAAGCATCCCTTACAATATTATAAGAATATTTTCAAAGAAAATGTTTTGTTTCATAAATATAAGACTCTTAAATTATTTCAAAATAGAAAGATATGTTTCTCTAAAAAGAGTTTTGATTTCATCTATGTCAACATCCTTTGATTAATTTTACGCTTATTTGAAGTTGATTTATTATGATACAAAACATCTATATTGTATTGAAGGTTTTGTGATATGTTTGGCTGTGGATGTGCTCTTTTTATACCATTCATAGTTTATGGTGAAATTATTGACATTTCTTATGCTAGTTTTAATATGAATGTTTATGTTATGTTTAAACCATTTCATATGGGAATGCATTGGACTTAATATGTGACGGGTGGAGCCCGCTATAGCTCCTCGATGCATCGGTAGGTCTCATGAGACAAACTAGTGTCTTGGAACAAGGCCTTGGAATAATCTTATTTGTAGTCTTGGCATGAGGCCTTGGATATGTGGTTATGATAGTCTGGAATTATGCATTCCGTCATTTTGAAAGTGGTTATTGATATTTCATGAGATTATTCGATTAGTAGAATATCCATGTGAATAAGTAAATGGAATTATTTCATTTTACATTTGCCATACTATGTTTAAGTTCATGTTTAAAAGGATTTTGTTTTAGTTATACATTGCCTTAAATGTTTATTCTTATTTATGAAAGTTTTCGCTATATTGTTATCCTTACTGGGCATTTGAGCTCACCCCTTTTCTATGTTTTATTTTTCCCAGGAAGTGTAGAAGTAAATTATGAATGATCTGTAGGGATATTATGTGGGGATATGAGTGTGGAATATGGAGACAATATGTTGTTGTAGTAGTTTTTCACTTTATGATGTAATGTAAGACTTATGAATATATCTAGTGTTTCCAAGGATACTAAACCAATCTGTCTTTCAAGATTTGATCTTTCTTGTGATCATGCCAATGTTATGTAATAATGCATCGACTCTAGGTAACTGGGGTCGAGGCGTTACAAGTTGGGTGACTTGTCTCAGTGCAAATACCACAAGTCCTTGAAGGAGGGGTTTGGGATGTCTTTTGAGACAAAGAAATTTGTCTCACCATAGTTGTCAATTCTTCCAACTTGGTACCAATCAAATGACTTTCAAGAGAAGAAGGACTTACCTGATGTACTCCCATGACATGTGGTGTACCTCTATCTACAAATTGTTGGGAGTTTTGAGCCATCTTGTTGATTAATGCATTTGTAGCTACTGGTGTCTTGTCCACCAGTGCTCCTCTAGCGGCAACACTGTAATACCCCAAGCTTCCGTGAAACACTTCTCTTTGAATAATGCAATAGCTTGCATTGTACGCTACTTTGAGATTTTAACACATCATGGCCAATCAGAGTAGCCGTTATGAATATTAATACCCACTTTTTGAATTATATAAATTTTATATTTCAAAATGGACTTCATTTTTGGATTCAGATTATCAAAATTAGCCTATGTTGATTTTTTGGTGTTTTTATGAGAACATCCAATTTTCCATGAATAGAAAAAATACTTAAAAACAACTTTTTTAATCAGAATAATTTGTAGTGATAAATTATACTATTTAGTGGTTTTAAATTATAATTAGAATATATTTTTACCATTTTATCCAATGGTGGTAATTATAATTAATTTCACTTTGAAATTGGACATAAACAATTATCAATCTTTTGATTTATATTATTTCTTAAAAACACGCTATTTGTTTTGACAGCGGGAATTAATTATGAAATTAATTAATGAAACTTATATGTTTGTAATTTTTTAAAATAGAAATCATTTTTGAATTAAAATTATCAATTATATCTTAGGGTGAGGTTTTTGTATTTTTCTGAAAGGCTTTAATTTTTTATTAATAGTGAAACCACTAAGTGGTAGTTAAAAAACTTGATTTTTTTTTTAAATGAAACATTACCACTTCTGTGATTTGATTTTAAAAAATATTACATACATGATTGTCATTAGGAAGTGAAATATGGTTCAATGGGATTAAAATAATTTTTTTTGTTGAATAGTAACTTTTATGTTTTATTAATCACGATTAAAGGTAATTAGTGAAATTTATGGTAAAAATGATATTATAAAAATATGAAAATATCTTGACACATGTCCTACCCTTATTGAATGAGTCTTGACCGACCATGAAAATCAATGGGCCAACTTGGGGACCCCATGGAGCCACTTGGTTAGAAAAATGACATTAATAACTTTTTATTTAAAGTAAAAATAGAATTGTCACAAACATACGTTGTTTTATAAAAACAATTATTACATGGGGTGATATATGTTAAATTTTCGACCATAAATATGAATTGTAAAGCTAAAAATATTTCCTACATCATAATATTTTTTTATAATTTTTAGACATTATATAAATTAAATTTTTTATGACACCATGATGATGTAGAGATTACCTCATTAACTAACGATTTAAATAAAATGATAAGATAATGTAAAATATAAGACGTAAACTTGTCAAAAACCTATTGGATGAGTCTATTTAGAACCCTTATTACCTTATCCTGGAAATATATAATTGTGGGACCCTTGAAATCCGAAAATCACTTCATAATAATTTAACATTTCATGACTTTCCAAGACTGCCCCTCCTCTCCTCTTATAAAATGCCCCAACCACTACCACCTTATTCACACCTTCAAAGCAATTTGGCTCAGCCAAACTCTTCCCAAATACCCTTTCAACATTCCTCCCTTCATCCAAGAAGCCTTACCTTATAAAGAATGCTCTTCAAGAAACCATTTTGGTTCAAACTGAGGGGAGTTACTCGATTTAAAGGTAATGCCTTCTCTTATGTTGTTTTGTTTTATTTTGCTTCTCCAACTCCTTAAACTCTTTTTATTACTTTATTTTGTAACAACACCAGTATCATAAATATACTAGGATGTTGGTATGTGTAACACCCTAATATTTCATAGTGTGTTATTTCTTCAAAATAATTCAATAACTTGCACTACACGCAACACCGAGTAAAAGCGCACCATGACTTACCAAACAAGCCATTCAAAAGAGGTTATGAATAGTATTAACTAAATTTTAAACTTTATATAATCCTTATAATTTTATAATCCATATTATGAGTTTCTTAGACATAAGGTAAGAACAAATTTCTTTTTTCAGATAAAAGAAGTATTTTTCAAAAATGCACTTTTACCAACTTTAATAGTGATTCCTTTTTAAATCCAATATTTTTAACTTTTATATATTCAATTTGACTAAATAAATTTATTATTTATAATGGAGACATAAAAAAAATTTACAATGTAACACCCCATTCTTCTACGGTATGCTTCTCTTTGAATAATGTGATAGTGTGTGTTGTACGCAACATCGAGTTCTAACACACCACAACCTATCAAACTAGCCGTTATGAATAGTAATACCTACTTTTTGAAATTTTATAAATTCTATATCTTAAAATGGACTTCGTTTTTGGATTCGGAATATCAAAATTATCCTAGGGTGATATTTTGGTACTTTTCGGATAACTTTCATATTTCTATGAATAGTGAAAATTACTAAATTTTAATTAAAAACTACTTTTTAATCGAAATAATTAATATTGATAAAATATGAATTTGAGTGTCTTTAAAGTATATTTAGAATAAAGTTCTACCATTAAATTAAATGTTTTTCATTGGACATAATTTCACAATTAAACCAGACATAAACAAGTGCCAATCTTTTGATAGTTATTATCTCTTAAAAACACGCTTTTTGTTTTAACAACGAAAATTAATTTTAAATTAATTTCTGCCACTTCTGTGTTTTGAATTTTGAAAAATGGATTCCCTATTTGGAATCAGGATGTTAAAATTGTGTAAATAGGTAACTTTTATTTTTAGAGATTTTGAATAATTACTTCGGTAAATATTTTATTTACCATGGTTAAAGGGTAAATCCCATAAATTAGGGTTAACAAATAATATTATAATAATAAACAATTACCCTAAAACGTGTCCTAACCTTATTGGTTGAGACATGTCTGACCATGGGCATCTTTGGGTCGATTTTGGGACCCCATGGAGCCACATGTAAGTGATAATGACAATTTATATTAATTAAGATAAAATAAATAAATAAATGACATAAGCATATATCTTTTAGAAAAACAATTTATACATAGGGTTATATATGTTGGATTTGAGACTATAAATATTCAATAGAAATAAAAAAATATTTCTTACATAATGATATTTTATTTATAATTTTTAGATATTAAATATTTGAATTTATGTATGACACAATGATGATGCAGTAATTACCATAATAGTGAAAAAATTAAAATAATTGATATTATAAATACCAAAATAAATATAATTTGAGACTTTTTATGAATTACACTAATTTTATAGGTTACTATTACAGGTTATTATTGACTTAATTAACTATTTTCGAAGTAATCATTCTGTTATTAGTTTTACAAAAATCAATTATTGAATAGTGTCAAAATTGACATAAAAGAGTTTTTAAAAACATATTATATTATTAATTGATAATAAATTCCTAAAAATATATGGTTCGGAAAAGAGACTTATAAAATTATAGGTGTATCATTAATGGACCACTTGGGGGTCTCTTGGATGTATATAGTATGTTTATTAACCATATAATATAAAAATACAAAGAGACATTGTAAAAGTGAATCTAATTAACTAACAGTTAATACTTAAAGATAAGGTTAATATAGTGACCCAAACCTGTCTAAATTCTATTGGTTGAGTGATTTGAAACCCATAACCACCTTAAAATTTAAATAATCCACTTTAGAGACATTAGAAACGGAATATGAATTTATTATAAAATAATATTTCTAGCTTTTCCAAAGGTGCCCCTCACCCGTCTTATAAAAGGGCACTCACCCTTCTCACTAATTCACACATTAAAAGACTTTTGGCTCGTCCAAAACCTACCCAAATACTCTCCCAACTTCACTCACATAATCCTAGAGGCCTTCCTTTAGTCATAAAGCCATCCTATGGAGGCTTTTTGATCAAACCAAAAGGAAGAACCCGAAGAAGAGGTAATGATTTCACCACCGTTTTTCAAGTTCCTTTCTTCTTCCACTTCTTATTTCTTTGTTATTACCATTCTAAAATAATAAATCCAGTATATTATATATACATTTATGTTATTATAAACATGGTACAACCATATTTCATTATTCTATCCATCCTTTTAATGACATGTCACCATACGTGCATACGTACGGCTTACCGTCTCCACGTCGTGGTGTAATTGTTATTCAAAACATTATTATTTGGATGGGTATAATAATGATGTGTAATTTATGTAAATAATAAATATAACCTGATAATAATTCTGTATATTTGATATAACATCCAATTATATATTATTTTAATATCAAAAAAATGATATTGTCACTCGTGCGTACGTACGGACTACTGTCTCCACGAACGTGATGAGATTCATTCTCTATCGTATCCATTCAAGTATAATTATCATTTGATGATTTAAAAATAATGTTTAAGGACTTAATATCATTTTGGATATGAATAATATGAAACCTATCCAATACAACCACAAATTAAGTAACAAAACATATAAAAGAAAACGAGCAAGTTAACACTCGAAACAACGATAATTCTAATATATTATTAACAAAGCAATGTTAAAAGATCATATAAGATATCATATGAATGTATATGATTATTGAATAATTTAATAACAATTATTTCACCATTATACAGGAGGTTAACCTACCCCCAACCAAGGAAAAGTACAAGGTAAGGGTTTATTTCGCAATCTCTTCATTATCCGAGGTTGTTTATACGTAATAATCTAATAGGATTTCTTTATCATCCACATCCATGTGTCTTAGAAATGTATTTCAAAACATTTTTACTATTTACAAAGAATATGGGTTAAATTCATTTATACCCTTGATTGACTTTTTATAAGAGGTTTATAGAAGAATCATTCCGTCGTTTTCCAAACAAGGTGATTTTAACCATTTTGACAAAAATTAAGGTAAGAATGTTTTTTTAACTTATACGGCGGGTGTGACTATTCTCCACCATTATAAAATCTTTGAAGCTTTCCTTAAAAGATTATAAGAATATTTTCAATGTAAATGTTTTATTTTAAAATTATGTGACTTTAAATGATTTCAAAATGAATATTTTAAGAATTTTTGAAAGGTACTCTTTATCAAGATCATAATTTTAAATGTTTTAAAGATTTATCTTTCTAAATCTTTAAATTAATGTCCATGTTTTCAAAATTATTTTAAGGATTTATTTATATGGACATGAATGTTTTGAAATGATATTTCTATTAAAAATTTTCAAAGTGGTATGGGACACTTGGATTCAAAAATCTCTTTTTAAATTACTTCCTTTATAAATGTTTGACTTTTCAATGATTTCGAGAAAAGAGATATTTCTCTCAAATAGTTTTGATTTAATCTATGTCAACATCCTTTGATGGATTTTAAGCTTATTTGATGTTGATTTATTATAAAAAAAAATTTGTATTATTTGGAATTTTTTGTGATATGTTTTACTGTGGATGTTTTATTTTTATACCATTCATGGTTTATGAAGAAAGTGTTGACATTTTGTATGCTAGTTTTTATAAAAATGTTTATGTTATGTTTAAACCTTTTAATATGGGAATGCATTGGACTTAGTAAGTGACGGGTGGAGCCCGCTATAGCTGCTCGATACATCGGTAGGTCTCATGAGATGAACTAGTGTCTTGGCACAAGGCCTTGAAAAAATCTTATTTGTAGTCTTGGCATGAGGCCTTGTCTATGCGGTTATGATAGTATGGCATTATGCATTCCATCATTATGAAAGTGGTTATTTATATTTCATGTGATTATTCGACTAGTAGAATATCCATGTGAACAAGAAAAAGGCATTATTTCATTTTAACTTTTTCATATTATGCTGAAGTTCATGTTTTAAAGGCTTTTGTGTTAGTTTACATTGCCTCAAATGTTTATGCTTATTTCTGAAAGTTTCTGCAGTATTGATTACCCTTACTGAGCGTTTGAGCTCACCCATTTCTATATTTTATTTTTCCCAGGATTCCAAGAAGTGTATTGTGATTGATTTACAGGTTTAAGACAAGAGAATAATGGCATTCATAAAGGATTATTTTTGTTGTTTTCTATGTTATGAAGTATAATATAACATTCATGTATGTAATCTATTTTACAAGATGGATAAACTAGTCGGTTATTCAGGACTTGATTCCTTGTAATCATGCTAATGTATTAAAATAATGCACCGACTCTGGGTCACTGGGGTCGGGGCGTTACATTTGGTATCAGAGGAAGTTTAGAAATAACCTTGGAAACTAGATTTAGATAAACTCTTATTAAAGAACATATCCCTAAAATAGTCATTGAGGATTAGTATAGAAGAACTTCCTAGAATTTTGGTATTGTAGAGATTTTATGAGTTTTATGAGCAATACATCCCTGTCTGGATACGAGCAAGTAGAGGAGGCTCTGGCACAGATGTACCTAGGGGTAAAACCCGAAAACACCGCTTTAAGCTAGACTTGAACGGGAACTGGTGCACGACAATAAGCCTTGCTGCACTCTTGGTTACAACACTCCTGGGGGATATGCTTAGGAGAATTCTCATTTTATTTACAAACCATTATGAAGGGGTCATGAGTGTATACTTACTCAAAGAAAACATTTTTTATGATTATTGATTATATCTATAAACTGTTCAATTTGCATTAGGAATTATTTATTGCAATTCATAAACTGACATAGTTTATGTTATTGTATAGAAATGGCTCCCAGTAGAAGTAATGTGAACTCCAGTTATACGTATGATCCAATCTTTCATGGTATTAAGACATCATTTAGAAGGGAAATAGTCTCCCACGTATTATCATCATATGAAGAAATAGTATCATGTGTGGATAAGATAACTAAAGAGTTTACTGAGTCCTATGGCTTTGAAGGAAAGCAAGAGAAGAAAGGGATGGAAGAGAGAAAGATGGATAAAGGGAAGGGGGAAAAGAAGATTTACCCCATATGTGATAAATGTGGGAAGAAACACCGTGGAACTTTCCTGAAAAGAATGGAAGTTTGTTATAAGTGTGGAGAAAAAGGGCACAAAGTATGTGACTGCAAGGGTAAGAAAATGGTTTCAAATGTACAATGCTTCATTTTCAAGGAGTTTAGACACTACGCGAACCTATGTCCTAGTCATCAGACTATGCCGCAAATGATGTTATTGGATAATAATAAAGTTATGATATTACCACAGATGAAGATGAATGATTAGAGTTCTTATGTTGATTACGTCATTTGAGTGTTGTATCAACAATGTACTTGTTATAATAATTATGGAGTATATAAGGATTGTAATGCAATACTATTTCATTAAGGACTTGAGATTGTGTGGAACAATGAAAAGTGACTCAATAACAGGATAAATTTTTTGAAAATATATGGTTGAGAGAATGATAAACCATAATATAGTTCTGATACCGAGGTACTGATTTTGGAATAGTACATGATTTGTTTGGATAAATTATATTTCATATTCTTAACTACCTGGAAACTGATTAATGATTTTTATATTCCATCATTGTTGGGGTTTACAACATTTTTGGATTGAAGGAGTATATCCATTATTATTTAAGGAATAAGGGGTCATGAATGTAATCAATAAGGTTTTATTGTAATTCAGGATGTTGCAGTGTTTTAAAAGAATAAATGATGAAGGTGTTCACATGTTATTACGCAGAAAAAAGGATCTTCATTTTTTGGACTAAAGGATTCTGGATATTTCTAGTTTGGATTATTTTTGGATTTCTATAAAAGGACAACCCGGAGGCTGGGCGGCAACCTGTCGCGTCCGGCAAGGCCGCGAGACTTGAACCCACAACCGAAGGGAGACAAGGGTGTATCACCTACCACTGGCCGACGTAATGTTCGAGATTAATTAATGTAGTTTTTTTAAAAAATATCTGGTAGATGAATTATATATTCGTTTTCTTGGAACCCTATACGAATAGGATAAATAGAATATATTTTTTACATCCTATTATCATTTAGAGTGAAAGATGAGTTTGTGGTAGAAATTAGTTAAAGGATGGAACTCTACCTGTTAAGAATAGATTTTTCTTCTTATCTTATTCTATTAAGAAATTAATTCTTATACTTTATTTAAAGAATCCTAAAACAAAAAATGTGTTATCTTAATACCCTATGTTTTGTTGAACCGATGGTATTTCTAACCATCATAGATTGATGAATTTAATGACCTCAATTTTAGACTTGTTTGTGATTGATGAAATCAATCACTTCCTATAAATATTTACATTTTTTCCTCCAATTATATGTCTCTAATTTCCACCAATGTTCTTCTAATCGAGATCATAATTTGGTGGTGACCCTTTCATTTCTCTTTTCCTCATATTAAGACTAAATTTTAGTAACCAAATTTCCGATGTGGGTTTTCCCACAAAGATATTTTCTATTTTCAACCTTTTATTTTCGAAGAACAATTTCAAATTGAGAGGAAAAAATTTATTTAAGGAGTGGAGAATTTAACACCCCAAGATTTCATAGTTTGTTATTTCTTCAAAATAATTCAATAACCTTCACCACACGCAACACCGAGTTAAAGCGCACCATGACTTACCAAACACGCCGTTCAAAGGAGTTTATGAATAGTATTAACTAAATTTTAATCTTTATATAATCCTTATAATTTTATAATCCATATTATGAGTTTCTTAGGCATAATGTAAGAACAAATTCCTTTTTTTCAGATAAAAGAAGTATTTTTCAAAAATCCACTTTTACCAACATTAATAGTGATTCCTTTTTAAATCCAATATTTTAACCTTTTATATATTAAATTTGACTAAATAAATTTATTCTTCAGAATGGAGGCATAAACAAATTTACAATGTAACACCCCACGATTCTACGGTACGCTTCTCTTTGAATAATGTGATAAAGTGTGTTGTACGCAACATCGAGTTCTAAAACACCACAACAAATCAAACTAGCCATTATGAATAGTAATACCTACTTTTTGATATTTTATAAATTCTATCTCTCAAAATGGACTTCATTTTTGGATTCAGAATATCAAAATTATCCTAGGGTGAAATTTTGGTACTTTTTGGATAACTTTCATATTTTGATGAATAGTGAAAATTACTAAATTTTAATTCAAAACTACGTTTTAATTGAAATAATTAATATTGATAAATTATGAATTTTAGTATTTTTAATGTATATTTAGAATATATTTTTTTCATTAAATTCAATGTTTTTCATTGGACATAATTTCACAATTAAACCAGACATAAACAAATGTCAATCTTTTGATAGTTATTCTCTCTTAAAAACACACTTTTTGTTTTAACTAGGGGAATTAATTTTAAATTAATTTCTTCCACTTCTGTGTTTTGAATTTGGAAAAATCGATTCCATATTTGGAATCAGGATGTTCAAGTTGTGTAAATAGGTAACTTTTATTTTTAGACATTTTGAATAATTATTTCGGTAAATATTTTATTTACCACGGTTAAAGGGTAAATCCGGTAAATAATGGTTAAAACATAATATTATAATAATAACAAATTACCATAAAACGTGACATGAACTTATTGGTTGACACATGTCCGACCATGGGCATCTTTGGGTCGATTTTTGGACCCCATGGAGCCACTTGTAAGTGATAATGACACTTTATATTAATTAAGTTAAAATAAATAAAAAATGACGTAAGCATATATCTTTTAGAAAAACAATTTTTTACATAGGGTAATATATGTTGGATTTTCGACTATAAATATTAATTATAAATATAAAAATATTAACTACATAATGATATTTTATTTTTAATTTTTAGACATTAAATAATTTAATTTATTTATGACACAATGATGATGCAGTATTTACCATAATAGTGAAACAATTAAAATAATTGATATTATAAATACCCAAATAAATATAATATGAGCCTTTTTATGAATTAAAATAATTTTCTAGGTTACTAAGACATGTAAGGATTGACTTAATTAACGTTTTTTGAATTAATCATTCTGTTATGTTTTTTTAAAAAATCAATTATTGAATAGTTTCAAAATTGACATAAAAGAGTTTTTAAAACAAATATTATATAATTAATTGATATTAAATTCATAAAAATCCAAGGTTTGGCCAAAAGACTTATATCATGATAGGTGTATCATTAATGGACCACTTGGGGGTCTCTCGGATGTATATTGTAAGTTTATTAACAATATAATATAAAAATACAAAGAGACATTGTAAAAGTGAAACTAATTAACTAAGAGTTAATACTTAATGATAAGGTTAATATAGTGACCCAAACCTATCTAAATTATATAGGTTGAGTTATTTTCGACCCATACTCACCTTAATCTTTAAATAATCTAATTTGGAGCCATTAGAAACCGAATATGAATTTATTATAAAATAATATTTCCAGCTTTTTCCAAAGGTACCCCTCACCCCTCATATAAAAGGGCACTCCCCCTTATCACTAATTCACACATTCAAAGCCTTTTGGTTCGGCCAAACACTGCCCAAATACTCTCTCAACTTCCCTCACTTAATCATAGAGGCCTTCCTTTAGTCAGAAAGCCTACTTAAGGAGGCCTTTTGATCAAATCAAAAGGAAGAACCTGAAGAAGAGATAATGATTTCACCACCCTTTTTCAAGTTCCTTTCTTCTTCCACTTCTTCTTTCTTTGTTATTACCATTATAAAATAAAAAATTCCATATATTATATATAAATTTATGTTATTATAAACATGGTACAACCATATTTCAGTATTCTATCCATCCTTTTAATGACATGTCACCATACGTGCGTACGTGCGGCTTACCGTCTCCACGTCGTGGTGTAATTGTTATTCAAAACATTATTATTTGTATGGGTATAATAATGATATGTAATTCATATAAATAATAAATATAACATTATTATTATTCTTTATATATGATATACCATTCAATTATATATTAATTTAATATCAAAAGAATTATATTGTCGCTCGTGCGTACGTACGGACTACCGTCTCCACGAACACGATTAGATTCATTCTCTATCGTATCCATTCAAGTATAATTATCATTTGATGAATTAAAAATAATGATTATGGAATTGATATCATTATGGATATGAATAAGATACAACCTATCCATTAAAACCATGGCTTACGTAACAAAACATATAAAAGAAAACGAGTATGTTAACACCCGCAACAACGATAATTATAAGATATTATTAACAAAGCAATGTTAAAAGATCATATATGATATCATATGTATGTATATGATTATTGTATAATTTAATAACAATTATTTCACCATTATAGAGTAGTTTAACCTACCCCCAACCAATGAAAATTACAAGGTAAGGGTTTATTTCACAATCTCTTCATTATCCGAGGTTGTTTATACGTAATAATATAATGGGATTTCTTTTCCATCCACATCCATGTTTCATCGAAATGTATTTCAAAACATTTTTACTATTTACAAAGAATATGGGTTAAAGTCATTTATACCCTTTTTTGAATTTTTATAAGAGGTTTATAAAAGAATCTTTCCGTCGTTTTCAAAAGAAGGTGCTTTTATCCTTTTCGAAAAAATTAAGGTAAGAATGTTTTTTTAACTTATATGGTGGGTGTGGCTATTCTTCGCCATTATAAAATCGCTGAAGCTTCCCTTACAATCTTATAAGAATATTTTCAAAGTAAATGTTTTATTTTATAATTATGTGACTTTAAATGATTTCAAAATGAATATTTTAAGAATTTGTGAAAGGTACTCTTTCTCAAGATCATAATTTTAAATGTTTTAAAGATTTATCTTTCTAAATCTTTTAATTAATGTACATGTTTTCAAAATGATTTTGAGGATTTATTTATATGGACATTAATGTTTTGAAATGATATTTCTTTTCAAAAGTTTCAATGTGGTATGGGACACTTGGTTTCAAAAATCTCTTCTAAATTACTTTATAAATGTGTGACTTTTCAATGATTTCGAGAAAAGAGATATTTCTCTCAAATAGTTTTGATTTCATCTATGTCAACATCCTTTGATAGATTTTATGATTATTTGACGTTGATTTATTATACAAAACTTTTGTATTATATTGAAGGTTTTGTGATATGTTTTTCTGTGGATGTGTTATTTTTATACCATTCTTGGTTTATGAAGAAAGTATTGACATTTCGTATGATAGTTTTAATATGAATGTTTATGTTATGTTTAAACCTTTTCATATGGGAATGCATTGAACTTAGTAAGTGATGGGTGGATCCCGCTATAGCTCCTCGATGCATCGGTAGGTCTCATGAGACAAACTAGTGTCTTGGCACAAGGCCTTGACAAAATCTTATTTGTAGTCTTGGCACGAGGCCTTGTCTATGTGGTTATGATAGTCTAGCATTTTTCATTCCATCATTATGAAAGTGGTTATTGATATTGCATGTGATTATTCGACTAGTAGAATATCCATGTGAATATGAAAAAGGCATTATTTCATTTTATTTTTTCCATGTTATGCTGAAGTTAAAGTTTTAAAGGCTTTTGTGTTAGTTATACATTGCCTCAAATGTTTATGCTTATTTCTGAATGTTTTTACTTTATTACTTACCCTTACTGAGCATTTGAGCTCTCCCATTTCTATGTTTTATTTTTCCCAGGATTCCAAGAAGTGTATTGTGATTGATATGCAGGGATAAGGCAAGGGAATAATAGAATTCATAAAGGATTATTTATGTTGTTTTGTATGTTATGAAGTGTAATGTAACATTCATGTATGTAATCTATTTTCCAAGACTGCTAAACTGATCAGTTCATCATGACTTGATTCCTTGTAATCATTCCAATGTATTAAAATAATGCACCAAATCTGGGTCACTGGGGTCGGGGAGTTACAATATGAGAAGGATTTGATTTACACTTACACACACCTTCGTCTAATGGTTAAAGAACATATTGTTTCTATGGGTGGTGAATTACTGCCTCACGAAACAATGATTGTTCAATATTCTTTTAACACCTTTCATGGTGGCCATTATGATGAAACTATTTTTATATATGATATATATATTATTTTTATGTTTTCCTTATGCTTCTGTATTTCTTATTTATGGCATACCTTTATGATTTACATTATAGTTAAACACGATAATTTCATTTTTGGAAGTGCGGACTACCGCCCCCTCAAAGTGATTTGAATCGTTAATGCCATATGTGGGATGTATAAAGGATGGATTAAATAATATTATATATGATATTATACTGGAATTATAATAAACCTTTATATAATTATGATTTCATTCCATTAAATACAAAATAGAAATGAAAGTAGAGTTCATGTGTATGTACGACTTACCGTCACCAGGAATGGTGCATATCATTTCTTACCTCTAAATGTTACGTAATATTATGAATGATTGTATATACTGGATATATATGATATATATGATATCTACATCATGAATATAATTCTGGATATAATGGATATTTTACCGCATGAACAACATGTAATTATAAGAAGTTTATTTTTGACTCAAGTACCAAAGATCAACAAAACGACCGTTATTAACATAAATAATTACATAATGTTCATAACATGGTAAAAAGTGATATAAAAGGAATAATAAACATGAAAAAGGTTCTTAAGAAATTATAAATTAACTCTAGTTTATTATTCATGAGGTTAAAGAATGGCCGAGTCAAGTTGGACACGAGGTAAGGGAACTTCTTAACCCAATTTTCGTTCTTTGGGTTAATCTCCTACTTTCAAATTATGACATGATATTATTATGTCATATCTTGTATTTTTACATTATTTATGTGTAATTATAGTGAATACACATAATATATCTATTTTATTTAAAAAACGATCTTTGTAAGGGACTTCGTCTCAATCTTCTTTCATTGAGGCATATTTTATTTTAATACAAGACTTTATTTTATATTGTGTATAAACCCCCTTGACTTTTAACTTTATTCAAAAGTAATATTTTTATACAAAGTGTTTTACTAAAAAAAAAGGGAAAGTTTTTTGTCGTACCTATGTGGTGATAATGACTTCACCGCCACCGTGACAATTATTTGTGTTTCGACTTTCTCTACAATCCATAATTTTTTTAAAAATGTAAAATAAATACCACGTTTTAATTTCCTTTTATTTTGGTATTGAAAATGGTTTTGATAATGTTTTTATTATATAAATGTCTTGTATTGATATCTTGTGGGTGAAATGTTGAAATGTTATGTTTCCTTTATGCATGTTTTATGTGATACGATTATGTTATGGTTTATGATATTTTTAAACCTGTTCGTATAAGGATTGCATTGGAATTAATAAGTGACAGGTGGAGCCCGCTATAGTTCCTCGATGCATCGGTAGGTCTAATGAGACAACCTAGTGTCTTGGCACAATACCTTGACAAAATCGTATTTGTAGTCTTTGCATGAGGCCTTGGCTACGTGGTTATGATAGTCTAGAATTATGCATTCCATCATTATGAATGTGGTTATTGATATTTCATTTGATTATTCGACTAGTAGAATATCCATGTGAATAAGTAAATGGAATTATTTCATTTTATTTTTTTCCATATTATGCTGAAGTTCAAGTTTAAAAGGCATTTATTTTAGTTATACATTGCCTTAAATGTTCATGTTAATTTTTGAATGATTTCGTATATTTTTATCCTTACATAGCATCTGAGCTCACCCCTTTATATGTTTTAATTTTTCCAGGATGTGAAGAAGTATTTTATGAATGTCCTACAGGGATAGTATGAGGGGATATGAAGACAAGATTTTTTTGTAGTTTTTTATTACTTTATGATGTAATATAAAATATATGAATGTGTCTAGTGTTTCCAAGGCTACTAAACTAATCGGTATTTCGAGACTTGATGTTTTGTGATCATGCCAATGTTACGTAATAATGCACCGAATCTAGGTAACTGGGTTCGGGGCGTTATAGTTGGTATCAGAGTCAGTTTAGTACTAACCTTGGAAGCTAGATTTAAATAAACTCTGATTAGAGCACATAGCCCAAAGATAGAATATGAGGATTATAATAGAAGAAATTCCTTGAATTTTGGTATTATAGAGATTTTGTGAGATTTCCATGCAATACATACCTCACTGGATACGAGCAGGTAGAGGCGGATCTGGCATAGATGTATCTAGGGGTAAAACCAGAAAACACCGCTTTCGCTAGACTCGAACGAGAACTGGTGCGTGACAACAGGCCTTGCTACACTCTTGGTTACGACACTCATGGGGTATATGCTTAGGATAATTCTCATTTTCTTTACAAACCATTATGAAGGGATTACGAGTATATACTTTATCAAAGAAATTTTTTTATGATCATGGATTATATCCATAAACTGTTCAATTTATGTTTAGTGTTTTACAAGTATAGAATTATGTATTTTAATTCATAAACAAATCTAGTAAATGACATTATTTAGAAATTGCCCCAAGTGGAAGGAATGGAAACTGTATCAATGCACGCACTCCATTTAGGGATTTCCCTCCTTCTCAAGATAATTATAATGGAGCTGGTGATACAAATGGTGCTGATCAACTTATCACCATACGGAGACAACTCACTCAGGTTATGAATAATAACCTTACTCGTATGGAGCACCCTAATCCACAACATGGAGGATCAATGTTAGACCGCTTCATGAGTTAACAACCACCAACATTCAATGGGAGTACAAATCCCTTAGTAGCTGAGTAATTGATAAATTCCTTATAGAAAATATTCCATGCCTTGGGGAGTAGTGAATGTGAAAAGGTTATCATGGTAGTTTACCGCCTCACTGGAGATGCTGATCAATGGTGGTCATTGATTCAAAACACAAAGGAAGATTATGAAGTATATAATATGGAATGGAGGGAGTTCAAAGATCTTTTCTTAGAAAAATAATTTCTTCATGAACATCGATAATATATGGAAAGGAAATTTCTGAGTCTGAGACAAAAGGAGGATGAGAATGTCGCAACGTGTGAGGCCAACTTTACAAGGTTAGCAAGACATGCTGCAGATTATATACATAACCCAAGAAGTAAGACTGATCATTTCATTGATGGGTTAAAACTATTTCTCCGTCGAACTTTGGTATCACAATCCTTCTCATCGTACTAAGATATTGTCTCATGTTCTATCAACACAGAAATGAAATTCTTTAAGTCTTATGACAAGAAAGTAAAGTAAGAGAAGAAGAGAATGGTGGAACAAGAGACAGATAAAGGAAAAAAGGTAAAGAAGGATTTTCCATTATGTGATAATTTTGGGAAGAATCACCCCGGTACTTGCCTAAAGGGAATGAGAGTTTGTTACGAATGTGGAGAAAAATGTCACTAGGCTCGTGATTGTAAGGGAAATAAAAAGGCTATCAATGTTGAATGCTACAATTGTAGAGAAATGGGTAATTATGAAAATGAATGCCCTAAGAGCCAAGGAAACTTACCTCAGAAAAGGCCAAGGGAGCAAGGCCAAGCTTATGCTATTACTATAGATGAAGTTGAATAATTATTGTATTTGTGTTTCTGGACTCAATAACTATATTATGGTTATAAGAATAATGTGATATATATAAGGATTGTACTTCAGTACTTGTTGTTTCATTAATAATTTAATATGATGAAGGTAATCATATTTTTAGTATGTGAAAATAATAGAAACATTAATTTTTTGGGGAATCTGATGTTACAATTGATTTTGGAATTCAGAGACCTTTTAGAGAAAGTATAAACAGAGGTATTTTGGATAACTATAAAGGATTGAATGGATTAAGTTGAGCATTAGATAAAATTTTTTAAGGTTAAGACATTTCTGAAGATTATTTTTGGAATATTATAATACTATAGTTTTAGGAAAAGGATAACCTGCATGGTGGGGGACAACCCGTTGTGTCGGAAAAAGCTGCAGGAATCAAACCCACAACCATAGTGTGACAAGCATTTATTACCTACCACTAGCCTACAGGATGTCCCTAGTTATTACCAAATAGATTTCATAATCAAAATGGTATGTGTTAATATTTAGAACCTTTTACGATTAGGATAAATATAATATTTTTTTTCTATTACCTTTTGGAGTGAAAGATGAGTTTGTGGTAAAAATTGATTAAAGAATAAACATCTACATGACAAGTAAGTATATTTCTTTACGTTCTTAGTAAATATCCTAAATAAATTCCTAAACTTTATGAAAGGCAACTTAAAACAAAAATGTTATCGGTTAACTTTTCCAACTGGGGAATCAATGATCGTTTAACCAATCACAAGTTTGTGATTTTCTTGTAGTTAACTCTCTCCTAATACTGTTTTCTACAACTCTACATCATACCTTGATGGTTTGTTTCTCCTCCATATCCATATTTTCATTGAATCCTATTATTTTCTATCTCGAGTGACCATTGTCCTTCTATTTCTTTCTTTTAATGTTATATTTTTATTAACCCTATTTCCGATGTGGGTTTTCCACAAAGGTATTTTCTACTTTCAACCTTTTATTTTCGAAGAACAATTTCAAATTGCAAGGAAGCAATTTATTGAAGGAGGGGAGAATGTTACACCCCAAGCTTCCATGATACGCTTCTCTTTGAATAATGCAATAGCTTGCATTGTATGCTACTTTGAGATTCTAACATACCGTGACCAATCAAAGTAGCTGTTACGAATATTAATACCCACTTTTTGAATTATGTAAATTTTATATATCAAAATGGACTTCATTTTTGGATTCGAAATATCAAAATTAGCCTATGTTTAATTTTTGGTGTTTTTCTGAGAACATCCAATTTCCCAGGAATAGAAAGAATACTTAAAAAAATTATTAATCAAAATAATTTGTAGTGATAAATTATACTATTGAGTGGTTTTTAAGTATAATTAGAATATATTTTTACCATTTTATCAAATGGTGGTCATTAGAATTAATTTCACTTTGAAATTGTACATAAACAATTGTCAATATTTTGATTGATATTGTTTCTTAAAAACACACTATTTGTTTTGATAGCGGGAATTAATTATAAAATTTATTAATCAAACATATAGGTTTGGAATTTTTTAATATAGACTTCATTTTTAAATTTATAATATCAATTATAGCTTTTGGTGAATTTTTGGTATTTTTCTAAAAAACTTCAATTTTTGATGAATAGTGAAACCACTAGGTGGTAGTTAAAGAACTGATTTTTCGTTTAAATGAAACATTACCACTTCTGTGATTTTATTTTAAAAAATCCAACATATATGGTTGTCATTAGGACGTAAAAAGTGGTTCAATGGGATTAAAATAATTTTTTGGTGAACAATATCTTTTAAGTTTTATTAATCACGATTAAAGGTAATTAGTGAAATTTAAGGTAAAAATGATATTATAAAAATAAGAAAATATCTTGAAACTTGTCCTACCCTTATTGGATGAGTCATGGCCGACCAAGACAATCCATGGGTCAACTTTGGGACCCCATGGATCCACATGGGTAAGAAAATGACATTAATAACTTTTTATTTAAAGTAAAAATATAATTGTCACAGACATGTGTTGTTTTACTAAAACAATTATTACATGGGGTTATATAAGTTAAATTTTCGACTATAAATATGAATTGGAAATATAAAAATATTTCCTAAATCATTATATTTTTTTATAATTTTTAGACATTAAATAAATTAAATTTTTTATGACACCATGATGATGCAGAGATTAACTCATTAACTAACAATTTAAATAAAATGAAAATATAATGTAAAATATAAGACATAAAATAGTCAAAAACCTATTGGATGAGCATATTTAGAACCCCTATCACCTTATCCTCTAAATGTATAATTTTGGGACCTTTGAAATCCGAAAATCACTTCATAATAATGTAACATTTCATGACTTTCCAAGAGTGCCCCTCCTATCCTCTTATAAAATGCCCCCACCTCTACAAACATATTCACACCTTAAAATCCTTTTGGATCGGCCGAAATTTTCCCAAATTCCATTTAAAAATTCCTCCCTTAATCCTAGAAGCCTTACTTTATGAATAAAGCTCTTCAAGAAACCATTTTGGTTCAAACTGAGGGGAGTTACCCGATTTAAAGGTAATGCCTTCTCTTATGTTGTTTTGCTTTATTTTGATTCTCCAACCCATTAAAATCTTTTTATTCCTTTATTTTGTTACAAAAAAATTATCTTAAATATACTAGGATGTTGTTATGAGAAGTATTTGATTTAAGCTTACAAAAACCTTCATCTAATGGTAAAATAACATACTATTTATGTGGGTGGCGAATTACTGCCTCACGAAACGATGATTGTTCAATATTCTTTTAACACCTTTCATGGTGACCATTATGATGCAAATATTTTCATATATTATTTATATATTATGTTTATTTTTTCCTTATGCTTCATTATTTCTCATTTATGTAATACCTTTATGATTTCCATTATGGGTAAACACGATAATTTCATTTTAGGAAGTGCAGACTACCGCCCCCTCAAAGTGATTTGAATCGTTAATGCCATATGTGGGACATATAAAGGAAGGCGTAAATGATATTATATATGATATTATACTGAAATTATAATACACATTTATATCATTATGATTTCATTCCATTAAATATGAAATAGAAATGAAAGTAGCGTTCTTGTGTATGTACGGCTAACCGTCTCCATGAATGGTGCATTTCATTTCTTACCTCTAAATGTTACGTAATATTATGAATGAATGTATATACTGGATATATATGATATATAAGAATCTAAATCATGAATATAATTTTGGATATAATGGATATTTTACCTCATGAAAAACTTGTAATTATAAGAAGATTATTTTGGACTCAAGTACCAATGATCGAAAAAATTACCGGTATTAACATAAATAATTACATAATGTTCATAACATGGTAAAAAGAGATATAAAGGTAATAATAAACTTGAAAAAGTTTCTTATACAATTATAAATTAACTCTAGTTTATTATTCAGGAGGTTAAAGAATGGTCGAGTCATGTCGGACACGAGGTAAGGGAACTTCTTAAACCAATTTCTGTTCTTTGGGTTAATCTCATACTTTAAAATTATGTCATGATATTATTATGTCCTATCTTGTATTTTTACATTATTTATGTCTAATTATTGTGAATACACATAATAGATCTATTTTATTTAAAAAATTATCTTTTTAAGGGACTTCGTGTCAATCTTTTTTCATTGAGGCATATTTTTTTTTGATACAAGACTTTCTTTTATACGGTGTATAAAACCCTTTGACTTTTATGTTTATTAAAAATGACTATTTTTATACAGAGAATTTTACTAAACAACAAAAGGGAATGTTTTTTTGTCATGCGTATGCGGTGACAACGACTTCACCACCGCAGTGACCATTATTTGTGTTTCGATATTCTCTAAAATCCATAACTCTTTTTTAAATGAATGATAAATACCACATTTTACTTTTCATTTATTTTGGTATTGAAAATGGTTTTGATAATTTTTTTATTATATCAATGTGTTTTATTGATTTCTTGTGATTGAAAAGTGGAAATGTTATGTTTGATTTATGCATGTTTTATGTGATATGATTATGTTATGGTTTATGACATGTTTAAACCTGTTCATATAAGGAATGCATTGGACTTAATAAGTGATGGGTGGAGCCCACTATAGCTCTTCGATGCATCGGTAGGTCTCATGAGACAAAATAGTGTCTTGGCATGGGCCTTGACAAAATCTTATTTGTAGTCTTGGAATGAGGCCTTGGATATGTGGTTATGATAGTCTGGCATTATGCATTCCATCATTATGAATGTGGTTATTGTCATTGCATGTGATTATTCGACTAGAAGAATATCCATGTGGATAAGTAAATGGAATTATTTCATTTTATTGTTTCCATATTATGCTGAAGTTCAAGTTTAAAAGGATTTTATTTTAGTTATACATTTCCTTAAATATTTATGTTTATTTATGAATACATCCGCTATTTTTCTATCCTTACTGAGCATTTGAGCTCACCCCTTACTCGGTTTTAATTATTCCAGGATGTGAAGAAGTATTTTATGAATGACCCGCAGGGATAGTATGAAGGGATATAAAGACATGATGTTGTTGTAGTTTTTTATTACTTTATGATGTAATGTAAAACTTATTAATGTATCTAGTGGTTCCAAGGATACTAAACTAATCATTCGTTCGAGACTTGATCTTTTGTGATCATGCCAATGTTATGCAATAATGCACCGACTCTGGGTTACTGGGGTTGGGGCGTTACAATAATCCACCATTCTTCTCTCCATAGTTGTGAGTCCTTCATAGAATTACTGAATGAGGAGTTGCTCACTAATTCGGTGATGTGGGAAGCTCGCACACAAGTTCTTGAATCACTCCCAATACTCATACATTGACTCCCCTTGTGCTTACATGATACCAGATATCTCCTTACGAATGGATGTGATCCTTGATGCTAGAAAAAATCTCTACAAGAAAAGACATTTCAAATCATTCCAACATGTTTCATCTTCAGGTTGTAAATAGTAAATCCAATCCATTGCAGCTCCATCAAGTGAAAATGGAAATGCTCTTAATTTGATCTGATATTCAAGTACATTTCTAGGTTTTAGGGTTGAGCAAACCACATTAAATTATTTCAAATGTTTATTTGGATCCTCACCAGAGAGGCCATGAAACTATGGAAGTAAGTGAATTAACCTATATTTTAGTTCAATGTCCGATTTGAGATTTGGGTATGCAATAAAATTTGGTTGATAGTAAATATTAGGTACAACCAATTCTCGAATGGTTCTATTAAGTTCATTTCCATTATTTTCATCCATTGGTTCTTGTTTTACGATTGAATTTAAATTGCTTCCAATTTCAATGTTCTCATATTGGAGTAATTCTCCATATGTTTGAATGTTGAAACTTCTTGTAGACTGAGAATGTCTGATTCGTGCCTGAAGGCTACATTCAATCATTGGGTCAAGATCTAAGATATCCTCAGGATTAGTTCGTGTCATAAATCAATGAAAGATGAAAATAAAGGATGTAGACCATAGTAAAATAAAAATTAGAAGTGTGAGTTGATGGTCTAAAAAGAAGTGGAAGAAAATAAAAGAAGAAGAAAAAAAGAAATTAGATTGGGTAAAGAAGGAAGAAAGAAGAGAGGAAGAGAATAAAATGTGAAATAAAATAAATACCTCTAATTGGTTGAAATAATTACTTTCCTCCCCAGCAGCGACACCAATTTGAAAGAGCACTGTCGTGGGCGCCCACAAATGATTACTGTGATTTTTTCATTTCAGAATAGTGGAGATCATATTGGCATGACCAAAGACTTTCCAAAGTCTTGGGAGGATCTTCCATACTCATGTTTTCACTTGATAGACCTTTCCTCCTCTCTTGGTTTTCACTTACTTTCGTGTTCTTCGTTTTTGTAATTTTGTAAGTCCTTTATTTTGTAATTCTGTTTTAATGCAAGTTTCTTCTTCAATATCTCTTATTTTCATACACCTTTTGTAGTTTCATTTCAATTTTCTTAAAATAGTTTAAATTCAGTTGAATCCCCTTCCCTTCTTTTTCTTCCTCATCCAATCGAAAATCCGTTTTTAATTATCATCATTGTTCGTGTGTGTGTTTGTTCGACGGACCACTCTTTTTTAATCCCTTTCATTTTCTTCTCTTTATAATTCATCACCATAAACATATATTACCAGATTAATGATCATATTAATGGTTGAGTAAATCTCTCATTTGGGTGAGTTTTAGTTTAGGTATGTTAAGCGATTGAGAGCTTTTTCTTGATGAGTATTTGTTGAATTAACATTGTGTATGTTAGACTTAGCATGTCATGGATTAATGACTTGGTTTGTTTAATGTGTGGTTTACATGGATTATTGGAACCATAAATACACTACCATTAACATGATATGATCAAGATTAGAACCTTAAGTTATGTTAAGGCTTCAATTAAAGCCTTAACACTTGTGAATTAAAATCAACGTCAACTTGTGACATGGGTGTTAATTTAAATGCAATATAAAGCAAAGCTCAAGGATATCAGAATCTTAACTAACCTAATGATGAACTCACCCCAATCATTATCAATTTTTTTAAATCAATTATAGTCAATAAATCATTTCAGTTATGCTCTGCAAACAAACCCCCTAATCAAAATACAATCAACTAAAAACAAACGACTATTACAAAGTATCATCGCAGAGGATTCGACCCGAGTCATGCTATACAAATTAGTAGAGCACCAGAACTTTGACCAGTCGATAGGCGACAATCGGCCGTGCATTTCAAATGGCGCAATTTCTGAGGATGGTGCATTAAGTAGACATTAGATTCTGGTAATTGTAATAAAAACCCAAAAAAAACAAAAAAAATTTAAAAAAATGAATAAAAATCACAAAGAAAAACCCGTCTTCTCATAAAAATCATAAACAGAATACACATAAAGAAAAACACGTCTTCCTCTTTATTTAAAAATCGCTCTAAATGCCACATATCCTTCCAAACCATCCATTAGATTTGTTTGACACTGAAATTGAGCGAAAAATTAGCTAAGTTAGGAGGAACATAAGAGATAGTCAAATAATTCAAGAACCAGTCCTTATCCAACCAATTGAATTAGATATGGCCAATCCTAGGGAACAAACACTTAAAGAACTCGCTGCCCCTTATATGAATTACCAACCTCTTGGTATTCAATATCCAAACATAGAGGCTATCTTTGAACTCAAATTAGGTTTGATTCATCTTCTTCTATATTTCCACAGGCTAGCTGGTGAGGATCCACATCTCCACCTTAAAGAGTTCTAAGTGGTGTGCTCTACCATAAAGCCTAAATGGTTTCTGAGGAACAAATAAAACTTCGAGAATTCCCTTTCTCCCTAGCTGAAACTGCTAAGTCATGGATTTACTACCTCCCTCCTGGTTCCATAACCACATGGAATGACATGAAGCGACTCTTATTAGAGAAATTCTTTCCTGCTTCTCGTACTGCTTCTATCAGAATGGAAATAAGTGGTATACGTCAATTCCCAAGTGAATCACTCCATGAGTACTGGGAGAGATTCAAAAAGCATATTGCAACCTTCCCACATCACCAAATCCATGATCAACTCTTGATTCAATACTTCTATGAGGGGTTACTGGATATGGAAAGAACTCTCATTGATGCCGCAAGTGGTTGTTCTCTTATTGATAAAACTCCTGTAGCATCAAGATATCTTAGAAGTAACATGGATGAAAACACACAACAATTCCATAATCGAGAACATGCTCAAGTAAATAAAGCCTAATATAATCAATCAACTGAGCCGAACAAGATGACCGAGTGGATGAGTGAACATACAGGTCTTGTGCGACAATTAGTTGTGGCTACCAAATCCCCAACCACATCTTCTGCACAATCAATGTTTCCTGGACCTGTAAAAAACTGTGGAATATGCAACTCTTCATCGCATCCAACTAACACATGTCCACAACATCAAGGGGATCAATCCAATTCATCTGGACTAATATAGCTCAATGCAGCATATGCTCAGTGTAACACCAACCCTCAACTATCAGGTCAGTTTGTTAGAAGCTTCAACCAACCTCACTCTGAGACCTTCTCTTCTTCCTATAAATAAGGCCATAGGTATGGTAATCCCATATCTCATCCTCCTCTATTCCCTCCTCAAAACCCAAACCAGTTTTAATATATTCAAGGTGTTGGTAACTTCCAACAACCTTATCCTATTATACCTCAACCTCAAAGGAACAATCCTCCTCCTGGATTCCATTATCCTAATGATCCTTCCCAATTCCAAAACCAATATAATCGCTTTCCCAAGAACCAAAATCCAGGTAATCCCAATCCGGGACAAGCCGCTTATTCGAAGAAACAATGGGAAAGTGAAGTGGAAGATCATGCCTCCTTCACCCGTTCAAGCCTCAAGAACATTGAAACCCAAATCGGTCAACTTTCATCCCACCTTAGTCAGCTGCCACCATCCAATTCTTCCCAACTTCCAGCCCAACCATTACCCAACCCCAAGGGTAATGTAAGCGCAATTGCACTTAGATCAGGAAAGCAAATTGTTATGCCTCAAGATAATTCCTCCAACCCTACTTTGAATGTTGACCTAGAAAATGAAAAGAAAAAAAACTTGAAATGGAACCTGAATACATTCCCTCACCTCCTTCTATTCCACATAGGAATCCAATTCCTTTTCTACAAGTTGTCTATAAGCCAACGATGTCTTTTGTACCTGATCCTGAAATGATCAACATGATTAGATGTGTTTAAGTCAACATTTCACTCTTAGATTCCATCAAACAAATTCCTATGTATGCCATGTTTATTAAGGTATTGTGCACCCACAAGAGGCAATTAAGGACCTTTGAAAATGTTTCCACTCGGCTGTCTATTCCTATAAAGTGCAAATATCCAGGGAAATTTATTGTTCCATGCCAAATTGGAAGTTCTAAATTAGATGATACACTCATAGACCTAGGAGATTCAATAAATTTCGTGCCCAAATCTATATTATCAAACCATGGCCAAGGTCCCTTACATCCAATGGGTGTTGTCATTCAGTTAGCCAATCGAAGCACATCCAGTCATGAAGGAATAATTGAGGATGTCCTTGTCTGAGTCAATGATCTTATGTTCCCTCCTAATTTCATTATAATTGACATGGAGGGTGAGACAAACTCTTCTTGATCTCCCCTAATTTCAGGAAGACCATTCCTCATGACTGTGAGAACAAAGATTGATGTCCATTCAGGCATCTTATCCATGGAATTTGGTGACCAATTGGTCAAGTTCAACATTATCCAAGCCATGAAATACCCATCTGAGGATCACTCTGCATTCTCAATCCAGGCTTCTGAGGACACTTCTAAGAGTCAATCGAACCGAAATCCACCATGTTCTTCATGTTATAATGACAAAGGATCTTGTGAAATCTGCACCATGATTAACAAAGACCTAAATGGTGAAGTTGATGTGGACCTCTCATTCATAGACTCCATCAATCTAGAGGAACCTGAAAACTCTATTGAATCCCACATCAACTCTAATCTCTACTACTCCAACATGGAACGTATTAAGGAAAATTAATCTAAAGCAACTGAAATCCCTTCCTCCATTCCTGAGATGTTTAACCCACAAATGAGAGATGATATTGATCTGAAACCTTTTCCGGAACACCTAAAATATGCATTCATTTTCAATGATAACTCTTATCCTATCATTATAAATTATTCACTTATCAAGACTGAGGAGTCCAAACTTGTTCAAGTGTTAGAGGAAAACAAAAAGGCCTTAGGTTGGACCCTAGATGAAATACCATGAATCAACCCTACCAGTTGCATGCATCACATCCATCTTGAAGAGTCATACAAACCAATTAGACAACCACAAAGAAGACTCAATCCACTCATACTTGAGGTTGTGTGGGAAGAGATCACCAAACATCTTCAAGCTGGTATTATCTACCCAATTTATGATAGTGAATGGGTTAGTCAAATTCAAGTTGTACCTAAGAAGGGTTGGATAACTATTGTCACAAATGAACATGGGGAGGTAGTCACAACTTGAGTAAAGAACAAATGGCGTGTGTGCATCGACTATAAGAAATTGAATGTTGAAATAAGAAAAGATAACTACCCTCTTCCATTCCATGATCAAATGCTAGAATGATTAGCCGGAAAGTCACACTCTTACTTTCTTGATGGATACACCGGCTACTTCCAAATCCCAATCGCACATCAAGCCGAAGAAAAGACTACATTAACATGTCCTTTTGGAACATATGAATATAGAAGAATGCCTTTTGGCCTTTGTAATTCTCCTGAATCATTCTAGAGGTGTATGATGAGTGTCTTTTAATAATTCATTGAACACTACATGGAAGTCTTCATAGATGACTTCACCATTTATGGTGAGTCATATGAGTCATGCTTGCATTCACTCTCTCTAGTCCTTCAAAAGTGTGTCAAGTGTAACCTTGTGTAATTTTGAAAAATTTCACTTCATGGTTGCAAATGGGATTGTTCAAGGGAACATAGTTTCAAAAGATGGTATTGAAGTTGATCATGCCAAAATTGAAGTGATCCAATCACTTCCTCGACCCACTTCTATTCGAGAAATTCGTTCATTCCTTGTTCATGCAGGTTTCTATCAGAGATTCATCCATAACATCAGTAGGATTTCCCTCCCAGTCACTCGGTTACTCCAAAATTATGTCACTTTCCATTTTGATGAGTTTTTCAAGAGATCCTTCATTGAACACAAAACTGCTCTCACATCTGCCCCGATAATCCAACCCCCAGATTGGTCCCTACGCTTTCAATTGATGTGTGATGCTTCTGATAGAGCAGTTGGGGCTGTTCATAGACAAATAAGAGAAATATTTCCTCATGTAATCTATTATTCCTCAAAAACATTGGATGAAACTCAATATCACTACCCTATCAATGAAAAAGAACTTTTATAAGTGGTGTTTACCTTAGATAATTTTTGGTCCTATCTCTGAGGTGCCAAAATCATCATCTTCAGAGACCATTTTCTATAAAGTTCTTACTAAAAAAAAGTGATTCCAAATCGAGGATAATAAGATGGATCCTAATTCTCTAATAGTTTGACATTGAAACTAAAGACAGACCAGAAAAAGAAAACCATGTGGCTGATCACTTGAGTAGAATTTATAATTTTTCTCATTCTGGAATCATCGATCCTGAATTCCCCACTGAGCACCTTTCATCTCTCACTCCAAAAATACCATAGTATGCACCAATTGTGAATTACATGGTTTCTAGTGCTTTTACTGAATTTTTTTCAAAAGCACAGAAAATGAAGTAGAAAAGTGATTCAAAATACTATTTTTGGGACAAAAATAAACATTGGAAAACTGGGGCAGACATGGTAATTAGGATATGTGTTGATAAAGATGAACATTCCCCTATTTTAGAATTCCATCACTCAATGCCTAGTGGTGGCCAATTTGGACCACAAAGTACCTCCTAAAAGGTCCAAGACGCTGAATTCTTCTGGACCTCGCTCTTCAAGGACTCACATGAGTTCTGTCAATCATGTCCCACTTGACAAAAGTTTGGCAAAATTTCCAAGAGAAATGAAATGACCCAAAAGCCTTTAATTTTATTTGAGATCTTCTATGTTTGGGGAATCGATTTCATGGGACCATTTCCCCCTTCCAATGGATTCTCATAAATCATTATTGTGGTTGATTATGTTTTTATGTGGGTCGAGGCCAAACCCACTAGAAAGGATGATTCACATATTGTTAGTGAGTTCCTAAAGACACACATCTTCCATAGATTTGGCACACCTCTTCACTTTATAAGTGACTTAGGAACCCATTTTTGTAATAAAACCACGGAATCTCTTTTGAAAATGAATGGGGTTGTTCATAAAACTTCAACTACATATCACCCCCAAAAAATTGCATGGCTGGAATTTCTAATAGTGAAGAGAAACGTGTTCTTGAGAGAATTGTAAGACCCATAAGAAAATACTGTCTTGAAAGACTTGGTGAAGCACTTTGGGCTTATCAAACTGCCTATAAAACATCCATTGGGATGTCTCCTTTTAGGATTGTTTTTGTAAAAGCATGTCATATACCATTTGAAATCGAACATAAGTTTTTTTGGGATGTTAAAACATGTAATTTTGATTGTGAAAAATCAGGTGAAGAAAGCTTATTGCAATTGGTTGAACAGGATGATATTTGACTTGAATCCTATGAGAATTCCCATATATACAAAGATAAGGAAAAGGTACTCCATGACAAACACATCCTAATAAAGGTATTTTACGAAGGTGAAAAGCTAATTCTCTTCAATTCTTGATTTCGACTTCATCCAGGTAAGCTTAATTCTCATTGGGAAGGTCCTTTTGTAATTAATAATGTTTACACATTTGGGGAAGTGTAAGTCCAAGACCCCTCTTCCAAAAAGACATTCACGGTTAATTGACATCGGTTAAATCATCACCATGAGAGGACACACGATCATGGATCATCATCGACTTCCAGTGGATCCCCAACTTCTCCAGTCGACCAACCACCAGATGAAGATGGCGACCCTCCAATTCCAACCTAGGGGGCACCTCTTTCCCTTTAACTATCTCTATCTCTTCCTCTCTCTACCTCTTTATTCTTCTTCCTCTCTCTTTCATTTTTTACCACATTCTTTATCAAACCCTTTCTTTTTCACTTTCTCTTTTGTGTGGGTATATCTTTCTAAAAAAAAATTAAAAACCTAAAAAAAACAAAAAAAAAGAATCATAACAAAAAAATAATAATAAAAAGGAAGAGTCATGCCTAATCACCATTCAGTTTTGAAAATTTTTCCAACCTTTTTGGCGGGTCAACAGGCATGTTTTCATCTCAAAAATTTTGTATTTTCATCGTGGCTTTGGATAAAGAATAGTGTTTCAAAATCAACAAATTTTGAATGCTCAGTTTTTTATTTGGAAAATGATTTTCCCCAACCGTGAGAACCAACATTAGCTTTCATGCCAAGTCCACCTATGGCCATATTTTCAAAATGTGTGTTTTCACCCGCATTTGTGAATCTTGAGTTTGTGGACCTTCGAGCTGAATTTCCTACCGAAGTGCGCTTTAATATGATAGAGGAATTTTCTGAACCACATGAGAATCACAATAGCCAAATAGCCTCCCATTTCCCTTACATTAATCATTTTTTTGAAAGCCCCTTAGATCCTATGAAAAAAATTTCTTTTATTGCCACATTACAAGCCCAATACCTTTTCCCACCTAATATCAAAATGGATTTTCATTGCATAATTTTTTTAAAATTTATTTGTGGGGGGAAATGATTTCATTGTTTGGGTACCCTATTTTTTGATTTTCGATGAGTTATCATCTTCTTGAGGGCAAGCATCCATTTCATTGTGGGGGAGAGGTTTTCATTCGGTGTGTTTTGTGGAATGTAATGTACTTCCCGTTATGTACTTTTGTAAATGACAATGGAAATTGTTCAAAAAAATAAAAAAAATGACTAAAAAATCAAAAAAAAATTAAAAAATGGGTTGTGTCTTGGGTAGGTCAAAAATCACTCTTCCTCAATCTTTGATCTTATTATAACTATTAAAATTAGTGTCGGGAGGAGATCAAACATGGGTCGGGATATGAGTGTGAGATCTGTTTCAAGGTCATCATTCGAAAAAACAAATAAAAAAAGAAAAGCAAAGAAGAACACTTTCATTATATTCTTATTGGGAGAAGTTTTTTTAAAAATATTCCATCTTGTCATTAAATTCATATTTTATTCCTCTATTGTGTCTTTCTTCACACAATAATTCCCTTGTAAATATGTTGTTTCATTTCCTTCCATGTTTTATTTCAAAAATATGTGCATTGCTTTTTCTATGTTGGTGTTTTAACCCTCTTATTTTATCTCTTGGACATTATATTCCTACCATCCCATATCCACAGAAAAACCCCTTAAAAGACCTCTTTATTCTTGTTCACTTTGGATAGGGATTCTAAGCTGAGAGCTCTTTCAAACTCTATGATTTTCACTTTTTTTGGTGAAAGAGTGAACCTCCACAAATGAATTTTATCATCTTGGGAGATGGGAGTTTTGAGTGTCCACATTTTACATTTCTAAATTTGAACATGAAAAAATGAATTAGTTTTGGAACATAGATTCTATAACAACTTGTGGTGGAATTCACAATGGATGACTGAAATAGTCTGAACCTCCCCTGATTGGAGAAATCAAAATTTTAATATTTGTTGGTGAGTGAAAATGATTTAGTCATGTTTTTATATTTGTTTCACATGAGGACATGCACAAGACTACGTGTGGGGGAGTTGATATTTTAATATTTTAATGTCCTATTATATACTTGCTTTACTGATTTTATATGAAATGTGCATAATTTTTGTGAAATATTAATGTTTTAATACTAATTATAATTTTTGAGCATTTTTAGAAGTAGTCCAATTGTGTCAGTATACTATTTTATTTATAACTATCACCCTACTTATCCAAAATGTGTGGTTCTTATTTTTTAGATTTCTTAATTCAATATAGAACATTTCATTAGAAGGGATCATGGGACGATTCTGCCATTTGAAGGATCACATTTACCACACAAGATGACCTACAAAATTTGTGAAGGAACTGGACCAGACATGATGATTGAGTTCCTGGTCTAAATACCGAATCCCAAATTTCATTACACTCTACCATATGTTCTTGAGTATCCAAAATAATCATGGATAAAAATTTCAGGGCCCAACTCTATGAACAAGGGGGCCAAATGATGCTTTTAATTCCCGCACACCATTCTGGATGAGAAATAAAACCAGTAGAGTATTCATGACATATCTCATGATTTAAGAATAAAATAGATCTAAGAGTTTTCATTATGAAATAGGAGACGTAGTCGGCCATATTGTATGAATAAGTAATTCGGATTTGAATGCATCTTCCTATTCCAAAATCCGTTCCCATTTTGGTCATCAAAAAAGCATGGATAGAAATGTACAATTTACTTTTGTTTAATAAAATCGCCATAACGTTGGATCCACATGTCCAAATGCCTCTACATTTTGAAATTAGTCGACCGACTTTATTATATACAACTTCTAAGAAGGAGATATTTGGATATTTGGCTATCTGTATAGCAAACATGGTGATGCAAGTGGAGGGACAAATTGGGAATGAAAACAGTCCAATTCTACGGGCTATAAATGTATCCCCCTCATCTCTTTCAAGGGGGTTGGCATTTCAGAAGAGAAGATATCATATTGGCATGAACAAATCCTTTCCAAAGTCTGGGGAGGATCTTACATACTCATGTTTTCACTTGAGAGTCCTTTCCTCCTCCTTTTTTTTCACTTACTTTCGTGTTTTTCATTTTTGTAATTTTGTAAGTTCTTTCTTTTGTAATTATATTTTAATGCAACTTTCTTCTTCAATATCTCTTATTATCATCCAAATTCTGTAGTTGCATTTTAATTTTCTTAAAATAGTTTAAATTCAGTTGAATCACTTTCCCTTCTTTTTCTTCCTCATCCAATCGAAAATCCGTTTTTAATTATCATTGTTGTTCATGTGTGTGTGTTCGACGTACCACTCTTTTCTAATCCCTTTATTTTTTTTCTCTTTATAATTCATCACCATAAAAATATATTACCATATTAATGAACATCTTAATGGCTGAGTAAATCTCTCATTGGGGAGAGTTTTATTTTAGGTATGTTAAGCGATTGAGATCTTTTTCTCGATGAGTAATTGTTGAATTAACATTGTGTATGTCGGACTTAGCATGTCATGGATTAATTACTTGTTTTGTTTAATGTGTGATTTCCATGGATTATTATAACCATAAATAAACTACCATAAACAATATATGATCAATATTAGAACCATAAGTTAAGTTAAAGATTCGATTAAATCCTTAACACTTGGGAATTAAAATCAACGTCAACTTGTGACATGGGTGTTAATTTAAATGCAAAATAAAGCAAAGCTCAAGGATATCATAAGCATAACTTACCTAATGATTTACTCACCCAAATAATTATCAATTTGTTAAATCAATTATAGTAAATCAATCATTTCAATTAATCTTTGAAAACAAACCCCCCCCTAATCAAAATACAATCAACTAAAAACAAACGACTATTACAAAGTATCATCGCCGAGGATTCGACCCAAGTGTTGCTATACACATTAGCAGAGCACTGGAACATTTAGTGAGATCCTTTGAAACTATATTAGTAGATCTATGAAAAAACAATGATGTGTTATTAGGTACCATGTTTATTTAGTCATATTTTTTATAATTTTTGATTTATATGGGTTCTACACATCACAATATTTTAGAGAACTATTATGTGAAATTGGATATGTCACCCCAACTATTAAGATTAGAACTTATTATTAAAACACCTGGGGGAAATTTTATAACATAGAGGAATTATTTGAATATTACTATTATGGTATGTGGAAATACAATACCAACAAACCTTGTTTTTTTTTATTTTCTAGAGTTTGATGTCAGTTTGGGAATTTATTGGCTTTTTGTTTATCATGCTATGATTGACTGTAGTGCTAAAGAAGTTGTTTTTCCAAAAGAGTTTCATTTTTTTTCAAGAAAGAACCCATACAATTGAAAACATATTAATAATTTATAAAATATTTGAACGAGTGGAATGAATTTGTTCTTGCTCATTTTGTGGAAAATAATGGAACTGTTCATATTTATGATGTTATAGTGGTAAATGAATACCTTTATATATTTTTTCTAATGAGTAATCAGGATTCATACTTGACCAGGAAGTTGAATAAAAAATTGAATTAGTTCTTGATGATAATAAATTTAAAAAATTATTATATATAATGGATCAAGTAAAATATATTGAATTGAAATTTTTTTGTAGGATTCTCTTGATAAATGATTCATTCATCCTAGAACATATAACAACCCTACTTTTTATTACAACTTAAACACGATTTATTACATACAAAATCACTTGATACAACAAATAAGATCAAGATTTTTAGTGTCTTTGGGGATTCTTATCATTACATAAATACTTAAAACATGAAATACAACATATTTATTGAAAACTTTCTTTACATGACCACTACATTACTTCGTACTTATCATTGCATGGGATAACCTGAGGACATGCATAAGAAAAGGGTGAGCTATAAAGCCCAGTAAGGGAGTACACATTGAATAACATGAGGAGTAAAATACATGTTAGACAATAGGAATATCAATATAGAATAAGAAAAACATGAACATAAAGTCATGATAAAGCATGATAACCATAACATGGAAATGTGGCAACAACACTTAACATGGAATTAGCATGAGCCAAGGATCATTGCACATAGAGAATGAGTAAATCCTCATTGAACATAAAGTACGAGTAAAGCCTCTTTTAAATTGAATTAGAATGAGTCAACACTCACTGCACATGAAGTTTCATGATACTATACTTTACCCAATGCATTTGAGCGCTATAAGGGCGCATACTTATTAAACATTTCATTTCATGCATAAGTGTGCCAAATGGATCATAAAACATGGATTCATAAAACATAATCATTTATTACACGATAAAAGAATGTGTAATTCATACATGAAACATTAAAATAAATAAGTAAATGTTCATAAAGGTGAATACCCTTGATGGAGAATTGGGCATGGTATTCACTACACAATGACATTGGCTTAGAAAATCGGTGTGATTTCGGCAGCCTAACAGCATGAAATAAGAATTAATAAAAATGGTTGATGAGAGTGAAAGGGGTTCCTAATCATATTTACAAGTAATGGATAGTAAATGGGTCATATAGATTCATGTCCCAAAAAGTTTAATGGAATTTAGATTCATGATACAAAAGTATTGCTTGAATGTAAAAGAGGAGAGAGAAGTTCCTTTCGGAATTTTGGCATAGTAACAGGTGTATATGAGAGGCATTTAATGAGAGCGAAAGGGTCTCCCATCATTAAAACATAAAGACGGAAGTATGAGGGAGCTGGAAAACCATAACCCAACATTTATAGTTGAAATTAAAAGGGCAAAACATCTTAATGAAAATTTGACAAAAATTAGAAAGGAAGAAAAAACCCTTACTTGGAAGTGTGCTTCCAAAAGCTAGAGAGAGGCTTATGAGAGGCTTCTTGGGAGCTTGGGGAACCTAGGAAGGATTCTAGAGATAGTAGGGAAGAGGTTGAACTAACTCCATGGGATTTGAGTATGGAGGAACTGGGAGCTTGGGTGGGTTTATATAGGAAAGGTGAGGGAATTCTATATTATTTAGGTTTGGGTCCCCTTACATTAAATAAATCTTAACCACAAACCATACCATGGTTTTTGCCCATGGGTTTTGGAAATGGAATGGGGAAAAAAATATTTTATAAGGCCAAAGCCCAAAATTCTTAAAATATTAGGGTTGCTTATGTGGAGGTGAGTCACACTCTCATGGAAATTAATTTAAAAAGGTAAGGTGTTGAATAAGTCTTGAGGGGTCCATTAATTCTTTTCAAAGTAAGTAAAACAAACCCAAAATAAAATTACATTTAATGGTAAAACATATATTGGCATAACATAAAGATTATAGTATTTTATTACATCACTATTGGGTTATTATGATGTCGTAAAAGACAGTATATATTTAAACGGTATTTAATTTTTACCCCAAAATTTAACTATCTCAGAAAATTATGAAAAATCCACCGTTGGATAATTTCGATGTCCTGATTCCAGAAATAAAATTTACTTTATCTAAATAATTTTATAAATATGTAAAGTTTCACTTTTAAAATAAAAACCAACATTTATCGAAAATTCACGGATTTTGACAGAAACAAATTTCAAACCTTAATAAAAATTCTAATTGCATTCATAAAATTATAAGATCATTTATATTTAATAAAAATAAATTTAATAATAATAATATTTTATGAAAACATTATTTAATTCAAAAATCCCTTAATTTAATAAAATAGATTCTTAATTAAATAATAAATAAAAACACCATTTGTACTTTAAAAACTATTTACAATGTATCAAAAATGACTAGAAATTATATTCATTATTATATAAAAAAATAATGTACATCAACATAGTACTACTTATTTTTTACATAACCCCTTAAAACAGCCGCATACGACCTAAGGGTAAGGTGTGTGATGGTGACAAACTCTTGGGGTGGCTCGGATAACATCACTCAAGCGGTAATTTCAATAAGCATCCACTTTTCCCGTAGAAGGTCACGTTCGAGCTTGACATGATGAAGCTCAGTTTGGGTGTGGTCAAGGGCGAAGCCCAAAGATGCCACCACTTTTCCGAGCTCCGATAAATGGGCTTTGTATGGGGAAAGTCTACTAGATGAGGCCATCGCTTCCTTTGTCTGAGTAAATTTGATTTGTTAAAGTCCTATATTTATACTAATCATGTGATCATTGTTCAACGACTATATTAGCAACGGTTGAAATTCATAACATAAAACCAAAGAATTTGACATTTTATATAAACACAAAGAGACATTTAATTAGATCAAGAAGGATTTCCATTAATGAATCTTTGGGTCGTTACAATATTCTCCCCTTAAGAAATTTCGCCCCCGAAATTTTCCTTTTCCCACACTAAAACAAATGTGGGTAACTCAGCTTCATCATATCCTCCGATTCCCATGTCGTTTCTTCAAACATGTGGTTTCTCCACAACACCATGACGAGGGGCGTTGTCTTATTTCGTAGATCTTTTTCTCTACGATCTAAGATCTTCAGTAGTTTCTCCTCATAAAAAAGATCATCTTCCAATTGTACCACCTCAGAAGAGAGTACATGTGAATGGTCCGTTATGTACTTCCTTAAGAGGTATACATGAGAGACATCATGTAATTTGGCCAGGGCAGGTGGAAGTGCTAGTCGATAGGCCACAGCCCCGACAAGATCAAGAATCTTGAAGGGGCCGATCTACCTTGGACTTAACATCCCTTTACTTCCAAACCTCATGACCTTCTTCCATGGAGATATGCATAGAAACACCATGTCTCCAACTTTAAACTCAAGGTCTCGTCGACAATTATCTGCATAACTCTCTTTTCGACTCTGGGCTACCTTGATATACTGCTGAATGGTTTTTACCTTCTCCACCATTTCTTCGACCATTTCTGTTCCAAGCATCTTACGTTCACTGACCTCATCCCAACATGCCGGTGTTCTACACCTTTTCCCATATAGGGCTTCATATGGTGCCATTTGGGTGCTCGAGTGGAAACTTTTATTATAAGAAAACTAAACCAGAAGAAGATGTTGATCCCAAGCTCCTTTAAAGTCCATTGAGCATGATCTCAACATATCCTCAAGTGTTTGGATAGTCCGCTCGGATTGGCCATCATTTTGAGGATGATAGGCCGTACTGATGTTCAGTTCAGTATTCAGAGCATGTTGAAGACTCTTCCAAAACGTAGAGGTGAATCTTGGATCTCAGTCAGACACAATAGATAGTGGTACTCCATGAAACCGTACCACTTCCCTGATATATATCTGTGCCAGTTGATCCAACTAGAAATCCTCCCGAATAGCAATGAAGTGTGCAGTCTTTGTAAGACGACCCACAACAACCCAGATTGCATTGTTGCCTTTGGATGTCCTTGGAAGTCTGGTGACAAAGTCCATGGTGATGTTCTCCCATTTCTGTTCTGGTATGGGAAATGGTTGAATCATCCCCTTATATTTCTGCCTCTCTGCCTTCACTTGCTGAAACACCAAGCACTTTGATGTATATTCACTGATCTCTTTCTTCATATTATCCCACCAAAAGTTTTCTCAGAGATCTCGATACATCTTTGTGCTCCCTGGGTGAATAGAGAAATTTGATCTTTGTTCATCATCCAAAAGTTCCTTCTTCAGCTCCGGACATGATGGAACACTTAGTATTTTCCCAAACTACAAAATTCATTCTTCATTAACATTAAACTTTGAGGATTTCCCTTTTTTGATAGCTTCCACTTTTTCATGAATTCCCACATCATCCTTTTGGGCATCCTTTTACCTTTCCAAAAGAGATGGCTAAGTAATAATTTGGGAAAGGATTGATTATGTTCCCTTATTTATTATTCCCATGTCCATCTTCATGAAGTCTAAGAAGATTGGATCCTTCTCAATTCTCATCATTGATAGAATTGCTGGGTCCTTTCTACTTAGGGAATTTTCCACCTTGTTTGCTTTCCCAGGGTGGTAATGTATTGAACAGTCATAATCTCTGATGAGCTCTATCCATCTTCTCTGGCACATATTAAGCTTTTTCTGTGTGAATATATATTTAATACTCTTGTGGTCAGTATATATCTCACATATCTCTCCATAGGGATAATGCCACCATATTTTCAAGGCAAAGATCACCGCCGCCAACTCCAGATCATGCGTTGGATATTTTCGCTAATGGATTTTCAATTTCCTTGAGGAATAGGATATAACTTTATCATTCTTCATCAGCACACAGCCTAAGACCTTCTTTGAAGCATCACTGAAAACAACAAAAAGTTCCCCACTTGTGGGTAAAGTGAGAACGAGCACAGTGATAAGCCTCCTTTTCAACTCCTTCAAGCTTTCTTCGCATTCATAACTCCAAGAAAAATTTACCCCCTTTCGAGTTAGCTTGGTAAGAGGGTTGTACAATCATGATAAATTTCTCACAAATCGTCGACAATATACAGCTAACCCCAAGAAGCTATGGATATCCATTACCAATGTTGGCCTCAACCATCCCTCAATTGCATCTGTTTTGGAGGGGACCACAGATATCCCATTGCATGTGATGATATGGCCCAAGAATGAGACCTCCTTTAACCAGAACTCACACTTACTGTACTTTTCATAGAGATTCTCCTTACACAAAGTCTCTAGTGCAGTTCTTAAATACTCCTCATTATCCTCCTTGGTTTTGGAGTATATTATAATATCATCTATAAAGACTACCACAAATTCATCGAGGTAATCTCTAAAGACACTATTCATTAAGTCCATGAATATTGCTGGAGCATTGGTTAGTCCGAAAGGAATTACTATGAATTCATAGTGCCCGTATCTTGTACGAAAATCAGTCTTGGGGACATCTTCCTTCTTCACCCTTACTTGATAATATCCCGACCACAAATCCACCTTGGAGAAGTATTGTGCGCCATATAGATGATCAAAAAATTCATCGATTCATGGGAGAGGATACTTGTTCTTTATCGTGATTTTTTTATGTTCACGATAATCCATGAAAATCCGCATTGACCCATCCTTATTCTTGACAAAGAGGACGGGTGCACCCCATGGTGAAGCACTTGGGCATATAAACCCTTTATCCAGATTCTCCTGTAGTTGTTTCTTCAGCTCTTCAAGATCAACAACAACCATTCTATATGGATTGTTAGATATTGGTATCACCCCAGGTATAAGTTCAATTGAGAACTCAACATCTCTTCTAGGGGGAAGACCAGGCAGTTTTTCAGGAAACACTTCCGCAAATTCCCTCACAACAGGCATTTCTTCAAGGATGGTTTCTTCTTTGGACTCAATCATCTGAGCCAAACATGCGTTCTCATAGGGCAGTAATATCCATACTTGACATGATGGAGCTAATGGAGATTCATCTTCCTCCTAACACTTGTAAAGAATCGGGGGTCAATTTTCCATATGGAGTGTGATTTCCGTCTCCCGAAAATATATGTTGGGTCTATATAAGGAAAGCCAATCCATGCCAAAAATAGAATCAAATTCCACTAGAGGGTGTATGATGAGGTTCACTGGGAAATTCAATCCACAGACTATAACAGGGGAGGACTTATATTCATGGGATGCAATGATTGCCCCATTTTTCGTACTCACCGACATATTTACTTCAATGATTTGTAGTGGTGCTAGGATTGTACTATTAAACTTTCGAGATATAAAAGAATGTGTAGAACCTGAATCAAAATGTACGATTGCTATTCTTGAATGAATAACTAGCGTACCTGTCACCACTTCATTGTCGGGGTTCACATTGGTAGAAGTGATGGAAAAATCTCTTCCTTGCTGCCTTGGAGGTTGTTGGTTGTCTCCAAAAACCCTTGGATTAGGGAACTGATTATTAAAATGACCCGATTATTTGCATTTTTAGCATTGACCAATGCGTTGAGGTTAAAACTGAGCGTTCCTCTCCTCTGTTGTAGCCGCGGGTCCTTCTTGCCCGCAGTTAACAGCTAGGTGCCCTTCTCTTCCACACCTGAAGCATTTTCTCATCCCCTTAAGGGAATTTCCAGGGAGCTTCTTTCCACAGTTTTGGAAAGTGGGGTGCTGGATCTTCTTAGCACTGTTGGATTTATCCATCGGACCACAAGAATTGAAGTCCACCAGATGCTTCTTGTCCCCATGATACCCACGTGATTCCCCGATCTACATTTCGACCTTGAGGTCACATCGGAAAATTTCCTCATAGCTGTCGAAGTCACGGATCACTAATGCTTTCCGCAAGCTAGGATTCAGCCCACCAAAGATGTGGTCAGCCTTGCATTCATGGGTAACGACAAATCCAGAAGTGTATCATGCAAGCCTTGTGAGGTTTTCCACATATGCTCCAACAGATTCCTCATCTTTTTTCTTGAGGGAATGGAATTCCCTTTCAATCATAAGTAGGAGGGTGCGCGGAAAATATTTATCGAAAAAAATCTTCCAAAATCCTTCCATTCCAACGCCTCGATCTCCAACTCAGGCTTCATATTTTTTTATCAACATCCACCATTGATCAGCATCACCCACCATACAATAAGCCGCTAGGAGAACCTTCTCTTGTTCAGAACATTGGAGGATGGAGAATTTCTTTTCAATGGAGTTGATCCATTGTTCAATGATCGTGGGATCGGATGATCCACTAAAAGTAGGAGGTCATTGCCTCATGAAGCTCTCGATAGTGACTTGTTCCTTCTTAAGGGGGTTTGGACGTTCCACTTGACCCATGTTTCTATTCAAAACATGAGTTAGCTGAGAGAGAAGCATGACAAAGTTCATGATTCCCACTCCAATTGGATTGGGCATATCATTAGTACAATCATCACACTGATCTTCACAACGGTTGTTAGCCCGAGTCCTCCTATTACTGGCCATTGGTTGGAATAAAAGAAAAGTTAGGGGTAATACATAAAGGGTAATCCAAAGACAAAAGTTGGTGACTTATAAATAAACTTTTATTTCCTTACCTCATGAGTCAATAAGCTTCAATCTAGTCTTTTCATGGTCTAATTTCTAACATATATTCTTAGGGGCATTTTTTTAATTCCCTTAATAAGGGTTCATACTAAGATTGTGAATTTAACAAAACATATCCTCCTGGAGTGTTGTAACCAAGAGTGTAGCAAGGCCCATTGTCGTGCACCAGTTCCCGTTCGAGTCTAGCTCAAAGCGGTGTTTTCGGGTTTTACCCCTAGGATACATCTGTGCCAGAGCCCCCTCTACCTGCTCGTATCCAGACTTAGATGTATTTGTTTGATAATCCACTTACTCAGTACTTTCCAAAACATAGGGATGTTTTTTTATACTTAGTCATGTATCTAAGGCTCTACTAGGGTTTCCTAATACCAAAAATAACTAAAACTATCCTCTGATACCAACTATGACCACCCTTTTTTTTATTACAAGATAAACATGATTTATTACATAAAACATCACTTGATACAAAAAAAAGATCGAGAGGTTTAGTGTTTTTGGGGATTTGTATCATTACATAAAAACATAAAACATTAAATACAACATCTTTATTGAAAACTTCCTATACATAACCACTACATTCCTTCATACTTATCATTGCATGGGATAACCTGAGGACATGCATAAGAAAAGGGAGAGCTATAAAGCCCAGTAAGGGAGTACACATGGAATAACATGAGAGGTAAAATACATGTTATAATATAGTAATATCAATAGACCATAAGAAAAACATGAACATAAAGGCATGATAAAGGATGATAATCATAAATGGAAATGTGGCAACAACACTTAACATGGAATTAGCATGAGCCAAGGCTCATTGCACATGGAGCATGAGTAAATCCTCATTGCACATAAAGCACGAGTAAACCCTCATTGTTCTTGAATTATCATGAGTCATCACTCATTGCACATGACGTATCATGATACTATACTTTACCAAATGCATTGGATCTCTATAAGGGCGCACCATTCTTAAACACTTCATTTCATTCATAAGTGTGCCACATGGATCCTAAAACATGGATTCATAAAACATAATAATTTATTTCACGATAACGGAATGTGGAATTCATACATGAAAAATTATAATAAATAAGTAAATGTGCATAAAGGCGAATACCCTTGATGGAGAAATGGGCATGGTATTCACTACACAATGACATTGGCTGTTGAAATCGATGTGATTTCAACAGCATAACGTCGTGACATATGAAATCATAACAATGGTTGATGAGAGAGAAAGTGGTTCCTCATCATATTTACAAGTAATTTAAAGTAATTAGGTCATATAGATACATTTCCAAACAATTGTAATGGAATTTAGATTCATGATACAAAAGTATTTCTTGAATGTAAAAGAGGAGAGAGAAGTTCCTTTCAAAATTTCGGCATAGTAATGGGTGTACATGGGTGGAATTTAATGAGAGAGAAAGGGTCTCTCATCATTAAAACATAAATAGGGAAGTATGTGGGAGGTAAAAAACTATACCCCAACATTTATTGTTTAATTTAAAAGGTCAAAACAACTTAAAGAAAATTGGACAAAAATGAGAAACGAAGAAAAAACCCTTACTTGGAAGTGTGCTTCCAAAGGCTAGAGAGAGGCTTGTGAGAGGCTTCTTGGTAGCTTGGGGCACCTTGTAAGGATTATAGAGACAGTAGGGCAGAGGTTGGACGAACTCCAAGGGCTTTTAGTGAGGAGTAAGTGGGAGCTTGGGTGGGTTTATATAGGAAAGGTGAGGGAATTCTTTATTATTTAGGTTTGGGTCCCCTTACATTAAATTAATCCAAACCACAAACCATCCCATGGTTTTTGCCCATGGTTTTTGGAAAAGGGAAGAGGAAAACAATATTTTATAAGGCCAAAGTCCGAAATTCTTAAAATATTAGGGTTTCTTAGGTGGAGTTGAGTCACAGTCCCATGTAAATTAATTTAAAAAGGCAAGGTGTTGAATAAGTCTTGAGGGGTCCATTAATGCTTTGAAAAGTAAGTAAAAAAAACCCAAAATCACATTATATTAATGTTAAAACATATATTCACCAAACATAAATATTATAGTTTTTTATTACATCACTATTGGGTTATTATGATGTCATAAAAAACATTATATATTTAAACGTTATTTATTTTTTACCCGAAAATATGACTGTCTCTGATTATTATGAAAAATTCACCGTTGGATATTTTCGATGTCCTGATTCCAGAAATAACATTTATTTTATCTAAATAATTTTCTAAATATGTTAATTTTCAATTTTAAAATAAAAACCAACATTTATCGAAAATTCATGGATTTTAACAGAAACGACTTTCAAAACTTAATAAAAAATTTAATTGCATTCATAAAATTATAAGATCATTTATATTTAACAAAAATATATTTAATAAAAATAATATTAAATTAAAACATTATTTAATTCAAAATCCCTTAATTTAATAAAATAGATTTCTTAAATAAATAATAACTAAAAACACCATTTGTACTTTAAAAACTATTTAAAATGTATCAAAAATGACTAGAAATTTTATTCATTATTATATACAAAAAATAATGTACATGAACATAGTACTACTTATTTGTTACATAACCCCTTAAAACAGCTGCATAATACCTAAGGGTAAGGTGTGCGACGGTGACAGACTCTTGGGGTGGCTCGGATAACATCGCTCAGGTGGTAATTTCAATCAACTTTCACTTTTCCCGTAGACGGTCACGTTCGAGCTTTACATGATGAAGCTCAGCTTGGGCTCGGTCAAAAGGCGAAGCCCAAAGATGCCACCTCTTTTCTGAGCTCCAACAAATGGGCTTTGTATAGGGCAATTCTACTGGATGAGGCCATCGCTTCCTTTGTCTGAGTAAATTGGACTTGTTAAAGTCCTATATTTATACTAATCATGTGATCACTGTTCAATGGATATATTAGCAATGATCAAAATTCTTAACATAAAACCAAAGAAGTTTACATTTTATATAAACATAAAGAGACATTTAATTAGATCAAGAGGGATTTCCATTAATGAAACATTGGGTCATTACAGAACATCACCATGTGGTGCTTCTATTTTGATCATTAAAAAATATAGATGGTTCCATGATACATTGCATCAATTATAGATCTATGAATAACATAATTGAAAAAAATTTATCATTTTCCTGACATCGATGACATATTTGATTAGATCTTGGGAAATAAGTACTCTTCCTAGTCTGATATGAGATCTAGGTACTATCAGCTGAAGGTTAAGGAATATGACATGCCGAAAAATGATTTTTGTACTGGATAAGGGAAATATGAATTTTCGTATGCCATTTGTGTTAACTAATGCACCTATTGTATTCATGAGCCTTAGGAATAGAATATTTCAAGGGTTCTTTGATAAATTTATTGTTATGTTTATTGATGGAATTACGGTATTTTCTATGAGTAAATAGTATCATGAAATACATATAAGTGTGGTTTTAAAAACATTAATGGAAGAAAATATATGGAAAATTTAGTAAGTGTGATTTTTGGTTACAAAAAATTTATTTCCTTGGGAACATTGTGTATAAAGATGGAATAATAGTTTATCCTTCCAAAAAAGTAGTTTATGAATGGCCACCACCCAAACTGATTATGTAGATTCATTGATTTAATGGATTAGCATACTATTACCGATGTTTTGATATAAACATTGGACGATTATCAATAATGATAACTATATTAACGTGAAAAGTGGTTAAATTTATTTGGACATTAGAATGTGATGTTTTTTTAAGAAATTAATAAGATATTGGTGAATGCTCCAGTTTTTTGCATTGCGTTCCCGAAATGGTTAGTTTTTCATCTATAGTGATGCTTCATTGAGGGGACTTGGTTGTATTTTGATGCATAATGATAATGTAATTTCTTATAATTAGAGAAAACTAAACCCCAATGAGTTAAATTATACCACACATGATTTGAAATTGGATACTGTGGTTTTTTACATTGAAAATTTAGAGGTGTCATTTATACGGAGCCAAATTTCAAATTAATTCTGACCCTAAAAGTCTGAAATATATATTCACTTAGAAGGAATTGAACATGATATGGGGAACATGTCTTGAACTAATAAAGTATTGTTGATTCCAAAGTAATGGAAATGTAAGAACAAAAGGAGATCATTAGGGGATTCCTCGTGAAGACTAGCCAGGGAGCCCCATAGCCCCGCGGCCAAAGTAGATCTCTCCTTTGATGAACCTACTGCAGATCAAGGAGGCGGGATGCTCCGCAAACTGATTTGAAGTTCGCGAACCCTCCATGGAAGAAGGAGGCGGGATACTCCATGAACTGATTTGACATTCGCAAACCCACCACATAGCAAGGAGCTGGGATGTTCTACAATCCTATTTAACATTCGCGAACATAGCACGGAGTAAGGAGGCATGATGCTCCACGAACCCATTTGACGTTCACGAACCCGCCACGGAGAATGCTCCATCTTCGCGCTAAGAAAGATCTTCTTCGTAGCACCTCTTGAAAATAAATACTAGGCTCCCCTCGAGCCCAAAGGATGGATCCTACGACCTTTCACCTTCTATGATCCCACATCACGAAGCAATTTCTGCTCTTCAAACGACGATCTTTTCAAGGTACTTTTTCATCATGTTGTGGCTTCCCCTTTGCGTGAATTCTGATCCTCTTAAATTAGGGATATCCTTGGTAGAGCCCATGGGCCTCTACAAAGGAAGGAGATCCCAAGAAGACTCAGGTCATCAGAGAGCATTTATTCTTTGTGAAAGACCATTCATACACACGTGATCTACATGCCAAGGCATGGTCACAGTGTTTCACAAAGCATATTTCTTCACAATGTTTTTCTTCGCAAGGCACCTTTGCATCGGGAGGCATTTCTCTTAGAATTCCATTAATCTTTTCCAATCACCTTCCATATGAACCTATAACCTATACCTAGTCTAGGAAACATCACTTCCCGAATCTCATCCATTCACAAAGCCCCTCCACATCATGGAGCTCTAGAACCTCACAATGATTATACCTATGAACCAATTTTCTCTCAACTCCTTTTCTCTTGTGGCCATTCAGGTTTGCACGAAGAAATTTCAAGGTCCCTTGGGCGGTGCTTCCCATTTCATTTCTTTGCCTCAGGATTCATTTCATAGGCATTGTAACTGTTATGCTTCTTCGCTTAGCCACACTAATGTGGACCCCTAATAGATTTCTCCATAACACCCCCTACCACAGAATTATTGAAGCCTGACTTTCCCAAAGGGTGTAAGGGTATCAGTTATGTATGTCCTTATAGTGCGGAGCGAACCCACCTCGTCTGAGCTGCATGACATTAAACTACAAAGTTCCACCATCCTCTACGCATGACGTTAAACTGTGACCTCGTCATGTGCCTTTCACACGGGGTGTACCATCTTGGACATTCACTACACCCACTGGTCTCCTCGAGTGTGATATAATTCATCACATTGAATGACATCCTATTTATAGGAGTGACATATGTTTGTGGGATAATGGGATACCACCCTGGTCTAAGAACCATGCTTTTCTCGCAATAGGTTTCATTCATGCTCCTCCTCACTTTCTGGGTGCCAAATCCTTCTCCCACTAGGCTTTTTCACCAATCGGCCTCCATCCTGGAGTAAGTCCCAATATCCATCTCCCTGGGCTATTAACCACATGCAAGCCCTATTTCCTCTTTGGGATGCAGACCACACGTATGCCCCTATTTCCTTTTTGGGCCGCTAACTATGTGTCAGCCACACTCTAATCCCCACAGATGCACCTTGCGACGTGATCATTAGATCTTTGTTGCCTCTTGTTTCTCACACCGATCATGACTCATGTGAGCATAGTGCATGCATCGACCATAACATCCTTTCTAAGCATCCTTGATTTTATGTCCCAGAAACCCAACCTGGACTACAAGGACATTGATCCCTACCAAGGAAAGGTACGTAGGAATACTCTATGAGGTTCAAGCCCAACAACCATTTGTCCCGAACATCTTCACGCCGGTTCAACAAACTCCTCCTGAACTATGTGTACCTTTATCATTGCTAAGGCAAGGTACATAGGAAGCCTCCTGGAGGTTCAAGACCAACACCCTATTGGTTCCGAAATCACTCTACATCGGACCACCATTTTCCTACATGACGTTAAACCACAAGCCCCATTTTCATATAGTACAACATTAAACTACTTCCACCATCCCGAACATCATGGGATTTGATCCTTGTCTCATAGATAAGGTATTTATAAAGCTTCCATGAGGTTCAACCCCATGTAGTGGTAAGCCGTTGTGACCCAATCCAGTGGTAAGATGTTTTGACCCCATCTAGCGGTAATCAATTGGGACCCCATCCAGTGGTAAGCAGTTGTGACCCCATCCTACGCAAGCCGTTTGGACCCCATCCAGTAGTAAGTCGTTGTGATTCCATTTAGTGGTAAGCTATTATGACCCCATCCAACAATAAGACGTTGTGAACCCATCAATTGGTAAGCCATTGTGACCCCATCCAGGGGTAACCTATTGTGACCCCATCCAGTTGTAGGTCATTGTGACTTATCCAGCGGTAAGCCATTGTGATCCCATCTAGCAGTAAGTCGTTCTGACCCCATCCAACAGTAAGCCATTATGAACCCATCACGTGGTAATCTATTATGACCCCATCCATTCGTAAGCCGTTGTGACCCTAGTCAACAGTAAGATGATGTGACCATCATTAAGTGTTAAACCATTATGACACCAACCGGTAGTAAGCCATTGTGACCCCACCGAGTAGTAAGCTGTTGTGACCCAATATAATAGTAATCCATTATGAACTCGTCCTACGGTAAGCCGTTTTGACCCCCATTCAATGGTAAAACTTTGTAAACCCCATTTAGTGGTATTCTGTTGATGTCACCAATCGGTGGTAAGCCATTGTTAGGTGAACTAAGAGGACACTGATTCCCTACCACATAGATACATAGGATGTCTCTTCGAGACTCAACCCAACATCACTGTCATAATCGAGTCCACCCCATCTCATTCTCCATCCACATCACTTAACCATCCATCATTCATTTTGATTCTTACCCAGGCTGCCACATCTCATTGGGATCATTCCACCTCATTGCACATAACATCAATCAGGTAGCTAACCATGCGTTACCACCAACATCGGTGTACCCACTATGGGTTTTACTCACACGATCCACTCTAGTAAGTGTTCCGATTAGTCTGATCCCTCTCTACTAGACATTAGTCCAATGACATAACGTTTGTTAAAAATAGGAAGCTGAGGAAAACCTATGATACATGACTATGACATATAATTACCCGCATTCTATGTGGGATTCCTCAGGCTTCCACAGCCTCGACAATCCCTATAATAAGGGGAAGAAACACAAATGAACTAGTGTTCCAGTGTTAGGACACGCATGCGATTTCCAACAGGACATCTACCCTGACTGAAGGTTACTTCCCTGACCGAACAGCTTGGAATGTCCCGATAAAAGCAGGGTAATTTTATGGTGTCCATAGAGTTATGGAACTTGTAAGAGTTTCATGAACAACGTCTTAAATCTATAAAGGAGACCAGGACTAGGTGACGAGTTTCTAGGAGGAATTCGTGGAAGGAATAATGGACATACCATCATCCCATTTCAATCAAGGATCAAATGTCCCTGAATAAGCAACAAATATCACCAGCCTTTGGAAAGCGAAAATGAAGAGTAACAGTCAGTGCGTCTTCGTCGTCCTCAAACAGACGAATGTGCATGCCCCGGAGAAAGAATCCGAAATAGAAATATTGAACCCGATGTGAATATCTTCTCCTTGATATAGTGATTAATAGCATTCGTGACATTAGTGGACTAGCGTGTCATCGGATCCAGCTATCCCGCATTGGGTCCCACAAAGCAAATAATGTGTCGGGATTGAATACTAATAGAATCTTGGGCAGTTGAAACATTGGACATACCGAACTGTGACGTTGTTAGTGTGGATCCATCTTACTAGCCATGGAAGAAGGAATGGTGTTGGGGACTGGTCATCTATTCCATTCCTTTCAGCAATTAAATTTTAATCTCTCTTCTTTTTAAGAACCATGCTGCTGTGGGAATTCAATCATCGCCCACCCACCAATGCAGGGGAAGGGGTAGTTCCCACATGGCAGACCCATGCAGCTTCATCACTTTAGTGACAATCTCCACACCTACAAATGTTGGGCGCCCATGCCCCATCTCTCAATCTGATTTCATTCAGTAGTAGTAAGAGTTGGATGGGATTATCCCGACTTGTGATATGGCCCACCAGGATCTGGAGGCATTTACACCTCATCGTCAAATATTCCCACATGGGCCACATATGGAATCACTTTTCCCCACTACATCATATAGTTGTTTCGGGAGCCCCTCACCAGAATGCCTAGACGACCCTCTCCCCTACGCTGAGGAGGTAGGGGATGTTTGGGCCAGCCTGGTCGGGATCTCATTTCAGGGGCCCCCAGGGAGGGCTCCCACTAGGCCATTCTAGCACCTCCACCCAATCCAATGAGTCAAGGAGTAGGTAAGCCATGCACCTGCACTATTGGCCCCTGTCTGGTTGACCTGATGTCAGCATCGGGCACAGGCCAAGGAAGACACCCAGCAAGGGATGTCAACCTCTGCAACTACTATGGTTTGGGAAACTACCAACGTATATCATCATCCCCTTGTGTATGATATGTTTAGGAACTTTTATACCTTTCCTAGATTGCGGAAAAAACTACCCCATGGGTAGGACGCGTCGACTCTCTCGGCCGCAGGTGTAGGTAGTGGCCGCCACTAGTACGGAGGCCCTCCCCGTACCACCATCAAGGAAAATGTGGGTCTTCCCCGCTTCTATGCAAGGCATGGAGTTCCAACTAATTATATCCTTAGTCTAATTGAGGGACCACCCCTTAATGGTGAAACTCAACATATATGCCTTCCCATGCATAATACATCAGGTATGGAGTCATCCCCCCAACCACATACATCTGGGGTGAAGACGTTTCACATCCAGTATTCTCCAGTGTGGGGGACCTCCCCTTGTTATTACAACAGCCGACAAAGGTCCCCCTCCCCTCAGAAACCAGAGGGGTGAAGGCCCGTATCGCTTCACTGGTACCCAACACATTGGCCCTACCCATGTTCAGCTCGATCAGTATGAAGACCTTCCACACACAGATTTTGCTAGGGGAAACAACCATGGTGGTCCCCCCATGCTCTTATGGGCTCGAAGGGAGTTCATGCCCGCTCCAACAATACCGACATAGGTCCTCCCCATATCTCCTTTTATATTTGTCTCGGTGCTCCTCGCACCATAGCTTGCTCAGGAGGAAGCCCTCTCCACCCTAGCACCAGTATGTCCAAAGGTCCTCCTCGTTCTTTAAATCTACCCTATCCTGATGAAACATCCTGGTTAGGTGGTCGGGATGTCACCACCATAAACGGAACACTAGGAAGATTTAGATTATGATCAAACGAGTTTGAATCTCATATTCTAATGATGATTAAGACTTAGTGATGGAGCCCTTGCCGAGACCCTCCGTGTCGAGGGCCAGGCAAAGAACAAGGCACATTTTCCCCATACTTATCGAATGTGAGGTCCATCTGATTCACAACTCCCTCCACATATATTTTAATAGAAGATGATAATTTGGATTCTCCACGTGTTTCGGTCATGAAATCACTGTCATCATCACTAGAAGTACTCTCTACCTCGACTAGAGATCCTGTAGAGATATTCTTGGGAATAATGGCGGACGGACAACAGTGCGGTCAACCACCAGTAGTCATGGTCCCTATGTAAGAAATTGTGGTCGTCATCCCATATTACTACGACGTCGTGGATAAGTCACTACACTCTTCGGACGGTATCCCAAGATTCATCACTTTATCACCTCGCTCGCCATATTCTCCCCTAGCCAACCTGCCATCCCAGAGGTCTGCTTCGCTACCTCTACGAATTCCCCTGCTGCCTCCGGTTAATGAGTGGGGAAATAAAAATCCAGACACTGAATCTGAGCCCATGATCTTGTGGGATATCCTCACAGAATATCACTTTCCTGATATGTTTTTTTCTATTGCAGGGATGAACATTTGTGCGTTGGAATCCCTCACCCAAGAGGATGTTGAGTGTTTCTACCAGACCCTCTAGGCGAGTCATTTTCATCTTATCCATAAGTGATTTTCTTATCCCGAGAACCAATCACATTTTGAATACATTGGCAAAAAATGTCCTATGGTTGATTTGGAAACACTCTCAGTGGCCCTGCGCCACGAGTCACAAGGTCATCGTAGGGCCCTCTTGCAACGGTGCGTACAGAGCTTCAAGGTACTCTGTAAGATTATCAAAGAGGCCTCTCCCAACATACTGATCCGTGGATGGGGGAAGTACGCTGCCCTCCTCTTCAGTCATATCTTGTGAAAACCCAATTTTCTAGTTGACATAGAGGATATGCCTCCAGGCTGAGTCACAGTTAACATGGAAGACATGCCAGAGTGTGGGAATGAGCTAGATCTCCTTGAAGATGACCTTCCCCTGATAGAGTTTTACATTTCATGGACATGTCAGGAAAGGTCACTCACCAGCAGGGAAATCTAATGGGTCTTCCTCTTCCCAAAGAGGCACTCATCCTTATCCAGAATCCCAACAAGGGCAAGGAACTCCTTGGAGCTGTCAAGACCTCTAACCAATAGAGATCAATGAAGAAGGCGATGGATGAACCCATGCAATTTGCATTGCATATGTAACCCATCAAACAAAAGAAGGTTTTTGATGCCCTCTTAGATGAACACACTACAAAGTGATGTCCATACTATAGTTATCCAAGGCCGAGGCGGCATGGGTAGGATCAGCTTCCCCTCGACGAATTGCCTCCAGTTGATCGTGACCATCTTTCCCACATAGACAAGGTTGAGGCTGGAACCTACGGAAATGGGGCATGGTATGTCTTGGCCAATCCTCTTGAATGGTGTGACTATCCTCGGGACCCAGCTCGGATTCCCCCAACTACCCTGAAGGTCATTCCACCAGCAGCTCCACAAGCTGATGGGACGCCTTATCATGTTTAAGAACCCGAAAACGCACTGGTAGTCATGGATCCCCATCAAGACAGGAACCCCCACCCAAATGATCCTTTAATGGCACTCATTGACCATCTCAAAGCCTTTGAGATGTGACATTGGAACTCTCACATGATGGAAAGCCATATACAGCATGGGTGGATGATTTTCCTGCACATCTGGGTTTCTGGAATCCCACTTCTTCTTCCTTCAATGGTTCATGGGACCCACCAAAACACTTGGCCCACTTCACCTCAAGATGTGGACTGATTATGGGACCTCCAGAATAGCAGGAGGTAGCCAAAATATGATATCAGTGCATACATTAGAAGGGCCTACATTTTTCTATTACATCCAGCTCCCCATCAGATCAGTAGCTGGGTGGGAAGACCTCTGTAGGCAATTTATCTACCAGTTATGTTCCACCACTTGGATGAAGAGTATAGTGTACCAATTAATGTGCAAGTATATGCCTGATGATCATGTTGATGACTTTGTCACCTAGTGGAAATGATTTACATACACCCTTGATATGCCACTGACACTGGAGCAATTGTAGAAGATGTGCATAGGGAATGTCAAGATGGAGCTGACCCCCCCCCCCTCGTCACCGAGAACTATCTCGAGGGATTATAAGACTTATCTGATAAGGCCCAGTGCCTAGGGGAATCCTTAAAGCATGCCATGCAGGATTTTCAGTTATCTCGTGCGATCCCTGTGATAAGGTCCTCCAGGTCCGAGCCTACCGTAGTGTCCAAAATAGAGGCCCCAATGTGACTAGAGTTGTTGCCAGAGGAGCCGCCTCTATAGCCTCATAAAGGCCCTCTACCTCAGGTTCAACCATCGGCCCAGTAGTGCCCATCACAGAATCACCAGGTGCCCCTGCACAATGCGCTTCCACCGCCCAGGAGAGATAACCAAACTCCACCTCCTCAACAGGCTCCTCCAGCCTTCATTAGAGACAAGCACTAAGGACCCCATTTCTAGAGAAGAAAAACCAGACCTACTCATTCAATGAGGAAAATGTCCCCTATTACTTATACAGTGCCTTAGAGCAGGGGATTCTACATTTTCATCAGGGTAGAAGGTCGGAAGAGGCATACTTCAATTAGCAACCTAATTACTGCCCCTACCATCAGATCTTGGGGAACACTCTCCGGAAGTACTCTGTGTTCAAATATTTCGTTTATGACCAGGTAAATAACAACATATTCTGTTTAGGTTCGGTTATGAGATAGGTAGAATGCATCTTAATGAGGCCAGACAACAGCAGCGATAGCAAGGGCGGGTGGCATCATGTTTCTAGTCACTGATCCAAGATGTATGACGGCAGGATTTCACACAAAACAGACGTCCATTCCCATGGTTTCATATGGGCACGCCTGAATCGTCCAGAGCCTTTAGATGTTGTAGCCACAGCTACTGCATCTTCGTCTTAACCATCCTTTTCTCGAAAGATCAAACATAGGCGGCGTATGGGAAAATAATGTCCCCCGCTAATGCCGTCATTATTCTATACTCTTAGAGACTTAATGCCTCCCGAGATGGAAATACCTCCCAGAATCCATATAGGAGTGAATGAATCTTTGTGTGATGGTAAAGGGTATGCCCCAGTTAACACCGTCGAGATGATAAATCCCTACATGATTCTTGATGATGAGGAGCTCCAGGAGGATCCTCCCAACATCCCTTGCAGTCGCCAGCATCAACGAAGTTTTTGCTATATGGGAAATCAGATTGCCTAGGTATGCACTTGAAGCTAGGGTATTTATTCTACTGAAACAAGTAAACATGATCAGTATAGATCTCAACATGCACAACCTTCTCATCTGGTCGCATTAGGCCAACCTTTTTCACCCTTCGTGTTGCTGGATCAGGAAAAGCCACCCCGAGCATGCTCTAACCAGCCACGCCCCGCTATAGGCTAGTCTCAGCCATCTGGACTTCATCCAGTAGCCAATCTATAGGACTTGAACAGTGTGCAGTGGGATGTTCCCTGTACCAGTCATCCACCAGTCAAGTTGGCGGGCCCACCATACCTCCTGTCATAGAGTGACATCCATTAAGAAGAATTTCACTCCTGGTGTGGAAGTATGATTTCGGTAAGAATATTTCCAGTTTACCAGCAAGGCACTCTATCATTGAGGCCCTTCGCATGTCGTCAGATATGCATGTGGCCCCCACTGAGGCTTTAAGAAGCCCCCTCTAATTTGATATGGAAGTAGCAGCCGTAGAAGCCTTTCATGATGAAACTATTGATAATTCTGAATGTTAGGACATTATCTCATTCTATGGAGAAGATGAAGGCTCTCCCATACAGGGGCACATTCTCCCACTGTATATCACTGACCAGTTCAATGGATTAGATGTTTGTCACTATCTTGTCGACATGGGATTTGGAATAAAACAAATCCAGACTCGGACACTGCGAAAGTCAGGATTGTATGAAGTTGATCTGAGTCCCAATGACATAGGAATACAAGGTTATGATAGGAAATAATAGAAAATGATCGATATGATCCTCTTGAATACCCAGTTTGGTGGCCTAGTTCTAGCACCGAAATTATTTTTGTCACCCATGACACCACCCACAATCCATTGATGGGAATTCCATAGATCCACATGCATGTGGGAGTTCCCTCATCATATCAGTAGTGCCTCATATACTCCCTTAATGGTTGAGTGGGTGTGCTTAAAGGTGATGTGTCTACCATTTCCTTTTATGAAGCCCGCTACCTAGATTCCATCTACTACAAAATCAAGGACAAGCAGATTCATACTAATGAGGTTGGTCATGCTGTAGGTGCGACCTACCCGTGGATAAAACAAGATGATGCCTACGTATTTCCAATCTACTGATTGGAGACTACGACACCAGATATGGTTAAATGCATCATTGTTTCTAGGATGTGTGGGGGAACACATTCACAGGCCTATGCAACGCTAGAAGATCACCTCGTACTCTTATACATATATGGCTTAGGTGATCCCAGAGCCACCTACCCCCATAAGGTATCAGGATTCCCACCCTGTGGAAATGGAAACAGATCATACATTCTAGTTCCACTGGGCTTGAATTAACTGGATCAAGATGACACGGCTCTATTGCTTTGATATCATCATGCATTTCCCCTTGGGATGAAGTCCATATGAGATCAGATCTGAAACCATCATCGATATTTTTGTGGCAACACAGTAGTTCCCGGATGTAGTGACCACTACCGCTCAAGCTGGTACCAGCCCCCTGTCGGGATGTGCAGACTCAGAAATGATTCCTCCCATTGAGGAACCCTCTATTATAGACGGATAAAGATATTTTGAGGATGCTCCTCCCACATTTGATGTGGGAACCTCTACCATAGTCGACAAGTTAGTATAGGTGAACCTCGGTAGTGATGCAGACCCAAAACCCACATTGATCAGTGCCACCATGCCCCTTGAGGAGAAAAAATATTACATAGAATTCCTAAAACAACATTGTGATGTATTATCCTAGGGTTATGATGAGATTCCATGACTCAATCCTTAGGTAGCCATCCACCACCTCAGTTTACCATGAAATCATAGTAGGTTTAAGCTGCCTCCTAGAAAGGGGTACCCTTCTCACTATGATTTGGTTGAGGTAGAAGTTGATATGCTCATTCGATCCCAGTTTGTTATTGAGTTTTAGCACCCCAAATGGCTTACCAATATTGTTCAAGTAAGGAAGAAGAATGGAGAGATCAGTGTCCTCATCGATTCCCGGGATCTCAACTGTCTTTCTCCGAATGATGATTTTCCCCTTCCTGTGATAGAGTTATTGATTGACACTACAACTAGACTCCAATCCCTCTATTTCATGGATGTTTACTATAGGCACAAATAGATCCGAAAAACCCCTGAGTACGATGATTTAACATCCTTTAGGCCACCACAAGGTAAATATTTTTAACAAGTCATGCCCTTCGGTTTAAAGAATTCTGGTTCCACCTACTAGTGGGCTATGCATCTAATATTTAAACCGATCCTTGTATCATCGGTGGAATGATATGTGGATGATCGGGTGGTCAAATCTCAGAAGTGTCTAGACCATCTCATTAACCATGAGAAAGTGTTAGTCTTCCTTTGTTCCCTTTTCCTGAAGATTAATCCATTGAAGTGTGCCTTAGGGGTCACCTATGGAATGTTTCTTGGTATTGTTGTTAGAGATAAGGGCATTGAGCTCGACCCAGAGAAGATCATGGACATTAGCTAGATTTATCCTACGAGCAACATTCAAGAGCTTCAAGGATTCCTAGGACACTTAGCCTACATATGTCAATGTATTGCGAATATGTCAGGAAAGTGTAAGCCCTTTTCTTAGATAATGAAGAAATGCACCATCTATGAGTGGGACAAAGAGTGTCAGACTGCTTTTGAGGAGATCAAGAAGTATCTACTTCAGCCTCTGATCATAATTCCAGTCATCTCTGGATATCGATTTTTCCTTTCTTTTTCCACCCTAGAATGATCTCTCGGTTCCCTTATCACCCAGAAGAACAATGAAGGGATGAAGAAAAACCATTGTCACCAAATTCGCATGCTCCTCGATACAGATACTAGATACTCCCCCATCGAAAATAGTTTCCATGAATTGGTATTCGTAGTATAGAAGATGCAAAATTACATTCTGCACCACGAGGTATAGATAGTGTCCTGAGTAGACCCACTGAAGTATATCTTGAACCGCCCCATGTTGACAGGTCATCTACCTTAGTGGGCAGTGATTCTCCAACAATTCGATATCAGGTTTTTCCCTCAGAATTCTCTTAAGGGGAAAACATACACAGATATCTTTGATTCCCATATAGCTACTGCTGAACAAGTCTTATATCTTGATTTACCCAACGAGGCGATCCTCTTAGTAGACCAAGCCATGGTGTGCTGGCAGATGGACTTCGATGGTGCTTTCCAGAGCCCCACCGGCAGAAGGCTCAATGACCCCTGACTCAACAGAGTAAGACTGAGGATCATTGTCATTACTACGACAAAATCTATCCTATCATATTCATTTCTAATGTTAGAAGGTTGTACCCATCAAGAAAAAGAGTATCAGTCTCTCATCACTTGCCTAGAGCTAGCTCCCAGGATTGATATGCCCCATTTGCATGTGAATGGGGACTCTGAACTAGTCATAAAAAAAGATCAACAGTGACTACGTAGTTAGAAATCCAGATCTCATAGTATTTTTGGAGCACACTCTTATGGTAATGCCCCTGTTCCCAACTCGGTCGGATGTTACACATGTCCCTCGATCTCAGAACAGTCGGGTGGATGCCCTAGCCAGCCTGGATACATCACTCGCAGAGCCCGAGAAGGATGATCAGATTATCCACATGGCACATCGGAGAGTCATTTAACGTGTCATCTCTATTGGCGATGACGGCTCGTAGGTACTCCACCTTACCACTGGATCCTCCAGGTCAGGACCCCTAGGGACCCTGGATGTGGTGATCTTAGTGGCTCCTAACTAGAGATCCCCCTTTCTTGAGTATCTCTAAAATGGTTATCTCCTAGTAGATCAGGCCGACCATGAGCGAATCTGATGCCACACATTGATGTTCACCCTACAGGAGAGCCCTGGCCATGAGAAAATCCTCTACAAGCGTTGTTTTGATGTAGTTATCCTTCATTGGAACTAAAGAGCTGAGATTTGTCAAGTCATTAAATAGGTTCATGCTAGTTCTTGTGGGTCTCATCAAGTTGGGCTGACACTATCCCACCAGATCCAGATACTATGGTACATTTGGACCTCCTTGATTCATGTTTTCATCCCGTTCTCCAAGAGATGCTATGCGTGCCAAATTCATGCTAACTTTAGGCATCATCTGTGAGATCCTCTCCAATCAAACAAGTATTATTTTCCATTTGTGCTATGGGGACTCGATGTCATGGGTCCATATCCACCGGCGATAGCTTGTTTGTGCAGATTCATCCAGGAAGCTACATATATCTTCTCCAAGTGTGAATATTTTGTTCTACATTAGTAGGTCAAGGCCCATTCCGTCGTTGTCTTGTGAGTTCCAACACTATATACCGATTTGAAGTCCCTTAAACCGTCCTAACAGATAATGACACGATCTTCTAAGAAGATGAAATGATCAAATTTTATGCAATGTACACCATCTGTTCTAACCATACCTCCCTCTATCATGCACAAGCAATTGGATAGATAAGGCATTCAACACAACTCTCTCTAACAGTCTGTAGAAAATTGTTGGTTATTATAAGAAGAGTTTTCCTAACAAGCTCCCCAATGCCCTCTGGGCTTATCATGCAACGACTCGTAATTCCACCCAAGAGACCCCATATTCACCGATGTATGAAACAGAGGTTGTCCTGCACATTAAGAATAAATTTACCACTCTGTTCACAACTGTTTATGATCATCAACTACCAGATAATGTAGCTGAAATCCATATGGATGAGTTAGAAGTGCTTGATGAGAATAGGCTTTGGGTCTTGAACAATCTAGAAAGGCATCAGAACAAGATATCCAGAGCTTTCAACCAGAATGTTCACCTCCACACCTTCTTTAAAGGTTATGGTATTGGCCCTGAGGGAACCAATGATACCTGGAAGGCAACCACCCATGTTGGAACCCAAATGGGAAGGACCTTACATCATTCACAAGGTTTACTCCAATGTCTTCTACTAACTGGTTACAACGGATGTTGAGCGTATAAGTCCGCCACCAATTCAATCTTCCTCAAGAAATAGTTTTCATGAGACATTGGGTACACAAGACCATAAACAGTATAGTGCAGCACAACCATAAACTGGTCGGCCCCACATGACCTTAAACTGCATGACGGTCCTGCATGACCTTATTATGTGCGGTCCTACATGACATAAAACTATGCATCTCCCTACATGAAGTTAAATTGCATCTTGAAAATTACGTATGGTTTGATTCCCATCCTCATGGGATACCTAGGAATGCTCAGACACCTTGTCTTGATTCCTGCAACAGTTTCCTCTTTGACTATCCCCTACTGGGCATAATTCTTTTGAGGGATCTCACATGGAATCGTGTAGGATTCTTTGGCCCCACCCATGTCAGGATTATGATGATTGCACCATGTTCCCTCCTTCGATCCTATAATCCTCCCACGCCCTTAACACATGACGCTAAACTGCCTGGACATTTCATAACTACATGTGTCTTGATTCCCCTCCTTAGGAGATACGAAGGACTTCAAAAACATTTCATCCATAGGCCCATCCCCAAACATCAGGACCTCCCATTAGGATGAAACACATAGTGTGGTGCGGGCCTTTTTCCCTCATTCACATCATCCTCATCATGATTGTACCATGTATCCCTCTCTCCTACAAATCTCTATTATTATTTACTCTCACTTTATTTGAGATTGATAGGCACATTCATGCTCCACACACCCCATCATTTGGGATCCTATTATCTTTCACATCCTTAGGGTCCCCTGAATGATAAGGATACTTAGCCAAATGGATCTCCTATCATTTTGGGCCAATTCCCTCAAGGATTTTTTAAACAAATAGATACGAGTCTCACGTTGCGAATATGGTTTGCAGTCGGCGCTCATTTGTTGTTCCCAGTTCGGGTCACATGATATTGATGTTGTGTTTCAAATATTGTCAACAAATACCCTTTTTCATTGTCACCACCCCCATATGTCCCAAACATGGTGTGTAGTGGTTCATTCTACCCCGCCATGTCTCAAAATCTCAGTCTACTTCCTACGGGAGGGTGATTCCCGATCCCATACCCTTATTTGATGGGGAGATACTAATCCAACTAATTGTTTCCCAAACTGATCATTGCTCACATGGAATTAGGGGTTAGGAAGGAAATTTCTGCATGAAAGGTCATTTTGCTACAATTGGTCGGGACACTCAACTTCAGGTCCTTCGACCCCTTCGGGCCCCCTGGCCAAGTTCCAATTTAGGATTGTGTGGTGTGTTATGGACTCACATCCGCATTCACATTGGGATATTTCACCATGCCAATCACATTCCTTTGAAACATCTTTTCCTTCAATTATCATTCATCCCATGGGCACATGCCCTGCCATGCTTCGTGAGTCTAATAATTTGGGTTTCCATCACCTTCTATATTCAAAATGGTCCCCAAAAGGTAGGGATGATAGGCCCAATGGCCCTCCTACCATTAAGGGATAAAGACCTCGAGGATTTAGAGCAACATGCTGATACAAGCCCCATGTTGCAAGTATGGCCCACGATCGATGCTCAATTATTCACTTCCCCCTTTTGGACACACAAGGGTGGATACTATATTGGGCACCTGGTAAAAAAATTTCCTCTATCATCATTGATGATTTGTAGTCTTCCATAAGCACGATGATTCTCCTTTCATGTCCCACGCATATGAAATTAAACTAGGAATATATAGTCCATTCTCTATGAACCTAAACTATGATCACCTTCATCCTCACTGCAAGACGTTAAACTACATGTTGGCCATGACATTTTGTCCATGGCCCAGCCTCAAGCCCCTTCACCTTTTCAGGCCCCTAGCCCAACTTATCACTTTTTGTTGTATGGTGTGGTGCGTGATTATGTCCTCATTCATTTCAGGTTACTCATAATTCCGTACACACCCCTCGTTTGGTTATATTTCCCTTATTAGAGTCATCATTTCCCCCAAAACAATGTGTGGCTTGATTTCCATATTAATAGGATACATAAAACCACCTGAACGTCTGTTCTTCGGGTCCAGAACCATCTATTAGAAACCTCTATATCATTTTGTCCCCTTGGCTTACATTTCTTCAGAAGAGGGGTATACATTGTGGTATGGGCTTATGTCTTCGTTCACGTTGGATTTATAACAACCACACTGCATACCTCCCTCTCCAGAGAATCCTTCACTCCCTTTCCATGATATAATCTATTTGAGTCAACAACCCTTAAGTTGGGTCCCTCTTCCCTCTTCTGTGATTCACCGATTGACCCATGAGTACTCTGATCTAGAACCTAGATTGTCAGATTCTAGGTGGACAATATTTCACCCACTTTTCAGGAATCATGTTCCTCTTTATTTGGGCTTCCATTATCTTTCACACCTGAAGGGACCCCCAAATGGATTTGATACAAGGCCTAAGGCTCCCCTAATATTTCAGGACAATATCCCCCAATGTTTCAGACAACAAATCGATAGAAGTCATGCGTTGCGAATATGGTCAGTAGTCGATTTTCATTTGTGGTTCCCATTTCAGGCCAAACGATACGGATGTTGTGTTTCAAACATGGTCAACAGATATCCTCCATCGTCACACAAACCCCTCCAAGCCATGAATGATGGTTACATGATTCACATTATTTTCCAACCCATCAGGTCCAAGTAGAATTTTGACACTCCTGGCACTATCCCTCAGTTCACATTTGCACGTTGGGAGAACAAAATCCATGGTAAAGGCACCATATGGGGCTCCGCACTGACTTCCCTTTGGCATGCATTCTAGGTATTGCCCAAACCTCTTCTTCCATTGTTTCCCTAAATGACATTAACACATGTGGGCTTAGGGATCGGGTTGGGGTCTGTACATTGAATGATTCTGCTTCTCCTTGGTCTGAGCTCTAAGAACATAAACTAAAATCTATTTTAGAACTACGTATGGATTGATTCCCACTCTCATGGGATACATAGGAACACCCATACATCTTGTTTTCGGGTCCATCTCAACTAAGGTCTACCCTCTCTTATCCCATATCATCAATCCTTTTCTATCCAATCAGCCTGAGGTTTCCTCCTTATAATCGTGCACGATATTATGTGGACCATTTCCTCATGCACTTCAGGTAGTCATTATCACGCTTTGCACATTCCCTAGGAACCCATACTCTCTTATATATGTCTGATCAATTTGACATTAAACTATGATTCCTAGTCCAATCACATGACCCTAAACTATGTCATTATCTTCCGGCTGGATGACAAAAAACAGAACTGCATTGTGATGTCCTCACTAGAGGGGGAATCGTGATTGGTATTGGTCACACACCATATCATTTGTCATTTTCGGCATACAACATGATTTCTGTGGTGATACCTTTACTTTCTATCCTTGTTCCATCACTTAAAAAACACACATTCAACCTAAAGGAAAATAAGAATAATCAAATACTGCTTCTATCAGTGCAAGTGCCAGACCTGCACAACCTTATTATATCTAACCCTAGTATCCTATTCTGTCTCTTTTAGAACAATGTGTGGATTGATTCCCATACTCAAGGGATACATAAGAATTCTCGTGATCTTTTCCTTGAGCCCATCCTAACATTCATTTTTGGTCCCTCGAACTAAAACCTCTCCAAGGAACACATGGTGATCTGGAATACAAGTCCTCATTCAGGTCGGGTATTATAATTACCTCACCATGGGTATCCCAAATTCACTAACATATATGTTTCGAGCTCTAAAAACTTAAAATACTATCTATTATAGAACTATTCATGGTTAGAATCCCATATTTATGGGATACTTAGGAATGCCCAGACACATTGTCTCTGATTCCACCCCTAGGTGTCCAAAATCTTGTCCGCCCTCTTTCGACCCCTCAGACCAAATTATTTTGGTAACATGTGGTGTGGAAAGTACCTCATGGGTTCTCATTCTCATCGGGTTTTACAATATCTGCGCCATGTTCCTCCCATGTCCTTTCCCCACTTGGTCCATATTCTGGGACCTTAAACAATGATCTCCCTACGAGAATTGCATGTCATGTTTGGCCACTTCTTTTCCATGTGAAAAGTCCATTAAATCAATCCCCATTAATGGCCCATCCGAAGACCATTATGATGGAAGAATGAAACCTCATGACCTTTTTCCTAAGAGGGGGACTCAAATCCCTCTATATGATATGTATTACTATCGTACTCAGATACATTGTGGAAGTGTCCGAAGTGTGTAATTTTTATATGGACATTCCCTCATTCCATGTCCATGCTTTGTGAGCCCGTAATTTTGATCCTCATCCTCTTTCACATATGGAGGGACCTTCTTTATGGCCTTTTATCATGCCACATTTCTTACCTACCCACTTGTTCCAACGCCCCTGAGGACCCAGGATGTCATTTGAGAGAGGTCCAGTGTTTCAAACATGATCAGTGGTCGACCCTAATTTGTTTGTCCCAATTCAAGGCTTACACTACAAGGATACAATGTTCCAAATTTGGTCAATATTTATCCCCTATTGTCACACCACCATCATTGTGGTATAGATCTCGATCATCATGATTTACATATATACACTTCCTTATGTTAAAGATGAATTCTAACAAACTCATATTTACTCAATCATGCATCTAGGTTTGTTATATAGGCAGATCTGCATCAGTGAGATTTCATTCAACTAGTTTCACATTTCCCATGACATGTGACTCCCTATACTAGGAATGTACCATCACAACTCCTTGTTTCCCACATCAGGCATGACTCACATGGGCTTAATAGTTCTGGTAGGACATGTACTAGTGCAGCAATGCCAGGCTTTCCTTTCATCGTCCTGCATGAATTTAAACTATTCCTTCAAAACTATATATGGCTTGATTCCCAGCCTAATGGTGTATATAGGAATATCTAGACACCTTGATTTGGGCTCAACATAACATTCATTTTTTTCCCGTTTCATCAGGGATACATGGTGCGGTGTGGATTCCTTATGTCCTCATTCATGTCAGGTTTATAGCTACTGCATCACATACTCCCATCCCGAGAACTCCACATTCACTCTTCATCCTATCATATGTCTTTAAATGGAACGAGTCCTTATGTCCTCATCACATGACACTAAACAATGATTCTACCTTAAACAAGTTTATGATTCCCCATGTTAATCATGGGATCCACCAGATCCCTGGCCAAAGAGGTCCTTCTCAAAAGTACATTTGATCCATGATTAGAAGGATATTCCCACCTAATGATCCTTCATCACGGTGGAATGATTTCAAGCATGTTGGACTCCATTCGAACAACCCATCACGACAACTCCATGCATTGCGTGCCCTTCCTTCAGACCCTCATCCTCGTTCATTTATGAAGGAACCCACTAAAAATTTGGATTCGTGGCCTATGGATCACCTACTATTCGGGGATAATGTTTCGTAAGGCTAACAAATGAAATTTCAAGTCAGGCCCCATGTTTCGAACATGGTCCATGGTCATCCATCATATTTTATTCCCATTCTAGGCTAACAGAATAAGTTTAATGTGTTTCGAACACGATCAACAATCATCCTTTATTTTCACACCACCCATACAATGTTACGAACATTGGGTATCATGATTCACATGTTCCATACCCCAATGATCAGATTAATTCGGACGCCCCTGGAATTACCCCGCTCATACACTAGGTCACATTGGAAGGACGACATGTCGATTGTCTTGAGGTCCTCATCCTCCAATCGTGCCACTCCCATTTCATCCCAATAATTTGGATTTGTTGTTCAAACCACAGATGCATGAAGCATGTTTGACACCATTATGTTCAGGCTAAATAACAAGATAATCATTCCTTGTTTCTCACATTGGGTTCGACCCAGGTGAGGTTAGGGATTGATCAATGTTCATTTCATGAATACAACATATGTGTGTCAAACCAATACAAATTACCGAACTCATGCATGCATCTGGAATAAAATAATCAATGCATGAAAATATGTGCTAGGGTTTGTAATTCTTACAACACCCAAGGGTCGATCCCCCACATATAGAGATCAAACATGTCAAATAATTTTTTGCAACTCCGCTACCCTCTGGCTTGTGGCGTCTAGGATTTTTTGCTGCCTTTTCAACACCTACTCCTCCTCTATTGCGATGGGGTGTAAATCATTAGCATAAATATGGGCATGCTATACGTCGGTCCTAATAACAGCCATCTCTTCGGAAGCTTGCTTCATGCGCTCCTCGGCCTCTCCTAGAAGGGACTTTAATTGCAATATTTGTTTTGATCACATATCGAGGGAGGTAGAGTGCTCATCCTCCCAGACCTGCAGCCGCTAAATCACATATTTAGCCTCTCAGAGCCTCTTGATGTTTACTGCTTTCTACGCTTCCAACCGAGCCTAAGGTCACAGTCATACTCTCAAATTATATCCACCATATGATCATGGATGAGCATGTTGGGACGTCGGGCATCCACTCCCCCATCACACAGTTCACGCAGCCGTGAGTGATGTCTATCCATCATAGCTTTCCATTTTCTTGGGGGGGGGGGGTTATCGATGAAGCACATTATTAGATTCAATGATCAGAGATATACTATTTTTCTATCATCTTCATAAAAGGTTGTCTCGTCCTAGTCAGCGTGGTTCGAAGGATCCAGTGCATGGAACTCCCCTAAGAACTCCTCTGTAGGGTCCACATCTAGTGTTTGATTAGGTATGGTGGAACCTGGGCTATCTAATTGATCTTCATAGTTAGACCCCACCTTAATAACCTCGATCTTAGCCCGGAATGAAGTTCACACCAGTGATTAGGTGCACCGATGCTTGGTCGTTCTAGATATCCACCTCCACGATCACCAGAATTCCCCTGGTAAAAAAGCCTCCATAAGCCCCAACCAACCTCGCCAAGGTAGCCCACACCATTTGAAGAACTGTGCACACTAAAAATTGGAATGGATGTATGTTGACATATTAAATGGGTGACAATAATGAATTTGTTTTGTCAGACTTATAGGGATCCAATTAGTGGTGTCGTTCTTGGGTTGAATCCATTGGGACCTCGAGTCCTAGCCCCCCTTATATTTTCAGATGGTATGAATGCTTTAGAGGTGCCACATCAGTTGTACTTTCCCCTCTAGATGCAATAATCAATGTAGCTGCAGGAGTAGATCCTGAAGGTCCTATATCTGAATATGCTGATGGGAGATAATGTGTTTTGTGTATGAGACCCTCCTGCATAGTTTATGCATTAGTAAAGAGACCAGAATGACTTGGAAGCAGACCAAGAGAAAGGGGCTTGGGATTTTACCTCATGGACCTCTGAAAATTCATCATGGTCTGAGTCTTGATCTCCAAATTCACCATCCTCCAATGGGCTCCCTCTACCATCCTCCTCTCACCGGGAGGAATCATCTGATTCCTATGGTAATGGAAATTGATCCCTCGGTTCAGAAGCTAACAACTGGGGGGGATATTTGAATCATCAGAACCTCCACCCTATCTATCATTAGAAATGGGGAACCTCAGGAGTGCACAAATACCTCCACATTTGATAGGTATTTCTCTCCCTCCTCCTGGGATACTAAAAAGCCGGGCCTAATAGGGCCAATTATTGGAAGGTCCATCCCGAGGCGTTTCAAGTGTTTCCATATCTCAGACGGGCCAAGAAATTGCCTTTGACATCCCAAATGTCCCAGGATTCTGGTAATCTGTCATTCTCTGACATGTTTATATGGTACAACCGCTTCCATAGAGCCTAGGTGGATATTTTATGGAGTCATCTCAGTGGCCTTCCCTCTGGAAAACTATTTTCTTCTAGGACCATCGGGTCTGTTGCTGTTGTTGGATCTGCTACTGCTTCCACTCCCTCAGCTAGTACGGACCTCACTTTCACGGAATCACCGCCATCATTAGATGTCCTTGCCATCTTCTGGCCATATCCTGAAGGTTGTGGAGGCACACCATCACCGGACCAAATGGCTGGCTACTTCAGCATCTCTCCCGGGTAGGCCTCCTCCAAACATTTGGCATACTCTTTCACCAACCCGAAGACAACCATGGGTGGAGGCACTTCGTTCCACTTAATTACATATTCCTGTGTGAAAATGGGTCACATCTACTTCATAACACACAGATGTTCCTCATGGCACACCCCTAAATTTCCCTGTTGGGTCAGCTGATGCATACACTAAAACTGTTTGGAAATTCAGTGTGGGGTGTAAAGCTCACAGAGTGGCTCATATTCTAGTATTTCCACCTAAACTCCATCTAAAAAATCTAAGATATAGGACCAGTGCACTTCCGCTCCTTATAATTCATCAGGATAATAACCCATTGGCTGCGAGTATGGATGAAAGTTGAATTCATATATCTTCCAAACACGGCTCAGTACGACTTGCACAGTCAGTTTTCCGTAATACTCCCTGGGACATTCAGAATGGATGGATGTATGATCGATCTTAGAGGGGAGATTCCGTTCAGATATTCATATACTTCCCTGACATGTTCCGCTATCCACCCATAAAGGATGTGGACTATCCCACATATACATCTTGGCAAGCATTAGGATTCCAAGGTTCATCTGCTCTCCTGTCACCAACACGGATTCCATGATAAATGTGCTTGGTCGTACACCCTTGTTTGTATCCCACACCAGTAGGATCCAACCTCCAATGAGAGAAACGATGAATGTCGTCATCTTGAATACCTATTTCTTTACAATTCGGACACTAAATCCCCCGGTTTTCCAATGGCTGTCATCCAAGAGCTGCCAGTACAAGTGCTCCTGGACTCATTGATGTTGAATAAATAAGGTTTTCCTTATGACTTTTTCCATTCCATCTATAACACCCCAACCTTCCACGGTACGCTTCTCTTTGAATAATGTGATAGTGTGTGTTGTATGCAACACTGAGTTCTAACACACCATAACCAATCAAACTAGCCGTTATGAATAGTAATACCTACATTTTGAAATTATATATATTTTATTTTTTAAATTGGACATCATTTTTGGATTCGGAATATCGAATTTAGTCTAAGGTGAAATTTTGGTACTTTTCGGATAACTTTAATATTTTGATGAATAGTGAAAATTACTAAATTTTAATTAGAAACAACTTTTTTTATCAAAATAATTAATAGTGATAAATTATGAGTTTGAGTGGTTTTAAAGTATATTTAGAATATATTATTAACATTTAATATAATGTTGTTCATTGGACATAATTTTACAATTAAACCGGACATAAACAAGTGTCAATCTTTTGATAGTTATTATCTCTTAAAAACACGCTTTTTGTTTTAACAACAGGAATTAATTTTAAATTAATTTCTGCTACTTCTATGTTTTGAATTCGGAAAAATGGATTCCATATTTGGAATCATTATGTTCAAATTGTGTGAATAGTTAACTTTTATTTTTAGGCATTTTGAATAATTACTTCGGTAAATATTTTATTTACCATGGTTAAGGGTAAATCCCGTAAATAAAGGCTAAAAAATAATATTATAATAATACTAAATTACCCTAAATCGTTTCCAAGCCTTATTGGTTGATACATGTTCGACCATAGACATATTTGGGTAGATTTTGGGACCCCATGGAGTCACTTGTAGGTGATAGGGATACTTTATTATAATTAAGATAAAATGAATACAAAAATGACACAATCATATATCTTTTAGAAAAACAATTTATACATAGGGTTATATATGTTGGATTTTTGACTATAAATAATAATTAGAAAGATAAAAATATTTCCTACATAATTATAGTTTATTTATAATTTTTATACATTACATAATTTAATTTATTTATGACACAATGATGATACAGTAATTAACATAATAGTGAAAATTTAAAATAATTGATATTATAAGTATCCAAATAAATATAATTTGAGACTTTTAATGAATTAAAATAATTTCCTAGGATAATATGACATATTAGGATTGATTTAATTAACGTTTTTGGAAGTAATAATTCTGCTATGAGTTTCACAAGAATCAACTATTGAAGAGTGTCAAAATTGACATAAAAAAGTTTTTAAAAACATATTATAGTATTAAGTGATATTAAATTCCTAATAATCTAAGGTTCGTCCAAGGGAATTATATCATGATAGGTGTATCATTAATGGACCACTTGGGGGTCGCTTGGATGTATATAGTAAGTTTATTAACTATATAATATAAAAATACAAAGTGACAAGGTAAATGTCAAACTAATTAACTAAGAGTTAATACTTAAAGATAAGGTTAATATAGTAACCCAAAACTATCTAAATTCTATTGGTTGAATGGTTTTCGACCTATCCCCACCGTAAAATTTAAACAATCAACTTTGGAGCCATTAGAAACCGAATATGAATTTATTATAAATTAATATTTCTAGCTTTTCCAAAGGTGCCCCTCACCCCTCTTATAAAAGGGCACTCCTCTTTCTCATTTCTTCACACCTTCAAAGCCTTTTGGATCGGCCAAACTCTGCCCAAATACTCTCCCAACTTCCCTCACTAAGACCTAGAGGCCTTAGTTTGATCGGAAAGCCATCCTAAGGAGCCCTTTTGATCAAATCAAAAGTAAGAACCCGAAGAAGAGGTAACGATTTCACCACCCTTTTCCATGTTCCTTTCTTCTTCCATTTATTCTTCCTTTGTTATTACCATTCTAATATAATAACTCCAGTATCGTATATATACTGTGATGTTTTATAAATATGTTACAACCATATTCAGTATTCTATCCACCCTTTGAATAACATTTCACCATACGTGCGTACGTACGGCTTACCGTCTCCACGTCGTGGTGTAATTGTTATTGAATATATTATTATTTGGATGGGAATAATAATGATCTGTAACTCTTGTAAATAATAAATATAACATGTTAATGATCCTGTATATATGATATACCATCCATTTATATTTTATTTTAATATCAAAAGAATGATATTGTCGCTCGTGCGTACGTACGGACTACCGTCTCCACGAACGCGATGAGATTCATTCTCCATCGTATCCATTCAAGTATAATTATCATTTGATGATTTAAAAATAATGTTTAAGGACCTGATATCATTCTTTATATGAAAAATATACAACCAATCCATGACAAACATGGCTTATGTAACAAAACATATAAAAGAAAACGAGTAAGTTAACACCCGAAATGACGATAATACTAAGATATTATTAACAAAGCAATGTTAAAAGATCAAATATGATATCATAGGAATGTATATGATTCTTGTATAATTTAATAGCAATTATTTCACTATTATACAGGAGGTTAACCTACCCCAACCAAGTAAAAGTACAAGGTAAGGGTTATTTGACAATCTCTTCATTATCTGAGGTTGTTTATACGTAATAATCTACTGGGATCTCTTTATCATCCAAATCCATGTTTCATAAAAATGAATTTCAAATTTTTTTTACTATTTACTAGAATATGGTTTAAAGCCATTTATACCCTTGTTTGACTTTTTATAAGAGGTTTATAAAGGAATCTTTCTGTCGTTTTCCAAACAAGGTGCTTTTTATCCTTTTCGACAAAATTAAGGTAAGAATGTTTTTTTAACTTATACGGCGGGTGCGGCTATTTTCCACCGTTATAAAATCGTCAAAGCTTACCTTACAATATTATAAGAATATTTTCAAAAAAAATGTTTTATTTCATAAATATAAGACTCTTAAATGATTTCAAAATAGGAAGAGTTATTTCTCTAAAAAGAGTTTTGATTTCATCTATGTCAACATCCTTTGATGAATTTTACGCTTATTTGAAGTTGATTTATTATGATACAAAACATCTATATTGTATTGAAGGTTTTGTGATATGTTTGACTGTGGATGTGCTATTTTTATACCGTTCATAGTTTATGGTGAAAGTATAGACATTTCGTATGCTAGTTTTAATACAAATGTTTATGTTATGGTTAAACCTTTTCATATGGGAATGCATTGGACTTAATAAGTGAAGGGTGGAGCCTGCTATAGCTCCCCGATGCATCGGTAGGTCTCATGAGACAAACTAGTGTCTTGGCATAAGGCCTTGGAAAAATCTTATTTTTTGTCTTGGCACGAGGCCTTGGCTATGTGGTTATGATAGTCTGGAATTATGCATTCCATCATTATGAAAGTGGTTATTGATATTGCATGTGATTATTCGATTAGTAGAATATCCATGTGAATAAGTAAATGGAATTATTTCATTTTACTTTTTCCATACTATGTTGAAGTTCAAGTTTAAAAGGCTTTTGTTTTAGTTATACATTGCCTTAATTGTTTATTCTTATTTATGAATGTTTCCGCTATATTGTTATCCTTACTAGGCATTTGAGCTCGCCCATTTTCTATGTTTTATTTTTCCCAGGAAGTAAAGAAGTAAATTATGAATGACCTGTAGGGATATTATGTGGGGATATGAGTGTGGAATATGGAGACAATATGTTGTTGTAGTAGTTTTTCACTTTATAATATAATGTAAGACTTATGAATATATCTAGTGTTTCCAAGGCTACTAAACCAATTGGTCTTTCGAGATTTGATCTTTCTTGTGATCATGCCAATGTTATGTAATAATGCACCGACTCTAGGTAACTGGGGTCAGGGCGTTACAGTTGGTATCAGAGGAAGTTTAGTACAAACCTTGGAAGCTGGATTTATAAAAACTCTGATTAGAGCACGTAGACCTAAGATGAACTTTGAGGATTAGTATAGAAGAACATCCTATAATTTTGGTATTGTAGAGATGTTGTGAGTTTTCCGAGAAATACATACATGATATGAGCAGGTAGAGGCGGCTCTGGCACAGATGTACCTAGGGGTAAAACCTGAAAACACCGCTTTGAGCTAGACTCGAACGGGAACTGGTGCATGACAACGGGCCTTGCTACACTCTTGGTTACGACACTCCCGAGGGATATGCATAGGATAACTCTAATTTTCATTACAAATCATTATAAAGGGTTTATGAGTATATATTTCCTCAAAGAATTTTTTTTTATGATTATGGATTATATCCATAAATAGTTCAATTTATGTTAAGTGTTTTATAAGTATGGGATTATGTATTTTGATTCATTAACAGATCTAGTTTATGCCATTGTTTAGAAATGGTGCCTAGTGGAAGAAATGGAAACAGTATCAATGCACACACTCCATGTAGGGATTTCCCTCCTACTCAAGATAATTATAGTGGAGCTGGTGATGCAACTGGTGCCGATCAGCTAATCACCATACTGGGATAACTCACTCAGGTTATGAATAATAACCTTACCCGTATGGAGCACCCTGATCCGCAGCGTGGAGGATCAATGTTAGATCGATTCATGAGGCAACAACCACCAATGTTCAATGGGAGTACGAATCCCTTAGTATCTGAGAAACGGATAAATTCCCTAGAGAAAATATTTCAGGCTTTGGGGAGTAGTGAAAGGGAAAAAGTTATCATGGCATTTTACCGCCTCACTGGAGATGCTGATCAATGGTGGTCATTGATTCAAAACATGAAAGAATATGATGAAGTATCAAATATGGAATGGAGGGAGTTCAAAGATCTGTTTTTAGAAAAATACTTTCCTCGCGACCATCGAGCAGATATGGAAAGGCAATTTCTGAGTCTGAGACAGAAGGAGGATGAGAATGTCACAAAGTATGAGGCTAACTTTACAAGGTTATCAAGGTATGCTGGAGATTATATACGTAACCCAAGAATTAATATTGATCATTTCTTTGATGGGTTAAAACCATTTATCCATCGAGCATTAGTCTCACAATCCTTTTCATCGTACGAAGACATTGTCTCATGTGCTATCAAGACCGAAAAGGAATTCTCTAAGTATTATGACTTTAAAGCAAAGAAAGAGAAGAAGAGACCTTCTGATCAATCTAGGAATGGAAATAAGGGGAAGCAGGGAATGGTTGAATATCCATCCTGTGGTAAATGTGGTAATAAACACCCTGATACTTGCTTTAAGGGAACGAGAGTCTGTTACAAGTGTGGTGAAAAAGGCCACCAAGCTCTTGATTTCAAGGGGATGAAGGAAGCTACCAATGTCCAGTGCAACAATTGCAGGGAGATGGGGCATTATGCAAATGAATGTCCTAAGCCTCAGGAGAACTTACCTCAGAAAAGGCCAAGGGATCAAGGCCAAGCTTATGCTATCACTACTGCTGAGGTAGAAGCTATGAAATACGTGGTGGCAGGTAATTTAATGGTTTCCTCAAGTTTAGGAAATGCATTATTTGATTCTGGATCATCGCATTGTTTCATCTCTTCCCAGTTTGCTAAGAAAATTAGATATTTCCAATTTGATTTAACAAGGGATTTTTCAGTTAAATCTCCTAAGGGAAGTATCATTGTAACAAAGTTTTGTGAATCAGTCCCCATTAGAGAACATAAATGTTCTTTATCTGCTGATCTTGTAGTCATACCTATGATTGAGTTTGATATAATCCTCAGTATGGACTGGCTTTCGGACTATGATGCGAAGATTTATTTTAAGAAGAAAGAGGGTACGATTCTTGATGATGATGATAAGGAACACCTTATCTTTAGAGTAGAATCGTCACCACCTAATTCTTATCTAGATCCACCCCCAGTAGCTCAACTAAATTCAATTATTGGGGAGGAAGAGAATGAAATAACTATGGGTGAGGAAAGGAATGTTCAAATTGAGGATGTACCTATTGTGAAAGAATTTGTAGATGTATTTCTGGAAGATTTACCTGGACATCCTCCAGAATGAGAAGTTGAGTTTTCCATTGATTTAATTCCTGGATCAAGGCCTATATCGAAGACACCTTATAGAATGGCCACTATAGAATTAGTTAAACTAAAGAAAAAACTAGAGTAATTGAGTAATAAAGGATTTATTCTCCCTAGTGTTTCTCCATGGGGAACCCCTATTCTTTTTGTTAAAAAGAAAGATGGATCTATGAGGTTATGTATTGACTACAGGGAGATCAAGGTTATAACGATAAAGAAAAAGTATCCCCTACCTCGCATTGATGATTTATTTAACCAACTGCATAGAGATCAATACATTTCAAAGATTGACCTTCAATCTGGATACCATCAGTTGTGTGTGAAGAAGGAAGACATTCCGAAGACCGCATTTCGAACCAGGTACGGGCATTATGAGTTTACAGTAATGCCTTTTGGATTGACTAATGCACCCTCTATATTCATGGATCTGATGAATAGAGTTTTCAAGGAATATCTTGATGAATTTTTTGTGGTATTTATTGATGATATCTTGGTATACTCAAAAAGCTACGAAGATCATGAAAATCACTTGCTCATTATCTTGAATACTCTGAGAAGACATGAATTATATGGGAAGTTTAGCAAGTGTGAATTCTGGCTTCAGGAGATTTGTTTTCTTGGACATATTGTCTCTAAAGATGGAATCTATGTTGATCCTTCTAAGACCAAGGCACTCCAATAATGTCCATCACCGACGAGTATAACTGAGGTATGTAGTTTTATTGGTTTAGCAGGTTATTATCGACATTTCGTCCAGAATTTTGCCCAATTGGCTAACCCATTGACGAAGATCACACGTAAAGGGGTTAAATTTGTTTGGACAAAAGAGTGTGAAGAATGTTTCAAAGAACTGAGGAGAATATTAGTCAATTATCCTATATTGACTCTACCATCGGGGAATGATGGGTTCGTTATTTATAGTGATGCATCGAAGAAAGGACTTGGATGTGTCCTTATGCAGAATGATAGGGTTATTGCCTATGCATCACGACAGTTGAAAAAATCATGAACAAAACTATCCTACTCATGATCTCGAGTTAGCAGCTGTGATCATTGATTTGAAGAAATGGAGGCACTACCTCTATGGTGAAAAATGTGAGATTTATACTGATCACAAGATTTTGAAGAATATTTTCTCACAAAAAGAACTCAACATGAGGCAAAGGGGATGGCTTGAATTACTCATCGATTATGATTGCACAATACACTACCACCAAGGGAAGGAAAACAAGGTAGAAGATGCTTTGAGAAGAAAAGATCATGGAGTTTTGAACAATTTGAGAATTGAAAGGGATCCAATTTTCATGGATCTAGTGAAGATGGACTTGGGAATAACCAGGGAAGGAGAAACATCAATGCTTTTTCAAATGGTTGCCAAACCATATTTACTAGAAAGTATTATGAGTTTTCAGACTAATGATGGAGAATTTCAAAAGAAGATTAAAGCTGTGAATGATGGGAGATTGAGTGATTTTGTGTATGAAAATGGAATTTTGAAATTCTGGAAGAGGGTTTGTGTTCCCGATATACCTGATATAAAAAGGGAATTGTTGGATGATTCTCATAGTTCCAATTTCTCTATACACCCTGGGAGCACCAAAATGTATAGATATTTTAAGGAACATTTTTGGTGGGACAATATGAAGAGGGAGATTGCTGATTTTGTGTCATGATGTATGGTTTGTCAATAAGTGAATGCTGGAAGGAAACACCCTGGAGGAGTCATGCATCCTCTTCCAATACCAGAGTATAAATGGGACAATATTACGATGGACTTTGTCATGGGGCTACCAAAGACTCCTAGAAGGAACGATTCAATATGGGCTATTGTTGATTGTCTTACCAAGTCAGCACGTTTTCTTACTATAAGAGAAGATTTACCACGGGAACGTCTTGCAAGACTATATATTAATGAAGTTGTGAGACTTCATGGAGTACCCCTATCGATTGTTTTTTATCGTGATCCCCGTTTTACTTCTAGATTCTGGAAGAGTCTTCAGAAATCCCTGGATACTGAACTTCATTTGAGCACTGCCTACCACCCTTAGACAGACGGACAATCAGAATGAACAATTAAAACGTTACAAGACATGTTGAGATCATGCTCACTTGACTTTTAGGGTATGTGGGATCAGTATTTACCTCTGGTAGAATTTTCCTATAACAATAGCTTCCATTCGAGTATTCCGATGGCACCATATGAAGCGCTATACGGAAAGAGATGTCACACACCAAACTATTGGGATGACGTTGGTGAAAGAAAACTTGTAGGTCTAGAACTGGTGGAGGAAATGATAGAAAAGGTGAAGGTAATCCAAAATCACATCAAAGCATCTCAAAGTAGGCAGAAGAGCTATGTCGATAATCGAAGGAAGGATTTGGAATTTCAAGTCCATGATCATGTTTTCTTGGAGGTATCTCCATGGAAGGGATTCATACGTTTTGGTAAGAAAGGTAAATTGAGTCCCAGGTACATCAGACCTTTCGAAATTCTAGAACGAATTGAGGCTATAGCTTACCGATTTGCAATGCCGCCAAGTCTCTCCAAAGTTCACGATGTGTTCCACGTATCTATGTTGAGGAAATACAAGCCTGACCCAACGCATGTACTCACCTATGAGGAGTTAGAACTGGAACCCGATCTATCTTTTTGTGATGAGCCCGTCAGGATTATTGATACGAGAGAAAGAGTACTGAGAAACCGGACGACGCGTCTGGTAAATTTTTTGTGGAGAAACGATAAGATGGAAGAGGCAACGTGGGATCCCGAGGAACTTATGATGAAGAACCACCTGAGTCTTTTCATGTGATAATATTCTAGAAATTTCGAGGATGAAATTTTTGGAAGGAGGGGAGAATGTAACACCCCAAGCTTCTACGATACACTTCTCTTTGAATAATGTGATAGTGTGTGTTGTACGCAACACCGAGTTCTAACACACCATAACCAATCAAACTAGCCGTTATGAATAGTAATACTGACTTTTTGAAATTATATATTTTTTATTTTTTAAAATGGACTTCATTTTTGTATTCGGAATATCGAATTTAGCCTAAGGTGAAATTTTGGTACTTTTCGGATAACTTTAATATTTTGATGAGTATTGAAAATTACTAAATTTTAATTTAAAACAACTTTTTTAATCAAAATAATTAATAGTGATTAATTATGAATTTGAGTGGTTTTAAAGTATATTTAGAATAAATTTTTACCATTTAATATAATGTTGGTCATTGGACATAATTTTACAATTAAACCGGACATAAACAAGTGTCAATCTTTTGATAGTTATTATCTCTTAAAAACACGTTTTTTGTTTTAACAACGGGAATTAATTTTAAATTAATTTCTTCCTCTTCTGTGTTTTAAATTTGGAAAAATAGATTCCATATTTGGATTCAGGATTTTCAAATTGTGTAAATAGGTAACTTTTATTTTTAGACATTTTGAATAATTACTTCGGTCAATATTTTATTTACCATGGTTAAGTGTAAATCCGGTAAATAAGGGTTAACAAATAATATTATAATAACACTAAATTACCATAAAACGTGTCCCAGACATATGTTTTGATACATGTTCGACCATAGGAATCTTTGGGTCGATTTTGGGACCCCATGGAGCCACTTGTAGGTGATAGGGTCACTTTATTTTAATTAAGTTAAAATGAATACAAAAATGACAAAAGCATATATCTTTTAGAAAAACAATTTTTACATAAGATAATATATATGTCGGATATTAGACTATAAATATTCATTAGGAAGACAAAAAGATTTCCTACATAATTATATTTTATTTATAATTTTTAGAGACTACATAATTTAATTTATTTATGACACAATGATGATGCAGTAATTAACATAATAGTGAAAATATAAACAAATTGATATTATAAATTCCCAAATAAAAATAATTTGAGACTTTTAATGAATTAAAATAATTTTATAGGATACTATGACATATTAATATTGATTTAATTAACTTTTTTCTAAGTAATCATTCTGTTATGAGTTTCAAAAAATCATCTATTGAATAGTGTGAAAATTGACATAAAAGAGTTTTTAAAATAAATATTATATTATTAATTGATATTAAATTCCTAATAATCTAAGGTTCGTCCAAGAGACTTATATCATGATATTTGTATCATTAATGGAACACTTGGGGGTCTCTTGGATGTATATAGTATGTTTATTAACTATATAATACAAAAATACAAAGTGACATGGTAAATGTCAAACTAATTAACTAAGAGTTAATACTTAATGATAAGCTAAATATAGTAACCCAAACCTATCTAAATTCTATTGGGTGAATTTTTTTCGACCTATACCCACCTTAAAATTTAAATAATCAACATTGGAGCCATTATAAACCGAATATGAATTTATTATAAATTAATATTTCTAGCTTTTCCAAAGGTGCCCCTCACCCCTCTTATAAATGGGCACTCCTCCTTATCATTTCTTCACACCTTTAAAGCCTTTTGGTTCGGCCACCCTCTGACCAAATACTCTCCCAACTTCCCTAACTACAACCTAGGGGCCTTAGTTTGATCAGAAATCCAACCTAAGGTCCCTTTTGATCAAATCAAAAGGAAGAACCCGAAGAAGAGGTAATGATTTCACCACCCTTTTCCAAGTTCCTTTCTTCTTCCACTTCTTCTTCCTTTGTTATTTCCATTATAAAACAATAACTACAGTATCATATATATACTGTGATGTTATTATAAATATGGTACAACCATATTCAGAATTCTATCCACCCTTTGAATAACATGTCACCATACGTGCGTACGTACGACTTACCGTCTCCACGTTGTGGTGTAATTGTTATTCAATATATTATTATTTGGATGGGTATAATAATGATGTTTAACTCATGTAAATAATAAATATAACATGTTAATGATTCGGTATATATGATATATCATCCATTTATATATTATTTTAATATCAAAAGAATGATATTGTCGCTCATGTGTACGTACAAACTACCGTCTACACGAACGCGATGAGATTCATTATCCATCGTATCCATTCAAGTATAATTATCATTTGATGATTTAAAAATAATGTTTAAGGACATGATACCATTCTGTATACGAATAATATAAAACCTTTCCCTGAAAAACATGGCTTATGTAACAAAACATATAAAAGAAAACGAGTATGTTAACACCAGAAACAACGATAATACTAAGATATTATTAACAAAGCAATGTTAAAAGATCATATATGATATCATATGAATGTATATGATTCTTGTATAATTTAATAACAATTATTTCACTAGTATACAGGAGGTTAACCTACCCCAACCAAAGAAAAGTACAAGGTAAGGGTTATTTCACAATTTCTTCATTATCCGAGGTTGTTTATACGTAATAATCTACTGGGATCTCTTTATCATCCACATCCATGTTTCTTAAAAATGAATTTCAAAACATTTTTACTATTTACTAGAATATGGGTTAAAGTCATTTATACCCTTTTTTGACTTTTTATAAGAGGTTTATAAAGGAATATTTCTGTCGTTTTCCAAACAAGGTGCTTTTTAACCTTTTCGACAAAATTATGGTAAGAATGTTTTTTTAACTTATACGGCGGGTGCGGCTATTTTCCACTGTTATAAAATCACCGAAGATTCCCTTACAATCTTATAAGAATATTTTCAAAGAAAATGTTTTATTTCATAAATATAAGACTCTTAAATGATTTCAAAATAGAAAGAGATATTTCTCTAAAAAGAGTTTTGATTTCATCTATGTCAACATCCTTTGATGAATTTTATGCTTATTTGAAGTTGATTTATTATGATACAAAAATTCTATATTGTATTGAAGGTTTTGTGATATGTTTGACTGTGGATGTGCTATTTTTATACCATTCATAGTTTATGGTGAAAGTATTTACATTTAGTATGCTAGTTTTAATACGAATGTTTATGTTATGTTTAAACCTTTTCATATGGGAATGCATTGGACTTAATATGTGATGAGTGGAGCCCGCTATTGCTCCTTGATGCATCGGTAGGTCTCATGAGACAAACTAGAGTCTTTGCACAAGGCCTTGGAAAATCTTATTTGTAGTCTTGGCACGAGGCCTTGGCTATGTGGTTATGATAGTCTGGCATTATGCATTCCATCATTCTGAAAGTGGTTATTGATATTGCATGTGATTATTCAATTAGTAGAATATCCATGTGAATAAGTAAATGGAATTATTTCATATTAATTTTTTCATACTAGGTTGAAGTTCAAGATTAAAAGGATTTTGTTTTAGTTATACATTGCCTTAAATTTTTATTCTTATTTATAAAAGTTTCCACTATATTGTTATCCTTACTGGGAATTTAAGCTCACCCCTTTTCTATGTTTTATTTTTTCCAGGAAGTGAAGAAGTAAATTATGAATGACATATAGGGATATTATGTGGGGATATGCGTGTGGAATATGGAGACAATATGTTGTTGTTGTAGTTTTTCAGTTTATGATGTAATGTAAGACTTATGAAAATATCTAGTGTTTATACGGCTACTAAACCAATCGGCCTTTAGAGATTTGATCTTTCTTGTGATGATTCCAATGTTATGTAATAATGCACTGACTCTAGGTAACTGGGGTCGGGGCATTACACCATCATTCATGGGAGTGACTGATAAGTCATCAAAGTTTCCTTATGACTTGTTCATTCCTCTTTTTTTGAAAATCACAAACACTTTTTCTTAAGGAAAAATTCATTTTACCCCTGTTTTAATTCTATAAGGAAAATTTCATTTCCAAAAGAAAATTTACCCATACCTTGTTTTCATTGTTCATATCAATATTTTTCTTAAGTATAAAAATCAGATTCATATATAAAACCTCGGAATTGTATAATAATTAGATATGATGTATTCTATTTAAGAATCTGAATTATGGATACAAACTCTAATGAAGTTACACTCCGAATTCTGGATACAAACTCCAATGAAGTTCCACTCTGAATTCTGGATACGAAATCTCATGAAGTTCCACTCCGAATCCTGGATACAAACTGTAACGATGTTCCACTTTGAATTCTGGATACGAACTCTTGTGAAGTTCCACTCTGAATTCTTCATACGAACTATCTTGAAGTTCCACTCCGAATTATGGATACAAACTCTCAGGAAGTTCCACTCTGAATTATGGATACAAACTCTCATAAAGTTTCACTCTGTATTCAGATTACAAACATCTCTAAGTTCTGACCCCGAGTTCTCTGAATTCAAACTCCGAACTCTGATGAGGCATGACTCCGAATTCTCATGAACATAGTCGTCGAAATTTGTAATTTCTGTATCCAAATTCTAGTGAAATAAAACTCCGAATTTCCTTGAAATTCATACACCTAATTTCTACAAAATTCAGGTTCCGAATTCCTACAAAACAGAATCCGAATATTCTTATGTTTATAGACTCCGAATTTATTTTTACTTCCATTCCGAACATTATCCTTTTCGATTATGAACATTCATTTTCTACTCCATTCTGAATATCAGTTTAGTTAATCTTACACTTGTTTTATTACAAAAAGATGTAATGCTTTCTGTTATAAACTAACCGTTATTTGAGTGACATGTGTACAGGTCCCTCCAAAATTCAAGGAAGAATTCGACCGTAAGAGGAGGGAGCTGACCGTTGGAGCTTCAACTATAAATAGGAGCTCATTTTCAAGTCATAAAATTTTTTGATAGAATTATGACATATGTACCTACATGTTGTTGAATTTATTTATAGAGAGAGAGGATCTTATCAACTCTCAAGCTTCGTGCAGAAAGTTTGAACGACTTCTTAACACTTTCCCTTGTGCATATTTGCATCGTGCGACTCCGATTATTGCTGTGTACAATCGAGGGCTTCCGAGGATTGGAAGCCAGAGGTTCCAACACTATGAAGTTGATGTCTTCCTTGCTGAGGAAGATATAGGTGTCGACTACATGATAGTTGAGGGCTTGCGGGGATAGCAAGACAGACTCCGATCTTTGTATCGAGGGCTTACCCTGGTGTGGGTAAGACATACTTTCTTGAAAGTATAAACCTTGGGACCTTTTTCCAGGGTTTTTGGATACCCTTCTCTTTGGTTTAAAAGACTTATTACTTATTACTTGTTTTTGTTACATGTTTTTCCACTGAATTTTTTATTGTTGAGGAAAGTATACTATCTAATACATCCTCATCCTTGTACTCAGATATAGTTATATTCTATACGCTTTAAGGTAGAATCTTAATATTTGTAACTTTAGTTAAGTTCCATTTTTGGAATCACTTTTCCAGAATCTAGCAAGTCATTAGAACTCATATAGGTCTTTTGAATTATCATGTTTAACTTTGTTAAACATATCCATTCTAAAAACTTCCTAAGGGAATTTTTAAATGGGTACAATTCACCCCCCTCTTGTATCAGAAAATCTCATTCTTATTTCAATCCTACATTTGGTATTATAGATTATATCATACTCAGTAATATATCATCCTTACAATTTGTATCCGATCATTTGGTTCAATCTGAATTAATATCACAATTAGATTCAAAAGAGAATTCTCGGTTTCAAATATTCCGGATTTATATTTTCCGGATTTATATTTTTTGGATTCATATATGTTTTTCAGATTCACTTTTTCTTAGAGTTACAATATCTATTTTCTTGCTAAGGATATTTCCTCTTGTTTACCAACTCTTACTACTAACAAGTTTGTGTTCCAAAGATTTTATTAAGAATGGCAGGATTAAATGTTGGATCCATTGAAAATCTCAAAACAACCGGACCACCAATCTTTGATGGTAATGATTAAAAATATTGGAGTGATCGCATTAAGACTTTCATTATCAACACTGGGGTTGAATATTTTGTTATGCTTACTGGTGGGCACAAGATCCATGATAAAGAAGTAAGTGCCTTTACAAATCAAGAAAATCATGATTACCAAATAAACTATAAGGTGCACAATACTTTACTTTGTTCAGTGTCTAGAAATATATATAGTCAAATTTCATCTTGTCATGCATCAAATTCTATATGGAATAAACTCGAAGTTACTCATTTTTGTACATCCAAATTAATTGAGACTAGAAGATCCATGCTTAGAGCAAAATAGCATGGTTTTATTTTTCCTTATGGTGAACCCATATGCAATGTACAACAGAGATTCATGACTATAGATAATAGTTTACAATCAATGGGTGAATAAGGTTTAGATGTTGAAGATATTGTTGACATGATTATTGACATCATGCTGAATGAGTGGGAATAAAAAAGGACTGTAATTGATGAGAATAGAAAGGTTACCCAAATTACCCTTGATGAGTTGTTTGGAACTCTTCTTTAGCATGAGACAAGAATGAAGAGAGATGTTGATATAGTAAAGAAGAAGAATGAAAATGGCAGTGTAGCTTTTACTACCACTTCAAGTCATATAAAATCCATGAGTCGTGAGAGAGTGACCAGATCTAAATCTATGAAATATGTTATCCATTCTGAATCTAGTGGAAGTGAGTCCTCAGAAAATGAGTTCGCTAATCATTCTCGAAGGATGAAAAAGATAGCTAGACAGAGAAATTTCCAATTTAAGTATAAGAATACGGAAAGGAAAGATAAGAATGATTCAGAAGTTACATTATATGAATGCAAGGGAGATTGACATATAAGACTTGATTGCCCTATGCTCAAGAGAAAAGAAAGAATTCAAAGGCATTCTGAGAAAAATATAAAGAGTTATCACAAGTCCAATGCTAAGAATGTGTTGAAAGCTAATGACACATAGAGTGCTAGGGGTGGAGACTCTTCAGATGAATCTTTGGATTATGAATCTTCTGGACAGAATAATCATGGTCATTTAGCCAGGCTACCTATTGATAATAACTGCATGATAGATAAGGTACACAATTAGGAATCAATGAATAATGTTTCTTTGAATTATAATAATAGTAAATATTATAACTCTTCAGATGAATAATCCTCTTCTGATGAAGATAATACTTTACCTATATATGAAGACGTTTCTAGGTTTTCCAAACTTCTTGAAAATGAGAATTCAAAACACATGAAGTAACTCGATAAGGAAAATTCTAGGAATATTATTCTTACTATGGAAATATCATATCTTTCTAAAGATCTGGACAAGAAAAATGATGATTTTGAATGTATTTCAAAAAATATGAAGGAAGTAAGTTCTAAAAAGAATAAACTTTATAATGAATTAGAAAATTTAATTTCTAAGAAATTGTTTTTTGAGCCTAGCTCTAGTTCATATGGTTTTGAAGACAAGAACATAGTTATTAAACTCAAATCCAAAATATTTTCCTTGAGGAGGTGATTGTTTATCTTTTGCATAGGTAAAGAAAATTTTGATAAAATGTATTCACAAATCTGAACTCGAAGGAATACTTTTGGTTTTGGTTACACAAGTTCTAAACTGATTTTTAGTAAAAACTACATTGTTCCTCAATGTTCCCCATTCTTAACAAAGTGTCAATGTGGTGGTCACTGGGAACAAAATTTTTCCTTAAACAAAACCCAATATTTAGGATTTCATAAGGCTTATTTTTCTAAGAAGATGTGGGTACCAAAAATTTTTCTTTCTGAAATTTCCAGATCAATGAATGTCTGGATTCCAAAAAGAAATTTTTTTCTTATTTTCAAGAAAATAGGAAAAATACCAACAATAATACATGGTAAATGGATAGTGGATGTTCCCAGCATATGACTGGTAACTAAGACAATTTTGAAATGATTATCAAAATGAAAGGAGGAAAAGTAAGATTTGGAGATAATGATCATGGAGAAATTATTGGTATAGGTAATATCGTTCTTCTTGGAAAAACATTGATTTCAAATGTTTTGTTTGATAAAGTCCATAAGAACAACTTTATCAGTATATGTAATTTATGTGATGAAGGCTACCTTGTGAATTTTAGGAATGATAAGTTCTTAGTACACAATTCCAAGGATGAGTTTATTCTTTCTTCCAAAAGGTAAGAAAATGTTTACACACTAAACATAGAAGTCCTTAGGAGCCAATACTTACCTTGCATTAGAGAAATGGATAATCATTCATGGTTATGGCATAGAAGGTTAGGACACTGTAACCATAAGAACTAATGATAACATTCTAAGAAAGCATTAGTTAAGGATCTACCAGAGCTGAGATTTGATTCTTTAAAAGATTGTGACCCTTGTCAATATGGCAAGAAACATAAATCTTGTTTTAAATAAGTCGATGACGTCTCAACTATTAATAAATTACAGTTAGTGCAAATGGATCTTTTTGGTCCAACACAAACTGGAAGCATTGGGGGCAAGTAATATGTATTTTTTTTGGTTGATGATTACAATAGATTTTCATGGGTCTATTTTCTAGCAAAGAAGTCTGAAGTGTTTTCTTATTTAAAAAGTTTTAGAGCCCATGTTAAAAATGAGAAAATCCTTCCCTTTAAAACTATTCATAGTGATCATGGAGGAGAATTTCAAAATTCTGATTTTGAAAATTTTCAAGTAGAAAAGGTATTACTCACAACTTATCAGCACCCAGAACACCTCAAAAAATGTTTTTGTTGAAAGAAGAAATATAATTCTTCAAGAGATAATAAGAACCATGTTCAGTGAGTATTCTATTGCCAAACATTTTTGGGCTGAAGTTGTAAGTACTGCTTATTATCCTATAAATCAAGTTTTTATTAGATCTTTTTTTAAAAACTCCTTATGAATTATGGAATGGTATAAAACCTAGACTTTCCTAATTTATGTTTTCTGGATGCAAGGTATTCATTATGAATACTAAAAATAACTTTCATAAATTCGCACCAAAATATGATGAAGGAATCTTCCTAGGCTACTCCACAACTTCTATGGATTATTGAGTTTTTACAAAAACACTTGTACTATTGAAGAGACTATACTTGTCAAATTTGATGAAACTAATCCTTATATTTTTAAACAACCCCAACATACATATATGGATGTGTTTTCAAAAACTGATTATCAAACTTTGATAGATAATTCTTCTGATAAGGAAAATTTTCATAAAGATAATTCTGAAACATTTATCCCATAATATTTCCTACCCTATGTTGATGAAAATGTTTTAAAAAACCCAAACCTATCTTTTCTTAAGAATCATCCCAGTGATAGTATCATTGGTGATGTAAATCAACCTGTAAGGACCCGAAGTTCCTTAATAAATGAAGTAGAGCATGTAGCATCCCATTCCCAATTAGAACCAAAAAGCACTGATGAAGCTTTAGGTGATGATAATTGGATTTAATACATGCAAGATTAACTAAATGAATTCGAAAGGAATAAAGTCTGGACCTTGGTTTAAAGACCTAAGGAATCATCTGTTATTAAAGTAAAATGGGTCTTCAGAAATAAGTGTGATGAAAATGGAATCATCGTATGAAATAAATCTAGATTGGTTGCTAAATGATATAATCAAGAAGAAGGAGTAGATTATGAAGAAACCTATGTTCTGGTAGCTAGACTTGAATCTATTCATATTTTACTTGAATTTGTAGCATTATTCAATTTTAAAATTTTTCAAATGGATGTGAAATGTTCTTTTCATAATGGTTATGTTCAAGAATAAGTTTTTGTTGAACAACCTCCTAGTTTTAAAGATAAAAAATACCCTAATCATGTTTTTAGACTTACCAAATCATTTTATGGACTTAAACAAGCCCCTTGAGCTTGGTATGATAGGCATACATGATTTTTTATTCAAAATAACTATGTTAAGGGAAATGCAGATCCAACCATTTTTGTAAAGAAATATAAGAAAAATGTTTTGATTGTACAAATTTATGTTGATGACATTATATTTGGTTCAAATCATCAATCCTTAACAGATTCCTTTGTGGATCTAATGAAATATGAGTTTGAAATGAGTATGATGGGTGAGTAAACATTTTTCCTTAGTTTACAAATTTCTCAAAAACCAGAAAGAATCTACATATCCCAACATAAATATATTAAAGATCATATTAAAAAGTATGGATATGAAGACACTATAAGTATAAGTACTCCTATTGGAACCTGAAACATAGTTGATCTAGATGAAGCTGGGAAACCAGTAGATCAAATGTCTTTCAGAGGTATTATATGAAGTTTACTTTACTTGACAGCTAGTCGACCATACTTTATGTTTTCAGTATGCTTATGTGAAAGATATCAATCCAATCATAAGGAATCTCATTTAAAGGCAGTGAAAAGAATTTTTCACTACATAAAGGGAACCATGAATTTGGGACTATTCTACACTTCTGGAAATGATTTTGTTATAATGTGATTTCTAGATGCTGACTTTGGTTGATTTAGAATAGATAGAGAGAGTACATCCAGAACTTGTCCTTTCTTAGGAGATTACTTACTTTCTTGTTCTTGCAAAAAGAAACATTCAATAGCACTCTCTACTGCTGAAGATGAATATGTAGTAGCTAGAAGTTGTTGTGCTCAAGTGTTGTGGATACAACACACACTCACAAACTATGGCTTGAGATTCACTAAGACTCCAATTTTGTGTGATAACACAAGTGACATTTCCCTTAGTAAAAACCATGCACCTAACTCTCATGCAAACCACATAGATATTAGACTTCGCTTTCATAGGGATCACACAGAAAAAGGAGATATCATTCTAGAATTTATCAGAACACAAGATCAACATGCTAATATTTTCACAAAATCTTTACCCTCTGATAGATTTGAATACATAAAAAAGAAGTTAGTAATAACAACTGTGAGGTAATCTTCCTTCATTAACTTCTTGTTGAACCATTATCTTTACAATAATAACCTATTTTTCAAAGGGGGAGTACATTTTATTATGATATTTTCATATTTTTTTTAATCAAGGTTTCACATTTTTCGTAATGATGTTTTCATATTTTTCATAATCATGGTTTCATATTTTTCGTAATGATGTTTTCATATTTTTCGTAATGGAATTTTCGGAACTGAATTTTTTCGTAACGAACTTTTTCGTAATGGAAATTTTCATAATGGAAATTTTCATAATGGAAATTTTCAAAATGGAAATTTTAGTAATGGAAATTTTTTAGATGGAAATTTTTGTAATGGAAATTTTCATAATGGAAATTCTCATACTGAAAATTTTCCTAATGAGAATTTTCGTAATAGAAATTTTCATACTCATAATTTTCATAATCGTGTTTTGGTACTCAAAGATTTTGCAATAAAATCATTTTTGATTTTAAGTGTTTTTTAGTAAGATGTTCGTAGTAGGTTTTTCATAGTCGGATTTTATTCATGTAGAATATCACCAATTACGAATAAACTTCCTAGGTAATCAGAAAGGTATAACTTCCTTACATATTTTTGTGTAATTTTTTTTAGTTTCTAGTAGTTTTTTATATTTTTTAAAATTTTTCAGATTCATTGCTTCCTAAATCTGAATGTTTTCTTAAAACCTCAAAAGATTGGATTCGAGGTTTCCTTGCAGGATTTGTTTCAACTGTCAGATCAGATCAGAGAGTTTTTCAATCGTCATATTTTTTTGTAAGTTTAAAGGTCACCACCATCGCCTATATAAAGGGGACCCCTAATTTGTTCCCACATCGATTTCCAAGCTCTCATGTCTCAAAGCTCAGCCTCAGTTCTTAACGAGCGTTCTGAATCTATCAGAATTCTTCGAATCCGAATGTCTATAGAGTCCACTTCTCAATAAATGTATACCACGAAGCCAATCTCAAACTGCCAAGTATATAGGTAATGTTTGGTCCATCTGATCTTTTTCAAGTATGATTCAATCATCTCTAAGAATATCATGTTAAATAGTTTAAAAGATGTATTCATATCTAAGACAGGTGTTCAAGACATGGTGTATCCAGGATTGCTCATAGAGTTCTATGAATCAGTTTTCTTCTTCGAGGAAGAGGGTAGAGAAAAAATTTTATTTAATTCTTATTGAAATAATTAAAAACATACATACACAAAGGATGCAATCATGGTGGGGCTGGAATATGAAGGAGAAGCTGATGTTTTCTCACGCAAACTCCCGGATGTTCTAGGTAGTTTTGTTAAGGTAAAGGCCTTAAAATTTCTTGGACTTGATGATGTCAAGACAGCCAAAATTGCTAACCTATCTTCAAACAATCAGATTCTTAAGTTATGGGTACATGGTTTTTTAGTACCAAGAAACGGTGACAATGATACCCTCAAGAAAAGTGATATATATTTCTTATACTTCCTGGTAAATATAAGGAAAATCAATCTGTTGAGGCATGCACTTTTTATAATAAATAACATTAAGGACAGATATATTAGAGCCCAAATTATCATGTATCCTTCCTTACTTTCAAAGATGATAGTTTTGTGTCTTGAGTCATTCAATATTGCATGAAAATCCAAGTCTCATAATTGAAAACTTATGCTTGTTAGTGATGAAACTATGAAAATAATCAATATGGATTTTTCTAAGGAGACAAAAGGGTTTTATGATCTGCCAGTGGAAGACACAGAAGTCAATCCAGAAATTGTGGAAAAGGATGAACCATCTTAGAAAGCCGAGAAGAAGAGAAAGATGAAGGAAGTGGAGGAGAAAAAAATCTCTTAAAGCTAAGGAAGATCAATCTTCACCTCCCAAACCGAAGAAACCGAAAGCGTATCCGAATGAGGTAACAGAAAAATGGAGGGAAGGAAAGGAAAAGAGGAAAGAAGGGGAGCCACAGTTTGGATTGGACCCTGGTGAAGCTAAGGCCTTAAGAGAAACAGCTGCTGAAGAGCTTGAGAGGCAAGCAAAGGAGAAGAAGATGAATAAGATAATGTCTACATCTGAAGTTGTACAATATCTTTTGAAAGCCACAAAAGTATCTTCTGAAAATATTCGAGTACCAGAAACTTTCCTTGTCGAGGCATTACCTGAGACTCCGGGGAATAATTTCTTCACATCGAAAAAATATAAAGAGAAAGAAGTTGTTGAAGAAGTATAATAAGTGGTTGTTCAAGAAATCAAATAATAATAATAGGAAGTAGATGAATAAGTACAAGAATAATTTGGTGATTTAGATGATCTTATTAAACAAGTTGAAGAATATCATGATAAGGCAAATCCATCAGAAAATTTACCACTCCGTACATCTGAGGCCGAGTCCTCAAAGCTTGTCACTCCAGAAAAGGGAGATGAGAAAGGTGGTTAGAAAGATTAAGACAAGTAAGAAGAGAAAGAAAATAAATTATCTGAGGAAGAAAGATATGAAAATCACTTTTTTGAGGAAGGAGTATAGAAGGATAAAGGTGATGAAGTCAAAATTGTTCAACAATCTGAAAGTGAGGAAGAATCTCCTGATGAGGAAACCATTCCAATTGTTGATAAGTGTAATCAAGTGCTTATGGACACCCCAATGAAACATATCATAAGGAAAAAGAAAGTTGGAGGCTCTTAAAAAATAAAGCTTGCAAAAATTGAAGAAGCAAAATCTCCATGCAAGATGTCTGATTCAGAGTCATCTGTAATGAGACACGATTTTTTTTGAGTCTCTGAAGAAATTGGTGGACACAATTCCGATCTTTCCTATAATCGACTCCAGATGCCAGATGCTTTATCACATCTTAAATCAGAAGTCAAAATACTTATACATGGTGATTCATAAATGTGTGAATATTGAGGCAGATCATAAAAATTTCCTTATCAATTATGAAGTCCACAGAAAATCATGCAGTAAAATGCCTTTGTGGTCAAAGAAAATCGATGACGATTTGATAGAGCATTATACCTTTCAGAATGATTCAAATTAAGATTTTGATACTGGGGATGCCAAAATGAAGAATATTCAGAAATAGAAGACTCTTGAGAAAAATAATTGGAATAAACAGGTGAAGGATCTGAATGGGAAGCTTAACTCTGTTTCTCAAAGATGGAAATGGGAAAGTGATCTCTGGATTGAGATCGAAGAGAAGCTTGTAATGCAGGATGAAGTTATTAAGGCTCAGTCTGAGGCTCTGAAGGCTCAAGATGATAGGATTAAAGCCTTAGAAAAGAAAGCATAGGAGGACCAAAAAGACATAAAGAAAATGAAAACCCTTCTAAATAAGCTAATCCCTAATGAAAAAGAAGAAAAATAAACCATTCTGATCTTTTTTCGTACTATTTTTTCCATGTACTAATACTTCCAATCCTAATGAAAACTTTGGTTACTTTTATTGATTTTATGTCTTTACTAATGTTTGAGGTACATTACTATTTTTCCATTCCCTCAAATTATTTTTGAAAATAAAAAAGCGGGAGAAGGAAAAGAACTCAAAAGGGAGAAGGAAAAATCAAAAAAGGAGAAGAAAAATTTCTAAGTTAAGAAGAATTATCATTAAGTAAGGGGGAGTTCTCATTACGAATTCTGCATTCACATGAAATCTCTCATTCCAAATATCAATAATACAATCCTTAGAGATATAAAGCCTAAGGGGGATTCAGTCGTATTCACCATTGATCATAAGAAAAGGGAGATAAGATTTAATTACATGTCTATGTCTTTACAATTTTTTTCATTAGGATGTTTGTGCTTTCCAATAAGGGGGATATTGTTGAGTCAATAAGGTATTCCTTATGAATTTATCCATTACATAATTCATGGGATAGATTGATAAGTCATCATGGTTTCCTTATGACTTGATCATTCCTCTTGTTTTGAATAACACAAACACTTTTTCGTAAGGAAATTTTCATTTTACCCCTATTTTACTTCCATAAGGAAAATTTCCTTTCCAAAGGAAATTTACCCCTACCTTGTTTTCATTGTTCATATCAATATTTTTCTTAAGTATAAAAATCGGATTCATATCTAACACCTTGGAATTGTAAAATACTAAGATATGAGGTATTCCTTTTTAGACTCTGAATTATGGATACAAACTCTAATGAAGTTCCACTCCGAATTCTGGATACGATCTCTAATGAAGTTCCACTCTAAATTCTGGATAAGAACTCTCCTGAAGTTCCACTCTAAATTCTAGATATGAACTCCGATGAAGTTTAACTCAGAATTCTGGATACGAACACTCAAGAAGTTGCACTCCGAATTCTGGATATGAATTCTTATGAAGTTCCACTCCAAATTCTAGATACAAACTCTCATGAAGTTCCAATCAGAATTCTGGATACGAACTCTCCTAAAGTTCCACTCTGAATTCTGATTACGAACTTCTCTATGTTCTGACCCTGAGTTCTATGAATTCAGAATCCAAACTCTTATCAGGTATGGCTCCGAATTCTCATGAACTTTTAATCTGAACATTGTAAGTTCTGGATCTGAATTCTAGTGAAATAAAACTCCAATTTTCCTTGAAATTCAAACTCTATATTTCTACAGAATTCAGGTTCTAAATTCCTACAAAACAGAATCTGAATATTCTTAAGTTTATAGACTCCAAATTTATTTTTACTTCCATTCCGATCTTAAAACTTTTCCATTCCGAACTTTCATTTTCTACTCCATTCCGAAAATCAGTTTAGTTAAGCTTACACTTGTTTTATTACAAAACGATGTCTTGCTTTCAGTTATTAACTAACAATTGTTTGAGTGACACGTGTATAGGTCCCTCTGAAATTCAAGGAAGAATTTGGAATTTGGTGGAGGGAGCCAACCATTGGAGATTCGCCTATAAATAAAAGGTCATTTGAAAGTCTACAAAATTTTGACAGACTTCTGACATCTATGCTTACATGCTGTTGAAGTGATTTTCTCGAGAGAGAGGCTCTTATCAACTCTCAAGCATCGTGCAGTATGTTTGAACGACTTGTTCAATCTTTTCCTTGTTCAGATTTTCTTCATTCGACTATGATTGTTGCTATTTACATTTGAGAGCTTCCGGGGATAGGAAGATAGAGGTTCCAACACCTTGATGTTGAGGGCTTCCTTGCTGAGGAAGACAGAGGTTCCGACTCCCTGATATTTGAAGGCTTATGGGGATAGAAAGAAAGACTTCTATATTTGTATCGAGGGCTTACCCTGGTGTGGGTAAGATAGAATTTCTTGAAAGTATAAACCAAGGGACCTTTATGAAAGGTTGTTGGATACCCATATTTTTGTGTTAAAAGACTTATTACTTGTTACTTGTTTTTGTTACCAGTTTTTCTGCTGCATTTTGTATTGTTGATGAAAGTATAATATCTTATATTTCATCATCCTTGTACTCTGATACAGTTAGATTCTTTACATTTTAAGGCAGAATCTTAATCTTTGAATCATTAGTTAAGTTCCATTTTTAGAATCACTTTTCTGGAATCTAGAAAGTCTTTAGAACTCATAGAGGTCTTCTAAATTATCATGTTTAACCTTGTTAAACATACCCATTATAAAAATTTCTTAAGGGAATTTTTAAAAGGGTACAATTCACTCCCCCCCTTCATGTATATGAGAATCTCATTCTTATTTCGATCCTACGATTGGTATTATAGAGTATATCATACTCAGTCATATACCATCCTAATAGTTGAAACCCCTTCGGGCAAGTACGAGGCTTCACCAGAAACTGTCTATTTTCCGTGAAGTACATAAACTGTTTGAACCACCATCTGATGTGGAAATCTCTCACTACTTCCTTGTCCTCTCCTAGCACAAGCTCCACCAGTTCCATCACTAATGAAATCATTTTCTCAGGATCCACCCAGATACCCATAACAGGTAGGGATTCATCAAACATCACCCCTTGTATCGAGACCCCCGAGAACTAGTTCATGTCCTATAAAATGATTCCAACCACCCCATTGTGCAATTGGAAGGTATTGGTTCTCGATGACCACCTGCTCAACAACTCCAACATCATCTACTTCGGTTGGTAGATATGAAATTGGGTGGCCCAGGCTACCTCATACAGACCCACTCTCCTCAGCTCTTCCCCAAACTCTTCCCATGAGGAACCTACCCAGCAGGCACAGGCCGATTCATCTGTAAATTTTATACCATGGCGTAGCTCCCACTATTCAGACCATCCCTTCAATGGGTTCCTCAGGGCTGCCTTCAAGATCTTCTAGTGCATAGGGTGGGATGTATCCAACTACAATTCATTTCTGTTTTCATTCTTCAAATGGTTTTTCAGGAAATCAGCAATAACTGGTCTGAAGTCCTCCTAGGCATAACCATCAGCCACCATAAACCGCTAGTGCTGGCACGATGTGCTCTTAAAATAGTAAGGTGGTTCATCCCGATAGGATTCAGGGATGATGACATCATCCCTCAGCCCAAAGCCATACAATAGAAGCCTCTTATATAGAGGAATGTTCCTATATATTTCTGACAGCAGCTCCACCAGCAAATTATGGTCAGAGTGGTTCCATTTAAACTCCCCTAATCCTAATATGTTCGCCATCTCATCACTTTGGGAAGTGTTCTCAAGGACCCTTTGGTAGCCTCCTGGGGAGCCATAACATTTTTATGTTTGGGTGATATTTGGTATTGGATCTTGAAGCTATTTCATATAGAAAGTTCGCGGAGCTTGTTCATGAAGGATGTTTGTGGAGGCCTGCCCCGAGCTTTAAAAATAGTTTTCAGAGAACCCCTATGAAAAGTCAAAAACTTTTTGTGATCCATGAAGCAGAAGGCCTGATTCGTGGAGAGCAATCACAGAGTATGCAGATCTTTGCAAATAGAGAGCGGTACCAGCCAAAAACCTGTAGAAGAGAATGAATAAAAGGGATTCCAACTCCCCTATTTATAGGTGATGACCCCAAGACCATCCTGGCATGTCAAATTTGCGGCGAGCGTCGTGGTACGCTCAACCCCATGCCGCTGCTCCACCTTGTGAGTCTTTTTCACGAGGCCGCTTCACGATGGTTGAGGTATTTTGGCGATTGACCTTCTGACATTGACTCTCTCTTTCTCCTCAGCTCCGTGACTGGGGGGGATTTTTGACACCAAAATAAATGAAAACAACAACAAAAGGATGGATTTAGGGGCTTCCTCATGAAGACCAGTCACATAACCAAGTGAATAGCGTAATGATCTCCCTTCAGGAACCTGCCATGGAGCAAGGATGTGGGATGCTCCACGAACTGATTATACATTCGTGAACTCACCACAGAGCAAGGAGGTGGGTTGCTCCACAAACCGATTTTACCATTTTGAACCCGCCACAGAGCAATGAGGTGGGATACTCCACAAACTGATTTGACGTTTGTGAACCCGCCACAGAGTAAGGAGGCAGGATGATCAAAAAACCCCTTTGATGTTCACAAGCCCACAACGGAGCAAGATCTGTCTTCTCACTGAGAGAGATTTTCATTACGACACCCCATTCCTATAAATATTAGTCTCCCCTCATTCCCAATTGATAGATCCTCCAACCTTTCACCTTGTGAGATCCCACATCACGAAGCAATTCCTGCTCTGTGAACAATGATCTTTTCTTAGTAATTTTTCATCCCAAAGTGCCTTCCCCTTTGTGTGAATTCCACCCTCTCCAATGAGGGATTCTCTTTGTGGTGCCCATGGGCCTCCTTGAAGGAAAGATATCCCCAAGGGGACTTGGTTCATCACGGGGAATTTATGTTTTATGAAAAACCCTTCATACACATTTGATCCTCATGCTAATGCATGGTCACAATGTTCTGCGAAGCAGATTGCTTCAAAATTTTAGTCATCACAAGTCTCCCTAGCTTTGCGAGGCTTTACTCTATGAATTACTTTCCACTTTGTGTAGAACATTCCATATGGACCTATTCCTGATTCCTAGGCTAGGATACTTCAATTCGTGAAGCACATCCCTTCACAAAGACCCTCCACTTCATGGATCTCGAGAGCTTCACAAGGCTTCTACCTATGAACCCCTTTCTTTTCAACTCCTTTTTCAATGAGGCCCTTCAGGTTTTCACGAAGACATTTCAAGGTCCCTTGGGCGGTGCATCCTTTTTCATTTCTTCACCACATGATTCTTCGCATAGGCATGGTAACAGCTATTGGTTCTTCGCATAGCCACACTAACGTGGACCCCCTAATGGATCTCTCCGTAAAACCCCATACCACATTATTGTCGATTCCTTACTTACCTAATGGGATGGAGGGTATTATTTATCTATGTCCTAGGGGTGTGGAGAAAACCCACCTCATCTAAGATAAATGAAGTTAAACTACCAAGAACCATCTTCCTCAGCACATGACAATAAATGGTTACCCCGCCCCATTCCTTACACATGGGGTGCCCCATCTCAGACATTATCTACACCCAATGGCCTCTACAAGAGTGAGATCATTCCTCACTTGGAATGAATCCCCCTTTATCCGAGCAACGTCTGTCCGTGGGGAAATGGAAACTGCCCTTGTGTAGGCCCCTGGCTTTTCTCACAGGAGGTAGCATTCCAGCTTCTCCTCTCTTCCTGGTTTCTAAATCCCTCTTCAGTTAGGTTTTGTCACCACTCAGGCCTCTATAATAGAGTAAGTCCCAATCACCATCTCCCTTGGTAGCTAACCACAAAAAATCCCCTATTTCCTCTTTGGGCTGCAGACCACTCGTTATCCCATGTTTCCTTTTTGGGATGTTAACTATATGTTCACCCACTTATACTTTCCATGGATGAAACTTCTGTGACGTTATCGTCATGTCTTTGAGGTTAATTATTTCTCCCACCCAAATTGACTCACATGGTCTTGGAGCAGGAAACGGCCATTAAATCCTTTCTGGGAAGCCTAGAGTGTATTTCCCACACACCCTACATGAACTATGAGGAATTTGATCCCTACCAAGGCAAGGTACATCGGAAGTATCCCTGTGGTTCAAGCCGAAAAAACATTGGTCCCGACCATCTTCATATTGGTTCACCAAACTCCTACAGAACTTTGTGAACATTGATCTTTTCCAAGGAATGATATGTAGGTGGCCTCTATGAGGTTCAAGCCCAACACTTAATTTGTTCTGACATCCCTTCACATCGGACAAACATTGTCCTGTATGACGTTAAACTACAAGCCCCATTTTCATCCTGTGTGACATTAAACTGCATTCATCATCTCGAACATTGTAGGATTTGATCCTTGTCTCCTAGATAAGGTAGGTAGGAAGACTCCCCGTGGTTCAACCCCATCTAGCAGAAAGCTGTTGTGACCCCATCCAGCATGAAGACGTTGTGACCCCATCCAGTAGTAATCCGTTTTGACCACATCTAGCGGTAATCCATTATGACCCTATCCAACTATAAGTCGTTGTGACCCCAACCAGCAGTAAGACATTACGAACCCGTCCAGCTATAATTTTTCGTGACCATCATCTACCTATAAGCATTGTGACCAAATCCAGCAGTAAAATGTTGTGACCCCATCCAGCAGTAAGACATTATGACCCCATCCAATGGTATACTGCTATGACCGCATCCAACGGTAAGCCGTTTGGACCCCATCCAGTGGTATGTCATTGGGACCCCATCCAGTGGAAATCCATTGCAACTCCCATTTAGAGGTAACATGTTGAGACCCCATCCAGCGATAAGCTGTTGTGACCCCACCGAGTGGTAAGACGTTTCGACCCTATCAAGTGATAATCCATTGTGACCCCCATTCAATGGTAATTTTTTGTCAACCCCGTTCGACGTTAAGCCATTGAATTCCTTAATCCGTAGAAACTTGTTGTGGGGTGAACTATGATGACAATGATTCCCTATCATAGGGATAGATAAGAGGTCTCTTCGAGACTCAATCCCAATATCATCGTCATCCTCAAGTCAACCCCAATCATTCTCCACCAACGTAACTTAACCATACACCATCAATTTGTATTCTTTCCCAAGAAGCCACATCCCGGTGGGATCATGCCACCTCATTCCATATAACAACAATTGGGCAGCTAACCACGTGTTAGCCCCAACATCTGTGTTCCCTCCTAGGTTTTCACTCACTTGATCCACTCAAGTAATTGTTATGATCAGTCTGATCCATCTCTTCTAGACATTAAACCCATGGAATACCTTGTGTTGAACATAAGAAGGTGATGAAAACCTCAGATACATGCCTATGGCATATAATTCCCCTCATTTTATGTGGGATACCTCATGCTTTGAAATATTTATAATCCCTATAATAAGGGTAAGAAACCCAGAGGCACTAGTGTTCTAGTGTCCTGACATGCTAGTGATGTACAAAATGACTACTCCCCTGACTGAAGGTTACTGCCCTGACCAGACCCCTTGGAATGTCCCGATAGAAGCAATGTAATTAACTGGTGTCTATGATGATATGGAATTAGAAAGAGTTTCATGAACAACAGCTTAAATATATAAGGGAGACTCAAACTAGGTGATGAGTTTCGAGGAGGAATCCATGGAATGAGGAACCGTTATCCCATCACCCCATTTTGATCAAGGAGTAAACATACCTGAATTAGTGACAGATGTCGCCCGCCTTTGGGAAGTGGGAATTCAGGGAAATAGTCATCTCTTCTTTATCGTCCTTGAATAGTTAGTTGTGCACGCCCTAGCGAAAGTGTTGGAAACAAGGATTATGATTATATGATCAATTACCATTGGGGAAAATAAAAAAATAATGGTAGATTCCTTAATTTGAAAACATCATGCACCGTTAACCATATTATGTTTGAAACATGATCCCTTGATTAATTAATTGATGAATTTTTTCATAGATGTTATTGGTGAATGATGTAAATATATTTTATTCACGGTTCAGTGTAGTTATTATAATTAGAATGAATTATAAAAGCATATAAGGAAGATTGTGAGCTACAGAAAAAAGGTATAATTGGTTAAAATGTGTAAGTTTCCATAATTTTACCATGATAATGATTCTGTTTTAAGATTTAGAAATATTTTTTATTATTCCTTGTGATTAACAATTGAAGAAATATTTGTTTTATGAAACTCATATTTCTCCAATTAATATCCATCAATTAAGAAATAAGATGTAAAAAAATTTGGAGAATTATTGATGGGATGTAATGAAAAGAGATATTGCACATTTTTCTATGAAATGTTTGACATGTCAACAGGTTAAATTACAACATTAGTTACCGAAGTGGATGCTTCCACCTTTTCTAGTGCCAGAATTGACATTGGAGATTGTATCCATGGAAATTGTGGTGGGACTACTAAATACAACTCAAGGTAACTATGTGATTTGGGATATTGTTGATCGGTTTAAAAAATATGCTCATTTTCTTTATGTTTGAGTTACAATGTATTTGGATTATAATTATCAACTATAACTCAAAGAGATTTTCATGGTACATGGATTTAATCTTTCCATAGTATGTGACTGGGTTCCTAGGTTTACTTCTAACATTTGTATGGTCCATCAGATATTGTTTGTAAATGATTTAAATTTTAGTACAGTTTTTCATCCGTAATCAGAAGGGCAGTCCAAATAAATGGTTTATACATTGGAGGATATGCTTATAGCTTGATCAATGGACTACCAGGAAATCTATGATCAACATCATTCTTTATCTATGCTTTCATATAATAACAATTTTTACTCTAGTATATAGATGACACATTTTGAGAAATTGTATGGGAAGCGGTGTCAAACTCCAGCTTTTTTGGATGATGTTTAGGAAAGTACGTTGTTGGTGATGAATTTATTAGAGAATGTGGTTGAGAAAAAAATGATGATCCATCACCATATGATGATAGCATATTGAAGGCATAATGGTTATATAGATAACAGAATGAAATACCTATTTTTTTAAGGTAGGTGATAATTGATTTCATAAAATCGCACCATGGAAAAGTTTTATGCGTTTTGGAAAGAAATAAAAGCTATGTCCATGGTTCATTAGACCATATGAAATTTTTAGAATGTTGGACCAGTCTCCTATCGAGTAGTTATTCCTCTGAATTAATGTAAGGTACATAGGGGTTTTTATGATTCGTTATTGAGAATGTATGTTCCTTATTCACCAAAGGTTATGAGCCCAGAAGTAATTTAGTTGGAAGAAAACTTCTCTTATGAAGAGAAACCAATTCAGATTCTTCAATGAAGGGAACAACTATTACAGAATAATTTAATCCACAAGGTAATGGTTTTGTGAAGAAACTGCATGTTTAAAGAAGAATCATGGGAGTCTGAAAATGCAATGAGGGAAAGGTACACTTACTTGTACAATAAGCATATAAAATTGAGAGGATACAATTTCCAAAAGGTGGGGATAATGTATCACAAAATGGGTTTAAAAAAAATTAAAATTAATGCATCATTTTTTTAAAAAGATATTTATTTCTTTCATTTATACATAATTTTTCCAATTTGATTTTTTGAATGTAAATAAAATGGTCATCTATAATTGTGAACTATATTCTATTTGAAGTCCAACAAGACCAAATTATTTTTTGGTGAATAAAAACATACAAATAGGAATTGTAATATGACCCTATTTAATAGTAAATTCTATTATTATTTTAATTTGTAATGGCTTTATTATAATCTCATCTTGATTAATTTTTCAAGGTGTTAAAAATGAGTTATAAATTTAAAATTTATATTTTTGAATAAATTATGATTTTATTTAAAAATTAAATTAATAATATATGTAATATTATTTTCAAAAAATGGAGATCATTTGTGAATTATATAAGTGTAAAAATGGTTTTGGTGAATTGTTTGGATTTTTCATAAATTATGGAATTTTTTATGAATAATGAAATACGGTAAAATTCCATATATTCAAATTATCAGTTAAATACAGTATTTTTTACATCATATGTGATGCAATCCCACATGTTTCAAGATAATGTGACATTATTAGTATTTATGGTAACATTAATTAATAATATTGATAGTCTTGAGAAAAATATTACAATAATGATTAAAATAATCTAAAATACCTCCTCTTCTCAACTCTAAATACCAACCTCATTCCCCTCATCCTCCCTCATATCTCAAGACTTGAGAATTACCAATGTTCTACCCAATACTTCTCACATGGATCTTCCCCACGTCCTAGAGCTTCTGGTCTCACCAAAAGTCCAAAACAGAAGGACTTATGAAGAATCTGAAGGAGAATAGATCAAGAGGTAAACATCCCCTTTTATTTTTCTTCATTTCATTTAATTTTATTTTCTACTCTTCTTATTTCCTCACCTCACCTTATCTAAGAAGCATTAATGATCCAGTATCTTCCATATTCTATAGTCTATTATTTTTATAAAATAATCACCATTATACTTCTTTTCCTCTCCCACTTATTCAAGCAATTAAAACACTGTCAGTGATGTGTCAATTTACCGACATGGTGGATGAGGTAATTTCAATTTATTTTACTTCATTCATGAGTGGTCATGAAACCATTTTTATGGATGAACCCAATTATAAGGTTTTATCTTATAAATCATCCCCACGAAGGAAGTAAAAATTATAAAAATTGTAATTTATGTTTCTGAAAAAATGTAAATACTATTCCATTCCAATTCTGGAGTTTCACTTTCAATTGACAAGAGTATCCTTCAAGTACAAATCATGGAATCCTTGTGAAGAACACATCTGAAAACAATGGATGGAACCAAATAGTAACCATAAAATGGGGAAATTATGTAATGAAAGGATCATATAATTTATTATAAACATGAATATATTTCTGTAAGATATTTATAACACACTTTTAAACATTTCAATTGAGGTTTAAATGGGTTTTATGTAATACAAAACTGAGTTAAGGGAATTCATAACCAGATTTCCAATATTTGGGTGAACATTCTACTTCATTATTTATGTGGAATTAAATATTTTTTTGTGATGAATTATGTATATATTATTTTTAATTATTTGTATTTATAGTTTATATACATTTTCCATCCAGTCTATTATGTATTGACTCAATTATATGAAATTTGTGATGGGATTTTCTTATAAAATCCACTTTTCAAATTCTGTTTTTCAAAATTGAAATCCAATGTTTTTATAAAATTTTTCATGTTGTATGTTTATGTTACGATTATTTATAATTTTTTATTATGAATGGTGGGATATATATCTACATAATACACATTGGGTATGAGTATTTTGGTGTATGGTCATTTGGTTACTCCACCTGTAATTGTGATGTTTACAGAAATTGTAAGGAAGCTGTGAGGGTTACAAATTATAATGTATCCAAAATGGTTACCAGATTATGTAAGTAATTCCCAAAGATACTATTCTGGTTATATTTATTTTCTTATGTTTTTTGGGGATCTTCTAGATATATCATGGTTCACAAAGTATATATGGGAGACAAGTATGTATTTTGAAAATGATTTCATATGTTACAAGTATTCATGTACTAATGTGTTCTTTAATTCTTTTTATATCCCTTACTGAGATTTTTGTTGTCATCCAATGTTTTTAAATTATTTTCATAGTTATATGGATGTGTAAGAAAAATATCGAATCCTTGTTAAATATTAAATGAATTGAAAATTAAATCATGTTTTATTTGAATGATTTTGTATTTTGGAAGATATGAATATAATATTTATGGTATCCACTCTATATTAATGTGTAATGATTTGAATGAATAATGTCTCAATTACTTAAAGATATAAAATTTAAAATATACTTGTTATGAATGTACGTGAGATTTTGATGAAAATTCAATATTATGTAATGTAATAGTTCAATGTCCTTATATTAATCCCTCGAAATATCATTTTACAAAAACCGGTGAGGGTATATCTCCGTTATTGCATCATCTACCTCCCATGTTGTTTCTTAATATTCATGGTTCATCGAAAACACATTGAAAAGGAGGGTTTTTTTATTGCATGTAATTGTATCTCTCTAGTCCAGAATCATTACTAGAAACTTCTAATAAGAGAGATATTCTTCCCGCTATTCCAACATTGAGTACAGTACATGTGATGGATTCAGTATATACTTCCTTCCAGCTAGTGTACCTTGGGATTATCTTCTATTTCTCTCCAAACTGCATGACTCTCATCTATGGTGATATTCCAAGGAATATATTAGATCCAACACCAAAATCCAAATCCCATCGATGATTGATAGCATATATATTTTTATAACACTGTTATTCATTGACATGTAGTTGGAATACATGAACCTTCTCGATCATCTCTTTTAAAGGATTAAGTCCAGGTAGCTTTCTTTCTCCATGTTCGTCCCAACAGGTTGGAGTTCTACATATTCTTCAATAGAGAAATTCAAATTGATCCATCTTAATACATGAGTGGAATATATTACTATATGAAAGCTCATCAAATGGGAGATGTTGATCCCATCAACCATTTAATTCAAGTGAGTAAGTTCTAAGAATATCATATAGCATCTAAATAGTCCTTTCAGATTAGAAATCATTTTTTGGTGATAAGTCATGCTGAAATTCATTTCAGTGCTCAAATCATGTTTAAGACCCCTCTAAAATTTCGATTTGAACCTAGGATCATGATCAGCGTAAATCAAGAGTAGAACACTATTCAGTCTCACAACATCCCTCACAAATATCTTTTCAAGCTGATCATGATATGGATCTTCTTAAATGGAAATATTGTTGAATGTTTTGGAGAGTCAGTCTACCCCAACCCATATCTCATTATTTACATCGGATGTCTTTGGGAGACCCATGATAATGTCTATAATTACATTATACCATTTACTTATTGTTATAGTAATGTATTGTATCTTCAATTTCGTGTTATATCGCTCTGATTTTCCTTTCAATCTTATCAATCACCTTGTGATATACTCAGCAATTTCTTTGTAAATATTTTCCACCCAAATGTGTTCTTGGAGATCATGAAACATATTTTTACTCACATGAATGATAGATAATGATGATCTATGTGAATTTTACAATACCTCATGCTTTATCCCTAGTGATAATGTCACACAAAATTGTGTTCCAAACCAAATCACACCATACTCATATATATAGAACTCTTACAACTTACCTTCCTTTACTGCATTCACCTTATTTTGTAAATCTGGATCATCCCATTGTGCCTCCTAAATCATCACCTAGATAGATGGATGGTATATCATTTGTGAAATGTAAGATGTATTCCCAGACATTATGATTTCTAAATCCATCCTTTGCATATGCATGAAGATAAAGACTCTCCCAAAAAACATAATGGATAGTGTATATGGTTATTTTCATCGTAGTGCATCATCTACATTGTTCACCTTTCCAGGATGATAGTTAATTGAGAAATCATAGTATTTGATCAGCTCTTACCATATCTGTTCCCACATGTTGAGCTCCTATTATGTTTAAATATAATTTAGACTGTTTTGATCAGTATATATGTCACACTTCTCACCCTAAAGGTAGTGCAACCAGATTTTCAAATCAAAATTAACTGGTGTTATCTCCATATCATGCATTGGGTAGTTATATTCATGTATCATCAATTATCAAGAGGTGTAGGCGTTATCATTATCATTATTCCTGAGGACACAACCCATGACTTTCTAAAAATTATTATAATATATCATAAAACATTCTCCACATTACTATTATGTGAGTATAGGTGAAATGGACAACATTCCCTTTATCCCCTTGAAGTTTTATTCACATGCATCTATCAATACAAACCTTACCCCATTCCATGTGAAATTAGATAATGGGGTTGACAATCATGAGAAATTTCTCAGAATTATTTGGAAGTACTTAGATAGTCCATGAAAACTCAAGATATTTGTGTCATTAGAGGTTCTGGACCATTCCTCAATCCCCGTTGTTTTGAATGGGTCCATAGAAATTCCCTCACTTATGATCACAGTTCCCAAGAATGTTACTTCTTTCATCCAAATGTAACATTTTCTAAACATGGAATATAAATTATCATTTATCAATGTCACAAACACAAGTATTACATGTTGTTCATGTTCCTCCTTTCTCATGGAGTATATGAGAATATCATCAATAAACACTGCAAATTGTTTTTTAGGTAACAAATTAATAATATATTACAAAAATATTTTATGAATACATGGGAATTATTATGTCTGAAGTGAATCACCATAAACTCATAGTGCCCATAATTTATATAGAAGTCATTCTTCAAAATATCATCAGTATTTATTTTTAGCTGATGATATCCAGAATGACGATCCACCTTTTATTAGTAATGATATCCTACTTATTGATGTAAAAAATCATCAATACTATGAATATGATGTTTGTTCTTTATGGTGATCTTGTTGAGTTTCTAATAATCGATTCATAGTCACATTATTTCATCATTATTCTTCCCAAAGAGCACTGGCACAACCCACATTGATACACTAGGGTATATAAACCCATTTCCCAAATGATCTTGCTTATTCTTCTTTAACTCCTACAATTTTATAGGATCTATACTATAGGGACACTTTGAGAAATGCGTTTCTCTAGGAATGAGTTCTATGGAGAACTCAACCACATTATCTGGGAGATGTTCATGTAACTCTTCCATAAATACGTCATCATATACCTTCATGATGGGCATTTCCACTAGGCTAACACTTTCCGTTGAGTCAACCATTTGGGTAATGTTTTACCCTTCAGTGGGTAATAACCCCCACACCGTTAAAGGGTTATAAAAATAAGACACATGATCTTATTTAAATTTATATAGGACCATGGGATGGTTCTGAATATTATAAGATATTTCCTTTTCCTGAATGTTGATATGTTCTCTATATAATGGGAGTCAATCCCTTTCCATTATAGCATCAAATTCCACCAAGTGAAGTATTACGAATATTGTATGATGAATCTTCCGACATAAATCAATTGGATAAGAATACAACAGTTGGGTTGAAAGGATTGAACACTTGGTGTTTTTATAGATATCTCTAATTCAATGTTTTGGAGTTTTGATTCAAAAGTTCTTGAACACTTGAGAGATATAATAGAATGTGGAGAACCAGAATCAATTAATAGTTTTTCAAATTATAACAGAATAGGATGGGTATGATGTATGACATCATTTTCATTCTCAACATATAGAGTAGTGATGGCATAATACATCCCCTAATCCTTTAGCTTTGGTTGTTGATGACACATATTAACCTCGAGGGATTGAGGTTTAGTGCATTTTCATTCACTGTGCCCTTTCTCCCTACTATTGAATCATTTGACCATGGGAAGTTCTCTACTTTCCTCCACCACATTATACTGCATTATAAGGTCTTTTTGACACTCTTGACCATGGTAGCCTTCACTCCCTCATTTGGTGCATTTCCCAATACCTTTGAGAAAATTACCAAGATGCTTCTTCCCACAGTTTTGACTTGTGGGTGGATGAGTTGTCTTTCCACCTTTTTGATAAGATCCTTTGGGATGAAACATAATATTTCTCTTCTTGTCACCTAAAAAATAGGAAAATTATTCAAACTCTATATCCACTTTATGATCACATCAATCAAATTCTTCAAAACTCTCTAACTCTAAAATTAAAAGAGGCTTATGAATCTTTGTTTATTATCTACAAAATAATATATTAATTTTCAATCATTTATGAAAAAGAAGAAGTGTATATTGAAATGATTTTGAAATTTGCTTCGTAGTTCAATGTAGAATCTTCATCCTTTTTCATTAGCTCTATCAATTCACCCTCCATCTTTGTATAAAGAGATCGTGGGAAATAATTATTAATAAATATTATCTTAATGACTTTCCAATCTATCTCTTAAATTTCATCACTCAGCTAGAAGTTCTTAATCCATTATAACCATTGGTCGACCACTCCATGCTGAGGATAAAAAACCAGAGTCACCTACTCTGTCAAAGAATAAAGAATCAAAGAAAATATCGTTTCCATCATGTTGATCATTTTTTCATCAACTCGTGAATTGGAAGATCCAATAAATTTTATTGGTCATTGACATATAAAACACTCGACAACCAGTTTCTAACTCTTATATGATGGGGTAAGTTCGACATTATTCAGGTTCTTATTCATAACATGAGACAACTAGGTATTCATTGACATGATGTTTTGAAATCCACCTCACAAAGAATTTGGAATGTCTTTCAGGAAATCATAAATTGCCCCTCACATGGGTTATTGGCCTAGATTATACTAGTTCCCACCATTTTCTAAAATAGAAATGGTTAGAAGAAAAAATAATTCAACAAGTCATGAATAAATCATTTATTATTTTAGGAAATCAACACTAAAATCATATCTTATTGGATCCCTAGGTTTAGAAAAACTTCTTTTCTACTAACATATAATTAGTCTCATTCTATGATTTTCACTAAGGTTCTCTAATCCTAATTCTGAATTTAACTAAATTCTTCCTCTAATACCAACTATTGTGACCCTATTTTTCATACATTAATTTGACATCATTAAATAAAGAACAATATATAAAATACACCAGTAGGGTCCAATGTTTATTTTCTTGATCAGACATGGAACATACATAAAATTTACTACATAATACATAAACATTTATTTTATTCCTTCTTCTGTAGCTTCTTATGGGACCTTGTCTTCTCCTTAGTACAAGTAGCCACCTGATGATATACATCAAAAAGGGGTGACCTAAAAACCAATTAATTTGATAGATAATAACATTAAGTAATATAAAATGGGTTGAGAATAATAATTATCATTATAACATAGTCATGTGATCATAATCATTAGAGGTATTATTATGAAAATACTTGGAATGTTGCAATGCACAAAAATGGAACATCATGTCTTAGTGGTCAACTTCCACACATAGTTATGAAATTTGTTTCCCTCATGTTCACACAAAGATAAAATTAATCATTAGGTTTTTGCATTACCCAATTAATAGGTGCACTATATAATTTTGGGAAGACCTATCACATCATAACATTTTCATTGCACTATATAATTCTGGGTGCCCCTATCACATCATAACATTTACAATATCAAGATTTCCACATAGAACATATTTAAATAATTAACATAATAAACCCCATGTAATGTAATGGGATTCACTTCATAAATCATATATTCATAAACATTGGTTTTCTAAATTAAATAAGAAATACCATACATGATACAAGGACTTCAAACCTTGACTAAGAATTAAAGGGTCTATTTTTGAAATAAGAGTTCTTTTGGAAAACATTTTATTTGACATAAACTATTCTGAAAAAAAATTTATATCAAAGAAAATGTATGATATTAAATAATATATTAATGATATAGAAAAAAATACTAAAGATGGAGTAAAAAAGGGAGAATCATGAATAAGGAATGTTGGGTTCGAGAATTCCTGTAACAATGTATCTAAATGGTGTCTTCAATTTAATGTATTATATAATCACATTAGATTAATTAATTAACAATTATAGAAACCTTTATGATAAGTATGATATTTCATCAAATATAAATCATTTTATATCATTAAAAGTATTTAAATAATATTTTAAAAAACCAACATAAGATACAATATATCATATCATATATGATAAACTAATATATCATCCTTATGTAAACTACAATATTAGGGGATTTGATATAAAATTACATCATATATAATTCTAATTAAAAAACTATAATACCTTCTAATAAAACCCATCCACTCAACTAATTAGTGAGATACAATTATATAGTATGCAAACTTGAATAATTGTGATATTTTAGAATTATATATTTAATTGTTATACTCATTGAACATATTCAAATATCCTCATTAAATAACATAATTTTTTTGAATATCAATATATGTTTAGAACATAAAACTATTTCTAAGTGAATCATCATCATCTTTGAAACTCTTTTAATTAATGTAACTATTTACAATATTTCTTTACCATCACATCCAAGACCCATTAAGGGTAAAGTGACATTTAAATTAATGGTATCTAATGAAACTCTTTATATTTATCTTTCTCACCTTATCCTAAAAATATTTTGGAAACTAATAGTAGATCACTTTAACTTTACTAGAGGAATCCTATTGTGATATTCTCTAATAAAAAATAAATAAATAAAACTATTAATATTTTTATTTATCATCACATATCTTAAAATCATTAGGATAATATATAGACAAAAAATTATACATATACTAGTATAATCCTTTATAAAATAGTTCTATATAAATTCATGATTGTAACTAAATGCAAGTAAATACATTTTTCATTACCATCTCATATCCAAAACTATTTTCGATATTACATAGAAATCGCCTTAATTTTAGACTACTATTATTTTTAATTTGAAAATATATAAGTCAAAACATACTCGTAAGAACCTCTTAGTAACTATATCTCTCTTATTATATCATACTATGGTACAACACACACACTTATGTGTTTAAAAAATAACGTGTATTTTCTCCTATAAAAAATATTTAGCTATTAGAATATTGTCTCTATATAATTTATCGTACTCTATGTATATAGATCACCTTCCAAGAAAATAACACTATTTTTTAAATGATACCACCAATTAAATATAATAACATTCAATCATATATTAAAAAATATTTTTATGAACATTTTATCTTGGGTAAAACATTTTTAGCTTTTTATTCTTCTCAAAATTTGTTATAGAACCTAATGAATCATATATATTTTGTATGAAATTACTAATCTTATAGTGTTAATAATTAATAATGGAAATCCAACCACTTCTATTATATAATAAGTGAAAAATCATTTAGACACACTTCCCTTAAATTTATTCATCTAATATTCATAAAATACATTCAATTATAAATTCATGTAGAAAATAATTCCTCTATAACATTAATGTAATATAAAATATGAATCAATTATTATTTCATTTTAACACCTATATACATAAAACACAAGAAAATTATACAAACAATATGATATATAATTAAAAATTATAGAATTAATTTCAATAACAATCTAACATAATTTAAAAATTACATGGAATTTTATAAACTCCCTTATGTGTATTTTTAATCCATCATATTGGATTATTTTTCCACATTACAAAAAACATTATATTTAAATGATCATGATTGGGATCATGAAAAATCATTTTAGAAATTTTTCAATAAATTGTTTCTTATTTTGTTTACTCTTACCCACTAATGATTCTATATATAACATGAATCTAGAAAAGAAACAATTTTTTTATCAATTTTCATCAATTTGATAATAATAGAATAGTTTTTATTAAATTCAATAAAATTATAAAAAAAAATTCCCAAGATAAATAACTTTTATGGAATAATCAATATTATGTATCCTATAAATAATTTCATATAATTATATATATCCTAACAAGGTGTATTCCAACCCATCTCATTATATTGAATATAAACTCTTTATATTCACTAATAAAAACATAATGAGATAATACATGTATTAAAAAGATGATCCAATTATGGAGAATTCATGTTTTCAATGTAGAAACTATGTTACATGATTACTTGAAATTCAATATCAATAATCAAACATCAAATATTTCTAACCAGATCAACTCTTGTATATTTAAAATTATTAAACACCATATAGGGTATATCATATATCTATTATAAATATTTTTAAGAATCTTTTAGTCTCACTAAATCATTAAAATATTAAATCATATTGAATATCATTTTCCATTCACCATCAGGATGAGTATTTTAAAATAATTTTCACTAAATCATGGATGTACCAATTATATTGATTAACTAAGTGGTAAAGCGAATTCCTTTAGACACTATTCATATAATTATTTCTAAACCAAAAACGTATCGATATGTTTTCAAAATGAAAAAATCATATGTTAAGTAACACAAACATTTGATTATGAATGAATAAGATTTTATTTAATACATAGAATTTTTTTTCACAAATAACTTTTAATTTTACCTATCTAGGTTATGAACTTTTCAAAAGATATAAATCCTAGGATTATCTTACATTAATATTCCCTTTCCAATGATTAATCATAATATTTTTTTTATGAAAATACAAAAACTAATTTGTAGTAAAATATTTTATTATATGAGTACAATGTTTTTATAACCATTTTATAATGTTATTTTATTATGTGGAATATCAATATAATGAAAACACCTTTGGAAATATCAAATCGATTTGAAGAAAAATATCCACATTTTAATAAGAAATGATTCACCAATGGAATTCCTTTCAACACATAGTTATCTAGATTGGGAATCGTCCCAATCACAATAGTTATTGTAATCAGACATTTTAGTGGATAACCATTTTATCATATCACTCTTATTGATAATCACAACTCTACATCTCTAGTTTTCAAATTGTTATGTTTCCCCAGCTATTTGTAACCCAAAAAATTATATGAATAAGCTAACAAACAAATAATTAAGGCATAACCAATATAATTTTGACCTACCGAACATGATAATTATCAATTTATTGTAACTTTATTAACATACCTACTAAAATATCAATGTTATCTTGTTGGGCTCAACAATACGTAGTTGAATGACTGAAGTCATAGTGAGTACCATCATGGAAGGAATAATACACCTATTATAAAATGAGATATTAAATCCACCCTATTATCTCATGTTATTCCCTTTATGTTGGAATGAATCTAGTGATTTAGTTTGGTGTCCTTTTCCATCACCTATATTAATATGTTAAAACTATATTGATGAGAAACACTTTACAGAATACACAATTTTGGGTCACCTACCAAAAAATTGATTTCAAACATATTCCTACATATTCCAATTAAATAAATGTATAAGGTTTATAAAATTATCATCTATGTGGACAGAGTTATATAGGTTTGATAATATTTACACAAGTAAAACATAATTGAAAATATCATCCCCCATTAATTACCATTCTAAAAAAAGTTATATGCCTCCAAACCGATAGGTATTCCAACCCTAAGTTCCAATCCCTAGAAGACTTTAATTAATAGATAATTAAAATACTCATTATTCTAAAACATAATATGCATAAAATATATTTGAAAAATAGATTAAACTTCATAAATTAAATAAAAATCTAATGTGAATATAGATGAAAAATTATTTCTTTACATATCATATAATGGAAGTATTTATTTACAAAAAGTAGTTTATCATTTAAATTAAATAATGAATAATAAATGTTTTAGTCAATGTATAACAATGAATAATATAGGTAATGAACTTTTATATAAATGAGAAATTTGAAATTTATCATTTGATATATTTATTAATTATTATTTCTAAAATAAAAACTAGTTTTAAAAACTTTTATAATTTCAACATTATTCATTATTAAATTTCCAAATTAAAGAATATAAAACTCTATACTCATTTTAAATGAACATTACAAATTCAAAATTATATGGAATTTCATTTCAAATATATGTTTTTTCTTGAAATATAATTAATGTTATATTGAAAATCCTATTATAATAGAATATTATATTATCTAAATGATGGCGCTCGATGACGACGACGATTCCGGGTGATGGAGCTCGGAGACGGCCTCCTTGAGAAAAGCCCTAGATCATGAGTGTGGATGGATCCCCCCCCCCCCCCCCCCCCCTTCTGAAGGTGGTAAGGGGGCGGAGGTTCTTCCTAGACCATTGATTTCACAGGCGGTATTTTTACCTTTCTCTAACCCATGTTTTCTTCCTAAATTTCTGTCAACCTCTTTGAGTCCGAAGGTTCCGGATTTGCATCATGGGGATCCTCAACTAACAATCTCATGATCGGAGTTCTCGGGAGCGTCAAATCTCCTGAATTTGACCATGTTGGATCTCGTTAATCTTCAAAGACCTTCGGTAGATGAATTATATATATTTTTGTTTAGTAATTGGGATCTATTGGATCGCGCGGTGGTGGGTTTGATTGATAAGCGCCATTTGATGATACGTTTTTCTTCCAAGGAAGATTTAATTTCTGCTTGGTCTCGAGCTCCTCGATGCTGCAATGGATGCCGATTTTTCCTTCTCTGATGGACTTTTGATCTTTGCATGAACCAGGAATCACCCTTTGTCACGACCTGGGTAAGATTTCCCCATCTTACTTTGCCCTTTCAGAATCCAGTGATTGTCTGTATGTTAGGGAATCTGGTAGGGCGTTTTCTCTGCGCTGACATCTGCACTGTGTCTGTTAGTCACCCGGTAAATCCGTGACTCAGCGTTTAGGTGGATGCTTCAAAGGCGCCAGTGGAGTGAATATGGATCACGATTGGTGAGGAGTACGCTGGAAGAAAGCGGTGGTGTTTGAATCCTAGGTTGATTATTATACGGGGTGTCATAGAATGAGTCACCAAGAAGAACAATGTCAAAGTGGAACCCTCTAAGTTCCAGTGGGATGAAATGGTAGAGGTGCGGGTCAGGGGAAGAAGATTGACGGTGTTGCAAGGATTAGAAATGGTGTGGGTGGGCCGGGCTTGGGAAATCCTTCTATTTCTACATTGTTTGAGAGACTGAAGCAGGACCTAAGGGCTGGATCTTCTGGCACTAGTACTGTGCAGGATCCTGTTATGGCACAACCTGCAGGTGGGTTTGTTGCTACTGTTCGGCATGGGGATAGTGGAACCAAAGGGCGTGTTTTTGATGCTTGGTTCAATTTTTCTGGTCCTAATGAGGGGGGGGGGGGGGATTCCTTCGAATTTGGAGGGTAGTGGGAAAATGACAGATGCGAATCCATGTCTGAACAGTGAGAGGCATAAGGTGCAGCTGCAATTTTCTGCCTCAGGGATTTGTGCTTCTATCTACAACCGGTTCTAAATATTGGAGATTGATGAGGTATGTCAAGTGGATATGGGTGATTCAATGTAAGATGGTAACAATATGAAGTGTGTTTTAGTTGATGAAATGAAGGAGGTGGATGATATCAAGTAGATTGAAGGGAAGTATAAAGAGATAGGTTCAGTTAATGCAGCGAAGGTGGTGGATGTCAGCGAAGGTGGTGGAAGGGAAGCCAAGATGTTTGGCTGTGATTGACTGTAACAGATGTAATAAACAATCCCGATGGGTGGCTAATGGTTTTAATGATGACACGATAACTTGAAATTGGGGGGACGTCTCAGACAATGATAACGAAAATCATAATGTGGTAGCTAGGACTTCCTATTTTGAGGTTCTCAAGGACAGGAAGGGGAAATCTGTACATGAGGTGACCACCACAGCAAAAAGAAGGACGTGGAAAGACTACAATGATTTTACAAAGTCGTTCTCCACTAGGTCCTCTTTCAAATAATCTCCACAGGACTTTATATCTTTGGAGAAAATGAACCTTAGAAGGAGGTACGCCACGATCCTAAAGCACTATGAAAGCTCGGAATGGTAGATAGCCACTACGGAAGCAGGCTCTTATGGGGGTTGTGATGGTTATAATGTTTATGATATGTAATCGTTCATCTACGTACTTGTTGTACTTTTAATTTTATTTAATAAATAGTCAGGGGCCTACCTATGACTGACTTTCCTGGTATATTATCTAAATATTGTATTTATTTATCCTTATTCAAATAATTGGTAAATAAATATTGATATAGTATAAATTATATCCCAATAAAGAAATTTTAATCTGAACGCTTCAATTTTAATTAATAATCATAATTCTATTATTGTAAATTATTTTATATTTTGGCCTTTTTTAAATTTATAAACACAATATAAATTACTATATATGATTTCTAAATAAACCCTATCATTTATAGATTATATGGAATTACATATAATATATTCTACTGTATTATAAATATTGACATTTATTTTTTGGGAGAATAAATTATTCACTAAAATATAATAAATTAATTTTCAATTATTTAAAATTTATTAATTAATTACAAATAAATTAATTATTCTCAAAATACCTTTACACAACTAATTTTATAAAGGTCATACACATATTAACTTTATGTAAATAATTCCTCACAAAAGTCACCTAGAACTGTTGTAACCACCTATGTAAAGGTTATACATAGTCTACCTATAGATGGATAATTTCAACAAAAAGAAACTGTACATTTTTTAATGTCCCATAAGGTAGAACCTAGCCATATCAAGGCTATCCAAAATTGTGCTACTGTACAAAAAAGATCGTGAAATCTTAATTATACTAATATCATTGATGGGTTAATGTAATTTAACACTTCTGTTAGGGTAACCTAGTTGATACACATGCTACGTTTGGGTAGAAAGGTGCTCTCGTTGAGGTATTGTATGTATGTCCTCATTTTAGGGAAGTTCACATAATTTTTAAAAGAAACCATTAAATAGAATATTTCTACATAAAGGATGACAATGATAAATTGTAAATAGGCAACTATATATAGGTTTATATGTCAATGAACTTTTGAAAAAACAATTCTGTGTAAAGGTAATTAATTTTCTTTATAGAATTCTCAAAATAACTAAATGAAATTATACTTTTAATTTTATTCTTCACTAAATATATTAATTCCTAAACATAAAACATGTGATCTATCTGATATCATGATGGGATTATTTAGGTTCTTATAAAAATTATTCGAACATGTGAAATAATTCTTATCTAATTAAAAAGATCACCAATACATGGAATATAGAAATCATGAAAAAAAATAAATTAAACAAATGATATAAAGATGAACCATTCAAAAAATTATCCAATATTATATCATTAAAACCCATTAAATAAATTCAATACATATCACTAAAGGAAAAAAATATCCAACATAAATGATGTATCCATCGTTTTGAACCTAGTTCATCAAATGTTTAAATTGGATTCGTACTCATATCATAGTGTTCTAGTATGACAACCCAAATCTTAAAAACACTTCAATTAATTATTAATTATATAAGGACACACATAATACAATCCTATAATATTTAAATTCCAAATGAATTTGGGAAATTATAAACATAAAATAATAACATGAATCAAGGATACAATGATTTTATTTAAAAACATGATAATATGTAGTAACTGTCCTTTGATACTTTAATATTGCACAACATAACATAGGGATGCACAAAAGTAAGGGGTGATCTATAAATATTAGTAAGGTATTAATAAAATAATATTATGATGAAATTAATACATGTTAGCCAATAGGGATACGAAGGTGACATAATATGTGTTATAATAATAAATATGAACATTGAAGCATGATATAATAAGATAACATAACGGTAATATTGGAATATAAAAAATATAAAAATAATGAAATGAAAAGCATAAGTCATAGATAACTACTTTGAAATCATAACATTTTCGGTATAGGAAAACTTGATCTAAACTAGAAACTGCATCCCTTGGGTTGAAAACATTACCCAATGAAATCGATAGATATATAATTACCCACCAATGCATCACAAAAATTTTATGTACACTCATTATTATGACATATATTATGTACAACATATTTTTACCATTAATCTCATTGAATCAAATGATTTTTAATTGTGGGTAACATACATTGATGTTCCCAAAATATTATTTATAGGTAAATATTGTAGAAAACCCTTGCCTGGAAATGGGGACATGTATTAACTAAAAAAATATTTTATACTAAAAATTGAATGGTAATTTAAATAGAATATTAAGGGTCAATTATGACTGAAGGAAGGGTTTAATGAAATGGAAATGGTTCTATCAAAATTTTTAAATCAAAATCAAAATATTGTTACTTATATATATATAATAACAAAAAATTGGAAATAAAATGAAATAATATATGTAGGGTTATTGAATAAAGAATATAAGGATGAGATCCCCTACATTGGGAAAGAACTTCTAAAATCACAGGAGTAGATTCTTAAGATATTCGGAACACCTTTGTTTGTCTCTAGAGATGTAATGTTAGAGTAACATCATGCTCAATTTCTTTTAACAAGTGATGATTGATATTTGGAGTATTTTTTATATCCAAATAGGGGGGATTTATTTATTTATTTCTAAACAATGGTTTTCGGCTCTATAAAATAAAGTACTCAATGAAACACAATAATTCCCAAGTATTAAGCCAATGGCTTCATCCATGTATAAGTGGTGTTATGATTTTTCAATCTATAATAACCAAAATCATTAAAATAATGAACTTTGTGATGTGGTCATTTTAAAAGATAGGGGAATTATTTATTTATTTCTAAACATAGGTTTTGGGATCTACAAAATGAAGTACTCAAAGAACACATGAATTCACAAGGTTCATTCTTATGGTTTCCACCACATAACAGCGGTGTTAAATATTTTCTAATTATAACAACCTAACTCATTTAAATAATTCACTTAGTGAATTTAGTCAGGATCCTAAATAATTCGTTTTAATAACATGAAACAAATAAAGGTATTGAGGGATTTATTATAATATTATAAAAGTAATAAAATAACATAAAAACATTATTTTTAAGGTGGAAAAATAATTTTCGACATTTATACTCTTAAAAGTATTGGGTATACCATTTTTTTTAATTTATTATGTTATAATACATACCGTATATTTATATCCTATATAATATATGCCCTGAAACTAACAATCTTAGATTAATTTGAAAAACACACCATTGTATAATTTTTATGTCATAATTTCAAAAATAATATTTATTTTATCAATTAAATTCTATAAATATAAAAACGTACACTATGAAAACATAATACACCATTAATTAAAAAATATGGGGTTTTCAATGATAATAGTTTCCTATCATTTTCGAAATTAGATTTGTATTCATAGAAAATAGATTATCATCTAAATTTATATAAATTTTATTTAATATGAACCATTTACTAAAATATCATTTATTTAAAAACAATATTTAATTCATCAAATATAGTGTCTATATTGATACAATATGTTTCCCGAAAATATAATTCATGTTTCATAATATCAAAATATAGTTTTAATATAACTCATTATTTTTTATAAGGTAATAATTCAATGGGAAAATATAGTTACTATTTAAATGATAATTAAAATATAAAAAATCATACTATTATGGTCAAGATACAAAACTCATTAATATGGAAGTTTACTTCATAATGGAAAGGTGTATGAGAGGGTGATTTTATTTAGGTCATTATAGAAATATGTTTTGGGTCTTGATCTCAATAATCTTGAACATATCCCATAAATGGTTTTCCATATTCTGTAGTTTTTTCGTCTCTTCTAGGGATTGGTCATGGAAAAGTACCAATGATGTCATCTTCCATAGATGATATGATAAATGGTATTCAAAGGGTATAATATATTGTTCGAGGTCATCATTTATTTCTTTTGTGTTAATTGAATTAAATCATAGCCCTTAATATATACTAATAACATCAATCATTACATAGTGACAATATTATCAGATGTTGGGAGTCATAATGATATTTTAAATCCATCAGGCTATTACATTATAAAAAACCAGTTCATCTATTTTCCATAACAACAATAGATAAGAAATAAATTATTCCTTTACAAATGGAATTTAGTTTATATATTTTTTTGATACATTCTTCCTCCCTTCATAAATTTCACCCTCAAAATTTCATTTAATATAATAAAATAGATGTGGGTACATATTTTTCATTTCCTCTTTTGGTTCCATAGTCACATCCTCAAACATTTTGTTCAACCACTATATATTGACCATGTGAGTTTTCCTATTTCTTATTACATTAAGTCTAATGTCTTATATATTTAATAGATTATACTAATATGAATGATCACTCTCTAATGGTACAATCTCTTGATTCGGTGCATGTGAGGGATATACTAAATACATTCTCAAGAGGGATACATGGAACACATCATATACATGAAATCAGATAGGTGTGAGTGTATGTTGATAGGCCACATATATGAATCAATTAAAGATCCAAATATGGATTATTTATCATAGGCACATAGGTTTTTTGATCAATCGCTATTATTTTTTCTATAGTGACATATGAAGGAATGATTAATCTCTGATATGGAACTTGTGGTCTCATATATATGATCACATGCATGGAATTTCATTTGATTTATTGTATATTTTATATGATAATAAATGTTTTGATCCTTCTAAATCATCTTATTAATATGATAATATCTCATTATGTTCTTCCCTCCAACTTTATCCCATCATATCAGAGTTGAACACCAATCCACATACATAGCCTTATAGGGTGTCATTTGACATCTAGAATGAAAGTTGTTGTTATATGAGAACTCCGCTTGGGGATGGAGGTGATCTGATGTAGAGACCTTGTTTTCTCCTTGTAAGACTTTTGAATATTTCTGCATATATTTCAAGAGCTATGAGTTGAGACGACGTGCGATTTCGAGGCCTGGTGTGCCCAGAATAAATTATAAAAAAGTATTAAGTGTTTTTATAATATTCACGCAAACAAAAATGGGATTTCTCTTAAACAGTTGAGCATATTAGGAAGTTGAGACTATGGCTGGCTCTATAATGCGGTGTTTACTGTAGGCGCGTCATAAAGAATGTCGGTGCTGGAAGTTCAGACCCCCCTCTTGTTAGCGGTAAGTAAATGGATTAATTAATTTATTAATTCTTTCATTTAATAGGTCAAATCCAATTAACTCTAAAATGGTAACCCGGTTCGAAAATATGAGTCCAAAGTTGAGCTTGGAGTGTGTCTATTACCCTAATAGGGGTATAAACTTCACCAGTGCAGGACCACTGTGAGGAAAGTCACCTAGAGGAAAAATTGTCATTTCAAAATGACCACTTAGTGATTTTTATCACTAGTGTTCTTTATGAATAACTCTCTGATGGCGGCTCAGAATAGAAATCTTAGACTTCTGTTGACTTTGAAATGGGGCCTTTTTCCTAGGCGCGATATAAAATGAGAGAACACGATAGTTTCAGATTCCACACTAAGAAGATTTTTCTATTAATAGAAAAATATGAGTTTGGAATAAGGGTTTTCCTTTATCTCTCTTCCCTCTATCCCTGTCTCTCTTCCAATATCTCTCAAGTATTCTTCGCCGTTATTCATCATTCTTCACCAAATCGAGGATAGAACTCTGACGAAACCTTGGCGGATCGAAGCATAAGTGTCGTGGACATGCTGCCAAAGACGCACAACCGATTTGATGTAGGATTTTTGGTTAATTTTCGAACCTTCGTCCATTTCATAACATTTCATCAAATTTTTCTTTTACATTTAAAAACAATAAAATTATAATGATGGAAAAATGAACACAGCCATCTTTTGAGCCCCTTTCTTAATCCTATGTTCAATGTGTTCTTCGTTGTTCGTCGTCTGAATTTCCAGATGCGCTAAAACCTTTATGGATCATCGATCAGGGGTAGGCGCAATGAAGGACTCTTACCAAGGATCCAAAATCCACCACATGATTTGAAATCGGGCCGCTGGAGTGGTCATGGAGGCCGACGGCAGGCCAGGATCTGACAAGGGGCAATGGCCGGAGGTCGGGGTGGCGTAGTTGTGGAACCGGCTGGAGATGCGCCGGCAGCGCGGGGCCTTCGCGAGGTGGAACTCGGCCGGTGTGAAGCAGCCTACGATTGAGTAGAGAGGTGGTGTCGGGTGTGGGCAGTGAGCCGGACGGTGGTATCGGGCGCTGCAGCGCTGACATGGGGCATCCGGTGGAGGAGTCGAGTGAGCGGAAACAGAGCGGGGAGCCCAGGATGCCGCGGCGTGGGCGGCCTGTGTCGAGCAGGGCGTTGGGCCGATGGGAGAAGTGGCCTCGGCCGGTTGCAGTCAGGGTGGAGGACCCGAGGAGCTAACCTTGGAGGGAGGGGGGGACAAGGACCCGCGTTCCGTGGGTCCTGTTTGTGCGGCGTACGGAAAGGGACCGGACGCACAGCCGGTCGGGGTGAAGAATCGGACCCTAGGGTCCGATGGTTTAGGGATGGGCCACGACCAGTAGGCCCCATCGATTTGGTCCGGACCTATGGCTGGGCCGCGGACCATCAGTCGGGACCAGCCCAATTTTGGGCCCCATTTTGATCGAGGGGGGTTCTTTTTAAACAGTACTTTTGATTGACATGCCTCAACATCCACAGGTTTCTGTCAGCGAGATGGAATTTTTGAAGTAGGTTTTGGAAATTTTGAGTTCTGATCCCGAAGGTGGGTGACCCGAAATGCATTTTGTTAATAATAATAAATTATTATTAATGTTTGCAATGGACGTATTCACGAGCCTGATGTCCATTTGACGTGCCGTCATAGGAGGTATGACCCTGGAGTTGAGACGGTCTTTCCTAAGTTGGTTCGGAGCCTTTGCAGTTTTGTTTCGTTTCTCAGTTGATCGAAATGGCTAATAAAAATAAATAATTAATTAATTAAATAAATAACTATTCTTACATCGGACCAAAATCTTGTTTCGGATGTCTGATTGATGCATCGTCAGCATTAGTGTGACCCCAATCCTCATGCGTACTTTTTGGGATGATTTACAAAGCGTTTAGGTTAGAGAAAAGGTGCAGGCCCGACTTGTCCTCGTTCACACATTTTACGGTGAAATGCCACTTTTTCACCTGACATCTATTTGGAGTGTTTGAGAAATCATTTATAAGTGTTCTAATGAGGGGATTACGATAGTGCAATCTACCCTCCTTAATTTGGGCCCATGGCATGGGCCCACGAGGTGGCTTTCATATGTATGCTGCGTTTTTACTACTTATGCTTCTTAAGTCCGTTCAGGGAAAATGAATAGCCTACATCTCATGGTCATCTTCCAGGAACTCAATGGTAAGACCCATGTGATGTGTTTCATGGACGATTTATGGGCCCCATAGGGCCCCGTTTTTATAACTCTAGGATTTGCAGCTTCTGCCTCAGGATTCCATTTCGAATGAGTGAGTAGTCGATCATGCATGTTTTTTTTCTTGGATTGCAATGGTGTAATCTTTTTTTGGGTGTACAGATCCTCATTAAATATCTAATTAAATGTGGAAACATGAAAGGGAATTTGTCGAAGTTTCATATGATTCAATATGAATGAATGCACAGTAGCAATGTTAATGACATCTAGTGATGACACGGGTAGTGTGGAATTATCCAACCTGTTCTGGGTTTACACTCCAGCGGGGCTAGGTAGTGGGTTACCCAGTGACATATCAGGGCTTACCCTCCAGCGGGGATGGGCAGTGTGTTAACCATTGTCCATAGGTTTTACACTCCTACGAGGATGGGTAGTGGGTTACCCATTAACCATAGGGTTTACCCTACAGCAGGTCTGGGTAGTGGGTTACTGGACGAACTCTAAGGGTTTACCCTCTAGTAGGGAGGGGCAGTGGGTTACCCGTTGACCACTTATGGTTTACCCTCTAGCTGGGCTGGGTAGTTGATTACCTAGCGATATATTACAGACTCAGCCCTTTCAATGAGGCTAGTCAGTGACTTTTCTCTGTGATTACCGGAGCCGGACCCTTGGTTAAAGGTTCAACAATGAGAAAACTTCAATTTACGGGACATTTGGGAATCTGTGATGGATACCCATAGAACTATATATGACTTTTTCTATGATAAGATTAGAGATATATACACCCTAAATTTTTTCCCACTCTTGGGTTGGGTTACTCACCTTCTAGGAGGGGCGAAGACGCGTGGGGTATGCCACATATTTTCCATGTCTCGTACCTCTTGGATTGGACGAGTCTACTTCCCTTCTTTTGTTGGGTTGATATGCACTCTCTCTATTGTACTGTCACATTGTTCTATGTTCTTTCTAGTGCTCACCATTTTAGTACCTCCTTTGTTTCTCCCTTGAGCTTTCAGGGCATCCTAATGTGTATCTATATACTCACCCCTGCTTGGGCATTGCCCGCACATGGTGTTCCCTTGCAGACGATGAGCTAGTTGATCGATACTACAAAAGAGCATAGATGACATGGGTGCTTTGGCTGCGTTTAATGGTCGTAGTAGGACATTTAGGTGTGAGACTCACCAGCTGTTTACTTTCATTTACCTATTGTTGGGTTGTGGCACCATTCTAATTGGGCCCGTGTTTTCCCTTTTCTGTTTAGTTTTCTAGTGAGTTAACTTTTTAGCACTTACTATTTGTGTTTTAGAATTTGATTCATGAATGAGGTTTGGTTATAGTTTTTTGTACTTTGGTTTCCATTATACTATGCACTTCTGCATTGAGTGGGATGTGTGTGTGTGTACAAGTACTTTGGAAAAGGCCTCCCCAAGATTGTCATGCCATCAACACTTGTTGCCAGCCCCTGGCCAAAGGAGGTGGGCTTGGGGTTGTTGCGGCTCGATACTGGTAGGGTCGGGTGGTGAAACAGTTTATCAGAGGTGGTTCATTCCTTGGGATGTTGTTTATATGATCCCTAAAAAGGAATCAGTTCGGTTTAGGGAAATAATGTCAACATGTCTCGAGAGCGTCTCTTAGGCTAGGGAGTCCAGTGATGGTGTGGTGGCTGATGTATCCATTCACAAGGACCTTGATTACCTGTTTTTAGACTCTGTGTGTTGCGACACTTGTTGTAGGTAACATTGGTCTCTGCATCATATAGGATCGTGTCTTTGACTATCCTTCTTGAGTCTGCTCCCCATAGTTGTTGAAATATATATATATATATATATGCTCATTTGATCACGGTACTCCATGATTGGATTCATTATGTCTCCACGATGATATCCAACTAGGACACTAGTTCTGGTTCACGACGACGATTCCATGAGTGACGAGGCCTCAGTTCAATATCAATCATAAGATTACCCATTCTCCATGAAGACATATTGTAGCACCTCCACCTATGGAGTAGCAGATTGTACTGGCAGCGAAGGCTGATGAAGAGTGCAGGGTGGGCATGCTACGTGAGTTCTAGAGTCAGATACCACTAGGGTTCCATGGTGAGCCATACCCTCAGATAGTGAAGGGTTGGCTATAGTCGGTGGTTATCCTCTTCAGGCTTGTTCAGACACTAACATGTAAGATGGTGGATTTGACAGCCAATTTTTCGACCAAGCAGTTTGGCGTTGGTAGATCTGGGGTTAATGAGATGCATGATGACTCAGTACATTCAATGGATTACACCTAGAAGTTTTTTATTATAGAGTACCACCCCTCTTACTTACATTTTATATGGTTCAGGAGCTGTTGGAGAATCAATGGGGTGTTATTATTATGGCTGAGTATGTGACTAGGTTCATAGTTCTTACATGGTACTCTTTTGATGTAGTCCATGATGGAAACTTCTGAGCACAGAAGTTTGAGTGAGGTCTCTGTAGAAAAGATTTGTGCTAGCATAGTGCCCTTGTGCATCCTCACCCATCTAAGGGTGCTAGTGTAGGTACTGTTGAAAGAGAAAGTTCTGTCAGAGGGACATCAATTGGTTGGGCCTCGATGCTGGAGGTCTCCCCTTTACGAGACTCATTCACATGGTCGAGGACATCATAGAGCACCGAGACATACCAGGGAAGACCACTACTTTGATTGTGGTGTGCGAGGTCACATGGCGTGAGACTACTCGGCCAAATGTGCCGAGTTTTCTAGATAGTTGGTAGATGCACCACCATGACAGAGGTAGTGTAGAGATATGTGAACTCCCAGGTGAGGATAGGGTGGTCTTGAGGGGGGCGGTGTTAGCAGATGAGAAGGAAGAACTGTGGTTGGCAGATGACATTTTGAGGTCCTTCCACCACCACTAGGAGGCACATTTCAGGCTCAGGGAGCTGACGGACAGGGCCGCCAGTGGTTGTGTGCTATGGATGCATAGAATCCTACATTGCATGAGATGATAAGAGGTATGATCAATGACTTTTTCAACTTTTCTCATTAGAATTTGTTAGGCACTGCATGAGGTACTCTTTTAATCTAACTCCTTGCTCGAGGAGTTTCCAAGGGTGACATAGGGAGTTGGTGTAACCCTTTGTCGGTGTTGTTCTACATAGCTCCAAATGGATGGGAAAGAGGGGTTATATCCCCACTAAGACTCATTTTTGTGATGCGGACAAAACTGTGAGGGAGAGTTAGTACCATCCAAAGCGGATAGTATTGAGGTGTGGTGGAAGAGTCCCTCTGACATGTGCATTCTTGGTGGGGTTGTGTGGTGGAGTGTTAGAGCAGGTTGTAGATTTTCCAGTGGGTATTTTCTTCTTGACCTCCTATTGCATGAGGTTTCACTATTGGGTTTGGCATAGTGCATGTTTTGGGGATTACTCTCCTTCCATGAGGGTCAAAGACATGTAGGGTATGCCATGTGCTTTCGTGTCTGGCCTCTGGCGGTTGGATGAGTTTTCTCGCCTTCCCTGTCCACTGGTACCTTGCATGATCAACGTCAATCTTGACATTATTATTACATACAAGTCAAGGTGATGGAAATCACATAAATAGAACTACGTGATTCACTATGTGGTGCTGGTAGTGGTAGTATTTTCTCGAAGAATGTGGAGATGCTATCCTCTAGGAGAGCGCTTTGTGGTTTTCTCAAACCAACAGTGTCTCAAGTGCGTCCTCACCCCGAGAGACTTGAACCTGAGACAATGGTGTTGGTTGAAATGTCTGCAGGACTATGATTTCGATGTAGTCTATGTTCCTATAAAAATGGAAATATTGTAGTAGGTTCCCTTAGTAGAGAGTCCCTGACTCGCTAGGTGTGGGATGTTTTGTAGTAGTTAGATTCCCTATAGTTGACCTTGTGGGACCAGGAGGGTGATACTTTTCATCAGTAAATGGTATTGACTCATCCACTACTTGATATTGTAAGAGAGTCTCAGTTGTGATGCACCGACTGTGATAACTTGTGTGACTAGATATCCTTGGGTGTTTCACCAGATGGGTATTCTGAAGGAGGGAATCACGAGACCATGTTTCAGGAATAAACTATGATTTTGGTCATGATGTGGAAATTATGGGATCAACCAAGGAATTCCCCTGAGTTTCTTTGGTCCATTCGGTATTCGTGTAAGAGATGGAGAGGTTGCCTACAATCTTTCCCTACTCTCCCAATAGTAGGAGTGGGCGCACGATGTATTCCATATGTCACATCTGATGAGGTGTGTTGATTAGCCACTAAATGAGGCTAATATTCGTTGGTAATATATATAATATTCATGTTATTAATTATTCACAAACACCATTTTTGTTCATTTTACACATTGAACATCATTTCACATTATGATTGTAATACCATCTTAAAATGCAGTATTATGTGGTACATTTTTTAACATCATTTAAAGTACCCAATGATTCATCTGATTTTAAGGAATTGAATTATAAATATTTTAATTTGATATTTTTGGAAATTGATCTACACTTAAATATGAACATTTTTTATTCAGGGATCAATGGATAATTCATGGAGGATGATGGAGATATTTGGAAATTAAAGGAAGTAATTCTGGAGAAGGTAGATTGGACACTATCCCACTGATGAGACCGTGGGGTCCAACATACATGCCCAATTAATCCCAAATTTCGTGCGATGCTAGAATACATGTATAGGAACAAATCAATCCTCGGGATCCAATGCTAATTCAGCTTCCAAGGAGGTTAGAAGACATCCAGAGCTCCATTTTCATCTTCTAGGGCCCACTCTGATTCCGCCATCTAGAAGGTGTTTCAAGCGCATCTGTTTGGTGCATGAAAGTTGGATGCCTTTTCGGGTCAACGGTGTAAAGTCTTCTTTCCACAAACATTCCACCACCCTAGACCTACCATACTCAAGTGGGATGACTTGTATTGTTGGAGGCTCGACCCAAGGGCTCAAAAATGCATATTTAAGGTAGTGGTGTTGGAGGATTTAAGAATCTTTGGTGCTTGGTTTCATTGTAGTGTTATGCTGCTGCTTTGTGTTTGTAATCGCATTTCTTTCTCATGTAAGTTGTTTAATTCACCTTAGTTTCTTAATAAAAGTTCTTCATTTACTCTTATTCTGTTCTTCTACTTATCACGTTGATATCGTTGGTTCAAGGTGTGGATTTATTCACACCATACTTTGTGATATTTATCACACAACGGAGGAGTGATATTTTTTTGTTGTTGTTTTTCCTTCTTCAATTCCACCCTTGTAAGTCTACATCCCGCTTCCGTTGAAGATATGTCATCAATGGAGGGCTAACTCTTATATGGGTTGATCCAAGGGAGTAGAAAGGGGCTGGATTGGATGTTATATATCACTCCATTAATGGCTAATCACTTCTTTTAAATGAGATTTTTATTTAATGATTTTAAAACATCTTCATCCTTATTGAATTTAAGGTCACACATTTCAAGTGCTAATATGAACCTCTACCTTGGAGTGCTCAATACTTTGATCCTTCAAGTGTATAGGTGATTATTATTAGGGTGTGTAGGAATTAAACCAGTAAGTGATGATTTCGTTTGATCTTCTTAAATGAATCCATCTCAATTATAAGAAATTGAAATCATTAAAAAAGTAATTCATCCAATCCACCCCGAGTGATAACCTAGGATCAACTCATTCTTTTAAATTGAATTCACTTAAATCTGTTAGCTATCTTTTAAACCCATATAAAATCAACCCAATTTAGCCACTTCATAGCGAAAAACAGTCCATAGAATGTACGTGTCTATAGGTTTCTTCTTAGGTCTTTGAGGATTCGATAACCCAAGCTAAACTACAAGGACCGTTCTACCTTCATCTCTTGGGTAAATTTGAGCGAGAATCAAATTTTGGAGCCATTTCCGGGGACCCAAGTAAGTCATCTAAACACCCATTCTATTCTCCCCCATTTCTTTTTTTCTTAACCAAATTCTCTTATCTTGTCCCTTTCTCGTTTTTTTCTTTTGGTGCATGTCTGCCTACACCCGCGATCAATCAAACCGTCTAGTTAGGGTGGATAGTCCTCAGGTTGCGGAGTCAAGTACACCAAGGGAAATAATTCCATTAGATCCTAATCTTTATAATACTCTAGAGTCCAAAATTGTGCCAATTTAAATGGAAGGTCTTCAAAGAAACCAACTCATAAACCCAGGTGGGAACCAAAATGGAAACCCAAACGAGGCAGCCCCAAACTTGGGGAATGCAATTGATCAAACCATGAATGACTATCTCACACCTTCCTAGACCAATTCCCCCTCATGAATTAGACACAATTCCTTAGGATATTCCAACTACATCTTTAAACCCCATGTCCTAAACCACCTTCCCACATTCCATGGAATGGAGTCCGAGTTGCCATACCTGCACATTAAGGAGTTCAATGACATTGTAGAAACCATGTGTCCCCCAAATCAACTAGAATCAGATAAGATATGGCTATTTCCTTTTTCTTTAAAGGATCGAGCTAAAAATTGGCTAAAAAATTTGAGACCATCATCCATCAACTCTTGGGACCAACTACAAAGTGAATACTACAAAAAATACTTTCCCCGCCATAAAACAATTGCACTTAAAAAGAGTATCCAAAACTTTTCTGAAAATGAGGGAGAGTCATTCTATTAAACATGGGAGAGGTTCAAAGACACTCTAAACATGGTTCCACACCATGGTTTTTATATTCCTGAACAAGTGAGAATTTTATATGAAGGGTTGGGTCTGGGGAACAAACAATTTATTGACATGATGTGTAATGGAACCTTTAAAAACAAAGCCCCAAATGATGCTTACGAGTATCTAGAAAGACTTTCTGAACAAAACCAAACATGGGGAACTTCACCTTATTCTGAAAATCCACAATGAACTACTGGAATTCATACACTTAGAGAAGAGGAAAGCCTTAGCGCTAAACTCGTAGCACTCTCTAGGAAGGTTGAAGAGATAGACCTTAGGAAAGTCCATGAAATCCAAACCGTTGACCCTGTTTTCACAATTTGTGACAAACATGACCATAAGACAAACAACTGCCCAACCATTCCATCCATCAAGGATGTTCTCTTAGGAGGACCCCCAGTGGAAGTAAATGCTTTGAACATTCAAAAGCCTCAAAACCAAAACACCTTCAACATAAGGTATAACGACCACCCAGGCTTCCACTGGAAAGATAACCAACAACCTAGCCAACAATAGGGACAAAATCCTTACCCCCATCAAAACTACCATACCCATAACCAGTTCCAAACCCAACCTATCTAGTACCAACATCCACTGGTCCATTTTCAACAAACCACCCCACTTCCAAAATAACCCCCCTGGGATAAACCAATCTTCTCAAGAACCAACCAAAACTGTTCCACAAAGCCTATTAGAACAACTATGCAAACAAATGGGGAGGATGAACTCGGAGGTATCTTCCCTAAAACAAGAACTTCAAACCATCAAAACTGGAAAGGCACCCATGCCTACTCTGGCGGTTCCATCCTCAACTTTAAGGGGAGTGTCAAGTTGTGCTCAAACAACTCATGAACAAATAAAGGGTGTGACTGTTTTAAGAAGTTGGAAATCAAATGAGAAACCTGAACAACTAATTCAGAACCCACTTGAAGATTCAAACTCGGATGAAAATTCAAATGAACCACAAGATCAAACTGAGGAAACTTATAACATTGTCAAGGAAACATCTCTTCAATAAACACCCCCACAACCTGCACCATTTCATCAACGCATGAGGGGGAAAACCAAGCCTGAACTGAGTGAAACGTTGAGAGAAATATTTTCACAAGTCAAGTTGAACATACCCCTTCTCGATGCAATCCAAACCATACCTACATACTAAAAGTAACTTAAGGACTTGTGTACTTTTAAAAGAAAATTTTCACATAAAAACCAAGTCCTTTTGGTTGCTAATGTGAGTACCACCATTCAAGGGACCATTCCTCCTAAGTTGAAAGACCAGGGTTGCCCTTACATCAATGTTGAACTAGGAGAAAGCAAAGTTGTCAAGGCCTTGTGTGACCTAGGTGCTAGTGTCAATAGCATCCCATATGATGTGTACTTACAGTTAGGCCTAGAAGAACTCCAACCCACATCTGTCACACTTCAACCTGCTGATCGTAGTATTAAGGTTCCAAAGGGGATTTTAAAGGACATTCTGGTAAATGTTGAAAACCTCATCTACCCTGCTCATTTCATTGTCCTTGACAACCATCCAAACTTAGGAAATAAGGAACAAACCCCAATCATCCTTTGTCTTCCTTTCCTTGCAACAATCAACTCTGTTATCCGAGTCCGAAATGGGAACATGACCATCACCTTTGGGAACATGAGTCTTGACTTGAACATCTATAATGAAAACTCAAAAATAAGGGATGATGAGGACATTTATGAACTAAACCTGATAGGAAGCATTGATAATGAATCCATAAAACATCAAGGAATATTTGATGAAGGTTTAAGTAAGGATGTGATTGATTTCCTTTTTTCATATGAAGGAAGTTTATCTCATTGGCTTGAATCATTTTCAAATTGCTCTTATGATGAAGTCTTAGGTCCAACAATCAGGGAAACATTTTAGCAAACCACTTTCATGGAGACCACTCCAACTTCCTTCCCTAAATCTGATCAAGACAACCTAGTAGCTGAAACTTCTACATATGGGGAATGAATCCTATCTGAAACTCTAAAAAAAGAAATTGAAATTGATCCAATGTCCCAATATTCTGCTGAAATTCTGAACCAACCTGATCTTGAATTGAAGGAACTTCCTGCTGCACTAAAGTATTCCTTCCTAGGGGAAAATCAAACACATCCTATTGTCATTTCTTCTTCTCTTGAAGCCAATCATGAGAGGATGCTTCTAGATGTCCGTATGAAACATAATAAAGCCATTGGTTGGACCCTTTCTGATATTCCTGGGATTTGCCCACTTATCGGGACTCATAGGATTGTTCTGGAATCTGATTCAAAGCCATGTCATCAACCTCAACGGTGACTCAATCCTAATCTCATGGAGGTAGTAAGGATGGAAATTTTGAAATTGTTAAAAGCTGGTATCATATATCCCATAGCTGAGAGTGAGTGGGTGATCCCAATCCAAGTGGTTCCAAAAAGGCCGGAATCACAGTGATAACCAATGAAGATGGAGAGATTCTTTCAACAAGGGTGAGTAGTGGATGGAGGGTCTGTATTGACTACAGGAAGCTAAACTCAATCACCAAGAAGGACCATTTCCCCTTACCATTCATTGACTAAGTCCTTGAGAGAGTGGAAGGTCATGCCTTCTACTGTTTCTTAGATGGGTAATTAGGGTACAATCAAATTGAGGTCTCCCTAGAGGATCAAGGGAAGACTACATTCACATTTCCATTCGGAACCTTTTCTTTCAAACGCATGTCCTTCGGGTTATCCAATGCCCCAAGAACCTTCCAACGGTCCATGATGGGAATCTTCTCATACATGGTAGGGGATTTTCTAGAGGTCTTCATGGATGACTTATCTGTGTTTGGGGATACATTTGAGGGATGTCTGCAGAATGTGGAGAGAGTCTTGTCAAGATGTGAAGAAAAAAATCTGGTCCTAAACTGGAAAAAATTCCATTTCATGGTTAAAGAGGGAATTGTTCTAGGACATCTGGTCTCGATTAGGGGGATTGAAGTTGATAAATCAAGGTTGACATCATTTTTCACCTTCCATCACCCAAAACTGTCAAGGAAGTGAGGTCTTTCTCAGGACATGCTGGTTTCTATAGAAGAATCATCAAGGACTTTAGTTCAATCTCTCGTCCCCTTTCTTCTCTGCTAGTAAAGGATGCTCCATTTTATTGGACCAAAAGATGCGAGGGTTCATTCTCAACCCTCAAATCCTCTGTCACCTCTCCTCCCATTATGAAATCTCCAAATTGGAACCTTCATTTTGAACTTATGTGTGATGCCAGTGACTTTGCTGTTGGAGCAGTGTTAGGACAACATTGTGAAAAAACTCCTTATGTCAATTTTTATGAAAGAAAATCCTTAAATGATGCCCAAATAAACTACACAACTACTGGATATGACTTACTTGATATTGTGTTTACTTTAGATAAGTTTAGGTCCTATCTCTTAGGATCCCCCATCATTGTGTTCACTGACCATTCTTCACTAAAATACATCTTCCAAAAACAAGATGCCAAGGCTAGACTGATTAGGTGGGTCCTTCTCTTACAAGAATTTGACCTCGCAATCAAGGATAAAAAGGGTGTTGAAAATGTTGTAGCTGATCACCTCTCTAGGATGGAATTAAAAGACAACTCAAATCATCGTTCTGTGTCTGATTCGTTTCCTGATGAACACCTATACTCTGTGAGTGACTGCCCTTTGTATGCTGACGTAGCAAATTTCTTAGTGACAATAGTCACTCCAAAATTCTTAGGGACTCAATCTCGAAGGAAATTTCTTTCTGATGTTAGACACTATGTGTTTGATGATCCATACCTCTATAAGTTCTTACCTGACCAAGTCATTAGAAGGTGTGTTCCAGAATCTGAACAAGAGTCCATCCTTAAATTCTGTCATAGTGAGGCATGTGGAGGTCACTTTTCCTCTAAGAAAACATCTGCTAAGATTCTTCAATGTGGTATTTTCTGGACCACCCTCTCAAGGGACTTCTACACATATTGTCAAAGCTGTCCTAGGTGTCAACAAGTAGGGTCCATCACAAAAAGGAATCAAATGCCACTCACTCCCATCTTAGTGGATGAAATATTTGACTGTTGGTGAATTGACTTCATGGGCCCCTTCCCAAACTCTCGGGGATACCTCTACATACACTTAGCTATTGATTATGTCTCAAAATGGGTTGAGGACATTCCCACTAAGTCCAATGATCATCAAGTTGTGATTTGATTTCTAAAAGAGAACATATTTTCTAGATTTGGAATTCCTAGGGCTATAATCAGTGATCGAAGAACCCATTTCTGCAACCGCCCATTCTCTTCAATCATGTCTAAGTATGGTATTTCTCATAAAGTGTCCATTGTATACCATCCTCAAACCAATGGTCAAGCTGAGTTAGCGAATAGGGAGATTAAGCAAATTCTTGAAAAAACTGTCAACCCCTCTAGGAGAGATTGGTATGAGAAACTCTTAGATGCTCTTTGGGCCTATAGAACCACATATAAAACCATTTTCGGAATGTCCCCATATAGGTTAGTTTATGGAAAAGCATGCCATTTTCCGGTGGAGATTGAACATAAGGCCTTTTGGGTAATTAAGAAAATGGATTATGACCTCTCATTGGCCGGAACAAAAAGGAAATCAGATCTTAATGAACTGGAGGAACTAAGGATGGAGGATTATGAAAATTCAAGGATCCATAATGATAGAGTTCAAGCCTACCAATCTAGGAATATCAAGGTCAATCATTTTGATCTGGGAAAACTTGTGCTCTTGTATAGTTCAAAACTTCATTTACATCCAGGAAAGTTAATGTCTAGATGGTCAGGACCTTTATAGTGCATTATGTATTCCCCCATGGGGCAGTAGAGATTCAAGATCCCACATGTGGTTACATTTTCAAGGTCAATGGTCAAAGGATAAAACCATTCATTGAATCATTCAATAAACAGGAAATAGAGGTTGAGTTAACTGAGCCAACCTATGAACAAGGAAAAAATTGATAGATTTAGGGTCCATGTCAGGTTAACGACGTTAAACAAAGCGCTGCATGGGAGGCAACCCATGGTTTTCATGTTTCTTATCATTTCGTTGTTTTAATAATCTTTATATTTTAAATAGGATTAATTAATCATTTTTATATTTAGAAAAATTCTATTGACTTGTTCTTCTATTATGAGTATGGATGGGTATGAAAGGGGAGAATCGTATTTATCCGTGTCATGCGGTGTGATCCCTGAGTAATACCGTACTCAGAAAATTAAAAAGAAGACAATGTATCATTAGTTTGATTTAACAAAAATAGAAAAACAGGAAAAACCATAAAAATGATGATACATTGAATTAAATAAGTCGTTGTGTTGTTTGTTTTGTCTGGTTTGTTCTTCTTTTAGTTTAGGTACTATTTTGGGTGATACATGTTCAACCAAGGAGGTGCCTACATCCCCCAAGAGATCAAAGGACTAATTTGGAGCAGCAAGAACTTCAGCTTCAACTACCAGGTGATTTTATTCCATGATCCTCAGTTTCAATTTCCTTTTTGAACTTCCATTATCTACCTCTACTCCTTCTAAATTTTCATTTCTTCAAACACTGGGGACAATGTTGTTTTAAGTTGGGGGGGAAAGATAAAATAAAAAAAATGCTTTTTTGTCAACAAAATGAATGATTTGAAAAAAAAAATAAATGGAAGGAAAAATTCATTTAACTTTAAACATGGTAATACACATTGCACACTTTGAAACTGAATATCAAATAATTTAGCATACCCTGATTCTGATTTTAATCCTTGTATAATTTCATGAGCATAGATTTTGGAAAGTGTGGCTGTCCAATGTGATATTTCATAGTTTATATTTTCATCCAAATAAAAAAATCACAAAGCACGTCCTTTGGATAGTGGGGTATTAGTTTAAGTTCATGGGGTCCCCTAAATAAATAGAATAGGTTTGGTGATCATTTTAGTTTAAAATGAGTATTCAAAAAAAAAATTACAAAACATTGCACGTAGAGAAATGAAATGACCTAATGGGTGGCTTTCAGCACTTGGGGATCGTGACCCCATAGTTGTCTGGCCCAGAGTTAGTAATTTTATCTCTATTTTTTGTAATTTGAATTTGTTTTTGACTGAGCTAATTCGAGATGATGCCCGAGTATGTGGGATTCAATTGGTTCCCTATGGTCTTTGAGCCTAGGAGTCATCGGAAAAGTCTCGCTACAGGGGTCTACTCTTTTGAGTGGAACTTCAATTACCATGGAAAAATTGCAAAAACAAAAAAAAAAACAACAAAAAAAAAACAAAACAAAATTACAAAAAAAAAAGAATACTCATCTTAATATTTAAATTTGATCCCACCTAGCGCTTCCATAATTTCCCCCTTGAATAAAGATGAACCCCCATGTCGATTGTGATGCACAACACAACCTCATACTTAATTTATATTGGATGAAATATGGAAATGAATTTGAACAAAGGAATGGGCATGGGATTGGGATCTGATTATGAAACTATCTTGTATTAAATATTTTGATGGGTTTCATGATTGTTTGGTATATGGTTTTTAGGTGATCATTGTGTATTAATTTTTTTTTGGAAAAGTGAATTCGAATTTCATATTGTTGAGATATATTTTGCTCGGGACTAGCCAAACTCAAGTTGGGGGGGGGGTGTGATTAGCAACTAAATGAGGCTAATATTCATTGGTAATATATATAATATTCATGTTATTTATTATCCATAAACACCATTTTAGTTCATTTTACACTTTTAACATCATTTCACATTATGATTGTAATACCATCTTAAAATGCACTATTATGTGGTACATTTTTTAACATCGTTTAAAGTACACAATGATTCATCTGATTTTAAGGAATTGAATTATACATATTTTAATTTGATATTTTTGGAAATTGATCTACACTTAAATATGAACATTTTTGCTTCAGGGATCAATGGATAATTCATGGAGAATGATGGAGATATTTGGCAATGAAAGGAAGAAATTCTGGAGAAGGTAGATTGGACACTATCCCACTGATGAGACCATGGGGCCCAACATACAGGCCCAATTAATCCCAAATTTCGTGGGATTCTAGAAGACATGTATAGGAACAAATCACTCTTCAAGATCCAATTCTAATTCGGCCTCCAAGGAGGATAGAAGACATATGGAGCTCCATTTTCGTCTTCTATGGCCCACTTTGATTCGATCATCTAGAAGGTGTTTCAAGCGCATCTGTTCGGTGCATGAAAGCTGGAAGCCTTTTCGGGTCAAGGGTGGAAATTCTTCTTTCCACAATCTTTCACCGCCCTAGACCTACCATACTCATGTGGGATGACTTGTACTGTTGGTGTCTCGACCCAAGGGCTCAAAAATGCCTATTTAAGGCAGTGGTGTTAGAGGATTTAAGAATATTTGGTGCTTGGTTTTATTGTAGTGTCATGCTGCCGCTTTGTGTTTCTAATCACATTTATTTCTCATGTAAGTTGTTTAATTCACCTTAGTTTCTTAATAAAAGTTCTTCATTTACTCTTATTCTGTTCTTCTACTTGTCACGTTGATACCGTTGGTTCAAGGTGTGGATTTATTCACACCATACTTCGTGATATTTATCACACAACGGAGGAGTGATCAATTTTTGTTGTTGTTTTTCCTTCTTCAATTCCACCCTTGTAAGTCTACTTCCCGCTTCCTTTGAAGACATGTAATCAATGGAGGGATAACTCTTTTATGGGTTGATCCAAGGGAGTAGCAAGGGGCCGGATTGGATGTTATTTATCACTCCATTAATGGCTAATCACTTCTTTTAAATGAGATTTTTATTTGATGATTTAAAAACATCTTCATCCTTATTGAATTTATGGTCACACATTTCAAGTGCTAATACGAACTTCTACCTTGGAGTGCTCAAAACATTGATCCTTCAAGTGTATAGGTGATTTGTACTAGGGTGTGTAGGAATTAAACTAGTAAGTGATGATTTAGTTTGATCTTCTTAAATGAATCCATCTCAATTATAAGAAATTGAAATCATTAAAAATGTAATTCATCCAATCCACCCCGAGCGATAACCTTGGATCAAATCATTCTTTTAAATTGAATTCACTTAAATATATTAGTTATCCTTTAAACCCATATAAAATCAACCCAAGTTGGCCACTTCATAGCCAAAAAAAGTCCATAGAATGTATGTGTCTATAGGTTTCTTCTTAGTTCTCTGAGGATTCGATAACCCATGCTAAACTACAAGGACCGTTATACCTTCATCTCTTGGGTAAATTTGAGCGAGAATCATGTTTGCATGTTCTTATGCATTTAATTGAAATTGGTAGACCATATGCATACAATCCATCCCATTGGATCGCATGTTGTGCCAGCAAGGTGTTGTACAAGTATTCTTGGGAGCGGGATAACTTGGGTTCAACTCTGTTTCCCGAGTTTTTTTCCTATTTTTTCTTTTTGGGGAAAAAAACCTCGATGGAGGGAATGTTGTTGAAGCCTGGTTTTCTCCTTGTATGATATTAGAATATTTCAAAAAATATTTTTAGAGCTAGCAGCTCAGAGGGCATGCGATTCTGAGGCCCGGTGTCCCTGAAATAAATTATACAAAAGTATGAAGTGTTTTTATACTATTCACGAAAATGAAAACAGAATATCTGTTAAACATTTGATCATATAAGGAATATGAGACCATGAATTGTTTTGGAATGTTGTGTTTACCCTAGGCATGTCATAAAGAATGCCAGCATGGGATGTTCGGACCCCCTCTTGTTAGCGTTAAGTAAATGGATGAATTAATTTATTAATTCATTCATTTAATAGCTCAAATAAAATTAACCCTAAAACGATAACTCGTATTGGAAATATGAGTCCACAGTTGAGGTCAGAGCATGTCGTTTACCCTAGGAGGGGTATAAACTTTGTCGGAGAAAGACCGCTATGAGAAAAGTCACCCATGGGAAAAATCGTCTTTTCGAAATGAGAAATTAGTGATTTTTATCATCAGAATTATTTTGGAATAACTCACATACGAAGGCTCAGAATAGAAATATGAGACATCGGTTGACATCAAAATGGGGTGTTTTTCCTAGGCACAATATAAAATGAGAGGACACGACAGTTTTGTATTCCTCATAAAGTGTATTTTTCAATAAATAGAAAAATAGGAGTTTGGTGTTAGTGTTTTCCTTTATCTCTAATCTCTCTCTTCCTCTCTCTCTCAACTGCTCATCGGTGTTCTTCACTGTTCTTCACCGAATCCAAAAGTGACCTCCGCTGGAACCTTGGCGGATCGAAGAAGGAGCGTCGTGGACATGCCGCCAACGATGTACGACTGATTCGAGGTTGGATTTTTGGTTAATTTTCAAACCACGGTCGATTTCAAATCTTCTCATAAAATTTTTCATTTACATTCTAAAATATTAGAATTTGGACAAGGGACAAATGAACATGACCATCGTCCAAGCCCCATTCTAAATTCTATGTTCGATGCGTTCTTCGTCATTCATCGTCTAAATTTTCGGATGCACTAAAAACTTGATGGATCATCGATCGGGGGTAAGAGCTATGAAGGCCTCTTCCCAAGGATCGAAAATCCACAGTCAAATTTGAAATTGGGCTGGCTGAGTGGTCGCGGTGGTCGAAGGAAGGCCGGGCTCCGACAAGGGGTGGTGTTCGGAGGTCGAGGAGGCATAGTGGTGGAACCGACCATAGTTGTGCTGGGAACCCGAGGCCTTAGAGACGCTGCACTAGCCCGGTGTGCGGCAGCTAGAGGTTGAGTAGAAAGGTGGTGTCAGGTGCGGCTGGTGAGGCAGATAGTGGTATCGGGCGGTGCAGCACCGACATGCGGTGTCCGGCGGAGGAGCCGAGTGAGCGGCAGTGGAGCGGGGATACTAGGCGGCCGCGACACGGGTGGTCGGTGTCAGGCGGTGCACTCAGTAGGAAGGAGCGGAGGCCTCAGCTAGTTGCGGTCAGGGTGGAAGCCATGAGGCATTGTCCTCGAGGGGGTGCGGGGGACAAGGACCTACGTTCCACGAGTCCTGTTGGTGTGGCGTGCTAAAAGGGACCGTCCATGCGGCTAGTCGGGGTGAATACCCAAACCCTATGGTCCGGTGGTATTTGGATGGGCCATGGCTAGTGGGCCGCGATGAGCTGGGCCAGACCCGTGGTTGGGCTTCGGGCTGGCGGTCTGAGCCGGGTCAGCCAGGGTGGATCAGCAAAATTTTGGGCTCCCTTGTGTTCAAGGGGGCATGACTTTTAAATGGCATGTCTGATTGACATGCCACTTCCAGAAATGGGTTCTTGTCAGCGATGCAGAATTATTGAAGCGGGTTTCGGAAATATTGAGTTCCTATCCTGATGGTGGGTGGCCCAAAATGATTTCAGTTAATAATAATAAATAAATATTAAAGTTTGCAATGGACATATTTGTAAGCCAGACGTCCTTTTGAGGTGCCGTCAGATGCATTGTGGCCCTGGAGTTGAGACGGTCCTTCCAAAGTTCGTTCGGAGCCTTTGCGATTTGGTTTCATTGCTCGGTGGCACCAAATGGTTAATGCGATTAATTAATTAATTAATTAATTATTCTTGCATCGGACTTAACTCTAGTTTGGGATGTCCGATGGACGCTCTGTCAGCGGTAGCATGACCCTATTCCTCGTGAGAACATTTTGAGACACTTTCCGAATAATTCAGGATGGAGACATGGTGCGGGCCCTACAGAGCCTAGTTCACACGTTTTATGGTGAAATGCCAATTTTTCACCCGACATCCGTTTGGAGTGTTTGAGAACTCGTTTAAGAGTTTTCTTCCAAGTGGATTGCGACGGCGCAATCTGCCCACCAAAATTCGGGCCCAAAGTGTTGGCCCCACGAGGCGGATTTTGGACATATGTTGTGTTTTTATGCCTTATGATTCATAATTCCATTCAGGAAAAATGAATAGCCTATTCCTCATGGTTATTGGCAAGCAATGCAATGCTACGACCTGTGTGACATGTTTTGGGGTCGTGGAATGGGCCCCATTGGGCCCCGTTTGCAAAACGCTGGGAGTTGCAACTTCTACATCTAGAGTCCATTTCGAATGAGTGAGTAGTCAATCTTGCATGTTTTCTTGCAAGGATTGCTACAATGTAATATGTTTGGGTGTGTCGAGCCCCATTCGAGTTCTCGTTAAGTGAGGAAACATGAAAGGACGTTGGTTAGAGGTTCCTTGGACGCACTCCGAACCAACACACAGTAGCAATGTTAGTGACACCTAGTGATGGAATTTGCAGTGTGGAGTTATCAGACCAGTTCTGGGATTACCCTCCTGCGGGGCTGGGCAGTGGGTTACCCACTAGCGTATCAGGGATTACAAGCCAGCTAGGAAGTGGGTTACCCATTGGCCTTAGGGTTTACCCTCTAGCGAGGTTGGGCAGTGAGTTACCCATTAACCTTAGGGTTCACCCTCCAGCAAGGCTGGGAAAAGGGTTACCTGATGACCTCTTAGGGTTTACCCTCCAGAGGGGCTAGGCTATGGGTTACCCGATGACCTCTTAGGGTTTACCCTCCAGCTGGGCTGGGCAGTGGGTTACCTGATGACTTCTTTCAGACTCAACCCTTTCTATAGGCTAGTTAGTGACTTTTCTCTGTGATTACCGGAGCTGGATTCTTGGTTGTACAGTTTAGTGATGAGATATCTTTGACGTGCGAGACATTTGGGCTTCAGTGATGGATACCCTGAGAGCTGTTGACAACTTTAAATGTGCTGATATTAAAGATAGAGATCCCCTTACACACTGTTTTGGATTTCTTATTGATCACACACACACACACACATATATATATATATACACCCTACTTTTGATCCCACTTCTTGGGTTCAGTTACCCTCATTCTAGAAGGGCGAAGACATGCGAGGTATGCCAAATTATTTCCATGTCTTTCTCCTCTTGGATTGGATGAGTCTACTTCTTTTATTTTATTGGGTTGAGATGCACTCTCTCTATTATAAACTTACACTATTATTTGTACCTTCTACTGATCACCGTTTTAGTACCTCCTTTGTTACTCCCTCGATATTTCGGGGCATCTTACTGAGTATCTTTATACTCACACCTGCTTGGTATTTTCCCACACATGGTGTGCCCTTGCAGACGATATACAGATCGATCGAGACTACATAGGAGAATAGAGGACGCATGAGCTTGGGCTGAGTTTAGTGGTCATAGAAGGACATTCTTGTGTGAGAATCACCAGCTGTTTACTTTTGTTTACCTGTTGCTGGGTTGTGGTACCTTTCTAGTTGGGCGCATGTTTTTCCCTTTTCTATTCCATTTACTAGACTGTCTACATTTTAGAAATTAATTGTTCTGTTTTGGAAGTTGATGCATTACTGAAGTTGGATGACTGTTTTTTGTGCTTTGGTTTCCTATTTACTCTGGACTTTTTCATTGAGTGGGATGTGTCTGTGTTTATAGGTACTTAGGCAAAGGCCTCCTCGAGATTGTTATGACTTCAATGCTTGTCTCCAGCCCCTGGCCTATGGAGGCGTGTATGGGGTAGTTGTAGATTGAGACCGGTAGGGTTGGGTCCTGTAATATTACCATCCTTGGGAATCAGTTGAAAATTAGCTCACAATATCCTCTATATATTGAATGGTTCTCTATGACTTACCATCCATCCTAGAATGATAAAGAATAATAAAACAAAATTCTATATCAAATGCTTTCTAATGGATTCTCACAAACATTTAGGTAAACATTAGATCCCAATAAAACAAAATTTATAATGTATATCCATATTGTATTATCATTGAATGTTTTTCATATCTGGGAATTATATTCAAGAGGGAAATCACCCTTAATAGAAATTAAATGTGTCACCTTTGTAATGTAATTGACTACCAAAAATATGGAATCATTTTCCTCATATTCCTCTAGGAGACCATCAAAAAAATACATCGTTATGTTTTCCCATTTCCATATTAAAATAGTAATTGATTGAATCATACACATTTACTGATGTCATTCAAACATTACTTTTTCTCATTCCATGTATCAGGATATAAATTGTACAATCTCCCAAATCATTTTATCCAAAGTGGTGTTTCAAATACATTCAAATACAACATAGTAATTACTATATGAATAGGGAATGATGATATTTTATAATCTTCTATAATTTTTATTTTAATATTTTCCAATTTAATGGTGAAAAAATGACTTTTAAATAATATAAATCTTTATTTATCAAAATTGGAACTCTATAATATTCTCAACAATTTACTATTTCCTCGTCAAGTTTTTTGGTCTCCATGATCCTCTATAGAATGAGAATTTGAGAAGTTATTTGATAAAGGTAACATGAATTTTCTTTTATTATTCATATTTCCATCCATTTAATGTACATAAATATTCATCTCTTGTAATCCTCATCATGGATAGGGTTGTGGTATCCGTCTCACTAAGAGAATCTGGAACTTTTTTCCCATTCCTATGATGGTAGTGGATTAAATAATCATAATCCTTGATCACAAATAAACACCCTCATTATATTATTTTGATAAATTATTAGTTATAATATATGTAAAACCCCATTCGTTCATAGAACGCTTTTCTTTGAATAATACAATAACGTGCGATGTACACAACACAGAGTTTAAGCACACCAAAACAAATCCATCTAGCCATTTAGAAAGCGTTAATGAATAGTTATAGCCACAATTAGAATTATATATATATACCATAAAATATTAACATTCATCTTTTGTGTTTCATAGACATAATATAAGGGAAAATTCAATTTTTCAGATAAAATAATTATTTTTCACAAAATACAATTTTTCCACCATTAAAAGGGAAACACTTTATAAATCAAATATTTTACAATTTTATATATACAATTTTATGAAATTAAATTCTTAATTATAATAAAGACATAAAAATTTAGTTTGGATAAATTTTTGAGGTTTTTCTGATAACTTTAATATTTTGATGAATAGTGAAATATACTAAAATTTAATTTAAATATTTTTTAATAGAAATAATTTATATTATTAAACAATAAATTATAATGTTTTTAAAGTATTATTAGATTATATTTTTACCATTTAATCTAATGTTGTTCATTGTATGTAATTTCACTATTAAACAGGACGTAAACACAAATCAATATTTTGATTATTTTTACTTCTAAAAAACCCACTTTCTACTTTTGACAATGGGAATTAATATTAAATTAATTTAAGGAAATTATACTTTTTAAATTTGGTAAAATATGCATTATTTTTTTATTCATATTATCCAAATTATCTTATGGTAATTTTTGGTTTTTTAATAAAAACATTCATTTTTAGAGGAATAATGAAAAACATTGTGTTATTCATTAAAGATAGAATTTTTATTTAAATAATTATTTATTATATATTTATTTATTTTATGTAAAAATATATGCATAATATATTTATTGGTTAAATGTAATTCATTTGAGTCATGTTATAATAAAATTAGATTTATAAAATTTTATGGAATTTTTTAACATCTTTTACCCACATTCTAGGCACGTTAGCATATTTGCATAAAATGTAATATTACAGCTTCTATGAATTTAATTTAAAAAATTGAGAGAAAAATTGACATAAGTAAATAGAATGTGGTTCAATAAGATGAAAATAATATTTTTTGAAAGTTAAGTTTTAAATTTTTTTAGAACGGTTAAAATTAAATATAAGGCCCTAGCCTTAAACATTAATTAATCTTGAGTTATTTCAAGAATACACATTGAGAATATTTTCAGGTTTAGATTTTTAGATAATTAGATCATAAATCATGCATTACCTTCCACATTTAAAAAAGTGGTTACATTAAAGTTAGTACTCATTTTTCCCATCAACATAAACATATTTAAAACAAAACATGGATTCTTTCATGACACTTCATTGACACTATCATCATATCATGTACCTTTCCCTTGACCTGTGAAAAACATTTCAAAAACTTGGGATGTGAATAAAAATCTCAATAAGGGATATAAAAATACGGAAAGGAAACATTAGTACATGTATACATAAGAATCAATGAAATCATACTTTACTCATAAAACATATGTACGTTAACATACCTCATGAAATCATAATATATATGAATAAATCATAGAAATCATAATACATAAAGGTATCTTGAGGCATTCATAACATTCTTACGTAGGGAGTAACCCTCATGGCTATGTTTGGAATACCCATACTAGTATATTCTCTAAATCTCTTCGGAGAAACCATAACGTTTAACCCCTTCGTGTTACCCAATGCTTTGGAGATATATATCCGGCTCACCCTCCCTTAGTTTATTACAGAACCACCCGTCTTCATAAGAATTCCCATGAACCATAACATAATCGTTTCACATAAAAATGCATAAAGGAAACATAACATTTCCACATTTCAATCAAAAGATATCAATACAACACATTGATATAAAAACATTATGAAAACCATTTTCTATACCAAAATAAAAGAAAAGTAAAACATGGTATTTATTTGTCATTAAAAAAAGTTATGGATTGTAGAGGAAGGCGAAGCTCAAATAATGGTCACTGCGGCAGAGAAGTTGTTGTCGCCACATACGTACAACAAAAAAACATTCCCTTTTTTTATTTAGTAAACACTTCGTATAAAAAATATTATTTTTGAATAAACATAAATGTCAAAGGGGTTTATACATCGTATAAAATAATGTTGTGTATAAAACAAAATATGCCTCAATGAAAGGAGATTGAGATGAAGTCCCATACCTCGATTCTAACTTGATTTGATCATTCATTAATCTCTTGAATAATAATCTTGAGTTAATTTCTTCTTACTTAAGAACATTTTTCAAGTTCATTATTCCTTTTATATAACTTATTACCATGTTATGAACATTATGTAATTCTTTAAGTTGATAATGGTTGTTTTATCGATCATTGGTAGTTGAGTAAAACATAAACACTTTATAATTACATGTTGTTCATGTATCCATTATATCCAGAATTATATTCATGATGTATATATCATATATATCATGTATATCCAGTACATAATTTCATTTATATTATTATATAACATTTAGGGGTAAGAAATGAAATGCACCATTCATGGAGACGGTAAGTCATACGTACACATGAACGCTACTTTCATTTCAATTTCCTATTTAATGGAATTGAATCATAATGATATAAAGGTATATTATAAATACAGTATAATATCATATTTAATATCATTAACTAGATCCTTTATATGTCCCACATATGGAATTAATGAATCAAATCATTTTGAGGGGGCGGTAGTCTGCACATCCTAAAATGAAAATATCGCGTTTACCCATAATGGAAGCCATAAAGGTATGACATAAATGAAAAATAAGGAAGCTTAAGGACAAAATATATAAATATAGTTACATCTTAATGTCCACCTTTGAATGTGTTATAAGAATATTTAAGAATCGTCGTTTCGTGAGGCAGAAATACTCCATCAACGGAAACAGTATGTTCTTTAACCATTAGATGTAGATGTGTGTAAGTGTAGCTCGAATAATTATTATAAAAACATTCTAGTGTGTTGAAAATACTTGTTTTGTTACAAAATAAATGAATAAAAAGAGTTTAGGGGGTTGGTGAAGAAAAATAAAACAAAAGAACATTATAGAAGACTTTACCTTTAAATCGGGTAACTCCTCTTGGTTTGTACCAAAAGGGTTTCTTGAAGAACTTTATGCATACGGTAAGGCTTCTAGGATGAATATATGGATTTGGAGAGATAAAATGAGCAGATATTGGCCGAGCCAATGGCTTGAGAAGTGTGTGTAAAGAGGTAGAGGTGGGGGGCCTTTTATAAGAGGAGAGGAGGGGTACTATTGGAATGTTATAAAATGTTACTTTATATTGAAATGTGTTTCGGATTTAAAAGGTCCCACATTGATATATTTCTAGTATACGGTGATAAGGGTTCGAAATATACTCATACAATAGGTCATTTACAAGTATATGTCTTATATTTTACAATATCTTTTCATTTTATTTAAATCGTTCATTATTGAGGTAATCGCTGCTTCATCATGATGTCATAAATAATTTAATTTATTTAATTTCTATAAATTATAAAACAAATACTATGAGGTAGGAAATAGTTTTATCTTTCCAATTAATATTTATAGTTTAATAGATCATGTATGTAGACAAAATTAAAAATGTTTTACTCAGGTGATACATTCTTTGTTATATTTAACTTTCTTTAAAAATAAAAAGATAAAAAGTCATTATCACACAAAAGTGATTCCATGGGGTCCCCATGTTTGGCACATGGAATACCATGGCCGGACATGACACAACCAGTATCATTAGGACACATGTTGGGGTAATATGTTATTATAATGATAATATTTTATTATCCTTAACTACCCGATTACTAATTAATCACGATAATTAACGATAATTACCGTTGTTAATATTCATAATGTACAAAAAAAGAGTCTTGATTACATAATTTGGAACTTGTGATTACAAATATTTAATCCACTTTACCAAATTCCAAACACAGAAATTGAAACAATTAATTTAAAAATAATTCACGTTGTCAAAACAAATAGGGGGTATTTTAGAAACAATATCTATGAAACGTTTGGCACTTGTTTTTTCCCAATTCAAAAGTGAAATTAATCCCAATGACCACCATTGGATTACATGGTAAAAATATATTTTATTTAAAAACTAAAACCAATTAAAAATATAATCCAACCATATAATTAAATTAGATGAAAATGTAGTTTTGATGTAAAATGCAGTATTTTTCACTATACATTAAAAAATGAACATTGTCAGAAAACTACCAAAAATTTATCCAAATAAATTTCAATGTCACAATAATAAAGAATATGTTCATTTTTACAAATATAACTTATAAAATTATCAAAAGTTTTAATTAAAAATGGTTTTCCATCAAAAGGCTGTAAAACAATCTTTTAAAAATATTAGTGTATTCCATCCTTAAGAATGGATTTATTCTCATTTTAAGCCTATAAAACACTATCTAATTCATAAATAGAAATAGATAAGAATATCTATTATTCATTACTAACTTGGTATGTTACATCCTTACCCCCTTTAGAAAATTTCATCCCGGCAATTTATTTATTTATCGAATAAGTGGGGGTATTTATCCCTCATTGCATTTTCAGATTCTCATGTTGCCTCTTAACTCATGTGGGATTTCCACAAAACTTTTACTTGATGAATCACATTATTCTACAACACTTTCTACCTATGGTCAGGAATCTGGACTGGGTGTTTCTCATAAGATAGATTCTCTTCCAGCTAAACTACCTCTAGACTCAAAACATGAGATGGATCTCGCATTTTCTTCCTTAATATTGATAATGAAAAACATTGTGTACCTGAGATAAACTCAGAGATAAAGCCAATCGGTACGCAACTGATCCAGCTCTCTCCAGAATTTTATATGGTCCAATGAACCTTGGACTTAGATTTCCTTTCTTACCAAATCGCATCACACTTTTCCATGGTGAAACTTTGAGAAAAACATGATCACCTACCTCAAAAGAGAGATCCTTCTTCCTTTTGTCCGCATAAATCTTCTACCTGCTCGGAGCTGTTCTCATGTGTTTCTGTATCAGCTGAACTTTCTCTGCCAAATCTTCTACCAATTCCAGTCCCATCAACTTACTTTCACCCACTTCATCCCAGAAAGATGGAGTTCGACACTGCTTCCCATATAATGCCTCAAATGGTGCCATCTGTATACTGGAATAAAAACTGTTATTATAAGAAAACTCAAGCAAAGAAATATGTTGGTCCCAACTTCCCCGATAATCCATCGAACAAGCACGTAGCATATCCTCCAAATTTTGAATTGTTCATTCTGACATCCCATATGATTGAGGATGAAAAGTTGTACTAAAATTTAATTCAGTACCCAACGACTTCTGAAGGACTTTCCAAAAGTTAGAAGTGAACCTGGGATCACGATCAGATAAAATGGAGAGAGGAACTCCATGTAACCTGACTATCTCATTAAGATACAAACTAGAAAGTTGATTTAGGTAAAAAGAATCTCGTATAGCAAGTAAATGAGCAAATTTAGTCAATCGATCAACTGTAACCCAGATTGCATTATTAACTCGAGGTCTCTTCGACAATCCCACAACGATGCCCATGGATATATCCTCCCATTTCCACTCTGGCACTGGTAAATGTTGAAGCATCCCTTTTGGTAACTGCTGCTCTGCTTTTACCTGTTGACAAGTCAAACACTTCATAGTAAAATAAGAAATATCCCTTTTCATTCCGTCCCACCAGTAAAACTCCCGAAGATATCTATACATCTTAGTATTTCCTGGATGAACTGAAAACGGAGAATTATGAGCTTCACATAACAACACTCTCTTCAACTGTGAATCACAAGGCACACACAATCTCTTCCCAAATCTCAAAACACAATCATTATCAATGTTTAATTCAAGCAACTTACCCTTCTGAACCGGCTCTACCTTTTTCTACAACTCGCTGTCTTGCTTCTGTACTTGCTTAATTTTGTCTGATAGAGAATATTTCAGTGATACCTGGAACAAAACAAAATTAAACCCTTCACCAATAACTTCTATGCCAATGTTCATCAAATCCTTAACCAAATGATCACGTTCCAAACACAACATTGTTAATGAAGAATTACTTTTTTGACTCAAAGCATCAGCCACTTTATTTGCTTTTCCCAGATGGTAATGAATTGTACAATAATAATCCTTGAATAATTCTAGCCATCTCCTCTATCTCATGTTCAATTATTTCTGAGTGAATATATACTTTAAAATTTTGTGATCAGTATATATTTCACACTTTACACCATACGAATGATGCCTCTAAATTTTTAAAGTGAAAACAACAGCAGCTAGTTCCAAATCATGTGTAGGGTAATTTCTCTCATGAGTTTTCAACTGACGTGTAACATAAGAAATTACCTAATCATTTTGCATTAGGACGCAACCAAGTCCTTTCAATGAATCATCACTGTAGATAACAAACTCCCCACTCCAGGAAGGTAGTGCCAAAACTAGAGCATTCACCAATCTTCTTTTTAATTCCTAAAAACAATCATCACATTCTTTTGTCCAGATAATCTTAATAGCCTTCCGAGTTAGCTTAGTCATTGGACTAGATAACCATGAAAAATTTCTTACAAACATTTGGTAATAGCCTTCCAAACCAGGAAAACTATGAATCTCAGTTACATTTTTGGGTCTTGGCCATTCTTCCACAACCTTTGTTTTTGCAGGATCAATAGTTATCCCATCTTTAGAAACAATGTGACCAAGGAAAGAAATTTTTTTCAACCAAAACTCACACTTTCTGAATTTCCCATACAATTTCTTTTCTTTTAAAGTTTGCAAAATAACCCATAAATTTCTATCATGCTCCTCTTTACTTTTAGAAAACACCAAAATATCAACAATGAAAACAACCACACTCTTATCCATGAACTCATGGAAAATTAAATCCATAAGGTCCATGAATATAGCAGGTGCATTGGTTAGCCCAAAAGGCATAACTAAAAATTCATAAAGGCCATATCTTGTACGAAACATGGTCTTCGTAATATATACTTCCTTTACCTTTAGCTGATGGTACCCCGATCCCAAGTCAATATTTTAAAAAAACTGAGCTCCCTATAGCTGATCAAACAAATCATCGATATGTGGCAAAGGATATTTGTTCTTAACAGTGATGTTATTCAAGGATCTATAATCAATGAAAATTCTCATTGAACCATCTTTCTTTTTAACAAATAAAATAGAAGCACCCCATAGTGATGTGCTAAGTTGAATGAATCCTTTCTCTAATAAATCTTGAAATTTCTCCTTCAACTCTAAAAGTTAAATTTGAGCCATTTGATAAGGGGGTTTTGAAATTGTCTTAGCATCAAGAACTAAGTCAACAGTAAAATCAACTTCCAGATCTGGTATTATTCTGGGCAACTTATCAGGAAAAACATCAGGATACTCATTTACCACTAGCACATCATTAATCTGAACTGTTCCCTTGTTTTCACCAATATGTGCAAGGTAACATTCATTTCCATGTTTTACAAGTTTTTCAGCCTCTTGATATGTTATCTATAGTAAGGGTTCATTCTTGTACACAAACATAATGTCTTTCTGAAAAGAAACTTCTTTAGCTCTACAGTCAATATTATCATGGTAAATAGAGAGCCAATCCATACCCAGGATAACATTAAACTCTACTAGATGTAAAACAATAAGGTTTGCAAGTAGGTTCCTTCAACAGATAAGGACATGAATATTATTAAAACTTCTTTTTGCCTCAACATTTCCCCAAGGTGTTTTTACCACAAGTTTAGGAGTCATTTCTTGAGATGGTATTTCCATTTTACTAGAAAAGTTTTCAGAGATGAATGAATGTGTAGACCCTGAATCAAAAAACACACTGGAATAATCTGAAAAAACAAACAAAGTACCTGATACCACTTCATTTTATGGCCCAACATCTGCTGATGTAGTTTCAAAGGATATCATCATACCTTTTTTGCTTGTAGTCTAACTGCTTGCCATCACTCGAGCTCTTTGTCGGACACTCGTTTGCATAGTGACCTATCTCATTGCACTTAAAACATTTTACTAATTTTAAATTAAATTTGGTCTTACCATCACCCTAATCATTTTCAGTACAATTACGTGCCTTATGTCCCATCATACCACATCGGTAGCACTTACTAGAATTCAGAAGACATTACCCAGCATGCCTTTTACCACATTTATAACGAACTGGAAACTTAATTTTCTTACTGTCAGTCCTTTTTAAATAATTTTTCCCTTTCTCCTGCCACCTCGGTATCTTCTTCTGTTGGTTGTTATAGAACACTTGATCACTAACAAACTCCATTTCCTCCTTCTCAGAACCTCGAACATGCTTTTCATAACTTTTGAACTCACGAGAATCTGATGCCCTTCGATATTTTGGATTTAATCTGGACTAAAAAGGATTGACTTTACTATCAAGGTCTCGGATAAAATTTAGAGCATACCTTGCCAATCGAGTGAACCTCTCTTCATAAGCAGCCACTAAGTCATCCTCTTGCCTCAATTCCATGCATTGTTTTTCCATCCTAAGTCGAACAGCCTTAGAAAAATACTTATCAAGAATTATACCTTTGAATTCATCCCAGTCGAGAGCATCAATATTATCAGCGTCCCTGATATTTTTAACCATCGAACAACACTGATCTGCTTCACCCTCAAAATGGTAAATTGCACGACTATCCTTTTGATTGTCTGAACACCCCATGACATAAAAAATATTATCTAGTGATTTAATACACCCTTCAGCTATCACAGGGTCATATGATCCTCTGAATGATGGGGGATGTTGCCTCATGAAATGTTCCACCACTGACATGTTCCTCTGTGGTTGATTAGGCAAATATCGTGCATGGATACCACCACCATTATTCGCTTGAATCAACTGTGCCATTACTACAACAAACTGTTCAGTTCCAATTCCGACCATCTCAGGATGCCGATTCGGAAGTTCATTTCCTTCTGTATTCCTTCCTAGCACTACTTCCCTATTTTCTCTACGGAAAACCATTCTGAACAAACATGTCTTAGATGAAACAACATGGTAATCTTCAAATTCTATATCATTTCAATTTTACCATAAAAAAATATTTATGGATAATCATTTAATAGAATTCTAACACCTAAATTTATCTAAACCGACCCCTGATACCAACTAGAAGGTCCCAACCTTAAACATTAATTAATCTTACGTTATTTCAAGAATACACGTTGAGGATCTTTTGATGTTTAGTGTTTTGGAGAATTAGATCATAAATCATGAATTACATTCCACATTTAAACAAAGTGGTTACATAAAATATAGTACTCATTTTTTCCATCAACGGAAACATATTTAAAACAAAACATGGATATATTAATGACACTTATTTGACACTATCATCACATAATGTACCTTTCCTTTGACCTATGAAAAAAATTTCAAAAACTTTGGATGAGCATAAAAATCTCAGTAAGGTATATAAAAATACGAAAAGGAAACATTAGTACATTTATTCATAAGAATCAATGAAATGATACTTTACTCATAAAACATAATCTTGTTAACATACCTCATGAAATCATAAGATTTATGAATAAATCATAGAAATCATAAGACATAAAGGTAACTTGAGGCATTCATAACATTCTTACGTAGGGAGTAACCCTCATGGTTACATTTGGAAAACCCATCACAGTATATTCCCTAAATCTCTTTGGAGAAACCTTAACATTTAACCCCTTCGCATTACCCAATGCATTGGAGAGCTATATCGGGCTCACCCGCCCTTAGTTTATCTCCTAACCTCCCATATTCATAACAATTCCCATGAACCATAACATAACCTTATCACATAAAACTTGCATAAAGGAAACATAACATTTCAACTTTTCAATCACAAGATATCAATACAACACATTGATATAAAAACATTATGAAAACCATTTTCCATACCAAGATAGTACAAAAGTAAAACATGGTATTTATTTTTCATTAAAAAAAAGTTATGGCTTATAGTGGAAGCCGAAGCTCAAATAATGGCCATGGTGGCAGAGAAGTTGTTGTCGCCGTATACATACGACAAAAAAATTCCCTTTTTTCATTTAGTAAATGCTTCGTATAAAAAATATTCCTTTTGAATAAATGTAAACGTCAAAGGGGTTTATACACCATATAAAAGAAAGTTGTGTATGAAACAAAATATGCCTCAATGAAAGGAGATTGAGATGATGTCCCATACTTGGCGTCCGACTTGACTTGATCGTTCTTTAATCTCCCAAATAATAAACATGAGTTAATTTCTACTTTCTTAAGAACCTTTTTCAATATCATTATTTCTCTTATATCACTTATTACCATGTTATAAACACTATGTAATTATTTAAGTTCATAATGGTCATTTTGTCGATCATTGCTACTTGAGTCAAAAATAAACCCTTTATAATTACTGGTTGTTCATGTATCCATTATATCCAGAATTATATTCATGATGTATATATCGTATATATCATATATATCCAGTATATACATGCATTTATAATATTACATAACATCTAGAGGTATGAAATGAAATGCACCGTTCATGGAGACAGTTAGTCGTACGTACACATGAAAGCTACTTTCATTTCTATTTCTTATTTAATGGAATTTAATCATAATGTTATAAAGGTATATTATAATTCCATTATAATATCATATATAATATCATTAACTCCATCCTTTATATGTCCCACATAAGGCATTAACGAATCAAATCACTTTGAGGGGGTAGTAGTCTGCACTTCCTAAAATGAAGATATCACGTTTACCCATAATGGAAACCATAAAGGTATGAAATAAATGAAAAATACAAAAGCTTAAGGAAAACATATATAAATATAGTGACATATTAATGTCCACATTGGTAGGTCTTATAAGAATTTTGAACAATCATCATTTCGTGAGGCAAAAATTTTCCATCCAAGGAAACAGTATGTTCATTAACCATTAGATGTAGGTGTGTGTAAGTGTAGTTCGAATAATTATTATAAAAAAATCTTAGTATATTGAACATACTGGTGCTGTTAAAAAATAAATTTATAAAAAGAGTTTAGGGGGTTGGGGAATCTAAATAAAACAAAAGAACATTAGAGAAGACTTTACCTTTAAATCGGGTAACTCCTCTTGGTTTGTACCAAAAGGGTTTCTTGAAGAGCTTTATGCCTAAGTTAAGGCATATAGGATGAAGAGAGGGATGTTGACAGATAAAATGATCAGATATTGGACGATCCAATGTCTTTAGAAGTGTGTGTAAAGAGGTAGAGGTGGGGGCCTTTTATAAGAGGAGAGGAGGGGAACTCTTGGAATGTTATAAAATGTTACTTTATATTGAAATGTGTTTCGGATTTATAAGGTCCCACATTGATATATTTTGAGTATAAGGTGATAAGGGTTCGAAATATACTCATCCAATATTTCTTTGGAAAGTTTAAGTCTTAGATTTTACATTATCTTTTCATTTTATTTAAACCGTTCATTAATGAGTTAATCAATGCATCATCATGATGTCTAAAAAATTTAATTTATTTAATGACTAAAAATTATAAAAAATTACTACCATCTAATAAATCATTTATATTTCTAATGACTATTAATAGTCCAATATATCATTTATGTAGAAAAAATTAAAAATTGTTTACTCGGGTGATACATTCTTTGTTATATGTAACATTCTTTAAAAATAAAAAGATAAAAAGTCATTATCACACAAAAGTGATTTCATGGGGTCCCCAAGTTTGGTACAAGGCATACCATGGTCGTACATGGCACAACCAATAGCATTAGGACACATGGTGTGGTATTTGTTTATTATTATGATATTATTTTATTATCCTTTACCCGATTACTAATTAATCATGATAATTAAAGATAATTACCGTCGTTACTATTCATAACGTCAAAAAAAAAGAGTCTTGATTACATAATTTGGACCTTATGATTTGAAATATGTAATCAATTTTACCAAATTCCAAACACAAAATTTCAATAATTAATTTAAAAATAATTACCGTTGTCAAAACAAATAGCGGGATTTTTATAAACAATATCTATGAAAAGTTTGGAATTTGTTTATGCTCAATTCCAAAGTGAAATTAATCCCATTGATGACCATTGGATTACATGGTAAAAATATATTCTATTTAAAATTTAAAACCAATTAAAAGGACATTATAACCATATAATTAAATTAGATGAAAATGTAGTTTTGATGTAAAATGGAGTATTTTTGCACTATTCATTTAAAAAAGAACATTGTCATAAAAATACCAAAAATTTATCCAAAGTAAATTTCAATGTCCCAATCATAAAGAATAAGTTTATTTTGACAAATAGAGCTTATAAATTTTTCAAAAGTTTGATTTAAAAATGGTTTTCCATCTAAAGGCAGTAAAACAATCTTTTAAAAATATTAGTGTATTCCATGCTTAAGATTGGATTTATTCCCATTTTAAGCCTCTAAAACACTATCTAATTCATAAATAGACATAGATAATAATATATATTATTCATTACATACTTGGTATGTTATATTAAATATGGTAATTAATGATAAATGATATTATAATTTCCCTAAAACATGTCAAAATTATATTGGATATGTGTATTTCGTCAAAAACAAACCTTAGGAATAAAATATGATTTTTTGGTCCACATGGTTTCGATTATGAAATTTATTATTATTTTATTTAGAGAGGAGATAAAATTGTTAAATTCAAATTTAATAAATAAAAATTTCAAATACAGGGTTATACATTTGATAATATCGACTATAAATTTTTTAGAAAGATTAAAATATTTCCTAAATCATGGTATATTATTTTTAATTTTATTTATTTTATAATTATATTTATTTATGACACAATGATGATGCCGTAATTACCTTATTAAGAAATGATTAAAATAATTGATATTATAAATAATAAAATAAATTTAAATTTAGTCTTTTGATGCATTACATTAAAATTTTAGGTTAATATTAAATTTTAGGGTTGATTCAGTTTATTTTGCTTCTAATAAATCAAATTGTTATGACATTCACTAAAAACCAAATACTAAATAATTTCAAAATTTACATAATTGAGTTAAAAAAAACTACTATATTATTAAATGATATAATAGTCCTAAATAACTAAAGATCATCCTAAGTACATATATAATAATAGCTATGTCATTAGTGAATAACATGAGGTTCTCTAGGAATTTTATTGTATGTTTGTTAAACAAATAATATAAAAATACATGGAGACATGGTAAATGTAAAACTATTTATCCAAAAGTTATATATAAAAGATAATATTAATATAATGACCTAAACCAATCTAACACCTATCGGTTTATAGGTTTGAGACCCATCCACACCTTAGCCCCAAAATAAATCCTTTTGGATCCTTTTATAAACTGAATATGATTGTATAATAAAATAATATTTTAAGGTTTTCCTATAGTGACCATCACCTCTCTTATAAAATGGTTGTTCCCATTCTCTCCAAATCACACCTCCAATTCCATTTGAATCGGCTCAACCATGCTCATATATCTCAAAACTACCCTCAATTTAACATAGAGGCCATATTTTGACCAGAAAGATAACTTAAGGATCCCTTTTGATCAATTCAAAAGGAAGCACCCATAGAAGAGGTAATTATTTAATCCCCCCATTCAATGTTCTTTTATTCTCCCACATCCTCATTCAATTTTGTTTCCATATAAAAATAATAAATCTATTAGCTTCTATATACTCTGAAGTTATTATAAATATGGTATAACCATATTAATTATTCTATTCATCCTATTAATGAAAAAGTCAACATATGTGCGTACGTACGACTTACCGTCTCCACATGTTGGTGTAGCTAGTTATTCAACACTTAATTATTTGTATGGGAATAATAATGAGTATAATTGATGTAAATAATGAATATAACATGTTAAAGATTCTTTATATACGATATACCATCCAATTGAATATTATTTCATCATTAATAAAATGGTATTTTTGCACGTGTGTACGTACGGATTACCATCTCAATGAACGCGATGCGATTCATTCACAATCATAACCATTCAAGAATAAATATCATTTTATGATTAAAAAATAATTTTTATTAACAAAATATAATACTAGATACAAATAAAATACATATTATCCTAAACAAACATGAATTACTTGAAAAACATATAATGAAAAATGAATTTGTTAACACCTAAAACAATGATACAACTAAAATATTAAAAGAAAATAATATTAAAATATCATATATGATATCATATTTATGTATACGGTTCATTTATACTTTAATATAAATTATTTCACCACTATACATGTGGATAAAATACCCTCAACTATGGAAAACTAAATGGTAATGGGTATTCATGTCACCTCTTTTTCTCGTGATATTTATGTTATATAGCCACTATTTACTTTATGGTAATGTACGACCTATTATTGTATTCTTTGTGAAATATAATTTAATTTATGGGTAATTACATCTTCATTTTATGATACGTCTTTCATGCGGTTTCTGTTTCTTATTTCACCAAATCGGTAAGGGAATTTCAAATTTTGATTTCCACTTATTAGGTTTTATGGAATCTTCATTGATTATTTTACAAAAAGATTAAGAATGAAATAACTATTTATTTATTTATGTAGTAATTTTGACTCTCCTTTTATTGGATATACTTATGATACACATAATCACACCGTTGATAAATTTTCATGTCATCAATATGAACTTGATAATAGTAATCTTAACTCAATTACCATTCATTTAGTTACAAATCAATGTCATTGGTGTTGTTGTTAAAATAGTATATTTGAATGTCCTTGGATTTATTTACACTGAATATCCATTCATATTGAGTGTATTTATATTTTTCACACATAATTATATCTTTGATTTATCAATAGAATAAGAATATAATCTTTATAATGGATTCCGTTTAAATTTGCATTCTATTTAGGTTTCATTGTTGTTATGCACCAATTTACTTTTATATGGCGTATATACTGTACATTGACATAGTATATCCTAAATCCCATTATTCTCATGATATTATAATGTTTTTATTACCAAAATTATTTGTACTCAAAACGTCTCTCATTTGGTTGGGAACTCTAACAAACATATCATTTTAGATTTTTTAATGATTTATTCATCTAAATCTCTATCATTAATGTACCTATTTTAAAAATGGGTTTAAGGATTTATTTATATAGACATGAATGTTATATAAATAAAATTCCTTTTAAATATTTATAAGTGGTATGGTAATCATTGATTGAAAAATTTATTTTTAATATCATGTTGATAAATAGTGTGAATTTTAAATGTTTTAAAGAATAAAGGGATATTTCCCCCAAATAGTTTTACAGATTATTTTCATCTATTTCAATATCCTTCATTATTCTAGATTAATCATGATATGTTATAAAAACATATTACATATGTTATTGAATGAGTTATGTTTGATTGAGGATGTGTTATTTTTATACAATTCATGGATTGTGGTTGAAATATTTACATTTTGTATGCTAGTTGTAATTAGAATGTTTGGATTTTGTTTCAACCTTTTCTTATTAAGAATGAATTGGACATTTTATTTGATGGGTGGATCCCGCTATAGCTCCTCGATATATCAGTACTTCTAATGAGACAAACTAGTGTCTTGGCACCAGGTCTTGATAAAATCTTATTTGTAGTCTTTGCACATTCCCCTGACTATGTGGTTATGATGTCTGACATTATTCATTCCAACATTATGAAGGTAGCTATTGATATTACTTGAAATTATTCGACCAGTAGAATATCAATGTGAATAATTAAATGGAATTATTTGATTTATATTTTCTATATTTTTATGAAATTTATGTTTAAAAGGTTTTTGTTTTATTATTATACAATTCCTTAAATGTTTATGACTATCTATTAATGTTTCTTCGATATTGTTATCTTAATTGAGCATCTAAGCTCACCCATTTCTTTGATTTATTATTCGCAGAAAGTGAAGAAGAATATCAGGTTTAACCTAAAAGAACAGGCTATGTGATATGAGTGTGTCCATCGAGGACACAGTGTTGCTTTTCTTTATTTCATGATGTAATGTAAAACTTATGTATGTATCTAGTACATACAAGGATACTAAACTAATATTTCTTTTGGGACTTGATCTCTTGTGACCATGCCAATGATATGTAACAATGCACCGACTATGGGTAATTAGGGTTGGGGCGATACAATTGGTGTTTGAGGAATCTTAGTAAAAACCATGGAAACATGATTTACAAAAACACTAATTAAAGAACATTACCCTAAAATAGAAATTGGGGATTAATATAGAAGAACATCCAAAAAAATTTATAATGTAAATTTTAAGTGGCATTCCAAGTAATACATCTATGTCTGGATACGAGCAGGTAGAAGATTCTCTAGCACATATTTACCAAGGGGAAAAAATGAAAGCACCGCATTGATCTAGACTCGAATGAGAATTAGTGCACGAAAATTCGCCTTTCTACACACTTCATTACGACACTCCTGGGGTATATTCTTAGGATAATTCAAATTTTCATTAAAAATTTATTTGAAATAATTTAATATTAGATGTAAATAAATATCATTGCTAAATCCTATGGTTTTTTAGACTCAAAATAAGGTGTCATGATATTCTATAAATGATTTTATGACTATTGTTACTCACACAATTTATTCTAGATTATTCAATGGATGGATACAAAGGAATTCATAGTAACTTTTAATATGATGTATAAGGTGGGAACAATGGTGGAAATGAGCAAAAAAATGGATTTTTGATAGGCATAAAAGATATCATGTTCATGTCAAAGCAGTTTTCCAAAAATATGATCAACATCATATATATTAACCAACTACCAAACTAAAAAATGAATAGAAATATTGTGAGTGATAAGAGTTATAGTAGTGGATAACATGGAGAAAAAAATCATGATTTTCATCATATAGAAAAATGTGGAAGGAGTCACCAAGGAATGTGTCCCATGGAATGATGAAATGATTTATGTATGAGAAATAAGCGCATAAAGTAAACAATTTCTGAGGAAAAATGGAGATTAATATGGAAGAAAATAAAAATGATCCCAAGAATTCATTTTCCGTTTTTTAATAAATATAGAGGCCTTCGGAATTACCATATTCAATTCCTTATTCTATAGGATAACCTCTTGGTCATGGAATAACCTATGTGAACATAAATTGATGGTGAAATTCTTAAAATTATTAGTTATCTTTGTTGAGGGGATTTATTTGGAAGACTTTTTCTTGTATGTGTAACCCTGTATTTGTTTATGTGAGAATTCTATTAGAGGATGAATTATATTTTCTTTTGTAATTGTGGTTATAAATAACCATTTGTGATTATATGATCCTTGAATTGGAGGAAATTAAAGGTGATTACGTTTTGGGATGAAAGTGCGAGGTATGGGATAACATTTGTGGTTAAATAATATTATGGTTATTTTGAGGAATTTCAATCAATTTGGAAAAGTTATAAAATACTGTTTTTGAAACAGGACCACACACAGACCATGAGACAATGAATTTCTCAGACAATGTTATGGTAATTGAACCTACACCGAAACTGTGACTGGGATTTATTGCCTACCACTAGACTACGTGAAATCCCGAGATAGTGTAACTGATATTTTAATGTTTAATGATTTTATTGATCAAGAATATGTTGATTTGGAATCTTATGTTTTATTAAATGGATTTAATTAGTTTATGAAAATGATTGCTGATTATGTTATAAATTATATTTTGGAAGACGTTCACACTGTTGGGAACACTACATGCCTAAGGAAAATAGAATACTATGGGATTTCAACTGAGAGTAATGGTTTATTTTTATCTGCATTTTTTTTGGATTTATATCTATTTGGATTATTTATGGAAATGATTAACCTATTATAGTGAATATGTGATCAGGTTACTTAATTTTATGTATGTGACTTTAAGGGTAGTCGATGTAATTTGGATAAACAGTTTAACGTGGTAGACTAAGTAATCAAATTCTTCTTTGTTTAGGGTTCCAGTCTTAGTTTGGATTATATTGAAGGATTTTAAGGAGAATTTTTTATTGAATGTTATTTATTGAAAATTGGGTATTGTTGGGTTAATTTAAGAAATTAAGATTGGTATTTCATTCTCTAAAGGATTATCCTTTTTTGCGGATCATCTGATCTTGTACTAACCATTATGGTTTTTGTTAATCTATAAAGACTATGTAAATATATAGTTCATACTTTGTGTATTATGTGATTCTATATAAGTAGATTGTATCACTTCAGGTGTGACCAAGTCATCATGAATACTCATCATTTGGTGTGAAAGATGATTTTGTGGTAGAAATTTGTTATAGGATAGAACTCCACTTATCAAGACTAAATTTTATTAACCCTATTTCTGATTGGGTTTTCTAGAATGTTATTTTCTTATTTTTTTGAACCATTTATTTCTAAAGAACAATTTCAAATTGATAGGATTCAAATTTTTTAAGGAGTAGAGATTGTAACACCCAATGATTACACGATACGCTTCTGTTAAAATAATACAATAGTGTGCGATGTAGGAAACACTGAGTTCAAGCTCACCACGAACTACAAAACTAGCCATATAGAAACCAGTTAGGCATAGTAATAGCCCCATTTTAAATTTAATTTATATCCTATAAAATTTTAACATTCATCTGTCTTGTTTCTTAGCCATAATATCAGGACAATTTCAATTTTTCAGATACAAGAATTATTTTTTAAAAAATGCAGTTGTTCTGCCTTTTAATGGTGAAGCATTTATAAACGCAATATTTGACACTTTTATGTATTAAATTTGATGAAAATGTATTTTTATTTAACATAGGGATTGAAAATTTTATTTTGGATAAATTTTTATTGTTTTTCAAATTACCTTCATATTATTATGAATAGTGAAAGATAATAAATTTTAATTGAAATTTTTTTTAATTAAAATAATTAATAATATTAAATTATAAATTATAATGGATTAGAAGTATAATTATATTATATTATTATAATTTAATTTAATTTTGTTCATTGGAAAGAATTTCAATTTTGAACCAGACAAAAACACATACCAATATTTTCATAGGTTTTACTTCTCAAAAACCCACTTTCGGGTTTTAACAAGGGCAATTAATTTTAAATTAGTTAATTCAACTTCTATGTTTTTAAATTGGAAAAATAGATATTATTTTTTATTGGGAATATCAAAATTATCTTAGGGTGAATTTTTGGTAAATTTATAAAAACATTCAATTTTTGATGAGTACTGAAAAACATTGTGTTATTATTTAGAAACCGACATTTTATTTAAATAATTATAAATTTTATAACAAATTATTCTAAGTTAAAATATATAAATAATACCTATATTAGTTCAATTTAATTAATGGAATTCACTTTATAAAATATTATATGTATAAAATTTTATTGATTTTTAAACGCCTTTTACCAACATTCTATGCAAGTTATCAAATTCGCATAAAATGCATGTTTACCTATTATTTGAATTTAATTTAAAAAATCTGAGTGTAATGTTTGAAATATGTAATTAAAATTTGGTTCAATAAGATGGAAATATTTTTTGGTGAAAAGTAACTTTTGAATTTTATTAACCACGATTAAAAAGTAAATATGGTAATTGACGATAAAAATAAAATTATAAATACCCTAACACATGTCATGATTACATTTGATAAGTGTATTTCGACTAGATTCAAACTTAGAAATAAAATAGGATTCTTTTGTCCAAATTAGACTAAATTAGGATATTTATTATTATTTTATTTAAAGAAGGGTTAAAAGTGTTGAAGTCAAATTTTAATAACCAAATAATTTTTAATAAAGGGTTATATATAAGATATCATAGACTATAAAAATTGATTAGAAATCTATAAATATTTCCTACATCATTGTATTTTAGATATAATCTTTATACATTAAAAAATTTAATTTATTTATGACACAATGATGATGCAGTAATTATCTTATAAACGAAAGATTAAAATAATTGATATTATAAATATTAAAATAAATGTACATTGAGTCTTTTGATGTAATCCAAAAATTTTATTGGTTAATATTACATGTTAGGGTTCATTTAACGTATTTGTTTCGAAGATATCCAATTGTTATGACATTCACAAAAACCAAATACTAAATAATGTCAAAATTGAAATAAATGGGTTTCTAAATAAAATAAAATATAATTAAATGATATTATTTTCCTAAAAATATAAAGATCATCCAAAAGACATATATAATAATATATATTTCATTAATGAAACAATTGGGTTTTTTCTTGGAATTTTATTGTAGATTTATTAACCATACAATATAAAAAATCAAGGAGAGATTATAAATGTTAAACTATTTAACCAAGTGTAAAATCTAAACTATAAGGATAATATGGTGACCTAAACCTATCTAAAACATATTGGTTGAGAGTTTTTCGACCAATACCCACCTTATACTAAAACTAAATATTTTTTTAGCCATTATTAACTAAATATGATTGTAGTATTAAATAATATTTTATGGTTTTCCTAAACTGACCCTCACCTCTATTATAAAAGGGTATTTCCCCTTGCCTCAAAATCAGAACAACAATGAAAATTATCTCAGCCAACCCCTACTCAAATACCTTCCCAATTATCGTTAATGCAACCTAGAGGCCTTAATTAAATCATGATGCCATCCTATGGTGCCCTTTTGATCAAAACGAAAAGAAGAACCCAAAGAAGAGGTAATGATTTTGTCACCACATTCACTTCCTATTTCATTGTTGTTTCTATAAAAAAAATTATAAATCCAGTACCTTATACATATTTTTATGTTATTATAAATATATTACCACCATTTTGATTATTTTATCCATCCTATTAATGAAATTTTCACAATACGTGTGTACGTACGACCTACTGTCTCCATGTTGTGGTGAAGATTTCTATTCAGTACTTAATAATTTTGATGGGTATAATTAGGAGTATAATTATTTTAAATAATATTTAAAACATGTTAATGGTTTTTTATATGATATAACATACAATTAAATAGGATTTCAAAATTAATAGAATGGTATTGTCACTCGTGTGTAAGTACAGATTACAGTAACCTTGAACGTGATGAGATTCATTTCCATCGTAACCATTGAAGAAAAAATATCATATTTTAATTAAAAAATAATTTTTATGTACATGATATAATTCTATATACAAATAAAATACATCAAATACATAACAAACATGACTTATGTAATAAAACATGTAAGGTGAAACAAATTAGTTAACACCTGAAATAATGATTCAATTGTTATATTATTAACAAAGAAATATTAAAAGATCACATATGATATCATATTTATGTATATGGTTATTTAATATTTTCATAACAATTATATCACAATTATACAGGTGGTTAATGTACCCTCAACTATGAAAATTACAAGGTATGGGTTTTCATCTCCCATCATATTCCCGTGAGATTCCTACTATATTGCCACTATTTCCTTTTCTGTGGTGTATGTACTACCCATGATTATATTATTTGTGAAATATAAATTAATTTATGTGTATTTACATCTTTATGTTATGATCCTTTATTAATGGGGTGTATGTTTTCTATGTTACCAAATCGTAAAGGGAATTTCTAATTTCGATTTCCACTCATGGTGTTTTACTCATACTTCATTGATTGTTTTACTCCAGAATTAAGTGTGAAATCAGTATTTATTTATTTATTTAGTAATTTCCACTCTCCATTATGTGGATATACTTTTTATACACATAATCACTCTATTTATATATTCTAAATTCATTAATATGAACATGATAAGAATAATTTTAACTCAATTTCCATTTAGGTAGTTAAACATCCAAGCCATTGTTGTTGTTTTTACAAGGAAATGTGTGAAAGGGATCTGATTGATTTACACTGAACAACAAATAATATTGAGTTTATTTATATTTTTCACACATAATTATATCATTGATTTATACTTAACCTAAGGATATGATCTTTATATGTGATTCCATTTAATTTTACATTCTATTGAGACATCTTTGTTGTTATGAAAATTTCCATTTTATATGGTGTATATATTTTACATTGACATAGTATATCATCAATACATGTATTATGATTATATTATAATGTTTTTATTACCACAATTATTTTTACTCAAATTTATTTCATTTGGTTAGGAACTCAAACTAAAATATCATTTTAAATGTTTTAATGATTTATTATTCTAAATCATTCTCATTAATGCACATGTTTTAAAAATGTTTTTAAGGATTTATTTATATGTACATGAGTGTTTTAAAATTAAAATTCCTTTCAAAAGTTTCAAAGTGTCCTGGGACACTTTGATTCAAAAATCTATTTTTAACAGCTTCTTGATAAATAGTGAGACTTAAATTATTTCAAGAAGAAGTGTATATTTATATCAAATAGTTTTGCTTGTTATTTTCATCTATGTCAATGTCCTACATTATTCTTGATTGAGGTAAGTTTTTTGTAATTATATCTTCTATATTGTATTTAATGAGTTATGATTGACTATATATGTGCTATTTTTATACCATTCATGGTTTGTGGTTAAAATATTGACATTTCATAGGCTAGTTCTAATAGAAATGTTTATATTATGTTTCAACCTTTTCATGTGAGGAATGGATTGGAATTAATAAGGGATAACTGGAGCCTGAAATAGATATTCATTGCATTGGTAGGTCTCATGAGAAAAACTAGTGTCTTGGCACAAGTCTTTGACAAATTCTTATTTATAGTCTTGGTACAATTCCATGACTACGTGGTTATGATGTCCGACATTATGCATTCCATCACTATGAAATTAGATAATGATTTTATATACGATTATTTGACTATTATAATATCCATGTGAATACGTAAATGGAATTATTTGATTTATATTTCCCATATTATTATTAAATTTAAATTTAAAAGTCTTGTGTTTTAGTCTTACACATTTCCTTAAATATTTTTGCTTATTTATGATAGTTTCCTCTATATTGTTATCCTTATTGAGCATCTAATATCACCCCTTTCTATGTTTTATTTTTCCCATGATATGAAGAATTATATCATGATTAACCTCCAAAAATATGGTAAGGGATATGAGTGTTTTCAAAGGGGATATAAGGACGTATTTATTTATTTCATGATGTAATGTAAAACATATGTATATATCTAGTACATCCAAGGCTAATAAACTAATCGGTTTTTCGGGACCTGATAACATGTGATCATTCCAATAATATGTAATAATGCACCGACTCTAGGTATGTAGGGTTGGAGATTACAATATTATTGAGAATTTTATGATCTATATATATGTCACACTTCTCCCCACAGTGATAATGTCACCATATCATCATTATGATGATCACTGCAACAAATTTTAGTTCTTTTGTTATGTAGTTTTGTTAATTAACCCATAACTGTTTGGTGTAATATGTAGTTAATTTTTTATCTTTCATGAGTACATAACCCAATAACTATTTTTTGAATCATATCTATAAATAAGGAATTTTTTTGTTGACAAGAATAATCGAAGAATCAATTATGGTTTTAAAAAATTAGATTGTAGTCTTCATTTACCTATAAACATTGACCCACATGATTTAAAAGGCATATACAATGGAAAAATTAGATTAATTAACAAGATTAAAATATCTTAACAAGAAGATAAGGATATTAACAAGTAATATAATGGTAATGTATGAGAATATATTTAATTACCTTAATTGGTAATTCCACTATTACTGATGATCTAGTAGACCTGATTATATTGTACCATCGTTGTTATAGAGAATAAGTATGATGAATCCTTACAATGGTTATAAGATGTGCACCAAAATCGTGAACTCTATTCATGAAATCATCATCTTCTAGAACATTCAATCATGGTTTCCTTCATTTCTCATCGTTGATCACAACAGTATTCTTCAGAAACGGTAAAAACACTTTTTACATGCACTCGAACTCTTGGGAGAGGAGGGGGATATGGTGTTTTCTAGATCTCTAAATATCAATCTAGGTATTGATAAATTCTCTCTATATCTATTGTTCACATTAAATAAAATTATGATATGTTATATAATTTTATATTTATTAAAAAATCTTACAATATTGAAAATTTCATAATAAACTCTCTCATTCATTATAATGATTAATTGTCCCATGTCCAATAATAATAATAATAATAATAATCACTGGACTTGTGAAACACATAAATAATATAAATAAATATCATTTATATATTTTTCATTCAGACCATTTATCACATCGTTCTTCCCCTTGTCAGTATTTATCAAACCTTATAATTTATATTTTATTAATAAGTAAAGTTCACAGAATTATTTTATAATAAATATTAAAAATAATAATTTCAAAAAAATGATAATAATTTGTTAATAATACAATTTAGTTCACTTATTATTTTTTATAACATTTAATTAGATTATGAAGATGTAAGAAAACCAAATAAATATTATTTATTCTAACTTCGTAAATTCAATAATTTAATTTCACTGAGATTGTTTATGTACAGAATGTGTGTCCCTAAAGGCCTATTTATCAATGGAATCAATAATAACTACATGATTTCCTAGTATAGAATATTTAAATACTCTAAGGCACCCATTAAAAATGATTTTAATCTCAAAATTTCAGCAAACCTCTTATGAATTCTTATGATGTTATATAATCTCATTATTACTATATATATAATCATGTATATTTCTTGTTAGTGACGTCATCATATATAATTGATTTATATTTCATGGACATTTTAGAAATAAAGACTCTAATTGAACACAATGGTCATGGAATTATATATTCTATCACATTCCCACAAAAGGCTAGAGATATCAAACTCTATCAATGGATATAGGGGATTGATCATTTCTTTCATTATATATTTTTGAAATATATTTCATCATGTACCCAATGTATCTTACTTCACTAAGATTATATATCATTATGGTTTTATTAAATATGATGTTGTATGTTATTCGTGATATTAATTATTTGTAATCTTAAATTCTAAGGATCAATGCACACATTTACAAATTAGATCAGATTATGAAACCTGAAATATATATATTTTATTAATAAGTCTATTAATATAACCAAAAATCTAAAGATTATCTCGGTTAAACACCATGACAGGGAGTCCTAGTTTCTTTTTAATATCGTACCATAAATATCATATATTTTCACATATAAAGGATAAATACTAATGTGGTGAAAATCATTATTATCCATGTAATAAAATATGATGATGTTTTCTTCTAGGGAATTAGCTCCAACAATCTGCTACATTATCTAGATCCTTCAGATGAAAAAATTCATCGCACCATCTCTCACATGATACTGATGCTTTTTTTGGGATAAATACATGGTTAAGGGGTCTTCCTTATGATTCAATGTGGATAAAATTTTCACCAAAACTTATCCTAATTGAGAGAAACCTATAATGTAATATATCTTCTGATGTGTCTACAATTTCCATTACTATGATCACAACTCATTTGGGAGAGACACCACTATAGTATTTTCACTAAAAACTAGGACATTTTATTTATTTATAGGTACCACCTCATTCAATTGGAAAATTCCTTGAAATAATATTTATTCTTTAAGTGCATATAAAGATACAATAAAATTAAACTCCACTTTAGAATCAGTGATTATTGGCTACATTGTGATCATACATCTCAAAAATCCATTGGTATGACATAATATATATCCATAACAAGATGTCAGATTATTTTGATCTATCAAAGAGATAGAACCAGTATAACCATAGATGGATAGCTCATTTTCTCTTCCATACACTATGAATATATCTTTAGTTTAACTCAGATGCTTTTGAATATCCATGCTAGAAGTCCAATGTTGTTTACCTAGATATTCATGAAATATACCCACCCCGACCAAAGAACATGAAATATAAATAATTAAACAAAATGTGGAATACATTATGGATCCTATCATATAGGATAATTGGATCTTATTTATTCTCTCCCATTCATTTAATATATGATTAATCATTTTTAGAGATTGACTTACAACATTTTATACTAGAACCTATCCCCTCCTGGATTGTTCCATACTAAAAAATCATCATTACCTTGCCAATGTATATACTTAGACTTATCCCATGTTCCCTATTATATCTATCATGCATGATATTTATACTTAAAATTTAGGTTTCTTTACCAATTTCCATCATGTATAATTACATTTTCATCCATTCCATTACCACTTCATTGACTGGTATATCATTTACAATTTGTAATTTTTAATAATCATGTACTACTATAGAAATTATTCTAATTACACTAGACACTTTGTTAACACATGGGTTATATTAATTATTAATAAAAAATATATTTATTACTTCGTAAAATTGAATGTTAACTAACCTGGATGGTTAAATTAATCCAAAAATGGATCACTTCATCTTGAATTATCGTTTGGAATATCAAGTAGAAACAATATCTTTAGTCTATTTCATTTGTACAAAATCTTTCGTGTTCCTGTTAATAAAGTAATTTTTAAATCCCTTTTTTGAATAAAAGTGTCGTGGTAACATGATATGTAACAAATAATTATGAAGGATTTAATAATAGGAACCGATGAAAATGTTTAAACCATGTCAATACCTTTATATTGTTTATACCATTTATCCATTACTCATGATTTTTAGGTATTCACATTACCTTCATTTTCCAACATTATCTAAAATACACATTTTCACCCAATAGGTCTTACATCAACTAGAGGATTTTTCTAGACCCAAACAAGAGTTTTGAAACATGGAATCCATTCTAAAATTCATGTATTTTTTCCATCTAGAAACTTCTGAGATCTCTACTACCTCTTTATAGGAGAGAGGATCAATATTGTCAACCAGTAATGATTCATCATCATTAGTGACTAGAAACCCTTATACGTCTTGTTGTTTTAACTCAGTAGTGCTACTATGCAGTACTTTTATATCTATAAGAACCTCTTCGATGGGGACATGTATAATTTTTTCATTTAATATCTCTTGGGCATCTCGAGAATTAAAATTTTCAAAATCTTTTTTTACCCTAATATCTATACTGAGTGTGTGGTTCATCTCAATAAAAAAGGAATATATATTTATTTTTATATTAATATCTAAAGGTTTTTATACATAATATCCCTTTATTTCCCTGTGTTACTATATAAATATACTCTCAATGTGTCAGGGTTCTGGTTTGTTTCTTGATTTATCACTAACTACTATGTCATAACCCCATGCCTGAACATGTGACATAACATATATATTTTCACTCAATAAATTGAATATAGTTCTATTTTTCACATTAGGGGGTACTCTATTTAGTATGTATGACTTCTTCTAAAATTTATATCCTCAAATTGATAATGGAAGGATATAATGGCTCATAGATGACCTTAAAATGTCTAACAAGGTTCATTTCATCGTTTCACTAACAACATTACACTATGGTTCATATGGTAGAGTGAATTTATATAAAATTATATAATCCCATATAACATCGATAAGTTATGGGTAAAGAAATTCATCATCTTGATAGGATTGATGTTTATTTGTCTTATTCCCATGATAATTATAAACTACATGTTTGAACTACCAGACCTTCTCAATGAATTATGACATGTACCTAAACAAGTAGTATAACCATACCTATTCATGTCCTTGGTAAATGTAATATAGTTTGAAAAAATATATATATATATAATCTAATTGAACATGCCTATAAACATCATTTTTTACCAAATATAGAAGCTCTGTAACCATTTCAAATTATCCTCTGAATGTTGGTTTATTTATTATAACTTTTAAAAAAGTGTATCATAATTCAAGAGTTCGATGCCCAAAATATTTCGTATAACCATATTTATAGTTATTTTTGAAATGTTTTCTATTTACATGACCTAGATGTTTATTCAAAAACTAGGTGTTATAAATATCATGAATATTTTTTATTATAAATTGCCACTATTTCTTAAATTTAATACATAAAGACCGTTGTTCAATAATTCCAAGGCATAAAATACTATATCATTATAAAATTATAAACCATTATTTTAAAACATGAAAATAAATCCATTCATATACTAAAAATAAATGGAAATAATTTTCTTGGAAACAATAGTCACAAAATAGATATTCTTTCAAATAAAAATAAATATTGTTGAAAATGTGAGATAGTTGTCTCTAATGTCTAGAGAGGATAACCTGGATCCATTGGAAGCCCATAAATACAACTAAGCTCTAGATATTCTCTAAAATGTACTTGGTTTCTGTGTTTGTATACAAATAGGATAACCATAGAAAACATTTAAAACCCAGTATATATAAATGGAATGACAAAACTAAATAATAAACTCACCCAAATCCTCCCTTAACATTATTAGCATGGTTATATTCATCTCCCAATATCTCTTATTTCCACATAAAAAACATATCACATATTTTTTATTTCATTACCTATAGTTCATCTTCTTAATTGAAGGATTGTGCTCCAAATCATTCGGCTTGGATTGATTCTTATCCCCCTTTACTTTTTCCTCCACTCCCTATTCATGTTATGGATTCTAGGTTTTTCACGTAGTTTGTATTTATCAACATTGTGAAGAAGAGTAAGATGTAATAGAAGTGTCTTCTCATTACTATTGATAGTAGAATTAATAATAATTCCATTTATGTTTTTGGGTAGTAAGGATGTAATTTTACCTTTTTTAAAATAATAATGGCTCTTAAAACTAAATATTACTAAGAACTAAATATAGACAATCATATTGACCATATGTGCCCCAGCTCATGGAAAATCTCCAAACATGAATGGGAATCGTGAATATGAGATCTCATACACCTCTCAGCTTGAATTCTTGTGATAGGGATACCAAAGTAGAGATATAATGTTATACGCATCCATATAATTATATTTATTTAGAATATCATAGTAAATGGGGGATAATAAGAATCATTGGATATCTATTTTGTTTTCCACTTGCTTCAAATAGATATACACTTATTCTTCACGAGACTCTATGTCATTGGACTCACGAAGTGAGATTTCCTGAAAATATATTATTATACATAGTTTAGTTTAATGAAAAAGGGCCTATACAATTCTTATAAATTCAACTCCTTAGGTAGGTTATAATTATCTAGTATGGACCATAATGATATTTTTTAAATTTTTTATTTTCTATTTCTAAAATGTTTGTAGTAATATGTAATTTTTCTGAATACAAAAACAAATTTATAAATTTATAAATTGATTAAATTCCATTAATATGACTTTAATATTGGAGAACAAATATCCATCACCATTAGTTTTGGAATATATTTTCTCTTATATATTATATTGCAAAGGATACATACTCCCCTTATAATTAAATAGAATTGTGAATATTCATTCTTTTGAAGGTTTTTAGGTAGTAGTAACCTTTCAGTTGTGTAAAATGAAAGTTCCTTGACTCATTTAGTGGACTCCCCATTCATTAAAATGTTTTTTTAAATTTTTCATCAATGATTTACATGTAGTTACACCAATTCCTTCATTGTAAGTCATCCCTTAATGTATACTAAGTTAAGTCAACAAAAAAATCAGGATAAAACATTCATGAAAATTGAAGGCACCCAAAAATCAGTCGGTTAGGCAACATAAATTATGAGGTTGAATCCAACTTATGTGGTGAATGGAAACACCTGTTTAATATTTTTGTTAGAGTATTTTTTCCATTATTCATAAATCCTATTTATCAATTTCACATTTAGTGTTATTGGTAGGTGGATTTACATCTGTGATTATCATTTTCTGTTAAAACATTTATGCATTATACATTTATATTTCTTTCCATATTTAATGATTATTAATTTATTTTTATGTGATTCTATATAATCTATATAAATATGTAATTAACAATGAAAATAATACAAATATAACAAATTATTAATGATCATGAGGTTCTATAATGGTTATTATATCTTCAAGATGAAAATATTTCTCTAGACCCTAAGGGAAAATGAAATTGATTATATCTTTTTCCCTATTTTCCCATTCCACCTTTTGCTCCAATGTATTGATTCGATTGGTTTCACCATAGAAACTTGACTCAACCCATATTCTCCCACCAGGGTGATGCATCCATATATATTCCTTTACTCACATTTTAGTAATGACATCTATGGATTAGATACAAGGTTTTACATTAAATAAAAAATTGCAACACCGACCCATACATAATAAGGAGGAGATAAATCACACACCATTTGATTTAATTTAAACATAAATAATTATGAAAACAATCACATACATGGGTTTGGACTATTTTCATGATGATCCACACATTATGAAATGAGAATAGGTTTTCAATATTATTGTTAATTATATAAATATTTTATTTAATTGAGATAATTATCCATGAATTAACACGATTTATCCAATTTACCTTTATTCTATCCCACAACTAATAACCCACCATCACCTAAATTTTAAACAAAATTAATTTATTTTATAATTGAAAATGCAAAAATGTGTACATAGAGGAACAACTTATTCTAATTCAATATTTAAATTATATATATAATATATAATTATCAATCATATGAAATGGAATGCACTTTCCAAATAAATGACATAGAAAGAACATGTGAATGGTTTTAGTTATATATTTAAAATCTCTCTATAAATCACTTGAAAAACATTTATAGTATTATACAAGTCTTGTACTAACGTACGTGACTTTTACTCTCTTCTTCATATGTCTTATGAACATGCTTTGGGACTGGGTGTGCTTACCACCATGGATATGGTAGAGGTACATGTCATGTTTTCCAACATAAATGGAGTGTGACCACATTTTATAATTAAATTTAGGTACCCATATAATGTTTTGGATACATGACAAGCTTATGAATCCCTTTTTTTACTATGGGAAAACAAAGAATACAAATTGATTATTGTGGTAACCTGGTGTGTAGATATTTATTTTGTTTTCCTAATTTGTAGGATTACACATGAATCTACTTTATTAATACCTTCCATATGATTTTATTTGATCTATCCTGATAGAGTGTGATATGGATCTAAAAAAATACACAAACTATATTCAAGAATTACACACCATGCACATTGATATTTTTAATGGATGAGCCTTGGCACCTCCAAATTGCGTTTATTGAATAATTAATTGTACATAAATCATAACCAGTTACTGGTTATGTCCTTAGAAATGATGAAAGGATCATAAAATGTTTTTTAGATTTTAAAACCAATTGATCTATCTAAAATAAAACAAAATAATTAAAAAAAGTTCCTGAATAATAAATTATTATTATTTATACATGTAACCCATCTGATAACACTTTTAGCTTGCGATCATAGTGGCTGCATCCTTTATGGAGTAACCAATCCATATTTTGGTATTAATTTTCATCAAATTACTCATTTGAATTATTTAAACGTCATGTCTCATTATATTTGAAGAATATTAAATGACTAAATTTAATGTCACAACAATATAGTAAGGATAATTGCATATAATATATAATTAAATTATGCACAATTATATAGTTACCCAAACTTGTAAATAATCATTTATTGATGATCCAGTTGAATAGATAATTTTTTTTTACTTCACTATAGGATCTATGTCCAGATTCCTTATTAAAATAATTCACATGTGATCCTCAATATTTTAACTTCATTGTACAATCCTTGTGTGCTATCATAGATGATCCTAATATTTTTTGTTGTTTTTGGTTTACCAGAACAATTTTCTTTCTGGAAGGAGGATGAAAACATTAAGATCTTTCAATGGATTTAGAGATGAAGAATATATAGGGTTCTTTATATATCTAAATCACAATTTATGGATTTATAGGGTTTCTCTATATCTGTTTTTTGTATGAAAACTCATTGTTGAAATATATATAATTGTATATTTATTATGGCTGTCATAGTGTTAGAAAAATGCACACAATACCCTTCCCTAGATTATAATTCATAATTGACCTCATTTTAAATAATAATAATAATATAATTAATTGTATAAAATGTGAAACACATTATATATATATATAATAATATAAATTATTTCATTTCCAATCAAACCATTTAGCTCATCCTACTTTCCATCTACCGTATATATCTATCCACGAATAGTAGTTATTTAATTACTAAATACTGTCACATTATCATTATATGATATGAATGATAAATATTTTATTCTCCAAAATTGTTAATAAATATTTATTATTATTATTTAAATAATTTATTATATGTATGTACTAGTGCTTAAATTATGGAGATCAACTAAATCTGAAAAAATAATATTTATTTTTTCTTGTTAAATTAAATAATTCAATTTAATTGATATTGTCGAAACACATATTGTGTGACCCTCTATACCTCTTTCATATTTGTGGTATTAACAACCACCTGATGTCAAGGGTAATAGTCTAGATACATGAAAAGTAACCAATATAAAAATAATTAAATGTTACAATGACATCCATACTTCAAAAAACAAATAACATTTAATATAATCCACTTTTCATGATATATCTAATCAAGAAAGCCTCAACTCGGGGCCATCAATCTATATTATTAATTTCACATTCCCGGATTCCCAAAATAAATCCTCCCACTAAACTCAATGGATATGTATTTATATAGTAAATTTTCTTCCCATTGAAGGATTTGATATATCTACTTACATCAAGGAATATAAGGGATATATACTTTATTTCATTATCCACAAATGAAATATATCTCCTGATGTACCCAACGTATCCAACCTCAGCTTGATAATATATTATCATGGTTTCCCAAAATATATAAAATTATGTGATTTGTAATATTTAGTAATGTAAATATTATAGATTAATGACATATGTACACATCAAAAAAATTTGAACATCATTCGACACAAGGAAACATGGATATCATAAAAATAATTTTGTTATCATTAGCTCTGATCTTAGAGATTACCAAGGTATAAACCCATGAGAGGGTGTCTCAATATATTATTAGATTGTCCCCCAAATAGTCTCTATATTATGTGTCCTATATGATAATATCATCCATATATAGAACATATATTCAATAATGATATCATGGAACCTCCTTGTTCTCATTATCACAGGGAACTATTACGACCTTCTAGAGTAAAATAATTTCTTATTGAATTCCCACATATAAGATTAATTCAATGGAATAATCATAACAAAATTAAGAAACATCATTGAACATGTAATCAAGTACAGAGAAATTATATTCTAGGTAATGATCTCCAATTAATTCTACCCCCACTAGTGGGTAATGTGAGTATATGTGTATGGATTAGCCTTTTATTTAAATATTCAAGGCTATTTTCACATTCATCAATACATATTGACATAAATCCCATATATGTTATCACAATTAGTGATCATGTCAATTGTGATAAGTTACTATCAAATCAATGATAGTTTATTTTTGATCCAAAGGAACTAGTGAATTTTGAAATAGATATTGTTCAATGACATCATTCAATTGCCTCTGTTGTTGAAGTATCTACAGTTATCCCTTTACAGGTCATAGAATTTCCTAATAATATTTATTTCTCCTACAAAATGTGCATTAAATATACATAAAATTTAAATTTTCAATTTGGATGGTCTTTAATATAACGTTCAAACACTCCTCATGTTCCTCCATGGTTTTTTAGTGGATAAGAATATCATCTATTTAGACTGCAACAAATTTATCTTAGTAATCCTCATAGAATATATTCATAAAATCCATTAAGATTTCTCAATAATTAGTGAGTCCAAATAGAATCACAATAAAATAGTTTTTCTCATACCATATACAAAAAGAAGTCTTGGGGATATAATCATTTTCACCATTACTTGATAATATCCCAACTGAAGAACTCCCATGGATAGGTATTAGAATCTACATTGCTGATTGAACATGAAATCAATCTATGGAAGATGATAATTATTATTTATCAAGATCTTTTTTGAGCTTATAATAATCATGGTAATGTAAAATTGACCCATCCATCTAATTGATTAAAAGGATCAGTTCACCCCATTGTAAATCACTTGTTCATATAAACCCTTAATATAAATTTTTGTGTATTTTCCTCTTGATATCCTAATGTTAATAGTTATACATTATATATGGACTCTAGGATAGTTATAAATATATTATTATATATTTAATTATGATATAAACATCTCAACTAATAGGAATACCGGATAATTATTCGATAACACATCTACGAGTTCCCTTACAATAAAAATTTCTTAAAGGGAAATCATTTCCTTATTCCCATGTTTATATATGTTTTCTCAAAATGAAATAATATAAATTTGCGAGATCATGGTACAAATGATATTCATCATCCTCCTTGGACATGTATATAATTATAGGATGATTTTTGATATATATGGTGGTTCATTATCTCATCAATTTATTTTGGCTCTATATAATAAAATCCAATCCATTGAAAGAATAATATCAAATTACTCAATATTGGGACTGATAATGTTTTTTGGGATATTAATCCCACAAATAGTAACAATTGATGAGTTAGATGATTGGGATTAAAAAATTGGACCATTTTCCATTTTCAATGATATCATGACTTCCTTATTTAGAGGTGGAGTATTAATTGTTCTAATAATATTATTTAATACGGAAGAATGTATTGACCAAGAAAAAGTGTGTTCACTATCAATTAATGAATAAATAACATACCTATCACCACATCATTTTTGATATCCAACTCAAATGTTGTTAAGGAATAATATCACCCATTTTCCCTAGTCTAAATAAGTGTTATCATTGGTTATAATTGATAACCCGAAACTTAGTAGACAAGATCACAAAGTTTCATTTTTCATTTTATTGTAAATATTAGAAAAATGGATGATTATTTGTTTATTATACCTATTATAAAATATATTGGTGGGTTTATCTGACTAGAATTTGATATAATGTTGTCTTTTATTATGCACATAATTCATTTCCTATCCCCTTATATAAAAATACTGGCATGCTTCTTCACAATCATTTGAAATATCAGATAATGGATATCCCCTTTGTGATATTTCTCCATCAAAATAATAGAATAAATATCCATCATCCACTTCATATATATAAACCCATGAGACCATTTAGATTTTATAATCATTATTTTGAAATTAATGGAATGCCATACAATTTTCTCATTAAAATCAATGTTTTCAATAAACAATTATTTTTGTATAATTGACTCAATCCTATAAATAAAGAATGAAATTTACATTAATGGGATACAATAAGGAAGAGATCATATTATTCCAGTCTTTTGAATTTCTCATCACAATCCCTAATGTAATAGTCATCCTTTTTCTTGAGTCCAAGGAATTTATCTTAATTTTCAGCTTTAGAATGAGAGGAAAATATATATAAAAAATCATTTCTATGGAAATATTCCTACTCCAATGCTTTAATCCCATCCTCAAGATTCATATTTGTTTTATCAAATTCCACCATTGATCAACTAATCCAACATTATGATAAAAATCCTGAAATAAAATCACTTTTTAAAAGAATTTACGGAATAAGAATATATACTAAATGGATTAAATCCATTATTCCATGATTAAGGGATCAGAAGATCCACTTAAATTTGGAGGCCTTTGTTTCTTAATTTCTGAAATTAGAAATTCCTTATTCTTAGGGGAGTGTTTGTTTTTTCCGTTGGTCCAATATTTTTTTGAAAATAGGTTCATTGATATTTTATTCTCATAATGTTCCAACATAATATTACCATTGGGTTATGAATATTATTTGGGTAGTCATTATATTATTCCTAACATTGGTTGTTGACTCAACATATCCCATTTACAACTATTATCTAAATTAACGAGAAAATTATGAATGTGTGTTTTAAAAATATTAATCACAAAAATTTTAAAAATATTAATACTAATGGGATAACTAATAAATGAAAGATTTTCAACTACCTATGAATCTTTAGGTTTCCATCTATTTTAGCAATTATCAATATACTAACATAAAATATAATAAGCACAATTTTCCATTAATAATGGTTTCTAAAATGATTGTGAATTTTTCTAAGAATATTCTCTAGGAGTGTCAAAAAATGTGCGTAGTAAGGTCTCATTTTCATGATCAATGATATAATATAGTCAGTACCAATGTTCCCTTTTTTAGGGTTAATATTTCTAGGAACAACATTAGAAGATCTGCATCCACTTATAGTGTCTTGGTAGGGATGTATTTTAATGAAAACATTGATTGATAAATTATAAAAAATTAGGAATTTTTTCATTGTTTATTCTTATCTATAAGTAATTCACTATGTTTTTCAAATCATAATACCCAAGAAATACTAGTCTTCCCCCTGATACCAAATGAATCTACTATTTCATTAATAAAACTTAATTACTGATTAGTTACAGAAGGACACACCTAATGCAAACCTGGAAGTTCAAAAGGCCTTGTGTTTTTTGGAAATTAGATGAATAACATAATTTTATGAACCAGTTATAGAACAATATTATTTTAAACATTAAACCATTCCTTTTAAAATCATTTGATATTAAAATATTTCATGAGATTACATGAGGATGTACATAATAAAGAAGTTAGATATAAAGCCCAACAAAGGAATAATCAAATCAAAACATTATGAACCAAATAAATTTTGTTCAAAAATCCTACAATGGTGACATAAATAAGGTGATAATGATAAATTATAACATTAAATATTGAGACCGGATGATAAAATAGAGGCAACATTGGAGTGGGATGACAACATAAAACATGGATTTATAAAAATAAATCTAGGATAACTAATGAGAAAACACAACATATTGTTCTTAGGATAGCCTCTTATTCCCCAAAAATCCATAATAATAATATTAAATCAATAACAAATTATTTGGGGGGATATATAATTCATGGACAACCCATCACATTCATTTCATATACATGCATATGTTTTCCAAATTGGTCATAAAACATAATGATGCATAACATCACTTTTAATCCCAATATTATAGAGTTTATTTTAAATAAGTAATAATTGAATAAATTGTGTAAAATTTATATATGTCAATTCACATGAATGGAAATGGGGATTGGTATTCACTACACAAATATTTGGCATTGAAAATTGCAAGATAATTCTGACAACAAAATGGAGGTACAAAAAGATTAATGGAAGGGTTCAATGAGAGTGAATGTTGTGTATTATAACATATAAAAAATAAGGACTTTAATATGGATTTGTAAAACTATACAAGAAAATTTAAAAACAAAAAGTGATAATATAAATAAGGTGATTGAATAAAAATGGGACGGAGAGGATCCCTTACCTTCATTGGGCACTTCAAAAAGATAGGGATAAGCCTCTAAAGAGAATGAAAACGCATTGGGAGTTATCTATAAAGGAAAAAAATTATACAAATCATGTCAAAATTATTTATAGTTATGTGTTTTGGGTGTTTGGGTGGGTTTTATAAAAAAGATATAAATTCATTATTAATTTCTAAACACATGATTTGGAATATATATAATAAAATGATCAGAACTAAAATCATTGCCTCGGTTTTTTCACATGGTTTCTACCAATGTTGAGTGATATTAAATATTTTTTGAGACAAGATCCTAACTCATTAAAATAATATACTTCGTGATGTGGATGTGATTCATGTTAATAATGATTTGATTTTTAACCCTTTTAATACAATACATGTGTTAGAGGATTCATTAATGAATTATAAAATTAGTCAAATAACATCCAAAAAAAATTATTTCACAAGGGTTAAATAATTTTCTTCATGTATACTATTAATAGTATATATTACAACACTTATTGAATTATATAATGTCCTAATACATACTATATATTTATAATTTATTCAATTTTTCCGAAAAAGTACATTGTCTCAGGGAAATAAGAAAATTTCACTTTTAGAAAATTTATAAGTGATAATTTTGAAAATGTTATATATTTTAACTAAATAATTCCTGAAATATGAAAATTGCGCTTTTAAATTAAAATTTTCTATTTATTTGGGAATTTTTTTTGATGATAACAGTTTCTCACAGTTATTAAAATTACATTTTAATTTATATAAATTTATTAACATTTATATTTAAATAAATCATATTTATTAATAATATTTTATTAAAATAAAATTTATATAATAATTTAATTAATTCATAAAAAACATGTATTGATTGAAGTAATATATTTTCTAAAAATTCAATTATTGTTTTATCATACCTGAAAATAATTTCAATTAAACACATTATTTATTTATTTTTAATGTAAAAATAAATAGGTTAAATACCATAATTATTTTCTTAATAATAAAAATATAAAAATTTACACTATTAGGGTATAGATACATGCCCCTATATTACACCATCCTATGCCCTATGGGTAATGTGTGTGATGGTGACACTTTCTTGGGGTGTTTTAGTGAACATGGATTGGGTCATGATGTTGATAATATTTTATTTCTCCCATAAAAGGTTCTTCTCCTTCATTAGTTATATAATATTGTATTAGGCTAGGTAAATATAAAAAATAAGGGATTCCATATACCACATAACATCTAATAAATGGGATTCAAATGGTATGATTTGACTACTCGAGGACATCATTTATTTTATATTTTTAAATTAGACTATATTTTAACCCTAAATATATACTAATCATAATGTTGAATATATGAATGATATATTCTAATTGGTTATGATGCTTAAAAATATTTTATATCTTTTGGGATATTATTTTCCAAAAAACTATGCAATACATGTGTTTTATATAAATAAAAAACATAATAAGGAAGATATTCACATAAAAACTAAATTGATTAACAAATTTTTTTGTAATTATAACTAGAACATAAAATGAATGGATTGTAGGCGTGATAACATAACAAACCAATGAGGTTTTCCCAATCAAGAGGAACTCACAAATAATCAAATTCCATTGCATGGAATATAAAATTATATATAGATTGTAAAAGAAACTCTTCGACACTTTCTATTTTTATTGATGATTTTATAACACATGATTATATATCATTGCCTTCACTTGAATTAATTTCATGAATACTTATCCTAAAAATATTTCATCATATTTAACATTAATAAAAATTAGTACATACGTAGATGACTGTTCAAATACATAAGAAGTGTGAAATTATGTATACATAATTCATGAAAACTATAATTTTTATGAAAAACTAATACATATTATATATAAATATATAAAAATATAACATATAATGATTTACATTGTATACATTTTTGTGATGTGTTATGATTTGTTTGAAATTTTAATGAATCCATTGATTTTATAGATGGAAACATATCTTACACTAATAATCCTAAGATACGTGTCATTACCTTTTTATACCATTCAAAATATTTGATTAATATAGTTCTTTAAACACCCACTCTTGTAATTTAACTGAAATGAAGATTCAGATTCTACCATTCAAGAATCAAGTGAGATAATAAAAATTAAGGGTGATCATATAATATCTTCCAAAATAACATAGAGGGGTCCATGTCACGACCCGACCCGTGTCAGGGCTCGATCCACAATTAACCATATCCTGCCTCTATGGGCCAGTGTCTGGTGAAAAGCATCGAAGGTATTAAAAAATTGGGTAGACCTTTTCCAATGTACATATACAAAAACACACAACAAACATAATTAAAAAGTGAAGAGGGAATGAAAAAACATGATAATACAATTCAAAATAAATAAACCACCAATATTCAATAAAATATAAATTCGACTGGTATATTTGTTGTAAAGTAAACTAAAAAGGAAAAGGGGTAAAAACTCCAATACAGAAAAGTTCCACAAGGATAAATCAAATAGAAAAGTAAAAATGGTGAGAGGGCCCCTCTAATAGATCCCTATAGAAGACCGGATGATGCAGTCCAGAAACCATGCATCCCTAAGATCATTTTATTTCACTACTGACAAGTTCTTCATCTCCAAGGGCATACCATGTGTGGTCAAAACCCATGAAGGGATGAGTATAAATATAATTAGTAGGATTTCTTAAAGGATCAAGGTAGAAGAAAAATATGTACCCAAGAGGCTACCAATTATTATAACAAGGCATAATAATGGAGAGTATAGCTCAACCCGACAAGAGAGTGAAGTTTGTTAATCCAAACACAAAGAGATAAAAACATTGAGAAGAAGAAAATCTTGTCAAGTCTTCATGAAATATAATAAGAGAGTAGTCTCATCTAATGATGATATCCTTGATGCAAAAATCACATGGAATACACCACTCATCTTCACCTATCCTAGAATGAGAGTAACCAAAACCCAATGAGTTGGTACTAAAAAAGGATATATATATATATATATACATGATCAAACAAAGAAACCCAGATTATAGAGTATGGTTATCATGGTCTAATATATTCGTCCAGAAAAATGATTTCCAAATGTTCTATCGGTAATCAACAAAAATTCCCAGTATCCCTCGCATCTTCTCTAAAGTGTAAGTCAAAGAAACATAATCACCACACCTTGATATTATCCTCTTTTGGTGGATCAGTCTATACTACAATGTTTTTTTTGTATTATAATGATACATCTCTATGGGTAAAGAATATCTATTTCTCGTGAGTTCAATGTTATGTAAAATCATGTCTCATCACTAAATATCATAGACTATAGATAATGTTTCAAGGTTTATGACCCACTTCTATTTCCCACTGAAGCGTAATACGCTGGTGGGTATGCTCTAATGAGAAAAAGATGAACCTTACTACCCATCTCTACAGAATGGTAGGTCCTAAATATTAAATGATGAACCTCACTACATTGCCACATTCGAGGGTAAATCAAAAATATTAAATGATGAACCTCACTACCCAACCCCACTAGAGGGTAATTCATTAATAGTCTTCAACAAAACTCACTGAACAACCCCACTGGAGGGTAATCCTCTAACAGGGAACGAATAACACCACTACCCTGCCCCATTGGAGTGTAATCTGGTACTACTCTAGTGACCCCTGATGAATGCTACCTCTCATAATCCATCAAAGAACTACACTACAGTCCTCAGGTATCACACCAGGTAGGTGTCACACCCCTAACATCTCTCATCATATCTCAAAATCCACTATGGAGAAAACCATCACATTCAATGATAAAAACCACTTTGGATAGGCTACTCGTTGGCCAAAATCTGAATTCAAAATAAGAATGTATGAGGGGTAGAAGATTCATTATGTGTTTTATGGAATGTGTGGGTCTCACATGATGTGTGACCTAGCCTCATCACCTGGCTATGTTCCCATCATTAAACGGGTACTAAAGTGAGATCATGTACTCCAAGAAGTGCTAGTGTACTCCCAGAGTAAATATCTATTCTATTTATATGGATGAAAAGCGCACGATGCTCATCGCTGGTCCAAAAGGGCTGCAAATGTGTCTTTACATACTAGAATCCTTAGACGTCTCTATATAAAAAAAATGACACCATCATGGTCCTTGTGAAAATATAAATAGGATCAAATATTAATTCCCTCAAATCATACTCTAGATGAAGAAGATGCATTGAACAACATTTCACATGAGCAGTTATTCGTGGGACCCTTTCCTTGATGCTGAAAAACATTCAACAGATTTCAACAATTCCATCCTCTCATAAAAACACACATGATTGGAAATTCATTAATATCAAATAGACACCATGTGAAAAAGACTTATCTTACATAAAATGCCCAAATCAGGCCTCATTTTTAGTGTACCTCCAATTCAGTTTAATCACATAAAATTAATCATTAAAATTCCTCCTTAACTATAGGGTCAAAACTCCTCTAACGCTACGGAAATTGGGAATCCTATGTAGATATACAGTCCGATAAAAGTTTCATGAATAATAATTATATTATAATTATAAATAATCATATGTTTCATGCCCCTGATCCACGATAATTATTATTAAAAATACAAAAGGTCATTAGAAGGTACATCAAGAAGTATGGGTCATGTTACCATAATGTCACGCAAATAGGTTTTTATGTTTCAAAGATAGGTCTGATACAAGATTTAGAAATAATAATAATAATTTTATTATAAATTTTAAACCCAGGTGTTTCATGTGACCAAGAAACAAATTCAATAACTAAATATCCCAAATGAGTCTATAATATATTGGTCTCGATAAGAGGATTGGATGGCCATATCTGGACTATAAAATAGACATGCCATTTAGAAGTTATTGGGTTTTAAAAAATCCATAACCTACCCTATTTCAACTCGACTGCCCTTGCCTAGCCCATCCACCATATCCCAACCCCCACAGTTATGGCTCTACCACTACGCTATGATGGAATCTCATTCCACCACCTCTAACCCACAATTGACTTAGGTTCCACCACACACCATCACGAGGCTCCCACATCACCTCATAACCCACTAGACCCCCCCTGATTTTCTCAAATATAATTCTAAGACCACATCTCGACTCTTATGGATGATACCTCCACAAAATCATTCATTACTCAATGATCGGTCAACGTATCGACATGGTGAAAAGTTTTTCCATTTTCACTCTCTGTTGTTCTTCCTCTTATGCTCAAAACACAAAACGTTCATAGATCTCAAATCCCTGTATCATGACCTTCACAGAACTATGGCCCAATCGATTATCAGATGTCATTTTAGCATTGAAAAAAATTTGAAAAATGAATAAGAAAATTTACAATGAAGAACAGATGACACAAAATTAAACATGTGATGTTAATTATTAGTTTGGAAATCAATGAAGGATTTCAATGTAGTTAAATCAGTTAGATGTAAAAAATAATAACAAATTCTTCAATCATGGTGATGCAGAATCTAAAAAAGAAATACTACCTCGATTTTGGATCCATTTTCTTGTTCACTACTCTCTGAGATAATAGATCATGTATTTTCGTCCCATTCCACCATGAATTCAGTATCGAATCACCATCAGAAGGATATGAGGAACTCTCACTGGCATCAATGGGAGAAATGTTCCAATCATTCCTCATTTCCCTTAAGCACCAGTTTATATAAAACCACCAGTGGTATCAGAATCCAAACCTCCTGTGCCCTATCAAATTATGTAATATTTAGGTAAAACACCCCATTCTGAACTCAAAGAAGATATCAAATTCTCAATATGAGTCCCCAATAAAATGTTATTTGATTTGGTGTTCGATATAATGTAATTAAATTTAATTATTTTATTTATGAAAATTCCCCCATAGTTTGTTCTACTGAATACCCACCCTGATGGATGTATTGTCCCGCTAAGGGTAAAGGCCACGATCCAGACTCAAAAGTGGCCTCAAATTTCTGATTTGATCTACCACATGAGAGGTATCCTATTTCTGTCATGTGTATTGTATGAAATAATTTTAATATTATTTTATTATTTATTATGGGAACTTTGTGCCTCAGAATCAAAATCTGTTTTAGATCCATGCTCTGGAAATATATACAGAAACATTTCAACATCATACCAAGAAAAAATGTGTCTCTACATCAATCCCCCATTCATTATTTTCTTCATTGAAATGATAAAATAGGGAAAACAACTTGGGATTATAATCTCACAACTGGATCTCCCGTTACCTAGAACTCTGCTGCAAACTTTTGTATTTTCACATCACGCAAATCAAGGGTACATTACATCTTCTCTGATCTATGATGTGAATAGGGTCCTACACATATCATTTTATCTATGAAACATGGGGGGACATAGTGTTCCCTTATCAACAATTTGGGTAGGGAAAGGAGGTAGGAAACCTCACCTTCTCTTTGCACAAGCTCGAACGGTCTGATGAAATGTAAGAAACTGTTTTTCACTTCAGCTAAACCACAAAAATAGACTAAAAGTGAGTGGAATCACTTTTAGTACCTACAACAAGGTCTTGTGATACCCTCCTTCATAATATCCATCTGGAGAAACACACAATTATATCTGGACACACAATATTTCATAATCAATGTCACGCAATCGATACTATTTTACACACATGAGAATCGAAGGAGTGAACATAATCGACATAAGAAACATGTAACCTCCAACTTCACAAGGGATGCTTATAGAGAAGCTAACATAACAGAAAAATCACATGCTAGGCGAGACTGGTACATCCAACTAAGTGTCTTACAAAAACATATCCCTCTCCTAGTGTATAGACTATTTTGATGTCATAGTCATGTCGAATGTTCAACCGGAAGTGTTGCCTCGTGGTCAAGTCTCTCTGGGTAGAGACATACTTACGACTCTAGTGGCCCGTAAAACCCATAAAGCGTTCTCCCAGAAGCTAGTATCTCTACACCCCAAGGTTGAAGACAACTCCTGTTTGTACCACATAGAGATTTATATAGTTCTATTCATGGGGTCTCTATCACCTATACATGTACTTAATAACTTATGTATCAAGTTTGATGTTGAGAATGCAAAGGTACTAACAAATAGGGTAGGTGAGTAAACCCATCCAACTACAAGAATCATTACCTTAAAATAATTTGGTATACCTTATGTGTCTTCACATCCTTCAGAAAGAGAATAATCCCCAAACCAGATACTCTATTACACCCACATAGAGACAAACCAAGAAAAAGTGTCATGTAGGAAAAATCCACCGGCAATGCCAGGACCTAGTCGGCCACGTCATTGCAAAAATCTTCCATTAACGTACATGTCACAAGGACCCATCCACAGAAACTTAGTAAAATCCTTTTTTGGTGGAACTGACTCTACCTCATAGATTTTCTTGCATCACAAAAATGTGTCTTAGTGGGGTACAAACCCCTCTTCCTCATATATTCAAAGCTATTTTAAAAATCACTGACACAAGGATACACCGACACCCCACATCACCTATGTTAAACATCAAGAATGAAGTCAGGAATAAATTGTACCTCACCTAGTGTCTAACACATTACACTAAAAAGGTATAAAAGATATAGTGCCTTCCACTTTTTATCTCATTCATTTTAGATTCATATACATCTATTGCAAGAAGCAGCCTGTGGCCCTGACCACCAACTCCCTGAGCCTGATGTGGGATTTTAGGTTGTGATGGAAGGACTTTATAATATCATCCACAAACCAAAACTACTCTATCTACCCTACCTACATCACCTCCATGGGGACCACCATGTCCCTAATGGGTGTTCCCTGGTCATGACATCGTCTCTCTCATGGAGGTTCATTTACTATCTTCTTGGAATGGTCAACACATATGGTTGGGAAATCACATGCATTGTATCCTTGAGTGTCACAAGAATAACACTAACCCTCCATAATCTATCCATGCAATCTACTGTACATCATCCTCCTTCAACTATGTTCCTGTGACTGATTATGGGGAGGCCTCCCAAATCAAAATAAATCCTAAGTAGGAGGGGTAGTACTCCTCATGGAATAGTTTCTTGAGGGTATACCATAAGAGTAATATATCATCATGTATTTCAGTAACTAGGCTCTACCAATGTCAAACTACTCAAGGGAAAGGACTGGTTATACCATCTGATCATTCGGTATCTGAACAAGCCTGATGTGGAAAACCACTAACTCTAACAAAACCTCAACTTTATTAGAGTTTGTATCGTCGTAGAACCTTAGAGTTATCTTATGATGGAACACCCAATATGTACTCAACATGAGCACATCCCTAATTTGATCTGATGTTATTTACTACTAATCCATAGGTAGAGGTGATTTTACTCATCATTCCAGTAGAAGGTTGATCGTATGATGGATCCTAAACTGTGGATTCGTCACTCATAGGGTCATCATCAAGAACCAAAGCTAATATCTTGGCTAAATATCATCGTGGAGGCATCTTGAAACTGATGAAGGATTACTACGATCTATAGAACACACACACAAATATATCAACAATGATGGGAAAGTAACTAATGATGGATAGACAAAGACTGAATATTATATGATGCATGTACCATTGTTTCATGAAAAAGATTTCTCAGTATACAGAATGGACAAGCTAGTAATTAGAGTCCGGGTGAATGGCTACATCAGTTTCCTCCCCATCACTAGATTCCATATCCTAAGATCTTATCTCAAGACATGTTAACACTGTAGATATAATTACCTACCAATTTATTTTTAGGTAATTTCCAAAAAATCAACTCAAGGAATAATCCACCTCTGATACAACCTTTTCACGACCTGACCCATAGTAGAGCTTTACTAACAACAATCCCAAGCCCACCTCCATTGTCTAGGGGATGGAGAACAGAGCCGAAGGCACAAAAAACATGGAGATACCTCTTCCTATATATATATAAATACACATGAAATGAACTAAATTAAAATGTTTAGAGGGAAAGGAAATACATGATACAATATTTTTATATGTATAAACCACAAATATACATCGACCGCTAAATAGTGAAAGAACAAGTGTTGTAATGTAAAATGAAAGAAGAAATAGGACACATACATAACCCAAGAGAATATTTCCACACCTCGGTAAATGTTTAGATAAGTAAAATTTTTGAGAGAGCCACACTTATGGATCCCATGCTACGACCACCGCATGCAGTCCAAGCACCCCATTTCTATACACAGCTCTAATGTCACGATCAACATGTCTATAGTCTGCAAGGTCACACCAAGTGTGGGAATAGCCCTAGTAGGGGGGAGTATAAAAATACATATCAGGATTTGCAAAAGGGTCATGGGAGAAGAAAAATATGTACGTAATAGGGGAGAAGGAATAGAACAAGGTACAGTAAAATATAGTACTTCTCAACCCAACACGAGAGTGAAGTAATCTCATCAAAATACTTGGGGCTAGAATGAGTGAAATGATAAACATATATTCATCTTTTTTTGACCTATAGTAGGATAGTATAATAATCCAACCCTTATAAAATAAATGTAGAAAGCATGTGGAATACCCTTTGCCTCTTCGCCTCTACTAGAATAACAATAACCAAAAAATGGAGTGGGTACAATAAAAGGATACATACATACATATATAACAATTGAAACCCAAATGAGAGAATAATGGGATCTTAATATCAAATATCATCATATGAAAATAGATGAATGTAGTTCAAGATGTAATGACCAATGATTCCCAATATCCCTCATGTCTTCTCTAAATTGTAAGTCAAAGGGACTAAATCACTGTACCTTGACACTATCCTAGTTGGGAAGCTCTGTCTCGCCTATATGGATCTATGTCGCATAACATGGTTTCAAAAAGGTAGGAAAATCATTAATGATTATCATGAGTCCCTGGATATAGCATAACAAGTCTCATCCCAGATATGCATGGCCAAGAGATGATCTCTTAAGGTCAAGGACCCAATTTACAACACCGCTAGAGGGTATGCTCAGTACTGCCATCGTTGAACACTACTACCCATCACTACTGAAGGTTAATATTCTAGAGGGTAATCATAAAATGATAAATGATGAACCTTAATACCCATCCTTTTTGGAGGGTATGTCCGGAAGAATAAACGGTGAACCTCACTGCCAAACCCCGCTCGTGGGTAAGTCCTGAAGAGTAAAGGATGAACCTCACTTCCTTACCCTATTGAATGGTATGTCTTGAAGAGTCATTGGTGAATCTCCCTTCACTGTCCCACTAGAGGGTATGTTTGGAAGATAGAATAGTGAACTCCACTACCTAGCCCCACTGGAGGGTAAGCTAGTACATCTCTAGTGATCCCTGTTAGACGGTACCTCTTGGAATGTAATGGAGAACTACACTAGAGTCTTCATATATCTCCCTATATATGATTCACACAAAGAACATATTTAATCATATCTAAAAATCCACTATGGAGGATACATTCCATTCTTTGGGGAAAACAATTGGGAGAGGCTACTAGTGAACTAAAATATATGTTTGCAAGAAAGAGATACGGGAGTTAAACGATTTATAAAGTGGTATACAACACCTGTGGGGTCAATAATAAATTTGATTCCTCCTCATCGCTTGGTTGTGTACATATCCATACTTGGCTACTAAACTGTGATAATGTTCCCATAGTCATGTTTTTGTACTCCCATAGTACATGCCTCCCCTAGCCATATGGATGACGAGTGCACAATACAAAATTTTGATCCAAAAGGGATGAAAACCTATATTTACTGACATTCCTTTTGAGATGGCCCTAGATAACCAAAATACTTCACACCATCATGATCCTTGTCGAAAAACACTGGGTATGACCAATTCATTTGCCCGAATCATACTTTCAATGAAGAAACATTATTTCACATTAATGTGCACAAATGGTGCTTTGTAAGATCCATGACATGATCCTGAACCACATCAAATGGATTGTTCTATTCCGATCCTCATGGAAAATCACTCGGGGTATCAAATTCATTAATCCCAAATAGACACTCAGTGAACATGGTTCATATAACCATAGAATTTACAAATCAGGCCTCGTGGATCCCACACCTCAATTATAGTTTTATTGCACAAAATCAGTATTAACACGTCTCCCTCATCCCCAAGGTTGCAATGCCCCTAACAATGTGTTAATCAGAAATCGTATGTATATGTATAGTCTGATACATGTTTCTCAAATAATAAATATATTACTATATAAAATCATATTTTTTTAATCTACTGAGCCTCTAGTGTTAATAAAAAAAATATCCTCTAAAGGACCAAGTCGAAGCAACGTTCGTGTTGCTGCAGATGACACATGAATCAAACGCCTGGTTTACTAGCTTGGTCTCATAAAAGATTTTTAAATAATAATTATTATTATATTATTATTATTAAACTAAGGAGTATTGTGGAGTCAGGCAACACTACCATAACATAGAAGTCTTGAACCATTCTAAAAAGATATTTCTCAAAAAGAAAAATGTGTAGACAAATATGAAATGTGAAACGGACAGTCAGTTTTATAGTAATGGGGTTTTAATTGTAACGCCCTGATCCCAGTTACCCAGAGTCGGTGAATTATTACATAACATTGGCACGGTCACAAAAGATCAAGTCTCAAAAGTCCGATTACTTTAGTAGTCTTGGAAACACTAGATATAGTCATAAGTCTTACATTACATCATAATGTAACAAAATCTACAACAACATCTTGTCTTGATATCCCCTCATACTATCCCTACAGGTCATCCATAAATTACTTATTCACATCCTGGGAAAAATAAAACATTGAAAGGGGTGAGATCAGATGCTCAGTAAGGATAACAATATAGAGGAATCATTCATAGATAAGCACAAACATTTAAGGCAATGTATAACTAAAACAAAAGCCTTTAAAACATGATCTTCGACATAATATGGAAAAGATAAAATGAAAAAATTCCATTTACTTATTCACATGGATATTATAGTAGTCGAATAACCACATGCAATATCAATAACTCCTTTCATAATGATGGAATTCATAATTCTAGACTATCATAACCACATAGTCAAGGCCTCGTGCCAATACTACAAATAAGATTTTTTCAATGCCTAATGCCAAGACAGTAGTTTGTCTAATGGGACCTACCGATGCATCGATGAGTTATAGAGGGCTCCAGCCATCACTTACTATGTCAAATTCATTTCTCAAATATAAATTTTGAAACATAACATAATCATTCATATTGAAACTAGCATACAAAATGTCAATACATTATCCACAAACCATGAATGGTATAAAAATAACACATCCAAAGTAAAACATAACACATTCAATACAATATGGAAAATTATATTATAAAATATTAACCTCAATTGAGAATAATGGATGATATTGACATAGAAGAAAAAAACCATCAAAACTATTTGATAGAAATATCCCCTTTTTCTGGGAATCATTTAAAAGTCAAACTATTTGTCAAGAAGAAATTGAAAAATAGATTTTTGAATCAAAGTGTCCTATACCACATTGAAACATTTAAAAGGAATTTTAATCATAAAACTTTAATTTCCATATAAATAATTCCTTCAAACCATTTTTAAAACATGTACATTAATGAGAAATATTTAGAATAATAAATCTTTAAAACATTTAAAATGATATTCTAGTTAGAGTTCCTAACCAAAAGAGAGACACTTGAATACAAATAATTGAGGTAATAAAAACATTTTAATATCATGAGAATAAAGGGATTCATGATATACTATGTAAAAGTACATTATATACACTATATAAAAGTGATTTGGTGTATAACAAAAAAGGAGTCTCAATGGAATGTAAATTGAGATGAAATCTCTCATAAATGACTTTCCTTCGGTTAAGGAAAAATCAACGACATAATTATGTGTGTAAAATATAAATACACTCAATATGATTGGAAATTCAGTGTAAAACAATCAAGGGACATTCACACATATTCTTGTAAAAACAACACCAATGAATTAGATTTTTACCTCAATAAATGGAGATTGAGTTAAACTTACTCTTATCAAGTTCATATCGATGGCTTGAGAATTTGTCAATGGCATGATTATGTGTATAAGAAGTATATCCACAAAAGGGGGAGTGAAAATTATGACATAAGCAAATGAATAGTGATTCCACACATAATCTTGGAGTAAAATAATCAATGAAGTATGCGTAATGCTGAATGAGTGGAAATTGAAATTTCAAATTCCCTTATCGATTTGGTAACTTACGAAAAATACACCCATGAAAGAAGTATCATACAATGATGATGTAAATATACATGAATTAAAGTATATTACACAATGAATAAAAACGTGGGAAGTACAGACACCACATGCAATAAATAAGTGGTGAAAAATGGAAATCTCACGCAATTAAAAGTGAGATAAGGAACCCATAACATTGTACTCTTTCCTTTGTTGAGGGTAGGTTAGCCTCCTATATAATGGTGAAATAATTTTTATTGAATTATAAAAGGTTCATATACATTAATGTGATATCATATATGATATTTTAACATTTCATTGTTAATAATATCTTAGTATTATCGTCGTTTTGTGTGTTAACTTACTTGTTTTCTTTTATATGATTTGTTACATAAGTCATGCTTGTTATGGGTAGGTTGTATACTATTCATATAAAAAAAAATATCATGTCCCTAAAAATTATTTTTAATCATAAAATGTGAATTATACTTGAATGGATACGATGGGGAATGAATCACATTGCGTTCATGGAGACGGTAGTCCGTACATACGAACGAGCGACAATATAATTCTTTTGATATTAAAATAATATATAATTGGATGTTATATCATATATAAATAATAATTATCATGTTATATTTTTTATTTACATGAATTATACATCATTATTATACCCATCTAAATAATAATGTATTGAGTAGCAATTACACCAAGACTTGGAAACGGTAGGCCATACGTACGCACGTATGATGACATGTCATTAAAAGGATGGACAAAATACTGAGTATGGTTGTACCATATTTATAATAACATAACATTATATAGGATATAATGGAGTTATTATTTTAAAATGGAATGAAAAATAAAGATGAAGTTGAAGAAGAAAGGAACATGAAAAAGGCTGGTGAAAATATTACCTCTTCTTCGGGTTCTTCCTTTTTAATTGATCAAAAGGGATCGTTAGGTTGGATTTCTAACTAAAGGATGGCCTCTAGGATTAAGGTAGGATATTTTAGATGTTATTTGGGTAGAGTTTGTCAGATTAAAAATCCTTTTAAGGTATGAATAATTGGTTAGAAATGGTGTCCTTTTATAAGGGGGAGGAGGGGCTCTTTAGGAAAAACATAAAGTATTAATTTATAATAAATTCATATTCTGTTTATAATGGATAAAAATAGGATTATGTAATGTCTATGGTGGGTATGGGTCTAAATCCTTTCATACAATAGATTTTAGATAGGTTTGGGTCACTATATTAACCTTATAATTTATATTTAACTCTTTGTTAAATAGTTTGACATTTACCATGTCACTTTGTATTTTTATATTATATGGTTAATAAAAATACAAAATACTTCCAAGAGACCCCCCATGTGGTTCATTAATGATACACCTATAATTATATAAGTAATTTTTCCGATCCAATGATTTTATGGAATAGAATATCAGTTAATAATATAATAGTTTTTTTAAAACTCATTTATGTCAATTTTGACAATATTTAATAATTGACTTTTCATAAAGTCATAACAACTTTATTAATTCGAAAAAAATTCATTTAAGAAATTATAACATTTAATATTAACTAATAATATTCTTGGAGGGCATAAAAACTTTCATATTATATTTATTTTAACATTTGTAACACTAATTATTTTATTATTTCATTAATAAGGATAACACTACATTATTATTGTGTCATCAATAATATTACTTATTCAATGTCTAAAAATTAAAAATAAAATACCATTATGTAGGAAATATTTTTATCTTTATAATATAACCCTATGTAAAATTTTTTTTTTCTAAAAGATATATGCTTATGTCATTTTTGTATTTACATTAACTTAATTAATATAAAGTTTCATTATCACTTACATGTGGATCCATGAGGTCCCAAAATCGAGCCAAAGATGCCCATGGTCGGAAATTTATCAACCAATATAGTTAGGACACGTTTTATGGTAATTTATTATTATTATTATAATATTATTTTTAACCTAATTTAAAGGATTTACCCTTTAACCGTGGTAAATAAAATATTAACCGAAGTAATTATTCAAAATGCCTAAAAATAAATGTTACCTATTTACACAATTTGGACATCATGATTCTAAATATGGAATCCATTTTTTTAAATTCAAAACACATAAGTGGAAGAAATTAATTTAAAATTAATTCCCACAGTCAAAACAAAAAGTGTGTTTTTAAGAAATAATAACTATCAAAAGATTAACCCTTGTTTATGTCAGGTTTAATTGTGAAATTATGTCCAATGACCAAAATTGTATTAAATGGAAAAAATATATTCCAAATATAAGTTAAAACCACTAAAATTTATAATTTATCACTATTAATTATTTCGATTAAAAAGTATGTTTTTAATTAAAATTTAGTGATTTCACTATTCATCAAAAATTGAATGTTCTAAGAAAAATACCAAAAATTCAGTCTAAGCTAGTTTTGATATTACGAATCCAAACATGAAGTCCATTTTGAATGATAAAATGTATAAAATTTCAAAAAGTGTGTATTACTATTCATAATGGCTAGTTTGATTAGTTTTGGTGTGTTTTATAACTCGAAGTTGCGTACAACACATGCTACTGTATTATTGAAAGAGAAACGTACAATGGATGCTTGGGGTGTTACATTCTCCCCTCCTTCAAATAATTTTGTCCTCAGAAGTTTTAAAATTGGGCTTGGGAATATAATTGAAATTCCCTAATTGGAAAAAGAGTCAATAAAAGTATCACCTTAAAAGAAAGAAAGAGAAGTACAAAGGACACCCAAGATAGCTCATACTAGGATTACATGTAGGAAAACATGGATATGGAAGATAAAATAAGTGTCAAGTTCTGATGTAGAGGGATAGAAAACATGATCTGGAGAAAGTTAACAATAAGAAATCCACAAACATGTGATGTGACAAATGGTTATTAGTTTCCCAGTAGGAAAAGTATACGGACAAAAAAAATTTAAGTTATATTACATAATGAAGAGGAATTGATTTATGAGATTGACTGAGAAAATAAAGAGATATATTTACTTTTTAAGTAGAGTTTCATTCATTAATAAATTTTCACCACTAACTCATTTTTGAAATGATGATTATTTAAGAAGACTTGTTCACACTGGAAGATGTAGAATAAACTTATAAAGAATGAAATGATCAATGAAGTAAAACTATATTTTTACCTTTTCTTTAGAGATTAATCAAAACCAAAACAGTTAGTACTAGATCTGATGATCCCCAAGAAGGATATTCCTTTAGAGAAAGAAACCCAAATATTAATTTCTAAAATTAAACCAACAATAATCCAAAGTTAAATAAATACTATTCAATAAACAATTGTCTTTAAAATCCTTCAATATAATCAAAACTAATATTGAAACCCAAAACATAGAAGAATTTGGTTATGTAGTCTTCCATGTTATATTGTATTTCCAAATGACATAAAATACTCTTAAAGTCATATACTTAAAAGTAATTAACCTAATTACATATTCTATATTATAGGTTAATCATTTCCATAAATAACCCAAATCACTATAAATGCACAATAAAAATGTAGATCAAAATACAACATTAATCCTCAAATGAAACCCCATAGTATTCTATTTTCCTTGAGCATATAATGTTCCCAAAAAAGCGAACATCTTCCAAAATAACATTTATCACTTAATCACCAAATCATTTTCCTATACTAAGGGTATTTATTTGATAATACATAAGAACCCAAATCAACTTACTATTGATCAATAAAACCAATTAACAAAAACTAATTAGTCACACTAACCAGGGACTTCACATAGTCTAGTTGTAGGCGATAAATCCCAATTGCACTTTGGTTGTGGGATCGATTCCCACAACTTTTTCTAACGAGATGAGTTGTCACACGGTCTGCGTGTTATCCTTTTTCAAAAACTAAATTTTATAACATTACCAAAATGAGATAAATTCCTCAAAATAACCATAACATAATTTTAACCAGAAATTTTATCTCATACATTTCATTTTCATCCCAAAATATAAGAAATTCTAATTTCCCCAATCCCAATGATCATATAAAAAAAATGGTTATTTATAACTATATCCACAAGGGAAGAGATAAGACATCCTCAAATATCATTCTCACATGGAAATGTACGGGGTTACAAATACAAGAGAAAATTATTCCAATGTAATCCCATCAACAAGGAGCGCTAATACTTTTAAACATTTCTGTAACAATTTATTTCCACATAAATTCTTCTTTGACTAAGAAAATATCCTATAGAATAGGGCAGTCACTCGGGTAATGTCCAGGTCCCCTACATTTATGGAAAATGACTATAAATGGATTATTGGGACCATTTTTATTTTCTTCCATAGTACCCTTCATTTTTCCTTTGCAATTAATCAATTTATGACCTTCTTTCCCTCACGTAAAGAATTTATTTGTTCTGTTGAGACACTTTCCTGGGTGTCTTTTTCCAAATTTCCTGCATGATGGAAATTTAGGATTCTTTTCTCCATGGTCTCCACTACTTGAGATCTTATCATTCATCACATTTATCTTCTTTGTTGAGTCTAGGAGTTGGTTAATATATATGTTGTTGATCATATTTTTGGAAAACTGATTTGGCATGAACATGATATCTTTTACACCTATCAACATTCCATTTTTTTGCTCATTTTCACCACCATTCCAACCTTGTACATCATTCTCAATGTTATTATGACTTCCTTGAACTCCATCCATTGACTAAAACCTGAAATCATTGTGTGAGTAATAGTAGTCATAAAATCATTTAGAGAATATCAGGACAGCATATTCTTAATTTGAAACAACTTAGGATTAACCAAGGTCATTTATTCTCATCTTATTTTAAAATTCCTCAAATTAGTTTGTATAGAAAATGTAAATTATCCTAAGCATATACCTTGGGAGTTTCATACCCAAGAGTGCAGCAAGGCCCGTTGTCATGAACTAGATCCCATTAGAGTCTAGCTCAAAGTAGTGATTTCATGTTTTACCCCTTGGTACATCTATGCCAGATCCACCTCTACCTGCTCATATCCATACAGGGATGTATTTCTTTGAAAAATCACAAAATCTATACAATACCAAAATTATAGGAAGTTGTTCTATACTAATCCTCAAAGTATATCTTAGAGCTATGTTCTCAAATCAGAGTTTATCTAAATCTAGTTTCCAAGGTTTGTACTAAACTTCCACTAATACCAACTTTAACGCCCCGAACCCAGTTTGCCAGATTCGGTGCATTATTACATAACATTTGCATGATCACAAAAGATCATGTCTCAAAAGACTGATTAGTTTAGTAATCTTGGAAAAACTAGATATATTCATAAGTCTTACATTACAAAATAAAGTAAAAAAAATCTACGACAACATATTGTCTTCATATCCACTCATACTATCACTATAGTTCATTCATAAATTACTTCTTCAAATCCTGGGAAAAATATAACATTGAAAGCGGTGATCTCAGATGATCAATAAGGATAACAATATAGCTGAAGAATAAACATTTGAGGAAGTGTATAACGAAAACAAAAGCCTTTTAAACTTGAACTTCAGCATAATATGGCAAAGATAAAATGAAATAATGCCATTTACTTATTCAAAAGGATATTTTACTAGTCTAATAACCACATGCAATATCAATAACCACTTTCATAATGATGGAATGCATAATTCCGGACTATCATAACCACATAGTAAAGGCCTCTTGCCAAGACTACAAATAAGATTTTGTCAAGGCCTTGTTCCCAGACACTAGTTTGTCTCATGAGACCTACCGATGCATCTAGGAGCTATAAAGGGCTCCACTCATTACATACTAAGTCCAATGAATTCCTCATATGAAAATTTTGAAACATAACATAAACATTTGTTTTGAAACTAGCATTCGAAATGTCAATACATTATCCACAAACCATGAATGGTATAAAATAACACATCCAAATTCAAACATAACACATTCAATACAATATGGAAAATTGACTTATTACAGATTAACCTCAACTGAGAATAATGAAGGATATTGACATAGATGAAAATTATTATCAAAAATATTTTATAGAAATATACCCTTTTCTAGAAATCATTTAAAAGTCACACTATTTTTCAAGAATCCATTTAAAATTAGATTTTTCAGTCAAAGTGTCCCATACCATTTTGAAACTTTTAAAAGGAATTTTAATTTTAAATCTTTAATGTCCATATAAATAATTCTTTAAAAGAATTTTTAAAACATGGACATTAATGAGAACGATTTATAATAATAAATCATTAAAACATTTTAAATTCTATTTTAATTAGAGTTCCTAACCAAATGAGAGACACTTGAATACAAATAATTTAGGTAATAAAAACATTATAATATCATGATAATAAAGGGATTAATGATATACTATGTCAAAGTACATTATATACACCATATAAAAGTGATTTGGTGTGTAACAACAAAGGAGTCTCAATGGAATGTAAATTGAGATGAAATATCTCATAAAGGTCGTATCTTTAGGTTAAGGACAAATCAATGACATAATTATTTGTGGAAAATATAAATACACTCAGTATTATTGGATATTTAGTGTAAAACAATCAAAGGAAATTCACACATATTTTTGTAAAAACAACACCAATGAATTAGATGTTTAACTTAATAATTGGAGATTGAGTATAATTTACTCTTATCAAGATCATATAGATGGTTTGAGATTTTATAAATGGAGTGATTACATGTATCACAAGTATATCCACAAAAAGGGGAGTGTAAATTATTACATAAGAAAATTAATAGTTATTCCACACATAATTTTGGAGTAAAATAATCAATGAAGTATGCATAAAGCTGAATGAGTGGAAATTGAATTTCAAATTCTCTTATCGATTTGGTAACTTACGAAACATATACCCATGAAAGAAGGATCATACAATGATGATGTAGATATACATGAATTAAATTATATTACATAACGAATACAAATGTGGGAAGTACACACACCATATGCAATAAATAAGTGGTGAATAATGAAAATCTCACGGAATTAAAAGTGAGATAAGAAACCCATTACTTTGTACATTTTCCTTAGTCGAGGGTAGGATAGAATCCTTAATAATGATGAATTTTTTTTATTGAATTATACCAGGATCATATAAATTAATCTGATATCATATATGATCTTTTAACATTGCTTTATTAATAAAATCTTAGTATTATCATCGTTTCGGGTGTTAACTTACTCGTTTTCTTTTATATGATTTGTTACATAAGTCATGTTTGTAATAGGTAAGTTGTATCTTATTCATATGCAAAAAGATATCAATTAATTAAAAAAGTTATTCATAAAATGATAATTAGACTTGAATGGATACGATGGGGAATGAATCTTATCACGTTCGTGGAGAGGGTAGTCCGTACGTACGCACGAGCGAAAATGTCATTATTATGAGATTAAAATAATATATAATTGGATTTTATATCATATTTATAGAATAATTATCCTATTATATTTATTATTTACATGAATTACACATCATTATTATACCCATCCAAATAATAATGTATTGACTAATAATTACACCATGACGTGGAGATGGTAGGCCGTACGTACGCAAGTATGGTGACATGTAATTCAAAGGATGGATAGAATTCTGAATATGGTTGTACCATACTCATAATAACATCACAGTATAAATAATATATAGGAGTTATTATTTTATAATGTAACAACAAAGAAAGAAGAAGTTGAAGAAAAAAGTAACTTGAAAAAGTGTGGTGAAAAAATTACCTCTTCTTCGAGTTCTTCCTTTTGATTTGATCAAAAGGGATCATTAGGTTGGCTTTATAACTAAAGGAAGGCCTATAGGATTAAGGGAGCACAGTTGAGAGGGTATTTGAGCAGAGGATGTCCGAATGAAGAAGCTTTGAAGGTATGAATAATTGGTTAGAAGTGGTGTTCTTTTATAAGGGGGAGGATGGGCTCTTTAGAAAAATATAAAGTATTAAATTATAATAAATCCATATTCTATTTATAATGTCCCTAAAGTGGATTATTAAAATTATAAGGTGGAGGAGGGTATAAATCCTTTCATCCAACAAATTTTAGATAGGTTTGGGTCACTATATTAACCTTATCATTTATATTTAACTCTTAGTTAAATAGTTTTACATTTATCATGTCACTTTGTAATTTTATATTATATGGTTAATAAACTAAATAAATACTTCCAAGAGACCCAAAAGTGGTCCATTAATGATACACCTATAATTATATAAGTACTTTGGCCTATACTTAGATTTTAAGGAATAGAATATCAATTAATAATATAATATTGTTTTTAAAAACGCATTTATGTCAATTTTGACAATATTTAATAATTGAATTTTGTTAAAGTCTTAACAACTTTATTAATTCGAACCAAATTCATTTAAGAAATACTAACAAGTCATGTTAACTAATAAAATTCTTGTATGGCATAAAATCATTAAAATAATATTTATTTTAACATTTATAACAATAATTATTTGATTATTTCATTAATAATGAAAATACTGTATTATTATTGTTCCATAAATAAGTTTAATTATTCAATGTCCAAAAATTATAAATAAAATACATTTCTATAGGAAATATTTTTATCTTTATAATTAATATTTATAGTTGAAAATATATCATATATAACTCTATGTAAAATTTGTTTTTCTAAAAGATATATGCTTATGCCATTTTTTTATTTACTTTAACTTAATTAATATAAAGTGTCATTATCACTTACATGTGGATCCATGGGGTCCCAAAATCGACCCAAAGATTCCCATGGTTGGAAATGTATCAACCAATAGGGTTAGTACATGTTTTAGGATAAATTATTATTATTATATTATTGTTGTTTACCCTTATTTACTGAATTTACCCTTTAACCATGGTAAATAAAATATTTACCGAAGTAATTATTCAAAATGTCTAAAAATAAAAGTTTCATATTTAAACAATTTGGACATCATGATTATAAATATGGAGTCCATTTTTCTAAATTAAAAACATAGAATGGGAAGAAATTAATTTAAAATTAATTCCCGCTCCCAAAACAAAAATCGTGTTTTTAAGAACTAATAACTATAAAAATATTGACCATTGTTTATGTCCGGTTTAAATGTGAAATTACTTAAAATTACCAAAATTGTATTAAATGGTAAAAATATATTCTAAATATACTTTAAAACAACTAAAATTCATAATTTATCACTATTAATTATTTCGATTAAAAAAGCTTTTTTTAAATAATATTTAGTGATTTTCACTATTCATAAAAAATTGAATGTTTTCAGAAAAATACCAAAAATTCATCCTAAGCTAATTTTGATATTCTGAATCAAAAAATAAAGTCCATTTTTAATGATAAAATTTATAAAATTTCAAAAAGTGGGTATTAATATTCATAACGGTTTGTTTGATTTGTTGTGGTGTGTGTTAGAACTCGAAGTTGCGTACAACACACGCTACTATATTATTCAAAGAGAAGCGTACAGTGGAAGATTGTGGTGTTACATTGATGATGCCTCAACCTTCCCTAGTCCTGCCCAACCACCTCCTCCCGACCAAGCTATTGTAGTCTGGCCCACATCGATGCCACCAACCACAGCTCTGCCGCCCGACCATGTCGGCATCCATTATCACTGCCTATGTGCCTTCGTACGGCCACTATGAGGTTTTGATGGGAAGATGCTCCACCTTTTTCGAGAGCCACTGACTCCACCATGCTGGGGGTCCTTCTGCGGACAACCATGAACACCACAATTTTGAAAATATCATTCTAATACCAGATCTGGACTCCTTGGGATTAGACTTTCATAGAATCATGATCCATTCAATGATCTATCAACTTTTTGACATGATTAAATGTAGATTTTGCTTATGAACACCCCTACTCTAGCTCCCAAAAAAACCATCATAAATCCATGATCCTTGGATCAAGAACGTCACAACATTATGCCTCGTTCGATGATCATATGTAGTTTTATCATAAATAAAATTGGACCAATGACGAATGTGAAGAACAGAGAAGTATATACAACCTAGAAATTAAAAATGGGATGTTCATTGTTAGTTTTTCCATCAAAGAAGGATTTCAATGTAGTAAAATATATAAAAAATCAATACCAACAAAAACATATTCAATCTGGGAGGTGGGGAATCCGAAATAGAAATCCTTCCTAAATTCTGGAAAAGTCTTTATTTTTTAGGCACATCAATCTACTAGCGCCTGAATTTGAATCATGATCCACCAAGAATTTGACATGGAATAGATGTAGGAATTATAGGAGGATAACTCATTGATATCTAGAAGAGAAATGAGAAAACATTTTCTCATATTCCATTAATTCATGTTTTTTGAAAACTGCCATTGGTCACAAAATCTGAACCTCCCGCCCCCTCTCACTTTGTGTCGCTCTTAGGTAAAACACCCAATTCTAAACTCCACGACGAGCATGAATTCCCAAACCTAGTCCCTAGAAAAAAATTAAGTGATTTGGCATTTCATATAAGATAATTTATTTATTATTATTTTATTCATGAAAATACTCTCCATGGTTTTTTCTACTGATAATCAATACTGAAAAATGTTTTGTCCAACCTTGGGTATAAGGGATGGTTTGGACTCAACTTTGGTGTCAGAGTTTTTATATAAGATACCATTTTAGATATATCTTATTTCTATTATGTATTTATTATACAACATTAACTATATTTTTTTTAATTCATTTCGGTCCCTCTGTAACTCAGAATCACACTCCATTCATTACACCTGGATCATGAAATATATATTAAAATATTCCAATGTATTACAAGGAAAAACGGGGTCTCTTAAATTAACTTCCAAAGTTGTATCTTATATAATTAACCCTATACTCATTATAATTCCATCAATAAATAAAACCACATGGGAAAAAATTCATCCAACCAAAACCTACTTTGGTTTCTCCTCCATTTTTCTTTTGTTATATCTCTTTCATATTATGGAATTCCCTCTACCATCATCACTTTATGAATGTCCAATATTTTTGAGGATATCCATTACATGAGTATCATTGTCTAATATAATGTCTCAAATGATTACAAACACTATGTTATTATTTTTTCTAGTGCTACTAAGACAATCTTAGACTCACACTTATTTATTTTGTGATAAAAGAAAAAAAGTTAATGTGTCACAATAATTACACCCATCTCCCATGATCAAATAATAAATTAATATTTGAACAATGAATATAATACATTTCAAAAATATATTATAACATAAAATGTAATAGAATCAAATTTATAAACCAATAACAATGTGTTTAACCACAAGGGGATGTTGAATAACATAGGAAAGTAGTGATCTCAAACATTGGGTAAGGGGAAAATATAACAATAATGTATTTAATCATAAACAAATGAGAAACATGATCTGTTGATAAATGGAATAATTAAAGGATTAAAACCATGAAAAAATGATATGTGAAAACAAATAACAAAAGAATAATAATAAATCTAGATATAAAATTGGGTGATATGTTATGAGGTAAAATAATTTATGCTTGTAATAAATTATAGAAACATGGAATAAGAGGGAATATGTTATAGGATACCATACGTGATTATAATTATCTGAATTTGGAAATTGAATAATAAATTTAGTAATAATTATTTTCTAATTCTAACTATCAAGGATTCAAAAATATAGGGTAAATTTCATTTCTAAGATGTCATAAAAATAAAATTATTGTCCCAATAACAATCCAAAATTAAAGGTATCTCATGAGATACGGAAACTACCAAATACATTAGGTTGATACTTAACTCTTGTCCCACTCATCACATTATAACATGTGTGTTTATATTTTTTTCATAAATTTAATCAATCAAAATGAATAAGTATAATCTAATTCAATGATAAGGAATGGGTTATAAAATTTTATCTCAAACATAAGTAACGGATATATCAAATTAATTTAATAGATAATAAGTAATTGAATATTTTGGTACATTAATATTTGATTAAGATTCATCGGTCTTAAATAAAAATTTTAAATGAATAAATTTCTTAAGACATGGAGAGGGATGTAGTTAAAAATTTAAACCACTTATATAATGTTCTAAGGAGTGAGAAATGAATCTCTAAATTATGTGAGAAAATTGGGATTCCTGTAAAACCGGTAAATAAAAATAATTTATCTATATCCAATAGTTAGTATTTTTTAAAATTATTCTTGGGAACATTAATTAAAATATTTATATATGAAAAAGAATATTAAAAGGTATATTTACCATTAAACATGGTAGTTTTTTATATCGATTGAGAAGATAACATGAAAAAAAATTATATCACTAATAACAAAATGGATGATAATCTAGGTATATATTAAATACACCAACATTTAGAATATATAATAATTAAATTAAAATATTAAATAATGTTTGTGAGGTAGGGAGGGAATGTACAACCAAATGGAGAAGTGGATCGTTTGAAATTCCCTAGCCCCATGTAATGATTTTCATTAGAAAAAGAAAAAATTAAATGAAATAATTGATCAAAAATATATTTTATGTGTATTTCCTTTTATAAAAATCTATTTATAATTGTTTTTTTGGGTTTTTGATGCTTGAAATGGGTGTCTCTCCTTGGGATACCATTGTAACTTTTCCCAGAAACTCTCAAAGGATCCCCAATCTAGAGTTTGGTATAGATCGTCTTTCCAAATGGCGGTGGTCATTAAATTTTTCAATCCACATGACTCTTGGGGACTTACATGAGTCGATATGATGGGATTTGGGGCTTCATAGACCTTTTTTGGGGTGAATTGTTGCCTACTATGGGACTCTTTAATATATTTAATAAATGTTCTTCAATCGCCTCCAAATCCAGATTCGGGACCAGTTATAATGACAAAATGACTCATTGGTTAATTATCTCATTAGGAAAATATAGAGAGTCACATTGATGAAATAGGGGGAGTGTGGTATTATTAGTGAATATATCTACATTTTTCCTTGTTTTTCATCCATTTTCCTCATAGCGAATAGTTTCTTTATGTGTTGAAGATGTATAACCAAATTATTTGGAATACGCTTCCATGTGAGGAGTTGGAAAACATTTTTATTATGGCATTGAGCCATTATGGGGAGTCCTATGTATCTCGATTAGTGTAGTAAAACCCATACATAATTTTTTAATCATGTGTCTTTTAGTGTCATAAATGGAGAAAATATGTGCGGGTATTTGGAAACCAAATAAATGAGCTCATATCGTAGGGAGTTGTCTTGTGTATCCTAGTTATGTCAATAAGCATAGTCGTCATTGTTCAATAATTCCCTTGGGACTGGCCCAATGGAATATTCCACTATATGATGGGTTTTCATAAAAAACCTCTCATCGAGGATTATATACCGGGTCCATCCATGTTAGTAGAAATTAATGACGACAATGACGTGTCCACTACTTCTCCCTAATCCCACATGAGTTATTATCAGTGTGAGGAACAAGGGAAAATAGATGACTAGTTTCATGGAATGTAGCTGTGGGAATTATGTACTGGGATAGTCCTTGAGGTGTTTTTAGTAGATATTGATCGTTATTAATGCATCCTACGTATCTTTATTATAGTAGTAATCAGAATCATTGTAGTTTGGATATCCCTTTTACTTTAGATATGATCGGGTGAATGATCACACTACGGGAAAATGACCATCTTTAAGGTTTCATGAATGCTAGGGGATTTCACTCATGGGTATAATCTATTGATTGGGTTTATATTATATGATTTTTGTATTTGGGGAATACCTTCTAAGTCTTCCCATATATCCCAAAGGTGTATAGTGTAAATGAAATGAGTAGTGCAGCTCCCTAAGCCCATGTGATCCATGCTCACTATGAGAAACCAGGGATAGGAAGTGATCATATTCTTTTCTCTTCATAGGTGGCTTAGACACTGGGATCAACTTAGATGATTAATATGGAACTAAAACATTGAAGATGATTCCAATGTATCTTTAATATTCTAGGAATCAGAGTCATATCATTTCCCTTGATCAGTAATTACACCACAAGGATTCCTTTTTAGTTGGGGAATACACACCTGAAATGGATGTTGCTGTAAACTCCCATGATTTTTGGATGTATTTTCCATGATTTTATGGTGGGTGTTAGATTAATTAGTTGAAATATCTATGGGACATCACTTGATCAAAATGGTTTCCTCTAGAAGCTAAATCATTTCCTTGATGAAATTTCTATAATGTGTTGCATGTGTTGGCTGATATGCCCATAATATCTCATGGTAGCCCATTGATATTCCCTGATTCTCTCACAAGACATGGATTACACATCCAAATCATGTCACAAGTCTTTGATAACGACCATGGATGACATCATGAGTCTTTGATAATATGTTTGGTGGATGTCACGAGAGCACATTATTATGCCTAGGTTCATTCGTATGACATGGCTGAGTTGAGTAGGCACCATTATATGAGTCAGGTGATGAATCCAAAGGACATCATGAATATTGGATAAAAAATCCATGGTTAAATTCATGAGATATGGTGATATATCCAAAGGGGTCTTGTGAATTTTCCTTAATATGTATGGTGGTGTTTTTATTACCCAAGTAGCACAATGAAGGAGTGCGGTGTGATCCTGGAAACATGTCCTAATGCAATCATGTGTCCTTGGGTGGATCACGTGATGCAGACTTGGGATATATAAATTTTTTATTTAAGACTTCCCACTGTAGTCATTATTATGGCCTTTTCATTGCAGATTACTTTGTTTTATTCAATGTCATTTCATCTATAGTCTCATGTGGTCTAGTGGGAATGTGGGATGTTATTTTGAAAGGCCACCAGGGACCCATCATGTGATCTATGAAGGGTTACACAAAGTGTCTTATGATTGGTGCATGGACATTCCAGTTTCCCCTTGTTATATTACCTAATGAATGTTTAGTCGGCTGATGGATTATTTTTCTGTGAAATATGATCTAGCGCTATTGTTAGACTCCAAGAGTTCATTCATGAATAGTCACGGTGAGATATCTGATAAAAAATAAATACCATCATTGAGGATGGTTTGGAGAATTTATAGGTTTCTCAACCTTGATTGTTCTCTTATTCGTGCAATGTATCTTGAATGATTCTAGTATTTACTCAGTGAAGGGGTTAGTTTCACACGACTTCATGAGTCTTTGTTGTGGGTCATTCCAAGTGTGTCACATGATTTTCAGTGATAGTTAGTCCCATCTGTTAACACCTGTTTTATTCAATTCTTTTCAATTTATGAAGGCCTTATTGATCAGGAATTTATGTCAAAGTACTTTTCATTTTTACCTGCATACATGTTTAGTGACCTTCACAAGAGCTCGATGTCTTACAAGGAATACTTCCTGGGGAAATAATGGATAGTCTTGGAATCTTCATGAGATCTAGTTGACATTTCATAAGGTCACTTGAGACCACACTATTGATTTCTAACTGCGCCATGTGTCTATTAGTGACCGTGAGAGATCTCTCATTCTCATTTTCCCGATTTTTTTATTTTACAATGGCTATAGATTATGTAATTTTTCATTAGTAATATGAAGGATATTTACTATATTTTTTAGGATAAATCTTATCAAAAATATGTTTTATATGAGGATGGGTTATCATGTTGTGGGAAAATCTCTTTTTTGGTCCTTAAATCACAGAAGGGGGGGCACAATGTTTCATGGACATTCCCAAGGACTTATGTGTGGTGACGCTGACAAGAAAAAGGGATTTTACCAAATGATTAGGACATGACATCAAGGGTTTTCAATGTCTTTTGGGTCACCAGTGGAGTGTAACTTTTCTTTTAGTGACTGGTGTACCCTTCGCATTCTCCCCTTTATCTTCATTGATTATTCTACCGTGGTTCGAGGGTCCTATGAAATTTCCAAGATATCATAAAATAATAGTATTCTTCCCAAATGATGTTATGGAACATGAGACTTATAACCAATGGGGTTCTCATAATTTGGATTTTATTCCTCCCATTTCATAGAATAATATCATATGGTTTCTTAGGAACATTCCAATGAAAAAACCATGTGTAATTGGGGAACACAATTAGTTTTATGAAGATAACTCTCAAGAGAAGGATCGTTCAATGAATAACGGATCCATGGGATTATCTATAGGTTATGTGGTGTGCATGGAATCTTTTTGTGACCTTGAAATGGTCACACAATATTGAGTCCCTTGAAGGCTCAAGATATCCACTGGTCTTGGTTCTTTTACATTTTTGGGTAAGTTAATATACCAATTCATGTATTTCTTCTGTTATGATCCTTTCTAATTCTTATTTCGTGGGTGCCAACAAATCCCCCCTACAAGGGAAATGTCTCCCAGGAAAAGGTCATTGTTTGGCAGAAGAATAATGTCCACTAAAGTATTTGGTGGGGTTGCAAACCAGTTATCTTCAAAGAAAACTAGTCTACCTTGTTATGTTATGTATTTTTATGAAATATCCACAGTATCAAGGGGTGATGGAAAATTCATTATGTCAGTGACCCCTTCTCTAGTGAACTATCATTTTTCCTTTTTCAAGTACCTTTTTTGCAATACCATTTTGTGTACTCTGGTCATGTGCCCCATCCGCAAGTCTTCACCACAAATTTATCATGTTACATCTTGTTTTTAATATAGTCTCCCACTCACACTCTCATATGATACATCAATGAATCATACTAACGTAACTTCTCAATCATTATCTATGAAAGATGTGGTTGTGTTGAGGACATTGTGAGAGTTGTTGGCCTGATCAATCGATCATTTGTGACTCATGTGACTATGTTTAATTCGTATGATCATGTGTCTCAATAGGGGCTATGTGGTTTCTATGATACCCTGTAGAGGTTAGTCAGCCCATGAATCCTCTGGAGGTTAGGTGATTTTTGAACTTCATAGGGTTTTCATGAACACCTCATCGATTCTTGAAATGTTCCTGATGTCGCTAGTCCTCATCATGATATGAAAATATTATTTTTCTCCATCTAACATGTGTTACTTAATTATTTTCATAAGGATTTTGGTACTCATAAATTTTCTCACAAGGTATCAAAGAAAGATGTAACAAAATCCGCCGCTCATCATGATGATATAGTGGAAATCTGGTATCCCTCTTTCCACCATTTAGTTGGATAATTTCAATAGGGTATGCTAATGTTGACGGGATCAAAATCACAAACTATCCTTATTCAGACTTCTTACCCATTTACTGGTTTGGTCTCACTAATTAAGCTCCAATGTTTTCACTGGAGTCATTTTTTTACCATATTCTTATATCAAGATGGCCCATAACACCCTGAAAGAAAATGTTTCTATAGGGGGAGACATCATATCTAAAGGGAACCATGAGGATGCCTACCGACTAATAAATATTCCCATATAATTTGGTGGGACAGATCATACGTCCGAAGATAATGTCCATCTGTATCTTTTAATAATAGAGAAGTCTTCATCTGACCATACATTTGGATGAAACTCTAGCTTAGACATTTGATCAGGGGTAGATTTAGACTAGACAGGGGATATCCCTTTTCGGTTCAACATATTATCGCTGAATTTCCTAGGGAGTAGATGAATGTTGGAATGTATGAGTCCATATGTAAATCACTGATATCAACCAATTATAACAAGGGTCTGATGGTGGAGCTTCTTAGCCATTGGATCCCAGATATGAACAGTTTCCATCTAAACAATGGTTCAGATGAATCAGTATTCAGGAAATGAAACAGATCTACGATGTCCCTAAACTCAATGATATATATGAATAATTATTTTCTCCCCAATCGACATGGGATGACATGAAGATAACTCATCCGTTAACCTGGGATCTGATGAATCTTTATAAAAGGACCCTTCCCAATGGGTTGCTTCCAACGAATGATAACCCATTAAAAACATGGATATATTTCTTCATTACAAAGATCTATTTCCAGCAAAAGTTTATGAAACTGATTGCCTTTCTCGCGATGTATTCTCATAGTGAATCAGGTGTTTATTAGACCACATTTGAAGGTGGTATGTTTAATGATCTGGGATGCTAGATTTCCCCGAGAATTTTTCAGTAGGCCCAAATGGATTGTTTCCTCACCATTTACCATGGTGGGTGATTACTTCCAATGAAGTAAAAGGGGGGAGTCGGGGATTCTACATTTACTATGTCAACTATGATAGTCGGGGGGGGGGGGGGGGTGTATTTTTTGTTGATCTCTATGATAGAAATGATATTTCAACTCCTATACCATGTTTATAAGGACAAGGACTGTTATAGGATCTCATTACAATTTCATGTATTTTAGGTTAGGAGTGTTCTCATCTGGGTGGTAATGAGTACCTCAAAATTAGAGAAATCCCTAATACTATCTTCACATCGTATTTGTAGTGAATTAATGGTGCACAACCCTTCATATGGAAGGATCGAGATATCATGGACTAAATAAAATGTCATGATAAATTATCCTTTAGGATGTATCGACCTGTATCAATTGGAAATTCTATTGAAAATGGTAAGTTTATCCCTCAAGAATGTGATTATATGGTCACATCATAAGGGGGTTATTTCTACTTGTATTGATGGGGACCTTATCATCAATAGGTACACACCATGTTGGTTTAGCCACCAAATTTTTTTCATCCAATCTTGGTGTCCTAGATCTGTTTATTTTAGAGATGAAGAATAGCTGATGGAAGCCTGTCAAATTTGGCTAATGATTTCAAGATAGGAATCCGTAGCAGAAATATGTGTTCCCCCTCTTAATGTAGCAATCAGCCCCTCCCATGGTTATGATGATATTTAGTTATTCTCATATCGTATTAGAAATTATCCAATTTGGTAAGTGAGGTCATCCAACCCCATGGTGGCTGTATTTAATCCATTTCATTGACTGTATTTTTCTTCTATATGGTTGGAAGCTCCGATAGAACCTCACATGGAAATAAAAACATTTACCATTGTCGGGAGAGGGATCTCCTTCCATATCTATAAGGGATTCACATTACATAATGATCATTATCTCATCTAATCAATGGTTGACCTAGATGGAGAAGTATTCTAAATCCATTCTTTCAGGTATATTAGAACTCACATATGTGTATTTGGAGGGTTTTTCCAACCAATTTCACCTCATGAAATAGCCTTGGAAAACATATTTAGGATGTGAGGGACTTTATCATGATATTAATGAAGTATTGTAATTTTCTTGGGTTTGGATTTTTTATTCATCAATATTCCACTAATTTTTCCTCTCAAACATGCTTCATATTGTTGGGGATAAACAGGGTAACCATGTTACTATGGAAACGTTGCGCTTGTGACTATTGTGTATTTGAAGAATCCATGGTGCTTTTGTAGTTATATTGTTACATATCATGTGTTTTTACATTGGGGGAGGCTATGTAAGATCATTCATCCCTACTATCTCTTGAATATAAAACCAATGATATGATTTTGTGAAATGGATTTGGCGGTGACTAGATTACTAATAATGAAGGGTCCCCATGATGATAGTCTAGACAAGGGTGGTCATTTCCAATTATAACATGACGAATCCAACATCAACACCTTCTGAAGTCCCTTCTTAAGAATGGAAGAACAAAAAAAAAGTTGAAGAAATCTGTATTATTAGATCCTTCTCTATCAAAATCCCCATGTTATTAGGGAATTTTGTTCCCCCCTTTGTCTTGAATTGTCATGGTAGGACCTATTGGATTTTTTGAAAATATGAAGGGGACCTCCAAAATTATTTTGAAGAGATCATTTTGGTTTACATGGATGAAAATGACCATTGGGTGGACTTATATGATAATCAACTACTAGACCCAACCCATCAAGAATATAATATGGATTAGGGCCCTATTCAACCATTTTTTCTTTCTGAAATTGACTTTCTAGTGAATGAACTGTCCAAAATGGAATGGAAGGATTAATTTTTGGAGTGAGATGTTGTTGGTATCTATTCATCGGATGCATTAGCCAAAATATAGGTTGTTTTTGAAGATGTTAAATTCTTTTTGAAGGAGAAAAACTTTTTTCCCTTATTTCTTACATCTTGATAATTTCTTCTTTTAGTGAATTCCTTGAGAGTGGTGGGAAAATTACTTTCTATAAAAAAGTTTTGGAGGTACTAAAAATTCATTCATTGCAAGAAGGAGTTGCATCTTACCCCGGTGATGGGGTTGATGTCTTTAGTGTTTCAGTTGATGTGACTAAATAATGCATGTTTCTATTGACACTCTTCTTCCATCATAGAGTCTAAATGAAATGAAAAGAGAAATAACTCAAACAAAGATTATTCATCCTTTGAATAAACATCAAACAAAAAGAGAAAGGGATAAACAAGGAGAAAATTACCCATAGGTCTCACAAGTTCCAGCATGGTCACGCAAGTATACTTGTGTGCCACCCAAATGGTCGCACAGGTGACTTGCGCCCCCTCTTTGAAAATCACCCAGGCTCTTCTCCAACCTATAAACACTCCCGGTGGGCCCCCCATTCTGGGGATATATTTTTCCAGAATTCAGATACAGAGTTCTAAACGCCCAAGTCTCTTCTTCAAGTATTCTGAAAACTTCTAAGGTAATTCTTTACCTATAATGTAAGGTCTAAAGAAGAGGAATAAGTCTATGTGTTAGAATTCACTAACACTTGCGCGCCTATATGTTTTACCCTTAAGGGAAATGGACACACTTGCGCGCATCCTTACCAACTCAATGAAACTTACACGCTACTCTTCTATAAATACCCCAAGATAATTCTAAAGGCTTTGGACAAGGATCTCCCAAGTATTACTCTACTAGTCAAGGATCGCCCCAAGTATATATGTGTCATGCAAGCATACTTGTGCGACCATGACTTTCACGCCCATGTAGTACTTGCGCGACCCCCCAGGACTTGTGCACCCTTCTATTTTTGGGTTCCCTTCTTGCCCATTTCACCTATCTTATGCCATTCCACCTTTCCTATTCATGATTCAGTCATCAAGACACTCTTCAAAGCCATTTATGGCCTGTTTTCATGATTGGATTCCTTATCAGAATGGAATTCCGTCGAACATCTCTCAAAACCTAGAGATTTACACTTCTTTATGTAAATAAATTTAGAGATTTCCTTCATTCAACCTCATCCTTTAAGATGAGAGATCCATATTCATGGGTCTCCTTTTCAAGAGTAAGCCCCAGTCATAATTTCCCTTAACATGGGAGTCCTTTTCAGGAGTAATCCCCAGTCCATGTTTTCTTAATTGGGCCTCCTTCTCAAGAGTAAGCCTCAAGTCTCCTAATTTGGGCATCCTCCTCGGGAGTAAGCCCCAACCATAATTCCTTTAACCTGGGCTTCCTTTTCAGGAATAAGCTCCAGTATTAATGTTCCCAAATATGGGCATCCTCCTCCAGAGTAAGACCCAACCATGGTTCTCTTAACATGGGCTTCCTTTTCAAGAATAAAACCCAGTTTCAAATGGGCCTCATCTTTAGGAGTAAGCCCCAGTCTTAAATTTCTCTTAACCAGTATTAATTTACATTTTGATCTGGGATTCCTTCTCAAGAGTAAAACCCAATAATAAGTCCCCTCCTAACTTGGGAATCTTCCTTAGGAGTAATACCCAAGATTAGAGTATTCAAATCTCCATAAAGTACATATACCTTTATGGACCTTGTTCCTGGATTTATTCCCTGAAGTAAATCGTAATCTTCATCGGTTTGAGCAGTAATACATACATAAGCCCCACATCATTTATTATGATTGCATCTTTCATGGCACAATTTTCTGTTTTTACCAATACCTCTTGTTTCTCACACCGAGAATGACTCACGTGATCATAGAGTGTAAAAGTAATTATGACATCATTCTTTAAGCCATCAATCATAAACATCATACTCTCTTACTCGAACTATGTGGGTTTATATTCCTTTTCTAAACAAAGGATACGTAGGTAGACCATCTATGGGTATGATCCCAACTCTGAAATAATCCATGTCCTTATGAATGACAATAAACTTCAAGTGCCCCACTGAGTGGCTTTAAAACCAGTATGGTCATCATAATGACCAAGAGACTATTATGTATTGAAGGATACCATTGACTAAGAATCTCTAACAAATACAGATGATTCTATATCATTGAAGAACCTCAAATACATATAAAAGACTCTTAAAATTTCTTACATATTCATTGATTGTCAGATCTAAAGGAAAGATCATTTTATACTTGGAAATGTAATAAGGATTCATGAACATAAACTTAAATCTATAAAGTGAGTCCCGGAGTAGACAATAATTCCCCTCAAAAAGGTGTGATGTGTCCGACCTCCCATCCTCTCAACCAATGCATATTCCTAAGCCTCATCTGTCCACAACTAATGAGTGCCTACCTTTGGAATGTAGGTTTAAATGGATATGGAATCATTGGATGTTTCCGATTCTATGAACAGACCCATTAGAAACTGCTTGGAAAGTTTGAATATTAAATCAATGAGATCATCCCCAATTCCAGAGGAAACAAAAAATGGTGAACCCGATGTGAATCCTTAACCAAGTTAAAATGATGTTTTTCTTATTTGTTAGACCTCTATTTAAACACAATGAGAGGGATAATAAAGCGATTAATAACATGTTTGCTCATCCAAAATATGTAGTGGCCAGACTTATCTTGATTATTTCTGTTATATCAAACATGTACTCTTTTCCAAGATCTTCTTCATTTCCAAAATTGCTTCTCTTAAGTTAACACCCGTGAATACATCTGTTGTGAAAACTTCTGCTACAAATGCCACTGTGGCTACTCCTGCTGGATCATCATCCGCTCTGAGGACGGCATCACCTACTCAGCATCTTCAATGCTGGGTATCAAATGCACTGGTTAAGGAGCACTGTCAAAACGGTACCATTCCAACTTTGGAGGCTACTCGACAATCCCTCAAAGTGAACAACTCATCCTGGTCATTTGGACAGTGACGAACAGTGATCAAGAAGCAGGTGGTGCTAACCACCATCTCCAACCTTTTCGGGTCGTTATCCCCAGATCGCAATCACCATTCACACCCGTATTCTAGGGAGGTGAATGAACAGGTCCCTCTAGTCCTTAATTCAAGGAGATAGGAGTCCTTCCCAAGGGATCCTATCAACAATCACCGCCAGACTCGTGGAGTAGTGCGCCCTCAACTTGATGAGTTTATTGACTCCAGGCATTCGGCTCAGGTTCCTCAATCCCAAGAAGGCAAGATGAATCGCCAGAGGAGAAATCTGGTCAACAGTGACCAGGTTCTACTCTCTGCCATATCTGGAGAAGTCCACCAACCTAACTTGGTGGAAAGAAACGAGCAGACACATACACCCGTCCGTTTTAATTATGTTGTCCAACAAACTCACCTGGCAGTAGCACGCCAATCCTGCCAGGAAATTTCGACAGAGTATTATAGACATGAACATACACCTATTTATAAATCATCAGCTAGTCAGAAGGATCGTTTTACTACATATGATGGAGCTCATCAACCACGTTCATTGAAGTCCAATCAGCAGGCACATACACCTACTAGTATTGATCAAGCCTACCAACCGTCTCGTTTGGTACAACCAGGAGAAGTCAGTCGGAAAGCTCCCGTGACAAACAGGAGGCAGACTCAAGTCTCCGACCCCACACTTGAGTAATGGCAGGATTCATTGACAGGAAAAGGAGGACATGAGTAGGAACAGACACCTACTCGAAGCACGGAATGGATGCATGTCCCCGTTCCGGCTGATGAAGTCACCAAGAACATTCTGTCAATGGTGAAAGAGAAGAAGAAAACCCCTGATCATATTCTGGATGCTTGCCAGGATATTATAACAGCTTCAGCAGCATCATAGGGAATGAAATGAAAATCTATCCCTACCAGTGGAGTGACTCATCAATAGATCACTCTAGAGTAGATACACACCTCTATTCCAGTCCAAGAGGGTTGTGGGGCGTACTCCCCCATATCATACGGAAAACAAAGTTAGGAACATACACCTGATTTGAGTGGAGATCGTCAGCCTAACCGGGCCATCTCTCCTGATCAGGCACATACACCTACTCAGAGTAAGCACATTCATCAACAAGTGGTTTCTAAGGAAAGTTAGAAGCTATCTAAGAAGAAGACCCACCCAACAAAGTCAAGAAATCAAGAGCCAATCTGTAACAAGGCCTTTGTCGAAGCTGGAGTACTTGAAGCCCTCAGACAGTTATCTGTTGTAATCTAAGATTCTACTCCATCATTTCCTAATAGAGGGAACATTAATTTTGAAGGTCTTCAACAGACACTTTCTCATGAAGGCATGCTTCATGAAAGTTCGGTCGATATTGAAGTTTCATATTTATATTAGAGCAACTATAACCCTCTGTGTGGCCAAAAGTCCAAGGAGAAAGAGATCTCATCTTTTGCTGTAACCCACCATGGTGGTCCTCCCCATGATAATGAATTTTTCTGCGAAATTCCTCTCTGTAGTAGTGATACACATTGCCTGGAAAATTCTCCATTGGACAATGTAGTACCAAGAAAGCCCACTTATCTTGAGGCAATTGAAAAGGTAATCCTGGTCATGTCTGATGCTTTACCATCAGCAAGTGAAATACTTTCTCAATCAGAAGATAGCACGGGGTGTAGGTCATTCTCTGAACCACCCCTGGTTCATTCATCTTCCAGTTTGATCATTGAATTATCTACCAATACAGTTGAATTCGATGAACCAACAAGGAAGAACCTTCTCTGGTCAAATCAGGTAGAAGAATCATCATTTAATGATAGAGAGTATGTGATGAATATGAGAAAACAGCTGGTGAAAGTTGATTTATCAGTCATGTTTTGGCCTTTGGCTAACTCTCAGTATGACATTACAGATATGTTGACGGATGATGGGATTGATGACATTCGTCTCAACATATGGAAAACTATTTTTCAGTTGAAAAAGAAAGTATTACCTTATGATGAATATGAAAATCTTGTTAAGATAATAGAAGGGTTACAATGTCAGATTTATTTGACATCTCTATCAGTATCTCGATATATGAAGTCTAAAAAGCAGCAGAGAGCCCTTCAGCGTTCATGCCTTAGCGCACTACGAATATTGCGCCAGTTAATTTCCAATGTCCCATCTGGTATTCATATTAGAGGATGCGGTGTTTATGGAGCTCTACATTTCACTGTACTCTCTAGTCAAAAAAGCCCGCTGAAAATGGTCTCATGCAATGTTATTGCCCGTGGCCAGCAACAGTCAATGGGTTTTGTTTGTAATTAAAATCTTGCATAAGAACATGCCTCAACTAGTTCTTCTAAAAATCAAGAATATAGAGAACACGTTATTTAATTACTCCTTCATCAAGGAAACGAGAATATTGAACATGACTCTTATTTGGAGAAAGCACATCACCAAGTGACAGAAGTGTCAGAAATCATCCAAAGGTCTGTCATGCCGGGAGATAAAAGTGGATGCAGGTTGATGCATCCAGCTAATTTCCTGACTAAGGTCCATAATATCAGGAGAGCTTTCAAGAAAGTCTCAGATATAGCATGTCAAGAGCCACCCCAGCTTTCCAGACTGGGGACTCTTTTAACTCAACCCTCGAAATCAACAAATAGGATTCAAGGATTTGAGCAAAGATATCATAAACAGCCCCAGTCCACCGGACTGGGGACGTTTTCAAATCCTCAATCCCTCCCTCAGAGAAAGTCAGTCTTCTCTCGATTGGGGAAGAAACCTCAAGAGAAACGAAGAGCCAAATTATCAGGAGATTCCCACCAAATTGCAGTTCGTCATGAAGTTCCCGAGGAATCTAATCAACAAAATGCAATGTCTCATCAAGAACATGGAAGAAGAAAATATCACAGGAATGTCGATAAAAGGTATGCAATGCATTATGCATCAATCAATGTCATCAATGTCTGTGATGCTGATCCACCAGATGAGGATCATTCGGAGGGATTAGAAGAAGAGGTTCATGCTCAAGAAGTTCTACGCACAGACACAAATGAAGAAGGTGCGCATACAAAAAATAAAAGGCTTACCCAGAATCTAGGTAATACTTCAAGTAAATAACTTCCCCCTCTCTGAAAGGGATCCAATAAGGGGAAAGTAATGAATCAGGTTTCATACCTTTCCTCTGGAGAAGGGAAATCTCTCTCACTAGAGAAAATATTTTCACAACAAGAAGAAGAAATGAAGTAATTGAGGAAGATGAATGTAGAACTACTTCAGAGTAGACATCCTCCTAAGCGTGCTAGAGTCAGTCGGCCAAGGGAAATTTTTGAAGTTACTGAGATGGATCCAGAATATCCTCCTCTATCAGTACACCCTCACAGGTCTAATCCTATGGGTCAAGTGCAACAACAATCGGTGGTGCTACCATCAGTTGCAGTACCAGCCACCATACCTGTATAGACTCCAATTATTGCACCTTCCCATGTCCAAGTTCAACCGGATGATTCTCAAAACTTAATAACCACCATTGAGTCATTAACATCTCGGTTAGAGACTATGGAAGGGAAGCGTGCGCAGGTCCAACCAGAAAAGAGAGCTTACCCTAAATGGTAAGATTCAATCCTTCCCCCATCATGTTTTGGGAACCCTATATTCCCTATTTTCAATGGATCAGGTGATCCTGAACAGCATTTGATGAATTACATGTATTGTTGCGATCCTATGATGGGAACTCCGGAAAAGAAAGAACAGTGAAACTCAGATGCTTCGTGTGAACCTTGCAAGTACCATCTTTAGTTTGGTATAAAAGCTTGCAATCCTGCTCAATTACCAGATGGGAAGATGTTCGTCAACAATTACTTCTTCAGTTTAGCTCAATATTTCCACAGACAACAGTTTTTGATCATACAAACTGTACGCAGAGGGAGAATGAAGGGGTTTCAGATTTCATTGCTCACTGGAAGGGATTAACATATTCTCGAAGCTTAGCACTCCCTCAAGAATAATTGTTTCCAATCTGTGTAGAAAATTTGCGTGACGAATTATGCACACCGTTGATCCCTATGAAATACGCTGGAGGGTTTCGAGACCATACTTAAATCACTCAGCAGATTGAATATTCTATTATAAAGACAAAGGATAAAGCTTGTTTAATTCCATCAGCTCTAGGAAATAGAATGGGTAAAGCAAAAACTGCTTCAATTATGCTTAAACAAGAACCTGTACCTGCTTTTACTTCAAAACCTTCATCTTCTCGAAGTGGTCCACCTCCTGATCCCCAATAACAGTGGCTATTTTTTCAAGATGATCAAATAGATCAAATATGAAAACAATTTGAGTATTTGAAAAGAAATGTTTACTCTTTCCGAAATGAACAAGTTCCTGGTTATTTCATTTTGGCTCTATAAAATAATTTGGATAAATTTCCAAGGCCCATGAGGCCAAACAAGGAAGGAGATGAAGACCTTCCCAACTATTGCTCATTTCTTCAAATTTTGGGGCATCCCATTCAGGAGTGTTTTGTTTTCAAGGTCCTCATGAAGAAAATGGTCGATTTGGGACAAGTCAAACTGAATGGTTCTTCAGCTCAGGTAGCATGTGTTACTGCTACAGTTCCAGAGGAGGAAGGCGAGTGACAAGAAGTTAAGAACAAAAATGAACAAAAATATGATGATTGGACGGTCAGAAAGACAATCAACCGAACTCATGCAATTTTGCGAACACAATTGAAGAAACCAATTGTGCCGCCTGCCATGAATGCTGTAGAAAATCCCTCTTCATCAGAGGGAAAACTGTCAAAGAAACGACACAATTACAATAAATAAGAACGATAAGAATAAGATGAGTATGTTTCAAAGCCTAAGTTGTCTTTTACATTGGAAGATCTTATGCCATCTACTTCAAATCAATGGGCACCGCCCCACAATATGGCATAGCCAAAAAAGGCTAATTAGGAAAAGTCTTCATCAAATGAAGAGTTGATCTTTAGTTCTGTTAATATGATTCAATTAACAGATCCATATGCTAGTCACAGTTTCAATTTTGACGAGCCCAAGATCCCTATATCCGACAAAGAAATCATAGGAAGTTCCAGAGGCTCAATATACAGGGGAAGACGTGGATCTTTCAAAGGACACTATTCCATTTCTACCCCTTCTAAAACTATGTATGTGGCAGAAACTCGTGGTAGATCCCTTCAATGAGCTCAACAAGAACATGAATGTTTTTCCACACATGGTAGACTCAGTCCTGGCACAATTATTCCGGAAGAACGGTTGATGGTTCTATCTTCTTCCTATCTACAAGTAAATAGACCTAATCAGTCTAATCTTCAAAATCCAGGAATATTACCAACTGTTATCCTGGTACAAGATGCATCAAATTCCAAAGCATCAACTTCCAAGGCACCTGCTAAACTACATGTCCCTATTGGGAAACACAGACCTTTGGATCAAAAGTATGATATATTGAAACACCAGGCCCATGTACCAGCCATGTTATCAATTCTAGATGCCTTGAATTTATCAAAGGATCTTCGAGAGGCACTCATCAAGGCTTTGTCAAGTCCTTAGGAGTTTGAGACTGAAATTTCTACAGCTGTAGTCTACCATGTAGAGAATAATCCTATATAATTGCATGCAGTAATATCTTTTACTGATGAAGATGAAGTGGATGTTGTGCATGGGAATATTATACATTTGTACTTATCTGGAAAGGTCAATGGCATAGTCATCTGAAGAGGTTTCATTGATAATGGTTCAGGATTCAACCTCATGCCCATTCGTACACTTCTTCGATTGGGCCTCACGGAATCTGATTTATCTCCTTCAACTATGATGTTACAATGATATGATAAAAATGAGGAAGAACCACTGGGTGATATTACACCTAGAACACAGTTTGGAGATCTTGTATCCAATTTAGATTTCATGGTTGTTGATCAAGACTCAGCCTTCAACATCTTTCTTAGAAGACACTGGTTACATCAACATGCAGTTATCCCTTCATCACACAATCAATGTCTCAAATATTGTTTCGATGGTCATGTTGGGACATTTTATGGTGATAAAGTCCCATTTAAGACATGTGAATATCAATAAATTGTGGCAAAATTATACCACATGAAGGGAAAGAAGGAATCCGCAACAAATGAGATTACCGAAGTCAATGATCCATATGGTTTGGAAAAGATTCCAGTAAACCCATTAGCACATGTGAGTACAGATTATGTGTTTCCAATCAGTCAAATTGACAGGATAGACCCAAATCAAAATACTCATATGGAAACCTCCATAATGTCAATCACGGAAATCAATCTAGACAATATGGGAGAAAGTGGTGATCCACAAAGCAACGATGAAAGCTCAAATGGAGATGTCTTCATTTCATTTACTAAAAACCAGCAAGTCTATACTTCTCCAACTAGTACAGAAGATGTTATAGAAATATTAGAGGTTAACGATGATGTCTATTTTCAATCCATCATCTCCTCTTTATTACCCAAATAAGACCCTTCATCGTCAATTGTGTGGGAAATGGAAGCTTCTTCTTCAAGATGTGTAAATTTTAACGTCTCTTCTGATCATGAAAATTATGCTTCACCATCCACTATGCATGTAGAAACAGATGAAATAACACATGTTGAAGAAGAAGTGGAAGATCTCAGAGATGCTCCTCCAGAATTTGAAGAGGGTATCTCTACTATCGTGGATGAACTCAGAGAAATAAATCTGGGTACAAAAGAAGATCCACGCCACACTTTAATTAGTGAATCTATGACTCATGGAGAGCAAGAGATGTATATTTCCTTTCTAAAGAAAAATAGGGATATATATTCTTGAAAAAATACAGCGATTCCAGGGCTTGATCCTGATGTTTCCACTCATCATTTGGGTTTTCCAGAAGAACATCGAGGAGTCAAACAAGCTGCTATAAGAACACACCCAACATATGCTTCGAAAATTGAGGCTGAAGTGGATAGGCTCATCAAGGATAACTTTGTCAGAGAAGTTCAGTATTCCAAGTGGTTGGATAATATTTTCCCAGTGAAAATGAAGAATGGGAAAATTTTAGTTTTCATTGATTTCAGAGATCTTAATCGGCATTGTCCTAATGATGATTTTCCAGTTCCAATTATAGAACTATTAATTGATGCAACAGCTGGCTATGAAGCAATATCCTTCATGTATTGATATTTGGATATAATCAAATCTGAATGGATCCAAAAGATGAGGATTCTACAGCCTTTAGAGCCCCTCAGGGTGTGTTTTTCTACTGGGTAATGCCCTTCAGCCTAAAGAATGCAGGCGCAACATATCAACGTGCCATGCATCATATCTTCAATCCCTTTTTAGGGAAGTTCTTTGAATGTTATGTGGACGATTTGGTGGTCAAATCCATGCAATGTTCTAATCATATGGATGATTTTGAAGTCATATTCCACAAACATCAACAACATAATTTGAAGATGAACCCCTTAAAATGTGCTTTTGGGATAACCTTAAGAAAATTTCTCATCTTTGTTATACGCCATCGTGGTATCGAAGTCGATCCTGAGAAGACAAAGTCAGTCCTTGGTATGTCACCTCTTCGAAATTTGAAAGAATTGAGAGGACTTCAAGGAAACTTAGCCTATATTCGGTGTTTCATCTCCAATTTTGTAGGCAAAAGTTTACCCTTCACCAAATTGATTAAGAAGGGAGTCACTTACTAGTGGACTAAATAATGTCAAGAAGAATTCGATATTATCAAGAAGTATCTCTTGAGTCCGCCAGTGTTAATGCCACCTATTTAAGAAAGACCACTTATCCTCTATGTGACAGCTTTAGAGCGATCATTGGGTGCCTTTCTTGCTCAGAATAATGATGCTGGGAATGAAAACAACCTCTACTATCTCAGTCGGACTATGCATGAAGCAGAAACCCGATATTCAAATATTGAGAAGTGCTGCCTAGCTTTAATCTTTTCACTTCATAAGTTGAGATACTACCTACAACATCATGAGGACCAATTAGTATCTCGCAATAACCCACTCAAATTCATCCTTAGTCGTCTAATTCTTACAGGACATCTGGAAAGGTGGGCAGTTATCTTATAGCAATTTGATATTCAATATGCGTCTCAAAAGGCAATAAAGGGCCAAACTCTGGATGATTTCCTAGATGAACATCCTTCAGGGGAAGAAACGTCTTCAGATATTGAACTCCATGATGAGGAAGTATTCTAAATTCAAGAAAGTCTCCAAACATGGGAAATGTACTTTGATGGTGCTTCTAAAGTCCAATAGGGAGGAAAATGGAAGATTCTAAATTCAACTTAGTTGTCTTAGGAATTGTGATTATTTCTCCAGAAAAGGTAGTGTTACCTTATTCCTTATCATTGTTGGGAGGCGGTACAAATAATGAAGCAGAATATTAGGCCCTCATCGTAGGATTAGAGTTGGCGCTTCAAGAACAAGTGAATCACTTAAGGGTGAAACCTGATTTCGACCTGGTAATCAAACAGGTCAATGGGGATTATGCAATCAGAAAAGAAGAATCCATCCCTTTATATGATTACGTCAGAGTGTTAATGGAGGAATTCCCTTCAGAACCGACATTTTATTATGTCCCAAGATCAAAAAATGCTCAAGATGATGCACTAGCTAATATAGCCATAGCTCTGGCAGATCCAAATAGGGACGAGACAACCATCAATATTTCCCACCGTCGTACAATTTCGCCTTATGTTCAAATCAGAACAGAGGAAATCAATGAAATTAGTCCCATTCCAAAACCATATGGTCATACTACATGATGGACGACACCTATCAGGGAATACCTTCAAAGCGGAACACTTCCACCTGATAGAGCCGAGAAAGAACAAATCCAGCGATGTGTGGTAAAATTTACTCTTTATGACAGCCCAGATCACTAAGATAAAATTCTCTACAAGTGTGGATTTGATGGAGTTCTCTTCAGATGTATTGATGGTGAAGAGACAATTGCTGTCATGAAAGAAGTACATGCAAAAATCTATGGTGCCCAATATTCTGGACATAGACTATGTGATCAAATTCAAAGGCTTGGACACTTTTGGCCTTCAATGATACAAGATTTTGTTGATTTCTCAAAGAAGTTTCATTCATGCAAAGTACATGCCAACTTCATTCATCAACATCCAGATTTTCTTCATATAACTAAATACTCGTGGCCATTTTCCAAATGGGGAATGGATGTGGTGGGACCTTACCCTTCTACTACGACCAAGAAGATTAAGTATATTCTTACTGCTACTGACTTCTTTTCCAAGTTGGCAGAGGCAATACCTCTCAATGAACTTAGTTCTAAAAGCATTGTTAGCTTCATCAAGTCTGACATCATTACCATATTTTTTGTCCCTCATACCATATTGATGGAAAATGGCCCCAACATCTATTCATCCTAGATGAAGAAGTTGTATCAAGAATACAACATCAAATCCAATCATTCATCTTGGTATCATGCAACAGCCAATGGCCAGATAGAAGCCTTCAACAAGACTCTTCCAAACATACTGCAAAAGATAGTGGATAAAGATAAGAATCCATGTCCTAAAAAACTCTTTCATGCTTTATGGGCTTATCGAACTACCACCCGCACTGCACCGTGGTCAACTCCATATTAACTGGTATATGGAACGGAAGCAGTCTTTCCCACTGACGTTCAATTACCTTAGCTTAGAGTAGCTATTTGGGATCAATCATCTACAGATGAACAAACTCAAAAGAGATTGGATGAATTGGAATGGTTAGATGAGAAAATATTGTACACCCTACACCACTTGGAAGTATATCAGAATGGAATTGAACGAGCCTTCAACAAAAAAGTTCATCTTCATTAATTAGTTTAGGGTGAGTTAGTATTAGTTCTCATAACTACAATGATACCAGGAAAGAAACCTCCCAAACTTGAACCAAAGTAGGAAGGACCTTATTCAATACATAAGGTCTATTCCAATGGAGCTTATTATTTAATCTCAATGGATGGAGAACACATCACTCTCTAACCAATGCTAGATTTATGAAGAAGTATTTTGTATCAACACAAAATGATTCATCCACGGTCCAAGCATATGACCTTAAACTATTTTCATGTCCCTTATGACCATCACGACATTAAAATTCATCATTAACGGCCCAATAATATGACCTTAAACTATTGGAACTTACGTCCAACATGACGTTAAACTGTGACGTCCAGACTACATGACGCAAAACAGTACAGAAGTCCCTTACGTCCAGCAAGACGTTAAACTGCATAATCAACGGTCCATGCATATGACCTTAATCTATTCGTACTTTCAACCGACATGATGCTAAACTATATCATCCTTTTTTTCGTCCAACATGATGTTAAACTGTGAAAAGTCCCTAATACGTCCAACATGACGTTAAAATGTGTCCTCTTTTGTCCTTACTGCATGACATTAAACTGCACATTCCTCTGTTTGTCCAACATGACATTAAACTGTATTATCCCCATCGTCCTAACTACATGACACTAAACTATATAGAAATCCCTTAATACGTCCTACATGACGTTAAACTGTATTTTTGTCCCTGGTACCTGACACTAAACTATGCTGCACCAATAGTCCTAACTGTAAGACATTAAACTGCATAGTCCCTTCATGTGTCCTACATGACATTAAACTGTGCATCATAAAGGTTGTTGTTACCTCTTGTTTCTCACACCGAGTATGACACATGTTCGAATAGAGAAACTTTCAACCATAAAAACCTCTTTGGGCCGCTAACCACATGTAAGTCCCAACATCATTTATTAGGTCGTTGTCCCCAAAAACAACTTGATCACTTATTCATTATTTAATTGAACTAGGCAGACATTGATCCTTGCCTTCCAGGCTGGGTATGTAGGAAACCTACAAAGGTTCAATCCCAAAACCAGTCTCTTCACATTGATTCACCTCCATCTCATATGATGTTGATTCGTGAAACCGCCCCCAGAATCAATATCTTTACAATGGTTCACCTTCTTCCTTGCTATACGACATTAAACTATACAACATTTCTGTCCTGTATGACAATAAACTACAATATTATTTAGTACCCTCACCTAAGCGGGAATCATTATTTACATTTATTTTCAATCATGTTATATTCCAAAGACACAGTGCATACATGGAAATGCCCAAACCTTTTATCTTGGGTTAATCCATCATTGCACTAAAGTCCCCTTTCACCCATCACATGTACGAACCAAATTTGTACATAGAATATTTCTAGAACTATGTGGGATTGATTCCCGTCATTAAGGGATACGTAGGAACGTTCGAGTGTCCCTCGAATCCAGCCCCAGGTCTTTTGGGCCTAACCACAAATTCCACTTTCAGTCCCCTGGCTGAAAAGTCCCCATGAAACCACACACTGTGTATTTATTATAATGATATGAGCTCTATGACACTAATCTGGGATCTCTCATACTTTCGTCCCAGAAGAAGTTAAACTATATTTCAAAGAACTATGTATGGCTTGATTCCCATCCTTATGGGATACATAGTGAAGTCCAGTGTTTCAATTCAGGATCCAACCACAACATGATTATGGTTATAATTGATCTGTGTATCTCTTCTTACATTGGAAAATACCCATCTTTATGTGTCATAATTCTAATCATAAATATTTTCATATCTCTATACCCTTTTTTCTTGACTGCTGGTCACAAAATGTCTAATTTCTGAGAGTAATATTGATTGACTATGCAGTACGTTCCCTTAGGAGGCCTTGCATAAACAGTCCATATAAAAGACTTGTCATCCAAAAGATACTATTATTTGACTATGCAACCAATGCCCCTAGGTGTCTCTTCATAATTCAACCCCTTAACGGGTTTTTCATATAATGGTAACATCATTCATGGGAAGAAAACCTATTTTGTCCTCATTGGTCTTATCAAAAATATGTAAGGATCTGAAAAAAATAGCCATCCTTAACATATTTTTTTCATGTTCTTTTTCATGATCTAAAGGTATTCACGTCTATGGTTTATATTTCTCTTCCCTGCGTTTGGGTCAGACCTTTATAGGAGTGACATTCATCCAGTTCTTAGATAATCTTGTTTGGAAATATCTTCTCCATATTCAAGTACCACTCTCCATACAACAAACTATATGCTTTGGAAAATTTGAATCTTCATAAACTTCCACCAACTGTTTAGAACTAGAAATGTAAATTTCTGAGAGTTCTTTTCCTTGACAATGCAACATGCGCCCTTAGGCGGCCTTGCATAAGTAGTCTACATAACAGACCTATTAGTCAAAAGATACTATTATTTGACTATGCAGCCAATGCCCTTAGGCGGCCCTGTATAATTCAACCCCCTAATGGGTTTGTTAATAAAGGTAACTTCATTCTTGTGAACTACTTCTTCTAATGCATTTTAGCTCTTTTTCATATCATTCCTCAGATTCAAAATTTCTTAATTCATGGTTTACATATTTTCCCTCATACTTGTACATGGTAATATGTTTTCAGATAAATTATCAAGGAATTGAGTTAGTATTAACCAATTCGGTTAAAGCTATTTCAACCTTAAACATTAGCCTTTTTATGTCTGACATGCATGAATTTAAACTTCCCACAAATGACAAGGGAACTCTAAACAGAAGTCATGTTCCATCTCACTAAACATACATTTTGTAGGATTTAGGTAATATTGAGAAATTAAATGATTCAAAGTTTGTAGGGTTATTTATAATAATCCTAGTAAAAAATCAAACTATTCTTACTAGGCCCATTATATTATGTAAAAATATAAAGCAGGTAGCAAAGTAAAATGCGTACACAAATGATTTTGGATTAAATGTTTATCATATTTTTGTACAAGAGATTAGAAGGACGTCAACAGATTGGAGTCTCTCATCTTTTCCAAGAAATTACAAGAGGCTGTCAACATAAGTCTTCACTTGGTGAACAACATCCTGAGCTTCATCAGCAGCTACTTGAATCTCATGCACCTGACCAACTTCACTCTTTTCAGCCCGATGGAGTGATTTCTTGGAATATATGATGAATTTAATAACATTATTTTGAGCTCCCCTCCAGCGAAATATTGAGTTGTTCTAGTTCCCTAGTAACAACATCTAACTGTTGCTGAAGATGCATCTGCTGGACAACTTTATCTTTGATCTTATGCTTCAGCTCCTTCATCTTAGCAGCATAATCAGCCTCAGTTCGGGATACAGCAGCCTCAAATTCCCTGATATTGACTGACAGCTTCACCCTGGTCATATCTTCATGACACTTTTTCTTCTGCTCCCTTCTTAAGATGACCAGTTTCACCGCGGTATGGATCTCTTGATATCTAATCCCATCAAGTCCTAGCATGACGAATAGGGACTAAAATCAGGAAATATGTGATGAATGGTCTTCAAGAGGCACTTCTGGTATGATTTTATATATTTTGTTCCAAGACTTGTTTCATGAAAAGTTGAGCGCCTTAAGCACCTCCGGGTCTGATTCGACATCATCATCACAGGGGGCATGTAATCTGGGATTAATGCACTTAAGGAAGTGCCATGTTCTACTCCTTCCCCCTGACCCTAGTTTCTTCGCCTTCTACTACTATTTGGGCGGATTTTGATACTTCACCACTACATTTATCCACTGAATTTGATGGCCCTGTTTGATCAATTAAAAGTATGGTCAGTTTCATAGAACAATGAAAGTTGGTTGTCTATCTTGAAAAATCAGTAAAATCATTACCTAACAGTAGATCAACAGCTTGAGAAACCTCCTCCCCATCTTTCCCTGTTTCAACAGGATCTTCAAGATGGGTCTCAAGAGGGTTTACTAGGTTTAGCTCCACTTGAGCGAATGTTTTTGCAATGGTAGGGTTGACATCAATGTCCACACCCTCTTCAGGCATTGGCAGTTCAGTAGCTTCTTTGGATGGAATGGAATATTATTTTCAGTAATTCATAGAAGTGTAAATTATAAGAAAATTTACCAGACAAAGGATAACACTCACGCCCAAGATCATCTAAATCACATGATCACATAGCACGATAAAAAAATTCGTTGAAATTCAATCCAAGATTCATCATTTCATTCAATGATATTTCAGAATCCTGGAAGGTCTCACTAGTGGGAGTATTTGATGTGTCTTCTTGGTGACCCTCATTCTGCGGCCCCTATACCTGGACAACTTCTTTAGAAAGGATGGCAGATTTAGTTGTCATGGAAGCCAATGATTTTGGTGCAGGTTTTATACCTAAAATTTCACAGAACGAAAGTCAGTCGGTGTTTCATTCAACATTTTATGAAAAATTGTTAACTTACCAGAATCAGGTTCTTCCCTTCTTACAACAGTAGCAGGAGGGATACTGGTAACAATTGTTGGCTCTTCTCTAGAAGCAGCCATGTCATCCTGAATCTACGACTATTCCAGAGCACCCTCCGTGGTCCTCAAAGGATGATCAGTCCTCTCCCTTAGAGGGGAAATTGAAGAATCCCCTGAAACCCAAGGAAAATGAGCAATCTTTCTCATGGTTTAAGACTTATGATTATCTGAAATACATACCACTACTAATAAAGCGTTTAGTTGTGGACTTCTCACTTCAATGCCATTGTCTCTTTGGATTTTTGGGAGTGTCGGCAGTCTCCCTTATTGGCACTTGAATTGGTGAATAGAAGGCCATGTCCAACTCCTCATTCATGGCCTATTGTCCTGGAGATATCTCTCCCGACTCGCGAGGAGATTCAGCAGCATCCCCGATGGCAGTACCACTAGGGCTATACTGTGGTGAAGGAACTTCAGTAGTTACTTTCCTTTCAATCTGTAGGATAAAGAAAGTTATTTCCTTGAGTAACTAATCTTTTAATGAAATCGAGTTACAAATTAAATAAGGATAGAAAACATACATCTTCAGGAGCCATGTACTCATGCCACTCCTCATCAGTGGTGCTGTGATCCATCATTTCCTTCAACCTCTTACCGATAGGGACAGAATCATTAGTGGCATGTATATAGGTCCTCAACTCTTTGACATAGGCTCTTACTTCATCAGGGTTATCCTTGAAATGAATATTTACAGGATCCTGAAGAGTCTTTATTCTAGGAAGATTTATCCCTTCACATAGCTCCATCCAGATAGTTTCAGTATCGCAGTATACATCCTGCCATGTCTGGATGGCCTCTTGTCATAGATATGCAGGTGTACTAGAAGGTTGTGAAGAGGGTCCTACAATCTTGGATTTAAATTTGTTTCTAGCTCCTACAACTATAAAAACAGAATGAAAACTGGTTACTCTATAAAGTTACTAGAAACTAAATTGCCTCAATAAAGTAACTCACCATGAGTTGATGGACTGGCTTTCTTGATTCTGACATGAAGATTATATTCCGAACATTGCCACTTTGACAAATGTTTTATCTCCTAAGAATCTGATGAATCAGCCGTGGTTGAAGATCTCGGTGAACCAGCATTATGAGTGGAAGAATAACCTGCCACCTGAATTGTTTCATTATTAATGGTTCTCTTCTTCTTCCCCACCCAATAAATAGGTTTATTCAATATTACCTCAGGATATGACGCTACACAGCTTTCAGCATACCATATGTCCAAATTTCTTACAGCTTCAACATCTGGTAAGTCAAAAAATTCCCCAGTCCATTCCATATCCATTAGCAACCATAGTTTTCGGGCAACCATTGGATGCTTATCTGTCCTGAAGTGCACTAGAGGAGATACAACAGTTGTCTACAGACAATTGAATTGACGTTCAAATCGATATGGAGGACATGCCTCACATATAATTTCCCCATCAATTCTGGTGGCCAGTACACCATCTCTGCAGGCCAGCATGTAAGACCTCTGTTCCAAACTGGTTGATCCATCATCAACAAATCGCCATACTAGCGGATTTCTATAGGGAATGAAGTGGAATTCCTTATTCATTCCCATCTTTGGCCTAATATCATAGGCATTGAGGGAAAAAGGACAAACTCCAGAGAAGGCCAGAACAGAGAGCCTGAAAGAACTTCCAGGAATCTATATTCTGTTCTGAATAGCATATATCTGGAAGTGAGCGGAGATCCATCCCCATAAAAAATGGGATGGTCCCACTAATCTCAAAGGAGACATACCTATATAGACATTGATTAAACTCCTGTGAATCTTTGCCAAAACTGGGGTAGCCAACCCCACCATCATCCATTCAACCAACTTGTTAACAATAATGAAGGTCCCTGGCCTGATTCCTCCCTTCGAATCTCTGACTAGTAAAAGATAGACAGTGATTGATGCGGCTAAAAATCATTCCAGTCGGGTCTTCTCCGGGATTTTATGATTCACATAATACCCCCATTTCTCAAATTCTCCTACTTCCAGAGTCGGCCAGAATGTGCCAGGAGCACCTCTCTTATCCGCTCTAGGGCATCTAGTAAGACAAGTACATGTGTGACGCTTTTCCCTCTTCTTCTTGAGAAACAAATCCATCACTTCCTCTGGATGAATATCCCTTCTAGAATGAGTCTTTGAAGCCTTTGATATTTTCATCTTATGATAAATCTTCAATAACTCTCGAACCAAATCCAGAGTCTTATCCGGATCATTCAAGGATCCCTTTGGAGGGATGAATTCGTCCTATATATCACTCAAAATTGGAACCCCTGATATCTTGTAGACATCACACAAACTAATGCCTACCTCTCCATGGGTCAGATAGAAATAATTAGTTTCTAGGATCCAGTGGCTATGCAACTCCAGTTCAAAATTATCATTCCGATAAACATACGTCTGGCCAGCCCAGACGGCTTCATAAATTGCAGCTCCCTTAAGATCCTCGAAAAAAATTTCACAATTTTGTTGCACCCAATATGCCAACATTTATGTTGGATTCACCCCTCTTCCAGAACGGAATTCCCATTTTCCTTCCAGTCTTTGGATTGATCCATCTTAGAATTTCAAAAGATTGAGGGATAACAATGTGGTTGCAACTCATGTTTTTGAGTTTTTAGATCTAGTTCACACGAGCTATGATTCATTATAAATGATTTCTTTACTATTCCATCATTATAAAATGTTCCTGCGATTGAGACATTTTCTGAAAAAAAGTTGGTATAAGACTGGAACCAGGAATGTGGGAGATAGTTCTTTGCCTCTGGAATATTGACATCTTGTCGATGACCATGGCCATACAGAGGTAGATTGATACTATGTGGGAAATTAATATGATGCTTCTTCAAGTACTTAGATAATTCTGGGAGAGTACATTCATAGGTGGAATAGTAATCTTGGCCAACAATGTCCATCATATCATCAATTCTTTTTCTTTCCAGTTCATTGGTCATTTCGATTCTCCTGGGAGCCATTGGATCTACACAAAAATTGAATAACTAACTCTTAAAGTAGGTTAATTTATCATAAAATTTGTGATGGAATTTGAAAAATTGTCTAAGGCATTTAGCCGCGCAAGTCCCATATTTGGTGTGCAATTATCCTTCGGTCGTTCATGTATTGGGCGCACATGCATCACCACGCAAGTCCAATTACCTTAACAGAAGCACGACGCAAGAAACAAGAAGCACGAACGAGAGAAATTCGGGAGTCCACTTGTACGCCGAGAGCAAAAAAAGACAAGTGAGATCCGGGTGCTTTGCGCAACGTGAGTCCATCTATTTATAGATGAGGCCGTACCCCTGCGCGTCATACCCTGCGTGCCCGAAGCACATTTGCGCGCCATACCCTACGTTCCCTAATTTCCTTTTGTTTCTAAATTTCCTCAGAGTCAATCCTCATTCCTTTTTGGATCCAACTCTGAGGGGGGAATTTTGTTGATGCTCCTTTTTTTCACAGAGTCTAAACGAAATGAAAAGAGAAATACCACGAACAAAAAAGATTCATCCTTTGAATAAGCATCAAAAAATGAAAAAGGGATGAACAAGGAGAACATTACCCATAGGTCGCGCAAGTTTTGGCATGGTCGCGTAAGTATACTTTCACGCTAACCAAATGGTCGCGCATGTGACTTGTGCGACCTCTGTGAAAATCACCCAGGGTCTTCTCTAGCCTATAAAACCCCACGGTGGGCGCCCCATTTTGGGGATATATTTTTCCAGAATTTAGATACAGAGATCTGAATGCCCAAGTCTCTCCATCAAGTCTTCCGAAAACTTCTATGGCAATTCATTACCTTGAATGGAAGGTTTAAACAAGAGGAATAAGGTGTAACTATTAGAATTCACTAACACTTTCCCGCATAAGTGTTTTACCCTTAAGGGAAATGGACGCACTTGTGTGTCTCCATACCTACTCATTAAGGATTTCCCAAGTATATATGTGTCACGCATGTATACTAGCATGACCAAGACTTGCGTGCCCATGAAGTACTTACGCTACCCCCCAGGACTGGTGCGCCTTCCTATTTTTGGGTGCCCTTTCTACCAATTTCACCTCTCTTATGCCATTCCACCTTTCCTATTCTAGATTCAGTCTTAAAGACAATCTTCAAAGCCATTTATGGCATGTTTTCTTGATTGAATTCCTTATCTGAAAGGAATTCCATGGAAAAACTCCCTAAACCTAGTGATTTACACATCTTTATGTCACTAATGTTGGAGATTTCATTCATTCAACCTCATCCTTTATGATGATAGAACCTTATTCATGGGCCTCCTTTTCAGGAGTAAGCCCCAGTCATACTTTCCCTTAACCTGAGCCTCCTTTTCGGGAGTAATCCCATGTCCTAGTTCTCTTAATTGGGCCTCCTTCTCCAGAGTAAGCCTCAAGTCCCTTAATTTGGGCATTCTATTCAGGAGTAATACCCAACCATAATTCCTTTAACCTAGGATTCATTTTCAGGAATAAGACACAGTCTTAATGTTCCCAAATCTGGGCATCCCCCTCAAGAGTAAGCCCCAACCATGGTTCTCTTAACCCGGGCTTCCTTTTCAGGAATAAACCCTAGTTTCAAATGGGCCTCCTCCTTAGGAGTATGCCCCAGTCTTAAATTTCTCTTAACCAGTCTTAATTTACTTTTTGATCTGGGCTTCCTTCTCAGGAGTAAAACCCAATCATAAGTCCCCTCCTAACTTGGGCATCTTCTTGAGGAGTAAGCCCCAAGATTAGAGTATTAAAAACTCTATAAAGTATATATACCTTTATGAAACCTGTTCCTGGATTTCTTCCCTGAAGTAAATCTTAATCTTCATCTGTTTGGGCAGTCATACATACATAATACCGACAACATTTCTTATGATTGCATCTTTCATCGCAAAATTGTCATGTTTTACCAACACCTCTAGTTTCTCACACCAATCATGACTCACGTGAGCTTAGAGTTTAAACATAATTATGAAATATTTCTTTGGACCATCAATCATAAACATCATAATCCCTTACTCGAACTACATGGGTTCGGATTCCTTTTCTAAAAAAAGGATACGTAGGTAGCTCATCTGTGGGTACGATCCCAACTCTGAAATAATCCATGTCCTTCTGAATTATAATAAACTTCAAGTGCCCCACTGAGTGGCTTTAAAACCAGTATGGTCATCATAATGACCAAGAGTCTTTTATGTATTTTAGGATACCATTGACTTAGAATCTCTAACAAATTCAAATGATTCTCTATCGATGAAGAACCTCGAATACATATAAAAGATTCTCTAAATTTATTGCATATTCATTGATTGTCAGATCTAAAGGAAAGCTCATTTTATACATGGTAATGTAATAAGTATTCACGATCATAAAGTTAAATATATAAAGAGAGTCCCAGTGTAGACAAAAATTCCTCTAAAAAAGGTTTGATGAGTCTGACCTCCCAACCTCTCGACCAATGCATATTACTAAGCCTCATCAGTCCACAACTAATAAGCGCCTACCTTTGGAATGTAGATTCAAATGGATATGGAATCATTGGATGTTTTCAGTTCTACGAACAAACCCATTTGAAACATCTTGGAATGATTGAATCGTAAATCAATGAGATCATCCCCAATTCCAGGGGAAACAGTTTCTAACCACACCCAAATCTACAGATATTTGGAGATAGAGCCTGATTCATCCTGTAACAGTCATACTCAACACCCCATACAATGGAATCCTTGACTTGATGTTTATATGAACAAGTTCATGACCCACTAAGAGTTAATTATAAGGGTTCTACCATTATTGAGTCTTTTTAGGAGCCCTCTTCATTGACAACTGTGGAAAAATATCCATCTCTAAGTGATCTTATTCTAGAAAATGTTTTGTCCCCAAGGAAATCCTAGAAAAAGGTCCCTGGTCCACATCAGTTTTTCAGTCAATATTATGACATATGTGGAGGTAGATCTCAATATTGGTGTCATAATCCACATTGGAAATGTTGAATGATCAATTTGGTCATCTTAAATTCAATTTTCCTACCCTCATATATAAAGGAATCAATTATTTTTCACATCATTCTCTAGTAATAGAGGTGATATTTTTACAATAACATAATTGATCCATTTAATTAAGGGTAGATGTTGTTGTGGTTTCATCAACAACGGTGTATTATTAGATAAGTGATATGAATGAAGATACCAAATGTGTGAGGGTGGATATTGCTCACTGAGAAATAATTAATGATCAATAAATTATTACCAACCATCTCTATTCTGAAATTAATATCCTCTCAACAAAACATTTCAAATTTCAGTATTCATTCTTGATATTAGAAAATAAAACGCTTTAGTAACATGAAATATAGAACATGGAATAGAAATCTTGACTCAATGTTGTATCCAAACCAGAAAAGGTAAACTTGCTGTTGAGGAGGAGATTGAATCTATCAATCAATTGCAACAATCCATGTGTTTATTAGAGAGAAGGATATATGAGCATAAATAATATTCCAAGCATATTTTGTAATATAGGATATTTTTTAAAATCTTTTTTTTATCTCATACAATCATATGAGAGGCTCTATTATGTGAAGATCCCTCTTTTTATATGGTATCAGTGAATTAGTTTTCTTCACTTTATATGATATCCTTTAGTTTCCTTTAATTTATGATATGTATGATATTTCATTTTTCCAATAATATTATAATTGTTAATGCTACCCATCCTGTTCATAAAATCTTAAAAGTATAAATGTTTGGATTGGGAGATTTTTTCATGAAATTATCACAAATTCCCACTAACATAGTCTCCCATACTATTAAATCTATTTCAGTTATTTTGTAAAATGTATGTCCCGAGGGTAGAATTGTATACCATTTGATAAATTCATTGAGTCTTGATGAAAAGAGCTTCATTTTCACGGTCATATAGTGAGACCTTCATTATTTTTTTGATGGGATTGATCTCATGCTTCTGTTTAGGGTACTTTTTCATGGAAGTAGTATTGCATGAATTTAGAGACTTTTAGCTCTGTCCTAACATTCTTATTAGTTTATTGTATTTTAGTTCAGACATGATGTTTCTTTTAGTTGAAGCTATTTTAGCTAAGTCCTAATATTTCTTCTGTTTAATATATTTTATCTCAAACATGATATCGTTTTTAGTTTAAGGACATTTATCTCGAAACATGTATTTATTTTGTTAAAGGTTGTTTGATCATACAAGGTATTGATTTTAATTTTAATTCATTTAGTATGTGCCTGATGTTTCTTTTAGATTAAGGTGTTTAGCTCAGACCTTATACAACTATAGTTTATGGCAGTTTATCTAGGACCAAATGTTTATCTCAGTTTAACCTTTTTTTAGCACGGAAACTCCCTCAATTTATTTTAATGTCTTTTATCTCATAAATATTTTTTCTTTTATTTTAAGGGATTTTACCTTGGATCCACTACAAGATCATGGGATATAGTGCATACATTATAGGAATGAACTAAAAAACTCTAAGGTGTTGTGTTATACTATGGTGATGATGAGTCTTGTGATGATTAGAATGCCCTTTTCACAGAGTCACTCATTTGGTTGATGGCCTTATGCGCATATGTAGAAGACATATGAAATCAAGAATAGTCAAGAATAGGGTACTTGAAGATGAGTATATTTTCTAGGGGATATGAATGATTTATGGATTTAATATGGTTGAGGATGAAATATTAGGGAAGCTAAGTCTTCCATGATAGATGGAATATGGTTTTTGTAAATCCTATCTTGAAAGCCTAAGTCCATGAATAAGAGAAAGTACAAACATTCCCAATATGTCCCATGACAGATAAGGATTCTAGGAACTACGACTGTGTTACTAAGGCATACAAGGATTGAATCTCTTTTCAAACAATGAGAAGATTCCTTTAGACAGTGGGTTATGTCCTTTATGTGTATGTATCATACGTATCGAAAGGTTATCCTCACTCCATTCAAAGGGCTCTGAATTTTTTTTTGAATAGTAAAACCTCTAGGTGATGAAATTGGTTATGGAATAAATGATATCCATGAAGTTTTCTGGTACCCTTTGAAAATTAGATCTTAATCCATGAATCTTGATCCCAGTGCTATGTGGTTTGGAATCATGTGGCATGGAGTATAGTAGGATAGAGAATGAAGTGTCTCAATCAATTCATGATAAAGGTTAATAAACATGGTGACATAACATCGAGGATATCAAATACATCTGGATAGTTTGGTGCGGTGATTTTGAATCATGTTATAGAGCACTCGAGTCAATACAATGATATGGGACAACCATACAAGGAGTAGTTCCAACATTATGAGGCTTTTAGTGTATCCTTGATGATTTCATCACTCATGAGGATTGGAATGTCCTATTTCGGTGTGATGCATTTGATTGATAGACATATGCACATATGAACGAGCCATGTGCATGTATATATTGTCAATAAAAGGTCCGTTGAAGCTAGAATGCATATCCAGGATCTATGGAGTCTTATATTGATCTGAGATACCCCAAATCTTGATGTTTGATATATTTAATGTGTAATGTTCGAGAACCCAAAATATTGAGCCACCACATAACAAATTATTCTCATGGTGAGGATATATGACAAAACATTACTCTAAACATATCGTCGACTAGGGGTTCCAGTGAGATTAACATGGCTTTTAATAGTTATATATTGTAGAATCTATGTGATTTATAGATTATTTCATAATGCCCTTATTTTTTTCTACACTCTAAATATGTATATTTTAGCAAGAAAAGACTTTATTTTTTCTCAGGGATCCCTTTGTGGGATTCCATCCGGGAAATATTTCAATCCCATTCACAATTATTATAAAGTCATTTGATTTGGACAATTATAGGGTTGAGTTTAAATTTCATCTAACCTTGAACAATGTGTGAATAGTTAATGGCAATGAAACATGTGGACCTGACATATGATATGTCACAAAATAGACTAATTAGGATGCCTAGGGGCAAAAGTACACCAACATCCTTATGAGAGAGAAGAATGAGTGTTGTAAATCATAGATCAAGGTTCACAGGTCATTAGTGATGATATTTGAAAATCATTATGGGGATACCTTAAAACAAATGGGGTTTTATGTTATTCTATTGTTATTTTAGGCTCACAGAATTATAAAGCCCTTTGTACTACTGAATGATGTATCTAGTTGATGGGTCTGATCCCTTCTTCATTAGTAGAATGGTCAAATAGATAGATCTATATTCATTTCATAGGAAATGAATGTTGGGTGAGGACTTGAGATTCTTGAGACATGATGTGTGGTGTATATATTGAGGTTCTAAAAAATATGATGGAAGAACCATGTTCTATGGTTAGTCGAGGCAGGGATCTTATGGTACTTTAATATGGAAGGAGTACGAGTGATAGTTATCCAAGTTTAATGCCATGTAGTTGGGACAAACTTTCCTCTGTGTAGCTTAACATAATGCAGTAAGGACGAATTCCATGCATTTTTACTTCATGAGTTAAGAACATAATTCCACATAGTTTCATGTTGTACGGTAAACATGTTCTCCCAATTAGTTTAATGTAATCCAATAATGATGTTTGAAATGATGTGAAAGTGGATAAATGTTGTGGCTGGTCCTAATGATTGAGAATCTGACATCCTGACGCATCTAATGAGGCTGAAAATCAAGACACACGTAGCTCTAAATGAATTCTCATATGTAGGTCTGGACCATATGAAAAGAGGGTCTATTTTTGTAATTTTTTGTTGTGGACGTGATTGGGGTTTGAAATTATAGTGTCACTATATATCATGTGAGAGAATATATCAAGTCACACAATGTTCTTGAATAATAAATACCCTACGTAGGTCTGACCCATATGTAGTGATGGGAATCATTTTCGTTGACTGTTGTAGCTAGACCTGGGATTGGATATCCATGTGTCACCATGTATCTTTGTGATGAGAGGAATCATGATACACGTAGTTCTTGATGTTCCATGAATTTTAACTTCATATGTTGAGGAGGAGAATCAAACCATAAACATTTCATCAAAATTACATGATGTTTAATATCATACAGTGAGAATGGAGTTGAATCGATGTGAATTTATGGGGATATTATAGTTGGTCCAAGGGTGTATGTTTTTTAATCACTATATATCTCATGAATATGAGAATAAAACCACACCTATAAAAAAAGAATTGTGCAGTTTAAAGCCACGTCGCATGGACATTGGCCATTCAGTATAACGTGATGTGGTTAGAACTCATAGTATTGTTGTTACGGTCTTACATTAAAGACCATAATGGACCAATTGTGTGTCTTTATATATTTATTGTGAGGTTAATTGTAACACCCCACGATTTTATATAACATTATCTCTTCACTGTAATTCAATAATTTGAGCAACACACAACACGAAGTTTTAGCGCACCACAACATACCAAAAGTGTCATTCAAAAAGCGGTTATGCATAGTGTTGATTGAATTTTAAATATTATAAACTATATAATATTTTAGAATCCATATTATGTGTTTATTAGACATAATATAAGAACAAATTCGTTTCTTCATAAAATAGAATTATTTTTCAAAAAAAGAAAATTTACGGCCTTTTAATGTAGAACCACTTTTAAATAAAATATTTGACACTATTATATACCCAATTTGACAAAATAAACTTCTTAATTATAATCAGGACATAAAAATTTATTTTCAATTTTTTTTGGAGTTTTTCTGATATCATTCATATTTGGCTGAATAGTGTAAATTTCTAAATTTTAACTGAAAACGTCTTTATTAATAAAAATAATTTATAGTGATAATTTATAAATATGAATGGTTTTGAAGTATAATTAGATTAAATTTTTATCATTTAATACAATATTTTTCATTATAAGTAATTTCAAATTTAAATTTGACAGAAACACATGTCAATCTTTTGTTATTTTTTACTTTTTTTCAAAACCCGCTTTTTGGTTTTGAGATGGGAATTATTTTTAAATTAATAAATTAAACTTATATGTTTTTAATTTGGTAAAATAGACTTCATTTTTGAAATTATATTATAAAAATTATCTTAGAGTGAATTTTTTGTATTTTTCTAAAAACATTCAAGTTTTTGATGAATAGTGAAAAACACTACGTTATTGATTAAAACCAAATTTTTATTTATGTAATTATTTATTTTATTTTAATTTATTTTAGGTAAAAATAGATACATAATTCTTATATATGTTCTTTGGGATTATTTAGAGTCATTTTTTATAAGTTTATATATATATATATATATATATATAATTTTACTGTACTTTTTATAGTCTTTTACCCACCTTCGAGAAGCATTTGAAAATTTGCTTCAAATAAAATTTTACCACTTCTGTGAGTTGAATTTCAAAAATCCAAGAGACATAGTTAACCACTGTAAGAAAAATATTATTCAATAAGAAAAAAATAATTTATTGTGAATAGTAACTATTGACTTTTATTTGCCAGGGTTAAAAATAAATAGGGTAATTAAGGGTAAAAATGATATTATAAATACACTAACACATGTCCTAATTATATTGGATAAGTGTAATTATACCAAAAACAACCTTATTAAAAAAAATATGATCCTTTATTTCCAATTGGATCAGATTAGGACATTTATTATTATTTAATTTAAAAAAGTGTTAAAAGTGTTAAATTCAAGTTTTCATAAATAAAAAATTCTTAATATAAGGTTATACTTAAGATGAATTCAACTATAATTATTCATTATAATGATAAAAAAGTTATCATAAATAATGTTATATTATTTCTAATGTTTATACATTAATTAAATATTTTTATTTAAGACACATTGATGATGTAGTTATAACCTTATTAATAAAATATTAAAATAATTGATTTTATAAATACAGAAATAAATGTAATTTGAGACATTTGATAAATTCCACTAATTTTATAGGTTAATATGACATATTATTGTTAATGCAATAAATTTGTTTCCATGTAATCATCCTCTTATGATTTTAACATAAAAACAAATACCAAATAGAGTCAAAATTCACATAAAATAGTTTTTAAAACAAAAATAATATTATTGGGGTATATAATATTCCTAAAATTATAAGGATTGTCCAATGAGATTAAATAATATTATATTTGTAATTAATAAACCACATGAGGTTATATTGTATGTTTAGAGTATTTTTATTAACCATAAAGTGTAAGAATACCAGAAGACACAGTAAAAATTATTCTATTTAACTAAGAGTTATATATAAAAGATATGGTTAAAATGGTAAACTAAACTTGACTAAAAACATTTTTTTCAGATTATTGCGACCCATAAGCACCTTATTATAGAAATAAATTAATTTGTAAAAATTATAAACTGAATATTATTACATAATAAATTAATACATTAATATTTTCATAAAGTGACTGTCACCACTCTTATAAAAGGGAACATACCCTTCTCTCAAAATCAATCCTCCAAAGCAATTTCTCTCGGCCAACCCCTACCAAAATATCCTACCAACATCCCTAAATCCAACATAGTGTCCTTTTATTGATTATAAATCCTACCTATCTAGCCCTTTTGATCAACTCAATAGGAAACTCCCGAAGAAGCACTAATAATATCACCACCATCATTCAAGTTCATTTCTTCTTACACATCCTCTTTATTTTTTGTTACCATAACAAAATAATAACTCTAGTATCTTATACATTCAGTGATGTTATTATAAATATGGAAAACCATATTCATTATTATATCCATCCTAATAATGATAATGTCACCATGCGTGCGTGCATACGGCTTATCGTCTTCCCACGGTGGTGTAATTTGTTATTCAACACTATTTTATTTTGATGGATATAATGATAAGTAATATGTAAGTAAATAATGAAAAAACATGATAATGTTTCTTTAAAATAATTATACCATCAAATTCCACAACTTTGTTTCATTGAGGAAATGATATCATTTCTCGTGTGTACATATGGATTACCGTCTCCAAGACGTGATGAGATTCATTCCCAGGTTCAGCACTCAACGATGATTATAAAAATATATATTATTAATTAGTATGTAATATAAAACATAATAATGATACTGGATATATATATATATATATATATATTTATGTATTTACGTTATTACAAATATATTATTCACTTACTTTCATTCAATAGAATATGTAAACAGAAAAAATGTTTATGCGTACGTATGACCTTCCATTTCCATAAACAGTGTCTTCAATTTCATATATATATTGTTAGTCGGAGTGAATACTCAAGAGGGGGGGGGGGGGGTGAATTGAGTACCCATTCAAAATTTCTGTTAAAAACTTCTAGGATTAAAATCCACCAAATTAATAGAGGCCCAATTAATTAAGGCAGTAGAGATATAAGTGACTTATTGTTCAACAAGTTTCTCAAAGGTTGATTACTCAGTGAAATTAGTATGACAACTACTTTGACTTTCGAAACAAGTTTACTAAACAAATCTCATATACACTCTAACCAAATTTAACTATCAGAGTAGATAAAAAGGATTTTTGTTTTTGAAAGTAAGCACAATAGATAAGTATTAAAAACAGAGTACTAAAAAGATGAACAAGCTAATTTAAACAAGAGGTTCAGTCTTAAGCCAAGACCTAGTCCTCTCCACTTGGTGATCAACTGCCACCAAGTAATTTTATTAAATAAGATTGATACACAACCTGTATCGGGCTTTAAAACAGTTTTCACAAACTGTCCAGGTTTCACAACCTCTACCACAGTTACACGTGGGAAATCAAAATAACCAAGCCACACCAGGATTCTTCCACAGTTGTACGTGGGTAAAAAAAGAAAAAAGGGTTTGAAATAGGGATTTTCAGTATCCCTCAGTTTAAGCCCAAAAGTCAGTGTGTGTGTAATACAAACACACTGCTCACAAATGTAAGAAAAACTTTAAATACAACAGAGCAAAACAAATTAGGAATATGTTTAGAATGCTCTGTAGTGTTGGAAAATCAGCTCTGGACTCGTTGGGATGGATGAGGTGAATATTTGGTCCTTTTCTGAGAGTTGACTCCAAAAACACAGTGTCCCAACTTCCAGACGTATAGATGACCAGTTCATTGAGATTTGAGTGTGTGACAACATAGCTCGAAGAGGGTTCTTTCAGTCGGTACACTTGAGACTCCTTTTTTGTTCTTCTGCAAGAGAATGCTAGATAGTATTGTGTCCACACAAAAAAATTTTATGCTTGTCTTCTTTGTTTTTTTATAGCAATTTTTTTGTTTAAGCTCCGTAAATCATTATCTCGTGTTGTCCACCTTTTTCACCCAATCATGTGTGCTTTTCCTCATACATCGTAGTGTTTCCTGATATGCCTGCAAGGATTAATTAATAATGTCAGGTGTATTGATCTGTTCAGACATGACCGTTATATAATAGTATTAATAAATTTGACAAAGAGAAATAATATAATATCATTAGACTGGTCGCAGATTCAGGTCACACGGTAGACTTCAATTGAGGTCTTTCCAACTGTAGACTTTTTCTAACTGTGGACTTCGACTGTGGGTTCTCTGTCTGTAGGCTTGTAACGGTAGCTGTTTTTCTGTTTAACTGTAGCCTCATATCTATAGACTTCAACGATGAATCTGTAACAACAAATTGTTGCAACTGTAACCTTTTCAACTGTAGACTTCGATTGCCAGTCGACTTAGTCGACAGTGGAAGCTGTCTGACTATAGTCCTCTACTAACGGTAGACTCGTGCGACTGTAGGCTTGATCGGATAAATTCTCAACAGAAGACATGATAAGTAAGGAGTCACACAGTGAACTTCTAACAGAAGCCTTGTCATATCAGTAACCTTACAACTGTGACTCTTTGTCTGTGAGCTTTGACAAATGATTAAGCAATAGTCTTGTGACTATAACCTTGTATCAGTAGTTTCTTAATCATAGCAGTAGACCTTCAACAATTATCTTCTTGAAATGGTGACTTAAAGTGACAGTTAGCTGAAACTATGACTTTGAACATAAGGCATTTACCAGTAGCCATCAATGGTGAACTTATTAAACGTAACTGTAATCTGTTGCAATAAAGTCATGAGAGTAAGAGCATAAAATGTATAGGATGAAGTGAGTTTGAGCATAAATTAACAAGATTAGTGAAAGGATTAATACGTCATGATCAATGTTTAACCATGATTTGGGATTATCAAAATAGGTGAATCCAACAATCTCCCCATTTTTGATAATCACAAATTATGTTAGCATATATATAAAGTATAGATGTAGTAGAGAAACGGAATGCAAAGGCCTAATTTGAGGTTCTAGACTTAGCCCAATTATATTTCTCCCAATTAATTATATGTCTCCCCCTTTGTGATTAGAAAAAAAAGAAGAAATTTTCTTAATGAAATAAGATATTAAAAGAAATTAGTACATTACATGACCGGAAAAAAAAAGTACAAGATCCCTATCAAAAATACATAGACAGACTCAATCCTCTTCATCGATAGGTAAGGAATCTTTTCCTTTGGGGGAAGAAGATGGAGCAAGAGAGTCAGCCGGTTTAGGAATGACAGCAGGAATGAATGGAGGAGAAGCAACAGAGGCTCCTGAGGATCTGTACTGAGTAGCTTGCTGAGGTATCAAGGGACGAAGATTTCGGATAGCATCAGCAGGAGACATCACGGAGGAACCGCTGGGAGTTGAGACAGGCAAGGCAGGGGGTACTATGACAGGTGTGCAATCCACATGAAGAAAGGGTAGAAGAAGGTTTCAGAAATCCATGATAATGCATCCTCCTCTGTCCATGGAAGATAAAAAATCATTCTTATTTTCAAAAAAATTATCCAATGCAGGGGTCAATTCACTTAATTTGCTGACTTGTTGTTTAAAAGCTTGAGTCACAGGAGGCAATTTCATATTCTCTATCATGAGCTTGAAGTGGCTGGTCAACTGATTCTTGGTATAAATCCTGTCAAAGTAATAGTCAACCTTGTTCTTAATGGCCTCCTGAGAAGCGGTAGCCACTTGCAGGTGTTCACGAACAAAGACACTTACCTCCCTAGTGGTAGCAAGAATCTGTAAGTCCGTGGTGTCACTGGCGCTGGCCTTAGAATGTCATTCTTTGATTACATTCCGGAACTGGTCAAGGTCTATAGGAGAGCTAGATGAAGGAAGAGATTTGACCGAGAAATCCACTGTCTCCTTGAAAGACTGAGTCAAATTTCCAACCACCTTCTGAACAAGAGCATCCTGGCTATTTAAGTGTTCTTTGACTGAATTATTGAAACGCTCAAACAATTCCACAAATTGTTTGATTACCTCTTTGATGTACCGAATCTCAGTGGCCACTTGAGTTTGAGAACTAATCATGGAAGTCAAATAAGCAACTGATTGTCTTAGGGCAACCACAGCTTCAGTCCAGCTTTTATTCTGAGTATGACATACTTTAACTTCATTCATCGTTTCTTTTACTGGGCTTTCCAAAACACAGCCCCGGGATAATTCTAAAGATTTCTCCACATTTTTCAGGTCATCAACAAAAATGGGTTTCAACTCTTCCATGGATTGTCTTATAGCCTCCTTCATTTCAACCATTAAGGATTCAAGGTCCTCCTTGGTTGCCAATTTGTCAGTCTCAAGCATTGGAAGGTTGTTAGTCAGGATAACTGGATCACTTGGTGGCTTGTCTTCCTCATCCGAATCTTCATAGTTAAGTCCAAGGACTATATATCCTGGATCTGATGACCATCCTTCTATATCATAAAGTACAGAGACTGAACCAAAATGCTCCCCCTCACTTGGAGCTTTCTCTTGAGCATTTTCCTCCATCTGTTCGGCTTTGGGTAACTCTATATTTTCTTCTGCAGTCCCAGCAGGTTCGACTGTAGTTTCCTCTGTTCGTTCAGTAGTGAGGTTAGCCTCTTTCTCTGTCGAGTCAACAATGTCTTCCATATCAACGAAGTGGATGCCACTCCTTCTTCTTGGTCAGACACCGACTTAATTGTATATCCTATTGGAGGGCTCAAACTGAGCTCTTTTTCTTTCTCTTCATCATTATCCTCTTCTTCAGTTTCAGAAACATTTTCATTTTTCTCATTCTTAGCCCCAGCCTCTTCTGTCTCAACAGTTTCATCCTCTTCAGAGGTATCTATGACAACGTATTGAGATTCATCTTCTTCTTCTTCAGTGGACTCGATGCCACTGTCCCTTAGGACAGTCTCCCTACTTGGCAGTTCTTTTGGAGGGCTCGCTGTTCCAAAAGTTATTGTCCTGACAGGACTGTGAGGTTGCTCAGGGTCACTCCCATCATCAATGGGGGTGTTCTTTCTTGTAGGGTCACTAGCTTCTTCAGCCTCCTCTTCTTCTGAATACACAGGTTCTGGCTCATCAGGTTTTATGCCTGGATCTCTTTTGTTTCTTGGCCTAGATGGATGAGTAGAGGGATCAAAATTCTCATAAATTTTCTCTTCATCATTCACCCATGCTTTCTTCCATGGATTCCAGCTGATCTTCATGAATTTTCAGATTACCTTTGAGATACAGAAACTGTTTTTAGCCACAATTACTTCTTCTTGATTTCCAGCTACACCCTTTACTTTCAGCATCACCGAAATAAGCTTAGCATGAAACAAGGCATTGGATTTTGAGCTGGCCTTAATCATATATTCCATCTGTGCCATTAGCAACCTACATAGGTTGATCTTCCTTCCATGCTTCAGTAAGTTCATCAGGAATATGTCCTGGTACTTCAGTACTGCAAAGTCTCCTTTTCTGGGACTTAGTACATGCTGAACAAACTTAAACAGAAGTCTATCTTCTCCATTCATCTCGACAGCAATAATCTTCCTTAACTTACCACCACCTGTCAGTTCTTCCAGAGCCTTCTCATACTCAAATATTCCACTATCCGGAGGAGCTACTTTAGAATAGTAGTCATATATTCCTTCATGAGGAACTCTTAAACAGGCAGCCCATTCGACAGAAGAGAAACTAACTTCATTGCCATTTACTCTGGATATTAGTCTATGCATATCATCCTCCTCTTCAAACTTTAGGAATTAATAGAATTCTTTCACAAGTTTTGGGTAGTACGGTCCATTGTTGTTGGTGAAGCATTCGGTCCATCCTTGAACATTTAGTGCTTCCAGTACTAACAATTTGCTCGACAAAAACCATTCTTCACTTAGCTCCTTTTCCGCAAAGATTTCTCTCTTGGTCAGATGCGGGTTTGCAAGTCTTGTTAGGGTATTATTGGTGCCACTAGATTTGGCTCGAGTTCTCTTCGGCATTGGCACATTCTCATTGATAGACGGGGGTTGCTTTGTTCTAGCCATGGGATTTGAACGAGGTTCCTAGGTTTAGTTGAAGGCTTAGGGTTTAGGTCGTTCGAGATCAAGGGTTCAGATAGAGAAAGGAAGTGGATTGATTCGGGTTCAATGCATTTGATTTTATCATTTAGGGATTAGAAATAAAGAGAACGGTTTGAATTTCCGAAAAAAAACGATTTAAACAGCGAAGTAGCCTACAATGAGATGTATCAGTGAGGTACACTGGTGATGTCTAACTGTAAGGTCCGACTGTGAAGTTCAACTGTGAGGTTCAACTGTGCGGTTCAACTGTGCGGTTCAACTGTGAGGTTCAACTGTGAGGTCCGACTGTGAGGTTCAACTTTGAGGTTCAACTGTGAGGTTCAACTGTGAGGTTCAACTATGAGGTCCGACTGTGAGGTTCAACTGTGAGGTTCAACTGTGAGGTTCAACTGTGAGGTTCAACTGTGAGGTCCGACTATGAGGTTCAACTATGCTATAGTTAATCATAACTAACTCATGTTTGATGTAATTTAATCTCTCAGAATTCAACGGATTTGTAAAAATATCAGCTAACTGATGTTTAGTGACAATGAATTCAAGAGTGATATCACCCTTTTGATAGTGATCCCTCAAAAAGTGATGTATCACATCAATATGCTTTGTCCTAGCATGAGATACTGGATTTTTGGAAATGTTAATAGCACTTGTATTGTCACACTTTATAGAGACATGTTTGAATTGATATCCATAGTCTAGTAAAGTGTGTTTCATCCACAAGATTTGTGCACAACAACTACCAGCAGCTATATACTTAGCTTCGACAGTAGATAATGCAACAGAATTCTGCTTCTTACTACACCAAGATACTAGCGATTTGCCTAAGATGTGACATGTTCCAAAGGTTCTTTTTCTGTCTAACTTACAACCAGCAAAATCAGCATCAGAATAACTCAATAAATCCAATGATTTTCCTTTTGGATAAAATAGTCCTAAGTTGGGAGTATGTTTTAGATATTTGAGGATTCTTTTAATAGTAGTCAAATGAGACTCCTTTGGGTTGGCTTGAAATTGAGCACACATGCATACACTGAACATGATGTCGGGTCTACTAGAAGTAAGGTATAGTAGACTTCCTATCATACCTCTGTAGTTGGTTTGATTTACTGGTTCTCCAGTTTCATCACTATCCAACTTACAGGTGGTACTCATAGGTGTATCACTGCCTTTACTACTATCTAATGAAAAACGTTTTAGAAGATCTTTAATATATTTACTTTGATTCAAAATAATACCATTTTTATTTTGAAAGATCTGAAATCCAAGGAAAAATTTGAGTTCTCCCATTAATCTCATTTCAAACTCATTTTGCATTATTTTTGAAAAATCAATACATAAATAATTTTTAGAAGATCCAAAAATAATATCATCTACATAGATCTGTACTATTAAAACATTTTTAGAAATCCATTTAATGAAAAGAGTAGGATCGGCTATTCCTTTAGTAAATCCTTTTGAAATAAGAAAAGAGCTGAGCCTGTCATACCAAGCTCTTGGAGCTTGCTTTAAACCATACAAAGCTTTAGATAGTTTGAAAACATGATTGGAAAAATGGGGATTTGTAAAACCAGGAGGTTGTTCAACAAATACATCCTCATTTATATATCCATTTAGAAAAGTGCTTTTAACATCCATTTGATAGAGTGTGAAATTCAGATGAGCAGCATAAGCAAGTAATATCCTAATGGCCTCTAATCTAGCCACGGGTGCAAAGGTCTCCTCATAGTCTATTCCTTCCTCTTGACTATAGCCTTGTGAAACTAGAATAGCCTTGTTTCTAATGATATTTCCAGACTCATCAACTTTGTTCCTAAACACCCATTTATTGCCTATGGTTGGAGTGTCCTTAGGTCTTTCCACTAATTCCCAAACATTGTTTCTTTCAAATTGATTTAGTTCTTCTTTCATAGCCATTACCCAGAATTCATCATTGATAGCATCATTGATATCTTTGGGTTCAAGCTGTGAGAGAAAAGCTTGATATTCAACCTGATTTCTTAGAGAAGCTCTAGTTTGTGTTCCTCTATTTAAATTACCTACAACAGCATTAAGAGGACGATTCTTGAGAGTTCTAACACCTCTATAAGGAGTTGAACTGGCTTCTTCAGGGTTGTCTGCTGGTCTGGAATTGGTATGAGCAGATTCTGGAAAATTTCCAGAACTAGATTCTTTTACAGGGGATTCGGTATTCTTATCATTAAGGTCCATATTTGAAAAATCTTACTCAAGATCTTCAGGGTAGGTTTTAGGCTCATGTGGACCAGTCTCATCGAATTTGACATGAACTCATTCTTCCACACATTTGGTTTTCTTATTGAATACTCTATAGGCTTTACTTGAAATAGAGTAACCCAGGAAAATTCTTTCATCACTTTTGCGAGTGAATTTGTCAAGATTATCTTTATTGTTAAGGATAAAGACTTTGCAACCAAAAACTTTAAAGTAATTAACCTTAGGGTTCCTATTATTCCAAAGTTCATAAGGGTTCCTTTTTAGAATAGGTCTTATTAAGACTCTATTAATGACATAGCAAGCTGTATTTACTGCTTCATCCCAAAAATAAATAGGTAAGCATACTCATTAAGCATAGTCCTTGCAATTTCTTGAAGGGTTCTATTTCTTCTTTCCACTACACCATTCTGTTGAGGTGTCCTAGGAGCAGAAAAGTTGTGATTATAGCCATTGTGTGAGCAGTAGGATTCAAATTCATGATTCTCAAACTCACGCCCATGATCACTTCTCAGGGTCTTAATTTTGAGTCCACTAAGATTTTCTACAGATTTGGAATATTTAACAAAGTAGGAACATGCTTCACTCTTGTGAGCTAGAAAGTATACCCAAGTGTATCTAGAAAAATCATCTACAAGCACATAAACATAGTGCTTTTCATTTAAACCTGAAACTCCTGAAGGTCCAAACAAATCCATGTGAACCAATTCAATTGGTTGAGAAGTTGAAACTTCTTTCTTTGGTTTAAAAGAAACTTTGTGTTGTTTTCCCTTTTGACAGGGATTACACACTTTATCATTTGGGAATTCTAATTTGGGTAGGACTATAACTAAGCATTTCTTAGATATTTTCCTAAGTGAGTGAACATTATAGTGTCCTAGTCTCCTATGCCATAACCAAGACTCTTTATAGAAAGCATTTAAGAAGGAAACATTTTGTTTGACCAAGGAATTTAGATCAACAGCATATACATTCTCATTTCTAGATGCAGTGAAAACTAAGTCAAATTTTGAATTAAAAACATTGCATGAATCATTTTCAAATTTAACATTAAAACCATCATCACATAACTATGATATACTAAGTATGTTATACTTTAATCCATCAACAAAAAGTACTTTAGAAATTAATATTTTATCAAGGTTACCAATCTAGCCTAAGCCAATGATTTTTCCTTTTGCATTGTCACCAAAGGTGACATTCCCACCATCTACTTTAATCAGACTCTTGAAGCAAGAATAGTCTCCTGTCATATGTCTTGAACATCCACTGTCCAAATACCATAGAGTGTTATAGGTAATCTTTAAACAATTTCCCTGAAAAATAGATTAGACATAGGATAATTTTGGTACCCATATCTTTTTGGATCTAGAAAGGTTAGCTAATAAAACATTGGGAACCCATATTTTCTTTGTAGTTTCTCTTAAACCAGAAAGCATATTTTGAGACAAAAATACTTTGTTGGGTCCTTTAAAAAACTGTTTTTTATAAGATGGTCCTGAACTAGAACAAGCATAAAACTATCCAGATTTTGGAACAAATTTGGTTTTGCTTATTTGTGTCTATCCAGGCTGATATCCTAGACCGGTTGTATATTTGGGAGCAATATGTTTTCCTAGAAGTTGTGTCAAGGTATCCCTACCAGCAGTGAACTTTTCAATATATTTTCATAATTGTTAATTTGATAATTTAATTTGAGTGTTCTCTTTCAATAGTTGATCATACTTCTCTTTTTCCACACTTAAATCTGTTTTAATATTACTAGTCAAAGCATGATTTTTCTTCAATGATTTATATTTAGTCTTTAGTTCATTTCAAGTATCTTCCAACATATTGAAATATTCAAACAGTTTAGCTTTAGACATATTTTCCTCATTGTCTGAATCATGGTCATTTCCAGAATAATAATTATTTAAAACTGGTGAAATAGGTACCTCAGATGTGTTAGTCATGAAACACATATTAGCACGATTTCTTTCAGATTCACTAGCCTCTGATTCACTTGTGATGTCCTCCGAAGCACTCCATGTTGCTTTCATAGCTTTCTTGTACTTCTTGTCCTTATAGTCATATTTTTTCTTGAATTTTAACTTAGGACAGTTAGCTTTGATGTGTCCTTTCCTCTTGCATTCATAGCAGACTATATCATCTTCTTTATCTGACTTCTTCCAATCCTTCTTCCACTTGCCTTGTTGATCATAATTACCTTTGTAGTTAGGTTTTCTGAAAAACTTTTTCTTCCTATAGAACTTCTTGAATCTCCTGGCTATTTGAGCCATTTCTTCATCACTGCCAGAATCTGAATCTTCACTTGATGAGCTTTCAGTAGGCACATGTACTTTCTCCTTGTCTTTACTCTTTGATGCAGTATTCTTAAATGCCACGGATTTTCTCTTGGGTTCATCATCTTCTTCTTTGTTCACCTTAAATTCTTCTTCATACATCATTAGTTTACCAATTAACTCCTTGACAGGCAGTTTTCCAATGTCACAGGATTCTCTGATTGAGACAGACGTGCCTCTCCATCTATCTGGCAAACATCTCAATATTCTCATGATTTGTTCCTTTGCTGGAACAACCATTCCAAGTGAGCTCATTGTGTTAACTATCTCATTAAACCTGAGATACATATCAGAAATGGGTTCACCAGTTTTCATTTTAAAGTTATCATATTTAATAGTATAAGTATTTAACTGCATTTCCTTAACATTAGTTGTTCTTTCGTGAGAAACAGCCAAGGTATACCAAATTTCAAAAGCAGATTTGCAGGCAGAAATTCTATTGAATTCCTCATCTCCTAAACCACAGTAGAGGGCATTCATAGCTTTACAAATATTGTTTTAAGCGGCCTTAGTAGGTTCATCCCAAGTTATTCTTTCAGTTTCTGGAATTTTGTATTTAGACTCTATAGTCGTCCAGACATCAAAACCCATACTTTCTAAATGGATTTTCATTTTAAGTTTCCACTGAGCATAGTTATTTCCATTGAGGAAAGGTTGCCGGTTATTAGCAGCACCCTCAAGTCTATTATCCATAACTAGATTTTGGAAAACGATGTAGTGAGATAAAAATTTAGAAATAATAGAAATTTAAGATCTTTAGGATAAAACTAATATCACAGTTTGAAATGCAGAGTACTTTAGAAAATATTAACTTTCCTCTGATACCAAATGTTAGTCGGAGTGAATAATCAAGAGGGGGGGGGGGGGGTGAATTGAGTACCCATTCAAAATTTCTGTTAAAAACTTCTAGGATTAAAATCCCCCAAATTAATAGAGGCCCAGTTAATTAAGGAAGTAGAGATATAAGTGACTTATTGTTCAACATGTTTCTCAAAGGTTGATTACTCGTCAGTGAAATTACTATGACAACTAATTTGACTTTCAAAACATGTTTACTAAACAAATCTCATATACACACTAACCAAATTTAACTATCAGAGTAGATAAAAAGGATTTTTGTTTTTGAAAGTAAGCACGGCAGATAAGTATTAAAAACAGAGTACTAAAAAGATGAACAAGGTAATTTAAACAAGAGGTTCAGTCTTAAGCCAAGACCTAGTCCTCTCCACTTGGTGATCAACTTCCACCAAGTAATTTTATTAAATAAGATTGATACACAACCTATATCGGGCTTTAAAATAGTTTTCACAAACTGTCCAGGTTTCACAACCTCTACCACAGTTACGCGTGGGAAATCAAAATAACCAAGCCACACCAGGCTTCTTCCACAGTTGTACGTGGGTAACAAAAGAAAAAAGGGTTTGAAATAGATATTTTCAGTATCCCTCTGTTTAAGCCCAAAAGTCAGTGTGTGTGTAATACAAACACACTGCTCACAAATGTAAGAAAAACTTTAAACACAACAGAGAAAAACAAATTAGGAATAAGTTTAGAATGCTCTATAATGTTGGAAGATCAGCTCTAGACTCATTGGAATGGATGAGGTGAATATTTGGTCCTTTTCTGAGAGTTTACTCCAAAAACGCAGTGTCCCAACTTCCAGATGTATAGATGATCAGTTCATTGAGATTTGAGTGTGTCACAGTATAGCTCGAAGAGGGTTCTTTCAATCGGTACACTTGAGACTCCTTTTTTGTTCTTCTGCAAGAGAATTCGCAAGAGTATTGTGTCCACAAAAAAAATTTGATGCTTGTCTTCTTTGTTTTTTTATAGAAATTTTGTTTTTTAATCTCTGTAAATCTTTATCTCGTGTTGTCCACCTTTTTCACCCAATCACGTGTGCTTTTCCTCATACATCATAGTGTTTCCTGATATGCCTGCAAGGATTAATAAATAATGTCAGGTGTATTGATCTGTTTAGACATGACCGTTATATAATAGTATTAATAAATTTGACAAAGAGAAATAATATAATATCATTAGACTGGTCGCAGATTCAGGTCACACGGTAGACTTCAATTGAGGTCTTTCCAACTGTAGACTTTTTCTAACTGTGGACTTCGACTGTAGGTTCTCTGTCTATTGGCTTGAAACGGTAGCTGTTTTTCTGTTTAACTATAGCCTCATATCGGTAGACTTCAACGATGAATCTGTAATAAAAAATTGTTGCAACTATAACCTTTTCAACTGTAGACTTCGATTGCCAGTCGACTTAGTCGAAAGTGGAATTCGTCTGACTGTAGTCCTCTACTAACGGTAGACTCGTGCGACTGTAGGCTTGATCGGATAAATTCTCAACAGAAGACTTGATAAGGAAGGAGTCACACAGTGAACTTCTAACAGAAGCCTTGTCATATCAGTAACCTTACAACTGTGACTCTTTGTCTGTCAGCATTGACAAATGATTAAGCAATAGTCTTGTGACTGTAACCTTGTATCAGTAGTTTCTTAATCATAGCAGTAGACCTTCAACTGTGATCTTCTTGCAATGGTGACTCAAAGTGATAGTTTGCTGAAAATATGACTTTGAACATAAGGCTTTTACCAGTAGCCATCAATGGTGAACTTATTAAACGTAATTGTAATCTGTTGCAGTAAAGTCATGAGAGTAAGATCATAAAATGTCTAGGATAAAGTGAGTTTGAGCATAGATTAACAAGATTAGTGAAAGACTTAATACATCATGATCAATGTTTAACCATGATTTGGGATTATCAAAATAGGTGAATCCAACATCTATCTATTATAAATATTTATATTCTAAATATATATTATATATAAATAATGTTTATCTTCTATAAGTATTTAAATCATGATAAAAATGATACGATCCAAAATAACAAGTGAAAACACGTATGATAAAGAAAGCGATCATTACCCGAAATGTTAATGTAAAATGGATATTTTATTAAATTAGTTTTATAATGTCATAAATGAATCATGTATAATATAATAAATATGAATAATTTTCTGGTATAATTTAAAAAATAATATGTTCATTATACAGGAGGTTAAGTGTACCCTTGACCAATGGAATGTGGAAGGTGAGGGTTAATTTCAAAATCACATTATTATCTGAGGTTGATTTTACGTAAGTATCTAATGGAACATATTTATTATCCATGTACATGTTTCATATAAGAGTTTTCAAAGGTATTCTTTTTAGGGTATTGTTTTACTAAAACAACTTTTTAAATGATTTAATGATTTATTATACTAATCCCTTCTCATTAATGTCCATATTTTCAAAATGGTTTTAAGTATTTATTTATATAGACAAGAATGTTTTAAAATGTTAATTCCTTTCAAAAGTGTCAACGTGGTATGGGACACATTGATTCCAAACTATATTTTAAATGACTTATATTATAAATTATTTTACTTTTAAATTATTTCAAAATAGAGAAATATATTTCTCTAAATTTTTTTGATTTCATCTATGTCATAATATTTGATGGATTTTAAGATTTTTTGAAGTTGATTTATTATGATACAAAACATCCATATTTTATTGAAGGTTATGTAATATTTTTTACTATAGATGTGTTATTTTTACACTATTAATGGTTTATGGATAATGTATTGACATTTTGAATGCAAGTTTTAATATGAATGTTTAAGTTATCTTTAAACCATTTCATATGAGGAATGCATTTGACTTACTAAGTGACAGGTGGAGCCCGCTATAGCTCCTGGATGCATCGATTGGTCTAATGAAAGAAAATAGTTTATTGGCACAAGTCCTTGAAAAAATCTTATTTTTCATCTTGGAACAAGGCCATGACTATGTGGTTATCAAGTCTTAAATTAGGTATTCCATCATTATGAAAGTGGCTATTGATATTGCATGTGATTATTAATCGGGTAGAATATACACGTGAATAAGTAAATGACATTATTTGATTTTTAGTTTCCATATTATACCGATTTTTATGTTTAAAAGGATTTTGTGTTAGTTGTATACATTTCCTTAAATGGGTATGCTTATTTGTAAAAGTTTCTGCTATATTGTTATCCATTCTGAGCATCTAATATCTCCCCTTTATTATGTTTTATTTTCCTAGGATTCCAAGAAATGTATTATTATTGATAAGAAGGGATAAACTATGGTATTAATGGTGTTATAAAATGAACATTTATGTTGTGTTTTATTTTCTAATGTGTAATGTAATGTTAATATATGTAATATATTTTCTAAGACTGCTAAATTGATCAGTCTTTCAGGACTTGATTCCATGTAATCATGCCAATGTATTAAAATAATACACTAACTCTGGGTAACTGGGGTAGGGGCGTTACAGTTTGTATTCGAGTAAGTTCAACAACAACCTTGGAAATAGATTTAGAAATAATCTTATTACATAACATTACCATATGATAGACTTCGAGGATTAGTATAGAAGACCTTCCTAGAATTTTGGTATTATAGGGATTTTGTGAGTTTTCTAAGCTATAGAGTCCTTTCTAGAGTCGAGAAGGTAGAGGCAGCTTCGGTACACTTGTATCTAGGGGTAATACCTAAAAACACTACTTTGAGCTAGACTCGAATGAGAAATGGTGCACGACTAGGGGCCATAAAACACTTTTGGTTATGACACTCCAGTGGGATTTTCTTAGGACAATTCAAATTTGCATTAAAATCCATTATGAAGGATTTAGGGGTAAATACGTCCTCAATGAAAACATTTTATGATTATTGATTATATATATAATATTTTCAATTTACGTTATGTATTTTACAATTTTGAATTATGTATTTTGATTCATAATCTAACCTAGTGTATGCCATTTTTTATAAATGGTGCATAGTAGATGGAATGAGAATTCCTGCAACACGTATAATTGAATAATTAAGAAGGATCATATATTTCATGGTATTAAGCCAAAATTTAAAAGGAAAATAGTCTCCCACGTATTTTAATCATATGAATAAATAGTATTATGTGTTAATAATATAAGTAATGAATTCTCTGAGTCCTATGGCTATGAAGGGAAGCAAGAGAAGAAAAGGATGGAAGACAAAAAGATGGATAAATATAAGCGGGAAAGAAGGATTTTCCATTATGTGATATATGTGGAAAGAATCAACTTGGTAAATGTTTGAAGGGAATGGGAGTTGGTATTAGTGTGGAAAAAAAAGACACCAAGTACATGATTTAAAGGGTAAGAAAAAGGATTCACATGTACAATACTTTATCTGCAAGGAGTTGAGACACTATGCGAAGCAATCTCCAAATCATCAGAATATTCTCGAAATGATGCTATTGGATAATAATCATGTTATGATACTAAAAAAGAAAAAGTGTTAGATTTATTTTGTTGTTGTTAAAGTATTGTATCATTTTAGTATTGTATTAATGATATACATGTTATAATAATTATATATTATAAAAGGATTGTACTGCAGTAATATTTCCTTAAAGACTTGAGATTCTGTGGAACCAAGAAAAGTGACTCAATATCATGTGTAATTTTTTGGACGTTATATGGTTGAGAGAAAGATAATATATAATATAGTTCTGATATTGACATAACAATTTTGGAAAAACATATGATTGATTTGGATAAATTATATTTTCTTTTTTTGACTACCTTAAAACTGATTAATGATTTGTATATTCCTTCATTGTTGGATTTTAAAACATGTTTGGATAGAAGGAGAATATCTAGTATTATATAAGGAATAAGGGAGGGTGAATGTAATAAATAAGGTTTTATGGTATTTCAGGGTGTTATGGTGTTTTAAAAGAATATGTGATAAAGGTATTCACATGTTATTACATGAAAAAATTGATCTTTATTGTGTTTACCTTATAATTTTTGGTCTGTGGGTTTGGACATAAGTATATTTGAAAAGTATAAAGGTTTGAATAGTTTGTGTTTGACATTTAATACTGTTGTTAAGGTTAAATGATATCTTGATATAAATTTTGTATTGTCATAAAATGGACAACCAGGAGGTCAGGTGACAACCCGTCGCGTCCGACAGGGCCGCGAGACAAGAACCTGCAACCAATGGGCGACAAGGGTGGATCACCTACCACTGGCATGTGTGATGTCCGGGTTTTTATAATATATATTTTTATAGTATTAAAAAATAATTTCAAATTCATTATTTTTGGAACCCTATATGATTAGGATAAATAGATTATTTTTAATTATATTATGTTTTTAAGTGAAATATGAGTTTGTGGTGGGAATTAATTAAAGGATATGACTCTACTTATCCAGTATATATATTTTTTACAATATTCTATGAATAAATTAATTATTATACTTTAGGTAAAGGATATTAAATCCAAAATTTTTTTATCCTAATTCCTTATGTTTTGTTGAAATAACAATAATTTAAATCAACATAGATTGATGGCTATGAGGCCAACAATTTTGCACCTATTTGTGATTGATGTCATCAATCACTCAATATAAATATTTACGGTTTCCCTCCAATTATGTGTCTATAATTTCCAACAATATTATCCTATTCGATACCCTAATTTGGTGGTTACTTTTTCCTTTCACGTTCCCCCTTATTAAGGATAAATTGTATTATCTGAGTTGTCGATGTGGGTTTCAAACAAAGGTATTTTCTATTTTTAAGATTTTATTTTCGGAGAACAATTTCAAATTGAAAGTATGCAATTTATTAATGGAGGGTAGAATTTTACACCCATGATTTCGTAGTTTGTTATCTCTTCAATGTAATTCAATAACTTGCCCAACATGCAACACCGAGTTTGAGCGCACCCCAACGTACCAAATTAGTTGTTTAAAAAGAAGTTATGAATAATGCTAACTTAATTTTTAATTTCATATTCTATATAAAATTTTATAATCCATAATATGTGTTTCATAGAAATAATATAAGAAACAATTTATTTTTTTATAAAAAAGAAGTATTTTTCAAAAAAAATATATATTACAGCCTATTAAAGGAAAAACCATTTCAAATACAATATTTGACACTTTTATATATTCAATTTGAACAAATTTACTTCTTCATTATAAAAGGGAAGCCTTGATTTTCCAAGAAATACCTGAGGACTTATAGGAAGCAAGGCTACAAGCTAATGTGCATTTGCGGGATGAGGCAGAAACGTTGACGAGGTCATGCAGTGTATTTCAAGTGTCCAAGGGTGTGTGTCATTTCTTTAATGAACGTTAGTACCTCTTACCTCCACCTATATCTCCATTTTATTATTCTAAACTGGTTTGGTTCTTTAATATCATCAAGGAATTTCATTCTTCCCAATCACGATAGGGCGTGTGAGCCTTACGACCACTAGGGTTCTATCAAATTGGATATTATTCCTCCTTATTCTCTAAGAAATTTTATATGGTTCTCCAAGAAAATTCCATTTACAAACCATGTGGAATGGGGGCTCTAATTTAGTTTTTGGAATATCCCTCTCAATAGGGGAAGGTTCGTTGAATAGGGGAACCATGGGATTTGCTGCAGGATATGTGTTGCGTGTTGAATCTTTGTGTGACCATGAAATGGTCATGTGATCATGAGATCTATGTAGAATCATATAATACACTAGTCTCTGGTCCTTTTATTTTGTGGGGAAGGTAATTCCAATATTCAAGAATTTCTTACTTTTTGATTTTTGCTGATTTTTATTAGGTGGGTGTCAAAATTTATGATTTTTCATTAATTTTGGGTATATATGTCACCCTCATCAGGCACATATGGTTGTTCATTGATTTATCCCCAATAACTATGGTGTCTCTAATATGGTGAAATGTTTTATCATATTTTAAATGAATATGGTGAATAATAAATTTATAGGGTATATTTAATTCTAGTGGAATAATATTTATATATATCAATATAATATCCATGATTGATTCAGTTTATGAAATATGTATCGGTATACTCATTTTGGGTGGTTAAAATCAATAGGGTCATTTGTATTAAATATCATTAATATAAAGGAAAAAATTATTTTAAATAATTCTATTCATTTTATAAATATCATAATTTTTTCTTAAATATATTTTAGAGTATTCCATGTAAGGTGATGATGAATAATGGAATACACCATATTTGGTGGTGGTTATACAATAATAACACGTGTGATATTTACCAAAAAATCAATACTCTAGTATATATATGATTTTTTTGGTATATATTTCAGTATATCCTAATTATTTTAATTTGATTAATGTATGATTGGAATTGAGTATGTGAAGGGTGGTGTTTATAATTGAAGGATATGAGGTTTTCGAGTAATCTGTTGATGATTTTTTAATTTAAGGCTTTTCCGTTTAATAAAAATGTTTATTAAAAACTTTATAACCTATTTTTTAATATATTGGGGGATTTTGACATTTATATCAATCCAAAACTATATATAACCCTTTCACCAATCAATTAAAGGAAAAAATAATTCTTGGTTATTTTTAAATATATTTTTCCTTCCAAAAATTCAAATATAGAGTTATTGTGTATTTATAATTACAATTGCATAATAATTTTACATATCAAAATATTCTACAATATATATTAAAATTATGAACGGTGTCCCAGGTTTCTTGTTTTGGGTTGGAAACATCACTATGATCATTTATTATTAATATCATTATTATAGTTGTCAATTTAAAATTTATGAATAATAATAATTTCTTGAATATCATATTTATTCCATAAATACATTTTTATAACCTTACATTTAATTAGGTGATGAAAAATGAAATGCTAATTCTATTGAGGTGGTAAAATCATAATACTATAGTAAAAGACATTATTTTCATATGGATGTGAGGGAGGTAGACGATTGTTACTATAGAAAACTAATAAATATTAATTGTACCAATAATTCTGATTTTATTATATTTGGATGGGTATAATATATAAGGATTAATTATAAGAATAAAATTTAAAGGAATATGAATGTGAATGTTATTATGAGTTCTTACATTACTCATGGGGACTAATCATTTTCTAATTGCATTAAGCCTTTTATGGGTGGTATTTTGATGAGTATTAAGCTGATGAGATATGGATAAGAGTTTTTACTGGTATTATTAAGGCCTTAGATGTGTTATGATGGTTATGGTGTGATGATATGTGAGGTTGTGAAGGGTGATATTTGTAATGTTAAGAGAGATGTGTTTAATAGTAAAATATTGATTATTTACTCATTAAAGACGTAACACCCCGAACCTTGTTACCCTGAGTCATTGCATTATTATATATCAATAACATGATCACACGATATGAAGTCCGGAAATTCCGATTATTTTAGTAGATGTGGAAGTACTAGATAAATACACATGTTTTATATTATATCACGAAATAAAGAAAAACAACATTGTGTCCCCTTTGAACACACATATATCCCTTAGCCCATTCCTATCGGTTAATCATGATATAATTTTCACATCCTAGGAAAAATAAACCATATAAAGGGGTGATATTGGATGATTGGTAAGGATAAAATTATAGTATAAACATTTATAAGTAATAATAAACCTTTTAGGAAATGTATAAGACTAATTCACAAGCCTTTTAAATTTATATTTCATCGTAATATGGAAAATATAAATTAAATAATTCCATTTACATATTAACATGGAAATTTTACTAGGCACATAATTTCATGTAAAATCAATATATAATTTCATAATGATGGATTGCATAATGTCGAACATCATATCCACATAGACAAGGCATCATGCCAAGACTAACAATAAGATTTTGTCAAGGATTGTGATCAGACAATAGTTTGTCTCATGAGACCTACTGATGCATCGAGGAGCTATAATAGGATCCACACTTCAATTAATATGTCCAATTCATTCCTCATAGTAAAATATTGAAACATAATCTAAATATTCTTATTTGAACTAGCATACGAAATGTCAATATTTTAACTACAAACCGTGAATGCTATAAAAATAGAACATCCACAGTCAAACATAACTCATTCAAAACAATATAGAATATTTTATTATAATAAATCATCTTCAATGAAGAATAATTAAGGATATTAGCATATATGAAAATAATCAATAAAACTATTTGAGAGAAATGTCCCCTTTTTCTTGAAAACATTTAAAAGTCTTACTATTTATCCAAAATCTATTAAAAATATATTTTTTAATCAAAGTGTCATATACCACATAGAAATATTTTAAAGGAATTTTAGTTTTAAAACATTCATGTATATATAAATAAAACCTTAAAACCATTTTTAAATCAGGGTCATTAATGAAAATGATTTAGAAGAAAAAATCCTTAAAATATTTTATATGATATTTTAGTTAGAGTTCCAATCCAAATAAGAGATGTTTGAGTATTAATAATTGTGGTAATAATTTCTTTTTTAATATCATTAGAATAATGGGATTCATGATATACTATATCAATGTATAGTATATACCCCATATAAAATTGAGTTGGTGTATAACAACAAAAAAGCCTCATTAGAATGTAAATTTCAATGGAATCCCTAACAAAGACAACATCCATAGGTTAAGGATAAATAAATGATATAATTATGCGTGAAAAATATAAATATACTCAATATGATTGGATATTCAACATAAATATATCAGAGGACATTCACACATATTCTTGAATCAACAACACCAATGAATTTGATGCTTAACTCAATCAATGGAAATTGAGTTACGATTACTCTTATAAAGATAAAATTGATGACATCAAAATTTTTTAATGGAGTAATTATGTGAATCAATAATATATCAAAATAGTGGAGAGTGTAAATTACTACATAAATAAATATATAATGATTTAAAACTTAATATTGTATTAAAATAATCATTGAAGTTTGCGTAAAACACAATGAGTGGAAATAGAAATTAGAAATTCCTTTACTGATTTGGTAACATATGAAAAACACACCCCATGAATGAAGGATCATACATTGAAAATTTAAATGGTAATAAATTAATGTATATTGACCAATGAATAAAATTAGGGGCACTACATACACCACAAAAAGAAAATAGTGTCAATATAGCATGAATCTTGTAGAGACCCAAACATGACATAAATGAACATTACATTACTTTTGCAGAATATTTATTACATATTAAAAATAGACACCAATGGACCATAATAGTTTAGTTTTTTTGGAATCTCGATACAAAATATTCTAATCATGGTGAAAGATCTTCAACATCTCCCATTAATATATTCCCCATTTGTTTCGTTACCTAAAACCTTTATTTATATCCCTGGGAAAAGAAAACATATGAATGGTTAGATCAAATGCTCAGTAAGGGTATGAATGGATATAATAAACCAAACCATATACATGTTCACTTAGAAACATGAATATATTGTTTAATCATCGAAATCATGAGTTGTGAAATAAATCATGGCAGTAGACATGAACATAAAATCTAAACATCAAAATCATGAGAAATGACATAAAACATGGAAGTACAAACAACATAGATCATAAAGGAACATTAATCATTATAAAATAACATGGGAATAAAACATGTAATTGTGGAAAACCATTAAGAATATGTCATTATTTCCATAGTAGCCAAGGCATTGTTGCCAATAATATCATAATGGACATAGTCCATTATTAAACCAGGTTTACTTGTTGTTCCAGCCCTGTATTACAAAACCCGATTTTACTTACTGTTCCATCCATTTATATATCATGAGATATAAATCATTACCCAATGAATTGGAGGGATATATTGGTCCCAACCATCTCATAATTAAATCATTCTTCCATGTGATACAAAATAAATATAAATTATTCATCATAACCCAATGAATAAAATGGGTTTCATATACATCATCATGTTATATCATAATCCATATAAAACAATGGATTTAATTTCACCATAAACAAATAAAACCATATAAATAATAGGGACATTATAGATGAAACATAACCATGTTAATGAATGTCATCTTAGATGGACAATAGTTTTGATAAAACACTGGATATGAATTCTTGAAGAAAATATCCTTTCTTCTTCCAAATCATTTTTATTTCTCAAAATGTTGTCCAAATTTAAAAGATAAGAATTTAATTGAAAATAATTATGGAATATTATAGAGGAAGATTCATAGAAATAAGGTGTTATGAAACTGTGAATATCTATTCATGCCGTATAAGATAAAAAAAATTCCCCTTGTACTTTTGCCGAAAAGTCAAAAAGTACTTCGTATGGTAAACAAAAGGAAGATTCTTATATACTACATAGTAACTGTCAAAAAGGGGTAAAAAGGTCTTTAAAAATAATGTAATAATAATATCATTCTATGAAAACATTTTTATAAAACAAATACATAGATGATAAATATAACCCCATTAAATACTTACGAATAAACAATCTCGGATAAGAACGAGATTGTAATAATTAGCCCTTACCATATGTCAAATTTCATCCATGTGTCTAAGAGTCCTTTATATTGGGTTTAAACATATTTTTAACTTATAACATAACCATAATGATATTTATGATATCCTATATGATTCCATACGACTTTATATTACCCGTTCAAATGTCTATTTCATGTTAAAATAGTCTTTGGGGTAAAATCGTTTAATTTATCGTACGTGTTTGGACTTGTTGTTCTTGATATAATTACTTATATCATGATTTAATTACATCCTGGATATAAAAAATTATTTATATATAATATATATACAGAATATAACATATATAATAGATCTATAAATGGAATTAAATACACAGTTCATGGAGACGGTAGGCCGTACGTACACATGAAAGCTGTTTTTTGTTTCCTTATTAAATTGAATGGAAGTAAGTAAATAATGTATAAATAAATCCGGTATCATTATTATGTAAAATATTTCATGATTATTTATTAAATATACTTTATAATCATTGTGGAATGGTTAACATGGAGAATGAATCACATTGCGTTGTGAAGATGGTGATTCGTACGTACGCTCTAGCGATGATATCGTTCCCATAATTATTGAATGGTATTGGACATGATGATATAATATCTCAGAATTAGTGTCATTTATAATAATCATATATAGTTATTATTTACACCATTAGACCCATCCAAGTAAGGTGGTAGTGGAAAACAGATTACACCACAGCGTGGAGACGGTATTCCATACGTACGCACGCGCGATGATTTCGTTTTACGTTGGTTGGATAGAATGTGAAATAGGGTTGTTTGATATTTATAATAAAAGATAAGTATATGAGTGATACTGATGTTATTACTTTATAATGAAACAAATAAAAAAGCATAAGTAGATGAATAAATAAATTTTAGTGATTTGGTAAAGGATATTACCTCTTCTTTGACACAACTCTACTAAACCTCCTTTTAGGGGACTAAAGTTGGTATTTTAATAAAATAAGGACCTCTAGTATGTTTCAAGAAAAGTGAATAAAAGAAATGGATAGGGTTTGGCTGAGAATTATGGCTCAAAATTTTGTGAACAGGAGAGGGAGGAGGTGCCCTTTTATAAGGGAGGAGCGGGGCACCTTTGAAAACCTAAAACATATTAATTTATAATAAATTCAAAACCAACTTCAAAACCTCAAAAAATGACTCAATTCGAAGATGAGATGAGATAGGGTTTTGATATCCTTGACCAATAAAATTTCGATATGTTTCATGTTTATTTTAAACCTTATCATTTTGATTTATCCTTATTTAATCCATTAAATTTTATTTGTGGTAATAATATTTTAAATTTTAAATTGTTATAATTACATACTTATAAGTTGTCAATTTCCCATAATAGGATACTTTATAACCTTGTAGACCATTTAATTTTCAATTTTTAATTTTTAAATATTTTTGTGATTTTTAAATAATTTAATCATATGATATTTTTATAAAATAGAAATAGTGTACATTTTTACACTATTCATTTATTTGAATTTAAATAAAATACAGACATATAATATATTTAAACCAAAATATTTAATAGGTTCCTAACATGTAATATTACTCTAGTAAATTCGTGGATAATATTAAATAGTTCATATAATATTTATTTTTTTATTTTTAAAATTATTTATTTGACATTTCTATTAATTAAATAATTACTACAACATTATTGTATATTTATTTAATATAATTATTTGTTACATAAAATTTAAAACTAAAATACTATGATGAATATAAATCAAATATCATTCATAATAATTCTTTTAGTCGAATATATATTATAAAACGCCCAAAAATTTAAAATGTTATGTTTATTAAATTATGAAGGTGACAACATTGACATCATTTAATATAAAATAAGATAAGTATCATAATTGCTTTTATAAGGATCCAAATAGTAAAAAATTACACATTTGGATTCTTATGTCTCATATGTACAAAACCAATAAGTTTTGGTAAGGTTTTTTGTCCTTTTATGGGTATTAGTAGTCTAATAAAAACTATATTATTGATTTTTCACTAAATAAATAATTTCTGCATCATTAATGTGTATGCTATTAACGTAATTATATATTTCTTTAAAATTACTAATAAATTACCATGATAAATAAAAAACATTTAGCTTTAAAATGAGTTTTTATAACCTAATTTATATTGTTAATAATCTTATATTAAAAACAATTAAATTATTAATGTTTGAGTGAGACAGATTTCACTTTCATTTAAATAAAATAATTTAAAGGTCTTAATAACAAATAAGTGGTTTCTATTAGATACCATTTCGACCCAAATATTTTTTAGGACGAAATATAATCATCAAATTATATTAAGACAAGTTTTAGGGTAATTTTATATTATTTTTTCCCTTAATTACCTAATTTACTTTTAACTGTGGTAGATAAAATTTACCGTAGTTACTATTCATAATGCCCAAAAATAAAAGGTAGAATATTAACATAATTTGGATATATGGATTCCAAATATGGAATCCCTTTTTCAAAATTCAAAACATATATGTTTCAATAATTAATTTAAAATTAATCCCGTTGTAGAAAAAATGGGTTTTTGTTTAAAACATTGCAAACGATTTAATTGATTTTACATACGAATTCACTGTAAACTTAATTATAATGAAATAAATTATATTAAATGGTAAAAATATATTCTATTTATACTTTAAAACAATTTAATATTATAATTTAACCATATAAATTGTCTCGATGAAAAATGTTTTTTTAAGTAAAATTTTTCTTGTTTTTACTATTCATCAAAATAAGAACGTTGTCAGGAAAATATAAAAACATTATCCAATGTAAATTTTTTTATCCTGATTCCATATAAGAACTTTATTATTTAAAATTTAACTTATAAACTTTTCAAAAATTAGATTTAAAATGGGTGCACCATCAAAAGGTGGAAAACTACAGTTTTTTTTAAATTACTTCTTTTATCCGAAAAATTGATTTTGTTATCATACCTCATTCTAGAAAATGTGTAAGATAACTTATAATGTTATAAAATTAAAAATGTAGTTAATGTTATTCATAATAGCTATTTCATAATAATATTATAATAATATCTCATTTAGTGAAACTCGGTATTGGGTACAATATACATTTTTTTAGGAAGGTCGCTCTTGCGTGTAATGTAATCCAAGTCAGAGTTGCTTATAGGTCAAGAATCCTTTGTTTTTGCATATAATATAGTTCAATTACACATTGATCAAAATCTATACTTTGTGTTCTGTAAAATGAAGGTTATTCGAAAGAACTTGAAATGGTGTGCAACACAAGGCAAGAATAGTGTTGTTTATACTACTAGCTAATACGATGTCACGTATAGCGCAAGATAATATTGGTGAAGCATACAACAAAAGGCATCAATGAAATTAAAAAATAATACTTCTCATTAAATCTCAAGGTGTTACATTAAACCACCCATAAAATTAATTTTTCCCTCTAAATTCGTTCGGGTTATAAATGGTTTTATACATTAATGTCTCTTTCATAGATACCCGCATCCTAAAAAATAATACTAAAACTTATTTTTAAAAAAGGAAAGATAGAACCATAACGGTCACCAAAGGTAACTCAGAACTAGGTTTCCACATAGGATAATCGGTTGAAAATATGGATATGGAGGATAAACTTTACAATCATGTTCTAATGAAGAGTGGTGTAGAATATGGCTCTGAAAAATCCAACAATCACAATGCCATAAATTAGTGATTATCTAAGGTATCATATGATTCCTCGGATATGAGAGTATTAGGACAACATTTTTGGTTTTCAAGATAATTTCCATAATGTTGATGAATTCTTACATAAGGAGAAATACTTACTTGATTTCAGTGTAATATCATCATCTGTCATTACATGATCAATTTCCAACTCATATCTTATTTAATGAAACGAAGTTGAATTTTTCATTCTTTAAGTATTAGCAGGTCATGAGATACAATGATTGGTCATCCAATCTATCTCAAACATATGGTTAACAAAAGTTATTAAATATAAATAAGTCCATCTATAGTGAGATTAATCATATATGGTTCCAAAAATGGAAATATACATCATATATCATACCACTTAATAAAATAAAACTAATTTCAACTAACCAGGGTCTTTTTGTAGGCTAGTGGTAGGCGATAAAGCCCATCTCAATTTGGCTGTGGGTTCTATTCCCATATCCTTGTCTGACGTGATGGGTTGGCGCCCGTCCTAAGGGTTATCCTTTTCTAAAACTATAATATTATAATATTTCAGAAATAATATCAACAATTTATATCCTTAAACCATACAATCTGATGTACAACGAAATCCATTCCATTATTTAGGCTTATCCAAAATACCTTTGTCCAATCTCATAGTATATTGAAAAATATATCTAGAGAGGTCATATACCAATAATGTGCATAACATCATTTATCCCTCATATATCATAAGATATATCTTGTTGATCGCATTCCAAACATTTGAATACCTTAATCATGTATTCTCTTGAAACACGAATTATCATAAAAACTTAGTGAAAAAATGAATGCTTTCAAAAGTAAACTATTTCCAGGTACCAAAACCCAAAAAGTTCGATATACTCAAACCATGATATCACTTTGTCCTTATATTAGAAATGAGATCATGAATACTATTAAACATATTACTTTCTCCTTATCCCTTCATTATGTGCATATCATCAGCTTTCCAAAAATATTTCAATCAATTTTCTTAGGTTACCAGTACCATATTCTTATGGAAAAACACAATGGACCAACATTTAGATATTCCAATATACCATAAAAGTACCTCAACAACATTATTCATGAATACAAATACCTAAACCCTTCAATCCATCCTCTTCAATGATTGTAATGGAGTATGTCCTTTGATTTAGAAGTAAATTATTAGGTTTGGGAATTGAGTTGGGTAATTCCCATGTTCTCCACAGATAAGATGTTGAACTCCATAACAGTCTATCACTTTATGACCCTTCTCCCCACACAGATAACATTATCCCCTCAGTTTGATGTATTCATCTAGGTTCTTATTCCCTTATTTAGAAATTTCAATCTTTCTTTCTCTATGATCCTCATAAAATTCCATCATCCTCTTATTTGAAGAGTTAATAATAACACTAAAGATCACATTGTTAATTATTTATTGTGATAACCGATCCGTCATAATCACAATATATTTCTTTCTAGGAATTATGCAATTTTGTTTCTCATAGTCTCCAATGTTTCCATTGGATTCAATGTTGACTCAATTCCTTCTGGTTCCATCCATTGATTAAAACAAAAAATAATGGTGTAAGAAATAATTAAAATAATGAGGAACCACATAATCACAAAAAGTCACTTATGGGATGTATAACTTATCACAAATTCTTTAATCCACGACACCTTAAGTTCATCCTAGGTTATTTATGACCGTCAACATAATTCTATGACTGTAACCTATAGTTATACTAAACCTTAGGGACATCCCTAGACATTCCATAGAAATATCTCTAAGGATCTCATTAATGTTTTCACATCCTAGATTCCAATGGTTAACATAACATTTCCTCTGATACCAACTTTATAGATCCCAAAGATGACGTGTATGGAGATTACATTACTTTTGTGGAATACTTATTACAAAACAAAAACAAAAAACAAAGGACTATAATAGTTTAATGTCTTTGGAAAATCTGAACATAATCAACTTATCAGGGTGAAATATCTTCAGCATCTCCCATAAAGATATTCCCTGTTTGTTTCCTTACCTAAAACATTTATTTATATAATGGGGAAAAAACCTATAATGGGTGAGATCAAATTATCATTAAAGGTATGCATGGAGAAAATAAACCAAACCATATAAATTTTAACATATAAACATGAACATAATGTTTAAATATCAAAATCATGATTTTTGAAATAAATCATGGTCGTAGACAAGAACATAAAATCTAACCATCAAAATCTTGAGTAATGACATAAAACATGGAAGTACATACGACATAGATCATAAAGAAACATTAATCATGATAAAATAGCATGTGAAAAAAACATGTAATTGTGGAAAACTATTAACCACATGTTATTATTTCCATATTAGCCAAGGCATTGCTTCCAAGAATATCATAGTGGAAAACATCCATTACTGAACCGGGATTACTTGTCATTACAACCCTGTATTACTGAACCGGATTTTACTTTACGTTCCAGCCATGTCTTTCTCATGAGATATAAATAGTTACCCAATTAATTTGTTGGAGATATTGGTCCCACCCATCTCATAATGAAATCATTCTTTCATGTTCCACAAAATAAATATAAATCATTCATCATAACCCAATGGATAAAATTGGTTTCATATACATCATCCCATCACAAAATAATCCATATAAAACAATGGATATAATTTCATCATAAAAAAATTAAAACCAAGTAAATAATAGGGACATTATACATGAAACATATCCATATTAAATAATGTCATCTAAGATGGATAATAGTTTTGATAAAACACTTGAAAATAATTCTTGAGGAAAATATCCTTTCTTCTTCAAAATGATTTTCTTATCACAAAATTCCATGAAAATTTAAAAGAAAAGTATTTCATTGAAAATAATCTAGAAATATTGTAGAGGAAGCTTCTATAGAAATAAGGTGTTATGAAACTGCAAAAATCTATTTATGCCGTATAAGTGAAAAAAACATTATCCGTGTACTTTTTATAGAAAGTTAAAAAGTACCTCATTTGGTAAACAAAAGAATGATTCCTTCCAAAATACATAGTAAAAGTCAAAAAGGTTTACACATGACATTAAACTAAAATGGTAGAATATAAAATCTCTCTGAAAACATTTTTATAAAACACGAACATGGATGATAAATATAACCCCAGTAAATACTTACGAATAAACAATCTCTCATAAGAAAGAGATTGGAATAATTATCCCTTAACATATGTCCAATTTTTTCTGTATGTGTCTGAGACTCTTGTATTGTGGGTTTAAAACTATTATTAACTTGTAACAGAACATTAATATTGTTTATGATATCATATTTTATTCACTTAGGACATTATATTACCCATTCATTTGTCAATTTCTTGTTAAAGCAGTGTTATGGTAAAATTGTTTCATTTATCATACGTGTTTGGACATTTTGTTCTTGATATCATTACATAAATGATGATTAAATTACTTACATGATATAAAAATTATTTATATATAATATATATTCATAATATAATATATATAATTGATCTATAAATGGAATGAAATACATCGTTCCTGGAAACGGTAGGCCGTACGTACGCATGAACGTTGTTTTTCGTTTCCTTATTAAATTGAATGGGAGTAAGTAAGTAACATATAAATAAATCCAGTATCATTATTATTTCATATATTTAATTATTATATATTATATATACTTTATAATCATTCTGTAATGGTTAACATGGTGAATAAATCTCATCGCGTTGTGGAGACGGTAATCCGTACGTATGCTCGAGCGATGATATCATTCCCATAAGTATTGTATCGTATTGGATTGGATGATATAATATCTAAGAATTAGTATCATGTTATAATAATCATATATATTAATTATTTACACCATTATACCCATCCTAGTAAGGTGGTGGTGGAAAACAGATTACACCATGGTGTGGAGACGGTATTCCGTACGTACGCAAGCGCAGTGATTTCATTTTCCATAGGATTGATAGAAGATGAAATAGGGTTTTTTAATATTTATAATAACATATATGTATATTAGTGATACTTATATTATTACTTTATAATTAAACAAATAAAAAAGAGTAAGTAGAAGAAGAAATAAATTTGAAAGAATAAGTAAAGGATATTACCTCTTCTTCGACGCGCCTCTACTAAACCTCTTCTTAGGGCACAAAATTTGGTCCTTGAAAAAGATCAGGACCTCTAGTATATTTCTAGGGAAGTGGATAAGAGAAATTTATAGGTTTTTTCCAAGAATGAAGGATCAAAATGTTATGAAGAGGAGAGGGAGGAGGTTCCCTTTTATAAGGGAGGAGAGGAGCACCTTTGGAAACCTAAAAAATGTTAATTTATAATAAATTGAAACCCCACTTAAAAACCTCAAAAAATGTCTAAATATAAATATAAGAAGAGATATGGATGTTATCTTATAAAACAATAATATTTATACATGATTCATGTTTATTTTAATTCATATCCTTTTTATTTATCCTTATTTAATCTATTTATTTTTATTGGTGCTAATAATATATTAAATTTTAAATTGTTATAATTAAATAATTATATTCTATAAATTTACCATAATTGGATATTTTATAACCTTTAAGAACATATAATTTTATATTTTTAATTTTTACAAATTCTTGGGATTTTTAAATAATTTAATAATATGTTATTTTTATAAAATACCAATAGTGTAAATTTCGACACTATTCATTTATTTGAATTTAAATAAAATACACACATAGAATATATTCAAAAAATAATATTTAATAGGTTACTAAAATGTCATATTATTATATAAAATTCACTAATAATATTAATTAGATCATATAACATTTATTTTAATATTTTTAAAACGATTTATTTGATATTTCTCTTAATAAAATAATTACTACAACATTTTTGTATAATTATTTAATATACTTTTTTGTTGCATAAAAATTAAAAATAAAATAATTTGATGAATTTAAATATATTTTAATTCATAAAAATAATTTTAGCCGAATATATCTTATAAAAATTCCATCTTTTAAAATGTTATGTTTATTAAATTATGAAGGTGACAACTTTGACATCATTTAAAATAAAATAATATAAGTGACATAATCACTTTTATAAGGCTCAAAATGGTCAAAAATTTGACATTTTGATTATTATGAATCATATGTACACAACCAATAAGTTTTGATAAGGTTTGTGGGCATTTTATGCGTATTATTAGTCTAATAAAAACTATATTATTGTTTTTTCACAAAATAAATAATTTCTGCATCATTAATGTATAAGCTATTAATGTAATTATATATTTTGTAAAAATTAAAAATAAATTACCATGATAAATAAAAAAATAGCTTTCAATTTAGTTTTTATAATCGAATTTATATTCTGTATAACCTTATATTAAAAATAATTTAATTATTAATGTTTGAGTGAGACATATTTCACTTTCATTTATATAAAATTAATTAAAGGTCTTAAACATATATAAATGGTGTCTATCAGACACCATTTCGACCCAAGTATTTTGTAGGACTAAATATAATCATCCAATTATATTAGTACAATTGATATGGTAATTTTATAATATTAATTTTAGCCGTAATTACCTAAATTACATTTAACTATGGTAAATAAAATTTACGGTAGTTTCTATTAATAATGCGCAAAAATAAAAAGTATCCTCTTAAAATAATTTGTAACTAATGATTCCAAATATGGAATCCGTTTTTCAAAATTCCAATCACAAAAGTTGCAGTAATTAATTTAAAATTAATCCCACTGTCAAAAAGAGGCTTTTTTATAACATTGCAAAATTATTGAATTGATTTTACATATGAATACAATGTAAAATTAATGATAATGACATACATTGTTTTAAAGGGTAAAAATATATTTTATTTATACTTTAAAACAATTTACTATTATAATTTAACCATATAAATTATATCGATTAAAAAAGTTGTTTTAAGTAAAATTTTGCGTGTTTGTACTGTTCATGTAAATAAGAACGTTGTTAGAAAAATATCAAAACATTATCCAATGTAAATTTTTATTTCCTGATTCAAAACAAGAAGTTTATTTTGTAAAATTGAACTTATAAACTTGTCAAAAATGTGATTTAAATTGGGTGATCCATCAGAATGTGGCAAAATTGTATTTTTTTTAAAATTACTTCTTTTATCCAAAAAATTGATTTTGTTCTCATACCTCATTATAGAAAATGTGTAAGATAAATTATAATTCTATAAAAACCAAAATGTAGTTAATACTATTCATAATGGCTATTTTATAAAAATATTATAATAATATCTCATCTAGTGAAACTTGGTATTGCGTACAACATACGCTATCGAGGAAGGTCTATCTTGCGTGTAATGCAATCTAAGTCAAGGTTGCATGTTGGGAAAGCTTCCTTTGGTGTTTCATATAATATAGTTCAGTTATACATTGATTAAAATCTATACATGGTGTTGTGTAATATGAATTTTATTTGAAATAAATTTAAATGGTGTGCAACACAAGCCAAGAATAGTGTTGTGTATACTTCAAGCTAATACGGTGTCATGTATAGCACAAGATAATCACAGTAAAAAGTACAATAAAAGACATCAATGAAATTAAAAAAGAATACCTCTCATAAAATTTCGGGGTGTTACAAATCTCACAAGAATAAGAAGTGAGATGAAAAATCCTTTCCATGTACTTTTAATTAGTTGAGGGTAAATTAAACTCATGTATAATAGTGAAATAATTTTTATTAGAATATAAAATAACCCTATACATAAATATAATATCATATATGATATTTTAATATTGCTTTCTTAATACTATTTCAGTAGTATCATTGTTTCGTGGGTTAACTAATTCATTTTCCTTAATATGTTTTTTTACGTAAGTCATGTTTGTTATGGATATGATGTATTTAGTTTTTTATCTAACATAATATTACGTTCTTTAACATTAATTATTATTCATAAAATGTAATTTATTCTTGAATGGTTACGGTGGGGAATGAATCTCATCGGGTTTGTGGAGAAGGTAATATGTACGTTCTCATGAGTGACAATATCATTTTACTAATGGTGAAATCAATTGTAATTAGAATTTATATCATATATACAAAATCATTAACATGTTATATTTATTATTTAAATAAAATATACTCATTATTATACCCATCCAAATAAATATGTTTTGAATAAAATACTACACCATGACATGGAGATGGTATGTTGTATATACACATGTATGGTGACTATTCCATTAATAGGATGGATAGAATAATTAATATTGATGTACAATATTTATAACAACATTATATTATTTATATGGTATTGGTGTTATTATAATGGTTTGGAAACAACAAATAAAGAGAATGTGGAAGACGAAAGAAACATTGGAAGTGGTGATAAAATAATAATATATTATTTTGCGGCTACCTTTTGATTTGATCAAAATGGCTACTTAGGTAGGATTTATGAACAAATTAAGGCCACTTTGTTGAATTGATAGTAGTTGGGAGTATATTGTTTCCAGGTTTGGCGAAGCCAAATGGATTTGGAGGTAACATTTTGAGAGAAGGGTTAGATCCTATTTATCAGAGAGGTGAGAGTCACTATAGAAAAAACATGAAATATTATTTTATTATAAAATCATATTCCATTTATAATGTCTCCAAAAGTATTTATTCTAAGGATATGGTGGGGATTGGTCAAAAACATCTCACCCTATAGGTTTTAGACAGGTTTAGCTCATGATATTGACCTTATCTTTTTTATTTAACTCTTGGTTAAATTGTTTAACATTTACCTTGTCTCCTTTTATTTTTATATTATATACTTATTAAACATACTATAAATTACCAAGGGAACCCCAACTGGTTCATTAGTGAAATATCTATTATTATATAAGTCCTCTATTTGATCCTTTCATTTTTGGTACTATTATATCGCTTAATAATATAATATTTGTTTTAAAAACTCAATTATGTCAATTTTGACATTATTTAGTATTTGGTTTTTGTGAATGTTATAAAAATATTATTTCTTAGAAAACTAAAAATTTCATAAACCCTAACAAGTAATATTAACATATAAATTTTTTCATGCATCAAAAGTCTCAATTTACATTTATTTTATTTTTTATAATATCAATTATTTTAATCTTTCATTAATAAAGTAATTACTACATCATCATTGTTTCTTAAATAAATTGACTTACTTAATGTCTAACAATTTTAAATAAAATACCATGATGTATGAAATTTGTTTATATTTCAAATGAATATTTATTTTTGAAATTTTCTTATATATATTCATATGATAATAATGCTTTAGTTATTAAATTTTGGATTTAACACTTCTAACTCTTCATTAAAAAATAATAATAAATGTCCTAATCTAAACCAAGTGGACTAAAAAGATCATATTTTTTTCCTAAGGTATATTTTCGTCAAAATAACCTTGACCAATATAATTATGACATGTGTTAGGGTATTTATAATATCATTTTTACCTTTAATTACCCTTTTTACTTTTAAAAGTGTGAAATAAAATTCAAAAGAAACTAATCACCAAAAATTATTTTCATCTTTTTGAACAAAATTTTTATTACTGATGTAAATCATGTCTCTAAGATTTTTTAAATTCAATTCATAGAAGTTGTAAAGTTATGTTTTAGGAAAATATGCTAATGTGCCAAGAAAATGGGTAAAAGACGTTAAAAAATTCAATAAAATTTTATACATCTAATTTTATTATAAAATGACTCAATTAATTTCATTGGACTAATATGGGTATTATGAATCAATTATTATATAAAATAAATTTAAATAAAATAAATTATTACTTAAATTAAATGTCTGTTTTTAAACAATAATATAGTGTTTTTCACCATTCATAAAAAATTGAATGTTTTCAGAAAAATACCAAAAATTAATCTTAATTAATTTTGATATTCCAAATAGAAAAAAGATTTATATTTTACAAAATTCAAAACATATAAGTTTAGTTAATTAATTTAAAATTAATTCCCCTGGTCAAAACCAGAAAGTGGGTTTTTGAGAAGTAAAAACTATCAAAAGATTGATATGTGTTCTTGTTCGGTTTAAAAGTAAAAGTTCTTCCATTGAACAACATTGGACTAAATGATAAAAATATAATCTAATTACACTTAAAAACCATTCAAATGTTTAATTTAAAACTATAAATATTTTCATTAAAATAATTTTTTTCAATTAAAATTTAGAACCTCTCACTAATCATAAAAATATGATATTTATCAAAAAAAACACCAAAAATTAATCCAAAGTAAATTTTTATGTCAAAAATATAAATAGGAATCTAATTTCTTAATATTTAATATATAAAAGTGTCAAATATTAGATTTGGAATGGGTTCTCCATTATAAGCTGGAAAAAACATCATTTTTTTAAAAAAATAATTCTTTTATCTAATAAAATTAATTTGTCTTTATAATATGTCTAAGAAACAAAAAAGATGATTGTTAAAATTATATGGGATATTTTTAAAATTAAAATGTGTCTATTAATATTAATAATCTCTTTCTAAATGGATAGTTTGATAGGTTGTGATAAGATTGAACTCAGTGTTTTCTACATCACACACTATTGTATTATTCAAAGAGAAGTGTACCATGGAAGCATGGGTTTTTATATTATTCCTTCCTTTAATAAATTGCATCCTCACAATTATAAATTCTTCTTCAGAAATAAATGGTTAAAAAGATATAATATACCTTTGTGTAAAACCCACATGAGAAATAGGGTTAGTAAAATTTAGACTTAATAAGGTTGAAATGGAATGAAAAAGTCACCACCAATTTAGGATTTCAAATAGGAGACCATTGATGGACATTATAATTGGAAGAAAAATGTAACTATTTATATGGAGTGATTGAGGTCCTCAATAACAAACATGTGAATGGAAAATTTAGGGCCTCGAAGACATTAATCTATGATGAATAATGTAAAGTCTTTGAAAAATAAATTTTTGTGTTTAAGATTCATTCCATAATGTTTAAGAATTAATTTCTTCCTAGAATAAAAAAATACTTGATAATTAGAGTTTCATACTTTAAATAATTTCTACCAAAATCTCATATTTCACCCTATATAGTGAGTATTTAAGACAACGTTTTCACACCTGAAGCTCTATAATCAACGTATATTGAATCAAAAAATCCACATAGGATGAACTATATATTTTCTTAGTCATTAGACATTAACAAAAAATTGTTACTACAAGATCAGATGATCCCAAAAAAGGATAATCCTTTAGAGAAAGAAATGTCAAACTTAATTTATAAAATTAAAACAATAATAACCAATGTTCAATAAATAGAATTCAATAAACAATTTTCCTTAAAATCCTTCAATATAATCCAAACTATGACTAAAACACAAAACACAGAGGAATTTGATTACATACTCTTCCATGTTAATTAGTATCTCTAAATAACAATGAATACTCATAAAGTAACATACTTAAAAGTAATTAACCTAATCACATATTGTCTATGATATGTTAATCATTTCCATAAATAACCAAAATCACATAAAATCCACAGTAACAACTTAGATTAAAATCCACCAATAAACCTCAAATGAAATCCCATAGTATTCTATTTTCTTTAGGTATATAGTGTTCCAAATAGAGCGAACGTCTTCCAAATTAACATTTATCACTTAATCACCAAATAATTTTCCTACAATAATGATTTACATTTGATAAAATATATGATCGAAAATCAACTTATTATTGATCAATAAAATCATTTAACAAAATTTAATTATCACACCAAGCAGGGAATTCAAGTAGTCTAGTAGTAGATGATTAATCCAGTCACACTTTGGTTGTGGGTTCGATTCCCGTAGCTTTGTCTGATGCGACGGGTTGTCACATGGTCTTCATGTTTTCCTTTTTCAAAAACAAATATTTTAAAACACTCCCAAAATTATCCAAATTCCTCAAAATAACCATTAAAAATTTTAACCACAAACATTATCTCATACCTCTATTTTTAATCCCAAAAATTTATAACTTATAATTTCCTCAAATTCAAAGATATTATGAACCCAATTGATTATATATAACTATAAACATAAAAAATGATAATTCTTTCTCGAATAGAATTTTAACATAACAAACTATAGGGTAACACATACAAGTGAAAAGTAATCCAAATTAATACCCTCAACATAGATCACTAATACTTTTAAATATTTCACCATCCATTTATCTCAATATAGGTACTTCCATGACAAAGAGGTAATCCTATATAATAGGGCATTGAATTAGGTAATGCCCAGGTCCAATAATATAATTAAAATGAATGTAATCAGATTCTTGGAATCATTTATATTTTCTTCCATCATACTCTTCATTTTTCCCCGATAATTTTGTATTTCATTTACTTCTTTCCAACACATAAAACATTTATTTGTTCCATTGAGAAACATTCACAGGGGTCTCCTTCCACATTTTCTATCATGATGGAAATCGATTTTTCTATTCTCCATGGTCTCCACATATGGAGAACATATCATTCATCACCTTTCACTTCTTTATTGGGTCCAAGAGATGGTTAATAAATATGTTGTTGATTTTATTTTTTGAAAATAGGTTCGGTATGAACATGATAACTTTTACACCTATCAAAAATCCATTTCATTGCAAATTCCCACCTTTGTTACCACATTTTACATCATGATCAATGTTACTATGACTTTCTTGGGATCCAGGCATTGAAAAAAACTAGAAGGCATTGTGTGAGTAACAATTTTAATAAAGTCATTTAGAGAATATCATGACCCCTTATATTAATTCTAAAACACCTTAAGATTAAATCAGGTTATTTATTCTCATCTTATATTAAATTAATTCAAATAAGTTTGTAAATAATGTTTGAATTATCTTAAGTATATAACTCGGGAGTGTCTTAACCAAGAGTATAGTATGGCCCATTTTTGTACACCAGTTATCGTTTGAGTATAGCTGAAAGCTGGGTTTTAAATTTCTCCCATAGGTACATATTTTCTAGAGCTTCCTCTACCTACTTGTATCCAGACATAAATGTATTTCCTATAAATCCCACATAATATTTACATGACCCAAAATTTGGGATGTTCTTCTATACTAATCTCTAATTCCTATCTTACGGTAATGTTCTCCAATCAGGGTTATTCTAAATCTGGTTTCCAAGGAATGTACATAACTTCCTGTGATACCAACTATAACTCCATGAACCTAGTTACCTATAGTCGGTTCATTATTAAATATCATTGGAATGATCAGAATAGATCATGTATTTAAAGATATATTAGATTAATAACCATTGAAGTACTAGTTACATACATTAGGTTTAAATTACATCATGAAATAAATAAAAACAACATTATGTCCCCTTTGAACAAACTCATATCCCTTAGCCTATTCTTGCAGGTTAATCATGATATACTTCTCCATGTACTAGGAAAAATAAAACATTGAAGTGGGAGATCTCAGATGCTCAGTAAGGATAATAATATAGTGGAAACATTCATAAATAAGCATAAACATTTAAGGCAATGAATAAGAATAATACACAATGCTTTTAAAAATAAATTTCATCATAATATAGAAAATATAAATCAAATAATTACATTTAAATATTCACAATGATATTCGACTAGTCGAATAATACCATGTAATATCATTAGCTTATATCATATTGATGGAATGCATAATTTTTAACACCATAGCTACATAGTCAAGGCCTCATTCCAACACTACAGATCATATCTTGTCAAGGCCTTGTGCCAAGAAACTAGTTTGTCTCATGAGACTGATCGAAGCATTTAGTATCTAAATTAGGAAACAACCATCCCATACTAAGTCCAATGCATCCTCATATGAAAATTTTGAAACATAATCTAAACATATGTATTAGAACTAGCATACAAAAAGTCAATATTTAAAACAAAAACCATGAATCGTATAAAAATATCACATCCACAATCAAACATAAATCATTCAATACAATATAGAATATTTGATTATAATAAATCAACCACAATAAAGAATAATGAAGGATATTTACATAGACTAAAATAATCAGTAAAACAATTTGGTATTGTTGGTGCAAAAATTCGAGATAGAGAAGAAGCCAAAAAGAAGGCACCATTGATTGCCTTGTGAAGCCATTTCGCGGAGTCCCCAAAACATTTAAAGTTTGTGAGCCCACTATGAAGAAAGGATGTGGGGTGCTATGTGAACTCATTTGACATTCATGATCCCTCCACGAAGTATGGAGGAAGGACGCTTCACAACCGCATTTGACGTTTGTGAACCCAACGCGAAGAAACCAAGTCCCTCTTCACGCCGCGTAAGCTCCAATTTGTGGTTCCTCTTTCCTATAAATACCAGGTTCCCCCTAAGCCCAGAAGATGGAAAATTTGACCTTTTGACTTCCTCACACCCAGATCATGAAGCACCCTTTTGCTCTGCAAACCACGAGCAATGCAAGGTTTATCTTCTCTACGAAGTACCACCCCTTTGTCCTGTTTTGATCCCCTCTTCTGAGAGGGATTCCTTTCACGAAGCCTAAGGGCCTTCACAATGGAAGGGGATCCCCAAGGGGACCCAGGTTGTCATGGAGAATTTATGATTCTCAAAACACTCTTCATGTACACATGATCCACATGCTAATGCAGGGTCACTATTCTTTACGAAGCTCATTACTTCACGACACCTTTCATTGAGAGGTACCTTTTCTCCGCAAGGTAGTGACCTGTGAATGCCTTTCCACATCACAAAGCACCTCCCATATGCACCTTTTCCCTATTCTTAGGCTGAGACACCCCACGTCATGACGTATACCCCTTCGCATATACCCTCTACCATGCGGAGCAGCAGAGCTTCATGAGGCCCCTTCCAGCAAAGGGTGTGATATGGAATGGTGCTTCTCCTTTCGTTAATCCCAAATACCTCTCCCGCTGCGCATTTCATCCATCAGGCCTCACTCCTAGAGTAAGTCCCAACCTTTTCGGGCTACTAACCACACATAAGCCCCACTCCACTTCCCACGGACGCACCTTTCGTGACGTGATCGTTAGGTCTCTACTGTTTCATGATTCTCACACCAAGCACAACTCACGCGGGCTTAGAGCATGAACCGACCATGGAATCTACCCTGGAAAGCCTAGTGTGTAAGCCCAATGCCACGACAAGAACTACGAGGAATTTGATCCTTGTCAAGGCAATGTACTTAGGAATCCTCCCTGTGGTTCAAGCCCAAAACACAGTTGTTTTGACACACCTTCACGTCACTTCAATATCCCCTTCACCACCCGAACTAGAGGACTTTGATCCTTGTCAAGGTAGGGTACATAAGAAGCCTCCCTGAGGTTCAAGCCCAATAACCATTGGTCCCAACCATCTTCATGTCGGCGTAGAAAGCCCCATACCTGAACTATGTGGTATTTGGTCCTTTCCAAGAAGAGGTACGTAGGAAGCCTCCTTGGGGTTCAAGGCCACAACCCATCGGACCCCAGGTCCACCTTCACGTCGGTTCCCACCCACCAAAACTACGAGGTATTTGATCCTTTCCATGGAAGGGTCGTAGGAAGTCTCCCTGAAGATCAGGCCCACCTCCTGGTCATCCTGACACTCCTTCACATCAGTTCACCAACACCTTGGGCCACCTCCGAGCGTAAGCCCCAAATTCCCCCATAACATGAACTACATAGACTTTGACCCTTTCCATGGTTGGATACATAGGAAGCCTCTAAAAGGTTCAAGAGCACCACTTTGTTTGATCAGACCTCCTACATGTCAGTCTCCCCCATCCCACATGACTTTAAATTGCATCCACCATCCCAAACTATGGGGAATTTGATCCTCGCCAAGGCAGGGTACATAAGAAGCCTCATTGAGGCTCAAGCCCAACACCCAGCAATTCCAACCCCCTTCACGTCATTTCATCCCCATCCCTAATGACGTTAAACTATGCAACTCAATTCAGTGGTAATCCATTATTACTCCATTCAGTGTTAAGCCATTGTTACCTTAATCAATGGTAATCCGTTGTGACCCTATGCAGCGGTATGCCGTTGCGACCGCATCAGAGGTAAGCCGCTAATAACCCCGTCTAGTGGTAAGCTGTTGTGACATCAATCAACAGTAAGCCATTGAAAACCCTAATCGGTGGTAAGTCTTCATCATATTAACTACCTGGTCATTGATTCCCTACCATGGGGATATGTAGGAAGTCTCTTTGAGGCTCAAGCCCAAAACCATCGTCATCCTCAGGACGGTTCCATCCCATTCACCATCCACTTTATTAAACTGCTCCATTATCCATCCTGATTCGTACATGGGCCTCCACATCCCGATGGGTTTATTCCACATCATATCCCATTCCCCTCAATAGTAACTAGGATGTCAAGTACGCTTTGGACCTAATAATGGTGTTCCCTCCAGGGGTTGCACCCAACAGATCCACTCTATTCATTGCTTTGATCTTCCCGACCCATCTCTGCGGGACATTAAACAAGTGGCATTCCCTATGTTAAACATAAAATGCTGCGGAAAACCTCAAATACATGCCCATGTAATACAATTCCCTGCATTTTATGTTGGTTGACTCGGGATTCCGTAACCTCGTGAAGACCTATAATAAGGGACATAAGACTGACATGCCAATCCACTAGTGTCCAGACACGCCAGTGATGCCCAACGTGACTAATCCCCTAACCGAAGGTTGCTGCCCTGACTAGACCCTTAGAATGTCCAGACAGAAAGAATTTAATTAACTAGTGTCCATGAAGATATGAAACCAGGAAGAGTATCATGAACAATGTCTTAAGTCTATGAGGGAGACCCGGACATGGTGACTAGTTCCGAGGAGGGATGCACAGAAGGAAAAACTGACATCCCATAATCATGTTTCGATCAAGGAGAAGATGTCCCTAAATAAGGAGTGGATTCCGCCCGCATTTGGAAAGCGGGAATATAGGGAAATAGTGGTGCGTACTCCGAAGAAGGATGTGCACACCCCGGCGATAGCATCGACAGTAGAAATGGTGAACCCGACATGAAATTATTCTCCTCAATATGGAGATTAGTAGCGATCGTTGAATCAATATATTGACATGTCACCGGATCCAGATATTTGGAACTGGGTCCTGCCATGAAAATAGTGGGCGTAGTGTGACACTCCCCAGCTGTTGGGGCAGTAAAATGTTGGATATCCTGTTCTGCGACATTGTCAGCGTGGATCCCTCTTACCAGCCATGGAAGACGAGATGGCATTTGGGAATTTCTCGTTGATTCCTTTTTCATTCAGCACTGATGAGTAAATCTTCATACTTTCAAGAATTTGGTTTCTGCATCTGGAACGTGATCACCTCCTACACACCAGCACCATGGCAGGGGCAGCACTAAAGCATCAATCCCATGTGGTTCCACCGCTTCTGTGACAACCTCTACACCCATGGACATGGGATTCCCATTCCCCCTCTCCCCATTAGAGGTAATTCAATGGAGGGTCATCAATGACCTCAAATGCTTTTACGAGGAGGATGGCATAATCCCGAATAGGGATATGGCCCACTTAGACATGGAGGTGGTTGCACCTCACCGTCAACGCCACCCCTAAGGGCCGTGTAGGGAGCCATGGCTCCCCACCCCGACATACAACCACTTTGGGAGCCCGTCCCCAGAGCGCTTTGATGACTCCCTGCCTTATGCTAAAGAGGTAGGTGTTGTCCGACCCGGCCCAGCCAGAGTCGCATTCCAGGGGCTCCAAGAGATGGCTCCCACCTGGTCGTCTTAGCACCGCAGCCCGATTATTCTTAATGAAGATATGGTATGCCACGCACCTACGCCACTATCCCGAATTCGTCCGACCCAATGCCAGCGTCAGACATAAGATGTGGACGCCCGCCAGGGGGCATCAACGTCGACAACTAATGTGGATCGAGCCACCACCAACGAATATCATTTGTTCCCTACCTACACTAGGTAGGGGCATCTGCACTCCCAACTGGGATCGAGGCACCAACCGCCCCACGGGAAGTCTAGGTCAACTCTCTTGTTCGCTAGCACAAGCAGTGGCTGCCGCGAACCAGCCCGCATCGATGCCACCACGTATGGAGGTCCTCCCTGTACCACTACTTCAGAGATCATGGGGCTTCCACACATTCGAGATTGGCATAAGGGTTCTCCTCATGCCACCCCCAATCAGAATTAAGGTTTTCCTCATGGCAGTGATACTCGGCACGAAAGCCTCTCCCTTGCCCGTTAAATAGGGTATGGAGTCATTCCTCCTACCCCTTATAGCATGTGCGAGGACAATTCCCATCCTGTGTCTGTTCCACATGGGGACCCTCCCCATGTACTTCCAGTATCCGATGAAGGTCCTCCTCACCTCAGCATCCATAGGGGTGAGGTCCAGCCTCGCTCCACCTGCATCTAGCACTAAGGTCCTACATGTGTTTAGACAGACCAGGACAAGGACTCTCCTTTTACTGATATTCCCCGAGAAAACAAGCATAGTGGTCCTCCCCATGTTACTTCCATTTCGAGAAGAGGTCTTTCTCGCTCCACTGCTATCCATGGAGGTCCTGCCCATGTCCCCTTCAAAATGTGTCACGGTGCTCCTCACCCCCGTTCTTTTTCTGGTGGAAACACTCTCCGCCCCTGCACCGGTGCAGTCAAAGGACCTTGTCTCAGAAATAGGTCATGTCCCAAGGAGAAACCCATGGGTAGGAAGGAATTTCATTGCCTAAATAAAGAGAAATATGAGAAGTTCCAGATAAAGATCAAACCGGTCCGCTTTTCAGACACTGATATGGAGTATCACTCAGCTCAGGAACCCTCCCCTCGCTCATCTAAGTCAAGGGCCAGGGAAAGAAAAAGGCGAATTATCCTAGTAATCCTAGAATGTGAGGTCCACAAGATTCCCACCTCCCTCCTTTAGTATATCCATGAGGATGAAAATCTGGTGACCCATAAGTTGCGATTGTGAAATCACCACCATTGACACCTGAAGCGCTCTCTAACTCCACAGAAGATCACAATAAGCTATTCTGGGGACCAATGGAAGGTGAGCAGCATCGCAGCCTATCACCAATAGCCCTCGCCCCTAAGCTAGGAATGACATCTGTCAGCCCGTTTTATCGTGACGTAGCTGGCAGTTCGCTACACTCTTCGAAGGACTGCCTGGGATTCAGTGGCCAGTCAGCCCGCTCGCCATACTCTCCACCGGCCAGCCTACTATACCAGTGGTCTGCCTCAGTACCACTGCTAGTTCCTCAGCCACCACCAGTTGACTAGTGGGGAAATCAAGGGACAAACCGTGAATCTTAGACGAGGATCTTCTCGAACATCCTCACAGCGGACCACTTCCCTGAGATGTTCTGGCCTGTGGTAGCACAATATTTTTTCATACCTGAGTCCCTCGCCCTGAAGGAAGTTGAGTGTTTCCGCTACACCATCTAGGCGACACATTTCAGTCTTCAGCATTAGCGTGTGGTTTATCAAATGAGCTAGGCACATTTTGAAGACATTAGCAAACAATGTAATATAGTCGATCTTGATGCACTCCCTATGGTCCAGCGCCCCGTGTCACCAGGTCACCGTGAGGCCCTCCAGCAGCAATACATTCAGATTATCAAGGTACTCTGAAAACTTATCAGGGAGGTTACCCCCACATGAAAAGCTATACTTGGGGTCAGTATGTTTCCAATCTCTTTAGTCCTATTCGGCTGCAGCCCGACTCGCTTGGCGATATTAAAGATATGCCCCCGGGAAGGGTCATGGTCAACATGGCTAATATAGTGGACGAGGAGGACGAGATAGATCTTCTCGATGGATACATACCTCATGAGGGTGTGCCACCACTATTGGACCCATTTGGGAGGATTACACATCAGTAGAGAAACCTCCAAGGTCTCCCTGCGCCCACCGAGGTATTAGTACTCAGCCAAAATTTTGGTAAGGGAAAAGGTCACATCGAAGTTTTCAATCACTCTGACCCATCCACTTCAGTGAAGAAGATGGAGGAGGACCCCGAGAAGGACACAATCCTCTAGAAACATGCTGCGAAGAAGAAACTAGTGGACGAACTCTTGGATGAGCGCACTGTAGAGAGATGACCCGACTACGGCATCCTAGGCCAGGGAAGCATGGGCAGGAATAGTTTCACCTCGGTGAGCTGCCCCTAGGAAATCATGATCATGCAGCACCTGTAGATAAGTCTAAATCCGGTGATCATGAAAAAATGGTGCAATATGTCTCACCAAACCCTCCTGAATGGTGTGGTAATCCATGGAATCCCGCTCGGGCTCCCCCGGCTTCCCTAATGGTCGCTCCACCAGCTGCTCCACAGGCCACTTATCCAGTCTATCGTGTTGAAGAACATAGAAACACGCTCGTGTTTAGGGATCCCCATCAAGATATGGACCGCCGCATAGAGGATCCTATGGTGGCGCTCATAGCCCGCCTTGAGGCATTGTAAACGTGATAGGTGGGAATCCCTCCAGATGGAAAGCCATACCTAGCATGTGCGGATGATATGACGGCACCACCAGTTTTCTTGAATCCCGCCATCTCCTCCATTAACGGGATGGGGGGCCCGCCGCAACACCTATCCCACTTCAACTCAAGGTGTGGGCCCATGTTAGAGACTCCATCGCAGTAGGAGGCTACCAAACACTGCTGTTTTATGCAGACACTAGAGGGGACGACATTCTTCTGGTGCAACCAGCACTCTCTCAGGTTGTAACCAGCTGGGAGGACATTTTTGGGCAATGCCTCTACCAGTTCGGCTCTACCACCCAGAAAACGAGCATTGGAGACCTATTCAAGTGCAAGGAAAGGCCTGATGAGGGAGTCGATGACTTTACCACCCAGTGAAAGGGGCTCACATACTCCCTTAATATGCCGCTGTCTTAGGAGAAACTACTGACAATGTGCATAGGGAACGTCAAGATGAAATTGGTTCCCTCCCTGATCTCCTAGAACTACCCTGGAGCATTCTGAGACTTCTCCAATAAGGCCCATCACCTAGAGGATTCCCTAAAATAGGCCAGTCAGGCATGCCTGTTGTGCCCTGTAATTCCAGCAAGGAGGGCTACTAGAGTCGAGCCCACCGCGGTGGCCCAAATAAAAGCCCATAGGCCAATAGAATTGCTACCAGTGGCACTAGCCCCATATCCCCGCAGAGGCCCTCCACCATAGGCACAACCTATGACTCTACAGTGCCCTCCTCCGAATCGGAAGGCACCCCCGCGGAATGCACCGCCACCACCCAGGTAGGACAATCAGGATTAGCCTACTCGACAGGCCTCTCCAGCTCCTCGTCAGGGCCAGGATTCAAGGCCCCCCTTCTCGGATAGAAGAAACTGGACCTAATCTTTCCACTAGAATCATGTTCCCAGCTTATTCCTAAGTTCCTGGGAAGAAGGTATTGTGTGCTTGTCTGAGTGCAGAAGGCCAAAAGAGGCGAATCTCACTGATCTCCCCAACTAATATCCCTATCATCAAATTCTGGGGAACACCCTTAAGTAGTGATATGTGTTAAAAGATTGGATTCAAGACAAGGTCAATAAAAACATAGTTAGTATGGGCCCAACCCCAACACAAGTGGTGGTTGTCTTTGTAATATCGGACAGTAGTAGTGACAGCGAATGTGAGTGGCATTAGGTTTTCAACAGCGAGTAGGAGAAGTATGATGACTGGATGGCTCGCAAAATGGTCGCACGAGCCCAAGATATCAATCTGGAACACAAATCATCCAGAGCCTTGAAAAGTAGTGGCCACAACTTCTACATCACCATCTCAGCCGGACTGTTCTCAGAAAAGCAAGAATTGGCAGCACAAGGGAAAGCAACATGCCCTGCCGATGCCATCATCGTCAGATCCATGACCATATAGGTCATTAGGGCACATCAGATGGCACATCTAGCCATGCCATGCATGCCACTGAGAATAGACAGCTGGTCTAACATAGAAATCATCACATACATCCTCTTCATTCGGTGTCTTCGGGCTTTCCTCCACAACCATTTGTGCTACTTGATCATACAGAACTGCCTCGACCATGCCGCGACCATCCTCGCCCTGCTTCAGGCTGTTCTCAAAAATCCGGTCCTCATCTAGTGGAAACACTCCAGGCTTTTACTAGTGAACAATGGGACATACCCTACACCAGCTATCCACCGGTCCAGTCAACAGGGCCCACTTTTCCTCCTATCACAGAGTGGCTTTCTGCAAGCAGAAGTTCATGCTTGGCATGAAAGTATGATGTTCTAAAGTACCTCACCAGAATCACGACAAGGATTTTCATTCTTTAATCCCATATATTGTCGTCAGATATGTGTGAGCCCCTCACAGATTCTTTAAGAAGCCCCCTCCAGTTTGAGATGGAGGTAGCAGCTGTAGAAGCATTTCAGGCTGAAAAAGTCGAAAATTCTGAATGTCAGGCCATAATTTCGTTCACTGGAGAGGATGGAGGTTCTCCCATATAGGGGAATATCCTGCCACTGTACATCACTGACCAATATAATTGTGTGGAGGTTCAACGCTGTCTTGTTGACAACTTCTCCAGGATTAACCTTATCCCAACACAGACATTGCTGAAGCTGGGGTTATTCGAATATGACTTGACTCCCTTTGATCTAAGGATCTAGGGATATGATAGGACAGTGGAGACCCTAGTCGGTAAGATCTGTCTGAAGACCTAGTTTGGATGCCTAGTTTCTAGCACCGAGTTTATGGTTGTCTCCTAGGACACTACATACAATGCATTGATGGGTAGACCATGGATCCACCTGCACGTGGGGTTCCCCTCATTGTATCATTAGTTCCTCAAGTAATCCATTAATGATATAGTAGGAGTACTCCAAGGATAAGCATATCCTTTTTCTTCTTGTGAAGCCCGCTACCGGGATGCCAACTATTACAAGAGCAAGGATAAACAGACTCAGGCAAGTGAGGTTAAGCCCGTAACTGTTGTAACTGACCCCTGGGAAGGTTTGGATGACACCTATGTCTTGCCGATCGATCGATTGGAGGCCACGACCCACAACATGGGACAATTTATTGTTCTATCTAGTACAAGAGGAATGCATCTTCCCATGTCCAAGCGATGGAGGAAAATCACCTCATTCTCCTACAAAAACCAGGATCAGGTGATCCCGGATCCTCCTACCTCGTACGATATTAGGATGTCCACCCCATGGAGATAGAAGTACATCATATGTGTATATTTCTCTGGGATGGGATTAACTGGTTCAAGATAACATTCCATTATTTCTTTGATATCATCATGCACAGCCCCATGGGCTGAAGACCAGATGAGATCGGATTGACTGCCTTTATCACTATGGTCTCAGAAGCACATGAATCCCCTAAGACATTGTCCACCACAGCCTAGGCTGGCACCAACCTCCTGTCGCGATCCATTGATGCAGAGGATGCTCCTCCTTCTAGGTATCCATCTATAATTGAAGAAGAGGTTATGGAGGATACTCCCCCTACCTTTGAAGATGGCGTCTCCGCCGTAGTCGATGAACTCGTACAGGTGAACCTTGGTAGCGAGAATGATCTGAGACCCACATTGATCAGTGACACCATGTCCCCTTAGGAGAAGCAATGGTACATAGATTTAATGATGCAGTACTGTGATGTATTTTCTTGGGGATATGACCAGATTCCAGGACTAGATCCCTAGGTAGATGTCCACCACCTCGGTCTCCCAGCGAATCATTGCAATTTCAGGCAGCCTCCTAGAAAGATGCACCCTTCCCATGGTGCAATGGTCGAGGCCGAAGTTGAGAAGTTTATCAGAGCCAACATCGTCAAGGAGATCCATTAACCCCAGTGTATAGCCATCATTGTGATAGTCAGGAAGAAGAATGGACAGATCAGAGTCTCCATCGAATTCCAGGATATAAACTGTCACTGTCCAAAGGATGATTTTCCCTTCCTAGGACAGAACTATTGATCAACGCTAGGGATAGTTTCCAAGACCTCTCCTTCATGGATGGTTACACTGGATATAATAACATCCGGATGGCCCCTGAGGATGAAGATTCCACCAATTTCGGGGAACCCCAATGTACTTTCTATTACTAGGTTATTCCCTTTGGCCTAATGAATGCAGGTTCCACCTATAAGCAGGCCATGCACCATGTTTTCAAGACAATCCTTGACACATTGGTTGAATGATATGTGGATGATCTGGTGGTTAAATCTCGCCAGCTCTAGCACCATCTCAGGGACCTTGAGAAAGTGTTCATCTTCCTCTGTTCCTGCCACCTGAAGATGAACCCATTTAAATGTTCCTTGAGGGTCACCTCCGAGATTATTCTTGGATTTTTTTTTCAGGTATCAAGGAATCAAGATCTACCCAGTGAAGATCAAGGCCATCATCAAGATGCCAACCCCATATAATATTTGGGAGATTCTAGGATTTCAAGGACACTTAGCCTACATACGCAGATTCATTGAAAAACTGGCCGGCATGTGTGATCACTTTTCATAGCTCATGAAGAAAGGCTCCACCTACGAATGGAAAGAATAGTGAAAGACTGCATTCGAGGAAATCGATATGTATCTTCTCCAGCCACCAGTTTTGATGCCACCCATCTCTAGAAAACTACTAATCCTGTACATGGCTTCCTTGGAAAAATCTCTCAGTGCCCTTATCACCCAGAAGAACAAGGAGGGGATGAAAAACAACCTCTACTACCGTTGCTGCATACTCCTCAATATGGATACCAGATACTTCCCCATAGAGAAGAGCTGCATTGCGTGGGTATTCGCAGTACAGATGTTGCGACATTACCTACAACACCACGAGGTACAACTGGTTTATCAGGTAGACCCATTGAAGTTCATCCTGAACCGCCCGATGTTGACTGGCGTTATAGCACATCGGTTAGTAATCCTCCAGAATTTTGACATCAGGTTCATGCCCCAGAAGTATTTCAGGGGACAAGCATTGGCATATTTTCTAGCTACCCATCTAACCACTGAGGATCGGTCCTTGGACATGGATTTTCCTGATGAGGCAATCCTCTCATTAGGTCATGCAATCCCATGTTGGAAGATTCACTTTGATGGTTCCTCTCAGAGCCCCACCGACAGGAGGCTCAATTATCCAAGACTCGACATAGTAGGCCTGGGTATTGTCTTCATTACCCCGATGTAATACATTTTTTTATACTCATTTTTGTTGTTAGAGGGCTTCACCATCAACAAGATAGAGTATTAGGCTCTCATTACTGGCCTCGATATGGCCCTCGAGATCGATGTGACCAAATTTCATGTGAAAGGGGATTCTGTGATGGTCATCATGAAGATAAATGGTGAATACATTGTCTGAAATACAGAGTTCTCACCACTGTTGGAGCGCACCCTCCTACAAATGGCCCAATTTCTGTCTCAGAAGGAATTTGATCATGTCCCCTGATCTCAGAATGGTCCATCGGATGCCTTGGCTGGCCTAGATGCATCACATGAAGAACTCGAGCAGGATGATCTGATTGTACACGTGGCTAATCAGAGTGTCATTGCTCTCGTCACTCCATATTATGACTATGGCCTGTGAGTAATCCATATTACCACTAGAACATCCAAGTCAGGACCCCAAGGCCCCTCAGATGTAGTGGTTGAAGTGACACCCAATTAGAGATCCCCTTTTGTCAAGTATCCCCAAAATGGTTGCTTCCCGACTGATCAGACCGAGCGTGAGCGAATCCAACGTCACACACTGTAGTTTACCCACCAGAGTGGTCCCAGTCTTGAGCAGATCCTCTACAAGTGCAGGTTAGATGGTGTTCTCTTCTTTTGCATTTAAGGAGAATAGATTTCTCAGGTCATGCATGTGGTTCACGTCGGTTCCTATGGTGCTCACCAGACTGGTCTGAAGCTGTCCGATCAGATCTGGAGATTGGTATACTTATGGCCCTCCATGATCCATGATGGTATCGATTTTTACATGAGATGTCATGCGTGTGAAATTCATGCTATCTTCTTGCATCGGCCACTAGAACCTCTCCACTCCACCGTGTATTCTTGGCCATTCATGGTATGGGGTCTCAATGTCGTATGACCATACGCAAAAATGGCAGCATGCCAATGTATGTTCATCCGGATCACCACTGATTTCCTTTCTATGTGGGAAGAGATTGTTTCGCTCATGTAGGTCCAGGACCATTCTATCATTGACCTCGTGAGCTCCAACATCATCCACCAGTTTTGAGTCCCTCACACTGTCCTCAATGATAATGACACCAACTTCTGAGCAGCTGAGATAAATAAATTTTAAGTTGAGTAAAACATCTATTAGAACAATACCTTCGCTACCACATGTAGGAGAATGGAAAGATCAAGGCGTTGAAAAAACACTCTCTATCATTCTGTAGAAAATTGATGGTCATAACATGAAGATTTTACTGGAAAATCTCCCCAACGCCCTATGGGCCTATCAGACGACGACTCATTATTCCACCCAGGTGACCCCATATTCCCTAGTGTATGGAGCTGAATCCATCCTGCCCATCGAGATATAGCTAACTTCATTACACACAATGGTCTATGACCAGCAGGCACCGAATAAGGTAACTGAAATTCGTCTAGATGAATTGGAAGCGCTTGATGAGAATACGGTTCGCGCCCTACACAATCTAGAAAGTAATCAGAATAATATTTATATGGCATTCATCAGGATGGTCACCTCCATTCATTCGTAAAAGGTGTCTTGGTATTGTTCCCCAGGGCGCTAATGATCCCTAGGAGGAAACCACCCATGTTGGAGCCCAAATGGGAAGGAACCTACATAATTCATAGTGTTTACCCAAATGAAGCATACTCGCTGGTGACTATGGATGGTGAGCATATCACTCCTCCCACCAATTCTATGTTCCTCACGAAATACATTACTAAAGCCTACTGGTCCTACCCGACCACAAACTGAACTGTCCTGCATGACCCTAAAATGCATGTTGGTCCTGCATGACCCTAAAATGCACACTGGTCCTGCATGACCTTAAACTGGACAGTCCCACACGACCCTAAACTGCGTGCCGGTCCTGCATGACCCTAAAATGCATGTTGGTCCTTCACGACCATAAACTGGACAGTCCCGCATGACCCTTAACTTAATAATAGTCATGCATGACCCTATACTGCATGTTGGTCCAGCCTAACCTTAAACTGTCTGGTCCTACACAACATTAAACTGCACATCATCCTGCATGTCGTTAAACTGCATCTTGAGATCTATATATGGCTTTATTTCCATCCTTATGGGATACGAAGGAATGATCAGACTCCTCGTATTTAGGACAACCCCAAAAATCTCTTTTTTGACCATCCCTCTTGGGTATAGTCCTCTCGGAGGGTCATCATGTTGTTCAGTGCAGGCCTCCTTGGCCTTGTTTATATGTAAATTGTGACGATTGCACCATGTGCTCACTCGTTCTTCTATTCTCCCACGTCCTCACCAAATGAAGTTAAATTTATTGGTCCTTAAGATCTATGTAGGGATTGATTCCCATTCTTATGGGATATGTAGGAATGCCCAGACATTTCATCTATTGGCCCAGCCCAAAATCCATAATATTCACCTCGGGTCAACACATTTGGTAGGGGTATAGACTTTTTCCCCAATTCACATCGAGCTAGCCTCGATCCGGCCATATTTCCCACTCCGTGGAGACATTCAACTTTTTCATATATGGATATATCTATGCTTCACCCACTCCTTTGATTGGGACTCCATCATCTTCCACATCCAGATGGGCCCCCGAATGGTAATGATGCTAGGCCTAAGGTCTCTCTTACCACTTCGGGCCAATTCCCTCATGGATGTTGAGAAACAATTCTATAGAAATACCATATTTTGAATATTTTCTATGGTTTATGCTCATTTGTTGTTACCATTTCATGTCACTATGAGGAATTAGTGTTTCAAATATGGTCAATAACTATCATGTGTCATTAGAACCACCGCAAGACGTACCAAACATTGAGTGTAGTGGTTAAATCTACCCCATTGTATTTCCAAGTGACAAACTTCCTTTGGGAAATGCCAGTTTATATTCCCCCACATGATGGGGAGAGTTGAGACCAGCTCCTTGTTTCACACACCAAGCACTACTCATGTGGGATTAGGAGTTGTGATGAGGCGGTAACAGTAAAAGGGCACGTATGGCCTTCCCATCCAAGGCCTAGCCTGAGGCCCCTTGTCCTTTTCATGCCCCCGTCTAAAGTTCCTATTTAGGATTGTACGGTGTGGTATGGGATTATGTCCTCATTCACATCGGGTTACTTTTCATGCCATACACATCCCTAGATGAGATACCATAACCTCTCTTCATCCTCCCTGTAAGACGATAAACAACATACTGGTCGGGCCTTCCCGTCTGAGGCCCATCCTCATGTTCCATGGCCATATTGGCCCCCCATCCAAAGTTCCAATTTATAGTAGTATGATGTGGTATGGGATTCTATCCACATTCACTTAGGTTTACTCCCCATAATGTTCACCCCCCTCGTTAGGGTATATTACCCCCATGCACCATAAAAAACTACAAGTGGATTGATTCCCATTATCAAGGGATACATAGGACCGCCAAATGTCAAGACTTTGGGTCAAGACCCATCTCTCAAAAATCTCTCCTTCACCTTGGCCTCGTGGCCTACCCATTCCCGGGGAGGGGAGTATATGGTGTGGTATGGAATCATGTCCTCATTCATATAGGGTCTATAATGACCACACCACGTCCCTCTCTATCCTAGGGGTTCCCTATCCCTGTATCCTATAATCATCCCTTCAAATTGGTTACTCTTAAGTCGAGCACCCTCTTTGACACTCTTCGGTGATTCACCAATCAGCCAAAGCATACTCTAGTTTAGTACCAGGAATGTCAGAATCGACTCAGACATTCTTTCAACCATTCCTCGGGCTTTGTGTTCCCCTTAATTAGGGCGTCCATCACCTTTCTCACCTGAAGGAACCCCCACGTTTCATGGATTCTGGGCCAAAGGACTCTCCTACCATTACTGGACAACGTCATCGAGGGTCGCAGACAATAAATCGGTAAAAACACCACATTTTGAATATGTTCAGTGGTCAATGCTCATTTGATTGTCCCCATTTCAAACTAACACAATATGGATGATGTGTTTAGAACATGGTCAATAGTCATGCTCTATCATCAAGCTAGCCGCATTATGCCCAACATTTTGTTCACATGATTCACATACTTCTCCACCTCATCATGTCCTTGTAGACCTATGAAACTCTTGGTACTATTCCACAGTGCGCATCTGCACATTAGGAGGAAAAATTCGTGGAAAGGGCATCATTCGGGGCTCTGCACCAATTTACCATTGGTGTGTGTTCCAGGTATTGAAATAAACATCTTCCACCTTGTTTCCCACACTGAATTTGACTCACGTGGTCTTAGGGATCAGGTTGAGGTAAGTGCTTACATGGATGGTTTTCACTTCACTCTGGTTCGAGCTCTATGACCGTAAAATAAGATCTCCTCTACAACTGCGTACAACTTGATTCCCATTCTCATGGGATATGTAAGAACACCAGTACATCTTGTCTCTAGTCCCATATGAATGGAGAACTGGTTTCTCCTTCCCCTTTTCTTCTAGTCATTTCAGGCTCCTTGACCTGAGGCTTCCCTCATAGAATCGCACCTGGCATGATTTCAGATTATGTCCTCATATATCATAGGTATGTCAACAAACCATCCATGTTCCCCTCATGAACCTCGCCCCTATTATGTGATTCTAGGCCAAATGACGTTAAACTATGCCGCCTGGTCCCATCAAATGACCCTAAACTGTGATATTATCGTTCTGGCTGCACGACGAAAAATGGCACTGCATCGTGATGTCCTCACTAAAGGGGATACCATGTTTTGTATTGGTCACACTCAATAAAATTTTTCAATGCCTGATATGGCTTGATTCTTGTGGAAATTTCGAGGCTTTCTATCCTAGGCATGTCACTTAAAAAAACCATTCACCTTAAAGGAAAAACCTGATTTATCAAATATCACTTCTTTTGGTGCGAGGGCCACACCTACACACCCCTTTTATCCCTAGCATAGGTACCTTACCATGCCACTTCCATAACTATGTATAGCTTCATCCCCATCTTCATGGGGTACGTAGGAATGATCATGCACATTGCCTTAGGCCCAGCTTAACTCTTGTTTTTGGTCCCTCGACCTAAAACCTCTCCATAAAACAGACGGTAGTTGGAACCCCAGGTTCCCATTCACATTGGGTTTTATAATTACCCCACCATATGTATCTCAAATTTCTTCCATAGATGGTTTGTGTTATACAACCATAAACTAAGATATCTATATGTAAATAGAATCGACTCCCTCTATCTAATAAATCTTATGGTCGTATTCAGATGTGTTCTGAGAAAGAGCCCGAAGTGTGGAATTTTCTTGGGCACATTCCCCTCATTCCATGTCCATGATTCATGATCTTGCTTTTTGGATCCTCACACTATTCCAAATCCGAGGGGACCCCTTCATGGGATGGACTTATGCCTCCTCGGCTCACCTACAGTTTTGGGCCAGCGTCCCTAAAGATCTCAGAATACATTTGCGACAGGTCATGTATTTCGAACATTGTCAGCTGTTGACCTTCATTTTTCTATCCCCATTCAAGGATAACGCGATATGGATACTGTGTTTCCAATATTTTTAACAGTTATTACTCGTCATCACGCCTCTATCACTGTGATCCAGATTTCAAGAATCATGATTCACACATTTCCACTTCCTCATGATCAAGTGGAATTATGATATACATGGCATTACTTCTTCGTGCATCTGGGTGCGCTACATGGATGGGTTAGTATCATTGGGCTGAAATTCCCCATGCGTCCCATCTCCCTAACATGTTCTTTATTGTATTAGGAAATTCCCACTGCTACTTCATGTTTCCCACATCCAACACGACTCCCAATATCTTAGTAGTTTTGGTAGGATGTGCACTGGCACAACCAAGCTATACATTGTCTCACATGATGTTAAACTGTGCTTCCAAAACTACATATGGATTGATTCCAATCCTTAATGGGATGTGTAGATACACCTAGGTATTTCACCTAGGGTCCTGCCCCAGGGTTCATAAATCATGTTCCTCCCCATTTTCGGCCCCTGGACTGACCCCTTGTGGGGAACTATGTAACTACATATTTTCCATGAACAAGTTCAGGATGCCCCATAGTGACATTGGGGAGCAATATTTCCCTCTCCATAGAGGCCCATCCTAAATGTAGGAATGATCCATGATAAAATGATTCTCAAACCTAATTTCTTTCCACCACGATGATATGATTTCAAGATTGTCGGACTCCATCCGAACAACCCATCATTCTGCACTCCACACGTTTCATTCACCTAATTTGAACCATCATCCCCTTTAACATCTTGATGAACCCCCTAATAGTATGGATGCTCAGCCTATGGATTACCTACTGTCTTGGGATAACATTCTGTAAGGCTAATGGATGACATTTAGAGTCAAGCCCCATGTTTCAAACATGATCAGTGGTCGGACCTCAATGGTTATCCACATATTAGGCTAACATGATAAGGATGATGTGATTCGAACATGGTCAGCAGTTTTCCATTATTGTCTCGCCACCCCCTCTAGTGTTCCAAATATGAGGGATCGTAATTCACATTTTTCTATCCCCCTATGTTTGGACTGATTCCTACACCCCTGGCATTGCCCTGTCCGTGCACAAGAGCACATCAGGAAAATTTCAATATGGTTGTGCCAAGATCTTCCCTCTTGAGCCAAGTCTTTCCCCCTTTCTTTCCAAGGATTTGGATTGTCTTTCTAAGCCACTAGATAACTGATAATTGGATTGCACTCCCATGTTGGAATGGAGTGATAAGTCGGTCGTCCCTTGTTTCTCACAGTAGTCCCGACCCACGTGAGTTTAGGGATTGATCGCGGGACACTCCACGATGGCTATGGGGATGTGATAAACCAACACAAAAAAACAGAGCTCATGCGTACAGTTAGTATAAATTGACCGAAGCATGAAAGTGCGTTGAAATTTTATGTGAATTACAGTACCCGAGGGTCCATTCCCCCCATGGACAGATTGACCTCGTCAAAGGAACATTGCAGCTCTACCACCCTTTGGCTTGTGATGTCTAGGATTTGATTCTGCTTGTTTACCCCCCCGCTCCTCCTCGGCTGCGATGGGGTGTAGTTCGCTAGCCGTGACCCGATCCCGATACACACCTGTCCGGATAACGGCCATCTCCTCAGAGGCTCTCTTCATGCCCTCTTTGGACATTTTCACATGTTCTTTCAGTCACGAGATGAGATTTGATTGTGCATCAAGAGAAGTGGAATTATCATTCACCTGGACATTCAACTGTTCAACCTCAGTGTTAGTCTCCTGGATTCTCTTAGTGTTCACCACCTTCCTCCACTGCCACCCCACACTGAGGCCATGGTCATACTTTCGAATCGTTTCCGCCATAAGATATCGGATGTAGATGGTAGGGTACTAAACATACACTCCCTCGACGCACTGTTCACATAACTGCAAGTGAAGTATATCCATGTCATCCAACCATAATTCTTGGGGAGTGTTATTGATGAAGTGTGTGGTCAGATCCCATGATCGGGGACATACTATTTTTTTGTCCTCTTTGTTAGAGGCCGTCTCTTCCCTGTTGGTGCGGCTAGCCAGCTCGTATGCAGGTAATTCTCCCATGAACTCTTCAGCTGGGTCCACGTCTGGTGTTGGTTTAGGCATGGTGGGGCCTGAACTCTCTCATTGATCCTCAACATCAGATCCCACCTCAATAACCTCAGGCTCAGTCCCCCTAGCGTCCCCTCTAGTGATCGAGAGTACTGTAGTTCGGTCAGGTTGGATGTCCACATCCATGACCATTGGCATGCCTATGGGAAGGGCGCTATGAGATGTCCTGACCATCTTCACCATAGCAGCCCAGTCCAATTGAAGGTATGTACATGCCAATAAAGGGGGGGGGGTTGTGAATGTCAGCTAAATTGGTCAGGGAATGACAGTCATAAATTTGGTAGAAGAGACTTACAGAGTCAAATTTGGGGTCGCGTTCTTGAGTTGACGTCATTGGGACCTCGAAACGTGGCCCCCTGTATATGGTTGGAAGGTCTAGAGACTCTGGAGGAGATTCCTCAAGTGACTTAGACTCGCTAGACACAAAAGTTGATACAGCCACTAGTGTGGATCTAGAAGGTCCCTCTTCAGCACCCACAGAGGGGCGAGAATGTGGAATATGCACAATGTCCTCCTGCATAGTGAAGTTGCTAATAAAGAATCCAGAGTAACCTAAGAGCAGAACCTATGGAAGGAACCTGGGATTTTACCTCGAGGGCCTCAGTGATATCTTAGAGATCTGAGAAATTATCGCTGACATCAGCCTCTTCCAATAGAATCCCTATATCGGCCTCGTCTCCCCATGAGGACTCATCCGATTCTTCCGGCAAAGGGAAGCGCTCCCTCAGGTCAGCAGCTGACAGTTATTGAGGGACCGTACGATCCAACAGCACCCTAACCCAGTATGTCATCAGGTGTAGGGCACCCAAGGAGTGGATAAATTCTTCCAGTTCGGCCATTTATTACTCCGCCTCCGCCAGGGATACTGCAAAGCCACCTCTAATATGGAAAATCCCCAGAAAGTCCATCCCGAGTCCTTTATGGTGCTACCATAACATAGATGGTCTGAGGAATTGCTTGTTGACTTCCCATATGTCCTAGGCATCTGGGAAGACAGCATTCTCTAGCATATCAACAAGGCACAACTGTTTCTCTGGGGCCTGAGTAGAAATCCTATGGAATCCTCTTGGTGGCTGCCCCTCCGAATGAATCTATTCTCCAAGGACCACTGGGTCCACTGCCACTGCGGGATCTGCTACCACTGCTTCCCCATTAGCTAGTGTGGGCCTCACTGATACAGTAGAACCACCAATGATGGATGCCCTTTACGCCTTCTGGCCTCGGCCCCATGTTCAGGGAAGCTAACCATCAATGGCTAGAATGGTTGGCCACTTCAGCGTCTCCCCCGGGTAGGCTGCCTCCCAGCTCTGGGCATATTCCTTTACCAGCCTGAGGATTTCCGTCTGTGGAGGCAGTTCATTACGAATCTTCTCATCTTCCCATGTGAACATGAGTTACATCTTCCACATCAAACATGGGTGCTCCTCGTAACATACCTCCATGTTGACCCACGAGCTCAGTCGCTGAAGGAACTAGAATTTCCTAGAAAACCAGTGTGGGGTGTATTGAGCGTCGGGATGCTCGCTGTCCCCCCTGGCCACCATGAATCCACCTTGAAAGGTCAGTATTTAGGCTCATTGCTCTTCTTCTCCCCAACCATCATCCGTGAAGTCCCCTTTCGGCAAAGAGAACAGATGGAAGTTGAACTATTCTGCCATCGATACTTTATTTAAAACTGATGGTACAATCAGGTGGGCCGGAAAACTCCCTACGGCATTGAGAATCAAGGGGCGGAAGTTCGACCCTGGAGGTGAGATGGGGTTTGGATACTCATAGATGCCCCAAATGTGTGACACTATCCACCCATATTGAAGGTGGAACGGCCTCCAAATCCTTGATGAAGCATTGTCATGCACGCTCTCAAAAATATTTATATCTAAGTGCATCATAGTGGCTGACCTAGGTCGATCTCTTGAGGAGCTGTCGTGGTCAATCACTCACAACTTCTAGTCCACCTAATATAATTATTTTATGTTGTTTAATATTTTATAAAATAAATGTAATTTAATAAAATAATTGAAATTCATAAATCAGAAGAAACTATGATTTTATTCTAAATTACCATGCAATGCTAAACAGAATGTAATTAGGGGAGAAAGGAAGTTCTCCCGAGTGAATATTCAGGGAGCACCTTCATTGTCCAGTTTCAAATATTCATAGTGTACACACTCCATAACATGTGTGCACACCATATTATACAAAAGTTATGAATGAAAAGTCTACTTAGCGATCGCCAAGAACACCTTCCATCCACCTCCTCAATCCAGGGAAAATGGTTGTAGATTAAGAAGTTAATCTTTAGACAACCACAGTGAGGATTACACCCACTATAAATTATCCTTAGAATTAACACAAAGAATATTAAAAACATGGTCTTGGGTTCAAGTACCTGATTACTCCCTTGGGATATTCCTCAGATTAGTTACACATGATCATGAGTATTATAGTTCACAATGGTAAGATGAGAGGAAATGAAAAGGGTGAATCGGTGGACACAAAAATAAAATCAATGCATGAATTTATTAGAAATCTAAATTACAATTGAAAACTAAAAATAAAGAAATGAAATAAATTAAAAATAAAGGGGGAAGATTTTCGGCCGGCCTCCCTCAGTGGATATCTCCTCCTTGGTGCCTTGAAGGAATGGATGGAGAATGGGATTCTTTGAGAGGGTGGAGCTCTCCTCCTTTTATATCCAGAATTTGTCCCCTGGATGTTGACGCATCTTATCCCCATTAAATGAAATCTTCACTTGTTGAGCCCTTATTTAATGTTGTTCATAATTCCCTTGGCCGTGTCCCCTCAAAAGCTCAGTGGATTGGTACTTGTATTCCAAGAGTTATGGCCATTTTACTATGGACATTTATTCTGTCCAGTCAGACTCTCCAAAACGAAATCCTCCAGATTGGGGTTATTTAATACCCCCATAAACGGACAATTCACTCGGAGATTCCTTCATAACATATTCTCCAACACTCCTTTCGCATCCACCCATATAATTTCACAATATTTGGGCCCACTGTGGATGTGTTATGCATCCCACACCAAAACTAGGCAGAACTGAAAACAGTTTTCTTTCTCCTACTTGTGAGATTCTTTTGAGCTTCCATATGAACGATTCAGCTTTTAGTCAAAAAAATATTAAATGAATACCTGGATGTATAGAATTTGTAAAAGAAATAATTTTTCAATTTAGATCATTGTAGATATTGTTATGGCCAAACTACCGAAATAATTTAAAACTGTTAAAAATCCAAATGGCCAATTTTTATTATTCAGCTCAAATAACACTAAAACCTAAAAACATGACAATTACCCATCCAATAACACTTTTTTGGGATTATAAACAATGATTTACAGTATAAAATATATGAAAATGTGAGCTTCATCACTCCCCCATATTTAAACATTGCACTCCTGGGCAATCATCTTACATCCAACTCAAAATCCACACAACGATCAAAAATGATAAAATATCAATGATTTTATCGAAAATAAAATTCCATCATGTCTCATATATGAATAATAATTATCTATTATTTTCATTTCAATCACTAAAATTTTTTCAACCTCATAAATCAATCCATGGACCAATCAAAACCTACCTCACATTGAATTTTATGTCACTCTTCACTCAAGAGAAAATGAATCTAGAGTTATACTCATACTTGAAAATCGCATGTATCACCATAGGTTTGAGAAAATTGTCATTTATCCACAAAGTGAAACATGAAAATGAATTTAATCACGAGGGATTTAATTAATGGTTCAAATGATTCTGTGGCTTAGGGTTTGTGGGAAAATTATTGAAAAATGTTCTAGGCTAGAAAGAGGAGGTTGGACTTTTAAGTACAATGCATGATTAAATCAAGTGAAAACACAGGAAATTTCTCACTCAATCCCAGTTGAAAATGTGAAAAACAAAACAACCCCCTTTTTATGACATGGTACATGAGCCAATAAGTGATTATAATGAATGATATCATCTAAGAGCTCCTCCTTTTTTTCAAATCTCTAGAAAGGCAAAACTTTATTTTATTTTTTCTTTTTTTCTGTGGTGGATGAGTGGAAAATTGAATACAATGAATGATTGATAACTCATGCCCTCAATTTTTGTGATGGAAATGAGTCATAAAATAATGTACAATTAGGAATTCAAGATCATCTCCGTTTTATTCTTTTCTTTTGAAGGAGAAATGGATGAAACAAATAAAGCACAATGAAATGATGAGACATGCCCAATTATCTTATTCTCCACTGCCCAAAGTATTGGAACTCACCTCGTATCACCAATAAATGATACACATCCCATTGAATGCACAGGAAAGGCCCTTCCCCCACACTCAAACTTGAAATATCCATGCAAAAATACTAAAAGTGCTGGTAGGTGAGGAAAAATTGGCTTGTAATGTGTCTTAAACCTATAAGGCAATTCAAGGAATCTAATGGCTTACGAAGGATAAATGTAAAAAAGGGTCTCAAGATAAAATATGGATATCCAAAGAGATGCCTCAATCATTTCAAATACATTCCATGAAATTCAATCTTCAAAAGTGAATTATTCACAAATTCTGGTTCTCACAAAAAAATTCAATTTTCCCTCAAGAAAGTGTGGGTATTTGGGAGAATATGTAAAAGTTGTTTATAATACCTTACATGATTGTAAAAATATTTTGAGTCAATGTTTCATGGGCATGGATTTCAAAAATTAGTCAAACTCCTTAAAATTATTGAAAATCCATTTGAAGGGAAAATAATTCATATCAACAATAATTTAAAATACATTATTTCAAAAATCATTTAAACTCTTTAAAAATCAATTGATATGTGAAAAGTGATAAGAATATTAATTAAATCTCAAAATATGTTTTGGACCACAAAATGAAAGGAGTTTAAATGATAATCGTAAAAGGTTAACTCCCTTTTGAATTAATGATTTGATCATCTTCCTCTAATTCTTGGGGCTTCCTTTTGCATTCATGATCCTACACAAGAAAAATTACTCTATTATTCACAAGGATTATTTCCGTTAAGCTCAAAATGAAAAGAGGGAGGGGGCCACATGCTAGACTATTTCCTAATAAGGAATTTAAAATCTAAATTCTTAATATTGAAACGTAAATTACTATAATTAAAGTAAAGGATTAATCTTGGTATGATCCCCCAAGTGGGCCCTCACATATTTTACCGCCTCCAGAGGGTAGTACCAGCTTTTATCCATAATCTGTCGATGGATGAAGCTTCTTTGATTTGAACCACCACATGTGGCTTTTCCCTATGTCCATGTTTGAACACTGAAATTAGAGAACCCCAGATAAGATAAGAATGTTCCCAACCCCAGAGAAAGAATAAAGAAGAAAGTTGATTTTCGAAGTGGGAGGGAATAAAAGATAAGGGTTCTCATTGTTAACATCGGTGGTGTATTCCTACATTTGATATGAAAGCTGATGTAGAGGAGGTAGTCTCACCACAACCAGCTTCTCTGGCTCTTCTTCCTTTTATACCACCACTTTGGTGGTCTCATCATCGACATCCAAGGCACGATCCATTTGTGCTATATATGAGATTTCAGGAAAGGAGAAGTCATAAAACAATTCAGTTTGAATAAAATTAAAACATGAATAATCAATAAAGAAATATTCTCTTTCAAATAAGTCAGCTTGGAAATTGATTTCTTCTGATAGGACCATTGGAAACTCCTTCTCAGCAGGTGTGTCTTCTTATTCATCTTCCAAAGCAAGTGTGACGTCAAAAGGTACATATTTTTGAATATCAAGAATGGGAAGATCATGTTTTAAGTTATCTTCGACAAAGTTATTCCAAGATTCTTCCAAAAAAAGTAGACCTCCCATCAATGCATCAGTTAGAATGTGTACTTATGGGACCTCCTTGAGCAAGGGTTGAGTGAGGGATGATATGATAAGTTCCTTTAGAAGTTCTTTCTCACTCGCCTCAGGTACATTAACAAAAAATGTCATTGTTGAAATCTCTTCCTCCACTCGTTCTGGTTCAGGTTCCAGCTCAGGTTCCGACACAGGTTCGAGTTTTTCCTGGGATGTGCGTACATATTCTGCAATTAATTCTATTTGGCTCTCCAGGTTTTGCACTTTATCACTAATCCTATGAAAATTAGCATCTAGTTCATCGTAAACATTTTCTTGAACTTGAGATTGGTCAGTCCATGCATAATAATCATAATTTGAATACATCATGAATGAAAGAAGATTTTTTTAGTTTTTGAAATTTATGATTTTGTTGTTATTTATTTTTAAAAGAAAGGAAAATTATTTACAAAAAGTGAATAAAAATAGTGAATGAAACCCACTTGGATCCCCGGAAACAGTGCCAATTTGATTAAGCATTGTCATGCACGCTCTCAAAAATATTTATAGCTAAGTGCAGCATAGGGGCTGACCTAGGTCGATCTCTTGAGGAGCTGTCGTGGTCAATCACTCACTACTTATAGTCCACCTAATCTATTTCTTCTTTTTTTGTTTAATATTTTATGAAATAAATGTAATTTAAAAAATTAAATGAAATTTATAAATCATAAAGAAACTAAAATTTAATTATAAATTACCATGCAATTCTAAACAGAATGTAATTAGGGAAGAAAAGATGTTCTCCCGAGAGAATATTCAGGGAGCACCTTTATTGGCCAGTTTCAAATATTCATAGTGTACACACTCCATTGTATGTATGAACACATTGTTCTACACTGGTTATGAATGAAATTTATACTTAGCGGTCGCCAAGAACACCTTCTATCCACCTCCTCAATCGAGGGAAAATGGTTGTAGATTAAGAAGTTAATCTTTTTTACAACCACAGTGAGGATTACACCCACTATAAATTATCCTTAGAATTAACTCAAAGAATATTAAAAACATGGTATTGGGTTCAAGAACCTGATTACTCCCTTGGGATATTCCTCAGATGAGTTACTCATGATCATGAGTATTATAGTTCACAATGGTAAGATGAGAGGAAGAGCAAAGGGTGAATCAGTGGACACAAAAATAAAAACAATGCATGAATTTATTAGAAATCTAAATTAAAATTGAAAACTAAAAATAAAGAAATGAAATAAAATAAAAATAAAGTGGGAAGATTTATGGCCGGCCTCCCTCGGTGGAGATCTCCTCCATGGTGCCTTGAAGGAATGGATGGAGAATGGGATGCTTTGAGAGGGTGGAGCTCTCCTCCTTTTATAGTCAGAATTTGTTCCCCAGATGTTGACACGTTGTATCCCCGTTAAATTACATCTTCACGCATTGATACCTTCTTGAATGTTGTTCATAATTCCCTTGGCCATGTCCCCTCAAAATCTCAGTAGATATTTACCTGTATTCAACGAGTTATGACCGTTTTACTCTGAGCATTTATTCTGTCAAGTCAGACTCTCCAAAACGAACTCCTCCAGATTAGAGTGATTTAATGGCCCCATAAAAAGACAATTAACTCGGTTCTTCCTTAATAAAATATACTCCAAAACCTCTTTTGCGTCCACCCACTGATGTTCACAAGCTTTGGCACCACCATGGATAAGTTATGGATCCCACACCAAAGCTAGGTAGAACTGAAAACAGTTTTCTTTCTCCCATTCGTGAGCTTCTTTTGAGCTTCCATATGGCCTATTCAGCATTTAGTCCAAGAATAGTAAATAAATCCCTTGATGTATAGAATCTGTAAAAGAAATAATTTTTCAATTTGGATCAGTTTAGATAATTTTATGGTCACACTACCGAAATAACTTAAAACTGTTAAAAATCCAAAATGGCCAATGTTTACTATTCAGCTCAAAATAACACTAAAACCTACAAACATGACAATTACCCATCCAATAAAACTTTTGTGGGATTATAAAAAATGATTTACAGTATAAAATATATGAAAATGTGAGATTAATAAATCCTCTATGGCCTTTTCCATCACAGATGTTCCACAACATCTTATACAACTTGGCGAGCATCGGGATCCCTAGGTTGACCCTCCCTCCTGTCGCCAATGTGGATGCCATGATGAAAGTTATTGGTCACACTCCCTTGATTGTATCCCTCACCAGCATGATCCAACCATAGAAGAGAGCTACAATGAATGCTGCAAGCTTGACTATTGGCTGTTTCTCAGTGCTGACGCCGAACCCCCAGGTCATCCAATGGATACCCTCCAACAGCCACCAGTACGTGTGTTCCTTACTCCGGGCCACCTTTGGCAAAGTTCATGGTGTCTCTGGGAACTTTCGGTTCACCGAGATGTTCAGAAACGTTTTTAACCAATGCCTAAAGTGGATATCCCTCACCCCCTCTTTATCATCTCCTAGAACAAGCACCATCAATGCCACCTCCAGATGTGACATCTACTCTGGATCCTACCACGCACCCATAGTAGGTTAGAATTCATCATACATCACCCCCAGTATCAGGACCCCTGAGATCTGATGCATGTCCCATATGATGATTCCAACCTCCCCGTTGTGTAGGTGGAAGATATTGGTACCCGGTGACCACCTGCTCAATAGCTCCGACCATATATGCTTTGGCTAGTAGATGTGAAACTAAGATGCCAAAGTTTCCTCATACTTCCCCACTCTTCTCAGCTCCACTCTGAACTCCTCACATGATGTGCCTACCCAGTAGGCCCAGGCCCAATCATATGTGAATTGACCACCCCAACATAGGACCCATTCCTTAGACCACCCCTTCTCCGGGTTCCCTAGATCTACCTTGAGAATAGTTCGGTACAAAATAGGGGACGTCTCTGACTGCAATTCCATCCCATCGACGTTGTTCAGATGGTTGTATAAGTAGTCAGCAATGACGAGTGTGAAATCTTCCCGGGCATGGCCATTAGCCGCACTGAGCCGTCGGTGTTGGAAAATCATGCTCCTGGACCAGTATGCTGGTTCGTCCCTTCTCGCTTTAGGGATAAAGACGTCACCACATAGCCTGAAGCCATACAAGGGCATGATCCTACACAATGGGTAGTTGTTCTGGCTATCTAATTGCAGCTCCACCAAGGAACTGTTGTCCTAGTGGCTACAGACTAACTCTTCTAGTCCCCGACTGTTCTCCATCTCATCCCTTTGGGTAGCATCTGCATGGAAACCCAGGGAAGCTTCTTGGTGGGCCATTTAGTACTGGGACTTGGATGATTTTTGTGTTGGTTCACGATGCTCATTTGAAGAGCGTGTTTGTGAAGACTGTTCGTGATGTCTGTTCACATAGCCCTACCTTGGCGTTCAAGCGCTGGATCATGGAGCACTAATGTGGAGCCGAGGACTCTCTATGCACCATGAAGACTTTATTCTTAGAGAACACTCATGGATTACATGGTGCATCGTGAACTGATAGCACTAAAGGAAAAATCCGTGATGAAGGGAAAGGAAAAAAGTGAGGGCAACACCCCTATTTATAGGAGACGACCATTGGAGCTTCGTGACACATGCAGTTCGCACCGAGAATCATGGAGCGCTCGGACCATGCATCCCCTATCTACCTCTAGAGCCCGCTTCGCAAGACATAATCATAAATGACTGAGGATTTTAATGATTTCCCTCAGACTTTGACCCTTGATCTCTCCGAGGCTCCATGTCTAGGGGGGAATTTGTTGGCACCAAAATTTGGGACAGTGACAAAGCCAAAAAGAAGGCACCATTGACTGCCTCACGAATCCATTTGATAGAGTCCCCCCAGAATTTTATGTTAGAGATCCTTCCATGAATAAATGAGGTGGGACACTCGGTGAATTCATTTGATGTTCATGAGCCCGCTGCGAACCAAGGAGGTGGGATGCTCCATGAGCACAATTGACATTCGTGAGTCTGCAGTGAAGAAACCAAGTCCCTCTTCACGCTATGTAAGCTCTGCTTCATGGCGCCTCTTGCCTATAAATACTGGGCTCCCCCTGAGCCCAGTTGACAGACAATTCGACCTTTCAAATTCCTCTCTCCTGAATCGCAAAGCACCCTTCTACTCTATGAACCATGAGTTGTGTGAGGTACTTCTACTCTAGAAAGTGCCTCCACTTTCTCCTGTTTTGATCCCTTCTTCGAAGAGGGATACCTTTCGTGAAGTATAAGAGCCTTCATGAAGTAAGGGCATACCCAAGGGGACCCAGGTCGTTGCGGAGCATTTATGTTTCGTGAAACACCCTTCATGTACACATGATCCACATGCTAAGGCAGGGTCACTGTTCATTGCGAATCTCATTGTTTCACGACACCTTGCTTCTCAAGCTACCTTTTCTCCAAGAGGAAGTGATCCACAAATGCCTTTCCAGTTCGTGAAGGTCCTCCCATGCAATCCTTTTACCTATTCTTAGGCTAAGGCACCCCACTTCGTGAAGCACACCCCTTCACATGTACCCTCTACCATATGGAGCTACAGAGCTTGACGAGGCCCCTGCCTATGAACCCCTCTGCATTGAAATTCCTTTTCTTGTGTGCCCTCTAGGTTTTCATGATGTGGTTTCAATGTCCCTTGGACACTATTGCATGTTGAGTTGTTTTTCCTCATGCTTTTTCACATAGGCACGATAATAGATATTGCTTCATCGCAAGGCGACGCTAATGCGGGCCCCTTGATGGTTCTCTATATAACACCCCCTCACCAAGGATTTTCCTGTTCCCTCTCCGCACCATGGTGCAAAGGATACCGGTTATGTATGTCCTTGGGGTGCGAAGAAAAACCACCTCATCTGAGCTGTAGGACATTAAACTGCCATGAACCTTCGTCCTCAGCACATGACATTAAACTATGACCTTGCCCCATGCCTCGCACGCAGGGTACCCCCACCTTGGATATTATCCACACCCATTGGTATCTCCAGGTAATGATATCCTCTTTATGGGACTGGAACTTTTCCTTGGGAAAAGGGAAAACATCTCGGTGTAAGCCCCTAGCTTTCTTATAGGAGGAATCATCCCTGGTCCTCCTTTCTTCTTCTGTCCCCAGGGCCAGCAAAGGGCGTGATGGGTAATGGTGCTTCTCTTTTCTTCAGTCCCAAATCCCACTCCCGATATGCTTTTCTCCATCGGGCCTCCCTCCCGGAGTAAGTCCCAACCTCTTCAGCTTGCTATCCACGCATAAGTTCCATTCCACTTCCCACGGATGCACCATTCACTATGCGATCATCAAGACACAGTTATCTCTTGTTTCGCACACTGAGCACGACTCACTTGGGCTTAGAGCAAGCACCGACCATGTCATCCACCCTGGGAATCCTAGAGTGTAATCCCCATGGAACCACTCGAACTACTATAACATTTATCCTTTAGGAAAGGTACGTAGGAAGCCTCACTGATGTTCAAGCCCAACACCCAGTTGTTCCGACACCCCTTTGCGTCGGTTGAATAACGCCTTCACCACCCGAACTATGAGGACAATGATCTTTGTCAAGGAATGGTATGTAAGAAGCCTCATAAGGGTCATGCCCAACAACCACTGGTATCGACCATCTTCACGTAGGAGTACCAAGAAACATACCTAAACTATGTGGTCATTGATCCTTTCCAAGGAGACGTATGTAAGAAGCTTCCCTGAGGTTCATGCCCATAACCCAGCGGACCCCAGGTCCACCATCACGTCCGTTCACACTCGCTGGAACAATGAGGTATTCGATCCTTTCCAAGGTAGGGTACGTAGGAGGTCTCCCTGAGGTTCTAGCCCACCACTTGGCCGTCCCGACACTCCTTCACATCAGTTAACCAACACCTTGAGCCTCCTTAGAGCGTAATACCTAGATGCCCCCATAAACTGAACTACGTGGTCTTTGATCCTTGCCATGGAAAGGTATGTAGGAATCCACCATGACATTCAAGACCACCACTCTGGTCGCTCCAAACTCCTTCACATCGGTTCTCCCCCATCCCGCAAGATGTTAAACTTCACACACGATTCTAAACTAGGAGGACTTTGATCCTTTCCAAGGAAGGGTACCCAAAAAGCCTCCCTGGGTCTCATGCCCTACACCCAGCAGTTCCGACCCCCCATTCATGTCAGTTCATCCCCATCCCGCTGGACGTTAAACTGTGGATCTCAATTTAGTGGTAAGCCATTGTCACTCCATTATGCGGTATGTCGTTGTTTCCAAAATCAACGGTAAGCTGTTGTGACCAAATACCATGGTAAGATATTGTGACCGCATCACTTGTAAGCCGTTGAAAGCCCCATCCAGTGGTAAGCTGTTGTGACCTGAATCAATGGTAAGCTGTTGAAAACCTCAGTCATTGGTAAGATGTCATCATATGAACTACATGGACTTTGATTTCCTACCACGAGGATACATAGGAAGTATCATTGAAGCTCAAGCCCAAAACCATCATCATCCTGAGGACGGTTCCATCCCATTCACCATCCACTTAATTCAACCGCTCTATTATCCATCCTGATTCTTACCCAGGACGCCACATCCCAGTGGGGTCATGCTACCTCATATAAAATTCCCCTCAATAGTTATAGGGAAGTCAACCACGCGTTGGACCCAATATAGGTGTTCCCTCTAGGGGTTGCACCCATATAATACACTCTAGTAAGTGTTCTAATCAGCCTGATCCATCTCCTATGGATGTTAAACTCATGTCATGACTTATGTTAAACATGGGACGATGAAGAAAACCTCAGATACCTGCCCATGGAATACGATTAACTGCATTCGATGTGGGATGCCTCAGGCTTCTACTTCCTTGAGAAGCCCTATAATAAGGGACAGAAGGCTGACACACCAATCCACCAGCGTCCAGACACACCACTTATGCCCAACGTGAGTACTCCCCAAAACGAAGGTTATTTCCCTGAACGGACCCCATGGAATGTCCTGAAAGAAGCAGTGTAATTAATTGGTGTCCATAAAGATATGCTGCAAGAAATATTTTCACGAACATTGTCTTATGTCTATGAGGTAGACCTAGACTAGGTGACGAGTTATGAGGCGGAATCCAGGGAAAAAAGAACCGACCTCCTATTATCTCGTTTCGATGAAGGGGCAGATGTCCCTGAATAAGGAGCGGATGTAGCCCACCTTTGTAAAGTAGGATTGCGAGGCAACAATAGTGTGTCCTCCACAGAAGGATGTGCGCACCCTAGCGAAAGTGTCAGAAACATGGATATATATCATGTTTTTCATGGAAACATTCAAAATACGCACAATTTATCAAGAAGATGTTGAAAATAGATTTTTGAATCAAAGTGTCTCATATCACATTAAAACATTATATATGAATTTGAATTTTAAAAAATTCATTTCTATATAAATAAATCTTTAAAACCATTTTAAAACATGGAGTGATTATGATGTTTGAGTAATATATATTAATTTTTATATGATTAATAATTAATTAACTATACATCTAAAAAATTAATATTTAATGCTATTATTTCTCTCATTATGTGAAATTTAGGTTCTAAATACATAATTGTGGAATCCTTTTTAGTGTAACTATCTTTATACGCTATGATTTCAATGGTACTTCAATGATGATTTTACATTTCTAAAATATTCATTTTCAAAATTATATAACCATTATATGATAATATGATAATAAACATAAGAGGAGTTAAATTTTAAAAAATATAAAAATATTTCATAATGATTGTTTATAATAAAACATGTTTCTTGTAATTATAAAAAATAAAATTTTAGAGTAACAATACTTATATATATATAAAATGATATTTATCATTTACAAATTAAAAATGTAAAATTAAATTTTAAAAGGAAGGATAAATTAATTTTATTGTCAAATTGTATTTAAAATTCATCATACATTTCATGTAAAATGTTATATGAAATTACATAAAATGGATATATGAACATGTATTATACTTTATTAGCCATTAGATTTAAATGACATAATTACCAAGATATTATTAACATAAAACTTTTAAAAACGTAATTTATTTATAAAATAAATAAATATATTTTAAATGGAATCATGAATATAGTAAATTAAATATTATAATGAAATTTTAGTAAAAAAATACCTTATACTTTAATTAATATATTGAAGAAAAAAATTATGGGAAAACAATTATGTAATATATATGTACATAAATTCTTGGTTGATGTCATTAAAAACAAAAAATGAAATGAATTTTATAATTAAATATTTAATTTAAGAAAAAACTTTGTAATAAACATATTATTTTTATGCATGGGATTCCAAATTTTACCCTATAAATGAAATTAGAACCACATAATTTTTAATCATTTATAAAAAAATATTATCATTATATTCGTGGACACATTAATAATATAAAATGTATACATAAATTTTATCTATGTTTGAAACACATCATAAATACATGGTAATTGTTAACTAAATGTACTCATTATAGTTATATTTAACATAGTACTCAAAGAAAATGGTTATCTATATATGACTCCATACCAAAATATTCATAATCAAAATAACCATAAGTAACCAAACTCTACATTTGTAAAAGTTAGAATCCACTAGACCTTTACATCTTAATTTCATGCTAAACACACAATCATTTCAAACATTCTATGTATTACAACCAACTCCTATTATAAAAGATTAGTGAATTTGGGAACAAAGAACATAATATATCATCAACCTATGCTATACTAGAATATTTAAAACAACCTTCATTAGTCAAATTATAGAACTATTACCATCTTGTTGATCTCTATATTAAATATGGAATCATAGGAATGTGGTGTGTTCAAAAACTCAATAATTGGTAAAATATTTACAATGATACTATCAATTATAAACAAATGTGATACATCGTCATCTAATAAATGGAAAAATTAAATCTTTTTGATCCCGAATTAATAGGATGTGAAAATAATGAGTGAAATATTAATCATAAATCATTCCATAATAATGAGATGGGATGTTATGGAGGCTTAATGTTATAGCATGTAATAAATTATTGAAATATGGAATAAGATATTAGATGTCATTGAAGCATGTTATATATCTATATCATAAAAATGTGGAAAAAACATAAGGTATTTCATCAAAAGGATTGGCCAAGGGACACAACGAATGTATCATTAAAAAGGTCTGAGCCTCACTCCCCAGATTCCATAAATATAATCTGTGAGACTCATTATGCATGAACAATTCATGGTATCTAATGGAGTGAAATAATATCCCAATGAATTAAGGGGATTTATAATTATGGTCATACCCATCACATCATAATATATTCATGAATATGCATTCAATAAATATATATAATTAATAATGAATAATCATGAGAAAAATAGATTAAGATGAATGTGTTACATAATTTTATCTCAATACATAACCATGTGATATATAATCTTGATTTCCAAGAGAAGTATAAATTTAATATTTTTGGATATTTATTTTTTATTAATGATTCATAGTTTATAACTAACAATTTAAAATGAAAACATCTTATAATAAATTAATGGGGGTGTTTTTATGAAATGTATCCTCTTAAAAAATGTATTAATGAGTGAGTAAGTAGCATTTAATGAAGGTGAAAACAAGGGGTTTTCCATAAAACATGTAGTAAAACAAAATGGGTTTCTATTAAATATATATTATTATTTACATTAATGATTGTAAATTTTTTTATAATATTTACATTTTAAAAGAAATATTGAATAGAAAAATTACTTTTTAAATAGATTTGTTTTCAAGAAGAATTAGAAGGGAATTTGAAATATATTTATAACCTCACCAGAGAATGTTGAAAACCCCCATTTATATATTTAAGACTCATATGTAAATAAAATAGATTAAATATATGAGAATATTATACAGATAAGGTATTTTCCTAAGTAATAACTCATAATCCAAAGTGAAAGAGGGTTATTTAGAAGTTATTTTAATTAATGTCTTTAATTTCATAGTATGTTAATACCACCTCAAAAATAAATAATTATATTTATAAAATACTCATTTTAAAAATATTTTGTTGTAAATTTAATTTCTTAAGTACTATCTATTAATCATTTCAATTAATTTTTTATATACTATTTTCTCTAATTGACCACCTATGGTTGTCTGGTGAAATTTTAAAAAATCTATTTGGTATACTAAATTGGATAAATAGTGGAGTAAGATAGTTCCATAATCTCTAAAACTATATATATAAATATTATTTATAAACATATTATAATAAAATTAATACATTCAAATACATTAACCAAAATTGATTAATATACTGAATGATTTTTTAGTATGCTCATTTTGGGCATTTAAAATTACTATGATCATTTGTTATTAGATTCATTAATATAATTTAACATTTTCATAAAATAATCACACTCAATACATAAATATAATATACATTCATTAAATCAATTTAAATAATAATTCAAATAAGTATTGGTTTAAAAATAAAATATGTGGTCTATAATGATGGTAAACTGACAATGATACATGTGACATTTCACATTTCCAAACTGAAACGAGGGGTATATAAAATGGTTATCACGTCAAAATAATAACATTTAATTATAATAATGGTAGTAATGTAATTATATTATTATCACTATATAGAATGATTATGAAGTAGAATAAAATTTAAAAGAATAGAAATTACAAATGGATTTGGAGTTATTACATTACTCATTGGGATGACACCTCTATTATTAAATAATTCCTTTGATTTGTGGTGATTTTATGATACTAGAACATCTAGAAAATAGAGAATATTTTTTATATGTATTTTGTTATATTTTATATGATGAAAAATTTACAGTGTTTGGAGAATTTGAGTCATCATGTGTGGTTTTTATAATGTGGGGATAGTGGTTTTTTTAGTGAAAACTATTTATTATTTTATATGTTAGGTCATTTTCTCGGAATAGTAATGGTTCCAACCAAATTTATTTCATTTTTATAAATCAATAAAGGATTATATTTCTTTTTTATTAATAAAAAAACATATGAAACAATTTAACTACTCAACTAATTTCATAGAAAAAGAATTAATTTTCTATCATATTTAAATATAATTTTTGTTCAAAAATGTAAAATATAGATTTAAAAATTTAACATTATATTTTTAAATTAACTATTCCACTCCATAATTGTATTTCAGGACTATAAAATGGTTTTTTAAAATTTTTACTTTTTCTTATGTCGTAACGATGTTATTAATTAATGGTTTCATTAATAACTACAATTTTACTATTCACAAAAAACTAGCATTTTTAGACAAATAAAAAACATTTCCTAATATAATTTTAATATAAATATTTTCAAAATTAAATCCATTTTCTAAAATTTAAAATCATAAATTTATAAATTTAAAATTCAAATAAAACTACCTAATACATGGAATATGATAAATTTAGAATAAAACCTAATAATTTTCTTATGAGTGGTTGGATTTACATTTTAAAGAACCTCTTCATTATTAAATGATTGAAGATTGTTTATTTATACTTTTAAAATTGTTTCATTTCATGGAATTTTTATTCACATTAATTATAATATAGCATCCAAATACATAATTGAGTAAAAATTTATGGTAATAAACCATTTTCACTATGATTTTAGTTCAATGTCAATGGCCATTTTACTTTTCCAAAAACATCATTACAAACATTTTATTACTATTTTCTTGATAATAATGAAATAAAAATAATTTGAATTACATTATAAAAAAATAATAATTGTTTCTTCTTTAATTTTAGCATAAAACAATTTAATTATACTGTTATAAAGAAACTTTTTAGTGTAATAAAATATATACCTAAAATGTGATAATAATAATTTAAAATTAAATGTGTGTTGAAAAATGTTAAATATAAAGACCTTATCTTTTCATACATTAAAATTATACAACATGTGAAGAATAATTAAAATGTATTGAAATAGATTCCCAAATATCATACTAGATAATTTCCTTTGGAGACATGGAAGGATAACCCTGATATATAAGTGAGCCACAATATCTCCCACTCGGTTCTTCATCACTTGTACCCTTCATAAACACGTAAAAAATAATTCATATATTTATTTCCAATGGATGAAAACATTAAAAGGGTGAGATCAGATGATTAGTAAGGGTAAACAAGGGAGATATTTAAGAACAATAATTAGCATAATAGCATGAGAACATGATCGAGGAAAAATAATATCATACCATGTATATAAAAGATCATATACCTGAATCATGTTATAAATAATGGGAGTTTACGGGACCTGAATCATAAGAAAATAAAGAACAAAATACATGAAATCATAATATAAGAATAAAACATAAAATTGTGTCAGATACATAAGAATATATAATGATTTCTATAGTATTCATGGAATTAATGTTGAGACTATCTCAGTGGACAAAGTCCTTTACTAAACTCGTTTCCCACCTCATTCCAACTATAGAATACTGAACTGAGTTCATTTACCATTTAAATCCATTAAAATCGAACCTATTCCATTTCTCATTCTATCCTTTTCTATCTCATTTAGTATAAATATTTACCCAATGAATATTATAGAAATATAATCCCTACCCCTCTCTTAGTGAACTATTATATTTATATGGAACAATATCCTAAATAAACATAACATGATCCATGAAATAAAAAGGTTATTATAAACATGTAATCATATCATAACCTTTAGAAAGATATATTTTTTACAATAATTCCATCAATAACATCACCCATGAAATTAATTTGGTTTCGGAATAATATAACCCATAGAAGGGAAATGGGATTCAGAATCATATAAGTCGTGAAATATAAATAGATTTTATAAAAATCATTCCATCAAATCATAATACATTAATATAAGTAATATGATTGAAAATATTTATTAATAAAATTATAAACCCATGAGAAACCTAAATGGAAGTTATCTTATAAAATAAATATTTTTTAAAGATCTTTTAATAACATCTCTTGAGGAAAAATCCTATCTATATTGAAAATGGTTTTTAATAAATAAAACATTTTTGAAAACATTTTTATTTTTAAAAATATTTGATTACATTTTATGGAATAATTGGAAATTTTTTAAAATTTAAAAATCCATTTCCATGAAAAATAGGAATCATATTGAAAACCTTATTTTTGAATATAATGGACTTTTGATAGGAGAGAGACAGACAATATGATTTTACATAATAATGTTATCTTAAGTATCAATGATTATAACATGGCCCTAATACATGGATATATACTAAATAAAAAGAGTAATATGGAACACATTTGTGTTCAAGGGATACGGGTCATAATATTTTATCAAAGGAAGCATAAACATAAATAATAATAAAAACATTACGATTGCCTCAATAAACTCTTAAAACATGTTAATATGGTATCATACATTCCAAGTATGAATATATAATAAAATAAAGCCTAAAATATCATTAAATAAATTATATTCATGATATTAGATGTGAAATGTGACTATATACACCACTATGTATAATTTATGTGAAAAACAAAACATGAGTCTCAACGAAGGAAAATTGAGGAAAAAATATTTTACCGCTTTGGACAATTTTCAAAAATTAATCCCCATGAATGAAAGTTCAAAAAATGATATTTTAAAACGCATAAATATAATTATAAGATACAAATAATATAATCAAGGGTATTACAAACACCACACAAAAGGAATGAGTGGCGAACATAGCATGTATATTATGGAAATAAAAAGTAAGATAACATACCCTTACCACTTGTCTTGGCTCTTTCCGTACACATTCTAACGACTACTATAATAAATATAAATTTATTATAAATATTTTAAAGAAACATATTATTATATCTAATACCATATATAGATTTATTACGACCTTATATTACTCACATCATAACAATCCTATGTTACGGTTTCACTTTGGGAAATGTTCGCATTATTCTACACATGTGTCTTAATTTGTTATATCATTTGTCCTTATAAATTAAATCACAATTTTTGAAATGTAAAACACGATATAAATATATTTTATATAAATTTTATGTTTATTATAAAAAAATATGTAATATATATGTAAGAAACATAATACACCATTCATGGAGACGGTATGTCGTGCATACGCATGAACGTTATTTTTGTTTAATTATCGCATTGAAAGAATGAAACATAAATAAATAAATGTATAAATATTTGTGTAAATATTAATATATAATAGTATATTTTTTACTTGATACATATATTATATCTATAATGAAACCATCCTTAATACAATCTATGTAGGGTATGAACGAATAATATTGCTTAAAGGGGGTGGTAGTCCACACTTCCTCAAATAATGTTATCATATTAACACCAAATTGAATGTAAAAATATATGTATTTTAAAAGGAATTAATAAACATAATTAAATAATAAAAATAATATATAAAATATATCAATACTCTTTCCAACTTACTTTCCATCATTGGAGGTAGTAAAAAAAAATATACGATCATCGTTTACTGATACGATGGTTTGCGGTAAAAATAAATAGTATGTCGTTACACATTAGATGGTGGTGTTTGTAAGTAATGTTCAAACCATTAGATTAAAACATTAAATTATATTTAGGATTCTTTATTTTTATAAAATAATGAAATAATGAGATTTTAGGGGGTGGATATTGAATGTAAAATAAAGGATCTTGAGAGAAGACGTTACCTCTTAATCGGGTAACTCCATTTGTATTGTGTGAAAAGAATTACTTCGATTTCCTTATTCCTAAGAGAAAGATAATAGGATTAGGGGATGAATTCAAGGAAGGGTATTGGGAATTTATTGACCTAACATAAATGATTTTTGTGGTAAGACGAAGTTGGAGTGAAGGTGGGCTTCAATACGGAAGGAAAAGAACTCATTTGGAATTTCTAAAAACAAGTTTTGTGTTGACATGTTATTTTTTAAAATATTCATAATAACCAACCTAAATCAATAATGGAAATTTTATGGAATAAATAATTCTATTCAATGGATTTTGACTAGTGGATTGGTCATTTAGACCACTATGATTATTGTTTCATCCCTAATTAGTCATAATTTTACCTTAATCGATGTGATTAATTTTATTATCTTTTACTAATAGCTTTGTTAAAAAACAAAAATAATAAAATAAGACTTTAAATAAAATAGTTAATATATTTCTTTATATTGGGTTTTCAGACATAAATTCATAGAAGTGGAAGATTTATTATTAATTTTAATCAATAAAATGGGACTAATTTATGGGTCTTCACTACTGGAAATACATGATTTCCCAATGGTTTAGAACTATTGGGAAAGCTTTTCCCAACGGTTTATAGTGAAATGTTGGGATAGGGTGGAGAAAAATTACCCTATCCCAATAGTTCTGGAAAAGCGTTGGGATAGAGTGGAGAAAATTAAAAGGTTTTTCCCAACAGTTTGGCCAAACTGTTGGAAAACCCCAAGTTCTAGTCTTTCCCAACTGTTTCTAAACTGTTGGGAAAAGTGTTTTACCAACGGTTCTATGAACAGTTGTTAAAACAAAACCCAGACATGTTATGCCAATGGTTTCAAACCGTTGGCATAGCCTATGTTGGGGCAAATTGTACAGCAGCTCTGCAATTTTCCCAATAGCTCTACAATTTTCCCACCAGGTCTTATTTTGTGGGTTCACTCTCATTTTCAATCCAATTATTGTACCTGCAATTAAATAACACATACATATAGAATTATTGTACCTGCAATAACCAACTAACACATACATATAGAGAACAAATACATACACATTTAACATATAATGCTGGAACTATACACATCCATAATTAAATTAGAATTCATGACGTAATTATAAACATACATAATTCATTTAGAATTCTATTTAAAATTTAGATGACAATTATATGTGGAATCCGGAAGCCAATTCATAATTTGATCGGTTTTTTGTATACCATATATTTTTACCTGAAATGATGTCCATTTTAATCAAAATACATACACCTAGAGTTCTACCGGCCACACCATGCCTTAGATTGAGGAAGGGTTTACTCGTACACATCACATATGACCCATGGATTGTTGTTCTAATGTATCGACACAATCCGGATGCATTTGGTTGGTTTTCCATATTCCAGTTGATGTTTTTCAACTAAAATGACGTCTTTTTGAAACAAAAGGAAGACACTTTGAGTGGTGCCGGCCACACCGCGTCTCAGATTGAGGCGGGTTTGATTCGTACTTGTCACATATGACCCATGGATCGTTCTCCTAACGTTTCAATAGAAACCGAATGCGTTTGGTCAGTTTTCCGTATGTACTTAAAATGTTGTCCATTTTAAACAAAAGAGAGCCACTTAGAGTGATTACAGTCACACCGTGCCTCCTTTTAAGGCGAGGTTGACTCGTACACGTCACAAATGACCCATGGATCGTTGTGGTAATGTATATACACAATCCGAATGCACTTGGTCAGTTTTCCGTATGTCAGTTGATGTTTTTTCACTTAAAATGATGTCCTTTTGAAACAAAAGACAGACACTTTGAGTGGTGGTGGCCACACTGCGCCTCGTATTGAGGCGGGGATGACTCATACACGTCACATATGACCCATTAATCGTTATGCTAATGTATCGACACAATCTGAATCTGTTTGGTCAGTTTTCCGTATGCCATTTGATGTTTTTCAATTAAAATGACGTCCTTTAGAAACAAAAGGCAGACACTTTGAGTGGTGCCGGCCACACCATATCTCAAATTGATACGGGGTTGATTTTTACACATCACATATGATCCATGAATCTTTCTGCTAATGTTTCAACGGAAACCGATTGCGTTTGGTTGGTTTTCCATATGTACTTAAAATGTTGTCCATTTTAAACAAAATAGAGCCACATAGAAGTGATTCTAGCAACACCGCGGCTCCGATTAAGGTGGGGTTGACTTGAACACGTCATATATGACCCATGGATCGTTTTGCTAAACTATCAACACAATCCAAATGTGTTTGTCCGTTTTATGTATGCCAGTTGATGTTTTTCACTTAAAATGACAACCTTTTGAAACAAAAGACAGGCACATCTAGTGGTGGTGGCCACACTGCGCCTCAGATTGAGGAAGGGTTGACTTTTACATGTCACATATGAACCATGGATTGTTTTGCTAAAGTATCTACACAATCCGAATGCGTTTGGTCAGATTTCCGTATGCCAGTGGATGTTTTCCAATTAAAATGACGTCCTTTTGAAACAGAAGGCATACACTATGATTGGTGCCAGCCACACCGTATCTCAGATTTAGGCGGGGTTGATTCGTACACGTCACATATGACCCATGAATCGTTCTCCTAATGTTTCAATGGAAACCAAATGTGTTTGTTCTGTTTTCCGTATGTAATTATATGTTGTCCTTTTTAAACAAAATAGATCCACTTAGAATGATTCCGGCCACACCATGCCTCGGATTAATGAGGGGTTGACTCGTAAATGTCACATTTGACCCATGGATCATTGTGCTAAAGTATCGACACAATGTGAATGCGTTTGGTCACTTTTCCGTATGCAAGTTGATATTTTTCACTTAAAATGACGTCCTTTTGAAACAAAAGGCAGACACTTTGAGTGGTGGCGGCCACACCGCGCCTCCGATTGAGGCGGGGTTGACTCGTACACGTCACATATGACCCATGGATCATTGTGCTAATGTATCGACTCAATCCGAAAGCGTTTTGTCAGTTTTCCATATGCCAGTAGATGTTTCTCACTTTAAAGGACGTCCTTTTGAAACAAAAGACAGACACTTTGAGTGGTGGTGACCACACCGCACCTTGGATTGAGGTGGGGTTGACTTTTACACGTCACATACGACCCATGGATCGTTTTGTTAATGTATCGACACAATGTGAAGCCGTTTGGTCAGTTTTATGTATGTGAGTTGATGTTTTTCAATTAATATGACGTCGTTTTGAAACAAAAGTCATACACTTTGAGTGGTGGCGGCCACACCATGCCTCGTATTGAGGCGAGGTTGACTCTTACACGTCACATATGACCCATGGATCGTTGTACTAACGTATCGACACAATCCAAATGCATTTGGTCAGTTTTCCATATGCCAGTTGGTTTTTTCAATTAAAATGACATCCTTTTGAAAGAGAATACAGACACATTGAATGGTTCCTGCCACACCGCACCTTGGATTGAGCCGGGGTTGACTCTTACACGTCACATATGACCCATGGATCGTTCTCATAAAGCTTCAACAGAAACCGAATGCGTTTGGTCAGTTTTCCGTATGTACTTAAAATGTTGTCCATTTTAAACAAAAGAGATCCACATAGAGTGATTCTTGCCACACTGTGCATCAGATTGAGGCAGGTTTGACTCATACACATCACATATGACCCATGGATCGTTTTGCTAAAGTATCGACACAATCCGAATGCGTTTGGTTGCTTTTCTGTATGTTAGTTGATATTTTCCACTTAAAATGATGTCCTTTTGAAACAAAAGACAGACACTTTGAGTGGTGGCGGCCACACCGCGCCTCAGATTGAGGTGGGGTTGCCTCGTACATGTCACATATGACACAGGGATCGTTGTGATAAAGTATCGAAATAATCCGAATGCGTTTGTCGGTGTTCCATGTGCCAGTTGATGTTTTTTAATTAAAATGGCGTCCTTTTGAAACAAAAGGAAGACACTTTGAGTGGTGGCAGCCACACTACGCCTCAGATTGATGCGGGGTTGACTTGTACACGTCACATATTACCCATGGATCATTCCCCTAAGGTTTCAGTGGAAACCGAATGCGTTTTGTTGGTTTTCCGTATGTACTTACAATGTTGTCCATTTTAAACAAAAGGGTGCCACTTAGAGTGATTCCAGCCACACCGTGCCTTCGATTAAGGCGGGGTTGACTCGTACACATGATATATGACCCATGGATCGTTGTGCTAAAGTATCTACACAATCTGAATGCGTTTGTTCGCTTTTCCGTATGCCAGTTGATATTTTTCACTTAAAATGACGTCCTTTTAAAACAAAAGATAGACACTTTGAGTGGTGGCGTCCACACCGCACCTCGGATTGAGGCGGGGTTGACATGTACACATCACATATGACCCATGGATCTTTTTTCAAAAATTTTGACACAATCCGAATGTGTTTGTTGGTTTTCCATATCCAATTGATGTTTCTCAATTAAAATGAAGTCCTTTTGAAACAAAAGGCAGACACTTTGAGTGGTGGCGGCCACACCGCGACACAGATTGAGGAGGGTTTGACTCTTACACGTCAAATATGACCCATGGATCGTTGTGCTAATGTATCGACACAATACGAATGCTTTTGGTCGGTTTTCCGTATGCCAGTTGATGTTTTTCAATTAAAATGAAGTCATTTTGAAACAGAAGACAGAAACTTTGAGTGGTTCCAGCCACACCGCACCTCAGATTGAGGCGGGGTTGACTCGTACATATCACATATGACCCATGGATAGTTGTTCTAGAGTATTGACACAATCCGAATGCGTTTGGTAGGTTTTTCGTATACCAGTTGATGTTTTTCAATTAAAAAGACATCCTTTTGAAACAAAAGGCCGACACTTTGAGTGGTGGCGGCCACACCACACCTCAGATTGAGGCACAATTGACTCGAACATGTCACATATGACCCTTGGAATGTTGTTCTAAATTATCGATACAATCCGAACAAGTTTGGTCAGTTTTCCGTATGCCAGTAGATGTTTTTCAATTAAAATGACGTCTTTTTGAAACAAAAGGCAGACACTTTGAGTGGTTCCGGTCACACCACGTCTCATATTGAGTCAAGGTTGATTTGTACACATCACATATGACCCATGAATCGATCTCCTAAAGTATCAACGGAAACTAAATGTGTTTGGTCAGTTTTCTGTATGTACTTAAAATGTTGTCCATTTTAATAAAAAGAGAGCCACATAGAGTGATTCCGGCCACACCGTGACCCAAATTAAGACGGGGTTGACTCGCACATTTCAAATATGACTCATGTATCGTTGTTCTAAAGTATCGACACAATACAAATGCGTTTGGTCAGTTTTCCGTATGCCAGTTGATGATTTTCACTTCAAATGATGTCCTTTCGAAACAAATGACAGACACTTTGAGTGGTGGTGGCCACACCGCGCCTCGTATTGAGGAAAGGTTTACTCGTACACGTCACATATGATCCGTGGATCATTGTGCTAAAGTATCGACACAATACGAATGCGTTTGGTCTGTTTTCCGTATGTCAATTGATGTTTTTCAATTAAAATGACGTCCTTTTTAAACAAAGGGCAGACACTTTGAGTGGTGGTGGCCACACTGCGCCTCGTATTGAGGCGGGGTTGACTCTTACACGTAACATATGACCCATGGATCATTGTGCTAAATTATCAACACAATTTGAATGCGTTTGGTCGGTTTTCCGTATGCCAGTTGATGTTTTTCAATTAAAAGGGCGCCCTTTTGAAACAAAAGGTAGACACTTTGAGTGGTTCCGGCCACACCGCACCTCTGATTGAGGCGGGGATGACTGATACACTTCACATATGACCCATGGATCGTTCTCCTAGTGTTTCAATGGAAACCGAATGCGTTTGGTCAGTTTTCCGTATGTACTAAAAATGTTTTCCATTTTAAACAAAAGAGAGCCACTTAGAGTGATTCCAGCCAAACCGTGCCTCAGATTAAGGCGGGGTTAACTCATAAATTTCACATATGTCCCATGGATCATTGTGCTAAAGTATCGACACAATATGAATGCGTTTTTTCACTTTTCCGTATGCTAGTTGATATTTTTCACTTAAAATGACGTCCTTTTGATACAAAAGATAGACACTTTGAGTGGTGTCAGCCACACCACGCCACAGATTGAGGATGGGTTGACTCGTAGATGTCACATATTACCCAGGGATCGTTTTGATAATGTATTGACACAATACGAATGTGTTTGTCGGTTTTCTATATGGCAGTTGATGTTTTTCAATTAAAATGACGTCCTTTTGAAACAAAAGGCAGACATTTTGAGTGGTGTCAGCCACACCGCTCCTCGGATTGAGGTGGGGTTGACTCGTACAGGTCACATATGACCCATGGATCGTTGTTCAAATGTATCGACACAATCCGAATGCGTTTGGTCAGTTTTCCGTATGCCAGTTGTTGTTTTTCAATTAAAATGACATCCTTTTGAAACAGAAGATAGTCACTTTGAGTGGTGCCAGCCACACCACATCACAGATTGTGGCAGGGGTGATTCGTACACGTCACATATGACCCATGAATCATTCTCATAATGTTTCAATGGAAACTGATTGTGTTTGGTCGGTTTTCCATATGTTCTTAAAATGTTGTCCATTTTAAGCAAAAGATAGCCACTTAGAGTGATTCTGGGCACACCGTGCCTCAGATTAAGGCGGGGTTGACTCGTACACGTCACATATGACTGAAGGATTGTTGTGATAAAGTATTGACACAATCTGAATGCGTTTGGTCAGTTTTTCGTTTGTTAGTTGATGTTTTTCACATAAAATGACGTCCTTTTGAAACAAAAGACAAACACATTGAGTGGTGGCGGCCACACCGCGCCTCCGATTTAGGCGGGGTTGACTCGTACATGTTGTATATGCCCCATGGATCGTTTTGATAATGTATCGACATAATCTGAATGCGTTAGGTCAGTTTTCCGTATGCCAGTTGATGTAATTCAATTAAAATGATGTCCTTTTGAAACAAACGGCAGACACTTTGAGTGGTGGCAGCCACACCGCGACTCAGATTGAGGCGGGGTTGATTTTTAGATGTTACATATGACCCATGGATGGTTCTCTTAATGTTTCAATGGAAACCAAAAGCGTTTGGTCGGTTTTCCGTACGTACTTAAAATGTTTTCGATTTTATGAGAATCCTCATGTGTCTATTAGTGGAATGGTATTTCCTTAAAATCTTGTGGATATTTATATAAAATATTTTTATATAATTCTTAGTATGGATTAGATTTTAGTTTATAATGCTATGAAACATTTCAGAGCTAACAATGTCATGCCCAATGAAAACATCTCTTTTATAACATACCACGAATCTATGATATTGATTAGATGTGTAAATGTGATTTGCATTGATTATCATGGTGAAAATAAATAAAATATATATTACATATTTTCTAGTATTAAATGAAATCAAGGAGGGTGGGGGGGGCTGTACGGTGGGGTTGTCCAGGGGCTGTCCGGTGGGTGTCAGGGGGGCTGTCTGGGGACCAAGGAGGAGGGGTGGGGGGGCTGTGCGGGGGGTTGTTCGGGGTCCAAGGAAGAGGGTGGGGGGGCTGCCCGGGGGGCTGTCTGGGGGGAAGTCCGGGGTGTTGTCCAGGGTCCAGGGAGGAGGGTGGGGGGCTGTTCAGGGGGCTGTCTGGGGGGTGTTCGGGGGGTTGTCCGGGGTCCAAGGAGGGGGGGTGGTAGGGCTGTCTGGGGGGGCTGTCCGGGGTCTATCTGGGGTCCAGGGAAGAGGGTGGGGGGCTGTCTGGGGGGCTGTTCGGGGGGCTATTCGGGGGCTGTTCGGGGGTGTTTGGGGGGTTGACCGAGGACTAAGGAAGAGGGTGGGGGCTGTCCGGGGGGCTGTCTGGGGGGCTGTCCGAGGGGTTGTCCGGGGTCCAGGGAGGAGGGTGGGGCCTATTCGGGGGGCTATCCGGGGGCTGTCCAGGGGTGATCTAGCGGTTGTCCGGGGTCCAAGGAAGAGGGTGGGGGGGGGGGGGGGGGGGGGTTGTCCGGGGGTCTATCTGGGGGGTAGTCCCGGGGTCGAGGGAGGAGGGTGGGGGGCTGTCCGGGGGGGCTGTTTGGGGGGTTGTCTGGGGGCTGTCCGGTGGGTGTTCGGGGGGTTGTCTGGGGTCCAAGGAAGAGTGTGGGGGGCTGTCTGGGGGGTTGTCTGGGGGGCTATCCAGCCGGGCTATCCGGGGTCCAGGGTGGAGGGTGGGGGGTTTTCCAGGGTCCAGGAAGGAGGGGGGTTCCCAAACACACAACCACAAAAAGACAACAACATCCATAAAAACAGATAATATATAAAAATAACTCAACTCCAATACTATACTACGAGTCTAGAAAAAACCAACAACTAGAATAGATTAAATATCAAATCTCAGTAATATCAGTCAAAAATGTAATGGATCAACTTGTCCCACATCACCATCACCATAATCACCATAATCATCACCCTCGTCCTCGTCCCCATCATTTTCCTCGCCCTCCTCGCCCTCGTCCTACTCCTCATCCTCTCCCTCCTCCTCGCCCTCGCCACCCGCCATGCCCTCATCCTCTCCCTCCTCTTCCGCATCAGAATCCTCACCATCATCATCGTCGAGATGGACATCGTCCTGACCAACACTATAACTGCCACCTGGTGCCCCGTATATAGAACATATCGATGACATATACTCATCCAAAGCTGGGTTGGCCTCTGCTGGAAGGGTAGGACGTAGAACTTCAATAAATTTTATAAACGCACTATTTTCCCTAGTAGACTGTTCTGCCATATCTGTGGCCCTTTTCCCAGCCTGTTCTTCCTATGCCCTAACTTGCTGCATCTCGGTGGCACTACAGCTTGTACATGAGGAGGGCCAATACCTCATCGTGGCTATCCTAGGTCGGCAGCGTACTCTGCCAGAATTCTTCTCTCCCAACACCTGATATAAGTGATCTGTTGGCCCAAAATTGTCTTGTTCTTGGGAAATGAGGGACTCTAAAGCAGCCTGTTACAGATATAAATATATCATTATGTTAAAAAATAGATATTAAAATATAAATTCAACAGATTAAAACTTACAATCTGCTGCAAAGTCACTTCGTTGATGGAACTTCCATCATTTTTCCGTCTACTCAAGCAAAACATTTTTGCTCGAGGCACACATCCTTCAATATTTTTTATTTTCCTCTACAATGACATTGAAAACTAAAGTTATATGAAAACTTTAGCAAACTATTAAATAATTGAGGAAACAAAATAAAGTGTAAGTCCTAATGAAAACTTATAAACAATTGTTATACCTGCTTCCTCTCATGATCAGACATCGTATTGCATCCCAGTGTGTGGAGGTATTTTTTTGCATCAATGTTCTTTTAATTTTTTCCAGATGATTCCTAAATAAAATTCAAAAATGCAAAAGATATTATTAATTCAAAACATTAAAGTTATTATTTAAATACATCAAATGTTATTAATACCATAAACTGGGTACTCATCCAATGAGTAATCATCTAATGATACTTCTCTATAAGACAATAAACCACCACTGTTACTGCCTCTAACTCAGTGCCAACTCTAGAAACCCAGCCAATATACAACTCATTCTTGTAGGCTCTCCAAAGCTCGCCTAAATCCTTTAGTGTTACTGTCATGCACCCTCACCATCTGGAAAATTAAATCAAAGATGAAATAATAATATTAATTCATATACATAAAAAAATAATTCATGGAATTAAATAGAATAGATTATTTTACCCATATATCATCCCATGATCTATCCTTGACCTCATGTGGAAAATGTCTCCACGATAGCGGGCTCACGGGAATGATTTCGGTGTATTTGGGAAGCGTCGCCAAAAAACTCCGACATTACTGCCCTGTTTTCTCAACCATTTAGTTTTCTTCATTATAATCCACCATAACCAGTGTGTGGTGGTTCCACACCGAACACATTCCTGTACACCCCCACCCACGCCTCCTATCAGTAGATGTATCTGTCATGAAAGGAAAACAAATATTTTATCAAAACATGTTATAATGAAAATAAATATTGCTATAAGAATTTGTTGGGGTTCTATAAATATAAATGTGTCGGTCTGATCGCTGAGCGCCGCTGGATCCACATAAACTGATGGAACTCCTTTTGGTGGAACACGAGTCAAAGACGATAAAATATAGAAGCTCGAAGAGACAGAAGTAGATGAAAAAAAAGATGAGACAACTGTCTGACCGAATGCTGACTGGGGAGTGGGAATCATCATGGGATGTGAAAATGATGGGCGAGAAGATGCTGAAGGTAGCTAAAACATGGGAGGCCTAAATATCCCATGGGTCCCTAACGACACACTAAGATCATAACGTGGGAAGGATGACATGTCAGTGGGAGGGGTAGGGTTTATTCGGGTACGCGCAGCTGCTCGTCCACCTCTAGTACGAACCCTCCATGTACCACCAGCCTGAGTACTAGGACCAGTACTGGGCTCCTCATCGAATACCTGTCGACGTATAGGTGGATCCTACAAAACTTTTTACAAAAAATTTAATCAGATGACATGATATATTCTTTAAATATATCAATTTGAAATAATGTTCTCACTAGAGGCACTAGTGATGGAATTCCCAACTCCGTCATTCGACAATTGTTCTCCATCATTTTTTTCCATCATCTCTCTTCAATTGGCTTCACTTCCAGCTTTTGAAAAAAAATATTTAATTAATTAGAAAAAGAAAACTAATGTGTTACCCAAAAAAATAAATATATGAGGGAATAGGGGGATTCATGGTAATTTTGCTATCAATTGTTTTAGAAGATCTTGAATGGATTTAATAAATCATACAAGTTGTAATGTTCACCAAGTTAGAAATATTATTTGACTATATTTGAATACAGTTCAATTCCAAATTAGAAAATGCAATTCAAATAAAACTACAACCAATAAACATTGAAAATTCACATAATGGTCAAGTCAGCTATCAATTGTTTTAGAAGAGCTTGAATGGATTTAATAAATCATTCAAGTTGTAATGTTCACCAAGTTAGAAATATTTTTTGAATATGTTTGAATACAATTCAATTCCAAATTAGAAAATGCAATTCAAATAAAACATCAACCAATAAACATTGAAAATTTACATAACGGCCAAGTCAGCTATCAATTGTTTTAGAAGAGATTGAAAAAATTTAATAAATCATAAATGTTGTAATTTTCTCCAAGTTAGAAATATTGTTTGACTATGTTTGAATACAGTCCAATTCCAAATTAGAAAATGAAATTCAAATAAAACTACAACCAATAAACATTGAAAATTAACAAAACAGTCAAGTCAACTATCAATTGTTTTATAAGATCTTGAATGGATTTAATAAATCATACAAGTTGTAATGTTCACCAAGTTAGAAAAATTGGTTGACTATGTTTGAATACGGTTGAATTCCAAATTAGAAAATGAAATTCAAATAAAACTGCAACCAATAAAATTAAAAATTCACATAATGTTCAAGTCAGCTAAAACATATTTGTGATCAATACTAAATCAATTTTAATATTACCAACCTTAACAACCCAAATCGAGGTAAACAAAAATAATTGATAACATGGATGAATGATTCTATATATTTTCAACCACAACTTTAGTTTCACAATCAACTCTGAAAATTGAGCTATTTGAGTCATCAAAAGAAATAAATGGATTTTTTCCAATGGCTCTAGGGATAGTGTCAATTCCATCATCACCATCATAAAAAATATGTCTTGGAATTACTTCAACTATGACACCAAATTCCGGTCGAAGTCGTTCTTTGACATAAAAAACTTGTTTAGAAATTGATGCCAACACTTATGGTTCTTCGGTAGTAAGAGTGTGAGTCATATTAATTACTCAAAATCCATAATCATCAATAAATGTGCCATGTCACATCATCGAATCAAACCAATGGAATTTCATCATTGTGACTCGTCCATGAGAGTAATAATCCAATATTATTATTTTCTCAACAACTCCATAATAACCCAAATTTTCAAATCACTGTCTACTATCTGATGCACTAGCATAAGAATCTATTGTGTCATTAACCATAACACCATCATGTTGTGTTCTCATGTTCTTTTCTTGTTCAGTGATAATAAATTTGTACCCATTGATAACAATTGATTTACAGTCACGAACAACGATATTAGGAGCAAAAGACAAAGCTCTAAATTCCTCAGAGATAGAGTTAGTAGAAAAACTCAATACTTGCAATATAAATGACTATTAAACTTAATTAAATATTGATATAATTATTTTAAACATTAATTTTATTATACCTTCAATTTTAACCAAGAAGAAAACACTTTTCTATGCAAATTCTATCTCCTTATCAAAGATAATGAACAATGCTACTTATTTATCATTTTTTTATGTTCCATATAGATAAAAAAATATTAATAGTTTAATAGATATATATGTAAGATATACATAATCAATTTAGTTACCTGATATAGTCATCGAACAAATCCCAGTTGAACAAAACTGGGCGATGTTCCATCTCCTGCTCTTTATGGCTTAATGTCTTCAATGTATATGATCCAGAAATTCCCCTTGTTTGAGGAAGTGAAGGAAAACTGGGTTCAATTTGCTCATACTGTTCTTCTTCATTTCTCATTGGTCTTTTCAATCTTGTAGTAAGATCAGACAAATACATCGAGCAGAAATCCATACATTCTTGAGCCAAGTAACAGTTCACAATAGAACCTTCGGGATGATTTCTGTTTCAGATATAAGACTTTAATATGAACATATTTCTTTCAGTTGGATACATCCAATGAAAATAAATAGGTCCTCTGAGAAGTATTTCAATGGAAATATGGACAGTCAGATGCAGCATGCATGTGAAAAATGATTGAGAAATATTTTCCCCAACTCACACAAAATTAATGGGGCATCAGTCAACATTATTTTTCAAGAAATACTTGGACAACTTCTTAGAACAAAGATCTCTAAAAAATGGCACAACTGAATAAAAGCCACCCTTACATTATTGGACAAAAGATGGCAGATTTCTATTGGAAGGAACTCATGCAGTAGAATGTGATAATCACGAGTCTTCAATGATTTTACTTCAACTCTCTTTTTTTCACCCATTTAGATATGTTTCTCTAATAACCATCAGGAACTCTAATAGTCTCTAATACCTCCAGAATTTTTTTTTCTATAGGTGTCATCCCATAAGAATCACATGGATGTTGTCATTTATTTTCACTGATACGCACATGATGTAATTCTGGTCTGATGCCCCAATCCACCAAGTCACGCCGAGATCGTAAATCATATTTTGTCTTACCCTTGACATTTAGAAGAACCGAAAGAAACATTTCCAATATATTCTTTTCAATGTGCATTACGTCTAAGAAATTAAGTAACAAATTGTTTGACCAATAAGGAAAATCAAAAAAGATACTCCTCTTCCTCCAATTGTAACTGGTTTTAGTGGAAACATTTTTCTCTTTCTAGATTTCATTTGACCCTTCCTGAATGAAAAACTGAAATCTTTCAATTAATTAAGCATGTCTGTTCTAGAAATACGCTGAGGTGGATCGTCAGTATCTATGGTATTATAAAATCGTCAACGATTCATTCTATATGGATGATCCTTTGGCATGAATCGCCGATGTCCCATAAAACTGAAACTACAACGATGTTTCAGTCTTCTGGATCATGTATTCTTCATAAAAAGAAGACATGACAATTTTCTATTTGTGCTCCATCAAGACATCATTGTATAAGCTGGGAAATCATTGATCATCTACGTAAGCGCAACACACATTTGAAATTTGTCTTTTGAACATGCATCGTATTTGCACACACGCACATCCCAAAGAAGTTTCAACTCTTTTATTAAAGGTTGCATGTAGACATCAATATCAATGACCAGATCAGAATGACCATATATGAGTATACTCATGAAGGTGAAATGTTTTTTCATACACAACCATGGGGGAAGATTATAAATGTGTATAAAAACTGGCTATGTGTTGTGCGAAGTAAGAATATGTCCAAATGGATGAAAACCATTGCATGAAAGACCCGGCCTCACATTACACATGTCAAATGAAAAATCAAGATGTCTGGCATCAAATCTCTACCATGAAAATCCATCTGCAGGATGAACCAACTCATCATTAGTCTTCTTTCTCTCGGTATCATGCCATCTCGTTTTTATTGATATGTCATCAAACTTAAAAATATTTTGGAGTCTAGGGATCAATGGAATGTGCCAAATTACTTTTTTGTGGAACATGGGATGGTGTTACATCATATTTTGACTTCCAAAGGGATGTGACCCATTTTATACAATCATTTAGTTCAGCGGTTTTCTCCCAAAATAAACTGTACTCTTTCCGGAAAAAATGAATTTTTTTTCCTAAAACTCCAAGATCCTAAACTAACTTCCATGCCATATAGTGGTTTGAGGGAATATCTGCATCATCTGGGAGTAAATATATCAAGTGGGTTATAATGTAATCGATATCTCTTTTAGAAATATCATACATAGTTTTCCCATGAATCAATCGGATTAAAAATTCCAGCTTTTCCATTTTATCGCATATTCGATATACTAGAGTCGTGGCAGCATCATTCAATTTTTTCACCCTGTCAATATAATCATTTTTTCAAGATGCATCAACTCTCCTCAAATCGAAGTCTTCTTGAGTCGAAATCCATT